>OY728159.1:1220962411-1230327610 GCA_963277665.1 Viscum album
GCTGTTTTCCTTTCCTTATTGTCTTGAAATGGAAGTAAGTAGATGACATACATATGTATATATATACATAAATCCAGTAGCTTTATAATGTCATATATTTCATTATTATTTCTTATATATACATTATAATCATTCTTAAATGGTTAACATGGAGAATGAATCTCATCGCGTCGTGGAGACGGTATTCCGTACGTACGCACGAGCGATGATATCATTTCTATAAATATTGAATTGAATTGGAGTGTATTATACAATATATCAGAATTAATATGATGTTGTAATAACTATGTATAGTTATTCTTTACACCATTATACCCATCCATGTAAGGTGGTGGTGGAAAATAGATTACACCACGGCGTGGAGACGGTATTCTGTACGTACGCACGCGCGGTGATTTCTTTTTCCGTAGGATGGATAGATGGTGAAATAGGGTTGTTTAATACTTATAATAACATATCAGTATATGAGTGATACTGATGTTATTACTTTATAATGAAACAACCTAAGAAGAAGAAGTGGAAGAAGAAATAAAGATGAAAGAATTGGTAACAGTAATTACCTCTTCTTTGAAGTGCCTCTTTGAGACCTCCTCTTAGGGCTCTAAAATTGGTCTTTGAGGAAGACCAGAACCTCTAGGATGTTGCTAGGGAAGTGTAGAGGATAAATTGGCAGGGGTTGGCCGAGCTTGAGTGCTCAAATTGGTGTGAGGAGGAGGGGGAGGAGGTGTCCTTTTATAGGGGAGGAGAGGGGCACCTTAGGAATATCTCAAAATATTATTTTATATTAAAGTCAAAATCGGTTTATAATGGTTCCAAAGGGTCTTATTTGGAAGATAAAGTGGGGATGGGTCGAAATACTATCAACCAATATAATTTAGACAAGTTTAGGATATTATTTTAACCTTATCAATTAGATTTAACTCTAAGATAAATAATTTAACTTTTACCGTGTCATTTTGTTTTCTTTCACTATATGGTTAATAAACATACTATAACATGCCAAACGAACCCAAAATTGTATATTAATAATAAATATATCCTTATCTAAGTCATTTGGCCGAACCTTAGATTTTTAGGAATAAAATAACAATTAATAATATAATATTTGATTTAAAAACTATTTTGTGTCAATTTTGACACTATTTGATATATGATTTTTGTGAAAGTCATAACAGAATTAAATGTTCAAACCAAGTTGATTAAATCAACATTAATATATCATAGTAACCTAGAAAATTAGTGTAATTCATAAAAATCTCAAATTACATTTATTTTGGTGTTTATAACATCAATTATGTCAATATTTCATTAATAAGATAATTACTGCATCATTGTTGTGTCATAAATAAATTAAATTATTTGATGTCTAAAAATTACAAATAAAATACCATCATGTAGGAACTCTTTTTAGCTTTCTAATGAATATTTACAATCGAATTTATCTTATGTATAACCCCATATTAAAAATTATTTACTTATTAAACTTTGATTTTAACTATTTTAACCTTTCTTTAAATAAATTAATAATAAATGTCCTAATCTAATCCAAGTGGGCCTAAATGGTCATATTTTATTCCTAAGTTTGTTTTTGGTCGAATTACACTTGTCCAATAGAATTAGGACATGTGTTAGGGTAATAGTAATATCATATTTACCCTTAGTTACCCTATTTACTATTAACCGCGGTAAAAAAAAAAAGTAAAAAGTTACTATTCACCAAAAAATTATTTTCATCTCATTGAACCACATTTTAGTCCTTGATATTAACCGTGTCTCTCGGATTTTCGAAATTCCATTCACAGAAGCGGTAAAATTAAGTTTTATACAAAATTCAGTTTTTAACCTACCACTTAGTAGTTTCACTATTCATCAAAAATTGATGTTTTTCAGAACAATGCCAAAATTTCATCCTAAGCTATATTTCATATTCCGAATTCAAAATAAAGTCTATTTTACCAAATTCATAACATAGAAGTTGCATTAATTAATTTTATAATTAAATCCCGCTGTTAAAACAAATAGCGTGTTTTTAAGAAACAATATATATCAAAAGATTGACACCTGATTATGTCTGGTTTAAATGTGAAATTACATCCAATGACCAACATTGTATTAAATTGTAAAAATATATTCTAAATATACTTTAAAACCACTCAAATTAATGATTTATCACTATTAATTATTTCGATTAAAAAAGTTTTTTTTAATTATAATTTAGTAATTTTCACTATTCATCAGAATATGAAAGTTATCCGAAAAGTACCAAAATTTTACCTTAGGCTAAATTCGATACTCTGAATCCAATAATGAAGTCCATTTTGAAAAATAAAATTTATAAAATTTCAAAAAGTGGTTATTACTATTCATAATAGCTAGTTTTGATAATATTTTAATAGCATATCGTTGTTTAGTGAAACTCGGTATTGCGTACTACACACGCTATCGAGGAAGGTTGCGATTGTGTGTAATACAAGGCAAGTCAAGGATACGTGTTGTGCGAGCTCCTTTTGGTGTAGCGTACAACACAAGACATTAATAAAATTAAAAAGAATAGTTTTCATAAAATCTCAGGCTGTTACATTCTACCCCCCTTAAAATGAATTTCGCCCTCGAAATTCGTCTGGGTTATAAATAGTTTACTATTCGAAAGTTTCTTTAATAGAAACCCACATCGTAAAAAGGAATATCAAAACCAATCTTTAAAAACAAATGTATGAAACGTAATGGTTACCCAAATAAACTAATCATTGGGTTTCCACATAGGTGATAATATGGATATGGAAGAGAAATCTAACCATCATGTTCTGATGGAGAGTGGTAGAGAACATGGCTATGGAAAAGCCAGTAATCACAAATCCATAGATTTGTGATGATATAAGGTACCATCTGATTCATCAGGTATAAGATCACTAGGACAACATTTTTGGTTTTCAAGATCATTTCCCCTAAAGTTGAAAATTTGAATTAGAATAAATACTTACTTTATTTTGGTACAATCTCAATGTTGTTCGTGCCTTGAACAATTTCCACTTCATCTCTTAAATAAATGAAGTTGAATTTGTTATTCGTGAAGTGTTAGCAGATCATGTGATAGAATGAAGGTTCATTCCATCTATCTCAAACAAAAGGTTAGCAAAAATTATATACATAAGTCGATCTATAGTGAGATTAATCACATATGGTTTCTAAAATGGACTTATACTTCATATATCATACTGCTTAATATAATAAAACTAGTTTCTACTAAACAGGGACTTCTTGTAGGTCAGTGGTAGGCGATAAAGGCCAGTCGCACTTCGGTTGTGGGTTCGATTCCTACAGCCTTGTCCGAAGCGATGGGTTGTCGCCCGTCCTGCAGGTTGTCCTTTTTGTAAAACTACGTTACTATAACATCCCATCAATAATATCGAAAATATTCTATCCTTAAACTAACTTATGTCCAACATAATCCAGTATAATCTTTAGGCTTATACATAATACTGCAGTCCACTCTCATAATATAGTGACAACGAGTACCAGATATTTAATACTGTCGTTGATCCCCACATATCATAAGATATGTCTTGTTGGTCACATTCCAAACATTCAAAGTCCTTAATCGTGTATTCTCTTGAATACCTTAGTGAAAACATGAGTGCAGTTAAAAGTTAACACTTTCCACATACCAAAATCCTCAAAATTCTATATACTCAAACCATGATATCACTTAGTCCTTATATCAATCATGAGCTCATGAATACTATTAAACATTTCATTTTCTCGTCTTCATTATGCGCATATCATCTTATTTCCAAAAAAATATCTCAATCACTTTGAATACCACATCAATAAATATTGCAATACTCAATGATACAACATTATTTTGGAATCCCATTACATAAACACTTAATCATTCCACCACATCGTTGTCATATTCTATATTGCCAATAGTGATCGCATGTGATTTCCCTTTGTCCTTTGCCTTCAGTGGTTGCTCATGTTGATCATCACTAACCCTTGGATTAGGGCAATTATTAGCATAATGCCCCATTTCCTTGCACTTCAAGCATTGAAGTGTTGGTGGTGCGTTCTCTGCAGTGTTTGGTTTATTCACATCATTAGAAACCCTTTTTCCATTACTTCGACACTCAGCTGCTCGATGACCTTCTTTTCCACACTTAAAACATTTTCTAGTCCCTTTAAGACAATCTCCACCATGCTTCTTTCCACACTTTGTGCATAAGGAAACATTCATCTTCTTTTCACCATTATTCTGAGATTTCTCCTTGAACTCCATCTTTCGTTTCTTGTCAAAACCATGAGATGGATATGTAACACCAACTTCCATTTCTACCTTGATAGCACAACGCACAATTTCTTCATAGCTACTGAAGTCTCTTATAGCTAATGCCCTTCGAAGACTTGGTTTTAAGCCACTGAAAAATCGATCAACTTTACTTTCAGGTTGGATGATAATTCCAGAAGCATACCTTGCAAGTCTTGTAAAATTTGCTTCATAGGTACCAACAGATTCATTGTCCCTTTGCTTCAGTTCAAGAAACTCTTTCTCCATCTTTGTTCGAAGAATACGAGGGAAATACTTACTGAAAAACAAGTTCTTGAACTCGTCCCATTCCATGGACTCAATTTCATTTCTTGGCCTCGTATTCTTGACAAGATTCCACCATTGATCAGCTTCACCTTCCAAACGATATACTGCTAAGACGACTTTATCATGATCAGAACATTGAAGAACTGAAAATATCTTTTCAGTAGTACTGATCCATTGTTCAGCCACAAGTGGATCAGAAGACCCACTGAAAGAAGGTGGATGTTGCCTCATGAAGGACTCAATAGAATATTGTTCCCTTCTCTGCTCATTTGGAAGTCCAGAATGATTCATAGCTTGTGTAAGTATAACAATAAGATTTTGCACTCCATCTCCCATAACATTTGTTTGTTCAGGAGGGCAATCATTGCATTGTCCATTGCATTGATCAACACGGTTCCTTCGGGTTCCAGCCATCGTCTAAAACCCAAAAAGAATAGTGTGAGAGGAAAAAATCATGATAGGGAAAACAACATAATAAAGGGGGAGTACCTTCAATATACAACATCTTAAGTTTAATTCTATGATCGTTAGCGTAATTCTATTACTATAACCTATACGTATACTTATCCCTAGGGACATCCCTAGACATACCTTAGAAATATCTCTAGGGATCTCACTAACGTTTTCGCATCCTAGTTTCCAAAGGTTGACTAAACCTTTCCTCTGATACCAACTGTAATGACCCGAAGCTTATCGTACATGGACATTACATTACTTTTGCGGAATACGTAGTACATAACAAAAACACACACACAAGGATCGTAATAGTTTAGTGTCTTTGGAAACTCGGAACGTAATCTTCTAATCGTGGTGAAAGACCTTCAATATCTCCCATAAAGATCTTCCCCTTTTTTTTTACCTAAAAACCTTTCTTTATATCCTGGGGAAAAGAAAACATAAAAGGGTGAGCTCAAATGCTCAGTAAGGGTAAACAAAATAAATATCAATCACATCATATACATAAGAACATAGCCTTTAGAAATCTTAACCTGCAAAAGAGCTCATAATATCATAACATGGGATAAATCATAGAAGTGAAAATGAGATCCCCATAATCATAACATAAAACTTGAAACTTTGTGGCATGCACACATAATCATGGAAAATCATTTCTTGTTAGTCATGACTCATTGCCAAGACTATCTTAGTGGACAAAGTCCCTTTCTGAACCGAGTTCACTCCTCGTTTCAGTCCTGTATCACTGAACCGAAATAACCTTCTGTTCCAGCCATGTCTATCTCATGAGATATAAAATCTTTACCCAATGCATTGGAGGGAGATATAGGTCCCACCCGTCTCATAATGATACCATTCTTATGTGTGCCACAGAATCATAAACCATACATCATTTCATAACCCATGTAATAAAAATGGGATTCTTAAACAACATGTCATCATAAAACAATTCATATAAGATAAAGGAATTCATAAAAATAATTCCATCACAACATGAACAAATCAATTTAATAATAGGGATAAAAACAGAACCCTTTATTATCTTAGATGGAAAATAATTTTGATAAAACACTTGAACTCCATTCTTGAGGAAAATATCCTTTCTTCTTCAAAAACATTTTTTTCTTTCATAACATGTCATACAACTTTAAAATAAAAGAAGTTGATTAAAAATAAACTTGAAAACTTGTAAAGGAAGTTTCTTGGAAATAATGTTTTAAAGATCCATTCATGCCGTATAAGTTAAAAAAAACATTTTTCGTACTTTTGTCGGAAAAGTCAAAAAATACCTCGTACGAAAAACGACAAAAGATTCCTTTCATATCTTTTACTAAAAACCCACCGAAGGGTAAAATTGGATATAAACTATTGTAGAATGATGGAAATAATATTACATATTGAGGGAACATGGATGTGGATGATAAAATACACCCCAGTAATTACCAAAGTAAAAACAATCTCGGATAAAAGTGAGATTGTGATATTTCCCTTACCTTAGGTCCGACTTTCTTTGTAAGTGTCCGAACCTCCTGTATAATGATTTAAATCATGTTATTGACTTATTACAGAATCATATTCATTGTTATGATATCATATATGGTTCACTTATGACATTATATTACCCGTTCTTTTGTAAATTCCATGTTAAAGAAGCGTTTTGGGTAAAATCGTTTCATTTATCGTAGGTGTTTTGACTTGTTGTTCTTGACATCATTATTACTTATATCATGATTTACTTACTTCCAGAATATAAAATATGATTTATATATCATATATATTCAGTATATATATATATAATAGGTAGATAAATAAAATGAAAAACACCGTTCATGGAGACGGTAGTCCGTACGTACGCATGAACGCTGTTTTCCATTCCTTATTGTCTTGAAATGGAAGTAAGTAGATGACATTCATATGTATATATATACATAAATCCAGTAGCTTTATAATGTCATATATTTCATTATTATTTCTTATATATACATTATAATCATTCTTAAATGGTTAACATGGAGAATGAATCTCATCGCGTCGTGGAGACGGTATTCCGTACGTACGCACGAGCGATGATATCATTTCTATAAATATTGAATTGAATTGGAGTGTATTATACAATATATCAGAATTAATATGATGTTGTAATAACTATTTATAGTTATTCTTTACACCATTATACCCATCCATGTAAGGTGGTGGTGGAAAATAGATTACACCACGGCGTGGAGATGGTATTCCGTACGTACGCACGCGCGGTGATTTCTTTTTCCGTAGGATGGATAGATGGTGAAATAGGGTTGTTTCATAATTATAATAACATATCAGTATATGAGTGATACTGATGTTATTACTTTATAATTAAACAACCTAAGAAGAAGAAGTGGAAGAAGAAATAAAGATGAAAGAATTGGTAACGGTAATTACCTCTTCTTTGAAATGCCTCTTTGAGACCTCCTCTTAGGGCTTTAAAATTGGTCTTTGAGGAAGACCAGAACCTCTAGGATGTTGCTAGGGAAGTGGAGAGGATAAATTGGCAGGGGTTGGCCGAGCTTGAGTGCTCAAATTGGTGTGAGGAGGAGGGGGAGGAGGTGTCCTTTTATAGGGGAGGAGAGGGGCACCTTAGGAATATCTCAAAATATTATTTTATATTAAAGTCAAAATCGGTTTATAATAGTTCCAAAGGGTATTATTTGGAAGATAAAGTAGGGATGGGTCGAAATACTATCAACCAATAGAATTTTGACAAGTTTAGGATATTATTTTAACCTTATCAATTAGATTTAACTCTAAGATAAATAATTTAACTTTTACCGTGTCTTTTTGTTTTCTTTCAATATATGGTTAATAAACATACTATAACATGCCAAACGAACCAAAAATTGTATATTATTAATAAATATATCCTTATCTAAGTCATTTGGCCGAACCTTAGATTTTTAGGAATAAAATAACAATTAATAATATAATATTTGATTTAAAAACTATTTTGTGTCAATTTTGACACTATTTGATATATGATTTTTGTGAAAGTCATAACAGAATTAAATGTTAGAACAAAGTTTATTAAATCAACATTAATATATCATAGTAACCTAGAAAATTAGTGGAATTCATAAAAAATCTCAAATTACATTTATTTTGGTGTTTATAACATCAATTATGTCAATATTTCATTAATAAGATAATTACTGCATCATTGTTGTGTCATAAATAAATTACATTATTTGATGTCTAAAAATTACAAATAAAATACCATCATGTAGGAAATCTTTTTAGCTTTCTAATGAATATTTACAATCGAATTTATCTTATGTATAACCCCATATTAAAAATGATTTACTTATTAAACATTGATTTTAACTATTTTAACCTTTCTTTAAATAAATTAATAATAAATGTCCTAATCTAATCCAAGTGGGCCTAAATGGTCATATTGTATTCCTAAGTTTGTTTTTGGTCGAATTACACTTGTCCAATAGAATTAGGACATGTGTTAGGGTAATAGTAATATCATATTTACCCTTAGTTACCCTATTTACTATTAACCGCGGTAAAAAAAAAAAAGTAAAAAGTTACTATTCACCAAAAAATTATTTTCATCTCATTGAACCACATTTTAGTCCTTGATATTAACCGTGTCTCTCGGATTTTCGAAATTCCATTCACAGAAGCGGTAAAATTAAGTTTTATACAAAATTCAGTTTTTAACCTACCACTTAGTAGTTTCACTATTCATCAAAAATTGATGTTTTTCAGAACAATGCCAAAATTTCATCCTAAGCTATATTTCATATTCCGAATTCAAAATAAAGTCTATTTTAGCAAATTCATAACATAGAAGTTGCATTAATTAATTTTATAATTAAATCCCGCTGTTAAAACAAATAGCGTGTTTTTAAGAAACAATATATATCAAAAGATTGACACCTGATTATGTCTGGTTTAAATGTGAAATTACATCCAATGACCAACATTATATTAAATTGTAAAAATATATTCTAAATATACTTTAAAACCACTCAAATTAATGATTTATCACTATTAATTATTTCGATTAAAAAAGTTGTTTTTAATTATAATTTAGTAATTTTCACTATTCATCAGAATATGAAAGTTATCCGAAAAGTACCAAAATTTTACCTTAGGCTAAATTCGATACTCTGAATCCAAAAATGAAGTCCATTTTGAAAAATAAAATTTATAAAATTTCAAAAAGTGGTTATTACTATTCATAACAGCTAGTTTTGATAATATTTTAATAGCATATCGTTGTTTAGTGAAACTCGGTATTGCGTACTACACACGCTATCGAGGAAGGTTGCGATTGTGTGTAATGCAAGGCAAGTCAAGGATACGTGTTGTGCGAGCTCCTTTTGGTGTAGCGTAAAACACAAGACATTAATAAAATTAAAAAGAATAGTTTTCATAAAATCTCGGGCTGTTACAGTAAGCTCTTCTCTGAGCAGGCTTCTAAACTGCTCAAGGTCTACAGGAGAGCTAGATGAAGGAAGGGACTTGACTGAGAATGCCACTGTCTCCTTGAAAGACTGAGTCAGATTTCCAATCATTTTCTGAATGACAGCATCCTGATTGCTAAAGTGTTCTTTTACTGATTTCTTGAAAGCCTCAAATACTTCCACAAACTGCTTGACCACTTATTTGATGTATCGAATCTCACTGGCCACTTGTGTCTGAGAACTGCTCAGGGCAGTTAAAGAAGCAACTGATTGTCTGAGGGCCACTACTGCTCCAGTCCAGCTTTCAATTTGAGTGTGGCACACTTTCATTTCATCCATCACTTCTTTGATTGGACTTCCCACAACACATCCTAGAGATAATTCTAAGGATTGTTCTACATTTTTCAGCTCATCAAAAAGACTGGTTTTCAATTCAGCAACAGACTGTCTGATGGTCTCCTTCATTTCATTCTTTAAGGATTCAAGGTCTTCCTTGGTGGCCAATCTTTCAGTTTCTAACACCGGAGAGATGTTAGTTAGGATAACTGGATTTCTTGGTGGTTGGTTTTCCTCATCTGAATCCTCATAATTGAGTCCTAACACCATGTATCCTGGATCTGAGGTCCATCCTTCTATATCATACAGTACAGAGACTGAACCAAAACGCTCCCCCTCACTTGGAGCTCCTTCCTGAACATTTTCTACTATCTTCTCGACTCTGGGTAACTCTAAGTGCTCTTCTGTAGCTCTAGCAGGTTCCATATTTGCTTCCTCTGTAGGTTCAGCAGTGAGGTTAGCCTCCTTCTCTGATGGGTCATCAACCACTTCCATGACAACAGTAGTAGAGACCACTCCTACTTCATGGTCAGACACTGACTTGACTGTATACCCTATCAGAGGGCTCATACTAAGTTCTTCTGTTTCTTTACCACGAATCTCCTCTTCACCTTCTGCAATTGTTTCTTGATTTTCATTTGAAGCTCCAGCCTCTTCTGCTTTGACTGTATCATCCTCGTCATAGGTGTCCTTGACAAAATATTGAGATTCTTCTTCTTCTTCTTCTGTAGACTCAGTCTCACTGTCTCTTAGAACAGGTTCTCTACTAGGTAGTTCTTTTGGAGGGCTTGCTGCTCCAAATGTCACTGTCCTGACAGGACTGTGAGTAGTATCAGGATCACTCCCTTCATCAATTGGGGTGTTCTCTCTTGCAGAGTCACCAACTACTGCAGTCTGTTCATCATCTGAGTATACAGGTTCAGGCTCATCAGGCTTTAAGCCTGGATCTCTCCTATATCTCGGTCTAGAGGGATGAGTAGAAGGGCTAAATTTCTCATAGATTCTCTCCTCATCATTAACCCATGATTTCTTCCAGGGATTCCAACTGATCTTCATGAATTTGCAGATTACTTTCGAGATACATACACTGTTCTTTGCCACTATCAACTCTTCCTGACTTCCAGCTGCACCTTTCACTTTCAACATAACCGAAATGAGTTTAGCATGGAACAAGGAACTTGATTTTGAGCTTGCCTTTATCATGTCCTCCATCTGAGCCATCAGCAACCTACAAAGGTTGACCTTCCTTCCATGTTTTAATAAGTACATCAAGTAAATATCCTGGTGCTTCAGAGTTGCAAAATCTCCTCTTCTAGGACTCAGTACATGCTGAATAAACTTAAACAGAAGCCTGTCCTCTCCACTCATTTCAGCAGCAATAATCTTTCTTACTGTGCCATTGCCTGTCAATTCTTCCAGAGCCGTCTCATGATCAAAGATTCTACTATTTGGAGGAGCCGCTCCAGAATAGTAGTTGTAAATAACCTCATGAGGAACTCGTAAACATGCAGCCCATTCAACGGATGAAAAACTGACCTCATTGCCGTTTACTCTGGATACCAGTCTATGCAGATCATCCTCTTCCTCGAACTGTAGATATTCATAGAATTCCTTCACCAGCTTCAGGTAGTACGGTCTATTATTGTTTGCGAAGCATTCGGTCCATCCTGGCTCATTAAGCAGTTCCAGTACTAAAGATCTGCTCGATAAAATCCACTCTTCACTTAGCTCCTTCTCAGCAACTATTTCTCTCTTAGTCAGATGTGGATTAACAGGTCTTATTGAGGCGTTCCCGGTGCCACTGGATTCGACTTGAGTCCTCTTTGGCATTGGCGCATCTTCATTGACAGTCAGGGGGTCGCTTTGTTCTGGCCATTGGAACTGAATGAGGTTTCGTGGTTCGGTTGAAGGTTTAGGGTTTAGGACTTGAGAGAGAGCAAGGGTCGAGATGAGTGGATTGAGATATGTTCGATGTTCTAAGTTTTATCATTTAGGGATTTAGAAATAAAAAGAATAAAGAAAAGAAACGGTTCGAATTCCCGCAAAATAAAATAAGGTTAAACAGCGAAACAGCCTACAGAGAGATGTAAGAGTGAGGTACACCGGTGAGGTCTAACTGTGAGGTTTCAACTGTGAGGTTTCAACTGTGAGGTTTCAGCTGTGAGGTTTCAACTGTGAGGTTTCAACTGTGAGGTTTCAACTGTGAGGTTTCAACTGTGAGGTTTCAACTGTGAGGTTTCAACTGTGCTATAATTAATCATACCTAACTCATGTTTGATGTAACTTAATCTCTCAGAATTCAAAGGCTTTGTAAAAATATCAGCTAACTGATGTTCAGTGCCAATGAACTCAAGAGTGATATCACCTTTTTGATAATGATCCCTCAGAAAGTGATGTCTCACATCAATATGTTTTGTCCTAGCATGAGATACTGGATTTTTAGAAATGTTAATAGCACTTGTATTGTCACACCTTATAGAGACATGTTTGAATTGATATCCATAGTCTAGTAAAGTGTGTTTCATCCACAAGATTTGTGCACAACAGCTACCAGCATCTATATACTCAGCTTCTTCAGTAGACAATGCAACAGAATTCTGCTTCTTACTACACCAAGATACTAGTGACTTGCCTAAAATGTGACATGTTCCAGAGGTGCTCTTTCTATATAACTTGCAGCCAGCAAAATCAGCATCAGAATAACTTAATAAATCAAATGGTTGTCCTATTGGATAAAATAATCCCAAATTGGGAGTATGTTTTAGATATTTGAAAATCCTTTTAACAGCAGTCAAATGAGACTCTTTTGGATTGGCTTGAAACCGAGCACACATGCATACACTGAACATGATG
This sequence comes from Viscum album, assembly GCA_963277665.1. NCBI lineage: Eukaryota > Viridiplantae > Streptophyta > Magnoliopsida > Santalales > Viscaceae > Viscum > Viscum album. Next base: position 1,220,975,102 of record OY728159.1, read on the forward strand.
ACAGGTCTACTGGCAGTAAGGTACAGTAGACTACCTATCATACCTCTGTAATTGGTTTGATCCACTGGTTCACCAGTTTCATCACTGTCCAACTTGCAAGTGGTGCTCATAGGTGTGTCACTGCCTTTGGTGCCATCCAAAGAAAAACGTTTTAGAAGATCTTTAATATATTTGTTTTGGTTCAAAATAATACCATTTTTATTTTGAAAGATCTGAAATCCAAGGAAAAATTTGAGTTCTCCCATTAAACTCATTTCAAACTCATTTTGCATTATTTTTGAAAAATCAACACATAAAGAATTTTTAGAAGATCCAAAAATAATATCATCCACATAAATTTGTACTATTAAGACATCTTTAGAAATCCATTTAATAAAAAGAGTAGGATCAGCTATCCCTTTAGTAAATCCTTTCGAAATAAGAAAAGAGCTGAGCCTATCATACCAAGCTCTTGGAGCTTGCTTTAAACCATATAAAGCTTTAGATAGTTTAAAAACATGATTAGAAAAATGGGGATTTGTAAAACCAGGAGGTTGTTCCACAAATACATCCTCAATTATATATCCATTTAGAAAAGCACTTTTAACATACATTTGATATAGTTTGAAATTCAGATGAGCAGCATAAGCAAGTAATATCCTAATGGCCTCTAGTCTAGCCACGGGTGCAAAGGTTTCCTCATAGTCTATTCCTTCTTCCTGACTATACCCTTGTGCAACTAGCCTAGCTTTGTTTCTGATTATATTACCAAACTCATCAACTTTGTTTCTAAACACCCATTTAGTGCCTATGGTAAGAGTGTCTTTAGGTCTTTCCACTAATTCCCAAACTTTGTTTCTTTCAAACTGATTTAGTTCTTCTTCCATAGCCATTACCCAGAATTCATCACTGATAGCATCATTGACATTTTTGGGTTCAAGCTGTGAAAGAAAAGCTTGATGTTCAACCTGATTTCTTAGAGAAGCTCTAGTTTGTGTTCCTCTATCAAGATTACCAACAACAGCATCTAAAGGATGATTCTTTAGAATCCTAGTTGATTTGGTAAAGGTTGGACTAGAGATTTCAGGTTCATTTATAGGTTCGGGTTCCACAGAGGAAGATTCTGGAAAAAGTCCAGAACTGGATGTTTTTATTACAGGTTCTTTAGATTTGTCATTTAGGTCCAGAACAGATAAGTCTTCTTCAACATCTTCAAGAGAAGTTTTAGACTCATGTGGATCAGTCTCATCAAACTTGATGTGAACAGATTCTTCCACACATTTGGTTTTCTTATTGAACACTCTATAGGCTTTACTAGTCATAGAGTAACCCAGGAAAATTCCTTCATCACTTTTTGGAGCAAATTTATCAAGATTATCTTTAGTATTCAGAATAAAGACTTTGCAACCAAAAACTCTAAAGTAATTAACCTTAGGCTTCCTATTATTCCACAACTCATAAGGGGTTTTCTTAAGAACCGGTCTAATCAAGACTCTATTAATAACATAGCAGGCTGTATTAGAGCTTCAGCCCAAAAGTAAACAGGCAGGTCATATTCATTAAGCATAGTTCTTGCAATTTCTTGCAGGGTTCAGTTTCTTCTTTCCACTACACCATTCTGTTGAGGTGTCCTAGGAGCTGAAAAATTGTGAGTATAGCCATTGTGTGAGCAGTAAGATTCAAATTCTTGATTCTCAAACTCACGACCATGATCACTCCTCAAGGTCTTAATCTTAAGTCCACTAAGATTTTCTACAGACTTAGAGTATTTAACAAAGGAAGAGCATGGTTCACTTTTGTGAGCTAGAAAGTATACCCAAGTATATCTAGAAAAGTCATCTACAAGAACATAAACATAGTGCTTCCCATTTAGACATGAAATTCTTGATGGTCCAAACAAATCCATGTGAACCAGTTCAAGTGGTTGAGAAGTTGAAACTTCTTTCTTTGGTTTAAAAGAAACTTTGTGTTGTTTTCCCTTTTGACAGGGATTACACACATTGTCATTTGGGAATTCAAGCTTAGGTAGGTCTCTAACTAGGTGTTTCTTAGAGAGTTTTCTAAGTGAGTGAATGTTGCAGTGTCCTAATCTCCTATGCCACAGCCAAGACTCTTTTTGAAAAGCATTTAAGCAAGTAACATTATGTTTAGCTAAAGTGTTTAAGTCAACAGCATAAACATTTTCATTTCTTAAGGCAGAAAATATTAAAGAATTTTTGGAATTATAAACATCACAAGAATTGTTTTCAAACTTGACATTAAACCCATCATCACACAATTGAGAAATGCTAAGTAGGTTGTACTTAAGTCCATCAACAAATAAAACTTTGGAAATTAATACTGAGTCAGTGTTACCAATCTGGCCTAAGCCGATGATTTTTACTTTTGAGTTATCACCAAAAGTGACATATCCTCTATCAACCTTTATTAAACTTTTGAAGCACGAATAGTCCCCAGACATGTGTCTTGAACATCCACTGTCTAAGTACCATACCTTCTTGTAATTGCTTTTCAAACAGATTTCCTACAAAACAGATTAGACAGGAAATGACTTTGGTACCCAGATTTTCTTGGGTCCAGACATGTTAGCAATCAAGGATTTAGGTACCCAGATTTGTTTTATGGGTCCCATACAATTAATGGATGCAACAGATTTAGAGAGATATACTTTATTTGATCTACAACTATTTAAATAACCAGTTGAGGCATACGAATTTCCAAAACAGGAACTAGCAGGATTTTTTTCAGACTTGGGAATAAATCGGGTTTTAGTAAACTGTCTTTGTCCAGGTTGGTATCCCAAGCCAGTAGCATACTTAGGTGCAACTTGCTTTCCAAGCATTTGGGTTAGAGTATCTTTTCCATTTGTGAATGTTTCTAAGTCCTTTATAAGTTGTTCATTAGATATTTTCAGTTCTGTATTCTCCTTTAATAATTGAACATTTTTCTCTTTTTCTACATCAAGTGCAGACTTGACACTTGCAGTAAGAGCATGCTGTTTCTTTAAAGACTTATATTTATCCTTTAGTTCATTACACGTATCTTCCAGCATATTACAGTATTCAAACAATTCATCTTTAGACATATTTTCAGAATCAGAACAAGATTCTGCTTCACCTTCAGAATAATAAGAGTTTAAAGTGGGAGTGTCTAAGGTTACCTCAGATGTGTTTGTCATGAAACACATATTAGCACGATTTATTTCAGAATCACTGGATTCTGATTCACTTGTGCTGTCTTCTGAAGCACTCCAGGTGGCCTTCATAGCTTTCTTATAATTCTTGTCCTTGTACTCATATTTCTTCTTGAATTTTAACTTAGGACAGTCGGCTTTGATGTGTCCTTTCCTTTTACATTCATAGCAAACTATGTCTTCTTCTTTATCAGTTTTCTTCCAATCTTTCTTCCACTTACCTTGTCTATCATACTTACCCTTGTAGTTTGGTTTTCTGAAGAACTTCTTCTTCCTATAGAACTTCTTGAATCTCCTTGCTATTTGTGCCATCTCTGCATCACTGTCAGAATCTAAGTCTTCACTAGATGAGCTTTCAGTTGGTATATGCACTTTCTCCTTGTCTTTGCTCTTTGATGCAGTGGACTTAAAAGCTACAGATTTTCGTTTAGGTTCCTCATCTTCCTCTTTATTTACCTTCAGCTCTTCTTCGTACATCATCAGCTTACCAATTAACTCCTTGACAGGCAAAGTTCCAATATCACAGGATTCTCTAATTGAAACGGATGTGCCTCTCCATCTGTTAGGCAGACATCTCAATAATCTCTTGATTTGCTCCTTTGCTGGAACAATCTTTCCGAGTGAGCTCATTGTGTTGACTGTTTCATTAAACCTGAGATACATATCAGAAATAGGTTCATCAGCTTTCATCTTAAAGTTATCGTATTTGATAGTATAAGTATTTAACCGCATTTCCTTGACATTAGTTGTTCCTTCATGAGAAACAGCTAAGGTGTCCCAGATTTCAAAAGCAGTTTTACATGCAGAAATTCTATTGAATTCCTCATCTCCTAGAGCACAGTAGAGAGCATTCACAGCCTTACAATTATTATTGTAAGCTACCTTAGTAGGTTCATCCCAAGTTATTCTTTCAGTTTCTGGAATCTTGTATTGAGACTCTATAGCAGTCCAAATATCAAAACCCATACTTTCCAAATGAATTTTCATTTTGAGCTTCCATTGGGCATAATTCACACCATTAAAGAAGGGTGGCCTGTTAGTAGCAGCACCTTCTAGTCTATTATCCATAAGGAAATTTTAGAAAATGTTTTAAAGAGATAAAATTTATAACTAACATAAATTTAAGATCTTTTAGATAAAACAACAATCACAGTTTAAAAACAGAGAGTTAAAATAAAACTTTGAGCAAGTATAACAGAGATAAACACACCCTCTGATACCAAATGTTGGTCGGAGTGGACACTCAATAGGGGGGGTGAATTGAGTTCCAATTAAAATTTCTGTTAAAAACAATTTCTATTAAAATCCCCCAATTTCAAAAACAAATTAAACTGTAGTGAATTTATATAGATTATAAAGGTTCAATTAGTTTCTCAAAGATTGATTAATTCTTAGTTAACTTAATCTTATGATTAAATTAACTTTTGAAACTAACTTACTGATTTATAACAAATATAAGCACTTGCGAATTTAATTATCAAAGTATCTTTGAAGATAGATTATATTTCAAAGTAATAGCAGCGGAATATGAAATAAATATGTATAGTATGGATATAGAGTATAACTACAAACACAGAGAATTAACCAAGAGGTTCAGTCTCAAGCCGAGACTTAGTCCTCTCAAATGTTTATATAAAAACGATCCACACCCTGGATCAGGATTAACAACAGTGAACACACTGTCCACTGTCCAGGTCACAAGACCTCTACCACAGTTCTTCGTGGGAAAACAAACAACAGCAGCCAGCTGTCCAGGTCACAAGACCTCTACCACTATCCACAGTGGGAAATGAAGTGTAAAAGGGTTTGCTGAGGATTTACAGATCCTCCAGTGAAAGCACAGGAGTCAGTGTGTGTGTTTAATACAGCAGATAACACACACTGCTCAAAATGTAGAAAACTAAAACACAGTAGAGCAAGAGATAGAAAGAAGAAGGTTTAGAGTGCTCTATAGTGTTGGCAGATTAGTTCTGGACTCGTAGGAATGAGTGACTTGAAGCTTTGGTCCTTTTTCGGTAAGTTGACACTAAAACAGAGTGTCGTGATTTCCAGACTTCCAGATGTTCAAGTGATCAGCTTCTTTGAGTTTGAGTACTTCATAGCATGGCTTTTAGGAGACGGTTCTTTCAGTCGGTTCACTTGAGACTCTTTTTGTTCTTCAAAATGAATTCTCGAGAGTTCTTCTTTTGTGTATATGCGTATCTCCTTCTCAGTTGTAGATGTCAGACTCTGTGTGTCTTTGTGTATGTCACTGTTCTTTTTGTTCCATTCATCCTTGTTCTTGAATGCTTCTCTCTTCTTTTTATACTCCTCCATATATGCCCTTTTTGTTCACCCGAGGCCGACAAGATAAATAGTCTTGAGTTACACGTGCAATCTTCCTCGTACATTGTATTATTTCTTGATATGTCTGCAAATATCAGTAAATAATGTTAGGTGTATTAATTTGTCTAGACATGACCGTTAGATTAGTATTAATCAAATTGGTAAAGAAAAAAGTAGAAATATAATAATAATAGACTGGTCGAGAATGTATGTCACTGTGGACTTCAACTGTGGTCTTCCAACTGTGGACTTCCTTCTGACTGCTGACTTCAACAAAAGGCTTGCTGTCTGTAGGCTTGCAATGGTAGCTTTTACTTCATGTAACTGTAGCCTCTCTAACTGTAGACTTGTAACATCAAATTTGTAGAACTGTAACCTTTATCAACTGTAGACCTCGATCATCAGTAGACTTAGTCGACAGACGCTGTCTAACTGTAACCTTGACTGTAGGCTTATGACTGTAGACTTGTTCGACTGCGAACTTGTGCAGAGAAAACTTTGAACATAAGTCTTGTAACTGTGACCTTCGTCTGTGAGCTTTGACAATAGATAGCGGTAGACTCGTGATTGTAAGCTTGTATTAGACTTCGACTGTAACCTTGTAACTGTGAACTTATTGCAACAGTAACTTAAGGTGACAGTTAGCTGTAACTGTGACTTTGAAAAGAAAACTCTGACTGTTAGCTAACAATACTAAACTTATGTAAATACTACTGTAAGTACTACTGTAAGAATAGGAACTGTTTAGAATAAAATACGTTTAAGCATAGAATAATAAGATTAATGCAAGGTTTTAATACATCATAATCAATGTGTAAGCATGATTTGGGATTATCAAAACAGGTGATTCCAACACAATTTATACATAAAACATGATCATCATTTCCATATGGTGATTAATTTGAATGATAATTTATAATTTGAGGAATTATTGATAAATTGGTATATTTTACTCAATATAGATACTTGATTATAAGGTAAATTATTCAACAATTGAAAATATTATTTGATATTTTAGGAATACACAAGAAATTTAGTTTTCATAGGTTCCATGTTATAGATTTCCTCTTGATTAATAGAAATACATATGATATCAATAAACATGATTGACTTATATAGATGGGTTTTTCATATACCTAAATATATTTTTCAAACATTCCTATGACTGGTCTTGACATAAAATTTCTCACGAAGCCAGAGATCATGATGTCCAATTATTATTAATTTCTATCATTAATAATTGATTTATTATTATCCATGGTATTCTCCAAATTATATTATACTTGGAGTTATTTCATAATCATTTATTGATTAAATGGAATGTGTTTTTTGATATTTGAATGAATATTTTGAATCTTCATTATCTAATCATTTTAGAAAGGTTATTAATTAAAAGGAATGGTTGTTCATTTATTCAACATTCTATAATTATTATCCATTATCTAATCATGTTGGTCTAGTAATTGATTAAATCGTATGTGGGTTCATATATTTACGTTGAAATATTAATTATTACATATTAATCATGATAGTCAAAATCTTATAATGGAGGGTTTGTTACGATATATACCATTCCATGTTTATGAAGACTGTTGATTCATGATAGAATCCACTTTTTGTAACTCTTACCGATCATCTATGATCACCCTTATTTTGTTTCCTCTTTGAGTAGTCAATAATGCATCCTATGAATGATTTGTGAGGAAATTCTATTGGGAATAATTATATTTTTTAATAAAATATATTAATTTTTGTTTTATATTTTAATATATGAATCATATATGATTATATTGTACCAAGACTAATGAACTATTAATTCCACTGGTATTAGAGTGGTTCGGTAATATTTAATTTTAAATATATAGTAACTAATTTTATGTTATTTGGAGTGGGGTAATTATATTGCGTATCATAGGTACATTAGTATAAACCATGGGAAATAGATTTTTGAAAACATTTATTAGAAAACATAAGACAAAGGTCGATTATAAGGATAATTAATGAAGAACATCCTAATGTTTCTATAAAGATGATATTATGTCATTTTTCAATAAAAAAATCTATTTTATGATACTATAACTGGAAGATGTTTGGTAAAAGATATACATAGGGTTTGTAAATCCAAAAAAAGGTGCATCAGGATTGTCATGATTGTTACTTGGTACATGATAGTTGACTATACTGCGAAACAAGCATTTCACTGGTAAAGGATGTGCATTTTATAATTAAAATTATATTTATGATCCATTAAAAAATATTTGAATAAAATTTCCTGATTTAATAGACTAGGGTAAATTTTATGTTACTTAATGTCAAATATGTTTTCATGATTTAGACAAACTATAAATGATTATACGGTTCTCTTACAATAATTATTATTTCTCACCCTTTTTGTTGGTTTTTGTCAACAGATGGAACATAGACGAATCTTGCTGAAAATTTATATGAAAAAATATTGGGAGACATTGAGAATCCAAATATGATAATGACTATATTAAATGATATAATTATTATAGAAAACTAGTTATCCCCAAACTTGATAACCTAGTAATGTTTCTATGTTGGGGAGGGAAAATGTTTTATTTTTGGTAATGATGGGCATAAGGTAATAAATTATTGAGGAAAAATGAAGTGTACAGTTGAAGGAAATAAATTTCATCATTGTGATGAATTGGTTATTCATTTTATTAAATTTATGGAATTTTTAATTTGTCTGAATCAAATAGCTATTCCAGATCATAATTCATATATCAACAAAAGAGCAATGTTAAAATAAAATTATAGATGTATTTATGTATTTGTATTCATGTGTTATAATAACAAAGTCTTTTATACAAATTGAATTTTAGTTATATGAATCATGAAACATATAATAATTATATTTAATTATAGAGTCATATTTGGATTATTTTACATAAGTGTTATAAATATCATCATCGATTAATGGAATAATGTCTAATCCAAACATCATATTCTCATACAACCCCTCTTTAGGTTTTTTGTGACGAAAGTATAAAAAGATCAACCATATTTTTTGACCCCGTTATAGAAATATGATCCATTAATTTAGTATATGTTTTAGTGAAATTATTATTCATGGAAGAATTATGTAACAATTTTAAGGATTAAGATTAATGGAATAGGTATCCATCATAGATTATCTTGTATTTGATTTTGGGATAATTATATGTCATTACCCTTTGGTAATGTTATATATCTTATTTTAATATGATTTTATAAAATTAATACTCACATACCAAGTGAAAACATGTAACGTATGGATTGGCCATGGGAATGATGTTGGAAATAATGTTTTTAAGTGCTTAAGGATTAAAATTAGCATACATGATATTTTTCTTAATAAGCCATTATTTGTAAATGAAATAATTGACTACTGAATATTAATGTTGAACGAATGGTGTTTCTATTTACATTTAGATACTAGTGTATAATATATGATTCTTTGTGGGAACAATAAATTTTTTATGAAGTATTTTGAGATAGAATGGTGGATATGATACACTTTTATGGATTTTATGATATGTTGAATGTTAATATTAGTTCATTAGGCATAAAATTACATTTTTTGATATTCATTTGTTGGAGTAACTGATGAAATGTAATTTTATCATAGAAAAAAAAAGGTTTGAAATGTTCCTAATCAAATAGAAATATATCTAGTAAGAATAATTCATAATGTTTATAGTCATGAATGTTAATGAATACCTCATATATATGAAAAATGATATAATAATGAAAATTACATCATTTTTCTTTATAATATCATAAATAAAATGGATTTTTAAAACATTTAATGTTTATTAATTTTACTTCCTTATCCTTCCATTGATCATTCAATTTCAATTTATGAAAATCAACATCAATAACTATAATAATTTAGTGTTTTATTCAACATCCATAACAATAAGTTATACCAATGTTATAATACTTGGTATCCTAGTATGTGTTACATTAGATAGCCATTACACTTGAATTTATCTTCCATTGAGAAAATATTTTATTAAACCCTCACATGATGTTTCTCACAAAAACACAATTTTAATATTATATGAACATAATTACATTTAATAAGAATAAATTATGGGGAATAAATTTCATTATGTGGTAGATTGTAACACTCGATGATTTTAAAAGGATAAAATTTGGTTCGATAGCAGATATGACCCCAGGCACTATGGTTTTATAAGAATATTATACTATATGACGTTATGATTGTAACACCCTTAGATTTTATGAGATATATTCTTTTTAATTTCTATAATATATTTTATTGTATGATACACCAAGATTATCTTGCGCTATACACAACACCGTATTAGCTTGCAGTATACACAACACTATTCTTGGATTGTGTTACACACAATTTCAAGTTTGTTTGATTGTAGTTATTCTACGCAACATTGAGTGTGTGTGTGTCTATATATATATATATTCAATTTATAAATGAAATATGGTTGGATTCTGTTATACGCTACAAAAATGGAGTCTTCCACTACACGCAACCCTGACTTGTCTTACATTACACGCAATCGCGACCATTCTCGATAGCGTGTGTTGTACGCAATACCAGGTTTCACAAAAAATGATATATTATTATAATATTATTATGAAATAGACGTTATGAATAGTATATACTGAATTTGAATGTTATAAAATTATTATTCATCTTATTCATTTTCTAGAACAAGGTATGAGAATATAATAAAATTTTCAGGTAAAATAAGTATTTTTCCAAAAATGTAGTTTTGCCTCCTTTTGATGGCACACCCATTTTAAATATAATTTTTTGAAAAGTATATAAGAAAAATTTTACAAACTAAACTTCTTCATTTGAATCAGGATATAAAAATTTACATTCGATAATGTTTTTTATATTTTTCTGATAACATTCATATTTTAATGATTAGTAAAAACATGCTATATTTTAATTAAAACACGTTTTTTCATCGTAATAATTTATATGGCTAAATTATAATAATGAATGGTTTTAAAGTTTAAATAGAATATATATTTACCATTTAATATAATCTATGTCATTAGCATTGATTTTACATTGAATGTTTCGGTTAAATCTATTTAATCTTTTGTAATGTTTTAAACAAAAACCCGTTTTCTTTCGACAATGGGATTAATTTTAATTTTATTTCTGAACCTTCTGTGTATTTAATTTGAATAAATGGATTCCATATTTGGAATCAGTGGGTCCAAATTATGTTAATATGCCCCTTTTAATTTTTAGGCATTATGAATAGTAACTACGGTTAATTTTATTTACAATAGTGAAAGGTAAATAAGGTAATTAAGGGTAAATATAATATTATAAAATTAACCTAACATTTGTATTTATATAATTGGATGATTATATTTTTTCCTAAATCATACATGGGTCAAAATTTAATCTAATGGAACCCACTTGTATTTGATTAAGACCTTTTGTTTATTTTATTTAAAGGAATGTGAAATATGTCTCACTCAAACATTAATAATTAAAATATTTTTTAATATATGGTTATACAGAATATAAATTCAGTTATAATTACTCATTTGAAAGATAAATTGTCTTTCTTTATCATGGTTAATTATTTTTATTTTTTAAAGATATTTGATTACCTTATTATCTTATACATTAATGATGCAGAAATTGATTATTTAGTGAAAAATCAAAATATATTTTTATTGAAATAGTAATACATATCCAAAAGCCCAAAAATCCAAACAAAACATATTGGTAGTGTAAATATAAACCCTAATCATCCACTGGCCTAATGTTTGACCATTTGGATCCTTATAAAGGCGATTATGACAGTTATATTATTTTATTCCAAAGTTGTCACCTTCATTATTAAATAAATATTACAATTTACAAGTTGTGATTTTAAGATTATAAATTTGAGTAAAAGTATTATTATAAAATATATCATATTTATCTTTATCATAGTACTCTATTTTTAATTTTTATGCAACAAATAAGTATATTAACTAATTATACAAAAATGATGTAGTAATTATTTTATTAAGAGAAATATAAAATAAATGGTTTTAAAAATATTAAAATAAATATTATATAAACTATTTAATGTTATCCACGAATTTTCTAGACAAATATGACATTTTATGAATCTATTAAATATTTTAGTTCGAACATAACATTTTTGTGGAATTTATTTAAATTCAAATAAATGAATAGTGTCAAAATTGACATTATTGTTATTTTATAAAAATAACATAATATAAAATTGTTTGAAAATCACAAAAATATTTAAATATTATAAATTAAAATTTATATGTTAGAAAATGTCATAAAGTATCCAATTTTGGACAATTTACAACACATAAGTAATAATTTATAACAATTTAAAAAATTAAATCTTATTACCACAAATAAAATTAAATAGATTATATAAGGATAAATCAAGTTGATAATGTTTAAAATAAATTCCCAACATGTCTAAATTTTATTGGTTGATGAGATTACAACCTTATCTCATCTAATATTCGTATTTTAGTCATTTGTTTAGGTTATTATGTGGGGTTGAATTTATTATAAATTAATATTTTTTATGTTCCCAAAGGTGCCCCTCTCTTCCCTTATAAAAAGGGAACCCCTTCCTACTTATCCTCACACCCATTTGAGTCTTGAAGCACAGAAAAAACCCGCCAATTACTCTTATCATATTACTTAGTTATATCATAGAGGTTGTAGTCTTCTCAAAAGACAAACCCTAGTGCCCAAGAAGAATTTTAAAGGAGGTGCATCGAAGAAGAGGTAATCTCTTCTACTGATTATTTCAAGTTTTTTTGTCAACATCTTCTTCATTAGTTGTTTCCTTATATTTTATTAACAAAACTATCACTAATATAATGATATGTTCTTATAAATATGAAACAAGCACATTTCACCATCTATCCAACCTACGGAAAACAAAATCACCACGCGTGCATACGTACAGAATACCGTCTCCACGCCATGGTGTAATATGTTTTTCCACCACCACCTTACATGGATGGGTATAATAGTGTAAATAATAACTATATATGGTTATAATAACATCATACTAATTCTGAGATACTATATCATTCACTCAAATTCTATTAAATAATTATGGAAATGATATCATCACTCCTGCGTACGTACGAACTACTGTCTCCACGAACACAATGAGATTAATTTTCAATGATTAACTATTCAAGTATAATTATAAAGTTTATATATAATAAATAATAATGAAAGTTATTACATAATAATGATACTGTATTTATTTACATATATATATTTTATTTACTTAATTCCTATCAATTCAATAAGGAAACGAAAACAGCGTTCATGCATATGTACAGCCTACCGTCTCCATGAACGGTGTATTTCATTCCATTTATTGATCTATCATATACATTTATATGTGGAATCTATATTATATATTAATCATCTTTTACATTCTTGAATTAATTAAATCAGGATATAATTAATAATATCAAGAAAAACAAGTCGAAACACATACGACAAATGAAATGATTTTACCAAAAATTGTTCTTTAGCATGGAATTTACAAAATAACGGTTAATATAATGTCATAATTAGACCATATATGATATCATAACAATGAATATGATTATTTAATAAGTCAATGAAATTATTTAAATCATTATACAGGAGGTTCTGAAATATATGAAGCATATCAGACATAAGGTAAGGGATAACTGTTCCAATCTCGTTCTTATCCGAGATTGTTTATTCGTAAGAATTTAATGGGGTTATTACTATGATCCATGTACATGTTTTATAAAAAAAATTCATTTATGTTTAATGTCCTTTTACCCATTTTGACTTTTGCCACATGTTTTGGAAGGAATCCTTCTTTTCTTCCCATATGAGGAACTTTTTGACATTTCTGAAAAAAGTACGAGTAGAATGTTTTTTTAACATATACAGAATGAAGGGATATTTACGTTCTCATAAAGAATTATATTCAATAATCTTACTTTACAAGATTTCATGATTATTTCCAACAAAATCATTTTCTTTAAAAATAGCATGGAATTTTTTTGAAATGAAAATGATTTTGAATACGAAAGGATATTTTCCTCAAGAATTCATTTCATTTGTTTTGTCAAAACTATTTTCTATCTAAAATTTAATTGTTTAGTATGATTATGTATCAAGTATAATGTCTCTATGAATTACATGGTTTCACTTTTCTTATGATGAAATGATATCCATTTGTTTTATATGGATTATGTTATGATGGGATGGTGATTATGAAACCCATTTTATTCATTGGGTTATGATGAATGATTTATGTGTATTTAGTGGCACAAGTAAGAATTATTTCAATATGAGATGGGTGGGACCTATATCTCCCTCCAATTAATTGGGTAAAGATTTATATCTCATCAGATAGATATGGCTGAAACGACAAGTATATCCAGTTCAGGAATACATGGCTAGAATGATAAGTAAACCCAGTTTAGTAAGGGACATTGTCCACTAAGATGGTCTTGGAAACAATTCCTTGGAAACCATGGAAATCATATCATGTGCTTAATGTTTTTCCACAATTACAAGTATAATTACCATGAAATTTTATCATGATTGATGTTCCATTACGATCTATGCCTTACATACTACCATGTTTTTTGTCATCTATCATGATCTTTATGTTTAAACATTATGTTCATGTAATTATGTTCAAACAAGTATGGTTTGTTTTATTTTATCCATGATTACCCTTAATGATCATTTTAACTCACCATTTTTATGTTTTCTTTTCCCCCATGATTAAAAGAAAGGTTTTAGGTAAGGAAAAAAGGGGAAGATCGTTATGGGAAATGTTGAAGATCATTCAACCAGATTAGAAGTTTATATTCAATGATTCCAAAGACACTAAACTATTACGGTCCATTGGTGTCTATTTTTGTTATTTATCTAGTCTTCTGAAAAATTAATATAATGTCCATGTACGTTATTCTTTGTTTCTCTACAGTTGGTATCAGAGGAAACGATTAGTTAACCTTTGGAAACTAGGATATGTAAACTTTTGTGAGATCCCTAGATATATTTCTAAGGTATGTCTAGGGAAGTCTCTAAGGTTAAGTATAAGTATAGTTTATAGTCCTATAATTATAATATCGATCTTAGAAGTAATCATAAGATGTTAGATATTGAAGGTACTCCCCCTTTATTATGTTGTATTCCTAGTATGATTTTTCCACTCACACTATTCTTTCTGGGTTTTAGAAAATGGCTGGAAACTGGAAGATTCACGATAATGGAGGATATGACGGACAATGGAATGATATTATTCATGAGAAACCAAATGAAATTTGATCTGGATGTCCACATATTTTTATTATTCCAAATCAGTGATCTCATAATATGATAAATAATCTTAACTTGGGTAAGTTTCCTGAATCAACTAATAAGAGAAATATGGAGTTTCATGATGATAATATAGGAAATAATGTTCAATTTCCCTTATGTAAATCATGTGGGAAGAGGCATCAAAGAGAATGTTTCAATGGAACTGAAATATGGTTTGGGTGTGGAAAAGAAGGACACAAAGCCAGTAATTGTAATGAAAAATGTCCAGTTAACACTATGGACAAGGATAATAGTATTGATAAGGCATCAACAATGGTTAAATGTTTTAAATGTGGAATGTATGGGCATTATGAAAACCAATTCCCTAAAGGAAGATCTCATGACAAGAATCAGCATGGTCATATGGGTAGTATTTATCTGGATGATGATGACGAGACTACAAATGATATATGATATGAAAGAAGTGTTGAGGAATAAAATTATGAAGCTCAGTCAGTGGTTTTAGAAGGTAGTGTAATTATTTCATATTTATCAACAGTTATGTTGTAGAGGTAATTTAATGGTATTATGGAATAAAGAATCATCTAAGGATTTTTACACTATAGTTTTTCCTAAGGTATTTTGAAGAATATGTTGACTGGTACCGGTAACCATGAATGGTTATTCATATAGTTTTGGAAAGAAGATGATAAACGCATAATGAAGGGATAAAGAAAAAATGAAATGAGCTCATGAATGATATATGGACAAAGTACTATCATGGTTTGAGTATATAGAAATTCTGGGATTTTGGTATTTGGAAAGAGTTAACTATTGAAAGCATTCATATTTTCACTAATGTTAAATGGGTATTCATTTTTTAAGAGAATACATGATTAAGGTATTCACATATTTCGATTGTGACCAACAAGATATATCTTGTGATATATGAGGGATAAATTATGGTATTCACATGCTCGGTAGAAGAAATTTCTAGTAATTGTTTTCTTTATACTATGAGCTTGGAGAGAAGTATTTCGGATAATCCTAAATATTGGAATGAATTAAGTTAGACATAAGATAGTATTTTTTAAGGCTAGAACTTTTATTCGATATAATTTATGTATTGTTATAATAGTGTAGTTTTAGAAAAAAGGACAACCTACCGGACAGGCGGCAACCCGTCGCGTCGAACGAGGCTGTGGGAATCGAATCCAGACCCGATGTGTGATAGGCCTTTATCACCTACCACTGGCCTACAAGATGTCCTTGGTTAGTATAAATTAGTATTAATTTATTAAGTGGTATGATATATGAATTATAAGTCCATTTTAGGAACCATGTACGATTAATCTCACTATAGATGGACTTATGTATATTTAATAACTTTTTATATCCTATTGTTTGAGACAGATGGAATGACCTATCATTTTATCGCATGATCTTCTAACACTTCACGGAAGACAAATTCAACTTCATTTCCTTAAGAGATGATGTTGAAATTGTTCAAGGCACAAAAAACAGTAATATTGTACCAAAATCCAGTAATTATTTCTTTTAATTCAACAATTCTTCAACTTTAGGGGAATGACCTTGAAAACAAAAATTTTTGTCCTAGTGTAATTATATTTGATGAATCAGATGGTACCATAAATCATCTTAATTTTATGGCTTTATGACTGTTGGATTTATCATAGCCATGTCTTCTACCACTCTCCATCAGATCATCATGGTTAGATTTCTCTTCCATATCAATATTTTCACCTATTTTATCCTATTTGGGAACCCAGTGATTAGTTACTTTGGGTAACTATTACATTTCATACTTTAGTTTTTAAAGATAAGTTTTGGTATTCCTTTTTATGATGTGGGTTTCTATGAAAGAAACTCTCATGTAATAAAAAATTTATAACCCCGAAGAATTTTGAGGGCGAAATTCATTTTAAGGGGGGTAGAATGTAACACCCCATGATTTTATGAGATATATAATTTTTAATTTCTTTCATATCTTCTATTGTACGCTACACCAAGATTATCTTGTGCTTTAAGTAACATTGTATTAGCTTGCAGTATACACAACACTATTCTTGGATTGTGTTAATCATAATTTCATGTTCGTTTGATAATAGTTATTCTATGCAACATTGAGTGTGTGTGTGTGTGTGTATATATATATATTCAATGTACAAATGAAATATGGTTGGATTTTGTTTTATGCTACAACAAAGGAGTCTTTCACTACACACAACCCTGACTTGGCTTGCATTACACGCAATCACGACCATTCTCGATAGCGTGTGTTGTACGCAATATCGGGTTTCACTAAACAATGATATATTGTTATAATATTATTATCAACTAGCCTTTATGAATAGTATTTACTAAATTTGAATGTTATAACATTATTATTCATCATACACATTTTCTAGAACATGGTATGAGAACAAAATAAATATTTCGAGTAAGATAAGTATTTTTCAAAAAATGCAGTTTTTCCACCTTATAATGGCGCACCCATTTTAAATCTAATTTTTGAAAAGTTTATAAGTTAAATTTTACAAAATAAACTTCTTCTTTTGAATCAAGATATAAAAATTTACTTTGTATAATGTTTTGATATTTTTCTGATAACTTTCATATGTTAATGAATAGTAAAAACACGATATATTTTAATTAGAAACAAAGTTTTTTCATCCTAATAATTTATATGGTTAAATTATAATATTTAATGGTTTAAAAGTAAAAATTGAATATATTTTTACCATTTAAAATTATTTATGTGATTAGCATTGATTTTACATCGAATTTGTTGGTTAAATTATTTCAATCTTTTGCAATGTTTTAAAAAACCCACGATCTTTAGACAACATGATTAATTTTAATTTAATTTCTGCAACTTCAGTGTATTGAATTTAAAAAAAGGGATTCCATATTTGTAATAAGTGGGTCCAAATTATTTTAATATGCTAATTTTTATTTTTAGGCATTATGAATAGTAAGTAATGTAAAATTTATTTACCATAGTGAAAGGAAAATCAGGTAATTAAGGGTAAATATAATATTATAAAATTACCCTCACAGTCTTCTAAATATAATTGGATGATTATATTTTTCCCTAAATCATACTTGGGTTGAAATTGAATCTAATGGAATCCACTTGAATTCGATTTAGACCCTTAGTTTATTTTATTTAATGGAAAGTGAAATATGTCTCACTCAAACTTTAATAATTAATGTATTTTTAATATAACGTTATACAGAATATAAATTCTGTTATAAATACTCATTTTAAATCTAATTTTTTTATTTATCATGGAAATTTATTTGTAATTTTTAGGAGTTATTTAATTACCTTATTATCTTATATATTAATGATGTAGAAATAGATTATTTAGTGAAAAATATATAATATTGTTTTTATTGAAATAGTAATACATATCAAAACTTCCAAAAATCTGATCAAAACTTATTGGAAGTGTATATATAAACCCTAATCATCCACTGGCCTAATTCTTCACCATTTGGGTCCTTATAAAGGCGATTATGACCCTTATATTATTTTATTCCAATGTTGTCACATTCATAATTTAATAAATATAACAATTTACATGGTGTGATTTTAAGATTATAAATTCGATTAAAAGTATTATTATGAAATTGACGAGATTTAACTTCAACATAGTATTTTATTTTTAATTTTTATGAAATAATAATAATATTAAATAATTATAAAAAAAACGTTGTAGTAATTATTTTATTAATAGAAATATCAAATAAATGGTTTTAAAAATATTAAAATAAATTTTATATGAACAATTTAATGTGATCCACGAATTTTCTAGATAAATATGACATGTTATAAATCTATTTAATATTTTATTTTGATCATTTCATCTGTGTGGATTTTATTTAAATTCAAATAATTGAATAGTGTCAAAATTTACACTATTGTTATCTTATAAAAATAACATAATATAAATTTTTTTATAAATCACCAATTTTTTTAAAAATTATAAATAAAAAATTATATGGTCTAAAATGTCATAACGTATCCAATTTTGGACAATTCACTACACATAAGTAATAATTTACAACAATTTTAAATTATAATCTTATTACCACAAATAAAATTAAATAGATTAAGTAAGGATAGATCAAGTTGATAATATTTAAAATAAATTCCCAACATGTCTAAATTTTATTGGTTGATGAGATTACAACACTATCTCATCTAATATTTGGACTTGACTAATTTTTTGAGGTTATTATGTGGGGCTGAATTTATTATAAATTAATATTTCTTATGTTTCCAAAGGTGCCCCTCTCCTCCCTTATAAAAAGGGCACCCCTTCCCACTTCTCCTCACACCCATTTGAGCCTTGAATCTCGGAAAACCCCCACCAATTAATCTTTTAAACCTATATAGTTATATCCTAGAGGTTCTGGTATTCTCAAAAGACCATCCCTAGTTCCCTAAGAAGAAGTTTAAATGATGTGTGTCGAAGAAGTGGTAATCTCTTCTACCGATTCATTCAAATTCCGTTCTTCTTCAACCTCTTCTTATCCGATATTGTTTATTCGTAAGTATTTACTGGGGTTATTGTTATCATCCATGTCCATGTTTTCTAAAAATGTTTTCATGTATGTATAATGTCATTTTACCCAGTTTTTACTCTTACCAAATGTTATGGAAGGAATCATTCTTTTGTTTACCAGACGAGGAGCTTTTTGACTTTTCTGAAAAAGTACGAGGAAACTATTTTTTATCTTATACGGCATGAAATTATTTTTACGGTTACATAACGCATTATTTTCAAGAAGCTTACTATACAATATTTCATGATTATAATATCAAATATCATTTTCTTTTAAAATTTCATGGAATTTTGTGAAATGAAAATGATTTTGAAGATGAAAAGAAATTTTCCTCAAGAATTCATTTCAAGTGTTTTGTCAAAACTATTTTCAATCTAAGATTAAATTATTTAGTATGATTATGTTTCAAGTATAATTTCTCTATAATTTACATGATTTCACTTTTATTATGATGAAATGATATCCATTTGTCTTATATGGATTATTTTATGATGGGATGATGATTACAAAACCCATTTTATTCGTTGGGTTATGATGAGTGATTTATGTTTATTTTGTGGAAAAAGTATGAATGATTTAATTATAAGATGGGTGGGACCTATATCTCCTTCCAATTCATTGGGTAAATATTTATATCTCATGATATAGACATGGCTGATATGGCAAGTAAATCTGTTTCAGTAATACTGGGCTGGAACGACATGTAAACCCGGTTCAGTAAGGGACATTGTCCACTATGATGGTCTTGGTAGCAATGCCTTGGCTACTATGTAAATAATATCACGTTCTTAAAGTTTTTCAGAAATTAAAAGTTTTATTCCCATGCTATTTTATCATGATTGATTTTCCATTATGATCTATGCCTTACGTATTGCCATGTTTTATGTCATTTCTCTAGATCATGATGTTTAAACAATATATTCATGTTTTTAAGTTCAAATATATATGGTTTGTTTTATTTTCTTGATTCTTACCCTTAATGAGAATTTGAGCTCACCCTTTTTATGGTTTCTTTTCCCCCAAGATTTAAAAAAAGGTTTTAGGTAAGGAAACAAAAAGGGGAAGATTGTTATGGGAGATGTTGATGATCTTTCAACATGATTCGATGTTTATATTCAATGTTTCCAAAAACACTAAACCATTACAGTCCTTTGGTTTCTATTTTTGTTATGTATTAAGTATTTTGAAAAAGTAATATAATGTCCGTGAACGTCAAGCTTTGGTCCTCTATAGTGATATATAAATTATTTGATAAATTCAATATATAGGATAGTTTTTGATACACAAAACATCAGGTTTGAAAAATATAATACTATATTAAAATAATATTATATAAAAATAGACGGTTATAACATAGTTCTTATGTTAGTGAGTATAAATATAAATAACTAAATTACAAAAATCACATTGTTTAAAAATGTATAAAATAAATTCAATAAATATTTATTGATTACAAATAAAATTAGAATCATTTGGATAAAAAAAGGATTTTTTTGGATAACTATACTTTTCTAAAATAATTTTTAGTCACACTATGAACACATAAGATAAAAATAATTTTTACGAAGATTAGAAAATTTATTTTCAAAAATGAATTTTAATTTTTAAAAATAAATGTCATAATAATCATTATGTTATTTCTAGACAATTTATTGAAAGGATTAATTTTTTGAAGAAATGAGAAAAATGGTATCTTTTATTTCAAAATTTCCTTTTAATTTAAATTATTTTCATTGTTAAATTCATTTTTAAATTTATTTTAATGTATATATATGTCAATTATATTAACATTTATATAATTTTGGATATTTAAGTATATTTTATTTAAAATATTAATACAAAAGATTCTATAACAATTCAATAATTTCATATTGGATAATCTCTATTTCATTGAGTCTACTAGTATTATTTTTTATAAAAATTATGAATAATTTTAAATTGAATGTGAAACCATGTACTACACATTTTTTATTAGAATAAATTATATTATATAATATGTTCTACTTAATTTTAAACCGTTATGAATAATAAAATAACTAAAAACCCAAAATGATTCAATCCCAAACATCCTCATACAAATTCTTGGTCTGATTATATTAAAAAACCCAATGGGATTTAATAAGTGATCTATTGTAGGATTCTCTAATAGAATATAATTTTCCTGAAAAAGATATTTTTTCATTTTATGTTTTCCAAATTCAATGATATCCCAAAAAAACAATATAAGAACAATATTATTAAGCATATAATATGTTGTTTTTATATTAATTTAATAATTTTTATTTATCATCACCTCTATAAAAAAGAGAAAAAAAATTCGATTGTGTGTACATGGGTCAACTACCTTGTGAACCGATATAAATTGTTTTTCATTAAAACATATCACAATTTTAATTACTATTGTGTTTAATTTAAATATATAATGTGTATATATATAATTATTAATTTTTTTCAATTTTAATATGACATATATCTTCTTAATTTCCATTCTAGTTAAAATATGATAATTTCACTTGTGTGTATGACAGAAAACGACCTTACGATGTGATGTGATTTTTTTCACATTAACGTTAAAAGGAACATAATAATGATAAATTTATTTGTAATATTATATATATATGACATTATATTTTTTTATAAAATTATTATAACATACAATATTTTACCCTTTCACTTTTTAATACAATGATAACATAGCTAATGCAGACGTACGAACTACAATCTAAGCGATGTGATGCCCTTCATTTTCTTTGTCAAACCTTCAAGGAAGATTCTAAAATGTATATAATGAAGAAATATGAAATTGATAACATTATAATTAGTATTGTAGATTATGGATCTATATCCATTTCAATATAATAGATTCATTCATGACAAAACATTATTTTTAAAACAAGGAAATCAATAAGTGAAACAATGAATATAATGAAGTATTGTTAACAAAGTACTCATAATATTATATAAGAGAATTATATATGAAACAATAAATATGTAAATGGTAATATAAAGAATTAATACTTTGATTCCTTATTGATTATAATATGATAAAATCCATAAGAATGGTAGATCATGAGGATAATTTGTATAATGTGTTAATTTGATTGTGATAGGACAACCCATATGAAAATTACAATATATGTGAGTTATAGGTGGTTGATGTATCATTATTGGTGTATATTATCACCAGTAAATAGATATATATATATATATATATGACCATTTGAGAAATACCCAACTGATGAGAGGCCCAAACCAACAAATGTGTTGGAGATTAGTAGTTTTATTGGACTAGAAAGGTATTATTGACTATTTGTGAGAAACTTATTACAATTTCCAATCCTGTTAACCAAGATTAAATGGAATATAATATTTTTTTTTGTGATTACTAATCAAAATAATTATTTAATGAGTTAAAAAGGTGGATGTATCTTCATTAGTACTCCTTCCTCCATCAACTGGAGAACATATTGTGGTATATATTGATGTGTAAAATAAAGGATTGGGTTGCCAACTAATTTTTAATTATAATGTTATAGAATACACCTAAAATAAGTTTAATTATCATCAGAATACCTATACTATATATGATATGGAGTTGGCTATAGTGATATTTTTGTTGAACATCTTGTGACATTACCTCTATGGGTGAGAATAGAGAAATTTATATAGAACGAAAGATCCTAAAATGTAAATTAAAAAAAGTACAAGATTGAATTGCACCAGTGAAGATGGTTATAAATAATTGTGGATCAAAATGTATTAATACAATATTGTTAATGAAAAAAACAGAATTTCTCATATAATCTATGCATAAATCATCAATCAATATTATCCGAGATTTTATTTTAGAATTATTTAATCCTCTAAGACTTGTAATGGATATATATTTGGTATGCTAACATGTCATCTCTGTATGATAGATGACTAAGGGTATGATTAAAAAATTCCCTAGTCTTTTTTGGGAATGATAAAACATAATCATCGATAATTTCAATATTATCGTGGAACATTTATATCTTTTAAAATTCTCAATTATATACATAGTTAATTGGTAATATTTCACGGAGTAAAAATCTATTTTATATCTGTCACAAGATTTCATCATGGTTCTAGAGAAGATTTCTGAATGTGTTGGATACCCGACTAATTTTCAGTACTACATATCACCCTAATTAGGATGGCCAGTCTTACATAACCATCAAAACTCTAATAGATGTTTTGACATCTACTTCAATGGATTTTGATTGATATTGGGATCCAAACCTTCCATTTATAAAGTTATCCTAAAACATCATAATCTATTATAGCATAAAAATGTAACCATATAGAGAAATGTACAGGAAACTATGAAGGACTACCACATCCAAGTGTTAGTTTAGTGTGGAGATTTCAGTGGGTATTGATCTTGCTCATTATATGGTAGATATTTTCTGAACTATTTAACTTCATTTGAAATCCACATAGGGCTGATTGATTAGTTATGACGATTTTATTGATGTGAACTATAATTTGATGTCCCAAAATATATATTACATTATATATCACCATGTTTGAAAATAATATCATCTTTAAATAATGAAAATTTTAGTCCAATATTCATCATCCCCATTGAGATGGTTGATTTCATCAAAGATGTGTCCAATCGACTAACACATCTACGTAAAAGTTTTCATTTACATGATTTGTTCCATGTATTAATCTTCTAAAAGATCATAACATACCCATAAACATTACTAAATACCTATATGTAACAATAGGATAATTGAAACTCCCATGATAAATAGTTTATGAGGATCTTAGAATATATAGAAAATATTCTATGAAACAAGAAAAATGACCTTGTAAATGTCATGTGCTGAAACAAAAATTTCATGGAAAAAAATTGAACAAAAAAGGGTGATGAAGATAGATTACCATCCCTAGAATTAGTCATATTAAATATTATATAGTTTTTAGGTTGAAATTACTTATAGGGGTAGAATATAAAACCCCGAGTTTTAAAAATTAAAAATTATGTTTCATAGTATATGCAATTGAAGTCACTAAAAAAAGAAAAATAATTTCTGAAATATGAAAATTATAATCAAACAATAAATTTTTAGTTAATAATATTATTGAATAATTTAACACATGCATTTAAATTGTCTACTCAATAAATAATTTTTTTTAGAAATAAAAAACTCTATTTTTATTAATGACATCAATTTTTAAAAGACTATGCCTTCTTTAAAAACGTTTTCAACAGATTTTATTGAAAGAAACAATATAATTAAAATATTAATGTTTTTATATCTAATTTTTTAAATTTAAATAATCTTAGAAACAACTAATTTCATATTAGGATAGGCTGAATTTTTTAGATTATTCAGAAAAATTTATTTTTTCCGTTAATAGATTCAAATAACGATTTTTTGTAAAATAATCCTTTCTTTTAAAAAATTACATAATATAAAAGAAAAATTATGATTTTAATATGTTTTAAAATATAAAAACAAGTTATTTTGTTATATTATTAAAAAAAATTCTGTTAAATAATTATTATACTAGATTTCAATATAAGTTGATTTTTTTTCTTTATAACATAATTTTATGAAAATAGTTTTAAAGTGACTACTGATTATCCTTTGAAAATAAATAAAAGAAACCCATTTTTTTATAAATTAAATTATATTTATATTAAAATTTTTTGAAATTAATTTATGTAGGATTAATTTATATATATTTATTATAATTTCATCTTATTCTAGAAAAGCATTTTAAAAAAAATCGTTTATAAACACATTTATGGGTTTGATTTAAATTATAATTTTCGATATATTTGAATTTAAAATGATAAAATGGATTAAATATTTTGAATAAAATTAATATTTATTATATTAGAGGCTCTACATTGTGTTTTTTCATAATTATTATTATTATCAATAAAAAACTGTTTCCAAAAGCAATGAATCAATGGAAAAAATTCACTAAAATATATGTAAAGTGGATAAAATTTTTAGTTCAAGTTTTTTAATTTTTTTTGATTTTAATTGCCATATATATAATCCACTATATATTTGTAAATTTCTTATGAATATGGTTTGTGAGTACCTTCTAATTACTCAATATTAGATTTTATGGAAAATATTTCAACCCCTCTAAAAACAAATGGAATCCCTATCATACCATTATCAAACATCCAAAACCCATTAGATCATCCAATACCGAGATAAAAAAATTCATTATATTCACAACCAAAACATAAAATCAATTTTTTTTGTAAATCGAATCAAGGAAGTATTTAGGTATATACATAAAGAGTTTTTCTGATGAAAAGGTAACATTTTTAATTGAGAATCAATGTTTTATTAATTATATACTATGCATGAAATATATATCAATAATGTTGAAATAAAAAATAAACATATAACATATAAAATATATTTTATAATATAAATATAATATCATACATCCTTATGATGATTCATCAAATTTGAAATGAAATCGTCAACTATTTGTACAACAGACTACTATCTAATGAACTGAGGTAATTGTGTCCATTATCACCCCTCATTAATGTTCAAAATGTTGGATTTATAATTATTAAATAATATTAATGTAATATTATATATTCAATAATATAAGAATATGATATAATCTCATACTATACCGTACATTTAGAACTAATAATATCATTTATGTGTAAGGTAAACTATTACCTACTGAAGCGATATTAATTATTTTTTATTATTGCAGAACATGGATGGTATATATAATTATATTTAAATAAAATGAAATAATTTTTTGATTTTAATTATATTTATTGAATGATAAGATAACACATAACGTATTTCAATCATGTTCTTGGATAAATGGGAAGGTTCTCTCATGTGTAATATTGGCCTACCATCTCCATGATTGTAATATTGTTCATTTTTAAGATCATCCTTCATGATTGGTATTATATTTATCATTTTTAAAAACAATTATAAGTATCTGTTTCTTATTTTTCGACACATGACTAATTAATAATATCTATAATCATAATCAACATACCTAACTGATTTTCGACACATGAGCCAAATTGAATGAAAATGTCTCATATAAACCCAAATGATCGTGAAATTTAATATGAAGTGTTATTAGATAAAATTTTATAAACAATATTGCTACATTTTATTTATAAATTATATAATTTGAAAATATTTTTATTAAGGAAGATAAATATTGCACAAAAATAATCAAGCTTGAGGTAAGTGGTCTCTCTAACCCATCATTTCCGTTAGGTTTTGACTATTATTTCCATAAATCAGTTTGTCTCTCTCATTGATGTTAAAAAATTAATATAAAATTTTCCAATATGTATGTTACAAATATATAAAGTCTATTATAACATAATTTTATGGGGTAGTATAGTCCTTATGTTTATTTCTATAATTTCATCTTTTTGAATCCTTTATATTATAATGATATGAGGCTACATTATGCATCCAATTTTCATTCATTGGGTATTCCATATCATTATTCATTATGAATGATTCTTATATAGACTTCATATTTATTTATATTATATGAATGTTATGGGTGGGTTTATAATTATGTAGTCTTAAAATGAAATGGCTAACTTTTTACAATAATGAGGAATCACCTATTGGATTAGGGAGTGAACCAAATCCTTAATGGCAGAATATACACCATGTGATATTAACATGCCTATTATTATAGTCATGATTGTATGCTATGATTTATGTTTGTCCCATATATCTTATTATTACATGAACATATGGTACCATGATCAATATTTTATGCTCCCGATTGATTACTCATGTTCTGTATCTCTTGTGATATCGTGTTATACAATATGAATAATATTTTGTTCTTACATATTATCTTTATCCCTTTATTGAACCTTTTATATCACCACATTCATTCATATATTACTATCACAAACTGAATCTCATCTCCATAGAAAATGGCACAATACTCAAACTGTGAAAAGGCTGGAAGGGCATTCCAAATCCCCACGGCCTGGCACATGTGACCAGGTATGATAAACTTATAATTGGGAACTATTTAACCCAGTTTATAAACATCAAACAACAAAAGAATCCAATAAAATGAATATTTATTTTTCAAACAATATCATCTTTTAAAAAAATTAATAATTGAATATCACATTATTAAATAATTTTCAATGAACACTACAATGGATAATATGAAAAATGACAACCCATGAACCTGCTCATGGAAAGAGGCACTGCCCTCAAGCTATCTCCATAACACCTTATCATGAAGGACCACTAAAAACCCGAACCATTGACACTAATGTTGTACCCAAACATGCAACAACAAAATAATCATGTCTATTTACCCATAAATGGGTAAGTTGGGTGTCAGCCAAAGCCCAGTAGGATACCACCTCTATGAGATTCCATGTGATTATCATTCAAAGAAAAAAATCATGCATGTTTTGTAAACAACAAATGCTAGTTACATTTTCTTAATGACACAATTTTAAATAAAAAAAGTTTTCAGTTTGGTTATTTTTACAAATAAAAACATTAAAAATAACAATACCAACTCTACCCAATTTTCCATCCGACCAAACCATATGTCAATGGTTAGTAAAAATTGACTAATGAGCACATGAAATGGGAAAACAACCCATAGGAACTTTCTCGTTTTGGGTCCCAGGTACCTCATATCTTAATTAATGTAACCATAGAAAATATTTTTTCTCATGATCATGCCACTTATAGGGTACGTACCCATATCCTAGTGGTCCCACATCATCATCATCATCATAGTTTTGATATTATTGTAACCATCAAATTTTCTAGGTAGAAATGATTCCAAACCCCATAGGATAACTAGCATACTAATACATGTCCACCCACCAAGATACCTGAGTCCCTTGTAAGAACCTAGTTCTTATCCATAAGGTACAGTTTTCTTCTTTTCTTTTTCCCATAATTTTTTTTGAGAAAATAAGGAAAATGTGGAAAAATCCCAAATTTTGGGACTACACGTCGTGTACTTTTCCACACGCCGTGTACTTTGGCCATGTGGGATGAGTACGCAGGGTGTGTAAGCTTTTTGGTGATGAAGGGTGTAAAAACTGACTACATGTCGTGTATAGGGTATTTAGACACCGTGTATTTAGTTGGCTAGTAAATAGTAAGGCAGTGGAGGTAGCCGCCAGTGGAGAGACAATACACACCATGTAATGAGGAATACACATCGTGTACTAATGTCGACCGGTGAACAGTGTCACGGTTGAAAGAATCCACCATATGAAAAATAAAAAAATGAAAAGTACGCACCCTGTACATGAGAGTACATGCCGTGTAGTTTGTTTTTTTTCCTTAAAAATGGGTAGTAGCCTCCTCTGTTCACAGAGGAAGCTTAGAATGCTGGGGGAACTCGAACGGACGGCCAGAGCATCAGTGATCATCTGACCGCGCACCGGGAATCCGTTTCCACTTCTGCCAATCATGTTGGGATCGTACAGGTAAGCTATTCTTTCTACTTGCATTGTTTCTACATATTCATCCTCTAAGTGAAGTTATTTATTTTCGAACGAGAATTCTATTATCCAAGATCTATGTTGTTCTTGGAAGACTCGGGAGGTGTCGTTTGCGTATACCGATCCGAGATGATAAAGGTAGGTGGTCTGGTTTTTAAACTCCAACTGCTGGGTGTTTTTGTGTACAGTTGAGCTACGAACCCATGATGGGGGTGTCGTATGGCAGAGGCCTTTACTGAAAGTAATATAGGATTGTATAGATAAACATTTTATAATTTAAAACTATTGTTTGGGATAACTACTTGGATCCAGGACCATCCTAGGGGTGCATTCCACTGTTTAGCCATTTGGCCAGGACAACCGAGTGTATGCCATGATTATATTGTGCACTGCATTTTTTTGGGACAATTTTTTTATAAGTTGCTTTTTTATGCTTGGGATTGACCCGATAACTTTAGCCTGAGGGTTGTGTTCTATTAGCCCGTGGGGAGTGTTTCGTTCAGCCTATGGGAAACCATTTCTATGCATGTGGCAGTACATTCTGTTCTTGTGGGTGACACATCATACACCTATGGGAAATATCTATTATGCCTATGGGCAGACCCCTACAGGTTTCGATTAAAGTTACCTAAGGGAATTAATTGTATGTCTGAGGATAGTGTTATCATAAATATTCCCCTTGGTGATTTTTTTATATGTTATACATGCCAAGTTAAAGCACAGGCTTGGAATGGTTAAATGAATATTAAAATGGAAATACTACTGATAGAGATAGTTAATTTTTAGTTATTACAAGTTTATTGCATTTACTACTGCACACTGCTGTTACACACTTTCACTGATATTTGGGCACGAGCCTTTGGTGGGTGCCTACTGTGATTTATTTCTCACACCCTGTTTGGTTCATGTCTTCAGCCCAAATAGATTATATTACTGTAGGTGTGGACAAGGTAATGGTTCCCTATATAGGTACATGATTGTAGCAGAGGAGTAGGAGAGTATGGGACTGGGCTTTGGCTTGTGATGCTACTGCATTTTGAATACTCTGGTTTGTTTTATTTAGTTGTACATTGTACATTGTATTGTATTTTATTTTATTGCAGTGTATCCTGTTCTAGATGTTTTCATAGAATTAGTGACATGCTGCATCTTTATATATATGACTATTGGTTCTCTTTTCTTCCACTGTCCGTTTCAGTTGTATGTTGTTTAATACTTTCGTTGTTGTATGTTATTTATCTTTTCTGATGCACTACACTTTAAAAAATGAGGAAATTGTTTCCCCACTATCAATCTTGGGCCCTTGCTACAAATCAGCATCTTCTGGTGTTTGGTGAAATGCGCTTGATGTCATGTGACCAACTGGGTTCGGGGCACCCGTTGAGTGGAACCTGGATCAGAGAAGTTACAAAGTGGTATGAGAGGTTTTTCTTTTCTTCGACGTACTATTTGGAGCTTTAGTCAGGGATAGGATGGAAATGGTAGTTGGTAATAAGTTGTGCCCAAAAGTAGCTAACTCGTGTACAGGGAAAAGCCAGTCTACATCATTTATTGCAATTATTACTGGTTTTTCAATTTTAGAGTTGATTTGATTTTCACTATTGGGTGACGTACTTGTGGTGTGTTGTTTATATGTTATACATGGGTTCTATTTAGTTGCAACCCGATGAGATAATGGTACTCCATCTCATGAATAATTTTGGCACTTGATAGAATCACATGTCATTCATTCATTCCATGCCATGTAGGTGCATTAGAAATTGCATGTTGTTGTGATAGTTGTTTTTCATGGAATGAATGCTGTTGTGATAGCGACTAGGATAAATACCGTCTATTTGATAGGGTATTTTTGTGTGAGGTTGATAAAATGAATGAAATACTTTTGTTCTTGAGTAGTATGGGCCCTCATTTTTTGGAATTTGGTGGATCATTGACTATTTATCTTGTTATAACACGCATAAGATGCCAATCAATGATTCGTGGGGAGTATGGGCCCTCACGAATCAGAATTTGGCACATAGGTGTTTTTTTCAATGTTTCTGGGTTCCAAAGTTGTTTCTTAGGCCTGGTGTCAGGAAAAACATAGAATACAGGCCGTGTAGTTTTGACTTCACACCATGTATCATTTTTTTCAGGAGGAAGAGATAACGTTTGGAGTACTCACCATGTACCATAAGTACATTCAGTGTAGTGGATACCCGTGTCATAGGTCATGTGGCTGGAGAAACGGGATGTGGATGTTCTAGAGGGCACATGCAGTGTAGTTATTTCGCACGCTCTATTGTGTGGGCCCTGTGTCCGCCTGTGTAAACTAACAAGACAAACAGTGTAAATCATTTCTTGTACACGTCGTGCCAATGATGCACACGCCGTGTAGTTTAATTTGCGAACCTGGCCATATATCGTACAAGAACAGGTCAGTGTTACCTATTCTTGAACACACCGTGTACCTATGGAACATGTCTTGTAGTCGTGACCGGGTAAAGACTATGTGGTCTGGGCCATGTGGCTAGGAATACAAAGTTGTTTACATGCCATGTGCAGGTGTAACACGACATGTAATTTCAGCCGAGTAGCCGACCATGTCACTAACGACACGAGTAGTTGGAATTTAAGTTATAAACATAGTGTATCGCTAGAACACGCCACATATTCTTAGCTATGTACCCGGCCATGTGAGGGACAACACGGGTTGGTGAAGCTCGTCCAGTACACGTCATG
The DNA here is from genome assembly GCA_963277665.1 of Viscum album. Lineage (NCBI taxonomy): Eukaryota > Viridiplantae > Streptophyta > Magnoliopsida > Santalales > Viscaceae > Viscum > Viscum album. Next base: position 1,221,006,740 of record OY728159.1, read on the forward strand.
TTGAACATATACATGCCATGTTGTTTCGTTTAATGGATAGTTGTGTGGCTAATCTGTGTAGAGGGACTCAGGAAGGGAGGTAAATTCAAGTTCACGCCATATGTGTGGACAACACACAGTGTGTTATGGGGTGTTACATGACCAGTTTTGGAAGAGTACACACCCTTGTGAAGACTTCAGGAAATACATCGTATAGTTATTATAAATGCCAGGTAGTCTTGTTTGAAATAACATGAATGGTTTTTTTCCTTTTTCCCTTCTTACACTCCTTTTTTGTAGTGCTTGATAAATCTTAATCTAAGGTGCGTGTTTGAGCTTGTAGATTTATTCCACCGAGACGACATCGAGTTTTTCTCCAAGATAGAGACAAAAATTATAATCTAGTGATGGTAGGCCATGGGACACCAATGGATCATCCAGCAGAGCTAGAAGCGGCGTCAGCCATTATACAAGACACAGGAACAGAGGCGCAGTTCCGTAAAGGCTTCTTCCAATTTATGCAGACCTTCCAGGGAGCACCACATGCCACCACATTTATGACAGAGCTGACTCATATCTTCCGGCAGTAGCATCATCCTACGTTTTCAAGGGATGGGGGACCACGGGTTGCAGAGTCATGGTTGGGTTTGATGCAGAGGATATTCGATCATCTAGAGACGCCTCCAGGGCGGTGGGTCAAGCTCGGTACATACAAGATGCATGATTCCGAAAAGAGATGGTGGTATGTTACCACCCAATCTGAGCATCACCGTGACATGGAGTGGAATGATTTTCAAGGAGCCTTCTATGAATTCTTCTTCCTGGAGATGCTAAGGGAAGATCGAGTTTGAGAGTTCATGAATCTGTTGCAAGGTGCTATGTCAATGATGGATTATTTTTCTCGCATCACCAACATTCAGCGTTTTCACCTGTTCTGGTAGATGATGAGGCGTTGAGGGCTCGACGGTTTGAGGATGGTCTTTGGTATGACATCTGAGCGCAGGTGAACTTTTTCAGGTTTCATACAGTTCATGCTATTGTAAACCAGGAACTGATAACATAGCAGAACCTGTGGGAAGCTAGTAGTATGGTCCAGGGTGGTTCGACACCAGTTTTGGGTACTACTTCTACCAGTAAGAGGAAGAGGCAGATAGACTTCTCTCATTGTGGTAATACTAGTAATAAGAATACTCCAGTTATCCATGTCATGTGATACCAGTGTGGTAGAGAGGGGCACAAGAAACCTCAGTGTCCCAGAGACCCAGTGGAGTGTTGAGCTTGCGGAAAGATGGGTCATCTTTAGCGCTTTTGCAGGTATTTTCCACCAGTGTCTACTGAGAGGGGTTCTGTGTAGACTCTGCATGCGGGAGCTGGACCAGCAGCTTCCTACCAGTCAGGCAATCGGAATACGTCAGAGCATGCAGGCAGAGTTGGTGGTCATGAACGTGGTAGCCAGAAAACAGGATCTCAGAGGCAACATGGCAGGATAGCTCAGGGAATCCAGGCTTTGTTGCTGGGCCAAAGCAGTGGGCCGACATATGCAGTGCAACAGATCCAACATGAGAAGGTTCCTGGACCTTCTACTGACAAAGGTTCTATTCTAGTAGCTTATGTTTTATCTTCTGCACTTTTAGATATGGGTGCTACACATATCTTTATATTTTTACCAATTGTGGAGATCATTGGGATCTTTGTTTCTTCTTCTTCTGATGTTATGATGCTTGACACTCCGTTGGGAACAGTAATAGCTTGTGTGCGTCAGTGCAAGGATTTCCCCCTCGAAGTTGGTTGGTGACACTTTCTTTGAGACCTCTATGTCTTTGAGATGATGATCATTTATGTCATTGTCAGGATGTACATGTTGGTTCCCTTTCGAGACTTTTTGAATTTCTATCGTCGTAGGGTGAGTTTCACATCACTAGAGGGCGGGGAGTTTCTATACAAGGGAAAATGGGATGTCCAGGAGATCCAAGATGGACCAGAGCATCGTGGGAGATGTGGTGTGACATCCTAGATTGCATGTTTATATCTGGAGGACCAGGGGAATTGTTATAAGGATTTCCCTCTAGTGGTTGATCATTTCAGGTATGTCATCACGGACGACTTTTCGGGTATACCTCCGGAGTGAGAGGTGGATTTTTCTATTGAGGTTGTGCAAGGAGAAGCACCGATGTCCATTCCTCCTTATAGGATGGCTACACCAGAGTTACATGAGATCAAGAGGCAGTTAGAGGAGTTACAAGGAAAGGTTTTCATCTGAACCAGTTCTTCTCATTGGGGTTCTCCTGTCCTTTTTGCGAAGAAGGCGGATAGTACCCTCATACATTGTGTAGATTATCAGAAGCTGAACCATCTGACGATAAAGAACCGATATCCCTTTCCAAGGATCAATGATCTCTTTGATCAACATTGAGGAGCACGAGTGTTCTCAAAGATTGAATTGAGATTTGGTTATCATTAGTTACGTGTTAGACCATCAAATATAACACTTATATATTTTAAGAGAAGATATGGTCTATATAAGTACTTGCTTATGTCGTTCGGACTCATGAACATGCCAGTAGATTTCATGGCTCTGATGAATCGTGTGTTCCACCCTCATCTTGACTCTTTTGTGGTAGTATTTATGGACGACATCATGGTGTACTCTCAAACTCGACACGACCATGCTCCCCATCTTGAGATCATTTTATGTACACTAAGAGAGCATAAGCTATATTCTAAGCTCTCCAGGTGCCACTATTGGATGGACCAGATACACATCCTTGGTCATATTGTTTCAAAGTAAGTAGTTTCAGTAGACCTATAGAAGGGATAGTAGTAGTTTCCTAGGAGTAGCCTAAGAATGTGTTTTAGATACAGAGTTTCATGGGGCTTGTTGGTTACTACAGGAGATTTATACATGACTTATACCACTTATCAGTGTCGTTGGTGGGTATGACTAGGAAGGGTGTCATGTTTGTTTGGTCTGAATCCTATGAGATATCCTGTAAGGAGATGAAAGGAAGGTTCACATCAACAGCAGTTCTAATACTTCTAGAGCAAAGGAAGAGAAATATAGTTTAGTCTGATGCATTAGGGATTGGGCTTAGAGAAGTTTTTATGTAGGGCGATCGAGTAGTTACGTACATGTCTCGGCAGTTGAGGCCACATGAGGGAAATTACCCGACACATGATCTCGAGTTGGCTGCAGTTGTTCATGCGTTATGTTGTCGGATACATAATCTCTTGGGAGAGCATTTTTTGGTTTTCACCAACCACAAAAATATCAAATATATCTTTACTCATCGTTACTTGAACCTGACACAACGACGGTGGGTCGAATACATTCAATACTTCAACATTGAGCTTTTCTATGCACCTGGTAAAGGTAATGCAGTAGTTGATGCACTGAGCAGGAAGACTCAGATACAGATAGTGTAGGAGGGTAGTGGTGAGTGGCAACTCATGGAATTGTTCTCTGAGATGCATTTAGTGGTGCACGATTGTCAGGGAAAACCTATTGTTATTCCTTATTTGTGACTTCTACCATCTTGGATAGAGTGAGCATGAGACAACTATCTGATTTAGAAGGCCTAGTTCTACAAGAGTCAGTGGCAAGTGAGTACCCTCCTCCTTGTTAGACAATAGGCAATGACGAGATACTACATATCCATGGAAGAGTGTGGGATCCAGGGGACATAAATGAGAAGTTGATGTGGGAGGTTCATGCTTTAGTGTGGGATGTGCATCCCTTATTTAACAAAATTTACCGTTACGTGAGACTTCAGTATTTGTGGCTAGGTATGAAGAAAGAAGTAGCTAGTTTTCTTTCCAGATGTTCCACCTATAAGTAGGTGAAGGCAGAGCATCAGTGGCCAGCTAGACTATTACAACAGTTTCCCATTTCATAGTAGAAATGTGATGATGTCGCAATTTATTTCTTTATTGGGGTGTCATGGTCACCTCAAGAAAATGATATAGTGTTGGTCATTGTAGAAAGTGAAACAAAGGTAGCTCACTTTTTGCCGATCAAGGAGACCTTCAACGATGACTAGCTCAGTAAGCTATATATCTGATTGTTCGTACGTCTTCATGGGGACCCTTGTTCTATTGTTTCAGATAGGGATGCCCATTTTACATCTCATTTTTGGCAGATTTTTCAGAGGGAATTGGATACAGAGGTTCTTCTAAGCATAGCTTACCACCCTTAGACCGATGGCCAGTCAGAGTGTACAATTCAGGTGCTTGAGGACATGTTGTGCCCATGCGCTCTAGACCATGGGGGTCTAGGGAGAAGCACATACCCTTGATTGAGTTTTCATATAATAATATTATTCAAGAAACTATTCATATGGAACCTTAAAAGGATTTATATGGTAGACCATTCCGATCAACATTGTGCTAGTTAGAGGCAGGTGAGGTAGTTTTTCTATGACCATGTCTCGTACATGAGACTTCAGAGCAGGTCCAGTTGATTTAGAAATAGATGGATATCGAACAGTCTCGTCAGAAATCTTATTCTGATCGCCATAGATGAACCTTGGAGTTCATGGTCATGGATCAAGTTTTCATGTGTGTTTCCCTAAGGATGGGACATAGGCAGATAAGGAGACATGGTAAACTTTCACCGAGGAATGTGGGGTTGTTTGAGATTCGGGAGAGATTTGGGCTGCTTGCATATCGATTGAAGTTACCACAGATGTATCAGGCCATGCCCAATGTCTTCCATGTATATGAGTTGTGCCATTATCATTCAGAATCATCTGATGTTTTTCATCCCAAGGAGGTTGAGCTATAGGTTGAGGCATCCTTTTAAGAGCATCCAATTCCATAAAATTGATAGGAGGATGAAGGATCTCTGAGGCTAGTCAGTTCCTCTCCTATAGGTTCTATGGTAGCATGGCCGAGTGCAGGAAGAGACATGGGAGAAGGAGACCGACATGCATGCCTAGTGGCCAGAGTTGTTCATAGCATTATCTTCACCACCCTTGGAAGGAAAATTCGGGAAGAATGTCATTAAGGGGGGATGTTTGTAAGAACCCAGTTCTTATTAATGAGGTACAGGTTTCTTCTTATCCTTTATCCTTATGAGTTTTTGAGAAAATAAGGGAAATGGGGAAAAATCCCAAATTTTTGGACTACACACCAAGTACTTTTCCACACACCTTGTACTATGGCTGTGTGGGATGAGTACACAGGGTGTGTAAGCCTGTCGGTGATGGAGGGTTTAAAAACTGACTACACACTGTGTATAGGGTATTTTAATGTCCTGTATTCTGTCAGAAGGTGAACAATAATGCAGTGGAGGTAGCCTCCAGTTGGGTAATAGTACACACCGTGTAATCAGAAATACACGTTGTGTACTCATGTCGATGGGTGAACAGTACTACGGTGGGAAGAAGCTGCTAGAGGAATAGTTAAAAAATGAAAAGTACATGTAGTGTAGTTGAGATTACATGCCGCATAGTTTGTTTTTTTGTCTTAAAATGGGTAGTATCATCGTCTATTCACATAGGAAGCTTAGAACACAGGAGGAACTCTTGAGGACGGTCGGAGCTTCAGTGACCTGCTGACTGCGCACCGAGAATCTGTTTCCGCTTCCGCTGATCACGTTGTGAACGTACTAGTATGCTATTCTTTCTCCTTGTACTTTTAATAACATTTATTCTTCTTCTAAGGGAAGTTATTTACGTTTGAATGGGAATTCTTTTATCCCATATCTACGTTGTTCTCAGACGATTCGGGAGGCATTGTTTGCATATACAGATTAGAGACGACCAAGGTAGGTAGTCTGGTGCTTAAACACCAACTTATGTGTGTTTTGGTGTACCGTTGAGCTACGAGACCATGATTGGGGTGTTTTATGGCTCAGACCTTTTTTTTAATTTTATCTTGGATTTTGTAGGTAAAATTTTGATAAATTAAAACTACTGTTTGGGATCACTAGTTGGATCCAGGACCACACCAGGGGTCCTTTCCACTATTTAGCCATTTAGCCAGAATACCCTAGGGTATTCCATGACTATATTGTTCACATAATTTTCTTGATAGACGGTTTATATAAGTTTCTTGTTTATTCATTGGGCTCAGTCTGGTTCCTTTAGCCTGAGGGCTGTGTTATATTAGCATGTGGGTTGTGTTTCATTTAGCCTATGGTAAACCTTTTCTGTGCCTATGGGTTGTTGATTCTATGCATGTGGGAGACACTTCCTATGCCTGTGGGAAATATCCATTATGAATGTGGGCAGACACCAGTGGGTTTCGATTCTGGTAACCTAAGGGATAGAATGGTATATCTGAGGACAGTGTTATAATAAATATTCCTCGTGGTTATTTTTTTTATGTTATAACTGCCAAGTTAAAACGTTGGATTGGAACAGTTAAATGAATATTAATATTTCAATGATACTGGTAGTGATAGTTTCTTTTGAGCACTTACTAGTTTATTGCATTTACTACTGCACGTTGTTGTTGCACACTTTCACTAACAGTTGGGCACATGCCTTTTGTGGGTGCCTATTAGGATTTATTTCTCACACCCTGTTTGGGTCATGTCTTCATCCCAAAAAAATTATATTGATGCATTTCTGGATGTGGGAAAGGGTCCCTATACAGGTACATGATTATAGCCGATGAGTAAGAGAGCATGGTACCGAGCTTTGGCTTTCGATGCTGCTTCTTTTTTACTACTCTGGTTTGTTTTTTTTAGCTGTACCTTGTACATAGTATTTTATTGTATTTTATTGCAGTGAATCTTGTTCTGGCTATTTTCATAGAATTAGTGACATGATGCATCTTTATATATATGATTGGTTTCTCTCTTTACCTCAGTATTCCATTTCAGTTGTATATTGTTTTCTGCTTCCGCTGTTGTATGTTATTTATCTTTTCCGCTGTGCAAAACTTTGAAAATTTAGGGTATAGTTTTCCCACTATCAGACTTGGGCCCTCCCTTCTATTCGGTAGCTTCTGACATTTTGGGAAATTCTCTTGCGGTAAAGTGACCAACCGTGTTTGGGGCACCCGCTGAATGGCACCTGGATCCAGGACATTACAACACCATCTTGTTCTCAAACAAGTTCAAAAAGCTATGAAATATAATTTTCACATGAAAATTCCACTTCCACATCACACATTCACCAAACATCCCACATGTACATCCCATAATCACATCATCCCCCCTTTCATTCAAATTTACTATCAAATCAAACTCACACCAAAACAGCCCACAACACTCTTCACATCTCTTTAACATGTCAAGAAATCCTATAAAAATATACAAAACAATTCCTAGAAATTCCAATTAATATAACAGCCCACCCACATAACATATATTACTTAATACATTAAAAAACTCCATTTTTTACATCACACTCAAAAAAAACCCAACAAATATGTTTCCCACTCACATCACAATTTCATTAATCCCTTCGAAAAAATACAAAACGTTATCTATAAATTTGACATCACAACTGACCAATCTATCTTTCAAATAAAACATTATAATAATATGAACCCACCAAAATAGTACATAAACATTATTTGTACACTTTTTGTAACTCATTGAATCATTTTAAAATTTCATAATACCAACCCAAGGGGTATAAAAATGTTTTACATACAAACCCATTTCAAAAACCTCGTTCAATGAAAAAATCAAACCAAGACCCTACCAATGTAAAATTGGAATCTCTTGGAACATATATTAAAACATTATACAGTGCTATAAAATTGCCTCAAATAATACCACAAATGATACCCATGAAAACACACATTTTCACAAAAACTATTCAAGGAGTGAAATAAGGTTTTACACATAACACCCATTAAAAACCCCCTTTTGAGTCCCACATTACACCGAAACATAAATATCATGAATTGGAATCCCATTTAAGACTAATATATCAATTTTATATGTTATAAAATACTCCCAAATATTCCATCAAGATTCATACATGAAAAGAAACAAATTTAATGCTGAAATGCAACAATAAAGTTAAATGCATGACCAAATCCATCAAAAACAATTTTCTCACCACACACAACATGTGCAGAACATGAAAATTAATTAAACAAGCATGATAATGCATCATGTAATGTCTACACAGAGAATCACCAACCACTTTTGTTGAACCCCTCAAAACATGGAATGAAACATCAACCGCTCCACCGCCACACCATAAAAGGGTGGAAACCAACCCTAATCCACAATATTTCACCAAAACGTCCCTAGGTAAAACCCTATGTACAAGTACCTAGTTTCTGGACAAGAGGAAATTCATTAAATGGTGAATGAAACCCTAAAAAGATGGAATAAATCATCTAGTGGTAGACTTACCTGTATATTTTTTATGTTCCCCCCATCAAATCACCCCTAAATGTTGATGTAAAAGAGAGGTTGAGTGAACATGGAGGCTTTCCATCGAGGCTGGGTGCGAAATAGAGATTAGGGGTAATATTTGGATTATTTTTGGAATGTGAATTGGTCAAAACACTCCATATTTTAATGAGCAGGACACCTATCACAGTTTAGAAAATTATGCGGCCAAACTATTCATCCTATTCTATCCATACAAAAATACTCTATTATCCACCAAATTCTTGGGGTCAAAGGGGGAAACAGAGGGGTAAATAAAGTAAAAGTTTTCGAGAGAACAATCCTCAACACAAAGCTCTCTTGTCAACCCAGAACTCATCCAACCCAAGTGTACAAACCACCTCAACAAGTTACCCCACATGTGGTGCCACTTGAATTGTCACAAAACTAGCTACAAAACACCACAAACTAATAGCATCATTTTTAAAAATTATGAGACTATATATCATACAATACCCCCCAAGTCCATGGTTATAGATCAAGAACATAAGAGACACCAAAATTTCAATATTGTAACAGCTGAAATCCAATAGAAAACTATGATCCTAAATATGATTTTAATAGATGCATGGAATTAGAAATATAGGTGTGAAAAATATCCCCATCATAATTCATTACTTCCCTAGAAAGACATAGTAAGGCCAAAAAATATCCATACAAAACTGATAAACCATGATGGACTCTCATTCCACACTTCACCCCCATGGGCTAAAACACCTCCAGTGATCAATTATGGAAGGAATAATCTCATAAACGAAAAACTACATCACATTCCTGAAATGATCAAGAAAATTATTATTTTATCCAAAAAGAAAAAAAATCAAACATTATATTAACGATATTCTAGAAATTGACACAAATGTACAACATCAACAACAAGGATAATCTTAGCTATCATTAACATAACCATTGGGCGTTCTCCCATCACAACATCTATACAAGGAAGATGATGGTAGTATGATATCTCTACACAAGACTACCTACCACCAATCCATGACCATGGACAAATCTGAGTTACAAACATGGGGAAGTAAAAATGGGCTCCCCAACAAAAGAGAACAAAAATATTTCTTGAGACAAAATCAGGACACCAACAGGGGGAGGCCCGAATAGAATCACCGGTTCAAGGGGTATAATTCCATTAGACCATTCCAAAATAACATAAATAGGACTAATAGTGGGTTTCTACACTACAAGAACTATCCATCATAACCGAACAGCATGGGAAAGCATAGAAAGACAGTAAAATTTTAAAAGTTGGGATAGTCGCACGGTTAGTCCGCAATGTTTGGGAAATCGTGTGAAAACCATGGGGATCATTCTTTCTCAATGGATTCCTAGCACACTGCCACTACTATAAATGCAGAAACCATGTTCTCAACCTATATATCCAAATTTAAAACATTTCTCCAAAAACAATTTTTAGTGACCCTATGATTTCACCTGATTAGACGCCAGCTTGCCCCCAATACCAGTGGCAGGAGCTCAAATAATCTAATAATCATCGTCCATGCAGTTATTATTTGGAAACCCCCAAACAAAAGTTATTATTCTATTGCTACAATCCAATATACTAAAATCCCTAATAATTTTACCTGGAAATGACATATTCTATACTCAGTTTACCCCAACCTGACATTTCACTGTAACATGGACTTAGAAAATGCACACACATCACACCTTGTTTCTTAGGGTGAGAAAAAATTGAAGGAATGGATGCATTTAAATAATTTTCTCTAAACCAAAATATTTTAATGTATTTCTAATGGGTACATACTCCCAACATAACATATACTCCCATAGGATTTCACAACCATCACCTTTACATTTAAATTAGAACACGACATCACAAGCGGTCACCAAACATGACCATTATGACTGAAAGAAATAATACAATAAAATGAAACATATTCCATGTCCCGAACATCAAATTATTTTTGAAACTGGACATAATTTGTACTCATGACCAAGTTTCCCATACTGGTCATTTATCATGAACACTTTCTTCGAAGAGACTATGGAGGACCCATATACCCTCTTAGATACTCTCTACATACTCATCCATACTAACAACCCCAGACCTCTTCTACCTTTGATGAATTAGGTAACATAAGAAACTAAGGTCTCTTTCATCCTTCTAGAAGAACTTTCCAACTACAGGAGGATCCAGAAAACTAAGAAAAGATGTGGTGTAGGCTCAATCTACAATGCTCAAGAAGAATATTCTTTATATTAATAAACTGGACAACCTTTCAATGGTGAAATAATATGGGTTGTAATTGAGTCATGCATTAACTATTAATGGGGGAATATGTTATCCAACCAGAGAACCCAAGGACCCAAACAAGATATTACATTGGTCCAAACATACCACAATGTAGATCCAAACACTTTATGGGAACTACGCAAAATGTTTCCTGAACATTTCTCATAATGGATCACTACCAGCCCTCCAACCCAGCTTACTAGCCATACACAAACCCAAAACACCGTTAAAACTTGAGGGGTTCCTGGACTCAAAACATCCCAAAAAAACAACATTTTCAAAAACCTATAAGGAACACCATCCCAAACTAATAATCAAAACATCATGTTTATGTTTAAAAACATTTCATTGAAAAAAACAGTTTAGAGATTAGCGTATCCACCAATGGTACCCTATGGGCCTCACACATGCATGTATCCATGCCACAAAAGGAACCCTCCTCATATCCATCACATCAGTCATCTAGTCATACCATTAAACATTCATCATACCATATAACCACATTTCTGTGGTCACTCACAGAGATACCACACGTTTAATAAAAATTCTTACCATTTTTAAAAATGATAATGGTCAACCAACACGTCCTTTTCCCAAAACTACTAACCATGATATCAAAATCACAATTTACAGTTTACAAAACATTTAATAAAAGAAAAACCATTCTAATAATAACTCACTTTCAATTCATTCACATTAATTTCATAACATCTCATCCTATTAAAAAACCTTTAAATATTTTGGAAAACCTTATCGGAAACACTTTTTCAAAACCAACATTAACATCATTCTTGTTTTTCAATAGAGGTGTAAAAACACAATTTTCCAATTCAAAAAAAATCTAAAAATTCAGTTCCACCATTTCAAAAATCAATCCATTCACTCATTATTAGAAAACCATGTCACAAAAACATTACGCTTCTTATAACCTTGTCATTTTAGATTTAAAAACCAAACTTCCATGATTTTCAAACTAAAGGACACAGGACAATGCGAGGGAATTGAACTATAAGTTGGTGACAAGGAAATATGGTTGGAAGCCATATGAAAATCACTTCACTATCATATAATGTGTTTTAGGGAAATATCCCCAACTCCAAATGGATTCCCAAGACCTACGTGATCACTGAGATTATTAACCCAACATTCTTTTCATTTCCCTAATCATCATCAAAACAAGAAAACTATAGGAATCTGATAAATCCTAAATTCCCTTGGAAACTCAAATACTATCATGAGGTGTCTTGTCTTGGAAAACTACCATTAACCAGAACATCATGACCCGACAATCCTAGATCTTGACTATCCCGACTCTTCCCCAAATAACATGACCCTGTGAGTGGACGTCCTTTGATATAATTTTGTCACGAACCAAATCTGGTCTCCATAAAAACCAGCACCATACCCAGCATGTGACAAGGCCCGAAGTGTGTTCCCATTCCCCACAGGATGGAACATGTGAAGCGGTATAAAAACTGAAAATTCAGAATGATTTATTTGAGTTTATAAACATCAAACTACAAACAAATCCAATAAAATGAATCAGGATTTTTCAAACAAAATCATATATTAAAAAATATTAGAATTGAATTAAAAATTTTAAAACAATGATAAAAGAACACTATAACGGTACAAACTAAAAATGACATCCCACGAACCTCCTCATGGTAAGAGGCACCACCCACAATCCATCTTTAGAGCACTTCATTATAAAGGACCGCTAAAAACACAAAACATTGGAATTGAAGTTGTACCCAATCACGCGACACCAAAATAAGAAAATATTCTTACACCCAAATGTATAAGTAGGATTTGAGCCAAATACTAGTAGGATACAACCACTTAGATATTCCATGACATAATAATTCAATGAAAATAATCAAGTAAATTTAGTAAACTTGAAATGATAGTTACAATTTATAATAGATGAAACTTTAAATAAAATAGTTTTCATGTTGGATATTATTAAGAATAAACACATTAAAAATAGCAACACCAACTCTACTGAATTTTCCAGCCTACCATACTGTATGTTGATGTACTTTAAAATATAACTGATGGGCATGAGCAGCAGGAAAAAGACCCCTATGCACTAGCTCACAGCAGGTCCCATATACCTCGTATCTCGGTGAATGTATCCATCAAAAATATTTGTTCTCATGCAAGAGACACTAGTATGGATAATAACCATAACATAGTGGTATCCCATGAGAAAAAGAATAGTTTAGTCAGTGTTTTAAGCATCAAACTTTCTACATGAAACTATGTCCAAACCCCATGGGTTCAGTAGCATACAAGTACACATCCAACCACCTAGATTCTCGGGTTTCCCTCTTGTGCTCAAACAAGTTCAAGAATCCATAAAATATAGTTTACACCTAAAAATACCACATCCACATCACACGTTCACCAGACCACCCACAATTACATCACACAAGTCACATCATACCACTTTTGATTCGAATTGATATTTAAATCTTACTCACACCAAAATTTCATGTAACATTGTCCACATCTCTTTAACACTTCAAAAAATCCGTTAAACAATATTAAAAAACCATTCAAATATAGTACAATTCACATAACAGCCCACCAAGTTAACATATAATAAATATTCCATAAATAAAATACATTTTTCACATCACCCTCAAACAAAACATCCCATAAATGTGTTTTTCACCCACATCACTATTTCATAAATCACCTTGACAAATTACAAAACATTATAAGAATGTTTGACATCGCAACTGACCAATTAATAATTCAAACAATCATTTCAAGAACATAAACCCACCAAAACAATAAATAATTTTCCATTGAAAAGTTTGTGTAACTCATTAAATAATTTAAATTTTTTCATAAAACCAACCCAATCTGTATAACCATGGTTTACATACAAACCCATTTCAAAACCCTCTATCAAGGACAAAATCACTATATGACCCTACCAAAGAATAATTTTAAGCCCTTGTAATTTATATTAAACCATTATCAAGTTCTATAAAATTAACTCAAATAATACAACAAATGATACCCAAGAAAACACATATTTTCATAAAATACTTTCAAGGAGTGAAACTAAATTTTACATATAACACCCATTCAAAAAACCCCTATTAAGGCCCCCATGACAAAAAAGAATTTACAAACCATAATTGGAATCCCTTTTCAACAATAATAAATTACTTCCATAGGTTAAAAAATACACTAAAATATTACCCCATGATTAACACATGAAAACCACCCAATTTCATACAAAAATGCAATTATAAAAATAAATGCATAACCAAATCCTTAAAAAATAGTTTTCAAACCACGAAAAATGTGTGGAACATGAAAAATAATATAAACAATAATGGAAAATCATCATGTAATGTCTACTAATGGTATCACATACCTTTGCTGTTGTAACCCTCAAAACGTTGTGTGAAAAATCAACCGCACCACCGCCACACCACTAGGTGGTGAAAACTAGCTCAAAAACACAAGAATTCATAAAAGGGCCCCTGATTAAACCACAGTTAGGAAGACCAAGTTTCTGGAAAATCATAACATCATGCATGAGTAGACGAAATCCTAAGGAGGACTATGATGTCAAAGATAGGAAGTCTTACTTTCATGGTTTTGATGTTTCCCCATCAAATCCCCCTTCAAAGTTGATGTCCAAGGGAGGGTCAATGACCTTGTAGGCATTCCATGAAGGTAGGTAACGAGATAGAGACGAGATGGGTGGATTTGGTTTATTTCTGGAAGAGAAAAAGTGTCAAAACACTCAAAATTTTAATGAGTTGGAGATGCTATATGGATAGGCTGCACAGTTTAGCAAATGGTTCGGCAAAACCATGCAACATGTTCTGGTCACCCAAAAAGCCTCCATTCTACCAAAATTTTAGAGGGTAAATATGGGAAACAAAGGGCTGATGATATTCCAAATATAAGGGAGAAAATCCCCAAAACAAATCACTCTTTTCAACACAAAACTCATCCAATTCAAGTGCAAAAACCACCTCAACCACTTACTCCAATAGTGGTGCCTCTAGGATTGTCACAAAACCAACTCCAAAACACCACAATCAAATAAAATAATATTGAAAAAAGAGGAGTCCATGTATCATAAAATACCCTCAAGACCATGTTCACATGTCAACAACACATGAGACACCAAAATTTCCAACCCAGAACACTCGGAAACAAATAGAAAAATAAGAACTGAAAGGGGATTTAAATCAAAGCACAAAATTCAAAATTTTAGTGTGACAATTCATATTTATATCAAATTTTTTTAGCTTGAAAGTATTTTATATCTCATTATCATTACAAATAAAGTAGTACTAATAGAAATTTATTTTCAAATATGATACTATTTCATAAAGTTGACTAATTCCAGTATATAACATCTATTTTCATTTTTAATTAAAAATATTAACAACTTTATTCAAAAGATGATATAACTATTGATATTAATTACTTAATACCAATAAATATTATAATATGAATTAAATATTTCATTTATAATAAATATAAAAAATGATTCTGACAAATAAATCTACATTTAATAATCATTATTACTTTTATAAAATTTAACATAAAATAATAAAATTAACCAAATTATCCCATCATCAAAAATATTTTATCATTAAATAAAAATATATATTAGTTAATTAATTAGTATCAAAAATTAGTTTTATAATAATGGAATAATTTTTTTTAGTTATAAAAATAATATTTCAGTAATATACAATGAAGTATTGATAAATAGTATAAAATAAATTTAAATCATACAAAATTATATATAATATAAATATATTTTTTAAAATATTACATTTTATTCACACAGAATAATATATTATGTTTTTTAGACCAATTAAAACTAAAAAACAAATATTACTAAAACTCATCACCATATCCCCAATTAAACTGTTATATAGCATTTGAATTTGAATCACTACTCCCATATATTTCAGCATCTACTATCTGGATCCACCGACCACCCACTATCACTTCCATTCCATCATCCCAACCCCCAAATCTAGTACATCCCATGACTCCACAACATTTTTCCATAATCTCTCCCCAACCTACTATCCTTATTCCCCATGACCAAATAGTCATCACCCCTCCCCCACCCCAGCCCTCTATATCCACCGCTCCACTCAACCCCTCTGTTTACACTACTTGGTTGACCACATCATTGATGACTCCCTTCGATTCTACCTCTAATGCCATGTCTTCACTACCCTACCTTAAGCATCTCATAATGGAATCCACCCATAGGTTTTTCATTGAATCACATTTTGTTTGTTTCATTTCTTTTCTTCTCTCCTATAGGTAATAATTTTAGATTAATTTAAAGCTTTCAATAAGTATTATTTTTTAAAATTAAATACATAGAATTTTGATATTATAATTAAAGATATTTACTTTCTCTCTAATCCTCATTTTATGAATTATGATATGATTTTTTGGGGGTAATTTCATTCTTCCCATGGTAATCAATCAAGGGTTTCATTACCATTCAGACATTGTCATTTTGTTTCATTTATCTGGATATATTTTTCCCCTCAATTTTTTGGACATTATATTTTTAGAAATATATGAATATTACTAGGAGTATGATTTTTAGCACCAACAAAAAATTCAAGGAGGATTCTTGTTTCGAATAACAAGTAATAATGGAAATCTCCATAGATGGTTATGTTGGAAAATAATTATTAATTTGTTACAGATCTTGTGATTCTCATGAATACTTTATCTTAATACTTATCATTGAAACATGAGTACCTATACTTATGTTAAATGTGGATACCATTGTTGTCTCAACTGAAAAAATATCAACACCTTCAACTGTATCCTACAGGTTAATGTGTCATCGACCACGTGTAAGTGAATATGTGTGGAGAAATAATATTGTAGTATTTAATTATAAAATTTTTCTTCTTAATATTATGTTATATTAGAGTCCCATGGTGACCTATTATGTTGGAGTATAGTTGGAATGCTTTGCTTCATCAACTATTATGACTCAATCATGCCTCAAATGACTAAATATGAAGCCATACAAAATTCTATATATAATGTAAGACACATAATTAATTTATAAATAATTATATATATAAAATAATTATTTTTTTATTATGAATGGTCCAACGAAGTCGAATTTATTATTTTTTTCTACCTTGAACATTAATGTTTTACTCATATTTCTATTCTATTTTACCTGTTTATATTATTTTATATTTGTGTAAAAAAACATTAATATGTATGATGTTGATATGATTGTTTTCTAATGGATATAATCAACACACTCACAAGCATTTAGTCCTATTTCTTTCAACCATTTTTGAAATCCGTATAAAATACATATTGCTATTTCTTATTTTCATTTTTTATGTAGTATTTTTTTAAAATAATGGTATTTTTGTATATAATATTGAAACTATATTGGTGTTTTTTTATTAATTGAAATATTATAGAAATTAATTTAATATATTCTGGTTTAATTATAGACATTACTTGAGAATAAGTTCTATAATTTTTATTAATTTTGAACAATGTATAACACTTATTATTTTGATATGTATTTATGATGTTCAACTAATATTTCATGTTTGTAATGATCTATTATATTATTATCATATATATGGATTCAATTTTGAATGAAATAATAATTTAATATGTAGATGTTTATTAATATTATTACTTGGAGAACACACTTATTTAGATATAATAGGTTTGTATAATCTTGTGTGATGGTGAAGAGGCTTATTTATTCAAAAAAATTATTTAACATGTCAATAATTCATATTTTTCACAAAGGTATTCATGAGAAATATGACATTAAATTGGTAATTTATTTATATTATTTTATATAGATGGTATTTAATTAAATGAATTTATTTTCATTAATATTCCATTCAATTATATTTTGGTAATTTGTCTATTCCTATTCTCTATTATTATTTTGTGATCTAATTTTTAAGATCACATGTTTGAATGAAATGTTTCTTAATTGTCTTATTATTTTTAGAAAATATTTTGAGTGAGGAATTGTTTTTGTATTGATGATTTAGTTTTAAATGGGATTTCAGTTCATTGATATTGTAACTAAAATTTTATATTCTAATTTTGACTATTTTTAGTTCACATGACGATTCTAGTATTAATGAAGCTATAAAGAATCGCTTCAAAATATTTTGGACCACATGACTCTCCCTCCTCTTATTTAAAATAAAACTGTATTAGTAAAGAATAAAATATATACAAGAGTTTGTTATCTTATAAGTCCACTGATTATTAACAAAATAAGTCTCATGCTCTATCTCTTAAATTTCCATCTAGACTCTTGTCTTAATGGTTGGCAGTTATCGACCATCTATTCTCGATTTCATGGTTTGGTTTTATTTATATTTTTTCTTTTCATCTTTCCTATTATGTTTTAGTGATTTTAAAGGAATGTGTTTAATGATAGTTCACTGTATACATTCTAATTTTATTCCCTTTTAGTTGGGGTCTCTGTTGTAGGGGTTTCTATCCGTTTTGGGGATGATCTGACCTGTGGCTAACTCATGCCTCTACCATTCATAAGATTTTTTTTGTTTTTTGTTACTTCTATTTTTTTTCTATTGGTTTCATGACTTTTATATATTTTCAATTTTAGGATGCATTACAGGGAAATTTTATGGTTTTTTCTTCTTAGAAGAAGATTATTTCTCTTTACTAGGTAAGTGATATTTGACTATTGCCTCTATTATATGGCCTTCCTTGTGATACTGATGGCTTGACCCAAATTTTTTCTACTAAATCTATATTTTTTCATATTCTTGTGATTATAATAATTAATTTGATTTATCCATTCAATCTTCTATGTTATTGGGTTGGTTATGATGACTAGTATATTTCTTTTCACTATTAATTTGGACAATATTGTTGTGATGGAGCTATTGTGACAGTCTATCGATGGTCCCTTTTTGTAGGACTAGTTCATGTGATTTTTTAATCATAACATTATTCAGAATAACATGTTTTCAAATTTTTTCTTATTTTGATCTTCTCAATGTTACTCTGTATCCTTGTGTTATTTTGGTGTCATGTTTATAATTAATATTTAATTATTTTTCTGAAATAAGCCCTCAGTATGATTTAGTTACATATATGTTTATTTTATATTTATTATATAATATATATATTATATATAATAATATTACTATATATATTATATATAATAATTTTGATGTATATAATATATAATTTTAGTGACCAATAATATTATCGAAGGAAATATAAAAGTTTATAGTAATATTTTCTGTAGATAAATTTTGTACATTAATCAATTTATATTCATTTTAACAGAAATATATATTATCTATTGGAATTAATATAATTGTAATAGATATTTTTTATCATTCAAAACTATATTTAGAGATATTGTATATTCTGTAAATTTATTAGAAATTATATCTATGTTGTCAAAATGAATTACCAAAAAAAGTGTATGATTAACAATAGATATTTCCCTCTTATAAATATTAAAATATTTTCTAATTTATAGGGAATAAAACAACGATGAAATGGTTTATTTCTTTTTTATGAAATATGAATCTAGACTTATGAAAATTACAGGACTCATGACCAATGATTTTTATTAATAGTCATTTAAGATTAAAAATCATGTAATAATATGATTAAATGGATTCGTTCACTATAATGTAACATTCCATTATCTTGGGAGGGTTCTTCTTAATTTGTCATATGATATTATTAATATCATCAAAACACATTGGGATAAATTTATATATGTATGTAATGAGTTACTTCATTATTATAGGGATCATTGTAAAGTGGAATGGGAAGTTGGGTGGGTATTTAAAACCAAAGATTGGGGAATTATTTATCAATATCATAACATATGTATTAGATTCTACTAGATAAAGTACTAAAAACCGCAAACCACCATTCTTTCTCATGGTTTTATCCAAATATTTTTTTTAATATTTTTTTTGGTAGAGTTGTGAACTCTTTAAAATAATACCATTGAGAATGTGAAAGTTACTCGTGTTTATATTTATTTCCAAGAACTTATAATAGAAGTTATTAGGTTTTATAAGTGGTTTCTAAAAGTAAATATACTACATAATAAATTTAAATTGTAAATCTATTATTTTTCACGGATTTATTTTATAGCATTAATTAGATCACTTCTGAGAAATTATAATGTCATAATAAATGTACTTTATATATATCATATTTAATTTTTACCCAAAAGATCCTCTATCTCACAAAAATATGAAAAAAATCATGATTTAAAAATATTATTGTGTGGTGTTAAGAAATAATATTTATTTTACTAAAATATTTCATCTATTATGTGAATTTATAATTTTAAACAAAAACAATAATTTAATGAAAAAATATACGTTATTACGACACTATTAACATTATGACCATTTTAATAATTATATTTCACTTTTGATAATCATATTATCATTTCCATTTAAATAAATATTCTTTTAAAATAATATTTCCAAAAATATAATATATTTCAATGTTAATATGATATTAAAAAAGGGTTTTTTAATTGATTATAAATATTTCGGAAAAATATAATTTTTGTTTCTTCATATGGTAATTATGTTTTTATTCAATTCATTATATAATGTTTTATATTATTTAATAATAAAAAGGGTTAAATGAAAAAATTATTTTGTTATAAATAATACAAAAAAATTCATTGATCTTGGGTCTTGATTCAAAACTGCTTAATTATCTAATGTACACACTAAGGTAATTTCATGTGTTTGGTGTTATACATTAGCTGGTTTAGTGAACATGGATTAGTAATTGTTCTCAATTACCAATATCATATCTTTTAAATATCATCACTTGTGTATCTGATTTAAAATGTCATCATTGAATTTATTAATGGAAACTCAGAATGACTTCAAATCCATTGGAATCTCTAATAAATGGGATTCATTGGGTATAATCTCATTATTCGACAACATCGATTATTACATCAGTGTAATTAGATATTATTATACCCAAATTATGTAATTAGTGTTATGGTATCTATTGAATGGTTTCAATTTCACTAGTTATGATGTTTAAAATTATTTTAGTTGTGACCCTATATATATGAGTATATGCAATAAAGTTTTATATTAAAAAATCAAATATATTGCACGATTTGTTATATAGAATTTATTCATTCAGAAGGTAATTTCACATACTTGGGTTTGGGGTTTTTCATTCCCCACAATCATAAATTTAATCATTGGAATTTATTTAATATACAATACTGTATTTACTATAATAAACATATATGAAAAATCATTAACTAATGGATAGACCTAAATATTTAAGATATATGATGGGCTCATTATTTATTTCCTCAATATGGATGAATTGTACTCATCATATATTCAATATTAGTAATGTGGAAATGATATTAGATATGCCATAGGTCCATTACGATCAATAATCCAAAAGGGGATTATGTCTTTTTAACTAAGATATATCTTATTACGAAATATCACTCATTTATTTTTTCATAAAATATGAAAGAATACTGCTTGATTGACTAAAAAATTCATTCCTTGTTAATGATTTTCAGAATATCATTTCTATTTAATATTAATGGATTTCACATGGGATTCAGTGATTTGTTTATTCTAAATAATATATATGATCATTTTATGTCCAATAACCTTCACCTATCATCATTGAAACATGTTTTCAGAAGACAACACTCCCAACAAATATCATCATAATCTTATATTTGATTGCTAAAATAGAAACTATTTTTATATGAAAATTCTGCATGAGGAATTTTCTAATCCAAGAATTCTTCAAAATCCATTTTAAATCACAATGAAATATATTATATCTGTTGAATGGATCTATCATACCACTACTAAAAAAATAGGAAAGGGAAGCACTACGCTTTTAGCAGTGCTAAAATAAGCACAGATAAAGGGGACCTTTATCAACGCTAAAAATAAGCGCTTATAAAGGCCCCCCATTATCAGTTCTTTTTTTAGCAATGGTAATGGGGTCCCCTTTATCAGCGCTTCTTTTAGTAGAGATGATAAAGTGGGGATTTAACAGCACTTTACCCTAGTGATGATAAATATTACATTTCAAAAAAATAAATCATGAGAAACAATATATTGTTATATAAGTATATTTATATTTATATGAATATAATATATATATATATATATATCTAAAATACACGTATAAATAAACTATTACCTTTAATGCATATTTTTTTTTTGTGAAAATGGATTTAAAATTATTTAAAAATATAATTAATTAATTATTTCTTAATTATTATCGATTAAAAATCATTTAATAACAATTTGAGGACACAAAATATGAAAACAATTAATAAAATATCTGAAATAACATGAAAATTAAACTCAACATTCCAACAACAATAACTTTTGATCTGATTGTCCGTTTGAGTAACAAAGTTTATCAAATCGAATCCTGCGACGAGCTCTATGTGCTTGTGTCCCAGGATAAGCTTCTGCCAAATTTTTCAAGCCCAAAAATGTCCGAGAATGCCTCTAAAACTGAGTTTTTAGTTGGGATACCCCGATTTGTTAACATTCAAACAAGTATAACTTTTGATCCGGATGTCTGTTTGGCCTATACCACATATCATATTGAAGATTGTTTCTTTTTATTCAATCTTAATGGCTGTGAAGTTCAAACATGCTTATAGATTATATGTTATGGCCATTTTAATATTCTATGTCTTTTCAAATACACATATATTTGTATTTATTCGTAAATATATATGTGTCTGTGTGTGTGTGTGTGAGTGTGTCTGTGTGTTTTATATAGGTATATATGTATTTTTCTATTTATTTAATTATAAACACACATAAAAAACCTATTTTTTCATAAATGTATTTATACATAATCTAATAACTTATTGTCGTTTTAACATTCTATGGATTTTCAAATAAACATACATATGTATTTATTTGTAAATATATATGTGTCTGTGTGTTTTTGTGTGTGTTGTATATATATAAATATGTATTTATTTAATTATTTAATTATAAACCCACATATAAAACATATTTTTTAAAACATTTATTTAAAACTAATCTTATAAGTATATACTAATATATAAATAAATATACGTATAAAAATTTATAACTAAATATATATATATACAAATATATTAATATAAAAATTAATATATATATAATAATATATGAATAAATATATTTATATTAATACGAATATATATATCAATATATCAATAAATATCACTATATATATATAGATATATCATTAAATAGAGAACAAAATGATATAGATTAGTGGTAATGGTGCAACCGCGAAAGGGGGAGGTTACAGGTTCATGTTCGGGTGGAGGAAAAGGTGGTGCACTCGTGTGAGGTTATGTGGGAAGGGCAGCGTGCGGGATACCTCATAGCATTGATAAAGGGGGGGGGGGGTCAACTGCTGATAAAAGCTCTGCCCGCGCAATATTTAATTTTTTTTAATTTTTTTGATTTTTTTTGACTTTTAACAGCGCTTTTTAAAAAGCACTGATAAAGTCGACCTTTTTCAGCGCAAAAAACCAATGATATAGGGGTCTTTTATCAGCTCTTGTGTTTAGCGCAGATATAATTCACCTTTATCATCTCTTTTTGGAGCGCTGATAAAGTGGACCCCCTATATGAGTGCTGAGCTTTACATCGCTGTTTTAGCACTCTTAAAGCCCGTATTCAGTGCTGATATAGGATGTTTTCTAGTATTGTACATTTCACCCATTTTGGGGGTATATGATGTATTAAAACACAACCTTATATCCAATGCTTTGTGGTGCCATCTCGAGTACCTCAGTGCAAAACTCAATCCATCTTTTTGACCTTATAAGAAAACTGATAAAAATCAAAAATGTTTTAAATGAATTTATATGTCCTGGGAAGTTCTATGATTGAATCCATGGTAATTTTATCTCATTTACTAATGGATATGGGTAGTAGTTATATCATACCCTTAAACATCTATAATTCATCTTTGAGTTTTTGGTGTACTGGGAATCGATATTAAAATTCTATAATGTCTTTCAACATGTTATCACACAACATGTTTTTCTTTAGATGTCTATACATCATAGTGATTCATATATGAATATTGAATGATGATCGATTAACAAACATCAGTAAGATCCCTCTTCATTTATTGTTTTAATTAGAGATATATTTTGGTTGAAAACTATATATATCCATCATTAAATAATATTAACCTCTGGAAAAAATCATTGCCTTTCTCTATTTCACCTCGACGTCTTTTTCCCCCCATTATCCTATCAAAAATATATGGTTGATAAGTTATGCAATAATGGTAGGATATTGTTTCTTTTATTTTGTTTCCATGTACATTTATGAAGGTATAAGAGTATTTTTAACAATTCAATACTCATAACAGAAAGGGTTTGGGATCCTTTATTTGTTGAGAATCAAAAACTTTATTCCCCCTCCCTTTATAATGATGTAATGAATGGCCATAAACTTTTATTGGTAGTATTATCCTTAATTATCTCATATTGGGATTCTTTTTTAAAATATATATACATTTATTGAATGTTTTTTATAAATTCCACATTTCACTCTATATATGTAATATCTCCCAATATTAATTATGAAGATGACTATAGTCTCTTAAAGATAATATATATGGAATTTCTACTCATGGAACATTAAATAGTGTTATCCAAATGGGATCACTTTTTTTATTTTACATCAGTATACAAACCAATAATATTTTGTATGCATATATTATGTATCAATATATTCCACCACTAAAGGATGACATGTTTATCTAAAATCAGTTGTAATACCAAAGCAATCTTAGGAAAATAAGAATAGAAGTCATACATTTCAATTGGGGCCTTCCATCAATTTCTTATATATACAAATGATATAGGGATGCCGCTTAACTAGTGATAGCATTACCCATAAGTGATAATTTCTCTTTACAAAACTAACATTTTCTACACATTTCAGATAAATTTTCCTTTTACAGTGAACATATTTATAGAATTATACTTTTCCAAATGTTCCTCCATGATTTCATAGTAGAATATATTATTGTCTCCAAATACTAGAACAATTTGGTCAAAGTGATCCCTAAAGAAAATTTTCATTTTCTCGTGAACAAATTTATTGAATTGGTAAGAGTAAATAGAATCACTACTTCCACCATCTTCTCATACCTTTTTTGAAATTAAATCATTGAGTCATCTATCTTCTTCAAATTTAGAAGATAATAACTTGAAAAAAGATACAATATATAGAGACACTAGGGTCCTCACAAAAGATCAACAAATTCATCAATCAATCGAAGATAATACTTTTTTTGTACTATTACATTCATATGATCATCATAATCAGTTGTGGTTCCCATTGACGAAGCAATATTCCTTAAAAACCTATTGGATTAACCTGTAGTGAATAACATGGGATTATTTTAACTTTATTGAAATTACGCATTTTTCATCAACAACTCATCAAGGATAATGGTGGAAATTATATATGGAGATTATGATATTGTATGTTCAATGAATATATCTTTTATTGATAACCCAAAAACATGGTTATAATGAAGACTAAAAAAATCTATAAGGAAGCCATTATCAAATTACATTAGAATGTGTACATCATCCAAGATGTTATTTTCCTTAGTTTTGATCATTTGAGTATGATACACAAACATTTAAGATAATAATACCCATTCATGATATGATTATTCTAATATAGAACCAACATATTCTAGGAACATATATAGAATTAAAGGGACTTTATTGAAATGGATGGATATTTCCTTCTCCTAGAACTTTATGTGGCCTCTATTGAATGAATTACAATAATTTCTCATAATAAACTTGAATTATTATAAAGGTATTTTCACATGGATACATGGGAAATGAATCTAATGTATATCCATATGGGATGTTATATATATGTTATTTCCTAATTTCCCAATTTTCTAGTTTCACCAGTTTCTTATCATCTATGTTTTGAGGTGGCATTTGATTTGTTTTTATAATCCTGTGTGGAATGAAAGAGTGTATAGAAACATATTCATATGTTATATTCACTTTTTCAAATTGAATAAATAGTTTACCAATCACCACTAAATTATTAGGATCCACCTGAAAAGTTTGGATTTTATAAACTCTACAATTATCTCAAGGTCTTAGAGGTTGATTTTATCAGTGATCTCCACAAAAATTGTCTTAGTGAAATGGTTATTATTATCTATTGGTTCCATGTAATTGATTCATTGGATAATTGTTCAACAGTTGACCATATTTTCCCTTTTTCACTACATTGATCTAATTATTCCATTATAAATAAAGTCCTTTTTTCTTCTCTATGCCACACATAATCTATTTTATTTTCCCCAGAATCCAATTTCCTATATGTTTTTCCCAACACATTTTACAAGTGGGATACTTGAATTTCTACCAATCATGTGATTTAATTTATAGAAAATAAATTAAAAATCCATTCAATTTTAACTATATAAAGAACCATGTGACTCTTGCGACTCACTAACATCCATTTTTTACTTTCATATAACATTATATCATTTCTTCAATGACTTATATTTCATTAATTTCTATATAATTTTATATATTCGTATTTATCTCAGAATATAAAATTTCAATATTATATTTTGGGTCAATGAAAATTAATGTGGAATGTAACACAATTATTGTGAGGCTTTCTACATATATAAAAATGGATCCTTCCTCAATTTACAAGAGGCCATAGAATTCCCTCACAATTTTATATTTGATAAATTGTGGAAAATATTTATTGGAAAACATTTTCATAAATCATTAAAATCGATTTCTTCATTATATTCATTATTTTTCATATTATTTGTCATATTCCATCATTTCTCAGTATATCCCTCCATGCGACAAGAAAACAGGATGACCTTCTCCTAATAAAAACAATGAAGGAAAAAAATAATATATTTTTAATATAGATGATCCATCGTTCCAAAAATCAATGATAAAATGATTCATGGAAAGCCACCAGTCAATTCACCTAAAGGACATAATTTAAGCATATTCACTTTTAGTGGAATGATACAGTTCCTCTTATTTTAAGTGTTTATTAAAAAAATAATTTAATTTGTTTTAAATCATTACAATTATTTGGAATACTTCTCTAATTGGGATTGACATCTCATGTAGATAGTCATCACATTTCCCATTCCATTGGTTACTGAAATTGATCCTCATATTTCAAGACATTTAATAAGGTATCTATAAAATGTGTGATGATAATTTTAAATCTATTAAACACATAAAATTGGAATGTATGAACATTTTTGTAGTTAATAATAAAAGACACAATTCACAAAACTATTGAATTTATGGGATTCAATATATCTTGTCAATGTTTTATTTCCTAAGATAATATTTGAAGGTATTTTAGATACCTATAAAAATGATTGTAATGATTATGTGATTTTATTAATCAAAATATAATGGGTGATTCAAACATGTATTTTATTAAGGCTTCATTTTCATAAAAGTAGAGACATTAATGTATATATCAAATATTATTTTTTGGGGTAATTACACATAATAATAACACCCCAACCCCAGTTACCCAGATTCAGTGCATTATAACATTACATAGGAATGATCAGAAGGGATCAAATCCTTAATGGCCAATCAGTTTAGTTTCCTTGGAAGTAATATATACATACATATGATTTTCATTACATCATGAATTAAACACAGAAACATCATTTTCTATCTACTAACCACATTCACACCCCTTAGATTATCCCTTCTAGTAAACCATAAAATACTTCTTCACATCCTGATAAATGTAAAAAATATAAAGGGGTGTTCTAAAAAGCTCATAAAGGATAACATTAGAGTGGAAACTTTAAAAATTAAACATAAACATTTAAAGCAACGTATAATACAAAAAAAGCCTTTTAAACTTAAAAGTTAGAAAAATATGTCAAATATAAACCAAATGATGACATTTACTTAATCACATGGATATTCTACTAGTTTAATTATAACATGCAATATCGATAGCTAATTTCATAATGATCGAATACATAATGTCAGACATCATAAGCACATATTCATGGACTTTTTCCAATACTACCAATAAGATTTTGTCAAGGCTCTTTTTCAAGAAACAAGTTTGTCTCATGATACCTACCGATGTATCAGAGAGCTATAGTGGGCTCCACCTGTCACTTTTTAAGCCCAATGCATTTCTCATATGAAAAGGTTGAAACATAACATAAACATTCGTATTAAAACTAGCATACGAAATGTTAATACATTAACCATAAACCATAAATGGTATAAAAATAACACATCCACAGTAAAAAATATCACCAATTCTTAAATACAATATGGAAGATTTGTATCATAATAAATCAACTTCAAACAAGTTTAAAATCAATCAAAGGATGTTGACAAAGATGAAATCAAAACTATTTGAGAGAAATATTTCTTTATATTTTTAAATCATTTAAAAGTCATGTAATTATAAAAGAAAACTTTTTTGTTAAAAATTTTCTTATCATATTGTAATATAAACTTCAAATTTGTTATAACGACGGAGAATAAATGCACCCACCGTATAAGTTAAAAATACATTCTTACCGTAATTTGTCGAAATGGTCATAAAGTACCTTGTTGGAAAACGATGGAACAATTCCCTTCAAACCATTTTATAAAAATTCAAAAAAGGTTGTAATTGACTTTAACCTATAGTCTAGTGAATAGTAAAAACGTTTTCAAATAGATTTTTTTTAAAACATGTATGTGGATGATAAAGAGTTCATAGCAGACACTTACATAAAAACAACCTCAGATAAGAAAGAGATTGTTAAATTAAACCTTACCTTGTAATTTTTCATTGGTCGGGGGTACGTTAACCTCCTACATAATAGTCAACTCGTTTTTGTTGAATTATAATAGAACCACATTCCAAAATATGATATCATATATGATCTTATAATATTGCTTTGTTAATAATATTTATATAGTATAATTGTTTTGGGTGTTAACTGATTCATTTTCCAATATATGTTTTTGTAACATGAGTCAAGTTTGTTTGTAATTGGATGAATTTAATTCATATCCAGAATGATATAATGTTCTAAAATATAATTTTTTAATAATAAAATGCAAATTATTCTTGAATGGTTGTGATGGGGAATGAATCTCATCACGTTTATGGAGAAGGTAATCTGTACATACGCACGAACGCTACATCTATTTCATATTTATTTTATATTAAAAGGAATGAAAAAAATTATAAATAGGTATATTATTATCAAGTATAATAAAATATTTTATATATGTTACATGAGTTCATTAACATAATCCTTTATACTTTCCATGTATGATATGAACGAATCATATCACTTTGAGGGGGCGGTAGTCCACACTTCCTCAAATGAAGTTATCGTATATATATAACATGAAAATAATAAAAGTATTATATAAAATAGAATTAAAGAATAATATAGATAAATTAAGTATCATAAATATCATATATAATTATAGTTCTATTATAATGGCTACCATAAGAGGTGGTAGTAGAATATTCAACAATCATCACTTTGTGAGGTAGTAGTTCATCGCCCATATAAATATAATGCTCTATACCCATTAAGTGGAGGTTTCTGTAAGTGTAGATAAAATAAATCTCCTAAAAACAACATAAAATATTATGGATACTGGTGTTCTCATAAAATAATGGTATAATGAGAGTTTATGGGGTTGGAGAAGTAAAATAAATGAAAAGAACTTAAGAGGAGTTGTTAACTTTAAATCGGGTTACTCCCATTGGATTGAAAAAAAAGTCTTCCATTAAGTGCCTTATGATTAATGTAAGGCTTATAGGAGTAATAGAGGGATTTAGGGAGTTTATTTGGAAGAGGTTGGATCATCCAAGGGTCTTGAGTGGTGTGAGAAATGGGTTAGAGAAGAGGTATTTTTATAAGGGGGACGTGGGGCTCTTTTGGAATGTTTGAAAATACTAATTAATTATATAATGATTTTCGGTTTCTTAAATTACAAAACTCATTATTGTAGAAGATAAGATGAATAATGTTTGAAATAAAATCATCCAATAATAATTTGACCAGTTTTGAATAATTTTTTTATTTTTTTTAATCTAATTTTTTAAAATCATTCAATAATGAGTTAAACACTACATCATTATTGTGTCATAAATAATTTAATTTATTTGATGTCAAAAAATTAAAATAAAAATACCATGATGTACAAAATTTTATTATCCTTCTAATTAATATTTCTATTAGAAAATATATCATACATAACCCCTTCTAAAATTTTTATTACTAAAAGATATATGTTTAAGTCATTTTTGTCTTAACTTGAAATTATTTAATATAAAGTTTCATTATCACTCTCAAGTGGCTCCATGGTGTCCCAAAATTGAACCATGGATGACTATGGGTGGACATGTATCAAAAAATAGGAATATGACACTTGTTATGGTAATTTAATATTGTTATAATAATATTAGTTTACCTTTATTTACCAGATTTACCCTTTAACCATGGTAAATAAAATATTTAATGATGTAAATATCCATAATTTATTAATATAAAAGATACGTATTTAGAAAATTCAGACCACCTTATTCCAAATATGGAATCCATTTTTCCAAATTGTAAACAAAGAAGTGGAAGAAATTAATTTAAAATTAAATTTTTTGTCAAAAAAAATGTGTCTTTCAATGAAATAATAAATATCAAAACATTAATATTTGTTTATGTGTTGATTAAATGAGAAATTACATCCAATGACCTTAATTATCTTAAATTATAAAAATATAATCTAATGATACTTTAAAACCTCTAAAATTTATAATTTTACAATATGAATTATTTAGATTAAAGAAGTTGTTTTTAATTAACATTTAGTATATTTCACTATTCATCAAAAAAGATAGTTTTATGAAAAGATAAAAAATCACCATAAGCTAATTTTGATATTCCCAATCCAAAAATGACGTCCATTTAAAAAAAATAAAATTTATATATCTTCAAAAAGTGTGTATTACTATTCATAACGGCTAGTTTGATTGGACTTGTTGTGTTAGAATCTCAAAGTTGCATACAACGCAAGGTATTTCATTATTTAAAGGGAAACATACCGTAGAAGATTGGGGTGTTACATTCTTCAATATTTAAAATAATTTTTTCCTCTATATTTTTAGAATACTAATACATAACATTATCTGGGTTGTTCTACATCATAAATTCCTCGGGTTCCCATGTTGCCTCTTCAATCTTGTGAATTCCCCATAGAACTTTTACCAGACGAGTCATCT
Organism: Viscum album; assembly: GCA_963277665.1. Classification (NCBI taxonomy): domain Eukaryota; kingdom Viridiplantae; phylum Streptophyta; class Magnoliopsida; order Santalales; family Viscaceae; genus Viscum; species Viscum album. The sequence goes on from OY728159.1 coordinate 1,221,037,731, forward strand.
GGTTATTCAACACTTGTTCTTTGATATCATGAATTCTGATAGGCTCATCACAACAAGAAATATCATGATCCAGTTCTATTTATACATAGGTGAGTACATGCTTTGGGTCAAACATGTATGTACTCAATAGAGACATGTGGAACACACCATGAACTTTGGTGAGACTTGGGAGAATTTCAAAATGATAAACAACTACTCCAATTCATTCCATAATTTCAAAAGGAATGATGTACCTATGAGTTAATTTTCATTTATTACCGAATCATTTAACACCATTCCATGTAGATACCTTCAAGAAAACATGATCTCCTACTTGAAATTCCAAACCTTTCCTTTGGTTATCGACATATTTCTTTTGCCTACTTTGAGCTCCTTTTATGTGGGTTTGGATAACCATTACCTATTCCTTTATTTGGACAACAAGTTCTAGGATTACTAGTTTTCTTTAACCAACATCATCCCAACATGTTGGTGTGCGACATCTATTTCCATATACTGCTTTATATGGTTAATCTAAATACATGAATGAATACTATTAATATAAGAAAATTCTACTATATGTAAATATTTATGTCACATACCATGAAAGTCATGTGAGAAAGATCTAACCATGTTTTCTAATGTTTGAATAGTTTATTCTGATTGTCCATCCATTTGAGGGTGGATGGCAGTGCTCAAACGAATTTAAGTATCAAAGGCCTTCTGAAGCTTCTTCCAAAATCATGATGTAAAATGGAGATCACAAGCAGAAAAAATAGATTGGGGTACTCCATGAAGTCTTATAAGCCCATTAATATATATTCTTGCCAGACGTTCATGTTTTAAATATTCGCTTATATAAATAAAATGAGCTGACCTGTTAAGATGATCAAGAATGTCCCATATTGCATCATTTCTTCTAAGAGTCTTTGGTAACCCCATGACAATGTCCATCGTAATATCATTCCATTTCGACTCAGGTTTAGGAAGAGGTGGCATGACTCCTCTTGAATGTTGTTTTCCAGCTTTCACTTATTTAAAAACCCTACATTTGGACACATTATTCGTCATCTCTCTCTTCATGTTGTCCCTCCAAAAATGTTCCTTCAAATCTCTATACATCTTAGTGCTTCCATGGGATATAGAGATATTGAAGCTATGAGCATCATCCACCAAATTCTATTTTTAGATCAGGTCTGTGAAGAACACAATGTCTCTTCAAAAATATCAAAATCACATCTTAATATATGATGTCCATTAATCTCCAATCATTCACATCTATAATTTTATTTTGATACTCGTCATCATTAGTATGTGAACTTTTTTCGTTTATAGTAATGATATTTTAGAAATCATCTAAAAAAATATTGATTTTTTACCTTCCATAATTATTCCAATATCTGTCATTACTATATCCAAGAACACAGGATCCCTTTCAACTCTAATCTTGTTCAAAACACCATGATCCTTATACTCAAAGTATATTCTGCCTTATTTTCTTTCCTCGGGTTGTATTATTTGGGGAAATTATAATCCTCGAGTCGTTAGAGCCATCTCCTTTGCCTCATGTTGTGTTCTTTTTGTGAGTAAATATAATTCAATCTCTTGTGATCAGTATAAAGCTCAAAATTTTCAACCTAGAGATAGTGTCTCCATGTCTTCAGAAAAAATGATTACTACTGATAAATCAAGATCATGAGTGGGATAGCTTTTTTCATGAATTTTTAGCTGTTGTGATGCATAGGCAATAACCCTATCATTCTATGTAAGGACACAACCAAGTCCATTCTTTGAAGAATCACTATAAATAACAAACATATCATTCCCCGATGATAGAGTCAATATAAGAGAATTGACTAATCTTATCTTCAGTTCATCAATATAGTCTTTACACTCTTTTTTCAAAGAAAATTTAACACCTTTATGTGTGAGTTTCGTTAATGGGTTATCCAATCGGGTAATATTTCATATGAAACACCAATAAAAAACTACTATACCAATAAAACTATGTACCTCAGTTATACTAGTCAGTGATGGCCATTAATGTATTGCCTTGGTCATTGAAGGATCAATAGAGATTCCATCATTAGAGACAATATGTCCATGAAATGAAAACATCAGATGCCATATTTCTCTCTTGATGAACATCCCATATAATTCATTTGTCTTAAGATTATTTAGAATAGTGTGCAAGTGATTTTCATGATCTTCGTAGATTTTGGAGTATACCAAGATATCATCAATAAATAACACTAAAAATCCATCAAGATAATCCTTGAAAACACTGTTGATTTTATACATGAAGATATTGAGAGCATTAGTCAGTCCAAAAGGAACTACTGTAAACTACTAATGCCCAAACCTGGTTTAAAATTCTGTCTTTAGTATGTCTTCCTTCTTCACTCACAACTGATGATATCCAGAACGAAGGCCAATATTTGAAAAATATTGAGCTCCATGAAGTTGATCAAATAAATCATTAATGCGAGTTAGGGGATATTTTTTCTTTTTTGTTATAGCAATGATCACCCTGTAGTGAATGTACAACCTTGTAGATCCATCGTTCTTCTTAACCGAAAGAACAGTGGATCCCCATCAGGAAATGCTATAGCCAATAAATCCTTTATTACTCAACTCCTATAGTTGTTTATTTACTTACACTAATTCCACAATGGCCATTCTATAAGGGGTCTTAGATAATGGAATTGAACTGGGAATTAAATCAATGGACAACTCAATTTCTCATTCTAGAGGATGTCCAGGTAAATCATCTGTAAATACATCAATATATTATTGTACAATAGGTACATACTCTCTTTGAACATTCACTTCGTCATTCATAGTCATTTCACTCTCTTCCTCCCAAATAATGTAATTTAGAAGAGCTACAGGGGGTGGATCTAGATAAGAATCAGCTAGTGATGTTTCTTCTTTATTGATATGGTATTCCTTATCATCAAAAAAAATTGAAACGACCTTATTCTTAAAATATATTTTCTCATCATGGTCGGATAGACAATCCATATTGAGGATTATATCAAATTAAAACATGGGTTTGATGATGAGAACAGTGGACAAAGAACATTTATATGCCCTAATGGGGACTGATTCACAAAACATTGTTGCACTGATACATCCTTAAATGTTTTGACAGGTAACTCCCTTGTTAAATAAAATTGGAAACATCTAATTTTCATATCAAACTGGGAAGATATGAATCCATTGGATGATCCAGAATCAAATAAAGCATTGGCACTACTTGAGGAAAGCATTAAATTACCTGCATACACATCTTTTGGAGCTTCAACCTTAGCTATAGTGACCGCATAAGCATGGTATTTCTCCCATGGACATTTATAAGGTATGTTTACTTGGAGCATCAGAAATTCATACGCGTAATTCCCCATTTCTTTACAATTGTATCGTTCAACATTGGCAGCCTCTCTCTTTTTTCCTTGAAATCGGAAGCTTTGTGCGATTTTTCAATACACTTGTAACAGACTCCTATTCCCTTCATGCAAGTACCAGGGAGTTTCTTCCCACATTTAACGTAGTATGGATATTTAAATTTTCCCTTATTCACCTTATATCCATTTCCAGATTTTCTAGTAGATATCTTCTTATCTTGCTTTAATTTATATTCATAAGACTTAACGAATTCATCTTTTGACTTAATAGAAAATGAGACAGTATCTCTGTGGGATGAGAAGGATTGTGAGACTAATTATTGACAAAGAAATGGTATTAACCCATCAAAGAATCAATAAATCTTACTCCTTGGGTTACATATATAATATATTTCATGCCTCTCTAACCTTGTAATGTTTCCCTCATAATTTGTGACGTTCTCATCCAACTTTTTCCTCAGACTCAGAAATTGTCTTTCTATATCCACTCGATGGTCATGATTAATGTATTTTTATAAAAAAATATCTTTAAAATCTCTCCATTCCATATTTTATACTTCTTCATCTTCCTTTGTTTTTTGAATAAATGACCACCATTGATCTGCCTCTCCTATGAGCTGTTAAATTGCCATGACAAATTTTTCTCTTTCAATGTTCCCCAAAGCATGAAATATTTTCCCTAAGGAACGTATCCATTGCTTAGAAACAAATGGTTTTGTATTCCCATTGAATGTTGGTGGGTTTTGCCTCATGAATCAGTCTAACATTGATCCTCCGCATTATGAATCAGGGTGAACCATACAAGTAAGGTTATTTTTCATAACATGAGTGAGTTGTCCTAGTATGGTGATAAGATGATCATTTATAGATCCATCACCAGCTCTACTATTATTATCTTGAGTATAAGTGCAATCCCTACATGTATTGCATGCGTTGATATGGTTCCCATTTATTCCACTAGGTTCCATTTATAAACAATGGCATACACTAGATTAGTTTATGAATCACAATACATAATACCAAACCTGTAAAACATATAACATAAATTGAAAATTTTATTGATAAAATCCATCATCATAAAAAAAATAATTGAGGATGTATATACTCATATATCCTTCATAATTTTTTGTAATGAAAAATTAAATTATTCTATGAATATCCCCCGGGAGTTTCGCAAGCATGAGTGCAGCATGGCCCATTGCCGTGTTCCAGGATACCCCGGGTCAAGCATGATACTCCTTGTCCAATATTTCACTCCTAGGTACATCTATTTCAATTCCGTCTCTGCTGGATTGTATCCACACAAGGATTTATTTTTTGGAAAAAACACAAAAATTCTCTACATTACCAAAATTCTATTATGTTCTTCTATATTATTCCTCAAAGTTTTTCTGAGGGTAATGTTCTCTAATTAGAGTTTTCCTAAATCTTAAATCCAAGGCTTGTACTAAAAATTCTCCAATACCAACTGTAACACCCCAACCCTAGTTACCCAGAGTCGGTGAATTATTACATTACATTGTCATGATCACAAGGGATCAAATCCTAGATGACCAATCAGTTTAGTAGGCTTGGATATACAAGATACATACATATGTTTAACATTACATAATGGAATAAAAAAACAACAAAATTTTGTCTCTATTGACCAATTTCATATACCTTAGCCTATCCCTTCAGGTCAACAATAAAATATTTCATCAGATCCTATGAATAGTAAATCATAAAAAGGGGTGAGGTCAAATGCTCAGAAAGAATAACGTTATAGTAGAAACATTCATAAATAAACATATACATTTAAGGCAATGTATAAAACTAAAACAAAAGACTTTTAAACAAAAAATTCAGAATAATATTGGAAATATAAATCATATAATTCAATTTATTTATTCACATGGATATTCTACAAGTTGAATAATCCCATGTAATATCAATAGCTAATTTCATAATGATTGAATGCATAATTCCAGAAATTATAACCACATAGTCAAGGTCTCGTGCCACAACTAAAAATAATATTTTTTCAAGTCCTTGTGCAAGGAAAATAGTTTTTCTCATGAGACCTATCGACACATGAAGGAGTTATAGCGTGATCCACCCATCACCTACAAATTACAATGCATTCCTCAAATGAAAAGTTTAAAACATATCATAAACATTCGTATTAAAACTAGCACACGAAATTTTTATACATTAACCTTAATATATGAGTGGTATAAAAATAACTCATCCGTAGTCAAACATATCACAAAAACCTTTAATAATGTATGGAACATTTTTATCATAACAAATCAATATCAAACAAGTATAAAATCCATTAAAAATGTTGACAAAGATGAAATCAAAACTGTTTGAGAAAATATCTCTATCTATTTAAAAACAATTTAAATGTCATGTAATTATAATAGAAAACATTTATTTTGAAATTATTCTTATAATCATGTAAGGGAATAATCCAAGTTGTTATAATTGTGGTGAATAACCGCACCCACCATAAAAGTTAAAAAAATAGTCTGACCTTAATTTTTCGAAAAGGTCCTAAAGTAACTTATTTGGAAAATGACATAATGATTCCATTCAAACCAACTTTAAAAAAGTCAAACAACGGTATAACTGACATTAACCTATAGTCTATTAAATAGTAAAAATGTTTCAAAATATATTTTTAATAATCATGGATTTGGATGATAATGAGGTCCCAGTAGAGACGTACGTAAGAACAACCATGGATAAAAAAGAGATTGGGAAATTAACCCTTACATTGTACTATTCCTTGGTCCAGGGTTATTTAACTTACTTTATAATAGTTAAATCATTTTTTTTAAATTATATAAGAACCACATACATAAATATTATATCATATATGATCTTTTAATATTTCTTTTTAATAATATTTTAGTAGTATAATTGTTTTGGGTGTTTTGTGATTTTTTTTCCTTTATCTGTTTTGTTACATAAAACTTATTTGTTATGGATATTATGTATTTGATTAATATCCATAATTATATACTTTTCATAAATATTACTTTTAATAATAAAATGACAATTATTCTTGAATGGATTAAATGGAGAATGAATCTCATCGTGTTCGTAGAGATGGTAAACTGTACGTTCGTAGATACACTAAATCCTTTTCATTTCGATCATTTTAAAAGAAAATAAAACCAAATGATACATTAGTATATTATTATTACACTATAATTTAATATTTTATATTCATTACAAAATTTCATTAACACCATCCTTTATATGTTCTTTGTATGGTATGAACGAGTCATATCCCTTTGAGGGGGCGGTAGTCCTCACTTTCTCAAATGAAATTATCATATATATAACACATTAAATGAATAAAGTAATACTATAAAATAGAATTATAGAATATTATAGATAATATAAATATCCTAAATATCATATATAATTACACTGCCATCATAATGGCCACCATAACAGGTGATCGTAGAAGAATGAACAATCATAATTTCGTGAGGCAGTGGTTCACCGTCAATATAAACATTTTGTTCTATACCCATTATATGTAGGTGTTTATAATTGTAGTTCAAATACATCTCATAACAAATACTTATTATAGTGAGTATATTGGAGATGTTACCTTTAAATCAGATAACTCTCTTTGGTTTGAACCGAAAGGCTTCCTTAATGCGCCTTATGCCTATGTTAAGGCTTATAAAGGGATTATAGGGATTTCGGGAGCTTAATTGGTTATATTTTGGGTGAGAAAATGGGATTGAGAGGTTTGAGAAATGGGTTAGAGGTGAGTGATTTTTATAAGGGGGGTAATAGGGGCACTTTAGGAATGTTTGAAAATATTATTTTATTATATTATGTTTTTCATTTATAAAGGTCCAATACTAATTAATGTCAATGTTAATATGACTCATGTTGGAAATAAAATCATCCAATAAAAATGAGATAGGTTTTGGATATTGTTTTATTTTTTATAATCTTATATATTTAAATAATTCCATAATGAGGTAAACACTGCATCATTATTGTGTCATAAATTTGTTTATTTATTTGATGTCTAAAAATAATAAAAATATACCATGATGTAGTAAATATTATTATATTCAAAATAAAAATTTATAGTCTAAAAGATAATATATATAACCCCATTTAAAAATTATTTTACTAAAATATATATGTTTATGTCATTTTTTGTGGTTACATTAAATTATTTAACAAAAAGTGTCGTTGTCACTCTCAAGTGGCTCTATGGGGTCCCAAAATCGACCCATGGATGACCATGGTAAGTCATCTATCAACCAATATGAATAGGACACATGTTAGGATTATTTAATATTATAATAATATTATTATTTAACCTTATTTACCAGATTAACCGGTTAACCATGGTAAATCAAATTTTTGCTGATGTAATATTCCAAAAGTCAAAAAATAAAAGTAAACTCTTTACACAATTTGGAACTCTTGATTCCAAATATGGAATCAATTTTTCCAAATTAAAAACACATAAGTGGAAGTATTTAATTTAAAATTAATTCACATTGTCAAAATAATAATCTTGTTTCTATGAAATAATCACTATCGAAAGATTGACTCTTGTTTATGTCTAGTTTAAATGTAAAATTACATCCAATGACCATAATTATATTAAATTATTTAAATATAATATAATTTTACATTAAAACTGCTCAAATTTATAATTTAAAAATATATATTATTTTGATTAAAAAAGATCTTTTTATTTAAAAATTTCTATTTTTAAATATTCATCAAAAATTGAATGTTTTTGAAAAGTTCCAAAAATTCACTCTATGCTAATTTTGATTTTCAGAATTCAAAAATGAAGTAAATTTTGAAAAATAAAATTTATAAAATTTAAAAAAGTGTGTATTTCTATTCATAATGTCTATTTTGATTGGTCGTGTTGTGTGAGAATCACGAATTTTGCGTACATAACAAGCTATTACATTATTCAAAGTAAAAAATATCATGGAGCCATTGGGTGTTACAATATGTATAATTGTTAAAGATACAAATGGACATTTTTATATATATTGGGATTTCATTTAAATGAAACCAATTTCTCTATATGATTCCAAATTTAGGGTTTTATTATTATTTTAATTCTTATACAAAACTTTTTTACTATGATTTCTTATTATAACCTAGAATACAACCTCAAGTTAATTTTATACCATATAATAATACCAATAATTTTAAGAAATGTAATTCATGATTTATTCTAAATTTTTACACACAAAGAAACCCTAATATATCAAGATGAATATAGTAATTGGTTAATTAGATATATATAATATAAACATGAAATAAGGATACAGTTTCAATATTGAAAACACCATGACATAACATAAAAATAATATGTCTTATATTACTACATGGTGTAACCATGGAATGTACCTATGAAAAATACGAGTTATAAACCCTATTAAGGGAATAATAACAAATATCATTAATTAAAGTAGTACATGTAAAGAAAGTGGCATAAAATCTGTACATATAAAGGTGAATATAATAATCATTATCATCGAAGCATGATATAAGAATATGACATCAAGGCATCATACAATATTGGAAACAGAAAAAATCCTTATTTCATAAGCATAATAAAATCCAGACCACTTATAAATCATAACATGGCGTTCTTAAACAAACTAATCAAGTACCATACATTGTTTATCATGATATTGAAACATTAGTAAATTTTTCTAGGGATATATAAATTTTATTCTTCCTAACACTATAATATTATATAGATTAATTTTTGGGCCAAATATTGAAAGAAAATATAACATATTATTTCACAAATTCATTTTACCTAACTAAGTAGTGTGATTAATATAAATGGGAGTCACCAATTATTTATGGATATGTAAATCTAGGTGAATATCAATGATTGGAAATGTTAATGGTTATTCAAAGTAAACTAAAATTCCTAGAATAACATTGGATAATTTAGGAATTAGAATAATTTTACATAAAGGTTAAAGGATGGGAGTAATGATATTGAAATGTTCTACCTCATTTCCAAGAAAATATAATTTCAATAAATAATGGTGTTCAAAAAAATTAAGAATCAAATAATTAGAAAAAAAACTCTAAGTAAAATGAAAATACTTGGTATAAAATGATAATGACATAATTCTAGACATAAAGATGTTGGATTTAAATGGATGTGAGAAGATTCTTAATGGTTTGGGAACACCATGGGATGACATCAATGAGGGGGAGGATGGGGATTTTTTTTCTAAATAGATTCTTATTGGGGAGGAATGGGGTGTTGGTTGTATTTATAGGAAAACATATGGGAAATATTAATTATTTACTTAACATAGGTTTTGGCATGTAATTGATAAAAAAATAAAACCACAATCATTTTTAGGGTTATAACACATATATTATTCAATATTCATGTTTTTTCAACATTTTATTATTCTGTGAATCAATTTTTATTTTGTAATATCAATGACAATGTGAATATTAGTTATTTTTCTATATAATTAATATTAAGACAACAAAATATAATATATGTTTTAGAGGAATCATTATAAGTTTTTGATATTAATAAATTATTTCAATAATATTGTTCATTAAAGATGAAATAAATTTTTGTCATTGATTCCTTTAATTATACATATGAATTATCTTTTTTCAACTATAGTATCATAATGAATATTGTATATTTATACCGTTTACATTTTTACCAACATAATTTACTCTCTAAAAAATTATGAAATATAAATAATTCATTGATGATAATCAACTAATATACAAATCATTACTTATTTAAATAAATTAAATTTTATAAATTTTTGATGATGCACTTTAGAAAATAATAATTTTTTTATAAAACTATTATAGTCTTTAGGATAGTGATAAATTTTTATACATGATAAAATTTACACAAGAAATCATTAAATTAAATTATCATTTGTATTTAAATAAAAATTATTTAATAAGAATATTTCATTAATGTGTTTTGAATTTATATATACCTAATTTTATAAAAATAGTTTTTTTAATAGAGACAATATTTTTTTAAAAAATAATTTAGTGTTTCTTTGTATCTGAATCTTTGTTTCATTCAACTCATTATATAACAACATGTATAAAGGAATAATAACAATGTAATAATAATTCAATTATTTTATGAAAATGAACATATTAAAATTCCATATACTATGGCTAAAATACACATCCACTTATTAAAATATCATATTACATAGGTGTAGAGTTAGTGATCGTGTTAATTTCTTAAGGTTGTTCAGTGACCATGTCTAGGGAAGTGATCTAAAAAAATATTGAAGTTCCCCGAAAAAAGGTTTTTCTCATGTATCAGTTGTATAATCATGGATTAGACATTGTTAAGGAAAAATCCATCTGATTTCATATACTATATAATATCTAATAATTGGGAATCATAGAGTTATATCCTATTGGTTTATGGAAATACTTCTTCCTTCTAAGCCAATTGTATTTTGATTTAACCCAAAATAAATATTAATACTATTGGTCACCATAAAAGAAAATATTAATAGAGGATATTATTCAAAAAAATATTTTTTGTTTGATATTATAATTATACATACAATTTAAATGTAGTTAATATGCATTCACTGTGTAATATACTGATTCTACGGTGAATTTTATTTACAATAGTGTAGGTCAATATAAAAACCCAATGGTGTATACCACATATATGAATAGATACATGATCCTAAATAATTTAATGTTAATATATTGGGACATATATTCTTCAGAAAGGATACCCCAAGAAAAAATGGAATCAAGGGATCATCCCCTACTAATAGAAAACTTCATTTGGGACTTAATCTGTCTAGTTTTCCCTAATGCCCAATGGTATTCCTAATGTAAAAATATATTGACATTCCCTTGATGAAACCAAATTTTTGTTTAATAAATTATTTTCTAATGTAGAAAAATTTCATTACATCCAATACATTCATAAAAATTAGATACAAATAACACACTATTCCCACTACTGAAAAGTCAAGATGTTTTCACATTATCTATCAGCTAATTTATGTAAGTCATCTTGTGTATCAAAATGTATGCTTTAAAAAATACCTATTTCGATGAAATTTCCAAAACCATTAATTTTCTCATTATCCTCTCCCATATTTAAACTCATAAATATCAGAATTCAATACCAATTGAATTAATATAAATATAAATCATTACATGTGATAGAATATAGGTTAGAGAAACCTGCATCAATAATGGTGAAAACTACATCAAAATTGAAACAAGTGATTTGAAATGATGTTATTTGGTCCTCAGATGACCAGATATATAATGAAAATAATCAATTCATTATCCAAAACCTTATATCAAAAAATACATGTCCAATTGGATTCCAACCAATAAAAGGAATGCATGATCAAAGATATATGTAAGGAAATGTTGTGAGAGAGAGAGAAAAACTAAACATTCCTAGATGAGATAAGCCCAATATGATTGAGGATCACCATGTAATAAAATATATATTACTTTAATGAATAATGGAAATTATATATTAATCTAACTATATTTTAGGAGGAGACCGGTCTTAAAAATTATGATGGTAATTCATATAATTTTTCTATTTAAGAAGATGAGACATTATCACATTGTCAAGTTACACGGTTTGAGAAACTGTGGATAGACTGTCATGTTTCCTTAATCATTTTAAATTCAAGTAAAATTGTTTCATATAAATTGAAATATTATTTGGGGAACTACTATAAATCCACATGATACCCACTTTATGATATCCAAAAGATCGATATATGTGCTCAGGAATCTCACATAGAAAATTCGTGCTAAAACCATGGGAAAATACATCAAGATCCATTGGTCCATGTTTCTTGGTGACTACATGGTTAATACCTAATGTGGGCCAGAACTGAGAACTTGTATTGCTTTCTATAAAACTATATATTTTCATCTCCTCACTCTTGAAAGCCTCTAAAACATCTAAAATGATATACTAAGAAAGAAATTATCCATACATGTGATCTATAGAGTGATACAATTCTCACAACTATACATTATTATTTATATATAATTTTTAATGAAAATAAACTTGAAAAGGGATAATCCCATTATATGCCCATAAAGACATCATACCTCATGGATAATGGTTTTTTGTTGCGACACTACGATAAAAATCTATCTAATGAGATCATATTTCTATGAAACACGATATATGATCATTCCACTATCTGAATAGGTATTTAACTGCATTTTTTGTAGGATAAATCTTAATATCCTATCACTTAATGATATGGAACAGATCTAGATTGTTCATTTATACAATGAAACAAGGAAAAAATCAGGGATAAATGTTAATTGATTAGTTATTTCTATATCAAAAATAAAATTCAAATATTTATCCATAATCTCATAAAGGAAAACAAAATGAATTGAAACAATTTCACACATCACAAAAAATCTGTGTCCCAACCATGAAGATACTCCCAGAGAAACCTAACCACCTACCAAAAAAATCTACTGAATTATGATGATTAGAAAAATATAGTTTTAATGACTTATATAATTCACTAAATTATTCATTATAAATTAAAATATATATTTCATCTCTTACACTATTCTAAATCCAACCAAGGACCATTCTCTAAAAACATAAAAAATGCATTGATATCCATGGCCTTCCACATAATGCCTCAAATGGTTCCATTATGAATAAATGCTAATATCTATTATTAGAGGAAAATTTCATTTGTGGATGTTGATTACACTAAGGAAAAAATAAGTCAAACTCCAATTCCAAAAAAATGAATTTAAAAATATGGATGGATTTTTCATATTAATAGTTCCTTCAGTGAAGATAATTAATGTTATAATTTAATTGAGAACCCAATAGTACTTTTAATACACTCAAAAAATTTATGCGAGGGGTCCAATCAGAAATTATATTTGATGGAAGACCATGGTGTCTGAAAATTATCCACATATAAATATTCCCAAGATCCTCCACCTACATTGACTCAATAATATATATGAAACATAATAATTATGTGAGTTAGTCAATAGTAAATGAAATAAGATCCTTACAACCCCTAGTGGAAAAAATGTTTAACCCTTCTTTATTATAAATTTCAGATCTATATAACCGATGTGCAATGCTATTAAAATCCATTTATCATGTCGGTTATTTTATAAATGACCTGATAAATCAATGAGAATATATTTTTTACATTGTTTATTTTATAATCGAGGTTATAAAATTGTAGATTAGATTTATCATGTCGGTTATTTAATAAATGATGTGATATATTGAATCTTGGAACTTTGTCTCATCCGTTATAAAATAATAGATGTGATAAAGCTACTCTTGGAAATTTATCACCTTAGTTATCAAAAGAACAAACGTGATAAAGATCCATTTATCATGTCAGTTAAAAATTAACTAATGTGGTAAATTTTTTTATACGTCGGTTATTAAATAACTGATGCTATAAACATAAAAAATAGTTTACCATATCGTTTATTAAATAACCGAAATGATAAATCTATTAAATGATATATCAAACCTCGTATTTAGTCATTCTCTTTTCTTGGATCGGGTGACCAGTGATGCGTCTCTCTCACAGGGAAAACCTAGAAAGGATTATTTGAATTCATTCTATCCAGCGTTGTTTTTAGGACAACATTCATCATATTTATTATCTTTAGATCTATCAAGTCGACTCACAACACTCATTTAAGCTTCAAATGACTTGTTTTCAGTTTTTGTTATTTCTAATTCCCCAAAATAATGTACTGAGATGTTATTTATCTTTTTGGTTTCTATAATGGTATGTTTCATTGTGTTCATTTATAGCACACTAAATTCTATTCTAGTAAAATAAACATATTGGATTGATATCATGCATGTTTATGATTTTTGGGTGTTCTATAATGTGTGTGTGCCCGTATAATGGGTTTCAAAGGGGGTGGGCGTTGCGCAAGTGGGTGAGGGTGTCCTAGGGGTGGTGGATCTCTAGGGGGCGGGAGAGTCTAGGATTGTGAAATGGGGTGGGGTGGTGTCCATGGGGGTGTAGGGGCTGTCCAAGGGGGTTGGGGGTTTCCAAGGGGGTGGGGTGGTGTCTACATGGTGAGGGGGTTATCCAAGTGGGTAGGGGTGTCCAGGGGTGTGGGGGTGGTGTAAAGGGTGGTCAGTGGGATGTCCAATAGGGTAGGGATGTCCAGGGTCGGGGGCTGTCTAGGGGGTGGGGGCTATCTAGAGGGTTGGGGGGGGGGTATCTAGGGGGCTGGGGGTGTATAGAGGGGTTGGGTTGTCCAAGGGGGTGGTGGTGTCCTAGGGGTGTCCAAGGGGGTGGGGGTGGTGTCCACGTGTGAGGGAGCTTTCCGATGGGGTAGGGGTGTCCATGGGTGGGTGTGGTGTCAATGGGGGTGATGAGGTTTTCGAGGAGATAGGGGTGTCCAGGGGTTATCCAAGGGGGTAGGGTTTGGGGGTGGTGTCCAGGGGTTGGGGGTGTCCCTGGGGGTGGGGGCTATCCACAGGGGTTAGGGGATGTCTAGGGGGAGGCGGGGGATGTAAAAGGTGGTGGTGGTGTCTAGGTGGTTTCTTAGGGGTTCAGGATGTCTTGGGAGGGTGATGGTGTGTTCCATGGGAGGGGGTTGTCCAAGGGGCAGGGGTGGTGTCTAGGGGGTTATGGGACTTTCCAGGGTGGTGGGGTTTTCCAGGTGGGTGTGGGGATGTCTAGGGGGTGTCCAATGGGGTAGGCGGTGGGGGTGGTGTCCAGTGGTGAGGGGGATTTACAAGGGGATAAGGGTGTCTAGGGGGTGGGGTTGTGTTTTGAGGGTGAGGGGGTTGTCCAGGGGGTTGGGGTGTCAAGGGGTGCGGGTGGTTCCTAGGGGGCTTAATGGGTGGTCAAAGGGGGTAAGTGGAATCAAGGAGATTGGGGTGTCTAGGACGTGGGGGTGTCCAGAGGGGGTGGGGGTGTTTTTTAGGTGGTGGGGGTGTCCAAGGGGTGTATTGTAACAGTGCAAATTTATCGAGTTAATTAAAATATGTTTTTTTTTTCATTTTCCCTATTAAATTTTAACACCATAACTCCTATTTCTCCCTAATTTAGGACATGAAACCAAAGGATTATCCTCTTCCTCTTCTACATGCATCTCGCCTCCTTCTAATGGTGATTCCATGTGTTTTATAGAGGGGTTCGTTGATTTTTCTGTATAATATCATCCATCTCCCTCTTCATCCTTCATCATTTTCTTCATTGATGTTATTCTTCATTTTTTCCTTTATTCTAGGGTTCTTATTTATTAGTTTCTAAATTTTGGGTTTTTTTTGGGAAATTTTTTTCATGGAATTCCTTTCTCATTTGGTCTTTTAGGAATCCATTTTGAGTGGTCATCATTGAAGACATCTTAGATTGAGGTAGGTTTCCCTATGTATTGGCCTTTAATTTTTAGAATTCTAAAGGTCATGATGTTTATACCTTGATTTTATTCTTGTTAAAAATATTTAATTTTATCAATGACTTCATGAATTAAATCAAGTTCATCCCCATTGAATTAAATTTTATGGAATTATTTTACATAGCCCTACAAAACAAGTTTTTGATTAAAATCCAGCTTATCCCTTATAAGCGGTTTATGATTTCCAAATGATGTTTTTCCTTTTCAAATGTGTTTCCAATATTTCATGGATTCTTAAATGATGTTTTGGATACTTTTGAAAACATTTTCCATTTAAAAGAATGGGTGTGGCCCGGTTGGAAATTTTAGAAAGTGGGCTTTCTTTGGAAAACTCTCCATGGAATGTGTCTCAAGCCTTATAATTATTAAAAGTAATGGGAATGACCTTGGTATGGGACATCCATTGTGCGTTGATGGCCCTAAGATAAGGGTTCTTCCGTGGAGTGGTGTTATGGGGTGATTCTTATGGTTGTGTAGCTTATGTGTGTCTTGTACTTATTCATTATATATGGTTGATTGTTTGATACTCCTCGGATCACCCCCCTTTTAGACATAACATGGTATTCTAGAATTGGTATTGGAATATTAGATAATGCTTGCTACAATATTTTCATATTATGCTATGGCTAATTGTCCATTAGTATAAACATGCACCGATTTGGGGACGGTTCCCCTCGTGCTTTAGGGCAGTTTGATTTCATCCGGCACACCAAATGGATGGATTAGGTTACAATATTTTCTAGATTTTCCCATATACTCCTATGTATTACCCTGTTCTATGACACTTGTTTATTCGTGGAGGTTAATCATGGGGTCTCATATTGTTTGGTTACTTGAATACTACTTACCCATTTCCCTCAATATGTCATCATTTATTATGCTCTATAATTTTAGTGCATCACTTTGGAAAAATTGAATGCTTGGTTTAAAATGTTTTCATGAGGATTATTTTTAGAAAAACTATGTTTGATTTCAAATACTTCTATCTAGACACAAATTAATCTTTTATTTAAATGAAATTGATTGGGACAACCCCTACACTCTATAAACCCCTACCCCCTTGGACACCCAGGATTTCCCCTACACACTTTGACACCCCCATGGTATATATATATCCCAACAGTTTCAATGAAACCATTGGAATATTTTATCTTCAGGTAGTCTATACCAATAGTTCCTATAGAATCATTGGTATTGGGCTATTGCAAAGACCATCAGGATAATGATTCATGAAATCATTTAGGTATTCTATACCAAAGTGTTCAGTTGCTATCCCAATGGTTTCAAAAACATAGGATATGCGTAATTTTCAGTAGTGAATGTATACATATTTTAATATTTTCACTTCATATTTCTTTTTTAAGGAAGGGTGACTTTGGTATCTAGTTGCATCAAGATGTATTATTTTTTTACCTTAATAATAAAGTATCCAAAATGAATTTAAAACTATTAAATCCAACAATATTTTCCTTTTCTTATAATTTTCATGCATGTTTTTTCAAATACGCATTGATTTGATTAATATTTCATATATTTTTTACATTCAAATAATTATATTTTTCATATAAATATGTATTTATCTTATCTTAAAAAGATGTATAATTTGGATATGAGTTATATAAAATAATTAGTCGAAGTTGGATTATATCCCATTGAATGAGTAATGAATATGAGGAAGGTGTTAATGCATTTTTGGAATTTACTAAACAAAACGATCCAAGCTGTGAGATTTTGATCTGTGCATGCATGGAATTTTTGTATATGTAGACGTTGAAAAGAAGAGACATCCAATACCATCTGATTTTTCATGGTTTTATTCGGAGTTACAGCCCATGGATTTGGCATGGTGAAACTGGACAAAATGTCAGATCTACTAATCATGATGATTTGAATGATGGTACCTCCAATGTAATTGATGAAATGATATGTGATATTGCAGTAGAACAAATTGAGATAGAACTGATAGTTGTTCGTCTATATGGTGATGTTGAAAACCCATTGCATCTTTGTTGTACGGAGTATACGATTTGGTCGGTGGTGTTAAGATAGATTAACCTAAAGTTGAATCATGTATGGAGTGATAGAAGTTTTACAGAGCTACTACAATTGTTGAATTAAATTCTTCCAAAAGATAACAATCTTACAGATTCACATTATAAGGCCAAGAAAATATTATACTTGATGGTATTTGGATACTAGAAAATAAATTCTTATCTAAATTACTGTATGATATATAGTAAGGAATAAAAATTTTTGTGAGTGTGTCCAAAATGTGGGACATCATGGTATACGGCGAAAGAAAAATCATAAGCTGATGTATAATTTAAAAATATCCCTTCTAAGGTATTATGGTATCATCCTATAATTTATCATTTCAAAAATTTATTTTCAAATTCAAATGTTGGAAAAGGTTAATATGGATTGCTGATGAGTGGATATGTGATGGGAAAATAGGTCATCTAGTTGATTTTCAACAATGGATGAAAAATGATTAGCATTATCGTACATTTGGAAATGAAATTAGAAATCTCTAACTAGGGTTGTGCACATATGGAATGAATCCATACTAAACCCTGATTAGCACAAATAGTTCATGGCCTATTTTGTTGGCAACTTACAACCTCTATCCTGATGTTTTTATGAAGTGCAAATATGTCATGTTGAGTATAATGATCTCTAGTCCAAAGCAACCTATAAATAATATTGATGTTTTCTTTTCACCATTGATTAATTATTTGAATATTTTATGGGAGGATGGTGTTAGGGTGTATGATTCTTATAAAATGGAATAATTCCAACTGCTTGCAGTTCTTATGATAAATATAAATGACTTCCTAGCAAATGGAAATTTGTTTGGATACAATGTTAAGGTGAATAAATCATGTTTAATTTATGAACAACAAACTTCAAATTGTCCATTGCTTTATGGGAGGAAAATAGTGTACATGGGACATAAAATTTTTTTACCTATGGATCACTATTATAGAAGACTATAAAAGGCATTCAATGGATCACAATAATTTGATATTGCTTCAAAATATTTATCCCCTGATGAGTATTTTCATAGGGTGGAAAACCTTGATGTGACATTGGGAATGACATAGAAATATGGTAATGATAGACATATTGGGAAGAAAAGAACATTTTTTTTGAGCTACTATATCTGAGATATGATTAAGTGATACATAAAATTGATGACATACAGGTGGTGAAGAATATCTGCGATAGTTTGACTGGATCTTTTCTAGATATTAAAGGAAATAGAAAAGATGGGATGATTGCAAGATTAGACTTACTATCAATGGTAATACGTTTTGAGTTAGGCCCCACATCTAATGGAAGACAAAAATTTCTTCCCCTGGATTTTCATACATTATCCATGAAGGGGAAAATTAGCTTTTATCTGTGTCTATTGATATCAATGTGCCTCTAGGTTATTCTTAAAATGTATAACATTTAGTCTCATTGATGGATTTGATGTTTCTAGGTATGAAATCTCATGATTGTCACGTCATGATGAAACAACTTCTTCCAGTTGTATTGCGTGGAATGTTGCTCGTCTATGTCAAAAAGACTATAATGAAGTTGTGTTATTTATTCTATTAAATTTTTAATAAGGTGATAGATGTCAATGCATTGAAATTTTTGGAAAAGATTTAATTTATATATATTGTCAATTGGAAATGTATTTCCCCCGTTTTTATTGATATAATGGTGCATTTAATGATTCATCCGGTTCGAGATATAAATATTTGTGGACCTGTATATCATCGTGGATGTATCCTTTTTAAAGGTATATGAAAATATTGAAGGTGTATGTCAAGAATCCATATCAACCTGAAGCCCACATTATTGAAAAGTATATTTAAGAGGAAGGTACAGAGTTTTGTATGAGCTACATGGTTGTAGCGGAGCACATAGTTTTTCCTCCATCTTGCCATCAACGAGTTAATAAATAGGGAAAGGGGATTCATGGATTGAATGTCAAATCGTTGTCAGCTAAAAAAATGAAGAAGATAGATGTATAAATCATGAATAAAAAAGTTGATCCTCAACCGTATATTACATTTCATATTAATAAATTGAAAGAAAGTCATCCAAAGAAAAAAGAAATTTGTATTTTGAATGAGCACAACCAAACATTTTCGTCAGTGTTTAAAAATTCCTAGATTGTTAGATCAGATGAATCAGAGACATTACGATGGTTAGTGGGTGGTACATGTTTAAATGTGATAACATTGTCCTGTTATGATATTAATTTCTATACGTTTCATACCAAAACTCGGGACAATAGATGTACATTTTAGAATAGTGGAGTATTGGTGTTTTCAAAGGCAATGCATTTTTCGAGTTCTAAAGACAAAAACCAAAATATTCAATTAACATCATATTATGGAGTCAATGATGAAATATGGGTGGTTGATTAATTTAAAATTAAAGTTCATGTTTTTAACATCAAATGGTTTATCGGTAACAACAGTGTCAGACCTAATGAATTTGAAATCACAGTTTTTAATATGAATAGATTGGAAGACACAACATATTCTTTCATAATGGCAACACATGAAAAAAATGATTTTCTATGTAATTGATCAATTAGATATGTAGAGGTCTGTTTTTTTACAATGTAAAACAATATGTTTGTGAGGATCAACTTTATTAAGATTCTGATTTATATGAGTTCCCTACATCAATGAAATTATTAGCATAACATAATGGTGATCATGTTAATGGCATGGTTTTTGACATAAGGAATGATCATGAAAATAAATTTGGGAAAAAATCCTTTTGTACATTACTAATATTATAGGTAATATATTTTTATTTATTTTTTACATTTATTACTTCGATTAAATGTTAGAAATTGTAATTTTTTTGTTTATTAAAACGCCTATTAAAACAAATAAGTAGAATTTTTTTGATCATTTTAATTTTCTTTAGTTTAGTTTATCATGTTTACCATTACATAAATTATATATCTATCATTTATGTTGAATGAAAATTACTTTAGAAACTTTACCATGTTTACCATAGTTTACCATAGTTTACCATTATGTAAATTCTATATTTACTAATTTTGTTGAATGACAATTACCCTGCCATGTTTACAGTGTTTACCATTGTTTAACATGCTTAAGATATTAGAGATGTTTATAATTATGTAACTTAGTTCAATTTTTCATTTCCTATTAACATTATTATTGTAGAATTTTAGTTTTTATATTTGTGAACTAATGTTTGTTTTTTTATTTTATGGATAATGACAGATCAATCTGTTGATCAACCACATGATTCTGGAGATGAACATAATGATCATACATCTATGGAATAACATTCACATGCTCCTCTTGATGTTCCCAAACCTTCCTCATGTTCTCCCATAACGAAAAAGAAGAGTTCAATAGTTGGTAAAGGTGGGTGCACACATTTAACAAAATTATCAGTTTCTCATGTGCAGGACCAGAGGATACACGTTGAGTTTGATGAGAACGATATTCATATATGTCCTAATGAAAAAGATTTTAATATTTTTGTATAATGTCAGGGTAAGAGAAAAGTATGCATTTTGTATGATGATTGGAGAAGTGTGGACAAAGTAATAATATCTTAGTTGTGGGAGGTGATTTTGGTAAGATCTTTTTCTATTTTTGGGAAATTCATTAAATTTTTATAGTGTAATATGTTTTACACTTGATTATCATATGATATTTGATATTATTAACAGTGGAGGAGTCAGGAAGAAATGATTATTGATGTCTCTAGGAGATGAAGTGATTTCATATCAACCCCCACAAATGATTTCATTTTCGGTCATAGGAGTCATGAAAATCCATGTCATATATATCATTTCAAGATGAAGAGACATGAACCCAATTTTTTGAATGTAGAAGAAAAGAATCATTGTTGGTAAGGGAAATATAATCTTTTATACACTTTCTTGTATAAATTATATTATTAATTTTTTCTTAATCATTTTTTATTCTCAATTTAAAAAAATAATGGAAATATCATCAGGAGATCTAATCCAAAAATGTATACCCTGATTGTTTATCTTGTTGAGGATATACATTATGGGAAGACAAAATGATGGTAGAAATATTACAAAAAATGAGAACCAAGTCTTCAATCTCCGGAGAGGTTGCCCCTCCAACCCCTCCATCTAGACATGAAAAATGGTAGAGAGATCGGATGGGCATAAAGGGGAAATATCTTTCAGAATATTCAATTATTGTAGCTAATAGGATCGTAAGATATTTATTTTATTTATTTAATTGAACTATATTCTTTATGTAATTTGAATCATTAAAGAAATTTTGAATTAATTAATATAGGATTCTATTGAGGAGAAGAGATCACATGTGGCATTTACAACAGCTGGGAGGCATGATATTTTATCTGTAGCATTAGGAAAGCCTGAACATCTTGGTCGTGTATGAGGATATATGATAGGTGTAGCAGAAAGAAAGTTGTTTCCATGTTCTTAAACTTCATCCATTATGGGTGTTTATAAAAAATAGATTCCTTGGAGACTGATGTTCATAATATTAATGCAATGATGCAGGAAAATACTAGAGCATCGGTACCGTCTATATTTCCTGACATGAAAAAGACAATATATTTCTTCTACACCCACTCCTCCACCTCCCCTTGCAGACCCCATTATTTATATTCCACCTCCCCCAGTACCTCCCACTCCCCCACCTCAGCCTGCTGACCCCATTGTTTATCCTACTCCTCTGCTGTGGCTTCTTATTTGTTGCGAGATGTATATTGATGATCCTACACATCATATAGTTGCATATGTGCTGGTATATTTTAGAATAGATAGAGTTCATCGTCAACAGTTATAGGTAGAGAATCATAGGGTCACTATGCATGATATTGTAGATAGATCAGCTCGAGTACTGTTACCAACAGATGAGGTGATGATAGTTGGACATAGTATCAGGCATTTTTTTAATTTGGCCATATAGACTTCTGTGACACATTACCATAAAGGTATGTATGTTATATCTTCTAATTTAATTTATTTATTAAATTTATTTTAACATATGAAAACTAATATATTTTATTATTTGTTTTTATAGGAATACTTCAAAGGTATAAAAATTATGTATAAACAACAACAAAGAAAAATAGTATGAAATCAGATACTGATTCTTGTAGTCTTGACAGATTGTCAAGATACTAAATTTTTTTGCAGATCATTATGAGTTTTGCAATGGAATCTCATGTTTTTGGACACGCAATAAATGTATGGATTCTGAAAAATGATATCATGGAGTATATTACTAGCGGTAAGTTTGGCATCAACATGGTTCAAATTTTTTCCATGGTAGTCTTAAAAACATTTCCATAAGTTATATTTATTAAAAATGTATACTAATTTCTATTTTTTATTAAGCTTCTTTATAACATGTGTGAGAAGAATGAGCAGACAGATGTATATAGATTCATATACCCGCATTTGATTTCCCCTGAAGCACATGCAATGGATGAAGAACAAACAATGCTTTATATTTCTGAATGATTTGGACAGAATATAATCACAATGTGTTGGATGATTCCTTTTTGTGAGAGGTATGTAATATATCTCTAGAAAAGAGTTAATTATCTTTTATTATTAAAAATCACATACCTTAATTTTTTTGTCAGTTATCATTGGATGTTAGGTGTTTTTTTCCCAAGGGGGAAACACTTTATTGTATATGCTCTGTCCAAGGTGATGTGTGAGAATGTTTTACGAATATGTTGGAAAAGTAAGATTTAATTTCTTAACATTTGTCTATATTATAATGAATTTTAAATTTATCCCATTGATATTATTTTATAACAAGGGATTGGTCTAAATTCAAAAAAAACAAAAAGAAAAGGAGTTCCAATAACAAATATGTAAAAGTGAAATTAAATATCTGTTTATAAATTGTACTTTGTGAAGTTTTACATAAAAATAATATTTTGAATTTACAGTCATTTAAAAATAATTCTCATAAACTACTAGGCATTTTCAAATGCATATATTATGTGCTAAGATTTATATATGAAATAATTACCACTGGAACACTTGTCCAATTTGACCTGGTAAGATTTCCTTTTAAACTATCCATAATATTTCATTTGATTTATTAATTATTCATGTTAACTATTATCCTTTTACTTTGAATCTATTTTATGACACTTAACCCTATAGTGCTCATGATTTCAAACACAAACAATTGGAATGTTCAAATTATTTTATAGGTTCGATTGGATTTTAGTTTGTTTGTACTATAAAATGTAATTTTGAATATTATAATAATAATTGTGTATTTGATAGTAGTTTAGTTTTAATTTAGGTTTTTTAGTTGATATTGTGCGTTTTGAATGCTATGTGTGTGAATGTTCAATTTTGGAATACTTCATGTTTTGATCTGGTTGTGATGGATTTTTTGGTATGGATTCTGGTCATGGCGTGTGTCTAGGGGTGTGAGGGAGTGTCCAGGGAGTCCATGGGGATGGGATGGTGTCTAGGAGGGTGGGAGGGTAGTCCAAGGGAGTGGGGGATATATAGGGGGATGCCCATGGGTGGGGGGTTTTCCAGCGGTTGGGGAGGGCTGTCTAGTGGGGTGGGGGTTTCTGGGGTTTCCATGGGGGTGGGGGATGTCCAGGAGGGTGGGGGTTGTCCATGAGGGGTGGGGGCTATCAAGGTGGTGGGTGGGGGCATCAAGGGGGTGGGGGTGTCCAGGGTGTCCTGCGGGTGGAAGGGTGCCTATGATGGTGGGAGGGCTATTCAGGGGAGTGGGAGATGTCCAATAGGGGTGGGGCTATTTAGGGGGTATCCAAGTGTGTGGGGGTGTCCATTGAGGTATGGGGGCTTTCTTGGGTGTCAGAGGGTTGTCCAGTGGTAGGGGTGTCTAGGATCTCCACGTGTGAGGGAGGGTGTCTGGGAGGGTGGGAGGGCTGTCCAGAGGTGTGGAGGGGGGTGTCTTGTGAGGTGGGGGGTTTCCAGGGGTGTGGGAGGGTTGTCTAGTGTGTGTGGGGGGGATGTCCAGGGTGTCCATGGGGGTGGGAGGGTGTCTAGGATTGTGGGAGGGATGTCTATGGGAGTAAGGGTGTTTGAGATGTCCATGGGGGTTGAAGGGTGTCCAATAGATTGGGGGGATAACTAGATGGGTGGGGGGCTATCCAGGGGTGTGAGTGGGTCTAGTTGGGAGGGGGGATACAGGGGTGTGGGAGGCTTGTCTAGTGGGGTTGGTTGGATTTGGTCTATTTTAGGTATTGTTTTGTTATTTTTTTGGTCTGTTTCAGGTTTTCTTTTGTTGGGCATTGTTTTGGTTGACGATTTTATTAAAAAAATGGTTTTTTCATCAATTATTTTATAACCGACGAAAAAAATTCATGTTTATGGGTTTTAACATCGGTTATTTTAAAAATGACATAACAATTCCATGGGAATGTATTTTTTACATCGGTTATTTCATAACTGACTTTATAAATGGAATGAAAATAGGTTTATGCGCTGGTTATTTGATAACCAACATAATAAATGGAATGAAATAGGTTTTTTATCTCTTATTTAAAAACTAACATAGAATATTGGTTTCACATCATTTATTATTTAACCGACATGAAAAATGCTTGGCAGACTGTAATATAACATCGGCTATGAACATAATTTACGTGATAAACTCTTTAGAGGAGTATTTTCTTATGTATGCTATTCTACAACAGACATGAAAATGTAGATACCACATTGGTTATATAAAAACCGCCATAATAAATCATGACTCCAAAGAATTTTCCATGTCGGTTTTTGATAAACTGATATGAAAAACAATGAGGATTTTCGGTTTTCATGTCGGTTTTAAAATAACCACCATAAAAAACTGAATTTATAACGTCTCATTTAATAACGTCGGCCAAAAGAATTTGAAAAAAATAAAAATAAACTGCCATAAAATACATTTTCTACACAAGTGAAGAAGGATTTTGAGTTAGACTGATAAAAATGTATACTATTATCTCATACCGTTTATAAAATAGAATGAAAAAATATAGTTTGAAATCACTAGGCCTCTGATATACTACTTTTATTTTCTAAAAAATAAGTCATATAGACATAAAATTTATAATCGATCATCTCATACCTATCCATGTATATGGATATCTCATATCAAGAAAAATATTTGTAGTTACGGAGTGTACAAACAAATTGGATTAATGTCCACATTCCTAAAATGCTGTTATAAGGTCTTTCAAAAATACCATTATTCCTTAAGAGTGGAAAATGTAATCTGGTGATTGAGACAATGGAAATAACGTCTTCTATGATAAATTACACTTCTAATGTGAAAAAATATATATTATCCATTAGTGTATGTAAAATTTGACACTTAATATTTGATCCAGGATGATCCCGAGATGGATGAACCAACATGATTTAATTAGATTTATCTAATTTAACCACAACAAAATTGCACAGTAAACATCATTTGTCTACAAATTCCTTCACTTCCTTGTTTATAATATTTTTTATCAATGTTATTTTTAAATTTTTTTATTTTCTATGGTGTGTGAAATATTAAAATCAATGTTATGAATGTATAACATGATAAAACATTATCTGAGGATTAGGTCACTCTAGGAAAAAAATTTACTTTATAATGTTATAGAACAAATTTTCTATAAACTACACCCTAAAAAGGTAGTGGAACCATGTATCAATTATGTTCATAATTAAACAAATCTATATCACGAATGGTGTAGTTCATGTCATTAGGTCATAAATGATGAGAGAAATATGATACAACCTATATTTACTACATTAAAACAACAACCAAACCTATATATTATAATCCATTGTAAACATTATAACAATCTCATATATTAGATATAATAATGTTTACAATTGATCTTTTTATCACTATGAAGTCCTAAGTTTATATTTATAAATGTTACCTAAAAAAATTTCAAAATATTTTAGTTGAACACATTCATATGATATTCATCCATGAGGAATTAAAAAATATATTTCTAAACCTAATAATGCCCATAAAATCTAGGTCTTGAATAAGTTTCGATGATTCTCCCAATTAGCCACACTTGAATATATTTTGGATACAATATGGATAAATTAAAATAATACAGAGGCCTAGAAATATCCAAATTTTATCCAAACCATACATTTGGATATATTTATATATATATTATTCACCTATAATATTACAAAGATAATATTAAATTGATCAGCATGATATTCCTATAATATTGAATACACATTGTTATCATTCACAAGTATTACCCTAATGTTGTCTAATAATCAATAAAATATTTTATTTATAAAAAAATAAAACAATGAATAAGAGTATGTAATGAATAGAATTTCTTGATATGTAACTTATAATTAGAGTACCAACTTCAAAACACCATCAACGAAATATATTCCTCTTAGAAAAACAACTAGTATTATCATGATCTCAAATCATGTTTTTAAAATCACTAGGATCAGTTGTGCTGAAATAATGGATCGTCAACCCTATATATGTGATATTTTTTCTTAACAATCAACTATTTCTGTTTCATATAATCAGTACAATGATAGATATTGATTTCATCCTCCTTTGAAACGTTTTCTAGATATTACCAAAATGAAATTCTAGGACGATTAAATTCCCCCTCCACAAGATCATAAATATAAACCATTTATATATTCAATTATGTCTGATATATATGGTACGATCGTATAGTAGTGGGTCTCACACTTGTAAGAATATATATAAAAATGACTTCCCTATACAATATAATGAAATATAAACAATCTTGGAAATAAGATAGACTTTAACCATTACATCAAGAGAGCCATTTTGTAATGGAAAAAAGTATGAAGTTAGAATTTTTAGTTCTTGTATAATATCATCTCATTTATATGGGAAACAGATCCTTATAATCCAAATATAGGATCCCACTCACCCATAAAATATATTAGGTATGCCGCAAAAATATATAAATATTAACTCATGAACATAGAAACAGATATAAACGTTATATCTAATTATTTAATCCATGCATGTTATGACATAAATTATGTGGTGATTAAGAAATAAAAAGTATAACGTTGTTTTGTGGTTGGAAATCATCAACTATCAATCAATAAATCTACAACACCACTCTAATTTAATTCAAATGTTGTGGATGGATTCATTATATAAATAATATGGTATTATTTCAATCATAAGATATCTGCAATTTTGGAAGATATAAAAAATATTTTTCACCAAAAAAACATTCAATGACCATAAAAGGTGAAATAAACATTGTACCCCTTCCAATTTTTATTCCTTTTTGACTCTTCAAGGGAAAATCCATTGCATATAGATTCCCTTATTTATAATATACTTTCTTCATAACATGAGCAACACCGTTGGAACAAGGTCAACATACAACCCTTGTTGTTACATTAAATCTAATGTTAGATCCATTGGAAATGGTCGAAAAATCACTATTATCCTGAAATGAACCTTCTAATGATTGATACAGATGAAAAATTTTAACTCACATCCAAAAACCCTAATCATTATAATTTATTTATTTTCATAAATGTTAAATTAAATAGTTTTAAAATACTTCTTAACTTATTGAAAATAGAAATGGTAAAAGTAAGGAGACATACATGTTACCGAACAACATGCTTAAAAATTACTTTATATGTGTTACTTTTTTATAGAAAATATAATTACTAAACCCTCCTTATTTGTCAATTTCATTGATACTTTAATTTATATTGACTTTCCATTGGTGAGTAATTTTGTAAATATACAAAAAAAGATACATCTTCTAAATTCTAAAAGGGAACTCACTACCCTCACGTATTAACACAAGTAATTTAATTTGGATCAATAATTAATTGTCTTAAAAACATAATAACATACATAATATAATTGAAAAAGACTCAGTTTGGGAAATTCCATCAAATAAATGAATTGCAGAAAACCTAAGGATGATATATAATGAAGAGGTAATGTTCATCATTGAGTATCTCAATTTATTTCTTCCTCTACCACCTTCAGTTTTTAGTAAAACATAATTATATAGTATCATATCCATATACATTATAATATGATTTTTTAATGTTATGTAAAAAAATAGACTATCTCCACTTACATAAAATTGGTTAGGAAATGATCATTCATGAGTATGTTAGACTACAATCTTTCCAACTGATGTCATTTGGTATTCTACTACCACCAATCATGATTGGTTATTTGGAGGGATATAACAAATATATATGATATTTATAATGAAATTATTCCTATTATTTAATTATATAATTTTTTATTTTTTAATTTCAATTACACAAGATATATGAGAGTATATTTGGTGTATATGTATGACTATAATCTCTCAGAGAGATATTATTATCCTATCGTTAATTCATTTGGTGGGAGGTAGTAAGGATAATGTTAATCAATATATGTGATTAAAAGGAAATTTTTTTATATTTCTGAATTATATATCATTCTTAAATGATAAATTGACATTTTCAATCATATATTTAAAATTGATGACATCGTTTATGTATGTTTGGACTATCGCCTTCATAAAGCGATGTGACTATCATTTAGTCATCAGTCCTCATAGATGATATATATAAGTATATGTAATGAAATAATGAGATGAAAATAACATTTTTATCATCACAAAATTATAAAATATTACTTAACTTATTTATATTATGATCATTTTCAAATTAAGACGTTTGTCATGCATATATCTGGCATAGTCTCTCCTTGATCGTAACATACTATATATGAAAGACCACATTTCCTGATTAATTGTAAATTTATAATTGATATATAAATAGGATAATATTTCAATAATATTATTATAGATATTATAGAATTATGAAATATTCCCATGAACTGGAATATTCATGATATATAACAAATGAGAAAACAAGGTAATTGATAATATAAAAATGAAAATATTGAAAGATTATAAATGAATGCTTGAGACGATTTTATAAATGGATAATATATAATTGTATAAATAATAATATTTTTATTTTATAAGATTAATATTACATTTAATACTACTATACATGTTGTTAAATCGCGTTCATTGAAAATAATGTGTGATGAAATTGAATTTTTTATTTTCATTATTGAATATTTTAATGTCATGTAAGTAATTATATTATATGTTTTATATAATTTCCCCTTTTACATATAATATCCTGATTATATAAAATTTAATTTAATTTTATTTGTTAAATAGAAATATTTTATATAGGGTTTTTTGGTAAAAATTTTGACGTGGTAAAAGTTTTTGTACAATATGAATTAATATTATGACGGTAAATTTTATCATGAATCATCAATTCAATGTGATCAATTTCCACTATATTGTTCATTACCATTAAATGTACATATTATTATCTGATGGACATTATTATTCTCTTGTCCTTATTTATTTTTATATATATTATGTTTAACTTGAATTTTATTTGATTAATTTGGGAGATAATGATATATGTGTATCCTATACTCAATATAGATATTTTATGATAATGAAAACTGATTCGTCAAATAAATTTATCATTCACTATGTTATAAAGGTTTTGGACATGTAGTGATGGTTAAGCCTGATATAATATACACCCTTGATTTATAATTTGGCTTCATAAGACAAATTAGTTTTTAAAATTAAATAGGTATCTACATGTAGTATTTTAACAGTCTTGTGAATAGTCATAACAATATAGGATTCATGATGCCTATGACCATGGAATCCTATAATTATGAATTTCCATCATCATGAAATTATCTATTATTATACAATATATTTTCACAATGATATTATCACATTATGAATTAAATTGTCATTTTGAATATTTAAAGTAATTTGTTTTTAGTTAGTTATAATAATGAATTGATTATATATTATCTTATCATGATTGTCAACTTTTTTAAATGGAATATGTGTTTAATTTTTTACCACCCTATGTCGAATATTATTTATTAATTCTTTATAGTTTCACATATATATAATCCTAAATAAATATATGTGCTCTCTTTTTTTTTTCCATTACCAATATATTAAGAATAGATCATTGAATATTTTTTCAGGTAGGTATTAAATATTATTTTTTTACTGTACAATATTATACATTATGTTCCCAATATAAAAAGAGTATCACTTATGTACCTAGTTTACCAATACTACTAAATAATTATATCCATAATTGTGTGATTCTTTTAACATATTCATATGTAATAATGTAAGCCACTAGATCTAGGGAGTAGGGGGAGCGGTAATTCAATTTTTTGTTTGAAATTCTTTTATAGAAACCATATGGACCATTTTTAGAAAACATGGATTAGTGACCACAACCCTATGTAAATGTTGAGGATAATGATAGAATAAAATACAAATTTTTTTTATGGGAGGGATTATGTCATTTTTTTCATTCTATAATTCATTTACTAGATATTAAATGATGATGTGGTTTGGGAATATAGGTTCCAAGGGGTAAAAACAACAAAAATAGATCATTTGACCTAAATAGGTCAACATGATGTTCAAAAAAGAAACATGACTTACTATGGACTTTTATTGACAGTCTAATGAGATACACTTTGGTTAATTCAAATTATATTTATAATACATTGTGAAGGATTTTAAAATTGAGTTATTTCTAAAGAAACCATCACCCATATTATGAGATTAAATAGGAAAATAATTCCGTATTATTTTTGTCTTTCACTACTCTTGCTATTATACCATATGATTCATAAGGATATTATCTAATCTAGTGTATTCTCTCATCAACAAATGGTTCCTATTAAAACAAATCAGAAAAAAATCAAATCAATAATCCCGTGATTAAAAATAATCTTTTCATTTATGGTATTATGGAAATATTTTGATGTAAACTAGTCTCCCAAACATTATGATTATATAAGGATAAAGTTTCAAGTGGTAATAATAAAGAGAAATAATTATAAATATTATGGTTTAAATTGAGTATGATTGTTGGGAGAAAGTAGAATAATAAAAATTATATAATGAATGAATTTCAAAGATGTTATAATTATTTAATGAAACAAACTAGTACATAATTAATGGAATGTGAGTTTTGTAGAATCATTAATGATAATGAAAGAAATGATTGTAAATATAAGGGAAAATGTTTCCATTTTAAAATACGTTAAATTTAAGGAGTTGGGGGACTACACATATCAATTTCAAAATTACAATAGGAGTATACCATAACAAATCTAGTCAGTCATGTTCATGTTTATGCAATCACCACATAAGATCTATAATGATTAATTTGATTCATCTTAGAAGTATAAAATATCTCAATGTTTATTTCATTAATAATGTATTTGTTATAATAATTGTGAATTATATATGTATAATAATATAATACCTTCCCATTATGGACTTGAAAGTATATGATGATATTACCAATGTCAAGGAAATGAAAGGATATGGAATGTGGAGATTTAAAAAAAACATATCATTGAGGGTTGTAAAGAAATTAATATCTTTTTTATATAGAGATAATTATGTAGTGATTAATAGGTTATTTAGAAGGTTGAACTAAATTGGAATGTACTGGGTACCTCATATCTGATCAATGATTTTATTTGACAAGTTTTTTTTCCTTTCATTGATAGAGTTTACATTATTTTTAGAACTAACAAATATATACAATAATATATGTAGGAAATAATTAATTAGTTAGCATGAATTTTTTCAATATGTTTTTATATTAATTCTGATTTTTACATTTTTCAAGTGTATATATGATTATGTTATTCACATGTTTGGTATCTGATGAATATACTGTAATTTATGTTTTTGGGGGAATAATGATTTGTTATTTTTTATATTCAGTGGAATTATTCACAATGTTATTTATATTAATATTTTCAAATCACCATATAGTTAACCGATTATTAAATGGTTTATGATGAAAATTTGAATGTACTTCATAGATTAGTATAATACATCAACATATCTTGATTCATGGGTTGGTTTTGGAAATTTTTTATAGATATATTGAAGGACATGTAACTCTTTGATTTATCTTCTGATTATTTATATGTCAATTTTATTACTTCTGGTTTAAAAAAATCATTTTTCGATTTTTATTTAATATAGTATTCAATTACATAGAAAACTATCTAAGAATTGAATGTGGATGTAATTGTTCTTATAGAATATAATAATATAAAGTAAGTATATTTCCATATAATATTATCTAATAAAATAATCATAATATTTTTAAAAATGATTTTGAAAAAAACTTATTATCTTTAAATTTGATGAATATGATAGGCTTTTAAATCATCAAACATGTATATCTATAATGTCTTAAACGTCACATTTATCATTTACCTT
The DNA here is from genome assembly GCA_963277665.1 of Viscum album. NCBI lineage: Eukaryota > Viridiplantae > Streptophyta > Magnoliopsida > Santalales > Viscaceae > Viscum > Viscum album. Next base: position 1,221,070,961 of record OY728159.1, read on the forward strand.
ATTTCAATCAATGGACACAATCAATATCTATTGTTATTTATTTATTTCATTGATTTATATATTTCAATGTCTAACCTATGTAATCATTATTTTTATCCTAGTTATGTCTTATTCTAGATGAAATTCCTACATCCCTTTCTCTATTATTAAGAGTTATTTTTTAGAACTCTTACGAATATGGTTTTTCAATAAACTTATTTCAAAATGTAAACCCTTGAATACCTATATAAGGTTTAAATTGAAAAAAGATTTATTTATGGTGTATATAATGTAACAAACAAGATTTTAAAATAATAACATAGATTTTCAAATAATGTTTGACTTATAAAATCACATTTATTCAACCCATCAAATAAATATTGATAAATTCATGCTCTTCGCTATATTGTATAACATGAAAACATAATAAAATAATTTCAATATTTTACACCGTAATAACCTCAATATTAAAATTGAATGAATGAGGTCTATAAATAAATTATGAAAATCATAGTAATATATATATTTGAAATAGAATAATAATCATTAAAAAATGTTTTCTAAAAATCATTAGTTTGATTGATAGAAGGTCTAGTTGTCCTTTGAGCACAACATTTTCTTTTTTACGACATTTAAAATAAATATAATATTATATTATATTAATTTTTGAAATAATAATAATTTTTTTTTCTTAATGGTGTTTTTTGGGATTTTTTAGAAATGGTTCATTTTTTCAATAATAGAGAAAAATAAAGAATTGCAATTGAATGATTATTTATTTTTTTAATTATTCAGACTGATAAATTTTATAATTCGGTATAATGAAAAATTAATTAAATTATAAATATATTTATTTAATTAAATCATTAAAATCACTTTCATATTCAATTTTTATATATAAACTTCTTAAAAGATTAAACCTTTTCTCTTCGAAAACCATCTTTCTTCATCGTTTCTACTAGATTTTCATTCATTTAATATTCTCAAATTATACGAATGGAATAAATATAATTTAAAATATTTTATATAGTTTAATTAATTTTTCACCTTAATGAATTGTAGGACAAGAATAATAAATTATCACAGTTATGGTAAATATAGATTTATAGTAGAGTTAAAATAACAAGATAAGGGTTAAAATGACTTACAATTTTGTCCAATAATAATTTTATTGAAAATTTTAGTTTTCTATCACATTTATATATATATATATATTAATGTGGTTTTATTAAAATTTCCATGAAATATAACCTATATAAAAATTTAAGTAACAAAAAGATAAAAAATGAAGCTTCCTTCCTCTTAATATCTATAATAATTTGGGGTAGGGAAAAGACAACATATAGTCAGCTATAAATACTAATTTTATATAAAAATGATTTTTTATCATGATAATGTTCTTTAAAAAAAATTAGTTTAATAAATAATTTAAATTCATAAGAAACTCCAACTCATTAATTCTTTTATTAATTAAAAAATAAAACAAATGATATTAGAAATATTTAATGTAATTTAATTTGAATGAATTATTTGGCTATAATAATTTTATATAAAATTAAATATTGTTGTATAATAATGAAAATAATAGACTCTACTACCATATTTTTGTTGAACTTGATTAAATTCAAATTAAATAAAAATTATCAAAATTTTCATTATTGTTAATTTATAAAAACAGATATTTTATTAATATAATTAAAATTAAAAAAATAAAATATTCTTACATGTTTTTTTAAAATTTTATAGCATATATCCCATTAATGAACTAATTTTTATTTTGTAGTCGTTATATTAAATACTAAATTTTAAAAACATGGTTTACACTATTATTGAAAAATGATGTTTTAACTTATCACAAAAACCTATGTAAAATTAATATTTAAAACACATATAATTTTTATTTGAAAAACATGAATATATATTTAAAATAAGTGGGGTTATATTTCTTAATATTTCCAATTTTATTTAAATAATAAATTATTACATCTTCAGGGTAATAACACTAGTTACCATAGTGAAACCCCAAAATTGTAAAAGATAGTAAATTTATATGTTAAAGAATAACAAGTTTAAAACATGTAACTTTTTATGTGGAGGATTTATTTATCATCAATTTCATCCCTAAAAACCATTTTATTATAAATTTCTTTCCACTCTTTGTGAGATAGATTATAAATTGTTATATAGATATTGGATTCTAAAAAAAGAACATTCAACCTAATTTTTAAAAAGGAACTCATGCTCCTCATGTATTCATACATCTAAAGCCATTTAAACTAAAAAGCTTCAATAAAAAAACAAATTCCAAAATATCATCATACATGCCTTATTTGGGGATTCATTAAATATATCAAGGAATTTGTGAAAACCTAAGTAATGATACCCCAAGAATAGGAAATGCTGTTTAATTATAATACATATTTATTTCTTCCTCCACCTCATTAATTTAATTTTTAAAAATAATGATTAAGCAAATTAAAAATCCTCCGCATAGTAATATTTGATCATGTGAAGTGAATGTCCTATAACCGGCTGGACATCCAAAAAATGTGTTATATAATTTGTGCATATGATGGGCTACTGCCTCACAACCTGATGTAATTGTTTTTTTCCATTGCCAGCTATCACTATGGGGTAGGGGGATTGATTTATAGAATATATATGATATTTATAACAAAATTATAAATTCAGTGTCACTAAATTTGATACAACATTATACCATCCACCCCATCAGATATATGATAACATCGCTCATGTATATGGAAGACTGTCAAATAGTAAAGAAATGTGATCCATCATTAATTAATGCTTCATAGAAAAGGTAATATTTATAATTTTATTGAATATAAGTGAAAATTTTATTTTTTTTAAATTTTTGATACATTTATCATTATTATAATATAATATTACATTTTAATTCTTACTCTGAAAAATGGTTACATTCTTCACGTACATGGAGAAAACCACCTTAATAAAGTGATATGATTATATTTTCAAAACTAAACACAATAGATGATATATTTGACTACAATTATATAATAAATTTGATATTATGATATTATATTCATTCATTAAATATATAATATTACTTACCTTTTTTCCATGATTGTTACTAGAAAATATAAATGTTACACATACGTACATATGACCTACAATCTCTATAATCATGACATACTTAATTGCTCAAAACAGATTTCATTGATGATCCATACATGTATAATTAATTTATAAATGTTGTAGTTATTCAATTATAATAATTTTATAATAAAATGATCTATATGATATTATAAAGAAAAGTATCATTCATAATAATTCATGAATGAAATAATAAGGAAAATAACACACGACAAAAAGAAAACAATGAATCAATATTAATGAATTTGTGAAATTAATTTTTAAAATTATTATATATGATATCGTATATACTAATATATTTTTTTAATTTAATTAATTGTTTAAAATGACTAAATATGGGGTTAATTAGTTTTTTTCCAAAATCAAGTTCGATGTAAGGGAATTTTTCTCAATTTAACTTCTTTGTGGAATATTGTAATGTTAGAAATGAAATTTCATTATATAGTTTATATAATTTTTTATTTCACATATAATATAATTAATCAATAATAAATGATGTAATTTTATCTTTCACATATAATTATTTCAATCAATGGAATTTTTCTTGAAAATTACTAATTGGTAAAACTAATTGCACAATCGTACATTCATTTGTTATTTTTAACTTTTTCATGAAACAATATATTACTTATGATAATTTTTCATTTGAAATTACATATATATATTTTTATATATATTATTGTATTATTTATATTATTATTTCCAAAACCATAAAAAATTATTACATAAAATGTCTACACTGACTGTTCTTTGATTAACTATATAAATATTGACAAATTTGTATCCTTTAATCAATATGAATATTTAATGATAAGGAATATTGATTTAAGAATTAAATAAACTATTCAATATTAAAGGAATAATTTTGAACAATATTCATTGGTGTCTCCTAAAATAATATATCCATTATATGCATCGATTTGTCTCTTGAGATAACTAAGTTTCCCAAATTTAATTTGTTTATACATGTTGTATTTAACCAATATTGTGAAAGTTATTGAATGTTGAGGTATCATGATGCATTAGATCCTGGCAACCAATAATTAATAATTACATTTATTTAGTGTTAATTGATCATTATCCATGATGTTTGCAAAATGATATTATCTCTAGATACAGTTCATTCTAATTTTAAATATTAAATGTGTTCTATTTTCTGTTGTTTTTATTAATATAAAGATAATTCCTTTTATTATCATGATAGTCATGTAATTTAAAAAGAAATTTTGAATTTTTATTTACCTTCACATGTTGAGTAATCATTATTAATTCTTGAAAATTGGAATTTAATGTAGATCTTATTGAGTATTTTGGCATACCCTTATTTTTTATCCTTGCCTCACGATAAGACAAAGAGATCATTGAATGAGTTTTCAAGGATATATTCCATTTTCATATAATATTTATTAATTTTTGGTTTATATTCCTTTTGTCAAATGGGTATCATTTATGTATCTAGTTTAACACTAAAATTAACCAATTCTATCCTTTGGGATTTTATTCAATGTATCATATTCTAGTATAATAAAGTAAGACATCATATTTGAGTTACTATGGTTAGGTTATTTAAATTAAATAAAGATAATTAATTTATATAAATATAATACATTAAAAATACAAGAATAAACCTCCCTTCTTTTATGAAGGGGTATTCCACTCCTATCTTCCTTAGACCATTCAAGAAACATATATTTTTTAATCCCTACCCAAAAAACCATAATAACATTAATAGCCATGTTATATTTGACTTAGATGGGGAACAATTCAATATTTTGATGTATAAAGGTGTATTGAAAAGGGATTCTCTGATGAAGATGTATAGTTTTGATCAAAATATTCTAATTCCATCTCACCATCAACTATAACAAAATCATATTCAAAAATCCTTAAATAATAACACCAATAGACAAAATATACATATATGTTGTTATGTATATGTAATAACTTATAACCACAACCTTATTCCATCAAATAGGTAATGAGTCCATCATTTGTATGCATAGAAGACTACCACCTCACAGATCGATGTATAGATTTTTCCATCACCGCCTCTCACATATGGTTATAAAGAATAATTTATTTTGTATATATGTATATAATATTAGTTATATATTAATCACTATTAAAATAATATATATCCTTTACATCCTTAAATTTTCATACATTCAAAAAAGATAATGTCAATCATGCATATGTATGGATTAGATCCTTTATGAAGTGATCAATTTTACTTTTCATATCCAAATAAAATTTATACAATATATTCATATGTGTACTAAAATAATTTTTATTGTTTTTATAATAAGACAATAAATATAAAAGATGAAATATGTTTTTCCTTCATTCAATCATGATAAATGAAAAATGTAAATGTTACTCATGTTTACATACTACCTATAATATCCATGACTAGATCAATGTTCATTTTTCACTACCATGTTTCATGGTTTATTAAAAAAGAATAATTTTTTTATATTAATTGTATTTATTTAATGATCAAAATTTATAATATTATGATATACTGATGCCTTTGACCATAGTCAATGTACCAATGTTATTTTGGACTTATGATCCAAATAACAAAAAAGCATACGATGTACACAAAATTGAATAATAAATTAATTATAATAGATTAATAAATAAATGGAATTTAATGATAAATGTTACAAAAAAATATTCTAGTAATTAATTGAAATATGTTTATTATTCAAAAAATCTGGAACAATCCTGAAAAGTTACACTCTATGTGAGGGACACTTAACCATCAAAAATATTAAATATTTTTAAATATTTATTTTTCAGATATTTTCTCAAATTCCATGTTTTGAAAAATATTTTATTGATTTATTTATTCAAAATTTCAATATTTTTAAACAAAAATATTTACATTATTAAAATTATTTTTAAAAGGGAATAATTTTAATGTATTATTTCACTTATATTTCAATTGATAATATATGTTTTATTTATTAATATACATAGAATCAACAACTTTTCTAAAATCATAAATAATATTATATGTTTATATTAAATTTTATCATAACATTTTAATACTAAAACCACAATTTAAAAGTGTTTTGGTTGTTTTGGGTTTATAATGTTTTTTAAAATGAATGTGTATTTCAATACAAGCATTGTATTACACATGGGTTTTGAAGAGTGTTTAAATGAATTTATAATGAAAAAGTGATTGATTATAACGCATTATTCTTCATATCATCCTTGGGAATTGATTATGCGTACGAATGAGACTGATATAGTTCATAGTGTTTGTTAATACATATATATCATTAACACATGTTGTCAAGATATCAGACAGTACGATGGGTGAGAATGGTATATCTCATTAAATAATTAGGTATTTATTATGTTCTCTGGAGAATTATAATGTAATATAAAAACATAATTTATTCCACTAGTATCGATTCTTGAAATATTTCGATGATGATAGTTTCCCTTATCAAGAAAATTCATTATCAATGCTTGCTAATGTGTTTTCAAGGAAGGGGATTGATTTCAAAAGGTAAGATAATTATCAATTAATGGAATTATTGTGAATGTTTATGGTAAAACATTATATTTTTTCGAAATATTCTATCTTGGGTTCTCATTTGGTCTATGAAACGATCATGAATGTTATTTTTCATTTTTTTTATCTTAAAAACTATTTTTCTAAAAACATTTTCCCATTACAATTTATTTTTTTGAGTAAATAATTAATTGAGTTCAATGTATATTCTATTAAAGAGAAACACTATTTACTAACACAATGATTTAATATGGACTAACTATTTTATTTATTTGTCATTACACAACTCTTGAAGATTATTTTTATCTAATCCAACTATTTATTATGTTTTCAATAGTATTATATTTTGTGTATGAATAAAAAGAAATCTCATTTCAAAATTGATTTTTTCATAAAAAGATGATGTATTTTATATAAATATAGTATCATTGTTGAAAAAATAGATACTAAGAGAAATTTTATGACATATAATATATGGGTTTTTTATTCCAGAGTAATTTACTAATTTTTTATCAGTTTACATAGAAATGATTATCAAAATGAATGAAAGGTGAATATTTTATAAATATTTAATTAATGAATTTTCCATACATAGTTCCTTATAGTTGTTATTTGATAAATGGTTTAAAAAATTTTATAAGTTAAAATAATGTATATATGCAACCTTATGTGATTCGAATTATTGGATATTGTCATTTAGAATCTCACTATTACCATGTTTTTTCATCTAAATGATGTATGTTCATAATAGTTTTCTTTATAAAAAATATGTAAAAAAAATTATCAAGTCACCAAGATGAAAATATATGTCCATATCAGCAATATAGAATGGTTGGAATTAGAAACCAGAATTTTGTTGTTTTTGTGGTTCATTCTTTCATGGTCTATCAATGGTGGTTTTGTACATGCGATATAAAAAACAGAGGCACCATAGATGAAATATCTATAGTGGATCATTTCTTTAAAATGTACCTCCATTATTTAGTGGATCAGTTGACTCAATGATATATAAATGATGGGTTGAAGACTTAAAGAATATTTTCAATATCATGGTATGTTTAGATCAATAAAAAATGGTTTTATTTATTATTTTTATGTTAACGGTGATAAATAGTTGTAAATAGTTTTTAATACTAGAGAATGAAATGAGATTGAGGCTCTGTAATGGGATACAATTAAAAGTATTTTATTTTAGAAATATCATCCCATGGTTGATAAACATAACAGACCAATGTAATTATTCTAATTTGATATAGTCTGAGGAGTTTTCAATGGTAACATATAATGATATCTTCACCTAATTGGAATGGTTCAAACTAAATTCTATCTGGATTCATGATTTTAATTTAAATCTTTTCTTATACAGATCTAATCCATGATATAATAGAGAAATAACTTACAAAAAAATAAAAAATTTCTACAAAAAAAGTTTTTTGATGTGATGAGAAGGTTGAAATACAGTGTTTTGATGCTCAGGTATTCCATAAAAATGTGAATAATAAGTGTTATATATTTCATGATATGGGGAATAATATATTATTTAATTATTATGGAATGAAAATCATGTTTATAGTTTGTGATAGATGTGGAAAAAAGCACATGACTAAATGATTTGTTATATCCTATAATTTTTTGATGTGGTATGTTTTGAGATTTTGATAATAACAACAACGAAAATGATCATAAAATTAATGAAAACATAATGTCTATATGATATAATTTTAATGATAAAATTCATTAGGTTAGTATATATCTAATGATATAAATTAAAGATGGAAATTATCAAGAACAAAATTAGAATGGTATGCCTAAATAATTTTTTTCTACATCGGTTGATGATGGACAATCGAATTATTTGTTGTTATTTACATTAATTGATTATATAGATTACCCAAATCAATTCAATGAATTGTGTTTTATACACTATTTCATCTCCAATAAGGTTTCTATTTGTTTTTAAAATTTCAACTATTCATTTAAATCCCCATAATTTTGTAATTACATTTGAGGTAACTATTAATGAAAAAATGAAATTATTATAATCGTTGTATTTTCTTCTATGGGCATATATTACTTAAAAAATATATTTTATTTTACCTAATAGAGTTAATTTTTTATAATCAAGGGATTGGTTTTCTCTATACAATATCAAGAAATATTTTAGAGATTAGAAAGTAAATTTTTAGAATGTTTTTTAGTTTATATAAAATCATGTATTCATACCCCCGATAACATATGAGTGAGATTATAAAATGATATATGATGGAAATGAATGTTTTATTGAACATATTGTTAAAACATTGGATATTATTCATGTCAGTGTTATCCCTAAAGTATATAAATATCTTATTGTTTTTACTAATTGGTGTCCTTATATTATACATAATTTCTATGTGGAAAAGTTTTATATTTATTGACTAATGATAATAAAATTTTAAGAAACCCTTATCAAATAACTAATTTAAAAAAATTAGAATTAAAACGATTGTTGCAGGTGTTATTATGCAGTGTAGTGACACATCCATGAAATTCTCCTTGTGGATATCCTATTTTATTTGTTAAATGTAATGATTGTTCAAAGTGAAATTCGAATAATTGTTATTCCTTAAATTGCATCATTAATTAAAACATGTTTTTTTTCACATATCAATGATTTGAATGGTCCTATAAATATATAGTATTGTTTTTTAAATATCTATCTATGTATAGGATAAAATATTTTATTTGTAATAGATGAATACATTCGGAATAAATTATTTAAGACTAGGTATGGGCATTACGCATTTTTTGTTACTCACATTGTGTTTCCAAATTAACCAACTATATTCATAGATCATAAGAAAAGAGTATTCCAGGTTTTAGTGAATAGTTTATAATTTTTTTTAATAATGAAATGTTCATTAATTTAAATATACATGGGGATCAGTAAAGGCAACTATGGGTTGTTTTTTAAACAATGAATGAAAATATGTTATATGGAAAATTTATTGGGATTTAATTTTTTCCCTTGAGAATATTATTTCAAATGATGTTATAATTTTCAACCCCACTATATGTAAACTCTCTTATTAATTCTCAAATAACTAAAAATTTCATGGTGAATTAGTTATTTTTATTATTATAGGGTCACTATAAGAGTTTTTTTTGAAATTTTAATTTAATTATCTAGTCTATTTACATAGTTAACTCAATAAAAAGTTAAATTCATCAGACTAAAAGTGGATGATAATTTTTTATAGAACCATCACCAATATATATTAATTCTCATTTTATGTTCATTCTTACTGGTAATGGTGATTTAGTAGTAGTATTTATGCTTCAGGAAAATGAAATTGTATTTTTTTCTAATTCATAATGATAATTTTATTGCTTATTCATCTCACCAACTAAAACGTCATTAGAAATAATATAATAGAGCTGAAATGGAAATTGCATCTATGGAATCCAAAAAACAATTAGATTAATAATTTATAGAGTAATGTGTGAAATATATAATTATTGTAAAAAATTAATTTACACATTCAGTTAGAAAGTGTTTAACATGACCATAGTATATTGATGGAAATAAACAAGGATTATGATAACCAAATTCATTACCATCATGGAAAATTAAATAAGATATTGATATTATGAGACACAAATATAATTTTTCAATAAAAATTTCATGTTTATAACATAACCATTAGTTTAAATGTTTTGTAAATTGTTCCCATGAAATTGTTCATATATGAACGTCCTCTATTTTATTTCAGGTGTTTTCATAGTCATATTTTTTGTAAATAATTAAAAAATAAAATAAAATTGTGGATCATGTTTTACATGAAATGGTATAATCTTTTAGGAAGATTAATTTTCAATATATTAAAATTGATGAAAATTGTATTATCATATTTGGAAAATATAATCCTTGACTTATGATTCCCACATGAAGAGTGAATTGGTGAGTAAATATTATAGTTCTATATTTTAAAATAAACATGAAACCACTAATATGTAAAGACACATTTTTGTGTATTATTATTATGATGGAATAATAGAAAATATTTTTTACATTACAATGATATTTTTTTATTTTCCAAAAGCTTTATGTTGATGGAAAATTACCAAATCAGATGCATCATTCATTTTTAGTACCAAATTAATAATTTGATAATATATCTATGGATTTAAGGGTGGTATTTCAATATAATATCATGGTTATAATTTATTTTTAGTTATTAGTGACCAATATAAAAAATTATTGAGTTTTATTCAAATTCGAGACATTATGCCTTTAGAATATAAATTTGTGTAATGCTGGAAGAAAATAGGGGGAAGGGGGAAATACTTTGACTTAGAGACCTAAGAGCTGGTCTGGAACATTATATTTCTAAAAATATGGTAATATTAGATCATAATAAATATATGGATTATGTTGGGAAAATGATATATTACAACTCAACATGATAAATATATCATGCATGGTTGTGAATGACTCTATGGAAGCTCTAACACCAATGACTAACTTTTCAGTGGTTATCAAATCATTAGAAAATCAATCCTTCTAGAATTTTGACATTCCTTCTATGAATAAATAATTTATAAATTAAAAATTTCTTCATTTTTCTTGTATATGTATTCTACAAAATTAGGTGTGAACCATAATGAATACACCATTATTTCATGAGTACTAATCTCATAGGGAGAGAGACTTAACGTTTTCTATAGTATAACATGTATAATAAAAAAGATATGGGTTCTAAATATTGGAAGATTATGAAAATGTGGTGGATATATTATCTTGTTTACTTCCCATTAGAGTAGTGTAAAAAAGGGATAGATTTTTGTGCTCTACCATTTATAAATATTTATACATGATAATTGAGGAATATTATAGAAACATTAATCATGAAAGTTCATTACAAAAACATCCTTGAGTTTGAATCTATACCTTAAGTAATAATCGGTTGTATTGGATTCCACATATTATATGGGATATATCATCATCAGTTGTCAATCATATTAGAATGGGTAAAGAATTGAAAACACAAACATTGGACATTATAAAAGAATGCATGTCGAGTTTATATGTATTCTACAATTTTGGAAGAGACAGTTCTTAAAAAATGGGATGATACAATCAATATAAATAATCAATATGAAAAGAAACCCATATTTTTCTCAAATTTAATCGTTAGGAATCTTTCTTATAAATGAAAATGAGAACAAACAATTAACTTCAACAATTTTGAGGTGACAAATATATGGTCATATAAGAAGGGGAAATAAAAAATACTACCACCAAAACCACCTAAAACTAATTATGGTGATTATTCTAACGATTTAATAAATGTATCTATGTTAGGGTATTAAAAGGTGGCCTTCACTCTAATATTTAGATTTTATGAACATGAACATGCTTCATTGATAACAGAAATTGAGAATAAATACTTGGATAATAATGATATTTCTTTCATTGAAATAATTAATGAAATTTTTTTTCCAAAGAAATATATTTTTAACTCAATTATACAAATAATATTTCTCTCATTAAAAATGTTTTTGATATTAATGATCTATGGACTAAGCTAATTTTTTTTAATGTAGATGAACATAATCAAAAAATTTAGTGGAGTAACATGTGTCTACATGTAAAGAGTGTTGGTTTATCACTAAATGAGGATGGATATTCATAAGGACTATAGTTCACATACTCTACTAGGAAATAGATCAAAATATAATACCATTATATATCTATCGTTTGTGATATATTTTTATATATGGCACCCCATGGATATGGGATTTATGAAACATTAATAACTATTATAATGCGTAATGGTAAAAATGACAAATAGGATACTCAGTGCAGTTGAATGGATCTTCAATCAAATATGGAATGATCTTTTTCACAGGTACCCTCTTCTAATTTTTTTTGATGAAGAACCGTAGTTGAAATAACATGTGGGACTATGAAGTCCACGAATAAATTCACTCATTTGAGAGGTGTTCTCAATAAAATAATATTGAAGACTCTATGTCCTCAGAGAAAAATCTGAATGTATACAAGTCAGTTGTAAGTAACAATGATTGGACTCAACACATTGCATACCTTGGTGGAAATGATTCCCCCATGATAAAGGAAGGTGAAAGGGTATATGTATCCCACAAAGAATAGAATAAATTTCCAATAAAAATATAGAAAACTGATATGAATATTGAATAACAAATAAGGCCCCTAAATGGGGTAATATCTCATAAGAAATTAAGTTATTATAATAAAATTTATAAGAGCTATGAAATTTCCCCACAAACATAACCTTTATGAATTATATAGTACATTTTAAACCAATGTTAATTGTAATTAAACAACAATAAATGCTCTTTGTAAACTGGAAGGCACTCAAATGGGAATCTATTGGTTAATATTTTTAATCATAAAATGGTATGACACCAACAACAGTCATATATGGATATTAAAGAATGAATGAATAAAATAACTCACTTTATATAGTATCACATAGTGTTTCTTAGTTTTTTTATTCACTACAACAAAATATAGTTTTGTATTTTATTTACGCCTCCATATCATATATGAGAAGAATGTAATTTTTGATGGGTCTTGAATTAAACTCAAAAATCATGAATAACAAATAGGTTAGAATGGGATAATTTAATACCATTTTTTGTTTTAAGATATATATGGACTCAATGTCATCATGGTAGTCTATTTGGAATTCTCTAATTGCACTGAATGATGCAATCATAATTAAGTTCCACATATTGGGGATACCTTCAGATGGAGAATACAAAAAACAAATAGAAGGAAATCATATATGATAGAAAGGTGATCAGTTTATATTTTTTATAATAATGTTGTCACTAGGTTATGTAGCTTCACCTTCTCCAAGAATCACTCAGACTATAACCTAACAATTGTGTATTTCATTAAACATTTCCTAAAGTTATCTCCAATACTTTTTAAATAAAGCAATGTATGGATTATAACATATTAATTAAGAAATTTTCTAAATAATAAATAGAGGATGTTAACCCTTGTTAAACATATTGAAATATCATTCTAGTAATCATATCTGTTCTTAAGTCTACTAAATGAAATGTTGCGAGAATGAATTCTGTAAGATGGAGCATTAAATTATAGCTGTTGAAGATAATCATATAGGTTGTCATATCCGGATTGAGAGTATAAATACACTATATATGGGGGATATAAAATCCATTTTAACCATAATGATTTTTATATTTGATGGAAATGATAGAACAAATCCATAATAATTTAAAATGGTTGATTGATGGTGATAGGAACTCAAAATTTTTTGATAGGCTGCAAAAAGAAAAGATAATGAGTTTTGATATGAATTTCATCACCATAAATGAAGGCCTATATAGATATAATTATGAAATTTATAATTCATTGGTGTATTAATTTAGAGATATATAATTGAATAATAGTATGGAAAAGACTAAAAAGTTTGTGAGTGTCATTACATCTTGTATAGAGTAACAAGAAAATAGGTCCCTCATAATGTCCCCTTTTGAGGTGTATGTAAACTCAACTCACTTCTCTATCAACATGGACAATTCCTATATCCCATATGGGTTTACTAATAAACATTATTTGTTCTATGGGACTTATTTCATGTTGATGTGACCAATGTTGCGAAGTAGTTCTTAAACCCTTTTTCCTTAACATATCAGATCAATTCAACTTGTATTTCTCTTTCACCCATGAATGAGAGTGATATTGGTATTATGGTGTTCTGGATAGATGACATTTTATGTAATGTTAATAAAATTATCCTTGATATCTTTGTAACAATGATGGGATGAATTGTTAATGACGTCATCACTTATGTTCTTCGTAAATTTGTTCATGGGAGATGAATTCAGAAATGTCTACGGATAGATTCAAAATGTTTTAACCATATAAAGCGTGAAACAATAAATGGGAATTTTTCCCACAAAATTGTTCAATCCATTTAATTTTAATCTCTGAAATATATCTGTATCCATTACTTCATTTTGTTATTCTTTTTTATAAAATTCATTCAATAAACTAATTAGATATATATTAAACTCTACTAGGTTATCCATAATCATTAATGGGTCCACTGTGGGTTTCATTCAATGTACATGGGGTGTTATGAAAGAGGAACCACACTCAAGCCTTATATGTAACATGGATAAAAACGTTATGAGTTGTTACATAATTGATCTTAATCCGTATTGAATATATCAACATATCAATGTTTGTTGTGGACTATACACTCCATCGCATCTTCTGTATACTTATAAAATCATCCTCATTGGACATGATAATAACAGAACTATTTTGAATCTATGGTAATTTAGTATTAAGACAAATAGTTTTTAAGTTGATCAATTTTTTGAAATAATTCTTTCATAGAATGTAGGGATTATGTTACAGTTACAAAACATAATCATTTGACCAGATCTCTTATGGTGGAAATTGGGGAGTATCCTTTTTGTTTACCTTATATTCCCCTTGTTTTGGGATAATGAGATGAGTTTTTATCTTAACAATATATTATCAATAATAATTAATGAAATAGAAAAATTGAAACGGAATTCCATGTATCATGTAGGTGGGGCGTTCTCGAGGAAAACAGTGATCACATCTAAATTTTAATATTACATCTTAATTTACAGATGGCCTAGAATCTTTATTATGTTTCTTCAATGAATGATTTAAAATTTCAACTTGATGGGATCTGTACATGAAATAAAATTGATCATTGTTTATTTTAAGGTATTCATTAATAATAACTATATGGTGGTGTTTAGTATTATGGGCCTCATAACTTTTAATGATGATCATTATTATAAATTAACATGGAATCTCTATTTGTCCAATGATTATTCCATTGAATTCATTCTAATAAGGACCAATGAAATTATAAATTACTGAAAGTATTATTATTTAACATACTATATTTTTTTATTATATTATATCATCTTTTAATGATTTTATAATAATCCTAGACTGGTTAGCAATTATGAGCACGACACTTGACTACTAAAACTATGCCTATATAGAATGACCATTAATGGACACCATGGATATCCCTTCTAATAGGAACATGATTAATATTTCATGTTAACAATAATAATTTAGTACCAAATATGATATTGTACTATCATAAACTAGATTTGATATTCCGACTTATGTCATTGTGGTTAGTGATACACTTTTTTCGAAACAATATTGTAGTTGAAACTATGTACCTAAATCTGATTACAAGATGTGGCTTAAGTAATATGGAGTGAAACAACCATGGTTTTTGATGTTCAAAAATAATTTTATGTACCCTTGAAGACAATTATTCATCTGGATGTTTTGGATGAATATGATACCCCCACATGACTACTTTATAAGAGATTGACATTAAATGGTCCCACATTTCTATCTATGTCTGAGGTATATAGAAAATATACAACATATATCTATTGGATAAAAATTCACTCATAATATATTTATTTATGTTGTAATCAAATTTGAATCAAATTATGTACACACATCCAACTGCATGACTCCATGGTCTATATCAACATGTTGAGAAAGAGTGATCCAATACAAAACCATATATATGTTGATGTTTAATGGGTGATTAATTTTGTATGGAATGTTAGGGATGAATTTATGTATGAAAAATAGATTTCCACTACATGTGAAACTATTTTAGTCATTCATATAGATACTTATATGGCTTCAAAGGTTCTGACATGATCGATGGATATGAATATTGATGAGATAATTATTTTCCGTATTCTTTTTGTTCATGGAATTCCCAAAAAAACAGTATCACATAAATCTATTTGTTGGATTACACAAATCACATCGTGAATAATGGTCAATGTGCATGGTGTTGCCATTGATATTCCAGTTCTCTCAGGTTTTGGAGTTTTTTTCACCCTCCATTTTTATTAAGGGTTTCTTTCATCATTATATTAGTATTTGATCTACCTATGAAGCTGGACTATAGGCAATGATACATGACATTATGAATTTTTACATCATAATTATAACTCCATATGGATTGATCTATACTCTATAAAAGTAGTTGAATAACTCAAAACTAGAACAGGAATGTTCCATTGAATAATCTACCTTGTTGAACCAAGTGTATTAATACATAAAATCACAGAAACATAATTATTTAAAATGATCACAGGGAGGCTATTCATTTTATGGTATCATTTTCAAAAATATATATAGTGTAAATGTGTATGAGGTGATCAATTATGACCCAAGATTATCAATCACCATGGGTGCGTACAGACGTGTTGGGTGAAATTCACTCCTTCCATTATAAGCCCCCCAAAAATATATGAACTATTTCCATATATTTAATAATAAATATGAGGATTTATTTTCCAGATTATGAACCTTATTCATACTATGTATTTAGATAATAATTCTTGACTATAAATCAATGGAGATAGTAGGGTCAAATAGAGTACCTCTCTTCATAGTATCTGATCATTATCCAATGACTACATCTAATTATTAACATTTTTATTGATTTCAATGGGTGCGAAATTTTATTTAAAAATAGATTCTCAATCTCAAATTGATGGATATTCCATGAAAATGATTTACACAATGGAATATATTCATCATGATTTATAATTGAATACTAGGAATTTTTGGATTATAATTATTTTAAATTTGATTTTTTATAATAATAGTTTCCATTTTAGTATATAGATGGAAATGTTTAAGGAATTATATAAAAAGATGTATCTGACTCCGTATCATTTTCAGGATGTAGTTGAAATAATGTTATTAAGACTAGAGTGGGTAAAAGAAATTGTTTATAAGGTGAAGTAGATTCATCACCATATAGGGATGTCAAAAATTATATAGAATTTTTTTTGGATAAATAGATTAATGATCATTATTTCATGGTAGGTTATCATGTTTTTGATAATTTATCTATTAAGAATTTTATTATATTTATATTTTAAAAAGGGAAACTCTTTCCATGGTTCATTTTTCTAGATGAAATGATAGAGAACATTGGATAATTTTCCAATCTCTTTTTTCCAACAATTTTATATTTGGTTCATGAAATATTTGATAATTTCATTGTTAAGAAAATATATTCTTGATTCATTTATTTTTTTTATCCCTAACATTGATAATTGGTAAAAAACCATTCCTTTTAGTAATATAGTATTCAAATTAAGGATAACTGAGAGTATATGTCAGAATATATTGGGATTCTCTAGGTAAATCATTAATGAAAAATTAATATGATTGAAAAATAAACATATGACACACAGAATAAAATGAGGGGATGATATCCCCAATAATTTAACTTCAAAAAATAATGATGAAGTAATTTTTAAAATATTTGAAGAGTTTAACAAAATTGGTAAAATCTTGATAAATCATTTTCATGTATCATTAATATTCCCTGATTTTATTATATATATATATTCAATATATGGTAAATATTTATATTATCATTCAAATGTTAGAGAAATTTCTTTCTAACCAAATTTGGTTTTCATGCATTATATGGTTTCAATTAAAAACAAAATTCTTCATTATAAATTTTATTTTTTAAAAAAACTTATTTTTAATTAAAAATTTACAACTTATCATAGGTTGACTATTTATGAATTGGTAAATGTTTGAGTTTTCAGTGAATATTGAAAATACTATTTTTTGTTCAAAATTGACTTTTATTTTAATGATTTCATGATGTGATATTTTAGTTTTTTAAAAAATTTAAATAAATAATTTTTTTAAATAAAACTAAAACAAATCAATTTAAATTAATTTTATACTATAATTTCTTATAAAATATGATTTATTCATATAAAATATTTTTTGATAATATTTTCTTCATCATATTTATAATGTGTAATTTAAAATTTCATTATTTTACTAAAATATTTTTAATTATTAAAGAAGTAATTATATAATTTTTTTAATAGTGGTCAAAATAGGGAAAAAGTACCCTATTATTTTTTTCGTTGAGAATAGTGACAATACAAAAATTGTGTTACCAAAATAAAAAAATTATGGTTAATTATGGTTGAATGTAATGTGTTAATATAAAAAATTCAGCCAAATATTGAATTTTATTTCATTTGATAAATATTACATAACCATCTTAAATTATGATATGTGGAAATATTGTGCCATTTGTGTAACATCCCACGTAAGTAATGAATAATAGATATTTCTATCTATGTCTATTAATGAATTATATAGTGTTTTAGAGGCTAAAAATGAAAATAAATCCAATCTTAAGTATGGAATACACTAATATTTTTAAAAGATTGTTTTACTGCCTTTTAATGGAAACCCATTTTTGAATCTATATTTTGACAATTTTATAAACTATGTTTTTCAAAATAAACTTATTATTTATGATTGGTACATCAAAATTTACTTTGTGTGAATTCTTGGTATTTTTCTGACAATGTTCATTTTTTAATGAATAGTGAAAAATACTGCATTTTACATCAAAACTGCTTCTTAATATAATTTATTTATATGATTAGATTATATTTTGAATTGGTTTTTAAGTTCAATTAGAATATATATTTACCATTTAATCCAATTTTGGTCATTGGAATCAATTTCACTTTGAAATTGGACTTAAACTAGTGTCAATCTTTTGATACTTATTGTTTCATAAAACACGCTATTTGCTCTGACAGCGGGAATTAATTATTTAATTAATTAATGTGACTTTTATGTTTTGAATTTTTTTTAAAATAGGCTTCATTTTTGAATTCAGAATATCAAATATAGCTTAGGGTGAAGGTTTGGTATTTTTCTGAAAAACATCAATTTTTGATGAATAGTGAAATCACTAAGTGGTAGTTAAAGAAACTGATTTTTCCGTTTAAATGAAATTTTGCCATCACTGTGTTTTGAATTTGAAATATCCGACATACCAGGTTGTCATAAAGAAGTAAAATGTGGTTCAATGAGATTATAATAATTTTTTGGTGAATAGTAACTTATTAAGTTTTTAATCGCGATTAGTGGTAATTAGTGTAGTTTAAGGTAAAAATAATGATTTAATAAAATGAGATGAGCTTGACACATGTCCTAACCTCATTGGTTGTGTCATGGCCGACCAAGACAATCCATGGGTCAACTTGGGGACCCCATGGATCCACATTGGTTGGGAAATGACATAAATAACTTTTTATTTAATGTAAAAGTAAAAATGAAACAAACATAATATGTTTTACGAAAACAATTTTTACATGGGGTTATAAAGATCAGATTTTTGATTATAAATAGTAATTGGAAAGCTAAAAATATTTCCTACATCATAGTATTTGTTTTATAATTTTTAGACTTTAAATAAATTAAATTATTTATGACATCATGATGATGCAGTGATGACCTCATTATTTAACAAAGACTTATCACCTTATCCTCGTATTATATCAATGTGTGACATTTTGAATCCGAAAATCATTTTAAAATAATGTAACTTATCTTTACTTTCCAAGAGTGACCCTCCTCTCCTCTTATAAAAGGCCCCCACCTCTACCACATTTCACACACTCCTCAAGCCTTTGGCTCGGCCATCCCCTGCCCATTTACTCTCTCCACATCCCTCTCCTCATCCTAGAGGATTCCCTTTGGGCAGAATCCTTTCAAAGGAAGCCTTTAGGCTCAAATCAAAAGGAGTTACACTTTTAAAGGTAATTCATTCTCTCATGTTCATTTGTTTTATTTTGCTTCTCCTACCCCCTAAACTCTTTTTATTTACTTCTTTTGTAACAACACCAGTATATTCAATATACTAGTATGTTTTTATAAGATTTATTCGAGCTACACTCTCACACAACTACATCAAATGGTTAAAGAACATACGGTTTCCGTGGATAGCGAAATTCTGCCTCCTGAAACGATGATTGTTCAATACTCATTTAACACCTTCAAAGGTGGACATTATGATGTCACTATTTTTATATATGATATATAATATGTTTATTCTTTCCTTAAGCTTCCGTGTTTTTCATTTATGGCATACCATTATTGTTTCCATTATGGGTAAACACGATATCTTCATTTAAGGAAGTGCGGACTACCGCCCCCTGAAAGTGATTTTATTCATTAATACCATATGTGGGATGTGTAAAGGATAAAGTTAATGATATTATATATGTTATTATACTGGAATTATAATATACTCTTATATCATGATGATTCCATTCCAGAAAATACGAAATAGAAATGGAAGTAGCGTTCATGCGCACGTACGGCTTACCGTCTCCATGAACGGTGCATTTCATTTCTTACCTCTAAATGTGATGTAATATTATAAATACATGTATATGCTGAATATATATGATATCAATGTTATCCAAATAATTAATATCATTATGGATATAACAAACCTTTGACCAAAATAACAACATGTAAGTGCAAGAATTCTATTTTTGACTTAAGAACCAAATACCGACAAAATGAACATTATTAACTTAAATGATTACATGATGTTCATAACATGGTAAAAAAGGAATAATGAACTTGAAAAAGGTTCTTAAGCAAGTAGAGATTAACTCAAGTTTATTATTCAGGAGATTAAAGAATGGTCGGGTCAAGTCGGATACGAGGTATGGGACTTCGTCTCAATTCCTTTCATTGAGGCATATTTTGTTTTATACACAACCTTCTTTTATATGGTGTATAAACCCCTTTGAATTTTACGTTTATCCAAAAGGAATCTTTTTTATATGAAGCGTTTTACTAAACGAAAAAATGGAATGTTTTTGTCGTACGTATGCGGCAACAACGATTTCTCCGCCGCCGTGACCGTTATTTGAGTTTCAGCTTCCTCTACAAGCCATACCTTCTTTTTAAAAGAAAAATAAATACAATGTTTTAATTTTCTTTTATTTTGGTATTGAAAATGGTTTCCATAATGTTTTTATATCAATTTTTTGTATTGATATCTTGTGATGAAAGGTGGAAATGTTATGTTTCCTTTATGCATGTTTTATGTGATACGATTTTGTTGAGGTTCTTGGGCATTATTATGAAGACGGGTGGTTCCGTGATAAACTAAGGGCGGGTGAGCCCGATATAGCTCTCCAATGCATTGGGTAATGCGAAGGAGTGAAACGTTAAGGTTTCTCTGAAGAGATTTAGGGAATATATTGTGATGGGTATTCCAAACGTAACCAAGAGGGTTACTCCCTACGTAAGAATGTTATGAATGCCTCAAGTTACCTTTATGTATTATGATTTCTATGATTTATTCATGATTTGATGAGGAATGTTAAATTGTTTATGTTTTATGGGTAAAGTATGATCTTATTCTTATGTATATATGTACCCATGTTTCATTTCCATATTTTTATATCCCTTACCGAGCTTTTTATGCTCATCCCAAGTTTTTTTTGAAATGTTTTTCACAGGTCAAGGGAAAGGTAGATGATATGATTATAGTGTCAAGGAAGTGTCAAGAAAGAATCCATGTTTATTTTAAATATGTTTCCATTGATGGGAATGAAGAATACTATCTTTATGTAACCACTTTGTTTATATGTGGAATGTAATGCAAGTTTTATGATCTAAATCTCTAAAACTTTAAACCAGAAAAGATCATCAACGTGTAATCTTGTAATAACTCAAGATTTAGTAAGGTTTAAAGCTAGGGCCTTATAGTTTGACTTTATAATAAAATAAATACTATTATTAGTAAATATAATTCCAAAAATTCCATTCTTATATCTTTGATATTTTTAAATATTTATAAAATAAATAATAATATATTTTTAGTTAAAATTTTAATATGATATATAAAATAATTTTTTACCATAGTAATTTGTATTTTTATTTTTTTGGTATTTAAATTACCTAAAATTATTATGAAATTCCTAAACAATGATTTTTCATATATTAAAAAAATCGGGTTATTGATTTTAAAAAAATTCATAAAAGTAAAGTTATGTGTAATTTTTAGTGTACCTGGAAGTTAATATATAAATTTAGAAAAAATGGGACATTTGAAAAGTTTATATTCTAATTTAATTATTCTTATATTGTTTTAAAAATTAAATTATATAAATACATCCAAAAATTACGTTTATAATATTTCATTTAAAAAATATTATTTTTAATGATTTAAAATTCAAAAATATCCTATAATTTTAAAAAATAGTTATATATGGTTTAAAATATCATCTATTTTCTATTTATTGGTAATTTCTTCATAATAATTTAATTTCATGATGGTAAATGTGTATAAAGCATTGATATCATCATTATTGTCAAAACGGCTTGAATGGATTAAAAAAAGAGATAAGGGTGAAAAAATAATTTAAGAAATTAATAAATATATTGTAAATAGTTTTTTAAAATAAAAACATTATATATTCAAATTATACATATTTTGGTAATCATTAACATGAAAATTAATTTATATTAATATAATAAAATAAGAAACTTCAAAAATGCCCCTACCCTTACTAATATTATGTAATATCAAATACTCCCTTCCTCATACCATTTGGGTAGTCAATATCAGAATATAAATTTGAAAATTCATTACTCACACCCCTCTCAAGGTTCTGGAGGGAATTTTTGTAAAAAATTCCAATGTTATAAAAAATAAGATGTATTGAAAATGAGGTAGTTCAAATAGGTTGTATAGTTTTTTTATAATTTCTTCTTATAACTATTTCAAATCACATTGAATCACGGTGAAAAAATAACACCACAATATTCCATCTATCAAAACCATTAAATATCTTTTTAATAAATTATATCCCCTTCATTTTTTCATCAAATAATAAAATAATTCAGCATTCATTTGTATAACGGACTAGAACCTCATGAACTGATGTGATCTCTTTCCGATCACCAATACCCTTAGATGTTTGTAATGATGTATTTAAATATATACATATATAAATATATATATACATAAATGATTTTCATGACATATTTATAATTATAAAATTGTAATATATCATCTATTTAAAATCATTATATCTTGTGAAAAAATGATAATTGTAGTCATGATTTTCTATGAATTACAACCTCCACCATGCAGTGTTATTCACTTTTCATGAAAAGATCACATGACTCGTATATATAATGGTATGAAAATAAATTATAAGACATTTATTATATCATAAAAATACAATAAATATATAAAATACCATATTTATATTCTATACATTTAAAAATGAAATTTTAACTTATTCATATGTACATGATACAATCCCGATGTGTCACACCCGGATCTTCAATTCTCTGCTTTCATTCAAATCCCCTTTCGGTTCATAGTTTTCTCTTAGTTTTCGGGTGTTCTAGGTTTGAAATTTTGGTGTCTTCTGTGTTCATGTTATATGACCTCGATCTTGGTGGTATTTTATGATACATGGCCTCCCCTTTTGTCGAAATGATTCTATTAGGTTTGGGATTTTTCTAGTTGGTTTTGTGACACTCCTAGTGGAACCACTTGTTGGGTATATTGTTTAGGTGGTTTGTACCCATGTGTTGGATGATTTTTGGACTAAGAATAGTACATTGTTTTCTAAAATTTCTCATATATACTGGGCCTATCATTCCCCCAAACTTTCCTCCTAGGACCCCTTGAAATTGGAAGAGAATGGAGGATTTTTGTTTGGTTAGAACAATTTACACAATTTGGCAACATGGTTTACTAAACCCTGCAACCAAACCATGAAAGGGTGTCCATCTCATAAAAAATATTTTGAAATACAATGTTTTCCCTACCGGAAATAAACAATATATTCCTATGTCTTATTAATTACGTTCTGTACCTCCATGGATAGCCTCCATGCTCTCTCACCCTCCCTTGGGAACTAAATATTGGAGGAATATTTGATGGGGGAAACATCAAAATCATTGATATATGTCTTCTTCTCTTGGATTGTTTCATTCTCCTTACGGTTTCTTCCACCCTTTCAAGAATTTCCTCTAGTAAAGTAACTTGGGCTTCATACATAGGGTTCTTCTTTTGGTTTCTTGGTCAAATATTGGGGTTTTAGGTTGATTTTCACATCTTGTTGGTGCGGCGATGGTGTGGTTGATGTTTCACACCAAGAATTGAGGGTTTCAAAAAAAGATAGGTGATTCCATGAGTAAGAAATTATTTATGAGTAACCATATTTTGTTTATTAATTTATCAGGTTCGTAATATGTTGTGTGAGGTAAAAAACCATTTTGGGTATCAATATTAATGCATTTAGTATAAAATTTATATTTTTGTTTAAAGTTTTGTATTTTTTAAATATAACTCTTGTGATATGTGTTGTGGTAGTTTTATAAAATGTGAATGGGATTTATTAGATTTTTAAAGGGGCTTCCAATTATTTTTTCGTAATGTTTTAGTGTCATTGGGGCCATAAATAGGGGTTTTGAATGGGTGTTATGTGTAAAACCTTATTTAACTCCCTGAAAGTGTTTTATGAAAATGTGTGTTTTTCGTATCTGTCTTTTGTTGTGTTATTTTATGTAATTTTATTGCACTTGAGAGTTTCTTAATAAATGTTGAAATTGCTTCTAATTCTGTTTTGAAGTAGTATTGGTGGTATTTTATCCTTGAATGAGGGTTTTGAAATGGGTTTTGTGTGGAAAATATGGTTATACCCTGTGTGTTTGTTTAATGAGAATTGAAAATTATTTAGCAAGTTAAAAAAAGTGGGCAAGTGATGTATATGTGTACTTTTGGTTATTTTATTCATGTAAGTTGTATTTGTGATATGTAAAGTGATTATTTGAGATGTCAAACATTTTTAGAATGTTAAAAAAATGGCTGAATTGTTTTATCAAATTTCTAGATAGGTTAAAAACTAATTTCTGTGTTGTTTTCTCTATGTAAGATGTGAAAAATGATTTTCTCATGTGAATGATGTTTTATGTGACATGTATGTGGGATGTTTGGTGAATGTGGGATGTGGAAGTCGTATTTTCATGTGTAATTTATATTTCATGGCATGTTGAACTTTTTTGATCACAAGGGGAAACCCAGGTATCTAGGTGGGTGGATGTGTACTAGTATGGTAGTGATCCAGTGGGGTTTGGCCTCAGTTTCACATAGCATGTTTTATGCTAAAAACAATGACTAAACAATGATAATGATGATATTGGGGGACCACTAGGTTATAGTTATGATCCCTACTAGTGGCTCGTGTGGACGATAATGAATTCTAGAATTGTTACTTTCCCCGAGATACGACGTACCTGGGATCCACAACGAGCTAGTGCCTAGGGGTTATTTCTGGTTCCCTATGCTCATTATATGATTTTTCTCTTGTCATTTACCTATGGTATGTTTGGAAGGAAAATTTAGTTGATTTTATATTTTATTTAAAGGTTTTAATTCATTGAAATAGCCCACATGAAAATAGTTCTTATTTAAAAATGCATCTTTTTAAATTGTAACTACCATTTCATGTTTATAAAAATGTGAATGAATTTAGTCATTGAATGTTTATCACATGGATTCTCATATTTGAGGTATCATAATAGTCTTTGGATCACACCCTACATAGACCATTATGTGTAAATATACATGGATATTATTTCCATATCTTTGAGTACATCTTTTGTGCCAATGGCTTGGGTTTTTAGCAGTCCATTGTGATGCGGTGTTGTGGAGATAGCTTAAGGTATGTGACACTCACAATTTGGATGTTCTTGGGATGTCATTTTTGGTTTTTTTACATTTTTAATAGTCCTCAAACATTGTTTTAAATTGTGTAATTCAATTATGAAATTTTGCAAAATATGGTTTGTTACAAAAATCCAGATTTGTTTTATTGGATTTGGTCACTGATTTAATTTTATAAACTCTTTTAAATAGTTCTGAAAATCAATTTTATGATATGTAAGAACTTGTGGCAGCCCATTGGGATTGGGAATACCCATCAGGACTAGTCACGGGCTGGTTTGTGTGCCAGTTTTGATGGTGAAAATATTCTATTCTAGACAAAATGGTATCAAAGAGATATTAGGTTAACTATTTGGGTCATGTTATTTAGGGAATAGTCGGGATAGTATGGATCTAGGATTTTTGACCATGAAATTTAGGTTATGGTATGTGTGCCTGACCATTACACCTCATCACATGATTTGATTCTCCAGGAGAATTCCGGATTCATCTGAGTGCTTTGGTTATCTTGGTTTGGTGATGATTTAGGTAATAGAAAACATATTGGGGTTAATGGTCTCAGTGAGCTCAAAGGGCCTGTAATGTCATGTGGATCCGTAGATATTTCCAAAGAACACTCTCTGTGACAGTGAAGAGATTGGAATATGGACACCAACTATATGTCCATGTCACCCAACAAAACAAGTTTTCAATCATATTTTCTTGTGTTTATTAGCTTTGTTATAATGGAATCTCAGTTATAAAGAAAAAATGACATGGTTTTAAGAAGCGTAAAACTTTTTGTAAAATAATTTTATAATAAAGATGAAAATGGTTGATTTTGGAAATGCTGGAACTGAATTTTCAGAATTATTTTGAATGGGAACTTGGTGTGTTTACACATATTTTGAAAATAGGAACTATGTAAAAGATGGTTTTGAAAAATTGTTTGCAATATATTTCTCTAAATAATTGAATTATGTTTTAATGAGATGAATTTTTTTCCAAATAATGAACATTAATTTAAAGTGAGTTTTTACTTAATGATTGGTGATATTTTGAAATGTTTTATGAATCATTTAAACCTTGTTCTAAATAAGAATAAATGATTTTTAACGGAATGGGGTTGATTAATTGAGATTTTTATAAAACTAGGAGTGTTTCAAAAAGGGCTAAGATATTTTAAAATTCATTTGGTTAACGTTAATGTTAATTCTTATTTGAATGATTGTGTATATCTTAATTTTTTTAAGATGTAAATTCGGATTGATTTTGTGGTTTGCAGTCTTGAGAAAAAAGAAGTATTGGTTGACCATTTTGGTTTTGAAAAGTGTAAAGAATTAGTTTTTTAACCTTTGGTAATTTCATGAGATACCACATGCATGTGATTATATGGTATGATGGATGATTGATAGCTTTGATATAAGGCCCCAGCCTTAATCCTTATTTAATCTTGAGATATTACAAGATTACACCTTGAAGAGATTTTCAGGTTTAGAGTTTTAGAGAATTAGATCATAAAACTTGCATTACATTCCACATTAAAAAAAAGTGGTTACATAAAGATAGTATACATTTTTCCCATCAACGGAAACATGTTTAAAATAAAACATGGACTCATTCATGACACTTCCTTGACACTGTCATCATATCATATACATTTCCCTTGACCAGTGAAAAACATTTAAAAAAACCATTGGATGAGCATAAAATGATCATTATGGGTTATAAAAATATTGAAAGGAAACATAAGTTCATATATACATAAGAATGAAATCATACTTTACACATAAAACCAAATCACTTTATCATACCTCATCAAATCATGAATAAATCTTAGAAATCATAAGACATAATGGTAAATTGAGGCATTCATAACATTCTTACATAGGGAGTAATCCTCTTGGTTATATTTGGAATACCCATCACAGTATATTCTCTAAATCACTTCGGAGAAAACTTAACGTTTCACTCCTTCGCGTTACCCAATGCATTGGAGAGCTATATCGGGTTCACCCGCCCTTAGTTTATCATGGAACCACCCGTCTTCATAACAATGCCCAAGAACCATAATATAATCGTATCACAAAAAACATACATAAAGGAAACATAATGTTTCCACATTTCAATCACAAGGTATCAATAACACATTGATATAATATAAACATTATCAAATCCATTTTAAATACCAAAATAAAAGAAAAGTAAAACATGGTATTTTTTTTAAAAGGTATGGCTTGTAGAGGAAGCCGAAACTCAAATAATCATCATGACGGCGGAGAAGTCATTGTCGCCGCATACGTACGACAAAAACATACCCTTTTGTCATTTAGTAAACGCTTCGTATAAAATAGATTCCTTTTGAACAAACGTAAATGTCAAAGAGGTGTATACACCGTATAGAAGAAGGTTGTGTATAGAACAAAATATATCTCAATGAAAGGAGATTGAGACGAAGTCTTATACCTCGTGTAACATCCTAGGTAAATAAAGAATAAAGAATTTTCATATTTATTAATATTTACGAATTAAATATTAATTTCACTTTAAAGGGGTTTCTATGATCGATAGCGTACCCGATATGCGACGATGAGTTCCATTGATAACTTACGTTGCACACTAGTAATAAAATAATATTATTTTAAATGTTAGTTAACACGTAGCCGTTGTATTAGCCGGAATGGATAGAAATAACTAAAATATTATTATATATGTTTGTTAAATGTTTTTACATTTATCTAATAATGGATAAAGGCTTAAAATACGAAAAGAATTCAATTTTAGGCTTATATACTCTAATTTTCACGAAAGGTCCACTTATCACCTTTTGATGGAGAACCATCATTAAATATAGTTTTGATCATTCTTATAAATTCTATTGGACCAAATATAACTCTTCTTTATAATCTGGACATCAAAATTTACTTTGTGTAAATTTTTGATATTTTTCCGATAAAGTTCGTTTTTTTAATGAATAGTGTAAAATGTTGTATTTTAATTCAAAACCTCTTTTTAATATAATTTATTTATATGATTAGATTATCATTTGAATTGGTTTTGATGTGAAATTAGAAAATATTTTTACCATTAAATCTCATAGTGGTCGTTGGAATTAATTTCACTTTGAAATCGGACTTAAACTAGTGTCAATCTTTTGATACTTATTGTTTCATAAAAACATGCTATTTGCTATGATAGCGGGAATTAATTATTAAATTAATTAATGTGACTTATATGTTTTGAATTATGTAAAATAGACTTCATTTTTGAATTCAGAATATCAAATATAGCTTAGGGTGATGTTTTGGTATTTTTTGGAAAAACTTCAATTTTTGATGAATAGTGAAACCACTAAGTGGTAGTTAAAGAGACTAATTTTCCGTTTAAATGAAACTTTGCCACTTATGTGATTTGATTTTAAAAAATCTGACATACATGGTTGTCATTAAGAAGTAAAATTTGGTTCAATGAGATTAAAATATTTTTTTGGTGAATAGTAACTTTTAAGTTCTTAATTGCGACTAGTGGTAATTAGTGTAGTTTAGGGTTAAAATATTGTTTTAATAATATGATATGAGCTTGGCACATATCCTACCCTCATTGGATGTTTCATGGCCGACCAAGACAATCCATGAGTCAACTTGGGGACCCCATGGAGCCACATTGGTTGGGAAATGACATAAATAACTTTTTATTTAATGTTAAAGTAAAAATGACACAAACATGAGTTATTTTACTAAAACAATTTTTACATGGGGTTATACAAGTCAGATTTTTGACTATAAATATTCATTAGAAAGATAAAATGATTTACTACATCATTGTATTTTTTATAATTTTTAGACATTAAATAAATTAAATTATTTATGACATCATGATGATGCAGCGATGACCTCAATATTTAACGATTTATATAAAATAGAAAGATAATGTAATATCTAGGACCTACACATGTCAAAAACCTATTGGATTATTGTATTTTGAACCCTAATCACCTTATCCTAGAAATAAATCAATGGGGGACCCTTAAAATCCGAAACTATTTTGAAAATAAAGTAACATTTTGTAACTTTACAAGAGTGCCCCTCCTCTCCTCTTATAAAAGGCCCCCACCTCTACCACCTTACCCACACTCCCAAAGCCTTTGGATCAGACAAACTCTGCCCATTTTTTCTCTCCACATCTCTCTCTTACTCCTGGAAGCCCCACTTTGGGCAGAAGTCTTCCCAAGTATTCCTTTGAGCTCAAATCTAAGAGAGTTACCCGATTTTAAGGTAATGTGTTCACTTGTGTTCTTTTGTTTTATTTTGCTTCTCCAACACCCTAAACTCATTTTATTCTTTTCTTTTGTAACAACTAAAGTATCCTCAATATACTAGGATGTTGTTATAAGAAGTATTCGAGCTACACTTACACACACCAACATCTAATGGTTACAGAACATAATGTTTTCTTGGATGGCGAATTTCTGCCTCCCGAAACGATGATTGTTCATCATTCTTTTAACAACTTCAAAGGTGGCCATTAAGATGACACTATATCTATATATAATATATAATATGTTTATGTTTTACTTAAGATTCTGTATTTTTCATTTTGGGCATACCTTTATTGTTTCCATTATGGGTAAACACGATATTTTCATTTAAGGAAGTGCGGACTACCGCCCCCTCAAAGTGATGTGATTCGTTAATGCCATATGTGGGACATGTAAAGGATGGATTTAAAGTTATTATATATGATGGTATACTGGAATTATAATATACCTCTATTTCATTATTATTTCTCTCCATTAAAGTATGAGATAAAAATGAAAGTAGCGTTCATGCGTACGTACGGCTTACTGTCTCCATGAACGGTGCATTTCATTTCTTATCCCCAAATGTAATGTACAATTAAAAGTACATGTATATAATGGATATATATAATTAATTATACATATAAATGATGAAAATAATTCTTGAATTAAAATATACATACCTCTCATTTAGTTTTAATTCCATTAATATGACATAGAAATGAAAGTAGCGTTCATGCGTACGTACAGCTTACCGTCTCCATGAACGGTGCATTTAATTTCATACCTTTAAATGATTATGTAATATTATAAATACATTTATATGCTGGATATATATGATATATATGATATCCAAATCATGAATGTCATTCTGGATATAAAGAACCTTTGACCACACGAACAACATGTAATTGTAAGAAGTCCACTTTCGACTTAAGAACCAAATATCGACAAAACAATCATTATTAACATTAATGATTACATAATGATTATAACATGGAAAAAGTGATATAAAAGGAATAATGAACTTTAAAAATTCTCTTAAGAAAATAGAAATTAACTCAAGTTTATTATTCAGGACGTTAAAGAAAGACCGAGTAAAGTCGGACCCGAGGTAAGGGACTTCGTCTAAATCTCCTTTCATTGAGGCATATTTCGTTTTATACACAACTTTCTTTTATATGATGTATAAACCCTTTTGACTTTTATTTTTATACAAAAAGAATCTTTTTCTGCGATTTGTTTTACTAAATGACAAAAAGGAATGTTTTTTTAATGTACGCGATGACAACGACCTTTTCCGCCGCCGCGAGTATTATTTGGTCTTTGGCTTCCTCAACAAGCTGTAATGTTTTTTTAATATAAAATAAATACCATATACTCTTTTATGTATTTTGGTATTGAAAATGGTTTTGATAAAGGATTATATTATGTCAATATATTTATGATATATTGTGATTAAATGTGGAAATGTTATCATTCCTTTATATTGGTTTTATGTTTTATGATTTTATATTGGTACTTGGACATTTTAACGGGTGGTTACGTGATAAACCAAATGACAGGTGGTGTCGTGAATACCAGGACGGGTGGTTACGTTTTAACCCCCAATGCATTGGGTATGGAATTCGGTCGTATGGCTATTCCATTAAGTATGTATGGAAGTTGGCCGTATGGCTATTCCATTAAGTGATATGTGTGGAAGTCGATCGTATGGTTATTCCACTTAAATATGTTTATGTCCCAAGTTACCTTTATATGTTATGTGTTCTTTATATGGGTTTTATGGTAATCCTTTGGTTACAAAAATTTAAGTAATGATATTTTATTTAGTGAAGATTTTTTTACTACTTCATGAAGGTGAAGGTATTACTTTGATAAAGTATACATGGTTTATTTGATGTTTGAAAAACTAATAGTTTTTATTCATTGTGTATCCCTTACTGTGCATTTTATGCTCAACCCAAGTTTTTTTGAAATGTTTTTCCCAGGACCTAATGTGGAATAGGGTCAAGGATGGGATCAAGGGAATGTCATGCTATATAAAACATGGAACTAGACATGTCTCTTTTTAAGAGTTTTTTATTCTATGGAAACTTAGTAGAAGTGTCTACTTGGTAATCTTTTGAGATGTAATAGTTATGTTCTAATTCTCTAAAACTCTAAACCTGAAAATATCCTCAATGTGAATTATTCATTTAAATCAATATTAAGTAATGTTTAAGGTCGGGGCCTTATAGTTGGTATCATGGGTCGGTTTAGAGAACTTTAGGAGTTAGAAAAGTGTAAAATTATATGTTAATTTATGGTATGATTGAAATGATATAGCATTTAAAGATTACCATGTTGCTTCACCTAAGATATTTTTGTGTTATGAATGGTTTTTAATAGAGGAAACAGATCAACTTTTATGGGAAGGCATATAGAGGGAAATGACCTTTCAAATCAGTATCCTGAGATGGTCAGAATCAGAACTAAACAGTTTGTTGCAGTGATGGCTCAGTTGACTCAGGTGAAAAATGTTGGTTGTTTTTATTGAAGATATTTTGGTGTTTACTAAAAGTAAAGAGGAGCATGAAAGTCATTTAAGGGTTATCTTGAAAACCTTAAAAGAAAAGAAACTATATGGAAAATTAAGCATGTGTGAGTTTTGGTTACAACAAATTTCTTTCCTAGGTCACATTTTTTCAACAGATGTCATAACTGTTGATCCTGCTAAAACAAAAGTTGATGAAGAATGGCCAAGACCCACAAATGTAACTGAGATCTGTTGTTTTCTTGGTTTGGCAGGTTACTACCAAAGGTTTGTTGAAACTTTTTCATGGTAATCTAGTCCAATGACTAAGCTAACTCGTAAGGGTGTTAAGTTCATCTGGACAAAAGAATGTGTTGATTGTTTTCAGGAGTTGAAAAGAAGATTTGTGAATGCTCCAACTTTGGCACTTCCTTCCTGGAATGGTGAGTTTCTTATATACAGGGATGCTTCGTTGAAGGGACATGGCTGTGTCCTTATACAGAATGATCTGGTAATTGCATATGCTTCATGTCAGTTGAAAACTCATGAGGTAAATTACCCTACACATGATTTGGAATTAGCTGCTGTTGTCTTTGCTTTAAAAATTTGGAGACATCATTTGTATGGAGTAAAGTGTGAAATATATACTGATCACAAAAGTTTAAAGTATATATTCACTCAGAAAGAATTGAACATGAGACATAGGAGATGGCTGGAATTAATCAAGGATTATGATTGTACAATTCACTACCATCCGGGAAAAGAAAATAAAGTGGTCGATGCTTTGAGTCGAAAATGTAATGCTTCATTAACCATGCTACGTTTGGAATGAGATCCTTTGTTTTTTGATTTGATGAACTTTGGCATAGAAGTTGTTGGTTCCGGAAGTCCTTCTGTTTGGTTTCAGGTATCAGTGAAATCTTCACTATCAGACTGAATCAAGCAAGCACAGAAGCAAGACAGCGAGTTGTAGAAAAAGGTAGAGCAAGTTCAGAAAGGTAAGTTGCATGAATTCAACATTGATAGTGTTTGTGTTTTGATATTTGGGAAGAGATTGTGTGTGCCTTGTGATTCACAGTTGAAGAGATAGTTGTTATGTGAAGCTCATAGTTCTCCGTTTTCAGTTCATCCTGGCAGTACTAAAATGTACAGAGATCTGCGAGAGTATTACTGGTGGGATGGAATGAAAAGAGGTATTGCTGATTTTACTATGAAGTGTTTGACTTGTCATCAGGTTAAAGCAGAGCGGAAGTTGCCAAAAGGGATTCTTCAGCCTTTACCAGTGCCAGAGTGGAAATGGGAAAACATATCGATGGACTTTTTTGTGGGATTACCGAGGACATATCTAGTTAATAATGCAATCTGGGTTATTGTTGATCGCTTGACTAAATCTACTCATTTCCTTGCTATACAAGATACTTTTTCCCTAGATAAACATTCCCGATTTTATCTTAAAGAGATAGTCAGGTTCCATGGAGTTCCTCTCTCCATTGTATATGACCGTGATCCCAGGTTTACTTATAACTTTTGGAAAGGCCTTCAGTAGTCGTTGGGTATTGAATTAAATTTTAGTACAACTTTTCATCCTCAATCAGATGGGCAGTCAGAACGAACAATTCAGACCTTGGAGGATATGCTACGAGCTTGTTCGATGGATTATCAGGGAAGTTGGGACCAACATCTTTCTTTGGTTGAGTTTTCTTATAATAACAGTTTTCATTCCAGTATACAGATGGCACCATTTGAGGCATTATATGGGAAGCGGTGTCGAACTCCAGCATTTTGGGATGAAGTGGGTGAAAGGAAGCTGATGGGACCTGAATTGGTAGAAGAGATGGTAAGAAATGTTTAGTTGATTCAGAAGCACATGAGAACAGCTCAGAGCAGGCAGAAGATTTATGCGGATAACCGGAGGAAAGATCTATCTTTCGAGGTAGGTGATCATGTTTTTCTCAGGGTTTCTCCTTGGAAAAGTGTGATGAGATTTGGTAAGAAAGGAAAGCTGAGTCCAAGGTTCATTGGACCATATGAAATTCTGGAGAATGTTGGATCAGTTGCTTACTGAGTGGCCTTACCTCCGAGTTTATCTCAGGTACACAATGTTTTTCATGTTTCGATGTTGATTAAGTATATGCCAGATCCATCTCATGTTTTGAGTCCAGAGGTAGTTCATCTGGAAGAGAACCTATCTTATGAAGAACAACCAGTCCAGATTCTTGACCACAGGGAGCAGGTGTTACGAAATAAGGTGATTAATTAGGTAAAGGTTTTGTGGAAAAACCATGTGATTGAAGAGGCAATGTGGGAATCTGAAAATGCTATGAGGGATAAATACCCCCACTTATTTTGATAAGTGAATAAAATTGTGAGGACGTAATTCCCAAAAGGGGGGAAGGATGTAACGTCCCAGGTAAATAATGAATAAATAATTTTCATATTTATTAATATTTATGAATTAAATATTAAGTTTACTTTAAAGGGGTTGCTATGATCGATAGCATACCTGATACGCAACGATGAGTTCCTTTGAAAACTTACGTTGCACACTAGTAATAAAATAATATTATTTTAAATGATAGTTAACATGTAGCCGTTGTACTGGCGGGAATGGATAGAAATAACTAAAATATGATTATATATGTTTGTTAAATGTTTTTACATTTATCTGATAAAGTATAAAGGCTGAAAATATGAAAAGAATTCAATTTTAGGCTTATATACTCTAATTTGCACGAAAGGTCCACTTATCACCTTTTGACGGAGAACCATCATTAAATATAGTTTTGATCAATCTTATAAATTCTATTGGACCAAATATAACTCTTCTTTAGAATCGGGACATCAAAATTTACTTTGTGTAAATTTTTGGTATTTTTCCGATAAAGTTCATTTTTTTAATGAATAATGTAAAATGTTTTATTTTAATTCAAAACCTCTTTTTAATCTAATTTATTTATATGATTAGATTCTCAATTGAATTGGTTTTAAAGTGAAAATAGAAAATATTTTTACCATTAAATCCAATAGTGGTCGTTGGAATTAATTTCACTTTGAAATCGGACTTAAACTAGTGTCAATCTTTTGATACTTATTGTTTCATAAAAACACGCTATTTTCTCTGACAGCGGGAATTAATTATTAAATTAATTAATGTCACTTATATGTTTTGAATTTTTTAAAATAGACTTCATTTTTGAATTCATAATATCAAATATAGATTAGGGTGAAGTTTTGGTATTTTTCTGAAAAACATCAATTTCTTTATGAATAGTGAAACCACTAAGTGGTAGTTAAAGAGACTGATTTTCCATTTAAATGAAATTTTTCCACATCTGTGATTTGATTTTCAAAAATCCGACATACATGGTTGTCATTAAAAAGTAAAATGTGGTTCAATGAGACTAAAATAATTTTTTGGTGAATAGTAACTTTTAAGTTCTTAATCGCGATTAGTGGTAATTAGTGTAGTGTAGGGTAAAAATAATGTTTTAATAATATGATATGAGCATTAAACATGTCCTACCCTCATTGGATGTGTAATGGCCGACCGAGAAAATCCATTGGTCATCTTGGGGACCCCATGGAGCCACTTTGGTTGGGAAATGACATAAATACCTTTTTATTTAATGTTAAAGTAAAAAATGACACAAACATGAGTTATTTTACTAAAACAATTTTTACATGGGGTTATACAAGTCATATTTTTGACTATAAATATTCATTAGAAAGCTAAAACGTTTTCATACATTATAGTATTTGTTTTATATATTTTAGACATTATGTAAATTAAATTATTTATGACATCATGATGATGCAGCGATGACCTCATTATTTAACGATTTAAATAAAATAGAAAGTTAATGTAATATCTAAGACCTACACATGTATAAAACCTATTGGATGAGTTGATTTAGAACCCTTATCACCTTATCCTTGAAATACATCAATGTGGGTCCTTTAAAATCCGAAACTATTTTGAAAATAAAGTAACATTTTGTAACTTTACAAGAGTTCCCCTCCTCTCCTCTTATAAAATGCCCACACCTCTACCACCTTACCCACACTCCCAAAGCCATTGTCTCGGCCATACTCTGCCCATTTTGTCTCTCCACATACCTACGTTACTCCTTGAAGCCTCACTTTGGGCAGAAGTCTTCCCAATGAAGCCTTTGAGCTCAAATCTAAGAGAGTTACCCGATTTTAAGGTAATGTGTTCACTTGTGTTCTTTTGTTTTATTTTGCTTCTCCAACCCCATAAAATATTTTTATTCTTTTCTTTTGTAACAAATCCAGTATCCTCAATATACTAGGATGTTGTTATAAGAAGGATTCAAGCTACACTTACACACACCTATATCTAACGGTTAAAGAACATACTGTTTCTGTGGATGGAAAATTTCTGCCTCCCGAAACGATGATTGTTCATCATTCTTTTAACACCTTCAATGGTGGACATTAAGATGACACTATATTTATATATGATATATAATATGTTTATGTTTTCTTTATGCTTCTGTATTTTTCATTTTGGGCATACCTTTATGGTTTCCATTATGGGTAAACACGATATCTTCATTTAAGGAAGTGCGGACTACCGCCCCCTCAAAGTGATGTGATTCGTTAATGCCATATGTGGGACGTTTAAAGGATGGATTTAAAGTTATTATATATGATGTTATACTGGAATTATAATATAACTCTAAATAATTATTATTTATTTCCATTAAAGTATGAGATAGAAATGAAAGTAGCGTTAATGCGTACGTACGGCTTACCGTCTCCATGAACGGTGCATTTCATTTCTTATCCCAAAATGTAATGTACTATTAAAAGTACATGTATATAATGGATATATATAATGAATGATACATATAAATGATTAATATAATTATGGAATTAAAATATACATACCTCTCATTTAGTTTTAATTCCATTAATATGACATAGAAATGAAAGTAGCGTTAATGCGTACGTACGACATACCGTCTCCATGAACGGTGCATTTCATTTCTTACCACTAAATGATTATGTAATATTATAAATACATTTATATTCTGGATATATATGATATATATGATATCCAAATCAGGAATGTCATTTTGGATATAAGGAACCTTTGACCACACGAACAACATGTAATTGTAAGAAGTCCACTTTCGACTTAAGAACCAAATATCGACAAAACAAATATTATTAACATAAATGATTACATAATGTTTATAACATGGAAATAAGTGATATAAAAGGAATAATGAACTTGAAAAAGGTTCTTAAGCAAATATAAATTAACTCAAGTTTATTATTCAGGACGTTAAAGAACGATCGAGTCAAGTCGGACCCGAGGTAAGGGACTTCGTCTCAATCTCCTTTCATTGAGGCATATTTCGTTTTATACACAACATTCTTTTATATGATGTATAAACCCCTTTTACTTTTACTTTTATACAAAAGGAATATTTTTCTACGAAGCGTTTTACTAAACGACAAAAAGGAATGTTTTTTTGACGTACGCGGTGACAACGACCTTTTCCGCCGCCGTGAGTATTATTTGGTCTTTGGCTTCCTCAACAAGCCGTAATGTTTTTTTAAAATAAAATAAATACCATATACTCTTTTATGTATTTTGGTATTGAAAATGGGTTTGATAAAGGATTCTATTATGTCAATATGTTTATGATATATTGTGATTGAAATGTGGAAATGTTATCATTCCTTTATATTGGTTTTATGTTTTATGATTTTATATTGGTACTTGGACATTTTAACGGGTGGTTACGTGATAAACCATATGACGGGTGGTGCTGTGAATACCAGGATGGGTGGTTACGTTATAACCCCCAATGCATTGGGTATGGAAGTCGGCCGTATGGATATTCCATTAAGTATGTATGGATGTTGGCCATATGGTTATTCCATTAAGTGATATGTGTGGAAGTCGACCGTATGGTTATTCCACTTAAGTATGTTTATGTCCCAAGTTACCTTTATATGTTATGTGTTATTTATATGGGTTTTATGGTAATCCTTTGGTTACAAAAATATAAGTAATGATATTTTATTCAGTGATGATTTTTTTACTACTTCATGGAGGTGAAGGTATTACTTTGATAAAGTATACATGGTTTATTTGATGATTGAAAAACTAACAGTTTTTATTCATTGTGTATCCCTTATTGAGCATTTTATGCTCAACCCAAGTATTTTTGAAATGTTTTTCACATGTCCTAATGTGGAATAGGGTCAAGGATGGGATCAAGGGAATGTCATGCTATATAAAACATGGAACTAGACATGTCTCTTTTTAAGAGTTTTTTATTCTATGGAAACTTAGAAGAAGTGTCTACTTTGTAATCTATTGAGATGTAATAGTTATGTTATAATTCTCTAAAACTCTAAACCTGAAAAGATCCTCAATGTGAATTATTCATTTAATTCAATATTAAGTAATGTTTAAGGCCGGGGCCTTATGCCTCAGGTCCGACTTGACTCTGTCGTTCTTTAATGTCCTGAATAATAAACATGAGTTAATTTATACTTTCTTAAGAACCTTTTTCATGTTTATTATTACTTTTATATCACTTATTACCATGTTATGAACATCATGTAATTATTTATGTCAATAACGGTCGTTTTAACGATCATTGGTACTTGAGTCAAAATATGCTCTTTATAATTACAAGTTGTTCATGTTTCCATTATATCCAGATTTATAATCATGATGTATAAATTATATATATCATATATATCCAGTATATACATGTATTTATAATATTACATAATCATTTAGAGGTAAGAAATGAAATGCACCGTTCATGGAGACGGTAAGCTGTACGTACGCATGAACGATAATTTCATTTCTATTTCGTATTTTATAGAATGGAATCATAATGATATAAAGTTATATTATAATTCCAGTGTAATATCATATATAATATCATAACTTCTTCCTTTATACGTCCCACATATGGTATTTAACGAATCAAATCACTTTTAGGGGGCGGTAGTCCGCACTTCCTTCAATGAAGATATCACGTTTACCCATAATGGAAACCATAAAGGTATGCCCAAAATGAAAAATACAGAATCTTAAGGAAAACATAAACATATTATATATCATATATATATAGTGTCATCTCCATTAGATGTAGTTTTGTGTAAGTGTAGCTCGAATACTTCTTATAACAACATCCTAGTATATATAAGATACTGGAGTTGTTACAAAAGAAATGAATAAAATGAGTTTAGGGGGTTGGAGATGTAAAATAATACAAAAGGACTCAAGTGAAGACATTACCTTAAAATTGGGTAACTTCCTTTGGTTAGAGCTCAAAGGCTTCCTTGGGAAGACTTATGCCCAATGTGAGGCTACAAGGAGTAATAGAGGGATGTGGAGAGACAAAATGGGCAGGGTATGGCCGAGCCAAAGGATTTGGAAGTGTTTGTAAGGAGGTAGAGGTGGGGGCCTTTTATAACAGGAGAGGAGGGGCACTCAAGGAATGTAAAGAAATGTTACTTTATTTTAAAATGTGTTTCGGATTAAAATGGTCCCACATTGATATAATTCGAGGGTAAGGTGATAAGGGTTCTAATTCCACCCATCCAATATGTTTTGGACATGTGTAGGTCATAGATTTTACATTATCATTTCATTTTATTTAAAACCTTTATTAATGAGTTAATCAATGCATCATCATGATGTCATAAATAATTTAATTTATATAATGTCTAAAAATTATAAAACAAATACTATGAGGTAGGTAATCTTTTTATATTTCCATTTACTATTTATAATCTAAAATCTGACTTGTATAACCCCATGCAAAAATTGTTTTAGTAAAATAACTCATGTTTGTGTCATTTTTACATTAACTTTAAATAAAAAGTTATTAATGTCATTTTCCAACTAAAGTGGCTTCATGGGGTGCCCATGTTTACCCATGGATTGTCTTGGTCTGCCATGACACATCCAATAAGGTTAGGACATGTTTCAAGTTCATTTCTTATTATTACAACATTATTTTTACCTTAGATGACGCTAATTACCTCTAATCGCGATTAAAAACTTAATAAGTTACTATTCACCAAAAAATTATTTTAATCCCATTGAACTACATTTTACTTCTTAATGACAACCATGTATGTCGGATTTTTGAAATTCAAAACATTGAATTGGAATAGTTTCATTTAAACGAAAAATCAGTTTTTTAAGTACCACTTAGTTGTTTCACTATTCATCAAAAATTGAAGTTTTTTAGAAAAATACCAAAAATTCAAAAAAATTAAATTTTGATGTCCCAATAATAAAGAATAAGTTTATTTTGACAAACATAGCTAATTAAATTGTCAAAAGATAGATTTAAAAATGGTTTTCC
Organism: Viscum album; assembly: GCA_963277665.1. Lineage (NCBI taxonomy): Eukaryota > Viridiplantae > Streptophyta > Magnoliopsida > Santalales > Viscaceae > Viscum > Viscum album. The sequence continues at coordinate 1,221,112,419 of OY728159.1, forward strand.
ATCAAAAGGCAGTAAAACAATCTTTTAAAAATATTAGTGTATTCCATGCTTAAGATTGGATTTATTTTAATTTTAAGCCTCTAAATGATTTTCATGACATATTTATAATTATAAAATTTTAATATATCATCTATTTAAAATCATTATATCTGGTGAAAAAATGGTAGTTGTAGTCATGATTTTCTGTGAATTACAACCTCCACCATGCAGCGTTATTCACTTTTCATGAAAAGATCACATGACTACTATATATAATGGTATGAAAATAAATTATAAGACATTTATTATATCATTAAAATTCAATAAATAAATAAAATACCATATTTATATTCTGTACATTTAAAAATGTAATTTTAACTTATTCATATGTACGAAATACAATCCTGATATGTCACACCCGGATTTTCAATTCCCTGCTTTCATTCAAATCCCCTTTTGGTTCTTAGTTTTCTCTTAGTTTCCGAGTGTTCTATGTTTGAAATTTTGGTGTCTTCTGTGTCCATGTTCTATGACATGGATCTTGGTGGTATTTTATGATACATGGCCTCCTCTTTTGTCGAAATGATTCTATTAGGTTTTGGATTTTTCTAGTTGGTTTTGTGACACTCCTAGTGGAACCACTTGTTGGGTATGTTGTTTAGGTGGTTTGTACCCATGTGTTGGATGATTTTTGGACTAAGAAGAGTACATTGTTTTGTAAAATTTCTCATATTTACTTGGCCTATCATTCCCACAAACTTTCCTCCTAGGACCCCCTAAAATTGGAAGAGAATGGAGGATTTTTGTTTGGTTAGAACAAGTCACACAATTTGGCCACATGGTTTACTAAACCCTACAGCCAAACCATGAAAGGGTGTCCATCTCATAAAAAATCTTTTGAAATACAATGTTTTCCCTTCCGTAAAGAAACAAAATATTCCCATGTCTTCTCAATTTCGTTTTGTACCTCCATGGATAGCCTCCATGCTCTCTCACCCTCCCTTGATAACTAAATATTAAAGGGAGATTTGATGGGGGGAAACATCAAAATCATTGATATATGTCTTCTTCTCTTGGATTGTTTCATTCTCCATAGGGTTTCTTCCACCCTTTCATGAATTTCCTCTAGTACAGTAACTTGGGCTTCGTACATAGGGTTTGTCTTTTGGTTTCTTGGTCAAATATTGGGGTTTTAGGTTGATTTTCACATCTTTTTGGTGTGGCGATGGTGTGGTTGATGTTTCACACCATGAATTTAGGGTTTCAAAAAAAAGATAGGTGATTCCATGAGTACGAAATTATTGATGAGTAACCAAATTTGGTTTATTAATTTATCAGGTTCATAATCTGTTGTGTGTGGTAAGAAAAACATTTTGGGTATCAATATTAAAGCATTTAGTTTTAAATTAATATTTTTGTTTAAAGTTTTGTATTTTTTAAATATATCTCATGTGATATGTGTTGTGGTAGTTTTATAAAATGTTAATGGGATAGATTATATTTTTAAAGGGGATTAAAATTATGGTTTTGTAATTTTTTAGTGTCATTGGGGCCATAAATGGGGGTTTTGAATGGGTGTTATGTGTAAAACCTTATTTTACTCCTTGAAAGAGTTTTATGAAAATGTGTGTTTTTCGTATTTTTCTTTTGTTGTGTTATTTTATGTAATTTTATTGCAATTGAAAGTTTCTTAATAAATGTTGAAATTGCTTCTAATTCTGTTTTGAAGTAGTATTGGTGAGATTTTAGCCTTGAATGAGGGTTTTGAAATGGGTTTTGTGTGGAAAACATGGTTATACCCCGTGTGTTTGTTTAATGAGAATTTAAAATTATTTAGCAAGTTAAAAAAAGTGGGCAAGTGATTTATATGTGCACTTTTGGTTATTTTATTCATGTAAGTTGTATTTTTGAAAGGTAAAGTGATGATTTGAGATGTCAAACATTTTTAGAATGTTAATAAAATGGCTGAATTGTTTTATAAAATTGCTAGATAGGTGAAAAACAATTTTGTGTGTTGTTTTGTCTATGTATGATGTGAAAAATGATTTTTTCTTGTGAATGATGTTTTATGTGACATGTATGTGGGATGTTTGGTGAATTTGGGATGTGGAAGTTGTATTTTCATGTGTAATTTATATTTCATGGCATGTTGAAATTTTTTTATCCTAAGGGGAAACCCTGGAATCTAGGTGGGTGGATGTGTACTAGAATGGTAGTGATCCTGTGGGGTTTGGCCTCAGTTTCACATAGCATGTTTTATGATAAAAACAATGACTAAACAATGATGATGATGATATTGGGGGACCACTAGTTTATAGTTATGATCCCTACTAGTGGCTCGTGTGGACGATAACGAATTCTAGAATTGTTACTTTCCCCGAGATACGAGATACCTGGGATCCACAATGGTCTAGTGCCTAGGGGTTATTTCTGTTTCCCTATGCTCATTATATGATTTTTTCTTTTCATTAACCTATGGTATGTTTTTAAGGAAAAATTAGTTGATTTTATATTTTATTTAATAGTTTTTATTCATTGAAATAGCCCACTTGAAAATAGTTCTTATTTAAAAATACATCTTTTATAAAATGTAACAAGCATTTCATGTTTATGAAAATGTGAAAGAATTTCATCATTTAATGTTTATCACATGGAATCTCATATTTGAGGTATCATACTTGTCTTTGGATCACACCCTACATAGACCATTATCTCTAAATATACATGGTTATTATTTCCATAGCTTTGAGTACATCTTTTGTGCCAATGGCTTGGGTTTTTACCAGTCCATTGTGATGCGGTGTTGTGGAGATGGCTTAAGGGAAGTGACTCTCACAATTTGGATGATCTTGGGGTGTCCTTTTTGGTTTTTTTTACATTTTTAATAGTCTTTAAACATTGTTTTAAATTGTGTAATTCAATTATGAAATTTTGCAAAATATGGTTTCTTACAAAAATCCAGATTTGTTTTATTGGATTTGGTCATTGATTTATTTTTATAAAATCTTATAAATAGTTCCGAAAATAAATTTTATGATATGTAAGAACTTGAGGCAGCCCATTGGGATCGGGAATACCCATCAGGACTAGTCACAGGCTAGTTTGTGTGTCGGTTTTGATGGTGAAAATATTCTATTCTAGACAAAATGGTATCAAAGAGAGATTAGGTTAACTATTTGGGTCATGTTATCTAGAGAATAGTCGGGATAGTATGAATCTAGGATTTTTTACCATGAAATTCAGGTTATGGTATGTGTGCATGACCATTACACCTCATCACATGATTTGATTCTCCAGGGGAATTCCAGATTCATCTGAGTTCTTTGGTTATCTTGGTTTGGTGATGATTTAGGTAATAGAAAACATAGTGGGGTTAATGGACTCAGTGAGATCATAGGGCCTGTAATGTCATGTGGATTTGTAGATATTTCCCAAGAACACTCTCTGTGACAGTGAAGAGATTGGAATATGGACACCAACTATATGTCTGTGTCACCCATCAAAACAAGTTTTCCATCTTATTTTCTTGTGTTTGTTAGCTTTATTATAATGGAATCTCAGTTTTAAAGAAAAAATGACATGGTTTTAAGAAGTGTAAAACTTTTGGTAAAATAATGTTATAATAAAGATGAAATTGGTTGATTTTGGAAATGGTGGAACTGAATTTTCAGAATTATTTTGAAAGGGAACTTGGTGTGTTTACACATATTTTGAAAATAGGAACTATGTAAAAGATGGTTTTGAAAAATTGATTGCAATATATTTCTCTAAATAATTGAATGATGTTTTATTGGGATGAAATGTTTTCCAAATAATGAACATGAATTGAAATTGAGTTTTTAATTAATGATTGGTGATCTTTCGAAATGTTTTATGAATCATTGGAACCTTGTTCCAAATAAGAATAAATGATTTTTTAACGGAATGGGGTAGATTAATGGAGATTTTTATAAAACTAAGAGTGTTTCAAAATGGGCTAAGATATTTTGAAATTCATTTGTTTAACATTAATGTTATTTCTTATTTGAATGATTGTGTATTTATTAATTTTTTTAAGATTTAAATTCAGTTTGATTTTGTGGTTTGTAGTCTTGAGAAAAAAGAAGTATTGGTTGACCATTTTGGTTTTGAAAAGTGTACAGAATTAATTTTTTAACCTTTGGTAATTTCATGAGATACCACATGCATGTGATTATATGGGATGATGGATGGTTGATAGCTTGGATATAAGGCCCCAGCCTTAATCCTTACTTAATCTTGAGATATTACAAGATTACACCTTATGGATCTTTTCAGGTTTAGAGTTTTAGAGAATTAGATCATAAAACTTGCATTACATTCCAAATTTAAACAAAGTGGTTACATAAAGATATTATTCATTTTTCCCATCAATGGAAACATATTTAAAATTAAACATGGATTCATTCTTGACACTTCTTTGACACTGTCATCATATCATGTACCTTTCCCTTGACCTGTGAAAAACATTTAAAAAAAACATTGGATGAGCATAAAATGATCAGTAGGGGTTATAAAAATATGGAAAGGAAACATAAGTTCATATATACATAAGAATGAAATCATACTTTACCCATAAAACATAAGCACTTTAACATACCTCATCAAATCATGAATAAATCATAGAAATCATAAGACATAAAGGTAACTTGAGGCATTCATAACATTCTTACATAGGGAGTAACCCTCTTGGTTATGTTTGGAATACCCATTATAGTATATTCACTAAATCTCTTCGGAGAAACCTTAACGTTTCACTCCTTTGCATTACCCAATGCATTGGAGAGCTATATCGGGCTCACCCTCCCTTAGTTTATCACGGAACCACCCGTCTTCATAACAATTCCCAAGAAGCATAACATAATCATATCACATAAAACATACATAAAGGAAACATAACATTTCCACATTTCAATCACAAGTTATCAATAACACATTGATATAATAAAAAAATTATCACATCCATTTTAAATACCAAAATAAAAGAAAAGTAAAACATGATATTTTTTTTAAAGGTATGGCTTATAGAGGAAGCCGAAACTCAAATAATAGTCATGGCGGCGGAGAAGTCGTTGTCACCGCATACGTACGACAAAAACTTTCCCTTTTGTCGATTAGTAAACGCTTCATATAAAATAGATTCCTTTTGAACAAACGTAAAATTCAAAGGGGTGTATACACCATATAAATGAAGGTTGGGTATAAAACAAAATATGCCTCAATGAAAGGAGATTGAGATGAAGTTCAATACCTCGGGTCAGACATGACTCAGTAGTTCTTTAATGTCCTGAATAATAAACTTGAGTTAATTTATACTTTCTTAAGAACCTTTTTTCAATTTCATTATTTCTTTTATATCACTTATTACCATGTTATGAACATTATGTAATTATTTAAGTTAATAACGGTCGTTTTAACGATCATTGGTACTCGAGTCAAAATATGCTCTTTATAACTACAAGTTGTTCATGTTTCCATTATATCCAGATTTATAATCATGATGTATATATCATATATATCATATATATCAAGTATATACATGTATTTATAATATTACATAATCATTTAGAGGTAATAAATGAAATGCACCGTTCATGGAGACGGTAAGCTGTACGTACGCATAAATGCTACTTTCATTTCTATTTCATATTTTATAGAATGGAATCCTAATAATATAAAGGTATATTATAATTCCAGTGTAATATCATATATAATATCATAACTCCATCCTTTATACGTCCCACATATGGTATTTAACGAATCAAATCACTTTGAGGGGGCGATAGTCCGCACTTCCTTAAATGAAGATATCGCGTTTAACCATAATGGAAACCATAAAGTTATGCCCAAAATGAAAAATAAATATGCTTAAGGAAAACATAAAAAAAATTTATATAATATATAAATATATTGTCATCTTAAAGGTCACCTTTGAAGGTGTTAAAAGAATTTTGAACAATCATCATTTCGGGAGGCCGAAATTCACCATCCACAGAAACAATATGTTCTTTAACCATTAGATGTAGGTGTGTGTATGTGTAGCTCGAATCCTTCTTATAAAAACATCCTAGTATATTGACGATACTGGATTTGTCACAAAAGTAAGGTATAAAAAGAGTTTATGGGGTTGGAGAAGTAAAATAAAACAAAAGGACTCAAGTGAAGACATTACATTAAAATCAGGTAACTCCCTTTGGTTTGAACTCAAAGGCTTCCTTGGGAAGACTTCATCCAAAATTGAGGCTTCAAGGTGTAATAGAGGGATGTGGAGAGACAATATGTTTAGGGGTTGGCCGAGCCAAAGGCTTTGGAAGTGTGGGTAAGGAGGTAGATGTGGGGTCCTTTTATAAGAGGAGAGGAGGGGCACTCTTGGAAAGTAAAGAAATGATACTTTATTTTAAAATGTGTTTCGGATTCAAAAGGTCCCACATTGATATAATTCTAGGATAAGGTGATAAGGGTTCTAAATCCACCCATCCAATATGTTTTGGACATGTGTAGGTCATAGATTTTACATTATCATTTCATTTTATTTAAATCCTTTATTAATGAGATAATCGATGCATCATCATGATGTCATAAATAATTTATTTTATATAATGTCTAAAAATTATAAAACAAATACTATGATGTAGTTAATCTTTTTAACTTTTAAAGTACTATTTATAATCAAAAATCTTACTTGTATTACCCCATGTAAAAATTGTTTTAGTAAAATAACTCATGATTGTGTCATTTTTACATTAACTTTAAATAAAAAGTAATTAATGTCATTTTCAATCCAAAGTGGCTTCATGGGGTCCCCAACTTGACCCATGGATTTTCCTGGTCGGCAATGACACATCCAATGAGGTTAGGACATGTTTCAAGTTCATTTCTTATTATTACAACATTATTTTTAGCTTAGATTACGCTAATTACCTCTAATCGCGATTAAAAACTTAATAAGTTACTATTCACCAAAAAATTATTTTAATCCCATTGAACCACATTTTACTTCTTAATGACAACCATGTATGTCAGATTTTTTATATTCAAAACATAGAAGTTGAAAAGTTTCATTTAAACGAAAAATCAGTTTTTTAGGTACCAATTAGTGGTTTCACTATTCATTAAAAAATGAAGTTTTTCAGAAAAATACAAAAAATTCACACAAATTAAATTTTGATGTCCCAATCACAAATAATAAGTTTATTTTGACAAACATAGCTTATAAAATTTTAAAAATATAGATTTAAAAAATGGTTTTCCATCAAAAGGCAGTAAAACAATCTTTTAAAAATATTAGTGTATTCCATGCTTATGAATGGATTTATTTTCATTTTAAGCCTCTAAATGATTTTCATGACATTTTATAATTATAAAAATTGTAATATATCATCTATTTAGAATCATTATATATGGAGAAAAAATGATAATTGTAGTCATGATTTTCTGTGAATTACAACCTCCACCATGCAGTGTTTTTCACTTTTCATGAAAAGATCACATGACTACTATATATAATGGTATGAAAATAAATTATAAGATATTTATTATATCATAAAAATTAAATAAATAAATAAAATACCATATTTATATTCTGTACATTTAAAAATGTAATTTTAACTTATTCATATGTACGAAATACAATCCCGATGTGTCACACCCGGATTTTCAATTCCATGATTTCATTCAAATCCCCTTTAGGTTCAAAGTGTTATCTTAGTTTCCGGGTGTTCTAGGTTTGAAATTTTGGTGTCTTCTGTGTTCATGTTCTATGACCTCGATCTTTGTTGTATTTTATGATACATGGCCTCCTCTTTTGTCAAAATGATTCTATTAGGTTTTGGATTTTTCTAGTTGGTTTTGTGAGACTCCTAGTGGAACCACTTGTTGGGTATGTTGTTTAGGTGGTTTGTACCCATGTGTTGGATGATTTTTGGACTAGGAAGAGTACATTGTTTTGTAAAATTTATCATATATACTTGTCCTATCATTCCCCCAAACTTTCCTCCTAGGAACCCCTGAAATTGGAAGATAATGGAGGCTTTTTGTTTGGTTAGAACAAGTCGCACAATTTGGCCACATGGTTTACTAAGCCCTGCAGCCAAACCATGAAAGGGTGTCCATCTCATAAAAATCTTTTGAAATACAATGTTTTACCTTCCGGAAATAAACAAAATATTCCCATGTCTTCTCAATTTAGTTCTGTACCTCCACGGATAGCCTCCATGCTCTCTCACCCTCCCTTGAGAACTAAATATTGAAGGATGATATGATGGGGGAAACATCAAAATCATTGATATATGTCTTCTTATCCTGGATTATTTCATTCACCTTAGGGTTTCTTCCACCCTTTCATGAATTTCCTCTAGTACAGTAACTTGGGCTTCGTACATAGGGTTCGTCTTTTGGTTTCTTAGTCAAATATTGGGGTTTTAGGTTTATTTTCACATCTTGTTGGTGCGACGATGGTGTGGTTGATGTTTCACACCAAGAATTGAGGGTTTCAAAAAAAGATAGGTGATTCCATGAGTAAGCAATTATTGATGAGTAACCATATTTTGTTTATTAATTTATCAAGTTCGTAATCTATTATGTGTGGTAAGAAAACAATTTTGGGTATCAATATTAAAGCATTTAGTATTAAATTTATATTTTTGTTTAAAGTTTTGTATTTTTTAAATATAACTCATGTGATATGTGTTGTGGTAGTTTTATAAAATGTGAATGGGATTTATTATATTTTTAAAGGGGCTTCCAATTATGGTTTCGTAATGTTTTAGTGTCATTGGGGCCATAAATGGGGGTTTTGAATGGGTGTTATGTGTAAAACCTTATTTTACTCCTTGAAAGCGTTCTATGAAAATGTGTGTTTTTCGTATCTGTATTTTGTTGTTTTATTTTATGTAATTTTATTACACTTGAGAGTTGCTTAATAAATGTTGTAATTGCTTCTAATTATATTTTGAGGTAGTATTGGTGAGATTTTAGCCTTGAATGGGGGTTTTGAAATGGGTTTTGTGTTGAAAACATGGTTATACCATGTGTGTTTGTTTAATGGGAATTGAAAATTATATAGCAAGTTAAAAAAGTGGGAAAGTGATGTATATGTGCACTTTTGGTTATTTTATTCATGTAAGTTGTATTTTTGAAAGGTAAAGTGATGATTTGAGATGTAAAATATTTTTAGAATGTTAAAAAAATGGGTGAATTGTTTTATCAAATTGCTAGATAGGTGAAAAACTAATTTGTGTGTTGTTTTGTCTAAGTATGATGTGAAAAATGATTTTTTCTTGTGAATGATGTTTTATGTGACATGTATGTGGGATGTTTGGTGAATGTGGGATGTGGAAGTTGTATTTTCATGTGTAATTTATATTTCATGGCATGTTGAACTTTTTTGATCACAAGGGGAATCCCGGGTATCTAGGTGGGTGGATGTGTACTCGTATGGTAGTGATCCTGTGGGGTTTGGCCTTAGTTTCATATAGAATTTTTAATTCTAAAAACAATGACTAAAAAATTATGATGATGATATTGGGGGACCACTAGGTTATAGTTATGATCCCTACTAGTGGCTCGTGTGGACGATAACGAATTATAGAATTGTTACTTTCCCCGAGATATGAGGTACCTGTGATCCACAATGAGCTAGTGCCTAGGGGTTATTTCTAGTTCCCTATGCTCATTATATGATTTTTCCTTGTCATTTACCTATGGTATGTTTGCAAGGAAAATTTTGTTGATTTTATATTTTATTTAAAAGTTATTATTCATTGAAATAGCCCACTTGAAAATTGTTCTTATTTAAAAATGCATCTTTTATAAATTGTAACTAGCATTTCATGTTTAGGAAAATGTGAAAGAATTACATCATTGAATGTTTATCACATGGAATCTCATATTTTAGGTGTCATAATTGTCTTTGGATCACACCCTACATAGACCATTATGTGTAAATATACATGGTTATTATTTCCATAGCTTTGAGTACATCTTTTGTGCCAATTGCTTTGGGTTTTAGCAGTCCATTGTGATGCGGTGTTGTGGAGATGGCTTAAGGGAAGTGACTCTCACAATTTGGATGATCTTGGGATGTCCTTTTTTGTTTTTTTACATTTTTAATAGTCTTTGAACATTGTTTTAAATTGTGTAATTCAATTATGAAATTTTGCAAAATATGGTTTGTTACAAAAATCCAGATTTGTTTTATTGGATTTGGTCATTGATTTATTTTTATAAACTATTGTAAATAGTTCTGAAAATCAATTTTATGATATTTAAGAACTTGTGGCAGCCCATTGGGATATGGAATACCCATCAGGACTAGTCACAGGCTGGTTTGTGTGCCGGTTTTGATGGTGAAAATATTCTATTCTAGAAAAAATGGTTACAAAGAGTGATTGGGTTAACTATTTGGGTCATGTTATTTAGGGAATATTCGGGATAGTATGGATCTAGGATTTTTTTCCATGAAATTCAGGTTATGGTATGTGTGCATGACCATTACACCTCATCACATGATTTGATTCTCCAGGGGAATTCCGGATTCATCTGTGTGCTTTGGTTATCTTGGTTTGGTGATGATTTAGGTAATAGAAAACATAGTGGGGTTAATGGTCTCAGTGAGCTCATAGGGCCTGTAATGTCATGTGGATTTGTAGATATTTCCCAAGAACACTCTCTGTGACAGTGAAGAGATTGGAATATAGACACCAACTATATGTCTGTGTCACCCATCAAAACAAGTTTTCCATCTTATTTTCTTGTGTTTGTTAGCTTTATTATAATGGAATCTCATTTTTAAAGAAAAAATGACATGATTTTAAGAAGCGTAAAACTTTTTGTAAAATAATTTTATAATAAAGATGAAATTGGTTGATTTTGGAAATGGTGGAACTGAATTTTCAGAATTATTTTGAAAGGGAACTTGGTGTGTTTACACATATTTTGAAAATAGGAACTATGTAAAAGATGGTTTTGAAAAATAGTTTGCGATATATTTCTCTAAATAATTGAATTATTTTTTAAGTGGATGAAATGTTTTCCAAATAAAGAACATGTATTGAAAGTATGTTTTTACTTAATGATTGGTGATCTTTTGAAATGTTTTATGAATAATTGGAACCTTGTTCTAAATAAGAATAAATGATTTTTTAACGGAATGGGGTTGATTAATGGAGATTTTTATAAAACTAGGAGTGTTTCAAAATGGGCTAAGATATTTTGAAATTCATTTGTTTAACTTTAATGTTATTTTTTATTGGAATTATTGTGTATTTATTAATTTTTTTAAGATGTAAATTCAGTTTGATTTTTTGGTTTGCAGTCTTGAGAAAAAATATGTATGGGTTGACCATTTTGGTTTTGAAAAGTGTAAAGAATAATTTTTTTAACCTTTGGTAATTTCATGAGATACCACATGCATGTGATTATATGGGATGATGGATGGTTGATATCTTGGATATAAGGCCCCGGCCTTAATCCTTACTTAATCCTGAGATATTACATGATTACACATTGATGATCTTTTCAGGTTTAGAGTTTTAGAGAATTAGATCATAAAACTTGCATTACATTCCACATTTAAACAAATTGGTTACATAAAGATAGTATTAATTTTTACCATCAACGGAAACATATTTAAAATAAAACATGGATTCATTCTTGACACATCCTTGACACTGTCATCATATCATGTACGTTTCCCTTGACCAGTGAAAAATATTTAAAAAAAACATTGGATGAGCATAAAATGCTCAGTATGGGTTATAAAAATATGGAAAGGAAACATAAGTTCATATATACATAAGAATTAAATCATACATTACCCATAAAACATATGCACTTTAACATACCTCATCAAATCATGAATAAATCATAGAAATCATAAGACATAAAGGTAACTTGAGGCATTCATAACATTATTACATGGAGAGTAACCCTCTTGGTTACGTTTGGAATACCCATCACAGTATATTTCCTAAATATCTTCAGAGAAACCTTAAAATTTCACTCCTTCGCATTACCCAATGCATTGGAGAGCTATATTGGGCTCACCCGCCATTATTTTGTCATGGAACCACCCGTCTTCATAACAATGCACAAGAACCATAACATAATGGTATCACATAAAACATACATAAAGGAAACATAAAATTTCCACATTTCAATCACAAGGTATCAATAAAACATTGATATAATAAAAACATTATCAAATCCATTTTAAATACCAAAATAAAATAAAAGTAAAACATGGTATTTTTTTTAAAGGTATGGCTTTTATAGGAAGCCGAAACTCGAATAATGGTCATGGCGGCGGAGAAGTCATTGTCACCGCATACGTATGACAAAAACATTACCTTTTGTTGTTTAGTAAAATCTTCATATAAAATAGATTCCTTTTGAACAAACGTATAAATCAAAGGGGTGTATACACCATATAAAATAAAGTTGTGTATAAAACAAAATATGCCTCAATGAAAGGAGATTGAGACGAAGTCCCATACCTTGTGTCTGAGTTGACTCGGTCTTTCTTTAATGTTCTGAATAACAAACTTGAGTTAATTTCTACTTTCTTAAGAACCTTTTTCAAGTTCACTATTCCTTTTATATCACTTATTACCATGTTATGAACATTATGTAATTATTTAAGTTAGTAACGGTCGTTTTAACGATCATTGGTACTTGAGTCAAAATATGCTCTTTATAACTACAAGTTGTTCATGTTTCCATTATATCCAGATTTATAATCATTATGTATATATCATATATATTATATATATCCAGTATATACATGTATTTATAATATTACATAATCATTTAGAGGTAAGAATGAAATGCCACGTTCATGGAGACGGTAAGCTGTACGTACGCATGAACGCTACTTTCATTTCTATTTCATATTTTATAGTAAGTATTCATAATGATATAAAGTTATATTATAAATCTAATGTAATATCATATATAATATCATAACTCCATCATTTATACGTCCCACATATGGTATTTAATTAAATCAAATCACTTTGAGGGGGCGGTAGTCCGCACTTCCTTAAATGAAGATATCGCGTTTACCCATAATGGAAACCATAAAGGTATGCCCAAAATGAAAAATACAGAAGTCTAAGGAAGACATAGACATATTTTATATCATATATAAATATAGTTTCATCTTAATGGCAACCTTTGAAGGTGTTAAAAGAATGTTGAACAATCATCGTTTCGGGAGGCCGAAATTCGCCATCCATGAAAACAATATGTTCTTTAACCATTAGATGTAGGTGTGTGTAAGTGTAGCTCGAATAATTCTTATAAAAAAAATCCTAGTATATTGAAGATACTGGAGTTTTTACAAAAGAAATGAATAAAAAGAGTTTAGGGGGTTGGAGAAGTAAAATAAAACAAAAGGACTCAAGTGAAGACATTACCTTAAAATCGGGTAACTCCCTTTGGTTTGATCTCAAAGGCGTCATTGGGAAGACTTCTGCACAATGTGAGGCTTCAAGGAGAAATATAGGGATGTGGAGAGACAAAACGGGCAGGGGTTAGCCGAGACAAAGGCATTGTATGTGTGGGTAAGGAGGTAGAGGTGGGGACCTTTTATAAGAGGAGAGGAGGGGAACTCTTGGAAAGTAAAGAAATGTTACTTTATTTTAAAATTTGTTTCGGATTCAAAAGGCCCCACACTGATATAATTAGAGGTTAAGGTGATAAGGGTTCTAAATCCACCCATACAATATGTTTTGGACATGTTTAGGTCATAGATTTTACATTATCATTTTATTTTATTTAAATCCTTTATTAATGAGGTAATCGATGCATCATCATGATGTCATAAATAATTTAATTAATATAAGGTCTAAAAATTATAAAAAAGAAAGTATGATGTAGGTAATATTCTTAGCATTCCAATTACTATTTATACTCAAAAATCTGACTTGTATAACCCCATGTAATTTTTTTTAGTAAAATAACTCATGTTTGTGTCATTTTTACATTAACATTATATAAAACGTTATTAATGCCATTTTCCAACCAAAGTGGCCTCATGGAGTCCCCAAGTTGACCCATGGATTTTCTTGGTCGTCCATGACACATCCAATTAGGTTAGGACATATTTCAAGTTCATTTCTTATTGTTACAACATTATTTTTACCTTAGATTACGCTAATTACCTCTAATCGCGATTAAAAACTTAATAAGTTACTATTCACCAAAAAATTATTTTAATCCCATTGAACCACATTGTAATTCTTAATGACAACCATGTATGTCGGATTTTTGAAATTCAAAACATAGAAGTGGAAAAGTTTCATTTAAACGAAAATTTTTTTTTAAGTACCACTTAGTGGTTTCACTATTCATCAAAAATAGAAGTTTTTTAGAAAAATACTAAAAATTCACACAAAGTAAATTTTGATGTCCCAATCATAAAGAATAAGTTTATTTTGAAAAAAAATAGCTTTTAAAATTGTAAAAATATAGATTTAAAAATGGTTTTCCATTAAAAGGCAGTAAAACAATCTTTTAAAAATATTAGTGTATTCCATGCTTAAGATTGGATTTATATTCATTTTAAGCCTCTAAAACACTATCTTATTCATTAATAGACATAGATAAAAATATATATTATTCATTACTTAGTTGGGATGTTACATCCTTCAAACCTTTAGAAAATTGCGTCCTCGCAATTTATTTACTTATCAAATAAATGGGGGTACTTATCCCTCATTGCATTTTCAGATTCCCATGTTGCCTCTTCAATCATGTGGTTTTTCCACAAAACCTTTACCTGATTAATCACCTTATTCCGTTACAATTTCTCCCTAGGGTCATGAATCTGGACAGATTATTCCTCATAAGATAGGTTCTCTTCCAACTGAACTACCTCTGGACTCAAATCATTTGATGGATCTGGCATATACTTTCTCAACATCAAAACATGAAAAACATTGTGTACCTGAGATAAAATCAGATCTAAAGCCACTCGATAATAAACTGATCCAACATTCTCCAGAATTTCATATGGTCCAATGAACCTTGGACTTAGATTTCCTTTCTTACAAAATCTCATCACACTTTTCCATGGTGAGACTTTGAGAAAAACCTGATCACCTACCTAAAAAGATAGATCCTTCCTATTATTTTCTGCATAACTCTTCTGCCTGCTCTAAGCTGTTCTCATGTGTTTCTGTATCAGCTGAACTTTTTCTGCCAACTCTTCTACCAATTCTGGTCCCATCAGCTTTCTGTCACCCACTTCATCCCAAAAAGCTGGTGTTCAACACTGCTTCCCATATAACGCCTCAAATGGTGCCATGTGTATTCTGGAATGAAAACTGTTATTATATGAAAATTCAACCAAAGAAAGATGTTGGTATCAACTTCCCTAATAATCCATAGAGCAAGAACGTAGCATATCCTCCAATGTCTGAATTGTTCGTTCTGACTGCCCATCTGATTGAGGATGAAATGTTGTACTAAAATTTAATTCAGTACCCAACGACTTCTGAAGGCCCTTCCAAAAGTTAGAAGTAAACCTGGGATCACGATCAGATATAATGGAAAGAGGAAATCCATGTAACCTGACTATCTGTTTATGATACAAACGGGAAATTTGATCTAGAGATAAAGTATCTTGTATAGAAAGGAAATGAGTAGATTTAGTCAAGCGATCAACAATAACCCAGATTGCATTATTACCTCGAGATGTCTTCGGTAATCCCACAACCAAGTCCATGGTTATATTCTCCCATTTCCACTCTGGCACTGGTAAAGGTTGAAGCATCCCTTTCGGTCACTAATGCTCTACTTTAACCTATTGACAAGTCAAACACTTCACAGTAAAATCAGAAATATCTCTTTTAATTCCATCCCACCAGTAATACTCCTGCAGATCTCTGTACATCTTAGTACTGCCAGGATGAACTGAAACGGAGAACTATGAGATTCACATAACAATTATCTCTTCAACTGTGAATCACAAGGCACACACAATCTCTTCCCAAATCTCAAAACACAATCACTATCAATGTTGAATTCATGCAACTTACCTTTCTGAACTAGCTCTACCTTTTTCTGCAACTCACTATCTTGCTTCTGTGCTTTCTTGATTCTGTCTGATAGAGAAGATTTCACTGATACCTGAAACAAAATAGAAGAACATCTTGCACCAACAACTTATATGCCAAAGTTCATCAAATACCTAACCAAAGGATCACATTCCAAACGCAACATTACTAATGAAGCATTACTTTTTCGACTCAAAGCATCAACCACTCTATTTTCTTTTCCCGGATGGTAA
Organism: Viscum album; assembly: GCA_963277665.1. NCBI lineage: Eukaryota > Viridiplantae > Streptophyta > Magnoliopsida > Santalales > Viscaceae > Viscum > Viscum album. The sequence continues at coordinate 1,221,128,707 of OY728159.1, forward strand.
TGAATTGTACAATCATAATCCTTGATTAATTATATCCATCTCCTCTGTCTCATGTTCAATTCTTTCTGAGTGAATATATACTTTAATCTTTTGTGATCAGTATATATTTCACACATTACTCCATAAAAATGAAGCCTCCAAATTTTTAGATCGAAAGAAACAGCAGCTAATTCCAAATCAAGTGTAGGGTAATTTACCTCATGAGTTTTCAAATGTCGTGAAGCATAATCAATTACCTGATCATTCTGCATTAGGACACAACCAAGTCCTTTTAATGAAGCACCACGGTAGAAAACAAACTCACCATTCTGGGAAGGAAGTGCCAAAACCGGAGCATTCACAAATCTTGTTTTCAGTTCCTGAAAACAATCATCAGATTATTTTGTCTAGATAAACTTAACACCCTTCCATGTTAGCTTAGTCATTGGACAAGATAACCGTGAAAAATTTCTAACAAACCTTCGGTAATAGCCTACCAAACCTAGGATGCTTCGAATAACAGTTACATTTGTGGGTCTGGGCCATTCTTCCACAACCTTTGTTTTTGCAGTATCAATGATTATCTCATCTTTAGAAACAATGTGAACAAGGAAAGAAATTTATTGCAACCAAAAATCACACTTTCTGAATTTCCCATACAATTTCTTTTCTTTTATGGTTTTCAAAATAACCATTAAATGTCTTTCATGCTCCTATTTACTTTTATAAAACACCAAAATATCATCAATGAAAACCACCACAAACTTATCGAAGAACTCATGGAAAATTCTATTCATTAAGTCCATGAATAAAGTAGGTGCATTGGTAAGCCCAAAAGGCATTACTACAAATTCATAATGGCCATATCTTGTACGAAACAGATTCATCAGATTATCTGCTTCCTTTACCATCAACTGATGGTACCCCGATCTCAGGTCAATCTTTGAAAAATACTGAGCACCCTGGATCTGATCAAACAAATCATCGATATGAGGAAAAGGATATTTGTTCTTAATAGTGATGTTATTCAAGGCTCTATAATCAATGAAAAGTCTCATAGAACCATATTTCTTTTTAACAAATAACACATGAGCACCCCATGATGACGTTCTAGGTCAAATGATACCTTTCTCGAATAAATCTTGCAATTCCTCCTTCAACTCTAAAAGAACAATTTGAGCCATTCGATAAGGGTGTTTTAAAATTGGCTTAGCATCAGGAACTAAGTCAACAGTAAACTCAACTTCCCGATCTGGTTTTATTCCAGGAAACTCATCAGAAAAAACATCAGGATACTCATTTACCTCTGGCACATCATTAATCTGAACAGTTCCTTTATTTTCAACAATGTGTGTAAGGTAACATTCATTTCCATCTTTTACAAGTTTCTGGGCCTCTTGATATGTTATCAACAGTAAGGGTTCATTCTTGTACACAAACTGAAAGTCTTTCTAAAAAAAACTTCTTTAGATCTACAGTCAATCTTAGCATGGTAAATAGAGATCCAATCCATACCCAGGATAACATCAAACTCTACTAGAGGTAGAACAATAAGGTTTGCAAGTAGCTTCTTTCCACAGATAAGGATATGAAAATTTTTATAAATTCTTTTTGCCTCAATATTTCCCCCAGGTGTTTTTACCAAAAGTTCAGGAGTCATTTCATGAGATGGTATTCCCATTTTATGAGAAAATTTTTCAGAGATGAAAGAATGTGTAGACCCTGAATCAAACAACACACTGGCATAATCTGAAAAAACAAACAATGTACCTGATACAACTTCATTTGATGGACCGACATCTGCTGAAGTAGTTGCAAAGGATTTCACCACCCCTTTCTTCTTGTAGTCTAACTGCTTCCCATCACTCGAGCTCTTTGCCGGACACTCATTTTCATAGTGACCCATCTCATTGCACTTAAAAAAGTTCACTAACTGTAAATCAAATTTGGACTTACCATCACCTTGGTCTTTTTTAGTGCAATCACGAGCCGTATGTCCCATCTTACAGCATCGGTATCACTTTCCAGAATTCAGAAGACAATCCCCAGCATGCCTTTTCCCACATTTATCACTAACTGGAAGCTTAATTTTCATACCATCAGACCTTTTTGAATAATTCTTCCCTTTCTCATGCCACCTCGGTCTCTTCTACTGCTGGTTTTTATAAAACACTTGATCATCGGAAAACTCCATTTCCACCATCTCAGCACATCGGACATGCTTTTAATAACTTTTAAACTCATGAGAAGCCAATGCCCTTCGATATTTTTGATTTAATCCTGAGTAAAAACGATTGATTTTGCTATTAAGGTCTCGGATAAAATTTGGAGCATACCTTGAAAATCGAGTGAACCTTTCTTCATAGGCAGCCACTGAGTCATCCTCTTGCCTCAATTCCAAGAATTGTTTTTCCATCCTAAGTCGAACAGCCTTCGGAAAATACTTCTAAAGAAACATACCTTTCAATTCATCCCAGTCAAGAGCATCAATCTCATCGGCATCCCTAATATTTTTAACCATCGACCACCACTGATCTACTTCACCCTCCAAACGGTAAATAGCAAGACTAACCTTTTGATTGTCTGAACACCCCACGACATTGAAAATCTTCTCCAGTTCTTTAATCCACCCTTCAGCTTGCACATGGTCAGATGATCCTTTGAATGATGGGGGATGTTGCCTCATGAAATGTTCCACCACTGACATGTTCCTCTGCGGTTGATCTGGCTGATCTCGTGCATGGATACCACCGCCATTTATCGCTTGAGTCAATTGCGCCATTACTACAACAAACTATTCAGTTCCAATTCGGACCATCTCAGGATGCTGATTCAGAAGGTTATTTCCTTCTGTATTCCTTCATAACACTGCTTCCCTATTTTTTCTGGGGAAAACCATTCCGAACAAACATGTCTTAGATGAAGCAACATGGTAATTTTCAAATCCTATATCATTTCAATTTGACCATAAAAAAATATTTTTGGATAATCATTTAATAGAATTATAACTCCAAAAGTTATCTAAACCGACCTTTGATTCCAACTATAAGGCCCCAGCCTTAATCCTTACTTAATCTTGAGATATTACAAGATTACACCTTGAGGATCTTTTTAGGTTTAGAATTTTAGATAATTAGATCATAAAACATCCATTACATTCCACATTTAAACAAAGTGGTTACATAAAGATAGTATTCATTTTTCCCATCAATAGAAACATATTTAAAATAAAACATGGATTCATTCTTGACACTTCCTTGACACTGTCATAATATCATGTAACTTTCCCTTGACCTGTGAAAAACATTTAAAAAAAACTTGGGATGAGAATAAAAAGCTCAGTATGGGTTATAAAAATATGGAGAGAAACATAAGTTCATATATACATAAGAATGAAATCATACATTACCCATAATACTTAAGCACTTTAACATACCTCATCAAATCTTGAATAAATCATAGAAATAATAAGACATTAAGTTAACTTGAGGCATTAATAACATTCTTACGTAGGGAGTAACCCTCCTGGTTACATTTGGAATACCCATAACTGTATATTCCCTAAATCTCTTCGGAGAAACCTTAACGTTTCACTCCATTGTGTTACCCAATGCATTGGAGAGCTATATCGGGCTGACCCACCCTTAGTTTATCACGGAACCACCCGTCTTCATAACAACGCCCAAGAACAATAACATAATTGCATCACATAAAACATACATAAAGGAAACATAAGATTTCCAAATTTCAATCACAAGGTATCAATAACACAGTGATATAATAAAAACATTATCAAAACCATTTTAAATACCAAAATAAAAGAAAATTAAAACATGGTATTTATATTTCTTTTTAAAAAAATTTATGGCTTGTAGAGGAAGCCGAAACTCAAATAATGGTCATTGCGGCGGAGAAGTCGTTGTCGCTGTATACGTACGACAAAAACATTTCCTTTTGTAGTTTAGTAAACGCTTCGTAAAAAAATATTCCTTTTGAACAAAAGTAAAAGTAAAAGGGTTTTATAAACCACATAAAAGAAGGTTGTTTATAACACAAAATATACCTCAATGAAAGGAGATTGAGACGAAGTCCCATACCTCGGGTCCGACTTGACTCGGTCGTTCTTTAATGTCCTGAATAATAAACTTGATTTAATTTCAACTTTCTTAAGAACCATTTTTAAGTTCATTATTACTTTTATATCACTTATTACCATGTTATGAACATTATGTAATTATTTAAGTTAATAACGGTTGTTTTAACGATCATTGGTACTTGAGTCAAAATATGCTCTTTGTAATTACAAGTTGTTCATGTATCCATTATATCAAGATTTATAATAATTATGTATATATCATATATATCATATATATCTAGTATATATATGTATTTATAATATTACATAATCATTTAGAGGTAAGAAATGAAATGCACCGTTCATGGAGACGGTAAGCCGTATGTACGCATGAACGGTACTTTCATTTCTATTTCATATTTTATAGAATAGAATCATAATGATATAAAGGTATATTATAATTCCAGTGTAATATCATATATAATATCATAACTCCATCCTTTTATACATCCCACATATGTTATCTAACGAATCAAATCACTTTGAGGGGGTCGTAGTCCGCACTTCCTTAAATGAAGATATCGCGTTTACCCATAATGGAAACCATAAAGGTATGCCCAAAATGAAAAATAAAGAAGCTTATGGAAAACATAAACATATTTTATATCATATATAAATATAGTGTCATCTTAATGGCCACCTTTGAAGGTGTTAAAATAATGTTGAACAATCATCGTTTCGGGAGGCCGTAATTCGCCATCCACGGAAACAGTATGTTCTTTAACCATTATATGTAGGTGTGTGTAAGTGTAGCTCGAATAATTCTTAGAAAAACATCCTAGTATATTTAAGATACTGGATTTGTTACAAAAGAAATGAATAAAAGGAGTTTAGGGGGTTAGAGAAGTAAAATAAAACAAAAGGACTCAAATGAAGACATTACCTTAAAATCGGGTAACTGCCTTTGGTTTGAGCTCAATGGCTTCCATGGGAAGACTTCTACCCAAAGAGAGGCTTCAAAGAGTAATATAGGGATATGGAGAGACAAAATGGGTAGGGTTTGGACGAGCCAACGTCTTTTGAAGTGTCGGTAAGAAGGTAGAGGTGGGGGCCTTTTATAAGAGGAGAGGAGGGGCACTCTTTGAAAATAAAGAAATGTTACTTTATTTTAAAATGATTTTCGGATTCAAAACGTCCCACAATAATATAATTAGAGGTTAAGGTGATAAGGGTTCAAAATCCACCCATTCAATAGGTTCTGGACATGTTTTGGTCATAGATTTTACATTATCATTACATTTTATTTAAATCCTTTATTAATGAGATAATCGTTGCATCATCATGATGTCATAAATAATTTAATTTATTTAAAGTCTAAAAATTATTAAAAAAATACTATGATTTAGGTGATCTATTTAGATTTACTATTACTATTTATAATAAAAAATCTTACTTTTATAACCCCATGTGAATTTTTTTTAGTAAAATAACTCATGTTTGTGTCATTTTTACATTAACTTTAAATAAAAAGTTATTAATTTCATTTTCCAACCAAAGTGGCTTCATGGCATCCCCAAGTTGACCCATGGATTTTCCTGGTCGGCCATGACACATCCAATGAGGTTAGGACATGTTTCAAGTTCATTTCATCTTATTACAACATTATTTTTACCTTAGAGTACACTAATTACCTCGAATCCCGATTAAAAACATAATAAGTTACTATTCACCAAAAAAATTATTTTAATCCCATTGAACCAGATTTTACTTCTTAATGACAACCATGTATGTCCGATTTTTGAAATTCAAAACACAGAAGTGGAAAAGTTTCATTTAAACGAAAAATCAGTTTTAAAGTACCACTTAGTGGTTTCACTATTCATTAAAAATGGAAGTTTTTCAGAAAAATACCAAAAATTCACTCAAAGTAAATTTTGATGTCCCAATCATAAAGAAAATATTTATTTTGACAAACATAGCTTATAAAATTGTCAAAAGATAGATTTACAAATGGTTTTCCATCAAAATGAAGTAAATCAATCTTTTAAAAATATTTGTGTTTTCCATGCTTACGATTGGATTTGTTTTCATTTTAAGACTCTAAAACACTATATAATTCCTTAATATACATAGATAAAAATATCTATTATTCATTACTTACTTGGTATGTTACATTGGATGGATGATTTCTTTGATGGATATGGGGAGGGTTTTCGTTGTGGCTGGGAAACATTCATGTGTGAGGCCCATGGTGTACCATTGGTGGATACACTAACTACTGATCCATTTGTTTTCAAATAGTTTTTTCAAAGGAAAAAATGATGTATGGATTACTAGTTTGGGATAGTGTGTCTTATGTATTTTTTAAAATGTTGATTTTATTGGATTTTTTGAGACCTAGAACCCCTCCTATTTGAATAGTGTTTTAGGGTTTGTGTTACTTTATAAAGTTAGGATGAAGGGATAGTTAGTGTTCTCTTCTATGAAATGTTTCGGGATGCCTTTATGGTGGTTCCCCTCATATGTTTGGATTTAGTTTTGGAATGTCTTGACCAATGGACCATGTTGGTTGGGTCCTTGTGTTCACTCATTGGATAAGGTATGTCCCCATTAAGGGAAAGATCATGGTTGAAGTGCAACCGAGATTGTTTCCCATTTGGAACACCCTCCATTTGATCAATGTAGGAATTAGTTTTCATGATATTTGGAGATTGAGTCTAATCAAATTACAATTTTTTATCCTCTAATAGAGAGAGAGTTCTCGGCAAAGTTTAAAATACACTTTAGTTTATAAGTTACCTGATTCATTGAAGGTGGAAGTTTTATGGTGTTGTTAGTGTGGATGGGTATCTATATGGTGTTTAAGAGGACCTCTGGGTCCTTCGTAGGCTCTTCAAACCAAGAGTTCACGTTGAACACCGGTGTGGGAAATCTGTTCATGAGAGGGTACGATGGCCACTTTTGGGAATCGTGTGTTGTTTGGAGACTTGGCATAAGCTCCCTCTTTATGAATTGTTTCTATCATTTATAATGGAAATTTTTGGTGACTCACTTTGATGTAATATTCTCATTTGACTATGAATGTGAAGTTCATGAAATCCTTTGAGAGTCTATGTTATGTTGGGAGTATGTCTCCATTGGAAAAATATCAAAATCCTATGTTTTAGAGGAAGGTGCTTACATGTGTCTTTTCCTTCTATTATTTCTCACCAAAAGAAACAAGGTGCGCTGTGTGTTCATCCTCTATGAACTTGTTTCAGAAAAAGTTTTGGTTAGGGTAATGTGAGTTTTGGAGTGTGTAATGTTTTGGTATGCCCATCGAGGTTTGTGGTGTAGTTTATTCTAGCCTCAGAAGAAGAATTTTCGTTAACAAGTTTCAAATGCCAAACTATGAGGCCAAAGATGCTTCAATAATTTGTGCTACAGACATAGGTCCAAGAGATAATGTGGCACATATTCAGGGAAAATACAAGGGTCGTTTAAACCCTTGTACAAATTCATGTCCTCAGTATAAAATATGGGGGAGATTTTTAACCTCTGGTGTCGTCATCTTAGTTTTGTTGTCCCAGTTCTATGGGAAGAGTTGGAAGATCCTCATGCCCATGTTATCACCCTATATCATTATTTTCCCCTTTAGTTCCATTGTATTTTTAGAATGGTTGGAAATTTGGCTAGATTGGATGAGAACACGGTTTGTGCATAATTATTAGTTACCATGTGCCAGGAATCCATTCGAATAGAATTATCTGCGTGGTTGGCCCACAACTTCCCAAACTACGTGTAATAACCATGTGTCCATCTGAAAGCCTTTAAATTTTTCGGTCTTTTGTTCTGGAATGTCTTGGTCAGTTAAGATGTTTAGTTCTTATTGTTGGGAAACCCACAATGAGTCTTATTTATGTTCTTTCAGAAATTTGTAATGGAACTCTACCGCTTGTACTGAGGAGTTTTTTGGGGCTCCCCTATTAGTGTCTTTATAATATCGTTGGAAAATTCGTGTTTTGGCTAATAGTGGGGTGCCCATTTTGGACTCCCCACACTTGTAACTCATGTGTTTTCTATGGTCTTGTCTTGGTGGTAGGTAGTCTTGTTTGGATCTATATATCTACCATCATTTTCATTTTGTAAGCATTGGGATTGGAGAGTGCCCACCTACTTTGTTAAATCATGGTAAGTGTAACCTTATTCATTGTTGTTATTCATTTGTTTAAATTGTTGTAGTCTTTTTCAGAGAGTGTTACGGTAGTTTTATTTTGGAATAATGTTTTAATGATCTTAAACATTTCATGAATGTGATGTATGTTTTGGTTTGTGAGAGTTTTCCTTCCTTGATAGATCATTGGAGGTGATTTGGCTTTTTTGGGGTAGATGATGCTTAGAAGGGGAGTACATATAGGATTATTAGATAGGATTGGATTTTTCTTTGTCCTTGTTATGTCATTCTGGGGGTGGAATGATTTACAGTGGGGATAATTTCCACACTAAGATTTCAATTCTTTTCTTTTATTCAAATCCACATTGGGTTCTTAGATTTCTCTTATTTTCCTTGTGTTTCGGGTGTGAAATTTTTATGTGTCTTGTTTTCATGATCTATGACATTGGTATTGGGGGTATTGTATGATAAATGGCCTTCACATTTTACAAAATTATTCTATTATGTTGTGGTGTTTTGGAGTTGGTTTTGTGACACTCTTTTTGGCAGCACTTGTGGGGTGGGTTGTTGAGGTAGTTCATACCCATCAGTTGGATGATTTTGGGGCTTAGAAGAGTACTTAGTTTTGGGAAATTTTCTCCCATATCATTGAAGTATTATTCCCTCATGGTTTCCCCATGGAAAAATCTTACAATAGAGGATAATAGATGCCATTTATATGGCATAAATAGGCTACATTGTTTGGATGCATGGTCTAGTAAGCTGTGTGGTCAAACCGTGCAAGGGTATCCAGCTCATAAACAATTATTTGAAATTCTATGTTTCCCATCGGGAAAAAAACCAAATATTCCCCTCTCTTCACAATTTCGTTCCCTGCCTCCATGTACAGCCTCCAAGATCTCTCAACCTCTATTGGAACTAAATTTTTAAGGGCATTTTGATGGGGGAAACATCAATATCATGTCAGTTAGTCTTACTCTCTTGGATTAATTCCTTCTCCGTAGGGTTTCTTTCACCCTATAATGATGTTCATATTTCCAGTGACTAGGGATTCTTACCTAGGGTTTTTAATTGGGATTCTTGGTCTAATAATTATTTTTTAGGTTTCTTATCACATTCTTATGGTGCAGTGGTGGTGTAGTTGATTTTTTCACCATGATTTGAGGGTTTCGATGATTAATGTTGGTGATTCTATGGGTAATCAATTATTTAGGAGTTAGAAAGATTTTTTAATTAATTTATCATTTACTTATTATGTTGTGAATGGTGAAAACCCCCATTATTTTTAGTAATACTAAACCATTTAGTTTTAAATTTACATTTTTTTATGTTTTGTATTTTTAAAACGTAACTCAAGTGATATATCTTGTAATGGTTTTATGAAATCCGAAATGGATTTTTTTAGTTGTAGAAATTGGCTTCTAATTCTGGTTTGGTAATTATTTAATGTCATGTGGGCCTCAAAATGGGTTTTTCATTGGGTTTTATGGGGAAAACATTGCTTTAATACTTCAAAGTGTTTTGTGAAAATGGGTGTTTTTCAGGTGTATATTTTGTGGTAATATTTGAAAAAACCTGTAGCCCATGATAGTGGTTTAATAAATGATTCAAGGGCTTCCAATTCTGTTATGGAGTGCTATTGGTGGGATTTGGGCCTTGAATGACTGTATGGAAATGTGTTTTTTGTGAAAAAACAAGGTTATACACCTTTTGTTTGTTTTATGAAAATTGAAGATGATTTAATGAGTTAAACAAAGTCCCCATGTGATGTAAATGTACTATTTTGGTGATTATATTAACTTAATATGGATTTATGAATGTAAAATAGGTGATTTACGATTTCATTCGATTTTATAATGTTTTATAAATATCTGAAATTTTTTATCATATTGCCAGAAAGGTGAAAAACATGTTTGTGGGCTGTTTGTATGTGTATGATGTGAAAAATGAATATTTCTTGTGAAATGAGATTTATGTTTCATGTATGTGGGACATTTGGTAAATGTGAGATGTGGATGTTTTATTTTAATGTGAAATATATATTTCATAGCTTGTTGAACGTTTTTTAGCACAAGTTGGAAACCTGAGTATCTAGTTTGGTGGATGTGTACTAGTATGCTAGTGATACCGTGTGGTTTGGCCTCTGTTTCATATATAAATTTTGAAACTAAAAACTCTAAAAAAACAATGATGATGATTAGATTTGGGGAATACTAGGTCATGGGTATGATCCCTACTAGTTTATCATGTCCACAAGAATGGATTTTCTGTTGGTTACTTTCATAGAGATACGAGGTAACTAGGACCCATGATGATCTAGTTCCTAGTGGTTATTTCCCTTTTCTTTTGATCATTAAATGATTTATGCTTATGATCAACATATACACCGTTTGGATAGAAAATTTAGTATCTTTGGTATTTTATTTAAAATTGTTGATTCATTATAATAGACTACTTGAAATCTATTTTAATTTAAACTTTTATCTATTAGAAATTGTAACTAGCATTTCAGGTTTATTAAAACATTCAATATTTTCATCTTTGAATGTTTATCAAATCAAAAATCATAGTGGTGATATCCTATTGGGATTTCATGCCCACTCAATATAAACCATTAGGTGTTAGTAGATTTGGTTATTTTTTCAGTAAGTTTGGGTACAACTTTTGTGCCAATTGTTCAGGGTTTTGTGGTCCACCGTGATGCGGTGTTGTGGATATGGCTTGAGGGTGGTTCCCATTGCCATGTAATGGTTCTTGAGAATTCATTTTTGGTTTTTTACCTTTTTAATTATGTTTAAACAATGTTTTAAATTTTGTAATTCAATTCTAAAATTTTCTAAAAGATGGTTTTGTAACAAAAATTGAGATTTGTTTTATTGGATTCGGTCGTTGATTTATGTTTATAAACTCAGGTAAATCATCCAAAAAATAAATTTTATAATACCTGGGCACTTTTAACCACACGTAGGGATCGTGAAAGCCCTTCGGGGCTTACCATGGGCCGGTTCTAATGGCGGTTTTGATGGTGACTAAATTTGTTTTTTGACACTAATATTATTATGTAGTTGACTTCTAATAACAATTTTTTATTTTGGATTTCATAGTTATTATAGATGAATAAAAATAATAATTATTTCTTAGAAATTATAATATAGATTATGAAATAATTTTCACTTATACTATTATCATCATAACAATGACTTTGAGGACATTTGGGACAAATATCAACATATCAACTGATGAAAACATAATTGAAAAAGTGATAAAAAATAATAAAATAATAATAGAAATTAACATTATAATATACATTAAAATTTTTTTAAGCATGTTAATAATTAAAATAATTTTATTATTCATGAATATAATGAATTAATTTGATGGTTGGGACTCTATCAAAGGAACACATTACCATAAAAACTATATTTTTAATAATTTTAGTGTATTATTTTTCTAATAATTTTACTGCATATCCATTTTAATAAAAATTTATATTTATGTATTTATTATGACATGAAATAATTATACAATAAATGAATTTATTATTTCTATTTACATAAGGGCTATTTATATTTATTTATTTTAGTTTCATTACAAGATAAATAAGTAATGTTTTATTTTAACATTCTCAACATTAAAATAATTTCATACCACCATAATATCATTCTATATTTTTGTTAAAATAATAAATATCTTATTAAAATGAAATAAATACCCTCATTTACATTTTTCAACATATTTTAATTTTAATAATGGTTTTCAATGTAAATTTTGTGATGATATCCAAAAGTGTATTGAATTTGGGTTCAATATAGTTTTTATGTCATTGTAAATAAAATTTTCAAGATAATGTTGTTCTATTGAAGAAATAGTCTTTAAACATATATTATGATTCTATGTGAGCCTTTTATATATTATAATGATTAGTGACATCCATAAATCACATAAATGTGGGTGATCCATTAATATAACTAGATGATGGAAGAGACTGATATAGGCCTACAATATAACTAACAATGATTATCCTACATGGATTACATATTATGTTCCTTGAATATTCCATATATTACCCAAAAAATTCATGAATACGTAAATAGTTTACTGTCATTGGAGAATAGGTACACATTAATTAAAATATGTTAATGGTTGTCAATATATCACAGAATGATCTTCCCATTCAGTAATCTCAGGTAAATCCTTTTTTGATTTATGGGGAAATGAAACATAATAAACAGTGGGCTTAGATTCTTAGTAAGGGTAACAAAAGACAGATAATCCTAAAATGAATATAACGGTACAAGAACCAAAGAATATAATTCCAAAACCAAAACCTACATATCAAATTTCATAATCCTATGAGATGTAATAATGATTTTCAATTTTTAAGACATGAATCGAAAGATAATAAAAAAAATGTTCCTTGAGAGAATAACATTGGAATAAGACATAATATTGGGACACTCACATAATTATAGAAAATCATTTCTATAGTACTCAAGTTTATTTTACAAAACATATAATGGTAATATATGGGTAGCTATAACTATTAGGTGGGACACACCCCCATCTCTAGAGGAATCTAATTTCTCAAAATGGTATGGATTAACTCTCCAAGCCATCCTAGTAGCCAAGGTTCACACACAAGACCATCTTAATAGATAAAGTCTATTATTTAACCTATTTCACTCTCTATTCCTACCATGTCTTTCGCAACATGGTTCACTATTCATTCCATCAATGTCTTACTGAATTGGGTTTACTCCCATTTCTAGACCTGTCATAGAGATCTGAGTTCACACCATCTCTAATCCATATCTTAATGAAATTGGGTGCACACCCTAATCAAGTCCAATATATCCCATGGGACATATATCATTATCCAATTAATCTAATAGAGATATAGGTACCACTCATATATGGTTATAATGTAACCATCGTCCTTGGTTATAAGGTAACTACCATCCTTGGTTATAATGTAAATAACATCACATAACCAAATTAATATAGATGAGTTCCATAATACTAAATAACATTTCTTATATAACAAACCCTTAAATGTTCAAGGTTCCATAAATATTTCATTATATCATAACCTTTGTAAAAGGAACATGTTTAATTATCATTTCATCACATCATTATAGCATAAACAGTGAGAGGTGGTGAATATTCATAAGATTTCTATTTTGATAGAATATAAGGAGTTGGAATGGATTTAATAAAAATATTATCATCATAATCACAAACCCTTCAGATAATGAATTAAAATTGTATCATAAGTTCTAATTCCCATTAAATAATAAATTTTAAAAATAGATTTAATATTTTATGGAATGTAATTATGAAATATCATGAAATGTTTTCATAAAGATAATATAATTCTACTTTAAAAATTATTTCACAACAAATAAATATTTTAAAAACATTTTTCATTAAGAATAACAGGAAAATTTATAATGTAAGATTCAATGTAATAATTAGTGATGATATTAGAATATTTTTTCATTCATTAATATAAAAATTAATATTCCATTCAAAATTTTGATAAAATATAAATTGAATTTATTGGGAAAACCATAGGAATATTCCTTAAATAAAATTCTTAAATATATTCAAACATGTGTAATTATTTATTATAAAAATTTGAATATATTATGATTTTTTAGGAATCATGCTTTTGGATGAAAAATATTTATTAACCAAATATAAAATTTCACATAAAAGCAATTCTATAGACTCATGAATACAAAAATAGAGAAATATTAAGGGGAAACATGTATTATCATGATAGGAATGGTGGGTAATAATATTTATCAGGGTTAAAGTGGATGTTTCATAATATATAACCATTTCAATCAATATCATAAACAATCCAAATAAATAATGATCTTGTTACATAAACCTCTTACCAATTTGGTTACATTGAATCATAATCCCCTCAAAAGAATAAAATAAAATGGAATTTAAATTATTAGTAAAATAAGAATATTAATTATATAGAATTTCCATTGGAATTATATACACTTTATAGAAGAGGATCAGTTCATAATATAACTTATGTCCCAAAGAATGGAAACTAAGAAAATATTCCATAAATATCTATTAGCTTTTAAACTATAATACCACCGAAATATCAATCCTAAAATGTATATCAAATTAAATATAATTTTATGTATACATATCATGGAATAAATTCATGGTCTACATATACACAACATAAATTATATATTCAATGAATATGGAATGTGTCTCATCGAAGTAAAAATTTAAAGGAAAATCCCATAATTATTTAGCAGGATTGAATAATAATACATATGAATTAGAGAAGCTCATATTTATTTGAAAATAATAATAATTTTTTTGAGAATAATCATAAAATACATTAGTGGATTGTATATACCCCACATATATGAAATATTTGGTGGTTATAGAATTTGTCTCATGGAAAATAAAAGTGATTCATAAATAACATAAATCGTTTGTGTATTTGAACAAAAAAACCCAATGATGAGTAATGATAAAAATAATATTTAATGAACCATAATTTTCTAGATAGGAATCATAAAATATACTGGCAATCATTATATATAACACATAAACGAATTATGAGTTTGATATATAGTTTTTCTCATACAAAATCAAAGTGAGACAAAATTCCCTAACTTCTTTAGTGACATTGATATGTAAACATCATGAAAGAATGATCCTAAAATGTATATCTAAATAACCATAATATTCATGACATGAATAATAAAAAAATTAGGATAGTTATATACTGAACTTAATAGAAACTTGTGGTGGATATAAGAATTGTCTCATAGAAAATAAAACTTACACGTAAATCCCTAACCTTAGGTATTGACATCATACGTACATGTTAAAACATTATATATAATAAAAATAATTTTATTATAAATATATCAATGATCCATATTTATATATATAATTTCATATAATAATGTTAATATGGGAATTTATAATCAATTTATTAACAATTCCATGTTAATGATACATTTCGAGAAATAAATTATTGTTTTTCGATGATGTTTTTATTTGTAATTTTATGTGTACAATTACTTTGATCATGGTTCACTCATATAGAAACTGTAAACCAGAATATAAATATCATTAATATTCATCATATATAAATTTTCTATAATCCATAATATTTAGTGATATGAAATAAAATAAATCATTCATGGAGATGGTATGTTTTACGTATACATGAACATTGCTTCCATTTTATTATCATAATGATATACAGATGAGTAAGTTTTATTTATTCCTATTACGGTATAAATTTTATGTCATATATACCACATATAATCTTGAAACTCACCCTTAATACCTTCAATGTACTATGTGGTCGAATTTCATTGTGTCATGAGGTGGTAGTCTTCTGTACACTTGAGAATCATTATAATATTCGAAAAAAGTGATTCTAATGTTTTGTGTTATATAATAATTCAATAATCATTTAAAATAATATATATCATATATATCATACATAACAAATAAATACATCACCATTAAATTCCACGGTAGGTGCTAATTGTCATGTAATTGGTATCAGTTTGCGAGTTGGTAGTCCTCTGTACACACAAATAATGATTCCATAAACAATTTGATGGAAGTGAAGGATGTAGTAGTTCATGGCCTTAACATAATCAAATTTCATTTTATATAATAAAATTACAATTTAATATAATAATTTTATAATAATAATTCAATAATGTGGGGATTGAAATAATATAATTATTATATTTGAAAAACATTACCTCTTCTTTTGGGTATTCTCTTTTGTTTTTCACAAATGACATATTAGGTTAGATTTTTTCCCAAAATAATTCATATATTATGAGGGGAGGATAGTTTTTATGTTATTTGGGTAGTTCATTTCCTATCAAATGATGTGTGAATTTGACAATATAGTAGGAGAGTGGAAACCTTTTAAAATAGGAGGAGTATACACACTATGTATTTTTGAAAAGAATTATGTGCTTCCACATTTTTCACATGTCACAATAGCCCAAAATAGAAAATTATAAAAAATAAAAAGTGGTGTTGCAAAATTATGGCTAGAAAATAGTTATTTTATAATTTAATTTTTTATTTCTACCATTATAATTTTAGTTTCACCCCACCTAGAGTAAACATGTTAATATCATTTACTAAGATAATTAATGTTTACTACGTTCACATCACATTTTGGAAAATTATAAGTTGAACATATTAGATAATAAAAATTATTTGAATTTCTAATATGGAATCAATTTTTTAAATATTCATTCAGAGAAGATGAAATATTCAATTTAAAATTAATCTCATCGATGAGATATGAAAGTAATTTTTTAATGAGAAAATGTTCAATAGTTTACAATGTTTCTATACCACTCTTCAATATGAATTGGATTACAATGATCTAAATTGGATTAATCATAATATTAATGAAATTATTTACTTTTAGAAAAATATAATTTATATTTATAAATAAATTAATAAAATTCTATGTTTTATATTAAAATTTAATATATTTTTAGTATCCATCAAAATACGATAATTCTCATAAAATCTCTATAATTGACCCTATGATAATATATTATTTTTTTAATAAAATATTACTTTTATTATTTTAAATTAATTTTATAAAAGTTAAAAATTCATTCTAAAATATGTGTTTCATAAAAAGGTAGAAAACATACTATTATAGTAATATAAATTTTATGTGTGAAATTGGATCTATTTTAATCTAATGTATAGAAAAAAAATATGGGTGTTTACTATTTTCATGAATATGTATACTTTATAAATAACCAGATGTATTTTCTTTGTTTTATAGATGTCGATCAAATTTATTTTAATAAAAATTTGGTTCTTTTATATTTTTTATATATTAAAATTGTTCTAATTTTAATTTTAAAAAAATTGGTCCCAAATGAATAAAATTTATATGGACTTCATTTTTTTTTTAAATTAAATATTCATATTAATACACTTTATTCCAATGGTTAGGTGAAAACTGTCATATTAAATAATTAAATTTTAATTGTATGACATATTTTGGGCAAACATCATGTTGTGTGTAGAAAAATCAAAACACAGTACTATGTGTAACATAATAAAAACAATGCGTGTTATGGAACACAAGATAAAATCAATTTTAATTGTACCAAAAATGATAATTAGTCTTCTATGTCACCTAAACAATGGAAAACAAAATTTTATTTGAAAATTAATTCAAAAAAAAAACTCATGTTGTTACATTATACAACCCTTAAGAAGAATTTGTTCTTCCAAATTTATCTTCCTCATCGAATCTTTAATATTTTAAAATTACTCCATAAAAACTCGTTCCATTAAAATTGATAATAATACAACACTAAAAAGGGTAATTTTATAAACATAATGATTACCAATTGTTACTCATAAATAGGCACCACATAGGACAACATATGTGGGATGTGAAGATTTGGACCAAGGAATAAAATTCATAAATAATTATTGATAATGAAAGAGATCATGGTTTATAATATAATGGATTATATAGAGAAAGTCAATGATGAGAATAGAAAAAATGTAATATGGTTTAAAATGGGGAATTAATATAATAAAAATAAAGATAATACGACAGTATTTCATTCACTATCATTTTTCTTATGTAGAATAATTAGCATGAAAAGATATACATACGTGGTTTTATCCCATTTAATATGAACAATCTCATCCAGTGGTTATTCCATTAACAAATTTCACTTCAAGACATACTCCATGAAAAAATGTGTATTTTTATGTGCCTGAATCACTAATAGATCACTTGATCTATAAGTATAATGTTAATTCAATACATCTATATATAGATATCATAATAATGGTTATAAAGGGTTATGAAATATCGACATTTCATTATATGGTGAAGTAATACATTAATGTCTAAAGCTCCATCAAATGTAAACATTCCACCATTCAATAAATTTTTAACCTTATTGTCCTTCCAAATTATTAATATTGAATAATTTAGAAATAATGTTACTACATTTCCAAAATGTACATATCATTAGGTCTCATATACAATAAAGTGGATCTTGATTATAACATTCCCAACATGTGAATACATTCATAATGGATTCTCTAAAGACATTTTTATATCCTTAGTTATCATTGAACCTTATTTAAAGCACTCATGATTCATTATTACATAAAAAATAATTGATTATTTGTTTTATTCTATAATTCCACATGTGTTTCAAAATAAATAAATGATGTAATAAACAACATTTTCAATAAATAAATAATCATTTACATGGTAATATGTACTTCCCAATTTAATTATTCATATATAACATGTCCTTATCCCAAAAACATATTCCTTATATTGTGAAAAATATTATAGGATATATCCCCTTAAATTTTTTTGTTATTTTAAATAAATAACTTATCTAGACCATTAGTATCATTTAACGTATTCATGAATATAGTAAATGAAGAGTTTGTAAAATATATATATATATATTCACATAACATTATTCATGACATCTAACAAATATGAATTTACTTTTTTACACCTCATTATTAATACACTAACTAAGTTTCCTCATTTTATTTCATATTACATTTTCCATTAATATTTCATTCAATGTATCTTTATCATCTATAGTATAACCTTTACTCATAGAAAATTTATAATTTTCTACACAAACGTTTCATTACAAAAAAACTTAATTCCCACAATTTCACCATTTAATAAATTTATCCATTTGATAATACATTAGGGAGACCAATATCCCAATATATTTCGTTATCAAAACATTCAAGTTTTACTTGATAATGTTTTATTGTATTACCTACATCTCCACACAGAAAAAATATTTTAATTGAATTAATATATTCCTTGTAACTATTCTACCCACATTATTGATATATTGGGAAAAAAATACTCATTCCTCTATGGTCTCCACTAATAGAACACTATGAATAAACTATCCTTATAAATTTTATTTCTTTCATGATTTTGTTAAGGTGTACATTTTGAATCATGTCCAATTATAACTAATTAGAAATAATAAAAATATCCTTCTATAATGTTAATAACATATTTAGATAAACATCATAAAATTTTCCGTCCCATTCATTTTCAATGCAGTTCCTTCTCTTTTAAGTCATTGACTAAAAACCAAAAAGAAAACTTTTATCAATGCTAATCATGATGGGAAACAATATAATCCTGAAAATAAATTATATGATGTCTAAATCATGACAAAATATTTTTTTAATATAATTCCTCAGGTCAATCAAAGGTATTTCATAGTCAAAATGAATTTAAATCCATCATTAATGTCCAAATTGTATTAGGAATTTTTAATTCATATCCCATGAGAGTTTCAGACTAGGTGTGAAGTAAGGACCATTTTCCTATTCCAGGTGATGAACGAGCCTAACACAATTCATGATTTTTTTTACTTATCTCCCATATGTACCATTTTTCCAGATCCACACACACATTTAGTATCCATACATGCATATAATTTCTAAGAAAGCATTATCTCTATCCCTTACAAATATTAAATGAAATTTCTATATACTTTGAATCATCCATAGACATTTACAATGATATATCAATAGAAATACACTTAACATTATCAAATGTCATTTCAATAATGTGATATCATACTAGTTATCAAAATTAAACTAATCCATCCACTTATTACCTTCTATGTATACCAAGGCCTGTCATACACTATAATTACATTTTTTAGAGTAAAAATCAATACATTATGAAAAAACATGCCTAAGAACAATAATTGTTTATAATATTTGGAGGATAGGTGCATTATATTTTACCAAGTTGGAAGATATTAAATTTTTCTCATACTGATCATCACCATTTGTAATCCTACGTGAAATAATTATCCATAAGATATAGAAAGTAAACATAAGAATGTGCGAGTTCAGATTCTCTGAAGGGGTAAAATATTAGATATATAGGAATAAATGAACATATGTGTATGATAACATGAGAATATCAATTGTAAACCATAACACTCATATAAATGATCATAATATTGAGTACTTTCATAATTATTCAATGGTTGTAAGACATGAATCATTATATAAATAATGTACATAATCAATAAGATCCTAACATTTGAATAATACATAGAATTGAGATATATATAATCATATAAAATATTTTTCCTGGTAGTAATGTCCCTTTGATTATACTTATAAGGGTATTCAATGGCTATATACAGCTCATGGGTAGGATAAACAACCATCACTAGTGGTAACCCATTCACCTTTTTGTTATTAGTTCACTCCCCAATTGATCAAAGTTTTCGAGGTATGATCTCGATACTATAATAGAGAAAAAAGTATCTTACGTAACAAGAGACACTCCCTATTTCATCCCCTTGATATTAAACTATACATACTCCACTTTTTAGCCCCACTCCACTGTAATAGGTTAATTCCATATTCTAGCCACATCATACTAATTATTGTTCACTCCTCATTCAATCCTGATAGTACTTAAATGGATTAAATCCCAAATATAGAATTTTAAATTTCATGATTATTAAATAATTAAAAAATTGTATAAGATTTAGATATTGGACCCACAAGTCAATGGTTATAACAAAATAAATATCCATGGTTAGAAAATAACTATTTTACTTGGTTGAAACATAACCACAATCACATATTGAGTACAATTAATATGTTATCCACATTCCATAAAACACTCATAATATAATAAAACATGAATTGGGAACTGTTTCATAAAAATTTCATTACATCATAAAATATTTAAATGAAAAATGGTTCATAATAATTTCATCATACCAATATAGTATAACCCATGAAAAGAAGTTGGTTTACCTAATATTTTGATTAAGGTATTATGCATTGAAGAAAAACGATTTTATAAACATCACGTAATGATAATCATAAAACATTAACAGAATGAATAATAAGTATTTCCTTTACTGATTTTTCTATTATATTAAAAATTATATCAAATTTTTTCATCCTATATGGAAAATAACTATAAAAGTCCATTTAACAAATTTAATGAAAAAAATATTCTTTCCAATTTCAAAAATGATTCTCAATACAAAAATCATTTTGAAAACATTTTTAATTGAAATTAACCGTTAAAAATTTAAATTAATTATTGAACTCACCTATTTGTTTCAATCACAAATCATGGTTCTTTTATTTTATAATCATGTTTCATTAATATATATATTTTCTTTCAGTTAAAAACTTTGTATTTTTACTCTCACTCCTCTCTCAATTATGTTTACAGTGAAACATTTCTCTAACTAAAAGGTTACCACTAGAGGTTACCGATAAAGTATACAGCTAGATGGTTACCCCATGAAGGTTACCACTGAAAGGTTACCACTAGAAGGTTATCTATAGAGGATATTGATAGAAGTTAGCAACATAGGTTACATCTAGAGGTTACTGATAATTGTTACCAATGGAGGTTACCATAGAGGAACCTTACCATTGATTTATCAATACAAGATCACCGCGATAAGTCTACTTTTCAAAGGCTACTATTGTAGAGACACCGGTAATGTTTACTTCTACAAGGCTACTGATGAAGCCTACTGATGAAGCCTACAGATGAAACCTGATGATGAAGACTTTCGAAGAAGTCTACTAATGAAGAATACCATCAAGAAGGCTATGGATACTAGTCTACTAATATATACTCTTCTACTGCTAACTTTTTCAATTTATTAAAAATATTATATTCCTAATATTTTGTAAATTTAATGCTTCTGAATTTAATTAATTTTTTCTATATAAATATCAAGAGATTGTATCTAGAGATAGTACAAGGTATGAGGAAGACCGCACATGGTTTTTTAATCCTATTTTCAGACCTCAAATATAAAATAATACACCAATTAAGAGAAGATGATGGATATATGAGTAGTGAACATTACAAGCTAGTTCTAAAAAAATGGGAATACTAGTACATACACTGTGAACCCATGAACATCACAAATATCATTTGGGAGATCCAATTCCTGAATATCTTTCGTGATTCATCAAATCTATTTCTAACCAATAAGAAGAACACCTTAGTACTTGGAATCCAGAACCTCGAGTTGAGAAACTCTGTTTTGGAGGCTACTTCGAGAGAAAGACTGAAACTGTAATTTCTTCACTCCATGGCGTATAGAGTTGAACATAAAATACATTGAGCTTTATAAACTCAATCATTATAAAATTTTCTCTATTTTTTGTCTTATCTTACATTTTTGAGAAGTGTGTGTTTGTCTGATACGCATATTTTATCTTGTGGATGAACTGGATGATATTGAAAATACACACACCAATCATTACATACACATTGTTACCCACATGTAACCATGGAAGAGGCTGTGTGGGGACTGGTTGTGTGTGTTTTCCACAATGAACTACTGTAGAGGGTGTGATCCCTGGACAGTTTTTCAAAACTGGTATAAATCCCCATACAGTCTGTGTATCAAGTTTATTGTAAATATAACCTACATGGTGGTAGGTGATAACCAAGTGGAGAGGAATAACTCTTAACATTGGACAGAACATTTGGGTTAACTCTGGTGTGTACCTTCTTTGTAATACTCTATTTCTCTATTTTTCATAGCTTATAACATCATAATAGAATATTGTTTTACATTCACTGTGATAATTAGTTTTGGTTGGTTTGTATCTATGTTTAATTAAATGATACTCTTTTAAAATTTTGTTAATGTTTTTACATTGATTCAACTAAGGACTAATCAACCTTTGAGAATCTTGTTGACCAATTGATAATTTAAATCACTATTGCATTAATTAACTAGATTGTTTCTTATTTTTGGGATTTTTATCATAATGTATTTAAAATAAATTTCATGTAGGAACTCAATTCAACCTTTCCCCCAACTGAGTTTCTACCCCAAAGATCATTTGGTATCAAAGGGTAGTTTTTACTGCTTCAATCAAAATTCTTTTCAGGAATTACATAATCTTTTCAATTGTGATTTTATTTGTATCCTAAATAACTTAATGCTTTTGTCAAATATAAATTTTCAGTTCATTAACTTCTAATTGACTATGGATAACCTTGTTGAGGTTGTGGAAGCTAAAATTCAACCTTACTGTAATGGTAATAACTATGGTCAGTGGAAATTGAAAATTAAAATGTATCTAGAAATTATGGGTCCTGAAATTTGGGACACAATTTGTGAAAAACAAGAATTACCTACTATTGCTAGGGACATGTGGTCTCAGTTGACTAGATATACATATAATAATAATTGAAAATGAATGAATGCTTTTTACAATGATCTAAGTGATTAAGAAATCAGTAGAAAATATTCTTTTTATATTTCATATGAAATTTGGGATACTCTGGCTGTTTCCCATTAGGGAATAACCAATGATAATGAAATGATATTAAATACATATACTATTAAATATGATAATGTTAAAATGTAGCATGAGGATACTATATCTGAAATGTATCTCAAGTTCAATGAAATATTAAATACCATCAGTTTTCTTGGGAAACCAATATAATACAAGGATCTGATCACGAGATCGCTTCACTGTCTACCAGAAATATAGAGAGGAACATCTGTTTCTATCTGAGAATCATGCGAGATAAGCAAGATACCAGTGAAAGAACTAATTGGAAAACGAATGATGTATAAAGAAGAGCTTAAGGTCAATCAATAAGTAGATAAATATCCTAGAATGAAATTTTTAGTATTCAAGACTTCTACCTCAAAGAGCAAAAAAAAAGAAAATTTTCATATTTCTGTAGATAGTTCCACTAGTGAAGATTTAGATTCTAATAGTGATGATGAGATGGAACATCTTGAAACAAGGTTAAAAAAATTATACTAATAGAATAAGTTCAATAGAAACTCAAATTATATAGGAAGGTGTGATATTAATGGAAATTGGAAAAAAGAAATAAAATTTAATGGAATCACAAATGAGATAATTTGTTCTGAGTGTAAATTAAAAGGACATGTGAACGCTTATTTCTCCATGCTGATGTTTATGAAGAAATATAAAGACTAGGGAAAAGGATATAAAAAGCCTATGAAAGCTACTTGGAGTTCTTCAGAAGATAGCTCCAGTGAATCTGACACTTCTAATTCTAAAACAAAAATCATGAAAACCTATGTTTCATGAATGAAACAACTGATGTGACACTCAATTATCTTATAAATAATGCTTACAATTATGGGAATGAGAGTGAATCAACTAATGATGAATATAGGACAATGTATGAACTATTTGAATATTGTGGAATACTGTAGGATACCTTTAATTAACTCAAGAATAAATATAAATTATTGAAAAGAAAACATGCTTTAAATGCCAATTATAATTCTGATCTGGATATTGAAAAAGAAAAATTTGATCATATATTAAAATAATATACTGAAAAAAAATTCCAATGAGCAATTAAAAAGATATCTTGATAGGTTTACTGCATGTAGAGATATCCTGACCTTCTTTCTAGGAAAAAATTCCCTAAAATACACAACTGGTTTAGGATATCAACCAGGAAAGACAAAGATTATTAAGAACAAATATGTTCCAAAATCCTGATAGTTCACTAATAGTTTATGTTCTAGACCATCTTTTGAGAAACAATTATTTAAAATTCCAAACAATGACTTCATGTCTCAAAACATATCTATTGATTATAGGAAGACTATATAACAAATATGGGTTCTTAAAGTGTTTCATACTAACCACTCTGGACCCATGAAAATTTGGGTACCAAAGTAACTGAATGCTTAATATATTTTGTACGAAAATTGTCTAAAGAGCTCTTGTAAAACACTATGGTATTTGGAAAATGGATGTTGAAGACATATGATAGGAAACTATTCATGCTTCGAGAGCCTATTAATTATGATGGGGGACATGTTATATTTGGTGATAATTCTAACGAGAAGATCAATAGTTTATGCCAAATTAGTAACCCTAATACTATATTGAATTCAAAAATACTTTTTATTAATGGGTTAAAGTACAATATACTTAGTATCTCTCAGTTGTGTGATGACAGTTTTAATGCTAATTTGAAAATGATGCCTTCAATGTTTATAATTTTTAAAATGATTTAATATTCTGTTATCTTATAAATCACAATTTATATGTTGTCGATTTAAACTCATTAGATAATTAAAATGTTTCTTTTTTAAATGATTTTCATAAGGAATCATCTTTATGTCATTGAATATTAGGACACTGTAATGTGTACTCACATAAGATACTGACTAGGAAAAGGATAGTAAGAGATATACCAAAATTGGAACCCCCCCTAAAAAATTTTGAAATCTTTGTCAAAAGGGAAAGCAACAGAATGTTTCATTCAAACCAATGAAATAAGATTCAACTTCACAATCGTTGTAGTTGGTTCTCATGGATTTCTTTGGACAATCGAGAGTTTCAAGATTAAATGGAAATCATAATATCTATGTTCGGGTATATTATTCTTCTAGATACACTTGGGTAAACATTCTATCTAACAAAATTTAATCATGTCATTACTTTATTAAATATTCCATGTTTGTTGAAAATTTTAGTGGACATAAAATTAAGACCCTGAGAAGTGATCATGGTCGTGATTTAGAAAATTATGAGTTCAAATCTTGTTTCTCACATTATTTCTATATTCAAAATTTATAGGCTCCAAGAACACCTCAAAAAAATGGAGTTTTAGTATGACGTAATAGGACACTTCAAGTGAGTTACCAAACTATTCTTAATGATTATAACATGCATATTTATTTTTGGGTTGAATATATAAATACAACTTGTTATATCATCAATAGAGTCTTAATTAGAGCGGTTCTTATTAAGACCCGTTATGATATATAGAACAATAGGAATACAAAGGTTAAATACTTTTGCTTTTTTGTTGAAAAGACTACATCTTTAAAATTATGGATAATATTGACAAATTTTCTTCCAAATTTTTTTGATGAATTTATCTAGGTTACTAAATCTCATGTAAATCAAATAGAGTATTCAACAAGATAACCAAATGTGTGGAAGAATTATTTCTTATCAAATTTGATGATTCTGATCCACATGTTTCACAATCCTCTGTTTAATATCTTGTAATGATATGTCAATTATGGACCATAATCATAATAACAGTGAACCCCCACTAAAATCCACTAGTTCGGGATATTTTCCAAAATTGGAGCCTGTTGAGTCTAAGCCTATAGAAAACCACTAGGAGTCTAGTCCACCCCATTATACAGGTATTATAACTAACAATAATCATCCTTTAGATGATGTTTTATGTTATCTAAACAGAGGGACACAAACTAGATCCTCTTTGAGAAATCTGGTTGAACATCACACGTTTCCTTCAATGGTTGAACCCATAAATATTAATAATGCTATCAATTATGTATTTTTGGTAATATCATTGAATAAAGAATTAAATTTTTTTGAATTATGAAATGATTGGGAATTACTTGAATGACTTAAGGACACTTTTACCATAGGTACTAAATGGGTTATTAGAAACAAAGTTTTTGAGTCAGTAAATATAGTCAGAAACAAGCCTAGATTTTTTGCACAATGTTCTAGTCCAGAAGAAGGAATAGACAATGAGGATACCATTTCACCTATTTCTAGACTGGAAGAAATTATGATACTTCAGGCATATGCAGCTCATCTAAATTTCAATCATTATCAAATTGATGTCAAAAGTGCATTTCTAAATGGGTATATTGTTGAGGGTGTATTTTTTTAACAACCCCCCACCCCCCAGATTAAAAAATCCACATTTTTCAAAACATTTATTTAAACTATCAATAGGTTTATATTGTATAAAACAAGCTACTAGTATCATTTTACGATAGACTCAGTTATTTTCTTTTTCAAAAGGATTTACTAAAGAAATAGAAGATCATACAATTTTTATTAAATGGATTTCTTAAGATGTTTTAATAGTAAAAAATTATTTAGATGAAATTTTTTTAGATCTTATTAAAATTATTTTTGTACTGATTTTTTTAGATGATGCAAGATGAATTTGAAATGAGTTTAATAGTGGAACATAAATTTTTCCTCGGATTTCAATTTTTTTTTAAAATGGAACTATTTTAAATCAAAGTAAATATACTAAGTGTATTTTGAAACATTTTTTTGGATATTAATAAAGGTAGGGATACACCTATGTGTACCACTTTAATGTTAAATGCTGATGAAATAGGTAAACCAATGAATCAAACTACATACATAGGTATGATTGGGTGTCTAATCTAACATACTTCTAGATGACTTATTTTTATATTAATTGTAAACATGTGTGCTCATTTTCATTCCAATCCCAAAAAATATCATTTTTTTAATGTTAAAAGGATTTTTAAATATTTCATGTTTACTAACAACTTAGAACTATTTTATCCAATATGATAACCATTTGATTTGATAAGTTATTCAGATCATGACATTATTGGATCCAATTTAAATAGAAAAATAACCACTGGAACATGTCACATTTTGGGCTTGTCAATAGTATCATGGTGTAGTAAGAAATAGAATTCTGTTGCATTATACACTGGTGAAGCATAACATATAGCTGCTGGCAGATGTTTTCTACAAATTCTATAGATGAAACAAACTTTTCTAGACTATGGATATCAATTAAAACATGTCTCTATAAATTGTGACAAGAAAAGTGCTATTAACATCTTTAAAAATCCAGCATGTCATGCTAGGTCAAACCACATTTATGTATGAAATCTCTAATTGAGAGATCATTATCTATGAGTTGAATTCACTCTTGAATTCATTGGAAATGAACAAAAAATTTATGATATATTCATAAAGCCTTTGAATTTTGAGAGATTAAATTATATCAATCATGAGTTAGGTATGATAAATTGCATGTTTAGGACACCTCACCATTAGTACCTCACTTTTACGACCCGCATTCACCATGATGAGAGAAGGGACATCAGATTGCTAGACCCTTCCTTCTTCAAGGAGACGACGTAAGTAAAGTACCAATGAAAGAAAAAAAAGCAACTACAATTGTCCCAATGTCTGAGCTAGTACGGTCCAACATGATCCCTGATGTCCTCCTAGAAACATGAAAGTAGTTTTATATATGTAGGATGATCATACAAGTATACTCAGTTGGGATAACCAATGACTCCCGTGCACAGGTGGGGTGGCATTCTATTTACCTGTGAGAAAATAGATAACCAAGGAAACTAGCAAGGAAAACTATCCACCCAGTCCTCACCAAGGCACACTAACCAAATAACACAAGTCATGTAATTTATAGTAATAGAACATAGATATTTGGGTACCCCGCGCCACTTTCCCACTAGTTATTGAAGACATCCTACGCATCGAATCTCTCCTTCCATTCTCACTGCAGTCCCACTACCACTCTCTGCCCGCACACACATGGGCTATCAATACCACACATCATGCCCGAAAACACCTGGGCCACAAAAAAATCCCATAACCTTTCCCGCAAACACCTAGGCCATAACAACTAATGCCACACCCTAAGACTCATGGGCATCATCTCGAAGATTCTTGGGAAACAACCTACCTGCACACACCTGGGCCAACCACCACAACTACCCTACCAAACGAATATTGGGCTATAATGGACTTCAGGCTGTCATAGTTGGACTGAAGATTCTTGGGCTATTTGGGAAATGGAGCAGAAAAGTTGATAACAACCAGCCACTCAATGGAGGGTTGGAAAAAACGCCCTCCCCCATGAAATGGGGGTGTTCGGAACTATTTTCTCAACACGGTTGGGGGAGAATAGGAAACATAAGAACTAAAATTATATGTATAGGTAACAAGAACTCATCCCAAACTAGGGTTTCCAAAGTCCACATAAGCACAACCTCCCTTGTAACTATTTATTCATAAGAACTCCACAACTTCAACCATGTCAAAACTCATTCCTAGAACCAATTCCCCATTGAACTCATTCATGATTTCATGTTCGATTGATTGCACTGAAGTAAAATTATGCACTACTGGGAAACTAACAGGCATAACCACAAGCTGTGGAAATGAAAAACAGCCAAAAAAACACTTATAAGCATTAAAACCTGGTTCCCTTGTAATGTCACAACAACAAAGGGATCCGTGAGATCCCTCAAGGTACTGAAACCAACCCATGCCTCTAGATAAAGCCCCCCACATGGCCTCAATCCAAAACCAAGAACCTTTAAAAAACAGAGGATCCCATCCCCATCTATATCACCCCATAATAATCAAGCGAAACAACCACATATACTAACAAAATAGAGCAAGGGGAAACATTTTGGTAAAGACACATTATTCATTAGGTTCTTCTTTGTGTTCGATAACTGGGGGGACCACATAGGGATTGATGTTCACTGGACATCCATTTAATCCATCGGGTTTACGTGATTAACCAATTTCCATGTTACAGTCATTCAATCATCACAAAAGACAAGGGTTCATTAGTGCACAAGGAAAGACCACCAATGACCATGATTTTTAGTTAACATAATCCCATATAGTTCACAACATATAGAAATTATAAAAGAGTACAGCAGAAATTTCAAACGCACCCTGTCATTCTTTAACAGCCTGTTTATTATCTTTGTTATGGTTTGGTTTCATCCATTCCCATAGAAAAAGTAGCGTAACCAACCCACATGAAACATAGTAATGAGAGACGAAGTAAAATCCCTACTGGGTTGATCAAGGATTGAAGTTCTTATCTTCACGTCAAGAACTGGGAATGTGTGACTTGCAGGGGAGGAACGATGGGGACTCCAAAGTTGAGCTGAAAGGCTCCGGCACAGGTTCAACACTTGACTCGGGAAGGGGAACTCCAAAAGAACCATGAAGAAAAGGAGGCCAGCCAAGAGAAAGAATGAGAAGGAATTCTGGTGCGATATAAGGATGATATCCTATTTTTATGTGATGTGGTAATTTGAACGACTTTAATGTAGGATCGTGGTTCCCCTCGTGGTTGGGCAGTTATGCACAATGTAATTAATTTTCATTTAACAATTCTACTCGGAGGGGTAGTCATAATGGATATGCGTTAAACAGTTTACTTTAAATATAAGGAAACGCGTAACAGGGGAGGAATTGGAAGGTATAGGGTAGGACGAGACACCGAGGAAAAACCAGACGTTTTGGTAAGTTAAGGGTGGAATGACTCTTGAGGGATTTTTGATATTATTTATTGTCTATAAATGAATTTGAAAGTGATAATTAAATCATATTTGCATCAAAAGATATGTTGTGGGAGCCAAAATGTCGAGAACTGGGAAATATTGAAGACTGGGTGAGGACATGGTGCCACCATCACAGTGCCACCATCATGGTACCACCGTGACCGATGTGCGTCCTTCACAGTGCCACCTTAAATGGTGCCCCAGGATTGGTGCCCCCATTTCGGTGGAGTCGAGTTTTGGAAAAGTAATGGACCAGGTGGGTCTGGTCCATTACATCAGATACCTCTTATACAATTCTCTCCCTCGCGAATCAAAACTAGACCCGAAAAAGAGGGGGGGGGGGTTCCGAACATCCACCTCGAAATATACCTCTCATGAGTGAACCTCATCGACATCAAAGAACACCTCCTCCTAAAGTAACCAAGAAACAATCGAGGGTAAAACTGTCCAGTCATATCGGTTAGGGAGTTGCTTCCACCATGTCAAGTTACTACCCGCTTTGGGTGGCACTGACTCGCCTGCACGGGTTTAATCACATCCACCATAATGCATCAGGATTAGGGATCAGGTCCTCCCCTCCCCATAGTCATGAATCTTCACACACATCCTTATAATAAGGAAAACAACATGTAACATTGTTAACAAGGTAAATAATTCCATCACAAACAAGTAGAAACATAACAGAACAAAACTCAAAATTTCTCTGGGTGTTGGGCGAGTATATGCATCTATCGTTCCCATGTACTTTCCATGAGCCCGCCTTGCCTCCACAACCCAAGAACCAAAGGAATTTTCCATCCACAGAGCACCTTCTCCTCATGATCCTCGATCCTCACTGGTATTTCCACAAAAGTCACGTCGTCCTCGATATCCAGCTTTCCCCAGTTGAGGATGTGTGAATCTTCATGTAAATACCATCAGAATAGAGATACATAGAAGACGTCATGAATTCTTAGTAGTGGCGGTGGTAGCTCCACCTGGTAAGCCACCTCGCCGACCAGCCACACCACTTCTAATGGTCCGATTAACCTGGTAGAAAGCTTACTCTCCCTGCCGAATCTTCGTTGTCCACGTCGGGGGGAGACCATCAAGAACACGTGGTCCCCGAACTCAAACTCCAAGGGTCTCCTCCTATTATCGGCGTATGATTTCTTTCAGTCTCGGTCTGTCTTCACACTCTCTCATATAATCTAAACATTCTCCATCATGCTCTGCACCACTTCCTGGACAAGAACACCGGCTTCCCCAACTTCGATCCAACACACGGGTGAGTGACATGGCCTTTCGTACAAAGAATCAAAAGAAGTCATTCCAATGGTAGAGTGATAGCTATTATTGTAGGAAAACTCTACAAGAGGTATGTGTCTCACCCATGATCCCCTAGAGTCCAGAATACAGGCTCTTAGAATATCCTCCAATTTCTGGATGTTGCGCTCTATCAGTCCATCAGTATGGTGATGAAAAGCGGTTCTAAGATGTAGTTGGGTTCCAAAATCATGCTACAACCTTCTCCATACTCGTGAGGTAATCCATGCATCACTATCCGATAATAGAGACCTCAGAACTCCATGAAACCCCACCACCTCATCCACGTACCTCCGTGCTGTGAAATCCATCACACCCGACTCCTTGATTGCCAGAAAGTGAGCCGATTTCGTCAATCGGTCCATCACTACCCAGATAGAATCGCATCCACCTTGAAACATGGGTAGAACTATGAATAAATACATATAGATGTCATCCCACATCCACTAGAGGACGTCTAAAGGTTGAAAAATCTTGCATGGAACACTGTGTTCATCCTTCACCTGCTGACACACTAGGCACCTAGCCACGAACTCTCCCACCGCCCGCTTTACCCCGAGCCACCAAAACTGACTCCTCAGACCCTGGTATATCTTGGAAACTCATTGGTGCACCGCAAGGGGTGAGTTGTGGAACTAACAATGAACCCTCTCATGCATCGCCTATGTAAAAAATAACTTCCCTCAGAAAAGCATTTGATTCTGACCATCCTATGTCCACCCTTCTGGAGCATCGCCTTGGTTAACCCAGTCACACATCACTTCACATTCTAAGTCTCCCCATTGAGACCCCTCTACCTGCCGCAACTGAGAAGACTATACTGTCATATGATACATGCAACTTCTACCACCATCCATCCTTACATCCAGGTGCAGGGCAGCCAACTCCTCCATCACCTTCAACGCATATGCCGACTCTCGAACTGTATCCTTCTATGACTTCCTGCTCAAGGAATCATCCACCAAATTCAATTTTTCAGAGTTGTATGAAATCACGAAGTCATAGTCTAGAAGGAACTCTTTCCACCTACACTTCAGCAAGTTCAGTTCCCACTGGGAGAAGATATACTTCAAGATTTTGTGATCCATGAAGACCACGAATCACTCCCCGAAGACGTAATGCCGCCACAAATTTAGTGAAAAATGGACTGCCGCATTCTCCAGATCATGGGTATAATAATTACACTTAGGGGTACATAAATATCTAGACCCATAAGAGATCACCCCTTTTTGTTGCATCAGCAAAAACTCGAGGCCTTGTCTTGAAGCATCACAAAACACCTCATATGCCGCCCCTTCTTCTGGAAACCCTTGCACTGGGGAACATACAAACATCTCCTTTAGATAACTAAAGGCTTCATCGCACTACCCATCCGATAAGAAAGACTGACCCTTTTTTGTCAATGTTTTCAAAGGCGCCACAAATTAGGAGGAGTTGGGCATGAACCTCTGATAGTAGCCTACTAGTCCAAGGAAACTGCGAACTTCTACCACGTTCTTGGGAACTGCCCAAGAAACAACTGCCTAAACCATCAATGGGTCCACCACTATCCCATTTCTAGGACACCACATTCCCAAGAAAGTACACTTCTCACTTCCAGAACCTTCACTTGGACAACTTCCCATATAGTTGGTGCTATTAGAGGACCTCTAAAACCGTTATCAGGTGCTCAATGTGATCCTCCTCTGATCTTGAGTAGATCAGAATGTCATCAATAAACAAGACTACAATCCGATCCAGGTATTCCCAAATGACGGAGTTCATGAGTCCCATGAACACAGTCGGTGCACTCATAATGCCGAACGACATGACTACAAAATCAAAGTGTCCATACCTACATTTGAAGGCAGTCTTTGAGATGTCTCACTCATTCACCCTAAAATGGTGATATCCAGACCGTAGATCAATCTTAGAGAACCATGATGCTCCCCTCATCTAGGCAGGGAGATCATCTATCCATAGGGGTTGTAACAGTTCTTGACCGTTACCTGATTCGGTCTCTTGTAGTCTACGCATAGCCTCAGAACACAATCTTCTTTCTTTTCAAACATGACTAGAAGAACCCCATGGTGACACACTTGGTTGAACAAAACCCGTTTTAATCAGATCAACAATCTAAATCCGCATCTCCCACAACTCGGAAGGTGCCATCTGGTAGGGATCAATCGAAATCAGACAGGCACCAGGTTGCAAGTCTATCTCAAACTCAACATCACGTCGAGGGGGTCGAATCGCCACCTCTTCAGGGAAGACGTCCATAAACTCACTGACGATCCTTGGGAATTCAACAATTTCTGCATCCACCAACTCCAATGATAGTTCAGCTAATAAGGATAGGATGGGATCCTCTCGGATGCTGCTTTTCTGGAAACCCCTCTCACCGATGAAAGTTACATGTCGGCCATCCAAATCTGAAAATACGATCCTTACTTGGAAACAGTCAATGACGGTGCCAACAGATAATTGTCAGTGAGTGCTTAGGATGACATCATATTGTTGTATCTACAATAGTAGAAGATCCCTAATATACTGATGTGGACCTATCACTAGTCTACACCCTCAGCAAACATAAAAGAAGTCGGTCTGACCCCTGACTAGCGTGCTCAGCACCAGGGGAACTAGAATTCTCTCAGCATCTAAAACTAGAGCACAGGTCAGACTGGGTGTAACAATGGATTTTGAAGATTCTATGTCAAACAAGGAATTGGAAAGAATACTGAACATTCTGATCGTATCTCGAATCACTTCTGGCCCTACTAGATAAACTGCCTCTGCGGCGTTTAACTTTCCTCGCCCAGATCCCCTACCCCATGGCTGTCGGCTGCCTCCCCGACCGCTCCTTGGTCGCGGTCCCCGAGGAGCCCCATGAGGTCGGCCACCCACTACAATGCCTGCCCTTGGAGGAGCAGGAGCTTACTATCCCTGCTGCTGCTGCTGAATGTGCCTGGTAGGAAACTCTTTGCGGCTGGGACAGGTGCTGCACCGGCCCACCCCCATTGTACGGTTATCGGTTCGGGCAGTGGTTCTGAAGGTTCCCACGACTGCCATAGATGAATCAACATAGTCCTGGACCAAAAGTAAAGGGAGAAGACCATGAGATTAGAACTGGAACTGTTGAGTCCTTCTCCCTACTGGTCAAAACCTAGAGGGCCCTGATGCTGGAGGCCTACTACTGACAGATTTCCACTTCGATGAGCCCAACTGGATGCCCTCTCGCGATACACCTCCCATCGTTTGCATCTTATCTGTCCGTTCAGCCATCTTCTGAACCTCCAATTATGTCGGCGAGGTGAAGGGAGTAACAAGATACAGAAGAGAATGTCGAAGTGCCTCTTCCAAATGTCTCACCAGAGACTCCTCATCTGGAAAGAGGTATGGTGAAAAGCGGATGAGATCCTTGAACTTGATCCCCAACTCTCATAATGACATGATCCCCTAATGAAGGGATATTAGTTCCTGCCTCTTCTCAGAATTCATCGTGGAAGAGTGGAATTCTTCCCGGAACTCCTTCTCGAAGCCTTTCCATATCACCTCAGCCTCCCTCTTCTCCCCACGATAAACCATCCACCACTGACGCACTACTCCCCGCATATGGCTTATAGGTAGAGTGTAGAGACCCGTATCTTGACGTACATGGACATTACATTACATTTGCGGAATACTTAGTACATAACAAAAACACACACTAAAGGATCGTAATAGTTTAGTGTCTTTGGAAACTCGGAACGTAATCTTCTAATCGTGGTGAAAGTTCTTCAATATCTCCCATAAAGGTCATCCCTTTTTTTTACCTAAAACCTTTCTTTATATCCTGGGGAAAAGAAAACATAAAAGGGTGAGCTCAAATGATCAGTAAGGGTAAACAAAGGAAATATCAATCACATAATTTTCATAAGAACATAACATTTTTGGAAATCTTAACCTGCAAAAGAGAGCATAATTTCATAACATGGGGTAAATCATAGTAGTGAAATGAAATCATAACTTAAAACATTACTCATTGTGGAATACACACATAATCATAGAGAATCATTTCTTGTTAGTCAAGACTCATTGCCAAGACTATCTTAGTGGACAAAGTCCCTTTCTGAATCGAGTAATCCTCGTTTCAGTCCTGTTTCACTGAACCGGTATAACCTACCATTCCAGCCATGTCTATCTCATGAGATATAAAATCTTTACCCAATGCATTGGAGGGAGATATAGGTCCCACCCATCTTATAATGAATCCTTTCTTATGTGTGCCACATAATCATAAACCATACATCATAGCGTAACCCATGTAATAAAAATGGGATTCTTAAACAACATGACATCATAAAACAATTCATATAAGGTAAAGGAATTCATAAAAATATTTCCATCACAACATAATAAAATCCATGTAATAATAGGGATAAAAACAGAACCCTTTATTATCTTAGATGGAAAATAATTTTGATAAAACACTTGAACTCCATTCTTGAGGAAAATATCCTTTCTTTTTCAAAAACATTTTTCCTTTCTTAACATGTCATACAACTTTAAACTAAAAGAAGTTGATTAAAAATAAACTTGAAAACTTGTAAAGTAAGCTTCTTGGAAATAATGTTTTTAAAAATCCATTCTTGCCGTATAAGTTAAAAAAACATTCTTCGTACTTTTGTCGGAAAAGTCAAAAAGTACCTCGTACGGAAAAACGACAAAAGATTCCTTTCATATTCTTTACTAAAAACTCACCTAAGGGTAAAATTTGATTTAAACTATTTCAAGTGGATGGAAACAATATTACATATTGAGGGAACATGGATGTGGATGATAAAATACACCCCAGTAAATACTTACGAATAAACAATCTCGGATAAAAATGAGATTGTGATATTTCCCTTACCTTAGGTCCAATTTGCTTCGTATGTGTCCGAACCTCCTGTATAATTATTTAAATAATGTCATTGACTTATTACAGAATCATATTCATTGTTATGATATCATATATGGTTCACTTATGACATTATATTACCCGTTCTTTTGTAAATTCCATGTTAAAGAAGCGTTTTGGGTAAAATCGTTTCATTTATCGTAGGTGTTTTGACTTGTTGTTCTTGACATCATTATTACTTATATCATGATTTACTTACTTCCAGAATATAAAATATGATTTATATATCATATATATTCAGTATATATATATATATAATAGATAGATAAATAAAATGAAAAACACCGTTCATGGAGACGGTAGTCCGTACGTACGCATGAACGCTGTTTTTCTTTCCTTATTGTCTTGAAATGGAAGTAAGTAGATGACATACATATGTATATATATATACATAAATCCAGTAGCTTTATAATGTCATGTATTTCATTATTATTTCTTATATATACATTATAATCATTCTTAAATGGTTAACATGGAGAATGAATCTCATCACGTCGTGGAGACGGTATTCCGTACGTACGCACGAGCGATGATATCATTTCTATAAATATTGAATTGAATTGGAGTGGATTATAAAATATATCAGAATCATTATGATGTTGTAATAACTATGTATATTTATTCTTTACACCATTATACCCATCCATGTAAGGTGGTGGTGGAAAATAGATTACACCACGGCGTGGAGACGGTATTCCGTACGTACGCACGCGCGGTGATTTCTTTTTCCGTAGGATGGATAGATGGTGAAATAGGTTTGTTTCATACTTATAATAACATATCAGTATATGAGTGATACTGATGTTATTACTTCATAATGAAACAACCTAAGAAGAAGAAGTGGAAGAAGAAATAAAGATGAAAGAATTGGTAACGGTAATTACCTCTTCTTTGAAGTGCCTCTTTGAGACCTCCTCTTAGGGCACTAGAATTGGTCTTTGAGGAAGACCAGAACCTCTAGGATGTTGCTAGGGAAGTGGAGAAGGGATTTTGGCAGGGGTTGGCCGAGCTTGAGTGCTCAAATTGGTGTGAGGAGGAGGGGGAGGAGGTGTCCTTTTATAAGGGAGGAGAGGGGCACCTTAGGAATTCTTAAAAATATTAATTTATAATAAATATAACCCCACTTAAAAACCTCCAAAAATGACTCATATTCGAAGCTTAGATGAGATAGGGTTGTAATCTCATCAACCAATCAAATTTATACATGTTTGGATCTTATTTTAAACCTTATCAATTAGATTTAACTCTAAGTTAAATAATTTAACTTTTACCGTGTCTTTTTGTTTTCTTTCACTATATGGTTAATACACTTACTATAACATGCCAAACGAACCCCAAATTGTATATTATTAATACATATATCCTTATCTAAGTCATTCGGCCGAACCTTAGATTTTTAGGAATAAAATAACAATTAATAATATAATATTTGATTTAAAAACTATTTTGTGTCAATTTTGACAATATTTGATATATGATTTTTTTGAAAGTCATAAAAGAATTATATATTCGAACCAAGTTGATTAAATCAACAATAATATATCATAGTATCCTAGAAAATTAGTGGAATTCATAAAAAGTCTTAAATTACATTTATTTTGGTATTTATATTATCAATTATGTCAATATTTGATTAATAATATAATTACTGCATCATCTTTGTGTCATAAATAAATTATATTATATGCTGTCTAAAAATTACAAATAAAATACCATCATGTAGGAAATCTTTTTAGCTTTCTAATGAATATTTATAGTCGAATTTATCTTATGTATAACCCCATATTAAAAATGATTTACTTATTAAACTTTGATTTTAACTATTTTAACCCTTCTTTAAATAAATTAATAATAAATGTCCTAATCTAATCCAAGTGGGCCTAAATGGTCATATTTTATTCCTAAGTTTGTTTTTGGTCGAATTACACTTGTCCAATAGAATTAGGACATGTGTTAGGGTAATATTAATATCATATTTACCCTTAGTTACCCTATTTACTATTAACCGTGTTAAAAAAAGTAAAAAGTTACTATTCACCAAAAAATTATTTTCATCTCATTGAACCACATTTTAGTCCTTGATATTAACCGTGTCTCTCGGATTTTCGAAATTCCATTCACAGAAGCGGTAAAATTAAGTTTTATGCAAAATTCCGTTTTTAACCTACCACTTAGTGGTTTCACTATTCATCAAAAATTGAAAGTTTTCAGAAAAATGCCAAAATTTCATCCTAAGCTATATTTCATATTCCGAATTCAAAAATGAAGTCTATTTTACCAAATTCATAACATAGAAGTTGCATTAATTAATTTTATAATTAAATCCCGCTGTTAAAACAAATAGCGTGTTTTTTTTAAGAAACAAAATCTATCAAAAGATTGACACTTGATTATGTCTGGTTTAAATGTGAAATTACAAACAATGACCAACATTGTATTAAATTGTAAAAATATATTCTAAATATACTTTAAAACCACTCAAATTAATAATTTATCACTATTAATTATTTCGATTAAAAAAGTTGTTTTTAATTATAATTTAGTAATTTTCACTATTCATTAGAATATGAAAGTTATCCGAAAAGTACCAAAATTTCACCTTAGGCTAAATTCGATACTCCGAATCCAAAAATGAATTCCATTTTGAAAAATAAAATTTACAAAATTTCCAAAAAGTGGTTATTACTATTCATAACGGCTAGTTTTAATAATATTTTAATAGCATATCGTTGTTTCGTGAAACTCAGTATTGCGTACTACACACTCTATCGAGGAAGGTCGCGATTGCGTGTAACGGAAGGAAAGTCAAGGATGCGTATTGTGAAAGCTTCTTTTGTTGTAGCGTACAACACAAGACATTAATGAAATTAAAAAGAATATTTTTCATAAAATCTTGGGGCGTTACATTCTACCCCCCTTAAAATGAATTTCGCCCTCGAAATTCGTCGGGGTTATAAATGGTTTACTATTCAAAATTTTCTTTGATAGAAACCCACATCGTAAAAAGGAATACCAAAACATGGATTTAAAAACTAAAGTATGAAATGTAACGATTACCCAAATATACTAATCACTGGGTTTCCACATAGGTGAAAATATGGATATGGAAGAAAAATCTAACCATCATGTTCTGATGGAGAGTGGTAGAGAACATGGCTATGGAAAAGACAGTAATCACAAATCCATAGATTTGTGATGATATAAGGTACCATCTGATTCATCAGGTATAAGATCACTAGGACAACATTTTTGGTTTTCAAGATCATTTCCCTAAAGTTGAAAATTTTCTTAGAATAAATACTTACTTTATTTTGGTAAAATATCACTTTTGTTCGTGCCTTGAACAATTTCTACTTCATCTCTTAAATAAATGAAGTTGAATTTGTTATTCGTGATGTGTTAGCAGATCATGTGATAGAATGACAGGTCATTCCATCTGTCTCAAACAAAAGGTTAGCAAAACTTATATACATAAGTCGATCTATAGTGAGATTAATCATATATGGTTCCTAAAATGGACTTATACTTCATATATCATACTGCTTAATATAATAAAACTATTTTCTACTAAACAGGGACTTCCTGTAGGTCAGTGGTAGGCGATAAAGGCCAGTCGCACTTCGGTTGTGGGTTCGATTCCCACAGCCTTGTCCGAAGCGATGGGCTGTCGCCCGTCCTGCAGGTTGTCCTTTTTCAAAAACTACTATAACATCCCATCAATAATATCGTCCAACACAATCCATTCTAATCTTTAGGCTTATCCATAATACTGCAGTCCACTCTCATAACATAGTGAAAACAATTACCAGAGATTTAATATCATCGTTGATCCCCATATATCATAAGATATGTTTTTTTTTGTCACATTCCAAACATTCAAAGTCCTTAATCATGTATACTCTTGAATACCCATTGAACCTTAGTGAAAACTTGAATGCAGTTAAAAGTTAACACTTTACACATACCAAAATCCTCAAAATTATTTATACTCAAACCATGATATCACTTAGTCCTTATATCAATCATGAGCTCATGAATACTATTAAACATTTCATTTTCTCGTCTTCATTATGCGCATATCATCTTATTTCCAAAAAAAATATCTCAATCACTTTGAATACCACATCAATAAATATTGCAATACTCAATGATACAACATTATTTTGGAATCCCATTACATAAACACTTAATCATTCCACCACATCGTTGTCATATTCAACATTGCCAATAGTGATCGCATGTGATTTCCCTTTGTCCTTTGCCTTCAGTGGTTGCTCATGTTGATCATCACTAACCCTTGGATTAGGGAAATTATTAGCATAATGCCCCATTTCCTTGCACTTGAAGCATTGAAGTGTTGGCAGTGCGTTCTCTGCAGTGTTTTCTTTATCATTAGAAACCCTTTTTCCATTACATCGACACTCAGCTGCTCGATGACCTTCTTTTCCACACTTAAAACATTTTCTAGTCCCTTTTAGACAATCTCCACCATGCTTCTTTCCACACTTTGTGCATAAGGAAACATTCATCTTCTTTTCACCATTATTCTGAGATTTCTCCTTGAACTCCATCTTTCGTTTCTTGTCAAAACCATGAGATGGATATGTAACACCAACTTCCATTTCTACCTTGATAGCACAACGCACAATTTCTTCATAGCTACTGAAGTCTCTTATAGCTAATGCCCTTCGAAGACTTGGTTTTAAGCCACTGAAAAATCGATCAACTTTACTTTCAGGTTGGATGATAATTCCAGAAGCATACCTTGCAAGTCTTGTAAAATTTGCTTCATAGGTACCAACAGATTCATCGTCCCTTTGCTTCAGTTCAAGAAACTCTTTCTCCATCTTTGTTCGAAGAATACGAGGGAAGTACTTATTGAAAAATAAGTTCTTGAACTCGTCCCATTCCATAGACTCAATTTCATCCCTTTGCCTTGTATTCTTAATAAGATTCCACCATTGATCAGCATCTCCTTCCAAACGATACACTGCTAGGATGACTTTATCATGTTCAGAACATTGAAGAACTGAAAATATCTTTTCAGTAGTACTAATCCATTGTTCAGCAACTAATGGATCTGTAGACCCACTGAAAGAAGGTGGACGCTGCCTCATGAAGGATTCAACAAAATGTTGCTCCTTCCTTTGCTCGTTTGGAAGTCCTGCATGATTCATAGCTTGAGAAAGTTGTGTGATCATGGCTACAAGATTTTTCATTCCAGCTCCTATATCGTTTGGTTGCTCAGGGGTACAATCATTGCATTGCCCATCACATTCCGCATTAACACGGTTCCTTCGGGTTCCAGCCATCGTCTAAAACCCCAAAAGAATTGTGTGAGAGGCAAAAATCATGCTAGGGAAAACAACATAATAAAGGGTTAGTACCCTCAATATCTAACATCTTAGGTTAAATTCGAAGATCGTTAGCGTAATTCTAGGACTATAACCTATACGTATACTTAACCTTAGAGACATCCCTAGACATACTTTAGAAATATCTCTAGGGATCTCACTAACGTTTTCGCATCCTAGTTTCCAAAGGTTGACTAAACCTTTCCTCTGATACCAACTATAGCGGTCTAGAATTACTTCCAGTGGACTACAATTGATACCTATCAGGGCACTCCATGGGCGGCTACACCCCCTGGGCGGGACACACCACCATCCCCAGTGGCAGCCATTTCCTCATGAAGCCCTTGGGCGGAGAGCCATGCTTCGTCCAACGCTCACATGTGAGAGTTCCCAAGGATCGGATACATTCCTACCTCTTTTGCCTCTGATACCAACTGTAGAGACCCGTATCTTGACGTACATGGACATTACATTACATTTGCGGAATACTTAGTACATAACAAAAACACACACTAAAGGATCGTAATAGTTTAGTGTCTTTGGAAACTCGGAACGTAATCTTCTAATCGTGGTGAAAGTTCTTCAATATCTCCCATAAAGGTCATCCCTTTTTTTTACCTAAAACCTTTCTTTATATCCTGGGGAAAAGAAAACATAAAAGGGTGAGCTCAAATGCTCAGTAAGGGTAAACAATGGAAATATCAATCACATAATTTTCATAAGAACATAACATTTTTGGAAATCTTAACCTGCAAAAGAGAGCATAATTTCATAACATGGGGTAAATCATAGTAGTGAAATGAAATCATAACTTAAAACATTACTCATTGTGGCATACACACATAATCATAGAGAATCATTTCTTGTTAGTCAAGACTCATTGCCAAGACTATCTTAGTGGACAAAGTCCCTTTCTGAATCGAGTAATCCTCGTTTCTGTCCTGTTTCACTGAACCGGTATAACCTACCATTCCAGCCATGTCTATCTCATGAGATATAAAATCTTTACCCAATGCATTGGAGGGAGATATAGGTCCCACCCATCTTATAATGAATCCTTTCTTATGTGTGCCACATAATCATAAACCATACATCATAGCGTAACCCATGTAATAAAAATGGGATTCTTAAACAACATGACATCATAAAACAATTCATATAAGGTAAAGGAATTCATAAAAATATTTCCATCACAACATAATCAAATCCATGTAATAATAGGGATAAAAACAGAACCCTTTATTATCTTAGATGGAAAATAATTTTGATAAAACACTTGAACTCCATTCTTGAGGAAAATATCATTTCTTTTTCAAAAACATTTTTCCTTTCTTAACATGTCATACAACTTTAAACTAAAAGAAGTTGATTAAAAATAAACTTGAAAACTTGTAAAGTAAGCTTCTTGGAAATAATGTTTTTAAAAATCCATTCTTGCCGTATAAGTTAAAAAAAACATTCTTCGTACTTTTGTCGGAAAAGTCAAAAAGTACCTCGTACGGAAAAACGACAAAAGATTCCTTTCATATTCTTTACTAAAAACTCACCTAAGGGTAAAATTTGATTTAAACTATTTCAAGTGGATGGAAACAATATTACATATTGAGGGAACATGGATGTGGATGATAAAATACACCCCAGTAAATACTTACGAATAAACAATCTCGGATAAAAATGAGATTGTGATATTTCCCTTACCTTAGGTCCAATTTGCTTCGTAGGTGTCCGAACCTCCTGTATAATGATTTAAATAATG
This sequence comes from Viscum album, assembly GCA_963277665.1. NCBI lineage: Eukaryota > Viridiplantae > Streptophyta > Magnoliopsida > Santalales > Viscaceae > Viscum > Viscum album. The sequence continues at coordinate 1,221,172,458 of OY728159.1, forward strand.
TCATTGACTTATTACATAATCATATTCATTGTTATGATATCATATATGGTTCACTTATGACATTATATTACCCGTTCTTTTGTAAATTCCATGTTAAAGAAGCGTTTTGGGTAAAATCGTTTCATTTATCGTAGGTGTTTTGACTTGTTGTTCTTGACATCATTATTACTTATATCATGATTTACTTACTTCCAGAATATAAAATATGATTTATATATCATATATATTCAGTATATATATATATATATATAATAGATAGATAAATAAAATGAAAAACACCGTTCATGGAGACGGTAGTCCGTACGTACGCATGAACGCTGTTTTTCTTTCCTTATTGTCTTGAAATGGAAGTAAGTAGACGACATACATATGTATATATATATACATAAATCCAGTAGCTTTATAATGTCATGTATTTCATTATTATTTCTTATATATACATTATAATCATTCTTAAATGGTTAACATGGAGAATGAATCTCATCGCGTCGTGGAGACGGTATTCCGTACGTACGCACGAGCGATGATATCATTTCTATAAATATTGAATTGAATTGGAGTGGATTATAAAATATATCAGAATCATTATGATGTTGTAATAACTATGTATAGTTATTCTTTACACCATTATACCCATCCATGTAAGGTGGTGGTGGAAAATAGATTACACCACGGCGTGGAGACGGTATTCCGTACGTACGCACGCGCGGTGATTTCTTTTTCCGTAGGATGGATAGATGGTGAAATAGGTTTGTTTCATACTTATAATAACATATCAGTATATGAGTGATACTGATGTTATTACTTCATAATGAAACAACCTAAGAAGAAGAAGTGGAAGAAGAAATAAAGATGAAAGAATTGGTAACGGTAATTACCTCTTCTTTGAAGTGCCTCTTTGAGACCTCCTCTTAGGGCACTAGAATTGGTCTTTGAGGAAGACCAGAACCTCTAGGATGTTGCTAGGGAAGTGGAGAAGGGATTTTGGCAGGGGTTGTCCGAGCTTGAGTGCTCAAATTGGTGTGAGGAGGAGGGGGAGGAGGTGTCCTTTTATAAGGGAGGAGAGGGGCACCTTAGGAATTCTTAAAAATATTAATTTATAATAAATATAACCCCACTTAAAAACCTCCAAAAATGACTCATATTCGAAGCTTAGATGAGATAGGGTTGTAATCTCATCAACCAATCAAATTTATACATGTTTGGATCTTATTTTAAACCTTATCAATTAGATTTAACTCTAAGTTAAATAATTTAACTTTTACCGTGTCTTTTTGTTTTCTTTCACTATAGTGTTAATACACTTACTATAACATGCCAAACGAACCCCAAATTGTATATTATTAATACATATATCCTTATCTAAGTCATTTGGCCGAACCTTAGATTTTTAGGAATAAAATAACAATTAATAATATAATATTTGATTTAAAAACTATTTTGTGTCAATTTTGACAATATTTGATATATGATTTTTTTGAAAGTCATAAAAGAATTATATATTCGAACCAAGTTGATTAAATAAACAATAATATATCAGAGTAGCCTAGAAAATTAGTGGAATTCATAAAAAGTCTTAAATTACATTTATTTTGGTATTTATATTATCAATTATGTCAATATTTCATTAATAAGATAATTACTGCATCATCTTTGTGTCATAAATAAATTATATTATATGCTGTCTAAAAATTTCAAATAAAATACCATCATGTAGGAAATCTTTTTAGCTTTCTAATGAATATTTATAGTCGAATTTATCTTATGTATAACCCCATATTAAAAATGATTTACTTATTAAACTTTGATTTTAACTATTTTAACCCTTCTTTAAATAAATTAATAATAAATGTCCTAATCTAATCCAAGTGGGCCTAAATGGTCATATTTTATTCCCAAGTTTGTTTTTGGTCGAATTACACTTGTCCAATAGAATTAGGACATGTGTTAGGGTAATATTTATATCATATTTACCCTTAGTTACCCTATTTACTATTAACCGTGGTAAAAAAAGTAAAAAGTTACTATTCACCAAAAAATTATTTTCATCTCATTGAACCACATTTTAGTCCTTGATATTAACCGTGTCTCTCGGATTTTCGAAATTCCATTCACAGAAGCGGTAAAATTAAGTTTTATGCAAAATTCCGTTTTTAACCTACCACTTAGTGGTTTCACTATTCATCAAAAATTGAAAGTTTTCAGAAAAATGCCAAAATTTCATCCTAAGCTATATTTCATATTCCGAATTCAAAAATGAAGTCTATTTTACCAAATTCATAACATAGAAGTTGCATTAATTAATTTTATAATTAAATCCCGCTGTTAAAACAAATAGCGTGTTTTTTTTAAGAAACAAAATCTATCAAAAGATTGACACTTGATTATGTCTAGTTTAAATGTGAAATTACAAACAATGACCAACATTGTATTAAATTGTGAAAATATATTCTAAATATACTTTAAAACCACTCAAATTAATAATTTATCACTATTAATTATTTCGATTAAAAAAGTTGTTTTTAATTATAATTTAGTAATTTTCACTATTCATTAGAATATGAAAGTTATCCGAAAAGTACCAAAATTTCACCTTAGGCTAAATTCGATACTCCAAATCCAAAAATGAATTCCATTTTGAAAAATAAAATTTACAAAATTTCCAAAAAGTGGTTATTACTATTCATAACGGCTAGTTTTAATAATATTTTAATAGCATATCGTTGTTTCGTGAAACTCAGTATTGCGTACTACACACGCTATCGAGGAAGGTCGCGATTGCGTGTAACGGAAGGAAAGTCAAGGATGCGTATTGTGAAAGCTTCTTTTGTTGTAGCGTACAACACAAGACATTAATGAAATTAAAAAGAATATTTTTCATAAAATCTTGGGGTGTTACATAGAGGAACCCAGTACTCTGTTGGAGCCCAGATCAAGCTGAAAGCTATCAACAGCTCCTCTATCCAGCTCTCTATCACCACATTAGTGATGCTTCCCTCGTACTTCCTAAGGGTCTTCTACTGAAAGGTAAACAAGGAATTCCTATGCCCAAGTAGTTTGGAATATTGTCCTTAAATTTTCGTAGACATATTATTAATTTTAAATCCCCAAATTACCCATGAAACATAATAACACAAGTCATTATGATGCATGTACCATCCCCTGGGTCTCTAATTTACAATCAGTGCAGCCTCAATTGGTCATTCAGTAGGCCTAGAGTCCTTGCATTGGATCACGGGGGGCCATAAATTCTCGTGTCCTTGCTAGTCTTCCCTTGACTATTTTACATACAAAGATTTCCAAGAATTGTTTCCCTATCATCCCATGAAATCCTCAATGTACATAACCCTGAGATCCACCCTATCTATTGACCTCACTACTATGATACCATTCTGTCATGACCTGAATTCACCAAGATGAGAGAAGGGACAACAGACTGCCAGACCCTTCCTTCTTCATGTTGAAGAAGAGATAATGACCCCCGAGACCCGCCTTCAATAGGTCCTAGAGTGGCGACTAGAACCAAGGTTATTGAAACACACATACAATGGAAGGGATTACCCTTTTTATTTAATAGGATTGGGAGATGAGAAATCAAATCCCAACAATTCCAAAACTAGGGGTTTAAAGCAAATCCTAAGAAAACCATTCACATATGCATGTTACAAAAGTAAATTCCACATTGTACAAGGAGACTACAATGGAAATGTACCAAAGAAAGAAAAAACAGCAACTGCAAATGTTCCAATGTACGAGCTAGTACGGCCCCGCACGATCCCTGATGTCCTCTTGGAAACCTGAAAGCATTTTTATATACATAGGGTGAGAATGCAAGTATACTCATTTTGGAAAACCAATGACTCACATGCACAGGTGGGGATGCATTCTAATGACCGATGGGAAATGAAATAACCAAGCCACCTATCAATGAAAACAATTCACCCATGCCTCACCATGGAACACTACCCAAATAACACAGGTCAAGTAATGTATAGAAATATCACATCGATATTTGGGGTACCCCTCTCCACTTTCCCACTAGTTGTTGAGTACATCCTATGCATCGAATAACTCCCTCAATTCTCACTGCAGTCCCACTACCTGTCCTCGCCCGCACACACTTGGGCCATCACTACCACACATCCCACCCGCAAACACCTGGGCCACAACAACCACCCATAACCACGACCTCAAACACCTATGCCCGAACAACTATTCCCACACTTGAAGACACATGCGCCTCATCCCGAAGACTCTTGGGAAACAACCTCCACGCACACACCTGGGACAACCACCACAACTACCATGCCTAATGAATATTATGCTATAATGGATCTCACGCTATCACAACCTGCTCAATGTGTCTTGTGATTTTTGAGAAATGGAGAAGAATAGGATCTAACAACCAGCCACTCATATTTGTGTTGGGGAAGACACCCTACCCCATAAAATGGAAGTGTTCAACACTATGTGCTCAACTTGGGTGTGGTGAGAATAAGATACATAAGAACTACAATTATATGTATAGGTATCAATAACGCATCCCAACCTAGGTTTTCTAATGTCAACCTAATCATAAACACCCTCTTTTCAATTCATTCATAAGAACGCCATATTCTCTACCATGCCAAAACTCATTCCAAGAACCCATTCCCCCATTGAACCCATTCTTGATTTCAGGTTTGTGTGATTCCATTGAAGTAAAATTCTAAACTACTGGGAAACTAATAAAAATAACCAAAAGTTGTGGAACAGAAAAACATCCAAATAGAACTTTTAAGCATCCACACCTAGTTCTATTGTAATGTTACAACCAAAAAGGGATCTGTGAGATCCCTCAAGGTATTGGAACCAACCCAGGCCTCGAGATATATCCCCCCACATGACCTCAATCCACAACCAAGAAAAGTTCAACTATAGAGGATCCCATCCCCATCGATATCACCTCGTAACCATCAAGCAGAACAACCACATGTACTACCAAAACAGAGTAAGGGGAAACTTCCAGGTTCAAAAACATTATTCATTAGGTTCTTATTTCTGTTGGTTACCTAGGGTGACTACACAGGGATTGATGTTCACTAGAAATAAATTTAATCTACTGGGTTTACGTGATTAAAAAATTTCCATGTTACAGTCATTCAATAATCATAGAAGAAAAGGGTTCATTAGTGCACAAGGAAAGACCACCAACGGACATGATTTTCAGTGAGCATAAGCCCATACATTTCACAACATATAAGAATAATAAAATAATACAACAGAATTGTCAAACACACCCCACCATTCATTAATAGTCTATTTAATATCATTTTTAAGGTTTAGTTTCGTCCATTCCCACAGAAACAATAGACTACCCACCCCGAATGATACATATTAAGGAGAGACGAAGGCAAATCCCTACTTGGTTGAACAGTGATCAAATTTATTCTCCACGTTCCATGAACAGGGAATGCGTGACTTGTAGGGGATGAATGTCAGGGACTCCAACGGTGAGAAAAAAGGCTATAGAACTGGCGCAACACTTTCCTCGGGAAGGGGAACTCCAAATCCACCAAAAAAAGGAGACCATCCAAGAGGAAGAAGAAGAAGGAATTCCCATGTAACAACGCAAAATTTTGAATAAATATTGTTTCCTAATTTTATGTGTTATTTTATTTTTTCATACTCAAAAAAAATGTTTCATTTGATAACATGAGTATAATTAAAATGATACTGTTGGTTTTTGACTGTTATATGACCATTGGTCAATATGACCACTAGAAACTAACCGTTTTGATTATTGTCTCTAAATACAAGTAATATTAGTTAATTAATATTGAAAGAAGATTAGATGGCCTCACCCAGTAGTCTTGGTCTAATCGAAGCCCATCTAACAGAACATGGGAAGGAGGTAGCACCAATGGGCTTTGCTCTGGAACAAACCCAAGCTGAACTTCATCGTATAAAGCTAGAACGGGATCGCCTTCGTGAGAAGTTAAAACTGATAGAAATTACTACTCGTGCGATGTTGGTCGAGCCTCCCTCAGATTCTCTCACCTTAGCAAACCTTACACTTAGGTCCTATGCTGGTGTGATAAGGGGCTATGTAAGGAGACTGTAACTGCCTTGTGTAATACATTGTTTTAAATAAAAACTGGGATTTCTTCTTGTGATGAAGTTTATGAATTTTCAAATGACCAGATAAATATAGTATGCATATTTTGGATGAATTTTAGATAAAGGATATTTTAAAAATGGTTGTGTAAACCATAAATAATTAAAAATGTGTAATGATTTTCGAAAAATGGTCTTCTATAATTATGTTCAGTATGAAATTTAGAGTCTAATAAGATCAACATAATTTTTGATGAATAGTAAATTATGAATAGTGATTTTATGATTAGGATTAGTAATGTGTCCAAATGGATTAGTAATCTCACTTAAAGAAAGTATTAATATAATCTAGGCACCTTGATTAAGTAATGTGATTCAATAAAATGGTTAAATAACGGTTTCATAAATTATTATTCAAGTATTAGTTTTTTCGGGTGAATAATGTTTTTTAATTAAAAATTTAATAAAAAATATTTAGATAATTATTTTTTAAAAACGGATTTCATTTTTGAACTCAGAGCACCGATATTATGCTATGGTAATTTTTGGGGATTTTTCTGAAAAAAATGAATTTTCGGTGAATAGTGTTTTTATTTAAAAATTAAATTAAAAATATTTAGAAAATTATTTTTATAAAATCGAGTTCATATTTGTAATCAGCGCGTTGATATATGGTTAAGGTGAAATTTTGGGATTATTCTGAGAAAGTTGAATTTTCAATGAATAGTGAATATACAGTTTTTAAGTTACGGGTGTTTAATGACATCATTAAATGATGTATTAAGTTTGTAATCAATATGTTCGAATTATGAATAGTGTGATAAGGTATGAGGTGTCCCAAGTGGAAAATACAATGGGAAAATACCATGGGCAAGCCCATGGTTTTGCCAAAACCACTAATGAGGTGTCCCTTTGCCATTAATGTCTTGTCCCCTCACTTTCCCTATAAATACCAAGCCACCCCTTCATCCATTCGACTCCCCACTCTCCCCCAACGATGTTCTGGACTCATTACCCACCAAGGAGTCCTCACATGGTTCCCCCAAGCCCTCAAGGTCCCAACCATTTAGTTTTAAGAGTTATGTTTTAAGGTAAGGGATCTGACCTCTCTCTTTCATTTCAAGTAATCTCTTTTATGTCATTCCTTTTATGCTCCATGTTCTTATGTTGGAGGATGATCTTTTATACTCCTCTCACTGACTTATTCATTTTCATATAATTAGAGATCCCCTATTGCTCTCATTATTTCGTTTTATGAAGTTTTAAGTGGCGTAGTTAGGCTGCCGAAATTTTTGTAACGGATTCTTTCTCCCCTCTCATTTTTCAAGATCTATTTTCATGTAATGTATTTAAAGTTCCTTTTTATTATGTTGGGGTATGATCTCTAAATTTATCATACTGATATTTTATTATCATATGATGAGAGACCCCATTTGATCGCTTCAATTCAGTATTTTTAAATTTTAAGTGGGGTCGTTAGGCTGCCGAATTTTTAAGTGGTTCTTCACCCTTCTCGTTTTGAAGTTCTACTTTCATGTAAATTCTTTCATGTTCCTTTTTGTTATGTTGGGGTATGATATATATATCTATAATACTGGAATGTTATGTTCATATGATGAGAGACCCCATTTTATCTCTTCAATTCAGTATTTTGAAGTTTTAAGTGGCACTGTTAGGCTGCCGAATTTTTAAGCGGTTCTTCACCCTTCTCGTTTTGAAGTTCTATTTTCATGTCAATTCTTTCATGTTCCTTTTTGTTATGTTGGGGTATTATCTCTATATCTATCATACTGTACCCTTATGTTCATATGATGAGATACCCCATTTGATCTCTTCAATTCGGTATTTTGAAGTTTTAATTGGTGCCGTTAGGCTGCCGAATTTTTAAGTGGTTCTTCACCCTTCTCGTTTTGATGTTCTACTTTCATGTCAATTATTTCAAGTTCCTTTTTGTTATGTTGGGGAATTATCTCTATATCTATCATACTGAAATATTATGTTCACATGATGAGAGACCCTATTTGATATTTTCAAATCATTTTTGTGGAAGTTTAAGTAACGCCGTTAGGCTGTCGAACTTTCATAAGAGAAATCTAATTTTTGTCTTCCTTCCATGTTTTTCATTTCAAATGGTATGTCCATGAAATTTAATTACCATGATCATGTATCCTTCTTATTATGTCCATAAACTATTTTATGGGTCATATATGAATGTTTGACCCATTTTACCTCTCTTTTTAATGTCTTCTAAAACCTCGTAACATAGCCGTTATACTGCAGAATTTCCGTCTCAAAATGTCTCTCACCTTTTCTAAAGTTATTTTATATTATTAAGTGAATACTCAAAGCTCTTTCTTCTAAAGGGGTATTCACATATATACCAAAATGTTCTATTTTTAATTCTGGGATTTACATACATGAGACCCACCTTCCTTTTCTGTGGGTTTTAAAGTGATGTAAAGATCATGTCTTTAAAGAAGTTTTTAAAACGTTATGATTATGAAATGAAACCCATTTATTTTACGATATATGGGTTATTTATGAAATTTTTGATGATGATATATGTGGATCACATGATAATAAAGGAAAATTTAAGGTTGCGCCCTGAAAGCGCTCCAATGCATTGGGTAATGATGTAACCACTAGAGATTACAATTTTCACGATACCTTGGTGAATAACCTTGGTAATTTTCAAATGAAACCTTGGTGATGGACCTTGGTGAAATGTTCATGATTTTCTATGTTAAATGATGTAGCCACATTTTCAAGTTATGAAAAATATTATTTTTATTATGATATGCCTTCTTATTTCATTCTCATGCCTTGAAGTTCTTTTTCATGACATTATTGAAGTATCTCAAGTTCATATGTAAATTGTTTCTCTTGTTTTCCTTACTGGGATTTTTGCTCACCCTTTCATTTGATGTATGCTCCCAGGTTATGTGATGCAGTAATGAACCTAGGATTAACATGAGGAGAAGCCTTTCAAGTGTTTTAGAAGAATGTTTTATGTTTTCATGTTTAATGTTCCTGGTTTCCAAGTCACTAAACCTCAGTTCTGTGTAATGAAATGAAAGTTATGTTATAAAAAGACGGGATGCTATAGTTGGTATCAAAGGATGGTTTAGTTATTTGTGGAAATTAGGATATGAAAAATCTAGGAAGAACCTTAGAGAAAAGTTTAAATATTGGAAAACTTCTTGGTATTTTGGTGAGTATTGAGTAAGGGGTTTCCAAGCAAATACATCTCTGTCTGGATACGTGCAGGTAGAGGTGGCTCTGGCACATATGTACATAGGGGTAAAACCTGAAAACACCACATTGAGCTAGACTCGAACGGGAACTGGTACACGACAACGGGCCTTGCTTCACTCTTGGTTACGACACTCCCGGGGGATTTGCTTTGGTAAATTCATAAGATTAGTATGAACCATTATTAAAGGAATAATGATAAAACAAAATAAAGATTCACATAAGAATATATGATTATGGATAACCTAGATTGGAACCTCGGGGATCACAAGTTAGGATATACTTTTATTCTACATGTTTATCCTTTTATGCTTAAAGTTTCCTTTTCATGATTATTAGCTAAGTAAATAAGCCCCTAATTATATTTTCTTTTCTTAGTTAATGGCAGGAAATGGAAGAACATGTCCCAAAAACCAATGTGATAGGAAATGCAACGATTGTCGTATTATTATGACAGAGGTGATTAGGGGATTAAAAGATGATTATTATTTTGGAATCTGTTCACTATTTTAGGGACCCTATATGATCGAGGTAAATAGATTACTACGATATTTTCATTGAGGAGTAAGGTTGACTTATATTTTGAAGAATTTATGAATTTAAGGTGGACTTATAGTAATTTAGGTTACATATGGGAATGATTAACCTATCTTGGGTAAAATATGTTTAAGTTAGCTACTTTTGTTATAATATGTTAGGAGTGGTTGATGTTGTCTGGAGATGAACAATGAAGTTTATTTTGGAAGACTATGTTATTAAAGCCTTCTTGTATTTGGGTTTTAATCTTAGTTTGGTTTATTTTGAGGAATTTTATGGACCGTTATTTATGGGATGGCCTATGATGAACATTGGGTATTACCATGGAACATTGAAGATATAAAATTATTTTCCATTCCTATGGGATTCTTCTTTTTTGAAGAGTTGTTTAACCTTACCCTTTCTGTTTTTGGGATAATGTTTAAAGATAGAAGAAATAGATATTTAATCTTTTGTGGATTATGTGATTCTATAGAAGATGATTCTTGTGTTTTGATGAGACCAAGTAGTTTTGAATGCTCATCGTTTGGGAGAAAAGATTTGTTTTGGTAGAAACTTATTAAACGGAGAAACTCTATATGAAGGTAGATATATTTCCTTATGTTTTTGTTCTATGTTGTAAATGAATTCATCAAAATTATGAAAAGGAACGTAAAACAAAAACGTTGTTGGATTACGTTTCCTACTAGGTAATCAAAGATCGTTTACACACATCATAAGATTGGGATTTTCTTATGGTTAACTTTCTCCTAATCATGTTCTCGGTCACTCTCCCTCAGAACTTGACCCTTTGTTTTCTCCTCCATGTCCATGTTTTCTTACATGGAATCCTAGCGTTGGCTAACTCGGGTGAACTTCATACTTCCCTTTATTTATTTTAAAGTAATAGTTTTACTGACTCCTTTTCCGATGTGGGACTTTCAATGAAATTTCAAAACCTAATTTTAAAAAATTGTGAGGACGCAATTTCTTAAGGGGGGAAGATTGTAACAACCCGAAATTTGGAATAAATCTTGTTTTGTAATTTTATGTGTTATTTTATTTTTTATACTCAAAAAAAATGTTTCATTTGATAACATGAGTATAATTAAGATGATACCGTTGGTTTGTGACTTTTATATGACCATTGGTCAATATGACCACTAGAAACTAAACGTTTTGATTATTGTCTCTAAATACAAGTAATCTTGGTTAATTAATATAGAAATAAGATTCGATGGCCTCACCCAATAGTCTTGGACCAATCGAAGCCCATCTAACAGAACTTGGGAAGGAGGTAGCACCACTGGGCTTTCCTCTACACCAAACCCAAGTTGAACTTCATTGTATAAAGCTAGAATGGGATCGCCTTCGCGATAAGTTCAAACTGATAGAAATTACTACCCGTGCGATGTTGGCCGAGCCTCTCTCGGATTCTCTCACCTTAGCACACCTTACACTTAGGTCCTATGCAGGTGTGATAAGGGGCTATGTAAAAATACCATAACTTCCTTGTGTAATCCTTTGTTTAAAAAAAAATTGGGATTTCTTCTTGTGATGAAGTTTATGAATTTTCAAATGACCGGATAAATATAGTATACATATTTTTGATGAATTTTAGAAAAGGATATTTTAAAAATGGTTTTGCAAACCTTAAATAATTAAAAATGTGTAATGATTTTCGAAAAATGGTCTTCTACAATTATGTTCAGTACGAAATTTAGAGTCTAATAAGATCAAGATAATTTTTGATGAATAGTAAATTATGAATAGTGATTTTATTATTAGGATTAGTAATGTGTCCAAATGGATTAGTAATCTCACTTAAAGAAAGTATTAATATAATCTAGGCACCTTGATTAAGTAATGTGATTCAATAAAATGGTTAAATAACGGTTTCATAAATTATTAGTCAAGTATTAGTTTTTTTGGGTGAATATTGTTTTTTAATTAAAAATTTAATAAAAAATATTTAGATAATTATTTTTTAAAAACAGATTTCATTTTTTAACTCAGAGCACCGATATTATGCTATGGTAATTTTTGGGGTTTTTTCTGAAAAAAATGAATTTTCGGTTAATAGTGTTTTTATTTAAAAATTAAATTAAAAATATTTAGAAAATTATTTTTATAAAATGGAGTTCAAATTTGTAATCATAGCATTGATATTTGGTCAAGGTGAAATTTTGGGATTATTCTGAGAAAGTTGAATTTTCGATGAATAGTGAAAATACAGTTTTTAAGTTACGGGTGTTTAATGACATCATTAAATGATGTATTAAGTTGGTAATCAATATGTTCGAATTATGAATAGTGAGATAAGGTATGAGGTGTCCCAAGTGGCCAATACCATGGGAAAATACCATGGGCAAGCCCATGGTTTTGCCAAAACCACTAATGAGGTGTCCCTTTGCCATTAATGCCTTGTCCCCTCACTTTCCCTATAAATACCAAGCCACCCCCTCATCCATTCGACCCCCCACTCACCCCCAACGAAGTTATAGTCTCATTACCTCCCAAGGAGTCCTCCCATGGTTCCTCCAAGCCCTCAAGGTCCCAACCTTTGAGTTTTAAGAGTTATGTTTTAAGGTAAGGGATCTGACCTCTCTCTTTCATTTCAAGTAATCTCTTTAATGTCATTCCTTTTATGATCCATGTTCTTATGTTGGAGGATGTTCTTTTATACTCCTATTCCTGCCCTATTCATGTTCATATAATGAGAGATCCCATATTTCCCTCATTATTTCATTTTATGATGTTCTAAGTGGTGCCGTTAGGCTGCCGAAAGTTTTGTAACAGATTCTTTCTCCCGTCTCATTTTTCAAGATCTATTTTCATGTAATGTATTTCAAGTTCCTTTTTATTATGTTGGGGTATGATCTCTAAATTTATCATACTGATATTTTATGACCATATTATTAGAGACCCCATTTGATCGCTTCAATTCAGTATTTTGAAGTTTTAAGTGGCACCGTTAGGCTGCCGAATTTTTAAGTGGTTCTTCACCCTTCTCGTTTTGAAGTTCTACTTTCATGTCAATTCTATCAAGTTCCTTTTTGTTATGTTGGGGTATGATCTCTATATCTATCAGACTGGAATCTTATGTTCATATGATGAGAGAACCCATTTGATCTCTTCAATTCAGTATTTTGATGTTTTAAGTGGTGCCGTTAGGCTGCCGAATTTTTAAGTGGTTCTTCACCCTTCTCGTTTTGAAGTTCTACTTTCATGTCAATTCATTCAAGTTCCTTTTTGTTATGTTGGGGTATGATCTCTATATCTATCATACTGGACTCTTATTTTCATATTATGAGAGATCCCATTTGATCTCTTCAATTCAGTATTTTGAAGTTTTAAGTGGCGCCGTAAGGCTGCCAAATTTTTAAGTGGTTCTTCACCCTTCTCGTTTTGAAGTTCTACTTTCATGTCAATTATTTAAAGTTACTTTTTTTATGTTGGGGAATTATCTCTATATCTATCATACTGTAATCTTATGTTCACATGATGAAAGACCCTATTTGATCTTTTCAAATCATTTTTGTTGAATTTTAAGTAATGTCGTTAGGCTGCCAAACTTTCATAAGAAAAATCTAATTTTTGTCTTCCTTCCATGTTTTTCATTTCAAATATTATGTCCTTGAAATTTAATTACCATGATCTTGTATCCTTCTTATTCTGTCCAGCTACTATTTTATGGGTCATCTATGAATGTTTGACCCATTTTACCTCTCTTTTTAATGTCTTCTAAAACCTCGTAACATAGCCGTTATGCTGCAGAATTTCCGTCTCAAAATGTCTCTCTCTTTTTCTAAAGTTATTTTATATTATTAAGTGAATACTCAAAGCTATTTCTTCTAAATGGGTATTCACCTATATACCAAAATGTTCAATTTTTAATTCTGGTATTTACATACATGAGACCCACCTTCCTTTTCTGTGGGTTTTGAAGTGATGTAAAGATCATGTCTTTAATGCAGTTTTTAAAACGTTATGATTATGAAATGAAACCCATTTATTTTATGCTATACGGGTAATTTATGAAATTTTTTATGATGATATATGTGGTTCACATGATAAAAAAGGCACATTTAAGGGTGCGCCCTGATAGCGCTCCAATGAATTGGGTAATGATGTAACCACTAGAGATTACAATTTTCACGATACCTTGGTGAATAACCTTGGTAATTTTCAAATGACATCTTGGGGATGGACCTTGGTGATATGTTCATGATTTTCTATGTCAAATTATGTAGACACATTTTCAAGTTATGAAAAATGTTATTTTTATTATGATATGCCTCCTTATTTCATTCCCATGCCTTAAAGTTCTTTTTCATGACCTTATTGAAGTATCTCAAGTTCACATGTAAAATGTTTCTCTTGTTTTCCTTACTGGGCGTTTTGCTCACCCTTTTTTTTGATGTATGCTCCCAGGTTATGTGATGCAGTAATGAACCTAGGATGAACATGAGGAGAAGCCTTTCAAGTGTTTTAGAATAATGTTTTATGTTTTCATGTTTAAAGTTCCTGGTTTCCAAGACACTAAACCTTAAAGATCCTCAGATCCGTGTAATGAAATGAAAGTTATGTTATATAAAGACGGGATGCTATATGCCATGTGGTATAAGGATGAGATCCCGCTGTTATGGGATATGGAAATGTGAACGGATTTAATGTCGGATCGTGGTTCCCCAAGAGGCTGGGTAGTTACGCAGAATGGAATTAATTATCATTTAACAATTCTCCTCAGTGTGGTGGTTATAATGGCAATGTGTTTAACATTTTTCTTTAGCCATACGGAAATGTGTAACAGGGGAAGAAGTGGAAGGTACGGGGTAGGGCATGACATCGAGGAAATACTACATGTTTTGGTAAGTTAAGGGTTTCCCTACTCTTAGGGGATTTTAGATATTATTTATGGGATTTAAATGTGTTCTAAAGGGGGAATTAAATCATATTTACATCAAAAGAAATGCTTGAGGAGTGGAAAAGTCAGGAACTGGGAAAGAACAAACACAAGGGGAGGATAGGGTACCACTGTTATAGGGCCTCCTTCAACGGTTCCACTGTAATGGTGCCACCCTCATGGTTCCACTGTGACCGGTGTGTTCCCATCATGGTTCCACCATCATCGGTACCCCCGAGGATGGTGCCACCATTTCAGTGAAGATGTGTTTTGGAAAAGTGATGGACCATGTGGGTCTAGGCCATTACACTCACTGTTACAACACCTAACTATTAGTACACCTCACTATTAGGACCTCACAATTAAGACACGTCACCATTGGACCTCACCATTAGTACACGTCATTGTTTGATCACACTTTTAGGACACCTCACCATTAAGAACTCAATGTTAGGACATCATCGTTAGGGCCTCACCATTAGAACACATCACCATTAGGACCTCACTATTAGGACACCTCATCATTGGACCTCACCATTAGGACACCTCATAGTTGGACTTCAATGATAGGACCTCACCATTAGGACCTCACCATTAGGACCTCACTGTTGGAACATTACCAGTATTTGACAATACTTATGTCCGGGAGATAGAATTTTTATATCGGAATCTAAATTGTTTTAATGTTATTTATTTCTTTTACCCTATTTTATTTCACTAACCTAAATGATAAAAAAAGTACCTGCCACATTTCGATCTACTTCAACCCTCTCTGAAACCTTTTTCTCCCAAAGCACTGAACATTAACTTCTACCAAAACCCTCAAACTGCATCATATCTAAATGGAATGACTGAAGAGAATTATGGTTGGTGATGAATGAGATGTGATGAGCCCAAGGATACATCAAACATGGTATAGTAGTTGAAGAAAGTTTGTGATGAATCTGATCAATCCTCATTTGTCAAAGAGGGAAATCTTGGTCGAAAAAGAATTATGTTTTGAATGGATTTTGTCGAGAAGGTCTCTCGTTCTGAAGGATGTTGAAGCTCTAGATTGTGTAGAATGTTCTGAAAATAATAATGGACCATATTAACCAAAGATTGTAAATAAAAATTATTAGTTCTAGAAGTTTGAATAGTTTGAGGATGGTAACGGAATTATTTCTAATGTAAATAGAGTATATTTTTGATTATATTCTATTGAATATTATGAATGCTCTGGAGTCCCACATGAAAGAATACATGACTACTTCTCTAGAGTGATGCCTCCCACCAATGAGTATATCAACTATGAAGAGGCTCTGGCTGAACTGACATGGTATGGAATCCCTATAAAGGTAATAGTTGCTGATATTGATGGAGAAAACAGATTACATTTTGAATTTTTTCCACATGTATTGAGTCCCAGGAGAGGGGACTTATCTAATCTAAATTATGAAGACATTTTTCTGTTGTATCTATTGAATCATGGAAAATGGATAAATCCTTGTTGGTTGTTGATGATTCAGTTAAATGATACAACTAGGCCAAGATCCAATTCAAAATCTTGATTTCATGCCAAGTTGATAACTGTAATGTTAAAAGTGAATGGAGTTGCTAGATATAAGGAAGAAATGATTGTTTTAATGGACAAATTCTGCCTTACCAAAACGATTTGAATGTTTATGAAGATAAACTATAACCCATGTAAAAGGGAGTTTGTGAATGATGATGCTAAACTATATAAGGAAATAAATCTGGTTACCAATCCTGCTAGGCCAAAGAATAAAATAGATCTAGGAATAAAACCAAGTGATGTGGAGTTAGTGTATTAATGTTAAGAAGAGTAGGTTGTTATTCTGAATGACAGAGAGGTTTTCCCTGTTGATGAGCAGAGTGATCCTAATATTACATCAAGTCCTCATGTTAATGTTGTATCTTTTGGTGAGCCTATCCCACCAAAGAGATTACTGAGAAGAGATATTATCTTAAGGGACATTGATGAAGAGGAAACCATTGAAGAAGAAGGGGAAGTGAATGTCTTATGTGACATTACTATAAGAGAGACCTCATAAAAAGAGGTTAAGGTGAATCTGGACATAATGAATTTGAGACATCAATTTATGAATGTGGAGATTAATTCATTAGTCTTAGTCCTATAATAGGATACACAGAAGTGGTAGAGAGTGAAGAGGAAGAGGATATACAATCTGTTGGATATGGAATTGTTATGGTTGTGGATAAAGAATCGATATAAGAAATAGTATTGGACTCTCCTATTAATGAATTTTATCAATGAGGAAGGAAAAAAGTGAATGTAGTTGAATATGAGGATAATCCAAGTGAGGGGGAGGAACCAGTTACCAATGGTTCAGTTTCAGTTTTTCAGGAGATAGAAGATTTGTCCGAAAAACCTAGATTCATTGTATTGGGCTTAGACTATAGAGACTCTGAATATGACCAGCCTATCAAAAGTCCTCCAATTCATTCTATTTCAAAGACCAATATTGAGAAATAATTAGTCCATCTACCTCAGTATTATGAGAATAAGGATGACATAGTGTCATTAATATCATATTTGAAGAGCCCCCATGACGAGAGACCCATTGGGATAAAGATAACATTTTTCTCAATCAAGAGCCTGTGAAAACTACCTTGGAAGGAATAATCTCTACCTTTCACTCCATCTTTCTACATGAAGGGATGTAATGCCATAATATAGTAAATACCTGGGCAGAATTTGTGGAGTCTGTGAAATAGGTTATTATGAGTTTAGAGTCATATATGTCGTCTTGATATCAAGTTGACAAAGGAATTAAGTTTTTTAAGTGTGTTGTTTTTCAGATGGTTACTATGTTTGAGGAAATTATGACGTATACGGAGACACATGTAAGTGGTCAGGAAGATGATGTGAAGAGGTTTATTAGTCGAATGAACATGTCTTTTTAAGAGAGAGTAGATTTTACAATGGCACATATGTGTGCATCTATTTCCTCATCAACCTCTCCTCCTGTTGATCTAGAAGTTTTCAGATCAGTTGTTAGTGAAGCATCAGAGAAGATCTCTAGAGCAAGTACCTCAGACCCGTAGAATAGGACTCAAATAATTTCCACTACAAGAGACAACCATAAGCATAAAAGATATTACATGAGGGTGGCTGTCCAATATCATAAGGCCATCGAAGATATGGTTGAAATCTATTATAAAAGGGTTTATAATAATCATATAATGGGTGGTCACTTCAATTTTCTATTGGATAACATTATAATTCCACCTCTCACTCTGGATTTTAAGGATCAAGTAAGTTGGCTTAGAGAGTTGATTCCTTATTTGGAAATGTTCATGGAGAATAAATATGATATCATTTCAGCTATGGGCAGATGAGGGAAAACATTATGGATTTCCGAAATCTTCTTTTTTCCCTTCACCTTGGTGGACTCCACTCCCATTATTGTTCCTCCAACCATACCTTCTTCCTTAGCTGCATCAGGCTCTACTAGTGCAGCCACTTTGATGACTCCGACACAGGCCATCTGAATCTTGACTCCTTTGATTCCTCATAGATCCCCTCATTATCAGTCAACCAATGCTTCTGTAGTATCTCCTCCTACATTGCACACTACCATAACTATGGTTTTCCTCTATCTTCTGTACCTGCCTCCTCATCTCTCAAATACCGAGAACTCTCGAACATCTCTTATGTGGATTGAATGTGGGTTGTATTAGTTGTTATAGATCATTGTAATATTTTTGTATACTGTACTATTGAATCATTAATACATAAATCATCCTTTGTCTCCTTTTTCCTTATATTATTTTTCTGAATCACAAAGGGGGATATGTTTTAATACCTAAGACCTTGAATATACTCTCTAATACATAATATATGTATACTAACACCTCTAAAGAGATTAGAATATTATTTTAACCCTAATTCAAAATTCTTAAAAAGAAATTCACTAACATTATTTGTGAGTATAAAAATGGGGGAGATTGTTGGACTCACCTGTTTTGATAATCCCAAATCATGTTTATTTTATATGATAATCTTGATTCATTAATATTTATAGTTTCTACCTGGTAATAACATTGTATTTTTTACTCTCACTTCTCTCTCGATTTAGTTTATCGTGAAAATTTTCTATAAGTAAAAGGTCACCACTAGAGGTTAACCAAAGAGGTCACCGCTGTAAGGTTACCACTAGAAGGTTACCTCTAAATGGTTACTAATAGAGGATACTGAGAGTGGTTATTGATAGCGCTTATAGATAAAATTTACTGATAAAGGATAATGATAAGGGTTACCACTGAGGAACCTTACTGTGATGTTATAAATACGAGCTCACCACTACGAGTCTACCTCTCAAAGGTTACTATTGTAGAGTTACCACTAATAGTTACATCTAGAAGGCTGCCCATGAAGCCTATCAATAAATCATACTGATGAATTCTGCTGAGGAAGTCTACCATTGAGAAGGCTACCACTACCAATCTACCGATACATACTCTACTGCTCCAAACATTGTAAATTTTATAAGATTATTCTAACAGTCATATTCGGTAAATTTAATGATTCTAACATTAATTAATTCTTATTGTAGACATATCAAGAGTCCTTATCTATAGAATGAATGAGGTACATGGAAGACCATACATGGTTTTCTTATTCCTATTGTCGGACCTCAAATATGTAATAAAAATATGATGAAGAGTAGATGATGGAAATATGAGAAATGAACATTATAAGCTACATCTAAAGAATAATGAGAATATAATCACTTACACTGTGAACCTAAGATCTTCACAAAAATCCTTTGGGTGAAAAAATTCATGACTTATACTATGATTCATCAAATCATATTTAAACTAAGAAGAAGAAAACCTCAGTACCTAGAAGCTAGTACCTGGAGTTGCGACACTCTATTTTGGAGACAACATCCAGAGAATGACTCGAACTGCAATTTCATCACTCCATAGATTCAATAGTTGATAAATAATCACATAGTTCTTTCTAAACAAAATAATTATAACATTATCTCTATTTTTTTATTTACATATATTTCTAAGAAGTGTGTGTTTTTCTGTGACATAAAATGTATCTTATGCTTGAATCGGATGATACTAAAAACTCTCACACCAATCATTACATACACTTTTTTTCCCACGTGTAACCATGGAAGAGGTTGTGTGTCCTAGTTTTTGTTTTTTCGACAATGAACTGTGGTTGAGGGTGTGAGCCCTGGATAGTTTCTGATATCTTTTGTAAATACCGATATAGGCTGTGTATCAATTTTATTGTTAATATAAAATGCATGCCGGTAGGTGATCACCCAATGGAGAGGATTCAATCTTATCTTGAGACTGAACCTGTTAGTTAACTCTATTGTGTAACATCATTCTAATACTCTGTTTTTATATTTTCCACTACTTATAACATCAAAAAAGAAAACTATTTTGCATTCACTCTGATAGTTAGTTTTGGTTAGTGTGTATATTTGTTTAATTCAGTAAACCTGTTTGAATAATTGGATAATTTTTTACATTGATTCAACTGAGGACTAGCCAACCATTGAGAAAATTGTTTACCAATTGAACATTTATATCTCTACTGACATAATTAACCGGGCTGTTTTAAATTTTTATATTTTTTTTGTAATGTTTTTAAGAGAAATTTTAAGTGGGAACTCAATTACACCCTCTTGAGATTCCACCCCAACCAACATTAATCATTAATGTAATAATTTGTATTTATCTCAAAATATTATCTTCATGTCTTAGATGATAAAATGGATAATTCATTCAAATATTTCATAAAATCCAAAATTGTATTATTAATAAAACTACAAGAATATTATTTTCCAAATATTTTTAATAAAATATAAAAAATTAGTAAAAATATATTCTAAAAATCAAAATAAAATTATAACATATTTTTAAAAACATTTTAATAAATCTTAGTTTTGGAATCAATCTATTTTTCTATCAAAAAGTGACCCTTTCATAAAAAAACATTTTTTGAACTATTGAGTACATAAAGAGAGGTAATTTAATGTAAAATATTTACGACAATCAAATAATGATAGGATTATAAAACTAAAATTTCTCATGAGATATATATAATAAAATTTTATTATTGGAATAAAAGTCATAAATAAACCCGATAAGATATGTTATTTTAACAGAAACCTATCACCACATAGGTAACATTGAATCATATTCATGCTAAATGAATAAAATTAAATGAATATTAAAATTTTATTAAAAGATGTAAATTCATGGAATAACATTTCAATGGGGGTGTTTATAGAACTCATATATTATGAGATGTTCATAATATAACATATATCCGAGGGAAAAATATTGAGACACAAATACCCTTTTAGTTTCTTAACATTTGAAATGTAAAACCCCTGAAGGATAGATCATAAAATTGTATTTTAAATCAACATAATTTTATGTATAAAAATCATATAATAAATTCAAGTCATTTTTATAAGAAACATAAACATTATAGGTGGTTAATATTGTATATGTGTTATAGAAGTAATAAATGTGTTATAAAAATTCCTTAATTCTATGGTTCCATTGAACCATAAACATCCTTAATGATTTTTCATAAAATGGGTTTGTAAAAAATAATTAATTTTAAGGATAATATCATCAAATACATATATCATTACTATTTACAGAAAAAAGAGAAATATGTGGTGGATAAGGCATAAGACTCCTAGATAATTAATATTGGATGAGAAACCCTTAGCACCTTATACCATAATCATCAATTAGTAGATATACAAAATGGATATGTAAATATAACTATTTTTGAGGATAATAATGATAATATACATTGATGGGATATATATAATCCCTAAAAAAGTCATGTGGTGGATATTTCATTTTTCTCAAAAAAAGTGATATATAAATCCTTTACCAATTTCGATACATTGAAAAATAATAATCATGAATAGTGGATCCTAAATTGGATATTTAAATAAACCTAATTATAATAAAATAAATTCATGGTATTTATAAACACCACATAAAAATTTTGAAGGATATGACATTTATCTCACGCTAAATAAAAGTGAGACTTCAATCCCTCACCCTATCTATAGAATTCTGTGCATATGATTAAGATTCTTGTATAGTAAATATAAATTATAATACATATATTAATGAATAATATTGATATATATCATATAAAAATTGTTTTTATGACCTTTGATTACCCAATTATTAACCATTTCTTGTTAATGTTACTTCCTGAAATGACCACATTATTTTCCTTATATATTATGATTTTTTTGGTGTTATTAAAATAATAATTGTTTTATAATAACTATAATTTAAATCATGATATAAATATAATATATATAATATATATTTATTTTGATTTATCTATTAAATACTATGATTGGAAATGAGATTCAATGTTCCTGGAGATAGTTAACTATATGTACAGAAGTTGGATCTCCCAATTTCATAATAGATTGAAGGAACTAAATTTAAATTAGAAATATTATAAATATAGAATAATATTAATTTAAATTATATCACAAATCTTCATTAAACCATTAATTAATTCTATATATTTAAATAAATAATGAATCACATTGCTTCATGAGGTGTTGGTATTATATACACACAAGTGATGTTTTCATATTCCAATAAAATTTAGAGGATAATATAATGTGTGAAAAAATAAATAAATAATCATTAAGAAATATTAAATATAGTATATATGTTATATAAAATTCAACTAAATCATTTGTTCTAGCGTCAAGGGGTGGAATGGAGAAGAAAATGACATCAGCAAGCGAGACAGTTTTCCATCGTAAACACAAACGATTATTTCGTAACCCATTTCAAGAATTTTGGGCCTATTATTAGACATTAAATTTAGATTAAAAAGTGTAATTAACTGAGAAATATTTATTTTATTTTATAATTATGATATAATAATGATTGAATATGGCGGAGAAGGAAATAAGATAAATATACTCGATGAATAACATTACCACATCTTCATGTATTTTTCTGAGATGTGTAATAAAGCCTCTTTAGGAAAGAATTATGACCAAAATAAGGCTTATAAAATTATAAGAGTAATGTTGGGATGTTCTATTTGATAGATTTAGGTTATCCAATTAATATTGAATGTGTGAATAATCGAAGATAGTGGGTGACCATTTAGATGTGGGAGAGAGGACACACATGGAATTTTGGAAATGAATTGGGTGATCCAACATTTTTTATATGTATAAGGGGGTATAAAATAGACAATTATGAAACCTAGGAGGTTTAATGCTCAAAATTAGTCAATAAAATAGTTTTTATACATGTTTAAAGGTCATATTTTCTATTATATATTTTTTATTAACCCTATATAAACAAATTATAATCTAAACATTGGTAATTAATTTTGATTTCATTCACTCTTCATTTTGGTAAAAACATTAATATGACCCTATGATATAAAATAAATTTTGATCATTACAAATTTGGAATCTATTTTTTAAAATTACAATCAATGAATTTGAAAACTTCAATTTTAAATTCATCCAACATACATAATGAGAAATCATGTTTTTAAAGATAACAGTTTGAAAGATCCCAATTTTTTTTCAGAATTAAATATAAAATGTATCCAAATGAAACAAAATGTATTAATGGATGTATAATTTGAATAATTTAACTATAAAATCAATATGATAAAATATTTTCATTATAAATAATTTAATTTAATGTTTTCTTTTCAATGAAATTCCTATATTTTTTATATTTATCAAAAATGAAAAAATTTGGATAATTAATAACACTAACCACAAAATCATTTTGATATTACAATTTATAAAATTATTTTTATTTTTTAAAACTGACATTATAAATGTATAAATTCTTTGTTTGAAAATAAGGGTTCTATAAAAAATAAGTATAAATGCCTTCATATAAAGATACGGTTGATAATCATCCAGTTGAATTTATTCATATATTTTTTCTAAAAAACACATAAGATGAATGTTATATACATTATTGACAATAATATATATATATATATATATAAATTAAATAAATAATAAACTTTATTTTTTAGTTTTATTTTGTTATAACACCATTGTTTATATAAAAAAATAATTTTTCACAAAAAAGATTACCATTATATTTAAATAGTTTTCATTTTCATTTCTATTAAATTTTTCACCAAATAATTCATTATATAAACTTGTGTGATAAATATTTTTTTTTAATTTATTTAATTCTAATATTAGTTATCATTCTAATGAAATGGTCTTATGTATCTTGTTAAATAATAATATTTTAATTTTATGAACAGTTTTTTTAATTTTTATTGTGTGTAATGAATGATAAACTCATTATTTTGTGTAACCGTATCCAAAATCAGTGATTAAATTGACAAAAGATAAACATAGTGATAATTGTAACATAAGAAAAAACCTAGTCTTTCGTGTCTTGCAAAATATGGAAAATATGAAATCTAATTTCAAATTTTAATTTCATTCAATAGTGTGGTGTTACTTACTGTGCGTTGGGTAATGATTATGTTTTCTACAATAATTGTTATTGGAGTAGAAAATGATTTATATTCCACTTTTAAAAGTTCTTTTAAGGATTCTATGATGATTATTTCCTATGGTACCAACATGATTTTTCAATGATTTCTAAAGAAATTTAAAAGAAATCATTATTTAAAAAATGTAAATATAAATATATTTTAAATGAATTATTATTTTATTATATGGTAAATAGAAAAAAAAATTAGAACCAATTATTATGGGTTCCCATGTTTTCTAAGAAACCATCATGATTATTATTTTTTTATTGTTTTTTAAATTGATTTAAGAAAAATATTTTTACATTAAATCTGATTTCATGTTTAAAAAATCTATTATTCACACTTCATGTTGTTCATATTACTGTAAAACATTGGTTATTTTATATCATTGTTTCAAAATTAAATAAAATGTATCATTATTTCTTATTTTATGAACTTTATTGAGATTTTTTATCTCATCCCATGTTTTAAAAAATCACAGTTCTAATGGAATAGTAAGATCATATAGTTAGTTATGGTAAAAATATGATGGTTTTTTCTTTATAATTTATTTTTTTTATAAATTTATTGTTTAATGAAAAAATTAAACTTATAGGATGTGTAAAAATGAAATATTTGGGTTATTCATGTAAGTCATATGTCTATATTATCTTGAAAACTAAACAAAAATGATTTTCCAAATGAAATAATATGAATTAAATTATAAGATTCTATTTATAGATTTCATAAGTTTTATTACTCCTAATAATAAACGTTATATCATAAAATTCATATAAATATATATCATCACTTATTCTGTTATAATACATAATGGTTTCTAGAATCATATCTATATCAGATTTATTTTTTTTATATTTTAAAATAATTTTAAAAACCATCTATCTAATATAATATCCAAAAATATAATTTTAAAATAAAAAATTTGAATATTAATTTATTATCAAATTATTTTTTTATGAAATTTTTTTTGAATCAACTTATGACTCTCCCCAATCAATATATTGTTATCCTAGGTGATTTATCTATTTTTCTCAAGAAAAATTAGTTCACATAATTCTTAAATACTGAATATTTTTTCTAAATATACAGTGTTTACCTAGAAAATATCCACTAGGAGTGTCTATACATGTTTAAATTATTATTCCCATTTATATTCAATTAGATTCCAAAATCAGTCAACGGTTAACCAAACATCTTCAAGGAGATTAACCCTATGTGGTTTGATCCAAAACTACATCATTATTCAATTATCTGTACATAGATGTATTTAAAGGGATCCCCCATATTCCCAGTTTTACCAAAACATCAGAATGTTATCCAATACTTATAAATATTCTAAATGTTATTACTAATTCTTTCTATTCCAAATCCATAAATAAATTCTTCATTATTATCTTTATATTGAATCAATAATTATTCCGAAGGGGATGTGTGACATTTAAATTGATATAAACATTAAATTTATAAATTCTTAAAATAGCTACAACAATCATCATACATTCCAATATTATCTAAAATATCTCATGTTATTTTTATCAGTGGGAAATGTTTTCCTATTTTATAGGAAACTATATAATATAGAATGAGTCTTTAAAATCACATTTAATTTTCTTTGAAAAATATATATCCATAGAAATATTTCATGTATACTTATTTTCGTTATAAAATGATGAAATATACAAAAAATTTGTATGATATCAAAATCAATGTCAGGGAAACGATATCAAAAAGGAAATCATGTATTAAACATCGCATAAATATTATGGAAATTATAAAAAAACAACATGAATATATAAAAAAATAAAACAAAGATCATGTTATATCAATTAAAAAAAATAAAGTCATGGATATCAAAAATATTGATGTTGTGCTGATTGAATTAATATTTTAAGACATAAAATACATGTTCTGACGGTGTTATTTGAACACACAATACTATCTTTGTTAGATGTATACACCAATAACCAACCTTCTTTTTTCTCATGATAAATGTTGATGCATCAATTGGATATATAATTATAATCCCCCACGTCACTATATTATGTCCAATTCAACCACTATTATAGTAATAATACATTTTATATCATTATATAGGTCAATATTTCTGAATATTAACATTTCTATCCATATAAATAAATAAATGGATTGTCATTAAATATTCAAACTATATTATTAGTCAATAATAATCAAAATTATAAATTCATTTACCAAATCAATATAACGGAAAACATGATTATATCCCATCGAGAGAGAGGGGGAAGATGAAAATTCAAACAATACATTTTTTTCATTACCACAATAATTCATGTTTAAAAAAATATTAAAAAATATAATACCATTACTCGAGTAAATAAATAAGCATTATTTCAACATGAACATCAATAAATATTAAATTATAATATGAGACTTCTATAGTGTATATTTTAATGATTATACAATTTAGTAATTGTTATAATAAGATGATCATAATCCATTGATAGAGAGAATGTGGTTGGATTCAAAAAAGCATATCCCAGTTAGAAAAATATTAATGCAAGACGATGTTTATTTAAATTTAAAACACCATCTAAAATTGAATTCTTCAAACGGTATAAGAAATGATTGTATCATGAATATATTTTTTTACACATTGAGATGAATAGACAAAATTATAATATATAAATACATATATATATATATATATGAGATCTAATCGTAAAAAATAGTCCTCATTATCGAAAATAGTATTGAAATTGATAAGAAAAATTTATATAAAAAATATATTATATTTTATAAATCATTTATATATTGACGTAATATAAAATATTGCATCTTATATTAAAAGTTATTTTTTAAAATGTGATGTGAATTCCATTGAAAATAATTACATTCACACATAATATACAAAAAATAGTAGAGAAGGGAATTTTGTTATATTTTTAAATTGATGATGGGATAAAAAAATGTGAATTTGAAAGGGGAGGTCATTTTTATTAATATAAAAGTAAATTTGTTTCAATATCACATTTAGAAATGAGTAATAAAGTTGTTAGTTGTTTTAAAACATAATTTTTTTAAAAATATGAATATAAAATACTATATAATATAATATCACAATACTATAATACGATAATAAAAAATAAAAGCTCATGATAAAAAATTATTAAATAATAAAAATTCAATTGAGTTAACAATATCCCATATGGGAACCATACACTTTGAAGTATGAGAAAAATAAAATGATAATTTTTTGTATGAATGAAATTTGAAATAATAAATTCAAACCCAAATAATATAATTAATTCGAATAATACGCATAATTGTTTTACAAATACGACAATCATAACATAATAAATAAAACCGAGTTAACAAAATTCCATTAATTTGGGGCATTAACTAAATTGAAGTTCATTTTATGAAAAAAATTATTTGGATTAATATTTGAAATTTATAAAAATAATATGTGTTAAATATATATCAATTTTATGTTAATACATTGTTAAAAGGAAACATGGTGAAATAATACTACATTCCCCAAAAAATAAGAATTCAAACCATGAAAACTCTTATTGAATCTATAAAACTATAATAAAATCACAATGAATTATATGGAATGAAATTCAACATAAAATACCGATTTTAAATGGTTATTATGAATATATGTTTTTATATATGAATTATATAATCTGAAAAAATGATATTCAAATTATAATACTGAACATGCCTCTATGATATTAATTTTTGCTGCATACACATTCATTGGTCAATATTTTTTATTCAGTAGAACAAAATATCCATAAAAATTAATTTATGTTAATTATATACATTCCCAATAAATTTATTGATAAAAATAACCAATTTACCTCTCATATTTAATCCATCTTAATATATACATATATATACACACATATTTTCAATATTGGGTGTATTTATTCTTTTTTTTAAATAATTTTATAAAATTCATATTGGTATCTATTTTATATCCAAATTTAATCACTATTAGATTCTATAATGTAGATGAATTTATTTTTTAAAAATATTTTATAAATATATAATTTCAATTAACTTCATTTTGGGTAACAAAACATAAAGAAGAAACACATGATGATCTTGTATATCTATTTCTTAATGAGTGAATTATTTTTATTAATTAAATGTTTTATAAATACATAAAAATTTTATATTCAAAAAAACTATTATATATATCAAATTTTACCTATAAATATTTTTTCATAGAGTTTCATTTTATGGTTTCATAGTGTTGTTCATGTAGGTGGATAGCACAACCCAATCATAAACCGACCATGATTAATTATATATTATATTCTGGATGCATGGTAATATATTTATACGAGAAGATTAATGATATTTTTTAGTGTTTATTAGGGTGATATATAATGAATTTAATTAAATAAACTGATAATATAATTTATATCAAGTCATTACATTGGGATATGAATCCATCCTTTTCATGAGGATGGTCACATACAAATTTATAATGTCCCATGATATAGCATAATGGCTAACCATGGGGTCACACTTAGGGAAGCAGTGTCGAGAGCCTATGTGGTTTGTTCAGAAAATCTCTTAATATTTTTAAATACATTGAAAACATTTTACACAAACCGTAAGAAAAATCAATTCTGGGCTTAAAAACATAGCGGGGAGTGACTAACATGAAGTATAAAAAATAAGAAAAATACAAAACAAAACTACCCAAAATTATAAAAAGAAAATAGACATAGAACAGGGAACATAAAACACCGAACAACGAAAATAAAACAAAAACACAAAAGAAAATAGTCAGTTAAAACAAGGCCGTGACACATATTAATCCACCATCTACTCCATATTCTAGATCTACTTAAAATTAATACACAAACGCCAAACTTAGATCAATACATGACCGATGAATTGGAACATAAACCAATATCACCATGAAATTGAACACTCATGCATAGAATTTCTTCCATTCTTATTCATTTTTTTGAACTACATGTGATTCACTCAATAGAGTTATCCTTGATGGTATTTTCACATGAAAAAAATGATCCTACTTAGATCATCAAATTGAAAAACCAATCTTTATATTCAGTTTGAGAAATCCTGATTGGAAGGGGAGAATATGGGATAAGAGATAGTAGAAATCGATTCAGCACAAGGATGCACTTGCAGGCACCCCAATTCACTTTTGTGGTTTACTATGGCCAAAATTAAAATAATGACCGCATTGATGCTCTAATCTCCAGACTGCATTATTTATCTTTACCTGGATCTTGGCCCTCAATTTAGATTCACATTAACAGATACTCAAGATCACCACATGAGAAGAGGACATGTCTAAAACATGAAAAATAAAACATAGCTAACATCACAATTCAGTTAACTATACATGAAGATTGACCATATTTAAAGAAATAAAAAATAGAGAAGTTGAGCATGGAGGATTGATGAAATGGATGAGTAAGAACTCATATCTTGGATAAATACGAGTTCTAATCCAGTGAAGTGGTGTTGAATGGATGGTGAATGGTGGTGGAGTCTCCTCCACAGATTTGAAAGGATATCCCCCAGTACGAGAGGAGAAATGGTCTTATTATTCAGATATGAAACAACTGCCCTACCAATTTCAAATAGGCAACTAGATTCACATGGCTCTCTTTTATGAGCACGTCATGATCTTTTTAGTGAAATATTTGTGAGAGTACCATGCTGTTTGCAAAAAACTCAATATTCCTTGCAATTTTTCCATGGACAATTTTTCCCATAGACCACAATCGACTCCACCTCTATGAATAACTCCCCCCGGCATGAAACACCAAAAAAACGCATGTGAGTCATTGAAAAGGAAAAATTATACATTAATAAATATATATACTATATATTAATATCACTAATAATAAATAATAATAAAAAACATATATATATATATACATATATATATATTAAATAAAAATACTTTTAAGGAAATTTATTTTAGAATACTTAATACTATTATTACTATTATATGTAAATATATATAATATAAATATTGAAACTACTTATTAATATAAGTAATATATTTATATTTTTATGTGTATTATATGTAAGGTTATTAATGATATATTATATAGAATAAAAAAAAATATATTATATGAAATTACAAAGAATAATTTTTTAAAAAAATTAAGAAGAATAAAAATGGGGGAAGGGGCGTCGAAAAGAATGGGTGAAGGTAGGGGCGACCTAGTTGGAATGCGAAAGGTGCATTTTATAGGAGAAATGATGGAGGATTATGGATTTCAGTGGTCTGATGAGGAGCTTAGGTGCAGATCAAGGGGGTCATCACATATTGATGGAGGGGAAGTGGGGCACATCGGGCAAGAGAAGAGGGATTCCACCTATAGAACAATATTAATGGTCGATGGAAAACGACTTGCTGATATGAGGTCTGAGTAGAGGGAGAGGGTTGCAGTGGCTAAGGGACATCTGTTTGGTTAAAAGGGAGTTGAGGCGATGTGAGCAAGGGCTTTAGTAGTGGGAAGCAGGGGTGGCTAGCATGAAGTAGGTGAAGATAGAGTATTATGAGCAGTGAGGTTTCGGGAGCCAGATTTTGTTCATCCGTTTTAGATCTTTTTTGAGATTTGGGTAATTTGGTTTATGCTTTGGCTGTTCGTTGCTCCTTCAAGTTTTTTTGCGGTGATGAAAATTATATCTAACGCTAATGTGAATGCTCCATGATGATATGTGCCTGTTGTGGGAATTTTGATGGATTGTTGTTGTTGACTTTTTATATTTTCTTGTTTCCATTGTGGATTTGTGGTGGTGTACTAGTTAGATGGAGAGGGAACTGTGGGAATGACTTTGCTGGACAGTGGCACCATGAGAGAAAAAATGGTGGCACCACTACGATAAATCAGTGGCATTGGATAGAGGGAAATTTTAGTATGCTCGGATAAAATTGTGTGAAACAATGCCACCAAGAAGAGATAAAATAGTGGGATAGTAAAAAGGGGCTAATGGTGGCACCATATCCAGAAACTCTACAAGGATATATTATGTGACTGGGTTGTTGTGGCACTGCGATAGTATGAAAATGGTGGCGCAACAATAGAGGGATCTGGTACGACTGTAACTACTACCAAACAGACAATAGATAATTAAATTAAAATCACGAAATCAATAATTTAAAAAAATTAAATAGATTAATAAACTAATAAATAAAATCAACCAATAGAGTTGCAAAATAAAATATATTTAAAAAACAAAAATAAAATTAATTAACCATTATTCAAAAGAATGAATTTATCTGGATTTAAAATTTTAATCAAATTAATTTTCAAAGTACTAAAATATTTATTGCAACATACTTGAATTTATTAACTAATTAATTAATCTGTGAATTAAATAAATTAAAAAATATAAAACTCTAATTGAATAAAATTAAATTGTTAAACTAATTTAATAATTAATAGATTTAAAAATTAAAAATTCAAATGTGTTATTTTTTACAAAATAAATAATTATTTAATATTATTAATGAATTAATAAAATAATATTCTAAAAAAGAATGAAATAAAAAATTGAAAGATAAAATAAAAAAGAATTGTTTCATATGAAAGTTATTAAAAATGTCACAATAACAGACCAAAATATTTGATGTACATAAAAAATGATTGTTTTACAAATTAATTTTCAAGAAAGCATAAAAAAAAATATTTAATAAAAAAAGTTTTTTGGAAATAAAAGTTTAATAAAAAATAGTAAAAGGATGTGGAAAAGGAGTTATAACTAGGACACATTAGACTCCCCACAAAAAATACCTCATTTTTTCTCAAACAAGTACATGATGTAGACATTAAAATAGAAAATTTATTTAACCGATTGAATTCAAAAAGTGCATGATTAAACATTAATAACCATAGGAACACTACCAAATAGTGGGTCAGGCATTTCAAAGGTGTCCAAAAATGAGGCCCTACCTAGCTTCAAAACTCCATTTGAATTCCAAAGCTCACAAATTAATTCATTGTCATGTATGTCTGGCCTCATATATTTACCCATTAACATTCCTACATCACCATCCAATTCATGTTGTAATTCAATTAGTGGTGACAAGTGAGATCAAATGGATCTCAAAACATAACTGAGGGAACCTTCCATTCCCACCTTCCCCCAGGGTCTAAAAATTAAAGTATATTAATTTCATCACATTATTGATTCATCTCAAATTAATTTTAACCATGTCAATGTCTCCCTTCATAATTTGGGCTCAAAATTACCCTCACCTTAATGAGTTCATTATTGACAAGGGAAATTTATATTCATTTATTTCCTGCTAGATTCCATGTGTAGAGCACTGTGAATAGAACATATGAATATTGAAATTGTATTTATTTCTTCCCAGAAAAACTCCCAATGAACCTTGTTTCAGATTCTCACTGTGGGATCCCATTTTCCAATTTAATTCTAGTTACAAATGACTTATTTAATAATCAATAAAATTAACTTATTAATGTGATTGAATATTATTATTTTTCAACAACTGTGTATCCCCTGGGTTCCAGTTAGAAGTTATAGTTACCCTATGTCACGATCTTATTCTGAATGACCTGTCCAGCCACACTCCCATACTCAATTACATAATATAAATATCCTATAAGACAGTGAATAATTACACTAAGTAATCATTAAAACATAACAGTTCTGGACTAAGTGCCACTCTCAACACCTAGTGAGAAATTATCCACTAATCATGATTGAATATAAGTACCAATAAACCACAAATGACCATAAATTGATGATAGAATTTGAAAAAAAATGAATGAATTTGAACAATTTATTTAACTAACTCAAGTTCAAGAAGGCATAATTTCAAATGACACAATATTAACCCCTCTACCACATAGGTAAAACCCAACATTTTCCCCAATGAGGAATCTCAAAGTGGGATATAGATTGGGTTCATGAAAATTGTGAAATTTAGCGTTAAAAAGATATTGAGGGGGGACAATGATCAAAAAATTTTCTTTCCACCGAAATGAAAATGAAAAAAAAACACAAAAAATTTAAAAAAATAAAAAAATAAACCCACCCCAACAACTGTCACTAGAAACAACTTCAGTTAAAATTTTGAAACATTAATTCCCTGAATTTTTAAGATAAAAAAAATATATTATCCATTTACTTCTAATAGTATAATTATAAAAAACATTGTGCAGTAACAAAAAATTTAAATTGAACGCAATGGGAGGAATCATGTTTCAAAATGTATATCGAAATAAAATTTCAACTATGTAAATATTATCATGCTAACAAACAAGAAGGCAACATATTTCACACGTATCGAAAATCAGTGGGAAGTACAACACACTTATTTCACAGTAGCACGAAAAATAAATGACTTAATGTGAAATAATTAAAATAAGAAATTCCCTGAATGAAAATATTCTCATATTTACCAAGGACTCCATTTATTTGTTTTGTGCATGATAATTGGGTGCTCTATTTTTCACCAACATGATGAAATTGTTTGAAATTAATGATCATGATTTTATATAAAAATAAAAATCGTCTAAAAATTGTGAGTTGGGGAGTTTTATCCATTAATCAGGTGAGCTAACCACATGATACTTAAATGACAGCCACTTGGAATCTACATAATGATTATTTTCTAATGAAAACAAAACGAAAATTAAAAACATCATGAAAAAAGATACAAAATCAAGAAATGAAATGGGATAATCCTTGGATAACACCCTAGAGGGTGGCGTATTTTGAATGTCCACAGTTGGACAGTCCTTTGATTAACCCCAGTCTAATGGGGTATTTAACTTCATTATTAATAAACACTAAGTGGGACTCCTACTAAATTCAAAATCATGCCACCATAATAGAACCCCTTGTGCAGTTTCAATAAAATTCTAATCTCTAGCATTGATGTGAATCATGTTTAGTGATTGAGTTGAATATAGAATGTAGGGGTACTACCCCTCTTTTGCATCTTATGGATTATGGGGCACAAGTTTCATGGATGTAAAACATGGTTTTAATTCTTATTCTATTTCATTGAAATAATCTTTTTATATTTTGAGAACCAAGGACATTTTCATCTTCCACTTGTGAACATTTTCATTAATCGAAATATTCATCATCAAATATAGCTCACAAATATGAAATGTTATCATGAATTGAATGTTCCATTAAATCTATAACAGACACAACCTCAAATTCCTCACTCACTTGGAAATCACAAATATGTATTAAATATTCAATACATGTATATGGAGCAATAAAATGAAAATCGTTGTCGATTTAATCCTTGTTGAATACAAATACAGCTTCATCCATAAAATTTTCAACTATCTTTATCAGTTTTTTTGTTCATCCTCGTGAAGGAATAATGATCCTCGAAGAGGGTATAGGGAAAGAGCAAGGTAGCCAACCTCCACTAACCTCTCTCCAAAAAGTTTGACCTTAGTTGTTGAATATTATAAGGAGAGTGATATGATTTCATGTGATGGCTCCACATTTTGATGAATTGAATAATCAATAAAACAATTATTACCAGAAAAATCATGATAATAGAAATACGAGAAAAAATGATCATCATTGAAATGAAAAACATCATGAATCATTGCAAGTTACATCTCCTTTCATCCCTTGAAAACATCCTTAGAAATTGGTTCGGGAAGTTTTAGCCTTCACACATGGGGAAAAACCATATCAATTTTGGGAAACTCATACTTTTTTCCTTCTTCTATATTTTTGGTGGTCGTCTCGACTACATTCCAGAATTTTGGGCTTCTATGGGAGGTGGTGTGTTTATACTATCTTCTTGGATACCCTTGACCTTATCCATGTCTTGATTCATCAGTTGCATGATCTCACATGAATAAGTTGTCTCATCATCAGTGAGGTCATGATGCTACCTTTCATTCAACCAACATTGAAACTTAGCAACAAAAACCTCATGTTTTTGAACTAGGTCGAATAGTGACATTGTGTCAAAATTTTAAGAGTTAATCACTATTGTGTGTGTGTTTGTTTTATTATTTTTTTGGAATATAATAAATATTGGACCGAAAACTCATACACTCGTTGATTCCCTGGTAACGATACCAAAATTTGGCGTCGTCCATGTCTTGGGGATAATCATTTGTACATTTATATAGAACCGAGATATTGAACAGCAGAAAACCCTAGGGTCTCTCTCAAGGAAGTAGTCTCGAGAGCTTTAATGGTCTATTTTCCAAATATTTATTGATTTTAAAATATAGTAAATATATTAGAACACAAACCCCAATAAAACTCTAATTTTTGGTCAATACATATTGGAGTATTACTGAACATAAGTATAAAAGGCATGAAAAATATAGAATAAAACTACAATGTACTGGAAAAGAATACAGACACATCACAAGGATCCTAAAGACACAAAGCAATGAAAATGACACCATGATATAGAACACAATAAATTGTGAGAACACGGCCATTACCAAGAATAATCCATCATCTACTCCCTATCCTAGATCTACATACAAATAAACCAACAACTCTCACATTCTTTGAGTTCATAACCAATGACTCAGATCCTACACCAATCACTCATTGAAATTGAACACTCAAGAAGAGAATTTTTCACTGTATAAGAATTCCTCTGAACTGCATGTTATTTACTCAATAGAGTTATACATACTAGATATTGTAACTAGAAAAAAATGATCATACTGAGATTATAAAATTTTACAAACAATCTTGATTCTCAGTTTGAGAAATAAAGATAGAAATGGGGGAAAAAGTTACACGAGAGTGTAGCAACCTGATCTTGTGGAATGATTTACATTCTCACACCCCAATTCACTTTCACGGTTTACTAAGTCTAATAAAAAATAGTGATCTCATTGATTCTAATATTTCTTGAATTCATCGATTTCTTTAATAGGGATCTAGCCCATCATGTAAGATTTATATTATAGGAGATTAAAGATCACAACATGGTAACAGAAATAATGTACAACACTAACAATCAAACATAACAAACATCCTAATTCAGTTAACTAAACATGTATATTGGCTGTATTTACAGACAAAAAAACACCAAAG
This sequence comes from Viscum album, assembly GCA_963277665.1. Taxonomy (NCBI): domain Eukaryota; kingdom Viridiplantae; phylum Streptophyta; class Magnoliopsida; order Santalales; family Viscaceae; genus Viscum; species Viscum album. Next base: position 1,221,208,844 of record OY728159.1, read on the forward strand.
TAGAGAATGGAGGATGGATAAAATGGGGGAGGAGTAATGTAACATCCCAAGTAAATAATGAATATATCATTTACATATTTATTAAAAATTTTGAATAAAATAATAATTTCAATTTAAAGGGGATTCAATGTTTGATTGTGTACTCGATATGCAACAATGGGTTTCATTGAAATCTTATGTTGCACACAATGTAGAGTCATACTGAAACATAATAATATACAATTATTTTAAATTGTATTTAATGCCTAAATGTTTTATTTGTAGTAATGGACCGAACTAACTACAATAAAAATATATATTTTTGTAAATTTTTTATATTTATCCAATATATTATATATGCTTAAAATATGAAATAATCCAATTTTAAGCAAAAATACTCTAATATTCATTAAAATGTGGATTTACCAACATTTAATGGAGGTCCCTCTTTTAAATATAGTTTTAGTTACATTAATATATTTTATTTTACAAAATAATATTCCTCTTTTGAATTGGGACATCAAAATTTACTTTGGATAATGTTTTTGTATTTTTTTGATTATGTTTAATTTTTTTAGTAAGAGGGAAAAATACTATATTTTAATTCAAAACTTATTTTTAATCTAATTTATTTATATGGTCATATTATCTTTATAAATTGTTTTAGAGTATAATTAGATTATATTTTTACCATTTAATCCAATTTTGGTCATTGGATGTAATTTTGCTTTGAAATTGGACATAAATAAGTGCCAATATTGTGATAGTTACTATTTATTAAAAACATGCTTTTTGTATTGACAGTGGGAATTAAATTTAAATTAATTTCTGCCACTTCGGGGTTTTAAGTATGAAAAAACGGATTCCATATTTTGAATCATGATGATCAATTTGTATAAATATATTACTTTTATTTTTAGACATTAGGAATATTTACTTCAGTAAAAATTTTATTTACTATGGTTAATGTTTAAATATGTTAAATAAGGGTAACACAATATTATTATAATGATATTAAATTATCCTAACATGTGTCTTAATCCTATTGGATTATATAATTTTTACCTTGGGCTTCCTTGTGTGAATTTTGGGACCCCATGGAGACACTTCGGTGTGATAATGACACTTTATATTAATTATTTTAAAGTAAAGACCAAAATGATATTAAAATATTTCTTTTAGTAAATAAATTTTTTCATGACTTTATATTAGTTATATATTAAAATATGAAAATTCGTTTGAATGAAAACAAATTTTACTACATGATGATATTTGTTTTATAATTATTTGACATCTAAAAAAAATTATTTATGACACAATAGTGAAGCAGTGTTTACCTCAATAATGAATGATTTAAATAAATAAGATTATAGGAATTAAAATAATATCAAAAAACTGTCGAATTTTTATTGGACGATTTTATTTTGAACATTAACCATCTTATCATTGAATTGAATGAGTTTTGGAAATTTACAAACCCAATATAATTATATAATAAAATTATATTTTCATGCTTTCATAAAGAGCCCCCCCTTATAAATATCTCTCACTTAAAACCCATTCCTCACACTTGTTAAGCCCCTTGGCTCATCCAACACTACCCAATTAATCTCCCAACATCCCACTACTCTTCCCAAAATCCTTACACTAGGTAGAAGTAAATTCACGTAATCCTTTTTGTTCTAACCCAAGGGTGATTCCCAATTTAAAGGTAACATATTCTCTTAAGTTCATTTGTTTTATTTCACTTATCCAACCCTATATACTCCTTTTGTCATATTATTTTATAAAAATAGAATTGTCCTAAATATACTAGGTTTATTTATGAGAAGGATTTTAACTACACATACACAAACCTCTATCTAATGGTTAAAGAGCTTACAGTTTCGGTGGGCAGTAAACTATTGCCTCACAAAACGATGACTATTAAATATTACCCTACCACCTATCTTGGGTTCCATTATGATGGGAATATATTTATATATAATATATAATATGTTTAGGTTTTTTCTATTCTTTATTAATTTATATTTACAAACATACCTTTATGATTTCCAATATGTGTAAATACAATAATTTCATTTGAGGAAGTGCGGACTACCACCCCCTCAAGGTCATATGATTCATTCATGACATACATGGAACATATAGAGGATGGATTTAATGAAATTAGGTAACATATATATTATATGATATTATACTAGAATCATAATATACTTATGTATTATTAGGTTTTCATTAAATTAGATATGAAATAGAACTTAAAGTAGTGTTCATGTGTATGTAGGACTTACCGTCTCCAAGAACAATGAATTTCATTTCTTTTCTCGAAATGTTATATAATATTATAAATAATAATATATACATGATACATATGAGATATATGATATCTAAATCATGAATTATATTTTGGATATATTGGAATTTCTACCACTTGGAGAATTTAAAATTACAACTGGTTAATGTTTAACTCATGTTTCAAACATCGAAATAAATGTCTAATATGAACTCAAATAATTAAATAACTATTATAGAAATGTAATAATTGATATAAAAGGCATATTATAATTGAAAAAAAATTACTTAATCAATTGTAAATTAAAAATATTTTATTATTCAGGATATTAAATAATGATCGAGTCAAGTCAGACACAAGGTAAGGATTTTTTTATCTCACTTGTAATTACGAGAGATTTCCATCGTTCACCACTTATTTATTGAATATGGTGTATTTTGTACTTAAATTTGAAATATATTATCATTAATATCATTATATTCTTGCTATTATTTTATTTATTTGGTGGTTATTAACTTTTTTTCATACGACTCGATTGATTACAACATGGTAAGGGGTTTTCTTCTCACATTTTATTCCCGTGTGATTCATGCTATATTTTCCACTATTTCCTTTTGTGTTGTGGATATACTGCCAATGACTGTATTATTTGGGTAATATACTATAATTTATGGGTATTTACATCTTCACTTAATTATCCTTCTTTCATGTGGTGTATGTTTGGTAAGTTACCAAATCGGTAAGGGAACCCTTCACCTTTCTCTTTTAGTAAAAGACTTCTTTTGTAATGTCTTATAATTTATATCATCTTAGGATGATATATGTTCTCTTATATCATTATTGTGGTAAATTGTTTTTCCAAGTGATGAGATACTCCTTTTCCTCTCATAAACTCTTTTTCTTTATTTTAATGTGACGCTGTTATGCTGTAAAATTTATGTAAGGTAATTTTTTAACTCAATTTCAATTATTTGGGGTAAACATATACATGTTTTTTATGTCTTGCTACGAATATTTTTGAATGGACTCTGATAGTTTTACACTGAATATCAAATAATAATTGAGTATATATATTTTTTTACACATAATTATTTAATGGATTTATCCTTAATCAAAGGATGTCGTCTTTATTATGGATTTTGTCTCAATTTAAATTTAATTGATACTTCATTGTTGTTCTACACTAATAAACATTTATATGTTGTATATACTTCCCTTTGTTGAATTATATCATGAATCAATTTATTCACATGATATTATATTCTTTGATTAATGTTATTCCTCAATTATTTGTTTTCAAGCATCGATCATTTGGTTAAAAATCTATAACTAAAATATCATTTTAAAAGCGTTAATGATTTATTCATATAATTCATTCTCATTATTTTCCATGTTTCAAAAAAAAATTATTGATTTACTTATATGTACATGAATGTTCTGAAATTAACAGTTCTTTCTAAATATTCAAAGTGGTATGGGACAATTTGATTCTAAAATATCTTTATGAAATGTTTTAAACTGTTTTTAAAATGGTTTGATAAAGAATTTATTATGTCGATAACTTTAAATAATATATTGTATAAGGCCCCAGCCTTAAAACCTTACTTAATATTGAGTTATTACAAGATTACACATTGAGGATCTTTTCAGGTTTAGAGTTTTAGAGAATTAGATCATGAAACTTGCATTACATTCCACATTTAAACAAAGTGGTTACATAAAAGATAGCATTAATTCTTCCCATCAACGGAATCATATTTAAATTATAACATGGATTCTTTCCTGACACATCCTTGACACTATCATCACATCAGGTACCTTTCCCTTGACCTGTGAAAAACATTTCAAAAACTTGGGATGAGCATAAGAATCTCAGTAATAGTTATAAAAAATATGGAAAGGAAACATGATTTCATATATACATAAGAATGAAATCACACTTTACCCATAAAACATAGGCATATCAAATCATGAATAAATCGTAGAAAACATAAGACATAAAGGTAACTTGAGGCATTCATAACATTCTTACGTAGGGATTAACCCTCTTGGTTACATTTGGAATACCCATCACAGTATATTCCCTAAATCTCTTCGGATAAACCTTAACGTTTCACTCCTTCGCGTTACCCAATGCATTGGAGAGCTATATCGGGCTCAACCACCCTTAGTTTATCACAGAACCACCCATTCTTCATAACAATTCCCAATAACCATAACATAATCGTATCACATAAACATGAATAAAGGAAACATAACATTTCCATATTTCAATCACAATATAACATATTAGGATATTGAAATAATGAATCCATTCAAAAAGAAACCATTTCCAAAACCATTTAAAACATTTAATAAAGAGATTTTTGAATCAAAGTGTCCCATACCACCTTGAAGATTTTAACATTTTAAACCATTAATATCCATATAAATAAATCCATAAAACCATTTTGAAAACATGGATATTAATAAGAACAAATAATTAAAACATTTAAAATGATATTTTGGTTAAAGGGGTTTTACCAAAATTAGAGACACTTGAATACAATAATCGAGGAATAACATTTAGTCAGAACTTTATAATATCATGAGAATAAAAGGATTCATGATATAATACTCCAAAGGACAGTATATACACCATATAAGAGTGAATTGGTGCATAAAAACAATGAACCCTCAATAGAAATGCCAAATGTGATGAAATCCCTTATAAAGAAGGTATCCTTAAATTAAGGACAAATAAATCTCAAAAATATGTGTGACAAATATATATACACCCAAAATAAGTGGATATTAAGTGTAAAACAATAAAAGGTCATTCACACATATTCAATGGATGACATATTCAATGACTACAAGTTGAACCCAAAGAAATCGAAATTGTGTTAAAAAGTTCCCTTCACAGCCTAACGGCATCACATCAAAATGAGTTGATGAGAGATAAAAAGTGTATCTCATCACTTGGACATAAAATTTACATCAATAAGGAGATATGAGAACATATCCCAACATAACAATATGTAAATTAAAAGACCCAACAAAAGAAGTCTTTTAAAAAAAAGGAGGGTGAAAGGTCCCCTTACCGACTTGGGTATCTTTCAAAACATACACCCCATGAAAGAAGGACAATAGGTCATTGATGTAAATACTCATAAACGAAAGTATATTACACAAATAGTAGAATAATGGTCATTACATACACCACTCAATGTAATTTGTGGCAAATGTAGCATAAATCTCACGGGAATAAAAGTGAGATGAAAAATCCCTTATGAAAACTCGGCAGCCTAACGGCGCCACATAAAACTTCCGAATATGGATTGATGAGATCAAATAGGGTATCTCATCAAATTACAATAAAATTTAGAGAAAGAGAAATATAAAAGAACATACCCCAACATTACAAAGAAGAGCTTAAAAGAATTGACATAAAGGAGAGTACTTAAAAAGAAAGAGAGAGGTTAGATCTCTTACGAAAGTTCGGCAGCCTAACGGCGCCACTCAAAACATCCAAAATGGATTGATGAGAGAGAATATGGTCTCTCATCACATGAAAATAAAAATTACAGTAGGAGTAATATAAAATATCATCCCAATAACAAGAAATATGAGCTTTAAAAGTAATGACATAAAAGAGTGTACTTAAAAAGAAAGAGAGGTGTAGGATCCCTTACCTCGGGTCCGACTTGACTCGATCGTTCTTTAATCTCCTGAATAATAAACTTGAGTTAATTTATAATTCTTTATGAACATTTTTAAAGTTCATTATTACTTTTATACCACTTATTACCATGTCATACACATTATGTAATCATTTAAGTTAATAATATTTGTTTTGCCGATATTTGGTTCTTAAGTCGAAAGTGGACTTCTTACAATTAGACGTTGTTCGTGTGGCCAAATGTTTATTATATCCAGAATTGTATTCATTATGTAGATATCATATATGTCATATATATCCAGTACATGCATGCATTTATAACATTACATAATAATTTAGAGGTAAGAAATGAAATGCACCGTTCATGGTGATGGTAAGCCGTACGTACGCATGAACGCTACTTTCATTTCTATTTCGTATTTTATAGAATGGAATAATAATGATATAAAGTTATATTATAATTACAGTATAATATCATATATAATATCATATTTCCATCCTTTATACATCCCACATATGGTATTTAACGAATCAAATCACTTTGAGGGGGCGGTAGTCCGCACTTCCTTAAATGAAGATATCGCGTTTACCCATAATGGAAACCATAAAGGTATGCCCAAAATGAAAAAAACAGAAGCTTAAGGAAAACATAAACATATTATATATCATATATAAAAATAGTGACATCATAATGGCCACCTTTGAAGGTGTTAAATGAGTATTGAACAATCATCGTTTCGGGAGGCAGAATTTCGCCATCCACAGAAACCGTATGTTCTTTAACCATTTGATGTAGTTGTGTGGTAGTGTAGCTCGAATAAATCTTATAAAAACATCCTAGTATATTGAAGATACTTGTGTTGTAACAAAAGAAATAAATAAAAAGATTTTAGGGGGTTGGAGAAGCAAAATAAAACAAATGAACATGAGAGAATGAATTACCTTTAAAAGTGTCACTCCTTTTGATTTGAGCCTAAAGGCTTCCTTTGAAAGGATTCTGCCCAAAGGTAATACTCTAGGATTAGGAGAGGGATGTGGAGAGAGTAAATGGGCAGGGGTTTGCCGAGCCAAAGGCTTGAGGAGTGTGTGAAATGAGGTAGAGGTGGGGGCCTTTTATAAGAGGAGAGGAGGGGCACTTTTGGAAAGTAAAGAAATATTACTTTATTTGAAAATGTTTTTCGGTTTCAAAAGGTCCCACATTGATATAATTCGTGGATAAGGTGATAAGTCTTTGAAATCCACTCATCCAATAAGTTTTGTACATGTTTAGTTTATAGATTTTACATTATCTTTCCATTTTATTTAAATCGTCAAATAATGATGTCATCGTTGCATCATTATTATGTCATAAATAATTTAATTTATTTAATGTTTAAAAATTAAAAAAAAAATACTATGATGTAGGAAATATTTTTAGCTTTCCAATGAATATTTATAATCAAAACTATGACTTGAGTAACCAAACTTAAAAATTGTTTTAGTAAAACATATCATGTTTGTGTCAATTTTACTTTTACATTAAATAAAATGTTATTTATGTCATTTCCCAACAAAAGTGTCTCCATGGGGTCCCCAAGTTTTCCCATGGCTTGTATTGGTCTTCCATGACTCACCGAATAGGTTTAGGACAAGTGTCATGGTGTTTTCACATTCTTATAATATCATTTTTACCTTAAATTACACTAATTACCTCTAATCGCGATTAAGAACTTAATAAGTTACTATTCACCAAAAAAATTATTATAATCTCACTGAACAACATTTTACTTCTTAATGAAAACCATGTATGTCGGATTTTTGAAATTCAAAACACAATGATGGCAAAATTCCATTTAAACGGAAAATCAGCTTTTATAAGAACCACTTAGTGGTTTCACTATTCATCAAAAATTGAAGTTTTTCAGAAAAATCCCCAAAATTCACCCTGAGCTATATTTGATATTCCGAATTCAAAAATGAATTCCATTTTACAAAATTCAAAACATATTAGTAACATTAATTAATTTAATAATTAATTCCCGCTGTCAGAGCAAATAGCGTGTTTTTATAAAACAATAAGTATCAAAAGATTGACACTAGTTTAAGTCTGATTTCAAAGTGAAATTAATTCCAACGACCACTATTGGATTTAATGGTAAAAATATTTTCTAATTTCACATTAAAACTAATTCAAAATATAATCTAATCATATAAATAAATTAGATTAAAAATAGGTTTTGAATTAAAATACAACATTTTACACTATTCATTAAAAAATGAACTTTATCGGAAAAATACCAAAAAATTACACAAAGTAAAATTTGATGTCGCGATTCTTAATAAGAGTTTTATTTGGTCCAAAAGAATGTTTAAGAGTGAGCAAAACTATATTTAATGACAGTTCTCCATTAAAAGGCGATAAGTGAACCTTTAGTGAAAACTAAGGCAAATACGCCTAAAATTGAATTCTTTCCGTATTTTAAGCCTTTAGCTTTTATTGGATAAATGTAAAAACATTTAAAAAACATATATAATCATAATTTAGTTATTTCTATCCATTCCCTCCAATACAACGGCTACATGTTAACTACCATTTGAATTAATATTATTTTATTATTAGAGTGCAACGTAAGATTCCCAAGAAACTCGTTGTTGCGTGTTGGGTACGCCATCGAGCATAGCATCCCCTTTAAAGTCATATTAATATTTTATTCACAAATATGGATAAATATGAAAATTTCATATTCATTATTTACCTGGGGTGTTACATCCTTCCCCCGTTTTGGGAATTGCATCCTCGCAATTTTAAAATTGCGCTTGGAAACATCCTTGAAAGTCCCACATCGGAACAAAAGTCGGTAAAACAAACACTTTAAAATAAAGAAAGATAAGTACAAAGGTCACCCGAGTTAACCCATACTAGGATTCCGAGTATGAAAATATGGACATGGAGGAGAAAACATAGGTTCATGTTCTCATGGAGAGTGATATAAAACATGTTTAGGAGAAAGTTAACCATGAGAAGATCACAAACTTGTGATGGGTTAAACGGTATTCGATTCCCAGTACGAAAAGTTAATAGACAACATTTTTGTTTTAAGTTACTTTTTATTTAGGAATTTATTCATATGGAAACATAATCACTTATCATGTTGACTTTCAACTTTTATTAGATTCCTTAATCAAACTCATATTTTCTCCAGAAGGCGAGTATTTAGGAAGACTTGTTCACATTAAGAGTACTATAATCAACTTTTAGAAAATCAACTAATCCACAAAAGAGAACTATATACTTCCCATGTCATTAGACTTTAACCAAAACCAAAACCAATAAGGTTAGTACAATATCAGATAATCCAGAAAAGGATAACCCTTTATAAATGAAAATCTATTCTTAACCTCTAAGATTTGTCAAACAAATCCCAAAGTTCAACGAGGACCATTCTATAAACAAAATTGTCCATAAAAATTCCTCAAAGTAAACCAATATAAGATTGAAACCCAAATATTTGAAGGATTTAGTCGCATAGTCTTCCAAGATAAATCATAACATTTATCTCCAAACAATATCAGTTGCTCCTAAAGTCTCGTTCTGAAAAGTTATTAACCTAATCACATATCCTCCATGATAGGTTAATCATTTTCATAAATAACCCAAAATCAACTTACTCTTAATTCATAAAATCATATAACTAGAATGAATCAGTCAAACTAACCAGGGACTTCACGTAGTCCAGTGGTAGGCGATAAATACAAGTCGCACTTTTGTTGTGGGTTCGATTCCCGCAGCTTTGTCCGACGTGACGGGTTGTCACACGGCCTGCGTGTTGTCCTTTTTTCAAAACTATATAATTCTTAAAACATTCCCCAAAATGGGATAAAATCTTCAAGAATAATCATAACATATTTTAACCTCAAGTTTATCTCATTCCTTTCATTTTCCATCATATCATATAGTAACCCATAATTACCTAAAAATTAAGTATCATATAAACCCTAATGGTTACCTTAATAATTATTACCTGAATTTCCACATCGAGTTGGCCATCTCGTACATGATGCATTAGAGAACTCACCAAGGTTGAAGTGGTTGATCATGACTCCTTGATATTTGGTTTAGAACAACCACGAGTTTCCTCATTGAATCCTCCATTTTATCTAGTATCTTAATCAGAGAACCACCACAGTTTCCTTCAAACCTGTTGTCTCTTTGGTTCCTGCTAGATCCATCCATTCACTAAAAATAGAAATGTCAGTGTGAGTATATCAACAAAACCATCATGTACTAATGAGGAAGGTAAACACTAAGATACACTTACTCATTCACTTTATCTAAAACTAGGACTCTTTCTGAAATCCTAACCATTATGGTAATGTCACTTATTCTTAAAGAATACCCTAACCTCTAAAGTTATCTAAACCGACCTTTGATACCAACTATAAGGCCCCAGCCTTAAAACCTTACTTAATGTTGAGTTATTACAAGATTACACATTGAGGATCTTTTCAGGTTTAGAGTTTTAGAGAATTAGATCATGAAACTTGCATTACATTCCACATATAAACAAAGTGGTTACATAAAAGACAGCATTCATTCTTCCCATCAACGGAATCATATTTAAATTATAACACAGATTCTTTCTTGAAACATCCTTGAAACTATCATCACATCATGTACCTTTCCCTTGACCTGTGAAAAACATTTCAAAAACTTGGGATGAGCATAAAAAGCTCAGTAAGAGTTATAGAAAATATGGAAAGGAAACATGAGTTCATATATACATTAGAATGAAATCACACTTTACCCATAAAACATAGGCATATCAAATCATGAATAAATCATAGAAAACATAAGACATAAAGGTAACTTGAGGCATTCATAACATTCTTACATAGGGAGTAACCCTCTTGGTTACGTTTGGAATACCCATCACAGTATATTCCCTAAATCTCTTCGGATAAACCTTAACGTTTCACTCCTTCGCGTTACCCAATGCATTGGAGAGCTATATCGGGCTCACCCGCCCTTAGTTTATCACAGAACCACCCATTCTTCATAACAATGCCCAAGAACCATAACATAATCGTATCACATAAACATGAATAAAGGAAACATAACATTTATATATTTCAATCACAATATAACATTTTAGGATATTGAAATAATGAATCCATTCAAAAAGAAACCATTTCCAAAACCATTTAAAACATTTAATAAAGAGATTTTTGAATCAAAGTGTCCCATACCACCTTGAAGATTTTAACATTTTAAACCATTAATATCCATATAAATAAATCCATAAAACCATTTTGAAAACATGGATATTAATAAGAAAAAATAATTAAAACATTTAAAATGATATTTTGGTTAAAGGGGTTTTACCAAAATTAGAGACACTTGAATACAATAATCGAGGAATAACATTTAGTCAGAACATTATAATATCATGAGAATAAAAGGATTCATGATATAATACTCCAAAGGACAGTATATACACCATATAAGAGTGAATTGGTGCATAAAAACAATGAACCCTCAATAGAAATGCCAAATGTGATGAAATCCCTTATAAAGAAGGTATCCTTAAATTAAGGACAAATAAATCTCAAAAATATGTGGGAAAAATATATATACACCCAATATAAGTGGATATTAAGTTTAAAACAATAAAAGGTCATTCACACATATTCAATGGATGACATATTCAATGACTACAAGTTGAACCCAAAGAAATCGAAATTGGGTTAAAATGTTCCCTTGACAGCCTAACGGCATCACATCAAAATGAGTTGATGAGAGATAAAAAGTCTATCTCATTACTTGGACATAAAATTTACATCAATAAGGATATATGAGAACATATCCCAACATAACAATATGTAAATTAAAAGACCCAACAAAAGAAGTCTTTTAAAAAAAAGGAGGGTGAAAGGTCCCCTTACCGACTTGGGTATCTTTCAAAACATACACCCCATGAAAGAAGGACAATAGGTCATTGATGTAAATACTCATAAACGAAAGTATATTACACAAAGAGTAGAATAATGGTCATTACATACACCACTCAATGGAATTTGTGGCAAATGTAGCATAAATCTCACGGGAATAAAAGTGAGATGAAAAATCCCTTACGAAAACTCGGCAGCCTAACGGCGCCACATAAAACTTCCGAATATGGATTGATGAGATCAAATAGGGTATCTCATCACATTAAAATAAAATTTACAGAAAGAGGAATATAAAAGAACATACCCCAACATTACAAATAAGAGCTTAAAACAATTGACATAAAGGAGAGTACTTAAAAAGAAAGAGAGAGGTTAGATCTCTTACGAAAGTTCGGCAGCCTAACGGCGCCACTCAAAACATCCAAAATGGATTGATGAGAGAGAATATGGTCTCTCATCACATGAACATAAAAATTACAGTAGGAGTAATATAAAATATCATCCCAATAACAAGAAATACGAGCTTTAAAAGGAATGACATAAAAGAGTGTACTTAAAAAGAAAGAGAGGTGTAGGATCCCTTACCTCGGGTCCGACTTGACTCGATCGTTCTTTAATCTCCTGAATAATAAAGTTGAGTTAATTTCTAATTCCTTAAGAACCTTTTTCAAGTTCATTATTACTTTTATACCACTTATTACCATGTCATACACATTATGTAATCATTTAAGTTAATAATATTTGTTTTGCCGATATTTGGTTCTTAAGTCGAAAGTGGACTTCTTACAATTAGACGTTGTTCATGTGGCCAAATGTTTATTATATACAGAATTGTATTAATTATGTAGATATCATATATTTCATATATATCCAGTACATGCATGCATTTATAACATTACATAATCATTTAGAGGTAAGAAATGAAATGCACCGTTCATGGAGACAGTAAGCCGTACGTACGCATGAACGCTACTTTCATTTCTATTTCGTATTTTATAGAATGGAATAATAATGATATAAAGGTATATTATAATTACAGTATAATATCATATATAATATCATATTTCCATCCTTTATACATCCCACATATGGTATTTAACGAATCAAATCACTTTGAGGGGGCGGTAGTCCGCACTTCCTTAAATGAAGATATCGCGTTTACCCATAATGGAAACCATAAAGGTATGCCCAAAATGAAAAAAACAGAAGCTTAAGGAAAACATAAACATATTATATATCATATATAAAAATAGTGACATCATAATGGCCACATTTGAAGGTGTTAAATGAGTATTGAACAATCATCGTTTCGGGAGGCAGAATTTCGCCATCCACGGAAACCGTATGTTCTTTAACCATTTGATGTAGTTGTGTGAGAGTTTAGCTCGAATAAATCTTATAAAAACATCCTAGTATATTGAAGATACTTGTTTTGTTACAAAAGAAATAAATAAAAAGAGTTTAGGGGGTTGGAGAAGCAAAATAAAACAAATGAACATGAGAGAATGAATTACCTTTAAAAGTGTAACTACTTTTGATTTGAGCCTAAAGGCTTCCTTTGAAAGGATTCTGCCCAAAGGGAATACTATAGGATTAGGAGAGGGATGTGGAGAGAGTAAATGGGAAGGGGTTGGACGAGCCAAAGGCTTGAGGAGTGTGTGAAATGAGGTAGAGGTTGGGGCCTTTTATAAGAGGAGAGGAGGGGCACTTTTGGAAAGTAAAGAAATATTACATTATTTGAAAATGTGATTCGGTTTCAAAAGGTCCCACATTGATATAATTAGTGGATAAGGTTATAAGGCTTTTAAATACAGTCATCCAATAAGTTTTGGACATGTGTAGTTTATAGATTTTACATTATCTTTCCATTTTATTTAAATCGTCAAATAATGATGTCATCGTTGCATCATTATTATGTCATAAATAATTTAATTTATTTAATGTTTAAAAATTATAAAAAAAATAATATGATGTAGGAAATCTTTTTAGCTTTCCAATGAATATTTATAATCAAAACTATGACTTGTATAACCCAACATAAAAATTGTTTTAGTAAAACATATCATGTTTGTGTCAATTTTACTTTTACATTAAATAAAATGTTATTTATGTCATTTCCCAACCAAAGTGTCTTCATGGGGACCCCAAGTTAGCCCATGGCTTGTCTTGGTCGTCCATGACTCACCCAATATGTGTAGGACAAGTTTCATGGTGTTTTCACATTCTTATAATATCATTTTTACCTTAAATTACCCTAATTACCTCTAATCGCGATTAAGAACTTAATAAGTTACTATTCACCAAAAAAATTATTATAATCTCATTGAACCACATTTTACTTCTTAATGACAACCATGTATGTTGTATTTTTGAATTTCAAAACACAATGTTGGCAAAATTCCATTTAAACGGAAAATCAGCTTTTATAAGTACCACTTAGTGGTTTCACTATTCATCAAAAATTGAAGTTTTTCAGAAAAATCCCAAAAATTCACCCTAAGCTATATTTGATATTACGAATTCAAAAATGAAGTCCGTTTTACAAAATTAAAAACATATTAGTCACATTAATTAATTTAATAATTAATTCCCGCTGTCAGAGCAAATAGCGTGATTTTATAAAACAATAAGTATCAAAAGATTGACACTAGTTTAAGTCTGATTTCAAAGTGAAATTAATTCCAACGACCACTATTGGATTTAATGGTAAAAATATTTTCTAATTTCACATTAAAACTAATTCAAAATATAATCTAATCATATAAATAAATTAGATTAAAAAGAGGTTTTGAATTAAAATACAACATTTTACACTATTCATTAAAAAATGAACTTTATCTGAAAAATACCAAAAAATTACACAAAGTAAAATTTGATGTCCCGATTCTTAATAAGAGTTTCATTTGGTCCAAAAGAATGTTTAAGGGTGAACAAAACTATATTTAATGACAGTTCTCCATTAAAAGGCGATAAGTGAACCTTTAGTGAAAACTAAGGCAAATACGCCTAAAATTGAATTCTTTCCGTATTTTAAGCCTTTAGCTTTTATTGGATAAATGTAAAAACATTTAAAAAACATATATAATCATAATTTAGTTATTTCTATCCATTCCCGCCAAAACAACGGCTAAATGTTAACTAACATTTGAATTAATATTATTTTATTATTAGAGTGCAACGTAAGATTCCCAAGATACTCGTTGTTGCGTGTTGGGTACGCCATCGAGCATAGCGTACCCTTTAAAGTCATATTAATATTTTATTCACAAATATGGATAAATATGAAAATTTCATATTCATTATTTACCTGGGGTGTTACATATTGTGATTCCAATGTGGAAATGTAATCATTCCTTTATTCCTGTTTTATATGTTATAAATTAGTAATGGTTCATTGGCATTGTTTATGTATATGGTTGGTTCCATGATAAACCAATGGTGGGTTATCCCGAGATAGCTCTCTAATGCATTGGGTAACACAAAAGAGGTAAACATTAATGTTTCTCCTAAGAGATTTAGGGAATATAATAAGATGGGTAATCTTATAGAACTCCATATGTAGTTGTGATAGCTACAATGTAAGTATGATATGTATGCCACAATTTACCTTTATGATTTTCGATTCCTGTGTGTTATTCATAAATATTATTATTTCATGAGGTATGTTATTATTGAAAAGTATGGTTTCATTAATTAGTATTTATTGATGCGTTAATTTTTCCTTTCCATTTTTTATAACCCTTACTGAGATTTTTATGCTAACTCCAAGTTTTGAAATGTTTTTCAGAGGAATTAATGATGAATAGGGTCAATGATGGGATGAAGTAAAAGTTATATTGTCTAAAACATAGAACTAGACATGATCTTTACAGTTTTTATTTTATGAAAAAATGGATACTGAGTAGAAGGGTTTACATTTTAATTTTTGAAATGTAATGTAATATATATGGTCTAATTTTGTAAATCACCAATCCTAAAAAGATCATCAATGTGATTTATTGACTTAACTCAATATTTTGTAATGTTTAAGGTCGTTTCCTTATAGTTGGTATCACTGGTCGTTTTAGAAAAATTTAGGGATTTTGAGTTTTCATTAAAAATATAGTTAGTTCATATGTCTATTATTTCAGTTAAATCCTTATTTTATAAATTTTTAAGATCAATGAAATTCTATTTCAAATTGAAGAAAGAGGATCTAAATTGGCATTCCAGTCTCTTCCTGATGTCATATTTGCAATAATTATTTCAAAGGAAAGATAAAATGATTGTAAAACATTTTATATCATACAACTCACTTGAAAGATGTTGTTTGAGATATCAAAAATGTAGCGACTCAGGTTTTTGGCCTTGTCAGACTTTGGAATATTTCTACGAATAATTCCAGAGCTAGGCGCGAAGACGGCGTGCGATTCCGAGGCCCGGTGTGCCCGGAATTAATTTTATAAAAATATTAAGTTTTTTTTAACTATGCACGTGGCGAGGGTGTGATATCTCCTAAACGGTAGCTCAGAACGGGAATCTGAGGGCACGGTTGCGTCCGGAACGTGCCCTTTACCCTAGGCGGGGTGTAAACTTTGCGGGCGCGGGCCTGCGGTGAGAAACGCCACCAGGGGCGTTTCCGTAAATTAGTGGCAAGTTTGTGTGCGAGCGTCGGCTCAAATAACTTCTGAACGGAGTCTCGGATGAAAAATCTGAGACCGCCGTTGCGTTCAGAACGGCGCGTTTACCCTAGGGGTGACCTTACTTTTGTTCGCATCGGGCGTCGGGTCCGAGGCTGGTTTGGCGCCGGCGGGCGGCTGATATAAATATCAGCGCCCCCCCCCCCTTTTATCGTTCTTCGCTGTTCTTCGTCGTTCTTCGCCGCCACTCTGCCGAATCGAGCAAACGGAGCGCCTACGAGCTCAGAATTCGACGGCGGACGTTCCAGGAGTGCGCAGCGGAAGCTCGGGAGCGCGGATCTGAGGCAGAACGTCGGCGTTTCGCCCGCGAGGTAGGCGGTTTGAGTTTTAATCCCCGATCCCGTTTTTGCTGCGTTTTTCTGTAAATTGAAGCCGTAGCAGTGTAGATCGGGTCCCGAGGGTCGCGTAGGCGCCTTCGGATCGCAAAACGGACCACCGGGGTGCCCCCGGCGGTCCGCGGAAGATCCGCCGGCGCGGCACCGGCGCGGCGGCGCCGGCGCCGGCGGAATCCGGCGGCCCGCGGCGGCCCGCGGCGGAGCCGCGGCTGCCGGCGGCCCAGCGCGGCGGCGCGCGGCGGAGCCGCGGCGGCCGGCCGCCCAGCGCGGCGGCCCGCGGCGGAGCCGCGGTGGCTCGCGGCGGAGCGCCGCCGGCCAGGGCGGGCCGGCGGCGGCGGCCGGTCCAGGCCGGCCGGACCGGCCGGTCCGGGCCGGTCCGGCCAGTTTTTCGCATACGGGGGTCTTTAAACCCCCGTATCTTGCACCTCGGGAGTCGGATTCGCGTGCCGTTTGCGGCGACGTGACCCTGACGACGAGGCGAACCCTCCGGTATGGGTTCGAGGGTTTAAAGGTTCGGGATCGTGGCCCGGGAGCGAGAAACGTCGTATAAAATAATATTATTTTATTATTTTACGACTTCGGGCCGTTGTAAATTCTACCCGGAGCGTCCGATTGACGTGCCGTCAGTGGCGTTGAGACCCTGATGGTACGACGGACTTTTTGAGATGGTTTCCGGGTGTTGGGTTTGCGAACGGGGTGCGGGCCCCACGAGGCCGTGTTTTGGCGTTTGCGGAGAAACGCAGCTTTTGCACCAGGAGTCCGATTTTGGCAGATGAATAGTCGATCCTGTGTGTTTTTCCGAGAGGATCGCAATGGTGCGATCCGTTCGATGAGTTTCGGAATCCAGGCGTGGGCCCCACCCGAGCCGGCCTTCGGTGAATAGTACCTTTTTCACCGGGTGTCCGTTTTGGGCGAGTGAGTAGTCGATTCCGCCTGTTTTTCCGAGGGGATCATCGTGGTATGGTCCGCTCGATGGGTTTCGGGATCGTTGTGTGGGCCCCGCACGAGCTAGCTACGGTGAATAGTGCCTTTTTCACCGGTGCTCCGTTTCGGGCGAGTAAGCAGCCTATCCTGCGAGTGTTTCCGCGTGGAACGCGATGGTGGCTTCGGTTTTGGCCTAGGAGGTGCGCAGGGTGGCGTTGTGGCGGGTCGCTCGGGTTAGCGACGTTTGGACCAGCAGTGGTTGAGGGTTCTCCCTTGGTTCGTTCCCACGAGGGTTCGTGTGGCATCACAACCTTCGTGTGGGTTTGTGATCCTCTCGTTGGGATGTTTAAACTGTTAGAGTTGTGGTATCCCTCCGGTGGGCCCGGAGTGGATCCTCTAGCATCTTTACCCTAGATCGGGTTCTTGGTATCGCTGTGACCGCTTATTCACGGGCAGCGATCCCCTATCTAGTAGGTTAACCCCGTAGGGTTTGTGGCATCATCGGAAATATGATCCCCTACGCGGTGGGTCGTGCATAGTAGGGTTGTGGCATCGTCGGGTTTACGATCCCCTACTCAGCATGATGTTTATAGTAGGGTTGCGGTATCGTTGGTTTTGCGATCCCCTACTCAGCGCATGGTTACGGTAGGGTTGCGGCATCGTCAGTTCGATCCCCTACATTGCGAGTTATACCAGATAGGGTTCTGGTATCGTCGTGACCATCTTTATATGGACGATGATCCTCTATCTGAGTGTGGAGCTTCTGTCGAGCGCCAGATCGGGTTGTGGTATCCCCCAGCGGATCCTGGGTGTGATCCCCTATCTGTGAGAACTACGTATTCCAGATCGGGTTGTGGTATCCCCCAGCGGACCCTGGGAGTGATCCCCTATCTGTGAACTACGCATTCCGGAGTGGGTCTTGGTATCCCCTAGCGGACCCTAGCGGTGATCCCCTATCCGAGGAGTTTGGTGGTTGTAGTGTTTCAGCGATGTTTCCTCAGTGAAGCTATCCGACGAGCGTGGTCTCACGGGCGAGCGTCTGAGATGTTTGCGAGTATCCCGATGGAGTGTATCTCTCGGATGAGTGTCATCTGGTATGACAGTGTTCGTGGTGTACTCTCCTGGTTGGGACAGTTGCTGGTGATGAGGTCGGTACCTCTTGTGGCTTTGTGGCGTGAGCTGTGTATATCTGGATTGTTCAAGGTGTATGTATGGGCATACACCTGAGCTGAGCTGAGCTGACTTGTTGTGTTTAGCCGAGGATGGTCACGAGATGGAGTTTCTCTCTCGTATGGGTTCCCTCTGGCTGGGTTGAGCGGACTGTTGCCTTTCAGTTGCTCCCTTGGGTTTTGGGTTTTTGGGGTGCCTACTGAGTATGTTTATACTCACCCCTGCACGGGCTTTGCCCGCACATGTTTGTGTCTTGTGCAGACCACAGACCTTTTGACGGAGTCCCAGGAGGACCCGGAGCAGGCGGAGCTTAGTGAGCGGGTTGACCGGGGTGTTTACCGGAGCTGTGCCGAGGGAGTTTTCGGCGGGTGTTTGTGGCAGCGTTCCCCTTCTTCGGAGCAGGTTGGACGCGCTTTGTAGTTTTCTTTTGGTGGGCCCTGTTTTGCCCTTGTACTTTTGCTGTTGCACTCTGGTTTGGGATAGATTGTATGCATGCATTTACTTTTCAGTTTCTATATCTCTGCACTGTTGCATGGAGGTGTTTGTGGGTGCGTGTGTACAGGTACCTTAGGCTAATGCCTCCCATGTGTGTGATAGCCTACTCGGCGCTAGTCGCCAGCCCCTGGCCTATTGGAGGCGGGCTTGGGGAGTCGCGGCTCGAGCCTCGTTGGGTCGGGTCGTGACAGAGTGGTATCAGAGCAGGTTCCACCTTTGGGATCTCAGAGCGTAGCTGGTCTAGCTGTGAGTTTGGTTTGGGTTGCATAGCGGCAGTGTTAGGGTGTTTCGAGTTCGGCTTTCAGGCCAGGGACTCCAGTGTTGGTGCGGCGGCCGACGTATCCATACACCAGGACTCTGATAACCTGCCTTTCGACTCGGGACATTCGTACACTGGTCGCGGGGACATCATGGTACATGCATCATATAGGACTGGGTTTTTGGTTTTTCCTTGTCCTTCTTGAGTCAGCTCTCCAGATATACTCTTTGACTGTGGTGTGTCTTGAATGTATTTCAGGATGCCTCCACGACGACAGCCAGCGAGGGTTCCGCAGCAGGATTGTGCTGATGACCCGCCCCGTGTAGTGGCTGTGGAGCAGGGCGCAGGTTCTGAGGTTGCACCTCCTGGTGGTCTGCCAGTTGAGCCACCACCTGTCGAGCAGCTGGTTGTGCCGGCGGTGCAGGACGAGGTTGCACGCAGGCTGAGTGCGTTGCACGAGTTCCAGAGGCAGCGACCCCTGAGGTTTCGGGGTGATCCAGACCCCCAGGCAGCTGATGACTGGCTTGAGGCAGTCACTCGAGTTTTCCGCCTAGTGAGGACACCGCCTGATCAGATGGTGGTCCTAGCGGCGAGCCTTCTGCATGGTTCGGCCGGGCGATGGTGGAGTTTGGTGACGCAGTCCCATGACGAGGAGACGCTCACGTGGGCAGAGTTTGAGCGGATCTTCAGGGAGGAGTTCTATCCGGTGACGCTGAGGTCAGTGCGGATCCAGGAGCTTCTGCAGCTTCGTCAGGAGAGCATGACTGTGTCGGAGTACTCAGCGAGGTTTACAGACCTTTCACGCTACTCCCTGGATATGGTTCGAGACCCGTTCTTTCGGGCTCGGACCTTCGAGCAGGGCTTACGCAGGGACATCCGAGCAGGTGTGGTTTCCTTGTGCCTTCCCACCTATGCTGGAGTGCTGGAGCGAGCGCTGGTGGTGGAGAGCTTTCTGGCTGAGCAGATCTCTCCTGTTGGTGCTGGGCACGCGAGAGCTGAGACTTCGTCGGTCGGATCGGCATCTGGTGGCCGACGACAGACTCAGGGGTCTGGACGTGGCCGACGTTTCAGGAGGCGACTCCAGGATGGAGGATCTGAGCCTCAGGGCTCACAGGGCTCGCATGCCAGTTTTGGTCAGCCGCAGGAGAGGCGGTGTTACGCTTGCGATGGTCGGGGACATCTTGCTAGAGATTGTCCGACCCGACGTGCTGCTGAGTGGGAGCCGGTCGATGGGCCCCCTTGGCAGAGGCAGCGTCTCGAGCAAGGAGGTCCGCATGGCGGCGGACGTGGCGTCGGAGCTGGTGCAGCGGGAGGCGGTGGTAGACAGTACCAGTTGCCACCACCCCCACCTCCAGGTGGTCCACGCCAAGCTCAGGGAGCTGGTGGCCGAGGGCGAGGACAGTTGCATGCCCTGGAGGCAGTCGACCCAGAGGCACCGCGGACGGATAGAGGTACGCCTTGTGTCTTTTCTACTTACTGCAGTAGTTTGTCAGACACTGTTTAGCGGTACTCCTTCCTTTTGTTGCTTGCTCGAGTTTTGTTCAGGGCGTTGGTAAGACCCTGAGTGGTTGTTGTTGGTGAGCTCGCTGATGTGTGAGACCCTGTGAGAGTCCAGTCGCTTTCCTTGTGCTTAGGGCTTTTCGGGGACGAAAAGTTCTAAGGGGGGGAGGATGTAGCGACTCAGGTTTTTGGCCTTGTCAGACTTTGGAATATTTCTACGAATAATTCCAGAGCTAGGCGCGAAGACGGCGTGCGATTCCGAGGCCCGGTGTGCCCGGAATTAATTTTATAAAAATATTAAGTTTTTTTTAACTATGCACGTGGCGAGGGTGTGATATCTCCTAAACGGTAGCTCAGAACGGGAATCTGAGGGCACGGTTGCGTCCGGAACGTGCCCTTTACCCTAGGCGGGGTGTAAACTTTGCGGGCGCGGGCCTGCGGTGAGAAACGCCACCAGGGGCGTTTCCGTAAATTAGTGGCAAGTTTGTGTGCGAGCGTCGGCTCAAATAACTTCTGAACGGAGTCTCGGATGAAAAATCTGAGACCGCCGTTGCGTTCAGAACGGCGCGTTTACCCTAGGGGTGACCTTACTTTTGTTCGCATCGGGCGTCGGGTCCGAGGCTGGTTTGGCGCCGGCGGGCGGCTGATATAAATATCAGCGCCCCCCCCCCCCCTTTTATCGTTCTTCGCTGTTCTTCGTCGTTCTTCGCCGCCACTCTGCCGAATCGAGCAAACGGAGCGCCTACGAGCTCAGAATTCGACGGCGGACGTTCCAGGAGTGCGCAGCGGAAGCTCGGGAGCGCGGATCTGAGGCAGAACGTCGGCGTTTCGCCCGCGAGGTAGGCGGTTTGAGTTTTAATCCCCGATCCCGTTTTTGCTGCGTTTTTCTGTAAATTGAAGCCGTAGCAGTGTAGATCGGGTCCCGAGGGTCGCGTAGGCGCCTTCGGATCGCAAAACGGACCACCGGGGTGCCCCCGGCGGTCCGCGGAAGATCCGCCGGCGCGGCACCGGCGCGGCGGCGCCGGCGCCGGCGGAATCCGGCGGCCCGCGGCGGCCCGCGGCGGAGCCGCGGCTGCCGGCGGCCCAGCGCGGCGGCGCGCGGCGGAGCCGCGGCGGCCGGCCGCCCAGCGCGGCGGCCCGCGGCGGAGCCGCGGTGGCTCGCGGCGGAGCGCCGCCGGCCAGGGCGGGCCGGCGGCGGCGGCCGGTCCAGGCCGGCCGGACCGGCCGGTCCGGGCCGGTCCGGCCAGTTTTTCGCATACGGGGGTCTTTAAACCCCCGTATCTTGCACCTCGGGAGTCGGATTCGCGTGCCGTTTGCGGCGACGTGACCCTGACGACGAGGCGAACCCTCCGGTATGGGTTCGAGGGTTTAAAGGTTCGGGATCGTGGCCCGGGAGCGAGAAACGTCGTATAAAATAATATTATTTTATTATTTTACGACTTCGGGCCGTTGTAAATTCTACCCGGAGCGTCCGATTGACGTGCCGTCAGTGGCGTTGAGACCCTGATGGTACGACGGACTTTTTGAGATGGTTTCCGGGTGTTGGGTTTGCGAACGGGGTGCGGGCCCCACGAGGCCGTGTTTTGGCGTTTGCGGAGAAACGCAGCTTTTGCACCAGGAGTCCGATTTTGGCAGATGAATAGTCGATCCTGTGTGTTTTTCCGAGAGGATCGCAATGGTGCGATCCGTTCGATGAGTTTCGGAATCCAGGCGTGGGCCCCACCCGAGCCGGCCTTCGGTGAATAGTACCTTTTTCACCGGGTGTCCGTTTTGGGCGAGTGAGTAGTCGATTCCGCCTGTTTTTCCGAGGGGATCATCGTGGTATGGTCCGCTCGATGGGTTTCGGGATCGTTGTGTGGGCCCCGCACGAGCTAGCTACGGTGAATAGTGCCTTTTTCACCGGTGCTCCGTTTCGGGCGAGTAAGCAGCCTATCCTGCGAGTGTTTCCGCGTGGAACGCGATGGTGGCTTCGGTTTTGGCCTAGGAGGTGCGCAGGGTGGCGTTGTGGCGGGTCGCTCGGGTTAGCGACGTTTGGACCAGCAGTGGTTGAGGGTTCTCCCTTGGTTCGTTCCCACGAGGGTTCGTGTGGCATCACAACCTTCGTGTGGGTTTGTGATCCTCTCGTTGGGATGTTTAAACTGTTAGAGTTGTGGTATCCCTCCGGTGGGCCCGGAGTGGATCCTCTAGCATCTTTACCCTAGATCGGGTTCTTGGTATCGCTGTGACCGCTTATTCACGGGCAGCGATCCCCTATCTAGTAGGTTAACCCCGTAGGGTTTGTGGCATCATCGGAAATATGATCCCCTACGCGGTGGGTCGTGCATAGTAGGGTTGTGGCATCGTCGGGTTTACGATCCCCTACTCAGCATGATGTTTATAGTAGGGTTGCGGTATCGTTGGTTTTGCGATCCCCTACTCAGCGCATGGTTACGGTAGGGTTGCGGCATCGTCAGTTCGATCCCCTACATTGCGAGTTATACCAGATAGGGTTCTGGTATCGTCGTGACCATCTTTATATGGACGATGATCCTCTATCTGAGTGTGGAGCTTCTGTCGAGCGCCAGATCGGGTTGTGGTATCCCCCAGCGGATCCTGGGTGTGATCCCCTATCTGTGAGAACTACGTATTCCAGATCGGGTTGTGGTATCCCCCAGCGGACCCTGGGAGTGATCCCCTATCTGTGAACTACGCATTCCGGAGTGGGTCTTGGTATCCCCTAGCGGACCCTAGCGGTGATCCCCTATCCGAGGAGTTTGGTGGTTGTAGTGTTTCAGCGATGTTTCCTCAGTGAAGCTATCCGACGAGCGTGGTCTCACGGGCGAGCGTCTGAGATGTTTGCGAGTATCCCGATGGAGTGTATCTCTCGGATGAGTGTCATCTGGTATGACAGTGTTCGTGGTGTACTCTCCTGGTTGGGACAGTTGCTGGTGATGAGGTCGGTACCTCTTGTGGCTTTGTGGCGTGAGCTGTGTATATCTGGATTGTTCAAGGTGTATGTATGGGCATACACCTGAGCTGAGCTGAGCTGACTTGTTGTGTTTAGCCGAGGATGGTCACGAGATGGAGTTTCTCTCTCGTATGGGTTCCCTCTGGCTGGGTTGAGCGGACTGTTGCCTTTCAGTTGCTCCCTTGGGTTTTGGGTTTTTGGGGTGCCTACTGAGTATGTTTATACTCACCCCTGCACGGGCTTTGCCCGCACATGTTTGTGTCTTGTGCAGACCACAGACCTTTTGACGGAGTCCCAGGAGGACCCGGAGCAGGCGGAGCTTAGTGAGCGGGTTGACCGGGGTGTTTACCGGAGCTGTGCCGAGGGAGTTTTCGGCGGGTGTTTGTGGCAGCGTTCCCCTTCTTCGGAGCAGGTTGGACGCGCTTTGTAGTTTTCTTTTGGTGGGCCCTGTTTTGCCCTTGTACTTTTGCTGTTGCACTCTGGTTTGGGATAGATTGTATGCATGCATTTACTTTTCAGTTTCTATATCTCTGCACTGTTGCATGGAGGTGTTTGTGGGTGCGTGTGTACAGGTACCTTAGGCTAATGCCTCCCATGTGTGTGATAGCCTACTCGGCGCTAGTCGCCAGCCCCTGGCCTATTGGAGGCGGGCTTGGGGAGTCGCGGCTCGAGCCTCGTTGGGTCGGGTCGTGACAAAAAACCACTACTATACCTCAATATCATCATCGATCATTGTTTGTATTTTATCGAATCCTATTTTCTCTATATTATCATATTTTCAAGGAAGTTAAATATTATCAAAGAATTTTTTATTTTTTTACCTTATCATTGGAATTTGACGAATATTATGATTTGGAAAAAGGTGTTGAAGGACACCCTTGCGCAAACAATTTATATTTTCTTTTACAATATAGTCTCTCAACGTATACTTATAGTATTTTAGAAGGACCACTAATTGAGTGTTTCAACACAATCTAGTTCAAAATATTTTATGAAAATTATGGTTTATCATATGGTTATAAATTATATGTCATACATGATTATTTTATGAAACTTTTTTTCTTCGAACACCCATATGACCGTTGTTGTTCAAGGTGTATTTGGATGAAGGAAGCAAGAAATTTTGAAGGATCTCAAAATCATTTCTGTAATGCATGGACCATCGATCGATATGAACAAGATGTTTATGAAACCATATGGACAGCATGATCATGTAATGTGGTCATTTATATTGGAAATAGTTTTATTTTATCTTATGGAGGTGAAAAAATGACAATATATATGATTTTGAGATCTTAATTTATTGGGATGAAATTGAATGGTATAAGAAAATTATTGAGGTTAAAACATGTTTGGGGTAATTTTTGAGTATTATAAAAAAGGTAACCCATAAGATGAGTGATGACCCGTCGCATCCGGCAAGGCCATAGGAATCGATCCGACAATGGAAGGGCGAGAAAGGTGCATCGGCAACCACTGTCCTACGTGAAGTCCCTGGTTAGTATGACTTATTATTTCATGTTAATTGATTTTGGAGATCAATAATATGTTCATTTGGGATATTATTTATTATAAAATGGACATCCTTTGTATTGGAAAATAATTTGGTGATTAGGTAATAATTGTTATTTTGGAGGATATTCATCCTTTTGGGAATACTATATGCTTATGTAAAATAAAATACTATGGTATTTAATTTGTGGAGTAATGGTTGAAATATTATTTTGGAAGAATCAATGTTTTTATTTTGGACATAAGGTGATTTGGGTTATTTATGGAAATTATTAATCTATCATAGATAATATCTCTTTTGGTTAAATACACTTCAGTATGAGACTTTAAGAGTAGTTGATGTTTTTGTTGATAAATTTTAAGATTTACTGTGGAAGACTATGTGATTAAACACTTCTGAGTTTTGGTTTCAATCATAATTTGGATTATTTTTTAATATTTAAAGTAAAATGGTATATTGAATGGTCTTTCTTGAACTTTGGGTTCTTTTGGTTGAATTTGGGTGATTAAGAGTAGTTTTTATTTTTATAAAGATTAATCCCTTTGGGGATTATATGAACTTGTACTAATAACATTTGGATTTGGATAATGTCTAAAGATACGGGAAATATATAGTTCATCTTCTATAGATTGTGTGATATACTAGAAGTTTATTCTAGCACTTCAGGTCGGACCAAGTCATCTTGAATACTTACCATTCGGGGAAAAGATGAGCTTTGTGGTAGAATTTTATTAAAGGATGGAATTTTACATGACAAGTAAGTATATATCTATACTATCTCAGTCTATTTATTAATAAAATTCTTCAAATATATGAAAATTATCTTGAAGCAAAAATTATATAAGATCTATTTAATAATCAGAGTTTTACACAACCACAAAATTATGGTATTATGATGGATGACTTTATATGCTCATGTTCTCTATCAGTCTCTATTAATCTATGAGAGTTAGTTTCTATTCCAAATCCATGTTTTCATGGAATCCTAGTATCTGTTGTATTAGGTGACCTTTGTAATTCTATTCCTTTTTAATAATGTGATATTTTTATTAATGCTTTTTCTGATGTGGGACTTTCAATGAATTTTCCAAGCCTATTTTTAAAATTTTGAGGATATAATTCTCAAAAGGGATGAATGTTGTAACATCCTAGGTAAATAAAGAATATAACATTTTCATATTTATTAAAAATTTTGAAATAAATATTAATTTTACTTTAATGGGGATTCTACCCACTTACCCACACCTCTAAAGCCCTTGGCTCATCCAACCTCTTCTCATATTTTCTATCCACATCCCTCTCTTACTCCTAGAAGCCTCACATTGGGCAGAAGTCTTTCCAAGGAAGCCTTTGGCTCAAATAAAAAAAAGTTACCCGATTTAGAGCTAATGTCTTCTCTCGAGTTTCTTCCTTTTATTTTCCTTCTTCACTCACCACTACCTTCTTATTATTTGATCCAACAATAACACTAGTAAAAAAAATATATTATGATGTTTTTATGATAATTATTATACCAACACTTACACACATCTCTTTCTAATTGTTAAAAAACATACTGTTTCTATGGGTGGTGAATTACTGCCTCACGAAACAATGATTGTTCAATATTCTTTTAACACCTCTCAAGGTTGCCATTGGGATGGAAATATCTTTATATATTATATTTATTATATTTATTCTCCCTATATTATTCTGTATTTTATATTTAAAACATACATTTGTGGTTTTCATGTTATGGAACTGCTATAATTTCATCGGAGGAAGTTTGGACTACCACCCCCTCAAGTGATGTGACTCATTCATGCCAAACATTGAATTTAGAAAAAAATTTATTAATGAATTTATGTTACTTATATAAATTATATATTATAATGTAATTATAATATATCTATGTCTAATTTAGTTTTAATTCCTTAAATATGACAAATAAATGAAAGTAGCGTTCATGCGTACATACGACCTACCGTCTCCATGAATGGTGCATTTAATTTTTTATCGCCAAATGTTATAGAATAGTATAAAGTTAATATATACAGGATATATATGATATTTAAATCATTAATACTATTTTAGAGATGATTTACATAAAACTACATGGACAATTATTTTCAAAAAAATTCATTATTGACTCATGTACCGAACATCGACAAAACGTATGATATGAACTCACATAATTAACTAATTATTATAACATTATAATATGTGATATGAATTTAATAATAAATATTAAGTTATTTTATTAGTAAATTATAAATTTACACATGTTTATTATTAAGGAATATAAAGAAATAATGAGAAAAATTCTGACTTGTTGTAAGGGATCCTACCTCTCTCTTAATTTTTAAGTACTCTCTTTTATGTCATTTATTTTAAGCTCCTATTTATTATGTTAGGGGATGTTATTTTATATTCCTCTTACTGTAATGTTTATTCTCTTATGATGAGAGACCCTATTTTATCTCATCAATCCATTTATGGATGTTTTATGTGGCACCATTAGGCTGCCCCATTTTCATAAGGGATTTCTTTTCTCACTTTTAATTCCATGATATTTCCAATGGTCCCCACTTATTTATTTCATGTGGTATATTTTGCACTGAAAATTGATATATATTATCATGATTATATTTATATTCATGGTGTTCTATAATTCATTTGGTGGTTATTATCTTTTGGTCATACGACTGGATTGATTACAATGAGGTAAGGGGTTTTTATCTCACTTTTTATTCATGTGAGATTCATGCTACATTTGCCAATATTTAATTTTGTGTGGTGTATGTAATTCCCATAATTGTA
Source organism: Viscum album (assembly GCA_963277665.1). Taxonomy (NCBI): domain Eukaryota; kingdom Viridiplantae; phylum Streptophyta; class Magnoliopsida; order Santalales; family Viscaceae; genus Viscum; species Viscum album. The sequence continues at coordinate 1,221,237,329 of OY728159.1, forward strand.
TTCTTTGAGTAATATACTTTAATTTATGGGTATTTACAACTTCATTTTATGATCCATCTGTCATGGAGTGTACATTTCAAAAGTTACCCAAATCGGTAAGGGAACCTTTCACCCTCCTCTTTTTTTAAAAAGCCTTTTTTTAGGTCTTTTAATTTACATATTCTTGTGTTGTTATATGTTCTTATATATCCTTATTTCTATAAATTTTATTTCCAAGTGATGAGATACCCTTTTTATCTCTCATCAACTCATTTTATGAATTTTAATGTGACGTCATTTGGCTGTCGGATTCCTATAAGGGAACTTCTTAACCAAAATTTAATTCTTTGGGATAAACCTATACTTATCGATTGTGTCATGATTTAAATATGTGTGAATGACCTATGTTTGTTTTAAACATAATATCCACTTATATTGGGTGTATTTATATTTGTGAAAAATAATTATTTATCCTTAATCAAAGTATACCGTATTTATAAGGGACCTCATCTCAATCTCCTTTATTAGTAATACTATGATTTATACACGACATTCTTTTATACATATTATAATGACCTTTGTAATTTTAATTTCATTTATAGGGAAACATTTCTCTAAGAATCATTTTACGAAACGACCAAAAGAATGTTTTTGTCTTACATATGTGGTGACAACGACTTCTCCACCACCGTGACCATTATTGATTGTCGGCCTCCTCTACAAGCCATAATGTTTTTTAATTAAAAATAAATACCATATTCTACTTTTAAATTATTTTGGTATTGAAAATGGTTTTGATATTGTTTTTATTATAACAATGTTTTGTATTGATATCCTGTGATTGGAATGTGGGAAATGATATGTTTCCTTTATGAATGTTTTATGTGTTATGAATATGTTGTGGTTCTTGGGAATAGTTTATGAAATCGGGTGGTTCCGTGATAAACTAAGGGAAGGTGAGCCTGAGATAGCTCTCTAATGGATTGGGTAACACGAAAGAGTAAAATGCTAAGTTTTCTATGAATATATTTAGGGAATATACTCTGATGGGTTTTCCAAATGTAACCATTAGGGTTTATCCCTACGTTAGAATGTTATGAATGCATAAAGTTACCTTTTTGTCTATGATATCTATGAGTTATTCATAAATATTACTATTTCATGAGGTATGTTAATTTGCTTATCGTTTATGTGTAAAGTATGGTTTCAGTGATTCTTATGTATACATGGACTAATGTTTTCTTTCTGTATTTTTATATCCCATAATGATATTTTTATGCTTATCCCATGTTTTTGAAATGTTATCAATAGGTCTTTAAGATTAATAGGGTCAAGGATGGGATCACAGAAAGAAATGATGTCTAAAACATGGAACTATTAATGTTTCTTTTTTTAAGAGTTTTTATTTTCTGAAAAAATGCAAACAGAGTATAAGTGTCTACTTTATAGTCTTTTGAGATGTTATAGTTATGTCCTAATTCTCTATAACTCAAAACCTACAAATATCCTGAATATGAATTATTCATTTAATTTAATATTGTCTAATGTTTTAAGGCCGAGGCCTTACAGTTGGTAACAGAGGTCGGTTTATGAAACTTTAGGGATTATGAGTTTTAGTTAGGCCCATGGTTAGTCCCTATGTCTGTTATTTCAGTTATATACTTTTTTATAAATTTTTCAGATCATGGGATGTCAGTTATAAATAGAAAGAGGAGGATATCAAACATCAATACTATATATTCTTTCTGACTTGCTTGAAATAATTATTGCAATGTCTGGTTTAGAAGATTTTAGAACTTTTTCTTGCATACCAATCACTTGTAAGAAGTTGTTGGAGATATCAAACACCTCAACTATACATCTATATCATCGTGGATCATGGGTTGTATTTAATCCAATCCTATCTTCAAAATATTCTAATATTTTAAATAAAGGTAAATATTATCATTGAAATTTCAAATATTTTACCTTATCCCATGATTTTGAAGCATATTTTGATTTTGAAAAAGGAGCTGAAGAAGGTGACCCTTGTGCAACTATTTATATTTGATTTTAAAATACAGTCTCCCAGCACATACTTGTGGTATTATAAGAGGACCATTGATTGAATGTTTCAACTCAAATTTGGTCCTACTGTTTTACAAAAACCAAGTTTTATCTGATGTTTTTAAATTATATTTCATACCTAACTATTTTCCAAAACTATTTTTCTGTGAACACCCAAATGATCCATGTTGTACAAGGTGTATTTGGATGAAGGAAGAAAATGATTTTGAAGGATCCCTAAATCATTGTTGCAATTCATAGACCTTCTACCTACGAGAACAGGATAATGAGGAAACCATATAGACACCATGATGAAGGTGTGTTTTTATTTCTATTTGGAATAGTTTATTTTATCCATTGGAGGTGAAATAAGAAAAAAGAAAATATACATAAGGCTTTATGAATATAAATGTTGAGGTATTAATATGTTAGGATGAAAATGAACGGTATATGAAAACCGTTGAGATTAAAACATTTTAGGGTTATTTTTGAGTTTTATAAAAAGGATAACCCAAAAGATGGGTGACAACCCATCGCGTCCGGCATGGCCTTGGGAATCAAACCCCCAAACAAAGGGTGACTGGTATTTATCCCCTACCACTAGACTACGTGAAGTCACAGGTTAGTATGACTAATTAATTTTGGATACATGATCTCATGAATCAGGAATAAGATTATTTTTGGTTATCTATGGAAATTATTACCCTATCATGAAGGATATGTGATTAGGTTAATTACATTTCAATATGAGACTTTAAGAGTAACTGATGTTATTTAGAGATAAATGTTAAGATTTACCTTGGATGACTATGTGATTAAATCCTTAAGTGATTTGGGTTTCAATCTTAGTGTCGATTACATTGAAGAATTTTATTGATAGCTGTTTATTTAATGGTATTTCTTGAACCTTGGATTCTTTTTGTTGAATTTTGGAGATTAAGAGTAGTATTTCATTTTATAAAGGTTAATCCTTGTGGGGTTATCTGATCTTATACTACAAATTTTGTTTTTGGTTAAGGTCTAAATACATGGTAAATATATATTTAATCTTTTTTAGATTAGATAATTCTATAGAAGATGATTCTTGTGCTTTTTATGCGACCAAGTCTTTTTGAATGCTCATCGTTTGGGTAAAAGATCAGTTTTGGTAAAAACATATTAATGGATGAAACACTACTTGAATTTATGTATATTTCCTTATGTTTTTATTCTATGTAGTAAATGAATTCCTCAAAATAATGAAAAGGAATTTAAAACAAAAATTTAGTTGGTTTACGTATCCTACTGGCTAATTAAAGACCATTTACACACATAATATGTTTCTAATTTTATAGTGGTTAACATTATCCTAGACATGTTTTCTATCATTCTCCATCAGAACCTGATGGTTTGTTTTTTATTCTCCAAATCCATGTTTTCATGGAATCCTACTAAGGGTTATCTCAGTTGACCATTGTACTTCACTTTCTTTTTTTTAAAGTGATAGTTTTAATGACTCCTTTTCCAATGTGGGGTATTCAAGGATGTTTTCGAGCAAAATTTTTAAATTGTGAGGATGCAATTCCCAAAATGGGGGAAGGATGTAAATTCCCATGTAAATAATGAATATAATTTTTTCATATCTCTAAATATTTGTGAAAAAAATATTAATAATACTTTAATGGTGATGCTATGTTCGATGGCATACCCAATACGCAACAGCGAGTTTCTTTGAAATCTTACGTCGCACACTAATAATATAATAATATTATTTTAAATGGTAGATAATGCATAGCCGTTTAAGTGAGGGAATTAATATAACAAAAAAACAATTATTATACACGTTTTTTTAATTATTTTTACATTTATCCAATAAATTCTAGAGTCTTAAAATGTGAATGAATCCAATTTTAAGCATAAATATTCTAATATTATTTAAAAGGTTGATTAAGAGCCTTTTGATGGTGAACCCTTTTTAAATCCACCATTAACAATTTTATATGTTATATTTGACAAAATAAAATCCTTCTTTAGAATCAGGAAATCCAAATTTACTTTTGAATTTTTTTTGTTATTTTTCTGATAACGCTCATTTTTTACGAATAGTGAAAAATGCTATATTTTATTTCAAAACCCCATTTTAATCTAAATTATTTCTATGGTTATATTAGCTTTTTAAATAGTTTTAAAGTGTAATTAGAATATATTTTTACCATTTAATACAATGGTGGTAATTAGAATTAATTTCACTTTGAAATTGGACATTAACACGTGTCGGTCTTTTGATAGATATTGTTTCTTAAAAACACGCTATTTTTTTGACAGTGGGAATTAATAATAAAATTAATTAATGAAACTTATATTTTTTTAATTATTTAAAATGGAAATCATTTTTTAATTTGGAATGTAAAATTTATATTGGGTAATTATTTGGTATTTTTCTAACTAATGTTCATTTTTAATGAATAGTGAAAAATACTGCATTTTAATTCAAAACTGCAATTTCATCCAATTCATTTTATATGGTTAGATTGTTATTTTAATTTCTTTAAAGGTGTGATTTAATTTTGTTTTTATCCTTTAATACTATGTTGGTCATTTTATGTAATTTCACTTTTCAATTGGATGTAAAAACAAGTCAATCTTTTGAAAAATTTTCCTTCTTAAAAACTCGTCTTTGGTTTTGACAACGAGAATTATTTTTAAATTAATTATTGAAATTTATGTGATTGAAATTTGGTAAAATGGGTTCCATATTTGGAATAATAAGGTATAAATTATTTAATTAATACTCTTTAGTTTTTTGGACACAATGAATAGTAACGAAGTTAATTATCTTTAATTATCGTGATTAATTAGTAATCGGGTAGTTAAGGGAAATAAAATAATATCATAATAATATAAAACGACACCAAAATGCATCAAAATACTCTTTTTTGAGTCATGTACGACCATGAATATCCTTGTACCTACATATGGACCCCATGGAATCACTTTTGAGTGATAGTGACCCTTTATCATATTATTTTTAATGAATGTGATATATAATAAAAGTATTTAATACCTACGTAAACCAATTTTATTTTTGTTTATATAAATGATATATTTTGTTATAAATAGTAATTTGAAGGCTAGAAATATTTCTACATAATGGTATTTTATTTAGAATTTTTGGAAATTAAATAAATAAATTTATTAATGACACAATGATGATGAAGGTATTACCTCATTAATGAAATATTTATGTATATGATATTATACGTGTTAAAATATTTTTTTTTGAAACTTTGGATGCTATACACTAATTTTATAGATAATTATGACTTGTAAAATATGTGTTAATTCTTTTATTTCGAAGGAATAAATATTTTATGCATTTATCCAAAGTCAACTACCAAATAGTGTCGAAATTGGCATAAATGATTTTTTTAAAAATTTTATTTTATAAAATGGTATAATAGTCTGAAAAAATATAACATTATGAAAAATGAATATAATATATTAATATTATCATTATTGATAAAATTATGGGAATATTGGCATTTTAAAGTAATTATTATGACATTATAGTTTGAAAATAAAAAAAAGACGTGGTATGAATTATTAATATTAACTAAGGGTTAATATGAAAATATAAGGTGGATTATATGACCTCCACTAGTCTTAATACTATTTTATGAGCTTATTTATACCACATATCATCTTATCCTGAAAATTTATAATTTTGGAACCATTCTAATTTGAAAAACATTTTATAAAAAATTAATATTTCATGACTTTCCAAGAGTGCCCCTCCCCCCTATTATAAAAGGCCCCCACCACTAACCCCTTACCCACACATCTCAAGCCTTTGGCTCGTACAAAATATGCTCATATTGTCTCTAGAAATCTCTCTCTTACTCCTAGATTCCACACTTTGACAGAAGTCTTTCCAAGGAAGCCTTTGGCACAAATAAAAAATAGTTACCCGTTTTAAAGGAAATGTCTACTCCCGATTTTCTTCCTTTTCGTTTCCTTCTTCACTAAACAATATCTTTTTATTATTTTATCCCATAATAACACAAGTATCCTAAATATACTAGGATGTTTTTATGATAAGTACTCTACCTACACATACACACACCTCTGTTTAATGGTTAAATAATATACTGTTTCTATGGGTGGCGAATTACTGCCTCACGAAACGATGATTGTTCAAAATTATTTTAACACCTCTCATGGTGGCCATTATGCTGAAACTATATTTATATGTTATATATAATATATTTAGGCCCTCTCTATTCTTTTTTATTTTATATTTAAAACATACCTTTATGCTTTGCATGTTGTGGAACAACGATAATTTCATCTAAGGAAGTATGGACTACCACCCCCTCAAGTGTTGTGACTCGTTCATGCGAAACATTGAATTTATAATTAATGTAATTAATGAAATTATGTTACCTATATAACATATATATTATATTGTAATTATTATATATCCTTGTCTCATTAATTTTAATTCCTTTAACATGATAATGGAATGAAAGTAGTGTTCATGCGTACGTACGACCTACCATCTCCTGGAACGGTGCATTTCCATTTTTGTCCCCAAATGTTATGTAATAGTATAAATTGAATATATACAAGATATATATGATATTTAAATCATTAATACTATTTTAAATATTATGTACTTATAACTACATGGGGAATTATTATCAAAAAAATTCATTTTGGACTCATGTGTCGAACATCGACAAAACGTATGATATGAACTCGCATAATTAACTTATTATTATAACAAGATAATATTTTATATGAATTTAATAATAAAATTTATAGTATTTCCTTATGAAATAAAAAATTTACCTATGTGTATTATTCATGAAAATAATGAATGAACGAGAATAAGTTAGACTTGAGGTAAGGGGTCCTACCTCTCTCTTTCTATTTAAGTACTATCTTTTGTATCATTTCTTTTAAGATCATATTTCATATGTTAGGGGATGTTATTTTATATTCCTCTTACTGTAATTTTTATGTTCATATTATTACATTCCATTTTTTATCTCATCAATCAATTTTTGGATGTATTATGTGGCGCCATTAGGCTGCCGAATTTTCATAAGTGATTTCTTATCTCACTTTTAATTCCGTGTGATTTCCATTGGTCCCCACATATTTATGGCATGTGGTGTATTTTTTACTGACAATTGAAATATATTATCATGATTCTATTTATATTGACGGTGTTCTATAATTCATTTGGTGGTTATTATCTTTTGGTCATACGACCCAATTGATTACAACTAGGTAAGGGGTTTTTATCTCACTTTTTATTCCCATGACATTCATGCTATATTTGCCACTATCTCCTTTTTTGTGGTGAATGTACAACCCATAATTGTATTCTTTTTGTAATATACTTTAATTTATGGGTATTAAATCTTCATTGTATGATCCTTCTATCGTGGGGTGCCCGTTTCGAAGGTTACCCAAATTGGTAAGGGACCCTTTCACCCACCTCATTTTTTTAAAAAGGCTTCATTTATTTAGGTATTTTAATTTACATATTATTTTTTTGAGATATGTTCTTATAAATCCTTATTTCTGTAAATTTTTTGTCCATGTGATGAGATACCGTTTTTTTCTCTCATCATCTCATTTTCTGAATTTTAATGTGACGATGTTAGGCTGTCGAATCTCTGTAAGGGAACTTCTTAACCCAATTTCAATTCATTGGGTTAAACCCATACGTCTTGATTATATCATGCTATGAATATGTGTGATTGACCTATATCTGATTTACAATTAATATTAACTTTTATTGGGTGTATTTAAATTTATCAGACATAATTATTTATCCTTAATCAAAGGATATCGTCTTTATAGGGGACTTTGTCTCAATCTCCTTTTTGAGGCATCCTTTGATTTGTACACGACTTTCTTTTATATAGAGTATAAAACCCTTTTGAATTTTAATTTCTTTCAAAGGGAATCTTTTCCCTTCGAAGAATTTTAAAAAATGACAAAAGGAATGTTTTTGTCTTACGTATGCGGTGACAAAGACTTATCATCCACCATGACCATTATTGATTTTCGGCTTCCATTACAATCCATAATGTTTTTAATGAAAAATAAATACCATATTTTACTTTTCATTTATTTTGGTATTGAAAATGGTTTTGATATTTTTTTATTATAAAATGTGTTGTATTGATACCCTGTGATTGGAATGTGGAAAATGTTATTTTTCCTTTATGAATGTTTTATGTGTTATGAATATGTTATGGTTCTTGGGAATTGTTTATGAAATCGTGTGGTTCCGTGTTCAAATAAGGGAGGGTAGCCCGAGATAGATCTCTAATGCATTGGGTTACGTGAAGGAGTTAAACTCTACGGTTTTTCCAAAGAGATTTAGGGAATATACTGTGATGGGTATTCCAAACGTAACCATGGGGGTTACTCTCTACATAAGAATGTTATGTATCCCTCAAGCTACCTTTATGTCTTATGATTTCTATGAGTTATTCATCAATCATATGATTTCATGAGGAATGTTAAAGTGCTTATGATTTATGAGTAATGTATGATTTCATTGATTCTTATGTATAAATGGACAAATGTTTTCTTTCCGTATTTTTATTTCCCTTACTGAGCTTTTTATGCTCATCCCATGTTTTTGAATTATTTTCCACAAGACATACTGATGAATAGGGTCTACGATGGGATCTAGGAAAGACATGTTGTCTAAAACATGGAACTATTAGTGATTCATTTCTTTAAGAGTTTTTATTTTCTGAAAAAAATGGAAATTGAGTAGAAGTTTCTAATTTATAATCTTTTGAGATGTAATAGTTATGTCATAATTCTCTAAAACTCTAAACCTGAAAAGATCTTTAATGTGAATTATTCATTTAATTAAATGTTTTGTAATGTTATAAGGCTGGGGCCATATATTTATTATACCAGAAATGATAAAACGACATATTATTTATGGACTATAACAGCAACTCAACTCCACCACCATTATCCTCAAACATGGACCACATTTTATCTTTGCACACTACCTTGGATTGCAGGACTATAAAAACCCCCTTCACTATACAAGATATCCACTCAATTTCTATTTTGAATCTCACTTTGAAACTTCTTTAATCCATGAAAATAATGTTTCGTTATGCATTGATCGTATTTGAATCATCAAGTCGATAAAATTATTCAATGTAACGGTTTTACATTATCCCCCAATAGTTCTTCGCATAGTAGAGTGATTCCTTATTAAAAAATGTGGAATTTTCCTTCAAATGTATAAATTGGGGTCTTCTCTTAAACAATCATTGGCACTAACCAATGTTGACTGTCGCACCACCATCTTTCCCAATAGAGTGTTTCAACAACCCTAATCTAAAATGGTCCTACCAACCCTATACATCAAACCTATTTCTAATATAACATGTCATATTGTGATCCTAATCCACTACACAGTTACAGTCCTTATCTCATAATGTGGGTGGGGGAAGGATATTAGGTCATTTGTTTGGACACATTTTTTGGTGATCCGCTTTCTTATATATGTAAATATAATAAGTATAAAATAAAATACCAAGATAAAGTTCAATAAATTCAATACCACTAATATTCCATCACATAAAATAGTTAATATAAAATATAATGGCCTTGTCATCTTTAATATTCACTAATAACATTAAAAAAATATTCATAAAATAATAATTATATTGCATTTCATCCTTATTCATTTTATTTTAATAAAAATTATAATTTTCAGGATCATCATTAGACTATTATTTAGAAAATTCGATATTTTCACACAATCAACTAATATCTTATAAAATAAAATGTTTTAGGACATTATTCAACTACTCTAACCTAAAATCCTTATACATAATCCAATATTGAAACACCATTTCATTGATCTTCATTATTCATTATTATAGTTGACAATGTGTCAAGTCCATGAACATAATTTTATATTTTCTATAAATTAAGAGAAGTGAAGAAACATTTAGGGTTACAAAATAAATGTTTTTCAAAGATCTTACTTATGATAATATTTTACGAATACTATCTTCTTTATTGATCAATCTAATCATCATTAACATCATTATTATTATTGGGTAAATGGGATACTTCATCAGAATATTAAATATATTATTTCAATATATATTCTTCAATAAAATGACCTCAATGAAATATTTCTGAGATTTTTGTTGGGTATCAATAAAGAATGAAATTTTTGTATAGTAGAATCATTATATGTAGTCATGATTTATAGAGATGAGAATCATTTTTGGATAACACTGGAATATAGTGTTCTTTGTTAATTGGTAATTTTAAATAAATCTCATTATTGTTCAAATTAAAAAAAATCTCCAAATATATAAATGAAAACTGTAATTATGCTAAACCAAAAAAATGTAATTGGTAAATATGTGTATAATTAGGGAACTATTTTTTGGAAATGATATTATCCTATTACAAACAAGACCTAGAGGATGGATGGATAAGGGTTGTGATAGTGGCTCTGTTTTGACCTTGTGGTTGGATAATGGTGATGAATTGTTATTCCATTATGTAAATCTCTATCATTTAAATTTGTTAATGTTGTGTTCTATGTTCTGAAACACATGTTTTGAATTGATATTTATATTGACATGATTATTTTTTTTGAAATGATTATATTAGGACATGGATGGAAATAATCCTCCAGTAGTGGAAATAGTGGACCCGATAGTTCTGGGTGAGGAAATCGTAGAGCAGTTCCATGAGAACATATCTCGGTTTGTTTAGAATGTAGAAAGTGATATGAGGTGATATCCAAAGATTTTATATGACTTGACATGTGCATTCTAATTGCATCACCCTATAAAATTCATCATAGATGTTGGGCCTGAGAAATCAATGTTTTTGGGATGAGTAATTATAAACAAATGTTGATCACTTTGAGACTCATTTTTAGAATAGAGTCGAACTGGATGCTTATATTTAACATGATCAAGTAAATAATTAGTGTTAAATGAAAAATTAACATTGATATCTTAAATATATGTACATGAAAGAAAATTATGTAGAAGATTGTGGATCACATTTACCTTGAGATTCTATAGAAGGAGATGGAATCATTGTTTATGAGGTTAGCCCTAGCAGTATGTCAATTACAGACAATTATGGTCCCTTTTCTTGTAGGAACATGTATCTTCTATTCAGTTATGTTTTTCCTTTTTTTGGTGTTTTTTGGAAAAAAGGGGAGTTTATGGAAATTTTTGATGTTCACGCCGTGTACTTTATAAGTACACATCATGTACTCAGTTACAGTGTGTAGCTGGGTGCTGGCCATGTTACGGCCATGCCCACGACCATGTGTATTGACATATAGGTATCCTAATTGAGGGGTCTTTGAAGGCTATTACATGCCATGTACATCAAAAGTACACCCAGTCTACTTTTTTTTCATTAAACACACCAGGGTCGCGTTTGACAGACAGAACCGTCTCCTTCAAGGTCTAGTTTGACTGAGAGAGACCGTATGGTCATGAAACTTTTCCAAGCCCCTGATCTAGAACTAGTTCTCCAAATCAACATCTGTCAATTGCATTAGGATCTCCTCGGTAAGCTCGTCCTTATCCAAGATCATAATTTCCTGATTCATCCTATTTCTGAAGTTATATTTGGTTGAGCATTTTTATCGTTTTTGTAGATCAACAGTTTTCTTGGGTGATTCAAGGCTTGAGCTTCACGTATAACGATCCTTTAAAACCGAGCTACGTGGTTTGTGCCTTTCTGTAGAATGACTTTGACTTATATGTGAAAATTTTCCAATACCCTTTTACTAGGTAATGCATGTTTTCTGTTTTAGCGCTGCTAATTGCCTGCTATGTATGTATACTGGAATAGAGGTTAATTTAATGTGAATAATGTTAATTTATATTCTTTAGAAGTGTTTTCCCATGAATGTGTTCTTGTTTTGACCATTTGTTCTAGATTTTCTTATTAGGATGCTAATTACATTCCATCCTAATATTGTAGGATGGAGTGATTATTCTGTTTATTGTTGTAATTCTATAGACTGGTTAGCTAAGAAGTTCATAGGGTTTAATTTTACACTATGCATTGTGATGCTTTTATGATATACACGAGGCCGTGAGAACCTGGTGTACTGGACCAAAGGGAGAAGAGACCTAAGGGCTTCTCTATAGTGTTCGTTACTATTGTTATGATGTGATGCCATAGGGGGAATTGACATAGGTGCTTCTTAAGAGTGTCTGTAGTTCATTGATGTGGGCCACAGTGGGAATGTGACTTAACTGCTTCCCTGCTGCGCCATTTAGTTACCATTACGAGACTATAGGGTGAATTGATAGTGGGTGCTTGCTAAGAGGGTCTATACTAAAGATGAAACATATGGGTAAGACTGTGTGTATATTCCATCAGGTTTCTTCTGTTTTCTAGGTAGGACCAGAGGGGATTAGGCTGTGAGTATATCCCAGAGGGTTACCAATTTGTGATTATCTATTAACTTGCTATGTGGAACTGACTGCTTTGAAATTGTGGAATTGTTACTGTTGAGTACTTCCTTGTTTATTTCTTCTTTGGTTTATTACATTCCATAAATATTCACTAACAGTTAGGCACAAACTTCTTGGTGGTTTCCTACTGAGATTTAGTCTCACGCCCTGCTTTGGGCCATGATTTTGAGCCCAAAAAGATTATATTGTTGCAGATATAGATAAGAGAAAGTGTCATTCCACCTCAGGTACTTGACTTCTTTGGTACTGGAGAGCTTGGGATAAAGCTTTTCCTTGCGATGTTGTTGAGTTGTTTACTGTTTTTCTTGTACTTTTGGTTTAGTAGTGTATTTCAACATTGTGACTTGATTGACTTTTTTGTTTGACATATGTATCCTGCATCATTATATATTTTCTTTAGCAGCTTATTCCTTTAATTCTTCCACTATTTACAGTTGTATGAAAATATTACTGCTTCTATAATTTTATCATTTTCCCTTTCATTGTGTTACTCTGTCAATGGGTGCATAGTTTCCCCATTATCACTTCCAAGGCCCTCGCTTCTAGTTGTCAACCTTTGGAGTTAGTGGAAATGCACTTGAGGCCATGTGACCTACCGGTTACGGGGCACCTCTGGGCAGCTTCCAGAATCGGGACGTTACAAAGTGGTAACAAAGAGATTATTTTCTCTTGAATTACTATTTGGAGCCTACAGCTTGGGATAGGATGGAATAGGTACATGGTAATAAGTTGTGCCCAGGAGACGCTAACCCATGTAGATGGAAAATCCAATATACCCCATTATTGAATCATTTCTGGTTTTGCAAATTTACAGTTTATTTTATTACATTGTTGCGTGTTCCACATGTTTTGTGATGTTATTCTTGATGTTGTTGAGGATCTATTTCTATTTCAACCCGATGAGATTAGGGTATGACATCTCATGAATCATATAGGCTCTTATTAAAAATCACATATCAGGAATTCTTTCCATACCATGTAGTGTGAATTAGCAATTACATGTTGTTGTGAAAGATGTTGTGGTTGATATGCCTGCAGTTGTGATGGATTCCTTGATAGAATACCTACTTTTTATAGTTTATTTCTTTTTTAAGGTTAGTTTGAATGAATGCCAAACTTTTGTTCGTGAGGTGTTATGGGCCATCTTGGACCGTAAATTTGGTGGATCATTGCCTTGTTTTCCTTGTAAATGACATGTATAGGATTCCATGGTTTGATTCGTAGGGAGTATGGGCCCTTATAGATCATATTTGGCACTTAAATGACAGTTTCAGTGTTTTTCTGGACCAGGATTAGTTTTTGAGGCTTACAGTCTAGAAAAAAAAAATACATGTCGTGTAATGATGAATAAATTCCATGTGTTCTTTTATTCGGGAAGAACCTATTTTTCTTAAGTACACGCTGTGTAGTGTACGTGCACACTATGTAGTCTCTAACCAGGTCACTGGCTATGGGGGCTGAGACACGGGGTTGGGAAATCCTTGGGGTAACATGCAGTGTACCGGTTTTACACACCGTGTTGTGAAGACCATGTGTCCTCTCATGTGAATAATGAAATATATGGATAAAAACATAAGTAATACACTTCGTGTCAGTCTTGAACACACAGTGTAGTGTAATCCCTAGAATCCAGCCAAGTAACTAATAACACAGGTCATTTGAAATATTTTTGAATATACTGTGTCCATCGGGAACACGCCGTGTAGTGTGATTCGTGTAACCATCCATGTCACTAACAACATGGGTTGGTGAAGCTCTTCTAGTAAATGTCGTGTCTGGAACAAACATGCCATGTAGTCTTGTTCAAGGAAAACTGTGTGGATTACCCATGTAAATGAACTCGGGAAGGGGAAGAGGGTTCATGTACATTCCATGTGTTAGGACAACACGCCTTGTATTAGGTGTTACATGACCAGTTTTGGCAGTAGTACATGCCCAAGTGAAAGGCTTAAGGGAACACACCATATAGGCATTATACAATCCTTTATCCCTATTTTGTAAAAAAATGAATGCTTTATTTCTCTTATTCCCTTCATACCCTTCCATCTTTCATCCCTTAATAGTCTTGATCGAAGGTGTGCATTTGAACTTGTATAGTCATGCCACTGAGACACCATCCGATTGTACACCAGTTACAGGGAAACGATTAGACACAAGACATTACTGATCAGGGACTACTTGTAGATCCTCCAGTTGTTCCAGTCTTGAAACCAGCCATCATTCCAAACACAGGTGCTGATGCACAGTTCTAAGAGGGCTTTATATGGTTCGTGAAGACTTTTCGAGGAGTACCACATCCTACCCCTCCTTTGGTAGAGCTGATACAGGTTGTCATGTAGCAGCATCCTACCACCTTCATAGGGGAAAAAGGACATATAAATGCAATGTAAAGGTTAGAATCCATGGTTTCTATATTCAATCATCTGGAGATGACTTCAGAGATGATAGTCAAGTTCTCTATGTACATTCTTCGAGATTCCTCCCTAAGATGGTGGGATGTGATCTCATAGGTGGGACACTAGGAGGTTATGGCGTGGGATGAGTTCCATTGTACCTTATATGACTACTTATAACTGAATACCCTAAGGGATGATTGATCATGAGTGTTCATGAGTCTGGAGTAGGGGACTCTTTCTATTATTGAGTATTCATCTCGCTTCATAGAGCAACCACGCATTACACCAATTCAAGTATGTGATGAGTTAATTCTGGAAAGGAAGTTTGAGGATGGCCTGAGGCACAACATTCGATAGCATGGGAACATCTTCATGCTAACTTCCATCACTTCTATAATCAACCATGCACTGATCACGAAGTGAAATATGACAGATTCTAGAGTTGTGAACTAGGGCGGCTCGACATCCAGGGTTGGTATCCCTCCTACTGATAGCAGGACGCACCATAGTGAGTCTTCAGGTGGAGATCCTAGGAGGTGAGACATTCCCACTGGTAGCCTTGTGGTGTGATACCTATGCAGGAAGTGCGTGCAAACGAGGCCACATTATGTGAGAGACCGATTGGTGTGCCGATCCTCTAGAAAGATGGGTCATCTTCATCTTTTCAATCAGTTTTTCTCACTTGCAGCTGGTGATAAGGGTTCTTCTCTGACTCCTCGTTCCAGAGAAGTGCCACTAGTTTCTCACCAGTATAGGAAAAGGAGTTATTCTGGCCATTCAGGCTGAGGAGGAGGTCCCGACCGTGGTGGTCTATATAACGACCTATACCTTACATACATGGTTATTACTTCATAATTGAAGCATACTTATTACAACATATAACAAAACCATGATATGACCATATAGGTATAGTGTCTTTAGAAACTGGGAAACATAAACAACTGGTTCATAAATCATATATATTGTCCCCCATTTATTTCATCATATATAGTGTCCCTTTTGGAATATCCAACTTAATACCCTTCTTCCTAACATGGGAAATAGAAGACATACAAAAGGGTGAGATCAAATTCTCAGTAAGGGTAAACAAAAGAAATATCAATCATATCATATTCATAAGAACATAACATTTTGAAAATCATAACATACAAAAGATATCATAATATCATAAGATGGGAAAAATAATAGTTGTGAAATGAAATTACAATAATCATAACATGAAACATGAAACTTTGTGTCATACACACATAATCATAGAAAATCATTTTATATTAGTCAAGTCTCATTTCCAAGACCATCATAGAGGACAAAGTCCATTACTGAACCGAGTTCACTCCTCGTTCCGGTCCTGTATCACTGAACCAGATTAACCTTCTGTTCCATCCATGTCTATCTCATGAGATATAAACCTTTACCCAATGCATTGGGGGGAGATATAGTTCACACCAATCTCATAATAAAATCATTCTTATGTGTTCCACAAAATCAAAAATCATACATCATAACATAACCCATGTAATAAAAATGGGATTCATAAACATCGTGACATCATAAAACAATTCATATAAGATAAAGGACCTCATAAAAATAATTCCATTATAACATAATCAAATAAATGTAATAATAGGGATAGTAACAGAACCCTATATTACCTTAGATGAAAAATTATTTTCATAAAACACTTGAACTCCATTCTTGTAGAAAATATCCTTTCTACTTCAAAAACATTTTTCCTTTCATAACATGTCATAAAATTTTAAATTAAAAGAAGTTAATTAAAAATATGCATCAAAATTTTTAAAGGAAGCTTCATGGAAATAATTTTCTTTGGACTCATAAAAATCCATTCAAGCTATATATGTTTAAAAAACATTCTTCTCATACTTTATCCAGAAAAGTCCAAAAGAATCTCCTACTAAAAACGACGAAAGATTCCTTTCATATATTTTATTAAAAATTCACTAGTAGTTAAAATTGGATTTAAACAATTGAAGGAGGATAGAAATAATGTCACATATTGAGGAAACATGGATGTGGATGACAAATATGCCCCACTAAAATCTGACGTATAAACAATCTCGAATAAAAATGAGATTGTGAGATTTTCCCATACCTTAGGTCAGATATGCTTTGTACGTATCAGAACCTCCTTTATAATGATTTAAATAATGTCATTGAATTATTATAGATTCAAATTCATTGTTTTGATATCATATATGTTCATATTCTTTTATTCTTGTTAGTAATATTTCATTGCAACTTGTTATTCTGGTGTTCATTGCTTTATGTTCTTATGCATGTTTTGTCGAATAATTTCTTATTTTTCTTTTTAGGTTATTGATAACTCATTTCAGAATGGTTTTTGTGTAATATATATCATATTTATTCATTCAATTAATTTATATAATCATTATTCATTGAATATCATGTAGAACGAGTCGCATCACATCATGGTGACAGTAGGTCGTACGTACGCACAAGGGATGATATCGTTCCCATGATCGTGGAATTGTATTGATGTGTATGTATACTATTTCAGAAACAATATCACATTACAATAATCATATATAGTTATTATTTACACCATTATACCCATCCAAATAAGGTGGTGGTGGAAAACAGATTACACAATGGCATGGAGACGGTATTCCATACATACGCACATGCTGTGATATCATTTTCCTTGGGATGGATCGAAGGTGAAATATGGTTGTTTCATATTTATAATAACATATCCATATATGAATGATATGGATGATATATAATTTTTATGAAAAATTAATAATAGGATTTAGAATATGAAATGAATTTGAAAGAATCGATAAAGGATATTACCACTTCTTCGACACGCCTCTTTGAAACCTCCTCTTAGGTTACTAAAATTGGAATTTGAAGAAGACCAGGGCCTCTATTAAGTGTCTATGGAAGTTGATAAGGGAAATGGATAGGGAATGGCCAAGCATGAATGATCAAAGTTTTGTAAATAGGAGAGGGAGGAGGTTCCCTTTTATAATAGAGGAGAGTGGCACCTTAGAAAAAACATAAAATATTATTTTAAAATAAAGTCATATTCGGTTTATAATAACTCCAAATTGATTTATTTCGAAGGTAAAGTGGGTATGGATCGAATTAATCTCAACCAATATGTTTTAGACAAGTTTAGTTTACTATTTTAACCTTATCATTTATATTTAACTCTATGTTATATAATTTAACTTTTATCGTGTCTTCTTGTTTTCTAACACTACATGGTTAATAAACATACTATAATAAGCCAAACGAACCCCAAGTGGTTCATTATTAATACATATTACCTTATCTAAGTCATTTGTCTGAACATTATATTTCTAGGAATATAATAACAAATATTAATATAATATATTTTTTAAACACTAGTTTATGTCAATTTTGATACTATTTTGTAATTGAATTTTTTGAAAATCATAAAAGCATGATTAGTTCGAAAAAAATAATCATATAAATACTTACAAGTATTATTAATCTATAAAATTAGTGTAATTAATAAAAAGTCTCAAATAACATTTATTTGGGTATTTATATCATCAATTATGTTAATATTTCATTAATAAGGTAATTAATGCATCATCATTGTTTCATAAATAAATTAAATTATTTAATGTCTAAAAATAATAAATAAAATAGAATTATTTAGGATATATTTTATATTTCTAATTTATATTTATAGTCGAATTCATCTTATGCATAACCCTATATTATAAATCTTTTACTTTTTAAACTTTGATTTTAACTCATTTAACTCTTCTTTTAATAAAATAATAATAAGTGTCCTAATCTAATCCTAGTGGACCTAAAGTGTAATTTTTTATTTATAAGGTTCCTTTTGGTTGAATTACACTTATCTAATAGAATTTTGACATGTGTTAGGGTAATAATAATATAATATTTACCCTTAATTACCCTATTTATTTTTAACCGTGTTAAATAAAAGTAAAAAGTTACTATTCACCAAAAAAATTTATCTTGTTGAACAACATTTTACTCCTTCATTTTATCCGTGTCTCTCAGATCTTCGAAATTTAACTCACAGAAATGGAAAAATTATGTTTTATATACAATTGAAAATGCTCCTAGGAGGTGGGAAAAATATTGTGAAAATTTAAATAAAATTTTTTAATATATAAAATTATTAAAAAATGACTCCAATGAATTACATTGAAATTATATAAGTATTATGTATATATTTTTGAGATAAAATAAATTTAAATAAAATAAATGATTATTTAAATAAAAAGTTGGTTTTAACCAAGAACTCATAGTTTTAACTATTCATCAAAAATTTAATGTTTTCAGAAAAATACCAAAATTTCACCCTAGGCTATTTTTGATATTATGAATCCAAAAATATAGTCCATTTTGAAATATAAAATTTATATAATTTCAAGAAGTGTGTATTAATATTCATAATCCCAAGTTTATATAATATTTTAATAGCTTATAGTTGTTTAGTGAAACTCGATATTGCGTACTACACACGCTATCATGGAAGGTCGCGATTGCGGGTAAAGAAATACAAGCTAGTGATGTGTGTAGGGAAATATTCCTTTGATGTTGCATATAACATAAGACATAAAAAAAACTATCATTCTCATAAACTCTCAAGGTGTTACATTCTTCCCCCCTTAAAATGAATTTCACCTTCAAAATTCGTCATGTCGTAACAAATAGATAAGTATACCTCTCCCTCATCATATCATCAATATCCCATGTAGATTCTTCTAATTGGTGGTTCCTCCATTATACATTCACCAAGAGAGTGGTCTTGTTCTGTAGAACATTTTTTCTATGATCCAGAATCTCTATCGGTTGTTCTTTATAAGAAAGATATTGCTCCAGCTGTACAAGTTCTGAGCATAGTACATGTGAAGGATCGGTTATGTACATTCTTAGGAGAGATACATGGAACACATCGTGAACGTGAGAGTGATTCGGTTGAAGCGCCAATTGGTAATCTACCTTACCAACACGATCCAGTATTTTGAATGGACCGATATACCTAGGGTTTAGCTTGCCCTTCATTCCAAATCTCATTACTCTCTTCCAAGGAGTTATTTGTAAGAACACTTTATCACACACTTCAAACTCTAGGCCTTTTCTTCGGTTATCGGCATAAGTTTTTTGTTGACTCTGAGCTGCCCTTATGTGTTGTTAAATAAATTAGACCTTTTCTACCATCTCATCATCAAGATCAAGTCCTAATAGCTATTTTCCCCAACTTCATCCCAGTAAGTTGTAGTTCAACATTTCCTTC
Organism: Viscum album; assembly: GCA_963277665.1. Taxonomy (NCBI): domain Eukaryota; kingdom Viridiplantae; phylum Streptophyta; class Magnoliopsida; order Santalales; family Viscaceae; genus Viscum; species Viscum album. The sequence continues at coordinate 1,221,257,548 of OY728159.1, forward strand.
CATAGAGATCATAATAAGGCGCTATCTAAATTCTGGAGTGAAATCAATTATTACAAGAAAATTCCACCAATGGTAGGTGTTTATCCCAACCCCATTTGAAATCCATAGAGCAAGATTTATACACGACTTCAAGATTTTGAATTGTCCTCTCAGACAGACCATCTTTCTAAGGATGATAAGCAGTGTTGAAACTCAACTCTATATCTAGAGTATGTGGAAGACTTCGCCAAAACATCGAGGTAAACCTCAGATCCTGATCAGATATAATGGAACGTTGTACTCCATGCAATCTTACCACTTCTTTGACATATATCCTAGAATGTTGATCCAGAGAGAAATCTTCTCTAGTAGCAATGAAGTGTGCCGACTTCGTAAGATGATCAACTATTACCAAAATCTCATTATTTCTTTTGGATGTTTTAGGAAGTCATAGGACAAAGTCCATGGTTATGTTTCCCCATTTCCATTCTGGTATGGGTAATGGTTTTAAGATCTCCGTAAACTTCTGTCTCTCAGCATTAACTTGCTGAAAAACCAAGCATCTGGAGACATATTCAGCAACATATCTTTTCATGCCATCCCACTAGAATTACTCTTTCAGTTCCCTGTACATCTTCATGCTTCCATGATGAATATAGAATGAAGAACTTTGAGCCTCATGCAGCAACTCCTTTAATTTTGGGATGGGCGAAACACAAACCTGATTCTTGAACCTTATTATCCCATCACAATCAAGGTTGAATTTAGGAACATTTCTCACATACTTTTGTAACTCTAAATATTTTTTCCATGCCTCTTTAATCTTCACATGAATAGATGGTTGAACATTCATTTGAAAAAGATAATATTTTTCCCCGTCCATTATAATTCCAAGATCCATCCTTTTTAAATCCCAAAATATTGGATCTTTTGAGATCCTCATCATGGATAACCTAGCATGGTTTTGTCGACATAATGCATCTGTCACCTTGTTTTCTTTCCCAGGGTGATAATGAATTGAGCAGTCGTAGTCCTTAATCAACTCCAACCATCTTCTTTGGTATATATTCAGATCATTTTGTTTGAAAATATACTTTAAACTTTTATGATTAGTATAAATATCACACCTTTCACCATAAAGATAATTCCTCCATATTTTTAATGCAAAGATTACTATGGCTAACTCTAAATCATGAGTTCATTAATTTTTCTCATGGATTTTCAACTATTGTGAGGCATAAGCTATCACCATATCATTTTTCAAGAGAACACACCCCAGTCCCCTATTGGATTCATCACTGTAGATCACAAACCCATCTCTACTACACGACAATGTGAGCATAGGCATACTAGATAACCTTCGATTTAACTCATTGAAATTCTCTTCACACTCCTTTGTCCAAACGAACATAACTCCATTTCGAGTCAACCAGGTGAGTGGATTAGATAACCTTGAAAAATATTTTACAAAACATCGATAATATCCAGCTAGACCAAGAAACCTTCGGATCTTAGTTATTGTTGTTGGTCTCGACCATCTTTCGATAACCTCTGTTTTTGCTGGATCCACATATATCCCCTCTTTTAAGATTATGTGACCCAAAAATTAAACATTTTGAAGCCAAAATTCACAATTGGTAAATTTTTCATAATGAGTCTCCTTTCACAGGGTCTTTAACACAATTCTCAAGTGATCATCATGTTCTTCCTTGCTCTTTGAATAGACATGAATATCATCTATAAAGACTACCACAAACTAATCCAGATAGTCTCTAGAGACTCTATTCATCTGATCCATGAAGATAGTAGGGGAATCAGTATGACCAAGTGGATTCACTATAAATTCACAGTGTCCATACCTTGTACAGAAATCTACCTTTGGTATATCATCTCTTTTTACTCATAATTGACGATACCCTGAATGAAGATCAATCTTGGAAAAGTAATGAGCTCCACGTAGTTGGTAAAATAAGACCTGAATGCATGGGAGAGGATATTTTTTTTGATAGTGATCTTGTTAAGTTCTCGATAATCAATTTAGAGTCTCATTGATCCATCTTTCTTCTTAACAAACAGAACAGCTACTCTGCAAGGTGACGCACTAGGGCGTATGAACCCTTTATCAGTATTCTATTGGAGTTGCTTCTTCAATTCTTTCAACTTAATTGGGGTCATTCTATAAGGTGTCTTTGAAATAGGCATAGCACCCGGTATGAGTTCTATTGAAAAGTCAACTTCACGATTTGGTGGAAGACCAGGAAATTCCTCCAGAAAGACATCATCAAACTTTCGTACAAAGGGTGTATTCTTAATCATGAGTTTTTCACCAACCATTTGAGATATATAACCTTAATTTAGTGGAATCAAGACCCCTAATATGGAAGAAATTTCCATTGGAAGGTCATGTTCATCCTTGCATCAATAGATGATCATAGATTGATCAGGAATATGACATGGGACATCCCTTATTTGGAAATTGATATGAGCTCCATATAAAGAAAGCCAATTCATGTCATTAATCACATCAAATTATACTATAGGAATGATCACAGGACTTGCAGGAAGAACTTTCCCACAATCTTTTATTGGATAAGAATTGTAAACTATTTATGCGACTATTGTGCCATTAAGAGTTGTCACAGCTATCTCAACATCTAATTGTTGGGGTAATACGACAATACCCTTATGAAAATTCATTAGAAATAAAAGAGTGGGAGGATCCAGAATCAAATAAAAAATTCTCTACTTTAGGGTGGATGGTAATTATACCTTTCACCACTTCGTTATCATACTCTACATTGCCGATGGTAATTTCATGCGACTTTCCTTCGTCTTTGGAATTATGAGTTTGTTGATGCCGATCATCATCAACCACCCTTGGATTTTGACATTGATTGGAATAATGCCCCATCTCCTTGAACATGAAACATTGAAGTGTAGGAGGTCCATTAAGTGTATCCCTTTTTTGTGCACATCATTAGACATCTTCTTCCAATTATTTCGAAATTCAATTGCCCGATGACCATCTTTTCCACACTTAAAACATTTTCATGTCCCTTTAAGAAAATTCCCTCCATGTTTCTTTCCATAAATTTAGCATAACGGAAACTCATAATCTATTCAGTGTGGTCTTTAAATTTTCCTTTGAATTACATTTTCCTCTTCTTATGGAACCCATATGACTGATGGGTTACTCCAATATTAATCTCAACCTTGAGAGCACATCGATAAATTTCCTCGTAGCTATTGAAGTCCCTTATAGATAACACTCTCGAAGACATGGTTTTAAGCCACTAAATAATTGATCGATCTTACTCTCAGGTTGGATAATAATTCCAGCAGTGTACCTTTCATGTCTTGAAAAATTTTCTTTGTAGGTACCAAGAGATTTATCATCGTTTTGCTTCAGTTCAAGAAACTCTTTCTCCATCATTCTTCGAAAAATACGAGGGAAGTACATATTGAAGTATAAGTTTATGAACTCGTCCCATTCCATTGACTAAATTTCATCTCTTTACCTCGTATTCTTGATAATATTCCACCATTTATCTTCTTCACCTTCCAAATGGTATACTGGTAAGATGACTTTATCATCCTCATAACATTTAAGGACTAATAATATATTTTCAGTGGTACAGATCCATTGTTTAGCCACTAATGAATCAGAAGACCCACTGAATGAAGGTGGACGATGCCTCATGAAGGATTAAACAAAATTTTGAACCTTCCTTTTCTCATTTGGATGTAATGAATGATTAATATATTGAGAATGTTGTGTGATCATGGCTACAAGATTTTTCATTCTGGCTCCCATAACGTTTGGTTTCTCTGGAGGACAATCATTGCACAGTCCATCGAATTCAGCATTAACACGGTTCCTTTGGTTACCAGCCATTAACTAAAACCAAGAAGCACAGTGTGAGAAACACTAATAACAAAATCAAAAACACATAACCAGCAATATAATTTTACATTTTAGGTCTTATCATAGGTTATTCATGACCGTTTCTAAAACAATAAGATTATGTTTTATGTTTAGACATATTTTTTGGGTTCTTACTAATGTTTTCACATCCTAGTTTCCAAAAGGATTACTATACCATTCCTCTGATACCAACTATAATGACCCATAATTTAGATACATGGTTATTACTTCAGAATTGAAGCATACTAATTACAACATATAACAAAACCATGATAGGACCATATAGTTATAATGACTTTAGAAACTAAGAAACATAAACAAATTGTTCATAAATCATCTATATTGTCTCCCAATTATTTCATCACATCTATAGTGACTTTTGGCATATCCTACATAATACCCTTCTTCTTGATCTGGGGAAAAGAAAACATACAAAAGGGTGAGCTCAAATTCTAATTAAGGGGAATCAAAATAAATATCAATCATATCATATTCATAAGATCCTAACATTTTGAAAATCTTAACCTGAAAAAGAGATCATAATATCATAACATGAGATAAATCATAGAATTGAAATGTAATCCCAATAATAATGACATAAAACATGAAAATTTGTGTTCATACACACATAATCATAGAAAATAATTTCATATAAGTCATTTCTCATTGTCAAGACCATCATAGCGGACAAAGTCCTTTACTAAACCGAGTTCACTCCTCATTTCAGTCCTATATCACAAAACTAGATTAACTTTCTGTTCCATCCATGTCTATATCATGACATATAAACCATTACCCAATGCATTTGAGGAAGATATTGGTCCCAACCGTCTCATAATGAAACCACTCTTTTGTGTTCCACAAAATAAAAAATCATACATCATAGCATAACCCATGTAAAAAAATTGGATTCTTAAACATCGTGACATTATAAAATAATTCATATATGATAAATGACCTCTTAAAAATTATTACATTATAACATAATCAAATCAATATAATAATAGGGATAAAAAAACCTATATTATCTGAGATGGAAAATTATTTTGATAAAACACATGAACTCCATTCATGAGGAAAATATCCTTTCTACTTCAAAAACATTTTTCCCTTCTTAACATGTGATAAAATTTTAAACTAAAAGAAGTTAATTAAAAATAAACATCAAAAATTGTAAAGGATGATTATGGGAAATATTGATCTATGGACTCATATAAATCCATTCATGATGTATAAGATAAAAACACATTCCTCTCATACTTTGGCTGGAAAAGTCAAAAACCATCTTGTACTGAAAACGACAAAAGATTCCTTTCATATATTTTACTAAAAATTCACCTATAGTTTAAATTGGATTCATAAAATTGTAGGAGGATAGAAATAATGTTACATATCGAGGAAACATGAATGTGGATGATAAATATGCCCCAATAAAATCTGAAGTATAAACAATCTTCGATACAAATGAGATTTTGAGATTTTCCCTTACCTTAGGTCCAATATGCTTTGTACATATCCGAACCTACAGTATAATGATTTAAATAATGTAATTTACTTATTAAATAATCATATTCTTTATTATGATATCATAAATAGTCATATTATTATATTCTTATTAGTAATATTTCATTGCTACTTGTTATTCTGTTGTTTATTGCTTTATGTTCTTATGAATGTTTTGTCGAATAAATTCTTATTCGTAATTTTAGGTTATAGATAACACATTTTCATAATGGTATTAGTGTAATATTTATCATATTTATTCATTCAATTAATTTATATACAAATTATTCAATGAATATCATGTAGAACGAGTCGCATCACATCGTGGAGACGGTAGACCGTACGTACGTACGAGCGATGATATTGTTCCCATGATCGTGGAATTTTATTGAAGTTTATGTATACTGTTTAAGAATAAATATCACTTTTAGGTAATCATATATAGTTATTATTTACACCATTATACGCATCCAATTAAGGTGGTGGTGGAAAACATATTACACCACGGCATGGAGACTGTATTCCGTACGTACGCACGCGCGGTGATTTTGTTTTCCGTAGGATGGATCGAAGGTGAAATATAGTTGTTTCATATTAATAATAACATATCAATATATGAGTGATACTGATGTTATTACTTTATTATGAAACAACAAAAGAAGAGGAAGTAGAAGAAGAAATGAATTTGAAAGAATCGGTAAAGGACATTACCTCTTGTGGTTACTTTATTATGGTTTGGTCGTTCTTGAATGTACAATGTTGTGTAAAGAGGAGAGGGAGGAGGTGCCCTTTTATAAGGGAGGAGAGGGTCACCTTAAAAACAACATAAAATATTATTTTATAATAAAGTCATATTCGATTTATAATAGTTCCAAATTGATTTATTTATAAGATAAAGTGGTTATGGAAGGAAATCCATTCACCCAATATGTTTTATACAAGTTTAGGTTACTATTTTAACCTCATCATCTAGATTTAACTCTAAGTTAAATAATTTATCTTTTACCGTGTCTTCTTGTTTTCTTACACTATATGGTTATTAAACATAATATACTAATTCAAAATAACCACAAGAGGTTAATTATTAATATATATAACCTTATTTATGTCATTTGGATGAACATTTGAATTTTAAGAAAATAGTAAAAATTAATAATATAATATTTGTTTTTAACACAATTTTATGTCAATTTTGAAACTATTTGGTAATTGATTTTTGTAAAAATCATAAAAGCATGATTTTTTTGAAAAAAGTTAATTAAATCAATACTAACATGTAATATTAACCAATAAAATTCGTGGAATCCATAAAAAGTCTAAAATTACATTTATTTGTTTATTTATAACATCAATTATGTTAATATTTCGTTAATAAGGTAATTACTGCATCATCATTGTTTCATAAATAAATTAAATTATTTAATTCATAAAAATTATAAATAAAATACGATTATATAGTAAATATTTTTATCTTTCTAATTAATATTTATAGTAGAATTTATCATTTTTATTACCCTATATTAAATATTTTTTACTTATTAAACATGGATTTTAACTCTTTTAACTCTTCTTTAAATAAAATAATAATAAGTGTCCTAATCTAATCCATGTGGACCTAAAAGGTGATATTTCATTCCTAATGTTTTTTCTGGTCACATTACACTTATCCAATAAATTGGTACATGTTATGGGGTAATAATAATATCATTCTTACCCTTAATTACCCTATTTACCTTTAACTGTGGTAAAAAAAAGAAAAAAGATACCATTCAAAAATAATTATATTTATCTTATTGAACTACATTTTACTCCTTGATGTTATCTGTGTCTCTTGGATTTTTGAAATTCAACTCATAGAAGCTGTAAAATTATGTTTTATGTACAATTGAAAGTGCTCCTAGAAGGTGGGTAAATGATGGTGAAAAGTTCAATAAAATTTTTATATATCTAAAATTATTATAAAATGACTCCAATGAATTACATTGATCTTATATAATTATTATGTATCTATTTTGACCTAAAATAAATTTAAATAAAATAAATGATTATTTAAATAAAAAGTCGGTTTTAACCAATAACTCAGTGTTTTCACTATTCATAAAAAATTTAATGTTTTCAGAAAAATAACAAAATTTCATTCCAGTATAATTTTGATATTCCGAATCCAAAAATGAAGCCCATTTTCAATGATAAAATTTATAATATTTCAAAAATTGTGTATTACTATTCATAACGGCTAGTTTAAATAATATTTTAACAGCATATAGTAGTTTAGTGAAACTCAGTATTGCGTACAACACACGCTATCGTGGAAGGTCATGATTGCGTGTAAAGCAAGCCAAGAAAGTTTTGTCTATATTGGAAGATTCCTTGGATGTTAAGTATAACATAAGACATAAAAAAATATACTTCTCATAAACTATCAGGGTGTTACACACAATCACCGGGATTTTAGTGACAATAGGGTGGATCAACTCAGAGTGGTCAGGCAGGGTCATTGGGCTGTGGTGTAGGCCAGAATTTTGCAGTGGAGCAGTCTCGGCAGGAGTGGGATCCTGGACTCTCTACAGTTCGAGGTACGATCTTAGTTGCCACAGTTTTAGCTTCTATGATTTTTGATACAGTGGATACCCATAGCTTTATATATATTTCTATAGTGGAGAGCCTTGGGCTCTATATCTTTTTTTCTACTGATATCTTTATGCTAAAGACACCGTTGGGGGCAAGAATGGATAGTGTACGACTGTGTATGGAGTGCCCTCTTGAGATTGGTGGGTGTCACGTCTCTTGGGATCTCTATGTCCTAGAGGTGACAGGATATGATATCATTCTCTAAATAGACTGGCTTGTTCCTTTCTAGGATTTTGTTGATTGTTATCATCTTAGGATGTGTTTAATATCAACAGAGGGATGATCTTTTCTTTACAAGGGTGAATGGGATGTCCAATAGAGAAGAGAAGGACTCAGACATATTGGGATTGGAGGAGTTACAGGCCAGATTTCAAGTCTTTATTTCAATGAAATGGGACTTCACATATGGACATTCCCCCAGTGATGGATCATTTCAGGGAGATCATTCTAGAGGAATTTTATGGTTTTCCTTCAGAGTGTGAGGTATAATTTTCAATTGATCTTGTTCTAAGAGTTGTACTGGTGGCCATTCCTCCATATAGGATGGCTACACCAGAGTTAAAGGAGATCAAGAAGTAGTTGGAGGCGTTGTAGGAAAAGGGTTTCATATGACCCAGTACTTCACCTTGGAGTTCCCCAATCCTGTTTCCAATGAATGTGGACATTACCATTATAATTTTTGTGGATTATAGGAAAATTAACTAGTTACTATAAAGAACTGATATTCCTTACCAAGGATTGATTATCTGTTTGATCATCTTGGAGGATCCCGATTGATCTCGAAGATTGACTTGAGATCCGGTTACCATCAGTTCCACTTTAGACCATCATATGTACCTCTTATAGCCTTTTGAAGAATTTATGGTCTATACGAGTACGTGGTTATACCTTTAGGTCTCACAAACACACTAGTAGTTTTCATGGAACTGATGAACCGAGTGTTCATCTCTACTTGTATTCCTTCGTGGTATTCTTCGTAGATGATATCTTGGTGTACTCTCACATTCGACAAGACCATTCCACACATCTTTAGATCGTTTTGGATACACTGAGTGAGCATCAGTTATATGTTGTGCTCTCTAAATTCCACTTTTGTATAAACCAAATTCACTACTTGGGTAATGTTATCTTTGAGATAAGAGTATCAGTAAACACAGTGAAAGTGATAGCTGTAGTTTCCTGGGAGAAGCCAAAGAACATCATTGAGGTACAAAGTTTTCTAGGGCTGGCAGGATACTGCATATTATTCATACATGACTTTTCATGCTTAGTAGCGCCATCAACGGACCTTACTATGACGGGTGCGATGTTCTTGTGGTCAGATTATTGTGAGTCAGTCATTCAACAGCTAAAGGGAATGTTGAATTCTACCCTAAAACTAGTATTTCCAGGGCCATACAAGAGCTATACTGTTTAATGTGATGCTTCATGTATCTGTCTGGGAGCTGTGCTTATGTAGGGGGAAGGATTCATTGCATACAGGTATTTGAAGTTGAGGCCACATGAGAGGAATTACCCGAAGCACGATCATGAGTTGGAAACAGATGTTCAGGATTTAATCTATTGGATACATTATATTCTAGAAAGTCATTTTGTTGTTTTCACCAACCATAAGAGCCTCAAGTATATCTTCAATCTGTGTGATCTGAATTTGAGACAACGAAGGTGGTTTGAGTACCATCAGTCTTTTGACGTCGAGCTTGCCTAAATTCCTGTGAAAGGAAATGTTGTGGCTGACGCACTGAGCATAAGGTCTCAGATAATGGTAGTTCAAGAGGCCTGCAATAAGTTACAGCTTATCGCTCTTTTCTATGAGATTCATTTGGAGGTGCATGCCAGATAGGGGTAGACATTTCTTTCTTATGCATCTATTACCTCTACTCTACTTGATCAGGTGCGAATGAGACAACTATCAAGATTCTGAAGCACATTTCCTATGGGAATGTGTGTTAGGAGAGGACCCAATTTTTATATGGACCATAGGCAAGGATGATATCTTGTGTTTTCATGGGGGATTATGGGTGTTAGTAGACATATGCAAGGAGCTAATGCGGGACTTTAATTCATCAGTTTGAGAAGTTCATATGGGTGTCACCAAGATGTATCATGATCTACACCATCAGTATGGGTAGCCTGGTATGAAGAGAGATGTTTCTTTGATTTTCATGAGGTGTTACATCTGTCAGTCGGTGAAGGAGGAGCATCATCGACTTGGGGGGATTTTGCAGCAGTTACCCATTCCCGAGTGGGTGTGTAATGATGTTGCAATGGATTTCATTATAGGTTTACCGAGGTCACCTTGAGGATATGTTGTTGTATGGGGTTTCATTGACAAAATTATGAAGGTTTCTCACTTCTTCCTGATGAAGGAGACCTTCAATGTTGATGATATGGGAAGATTTTACACCTTAGAGATTATATGTTTACATGGATTTCCACACTCTCTTGTTTCAAATAGGGATACCCATTTTACTTCTCATGTCTGGTATGGGATTTAGAATGCTTTGGGTACTGTAGTACTTTTGAGTACTTCTTACCTCCCTCAGACATACGACCATTCCAAGCGTACGATTCATGTGCATGAAGATATGTTGTGAGCAAGCATCCTTGATTTGGAGGTATTTGGGAGAAGCACATACCTCTTGCGGAGTTATCCTACAACAATAATTTTCAGAAAACTATTCAGATGTGAGTTTTGAGGCTTTTTATGTTAGGTCATGCTGATCAACCATATGTTGGTTAGTGGAAGTAGTGGTAGCTATGATGGGACCTCATCATGTCCAGGAGACCATATAGAAGATAGAGTTGATGTGGAAGAGGTTTGTCTACTGCACAGTCTCGAATAAATTCTTATGTTGATTGTTGTAAACAACCACTAGATATGAGGTTGGAGATCAGGTTTTTCGGTGTGTCACACTAAGGTTGGGGCATAGGGGGATTAGGATATAGGGTACACTTTCTGTTACAGCCCGAGATTTTATGAAAAATATTCTTTTTAATTTTATTAATGTCTTGTGTTGTACGCTACACCAAAAGGAGCTTGCACAACACACATCCTTGACTTGCCTTGCATTACACGCAATCGCGACCTTCCTCGATAGCGTGTGTAGTACGCAATACCGAGTTTCACTAAACAACGATATGCTATTAAAATATTTTTATAACTAGCCGTTATGAATAGTAATAACCACCTTTTAAAATTTTATAAATTTTAGCTCTCCAAATGGACTTCATTTTTGGATTCGGAGTATCGAATTTAGCCTAAGGTGAAATTTTTGTACTTTTCGGATAACTTTCATATTCTGATGAATAGTGAAAATTACTAAATTATAATTAAAAACAACTTTTTTAATCAAAATAATTAATAGTGATAAATTATTAATTTGAGTGGTTTTAAAGTATATTTAGAATATATTTTTACAATTTAATACAATGTTGGTCATTGGATGTAATTTCACATTTAAACCAGACATAAACAAGTGTCAATCTTTTGATAGATATTGTTTCTTAAAAACACGCTATTCGTTTTAACAGCGGGATTTAATTATAAATTTAATTATTGCAACTTCTATGTTATGAATTTGGTAAAATGGACTTCATTTTTGAATTCGGAATATGAAATATAGCTTAGGATGATATTTTGGCATTGTTCTGAAAAACATCAATTTTTGATAAATAGTGAAACTACTAAGTGGTAGTTAAAAAACTGAATTTTTCATAAAACTTAATTTTACTGCTTCTGTGAATGGAATTTCAAAAATCCGAGAGACACGGTTGATGTCAGTAAGTAAAATGTGGTTCAATGAGATGAAAATAATTTTTGGTGAATAGTAACTTTTTACTTTTATTTACCACGATTAAAAGTAAATAGGGTAATTAAGGGTAACAATGATATTAATATTACCCTAACACATGTCCTAATCCTATTGGATAAGTGTATCTCGACCAAAAACAACCTTAAGTGTAAAATATTATCATTTAGGCCCACATGGATTAGATTAGGACATTTATTATTATTTAATTCAAAGAAGAGTTAAAAGAGTTAAAATCAATGTTTATTTACGAAAACATTTTTAATATAGGGTTATACATAAGATAAATTTGATTGTAAATATTCATTAGAAAGCTAAAAGGGTTTCCTACATAATGGTATTTTATTTGTAATTTTTATACATCAAATAAGTTAATTTATGTATGACACAAAGATGATGAAGTAATTATCTTATTAACGAAATATTGACATAATTGATATTATAAATACAAAAATAAATGTAATTTAAGACATTTTATGAATTACACTAATTATCTAGGTTACTATGATATATTACTGTTGATTTAATAAACTTGGTTCGAACTTATAATTCTGTTATGACTTTCACAAAAATCATATATCAAATAGTGTCAAAATTGACACAAAATAGTTTTTAAATCAAATATTATATTATTAATTGTTATTTTATTCCTAAAAATATAAGGTTCGGCCAAATGACTTAGATACGGATATATATATTAATAATAAACAATTTGGGGTTCGTTTGACATGTTATAGTAAGTGTATTAACCATATAGTGTAAGAAAACAGAAAGACACGGTAAAAGATAAATTATTTAACTTATAGTTAAATCTAATTGATAAGGTTAAAATAATACCCTAAACTTGTCTAAATCCTATTGGATGATATTAATTCTACCCATCCCCACTTTAGCTTCGAAATAAGACCCTTTGGAACCATTATAAACCGATTTTGACTTTAATATAAAATAATATTTTGAGATATTCCTAAGGTGCCCCTCTCCTCCCTTATAAAAGGGCACCTCCTCCCTCTCTTCCTCACACAACTTTGAGCCTTCAAGCTCGGCCAACCCCTGACAAAATCACTTCTCCACTTCCCTAGTATCATCCTAGAGGTACTGGTCTTCTTAAAAGACCAACTTTAGTGCCCTAAAAGGAGGTCTCAAAGAAGCACTTCAAAGAAGAGGTAATACCCATTACCGATCCATTTCAATTTCTTTCTTCTTCAACTTCTTCTTCTTTAGTTGTTTCATGATAAAGTAATAACATCAGTATTTCTTATATACTGATATGTTATTATAAATATGAAACAACTCTAATTATCCTTCTATCCATCCTATGGAAAAAGGAAATCACCGCGCGTGCGTACGTACGGAATACCGTCTCCACGCAGTGGTGTAATCTATTTTCCGCAACCAACTTAATTGGATGGGTATAAAGGTGTAATTAGTAACTATATATGATTATTATAAAGTGATATTGATAATGAAATAGTATACATACACTTGAACACAATTCCACGACCCTGGGAACGATATCATCGCTCGTGCGTACGTACGGACTACCGTCTCCACGACGCGATGAGATTCATTCTCAATGATTAACCATTCATGAATGATTATAAAGTATATATAATAAGTACTAATGAAATATATGACCTAATAATGATACTGGAATTATTTGTATTTATATGTATGTCATCTACTTAATTCCATTCAATTCAATAAGGAAACGAAAACAGCATTCATGCGTACGTACGGACTACCGTCTGCATGAACGGTGTATTTCTTTCCATTTACTGATTTATTATATATGTTTATTATGAATATATATATATAAATAATTTTTTATATTCTGGAATTAATTAATCATTATCTAAGTAATCATATGAATAATTACAAGTTAAAAACACGAACAACAAATGAGACGATTTTACCCAAAACGTTATTTTAACATGAATTTACAAAAGAACGGGTAATATAAAGTCATAAGTGGACCATATATGATATAATAACAATGAATATGATTCTGTAATAAGTCAATAACATGATTTAAATCATTATACTGGAGGTTCGGACACTTACAAAGCAAGTCATACCTAAGGTAAGGGAAATATCACAATCTCATTTTTATCCGAGATTGTTTATTCGTAAGTATTTATTGGGGTGTATTTTATCATCCACATCCATGTTACCTCAATATGTAATATTGTTTCCATCCACTTAAAATAGTTTAAATCCAATTTTACCCTTCGTTGAGTTTTTAGTAATGAATATGAAAGGAATCTATTGTCGTTTTTTCGTTCGAGGTACTTTTTGACTTTTCCGAAAAAAGTACGAAGAATGTTTTTTTAGCTTATACAGCAAGAATGGATTTTTAAAACATTATTTCCAAGAAGATTCCTTTACATGTTTTCAATTTTATTTTTAATCAACTTCTTTTATTTTAAAGTCGTATGACATGTTATGAAATGAAAAATGTTTTTGAAGAAGAAAGGATATTTTCCTCAAGAATGGAGTTCAAGTGTTTTATCAAAATTATTTTCCATCTAAGATAATAAAGGGTTCTGTTTTTATCCCTATTATTACATTGATTTGATCATGTTGTGATGGAATTATTTTTATGAATTCCTTTATCTTATATGAAATGTTTTATGATGTCACGATGTTTAAGATTCCCATTTTTATTACATGGGTTATGCAATGATGTATGATTTATGATTTTGTGGCACACATAAGAATGGTATCATTATGAGATGGGTGGGACCTATATCTCCCTCCAATGCATTGGGTAAAGATTTAATATCTCATGAGATAGACATGGCTGGAATGGTAGGTTATACCTGTTTAGTGAAACAGGACTGAAACGAGGGTGACTCGATTCAGAAAGGGACTTTGTCCACTAAGATAGTCTTGGCAATGAGTCATGACTAACAAGAAATGATTCTCTATGATTATGTGTGTATGCCACAAAGTTTCATGTTTTATTTTATGCTTATTGGGATTTCATTTCACTACTATGATTTATCCCATGTTATGAAATTATTCTCTCTTTTGCAGGTTAAGATTTCCAAAAGTTATGTTCTTATGAATATGATGTGATTGATTTTTCTTTTGTTTACCCTTACTGAGCATTTGAGCTCACCCTTTTATGTTTTCTTTTCCCCAGGATATAAAGAAAGGTTTTAGGTAAAAAAATGGAAGATCTTTATGGGAGATATTGAAGATCTTTCACCACGATTAGAAGATTACGTTCCTAGTTTCCAAAGACACTAAACTATTACGATCCTTGTGTGTGTGTTTTTGTTATGTACTAAGTATTCCGCAAAAGTAATGTATTGTCCATGTAAGTCAAGATTCGGGTCTCTACAGTTGGTATCAGAGGAAAGGTTTAGTCAACCTTTGGAAACTAGGATGCGAGAACTTTAGTGAGATCCCTAGAGATATTTCTAAGGTATGTCTAGGGATGTCCCTAAGGTTAAGTATATGTATAGGTTATAGTACTAGAATTACGCTAACGATCATAGAATTAAACCTAAGATTTTAGATATTGAAGTTACTCCCCCTTTATTATGTTGTTTTCACTATAATGATTTTTGCCTCTCACACTATTCTTTTTGGGTTTTAGACGATGGCTAGAACCCGAAGGAACCGTGTTGATCAATGCAATGGACAATGCAATGATTGCCCTCCTGAACAAACAAATGTTATGGGAGATGGAGTGAAAAATCTTATTGCTATACTTACACAAGCTATGAATCATTCTGGACTTCCAAATGAGCAGAGAAGGGAACAATATTCTATTGAGTCCTTCATGAGGCAACGTCCACCTTCTTTCAGTGGGACTTCCGATCCACTTGTTGCTGAACAATGGATCAGTACCACTGAAAAGATATTTTATGTTCTTCAATTTTCTGAGCATGATAAAGTCATCTTAGCAGTATATCGTTTGGAATGTGAAGCTGATCAATGGTGGAATCTTATCAAGAATACGAGGCAAAGAGATGAAATTGAGTCCATGGAATGGGACGAGTTCAAGAACTTGTTTTTCAGTAAGTACTTCCCTCGTATTCTTCGAAAAAAGATGGAAAAGGAGTTTCTTGAGCTGAAGCAGAAGGATGATGAATCTGTTGGTATATACGAAGCGAATTTTACAATACTTGCAAGGTATGCATCTGGCATTATCATCCAACTTGAAAGTAAAGTTGATCGATTTTTCAGTGGCTTAAAACCAAGTCTTCGAAGGGCATTAGCTATAGGAGACTTTAGTAGCTATGAAGAAATTGTGTGTTGTGCTATCAAGGTAGAAATGGAAGTAGGTGTTACATATCCATCTCATGGTTTTGACAAGAAACGAATGATGGAGTTCAAGGAGAAATCTCAGAATAATGGTGAAAATAAGATGAATGTTTCCTTATGCACAAAGTGTGGAAAGAAGCATGGTGGAGATTGACTTAAAGGGACTAGAAAATGTTTTAAGTGTGGAAAAGAAGGTCATCGAGCAGATGAGTGTGGAAGTAATGGAAAAAGTTTTTCTAATGATGTGAATAATGAAAACACTATATAGAACGCACCACCAACACTTCAATGCTTCAAGTGCAAGGAAATGGGGCATTATGCTAATAAATGCCCTAATCCAAGGGTTAGTGATGATCAACATGAGCAACCACTGAAGGAAAAGGAAAAAGGGAAGTCACATGCGATCACTATTGGCGATGTTGAATATGACAACGATGTGGTGGAATGATTAAGTGTTTATGTAATGGGATTCCAAAATAATATTGTATCATGGAGTATTGGAATATTTATGTATTGGTCTAATGTGGTATTCAAAGTAATTGAGATATTTTTGGAAATAAGATGATATGCGCATAATGAAGGGAAAATGAGAAAACAAAATGATTAACAGTATTCATGAGCTCATGATTGATATAAGGACTAAGTGACATCATGGTTTGAATATATAGAATTTTGAGGATTTTGGTATATGGAAAGTGTTAACTTTTTACTGCATTCATGTTTTCACTAAGGTTTTCAAGAGAATACACGATTAAGGACTTTGAATTTTTGGAATGTGACCAACAAAACATACCTTATGATATATGGGGATCGACGATGGTGTTAAATCTCTGGTAATCATTTTCACTATGTTATGAGAGTGGACTGCAGTATTTTGGATAAGCCTAAAGATTAGAATGGATTATGTTGGACATAAGTTAGTATTGTTTAAGGATAAAAGTTTTTTCGATATTATTGATGGGATGTTATAGTAATGTAGTTTTAGAAAAAGGACAACCTGCAGGATGGGCGACTGCCCATCGCTTCGGACAAGGCTGTGGGAATCGAACCCACAACCGAAGTGCGACTGGCCTTTATCGCCTACCACTGGCCTACAGGAAGTCCTTGTTTAGTAGAAACTAGTTTTATTATATTAAGCAGTATGATATATGAAGTATAAGTCCATTTTCGGAACCATATATGATTAATCTCACTATAGATTGACTTATGTATATAATTTTTGCTAACCTTTTGTTTGAGACAGATGGAATGACCCATCATTATATCACATGATCTGCTAACACTTCACGAATAACAAATTCAACTTCATTTATTTAAGAGATGAAGTGGATATTGTTCAAGGCACGAACAATAGTGCGATTGTACCAAAATAAAGTAAGTATTTATTCTAATTCAAATTCTTCAACTTTAGGGAAATGATCATGAAAACCAAAAATGTTGTCTTAGTGATCTTATATCTGATTAATCAGATGGTACCTTAGATCGTCACAAATTTATGGATTTTTGATTGTTGGCTTTTCTATAGCCATGTTCTCTACCACTCTCCATCAGAACATGATGGTTAGATTTTTCTTCCATATCCATATTTTCACCTATGTGGAAACCCAGTGATTAGTTTTTTTGGGTAATCCTTACATTTCATACTTTAGTTTTTAAAGCCAAGTTTTGGTATTCTTTTTTATGATATGGGTTTCTATTAAAGAAACTTTCGAATAGTAAACCATTTATAACCACGAAGAATTTCGAGGGCGAAATTCATTTTAAGGGGGGTAGAATGTAACAGCCCGAGATTTTATGAAAAATATTATTTTTAATTTTATTAATGTCTTGTGTTGTACGCTACACCAAAAGGAGCTTGCACAACACACATCCTTGACTTGCCTTGCATTACACGCAATCGCGACCTTCCTCGATAGCGTGTGTAGTACGCAATACCGAGTTTCACTAAAAAACGATATGCTATTAAAATATTTTTATTACTAGCCGTTATGAATAGTAATAACCACCTTTTAAAATTTTATAAATTTTAGCTCTCCAAATGGACTTCATTTTTGGATTCGGAGTATCGAATTTAGCCTAAGGTGAAATTTTGGTACTTTTCGGATAACATTCATATTCTGATGAATAGTGAAAATTATTAAATTATAATAAAGAACAACCTTTTTAATCAAAATAATTAATAGTGATAAATTATTAATTTGAGTGGTTTTAAAGTATATTTAGAATATATTTTTACAATTTAATACAATGTTGGTCATTGGATGTAATTTCACATTTAAACCAGACATAAACAAGTGTCAATCTTTTGATAGATATTGTTTCTTAAAAACACGCTATTTGTTTTAACAACGGGATTTAATTATAAAATTAATTAATGAAACTTATATGTTATGAATTTGGTAAAATAGACTTCATTTTTGAATTCGGAATATGAAATATAGCTTAGGATGAAATTTTGGCATTGTTCTGAAAAACATCAATTTTTGATGAATAGTGAAACTACTATGTGGTAGTTAAAAAACTGAATTTTTCATAAAACTTAATTTTACCGCTTCTGTGAATGGAATTTCAAAAATCCGAGAGACAGGGATGATGTCAGTAAGTAAAATACGGTTCAATGATATGAAAATAATTTTTGGTGAATAGTAACTTTTTACTTTTATTTACCACAGTTAAAAGTTAATAGGGTAATTAAGGGTAACAATGATATTAATATTACCCTAACACATGTCCTAATCCTATTGGATAAGTGTATCTCGACCAAAAACAACCTTAAGTGTAAAATATTATCATTTAGGCCCACTTGGATTAGATTAGGACATTTATTATTATTTAATTCAAAGAAGAGTTAAAAGAGTTAAAATCAATGTTTATTTACTAAAGCATTTTTAATATAGGGTTATACATAATATAAATTCGATTGTAAATATTCATTAGAAAGATAAAAGGATTTCCTACACAATTGAAGTTTATTTTTAATTTTTAGACATCAAATAATTTAATTTATGTATGACACAAAAATTATGTAGTAATTATCTTATTAACGAAATATTGACATAATTGATATTATAAATACCAAAATAAATGTAATTTAAGACTTTTTATGAATTCCACTAATTTTATAGGTTACTATGATATATTATTGTTGATTTAATAAACTTTTTTTGAACATATAATTCTGTTATGACTTTCACAAAAATCATATATCAAATAGTATTAAAATTGACACAAAATAGTTTTTAAATCAAATATTATATTATTAATTGTTATTTTATTCCTAAAAATCGAAGGTTCGGCCAAATGACTTAGATAAGGATATATATATTAATAATAAACAATTTGGGGTTCGTTTGGCATGTTATAGTAAGTGTATTAACCATATAATTAAGAAAACAAAAAGACATGGTAAAAGTTAAATTATTTAACTTAGAGTTAAATCTAATTTATAAGGTTAAAATAATACCCTAAACTTGTCTCTATACTATTGGATGATAGTATTTCGACCCATCCCCACTTTAGCTTCGAAATAAGACCCTTTGGAACCATTATAAACCGATTTTGACTTTATTATAAAATAATATTTTGAGATATTCCTAAGGTGCCCCTCTACTTCCTTATAAAAGGGCACCTCCTCCCTCTCTTCCTCACACAACATTGAGCCTTCAGGCTCGGCCAACCCCTTCCAAAATCACTTCTCCACTTCCCTAGTATCATCCTAGAGGTACTGGTCTTCTTAAAAGACCAATTTTAGTGCCCTAAAAGGAGGTCTCAAAGAAGCACTTCAAAGAAGAGGTAATACCCATTACCGATACTTTTCAATTTATTTCTTCTTCAACTTCTTCTTCTTTAGTTGTTTTATGATAAAGTAATAACATCAGTATTTCTTATATACTTATATGTTATTATAAATATGAAATAACTCTAATTAACCTTCTATCCATCCTATGGAAAAAATAAATCACCGCGCGTGCGTACGTACGGAATACCGTCTCCACGCAGTGGTGTAATCTAATTTCTGCCACCACCTTAATTGGATGGGTATAAAGGTGTAATGAGTAACTATATATGATTATTATAAAGTGATATTGATACTGAAATAGTATACGTACACTTCAACATAATTCCACGACCATGGGAACGATATCATCGCTCGTGCGTACGTACGGACTACCGTCTCCACGACGCGATGAGATTCATTCTCAATGATTAACCATTCATGAATGATTATAAAGTATATATAATAAGTACTAATGAAATATATGACCTAATAATGATACTGTAATTATTTATATTTATATTTATGTCATCTACTTAATTCCATTCAATTCAATAAGGAAACGAAAACAGCATTAATGCGTACGTACGGACTACCGTCTCCATGAACGGTGTATTTCTTTCCATTTACTGATTTATTATATATGTGTATTATGAATATATATATATAAATCATGTTTTATATTCTGTAATTAAGTAATCATGATCTAAGTAATCATATGAATAATTACAAGTTAAAAACACGAACAACAAATGAGATGATTTTACCCAAAACGCTACTTTAACATGAATTTACAAAATAACGGGTAATATAAAGTCATAAGTGGACCATATATGATATAATAAAAATGAATATGATTCTGGAATAAGTCAATAACATGATTTAAATCATTATACAGGAGGTTCGGACACTTACAAAGCAAGTCGGACCTAAGGTAAGGGAAATATCACAATCTCATTTTTATCCGAGATTGTTTATTCGTAAGTATTTATTGGGGTGTATTTTATCATCCACATCCATGTTCCCTAAATATGTAATATTGGTTCCATCCACTTAAAATATTTTAAATCCAATTTTACCCTTCGGTGAGTATTTAGTAAAGAATATGAAAGGAATCTTTTGTCGTTTTTTCGTACGAGGTACTTTTTGACTTTTCCGAAAAAAGTACGAAGAATGTTTTTTTAGCTTATACAGCATGAATGGATTTTTAAAACATTATTTCCAAGAACCTTCCTTTACAAGTTTTCAAGTTTATTTTTAATCAACTTATTTTATTTTAAAGTCGTATGACATGTTATGAAAGGAAAAATGTTTTTGAAGAAGAAAGGATATTTTCCTCAAGAATAGAGTTCAAGTGTTTTATCAAAATTATTTTCCATCTAAGATAATAAAGTGTTCTGTTTTTATCCCGATTATTAAATTGATTTGATCATTTTGTGATGGAATTATTTTTATGAATTCCTTTATCTTATATGAAATGTTTTATGATGTCACGATGTTTATGATTCCCATTTTTATTACATGGGTTATGCAATGATATATGATTTATGATTTTGTGGCACACATAAGAATGGTATCATTATGAGACGGGTGGGACCTATATCTCCCTCCAATTCATTGGGTAAAGATTTCATATCTCATGAGATAGACATGGCTGGAATGGTAGGTTATACCGGTTCAGTGAAACAGGACTGAAACGAGGGTGACTCGATTCAGAAAGGGACTTTGTCCACTAAGATAGTCTTGGCAATGAGTCATGACTAACAAGAAATGATTCTCTATGATTATGTGTGTATGCCACAAAGTTTCATGTTTTATGTTATGCTTATTGGGATTTCATTTCACTACTATGATTTATCCCATGTTATGAAATTATTCTCTCTTTTGCAGGTTAAGATTTCCAAAAGTTATGTTCTTATGAATATGATGTGATTGATTTTTCTTTTGTTTACCCTTACTGAGCATTTGAGCTCACCCTTTTATGTTTTCTTTTCCCCAGGATATAAAGAAAGGTTTTAGGTTAAAAAAAGGGTAGATCTTTATGGGAGATATTAAAGATCTTTCACCACGATTAGAAGATTACGTTCCGAGTTTCCAAAGACACTAAACTATTATGATCCTTGTGTGTGTGTTTTTGTTATGTAGTAAGTATTCCGCAAAAGTAATGTAATGTCCATGTTAGTCAAGATTCGGGTCTCTACACTTTCACAGAGGTACGTCAGGACTTTTGAGGTTTTGGAGAGAGTCAGGTCAGTTTCCTATCAGTTTCAGTTACCTCACAGGTATCGGGCTATGCACGAAATCTTCCACATTTCTCTGCTTCATCGTTACTTCTCAGACTTCAGTCATGTTCTTTTACCCAAAGAGGTGGATTTGGAGGTGGAAACCTCTTTTGAGGAGCATCCTATCCAAATTTTTGATTGATGTGTGAAGTTTATCTTTGGATGGATTGTTCATATGGTACAAGTGCTCTGGATGCATGGGCAACTACAGGACGATACCTAGGAGAGGGAGGTCGATGTATGATCATAGTGGTCAATGATGTCTGAGGATTCTTTTCTATGCCACCTAAAAATAGAAATTTAGGGAAAAATTTCTTTACGGGGGGGGGGGGGGGGGTGGGGAGTTTGTTAGAACCAGTAACTTATTTTCACATATGCTATTCCTTTTCTAATATTTTTGTGAAAATAGGTGTTTATAGAAAATTTTTAAGTTCACGTCATGTACATTATATGTACACATAGTGTACTCAGTTTCTGTGGGTTTTCAGGTACTGGCCATGTAGCGGCCATGTACACGACCATGTGTGGTGACTTAGAGACCGCCTAATGCAGGGGTTGATGAAGGAAATTACATTCCACGTACTTCTAATGTATATGTCGTGCACTTTCTTTTTTTATTAAACACACCGAGGTTACATCTGATGGATATAACCGTCTCCTTCTAGGACTGGTTCGAACAAGAGAGACCATATGGCTACAAAAATTCCCTGTGACCCTGATCGAGAACCCATTCTCTAAATCTATCGTCATAGATTTCCTTGCGATCACATCGGTATGCTCTTCCTTCTCATTGAGATTCGGTTTTGGGTTTCCTCCTCTTTCTCATGTTATCTTTGTTTTATTGTTTTTAGTGTTTTTTTAGATCTACTGGGTTCATGGGTGATTCAAGACTTTATGTTCATGTATTACGATCCTACAACACTGAGGTTGGTGGTTTTTTCCTTTCTGTAGAAAGTCATTGATTTATATGTGCAAATTTCCCAATACCCTTGAATGGTGTATTGTGTGTTTTCTGTTTTTGCCATGTTAACTGCCTGCTATTATTGTATGATGGAATATTGGTTTATTAAATGGAAATAGAGTTAATTTCAATGCTTTGGTAGTGTTTTATCATGAATGTTTGAATGTTTTAACTGTTTGATCAAGCATTCCCTGTAAGGATGTTGTTTACTTTACATGCCTAGTATCACAGGATGGAGTGATTCTTATCATTCTTATTTTTATGATGTAGACTGGTTTTCCATATAGTTCATGAGGTTTAATTTGGTCACATTTCATTTCTATGTTTAAATGACCTACACAGGGCTGTGAGAACATGGTGTAATGGACCATAGAGATAATAGAGGTAAGGGCTTCTCCAGAGTGTCTGTTATTATTGTTATAATGTGATACCATATATGGAATTGACGTAAGTGCTTCCTCAGACTGTCTGTAGTTCCTCTATGTGGGCCACATGGGTAATGTGGATTATGTTCTTCCCCAAAGTGCCTTTTGATTACCAATACGAGACTATGTGGGGAATTAACGGTGAGGGATTCCTCTGAGATTCTATACTAAATCTGAACTATAGAGGTTATACTATGTGTACTTCACGGAGTGTTGCTTATGTTTTTTTGGTAAGACCATAGGGGATTAGGCTGTGAGTAAATCCCTAGGGTTAACCTATTTGAGATTATATGTTTACTTTATATGTGGAAATGAATGCTTCGAAGCTATATAATTGTTACTAATGAGTACGTCCTGGTTTATTGTTTCTTTTTTTATTGTCGGCCATATATATTCACTGACTTTTAGGCACAGATCGGTTACTGTTTTCTTAATGGGATTTAGTATCACAACTTGTTTGGGAGATTCTTTTGGCCCCAAGAAGATTATATTGTTCCATTTATAGATAATGGAAAGATCCCTTCTTCCTCATGTACTTGACTACATTGGAGCTGGACAACTTGGGACCAAGCTTTTACTTGTGATACTGTGTATTGGTTTACTATTTTTCTTGTACTTTGGTTTAGAATTGTATTTTAGAATTTTAACTTTTTTGTAAGATTTCCAAGACTTATGTACCATGCATCATTATATATGGGATCCAACTTCTTATTTATGTCAATCTTCCATTGTTTACTATTGTATGCCATTATTACTTCTTCCGCTATTGTGATCTTTTTCTCTTCAACAGTGTTACTATGCCAATGAGGGCATAGTTTCCCCACTATCACACACAAGGCCCTTGCTACTAATCGGAAGCCTCTGGTGTTAGAGGAAATGTGCATGAGGGCATGTGACCTACCGAGTATAGGGTGCCTCTGGGCGGCTTCCGAAACCGGGACGTTACATTACTAATTGGAACTACATTGTTCTAGAATGGTAAGGAGTTGAGAAAAGAATGGTGAAAAACATTCAATGTGAGATATAGTGAGTGATTAATTATTGGGATAATCTATTTTGGATGAAAATGTATTAATAGTTTACGAATCAGTCTATCATATATGAGGGTAACCTCAAGAATGATTCAAGTGGATTATAGTTGGTTAGATGACCAAAAAGCATGTATTTTGACAGTATGAAGTGTTTAATTGATAATTTCATCTAGGGAAATATAATGTAGAGTGTCATGGGGGGGGGGATTAAAAACATATGACCTTACTCAAGTGCTTTTACTGTAATATAGAATTCTAGGCCACTAAAATAGATAGTTTCCAAAACTAATGATAGAGTGTTGACATTATGAAAGAATTTATTTTTTGGTAGCATACTGATCCAATGTATATTTTAACCATATGAGAGTGAAATTTACATATATCGAGGCTTAATTTCATGTGAATCATGTTGAGTAAGATAGCCAACAAGGCCATGCAAGGCCTATTCATCATAAACTATGGGAGCTCACCACCAATGATGCAACTATTTCATTGGATGATGTGGATGTGAATCCGGTTGTCTTTCCACCCATATTGTAATGGGTCCCAGATGTGTTTCCTAAGGACTTCACAGTACTTCCACATAAAAGGGATATTGAATTTACTTAGGAGATCATGCCTTGGTTAGTTCCATTTTTCTATTCAACCATACAAAATGAAACCCATAAATATTTAATACACTAAAAAAATTGGATGTGTTGATGGACAGTATTATTATCCATCCATGTACATATCTTTGCGGTTCTCTGGCTTTTCTCTAATGAATGCTAATGTGACCATATTATTATGATTCAAATATAATTTGTTGAATTGAATTATACTAATATAACAGTATCCTCATCCATGTATTGATTTTCTATTTGACTAGTTGAGGAGAGATTTGGAATTATACATGTATTAGATTAGATCTGGGTATCCCCAATTTGGAATTCCCCCATCTAATATACTATAGACTGATTTTAGAAGCTGGAGTGTCCTTTAGGAGTCTATTGTGATGTATATTTTTCAGAATAAGTAACCCAAAATGTTTTTGGACATGATTAAAACAATCATCAAAGCATAAGATGATGAGTTTGTGTTTTGTTTTTTTGGATAAAACCATGTTATACTTCAATTATCTGGGTGATCATTCCCAGCATCATGAAATCATACAAAGTAGATTGAGTGGGTATCAGATAACACTAAGACATCTAAGTGACAGTTCTGGATCATCATGGTATATTTCATGGGTAATATCATCTTATTGAAAGGTGTGATAGTGAACCAAGAGAGGGTGTAGGTAGTTGTTTATTGGGGGAATCCAATTGATGTTTTTATATTCACAAATTTCTAGTATTGAGAGGTTATTATGATAGGTTTATCCTGGAAATTTCTCAATAAAAATTACATAATATGGTTATAGAAAATAATGATATCAATATTGAATTTTGAGGATCATGTTATAATTATTCCCAAGAGATGAAGAAGAGGTTTACATCAGGACATATTTAGATCCTACGAGTGCAAGGGGATGAGTATAGAATGTTTTTTAATGCATATAGGATTGGGCATGGAGATGTGTTGATGTAGGGAGTTCAGGTTTTGGTGTATGGTTCGTGGATGATGAGGCCTCATGAACAGAACTACCCTATTCATGACCTATATATATATATATATAGATTTTAATGAAAGGTTTTTCAGGACGAATTATCATTTCATCAAAACATTAACAATGTATAGTGATTAAAAGTGCATAAATTTTATATATTTACAGTTAATTTGTACCACAAAAAGTGGATAAGAGTTAACTATATGATGTGGACTAATTTTGAGATGGATTATACGGCTAGAAAGTGAAATACATTATTTGATTATTTTATAAGGAAAAAATAGTCTATAAAGTCCCAGAATTTTCAAGTAAATTTTTTTTCATAAATATTTTGGAATTTTACGAGTCTGCAGTTTCTGACACCACTTGATTCCGAGGCCCGGTGTGCCTGGAATCAATTTCTGAAGTTTTTTTTGGGTACCTTTAATAAACGTACGTGTGAGTTTCTCTATCATTTGAACCAGTTCACAAAATTAAAATCACAGGACATCGATGAACCCACAACGCCGTTATTCCCATAAGGGGACCATTATGCCAGTTGCGTTTTATGCAGGTTTATAGTTAATATATGAGAATTTAGAATGAAATAAATGAACTTTGTAGTAAAAAATTTTATTTATGGAAGTTATTTATTTCCTCCCTAGGGGAGTTTGAGGTGGGGC
Organism: Viscum album; assembly: GCA_963277665.1. Classification (NCBI taxonomy): domain Eukaryota; kingdom Viridiplantae; phylum Streptophyta; class Magnoliopsida; order Santalales; family Viscaceae; genus Viscum; species Viscum album. The sequence continues at coordinate 1,221,284,400 of OY728159.1, forward strand.
CCACACACACATAACCTCCAATGAGAGGATATTTGTGAGGTGGGGCCCACGCGTGCCCTAATCCTTTCATCTCCCATAACTCCCCTTAACTCCCTTAAACCCCTTGTATAATTTTTGACAACACTCTTTGAACTCCCCACCACCCTTTCATTAAGATTTCCACTTAAATTAATTAATAACTTTATTAATTAATTTGAACCATCTCTTCTTTTTGAATTATTTTGAATTGGTTGGCATTTCTTTTAAATTTGGAGAAATCCAATTTAATAGCTGGATAGAAAATATTTTTGGTGGGGGAACCTCTGGAGAATTAGAGGAGATTCATTCATCAATGTGGAGCACCGCCCTTCCAATGAAGAACCACCGAAGAAGGATGATCGTGTCATTCGATCTTTGGCCAAGCCAGAGGAGAACATGCCACCCACACGGAACGCCGACAACATGCCATCCTCGGTTCCTTATTTCCCAATGTCAATGAGTTGATGCCTTCTCCTCACGACGCCATCTTCCACGATGCCTGATTACTGTGATCCTTAATTCGAGGTAGGGGTTTGTACAATTTGAGGTGAATATTTTGTACCCCATTCATTGTTGAGAATCATAGTTTGTCTGAGACATATGATACTGCCTAACACGGAGGGCTTGGGATGAATGAACACGGCCTGACGACCCTCCTATGTTTTCTGTTTTGGTTCACAATAAATGCTTGTTGGAAGAGGTGGTGATGGGAGAAGTTGGTGGCCGCACACCAGCCGCATGCAGAAGAACCGAGGCCACCAACCACGGTCCACTTGGCCAAGAAATAACCAGTTTTCCATAGTCGGCCAGGCTAAAGAGACCACGACACCAAGAGGGCTTCGCGGTGCGGAGGACCGCTGCCCTCGTTCCACGGGATGCTTTGAGGACAAACCATCCGAAAACCGTCCGGCCAGGCTGGGATGACCTGAGGCTCCAGGAGTGCACTACACTGAAGGAACAACGGCCCGCCCGTGCGGCCCGCTCGTGCCAGGAAGACCGGTGGCCTTCGGCCGACTGGTTGGGAGGGCGGCGCCCTTGGCGCCGGTGTTTCTGGAAGCTGCCCCTTGGACCGCTTGGCCAGCAGGGCGAGCCATGGCTAGTCGGGCCGTACGCTGCCGAGCCAGGTCGTGACGTGCCGGGCCGGGTTGCGTCGTGCTGTTCCAGGCCGGGCCACACGCCGTCGGTCCGGGCTGCTCCCCCTCGGGTCGGGCCGTGCCCCGTCGGGTGGGGTTGCGCCCCCTCAGGTCGGGTCGTGCCCCGCCGGGCCGGGCCGTGGCCCCTTGGGTCGGGCCGCACAAATCATTGAGCTAGTCCAACCCTCTACCGGGTCGGACCCACCAAAAATGGGTTGAACCGACCCGCCTTCCCACTGGGCTTTACGGGCCGAGCCCATTTCACTTAAATGTGAATAACTTATGGATCGTGCACCCGATAAACGTGTCATCTGCGGCACTTGGACCCTCACGATGAAGCTGTATTTTTGCGATACTCTTAGTCAGTTTTGGATGACTATGGAAAACAACTAAGTTTGGAATGAGCGTATTTATAACCACGTCCCTTGAAAGAAAAATCCAATATCTCTCAAATCGTGCATCTGATTGACGCACCGTCTATCACGTTGGGTTCCTTTTGACGAGGCTGAACTTCAGGACACATCAAATCTGGACATTGTTATAGTTGATGTATTGACCTCTTGGATCGAGGAGTGAACCCTCCTGGAATTGAGCATGCTGTGTGCGGGAACCCTAGAACTGGCTGTGACTGCAACCACTGCCATACAGGGATCCCTAGTGGGTTCGACAACGATGACTAATGTACATGGATCCTCCATGGGTTCAGTAGCGATGACTATTGTACTTGGATCCTATGTGTGTTTGGAAGTGCTGACTACAGTACACGAATCCTCTGTGGGTTCAGCAGCGTTGATTACTGTAGATGGATCCTCCGTGGGTTCGGCAGCGACGACTTCTATACTAGGATCCCACATGGGTTCTGTAGAGGGGATTATTTAGAGGCTATATCTAATCATCTCCACTCTTCCTAATGAGTTATATAATTGTGTGAGATGAGTCTTGACTTTCAATCATTATCACCGATACGATTGAATTCTTTCCTCTGAGGACTAGGTTGTGCTTGGGCTCGAAAGTTAGTGCCGAACTGGAATTGATGACATAGGTATATGTATGGGAATATATCTAAGTTGAGTTGGTTGATACATCATGGATGTATATTTTATTTGTAGTCCATCCTTCATGGATTCTGGGAGAACATCAGAGGTCTCGGTGTCCCTACTGAGTATCGTTATACTCACCCCTGCATTGGCAATACATGCACTATGTTGTGTGGGATGTAGACGACGGACAACGCTGATCATGGAAGAGACTTGTGTAGCTTGATGGTACCCGGTGGTGGACCACTTGGTGGAATGTACACAGAGCGGACGGACGAACCCGAGGTGCAAAGGAGACCATCTGTACCCACCCTTCAGGTGGGATTCCCAGAGGATGACTCAGTGGTTGCAGTTTTACTTTACTACTTTTCTACTAGATGTTCAGTTGTACAGTACTTATTATTGGGCTTGTATTTCCAGCCCCTTTCTTTTTAGCACTTACTTTTGTATATAGTTTTAATTAGTGCTTACTTCTGTTTCATACTCTATTGTGTTTTTTTCCTATATATAGTCAATGAATTCCCTTCTTATCAGGATTTAATCCTTTGGTGGTAGTCACTAGCCCATGGCCTATAGAAGGGGGGTTTGGGGTAGTCACATCACGGTCCTTGAGGATGGGTCGTGAAAAATTGGTATCAAAGGAGTTGGTTCTACTACAGAACTCAGGACTCTAATTATTTCTTCTCTGTGAAGCAGTAATGTTAAGAGTATTGAGTGTGGTTATCATTCCAAGTAGTCCAGTGTTGGTGCAGTGGCCTAAATATCCATACACAAGAACCCTGATTTCTTATTTCCATCTTAGTGCACAAAAATACTGATTTCATGTGTGATTCAAAAGTTTTTATTGTGATAACTTTGTGTCAGCTCACCAGGAATACTGTTTTGATCGTGGTTCACCTGTTTATTTTCATGATGGCACCCGAAGGCAGCCAGCTGGGGTTCTGAGTTACGTGTGAGATGGTAGCCCACCGATGGACGAGGCCTCAGTACAGGGCCACTACCCATTGAGCACCGATACTACTAGCCCTAGTAGTAGATAGTGCTTGCCGCCTGAGTGCATTGCACGAGTTTCAGTGAATGTTGTCTCTGAGGTTCCGCGGAGATACAGACCCACAACGAGCTGAGGATTGGCTGGAGGCTGTCGTCAGGGTTTTCATATTAGTAGGGATACCAGCTGATCTTATGGTGATTTTTTCTATGAGTCTTCTACATGCAGCAGCTGGTAGATGGAGGAGGTTGATGCTCTATGTTCACGACGAGGAATCTCTACATTGTACAAACTTATAGAGTCTCTTTCGCTCAGAGTTTGTTCCTGCCAACCTTCGTGCGGGGCGGATCCAGGAGTTACTTCATCAACGGTATGGCAACATGGAAGTAGCTCAGTACCCATTGAGGTTTACTGACCTCTCATGCTACTCCATGTACATGGTAAGGGACACATTCTTAAGGGCCCGAACCTTCGAGTAGGGTCTGAGGCATGAGATCAGGGATTTGACGATACCCCTCAGCATCCCGATGCAGGAGGGGGTGCTGGAATGAGCCCTTCTTGTGGAGAGATTCCTCACTAACCAGTATCAAGTAATGAGACCCACCACAGGGCGACACATAGTGGAGTATTCTGTAGCTGGTAGTAGACAGATGTCACATAGGTCCTTGTGGACTAGGCTATTAGGTGGGAGACCTCGGGAAACTGGTTCAGATGTCTGGGGTACACGAAACAGAGCCATCCATATGAGGGGAAGGTAGTGTTGTGCATGCGGCGGGCAGGGTCACTTGGCTTGAGACTGCCTGACCTCCCATGCGGATAAGCAGTGCAGTTGAGGGACCTCCCAGGCAGAGGTAGTGTTTCAACTGTGGTGGTTTGTTAGGAGCTGGCAGACGAGGCCAAGGATCCGGCTGAGCTGCGGGTGGTGGACGACGTTTCGAGGCACTACCACCATCACCACCCAGAGGTCCACCCAGTCCACAGTGAGCTGGCGGAAAGAGGCGGGCTCAGCTCCAGGCAGTCGAGGCCTATGACCACGGAGCACCTGAGATGATTTGAGGTCCTATCTGTGTCTAATATACCCTTTTCGCAGTTCTTATAGACACATGTTCAAGTCATTCATTAATTGCCAATGCCCTTGTTCAGTGCTTGGAGAATCCGATGGAGCCGTTGGCTCTATCCTTATGGCTATAGACTCCTACGGAAGTAGAATAGTCGATTATGCACTGGTTCCAGCATTGTGAGATTACTCTAGGAGGCGAGAGCATTGGTTGGGATCTTCTTATAGCAGCATCGATGCCTTACGATGTCATCGTGGGTATGGACTGGTTATCTACAGCTCATGCCCAGATCAACTTCATTAGGTGCAAGGTGCGGTGTGTATAAATGAATGGGAGCAGGTTCACCTTCCTCGGAAAGAAGGGAGCCTTTGCAGTGTAGGATGGACTTTCGCAAAGGAGAGGGTAGCTGTTCACACATCAGTTGGCTAGTCACATCCTTGGAGCAGTTGATGTGCGGAGTCTGAGATTTCCTATTGTGGTGGATCAGTATGTATATGTTTTTTCCGATGACATTACAGGACTACCTCATCACAGAGAGGTAGACTTCTACATTGACTTGTACACCGATACATCACCGGTATCTACTCCAGCATATTTGATGGATCCCGCTGAGCTTCGTGAGCTGCGGGAACAGCTGGACGACTTGTAGGGAATGGGATTCATCCGACCTAGTGTATCACCCTGGGTTTCTATGATTTTGATCACCAAGAAGGTGGATGGGAGATTGCAACTGTGTGGAGACTACTGTCACCTAAATCAGGTGACTGTGAAGAACAAGTACCCCCTCCCGAGGATTGAAGACCTCTTTGATCATCTCAAGGGAGTATGATGGTTCTCGAAGATAGACATCAGGTCATGCTATCACCAGTTTAGAGTTCAATACATGGATATGCAGAAGACACCATCAGTTGTCAGTATGGACACTACGAGTACTTGGTTATGCCCTTTAGTGTAACTAATGCTCTAGCAATGTTCATGACTCTCCTGAAGATGATCTTCCAGCCTAACCTCGATTGATTAGTAATAGTTTTCATCGATGCCATACTGATTTCCTAGATTACTCAGGTGGAGAACGCCTATCACTTGTAGGATGTACTGGATACACTCCGAGAGCACCAACTTTATCTTATGCTCTTGAAGTTCCAGTTTTAGATTTAAGAGGTTCAATTTCTAGGACACGTCATCTCGGCAGTGGGAGTTGCAGTGGATCCAGTGAAGATCGAGGCATTTCTTGCTTGGGAGCCACCTTGGAGCGTGACAGAGCGGTGGAGCTTCATAGGTCTAGTTGGGTACTATCGATGATTTGTCCCAGACTTTTAGAGAGTTTCAGAACCAATTTAAATCTTGACGAAGTAGGGGAAACCATTAGTGTGGTTAAATAGATGTCAACAGAGCTTTCAGGAGCTGAGACAGATATTGACATGTGTGTCCATCTTGAGTCTACCAGAGGAGGGTGTTGTGTACGTAGTTTACTGCAACGCATCAGGGACCAGACTCAAGTGTCTCTTGATGCAGGAGTGAGCAGTGATATCATATGGGGCATGGCAGTTGAGACAACATGAGTAGAACTATGCTACCCATTACCTAGAGTTAGTGGCAGTGGTCTTCTCCTTGAAGATGTGGCAATACTATCTGATGGGTGAGCGATTTATAATCTATTCTGACCACCAGAGTCTCGGGTATATCGTCTCGCAGAAGGACCTAATCCTGAGATAGCGGTGATGGATCGAGTAATCCAGGACTATAAAATTGAGATAGTTTACACTCCTGGGAAGGGGAACATTGTAGAAGATTCTCTTAGAAGGAGATCGAGAATTTGGCTACTAGGAGAGGCGTTAGAGCCGCTTGTTGTGTTGCAGATATCCTTTTGTGGATAGAGAAAAAGAATCCTTAATAGAATCATTCACTATCACTCCTCCACTCCTTCAGTGAGTCATAGAGGAACAATATGGGGATGTTGACAGAAAGACACGACGTACTCAGATAACCATAGGGCAAGCACCTGATGGATTTTCTGAAGGAGGGCAACACATCATTTTATTTAGGGGACGTTCTATGGTACCAAATGCACTATAAGAGGATGTGGTGAGGGAGTTTCACCCCTCCCCTCTAGAGGAACATTCAAGAGTGGAAAAGATGTACAATGACCTCAGACTTAAGCACTGGTGGATGGGTATGAAGAAGGCTATAACAATGTTTGATTCATTATTCCTCACTTTTCATCAAGTGAAGGCGGAGAACCATGTACCAACATGCTTGGTACAACCTTTAGTGGTCCCAGAATGGATGTGGGACAAGATATCAATGTATTTCATGATTGGGTTTCTACATACATCTAGAGAACACAACTCTACCTGGGTGATCATAGACCGACTCACCATGTTGGCCCACTTCATACCGATCAGAGAGCAGGTCTCAGTAGAGCGATTGGGACGCCTCTACCTTTGGGATATCGTAAATCATCCTGGTTTTCCATCATCTATCACTTCATATCGAGAGGCTTTATTCACTTCACAGCTACGGAAGGGGTTACAGGAGGCTTTTGGGATGAAGCTCCGTCTGAGCACCACCTTCCATCCTCAGAAGAACGGACAGACAGAAAGGACCATTCAGACTCTCGAGGACATGATATATGCATGTGTCCTTGACTTTGGTCGTAGAATGGAGGATCAGCAACCCATGGTGGAGATTGCGTACAACAACAGATACCACTCCACCATCGGGATGGCACCATACGAGGCACTGTACGACCGACCATGCAGATATCTTATGTGCTGGACTACCCCATGGGAGTCACCACTTGTAGGACCATAGATGGTTCAGGATATGACAATGAAGGTGCAGATCTTTTAGGGGCAGATAAAGACTGCACATAACAGATAGAAGTCCTATGCAGATATGAGACAGAGACCACTGGAGTCCGAGGATGGTGACCACATCTTCCTATGGGTCTCTCCTGAATGGGGTCTAAAAATATTTTCCCCGGGCAGCAAGTTATCTCTACGTTTCATCGGATCTTTCCAGGTCCACAGAAGAGTAGGCGAGATGGCTTACAGCCTGGCCCTTCCACCTCAGTTGCCATGGGTGCATGAAATCTTCCACATATCTCAACTGAGCAGATACCTACATGACCCATCCCACATTATCGATCATGGGTAGCTGGGCATTGATGACTGAGAGACATTTTCGGAGGTCCCGGTGGAGATCGACGATCGATAGTGGCAGGTCCTACGTTGGTGGTCGATTCCTCAGGTGCGCATTCGCTGGCAGCACGAGATTCTCCAGGAGAGAACAAAAGAGAATGAGGCTGAGATGCATGTCCAATACCCCCATTTGATTCATTAGTGTGTGTTGTTGATTTATGTGGACATAATGCCTTGTGTTTGGAGTAATATAAATTCCCAGAAATTTCATGGAATTTTTTTCTTATATAATTTTGAATTTTAGGAGTCTGCAGTTTGTAATGGTACCTGATTCCATGGCTCGGAGTTCCCGGAATAAGTTTTTGATGATTTTTCGGGTATGTTGAGCAAACGTACGTGTGGGTTTTTCTATAATTTAAACCAGTGCTCGGAATTAAAATCTGAGGACACCGATGAACTCGTAGTGCCAGTATTCTCTTAAGGGGACCTTTACAACAAATAGCGTTTTGTATGGTTTAAGAGATAATATTTGGGAATTTAGAATGAAATAAATAAAATTTGTAGTACACAATTTTATTTATGGATGTTAGTTATGTCTTCCAAAATGGAGTTAGAGGTAGGGCCCTCACCCACATAACCTCCCATGAGAGGATATTTGTGATGTGTGACCTACATGTGGCCAAAACATTTCATCTCCCCACGACTCCCCTTAACTCCATTAAACCCCCTTGTTTAATTTTTGAAAATCCAATATAAACTCTACACATCCGTCTCATTAATATTTCCAACTAAATTAGTTAATATCCTTATTAATTAATTGACAGATCCCTTCTTTTTAAATTATTTCTAATTGGTTGGAATTTTTTTAAAGTTGTAAAGTCTAATATAATATTTGGAAAGCAAATATTTTTGGTGTGGGAAACTCTGGATAATTAGAGGAGCCTCATTCTTCAATGAGGAACATTGTCCTTCCAACGAAGAACCACCGAAGAACGAAGATGGTCTCTTTCGATCTTTTTCCATGCCAAAGGAGAAGGATCCACCCACAAGGAACACCTACGACGTTCCATCCTTGATTCCTTCTTTCCTGACATCAATGAGTTGACGCCCTCTCCCTGCGATGCCATCTTCTGTGACACTCGATTACCGCGAAACATATTTCGAGGTAGGGGTTCGTACAATTTGAAGTGAATATTTTGTACCCCGTTCTTTGTTGAGAATCGTTGTTTGTATTTGACTTATGATACCACCTTACGTGGAGGCCGTGGGCCGAACGAATACAACCAGATGACCCCCTGACGTTTTCTGTTTTGGATCGTAATAACTGCATGTTGGAAGAGGCGGTGACTAAAGAAGGCGGAAGCCGCGCTCCAGCCATGTGCGGAAGAACCGTGGCCCACAACTGTGGGCCTCTCGGCCAAGAAAAAACGGGTCGTCCATATACGGCCGAGCCGAAGAGATCGCATCGCCATGAGGGCGCCACGCTGTGGAGGACTGTGACAGGCGTTCCGCAGGCCTCTCTGTGGAAAACCTCCCCGCAGCCATCCAGACAGGCTGGGAAGACCCGCGATGCTAGGAGGGTGCTCCGCTGGAGGAACTGCGGCCCGCCCGTGCCGGCCTCTCACGAGATGAAGGAAGACCGGCTAGGAAGCCACCCCCACCCCCTCGGACCGCTCGACTAGTAGGTCGAGCCGCGGGTCGCCGACCCTTACCCTGCTGGTCAAGGCCCTTCCGTACCGGGCCGCGCCGTGTCGGGATGGGCTACACCCTGCCTGGCTGGGCCACACAATTCATCGGGCTCGTCCGACCTTCTTCCATGTCATACCCGCCAACACTAGGTTTACCTGACCTACCTACCCACTGGTCTTGACGGGCTGAGCTGCTCACACCAGGAAGGTCGGCTGGCCTGGAAGCCGGCAAGCCCCCCCCCCCCCCCCCCCCCCCCCCCACCCCCTCGAACCGCTTGGCCAGCCGGCCGAGCCGTGACTCATTGGTCTGTGCCCTGCCCGGCCGGGCCTTTCCGCACCGAGACGGGCCACGCCGTACCGGGCTGGGTTGTTCCCCGCCAGGGCGGGTCATGCCCCCTCGGGTAGGGCTGGGATGCGTAATTCATCGGTCCTGTCCAACCCTCTGCCGGGTTGGACCCACCAAATCCGAGTTGACCCGACCCACCTGCCCACTGGGCTTAATGGGACGAGCCCGTTTCAATTAAATGTGAATAACTTCACGACCGTGCATCCGATAAACGTGTCGTGTGCAACAATGGGAACCTCATGATGAAGCGGTCTTTTTGAAATACTCTAATTGATTTTTGGATGACTTTTTAAAATGGCCGGTTTTGGAACGAGCGTATTTCCAACCGTCCCCTAGAACCGAAAAAACAATATCTCTCAGACCGGGCATTCGATGGACGCGTCGTCTGTCGCATTGGGTTCCTTTTGATAAGATGAAACTTCAAGATAATTCAAATATGGATTTCGTGATATTTTATGTATCAACCCCATGAATCGTGAAGCGGACCCTCCTAGAATCTATCGTGTTGTGTGCGGGAACCATAGAGATGGCTACGATTGCGATGAATACCATACAGGGATCCTCCGTGGGTTCAATGACGATGGATAATTTACTTGGATCCCCCCTAGGTTTAGCATTGATTACTACTATACATGGATCATCCAAGTGTTTGGCATTCATGACTGTTGTACTTGGATCCTCCATGGGTTTGGCAGCGATGATTATTGTACTTGGATCCTTCATGAGTTCGGTAGCGGTGACTTCGGTACTAGGATCCTACGTGGGTTCGGAAGAGGAGAAGATTTGGAGACTACATATAATCATATCCACCCCTCTTCATGAGTTGTATACCTGTTTGAGATGAGTCTTGACTTTCAATCATTATCATCGATGTGATTGACTTCATTCCAGTGTGGATTGGGTTGTGCTTGTGCTCGCGAGTTGGAGTCGAACTGGTATTGATGTCTTAGGTATGTCTATGGGAATATAAATATGTTGAGTTGGTTGATTCTTCTTGATTGTATCTTTTCTTTTTAGTTTATCCTTCATGGATTCTGTGTAACGCCCCGACCCCAGCTACCCAGAGTCGGTGCATTACTTCGTAACATTGGCATGATCACAAAATATCAAGTCTCGAAAGACCGATTAGTTTAGTAGCCTTGGAAACACTAGATACATTCATAAGTCTTATATTACATCATAATGTGAAAAACCAATAACAAAGTCTTCATAGTCCACACTCATATCCTCTTCTGACTATCCCTGCAGGTCATTCATAAAATACTTCTTCACATCCTGGAAAATATTAAAACATTGAAAGGGGTGAGCTTAGATGCTCAGTAAGGATAACAATATTGTGGAAGCTTTCCTAAATAAACATTAACATTTGAGGCAATGTAAAACTAAAACAAAAGCCTTTTAAACTTGAACTTCAACATAACATGGCAAAAGTAAAATGAGATAATGCCATTCACTTCTTCACATGGATATTCTACTGGTCGAATAATCACATGAAATATCAATAACCACTTTCATAATGAGGGAATGTATAATGCCGGACATTCTGAAACATTTTGTCAAGGCCTCGGCCAAGACGTATAAAATGATTAAGGCCTCGGCCAAAACCATAAATCAAATTGGGAAAGGGCCTCGGCCAATTCCATGTCTAGTTGTCTCATGAGACCTACCGATGCATCGAGGAGCTATAGCGGGCTCCACCCGTCACTTATTAAGTCCAATACATTCCTCATATGAATAGGTTTAAACATATCATAAACCATAACATAATCGTATCACATAAAACATGAATAAAGGAAACATAACATTTCCACATTTCAATCACAAGATATCAATACAACACATTGATATAATAAAAACGATTTCAAAACCATTTTCAATACCAAAATAAAAGAATGTTAAAACTTTGTATTTATTTTTCATTAAAAAAATGATGGCTTTTTGAGGAAGCTGAAACTCAAATAATGGTCACGGTGGCAGAGAAGTCATTGTCGCCGCATAAGTACGGACAGAAAAACATTCCCTTTTGTCGTTTAGAAAAACTCTTCGTATAAAAAGATTCCTTTTGAATAAACGTAAAAGTCAAAGGGGTTTATACACCGTATAAAAGAAAATTGTGTATAAAACCAAATATGCCTCAATGAAAGGAGATTGAGACGAAGACCTTAAAAATATCATTTTTAAAATAAAATAGATTTGTTATGTGTATTCACTATAGGTTCACATAAAGAAAGTAAAAATAAAAAATTGGACGTAATAATATCATGTAATAATTTGAAAGTAGGATATTAACCCAAAGAATGGAAGTCGGGTTAAGAAATTCCCTTACCTCATGTCTGACTTGACTCTACCGTTATTTAACCTCCTGAATAATAAACTAGAGTTAATATATAACTTATTAAGAACCATTTTCAATTTCATTATCCTTTTTATATAACTTATTACAATGATATGAACATTATGTAATTATTTAAGTTAATAACGGTCGTTTTGTCGATCTTAGGTACTTGAGTCAGAAATAACATTCTCATAATTTCAAGTTGTTCATGTGGTGAAATATCCATTATATCCAGAATCATATTCATGATGTAGATATCATATATATGATATATATCCAGTATATACATTCATTCATAATGTCACGTAACATTTAGAGGTAAGAAATGAAATGCACCATTCATGGAGACGGTAAGCCGTACGTACGCATGAACGCTACTTTCATTTCTATTTCGTATTTAATGGAACGAAATAATAATGATATAAATGTATAATTGTTTCGCGCGGAATCCGGGGATGACCTCCTGGACGGGAGATTCAAACGTTCCGATCGGTTTCTAACGGGTTTGTTCGTAGAACCGGAAACATCCAATGATTCCACATCCGTTTGGACCTACTTTCCAAAGGCAGGCGCTCATTAGCTTGTGGGCTAATGAGGCTTAGGAATTTGCATTGGTCGAGAGGATGGGAGGTCGGACTCATCACACCTTTTTGAGGGGAATTATTGTCTACTCCGGGACTCTCTTTATAGATTTAAGTTAGGTTCGTGAATCCTTATTACATTACCAAGTATAAAATGAGCTTTCCTTTAGTTTTAACAATCAATGATTAAATATGCAAGAAATTTAGAGAATCTTTTATATGTATTCGAGGTTCTTCATCAATATAGAATCATCTATATTTGTTTAGAGATTCTTGGTCAATGGTATCCTTCAAAACATTTATATAAAAGTCTCTTGGTCATTTTGATGACCAGGCTGGTTTTAAAGCCACTCAGTGGGGCACTTGAAGTTTATCATCATTCAGAAGGACAAAGATTATTTCAATGTCGGGATCGAACCCATGAATGGGCTACCTACGTATCCTTTGTTTTGAAAAAGGAATCAGAACCCACGTAGTTCGAGGAATGGGATATGATGTTTTATGATTGATGGCTCAAAGATGAATGTCATAATTACTTTTACACTCTAAGCTCACGTGAGTCATGCTCGGTGTGAGAAACAAGAGGTATTGGTAAAATTTAGACAATTGTGCCATAAAAGATGCAATCATAAGAATTTGTTTTGGGGCTTATGTATAGATGACTGCCCAGATAGGCGAAGGTTTAGGATTTACTTTTAGGAAGAAAATCCATGAACAGGGTCCACAAAGTTATATGTGCTTCATAGAGATTTGAATACTCTAATCTTGGGGCTTACTCCTAAGGAGGATGCCCAAGTTAGGAGGGGACTTATGATTGGGTTTTATTCCTGAAAAGGAAACCCAAATCAAAGGAAATTTATGACTGGTTAAGAGAAATTTTAAGAGACTTGGGGCTTACTCTTAAGAAAGATGCCCAAGATTTATGACTAGGACTTATTCCTGAGAAGGAAGCCTAGGTTTAGGGGACTTGGGGCTTACTCCTGAAAAGGAAGCCCAAGGTTATGACTGAGTCTTATTCCTGAAAAGGAGACCCAGGTTAGGGATTAAGGTTTGGGGCTTACTCTTTGAGGAGGATGCCCAAGTTTAAAGGACTTTGATTGGGGCTTATTCTTAAGGAAGATGCCCAAGATTTATGACTAGGACTTATTCCTGATAAGGAAGCCTAGGTTAGGGGACTTGGGGCTTACTCCTGAAAAGGAAGCCCAAGGTTATGACTGAGTCTTATTCCTGAAAAGGAAACCCAGGTTAGGATTCTCTCATCTTAAAGGATGAGGTTGAATGAATGAAATCTCAATCTTTGGTGACATAAAGATGTTTAAATCATTAGGTTTTGAGAGATATTTCACATAATTCCTTTCAGATAAGGATGTCAAATCAAGAAATCATGCCATAAATGGCTTTGAAGAGTATCTTGAAGACTGAATCTTGAATAGGAAGGGTGAAATGGCTTAAGAGGGGTGAAAAAGGGCAAGATGGGCACCCAAAAAGATAGGGGCGCGCAAGTATTGAAGGTCGCGCAAGTCCTGCGGCGGCGCGCAAGTATTGGTCGCGCAAGTATACTTGCGCGACATAAGGGATACTTGCGCGATTTTCAACCAGAGTTGAATTACTTGAGCGACTCTTTATTAAACCCTTTCCCATCCTCTTGAGGTTCTTCCAGAAGGGGGACGCGCAAGTTATATTGAAGGAATTAAGTCGGCGCGCAAGTGTTTGATAAGTTTCAACACTTAGGCCTTCCTTCTTCCCTTTAGATCTTCCATTCTAGGTAAGAAATTACCTTAGAAGTGTTCTGGAAGCTTTGAGAAGAGACTTGGGCGTCGGGAGCTTTGATCCGAGTTTCTGGGAACTGATCCCCTCGAATGGGGGGCCCACAGGGTCTATTTATAGGCAAAATAAGGCCCTGGGCGGTTACCGAGCGGTTACCGAGCGGTTACCACTTAGGTCGCGCAAGTCACTTGCACGACCATAAGGTGTCGCGCAAGTACTTGCACGACCACTAGGCGGCGCGCAAGTGTACTTGCACGATCATGAGGGAACTTGCGCGACCTATGGGCAATGTTCTCCTTGTTCATCCCTTTGTCGATTTTTGATGTTTCTTCAAAGGATGAATCACTTTGAGATCAGATATTCCCTTTTCCGACCTTTAGATTCTGTGAGGAAAGGAGCGTCAACAAAAGTCCCCCCTCAGAGTTGGATCCGGAAAGAAATGAGGATTTGACTCTGAGGAAATCGAATCCCTCCAAAGGAAAAGGGAGTGCGCGCAAGTCTTTCAAGGCGCAGAGGGCAGCGCATAAGTGTGCTGGAACTTGACTTTTATTCAGATTTCCTTTGTCTTTTGTGTGGGCAGTTTAAAGTCATGCACGCCGGACATAAAGGGGCTAATGTTTAAGGTCGAAATAGCTTTGACCGAAAAATGGATTCAATTCCTTGATAATTTATCTGAAAACAAATTACCATACTCAAGTATGAGAGAAAATATGTAAACTATGACTTAAGAATATTTGAATCTGAGGAATGATATGAAAAAGAGCTAAATAGCATTAGAAGAAGTAGTTTCCAAGAATGAAGTTACTATTATTTAACAAAACCCGTTAGGGGGTTGAAATATGCAGGGCCACCTATGGGCATTGGCTGCATAGTCAAATAAAATAGCATCTTTTGGCTGACAAGTCTGTTATGTGGACTGTTTATGCAAGGCCACCTATGGGCACGTGCTGCATAGTTAGGCAAAAGAACTCTCAGAAATTTACTTTCCTAGTGCTAAAAGCCAGTGAAAGTTTATGGAGATTCAAATTTTCTAAAGCATAGAGTTTGTTGTATGGAAAGAGGTACTTGAATATGGAGAAGATATTTTCAAACAAGAATATCGAAGAACTGGATGAATATCACTCCTACGAAGGTCTGACCCAAACGTAGGGAAGAAGAATAAACCATAGACTTGAATACTTTCAGATCATGAAAAAGGATATGGGACAAATATGTTAAGGATGGCTATTTTTGCGGATCCCTACATACTGTCGTTTAAGACAAATAAGGACAAAAGAGGCATTCTTCCCAAGAATGAAGTTACTATTATTTAACAAACCCGTTAGGGGGTTGAAAACATGCAGGGCCACCTATGGGCATTGGCTGCATGGTCAAATAAATAGCATCTCTTGGCTGACAAGTCTGTTATGTGGACTGTTTATGCAAGGCCACCTATGGGCACGTGCTGCATAGTCAGGCAAAAGAATTCTCAGAAGTTTGACATTTTTGTGACCATAAGTCATGAAAAGGGTTATGAAGATCTGAAAATATTTAAGGTTAGGATTATAATACATAAAGATGGGTATTTTCCAATGTATATAGAGATACATAGGTCAATGAAAACCATAATCATGTTGTGGCTGGGTCCTGAATTGAAACTTGGACTTCACTACGTATCTCATAAGAATGAGAATCAAGCCATACGTAGTTCTTGAAATGCAGTTTAACATCGTGCAGGACGAAAGGATGAGTGATCTTAGTTTTTGGGGTCATAGAATTCAGACCATAATAATGAATACACAGTGTGTGTTTTCATGAGGACTTTTCAGCCAAGGGACTGAAAGTGAAATTTGGGGTTAGGCCCAAAAGACTTGGGACTGGATTCGAGGGACACTCGAATGTTCCTACGTATCCCATAAAGATGGGAATCAAGTCCACGTAGTTCTAGAAACTACCCTTTGTACAAATTTGGTTCGTACATGTGAAGGGTGAAAAGGGACTTTAGTGCAATGATGGTTTTAACCTAAGATAAAAAGTTTAGGCATTACCATGTATGTACGTAGTCTTTTGAAAAAAATGAAAACCATGATTGAAAAAAGAATCAATGTTAATAATGGTTCCTTCTCAAATGAGGAAATCAAAGAATATTGTAGTTTATTGTCGTACCGGACAAAAGTGTTGTATAGTTTAACGTCATATAACAAGGACAAAAGTGAATCAATGTAAAGATATTGATTCCAAGGGTGGTTTCACAAATCATCATCATATGAGATTGTGGTGAACTAATGTGAAAAGATTGTTTTTGGGCTTGAACCTTTGGGAGGTTGCCTACATACCCAGCCTGGAGGGCAAGGATCAAAGTCTGTGTAGTTCAATTAAAGAATGAATTAATGATCAAATTGTTTTTGGGGACAATGATCTAATAAAAAAAATGTTGTTGGGACTTACACATGGTTAGTGGCCCAAAGGGAGTGTTATGGTTGATGTTCGCTCTAAGCTCACGTGAGTCATACTCGGTGTGAGAAACAAGAGGTAATAACAACCTTAACAATGTACAGTTTAATGTCATGTAGGACATAAAAAAGGGACTTTCTGTACAGTTTAGCGTCATGTAGTTAAGACGAGGGGGACAATATAGTTTAACGTCATATTGGACGGAAAAAAGGGGGACTGTGCAGTTTAATGTCATGCAGTAAGGACAAGGGAGTGTACCATTTTAACGTCATGTCGGACGAAAGTGCGAATAGTTTAAGGTCATATGCATGGACCATGGATGGTGCAGTTTAATGTCATGTTGGTCCTTTGATGATTATATAGTTTAACGTCTTTCCGGACGTGAGGGACTTTTATACAGTTTAGCGTCATGTAGTTAGGACGTCACAGTTTAACGTCTTGCTGGACATATTTGCAAATAGTTTATGGTCGTATACATGGACTAGGAATGATGCAGTTTTAAGGTCATGCTGGACTGTTTATGGAACTTTTTCACAGTTTAATGTCGTGTGGGACGAAGTTGCAGTTTAAAGTCATACTGGACCATTGCTGTATAGTTTTAGCGTCATATAGGAAGGACGAACTGATGCTGTACAGTTTAAAGTCATGTAGCTAAGACTAAGGTGAATCAATATGAGGATATCAGTTCTGATCTTTTTACAGTTTATCGTCATGCTGGACATTGGAAGTGCCACACAGTTTTAATGTCATGTTGCTAGGACACAATATAGTTTAATGTCATCTCGGACAGAATACAGTTTAGTGTCATGTAGGACAATAAGGGACTTAACACAGTTTAACGTCATGCTGGACGATGAAAGTGCCACACAGTTTAATGTCATGTCGCTAGGACAAAATATAGTTTAATGTCATCTCGGACAAAATATAAGAACTTCTATACGGTTTTTTGTCATGTAGGACAAAATCGGGGACTATGCAGTTTAAAGTCTTGCAGTTAGGACTATTGGTGCTGCACAGTTTAGTGTCATGTTGCAGGGACATAAGTGCGAATAGTTTAAGGTCATATGCACGGACCATACAGTTTATCGTCATGCTGGACGTAGTTGTAGTTTAAGGTCATACTGGACCATTGTTGTATGAACCAAATGTAAGAGTCTTAGTTCTGTGAACAATATTTTGTGTTTATACAAAATACTTCTTCAGAAATCTGGCATTAGTTGGAGTCGTGATGTGTTCTCCATCCATTGAAATCAGAGAATACGCTCCATTGGAGTAGACCTTATGTACTGAATAAGGTCCTTCCCATTTTGGTTCAAGCTTGGGAGGCTTCTTTCCTGGTATCATTGGTGTTCTGAGAACCAATACCAATTCTCCCTGAATGAATGAACGAAGACGAACTTTTTTGTTAAAAGCTCATGCTATTCGATTCTGATAGATTTCCAAGTGGTGCAAAGTGCACAATCTTTTCTCATCTAACTGTTCCAATTCATTCAACCGCTTTTGGGATTGCTCATCTGTTGATAACTGATCACAAATGGCTATTCTGAGTGAGGGCAATTGGACTTCAATTGGCAATACTGCTTCTGTTCCATATACCAATGAATATGGAGTAGATCGCGTTGCATTGCGAGTGGTAGTCCGATAAGCCCATAAAGCATGATAGAGTTTATCAGGCCATGACCTCTTATCTTTATCCACCATCTTTTGCAGTATATTTGAAAGAGTCTTGTTGAAGGCCTCTATCTGGCCATTAGCCGCTGCATGATATCGAGATGAATGGTTGGACTTAATGTTGTATTCTTGATACAATCTCTTTACCTCAGAAGAGCAGAAGTTGGTGCCGTTGTCTGTCAATATGGTATGAGGGACACCAAATCTAGTAATGATGTTAGACTTGATGAAGCTAACAATGCATTTAGAACTGACTTCTTTGAGAGGTACTGCCTCTGCCCATTTGGAAAAGAAATCAGTAGCAGTAAGAATGTACTTAAACTGCTTGGCCGTAGCTGAAGGGTAAGGTCCCACCACATCCATTCCCCATGTGGAAAATGGCCATGAGTATTTAGCTGTATGAAGCAACTCTGGAGGTTGATGAATGAAATTGGCATATACTTGGCATGAATGACACTTCTTTGTGAAATTAACACAATCTTGTATCATTGAAGGCCAGAAGTATCCAAGTCTTCGAATTTGATCAGACAATCTATGTCCAGACTGGTGGGCACCACAGACTCCTGCATGCACTTCTTTTATGACAGCCATTGTCTCATCACCATCAATACATCTGAAGTGAACTCCATCAAAACCACGTTTGTAGAGAATTTTCTCGAGGTGGTTTGGACCATCATAAAGAGTAAAATTGACCACACGTCGCCGAATTTGTTCTCTCTTGTCTCTATCAGGTGGAAGTGTTCCATTTTGAAGGTATTCCCTGATAGGTGACATCCATCCTGTAGTATGACCATATGGTTCAGGAATGGGACTAATTTCATTAATTTCCTCTGTTCTGACTTGAACATAAGGTGAAATTGCACGACGGTGGGCAATACCGATGGTTGTCTCGTCCCGATTTGGATCTGCTAAAGCTGTGGCTATATTAGCCAGTGCATCAGCTTGAGCATTTTGTGATCTTGGGACATAAGAAAATGTCGGTTCTGAAGGGAATTCCGACATTAACTCTCTGACGTAATCATACAAAGGGATTAATTCTTCTTTTCTGATGGCATAATCCCCATTGACTTGTTTGATTACCAGGTCTGAATCACCTTTTACCTTTAAGTGATTCACTTGTGCTTGAAGCGCTAACTCCAAGCCTGCAATGAGAGCTTGGTATTCAGCTTCATTATTGGTACCACCTTCCCACAACAAAAAGGAATAAGGTAACACTGCCTTATCTGGAGAAATGAGCACAATTCCTAAACCAACATTGTTGAATTTAGGATTTTCCATTTTCTTCCCTGTTGGACTTCTAGAAGCACCATCAAAATACATTTCCCATGTTTGAGGATTCTCTTGAATAGAAAAAACTTCCTCATCAGGGAGTTCGATATCTGAATATGTGTCTTCCACTGAAGGGTGTTCAGCCAGGAAATCAGCCAGAGCTTGGCCCTTAATTGCCTTTTGAGACACATATTGAATGTCGAACTGCTGTAGAATAACCGCCCACCTTGCCAGACGTCCTGTAAGCATTGGACGACTAAGGATGAATTTGAGTGGATTATTACGAGATACCAATTGGACCTCGTGATGTTGCAGGTAGTGTCTCAGTTTCTGAACTGCAAAGATTAATGCTAGGCAGCATTTTTCAATACTCGAATACCGGGTTTCTGCTTCAAGCATAGTTCTACTGAGATAGTAGAGACTATTTTCATTCCCAGCATCATTCTTTTGAGCGAGAAAGGCACCCAATGATCGCTCTAAAGCTGTCACATAGAGGATAAGAGGTCTACCCTCAACAGGTGGCATGAGTACTGGTGGACTTAAGAGGTATTTCTTGAGAACATCAAATGCTTCTTGACATTCTTTAGTCCACTGGTAAGTGACTCCTTTCTTCAATAATTTGGTAAAAGGTAAACTTTTGCCTGCCAAATTGGCGATGAAACGCCGAATATAGGCTAAGTGTCCTTGAAGTCCTCTTAATTCTTTCAAATTCTGAGGAGGTGACATACCAAGGATTGATTTGGTCTTCTCAGGATCGACTTCAATACCACGATGGCGTACAACAAAGCCGAGGAATTTTCCTGAGGTTACCCCAAAAGCACATTTTAAGGGGTTCATCTTCAAATTATGTTGTCGAAGCTTGTGGAATATGATTTCCAAATCAGCCAAGTGATCAAAACGTTGTTTGGATTTAACCACCAAATCATCTACATAGCATTCAACAAATTTCCCTAGAAAAGGTTTGAAGATACGATGCATGGCGCGTTGATATGTTGCACCTGCATTCTTTAAACCAAAGGGCATCACCCGGTAACAAAACACACCTTGAGGATCTCTGAAGGCTGTATATTCCTCATCTTCTGGGGCCATTCGGATCTGATTATATCCAGAATATCCATCCATGAAAGAAAGTACTTCATAGCCAGCCGTCGCATCAATTAAGAGTTCTGTAATCGGAACTGGAAAATCATCTTTGGGAAAATACCGATTAAGATCTCTGAAATCGATGCAAACCCTAATTTGTCCGTTCTTTTTCTTTACTGGGACAATATTAGCCAACCACTTGGGATATTGAACTTCTCTGACGAAGTTATCTTTGATAAGCTTATCCACTTCAGCCTCGATTTTGGAAGCATAGGTTGGGTGTGTTTTTCTCGCGGCTTGCTTGAATCCTCGATGTTCTTTTGGCAAACCCAAATGATGGGTGGCAACATCAGGATCAAGGCCAGGCATCTCTGTATAATTCCAAGCAAAGATATCTTTATTTTGCTTTAGAAAAGAAATATACATCTCTTGTTCTTCAAGGGTCATGGCCGCACTAATTAAAGTGGGGCGTGGATCTTTCTCTGTACCCAGATTTACTTCTCTGAGTTCATCCACAGTGGTAGAGATACCCTCTTCAAATGCTGGAGGAGCATCTCTAAGATCTTCCTCTTCCTCT
Organism: Viscum album; assembly: GCA_963277665.1. Lineage (NCBI taxonomy): Eukaryota > Viridiplantae > Streptophyta > Magnoliopsida > Santalales > Viscaceae > Viscum > Viscum album. The sequence continues at coordinate 1,221,305,527 of OY728159.1, forward strand.
TCATCATGTGTTATATCTTCCGTTTCTACTTGCAAAGTAGATGAAAAAACGAAATTCTCATGATCATAAGAGATGTCAAAATTTTCACATTTTGAAGAAGAAGCTTCCATTTCCGTCCCTATTGATGAACAAGGGTCTTCTTTGGGAAATAAAGAGGAGATGATGGATTGAGAATCGACATCAACATTCACCTCTGGTGTTGCTATAACTTCTTCTGGTCTGATTAGCGAAGTATAGACTTGTTGGATTTCAGCAGACGAAATGAAAACGTCACCACTTATGCTTTCATCATTGCTTGGTAAGTTACCAATTTCTCCCATGTTGTCTGGCTCGATTGCCGTAATTGACATTATGGATCTTTCCATAAGAGTATTTTGATTTGGGCCTATTTTGTCAATTTGACTGATAGGTAACACATAATCTGTACTCACATGTGAAAATGGATTTATTGGAATTTTTTCCAAACCATATGGAGCATTAACTTTGGTAATTTCCTTCATTGTAGATTTTTCTCTTCCCTTCATGTGATAAAATTCCGCCTCAATGTATTGAGACTCACATGTTTTGAACGGGGCCTTATCACCATATAATGTTCCAACTTGACCATCGAAACAGTATTTGAGACATTGATGGTATGATGACGGAATAGCTGCATGCTGATGTAACCAGGGTCTTCCAAGCAAGATATTGAAAGCTGAGTCTTGATCAACAATCATGAAATCTGAATTGGAAACAAGATCTCCAAACTGAGTTCTGAGCGTAACTTCTCCCAGTGGTTCTTGTTCATTTTTATAATATCCTTGCAACATCATGGTAGAAGGAGATAAATCAGATTCTGTGAGGCCCAATCGACGAAGTGTGCGAATGGGCATGAGGTTGACTCCTGAACCATTGTCAATGAAAGCTCTTCGAACATCTATACCATTGACTTTGCCAGATAAGTACAAAGGTTTTATGTGCCCATGCACAACATCATCCTCATCTTTATCAGTAAAAGATATCACTGCATGGCATTCTGCAGGATTATTCTCTATGTGATAAATTTCAGCTTCAGCAATCTCAGCTTCAAACTCTTGAGGACTTGACAAAGCTTCGATGAGTGCTTCCCGAAGATCTCTTGATAGATTCAAAGCATCCAAAATTGATAATTTGGCTGGTACTTGGGCCAAGTGTTTCAATATATCATACTTTTGATCTAGAGGCCTGTGTTTCCCAATAGGAATATGTGGTTTAGCAGGTATCTTGGAAGCAGATGCTTTGGAAGCTGATGCATCTTGTATTGAAGTTGGCAACATCTTTGGTTTTGGAAAATTAGACTGATTAGATCCATTTGCTTGTTGAGATAAAGAAGATGGAACCTTTAATCGGTCTTCCAAAATAATTGTGCCGAAGCTGAGTTGGCCATTAGCAGAAGAACTTGCTTGTTCATTTTGAGCTCGTTGAAGGGCTCTACCACGAGTTTCTGCTGCATATACAGTGCTAGCAGGGGTAGAATTAGAGTAGTGGCTTCGGAAAGATCCACGTCTTCCCCTATATCCTGAACCTCTAGAACTTCCTCGGGTTCCTTTATTTGATACAGGGAATTCAGGCTCATCAAGACTGGAATATGAATCTGTTAATTGAATCATATTAACAGAACCAAAGATCAATTCTTCGTCTGATAAAGACTCTGCCTGGTTGGCCTGTTTAGGCTGTGCCGTTTGGTGGGACGGTGCCCGTGACTTTGAAGTAGATGGCATGAAATCTGCCAGAGTCAAAGACAATTTAGGCTTTGATACATACTCATCTTCTCCTGATTCCTCTTTCTTCTTTGAATTGCGCTGCCCTTTTGAGGATTTGTCCTTTGATGGAGGCTTTACTGCAGCTTTTGTAGGAGACACAATTGGTTTCTTCAATTGTGTTCGCAAAATGGAATGAGTCCGATTGATTGTCTTTCTGACCATCCAATCATCATATTTTTTCGCAGTTTTGCTTTTGACTTCCTGCCACTCGCCTCCTTCCTCTGGATCTGTAGCGGTAATACACGCTACATGAGCTGAAGAACCCTTCAATTTGACTTGTCCCAAGTCGACCATCTTTTGTAGGAGGTCTTTAAAGACAAAACACTCCTGGATGGGATGTCCCAACATTTGATGAAAGGGACAATAATTGGGACGGTCTTCATCTCCTTCCTTGTTTGGTCTCTTCGGCACTGGTAATTGAACCAAATTATTTTCCAGAGCTGAAATGAAGTAACCAGGAACTTGCTCACTTCGGAAAGAGTATGTTTTACTCTTCATATCCTCAAATTGTTTTCGTCGTTGATCTTTTTGATCATTTGGACGAAACAGCCTTTGTTGTTGGCGTTCAGGAGGTGGAGCCCTTTGAGAAGATGAAGGTTTTGAAGTAGAAATAGGTACAGGTGCCTGTTTAAGCATAACTGTAGCAGTTTCTGCTTTACCCATTCTTCTTCCTGGAGCTGATGGAATTACACGAGATTTAACCTTAGCCTGCATAAGGGAATCTTCAATCTGTTGAGAGATTGAAGTAAGGTCTCGAAACCCTCCTGTGTATTTCACATGGATCAATGGCGTGCGTAATTCGTCACGCAAATTTGCCACACAGATTGGCAATAATTCCTCCTGAGGGAGTGATAAACTCAAGGAATACGTTAATCCCTTCCAACGAGCAATGAAATCAGAGACTCTTTCATTCTCCCTTTGCTTGCAGTTTGTAAGATCGAAAACTGTCGTTTTTGGCAAAGTTGAGCTGAACTGAAGAAGGAATTTTTGACGAAGATCCTCCCATCCGATGACTGACCGGGATTTCAAGCTTGTATACCAGACAAAAGCTGGTCCTTGCAAGGTTCGCACGAAGCATCTGAGTTTCACTGCTTCTTGTTGTTCTGGAGTTCCCATCATAGGATCACAACAAGACACGTAATGCGTCAAATGTTGTTCAGGGTCGCCTGATCCATTGAAAGTAGGGAAAATAGGGTTTCCAAAACTGGATGGAGGAGAAATTGAATCTACCCATTCAGGGTAAACTTTCTTTTCAGGTTGAACTTGCGCCCGTTTCCCTTCCATAGTTTCTAACCGAGCTGTTAATGACTCAATAGTAGTTATTAACTTTTGAGAAACGTCAGGTTGAACTTGGTTTTGGGTAGGTGCAATGAATGGAGCTTGGACAGCCGTGGAGGTTGGTGCTGCAACTAATGGTAGTGCTGCCAACCGTTGTTGCGTTTGACCCGTAGGATTAGACCTCTGTGGGTGTACTGATAAAGGAGGATATTCCTGATCCATCTCAGTAGTTACAACAAATTCCTTCGGCTGTCGGACTTCAGCATTCTTAAGAAGAAGACTACTCTGAAGTAGTTCTGCATTCAACCTTCTTAATTCTTTCATTTCTTCCTCCTGTTGTGCAAGCCTTTGCTCTAATGAGAGCGATTGACCTCCTTCAGAGGAAGGGTGAGAAGTAACCTGATTCTTTCCTTTCCCCTTATTGGATCCTTTTCGGAGAGGGGGAAGTGGGTTACTTGAAGGAATACCCAAATTTTGGGTAAGCCTTTGATTACGTGTGCGCACACCTTCTTCATTTAGGTCTGTGTGCGCAACTTCTTGAGCAGGAACCTCTTCATCTGATCCCTCTGATTGAGCCTCATCTGGTGAATCAGCAGCAACGGCAGTGATGACATTAATGGATGCATATTTCATGAAATCCTTTCTATCAGCATTTCTATGATATTGTCTCCTTTTATGTCCATGATAAGACATGGCATTCCGTTGACTTGACCCCTCAGGAATTTCTTTGTGAACCGTCACTTGGAGAGAATCTCCTGACATCTTGGCTCTTCGTTCCTCTTGAGGCTTATTCCCTAATCGAGAGAATACTGACTTTCTCTGAGGGAGGGATTGAAGATTTGAAAAAGTCCCCAGTCCGGTGGACTGGGGGTGTTCCTGTTGCTTCTGCTCAACTCCTCGAATCCCATTCGTTGATTCTGAGGGTTGGGTTAGAGAAGTCCCCAGTCTGGCAAGCTGGGGTGTCTCTTGACATGCTATGTCTGAGATCTTCTTGAAATCTCTCTTGATCTTGCGGATCTTAGTTCGGAAATTAGCTGGATGCATTAACCTGTATCCACTTTTATCACCTGGTTCAACAGACCGTTGGATGATTTCCGAAACTTCTGTCATTTGATGACGTGTTTGCTCCAGACGAGAGGCTTGCGCAATATTCTCGCCTGCTTGATGTAGGAGCAATTCAACAACCTGTTCTCTATATACTTGATTTTGAGAGGAACTAGTTGAAGCTTGATCTTGAGCAAGATTTTGATTATGAACAAAGCCCATTGACTGTGGCCGGCCATGGGCAATAACATTGCATGAGACCATTTTCGGCGGGCTTTGCTGACCGGAAAGCACTGTGAAATGTAGTGCTCCGTGAATACCCCATCCTCTGATATGAACATTAGATGGAGCATTGGAAATTAACTGACGCAATTTTCTCAGCGCGCCAAGGCATGAACGTTGAAGGGTTCTCTGTTGCTTTTCCGCCTTCGGATACCGAGAGACTGATAGAGATGCCAAATCAATCTGGCGTTGTAACCCTTCTATTATCTTAAGATGATTTTCATATACATCGTAAGATAATACCTTCTTCTTTAATTGACAAAGAGTTTTCCATATGTTAAGACGAATATCATGGATTCCATCATCCGTCAACATCTTTGGAATGTCATACTGTGAATCAGCCAAAGGCCAAAACATGACTGGTACTTCACCTTTTGCCAGTTTTTTCCTCATGTTCAGCATTTCCTCTTTATCATTAAATGAAGATTCTTCTACCTGTTTGGACCAGAGTTGGTGTTTCCTTGTTGCTTCATCGGATTCAACAAGATTGGTAGTGGAATCACTATTCATGCTGGAAGATGAATGACCTAGGGAAGGTTCGGAGAATAACCTGAACCCCAAGCTATCTTCTGATGGAGAAAGAGTTTCACCTGCCGATAGTAAAACTTCAGACATGGCTGGTTTTACGTTTGCAAGTGCCTCGAGATAGGAGGGCTTTCTCGTCACTACATTGCCTTCTGAAGAATTTTCGAGACAATGTGAATCACTACTGCGGAGAGGACTTTCGCAGCAAAGTTCATCACCATGAGGAGGACCTTCATGATGGGTTACATCAAAAGATGATATCTCTTGCTCCTTGGTCTTCTGACCACACAAAGGGTTCCTGTGGTTCTCATCTGAAGAAGAAACTTCAAGATTGACCGAATTTTCATGAAGCAAGTCTTCATGAGGAAGTGTCTGTTGAAGACCTTCGGGATTAATGTTCCTGTTATTGGGAACTGAGGGAGTAGAATCTTGAATTCCGACAGATAAATGTCTGAGGGCTTCAAGAACTCCAGCATCGAGCAAGGCCTTGTTGCAGATTGGCCTTTGATCTCCTGACTGTGCTGGGCGGATCTTTTTCTTAGATGCCTTCTTACTCGCTTTAGAAATCACTTGATGACGAAAGTGATTGCTCTGAGCAGGTGTATGTGCCTGATCAGGAAAGATGGTCAGGTTAGGCTGACGATCATCGCTCAAATCAGATGCATGTGCCTGACTTGGTTGTCCATATGATATGGGGGAGTAGGCCCCACAACCCTCTTGGACTGGAACAGATGTGTGTGTCTGTTCCGGAGTGAATTGTTGATGTGTCACTCCACTGCTAGGGATAGATTTATGTGTCTGTCCCTGAGATGATGCTGAAGCTGTTATGATATCCTGGCAAGCATCCAGAATATGAGCAGGAATTTGCTTCTGCTCTTTCACCATTGACAAAATATGTTTGGTGACTTCAGCCGCCGGAACAGGGATATACGTCCATTCCGGGCTTGGAGTAGGTGTATGTGCCTGCTCCTGTCCTCCTTTTCCTGTCAGTGAATCCTGACAGTACTCATGTGTGGAGGCAGAGAGTTTAGTCTGCCTCCTGTTTGTCGTCGGGGCTTTCCGACTGACTTCTCCGTGCGCTACCAAACGAGACTGTTGGTAGGCTTGATTAGTATTAGCCGGTGTATGTGCCTGCTGATTACACTTCGCCAAACGCTGTTGACGAGATCCATCATATGTAGTCAGACGAGCCTGCTGACTAACTGCTGATGTATAAGCAGGTGTATGTTCCTGCCTATGGTACTCCGCCGGAATTGCCTGGCGGGATCGGCTTGATGCTGCCAGACGAGTCTGCTGGACAGCGGGATTAAAACGAATAGGTGTGTATGCCTGCTCGTTATTTGCCACCAAGTTAGGTTGGTGGACTTCTCCGGAGATGGCAGGGATGACAACCTGCCTATTATTAACCGGATTCCGTCTCTGGTGATTCATCTTGCCTGCTCGGGTTCGAGGAACCTGAGCTGAATGCCTGGAGCCGGTACCCTCATCATGTTGAGGGTGCACTACCGCACGAGTCTGGCGGCGATTGTTGATGGGAGCCCTTGAGAAGGACTCCTGTCTCTTTGAATTAAGGTCCTGCAGGACCTGCTCATTCACTTCCTCAGAATAAGGGAGTGAATGGAAATTGCGTTCCGGGGATAACGACCCGAAACGGTTGGAGACGGTAGTCAGCACCGCCTGCTTCTTGATTGCTGGTCGCCGTTGTCCGGACGACCAGGTAGAATTGTTAACTTGGAGGGCTTGATGAGCGGCCTCCAGAGTTGGGATAGTACCGTTACGACGGTACTCCTTAACCAGTGCATTTGAAACACAGCGTTGAAGACGCTGAGTTGGTGATGTCATCCTCAGAGCGGATGACGTTCCAGCAGGAGTAGCAGCATTGGTTTTCATGGCAGCAGACCTCACAATAGAGGTGTTCTCAGCAGCAGTATTCACAGGGGTGAATTTAAGGAAAGCCATTTTTTGTAGAAGATCTTGAAAAAAGAGTGCCTTTTCCATATAACAGACATAATCAAGATGAATCCGGCTACTGCATCTTTTGGATGATCATATGTCAAAGATTGCCTTGTTGGCCCAAGGGGCCTAACATCTAAGAAGAACATCACTTTAACTTGGTTAAGGATTCACGTCGGGTTCACCATTTTTTGTTTCGCGCGGAATCCGGGGATGACCTCCTGGACGGGAGATTCAAACGTTCCGATCGGTTTCTAACGGGTTTGTTCGTAGAACCGGAAACATCCAATGATTCCACATCCGTTTGGACCTACTTTCCAAAGGCAGGCGCTCATTAGCTTGTGGGCTAATGAGGCTTAGGAATTTGCATTGGTCGAGAGGATGGGAGGTCGGACTCATCACACCTTTTTGAGGGGAATTATTGTCTACTCCGGGACTCTCTTTATAGATTTAAGTTAAGTTCGTGAATCCTTATTACATTACCAAGTATAAAATGAGCTTTCCTTTAGTTTTAACAATCAATGATTAAATATGCAAGAAATTTAGAGAATCTTTTATATGTATTCGAGGTTCTTCATCAATATAGAATCATCTATATTTGTTTAGAGATTCTTGGTCAATGGTATCCTTCAAAACATTTATATAAAAGTCTCTTGGTCATTTTGATGACCAGGCTGGTTTTAAAGCCACTCAGTGGGGCACTTGAAGTTTATCATCATTCAGAAGGACAGAGATTATTTCAATGTTGGGATCGAACCCATGAATGGGCTACCTACGTATCCTTTGTTTTGAAAAAGGAATCAGAACCCACGTAGTTCGAGGAATGGGATATGATGTTTTATGATTGATGGCTCAAAGATGAATGTCATAATTACTTTTACACTCTAAGCTCACGTGAGTCATGCTCGGTGTGAGAAACAAGAGGTATTGGTAAAATTTAGACAATTGTGCCATAAAAGATGCAATCATAAGAATTTGTTTTGGGGCTTATGTATAGATGACTGCCCAGATAGGCGAAGGTTTAGGATTTACTTTTAGGAAGAAAATCCATGAACAGGGTCCACAAAGTTATATGTGCTTCATAGAGATTTGAATACTCTAATCTTGGGGCTTACTCCTAAGGAGGATGCCCAAGTTAGGAGGGGACTTATGATTGGGTTTTATTCCTGAAAAGGAAACCCAAATCAAAGGAAATTTATGACTGGTTAAGAGAAATTTTAAGAGACTTGGGGCTTACTCTTAAGAAAGATGCCCAAGATTTATGACTAGGACTTATTCCTGAGAAGGAAGCCTAGGTTTAGGGGACTTGGGGCTTACTCCTGAAAAGGAAGCCCAAGGTTATGACTGAGTCTTATTCCTGAAAAGGAGACCCAGGTTAGGGATTAAGGTTTGGGGCTTACTCTTTGAGGAGGATGCCCAAGTTTAAAGGACTTTGATTGGGGCTTATTCTTAAGGAAGATGCCCAAGATTTATGACTAGGACTTATTCCTGAGAAGGAAGCCTAGGTTAGGGGACTTGGGGCTTACTCCTGAAAAGGAAGCCCAAGGTTATGACTGAGTCTTATTCCTGAAAAGGAAACCCAGGTTAGGATTCTCTCATCTTAAAGGATGAGGTTGAATGAATGAACTCTCAATCTTTGGTGACATAAAGATGTTTAAATCATTAGGTTTTGAGAGATATTTCACATAATTCCTTTCAGCTAAGGATGTCAAATCAAGAAATCATGCCATAAATGGCTTTGAAGAGTATCTTGAAGACTGAATCTTGAATAGGAAGGGTGAAATGGCTTAAGAGGGGTGAAAAAGGGCAAGATGGGCACCCAAAAAGATAGGGGCGCGCAAGTATTGAAGGTCGCGCAAGTCCTGCGGCGGCGCGCAAGTATTGGTCGCGCAAGTATACTTGCGCGACATAAGGGATACTTGCGCGATTTTCAACCAGAGTTGAATTACTTGAGTGACTCTTTATTAAACCCTTTCCCATCCTCTTGAGGTTCTTCCAGAAGGGGGACGCGCAAGTTATATTGAAGGAATTAAGTCGGCGCGCAAGTGTTTGATAAGTTTCAACACTTAGGCCTTCCTTCTTCCCTTTAGATCTTCCATTCTAGGTAAGAAATTACATTAGAAGTGTTCTGGAAGCTTTGAGAAGAGACTTGGGCGTCGGGAGCTTTGATCCGAGTTTCTGGGAACTGATCCCCTCGAATGGGGGGCCCACAGGGTCTATTTATAGGCAAAATAAGGCCCTGGGCGGTTACCGAGCGGTTACCGAGCGGTTACCACTTAGGTCGCGCAAGTCACTTGCACGACCATAAGGTGTCGCGCAAGTACTTGCACGACCACTAGGCGGCGCGCAAGTGTACTTGCGCGATCATGAGGGAACTTGCGCGACCTATGGGAAATGTTCTCCTTGTTCATCCCTTTGTCGATTTTTGATGTTTCTTCAAAGGATGAATCACTTTGAGATCAGATATTCCCTTTTCCGACCTTTAGATTCTGTGACGAAAGGAGCGTCAAAAATAATATAATTCCAGTATAATATAGTGTATAATACCATTTACTCCATCCTTTATACAACCCACATATGGCATTAACGATTCAAATCACTTTGAGGGGGCGGTAGTCCGCACTTCCTAAAATGAAATTATCGCGTTTTACCCATAATGGAAATCATAAAGTATGCCATAAATGAGAAATACAGAAGCATAAGTAAAACATAAACATATTATATATCATATATAAAAATAGTGACATCTTAATGGCCACCTTTGAAGGTGTTATATGAGTGTTGAACAATCATTGTTTCGTGAGGCAGAAATTCACCATCCACAGAAACCGTATGTTCTTTAACCATTAGATGTAGGTGTGTGTAAGTGTATCTAGAATACATCTTATAACAACATCCTAGTATATTGAGGATACTGGTGTTGTTACAAAAGAAATGAATAAAAAGAGTTTAGGGGGTTGGAGAATAAAAATAAAACAAAACAACATTAGAGAAGAGATTACCTCAAAATCGGGTAACTCTTTTTGATTTGAGCCAAAGGCTTCCTTGGGAAGAGTTCTGCCCAAAGTGAGGCTTCTAGGAGTAAGGGAGAGAAGTTGGGAGAGTATTTGGTCAGAGTTTGGCAGAGCCAAATGGCTTGAAAGTGTAAATGAGGTGGGAGAGGTGGGGGCCTTTTATAAGTGGAGAGGAGGGGCACTTTTGGAATGTAATGAAATGTTATTCAATTATACAATGCTTTTCGGTTTATAAAGGTCCCAAACTTATATAAATCGAGGCTAAGGTGATAAGGTTTCGAAATCTCCTCATCCAATAGGCATTGGACAAGTGTAAGCCTTGGATTTTGCATTATCTTCTCATTTTATTTAAATCGTTAAATAATGAGGTCATCGCTGCATCATAATGATGTCATAAATAATTTAATTTATTTAATGCCTAAAAATTGTAAAAAAATACTATGATGTAGTAAATCTTCTTAGATTTCTAATTAATATTTATAATCAAAATTTGGACTTGTGTAACCCCACTTAAACACTGTTTTAGTAAAATAACTCATGTTTGTGTCAATTTAATTTTAACATTAAATAAATATATATTAATGTCATTTTCCAACCAAAGTGGCTCCATGGGGTACCCAAGTTGACCCATGGGTTTTCTTGGTCGGCCATGACTCATCCAATATGAGTAGGACAAGTGTCAATCTCATCTCATATTATTAAAACATTATTTTTACCTTAAACTACACTAATTACCTCTAATCGCGATTAAGAACTTCAAAGTTACTATTCACCAAAAAATTATTTTAATCTCATTGAACCACATTTTACTTCTTAATGACAACCATGTATGTCGGATTTTTGAAAATCAAATCACAGAAGTGGTAATATTTCATTTAAATGAAAAATCAGTTATTTAACTACCACTTAGTGGTTTCACTATTCATCAAAAATTGAAGTTTTTCAGAACAACGCCAAAATTTCATCCTAAGCTATAGTTGATATTCCGAATTCAAAAATGATGTCTATTTTACAAAATTCCAAACATATAAGTTGCATTAATTAATTTTATAATTAATTCCCACTGTTACGACAAATAGCGTGTTTTTAAGAAACAATTTATATCAAAAGATTGGCAATTGTTTATGTCCAATTTCAATGTTAAATTAATTCTAATGACCACCATTGGATAAAATGGTAAAAATATATTCTAATTATACCTTAAAACCACTAAATATTATAACTTATCACTATAAATTATTTTGATTAAAAAAGTTGTTTTAAGTATTTTTCACTATTTATAAAAATTTGGAAGTTCTCAGAAAATTACAAAAAATTCAACATAGGCTAATTTCAATATTAGGAATACAAAAATGAAGTCCATTTTGAAATATAAAATTTCTATAAATTTAAAAGGTGGTTATTACTATTCATAACAGCTACTTTGATTAGTTGCGGTGTGTTAGAACTCGAACTTGCGTACAATGCAAGCTATTGCATTATTGAAAGAGAGGCGTATCGTGGAAGCTCGAGGTGTAACATTCTCCCCTCCTTCAATAAATTGCGTCCTCGCAATTTGAAATTTTTCTTTGAAAATAAAAGGTTGAAAAGAGAAAATACCTTTGAGGAAAACCCACATCGGAAATAAGGTTAATAAATATATAACATTAGAAGAAAGCAGGATAAGTACAAAGGTCACCCGATATAGCCCATTCTAGGATTATATGAAAATATGGATATGGAGGAGAAACAAACTATCAAGGTCTGATGGAGAGTTATAGAAAATAGGATTAGGAGAAAGTTTAACCACAATAATGTCACAAACTTGTGATTGGTTAAACGGTCATTGAATCCCCAGTTGGAAAAGTTAACCGACAACATTTTTGTTTTAAGTTACCTTTTATAATGTTGAGGAATTTATTTAGGAGATTTACTAAGAACGTAAGGGAATATACATACTTGTTATGTATACTTTCATTCGTTAATAAATTTTTACCACGAACCCAACTTTTACTCCAAATGGTAACGGAACTCAAAAATATTATATTTATCCTAATTGTATAAGGTTCAAAATGTTAACACATACCATTTAGATTAGTAAAACTATTTTGTAATAACCAGGGACTTCCTGTAGGCTAGTGGTAGGAAATAAAGGCTTGTCTCACTATGGTTGTGGGTTCTATTCCTGCAGCTTTGTCCGACGCGATGGGTTATTCCCCACCCTGCAGGTTGTCCTTTTCCTAAAACTATAGTATTATAATATTCCAAAAATAATCTTCAGAAATTCTTTAACCTTAAACAATACTATCCATGGTTCAACTTAATCCATTCCAACCTTTATAGTTATCCAAAATACCTCTGTCCAGACTTTCTCTAAAAGGTCTCTTAATACCAAAATCAATTTATCAGATTCCCCAAACAAAGTAAAGTTTCTATTATTGTCACATACTAAATATATGATTACCTTAATCATATTAAAACCTTACTGAAGTCAACAAGTACTGCAGTACAATCCTTATATATATATCACATTATTCTAATAACCAGAATATAATCCTTGAGTCCAAAAGCACCAATACATTAGTTATTCGGCTTCAACTGTAGTAACAACATAAGATTGTCCTTGATCCCTTGGCCTTTTCTGAGGAAAGTTACCCTGACGCTTAGGACATTCATTTCCACAATGACCCATTTCACTACAATTGTAGCATTCAACTTTGATAGCCTCTTTCTTTCCCTTGCAATCACGAGCCTGGTGACCCTTTTCTCCACATTTATAACAAACTCTCATTCCTTTTAGACAAGTACCAGGGTGATTCTTCCCACAATTATCACATAATGGAAAATCCTTCTTTCCCTTTTTCCCTTTATCTGTCTCTTGTTCCACCGTTCTCTTCTTCTCTTGCTTTACTTTGTTGTCATAAGACTTAGAGAATTCTTTTTCTGTCTTGATAGCACACGAGACAATATCTTCGTATGATGAGAAGGATTGTGATACTAAAGCTCGACGGAGAAATGGTTTTAACCCATAAAAGAAACGATCAATCTTACTCCTTGGGTTACGTATATAATCGGCAGCATGCCTCGCTAACCTTGTAATGTTAGCCTCATACTTTGCGACATTCTCATCCTCGTTCTGCCTCAGACTCAGAAATTGCCTTTCCATATCTGCTCGATGGTCACGAGGAAAGTATTTTTCTAAGAAAAGATCTTTGAACTCCCTCCATTCCATATTCGATACATCATCATCTTCCTTTGTGTTTTGAATCAGCGACCACCACTGATCGGCATCTCCAGTGAGGCGGTAAACTTCCATGACAACCTTCTCCCTTTCGCTACTCCCCAAGGCATGGAATATTTTCTCTATGGAGTTTATCCATTGCTCAGCTACTAACGGATTTGTACCCCCATTGAAGGTTGGTGGTTGTTGCCTCATGAAACGGTCTAGCATTGATCCTCCACGTTGCGGATCAGGGTGCTCCATACGAGTAAGGTTATTATTCATAACCTGAGTAAGTTGTCCCAGTATGGTGATTAGCTGATCGGCACCAGTTGCATCACCAGCCCCACTATAATTATCTTGAGCAGGAGGGAAATCCCTACACAGAGTTCGTGCATTGATACTGTTTCCATTCCTTCCACTAGGCGCCATTTCTAAACAATGTCATAAACTAGATTAGTTTATGAATCAAAATACATAATTCCATATTTGTAAAATACTTTACATAAATTGAACTATTTATGGATATAATCCATAATCATAAAAAGAAATGTTTCCTTTGTGGAAGTATATAATCAAAACCCTTTATAGTGGTTTGTAAAGAAAATGAGAATTATCCTAAGCATATCCCCCAGGAGTGTCGTAACCAAGAGTACAGCAAGGCCCATTGTCGTGCACCAGTTCCCGTTCGAGTCTAGCTCAAAGCGGTGTTTTCGGGTTTTACCCCTAGGTACATCTGTGCCAGAGCCGCCTCTACCTGCTCATATCCAGACAGGGATGTATTGCTCGGAAAACTCACAAAATCTCTACAATAACAAAATTCTAAGAAGTTCTTCTATACTAATCCTCAATGTCTATCTTTGGGCTATGTGCTCTAATCAGAGTTTATCTAAATATAGCTTCCAAGGTTAGTACTAAACTGCCTCTGATACCAACTATAACGCCCCGAACCCAGCTACCCAGAGTCGGTGCATTACTTCGTAACATTGGCATGATCACAAAAGATCAAGTCTCGAAAGACCGATTAGTTTAGTAGCCTTGGAAACACTAGATACATTCATAAGTCTTACATTACATCATAATGTGAAAAACTAATAACAAAGTCTTCATAGTCCACACTCATATCCTCTTCTGACTATCCCTTTAGGTCATTCATAAAATACTTCTTCACATCCTGGAAAATATTAAAACATTGAAAGGGGTGAGCTCAGATGCTCAGTAGGGATAACAATATTGCGGAAGCTTTCCTAAATAAACATTAACATTTAAGGAAATGTACAACTAAAACAAAAGCCTTTTAAACTTGAACTTCAACATAACATGGCAAAAGTAAAATGAGATAATGCCATTAACTTCTTCACATGGATATTCTACTGGTCGAATAATCACATGAAATATCAATAACCACTTTCATAATGAGGGAATGTATAATGTCGGACATTCTGAAACATTTTTCAAGGCCTCGGCCAAGACGTCTAAAATGATTAAGGCCTCGTCCAAAACCATAAATCAAATTGGGAAAGGGCCTCGGCCAATTCCATGTCTAGTTGTCTCATGAGACCTACCGATGCATCGAGGAGCTATAGCGGGCTCCACCCGTCACTTATTAAGTCCAATACATTCCTCATATGAATAGGTTTAAACATATCATAAACCATAACATAATCGTATCACATAAAACATGCATAAAGGAAACATAACATTTCCACATTTCAATCACAAGATATCAATACAACACATTGATATAATAAAAACGATTTCAAAACCATTTTCAATACCAAAATAAAAGAAAGTTAAAACTTTGTATTTATTTTTCATTAAAAAAATGATGGCTTGTTGAGGAAGCCGAAACTCAAATAATGGTCACGGCGGCAGAGAAGTCGTTGTCGCCGCATAAGTACGGACAGAAAAACATTCCCTTTTGTCGTTTAGAAAAACGCTTCGTATAAAAAGATTCCTTTTGAATAAACGTAAAAGTCAAAGGGGTTTATACACCGTATAAAAGAAAATTGTGTATAAAACCAAATATGCCTCAATGAAAGGAGATTGAGACGAAGTCCTTAAAAAGATCATTTTAAAAATAAAATAGATTTGTTATGTGTATTCAATATAGGTTCACATAAAGAAAGTAAAAATACAAAATTGGACATAATAATATCATGTCATAATTTGAAAGTAGGATATTAACCCAAAGAATGGATGTCGGGTTAAGAAATTCCCTTACCTTGTGTCTGACTTGACTCAACCGTTCATTAACCTCCTGAATAATAAACTAGAGTTAATATATAACTTATTAAGAACCATTTGAAATTTCATTATCCTTTTTTATATCACTTATTACAATGATATGAACATTATGTAATTATTTAAGTTAATAACGGTCGTTTTGTCGATCTTAGGTACTTGAGTCAGAAATAACATTCTCATAATTTCAAGTTGTTCGTGTGGTGAAATATCCATTATATCCAGAATCATATTCATGATGTAGATATCATATATATGATATATATCCAGTATATACATTCATTCATAATGTCACGTAACATTTAGAGGTAAGAAATGAAATGCACCGTTCATGGAGACGGTAAGCCATACGTACGCATGGACGCTACTTTCATTTCTATTTTGTATTTAATGGAACGAAATAATAATGATATAAATGTATAATATAATTCCAGTATAATATAGTGTATAATACCATTTACTCCATCCTTTATACAACCCACATATGGCATTAACGATTCAAATCACTTTGAGGGGCCGGTAGTCCGCACTTCCTAAAATGAAATTATCGCGTTTTACCCATAATGGAAATCATAAAGTATGCCATAAATGAGAAATACAGAAGCATAAGTAAAACATAAACATATTATATATCATATATAAAAATAGTGACATCTTAATGGCCACCTTTTAAGGTGTTATATGAGTGTTGAACAATCATCGTTTCGTGAGGCAGAAATTCACCATCCACAGAAACCGTATGTTCTTTAACCATTAGATGTAGGTGTGTGTAAGTGTATCTAGAATACATCTTATAACAACATCCTAGTATATTGAGTATACTGGTGTTGTTACAAAAGAAATGAATAAAAAGAGTTTAGGGGGTTGGAGAAGAAAAATAAAACAAACCAACATTAGAGAAGACATTACCTCAAAATCGGGTAACTCTTTTTGATTTGAGCCAAAGGCTTCCTTGGGAAGAGTTCTGCCCAAAGTGAGGCTTCTAGGAGTAAGGGAGGGAAGATGGGAGAGTATTTGGTCATAGTTTGGCCGAGCCAAATGGCTTGAAAGTGTAAATGAGGTGGGAGAGGTGGGGGCCTTTTATAAGTGGAGAGGAGGGGCACTTTTGGAAAGTAATGAAATGTTATTCAATTATACAATGCTTTTCGGTTTCTAAAGGTCCCAAACTTATATAATTCGAGGCTAAGGTGATAAGCTTTCGAAATCTCCTCATCCAATAGGCTTTGGACAAGTGTAAGCCTTGGATTTTGCATTATCTTCTCATTTTATTTAAATCGTTAAATAATGAGGTCATCGCTGCATCATAATGATGTCATAAATAATTTAATTTATTTAATGTCTAAAAATTGTAAAAAAATACTATGATGTAGGAAATCTTCTTAGATTTCTAATTAATATTTATAATAAAAATTTGGACTTGTGTAACCCCACTTAAAAGCTGTTTTAGTAAAACAACTCATGTTTGTGTCAATTTAATTTTAACATTAAATAAATATATATTAATGTCATTTTCCAACCAAAGTGGCTCCATGGGGTCCCCAAGTTGACCCATGGGTTTTCTTGGTCGGCCATGACTCATCCAATAGGAGTATGACAAGTGTCAAGCTCATCTCATATTATTAAAACATTATTTTTACCTTAAACTACACTAATTACCTCTAATCGCGATTAAGAACTTAAAAGTTACTATTCACCAAAAAATTATTTTAATCTCATTGAACCACATTTTACTTCTTAATGACAACCATGTATGTCGGATTTTTGAAAATCAAATCATAGAAGTGGTAATATTTCATTTAAACGAAAAATCAGTTATTTAACTACCACTTAGTGGTTTCACTATTCATCAAAAATTGAAGTTTTTCAGAACAACGCCAAAATTTCACCCTAAGCTATAGTTGATATTCCGAATTCAAAAATGATGTCTATTTTACAAAATTCCAAACATATAAGTTGCATTAATTAATTTTATAATTAATTCCCGCTGTTACGACAAATAGCGGGTTTTTAAGAAACAATTTATATCAAAAGATTGGCAATTGTTTATGTCCAATTTCAATGTTAAATTAATTCTAATGACCACCATTGGATAAAATGGTAAAAATATATTCTAATTATACCTTAAAACCACTAAATATTATAACTTATCACTATAAATTATTTTGATTAAAAAAGTTGTTTTAAGTATTTTTCACTATTCATAAAAATTTGGAAGTTCTCAGAAAATTACAAAAAATTCAACATAGGCTAATTTCAATATTAGGAATACAAAAATGAAGTCCATTTTGAAATATAAAATTTCTATAAATTTAAAAGGTGGTTATTACTATTCATAACAGCTACTTTGATTAGTTGCGGTGTGTTAGAACTCGAACTTGCGTACAATGCAAGCTATTGCATTATTGAAAGAGAGGCGTATCGTGGAAGCTCGGGGTGTTACATTCTGGGGGACCTTTGGCGGTCTCAGGGTCCTTACTGAGTATCGTTATACTCACCCCTGCACGGGAAATGGCCGCACTATGTTGTGTTGGATGAAAACGACGGACATCGTTGATTGGGGAAGAGACGTGTGGAGATAGACTGTACATAGAGGTGGACCACATGGCGGAACGTACACAGAGTGGACAGACAGGCCCGAGGTGCCAAGGAGACAATCAAATACCCACCCTTTAGGTGGGATTCTCGGAGGATGACTCAGTGGTTGCTGCTTTACTTTACTTCTTTTGTACTGGAATTTTAGTTGTATAGTACATACTATTGGGCTTGTATTTCCGGCCCCTTTCTTTTCCGCACTTACTTTTGTATAAAGTTTTACTCAGGTATTACTTCGGTTGCGTACTCTATTGTGTTTTTTTACTATATAAAGGAAATGCATTCCCTATTTATCGGGATTTACGCCTTTGGTGCTTGTCGCCTGCCTATGGCCTATGGAAGGTGGGCTTGGGGTAGTCGCAACACGGGCCCTGAGGACGGGTCGTGAAATAGTCAGTTCATGAGTCTAGTTATGAGTGGAAGAATATGACTTTCATGTATGAGAAGTATGTCATGGTTTAGTAAGGACAAATGATGAAAACCCTTGAATTAGTATTTGTAGAGTAAATAATTTTGACCTAGATCAGGGAGAGCCAGTATAAGTATTTATAGTGATTATCTATGAGGGAATTCATTGAAGGTTTGGATAATCCATTATATTGGGAAATAGATGTGGTTCACATAATTTGTATTTGGGTTGATGTAGTAGTGAAAATGTGTATGTGTGAGGAGTTGATATAGCCTTTTATGCCCTGTAGTGGATGGTTCATTCAGATTTGAAAAAATCAATCATGCCCCATGTCAACTATAATGGTGTGTTAAAATCAAAAACATTATTATACTGTTAGTGACATAATGATAAAACTATAAATAGTTGAAAGTTGAGCCTTAATGGACATGTGGTTTACTACAGTCATTACACGTTCTAAAATGGAAGTGGGATGTAATTACCATGGAGTTTTCATTGGGTATCCCAAGAAAAAATTGGATGAATGATTTTATTTGGGGGGTTTTAGACTTCTATATAAATGTTTAACATTTCATCCCTAATTGGAAGGAATTTTTAGTGGACCTATCAAAAGACTAGTACATTCGAGTGATTATCCATCTTCACTAGGGACAATATATTGTAGTTTTAGTTGTTGAATAATGTTATAATTAGAAATTTTATAATGGATTAAAAAATTAGGTCAATAAATATTCTCATTATATATTTCTACCAACATATATATGGGAAGTCAAAATGTATAAACCATGTATATGAATATATGATATGGGAATGTGTTCGTGGCTTTTTTGGGTTGTGGGAGATGCACCAAGAACACTTTGATATTTCCAATAACAACGGTTACTAATGAATTATTAAATTGAACCATAAGATACTATTTATTAAATGAAACCAAAACCACATCTATGATGGATGTAGGAAGTTGAGAGAGACATTCTGAACCATGTCATGTGCACGAGATGTCAGGGCATATTCAAGGGATTTAGAAATATGTGACTTTGGAATTGAGTATGATGATGCCTTATTTTGATTGATTTCAATAACCACTATATTTAGAGTAATTGATCAATTATTGCATTGGGTTTCACCAAGATTGGGAAACTATAGTATTTGGAGATAGGGAAAGTTCGCTCCCCCGTTTTTTTGTCTTTCTTCGGTCTGGGAAAGAATCAGATAGGTGGTGTATGGAGTGGGTCTTCAATATGGGTATGGTTCTATGAGTGAGGTTTTTATTATTTTACAACATCAATGGTATTTACCTGAACAATATCATGTGTTCAACGATGATGATATTTCTATTCTGACATATATTTTTTGATGATCACACAATACGTGTTATGGATCAGAGTTAGGGTGTGGTTCTGGAAAAGAATGTTCTATTGGTTCAAGTATTATGGAAGCATGTGGTCTTCAATAGGAGTCATGGGAGAGAGAATGAAACATTTTGGATAAGTGGCCCAATCATTTTTCCTCATAATCTGATAGATTCATGGAAATAATTCTCAAGGAAGAGCTATTATAAGGTGGAGAGGTTGTAAGATCATAACCAATTCTATAGATTTCTCTAGATCATTTTCTCGTACACTATTTCAATTTTTATTCAATATTTCAGTTAGGTATTACATAGTTGTTTCTTTGAGAGAATATTAAAATTTTCGATATTTTTTGAGGGTGTTTAGGAATTTAATGGTTGGAATCCCGGTTTCCCAAAAAATGCACCCAGCACAAATAACCCTACTCCATTGATATAGTAGGGTTTTTAGGGTTGGAACACAATTTTTAAATCCACACACCCTTTTTATGTGGCTCACAATTTAGAAAATTGTGTTCCCCAACCCAAGAAACCATTCAGGATGGATTTATTTCACAAAAAATTATTTTGAAATTCCCAAACAACCACTCATATCCCTCATTCTCCCCTCAATATATGCGGTTCTCATTCATTTTCCTATGTCCTCAATAGGATTCCAAGGCCCATATAACACTATTCCTAAAACTTATAAGATCCATCTAATGTATCTAATCATATTCTAGTTTTTAATCTATTTTTGTTAGAATTTATATCATTCTCCAATTTCTATATGGTTGATGATGAATGTGTTACTCCCAGTTGGTAATGATTATATATAGGTTATGTTGTATTTTAATCAGTTGATGTTGGATCTTGGATTATGTTCTATATTTTATTCTTCATGGTGGTTTTTATAGTTCAACCTTGAATTAATGAGTTCGGGTTGACAAATACCCGACAGTGATCATGAGGTGGATCTTGTAAATGATAATTTGCTTAGACATCATTCTAATAATTATTACTCAATTGTGATATTTAAATTGACATGATTGAGAAATTGAATATATAATTAAATTTATTAAATTTATTATCCACGTGATAATGAAATCGGTTGAACATTTCTACATTGGATTTAGTTGGGTTTTGATCGTGGAATTGGTGGGTTATTATCATAATGAATTTTTTTATTAATATGATTATGAATGGACTCATAATTGGGGATAAGTGATGGTTGAATTATCCACGAATGTTTAATAATTTTTATGATTAAATGTTGGTAAATGGTTTAATGGAGGATTGTTTATATTATTCCCCATGATTAATGTATTGAACTTCGATTGTTTTGATGAATAAAAACATCATTCCATGATGAGAATGTTTAATAAAAAGGTATAATTATTATTAGACATTTAACATGAAATTTATGGATATATGTGATGGATTATTATATGAGTGAGGGACACAGACTAATGCACTAAATACCTATATGTGATTGGAAAGTAAATGCGTGTGGGATATGGAATTATGCCCGAAATAATAATTTATAGATGATTGGTAAATGAGGAGTGTGATTGGAAAACATTCTCCAAATACCCATAGGGTTTTATAAAAGACTTTATACATGTTAAAAATATCAGCACAAGACTATGGTTCCTTCAAGTCATAAAATTGATTTGGGATAAAATAGAATATGAAATACAATTTTGTATGGAATTATGATTCCCTATATAAAATGGTTCAGAGTATGGCACATGCAGAATGAGGTATTGGTGTATTGGGAGTCATTATGGAACTAAATAATTATGCGGTTAATTAGATTATATTTTAATTAGAAAACAACTTATTTTTTCACATATATCTTATTACATATACAACTACATACATTGTATTGACTAAATATTGTTTATATGTCATATTTTGTAGTCAACTATGTTGTTCTCATACCCTAATAAGGCTACATGATCAGTACCCAAAAATAATCCACTTTTACATTACCTGATTAGGGAATTATCCATATTATTTATGGATGATTTGGGATTGCGAACTATTGAGGGAACCTGATAGAGTGTTGGTACCCTCATGATTGTTAAATTTTTTTTCATTTTAATGTTGTTATTTTTAGGACATCACATATCAACGATTTTAGTTTTGTATATCATTTCCTATTTTGGTTCATCATTTGGTTATAGTTAGTTGGGTTATGGTATGTATTCTGTTTCATGGTAATATTATTTAGTTATTTTTTTAATTTTTTCCATATGGTAATATATTGATATAGAAGGTGTAGACTCCTAATGTTATATATTAGACCCAATTTTCTAGATGGAAACCTCTATTGTGACAACCAAATACTTATGAGGTACATTATTTTTAATTTCTTAAACATCTTATGTGGTATGCTACACCATGATTTTCAGGTTCCATACGCAATACAATGTTAGCTTTTGGTAAACGTAACACTATTCATGGATTATGTTACAAAAATTTTAATGTTTTTTAGATAGAATCTATTTCACGCAAGACCTAGTATAAGTGAGCTACTAAATATTACAACCAAGTCATTTTAATAGCACTTATAAATAGTATTAAATTCCTAATAATAGACAATTTAAATGAAAATAAGTGAGTCGACAAAACAATAAAATCACTCTTTGTTGGTTCAATGTAATTTTTAAAAGGCATCCTATATTTTTTTAGACATCAAGTAAGAAAAATTCACATTTTTGTATAAAATAATTATTTTTAAAAAATGTATCTTGGCCACATTTTGATATCACACCAATTTTACATCTAGTTTTGACACATATATATATTGTATTTAACACACTATACTTCTTATTTGGATAAAAAGTATAAAAGTTTACATGGGATGAATTTTTAATATTTTTTCAGATAAGCTTTAAATTTTTTTGAATATTAAAATTATAGTAAATTTTAATTAAAAACAACTTTTTTAATAGAAATAATTTATGTAGATAAATTATATTAGTTATTGATTTTAATTTATAAATATAATATATTTTTATCATTCAATATAACGTATTTCATTATGATTAACTTTACATTTAATTCAGATGTAAAAACATTTCAATCTTTTGAAATGTTTTATTTAAAAAATCACATTCTCTCTTTCTGACCACAAGAATATTTTAAATTAATTAATACATCTTCTGTGTTTTTAATTTTTAAAATTTGAATAAATATATGGAATCTGAAGTCTCAAATTATGTAAATTGTTTTATTTTATTTGTTTTCATTATTAATAGTAACTTCAGTAATTTTTATTAATATGGTAAAAAGATAAATCCGGTAATTAATGCTCAGAATACTATAATAATATTACAATAACATTTTTCATAATATCATTGGATGGTATTGTTTCAACCTAAATCATCCTTGGGTCAAAATGGTATTCATATGAATTGATGTTGGTGAGATTAGTACACTTAATTTCTTTTATTTAAGGAAAAGATAAAAATGTATCACTCAAAATTTAATAACTAAATAATTTTTATATCAGGATAAAAAAAGATAAATAAGATTGTAACTAATCATTTAGAAGATAAATATTTTTCCTTTATCATTTTAATTAATTTTTAATTTTTAATAAATATTTTATTACTATAATAGCATATAAATTAATGATATGGAAATTATTTAATTCATGAAAAATAAATATTATTTTTTTATAATAATAATAGAAATTAAATGATCCAAAAACATGATAAAATATTATTGGTAGACTATTTTTAGACAATATTCATCCAATGGTCGAGTTATGGACAGTTTGGATCCTTAGAGAATGGATTATGAAACATATATTATTATATATAAAGTATTGTTAATTTTATCACCTTCATAATTTATTTTGAATAAGATTTTAAATATTAGATATTAAATAAGGTAGGTTTGACTACAAGTATTATTCTAAAATATATTAGAATTAATTTCATCATAGTATTTTATTTTTAAATTTTTATTCAACAAAGATTAATATAAAATAAATAAATAGAACAATTATATTAATTATTTTATTTAGATTAATATCAATAAAATGTTATTAAAAATTATAAATTTAATATAATATGTACTAAATAAAATTTTTAATGAATTTTATAGATGAACATGACATCCTTGAAATATGATAATTTTTGTAAATGTAATATTATTATTATAATATTTTTAAAAATCACTGATTGAATAGTTTCAAAATTGACACTATTGTTGTTTTGTTGAAACAATGTTTTATTAAATTATTTTGAAATAAAAAAAATTAAAAATTAATAATAATTATAACTTTTTCAGAATAGATAAAATTTACTTACTTATTGTCTAATTTACATCAAATAAATCAATATTTCACCTTTTTAATATCGAAATATTATTTTTCTTAATTAAAATTAATTGGAATATCTATGTGTTCGTTAAAATGTTAATATATGAACTGACATAAATAATTGTATAAAATTTATTGGTTGATGATATTACAACTCTATCTTATCTCATCTTAAAAATTGGGATATATTGGTGGATTTTTAGTGAGGTTTAATTTTAATATAAATTAGTATTTTTGGGCCTCCAAAATTGCCCCTCACCTTAATTATAAATGGGTGCATCCTCCCAAAAATATTCACAAAAATTTGTGCCTTAAATATTTTCCATTCCCTACCATTTTCCCTTATAATTTCCTTTTTCTCTTTATATAGTTTCTGGTATTCTTATAAGACTAACTCTAGCGCCTTTAAGAGGGGATTTAGGGGAAGCACATTGGGGAAGATGTAATCTCTTCTTCAAATTCGTTCAGAATTTTTTCATCTAATAATTAAAATTAATTAGATGTTTAATTATAAAGTAATAACATAATAATCAATAATATATTAATATGTTATTATAATTTAGAAACTAAAATATTCATCCTTTTGTCCATCATATGAAAAGCGAAATCACCACGCTTGCGTACATACGACATACAGTCTCCACACTGTGGGGTAATCTATTTTCCCCACCACCTTACATGGATAGATATATTGATGTAAATAAAAAAAATATTATAATTATAAAATTATATTTAATATTTAACAACATATATACCATCCATTTCCATACCATTTCACAATTATCATAATGACATCATTGCTCATGTGTACGCATGACCTACCATCTCCACAATGAGATGGAATTAATTCTACAAGATATCCAAAAAAATGATTATATAAATTTAAATAAAAAATAAATATGATATATATTACATTAATATAATTTTTTAATGATATAAATATGATCTAAGAAGGAGAAACAGAACTCACTTGACAAAACATGCATAAGAAAATGTGGAAGTTTATCCCTGAATAATGAGTAATAATGAAATATTATTACAAAATTTTTGATTATATTATCATCTATGATATAACTAAAAATAATAAGATTCATTATTAAGTTAGTTACATCATTTATATCATTATACAGTAGACTCAAGAAACTTAAAAAGGATAGAAAACCAAATGAAATGGATTATTTTGCTTGACTTTTGAATCTATGGGACATATTCCATTTACAATACATATTTTTATGTGTGGTATTTTTTCTTCCTAGTTATATTTTTATGATTATTATTATAAATGTAATTATATTTAAATATGAGTATAATTTTCATTATTTTAGGAGTTATATGTTTCGACTGATAATAAATTGGTAAGGGAAAACTTTACAATCTCATTATTATATGAGATTGTTTACAAGTAATCTTGATGTGATTATATTTATCATCCATGCCCATGTTTCCCATGTATTTAATACTATTTATATTCTCATAAAATTTATTAATTTTATTTTTACCCTTTTTAAAATTTTATTAATGTGTTTGAATGAGATATTTTGTCATTATTCAGTTAAGAGGAACTTTTTGTATTTTCTAGTTAATGAATAAGGACAATATCTTTTAACATAGATGGAATGATCAAATTTTTATTTTTTAATAACTCTTTATTTCCATGAATATTCTTATAAAAAATTTCATTTTTATCATCAATTTAATTCTTTTCAATTAAAATTGTGTGCCATTTTGAGAAAAGAAAATGTTTTTGAAGAAGAAAAGTTATTTTCCTCGAGAATTAATTGCAAGTGTTTTTTAAAATTTATATTAAATACAAAATGAAAATAATTAAATTGTATTATGTTTATATCCTTATTATTATTATGATTTTATTTTTATTAATAAAGTAATGATATTTTATATGAATTATTTTATGATAGAATGGTTTTTAAGAGACCTTTTATATTTCATGGGTTGCACTATGATGAACAGTTCAGGTTTTTGTAGAACACATAAGAATGTATCCATAATGAGATGGAAGGGACCCTTATATCCCACCAATTACATGGGTAAAGATTTATATCTCATTATACAGACAAGAATATAATGAAATATTGATTCAATTCAGTAATATAGGGTTTAAACGTTATGTATATCAAGTTAAGTAATATCATGATAAAATGAGGAGTAAACTATGTTCAGTAATAGAATTTGTCCATTATGATATCATAGAAATGAGTCTAGATTAATATGGAAATTATTTTCTATGTGTTCTCTACAATTTCATAGTTTATTCCAATGCTATGTTATCATGGATAATGTTTTTTAAGGATTTTTATGACTCATGATTTTGATTTTTAAAATTCATGTTCATGTTTTAACATATTTTTTGTGTGTTTTTAATGTATTATCATTCTGATAATTTGAACAGACCATATTTATGTTTCTATTTCCCCCATGATATAAATAAAATTTTTAGGTAGTAAAACTACACGTGAAGTTATTTTTTAGGGATGTTGAAGATCTTCCACCGATCTTGAAGAATGTACTCCGAGTTTCTAAAGACCCCAAACTAATATGGTCTTAGGGTATCTATTTTTGAATTGTATTATGTAATACATAAATGAAAATTAATGTCCATGTATGTAAATCTTGGGTTGTTAGAGTTGTTATCAGAGTTAAGGATTAGTTATACATTGGAAACTAGGATGCAATGTGATACCCCTAGAGGTATTTCTAAGGATTGGTCTGGGGATGTCACTAAGGTTATGTATCACTATTAGTTATAGTGATACAACTATGAAAACGATCATGAATAACCTATTAATAACCTATGATGTTATATATTTAATGTACCCCCCTTGATTAAGTTGGTTTTGAAAAATGATAATTGACTCTCATAGTTTTATTTATGGGTTTTATATTATGGTTGGAAACATGAGGATTCACGTTAACAAAGAAAATGATGGAAATTGAATGATATTATACATTTGGAAACAAATGAAATTTGAGTTGGAAGGAAAATAGTGTTATTATGTCTAATCATAAATATCATAATATTATCAATAATATCAACTTTGGTGACTATCCTGACCAACTTAATAAGAGAAAGATGGAGTTTCACGGTGATCATAGGGGAATTAATGTTCAATTTTCATTAAGTAAATAATGTGGAAAGAGGAATCCCTAAATATATTTTAATGGAATTGGTATATGCTTTGTGTTTGGAAAATATTGACACTAAGATATTATTTGAAAGGGAATAGTTTATGTGGACACAATGGAAAAGTATAATGGTACAACTCAGAAATAAATGATTATTAAATGTTTTAAATGTGGAATGTATGGGAATTATGAAAATATATGCCCTAGGGTATAATATCAGAATGATAATCTAGAATTTTTGTATGGGAATTATTTATGTTTTGGTAATAAAGAGACTAAAAATTATAAATGACATGAAAGAAGTGAAAGGAATAAAATAATGAAGCCTGATCAACAGTCTGAGAATATTGTTTATTGGTTGCATGTTTATCAATAATAATGTTGTACAATAAATTTTATGGTACTGTGGAATAAATAAACATTCAAGGATTGTTAAACTAATATTTTTCCTTTTGTATTTAATAGTATATGCTGAATGGTACTAGAAACCATGATACATTATTCAAAAAAATTTGGAAATTACATGATATGTGAATAATTATGGGTTAAGAAGATAATGAGATATTTTATAGTATTAATTACTTGATAACTTATACCAGGAAATGGTATATCATGTTTTGAGTATATTGGGTTTATGGGTGTTTTGGTAAGAGTAAATTTTTCACAGCATGCATGTTTTCCCTACGGTTCTATGATAATTAATGTTATTACCATTTTTTAATATAATATATGATTAATGTATTCAAATATTTGGAAACTTATAACCAATCCCTCCATTTGAGATATGGTAGATAAATTCAAGGATGATTTAGATCCCCAAATTCGAAAGATTTACATTTTTAGTTTTTGGAATGATTATAATGTTTTCTATTTTTGGATATTATATGTTATACTCAAGTTGATTTTTGTTTCATTAATGTTTTTTATAACTATATTTTAACTTTTGCATATTTGATTAATGTTGATATCCTTGTTATTGAGACATATGGAATGAGGTATCTTTTTATTTATGGATCACATGATCTTTTAACACTTCAATAATGACAAATTCAAAATCATTTATTTAACTAGAGACGTGGTTGAAATTGATCAAGGCACAAACAGTGGTCAGATTGTTCCAAAATCTAGTAAGTATTTCTTATCGAGTAAATTTATTCATCATTAAGAAATGATCATGAAACCAAAAAAAATTATCATTATCCCTTCTTATCTAATGATTCTAATTGCCCTTTAAATCGTCACTTATTTATGGCTTTTTAGTTGTTAAAAGTTTCAAAATATCTATTCTCTATCACTCTCAATCATAACATAGTGGTTATATTTTTCTAACATGTCCATGTTTTTTCTTCCCACCTATGTTCTTATATATGGAAAACCAATGAAGGGTTACATTGGGTAACCATTATGTTATTAAATTACTTTTTAAGATGATGTTTTAGTATTTATATTATGATGTGGGTTTATATGAATGGATATTTCAAGTGGTGAACTTTTTATAACCACACTGAATTTCGAGAGCGATATTAATTATAATGGGTATTGAATTTGACATCCTGAGATTTTATGAGATATATTTCATTTTTTACATTCATTGATGTTTGTGATTTACAATACACCTAGTTTAGATTGTGAAATACAGAACAACGTATTTTCATGTGGTATACACAAAATGTTTCATGGATTGAGTTATACACAATTAAAAGTTCTTTTTATAGAATTAATTTAATATAAGATTGAATATATATGAACATGTAAATATTAGAAACTATTCATTATTATGGTGGGTATGAATAATATTATCTTCCTTCTTTAAAACTATTTAAATGAATATAATGGAGTATATAAAATAATAAAAATAACTTTTTATGGATTAAATATAATTTTTAAAATACATCCAATTTGTTTTATAGATATGAAATAAGAAAAAAAATCAATTTAATGGATAAAAGAAATATTTTTAAAAAAATGAAGTTTCACCACATTTTTATGGTGCACTAATATTAAATCTAGTTTTGACAGATTAATTTATAATATAAAACAACATATACATAAAATTTGGAAGATAAATATAAAAATTTATATTTGATGTTTTGTTTATTTTATTGATATGTTTTATATTTTATGAAAAATAAAATTAAAAAAATATTTAATTTAAAAAACATTCCCTCAAAACAATTTAGGTAGTAAGTTATATTATTTAATGATTTTAAATTATAAGTGAAATACATTTTAATAATTATATATAATTTATTTCATTATCACTAATTTGATATTGTATTCAGATGTAAAAACTTTTCAATATTTTCTAATGTTTTAACTTTGAAAAAAAAATTGTTGTCTCTTTCCTATGGTGGGAATAATTATAAATTAATTACAAAAACAAAAATGTTTTGAATTTTGAAAAATTGATTCAATATTTTGAATTAGTAGGTCCAAATTATGTAAATATGTTTATTTAATTTAGGGAAACTATGAATAGTAACATTGGTAATTTTCAGTTAAAATGATAAAAGGTTAAACAGAGTAATTAAGGGTAAGAATACTATTATAAAATTACCATAAAAAATCTATTAATATCATTTCATTGTTTTTATCTTCTGAAATAATAGTTGGTTCTAAATGATAACCATTTGAATCCACCTGGATGATATCAGGACATTTAATTTTTTATAATAAAGAAGTGTTAAATATGACTCACTCAATTTTTAATAAATAAATCATATTTATGTAATGTTATACCAAAGATAAATTTGATTATAAATACTTATTTGAAATCATTAATGATTCCCATTATCATAGTAACTTTTTTGAAATTTTTTGAAAAAAATAATTACCTTCATATCATATACATTAATGAAACATAAATTATTTAATTATTGGAAATTCAATATAATAGTTCTTATTAAAATAATAATACCCATTAAAAGTTCAAAAAACCTGACCAAATATTATTTTTTCTGTATAACTAGACTTTAATCATGTATTTTGTGAGTTATGGACCATTATGGGCCTTATTTAAGAAATTATGAAACTTCTATTATTTTATTTAAAGTGATTTTCACGGTGTCACATTCATAGATTAATAATTATAAAATTAAAATATTATATTTTATTGATGATAAATTGGACTAAGATTATATTTATTAAATATGGTAGATTTATCTTCAACGTAGTGTTTTATTTTTAATTTTTATTGAACAAATAATCATATTAATTAATTACAAAAAATAATGTAGTAATACTTTTATATTTTGAAATATCAAATAAATGTTATTAAAATATTAATTTAAATACAATATATACTAATTATGATGTATAAAAAATTTTATATATGACCCTTACCTCTTAAGAATATAATAAAGTGGTTATTTGAATTTATTTTGCTATATTAATATTTTTAAAAACTATTGAATTTAAAACTTTCAAAATAGAACTTATTGTTGTTTTGTTAAAAAAATGTATTTTTAAATTATTTACAAATACTATAATTTTTTTTTAGAAAATATAATATTTATAATATGATCACAAATTATACAAGGTACATATTTTTGGTCGAATTGACATCAAATAAATAAATATTTCACCCAATTAATTTTGAAATATTTGTTATCTTAATTGAAATTATATTGAATTACAATGTTTTAATTAAAATGATAATGCTTAAATTTAAATAAAACAATGTCTAAAATTTATTTGTTGTGATATTACTACCATATATCATCTAATATTATAAATTGGTACATTTTGGAGGTTTTAATGTGGGGATTGATTTGATTATAAATTAATATTGTCGAGGATTCCAAAAGCTCCCCTAACCTCAATAATAAAATAGAACCTCCTCCATCACCTCTTAATGTAAATTTGAACTTTCAATATAATCCATCACCTACCCTTTTCCATATCAATTTCCATATTCATGTTGTACATGTTTTGGCCTTCTCAATGGAGCAATTGTTGTGCCTTTAAGAGAGGCTTTAGAGGAAGCACATCATGTAAAATGTAACGACTTCTACCGATTCCTTCAAACAACTTTCTTCTTTTACAAACAATCCATTTTTTTCATTATAAATTAATATAATAAATATAAATAATATTAAAATATTTTATTGTAATTATTAAACAACTGTATTATACCATCAGTCTATCATATGTAAACTACAATCTTTACATGTGCGTACGTACGTCTTATCATCTACACACTGTGGTGTAATCTGGATTTCACCACCACCATACATGGAGGGATATAATGATGTATGTAATAAATAAAAATGATTATTATAACATGGTATAGATTATTTAACAACATAAACATAAAAAACATTCATAACATTTCACAATTATCAGAACGATATCATTGCTCGTGTGTTTGTCGGACCAACAATCTCCACGATCTGATGCAATTCATTCTAAACAGTATCCATTAAAAAATGATTATATTAATGAAAGAAAAAAAATATATGTGATATTTATTATGTTAATATCATTTTTGAATGATATAAATATGTCATAAAATGGGAAACGAAAAATAATTCAGCAAAACATGCATAAGAAAATGAATCCATCTACAAATGAATAACGGGAAATAAAGAAATATTATAACAAAAAAGATGATAATATGGTCATATATTATATAAAAAAAGTGAATATTATTCAATAATAAGTCAATTAAATAATATAAATCGTTATATATGAGGTTAAGAATCCCACAAAAAATAACAAACCTAAGGTGGAGATTATATTGTCACATTTTTATTTCTGTGGGACTTATGCCTTATACACCACCTATTTATTATCTTTGGTGTTTATGATTCCCATGAATATTTTTATCATTATTGTGAATATGGATATGATATTTACATATTCATATAATTTTATTTATTATATGAATCATATGATTTTACTATTTATAAATTTGAAAGTGATATCTTTGGAATCAAATTATTATTTGAGAATGTTTATATGTAAGTATTTACTGGGTTATATTTCTCATCCATGTCATTATTTACCAATTATGTATTATTATATATATCATTCTACAATTTTTTATTTTTAATTATAACATATGATACATTTTTATTAAATTTTATGAGAAGAATCGTGTGTTGTTATTCAATACGAGGTACTATATGATTTTTCGGCAAAAGTTTGAGGAGAATGATTTTAACATATACGAAATGATTGGATGTTTACATCATAATAATGGATTATTTCAATTAATCTTACATTAAATTATTTCATGTTTATCTTGAAATTTATTAACATCTTTTAAAAATATGTGTCATTTTGAGAAAATATATTTTTTGAAAAATAAAGGATATCATTATCAAAAATTAATTCAAATGTTTTATAAAAATTATTTCTCATATAAGATAAAGCTATTGAAATAGGGTTACATTTATTCACCTATTATTAGTATAATTTTATTGTGTTAATAATGGAATAATACTTTATATGGATTATTATATAATGGAATGAAGTTTAAGTACCCAATTTTATTTCTTGGGTTTTGTTATGATGATTGATTTTTTTTGTGGAACATATTAGAATGATATATTTCTAAGATGAGTGGGACCAATATATCCTTACAGTTCATTGTAAAATGATTTATATCCCATGATATTGAAATTACTAGAATGAAAAGTAAATTTAGTTCAGTAATATAGGGCCAGAACAACTAGTATATTTTTTTCAGTAAAACATAGCAGAAATGAGGAGTGATCTCAGTTTATTAATAGAATTTATACACTATGATGGTATTGGAAATTATCATTGGCTATTATGGGAATGTTTTTTTATGTTTTTTTTAATGTTCATGTTTTACGCCATTTTTATGTTACCATTGTTAATTTTCCTTAATGATTTATTCCTTACTTAGTACCATGATTTATTTAATGACACCATATTTTGATATTAAATATATATATTAATATTTTTACATTATTATGTTCATTTTTTCCGTAGTTTCCTTTATTATGCATCTGATCTTACACAATTTTTTTCTTTAATTCTTGTTTTAAATAATTTTTTAGGTTTGAAAACAAAATGTGAAGATATTTATGGTAGATGTTGGGGATCATTCACTATGCTATAAGAATATCTCCTAGGTTTCCAAAGACACTAAACTAACACAGTCTATGGGAATCTATTAATGTAATGTATTAAGTATTACACAAAAAAAACTAATGTCCATGTATTTAAATCATTGGTTGTTAGATCTACCATATCGAGAGGAACTCATGATGTCATGTGGAGAACATGATTGGGGAACCAACATGTGTCACCCAGGCCAAGACATCATAGAATGAAAATAAGGTTGCAGATGCATTGAGTGAGAAATATTATTGATTTATAACATAAATGAGGATTCATATGGATTATATGTTCATTTATCTAATTATAATGGATATTTATGTTAATATGGAAGGTGAGGAACCACTAATTTTTCAAATTGTCACAAACCATATTTATTACTAATGGAAAAATATCAATATTATGAAGTTAAATTTTTGAAGAAAAATAAACCTATGAATGATGGGGAATTAGAAGGATACATTTTAGAAGATGGTGTTACAAAATTTGGAATGATATCCTGTGGTCCATATATACATAAGATAATAATGGAATTACTAGATTACACTCTGTATTCAAATTTTTCGATACACCTTGGTAACTAGAATATCTATATGGAATTTGGGGATCATTTTCTATGCGATAACATCATGATGAAAATTTATGATTCTATATCCAGATGTTTGGTTATTAATAAAGTGAATGAGGTGTGAAAATAACCATAAGGATTCATGAACCATATTACCATTTCCTTGAGTAAATCTGATTATAATACTATGGAATATTTCATAAAGTTTGAAATTAAAACTAGAAGGAGTGCTTCAATATTGGTTATAATTTCTTACCTTGCCAAATCTAGACTTTTTCAAGAAATATCAGAAAAATTTCATATTGAGTTCCTATATATGATCTATTTACGTATGTTTTTAGACATCCATTAAAATATCAATTAATATTTTGTTATCATGATCTCCAGTTTACATTGAAACTGTAGATGAGTCCATATATTAGTATTCATACTAAGACTCTTTTTTGTACTGCCTACAATCCCCAAACATTTGGACAATATGAAAATTTGTTTAAATCAATGGAAGAGATATTTATGTCATTATCAATAGTATTGTATTGTATATGGTGTCACTATTTTGTTTTTTTATAGTTTTCCTATAACATTAGTATCCATTTATGTACTCAAATTGCATTGTATGTAGAAATATATGGAAATATATCTCACTCATTGAATACTGGGAATAAATTTTGTGAATGGCAATTAGCGGGACCAAATCTATTTGAGTATACCAAAACATATGTAAATTTGATTAAGGATCACATTAAATAATCCCTATGTAGTAAAAAATTCACACCAATAATCAGAAGCAGGATTTGGACGTGAGAGATCACGTTTTCATGAAAATATATCCCTAGATGGGTGTTTTGAGGTTTGGTGAGAAATAAGAATTTAGTTGAAAGTATATCAGACCCTTTTAAAATCCCGTTATAATTTTATTTTTTTTATCATTTTTATATGTTTATATATATATCAAAATCACACGATGCATTCCATATATCATTAATAAGTAAGTACATGCTAAAACCAATGTGTGTTCTCACATATGATGAAATAGATTTTAGAAATGATCTATCATACTATATAGAACGCATCAATGTTATCAATAATAGAGGGAAATTAATGATAAATTTTATGACTCATTTAGTAATGAATATTTTGTTAAAAAAAATATAGGATGAAATATTGGAACCATACGATGTTATAAAGAAGAACTAACCCTCTGTACATAGAAGTTAATATCAATGAAATTTCAATGGTTAATTTTTTGTAATGATTATATTATGTAACAACACAAGAATTTGTAATATATTTCATTGAGTATAAATATGAATTCATTAATATAATGTGATCCATGCAGCACCCAGTTTAAATAAATCATGATACTCTATTAGTTAAATATCTTCATGCTTCATGCAAATAATTTGATATTTATTTCACCCAATTATACAAAAATACTTCTATGTGATAAAATTAATTATTGAAATCGACATATAAAAAATATCTTAGTGTTATATTTTTTCATTTTTTTATAAATGTTTTATTTCAAAATGAAAAGTTAAAACTACTAAATTATAATAGTAAACTAGTTTTTCTTTTAAATAATTTATAATGAGAAATTATATTTAGAATAATATTAAAAGTGAAATTAGATTAATTTAATATCATATTTTCAAATTATGGTCATTTTAATTTTTTTCATGTTTATCTTTCATATAGAATATTTGTAAAATTTTGAATATTTTCTCATTAAACCCCTTCTTTCTCATCAAATATGTGTGATTAATTTTGATATAATGTTTTCAAATTATGTGAATTTAATTAGGATAAATGGATTCCATATTTTTAAATGGAATAAATTATAATTTCTAATAAGTTCTACTTAATTTTGAACAAATATTAATGTTGAAAATAGTAGAATTTAGATACCATAGTTAAGGTAAAAATTGAGTTACTCTGGGTAAATTAGGAAGATAATTGTAAAAGTGGCCTATACAGTTCTATACAATTTATTTTTTAACAATTTTAAACCCATTAAAAAAATATGGCCCTATAATGGACCATTTTTGTGACACTTTTACATTGGAAAAACGAGGGAGAAGTAAATTATTTTGAAAAATTCCATGTGTGTCTTCTCACAAACATATAAAT
The DNA here is from genome assembly GCA_963277665.1 of Viscum album. Classification (NCBI taxonomy): domain Eukaryota; kingdom Viridiplantae; phylum Streptophyta; class Magnoliopsida; order Santalales; family Viscaceae; genus Viscum; species Viscum album. The sequence continues at coordinate 1,221,341,443 of OY728159.1, forward strand.
GTCGACCCATCATTTCTGTTCCTCAATCCACCAAACATCATTGTTTCATTGAAACAAATCCTAAATAAATTCATAAAATAACTCACATAATCCTAGAATCCACATTTTGGGTATGAATAATACATTTTAATATTTTATTTAAATTTTAAGGAGGATACCAGAAGAAATGATAACTTTATGGACTATTATACTATCATATAGAAGCACAATCAGCGGGGAATTTTAATGCAAAATAATTTTAAAAGATTAAATGTGGGGATTCTACTCAGACACCAGTGTGGCTAATACGGTTTAATAAGTATTTCATTCATCCCTCAAGGTTTTTGTTGCTCTGGAAAATCTAAAAAGGAAGGCTGCCCACTCAAGATCGAATTAAGAAGGCTGGATTTAATATGGCCTCAATTTGCAGTCTCTTCTAGCATGCTGAATAGGGCACAATTGATAAGTTCATTGCACGTGAAATTACTAATTCTCATTGGAAATATAATGAAATTATGTTTGATATGGTATTTGATAGGAATATATAGTTTGAAGAGTTCATGAAGGCACTTTGTATGGACAATTACAGTGAGCAGGTTTGCCACCAGCTACATGCAGCAGTTGCGGTAGTGGTATCTCACATATAGAATGCCTAAAATCATATGTTGTTCAATGAAATGAAGCCTTTTATTAATACAAGGATGATGGTTCTACCCAAGGATGTCTATGATTCATCAGTTGTGAAACCTGGAGGTATATTTAACACAATTTGCGAGATGAACACTCTTAGACTATTGGGCGTTGTAGGTCGACTGTGGAAACCCAGAATGGTTATATGAATTCGGTGGATTCTTCCAATTGCGCCATTGATAAAAGTTAATGTGGATGGGACTGATATTGTAATTCCCAGCACCTCGGGATGCATAGGATTCTTTCATACTCATTGTGGATTCGTCAAATGGTGTTTTTAGCGCTCCACATGAATTCAAACGGCGTATGAGGATGATTTATTGGCCTTGATAAATGAAATTGATTATGTTGCTCGATATAACTAGACACCATTGTGGCTTGAATATAACTCTGAGGTTTCTATGAATGCTGTGAAGGCAAGGAAACATGATGTATCATGGAAAATTCTACCTCTTTGGGTTGACTGTCTCAACAAGAGTTCTCATCTCAATTTGGAAGTCTCCTACACACATCGAGAAGCAAATCAAGTTTTGGACGTGCTGTCCTAGAAGGCTACCAGTGAGACGAGTATGTTTTGGTATTTTACAATTCTTAATTGCTGTGAAGCAATGATGAATATAGATATGTGGGGAGTGATTCACTCTTGGATATGAAAGAACCCCTTGTAACTCTAACTCTACTTTTCTCTTTTTTTTCTTATATATTTTTATGGGTTCAGATTTCACCAACTCCCACGCTTTATTGGTATAATATCATATGTATATTCCATATATTGGGATGTTGGAATAATAATGGGACTACCAATAATCATATCCACTTTTATAAAATGTGTCATGAAATTATCATTCATGTGTATAGAAGAATACAACCTCATGAACTGATGTTATTTGTTTATTGATTATGACCTTTAGAAATTTCATATAATTACTGAAATAAAGTGTATATATATGTGTTATATTTATAAAATATTTATAAATAATGAGTTATTTTATAAAATATATCCTTTACCTTCCATTTAATAAGAGATATGATAATGCCGCTCATGTGTACGGTGGACTACCGCCACACAAACTGTTGGGATTCATCATTCAATAATGCTTCACATAGAAGGTAATAATGATATATATAATGAAAATATGTTATAAAAATGCTTTAATTTTTATATTTTTGAAATATTTATTTTTATGTAATGATAACAAGTTATTTTCATTTTCTTAACCTTTCACTCACTTTAAGGTGAATACATCGTTAATGTACGTGTGGATTACCACCATCATAAAAAACGAGTCTACATTTTCATCACTATACTACATGGATGATGTATATATATGTAAATTATATATATTTATATATATATGTTATTATTATCATTATATAAAAATTATATATTAATTTTATTCTTTTATTAATGATGAAGGGAAAATAGAATCATTACTCAAGCATATACATGACATACCGTCTTCATGATCCTAACATAGATAATTGTTAATAAACCCATTCATGAATTACATAAAATGAATATATTATTATAATAATTTAATTATTATTATAATTATGTTTATGAAACTAGGTAATATATGAATGATCTAGAACATTTTTGATAAATAAAGCATGAAAAATCCCTGCAGTTAGCACACTGAAATAATGAAAATAATTAAATATTATTAACATTGGGGTGTTAAAATGTTCTAAAAATATCATATATATATAATTTTAAATATTAATTTGGTCATGGAGTAATATAATTATAATCTTAAAACCACTATAAATATTGATAATATTATATCAACCAAATGTGATTGCGAGTTAAGGGATTTCATCTCAATTTGCATTCATGTGAGACTCATTTTTTTTATTCAATAATTTTGGTTTATATAGTGTATATAGTTCCAATTCTATATATAATATCATGATTAATTAATAAATCATGGTATTTTATGTTTAAATATGTGTTATATAGTCCAAGTGGTTTTTAATTAGAATTTACCAAGTGTGAAAAAATTATTTAACAAGCTCACATTATTTAGTGATTATTTATATTCTATGGAAAAAATAAAATTCATGTGACCATTTTTAGTAGAATTTACATTTATATTAAATGTCTGTATTATCTACTTATGGATATTTTTATTTCCTATAAATTATACAAGTTTTTACATATGTTGTTTACTTTGAATGTTAATTATGTAAAAGAATAAATACCGATAAATTTGTATACTTAAGTTAATATGGATATCTGAGGATAATGTATATTGATTATATAATTAAATTGATTATTTTATATATCAGTAATGATTTTTTCCTATAATTTTAGTTGAATATTATAATTATATATCAAATTGATTTATCAGTGGGTATCATGATATAAATTAGTATGACAAATTGAATAGGATTATACCTGTGGATTAAACTTTCTATAGAAAGGAATTGATAGTAGAGGTTTCATTTCTATAAAACCTGATGTCCACTAATTTACTATTACCTTCATTCATAAATTAGTAATTATTAACCCTTATATTTTCATAAATATATTATATATGAATGAATTTCATCCTCATTTATTGTTTATATGGACATGTTTTTCATTTATTTACCTATCCATATTGATTATTATTTGTATGTTCATGAAATAAAAATATTTAATTAGCATGTGTCTTTAGTTATCTATGTTTCCATATTAATTATTTCTTAAATATTCTTATATTCTTCATCAGTACAGGTCTATTACTAAGAATTTGTGTTCACTTATATTATGTTTCCTTTCCCTATTTTATCATGAATAATCCAATGAATGCGTTTCCAGGGATGCTGATCATTTTCTTTTGATATGTACTATGATTTATTTCCTATTCCAAATGAACAATTTTAATCATAAATATATCTTATTCTGAAAAATATTTAAATTCATTTTTTCCTAAAGAATTGAATCCTTGAATATATGTCAATTTAATAATGTAGTAACTGGATCTGAGATATGTCTTTAGGGGTTGTAACATTTGAAAATTGAACTCATTTATAATGAAATCACCCTTTGTTCATTAAGAAACAATGAAACATGATCATCATCGATATCAAAAAAAATTATTATAACCAAACATACAATGAATATAGATTATTAGTTTATAAACTATCAGGTGAAATCTATTATAGTATATTTGATGATATAATAATCATAAAATTTGGGGGAAAAATACGTACACCCCATTTACAAAGATATTTCATGGAAATATTGATTTCTTACACATTTTTAAAATTAGTAAAAATACATTATAATATTTATATTGGAATAATTATTATAAATGAAGGGTATACATGATTATTGTTATGAATATGTTATTGGTTATGTATTTCATGAGCTTGATTTTATTATTAAATACTCTTGGTGAAATAGGTGAATGAATCAAGAATGAGGTGCGGGGTTTCTTGTCAAATTTTGATATTTGGAAATGTTTTGAATTATATATCAAATTCCAATAAGGTTGATATTGAATATCATGAATTATATTTTAATGGGTGTATAAAATGTATAATTACAATCTTTCTATTTCAGGGGGTGATTATTAAATGTTACGCAATCCATAAGGATTTTCATGTACTCAACTCGGATTCTTCGAGACATGATACATTCTATGCACCATAATACAATATTATGTTGTTATATTAATATGAAATCATATAAATGATATATAAATTATGTCATATTAATTAATTGGATAAAACTACAAATATAATTTTATTTTAGGAATATCTATATATATATTAAATATAGCATTACCTTACAACTACAATTTTTTGGAAAATCATTTTTTTACATGAGTTATCATTGTTCTGTTGAAATTATTTGAAATAATTTTTATTAATTAAAACCGTTTTTTATTATGAGTAATTATATCATGGTAGAGATTTTTATCAAAGAGACCTTAATTAAATGATTCAGGATTCCATGAGTATATAGCCTAGAAGAGATATTTATTAAAAAAATCATTATTAATTGAGTTAAATTTAATCATTATGAAGTTAGTTTTATATTCATGTTTTTTCCTACATTATTGTATTATTATATGTTAATTTATAATACCCATTAGTAAAATTTTGTTTCAATTAAAATGAATCTTTTTTACTCCCCTTATTGTTTTTGTTTTTAGTAAAGGTCATATAATGGTAAAAAAAAATTATTTCTTCCATTAACATTAATATATTTATTCTTCCACTCCATATTTTTCCAGTATAGATTTTATGTATTTTTAAGGTATCATTATCGGATATTATTTTTCATTCAAAATAGTATCAAAATAATTATTCAACATTTATGAAATTTAACATTGAATGAAAAATAAGAATTTTCAATTTGTGTTAATTTTTTAAAAAAGAAATCCATTTATAAATATTTACATTCATTTCATAAATAATTTTCAAAATCATTCAACCAAATAAAATTTCAATTTAATGATTTATACACTAATATATATATGTATATATTTATTTGTTTGATTGAAGACATGGAATAAAACAATTAAATTCTTCATCCCTTCTTTTGTGATGTTGTTCAATTATTTTAAGGGTGTTTATCATTTTTTCAATAACCATAAATGATTCCACTATGGATATTTGGTTATATTCTTTTGAATATATCTACAGACTTCCTCTAGATAGAATCTTATATCTTTATTCGAATATTTAATTTATAATGTTCCACTATTCCATAAGAATACAACATGATGTATTGTTACATTGTCTTATATTCGATTTATTGATTGGGGAACTATTAAATTTGAATGTATTTGACATTATGATATGATATATTATTGATTAAGCACGAAAATTTACTATTTATCATTAATCATCCACATTATTCCTCTATATTAGTTATAGTAATGTAATATCTTTGAGTGACATAGTGATAAGTATTATCATTTTAAATATTATATCAGAAATATAGAACATAATTAGAATGATGATTATGTATGGTTTTATGATACGCATCCTTTCTATGGATGAGTTAATATCATTTGGTTCCTTTTGATAACAATTGGAAAGTAATTGTTATTCATGATGACTATTTATGTGTATAATAATTTTATTATGTATTGTAATTCAAATTTTTAAATTTTATCAGCAACCATGTCTATATTCAACCCGAAGGTTCCATAGAAAATTGTATAAAAAGTCTAATTGACTCTAATGGTGAATAAATTTTCGTAATCAACTGATGGATGTGTCCTGCAATTCTATATCATATTAATTCAACAACATGTCTCATAATACGTAAATTATTTTTTATTTCTATACACCAATCACAATATCAATATTGTGCCTTGGCGTAAGTCCTTGGAGAAACATTTTTTCTTTCATTTATTATAAATTTCATCAGTATGAGATTAGAAATTATTTTCATATATGGTTAAACTTTTTATCATAGACATAATTTTCCTAGATATTATTTTTATTATCGAATAATTTTGATTGTTTGTTTATTTATAATATACCATATATATGTTTTTAATGTATTATAATTAATTTTTCTCTTATATGGCCATTGATGAAACCACTTCTTATTTTTCCATTTCCCAAGCTTTTGAAGGAAATTATAAAAAATAATTTTACTAATAGGACAGATTGTGTGAAGATTTTTTGGGATATGATGAATGAATTATATGTAATAAAGAGTATCTTAAATAGTTAAAATTTTAAATTGTTGAGAAAGAACATGGGAATTATTGGTATATGTTTTGGCCTAATTTTATAAATACTGAAACATAAAAGTACTTTTGAATGTGTGAAATAAAAAAAATAATTTATGTATTATAATGAAGATATAGTTATTCTAGGTTATTTGTAGTTTTGATTTTATTTAATATGTAATTTATGTGTTTATGGAAATTAATTCTGGAGTTTGTTCTCATAGAGTCAAATTGTGCCTCGTGTATCTCTCTTGAGGAAGAACAAAACTAGTCCCTCCCATATAGTGAATTTGAAGGTTATACAATTCTTTAATGACCTATCTAGTTAAGAGATGTCAGTGAATACCATATATCATAGTCCAATTATTCTACGAAATAATATAACTAACCATGTTAATGTGATTTAGACAATCCATTAGTATAAAGTTATAACAGATTGTACTGATGAGGAAATAAATCTAACTAACCTTAACTATTATCAACAAAAAATAAGATTAAAAATTTTATGAATGAAATTTTTATTGGTTTGAAGAATATAACTTCATAATTTTTCATATATATTGAGTTTTCCTTCATAATAAAGAGGTCCATTAATTATATGGTATACAATATAGTTTAAACAAAATAATCAATTGATGATTTATTTTAGTAAATGTGAACATTTTATTTTTATGAAAAATACAACCATCAGATTAAAAAATATAAATTGGGTAAACAAATAAGAAATAAGAAAATTCCATGAATAAGAAAATTTTTATCATCGTGATGATTGATATTCATCAATATAATAAAAAACATAATTAAAAGAGACATAAAATTAGTAATCCAATGAATATTTTGGAAATTAAAATTGTATATACATGAGAATAAGAGGGTTAACTATTTAATGAATTGATTAAGATATTTTTTTAATTAATATGGCAATTGTAATAGAAACATGTATATTTTGAATAATAACATTAACATTTGGATTAATAACATGAACATTGGAATAATAAATTAACCTCAAATTAGGGAATTTTCTTCAAATGTTTATTTATCCTTTGTATTTTTTGAATCTATAAATAACATAATTACATAAATTAAATATATTGATAAAAAAATAAATAATATTTTAATCAATTTTTATATGCTATTTTTTAATGAATTTCATAATAAATATATTTTTTAGTTTGGTAAATCAAATTAACTATGTTATAAAATTATTTTTGTGTAATTAATATCATTTTTGTAATCAACCCATAAAAATTCTCAATTGGTTATTTCTTAGAAGGTCTCATAAAAACATTAATTTTAAGTGTATGGTAAGATTATAATTTTATTCAGAATTTGAATGTTATAAAAAAGTTTTTCAAGATGTAAAAATTATATAACCAAATTTAGAATTTTGTTATCAACCAAAAACATGTTTAATATTGTAACTATTTTATCAATTTTTTATTCTAAATTTAATTTTTTCCCAATGTATAAATTCTAATGTATTAAACTAAAATATTTATTAACATTTCAACTTTATTTTTAATACAAATGAATTATGTTTATGAGTAGTAATAAATTCCAAAAAAATATTCTATTAATTTATAAATAATAATATGAAAAAAAACTATATGATTTTCCTTTTAAAATATATTTTATATAATAATTTAACCTATATAAACCCATCCATTAAAGTACAAATACCAGCACCCACATACCATTTAAAACCAATTCTCATAATCTTATCAAATATATATCTCTAACAAATTACCATCTCAAAAACACATTATCATCTATAGATATGACATAGGTTAATTAAACTATATTGTTTGATGAATTTGAGGGTTTTATAAAATTAACTACTTTAAAGAATATTTTAGGTATTTTGGAATTTTTATTTCATTTTACTTTTGTATTTTCTGATCATAAACTTCCTCTATAATCATTTATATAATAAAATAGTTCAATGATATATTAATAATATTCTAATAATTATATTCTACTATGAACATTTTATTTATATTATAATCAAATAATATATATCTCTCTACTACTCTATTGTTAATTAATCTTCACTATTTATATAACCACCCATCACATTTTTTTTAATATTCTACATATTCCAAACATTATGAATGGAAGTAAAAAATAATTTATAATATTTAAATGTTTAAATAAATTACATTTAGGCATCTATAGTAATTTACAAATTTTATAAATTGAAATAATCAAAAGATACAAATTAAAAATAAAGAGAGTGAATTTTAAAGAAAACATATCATCAAAATTTTGCATATTTAAATAAAATAATTGAAATGATTCTAAATGAGATAGTGTGAAAAGAAATTCACATGATTATCTAAATGTTTCATATTTGAATAAATTAATTTTTATTATATATGAGGTCTAAAATTAATGAAATATAAAAAATCAAATGCAAGAGGAATCTAGAAACAAATACAATTTTGTTACATCACATCTTTCTCTTTTTTCACTATTGATTTTGAACAATTTGATTAAAGATACCATTTCACACTTCTTTCACATTCTATTTACAAGGGTTGAAAATTATCATAGCTGATTGACAGTGTTTCCATTCTAATTAAAACAAATTTTTTCAAGAGGATTTATTTTCCAAATCATCACATAAACTCCTTTTGAGTTTTTTGTTCTTGACATAAATAATGACGACCTTTTCAAAAAACATTAGATCAATATTTCTCATTTTCAATAATGAAATTGTTATTTACTAACGTATGATCTATAAAATAAATTTTAAAACCATTCTATTATATGGGAAAACAAAATTACAATGACTTTTAGGATGTGAATTGTTGGAATGGAATTAAATATCCCACCAACACATTGGTATTTCACCCCAATATATGTAAATAATTATCTTAAAAATTTATTTATTTTTTTAGTTTTTGGTATGTTTACTAGTAGTGTTTATAGAATAATTTAATTTATATTATTGAATATTGTCGGTTGGTAATGTTCATGCAATGATTGGTTATTCATGATGTTAATTTTTTGAAGTAGACACCATGATTATCATTCAAGAAATTAAATGTTTTACATGTATATTTTGTAGGATATTGTGTTTTGTGAGATATATTATTAACATATTTAATTGCGTTTTGTGATTTAAACATTGATGGAACATGATTCTCAGTTTATGTGACATCTCAAAGAATCCCAATGTGTGTGAATATATCATTATATGAATTATGGAAGAAATATCCAAGTATTATGATAGAGATTACAGGTTATAATTTGGTTATACCATGTTTTTTTTTCAAACTCATTCCCTTCTTTAAAAGAAATTGAAATCTATATTTAATTCAGAATATGGAACCCTTTGATCATAATGAATGGGGTTTAGGAATGAAAGGAAATGGTTGAGGAATACTAATCTATCTATATAATGTATTTAATTTTCTTAAAAAATAATCATTTTGAAATAGGTTTCTTCTCTCATTTTCTCCCATCCTTATAAAACATGAAGGATTATTTTTTTCAAAATGTTTTCTTCTCATTTCAATAAAAATTCATCGTGAATATTTTTTAACAAAACCATGTTTTTATTATTAATTGATTAGTTTAGATATAAATTTTAATGGTCACAAAAAATGGATTTATTAATGAAATTTGAAAATTACAATTTATTCATGTGACATGCTTGCTAAATTGACTAAAAGAACAATTTTCCATTAAACTATTTTATTTTAAAATGAATAATAAATATATGGTTTGGGGAGTGTTTATTTTCATTACAAGATACCTTGTAGGAATGAACATGGTACCCAATGATACAAGGAATATATAGGGGGTTCTCATTAATGACTATAGTGGGGGATAGATGAGTTACATATCATGACTATTGGGACTGATAAGGAATGTGTGTCTGTTTGTGTGAATTGTTTAATTGGCATTTCATGCAGAATAAATTGGATTACAATATTATAAATTTATTTTAATTAATTTAAATTGGTAAAATAATTTATATTTTCATTGAAATTTTTAATTAGAAATGTTAACTATGAGAAAAAATTTTCTCCTCCTAGTGGAATTAGTTGTTAAGTCTCTGAAAGTATTATTATTGCATTGATTTATCAAACCTACATATAAAATGTTGGTTTTATTCTAATGTTTTTATTAATTACATGAGAAATAAATAAAAAATATAATTTATCATGTGTAGAATCTTGTTTCTACATATTCATGATTTTGATTAGAACATAGATAATTTTAATGGAGTGGTCAGAGTGATACCACATTGGTCATGATGCATTAGGCTGTCCAATATATTTTTGTTGTATATGATTTTTAAATATTTTATACACTAATATTGTTTGGTATTGGAATTTTTGACTTATATTAGAAACATTTATTGAATAATTAAATATTGTTTTAATGGATTTTTTATTATAGGTCTAGGATCTATAATGGGGAAACCATCCCCCATATATTAGGTTTTACCTTGAAATTTATTTAATGAAATTCATTTCTGGGGGATCTCATTGAAGGGTAATGGTACCTTAACTCTTTCTATGAAAATGGATTGTGTTGGGATGTTAGAAGTTTTATGAGTTTTTTCATACTATCATATATAGATGAAAACAAAGAGATATGATGTTTTTAAACAAGAAAAATAGAGAATAAAAAGATTTACAAAAACATTTTATGATGAAATTTAAGTTAAAAAGGTGTCCATGAATCAAAATGTGTTCAAAAACTCTTCTAAATTAGTTTTCACCTCATCTTCAGGGGTTCAGTATGTTAGTGTAGTGTATCATACGTAAGTAGTTATAATTATCACTAGGATTGAATTATTCATATTATATTTTATATTTCATGGAAAATTAATTATAATGGTTATTTTATTAATTATTATTAATATAAAAAATTAATTTTCTTTTCTAATTAGTGACTAAGTGGATCTTATGGTATGATTATAGATAGTTGGAACTAGTTATATAACCTAAAAACCATATTAACGGGCCCCATAGAATATGGATGTACATAATACAAATATGAACCAATATCATGTTCAAATAAATGTTAATTATTTTCATGATACTCATAAAAAAAGTAATTTAAGTAATGAAATTTTAGTCACTATATATATATATTTAGAAATAGAATCCACAAACATTTCTTTGGGATTTTGTGACCAAAAAATTAGAACATTGGAATAGAAGAATAAACTAGATCACTGAATTACATAGAACCCCACATAATTTAAATGTGTATTCTGCGGATTACATGATGAATAAAACTTTTTTCCAATGGTTGGATTTATAATTCCTTCTTAACATCACCCATAATCCTACATTGGTGGGATTCAAGGAATTTTCAACAATAAATTCTACCGAAATGCCTTCATGAAATCTAGATCAATAAATTTATACAATTTTATGAAATAAAATATTCTATAGAGGTAACATGTAAATATATCTCCAAAAATAGTTTTTTTCCTTAATAGTTTATAATAAAAAGTCCTTTATATAATATACATTAATTTCTATAATGTTCCCTTAAATTATTTAAAATATTGATTGTAAATAACTAACCATGGTCATCCATACATGATACACATGAACTATTACACCCATGTCTCGAAGGGTAACAATAATCCCCACATGCTTGATACTTTTGTTATGGTATCATTGGAAGAAACTATGGGAAAATTTAACCCTATATTAATAGACAGATAGATACCATAAAACTAAGATAAAATTGGAATGACACCTTTGTATTTATGAAATTCTATCAAACTTAAATATGATGAGATAAATGAAGTAATTATTTAAGGTAAAAAACACTTACCATATCGAATATTTGTCCTTATCACCTAAAATAAACAGGAACCCACTTCATGTTCCCTCCCATCATCCAATTGGAATTTCTATCATTCTTCCATATAATTATATGAAATGTGTTTCAAATTTTTTTGAAAATAAAAAACTAACAAAAAATCCAAATATATATCAACTCTCAAAGGTTGGTCTAGATGATTACCACGAAACCCCTATTCATACATAATAGGTGTAAGAAAATAAAATCATAAGCCACTAAAACCCCCAAAATATCTAGATTAACCTTAGTAAAAATGTTTATAAATGCTAATTTAATGGAATGATAAGATTAAGTTCTCACATTCCTTATAAAAAACAATGTTACACTCAAAATTTTCTTTTCTAAAAAACACCACATTATGTAAGAAAATTATTGATAATTATATATTATAATTTAAATTTTTTTCAAATAAATGGTGACTTTAAATTATGGTAAAAAATTTTAAGACTACATGACACTCTTTCTGTTCATCCCATGAAAATTCAATTTAAATAAACCATTTCATAGAAATCCAATTCTTATAAATACTTTCAAAAAAATAAATTACATTTTTAATTATAAAGAAAATATTAAAACACTATGTAAAAAAGTATAAAATAAGACACTAAAAACACACACAATGATACCCATGTGTCACACATAGGAACAAATAAATCAAGTACGAACAGTCAAAATAATAAAATAAATAAATGGTTTCATAGATCATATAAAATTTTAGAATTAAAATCTAATCCAAAAATTATATCAACTAATATTCCATTAAAATATCCTAATGTAATGTGTATGATACCTAGAATTTGATTATAAAATGCCTAAATAATAAACAAGAAAACTAGAATAGTACTAATGATCTATTACCATTACCAGATGACCTATAGCATCCCGCCTTTTTATAACATTAACTTTCTTTTCATTACACAAAACTGAGGATCTTTAAGGTTTAGTGTCTTGGAAACCTGGAACATAGAACATGAAAAAAATAAAACATTCTTCTTAAACACTTTAAAGGATTATCCTCATGTTCATCCTAGGTTCATTACTGCATCTCATAACCTGGGGACATACATCAAAAGAAAGGGTGAGTAGAAGGCCTAGTAAGGGAAACAAGAGAAATATTTTACATGTGAACTTGAGATACTTCAATAAGGTCATGAAAAGAACTTTAAGGCATGAGAAATAAATAATGAGATATATCATAATAAAAATAACATTTTCCATAACTTGAAGATGTGGATACAACATTTAATATATACAATCATTAACATATCACCAAGGTCCATCCCCACGGTGTCATTTGAAAATTACCAAGGTTAATCACCAAGATATCGTGAAAATTGTAATCTCTAGTTGTTACATCGTTACCCAATGCATTGGAGGGATATCAGGGCGCACCCTTAAATTTTCCTTTATTATCATGCGAGCCACATATATCATCATCAAACATTTCATTAATAACCCATACAATATAAAATAAATGGGTTTCATTTCATAATCATAAGGTTTTAAAAACTGCTTTAAAGACATGATCTTTACGTCACTTTAAACCCACGGAAGGGGAGAGCGGGTCTCATGTATGTAAATCTCAGAATTTAAAATAGAACATTTTTATATATATGTAAATAACCCTGTTGAAATAAGAGATTTGAGTATTCACTTTATAACATAAAATATCTTTAGAAAAAAGAGAGAGACATTTTGAGATGAAAATTCTGCAGCATAACGGCTATGTTACATGGTTTTTAGAAAACATTGAAAAGAGAGGGGACATGGGTCAAACATTCATAAATGACCCATAAAACAGTATAGGAACAGGATATAAGGGAATTAAGAACATGGTATGGAAATTTGAAAATATACCATATGAAATGAAGAACATGAAAGGAAGACAAAAATATGATTTATCTTATGAAATTTCGGCAGCCTAACAGGGTTACATAAACTTCAACCAAAAAATGAATTGATGAGATCAAATAGGGTCTCTCATAATATGAACATAAAATATCAGTATGATAGATATAGAGATAATACCCCAAAATAATAAAAGGAACTTTCAATACTTGACATGGAATTAGAATTTTGAAAAGGGAGAAGGTGCAAGGACCACTTAAAAATTCAGAAGCCTAACGACGCCACTTAAACATCAAAATACTGAATTGAAGAGATCAAATGGGGTCTATCATCATATGATCATATATTATCAGTATGATAAATTTATAGATCATACCCCAACAAAAAAAAGTAACTTGAAATAATTGACATGAATGTAGAACTTCAGAACGAGAAGGGTGAAGAACCACTTAAAAATTCAGCAGCCTAACAGCGCCACTTAAAACTTCAAAATACTGAATTGGAGAGATCAAATGGGGTCTCTCATCATATGATCATAAAAGATAAGTATGATAGATATAGAGATAATAACCCAACATAACAAAAGGAATATGAAAGAATTGACATTAAAGTAGAACTTCAAAACGAGAGGGGTGAAGAACCACTTAAAAAATTCGGCAGCCTAACGCCGCCACTTAAAACATCAAAATACTAAATTGAAGAGATCAAATGGGTTCTCATATCATATGATCATAAAAGATCAGTATGATAAATTTAGAGATCATACCCCAACATAGTAAAAAGGAACTTGAAATACTTTACATGAAAATAGATCTTGAAAAATGAGAAGGGAGAAAGAATCCATTACAAAAATTTCGGCAGCCTAACGACGCCACTTAAAACATCTTAAAACGAAATAATGAGAGTATGAGGGGATCTATCATTATGTGAACATGAAAAGGGAAGTAAGAGGAGTATAAAATAACACCCTTTAACATAAGAACATGGAGCATAAAAGAAATTACATAAAAGATATTTCTTGAAAAGAAAGAGAGAGATCGGATCTCTTACCTTAAAACGTAACTCTTAAAACTCAAAGGATGGGACCTTGAGGGCTTGGGGGAACCTAGGGAGGACTTCTTGGGAGGTAAGGAGACCGGAAATTCGTTGAGGATGTTTTTGGAGTCGAAAAGATCAGAGGAGGGCTTGGTATTTATAGGGAAAGTGAGGGGACAAGGCATTAATGGCCAAGGGACACCTCAAATGTGGTTTTCTCAAAAGCATGGGCCCGCCAATGGTACATCCCATAATGTTAGGCAACAAGGGGACACCGATACAATAATTCATCCTCTTTTGTCGACCAACCCTTAAAATATCTCATGACATCATCATGACACTGTTATGATGTCATTAAACATACCGAAACCCTAAAACTGTATTTTTACTATTCACTGAAAATTCAACTTTCTCAAAAAATTCCCAAAATTTCACATTAACCAAATATCACTACTCTAATTTCAAAAATGAACTCTATTTTATAAAAATAAGTTTCTAAATATTTTTAATTCATTTTTTAAATAAACACACTATTCACCGAAAATTCATTTTTTTCAGAAAACTCCCCAAAAATTACCTTTACATAATATCGATGCTCTAAGTTCAAAAATGAATTCCATTTTATAAAAATAATTTTCTAAATATTTTTAGTTTAATTTTTAATTAAAAAACACTATTCACCTGAAAAAAACTAATACTTGAATAAAAATTTATGAAACTGTTATTTACCCATTTTATTGAATCCCATTACTTAATCTAGGTGTCTAAATTATATTAAAACATTATTTGAGTGAAATTACTAATCCATTTGGTCACATTACTAATCCTAAGCGTAAAATCACTATTCATAATTTACTATTCATCAAAAATCAAGTTGATCTTATTAGACTCGAAATTTCATATTGAACATAACTGTAGAAGACCATTTTTTAAAAATCATTACACATTTTTATTTATTTAAGGTTTACATAACCATTTTTAAAATATACATTCTCTAAAATTAATCAAAAATATGCATACTATATTTATCCGGACATTTGAAAATTCATAAACTTCACCATAAGTAGAAATCCCAATTTTGTATTTAAAACAAAGGATTACACAAGGCAGTTACGGTTTCCTTACATAGCCCCTTATCACACAAGCATAGGACCTAAGTGTAAGGTGTGCTATGGTGAGGGAATCCGAGGGAGGCTTGGCCAACATCGCACGAGTAGTAATTAATATCAGTTTGGACTTCTCACGAAGGCGATCCTGTTCTCGCTTCGCACGATGAAGTTCTACATGGGTTTGGTCCAGTGCAAAGCCCAGTGGTGCTATCTCCTTCCCAAGTTCTGTTAGATGGGCTTCGATCTGTCCAAGACTACTGGGTTAGGCCATCAAATCTTCTTTCTATATTAATTAACAAAGATTGCTTGTATTTAGAGACAAGAATCAAAATGTTTAGTTTCCAATGGTTATATTGACCAATGGTCAAATAACAGTCAAAACCCAACAGTCTCATTTTAATTATACTCATGTTATCAAATGAATCATTTTTGTTGAGTATAAAAATAAAATAAAATAACACATAAAATTAGGAAACAAGATTTATTCAAAATTTCGGGTTGTTACAATCATCCCCCCTTAAGAAATTTCATCCTCACAATTTTTAAAATTGGGTTTTGAAATTTCATTGAATGTACCACATCGGAAAAGGAGTCAGTAAAACTATTACTTTAAAAGAAAGAAAAGGAAGTACAAAGGTCACCCGAGTTAACCCACACTAGGAATCCATGTAGGAAAACATGGACATGGAGGAGAAAAGAAAGGGTCATGTTCTGAGGGAGAGTGATAGAGAACATGATTAGGAGAAAGTTTACCATAAGAAAATCCCAAACTTAAGATGTGTGTAAATGGTCTTTGATTACCTAGTAGGAAACCGGAACCCACAACATTTTTGTTTTACGTTTCTTTTCATAATTTTGAGGAATTCATTCACTACATAGAACAAAAACATAAGAAAATATACCTACCTTCATGTAGAGTTTCATCCTTTAATAAGTTTCTACCCAAAAATAATCTTTTCTCCAAATGATGAGCATTTAAAAACACTTGGTCTCATCAAAACACAAGAATCATCTTCTATAGAATCACATAATCCACAAAAGATTAACCATCTATTTCATCTATCTTTAATCATTATCCCAAAAACCGAAAGGGTAAGGTAAAACAACTCTTCAAAAATAAATAATCCCATAGGAATGGAAACTACTTTTAAATCTTCAAAGTTCCATGGTACTACCCAGAGTTCATCATAGACCATTCCGTAAATAACTGTCCTTAAAAATCCTCAAAATAAACCAAACTAAGATTGAAACCCAAATACAAGAAGGATTTGATAACATAGTCTTCCAATGTAATCTTTATCATTCATCTCCAAACAACATCAACCACTCCTAACATCTTATAACAAAAGTAACTAACCTAAACATATTTACCCTAGGATAGGTTAATAATTTCCACAAGTAACCTAAATTACTATAAGTCCGCCTTAAATTCATCAATTCTTCAAAATATAAGTCAACCTTACTCCTCAATGAAAATACCATAGTAATCTATTTACCTCGAACATATAGGGTCCCCAAAATAGTGTACATCTTCCAAAATAATAATCATCTTTTAATCCCCAAAGCATCTATGTCATATTAATATGGCAATCATTGCATTTCCTATCACATTGGTTGTTGGGACATGTTATTCGATTTCCCACCATTAACTAATAAGATAAAGTATAATTAGGGGCATAAATACTTCGTCAATAATCATGAAAAGGAAACTTTAAGCATAAAAGGATAAACTTGTAGAATAAAATTATATCCTAAATTGTGATCCCCTAGGTTCCAATATAGGTTATACATGATCATATATTCTTATGTGAATCTTTATTTTATTTTATCTTTGTTCCTTTAATAATGGTTCATACTATGCTTATGAATTTACCAAAGAATATCTCCCAGGAGTGTCGTAACCAAGAGTGCAGCAAGTCCCATTGTCGTGTACCAGTTCCCATTCGAGTCTAGCTCAAAGCGGTGTTTTCAGGTTTTACCCCTATGTACATCTGTGCCAGAGCCACCTCTACCTGCTCATATCCAGACAGGGATGTATTTTCTTGGCAACCCCTTACTCAATACTCACCAAAATATCTAGAAGATTTCCTATATTTAAACTTTTCTATAGGGTTATTCCTAATGTTATCATATCATAATTTCCACAAATAACTAAACTGTCCTTTGATACCAACTATAGAATCCCACCTTTTTATAACATAAACTTTCTTTTCATTACACAAAACTGAGGATCTTTAAGGTTTAGTGTCTTGAAACCAGGAACATAAAACATGAAAACATAAAACATTCTTCTTAAACACTTGAAAGGATTCTCCTCATGTTCATCCTAGGTTCATTACTGCATCTCATAACGTGGGGACATACATCAAAGTAAAGGGTGAGCAGAAGGCCCAGTAAGGGAAACAAGAGAAACATTTTACATGTGAACTTGAGATACTTCAATAAGGTAATGAAAAGAACATTAAGGCGTGAGAAATAAATAATGAGATATATCATAATAAAAATAAAATTTTTCATAACTTGAAGATGTGGCTACAACATTTAATATAGACAATCATGAACATATCACCAAGGTCCATCACCAAGGTGTCATTTGAAAATTACCAAGGTTATTCAACAAGATATTGTGAAAATTGTAATCTATAGTGGTAACATCATTACCTAATGAATTGGAGTGATATCAGGACTCACCCATATATTTGCCTTCATTACCATGTGAGCCACATATATCATCATCAAACATTTCATAAATAACCCATATAGCATAAAATAAATGGGTTTCATTTCATAATCATAACGTTTTAAAAACTGTTTTAAAGACATGATCTTTACGTCACTTTAAACCCACGGAAGGGGAGAGTGGGTCTCATGTATGTAAATCCCAGAATTTAAAATAGAACATTTTGATATATATGTAAATACCACTGTATAAATAAGAGATTTTAGTATTCACTTTATATCATAAAATATCTTTAGAAAAAAAAAGAGAGACATTTTGAGACGAAAATTCTGCAGCATAACGGCTATATTACAAGGTTTTTAGAAAACATTGAAAAGAGAGGGGACATGGGTCAAACATTCATAAATGACCCATAAAACATTAGAGGGACCAAATATAAGGGATTAAGAACATGGTAATGAATTTTGAAAATATACCATATGAAATGAAGAACATGAAAGGAAGACAAAAATAAGATTTCTCGTATGAAAATTCGGCAGCCTAATAGCGTTACATAAACATCAACCAAAATATGAATTGATGAGATCAAATAGGGTCTCTTATCATATGAACATAAAATATAAGTATGATATATATAGAGATCATACCCATACATAATAAATCGAACATTCAAGACATTACATGGAATTAGAACTTTGAAAAGGGAGAAAGGTGCAAGGACCACTTAAAAATTTAGCAGCCTAACGACACCACTAAAACATCAAAATACTGAAATGAAGAGATCAAATGGGGTATCTCATTATATGATCATAAAATATCAGTATGATAAATTTAGAGATAATTCTCCAACATAATAAAAAGGAACATTAAATAATTGACATGAAATTAGAACTTCAAAACGAGAAGCGTGAAAAACCACTTAAAAATTCGGCAGCCTAACGGCGCCACTTAAAACATCAAAATACTGAATTGAAGAGATCAAATGGGGTATCTCATCATATTATCATAAAAGATAAGTATGATATATATAGAGATCATACCTCAAAATAACAAAAGTAACTTTAAATAATTGACATGCAAGTAGAACTTCAAAACGAGAAGGGTGAAGAACCACTTAAACAATTCGGCAGCCTAACGGCGCCACCAAAAACTTCAAAATGATGAATTGAAGAGATCAAATGGGGTATCTCATCATATTATCATAAAATATCAGTATGATAAATTTAGAGATCATTCCCCAACATAATAAAAAGGAACTTTAAATTCTTTACGTGAAAATAGATCTTGAAAAATGAGAAGGGAGAAAGAATCCATTACAAAAATTTCGGCAGCCTAACGACGCCACTTAAAACTTCATAAAACGAAATAATGAGAGTAAGAGGGGATCTATCATTATGTGAACAAGAAAAGGGAAGTAAGAGGAGTATAAAAGAACACCCTTTAACATAAGAACATGGAGCATAAAAGAAATTATATAAAATAGATTTATTGAAAAGAAAGAGAGAGATCAGATCCCTTACCTTAAATCGTAACTCTTAAAACTCAAAGGTTGGGACCTTGAGATCTTGGGGGAACATTGGGAGGACTTATTGGGAGGTAAGGAGACCAGAAATTCGTTGAGGATGTTTTTGGAGTCGAAAATATGAGAGGAGGGCTTGGTATTTATAGGGAAAGTGAGGGGACAAGGCATTAATGGCCAACGGACACCTCCAAAGTGGTTTTCTCAAAAGCATGGGCCCTCCTATGGTACTTCCCATAAAGTTAGGCTACATGGGGACCCCCACACAATAATTCATCCACTTTAGTCGACCATCCCTTAAAATATCTCATGACAGCATCATGACACAATTTTGATGTCATTACACATACCGAAACCCAAAAACTGTATTTTTACTATTCACTGAAAATTCAACTTTCTCAGAAAAATCCCAAAATTTCACATTAATAAAATATCAATGCTCTGATTTCAAAAATGAACTCTATTTTATAAAAATATTTTTCTAAATATTTTTAATTCATTTTTTAAATAAACACACTATTCACCGAAAATTCGTTTTTTTCAGAAAAATCCTCAAAAATTACCTTAACATAAAATCGATGCTCTGAGTTCAAAAATGAAATTACTTTTATAAAAATATTTTTCTAAATATTTTTAATTTAATTTATAATTAAAAAACACTATTCACCTGAAAAAACTAATACTTGAATAATAATTTATGAAACTGTTATTTACCCATTTTATTGAATCTCATTACTTAATCTAGGTGTCTAAATTATATTAAAACTTTATTTGAGTGAAATTACAAATCCATTTGGTCACATTACTAATCCTAAGCATAAAATCTCTATTCATAATTTACTATTCATCAAAAATCATGTTGATCTTATTAGAATCGACATTTTGTATTGAACATAACTGTAGAAGACCATTTTTTAAAAATCATTACACATTTTTATTTATTTAAGGTTTACATAAATTTTTTAAAGTATCCTTTCTCTAAAATTCATCAAAAATATGCATACTATATTTCTCCGGACATTTGAAAATTCATAAATTTCATCATAAGAAGAAATCCTAATTTTTTATTTAAAACAAAGGATTACACAAGGATGTTACGGTCTCTTTACATAGCCCCTTATCACACCAGCATAGGACCTAAGTGTAAGGTGTGCTAAGGTGATAGAATCTGAGGGAGGCTTGGCCAACATCGCACGAGTAGTAATTTCTATCAGTTTGAACTTCTCGTAAAGGCGATCATGTTCTAGCTTCACACGATGAAGTTCAGCTTGGGTTTAGTCCATAGCAAAGCCTAGTGGGGCTATCTCCTTCCCAAGTTCTGTTAGATGGGCTTCGATTGGTCCAAGACTACTAGGTGAGGCCATCGAATCTTTTTTCTATATTAATTAACCAATATTGCTTGTATTTAGAGACAATAATCAAAACGTTTAGTTTCCAGTGGTCATATTGAACAATGGTCAAATAACCGTCAAAACCCAATAGTCTCATTTTAATTATTCTCATGTTATCAAATGAAACATTTTTGTTGAGTATAAAAATAAAATAAAATAACACATAAAATTAGGAAACAAGATTTATTCAAAATTTCGCATCGTTACACGAACTATCAAACTATAGAAAATGTATAAATACCTACAACACCATCATAAATGGTAGTCTAAATTATTTTTAGAAAAAAGGCATGAAACACCTTCTACACTGTCTAACAGATTCTATCAATTAAACAATCCCTAGTAAACTCATTATCTCTAATAGGGTATTCACTCACATGATCCATCTACAATAACAGTATGAACCACATTTAAAGTCAAGTAAAAGTGATAAATTAAGAGTCACATGAGTCAAATATAAATAAATAGAAAATTACCAATTCCTTTACCCGTGAGCCTTAATATATAGTATCCCAAAATAGTTATCTAGGAATATTCATCACAGAACACATATCAACATAAAATTTCCCCCATAGATACATAATCCGTAATAAGAAACATAAACACATGGGTCTAAAATATAGTCTCGTAAATTTTTAAAACTGTTTCACTTGAAATTTCTATTGGGAATTCAAAAAAATCATCAGTGGCTATTCCATTTTTTCACCATTTTTTAATATCATTTTAAATTTTCATTAAAAATTAAAACCCATATCTAAATACATCATATAATTTTAACTATTTCCTTTTAAATAAAATTCTACAACAACAAACACATTTTAATAAACTATGTCATTCAAATTAAAATAATCTTTCTAGACCCCAATTTACTAACTGAAAATTTCATTTTAAAAGCTATTTCAAGACACCATGAGGCCTTCTTGTATTTTAACCATTTATTCATAGGGGAACCCCCATTTTTTATGAAATAAATTCTAATATTAATTGAATAAATTTTATAATCTAATCATCAAGAAACATGCCTTCTAAAATTAACACTACCTTAGAAGAGGAAAATTGAAACTAACACCCACATTAAATTTATACCTATCCTTAACGTCTTTAATATATTTTATTATCATTAAAAAATACACCATTAAGTTAAAATAAAATTATAATAGGAACATAAAAAAACACATTAAAAGGATTTAAAATACCATAATGGTTTTTAATAATTCACATAGTATATGACATAAGAATATTTTAAGAATTGATTTCATCAAAAAATTAAATGGATCCTACTATGAAAAATAAAATTCATATGAATTTAGAAGAATTAATTTAAAAAACACCAATAAATTTATAAAATGTATTATAATGGTTGTCTATAGAGACACCTACCAAAAATTTGCAGTAGGTGGGTGGAAACTAGTGAAAATTTATAAACATCTGTGGAGGATTCCAAAACATGATCAAATGTTTCCATACGTACAATAAAATAGTGATAATGTGTTAAAATTGAGAAAAACTTAATCGTTAAGATTATCTAAATGATACACAATAATATGGGAAGAAAAATCTTGGGAAAAAGAAAAAATCATGATAAAATTAAAAAAACACAATACATAGTAAGGTTTTTCTATAAATCCAAAATGACATTATTTTAATGATGTATATAGGAGAAAATGTTTGTGTTGTATTATGTGGAATTTTTTTGGTGTGGAGAATCATGGATGAGACAGTGAGGGTAGATGTGAGAGACCATTTTATATTTTTTATGTTAATATAAATTTTCTAATATGAAAATTAATAATCATTATCGACCTTTATGGTCTAGTATATTATTTAAAAAACAATGTGGACAACAATTTCCACAAACTATACCCAAAAGGTTGAATGTGTCTACCTAAAACCTGACATAGTGCATCCCATCATTCAAACACGGTTCTGAGTGTAATTCCCCCCTTATTGTAAATTCATGCACTATATTCACATGGTTTATACTAACCATTCACAACCCATGAAGAATACATTAAATTTTATAAAATAAAATTCAAAACTAAATGAAATCATAAAGAAAATTCTTAGAAATAGATAAAATTAAATTATTGTAAAATAATAATATCATTGAAATGAGGGAGTCCGATTTATCCCCATTATGACATATTTCATACATAGAAATTACCTAGTAAATGTAAATGTAAAAAAAATCACAAACACCCATCACTCATTCAATATAATCATAATGTGTTGGAAAAAACTCAAGAGATCCTAAGATCAAAAATAATTATAAACATTGTTCCATTATCTATGAAATGGATAATAATTCCTCGCCCAATGATAACAATATTTAAAATATATTAACCAAGATAATCCAATAGGAAATGTTAAATGAAGTTATCTAAAATGGATGTCCCCATAATTTTAGATTAATCTTAATAGTGAAGAGTCAAATTTCTACTACAAAATGTGATTATCACTATCATTGAAAAAATTCATAAAAACCAACAGAAATAATGGGAATCAAATTTGCATAGATTCTATGATAAAAAATATCATGTTTTCAAATGATCCATAAATATCACAATGTGAAACAAACTATTTTGGAAAATATTCATGACATAAATAAATAAAATAAACAACAATATCACAGTCATATGATCTAAAAAAAGAGGAAAAAAGATAAACAGGTTTTTCAAACCCAGGATACACTCTCAAGGAAAACCAATCCAAATTTAAATCATCCCTAGCCAGTGTATAATTTAAAAATATAAAACACCTGTCATATAATCCAAAATCACTCATGAAATGTTATGACATATCTATTTAGTTAATATATGCTCACCCAAGGACCTAACTATAAAGACATTAACATAAAAAATATCCACATAAGGAATAATGATCAATGAGTCATGAGATAATATAATAAACCACCACCTGAAATAATGTCGATAGAAAAAAACACTAATCATCTATAATAACCGAATCTTAAAATACATTGAAATATCTTTATTTTTTCAGAATTATTAGTACATTAATCAAAAATATTCCCAATAATCGTATTGGTTTAGTTCTATTAGAAAAATGGAGAAACAATCATCTAACTCAGTGTTTGATAATTAATGTTTCCCACAATGATATTCCCCTTTTTAAATATACATAAAATCATTTCTACATAACTTGGGGAAATGAAATATATAAAAAAAGTGATTTAGAGTGCTTTTTATGGGTAAATAAAGGAGATATGTAAGCATAACTTTAAAATAGTATTATGATGACAAGATGATATCACATTATCATATCATACATTTGATATCAAAGAACCCTAAGAAAATCATATTCCATGAATTTTAAGGTAATTAAGAGAATAATCCATGGAATTATAACATATGAATTATATATAGAATTTTAGAATATGTAATAACTCGATTCTTCCATTGAGGTACGTATCTCACCTTTTTAAGTTAGGCTTAGGTTAGTGGAGAAAGATGATGGTTACATGTTGTGTAACCTAGGTGAACATTGTGTAACAGTGGTTACAAGTCGTATAATACTCATACATTCCATGTATTATTCTTGCCAGGAACCATATAGAAATAGACACTACACAACGTGTTGTTTAATGTACATTCCATGTACTTTTCATTTCATTTCAATTTGTGTAAAACTGGTAATTAGCATAGTTTTTCTTAGATATACATAAACTCACCCCATTGATCAAAAAATAGCATGTCCAGGTCATCCAAGCATTGGTTGGCCTCCCATTTCATCATCAAATCCCTGATTCGAACACTGTTAGATGTGTTGGAATAATATATGTGGTTTACCAAGTGACATTTAAATAGAGGTATAGTTCTATGCAGGTGTTTTTTCTTGTGTCACAACTTCCGTGGTATCACCCTAAACCTTCTCATTTGATATATGGTGATGATATTATTCTTATGACCAATATTTGTTTTGTGACCACACAATAAGTGATATGTATCATGGTGAGAAATTGGTTCATGAACATAATTTTTTGATGGTTCATGTATTATGGCATCATTGAGGTGATTAAGAGGAAAAATGTGAGAGAAATATAGTCATCCAGCCTATGTGGCCTGATCTATTTACCTTAGAATCTGAATGATTTTTTGAACAATGATTTGAGAAGAGCTGTTATATGGTGGTGAGGTTGTAGGATCCCATCCTATTATGTAGACATCACTAGATCGTTTTCAGGTAATGTATTTCAATTTTTTTACCATACCTTGGTTAAGAATTTCTTAGGTCTTCTTTTTGGAGAATTTCAATATTTTTGATATTTTTGGAGGGTGTTTTAGAAGTGAATGGCTAGAAAAATAACTTCCAAATCATTTCACCCATCCCATTTAACCATACTCCCTTGAGATTTTTGGGTTTTCAATGTTGGTACACAATCTTTAAATCCACACTCCCTTATGATGATGTTCACAATTTGAAAAATTGTGTTCCCCAACACCAGAAACCATTCATGATGGATTTACTTTGCTAAAAAATTATTTTGAAATTCACTAACACCATCTAATATCCCTCATTCACCCCTTCTCGACCTATGTGGTAATCATTCATTTTTAGAAGTCCTTTATAAGATTCCAATGCCAATAGAACAAAATTCATAAAGATTATAATATCCAACTGAACTATCTAATCAGTTTTCATTATGTAATCTATTCTGATTTGAATTTATCTCTCTCACAAATTTCATTATTATTGACGATTAATGTATTTTTCTATGTTGCAAAAAGTTTATATCTTGGTTATGTTGTATCTTAATCATTTTATGTTCGATATTGGTTTCAGTTCTATATACAGTTTTTCACTTTGGTTTTGATCGTTCCTCCTAGAATTAATGAGTTCAGGTTGACGAATCCTCGACAAAGGTTATGAGTTAGGTGGTATAAATTATAATTCCCATAGACTTCATTTTAATTATTTGAATTCAATTGGGAAATTTTGATTTACATGATTGTGAAAATGAATCTATAATTAAATTTAATAAATTCATCATCCATTTGATAATGAAATCAGTTTAACTGTTGTATATTGGATGTAGTTTAATTTTAATCAATAAATTTTTTGTTATTACCATTGATATTTTTTATTAATGTTATTATGCATTGATTCATAATGGGTATTAAGCAATAGTTTACTTATAAATGAATTTTTAATTTTTTATATGATTAAATGTTGATAAATTATTTAATAGATAATTGTTCATATTAATTCACATGATTAAAGTCTGCAATCTAGATTTTTTTTGATAAATAAAATCATTATCCCATTATTAAAATGTCTGGTTGAGAGGTTTAATTATTATTTGGCATGTAATATGTGATATATGGATATATGTGAATGATTATTATATGAGTGAGGGACACAATATGATGTACCAAATACCCATATGTTATTTACTCATTAGTCATTGAGGGATATGGATTGATGCTCCAAATAAACACATGTGGATGATTGGTAATTAAGTTGTGTGATAAGGAATGATGCTCCAAATACCCATAAGGTTTTATAAAAGACATTCTATACATAAAAAATATTATCATTAGACTATGGTTCCTTTTAGTCATGATATTGAATTGGGCTTAAATGGATTATGAAATCCCATTTTGTATGGAATTATGATTACCTATATTATATGGCTCCGACACTGGCACATGTTGCCGAATTTATTTTTGTTTGAGGAGTCATTATGAAACTGGGTAATTGTGTTCTTAATTAAAGAATAATATAATTTAAAAAAAAACCTTATTTTCCCCTGATATTTTATTACGTATACAAATATTTAGACAATATTGACTTTATAATGTTTATAAGTCAATTTTTGTGGACTATTGTGTTATACTTATACCCTAATCAGTCTACCTGATTGGTACCCAAATATAATTTACATTTTTAGTACATGATTATGGAAATATATATATGATACGTGGATAAATTTGGACGGAGAACTGTTGAGGGGACTAGATATATTATTAGGACCCTCGTGAGAGTGTAATTGTTTGTCTATTTGGGGTTTTCATTTTACACATGATAGTTATTTGGAATCACAAATCAACTATTGTTTTGGATATTATTTCTTATTTTGGTTCATCAATTAATTCTGTTCAGTTTTGGTTATGGAACTGATTCTGTTTATGGGTAACTGTCTTTTGGTTATTTTTTTTTCTTTATTTTATCCATGGTTATAATTTGATAGAGAGGGTGTATACTCCACATGTTATATATTAGACCCTCTTTGGTAGTGGCAATTTTCTTCTATGAAACAATGATATTTTATGATGTAGATTCTTTTTAATGTGTTGTATATCTTGTGTTTTATGCTAATCTAAGTTTATCATCACAATACGTAACACCAAATTAGATTGTGGTAAACACAATAATATTATTGGTTACTGCTACCCAAAAAATCATGTTTTCTAATGGAATTAATTTCACGCTAGACAGAGTAAAGGTGACCAACTAAATATTCTAACCTAGTCATTATAAAGGAGGGTATGAATAGTATTTACTTCCTTATTAAAGAACTATTCAAATTTAAATAAGTGAGCCTATAAAAAATCAGAATCACCCTTTATGTATAAGATCTAATGTTTAAAATTCATCTTTTATGTATTGTAGAAATGAAATAAGAACAAATTCAATTTTTTGATAAAAATATACTTTTTAAAAAAATTCACTTTTTCCACCTTTTGATAGCGCACCCATTTAAAATCAATTTTTGGCACTTTTATATATTGTATTTTAAAAAATATTCTTCTTATTTGGATGAAAATTCATAAAATTTACAACAAATTATTTTTTTATATTTTTATGATAATTTTTAAATTTTCATGATGGTAAAATTATATTATATTTTAATTGAAGATGATGTTTTTCATCAATATAATTTATGTAGTTATATTTTATTAGTGATTTTTAACCTATATATATTCAATGTTTTTATCATTAAATATAATTTATGTCATTATCAGTAATTTTATCATTAATTTACATGTAAAAATATTTCAATCTTTTGCAATGTTTTATCTTAAAAAAACCATTCACTTTTTCCAAAAAATGGAATAATTTTAAATTAACTAATATAACTTAGGTGTTTCGAAAATTAAAAAATGGATTCAATTTTTGGAATCAGTAGTACCAAATTATGTAAATTGATTCATTTTATTTTCTAACATTATGAATAGTAACTCTAGTAATTTTTATTAATATGGTAAAAGGGTAAACCAGGTAATTAAGGCTAAGAATACTATTATACAATTACCCCAACACTTGTCTTACTATCATTGGATGAGTTTTTTCAACCTAAATCATCCTTGGGTCTAAATGGTGTCAATTTGAATCCACAGTTAAGATATTAGTGCATATAATTTACTTCATTTAAAGAAAATATAAATATGTCTCACTCAAATTTTAATAATTAATTTTTTTATATAAGTTTATGATAAATAAAAATTCGATAAAAAATTATAGTTTGAAATATAAATTATTTTTCTTTTATCATTGTGATTTATTTTTAATATTTCGGAAATGTGTAATTACCCTAAAAACATGTACATTAAATATGTAGAAATTAATTAGTTGAAGAAAAATAAATATTATAATTTTTATTAAATTAATAATACCCATTAAAAATTCCAATTAGATTATTAAATTTTATTGGTAGAGTAAACCTAGACTATAATCATCCAAGGGTCCTATTATGGGCTATTTGAAGCCTTATATAATGGATTATGTCACTAATATTATTATATATATTGTGATGTAAAAGTTGTCACCTTCAAATTTTAATAAATATAATATTTTAAATATAATATTTTCCAGAATTTAAATTTTTCTAAAAGTAATATTCTGAAATATAGTTTATTTGAATTTATCATATTATTTTATTTTTATTTTTTATTCAAAAAATTGCACATTAAATAATTATATAGAACAGTTAGAGTAATTATTTTGTTAATATAAATATCAGATAAATTCTTTTAAAAATATAAAATTAAATAAATTTTGGACTAATTAATATGTATAAGGAATTTTTTAAATGAATTTGTTATCCTAGAAATATTATAAAATTGTTTTTTTGAAGTAATTTTGTTATGTTAATATTTGTAAATATAACCGAATTAAAGAGTGTAAAAATTGACAATATTGTTAGTTTGTTAAAAAAATGTTTTACTAAATTATCTAAAGATAAATAAATTTAAAAATAAATTGATAAATATAATTTGATCTAAATTGACTAATGTTACTTATTTATTATATAATTTACATCATATAGATAAATATTTCACCATTTTAATATTGAATTATTCATTGTCTTAATTAAAATTATGTTGAATAACTAAGTGTTAATTTAAAAGGTAATGTTTAAATTGATATAAACACTTGTCTAAAATTTATTGGTTGATAATATTACTAACCTATCTCATCACTTAAATTTTTTTTTGAAATTATCATGGTTTTTGAGTGGGGTTTTCTTTTATTAAAATTTAATATTTTTTAGGTTTCTGAAAGTTCCCCTCACTAAAATTTTAAAATGGCGCATCCTCTATCACATCTTCACGTCAATTTGATCCTTAAATCTCAGATATAACCTATAATTTCCAATTATAAACTTCCTTATTCAATTTATATAGGATACAATTTTTTCAAAAGACCAACTCTAGGGACTTGAAGAGCAGATTTTGAGGAAGTACATTGATGAAAAAGTAGTCTCTTCTACTAATTCATTGAATCTTCTTTCTTATACTATATTATCATAATTATTTGTTTAATTATAAATTAATAACATCATTCAAAATAATATACTGATATGTTATTATAATTATGAATCTACAATATTCCACCTTATGTCCATCCAACGAAAAATGAAATCACCATGGGTGCGTACGTATAAATTACCATATCCACACCGTGGTGAAATCTATATTTACATACCACCTTACGTGAATAGATATATTGATTGAAATAAAAAAATTCTGATAATGATAAAATTTTATTGAATATAGAAAAATATTTATACCATCCACTTCCATACCATTTCTCAATAATCAGAATGATATCATCGCTCGTGTGTACCAACAACCTACCATCTTCATGATGCGATCTAATTCATTATAAATGATATCCATTAAAAAGGGATTATATAAATTTAATGAATGAATAAATATGATATATATTATTTTAATATAATTTTTTTATGATATAAATATGACCTTTATAGGAGAAGAAGAACATATTTGGAAAAGCACGCATAAGAAAATGAATCAATTTATACCTAAAAATGAGTGATAAGGAAATATTAATAAAAATTATATAATAATATGAGAATATATGACATAATAATAATTAAAATGTTTATGTAATAATTCAATGACATAAATTAGATCATTATTCATTAGGTTCAGATACACACAAAGGATATAAGACCAAAGGTAAAGGATTATTTTGTCTCACATTAAATTTTGTGGGGAATATTATTTAATACCTATTTATTTGGTTTGGTGTTCATGCTTCCCATTAATGTTTTTATGATTATTATTATTAATGTTATGATATTTTTATATTCATATAATTTTCATTATTTTATGAATCATATGATTTGATAGATTATAAATGGTTAAGGGAAAATTTTGAAATCTCATTATTATCAATGATTGTTTATACGTAAGTATTGATTAAGTTATATTTATCATCCATGTCCATGTTTCCATATATATAATATTATTTATATTCTCATACAAATTTTTAAATAGAGTTTTACCTTTTGGAAATTTTTTATTAAATGGTATGAATGTAATTTTTTTTATTTGATTAGAGGTACTTTTTTTACTTTTCTCGAAAAAGCATGAGTAGTCTGTATTTTAACTTTTACCACATGATAAGATTTTTAGATCTTCATGACACCTTATTTCAATGAATATTCCTTTATATAATTTCACATTTATCCTCAATGAAATAATTTTCTTTTATAATTGTGTGCCATATTGAAAAAAAATGATTTTGAAGATAGAAGGTTATTTTTCAAAAGAAATGATTTCAAGTGTTTTTATCAAAATTTATTTTCCTTCTAAGATAACACAAATTAAATTCGTTAATATTTATATACCTATTATTAGTATGATTTTAATTTATTAATAATAGATTGACGTTTTCTATGGAATATTTTATGATGGAATTATTTTTAAGAGACCCATTTTATATCAGGGGTTATGCTATGATTAATGTTTTATGTTTTTATGGACCACATAAGAATGATTTAATTATCAGATGGGTGGATCCTATATATCCATCTAATTCCTTGGGAAAATATTTATATCTTAATTTATAAACAATACTAGAATGAAATGTAAATTCATTTTTGTAATACATATCTGAAACGAAATGTATAGAAGGATCTCTACTAACATGCTTGAATGAGGAATTAACTCTATTTAGTAATGGAATTCGTCCACTATGATTGTATTGGAAATGATACATGGGAAATATGGAATTTAATTTCTATATACTTCTCACAATTTTATGTTTTATTCCAATTCAAAGTTATAATGGTCAATGTTCCTTTATTATTTACTCCTTACATACTTCCATGGTTTATTTTATGACTCATGATTTTGATATTAAATAACATTTTCCATGTTTTATCTTTTTTTTATTTTTATTTTCCATATATTCCCATTCATAGAATTTGATCTCACCATATTTATTTTTTTCTTTTCCCCATGATTTTAATAAAGAATTTAGGTTAGAAAAATATAGGTGATGTTACTTATTGGATATGTTTCTGAACCATTATCAAGCCAGAAAAATGTGTTTTTAGTTTCCAAAGACACAAAACAATTATGGTCTTTAGGAATTTATTGGTTTAATGTATTCGGTGTCACATAAAATAAAATTAATGTCCTTTTATTTCATGTGTGGTTCTTAGATTTGGTATCTGTGTGAAGGTTCAGTTACCCATTTGGAGACTAGGATGAAATGTGTGATCCCAAGATATAATTTTAAGTATTTTTACAAGGATTACACCAAGGGTTTTTTGAACTATATATTACAGTGATAGAATAATGAAAATGGCAATGAATAACCTAGGAATAATATAAGATATTAGAGAATTAATGTACTCCCCATTGATTTTTTTGTTTTACTAATATGATTTTTTACACTGACACTTTTATTTTTGGTTTTTTTAATATGGATGAAAGTAGGATGAATCATGTTAATAGAGAATATGATGTAAAATGTAATGATATTCCCCCTGATGAAAAATTAAATAGTAGTTAGAAGGAAAAAATTGTTATTTTTCCATATCAGAAATATCATAATATGATCAATAATCTCATCTTGGGTGATTTTCCTGACCCATCTAATAAGAAAAATATTAAATCTTATAGTGATCATTAGGGAAATAAATTTCAATTTTCTTCAAGAAAATCATGTGGTAAAATACATAATGGGATATAATTCAAAATAACTGGAAGATGATTTGGGTGTGGAATAGAAGGGAACAATGGTTGTAATTGCAAAACAAGAGTTTCAATTAACACAATAGATAAGGATAATGGTAAATCTAAGACATCAAGAATTGATAAATGTTTAAAATATTAAATGTATGGGAATTATGTAAATAGATTCCCTAAGGGAAAATATCATGAGGAGAATAATCATTTTTGTATGGGTATTTTTTATGTCGATGATGATGAAGTGACTATAAATGATATTTGAGTTAAAAGAAGTGTTTAGTAATAAAATAATGATACTCGGTCAACATTTTAAGAATATAGTGTAATGATTATCGGTTTATTAGTAATAATGTTGTATAATAAATTTTATGGTACTATAAAATAAAGAAACATATATGGATTGTAACAGTAATTTTTTTTTCTTATGTATTTGAA
The DNA here is from genome assembly GCA_963277665.1 of Viscum album. Lineage (NCBI taxonomy): Eukaryota > Viridiplantae > Streptophyta > Magnoliopsida > Santalales > Viscaceae > Viscum > Viscum album. The sequence continues at coordinate 1,221,375,116 of OY728159.1, forward strand.
ATTATATGTTGAAAGGTACTGGTTACCAAGAAACATTATTCAAATATTTTTTGGAAAAAATGATATTTTCATAATTATGGGTAAATGAGATAAGGAGATGTTTGATATTATTAATGACCACATGAATGATATAAGGAAAAATTGATAACAATTTTTGAGAATATTTATTTTTCTTCATTTATGGTAAGAGAGAATTTTTGACAACATGCATGTTTTCGCTACAGTTCTATAGAAATTCATGTTAATAACATGTTTTAATATACTGTATGTTTGAGGAATTCAAATATTTGGAATGTAATAACTAAGAAATAATCTATTATATATGTTATATAAATTAAAATATGATTTAGTTCACAACTTTCAAATGTTTTACATTTTCATTTTTTAAAAGGATTGTAATGTTTTCCCTTTATAAATAGTGTAAGTCATACTCTGGTTTATGTTTGTTAGATTAATGTATTTTCTCGCTATAGGTGGAGTAATGCATATTTGATAAGCTGTGCAATCCTTTTTATTGAGACATATGGGACAACCTATCATTATATTTATGGATCGCATGATCTACTAACACATCAAGAATGATAAATTAACTTCACTTTGTTAAATAACAGATGATGTGTAAATTGTTCAAGGCACGAACAATGGTGAGAATGTTCAAAAATCATGTAAGTATTTCTTCTCATGAAAAATTATTCAACATTAGTAAAAGGATATTGAATTAAAAAATCCAATCAACCTTCTTATCTGATGAATCAAATGGTCCTATAATTCCACATAGATTTATGGATTTTTGGTTGTTAAAATGATCCAATCATTTTTCTCTATCACTCTCAATAAAAACTCGATGGTTCGATGTTTCTTACATGTCAATGGTTTCATATCCCACCTATTTTATTCTATATCAAATACCAGTGATGAGCTACATTGGGTAAAATTATTCTTTCTAACAATACTTTTTATGAGGAAGATTTAGTATTCCTTTTAATGATGTGGGTTTATATGAAAGAAACGTTCCAGTAGTGATATTTTTATAACAATGATAATATTCGAGAGAGATATTCATTTTAAGGGGACTTGTATTGATACCCCACAATTTTAAGTTATATAACCATTTTTTACATTCACTAATATCACGTGTTTACACTACACCAATTTTAGATTGTTCTATATGAAACACTATATTAGCTTGCGGTATACACAACTCTATTTTTGGATTGTGATACACAAAATTTCATGTTATTTTGATCGAATTCATTTCATGGAAGACTGAGTATGTGTAAAAAGATAAATATTATAAACTATTCATCATAATGGTTGGTGTAAGCACACAGATCATCTTTTCAGGTATGGATCATTATTTCAGGTTTTTTAGGAAAAAGGATGACAAAAAGAAATTTTCAAAGTACAAGATGTGTACTTTTGAGTACATTCCTTGTATTAGCCGTGTAACGACCATGTACAGGGCTATGTGGGTGACCTTGAAGACCGCCTAATGTGGGGTCAGTTGAGGCTACTACATGGAGTATACATTAAATGAAAACACTGTGTATTTTTATTTTTATTTTTTATATTTTCATGGTATCATTTATGATGTCAAGAAAAACCTTCTTCTCCCTATGATTCATACAAGAGAGTGAAGTACAAAAAAATATCATTGAGATCCTTTCGTTCATCTTTATGAGCACTGATTGAGACCCCACCGAGTGCGTTGGATTCCCACCAGTGAGTTCTCTATTCAATAAGACCCTATATTCTTTATTTATCATATTTGTTGAGTTATGCTAGGATGAACTATTTAAAAATATTTGGTGGATCTACATCATTATAGGATGATTCAAGTTCCTAAATTCTAGAGTTTTCATCCGACAACATCATGGTAGGTGGTCTATTCCTTTCATGGGATGTATATGGAATATATATACTTAAACTATCATATAAACATATTTAGGGTATTGCGTATTATAGAGTTTTACCTTGTTTAATACTAGTTATAGTGTGTTTGATTAAAAAAGGGTTAACAATTATGCATAATAATTATTTCCTTGATAATGGGGGTGTTTCTCATGTTTGTTTTATTATGGAAGTTTGGTATAGAAATCATGTTAGGTTAGATTTCTTTTCTAGACCTAGTGTTGTTATGATGGAGTTTTTGTTTATTAGAGATGTATTTGATTTTAATTGTGAATGTATGTCCAAGGGGAATTTAATGTGAGATATTTCTAAGGTATTGTCATTTATATAAAATTATTATTATGTTAACTCAGAGGTATTGACTGTTAGAGCTGTCTGGTGGTCATAGACAAGTGGGGTAAGACCATGAGAGCTACCTAGAACGTTATTATTAATGGATTTTTGGACTATAGAGAATCGTCTGTGAGAGCTTCCATGGGTCATTATACATCATTGTTTCTATATAGACCAAGGGGGTATTCACCATGGGAGATACAAATATTGTTTTCTGTATATGATTATGGATAATTGGATTCAAAGGTGTTAGACTATGTGATCATTCCTCAAGGGACATTATTTTTTTGAATTGATGATATGTTAAACAATAGTTTTTAGACTGTGAGAACAATCCAAGAGGGTTTCTTATGAATTATTGATTGATTATGACATGTATACTAAGAAAAATATGAAGCTTGGAATCGGTAATACATGATAGTTCAGATGATCAATTGGGACGTCTGTTTGTTATTATTATATTGGGGGATACTGGGCTTTGGATAGATTATGAGATTATACTATTCAACGGATTGAATAATTTATAAATTTAAATGAATGTAATTGAAAACTGTATTATTGATTACAAATAAATACTTCATTGTTTATTGATTCATTTTGCATATTAACATCTATATATATTCCTATATAGTTAGGGATATATATTTTGATGGTTGCCTAGTGGGTTTCATCTCACACTCTGTTTGGGTAATATTTTTGGACAAAAAAAAATATGTGGTTGTAGGTATAGACATGAGAATGGACCCCTCTTCCTCTGGTACATGATTGCTATTGGAGTTAGCGATCATGGTACCACAGTGAGGCCTTCAATGCTCATGGATTTTACTATTTTTCTATACTTTGGTTTCATTATTTTCTTTCCAACATTGTGACTTGTTTGGATACATTCCTAGATACTTGTGACATGAATAATTATATATGTATATTATATAGTTGTTTATACCATCAATATTATGTTGTTTATTTATTGTATGGTATTAGTGATTATTATACTATTCAATAGTTTTTATTCAATTATTTATAAACAGATAATGAGGGAATAGTTTCCTTATTTTCAGACCTTGCCCCTCGCTGCTAGTCAGTAGCCTCTTGAGTTTGTGGAAATGCGCATGAGGTCACGTGACCATCTGGATACGGGGCACCTCTGGGCGGCACAAAAAACCAAAATGATAAAAAGTTATATCATAAGAGTATTGTTTCTGATTTTTGTTAGTCTTTGGAGACTACGATCCTGGATTTGATGGAATATGTAGTTTGAAATAAGTTGTTCCCAAGACTTGCTGACCCGTGTATAGGTAAACACCATATTACCATAAATATTAATTTTTTTCTGGTTTTCCAATTATTACAGTTGATTTTACTTCATCATTGGGTGATTCACTTGTTTTTTGTTGTTTTCATTGATATTATTGAGTTTATTTTTCTATTTCATCCTGATGAGATTAGGGAATACCATCTGATGCATCATATAGGTAGTTGATAGAGATCGCATGTCATGCAATCATGTCATGCGATTTAGGGTGCATTACTGATTGTGTGTGGTTTTAGAAGATGTTGTTCTAGATATGCAATATGTTGTGATATATTACCACATCTTTTGGTAGGGTATTTGTATATGTAAGGATTCATTTGGATGGATGCCATCCCTCAAGTGTAATGGGCTCTCTTAGACCAGAATTTGGTGGATCATGTTTGATATTTAGATTTAGTTTTTTCAAGTTAGGATATGAATAAGTATTAAAAACATTTATTCATAGGAGTATGGGATCCATAGTTCATAATTTCTCATGCCTCCAAAAAAATTATTTTTATATGGGTTATGGTGGAGTTTCTAAGGCCCCCTATCCAAAAATCCTAACAACATTGCATGTGATGTTATTAACACATGCCATGTGTACTTCTGTTCAAGAATAAAAAACTTTTCATTTGTACACATTGTGTACTGGGAGTACAATCAATGTAATTATTGACTATTTGACTAACCTATGTGTTCAAAGACATGGGGTTGGAAAACAATTGGTAAAACACACTTCGTCTGGATTTTTCATGTAGTGTTGTAATAAACCATGTATCTGACCATGTTACCAATGACACGGGGGGATGAAACTTAAGTTGTATATGTAGTGTCACATTGATTCATGCCATGTAGTTACTAACCATGTATCGGAGTGTGTGAGAAAAAACACTAGAATTTGGAAAGTTACTAGTACACATCGTGTCTAGGGTTACGACACCATGTACTGTTAGCAAGGATAGAACTATGTAGTTTTATTTGTGTAGAAGAATCAGGGTATGAGGAAAAATTAAAGTACACACTGTGTCATAGGAGGAACATGTTGGGTGTATGGGTTTCTACATGCCTTGGTTTGGACAAGGTACACACTCATGTAAGGAATAAAGGGAACATGCCATGTAAGGGTTACACAAGTCGTGTAACCCTATTTTGTAAAACTTTAATGTTTCTTCTCATGTTACTTTCTAGAACATCTATATTTTTTTCCATGGTAATCATTAACGTAGGTGTGATATTGACCTTACAGATTCATGCCACCAATATGTAATCGGGTTTTATGGCAGGTACATGGCAATGACCAGATACTTGAAAGGATTGATCTGGGACGACCACCAGATCCTCCCATTTTGCCTGTTCGGGCACCAGGTATTATACCCGACATAGGTGTCGATGCACAATTATGTGAAGAATTTATAATGATGTTACAGACCTCCCAAGGATCATTGCATCCTCCTCATTTATGGGAGAGTTGAAGAGGGTGTTCTAGTAGCCGCAACAGCCCACTTTTTCAGGTGATGGAGGACTATAGGCTATAGAGTCGTGGTTACAGGCCATGTAATCAATATTTGAGAATTTAAATACACCTCCGGAGTGGAGGGTGAATCTCTCGACATACATTCTATATGAAAACACCTAGATATAGTGTTATTTTATCTCATATGTGGGATGTCATCTAGATATGGCTTGGGAAGAGTTAGAGAGGACCTTCTATGATTACTTGTACTGTGATACATTGAGAGGTGATCGGGACGAGAGTTATTGTATTTATTGTATGGTTCTCTATCGGTGATGGATTACTCATATCATTTCACAGATCTTCAGCATTTCGCACCTGTTCTGGAAAGTGATGTGTTATCTTTTGCAATAAACTTTGAGGATGGTCTCAGGTATGACATCTCATCATAGGTTAATTTCTTCAAGCATACATCAGTGACTACAATAGTAAAATAGGTGCTGATTACTAAGTGAAATATGAGGGAGATGGGTGTAGTGAGCTAGGGTGGTTCAACATTTGGGGTTGGTACACCTTCGAAAGATAACAGGAAGCACCATAGGGAGTTTTCAAGTGGCGTTTCTTCAGGAATAAATGTGGTATAATACCAGTGTAGGAAGAGTGGGTGCATGAGACATCAGTGACTAAGAGACATAGTTGTGTGCTAATCATGTAGAAAGATGGTCCATCATTAGTGTTTTTTTTTGTTTCCTTACCAGTAGTGGGTGATAGTGGTTATGTTATGACACCACATTTATGAGTAGGACCACAAGTTTCTCATCAGTCTAGGAACTGGATTTCAAAAGGTCGTTTGGGCCGGGGAGTTGGTCATGGACATGGTTGACAGTTGGTTGTCATTGAGTGATAATAGGGTAGATCAGCTCAGGGAACTCTGGAAGGGTTGTAGGGAAGATGAACAGGTCGTAATTTTGTAGTGGAGCAGAGCCAACATGAATAGGATCTCGTACCTTATACAGTTATAGGTACGATTCTAGTTGCCTCGATTTTATCTTTTTCTACTTTTGATATCGATGATTCCTATAGTTTTATATATGTTGTTGTTGTTGAGATCTATTGGGTATGTGTCTTTACTTCTTAGGATTTTATGTCTCTAGACACTCTGTTGGGGATTTGGGGGGCTAGTGTACATCAGTTCAAGGAGTACCCTCTTTAGGATAGAGGGTGTCACTTCTTATGCGATTTATTTTTCATTGAGATGAATGTCTTTGAGGAAATTCTCAGAATGCACCGGTTATTCTCTTTTCATTATTAATTTGAATAATATCACCAAAAGTTGAGTTTCATATCACTTGAGGGAGTACCTTTTATACATAAGGTACAATGGTATGTCTATGATAGTAGAGTGGGATCCAAGCTTCATGGGTTGGAAGGAATTAACACCTAGATTTCTATTTTATATTTGGATGTCTAGGAGAATTCATAGTTGGACATTCCTCTAGTACTGTATTATTTCAAGGATGGATTTCCTTATTATATTTCAGGTTTACCTCTAGAGAGAGAGGTATATTTATCTATAGATTTTTTTTCCAAAAGTGGAATCAACATCCCATCCTCCATATAGGATGGCTATTCCAGATTTGGAGGATCACAAGAAGCAGTTAGAGGAGTTTTGGAAATGGGTTTCATCCAACCCATTACTTCTCCTTGGGGTCCTCCTGTCCATTTTACAGAGAAGGCGAACATTACCCACAGAATGTTTGTGCATTATCATATGTTGAACAGGGTTTGGGTCATGAACTGATATCCATTGTCGAGGATTGATGACCTCTTTGATCAGATTCAAGGATCCTGGAGTTTCTCATTGATTTAATTGAGATTCGGTTATCATCATTTTCAATTTAAACCTTAAAATATACAACTTATTTACTTTTGATGTTCGTGTGGTTTATATGAGTATTTGGTTATGCCGTTTTGTCTCACGAATGTGCCAACATTTTTTATGGACCTAATGAACCGAGTGTTCCATCCATTCATGGATTCTTTTGTGGTAGCCTTCATGGATCATATCTTGATATACTCTCACACTCAACACAACCATGCTACCGATCATGAAATCACTTTTTTTTCCCTGAGGGAGAATTATTTATATGTTAAGATATCAAAAATCCACTTTTGGATGGAACATATTCACTTCATTGGTCATTTTATCTTGCAAGGATCTGTATCAGTAGACTTAGAGAAAGTGAGAACGGTAGATTATTGGGAGAATCCAAAAAACATCTTTGAGGTAAACAGTTTTATGGGATGGGTTGGTTACTAAAGGAATGTTATACTAAACTTTTCATGCATATAAAATCCACAGACTGGCCTGACAAAGATGGGTGAAAAGTACTTGTGGATATATTCATGTGATCTGGCCAATCAAGAGCTAAAAGTGAGATTGACATCAACACTGATGTTGATTTTTCTATATCCAGGAAGGAGGTACATCATTAACAGTTATGCATCAGGTATCATGATAGGATTACAAATTATTTAATGGGGAAGGAATCATTTGGTAACAGTCTCGGCAGTGGAGTCCACATGAGAAGAATTACCCAATGCACAATCTCGAGTTACCAGTAGTTGTGAGTGCTTTACATTATTGGATACATTATATTTTGGTAGAAGATTTTTTTGTATTCAATGACCACAAAGTATCATGTATATATTTACTAATAATGATCTGAATTTGAGACAATGAATTTGGTTTGATTAACTTCATTCTGTTGACTTTGATCTTACCTACAGAACTGGCAATGGAAACGCAGTGGTTGATGCGTTGAGAATGAGGACTTAGATATATACAGTTCTGGAGGCCAATAGTGAGTGGCAGATTCTGTATATGTTCTCAAAGATGAATTTGGAGGAGCACGGTAGATAGTGGTAGATGATTCATTCTTCAATAGATGTTACGGCTACTCTAATGGAACGATTGAGAATGTGGTTTCTATCATATTTTGTAGGCCTAGTCCTATGAGAGAGTATGTTAGGAGAGGGCCCTACTCCCTGGTGGACTATAGAAATTAATGATATATTCATTTCCATGGACACATATGGGATTAAAGAAACATATGTGAGGAGTCGATTCATGATTTCCCTTCCATAGATTCGGTAGTTCGTCCTGGTGGCACAATGATGTATATGGATCTACCCCATCAGTATTGGAAGCTAATAATGAAGAAGGATGTAGTTGGTTACATTATGAGACATTCCACCTATTAGCATGTGAAGGTGGAGAATCAATTACAGAAATGGCATTTATAGTAGTTCCACATCCCCAGGTGGAAATGGAATGATGTCACGATGGATTTCATGATAGGGATACTGAGGTTTCCTCAATGGAATGATGCAATTTGAGTTGTTGTCAATAGTCACACGAAGGTGTCACAATTCCTACTGATTAAAGAACCCTAATGTTTTTATGAACATGTAATTTTGTATGTGTAAGAGGTTGTAAATTTTCATGGGGCTCCACACTCTTTTTTTTAGAAATGGAAACCAGTTTTACTTCTCGTGTCTAGAAGAGACTCTAGAAGGCTTATGGTAAATTAGTAATTCTGAGTACATCTTACCATCCCCATATATATGGATATCCCAAGCACATGATTCATGTGTTGGAGTATATTCTTCGAGCATGAATCATATATTTTGGGGGTTATTTGGAGAGACACATACCCCAAGTGAATTTTTCCTACAATAATAGTTTTAGGTGACGATTCAGATGTCACCTTATGAGGCTTTTTGTGGTAGGCCTTCCGGATCACCCCTTTGTTGGCTGGAGGCAAGGGAGGAAACTAGGCTAGGACCACATCATGTCCAAGATACCACTGAGGAAATGGATTTTATTCAGAATAGAATTGATTTTTCATAGTCCTAAAAGAAATATTATGTTGATCGGCAGAGAGGACCTATGTTGTTTGAGGTCAGAGATATGGTTTTTTATGTGTCACATTGAGGATTGGACACATGAGGACTATGAGAAGGGGGTAGAATTCACTGAAATACGTCTGGCCATTTGATGTTTTGGAGAGATTCGGGATGGTTCGCAATCGGTTGCAGTTAAATCAGAGGTATCATTCTATACACGACATCATTCATTTTCCTTGTCTAGTATATTACTTTTCATACCCGTATCATGTTTTCCATCCTGTGGCGGATGGGTGGGAGGTGGATGCATCCTTCGAGGAGCTCCCTATTAGGATTGTGGATTGCAGCACCAAGGTTTTCCATGGAAAATTTGTTCCTATAGTATAGGTCCTACAGAATCATTGTTGAGTACATGATGAGACCTGAGAGAGGGAGGCTGATGTTAGATTACAATGGCATGAGTTTGTATGAAGCTTCTTCTTCGCCACACATGGAAGGGAAATTTGGGGATGAATTTCCTCAAGGGGGATGTCTTTATGTGCCTGAATCTTCATTTCAGGTATAGATCATTATTTTGTGTTCTTTTTGATGAAAATGATGAAAGCAGAAGTTTTCTAAGTACACTGCATGTACCCGATTGTCGTGTATCATCGTGTACTAGCTATGTAACGGCCGAGTACATGGCTGTGTATGTGACCTGGCAGATAGCCTAAAGTGGGGGTCAGTTGAGGCTAGTATAGGACAAGTGCATTATATGAATATTTCATGTAATTATCTTTATTATTTTTCATATCAGTTTAGGATAACATCTCGCATCCAGAAACAAATTCTTATCCATATGTTTTATATACAATATCAATTTACGAATGAATACCACCTTTAGTTCCTCTGTCTATGCTCCGATTGAGACTGTTCTGGTTGTGTTGGATTCCCGTTGGTGAGTTATCTCTTCCCCTAGATCCTCTCTTCCATAATATCTTCTCTCTCTTGAGTTATCCAAATTTGAGACATTTTAACCTTTTTGTAGATATATATATTTATAGGATGATTCAAGGTTATAGAGTGTTCATCATACAACATCGAAGTATGTGTTTTGTGCTTTTATTGGGTTGTCTTGGATTATATATTCTAAAAGTCTTGAATAAAAAATTTTAGGGTACGTCATGTTCTGGAATTTATCCATGTTTAAGACCTATTATGGTGTTCTTGATTGAGAAATGTTTATTTATTATGTGTAAGGATAATTTCACGGATTATATGTGTGTTTCCCATGTTTGTTTGATTATGATCATTAGGTCTAGAAAGCATGTTAGGCTTGATTTGGTTTCCATACATAGTGTAGTTAGGATGGATTTGTTGTTTATTTTTGGTAAATGTGTTTCAAAATGTGAAATTATGGCCATTGGGGATTGGATATGAGAGATTATTGAGGTAGGTTCATCCATGTACAATTCAATTATGTTTACAGAGAGGTATTGACTGTGAGATATTCGTAGTGGTCATAGAACATAGGGGTTATACAGTGAGAGAAAACCAGAGGGTCGATATTAATTGAATGTTGGATAATATGAAATTGATTTTGATAGATGATATGGGTCATTATAATTCCTTGTTGATATAAATACCAAGTGGGTATTGACCGTGAGAGATATGCAGGTGGTTGTTTTTAAATGACTAGTGCTATGTGGGACCAATGGGGTTAGACTTTGTGAACTTTCCCAGAGTGTAATATTTTTTTTTCAATTAATGATATCTTAAACTAGAGGGATTAGAGTATGATAAAATATTTATAGGGTTTCTTAATAATGGTTTATTAATTATGACAATTTTACCAAGACAAAGAAAAATATTGGACTCGGTCTTACTTGGTGGTTTAGATGGTCTTTTGACTTGTCTATTTTTTATTATTATACAAGGGGATACAGAGCGTAGTCTAGAACCCATGGTTACATTATTCAACGGTTGGAATAATTTATAAATGTAATGGAAGGTAATTATAAACTTTAGGAATGTTTACATTTGAGTACTTCTTAATTTATTGTCTTTTTTTGCATATTACCAGCTATATATATTCACTGACAGTTCAACACAAATCTTTTTCTCGTTGCCTACTAGGGTTTTTCTCAAAAATTATTTGGGTTATTCTTTTGGACCCAAACTAAATATAGTATTTCAGGTATAGATAATGTTAAGTTCCCTTCGTCATCTGGTACTTGATTGTTGTTGGAGTAGGAGAGCTTGAGATTAAGGTGAGGATTGTGATGTTGTTGGGGCTTACTGTTTTTCTGTAATTTTGTTTTTGTATTTTATTTCTAGAATTATGACTCATTTAGAGGATTTCCTAGATACTTGTGACATTCAAATATATATATATATACTATAGTTGTTTATATAATTAGTCTTCCACTGTTAACTTGTTCTATAGTATTACTGCTTCTGGTACTGTTCACTATTTTCTATTAAACTGTGTATACACTGTCAATGAGGTCATAGTTTTAACATTATCAAACATTGGCCCTCAATGCAAGTCAGAATCCACTGGCATTGGGGGAAATTTTCTTGAGTTCATGTGACCAAAAGGGTATATGGCACCTCTGGGCAGCACATATAACCATACGTTACAACCAGTATGAATAGTATTAACTTCAATCTAAAAAACAATTTATCTAAAATTAAGTGAGTCCATAAAATAATAAAATCACATTATATTGATTCAATAAAATTATTAAAATTCATCATATATAATTTTTAGACATGAAATGCGAACAAATTCAATTTTCCATATAAAAGACTTATTTTTCAAAAAAAATCATTTTTGCCTCCATTTGATGGTGCACCCATTTTAAATGTTGTTTTTTAAACACTAATTTTTTTATTTGATGAAAAATACATCTTATTTTGAATATTAATATTAAAATTTATGCTGGATGAATTTTTTTTATTTTCCTCATAAATTTTAAATTTTGATGAATATTAAAAAAATTTAAAAGTATAATTGAAATCATCTTTTTTCATCACAAAAAATTATGTAGTTAAATTTTATTATTGAGTGGTTTTAATGTATAAATAGAATATTATATTATCATTAAATATAATGTATTTTATTTTCATTAATTTTACATTGAATTCATATGTAAAAACATTTCAATCTTTTCTAAAATTTTAACATTGAAAAAAACCTTTTTCTTATTCCAACAATGGGAATAATTTTAAATTAATTAATAAAAATAAGGTTTTTTAAATTTTGAAAAATTTATTCCATATTTAGAATTAGTAGAATCATATTATGTAAATATATTTATTTAATTTATGGTTATTATGTTTAGTAACTTCATTAATTTTTTATTAATACTATAAAAGTTTAAACCGTGTAATTAAGGGTATGAATACAATTATAAAATTAACATAACACATGTATTAATAACATTGAATGATTTTGTTTCGACCAAAATAAACATTGGGACAAAATGGTATCTATTTGAATCCACCTCGATGATATTAAGACATTTAACTTATTTTATTTAAGGAAATGATATAAATGTCTCAATCAATGTTTAATAATTAAATAATTTTAATATATGGTAATACAAAAGATAAATTCGATTATAAATACATATTTAAAATGTAAATCATTTCCCTTTATCATGGAAATTTATTTGTATTTTTTATGCAAAAAATCACCTTAATAGTTTATACATTATTGATACATAAATTATTTAATTGGTGAAAAATGAATTTTATTGTTTTTATTAAAATAATAATACCCATTAAAATTCTAAAAAATTGGCCAAATCATATTTTTAGAATATACCTCAACCATAATGATGAAAGGTCTGAGTTATAGACCATTTTAACACTAATATAAGTGATTAAGATATTTATATAATTTTATTTAAAGTGACGTTGTTGTCGTGACATCCATAATTTATTAAGTATTATAATTTAAATATTAGATTTTCAATAATTTAAATTTGACTATATGTTTTATTATGAAATTTAGTATTTTTTTTCATTATCATGTATTTTATTTTAAACTTAAATTTAATAGTGAATCACATTAAAAAATTACAAAAAATTGCTTTACTAATAATTTTATAAAATGAAATATCAAATAAATGTTGTTAAAATAATGACATAAATTTAATTTGGAGTAATAAACCGGTTTAGTTAATTATATATATGACCTTGACCTCCCAATAATATAATAAGGTGTTTTCTAGAATTTATCTTGTTATATTAATATTTTAAAAAATTAATGAATTTAAGAGTGTCAAAATAGACACTATTGTTGTTTTATTAAAACAATGTATTATTAAATTATTTACAATGCAGAAAATATTTTTTAATAATATAGAATAATAATAATATGGTATTAAATGCTCTAGGGTACATATTTATGGTCTAATATGCATCAAATAAGTTAATATTTAATCTCATTAATATTTATAAATTGGTCATCTAAAGAAAAATTAAAAAGAATAACTGAGTTTTAATAAATGATAATGCTTAAAATGACATAAAAACAGGTCTAAATTTTATTAGTTTATGATATTACAACATTAAATCATCTCATACTTTATATTGGGATATTTTAGAGGTTATTTTGTGGTTTATTTTTATTATAAATTAATACTTTGGAGGTTTAAAAAAGTGGACATCACATCATTTATAAAGGGAAACCTCCCCCTCACCTCTTCACATCAATTTGAGTCTTTAAGATCTGCCAACACCTTCCATTTTTCATTATCGATTTCTTTAATCATGTTATATAGGTTATTTCTTTCACAAAAGTTCATATTTAGTTCCTGTAAGAGTATATTTAGAGGAAGCACATTGAGGAATATGTAATCTCTTCTACTGATTCTTTCAAAAATATTTCTTCTTGAACATCCACTTCAATAGTTCTTTCATTATAAAATAATAAAATAAATATCAATCATATTCTAGTATTACATTATAATTATTAAACAATCGTAAACCACCATCTATCTATCCTACAAAAAAATGAAATAACCACATATGTGCAAGTACGTCTTATCGTCTCCATGCCGTAGTGTAATATATTTTTTACCACCACCATAATTTGAAGGATACAATGATTTATGTAATTACTCTATATGATTAGTATAACATGAAATTTATTATGTAAAAACATATATATTAGCCACTTCGATACCATTTCACAATTATCATAATGATACAGTCGCTTATGTGTACGCACGACCTACCGTCTCCACGATGTGGTGTGATTAAATCTTCATGATAGCCACTAAAAATTATTATTTCAATGTAAATAATGACAAATATATATATTTATTATGAAAATATCATTTTTTAATGATATAAATATTTTATAATACGGATAACTAGAACAAAATTGGCAAAACATGTATAAACAAATAAAGTCATTTATACCAAAATATGATTAATAATGAAAAATGTTTACCAAAAATTGATAAATTGATCTTATATGATATCATAAAAATTAATATTAGTATATAATAATACAATGATATCATTTAAATCATTATACAAGAGGATTAGATACACCCATATGATATATGACATTTCGTGAGGGATTATTTTGTCTCACATTTCTTTCGATGGGACATATGCATTACAATCAACATTTTTATTTTGTGTACTGTTTATGATTACCATGAATGTTTTTATGATTATTATTAAGAACTTTATGATATTTAAATATTAATATAATTATCTTAATTTTATGAGTCATACTATTTTTCAGATTATAAATTGGTAAGGGATTACTTTGCAATCTAATTTTTATCTGAGATTGTTTATTCGTATATATTTATTGGGATATATTTATCATCCACATCTATGTTAACCAAATATTTAACATTATATATATCAATATACAATTATTTAAATTTAATTTTACCCTTAGAGAAATATTAATTATACGGTATGAAAGGAATGTTAAGTCATTATTCGAAACGAGGTACTTTTTGACTTTTTCAAAAAAACTATAAGGAGAATGTATTTTTAACTTATACGAAATGATATGATTTTTACATATTCATAACACCTTATTTAGATGATATATCCCATGCAAGATTTCATGTTTTTATTCAAATAAATTATCTTCTTTTAAAATTTTGTGTAATTTTGATAAAAGAAGAAAATTTTAGAGACGAATGGATATTTTCATCAAGAATTAATTTCTAATATTATATCAAATTAATTTCTATATTATATAACATTCACTAAATAGGGGTACATTTATATACCTATTGTTACTTATATTTGATTTTCTTAAAAATGGAATGATATTTTATATGGATTATTTTATAATGTAATCTTGTCTAAGAAACCCATTTTATTTCATGGGTTACACTATGATAAATGAATTTTGTTTTTGTGGAACACGTAAGAATGATTTCAATATGAGATAAGTGGGATTGATATATCTTTCAAATTCAATGGGAAATGATATATATCAAATGATATAGAAAAGAATAGAATAAAAGTAAATGTATTTCAGTAATAAAAAAGCAGAAACGACATGTATATCAAGTTTAGTAAAACATGGTTGTAGCGAGGAGTGAATTCAGTTTAGTAATGGACTTTGTCCACTATGATGGTTTTGGAAATGAGCCATGTATAATATTGAAATTATTCTATGTTTTTTCCCACATGTTCATATTTCATTGGAATTCTATGTTATCATAGTTAATTATCATTAATGGTTTATGGCATACATACTACCAAGATTTATTTTATGACTCACGATTTTGAAATTCAAAATATACGATCATGTTCTTAACTTATTATGTTTATATTTTCCCGATTTTTCCTTAATAAACATATGAGCTAAACCAATTTATGTTTTTATTTCCCAAAAGGTAAAAAATAATGGGTTTTGGAATGGAAACTAAACATGATGATATTTATGGTAGATGTTCAAGATCATTCACCATGCTATAAGAATTTGTTCAGAGTCTCCAACGAAAAAAAACCTAAATGGTCTTTGGTAATATCATCATGTATTTTATTAAGTATTACACAAAAGAAAAGTAATTTTCTTGTATTTAAATCTTGGGTCGTTAGATATACAATATGGGGAGGAACAGATAAAGTCATGTGGACTGCTAGATTGGGGCACCGACACGTGTCACATAGGCAAGGACATCATCGAAACAAAATAAGGTTGGAGATCCATTGAGTGAGAAAAATCATGGATTTATTACACAAGTGAGGATTTATTGGTCTGAAATCTTCATGGATCTAGTTATAATAGATATGGGAGTCATTAATGAACTGTAGCAAGTGCTGTAGTAGGTACTTTAGCGTAACTATAGCAGGTACTATAGCGGCACTATATCAGGCATTGATTGGCACTGTAGTAGCCAAGAATATTCCCTTTTTTGGGCCTTCGGGCCACCAATTTGGTCCCCAAGTCCTTTAAGGGTTTCGGGCCACCAAATCCATTGGGTTAGTAAGGCCTTCGGGCCACTTCATGGCTATCGAGACACCTTAAGTGGAAATACAAAGCACACCACCTATAAGGAACAAGCTTTAGAAGGAAGAGGAGTAAAGAGAATTCACCATTGTAGAAGCTAAACAGATTGAATGAATGTGAGGGTATGACATCTACCATCGGGATAAGCATGTGCATGCATGGGAAATCCTATCCAAACATCCATGTGATGGTGGATATGTGATTTCACGATGAAGATGTCGGGGAGGAGTAGTTCCATGTAGTTAGTCAGGGTTGTATGAAAATTTTAAAGCCTACGAGTAATGAATTTCTCTTAGGCCTATGGGCCATGTAATACTTACACCTATGGGCCTTATAAGGGTTCCACCTCATCCCTTTAATGGTGGATTATCAAAAATCAATAAAAATGAAGGCCTTCGGGCCATTGGAAAATGGTGTTCTAAAATTTGGAATGATATCAAGTGTTCCATATATACAATTGATAATAATGGAATTATTGTGTTACCCATATTTCTCAAATTTCATCATATATCTTAGTAACTAGAAGATCTATATGGATTTTAGGGATCATTTTTTGGGAGATAAAATCAAGTTGAAAAATTATGTTTGTATTGATGGATGATTAGTGGTTAAAAAGGTGAATGTTGTGCGAAAACAACCATGAGCATTCATGAAACATATTCCCCTTTCATTGTGGAAATGAGATTAAATTAATATGGAATATTCCATAGGATTCTAAATGAAACCTAGAAAGTGTTTTGCAATATGGGTTATCATTGATTACCTTACCAAATCTACACATATTCATTATATATTAGATGATATTACTAATAAGTGCCAATATAAGCTCTATTTAATTATCTTTTAAGACATCCATTTAATTTTTTTTAATTGAATCAAATTAAGATCCTGATTTTAAATCAAAATTATGGAAGTGTCTTAGGATTACTCTTAATACTAACCTTCAATTGAGAACTCCACACCATCATAAAAAATATGGACTATATAAAATATTGTTTTAAACAATGGAATACATATTTATATCATTATAAATAGATTTCCATTTTTTGTGTGGTAGATATTTTCCTTTTGATGAATTTTTTCAAACATTAGTTTCCATTCATGTAATCAAATTGTGTTGAAAGTAACATTATATGGAAAGAGATGTCACCCTAAAACTTTATGTATAGAATTTAGTGAAACTAAAATTGCGGGAACAAAATAATTTTACTAGATCTAAACAAATTTTAATGCTATTCTGCATCAAATTAAATATTCCCTATGTAGGATAATAGTAATTCCATTAATCCGATGAAGGATTGGGAATTCCATATTGAAGATCATGTTTTATTTAATGTATATCCATGGTATGGTGTTAGGTTGATTGCTATGATAGGTAAATTGAGTCCAAAGTATATCAGACACTTTTATATTGTTGTATTAATTTTTTTATCTTATCATTTGCATATTTCTCGAGATATACAAAATTACAATATGTGTTCCACTTATCATTGATAAGTATTTATATGCTAGACCAAACACATGTGCTCACGAATGATGAAATAGAATTGATATCTGATCAATCATAATATATAAAACACAAAAAAAATCAATACTAGAGAGAATGTATTGATGAATTGTATGAATCATCTAGTAATGTTTCATTGGTGAAATCACAAAATATATGATGCAATAATGGATCCATAAGATGTTATGAAGAGGAAATGACCACATATACAAAGAAGTTAATATATATGAAATTTGAATGGTGAATTTTTTTACGATTATAGAAATTAACAACCACATAATTTATAATTTATTTCATTTAGTATAAATCTAATTTCATTCATATATTGTGATTCTTGCAGCACTCGGTTTGAAAGAAACATGATACTCTATTGGTTAAATATTACAATTATTCATATATATAATGTGATCTTAATTTCACACAATTATATAAAAATAATTTTATAATATAAAAATAAATTTTGAAATTCTCAAAAAACAAATTAGTTTTATATAATTTGATATATTTAAAAATAGTTTAGTTCGTTATTAAAAGATAATTTTTTTAAATTAAAAATGAATAATTTTTTTTCTATTAAATAGTGTATAATGTTAAATTATATTTCAAATGGTAGTTAAAGTGGATTTAGTTTAATTTCATAATAAACAATCCAATTTTGATAATATTAATTTATCTTATTTTTAACTTTGATATACAATATTTGTAAAATTTTGTACATTTTTTCATTAAAATCCTTCTTTCTCATCACACCATAGGGGAGAAATTTAATATTGTTTTTTAAAATTATCTAAATTGAATTAATAAAAATTTATTCAATATTTTATTTGGAGAAATTTATAATTTATAATTAGGTATACTAAATTTTCATAAAAATTAATGGGGGATATAGTAGAATTGAATTACCATAGTTAAGGTAAAAATTGATTTTCTCAGGGTAAACTAAAAAGATAACTGAAAAAGTGACCCATATAGTTGAAAAAATTTGTTTTCTTCTCATTTATTAACCATTGATAATATATGTCTCCCTAATTGATCATGTTATGACACTTTTTCATTTGATAAATGATTGAGAAGTAATTTATTTTCAAAAATACGATGGGTGTCCTCTCCTACACATATAAATGTTAGACCATCTTATCTATTCCTCAAATAGTCACAATTCATTATTTCATTGAAGAATGTCCAAAATAAATTCCCAAAATCACTCAAAACATCTTAGAATCTGCATTTTGTGTATAAATACGACCTATGATTGTTTTAGTGCAGTCCTAAAGAGGATTCCTAAAGAAGAGGTAATGTTATTTAACAAGTATCTTTTTTTCATTTCTTTACCCACCCACTAGAATTTTTATTAAACTATGATAATATAATTGCATAATTATATTCCATATATTGGGATGTTTTCATAATAATTTAATTACCAATAATCATATCAACATAAATCAAATTGGATTTGAAATTATCATTTGTGTGTAAAGAAGACTACCGCCTCATAAAATGATGTTGTTCGTTCTTTAGTTATAACCTTCCACAGTTTCATATTATGATTGATATAAAATGTGTGAATATATAATATTTTTAACATATTTATAACTCATGAGTCAGAATATAAAATATATATTTAAATTCTATTTCATAGGATACATGAAATTAGTGCTCATGTGTATGGTGGACTACCTCCACACAAAGTGTGGGGATTCATCATTCAATAACTCTTCAACTGGAAGGTACTGTGGATGAATATAATTATAATTTGTGATATAAATTTTTTAATTATAATATTGATGATATATTTATTATCATGGAATGATAAAAAATCATTTTCACTTTCATAACACTTCACTCGCATTAAGGCGATAACATCATTCATGTATGTGTGGATTACCGCCATCCTAAAAGAAATGTGACCATATTTTCATCACTAAAACACATGGATGATTTATATATATGTCTATAATTTTATATATATATATGATATAATTAACATTATATTAAAAATATATATTAGTCATATTTATTCCCTAATGACCTATGGAAAATGGAAACATCACTCAAGTGTATATATGACCTACAATATTCATGATCGTAACATAGATAATTTTTTATTATGAGATTTTATGAATGGATCCAAATGTATAATTAATTATAAAACGTTCATGATTATTGTTATAAAGTGGATGAAACTATGAAATATTTCAATGATCCATAACAATTATGACAAAAACAGCATGAAAAATCAGCGTAATTGACACCTTGAAACAATGAAAAAACATAAATAGTATTAATAATGGCATGGTAAAATGTTTTAAAAAGTTCATATATTTTATTTTAAATATTAAAATGGTGATTGTGTAATATAATTATAATATTAAAACCACTATAAATATGGTTCAATCAAGCTCAACCAAAAGTGTTTCTGAGGTAAGGGAGTTATTCTCAATTTACGTTCAACTGAGACTCATTTTTAATCACGCATTAATTTAGTTTTATATGGTGTATATAATTCCAATGCGAAATATAATATCATGATTAATTCATTAATCAAGGTATTTCATGTTTAAATATTATTTATATAATCCAAGGGAATTTTAATCAAAAAATAACATGTGGTAAAATTATTTACCAATCTCACATTATTTAGTGATTATTATCTTTTTTTCTAGAAAAAATCACATTCAAGAGATCATTTTTTAGTAGAAATTACATTTGTATTATGTATCCTTATTATATAATTATGGATATTATTATTTCCTATAAAATATAAACATTTTTACATATGGAGTTTACTTTAAATTTTATTTATGTAACAATGGAAATATTGAAAATTCCTTATACTTAACGAAATATGGATATCCGAGGATAATGTATATTAAATTAATAATTAAATATAGTATTGAATATATTTGAAATGAATTTGACCTATAATGAACGATGGATCTTGGAATTATATATCCACTTGGTTCATCTATAAGTCTCGTGATAAACATTAGTTGGATAAATTCAATATGATTCTACCATTGGATTAATATCTCTAGAGAAAGGTCTTGATAGTAGAGGTTTCATGTGTGTAAGACATGATGTCCACTTATTAAATATTTCCTTCATTCGTAATTTAGTAATTATTATTCATGATATTTTTTCAATGTTATTATATCTGGATGAATTTCATATTTATTTATTTATTTTATTGATTCATTTTTCAGTTTTTTACCTTTCCAGATGGATTATTACTTATATGTTCAGAAAATAAACATATTTAATTATCATGTATGTTTAGTTATTTAAAATTCTTTATTAATTACTTCTTAATGCTTTATAAATTATTCTTCAATTAATAACCCATACTACGAATTTTATATCACCCCTATTATGCTTCCTTTCCCCATGTTATGATGATTAATCCTGTGAATGAGTTTCCTAGGATGCTGATCATTTTTTTTCGGTATGTACTATGATTTATTTTCTATTACCCTTGGTAAATGAGTATCTTGTAAATATAATATTCTGCAAAATTGTTAAATTTATGTTTCCTGGAATATTTGAATCTTTCAATTTTTGTAAATTTAATAAAGTAGTCACTCGCTCAGGGATATGGCTTTTGGGGTTGTTACATTTGAATATTGAACTCATTTGTCATGAACCGTCCTCGAGGCCCATGCAGTGACTACCCCAAGCCTGCCTTCCATAGGCCAAGGGATGGTGACTAGCACCACAGGTGTAAATCCCACTAAAAAGAAAAGAAATTGCCTTTATAAAAGTAAAAAACACATCAGAATACCCAATATAAATAAGCACAAGTAATACTGAATGAAAATTATGTGCTGAAAGGTAAATGGGCCAAAATAAAAACCCAACTGAAAGTAAAATACAACTAAAAAATTAGAACTACAGAAAATAGAAACCACCATGTCGTCCTCCGAGAATCCCACCTGAAGGGTGTGTACATATGGTCTCCTTAGCACCTCGGGTTCATTCGTCTGCTCCGAGTACGTCTCACCATGTGGTCCACCTCCTGGTACTGTCCAACTCTACAAGCCTCAACCACAATCAGTGTTGTCCGTCATCTACAACCAACACAATGTAGTGCGGGAATTCCCTAGGCAAGGGTGAGTATAATGATACATAGTAGGTACCCTGAGACCCCTGAAGGTCTCCTAGAATCCACAAAGGATAATCCATAATGGAAAGGTATAATCATGAAGTATCAACCAACTCTACTTAGGTATATTCCCATACATATACCTGAGTCATCAATTCCAGTTTGGCACCAAGTCATGAGTCCATGCACAACCCAGTCCACACTGGAAAGAATTCAATCACACAGATGGTATTGATTGATAGTCCAGACTCAGTTCCCACTGGTATACATCTTTCGTAATGTGATAATGATGATCAGGTGTAGACACTGATTCATCTAAGCGGGCGGACCCACGTAGGATACTAGTACCACTAAGCTGTCAAACCCACATAGGATACAAGACCAGCTACTATGTTGGACCCACGTAGGATACAAGAACAGTAGTCATCGCAATCGTACCCATGGAGGATTTCTCGTATGGTAGTCATCGTCGTCGAACCCTTGGAGGATTCTAGTACGTTACTCATTGTCGCTAATCCAACGGAGGATTCTATTACGGTAGTCGTTGAAGTCACAGCCAACTCCAGGGTTCCCGCACACAAGACACTTTATTCCAGGAGGGTCCTCTTCTCGAGCCAAGGGGTCGATACATCAACATTCACGAAGTCCATAGCTGATGTATCTCGAAGATCCCTTTAATCAAAAGGAACCCGACGCGATAGACGACGTGTCAATCGGACGCCCAGTCTGTAAGATATTGGCTTTTCTGTTCCAGGGGCCCGGTTGGAAATATGCTCATTCCAAACCTGGCCATTTTCGAAAGTCGTCCTAAAATCTCTTAGATTATCTCAAAAGGACATCCTCGACACAAGGGTCCCAGTGCCGCAGATGGTGTATCGATCGGACGCACGGTCTTAAAGATATTCACCTTTAAGTGTAAATAGGACCATCCCGTTAAGCCCAGTTGGCCGATGGGTCAGGTAAACCTAGCATTGGTGGGTCTGACCCAGTAGAACGTTGGACTGGCCTGATGAATCATGCGGCCCTTTGAGATGAGTCTTGAATTTCAATCATTATCATCGATGTGATTGACTTCATTCTAGTGTGGGCTGGGTTGTGCTTGTGCTCGAGAGTTGGAGTCGAACTGGTATTGATGACTTAGGTATGTCTATGGGCATATAAATATGTGGAGTTGGTTGATTCTTCTGGATTGTATCTTTTATTTTTAGTTTAGCCTTCGTGGATTCTGGGGGACCTTTGGGGGTCTCGGGGTCCCTATTGAGTATCGTTATACTCACCCCTGCACGGGAAATGGCCGCACTATGTTGTGTTTGATGAAAACGACGGACATCATTGATTGGGGAAGATACTTGTGGAGCTAGACCGTACCTAGAGGTGGACACATGGCGGAACGTGCACAGAGAGGACAGATAGGCCCGAGGTGCCAAGGAGACAATCAAATACCCACCCTTCAGGTGGGATTCTCGGAGGATGACTCAGTGGTTGCTGCTTTACTTTACTTCTATTGTACTGGGATTTTAGTTGTATAGTACATACTATTGGGCTTGTATTTCCGACCCCTTTCTTTTCCGCACTTACTTTTGTATACAGTTTTACTCAGGGCTTACTTCTGTTGCTTACTCTATTCTGTTTTTTTTACTATATAAAGTCAATGCATTCCCTTTTTATCGGGATTTACGCCTTTGGTTCTAGTCGCCAGCCTATGGCCTATGGAAGGTGGGCTTAGGGTAGTCACAACACGGGCCCTGAGGATGGGTTGTGACATAGTCGGTTCATGAGACTAGTTATGAGTGGAAGAATATGAATTTCAAGTATGATAAGTATGTCATGGTTTAGAAAGGACAAATGATGAAAACCTTTGAATTAGTATTTGTAGAGTAAACAATTTTGACCTAGATCAGGGAGATCCAGTATAAGTATTTATAGTGATTATCTATGAGGGAATTCATTGAAGGTGTGGGGAATCCATTAGATTGGGAAATATATGGGGTTCACATAATTTGTATTTGGGTTGATGTAGTTGTGCAAATGTGTATGTGTGAGGATTTGATCTAAGTCTTTCATGCCCTGTAGTGGATGGTTTATTCAGATTTGAAAAAATCAATCATGCCCCAAGTCAAGTATATTGGTGTGTTCAAATCAAAAACATTATTATACTGTTAGTGACATAATGACAAACTATAAATAGGTGAAAGTTAATCCTTAATGGACTTGTGGTTTACTACAGTCATTACACGATCTAAAATGGTAGTGGGATGAAATTACCATGGAGTTTTCATTGGGTATCCCAAGGATAAATTGGATGATTGATTTTATTTTGGGGGTTGTAGACTTCTATATAAAAGTGTAACACTTCATCCCTAATTGGAAGGAATTTTTAGTGGACCTATCAAAAGACTAGTACATTCGAGTGATTATCCATCTTCACTAGGTACAATATATTGTAGTTCTAGTTCTTGAATAATGTTTTAATTAGAAATTTTATAATGGATAAAAAAATTAGGTCAATAAATATTCTCATTATATATTTCTACCAACATATATATGGGAAATCAAAATCTATAAACCATGTATATGAATATATGATATGGGAAGGTGTTCGTGGCTTTTTTGGGTTGTGGGAGATGCACCTAGAACACTTTGATATTTCCAATAACAACAGTTACTAATAAATTATTAAATTGAACCATAACATACTATTTATTAAATGACACCAAAACCACATCTATGATGGATGGAGGAAGGTGAGAGAGACATTCTGAACCATGTCATGTGCACGAGATGTCAGGGCATATTCAAGGGATTTAGAAATATGTGACTTTGGAATTGAGTATGATGATGCCTTATTTTTATTCATTTCAACAAACACTATATTTAGAGTAATTGATCAATTATTACATTGGGTTTCACCAAGATTGGGAAACTATAGTATTTGGAGATAAGGAAAGTTCACTCCCCTGTTTTTTTGCCTTTCTTCTGTCCTAGAGAGAATCAGATAGGTGGTGCATGGAGTGGGTCATCAATAGGGGTATGGTTCTATGAATGATATTTTTATTATGTTACAACATCAACGATATTTCCCTGAACAATATCATGTGTTCAACGATGATGATATTGCTATTCTGACATATATTTTTTGATGATCACACAATACATGTTATGGATCAGAGTTAGGAAGTGGTTCTGGAAAAGAAAGTTCTATTGGTTCAAGTATTATGGAAGCATGTGGTCTTCAATAGGAGTCATGGGATAGAGAAAGAAACATTTGTTATAAGTGGTCCAATCATTTTTTCTCATAATCTGATAGATTATTTGAAATAATTCTCAAGGAAGAGCTATTATAAGGTGGAGAGGATGTTAGATCATAACCAATTCTATAGATTTCTCTAGATCATTTCCTCTTACACTATTTCAATTTTTATTCAATATTTCAGTTAGGTATTACATAGTTGTTGCTTTGAGAGAATATTAATATTTTGGATATTTTTGGAGGGTGTTTAGTAATTTAATGGCAGGAATCCCGGTTGCCCAAATGATGCACCCTGCCCAAATAACCATACTCCATTGACATAGTAGGGTTTCTAGGGTTGGAACACAATTTGTAAATCCACACACCCTTTTTATGTGGCTCACAATTTAGAAAATTGTGTTCCCCAACCCAGGAAACCATTCAGGATGGATTTATTTCACAAAAAAATTACTTTGAAATTCCCAAACAACCACTCATATCCCTCATTCTCCCCTGCTCAATATATGCGGTTCTATTTCATTTTCATATGTCCTCAATAGGATTCCAAGGCCCATACAACAATATTCCTAAAAATTATAAGATCCATATGATTTATCTAATCGTATTCTAGTTTGTAATATATTCTTGTTAGAATTTATATCATTCTCCAATTTCTATATGGTTGATGATGAATGTGTTATTCCGAGTTGGTAATGTTCATATATAGGTTATGTTGTATTTTAATGAGTTGATGTTGGATCTTGGATTATGTTCTATATTTTATTCTTTATTGTGGTTTTGAGAGTTCAACCTTGAATTAATGAGTTCGGGTTGACAAATACTCGACAATGATCATGAGGTGGATCTTGTAAATGATAATTTCCTTAGACATCATTCTAATAATTTTTACTCAATTGTGATATTTAAATTGACATGATTGAGAAATTGAATATATAATTTAATTTATTAAATTTATTATCCACGTGATAATGAAATCGGTTGAGCATTTCTACATTGGATTTAGTTGGGTTTTGATCATGGAATTGGTGGGTTATTATCATAATGAATTTTTTTATTAATATGATTATGAATGGACTCATAATTGGGGATAAGTGATGGTTGATTTATCCACGAAGGTTTAATAGTTTTTATGATTAAATGTTGGTAAAAGGTTTAATGGAGGATTTCTTATATTATTCCCCATGATTAATGTATTGAACATTGATTGTTTTGATGAATAAAAACATCATTCCATGATGAGAATGTATAATAAAAAGGTATAATTATTATTAGCCATGTAACGTGCGATTTATGTATATATGTGATGGATTATTATATGAGTGAGGGACACAGACTAATGCACCAAATACCTATATGTGATTGGCAAGTAAATGCGTGTGGGATATGGAATTATGCTCGAAATAATAATTTGTAGATGTTTGGTAAATGAGGTGTGTGATTGGAAAACATTCTCCAAATACCCATAGGGTTTTATAAAAGACTTTATACATGTAAAAAATATCAGCACAAGTCTATGGTTCCTTCAAGTCATAAAATTGATTTGGGATAAAATAGAATATGAAATACAATTTTGTATGGAATTATGATTCCCTATATAATATGGTTCAGAGTGTGGCACATGCAGAATGAGGTATTTGTATATTGGGAGTCATTATGAAATTAGATAATTATGTGGTTAATTAGATTATATTTTAATTAGAAAACAACGTATTTTTCCACATATATCTTATTACATATACTACTACATTCATAGTATTGACTAAATATTGTTTATATGTCATATTTTGTAGTCAACTATGTTGTTCTCATACCCTAATAAGGCTACATGATCAGTACCCAAATATAATACACTTTTACATTACATGATTATGGAATGATCCATATTATTTATGTATAATTTGGGATTGAGAAATATTGAGGGAACCCGATAGAGTGTTGGTACCCTCATGATTGTTTAATTTTTTTTCATTTTAATGTTGTTATTTTTAGGACATCACATATCAACTATAATAGTTTTGTATATCATTTCCTATTTCGGTTCATCATTTGGTTATGGTCAGTTGGGTTATGGTATGTATTCTGTTTCATGGTAATATTATTTAGTTATTTTTTAATTTTTTTCCATATGGTAATACATTGATATAGAAGATGTAGACTCCCAATGTTATATATTAGACCCAATTTTCTAGATGGAAACCTCTATTGTGACAACCAAATACTTATGAGGTACATTATTTTTAATTTCTTAAACGTCTTATGAGGTATGCTACACCATGATTTTCATGTTCTATACGCAATACCATGTTAGCTTTTGGTAAACGTAACACTATTCATGGATTGTGTTATAAAAATTTTAATGTTTTTAGATATAATCTATTTAGCGCAAGACCTAGTATAAGTGAGAAACTAAATATTACAACCAAGTCATTATAATAGCACTTATAAATAGTATTAAATTCCTAATAATAAACAATTTAAATGAAAATAAGTGAGTCAAAAAAATAGTAAAATCACTCTTTGTTGGTTCAATCTAATTTTTAAAAGTCATCCTATATTTTTTTAGACATCAAGTAAGAAAAATTCCCATTTTTGGATAAAAGAATTATTTTTAAAAAATGTCTCTTCGCCGCATTTTGATATCACACCAATTTTACATCTAGTTTTGACACTTATATATATGGTATTTAACACACTATACTTCTTATTTGGATAGAAAGTATAAAAGTTTACTTGCGATTAATTTTTAATATTTTTTCAGATAAGCTTTAAATTTTTATGAATATTAAAATTATAGTAAATTTTAATTAAAAACAACTTTCTTAATCGAAATAATTTATGTAGATAAATTATATTAGTTATTGATTTTAATTTATAAATATAATATATTTTTATCATTCAATATAACGTATTTCATTATGATTAACTTTAATTTAAATTCATATGTAAAAACATTTCAATCTTTTGAAATGTTTTATTTAAAAAATCACATTCTCTCTTTCTGACCACAAGAATATTTTAAATTAATTAATATATCTTCTGTGTTTTTAATTTTCAAAAATGGATTAAATATATGGAATCCGAAGTCTCAAATTATGTAAATTGCTTTATTTTATTTTTTGGCATTATTAATAGTAACTTCAGTAATTTTTATTAATATGGTAAAAAGATAAATCAGGTAATTAATGCTCAGAATACTATCATAATATTACAATAACATTTTTCTTAATATCATTGGATGGTATTTTTTCAACCTAAATCATTCTTGGGTCAAAATGGTATTCATCTGAATCGATATTGGTGAGATTAGTACATTTAATTTCTTTTATTTAAGGAAAAGATAAAAATGTATCACTCAAAATTTAATAACTAAATAATTTTTATATCAGGATAACACAAGATAAATTATATTGTAACTAATCATTTAGAAGATAAATTTTTTTCCTTTATCATTTTAATTAATTTTTAATTTTTAATAAATATTTTATTACTATAATAGCATATAAATTAATGATAGGGAAATTATTTAATTCATGAAAAAAAATATTATATTTTTTATAATAATAATTGAAATTAAATGATCCAAAAACATGATAAAATTTTATTAGTAGACTATTTTTAGACAATATTCATCCAAGGATCGAGTTATGGACAGTTTGGATCCTTAGAGAATGGATTATGAAACATATATTATTATATATAAAGTATATTTAATGTTATCACCTTCATAATTTATTTTGAATAAGATTTTAAATATTAGATATTAAATAAGATTGGTTTGACTACAAGTATTATTCTAAAATATGTTAGAAATAATTTTATCATAGTATTTTATTTTTAAATTATTATTCAACAAATATTAATATAAAATAAATAAAGAGAACAATTATATTAATTATTTTATTTTGATTAATATCAATTAAATGTTATTAAAAATTTTAAATTTAATATAATATGTAATAAATAAAATTTCTAATGAATTTTATAGATGGACATGACATCCTTGAAATATGATAATTTTTTTAAATGTAATCTTATTATTATAATATTTTTATAAATCAGTGAATTGAATAGTTTCAAAATTGACACAATTGTTGTTTTGTTGAAATAATGTTTTATTAAATTATTTTGAAATAAAAAAATTAAAAATGAATAATAATTATAATTTTTTCAGAATAGATAAAATTTACTTACTTATTGTCTAATTTACATCAAATAAATCAATATTTCACCCTTTTAATGTCGAAATATTTGTTTTCTTAATTAAAATTAATTTGAATATCTATGTGTTCTTTAAAATGTTAATATATAAACTGGCATAAATACTTGTATAAAATTTATTGGTTGATTATATTACAACCCTATCTTATCTCATCTTAAAAATTGGGATATTTTGGTGGATTTTGAGTGTGGTTTCATTTTATTATAAATTAATATTTTTGGGCCTCCAAAATTGCCCCTCACCTCAATTATAAATGGGTTCATCCTCCCTAATATATTAACAAAAATTTTTGCCTTAAATATTTTCCATTCCCTACCATTTTCCCTTATAATTTCCTTTTTCTCTTTATATAGGTTCTGGTATTCTTATAAGACTAACTCTGGCGCCTTTAAGAGGGGATTTAGGGGAAGCACATTGGGGAAGATGTAATCTCTTCTTCAAATTCGTTCAGGATTTTTTCATCTAATAATTAAAATTAATTAGATGTATAATTATAAAGTAATAACATAATAATCAATAATATATTAATATGTTATTATAATTTAGAAACTAAAATATTCATCCTTCTGTTCATTATACGAAAAGTGAAATCACCACGCGTGCGTACGTACGACACACAGTCTCCACACTGTGGGGTAATCTATTTTCCCCACCACCTTACATGGATAGATATATTGATGTAAATAATAAAAAATATTATAATTATAACATTATATTTAATATTTAACAACATATATAACATCCACTTCCATACCATTTCACAATTATCATAATGACATCATTGCTCATGTGTACGTATGACCTACCATCTCCACGATGAGATGGAATTAATTCTACAAGATATCCAAAAAAATGATTATATAAATTTAAATAATAAATAAATATGATATATATTACATTAATATAATTTTTTTAATGATATAAATATGATCTAAGAAGGAGAAATAGAACTCAATTGACAAAACATGCAGAAGAAAATGTGGCAGTTTATCCCTGAATAATGAGTAATAATGAAATATTATTACAAAACATATGATTATATTATCATCTATGATATCACTAAAAAGAATAAGATTCATTAATAAGTTACTTACATCATTTATATCATTATAAAGTAGACTCAGAAACTTAAAAAGGATAGAAAACCAAATGAAATGGATTATTTTTCTTGACTTTTGAATCTATGGGACATATGCCATTTACAATACATATTTTTATGTGTGGTATTTTTTCTTCCTAGTTATATTTTTATGATTATTATTATAAATGTAATGATATTTAAATATTAGTATAATTTTCATTATTTTAGGAGTTATATGATTCGACTAATAATAAATTGGTAAGGGAAAACTTTACAATCTCATTATTATCTGAGATTGTTTACACGTAATCTTGATGTGATTATATTTATCATCCATTCCCATGTTTCCGATGTATTTAATACTATTTATATTCCCATACAATTTATTAATTTTATTTTTACCCTTTTTTAAATTTTATTAACGTTTTTGAATGAGATATTTTGTCATTATTCGGTTAAGAGGAACTTTTTGTATTTTCTAGTTAATGTATAAGGACAATATCTTTTAATATAGATGGAATGATCATATTTTTATTTATTAATAACTCTTTATTTCCATGAATATTCTTATACAAAAATGTCATTTTTATCATCAATTTAATTATTTTCAATTAAAATTGTGTGCCATTTTGAGAAAAGAAAATGTTTTTGAAGACGAAAAGTTATTTTCCTCACGAATTAATTGCAAGTGTTTTTTAAAAATTATATTAAATACAAAATGACAATAATTAAATTGTATTATGTTTATATCCTTATTATTATGATTTTATATTTATTAATAATGTAATGATATTTTATATGGATTATTTTATGATAGAATGGTTTTTAAGAGACCTTTTATATTTCATGGGTTGCACTATGATGAACGGTTCAGGTTTTTGGAGAACACATAATAATGTATCCATAATGAGATGGAAGGGACACTTATAACCCACCAATTACATGGGTAAAGATTTATATCTCATTATACAGACAAGAATATAATGAAATATTGATTCAATTCAGTAATATAGGGTTTAAACGTTTAGTATATCAAGTTAAGTAATATCATGATAAAATGAGGAGTAAACTCTGTCCAGTAATAGAATTTGTCCATTATGATATCTTGGAAATGAGACTAGAGTAATATGGAAATTATTTTCTACGTGTTCTCTACAATTTCATAGTTTATTCCAATGCTATGTTATCATGGATAATGTTTTTAAGGATTTTTATGACTCATGATTTTGATTTTCATAAAACATGTTCATGTTTTAACATATTTTTTGTATGTTTTTAATGTATTATCATTCTGATAATTTGAACAGACCATATTTATTTTTCTATTTCCGCCATGATATAAATAAAATTAGGTAGGAAAACTACAAGTGAAGTTATTTTTTAGAGATGTTGAAGATCTTCCACCGATCTTGAAGAATATACTCCGAGTTTATAAAGACCCCAAACTAATATGGTCTTAGGGTATCTATTTTTGAATTGTATTATGTAATACATAAATGAAAATTAATGTCCATGTATGTCAATCTTGTGTGCTTAGTGTTGTTATCAGAGTTAAGGATTAGTTATACATTGGAAACTAGGATGCAATGTGAGATCCCTAGAGGTATTTCTGAGGATTGGTCTGCGGATGTCACTAAGGTTATGTCTCACTATTAGTTATTGTGATATAATTATGTTAAAGATCATTAATAACCTATGAATAACCTGTGATGTTATATATTTAATGTACCCCCCTTGATTAAGTTGGTTTTGAAAAATGATAATTGACTCTCACAGTTTTCTTTATGGGATTTATATTATGGTTGGAAACATGAGGATTCATGTTAGCATAGAATATG
Source organism: Viscum album (assembly GCA_963277665.1). Lineage (NCBI taxonomy): Eukaryota > Viridiplantae > Streptophyta > Magnoliopsida > Santalales > Viscaceae > Viscum > Viscum album. The sequence continues at coordinate 1,221,407,496 of OY728159.1, forward strand.
ATTGAAATTTAATGTTATTCTACCTTTGGAAACAAATGAAATTTGAGTTGGAAGGAAAAACAATGTTATTATGTCTAATCATAAATATCACAATATTATCAATAATATCAACTTTGGTGACTATCCTGACCAACTTAATAAGAGAAAGATGGAGTTTCACGGTGATCATTGGGGAATTAATGTTCAATTTTCAAGAAGTAAATCATGTGGAAAGAGGAATCCCTAAATATGTTTTAATGGAATTGGTATATGCTTTGTGTATGGAAAATATGGACACTAAGATATTATTTGAAAGGGAATAGTTTAAGTGAACACAATGGAAAAGTATAATGGTACAGCTCATAAATAAATTATTATTAAATGATTTAAATGTGGAATGTATGGGAATTATGAAAATAGATGCCCTAGGGGATAATCTCAGGATGATAATATATAATTTTTGTATGGGAATTATTTCTATTTTGGTAATAAAGAGACTAAAAATTATAAATGACATGAAAGAAGTGCAAGGAATAAAATAATGAAGCCTGATCAATGGTCTACGAATATTGTTTATTGGTTGCATGTTTATCAATAATAATGTTGTACAATAAATTTTATGGTACTGTGGAATAAATAAACATTCAGGGATTGTTAAACTAATATTTTTCCTTTTGTATTTAATAGTATATGCTGAATGGTACTAGAAACCATGATACATTATTCATAAAAATTTGGAAAATACACGATATGTGAATAATTATGGGTTAAGAAGATAATGAGATGTTTTATAGTATTAATTACTTGATAACTTATACCAGGGAATGGTATATCATGTTTTGAGTATATTGAGTTTATGGGTGTCTTGGTAAGAGTAAATTTTTCACAGCATGCATGGTTTCCCTACAGTTCTATGATAATTAATGTTATTACCATGTTTTAATATAATATATGATTAATGTATTGAAATATTTGAAAACATATAACCAATCCCTCCATTTGAGATATGATAGATAAATTCAAGGATGATTTAGATCACCAAATTCGAAATTTTAACATTTTTAGTTTTTGGAATGATTATAATGTTTTCTATTTTTGGATATTATATGTTATACTCAAGTTGATTTTTGTTACATTAATGTTTTCTATAACTATATTTTAACTTTTTCATATTTGATTAATGCTGATACCCTTGTTATTGAGACATATGGAATGAGGTATCTTTTTATTTATGTATCACATGATCTGTTAACACTTCAAGAATGACAAATTCAAAATCATTTATTTAAATAGAGATGTGGTTGAAATTATTCAAGGCACAAACAATGGTCAGATTGTTCCAAAATCTAGTAAGTATTTCTTATCTAGTAAATTTATTCATCATTAGGAAATGATCATGAAACCCAAAAAAATTATCATTACCCCTTCTTATCTAATGATTATAATTTCCCTTTAAATCGTCACATATTTATGTCTTTTTAGTTATTAAAATTTTCAAAATCTCTGTTCTCTATCACTCTCAATCATAACATAGTGGTTATATTTTTATAACATGTCCATGTTTTTTCTTCCCACCTATGTTCTTCTATATGGAAAACCAATGAAGGGTTACATTGGGTAAACATTTTGTTATTAAATTACTTTTTTAAGATGAAGTTTTAGTATTTATATTATGATGTGGGTTTATATGAATGAATATTTCAAGTGGTGATCTTTTTATAACCACACTGAATTTCGAGAGCGATATTAATTATAATGGGTATTGAATTTGACATCCTGAGATTTTATGAGATATATTTCATTTTTACATTCATTGATGTTTGTGATTTACAATACACATAGTTTAGATTGTAATATACACAACAACGTATTTTCAGGTGGTATACACAAAATGTATCATGGATTCAGTTATACACAATTTAAAGTTCTTTTTATAGAATTAATTTAATAGAAGATTGAATATATATGAACATGTAAATATTAGAACCTATTCATTATTATGGTGGGTATGAATAATATTATATTCCTTCTTTAAAACTATTTAAATGAATATAATGGAGTATATAAAATAATAAAAGTAACTTTTTATGGATTAAATATAATTTTTAAAATATATCCAATTTGTTTTATAGATATGAAATAAGAAAAAAATAAATTTAATGGATAAAAGAAATATTTTTAAAAAAATGAAGTTTCACCACATTTTTATGGTGCACTAATATTAAATCTAGTTTTGACAGATTAATTTATAATATCAAACAACATATACATACAATTTAGAAGATAAATATAAAAATTTATATTTGATGTTTTTTTATTTTATTGATATGTTTTATATTTTATGAATAATAAAATTAAACAAATATTTAATTTAAAAAACATCCCCTCAAAACAATTTAGGTAGTAAGTTATATTATTTAATGATTTTAAATTATAAGTGAAATATACTTTAATAATTATATATAATTTATTTCATTATCAATAATTTTATATTGTATTCAGATGTAAAAACTTTACAATATTTTCTAGTGTTTTATCTTTGAAAAAAAATTGTTGTCTCTTTCCTATGGTGGGAATAATTATAAATTAATTACAAAAACATAAATGTTTTGAATTTTGAAAAATGGATTCAATATTTGGAATTAGTATGTCCAGATTATGTAAATATACTTATTTAATTTAGGGAAACTATGAATAGTAATGTTGGTAATTTTCAATTAAAATGATAAAAGGTTAAACAAAGTAATTAAGGGTAAGAATACTATTATAATATTACCATAAAAAATGTATTAATATCATTTAATTGCTTTTGTCTTCTTAAATAATAGTTGGTTCTAAATGATAACCATTTGAATCCACCTGGATGATATTAGGACATTTAATTTTTTATAATAAAGAAGTGTTAAATATGTCTCACTCAAATTTTAATAAATAAATCATATTTATGTAATGTTATACCGAAGATAAATTTGATTATGAATACTTATTTGAAATCATTAATGCTTCCCATTATCATAGTAACTTTTCTGTAATTTTTTGAAAAAAATAATTACCTTCATATCATATGCATTAATGAAACATAAATTATTTAATTATTGAAAATTCAATATAATAGTTCTTATTAAAATAATAATACCCCTTAAAAGATCAAAAAACCTGACCAAATATTATTTTTTCTGTATAACTTGACTTTAATCATGTATTTGTTGAGTTATAGACCATTGGGGGCCTTATTTAAGAAATTATGAAACTTCTATTATTTTATTTAAAGTCATTTTAACAGTGTGACATTAATAATTTAATAATTATAAAATTAAAATATTATATTTTCTTGATTATAAATTGGACTAAGATTATTTTTATGAAATATGGTAGATTTATCTTCATCATAGTGTTTTTTTAATTTTTATTGAACAAATAAGCATATTAATTAATTCCCAAAAATAATGTAGTAATAATTTTATAATTTGAAATATCCAATAAATGTTATTAAAATATTAATGTAAATACAATATATACTAATTATGATGTATAATAAATTTTATATATTACCGTTACCTCATAAGAATATAATAAAGTGGTTTTTTGAATTTATTTTGTTAGATTAATATTTTTAAAAACTAATGAATTTAAAATTTTAAAAATAGACATTATTGTTGTTTTGTTAAAAAAATGTATTTTTAAATTATTTACAAAGATTATAAATGTTTTTTCAAAAAATATAATATTTATAATATGGTCACAAATTATACAAGGTACATATTTTTGGTTGAATTGACATCTAATAAATAAATATATCACCCAATTAATTTTGAAATATTTGTTATCTTAATTGAAATTATATTGAATAACTATGTTTTAATTAAAATGATAATGCTTAAATTTAAATAAAACAATGTCTAAAATTTATTTTTTGTGATATTACTACACTATATCATCTAATATTATAAATTGGTACATTTTAGAGGTTTTAATGTGGGGATCGATTTGATTATAAATTAATATTTTCGAGGATTCCAAAAGCTCCCCTAACCTCAATAATAAAATAGAACCTCCTGTATCACCTATTAATGTAAATTTTAACTTTCAATATACTCCATCACCTACCCTTTTCAATATCAATTTCCATATTCATGTTGTAGATGTTTTGGCTTTCTCAATAGAGCAATTGTTGTGCCTTTAAGAGAGGCTTTAGAGGATGCACATCATGTAAAATGTAACGTCTTCTACCGATTCCTTCAAACAACTTTCTTCTTTTACAAACAATCAGTTTTTGTTTCCATTATAAATTAATATAATAAATATAAATAATATTATAATATTTTATTGTAATTATTAAACAATTGTATTATACCATCAGTCTATCATATGTAAACTACAATCTTCACATGTGCGTATGTACGTCTTACCATCTACACACTGTGGTGTAATCTGGTTTTCACCACCACCATACATGGAGGGATATAATGATGTATGTAATAAATAAAAATGATTATTATAACACGGTATAAATTATTTAACTACATAAACATAAAAAACATTCATAACATTTCACAATTATCATAACGATATCGTTGCTCGTGTGTTTGTCGGACCGACAATCTCCACGATCTGATGCAATTCATTCTAAACAGTATCCATTAAAAAATTATTATATTACTGAAAGAGAAAAAATATATGTGATATTTATTATGTTAATATCATTTTGGAATGATATAAATATGTCATAAAATGGGAAACGAAAACTAATTCAGCAAAACATGCATAAGAAAATGAATCCATCTACAAATGAATAACGGGTAATAAAGAAATATTATAACAAAAAAGATGATAATATGGTCATATATTATATCAAAAAAATGAATATGATTCTATAATAAGTCAATTAAATAATATAAATCATTATAAATGAGGTTAATAATCCCACAAAAAATATCAAACATACGGTGGATGATTATATTGTCATATTTTTATTTCTGTGGGCCTTATGCCTTATACACCACCAATTTATTATGTTTGGTGTTTATGATTCCCATGAATATTTTTATCATTATTGTGAATATGGATATTATATTTACATATTCATATAATTTTATTTATTATATGATTCATAAGATTTTACTATTTATAAATTTGAAAGTGATATCTTTAGAATCAAATTATTATCTGAGATTGTTTATATGTAAGTATTTACTAGGTTATATTTATCATCCATGTCATTATTTACCAAGTATGTATTATTATATATATCATTCTACAATTTTTTATTTTTAATTATAACATATGATACATTTTGATTAAATTTTATGAAAAGAATCTTATGTCGTTATTCAATACGAGGTACTATATGATTTTTTCAGCCAATGTTCGAGGAGAATGATTTTAACATATACGACATGATTGGATGTTTAAATCATAATAATGGATTATTTCAATCAATCTTACATTAAATTATTTCATGTTTATCTTGAAATTTATTAACATCTTTTAAAAATATCTGTGATTTTGAGAAAATATTTTTTTTGAAAAATAAAGGATATCATTTTCCAAAATTAATTCAAATGTTTTATAAAAATTATTTCCCATATAAGATAAAGGTATTTAAATAGGGGTACATTTATTCAGCTATTATTACTATAATTTTATTGTGTTAATAATGTAATAATACTTTATATGGATTATTATATAATGGAATGAAGTTTAAGTACCCAATTTTATTTCTTGGGTTTTGTTATGATGATTGATTTTTTTGTGGAACATATTAGAATGATATATTTCAAAGATGAGTGGGACCAATATATCCTTACAGTTCATTGTAAAATGATTTATATCCCATGATATTGAAATTTTTAGAATGAAAAGTAAATTTAGTTCAGTAATATAGGGCCGGAACAACTAGTATATTTGTTTCAGTAAAACATAGAAGAAATGAGGAGTGAACTCAGTTTATTAATCGAATTTATACACTATGATGGTATTGGAAATGATCATTGGCTATTATGGAAATGTTTTTTATGTTTTTTTCCAAATTTTCATGTTTTACGCCATTTTTATGTTACCATTGTTAATTTTCCTTAATGATTTATTCCTTACGTAGTACCATGATTTATTTAATGACACCATATTTTGATATTAAATATATATATTAATATTTTTACATTATTATATTCATTTTTTACTTATTTTCCTTTATTATGCATCTGATCTTATAAGATTTTTTTCTTTAATTCTTGTTTTAAATAATTTTTCAGGTAGGAAAACAAAATGTGATGATATTTATGGTAGATGTTGAGGATCATTCACTATGCTGTAAGAATATCTCATGTGTTTCCAAAGACACTAAACTAACACAATCTATGGGAATCTATTTATGTAATGTATTAAGTATTACACAAAAAAACTAGTGTCCATGTATTTAAATCTTTGGTTGTTAGATCTACCATATCGGGAGGAAGTCATGATGTCATGTGGAGAACATGATTGGGGCACCAACATGTGTCACCTAGGCCAAGACATCATAGAAAGAAAATAAGGTTGCAGATGCATTTAGTGAGAAATAATATTGATTTATAACATAAATGAGGATTCATATGGATTATATGTTGATTTATCTAATTATAATGGATATTTAAGTTAATATGAAAGGTGAGGAATCACTAATTTTTCAAATGGTCACAAACCATATTTATTACTAATAGAAAAATATCAATATTATGAAGTTAAATTTTGGAAGAAAAATAAATCTATGAATGATGTGGAATTAGAAGGATACATTTTAGAATATGGTGTTACAAAATTTGTAATGATATCATGTGGTCAATATATACTTAAGATAATAATGGAATTACTAGATTACACTCTGTATTCAAATTTTTCGATACACCTTGGTAACCAGAATATCTATATGGAATTTAGGGATCACTTTCTATGAGATAACATCATGAATAAAATTTATGATTCTGTATCCAGATGTTTGGTTATTAATAAAGTGAATGAGGTGTGAAAACAACCATAAGGATTCATTAACCATATTACCATTTGCTTGAGTAAATTTGATTATAATACTATGGAATATTTCATAAAGATTGAAATTAAAACTAGGAGTGCTTCAATATTGGTTATAATTTATTACCTTAACAAATCTAGACTTTTTCCGGAAATCTCAGAAAAATTTCATATTGAGTTCCAATATATGATCTATTTACGTATGTTTTTAGACATCCATTAATATATCAATTAATATTTTGTTATCAAGATCTCCAGTTTACATTGAAACTCTAGATGAGTCCATATATTAGTATTCATACTAAGACTCTTTTGTGTACTGCCTACAATCCTCAAACATTTGGACAATATAAAAATTTGTTTAAATAAATGGAAGAGATATTTAAGTCATTATCAATAGTATTATATTGTAAATGGTGTCACTATTTTCTTTTTGTATAGTTTTCCTATAACATTAGTTTTCATTTATGTACTCAAATTGCATTGTATATAGAATTATATGGAAATATATCTCACCCATTGAATACTTGGAATAAATTTTGTGAATGGCAATTCGCGGGACCAAATCTATTTGATTAGACAAAAACATATGTAAATTTCATTAAGGATCACATTAAATAATCCCTATGTAGTAAAAAATTCACACCAATAATCAGAAGAAGGAATTGGACGTGAGAGATCACGTTTTCATGAAAATATATCCCTAGATGGGTGTTTTGAGGTTTGGTGAGAAATAAGAATTTAGTTGAAAGTATATCAGACCCTTTTAAAATCCCGTAATAATTTTATTTTTTTTTGTTATCATTTTTATATGTTTATATATATATCAAAATTACATGATGCAATCCATATATCATTAATAAGTAAGTACATGCTAAAACCAATGCGGGTTCTCACATATGATGAAATAGATTTTAGATATGATCTCTCATACTATATAAAACACATCCAGGTTTTCAATAATAGAGGGAAATTAATGATAAATTTTATGACTCATATAGTAATGAATATTTTGTGAAATCAAAAAAATATAGGATGAAATATTTGAACCATACGATGTTATAAAGAAGAACTAACCCAATCTACATAGAAGTTAATATCAATGAAATTTCAATGGTGAATTTTTTGTAATGATTATATTATGTAACAACACAAGAATGTGTAATATATTTCTTTGAGTATAAATATTAATTCATTAATATAATGTGATCCATGCAGCACCCAGTTCAAGAATGTGTAATATATTTCTTTGAGTATAAATATTAATTCATTAATATAATGTGATCCATGCAGCACCCAGTTCAAGAATGTGTAATATATTTCTTTGAGTATAAATATTAATTCATTAATATAATGTGATCCATGCAGCACCCGGTTTAAATAAATCATGATACTCTATTAGTTACATATCATCATGCTTCATGCAAATAATTTGATATTTATTTCACCCAATTATAAAAAAATACTTCTATGTGATAAAATTAATTATTGAAATCGAAATATTAAAAACATCTTAGTGTTATATTTTTTCATTTTTTATAAATGTTTTATTTCAAAATGAATAGTGAAAACTACTAAATTATAATAGTAAACTAGTTTTTCTTTTAAATAATTTATAATGAGAAATTATATTTAGAATAATATTAAAAGTGAAATTAGATTAATTTAATATCATATTTTCAAATTATGGTCATTTTAATTTTTTTCATGTTTATCTTTCATATAGAATTTTGTCAAATTTTGAATATTTTCTCATTAAACCCCTTATTTCTCATCAAATCTGTGTGATTAGTTTTGATATAATGTTTTCAAATTATTTTAATTTAATTAGGATAAATGGATTCCATATTTTTAAATGGAATACTTTATAATTTTTAATAAGTTCTACTTAATTTTGAACAAATATTAATGTTGAAAATATTAGAATTTAGATACCATAGTTAAGGTAAAAATTGAGTTACTCTGGGTAAATTAGGAAGATAATTGTAAAAGCGGCCTATACAGTTCTATACAATTTATTTTTTAACAATTTTAAACCCATTAAAAAAATATGTCCCTCTAATGGACCATTTTTATGACACATTTACATTGGAAAAACGTGGGAGAAGTAAATTATTTTGAAAAATTCCATGTGTGTCTTCTCACCAACATATAAATGTCGACCCATCATTTATTTTCCTCAAACCACCAAACTTCATTGTTTCATTGAAACAAATCCTAAATAAATTCCCAAAATCACTCACATAATCCTAGAATCCACATTTTGGGTATAAATAAAACATTTTAAGATTTTATTTAAATTTTAAGGAGGATACCAGAAGAACTCAAAACTTTATGGACTATTATACTATCATATAGAAGCACAATCAGCAGGGAATTTTAATGAAAAATAATTTTAAAAGCTTAAATGTGGGGATTCTACTAAAACACCAGTGTGGCTAATGCGGATTACTAAGTATTTCATTCATCCCTTAATGTTTTTGTTGCTCTGGAAAATCTAAAAAGGAAGGCTGCCCACTCAAGATCGAATTAAGAAGTCTGGATTTAATATGGCCTCAATTTGCAGTCTCTTCTAACATGCTGAATAGGGCACAGTTTATAAGTTCATTGCACATGACATTACTAATACTCTTTGGAATCATCATGCAATTATGTTTGATATGGTATTTGATAGGAATAGCTAGTTTGAAGAGTTCATGAAGGCACTTTGTATGGATAATTACATTGAGCAGGTTTGCCACCAGCTACTTGCAGCAGTTGCGGCCGTGGTATCTCACATATAGAATGCCTAAAATCAGATGTTGTTCAATGAAAAGAAGCCTTTTATTAATACAGGGATGATGGTGCTACCCAAGGATGTCTATGATGCAACAGTTGTGAAACTTGGAGGTATATTTAACACGATTTGAGAGATGAACACTCTTAGACTATTGAGCATTGTAGGTCGACTGAGGAAACACAGAATGGTTATATAAATTCGGTGGATTATTCCAATTGCACCATTGATAAAAGTTAATGTTTATGGGATTGATATTGTAATTCCCGGCACCTCGGGATGCATAGGTTTCTTTCATACTCATTGTGGATTCGTCAAACGGTGTTTTTAGCGCTCCACATGAATTCAAACGGCGTATGAGGATGATTTATTGGCCATGATATATGAAATTGATTATGTTGCTTGATATAACTAGACACCATTGTGACTTGAATATGACACTGAGGTTTCTATGAATGCTTTGAAGGCATGGAAAAAAGATTTATCATGGAAAATTCTACCTCTTTGGGTTGACTGTCTCAACAAGAGTGCTCATCTCAATTTGGAAGTCTCCTAGACACATCGAGAAGGAAATCAAGTTTTGGACGTGCTGTCCTAGAAGGCTACCAGTGAGACGAGTATGTTTTGGTCTTTTACCATTCTTAATTGCTGTGAAGAAATGGTGAATATATATATGTGTGGAGTGATTCACTCTTGGATATGAAAGAACCCCTTGTAACTCTAACTCTACTTTTCTCTTTTTTTCATTCTTATATATTTTTATTGGTCTGGATTTCACCAACTCCCACGCTTTATAGGTATAATAGCATCTGTATATTCCGTATATTGGGATGTTGGAATATTAATGGGACTACCAATAATCATATCTGATTTTATAAAATGTGTCATGAAATTATCATTCATGTGTATAGAAGAATACAACCTCATGAACTGTTGTTATTTGTTTATTGATTATGACCTTTAGCAATTTCATATAATTACTGAAAGAAAGTGTATATATATGTGTTATATTTATAACATATTTATAAATAATGAGTTAGTATATAAAATATATCCTTTACCTTCCATTTAATAAGAGATATGATAATGCCGCTCATGTGTACAGTGGACTACCGCCACACAAGCTGTTGGGATTCATCATTCAATAACGCTTCACATAGAAGGTAATAAGGATATATATAATGACAAAATGTTATAAAATTTCTTTTATTATTATGTTTTTGTAGTATTTATTGTTATGGAATGATAACAAGTTATTTTCTTGTTCTTAACCTTTCAATCACTTTAAGCTGAATACATCGTTAATGTACGTGTGGATTACCACCATCATGAAAAAATGAGTCTACATTTTCATCACTATACTACATGGATGATGTATATATATGTAAATTATATATATATAGATATGATATTATTATCATTATATAAAAATTATATATTACTTATATTCTTTCAATAATGATGAAGGGAAAGTAGAATCATTACTCAAGCATATACATGACATACCGTCTTCATGATCCTAACATAGATAATTTTTAATAAACCCATTCATGAATTACATAAAATGAATATATTATTATAATAGTTGCATTATTATTATTATTATGTTTATGAAACTAGGTAATATATGAATGATCTAGATCATTTTTGTTAAATAAAGCATGAAAAATCACTGCAGTTGGCACACTAAAATAATGAAAATAATTAAATATTATTAACATTGGTGTGTTAAAATGTTCTAAAAATATGATATATATATAATTTTAAATATTAATTTGGTCATGGAGTAATATAATTATAATCTTAAAACCACTATAAATATTGATAATATTATATCAACCAAATGTGATTGTGAGTTAAGGGATTTCTTCTCAATTTACATTCATGTGAGACTCATTTTTTATTCACTAATTTTGGTTTATATAGTGTATATAGTTCCAATTCTATATATGATATCATGATTAATTAATAAATCATGGTATTTTATGTTTAAATATGTGTTATATAATCAAAGTGGATTTTAATTAGAATTTACCAAGTGTGAAAAATTATTTAACAAGCTCAAATTATTTACTGATTATTTACATTCTATGGAAAAAATAAAATTCATGTGACCATTTTTAGAAGAATTTACATTTATATTAAGTGTCTATATTATCTACTTATGGATATTTTTATTTTCTATACATTATACAATTTTTTACATATGTTGTTTACCATGAATGTTAATTATGTAAAAGAATAAATACTGATAAATTTGTATACGTAACTTAATATGGATATCTGAGGACAATGTATATTTATTATATAATTAAATCGATTATTTTATATATCAGTAATGATTTTTTCCTATAATTTTAGTTGGATATTAGAATTATATATCAAATTGATTCATCAGTGGGTATCATGATATAAATTAGAATGACAAATTGAAGAGGATTATACCTGTGGATTAAACTTTCTATAGAAAGGACTTGATAGTAGAGGTTTCATTTCTATAAAACATGATGTCCACTAATTTACTATTACCTTCATTCATAAATTAGTAATTATTAAACCTTATATTATCATAAATATATTATATATGAATGAATTTCATCCTCATTTATTGTCTATATGGACATGTTTTTCATTTATTTACCTATCTATATTGATTATTATTTATATGTTCATGAAATAAAAATATTTAATTAGCATGTGTGTTTAGTTATTTATGTTTCCATAATAATTATTTCTTAAATATTCGTATATTCTTCATCAGTACAGGTTTATTACTAAGAATTTGTGTTTACTTATATTATGTTTCCTTTCCCTATTTTATCAAGAATAATCCAATGAATGAGTTTCCAGGGATGCTGATCATTTTCTTTTGATATGTACTATGATTTATTTCCTATTCCAAATGAACAATTTGTATCATAAATATATCTTATTCTGAAAAATATTTAAATTCATTTTTTCTTCAAGAATTGAATCCTTGAATATATGTAAAATTAATAATGTAGTAACTGGATCTGAGATATGTCTATAGGGGTTGTATAATTTGAGAATTGAACTCATTTATAATGAAATCACCCTTTGTTCATTAAGAAACAATGAAACATGATCATCATCGATATCAAAAAAATTATTATAACCAAACATACAATGAATATAGATTATTAGTTTATAAACTATCCGGTGAAATCTTTTATAGTATATTTGATGATATAATAATCATAAAATTTGGGGGAAAAATACGAACACCCCATTTACAATGATATTTCATGGAAATATTGATTTCTTACAAATTTTTAAAATCAGTAAAAATACAATATAATATTTATATTGGAATAATTATTATAAATGAAGGGTATACATGATTATAGTTATGAATATGTTATTGGTTATTTATTTCATGAGCTTGATTTTATTATTAAATACTTTTGGTGAAATAGGTGAATGAATCAAGAATGAGGTGCAGGGTTTCTTCTCAAATTTTGATATTTGGAAATGTTTTGAATTATATATCAAATTCCATTAAGGTGGTGTGTGTAATACCTATTTGATATGGAATATCATGAATTATATTTTAATGGGTGTATAAAATGTATAATTACAATCTTTCTATTTCAGGGGGTGATTATTAAATGTTACGCAAGCCTTAAGGATTTTCATGTACTCAACTCAGATTCTTCGAGACATGATACATTCAATGCACCATGATACAATATTATGTTTTTATATTAATATACAATCATATAAATGATCTATAAATTATTTCATATTAATTAAAGGGATAAAACTATAAATAGATTTTTATTTTAGGCATATATAAATATATTAAATATAGCATTACCTTACAACTACAATTTTTTGGAAAATCAATTTTTTACATGGGTTATCATCGTTCAGTTGAAATTATTTGAAATAATTTTTCTTAATTAAAACTGTTTTGTATTATGAGTAATTATATCGTGGTCGAGATTTTTATCAAAGAGACCTTAATTAAACGTTTCAGGATTCCATGAGTATATTGCCTAGAAGAGATATTTATTAAAAAATCATTATTAAGTGAGTTAAACTGTATCATTATGAAGTTATTTTTATATTCATGTTTTTTATTACATTATTGTATTATTATATGTTAATTTATAATACCCTTTGGTAAAATTTTGTTTCAATTAAAACGAATCTTTTTTACTCCCCTTATTGTTTTTGTTTTTAGTAAAGGTCATATAATGGTAAAAAAATTATTTCTTCCATTAACATTAATATATTTATTCTTCCACTCCATATTTTCCAGTATAGATTTTATGTATTTTTAAGGTATCATTATCTGATATTATTTTTCATTCTAAATAGTATCAAAATAATTATTCAACATTTCTGAAATTTAACATTGAAAGAAAAATGAGAATTTTCAATTTGTGTTAATTTTTTAAAAAAGAAATCCATTTAAAAATATTTACATTCATTTCATAATTAATTTTTAAAATCATTCAACCTAATAAAATATTAATTTAATGATTTATACACTAATATATATATGTATATATTTATTTGTTTGATTAAAGACAAGGAATTAAACAATTAAATTCTTTATCCCTTCTTTTGTGATGTTGTTTAATTATTTTAAGGGTGTTTATCATTTTTTCAATAACCATAAATGATTCCACTATGGATATTTGGTTATATTCTTTTGAATATATCAACAGTCTTCCTCTGGATAAAATCTTATTTCGTTATTCGAATATTTAATTTATAATGTTCCACTATTCCATAAGAATACAACATGATGTATTGTTACATTGTATTATATTCGATTTATTGATTGGGGAACTATTAAATTTGAATGTATTTGACATTATGATATGATATATTATTAATTAAGCAATAAAATTTACTATGTATCATTAATCATCCACATTATTCCTCTATGATAGTTATAATAGTGTAATATCGTTGAGTGACATAGTGATAAGTATTATCATTTTAAATATTATATCTGAAATATAGAACATAATTAGAATGATGATTATGTATGGTTTTATGATACACATCCTTTCTATGGATGAGTTAATATCATTTGGTTCTTTTTGATAAAAATTGGAAAGTAATTGTTATTCATGATGAATATTTATGTTTATTATAATTTTATTATGTATTGTAATTCAAATTTTTTAATTTTATCAGAAACCATGTCTATATTCAACCTGAAGGTTCCTTAGAAAATTGTATAAAAAGTCTAATTGACTCTTATCATGAATACATTTTCTTAATCAACTGATGGATGTGTCCTGCAATTCTATATCATATTAATTCATCAACATTTCTCATAATACATAAATTCTTTTTTATTTCTATACACCAATCACAATATCAATATTGTGCCTTGGCGTAAGTCCTTGAAGAAACATTTTTTCTTTCATTTATTACAAATTGCATCAGTATGAGATTAGAAATTATTTTCATACATGGTTAAACTTTTTATCATAGACATAATTTTCCTAGATATTATTTTTATTATTGATTAATTTTGATTGTTTGTTTATTTATAATATACCATATATATGTTTTTAATGTATTATATTTCATTTTTATCTTATATGGCCATTGATGAAACTACTTCTTATTTTTCCATTTCCCAAGCATTTGATGAAAATTATAACAAATAATTTTACTAATAGGATAGATTGTGTGAAGATTTTTTGTGATATGATGAATCAATTATATGTAATAAAGAGTATCTTAAATAGTTAAAATTATAAAATAGTTGAGAATGAACATGGGAATTATTAGTATATGTTTAGGCCAAATTTTCTAAATACTGAAAAATATAAGTACTTTTGAATGTGTGAAATAAAAAAATAATTTATGTATTATAATTACGATATTTTTATTCTAGGTTATTTTTAGTTTTAATTTTATTTAATATGTAATTTATGTGTTTATGGAAATGAATTCTAGAGTTTGTTCTCATAGAGTCAAATGGTGCCTCGTGTATCTCTCTTGAGGAAGAACAAAACTAGTCCCTCCCATAGAGGGAATTTGAAGGTTATACAATTCTTTAATGACCTATCCAGTTAAGAGATGTCAGTGAATACCATATATCATAGTCCAATTATTCTATGAAATAATATAACTGACCATGTTTATGTGATTTAGACAATCCATTAGTATAAAGATATAACAGATGGTACTGATGAGGAAATAAATCTAACTAACCTTAACTATTATCAACAAAAAATAATATTTAAAATTTTATGAATGACATTTTTATTGGTTTGAAGAATATAACTTCATAATTTTTCATATATATTTAGTTTTCCTTAATAATAAATAGGTCCATTAATTATATGGTATAAAATATAGTTTAAACACAATAATCACTTGATGATTTATTTTAGAAAATGAGAAAATTTTATTTTTATGAAAAATACAACCATGAGATTAAAAAATATAAATTGGGTAAACAAATAAGAAATAAGAAAATTCCATGAATAAGAAAATTTTTATCATCGTGATGATTAATATTCATCAATATGATAAAAAACACAATAAAAAGAGACATAAAATTAGTAATCCAATGAATATTTTGGAATTGAAAAATTTATATACATGAGAATAGGGGGGTTAACTATTTAATGAATTGATTAAGATATATTTTATTGAATTAATATGGAAATTTTAATAGAAAAATTTATATTTTGAATAATAACATTAACATTTGGATTAATAACATGAACATTGGAATAATAAATTAACCTCAAATTAGGAAAATTTCTTCAAAACCTTATTTATCCTTTGTATTTTTTGAATCTATAAAAAACATAATTACATAAATTAAATATATTGATAAAAAAATAAATAATATATTAATCAATTTTTATCAGCTGTTTTTTATTGAATTTCATAATAAACATATTTTTTAGTTTGGTAAATAAAATTAACTATGTTATAAAATTATTTTTGTGTAATTAATATCATTTTTGTAATCAACCCATAAAAATTCTCAATGGGTTATTTCTTAGAAGGTATCATAAAAACATCAATTTTAAGTGTATGGTAAGAATATAATTTTTTTCAAAATTTGTATGTTATAAAAAAATTATTCAAGATGTAAAAATTATATAACCAAATTTAGAATTTTGGTATCAACCAAAAACATGTTTAATATTTTAAGTATTTTATCAAATTTTTATTCTAAATATAATTTTTTCCCAATGTATAAATTCTAATGTATTAAACTAGAATATTTATTAACATTTATACTTTATTTTTAATACAAATGAATTATGATTATGAGTAGTAATAAATTCCAAAAAATTATTATATTAATTTATAAATAATAATATGAAAAAAACTATATGATTTTCCATTTAAAATATATTTTATATAATAATTTAACTTATATTTACCCATCCATTAAAGTACAAATACTAGCACTCACATACCATTTAAAACCAATTCTCATAATCTTATCAAATATATATCTCTAACAAATTACCATCTAAAAAAAACATTATCATCTATAAAGATGACATAGGTTAATTAAACTATATTCTTTGATGAATTTGAGGGTTTTATAAAATTAACTACTTTAAAGAATATTTTAGGTATTTTGGAATTTTTATTTCATTTTACTTTTGTATTTTCTGATCATAAACTTACTCTATAATCATTTCTATAATAAAATAGTTCAATGGTATATTAATAATATTCTAATCATTATATTCTACTATGAACATTTTATTTATATTATAATCAAATAATATATATCTCTCTACTACTCTATTGATAATTAATCTTCACTGTTTATATAACCACCCATCACGTTTTTTTTAATAGTCTATATATTCCAACCATTATGAATGGAAGTAAAAAATAATTTATAATATTTAAATGTTTAAATAAATTACATTTAGGCATATATAGTAATTTACATATTTTATAAATTGAAATAATCAAAAGATACAAATTAAAAATAAAGAGAGTGAATTTTAAAGAAAACATATCATCAAAATTTTGCATATTAAAATAAAATAATTGAAATGATTCTAAATGAGCTAGTGTGAAATGAAATTCACATGATTATCTAAATGTTTCATATTTGAATAAATTAATTCTTATTATATATGAGGTCTAAAATTAATGAAATATAAAAAATCAAATGCAAGAGGAATCTAGAAACAAATACATTTTTGTTACATCACATCTTTCTCTTTTTTCACTGTTGATTTTGAACAATTTGATTAAAGATACCATTTCACACTTCTTTCACATTCTATTTAAAAGGGTAGAAAATTATCCTAGCTGATTGATAGAGTTTCCATTCTAATTAAAACAAATTTTTTCAAGAGGATTTATTTTCCAAATCATCACATATACTCCTTTTGAGTTTTTTGTTCTTGACATAAATAATGATGACCTTTTCTAAAAACATTAGATCAATATTTCCCATTTTCAATAATGAAATGGTTATTTACTAACATATGATCTATAAAATACATTTTAAAACCATTCCATTATATGGGAAAACAAAATTACAATGACTTTTAGGATGTGAATTGTTGGAATGGAATTAAATATCCCACCAACGCATTGGTATTTCACCCCAATATATGTAAATAATTATCATAATTTTTTTATTTTTTGGTATGTTTACTAGTAGTGTTTATAGAATAATTTAATTTATATTATTGAATATTGTAGGTTGGTAATGTTCATGCAATGATTGGTTATTCATGATGTAATTTTTTTGAAGTAGACTCCATGATTATCATTCAAGAAATTTAATATTTTACATGTATATTTTGTTGGATATTGTGTTGTGTGAGATATATTATTAACATATTTAATTGCGTTTTGTGATTTAAACATTGATGGAACATGATTCTCAGTTTATGTGACATCTCAAAGAATCCCAATGTGTGTGAATATATCATTATATGAATGATGGAAGAAATATCCAAGTATTATGATAGAGATTTCAGGTTATAATTTGGTTATACCATGTTTTTTTCAAACTCGTTCCCTTATTTAAAAGAAATTGAAATCTATATTTCATTCCGAATATGGAACCCTTTGATCATAATGAATGGGGTTTAGGAATGAAAGGAAATGGTTGAGGAATACTAATCTATCTATATAATGTATTTATTTTTCTTAAAATATAATCATTTTGAAATAGGTTTCTTCTCTCATTTTCTCACCTCCTTATAAAACATGAAGGATTATTTTTTTAAAACGTTTTCTTCTCTATTTCAATAAAAATTCATCGTGAATAATTTTTAACAAAACCATGTTTTTATTATTAATTGAGTAGTTTAGATATAAATTTTAATGGTCACAAAAATGGATTTATTAATGAAATTTGAAAATTACAATTTATTCATGTGACATGCTTGCTAAATTGACTAAAAGAACAATTTTGCATTAAACCATTTTATTATAAAATGAATAATAAATATATGGTTTGGGGAGTGTTTCTTTTCATTACAAGATACCTTGTACGAATGAACATGGTACCCAATGATACAAGGTATATATAGGGGGTCCTCATTAATGACTATAGTGGGGGATAAATGAGTTACATATCTTGACTATTGGGATTGATAAGGAATGTGTCTGTGTTTGTGTGAATTGTTTAATTGGAATTTCATGCAGAATAAATGGGATTACAATATTTTAAATTTACTTTAATTAATTTAAATTGGTAAAATAATTTATATTTTCCTATAAATTTTTAATTATAAATTTTAACTATGAGAAAAAATGGTCTCCTCCTAGTGGAATTAGTTCTTAAGTATCTTAAAGTATTATTATTGCATTGATTCATCCAACCTACATATACAATGTGGGTTTTATTCTAATGTTTTTATTCATTACATGAGAAATAAATAAAAAATATAATTTATCATGTGTAGAATCTTGTTTCTACATATTCATGATTTTGATTAGAACATAGATCAATTTAATGGAGTGGTCAGAGTGATACCACATTGGTCATGATGCATTAGGTTGTCCAATATATTTTTGTTGTATATAATTTTTAACTATTTTATACACTCATATTGTTCGGTATTGGATTTTTTGAATAATATTAGATACATTTCCTGAATCATTAAATATTGTTTTAATGGTTTTTTATTATAGGTGTAGGATCTATAATGGGGAAACCATCCCCCATATATTAGGTTATACCTTGAAATTTATTTAATGAAATTCATTTCTGGGGGATCTCATTGAAGGTTAATGGTACCTTAACTCTTTCCATGAAAATGAATTGTGTTGGGATGTTAGAATTTTTATGAGTTTTTTCATACTCTCGTATATGGATGAAAACAAAGAGATATGATGTTTTTAAACAAGAAAAACAGAGAATAAAAATATTTACCAAAACATTTTATGATTAAATTCAAGTCAAAAAGGTTTCCATGAATCAAAATGTGTTCAAAAACTCTTCTAAATGTGTTTTCACCTCATCTTCAGGGGTTCAGTATTTTAGTGTAGTGTATCATACGTAAGTAGTTATAATTCTCACTAGGACTGAATTATTCATATTATATTTTATATTTCATGGAAAATTAATTATAATAGTTATTTTATTAATTATTATTAATATAAAAAATCAATTTTCTATTCTAATTAGTGGCTAAGTGGATCTTATGGTATGATTATAGATAGTTGGAACTAGTTATATAACATAAAAACCATATTAACGGGCCCTAGAAAATATGGATGTACATAAAAAAAATATGAACCAATATCATGTTCAAATAAATGTTAATTATTTTCATGATACTCATATAACAAAAGTAATTTAAAGTAATGAAATTTTAATCACAATATATATAGATTTAGAAATAGAATCCACAAACATTTCTCTGGGATTTGGTGCCCAAAAAATTAGAACATTGGAATAGAAGAATAAACTAGATCACTGAATTACATAGAACCCCACATAATTTAAATGTGTATTCTGCGGAATAGATGATGAATAAAACTTTTTTCCAATGGTTGGATTTATAATTCCTTCTTAACATCACCCATAATCCTACATTGGAGGGATTCAGGGAATTTTCAATAATAAATTCTAATGAAATGCCTTCATGAAATCCAAATCAATAAATTTATACAATTTTATGAAATAAAATATTCTATAGAGGTAACATGAAAATATATCTCAAAAAATAGTTTTTTTCCTTAATAGTTTATAATAAAAAGCCCTTCATATAATATACATTCAATTCTATAATGTTCCCTTAAATTGTTTAAAATATTGATTGTAAATAAATAACCATGGTCATCCATACATGATACACATGAACTATTACACCCATGTCTCGAAGGGTAACAATAATCCCCACATGCTTGATACTTTTGTTATGGTATCATTGGAAGAAACTATGGGAAAAATTAACCCTATATTAATAGACAGATAACTACCATAAAACTGACATAAAATTGGAATGACACCTTCTTATTTATGAAATTCTATCAAAATTAAATATGTTGAGATAAATGAAGTAATTATTTAATGTAAAAAACACTTACCATATCTAATATTTGTCCTTATCACCTAAAATAAACATGAACCCACTTCAGGTTACCTCCCATCATCTAGTTGACATTGTTACCATTCTTCCATATAATTATATGAAATTTGTTTCAACTTTTTTTTGAAAATAAAAAACTAACAAAAATTCCAAATATATATCAACTCTCAAAGGTTGGTCTAGATTATTACCACGAAACCTCTATTCATACATAATAGTTGTAAGAAAATAAAATCATAAGCCACCAAAACCCCCAAAATATCTAGAATAACCTTAGTAAAAATGTTTATAAATGCTAATTTAATGGAAAGATAAGATTTAGGTTCTCACATTCCTAATAAAAAACATTGTTACATTCAAAATTTCCTTTCTAAAAAACACCACATTATGTAAGAAAATTATTGATAATTATATATTATAATTTAAAATTTTTTCTAATAAATGGTGACTTTAAATTATGGTAAAAAAATTTAAGACTACATGACACTCTTTCTGTTCATCCCATGAAAATTCAATTTAAATAAACCATTTCATTGAATTCCAATTCTTATAAATACTTTCGAAAAAATAAATTACATTTTTAATTATAAATAAAATATTAAAACAATATGTAAAAAAGTATAAAATAAGACAATAAAAACACACACACTGATACACATGTGTCACACATAGGAACAAAGAAATCAAGTACGAATAGTCAAAATAATAAAATAAATAAATGGTTTCATAGATCATATAAAATTTGAGAATTAAAATCTAATCCAAAAAATAAATCAACTAATATTCCATTAAAATATCCTAATGTAATGTGTATGGTACCTAGAATTTGATTATAAAATGCCTAAATAAGAAAAAAGAAAACTAGAATAGTACAAATGATCTATTACCATTACCAAACGACCTATAGAATCCCGCCTTTTTATAACATAAACTTTCTTTTCATTACACAAAACTGAGGATCTTTAAGGTTTAGTGTCTGGGAAACCAGGAACATAGAACATGAAAACATAAAATATTCTTCTTAAAAACTTGAAAGGATTTTCCTCATGTTCATCCTAGGTTCATTACTGCATCTCATAACCTGGTGACAGACATCAAAAGAAAGGGTGAGTAGAAGGCCCAATAAGGGAAACAAGAGAAACATTTTACATGTGAACTTGAGATACTTCAATAAGGTCATGAAAAGAACTTTAAGGCATGAGAAATAAATCATGAGATATATCATAATAAAAATAACATATTCCATAACATGAAGATGTGGATACAACATTTAATATATACAATCATTATCATATCACCAAGGTCCATCCCCAAGGTTTTATTTGAAAATTACCAAGGTTATTCACTAAGATATCATAAAAATTGTAATCTCTAGTTGTTACATCATTACCCAATGCATTGGAGCGCTATCAGGGCGCACCCTTAAATATGAATTTATTATCATGTGAGCCACATATATCATCATCAAACATTTCATAAATAACCCATACAGCATAAAATAAATGGGTTTCCTTTCATAATAATAACGTTTTAAAAACTGCTTTAAAGACATGATCATTACGTCACTTTAAACCCACGGAAGGGGAGAGCGGGTCTCATGTATGTAAATATCAGAATTTAAAAAAGAACATTTTGATATATATGTAAATAACCCTATAGAAATAAGAGCTTTGAGTATTCACTTTATAACATAAAATATCTTTAGAAAAAAGAGAGAGACATTTTGAGACGAAAATTCTGCAGCATAACTGCTATGTTACATGTTTTTAGAAAACATTGAAAAGATAGGGGACATGGGTCAAACATTCATAAATTACCCATACAACAGTAGAGGGACATGATATATGGGATTTAAGAACATGGTAATGAAATTTGAAAATATACAATATGAAATAAAGAACATGAAAGGAAGACAAAAATATGATTTATCTTATAAAAATTCGGCAGCCTAACAGGGTTACATAAGCTTCAACCAAAAAATGAATTGATAAGATCAAATAGGGTCTCTCATCATATGAAAATAAAATATAAGTATGATATATATAGATATCATACTCAAACATAATAAACTGAACTTTCAATAAATGACATGGAATTTGAACATTGAAAAGGGAGAAAGGTGCAAGGACCACTTAAAAATTCAGCAGCCTAACGACGCCACTTAAACTTCAAAATAATGAATTAAAGAGATCAAATGGGGCCTCTAATCATATGATCATAAAATATCAGTATGATAAATTTAGAGATAATACCCCAACATAAAAAAAAGTAACTTGAAATAGTTGACATGAATGTAGAACTTCAAAACGAGAAGGGTGAAAAACCACTTAAAAATTCGGCAGCCCAACAACGCCACTTAAAACATCAAAATAATGAATTGAAGAGATCAAATGGGGTCTCTCATCATATGATCATAAAAGATAAGTATGATAGATATAGAGATCATACCCCAACATAAAAAAAGGAACTTGAAAGAATTGACATGAAAGTAGAACTTCAAAACGAGAGGGGTGAAGAACCACTTAAAAAATTCGGCAGCCTAATGGCGCCACTTAAAACTTCAAAATACTGAATTGAAGAGATCAAATGGGGTCTCTCATAATATGATCATAAAAGATCAGTATGATAAATTTAGAGATCATACCCCAACATAATAAAAATGAACTTGAAATACTTTACATGAAAATATATCTTGAAAAATGAGAAAGGAGAAAGAATACATTACAAAAATTTCAGCAGCCTAACGATGCCACATAAAACATCTTAAAATGAAATAATGAGAGTAATAGGGGATCTCTCATTATGTGAACACGAAAAGGGAATTAAGAGGAGTATAAAATAACACCCTTTAACATAAGAACATGGAGCATAAAAGAAATTACATAAAAGAGATGTCTTGAAAAGAAAAAGAGAGATCAGATCTCTTACCTTAAAACGTAACTCTTAAAACTCAAAGTTTGGGACCTTGAGGGCTTGGGGGAACCTTGGGAGGACTTCTTGGGAGGTATGGAGACCAGAACATCGTTGAGGATGTTTTTGGAGTCGAAATGATGAGAGTAGGGCTTGGTATTTATAGGGAAAGTGAGGGGACAAGACATTAATGGCCAAGGGACACCTCAAAAGTGGTTTTCTCAAAAGCATGGGCCCTCCAATGGTACATCCCATAATGTTAGGAAACATGGGGACAACCACACAATAATTCATCCTCTTTAGTCGACCATCCCTTAAAATATCTCATGACATCATCATGACACAGTTATGACGTCATTAAACATACCGAAACCCTAAAACTGTATTTTTACTATTCACTAAAAATTCAACTTTCTCCAAAAAATCCGAAAATTTCACATTAACCAAATATCACTGCTCTGATTTCAAAAATGAACTCTATTTTATAAAAATAATTCCTAGATATTTTTAATTCATTTTTTAAATAAACACACTATTCACCAAAAATTCATTTTTTTCAGAAAAATCCCCAAAAATTACCTTTCCATAATATCGATGCTCTGAGTTCAAAAATGAAATCCATTTTATAAAAATAATTTTCAAAATATTTTTAATTTATTTTTTAATTAAAAACACTATTCACCTGAAAAAAACTAATACTTGAATAAAAATTTATGAAACTGTTATTTACCCATTTTATTGAATCCCATTACTTAATCTAGGTGTCTAAATTATATTAAAATATTATTTGAGTGAAATTACTAATCCATTTGGTCACATTACTAATCCTAAGCGTAAAATCACTATTCATAATTTACTATTCATCAAAAATCAAGTTGATTTTATTAGACTCGAAATTTCGTATGGAACATAACTGTATAAGACCATTTTTTAAAAATCATTACACATTTTTATTTATTTAAGGTTCACATAAACATTTTTAAAATATCCATTCTCTAAAATTCTTCAAAATATGCATACTATATTTATCCGGACATTTAAAAATTCTAAACATCATCATAAGTAGAAATCCCAATTTTTTATTTAAAACAATGTATTACACAAGGAAGTTACGGTCTCCTTACATAGCCCCTTATCACACAAACATCGGACCTAAGTGTAAGGTGTTCTATGGTGAGAGAATCTGGGGGAGGCTTGGCCAACATCGCACGAGTAGTAATTTTATCAGTTTGAACTTATCGCAAAGGCGATCCTGTTCTAGCTTCGCACGATGAAGTTCTGCTTGGGTTTGGTCCAGAGCAACGCATAGTGGTGCTATCTCCTTCCCAAGTTCTGTTAGATGGGCTTCGATCTGTTCAAGACTACTGGGTGAGGCCATCGAATCTTCTTTCTATATTAATTAACCAAGATTGATTGTATTTAGAGACAATAATCAAAATGTTTAGTTTCCAGAGGTCATATTGACCAATGGTCAAATAACAGTCAAAACCCAACAGTCTGATTTTAAATATACTCATGTTATCAAATGAATCGTTTTTGTTGAGTATAAAAATAAAATAAAATAACACATAAAATTAGCAAAAAAAATTATTCAAAATTTCGGGTCGTTACAATCTTCCCACCTTAAAAAATTGCGTCCTCGCTATTTTTAAAATTGGGTATTGAAATTTCATTGAATGTCCCATATCGGAAAAGGAGTCAGTAAAACTATTACTTTAAAATAAGGAAAAGGAAGTACAAAGGTCACCCGAGTTAACCCACACTAGGATTCCATGTAGGAAAACATGGACATGGAGGAGAAAACAAAGGGTCAAGTTCTGAGGGAGAGTGATAGAGAACATAATTAGGAGAAAGTTATCCATAAGAAAATCCCAAACTGATGATGTGTGTAAACGGTCTTTGATTACCTAGTTGGAAACCTAAACCAAAAACATTTTTTTTACGTTTCGTTTCATAATTTTGAGGAATTCATTCACTACATAGAACAAAAACATAAGAGAATATATCTACCTTCATGTAGAGTTTCATCATTTAATAAGTTTCTACCCAAAAATAATCTTTTCTCCAAACGATGAGCATTCAGAAACACTTGGTCTCATCAAAACACAAGAATAATATTCTAGAGAATCACATAATCCACAAAATATTTACCATCTATTTCATCTATCTTTAAACATTATCCCAAAAAAAGAAAGGGTAAGGTAAAACAACTCTTCAAAAATAAATAATCCCATAGGAATGGAAACTAATTTTAAATCATCAAAGTTCCATGGTACTACCCAGAGATCATCATAGACCATTCTGTAAATAACTGTCCTTAAAAATCCTCAAAATAAACGAAACTATGATTGAAACCCAAATACAACAAGGATTTGATAACATAGTCTTCCAAGGTAATATTTATCATTCATCTCTAAACAAAATCAACCACTCCTAACATATTATAAAAAAAGTAACTAACCTAAACATATTTACCCCAAGATAGGTTAATCATTTCCATAAGTAACCTAAATTACTATAAGTCCGCCTTAAATTCATCAATTCTTCAATATATAAGTCAACCTTACTCCTCAATGAAAATACCATAGTAATTTATTTACCTCGAACATATAGGGTCCCCAAAATAGTGAACATCTTCCAAAATAATAATCATCTTTTAATCCCCAAATCATCTCTGTCATATTAATACGGCAATCATTGCATTTCCTATCACGTTGGTTGTTCGGACATGTTCTTCCATTTCCAACCATATACTAAGAAAATAAAGTATAATTAGGGGCATAAATACTTCGTCAATAATCATGAAAATAAATCTTTAAGCATAAAAGGACAAACATGTAGAATAAAAGTATATCCTAACTTGTGATCCCCTAGGTTCCAATCTAGGTTATCCATGATCGTATATTCTTATGTGAATCTTTATTTTATTTTATCTTTCTTCCTTTAATAATGGTTCATACTAAGCTTATGAATTTACCAAAGTATATCCCCCGGGATTGTCGTAACCAAGAGTGAAGCAAGGCCCGTTATCATGTACCAGTTCCTATTCGAGTCTAGCTCAAAGCGGTGTTTTCAGGTTTTACCTCTATGTACATCTGTGCCAGAGCCACCTCTACCTGCTCGTATCCAGACAGGGATGTATTTTCTTGGCAACCGCTTACTCAATACTCACCAAAATATTTGGAAGATTTCCTATATTTAAACATTTCTATAGGGTTATTCCTAATGTTTTCATATCCTAATTTCCAAAAATAACTAAAATATCCTTTGATACCAACTATAGAATCCCACCTTTTTATAACATAAACTTTCTTTTCATTACACAAAACTGAGGATCTTTAAGGTTTAGTGTCTTAGAAACCAGGAACATAAAACATGAAAACATAAAACATTCTTCTTAAACACTTGAAAGGCTTCTCCTCATGTTCATCCTAGGTTCATTACTGCATCTCATAACCTGTGGACATACATCAAAAGAAAGGGTGAGCAGAAGGCCCAGTAAGGGAAACAAGAGAAACATTTTACAAATGAACTTGAGATACTTCAATAAGGCCATGAAAGGAACTTTAAGGCATTAGAAATAAATCATGAGATATATCATAATAAAAATAACATTTTTCATAACTTGAAGATGTGGCTACAACATTTAATATAGAAAATCATGAACATATCACCAAGGTCCATCCCCAAGGTGTCATTTGAAAATTACCAAGGTTATTCACCAAGATATCGTGAAAATTGTAATCTCTAGTGGTTACATCATTACCCAATGAATTGGAGGGCTATCAGGGCGCACCATTATATTTGCCTTCATTATCATGTGATCCACATATATCATCATCAAACATATCATAAATAACCCATATATCATAAAATAAATGGGTTTCATTTCATAATCATAACGTTTTAAAAACTACTTTGAAGACATGATCTTTACGTCACTTTAAACCCACGGAAGGGGAGAGTGGGTCTCATGTATTTAAATCCAAGAATTTAAAATAGAACATTTTGATATATATGTAAATACCCCTATAGAAATAAGATATTTGAGTATTCACTTTATATCATAAAATATCTTTAGAAAAAAGAGAGAGACATTTTGAGACGAAAATTCTGCAGCATAACGGTTATGTTACAAGGTTTTTAGAAAACATTGAAAAGAGAGGGGACATGGGTCAAACATTAATAGATGATCCATAAAATAGTAAAGGGACCGAATATAAGGGATTTAAGAACATGGTAATGAAATTTGAAAATATACCATATGAAATGAAGAACATGAAAGGAAGACAAAAATAAGATTTCTCTTATGAAAATTCGGCAGCCTAACAGCGTTACATAAACATCAACCAAAAAATGAATTGATGAGATCAAATAGGGTATATCATCATATGAACATAAAATATCAGTATGATAGATATAGAGATCATACCCCTACATAATAAATGGAACTTTCAAGACTTGACATGGAATTAGAACTTTGAAAAAGGAGAAAGGTGCAAGGACCACTTAAAAATTCAACAGCCTAACAACGCCACTAAAACATCAAATTACTGAATTGAAGAGATCAAATGGGGTCTCTCATAATATGATAATAAAATATCAGTATGATAAATTTAGAGATAATACCGCAACATAACAAAAAGGAACTTGAAATAATTAACATGAAAGTAGAACTTCAAAACGAGAAGGGTGAAGAACCACTTAAAAATTCGGCAGCATAACGGCGCCACTTAAAACATCAAAATACTGAATTGAAGAGATCAAATGGGGTCTCTCATCATATGATCATAAAAGATCAGTATGATAGATATAGAGATCATACTCAAACATAACGAAAGTAACTAGAAAGAATTGACATGAAAGTAGAACTTCAAAACGAGAAGGGTGAAGAACCACTTAAAAAATTCGGCAGCCTAACGGTGCCACCAAAAACTTCAAAATACTGAATTGAAGAGATCAAATGGGGTATCTCATCATATGATCATAAAATATCAGTATGATAAATTTAGAGATCGTAACCCAACATAATAAAAAGGAACATTAAATACTTTACATGAAAATAGATCTTGAAAAATGAGAAGGGAGAAAGATTCCATTACAAACATTTTGGCAGCCTAACGACGCCACTTAAAACTTCATAAAACGAAATAATGAGAGTAAGAGGGGATATCTCATTATGTGAACATGAAAAAGGGAAGTAATAGGAGTATAAAAGAACACCCTTTAACATAAGAACATGGTGCATAAAAGAAATTACATAAAAGATATTTCTTGAAAAGAAAGAGAGAGATCGGATCCCTTACCTTAAATCGTAACCCTTAAAACTCAAAGGTTGGGACCTTGAGAGCTTGGGGGAACCTTGGGAGGACATCTTGGGAGGTAAGGAGACCAGAACTTCGTTGAGGATGTTTTTGGAGTCGAAAATATGAGAGGAGGGCTTGGTATTTATAGGGAAAGTGAGGGGACAAGGCATTAATGGCCAAGGGACACCTCCAAAGTGGTTTTCTCAAAAGCATGGGCCCTCCCATGGTACTTCCCATAAAGTTAGGCCACATGGGGACCCCCACACAATAATTCATCCACTTTATTCTACCATACATTAAAATATCTCATGACATCATCATGACTTAGTTTTGATGTCATTAAACATACCAAAACCCTAAAACTGTATTTTTACTATTCAATGAAAATTCAACTTTTTCAGAAAAATCCCAAAATTTCACATTAACCAAATATCAATGCTCTGATTTCAAAAATGAACTCTATTTTATAAAAATATTTTTCTAAATATTTTTAGTTAATGTTTTAAATAAACACACTATTCACCGAAAATTCATTTTTTTCAGAAAAATCCTCAAAAATTACCTTAACATAATATCGATGCTCTGAGTTCTAAAATGAAATCCATTTTATAAAAATAATTTTCTAAATATTTTTAATTTAATTTTTAATTAAAAAACACTATTCACCTGAAAAAACTAATACTTGAATAATAATTTATGAAACTGTTATTTTCCAATTTTATTGAATCTCATTACTTAATCTAGGTGTCTAAATTATATTAAAACTTTATTTGAGTGAAATTACTAATCCTAAGCATAAAATAACTATTCAAAATTTACTATTCATCAAAAATCATGTTGATCTTATTAGACTCGAAATTTCGTATTGAACATAACTGTAGAAGACCATTTTTTAAAAATCATTACACATTTTTATTTATTTAAGGTTTACATAAAATTTTTTAAAATATCCTTTATCTAAAATTCATCAAAAATATGCATGCTATATTTCCCCGGACATTTAAAAATTCATAAACTTCATCATAAGAATAAATCCCAATTTTTTATTTAAAACAAAGGATTACACAAGGCCATTACGGTCTCTTTACAAATCCCCTTATCACACCAGTATAGGACCTAAGTATAAGGTGTGCTAAGGTGAGATAATCTGAGGGAGGCTCGGCCAACATCGAACGAGTAGTAATTTCTATCAGTTTGAACTTCTCACAAAGGTGATCCTGTTCTAGCTTCACACGATGAAGTTCAGCTTGGGTTTGGTCCAGAGCAAAGCCTAGTGGTGCTATCTCCTTCCGATGTTCTGTTAGATGGGCTTCGATCGGTCCAAGACTACTGGGTGAGGCCATCAAATATTCTTTCTATATTAATTAACCAATATTGCTTGTATTTAGAGACAATAATCAAAATGTTTAGTTTCCAGCGGTCATATTGACCAATGGTCAAATAATAGTCAAAACCCAACAGTCTCATTTTAATTATAATCATGTTATCAAATGAAACATTTTGGTTGAGTATAAAAATAAAATAAAATAACACATAAAATTAGGAACAAGGATTTATTCAAAATATCATGTCGTTACACGACCTATCAAACTATACAAAATGTAGAAATACCTACAACACCATCATAAATGGTAATCTAAATTATTTTTAGAAAAAAATGCATGAAACAGCTTCTACACTGTCTAACAGATAATATCAATTAAATAATCCCTAGTAAACTCATTATCTCTAATAGGGTATTCACTCACATGATCCATCTACAATAACAATATGAACCACATTTAATGTCAAGTAAAAGTGATAAATTAAGATTCACATGAGTCAAATATAAATAAATAGAAAATTACCAATTCCTTTACTCTTGAGCCCTAAAATATAGAATCCCAAAATAGTTATCCAGGAATATTCATCACAGAACACATATCAACATAAAATTTTCCCCATAGATACATAATCCGTATTAGGAAACATAAACACAAGGGTCTAAAATATAGTCTCGTAAATTTTTAAAATTGTTTCTCCTGAAATTTCTATTGGGCCTTCAAAAAAATCACCAGTGGCTATTCCATTTTTTCACCATTTTTTAATATCATTTTAAATTTTCATTAAAAATTAAAACCCATATTTAAATACAATATATAATTTTAACTATTTCCTTTTAAATAAAATTCTACAACAACAAACACACTTTAATAAACTATGTCATTCAAATTAAAATAATCGTTCTAGACCCCAATTTACTAACCAAAAATTTCATTTTAAAAGCTATTTCAAGACACCATGAGGCCTTGTTGTATTTTAACCATTTATTCGTAGGCAAACCCCCATTTTTTATGAAATAAATTCTAATATTAATTGAATAAATTTTAAAATCTAATCATCAAGAAACATGTCTTTTAAAATTAACACTACTTTAGAAGAGGAAAATGGAAACTAACACCCAGATTAAAAATATACCTATCCTTAACGTCTTTAATTTATTTTATTATCATTAAAAAATACACCATTAAGTTAAAATAAAATTATAATAGGAACCTAACTAAACACATTAAAAGGATTTAAAATACCATAATGGTTTTTAATAATTCACATAGTATATGACATAGTACTATTTTCAGAATTGATTTCATCAAAAAATTAAATGGATCCTACTATTAAAAATAAAATTCATATTAATTTAGAAGAATTAATTTAAAAAACACCAATAAATATATGAAATGTATTATAACGGTGGTCTATAGAGACACCTACCACAAATTTTCAGTAGGTGGGTGGAAACTAGTGAAAATTTATAAACATCTGTGGAGGATTAAAAAACATGATCAAATGCTTCCATACGTACAATAAAATAGTGATAATGTGTTAAAATTGAGAAAAAATAAATCATTAAGATTAACTAAATGATACACAATAATATGGGAAGAAAAATCTTGGGGAAAAAATCATGATGAAAATAAAAAAACACAATACATAGGAAGGTTTTTCTATAAATCCAAAATAACATTATTTTAATGATGTATATAGGAGAACATGTTTGTGTTGTATGATGTGTAATATTTTTGGTGTGGAGAATCATGGATGAGATAGTGAGGGTAGATGTGAGGGACCATTTTACATTTTTTATGTTAATATAAATTTTCTGATATGAAAATTAATAATCATTATCGACCTATATGGTCTAGTATATTAACTAAAAATCAATGTGGACAACATTTTCCACAAACCATACCCAAAAAGGGTGAATGTGTCTACGTAAAACCTGACACAGTGCATCCCATCATTCAAACACGGTTCTGAGTGTAATTATCCCCTTATTGTAAATTCATGCACTATATTCACATGGTTTATACTAACCATTCACAACCCATGAAGAATACATTAAATTTTATAAAATAAAATTCTAAACTAAATGAAATCATAAAGAAAATTCGTAGAAATAGATAAAAATAAATTATTCTAAAATAATAATATCATTGAAATGAGGGAGTCCCATTTATCCCCATTATGACATATTTCATATATATAAATTACCTAGTAAATGTAAATGTAATAAAAATCACAAACACCCATCACTCATTCAATATAATTATAATGTGTTGGAAAAAACTCAAGAGATCCTAAGATCAAAAATAATTCAAAACATTATTCCATTATCTATGAAATGGATAATAATTCCTCACCCAATGATAACAATATTTAGAATATATAAACCAAGATAATCCAATAGGAAATGTTAAACGAAGTTAGATAAAATGGAGGTCCCCATAATTTTAGATTAATCTTAATAGTGAAGAGTCAAATTTCCACTACAAAATGTGATTATCACTATAATTGACACAATTCATAAAAACCAAAAGAAATAATGGGAATCAAATTTGCATAGATTCTATGATAAAAAATATCATGTTTTCAAATGATCCATAAATATCACAATGTGAAACACACTATTTTTGAAAAAATTTAAGACATAAATAAATAAAATAAACAAAAATATCACAATCACAGGATCTAAAAAAAGAGGAAAAAAGATAATCAGGGTTTTCAAACCCAGGATACACTCTCAAGGAAAACCAATCCAAAATTAAATCATCCCTAGCCAGTGTATAATTTAAAAATATAAAGCACCTGTCATATAATACAAAATCACTCAAGAAGTGTTATGACATATCTTTTTAGTTAATATATGCTCACGCAAGGACCTAACTATAAAAACATTAACAAAAAAATATACTCATAAGGAATAATGATCAATGAGTTATGAGATAATATAATAAATCACCACCTGAAATAATGTCGATAGAAAAAACACTAATCAACTATAATAACCAAATCTTAAAATACATTGATAGATCATTTTTTTTTCAGAATTATTAGTACATTAATCAAAAATATTACCAATAATCGTATTGGTTTAGTTCTATTATAAAAATGGGGAGACAATCATCTAACTCTGTGTATGATAATTAATGTTTCCCACAATGATCTTCCCCCTTATAAATATACATAAAAACATTTCTACATAACTTGGGGAAATGTAATATATAAAAAAAGTGATTTAGAGTTCTTTTTATGGGTAAATAAAGGAAATATGTAAGCATAACTTTAACATAGTATTATGATGACATGATCATATCACATTATCATATCATACATTTGCGATCAAAGATCTCTAAGAAAACCATATTCCATGAATTTTAAGGTAATTAAGAGAACAATCCATGGAATTATAACATATGAATTATAAATAGAATTGTAGAATATGTAATATCTCAATTCTTACATTGAGGTACGAATCTCACCTTTTTAAGTTTGGCTTAGGTATGTGGAGAAAGATGATGGTTACATGTTGTGTAACCTAGGTGAACATTGTGTAATAGGGGTTACAATTCGTATAATCCTCATACATTCCATTTATTATTCTTTCCAGGAACCATATAGAAATAGACACTACACAACATGTTGTTTAAGGTACATTCCATGTACTTTTAATTTCATTTCTATTTGTGTAAAATTGGGCATTAGCATAGTTTTTCTTAGATATACATAAACTCACCCCATCGATCAACAAATAGCATGTCCAAGTGATCCAATCATTGGTTGGCCTCCCATTTCTTCATCCAATCCCTAATTCGAACACCGTTAGATGTGTTGGAATAATATATGTGGTTTACCAAGTGACATTTAAATAGAGGTATAGTTCTATGCATGTCTTTTTTCTTGTGTCACAACTTCCGTGGTATCACCCTAAACCTTCTCATTTGATATATGGTTATCATATTATTCTTATAACCAATTTTTGTTTTGTGACCACACAATAAGCTTTATGTATCATGTTGATAAATTGGTTCATGAATATAATTTTTTTATGGTTCATGTATTCTGGCATCATTGAGGTGATTAAGAGGAAAAATGGGAGAGAAATATAGACATCCGGCCTATGTGGCCTGGTCTATTTACCTTAGAATCTGGAATATTTTTTTAACAATGATTTGAGAAGAGCTGTTATATGGTGGTGAGGTTGTAGGATCCCATCGAATTCTATGGACATCTTTAGATCGTTTTCAGGTAATGTATTTCAATTTTTTTTTACCATACCTCGGTTAAGAATTTCGTAGGTCTTCTTTTTGGAGAATTTCAATATTTTTGATATTTTTGGAGGGCGTTTTAGAAGTGAATGGCTAGAAAACTAATTTCCTAATCATTTCACCCATCCCATTTAACCATACTCCCTTGAGATTTTTGGGTTTTCTCAGTTGGTACATAATCATTAAATCCACACTCCCTTATGATGATGTTCACAATGTGCAAAATTGTGTTCCCCAACACCAAAAACCATTCATGATGGATTTACTTTGCTAAAAAATTATTTTGAAATTCACTAACACCATATAATATCCCTCATTCACCCCTTCTCGGCCTATTTGGTAATCATTAATTTTTAGAAGTCCAGTATAATATTCCAATGCCAATAGAACAAAATTCATGAAGATTATAATATCCAACTGAACTATCTAATCAGTTTTCATTATGTAATCTATTCCGATTTGAATTTATCTCTCTCTAAAATTTCATTATTATTGACGATTAATGTATTTTTCTATGTTGGAAAAAGTTTATATCTAGGTTATGTTGTATCTTAATCATTTGATGTTGGATATTGGTTTCAGTTCTATATACAGTTTTGCACTTTTGTTTTGATCGTTCCTCCTAGAATTAATGAGTTCAGGTTGACGAATACTCAACAAAGGTTATGAGGTAGGTGGTATAAATTATAATTCCTATAGACTTCATTTTAATTATTTGAATTCAATTGGGAAATTTTGATTTACATGATTGAGAAAATGAATCTATAATTAAATTTAATAAATGTATCATCCATTTGATAATGAAATCAGTTGAACTGTTGTATATTGGATGTAGTTGAATTTTAATCAATAACTTTTTTGTTATTACCATTGATATTTTTTATTAATGTTATTATGCATTGATTCATAATGGGTATTAATAAATAGTTGCCATATAAATGAATTTTTATTGATTTATATGATTAAATGTTGATAAATTATTTAATAGATAATTGTTCATATTAATTCACATGATTAAGGTGTGCAATTTAGATTTTTTTTGATAAATAAAATCATTATCCCATTATTAAAATGTCTGGTTGAGAGGTTTAATTATTATTTGTCATGTAATATGTGATATATGGATATATGTGAATGATTATTATATGAGTGAGGGAAACAATATGATGTACCAAATACCTATATGTTATTTACTCATTAGTCATTGAGGGATATGGATTGATGCTCCAAATAAACATATGTGGATGATTGGTAATTAAGTTGTGTGATAAGGACTGATGCTCCAAATACCCATAAGGTTTTATAAAATACATTCTATACATAAAAAATATTATCATTAGACTATGGTTCCTTTTAGTCATGATATTAAATTGGGCTTAAATGGATTATGAAATCCCGTTTTGTATGGAATTATGATTACTTATATTATATGGCTCCGACACTGGCACATGTTGCCGAATTTATTGGTGTTTTAGGAGTCATTATGAAACTGGGTAATTGTGTTCTTAATTAAAGAATAATATAATTTAAAAAAAACCTTATTTTCCCCTGATATTTTATTACATATACAAATACATTGACGATATTGACTTTATAATGTTTATAAGTCAATTTTTGTGGTCTACTGTGTTATTCTTATACCCTAATCAGGCTACCTGATTGGTAACCAAATATAATTTAAATTTTTAGTACATGATTATGGAAATATATATATGATACATGGATAAATTTGGACGGAGAACTATTGAGGGGACTAGATATATTGTTAGGACCCTCATGAGAGTGTAATTGTTTGGTTATTTGGGGTTTTCATTTTACACATGATAGTTATTTGGAATCACCAATCAACTATTGTTTTGGATATTATCTCTTATTGTGGTTCATCAATTAATTCTGTTCAGTTTTTGTTATGCAAATTATTCTGTTTATGCGTAACTATATTTTGGTTATTTTTTTCTTTATTTTATCCATGGTTATAATTTTATAGAGAGGGTGTATACTCCACATGTTATATATTAGACCCTCTTTGGTAGTGGCAATCCTCTACTATGAAACAAAGATATTTAATGATGTAGATTCTTTTTAATGTGTTGTATATCTTGTGTTTTATGCTAATCTAAGTTTATTGTCACAATACACAACACCAAATTAGATTGTGGTAAACACAATAATATTATTGGTTATTTTTACCCAAAAAATCATGTTTTTGATGGAATTAATTTCACGCTAGACATAGTAAAGGTGAACAACTAAATATTCTAACATAGTCATTATAAAGGAGGGTATGAATAGTATTTACTTCCTTATTAAAGAACTATTCAAATTAAAATAAGTGAGCCTACAAAAAATCAAAATCACTCTTTATGGATAAGATCTAATGTTTAAAATTCATCTTATATGTATTGTAGAAATGAAATAAGAACAAATTCAATTTTTTTTTTGATAAAAATATACTTTTTAAAAAAATTCACTTTTTCCACCTTTTGATAGCGCACCCATTTTAAATCAATTTATGACACTTTTATATATTGTATTTTAAAAAAATTTCTTTTTATTTGGATGAAAATTTATAAAATTTACAACAAATTATTTTTTTATATTTTTATGATAATTTTTAGATTTTGATGATGGTAAAATTATATTATATTTTAATTGAAGATGATGTTTTTCATCAATATAATTTATGTAGTTATGTTATATTAGTGATTTTTTAACCTATATATATTCAATGTTTTTATCATTAAATATAATTTAGGTCATTATCAGTAATTTTATCATTAATTTACATGTAAAAATATTTCAATCTTTTTTCAATGTTTTATCTTAAAAAACCATTCACTCTTTCCGACAAATGGAATAATTTTAAATTAACTAATATAAGTTAGGTGTTTCGAAAATTGAAAAATGGATTCAATTTTTGGAATCATTAGTACCAAATTATGTAAATAGATTCATTTTATTTTCTAACATTATGAATAGTAACTCTAGTTATTTTTATTAATATGGTAAAAGGGTAAAACAGGTAATTAAGGCTAAGAATACTATTGTACAATTACCCCAACACTTGTCTTACTATCATTGGATGAGTTTTTTTCATCCTAAATCATCCTTGGGTCTAAATGGTGTCTATTTGAATCCACAGTTAAGATATTAGTTCATATAATTTACTTCATTTAATGAAAAGATAAATATGTCTCACTCAAATTTTAATAATTAATTTTTTTATATAAGTTTATGATAAATATAAATTCGATAAAAAATTATAATTTGAAATATAAATTATTTTTCTTTTATCATTGTTATTTATTTTTAATATTTCGGAAATGTGTAATTACCCTAAAAACATATACATTAATTATGTTGAAATTAATTAGTTGAAGAAAAATAAATATTATAATTATATTTAATTTATAATACCCATTAAAAATTCTGATTAGATAATAAAATTTTATTGGTAGAGTATTCCTAGACTATAATCATCCAAGGGTCCTATTATGGGCTATTTGGAGCCTTATATAATGGATTATGTCACTAATATTATTATATATATTGTGATGTAAAAGTTGTCACCTTCAAATTTTAATAAATATAATATTTTAAATATAATATTTTCTAGAATTTTAATTTTTCTACAAGTAATATTCTGAAATATAGATTATTTAAATTTATCATATTATTTTATTTTTTATTTTTTATTCAAAAAATAGAACATTAAATAATTATATAGAACAGTTACAGTAATTATTTTGTTAATATAAATATCAGATAAATGCTTTTAAAAATATAAAATTAAATAAATTTTGGACTAATTAATATGTATAAGGTATTTTTTAAATGAATTTTTTATCCTAGAAATATTATAAAATTGTTTTTTAAGTAATTTTGTTATGTTAATATTTGAAAAAATAACTGAATTAAAGAGTGTAAAAATTGACATTATTGTTGTTTTGTTAAAACTATGTTTTACTAAATTATCTAAAGATAAATAAATATAAAAATAAATTGATAAATATAATTTGATCTAAATTGACTAATGTTACTTATTTATTGTTTAATTTACATCATATAGATAAATATTTCACCATTTTAATATTGAAGTATTCATTATCTTAATTAAAATTATGTTGAATAACTAAGTGTTAATTTAAAAGGTAATGTTTAAATTGATATAAAAACTTGTCTAAAATTTATTGGTTGATAATATTATTAACCTATCTCATCACATAATAAATTTTTTGAAATTATCAAGGTTTTTGAGTGGGGTTTGATTTTATTATAATTTAACATTTTTTAGGTTTCCGAAAGTTCCCCTCACTAAAATTTTTAAATGGCGCATCCTCTATCACATCATCACGTCAATTTGATCCTTAAATCTCGGATATATCCTATAATTTCCAATTATAAACTTCCTTATTCAATTTATATAGGATACATTCTTTTCAAAAGACGAACTCTAGGGACTTTAAGGGCAGATTTTGAGGAAGTACATTGATGAAGAAGTAGTCTCTTCTACCGATTCATTGAATATTCTTTCTTCTACTATATTATCATCATTATTTATTTAATTATAAATTAATAACATCATTCAATATAATATACTGATATGTTATTATAATTATGAATCTACAATATTCCACCTTCTGTCCATCCAACGAAAAATGAAATCACCATGGGTGCGTACGTACAAATTACCGTCTCCACACTGTGATGTAATCTATTTTTCCATACCACCTTACGTGAATAGATATATTGATTGAAATAAAAAATTCTGATAATGATAAAATTTTATTGAATATAGAAAAATATTTATACCATCCACTTCCATACCATTTCTCAATAATAAGAATGTTATCATTGCTCATGTGTACCAACAACCTACCATCTTCATGATGCGATCTGATTCATTATAAATGATATCCATTAAAAAGGGATTATATAAATTAAATGAATGAATAAATATGATATATATTATTTTAATATCATCTTTTGATGATATAAATATGACCTTTATAGGAGAAGAAGAACATTTTTGGCAAAGCACGCATAAGAAAATGAATCAATTTATACCTAAAAATGAGTAATGAGGAAATATTAATACAAAATGTATAATAATATGAGAATATATGACATAATAAAAATTAAAATGCTTATGTAATAATTCAATGACATAAATTAGATCATTATTCATTAGGTTCAGATACACACAAAGGATAGAAGACCAAAGGTAAAGGATTATTTTGTCTCACATTAAATTTTATGGGGAATATTCCTTAATACCTATTTATTTGGTTTGGTGTTCATGCGTCCCATGAATGTTTTTATGATGATTATTATTAATGTTATGATATTTTTATATTCATATAATTTTCTTTATTTTATGAATCATATGATTTGATAGATTATAAATAGTTAAGGGAAAATTTTGATATCTCATTATTATCAATGATTGTTTATACGTAAGTATTGATTAAGGTATATTTATCATCCCTGGCCATTTTTCCATATATATAATATTATTTATATTCTCATACAAATTTTTAAATATAATTTTACCCTTTGGAAATTTTTTATTAAATGGTATGAATGGGATATGTTTTTTTATTTGATAAGAGGTACTTTTTTTTTACTTTTCTGGAAAAAGTATGAGTAGAATGTATTTTAACTTTTACAACATGATAAGATTTTTATATCTTCATAACACCTTATTTCCATGAAGATTCCTTTATATAATTTCACATTTATCTTCAATGAAATAATTTTCTTTTATAATTGTGTGCCATATTGAAAAACAAATTATTTTGAAGATGAAAGGTTATTTTCCAAAAGAAATGATTTCAAGGGTTTTGTCAAAAAATATTTTCCTTCTAAGATAACACACATTAAATTTGGTAATATTTATATCCCTATTATTAGTATGATTTTAATTTATTAATAACAGATTGACGTTTTCTATGGAATATTTTATGATGGAATGATTTTTATGAGACCCATTTAATATCATGGGTTATGTTATGATTAATGTATTATGTTTTTATGGACCACATATGAATGATTTAATTATGATATGGGTGGATCCTATATATCCATCTAATTCCTTGGGAAAATATTTATATCTTAATGTATAATCAATACAAGAATGGAATGTAAATTCATTTTTGTAATACATATCTGAAACGAAAAGTATAGCAGGTTCACTACTAACATGCATGAATGAGGAATTAACTCTATTTAGTAATGGAATTCGTCCACTGTGATAGTATTGGAAATGATACATGGGAAATATTGAATTTAATTTCTATATATTTCTCACAATTTTATTTTTTATTCCAATTCAATGTTATAATGGTCAATGTTCCTTTATAATTTACTCCTTACATATTTCCATGATTTATTTTATGACTCATGATTTTGATATTAAATATCATTTTCCATGTTTTAACATTTTTTTATTTTTATTTTCCATATATTCCCATTCATAGAATTTGAGCTCACCATATTTATTTTTTTCATTTCCCCATGATTTTAATAAAGAATTTAGGTTAGAAAAATATAGGTGATGTTACTTATTGGATATGTTTATGAACCATCATCATGCCAGAAAAATGTGTTTTTAG
Source organism: Viscum album (assembly GCA_963277665.1). Lineage (NCBI taxonomy): Eukaryota > Viridiplantae > Streptophyta > Magnoliopsida > Santalales > Viscaceae > Viscum > Viscum album. Next base: position 1,221,449,211 of record OY728159.1, read on the forward strand.
TTTCCAAAGACACAAAAAAATTATGGCCATTAGGAATTTATTGGTGTAATGTCACACCCGAACTTTTAAGATAATATTATTTTATTATTTTATCAGATTTTAAAAATTTCTACCGAGCTGCGACCAAGCCTGCTTGAAATTTTTGTATTTTGTTGATGAACGAATGCTTTGCCCTTGACAGCATCTGGTGCATGGGCATGACAAGTTCAAAGCCGCGCGGCTTTGCTCGGGTCACCGCGCGGCGTGCCTCTTGTACAAGGCAAATAGATAAAATGCGTTTTCATGAGTTGGATCAATATTATAATAATGTCGATTAATGTTATTATTAGTATGGTTAATAGATATAATTATTAACAAGTTCATTATAATTTTTTCTTCTAATTATTATTAATAATAATATTATGGTTTAGTTTATAATAATTATTATGAAGTTATTATTATTATTATTATTTTTATTATTGGGGTTTATTAAAATAATTATTAAGGTTATTATTATTGTTAATTATTAAAGATTTATTTGTTTTATTTTATTTTATTTATTTTTATTTATTTCTTATCTTATTTATTTATTTTCTATTATTCTTTTCATTTCTTTTTTTTTCTTTCCTCCCTGCTTTCCTGTGTGTCGCGCACAACCCCCTCCCTTTTTTTCTTTCTTCTCGGGTTACCCCCCCCCGGTTTGGCCCCTCCTGCGCACGCCAGCCGGCGTCCCGGCGCTCCGCCTTGCCGGCCGCCTCCGCCTCGCCGTCCGCCTCCGCCACCTCCGTCGAGCACCGCCCTCCCCCTTTTTCCCCGGACGGTTCTTGTTTCCCCCCGGCGCTCCTCCGCTCGCCGCTCCCCACTGGATCTGGTCCGACAAACCGGACGCCGCCCTCGCTGGTCTCCCGCGGCCACCGTCCGCACAACCTCTCCCTTGCTGGCGTTCCTTTCAGCCACCGGTTCTTACGACCCCGCAACCGCCCCACCGTCCTCCCGAGCTCCGACGACTGGTTCCGGCGCCTCCCGCACCCCATGCCGGTGTGATTTCCGGCGCGCCTCATCGGCGACCTCTTCTTCCGGCAGCGACCCTCCTTCGGTATTTGGTTCTTCCGGATTTAGGGGTTTTCAGTTTGCCTTATACCCTAGATTTTAGGGTTTCAGGTTGTGTTTGGTTTGATTTTGATGTATATATTTTGATTTGTTGATTTAGGGATTCGATTAAGCTGGTTAGTGATGCGTTTGACATGCGATTGGAAATTTCACACTGAACATGGGGGTTTCGACAAAAATGGTAGGTGGTTAAATGTATAAGAATTTCTTGATGAATTCTTTGGATTATTTAATTAATTTTGTATATACATTAATAATTTTTCTTGGTGAGAATTTAGTTTTAGTTGATGTTTAATATGCATTTGATTTATTTGGTAGCGTGTTTATGTGATATGAGTGCTTTTTTCTGTGAAAACTCTTGTTGAGCTATTCAGTAGTGTTTTATAAATAGTGTAGAATGTGAAAGTGATGTTAGTGTAGTTTATTGTGAAAACCCATTTGAAACTGTTTATCAGTGTTTGCACATTGTGCAGTTAGTGTGTTATGAAGTGCAGATGATGCAGTTCACTTTTTCACGTGGTGTCAAAATGGGGTTTGTCTTGAAAGAGGTTTTAAGTGAGCATTGGACTTTGAAATATTGCCTCATGTTTGAAAACTATTTAATAGATTTTATTAGTGGTTTGTTTAATCATGAAAATGGTTTCTTTGGGTATGCAAATTGTTTATTTGATTGTGTATGTGGTGCGAATTAAGTTTCAAAAAGATTTGGTGTCTGTATGATTTCAAAAGAGGATTTTGTGTTTTTTCTTTGTATAAAGGGTTTATTTAAATTGTTGAAATGATGCGAGTCATGTTTTGGCTAGGTGTTGGTGCATGGTTGGGTGTAAGGTGGCGTTCTTTAGTTATTTTAAAGATTCCTTCTAATTGTTGTGTAGTGCGTACGGGTAGTGCGAAGTGGGTTCGAGCTGTTGTCGTATGAGCTGCGTGTTTGAGGTAGGTCCCCTATGCCTAAGCTTTTAATTTGAAATTCATGATTGCTTGATTGTTTTAAAATATGTTTTACACTATGCTATATACACATGTTATGGAGTCTGATTTCAGTTGCTAGGAACTATTATGCCTTGTATTGGAAAAATTGAAATGTATTTCAAACGTCATTGGTCTTAAGCGACTTTTATTGAAAATTTGATTTCTAAAGTGGTTTTGAATTGAAAATGTGTTTTTCCAAAGGTGTTTGGCCTTTTGGCCGGTTAATTGTAAAAAGTATTCCTTTTATGTAATAAAGCCCATTTGGAATCTTAAGAATGTTTTATGAAAACGAAAAAACCCTCTCTGGAGGCACGCCCCCTTGGTTCTGGAAAATGATTTGTATGTTGAAAGTGTTGTGATGTGCCTAAATTGAAGTTGATGCATTTCTGTGATGTGAAAGAGGGGGAATGTGCTCAAGGAGGGAGAGTAGTGGTGAGATGTATGAGTTTTTGATAAAGAAAGTGTTATGTTCATATGTGTCAGCATGATAAAGAAAAACTCACCACCACTTGAAATAGAGCACAATGGGAAACCCGGGTATCTAGGTGGGTGACCAGGACTAGTACGCTAGATGATACGGCAGGGGTTCGTCCCGGTTTGTCTAGCAGGATTGATGCAACAACACTAACTAATCATATGAATTTCTGAGGGTCGTGGTCTTCTAAGACACATTTTCTGAGGCTCGTGGTCTTCTAAGCCATGTTTCACCGAGGTACGAGGTCTCTAGGTTCCCACTTTTTCTGGCTACTTATAGGGATTACCCATGGTGCTCTTTTTGCTACATGTTGCTTGTGATTTTACTTTCATTTTTCATTGTGTCATACTTGATTTCTTTTTGTGAAAACCATATTTTAATCCAAACTAATTTCCTTTCATATGAAACGTTAATGCTTGCTTGGAACCTATTTTAAAAATGCAGTTGGAGTGAAATTCTTTACTTGATAATGCAAACTCGTTACTTGAATTTGAAAAGAAGGAAAACCCTATTTTTTTATATCTTATTTTTCAAACTGGCATGACGGGATTTCTTACTGAAGGCAAGGGCATAGGATGTGGTTACTTTTTTTTGGCTTTCCTACGGAGCATCTCGGTGCTCACGCCTACTATACTTTTCAGTTGCAGGTTTCAGTCTCGGATCGCTTTTGGGAGCGAGTGTGGTTGATGTACCGTGGTGATCCATGGGCTCACCTGAGGTAAGTCACTTTGTTTTGATTGTTTTTTTCTTTTCGCTGCAACCTTGTTCAGTTTATGTTTATTTATCTTTGTTATGGGCCAAACCGTTCCCAACTGGTTTGTTTTGATGCCCGGCACTAGTTGCCAGCCCGTGGGGATCGGGAACGCCCTTCGGGCCACGTCGCGGACCGGGTCGGGCGCCGGGTCGGATGACGCACCGGACTGGTTCGTGACAAAATGGTATCAGAGGTTCCCTTGTTATTTGGGGTGTCAAATAGCTTGGTGATTAGGTATGTCGGGACTCGAGAGGTAGGTGCGGGAAGGACGTCATGAACCCTTGCCCGTCCCGAGACTCGAGTTTCCAGGGGTAGTCCGGGATTTGAATTTTCTTATTTGGATTGGTATGTGTGGATGAGGGATGACCATGGAAGTGAGCCAGTGTTACGCGGTAGACTTGCATGGAGTAGCGACCCATGTACGACCCGAGTGCACGGTTCAAGATGCTTCCTGTGGTGGATTCTTGCTCGGAGCATGGTCTGCTAAGCCATGTTACCGGGTTGGCATCTCCACTAGTCCCTTATTTTTGAAACTTTTGATGTGAGTTGTGTCTGACCACCATGTTGGTTGATGTGAGTAGATCTTAATAATGAAAATGGATTTTTGTGAAGGTGGTTTCAAATGGGAATGTGGTGTTAGAGTGGAAAAGTGGTTTTGAAATGGAAATTGTTTTTCTTTTAACAAATGTGTGGTTCCAAAACGGAAAATGGGAGGTGTTTTGGAAGTTGCTTTGGAATCTCAGTAACACATTTTGGAATGTGAATTGGAAAATGTTTTGGAAATTGGAAATGTATTGCTTTGGTGATAAGTTACTTTTTCAAATTGGTTGGGAATTTGTGCTTTATGATGAATGATCTGTTTTGGAAATGAGAAGTGTCTTGCATTGACCCTTGGTATTCCTATGAGTGATCACATACATTGAGGTGCGCACGTGGCAAGTGGGAAAGTTGGTGATGTGAGGGGATGGGTGCTTGAGCTAGCACATGGAGATGTTTGTGTGAGACTTCATGGGATATCAATGGTGGATATTTAAGTTGTTTTGTTTGCTGAAAAATGGTTTTCAAAAAGGGGGTTTTCAAATATTTAGAAGAGTGAGTGAGAAATTGTTTAGCGTTCTCTTTTCATGTTGGGTATTCTTTTTCACGAGTCCTTGGTTTTGACGTATTGAATTGTGGTTGGAACAATGATTTGGGTTCGAGCTTTCGTTTGCGATTGAGGTGTAGAATTTTGATTTATGATGAGTTTTGATTCGGATTCGTGCCTCTTGTTTTGAGTATGCTGCCCAGAAAAGTCCCAGAAGATCCTAGTGAGCCTCTTCTAGTTGTTGGTTCTATCCAGATTCTTAGCAGAGTGGTGGAATTGAATTCTTTTCGGTTGTTGTCCGTCTTTTGTAGTGATCGTGATCTATCGAAGGTAGTAGACTGGCATGGTGAAGTCGTGGGTGTTTTCAGGTTATTGGGAACTCCCAAAACTGTGAGAGTCCGTGTTAGTTTGGGTTCGTTTGAAGGTGCAACTTGGGATTGGAGGAGGAAATAATCCCAGCATCGTTGCATGATGGTATGTCTTGGAAGGTGTTTAAGATGACTCTCGTCGGATGGTTTATACCCAAGGAAGTGAAGGCAAGGGAAGTGGCAGAACTAGTGAGTGTCCAACAATGCCAACGAATAGTGAAGGCCTACGTTTGGCATCTCAAGAAGTTGGTTCCCTTTTCTCCAAAGATGATGTCGCAGAATCAGTTAAAGTTTCTCTTGTGTGGGGTCTTCGTCTATTGTTCAAGGACCGGTCCCCTTTGGTGTTTGGGATGGTTCCCCATTATGTGAGAGCGAGCCTGAGGAACCCATCTCAAACAAGTTTTCTTTACAATTCCATCTTCTATTAGTCAGGGCACTCTCTTGTTTGCTCCTAGTGTGCTCGGTTTTGGTACTTTAAGCTGCCTTGCCATCATCCTCCGAAGGCCTGCCGTCAGTGTGGCCATTTAGGAAACATAGTGAAGTTCCGCTAGCGGCTTCTTCAGGAGGAGTCTCGACAAGAGAATGTCATCTCCTGATTGCGGGGCAGTAGATGCTTCAAGACATCAGAGCCCCAGCCACAGGTCTCGGAGTGAAGCTTTCCACGCAGTCAGGAATCGTTGGGTGTGGGTCACATTGGTCTAACTTTTGTCTCCAGTGCTAAAATAGGGACGGTTTAAATTTCTCGGTTCAAGCTTCCTCATCTTTGAAGGTTCTGTTTTTCTGTAAGAGGCGCAAAGGTCTCTTTTTCTCGTTGTGGTCTTTGTTCTTTGAATACCCCACTGTGGTTGTAAAAAGGCATGGTGATCTTGTTTTCTTGTAATTCCTGTAGCTGTGCCTCCTCAAGTGTGACCCGTTTTGTTTTAATGCATGCTAGTTTTGGAGGTGCTCATCTCTTGTAGAAATGATGAGTCATGGTTAGGTTCATTATTTGGTAGAATTCTTCTTTGGGTTTCTCTTGTCACAGTGGTCTCTGGTTTGGGTCGGAAGATCTCATGTCGGTTTATACTTGTTGGTTAAAGCTTGTCGGTTCTTAGATGGTGGGGAGACTCACCATGAATCTTGTCGTGCCTTTTTCGAGGTTTGGTCTGTGTGGAGGTTCCCTCTTGGATCAAGTTAGAAGTTCCAGAGTTGGGTCATGCTAAGAGCCTCAATGTCGGTTGTACTAGTCGGGTTCTTGTGGTGGGGAGAACCCTCCCCTTTTCCTGATGATTCTTTTCTTTTCAGTTCCCCTCAGAGTTGGTCGGGTGTGACTGATAGAGTGAAAAGTCACACCGAGTTGTGATTTTTTTTTGCCACGTTTAGTTTCAAACTCGAGTTTGATTCCTAGTTCGACTGGGCAACTTTCTAGGGGAAAAACGTTTTTGTGGTGGGGAGAATTGTCACACCCGAACTTTTAAGATAATATTATTTTATTATTTTATCAGATTTTGAAAATTTCTACCGTGCTGCGACCAAGCCTGCTTGAAATTTTTGTATTTTGTTGATGAACGAATGCTTTGCCCTTGACAGCATTCGGTGCATGGTCATGACAAGTTCAAAGCCACGCGGCTTTGCTCGGGTCACCGCGCGGCGTGCCTCTTGTACAAGGCAAATAGATAAAATGCGTTTTCATGAGTTGGATCAATATTATAATAATGTCGATTAATGTTATTATTAGTATGGTTAATAGATATAATTATTAACAAGTTCATTAAAATTTTTTCTTCTAATTATTAATAATAATAATATTATGGTTTAGTTTATAATAATTATTATGAAGTTATTATTATTATTTTTATTTTTATTATTGGGGTTTATTAAAATATTTATTAAGGTTATTATTATTGTTAATTATTAAAGCTTTATTTGTTTTATTTTATTTTATTTATTTTTATTTATTTCTTATCTTATTTATTTATTTTCTATTATTCTTTTCTTTTCTTTTTTTTCTTTCCTCCCTGCTTTCCTGTGTGTCGCGCACATCCCCCTCCCTTTTTTTTCTTTCTTCTCGCGTTACCCCCCCAGTTCGGCCCCTCCTGCGCACGCCAGCCGGCGTCCCGGCGCTCCGCCTCGCCGGCCGCCTCCGCCTCGCCGTCCGCCTCCGAAGCCTCCGTCGAGCACCGCCCTCCCCCTTTTCCCCGGCCGGTTCTTGTTTCCCCCCCGGAGCTCCTCCGCTCGCCGCTCCCCACCGGAACTGGTCCGGCAAACCGGACGCCGCCCTCGCTGGTCTCCCGCGGCCACCGTCCGCACAACCTCTCCCTTGCCGGCGTTCCTTTCAGCCACCGGTTCTTACGACCCCGCAACCGCCCCACTGTCCTCCCGAGCTCCGGCGACTGGTTCCGGCGCCTCCCGCACCCCCTGACGGTGTGATTTCCGGCGCGCCTCATCGGCGACCTCTTCTTCCGGCAGCGACCCCCTTCGGTATTTGGTTCTTCCGGATTTAGGGGTTTTCAGTTTGCCTTATACCCTAGATTTTAGGGTTTCAGGTTGTGTTTGGTTTGATTTTGATGTATATATTTTGATTTGTTGATTTAGGGATTCGATTAAGCTGGTTAGTGATGCGTTTGACATGCGATTGGAAATTTCACACCGAACATGGGGGTTTCGACACAAATGGTAGGTGGTTAAATGTATAAGAATTTCTTGATGAATTCTTTGGATTATTTAATTAATTTTGTATATACATTAATTATTTATCTTGGTGTGAATTTAGTTTTACTTGATGTTTAATATGCATTTGATTTATTTGGTAGCGTGTTTATGTGATATGAGTGCTTTTTTATGTGAAAACTCTTGTTGAGCTATTCAGTAGTGTTCTATAAATAGTGTAGAATGTGAAAGTGATGTTAGTGTAGTTTATTGTGAAAACCCATTTAAAACTGTTTATCAGTGTTTTCACATTGTGCAGTTAGTGTGTTATGAAGTGCAGATGATGCAGTTCACTTTTTCACGTGGTGTCAAAATGGGGTTTTTCTTGAAAGAGGTTTTAAGTGAGCTTTGGACTTTGAAATATTGCCTCATGTTTGAAAACTATTTAATAAATTTTATTAGTGGTTTGTTTAATCATGAAAATGGTTTCTTTGGGTATGCAAATTTTTTATTTGATTGCGTAAGTGGTGCGAATTAAGTTTCAAAAAGTTTTGGTGTGTGTATGATTTCAAAAGAGGATTTTGTGTTTGTTCTTTGTATAAAGGGTTTATTTAAATTGTTGAAATGATGTGAGTCATGTTTTGGCTAGGTGTTGTTGCGTGGTTGGGTGTAAGGTGGCGTTCTTTAGTTGTTTTAAAGATTCCTTCTAATTGTTGTGTAGTGCGTACGGGTAGTGCGAAGTGGGTTCGAGCTGCTGTCGTATGAGCTGCGTGTTTGAGGTAGGTCCCCTATACCTAAGCTTTTAATTTGAAATTCATGATTGCTTGATTGTTTTAAAATATTTTTTACACTATGCTATATACACATGTTATGGAGTCTGATTTCGGTTGCTAGGAACTATTATGCCTTGTATTGGAAAAATTGAAATGTATTTCAAACGTCATTGGTCTTAAGCGACTTTTATTGAAAAATTGATTTCTAAAGTGGTTTTGAATTGAAAATGTGTTTTTCCAAAGGTGTTTGGCCTTTTGGCCGGTTAATTGTAAAAAGTATTCCTTTTATGTAATAAAGACCGTTTGGAACCGTAAGAATGTTTTACGAAAACGAAAAAAAACCCTCTCTGGAGGCACGCCCCCTTGGTTCTGGAATATGATTTGTATGTTGAAAGTGTTGTGATGTGCCTAAATTGAAGTTGATGCATTTCTGTGATGTGAAAGAGGGGGAATGTGCTCAAGGAGGGAGAGTAGTGGTGAGATGTATGAGTTTTTGATAAAGAAAGTGTTATGTTCATATGTGTCAGCATGATAAAGAAAAACTCACCACCACTTGAAATAGAGCACAATGGGAAACCCGAGTATCTAGGTGGGTGACCAGGACTAGTACGCTAGATGATACGGCGGGGGTTCGTCCCAGTTTGTCTAGCAGGATTGACGCAACAACACTAACTAAACATATGAATTTTTGAGGGTCGTGGTCTTCTAAGCCACGTTTTCTGAGGGTCGTGGTCTTCTAAGCCACGTTTCACCGAGGTATGAGGTCTCTAGGTTCCCACTTGTTATGGCTACTTATAGGGATTACCCATGGTGCTCTTTTTGCTACATGTTTCTTGTGATTTGACTTTCATTTTTCGTTGTGTCATACATGATGTCTTTTTGTGAAAACCATATTTTAATCCAAACTAATTTCCATTCATATGAAACGTTAATGCATGCTTGGAACCTATTTTAAAAATGCAGTTGGAGTGAAATTCTTTACTTGATAATGCAAACTCGTTACTTGAATTTGAAACGAAGGAAAACCCTATTTTGTTATATCTTATTTTTCAAACTGGAATGACGAGATTTCTTACTGAAGGCAAGGGCATAGGATGTGGTTAATTTTTTTTGACTTTCCTTCTGAGCATCTCGATGCTCACACCTACTATACTTTTCAGTTGCAGGTTTCAGTCTCGGATAGCTTTTGGGAGCGAGTGTGGTTGATGTACCGTGGTGATCCATGGGCTCACCTGAGGTATGTCACGTTGTTTTGCTTGTTTTTTTTCTTTTTGCTGCCACCTTGTTCAGTTTATGTTTATTTATCTTTGTTATGGGCCAAACCGTTTCCAACTGGTTTGTTTCGATGCCCGGCACTAGTTGCCAGCCCGTGGGGATCGGGAATGCCCTTCGGGCCGCGTCGCGGACCGGGTCGGGCGCCGGGTCGGATGACGCACCAGACTGGTTCGTGACATGTAATGTATTTGGTGTCACATAAAATAAAATTAATGTCCTTGTATTTCATGTGTGGTTCTTAGATTTGGTATTTGAGTGAAGGTTCAGTTACCCATTTGGAGACTAGGATGCAATGTGTGATCCCAAGATATAATTTTAAGTATTTTTATATGGATTACACCAAGGGTTTTTCGAACAATATATTACAGTGATAGAATAATTAAAAAAACAATGAATAACCTAGGAATAATATAAGATATTATAGAATTAATGTACTCCCCATTTATTTTTTTGTTTTCCTAATATGCTTTTTGACACTCACACATTTATTTTTGGGTTTTTTAATATGGATGAAAATAGGAGGACTCATGTTAATAGAGAATATGATGTAAAATGTAATGATATTCCCCCTGAGGAAAAAATAAATTGGAGTTAGAAGGAAAAAAATTGTTATTTTTCCTTATCATAAATATCATAATATGATCAATAATCTCATCTTGGGTGATTTTCCTGACCCATCTAATAAGAAAAATATTAAATCTTATAGTGATCATTAGGGAAATAAATTTCAATTTTCTTCAAGAAAATCATGTGGTAAAATACATAATGGGATATAATTCAAAATAATTGGAAGATGATTTCGGTGTGGAATAGAAGGGAACAATGTCTGTAATTGCAAAAGAAGAGTTTCAATTAACACAATAGATAAGGATAATGGTAAATCTAAGATATCAAGAATTGATAAATGTTTAAAATATGGAATGTATGGGAATTATGCAAATAGATTCCCTAAGGGAAAATATCATGAGGAGAATAATCATTTCTCTATGGGTATTTTTTATGTCAATGATGGTGAAGTGACTATAAATGATATTTGAGTTAAAAGAAGTGTTGAGTAATAAAATAATGATACTCGGTCAATGGTTTAAGAATATAGTGTAATTATTATCGGTTTATTAATAATAATGTTGTATAATAATTTTTATGGTACTATAAAATAAAGAAACATATATGGATTGTTACAATATTTATTTTCTTATGTATTTGAAAGTATATGTTGAAAGGTACCGGTAACCAAGAAACATTATTCAAATATTTTTTGGAAAACAAATGATATTTTCATAATTAAGGGTAAATGAGATAAGGAGATGTTTGATATTATTAATGACCACATGAATGATATAAGGAAAAAATGATATCAAGTTTTGAGTATATTTAATTTTCGTCATTTATGGTATGAGAGAATTTTTGACAACATGCTTGTTTTCGCTACAGTTCTATAGAAATTCATGTTAATAACATGTTTTAAAATACTGTATGTTTGAGGAATTCAAATATTTGGAATGTAATAACTAAGAAATAAACTATGAGATATGTTATATAAATTAAAATATGATTTAGTTCACAACTTTCAAAAGTTTTACATTTACAGTTTTTAAAAGGATTGTAATGTTTTCCCTTTATAAATAGTGTAAGTCATACTCTGGTTGATGTTTGTTAGATTAATGTATTTTCTCGCTATAGGTGGACTAATTCATATTTGATAAGATGTGCAATCCTTTTTATTAAGACATATGGGACAACCTATCATTCTATTTATGGATCGCATGATCTGCTAACACATCAAGAATGATAAATTAACTTCATTTTGTTAAATAAGAGATGATGTGTAAATTGTTCAAGGCACGAATAATGGTGAGATTGTTCAAAAATAATGTATGTATTTCTTCTCATGAAAAATTATTCAACATTAGTAAATGGATATTTAATTAAAAAATCCAATGAACCTTCTTATCTGATGAATCAAATGGTCCCTTAATTCCACATAGATTTATGGATTTTTGGTTGTTAAAATGATCCAGTCATTTTTCTCTATCACTCTCAATAAAAACTCGATGGTTAGATGTTTCTTACATGTCAATGTTTTCATATCCCACCTATTTTATTCTATATAAAATACCAGTGATGAGCTACATTGGGTAAATATATTCTTTCTAAATGTACTTTTTATGAGGAAGATTTAGTATTCCTTTTAATGATGTGGGTTTATATGAAAGAAACATTCCAGTAGTGATCTTTTTATAACCATGATAATTTTCGAGAGAGATATTCATTTTAAGGGGACTTGTATTTGATACCCCACAATTTTAAGATATATAACCATTTTTTACTTTCACTAATATCATTTGTTTACACTACACCAATTTTAGATTGTTCTATATACAACACTATATTAGCTTGCAGTATACACAACTCTATTTTTGGATTGTGATACACAAAATCTCATGATATTTTGATAGAATTCATTTCATGGAAGACTGAGTATGTGTAAATAGAAAAGTATTATAAACTATTCATCATAATTGTTTGTGTAGCACACAGATCATCTTTTCAGGTATGAATCTTTATTTCATGTTTTTTAGGAAAAAGGATGACAAAAAGAAATTTTCAAAGTACATGATGTGTACTTTTGAGTACAAGCCTTGTATTAGCCGTGTAACTGCCATGTACTGGGCTATGTGGGTGACCTTGAAGACCGCCTAATGTGGGGTCGGGTGAGGCTACTACATGGAGTACACATTAAATGAAAACACTGTGTATTTTTATTTTTATTTTTTATATTTTCTTGTGATCATGTATCATGTCAAGAAAAACCATCTTCTCCCTATTATTCATACAAGAGAGTGAAGTACAAAAAAATATCATTGAGATCCTTTCGTTCATCTTTCTGAGCACTGATTGAGACCCCACCAAGTGTGTTGGATTCCCACCAGTGAGTTCTCTATTCAATAAGACCCGTTATTCTTTATTTATCATATTTGTTGAGTAATGATAGGATGAACTATTTAAAAATATTTGGTAGAGCTACATCATTATAGGATGATTCAAGTGACTAAACTCTAGAGTTTTCATCCAACAACATCATGGTAGGTGGTCTATGCCTTTCATGGGATGTATATGGAATATATATACTTAAACTATCAAATAAACATATTTAGGGTATTGCGTATTATGGAGTTTTACCTTATTTAAGACTAGTTATGGTGTGTTTGATTTAAAAAGGGTTAACAATTATGAATAATGATTATTTCCTTGATAATGGGTGTGTTTCTCATGTTTTTTTATTATGGAAGTTTTGTATAGAAATCATGTTAGGTTAGATTTCTTTTCTAGACCTAGTGTTGTTATGATGGAGTTTTTGTTTATTAGAGATGTATTTTATTTTAATTGTGAATGTATGTCCAAGGGGAATTGAATGTGAGATATTTCTATGGTATGGTCATTTATATAAAATTATTATTATGTTAACTCAGAGGTATTGATTATTAGAGTTGTCGGGTGGTCATTGACAAGTGGGGTAAGACCATGAGAGCTACCTAGAAGGTCATTATTAATGGATTTTTGGACTATAGAGAATCCTCTATGAGAGCTTCCAGGGGTCATTATACATCATTGTTTCTATATAGACCAAGGGGGTATTAACCATGGGAGCTACCAATCTGGTTTTCTGTATATGATTATGGATAATTAGGTTCAATGGTGTTAGACTATGTGATCATTCCTCAAGGGACATTATTTTTCTGAATTGATGATATGTTAAACCATAGTGGTTAGACTGTGAGAACAATCCAAGAGGGATTATTATGAATGATTGATTGATTATGACAAGTATACTAAGGCAAAGATGAAGCTTGGAATCAGTAATACATGATAGTTCAGATGATCCATTGGGACCACTATTTGTTATTATTATATTGGGGGATACTGGGCTTTGGATAGATTATGAGATGATACGATTCAACGGATTGAATAATTTATAAATTTAAATGAATGTAATTGAAAACTGTATTATTGTTTACAAATAAATACTTCCTTGTTTATTGATTCATTTTTCATATTAACTTCTATATATATTCCTATATAGTTAGGGATAGATCTTTTGATGGTTGCCTAGTGGGTTTCATCTCACACTCTGTTTGGGTAATATTTTTAGACCAAAAAAGAATATATGGTTGTAGGTATAGACATGAGAATGGACCCCTCTTCCCCTGGTACATGATTTCTATTGGAGTTAGAGAACATGGTACCACAGTGAGGCTTGTAATGCTCATGGATTTTACTATTTTTCTATACTTTCGTTTCATTATTTTCTTTCCAACATTGTGTCTTGTTTGGATACACTCCTAGATACTTGTGACATGAATCATTAAATATGTATATTCTATAGTTGTTTATACCATCAATATTATGTTGTTTATTTATTTTATGGTATTAGTGATTATTCTACTATTCAATATTTTTTATTCCATTATTTATAAACAGATAATGAGGGAATAGTTTCCTCATTTTCAGACCTTTCCCCTCGCTGCTAGTCAGCAGCCTCTTGAGTTTGGAGAAATGCGCATGAGGTCATGTGACCATCTGGATACGGGGCACCTCTGGGCGGCACACAAAACCAAAATGATAAAAAGTTATATCATAAGAGTATTGTTTCTGATTTTTTTACTCTTTGGAGCCTACAATCCTGGATTTGATGGAATATGTAGTTGGAAATAAGTTGTTCCCAAGACTTGCTGACTCGTGTATAGGTAAATGCCATATTACCATGAATATTGATTTTTTTCTGTTTTTCCAATTATTACAGTTTATTTTACTTCATCATTGGGTGATTCACTTGTTTTTTTTGTTTTCATTGATATTATTGAGTTTATTTTTCTATTTCATCCTGATGAGATTAGGGAATACCGTCTGATGCATCTTATAGGTAGTTGGTATAGATCGCATGTCATGCAATCCTATCATGCAATTTAGGGTGCATTACTGATTGTGTGTTGTTTTAGATGATGTTGTGCTAGATATGCAAGATTTTTTGATATATTACCACATATTTTGGTAGGGTATTTGTATATGTAAGGATTCATTTGGATGGATGCCATCCCTCAAGTGTAATGGGATCTCTTAGAACAGAATTTGGTGGATCATGTTTGATATTTAGATTTAGTTTTTTCAAGTTAGGATATGAATAAGTATTAAAAACATTGATTCACAAGAGTATGGGATCCATAGTTCAGAATTTGTCATTCCTCCAAAAAAAATTATTTTTATATGGGTAATGGTGGAGTTTCTAAGGCCAACTATCCAAAAATCCTAACAACACTGCATGTGATGTTATTAACACATGCCATGTGTACTTCTGTTCATGAATAAAAAACTTTTCATTTGTACACATTGTGTACTGGGAGTACAATCAATGTAATTATTCACTATTTGACTGACCTCTGTGTTCAAAGACATGGGGTTGGAAAACAATTGGTAAAACACACTATGTCTGGATTTTACATGCAGTGTTGTAATGAACCATGTATCTGACCATGTTACCAATGACATGGGTGGATGAAACATAAGTTGTATATTTAGTGTCACATTGATTCATTCCTTGTAGTTATTAACCGTGTATCGGAGTGTGTGAGTAAAAACACTAGAATTTGGAATGTTACTAGTACACATCGTGTCTAGGGTTACGACACCATGTACCGTTACCACGGATAGAACTATGTAGTTTTATTTGTGTATAAGAACAAGGGTATGAGGAAAAATTATAGTACACGCCGTGTCATAGGAGGAACACGTTGTGTGTATGGGTTTCTACATGACTTTGTTTGGACAAGGTACACGCTCATGTAAGGAATAAAGGGAACATGCCATGTAAAGGTTACACATGTCGTGTAACCCTATTTTGTAAAACAGTAATGTTTCTTCTCATGTTACTTTCTAGAACTTCTATATTTTTTTCCATGGTAATCATTAACGTAGGTGTGATATTGACCTTGCAGAGTCATGCCACCAATATGTACTCAGGTTTTATGGCAGGTACATGGCAACGACCAGATACTTGAAAGGATTGATCTGGGACGACCACCAGATCCTCCCATTTTGCCTGTTCAGGCACCGGCTATTATACCCGACATAGGTGCTGATGCACAATTATGTGAAGAATTTATAATGATTTTACAGACCTCCCAAGGAGCATTGCATCCTCCTCATTTATGGGAGAGTTGAAGAGGGTTTTCTAATAGCAACAACAGCCCACTTTTTTGGGTGATGGAGGACCATAGGCTATAGAGTCGTGGTTAGAGGCCATGCAATCAATTTATAAAACTTCTCAATTAGTTCCTTCTTATCTCTTCCAAATATGACATTATTTTCATATATGAGTACAATGAATTATTTACTCATTGGATATGTTCATATAAATATTACAGTCAACACCACCTATCATTAATTCAAATATCTTCAAGTATGTATTAAATTGATCATAAATATCTAGAGGTGTTTGTTTCAATCAATATAAATACTTATTAATATGCCCTACCTTTTTTTCATAATCACCAATTAAAATCCAATCATTTGTTTAATATTGTCCTCTCACTTTCTCATTCAATTAAAAAATATTACTTTTATATCCTTTTGGAATATAATAAATATCCATTGTACTTCCACCGATAATAATAAACCAAATTATTAATGTCATTAAAATAGTGTGAATGTATCTTCAATATCAATTACCTCCACATGGTAATATCCTTAAAATGTTAGACATGCCTTATCCCATATCACAATTCAATGTTCATCAAGTTTTTTCTTGAAGATATATTTTTTTCAATTCATTTTCCGATCAATAGAACTCTAAAGAAGCAGTCATGTCTTGTGATTTTAAATTATATATAGTTACTCATTCATGTATTTAGCAATATTATTCATCGTTTTTTTAAGATATTAGTTTACATGAGATGTTAAAATTATTTTCTCGATGTTTCTCATCCACTAGGTTTATATTTGAAATTTTTTTGTCATGATAAATGATTTACTTGTAAACGTGAACACTTATTAATCTCTTTATTATTTTAGTTATTGAATGACTAACCTCAATACCTTCTTAATTTATAATTTATTCACAAAATACTAGGGTTGATACCATGATTATTAATCATTTATCAACAGTCACCGTTGTATATTATCATGAGGTATTGATTGTTATTTCCATTGATTTTATTGACTGTGACACCCTTTTCATTTTTTATGTTCATTGATTTTTATAATCTTGTTATGCAAAAAATATATTTTTCATTATTCTTGGTGTTTGGACTGTTTTCTTTCAATTGTATTTTTAATAAATTTTAACGAAATGTTTTAAAAATGTTTTAGTGAAATGTTTTTGTTTTCTTTTATAGAAAAATAAATTTTTTTGACATTCTCGGTTTATCAAATAATTTTTTATTTTAATGACCGATTTCATTAAATAGATCAAATACATGATTTCAATTACTCAAACAACATGAATTCAAAACCCTAAAGAAATTTTTTCCAATCATGAAAATATTAACTATTTAATTAATTTTACTACATAGATTTAGTGGGTCACGATGACTACATTAATATTTTAGGTTTTGATTCATGTACTAGAATGGGTATCTATCCTAGGTCCTTGAAGATGAGTGAGATGTGGTAAAAAATCACAGGATCATATAGAAGGTATCAAAATGTGATCCAGGTTTGGTTTTACATTTTGGTTGTTCTTGTATTAATTTTCCCCTTTATCCCCCTCTTATTTTAAATATTGTTCACTATATATATATATCATTTGTTTGAATATTTAGAGGTTTATTGAGTATTTACTTAATATTAATGGTCAATTATTATTCAGTGGGTAAATAATCACCAATTTAGTGTTTCATGATTCCCAAGAACATTTTTCTATCCAATGTAGAATGGGAACACCCTTCAAGATAGTGGCAGATTGGGTCTATGTAATATTTGGATGTATTTTAGGATAGTTTGTTGCAAATGGTATTAGATCAATAGATACCACAAAATCATAGGTTTTATAATACTCAACTTTTATTTGGGTATATTTGTAGAATGTAAAATAGATCTAACAGAAATCTAGAGTTCAGTGTTCGGAGGGCCTCCTAAGCACTTTCTCTTTTCACTTCTTGAATGACCTTGGGTTTTCATGAATTTGATTTTATTCTGATTATTTTTTATGAATTGATATTTAAGATTTTTTTGATTTATCCTCGTCATAATCATGTCAATTAACATAGGTATTCTCATTGAATTAGTATATTTTCCCCTCAAATAACATATAAAATACAATCATCAAATAATTTGATGGTATTTTGGCAGGCATTTTTTTCAAACTGCATTAAATCACCAAAATTTGTCCTACTGAGTTTAGTACCCAAAATGGATTTATTATAAATATAAATTCACAATTTCCACATCTATATTGAACCATGTATTTTTATGGATATTACACTAGTTAATAAAATGGTTATTTTAACCTCAAATTTCAATTAGAACCCCATGATCATTTAAATTATACCTACTAGTGATGGATCAATACATTTGGTTTTGGGTTCATTCCTACATATCTAATATATGGTTCATTTTCATATTTATAATTTTAATTGGTTAATATTTCTAACATCGGAATAAATATAATATATCGTTCTCCCTATGTCCACTCCTCTAGCTCCACCACTGACACATTCCAGTCATCCCTTGATTCCTCAATATGTATCCTTTATCACACCTTCATATCTTCACAAATATAATATTCCACTTTCTTCTCTACCTCATTATTATTTATTTTTATGTATATAATCATTTATGAAATCAATGATCTATAAAGGAACCATATAATAATATTCCGGTTAGTGAGGTTATCTAGGATGGTTTGTGACAAATTGGTATCAAAGGAATTCATTCCTCTTCTTTGACTTTGTTATATAGTTTGGGGTACCTTGGATGACATGAGATAGTATTTCTGAGACTTAATATGTATATTATGAGAACTTTCTTGTCCAGATATCATCTTAATTCGCTTTAAGTTACCATAGTCTATTGGGAAAAAGTGTCTTTGAGGAATTTTTCAAATCTATTTCTAGATGTTTTCCGAATCATTAATATTTTTATATACTTTCCCAACTAGTATATATTAATCTATTTCCATATTTATGAACAGTTATGTGTTTATTTTTTTTTTAATATTATATAGGCACATTGTGATATATATGGATAAAATCTAGTAGACATTACCGAGGAACACATCTGAGTATGTTAAGGGTATGGATGAGTTTTTAGAATATGCAATTTCCAATCGATCTGTTGAAGGGAGTATAATATTTCCATTTCCTAAATGTAAATTTAGAAGATGTTTTATTTGACATGATGTTTATGAACATTTAATATTGAAGTAATTACACAGTCAATATATGTGTTAGATTTGGCATGGAGAATTGAACGTTATAGAAATGTTGAGCGTTGATGTCAATCCACAAAATGAGATCCCAACTTCATCGAAAATGGTAAATGAAATAAAAAACATATAAGTGATGCATTTGGAACTACAAGACACCACCATCAACATCAAAACATTTCAGAACAACCATATGTGGGTGCTAAAAATAGCAACGTGACATGTTATGTTTTTGAAACATTTGGACAATCAGATCAATATTGTATCATTTTAGTAGATCCTACTCTTGATTATGTGGAGACTAATGAAAGAGACAACTTCGCTGAGGAGTATATGTTTCTTGATTTAGATGATGATTGAAATCAAGGGTTGTATTGTAAATGTTTGAAGTATTCAAAATTTTAATTTCTACTGAAGTAGTAACATATCAAATGTCTATGTAGAATTACAAATAAGGAAATGGAAATGACATTGTAATTGTTGTGTGATGATTTGTTGAATCTAACAACCTAGAGTCTTTTTTTGATATAAAAAATGTTGTTAACAGTCTTGGTTTGAATTATACATAAATACATGGGTATCCCAATGATTGTATGCTTTATTGGTGGGAGGATTCAAGTTGGGAGGATTGGAAAAAAAATGTTCTTCTATTAGATCTCTATCAATCGGGGATATTAAAATTTTGAATCAAAATACTACCATGAAGAAGAATAAAAGGGAACACAACTGGAAAGGTTTTTTATGACTTTTCTTTAAATACTCAATTGCAAATATTATTCATATAATAGAAAACCGCCAAGTACATGAAGTGGTATTCTATATATAATAAAAATGATGGGTTAATGAGACATCCACAAGATTCACGATCATGGAAAAAATTTGATTCATTAAATCCAAATTTCGTAGTTGATCCAGGGAATATTCAATTGGGATTGGCTGCCGATGGATTCAACCCATTTGGTACTTTGAGTACCAGTTATTGCATATGGCCAGTTGTTTTGATCCCTTATAATCTATCTCCGTGTATGTGTATTCCACAAACATATTTATTAATTACGATGATTATTCATGGAATTCAATGCTTTGAAATGATATTGATGTATACTTGCAGCATTTAATTGAATAATTACAGCACTTATGGAACAGTGGTGTAGAGACAATTGATGCTCTTTCTAAAACAATGTTCAAAATGCTTGCTGCTATAATGTGGACCATTAGTGACTAACATGGGCATGTGAATTTATCTATTAGGAACACATACAAGGGTTTGTATTATTCATTTTTTAACATTGAATTTGAGGCTAAATGGATACCTCACAGATGAAAATGGTTCTTCATGTGAAATTGATGAATTCTCGATGCATCTCAAAGATTTTGGCTGAACATATCCAAATTTAATGATTTCATTTATCGTTGACCACCTCCAAAGTTGTTAACTTGTTCTGAAATATTGACACAACTAGGAAAAGTTGAAACCAAATTTTGAAAGTTTTATAATTTGAATGATTATAGGAAAAGGGTTTGAAGTGCATCGTCAAGTGAAATCAGAATGCAAAAATGTAAGAAAAAATGTATATTCCTAAATCTTCTGTATTGGTAATTTATTTTGTTATAGAATAATCATGATGCGATACATATTTGGGAGAATTTTTTTGACAATTTTATCTTCACATTGCATAATGAACGTGGAAATTAGAAGGATCATCTCAATGCTCAAAATGACTCACATGTAATGAACATAAATTGTGATCTCTGGCCAGATGATAATGAAAGTTATGCTTTGACTATTTTTTTTTCAATGAAAAATAGGGATAAAGATACATTCCTTCGAATTTTAAATCTTGTGAAAGTATGTAATGGGTATTCAAGTAACATATTGAGGTGTTTTGACTTAAATAATCATATGTTACATTGATTGAAATTTCACAATTCAAAAATTTTGTTATAGTAGTTACTACTATTGGCATTGCGTACATTATTACTTGAAAAAGTTACTACTATTGTTCTCCAATTCTGCACATTTTCAGGAAACTATGTGGGAAATCTCTACTACCATTTGAGCTTAAAAACCATCAGGAGTGGTTTTTATTGACCCTTATTTCAATGAAGATGATCATTCTTCCGTCATTTTTACTATCATGATACTTTAAACTTTGCATTTGGATGGGAAAGCTAAATTAGAAGGCCTCGTTCATTATCAATGGATGTATCCAATTGAGAGGTATTTTTCTTATATTATTTTTAGTTAATTAAATAGTTTTTGAACATAATTAAATTTATAATTAGGATTGTTTTTTATTCCCCAGATATCATGGGTAATTGAAATCATACGTGAGAAATTAGGCTTCATCAGAAGGCTCTTTTGGAGAAGGCTATTTGGAAGAATGGTGTGTTACCTTTTGTTCAAGATACATGGATGACATTGAGACAAGATTTAATTGGGTTGGATGTGGTGATGGCACATCGAATCAATCTTAAATACATGGGAAATCAAAAATATTTCCTTCTATAAGCTGATTAGTTGAGCATATCTCAAATGTAACACTAAAATAAATGGAATTATTACCGGCACATAGATATGTGCAACTAAGTAGTCAAATTGTAGATCCTGTTATTGAAGAGTTGACGATAAAAAAAGAGAATAATAAGAGGCAGAACACGTAATGAGAACGATATAACAAATGATGTCAATAAAGAGCTAGTAGAATGGTATTCATGATGTGTATATTCATAAATATTTCAATAAATAGAAATATTAGGTTGAAACATATATTTTTTAATTATAAAAAAGTATATATTTTTTTCAAATCATTATTACTAATACTCGATTAGAGTTTTGAGAATATTTTTATGTTTCTTGTTCAAGGTCATTAAAAACATGTTAAAAATTACAACGATTACAACGTGAATGGATTTAGATTTCGTACAGTCGATCAAGAAGAGAGGTTGAAAACATAAAATAGTGGTATATTTACATTTTTTGATGTGGTATACTATGGAAATATGACCGATATTATTTAATTAAACTACTAAAGGAATTTTTTTAGTTGTTTTATTCAAATTTAATTGGGTTGATATTTTCAGAGGTGTTAAAAGTGAGTCCTTACAATTTTCATATGTGAACTTCTCTAGCTTTATGGATGTTGTTGATCATGAACTTCATGATCCAAATATCATATCATTGAAAGAAAAAATGGTATATGATGTGAATGATGATGTTGAAGAAGGGTGGAGTGTAGTTTCTCACATAAAACAAAGAGATTTGCATGATATGGGTGATGAAGTAGATGATTTGACCTCAAACATTGAATCTCACCAACAAAAAGAATCAAAATTATTATTCCACCATTATATATAAAATATTAGTCTATCAAGGATGAATTAATTGGATGATGTAATTGTGTAGGAATCCAACATGATTAAAGGTAGAAATGATTGTTTGAATAGTTATGCATTCATTTAGCAACCACTTATTTTAATTGTGCAATCATTCATTATCCTTGTTACGTATATTTTGTTTTTTAGTATTCTGCATCTGTTATATATATATATATATTTTTATGTATAATTTTTTTGAAATATATTTTCCAAACAAAATTTTATTTTATTAAATGACCAGAATTCAATGAAGGAAGGTATATATTGTTTCAACGACCATTGTGTCAAATGACGATCGATCTGTCTCCCTCCCAACGACATCTGAGCCTCCTTTTGCCTGCCCCCCTGCACCATCTCTCCCTGTACCATCTCTCTCACCCTATGTGAGAATCCCTTTAGTAGATCTATCATTGCCTCCCGCTTCAGAAGCTTCAATAGTGGGGCAGCGACGTGCCACTTCTAGTTCATCACAGTGATACTGGAGGGTCATTGTTATAAGTACAAATTTTAATATGAAAACAATTATTGCACTCTTTTATAAAAGATTTATGTTCATTATTTATCGTAATAATGAAACAATAGAGAAAAATATAAAAAGTTTTGATTTATGGAATCTGACCGGAGAGAATATAATTGTCCCATTTGATTCATATGGGGTCCCTATGGATAACGTTATAGGGTTACATGGCCAGATTATAGGCCATCTATCCGCAATGTATGATTCCCTACTGCTTTAATATGATTATTGGAGATATATACCTAAATTATGGTAAAATGAAGTTGTTGATTCCCAAATAATGATCATATAAATACATTATTGTGTAATTAAATGTCATGATATTAATATTTTCAAAATGAATTTCATTGTACAAATGTATATCCACTTTATAGTTGCTATTGTGATAGCACGAAAGTGGACATTGAAAAATATTGTCAAAAATAGAAAGACTTAAAACAGATATTTTGTGGCAATGTCATTGATACTTCATTGAGTTCCCAACATATGTATTACAAGCTCTCCAATAAGGTACCCAAAGAGAAATGGAAGGTTTTTGTTGATAGACATCGAGATGATAATAGTATTCTCTTTAAATATATATTACTATAATAATATCATTATACATTTATACATTTATATTAAGAGGAGATGACATTTAATAAATTACTATTAAATTTTATTTAATTAAATTCTGTATATTTTAAGGAAAATGAGTCAAGTTGGGCTAAGAAAGTTATCTCTCAGACTACAGGGTTAACGAGTTTTCCTAAAAGATAATCTGTTATAGAAATCCTTTCATTAGTTTAAATATTAATAAGATAATATAATTTTTTTAATATGATAAATTATTGATTTATATTAGGTTAATGCAGTCACAATGTATAGTGTGTGAAGCATCCCAAATAGAAGTGTAGTTGAATGTTCACCAAAAATCTAATGGAAGTTTTGTTAATGATCCTTCCAACGAAGTTGTGGTACACACTCATTTTTCATTATAATAAATTATTATTAGTATTTACTAAGTTAATATTTATTTCTAATAAATTTGGATACCATATTATTTATAATTAAAAATTAAAGAACTCTGGGATGCCAATCCGGTGTAGTTCTACTCAGTCTCTTAGGATGACCCAGTTACTAAATTCAATGGGAAGGAGCACCCTATTAGAGTGTGTGAGATGGGTTTGAGACAAATACCATATGAGGTCTTTGGAATTACACCAGGGAATAGATATGCATCTACTCCAAGTTTTAGTTAGTCTATACCCTTATATACTAATAGAGAGATTGTTTCTCTATAAAACATGGTTCACAAACAGGGGGCTCAGAAATCCGATTTTTAGAAAGCATTGATTGATTTTTATTAGAAGACAACCAGATATTCCGTGGGGGTATTTCATGAAGTGGTGGTGAGTAGTTATGTAAAATAATTTAAATAACATTTAGTTTTCAAAATTTTATTGGATTTATGTTTAAATATACATATAAAATAGTATTTAGTTATCAATATAATGTTATTTTAGGAGGTACCATAAAGTAGAGATGTAGGTAGAGAGGGTGATGAGCATTGTTCATCATCAGACCATGATTAGTTGCTTTGTTGATATTTTGGTCAAATATGGTAATGTTTGGTCTGTATATGTATCATGTGTAGAACATTGTTTATACCAAACATTTTCATGACATATCATTTTTTTATTTCTCATGTTTCCTTTTATGTATTTTATTGATTTATGTTGTTTCCTTTTATGTCTGGATTTCTCGAGTGTGGTATGCACTATATATGAAAATTCTTTTTGACAAAATCATTTTTTATGATTCATTTTTCAAAAATATGTTATTTTTTTACCAAGGTTGAATGATCAAAAATATATCCTACAATGTCAAGAATCGATCCATTCATAATTCTAGGAATAGGTCCTCTATAAAATTTTTTCTCATGTATAGGAGGAGAAGTATGAGATGTATGGGATCTATTATGTGAGAAAAAAAATAAACAAATTGATGTGAATTTGGAAGTGTCTCACCTTTAGTGTATAACCCGTGTGATTATAATTTTCACCAAGGTTTGTTATATGAGGTCCCAACATCCTTACAAATATTGAAACATGATGAATCATTCCATGTATAGTTTTTATATAACACCCCTATGCATATTAGGCACTTTCTAAGGGAAAGGGTCATTTTTTTTCAAAACAAAGCTTTGTGGATAAATAACCACATGCAAAGGATCCTTATGAAGAATTGGATATTATGTAGAGGATGACAGGTCTTACAGGGAAGACTTCTCTAGGAAGTTTAATGTTTTACAAGATAGACCATGAATCACTTATTTTAAAATCATGTGAAAATCACTAAAATAATATATAGTTTATGATCATATTGAAATACCTTATTATATGAGGTATAATATAGTTTAAACTGATGGTTAAAATGAAATAAACATGTTTTAATGCAAACCCTATGGATGGAAAACCAATGTGAATGAAGAAACCAAGTAACTATGACAATATGGGGGATTTGATATCATTTTCATGGTTGGGTTTGAGATAGGAGATCTAAGAATCAATATGTATCCCATGAAAATAGGAATTAATCCACACTTTGATCTTATAATTATGGGGAAACTATGATCAACATGACTAAGATTTGAGAAATAATAGGGAAACTAAAATAAATAGAATAAGGGTAATGGTACATACCCCTTATGAACAACCCTTTGTGCATTACCAAGTCTTAGGGATGTTTAGGGACAATTTTCTAGTGATTTTAAGGTTTGAGGTGGTGTTTTATCCTTTTGAAGGCCACCACGACTTATGTAGAGACTTGTTTGGATATGTAAGAGGTTGTTTTATGTTGGGTGTTTTCTTGTGTAAAATAAGATATATTACCACAACTTTTTGATGACATGGTTCTATGCGTGTTGTCTTAGTGGTTTTTCTATGATTCATGAGAATCATTAAATTTCCATGGGTGGGCATGACATATCAGAGGACCATCTATCTGTAAGAGGAAACCCAAGGTCATCACATTGTAAACATAGAACACTCCATGTTCTATGATTTGGAAATATCATGCTTCTATATTTCTTTGGTTGAATTGTACATATCATCTTTATAAAGATAATGAACAAACCAAATTTAATATTAATTGGAAGGGATATATCACATGATTTTTACATATTAATATTATTGATTCTTATATGGCCACACTTACTTGGTTTTCCAATTATTAAATTGTTTGAGACAATGTGATGTTTTGGTTTATATAAAACATTCAATGTATGTTTGTATATCCTCACCATATATGAAAACGACTAAGAATATATATGAAAGATTAAATTGGGTTCCAATGCAATATTGTATTTCTGTGCGAATACACTTCATAATAATTTATTAATTATGACAGAATCCCTTATTAACACTAAATTATGCATGGTGGTTGGGATGTGGGGTGGTTATGATTTCTGGTGGTGGTGATGTGGTATTGGTTGTGGTATGGGGTGGTTGCGATGTGTTTTGGTTACGATGTGTCATATGTTATATAAATTGGAATGGTTTTTTGCATGGCATTAGAAATGGTAATGCTATATCAGTTGCATTTTTTTTATAAATTTGGCTTTAACGGCTGATTTAACCACAACAATAATTAATTTATTTTCTTTTTGCGAGAGTTGAAACTGCCACTATAGACCAATATTTAGTGGTTGTTTTAAACAACACAACATAGTTTCATATTCCATTATTATTATGAGATAGTTTTTATACATTTAGCTACCTTTTTTCACAGAAAAACTGATAATTTTTACGGTGGTTATAACTACCCCTAGAAAAATATCACTATCATCATGAAACCACAGAAATAAAACCAAATAAATGATCATAGAATGGACCCAAAAAAACGGTTACCATAAACAACTGCTAAATCGAGGAAACCGCTGCCTGTTGTATCCTGACCCACACTTTAGCAACAGTTTTTTGGAAACTTCCACCATTTACTAACAAACCTCCCAAAAAAGGTTATTTTCTTGCAGTTCATTCTAGGTCGAATTAGAGGCCAATACTATATGAGAAGACTCATACTAGTAAGATGTATGTGGTATTATGCCTTTTTCTAATTTTAATGGTATGCATATATGATAGAGTGCCACAAACCGAATTTTTGGTGTCTCATGGGATTTTAATTTACCTTGCTGGTTGCCTTTTTAGTATTAGTTATTTGAATTTGTTTCCTTAAGAATGATTTAGGTTGTTTTCCTTGAATTAGGGCCCCATCAGTGTGTTTACATTCAATGGTCATTTTTAGTTTTTTAATCTAGGATGACTATGAGGCATGCATTTTTTCCCATTATTGGGTACCTAAAAATGAAATTATATTAATATTGAATTGCAATAATGTTAAATTTGTTTCTGAATTTATTATGGGGTTTCAATTAGTGAAAATCCCATTTTCCCCATATTATGAATGTGAATTTTAATCATACATGGAATTTTTTTCTCAGATTATGAACATTCCCATGTGAGTTAGGTTATATTAATTCATGTGAGAGTATAAATTACATGATAGGTTGATATATGTAATGTTCTTATGTGATATTATAAATGTTCAACCTTGTAATTGATTCTTTTAAATACGATGCTTGTTATGAAATTGTGCATGCATGAGTTGATAAATGTTGTCACCATGTATTAATGTAATCCACATGTCATTCTTCTTATATGAAATTATTAAAAGAATTTATAACAATGGGATAGCCATATCCTGAGGAAAAAAAAGGATGGTTGGGCTCATGTATTTATTTTAACTTTTACATTGGGTTAACCATGGAATCAATTAAAAAATCATGGATATACGCAAAAGGATATTATTTCTAATTTTCATGAGTGATCCACATATGAAGTGGTTGGTCTCATTGAAACAATATTTTAATGCTGAGAGAACCATTAATCCAATGAGGTATGCCAAAGACTCGCTCTATTGGAAATGTATATATGTCATGAGTTGAATTTTTCCAATACGTTTGGTGAACTATGGACCCAGATTAAAATTACATTGATGGACTCAAGAGGTTAATATGTTTATCCATGATATATCCATAGATTTAGTTTTTGGGATTAGGTTATAAATTAAATATTGATAAGGAATGTCGTATGACAATTTTTCCCATCCAATGAAAAATCAGGGATTTCATGTACACATATAATTGTTTATATGATCACTTGAGACATCTGTTGTGATTACATTTGTACCAGGATCGTCGGTCCAAGGCCGGATCATGAGAAATATATATTTCAATGTAACCAAATTTCTAATGAACATAAAATAAATGTAAATAGAAACTAGTACATGTATGACTATTTACTTCAATGTAATCCCTAGTTGACGACTTTCCTTATTGGACACTGGTTGTTATATATATTCAACTATAGATTATAAATCACCTTGGGTGGTATCCAAATAGGATATAGTCTCAATCCCTATTTGGGTCATTTTTTGGCCTAAATATATTATGATGTTATAGGGGTCAATAAGGGTATGAAACCGTCGATAGGTACCACATTACAATTTAGGAGCAGAAGAGCATGGGATGAAGATGAGCCTTGATATTCTTCTGACTTTCTTTTGTTCCTTTTTTTATATTTGGTACATATATTTTGTATTACTATATTGAAACCTATTTTGGGTGTTTTCCTAGATCTTGTAACATGGAACATCATATTTGTATGCTATGAATTCTAGTTATTTATATTATCAGTCTTTCGCTGTTTACATCTAATATATGGTATTATTTCTTCCACTGTTTATTTTTTATTTCAAATTTCCTATATACTATAAATGAAGTTATATTCTCCCCATGATCATCATATAGGCCCTCGTAGTTAGTCAACAAACCCCTAGCATTTAGGGATATGAACTTTAGTACATTTGGACAAACGGACTCGTAGCACTATAAGGTGGCATTCGAACCTGGGACATTAGAATGTGGTTTTAGAGGATGTTTTTTGGTTTTTATTACTTTTTGGATACATTAGACATGTATATGGAAGAAGTTGTGTTTGCAATAAACTTTTCATGGGAGTAGCTGCCCCACATATTGGGAAAATCCACACATACAAGAATTAAAATGTGATTCTTGGATTTTGAGTTTTTACAATTGTATTGATTTCCTAGTTAGTTAACGAACTGGTATTGTTATTTTATTAATGATATCATTATGGTTATATTTTGTTGGATCCTAATTATATGAGGTAACTCATTCTAATTCATCATATACACACTTGTTTGTGGTCGCATGCCATGCATTCCTTTCAAGCCCTTTAGATAGAATTACTGATTACATGATGTTGAGATATATGTTGTGATAGATATGCATGTTTTTGTGATAGCTATCGTGGTAGATATGACAGCTATTGTGATATTTGTATTGGTATCTATTTTGTTCTCAATTATATGGATGCCAAAATTTGGTCCCTGGTGTGTATGGACCCTCATGGATTATAATTTCAAGGACCACATTTAGAACTTAAATTTTATTTGATGTGCTATATATGGATTCCAGGATTTGATTCTTGGGGAGTATGAGGCCCTAAGGATTGTAATATGGCTCGAATTTGTATTACATTTTATAAAACAGGGGTTCCATGAATGTTCTTTAGGTATACTATCTATAAACCTAGACAACATGGCATGTGGTTTTAGGAACACACACCATGTGTTCTTCTGTTTTAGAGGAAAGAATTTTCATTAGTATACACCATGTACTATTTATACTTGTTGTGTGGTGAATGGCCATGTTTCTGGCTGAGTGAGAAGAAACATGGAATAATGGTTTTTCAATTGTGGATTTCGTATACTTTTGGTACACACATTGAAATTTTTCACAGGAAGACCCTATATGGCATTGGACATGTTAAAGTATATATATAGAAGGGGAGACTAGAGTACACATAATGTACCCTACTATAAATTTCTGTAATGGGTGTGATTACATGCCCAGACTAGAATTAGTTCTGGACCATGTGATAGATTAAGTGTACATGTCGTGTGCACCTATTTTGGTACCCTTTTGGGGTATTTTCATGATATTTTCCCCTTTGTTAGTTTTTGGGCTAGAGAGTAGTCCTCTCTAAGTGGATTACTTGTATATCGTGATGGAGAAACTCAGGGAACATTATGAGTTATCCTAATGTGTGTTTTTGAGATTATACCTAATAGAATTTGTTCCCCCTCCAGTTGCTATTTTTAGTTGTCCCTAGAGAGTGAGACTGGTTAATTTAAAGGATCCCATGAGTGATGTCATATCCTACATGGAAGTCATGGGATACTCTTTTAGGATTACTCTCTAAGGTAATGATTTCATGGAAACGTATTATATGATTCTAATTTAAATAACCATTCAAGGATACCATGTAGGATTCCTTCACATGTGTTTACCTCGAGGGTCCAGTGTAAGATTCCACTCATTGTTTGACTTTACCAAACCCAAACAATATAGTGGGATTTTAGAACTATACCACATTGTTTTGCACCTAGAGTTGAACTATTGGTAGGAAGTGGGGTGAGTTTATAAAGGACGATGTTGACCTGTCCTATTTTGAAATCTGTGATTTTTAGCTACAGACATTGTTGTATCTTGACCCTTATTATGGGAATGATAACTGAGGAATTAATACTTCAACAGGTTAGACATGCCTCTTTTTTAGTGATTTTCTTAAGAGGTCCTTTGAACCTATCATTACTAAAATTATGGGAGTTATACTACATCATCATCCAAGTAAATGGTTGTGTGGATGATGTGATTTTGAGCTAGTTACTATGTTATACATCTAGTTCTATGAAGCATATGGTGGACAACATATGATTAGTTCCCACAATGTGATGTTTTCTATTATAAACTCTAGGATGTTTATGTTGACCAACACCATACATGTTGATTTTTAATAGATAATCCAAGTCGTTGTGATCTGTTAAACAATTAATCTTCATGTTGTGGTGTTTGTTCTTTGGTTTTCTCTATAGTAGTGGGACCTGAGCATTATGGAACCAAGTACATCCCACTACATGGGAAGAAATTCTGGGAAAACGTGTTTTGTCATTCCTGTTGATTTAATTTCATATTTCATTCCAAGTGATATGATTTAGTGATAGTGGTTCATGGATCACCACATTGGTTTTTAATATGTCCTTCTAGATTGAAGGATCACAATCACATGCCATTAATAAATAATCGCTTCTATTTTATTGCTTTTAAGTATTGTGATTCTTGTTTTAGGTTGATGCTTTCATTGAATCCCAATATTGATCGCATGGCTACATTTGAAGCCCTTTTGAGGCACCAATGATCATTAATAGACCATAGTTTTTAACATGAGCTATCAGACAATGCCTTGGGATAAGGGCATTATGGTCTTCTAAATGACGATGTTTCAGAAATTGAAGCTGAATTTCATATATATGGTCAACCAATAGTTGTTCAGCTGTATTTTTATGGTAATACTTCTGATACTCTTAGTGTGATATTATATTAGAGATGATATTGTCTCCAATATTAATGTGTTCCCAGATACACTAAGAGAATGTTAGTTATACGACATACTACTTCTGAAAGACATTAAGCGAGGTCATAATATTTTTTCGTGTTCTTCACTAGATGCATGGTTTATAATGTGGATCAGTTAATCATAAGTGATATATGGGTTCTTGTTTAGAAAAACCTTGGAAGGACTCTGTATGCCATCCATTTTCCATGATAGGACTACTAAGAAGATGTCGCTCTTGGTTTAGTTAGTGTTCTTTTGTGGAATTTTGGCCTTGTTCCAAATTCACTCTTATAAAGGGGAGTATGGACCACCTTGGTAAGTTATATTGACTCTGTTTTGATGAATCTATGGTTATCTCAAATATAATTTCAGGCTCATAAGTTATTATTTGAAAATGGTATTGATTACAATTGTAAATTTCTTGATTATTATTTTTCTCAGGTTGTGGCATGAACATATTAAATGATAATGGTATGGTTTTACTTGATAGCCTTCTTTTTCCTCATGTATTGTTTAAATAATCTAGTTGGAATACACTACCAGTTTAAGTTGGGAATGGTTTCAATGTATGTAATGTGTTTTAATGGAATATTGTGTGTCCAGTGTTGATGAGGTTGATCGAGGTTTGACCATCCTTCATTGGGAGGCCACACGTATGACCTCAGTTGGGTTCGAGTTCGCCCAATTAAAGGGAAAGCATTCTAGTACCATCTCTATAAAATTAAAAGGCCTATGTTTTTTGGTCTTCCCATTGGGGGGGGGGGTTGTGGTATTGATTTCATCTGACTTTTTCGTAAAAAAACTCTCGTAGGATGCCCATTTTCTATTGATCACAAAAACAATAATGGTTTATCAGCAAAGGATGTTGTTCATTTGTGAGATTGAATGACAACACAAGGTCTTATATTCTATAATTTTAGATAGGTATTCCTAGTTTATATCTTGTTTTTTGGAATGGGAAATAGAGTTTATTGGGTATGCAACTGATTTTGATAATATCTTACCACTTCCATGAGGATAACCAGTCCGAGTGTACGATTCAAGTGAAATAGGACGTGCTTAATGCATGCATCTAAGATTTTAGGGGTTCATGAGAGAAACAAATATACATGGTTGAATTCTCCTAAAACAATATCTTTGAGGATATTTATCATATGGAAAAAATGTGTCCTTTTATTATAGACCATAAAGATCACCCCTTTGTTGGATTGTGGTCGGAGAGGCTGATATTCTAGGACATCATCTTGTCCAAGAGACCACTGAATATGATCGGGTCATTCCAATTCATATGACTGCTGAGACGTATCATTAGAAATATATTTTTCGATCACTATAGATGACCTCTGGAGTTCGAGGTAGGGGATCGAGTTCTCCAACGTGTTTCCCGAAGGTTAATACATAAGACTATCGAGAGATAGTGATAGATTTCTACGAGATATGTCATGTCGTGTCAGATTCTAGAGAGATTTGGTCTGGTTTCATATTTTTTGATGTTACACCATAAGTACAGGTCT
Organism: Viscum album; assembly: GCA_963277665.1. Classification (NCBI taxonomy): domain Eukaryota; kingdom Viridiplantae; phylum Streptophyta; class Magnoliopsida; order Santalales; family Viscaceae; genus Viscum; species Viscum album. The sequence continues at coordinate 1,221,481,978 of OY728159.1, forward strand.
ATGGATGAAGTTTTCCATGTTTCTCAATTGCAATGTTACTTTTAAGACTCATCTATGTCTTTTCATCATGAAGATTCTGATTTTTATGTAGACACATCCCTTGAGTAACATATTATACATATTATTGATCATAGATCAAATATTCTCAGTGTATGTCATGTTCCGTTAGTAAAATTTCTATGGAATCATGGATGAGTTCAGGATGTTACTTGGGAGAGGGTGACCTATGTATGATTACATTGGACAGAGTTGAAAGATTTTTTTCTTCACCACTCTTGGAAGGGAAATTCATGGATGAATTGCATTAAGGGGTGATGTTTGTAAGAACCTGGTTCTTCCTTTGAGGTACCCATATTTACATTTTAGGTTTTGATTACATGGAGGAAATAGAGGTTTACAAACCATGTATCCTAGGAATATTCTGTTTTATCCTGGTTACACAACATATAATCCTGATACACACTATGTAGTAGTGTGGCCAAGAAACATATAGAAAATCTAACTAAACAATGTACAGTTTCAAGTACACGATGTGTACATTTCTATTTTTCATTTAATTTTGTTAGTAGATTTTTTTTCTCAGATTAATAGAAACTCACCCCTCAGTTCAATGAATAGTGTTCCCAGGCAATCCGAGGAAGGGTGGCATCCTATTTTGTGGTATGATCTCTGATTCAAACACCATTGGATGCATTGAAATTACATCGGTGAGCTCTCAATTCCACCTGAGATGTTATAAATTATTTATTATCTCAACCTTGTTATCTAGGATTTAAAATATAATCTTGTTTTGTAGATATACAATGTTCTATGTCGAATTATTTGTAGATGCTAAATGATGAGGGTCCTAGTATCATGATATAGGAGGTCTCATACCTTTCACTAATTAGAAAGATATTCACATATGACATAGTATTGCACACAAATTTTTGGGTGTTGTATTGAATAATAATTTTCCATTTTAGTTGTATACTCAGGCTTAAATAATTGAATGTATGTTCTTCGTCATGATTTAGCTTTATTTCTATGATTTAGGGATACCCCATGGGCGTGTTTCTCTTCCAGGACCATTTATTACCATTTTTCCTCAGATTCTTATAAGGAATAAAATTTTTCCGTTCATGGATTATTCAAAATGAATTTACTTTTTAGTGAATTGAAATCATATTAAAATCGTAATATAATGGATTAAGGGGTTTTTATTAGTGAATTTCCCATTTTCACTCTGTTATATCTATGCTTGTTTAATAATACATGGATTGTTTTTACTCTGATTTTCAGCATTCCCATATGAGTTATGTTATTCTAAGAGTTGTTATAATTTAAATTACATGATAGGCTTGGTATATTAATATACCCATGTGAGTTCATAGCCTAATGTTAAAAGACAGTGTCAGCATCATCAGACTATTGCACCATATACCTTTGGTGAACCACGACATCAGTTAAAAGACCATGGATGGACTAAAGATAGTTATATTATGTTATGTAACGAGTAAGTGATGAATAGAGTGGTCAGTATCATGAGGAAATTATTTACAAGAAGAGAAAACCTTGAATCTATTGAGGTATGACAAGGATGGTGTATATTGGAAATATTTGTAGGTCATGAGTGGACTTTTACCTATCCCATTGCTGAACCATTGATTCATATTAGAATAAAACGGATATTCATTAGAGGTTATTATGTTTATCAATGAGTGATCAATGGATGTAGTGGTCGGGAATATGATATAAATTGAATATTGAAAATGAATTTCTTATCAAGAGTTTCACAAGACAAATCACAAGCTTCCATTCAATCTTCACTTTTAATTGTTTAGATGGAAATTTGAGACATCTGATGTGATTACATTTTAATGGGGGACATTAGGCATATGTCGAATCCTATGAATTATATAATTCAATATTATTTAATTTATAATGAACATAAAATGTATGTAAATGTAAAATAGTACTTGTAGTACTGTTTACTTATGATTAATTCATAGTTTAAAGATTAAATATTTCACACTACCTATTGTATATATTTATTTACAGATTGGTATAGACCATTTGTGGTTGCCTACTAAGATTTAATCCAAAACCCTATTTGAGTAATGTTTTTTGGCCAAAATATATTATATTATTGTAGGTGTTGATAAGTGTAAAAACCCTTCTTGGTACCTGATTGTTGTTTATGAGTTGGGGAACATTGGACAACGTCGAGGTTTTTGATTCTTGTGAGATTATTTTGTTCCTTTTTTTGAAAAAATGGTACTTATATTTTATATTACATCAGTGTGCCCTATTTTCGGATATTTTCATATAACATGTAACATAAAACATCATACTGAAATGCTATGACATTTTTTTTATTTTCTTAGTAATTCGTTGTTTACTTCTATTGTATAGCATTATTTCTTCTGGTATCTATTTAATATTTCGGATATGATCTGCTTTACCATTGAGGGAATAGTCTCCCAATAATCATCACATAATCCATCACCTTTAGTTGGACTCCTCTAGAATTCAGGGATATTTTCTAGAGGCCACGTGGCCAACCAAGCTTAGAGAACTTTAAGGTGGAATCTGGACCCGTGACGTTACATCATTGACATCATATTAAACAATGTGAGCTTGTATTGGTAGAAACCAGTTCACTAATTATTTTAAGGATATGAAATCAAGCCCCCCCAAACAATAACAGACATGAAACCAAATCCATGCATATCATTTTTATCATGTAATAAGTCATAAACATAAATCTATGAATATGAAACCAGGTTTTTAAATTAACCATTGTGAACATTTAATTAGGTAAAATCATAATAATTTGAACTCAAAATAAGGTTCACTCCTGAAATTTTCAACATGTAATATTTTTCATTCATAAACTTACAGACTTGAAACCTGGTCCATGCATTACAATGTTAACATGTTATCAGGTTCCACCATAACCTTATAAACATGTAATATAGTTCAATGAATAATCTTCTTGACATGAAAATGGGTCTATGAATAATACTGTGAAAATGTAATCAATTTCAGTTTTGACATTTATAATCATTATACATCTATCATTATCAAATAAATTGGAATGAGATATAGTTCAAACATATTACAATTTAAATATATTCATACATGCTCCACAAGACAATAAAACATTCATCATTGCATTTCCCGTTAAAATGGAAGGGTTTCATAAATATCATATAATATACAATTAAAAATGAAATAGGTATCAAAAAGATGTAATCATATCAAGTGTTATGGAAAATATAGAGGTTACATAATCAATTCATCTAAGAATATCATGTGAAAGGAAGTGGGATTCAAAACACTTTTTCATGGTATATCCTATTGAAGAGAGACAATATTCATAAGAATTTATAATTTTATTACCATTTGAAGAGAAATGGGATTCATAAATGTCAATACATAAAATCATAGACCAATTGGATTAATAATATTAATTTTATCCTAGGATCATATCTCTATTAAATCTTAAATTATGACCATGTATATTTTCAAAGATGGAAAATAATTTTGAAATTTCTTTTAAAAATATTTCATTATGTAAATTTCAATTTTTATTTTAAAAGTTTGTCTTAGAACATAAAACCATATGTAAACCATTTTCTTTTAAAATTAACATTTAACCTCATAATGAATATTTGAAATCATTTTGAAATCATTTTTCATTGAAGATACTATTAAAACATTTAAATAAATAATAAACACTTTTTAAAAATATTTCATTGAAATTAATTTGAAAACATACAAATAATGATCCAAAATGGTATGAAGTCCATTTATTATAATATACATTGTAAATTTATAAATAAATAATAAAATAATATTGTAGTCAATTTCATTGAAAATTCTCCAAAAAACATATAAATAATTCATGAAAACATTTTTAGGGAAAAAGAATTTAGATGAAGTTTTATTATTGATGATAGAGGTAAGGTTATACATTATTAAAAAAAATCCATATTCATATTACGTACCAAATAGTAGAAAATGGTAAAAATTCATGTATATATCATGATGAAATAATGTATAATAATAACAAAGATAATTATTGATATATGGATATGAATATTTAATCAATAAATAAAAATAATAAAAAATGTTTTCAAAATGATGCAAGTGTTTCAATAAACACTTACCAATTGGTAACATTGAATTTCACTGCCCATGTAAAAATGGAAATTCCAGGAATCATAAAATTTAATCAAAATAAGAAGGTTCATGATATAATATTGAAAATAGACGTATATAGAACTCAAAAAAATACCATAGGTGAATATCATGGACTCTGTATCAAAGAAGGAAAATTGAGAAGACAATAATCTATGGATTTGGTAACATTTGAAACCGAAACCCCAAGAATGAAAAATCATCAAACAGAAATGTAAACATCATTAAATTGATGTTTAATAATAATAAAATAAATTCTTGACAATAAAAAGAAACCACATATATTAAATAGTTGGCTAACATGGAATGTATCATATGGGAAAAAATTTGAGACAAGAAAACCACTACTACATGAGAAACTATAAAATCGTGATCCACATCAATGAATTACACCAATTAATTTGTTGAATATCATTATAATGTTTTAATATTTCATAGTAAAATATATAAATAATATAAAAATCAATTGGGTAATATGGAATGTATCTCATTGAAATAAAATGTGAGTTTAAATCCCCTTACCATAAGTCTTGACATTCATTATATATGTTAAAACATCCACATCATTGGGTAATTCTTTTTCCATTACACTAAAGGGATTCAATGGTTATATTTCTACCAAAATGGGGGATTTATGTCTGTGGTGAGGGATATTGGGAAGTGAATTGAGCAGAGTATGTCCGATAATTTGTGTTTTGAATGGTGTGAAGATCTGCTATTCGGGGCGGCCTTTTATAAGGGACATATGTTGAACAATTGGAAATTTAGAAAAACATGTTAAGTGTTCCAACGTTTATTGTCTTAAAAATTTATAAAAACCAAAATAAATTAATAATGGATAATTTATGAAAGTTATATGGCCATAAAATGTGTGCTGGTCATGTTTATATTACATTTTTGGCACCTATGTTAAATAATTAATCATATGTTATACTTAATTTTACCTGAATCATTGTAATTAATTTTCATCACTTTCAGTAGTCATTTTAGTAAATAATTATGTTGATCTATTTGGAATATAAATATTATACTGATTGTAAATATTTATTACTATTTATTTATTTCAATTCATAAAGGTTGATAAATTTAGTATAATGATAGGCTCATTGACGTAGCGAGAAAGCATGATTTTAAGATGAGAGTGTTCAAAAGTTCTTGAAGAGTTTAAATCCAAATTCAATATAAAAAAGGACTAAAATTGCCTAAATTATATTAATGGATGTATAAAATATCTATATTGACATTAAATCTAATTTAAAATACAATTTAACAAAAAAAATAGTGCAGATGAAACATTCATTTTGTATTAAAATTTAGTGTTTTTCAATATTCATAAAAGTGATGTTTCTCAATAATACCCTAAAAAATTACTATAAGATAATTTTTACGTTTTTAATTCAGAAATTATATTTTTTATGGAATTAAATTAATATTAGTGTCTAAAATTATAATTTATTTTACATAGAAAGATATAAAAGGAAGTACCATTAAAAAAATAGTAATTTTAAATATATAAATATTTTTCCAAAATTATACATTTCATTATAAATATATTTTATTTATATGAAACCATTGTAAATAAAATTTTATAGATATTCTTTATCATTCATAATACTATGTTATCAAAATCTCAATTAGATAATTAAAGTAATAAAATGATGTTTTGAAGAAACTTTATGTTGTGTGCAGTATAAGATAATTCTTTTTTGGTGTTTAGTTTATGATTAACATGCTGTCACATAAGAAAAAAATCCAAACCTAAGTCTAAAATATAAAAAACAATATTCAAGAATTTTTTAAAAAGAAAAATATCTAAAATATTAAATTAATTAAAAAATTAATAATTCCAATAATCTTCTGGTGTTATATTCTAGCCCTATCAAAATTAATTTCACCCAAAAAATTATTCTATGTTACTAGTGGTTTGATACATGAATGTTCCTATTGTAGAAAGTCATATTTTAAAAATTAATAAAAAACTTCCTTTAATAATTGATTGTGGAAAAAAAATATTTACTCAAAGTAACTCATAACATGGTTTCCAAATGAGAGAAAATAGGTGGAAAATGAAATGTGTACTTGGAAGAGGAATATAATTATTTATTTCATATGGATATTGATAGAAAATATTGAACCGCATAAGTGGGTGTTTAAAAACCATAAATCAATGATTTTCTAAAGGTCCATATAATCAATCATAAATAATTGTGGTAGGAATTTTTTTTCAAAATCCTCTTCATAGATTGGAAGAATTGTTTTACTCTCTTGGAACCTAATGAAATATACCTAAATTATTTCATTACATATCATATGTAAAATATCACTCTTTGGTTATGACATCATCAATTCCCAATTCATCACTTACTCTATGGAATGATAGTGAATTTCCCATTTCTATAGAGCTAACTTATCATGAGATCCATAAATAAAATGTTATGTCATTACACTGTAATTTATTTTATGAAAAATTAAAATGGTTATAATAGTTATCCATAATTCCTAATTCCTCATATGGTGAGGTATAACATTAATATCATAATCTTATCTTAATGTTTAACTAAATCTATTCTTTAAAAGATTACCCTCATAACTTTTCTAGAAGATAAAAATCGAAATGGTTATAAAAAAGGACACAATATAAGATTATCATTGATCAACTAAATATCACATTTCTTCTTAAGGTTTTTATATTCCAAACATGTGAATAGACACAATGTATATTCTCTCAAACAATTCTAATTACATGTATTTCCATAAATTCCTTTTAAAAAATGAACAACTTTATTATTCTGAAGATTACTGGATATACACCTTAAATCATTGAAATCATAAACATAATCCATTATGATATAGATTACTTTTTCAAAAAACCATTAACTGGTTATAAGGTCATTTATACTATCCAATTTATTTTATCTAAATCAATCATCAGTTTACCCAATCAAAACATAATTTTCTCAACATGTTGACCAAATTAAGGGATTCAGTACCTTAATTTAAATATAGCTTTTATATTTAATCATAAAAATTTGAAATATCCTTTTGAATCCATGATGAAAAAAAAATACTAAAAATAATTATATTTTCCATGATTTGTATAACGTAGTCTATGAATTCCCAAACAAATAAATATTAATCATGAAACCATATTATTAAACCATTACTTTGGATTCATGATTTTATTCCATAATAGATCATTCCTAAAATATGAAATTTAAAACATATAATTGGGTTCCACAACCTCAGTATAATAATTATTATGACATTTAACATATACAATAATGTAAGAACACCCCGTGTCATTCACATTTCATTTGTGATCACTTTTTGTTCATATGTGAAATCCATACTCATACCACCTTCAAAATTATCGTTATGATATTTCCACATGGGACATTGATTTTCATTATGCCCATAATTTTTATATGTGAAATAATAAATTTTTACTATGATATTTCTAGCTCTCTCCATTGAAAAAATCCAAAAAGTAGTGGGTGAGAAACACATATCATAGATAATGACAGCATTATTAGGAAAAATTATTTATAGGATGTATAAAAATTAATACCAAATTGTTAATTGATGACAAAATATATTTATCTTTGGATATTCCTAGACATCCTGTACTCAAATCCATTGTTGTGGATTGTATTGTGTTTGTGATTTCCCAAAGAATATCCCTCAGGGGTTCCAAACTAGGTGTACAGTAAGATCCATTATCATGTACCAAGATACACTCATATCAGGCCAGAGGAACCTGGTTAGAGTTATTACACCTAGGTACATCTATAACAGAACCACATCCAGTTATAGTATCTAGATATGGATTTATTTATAATAAATTGGTCTTTATTTCCATTAATAACAGTCCATGTTATTTTCCAATTCATTTCTTTATCCTTATTCTTATCATTAGAGACATCCATATACATATCCCCTAAAACATTATTATAGATATTAAAAAGGTATTCTCATCCTAGTTTCTAATGTTTTACTAGACCTTATATATAAAACCAATTATTACATCCCAGTCATAACAAACATGTACATTAGATCATTTTTTAGAATACATTTTAAATAACTAAAACAGATTCCCATAGAAAATATTACTTTAGTGCCTTTGGAATCATTGAAAAAAATAATTTTAATTCACTGAAATATATTCAATGTTTCCATGAAAAACACCCTTATTCAATATATATAAAATCATTTCATCATAGCATTGGGAATGAGAAATAAGAAATGAGATATCTCTAATAATCAGTAATGGTAAATAATTTAAATTCATAAGCATAACATGCACATAAGGGTATGAGAAAATAATCATATCACATTAGAATATCATACCTTTTATAACAATGATTGAAAATATGAATAACATCATAAGGATTAGATATTCATAAGACCCAAATCATAATGTAATCAAGAACATAATCCAGGAAATAGTAACATATGAATATGATATGGTATTTTGGAATACATGTTAACTTATAAGATTGTGAACATAAATTAGTTGAAACATGATCACTCATTAAGTTAAGAACAAGAAATTATGCTCTTATATAATCTTATAAACAAGAAACTATGTCCACACAATACATTTTGAACATGTTATGAGGCTCACTCAAAAAATTATAGTTATGAAACTAGTTCCATGAATAATCATTTTTTAAAGTATGATGTTTTTGAAAAGCATAAAATTGCGATTTTTTGAACATTTTCATCGAATTTTGAGGATAGTTTTCAAACCATTTTTTGGTATGATGTTTTGTGGGTTGGGTTTGTGTTATGTTTTTATACAGATCTTGAGTAATGACTCAAGGTGTTTCTCGGGTTTCTCAAATGGTTTCGAGAGGACCGGACTCATAAATGTTGTATTAAAAAGGAAAAGTGAGGCGTTTACCTGGGTTATTCACAGTTTATCAAATTAGGTGGTATAACCATGTAGTTTAATCCATGTATCTAGTTGAGAGATCATGGTCTATGCATGGTTTGTCAGACCATGAGTGGTAAACTGTGCGACTTACCATGTTTTGAGTTTTGGGTTAAGTTATTTTAATTAAATTCATTGTTGAATAAAATTTAATTAAATGATTTTTTGCAAGTTACATTAAATTAAATTGAATTTGAGTTTATTTAATTACATTTCATTGAGATAGTGAACTTATTTAATTAAATTGAGGTGAAATGAATTATTTTAAATGAGGATGATTTTGAGTCTATATTTAATTAAATCGTAATGAGGGGAATTTAATTAAATTACATGTAAAAGAGGTTATGGGAGTTACCAATGAAGGGTAATATTAAATGATGTGTAAATAAGGAGTTGAGGTTTTATTTAATTTAATCTATGAAAAGTAGTAATTTAATTAATTAATGTGAAATGTAATATTTTTTTAATTAAATTCATGTTTAAGAGGAATTTAACTAGTCCTTGTGAAATGGGGGTTGTTATTTAATTACACTCAGGTTGAGATAATTTAATTAAATATTACTGATGATTCAGAGTTTTTAATTAAATTAACTTTTATTCAGATAATTCAATTATGTAACATGAATTAGAGAAATTATTGAAATAAATTCAGTAAGAAAAAAGTTAAATGAATGATGATTAGTGAGGCTTCAAGGTTTATTAATTATTATTATTTTGATATTATGTAATTAAATAATAATGAGTTAGAAAATTTATTTATTTAAATACTGTTTGTAATGAATTTAATTTAATGATGTGCTAAATGTGGGCTTGGATTTTTATCAAATTAAATTCTTGGTTAATATGAATTTAGTTATTTAATGAAAAATGGGGTTTTTATTTAATTAAATTGTCTTTAGATAATTTAATTAAAAAATTATGGTTTAGAGAATTTATTTAATTATTTTAATTTTATAATTTTTTAATTTACTAATGTGTAATTGTGGAGTTATTGTTTATAATAGTTATGTTATATTAATGCCTAATAATAATAAGATGATTGTTATTAATATTATTATTATTATTACTATTATAGTAATTATTATTATAAAATAATGAATTTAATTTATTTATTGAGAAAAATGATGGAGACAAGCATAATATAGTTGTGGCATGACCCCTCCCTCTCTCAGATATCAATTGGGTGGCGCACAACCGATTTCTCTTGGCAACCTCTCTCTGTGTCAGATTCACTTGGTCACTTTACAGAAGTTTTCTGTCTCTTCAAGGTAATTCATTCTCCGCATGTTTCATTCTTGGAATCAATCATCTTTTATCTCATTCACTTGGTCTCCATTATGTTGAACACCTAAGGTACAAGAGTGATTCAGTTTTTTTTCATTTCTTATGATTCTACGTGGTTAAGATTTTGTCTACAGACCCGTTGGTCTATTTTCTGATGACTAAAACTGAAGGTGTTGCGACTCATCAAGATTTGGTTCACCACCATCTCATTCAGATAAGGACATATAACTGATAAATGGTTTGGAATCCCATGAATTATGTTCTTATGGAGTATTTGGGCTAGGGTGGATTAATTTTTGTGTGTGTTGTTTCTTTCTGCACTAATAGTGAGTGTGGGTTTTTGTTGTTAGGTGTTGTGGTCAATTCCATGTAATCCCACACATGAATGTGGATGTGTGTAAGAGATAGCGGGTTTCGGTTTCCCAATTCATTGAGGTATGGTTCTAAACATTCCTTAATTAATAAAATGCAGTTTTGTTGATTTATTTTTTTTATAAACTAGAATAAAATGTTGTATTAAATGTTTTATTGAGATTATAAATTATGAATTTTTTTATTAGTTCAGGTTGTACAATTGATAATTATTGTGTTTATTAATAATGAGTAATTAATTTGGTTATGTTGAGATAATTATTTATGAATTAATTAGGTTATTTGAGATGAAAATTAATAGAGAGATTAATTATTAGTAATTATATTGGTTATGTTGAGAAAATTATTTATGAGTTATTTAATAAAGGTAAAACTGGGTCAAAAAAATTTCAATTTCGAACATGTAATATTATTAAGACACAAAATTTTGAGCATATAATAAGGTTAATCAAAACCTTGTGAACACATAATCTTATTCATGAACCAACATATTCATATGCAAATAGGTCCATGAATAATATTTTGAACCTAGAATCATGTTCAGTTTTGGCATTGCGAACATGTAATCACATACATGAATAAACATACAGACACACAACCAGGTCCATGAATTTTTTTTGAACATGTAATCAAGCTCATGTTTAAATTTGTACTCACGTGTCATCCATCATTAAAACATTAATTACGTGGAGATATAGGTCCAGAAAATAAAATAATAAAAACATTCACTAACTAGTCAAAAGATAATAAAACATTAATTATTTCATTAACGAAAAAAAAGATATGTGTCTCATAAAATACAAATCAGAATCCATTGCTTGAAATGGGTATCATTTACTTTTAATCATAGCATAACCTATAAAAAATATATAGGTTTCATAATAATTTATTAATAGAAAAACCTATGAAATAAAGAAGGTTACATATATAATGGTCATTATAAATACTAATGAATGGAAATTGGATTCATGATTATATATCCTGGTATATCCCATTGAATAGAAATGTGTTTCATAAACATAAATCAATCAATGCATAGACCATTTAGAGAAAAAATATGAATATAATCCTCAGATAATATTCTTAATAAAGTGTAAACAATAACCACAAATATCATCTTAGATGGAAAAATCTGAAATATCTTTTACATTCATTTCTTGAGAGTAATATATGTTCTTATTTGAAAATTTGTTTTTAAAAACCAAAACAAAAACATGAGAAACCTTTTCCTACAAAAAAACCTGAAAACGTATAATGAAAGCACTGTAATAATTTTGATACCCATTTTCATTGAAAATAAATTGAATGAATCCCACAAAATCCAAAAAATATGTTGAAAACCATTTTCCATTTAAAATTATAAAGGAAGGATGAAAATGTATTTAAATCTATTTCATTAAAAATAAATTTATTATTGGTAAATAATGATTCAATATGTTTTGAAGAACATTTTTCAAAAATACATTGAAAACGTATAATGAATGCTTGAAAAACAATTGAAAACAAATTATCTAAAAATAATTTTAAATATTATAATGTATTCTTGAATTTTTTTATAAATAAATGGTTTTGAAATAATAGAGATGTCATCTAAAGAGTGAGGTAAAGTAGGACGTTGTTAAAAACACGTTTAAATCATATTATTTACCAAAGAGTGGAAACATGGTGCCAATAAATAAAGATATCATGAATAACCATTGGATAAAAACCTGACGAGGGTTATTTAGATATGGACCATAATATTTTATCTATAGAGTCATAATCATAAAAAATATATATGTAAAATATATTCTTCCAATAAAAGTTTCCCACTTGGTTAATTTGTATTATACTGCTTATATATGAAAATTAAAAAACATGTAGCATCAAAAATAATTAAAACTATAAGTATCATTATATATCATTTCAAATTGACTTATATTACCATTGTAAAATAATAAAATTGCATAAAATTGTATTTTATCTCAAATAATGATAATTGATAGAACATTACTTTAACAATTTGGTTATATTTGAAACATAAACCTATTAAATACAGATCATCAAACTGATATGTAGATAACAATAAATTTTACTATTATAATAATAGAATACATCTATGTGAAGAAAGAACAATATATATAAGAATTAGGTGCAAAAAATCTCTTATATCTTGAAGAAAATAAAATTGAGATGAGAAAACCATTACTACTTGAGTAACATAAGAATATTTATCCCCAAAAAAGAATAACATTAATTATGACTATTCATATCATTAAATAAATGAAATTAATGATATAACACGCCATAAGATTGTATTTAATCCAAACAAAATAAGTTAGTTGTGATTATAGAATTTGTGTAAGGGAAATAAAAAGTGAGATAAAATTCTCTCACCTCAAGTCTTGAATTTCTTTGTACATGTTCAACCCTCCTATTCATTGGGTAACACTTTTTTCATTATAAAAAATGGATTCATTGGTTGGGTTTATGCAGAGAGGCATGAATCAAGTTAGAATTGAGGGATTTTGGGAATTGAACTGAGTATAAATTGGCTGAAAATAACTAGGTCGAAATGTGTGATTACTGGGGGATAGGTGGTGGCATATTATAATAGAAGGTAGATAAACAAATTGAATTTTTGAAAATAACTTTTTTGTGCCCATGTTTTTATGTAATATAAGTCATTTAAATTAAACAAAATTATAAATGTATGGTGTAAGGATGGAATAAGGCTACCCAATTTCTGTTGGTAAAGTGCGTAGGACATTTTGGCCATTATGTTAATGGGTTATTCACCCTATTTAACTAAATTATTCCTTAATCATTATAATTAATTTTATTCACGTTCACCAATATTTATGATCATGTTTTATGTTTATATTATAATAATAAAAATATGGTACCTATTGAAACCATTTATATATTATTTTGAATTTGAGATAATTGGATCATGAAAGATTTGTTTTATTCTAAACCCAAAGATGTGGCGAGATTGCGGCTTTTTAATGTGAGAATTTTGAAATGATTATTAAGAATTTGTATATAAATTAAATAAAAAAATGATTCCAATGACCTAAATTGGTTTATAAGATATGTAATTGATATATTGTCCCATGAAGAACAATTTAAAAAATATTTATCTGTATAAATAAATTATATGAATTTTTTTTTTGGAATTAATATTCAATATTTTTGGACTATTCATCCAAATATAATTCTCAAAAAAATCCCATAAATTCACCCTAAAATAATATTGATAATATTTATTAAAATATGATGTCTATTTAATCAAATTAAATGTCTAGTACTTCCTAAAATTAATTAAATTATTATTCATATAATTACATAAAAAATTAGTTTCATTAAGGAAATAATATTTTTAAAAAATAAACACTTATAAAATTATATATTTAATTACAAATATTTTTTTATGAAACAATTATAAATAAAATTTAAAAATTATTTATTAATATTATTATTATTATTTTAAAGGATAATTTTATAACTATCTCTTTAAGATATTTATAACAATAAAATCATGATTCTTTTAAACTCAGTGTTGTGTATTTCATATGCTATTCATTATGTTGCTTACAATGTACGATTTAAATGGTGTTAAATAAAACACGACACTAACATTGTTTTTTATATATAAAAATATATTTTTTGTTGTGTGAAAATATTATTATAAATAATATTACATTATTTCAATGAAAATAATTGTAAAATATCTAGGGGTGTTATATTATACCCCCTTGAAATGTATTTCTCCACCGAAATTCATCTGTAATATTTAAGGATTAATACATAATTGTTAATTACATATAAATTATCATTATAAAAATAAGTATCTAAACATCCTTTAAAAGGGTAATGCTGGAAACATAATGGTTGTCCTATGTAACGCATTACAATGTTTCTTCATTGGATAATATAGGTGGAAAGTGGAAATATTGACATGGAAGATAAATATAACTATTAATTTCTAATGTATAATGATAGAGAACATTTATCATACAAGGTGGATGATCACAGAACCATAAATTAGTAATGATATAAGTTAATATCTTAAAATTTTTATATAATAGTTATGGGATAAATCAATTTAAATATCCTATTTTTAAATTTGAGGAATTCTTTTACTGTCTAGGAACATAAGGAACTATACTTACATGAGTACATTATTTTTCATTTGTAAAATCTCACCCTTTTATTCCTTGATTAATTCCTAGTTCATCTGTTAATAGAGATAATGATTCTAAATTTTTAATTCCTTCAAATCGAATAGATCATGATATCCATAAATATAATGAAAGGTAATTCTATCCTCCTTTACATAAAATCAAATAAATGTAAACATAGATATCCAAAATGAAGAAATCCTCATATGAAGATACATTACATTAATATCACAAACTTCATTTGTTTTTTAACATAATACATTAAATAAATGAATAACACATTAATTCATCTTGAATTTAAAAATCAAAAACATTTGAAGGAGGGTAACACAAATTTATTAACACTGATCCCCCATTTATAATAAAATTTATCTTGTCTATCACATTGCAAGATGGTAAATAACATGCTCATATATTCTTTTGAAATATTATAGTAACATAAATTACAATAAATAATTTTCAAAAGCGTGATTTTTTCCTTATTCCAAATATTAGGGGATATATTCCTTAAATTCTTGAATTCCAAAAAATCAAGGGAGTCCCCTGATAGCTCGCATTTTAATTATCCATATGCCACCAATGGTGCTTTGGAAAGGCATATTGAGGAATAATTATATCTAATTCAAGTATATACCACTTCTTTGGTTTGGGTATATCTCAATAAAAATATTTCTATATTATTTAATGGGATTTATATCCCCATTTATATTATTTGATTTTTTAATCTTTATATAACTTTTTATTTCTTAAATATTTCTTTTTGAATATTTATTAAAACATTCATGTGATAAGAAATATGAATATGCTATAGGAGGTGGATTATAGTGAACCAAAAAATGAATATCCTCCAATAAAAATGAATCACATTGATATTATTGAGTGTGTTTTCCATGCTATGGTAGAGGCATCTTCCCCCCATTACCATTAAACATGTAGGTTTGGAACCACTACATAATGTTCCTTATAATCCTACTCATTGATTTAATCACCAAAATCCAACAACATTCCATCAAACTATTGATCCTTGATATTTTATTCATTGGATGAAAAATATTGAGTATATTTATATTTCTTGTAAATGGTCTAATATATTAATGTTAAAGGCATTAGTGTTATATTAGAATGACCATGATGATGTTGGAGGGATTCCATGGTAATGGGGAATAATCCTAATGGTTTGGAGACTAAATAATTTACAGTTATTTTAATCAATTAATTCTACATAGAATCAATTGTACAAGATAAGGATATATAGTAAATCGGCCTTTCAATACCTTACATGTTATAGATGCAGAATTGGATTTTCTATGTCAATATTGTGTCGTTTTCACATGATATTGTATGAAATTTGATGATTATTTCTTGATGGTTTGAGATGTGTCTTCAACCTGATATTAGTTTTTATATTTTCCAACTTATGATAAATTTTCATGTTAATGGATTAGATACTATGATGATAGTCTCAGTTTACCAGGTTTGTATGTTAGGGTTAACGGGAGTTCCCTTTTCTCCCGATTGAATTTATATGAGTTCCTTTATGGGATATAGGAAGCATGATGATTCTCATAGAGGATCATGAAGGAAATTATCCTCCATTATATTTGTAGTTCCTATAATAAGATCTTTTAATTTCATCCTATGTGTAATCATTTGGAATTCACGGTGTGTTTCTATTAGATCACTAAATCATTGAAGTTCTTATATTCATTGAGGAATCATGCATAAATTATGAAATTTATTTTCGACTTCTCAAAATGAAACAATCACATTAGAATAAAAAAATGTATAGGTGGGAAATTAAATTCTTCACCATCTAACTGGTTCATGCCACATGAATTTGGGATGATGATTCAGCATGAAGTTGATGAGTCTCATATGGAGTCTTATAGTAGTCCAGTGATTATAAAAGATATCATCACAATATATTCATCAAATGTGACTACATTTTTTGATACTACCATTCCTCATTCAATTATATCTACTCATACAATGAACCTACTAAATCTTATTATGATTCTTTTGTCTTATGTGAGAGATATTATTAATCCCCTCAAAATATAGATAGAGAAGGGTCTCCATTTTTTCTCTTGTTCTTTCTCTTTATCCAGGATGAATCTTGTCTTGTATTTTTGAGTTTATGACATGAATTTTATTGATTTAATTTTCTCGATGGATTAGCTCTATTAAATATTTTTCTAAATTGACTACTATATTTTTTGGTATCCTTTACTATATCCTTATAACATCCCTACTCTATCATAAACATTAATTTGTGACTTATAATGTAAGAGTTCATGTAACATAACCCAGAATATCAAGAGTTATAGTGTCTTTGGGAAATATGTACATTACATAACAACATCAAATATGGAATACATCATCCTAATTGAAAACATTATTATGTTTCTCATATTATTTGATCATATATAATATTTTTTTGTGATAAACATGGGACATAAATAAATAAGGGTTGAGTTATATATCATATTAATATACTACATAAAGAATTACCTGATAAATAAAATACATGTTAGAAAATCAGAATAATAATTGTGTAATAAAATGATTTAGAATAATCCACCTGTACATTGATGTGTCAAATATCATGTAAATCATAATAGAAACATGGAAAATATTGAATCAACATAAACCAATGCATCATAATATCATGTCAAGGATAACCATCAACAAAACCTGAAGGAAAAAATGATCTATGATTGATTGGGTTCAGTCCTAAATCCCTTGAATCTTGTCTCACTAGACTCAAACATTACCCAATGCATTGTTCTATTATATAATTCTGGTCACACCCATCACTTTCATTTCATTCAAATGCTTAAGTGTTTCACATAAATAAAAAATAATTGATTCATTTTTAACAATATATTGTTACATGATTAACGATTTTGGAATACATACATGTGAGTATCCATTAAAAAAATATGGTTTTGTAAAGGTGAATAACAATTATATAAAATGAGTATTGGTATTGACTACACAGTTTCCTTTCATCGAAAACATGGAGAAAATTTGACACCATAACGCCAATGTTCAAATATTCATTATAATGGTTTAATGAGAATGAAAGGGGAATATCATTAATTTTAAATAAAATGGTAATTATTAATGTTGTGGAAATTCATATCCCAACAGTAGGATTTTGACAAAAATGCATAAAATAAATAATTTTCTTGAATCGAAAAGAGGAGAGAGAGATCCGTTATAAAATTTTGGTATGTTATCAAGTGTAGATAAAGGTCCATAAGAGGGTTTAGAGAGAGTAAAATGTGCCTATCATCAATGTAAAAAAAATTAAATGATATTATTGTATGAAAACACACACAATGTAAAGAAAATTGTAATTTATGTTGTATAAATATAAGATATACATTAAAAAATATGATAGGGAGAACCCCCACCTTTAGTGGGTGATTTTAATAGCTTAGGTGCATCTTGTTGAGGGATTGAGAAACCTATGGAAGACTCTATAGAGGGGGGTCAGAATAAGGATGTGATGTGTTGGTTTTTTATGATGAAAAATTGTCACTTTGGTGTTGTTATATGGAAATATTGAGAGGATATCTTTATTATTTAATAAACATAGGTTTGGACAATATACAATAATACAATAAAAACCACAAAACATACCTTGGTTTTGGACTATATTTTCTTCTATATGGGATTTTATTTTAGTATTTTATAATCTTATGTGATAAATGTACAAAAATATTACTATTGGTGTTGTGAAGGTGAGTCATACTTATAATGATATGATTTTAAAACCAAAAAATATATAATATTTTTTGAAGGATTCCGAAAATAATTTTAAAATTAAAAAAACAATTTTATATCATATAATTAAAAATTTAATGCATATATATTTTCTTAAATTCCATTAATATTATTTGATACATAATTGATGGGCCACTATGATGACATATGATGCACTGTATATTTGTATTGTGAATAACTTTTACTCAAAAATTTGACTATTAAATTAACCATTTGGATAATTTCAATGCAAGAATTCCAAAAATAATATAAATTTTATCATAAAAATTCTCTAAATATAAAAAATTTCCATAGTTAAATTTAATTTATATTTATAGTAGAATGATGAGTTTTTTAAAATAATAGTTTCTGAAGAATTATAAAAATTACATTGGACTTCATAAAATTTTATATTATCAACTAAATTTCTAAATAATTATTTAGTAAAAGTAATTTTAAAAAATATTATTTATTTAAAAAATAAATTAATTCATAAAAATTAATTTATAAATTGAAATCACACATTCCCTAAAAAGAAAATAATATTTTATCATATCGAACTATAGTTTTCATCAAACTTATTATGTAATAATTTATATAGAAAAAAATGGACCTTGAATATAATAATAATTTAAATGAAAATGTAATATAATTATTCAAAATAATAGGGTTACTATATTTATAGTAATTGACATATTACATTTACCTTTATTATTATATTTTCTTTATAGTGTGGTAATGAATATTTACAAAGCATATAACTCATATTTTTTAGAAATTTTTTCCCTTATTTCATTATAATAATAATAACTATAGAGAATATGTAATCCATATTATGAAAATAAATTTATTGAGATCGAATTATATAGTTAAATATAATACATGCAAGAATGATGTAATCTAGTTTTCTGAAAAAATAAACATTTTCAAGAAAATATGATTTCTATTTTGCACAATAACTAGTTAATTTAAATATACGAATTTTGATTAATATGTATAGTTATAATGTATATAATTTTCATTTATATCATTTCTCATTAGGTTTTATTTTAATTAATTTCAATTTTTAAATAATATGAATATGAATTTATTTTATTTTATTAAAATGTGTTTTAAAGCCTAAAAAATATTATTCAAAAATATAATATAAATATCATTCCAATTTAATTAATTTCATTAAATATTACAAAATAACACTATTATTATCTAAAAGTATAACACAAATAATAATGGTAATGTAAAATTACTTAATTTATCCAAATGACTGGAAAATTAACTTTTTAACTATTTACTGATAAATCGATATTTTTATAAAAATAAAAAAATTTATCTCAAAGTTATGTTTTATATAATTATTTTAGAAATGGTTTTAATTTTATTAAATAAATTCTCTATTCATATATAAAAATCAAATTTTTACGAAAACTATTCTTTAGAAAAAAGAGCATTTCTAAAAATTGGGAGAATATTTTCTATGAATTTATGGATACATTTATGATGAGTATAGAATATATATATATATATTATAAATTATTTAATATTATTTATATCCACAAATTTATGTAATTATTTTAACCTTCATATTTAGAAATCATTGTTTGTTTTGGTGCTGTGTAACATGTGACAAATGTTATTGAACATTTTTTTTAAATATGGGGTATTACATTCATCCCCCATTGATCAATTTAATCATAGAAATTTAATTTTGAATTTTTTTTAGAATAGTTTCAAAAATTGAAAAATATATTTATATAAAAGCATAATGGTATAAGGGGTTAATAAAACATCCACTAGATATGATGGAAATGGATGTAAGATGGTTATCACATAACTGAGTTTTGAAGTAAAATATCATTAATTGGAAGTGAAAAAATTGATGGGGAAGAGAACACTAGCACCAATGTAATAAAAAATTATGATATAAAAAATATTTACGATAAATTAAATTACTAGATACAACAAATATTTCCTAGATAATGAGACAATAAATTCATTCAACATGATTATAATATTAAAACATTTGGTTTTATGATTTTTTTCCATTACATAAGGAATTACGATGCCATCTAGACTAGGATCATAATGAAAAATACTTTATTTAAAAGTATAATTATATCCTTTAACCAATAAATGTATTGTGCAATATTATATTTTCTTCCAATTTTTACTACATAGTGTGAATTTAATTCATGAAGCACTAGAATAAACACTTAACAGATCACATTATACCAACAAATATAATCCATTTATATTCACTAAATTAAAAATGGTTAGAATAAAAGAAATTAATACTTACAGTGAATAAAAAATAATGTTTTTATATCCAAAAAATCATTAAATAATCCAACATGATTATCATGGATCACTATCTAAATATATACAAATATGTAACACAATATGGAATACATATAAATTAAAATTATTTCTTTAACATATTAATTTACATGATTTAATATTTTTTACCCTTGATGTATTTTCTAACATAAAATAATTATGATCATATTTTACATTAAAAATGTTTAGTAATGAGTTTTTGAATTTACGAAAGAATATCCCCAAAGAGTGTCAATCCATGTGTGCAGCAAGCTCGAATTTTGTGCACCAGAACCTGACTGAGTCTAGATCAATTTATTTTTTTCAGTTTTTTCCCAAATATACAATTTTACTATATCCACATCAACTTTTATTATCCATAAAAGGATTTATTTTATTGTAAACCCCATACTCTATAAACTAACAAAATACAGGGATGTATTAAATGGGTTATAATTATCCCAAAGGATTTTGATAGAATTCTCTACTCATAGTCACAAAATATCTATATTTATCTTTGATACCAACTATGAACACCATTTTATTAATTACACCTTCATTCTGGGTTTGTTAAATTAGATTTTAAAAAATAAAACTCATTAAATAATGATTTCTAGTTTATTTTAGAATTCGGTACATTACATAACTACCTAAAATAAGGAATATATAATTTTTATTTGAAATTTATTTAGCATTCTCATTTTATTTCTTCATACATAAAACTCTATGGGATAACATGAGGATATACATATGAAAGAGGTGAACTATAATGCAATGTTTAGGAATAAGTAATGAACTACAACAATAATGGTGTCCAGGTTAGACAACATGAAAATAATTGGGGTTTAAATGTATTGGGAATTAGAAACATATTCATTTAGTCATGATATATAATTAAAACCATATAGGCAATTGGGGAAATGTGGAATCTAAACAAAAATTCATCATAAACATATAACAAGTATATTATCATATAAATCATTATAGAAAATGTCTCGTTATAGATTAGGTTCACTCCTTAATCACTTGAATAATGTACCAATAAAATAAAACATTACCCATAACATTGGAGCACAATATAATTTTTAGCACACTTTTCACTTTCATTTCATTCTCATTCTTAAGTGTGCCACATAGTTCATACAACATGGGATCATTTTTAATTATATTTTTTCCATTATTATGGAGTTTAGATTAATAATTGAATGGCCCAGTGAATTATGTATGATTGTGCAACGGTGAACACCCTTAATTTTAAATGGGTATGGAAATCACTAAATAATTATTTTTCTCTGAAAAAAGTTGAAATATCAAAAGAATAATTATAGTGTTCAATGATACAAAAAAAATTGTTTAATGAGAGAGAATGGTGTATCTTCCGACATCGATATATAGTAGAAATTAAGTGGTGTTTGGAAAGGAAAATCAAAATATTATAATTTTTAAATAAATCCATAAAATGAAGATGATTCGTGAATTGAAAAAATGGGAGGTATCCCTTAAAAAATTTTAGTATAGTAATGAGTGTGCATAAAGGTACATGTGAGGCGTTAATGCGAGTGAATGGGGTCTATAATAAAATTGAAATGAAAAGATCGCCAATAGTGATTTATAGAAATATACTCAATGAATATCAAATGGAAATTAATAGGCCTAACATAAAATAGGTAATTGAATAAAAATGAGAGAGGTATATACCTTATATTGGGAAACGGATTCCAAAAGCTTCTTATGGGATTCTTAGGGTATTTGGAAAACCTTGGGGCACTCTAATGAGAGGGGGAAGATTAAGGATGTGATCAATGTTTTTATAGTAAAGTAAAATGGTATATTGGGTGGGTTTAGATAGATAAATATTAGAGAAGTTGTTTATTATTAACCAAACTAATTATTAGGAATCTATAAAATAAAATAATTGAATCCCTAAACCATCCAATAGATTTTTCCGTGTAGCCAAAAAATTAATAGTGGTAATGTATAATTTGTAAGTCCAAATTCCCAAAAAATTAAAATATTACCCGTGGTAAGGTGAATGTGAGTCATGGTTATAAAAAATATTTTTAAAATAATAAAATAAATTATATGTTTTAGAGGATGCATAATATATATAAAAAAATCCAGTAAAATAAAAAAAAAATTACTTATTTAAACTGAAAAATATTGATTTTGTCAATGATAAAATTTGTTATATATATTACAACATTTTTTGAGGCATTATAATGTCCTAATACACATCAAATATTTATACCGTATTTAATTTTTTCCCTAAAATTTGACCATATCATATAATTATGGAAAACACACCATTGGATAATTTTTTTTTTGATTTGATCAATAAACATCATTTTATCAAAATAAATTTCTTAATATATGAATTTTAACATTTAATATAAAATTAACATTAGTGGAGAAATGTTTCCTTTTGATAAAAACATTTTTCAAACAGTTTTATAATTTACATCTGTCCTTATAAAAATTAAATAGTTAACCAATATTTTCAATTACCCTTTAGTACTATTGTTTTATTAAAATATAACTCGTTTTGTAATTCCATCATTTCATAAAAAAAAATTACTTAACTATTACAATATTTTACATAAAAATACAACTTAAATTTTATTGTATGAAACTATAATTTCAATCAATCAAATTATTTAATCTATTATTATGAAAAAAAATTATGGTATTAATATAACAATATTTTTAATATAAATTAAATATATCTATTCATTCTGTTGGTGGCTTTTTTTTTCTAGTCATTTGCATATTGTTTTTTCAAATAATTTGGCTATTTTATTTTTCCATCGTAACTAACATTTTCTTCATTTACCATACATATAGTTCAAATATTATGTTTAAAATATTAAATAATAATTATTATGACGATTCAAAATATTTAATCCATTTAATATAATCCAATTCCCAATGGTGAATGAATATAATTTTTATAATACACAACCACATTTTGGAAGGTAGATTTCCAAGAAATAATTTTTTAAGGAATACATGATTTAAATATAACTCAATAAAATTAATACATAATTATGTGATTATAAATTAATTATGATATATATATATATATAATAGTCATTTTTATATATATTCAAATTGGAGGTTATTTTAATTAATTATAGTGGAGAAACATTATATATTTTGAAATAGTTTTCAGAAAACATTATTTTCTCGCCTAGGAAAAAATATTACAAAATATAAGTTAAGGATTGTTTGAATGTATTTTATTTATCTACATATAAATAATGAATACTAATTAAACATTAATATAAAATTAAAATAATAAGGGAAATTTAAAATAACACAATTTATCAAAATTATATAAAATAATATTGCCCATTATTCACTGAATGTTCCCCATTTTTTAAAAAATTCCCAAATTTATCCAAATAATAATTATCATATAATTATTTAAAAAATTGAGTTCATTTTATGAGTGAAATTTTATAATGGGTAATTAAAACCATTTTTTTAATGTTATGTTTTTTATTAAAAAAAGGAGTGTACTAAAAAGTAAGGGAATATTTAGTAAGAATTTATCAATACCTTTATAATTAATATAATATATATATATATCATAAATTAGATAATATTATTGATATTTTAATCATCATTGGAATGTTTACAATGTTCAAATTTAAATAATCATTGATTTCTTTGGTTCGGTGTTACATATTGCATACATTATCGAATGATGAACTTCTCTTTAAAAAAGTCTAGGTGTAACACCCTAATGGTGCTTCACCTCTATTTTAGAAAGATGGGAAACATGGTCATGTGTATAATAGCCATTCTAACTAGTTATGGGAGAATTAATGTTCATTTTTTTCATTTTTTTTCTTTTGTTGGAATATTTTAGTGTGGATCTCCAATTAGTCTTCATCGAGTTTCCCGTTGTGTCCCATGTTGAATTCTCTACTTTTCAACCAGTAACAGAGGTTGAGTATTATATTGATTAAATTAATTATATTTATCCCCCATATATATTTATTCTAGGAAAAATAATTCATTTGAACTAAAAGAGTTGACTATTCAGTTAGATAATGTATTTATATTGGTGTTTGTGTCATCGAGGTGGCACAATTTCTCTTGGTGTGGAAAGATGATTGAATAGAAACACTCAATGTATATTAGTATTAACTAAATAGACATGAGGTATGGAATATTTATTTTTTATCATTGATATTTTTTATGTTTCATGAGTTAAATTTGCAAAGTTGTTCATGAATATTGATCTTCGATCTAGTTATTTGTTGCTGACTAGAAATGAATGTGAAATTTTGAAAACCACTATTTAGAGATGTTATAGCCATTATGAGAATCTTTTCATTCCATTTTGTCTAATAAATAATACTAAAATATTTATGATATTAATGAATTTAATTTTACATTACTAACATTATACGCTGATGGTGGTGTTTTTGGATTAAATACTACATTATTATTAGTCATAAGAGGATCTTGTTCTTTATATGATAGAAATTATGGATTTTTTTATTAATCAATAAAATTATATCAAAATATCACAATGTAATTTATGGATTTAGGAATTAATTTTCTAGGGACACATGGTGTCAAAACATGGTATCTCAGTTGATATGGAGATGGTGGATGTCATTATGATGTGGGATCAAAATGTAATGTATTCTATAATCAAAGAATATTTGTTTTAGTGGTGTAATACCATTGGTTTGTGACATATTTAGTTAATTTGGAATATTTTATAACCACCCTCACTCAAAAGTGTGAGAAAATTTCTTAGAATGATAAATTTCAAGGTTCAATTATAGAGATTAAATATATTTGACATCTTTAGTAGTGTTGACCATGCATGAGGCTAGGTTGGGTGATGTGGTTTTTTTAATGCATCATGATTTGTTTTTGAATAAATTAATATAAAAGGAGATCAAATTGTTTCCTATGGTTCATTACACCTTTAAGATCAAGAGAAAAATTATCCGGCTAATGACATTGATAATACATTCATGATGAACGAGATTAATATTTGGTTGAAAAACATTCTCTATGAATTTTTTATTATGTTTTCTAACCACAACAGCATGTGCTATATTTTCCCTAAAAAATATAAGATTATTCCGTACGGAAAATAGGTAAAGTACATATAATATTTTGAACTCAACATCTCCTAAACACTTGGGATTGGTAATTTCATTGATGAAGCACTGATATGGAATCTTTAACCCATTATAGGGAGTAATCGACATAAGATTGAAAACATATGGTTATATTTTCAAAATTCAATTAAAGAGTTAAATTAATATATTCCAATGTTTCCTTGGGAATTGTTTATTTGAAATCAACAATTCACAATTTAATTCAACATGAAAAGTTTCTTGATGAATGTTTTTTTTTTGGAATTAAAGACTATATTTATTGCGAGGATACTACTGGTGATTGTTCATTCTTTTACGAGTTAATATTATGTTTCTAAAACATGTAAGTTATGCCTTTATCAATGATAATATATGTAATAGTGGTTAACATATTTCTTAGTTGTATGTGATGCCTAGAACTATCATCATGTATCAGGACATTGGATGATAATTTGTGTGACCAGGTATGAGATGGGACATCAATAACATTGTCTCTCATTTTTACAGTTATAAAAATTTCAAGACTGGGTACAATAGAACATTGGGTCCACTTCAACCACATCTATTGATATCATAGAATTAGTTTATACCTCTATAGAATGTTATATGGGATAATCACATACCACTTAAGAAAAGAATTCAATATTTGTTTTGATCGATCAGTTAAAAAAATTGGATCAATTCTAGCCTATTCAGGAAAACTCCAAAAAATGAGTTTTTGATAAAACTAAATATGAGAGAGATTATTCATTTTTATATAGTTCTATATTATCTCGTATGAGATTGAGATCCCAATTTACATCTTGTTTTCATTTCTTTCAAAAGGGGACGATATATCAAGTCCATTTGTGTATAGTATACCATCTGTAGTAAATTGAATAGAAATATAAGGGTATACATATTCTTGAATACATGTTTATTAAGTGTGTCCTATAATTTTTGTTTGTGTTTTTGGGATGTCTATCTAGTACTACCTCAGTTTTCTTATCACTTCAGTTACTAACCTCCTATTTTTATAGATCACATTGAGTCCCTTAATTGGTGGCCTTGTAAATATATTTTTTATTTGTTAATGATTGGTAAAAAGTGGTTTTAATTATATATCCTTGTCTAAGAGATGAAAACAATGGTTCCGATTATTCTTAAGATAATGTTATTGAAACAGAGTTGAATCAAATCATATGATGACCAAAATAGGAAACCATTTGAGTTCTTAGTATGTAACAATTTGTTTTATAATGTTACACCTCAGATGGATCATTAATGACATCACGGTAAGTGGAAGATATTGCATCTTTTTTCGGGGTTTTTTATGTTTTTTAACAATAATGGATGGTGTATTACAACTTATAACATAAGTTTCATTTTATGACGAAACACAGTGTCATTAAAGTATCATAGCTTCAAATGTATCGTTCTAAACAATATCATGTCTTAATCTAGGTTGATCATGATGATGATCTTAATTCATTAATGACTGGTCTTACAATAATTGTTTTTTATTCTAGGATAATGGTATATTATTGGTGGATTATATGTTTGGTCCATGAACTAGAAAAACTTCTATATGATTCTCATGTGTTGTGTTAGTATCATGCACTGTTGAAAGAGTAGTGACCTTTTATTTTTGATATGGAAATTTCTTGGGAGTGTTCATAACGATGAAAATTTTGTATGGTGGGAGTTTGTATCTTTTCGTTATCTTATTTTTGATATTACATGACCGTTGTCACGACCCGTCCTCGGGGCCCGTGTCGTGACTACCCCAAGCCCGCCTTCCATAGGCCAGGGGCTGACGACTATCACCAAGGCATAAATCCCGGAAAAAGGAAAGGCACTGCCTTTGAAAAATAAACAAGCACCATAGAGTAAGAAAGCGGAAAAGTAAACACTAAGTAAAAACTGTAACATGCTGTGCTGAATGAAAAAGGGGTTGGAAATACAAGCCCAACTGTAAAGTAAAACTGAAAAGGAAAAATAGCAACTGAAAGGAAAAGCCGCAACGTTGAGCAGTCCTCTGGAAGTCCCACCTAAAGGGTGGGTACAGATAGCCTCCACCGCTCCTCGGTCCAGCCATCGGCTCCGAGTACGTCCCGCCCAGTGGTCCACCTCCAGGTACCGTCCTGCTCCACAAGCCTCCACCACGATCAGCGTTGTCCGTCGTCTGCAACCAACACAACGAAGTGCGGGCATAGCCCATGCAGGGGTGAGTATAAGCTACTCAGTAGGGACCCAGAGACCCCTGAAGGTCTCCCATAATCCACAAAGGGAATATACAATCACGAATTAACAACCGACACTACTTAGATATATGCCCATACATATTCCTAAGTCATCAATTCTTGTTCGGCTCCAACCTCCGAGCCCAAGCACAACCCAGTCCACACAGGAAAACAAACGTAAACCCACACAGGATAGCACAACACAATACACGAAGGAGAAAAAGGTAATCCACATAGGATTACTCAACACAATCCACAAAGGTGAGTAAACAGTAAATCCACACAGGATAGCTCAGCACAATCCACAAAGGAGAGTAACACAGGATTCAGCTCACACAGGTATACATCATCAGATGACGATAAGATGATCACTGATCCATCTAACTCGTCGGACCCACAAAGGGTCGATATGTACTAACCCCCGAAATGACCCACACAGGATCAAACCCACAGAGGATCAATAGGTAACTAACCCCCACAAAGACCCACACAGGATCGAGCCCACATAGGACATGTAGGGGCTGGCTCACACAGAACAGCTGAGTGTTGACCCACACAGGATCAGATCCACACAGGATCTGTAGCACTAATCCACGTAGGATCACTGAGTGCAGTAGTCATCGTAGTCCACTGAGTATCTCTGCACAGTCGTCGTCGTAGTCCACTAAGTATCTCTGCACAGTCGTCGTCGCAGTCCACTGAGGATCTCTGCACAGTCGTCAGAGTCGCAGCCAGCACTAGGGTTCCCGAACACAGCAAGCTCATTCGAGAGGGTCCGATCCACGATCCGAGAGGCTGATACATCAACTGACAAAAAGTCTGTAGTTGATGTATCCAAAAGATCCATATCGTCAACAGGACGACAAAGTCGCAGACGGCGCGTCAATCGGACGCCTGGTCTGAGAGTTATTGGCTTTTCCGTCCCAGGGGCCCGGTTGGTTTTTAAGGCAAATCCAACCCGAACGTAATCCACCTGCGTCCAAACCTCAGGCGGGGTATGCCAAAAAATCCGTCTCACTTAGAGAAAAACAACAAAGTCGACGGCACGTCGATCGGACGTCCGAAGCTCACGATATGAGTGTTTCCGCTCCGAGGGCCCGGTTGGTTTCGTGTACGAACCAAACCGTACAAACTCAAAGTATTCTGAAACCTTGAGTGCAATATACCGAATCGACCGTCTCCATCCAGCGATCGTGGTGCCACTGACAGCGAGTCGTTTGGAGGCCCGTAGCTCATGTTATGGGCAAAAGACCAAAACGGTCTGAAGATGGGGGTCTGGGCCCGGGCCGACCCTGCCCGACCCCCCCTTGGGGCGGCCGAACCGGGTCGACCAGACCCGGTCCAACCCGGCCGGACCTGGTCCGGCCGGTCCGGCTCGGCTCGACAGAGCGGCCGCGCAGCGCGGGGTGCTCGCTGCCCCGCGTGACAGCACCGTGGCCCCTGCGGGGGGCCGCCCTGGTCAACGGACATGGCAAAGGCCGCATCCCGCATGTGCGCCGGACCCGCACGGCCGCGGGTCCGCTGGCGCCGCTACCGCCGCTGCTTCATTCGTGGCGGCCTTGTCCGGCGGCACACCGGGGCGCCGCCGCCACCGGCCGCCGGTGGCTTCCGCGGGCCACCGGAATTGCTCCGGTGGTCCGTTTTCCATCCCGTCTGCGCCGCTGTTCATCCCGGGTTCCGTTCATTACTACGGGATCATAAAATCACCCTTGCGTCACATTTTTTCATCGCCCACCAAAACCGAACAACAACGAAGAACTGCGGAGGGTTGTCGGGCCATGTTCGTTTGGCCTGCACCCTCCGCGTTAGGCGATAATAATTGGGAGGATTAAACAACACATCGAAGAACAATTTTAATAAATTAAAATTGTTCTTATGAAACCAGTTCATTAATTTAAAAGAAACGTTCACAGGAAAATAAATTATTCACATCGACCCCTACCTCGTCAAGTCGTCGCACACGCATTCTTCGCAGAATTGATCGTCGCAGAAGGTGGGGAACATCGCGTTGTCGCGGTATCCGGCGTTGCGTCGACGAACTCCGAGGTGCAAGGAACAACAGATTTAATTTTAATAATTAAATCCATCTTGAGTTAAAATCCACAATGGAATTTAAAGAATCACAAACTCTCACCTCAACGGATGATCGAAGGTTTTTGTCGCCGAGGAAGGAACGTCGCAGAAGAATGTCGCGGGAGAGGAAACATCAGCGTCATGGCACACGACATCACGTCGTCGATTTACGAGGGCTCGTCATTCTTCGCATTCTTCGCATTCTTCGCATTCTTCACGTTCTTCGCGTTCTTCGCGATGGAGGATGAAGAATTCTTGGTTTATTTCAATCCTCTCAATGAGTATTTTTCCAGAAGTCGTGCATTGGTCTTGTTTTATTATTACGCCAATGGATTTAAAACAGGTTAAGAAACAAATAAATTAATTCATCGAATTAATTCAATGAATAAAACCACCCAATTAATTGGTGCGTTAAGAAATTAAGAAAACGCGTCAGTTGACTTTCATAATGATGGGTTTTCACGGGTGCGTTACTTAGCAGAAAAGAAACGGTGGGGCTCGTGCGGGACCCACCTCACAAATATCCTACCAAGAGGGTAGGATATTTTCGGATATCACCCTATCCGCAACAAGTCATCATAATGAGCTTTAAGTAGCTTCCAAGTGGCTTAACTGAAATAAAATAAAGATTGTTGCACAACATTATTTTATTTCATAACTGTAAACCCAAAAATTAAAAACCAAACCCGAGAAAACGCAATTCCGGAAGAGGCGTTTCTAAGCAATTACCGGCGCTGTGATTCCATCGGTGCCCTCAGAATTTGATTCCGAGCGCCGGTTCAAAAGTTAGAAAAACCAGCTAGTCCGTTCACTGAACATACCTGAACCAAACTTCGGAAAATGATTCCGGGCACACTAGGCCTCCGAATCAGGTGCCGTCAGAAATTGGGTTCTTGTAAAAAAATACAAAGAAAATTATGAAATAAAATTTCCTTGAATTTTTCGGGTCTTTACATCACTCCCACCTCAGGGACTTACGTCCCCGTAAAGATACATAATAAACTAGGGAAACAAATGTGGGTACTGAGAACGTATCTGAGCCTCCCGCTCCCAAGTGCTCTCCTGGAGGTTCCCATGCTGCCATCTGATGTGCACTAGAGGAATCGATTGTCCACATATGACCCTCTCCTTTCGATCCTCGAGCTCCACCGGGACCTCCGGAAAAGTCGCCCCATTATCCAATTCTAGCTCCGCATGGTCAATGATGTGTGTCAGGTCGTGCACGTATCTCCTCAGCTGAGATACGTGGAAGACGTCGTGCACCCGGTGCAACTGAGGTGGTAGAGCCAGGCGATAATCCACCTCGCCAATCCTGCTGAGGACCTGGATGGGTCCGATGAAGCGTGGAGACAACTTGCCGCCTCGGCCAAATCTCCGTAATCCACCTCGAGGTGAGACACGCAAGAAGATGTGGTCTCCATCCTCGAACTCTTGTGGCCTCCGCCTCCTGTCAGTATAAGACTTCTGTCGGCTCTGAGTTGTCCTCATCCGCTCCTGGATGACCTGGACCTTCTCCGTCTTGGCCCGGACCATCTTTGGTCCCACAAGTGCTGACTCCCCAAGGTCTGTCTAGCACTAAGGAGATCTGCATTGTCTATCATACAACGCCTCTTATGGTTCCATCCCGATGGTGGAGTGGTAGCTAATGTTGTACGCGAACTCCACCATGGGTAGGTGGTCCTCCCAGCTACGACCAAAGTCAAGGACACATGTGTGGGGCCTGTCCTCGAGAGTCTGAATGGTCTTCTCTATCTAACCATCCGTCTGAGTGTGAAAGGCGGTTCTCAGACGTAGCCGCGTCCCAAACGCCTCCTGCAACCCCTTCCAAAACTGGGAAGTAAAGCGATTGTCTCGATCAGAGATGATAGATGATGGCACTCCGTGAAGCCGTACAATCTCCTGAACGTAGAGACGCCCCAAGCTCTCCACTGAGCCCTGCTCTCTAATGGGTAAGAAGTGTTCCGACATGGTGAGTCGGTCAACAATCACCCAAATGGAGTTGTGACCTCTGGAAGTGCGTGGAAGACCAGTCACGAAGTCCATAGATATCTCATCCCACTTCTACTCTGGGACCTTCGAGGGTTGCACAAAGCCTGCTGGTACCTGATGCTCTGCCTTCACCTACTGGCAGGTGAGGCATCGATAAATGAACTCTGCCACATCCTTCTTAATTCCCGGACACCAGTGCTGTCGTCTGAGGTCCTGGTACATCTTTTCCACTCCAGGATGTACCGCCAAAGGAGAAGTGTGAAAATCTCTCATCACATCCTCCCATAAAGCAACTGGTACCAAGGTACGTTCTCTGAAAAGGACGTCGTGCCCTGCTCCAAGGGAGAAACTATCAGGTGCCTGTCCCGAGGCTTTCTGTGCACGTCGTGTCTCACAGTCAGCGTCCCCACGTTGTGCCTCTCTGACCCGCTGTAGAAGTGGAGGAGAGACTGTGAGAGACTGATGGAAGGCTGCTCCATCCCTATCTACAAAGGATATCTGCAAGGCGACTAGCTGCTCTGTCGCCTCCTCATGTAGCTGAATGCCCATCCTCCTGCTGAGAGCATCAGCTACTACGTTCCCCTTCCCAGGAGTATAGACTATCTCAAATTCATAGTCCTGGAGGAACACCAGCCATCGCCGCTATCTCAGGTTCAGGTCCTTCTGAGAGAAGATGTACCTGAGACTCTGGTGGTCAGAAAAGACTGTAAAGCGATCACCCATCAGATACTGTCTCCATGTCTTCAGAGCAAAGACCAATGCTGCTAACTACAGGTCATGCATGGCATAGTTCTGCTCATGCGGCCTCAGTTGACGTGATCCATAGGCAATCACGGCCAGCTCCTACATCATGACACATCCGAGTCCGATCCCTGATGCATCGCAGTAGACTACGTACCCTACTCCCTCCTCAGGCAACCTCAAGATAGGTGCGCTGGTCAATCTCTGTCTCAGCTCTTGGATGCTCTGCTGACATCTGTCTGACCAAACAAAGGGTTTCCCCTTCTTCTTCAAAGCTGAGAGTGGTGCCATAACTCTGGAGAAGTCTGGCATGAATCTCCGTTAGTATCCAGCTAGACCCAAGAAACTCCGCACCTCTGTCAGGCTCCTGGGTGGCTCCCAAGCTAGCACTGCTTCGATCTTCACGGGATCTACAACAACTCCCACCTCAGAAATGACGTGCCCCAAGAAGTGGACCTCACGTAACCAAAACTGGCACTATGAGATCTTTCCATAAAGCTGGTGCTCTCGGAGTGTGTCTAGTACAACCCGCAAGTGGTAGGCATGCTCCTCCTCCGTGGTCGAGTACACCAAAATGTCGTCGATGAAGACCACGACAAATCGATAGAGGTATGGCTAGAAAATCCTGTTCATGAGGCTCATGAACACTGCTGGAGTGTTGGTTATGCCAAATGGCGTAACCAAGAACTCATAGTGGCCATACCGACACCTGAAGACCGTCTTCTGCACGTCCTCATCTCGATCTCTGAGTTGATGATAGCCTGACCTGAGGTCTATCTTCGAGAACCACCGTGCTCCCTTGAGCTGATCGAAGAGGTCATCAATCCTCGATAGCGGATAGTTGTTCCTCACTATCACCTGGTTCAGGTGACGATAGTCGACACACATTCGCAAGCTCCCATCCACCTTCTTGGCGAACAATATCGGGGAAGCCCAGGGTGAAACACTGGGTCGAATGAACCCCCTGCCCTGCAAGTCCTCCAACTGAACCCACAGCTCTCGAAGCTCAGAGGGGGACATCTGATATGCTTGAGTGGATATCGGGTCTGTCCTGGGGTACAGATCAATGTAAAAGTCTACCTATCTACGAGGAGGTAGTCCTTAACGTCGTCGGGGAAGACGTCTTCATACTTATCCACCACTCCAGGAAATCTAGGACTCATCACGTCCACTGCTCCTTGGATGAGGCTAGCCAACTGATGAGTGATGGGCTGTCCTCTCCTCTGTGGGAGTCCATCATGTGCTGTGAAGGCTCCCTTCTCTCTGGTGAAGGTGAACCTACTCCCGTCGGTGCGCACACATCGCACCTTGCGCCTAAAACAGTCAATCTGATCATGGACTATAGATAACCAATCCATGCCCAAGATTATGTCGTAAGGCCTCGATGCCGCTACAAGGAGATCCCAGCCAAATCTCTCAACCCCTAGAGTAATCTCACACTGCCGGCACCAGTGCGTAATCGTCGAGTCTGCTCATGTAGGGGTCTCTAGCCGTAAGGATCGAGAAAACGGCTCTGTCGGAATCTCTGAGCTCCGAACAAGGGCAGCGGCTATGAAAGAGTGACTCGCTCCTGTGTCTATAAGAACTGCAGAAAGGGTGGAATAGACACAGATCGTACCTCGAATCATCTCTGGCGCGCAGTGGTCGTAGGCCTCTGCTACCTGGAGCTGTGCCTATCTCTGCCCGCCAGCTCCATGTGGTCGGGGCGGGCCTCCTGGGGTGGAGGTGGCAGAGCCTCAAAGCGTCACCCACCACCTGGTTCTCGGCCAGCTCATCTGCCTTGCCCGCCTCCTCCCTGCGGACTGCCACTGTTGACCCTCTGCCTCTTCCTGGGTGGCCCCTCCACCTTCTTCTGCTCCTCGGCATGGCGAGTCGGGCAGTCATGAGCCATGTGGCCCTGCCCGGCGCATGCGTAGCACTACCTGCCTCTCGAAAGACTGGATCCCCGCTGTGTGCCCTGCACTGCTGAGCCAGTGTACTAAGGTCGTCTATGAGAGGGTTTGGTCTTCCTGGAACCCTGAGTTATCTGTCGGCTACCTGCAGCCGAAGACTCCGCTACCTGCCGCCCTGCGGTAGGTCTCGCTGCTAAAGTAGACTCAGCAAGAAAGCTCTCGATCAAAAGGGCTTTCTCCATTACTCCTTCCTGGGTCGAGATGCTGAGGGAGATCAGCGATGCCCTGATCTCGTGTCTCAAACCCTGCTCAATGGTCTGGGCCCGAAAAAATGGGTCCCGTACCATATCTGTCGAGTAGCGAGAAAGATCGGTAAACCTCGCCGCGTACTGGGCGACCGTCAAGCTGCCCTGCCGCAGCTGAAGAAGCTCCTGGATGCGCACCAAATGGAGGGTGGTCGGGATGAACTCTGAGTGGAAGAGGCTCTCGAAGTCCGTCCAGAGAAGAGATGCCTCATCGTGCACCTGGAGCATAAAGCTCCACCATCGGCTCGCTGCTGTGTGCAGTAGGCTCGCCGTGAGGATCACCATGAGGTCTGATGGTGTCCTCACTAGCCTGAAAACTCGTACGACTGCCTCCAGCCAGTCCTTAGCTGCCTGGGGGTCCGTCTCCCCATGAAACATGGGTGGTCACTGGCGTTGGAAATCATGCTGAGCTCCGAGGAAACGTGCATCATCAGCGGTCGGTGCTGGAAGCATCGGGGGCTCGGCGGGTAAAGGTACCGACGGTGCCTCTGCTGTCAACGAGCCCTGTACCGAGGCCTCGTCGCTCGGCGGGCTGTCGTCGCGCTCTACTCTTGGAACCCTAGCTGGCTGCCATCGTGGGGCCATCCTGAAAAGGAAACAAGTACGCCATGGTTAGAATAGTATACCTAGTGAGCTGACACAAGTAATCACGAAGAAAACATGAAAACACACATGCAATCAATGTTTTCGTGCATTAAGTTGGAAATCAGAAGTCAGGGTCCTTGTGCACAGATACGTCGGCCGCCACACCAACACTGGACTCCCTGGACTGAAAACCACACTCAATATGCTAAACACTATTGCTTCACATAGAGGAATGATCAGAGCCGGTGGTAGAACCGACCGCCTCTGATACCAATTTGTCATGACCCGTCCTCGGGGCCCATGCTATGACTACCCCAAGCCCACCTTCCATAGGCCAGGGGCTGGTGACTAGCACCAAGCTATAAATCTTGGAAAAAGGGAAGGCATTGCCTTTGAAAAGTAAAAAAGCACCATAGAGTAAGCAAGCAGAAATATAAACACTAAGTAAAAACTGTAACAAGCTGTGCTGAAAGAAAAAGGGGCCAGAAATACAAGCCCAACTATAAAGTACAACTAAAAGGGAAAACAACAACTAAAAGAAAAAGCCGCAGTGTCGAGCCGTCCTCTAGAAGTCCCACCTGAAGGGTGGGTACAGATAGCCTCCACCGCTCCTCGGTCCAGCCGTCCGCTCCGGGTATGTCCCGCCCAGTGGTCCACCTCTAGGTACCGTCCTGCTCCGCAAGCCTCCACCACGATCAGTGTTGTCCGTCGTCTGCAACCAACACAACGAAGTGCAGGCATAGCCCGTGCAGGAGTGAGTATAAGCTACTCAGTAGGGACCCCGAGACCCCCGAAGGTTTCCCAGAATCCACAAAGGAAAGATACAATCACGAAGTATCAACCGACACTTCTTAGGTATATGCCCATACTTATACCTAAGTCATCAATTCTAGTTCGGCTACAACCTCTGAGCCCAAGCACAACCCAGTCCACACAGGAAAGCAAACGTAAACCCACAAAGGATAGCACAACCCAATCCACGAAGGAGATCAATGGTAATCCACATAGGATAGCTCAACACAATCCAAAAAGGAGAGTAAACAGTAAATCCACACAGGATAGATCAGCACAATCCACAAAGGGGAGTGACACAGGATTCATCTCACACAGGTATACTTCATCGGATGATGATAAGATGATCACTGATCCATCTATGTCGTCGGACCCACAAAGGATCGATAGGTACTAACCCCCGCAATGACCCACACAGGATCAGACCCACATAGGATCAATAGGTAACTAACCCCCGCAAAGACCCACATAGGATTGGGACCACACAGGACCTGTAGGCGCTGGCTCACACAGAACCACTGAGCGCTGACCCACACAGGATCGGATCCAGACAGGATCTGTTGCACTGATCCACGTAGGATCACTGAGTGTAGTAGTCGTCCCAGTCTACTGAGGATCTCTGAACAGTCGTCGTCGTAGTCCACTGAGGATCTCTGCACAGTCGTCGTCGCAATCCACTGAGGATCTCTGCACAGTTTTCGGAGTCACAGCCAGTACTAGGGTTACCACACACAGCAAGCTCGTTCGAGAGGGTCCGCTCCATGAGCCGAGAGGCTGATACATCAACTGACACATAGTCCGAAGTTTATGTATCCAAAAGTTCCGTATCATCAACAGGAACACAACGTCGTAGACGGCGCGTCAATCGGACGCCTAGTCTGAGAGTTATTGGCTTTTCCATCCCAGGGGCCCCGTTGGTTGTTAAGGCAAAACCAACCCGACCGTACTCCACCTGCGTCCAAACCTCAGGCGGGGTATGCCAAAAGATCCATCTCACTTAGAGGAAAACAACAAAGTCGACGGCACGTCGATCGGACGTCCGAAGCTCATAATATGAGTGTTTCTGCTCCGAGGGCCCGGTTGGTTTCGTGTACGAACCAACCCGGCCCAACTCAAAGTATTCTGAAACCTTCAGTGAGATATATCGAATCGACTGTCTCGATCCAAGAATCGTGT
Source organism: Viscum album (assembly GCA_963277665.1). Taxonomy (NCBI): domain Eukaryota; kingdom Viridiplantae; phylum Streptophyta; class Magnoliopsida; order Santalales; family Viscaceae; genus Viscum; species Viscum album. The sequence continues at coordinate 1,221,519,900 of OY728159.1, forward strand.
TGCCGCTAACGGTGAGTCGTTTGGAAGCCCGTTGCTCAAGTTACAGGCAAATGACCGAAACAGTCCGAAGAAGGGGGTTTGGGCCCGGGCCGACCCGGCCCGACCCCCACTTGGGTCGGCCAAACCGGGTTGACCCGAACCGGGTCGACCCGACCGGGTCCAACCCGGCCGGACCCGGTCTGGCCAGGCCAGGGCGCAGCCCGTCCGGCTCGGCTCAGCCGAGCGGCCGAGCAGTGCGGGGCGCTCGCTGCCCCCGCGTGATAGCACCACGGCCCCCGCGGGGGGTCGCACTGGTTAACGGACGCGGCAAAGGCCATGTCCCCCATGTGCGTCGGACCCGCGTGGCCGCGGGTCCGCTGGCGCCGCTGCTGCCGTGGCTTCAGCAGCAACGACCTTGTCCGGCGGCGGGCCACCGGAGTTGCTACGGTGGTCCGTTTTCTTTCCCGTCTGCGCCGCTGTTCCTCCCGGGTTCCGTTCTTCACTGGGGGATCGTCAAATCTCCCTTGCGTCACATTTTGTCGGGGCCCGCCAAAACCGCACAACAACGAAGAACTGCGGAGGGTTGTCAGGCCGTGTTCGTTTGGCCCGCACCCTCCGCGTTATGCGATAACAATTGGGAGGATTAAACAACACATCAAACAAAAATTTTAATAAATTAAAATTGTTCTTATGAAACCGGTTCTATAATTTAAAAGAAACGTTCACGGGAAAATAAATTATTCCCAACAACCCCTACCTCGTCAAGTCGTCGCACGCGCGTTCTTCGCGGAATTTATTATCGCGGAAGGTGGGGATCATCACGTCGTCGCGGTATCCGGCGTTGCGTCGACGAACTCCGAGGTCCGAGGAACAACAGATTTAATTTTAATAATTAAATCCATCTTGAGTTAAAATCCACAAAGGAATTTAAAGAATTGCAAACTCTCACCTCAATAGATGATAGAAGGTGTTTTTCGCGGAGGAAGGAACGTCGCAGAAGAATGTCGCGGGAGAGGAAACATCGGCATCATGGCACACAATGTCGTGTCGTCGATTTTTGAGGGTGCGAAGTTCTTCGCGTTCTTCGTGTTCTTCGCGTTCTTCGCGTTCGTCGCGAAGGAGGATGAAGAATTCTTGGTTTCTGTCAATCCTTTCAACGAGTATTTTTCCAGAAGTCGTGCATTGGTCTTATTTTATTATTACGCCAACAGATTTCAAACAGTTTAAGAAACGAATAAATTAATTTATCGAATTAATTCAACGAATAAAACCTCCCAATTAATTGGTGCATTAAGAAATTAAGAAAACGCGTTAGTTGAATTTCATAATGACGGGTTTTCGCGAGTGCGTTACTTAGTGGAAATGAAACGGTGGGGCTCGTGCGGGCCCCACCTCAAAAATATCATACCAAGAGGGTAGGATATTTTCGGATAGCACCCTATCCGCAACAACTAAGCTTATGGAGCTTTAAGTGGCTTCCAAGTGCCTTAAGTGAAATAAAATAAAGTTTGTCGCACAACTTTATTTTATTTCATAACTTTAAACCAAAAATTTAAAAACCACACCGAGAAAACACAATTCCGGAAGAGGCGTTTCTAAGCAATTACCGGCGTTGCGATTCCATCGGTGCCCTCAGAATTTGATTCCGAGCGCCGGTTCAATAGTTAGAAAAACCCGCTCGTCCGTTCACTGAACGTACCCGAGCCAAACTTCGGAAAATGATTCCGGGCACACTGGGCCTTAGAATCAGGTGTCGTTAGAAACTGTTTTCTTGTAAAAAAAATCCAAATAAAATTAATAAAAAAAAATTCTTTGATATTTTCGGGTCTTTACAACCGTTGTCATTACCTCTTTTGATTCAGGATTGGTTTTTCTGTCTTTCTGAGATATTTTTATAATTTCTATGACATTTTTGGTTGTCCATTGTTAGGGAACTATTTGACCAGACCATACCCCAGTGTGATACTCATGTAGCCCTAGATTGTGGGGAATTCATGGATGGGGCTCATTTTTTCAAACCATGTAGACCAAATAGTAGAGTAACATGTAGGTTCACTTATTCCACTAACTGGGAACTACCCTCTAGCTAACGGTGTGTGTAGTATTTTAATGGTCCCAAATTAATTTTTTCATTCTATAATCCCTAGAATATGTTTCCCATATAACCTTTTCAGACATGTGATGGTTCATTTCTTTATAGATTCTCCACATATGTGTTTTTATCCTCTCTAAATCCACTTCTTTTCATATTGAAGCTTTATTGATCATGAAAAATAACCACTATGTATGTGGATATTGTATAGTTTAGTTTCTTCTATTTATTATTTCTATCTTGTTTGGTGTATTATGGAACTTCATGTAATTATTGCATTTATATACCATTTATTTATATATATATTCTATGTTGTGTGCCTCCATTATTCCCACCTTCATTCTTCATTGGATATTATTATTGCAGGAATCCAATTATGCATTATTAATTTGAAGGTATATGTTTCTATAATTCTTTTTCATTGTAATGAAAACATAAATTTTGCGATAACATTGAAAAAAGTTTTTAATTTATTTAGAAACACATATTTTTATTTTTTTTGTGGATTAAAAATTGGAAGGATATTAGAGAAAAACTAAATATTCTATGGATATTAAATTATGGAATAGTTTAATGAAAATTGATGTATTTATTGGGGAATACTTTTGATTAAATTATTTTATATTGATCATGTGAAAATACCATTAACTGAAATGTAATTTTTAATGTAATTTAATCATGAAAACCAATGGCTTTTTTGAAATGGATAATGCATGTTGTAAAATAGATATTTTAATATTATATATTTAAATATTTTGGATTGATATATTTCAAAATTTATTGATTTATTGACTGAATTTCACATTAATATGGGTAGTTAGGGTTTACCGGGAAAGGAAACTGGGAATTGGATCCCTAGAAATGTATTTAATATGAAAACCATTATAGAAACTACTATGGATAGACTAAACATATTGAATTTATCTACTATGATGTGGGCCACACGTGATGGGTTCCCCTATTGAAGTGTAATTTTTTCCTTACTAGAACATAGATCATTTTAATTTTTGTGGTTCCTATTATTAGATAAATTATATTACCGTTGGGAATTTGGACAAGGTGATTTTCTATGAGTTGATTGATTTGATAATGATTTTTTGATTATTGAACCATTTAATTCATTATAATGGATTTTAATAAATTCATTAATACAAAATGATAATTAATACATATTTGATAGTTCATTATAAATCATCAGTTCATTTGGAACGAAAACATTATTTGGTTTTAAATATTTAAAATTTTATTTCAAACATTGTTTGACTTAAATAGATAGCAGTAATATTAATGTGTTATGGAATCTATTATAAATATCAATGAGAAAACCTAATAGGATTTATTTCTCACACCCTACCCTTTTCAGGAAAATATAACACATTGTTATGTTGTCTCCAAGAATTGGGAAGGTGAACCTTGTAGGTGGTGAATCTTCCAGATCCAATAGATCAAGGAGTGCTGATGAATGAAACTAGTGGATATGTCATGAACTTGTTGCATTGGATGTTTGATTATTTTTTTAGATACAAAGTAGTATGAAGATGTACTGTTTTGGGATTTTTGATATTGTTTCTTATATATCATAATTTGGGAGTGTTGAGCTTACTAACATGTAATATTTCGTCATCTATATTGTTTGGAAAAATATTTCCCGCTTTTACCTTTTATGATGGTGGGTGATAATCACAAACCTGTGGGGATTGATAATACCCTTAGATCCATGTATGATGGATATCATCTGTCAGGGTACTAGGGTATCTACATTGGATCATGATAAATTACATTATTGGGATTATAATGTTATAATTATTGTGGATTAGTATACTAATATGTTTTTTTGAAAATAACACTAGATTCCACTATAATGGAATGTGAAATTATTGACTGATATTATTCTATGGATAATTTATATTTTACTTACATTTTATAGAATTAATTTAAATGAAATATAAATAATGGAATTTCATGTCTATTGAATTTAAAATTAATTGATTCATAAGATGAAGAACATCACCTTGGGCTCCTCAAAATCACTTTTTTGAAGTCTTGGATGGTTCACTATGACAATTTTTTATTATCATAAACTGAATCAGGTTAAAATAATTAATTTATTGTCCTTTAGAAAAATTTATGATTTATTTTATTAAAATAAAGGAAAAAAATGGATCTTCAATATTTATAATTGGTACTGGTATCCCCAAATATATGATTGCAAATATGATATTCCAATAACCATATTCAAGGAATGTTATGGTCATTATGAATTTCTACTCATTCATTTTGATCAAACAAATGAACCAAATATTTTTTATTTAATTTATTAATGGAATTATAAAATTTTATAGTGAATTAGGATTTACATACATTGATATTATGTAAATACCCAGTTCTATCTATGTATTACATTGTAATTTTTCAATATATATATCTTTACCTAGGGGCTGAGATGGCATGTGATTTTAAAGTCATTTTTACATGGAGTTAATTTTTGAAATATTTTATTTATATTTTATACAATGAATTTAAAATAAATGGCATAACTATTAAATGGTAAAATAGATCAAAAATTCGAGTCCACGGTTGATTTCAGAACGTGGCATTTACCATTGTTGAGGCTTAACTTTTTTCAGTATAGGAATTATTTTAGAAAGGATACCCATTGGTAAAAAATAAATATTATAAATAAACGTAATTTTTTTACCATACACATTGTATCAAATTACTTTTTTTTCTGGGATCTATATTCAAAAACTGAGACCATTGTTTAGTCCCGAATGTGGTTTTTTGCCTAGGCATGACATAAAATTAGGGAGCGTGGGAGTTTAAGATTATGAGATATCTGAAACTCCAATAAATATACATTTGTGGATTGGGGTTAGGGTTATCCATAATCCATTATATCTTTATCTATGATCTCCCACTCTTGTCTCTCAAAAATTCATTATCAAACTGGGGAGAAATCTCCGTTGAAACGTTGAAAAATAGTAGTAGGAGCACAGTGGATGCGTCATCAAAAAAGAACAACTGATAAGAAGTAGGATTCCTCCAATTCCAGAACATGTATTAATATTCCTTCATAAAAACAACATTTTTTCAATTTATTCTTCATTTTGGGTGTCAATCATCAGTTGGTACACTATCATGGCCATAAATCAATGATTAAACTGGTAATTTTATCCTAAATTCTGCTATTCTTTGGAGATATTCGATGTTCACTTTTGAAAGAATCAACCCATTGTAGGATCATTGATCGAATTATGGTGTTGTGAATGTATCATCATAGGGATTACCGATCTGTTCTCAATTTTATAGTAATTCATGTCTTGGATGTGTGGAGGTCTGAAAAATGAACCACTAATTCATCGGATCTAGTGGTTGCTGATGAAGGCATATGGATGTGGCAGGCTATGTGGAGGAAGTTGTTGAGGGAGAAGACCAGCTATGAGAACAAGTGGAGCGGAGAAACGATGTTGGGGTAGTGTAGGATTCAATGGAACATTAGATGGAATATATTATGTATGAGTGGGTTTTCAAGTGGGATAGTGAGCTGGTGACAACGACATTAGGAAGGGCCTGCGAATAGAGGCGAGTGGCAGTCATGTGAGGAGCATGAGCATGGAAAAATTGGAGGTATTGTGTTGTTGATGGTCGATTGAGGTGGTGCACTAGAGGGGCCATGATTGGAGAAGGGTTGGCCATAGTGGTTTTGGCCTGTGATATAGGCCAGTGAAACGATCCAACCCAACCAGAGCGGGCTAGCATAGGAAGAGCGGTCCGGCTAGAATGGACCGGACTAATTAGATTTAGGCTATACATTATGAAATATATGTATCTCTTAAACTGGGCATCCAATTGATGAGACTTATATACATACATGTTTCTCTCATTGAGAAAGAACTTTTTTGACCATTTTATATTCATTAGGAATTGTTATCAGGGTACAATAGCATGAAACTCCAATGTTTAATAATAATTATTATATAATTATCTTTTTGGGATTCTTGTATAGAACCTATCATTATAAAGAAATGACAGTTTAATGTGGAATCTGTGGTGACGAAACCCTTTTCATTGTGCTGTATTTTGATGAAAACATTCAAAGAGTTTATACCCATGATCTAATTGAGGGACCCATGAGGCCCGATTTCCATGTGTTATGGTGAAAGGTAAAATTTTCACCATGTATCCATTTTGGGCAAACAATTGATTTATATATTGTGCTTCTCTATGAGGATATTAAAGGAAATATCAATATAATTAATTTCAGGACCGAGGCTTGAACCTTTTGTGATGCATTTCAAGCATAATACGATGACATAAATCTTTTCACCCAGCTGTCTGATTAGGGTGAGTGGATAGTCGACCTTTTGCATTTTTTTCACAAATATAATAATAGTGTGATCCATTTGGATGTGTTGAACCATATACATGGTCTCAATAACTGTTGAAAATGAAAAATGAATATCTATGGAAGATCCCTCTAAAGTGTTTGAAGTGAACCCTCTACTTAGATCAACCTTAACTCCTATGTGAGTGAAGGAGATGTATGATGATATGGGGTCAATTGTTCTACGGTCTCTTGAGGAGGAAATTAAACGAATTAAAAATTTTATCCTCCATATACATTATGAGAATCATGCAAGCATCAACCTTTTGAATAGATGTACCATGTACTCTATGAGTACATAGCCACACATAGCGGTACTTGATCACCATTTAGTACCAATGAATCATAAGGTAAACGACCCAGTGATGAGGCAAAGACACACATATTGTCGGACCCATACGCATATTGTACCACTTTACGATATGATGGGAGATATTCTGATTGTGACACTAATATGGGGAGGAAACTGATGACAACAGTGGCATTCCAAATATTGGTGACATCCAGGGGGGATGGACATTTTTCAACTTTGATTCTCCCTATGAGGTTTCAAATAGTCGGGATGACCAATAATATTCCTCGATGCTTTCCGAGAGGTACCATAAAGTCGGTATCTCTATTGGTTTTCCACAATTAAATTAAATATGTATCATCTTGTAGGGAATTCTAGTGGTGTTCCTTGATGCTTTTGGAGAGGTACCATCCAGAAGTAACATCCATTGGTGTTTTTATATGATTTTTGAGAGGTACCACCTTGTAGGGACAACTAGGTATGTTATGGGATTGCCTCAAACTAGGATGGGAAGAGGTCCATGTTGGCTTTTCTGGGCATACATCGTGATGGGTTTTGGTCCCCAATGGTAGTTCGGAGCTTCCCTCTAAGGAGGGTGGCTAGTGGGTCCCTATCTACTTTCAGGTGATGATCATCCTAGATTTAAAAAGGCACAAATACCCAATTAAAAGAGTGGAACCATCCATTTGGGTAGGGCATGGGTCCTCAACCTTGAGAAATGACCTATCAACTATGTGAAATATTGATGAGGAATGTTTTGACATACCATTGGACTCAAGAGAAGGAGGGACTATTTTACAATCAAGATGCATCCATGTGACATAAGCTAAAACAGTGAGGCTAAGACAGTTCCAAACAAAGAGGATAATGTCCTGGTGTAGTGATTGAATCCATTTGACATTATGTTTCGAGCATACATGTGTGATAATAGGCATTGATAGTAGTTACTTCTGGAACAATTATCTACTCAATTTCTTTGGATGTGCTGTGAGATGGAGATCACATAAATTTTTCATTTGGGTTTCTTTGACTGAGAATATATATATATATATGTATATATTCCATTTCTAGTTCTCACTCCATGGGTTTGGGTTACTCTTATTCTAGGAGAGGTCAAGAAATTTTTGGTATTCCATGTGAGTCCTATATCCATATTCTCAGGTTTGGATGAGTCAACACTCTTACTATAGGAAGAAAATACTTGATGATATGTGAATCTCCACACCATTTCTAGATCCTTGTTTTTGAATGAGTTTTCATTCACTATCATGTTTAATAGAGTTTTACTCCTTTTTTGTACCTTGTAATATATACTACTTCTTAACTAGTGTATCAATTAAGGCCCCCTTTACCTTTTTAGGGAATGCTGCTGATTATTTTTATACGTAGACCTCTAGGGGATCTTCAAACTTGTGTCATGCCTTATGGAAAAAATAAATAAGTTGATCGTGAGTTTAGAGTAGCATAGGGATATGGGTTCATGGACCACCTACCATGGTCGTCGCATGGGAATAAATATCATGGCTCTCTCAGTGGTTTTACATTAATTCAGTTACATTAAGGTATTTTCACTTTTCTTGGTGGGTGTGTATTTTTACACTTTTCCCATTTTTTCCCTAATGTACTTGTAATATTTTAGCAGTTCATGCATGATTGGTTTATTTATAGTAGTTTTTCACCTTTTTTCCTTCACATCGTCATTTTTACATTATATTTGGTTGTCTATTTGTGTACAAGTTCTTAGGAAAAGGCCTCCCTTAGTTTTTTGAGCATTCATACCTAGTCGCAACCCCTAACAAATGGAGGATGGCTTGGGGTAGTGGCATCTTGAGCCCCAGCATGATCCGGGTCAATGTGGTATCAAATATGGTTCGACCATTGGGCCTTTGTTCAGAATTTACCCTAAAATGTATTTTTTTTGGGTTTTGGGAAATATTTTGGAAGTTCCTCAAGTGAATATCTCAGTCCAGAGAGTCCAGTGATGGTATGAGTGATAGAAATATCAGTTCACCACGACACAACTCTCCTGATTATAGACTCAAAATCTGAGACAATTGTTTCATGAAAAAATGGTACATAAATCATATAAGGCAATGTATTATAAATTCCTTATTAAGACATCAACCCATGTTTTGGGATATATATATATGTGCTCATTTTACCATAGTACACTTTGATGGATTTCAGATGCCTCTGAGAGGATAGAGATCCAGGATACTGGATCTAATTTGTGATGGAAACCATGTGAGTGATGATGACTCAGTTCTGGATCCATCATGGAATACCCATCCTCTTGGTCAGTAGGTAAGAGAACCTCCACCTGTTGTGGAGTAGAATTTCCCATTATGGGAGTTTGGGGATGATCCAAGGTTCTTCAAACTACACAAGTTACAGTGAAAGAGACCAATGAGGTTTCGCGGTGAGCCAGAACCCCTAGTAGCAGAGGTTCCAATACAGTTGGTTTTCCACCTCTCTAGTCATTTATAAACACTTGAATATCATATTGTGGATTTGGCATCCAACATATTCCATAGAGTAGCTTGGCATTGGTGGAGCCTGGTTACTCAGTTACATGATGATTCGACACTCATATGGGATGACCTTCAGTAGTTGTTTCATGAAGTGTATTACACAGCCTACTTGTGATCCTTTCAGATTCAGTAGGTCCTTCAATTTTAGTATGGAGGGATGATGGTGGAAGATACGGTAATTAGGTAAATAGATTTTAAATTATACTATCTAGACATGATCTATTATGGATACTTTCGAGAACAGACGTCTGAGTAGGGACTCCACAGAGAGTTCCATCCTATCATAGCACCCATTTGCATCCCAACCTATGATAGGGTTCTAGTGAAGGCACTATATATAGGGAGATATATTTTATAGGGACACCATACATATTGTTGTGGAAGTGGGATCAACAGAGATGAGACATCTTTCACAACTAGAAGGCATTAGGTGACAATATCTCAACGTTGTAGATCTTATCATCATCAGACTCAAACCCATATTCAGACATCACTGAGTCATCATTGAGATGGAATGTACAATTATAGTGATGTGAAATCTCACAAGGAATAATACATCATGGTCAGATGTGCTGAGAACCCCTAAGAGGCAGCAGATGGACCACCACAGCATATGCAATGTCGTAATTAGGGATCTATCAGGTGGGGATGGCGTGGTCAGCCAGAATGGGGTGCTTATACAGGAGTAGAAGGACCAGGAGGTGGGGGATGATGTAATGAGGAATTTCCACCATGTCTAGGCGTCCCACATCATGCTCAGGAAGATGGTAGTTGGGACAGCTGACTACCTCTTGCTTTGGATGTCGAGAATTTGGAAGGGCATGAGATGATAAGTGGTATGCACTGTGTTTTGTATAATTTTTTTGAAGAACAAGTTCGTCACATTATGAGGTACTCTGTTATCACACCCTCATGTTTGAGGTTTTACTGGTTTAAAATAAGGCACAGATTTAACCATGTGTTGGTGTGGTTGACACCACTTTGAATGCATGAAAAAGATGGGTCCTTCCCCCACCAAGATGAGTTTTTTTAGGCGAGAAAAACTATGAGGGTAATTCTATTCCACCAAAAGTGTATTTATTTGAGCTGTTGTGGAAGATCCCCTATAATGATTTCTTTCAGGTTTAGGTCATGAAATAGAGTACTGGAGTTGGTCCTGGATTCCCAAGTAATGTTCTTCAACTTTTAAATTCATTGTTAGAATGACTCTTGTGGTTGTAGCAGATTATATCGTATCAAGATTAATCTCTTTACTTGTAATGAAAATACACACATGATATTCCACATACATTCTGTTTAATTCTTATTTCAGTTGGATGATTTTACACACCATCTATTATCATTGGTACCTTTGTGTGATCAACATCAACCTTCATACAATAGTTATCATGTACATGTCAAGGTGATTGAAACCCCATGAATAGAACTACAAGACTCACTACATGGTGATGGAAGCTATAGTATTCACCCTAAAAATGTGTATACATCACCTTCTGGGATAGTGATTCCTAGTTTGTTCAGACCACCTGTTTTTGGGTAGGTATTCACCTATAGAGACGTGAACCTCGGGTAGAAATAGTGTTTGATCTTTCTTTAGGACTAAGAATTAGATAACAACTAATCACTGGGAAATGACAATGTTATAGCGAATTTACATAAAGGGAACTCTCATGATTTCATGGTTTGGGACATTTCATAGATGTTAACTTCCATGTAGCTGATCCTGATGGAACAGGAGGGTACAATTTTCTTCATTTGATGGTTTTGGATCCTTCACCTCCCGAGCGTGTGAGAGAGTCTTAGTTGTGAGGCATCGACTCTAAAAAATAGTTTTACCAAATCTCTTTATGTTTTTTAATAGATTGATATAATGAATGAGGGAATCATGGGAACACGTTTCAAGTATAATTATTGATTTATATCGTAACCTGGGATGTAGAGGTTCATCCAGGGAGGTAAACTATCCCTCTAGTTTCATCAGGTCATTTAGGACCATGCAATGATATTATGAGGTTTTCTATTACCTTGAACTTTCCCCAATAGCTGGAGTTGGTGAACAATATATCTCATGTGTCATTGATGGGGAGATATGTGCATTATCAAATAAAAATCATCGATATGTTCAGACCGTTTGAGGATGTACCATCCCATTGGTTTGTGTATTATGACCGCACAAAAACATACAAGAGATTCCATGGAGTGGGAGAGACATGTGAAGGCCTAGTATGGAAGTTTTTTCCCTATTTATTCTTCTAGGGGATGAAAATAGTAAAAGTGGGAATTATAGGGCCACCCAGTTTCTTTCATTTAAGGCTTTTTAATTTTTCTACATATATTTCCAGGGCTAAGAGCTGAGACGGTGTTTGATTAAGCATCCCGGTCTGCCCGGAGAAAATATTATAATAATATTATTTATATTTTATACTATGAACACAATGAAAACATCAAAACTCTAAAATGGAATCTCATATCATAAACATGATGTCGTAGTTGAGTTCGAAATGCAGAGTTTTCCCTAGGTAGGGAATACCTTTTGTCGATGTAGGGTATCTTTGAGAAGAGTCACCGAAAGAGAAAATAAATAATAAAATAATTAAACATAACTATTTTACCCCGAATGACGTACCAAATTACATTTATTGAGGGAATTCGATTAGAATTATGACACATACATTGTGTTCAGATTGGGGTGTTTTTCCTAGGTGCAACATAAAATGATGGGCACTTGAATTTAAGATTTCCAACTAAGCACAACTCTATTAAATATATATTTTGTGATTCTACATTATGGTTAACCCATATCCCATCGCTATATAACTATTATTTCTTTCTCACTCTCTCTCAATCTATCAACTTTCAACCATTCATTATTGAATCAATGAGAAATCTCTACTGAAACCTCAATATATCAATTCAGGAGAACATTGGACACGTCCTCAATGATGAATGACTTATTCGAAGTATGATTATTCCTTTTCTTCCATTATTAGATGTTTCCATGATAAGTCAGACTTTTATCAATTTTTTTATCAATTATGTAATTAATCTTTGATGTCCACACTAACAAGACCATCGATCAATGATTAAAACTATAATTTTATAATAAATTTGTATTTTCATCACAGATATTTGACACTCTATTTTGAATTAATGAACCCACCATTGTATCATTGATTAATGTCTGGCGCTATGAAGTTCTCATAAGAGGGAATACCAATCTGTTCTCAAATATGAAATTAGAAGGTCAGTGGAGGAGCAATGTTCTGTAGAGAAGATCGGTAAAGCATTGGTGACGAAAATAACATATGGTTATGGAAGGCCTTGTGGAAAAGACAGTTGTTGGAGTCAGCCGGTAGGGAGAGTCTCTGGTGCATAGTAGAGATGAAATGTGGTGGCATACCATGATGGGGAATGGGGTGGAGTATAGAGAGGGAAATATGATTTATGAGGAGGATAGTGAGCTAGATATTGGTGCTATTGCGATGGGGCCACAAATGGAGGTAGTTAGAAGTCAAGTGGGGAGCCTAGGCTTGGAAATATTGGAGGATCCACGTTTACACGTGTAAACCATGGAAGTGCACTAGAGGGGTCATAATGGGTGTGGGAATACCTATAACAGGAGCAGTCCAGGATGACAGTAGGTGGGTCATGCGATGATCCCACGGGTCAGCTTAGGAGTACAAATCCATCCAAAACGGCCCAAACGCGTTCAATTTGGGCTATACGTCTCTAAATATCTGTATCTCCTAAACCAAGCTTTATATTGATGTTCCATCAATGGGATCATGTTAATGTCCTAAAAAATGATATTTTTATACCAATTATGTACTTTTAATTCTTTATATTTTCAATTGTTTTTATGAAATGCTGAATTTTATTATTATTAGTACAATTATTATTATTTCAGATTCCTGTATCAGACACATCTTATAAACAGAATGTCCATTTAATGCACAGTCAGTAGCGGTATGACCATGGTTTTTGTGTGGACATTTAAAGAATAATTTTGAGTGTTTAAACCTACAGATAATGTTTGGTCCCTATGAGGCCATGTTCACATGTGTTATTGTGAAATATAAATTTTCACTAGGTATCCATTTTGTATGAACTAATAGTCGATCCAATGTGTTTTTCCAGGAGGATCTTAGTTTCGAGATATGTATAATTAATTTTAATAATGAGGCATGGACCCTATGTGATTCCTTTTAAATTAATTTTGGTGTTATAAAATGTTTCCATAAGAGGTACGATTGGGGAGAGTGGATAGTGTAACTTCTGAAATTTTCCACAAGAATCATAATGGTGTGACCATTTTGGATTGGTGGAGCCTTATTCAAGATCTCATTAACTATTTAAACATTAAAGGAATATTGGTGGAATATCTTAATATGTTTTATGAAGAGAACCCTTGGCATTGATCATCATCCAGTCTTGTAAGTGTGGGATGATGTATTAAGATAAGGGGTCAAATTTATTGGGGTTTTTTTATGGTTCTTGTTAGTGAATTACGTATTTGGACCACCAAATCAATGATGAGTGTCGTGCTCTCATCGTCATTTTGACATGGTTTACCATGTACTCCTAGAGTATGTGTGAATTCCTTGTGTGTTATATTCAAAATGTATTATCCATGAATGGTTAGGTACATGTCCAAATGATGAGGTGGGGACACTTGTCTTGTGGGTCCCATATACATTGTGTATAAATTTACTATATTATGTGAGAAGTTTTGGGTGTGATGCATATCTGAGGAGGAAACCAATGGTTGTAGCAGCATTAATATAAGAAGTACCTTACTACAGGGAAGTCGAGTGGTGATCCACGATGTTTTCTGATAGGTACCATCAAGATGAGATGGCCAGTTGTATTCCTTGATTCTTTTCAAGAGGAATCTTCTAGTAGGGATTTCAAGTTGTGTTCATCGATGATTATAAAAAGTAACCATCTATCCGGGAAGTCCATTGTTTTTTTAATGATTTTTTAGTCGTACCATCCAATTGGGAGAGCTAATGGTTTTCCATAATGCTTTTTGAGAGGTACCATCTAGTAGGGATGTTCAGGGAACTTCTGGGTTTACCTCTAGCTAGGATGGTTGGTGGTCCTTGTTGGCAATTAATGGCTTCCCTCCATCATGGATAGGTATTGGGTCCCGTCAGTGATGCATGATGGGCAGCACCAACCAGTGGGGCTAGGTAGTGGGTCCCCCTCAGCTGTTGGGTAATGATACCCCCTAACATATGAGGTCATGGGTAACCGATGACTAGATTTGAACCCTTCAGCCGGGATGGGCATGGTTCCTATGCCTTGAGACATTACCTATCGACTGTGTGACACAAATACGACAAAACATTTGACGTACTATTGGAATAAGGAATAATATGTTCATTCCCCCCCCCCCAAGACACATACATGTGACACAACCTAAAACCGAGAGGGCGGGACAATGCAAACCAAATAGGATAGTAACGTTGTGAAGTGATTGAGTCCCTTTGACTTGATGTTTAGAGTAGATATTTGATATTCTTGGCATCAATGGTGGTTACATCTAGTCTTGTTGGATACTCTCTTAAATTTTGCAGTGATATGGAGATCCCCTTACTATATCATTTGTTTTTTTTGACTGATAATATATGTATATATATATATATATTTTCTATTTGTATTTCCCACAACATATGATTTGGATTATATCCTTCCATGATAGGTGAAGAAATGTGGGGGTATGCCTCATGTTTTACATGTATAGACTTCTGTTGCTTGAATATTCTACTCTCCTATTATACGTAGTAGAGACTCGATGACATTTCCATCATTTCCCCATTTTTAGATCATTGTGTTTGGATGAAATTAGAGTCACCCTATTAATGGGATGATCAAGACATATTTTTTTGTACCTTGTCTATATACATTATCTTAAATAGTGTTTCTCTTATGGATCTCCCTTAAAATTTTCAAGGAGTCCTAGTGATTATATGTATACTCACCCATGCATGGTCTTTACCTACATGTGTCCTGATTTATGAAGACAATCGACATGTTGATCATGACTCCATATGCACATAGGTATATTCCTTATTAGACCATTTATAGTGGTCATATCTAAGGATTTAGTAGTAGGTCTCTCTATGCTATTTTTGGATTTTTAGTTCATACCAGTTTGTGAAACTATTCTGGTTTTATAAGGCCACATCCTTAAACATAACATATTCTTGAGTTAAGTCAGGAATTCACATTGAGGATCTCTTAAAGAATATATTTTTAGATAATTAAGCCATAACTATTACATTACATCTCAAATATTATAAAGTTAACACTTCTGATCTAACCAATTTTCTGAAAACAATAAAACTTATTAAATAAAACAACAATTCGTTACTTGAAAAAAAGATTCATGAATTATTTCTTTATCTTACCCTTCCTTAAAGCCTTTGATAAACATTTTATAATCATGGAATGAGAATAAAATGGTCAGTAATGGATATAAAATAAGGAAAGAAAACATTATACCATCAATACATATAAATCAATGAAACCATTCTCTTCACTCATAAAACATAATCACTTTTACATAACTCATGAAAATATATGATTTATGAATAACATAGAAATAATAAATCATAATCGTAACTTGTGGAATCCCTAACATACTTACATTTTAGCTTTCACAACTATATAAGGAGTTATAATTGGAATAATCATCATAGTATATTCTTGAAATCTTATAGGAGAAACATTAATTTTAACCTCTGTCATGTTACCGAAAGCATTGGAGAGCATTCTTCGGCTCAACCGCCCTAGGATTATCATAGAACCACCTATTTTTGAATATCTTGTTACCACCCATCAAATTTACATGTACCATTACACAATCAAAACACATAAAAGATTGATATTATCAAAATTTCACTCATCAAAAAAAATGAATCAATTAATTATATTTAAAAATTCAATTCATTTCTGAATCCATTTAAAATATTTAATAATGATATTTTGGAATCAAACTATTTCATAAAACATTGAAACTTTTAAAGGAGTTAACAATTTAAAAAATTTGAGTCTATATAAATAAATAATAAAAAATATTTTGAAAATATTGACATTAATGATAATGATTTAGAATAGTAAATCATTAAAAAATTTAAACAATATTTTAGTTAGAGTCCATTCCAACTTGAGAAAATACATGAATAAAAGTAATTACTGAATAACACTTATCAAAGATTAAAATATCTTGAGAATAATTAGATTCATGATATAATTAGTAAAATATCATTATATACATCATATAAAGTAAAATGGTGTATAACTATAGATATGTCTCAATGGAATGTAAATTTAGACAAAATACATTACAATGATCATATCCTTATATTAAAGATAAATCAATGATATAATTATGTGTGAAAAATAAAAATAAACACAATATTAGTAGATATTAAGTATAAAATAATCGGATTTTATTTACACATATTCATGGAAATTCAAAACCAAGGGCATGGATATTTAACTCAATGAACGGAGATTGAGCTATGATTTCCTTTATAGAGTTCATATAAAAGACATAAGAATTTATCAATAGAGTGATTATGTGTTTCAAAATTATATACAAATAATGGTAAGTTAAAATATAAACATAAATAAATAATTATTGATTCCACCCATAACATGGAATTATATAATTGATGATATATTCGTAAAACTCAAAGAGTGGAAGTTGAGTTATGAAATTCCCTTTAAAAAATTTGGAAGCCTTACGACGTCACATAAAAATTCAGATAAAGATATGATGAGATAGAAAAGGGTCTCCCATCACATGGACAAAAAATTTATAGAAATTAGGATATAAAATAACACATCACAACCTAAGAAACTGGAAATTAAAAGGCATAACATAAAAGAGACTTTGATTAAAAGAGGAGGGTGAATGATTCCATTACCTTGAGTCTGACATGTCTCATTAATTATTTATATTCATGAATAACAAACATAGATTAATTTATAAATTATTTAGATAAATCTTCAATTATATTATTCATTTAATTTTAGTTATCATCCATTTGTAAAAAGTAAATAATTATTTAAGTTCATATCAGTTGTTTTGTCATTATTCGTAAATTGAATCGAAAATGAACATGATATAATTACAAATTTTCCATATGGTAGAATTTACATTATCTACATAATTGTATTCAGTATTTTAATATCATATATATCCATTATATATATGTATATATAACATTCCATAACATTTGGAGATAATAAATGAAATTTAGTGTTCCTGGAGATGTTAAGCCATACATACGCATGAACCATACTTTCATTTATTTTTTATATTTTATGTAATGAAAACTAAATGATACAAATATATATTATAAATACATATTAAAATCATATTTTATATAAATTACATATGTTTATTAACTACATACTTAATATGATCCATGTATGGAAGGAAATGAGTCATATACCTTTGTGGGGGATGTAGTCCACACTTCCTCAAATGAAATTAACGTATTTACACATAAAAAATCATTAACATATTATATAAATAATAAAAAATCAAAGAGACCATAAAACTATAATATATATCATATATAAATATTTTTCCATAAATGGACATGTGAGAGGTGGTAGGGGAAAATTGAACAATCATAATTTCGTGAGGCAGTAGTTCGCCATCCCAAAAATAGTAAGTTCATATCCATAAGAAAGAGGTTTGGGTAAGTGTAGTTAGAATAATCCTCATAAAAACATCCTACTATATTGAAGATATAGGTGATTTTATGTAATAAATGAATAATAATAGAATAGTAATTGAAGATGTTAAATATTTGAAAATAACATTGGAAAATACTCTTCATCTTAAAATGTGTAACTCCCTTTGAATTGAGCCAATTTGTTTTTGATGAATTTCTATATGCCTATGGTAAGGCTTCTAAAAGTAATTTAAGTATTTTTGGATCTTATTTGGTAAGATTTTTGATGATCAAATGGGCTATATAAGGGTTATTAAATGGGTAGGGGTGATGCCCTTTTAATAGATGGAGTAGGGGTAATTTATGAATTTTTTGATGTATTATTTAATTATTAAATGTTTTCGGTGTCAAAAGTATCCCATGAAATTAAATTCAATGATATTTTGTTTTTAATTATAAATCATAAAAAAAATTGGCTTTAAAAATCCCTAGGTCACAAATGCAACCCTATCATTCAACTTTAACCCTTAGTAAATTATTTTAACTCTTACCAAGTCTTCTTGTATATTTATACTGTATGGTTTATATAGTTTGTAGAAATTGTAAATTGAACCTCATGTGGTTCATTAATGAAATTATTTACATTATCTCGAACATTTGGAAGAATTTTATATTTTTAGGACTATTGTATCATTTAATACAATGGTATTTTTTTAAACAACTCATTTATTTCAATTTTTAAACAATTCATATCATGACTTTTTAAAAATCCATAAAAACATTATTAATTATAAAAAATGTCATTAATGAAAAAAACATGTTATATTCATCCATAAAATTCCTGAATGGAATAAAATGTATCAAAATAAAATTATTTTAATTTTATAATCACATTTATTTAAATCATTCATTAATAAGCGAATCAATACATCAGCATCGTGCTATAAACAAATTTATTTATTTGATGTGTAAAAAATATATATATAATGTGACGATTTATTAAATCTTTTTATATTTATAATTACTATTTATTGTACAATATATATATTTATATATATATATATTATAAACCCATATAATAACTATCTTAGTAAAAGATACATGTTTATGTGAATGTTTTCTTTACTTTAAATTAACTATTATAAAATGTCATTTTCATAACAATGTGGCTCCATGGGGTCACAAAATCGATCCAAGGATACAAATGGTCAGAAATATATAGTCCAATAAGATTACAACACATTTTAGGGTACTTGTATATTATTATAATATTATTTATTACAGATATTTAAGAGATTTACCCTTTAACCATGGTAATTAAAATAATTACTAAAGATACTAATCAGAATGTTCAAAAATATAATGTACCTATTTAAAAAATTTGAAACTCCAGATTCTAAATATTTAATCCATTTCACCAAACTAAAAACACAAAATTTTCATTAATAAATTTAAAATTAATTCCCATTGTCTAACACAAAATAATGTTTTTAAGATGTACTTACTATCAAACAATTGACATGTGTTTATGTCCAATGAAAATGTAAAATTTCATCCAATGACCACAATTGGATTAAATGATAAAAATATAATCCAATAAAACTATAAAACCAATTAATAGGAAAATATAATGATACAAATTAATTATATGAAGTGATGCTTTTTAATTAAAATGTTGAATTTTTAAAAATTAATTAAAAATGATCATTATCAGAAAAATACAAAAATATAATCCAAATTATATTTTGATGTCTCGATTCAAAAAAATAAATATATATTACAAAATATAATATATAAAAGTAAAAAAACATGATTTAAAATGGTTCTCTATCATAAGGCTGTAAAATTACCTTTTCTAAATATTAATGTATTTCAAGCTTAAAATTTTAATCATTTTTAATTTAAGCCTCCAAATTTTATTTTGATAAATGTAAATAACATTAATAATAATATTTCGGTTATTTATGTTAATTACCTCTAATAAAAAGTATAGGGGTCAGCTAATATAGAAAATAATAATATTATTATAATTTTTTGGTATAACTCACGATTGTGTGCAATGAAAGATTTCAAAAAAATTGGTTGTTGCCTGCTGAGTTTTCTATCAGAAAATGTTTACTTTTTAACATAAAGGTAATATCTTATTCATAAATATTAATCAATATGAAAATGAATTATTCTATTTATACCCGGGTCGTTACAACCTTCCACCTTTGGGAAATTGCATCCTCGCAATTTTCAAATTTGGCTCAGAACCATCATTAAAATTCCCATAAGGAAATATTTTTATTTAAAGTTATTTCCATAAAGTTGTATAATTTATTTATGAGATTTAAAAATATCATAAGGAAATATACATAATTATCAGGTACAGTTTCATTCATTAAAACATTTATTCCACAACCTCATCTTTTCTCCAAACGATGAGTATTCTAGGTGACTTGGTTACATCTAATGTGGTGGAATCAACAACTAGAGAATATCATAATCCAAAAAATATGAAATCTATATTTCTCTTGTATTTATACATTAACCAAAACCAAAATGATTAGTACATTATCAAATAATCTCTAAAAGAAAATTCTTTATAAAACAATACTACCCTTAATATCAAAATTTCAAGAAACAATACCCAATGTTTAACAAAGGCATCTAATTACACAATTGCCCCTAAAATTCATCCATTTAATCCAACTAATATTGAAACACAAAAATCATAAGTTTTTATTCACAGAGTCTTTTTCATTAAATTGTATCATTTCTCTATAAATAACATCGGCTACTCTTAAAGTCTCATACTGAAATTTAATTAACATAATCACATATTCTCTATGATAGGTTAATTATTTCTTTAAATTAACCAATTCACTATATTTCCAAAATAAA
This sequence comes from Viscum album, assembly GCA_963277665.1. Lineage (NCBI taxonomy): Eukaryota > Viridiplantae > Streptophyta > Magnoliopsida > Santalales > Viscaceae > Viscum > Viscum album. The sequence goes on from OY728159.1 coordinate 1,221,540,760, forward strand.
AACATAGATTTTCCAAAATAAAAATTCAACTAGTACTCCACAAATGAAATCCCATAGTTATAATGCCCTGACCCTAGTTGCTTAGTTTCAGGGAATTATTACATTACATTGGCATGATCATATGGGATCAAATCCCGAATCTTCGATTAGTTTAGTACCATTGGAAGTAATATTTACAAACATAAGTTTGACATTACATTATGAAATGAAAATCCTCTAAATTGTGTCTTGTTTATACACATTCATCTCCCTTTGACAATCCTTACTGGCCAGTCCTAATATTTTTCTTCGCATCCTATAAAAAATAAAACATAGAAAGGGGTGAGCTCAAGTGCTCAGAAATAATAACCATATACCGAAAACATTCATAAATATGCATAAACATTTAAGGCAATGTATATGACAAAAACACAATCCATTTAAACATAAAATGTTTCATAACATGTAAAAGAATAATTAAAAAATCAATTTTCATATTCACATGGATATTATACTATTTTAATAATCACATGTAAAATCAATATCTAATTTCCTAATAGTGGAATACATAATTACAGACTTCATAACCACATTTTCAATGCCTAATTCAAAGACGAAAAATAATATTATGTCAACGCCTTGAGCCAAGACACTAGTTTGTCTAATGATACCTACTGATGCATAGAGGAGCAATGGTGGGCTCCACCCATTACATACTATGTCCAATGCATTACTCATATGAAAGGGTTGAAACATAACATAAAAATATGTATTAAAACATGAATATGAAATGTTAATACATTTATAATAAACCATGATATGTATAAAATTACACATCCACATTAAAACATATCACAAAAAATTCATTAGAATATGGAAGACTGTATCATAATAAATCATCTTCAAACATGTGTAATATAAATCAAAGGATGCGGACATAGATGAAATCAAAAAAAATTTGAAGGAAATATCCCTTTCTATTTTGAATTCATTTAAAAGTCACATAATTATAAAAAAACATTTATTTTGAAACTATTCCTACAGGCTTGTAAGGGATGCTTTGATGGTGTTATAATGGTGTAAAATATTTTCACCCACCGTATAAGTTAAACAATTCTTACCTAAATTTTCAAAAAGGTAATAATGTACCTTATTTGGAAAGTGACAGAATGATTCATTTCAAACTATTTTATCAAATGTCAAAAAAAATGTATAAGTGACTTTAACCCATAATCTATTAAATAATAAAAAATATTTGGAATACATTTTTATGAAACATGGATGAGGATGATAAAGAGGTCCTAGTAGATACTCATTTATAAAAAAACCTCAAATAAGTAAAGAGATTATAAAATTAACCATTACCTTGTACTTTTACATGGATGAGGGTACATTAACCTCCTCTATAATAGTTAAGAAACTATAATTAAATTATAAAATAACCAAATATATAAATATTATATCATATATGATCTTCTAAGATTTCATTATTAATAATATTTCAGTACAATCATTCTTTTTGGTGTTAACTACTTCATTTTTCTTTATATGTTTTGTTACCTATGTCATTTTTATAAAGGAAATTATTTATTTGATACAAATATCGAATGATATTATGTTCCTAAACATTATTTTTTTATTATAAATTGATAATTATTCTTGAATGGATACGATGGGGAATGAATCTCATCACGATTGTGGAGACGGTAATCCATACGTACGCACGAGCACAATATCACTCTATTGATGGAAAATTCATATGTAATAAAATTGTATATCATATATATAGAATCCTTAAAATGTTATATTTTTTATTTACATCAATTATACTCATTATTATACCCATCCAAATAATGAAGTGTTGAATAATAAAATATACCACGACATAGAGACGGTAAGCCATATGTATGCACGTATAGTGACATTTTCATTCATAGGATAGATATAATAATGAATTGGGTTTTACCATTATTATAATAACATCATAGTATGTATCAGGTAATTTATTTATTATTTGACAATGAATACAACCTATAACTAGGATGGTGAAGAAGAAATGTATTTTTAATGTGGTGATGAAATTATTACATCTTCTTCAGGTTCTTCTTTTTGATTTTAAAAAAAGCGCTCCATAGATCATCGTTATGATCAATAAAAGGCCTATAGGTTGAGCGGAGGGTAGTTGGGATGATATTTCAGATTGGGTAGGCCGAGCCAAATGGCGTTGGAGTTGGGATTTAGAGAAAAGGGGAAATTCCCTTTTATAAGAGAGGTGAATGTCACATTAGTAAAATTTTAAATACTACATTATTATACAGTAATATTCTGTTTATAATGGCACCAAAGGGATTTATATCAACTATAATGTGGGGATGGGTCGAAAAACTCACAACCAAACATATTTAGACAGGTTTATGACACTATATTGTCCTTACCATTTAGATTTAACTCTTAGTTATATAGTTTAGCTTTTACCTTGTATTTGTGTGTTATTATATTATAAACTTAATAAACATACTATAAAAAAGCCAAGAGAACCCCAAGTGGTTCATTATTTACATATCTACCCTTATATAAGTCCTTTGGATAAACCGTAGTTTTCAAATAATATTATATCTAATAATAATATATTATTTGTTTTAAAAAAATCATTTATGTCTATTTTGACACTATTTAGTATTGGGATTTTGTAAAATTAAACAGAACATGGTAACATAGAAACATATAAATTAAAACAATCCTAACATTTCATATTAACTTATAAAATTAGTGGAATTATTTAAATGTCTCAATTTACAGTTATTTTTTGTATTTATAATATAAATTATTTTAATCATTCATTAATAAGTTAATTTCCACATCATCACTGTGTCATAAATAAATTAATTATTTAATTTATAAAGAGTATAAATAAAATATCATTATGTAGTAAATATTTTTATCATTCTAATGAATATTTATTGCTGAATTTATATTATTTAAAACACTATATTAAAAATGTTTTGGTTTTGAAAATTTGAATTTAACACCTTTAACTCTTCTTTAAATAAAATAATAATAAATGTCATAATCTAATCCATGTGGATAAAAGGGGACCCTATTTTATTCATATGGTTTATTTGGGTCGAAATACACCTATACAATAGAATTACGACATTTTTAATGGTAATTTTATTATCATTTGTACCTTTTATTTCAGTATATAATTTTAACTGTGGAAAATAAAATCCAAAAATTTATTATTTACCAAAAATTATTTTCATCCTATTGAACAACATTTTACATAATGATGTCAACTAGGTCTATTTTATTTTTAAAATTTTGTTCACCAAAGATATAAAATTATGTTTTATGAAAATTTTATACCGTGCCTAAGAGGAGGGTAAAAGATGATAATAAGTTAAATAAAATTTTATACATATAATATTGTTATAATATGACTCCAATGAAATACATTGATCTAATATATGTATTAGGTAGCTATTTTTTAAAAAAAATTACATTAATTAAATAAATATTTAAATAAAAAGTTGTTTTTACATAATAACACAATATTTTTCACAATTCATTAATAATTGAATGTTTTCAGAAAAATAGAAACAATTCAACTTAAGCTAATTTTGGTATTACAAATCCTAAACAAAAGTCTATTTTGAAAAATAAAATTTAAAAAATTTAAAAAGGGGGGTATTTCAATTCATAATAGAAAGTTTGATTGGTCGTGGTGTGCTGGAACTCAAAGCTGTGTACATCACAAGTAATTGAATTATTCAAAAAGAAACATACCAGGGAAGCTTGGGGCGTAACATTTTCATCCCCTTAAAATAATGTTGTCCTCTAAATTTCTAGAATACTACTGTATAAAATGATTTGGATGGTTCTTTATCATTAGTTCCTTAGGTTCCCACATTTCCTCTTCCATCTTATAGTTTCTCCAATGAATTATTTTCAGACGATTCATCCGTTTTCTCATCACTTGTTCTATAGTATCATGAATTTTGACAGGCTCTTCATAATAAGACAGATCGGGTTCCAGTTCTATTTCTTCATAGGTGAGTATATGTGTTGGGGAATGTATGTAGTTTCTCAACAATGATATATGGAACACATCAGGAACATTGGAGAGACATGGAGGAATTTCCAAACGATAAACTACAACTCCGATATTTTCAAGAATTTCCAAAGGTTCATTGTACCTGGGACATAATTTACCCTTATTATTGAATCGTATAACATATTTCCCTAGAGATAGCTTCAAGAAAACATGATCACCTTTTTGAAATTTGAATTCATTTCTTCTATTATCTACATAGAGATTTGGATACTTTTAGATTCATTGATGTGGGTTTGGTTAATCATAAAATTTCCTATTATTTCCTCAACATGTTATGGGACAACAATTTTTCTTTCACCAACACCATCCCAACATGTTGGAGTGCAGCATCTCTTTCGGTAAAATTCTTCATATGGTACCATTTGAATTCTTGAATTGATGCTATTATTTTAGGAAAAATCTACCATAGGTAAATATTTATCCCACATACCGTGAATGTCAAGTGATCAAGAACTGAACATTTCTTCTACGGTTTGAATTGACCATTCTGATTTTCCATTAGTTTGAGGGTGGTAGGCAGTGCTAAAACGATGTTCAGTATCCAGGACCTTAAAAATACTTTTCCAGAATCTTGATTTATTACAAGGATCATGATCAGAAAAAAAATATACCGGTAATCCATGATGTCTTAAAAATTGATTAATATAATGTCTTTCAAAAAGTTAAAGTGTTAAATCTTCCCTTATAGAATTAAAATGTGTTGACTTGGTGAAACGATCAATAATGACCCATATTGCATCATTACATTAAGGATTCTTCGGTCACCCCATGACAAAGCCCTTTTTAGTATCATCCCATTTTCACTCTGGTATGGGAAGACGTATCATGAATCCTCTAAGATGTTTTCTTCCAGCCTTCACCTATTGACAAACCATAAATCTTGACACATAATCATCAATATTCATCTTCATGTTGTCTTATAAAAAACGACCCTTCAATATTATATAAATATTAGTGCTACCATGGTGTATATTGAAACTGGAGCTAAGAACATCATCCAACAATACCATTTTGAAATTGGGTATGCAATCAACACAAGGTATATTCCAAAATTTCAAAATTCCATCTTCATATACAAATTCAATCATTCTCCAATCATTCACATCATTAATTTTTTTTGAAACTCTCCATTATAAGTCTGTAAACTTTTTATCCTTTCTAGTAAAGATAGTTTGACAACCATTTGAAAAAATATGTATGTTTCATCATAAAAGATTATTCCCATATCCATATTTTCTATATCCATGAACATAGGATCCCTTTAAACTCCCAACTTGTTCAAAACTTAATGATCCTTTTTTTCATAAAGCATATTCCACGATATTTTCTTCCCCTTGTGGTAGTGTATAATGCAATCATAATCCTTGAGTTGTTCAAGCGATCACCTTTTCCAAATGTTGATTTCTTTCTCTAAGAAAATATAATTAAAACCCCGTTGATATGTATATATCTCATATTTATCCCCATAGAGATAGTGTCTCCACATATTCAAAGAAATTATTATAGATTATAACTCAATATCATGAGTGGGATAGTTTTGTTCATGAATTTAAAGCTGTCATGATGCATAGGCATTAACACAATTATTCAGTATAAGGACGCAACCAAGTCCTTTTTTTGAATAATTACTATAAATAACAGACCCATCATTCCCCAATGATAGAGTCCTGATAGTAGAATTGAATAATACTATATTAATTTCATCAAAAATTGCTTCATAATTTTTTCTCCAATAAAATTTAACCGAATTATTGTGAGCTTGGTTAATGGGTTAGCCAATTGAGAAACATTCGGGAAAAAATCATGATAATAACCTGTTAAACCAATAATACTGCATACCTCAGTTATACTCATCATTGCAGGTCATTATTCTATTTCTCTTAACTTAGGAGGATCAAGATAGATTTCATCCTTAAAGATAATATGGACAATTAAATAAATCAAATGAAGCCAGAATTCACACTTACTAAACATTCCATTTTATTTATTTCTTCTAATAGTCTTTAGAACATTGCATAAATGATTTTCATGATTGTCATAGCTTTTGGAGTAACACAATATATCATCAATAAATACCACTATAATGGCATCAAGATATTCCTTGAAAACACCATTCATTAGTTAGATAAAAAAGAGGGTGCATTAGTCCTCCAAAAGGCATTATTTTAAACTCGTAATTCCCATACATAGTACGAAGTGATGTCTCCAAAATTCCTTCCTTATTCACACAAAACTGATAATATCCAAATCGAATCTCAATATTTTTAAAATATTGTGCTCTATGAAGTTTGTCGAATTAATCATTAATGTGAGGTATGCTAAACTTGTTCTTTATTGTTATCGCATATCTGATTGATGTCAATGCACAACCTCATATATCCTACTTTCTTCCTAATAGAAAGAACTATTCTCCACATGGAGAAACACTATGTCCAATAAATCCTCTATTACTAAATTTTTCTAGTTGATGATTTAGTTTCACTAATTCCATAGTGTAAATTATATAAGTGGTTGTCGATATGAGTCTTATACTAGGAATTAAATCAATAGAAAACTAATTTTTTTTTTCTGGGGGATGTTCAAGTAAATCCCCAAGAAACAAACCAACATATTCATGCACAATAGGTGCGTCCTATATTTGAACATTCCTTTCCTCATCCATAGTTATTTCATTGTATTCCCCCAAACAATTTAATTTGGTAGAGCTACGTGCAGTGGATCTAGATGAGAATTAGATTATGGCATTTCTACTGTAATGATAATGTACTCCTTATCATCATCGAAAATCGTGACCTCCTTGTTCTTAAAATAAATTTTCACATCATGGTATGAATATCAATCCATATAAGGATTTATCAAATTAAATAAAAGGTATGATAAAGAGATCAGTAGATAAAGAACATGCAAATATCCTAATGGGAAATGATTCAAAAAATGTGGTTGCAATGATACTTCCATTAGGATTTTTTACTGACAACTCTCTTGTTAAATAAACGTGGAAATATATAATTTTCATAGAAAATTAGAAAGATATGAATCAATGTGATGATCCAAACTCAAATAATGCATTGTCTAAATTATTAGAAACTATTAAATTAGCTTCCACCACGTCACTCAGACTTTCATCCTCAACAGTAGTGATCACATATGTATGGCCTTTGTCTATTGGCATTTTACGAGGGATGTTTCATTGATGCATAAGACATTAATTTTCACATTTCCCCATTTCTCTACAATTGTAGCATTCAATATTGACATCCTATTTCTTTCCCTTTCAATGAAGAGCTTGGTGGATTTTTCCATTACACTTATAACAGACTCCCATTTCCTTCAAGAATGACCATGGTGTTTCTTCCCACATTTATGGCTAGATGGAAATTCATCATTCCCATTTTCCCTTTATTTCCATTTCCAAAGTGTTCAGCAGATCTCTTATTCTCTTTCCTTGAATTTAAGTCATATGACATATAGAATTCATTTTCATTCTTGATAACACAAGAGACAATAACATGAAATGATGATAAGGATTTTGAGACTAATGCTGGATGTGGAAATGGTTTTATCCCATCAAAAAAACGATTAATATTACTTCTTGTGTAACCTATATAATCTTTTTCATGCCTTTATTACCTTTTAACGTTAGCCTCATACTTTGTGACATTCTCATCTTTATTTTTCCTCAGACTCAAAATTTGTTCTTCCATATCAACTTGATGGTCATGAGGAAATTATTTTTATAATAAATTCTATTTAAACTCCCTCAATTCTATATTTGATTATTATTCATCCTCCTTTGTGTTTTCAATTAATTACGACCATTTATCTTCACCACCCGTGAGGCGATAAACATCCATGAATTTTTTTTCCATTTCCCTACCCCCAAAGCATGAAATATTTTCCCTATAAAAATTATCAATTGCTTAGGTATATATGCATCTGTAGTCCCATTGAATGTTGGTGGTTGTTTCATCATGAAGTGGTCTAAAATTGATCCTTCTCATTGTGGATCAGGATGCTCCATATAGGTAAGGATATTATTAATAACCTGAGTGAGTTTTTCCAGTATGGTAATAAGTTTTTTCTCACTGGTTTCATCACCATATATACTATAATTATCATGAGTATGAGAGAAATCCCTACATGGATTACGTGCGTTGATATGGTTGTCATTCATTCCACTAGGCACCATTTCTAAACAATGGCATACACTAGTTTAGTTTATAAACTTCAATTCATAATTCCAAACTAGTCAAATGTGTAACATAAATTAAACACTTTATGCATATAATCCATAATAAAAAACATTTTCTTTCCGAAATTATTTACTCATAAATCCTTCAAAATGGTTGGTAAAAAAACTGTGAATTATCCTAAGCATAACCCATTGGTGGGTAGACACCAAGAGTGCAGAAAAGCCCGTTGTCCTGTACCAGGATACCTCGGGTCAAGCCCGAAAGTCGTTGCCATATTTTTTTTACTCCAAGGTATTTCAGTGGCAGAGCCACCTAGACCTTCTCATATCCAGACAGGTATGTATTTCTTGGAAAATACATAGAATCTCTACGTTACCCAAATTTCTAGGATGTTCTTTTATACTAATCCTCAAAGTCTATCTTATGATAATGTTCATTAATTTGGGTTATTCCATATATAGCTTCCAAGGTCTGTACTAAATTCTGATGATTCCAACTGTAATTCCCCGACCCTAGTTACTCAGAGTCAGTATATCATTAAGTTATGTTCCCATGATAACAAGGGATCAAATCTCGAATTACCGATCAGTTTAGTAGACTTGTAATACTAGATACAAATATAAGTTTTAAATTACATTATGAAATGAAAAACAACATCATTTTTTCTCATTTGAACACATTAAACTCCCTTAGACTCTCCCTATACATCAGTCATAATATACTTCTTTGCATGCTAGGTAAAATAGAACCTAAAAAGGGGTGATCTCAGGTGGTAAATAAGGATAACCATATAGAAGAAACCTTCATAAATAAGCATAAAAATTTAAGGCAATGTATAAGGCCAAAACAAAATACATTTAAACATAAAATTCAGCATAATATGGAAAAAAATAAATCAAATAATTCCATTTACATATTCACATGGATATTCTACTAGTCCATTAATCACATGTAATATCAATAGCCAATTTCATAATTATTGAATGCATAATGCCGAACATAATAACTACACAGTCAATGACTCGTGCCAAGACTACAAAGAAGATTTTTCAAAGGCCTAGTTCCAAGACACTAGTATGTCTCATGACCCCTACCAATGCATTGAGCAGCTATGGAGGGCTCCAACCATCAATTACAAATTCTAATGCATTCCACATATGAAAAGAATGATACATAACATAAAAATTTGTATTAAAAATATCATACATAATGTCAATACATTAACCATAAACCATGAATGTTATAAAATAACACATCCATAGTCAACCATTTCAAAAAACATTCTATACAATAAAGAGGATTTATCATAATAAATCATCTTTAAACAAGTGTAAAATCCATCAAATGATGTTGAAAAAAATGAAATCAAAACTATTTGAGAGAAATATATCTTTCTATTTTGAAATCGTTTAAAAGTCATGTAATTATTAAACAAATCCTTTATTTTGAAAATATTTATATAAGAATGTATGGGAAGCTCAGAAGCTGTTTTAATGGTAGAAAATAGCCACACCCACCATATAAGTTAAAAAAATTCTTACATTAATCTGTCAAAAGGTCATAACATACCTTATTTGGAAAGCAATGGAATGATTCATGTCAAAACATTTTATAAAAATTCAAACAAGGTATAAGTGAATTTAACCCATAGTCTAGTAAATTTTAAATTTTGTTGAAATACATTTTTAAGAAACACATATGTGCATGATAAAGAGGTCCTGGTAGATACTCACATATAAACCACATCAGATAAGTTAAGATATTGTAATATTAACCTATACATTTTATTTTTCATTGGAAAATTGTATGTTAACCTCCTGTATAATAGTTAAATCAATTTTATCTAATTTAAAAAAATCAGATACATAAATATGATATCATATATGATCATCTAATGTTTCTTTGCTAATAATATTTTAGTAGTATCATCTTTTTTGGTGTTAACTGATTCATTTTCCTTTATATGTTTGGTTACATACATCATGTTTTTATGGATAAGATTTATTTTATTAATTTCTAGAATGATATTATGTTCTTAAACATTATTTTTTAATCATAAAATACAATTTATTGATTAATTGTTAGGATGGGGAATTAATCTCATCGCGTTCGTGGAGACGGTATTCCGAACCTATGCACGAGCGACAATATCATTCTATTGATGGAGAAATAATATGTAATTGGATGGTATATCATATATAATGAATCATTAACATGTTATATATATTATTTACATCAATTATACTCATTATTATACCCATCCAAATAATGATGTTTTTAATAACAAAATACCCCACAACGTGGAGACGGTAAGTTGTACGTATGAACGTATTGTGACTTTTTCATTCATAGGATGGATATAATACTGAATATGGTTGTAAAAAATTTATAATAACATCAAAATATTTATAATGTACATTAATTATTATTTTGTTATGGAAACAACAAATAAATTGGATGTGGAAGAAGAAAAGATCTTTGAAAGAGGTGAAGAAATATTTACCTCTTCTTCATCTGCTTCAATTTGATTTGTCCAAAAGAACTCTTTGGTTCTTTTTATGATCAAAGTAAGGCCTCTAGGTTGATTTAAGGGTAGTTTTAAAGTTATCTAAGAAGTGTTTGGATGATCTCATTGGCATTGGAGGAGTGTGTTAGAGTGAAGGGGAAGTACCCTTTTATAAGAGAGGTGAGGGTTACTTTAGGAGAATCTTGAAATATTAATTTATTATACAATAATATTTTGGTAATAATGGGTGAAAATGATTTATTTAAGGGATAAGGTGGGTATGGGTAGAAAACCTATAGAACCATAGGTTTTATGTTGGTTTAGTTCACCACATTCATCTTATATTTTAGATATAACTCTTATTTAAATAGTGTAACATTTACTACGTATTAATGTATTATTATAATAAACGGTTAATAAAGTTACTATAAAAAGACAAGAGAACCCAATGTGGTTCATTATTGAAATTATTAACTTAATATATTTCCATTGTCTGAAATGTTGATATTTCATAATTTTATATCAACCAATAATATTGTATTTATTTTAAAAAATCATTTATTTCAGTTTTGACACTTTTTAGTATTTGGTTATTGTGAAAGACTTAAAAACATGATTACTTAGAAAAAATTAAACTAAATCAGTCCTAAAATGGTATATTAACCTAAAAAATAAGTATAATGTAGCAAAACCCTCAATCTACATTTATTTGGATATTAATAATATCAATTATGTTAATCTTTCATTAATAAGGTAATTACCACATCATCATTGTGTTGTAACTAAATGTAATTATTTAATGTCTAAAAATTATAAATAAAATACCAATATATAGGAAATGTTTTTTCTTTTTAATGAAAATTTATAGTTGAATTTATATTATTTATTACACTATATTAAAAAAATTAGTTATGAAAATTTGAATTTAACAGTTTTAACTCTTCCTTAAATAAAATAATAATAAATGTCCTAATGTATTCCATGTGGATCAAATAAGATCATATTTTAATCCTAAGGATTATTTTAGTCGAAATAAACTTATCTAATAGAATTAAGACATGTCTTATGGTAATTATAATATCATTTTTATCTATAATTACCATATTTAAGTTTAACTATGGTAAATAAAATCGAAATGATACTAGTCACAAAAAAATTACTTTCATCCTATTGAACCACATTTTACGTACTGATGTCAACAATGTCTCTAGTATTTTTGAAATTCAATTTATACAAATGGTAAAATTATGTTTATGAAAATATGAAAACAAGCCTAGAAGGTGGGTAAAAGACGTTAAAACGTTCAATATATATATATATATATATATTGATTATTGTTATAGAATGACTCTAGTGAATTACATTAAACTAATATAGGTAATATGAATAGATTTTATCTTAAAATAAATTTAAATAATATAAATAAATATATAAATAAATTATGGGTTTTAAACAATAATGCAATGATTTTAACTATTCATCAAAAATTGAATGTTTTCATAAAAATACCAATAATTCACCCTAAGATAACTATGAAATTAGAAATCCAAAAATTAATCCCATTTTGAAAAATAAAATTTCTAAAATTTTATTATGTGGGAATTACTATTCATAATGGCTAGTTTGATTGGTCGTGGTGTGCTAAAACTAAATGTTGCGTAGAAAGGTATATTTTTCATTATTCAAAGAGAAATGTACCATGGAATCTTAGGGTGTTAAAATATAATTCTATTTTCCTAATAAATAAAGTTTTCCAAAAAAAGAGAACATCTTCCAAAATACCATTTATTACTTCATCACCAAATCATTTTCGTACACTAAGGATATCCATTTGATAATACATAAGAAATAAATATAAACTTATTCTTAATCCAAAAAATCATTTAACTATGTTTAATAAGTCATAATAGCCAAGGACTTCACATAGGAAACAGGTAGTTGGTGTTCCCATGTCACCCTTCAGTTGTATATTCGATTCCAATGGCCTGACCAAATAGGATAGGTTGTCAGCTATCCTACAGGTTTTCAATTTTCTAAAACCATATCAATATTATAAAATTCTCTAAAATAATATAATTTCATCAAAAATAACCTTAAAATATTGTATCCAAAATGGTTATCTAACACCTTTAATTTTTCTTTCTAAATTTTAATAATCGTTTATCACCTCAAAAAAATCATATGAAACTCTAATGATATCTATTATGTCCACACAGGAAAATATAATATTTTAATGAATAACATTTTCACATATCAAACTTTGGGGTTACACATACTATAATAACTCTTTCAATCAAATCCCCTCATCAAAGATACTTAATACATTTAACAATTTCATCATCCTATAATATACCACAACTCTTGAATATCTTATTGTAGACTTGTTACCAATTCATTATTCTTCATGTAAAATTAACTATAAATATCTTATTCACTTCATAATATATAATTCGTTCAGATCAAATAACCTAATGATTAATAAATATCAATCTAAAGATACTGAAAAAATTATTTATAAAAAGATAAATCAACCCTTGAATTCAGGTATCATGATCTTATGGATGTTCCCTTTTTCTTATGACATGTTTTCCCACTTTCAAAATGGTAAATGTCCTCTCCACTATTGTAATTTAACTTTTTTATAGAGTTGGAAACGTTTAGATATTGATATAATATGAAACAGATATCATGGACGATAATTTTTTTTAGAATTTATTAGGTGTTTCATAACTCAAAATGTTTCCTGTTGGTGACTTTAATACTCAAGAAGCATTCAAAATCATTTGACCCCGATTTTTCCATAATAGTTATGATCAAATCGTTGGGGAGTGATAAGTAGTTTTCGAAAGATCTCTCTCCTTAAATCATGAAAAATGATACTTAATCTGCTAAAAATTACCAACACTTAAACATTAATCATATTGTTGTTAAAAAAGAATCCACAACAAAGTAATGATGAAATAAAAACATTTATATTAAACTAACCCATCAACCTCTTTATATCTCTATATTTTAATTTTTTATCCAATCAACCTATTTTTCCATAACCCTCCAAAAGTTTCCATATGAAAATAACCCTCTTAGTTATATGTGATCCTTTACCAACACCCTAATAATACCCTAACCTCTAAAGTTAACTAAACCGACCATTGATACCAAATATAAGGCCAATGAATTAAACAATACATAATATTTACTCAAGTAATGAATTCACATTGAGGATCTTATCATATTTAGAGGTTTAGATAATTAGGTCATAACTATTAAATTACATATCAAAAATTAAAAATTAGACACTTGTATTCTAACCAATTTTTTCACAACAATAAAACATATTAAATAAAACATCATTTCATTTCCTGATAAAAATATTCATGAAATCTTATTTTCCCTTAACCTTATTTATTCAATATGAAAAGCAATTAAAAAAATGGATGATCATAAAATACTATGTATTGGATATAAAATATGGAAGCAATACATTAGTCCATCAACGCATATAAATCAATTAAATGATAATTTTCCCTCATAAAACAAATGCACATTCTCATAGCTCAGGGAATCATAATATTTATGAATAACACAATGAAATCATAAATCATAAAGGTAACATGGGGAATCCATAACATAATTACTTGGTATCATTCTCCACTACATTGGGAGTTTTGTTTGAAATACCCATAACCATATATTCCCTAAACATTTTATGAGAAAAATTAACATTTACCTCTATCACATTACCCAATGAATTGGAGAGTTATCTCATTCTCACCCACACAAGGATTATCAAAGAACCACACATATTTGGTTTATCATGTAACAACTTGTCAAATTCCCATGTACCATTAAATATCATAACACATTAAAAGATTGAAATTATCATCATTTCACATGTTAAAAACAGTAAATCAAATCAAGATATTGAAATATTCAATCCATTTACATAAAACAAATAAAACAATTAATAAAGAGATATTTTAATTAGTGTGTCCCATAGCACATTGAAATATTAAAATAATTAACATTTAAAAAAATTAATATCCATAAAAAATAAGTCATAAAACCATATTGAAATCATGGACAAGAATGATAAATATTTAGAATAATAAATATTTAAAAAATTTAAAATAATGTTTTAGTTACATCCCTTAACAACTTGAGAATGTACAAGAATAAAAATAATTACAAAATAACATTAAATAAAGATTACCATATAATGAGGAGTAAATGATTCAAGATATAATATATTAATGGGTTGTATATACAAAATATATAGTGAATTGGTGTATATCTACGAATAAATATCATTGTAATGTAAATTGAGAAAAAATCCATTACAAATTTAATATAATAATATTATGGATAAATCTATGACACAATTATGTTTGGAAAATTTAAACTCCCATGATATATGTGTATATTAATTGAAAAAAAATCATATTTCATTTACATATATTCTAGTAAAATTCAAACTAATGAAATGTATATTTAACTCAATGAATGGTAGTTGAGCTATGATCTTCTTTAAAATGATTTTATAATGGAAGATTGAATTTATCAATGTAGTGATTATCTATTAAAAAAGTATATCTTCACAAAATGAAAGTGTAAATTAAAAAATTAAAAATAAATAGTGATTCCACATATAATCATGGATCAATATAATCAACCAAGTATGCGTAAAACCCAAAGGGTTGAAATTGAATTTAAAATTTTCATTATGAAAATTCGGTAGCCTAATAGTGTCACATAAAATTCAGAAAATTTCTTGATGAGAGTGAAAAAGGAATCTCATCACAGGGAAATAAAATTTAATGAAATTGGTATATAAAATAACATAGACCAACATAAGAAAATGGAAATTAAAATTTATATCATAAAATAAGTCTTTGACTAAATGAGGAGGCGGAAAATATTCCTTAACTGAAGTCTAACATCTCTCGATCATTCTTTATTTTCCAGAATAGTAGAATTAAGTAAATTTATACTTTAATAATATCCCTTTTTCAGTTTATTATTCAGTTTATATTACTTATCATCATGTTATAAAAATGACATATTTATTTATGTTCATCCCGATCGTTTTTTCAATACTCGGTACTAGAGTTGAAAATGAACTTGATATAATTACAAATTTTCCATTATTTCAGAAGTAAATTTTCTTCAGAATAGTAATAATTATTTAAGAATCATATATATCTTATATATTAATGTAGTTATAATATTCCATAACATTTTGAGATAATAAATAAATTAACTGCTCATTGAGGCGGCAATATGTACGTACAGATTAATGTTACTTTCATCTCATTTTCATATTTCAAGGAATGAAAACTAGATTATACAAAGGTATATTATAATTCCAGTATAATGTAATATTTTATATATGTTAAATATGTTTTTTAACTAAATTTCTTAAATCTTACATGTATGTATTGAAAGAGTCATATCACTTTACGAGGGTGGTAGTCTGCTCTTCCTCAAATAAAATTTTCATATTTACACCTTATAGAAAGCATAAAAGATTTTCAAATAAAAAAATACCAGCATAGTGATAATATAAAAATAATATAAATAATATATAAATATTTTACCATTATACTATCCACCATGAGAGGTTGTAGTGGATAATTGAACAATCATCATTTCATGAGTTAGTAGTTCATCGTCCACAGAAATAATATGTTCATAATCATTAGATAGAGGTTTGTGTAACTGTAGTTATAATAATTCTCATAACAACATCCCTATAAATTTATGATACTAGAGTAGTTATCTAATCAAATAATAGGAATATAATATGTATTGGAAAATTAAAATAATGGAAAAGAACTATAGAGAAGAAACTACCTCTTAAATTGTGTAACTCCATTTGATTTAAGCCAAAATGATTTCCTGAATCTCTTTAATTCTAATATAAGGATTATAAAAGTAATAGAGTGATTTTGGGATCTTATTTATGTATATTTTGGATGATCCAAGGGTCTTCAGAGGTGTGACTAAATGGGTCGGTGTGATGCCCTTTTATAAGAAGGATGTGTGGTGCTTTAGGAATGTTTTGAAGTAATATTTTATTATAAAATGATTCTCTGTTTCAATTGTTCAAAAAGTCAATAATTTCAAAGGAAATATTTTTTGGGTTTAAAACATCTCAATAAATAGGTTTTATACAAGTCTAGGTCAAAAATGTAATCTTACCATTTAGCATTAGTCATTAGTTAACTAATCTAACTCTTACCCTGACGTCTTGTATATTCATACTATATGGTTAATATTTCTACTATAAAATTACAATAATACCTAAAATGGTTAATTAATTAAATTTTAAACATTATATAATTCATTGGGATGGATATTAAATTTTTAGGACTATAATGTCATTTAATAAAATATTATTTTTTTTAAAAAAAATCATTTATGTCAATTTTTAAACAATTCGTACCATGACATTTTAAAAATATATAAAATATTTATTATTTCAAAAAAACATCATTAATAAAAATATTAAAAGTCATAATGATCCAAAAAATATGTTTATGGAATAAAATGTTTAGAATAAATTTATTTTAATATTTACAATATCATTTATTCAAATCATTCATTAATAAGGGAATCACTACCTCATCATTGTAATAGAAATAAATATATTTATATTATGTCTAAAAATTATAAATAAAATATCATGATGTAGGAAATAGTATTATATTACTAATCACTTTTTATAGTCGATTATATTGCTTATATAACCACATATAAAAATTGTTCTATTAAAAGATACATGTTTATGTTATATTTTTCTTTACAATTAATTTATTCTTATAAAATGACATTTTCACTTCTATTTGGATTCATTGGGTCCCACAATCATCCCAAGCATTCCCTTGATTTAAATTATATATCATAAAACTATATTAAGAGACGTTTTAGGTTAGTTTTATGTTATTACAATATTAATTGTTTACTATTAGTTACCTGATGTACCCTTTAACCATGGTGAATAAAATAATTATTTAAGTTACAATTCATAATGTCCAAAAATAAGTTTTACAAATATAAATTTTTTTTACCTCATGATTAAAAATATGGTATCCATATCTCTAAATTTAAAGCACTAAATTTGTAGTAATTATTTTAAATTTAATTCTCGTTGTCAATACCAAAAGAGGGATTTTAAGAAGTAATTACTATAAAAAGATTGACATGTGTTTAAATCCAATTAATATTTGAATTTAATCCAATGACCATAATTGGATTAATTAATAAATATATAATCCAATAATACTTTGAAACGAATTAAAATCACAATCGAACTATATAAATAAATTAGATGAAAATGATGTTTTGAATTAAAATACAGAATTTTTCACTATCCATTAAAAATGATATTTTTATGAAAAATACCAAAATTTCATCCAACGTAACTTTTTATGTCCTTTTTCTAGAAAATAATTTTACTATTTAAAATATAAAAACTTCATGTTGAAAAATCTATATTAAAAATGGGTTCTCCATCAAAAATCATTAAAATGACTTTTCAAAAATATTAGAGTATTTAATGCCTAAAAAGAAATTCATTCTTATTTAAAGCATATAAATTGTATTGGATAAATTTAAAGACATTTTATAACCATATATTAGTTACTTATATTCATTCTTACTAATAAAATGGCTTGTCATTAACTACCATTCAAAATAATAATATTATTATGTTATTTTTTGGAATAACTCATAGTTGTGTGCAACGTAAGATTTCAAAGATACTTGTGGTTATGTGTTGAGTTCGGTATAAAAAAATTGTCCTCTTTAACATAAAAGTAATATCTTGTTCATAAAAATTAATCAATATGAAAATGTATTATTCTATTAATATATTCACCATTAGAGGTTGGGTATGTATTTTTTCCCTTTTCCCTTTCAGTTTACTCTATTGTAGTTTTATGATTTATCAGTTAATGTATGATTGATTTATTTATATCATATCTTGATATTTTTATCCATTCCCTCTTCACTTTTCAAATTAGATGGTTTTTTTTATTTTTATAGGTTCTTATGAAAAGTCCTTATTGCGTTTTTTTGTGCGTTCATGTAACGTCTCGAATCTAGGTGCCACACAACGGGTTCCCCGAACCCGGTTGGTTACATGACCTCAAGCGCATTTCACCAAACGCCAAAGGCTGATGACTAGCAGTGAGGGCCTAGGTCTGATAGTGGGGAAACTATTCCCTCATTTTTCAAGTGTAGCTCAACGAAAATAGATTGCAATATACAAAATGTAGAAGCAGTATAAAATACCAATGGTGAAATGAAAACAATACGGAAATAAAGAGAAGACCAACAGTCATATATAATGATGAAATATGTCCCTGTGTCTAAAAAAGCATCCAAAACAGAATACACTGCAATCAAAACAATACAGTACAAGGGAAAAATACAGCAAAGCAAAATAAAGCAGCGCAGTAAGAACTCAGCAGCATCGCAAGCCTATGCTCGATCACATGCTCTCATACTCCTCCGCAACAATCAAGTACTTGTATAAGGACTCTTTCCACATTTTAAACCTGTAGCAATATAATATATTTGGGCCCAAGATATGACCCAAATATGATGTGAGAAATAAATCCCATTAGGTAACCACCAAAGGCTCATGCCCAACTATCAATGAATTTGTGCAACAGTAGTGTGTAGTAATGAAAATGTAGTAAACTAGGAAGTACTCAAATGTAACTATCACTACTAGTTTTATTGCCTTTTTAATATTCACATAACAATTCGAAGCCTATGGTTTAGATTAGAAGGTATAACCAATGAAAATAACCACAGTGAATAAAAAAAGTAAATGGTGTCCATAGACAAGAAAAATTCATACCCTCGGGTAATCAGATTCAAAACACATAGGTGATTGCCCATAGGCATAACAAATGTTACCCGTAGGCGTATGAGGTTTCGACCATAGGAAAAATAATCTACTACCCATAGGCATGAGAAGAGTTGCCCATAGGCTAAATGAAACACTACCCTCAAGATAAGAATGTAACCGGGCCGATCCCAACACATAAGAAATCAATTTATATATGATTCCTCTCAAGGAAATTTGAAGCATGATAACATCATGGTATACCCTCTGGAAACATGACCAAATGGCTAAACAAGGGAATGAACCCACGAGGTGGCCCTAGATCAAAGAAATGATCCCAAACAGAAGTTGTACAAATTCCTAAAATTACCTACACAATTCTAGGTATTTAATGATTCATGGCCTTATCCATACGACACCCCAACATTGGCGTGTATTACAGTGGTACAAAAAACACTCAGTAGTTGGAGTTAATCTTCTGACCACCTACCTTGATCTCCAATGGTCAATATACACGAACGACGCCCCATGAAATTTCTGAGAACAATGTAGATTTGGGAATAATGATAACACATTCAAATGTAAATAAATTTTCATTGTTAAAGAATTCAAAGGAATGGTTAATTACGAGAGACGAAATCACCCATGCGGTTCATTCAGGACCATTAGTGAAGGAGATCGAGTTCAGGTTGACGATTAAGAGCTTCACCAAGATACAGCTGTCACTCCTGAGCTCCAAATGCATGCTTTTCCTCCTCTACCAAATGAAGATGCTACTGTGCATTTTAAGTGAAAAAACAGACTACACAGTGTGTACACTCAAGTACAAGGTGTGTACTTTCAACATTAAACTATTCCTCTGGCGGCTAATTTTCACCGCTAATTTATTCACTTGCTAATATGAGTACACGACGTGTATTTTGGAATACACAGCATGTACTGTCGCTCAAATGACAGCTAATTCCACCGCCTTATTGTTCACCTACCGATTGATTACACAGCGTGTAAATACTAAGCAAACAACATGTAGTCAGTTTGAACACCCTCCATCGCCGGTATTCCTACACGCCACGTGTACTCTTCCCACATGGCCAATGTACACGGCGTGTGGTATTGTACATGGCGTGTACCCAAAAAATTTGGGAATATTCCCCATTTTTCATTTTTCATAAAAAACACTAAAGAAAAAAGAAAAAAAAGAAACCCATACATCAAGAATTAGATTGAGGTTCTTACAAACATCCCCCCTTAAAGAAATTCATCCCCAAATTTCCCTTCCAAGGGAGGTGAAGATAAAGCTCAGAATAAATTTGGCCACTAATCACTTACGTCGGTCTTCTGTTCCTAGGTTTTGTCTTGTACTCGGGCATGCTGCCATAGCACCCATACGAGAGGAACTGACCGGCCTCAAAGTACCTTCATAATCCATTCATCAATACAAATCAAATTCTCCTAAAAAGATTCATTGACCAAAAGCTCAACCTTCGCAGGCCGAAAGACATGAGATGAGCCTAATTAATAATGGTGCTGCTACGATACATGGAAGTCTATGTGAATGGCCTAGTAGCTCTATGGTAATTACCACGGATAGGAAACCGGCTTGACTCTTTTAGGAATCTCAAACAGGCACACATACATCAGTGATTGTTTACCCTATCTCCTAATCCCCCCATGTCCCATCCTCGGTGAAACACGCAAGAAAATCCAATCCTTGACATAAAAACTCCCAGGGTATTCTAAGATAATCATCATAATATTTCTAACGACACTGTGTTGTAGCCATCCGCTTCTGAATCAACTAGACCAACTCTGATGTCTCCTTCACGAGACATGGTCCTAGTAAAGCTGCCTCATCTATCTCCAACTAGAATAAGGGTGATCTAAATGGGATAACATATAATGCCTTATAAAGTTCCATATCAATAATTCCATCAAAACTGTTATTGTGGGGAAACTCAACCAGGTGTATGTGCTTCTCCCAAGAGCCCCCAACGTCCATGAATTATGCACGCAGCAAGTCCTCTAGCACCTGTATCATATGCTATGACTGGACATCGGTCTGAGGGTGGTAAGCTGTGCTCAGAATCACCAGTGTACCCAGTGCCCTTGGAATCAAATGCCAGAAAAGATAGAACAAGGGACCCCATGATGGCGTACTACCTCTCAGATATATATCTTTCTGAGTTCGTCAACAGTAAAGTTCTCCTTGATCGACAAAAAATGAGATACCTTCGTAAGTCTATCCACAACAACCCATACGCAGTCACAGTCTCGAGGTGACCTCGGCAATCCAGTCATGAAGTCCATCGTGAAATCATCCCACTTCCACTCTGTGGTGGGTAACTACTGTAACAGTCTGACTGGCCTCTGATGCTCTGCCTTCACCAACTGACAGGTGGAACATCTCGTAACCAAACCAGCTACCTCTCTTTTCATTCAAGGCCACCAATACATGAATCTCATGTCATGATACATCGTGGTGGCTCCATTATGAACTGGGCAAGATTTACCATGAAACTCTCACATCAACACCATGCACATATCCCATAGAACCCACGGTAATACATGGTTACATAGTACCTCGTCACCGCCTATCGTCCAACCCGGAGGTGGGTCCTCACTGGCCACTGACTCCCATAGAACTAGGCCTTCTGAATCTAATAGTTGTCTCATATTCACTCTATCCAAGGGGGTAGAATTCATAGCTATGGAAGAAATATAGGCTCACCCTTGACTATCGTGCACCTCCAAATTAACCTTAGATAATAAATCCATAAGCTTCCATTCACTACTATCCACCTACACTGCCTGTATCTGAGTCCACCAACTCAGTGCATCGGCTACTGCATTACCTTTACCAGGTGTATAGGAAAGCTCAATGTCGAAGAACTAAAGGTATTCAACCCACCTTCTCTGTCTCAAATTCAATTCATGCTGGGTTAAGAGGTAATTGAGACTTTTGTGGTACTTAATCCCCAAAAAATGCTTTCCCAATAGATAATTTCTCCAATAGTGTAACGCATGAACAACAACTGCCAACTAAAGATCATGTGTTGGGTAATTCCACTCATGTGTCCTCAACTTCTGAGACTCGTATGCAACTACTCGATCACCATACATCTACACTGCCCCCAGCCCAATACCTAATGCATCACAGTAAACCGTATAGTTCATCCCTTTCTCTAGATGTATCAGGATTGGTGATGATGACACCCTTCCCTTCATCTCTTGAAAGGATCACTCGCAACATTTTAACCAAACGAACATCACACCCTTCTTATTCATACCCATAAATGGCACTTCTAAGCGAGGGAAGTCCTATATAAAGCTCATGTAGTAACCATCTAGCCCTATGAAACTCCGTATTTCAAAAAAGTTTTTAGGATGCTCTATGGAAACTATTTCACTCACTTTATCTGGGTCTACCACAACTCCTGCCTCTTAGGTGATATGACCAAAGAAGTGTATCTGGTCAATCCAAAAGTGGCACTTTGAGAGCATAACATATAGGTGATTCTATCTCAATATACTCAGAACGATATCAAGATGGATTGCATGTTCATGTCAAGTGTGAGAGTACAACATGATATCGCCCATAAAGTCTACCAAAAATGAATCCTGATGAGGGTGGAACACATGATTTTTCAGAGCCATGAAAACTGATGGCATTTGTGTTTTTCCAAACAACATAATAATGAAATCATATACACCATATCTTCTCTGAAATGTTGTAAGCGGTATGTCTGATGGTCTAGCGTGTAATTGATGATATCCATATCTCAAGTAAATATTCGAGAACACTCATGATTCTTGAAGTTGATCAAAATGAACATCAATACATGGAAAGCGATATCGGTTCTTGACCTTCAACTGGTTCATCTTTTGGAAATCCACACAAAGTATTAGGTTACCATCCTCATTCTTAGCAAACAGGAAAGGAGAACCCCACCGAGAAGTACTAGGTCGAATGAAACCCTTTTCCTACAACTCCTCCAACTGCCTCTTGTGATCCTACAACTATGGTATAGCCATACTATAATGTGGAATGAACAATGGTGATTCCCCTGGCACAAGCTCAATAGAGAAATCTACCTCTCGCCTGAGAGGAAGACCGGAAAAGTTGCATGGGAAGACATCCCTTAAAAAATCAACTACTAGAGGGAAATATTTCTTACAAGTTCATATGTCATCTAGATATAAACTCAAAATCTAGGTTATCATTCCACCTCACCCACGAAGCTTGGGTCCAGTTCGGCTCGCCTAGACATCCCATTCACACTTGTATAGAAACACTCTACCCTCTAATGACGTGAAACTATCCCTATGAATATTTAAATCAATAATGTCTGGAAAGGGTACCAACCAGTCCATCCCGATAATGACTTCATAGCTCATCATCTCTAAGAAATAGAGGTCACATAGAAAGGAAAACCCACCATCATCTAGGGGAACTCCCGATACTGATGCACACCTGCTGTTCTAGTTCCCAACAGAGTGTCTAGTGTCATAATATCAGAATGAAGAATAAATATAGATCCCAAGGTTCTCCACAACGTGCACAAATATAAAGCTATGTGTAGAACCCATATCAAAAAGTACTAAAGAAGAAACTGAATCAACTAGAATAGTACCTCTGATAGTGGAAGGTCCAGGATCCTGCTCATGTTGGGTCTGTTGCACTGCATATGCCAGCCCAGTGCCGCAGCCCTGCGACACATATTGGCTACCGTGAGATGACCCACCCTACTATCTCTAAGGTCCTTGTGTCTGGCTACCACGGCCACGACCACCACCTATGCATGTTCGTCCTATCAAATCCTAATTTCTGGACTTGTAAGAAGCTTTTGGCCCTACTCTAGCACACAGATTCTACAAAGAACCCCTCTCACTATCCACTAGATGAAACGTCCTGCAAAATGCTGGACATGACCCATCTTGCCACAAGCTCGTCACACCACTTGGTCATGTGGACACTGGGGTCTCTTGTGCCCCTATCTATCACACTAGTTGAACATGACCTGGCCACCTAAAGAAATATTCTGGCTAGTACTGCAACCCTGAGATAAATCCATCTACCTCTTCCTCTTACTAGTAGAAATAGTACGAGAAACAGGTGTTGAACCACCCTGGCTTGCACCACTAGCTTCCAGCAAGTTCCTCTTAGTAATCATCACCTTGTACATAATAGTGTGCATTGAAGGAAACATTAAATTGTTTACATGTGCTTGAATATCATATCAAATACCATCCTAAAAGTGTCTAGCCCTCAATGTCTCGTCACCCACCAGAACATGTGCAAAGCGCTGTAGCTCGGTGAAGCGGGAAGAATAATCCATCAATGACATAGTGTCATATTGTATATTTATGAACTCTAGAGCTAGATCTACCCTTAGTGTCATAGGAATGAATAAATCATATAAAAATCATGAAAATATTGCCATGCCATGTTCCGGGGATGCTCAGTCTGGGTGGTAAAATTCCACCATCGCTAGGAGGAATTATGCAACATGTATGTAGCGAGCATGACCATCAGCACAGGTGGGGTGTCCAGATGCTCGAAAATAGTTTTCATAGAACCCAGCCAAGACTCCGAAACCTATGGTCCACCATCCTTGGAAAATGTATGCAGATGATTCTGTAGAAATATTTGTGTCATATATTCCATAGATGTGGCAACCAATGATGCTCCCAAGAAGGTCTGCCTAAACCGTATGAAGCCATCACAGAACTGCACATCAGTGCCTGTGTCTGGAATAACAGTTGGTGCCACATCTAGGTATGCTGAAGGATCTATAGATATCCCATGTTCTACCATCTATGGAGTGTAATCATTGCGGATCTCCTGTAGAACAACTCTAGGTTTTCTCTGTGGCATGACTCTACAAATTCAAACACACACCATAGATTAAGATCATCAGGGACTAAAAATAAGGAGTCTAAGAAGAATACATGAGAAAGAAAACATACAAGTTTGAAAAAACAATACTACCATGTGTGTATAATAACTACACGGAGTGTTCCCATAAGTCATTCACATGGGAGTGTACCTCTTCTAGAACTGTTCTTGTAACACCCAAAAACACGACGTGTTGTCCATACACACAGCGTGTACTTGAATTTTCTTCCCAGAACGAGTCCTTCTCCAAGGCTTAGCTACACGTATCTCCTTTAAATGCAAATACATGACATGTATAGGGTCTACACGACATTTACTAGACAAGCTTCACCAACCCCTGTTGTTTGTTACACGGCCGGGTAGACAACTCAGACTACATTGTGTGTTCCAGATAGACCCAGCATGTACGACTTAGATTCCAACTGCCTGTGTTGTTAGTGACATGTATTTCTACTCAGATGACACTATACGGTGTGTTACACCCACACACAGCATGTAAACCACTCCGTCTTCCCAGCCACACGACCATGTCCACAAGGTCTCTCACCGGTCAGGACTACATGATGTGCCCCATAGGTAGAAGATGTGTACACGGTAGGGTAACACCGACCCATGTTGGTAGTTACACGGCCAGTTCCCCAGGATAACCTACCCGACATGTTTTTCATTGAAATAGAGTGTATAAGCTCAGATTCTGTTGCCCATGTTGTTAGTTACCCTGCAAACATAGGTTCATCAAAACACGGCATGTATAATCAGTACACAACATAGGATTTCAAAGTATCATTACCCAATGTTTCTGCACACACATCCTATGACATGGGTTACAACAACATGGTGTGTATATAAATTACACAACATGTATTTAATTTTTTTCTATTTCTTCCCGTAAAGATGATTTAACAACGTGTAATTAAAACTACACGGCGTGTATTCTGGGTTTTTTAGATAGTAAGCCTTAGAAACTACCCTGAAGTACATAAAAACACTGAAACTAACACCTAAGTTCCTAATTCGGATCCGTGAGGGCCCATACTCCCTGTGAATCAAAGCTTGGTTTCTTATAATTGTTATATACATGGTAAACATTCAATGATAAACCAAATTCCACTTGATGAGGGCCCATACTCATCAAGAACCAATGTTTGGTGTTCATTATACAAAACCTTACATAACAATTCCCCATCAAATACGATGAATGTAATCAAGGAATCTATCACAATAGTATGATTTTACTTGCACGACATTTATCACAACTACATGTAATTTCTAATGATCCTATATGGCCGGGAAACTATGCTTGGAATGTGATTCTAACGTGTGACTAAACGAGGAATGTGGTGGAATACACTTATCTCCTCAGGTAAAAACTAAATAGAACACAATTATAAATATATAAACAACACACTGCAAGTGCGTCACCCAACGGTGAAAATCAAAACAACTGTAATATTTCAAAACCAGAAAATTTCCAACACGATGTAAATAGGATTTCCCAATACACATATTAACTACCCCAAGCACAACTTATTACCAAGTACCTATTCCTTCCTATCCCTGGCTATAAGTTCCAAATAGTATGTCAGAAGAAAAAAAACCCCTTTGATACCACTTTGTAACGTCCTTAATCTGGGTGACAAAAAACTGGAGCCCCGAAACCGGTTGGTCACATAACCTCAAGTGCAATTCCCCAAATGCCAGAGGCTGCCGACTAGCAGTGGGGGCCTAGGTGTGATAGTGGGGAAAATATTCCCTCATTTTCCAAGTTTAGCACCTTGGAAATAGATATCCTCCTAAAAAGTGTGGATGCAGTATAAAATACCAATGCTGAAATGAACACAGTTCTAAAATAAAGAGAAGACCAACAGTCATATATAATGATGAAATATGTCCCTAAGTGTACAAAATTAGCGAAAATAAGATGTAATATAATATAAACAATACAATACAATGGACAAATACATCAAAGAAAAATAATGAAGTGCATCTATAACTCAACAGCATCACAAGCCTAAGCTTGGTCTCATGCTCTCCTACTCCTATGAAAAAATCATGTACATGTTTAGGGACTTTTTCCCCTTTCTAAACCTACAAAAATATAATCTATTTGAGCCCAAAACATGACCCAAATAGGGTGTGAGATATAAGTTAGTGTATCCAACAACCAAATGAATTTACCCAGATTTCAGTGAATTTTTGCAACAACAGTGTGCAGTAATGGAAATTCAGTAAACTAGGAACTACTCCAAAGTAACTGTCACTACTAGTTTCATTGCCATTTTAATATTTACATAACAATGTCATGCCTGTGATTTAGCTTCCCAGTTATAACCAAATAAAACCACCACAATGAATAAAAAAAGTAAAATTTTTCCCCAGACATGAAAAAACCTTACCCTCAAGTAATCAGAATTGAAACCCCCAAGTGATTGCCCACATGCATAACAAATATTTCCCACAAGAGTACAAGGTGTCTCCCATAGGCATAAAATATACTACCCACATGAATGAGAAGAGTTGCTCAGAGGCTAAACAAAACACTTCCCTCGAGCTATTCAAGTAACTGAGCCGAGCCCAACACATAAGTGAGCTCTTTATGTACGATTCCTCTCAAGGCAATTTAAATCATGCTAACATCACGGTATACCCTCAGGCAACCTGGTCAAACAGCTAAACAAGGGAAAGTACCCTAAGGGTGTCCCTGAATCCAAGAAATGATCCCAAACACTAGTTTTACATATTCATTAAATTACCTGTGCAAATATAGGTATTTAATTAATCATGGCCTCAACCACACGACACCCCAATATGGACGCATATCACAATGGTACACAAAAAAAACTCAGAAGTAGGAATAAAACATCACAACACCTACCTCGATCTCCAATGGTCGATATATGCAAACGATGCCCCATGAAACGTTCGAGAACAACATAGATCTAGGAACAATGATAAACCATTAAAACATAAATAACATTCCCTCGGGAATGAATTGGAAGGAATGTTTAATGAAGAGTGAATAACTAACCCGCACAGTTCAATCGAGACCATCAGTGAAGGAAACCGAGTTCTGGTCGACGATCGGGAGCTTCTCCAAGCTCTAGCTATCTCCCCCCGAGTTCCAAATGAGCGTTCTGCCTCCACTTCCAAATGAGGAAGCTACTGCCCATTTTAAGTAAAAAAACGATACTACATAATGTGTACTCTCAAGTACACAGTGTGTACTTTCAACCTATAATTGTTCCTCTATAAACTACATTTCACCGCCGAACTATTCACTTGCCGACATGAGTACACGGCCTATATTTTGGAGTACATTGTGTGTACTGTTTCTCAGCTAGAAACTACTTCCACCGCCTTACTATTTACCTACAGACATATTACATTGCTTGTAAATACTATGTACATAGTGTGTAGTATGTTTTTACCCCCTTCATCACTAGCAGTACTACATTCCATGTGTACACATCCCACAAGGCCAAAGTACAAGGCGTGTGGAAATGTACACGGTGTGTACCATCAGAATAATGGATTTTTACACATTCTCCTTATTTTATCAAAAAAATATAAAGGATAATAGGAAATGAAGAAACCCGTACCTCAAGAATAAGAACCGGGTTGTTACACTTCAATATTAGAGGCCACCTAGGCCTATGGAGGAGGTCATATGGTAGTTATGGATCGACCCTCTTCACGAGTCAGTCTGCGACATATCACATAATTTTAGATGATTATTCAAAACATTAAGAAATATATACTCCAGATGACTATTATAGTTTAGTTTATTTGGAATCATGGAAACAAAATCAGTTTACCTGGTGAAATATCTTTAACATCTCCCTTGAAGATAGCCGCCTTTAGTACTTCAACTAAAAACCATTCATTATAACAAAATGAATTTAAACATATGAATATGATGAGATCATCTGCTCAGTAAGAGTAAATAAATGAAATGCATAATCACAACATGAAAAAAATGTCTATGAAACAATATCAAAACCATTAGAGATTACAAACTACATATTATAGATCATAATAATGATTTGTATTTCATAATACATGGTTCATAAGAGATTTAAGAGAATAAATTATGGAATCATAATATTAGAATAAGACATAAAATTTGTGGAATTCACATTGGTTTAAAACATCGTGAACATGTATTAGTAGAAATATGTTCACTTAGTAATCTTTGGACATGAGATCAGGCACCCTCGTCAACAAATGGACATGAAACCAGGTTTATACATAACATTGTAAAGGTGTTATCCTGTTCAAGAATAACTTTATGTACATGAAACCATGTCCACGAAAAATATTGTGAACATGTAATCCAATTCATGCATAACCTTATGAACATTTAATCAGGTTCACGCACAAACCTATGGAGATGAAACTTTTGATAATATAATAAGGTTCACTCATAACATTCTGAAGATGTAATCAAGTTCACTCATAAACATATGCTCACGAAACCATGTCCACGGTTAACATTGTGAACATTTAATAAGGTTAACTCATAACATTGTGAACATGTAATCAGTTTCATGCAACACATCTATACCCATTGGACATCCAATAATACCAAATTTATTGGAGGGAGTTATCTGCCCCACCCATATCATACTAAAATCATTCATACATGTTCTAAGAAGTAAAAATATAATTAATCATACCATGAATCATAAAAATAGAATCATTTTTTAAAAATAAAATCATAACCCATGAAATGAAATGGGTATCCCCAAGATTTCATAATTTATAGAATACACATATACAATTCATTTTATTAATGCTCACCAAAATTTATAAGGGACTATCATTTAAACAATATAATCATTGTATAGTTTCCATTAAAAATATAATTTTCATCCATATCGTTGTTCACTATAGTTGTTTAAAAATGTGTTTTTCTATTATCCCATGTTTTTTCAAAGATATTTCTTCCTAGGTTTTTAATTTAAATTTTTTTTGGAAAATAATATTTCTTCCTATTCTAAAAAGGATCATTAGAGTCTTTTCGAAATAAAATATGTAAGTAATTTTTTTTAATATATATTGAATGAGATGTTATCCCACTATCATAGTTCTCTAATACCTTTAAGGCTATATTAAATTCATATATGATTTTTTTGAAACAAAATTATTTCTTTTATAATTTTACATCATTTGAATGATAGTTTTATAATTTGAAAGGATAATTTCTAAAAGAAATATTTTGAGTGACATTTCAATTTTTTTCATCATTTATAATATTTTTTGATGTAACTTATGATTTTCTGTTTATATTATTCAATTAAAATATACAAATTTTTAATAGTATTTTTGTGATTATAATTTATTGATATTGTGTAATACCATTTATTTTCTACAGGTTATCCAATAATGAAATGCTACCAAATCCTTTTTATTTTCATGGGTTTTTATATAATGAATTATTTAGGTTAATTTTTCAAATATATATTTGTTTTAATTATAAGGTGGGTTGGATATATATCTCCCTCAAATGCTTTAGGTATTGATCTAATATCTAATGTGATTTACATGACTAGAATAGTGACTAAACAAGGTTTATATAGGACTTGAAAATTAAGTAAAACCAGTTCAGTATATATATTTTTCCTCCATTATTTTCCTTGAAATGATTATATAGTACTAAAATGGGTTTTTATGTGAACCCATTTTTCTATAATAGCATTGGGAATGTTCACTTTTCACTAATGAAATTATCTTATATTCTTATTTTTTTCATATAATTCTTTGTTTCTATCCAATTTAATTCATTTATGATAATGTCTTATGAATTTGTTATGATTTATTCTATGAATCCACATTATGGTCATTAATATGTAGGGTATAGTTTTAAAATGTTAATTTCATATTATTGTATCTTTATGCTTTTTTTATAATTAAAATCTTGCATGTTTACCCTTACTGAGAATCTGAGATCACCCTTTTATTACATTTCTTTTACCCCAGATATGAGGAAATATATCACGTTTTGTATTTAAAATATAGTTCTAGTAAAAAATAAATTAGTGGGAGATAATGACGATGTTTTAGGTTCCTACTATTTTTTTATTACATATTTCAAAATAAACTAATCACATTAAATTATGGATTGGTTTTTATATGTTTTCTAATACATATTCATATATTTAGAGGTAATATGTATATATATGAATAGAGTGTGATTTTATAGCTGGTAATAATGTAAAAAATATTGTAATAATTTATAAACTATGGAGAGAAATCCTTAGTATTTAACATTTGGATATTTTTTGGTTACAATCCTATATTTTTATATAAAATAAAAAATAATATAGGATGCAAACTATGTTTTAATGGATTGAAAATTTATAAGTCTCTTCTATTTACTATGTGGTTTTCTATGAATGTTTAGTGATACTCACAAAATAATTTGTGGATTTTATAAATGAATATAACCAGATGGAACTGTGTTATTGTCAAATGTGATGGGAACCACAATGATTTTCCTTTTAATAATCTAAATTTATTGGGATATAGAATGAGAAATTTTATTACAGTAATAAAATATGATATGAATCATATTGTACTTCCTATTGAGAAAGGGAGGGAATAATATTCTTAGGAGTTTATCAAAAGTAAATGTCCACCTTATTTCAGTTGGAATCTAATCCCATATTTTGGAAAAAATAGATCAACACAATAAAGAAAATATTTTCTACTCTTCAATTCTTAGGATATATAAATGTTTTAAATGTTTTTATCATCTGGAAGGAGAATTATTTCAATTTTAGAATATTAAAAACAATAAAATTGATTAAGTAGTAATTTAATTAATGCTAATGTATAACATTAAGGTGACATTATTCAGTATGTAATTCCTACTTATTCAATGTACAAAATTAGAGAATGAATTTATTATGTTTAATTAGAAGGTTGAAAAATCCATCAGTACATATGTGAATAATTTAATAAACCATGAAGGGTATTCCTTTGGTTTAATCATCTATCTAGAAAATAAAATTGATGGATAATTTTTTGGATTAAAATAAATTATTATAATGGAATTTTATATAAGGGAATTCAATACATATAATGAAATTTTTCTAAGTGATATCAAGGTAGACATGGAAATCAGAGTTATTAATAAATTTATGGTTTTGATAAAAAAATTAAAAATTGAATTCCATTGAATTTATAAGAACAATTAAGTGAGAATATGATAACTCTCTGTTGCTAATTTTGTGGAATGAAACATGGATGAAATTATATTAAGGGAACTAGTAAATTTTTTCAAGGTGTAAATGATGGTAATCATGAAATTAATTTCTGGAGTTATATAAAGAAGTTATATATTGATTATAATAGACAGAAATATGAATAGAATGTTCCCCATACTTCAAGGCATATACATTTATGGAAAATTATCATTATACTTAAACATTCCCAATTATAATGTTTAATATGATGATCAATATCAACTAACTTTTAAAACAAAAGGAAAATGGAAATCTCACGAGATCACCATTGGAAATATGGTGTAAAATAATAAATTGTTAAGAATTATTGTGTTTTAATGGATTAGAATTCAAAAATAATGATTTGGAATTATTTTTAATGTAATAAGGAATATTGTATCATAAAATCATTGGTCTACTGTAGTGTTTCGATAATTTTAAAAATGTTATTTTGAATAAGGATATTGAAATGGAATTTTTTTTACTAGTGCGGTGATGTTTTTTGAGAAAACGTGATTAATGTAATTATTTCCATTAATATGTGCACCATGATTTGATACAATATTCATAAATAGACGCTCTATTTTTGATAAAATAAATGTTATAGTATTGATTAAAATTTAAAATATTATTTGTATGATGACAAGGTGGATTAAGGATTTATTTAAAAAAATTCGATTTATTGTATGACAAAATAGTTAATTCATGAATGCATGAACTGTTTGACTAATTTTTTATGGTAATTCATTTTTTCCATGTTTCAATAGAATACATTATAATGATCTTCAATAGATTGTTATGTGAAAAGTAAGGGATCCATCCTATTGGTTTAGGGATTAATGATACATTCATTAGGAAAATATAGTAGCATTCATTCAATTGGGTTGTATTTTAATCTTTTGGAAGGTTAATTTGGGTAACAAATTATAAGGTTTATTATGTTAATAAATGTATGAGGTTTTATATATTAATTTATTACATAACTATATTTAGATTTATCAAAAGGGTGAATCTCCATCATTATCCAAACTATAGCTTGAGTTGCATCAGGATTGTAACAAGGGAAAAACCCAACCATCTCCACATAGATCATCAATACTTTCGGAAATCAGTCATCATCGTTGCACAAAAAACAATCTCAACCACTATATGTTTTCATATAATGAGTGTAGTATACACTATTGGGATCATTTGAACATATACATCCTCTAGCCCCACCATATTCACATCAACCCCCATATATCTTCTAGATCTATCATTCTCAGAATCCAATACCACATTTAATCACATATCATTCACCTAAAAACTCAATTTGGTTAGGAAAACAACATTAGATTCTCTCTTTCCATATATAATAAAATAATAGGTTGGTTAATATATTTTTTTGTGATGTTTCATTTTTTTAAAAGTGAAAAACTATTAAATTTTAATTGAAAATAAGTTTTCATCCTATTGATTTGGGTAGATAAATTTTACTTTAAATTTTTTTATGTAAATGTATTTTAATTAAACATAAATAATACAAATTAAGGCCATTAAAATCAATATCAAAATGAAATTAGATTTAAAATCATTTATAACATTGGGAATTTTCAATTTAAAATCACACTTTTTCATTATGTATACATGATTAATTTTAAATATAAATTTTACAATTCTGTGAATTGGATTTTGTAAAATAGTATAGTAATATAATATTAGGGGGTCAAAAATTTGTTGAATCATCATTTTCATTTTTATGTTTATAATTTTTACCCTGGTAACGATTCTATGTGCCATAAATAGGAAATAAAATAAGGTGTTAATGGTATTTGTACATCGTAAATTTTATTCCACCAGCTAATTAAAAGAAGAATTTTTTTATTGGGAGTTATTGGTACCAATTAAATAGATGAAAAACTGGTGATGGTTGGGAATAATGAAAAATTGGATCAAATGTTAATAAATAATATTTTCATCTATTCTTATCATTATTACATTTTTTATTCAATTTTTTCAAGATGAAATAATTGTTTTCTTTTTTCATAAAATGGGTCATGAGTCCTCATAAAATATATGCAGCCAAATCCTTACATTGGATGAGCATCAATAAATAAAAATGAAATACATACTGGCATATTAGGTGCAGACTAACACTGATAAAAACAATTAAATGATGGGCAACATTAGATCTGAGATCATTGATATGAAAAAAATAAGAAAATGGATTTTTTTAAAGAAGTTACAAATGATTTTTCAAGTTGGATAATGAATTTTTTTTGACATTTTTAGATTATTTTTTATTAATTTTTTATATTTATGACATGGTGATGTCAACACGTGTTGATATCTTTAGAACATAGAACTATGATTTTGGAAGAATGGTTTAAAACGATATGTATGGATTTTGGTACAGATCATTAGAATAAAATGTTATTTTTCATTTTGTATTATTCTTCACAATGTGGATTAATATATTTTTAAATTATAAATTGATGCAGAGGAACATAGTAAATAATTTTAGTTTTTTTATATTCCATAATTGTAATTAAGAAATTGGAATGAAAACTATAATTAAAATGAGGAACTGTTAGAATTTATGATGAAAAGTGAGTATGTTAGAACATTAGAAATGGTTATAGAAGAAATGAGAAGTGTAATGAATCACTAGAGAATTAAAATATATAGATGAAATGTATATTAGTTTGCTATTTTTTTAAATTAGGTTAAGTCGTAAATCTTCTCATATTCTTCCCTAAACCATTTTTTCACACCAATCAATGGAGGAGAGTTTATTTTATATTCTGATGGATTTGAAAATTGTTTACGTGAAGATAAAAATATTGAATATCAAATGTCTTATTAAGATGAAGATTCATTATAGATAATTTACAAGTATTTTTTTGTATAGATGAAGATCAAGTAATATCGTACTCAATAGACTATCAAATCAGTCGGGATCATCAGATCAAGAAACTAGACTATGATTTATTGAATATGGAAGAATAGGATTATAATTTTAATGCATTATTTTGTATGATTAATATTTCCAATAATTGAAATTGTATTGAACATTAAAACTACATAATCAATCTAATTATCATTACAAATTCATGATAATTTTATAACATTTATTGGGTAGAAAAGTGAATATTTTTTGTTAGATTAAATTTATGAATGTTGACAAGGTATGATAGTAAAATGTGTTGAATTCGTTATAGAATGTTTCAGAACATATTACACAATCTTTTACAATAACATTTTGTTCTAGTTAAAGCACATTTAATGATGTATTAATAAGTTTTCAACAAAAGTGTAATGATATATTCTAATTTTTTGTATCCTAACAGATGGATTGAATAGTTGATTCTATGGTATTGGATATTCCCAAATTATACTATGGCCAAGGCTGATATTTTTATGTATTGAACTTCAAAAATTGTTGTATTCATGTGGATATGTGATTTTATTGTTTTCAGCAATGTGATAACACTTTTACAAGAGGAAAATACAGTTTCACAAGGAAGGAAACATTAAATAACAAGATATCATTGAGTCACCCAATCCTTTAGTTAGTGATATATTGATCATAGTTAGGAAATTTTTGTTCTTATAAGAGGGATGGTTCCATTCATATAATCATTAATGATGTGTTTGAATGCTAAATCATGACGTAGATGTTTAATTGTGAGGGATATATGTGGAATATTATCCACGATGGTAAAAACTAACATATAATGAAATATATAATGAGGAATTATCTTGTATATCATGGTCATGATGTTGTAGAATTTATAATTCACATATATACTTTAATTGATTAAAACGTACCTAGAAAACCTATTGAAATGATGAATCCTGAAAAGGATGGAATAGAAAATAATTTAATATTATCAACACATTAGGAAAGTGAGTTTATAATATTTAGGTGTGTTTTAACTACTAATTGTATATGTGATTAGGTTAAGAACCTTTATAGTGGTAATAATAATGTAAATATAGATATGTATAAAATATTGAATCAAACGTATGATGATATGGAGATGGATGATTATGAATCTTATTTTTACTTATTTAGAAGGGTGAATGTCACTTTTATCACTTTTATATGTCCTGGGGAAAAGTTTGGATATTTTTTAATTTTTGTAAAGATATTGAAAATCCTTCGTAAAAAGTTAGATAATAGTGTTTCCATGTTGGAAGATAGAGATCAAGAAACATTATAAATGGGTGATTTGAATAGTAATATAATTACTTATGAAATTAGAAGGGATGCATTTATGAAAGAAAAAAACAATTGTTTACAAAAAACTTTTTTTAGGGAATCCATGGATAACAATATTGAGAAAATTTTTAAAGAACAACATAGAGATTCTGATTCTGAAAATGAGGAAGGAAAAAACCATGGAGAATTTTTATCATTCATTTCTAAAAATGTATAAATTGTTAATAGTAAATATATTGGAATATTTGCAACATCCTAATATTTTAAATTATGTGTATTCTTAAATTATTTTAATTTCTTAAATAGATTTCATGGCACTGAACACTGTTCTTAATAAAATGATTAAATATTATTAATTAATAGTGATAGTTATCACCTATCCATTGGAATATTGGAAATAATAGAAATTAACTAAATTATGATAATATAAATTTCTCATGTTTATAAAATTTATTCATTGGTTACAAATTAATTAAAAATGATAATTGTACCAAATTAATAATAAAGGATGTCATTTTATGGAAAACTAATTTTTATTCAAAAATTGACATTTTTCTTTAACAAAGAATATTAATCACTATTTGTGAAATATATTAATAAAATTGATTTTTTATATATTAAAAAATGTTTTTATTTCATACAATAAATTTTTAGTCTTAAGATATGAATAAACACAATTTTAACCATAAAAACGCTTTATTCTGAAGGTACTTTTTTCTCATTCTGATTGTATACCAACATTAAAACAGAATTTTGACACTTTTATAAAAATAATTTTACAAACTAAAATAGAAATATGAATATCAATATTTTCTTATGGTTTATTTTTGGCATTTTTTGGAGATGTTTCAATTTTTTATGAATACTGACAATTATTTAATTTTAATTTAAAACATCAATTTCATCTAAATTAATAATATAGTAAAATTATATTTTTTTAGTTATATAGTAGCATTTGTTTAAATATACATTAATCAAACCACTTTAGTTTATTTCAATCAATTTCACATTTAAATTGAATATAAAAAAATCAAACATTTTAACTTTTCAATTTCAAAACATGTTTTTTCATAGTGTTTTCATGATTAATTTTAAAAATATTTTTCCAGTTATTAGAATTTGATACTGTAAAATTGTTTCAATATTTTGAATCATAAGTTCAAAACTAGGTTTTATTTTAATTTTTTCATTACAAATTTATCATGGAAATAATTATTTTTCTATAGTATTGGTATGAAATTCACCAGGGTAAAAGTTAAAAGGTAAAGTTAACCATAAAAAATTATTGAATCTATTTATTTTTTTCGGTATTTAACAACCACAACCATCATCCAAAACATTAATTAAAAATAAAATTCATTGAAATTAATTCCACCTCAATTTGGCTGGAATTAATTATAAAATAATCACTATTATAATCACTTAAACCCACATATCCTCAAGTAAAAATACAACCCCTCGCCACCCCATTTAGACCAAATATATTCAAAGTTCCTCCAATATCCTCAAATTCATTTCTAATTTAATATAACCAAGTAAATTTTCTTCTTAGTCACCTAAAGACCAATTATATGGTTATTAAGAGATCCTTCAAGCATATGATATTCATCACATAATTTTCCAAAAACACATTTCTTAATTTCATTTGAATTTCTACATTCTCTTCACATTCTCATCCATCATGTGAAAATAACACAAAAATCATGTATATAATTGTTTATTTGTTAGTGTGACATCATATTTGAATCCTATATATTTCCTTCTTTTATATAATGAATGGAAACTATTGTCCAAATTATGATGACTAATTGCCTCCATGAATAATCTTTTGTTCATTTTACATTACCTCAATAATAGATGGAAATTAAAATATTATTCTAGTAAAATACTATTTTAATATTTATATTTTAACCTATTACATAGTTTTCAACTAATATATATAAAATAAATTTTAAATAAATCAAATCTAGTTTGATATAGTCTGAACAATCCATAAATAAATCTACAAAGTCATTAAAAAATACTATGAAATTAATCATTCTAATGTATGAAATAGAAATAATTTTTTTTAAATATACATAAGTGATTTAGTAAAATTTAATTACAATTTGTTAGTTTTTTTCCATTATACATGAAATTCCATTCTTATACACATAAAAATAGAACTTTTAAATCAAGAATCAATCTCACCCAAAACAATAAAAATCAAGAAATATTATTAATGAATGGGTGTTTAGATATTATAAGAATTTAATATAATGTATTGAAAAAATAAATATTGTTAATTAATTAATTAATATAATTTTTAGGCCGTTATTAATTTAGTTTAATTATATACTAGTAAACTAAAGTGTGATGCAAGTGTTCTTCATCTAACTTTTTTACATATATGAGATATAAGTATTATTAAAATAAATTTCTATTGTGTAGTGTATATAAAATTCAATTTAATTTTGGTCACCATGTATCCAATTATACTCATGGTTTTCAATTATTAATTTGATAATAATTTCATTTTTGGCATACGATTCAACTGATAAAAGAGTGGTAACTGAATTCTTAACCTAAATTCCATTAATTGAGTCAAAATTATTCTTCTATGATTATTTCATAACAAACATATTTTTGAAATGAATTTTGAATATTTTATTTATTATTTACACATTATATGATTATTTATATAGAATAGACATATTTGATTCATTGTATTAATGCTCACCCAAATTTAAAAGGGACTACCATTTAAAAAAAGCATCATTGTAAAGGTTACCATAAAAATATATTTTTCATCCCTTCCTTTATTCACTTATGTTTTTTTAAATGAAATTTTATCTATTATCCCATGTATTCTTGTAGTTATTTTTTCCTTTTTTATTTATTATAAATTATTGTGAAAATAATATTTTATCATTTTCGAAAAAATATTATTTGATATCTTTATTGCAAAAATATGGAAGGAATGTTTTTAACATATATTGAATGAGAATCTATCCAACTATCATAGTTTTATAAGACCATTAAGGATATATAAAAATAATACATTATTTATTTTAAATAAAATTATTTCATATATAATTGGGTGTCATTTGAAATACATATTTAAAAATTGAAATGAAAATTTGTAAAAGAAATATTTCATGTGACCTCTCAATTTTTTTCAATCTATGAAATAATTATTTGATGTTATTTATTTTTGAATTCTTATATTACACAATGGATATATACTTAATTTTTATGATTTTTTGTAATTATTTTGTATTGATATAAATGAATCACATCTCTTTTCTACAGGTTATCCTATAATTAAATATTTCTGAAACATATTTATTTTCGTGGCTTTTTTTATAATGAATGATTTATGATATTTTTTCAAACATATATATATTTTAATTATATTTTGGTTGGGACATATATATCCATATAATGAATTAGGTAATGATCTTATATCTCTTGTGATTGACATGACTGAAATGGTGACTAAACAAGCTTTAGAAAGGAGTAAACCATGAAGTGAAACCTGTTTCATAAATGTCTTTTTCCACCATGATTATACTGGAGGTGTTCCTAGTCTACTAAAATGGTCCTGAAGTGAAACCATTCCACTATAATAGCCTTATACAAGATTCATAACTACAAATTCATTTACCTTATATTCTTAGGTGTTTTTAAAAATTATTTGTTTCCATTCAAATTAATTTTTTTAGGATTAATGTCTTCTGAATGTTTTTCTGATTTATTATATGAATCCATATTATGGTCATTAATATGTAGGGTATAATATTAAAATGTAATTTTGATATTATTATAAAATTATGATTATGTTATGATTCATATCTTCCATGTTTACCCTTACAGAGCATCTGTAATCACCATTTTTGAGGTTTATTTTAACCTAGATACAGCGAAATGTAATAAGATTGATATGCTAAAAAATGTTTTAATAATGAAGGAATAAGTTGTAGATGATGAATATGTTTTAGAGACCTATTTTTTTCATTCCATGTCTCAAAGTAAACCATATGATTATGGCATGATTTTTATATGTTCTTTAATACATATTCTTATGTTCAGAATTAATATCTATTTATGAAAAGAGTGGGTTTTTGTAGTTGTTAATAATGTAATTTATTTGATTTACTTTTTAAACTATGAGGAGAAATTATTAGTAATAACCCTATGGATATTGTTCTGGATATAATCTAGATGTTTTTGTAATGATATAGAATAATATAGGATTAAAACTAATGATTAATAGATTGAAAATTTATAAGTATATTTTATTGGATATGTAGTTTTCTATGTATATTTAGTGATACTCACACTCATATTTTTTATTTTATTTAATGGATATAACCAAATGGAATAGTGAAAATATCGAATGTGATGGGAATCAAAATGATTTTCCTTTTGAAAAAATAAATTTTATGGGATTTATAATGAAAAATATTATTTCATGAATCTAATAAGCTATGAATCATACTATAGTTCTAAATGAGAAATGGATGGAATTTTTTTTGATGAGTTTATCATGAGTAAATTTCCACCTTCATACAATGGGTATCTAGTCCAAAATTGGTGAAAACCCAGATCAACACTATAGAGAAAATAATTTATACTCTTTAATTCTCAAGATATATATTTTTTCTCTAACTCTTTATTATTTTAATTGAGAATTAGATCAATTTTAGAATATTAGAAACAATATAAGTGGAGAAGAATAAATTACATTAATTCAACTAGTTATGATTATAGGTATTTTCCTCCGCATGTAGTTACCCCATATTTCATGCTCAAATTTGGATAACTAATTTGTTATGTTTAATTTGATGGATGAAAAATCCATCGTTACATAAGTGAATAAATAAAAATCTCTTGAAAGGTTTTCCTTTGGTTTAATCATATATCTAAAAAGTAAAATTGTTGGATTATTTTGTGGTTTAAAACCAATTACTAGAAGGGAATTGTGTATTAAAGACTTCATTACATATAATGAAATTTTTTCAATGTGATCTCATTATTGACCTTGAAATAATAATTATGAACAATTTTTTGTTTTTGATAAGAAATGTAAAATTGAATTTCATGGAAATTATATGAGTGATTTTGGGAATCATATGATAATTTCTTGATGATAAATGGGTGGAAAGAAACATGGAGTAAATTATATTAAGGGAACTAGTAAATGTTATCAACGTTGAATGTATGGTCATAAGAAAATTGATTGCAGGAATTATGGAAAGAAGTTATATAATAATTATAATAGATAAAATGATGAATATAATGGGCCCACACATCCATGCATATACATTAAGGAAGGTTATTTTTATACTAAAACATACCCAATTCCAATGTTTAATATGATGATCAATCTCAGCTAACTTGTAATACTAATGGAAAATGGAAATCTCATGTGTTTAACATTGGAAATATCGAGTACAATAGAAAATGTTGGGAATGATTTGATTTTTATGTATTAGATCTATCAATAATAATAATTTCGAATTATTTTTTATGTAATATTGGATATTGAAACATAAAATCATTGCTCTAGTGTAGTGTTTCCATAGTTATAAAAAAAATTAATTTGAATAATGATAATGGAATATAAAAGTGATTTACTAGTATCGTGACGTTTTTATAGAAAATGTGATGAAAGGAATGATAACCCTTAATATGTGCATGGTGAGTGGGAAATAATTTCATAAAGGTATGATATGTTTTTGATAATATAAATGTTATAGTATTGATAACCGTTGAAATGATTAGTAATATGATGAAAATGTGGTTTTTGGATTTATTTTAATTTTTTTTTGATTTATTGTATGAGAAAAGAGTTAATTTATGAATTCATTATTGTCTGGAAAAAGATTCTATGGTAATTCATTTTTACCATGTTTCAATAGAATACTTGATAATGATCTTAAAATGTTTTATGTGTGATATATAAAGTATACATCCTATTTTATGAGGGATTATTGATACATTCATTATGCAAATATAGTAACATTATTTCAATAGGTTTGTATTTTAATATTTTGGAATGTTCATTTGGGTAACCAATTATAAGGTTTTTTATGTTACAAAATGAATGATGATTTAAATATTATTTTATTACATAACTATATTTTGATTTCGGTATGCTTGATAACCATTGAAAAAAAAATTTGTTTTTGAAGATAACTAGTGATTAAAAGAATGATCTACCATTCCATTATTGATCATATGGTCCACTTGTTCTTCAATAACTAAAAATTAATCTTCTGTAAATTGACTTTGAAATGAATTTGAAATAGATCAAGCCACTAACAATGAGAAATACTTCGCTTATGAGTTGAAATAATTTAAGTTAATCTTCTCAAATTATCATGAAATTATATGATATCTTATTATAATCATTTTTTAAAATATTCAAAAAAAATTATCGACCAAATGGACTATGTAATTTTTTTCATTAACCTTCTAATGACTAGGTTCACTATTATTCTCCATTAAAACATGAATGTGAGAATATTATTTCATGGCCATATTTTTACTTATGACTAATGTTCTCATAATTGGAATCCTAGTTATATATTGATCATTCACTCCAAATTTTCTAGATTTAAAGAGGTAGTATAGCTAACGCATTTTTCAATGTTGGGTTCCCAAAAAAATAAAAATAAAAAATCCATCATTGCTTTTAGGTGATATTTTAATGTCATAATTTTTTTTTAATTTCTTCATCATATTGGGATTGTATCTTATTAATTGGAGCTTCCACCAAATCTATTTCATTTTCATGATTGTTTCTATTTATCTACAGTCTAGAAGTTCAAAACTGATCATTCACATGTTTTAAACACAATTTTCATTCCATTGGATAATGATCATACTTATAAGGAACAACCAATATAGATATTGTATCGTATAAATAATGTTCAATGAAACAAGACCACACTCATGGTCTGTGTTTTAAATAGAAACCGAATATTTGTGGACGTTGCAAGGGATCCTGAGGAAGTGTTGAGTTAGGGGTATCATCAATAGATTTTATCATAGTAATAAATTTTGAGAGAGAACATTATTTTATTGGGGTAGAACATTAAACCACATGATTTCATGGTATGTAACTTCATAAATAAAACTATTTTCTTCAATATCGTACATTTCAAAAATCACTATGTTAAAAAGTTTATTAAGCATTATTAATTACCAGAAATATTGTGGTAGAGAATGATTCATTAAAAATGAAATTAAAAGACAAAAGGGGGGTGGTTGGGGTCATACAAGAATTCATTCCAACATTCCCAAAATTTATAGACAATATAAAACTCAAATATAAAATTCACCCTCATATCGGGAATGTCACCCTCATCTTTGGAATTCACACCAATATAAAGAACATATGTTAGTTCCAACGCTCTCCCTTATCTAGTAAAGGAAGTTCTATATTCATCTATATGCTCCAGAAAACCTTATTTTTCACCCCCAACAACCTAATTCTCTTTTGAATTCCCTTGATCGGTATCTTCCATTTTTGAGCAATCGTATAATCATTACCAATCTCAGTATGGTATTTAAATTCTACAAAAATCCCATTTTTACTACAATTTTCACCTCTTCAACGTATTCCTAATGGATGTCTCTAAATTCCCTTTTAATGAAGAAAATGTGCATACCACATTTTCACAACACTTCCCTTTATCGTGTATAATAACTTGAAAATAACTATAGAATTCTGGTAAATTCTCATATTCCACTTTTAAGGAGATATCATCATCCAATGTATACAA
Organism: Viscum album; assembly: GCA_963277665.1. NCBI lineage: Eukaryota > Viridiplantae > Streptophyta > Magnoliopsida > Santalales > Viscaceae > Viscum > Viscum album. Next base: position 1,221,585,504 of record OY728159.1, read on the forward strand.
AATTATATTATGAATTAGGGAGGAACATATATTAACTTCCAACTAGACCCTATCATTATGATAAAATTTCACAACGTCCATGGTGATATCCATTTTCATTAGAATACCCATTGTAGACAAAATATAAAAAAGTATCATATTATTCTATGGGATCCATTAAAGACATGAAATTGTGTCCTACACATGAACAATGGTATTTTATATAAGGGAATGATTGAAAAAAAAATCTTATACATGGATGAAAATAATACATGGATTTATATAAATAGACCCAATCCCTCATGATCCTTTCTTCATGTCCTCTAATAAGAATATAATGTGGAAATTCCTTATCCCATAGGTGTACATATCCCATAAAAAGGCCACCAAATATTTGTTTTATTTCAAACCTAGATATTTATATTCCAAAATTTTCCTCTGCAGGATGAAGAAGACTTGTAAAAATTGAGTGCTAATACTGCTTAAATCATTCAAGGATAGCCTCTCTACTTGATACAACATAGGTAGTGTCAACCATTTTCATGAATCTATTAGTATCACCATGACGCAAAAAATGTTATTGTCATCAATTGGAAACCCTTAAATTTTTTAAAATGAACATGAAAAAGGACCCTACAACTAGAAAATTACAATTTGGAGGACTCATCTATGACTTATCCCAAGTGTGACTCTCTCTCACCATCCCAACTATAGCTCAAGTCGTATCAGGATCGTGACAAGGGATAACCACAACCATTATCCATATTGATCATCCATCCTTTTTAAAATTAGTAACTATCATTGCCCAAAAAAACCATATCGACCACTAAATTTTCTCATTGAATCGGTTCAGTAGGCACTAGTGGGATCAGGAAAACATATACTTCCTCAAGTTCAGCCTTATTCACATCAACCCCCATAGATCTTCAGGATCTTTCAGTCTTAGAATCCACCACCACATTCTATATCAAATCATTCATCTTGACACCCCTTGGGTTTTCAAAAAACCCTTAACTTCTCTCACTAACCCTGTAGTCAAATCCTAGGGTGGTATTTTTATATTTTGGCGAAGATTTTTTTTTGGATCAATAATATAAAAATAGTAATTTTTTATTGAAAATAAGTTTTCATCCTAACGATTTGTGTAAATATTTTTTTTAATTAGTTGTTAAAGAAATATTTTTAAATTATACATAATAATACAAATTAAAACCATTTGAGTTAATATCATATTGAAATTAGATATAAAATCCATTCAAAAAAGTAAATATTCAATTTAAAACACCATTTTTCATTATGTCTCTAGGATTAATTTTAAATATAATTATTCTTATTCTATGAATTAGATATGGTAAAATAGAATAATAATATAAAATCTGGAGGTCCTATTTATTTTGTATCATAATATTCTTTTTTATGTTTAAAATGTTTACCCTAGTAAAGAAATATATTTATCTTAATATAGGTAAAACACTAACAAGGGTTAAATATAAAATTTGAAGGAGGAATATTCCAAAAAACACAATATTTCATTATTGGATGAGGTATTTGTTGGACTAATAAATCCAAAAAATATTAAATGAAAATCTAATCAATTTAAATTAATGAAAGCTCAATTTTTTGGATTTAATTAGTAATTAATCATTATTTTAATCAATTCAACCCTCCTCTCCTCCAATATAAATAACACACCCCAACAACCCATTTCGACCCCAAGCCTTGATAATACTAAATTATCCCAAAATATTTATTTTCCACCCTCTCCCGAAGTAAATATTATTCTATTTTCAAAAAAATATCAATTTTCTGTTATTTTAGGGATACTTTAATGAGATGTTTTTGAAGATGAAATTTTCTTAAAAAACATATATTTCTTTATTTTATTTTCTACTTTCATATAACATACTTCAACCATAATGGCATGATAACTAAAAAATAATCTATATAATATTTTATCATGTTTTAAATGGATATAATGTATTTATACCTTTTCTTATCTCCTCTTATTCAAGGAAATGAAACTATTCTTCAAATTATGGTAGTTAATTACCTCCATGAATAATGTTAGCATTCATTTTCCATTACTTCCATCATGGATAATAATAAAAATATTAATATAGTTATAAAATTTGTTATCATAAATATTTTAAATAACTCATGTTCTTGAAATAATATATAGACATAACATTATCTAAAAATGTACCAGTTTTTACTGTTAAAAAAATCCAACAAATTAATCTAAACATTTATCATTAACATTTAATTATATGACCCATCCTAGTGTATGAAATAAAATGGATTAGTGTTGAAATATAAAAATATTATTAAATTTAAATAGTAACATTTGATTAAACATATAGAAATTTATTTCATGTCTTCTTGAATATCCAAAATTATACAAAAATAAATGATTCATTTAATTCATTAAAAAACTCCCCCAAATAAAATAATATCATGAAATATTTTTAATGAATGGGTGGTAAGATGTTATAATAAATTCATATAACTTAGTATAAATATAAATATGGTATTTAATGACACTATAACCATAATTTTACTTTTTTTTATTTTCATGAAGTATTGAAATTTATAAAACCCATTTTCATGGGATATTCTATAATAAAATGTTTATTAATATTATATATTTTCTTGGGTTTTAATGTGAGAAATAATTTATGTTGAGGTTTCACATGTACTTATGGTTTTCATTACATGATATGTGGGTCTTATATCTCCATCCAATGCATTGGATAATGTAATTATATCAATAGAGATTCTACTGAGTGAAAAGAGGATTGAACTTAGGGATGACTAGAATACAAAGAGACTCGAAACCAGTTTAGTAAAGGTTGTTGTATACAGTGATAATATTGGAAGTGAAGCTATTATACTATATTGGTTTGATTAGTGAACCCATTAAATTAGTACTCTCTTTTCAAATTAAATATTTTATGATTCATGTCATATAATTGTTTAGGATTTATTATATCACTCAATATTTTGGTCTTTAATATAATGCGTTTTATATTAAATAACTATGTTCATATACTTATAGCCTTATTTTTGTCTTATGAATTATTTCACCCTTATTTTACCTAATTGATAATTTGATATCACCAATTTCTTATATTTCCTTTTCCCCATGATACGAAGAAATGTATTTTGATTGATATTTCAAAATTAGTAATAGCTAAGAATGCATAAGAGGATGATGATTTATATGTCTTAAGAACATGTTGTTTTTCGTTCCATGACTCCGAATACACTAAAAACATATTATTATTTCATGGTTTTGATATTAAATGAAATTAATATTCATATATTAGGATATAATATCAAGTTAAGAAAATTTGGAATGTTATAAAAAATCCCTTGAAATTTTTTTAATGTCAATCCATTGGGAATATTGAGGTTAATTTTCCTTAGATAAAGAAATAATTTGATAGTTATGAAAATGAAATTCAGATGAGATGATTGTTTAATGAACAAAGTGATAAGGTTGCATCATATTCCAATGGGAAAGACAAAAAAATCTACAGATATGAAATGTTTGGGTTTTTTTAAAAGATGATAAATAATGAGATAGATAAAATAAATATAAAAAAAGTATTGAAATTTATGGAGAGAATAAATTCATCACAAAATTTAATAATGGAGAGTTCAACAGAATTAGTTCATAATGAAGAAGAAACATGATTAGATTCTACCTAAATGAATAGTTAAAAGAATGTAATAGAAGGGCTGGGAGGACATAGAACAAATCAATAAATTGAAAACTGAATGATACTAAAAATGGTTAAATAATCTATTCTTAATAAACAATTTATAGTCATGGATAATATTCGTTTATTGTAGAAATAACATGAGAGATAAATGAATTAGAAGAAACGTAACGATGTTTACTTTCTGTCAATGGAAGAAGCATCAGTACTTGATCAAAATAACATTCCAAATATGAAAATAGTGTTAAAAGTTTCATGAAATATATTTATAATGTTGGTGAAAGTTCTATAATGCGTGAACAATATAAACATTAAACATTATCATCGAATATTGAAAATAACATTTAACTTGTATTTAAGAAAAATAATGCTAGGATATTTATATATGTCCCCAAAACCAACTATATGGAGAATTCATATGTTTCAAAAAAAAATTAGTCCAAAAAGTTTTCTTCTACTACTACTTTTTAGAAGTATAGAAGGAAATATTATTTGAAAAATAAAATTTTAGGTTGTAATAGAGAGGTCGGTGTACAATAATGTTCTGATTAGAAATACAAGAAGGTTGTTATGAAACATTCTCACATCCCTTGAAAGTAAGGTTGTTGTAGAAGAAAATATTATATTTATGGGTAATGGAAGTTTTGTTTTTTATTGAGTCATATGGAAAATAAGTTCATAATTTATCAAAAACATTGCATCTATTCTATGTATTTAATATTTTTTTGGGTTATAAAATCCTATCAATGGAAGAATTAAATGAATGATGAATTGATTAAATACAAGAAGTTCGTTGTAAATGTTTATAATTGGTTCCAACATCGGGTTACAATTTGTGAAATAAATGATAACATATACATGTATAAAAAGTATGTATTTTGGTTTTTTATTGTTTGAATAATTATGTTTTAACAATTCTCAGAATCTATATGTGAAAAAAATTTATGGAAGGAAATCGTTTTTTTGTTAAAAACATTATCAATGCCAAAAAAACAAAAAACAACCCATGATCATGGATATTGGATTATCTTCTCTTATAAAATGAATAATAAACTTGTATAAAAATTTTAAATAATTAAAAAATTTAATAGTAAAATTTATGAATTGATGAATCTATGAGAATAAAAGGTGTTTGGTGAGCCATTATTAAAGAAGAATAATCTCAATCCATGAATGCATTGTTTGTTCGTGGGCTAACAGATAACCATCTATGTGTCTAAAATTGTTTTGATGATTGTAAAAATGTAATTTTAAGAATATATTGGTTTTTTCGAAAGTGACTATGATGGAAAGATAGTTACAAGAATAAAAAAATGATAATTTTCCTAAAGTCGAGGTTCAAAACTATTTTTTCTATAGTACGATAGTTGAAAAGCAGTTTTGGAATACATTTTTTGGACACATGGGTCTGAGAAACATGAAAATTTTATCTATGATATAATGTATCTATAGAATTCATGATATTTGAAGAAGGATATATTTTTTTTGCATAATTTTTTAGAATGTAATGATTGAATATCTATAAATAAGAAATATGAAATTTTTCATTACGACCAATTGAAATAATTCAATATAATATATTTGAGAAAAAATTATAATAATAAACACATGGAGATAATTACCTCATTACATTCATATAATACTTTTCGAAAATAATTTGTTTTATGAAAATGATTTATAAGTCAGATTATCTAAAAATGTTAAAATGAGTCAGGAGGAAATCTCTGAACAAATGTTAGTATTTAGTGATGAAGGTGATAAAAAACAATTTTACTATGAAAAACAAAAGGTTTAAATAGTATATTGTGAATCATTGAATTTGGAATGATTTCAATTCACCATTCACTCATCAATAAACTTTTTGTGTTGAAGTAAAAAATTGAACATTTCTTGAAATGGGGAGAAGATGTTACATAAGAATGGAATATCTCATTACAGTTAGACGAAATCCATGATAATTATAGTTATTATTCTATTTTTTTCTACCATCCATTTTCTTGTGTAACTCCATATATTTTTTTAAAAATTTCTCGTTTGAAACACTTAAGATTTTTTTGGTCTCCATGCATCATAAATTAGAAAGGAGGAAGTCTTGGGAAGAATGAACAAATATGCATATATGGAATTTTTCATGGAAATTATCCGTATGTAAGAGTATATAGTTTTTTTAATAAAATTGTATGTTTTTATTTTACTCTATTATAGTGAACATTACTGATAATGTTGGAGAAGATACCAAACAAAACATATATGTAAAAAAATATAAAAAATATGTATGAAATTTTGTAACAATTATGATATGGATAGATAACAATTTCTATCCAAATCATGAAGAATAATGTGACTAATAATCTTCTAATTGCGAGGAAGACTCTAGAAAATGTCATCTTAGCACTAGGAGGCATGTGGAATACTAAAAATTTATTGGTGAACAACATCAAATGGTTCAATGAAAAATAGAATGCAAGTTATTAAACATGATTTATTTTATTAAAATATCACACCAATATATATTCCATAGGATATTGATAATATTAAAATGGTTGAAGAAATGTATGAAAAGTTATATCATATTAATAATATTGATTCTAGAGAAATTCTACCAAAATAATATAAAAAAATTGGTACAATGTTGGTTTTATGGAACAATATAAATGAATATGGTTGAGTAATAAGAAATAAAACATGATTATTTGGAGGATGATACTCACAGTTTGAGGGAATTGAATTTTATGAGACAATTTCATTGGTGGAAAGGTTAGGAAATATTAAAATCCCACATTGTATTACTGGTCGATTATGTTAAAATATTTTTAGATGGATGTGAAATAAGTATTTTTTTAGTAGAGTTCATGATTTGGATGTTTATAATTATCAAGAATATGGATTTTTTATAAAGTAATTTTTTTATATTTATGTGGAGAAATCATTTTACATCATAAATCATGGTTCAGGGGAATGGTATTATATTTTTTATTACATGTTTTAAAAGAATAGTTTTTTGAAAGGTAGGGTTTAGAGTATTATTTACATCAAACATTGTCCTGATTTTCCCCTCATTATAATAGTTTATCATGATGAAATTATCATTACTAGGAATGATGAATGTACTTGTGAAAAAAAATACATGATGAGGGGGGAATGTATTTTGAAATGTCCTTTCTGGGTGAAGTGAAAAACATTCTTTGGTTAAAAAATTCCCAAAAGAAGAAACACATATTTCATTTCCAAGGAATATATTATACGTTACTTCTTATGACGTTTGTAGTAGAAAATTAAAAACAAGTATCCACATTGATTTCAGTTGGAAAGACATTTTCTTTGGATGGAGAATCCTTGGATGATCACTCTAATTTTCTGTAAAATATTATTGGATTTATGATGCATTTGAATACCTAAAGAAAAGTTATTGTATTCGATTTACATAATGTGAAGGAATTTAGAGTTACCCAAAATAGTCACATCTTTTGGATGGAAAATAAATCTCTGATATATCAAAGTCCCAACCAATTTTGGAATCACATATGACATCTCCGAATGTTTTGACATTTTTGGGTATTCAGAAGCTTATTGAGTAAGAAATTATGATAATAGAAGATACAAATCATGTGGATCATTCCATTAAGGAAAATGTTCTATAAGTGGTCAGAAAATTATCAAAATTTAGTAAATATTAACACAAATATTGTTGAGTATGTTTCAACCACTCAAGATACTACCTGGCTTATGGGAATGAAGACTAAATTAGAATACATATTTTTGTGGTAACATTACCCTTACTCTTAGGTTGTGATAGTCAATGGCTAATCAAAATTAATTGAAAATCCAAACAAAATTATCATTCATAACATATTGATGTAAAATAATTCATCAAATTGAACTTTGAATATACTCAATTGATGTTGGATTGTGCTGCCACATCAGAACAAGTTATTGAAATTTTTTAAAAAAAATTAATTCATAAATATTTATTCAATATGAGCTTGAACATGGGTGTCCAACCTAATTACCTCCAAAGTAATGGTAGGTTTTTTCCTCTCCCATATATTATTTTTAGATTTTTTTCAAGGGGTATAATTGATAAAAACTTAAAACCATTGATATGTTATAAAACATTTATACAACCATGTATGTTTAGGGAGTTGTTGGTATCCATTAATTCAACATGTATCTGTGTGAACTATTTTATACTTTTTGGGAGTGGTTTTAAGCAAAGTCTGTTTATATGAATGAGGAAGAAGTTATGAAATACATGAAGAAATAAATTAAGGATATATGTCAGATAGAATATGTTTCATGAGTGATTAATTTTTGATAGAATTTTTTTTTCAATTATTCTTAGTTTCTATAATGCGTTCGTTGATGGAGGATTGTATTTGTTAAAAATTGATCAATTTCATAATATTAAAATGTTTGGTGACATCTGAAAATACGTATATAATAAACCGATAGGGGTGTATAGTTGGGACTAGGTAGTCTAGATGCAATTTTGTGAAGAAGAAATAAATTTTTAATGATTGTGTGGTCTTTTGTCGTCAAATGGAAACAAACCAACACAATTTTTACAATTTTGTGATTAGAATCAGTATCATGATCAGTAGATCAGACACAAAATTCCTAAGATATCCCATCAGCTATTAAATATGTTCTTTGATAAAAAATGTTCATCAAGCTCACAAAGAGTCCATATTTAATGATTTAATCGTAATGGGGATGTGTATTCAGAGATTGAATAGCTGTAATAAAAACATGATGATCCTTTTATCATCAAGGTGTTCACATAAGTTATAGGTTTTCTAATAAATGAATTTTATTTATTATTTATAAAGGTAATGGGGGGAATAAGTGCATCTAATAAAATAAAACTGGTTTTTGGTTGGAATGAATGAAGTCCCTAGAAGGAAGATGATGTCATGATTACAGGCATGAGTTTCTTGAAGAATAAATTTTGATAAAAAGGACATAAAATATCAGTTATGTTTTAATATATATGAATTACATGTATTTTTTTAAATTATATGTGATTATTTTGAGACTATATTTTTAGACGACACATGATTCTAGGGCCAATGATCCCAGATTAAATGATCGAACTTTTTAAAGCTAATTAAATTGGTGTACTTTTGTAGTTTTGGAACCATGTAAATGGTTTCCTAGATTATAAATATCGGGGAACCATTGGTTCTGAAATGAAAAAATTTCCCAGGAATGGGCTTAACCACTACTTGTTCGGGTTGAGGGAAAAAGTTAATTTTCAGATGTTTTCAGATAAAATTGAAATAAAAATAAAAAAATTATTTTACGTGAAATTGTTTCACTACAACACAGTGATGATCATCCCAATTCATTCCATAAAATAAGTCATGTAACAATGATGCAATGCAATGTAATTAAATTTCATTTCAAAAATGAAATATTGTAACAATGATGACCCAATGAAATTTGAACACTGCAATGCATTTCCCCGTTTAATGGGATAATAAGAATTGGATATCAGATCTGGTTCTAAAAAATCACACTGAATCTCCAGAGGGATCACCATTGAAGAATGATGATAAATGATCTCCAACAACATTAAGCACTCCCAGTCCCCTTTGAAATATATCACCTTTTATGATGGATTGAGGACTTTAACGAATAGATCAACTTCTCTGATGAATACATCCTCTAATTGAACCTATTCACCAAGAAGGGATTTATTCTCTTTGAATTTATATTCCATTCACATATTTCTAAAATAATGAGTGTGGATAAACCCACCAACATGTGGATCCATGAGTCATTAGCTCTTGTTGGATGTGTTTAATTTTGGGATAACCATCTGGAAAATATATCCATGTAGAATCGGTGTTTGGATTTAAATCATCATTCATCCACCCATAAATTTCTTTTATAGATGGATGAAGGCGGAAATGAATAGGGCCTAATCTGTATCAATTAGGTGTTTACATGAGCCTCTTTCTTCCCCTTTCTCTATTCCTCTATTCTCCATAACTATACCAACACTATTATCACAACATGGTGGAATATTGTAACGACATCAGACAAATTCTGCGGCATGAGGCCACAACGACATGGGGAAACCAGCTCGAAGTCCCGGCGGCCGAGGTGGCACAAAGAAACATATGGGAGGCCTCCCGTGCCAATGGAATGCCACATCATCATTGGTTGCAGCCTTAGGGATATGGTTGTGTGGGACCATGGGGCCAATGGGGTACGACGTCGAAGGGACGAGGCCGCGACCCGCATGTTGCGGTAGTGTAGAGGACGGTAGACCACTGTGTTGGATGACCCCATGGAAACTAATTCTAGGAAACTATAATGGTGTGGTCACAAGCAAGGGGTGCTGTCATGGCAGAACTATCGTGCTGAATATGGGTGGACTAGGCTACCGCGACCATGATCGATGATCCGAGACGGTCCAATCACAATGGGTTGCTCCTTCTAGCCAGTCAGTTTGTGCCAGATCCACACTGAGTCATGTCAGACCTAAGTCAGTTCGGTGGGCCACTGGGATGTGTTGGGTCCGCCCGTACTGAGACCTCATCACCCCCTTTTCAGTAAAACATTCAAAATATAAAAAACATACATCCAATTGATGAGATCATTGTTGTGTCGGTCCCCTCAAAATGAAGAAGTCTCTTTGGTATGCACTATGTGTAATTTCTCATAATTTTGAATTCAACCAATGGATTGAGGAGTAGAATCTCTTGGAATCAAGTGTGCTATGAAAATGAATCACAGACATGGCAATATCATGTAGGCTATGGTGAGAGGGTCTATGTGATTTAGCTGACAAAAGAGATGAGTTGGTATAAGTGATATAGGTTGCCCATGATATGAGCGATTCTCTATGATTGAGATATCCCAAGAGACAAGCATGTCTATGTGATCTATCTTTACCAAGAGATAAGCGGGTCTATGTGATCTAGATGGCCCATGAGAAGAGTCTGTCTTGGTGATCCAGCAGACCCAAGCACTGATCAGGGATTAGTGGTTCATCAGTAGAAGGTCTTAAGCATTACGACTCTTGGTCATGGTATACATCCTATAGATTATAAAAATTTGAGTTTTCCATTGATTCATGTGTACTTTTAAATTGAGAACATTCATTGTGCCTTTGGTTCCCTACTATGTATTGTGTAACTCACCCCATCACGGGATTTTCTGGCATGTTGTTTTTCTTTTGAAGAAGATTGATGCTTCAATGGGGACCTTGGTGGCCTAGGACCAGGTAGTTCCCAGTGAGATCAGACGGGCATGGTGTACTCCTACACCTTCCATAAGTAACTCTACACTGACACTTCATGTAATGTTTTTAGCTGATGGATTTTTAGGGACCACTGTAATTTCTTATTTTCTTCTTAACATTGTTGGGCTAGTATTCCGGCCCCTTTACTTTCATCTTGTACTTTTATACTCTTTGTGGGTATCTTAGTGGAATACTCATTTTCATTTTCATTATTGTGGGAAGGGTTATTAGTGTAGGTGTGAACAGGTACTCAAAAATTTCCTCCCACATATAGGATGGTTCCTTCAGCTCTAGTCACCAGCACCTAGCCTTTGCGAGGCGGGCATGGGGTAGTTTCCGCACGAGCCCTCGGGGACAGGAAAAGAAAAATTGGTATCATAGGTGGTTGGTTATACCAAAATTAATTGGATTTTGTTGGTTTTCTTGGGGAAACAGTATTTAATGTTTTGAGTCAAACCTTCAGACATGGTATTCTAGTGTTGGTGCAGCAGCTGGCATATCTATACACTAGGACCTTGAAATCTCATTTTCTACTCGGTACATGAAAACCATGGTTTCATGCATCATTTAAGGATTGAAAGTGTTCTCATGTCCTTTTTATCGAGAGTCATCTGATTAGGTATAATATTTTTACTGTGGATCATCATGATCTATATTAAGATTCTTCCTCACACACGACTAGCCATAATTTTGGTATGTGACCACGAGGACAGTAAAACCAGTGGTTAGGTGTCTGTTTAGGGATTGGAGCTGGAGATTTCCCCAATGGGTGGTGCACTAGTGTTCCCACCACACACCGATCAAAAGTTTCAAAAAAATATACCTTTAAAGGATTCACCAAACCTTACTAACTTACATGAGTTCCAAAGTCAAAGACCTCCTAGGTTCGTTGGTGATAATGACACCTTGGTTGTTCTGGTTTGGATCAAGTTAGTTATGTGAGTCTTCTCTTTGGTGAGAAAACATCTCGATTAGATTATTTTCATAACCATGAGCCTTCATTATGGATCAATAGGGATATGTGGAGCTTGACGATCTATATAAAAAATGATTTTATCCTCACCTAGAAAGGCTTTGATCGCCTTTTAAGAGACGCGTTCATCGTATCGATGTTGCACTCAATGGGAATACATGAGCTAATCCACCTACATCAGGGTGGAATGGCAGTTGTGGAGTACTATGCGAGATTCACTATGCTTTCTCTCTTCAATAAAGATATGGTAAGTGACTTGATCTTCTGGTCTCAAGATTTATAGATTGGACTATGTTGATAGATCAAGAGGATAATGATATTTCATATAATCTATAGTCTGTCCGGGGTGTTAGATTAATCCCTTCTTGTTTAGAGCTACCTAGCTGAGCATGCTTCAGTATTAGGAGCTACTATTATACACCAGACAATGGTGTCTTTTATTGTGGGTAGCAGGAAGATGACACAGAAACCCAAATAGTTCATCCCTATCAGTGAATATCCTTGGGACATAGGTTTAGTTGTACAAGGACACTTGGGAATTGAGATTCAATAGAGGAGTAGGGTGTGCTACTCGTATGGATGACATGGACACATGGCTTGTGACTGCTCGAATCGACATAAAAATGATCAGTGGATGGTCGGGGGACCACCAAAGTAGAGGCATATGGTCATGTAGGGTTGTCCGTAGGGAGGTGGATGTGGCAGGGAAGTGGCCAGATCAACATGTTTTGGGCGGAGGATCGAGTTACAACCACCACTACAGCTAGTTGGTCCACTATGGGCTCCAAGAGCCCATGGACAAGGGCGAGGCCAAATTTCGAAAATTGAGTCCAATGACCACAATTATCCAAAGATGATTAGAAGCATGATATATGTATTCTGCACATTATCTATTGTTCTTATGGACATAGGTTCCAGTTACTATTTCATTTCCACGAACTATGTTCGGAGCTCAGAGATTCCAATGGTGTTTTTTGTTCAATACATATGACTAGGGACTCCTACAGGATTGGATTTGATGATTACACACTGATGACAGAAGATTGAGATTACTATTGGTGGTGATAGATTCATCTGGGATATTCTAGTAGCAGTGTAGAGGACTTGAGATGGAATCCTTGGTATGGCTTGGCTATCCATTGTCCATGCTCAGATCGAGTGTCTTTGGTGAAGAGTGTGGGGTGTCAATTAGGATTAGACCATGTTTTCCATCGCCAATGAGAAGGGATCTCTTGTATTGTAGGACATTATTTTTCGGAGGATGGTGCAGCCGATCACTCACTAGTGGGCCAGCCTCACCCTCAGGGCTACATATGAATGGTGTCCTCACATTCATATAGTGGTGGATGACTACGAATAAATCATTCCTAAGGATTCCCTAGGATTAAATCCTTATATAGAGGTAGAATTCTGCATTGATCTATACCTTGGGATGATATCGGTATCCACATCATCATATTAGTGGATCTAGTAGAGTTTCCTGAGTAAAGGGTTTATCTGGAAGTATTTTATGTTAATGGATTCATACCACCCATCATTTCACCATGGGAAGTAACAATTTTGTTTTCCAAGAATGCATATGGGAGTCTGAGGTTGTGGGTGGCCTTCCGTCGATTGAACTAGGTGACTGTGAAGAACAAGTTTCTATTTTTAATGATTAACGACCTTTTTAATCAACTGAAGCATGCATGATGGTTCTAAGAGATCAGAATTATATCAGGATATCATAATATTTGTTTAGATGATGATGATGTGCCAACGATAGACTCTGGCTTCCAATATGGACACTATGAGATCTTGGTGATTCCCATCGGCATGACCAATTCCCCATAAGTGGTCATGGGAATAATTAATAGGATATTACACCCACACAATGTCAGTTTCTTCATGGACTTCATTTAGGACATCCTGGTGTACACGACGTCAATGAAGGAGCATGGTACAAACTAATGGATAAACCTGGATACAGTAAGAGAAAACCTAATTTTTGGGAAGCTCTCAAAATGTTTTTTTTGGATTTGTGAGGTCTATATTCTATGACACATCGTAGAAGATTCTAGATTCAGAGTGTATCTAGTAAAGATAGAGGTGGTACATGCTTGAGATCCACCCAGTGGAATGATTGCCTTTTAGAGTTTATTATTTTTTGTTGAATACTATTAGAGGTTCGTCCAAGACGTTTCCAGAGTTGTATCACCCTTATCAGCTTAGACATGGAATAGAAAACCCATATTGTTGATGAATATGTTCCAATAGAGTTTCCAAGAGCTGAGGTAGAGACTGACGAGTTCACCCATATTGAGATAACCAGTGGAGGGTGTTGGGTATGTAGATTTCTACGACACATCAGGTACATGACTGGGTAGTGTCTTGATGCAGGATCAAGTAGGGATCACCTACTGTTCATGAAAACTGAGACAACATGAGTAGAAATACGTGACCCCTGATCTAGATTTAGGAGCATTGGCCTTTTTTTAATATGTGGCAGCACTACATGATGGGTGAGCGGCTTACTATCTACTCTAATCACAAAAGAATCAGGTATATCCTCTCACTATAGGACCTGACCTATAGTTATCAGATCTGTATGTATTTCCTCCAAGACTATCAGTTTGAGATTGTTTAACCTCATGGGAATGGGAACATGGTGGCAGTCACACTTAGTTGTATATTAGGGTTGTAGTTACGAGGTGAGGTATTAGAGTAGTTAGCCACGATGTAGATATCCTTTGTGGATGATCATGGATCAGCTTAAATTCAGTATATGAATATCAATCCCACACTATTACAATGAATTAAGTAGGTACATATTGTGGATGTTTACTACAATGCCCGGCGTACTTAGTTATCCTCCAGATAAGCTCCAGATGGAATTTCGATGGGTGGGGAGAACATGTTCCTTTTCAAATGGAACATAGTTGTTCCAATGGCATCGTACGAGGAGGTTATAATGGAGTTCCACACCTCCCCTTTGTACGTGAAACTAGGATTCGCAATGATGTACCAAGATATAAGACGTCAGTACTTGTTTATGGGGATGAAGAATGTGGAGGCCAATTTCATTTCATGGTTCCTCCAATGTCAGCAAATGAAGGTAGAGCACCATGATCATACAAGGTTGACCCAGCCACATTAGGTAACAAAGTGGAAGTGGGATGTAATCTTAATGGAATTTATCACAAGATTACCATAGAAATCTTGGGTCCATGACACTATCTAGGTGACTGTTGACCAAAATGCCATGTCAACCCACTTCCTACCCATTTGGTAGATGGGATCAGTATAGGTATTAGGACAACACTAAGTGAAGGATATAGTTCAAATCCAATGGAGCGCATTGATGATATTCTTGTATCGAGGCCCATCATTACATCCCATTTGTGGAAGGGATTTCTGGAGGTGTTCGGGACTCAACTTTACTTGATCATTAATTTACACCATCAAACGGATGGTTAGACAGAGAGGACCATCGAAAATTTTGAGGGCATGCTGCATGCTTGTATCGTTGACAGTATGTGTAGTTGAGAGTATCACCTACCACTGGTAGATTTAACATTAAAAAATAGATAACACTCCAACATTAGTATTTCACTATTTAAGGAACTTTATGGGCAAGCATAAAGATCACATTTATGTTGGGCAAACCCAGAGGAGTCAGAACTCATGGTTCCAATGTTGGTACGAGCTACCACTGAGAAAGTGGAGGTTATCCAGGAGTGGAAGAGGACTTATCAGAGTGGTCAAAAATATTATGCTGATAAGAGGTTTTACGTACTTGGATTTCAATATGGGATACAATGGGTTCCTTCAGGCCACATCATGATGAGAATTATGAGATTTGGCTAGGGAAACAATTTTTCACTGAGATTCATCATCCTTTTTCAAATTCTGGAAAAATAGATGAGTTGGCATTTCTCTTAGCTCTCCCCAAATTGGTGCACATATCATATGATGTCTTCCATGTGTCGCAAATAAGGAGGTATGTTCAGGATCCATCTCACATCATTGAATGGGGCGAGCTGGACATCGACGATGGGGAAATGTTTGTATATTTCCCCGTAGAGATTTAGGATTGAAAAGAGAAGATCCATCATGGAAGGTTGATTAATCTGGTGTGTGTTTATGGTGTCACACCAATATCTAGGATTGAACTTGGGAGAGGGAGGATCAAAGTAGTGCTCAATATGCCTATTTGTTTGACTAGTGCTTGTTTTGGATTTGGGGGATGTCAATCCCATATTGTGGGGGTTATTTATTGTCCTAGAATATAATGTAATTTTACTTAAATTTTATGGGATTATTCTGAGATCAGATGCTCAAAAGGAACATGACTCTGATGCCTGGTGAGGAGGGAATAAATGTTTCCACTTTTTATCTTATTAAAATGGCCCATGTTCATGGTTTTGGAATCATCTAAATTTGTGCGAAAATTAAAATCTAAGGGAACTATTATGTCCAAAATGATAACATTACCTAGGAACAGGATTATCCTCTAATAGAGTGCGTCAAGGGAAAATGTTAATTTCATGATGTTTTAATAAAAAATTAAATTAAACTTTAAAAGATTATTTTATTAAAAATCCATTCGCTCCAACACCACGATGTGCCCAATACTTCATTAAGAAAATACAGCTTCGTAAAAAAAAATACAAGTAACAAAAATGATATTTCATAAATGAAACTCCAGAAAATCAGTGACTCAGCATAACATGAATGTAGCAATGTGTTTCCCAATTTAATTGAATAATTTGAAATAGATTTCAAATATGGATATGGAAAATCACTCAGAATATTTTGAGGATATATTTTGATGAACCATGAATGACGATTTCCAACACCATTAAGAACTCCCATTCATATTTGAGAGATCTCTCCCTTGATGATGGATCGAGCTATTTCCCCTATAAGTCACCTTATGTGATGAATTATTACTCTGATCGAACCAATTCTCCTAGTAGGGGTAGATTCATTGTGAATTTATTTTCCATTCCTTCATTCTAAATCATTGTGTTTGGATAATCCCACCAATAGGTTGATCCCAATTTCATTTATTCTTGTGGTATGGGTCAAATATTGTGATAGACATTAGTAAAATAGATCCATATTGAATTGGTATTTTGATTTATATCTTCATTAGATGCACTAATATTTCATTCGTGGATGGATCAAGGCTGACATGAACAACACCTGATCCATCCACCATGGGTGTTCATGTGAGGCTCTTCCTCCCCATTTATTTCTTCCTTTTATCTCCATCATCATAACAACTCAATGATCCGAACATGGTAATAGATCACAACAACAATTGACATATACCACAGTCGAAGGCCATTAAGAGATGGTGATGCTAACTCGAAGGTTCGGCAGTGGAGGCCGCATGTAGCAATACTTTTTGGAGGTGCACCACAATATGTGTTATTTGTGTGCCATAGGGGAGGAGGTCGCGACCATCAAGCTGCATTGGCATGGGACCACGGTGCCTGTGGGGCATCGTGTTGGGTGGAAGAGGTTGCGACCAATGGGATACAGCGGTTCAGTGGGTGGCATGATGTAGTGGTGGAGAACCTCACAGAATCCATCACAGGGTGACGAGAAGGTATGCTCACCATAATTGGGGGTGGGACATCTGTAGAAATGGTACAAACTCGTGGTCAAATAAGACCGTTCTACGGGGGACCCTCTATCAACCATGTGGTGGTCACACAGTGAAACTGCAATGCTGACAAGGGAATGATACGATGACCAACCTCGCATATGGGAAAACCAAGCCAAACCGTTCACATTCGGTTGGACCCACATGCCTATCGGTCTAGGATAGAACTGGATTAGGTTGGATAGGTGGGTCCCTAGGCAGGGTCAGGTCAGTTTGGTCTGACCAGGTTTGGCATTCCACTGACCGCACTTGCACCTTTTCAGTAAAATTTAAAAAACATCCAAATCATAAATCTGATTGATAATCTATTTCTAGAGATTGGACCCTCACAACTAGTTTTCTCTTTGGTATACAATATGTGTACATTTAAGGTAGATTATGTGAAACTAATGGATTGAATTGTAGACTCTCCTGGAATCTAGTGTGCTACGAGGGGGAATCTTGTGGTTGGATTTATCGAGATGACTATGATGAGTGGATCTAATGGATCTAGCTCATCCCAGATATGAAGCCCAAGAGATAAGGGGGACTAATTGATCCTTCTATCCCCAGAGATGAGTGGGTTTAAGTGATCTAGATAGCCTAATAAATAGGCCGGTTTTTGTGATCTCACTGGACTATGTGAAGAGTGGGTTTAGGTGATCCGACATACCAAATAACTCATCCATGAAGAGTGATTCAACAGTACAAGGGGTTATACATTACGAATATTATTCTTGTTTCCCATCCTTTAGAGTATACCAATATGAGTTGTACATTACTTTTTGTGTACTTTTTCTTTTTGGTTTGGGTTCCATACTGAGTATTGTGTTACTCTACCCTTCATAGGATTCCCCCACACATGTCGTGTCTTCCGTAGATAATTGATGCTTCGATATAAAAATTAGTGGCCTAGGAACATTTAGTTCCTACTGAGATCATATAGCTGAGATTTACACCTATGCTTCAATTAGTCTCTCTTCAATAACCCTCTAGGTATGGGTTTTAGCCTATGGATTTCAGGGGTCCTTTGTACTTTATTGTTTTCTTCTTTTCATTGTTGGGCATGTATTCCGTCCCCTTTTCTTCCATCTTATACTACTACACTCTTTGTGTTTTTCTTAGTGGTATACTCGTTTTCCTTTTCACTATTGGGTGATAGGGTTCTGAGTGAGAGTGTGTGTGTATAGGTAATCCGAAAATTCCTTCCACTTTCAGGTTGATGCCTTCAGTGCTAGTCATCGACCCTTGGCCTTTGGGAGGTAGGTTTGGGGTAGACTCACCAAGGGCCCCGAGGGGCAGGTCGTGTCATGATTAGTGTGAGAAAAGAGAACACTGAATTTTTTGAAGGTTGTGAAATTTCCATTAAAATTATGAAGACTAATATGATGGTATTCTCTTAGA
Organism: Viscum album; assembly: GCA_963277665.1. Taxonomy (NCBI): domain Eukaryota; kingdom Viridiplantae; phylum Streptophyta; class Magnoliopsida; order Santalales; family Viscaceae; genus Viscum; species Viscum album. The sequence continues at coordinate 1,221,604,466 of OY728159.1, forward strand.
AAAAATTATCCACACGGAAAAAATATTCGAAGAATGATGTAGCTGAATGATGAATGTTAGTATGTTACATAATATAGAAATGAAAGAAGGTGTTGTTTGTACTATTATATTAGAAGTTTTGTTACAACATTTAATTATAGGAAGAATTAATTTTATTAGAATTTTTTAGGACCATTGAAAATAAATATAAATTACAGATTGATGAGATATATTCTAAATGAGATTAGATATCAATAGACAATGTCGTCAAACTTTTTCATCTATATGATTATATATTCAATCAGATCAATAGAAAATAATTTATGTATGTTTTCATCAAATGGGTCAGGATTCTCCAAAAATAATGTAGAGATGACTCATCAGACCGGTGGTGACACTGATCGATCGTAATGAACTACGTACTAATCCATGAGGCAGTGACAATCACAGTTAAATATCATTTGAAACAAGACTACATATTATTCCAGATCATCATTTTTAGGAAATGAATAAAAGGAAAAATATTTAATGTAGTTAACAATATTTTTAAAGGGGAATCTTGAATGTATGTTTAAAGAATATAGATAAAGTGTTTGTTTAAAGAGGATTTTAATCTAATGCTAAAGTGCTACCAAGAAGGGTAGATATCTTTAGATATTATTACTATGATTTTGGAAGAATAATTTTAATTTTAGTGTTAATGGATTAGTATAAAAAATTGGACAATGATGTTATCTTTCAAGTAGTAATAAGTGTATTAAAAATCAATCTATTTTTAAAATGATTATTTTATATGGAGAAATGTAAAGAGTAATCTTATAATGTATATATGTCTTCATCGTAATGATGAAATCATACTCAAAATCTAAATCCGATTAAATAATTATAATAAATTTGGAAGAACGATGGAGTTTTGAGATGATCTTATACATTTTGATAATAATTGTTATGTGTGTATAAGTGTTAATTAATTAAATTATGGCACCTAAATGAATAGAATTATTATGTTTTAAGAAATTTAGTTCTATGGGAAGATTTTAGATAAACACATACACTATTATTTTAGAACCTATAAAAGGATATGAGCACTTTTTTACTTTACAATTGATCGAAACACTATTCACATACAAATTAATAGAGAGAAGCTCTGACGTTTTTGTTAGAAGGAGCTTCATGATATAGAATTATAGAGGATGTTTTCCATATAGAAGAAGTAGGATGGTCCTATTACGTGAATTATAAAATTGGAATGGATAATCAAACTCATAAATTGAATTGATATAAATGGATTGCGTTAAATGTGATTCATAGTTTTTATAGTGGTGTTTTAAAAGATATATATTTCCACACCGAGCAATCGGATTTGGGAATCAGTCGTTAATATCATAATGAGCATCATGAGAAATTAAAGTGAATATCATACATTATTATGGGTAGGAAATTGATGATTTCTATGAATAATGTTTTTTAATATTTACATAGATGTACAATAACTTGTTTTTATGAAATTGGAAAAATTTTCTTAACTTGTTACACAAACATTTATTACATCATTTCTTGATAGTTGATGAACATGAATTATTTTATTGATCATAGTGCTACAAAAGAACAATGGTATATCTCACTTGTTATTATCCAAATAATAAAAAATACGAGTTTATTTTTTGGTATTGGAATTTTTCCAAACCATACTAAAGATATATATACTCTTTTTGACTAGTGAACCTTGTTAATTTTTATGTTCCTATGGAAATGGGATTATTTTTTTCTAGTAATATGATATTCCATTAAAATGAGTATAGGGATATTTCCAAAAGAAGGAATCAAAAAAGAAAAAGGTATCACAAATTAAACCACTCCCCTACTATGTTGTACATTTATCCTTGTAGGGAAATATGAACAATCACACGCCTTAAACAAATGTTATATGCAAGTATAATAAGGGTTTATATATCTAGGCCATAATATTATCACATTTTTGTTTGATTTTACCTAAATAATTAGTATATATAACATTTTATTAATGTTTGTGATAAAAATAGATTTTTGTACAATGAGAAAATTGAATTTTTTGAAAATAAATAGATTTATTTAATTCACCCTTTTGAAAAATCCCAATGTCTTCATATAAATTTCATTTTATAATATTATTTTTATAAAATAAAATATTTTTTAAATATTCATAATAATTAAATTTAATTAAGAACAATGTAATATTTAAAAGGTTTATAAATAGGTTAGTTTTGTAAAAATTAGTATTTTCATATAAATAATAAGTAAAATTTAAAAGAATAATTTATAATATTTCGAAAATTATTTCAGAAAAATAAATATAATTTTTCATATTTGAATGTTGAAATTAGCCAATGGGAAACATTAATTATTTTATAGCATTGTCAAATTAATGGGTAAAATAAAATATTTTATATATATAATGTTTCTATTTTAACATCATAGAGTCCCAAACGTTATGTAAAATATAATAAAAAATTTATTTGAAACAAAATTATGTTTTCCTCTTAAAAGTATTTTTTATGGGATTTTAATTTTTTATAAAACCATAATGAATCCTCCAAAACCTGAATTGTGTTTTATGGTTTTAAAAATAATTAATTTTAGAATGACTATGTACCAACCCTTCAAGGGTATTTATATCTTGTGTTCTGTTATTAAACCTATAAAATATTTAGAAGCACATTACATTGGTAAAATCTATGGAAAAATTCCATGTGTTGGATTTTAGAATATATTTTTTCATCATATATTGTCCAAAACCAATGATTAGAAACTAACCAAAAAATACCATAACTTTTTCTATAAAACCCACCCAAAATCATATTAATCATGACTAGAATATCATTTTTAATTAATTCATTATTTATTTATACTCGTTAGATCACTCCCATTGTGTTTGTATGCTCTATTTAATCTCACCACAAGTGATGAGAACCATCTCCAGGTAAGGGATCCCCCCTTTTCTATTTTATTTCATATACTTTTATTGATTTTTTTATTTCAAATTTTCATTTTGTAATGGGTTCATAAATAGCCATTTATCTTTTTTATTCTGATGTAATCTGAGAACACCTTTCACTCTCATTAATAACTTCAATGATCCTTTATGTTCACCAATTATGCAACCAAAATCATTTTAGGATATTCAAGGGAAAACATTATCATGGTGTATACCTGTCCCCATTTCCACTCAATGGAATTCAACTATATTTACTAATATTTATGTTAATGGGGAATTCTATATATGTCACCCACATTCCTCAATCAGGTCATATGAATTTATGAAATAACTTTTAATGCTAAATGATCGATGTAGACCATATATTCAGGTACATGATATGAATGTGATTGGTGGGATCTGAATTATATAACCCCATAGTGAATTGATAACATAATTTCACTCAGGCTATTCCATTAATGATTCATTGGGGGTTTTCATCTGAACTGTATCCTATGATTTCTTAGATGATTTATTTAAAATAAATTTATGATGTTATAATCTATATTATTTCCACATTACCATATTTTCACTATGTTATCTTCTAATATCATGCATCATTGATCACATTTATGAATCCAATCACTATTATGTAACCGTGATATGGAAAACATTAAAATTTATCAAATTTATCAAATTTATCATGATATCATTTTATTATTCCATTAATTGGATTCATAAATACCAAATTCATAGGTATTCCCCCCATGATGTGTCAGGTTTATTTACAAGAGGAATGTAATTTATGGGGCATGTTTTAGAAATTTTAAATAATCCATGCATACCCATGATTCATGTTATTGTGGAATGAAAATAATTTACTAATTACTATTGACCTCACAATCATCGAGGAACTTTTAATGTGCACTTCTACGTAATAACTGATGACTTATGGTGTGCTGAAATAAATTTATTCATTGTATTAACTCAAAAATTTCAATACTATTATTTTGATTCATCTATAATTAATATTTAGATTTAATTTTATTCATTTGAATGGAAGGTAATCTATATTCATATTTATAACAAGAGAATTTCTAAATAAAAAAATGAAACATGTAATGTCATTGTTAGTATAGTACATATTTAATCCATTGTGGATATGGATAACAAAATTTTGTTAAATTCATGAATAAAATCATAGTTGAATACCTTTTTTAAAAGTTATACTTCATAATTTTAATGATAAATGAATCTGAAGAATATATGGAGGTACATTTTATCCATCATTGTATTATGAACCATTTTATTAGTGTGAAACGTTTTTAGTATTACAAATGAAAATAATAATTACTATGAAAATGTGATAGTGATAGTTGACTATTTATCAAATATGTTGTGGTGTATGTGAACCATTGAGTAATCAATAAAGTGTTATATTTTAGTAAATAATAACCTTTATTAATGTCTTTTGTTCATATAGTTTTTCTATGAATAGAAATAGGTTTGAAACCAGTAAAAATATTTAAGAGATTTAATAAAAAATATTACATAGAATAAAATACTATATCAGATATGTAATGATACGGGTCCCAATAATTCTTTTATGAGGATTTAGGGTTATAAAAAATATAAAAAATTTGTCTTATGATAGAATATAACATAAGAAGGATCACATGAATAGATGTATTAGTGGGAGGTATATTGAATGTAGATATAATTAAAACCAATAAATTGGAATTGAACCTTATTGATAAAATGATCAATAATCCCAAATTATTTTAGGAAAAAACTTACGAATGTTAAAGAATAACTTCATCGGCATTGTAGGATTCATTTGGAGCATGATATATTTGGATTTTATATTTAAAATTTTTTATTTTTAATTTTTAATTTATGATTTAATAACTATATACATATATTTATTGGAGAGTTTTTATATTGAGTAATTATTTTAAAATATAATATATAAAATAGATTCCTTAATTGCAATCCATGTTTTTGATTTAGGGGATGCACCTGAAAGGTTGACACTCCTTAGGTAAAAGTGGGATTCCTATATAATCATATAATAATTGTGTATTGTCTATATATAATGATATTGTAGTAGTAATGGGTTATAAATAAAATCATGGTATTGACTATAGAGAGACCATTTTATCAATTACCATGATAAATTCCATCACTACATTGCATGTCATAGTAGAACATTAGGATTATCATTTCAATAAAATGAATGTAAAAACATTTTTGTTGAAATTATTTTAGTTGAAAACATTTATATGATATAGTTAAAATGGTTTGATGTACTAAATAACACTGCTAAGGTACAAGTGATTCTAGGGTATATTTATATATTGAATAAATATTCTTTTTAATAAAATATTTGGTCTAACTATTTAATCGAATAGTTTACTAACGTCATTAACATCAATTATTTTAGTGAATATGATAATGTTAGAAGTACACTAATGTTATTTTTGTTGATTTTTATGGGTTCCTTATTAAACAATAGATATTTTATAACAAATTTACCTTATATAAGAGAATGATTTATAATTTCCTTCATGATGGAAGGAATTGGAAAAATTTCCTACATAATTGATATGAATATTCATATAGTTATATAATAGGGTTTACAATGACTATGTTGGGAAATAAATATTTTTTTAGTGATAAGGAGTTTTAGTATACAGAATATTATTATCATATATAGAGTTAGAAAAGTGAATAGTTGATAATATTCATTATTAATCATCTATAAATCAATCAAGAATGATATATTATATAACCCACTAGATGTCTCTAAATATTCCCCCATAATAAGTTTATTCTAATAAAACCAAAATGATAATTATAAGATAACATTGAAGAATAATCATACTAAATTTAAATGAGTTGGGGATATATTTTTAGGCATGGTGTTGGAGGAATATGTCATTATAACAGTTTATAATTTTATTAATTTTAAATAAAATAAGTAATAAATAATATTTTAATATGTATTAATGTTATTCATCACATGTAATGTTATTAGTTTGTATATTATCATGAATCCAATAGTCTTGGACATACCAATAGTATGGAATAAATTATTACATCACATGATACAGAGAATGGTTTTTTGTTAGTGTTTAACATTATTGATCTTGGGGTGATTTTTTTTTTAAATTGAGATTTAAAATATTAACAAACGATATAGTTATAAACCCACTGAACCCTACTATCCCTAAAAGACCATACACATCATTATAAAATATCAACACCTTAAAGAATGTATTGTGACGTATAATGAACGTATTTATTGTTTGAAAAAATGTATAATGTAGAGGATCCATTGATAATGTTTTTAGTTTATTATATGAATGATTTGGTAAAATTTATTTCATTAATATAGACATTAATGAATTTACATAGTGGGTTTCAGAAATATTTTATCATGGTTTACTAATTAATACTTTCATCATTCAGTTATATCATTCTTATATAGTATCTATGTTATGGAATTATAAAATTCCCACAAGGTATGACGTTAAGTTATCTATAATCAATGATATTCATAGATTATTAGGGGTTGGGATGATATGTAGAAACTAGAATCAGTATAATATTGTATATTCTATAATGTAAAATCATCACATAATAAGATCAAACTCATTATATACACATTCCATTGAAATTATATAATATTGAATTCCATATGATCACACATATAATTTTTTTCATATCCATCATATTAATCTCTATTAGATAAGGATTCAAATTAACATTTCATATTCACTTTCATACATTGAAACAATTCTCATGCCAATATTGAGGTTGATATATACAAGGTTTCTTGGGAATGTTTATAATCATTAATTATTTGAGTTTCTCCAATATCTAATTTATCCTCATATATGAAATGTATGAAACATGGCCTATAATATGAAATAGACTATGAAAATTATCATTTATTAATAATTGGGTGACATGTGATGTCTTAAACTTTTTCAATGATTCAAATGTGGTATATATTTTTTTAATTATGGAAATATATATTTTATAATCAAGAGCATGTGTGATGTGTTGTACTAGATTAACAGGTTCCATATCTATCGTTCATGAGTTATATTGGGAAAACGGATTGTATATGAATTCATATTATGTGTTGATATACCTATTGTGATACACATTTCCAAATAGATATATTTGTGGTTTTTATAAATATCAATTAATATCAATTTCAATCTTGGGTATAATGTACTTTTTGAAAGAGGAAGATCATTTCTTATAGTTATATATTCATAAATTTATAATTTTATCGTATGATAAAATTTCTTACATGATCTGAAAAAATATAACAATTTAATGATTTATTATGGTATACATTTTTTTTCTAGTTGTTTTGAGAGTTATCATGATAACCGTATTTAATGTTGATCTGATGGATTCAAAGACTATAATAATGTAACTAATAAATTATATTAGGATTTATCATATGGGGGGGGTACATTAAAAAGACACTAAATTAAAAATAAAAATGTTGTTGAAGGAGGTATTAAATAAATCCATTATATAATTAGACGGGGTTTAAGTCTTATTGTTTTTTAAGATAAGCGAATTTCATTGGAAGAGAAATGAATTTTTACAAACACATATTGTAAATAAGGATCATGTATCATATAACATGATATATGAAATCATTCCACTTCATAATACCACCTTGTAATAAAAAATATGGAATATTATCTTTCTAGAATATTCCAAGGATACCCTTATCCATATTTATATCAAAAAGTAATTGTCCAAAAGGGTTTCAAAGATATATAACATTATGATTATTCAAAAATTTCAAGACCATCAAGTTATATATATAGGTATTTAAAAAATTAATCAATATACTACATAATGTATGGCCCCTTTAGATGGTGAATAATTGATCAATCCCTATTCTTGGCTAATTCTCTCAACCTCAATTGAAGGCATCCTCCTCCTCCAGTATCTATTATAAGAGACCATAACAAGTCATGGGATGGTGAATGGTCTCGAAAAGGCAATGGATGATTATTATCAAATCTTAGATACACCATAAAGCGTAATTTTAATTCTAATTCCTCTTTGTGATCTATATCAATAATGGTGGATATGAATATTAACAAAAATTCTATGGTGATTGGAATATATAAAAAAAGTTCTTCATTTTTTATCGTGAGATTAAAGGTTTCTAGAATAGTTACTTTAGATTAGGATTCTTTAACACTTTTACTATATATATAGAATTTTTTCAAATATGAAGAAAACAATTAGTTAAAATGTGTCCTTTTTGACCATTGTAATCCAATAAATTCTGTAAATGTAATTCCCAAACCCTTTCCATAAAATTGAGACTCATAACTATATTACAATATTAATGATATTGTATCGCTATATGATTTAATAGCATATATATTTCTAGGGTTTGGAATGGTTATCAAATTAATAAATAGTATGTAAATAAATTTTTGGTTCATTAATCATATGTGACCAAACATGTTTAATAATATACATGATTCATAATCAATAAATATTTTATATGTGAGTTATTTATCACTCAAAAAAAAATTGTTAATGTGTGGGTATAATCATAAATCCAGGGAATTTGTTTCTATAAGAGTTATAAACCAATGATATATGCCACATATCTGTTATTTTAATCATGTGTGAAAACATAGATTGATTCTGGCATGATATCCTAATAAAAGTAAAATAGTCACATGCATGTGATGAATTAATCTCCCATAGGCCCTTAGTTAATGTCACATTGATGCTTTCCACACAAATGAATCATATATAGGGATATTCCTAAAATTATGATTTTATAAGAATGATTTAATATCATGAAACCCTTCTAACAAAAATCAGACATTACATATTACAATGAGTTCATCTCAACATGAGGCAAAAGGTTAATCTTTCACATAATCATTTTTTTAATGTTACAGAGGGATAATATGTACCAAATAAAAATATATGAAAGGGAAAATATGTTTTTCATAATTATTTTGAAAATTTATTTGTATAATCTAAAATTTGTATGAAATTATGTAAAATTATATTGTGGGGTTTTTTTAAATCTGTTTATAAATTAATTAATTAAAAAAATAGTTAATTATTAGAAATATTTTTGAAGAAGAAATTAAATGAAAATTAAAAAATATTAATTATTTAAATTAAAATTTTAATTTATAATTTTTTATAAATACATAAATTTCATTAATAAAATTGTAATTTATAAATATTTAGTATAATTTTTAAAATGATTATGAATTCAAATAATAATTTTATAAAATAAAATAGTTATTATTACTTTTAAATATTAATAATTTTTCATTTGAGTTGTTCAAATTCTGATTCCTCATTTAATAAATCATTAAAATAATATATAATAGAATTTTATTTTTTAATTTTTCAATGATTAAATAATTACTTATAAGAGATATTTTGATTATGTAAATTGTTTTCTTAATTATAATTGTAATATAATATGTTTATATTTCATTTCATATAATTTATTTAAATTGGAAATTGATATAATGAATAATATGGAATAGTTTCTAATTAGAAATGAATGTAAATATTTTATATTAAGAAATTGAGGAATTTCCCAAATGATTATCTGAATAAATATGTCTTCATGGTTATATTCAATTTTAGAATTATTTATATTATTTTTTTCTCAATTTTAAAAATGATAATTGATAATTAATTTTAATGTTACTAATGAAATTATTTGTTGATACAGTTATTATTATATTAATGGTTCATGTAATATAGTTAAAAATTTAGTCTTCTTTGAGAGATTAATAAAAATTTATTTAATGGGTATGTTATTGGTAAGATAAAACGATTTAGTATTATTCTATGATGAAATTGGTATATATTTAATCATGGTATTGTGTTTTGTTGTCATATATTATCTATCATATTGTAATGGATATATCAATTTGGTAATGAATCATTAGTATGTTTGTTTTTGCTCAGACTAAAAAATAGTCTATAGGCTAATACCATGTCTATAAAAGTGATACAAGGTTGTATATAAATTAAGGATTCACTTTATGTTAATTATGAATTTATATAATTATTTTATTTCACATGAAATTGTATGATGTTCCTTATCTATTAGATTAATTTAGTTATATGTAAAAATATATTTACATTAATTTGGATTAGTAAACCACTATATGAGAGTTTAATGAAATATAATTCAATATAGTTAGAATATATTTATTTAGTGGAATGAAATAGAATTTAACAATTACTCAAAAAACTTCCATTTAGGTAATAGGAAGAAAATGAGAAAATATGATGGGACTAAATTTCCTTTAATATAATTAGCGTCACGATATTTTCAAATAATAAATATTCACATCAATATCCGATCAATTTATGTCATATGAGTGCTATGAAACCATGGATTATCTTGATTATGATGAGAAAATAATGATGAAACCTCACTATTATATTCCTTATTCTTGGAATATTATTTATGTTATACATAGCATGGAAATGCTACCCATTTTTATACTAGAAGAATCATGTTGAGTTAATCTATTATATCAGTTTTTTAAAGGTTTATACACTAAATTATGCATGGACAATATACCATGTGATTGGTAATAGTTTTATATATGATTAGGAAGTGGTTTAATTACCTCATAACTAGTGTATGTAATGATGATTTTTGGGTCTTGTCAAACTAATTTATTATAAAAATTAAAAAATTTACTCATTTTAGTAGGAGAGACTTACATAATATATAATATCTAATTTAAAAAAATACTATATTCCATGGATTAAATAATACTTTATAGGCAACTACATAATCATCTTCTAAATTTATTCTCACATCAATATTATATATTTGAAAATATAATAATAAAAAACTCATAAAACCTTTAATTAAATAAATATTATCATGTAAATTTATTTAGGATTCTTAAGGTATGATTCAACATATGAAACCAAAAAATTATGCAGTTTTACAAATTAATAAATTTTTAGATGGGTTCATTGATGGATTCACTTAATGTTTAAATGGAATTTGATTCAACTTGATATCCTGAAATTTTTTTACTTATCAATACACAAAATTACTGAGTATACCAATTAATATATGAGTCAAAATATATCATGTATGGATTTATTTTATAATAGACATTAATTTATTTTCATCTATAGAAAGATCCAATATTAATAATTAATTCTAGAAATGTTTCATCAATATTAAAAAGCAACATAGAATAGATTGAATACATCATTTTATGTACATGATCTGGTATTTATATAAAACTATAAATCAGCAGGAGATAAAATCAAAAAAAATCAAATGTTAGGTATAGAGTCAAGTGGAACCTTATCCTGTTATCAAAAATAAGGTGTAATTATTATATAATATTGGATTATCTAGAAATTATATATATTTTTTGGAGACACAATGGAATTTATTTGTAATCATTCAATATTATATTAAATAATATTTCTTTTGGAGTGTATATGATGTATAGTGTATAATTTTATAATGTTTTTATAATTCAGTTGTACAAAATCAATATAAGAATGGATGGAGATTTTAATTCTCCTTGACATTATTATAAAAAGGGTTTCTATTAAACAATTTATTTTAAGGGAATATATAAATATTATATATTTATATGTAAATTATGTGTATTGTTTTCTAATTGTTCTTATTTTATATTGCTATTAATTTAATAAGAAAGAGTTGTTATGAAAAATAATAGATGTTGAATTTAAGTCACTTTGTTTTCCAATCACTGGATTTAATGAAATTATTGAAATGTAATCATACCTAAAAAATATTGATAAAACCAAAATGTATTTTCTAAGAAACATATTAATATATTGGGGATTTTATTTGACCCCCTTTTCAGAAATAATTTAAATAATAAATTCTTTTAATAATGTTAAAAAAAAAAGAAAAAGAATAATATATAATATACACAAGAAATTTTTTATTTTCTTTATAAACTCATTGGTGTATATGATTTTTTATTATTAAGAAAAAATGAGTTTATATACCTTATCAATGTATTTAGAAGATAATTTATCCTTTAAGAGGATAATGAGTGAGTTATTATACATGAATAAGTTAAATGATCCCAAATAAAAGTCAATTATATAAATAATACAATGTAATTTTTTAATACGTTGTTCATGGAGTTGAAAAATAGGAATATAATTCCTAAATCATTTAATTATTGAAGTAATATTAATTTACATATTTTACTCACTAATGACGTTAGTGGGTTTTTTAATGGTTGTATTGTTATAAAAGGAGAAATATACAGAGATCCAGTGACTTAAAAAACCCCTAATGTGTAATGAATAATTTTTTTTTCTAGAATTACATCATATATAAAATCTTATATATATTCATATTTATGATTTTTATGTTTTTTTATAGTGTATATGAATATAAAATGTATCATGTTTTATAGTTGGGAATATTTACTATACCATTCTTTCACATTTGATACATATATTAATATATACACATATATTTACTGAATTGAAATGTTAATTTACCTATCAATGTATGAAATAGAATTACACCAAATAAATAATAGCTATAGTGTGTTATTGGTTATTAAGAAATGATATGGTTAGTGTTGATATGTTTCTTCTTTCAAGATACTGAATATTATCAAATGGTGCGAATGTGTTTTTTCACGCTGGATATCCCACATTGTACACATCATGGAGTTTTATACACTATGTCTCTAGAATACTAAGGGATCATGGTTAATATTAGGATACCATATTACCCATGGTTGGTGGGAAACCTATAATGATTACCTTTAAATTTTGATATCCTACATAGAAAATCCATGAGGTACTGAGAATCATTAATGTTCTGGAACGTTTTTTATCATGTAATTATGGTGATATTAAGGAAGATGGTATTTTTCCCACGATATAATTGTTATGAAATCATGGACCATGATTTTGATTGAATGATAAATTGTATTCCATTGCCTAAAAAATAACATATGAAGTGATTAATAGTTATTTTGATGGAAATATGAAATGTTTATCCCCAATGGTAAATAAAATGAGTTGTATTAATCCAGTTAGCCATTCTATACCCTGATAATAAATAGCGTAAGGGTTAGATATATGGAACTAAAATACACCATTTACCATTGTAACTCAGTTCTTTTAAAAATGGATCATATGAAAATGAATACCTTCATATGATATATCTGGTTAATATATTTATGGAGCTACTTATCTTTGATAGAAATCATCAAATATCCCATTATATAATGAACATAACTAATGCATTTTCAGAGTTATTTCCCTACAAAAATTTATAGATCATATGATTCAAATTTATTCTCAATTTCATGAGAGCCTATGTGTTCACACATTTATGGTAATTATATTATTGTTTATTTTCACAAATATAGGATCACATAAAGGTTTTTAGCAATTATCAAAAAATGAATTTTGTATAGGTAATTTTCAGGGAATTCATTTGAAATACATTGGGTTGTTGGATGGATATGATGTAATATAAAGTTAAGTGAATGATATTTTTTCAAAAGTTTTTTAGAAGACTTTAAAATGTGTTTTTGATATGTTTTCTTAAGTTATTCTGTGTGATAAAGTTTAAGGTGATCATTCCCCATTTTTATGAGGATTTAGTACAAGAGGCATATTGAAGTAGATATACCATAACTCATAATACTCATATAATTAGTTCTTGGTCTTATCAATTTTCCTAATATGTTCATATCATTGGGTATGCCTTCATGGTTCTAATGGTATATTGTATTCCTAAATAATTTATCTTATGGAATTTATAAGATAACATTTCACTTCCTAACACGACATAGAAACATGATGTTAAATTTAATAACTATATATATATATCAAGGATATCATTAATATAATTCATGTTACAATAAATAAAGACTAAGATGTTCTATAAATATAATTTTTTTGTGTTACTCTAGTTTTTCATTTTCGTTTATTTAATGCTATAGTTATACATGGATTTTTTGCGGACCTATATAATGGAATCGACCATGAAATGGTGGATATATGAACACTCCATTCTGTATGGATTCACTATCATCCTCATTGGAATCTGTCACTATTCACATCTATTTACTATAAGATAGAGTAACATGCAATGGTATCGTGTAGTGACCCACTCATGTGTTGAGTGCTTCTCAATTGCATTAGAATACAGTACAGACGTGGGTTATCATTTTTCTTAAAAATTTTATTTTTAACAGTAATAGTGGAGATAGATAATATTATTATCACTTTGGTGAATATCATATGTCATATAGTGCATCAATTTATTTATAAAGAGTTTTTTAGTTTCATGCATGGGATCCCAGCATCAGGTTTTTAATGACCTAGGATGCTTTTAAAGAGTGTCTTTAGATTCTTAGAAACCAATTTTTGGTGAGAGTCACCATGTTATGGTTTATAATATACATTGGTTCTAGATTTCATTTCAGTGTTTATGTTTTGGATTATCAATTCATATAATTCAACATTTATTATTATTATTGTTATTAATAATATTATTCATATTGACACATAAAGCTAATATATCTGTATATATATTTACATTTTAAACTAATTTAATAATTACCTAATAAATGATTTTGTTTTATTATGATATATAATTATTTAGAATCTAATGTTGGATATTTTCAAAAGATGACAATTTTTTACACCAATATCATCATTAAAAAATTAATCAGTCTTATAAGAATTAAATCATGAATCATTATTTTATTATATAATTATTATTCTTGAAGAAAAATTTCTCTCAAATCCTTCCCCTTAATTTAATTGTTAGATCAATAATGGAATTAATAGATATATATCCTAATAATGGGTTAACCAATTTTTCAAAACTCATTGTAAATTAAATAAAAAAAATTTAAAATATCACCGTCCTGATAATATTTCACTCATTATTAGTATGACCACAACAAACATCCTTTGTTCATAACTAAATTGATATCTCGATAATTATTTCCCAAATATAGTTCTTCTTTAATTTCTTAAACCAAAAATATATTTAATCCCTATAATAAATATGAAATTTATTGACATATGTCATAATAATTTTATTTTTTTCACATTACATAGGATATATCAACGGATCAAACAATGGAATTGTGTTTATGTAATAAAATTCACTATTTTTATTTTTTCTATTTATTAGGAATGGTTACTCTATGATATTTTTTACTCCCATTATTAATTTTTTTGATGGTTCACTACAACCCAAGGGTTTCATTCATTGTCATCTCCCATTGGTCATTAGTCAAGAAAAGGAAACTAATTTATCATTAAATAAATGAAAATAAAAAATTCTATGTTTCAACATTGTTAGACCAAGTATATATATTGTCTACATGATCTAAATGTGAAGATCCTCCATCAAAAAAATGTTGTTTATATAATTATTTATGTAGAACCACATTCCATCAAGAGAATAATAATATGTTTTCAGGAAATACCTTCTTTTTTTTAAATGTTTTGAATGAGTTATAAGCTATTTTATCTCATTTTTTATTATCCCATTATATGATTCCCCATTTCCTTCTTTATAATATTAATTCATATCCTTCACATTTTTCATAATAACAATAACATTAATTTAGAGATAAAAATAACTATTTTACTTCTTTTCATTATATTACTTTTCTCTATTTTATCATACATTAACCTTTTTCCTATATATCATATAATTTAATTTAAAATGTGTTTTAGGAAAATATTTCCACCGACCATCTTTACATTTTAGTCAAACACATCAAATACAAATAGTTAAGTATACCAAAAAAACTGGAATATAAAATTTTGGATTTTATCAATGTATCTATTATCCATTGAATTTCTAAAATCATTATTCTTAATTTAGGGTCCAAGTCATCATAAACTTAAAATGGATTAGAGTTTAAATTATCCACATCATAATATACCTTATTGTTCATGTTATTCATTATTTCCTCTTTTACCTCCACCAAATCAAAATCCAACTAAATATAGAAATTTTTTATCATGGATTCCCTACACTTGGAATATTACATTTCAATCCATGACATAACCTATTCCCATGAAAATAACATTGTGTTACAGCTTTCTCTATACCCATTCCACCCATTTCTAGAACACCCTAGAGAACAGATTTCTCAAAATCCTCTGTTGAACAACTGGTTCCCTATTTTAATTCACTTCATAAAAAAACTTCCTTATTAATATCCATTATTTTATGTTTTTCTATGAAATAATTTTTTTTATAAACCCTGGGGACACAATTATTATTATAATCATGTTTTGGAATCCTTATTTCCTACAACATAATATTTAATGTGATATGGTATTTCAAATAAATTTTTATTTAAAACTAGAATACCATTTACATTTGTCATTACTCTTCAAAATGTTCTTCTTCCAACACAAAATTATCATGACTCACTAAATATATTGTTGAAATTACATTTATCATGATATAGAATACCCCAAATATTTTTTTAATATTCCCATTTATATTCCTCAAGGGATTTAGTTACTCTACCCATTCCCTAATATATCATCTTCACCCTTTCATTATATAGATATTCTTCATAGAATAAACACATTAGAACCATAAAAAATATATATCATTAATATAAATTAATTCCCCTCATCATTTTCATGAGGATATGTGATGGTGTGTCTAGTCTTAGATTACATTCCCATGGTTGCATAGTATTGCGGTAAATATTATGGCCCTCAATGATCATTTGCTGAAAATTTTATATTTTAAATTTGAAAAATAGACAATGTGAAAAAATAAAAATTTGATACCCATTTATGATGAATTTTTACAAGTATAATTAATATTTTTAAACCAAAAATAAAAAATAACACAAAACTATCGAAGTGCAAACGATAACCCGTACATCACAAGAAATTATCGAGAAACTCCAATACCAAATGAAACCCTAGATACATTCACCCCAAAAAACCAATAAAATATCCAATAACAAAATCCAACTTCAATAACCTTGAAATCAATACACATCAAATAAGAAATATGATACCTTTTTTTCTTTATTCCCTAATAGATAACATATGTAAACACAACCAATGGTCTATGCTAGGTGCGAATATAAACTAAGTATGATTTACCCAAATACGTCTCCACTCATAACACTACGAAATAATATGTTTTCCATATTTAAATAGATAGTATATTTAAAAATATAAAAATTTAATTCAGATATTTATGAATTTTTTGTAAAATTAATAGTTAATTATTTAAACTAGTTCTCATAAATTTTCAATCCTATTATCGAGATTTCACACATATTCCAAAACACTAATATATTTCAATTTTTAATTCTATAATTATTACCAATATATAAATTATCCACAAATTTTATAAATAGTTAAAATGACCATGTTCAATAATCTAACACTCACCATATCTAGTGTAACATCCGTGAAATGATGGAACCCTAGTGAAACATGCCACTAATGTCATGTATCAACAAAAAATGAACTCATTCCAACCATGTATTCCCAAAACCAGAACGCATTCCATCTATAGAAATAAAATCCATTATGAAAACATTTAACAAAAATCTTTCTTTTCCTCAATAATGTTCCATTACTATGTAATAAAAAATTTTAAAATTTGACAAATAATGGTTTTTTGAAAAGCATCAAATTTCCGGTAAGCCAAATTCCATGACAAAAAATGGTTTTCATTAAGAGTAAAAGATTTTAAAAAAAACAAGTAACACCATTAATCAAGACTAATTCATCATTTTTGAAAATGTTTTAGATGTGAGAGATGATTATATATAAGATTAATGGAAATGAAAAAATTGTTACAAAGAATTCAGATCTACAATGAACTATGATTCAGTGAACAATCTCTCTAGATGGAATGAAATCGAAATAGGAGTATTAGGAATATAGGGAATTCGATATCCTGGGATATTAGGGTTCTAATTAGGGTTTTGGGGATTAATTCAGTCTGAAACTTCAATTTTTATAGCACTAAATATAAATCACACATTTAAATTGCAAATTATATCAAACAATGTGTCAACTCATAATATGAACCATTATTAAGACCACTCCCATGAATTGCTGGATAAAATGGTTAGAAAAATGATGAACAAATAATCATTTTACCTATATTGTCCATAGAACGGTTTCAACTAGGAATTAGAAAAATTATTTTAGACCAGGTCTCATCCATTTGATTGCCTATTGACTCCAAGAATGTATCGAATTGTTTTATAGAAGTTTATCAAGGTTTCTAGTTACCATGAATTAATTGTGAACCACCAAAAACACCCTTGTACTTTTTGAATCCTCTCATAACATCCAAAATCATCACTAATGAATTATATATTATTAGAAAACAAAAAGAAATTAACATCCTTAAACATAGATGATATATTCTCCAAATCATTAGTCTTTATTCACTCAAAAATATAAAATAAAAAGTTTTCCTAGAAGAGTTCAAGGTAGTGTCCCAACATATTTTTTTCCTACTCCCATATTTATTACTTATCCTTGTCATGTTGCATCATAAATAAGAATAAAACATTTCATTTCCCATATTAAAATAAATTAATTCAACTCAACAATTCCAAATAAAAACATAGTTAATGTATCCTCCACTTTGAAAGCAACATGGTCCCATTAATTTCCATACATAGAATAAGGATAGTATTTCTATTATTTAGAATCTTATAAAATATTAAACAATAAACTATACATTGGTTATAATGAAAAATGATATTTTATATCACACACCCTTTTTGTATCTCAAAATTACTAATCTACCAAAGTGAAAACTTGTATAGTTTATCAGTATAATTATTCCTTATCATTGAATATATTATCATGAAAACAAGCTTATCTACCTCAAATGATAAAAGTCTTCTATGATGACCCACATAAAATTTATAATAAATCTAAACCATCACCATTCCCTTTTTAATAATTTGATTTTTCCAATAATTCCCCTTAGTAATTAAAGGTCCGCTAAGTGATGTATTGCCTAATTTGACTAATGAAAGTGTTGAAAAATATGATGATTATATTTTTTTTAAAATGATCCATCTATATCATGACCTAATAACAATTATTTTATGAGAACACTAATAATGGTATATGATCATCACATGATTCATATAAATTCACTATATATTCCCTATGGATGTATTCAAATTTTGGATCATTCTTTTAGATAATCGATCCATTTGAGGATTATTAACATTGATCATGTCCAACTGAGATCCTAGGTATTTATAAAATTATTCCATAAAATGTGACATAATCTTAATTTCTCAATTAAACACAATCTTTAACAAAATTTTGTGTATCATTACAATTTTCCAAATACATATTATGGAAAAATCTTCCACCATATTGGATTTTAGAATAGGGATTAAGCGAGGAAAAACAGTGAAGCAATCCAAAAACTCCCATATTGAGTCACATTTCCATAGATTTCTTGAAAATCCATTAAATTTAACCATTGTTATTTTTTCCTATTCACACTAGGTTATAGGTAGTGATTGTAACATTATAACTAGTCATTCATGATTTATCATGAATTTGTGACTGCAGATGCATATCAAAAGAAACTCTACCACACTACACATCATTCAAACCAATCACAACTATTATATAGACACATCAAAAGTGTTTTATATTCAAGAATTAATAGATAAACTAAAATTGTGGTAATAATTAAAATCTATTTTAGAGAGTTTAGATAAACTAATATGTTTTTTGTAAATCACAAAACTAATTTTCTATATTTTATGCATAAGTTAGTTGTATATCCCCCTATTTTGTTTTGAACTCTTTGAAATACATTCTAGATTAGATATCTCAGCAAATCAAAACATATCTATTATATCAAAAAAAATTAATCTAGGGAGAATGTTACCACATGACCTTTATCAGCTGACTATAAATCCTTATCGTCAATGATTTACATTAGTTGCAATTGTTCTGGGGTATATTTACAATGATCATTATTTAAATTACTACATGATTCATCAACCAATGATTTCCATTTAAACGATTTATTCATTACCTGAAATTAATTCATTCTCATATGTTTCATCTATTTACAGGGAAATATTTTCATATCTCTTTGAGAGAAAATATATATCAACATAGTATAATTTTTTTACCACATGATTATTAGATAAAAAATATAATGATTCCAATATGTGATATCATGGTATACCAAATCTAATTCTAATTCATTTTTTGGTTATTTCTTCTTACATAACCATAACTAGTGTGACATATATGATATTAAATGATATCCTTGCATGAGAACACATCCCAACAAAGATCATAATGAATCAAAATATACAGCATAGCGTTATATAGAATTCTATATCATTATATTTGGTGTTTATTTTTGATGACACCTAAATTTTTATATAGACTAAGCAAATTTTTTATTTTATTTGATATTTATAAATAACCATTTATGAGAAATCATCTGTGAGGCCTAATGTACTAAATGGAGAACAGAGGATTGGTAGTGCCCAGCTATGCCTGGGAAACTCTATGTCTCAAAAGAATAATTCATTGTTTTATAAGTTATAATATCTTAAATATTTTCAATATATGAAGAGTCTTTATTTTCATAAATGATGTGGCTAATTTAAGATTATTCTTTTGTCAAGAAATAACACTAATAGTGATATTTATAAATGTGATGGTCATCTAAGGTTCCCAAAACTATATCCAAGTTTTTATCATGATCTAATTTTGTCATAAAATACACCGTAATATATTCAATGCAATATATAATGGAATCCAAATATATATAAAATATAAAATCAATTATTTTTCAGAAAATTTATCGGGAATTAATGTGGATAATGGAAATAAACCCATACTCATAATGGCTAAAATTAATCTTGAAAGTGATCCTCAGAATATATCCCTTTTGATATAGAAGTTGATTATACCATTAATTAATGATGATTTATGAGTAACTTCTGTATCCCTTAAAATTTTTCAAACATACCATATATTTATGGAAGTGGATTCTTTATAATAAAATGGTTATTAATATGATAATCATCACAAAGTCTTATAGTTTTATCATCATTCATTATAAAATTAACTAGTCCCTCCTGCAGGGAATTTCTTAGATGAATGATCCCTTATATTTCTGATTCCCCAATGTGTAAATTCAATTAAAAATTAATCTCATATTCATCTATAATATTTTTTGGATATATGATTAATACCATTTAACTATTCATTAATATACTCCACTTCACATTTTTTGTGGGAAACATGAGATATTATCAACAAACACATCAGGAAACTTGTCAAATATGCGTAGAAAATTCTTTTTTACAATATCAATAGTAGATTTTATCCTCATAATTGACAAATTATAGGATATACATCCAAATACCAATATAAATGTTCCTTCATTTCATGAATCAACATCCAAATCCCCATTAAAGAGGTATATAACACCCTCTATAGATATGAAACATACATGCCATACATAATTGTTTATATGGACTTTATATGTCATCAAACTATCCATTACAAAAATAAATTCATATATTTCTGTATCCTGAATAAAATTTACCATAATAATCAGTCACTATTGATAGTAATTGAAAATATTGGAAATTTGAATGATTGGCACCCACAGTTTCCTTATGGGATTTTTAGTTCTAAAATTGATGACTTCATCTCAACATTCAAAACCAAATGATCAATAATGACAGAATAATTTAAAAATTAACACACATTTATATCAAAAAATTCCGATATAAGGCTATAATTCATCATAATATTACATCTCACCATTGGTGGACTAGATTGACAATATATCATAACCACGTCAACACCATACAATTTCATAAATATTGACGCTTTGTCATTGTTTCTATATTTAGATTTCCATTTTAAAGGATTATGGGTGTTCCTAGAATTAGTCTAGATCAAATATTTCAAACGATAAGGGTTATTCCAGAGTGATCAACCGATTAATGGTTATGAGAAACATGATTTTTATATTAACAAAATTTTATTTTATCCTATGAGAGTAATTTCAATACTAAAAAAATTGTTACAGTTGTAATTAACTCTATGTAGAATAATAAATTCTAATATGATATGATCAAAAGAACAAAATTTGAATAATCTCTTACTTTTTTTAGTTAAGGAGTAACATTTAATTTTATCATGATCTAATTATGATATATCCTACCGCATTGGATGTAAGTTCCCCTCTTCCTCTTATTTCCAATATTTGAGTTCCCACATGTTCCAATTGGGATATATATAACCCCTCCCTCTACATTTACAATGATGTACTTTTCCACCATATTAGATGTTTTCCATCATGGTATGTCTATATTACATAAAAATATATTATTTAAGTAAATATCATATCATATACCAGAAATTAAAATGTCTTCCTTTAATGATTCATTTGCATCTACTTCTACTGAAAATGAAAAAAACTTCATATTCATAGAAACATTTGTTTTTACAATGATATTATTTTTCATTACTCTAAGGAAATATCTTTTCATAGTACTCTAAAAATTGTGAGGATATATTTTCATTTTGAACAACTCTAAAAATCCACCAATGTAATTTCATATCCATGTTCATCCTATTAATATATATCGCGACATTGGTGTGATAGATACCCAATAATTTATGTTTATATAATAACCAATATATCTACCATTGTTTAATTGAACTTTAATTTTTGATTAATTTTATTGATCAATTTATTAGATTTCTCGGGAGCTATTTTTTTCCAAAAGATAGGGTGAATTATCTTTTTTGAATTAAACTTAGTGGTCTAACTATCTGGTATCATCATTACAATTAACTCTTTCAATAGATTTAAAATTTAGAATTATTTTGTAGAACAAATATTATTTCCCATGTGGATTATGTGGAACCATAATTTCAGACACCTCCTCCATTGGATTTATTTGATGTCAAACATGTGAGATAACTATAACTAAATAAAAACATAAACTAGCCAATAGTTACTAGAAAATTATAATTCATACAATTTTATAACAAAACATGAAACATCATTTCATGGTTTCCTTTCTTTAAAACATGACCATTATTAAATTGGTAACTATCATCCATAAAACATCATGTACCACATATGATAAATTCGAACATAGTGGTAATTCAAAAGAATGATTAATGATTTGAATTCATCACTGGATAAAGACATGATGATGAGATGTAAAAACACCTAAATGTTTCTTAAAATACTTTTTCATCTAAACATTCTAGAATGTTTTATTTATATATAATTATGTTCCTTATATTTTTAAGCTATAATTTTATGTTCTGAAGACCATACATCTATGTAACCAACCCAAATAATGTACCTAATAAGAATGATACCATTTATTACATAAGGAAAAAACAATGTTGAGAACATTTTCATCTCAAGGATTGACCAATGATTATATAATTTGAAACCTAAGTACCAAAAATAATGGTATAATTTTCAAATCAATGACTAAAGAAATATGATACCATTACAGTATGAAGGAACAAATAATGACTAAACCATTCATAACATCCATCCCCTCATCATTGTATTGAGAATTGAAATTGGTGTTTCTCTCTTAAGTATCATCCCTATGAAACCAAATACTGTTAATAAATATCATGGTCTTTAAAGAACATTACAAAATGATTTTTCCTTTTAAAAATAAAATAAACCATTCAATAAAAAGATTTTAAAATAAAACACTCATAAATTATTCATGATTATAAGAGTAATGAAAAATTAGAAAATGAAAATCATATTTAGCACAACATTTTTAATGTACCAGTGGAAAAACATGACATGAACCAGAGACATCCATGAATGTCCATGACCAAAAGCAACCAACACAACATACTCATATGAAACAACCAATCATGATCCAAAATCCAACTACATGTGTTATTCCCACAAAATATAAATTCATCAATAAATAAATAGGATATATTTCATTTTCACATGTTTCGATTTAAGAAATTTATATGCAAAACCATGTTCCCAATTAATGTGTGATTATAAAATCAATATGTTTTCAATAAAGACTTACGAACTCATATCACATAGAGAATATTTTTTTTTACAATTTATAAAAATAGTAATGGGATAATTTAAGAATTTAATATCAATTTATATGCAATTTTATTGAAAAAATAAATGATTTCTTTGAAAAATTTGTCCTAATTTGGAAAACCAATGGAATTTTGTACACAGTCACACACCCATAAACACATTCATACCATGTGACAGTTTATTACTCATGTGTGGTCTCTAATCAATTCACAAACTCATCATATGTTTTTTTCTGTGAATGTGCCACAATATAAATTTCTAATTTAAAAATGTTACATCCCAGATATGAAGGTGACTTGATGTAAAATTCTCCTTCTCTTAGTACATTTAATAATAATGACTCACACAAACAATGTATTCCACACCCATATCAATTTCCATTTCACATTAATCAACTTCCATTTTAATATCTATTCATCAAATAACAGGTTTTCATAAAAATATACAATTTTAAAAAATTGATTTTAAATTTAAAAACATCAATAGTTTTTTTTAACAATCATATTTACCACAATTCCAATTACATAACCAATATGTTGTTCAATAATGAATCACATATGGTTTAAATGACACATTTGTGTCATTCATTTATTCTTGATTAATCATTATTGTTCAATAATGTTGGATATGATAGGGACTCCAACAACCTAAAAATGAGTAGGGAATGTGAATAAAGACACTATGAAATTTTAGACCATGTAGGATCAAAATATAGATGTTTATTTCTCAATTATATGAGGGGGAATTGTAGATTTAAAAATATTCATTTTATCCTTAATAAAATATGTGTATAACAAATTTAATAATGATGTATTCACAATCCCTTTGTAGTTATTAAATATAAAACTAAATTACATTGGATTAGAATAATAAATTCGATAATGAAACATAAGACATGTTTACATAGGGAATTATTCTATATTAAAGCATATAAAATCTTATTTATCTGACTATAAATATATAAAAATGTATATGAATGTTATAATTTATTTCATTAACAAAACATATTGGAAATAAAACATGTTAAAATAGTAAATATTTATAAGAAATATTTTAAACCATAGATAATAGAATCCAACATCCTTGGATAGTGGTCCCTTGATTTATACATTCTATAATTCCAATCATACCCTCGAGAGGCTAATCCCTCACTAAAAATATCAGAATCTATCATACTATCCAAACAAGACCTCGATCTCTTAGGTGATCAAAACCCCTATATTAATATCCAAAAAAGTCCTCGACTGATTATAAAAAAATAGATTCAGATTAAGAAGGATGAATATGAAGTTCTTCATCTGGGAAAAGTCTTTCACCAAATTCACTTATGAAAATTCTGATCAATGATCTTATAGTGTATTATCACAACCAACACTTCCCAACATGTGCTGAAATAATTTAATGGATGGGATATTTTTCAGAAAAAATCCCATCTATCTTCTCCTCCTCGAATAGTAATATTTTCCATAAATATCTGAAGTACCTATATACATTCACTCATCCAAGGGTTAGTTAAAAATATTGTAAAGACCCATAACTTCCAAGGAATTTTTTTTGTTTATTTTCTTTGGAATTTTACAAGAACGCATTTTCTGACGGCACCTGATTCCGAGGCCCGGTGTGCCCAGAATCATTTTCCGAAGTTTGGCTTGGGTAGGTTCAGTGAATGGATGAGCGGGTTTTTCTAACTTTTGAACCGGTGCTCGGAATCGAATTCTGAGGGCACCGATGGAATCGAAACGCTGGTACTTTCTTAGAAACGCCTCTTCCGGAGTTGTGTTTGCTCGGGTGTGGTTTTTAATTTTCGAGCTTAAAGTTAAAGAAATAAAATAATTGTACGACAAACTTTATTTTATTTCACTTAAGCCACTTGGAAGCCACTTGAAGCCACTTAAAGCGGCTTAAGCTGAGTTGATCCGGATAGGGTGCTATCCAAAATTATCCTACCCTCTTGGTAGGATATTTGTGGGGTGGGGCCCGCACGAGCCCAGCCATTTCTTTTCCGCTACGTAACGCACCCGCGAAAACCCGTCATTATGAAAGTTAACTGATGCGTTTTCTTAATTTCTTAACCCACTAATTAATTGGGCAGTTTATTTTGTTGAATTAATTTTACGAATTAATGGGTCGTTACTTATCTCTTTTTCGTTTCTTAACCGGTTTGAAATCCGTTGGCATAGTAATAAAATAAGACCAACGCCACATCTTGAGGATTACACGTTGGGAGGCTTTTGACAGAATTCTTGTGCCCTCACCCTTCTTTGCGAAGAACGCGAAGAACGTGAAGAACGCGAAGAACACCCGCCTCCAACGAAGAACGCCGAAACCGCGGAAATCGACGACGCGACGCCGTGTGCCGCGATGACGAATTTTCCTCTTCCGCGAGATTCATCTGCGATGTTCTTTCGTCCACAACGAAATCTTTGAACTTCTATTTGAGGTAAGAGTTTTCAGGTTTCTTTTAAAACTCCTTTGTGGTTTTTAACAACGCACAGATTTAATTATTAAAATTACATCTGTTGTTTTTGAACCTCAGAGTTTGTCGACGTGCACCGTATTCCGTGACGACACGACGCCCTTCCGCGACGACGCGACACCCTTCCGCGACAACGCGACGCCTTCTGCGACGTGACGATCACCTCCTTCCACGGCGATCAAATCCGCGAAGAACCCGGGTGCGACGACTTGACGAGGTTGGGATTTTCTTTGGATGTTTTACATACCCGTGTTGTTTCAGTTCAAATGAAGAACCCGGATTATAAAAACAATTTTAATTCATTAAAATTGTTTTGGGTTATGTATTCATGTGTTGAATAAGTCTCCCGTTGTAATTTTCTAACGTGGAGGGTGCGGGTCAAACGAACACGGCCCGACAACCCTCTGTCGTTTTTCATGGTTGTGCGGATTTGGCGGGCGACGGCAAAACGTGACGCAAGGGAAATTTGATGATTCCACAGTGAAGAACAGATCCCGAGAGGAATAGCGGCGCAGACGGGAAGGAAAGCGGACCACCGGAGCAACACCGGTGGCCCGCGGAAGATACCGGCGGCGCGGGTCGCCGGCGCGGCGGTGGCGGCCGTGCGGGTCTGGCTCGCACGCACGGGACGTGGCGACATGCCACGTCCACTGGTCCAGCGCAGCCCCTCGAGGGCCGCGACTTCCTCAAACCGCGGGGGCGGCGCTCGGCCGCTCGGCCGAGCCGAGCCAAGCCGGTCCGACCGGCCGGGCCGCGCCCTGGCCAGACCGGACCGGGTCCAGCCGGGTCTGGCCAACCCGGTTTGGGTCGCCCCGGTTCGGCCGACCCAGGGAGGGTTGTGCCTGGTCGGCCCGGGCCCAGACCCCCCGTATTCGGACCGTTTTCGGTCTTTTGGCCGTAACATGAGCTACGGGCCTCCGAACGACGCGCCGTCAGCGGCGATGCGTTCCTTGGATCGAGACGGTCGTGTCGCTATATTGCACTCAAGGTTTCAGAAAACTTTGTGTTCGAACGGGTTGGTTCTTACACGAAACCAACCGGGCCCTCGGAGTGGAAACACTCATATCATGAGCTCCGGACGTCCGATTGACGTGCCGTCGACTTTGGTGGATTTCTCTAAGTGAGATGGATCTTTTGGCTTACTCCGCTCGAGGTTTGGACGCAGTTGGAGTACAGTCGGGTTGGTTTTGACTTAAAAACCAACCGGGCCCCCGGGACGAAAAAGCCAATAACTTCCAGACCGGGCGTCTGCTTGACACGCCGTCCGTTGCGTTGCGTTCCTGTTGACGATACGGAACTTTTGGCATCCTCTGCCCGAGTTTTGGATGTGGTTGGGTTATAGCCGGGTTGGATTGTACCCGAAATCCAACCAGGCCCCTAGAATGGAAAAGATGATATCTTTCAGACCAGACGTACGTTTGACGAACCGTCAGCGGTGTTGGTGATCACGTTGAGAAACGGTCCCTATGAGTATACCCTATGAGAGTTCGGGGTACAGTTGAGATACGGCCGGGTTGGTTCGCTTACGAAAACAACCGGGCCCCTAGGACGAAAAGGATAATAACTCACAGACCGGGTGTCCGTTTGACACGCCGTCTGTTGCGTTGAGACCCCTATGACGAGGCGGTCTCTTGAGATACTTATTCATGGGACTTTGAGATACATGGAGTATCGACCTGTAGCTCATGGAGCGGACCCTCCCAGAGACGAGCGAGCAGAGTACGGAGACCGTGTAGACGACTGAGACCTGATTACTGCTTGACCGACTCGACTTGGAGTGAGTCGACTAGACCAGTGGACGGAGAGCCCGGTATTTGGTGGCAGACCCACGATGGATGGAGCGCCTGGTAGTTGGCCGCAGACCCACGGTACTCGACCGGAGGTGTACATTTGTAGGCTATTAGGAAGAGCACCCGGTATTTGGCGACAGACCTTCAGCGGAAGAAGCGCCCGATAGTTGGCCGCAGACCCGGGGTACTCGACAGGAGGAGTACCTCAGCAGTCTTAGGTTAGTGAGAAGTACATCGGAGACGTGACAGGACCACTGTACACTCCAGAGACGGAGCTCTTCAGCAGTTATGGTTTCGATAATGAAAATCCTGGTTTGAGGTGATACTTTTGACCTTGTGTTTACCTCATGATTGAGATGGGTCACTTTCTAACATAGGTATTTGTATGGGCATATACCCGAGGTAGTGGTTATCCGTTGATTTCAAAATCCTTGTGTTTCCTCATGATTGAGATGGGTTACTTGATAACTTAGGAATATGTATGGGCATATACCTAAGTAGAGGTTATCTATTGAGATCTTATTTGTGGTTATCCTTGTTGGTTTAGTGAGACCTTGAGGGCCTCGGGGTCCCTAATGAGTATTATTATACTCACCCCTACACAGGCTATGCCCGCACCTCGTTGTGTTGGTTGCAGACAATGGGAAGTGCTGACAGAGGCCGAGTGATCGAGGACTGGACGGTACCCGGAGGTGGACTACACGACGAGATGACACACAGAGGAGGTTGACGGGCGAGAGCGTGGAGGAGGCTATCTCTACCTACCCTTCAGGTAGGATCCGTGGTGGACGACTAGGAGCTGCTCCATCTGTACCTACCCTTCAGGTAGGATCTGAGGGGGACGACCCAAGAGCCACTTCCGTCCTTCCAACTGTTATCTTTTCTGTTGTACATGTTCAGTTGTAGTAGTACTTTCTTTTGGGTTTGTATTCTGGACCATTTACTTTTTCGCACTTCTATTGTTCTTAGTGTTTACTTTTTCCGCTTCCATACTCTGTGGTGCTTGTTTTCTTTTATAAAGTAAATTTCTTCACAGTTATCAGGATTTACGCCTTTGGTGCTAGTCACCAGCCCCTGGCCTATGGAAGGCGGGATTGGGGTAGTCACGACACGGGCCCTGAGGACGGGTTGTGACAAATTGGTATCAGAGGAGTTCGGTTCTACCGCAGAACTTATAACTCTGATGTTTCTTTCTGTGAAGAAATAATGTTAAGAGTACCGAGTGTGGTTTTCAGTTGAGGGAGTCCAGTGTTGGTGTGGGCGGCCGACTTATCCATACACCAGGACCCTGAAAACTGATTTCTATCTTTGTGCACAAAAACACTGATTGCGTGGGTGATTTCCAGATGTTTTATTTAATTGTCAGCTCAAACCAGGTCTTCTCACCAGGGATAATCTTTTGTCCCTGTCACGTTGTTTCTTTCAGGATGACTCTCCGTGGATGACTAGATAGAGCCCCGAGTGTGGTACGTACTGACAGCCCACTGAGCGACGAGGCCTCAGTACAGGGCCCTATCCCAGTTGAGGCACCAACAGAGGCACCAGCGGTACTACTACCCGTTGGGCCACCGATGCCACCATCCCCAGCAGCAGAGGATGCACGTCACTTGAGCGCACTGCATGAGTTCCAGCGCCAGAGGCCACCCAGGTTCCAGGGAGGTATAGACCCGTAGGCGGCTGAGGATTGGCTGGAGGCTGTGGTGAGAGTCTTCAGTCTAGTGGGGGCGCCCACAGATTTCATGGTGATCCTTGCTACCAGCCTTCTTCAGGTAGCAGCATGCAGATGGTGGAGCCTGATGCTTCAGATGCATGACGAGGTTACACTTCTATGGGCAGACTTCGAGAGCCTATTCCGGGCAGAGTTTGTACCAGCCACCCTTCAAGCGGTGCGTATACATGAGCTACTTTAGCTGCGGCAGGGCAGCATGTCAGTGGCGCAGTACTCAGCGAGATTCACAGAACTCTCGCGCTACTCCACAGATATGGTACGAGACCCGTTCTTCAGGGCCCGAACCTTCGAGCAGGGGATCAGGTGAGAGTTTAGAACATCTGTTGTTTCTCACAGAATTCCGACGTAGACATGGGTGTTGGAGAGAGCCCTCTTAGTGGAGAGTTTCCTTGCTGAGCTGTCTCTAGTAGCAGGACCCACCACTAGCCAGCTTGCGGTAGAGTCTTCTGCAGTAGGAAGTAGACAGATGACGCAGAGGTCCAAGAGGACCAGACCTACAGATGGCCGACTGCACGACTCAGGTTCAGTTGTGCGGGGAAACCGGGGTGGAGTCAGATCCAGACGTGCCGAGAGTGGACAGTGTTACTCCTGCGGCGGAATTGGTCACATGGCACGTGATTGTCCGACCCGCCATGCAGATGACCAACAGTTAAATGATGAACCTCCGAGGCAGAGGAAGAGGTTCGATCCGGGCAGACCGCAAGGAGCAGGCAGCCGTGGCAGAGGAGCTGGTCGTGCAGCTGGAGGTGGACGATGCTTCGGGATGTTTCCACCACCACCACCAAGAGGCCCACCCCAACCACAGGGGACAAGAGGTCATGGGAAAGCTCAGCTTCAGAAAGCTGAGGCCTATGGTCATGGAGCTCCGGAAGCATATGGATAGTAGCGGGACTAGCTTCCAACCTGGAGGCTATTAATCCTATTGCTTCTAGTTTTGTTGATGTTTTTCTGTAGTTGATTTGTGTCTTTGTACTATGAGCTTCAATAATTAAAAGACACTTATCTTTATAAAGTTTGATTTCCTATACTTTTTGTTTGGTTGATACTGAGTGGTCCCGGTTAAGACTGTTGACTTGACCCTCACTTTCGATTTTTCTACTGAAGGAGACATAGTGACCACACACTTATGCCGATAGTGTGACTAGACCCTTGGAGGCGAGAGTGACAGTTGGATCTCTTGGTAGTTACGTCGAGGCATTACGACGTCATCCATGGCATGAATGCATCATTCATGTCAGGATTGACTGTCTTAGGCAACGAATGTGGTTCATCCAGGGGATGAGACCGGATTTCTCTTCTCAGAAAAGAAGAAATCATAGTAGTTCTTGTGAGACTAGAGAAGGCCCAGGTCATCCAAGAGTAGATGAGGACGGCACAGGGCCGATAGAAGCCTTATGCTGACAGGACTTGGAGGCCTCTAAAGTTCGAGGATGACCATCACGTCCTTATACGAGTCTCACATCGACGAGGTTTACGGAGATGTGGCCTGGGAGGCAAGTTATCTCCGAGGTTCAACGGACCTTTCTAGGTCCTCAGATGGGTAGGCGAGGTGGTTTACCGCTTGACCCATCCACTCAGTTACACTAGGTGCACGACGTTTTCCACATATCTCAACTGAGGAGATACGTGCTCGACCCTCTGCATATCATTGAATATGGGGAGATGGACGTTGATGATGGGGCGACTTTTGAGGAGGTCCCAGTGGAGATCAAGGATCAACAGGAGTGGATCATAGGAGGATGGTCGATTCCTCCTGGGCACTTTTTTTGGCAGCACGGGAACCTCCAGGTGAGCACATGGGAGCGAAATGCTCAGATGCGTGCTCAGTACCGCCTTTGTATCCCTATGTTTGTGGTGAAGCTTTACGGGGACATAAATCCATATGGTGGGAGTAATTTAAAGACAAATAAAATCCAAGGAAATTTTTTTCTTATTTTTCTTTGGAATTTTACAAGAACGCTGTTTCTGACGGAACCTGATTCCGAGGCCCGGTGTGCCCGGAATCATTTTCCGAAATTTGGCTCGGGAACGTTCACTGAACGGACGAGCGGGTTTTTATAACTTTTGAACCGTTGCTCGGAATCGAATTTTGGGGGACCCGATGGAATCACAGCGCCGGTACTTGCTTAGAAACGCCTCTTGCGGAGTTTCGTTTGCTCGGGTGTGGTTTTTAATTTTCTGGCTTAAAGTTAAGAAATAAAATAATTGTATGACAAACTTTATTTTATTTCACTTAAGCCACTTGGAAGCCAATTGAAGACACTTAAAGCGGCTTAAGATGAGTTGATCCGGATAGGGTGCTATCCAAAATTATCCAACCCTCTTGGTAGGATATTTGTGGGGTGGGGCCCAAACGAGCCCCGCCGTTTCTTTTCCGCTATGTAACGCACCCGCGAAAACCAATCATTATGAAAGTAAACTGACGCGTTTTCTTAATTTCTTAATGCACCAATTAATTGGGCCATTTATTTCATTGAATTAATTCAACGAATTAATGGGTCGTTACTTATCTCCTTTTTGTTTCTTAACCGGTTTGAAATCTGTTGGCGTAGTAATAAAATAAGACCAACGCCAAATCTTGAGGATTACACGTTGGGAGGCTTTTGATATAATTCTTGTACCTTCACACTTCTTCGCGATGAACGCGAAGAACGCGAAGAATGCGAATAACGCCTGCCTTCGACGAAGAATGCCGAAACCGCAGAAATCGACGATGCGACGCTGTGTACCGCGACAACGTCGTTTCCTCTTCCGCGACGTTCTTCTGCGACATTCCTTCGTCCGCAACAAAATCTTCGATCTTCTGTTTGAGGTAAGAGTTTTCGGGTTTCTTTTAAAACTCCTTTGCGGTTTTTAACAACGCACAGATTTAATTATTAAAATTAAATCTTTTGTTTTTGAACCTCGGAGTTTGTCGACGTGCACCGTATTCCGTGACGACGCGACGCCCATCCGCAACGACGCGACTCCCTTCCGCGAAGATGTGACGCCTTCCGCGACATGACGATCGCCTCCTTCCGCGGCGATCAAATCCGCGACGAACCCGCATGCGACGACTTGACGAGGTAGGGATTTTCATTGGATGTTTTACATACCCATGTTGTTTCAGTTCAAATGAAGAACCCGGATTATAAAAACAATTTTAATTCATTAAAATTGTTTTGGGTTATGTATTCATGTGTTGAATAATTCTCCCTTAGTTATTATATAACGCGGAGGGTGCGGGCCAAACGAACACGGCCCGACAACCCTCTGTCATTCTTCGTGGTTGTGCGGAATTGGCGGGTGACAGAAAAACGTGACCCAAGGGAGATTTGATGATTCTGCAGTGAAGAACGGATCCCGAGAGGAATATCGGAGCAGATATGAAGGAAAACAGACCACCAGAGCAACTCCGGCGGCCCGCGGAAGAGACCGGCGGCGCGGGTCGCCGGCGGCCGGAGGCGGCGGCGCCCCGGCGCACCGCCGGACAGGGCCGCCGCGGCTGAAGCCGCGGTGGCGGCGGCCAACAGACCCACGGTCGTGTGGGTCCGGCTCACACGCACGGGACGCGGCGACATGCCGTGTCTGCTGGTCCAGCGCGGCCCCTTGAGGGTCGCGACTTCCTCAACGACGCGGGGGCGGCGCCCCGCGGCTGCGGCGCTCTGCCACTCGGCCGAGCCGAGCCCGGCCTGGCCACGCCCTGGCCGGACCGGACCGGGTCCAACTCGGTCGGACCGGGTCGGGTCGAACCGGTTCGGGTCGCCCCGGTTCGGCCGATCCAGGGGGGTCGGGCTGGGTCGGCCCGGGCCCAGACCCCCCGTCTTCGGACTGTTTTCGTTATTTTGTTCGTAACATGAGCTACGGGCCTCCGAACGATGCGATGTCAGCGGCGATTCAATCCTTGGATCGAGACGGTCGTTTCGGTATATCTCACTCAAGGTTTCGGAAAACTTTGGGTTCGGTCGGGTTGGTTCGTACACGAAACCAACCGTCCCTCGGAGCGGAAACCCTCATATATTGAGCTCCGGACGTCCGATTGATGTGCCATCGACTCTGGTGGATTCCTCTAAGTGAGACGGATATTTTGGCTTACTCCACTCGAGGTTTGGACGCAGTTGGAGTACGGGCGGTTTGGTTTTGACTTAAAAACCAACAGGGCCCCCGGGACGAAAAAGGCAATAACTTCCAGACCAGGTGTCCGATTGAAGCGCCATCTGTTGCGTTGCGTTCCTGTGGACGATACGGAACTTTTGGAATCCTCCGCCCGAGTTTTGGATGCGGTTGGGTTATAGCCGGGTTGGATTGTACCCGAAATCCAACCAGGTTCCTGGAACGGAAAAAGATGATATCTTTCAGACCAGACGTCGGTTTGACGAACCTTCAGCGGTGTTGGTGATCACGTTGAGAAACGGTCCCTATGAGTATACCCAATGAGAGTTCGGGTACAGTTGAGATACGGCCGGGTCGGTTCGCTTACGAAACCAACCGGGCCCCCGGGACGAAAAGGATAATAACTCATAGACCGGGTGTCTATTTGACAGGCCGTCTGTTGCGTTGAGACCCCTATGACGAGGCGGTCCCTTGAGATAATTCTTCGTGGGACTTTGAGATACTTGGATTATCGACCT
Source organism: Viscum album (assembly GCA_963277665.1). Taxonomy (NCBI): domain Eukaryota; kingdom Viridiplantae; phylum Streptophyta; class Magnoliopsida; order Santalales; family Viscaceae; genus Viscum; species Viscum album. The sequence goes on from OY728159.1 coordinate 1,221,639,187, forward strand.
GTAGCTCGTGGAGCGAACCCTCCCAGAGACGAGCGAGCGGAGTACGGAGATCGTGTAGACGACTGAGACCAGACGACTGCTTGACAGACTCGACTTGGAGTGAGTCGACTAGCCCAGTGGACGGAGCGCCCAGTATATGGAGGCAGACCCACGACGGACCGAGCGCCTGGTAGTTGGCCGCAGACCCGCGGTACTCGACCGGAGGAGTACCTTTGTAGGCTATTAGGGAGAGCACCCGGTATTTAGCGACAGACCCTCAGCGGACGGAGCGCCCGATAGTTGGTCGCAGACCCGCGGTACTCGACAGGAGGAGTACCTCAGCAATCTTAGGTTAGTTAGCAGTACCTCGGAGACGTGACAGAACCACTGTACACTCCAGAGACGGAGCTCTTAAGCAGTTACGGTTTCGATAATGAAAATCCTGGTCTGAGCTGAGACTTTTGACCTTGTGTTTACCTCATGATTGAGATGAGTCACTTGCTAACTTAGGTATATGTATGGGCATATACCCGGGGTAGTGGATATCCGTTGATTTCACAATCCTTGTGTTTCCTCATGATTGATATGGGTTACTTGATAACTTAGGTATATGTATGAGCATATACCTATGTTGAGGTTATCTATTGAGATCTTCTTTGTGGTTATCCTGGTTGGTTTAATGAGACCTTGAGGGTATCGGGGTCCCTACTGAGTATCGTTATACTCACCCCTACACGGACAATGCTCGCACCTCGTTGTGTTGGTTGCAGACGACGGGCAGTGCTGACGGAGGTCGAGTGTTCGAGGACTGGATGGTACCCAGAGGTGGACTACACGACGAGTCAGTACCCGGAGGTGGACTACACGATGAGTCAGTACCTGGAGGTGGACTACACGACGAGACGACACACAGAGGAGGTTAACGGGCGAGAGTGTGGAGGAGGGTATCTGTACCTACCCTTCAGGTAGGATTCGTGGTGGACGACCAGGAGCTGCGCCATCTGTATCTACCCTTCAGGTAGGATCCGAGGAGGACGAACCAAGAGCCGCTTCTGTCCTTCCAGTTGTTATCTTTTCTGTTGTACTTGTTCAGATGTAGTTTTACATTCTTTTGGGTTTGTATTCTGGCTCATTTACTTTTCCGCACTTCTCTTGTACTTAGTGTTTACTTTTTCCGCTTGCTTACTCTGTGGTGCTTGTTTTCTTTTATAATGGAAATGCCTTCAAGTTATCAGTATTTACGCCGTTGGTGCTAGTCTCCAACCCCTGGCCTATGGAAGGCGGGCTTGGGGTAGTCACGGCACGGGCCCCGAGGACGGTTCGTGACAAATATATTGTACGACCTCGTTTATTTTAAGAAAAATGATTTTATGTTTTAGAAACTAATGAATTGTATGTTTCAATGAACATGGAACAATATGTTAATAATTAGTTTTATCTTTAAAATAATATAAAAAATAATATTCAAAGAATATTAGAAATCAATGTCTAAAAATTTGGGCAATCGAAATATGAAATTATAGGGAACCAAAATTAGAATTATTAAGAATTTATAATCTGATTTTTGATGAAACCAGAGTATAATTTTAGGAGAAATTATAGTATAATTTTAGAAGAAATACAAGTATGATTTCAGAAGAAAAAGGTGTCATATTTCAGATGAAATTAGAGTTTGAATTCAAAAGAAATCACAATCCAATTTCGAAAGAAATCCGAGTATGATTTATAATGATATATGAGTCCTATTTTAGAAGAAATCAGAGAATGATTTCACCAAAAATAGGAGTCTCATTTCAAATGAAATCAGAGTCCGATTTCTGAAGAAATCAGACTCTCAATAATGTAAAGGTTATGAGTTACATAAGAATTCAACTTTTTAATTATGAAAAAATACTATGTATTGGTATAGTAAGACATTATATATGAAAAAAAACATAGATAAAGGAAAAATAATTTTTAGACAATGAAAATATTTATTAGCATAATGTTTCTTAAGCAGAGGTAATTTTTCCTAAGAAATGTATTTGTGGTTTTGAAAAAATAAAGTAATGAAAATATCATAAATGAGCCTATTGACTCAACAATGTCCCCCTAATTGGAATGGTCAAAAAAATTCATAAAATAACATAAAGAAAAGATATTTCATTTTTGATGATTAAAATAAATACTTGTCTCCCATTTTTTATAATATACATTAAGTACAGTTATGTCTTCATGAGGTTTTAAATCCCCTCAGGATCAGTTTTATGTATTTTATAAATAAATTAAACTTCTTTACTGATGAATTTCTTCTTTATGTAATCTCCTCTCCACTTAAGCAATATCTTTCTTAATATTATTTTTATCATTACATTCTCCCCATTAGTGTTTTTCAAAAAGGACTATTGGGGGATAAGTAAATTGTACATGAAAGGTTAGTAATATACATCCCAAAACATTGAAAATATAATGAATTTTATTAATTTTAGAAAAATATTAACAATGAAAATACAAAAAATGATCAGAGATTAAGAGAAAATAATTTATCCTTCTTCTGCTTTAGTATAATATTTTTCGAAGTCACCATCATATTCATTATCTCTTTATGATCATATTCAATATTCTGGATCAACTAATCCTAATCTTGTTATTTCTTTTCCAGAACATTGATTCTATCTTCCTGATATGAAATAATTTCACCTTGATATTTTATTACATTTCTTTCTCTTTGATTTTTTCATCCATTTCTTCTTTGATTTCTCTTTCCCTTTTCAAATTTAATGCTTGATAACTTCATCATTCCAATCAAGTCAATATCATATTGGATACTAGAAGAATACTAATGATTCGTATAATATGATATACTTTTTGGATGTATCTTTATTATGTCACTGGAATTATCAAATACATCTGTGAATGAATCATAAAAATCATACATAATTTTCAGATCAATAATCACTGAGTTAGGCCACTTGTTTCTCCATTTACCATATATGATATGAGCATCTATAATGATTTGAAAAGTTTTAAAATTTTCTTTAATTTTGATAAACTTTTCCTAGAAAGTTCTTATTCAATATTACATTTTAATTATTGTTTTTTGAAGAAGTTGGAACATCGAATCCACACCTGTATGTAAGGGAATGGTAAATCACGTGTTTTTTTCACGTGATAAACAAATAAATAATTTTCTATGGAACATGAATATTTGGAATTATATTCCTTTATTGGTGAGGTATATTTATATTTCTTGTAATATTTAACCTTTTATGACACAAATAAAACATACTTCTTTGTTTTAGTAATGTTTTCTTTCATTAGTGAATCAAAAATCACTTTCTTAGCTTCATCTGACATAGAGATTACATTCACACCTATATGAGACTCATGCTCACTATCATAAATTTAGACTATTTTATCACCATCATCAAATTCTTTATTAAAAACTTTTTCTTAAATTTCATTATAATGGTCCGTATGAATAATATCATAATTGTTACTTTTATCAGGTCACAGTTTATTATCCTCATCCTAAGAATCATAATTTTTCATAACTAATAGAAATTTTGAGATTATTTTGGTTTATTCATCTTAGGACATTCTCAAAGATAACATTTCATAAAGGGTCTCCTTCTATTGATATTCTTCCACCATTTTGATTACATTATAACTTTCATCTTCCTATTATCTAATAAATCCTTTTCTAATATCTTCACTTCTTCTTATTCAATCATGGGTTAAAAAATTGAAATAACTTACTTTCTATTATCTACATCTGAGGTTAATTTTGAAATGAATATTGTATGAATGATTCTGGTACCTGACCATGATCAGAGGCCTTCTCTATATCTCTAAGTAGAGTGTGAAGAATTGCGACTTCTGAAATCTTCTTCTTAATCTTTGTCTATGTTTCTTGGTTTTCCTGCTCTTCTGTTTCTCGAATCATTATGGCCTTAGCCTGAGTAGGGTCTAAGACAATAAAAACATATTCTTTAATCTTTTTATTCAACATTTCTATCCACTAGGCTACTATTTCTTTAGAAAATGTATTTTTCATTTTTATCTTCAGTGGAGAAGTTTCTGACTCTAGTACATGTTATTTGTATTTATGTTCCAGTTCTTTTCCATTTATTTTATTTGGATTTTTCTTAGAATATTATCCTACTTCTCTTATCATGGTGATAGATTGATTATTCTTATCAAGAAGTTCATATAACCATCTTGTCTTAATGGGAATACTAATATTCATCCTTATTTGGTTATCATCGATCAACATAATTATATTGAAATCTCTGGCATTTGAGAAGAATGAGACTTTGGAAGAGTCTAAACACAAGATGATAATCTTTTACAAGATCACACATTATATTATGATCTTACACTTGATGGTTCCATTTATAACATTTTTTATTTTCAAATTAATTTACATGATGAGGTTTATCTTCATCAAAATCACCAATAATTCATCATGAATATATTATATTTGATAGGGGAATCATGGTATCCCTATTTACTAGTGAGGAAACATTACCAACACAGAGTTAGCAGTAAATAATTAGTTTAAATATGACCATTTATTGGGGGAATTAATAAATTATGTCCAATACACTGAATTACTATATCCTTCTAAAAATATTATTCATTTTCTGGTAACGTTTGTGAGTAAAATATTGCATCACCATAATAAGGATTATCAAAGAAACAAGCATCCTTTTTGATAGACATGGAATGTGTTTTTCAATAACTATTGAAAGAGAAAATATCACTTAAACCATGTTAATTAAAATGAGTTGTATCATATAATTCTATAAGATGATCGGGAAAAACAAGATCTTGATTCTTAACTTTGACATCACTTATACTTTCCCAACTATTATTCATTATGTTATTTGAGATTAGATAATCATACATCATAAAGAAATTTGTATTGAACAAACTTTAAAAATAAATTACCCAATCCATGAATTCATTATTAGAGTCCATTAGAGTCTTTGAGGAAACATGAAGTGGAATTTTAATCTTATGGAAATACGCAATACATAACAATGTCTTTGAAAATAAATAATGCTTCAGTGCAAAATCACTGAAATAACTGATGTGAGATGTGAATAGGTGGTCCTTTATATTCACTTCGTAGTGACAGTTCATATTCTATATTAAATCAAATGGTGTAGATTACCAAGATATGATTTTATGGTTGATATTAAATCCATAGAAGGAATTGTAGGTTTTTATATATTGAGATTTTAAGCCAAAAATATTATTTAAGGAATGTGAATACAATGAGGTTTTCTTAAAAAAATATAGATATACAAACAAGAAAAATTAAATTAAAAAGATTTATGTAATAAAACATATTTTTTTGATTAATCATAATTTATTGTTAATATTTCAAATGTTTATTATAGTTTAACAAGTAAATTTAATAATTTATTTTCTCAACGATGAAAATTTTAGATTCTTAAAATCTTTTTCAGAAAGAGTAAAAAAAATTTGTTCTGAAATGTAAAAAATTATCGTTCTGAAATGTTAAAATTTCGGGTTCTAAAATTTTAAAATTTATGGTTTGTAAATGTTAAAAATTATAGTTTTGAAATTATAAAATTATTGGTATCAAAATGAAAATTTTTTCGTTCTGATATATTAAAATGTTTTTTCTGAAATGTTTAAAATTTTTGGTTCCGAAAAATTGAGGTTTGAAAAAAAAATTGAAAAAAATCAAAAAGGGTAAACATATGTTGTCCGCCAATGAAAATTTGTAAATTTAATAAAATTTGACATTAATAAATAAAAAATTTAAAATTTATGTTATTTCATGAAGAAAAATATTACAATTAAAAAAATTATCCCTATGAATTATCTCCGAAAGATACTTTTCTACTGTTCATCTTGATAATATTTTCTTAGAATTTATTTTTAAAATTATTCTTCCGGGAATATCCTCTATCCATGTACCGCATATTTATGTTGGTACAATGTTTTTCTGAAGAAAACTAAACTTTCAGAGTCCATTATTTCTTGGATGTAGAATTATTAGAAGGTAAAATATTAAGTATCCAGATTTTGTTAAAAAAAGTAAACATTATGAAAAAATAGAGATTGGGTTTTATTTTGAGAATTATTTTTTTCCCAATATCCAGTACATTGACTCTTTTGGAAAAAATGTGCACTTTTGGGAAAAAATAGTTATGACTAAAAACAAGTTTTAAGTGAGAATAAAATAATCGATAACTATTCCTAAGAGGATGAAGTTATGAATTCATTTTATCAAATTCAACCCTTTTAGAGTTAAATTTGAAAAATGTTTCTTAGGGAATTTATTTTTATATTTTAGTCTGAGGAATAAATTATTATACTCAAATTCATTATTCATAGAATTTGAGTTATCCAATAAAACATTTTTAATGCAAATAACATATTCAAGACCCTTGTTATTTTTTTGCTTCTCATAAATGAATTTCATAAGGTTTTTTGAAATATAATCAAAATAAAGAGTATTCTGATCAAGTTATTTTAAATGATCTGAAACATATATTGTTAAAATATAAATTTGTGAATTTTTATTCTCTAACATCTTTTTTATCTTATAGTTATAATATTCATGTAATTTATAAAATCCAGAGACTTTTGCAAAAAATGGTAAGGTATTATCTTCTAACAAGGAATATTCTTCATCTAAAGATTCATAATATTAATCATTAGGTAAATTTGAATGTAATGAAATATTGGCTAAACATCCATCATTGTGTACCTTATCCGTGAGACACTGATTCAAAATAGGAATTCCGGTTATAACACCAGTATTCTTTGGACAAAAAGATTCATATTGGGTGGATTTTTTTAAAAAGTCACCAACACTGACACTCCATATTATATTAGACTTCATGACATCCTTAGGTATATATTTTTATTAGATTCTATTTTTTCATTCTAAATGCTTATCCTTTGTTTTTTTCTCTAGAGAATTTGAAAATATAATATGATATGTCCAACCAATTTTATTTCATAACAAGTTTCTTAGGAATCTTGATCATCCATATATCATGATAGTATAGTTCATTCTCATACTAATCAATGTCACATGATTCAGATATTACAACATCGTTATCAGCTTTATATCTAGTTACTATTTTTAGAGTCTTGGTTGTAGATGTAGTAGAGAAAGAAATGCTTCAATTATTATTCATATTTTTAGTAGATATTATTTTTTCCCTGGTTTGTGGATGTTCTTATATCCTTGTAAGTAATTTTTTATTCTTCAGTCATGATAACAAATATATCAATGTTGTTATTGATAATGATGGTCTTTAAACTATCTCACCAATAATCATAAAAATTTCCATCAATGATTGGATGTCTGGTAGGATTTATGTTGTCTATTGATCTGATGTTCATTCCTTACATTCTATAATAAAATTGAAAAATTTATTTTCTATAAAAAGTATTAGTATCCATTTTCCCCATAAATAACTCTAATGAAAAATTGAACTAGTAAGGTTAAGAAAGAAGATATGAGTATGAATACATATATGAATGTATATGTACTTCAAATTCCATCTCTAATAACAATTTTAGGATCTAAATATAGATGTAGATTGCTTAATTACCAGATGGGGTGATTTTTATGTCTAAAATTTTTCATCATTATCCTTAAGAAAATCTGTGTATAAAAATGTAAAACAAAACAGATTCAAAAACCCAATATAGTTATTAACTAATAAACTATCTTTCTTATAATTTGAATAATGAATCTAATAATTACACTTAAGAAAATCATACATAGGGAATGTTTCTAGTTGAAATAATATTGAATATTATTTTTTAGAGTGTACAAGTATAAGAATGAATAATAATGTTATAAAGTATTTCTTTAACATAAAACTATGTAAATAATTCTTAAAAAAATAATCATGTTTAAGAAAACTTTTAACCCAAATATAATGGTATCAAGAATCCATGGATAAAGGTCCCTCGATTTATACATTGAAAAATGTATGTCTTACCTAAAATAAGGTAAACCCTTAACAAGAATATCAGAATCTATGTTGTTATCCCCACAATACCTCGATCTCTAAGGAAATCGATACATTTCTCATCCTATTCCTATAAGCCTTCGATTGAACAACAACAATCATATTCACATTAAGGAGGCTGAACAAGTTGCTTTTCATCTTGAACATGTTGTTATCCTTATTTTGAAAATTTAATTTTTAACAAATCCCTTGCAAACTATTAGCACATACAATTCCTATCAATGTGTGTCTAACTATTAAAATGGATGGGGTATTTATAGTTGAAATACCAACGTTCATATCCTCCTCCAATGATCATATTTTTCCTTATATATTGGATTGAATTTTACACTTGTCACTCAGCCAAAGGTTATTTAAAAACATATTGCATGATTTTGTTTCATGTAAGAAAAAAAATTTCTTCTATTTAAGAAAATTATGCATAATAAGATCCAATAAACATGGAACAATATGTTATGAAATAAGAGTAACGATAAAAAATATGAATAATATGATTATAGGAATATTAGTAATTAGAATCTAAAAACTTTTACAATCGGATTCTAAAATATTAGAGTATAAAAGTCATAATTTTTGTTATTATGGAATCTAATTTATAAATAAATATTATTCTAATTTTATGAAAATTCATGCCTGATATTAGAAGAAATTAGAATCTAGTTTACTAGAAATTAGAGTCTAATTTCAGATGTAATTAGAGTCTGATTTTAGAGGAAATGGGAATATAATTTTAGATGAACATATAATATTATTTTTGATGAAATAAGGGTATGATTTCAGAAGAAATGGGATACTATTTTCAGAAGAAATAAGAACATGATTTGAGATGAAATGAATTTTTCATTTCATAAGAATTCAAATACAAATTATAGAATAAATTGGAGTCATATTCCATAAGAAATTTTGTTTTCTTTCAAAAGAAATCATAGTTTAATTTTAGAAGAAATCCTATTTTGATTTTTATATAATTCTGATTAAAAAATCTTGGGAATACAGACTTTAAAGAACATGAAGGTTCTGATTTAGAAAATGATTTAATTTTTGAATTATGAAAAATATTTTTAGTCTTGGTTTAGGAAAACTCTTGATAAGACACATAAAATAATAGTTAATGAAAAAACATTATAAATTTTTTTTTTCATAACTGAATTTTTCTTACAGAATTGTAATATTCCTTAAGAAATGTGCTTGAGATTTTCAAAACATGATGGAATTGAAAAGTCATAAGAAAATATATTAACTCAACAGATCCATCCGTGGATCATCATTCCATAAAAGGATTCAGCCATAGGTAATCAATATTTCTTTCATTGAAAATTGATCAATACATTACAGAATTGATCAATGATTCTTGGAGAGAGGATAAAATATATATAGAATAATGGAATATGAAAAAGACTAACATGAAACATCAAATATCAAAATAACATTCAATCAATCAAAAATGTATCCAAATTAAAAGGAATAACAAAAGAATCCTTGGATGAAAATGGAATAAAATATGATGAGATATTATAAAGGGAAGGATTGTTATGATCCATAATTAGGAATAAAGGCACAATTTTATATGTATTAAAAATATAAAACATGGTTAGGTCACAATTTTTTTAAAACCATTTACTAATAAACCACATGTTACTATTGTAAACCTATAATATAAACTATGTATTCACAGTGTTAGAAAACATGTGTTCCAACAATACATTTTTTTCTATTTTCCATTCCATGATTTCCCCATGGAATTCACACAGTATGGTCTACCCATGTTCCTTCCCTATGACACCCAAATAATGTTTCATAGTTTCATAAATGGGTTGAATGGTTTATACAATCCTTGAACATCTATAAAAAACTATGAGCTATGATGAAACATCTATGAAAATCAAGAAACAAAACCCAAAATTATATAGGCTAAAAACCTATATAATAATATCTATTTACGTAATTCAAGGGGAACTAAAATCCATGGCAGACACCATGTAATATTCAATTCTAGATTACTTGAAATATTAAATCAACCATCTTAATGATAATTCATTGATTTAATAAACCATTATCGGTTATCCACAATACAATTTGACATCTTTTTTATTAAAATTTAATTTCCCTTGAAAAATAACTACTCATTTAGAAATTACTAGCTAAGACAAAATTATTTACAATGTCTTGGAGAAAAAAAAGTCAATAGAATATTCTCTCATTATTTAGAATCTGTTTATAAATAAAAAAATCAAATAAAACTTATTCATTATGTGATTCTAACCATCTCCTCTACTATATTTGATAAAATAATTATCAAAAATCCACAACCAATATTCATTAAATACCAATGATCCTATAATAATATTTCTACTATTTAGGATATTATTGTTATATATCAAAAGATATTATATTAAAATTGAAATCAATTCTACCACTTTACCATATATTATAATGTAAAACCTCCATTAATTCAGAAATGATAAATCCCTTGAGGTACATTAACTTATTAGGAAAGGGTTTATAAATTCGCTATAAATTATAATATTATTATATATTCTATAAATTTTAAAAAATAACATTCAATAATATGTTATATTTTTTATGGTTTTTAGGGACTAGCATGTTTTCAAAAAATGACTTAATTGCATCATGAGAATAATAACCATTTAGAAATAAAAATCATATTTTTGTCACTAGTAAAACTTCACACACTATAGAAATATATTCCATTCACTATATGTATTGTAAATAAACTCTTATTTTTTACGCCTCCATAAGGATATATATTATTTTCTATATGTATTTTAAGATCTATCATTAACATGTTGTAACCAATTCTTGATATCCCTTTCATACTACAAAATCTCTTTTAAGGATAATTTCAATTTTAAATACTTTCAATGAGTGATAATTCTATATAAAAAAGATTCATCATCTAATCTACTAAGCCTACTACATCATAAAATGATATTGGAAACCTTATTTCTTGTTAACAACACCAATGATATATTTTATGGAAACATAATTTCATATATTCATAAATGTTGGGTCACATCATTTCCACCACGGAACTCCCCAAGTGATCTCAATAAAACTATAACAATATCATTAGTAAATTATCAGGGAACACCATGTGTGTGAATAAATTAATTGTTTTCAAATCAAGGATTAATTATTCGAACTGAATTAGAAAATATTATTTCCCCATTATTCGACATGGAAATCACCATAGATTGAAGATACGCCATATTCTATATATTTTTATAAAAATTCCACGAAATAATAAACTAAATCTTGACATATATAATTATGGTTCTTTATGTGATCCATATGTCTACCAAACAATTATACACTAAAATTATGAATATGTTATCATAGAATTGATCGATGAAAATAAATGATGGAATTTATTCATGATATAAAGTATCCATCATGGAAGTTTCTTCCTTAGTCATTGTCTAATACAAATTATTATATACTTCTGCAAAAAAAAATCATTAATTATTCCTTGATCAATTAATATTATCTCTAACACTTATACTGATTTCACATTATTCTAATTTTGGATTCATCATCTATTCTTTCATTACCTCCCCAAGAATTATATCCTCCTCATGAACTACAAAATTTCAACAATGATTATCACATTTAAACTTCTCAAGGATATTGGATACTCTAATTTCATCAGGTAAAAGAATGTAGAGGGTCAAATTTACTATTTATTTTCCATTAACCATAAATATGAAATATGTCAATAAATCAATATTGGTCATTATAGAATCTACTGACTTACTATTATTCATTGTCTTGTTCCTTTCAATATAGAAAAACTAAAAAGATTTACATAATCGGGTCCCCTTAATATAATGGAATTATGGACTGAACACTAATTTCTTTTCCATTTTCCAATCCATTTTGTTATATAGTTTCTCAATAGATTACTAATCATATTTCAAAATAAATAAATTTCATTTCTATTTTTCATTATTATTGGAATCATTTGGGATCCTGTCATTAAAACAAATGTTCTTCATTTATTACCATGAAGCATGTTTTTAAATTATTTATTTTCATCTCCTCTATAAAAATATCCCAACACCAATATATTCATTAACTATCTAAAATAATATATTTCTCAATATAGTATATTATTCATTGGATACATGTCACTTTTCAATATTCATTCATGATATACTTTAAATAAGACCTCTAAAAGACATTTGATTTGGATAGTATAAATTATTAGAAAAAATATATATTTATTTATGTCGCTGGTAAATAATACATGTAAAATAATAATACACAACATAAAAGAATATATATTCCAATGATTCATAAATAATCATATAATATGGCCATGCATTTAAAAATAAAAGAACATTCCTCTAATGTTTTTATTTATGAAATTAAATCCTTTATTAGGAACAATTGAATGTATGTTTTTACTTTTTTGCCTTACATCCACTCTATTATAATAGAACTATCATGGACATTGTTTACATTTTTTCCAATATAAGAAGAAATTATTTCATTTTAATATTAGGTGAGGCTCTTCGATAACTCATATATGTATTTCCCATTGAAAATGATTTTTCTGTCAATAATCCTTCATTACATCATTCTTATAATTTATATTTTTATCACCATTGTGTAATTATTTTTTCATAGTTAATAAAACATTATTTTAATGTAATATTTTAAAATATCATTTCCCTTGTATTTTTGTGACTTTGAATTCGTTTTTAAAAATATAAATCCATATTCATGTTTCTAGTTTATTTATTCATTATTCATGTTAGCCATTCATGTCATTGTTGAGATCATTTCCCTTACACATTTTATCCTCTAGTGTATGGGGATGACCATATAACTTGGGAGTATTTTGCTTCATTGTAGTTTTCATACGTGGAATCAAATCCTTCAAGCATAGATTCACTTATTTAATCCACTTATTGTATTTAATAAATTCATTATTAGGTCTATAAAATTTCTCTCTATTAGCCTTAATATTTTGAAATGGTTTTAGATCATTCAGTTTTTATTTTTCGATATTTTAATTTTAGTATCAACGATTTCATCTCATCTATTTAAATTTTGTGAATATCATTTTTTCCCTTGGATAAGTAGCCACCTCAAACAATATTTTTTTCCATGATTTCAATTTTATGGTCAAACTCATCAGTATAGGAAATTGAAATTTTCTTAACTGATTCTCTCTTTTGAACGTTGGAATATTCTGATAGTCCAATAAATCACTCCTCTTATATTTTTTAAGATTCAACATTTGGTATTATTGTTATATTATCATCATTAATATATCCAAAATATTTTGATAAATTATGATCCACATAAAATACAATGGATTCATTGATTAAATAAAATGACGAACATAAAAAATTACTCATACAGTTTTCCTAATGGATAAATAATTCATTTATCTAAATATCAATGTCTTTATAATCTATTCAAATATATGGATTCTCCATATATTTTTTCATTTTTAACAAATTGTTTCCCTTTTCTATGTACCCATAATATTATGAGGGATAAAAAAAATAACTCCAAGAAGCAGTCCAATAGAATCATAGTAATCCAAATCCCTCTACAGTATCTTAACCTCTATTATTAATTGATAGTTCTATAAGGGTTTTTAGATACCAGTATTGTGTGAGGGGAGGTGAATTGTTGTTTTTTTAAATGTTTGGGGTCGAAGTGTCATTTTTATTCTTAAATCAAATAAATATTTTTATGTTTGGCTACATGGGGGGACCATTTCATAGGCCATAGTCCTGAGGGCGTGAATTCCCAAATATATGTCCTCAAAGCCCATTTTATGCCCAAGAGGTCCCTTCAATGATTACTAATTTTATAGTAGGATCGAGAATAAACTCTCATTTTGGTGATTCGATAAATTATATATGCATTATTCATTCCCCAATTAAGTTAAAATGTGATTTTTAACCCATATAGGGACTCAAAAAGTAGAAAAAAATAGAATAAACACATGAAACATGATTTTTACATGTTTGAAAAACACACAATAATACATATATGGAACAAAAAATGATAACACATCAATGTACCAAAATTATCTAAATCATTTTCATTTTTTTATAGGGAATGTAACACTGAGTTACTAGTCACTCTAATTACAAATATTTCTACATATTAAACTACATAACATGTGTTACTTCCCCACTTCTCTTCTTATAATCAATCATCCTGAAAAGGAATTGTTTTTTTTATTTATCCTAAAAAATACATATTTATTTATACATTGATTCATCAATTGTAGATTGATATTTCTGAGAATCCATATGTTGATCAATATTCATTGGAATTTATTGAGTAACATTTAAATTAAAAATCCACATTTATAAAAGAGATATTTAAATGTCCTTTTGAAAATAAAATTTTCCATTATAGTGGCATTAAATAGGCCATAAAATATATTATATAATATTATTCATTCAGTCATGAATTCTTTATATACTTCCTTATAATGATCATTCGTGATGTGCTAATTTATATATAGAGGAAATCATTTCAATTTATATAGATGCATATTGATATATAAGTTTTTTTATAAACTACTATTCATTATTTAATTATAAATTTCACATGATATTTGAATTTATGATATAGAATTTTCCAGGAGTATGGTTTTAAAATTAATTCATCAAACTCTTCTAAATTATATACATACTCAACTAATCCATATTAAATAAATACATCCTTATGGATTGAAATTTAAATGTTAGTATTTGAAAAACATCGAAATTATCCAAAACCTATGGTAACTGTTCATTCTTTTTGTGGGGTCTTTGATAGCTTTAACTATGTAAATATTTTTATTGAAATATTATTATCTATAAAAATAATTTTATTTACATTAATAATTTAGCCTAAATATAACATAGACCATAGAATAAACTAAATAAATATGGGAATAATTGTGTCTCTATCCCATGACCATGAACTAGAAAAATTATATTCATGACATTAAGAATCGATGGGAAAATTTCTTCGACCACAAAATATTCCAAACTCGGCTTTCCCAAATGAACCAATATAAACCTGAAAAATTGGTTAATCATCTTATATAAATATTCAATACATTTCAAAAATATACACACCACAAAATCAAAATGTTGTAGTGACATTGAAGACTAAAAACATTATAAACATATTTCTAAAAATGTATAAAAAAATGTCACAGACAATAATTCTCTCATAGAACCCTTCTTAAAAATTTATTACTTACTATCTTTTTAAATAACCCAAGAAAAATGGAAACATTAGAAAGGGTTACATGATATTTCAAAAAAGGATGAACACTATATATATCGATCGAATATATTATTAATGCATAATATACCTATAAGGGTATTAGAACATGATAGTAACATTAAAATTTCATACCAAATTATTACTGTATCATAAATTATGATTCCTATAATAATTTATTATCATTAAAATAAATGCATGATCAAAAGAGAGATGATTCATCACTAATTAGTCGTTATCCATGATATCATATCAAAATAATAACATTATTTAAAAATAATTTTGTGAAATAATATACATATAATTTATTTCATATTAATGGTAACATATAAGAATATTTTAGTATATAATTTCCTATAGAGGATTGGAGTCATTCCTTATTCCATCATTTTCTTAGTTGTGGCCCACTAACAATAATATAGTAATGTAAAATATCTATTTCTAATCTTGGGTTATGCGTTATTCTATACTATATCATCTCATGATATATTAATAATTACACAATGAATTTAACGGATTTAATTTACCCACCCATCACATATAGAAAACTATACATATATGTTTTACGAGATCCTAAAACACATATCTGTCAAATAATACCCTAAGGAAAATAATTAGGTTTCATAAAAATTTCATAATTTAATAATAATAATATATCCAGATAATGAACATTAATTCCATAATTATGTCATATCCCTAGTTATTTATAATAATCAACAATGTATTTTTACAAAAAAGAAAAATTCATTAAAACGTCATTGATCATTACAATCAAAATAGAGGAAAATATCATTTTCTTACGGTTTAATTAAAACTAAAAAACATACATTGAATTATTGAGAAATATATTTTCATTAAAATATCCATTTAATAGTTAAAATAATATTAAAATAATATATCATTGATTACATTAACAAATTCTATTCTTGCGGCCGGTGTAAAAAAACAACCTTTCAAATATTTAGTAAAAATTCAAATTGTACCTAACCCAAAATAATAAAATTAAATCATAGAAAATAACATAACATTATGCCAAAAATTTATTCAAATATTCATTTATTCCTATGGAAAATAATTATTGAAAACATTTCAATGATGTTGAACATGGAAGAAAAATGACATCAACCTATGTTGAAAAATGGTATGTTTTTCATGAAAATAATTTCTCAACCATTTTAGGTACCAAATAGAGAAATATTGTATTAATATATAAGATATTTAAGAATAAAAATATTATAAGAGTATATATATAAGTTTTAAAATTTAATTTATATATATATTTCATCAATGGAAATTATTTCAATAGATTCATGAAAAAAATGAGATTACGACCTATGCCTTACCTCAATTCATGTCTTTCTATAAACATGTTATTTAATTCATATATTATTTTTTTGATTTATGATAAATATATAAAATAACCATTATAATATATTATATACAATATAAAATTTATTATTAATTTTTAATTACACATTTAATAAAAATTATTCTATAAAATAAACA
Source organism: Viscum album (assembly GCA_963277665.1). Lineage (NCBI taxonomy): Eukaryota > Viridiplantae > Streptophyta > Magnoliopsida > Santalales > Viscaceae > Viscum > Viscum album. The sequence goes on from OY728159.1 coordinate 1,221,655,953, forward strand.
TTCAGTTGTGAGCTGGTTCATATTCATTAAATGTTTGGGTTCAATAGTCATTTTCCATACACTTCGGACATGATATCATCATTTCCATAATACTAAATTTTTTAATTGTAATATTTAATTATTTTTCCCCATTTTATAACTATTTATACATGGTAGTGATGAAAAATAAATTAAATCACTTTTTAGATAATATATCCTACACATACACATGAGCATTGATTTAAATTTACCATCATTGGAATGAATTGCATTTGATAATAATATATCTTCATTGAATAATAAAAATAAATATAATATCATATATATTCGATATACACATTCATATCACCATCCGCGTATTTCATTAAAGAAAAACCAGTCATGTGGGATAATAGAGGTTATAGTCCACAATTACATAAGAAAAAAAATTATAATTTATTAGAGGATTAAAAAATTTGGAAAATGATTTATCCATTAACCTAAAACTATATAAATATATAAAAGATATTTACGTACTCAATTTAATATGTTTATAGATGAAAAAAATATACTATTAAAACCAAGTTCATCAAATTTAGGAATCCTCCATTGGCGTACCACTTAAGCCTTCAATGGGCTGACATTCATAAATAAAATTTTCTCTAGAATATTGTGGGTGGAAAATGTGTAAATTCATAGAACATTATAATATAATAAAGTCATTCTCATATGTATGTAGAACCAAATTGCCAAACTATTAATGATATGATATATAAATTAACAAATATGTTCAAAAAATCTAATTTATATAATTTTATTTTATATTTCAAATGATATCATTTTTATTAACCCCTATGTTATTCATTTTTATCTTTAAGGATGGTTATAAATTGTTTATGTAGTAATTATTCATCATAAAAATATCCAAATTAAAAAATTTCCAAATTATGATTCTAAATCTAGAAACTGTTTTATCATATTCAATTCATGATGTTTATATGAATTAATTTTAAAATAATCCTTAAAAAATTTCAATGAAAACCATTTATTTCAAAAAGTATTTTTTAAATATAATAATGAACCTTTTCTAATTCCATATCTAGTAAATATCATTAAATTAATTTTAACATATTTTTTTCCATATATAATATAATAATTCACATAAATTATTCATTTAAATTTATTATCATTATTTTATATCATAAAAAAAATTAGGCATTAATGTTTTTTATCATATAAACATGTATTTTACCTTCAAATTCAATTATTTTATTTTTTAACAAACACAAACCCAGTGGATTCAATATTTATATAAATTAAATATATATATTAATATGTTAAATACTGCTAATTATTTGAAAAAATAATTTATATTTTTTATGAAATCCATATAAAAAATAATTAAATAATGTTAAATGTAATCAATAATATTTTTTAATTGAACTATAAATTGTATTCGGAAATTATATTTCTAATAATGTGAAATTTTTTATTATTTATATAGATTATTCACATAATTTAAACATTTTTTGAATAATAAATTTTTGAAACATAATTTTGTATTCAAGTTAAATATATTTTCTAATCATCAGGTTTTATATTATACCCCGCTTATAAATAATTTGATGTCTTCATTCTATCACTCTGATGAAAATAATAGAGGATACCTCTACCTCATCTGATACATAGTTTAGCATGTGTTTTTTTTTACTTTTAAATTCCTCTAGTGATTATTAACCATGAGAGAAGTATTGTAATTTAAAACGTTATCTCTAATATATAATATATTAATTAATATTTCATCATAAGAAATTTCATACACCAGTAATATATCTTCCACGGTCATTATATATGATGGATCCAATATTTTATTCAGTATAAGTGATATAAAGAACACATCAAGAACATGGCGGTAATTTTGGGTAATTTATAACAGATGACATTCCATTCTGATGTGATGTAGAATCTCATATGGGACTAATTTCCCACTAATAATCACTCACTTATTTCAAAATGTCATATCATTTTTACATGTTAATATTAACATGAATAACATATCAACAATTTTGAACTATAGATATCACTAAAGACTTCCATAAAAAAATTCTACCTACTCTAAGCTACATTGTTGTGAAGTTGAAGAGATCTTCCATTCAATTCCATTTAGTCTTCTTTCGTAGGTTTTATTATTTTTCATTCCCCATATTCAGCCACACATGCTTGGGTTCTTCACTACCTTTCCCATAGTGCTACATAGAGATCCAACTAACCAGTCTAGTGTAATATATTTCTTATGAAAATTTAATTGATGGATGTTTTATATCCCATATTCTATTCAAAATATTAGATAAATCATTTAATATATCTCTTATGATAAAATTTATATATCAATCATATATTATTAAATATTTTATGGAAATTAAATTTAAAATTTTCAAAATTTGATCTTGTATAACCAAAATTATATTTTTACAATTAGAATTATTAATGATCCAATCAATAATGTATTTTATTATGTATTTTTATTTACACGTTAGTATTTATAATTATTGTAAAATATCTTTTGATTTCAACATATTAGCATTAATATACATGAATACTAAGAACCATGATGGATAATCTAAAATTTCTCTCTTTAATGTATCCAAAAATATATTCTCTTTATGATTCCTAATCATATTCTTATTTCAATTATGATAAGATAGTATTGAACTATGAACATCTAGTAACATATACTTCTCCAAATCATATATTTATATTACACTAAATTGATTCCTAAACAATATCATTCCATCATAATCATTTTATGTCAAAGGAACATTCCTCACTTCCTTCAACAACACCACATCATCATTTTCATCTAATTTAGTCCTCATATTGATGGATTATTTATCATTCATCATAGAAAGATATTATATTCAACCTTTAGTGATTTTTTGATGATCTATTTTTATGAATTCATTAGAATCATACCTATTTCATTCTATATCATTGAAAGCTTGTCATGGTATTTTAAACTCAGAGCATAAACCAAATTATTCTCCATTATAAGGGGAAAATTAATTGTGTAGTCATTATCATTATAAACTAGAACCATATACTTCAGCACATATACTGGTTATTCTATTTGAATATATTATATAAATTTTTATGGTTGGTATATATATCACATATTTCACCATAAGAATAATTAATTTATTTTAAATTAAATATATATTACTACCAACTAAAAAACATGAGCCAAGGAAACATTATAACATCTTTTTTAATGTTTTCAGACATAAATAATCACCATATAAGTTTTTACAAGGTCACAACACATTAAATTATTTATTAAATAAATATAGATCATAGACCAATTTCCATAATAGGGTAGTGTTCTCATAGGTTCATAGTCCATCATTATTATCATCCTCTAAACATTTTATGAAAATTAATATATCCCATGAAATTTTTCGCTCTTCCTTGTAAACATGGTTATTTGATTAAATATCTATGATAAATCTCATAAAAATAATCTACAATATTTATCAAACACAATAAATGTACTGATCTCAGTCACCGTGGATTGTTTACACCATTTATAAATAACATCTATATTTCAAGGAGCCAATGATATATACTCAAATTAAAATATATTACCAGGGAAGGAAATATTATATAGGAAAAAATAACAAATTATAAATTCGGTATATAGTTTTTTATTCCTCAAGGTTTTCAACAAAATCCACAAATGACCATCATGCACATCCTTCCTCTAAAAATTGGTATGAATATGTTCTATTAAAATAACCAAAAACTAATTAATGTAATCATAAATACAAATTTCACTAAAGGAATAAAGATATAAAGTGAATTGTTATGTCTAAACAGAACTAATATAAATTCATAACAACCATAAAACATATGGAGGACTTCATTGGGTATATCCCCCTTATTGACCCATATATTATGTTATCTAGAATGATGTTCAGTATTGTAATTGAATTGATCCAAAAGAAATTGATCAAAAAATCAACAATATAGTGTCATTGATTTTTTCTAATGATTATTACATATTTATGTTCTCAATTTTCAATGAATGGATGCATTGAATCATTTTTATTTATAACAAAAGTAATAATACACACCATGGGGATTCACTGCTGTATATGAATATCTTCTTAATATTCCCATAGATTATCTTTTTATATTCCCTTGACTTAGTCAATGTAATTATATAATGATAATTTTTAATATGTGTAGCCCTAGGAATGAGTTAAATTGTTAATGCATTTCCACAATTAATGGGAATTTTAGCTACTCTTGATAAATAATATCACCATATTCTTGAATAATAGGAATATATTTAATACCGAGTTTCACTATAAACATTTTATATAAATATACCACTTGAATTAGTATTTTTACCCATGGAGTGGATATAATTTCATTTTTATCTTGATGTTCTTCCTCATACATATAAATAAATGTTGTGTGATATGGAATATTAAATTATAACTCTTAATTTATAAATTTATAAGGGACCAATGTATAAGGATATAATAATTTATAAAAATTAAATCAAATACCACAACAGAAGTAATATAATTATTTAGAGTGGGGTATTCTTATAAAAATTAACCTCACATCCAAAAATCCATAGAGGGTGATAAGTTTTTCTCAACAATGATGATGTACTATAGGGGCTAACATATATCATCATGTCCATAGTCTTTGAGACATCTCTATTATTTGGGAATTGGCTAAGATAATGCCTATGTTACCCATATATAATAAATTTTACAGTCAATTGTACCATTGGATTAACAATTTTTAACAGATTTATGTCTTCATTTTCCAAGAAAATATTTTTTTCGATACATTATTTTTCACAAAGAAAACAACTTATTACTTATATACCATATCTATCTTTTTAATTAGTCCTACATTCATATAATTATGAGAAATAAATATTTGTTTCTATTATCATCATCAACAGAAATCCATTTTTATATTGTTAGGAGTGTTAGGAAACACACCTTCATTCATGTTGTTAAATATAAATAGAAATATGTGGTTTGGAATTACCATAATATATTTCACCACATCTTATATCCATATTTTTTTATCATTTATAAACCCTAAAAATACTTCTTCCGAACCATTTTTAAAAAGTATCCTCCAAATAAAATAAATTCACTAAAACCAAATCACATTGTGTAAGTATAAAGTTTCAATAATCTGTTTGGAAAATTATATAATCATAAAACGCATTCCAAAGATATCCAAAATTTTAAAAATATATTATCAACCTATAAGACTTGTACGAATAGTATACATCACATTCTTTTCGTCACATAATTTCTCATGTGTATCTATTATATTCTTCATTAACTATTAATTATGAAAATGAAGTCCACAAATTGATACTAAGAGTGGTGATATGGGAATAAAATATATAAATATTGTATAATTTGGATGAATTTTTAATAGATTTCCCAATAATATTTCCCCCTATCCATAACAGTTGTATTCCATAGGATACTACATAAGTAATCAATATATTTCTTTAATTATTATAAATATATCCCACAATGTTGTTCCCCCATATTACCCTTCCTAATAATTTTTTAATTAATTATTTTCAACGAAACCAAGGGAATATTGAATCATAAAAAACGATAAGATCATATTTTCAATGAGGGTATACTTGGGAAATATTAATCCACGATTATATGAAAAATAATATAATTATATAAATATTATAAACATAATATTACATTTGAAATTCATACCCAATTAATTATAGATCATATATGAAGAGGTATGGAATAAATAATTAACCTTTATAATGAAATGAGTCACAATAGTGAGCAATCGCTATCAATTAGAAATGATACATTGGAAAATTTCACATACATATGGATATGTCATAGGAACTATAGAATTATAATATGCATAAAAATAATATCATTATTCACCTTTCACATCAAGAGTGTATTCAGGGAAATATTTACATGAGTGTATTGAGTTCACTCTATATTCAATCATTTTTAATATAGAGATCACTCCAATGGATTTTATAGTGGAAAAATATATTTACTGAATATGGTTACATTAAATTTACCACACCTATTATATGATGATATATTAATAATTACCAAATGTAATGGTGTTATTTAAAATGGACATCAATCACATATTAATAATAATACATATGTGTTCCAAAAAATCCTAAAACATTCATCAATTCATCATAGCATAGCATATTAAATGAAACATGTCATATAATAATTTCTTCATCACCTAATAATTATCCATCTAACGACTTAATGTGGATTATATCATTAGATCTTGTACCCATTAAATATTAACAACATTTTAGGTTTATAGGATATATAAAAATTATTTTAAAATAATATTTGAACAATTCATTGAAAACATAGAAATTATATTTACATTTGGTATAATTAAATATAAAAATTTATAAAATATTGAAAAAATATTTATATTGAAAAATTTACCTCTAATCTTATAAATGAATCATTAATGAAAATTATATTCATGGTAGTGATAAAATTAATTCTTGCATTAATTGTTAAAATAATGTTCTCTTTAATACCTATGGTGAAAACATCATAAGTAACTATTCAAGTAAATGAAAAGAATATTCTGGTAATAAAATTTTATATAAATTAAAATATTGTATTAAGAAAAATTAAATATTAATTTATTCATATAAGAAATATTATGGAAATAAATTCCATTATCATGGACATTTAAGAAAGGAATATTTAATAATGTATAAATATTATCATTTTTATTAATATTTTTTTTATATATTATTAATTACCAAATAAAAATAAATGTTAATAATTCATATTTTTTATAGGAATAAATTTATGAGAATAAATTATATGTGTTTAATCCATATGTATTATACAATTTTTATCAATTTTAGTTTAACATAAATAATCTAAAAAAATAAATGAGATAGTCACACGTATCGTTACCTCGCGAAAAGTGTTTATATGTATGATTTATTTAGATCCTAAAAATATATATATTTATATTATGAATATATTATTAATCACTATTATTATTTTTATTAATATATGAAACTCAATTATAATTTAAAAATACAAATTTACATATACTTCTTTATAAAAACCAACATTAGCCTGAAAGCAGATCGATTTTTATTCATGTTTTCGTTCTACATTTCTAAACAATAAACCTTGGTCAGGGTTAAATTATATATATAATTTTATTCACTTTAAAATTATTATATATATTCATTTTATACACATTCATAATATATAAAATTCTTTAAATGTGAAAAATGATTTACATGACTTCATTGAGACTACAGTCTTTACACTGGGACAAATAATGTATTAATTTTTCAAGGAATGGAATGAAAAAAATATAAAATATAAAATAGCATTAAAAATCATACTAATATTATATATACCTATATATTCATTAATACAATATATATAACATTCTACCAATGGTGGACATGAAAAACGAATCACATCGCTTTGTGGAGTTGTTCGTCCACACATACGTATAGAAGATATAATCATATTGTTGGTCAGAGTAGATTACTCAGGAGGGGAGCGTGGATTTGAGTAACTATAAATGTTTCTATTACAAAAATATTATTTTAAAAGAAATGGTTTTCTCCAAAAAAAAGATAGAGGCTATCCAATCATGGTTATACAGTTCTAAGTGATTGACTACTTAAGAAACTTCTTAAAAGATTGATTAATTATCTGTAATCTTAATATGTATTATTAATATTATATTTGAAGTTATCCTACTAAGAAAAATCAGTTATAACTTATTTCCAAGACTAACTCTCAATGTGAAATTAGAGTTTTCTGGATTATGAAATAAAGTAGTAAAATAAGGAATACTAAATTTAAACAGCACATCGGATATGAAACAAGTGGTTTAGTCTCAAGTTGGGTCCCAATACTCTCCACTTGGTGATCACCTACCACTAAGAAGTTTATATAAATAAACATTGATCCACACCCCGGATCAGGGTTTACAAATGGAACACACTATCCATGTCACACAGGGACCTCGTACACAGTTGTCATGGGTAAAAAATAATAATAACCAAGCCACATAGGGACCTCTCCCACAGTTTTCATGGGTAAGAAAAGTTATAAAGTGTTTGGTGTAAGGATTTAGAAATCCTTCAGTTTAGCACATGAGTCAGTTTGGGTATGGAATATACAGAGTACACACAATGCTCAAGAAGTATGTAAAATAATCACTACGAGAGAGTATATATGAGTTTAGAATGCTCTAGTGATTCAAAGTACAGCTCTGTACTCCATTGATTAATGTGAAATGCTTTTGATTGCTCTATATTTTTTCATGAAAAACAGGGTTTCACAATTCAGCTTGTGTTCTTCACAAGTGTTGATAATGTGAATATGTTCTTAGGATTCCACTGTACTTCATATTTTTTTCAGCAGAGTCGGATTGCATGCATGAGAAAATTCTTTCATTGAAAATATTTCCATTTGTTCTTTGCGGTCGTGCTCATAAGCTTTTTTTTGTTCAGTATTGTGCTATATTTTTCTTGGTCACTCTTCACTCTGTATCTTCGAATGCATGAGTTTTAGCCGACAGGATCCATGTGTTTTGTACGCCGTAACTCGTACTATGTATTAAAAGAAACATTAATTATTTCAGTGCAGTAAAGGCATCAAATATGATCATCAACCATTAATTTGAAAGAAAAAAACATTGTTTATGAAATGGTGTCATAGTATATTATGAAAATGGTTTCTCCTTCACACAGTGTCTGAGTTTCACAGTCTGAGTGTCACGGTGTCTTGTTCACTGTGTCTGAGTGTCACAATGTTTAAGTGTCATGGTGTCTTCATCATGGTTTATTGCTTCAGGGTTTCTTGCCTACAATATCTGGGTTACGGAGTCTGGCTTACGGTATCTGGGTTACGGTGTTTGGCTTACGGTGTTTGGCTTACTGTGTCTGGCTTCACGGTGTCTGGCGTACTGTGTCAGGATTCACGGTGTCTGGCTAACATTGTCTGGCTTATTGTGTCAAGCTTCACTGTGTCTTGTACTTAGGAAAACAATTGTATTCAGACTCAAACAGTGATATGCATGAAATGGATTGAGCTTAACCGTTATAAATCGTGAGATAACATAAAACATAAATACAAATGATTGGATATAATTTGGGAGTTGAGTAGGTTGAATAAGATTTGTGATCATTAATGAGATTTGTGGTCATTGATGAAATTTTCGATCATTGAAAAATGATTAATACACTTGGAGTCCAACAATCTACCCGTTTTTGATGGTCACAAATATTTCATGGGTAAAGTGTAAATTAGATTCAACTATAAAGAAAATAACATATAGAAACATTATGTAGAAAATTCTCCCCCATTTTGGATTATCAAAAAGTTGAAATAAGAGAGGGTAAACAATGCACGTTCCATTAAGAGTAAACAGTTCAGTACAATGTAAAGAAGAATTTCAAAAAATAATGGAATTACCATCAAAAAATATAATGAACTGGTCTTCTTCAGGGATTGGCCTTCTCCTTGCCTTTTCAGCAGCAGAAGAGGAAACCATAGGGGTAGTGGTTGATGTAGAAGAAGTCATAGAGGAGTTAGATAGAGAGGGTAAAGGGAGACTATAAAAGGCTGAGGTATCCAAGGTAAGAGCACTAGAAGATATAGGTATTTGATAATCAAGAATCACAGGCCTAATCTGATTGAGAGCTTGGAAAATAGACATGGAAGTTGAGGCTAAGTCATAGGTGAAGTTAGGGAGCCTAGGTCTAAGAGGTGCAGCCACTGGAGCAATAATTGTTGTACTGTTGACATGATGATAAGGCCTCAAGAGTTTGATTAAGTCTTCAATAATCTCTCCACCATACTGCATGGCTATTTAAATTTCATTTTTGTTTTCCATGAACTTTTACAACAATATCATATACTCAGTTAGCTTTTGGACATGGTTTTTGAAGGCTTGAGTTGCAGGAGGAAGTTGCAGATTCTCTATGAGGTATTTGAAGTGGTTGTTCATATCAATCATGGTGAAAATTAGGTTGAAATAGATATCCACATTATTAGAAATATCCTGTTGGGCATCACTAGCAATTGTGTAGTGAATTTGCACAAGGTCAAGCACTCTATCACTGTTCATGAAAAATTCAGAGAAAGAAGACACATTAAAGCCACTGATATCCTTTTGAGGCTCTTATATGACTATAGATCAGAGAAAAGTACTTTCCAAGGATGGTGTAGAGGATTCACCATAGGAATTATAAACTTTGACAGTTGTGGTCAGAGATTTGAGCCGATTTCGTAACTTTTGAAGACTACCAGTGTACTCATCCGTGAGTATATTAAGGTTCACCACAAGCTCTCTAATTTACTTCATCATCTGTTTCTTCCTTTCCACAACATTTTCATCAAAGGATAATAGATATGGGTGAATTTAAGACACATCAACTCGAGAGATTTGAGAAACAGTGGGATCTAGAGGAGCAGTAGCAGGATCTGATCTCGAATTCAGCTATTTCTACATGTATTCCACCATGCTTCTCGGGGTTGTAACTTCATTACTGAGAAACTTATTTTCATACCTTACATATTGAATATCATGGATCATCTTAGGTTTTATTTTCCAAATGATATTTTCCAAAAGTAGTGAGGCATATCACTCAGTAAAAGTTTTCACAGGACAAGGTTGGGTGTTCATAAGCTTCTCAACTCCAGACATGAGAGTATCTCTGAAATCCTTCAAACCATCATTAATGAAAAATGACAGTTGTTCATGTAATGGTTCAGGTGTAATAATTATTACATGGACAGGTTCAGGTTCAGGGTCCTTCTTCGGGGCAATGTTAGAATCTGACTTCAACTGAAATAGGGAAGAATGATCAAGCCCAGTTGCAGTAACCTGCTGAGACTCATTCACAATATAGAACTAGGAAATTTGTACTGAGTGTCCACAAGACATGACTCTGTTGGAAGTGAGGCTTCATCAGACTCACGATTTTGGTTTTCCTCCACCTTAATAGGTGCCTTCTTTCTCAGGATTGTGAGACATAAGAGCTCAGTAAAAATCTACAGTTTCATATCTAATTTCCTCATCAATCTCTTGTCTAGCCAGCTGAAAGGCTAACTCCATCCTCTCTTCAGCGTAGGGTATTATTTCATGAACATATTTTTCAACAGAGAATTCTTCCAGATTCTCTTCTTGCATGATAGGGAGTTCTTTTAGATTTTCTTATTGCACACCAGTCAGTTCTTCTACTATAGGAACTTCCATGAGTTTATGCTAAGATTCTGTCACCATTGATTCTTTTTCAGCCTTGGGTTAGATTTCCATATTAACATTTTCACTATGGGGTAGGAAATTCTTATTCAAGAACAATAGGAGGAACAATAGTCCTGTATTCCTCAACAATAACATCTTCCTTATGAGGTACTTAAGCCACTTCTTCCACTTCTTCTGAATACATTCCATGTTCATGTGGTTCCAAACAAGGATCAGAAATGTTTTTTGGCCTTGATGGATAATCCAAAAGATTAAATTTATCATCAATCATATCATTGTCTTCCACCCATTCCATTTTCCAAGGATTCCATTTTATTTTCATTCTCCTAATGGTTAATTTAGAGAGGCAGTACTCACAGTCCATAAGAAATACTTCATTGGGTCCAACTATGCCTTTTACAAAAATCATGGCAGATATCAGCTGAGAGTAAAACAGAGATGTGGACTTTGATAAGACCTTGTTCAACTCACACATATGGTGAATGATGTACTCGCACAAGTTGATCTTGTATCAATTTTTCATAAGATGAATCAAGAACACATCTTGATACTTTAACACATCAAAATCACCTTTTCTAGGACTAATCAGATTTTGAACAAACATAAACAACATCCTTGATTCTCCATCAAGTTCAGCAGTGATGGCCTATCTCTTGGTGCCATTTCCAGTTAGGGTTTTCAAAGTATCATCAAGTTGAAAAAAATCAGTTATAGGAGGAGGTTGTCTCATATAGTCATCACATATTCCTTCATGAGGTATCCTGTGGCATGTAGCCCATATCCTCAATGAGAAGGATAATTTTTGGCCTTTAATCCATCTCCTCACAACATAACTTTCACCCGAGTCAATAGAGAACTATTCCTACCAGTAGAACAGAGGTGATAACCTAGGATAGATGGGTCTATTCTCCCTTGAGAACCATTATAACCATCCTTGTTATTTTAACACATTCAAGACTAGATATTTTCTAGTAAAAATCCATTCGGGAAAATTTCTTTCTCAGGTACAACACTGTGATTAACCAGATTCAGATTTAACGGTCCTTCGGTCATCAGCTTAGGTGTTGTCTTCATCTTCATCGGTCGGAACTTCATAGGTGTGGATGATGACATAAGTTTCATTCTAGGCATCCAATGAGGGTTTGGGAGACATAGAGAGTGAGAGAAGGTGTTTCAAGGTTGAAAGGGTTCGAAACGAGAGAAATTATGAGGGAAGAACCGAGTGAAACTTTTTTTTTATCATTTTTAAATTCCAATCATCACAAAAAAAAATCACGGGAACGTAAAAGAAGTGAAATAAAAATTACCTTAATATTGGTTTAAAGAAAATCATAAATAATTCTCACAGTGAGACAGTAATTAGTCATCATGGTGAGACAGTGAGTGAATGTCACAGTGAGATAGTGAGTGAATGTTACGGTGAGATAGTGAGTGAACGTTATGGTGAGACAATGAGTGAATGTTATGGTGCATGTTATGGTGAGACAATAAATGCCAGACTGTGAGTACAAAGTGCTAACAGTGAGACCATATTCATGAGAGACAGTAACTGAGAAACCGTAATCATGAAACAATAAAGTAAAAAAGTAAAATTTTTAACAATAAGACAAGTAAGATATTTATTTGAGATTTATCATGCCATGATCATGTATTCTGTAGTCTATTATCTCATAATTTAATGCTTTAGTGAATATATCTGCAAGTTGATATTCAGTTCCAATGAATTCCAAGGTTATGTCTGCTTTTTGATAATTATCTCTCAAAATGTGATGCCTTACATCAATATGTTTTTTCCTAGAATGTGAAACATGATTTTTTGGGATGTTAATAGCACTTGTGTTGTCACAATTTATTGTTACATGTCTGAATTGATATCTATAATCTATTAATGTGTGTTTCATCCAAAAAAATTGTGCACAACTACTTCCAACAGCTATGTATTCTTCTTCTGCAGTAGATAATGCAACAAAATTTTGTTTCATACTACAACACAATACTAGTAACTTGCCTAAAAGGTGACATGTTCCCGAGGTTCTATTTCTATCTAACTTCTAGCCACCGAAGTCAGCATCAGAATAACTAACTATTTTAAATGATTTTCCTTTACGATAGGACAATCATAGATACAGTGTATATTTGAGGTATTTAAAAATTATCTTTACATAATTTAAATGATATTCATTGGGATTTTCTTGAAACTGATCACACATACACACACTAAACATAATGTCCGGACAGCCAACAGTTAAGTATAGTAATCCTCCAATCATTCCTCTATAAGTGGTTTGATCAACAAATTTTCCATCTTCATCAAGATCCAACTTATAGGTGGTACTCATGGGAGTGTCACTAATTTTAGTGATATCCATTCCAAAACTTTTTATAAGAAATATAGTGTATTTATATTGAGTTAATAAAATTCCATCATTAATTTTTAATATTTGAAATCCAAGAAAGAATTTTAGTTCACCCATTAAATTCATTTCAAATTCTTTTTGCATCATTTAAGAAAAATTAATACATAATGAATTTTTTAAAGATCCAAAAATAATATCATCTACATAGATTTTAACAACTAAAACATCATTATGAATTCACTTTATAAAGAGGGTAAGTCAGCTATAAATTTTTTAAAACCTTTGGAAATAAGAAAAGTACTCAATCTGTCATACCAAGCAATTGGATATTACGTTAACCTATATCAAGCATTTTATAGTTTAAAAAATGATTGGTAAAATGAGGATTTGTAAATCTAGGGGGTTGTTCAACAAATACATCCTCCACTATACACCCATTTAAAAATGAACTATTCACATCCATTTGATATAGTTTGAAATTCAGATGTGCAGCATAAGAAAGTAGGATTCTAATGGCTTAAAATCTGGCTAATGGAGAAAATGCCTCCTCGTAGTCAATTCCTTATTCGTGGATATATCCTTCCTTAACTAATTTCACCTTGTTCCTAACTATATTTCGAGATTCATATACCTTTTTTCTAAACACCCATTTAGTGCCTATGATGAAATATTCCTTGGGTCTTCCAACAAGTTTCCAAACAATGTTTCTTTCATACTGATTATGTTATTCTTGCTTAGCCATTACCAAAAATTCATCATTAATGGAATCATCAATGTTTTTAGGTTCAGGTTGTGACAAGAAGGCTTGACGTTCAACATGATTTAAAAGTGAAGCTATAGTTTGTGTTTCATTATCAAAGTCTCCAACAACAGCATATAAGGGATGGTTTTTAAGGGTTCTATCCTTTCACGAAAAAGAGGGACTGGTGTTTTTAGGTCTATCAACATATTCAGGTTCATTATGCCTCAATTGTAGAGAATTTCTCGAATTGGATGTATTCATAGATTCTTTTACAGAGGAATTCAGGGATTTTTAGTTGATGACCGGATTCAATACATCATCCTCCAGATTTTCTAGGATGGTTCTAGGCTCATGTGGATATATTTCATCAAACATGATATGAACAGATTCTTCAACACATTTAGTTCACTTATTGAATACTCTATAAGAATTACTTAATATTTAGTAACCTAGGAAATTTCCTTCATCACTTTTGGATGAATATTTGTCTAGATAATCCTTATTGTTGAGAATAAAGACTATGCAACCAAAAACTGTAAAGTAATTAAATTTTGGATTCCTATTGTTCGAGAGTTCATACGTGGTCTTTTTGAGAATTGGTCTAATATATATGCTATTGATTATGTAGCATGCTGTATTAAAAGCTTTAGCCAAAAAGTAAATAGGTAATTCAAATTCACTAATAATTGTTCTAGAAATTTCTTATAGGGTTCTATTTCTTCTCTCTACAACACCATTCTGTAGAGGTGTTCTAGGGGTAGTGAAATTGTAACTATAACCATTTTGTGAGAAAAATTATTCAAACTCTTTATTTTCAAACTCATGACCATGATTACATTTTAATGATTTAATTTTAAGGCCACTAAGATTTTCTACAGACTTGGCATACATAGTAAAATAAGACCAGGATTCACTTTTGTGAACCATGAAGAAGGTCTAGACATATATAGAAAAATCATCTACTAGAACATAAACATAGTGCATCCAATTTAATATAGAAACTCTAGATGGTCCAAACAAATCCATCTGAACCAATTTGAGAGGTTGATAAGTAAAAACTTTTTTCTTTGTTTTGAAATAGATTTTGTGTTGTTTTACCTTTTGACATGGATTACAAACTTTTTCATATGGAATATCATGTTTGGGTAAGTCTTTAACTAGGACTTTTCTAGTTAGCTTTCTAAGGGAGTGAACATTACAGTGTCCTAGTATCCTATGCCAGAGCCAAGACTCTTTATAAAATACACTTATGCATGAAACATTTTGAGATGCTATGGAATATAAATTAACAAAATAAATGTTCTCATTCCTTGATGTAGAAAATACAAATTCATCTTTATAATTAATGAAATTACATGCATCATTTTATAATTTAACATGATATCCATCATCACATAATTGTGAGATACTAAGAAGATTATATTTTAAGACATTAACAAACAATACATTAGAATGAAAATTGAATCAGAGTTACCAATTTTTCATAACCCAATGATCTTCCCTTTGTCATTATCACCAAATGTGTCATGTCCTCCATATAATTTTATCAGGTTCTGGAAGCAAGAGAAGTCTCTTGTCTTGTGCCTTAAACGTCCACTGTCCAATTACAATATAATTTTGCAGGAGCTCTTTAAGTAGAATTCCTATAATAGGATCATGCAAATACAGAATTTGGTACCCATACTTGTTTGGGTCCAGTAACATTAGTAATTCGGGATTTAGGAACCTATATTTTTCTCATAGGTTTCTTATAATCATTATGTAAACTGTTTGCAAAATAAACTGTATTTGGTCCAGTAAAAATTAAAACAATAGAGTATGTATCATGACTTGCGGTAGTTGACTTGTGTCTTGAACGGCGAACAAAATTATATGTCCTAGACTTTGAAACAAAATTCGTTCTACCAAGGTTTCTTTTACCAGGTTGATAACCAATTCAAGTATTATTTTTGGGGTCAGTTTGTTTTCCTATCATTTGTGTAAGGGAATTTTTCCCATTAGTAGACTTTTATAGGTCATTTTTAATTGTTCATTAGACATCATATATGCATTTTTTTTCTTTGAGTAGTTGAGAATTTTAATCCTTTTTAGTAGTATGTTCAGATTTAACATTTACAGGGAGAGCATGTTGTTTCTTCAATGATATATATTTATATTTTAATTCATTATAGGTCTCTTAAAGCATGTTTCAATATTCAATCATTTCAACATTAGTCATATTTTCAGAGTCAAAGTTATCTTTAAAACAGTATTAATTATGTATAGAAGAGTTCAGTGTTACCTTAGATGTGTTTGTCATAAAAAAATATTATCTTTTTTAGCCTATTTGTCATGTGATGTCTCTGAGTCGCTTGAACTATCCTTAGAGGTACCCCAGGTTTCCGTTATTTCCTTTTTGTACATATTATCATTGTCTTCATATTTCGTCTTATACTTGAGCATTGTATAGTCACCTTTTATATGTACTTTTCATTTTCATTCATAGCATATAATTTCATCAGTTTTGTCACTTCTTTTCCTGTCCTTTTTCTGGATTCCTTTTAGTTCAAGCATTCCCTTGAAGTTAGGCTTTCTGAAAAAGTTCTTCCTTTTATAAAATCGTTTGAATCTTCTGGCCAGTTGAGACATCTCCTCATCACTATTAGGTGATTATTGTTCAATGGTGCATCTTTCTACAAAATCTTCCAGTTTCCCTTTGTCTTTGTGCATCAATATGGTGTTCTTGAATGCTACAGATTTCCTCTTTGGTTTATCCTACACTTATTTGTTGACTTTCATCTCTTCCTCATTCATCATCAGTTTCCCAGTGAGTTATTTTACATGTAGCTTGATTATGTCGCATTATTCTCTAATTGAGATAGAGGTCCCCTCCATCTGTCAAGTAGACATATAAGGATTCTCATGATCTATTCTTTGGCAGTGACTTCTCTTCATAGAAAAATCATTATGTTGACAATATCATTGAACTTGATATACATGTCAGAAATAGGCTTATTTGGTTTAATTATAAAATTATCATATTTTATATTATAAGTATTAAGTCTCATTTCATTTACACTAGATGTGACTTCATGTGAGATAGACAAGGTATCCCAAATTTCATGTTCAGTTTTACAAGCAGTAATACTATTTTATTATTCATCTCCTATGGAATAGTATAGAGCATTAATGTCTTTAAGATTGTTATTTTTATATATATTGGTAGGTTTATCCTATGTAATTCTATCAGTCACAAGAATTTTGTATTCATCTATAATAGATGACCAAATTTCATATCTCATACTCTCTAGATGCATTTTCATTTTAATTTTCCATTATGCATAGTTGATTACATTAAAGAATGGTGGTCTGTTGGTTGCAGTACCATCCAATCTATTATACATACTAACAAATTACTTTAAAAGAGCTAAAAATTTAGAATTAACATAAATTTACAGATCTTTAAAGTACAGCTATAATCATAGTTGAGTAAGATTACACAGAGTCCTAATATAGCAAACTCTGATACAAAATGTTGGTCAGAGTAGATTTATCATGTGGGGAGGGGATAATTAAATAACAATAAAAATTTCTATTACAAAAATTTTATTTTAAAATAAATACTTTTCCCAAAAAATAGATACAACCCAGTTAATTATGGTTATACTATTACAAGAGTTTAACTATTTAAACAACATCTTGGAATATTGATTAATTCTAATTAACCATAAAATGTATTATTAATATTACTTTTCAAGTTATCCTACAATGACAAATCAGTTATAACGTCTTTCCAATAATAACGTTCAAAGTGAAATTAGAGAATTTTGGATTATGAAATAAACCAGTAAAATAGAGAAGACTAAATTTAAAAAACACAGCAGATATGATACAAGTGGTACAGTCTCAAGACGAGACCTAATCCACTCCACTTGGTGATCACCTTCCACCAAACAGTTTATATAAATAAACATTGATCCACACCCTAGATTGGGGTTATCAATGGTACACAGACTATCCAGGTCACACAGGGTCCTCATCCACAGTTTTAGTGGGTAAACAAAAATAATAACCAGGCCACACAGGTACCTCTTCCACATTTACTATGGGTAAACCAATGTATAAAGATATTTGTGTATGGATTTATAAATCCTTCAGTTTAGCACAAGAGTTAGTGTGTTAATAGAATATACAAAGTACACACACTGCTCAAGAATTAATTTAAAGAATCACTGAGATACATTTGATATGAGTTTAGAATGCTCTAGTGATTCGAGGTGCAGCTCTGGACTCCTTTGATTAAACCAAAAAGCATCTAAGTACAACTATGCTTTTTGACTTAAAAAATAGAGTGTCGCAATTCAGATTATTTTCTTCATGAGTGTTGATAATGTGATATTGTTTTCTGGATTCTAATGTACTTCTTAGGTTCTTCAGCAGAGTCAGATTGCATGCATGAGACAATGCTCTCTTTGAAAATATTGCAATATGTTCTTCACGATCGTGATCATAGGCTTGTTTTTCATTCAGTATCGTGCTATATTTCCCTTGGGCACTCATCACTCTTTATCCTTGAATGCCAGAGTTTTAGCCGATAGTTTTCATGTGTTTCGTACCTCGTAACTCGTACAATGTATACAATGATAAATTAATTATTTCCATGCATTAAAGGCATCAAATAATACCATAAAACATTAAATTGAAAGATGACAAAATTGTTTAAGAAATGGTGTCATAGTATATTATGAAAAAAAAATCTCCTTAGAAACGGTGTCTGAGTGTCACAGTCCGACTATCACGGTGTCTTTTTCATGGTGTCTAAGTGTCATGGTGTCTACTTCACAGTGTATTTCTTCATAGTGTCTTGTTTACGGTGTCGGGCTTATGGTGTCTTGCTTATGGTGTCTAGCTTATGTTTCCTGGCTTACGATGTCTGGATTACTTTGTCTGGCTTAACAGTGTCTAGTATACTCTGTCAGGCTTCACGGTGTCTGGCTTACAGTGTCTGGCTTCATGGTGTCTAGTACATAAGCTAACTACTGTATTCAGACTCAAACATTGATATGCATGAAATGGATTAAGCTTAACCAATATAAATCATGAGATAACATGAAACATAAATACACATTACTGGATATAATTTAGGTTTTAACTAGGATGAATATGATTTGTGATCATTAATGAGATTTGTGATCATTGATGTTATTTGTGATCATTAAAACATGATTAATACATGTGGAGTCTCACCCATACATTCTAGGATATTAATGATTTATAAAATTGAGGTATAATTTCGTTGAAAACATTTCATTATAACAAATATTCTTATATAATATTCCAAGAAGGTTATATAATATTCACAATACATTAAGGAATAAATAAACCAAAATATATTGGCAAAGAAAAAATATTTCTCTAGGAAACCCCTTTTAACACACACCTTTATCAATCAAATGGTGTGGTTTCCAGAAGAATATAATACCAAAACTTGATGAAGGATGTTATTATGGTATTAAGTAATTATTTTCTACATTTTATTTCTCACAAGGTTTGAATGAGATATTCATAGAGAATATACTTTTATAAATAATGTTGTTAGAAATCATGTAAATTATTTAAATATTTTAATATTATAAAGTTAATTTAAAGAAAATGTTACACTAAATACCCAATTTATTGATTGTAATGTAATGTATAGTCTGTATATACACAACCCATAAATAATTTTTCTTATTTATGTTATATTTTAAATAATATGTTTCAGTTTAACCCCCTCATTTTAAATTGTAAAATCTAATTGAGGAAAAAAAATCACAATAGTCATTATTTGTTATGCCCAAAAACTTATGATGTATCATTACCATATTATAAAATTTCATTATAAGTATGTAAAAAATATAGCACATTAAATTACTCTATGTTGTATAAATTATTTATCATATAAATTTGAACAAATAAATGATAAAAGTTTTTTTAATATATTTTTATTTATAACACTAAACATATTTGTTTGCGCCAAAATATGGCACGAAAGGAATGGAAGAAAAAGAAGGCGGGCACACTGCCTCGCGAAGCACCGCCGCGAAGCACCGACGCGAAGCTCCGTCGTGAAGCACCCCGGGCAGCACGGTCATGCGAAGCTCCAGAGGCGGTAACTCTCCACGAACGCATTTGACGTTCGCGAGCCCGCCGCGAAGCTCCAGAGGCGGTAACACTCCGCGAACGCATTTGACGTTCGTGAGCCCGCCACGAAGCTCCAGAGGCGGTAACTCTTCACGGACGCCGTTGACGTTCACGAGTGCGCCGCGAAGCACCTGAGGCGGCGCGCAAGTTCTGCTTCACGGCGCCCCTTGCCTATAAATACAGGAATCCCCCTGAGTCCCGAGGATGGACAATCCGACCTTTTGGATTCACCTCTCCCAAATCGCGAAGCACTCTTTGCCCCGAGAATCATGAGCGCCGTGAGGTACTTATACTTCGCGAGACACCTTTGCTTTGTCTCGTTTTGAGCCCCTCTTCCGAGAGGGATGCCCTTCGCGAAGCTCAAGGGCATTCGCGATGGAAGGGGATTCCCAAGGGAACTCGGGTAGCCACCAAGAATTTATGCTTCGCGAAACACCCAACCTGTACTAGTGATCCCTATGGTAATGCAAGATCACTACACATCGCGAAGCACACTGCTTCGTAGGACCCTGCTTCGCGAGGCACCTCTTCTTCGCGAGGAAGTGCTCCGCGAACACTGTTCCACTTCGCGAGGCACCTTTTACTCACACCTATTCCCCATGCTAAGGCCAAGGCACTCCACTTCACGAATCACACTCCTTTTCTTAGCAATTCCTCCTCCCATGCGACCCTCCAGGTTTGCACGATGTGATTTCAAAGTCCCATGGACAATACCACCCGTAGCGTTGCTTCGCCTAATGCTTCTTCGCATAGGCATGCTAACAGCTGTTTCTTCTTCGCATAGCCACGCTAAAGTGTACCCCTTGACGGATCGTTCCACAAACCCCCTTGACCATGGCCGTACTGGTACCTTCCCTTCCCCAAGGACCAGAGGGTACCAGTTATGTTAGTCCTAGGGGTGCGGAGTGAACCCTCCTCGTCCGAGCTGCAGGACGTTAAACTGCCAAGCACCACGTCCTCAACACATGACGTTAAACTGTGTCCCGACCTCGTGACTCTCACGAAGGGTCCACCCAGCTCGAACATTCTTTACGCCACTCATCTCCATAGGAATGGAATCAACCATCCACAAGAGATGATATCCTCTTTATTGGAGTGGCGTATGTTCTCAGGAGAAGGGCGACCCTAATTCCCCAACGGATGGTTGCACCTCTGCATCTCCGTACTTCCCCACTACCAAGGTCAGTGGAGGGCGTGATATGGAACGAGGCACCTCCCATCATTCGTCCCAAATCCCTCTTTCGGTGCGCTTTGTCGCACTCCGGGCCTCTATCCTGGAGTAAGTCCCAGCACCATGGGCCGCCTAACGCGTAAGCCCATCTTTACTTATCACGGACACATCCTTCGCGACGTGAGCGTCAGGTCCTTGCAACCTCTTGTTTCTCAGACAGAGCATGACTCACGTGGGCTTAGAGTGAGCACTGACCTTGACCCCCACCCATAGTGAACTACGAGGACTATGATCCATGTCAAGGCATGGTACCTAGGAAGCCTCCATGAGGTTCAAGCCACATTACTCGGTAGTTCATTCACGTCGAGTTCCGCCCTAGTCCAGCATGACATTAAGCTGCATGCCCTCGTCCAACATGACATTAAACTGTATGCCTTCGTACCGCATGACATTAAACTGCACACACATTACCACCTGAACTACGAGGTCTTTGATCCATGTCATGGCATGGTACGTAGGAAGCCTTCCAGAGGTTCAAGCCCACCACTCATTGGACCAACTTCCACCTTCACGTTGGTTCGCCGACGAAGCCCCCTTTGAACTACGAGGTCTTTGATCCATGTCAAGGCGTGGTACGTAGGAAGCCTCCATGAGGCTCAAGCCCACCAGTCATCATTCACGTCGAGTTCTACCTACGTCTAACATGACGTTAAACTGTATTCCATAACCCAAACTACGAGGACATTGATCTGTGTCAAGGCATGGTACGTAGGAATCCTCCCAGAGGTTCAATCCCATCTCCCATTGGACCAGGGTCCCTCATTTACGTTGGTTCTCCGACACCCACCGCCCGTCGTTTATTCACGTCATTGTTCACTATCATCCCGCATGACGTTAAACTTTATTCCATCATCCGAACTACGATGACTTTGATCCATGTCAAGGAATGGTACGTAGGAAACCTTCCTAAGGTTCAAGCCCACCAATAGTGGACCCACGGGTCTACTTTCACGTTGGTTCACCGATGCAACCCTTCTAACGACGATGTCTTTGATCCATGTCAAGGCATGGTACGTAGGAAGCCTCCCCGAGGTTCAAGCCCATCTCTCATCGGACCAAGGTCCACCATCACGTCGGTACGCTGATGATGTCCATCGGACCAAGGTCCACCTTCACGTTGGTTCGCTGACGACATTCATCGGGCCAAGGTCCACCTTCACGTCGGTTTACCGGCACCATCCCAAACAACACAGACTTTGATTCCCTGTCACGGGGATACGTAGGAAGCCTCTTCGAGGCTCAATCCCAACTTAACCGTCACCCCCTGCGATGGTCCCATTTCACTCCCCCTCCACTCCATTCATCCACCAATCACCCATCCTGATTCTCTCCCGGACTATCATATCTCGGTGAGACCATGTCGGTACGCTCCTCTTTACAGCCGCCCATGGGATGGCCCAGGTATCGGCATCCCTTCAAGGGAAATCCCTCAATCCAATCTATCCTAGATAATGCTCTAGATGGGTTGATCCGTCTCCGCTGGATGTTAAACTCGCGGCATACCCTGTGTTAAACACGGGAAGCTAAGGAAAACCTCAGATATGTGTCTATGGAATATAATTCCTCGTGCTCGATGTGGGATGCCTCGGGCTTCCACGCCCTCGAGAAGCCCTATGACCAGGGATAATAGACAGACATGCCAGGTTCCCCAGCATCTAGACATGCTACTGATGCCTCAACGTGACTACTCCCCCGACTGAAGGTTGCTGCCCTGACTGGACCCTTTGGAATGTCCTGACAGAAGCACTGTAACTAACTGGAATCCATGGAAACATGGAACTGGGAAGAGTTTCACGAACTATGTATTAAATCTATGAGGGATACCCGGACTAGGTGACGAGTTATGAGGAGGAATCCACATAAGGAAGAACCGATATCCCATCATCCAGTTTCGATCAAGGAGAAGACGTCCCTGAATAAGGAGCGAATGCCGCCCGCCTTTGGTAAGCGGGAATGTAGGGAAACAGCTGCGCGTCCTCCACGGACGGATGCGCGTGCCCCTGGGAAAGCATCAGAAACAGAAATGGTGAACCCGGCGTGAAATTATTCTCCTCGATATGGAGATTAGTAGCATTCGAGACACCAGTAGATTGACGTGTCACCGGATCCAGATATCCAGCACCTGGTCCTGCCAAGCAAATAGCGGGCCTGTCTTGAAACTCACCAAAAGTCGGGGTACTAGAACATGGGGCATTCCATTCTGCAACGTGTTGGCATGGATCTTTCTTACAGACGTAGAGAATTGAAGGGCGTTGGGGCACTAGTTGTCAATTATTTTCCTCTCTGTGCTGATGAGTTGATCCCTTCGTTTCTCAGGAACTAGGTTGCTGTTACAGAGACGTGGTCACCGCCCGCTAGCCTACACAGGGGTAGGGGAAACATCGCCACAGCCACCCCACATGGTGAAACTACCGCCACTATGGCTACCACATCACTGAATACGGGGCGCCGACATCCCCTTTCCCCATCAGAGGTCATCCAGCGAAGGGTGATCAACAACCTCGTGTGTAGGTATGAGGAGGAAGGGGTCATCCCAACTAGGGATATGGCCCGCTTGGACCTGGAGGCCTCCAGGCCCCGCTGTCAACGCCGCCCTAACAGGCCGCGTAGGGAGCCCATACTCCCCACCCCAACGTTCAACTGTTTCGGGAGCCTGTCCCTGGAACGCCTTGACGACTCCTCGCCTTACGCTGAAGAGGCGAGCTCCGTCCGGCTCAGCCCGCTCAGGGTCCCGACCCAAGGTCTCCAGGCGAGAGCTCCCGTCCGGCTGTGTCAGCACCGCCGTCCGACTCCGTAAGAAGAGCAGGCATGCCATGCCCCTGCACCACCTGCACCAGCTCACCTGACCCGACGTCAGTGTCGGGCCCGGGCTGAGGACGCTCACCCAGGCACGACAACGTCGACAGCTACAGTGGCCCGAGCCACCACCGACATGCATCATGAGTCCCCTTCATACACTGAGCAAGGTCACCCCTTCACCCAACCAGGATCGAGACCCCAACCGCCCCACGGGCAGGCTGGGTTGACTCTCTGGGTTGCAAGCCCAAGTGGTGATCGCCGCGAACTAACCTGTGGTGATGTCACCCCGTACGGAGGCCCTCCTCATACCACTACTCTATAGAGCATGGGTCTTCCCCTCTCCGAAGTTCGTCATGGATGTATGCCTCGTGCTACCCCTATCTCGAAGGAAGACATTCCCCGCGGTAGTGACACTCGGCGCGGAAACCTTTCCCGTGCCCATTACACAGGGTATGGAGTCCATCCTCTTGCCCCGACTGCCGATCTAAAGGCACCGTCCATCCGGTCCTTCTCCAACGTGGGGGACCTACCTATGTCCTCTATGCAACCGGCGAAGGTCCTCCTCACCCCAGCAACTCTAGGAGTAATGGTCAGCCTCGCTCTGCCCACATCGACCATGGAGGTCCTCCCCATGCTCCTGCCGATTCCAACAGAGGCTCCGCCTACATGAGTTCTATCCATGGAGGTCCTCCCCATGTACCCATCGACATATTCCCTGGTTCCCCTCACACCCCGGCTATCTCGAGTGGGGGTCCTCTCCGCCACGGCGCCAACGCCACCCCGAGACTCCATGATAGGGATCAACCCTGTCTCGAAGAGCCACCCCTGGGCAGGAGAGCGGGTCGCCGCCGCCACAAGGAGAATCCTGGGAAGGCCCGGGTGGATATCAAACCTGCCAACTTCTCTGACTTAGAAGAAGAATGTGACTCAGCGATGGAACCTTCTCCCCGCTCCACCGTATCAAGGATTTGGGCAGGAACCAGGCGCGTTAGCCTCATTCTCCCGGAATATGAGGTCCACCAGATTCCCATCTCTCTCCATAGGTACATCCAGGAGGAAGAAGTCTTGGGAATTCCGCAGGTCTCGACTGCGGAATCACCACCATTGCCACCAGAAGCGCCCTCTTCCTCTACCAGAGATCACAGAGAGCTATTCTGGGGGCCAATGGAGGTAGAGCGATGACATGACCGGTTGCCGGTAGCTGCGATTCCTGTGCCAGAAGCTGTGGCTATCAGCCCATCGTATCGTGACAACGTGGCCAGGTCACCTTGCTCTTCGGAGGGTGGCCCGTAATTCGGCATCCAGTCAGCTTGTTCGCCATATTCTCTGCCACCGAGTTTATTATCCCAGAGGTCCTCCACCTCAAGCACAGGCTCCTGCCCAGTAGTGACCGCCTCAGATCCGACAGGTTCCCCCGCGCAATGCGCCACCACCACCCAGGCGAGACAATCATGAACCGCCTCCTCGGTAGGCCCCTCCGACCCTTCTTCAGGGCCCCCTATCTGGAAAAAAGGCACCAGACTAATTCGTTCAACTATAATCATGTCCCTAGCTACTTCCAAAGTGCTCTAGAGAAAGGGATTGTGCGCCTGCCCGAGTGCAGAAGGCTGACAGAGGCGAATCTCACCGATCACCCCAACTACTGCCCTTATCATCGGATTCTGGGGCACACCCTCAAGTAATGCGATGTGTTTAAAGATTGGATTCAAGACCAGGTCAACAACAACATAGTCAAGTTGGGTCTGTCACCAGCACAAGTGGTGGGTGACTTTACAGAATCAGAGATCAGTAGAGACAACAAAGGCGAGTGGCAGCAGGTTCCCAACCGTGGATCCCGGAAATACGACGAATGGATGGCTCGAAAAACTATCGTCCGTGCCCATGGTATTATCCGGCGCACCTGAAGCAGCTGGGACCTTCAAATGAAGTAGCTGGTGCCTCCGCATCATCTTCACAGTCGACCTCTTCCCAAAAGGGCAAGCAGCGGCGATGCAAGAAGAAGCAACGCGCACTGCCGGTGCCGTCGTCATCCCACACTCTCGGCAACTTTATGCCCCCTGAAATGGGTATTCCTCCTAGAATCTGCCCAGTACTAGATGACTCCTTGAGCGACAGCCAAGGTCACACTTCGGTTAACACCGTGGAGATGGTAAAGCCCTATATGACACCCGATGAGGGGGAGCTCCAGGCGAACCTCCCCAACGTTTCCAGCCGACGTCAACGTCAGTGGAATTGCAACCGCGCCGGTCATCGAGGTACATCATCAGGCACTTTCAGCCAAGTCATGCACGCTAATAAGACCAGATATAAGGCTCAGCGCAGAGCTCAGCACGTGCAACCCCATCTAACTCCCTCAGCTCTACCTACACCGCTGTTCGTGCTACTAGATCAGGGAGAGCTGCCTCGTTCGTATCACAGTCAGTCTTGCCCGGCTACAGGCCAGCCTCCGCTCTCCAATCCTAGTCCGGCGACTACTCTCCAGGCTTCAACTAGTAGGCAGCATGATGTACCCAGTACTAGCCAATCGTCGGTTCAACCGGCAGGACCGGCTATGCCTCCAAATGTCGAACGACCTCCTGTATGCAGAGGTTTGCACATGGCATGAAAGTATGATATCCTGAAGCACCTGGCCGGCATTCCGGCGAGGCTTTCTATCCTTGAGGCCCTTCTCCTGTCCTCCGAAATGCGTGAGGCACTTGCCGAGGCCCGAAAGAGCCCCCTCCATTTTGAGATGGAGGTAGCAGCTGCAGAAGCCTCCCATACCGAGACGATTGAAAACGCCGAATGTCAGGCGGTTATCTCGTTCTCCGGTGAAGATGAGGACCCTACTATACAGGGGAACATTCGCCCAATGTACATCACTGGCCACTTCAATGGCAAGGAAGTCTGGCATTGCCCTATTGACACGGGTTCCAGAATCAATCTAATTCTGACTCGAACGTTGCGAAAGATGGGTATGTCTGAAGGTGATTTAACTCCCTCTGACCTCAGAATCCTGGGGTACGAAAGGACCGAGCAAACCCCAGTAAGCAAGATCTGCCTGAAGACTCAGTTCGGTGGATTAATTGCCAGCACCGAGTTCATGGTCATCTCTCAGGACACCGCCTACAATGCATTTATGGGTAGGCCATGGCTCCATCTGCATGCAGCGGTCCCTTCGTCGTATCACCAGTGCCTCAAATACTCACTCAATGTTCGAGTAGGCGTGCTCCAAGGAGATGTGTCCCCTTTCTCTTCTTGTGAGGGCAGCTATCTGGATGTGGGTTATTACAAAAGTAAGGATAAGAAAATACTAGTAAGTGAGGATGAACCCTCCCCGGTCACAAGTGATCCTTGGGTAAGCATGGATGACACCTACATCCTCCCAATCCACCGGTTGGAGGCCACGACCCCCGACATGGGGAAATCTTTTGTTATTTCGGGTACGCAGGGAAGGCATGTTCCCGTGTCCAAGCAACGGTGGAGAATCACCTCATACTCCTACATCAACTAGGCTCAGGCCATCCCGGATCCTCCTACCCCTGTACGGTACCGGGACGTCAAGCTTATGACAAAGGCGGTGCGCCATACGTGTCTCTTCCACTGGGCTGGAATTAACCGACTCAGGTAGACGCGTCACCACTTCTTTGATGTCATTAAATGTGGCCCCTTAGGCCGAAGGCCAGATGGGATAGGGTCGACTGCCTTCTTTTCTATGGTCTCAATGGAAAGTGAGTCTCCCGATGTGATGACCACTGCTGCCCAGGCCGGCACCAGCTGCCCCTCGGGTTTTGATAGCCCAAAAGTATCTCCCGTCGTGGGAAATCCCCCCCACGGGTGGGGAGGAAGACCTGTAGGATGCTCCCCCCGCCTTTGAAGAAGGCCCCACTACCATGGTTGATGAACTGGTACAGGTGAACCTTGGTAGCGAGGCAGATCTGAAACCCACATTGATCAGTGCAGCCATGTCCCCCGAGGAGCGGCAGCAGTACGTAGAATTCCTCAAAAAACATCGTGACGTGTTTTCCTGGAGTTACAATGAGATTCCAGGGCTAGATCCCCAAGTATTCGTTCACCGTCGGGGCCTCCCGGCAAAACACCGTGGGTTTAAGCAGCCCCCCAGGAAAATGCACCCTTCTCATGGTGCTATGGTTGAGGCCAAAGTTGACAAGATTATCAAAGCCAACTTCATTAAGGAAGTCCAGTACCCCAAGTGGCTTTCCAACATTGTTCCAGTCAGGAAGAAGAATGGGCAGATCAGAGTCTGCATCGACTTCTGCGATCTCAATCGCCACTGCACAAAGGATGACATCCCACTCCCGGTGACGGAGTTGTTGATTGACGACACGGCCAGGTTCCAAGCCCTCTCTTTCATGGATGGATATTCCGGGTACAACCATATCTGGATGGCACCCGAAGACAAGGAGTCCACTGCCTTCAGGGCTCCCCGAGGTACCTTTTGCTACTAGGTTATGCCATTTGGATTCACTTATCAGAGGGACATGCATCGCATATTCAAGCCGATTCTCGGGACATTGGTGGAATGCTACGTGGATGACCTCGTAGTCAAATCATGTCAGCGCCAGGACCATCTCAAGGACCTTGAGAATGTGTTCGGTTTCCTCCGTTCCCATCACCTGAAGATGATCCCATTGAAGTGTGCCTTCGGGGTTACCTCTGGGAAGTTTCTAGGCTTTTTTGTCAGATACCGTGGTATCGAGATCGACCCAGAGAAGATCAAGGCCATCATCCAAATGCCCCCCCCGAGCAACATTCGGGAGCTTCGAGGCTTCCAAGGCCACTTAGCCTATATACGCCGATTCATCGCTAATCTAGCCGGAAAGTGTAAGACCTTTTCCCGTATCATGAAGAAGGGCGCCGCCTACGAATGGGATGAGAAGTGTCGGATCGCCTTCAAGGAAATCAAGTAGTATCTGCTCCAACCTCCGGTCTTGATAACAACCATCTCCGGAAAGCCGTTGGTCCTTTATGTGACCGCCCTGGAGAGATCCTTCAGTGCGCTGCTCGCCCAGAAGAATAACGAGGGTACTGAGAACAGTCTCTACTATCTCACCCACACGCTTCTCGATACGGAGGTCAGATACTCCCCCATCGAAAAGAGCTACCTTGCACTTGTCTTCTCCGTGCAGAAGTTGCGACATTACATGTAGCACCATGAGGTGAAATTGGTCTCCTGGGTAGACCCACTGAAGTAAATCCTGAACCTCCCCATGCTGACTGGCCGACTAGCACGGTGGGCAATGATTCTCCAGCAGTTTGATATTAGGTTCGTACCTCAGAAGGCCATTAAGGGACAGGCGTTGGCAGACTTTTTAGCTGCCCATCCAACCTCTGCGGATCAATCCCGGGACCCAGATTTCCCTGATGAGATGATCCTCTCAGTCGATCATGTCGTCCCATGTTGGCAAATGCATTTTGACGGTGCCTCCCAGAGCCCCACCGGTAGGAGGCTAAACGATCCCAAGCTAAACAGAGTGGGCCTGGGTATTGTCTTCATTACCCCTGCGCAAGCCGTCCTGCCATACTCGTTCCTGTTGTCAGAAGGCTGTACGAACAACGAGGCAGAGTACCAGGCTCTCATCATCAGCCCTGAGTTGGACCTTGAGATCCATGTGCCCCATCTACATGTGAAGGTAGATTCCGAGCTGGTAATCAAACAAGTTAATGGTGACTACGTCGTCAGGAAGCCGGAGCTTGCACCGTTGCTGGAGTACACCCTCCGCCTGATGGCCTAGTTCTCTTCTCAACCAGAGGTTAACCTTGTCTCACGGTCACAGAACGGTCAAGCAGACGCCTTGGCTGGCTTGGCTGCATCGCTCGCAGAACCCGAGCAAGATGACTTAATCATACATGTGGCACACTAGAGAGTCATTGCCCCCGTCACCCAAGACAACAATGATGGCCTGCGGGTAGGTCATCTCACCACAGGACACTCCACGATAGGGGTCCCAGGTTCGTCAGGCACAGTGGTTGAAGCCACTCCCGACTGGAGGGCACCTTTTGTCGAGTACCTCCAAAATGGTCACCTCCCAGACGACCGGGCCGAACGCGAGTGAATCTGACACCGCGCGCTGCAATTTACCCTCCAGAGCGGCCCCAGTCTTGAACAGATCCTTTATAAGCGGAGTTTCGATGGTGTCCTCCTCCGTTACATCCAAGGAGTAGAGATACCTCAAGTTATTCAAGAGGTTCTCATCAGTTCTTGTGGCTCCCATCAAGCTGGGCCGAAGTTGTCCCATCAAATCCGGTGGTTGGGGTACTTCTGGCCCTCTATGATCCACGATTTTATTGGGTATTCCAAGAGATCCCACGCATTCCAAGTTCACGCCAACTTCCTACATCGGCCGCTGGAGCCCCTCCACCCCACCAAGTACTCTTGGCCATTTTCGGTATGGGAACTTGATGTAGTGGGACCGGATCCACCGGCAACAGCCCGCCAGTGTAGGTTCATCATGACTGCTACAAATTTCTTCTCCAAGTGGGCAGAGGTAGTTCCGCTCAAAGAGGTCAAGGCCCGTTCAATCGTTGACTTTGTGAGCTCCAACATTATCCACCGGTTTGGGGTCCCTCATGCCATCCTCACCAATGACGGCACCAACTTCCGAGTGGCTGAACTAAAGAAATTGTACGCCAAGTATGATATCCGGTCGAACCATACCTCCCGCTTCTACGGGCAGGCAAATGGACAGATTGAGGCGTTCAACAAAACCCTCTCTAACTTTCTGCAAAAGATGGTTTGTCGGAACAAGAAAAGTTGGCCTGACAAGCTCCCCAACACCCTCTGGGCTTACCGGACGACGACTTGCAACTCTACCCAGGTGGCCCCATATTCCATGGTATATGGAGCTGAGGCCGTCCTACCCATTGAGATCCAGCTGCCATCGTTACGCACTGCAGTTTATGATCACCAGACATCAGATGAGGTAGCCGAGATCCGTCTGGGTGAATTAGAAGCACTGGACGAGAACCGGCTTCATGCCCTGTACAATCTGGAAAGGCATCAGGATAAGATAGCGAGGGACTTCAACAAGAAGGTTTGTCTCCGCTCGTTTCTATAGGGCGACCTGGTACTGGCCCTTCGAGCGCCAATGATTCCAAATAGGATACCACCAAAATTAGAACCCAAATGGGAAGGGCCTTATTTCATCAATAAGGTTTACCCCAATGGAGAATACTCCTTGGTGACCATGGGTGGAGAGCGTATAACCCCTCCCACCAATGCCAAGTTCCTTAAGCGATACTTTGCATAGGGTAATAGGGTCCTGCAAGACCATAAACAACAAGTTGGTCCTGCAAGACCTTAAACTGCATCTTCGTCCTGTAAGATGATAAACTGTGAAATGGTCCCGCATGACCTTAAACTGCATCTTCGTCCTGCAAGACGATAAACTGTGAAACGGTCCTGTACGACCTTAATCTGCATCTTCGTCCTGCAAGACGATAAATTGTGAAACGGCCCCGCATGACCTTAAACAGCACATTATGGTCCAACACGACCCTAAACATTAATGTCCTGCACGACCTTAAACTGTATCTTCGTCCTGTAAGACAATAAACTACAAAATAGTCCGAGCTCTATGACTTTAAACAAAGATCTCCCCCCGCCCTTACTGCAAGACTTTAAATTGCAAGCCAGTCAGGCCTTCTTGGCCGAGGCTCGGCCTCAGGCCCCTTGGCCTCCTCGGGCCCCAAGGGCCTCCATACTTACTGAAAGACGTTAAACTGTAAGCCAGTCAGGCCTTCCTGACCAAGGCTCAGCCTCAGGCCCCTTGGCCTCATCAGGCCCCTGGCCCCCCGTCTTCACCGCAAGACGTTAAACCACAAGCTGGTCAGGTCCCCCTGACCGCGGTCCGGCACTAGTCCCCCTAGTTTTTTCCCCGACTTACCCTCTTGCAGAATTGTACGGTACGGTGTGGGATTACGTTCTCATTCACGTCGGATTACTTGTCGTACCTTACATATCCCCAGATGAGATGCTCCTCGTCCCGCATGACGTTAAACTGCATTTCATGAACTACGTGTGGCTTGATTCCCATATTCAAGGGATACGTATGAACGCTCAGACACCTCGTCTTGAGCCCAGCCCCAAGCTTTTCTCTTCCACTATTCCCCCTGGGAATAGTTTCATCAAAGGCTCCCTTGTGTAGCGAGGGGAAGGCTTTCTTAGCCCCTCTCATTCAACCCCGATTGCACAAGGATTGTAAGGGTCGCACCATGTGCCCACTCCCTTTCTTCTATCCCCCCACGTCCTCACCGCATGACGCTAAACTGCATGTCCTTCAAGAACTACGTATGGCTTGATTCCCATCCTAATGGGATATGTAGGAACGCCCGGGCATTTCGTCCATTGGCCCAGCCCAAAATCCAAATTCTTCCCCTCAGCTCAAGACATATGGCAGGATGCACACTTTTTCCCCAACTCACATCGAGCAATCCTTGACCCGGCTGCACATCCCCCCTGGAGTTGTTTGCCTCTTTCGTGGATGGATACAGCTATGCTTCACCCACTCCTTGACTGGGATTCCATAATTTTTTCTCACACCCAGAGGGACCCCCATGAACGGCCTGGATACTACGCCCAAGGGCTCTCCTACAGATACAGGCCAACGCCCCAAGGGTTTTCAAGCAACAAGCCGATACAAGTCTCGCTTTGCTAATTTGGTCAGCGGTCGATGCTCATTTGTTGCTCCCATATCGGGTCACCATAGGAACGATGTGTCTCGAACATGGTCAATAGTGTCCTGGATTTTCGGGTCCACCCCGAGATGTCCCAAACATCGAGTGCAGTGATTCGTTCTACCCCATCCCGAAGTGACAAACTTCCCCCTGGGTGTTGCTAGCAATCGGGCCCACGACCCCGATTCCCCATAGGGTGTACGGTGTGGGGTGGGACTACATCCTCATTCACGCCGAGATCATGTACCTTGCCGTACGCCTCCTCTTATGAGGCCCAGCCTCAGGCCCCTTGGCCTTCTCGGGTCCCCGACCCCCGTCCTCATGTAAGACGTTAAACTGCAGGCCCGCCATGCCTTCCTAACTGATGCCTGACCTTAGGCCCCTTGGCCTTCTTGGGCCCCCCGGCCCAGGTCCCCTCTTACCCAGGATGTACGGTGTGGTGCGGGACTACGTCCTCATTCACGTCGGTATCATGTACCATGCCGTACGCCTCCTCTTACGAGGCCCAACCTCAGGCCTCTTGGCCCTCTCGGGTCCCCGACCCTCGTCCTGATTGCAAGACCTTAAACTGCAAGTAGGTCAGACCTTCCTGACCAATGCCTAACCATCAGGCCCCTTGGCCTTTCCGGGCCACGTCCCAGGTCCTCCCTTATAGGAGTGTATGGTGTGGTGTGGGACTATGTCCTCATTCACGCCGGCATCTTCGCCATTCCGTACACCTCCTTGTTTAGGGGAATATTACTACCCTCCTCGTCCCGTATGATGTTAAACTACATTTAGAGAACTATGTGTGGCTTCATTCCCATCCCCATTGTCACGACCCCCTCCCCACAAAGTGTACCCCTCCTGGTCCGACATTGTGAGAAGGGAGATAATGACCCCCGAGTCCCGCCTCCAGTAGGCCCCGGGTTGGCGACTAGCACCGAGGGTATAATAAACACACAAATGGGAGGCATTACCCTCTAAGAGAACACATGCATAAGAGAGAGATAGAATAGAATACAATCAACTCCAACTCAGAACTGAAATGTAAAATGAAATCAAGTACATATATGAAATGTCATGCAAAAGTACTAAAACTGAAAGGGAAAACTAAAAGTACCCAAAAGAAAGTAAAACCGCAGCGACCACAAGCCCGAACAGCTCCTCCTCCAACCGCAAGCTAGTAGTAACCAGCATGATCTCCAACCAGCTCCATGTGACCTGAAAAACAATTTATATATACATAGGGTGAGTATAACAGTATACTCAGTAGGATCCTCCCCAAGCCTCTCGTGCAAAAGTAAAGAAAGCTTGCTAAAGCCCAGTGAACAACAAGTGAAACTAACTCGTCACCTAAACAGGTATATTATGTTCCCAACCTCACCATGGCTACTCTCACCAAGTAACACATACAAGAATATAGCATATAGTAAAGAATATCAAGGGTAACCCGCTACTACTTCCCCACTGGTTTTCCGCATTGCCCCAACGACATACGTCCTGTGCATCTCTCTCCAAAGGCTTGCCCGCAGACACCTGGGCTAAGATCCACAATATGCACCTCGTGCACCACAAAGGCTTGCCCGCATACAGCTGGGAGAAGCACCACACCGTCCTCACAACCAAAGTAACCAGGTAGTTTCCGGGAGCCACCACAGCTCGTATAACGTGTATCATACATCGGGTATAATACCCCAAGCCATTACAGCCCATACTCCGAGTAAGGATCCTCAAGCCATTATAGCCTATACACGTTACACCTATAGTAGTCCATAGGATACTATATCCAGAATATATGTGTGGGAAATAACCACAAGCCATCACAGCCCTCTACACACATATATGGGGTAACTAACCGCTGTGCCTCATGGCACCAGTATCCACCAAGAGAAGAGAGCGGGGCCAAAGGGGGTAGTCAACCATTCAACCTCCCATCAGAATGTTAGGGAAAACACCCCCCAGGGCTCAGAATCCCTGGGGTGTCAGTTTCCCTTACCGACAGGGTGGAGTAGTGTATAGAAACACAAAAATTACAGAATATATAAGTAACTCACATACACACTATGGGCATTACCTAGCCTTAGATACAACTGCCGCTAACGTCTCTCAGACTCCAGGCTGCTACTTCTAAGACTAGGTATCCTATAAGGACACAAAAAATTGAAGAGCTTTATTAGATTACTCCATTCTCATTTATCAGTTCCACTGTACATTAATTAAGTCTTTAAACATTAATTAAGAATGAACAATTCCATATTAAACTGAATTGGAATCACATTCAAAAACAACTGCTCCTTTTTAAGATTCACATCACCTTTAAATTCCAGCATCTCCATCCTCGTGGATTTTCACCATTTAATCAAACATTAGTTATAGAATTACTTTTCCACATTCCCAGGCATTCTAGAAAAACATCCTATGCTTCTAAACACAAAATAGGCTCAACATGGTGAATAGATGTACTACCCGTCGAGTCCTTGTCGCCTATAGAAAGAGCATAGAACCATCCTCCATCGAGAGGCTAATAACGGAAAGCATGTGGCATACCACGCGTGTCTTCGCCTCCTTCGGAAAGAGGGTAAGCAAGACCAGCTGCCTTGTGCAGTGGGGAAAAGTAAAGCAGATAAACAACCAAACCCAACCACCAACATCAGACCATCACATTAATCTCATACCATCGCCCTTGGTGTCCTCCCCGACACCCATATGCATAAACCGATGCATCTCGCCACACTAGGCGTCATCCGCTGCCACAACCACAAGTCTCCATGCCTCCATATATCACAACAACCATCCAGGATCACATCACAGCACAAGCAGCAGGAAAAAAAACATCACAAAATGGGCTCTCGGCCCTTTAACAAGGCATTCAGCCTTCAAACACAATGAGCACTCAGAGCTCCAAACCACAAGGCATTCAGTCTTACAAGCAAGCGGGTAACTCAGAACCCTTTTGAAATTCCCACATAATCTGTTTTCTAATCCATATGGAATTGAAAGATTTGTTATTCGTAGGTTCCAATTATGGATACCTAATCAGCAAGCTATCAAAATTAAATAACCATGCTTACTTCCCTAATTTGATTATCCTCAAATTAGAACAACTACAAAAACTATAATAACCAGATTAATTTACATGCCTCTTTATCTTTAGCCAATTAATTAACAATTAATTCTGGCTTTACGTTCATTATCAATTTCTAACATGAACGAACAACAAATCAAAGAAAACATAGATATCACTATATCTAGGAAAACATGAGGCAAACCATTATCACGGTATAAAGCAACAGCATGCGATCAACCAATTCTTTTAATCCGGTTCAAGTATTTAATTAGGTCAATTTCATTGTGATCCAAAGAGATAAATCATGCTAATTCTACGATTGCACATATACAATTAGAGAATCCATGAATCCCCTACCTCAAACAGTTCCTCACGTTCATTATCCACACAACAGGTCATGATCCTCCCCTCGCGACAACTGCATCCACCGGAGGATGCTTATATCGAAGATTCATCGACACAGCTAAGTTGCATCCAAAACAGAACAGAACCAATCCTCGGGGTAAAGATTGATTGTGCAACTCCTACGGAAAGGATTGAAAGGTTCTAGTGCCTATTAGTCGAGAACAAAGGGAAAGAACAAGGGAGAATGATATCTCGTCCCTTTTTAAGATTTAATGGGGCGACGGTTTATGATCTGGTTAATTCTCCATTAAAAACGGGTCGCATTATCCCACGCGGTTGACCAAGTAAAACATTCCAAGCCTTTGGAATAATTAATATAGGATTTATGGCATTTTAAACGGCCTTAAGAGCCCTTAATATAAGGCTTTAAATGCTTTGTACGTCAAAGGAAACGTCAAAAGAGGCAAAACTATAGGAGTCTGGAAACATTGTTCACCTACCGTTACTGTACACCTACCGATCTGTTCTACCGATCTGTGCTACCGATCTGTGCTACGGATCTGTGCTACCGATCTGTGCTACCGATCTGTGCTACCGATCAGTGCTACCGATCAGTGCGACCGATCAGTGCTACGGATCTGTGCTACCGATATGTGCTACCGATCTGTGCTACTGATCTGTGCTACTGATATGTGCTACCGATCAGTGCTACCAATCAGTGCTACTGATCAGTGCTACCGATCTGTGCTACCGATCTGTGCTACCGATCTGTGCTACCGATCTGTGCTACAGATCTGTGCTATGGATCTGTGCTACCGATCTGTGCTACCGATCTGTGCTACCGATCTGTGCTACCGATCTCTCCTACCGATCTGTGCTACCGATCAGTTACTGTTCATAAAACTGGAAACACTGTTCACAGAACTGGAAAATTGGCATAGTGTTGGGGATAAGTCCTCTTGACCTCCCAGAACACCTCCAACACCAACATTTCACAAAGTAATGGACTGGAGAGGTCCGGGCCATTACATTAGATACCTCTCAAAACATTCTCGTCCTCGAGAATTAAAAACCAACCCAGAAGAGAAGAGGGGTCCAAACAACCACCCCATAAGATACCTCTCAGGGAAAAACCACCATGAGTTGTTCGAAAGCTGGAACAAAATTCTGACATCCGGGAACAAACAATCCATACCCAAACAATTCATTCACAACATCACATCAAAAGTACATAAATAAAACATGAAAGGTCCAAACACAAAGAAAACATCATTAAATGAAAGGAGTTAAACATTAAACAACTCTGGGTACTGAGCACGTATCTGTGACTCACGCTCCCAGGTACTCTCCTCCATGGCACCGTGTCGCCACAAGACATGAACTAAGGGGATAGAATGCCCACGCAACACTTTCTCCTTGCGGTCTTGGATCTCCACAGGTCGCTCCTCGAAGGATGCATCATCGTCAATATCGATCTCTCCCCAATCGATAACATGAGATTTATCATGAAGATAACGACAGAGCTGTGATACATGGAAAACATCATGTATCCGACTCATATGAGGGGGAAGTGCTACTCGATATGCCACAACTCCAACACAAGCTAACACCTCGAAAGGCCCAACAAACCGGGGAGAAAGCTTACTTCCACGACCAAACCTTCACTGCCCACGACGGGGAGTCACCTTTAGAAACACATTATCCCCAAAATTAAACTCTAAGGGTCTCCTTCTTTGATCAGCATAAGATTTCTGACGATCTTGTGCTATCTTCATCCTCTCACGAATCACCTGAACCATCTCTATTGTATTCTTCACTAGTTCTGGTCCAAGAATTGCTGACTCTCCGACCCCAGTCCAGCACAACGGAGAATGGCATGGCCGGCCATACAAGGCTTCAAACGGCGCCATGCCGATGGTAGAGTGAAAACTATTATTGTAAGAGAACTCTACCAAGGGTAAGTGCTTCACCCAGGAACCTCCAAAATCAAGAACACAAGAGCGCAACATGTCTTCAAGAGTCTGGATTGTTCGCTCTGTCTGACCATCCATTTGAGGATGAAAAGCAGTGCTAAGGCACAGTTGAGAGCCAAAAGCATGTTGGAGACCTCTCCACACCCTAGAGGTAAAACGAGGATCTCGATCAGAAACGATCGTCCTAGGTACTCCGTGAAGCCTCACCACCACCTCCAGATACTGCCTTGACAAAAACTCCACTGAGCAGACTCCTTAATTGCTATGAAGTGGGCCGATTTAGTTAAACGATCCACTACCACCCATATAGCATCATGTCCTACCGGAGATCGAGGTAAACCTGTAACAAAGTCCATTGAGATGTCCTCCCACTTCCACTGAGGGATCTCTAAGTACTGGAGAAGACCACCAGGAACACGGTGTTCGGCCTTCACCTTCTGGCAGACTAAACATCGAGACACACATTCTGCAACTGTATGCTTCAGCCCAGGCCACCAAAACTGGCTCCTCAAGGATCGGTACATCTTCGTCACACCAGGATGTACCGCCAAGGGTGAACTATGGAACTCTCGGAGAACCGTCTCGCGCATCGCTAAGGGAACAAAAAGCCTGCCATGATACAACACTCGATGTTGTTCATCCTCCGACCAACCATTAGGGGCCTCACCACATACAACTCTGTCTCTCCAAACTTCCACCTCTAGATCACCCAACTGAGACTCTTCCACCTTCTACATCAGAGATGACTGCACCGTCATCTGGAAAAGACAACCTCTTCCCCCAACTTCTCCCATATCAAGATGCAAAGCTGATAGCTCTTCCATCACTCTCCAGGAATCACAAGATTCACACACAACATCATTACGTGACTTTTGGCTTAATGCATCAGCTACAACGTTCCCATTTCCAGGTGTATACGATATTTCAAAGTCGTATTCCTGCAAGAACTCCATCCACCAACGCTGCCTCAAGTTCAAATCCCGCTGAGAGAAAACATACCTCAAACTCTTATGATCGGTGAAAACCAAAAAGCGCTCGCCAATGAGGTAATGTCTCCACAACTTCAGAGAAAACACCACGGTTGCCATCTCAAGATCATGGGTGGCATAGTTGCATTCATGGGGACGCAACTGCCGAGACCCATAAGAAACAACAGACCTCTGCTGCATGAGAACACACCCTAGCCCCAGATGTGAAGCATCATAGAAAACATCAAACTGGACTCACTCTGCTGGAAGACAAAGGACTGGAGCACTTACCAACTTCTCCTTAGATATTCGAAAGCTGCCTCACACTGATCAGTCCATATGAACGCTTGATCCTTCTTGGTGAAAGCTGTCAGAGAAGTCACAACTCGGGAGAAATTGGCTACAAACCTCCTATAATAGCCTGCGAGACCAAGGAAACTTCGCACCTCTGACACTGTCTTGGGGGCTAGCCAAGACACCACTGCTTCTATCATCGAGGTATCCACAGCTACTCCCTGTTGGGACACAACATGTCCCAAGAAACGAACTTCTTGAGCCCAGAACTCACACTTGGGCAACTTCCCAAACAACCGATGTTGGCGAAGAACTCCCAAAACGGCTCGTAGATGCTCTGCATGCTCCTCTTCATATGTGGAGTACACAAGGATGTCGTCGATGAAAACCACAAGAAACTTGTCCAGGAATTCACGGAACACAGCATTCATCAACCCCATGAAAACAGCTAGAGCATTTGTCACGCTGAATGGCATTACAACAAACTCATAATGCCCATGACGACAGCGGAAAGCAGTCTTCGGGATATCCTCATCCTTTACACGCATCTGATGATATCCTAACCACAAGTCTATCTTTGAGAACCAACTTGGACCCTTCAGTTGATCGAATAAGTCATCAATCCGCAGAAGAGGATATCGGTTCTTTATTGTCACTTTGTTTAAGCGACGATAATCGACACACAACCTTAAACTGCCGTCGGCCTTCTTCACGAACAAGACTGGTGAACCCCACGGTGACACACTTGGCAGAACAAAACCACACTGCAACAGACCATAGAGCTATATACGTAGCTCTCGTAACTCAGAAGGGGCCATCCTATAGGGAGACATAGAGATAGGAGACGCTCCCGGCTGTAGCTCGATCCCAAACTCGATCTCTCGTCAAGGGGGTAAGGATACAACCTCTTCTGGAAAGAGGTCAGGGTACTCCTCTACGGCCCTAGGAAACACCAACTGTTTATCCTCTGAAGAACTCAGCATCATCCCATCCATCATGGATGATAAGGATGAAACTCGTATATGACTAATCTGAGGATCTCTCTCACCAAAAAACACTACTTACTCTCCATCTTCATCAAAGAAAATGACCTTCTTCCTGTAGAAATCCATAATAGCCTGCATCGAATACAACCAATCCATGCCGAGGATGACATCATATGGTTGTATTCGTAAACATAGGAAATCTACCCAAGAGCGGTGCTGCCCTAACACTAGCTCACAGTCTCTACATATTTCAAACAAGTCAGCTCGACCTCCAACTGGCGTAGTCAACGCCAAGGGCACTAGAAGCCTCTCTACCTCATGTCCAAAAGCGTGGACAAGGGTAGGGGATATAAAGGAGTGTGTCGCTCCTAAATCAAACAAGGCATACACCAAGGTAGAAAACAAGAAAATGGTAACTCGAACGACATCTGGCTCGCCTGGGGCTGGCAACGCTAGAGCATGAAGCTGACCACGACCACCTCTGTGGCCTCTCTGACCCTGATGACGACCACCACCACGGCCGCACTCTACTCTCTGAGGATGGGGAGCGTCATGGGGCTGTC
Organism: Viscum album; assembly: GCA_963277665.1. Lineage (NCBI taxonomy): Eukaryota > Viridiplantae > Streptophyta > Magnoliopsida > Santalales > Viscaceae > Viscum > Viscum album. The sequence goes on from OY728159.1 coordinate 1,221,697,381, forward strand.
CTCTGCCTGCTCCATCTACCCTATGGTGATCTAAAGCTGGTGCAACCTGCTGCTGCTGCCTCGGCTGGAACTGCCTCAACGGAGGAACTTGGAGTGGAGCGCCTGGTGCACGATGACTGCTCTGAAAAGTCAGGAACTCCCGCTGCTGATGACCACGTCCACCACATGAAAAGCAATCGCCTGATCCCTTGGCATAGGTCTAAGAGTTGCTACCTCCGGAGAAACGAGATGGAAAGGGCTGGGACCTACCCCAAGGTGAACGGAAACTCTTCTGCCCTAAAAACCGAGAACCCCGGACCACAGCTCTGATTCGTGAGGAATCATGACGATTCCCCTCTCGTGATGATCCGGTCCTAGCCAAAGTCCTCTCAACAACCTCTGCCCTCTCCATCACCTCTAGATATGTCTTCAGCATAAATGGGGTGACCTGGCACTGGATCTCTGGACACAAAGCCTCCTCGAAATGCCTCGCCCGGGCCTCATCATCTGGTAATAGGTCTGAAGCATATCGTAGAAGGTTCCTGAAATGGATTCCAAACTCTCGAACACTGGAGCTCCCCTGTCGAAGGGTGAGTAGCTCCTGGCGACTGGACGCCTTCGCAGTCGACGAAAAAACATGACTCTAAACCTATCTCAAAACTCCTCCCATGAGATCGCTGACTCCTCACGATCCCCGAGGAACAAGAACCACCACTGTCTCGCTGCTCCACGCAACATCGTCACAGCCAAGGACACCCAATGTTCCTTCCGAGCACGAATCGAACTGAAGCCTATCTCGACCTCCTCCAACCAGTCTTCTGTGACTGCATCTGAAACGGAGCCCTCGTACTTCTGTAGACTCTAGCACTGAAACTCTCGGAGTGTCTTCCTCCATGTGTCATCGTCATCAACCTCTACCCGGCGGCGATCTGCTGGAACAGCCTGCTGGGCACCTTCTGCGCAAACCTGATGAGGACGTCGACCTGGAGCCATACCTGTAAAATAACAACCGTTAGAGCTCCTAATCCTGGAATATGGAAGACTCAGAATTAATTAATTAATTGTTTTGTTTTATTAATTTTAGGTTACCAATCCCAAGGTCTACCCATTCAAACAAAAGCGCAAAGAATAATGATGCATGATCCTTTCCTAGGTCTCTACCCTGTAATCGGTATCACTTGTTTAGTAGCCATTGTAAACTTAAAGGTCCGTGCAACAGATCATAGGGGGCCCTGAACGCCTATGTCTTTGCCGGTCTCCAGTGTTTACCCCACTAGCTAAACATGAATGACACCGTTGCCCTACCATCCCATGCATCCTCACCTGTGCCTAACTCCAAACTCCATCCTATCCCTCAACCAGACCTCTGATACCACTCTGTCATGACCACCTCCCCACAAAGTGTACCCCTCCTGGGCTGGAAATGTGATAAGGGAGATAATGACCCCGAGTCCCGCCTCCAGTAGGCCCCGGGTTGGCGACTAGCACCGAGGGTATAATAAACACACAAATGGGAGGCATTACCCTCTAAGAGAACACATGCAGAAGAGAGAGATAGAATAGACTCCAATCAACTCCAAATCAGAACTGAAATGTAAAAGGAAATCAAGTACATATATGAAATGTCATGCAAAAGTACTACAACTGAAAGGGAAAACTAAAAGTACCCAAAAGAAAGTAAAACGGCAGCAACCACAAGCCCGAACAACACCTCCTCCAACCGCAAGCTAGTAGTAACCAGCTTGATCTCCAACCTGCTCCAAGTGACCTAAAAAACAGTTTATATATACATAGGGTGAGTATAACAGTATACTCAGTAGGATCCTCCCCAATCCTCTCATGCAAAAGTAAAGAAAGCATGCTAAATCCCAGTGAACAACAAGTGAAACTAACTCGTCACCTAAACAGGTATACTATGTTCCCAACCTCACCATGGATACTCTCACCAAGTAACGCATACAAGAATATAGCATATAGTAAAGAATATCAAGGTTACCCCGCTACTACTTCCCCACTGGTTTGCCGCTTTGCCCCAATGACATACGTCCTGTACATCTCTCTCCAAAGGCTTGCCCACAGACACCTGGGCTAAGCTCCACAATCTGCACCTCGTGCACCACAAAGGCTTGCCCGCAGACACCTGGGCAAAGCACCACACCGTCCTCACAACCAAAGTAACCAGGTAGTTTCCGGGAGCCACCACAACTCGTATAATGTGTATCATACATCGGGTATAATACCTCAAGCCATTACAGCCCATACTCCGAGTAAGGATCCTCAAGCCATTATAGCATATACACGTTACACCTATAGTAGTCCATAGGATACTATATCCAGAATATATGTGTGGGAAATAACCACAAGCCATCACATCCCTCTACACACATATATGGGGTAACTAACCGCTGTGCCTCATGGCACCAGTATCCACCAAGAGAAGAGAGCGGGGCCAAAGGGGGTAGTCTGCCATTCAACCTCCCATCAGAATGTTGGGGAAAACACCACCCAGGGCTCAGAATCCCCGGGGTGTCAGTTTCCCTTACCGACAGGGTGGATTAGCGTATAGAAACACAAAAAGTACAGAATATATAAGTAACTCACATCCACATTATGGGCATTACCTAGTCTTAGATACAACTGCAGCTAACGTCTCTTAGACTCCAGGTTGCTACTTCTAAGACTAGGTATCCTATAAGCACACAAACAATTTAAGAGCTTTATTAGATTACTCCATTCTCATTTATCAGTTCTACTGTACATTAATTAATTCTTTAAACATTAATTAAGAATGATAAATTCCACATTAAACTGAATTGGCATCACTTTCAAAAACAACTGCTCCTTTTTAAGATTCACATCACCTTTAAATTCCAGCATCTCCATCCCCGTGGATTTTCACCATTTAATCAAACATTACTTACAGAATTACTTTTCCACATTCCCAGGAATTCTAGAAAAACATCCTATGCTTCTAAACACAAATGAGGCTCAACACGGTGAATAGATGTACTACCCGTCGTGTCCTTTCCGCCTATAGAAAGAGAATAGAACCATCCTCCATCGAGAGGCTAAACACGGAAAGCAGGTGGCGTACCCCGCGTGTCTTCACCTCCTTCAGAAAGAGGGTAAGCAAGACCAGCTGCCTTGAGCAGTGGGGAAAAGTAAGGAAGATAAACAACCAAACCAAACCACCAACATCAAACCATCACATTCATCTCATACCATCACCCTTGGTGTCCTCCCCGACACCCATATGCATAAACTGATGCATCTCGCCATAATAGGCATCATCCGCTGCCACAACCACAAGTCTCCATGCCTCCATATATCACAACAGCCATCCAGGCTCACATCACAGCACAAGCAGCAGGAAAACAAACATCACAAAATGGGCTCTCAGCCCTTTAACAAGGCATTCAGCCTTCAAACACAATGAGAACTCAGAGCTCCAACCCACAAGGCATTCAGCCTTACAAGAAAGCGGGTAACTCAGAACCCTTTTGAAATTCCTACATAATCTGTTTTCTAATCCATATGGAATTGGCAGATTTGTTATTCGTAGGTTCCAATCATGGATACCTAATCATTAAGCTATCACACTTAAATAACCATTCTTACTTCCCTAATTTTATTATCCTCAAATTAGAACAACTACAAAAACTGTAATAACCAGATTAATTTACATGCCTCTTTATCTTTAGCCAATTAATTAACAATTAATTCCGGCTTTACGTTCATTATCAATTTCTAACATGAACGAACAACAAATCAATGAAAACATAGATATCACTATATCTAGGAAAACATGAGGCAAACCGTTATCATGGTATAAAGAAACAGCATGCGATCAACCAATTCTTTTAATCCGGTTCAAGTATTTAATTAGGTCAATTTCATTGTGATCCAAAGAGATAAATCATGCTAATTCTACGATTGCACATATACAATTAGAGAATCCATGAATCCCCTACCTCAAATAGTTCCTCACGTTCTTTATCCACACAATAGGTCACGATCCTCCCCTCGCGACAACTGCATCCACCGAAGGATGCTTATATCGAAGATTGATCGACACAGCTAAGTTGCATCCAAAACAGAACAAAACCAATCCTTGGGGTAAAGATTGATTGTGCAACTCCTACGGAAAGGATTTAAAGGTTCTAGTTCCTCTTAGTCGAGAACAAAGGGAAAGAACAAGGGAGAATGATATCTCATCCCTTTTTAAGATTTAATGGGGCGACAGTTTAAGATCCGGTTAATTCTCCATTAAAAACGGATCACATTAACCCACGCGGTTGACCAAGTAAAACATTCCAAGCCTTAGGAATAATTAATATAGGATTTATGGTATTTTAAACGGCCTTAAGAGCCCTTAAAAAAAGGCTTTAAATGCTTTTTACGTCAAAGGAAACGTCAAAAGAGGCAAAACTGTAGGAGTCTGGAAACATTGTTCACCTACCGTTACTGTACACCTACCGATTTGTGCTACCGATCTGTGCTACCGATCTGTGCTACCGATCTGTGGTACCGATCTGTGCTACCGATCAGTGCTACCGATCAGTGATACTGATCAGTGCTACCGATCTGTGCTACCGATCTGTTCTACCGATCTGTGCTACCGATCTGTGCTACTGATCTCTGCTACCGATCTGTGCTACCGATCAGTTCTACTGATCAGTGCTACCGATCAGTGCTACCGATCAGTGCTACCGATCTGTGCTACCGATCTCTGCTACTGATATGTGACACTTATCTGTGCTACCGATCTGTACTACTGATCTGTGCTACCGATCTGTGCTACCGATCAGTGCTACTTATCTCTCCTACCGATATGTGCTACCGATCTGTGCTACCGATCTGTGCTACTGATCTGTGATACCGATCTGTTACTGTTCATAAAACTGGGAACACTGTTCACAGAACTGGAAAATTGGCAAAGTGTTGGGGATAAGTCCTCTTGACCTCCCAGAACACCTCCAACACCAACATTTCACAAAGTAATGGACCGGAGAGGTCTGGGCCATTACACCCATGGGATACGTAGGACCACCTGAATGTCTAGGATTCGGGTCCAGCCCCATCTCTCGGGAATCTTCATCCCATCTTGGCCCCTTGGCCTACCCTTCCTCGATGAGGGGATTATATGGTGTGGTGTGGGATTATGTCCTCATTCACGTCTATCTCGTAATGACCACGCCATGTATATCTCCCTAATGAGCAGTTTCGTCGATCCCTTTTCGGCAGTTTACTGATGTGCCTAAGAGTACTCTGGTTTATTTCCTAGAATGCCAAACTTTACCCGGACACGTCCGCACCCACTTTCCAGGCTTTGTGTATCCCTGCATCAGGGTTTTCATCATCTTTCACACCCGAAGGGACCCCCGAGAACAGCCTGGATGCTACGCCCAAGGGCTCTCCTACCATTACAGGACAACACCCCCGAGGGTTTTGGACAACAAATCGATAAAATCCCGCGTTGTGAATATGGTCAGCGGTCGATGCTCGTTTATTGTTCCCACCTCAGGCTAACGCGATATGGATGCTGCGTCTCCACCACGGTTAATAGTTCTCCTCTATCGCCACACAAACCCATTAGGCCCAAAATGTCGGGTGCACAATTCACACCCTTCATCACTTCACCGTGTCAAAGTGGAGTCTCGGAACTTTTGGTACTTTTCCTCCGTGAATGTCTGCGCGTTGGGGGAACAATCCGTGTCAAAGGTTTCCTTCAGGGCTCTACCAAATCCCGTTTGACTCACCCCAAGTATTGGGATGAGGATACCCCCCTTGTTTCCCACACCGAATTTAACTCACATGGGCTTAGGAATCTTGTTAACATCTGTTCTTACTCGGGAAGTTGTCACCATTCACGATCCGAGCTCTAAGACCATAAAATAAGATTCTCATCTGGAACTATGTTCAGCGTGATTCCTATCTTGATAGGATACGTAGGAATGCCCAGACGCCTTGTCTTTGGGTCCAGCTTGAGTTCAGCAAATTCACCTCTCTGGTCCAGCCTTCAGGACCCCGACTACGGGACTGCGTGGCGTAGTGCGGGATATGTCCTCATTCACGTCAGGTTTGCAATAGCTGCACCATGCATACACCTGTTCTGAGAGTTATCCCTCCTATTCCTTGTCTAACATGACATTAAAAGGCATCGTTCAGAACTATGTGTGGCTTGATTCCCATCTTCATGGGATACGTAGGACCGCCCGGACACCCTGTCATCGGGTACAGCCCATTTAGGGAACCTATCTCTCCCCCTGTTTCACCTCTTACCTCTATATAGGCCCCTTGTCCTAAGGTCTCCCTCTCCGATTGGCGTACAATTTGATGTGGGATCATGTCTCCATCAATTGTGTTTTATAACACTACGCACGTTCCCTGCCTAGCATCATCTCTGCTACGTCTATGCTGCATGACATTAAAATGCACTCTTGGTCCTATCATACGACCCTAAACTGTGACATTATCGTCCTGGCCACACGACGAAAAACGGCACTGCATTGTCGTGACCTCGTTGTAGAGGACATAATGTTGGGTATTGGTCACGTGCCTTTCCATTTGTCAACGCCCATCACGGCTTGATCCTTGTGGCGACATCACACCCTACTATTCTAGGCCTGTCGCTTCACAAAATAAAACCATTCACCTTAAAGAACAAACAAGATTCATCAAATTCCTCTTCTTTTAGTGCAAGGGCCACGCTCGCAATCCCCTTTTCCCCCGACACTGGTATCTTACCATTTCACCTTCCAGAACTATGTATGGCTTGGTTCTCATTCTTATGAGATACGTAGGAGCTCCTGGGCACTTCCCTGTGGGCCCATCCTAACCTTTGTGTTCAGTCCCTCGACTCAAGGATTTCCACAGAGAACGCATAGTATGTAGGGCTTAGGTCCCCCTTCACGTTGGGTCTTGATGCCATGCGTCCCCTTCTCCCTTTACCCATTTATGGTCTAAGGTCCATCATGAACTATGTGAGGCTTGATTCTAATCCTTATGAGATACGTAGGAGCGCCCGAGAACTTCCCCGCGGGCCCAACCTAACTTTCTCTTTTGGTCCCTCAACCTAAAACCTCTCCTAAGGTGGTCGTGCGGTGGTGTATCGGATTATGTCCTCATTCACGTCAGGTTGTTCATCGCACCGCACACACCCCCTATTCCCATTCAGGCGAGGTGTTTGAGTTACTCCACCATGTGCCTCTTATGTATCTTCCCATCCATGGTCCGAATTCTACAACCCTAAAATAAGATCTTCCTATGGGAAAGGAATCTGCTCCCTCTATCCAATACGTCTTGTTGTCGTATTCAGATGTGTTTTGACAAAGAGCCCAAAGTGTGGGATTTTCATGGGGACATTCCCCTCGTCCCATGACCAAGCTTCGTGAGCTCGCTATTTCGATCCTCATCCTCTTCCACATCCAAAAGGACCCTCGGACAAAATGGATACCAGGGTTAAGGGCTCTCCATGAATGCTGGACCTAAGGGCCCTCCAATCGTTGTGGGCCAACGTCCCTACGAATATTTGACAACATTTGTGACATGGTCCCGTGTTTTGAACATGGTCAACGATTAACCCTCATTTATCTGTCCCCATTCTAGGATAATGCGACAGGATGCTGTGTTGCGAACACGGTCAGTAGTTATCCTCCATCATCACGCCGCCATCATCGTAATCTGAATCTCGAGTGCCATGATTCACACATTTCCACATCCTCATGTTCAAGTGGAATTCCATCATACTCGGATTTTTCTCTTCGCGCATCTAGGTGCGCTAAATGATCGTGTTAGTGTCATTGGGTCGGTATTCACCAAGTGTCCCTTTTCCCTAACCTTCCCCTTTTGGTGTCGGGAAATTCCCACCACTACTACTTGTTTCCCACACCGAGCACGACTCACGTGGGCTTAGTAGTTTTGGCGGGATGTGTACCAACACAGTCGAGCTGCTCTTCATCTCGCATGACGTTAAACTGCGCTTCCAGAACTACGTATGGCTTTATTAGAATCCTCCTGGGGTATTTAGGAATGCCCGACCACTCTGCATTGGCCCCAGCTTAATCCTCACTCTTGGTCCCTCGACCTGAAGAGTTTCCTCCGGGAGTACGTGGTGGGATTTGGACTCCAAGTCCTCATTCACGTCGGTTTCATATCTACCGCACAACATGTTCCATGGGATCTTCCCGTTTATTCCGCGTCCTATCGTATGACGTTAAACTACAGGAGTCCATGTGTCCTCAATGCATGACACTAAACTGCGGTTCTACCCAGAACTAGTTCAGGATGCCCCAAGATCCCATTGGGAAGCGGCAGAACCCCTCTCCAGAGAGGCCCTTTCCCAAAGAAGGAATGATCCATGATCAAACCAATGCGCCCATATGGTGTACTCCCGCCACGACGGTGTAACTACCTGAGTGTTGGATTCCGTTCGGACAAACCATCCCTACATATTTCACTCTTTGTGTGCCCCTTATTCGGACCCTCGTCCCCTTTCATGTCTCACGGGACCCCCTAACGGCCTGTTCTCATGCCGCATCGGCTCACCTACCGTCCTGGGCCAACGTTCCGGAAGATGGGTCATGTTTGGAAGGACCCCATAACAGTATGGATGTTTGACCTATGGTCTGCCAACTGTCCTAGGACAACGTCCCGAATTATTGACCGACAACACTTGTGACATGGTCCCGTGTTTCGAACATGGTCAACGGTCGACCCACATTTGTTGTCCCCATTACAGGCTAATGCAGTAAGGATACCGCTTCTCCTCCAAGTTTAACAACCGTCCCTTATTTTCACGCCATCCCCAAAGTGTTCCGAATCTTGGGTATCATGATTCACACATCCCATTTTCGTCTGTTTGGACCAATTCAGCGCCCCTGGCATTGCCCCGTTCGTGCATAAGAGCACGCTGAAGAAACGATTATTCAGCTTTCCTGAAAGTTCCTTCTCCGATCAAGCCTCTCCCGTCTTTCAAAAATCCGGACTGATAATCCGAATCCTGGACGCCCGAAGCATGATCCCCACTCCTATGTTAGGTGGGATGAGAGGGCAACTATCTCCTATTTCTCACATCGGGCTCGACCCACGTGGGCTTGGGGAATTGTCGCCGAACGTCCTGCAAACATTATAGGGATGTAATGAGGCGATTCAAACAGTGGAAATCGTGCGAGCTATGGCAGTCAAAACATAGAAAGAATTTTTTTTTTGAATCACGAAAGTACTAATAAATGGTTTTTGGGTTTGTTACAATACTCGGGGGTCGACTTCCCCCATGGACGGGTTGACCCCGTTAAATGAGCGTTGCAGCTCCGCCACCCGTTGGCTTGTGGCATCCAAGGCTTTCTGCCGCTGACTTTGCTCCCGCTCCACCTCAGAAGTGGCGGGGCGCAGTTCGTCAGTCCTGGCTTTGGCCCTCTCTATGCCAGCATGAACGACATCCATCTTTCCAGAGGTCTTCCTCATATGCTCTTCTGCCTCTACCAGCTGGGACTTCAACTGTGAGACCAGCTCAGATTGTGCATCAAGAAGGGCTGAAAGCTCATCTTCCCGGGTCTGCATCTGTTGGAACTCGCCTTCAGCCTCCTGGAGCTTCATGATGCTGGTCTCCTTCCTCTACTGCCAGCCCATGCTGAGCCCGCGATCATGCTCCCAGATCTTCTCAGCCATAAGATCTCGGATGAGTGCATGAGGACGTTGGGCATCGACTCCCCCAACACACAGTTCACGCAACCGCGAGCGGAGTCTATCCATTTCGGCCAGCCATTGAACTTGGGGGTGTCCTTGATAAAGCGCGTGATCAGCTTCCATGACCGGCGGCAGACTATGCTGCCGTCTTCCTCATCGGAGGACGATTCGTCCCAGGCTGCGCGATTGGCAGGCTCATACGCGGGATACGCCCGCAAGAAATCCTCAGCAGGATCTACATCTGTTGTTGAATCCAGTACGACACCTGGCGCCGAAGCAGGCGTGACAGGACTAGGACCGACCGGTTGATCCTCTTCCTCGGAGTCCACCTCAATGACTTCGGGTACGACCCTGTTGGTTGTCTCTCCAGTGATGATGTGCGCTGCAGCTTGAGGAGATGGGGGGACTATCGCCACCATCACCAGCATGCCCCTAGGAGGGACGCCACCAGACATCCCGACCAGTCTTGCCGCAGTAGCCCACGCCAGTCGGAGAACTATACGACAGAGAGGGACATAAACATTAGTTGGTGGGCATAGTCTACTTATGACGACAGGGGAACCAGTAAAGGAGACTTACGGAGATCGACCTCCGGGCGCTGCTCTTGAGCTGGTTCTGACGGGACCCCGAGGCAAGGCCCTCCATATACTGTTGGAAGGTCTGGAGATTCCGGAGAAGCCACCTCGGGTGCTTGGGTCCCACCAGACGCAGAACTGGACGCAGCCATAGGCGCAGGTTCGGATGGTCCCGCATCATCACCCGCCAAGGGGCGAGAACGAGGCTTGTGAACAAGTTCCTCCTGCGTGGCTCAAACATCGGTGAGAAGTTCATAGTGACCCAAGAACGGATCGTAAGTAAAGAAGTTCAGAATGCTACCTCGAGAGCCTCTGCGAATTCGTCGGAATTTGAGCCTCGGTCTCTGACCTCGCCCTCCTCCAACGGACTCCCTCCTCCAGCCTCATCCTCCCAAGAGGAGTCCACTGATTCTTCCGGCAGGGGGAAGCGCTCCCTCAGATCGGTAGCTGATAACTGTGGGGGGACCATCTGATTCAACAGTACCCTCACCTGGTCTTTCAATGGGCGTGGGACACCACTAGAGCGGACGTAATCCTCCATCTCGTCCAGGTACTATTCTGCCTCTGCCGGAGACGCCAAGAATCGAGCCCGGACTGGGCCTATGCCCGATAATTCCATCCTGAGGCGATTCAGGTGGGCCCATAACTCGGGTGGGCTAAGGAACTGCAGGTTGACATCCCAAATGTCCCAAGATTCCTGGAAGATGAAATTCTATTCCACGTCGATATGACGCAGGCGCTTCCCTGGAGCCTGAGTGGATATCCTATGAAATCCCCTCGGTGGCTGCCCCTCTGGATGGCCCTGCTCTTCCAAAATAACCGGATCCACCGCTGCTGCCATACCCTCGGCCGGTGCGGTTCTCGCCGCCATGGCAGCCCCGCTACCTTGGGAGGCCTTAGCTTCCCTCCAACCCCAACCTCGATATAGGGGAGGCCCACCATCACCGACCCAAATAGTTGGTTCCTTCAGCATCTCCCCTGGGTAAGCAGCCTCCCAACTAATGGCGTACACCCTCACCAATCCGAATGCGGTGGTGGATGGAGGCAATGAAATACGCATCTGCTCATATTCCCGTGTGAACATGAGCAACAGCTGTCTCATCACACATGGGTGCTCCTCGTGACGCACCTCCCAGTAGACCTACGAGGTCAGCCGCTGGAGGCACCAGAACTGCCTCGCAAACCGATGTGGGGTATATAGTTCACAGAGTGGTTCATGATCTATCCGTGCCACCAAAACTCCATCTCGAAAGGCCAAGAGGTAAGCCCGATGTTCTTCTGTTCCCCGCCCGTCATCAGTAAGTATCCTCGTCGGCAATGTGAAGGGGTGGAAATTAAACTCATCCGCCCTCCACACCCGATTCAGCACCATCAGAATGGCTAGTTTGAACGGGAAGCTCCCGACCGCGTTCAGGATGGAGGGGCAGAAGTTCGATCCCGGTGGAGAAATGGTGTTTGGATACTCATAAATCCACCTGATATGCACTGTGATCCACCCATATAGTAGGTGGAAGGGCCCACATATCCTTGGCGGCTTCTTGCCCTCGCTAATGTACCAAAAACATTCTGTACAATTTGGTGAGCATCGGAATCCCCAGGTTGATCCGCTACCCCATGGCCAACATCAACGCCATAATAAAGGAGCTGGGCCGCACCCCCATGCTTGTATCCCTCACTGGTAGGATCCGACCATAGATGAGAGCCGCGATGAACGCCGCCAGCCTGACTATCGGCTGTTGTTCAGTGCTGACACTGAAACCCCATGTTTTCCATTGGCTGTCCTCCAAGACCCGCCAATACGAGTGCCCCTTGCTCCGTCGGGCCGCCCTTGGACAAGTTCGACGACTCGGAGGGAACTCTCGATTCTCTGGGAAATTCAGGAAGCAATTGAACCATCTCCTAAAGTGGACATCCCTCACTGCCTCCTTGTCCTCTCCAGGGACGAGTGCCATCAGTGCTGGTGCCCGTCGCTGCATTTTCTCTGTATCCTCCCACACGCTGATGACGGGGAGGAACTCATCATACATGACCCCCATGATCAGAAACCTAGAAATCTGGTGGACATCCCACAGGCTTATGCCCACCTCCCCATGATGCAGGTGAATGGTATTGGTCCTAGACAACCATCTGCTCAACAGTTCCGGCATCAGTTGCTTTGGTTGTTAAATGTGGAATTGGGAGGCCCATGCCGCCTCATACAACCCCACTCTCCTCAGCTCGACCCCAAACTCCTCGTCTGAGGCGCCTACCCTGTAGGCCCAGGCCCAGTCATCAGTAAAGTTTCCTCCATGGTGCAGGTCCCACTCATCGGACCATCCCTTTTTCGAATCCGGCAAGGCCGTCTTCAGCATGGTACAATAGAGAGGACGGGATGTCTCCGGTTGTAGTGGCTTCCCGTCAATGTCGTTCAAATGGTTGTAGAGACAGTTAGCGGTGACGGGTGTGAAGTTCTCTTGTGCGTGACCATCGGCCGCCCTGAACTATTGGTGCTGGCATGGTATGCTCTTGAACTAGCAAGCTGGTTCATCCCTACTCGCCTCATGGATAAAGTCGTCATCCCTTAGCCCGAAGTCGTACAATGGGAGTTTCTTGAACTGTAGATAATCCTTCTGACCCTCTGATAGCAGATCTGTCAATGAAGTGTGGTCCGAGTGGCTTCGGACCATCTCCCCCAGGCCTGGACAATTGGACATCTCATCCCGACGAGCAGCATCTGCAAGCACCCCCAATACAGCCTCCTGATGGGCCATTTTGATTCCGGCCCCCCGAAAGGATTTTTTTTTTCAGCTGGATCGCGAAGCTAGACCGCGAAGCTGAATCGCAATGCCGGATCGTGAGGATCAGTCGTGATACCAAGCAGCGAAGTCTGGCTGAGGCCGACAAGCAGAAGTTTGCTTGGCACAGACGCGGAGTCGGAGACCCGTGGTTCGTCACGAAGCTCGAGTCGCGGAGGGCTATCGCGGAGTATGCGGAGCTTCACGATGTCGAGATCACAAAAAGACAAGGAATTCACGTGAAGCCAAAAGAGGTCGACCCCCTATTTATAGGTGGAGACCCCGAAGCATTGCGGCGCGCCTCACCCGCGTGGAGCATCGCGGCGCATCCAGATCCATGGCCCCGGTCAGCACCGTTGGCCCCCTTCGCGTAGCTGTATCGCGAACCACCGACAATTTTGGTGATTTTCCCTCAATCTTCGACCCTTCACCCTCCACGGCTCCAAGTCTGAGGGGGGGAATTTTTTGGCTCCAAAATATGGCACGAAAGGAAGGGACGAAAACAAAGGCGGGCACGCTGCCTCCCGAAACACCGTCACAAAGCACCGACGCGAAGCACCCCGGGCAGTGCGGTCGCGTGAAGCTCCAGAGGCGGTAACTCTCCGCAGACGTATTTGACGTTTGCGAGCCCGCCGCGAAGCTCCAGAGGCGGTAACACTTCGCAAACGCATTTGACGTTCGTGGGCCTGCCGCAAAGCTCCTATGGTGGTAACTCTTCGCGGACGCCGGTGACGTTCGCGAGTGCCCCGCGAAGCACCTGAGGTGGCGCACGAGTTCTGTTTCGGGGCACCCCTTGACTATAAATACTGGACACTCCCTGTGTCCCAAGGATGGACTATCCGACCTTTCGACTTCTCCTCTCCCGAATCGCGAAGCACTCTTTGCCTCGGGAATCATGATCTATGTGAGGTACTTCTACTTCGCGAGACGCCTTTTCATTGTCTCGTTTTGAGCCCCTCTTCCAAGAGGGATTCCCTTCACGAAGCTAAAGGAAATTCGCGAAGGAAGGGGATTCCCAAGGGAACCCGGGCAGCCGCGGAGCGTTTATGCTTCGTGAAACACCCAACCTGTACTAGTGATCCCTATGATAAGGCAGGATCAGTACACATCGCGAAGCACACTGCTTCGCAGGACCCTGCTTCGCGAGTCACCTCTTCTTCGCAAGGCAGTGCTCCGCGAACACTGTTCCACTTCGCGAAGCACCTTAAACTCACACCTATGCCCCATGCTATGTCCAAGAAACTCCACTTGGTGAAGCACACTCCTTTTCTTAGTAATTTCTCCTCCTGTGCGACCCTCCAGGTTTGCACGATGTGATTTCGAAGTCCCATGGACAATACCACCCGTAGCGTTGCTTCGCCTAATGCTTCTTTGCATTGGCACGCTAACGGTTGTTGCTTCTTTGCATAGCCACGCTAACGTGGACCCCTTGATGGTTCGTTCTTCATCCCCCCTTGACCATGGCCTTACTGGTACCTTCCCTTCCCAAAGGACCAGAGGGTACCGGTTATGTAAGTCCTAGGGGTGCGGAGTGAACCCACCTCGTGCGAGCTTTAGGAAATTAAACATCCAAGCACCACGTCCTCAACACATGACATTAAACTGTGACCCGACCTCGTGCCTCTCACAAAGGTTCCCCCCATCTCGAACATTCTTTACGCCACTCATCTCCACAGGAATGGAATCACCAATCAACACGGGATGATATCCTCCTTATTGGAGTGGCGTATGTTCTTAGGAGAAGGGTGACCCTAATTCCCCAATGGATGGTTGCACCTCTGCATCTCCGTACTTTCCCACTACCAAGGTCAGTGGAGGGCGGATAGGGAACAAGGCACCTCCCATCATTGGTCCCGAAACCCTCTTTCGATGCGCTTTGTCGCACTCCGGGCCTCCATCCTGGAGTAAGTCCCAGCACCATGGGCTGCCTAACGCGTAAGACCTTCTTCGCTTCTCACGGACGCATCCTTCGCGACGTGATCGTCAGGTCCTTGCAACCTCTTGTTTCTCACACCGAGCATGACTCACGTGGGCTTAGAGTGAGCATCGACCCTGACCCCCACCCATATCGAACTACGAGGACTTTGATACATTTCATGGCATGGTACGTAGGAAGCCTCGAGGAGGTTCAAGCCACATTACTCGGTCGTTCTTTCACGTCGAGTTTCTCCCTCGTCCAACATGACGTTAAACTGCATGCCCTCGTCCAACATGACGTTATACTGTATGCCTTCGTCCCGCATGACATTAAACTGCACACCCTTTCCCACCTGTACTACGAGGTCTTTGATCCATGTCAAGGCATGGTATGTAGGAAGCCTTCCAGAGGTTCATGCCCCCCACTCATTGGACCAAGGTCCACCTTCACGTCAGTTCGCCGACGAAGCCCCCTTTGAACTACGAGGTATTTGATCCATGTCAAGGCATGGTACGTAGGAATTCTCCACAAGGTTCAAGCCCACCAGTCATCATTCATGTCGAGTTCAACCTGCGTCCAACATGACGTTAAACTGTATTCCACAACCCGAACTATGAGGACTTTGATTCGTGTCAAGGCAAGATATGTAGGAATCCTCCCAAAGGTTCATGCCCATCTCCCATCGGACTAAAGTCCCTCATTTATGTCGGTTCGCCGACACCCACCACCTGTCGTTTATTCACGTCAGGGTTCACTATCGTCCTGCATGACGTTAAACCGTATTCCATCATCCGAACTACGATGACATTTATCCATGTCAAGTCATGGTACGTAAGAAACCTTCCTATGGTTCAAGCCCACCACTAGGGGACCCACGGGTCTACTTTCACGTCGGTTCACCGATTAAACCCTTTGAACTACGAGGTATTTGATCCATGTCAAGGCATGGTACGTAGGAAGCCTCTCCGAGGTTCAAGCCCATATTTCATCGGACCAAGGTCCACCATCACGTCGGTACGCTGACGATGTCCATCGGACCAAGGTCCACCTTCACATTGGTTCGCTAACGAAATTCATCGGGCCAAGGTCCACCTTCACGTCGGTTTACCGACACCATCCCAAACTACACAGACTTTGATTCCCTGTCACAGGGATACGTAGGAAGCCTCTTCAAGGCTCAATCCCAACTTCACCGTCGCCCCCTACGACGGTCCCATTTCACTCCCCCTCCACTCCATTGATCCACCTATCACTCATCCCGATTATCGCCCGGACCATCATATCTCAGTGAGACTAGGTCGGTACGCTCCTCTTTACAGCCGCCCATGGGCTGGCCCCGGTATCGGCATCCCTTCAAGGGAAATCCCTCAATCCGATCTATCCTAGCTAATGCTCTGGTTGGGTTGATCCGTCTCCGCTGGACGTTAAACTCGCGGCATACCCTGTGTTAAACACAGGAAGCTGAGGAAAAAACTCATATTTGTGTCTATGGCATATAATTCCCCGCGCTCGATGGGGGATGCCTCGGGCTTCCACGCCCTCGAGAAGCCCTGTGACAAGGGATAATAGACAGACATGCCAGGTTCCCCAGCATCCAGACACACTATTGATGCCTCAACGTGACTACTCCCCCGACTGAAGGTTGCTGCCCTGACTGGACCCTTTGGAATGTCCCGACAGAAGCAGTGTAATTAACCGGCGTCCATGGAAACATGGCACTGAGAAGAGTTTCACGAACTATGTATTAAATCTATGAGGGAGACCCAGACTAGGTGACGAGTTCTGAGGAGGAATCCACAGAAGGAAGAACTGATATCCCATCATCCCATTTCGATCAAGGAGCAGACGTCCCTAAATAAGGAGCAAATGCCGCCCGCCTTTGGAAAGCGGGAATGCGGGGAAACAGCTGCGCGTCCTCCACGGACGGATGCGCGTGCCCCGACGAAAGCGTCGGAAACAATATTAAAAATCCATTCATTTTAAAAAATTATATAATTAATTTTATATATTTTTGTTGAATAAAATATCTAAAAATATAATTAAAATTGGTCATCCAAGGTAATTGATAAATTTTATGAATGTAAAAACACATTGTCTTTATAAATGTAGTTCGGCATAGCGACCCCACTTTTTACCTTAAAATGATTTAATTTTTCGTTATAAAAATTGATAACCAGAGGATAAAATTTTTCATGTCTAAAACATTATCGTTAACAGATTAAATATTATTAATATGTTTTTATATGAATCATAGTTGTCGAAAACAATTATTTTATCAAAAAATACTTAGAATAGAACATTTATATCATATGTATTTTGTAAATTAATTATAATTTTTTTCAACAATTTAATTTAATTTAATGTACTTAAATTATAAATTTAAAATATGTATTCAAATATGATTAGGAAAAAATGATTCAAATGATATTGAAATATATAATTATTAAATTTAAATATATTCGAAAATCTTATTGTGTACACATACCCATTACTAAAACCCCATATAGAAGTCACGACTCCAATTCGATGTGAAGAAATATGTTTAACATTTTTTAATACATGTAAAAAAACCAAAATTATTTAATTTGATGTCATGGAAGGTTAAACACAATAATCTCAATTTATTTAATTACATTTAAGAACACAATTTTACTTACTCTCTCTATCTAAGGATTGAATTTTTTTAAGAGATAGTCCATCTCACTAAATCATTTGAAATACACATTTTAAGCTGATCATTCCACTTATATTAAAATGATCTCTCTTTGATGTTCACCATAATTCACTAAAACAAACTGACACATTATTCTCATTGTAAAAAACAATATTCTATGATATTTATTACCCAACCACAATATTGTGTGTTTCCATTTATTATTCCCATTGTATTGAACTAATCCAATATTTTCAGAAGACATAATCAACACATTATTCATTTTCTTCTATGATCGCTGGAATAAAAAACCTTGAATAAGAACATAAATTATTCTTCCATTCAAATAATCCAATCATGGATCACATAATGATTCTTTCAGATCATTAAACGCTACCATTCATGATTTTTGAAATATAATATGAGCCTATATATGACTGAAACCATACACATTAGAAACCATTTGATCAAAGTTATCTCTTAAATGAGTAACACCTCCTAATGTGGAAATATTAGGGAAATGACAACGACTATTAATTATTGAGGATAATGATGACACCGAAAAAATGTTATTTTTGGATTTATAAACTCAACATAAAATCTATCACAATCATAAATACATATGAATATCATAAAAAATAAATTACTTATAATATGTTGTTAAAAATAAATCCATTATATTTTAAATTAAATTATTAATAATATCCTATTATTTCTGTATATTTAAGATGTTATAACAGAAAAATTATGTAAAATTTTTACTATCATGGTGTTTATTTCATCTAGTGTCCAATGGATAAAATTATAGGTAATAGACTAATGTTTTCTGAATCCTAAACAAGATGAATTGTCATAATATTGCAAATTAAATAACAATATTTTAGGTGTTCATATTTTAATTTTTTTCCAATTTATTATATATTTATAAAAATAGATACATATTACTATCATGTATTATATTTTATATCAGTATTTTGTATTCCTCCACATAGTCATAAACATATCCCACCAAACCCATTTCATTAAAGAGAATAAAATTTGAGATACCTCATTCTTAGAGAACAAAACATCCCCTGAATGAGAGTTACCAAATCAATATGAATTGACTCGTTATTATGTTTCATAGTCATTTTTAGATGTATCTATCATTAATGTAAAAAAACAATGGTTGATACATTATGATAATTGTATATTGTACAAAAACCACAAAATTATTTCAATGATGAGAGGTATTAGATAACAGAATTTCTCATAATAGGACACTGATGGCCAATGATTTATAATAGATTGTAGAAATATAATGAATTAGGGAATAACATTAGATTAACCACATTTTATATTCTAAATAATAATTTTTATTTACTTCATTTACATTATAAATTCATGACATAATATTAATTCTCACATTCTATGATTACTATCATAAACTAAATGAAAATTTTCTTAATAAGTTGTAGCTCAAGAATTGTGATGTTTTTATTAATCATCCATGGATATATATTGTTGTCATAACCATTACACCATTCATTGTTAATATAAATTTATTTCTGAGAGATACAATTTGAAAGAAGCTAACATCATATATGTTACAATATATTAGTATTCTAGGTATTCCTTATATTATTTGTTATAATTATAAATCAATTGTTATTTACGTATATATCCTTTTCATTTTATATGTGTATTCCAACAATATTCTATTTTTTAATAAAATATTCAATTCATAAAGTTATATTACACTTAATATGAGTTATAAAATGGAAACGAGAATTTTTCTACGATTAGACTATCATTAAGGTAAGAAGATGTATGATTGAAATATGATCAACATATGTTATGTTCAAACACTCATTTATGGATTTAACAATAGTCCTTATACCCAAAGTACCCCTTGTATCTGTAGTACCAACAATAAGAAATGAATCACACTAGAGTGGATAAATAAAACTAAGAATTATTTGTTAATTTACCTCAATACACTATCTTATAATTAAACCAGTCTGTCAAGACATATGAGAGGAGTGTTAAATTAAAAAAAATTAACAAAATAAATAGTGGGATATAAAATTTCTAAAATCTAATTATTATTTTATGAAAATATAATATAAAATTTCATGTATTTTCACAAATTTCCTGATGAATATATACAGGATTATGAATAAATTACATATTTACTAATTGAACCCAATTTATTAGATTTATTAAGAGTTTTAAAAAAATAATGTTAATATAGATGTTGTATTTGTGGACTAAGAAACCAATTTGAATTAATACAAGGGAAACATTTCCATAAAGGTGTATAAAAAACTTAAATATACAATGACATTGAAACACCATCCAAATATTTAAAAGAACCTTTTTTATGATGAAAATTATGTGTATATATTTTATGCAAATTATTTGACGATATGGTAGAACACTCATTCCCTATAACCATATTGAATGGATATCAGAAGAATTGATTAATGGAAAAGATATAAAAATTGGAATAATTATATGATATAATTAATTTATAAAATCATTTTTCATTTGTTGAATTTTAATTAATTTTCATTCAAGACTTCCATATTTTTTTAATTCGAAATTAGAAACCTTTGATTTACACCCTAGAAGAGGATAATCATGAGAACACATTAATGAAGTTTTCTATACTAGAAGAGATAATTGTGGAATTTTTTTTAATCCAATGGAAAAAATTGGGATGAATTTTTTACAACATGTGGATAACATTGTGCATCCTGAAAAATATTAGAAGGAGTAAATTTACTTCTTCATTTCACCCCCACTAGTTAATAAGACTACCACCGATAAAATAAATAATGATAAAATTATATAATTTGGAAATAATACGCCATGATGATTATGATGATACATGGGTGGAATAGTATGTCATTTTTTACATCAAAAAAACAAGTTATTACCTTATAATGTGGATAAAACCAATAGTTTTTTGAAATTATAAATCACAATATGTCATCACATGGGAGGTTTACCTATATTAACAACTTGATTTTATAATTATTTAATTTATCAAAATTTATAATTAATTTATCATGCCTAAACAATATTATTTTATTGTTTTTATCAAAATAATTTTTTTAGAGAACCGATTCGACAGACCAATGAAGAACATTTTTATCTACTAAAATTTAACAAATACCTACTTATAGTGGGGGCCCTATGTAGTTATTGTAACATCCCAGGTAAATAAAGAATATGACATCTTTATATTTATCCATATTTGTGAATAAAATATTAATATTACTTTAAAGGGGATGCTATGCTCAATGGCGTACCCAATACGCAACAACGAGTTTCTTGGGAATCTTACGTTGCACTCTAATAATAAAATAATATTATTTTAAATGGTAGTTAACGCCTAGCCATTGTAATGGCGGGAATGAACAGAACTAACTAAAAAATGATTATATATGTTTGTCAAATATTTTTTACTCTTTACAATAAATGTTATAGGATTAAAAATGCAAATGATCAGTTATTAAGCATAAACATTCTAATATTCTTTAAAAGGTCGATTAACCGCCTTTTTATGGCGAACCCCTTTTAAATTTACTTTTTGAAAATTTTATAAGCTCTATTTTTCAAAATAAACATATTATTTATGATTGGGACATTGAAATTTACTTTTGTTTAACTTTTGGTATTTTTCCGATAAAGTTCATTTTATAATGAATAGTGTAAAATGTTGTATTTTAATTCAAAACCACATTTTAATCTAATTTATTTATATGATTAGATTATCTTTTGAATTGGTTTTAAAGTGAAATTATAATATATTTTTACCATTAAATCCAATAGTGGTCTTTGAATTAATTTCACATTGAAATCGGACTTAAACTATTGTCAATCGTTTGATACTTATTGTTTCATAAAAACACGTTTTTTGTCATGATAGTGGGAATTAATTATTAAATTAATTAATGTGACTTAGATGTTTTTAATTTATTAAAATAGACTTAATTTTTGAATTCAGAGTATCAAATATATCTTAGGGTGAATTTTTGGTATTTTCCTGAAAAACTTTAATTTTTGATGAATAGTGAAACCACTAAGTGGTACTTATAAAAACGGATTTTTCGTTTAAATGAAATTTTACCACTTCTGTGTTTTTAATTTCAAAATTCCGACTTACATTGTTTTCATTACGAAGTAAAATGTGGTTCAATGGGATTAAAATAATTTTTTGGTGAATAGTAACTTATTAAGTTTTTAATCGCGATTAGAGGTAATTAGTGTAGTTTAAGGTAAAAGTAATGTTTTAATAATATGAAATGAACTTGACACATACCCTAACCTCATTGGATGTGTCATGGCCGACCAAGAAAAGACATGGTTCAACTTGGGGACCCCATGGAGCCACTTTGGTTGGAAAATGACATAAATACCTTTTTATTTAAAGTTAAATTAAAAATGAGACAAACATTAAATGTTTTACTAAAACAATTTTTACATGGGGTTATACGAATACTATTTTTTACTATAAATATTAATTGGAAATCTAAAATGATTTCCTACATCATAGTATTTTTTTTATAATTTTTAGACATTATATAAATTAAAATATTTATGACATCATGATGATGTAGCGATGACCTCATTATTTAACGATTTAAATAAAATGGAATGATAATGTAATATCTAAGACCTACACATGTCAAAAACTTATTGGATGAGTGGATTTCGAACCCTTATCACCTTATGATTGGAATATATCAATGTGGGACCTCTTAAATCCGAATATCATTTTAAAATAAAGTGACTTATCTTTACTTTTCAAGAGTGCCCCTCCTCTCCTCTTATAAAAGCCCCCACCTCTACCTCCTTACCCACACTCCCAAAGCCTTTGGATTGGCCAAACCCGGCCAATTTTGTATCTACAATTCACTATCTTACTCCTTGAACCCTCACATTGGGTAGAATCCTTTCCAAGGAATCCTTTGAGCTCAACTCAAAGGAAGTTACCCGATTTTAAGGTAATGTCTTCACTTGAGTCCTTTTATTTTATTTTACTTCTCCAACCCCCTAAACTCTTTTTATTTTTTTATTTTGAAACAAATACAGTATCTTAAATATACTAGGATGTTTTTATAAGAAGGATTTGAGCTACACATACACACAACTACATCTAATGGTTAAAGAACATATTGTTTCCGTGGATGGCGAATTTCTGCCTCCCGAAACGATGATTGTTCAACATTCTTCTAACACCTTCAAAGGTGGCCATTAAGATGACACTATATTAATATATGATATATAATATGTATATGTTTTACTTAAGCTTCTGTATTTTTCATTTATGGCATACCGTTATGGTTTCCATTATGGGTAAACGCGATATCTTCATTTAAGGAAGTACGTACTACCGCCCCCTCAAAGTGATTTGATTCGTTAATACCATATGTGGTACGTATAAAGGATATATTTAATGATATTATATATGATTCCATACTGGAATTAAAATACTATTATGTATCATTATGTTTTAATTCCATTAAATATGAAATATAAATGGAAGTAGAGTTCATGAGTACGTACGACTTACCGTCTCCATGAACGATGCATTTCATTTCTTAACTGTAAATGTTATGTAAAATTAAAAAAAATTGAATATAATAGATATATATGATATATATGATATCTAAATCATGAATAAAATTCTGTATATAATGAAAATTTGGCCACACGAACAACTTGTAATTGTAAGAAGTCCACTTTCGACTTACGAACCAAATATTAGAAAAACAAATATTATTAACTTAAATGATTACATAATGTTTATGACATGGTAATAAGTGATATAAAATGAATAATGAACTTGAAAAAGGTTCTTAAGGAAGTATAAATTAACTCAGGTTTCTTATTCAGGAGATTAACGAACGATCGAGTCAAGTCGGACATGAGGTAAGGCATCCTACACCTCTCTTTCTTTTGAAGTACACTCTTTTATGTCATTCCTTTTAAAGGTCATCTTTCTTGTTATTGTGATATTATTTTTTATTACTCTTACTGTAATTTTTATGTTCGTATTATGAGAGACCCTATTCTCTCTCATAAATCCATTTTGGATGTTTTGAGTGGCGCCGTTAGGCTGCCGAATTTTTCGTAAGAGATCCAAACTCTCTCTTTCCTTTTAAGTACTATCCATTATGTCACTTCTTTTAAGCTCCTATTTGTAAGGTTGGAGGATGTTCTTTTATATTACTCTTTCTATAAACATTATGTTAATATTATTTGAGACCCTATTTCCTCTCATCAATCCATTTTGGAAGTATTATGTGGCGTCGTTAGGCTGCCGAGTTTTCGTAAGGGATTTTTCATCTCGCTTTTATTCCCGTGAGATTTATGCTAAATTTGCCACAATTTCCTTTTAGTGGTGTATGTACTGCCAATTATTATACACTTTGTGTATTATAACTTCATTTATGGGTATTCACATCTTCATTGTATGACCCTTCTTCCATGGGGTGTACGTTTCGAAAGTTACCCAGCTTGGTAAGGGGTCCTTTCACCCTCCTCTTTTTAAAAGACCTTTTTTGTTATGTCTTTTAATTCACATAATATTATGTTGGGATATGTTCTTTTATATCCTTATTGATGTAAATTTTATGTACAAGTGATGATATGCCCTTTTTATCTCTCATCAACTCATTTTCTGAATTTTGAAATGATGTCGTTAGGCTGTCGAATTTTACCAAGGGAACTTTTTAACCCAATTTCGATTTCTTTGGGTTCAACATGTATTTATTGAATATGTCAGCTTTTGAATATGTGTGAATGACCTTTTATTGTTTTACACTTAATATCCACTTATATTGGGTGTATTTATATTTTTCACACAAAATTTTGAGATTGAACTATCTTTAATTTAAGGATACCTTCTTTATAAGGGAATTCATCACATTTGACATTTCTATTGAGACTTCATTGTTGTTATGCACCAATTCACTCTTATATGGTGTATATACTGTCCTTTAGAATATTATATCATGAATCCATTTATTCTCATGATATTATAAAGTTCTGACTAAATGTTATTCCTCAATTATTATATTCAAGTGTCTCTAATTTTGGTAGAACCCCTTTAGCCAAAATATCGCTTTAAATGTTTTAATTATTTGTTATTATTAATATCAATGTTTTCAAAATGGTTTTATGGATTTATTTATATGGATATTAATCGTTTAAAATCATAAATGATTCAAGGTGGTATGAGACACTTTGATTCAAAAATCTCTTTATTAAATGTTTTAAATGGTTTTGGAAATGGTTTATTTTTGAATGGATTCATTATTTCAATATATTAAAATGCTATATTGTGATTGAAATGTGGAAGTGTTATGTTTCATTTATGCATGTTTTAGGTGATATGTTTATGTTATGGTTCATGGGTATTGTTATGAAAATGGGTGGTTCCGTGATAAACTAAGGGCGGGTGAGCCTGATATAGCTCTCCAATGCATTGGGTAACGCGAACGGGTTAAACCTTAAGGTTTCTCCGAAGAGATTTAGGGAATATACTGTGATGGGTATTCCAAACGTAACCAAGAGGGTTACTCCCTACATTAGAATGTTATGAATGCCTCAAGTTTCCTTTTATGTCTTATGATTTCTATGATTTATTAATGATTTGATATGCTTATGTTTTATGGGTAAAATATTATTTCATTCTAATGTATATATGAACTCATGTTTCCTTTACATATTTTTTTATAACTCTTACTGAGCTTTTTATGCTCATCCCATGTTTCTGAAATGTTTTTCACAGGTCAAGGGAAAGTTACATGATGTGATGATAGTGTCAAGGATGTGTCAAGAAAGAATCTGTGTTTTATTTTAAATATGTTTCCGTGGATGGGAAGAATTGATACTGTCTTTTATGTAACCACTTTGGTTAAATGTGGAATGTAATACAACTTTCATGATCTAATTCTCTAAAACTCTAAACCTGAAAATATACTCAATGTGTAATCTTGTAATAACTCAAGATTAAGTAAGGTTTAAGGCTGGGGCCTTATAGTTATATCATCCATAATTGTCATCTATTTCATTAATATTTAATTTATTACTGTGATATATTTTTTTCATCTCAAAATAAAAAATAAATAAATGAATTTTTATTCAGGATATAGAAAATATAAACTACAGTTGAGGGTGTAATTTTTTTCAACCTTATTTTAAATTATTTATTTTAGCTAATATTGTATTTTGCAATGTTTTCCTACATAATATTTAAAAATAATAAAAAAACTATTTAAATTATTTAAATCCATTTTTCCATTTCCTTTCATTTTTTTTCAAATAACATCTCATAGAAAATCAATACACAATATCTTGTTCGATAAAAATTCTATATAATGAAAACATTTTCTTATTTTTTGAATCCTAAATTATATAATACTTTAGATTTTCCATTCTCTCATTTAATTTTTATTTCCAATAATTTTAATAACTAAATAATTATTGAAATTATTTTCAATTATTTAATTTCCACATATTTATTTTCATCCAAAAAGGAATTATTTTTAACATTGATATATTATTTTTAATACCCTCATTTTTTGAAATTTTATTCCAGAAGCTTTACTTTTTTATGTAATAGAATGTCTCAGTTATGGATGGGGGAATGGTGAAAATTAAAACATACAAACAAAAAAAATTTGTCTAAAACACTCAATAATAACAAATAGGGAAACATATCTACATCATAATAAAAAACTTCATGTTAAATAGATAATAATGTTTTAACTAATATTCTATCTTAAAAAAGAAAAAATATATGATTTCAATAAAGTTTTTTAAAAATAATGGTCCTTTAACAGTTTATCCAATGTAAATAGTAATTTTTCATTTATTATTCCCAATAATTGGTAAGGAATATGATATATTTACTGATCTAGAACATGAAGATATTGTTTCTGAAAACTATCTATTAATTAAAAAACTATTTTGAAACTGATAGAAAAATATTATTAAACCCCTTTTTTATAAACATTATTTCAAACAAAACATAACATATAACCTTCCTTTTATTTCATGTAACCCATTAATGTCCTTCAAAAGGAATAATAATAAAATTTTATACTATTACATATATGAAACATAAATTTAATATTTAAGGGTCCATCTATAAACAATTCATTTTCTATTGTCCTTTTACATGAATTTCATCATAATTTCAAGAAAATAATTTATACTTGTAGTTTTAGAGAATAATGTAATAATTCGTACATATAACAAAAACATGATTCATAGTGTAAAATTCATATCAGTATCCATTTCATTCAAATTTAAATTGTTTTAAAATAAAACAAGTTTTAATTTCATCGAGAAACTTCATGAGATTCTAGAGGATTTATTATTTTTCCTTACAATATATAAAACATAATTTTTTATACGAATATAAATGTAATTAAGGGATATAAATGAAAATAAATATTTTTATTCAATGAATACTTATAAAAATTTTCATTTTCAATATATGATTCAACGTCAAAAAATGGAAATTTCATATTGATGAAATCACAATTTCATTTCAATTAATTTCATTAAAAATCATAATAAAACTAAAATAAAAAATTATCCCACATAATATTTAATTTTAAAACATTATGAATAGATTGAAACATTATCAAAAAGTCAAATTTTCAGACAAAGGATATGAAAAATGATTTATTATAATAATAGGATCATTAATTACCTTTATAAAAGTTGTTGGATTACAATAAAAAACTAGAGAAAGAATATATTAAACATATTGGATTATTGAAACATAATTTAAATATCACTATTACAAATTTAATTACCATACACTAAACTTACATAAATATACATTGGATGGAAATCATAAACCCATCCTTCCATTTGTTAAAAATTGACCACATGTACTTGGTTTATCACAGGACCGCACACCCTTACATTGTTGCAAAACCGCATATCTGTGTTTTATAATGGAACAAACCTTTAGAATAAATATTTTAAGAATAACCAATGAATAATATTCACACATAAAATAAATAAATTTTCATCAAAACACTTGAAAAATATTCTTGGTACCCATAAGAAAACATTCTCAGATATTAAGATAACAAATCAATTTAGAAACTCATTGTCGATAAAAAAGTTCAAAATAATTGAAATTGATTCATTCATAAAAGAAAATATAAAATATTAATGAATTATACAAACATCAAATTATAGTGAAGATGGTTTGAAAAATTTCCCCCCCTATATTTTAAGATGAAACAATCCATTTAAATTTTGTAAAGAAAGTCAAAATCCATGTAAAATGATACCGTAATGAAAAAAATTGATTGGAAAATTAAAATAAATTTAAAAAATATTATTTAAAATATATATTTAAATTAGATAAGTCAATTAAACAAAATTATATAGAATAAAATTAGTTTACTATGAAATTTTAGTAGAGTAATGTTTTAAAAAAAACATCTCTTTCATTAAATCTGACATGTCATGTTTATTCCTTATCATCCTAGATATTAAAATTATGAAAATTATTTATATTATTTTATATAAATTTAATTAATTATTTTATTTTATCTCTAACATGTATATAAAAAATTTGATAACCACTTATTTTTAGTTTAGTTTTTTGGACTTTATTCAGCTGATGTTTTAAAAATGGCTTCAATACGATTACAATTGTAAAAGAGGCAATCAATAAATTGTATCTCGGATAAAAATAATATGAAAATTATAATTTTCATAATTAAATTATAATTTTATAAATAATTACAATAATGGTTTTCAAAATTTCATATAGTTAAAGTCATGGAGATTGTAGGATATACATACATATGACCAACATTTACATTCTTCAAGGATCATTTTTGAAAGAAAGAATGTATTATTTTCTTATTACATAATTATAATAATATCATAAATTATATTAAAATAATTTAAATATAGTTATATATATCATAAATTATATGTGGTGATGGGAAAAATAATCACATTGATTTGTGGAAAAAGTAGTCCCAATGTACACATGAATAACATTATCATTTCAAAGTGACAGGAATTATAAGAAAAAAAATGATATATTTTTTAATCAAAATAAAAAATATATCATAAATATCAAAACATTGACATATATATGAAATATATTAATTCATTTTTTCTTATTACCATGTATATAATGAATGAATGTGAAATTAATCTCAACACTCAGATGGAGGTACTCTGTCGTGAGACAAATTGATGTCATCATATCCCCCCAAAAAAGGAAACATAGAAGGTAAATGTGATATAATTATTCATAATGTATAATAATGTTAAAAACTTCATATATAAATACAAAATCAATTTTTATAACTATAAATATGTAGGGATGATGGAGAATGAATTATAATAGTTAGCAACTTGGTTGTCCACTATAGAAAAGAAAGAATGTTTCATTTCCAACTTCTTGGAATGTGATATGTATATAGGTAATAATATTTTAATGATATAATATTGTTACATGGAATATATAATTGTAACAATTACAACATAATTAATGTATATTCTATGTTGGTGGAAGACTAAATATAAAAGAAACACTTCAATATGAATGATACCTTTTCTTCGGACATATTTTTAAGGTTTACCCAAATAACATTCCTAGATAAGTTTTTCAAAATAAAATGCCTCAAAGATGTGGGGAGGTAATTATTGATTCTATTTTTTTAGGGGTTGAAAAAAAAAGTTTTGGATGTTGTAGTAGTATTTGAGAGGGTTTCCATTTTTTAAGTGGGGGAGAGGACAAACGTGGATTTTTTAAAAGAAACTTTAATAACCCCATATCTTTCATTCCTGAAGTCTCAAATAACTATTATTGATAATTATTTGATATAAGGTACAAATATGGCCATAAAATACAATTTATACCTTTTTATGTAATTTCAACCCTTATAGTTTTTTAACCCCTGGTATATCCAATTTTAATATAACTACAGTAAAGGAATGTTACTATTTTCATTATTACTTATGATAATAACTAAGAATGCATTATTACATTACATATATTTTTATGAACCCCAATATTGGATCCAATATTCCAATTTCAATATATATAAGAGGAATAATTTAATCTATAATTAAACCCACATATTTGATGATATATCTGTTTTAAATGAATCATATTTTTTCTTCCCAACAGAGATTATTTTTTCATTATGATTAAAAATAACAACTAAAAAAATTAAATTTATATATAATGATCTATAATATATATATAATTTAAATAATTCATTATCTAGGTTTTTATATTAATAAAAATTCACAATGATTATTCATATTGAAATAGTATTCATCGGTATCATTTTCTAAAATTTAAAAAATATAACAATGTACATTAATAATTACACTAAAATATATTTTTATAGATTAAATATAACTACAGAATAATTATATTACCTGAATAAAAATTCAATATTTAATGATACTTTTAGCTAACATAATTTATTCAAAATAAATGGAATCTTTACAAAAATAAATAATTTTAACAATTTACTTAATAAAAAAATTTCATTGAAAATGCCTAAAATACATTCTAGGTTAATGTTCATATGCTGCTATAAAAAGAGAAATTAATATTAAAATATTCAAATTAAATAATTTTTTAAATATTAAATTAAATAAATACATAATAAA
This sequence comes from Viscum album, assembly GCA_963277665.1. Classification (NCBI taxonomy): domain Eukaryota; kingdom Viridiplantae; phylum Streptophyta; class Magnoliopsida; order Santalales; family Viscaceae; genus Viscum; species Viscum album. The sequence continues at coordinate 1,221,727,639 of OY728159.1, forward strand.
AAATAAATTACCTTATAACTTTTTTATTATTGGTTTAAAAATTACATAATATTTTTTTAAATAAAATAAATATATAAGTCATATTTGTAATCATGAAAATTATTTATTCAATATTTACAAATGTTCTTAAAAAATAAATTATCGTAGTAAAACTCAATTAGGGGATAAGGATGTATTATATGTATAAAGGGGTGAATCCTCGTGATAGGTTCGATATAAAGGAGTTATACACCTTTGTTAGAAAAGATCGAAATAATGGAATTAAGTTAAAATTATTTATTCATCAAAAAATATTATTGCTATAAATTTATACTAATAATGATGAAAATATGAAATATACATTACTTCTTAAAATTTATTTTATTTTTAACCACCAAATGATTAATACAGTTGGTTGATTTGTGATTTTAATCAATGGGAAAAAGAGATAAAAAATTATTTAACTTTAAATTTTATAAAATGTATTGTTTTATAAAAAGAAAAAACATCAAAATTTAAAAAATTACATAATTACAAATAAACGTTTAACCTTTAAATGAACCTTTTTTGTGATGCTATATTCGAAACATTATCTCTACTATATTGTGGTGAAGTGATAATTTATGTAGGATTATAAGAAACACATGTCAAATGATTGAAGTGAGACTTGTAAAATAAATTAATTATAGAATATATATATATATATAACATTTAAAATGGAAGATATGAAAATAAATTAGGTTACAGATGAACATGATTGGATAAAATAACTATTAATGTTGAGCTTTTCCAATAATAATTAAAAATTATTAAATAAATAAATGAACCAATATTGAACTGAATTATAAAAGTTTTTTTATTATTAATATGGATATTTCAATTTGAAATGAGATTTCCAAAAACCTTGATTTAATGATAAATTTTATAAAATTTCTCTTATATGTTATATTGTAAAACTAATTCACTCATCGTTGTTTCAGAGCCAATATTCTATAATTTAAAATGAATTTCATTGAATTTCCCCAATGTTAGTTGAAATAAATGAAATTATTTATAATATGTTTAAATTTCGTTGGATATGTAAAATATTTTGAGATGTTATTTATAATAGTTTAGATAGGATACTAAAATATCTTTTGGATATGTATTTTATGTTCTTATACTTGAAATGAATGTGGTGTTATACTATCTGAGATACAGATTTAATTATTATAAAATTATTAAATTACAAGAAATATTTTATTATTAAAAAAATTTCTTAGATTATTCATTTTTTAGTAGTCATATAAATGATAAATTAAACAACTTTTCCTATCTTACTGCATCATATATATATTTATAGTTTTCTAATTTTATATTTCATTCAACATAAAATTTTCTATAACATTACATATTTTGGCTATATATAAAATACATTGTATTTTATTTTAGAAATTATTTAAATTATATGTGTTGGGTAATAGATTAAAAAATAATATTCCATCATTATAATTTAATATCCATTGATTTTGTTCCTTTAATAAATCATAAAACTTTTATGTTAGTATTTATTGAAACTTTTTCATAAATAAAACCATAATTATTAGTATTATTTAATTTTAATGATTTAAATGGAAATTATACTTACTGATTTCATTGTTAACACAAGTTAATTTTTTATTTTGAAATATATTTTCATCTGTTTATAGATTAATTATTTTTTTTAATTAGTCAGTGAAACTTCATTACCATGTTAATATATTATTCAGTTTCCACATAGTGACTTATAAACCCACTCAAACCAAAACAATTTCACTTAATTATATTTCATGAAATACATGTTAAATAAATAAATACCATAATTCATTAATTAAATCATCCACTCTTGAACACCATTTATGTTTAACTTTTTTAATAACTTATAAATTTTAACATTAGTAATGTTTTTTGTTTGATGGAATTATATTGGATGGGAGAAATATTATATTTTAATTTTTTAAATTATTTTAGAATTAAGTTATATAAACAACATTTTTAAATATAATAAAATAATCATAATAGGAATCAAGGGGACACTAAGTAGAATTATTAAATATTATTGGGAAAATACATAATATTGTGGGTTGTATTAATCCATATAAGTAACCCTATAGTAGCCTACTATGAGTCCAGTGACCCTGATAGTGGGATTCTCCCCCATCAAATTTTTATTAGGTAAAAGATGTGGGTCCACTAAAAATTTATGGGATTTTATAGTCCCTAAAATAAGTGATGAGATTTTGGTAATTTTCCTTTTCATGTTGTAAACAAATATATAGATCTCGTTCATCCTATTATCATCTGAAGGGGTTCCTCCAACATTATAATACATTTGTACATCCCCATGAATATCACTTGATATGTAGAGGATAGAGTGAATTTATTAAATGATCAAGGTTGTTTTTTCCTCCACTTTTTTCCACCCTCATTTCTAATAAAATTATATATTTCTCATATACATTATTTGGGATTTTTTATTATATAAATGGTGTATTCATAATGATATATGGTGGTTTTCATTGGTAGATTCTCAATGATTATATTTGTGTATGAATGAAAATGGTTTCACAAAAATTTTGTAGTGTTCAGACATTATTTGGGTAATTTCAACGTTTTGATAAAATTGGGTGAAATTGATGAGTAAAGTATATTATTCAATAGGTGTATTTATGGATGATTATTATATATAGATGGATAGATAATAAAGAACTCTATTATTTATGGTTTCTACCATTTGTGGAAAAGTTGAGTGTTTTTAATCAATTATGTCTAATTGAATTAATCTTGTTGTAATAAAACTATAATAAATATTATGGATTCCTAGGATAGGCTAGGGTATTTTTTTAGCGATTAAGACAAAAGATTTCATAGATATGAATGTTACAAGATTTTATAGTGGGGTTATATGTTTAATAATGTGATTAGTCAAATGAATAACTCAATTTTATAAGACTGTAATCCATCCTATAGGAATTTTCTTTTTTATGTAGAGTTTTTATGAAAAAAACTTAGTAATGGAAGTTTATTTATATAATGTTGTGTAACTATGGAAAATATATCACATGTTAGGTTATTTGAACTATATTGATTATTTTATGGTGCTTATGGCCATGTCCCACTATGAATTTGGTTAGACATTTATATTTTACAACCAATAAGGGGTCCCTTCGTATAATATAAGAGTTAGTGAGATATTCAAGTTATTCATTATAACTACATTTTTTTGGATGCTTTCATACATGTAATACTAGGTATTAATAAATTTTTCATGTTACCAGAAAATATTTAGTTTGATGTGTAGTCTAATAATTAGGATATTGTTTATTATATGAAATCTTAATCTATACCAAGATTGGTCGAGCTCCACATTTGAGTATCTAGGGGTAAACAATTACGGTAATGTTTTTCCTATAAAATCATATTGCTTAACATAAACAAATTGGTATGGTGATAACACATTTTCCAAAGTTTACTATCATGTTAGTATGAAAAAATATCCATTTACAATAGTTTATGATATCTAAAATATTGTGATAATATATTCACCCATGATAATTATTATTTTATTATAGTGATATATTATTTTAAAATGTTCTTGAGTATTTTTTTATTGTGATAACCCATTAAAAAATATTTCTTATTATATTATGTCCACAACTCATTCAGTATTAATTACGATTATATAAATATGATAAAAATATATTTAAATAGAAATATTATTATGTCATCATGGTGGTAACTAATTCACATATTTCACGTGATTATATTAGTATGGTGATAAAAAATCCATCCAAGTTTAATATTATGTTAGTGTGTTGTTAACCCATTCACGAATTTTAATGATTATGTGATTATAGTTATAACCATATACCCAATGTTTAGGAAAATTTTACGGTGGTATAACATTCATCCATGTGTGTGATTATAGAGGTTTTTTGAAATAAATTTCACCCATTTTTACTATTATAATACTACATTCATATCCCAATTAACCCATGTTTATGATTTTTTATCTTATTGAAAACATTTTCATATATTATAATTATTATGTTATTATGTTAAACCATTTACCCATGCTTTTGATTACAGTAGTGTAGTGATAATTAGTAAAACCATGTTAATGATTATGTTTTTTGTGTGATAATTCAATTAATAAGGTTTATGAAGATGTTATAATTGGGATGATGACAAACTATATCATTAAAACACATAATTTCATGATTTTTTAAATAATATAAAACATTGTAAATTAATATATAAATATTAATCATAGTATATTTTAGAAATTATGTACACATAACAATGAAATGAAACAACAATATAAAGTCATTTAATAATAATCCATATCATGGCCGTCAAATCCATTGATATTTTAATACTACATCGAATATCATGGTGAGGTACATAGGAAATCGGTGGGATATAAATCCCAATTATGGAATCATGAAATCATAACATGATGAAATTAATACATTTGAGTCAAGATACATATCATGGTTACCTAAATGCTATAATTATTATAAATATTAATATCAGTACATGATATAATATGATAATATAAATGAAATATTATAATGTAGATAAAATATGAACACTAAACTATAAGCATGAGTAAAGGATATATTCTAAGATATCAAAACAATGTAATTCACTACAAAGATGTATAATTAAGGGGCCACACATTACATTCATATTATTTACAAGCATTTATGTTCCAAATATATCATAAAACAGAAGCATGTATTTCCTAACATTAAATCACATGATTAAAGAGTGTGGGTTACATACATGGATGTCCCAAGGCAATAAAATGTATTGATATCTCATTCAATACCATTTAGTGTAAATGGTGATTTGTATTTACTGCAAAAATGTTTGGCATAAAAAATTTTAAGATAATTTATGCTATATAATGGGTTAATTTATTACTTAATGGAAGGGATTAATTAGAGTAAAACGTTGTTATTAATTGTATGAAAATTGTTTTCATAGTAAAATATATGTGTAATAACACATTAAAATGATAATAATTACAAATTAGATTGCATAATTCTAAAAAATTTATTGAATAAAGTGGTGGAGGATAGAATATCTCACATAAGTGGTTACTTCTAAAAGCATATGTGGAGATTATGATGATCATGGTGACTCCGTAAAAGTTTACATATTATGATAGGGAGTGTAAGTTCATTAAAAATAGTGTTTGAGTAATGGGGAGTGGTAGGATGGGTTGGTATTTATAGAAAAGCAGACATAAATTATTTATTAATTTGTTAACATAGTGTTTTTACACTTTTGTTACAAAATAATCAAAACTAAAAAACATATAATGGTTTTCTATATGTAATAATTCAAATAGAATAGGTTTTAAACTTTTAAATGGATATTAACCAAACCCATTAAAATAATACAATTAACGATATGTATGAGAGTCATATTTATAATTATTTCATTTTAAAACCATAATATTCATCACAGGTTTGGGAGGATCAATTAATATATTAAAAAATATTTAAATATATATTATATTAAAATTACAAAAAATACATGGTCAAGTATTCCATTTTTAGTATTTATTTCAAAACTTGCGGTGTATTATAACTTTATTATACGTACCTTTTATTTATTATTAAACACATTTTTGGAAAAAAAATTAAACTATAATAAAGAATAATGAAATATTCATCATTTTGTAATATTGACATGATGATTTCAATGAAAATCATTTATCTATAATAATTTCATTAATATGTGAATTTAAACATTTAAAACAAATTTCTTATTTATTATAACTTTTATGATGATTAAATCTTCATGAACCATATATAGATTAGGTTGTACTTGATTAAATTATATTATAATTTGTATATAAATAAATATAATATATTAAAATAAAAATTATTATTTTATCCATTTAATTATCAAATTCGGTTTTTTAGTTAATACTATATATTTTCTATGAATAAAATTTTGATTTCATCAAAACTAAATTAAATTTTATTTTCCCACATAGAATCACATATATATATAAATAAATATTGATATATGATAAATATAACAATTATTTTATTAACATAACAAATGTATAAATTCATACAATTATGGTATAGATACATAACCCTTTTCACACAACCTTATAAACTATGTGTTAGGTGTTCGATGGCGGTTTATTGTAAGGGTGGTTCAAGGAACATGGTTTTGGTCAAGATCCTAATAGTATAGAAAATGTAATATAAAAAGATTCCTTAGTGACATAGTTGTTTAAATTAATGTTTTTCTTACTCAAGTGAAAATCTCATTGATGTCATATCCCTTAGAAGAATCTATAAAGTGGATTCAGGGGGTACAATAATACCAATTGAGGCTATGAATTCCTTTTTCTATGTGAATTCTTATTTATAATAACCCGTAATATAATAATATTTCTTTGTCACTATACAATGACTACAACATCAAAAATTTTGATACCAAAAATTGTTTTAATTATGATAGGAATTATTTTATATTAGTCTGAAATATCTAGAATAGTACATTATTTTTACAGAACTACATTTCAAATAAAGAAATTTTTAATTAAATTTTAATTTCATTTATAAATCCTTGATTCATTAATATCAATCCCGAATCAAAAATTTCATTTAAAAAAATTCATTTTGTACACAAAAATATATGTGTTAACTTTAGTGTTTTTTCCACTTCTGGTACCGATGTCACCTCCTAAAACTAGTGGTTATACCACAAAACATTATCCAGGTGAGTTGATATGTTATGAAGATCATTCCCATTATGATAAAAGATATTCACTAGTTTTTTCAGGTATGAAATATTGCTCAGTAATGGTAGAAAGTCAAGAATAAAATGATATTTTGAAATCAGAGACATAAAAGTGGATGAATCAACATGGAATAATCATTCCTTTATAATATAACAACATTTCATTATTGAATGGTGGCATAAAAATCATCACCAAATACCTTACCTTATATTGTAGGACTCATCGATTATTTTGGGCATCTCTTTTTGGTAGACACTATGTTTATTTTATATGTAATTTAATTGTTCTAAAATCATCTACTATATCTTGCAGAAGATCATGGATTATGTGCTTCTCCTGTCCATCATTGTCCCCAAAAGATGGAGTCTAAAGTGCCATCCCATTTAGAGCGTCAGAATTTCCCATTTGAATGAAAAAATGTATTCGATTGTAATATGATTGCTACACTAAAGGATAGTTATGGTCCTAGAATCCATTTAAATCCATTAAAAATATATCGTCAAATCTTCTTATAATATCCTAGCCTCAGATCCACATACCAATATCCTATTCTGATTTGATACCATACCTTAGGTGTGCCTCCCCATACACCAGAGTAGACTTACTAGAAGTGAGGTTATGATATGTAATCTAGGGTGACTATAACATCTTTATAAAATCAGAAAAACAACAAAAATAAATAGTCAATAGCCAAAATACAAAAAACAACAACGAAAACAATACCACATTTTATAATCATCTAACATCCTACGATTAATCCAAAATAGTAAAAATTACTATAAAAAAATATTAGATGTGTCTTGATATATATATTAAGTGTTAATTGAATTTCATAAATAAAGAGACACTAAAAAAATTTATGTGGGTCATTAACTCTTGTTGGGTTTTCTAATCCATGATCGATATTCAATCCCAAATCAACAATCTAACATAGGGCTCCTGACCTTGTAATTTATTTCCAATATGAATTATACTAGGGAACTGATTAAGCATCTAGAGTGGGTGTGAGAAAAACATATTAGGAAACCAACAACATTGCCCAAACAATATCCCATCAATAACGGTGTATTCATTTGTATTAATAATAAGGGAAAAAAATAAAGTAGACATTTTAAACATTATATTATTCTCTAATTATCTACATAAATCCCTAGGTTCATGGAGAAATATAATTAAATAAAACCTCATTTTGAAAATTTTGGAGTCTAATCCATCCAACAATGGGATATCACATTTCATTCTATAATGGGATTCCTTAGTAATTTAATTCCAATTTCTTAGTTTTAAAATGGGGCCCTAGAGCAGCAGTCTATCACCCTTTGAGTAATTGTTGTAGTATAATCTATCTAAAAAAAATAGTTATCACAACAAATTCATTTATATTTTTTGGTTGATAGAATGGATGTCTGGTACCCAATAGGTATATGGCATCCCAGTCATGGTCCCACAAAAAACTATTCACATCATTTAAAATTATCACATACAATAGTTTCACATTGTAATCCATTTATCAACTATATCTATATTTCAATATTCAACCAATTTGATATTTATGTTATATCGATAATTTCAAAATCCCATTACTCCAACAATTCATATTCTCTTTAGTCCATAAATTTTACAATCCCATTTGGTAAAATGAATTTATTAATTCAATTTAAATTGAAATTTCTGAACATGGGAATTGAAATTTTACCATTAAATATTCCTAAATACAATTAAGAACCTAGGAATTGAATATTAAAACACATTCTTTGAGGTTGTTGGTGAATAATTACCAACTGAAATCCCCAATTATATAAGGAATTATTGAAATGAAAATGGATTGTATGATATTTGAACAGTACATAAGAAAAATATTCAAAGCTAAAAATTATTCTTTAAACATGGATCTAATCTGTCCTTAATATAGGAAAACCCCCTACCTCTTCATCATGAATGAATGAAGGGAGAGTAAGAAAAGAAAAATAGAAATAAATCACATAAAAATTAAGAGCCTCTCATTTGACCTCATATTTTCTTTTCTACATAATGTTTACGAGATGGATTTGAATCTTACAAAGAGCTTCCAAAATTGAGAGAAATAGTTTAGGGGTGATTTAAATTGATTTTTGGTAAAAATTTATGGGGGTATAATATAATATTATGGGGGCTTCAAAAACAAAATCGGGGTTTCCTTGAAAGAATTTAATGGGTTTTCAAACTATTCATCTTAACTATAGGCCCCTACTCTTAGGGTTCATAGTAACTCTTAAGTGGAACAGGGTTTGACAAACCCAATGACCACTATGAAAATACCCTCTTCTTAGGGTTCAAAATTTGTGGATGTATTCTATATGTGTGGTCCAATCCATGCGACAATCGTTGAAAACCACATGTGCCTCCAAAATTTGGAATACCATTTCTAGGTAAAAACCCAATGATTTTAGCTAACCATGCACCAATCGTAAACAACCCCATCTATTCCATAATTCTTCAAACTCAATTGAAACTATCCAAAAGTATAACCCAACACATATATGTTAAAATAAATGGTAATAGAATATATGGAAATGTGCCTTATGAATCTATATAATGTTTGAGATCATAAAATATCCACACCATTTAGCATATCATCCTTGATCTGCACTGGCAAGCATCATTAAAATTATTTGGTAAAATAGTTGGGCCACTTTACCTATAAATCTATATCCTTCCCCTATGCTTCCTCCTATAAATTACCATGCTTCAAAAATAATCAAACTATCAACATGGTCATTACCTATAACCCATTCTCACTATTATCCATAAAAATAATTAGATTCTCTTAAATGTACACTTTAGCATCCTACCCAAAATCATCTACATTGATCACATGAGAAGGGTCATTATGGAATAGTTTTAGTTATGACAGGTGAAAAAATAAACCATAGACCTATAACTCTATGTAAAAGACAATATGTATACCAATAGGACGATCCACTCTACAATCTCAATAGGTCTAATAAACCTGGACCCAACAAGCCTTGTTTCTAAATCATGTAGTGACCTAATCTAGTAAACACCTAAAGGAATATATGATCACCTACTTTAACTCAATGGGTAAATCAAATCTATCATGATATGACTTTACCATACGTTTATTCATAAGCATATCTTTATAATTTGAATGGACCACCTCTAATGTCTTGTATATGAGACTCCATACAAAAAACTCGGACTAACCGTCCAACATCCATCATAGAAGTGATAATAATAGCCTACCATAAAGTACCTCATATGGTACCATATGAATATATTTATACTAATAATTTTCATTGTAAAACTAAATGAGATATAATTGTTTCTCCTATGACCCACCAAATATTAGAACATTAACCCATAGAATATCCTGTAATACCTTAAATGTATATTTTGGATTTTCAATCTATAAGTTGTTTGGAACATGTACAATGGAATACCTAGGATCCAAATGAATTCAGTATTCCTTTATAAAAGAGTTATGTAATGTGTGAATAATGATATAAAATAATACTCTACAGTACCCCATGAAAACATACTATCATCATGAACACACATATCCCCAACTGATCCACTATGAAGGTATACTAGATAGGCATTAAATGGTATACATTCATCAATCCATTAAAAATCACCTTTATAGTTTTATTATTTCTAGGTTTCCATAGATGAACCCCCATGAATTCAAAGGTAACATCATCCCACATATCTAATAGGATGGGAAGCATCAATAAAAAACCACTATGTTATTTATTCTCAACCTTCACTTATTTACATGGGTGGCTTCGTGTCACAAATCCAAGAATATTATTTTTAATTATTGACTGCCATTATAATAGATATAATAAAAAGTACATTTACTAAATCCAAGATGAAATTCCCATTATGAGGCATGAAATTCATGATTTATCTTCTCATTCATACTATTAGGTACCAAAACACGGTACGATGAATAGATGATCTCTTCCTTTTCTATAGTCCAATCATATGATTAAACTACGCATTTAAGGATTTCAATCATGAAAAAACATGGTTTGTCCCCATATTTATTTTATTATTTATATAATAGAGGAGCGTGGAATAAACATATAAAGATAAGAGGGACATTCTATATTAGTCCTTTACAACCTAAATATGCATCTCTTCTAGAAAAATCATCATCATCATCTCATTACTGGAATCCAAAACTAATGGATTATATGTTTTCCCTCAAATAGAATTAAAAAAAAAATCCGTACAATTTGTTTAGTCCATATCAAAATCAAATGAATATATATACTCCACCCACCTCCACTTCTAGAGATTCAAATATAAATTTTAAAATAAAATGCAGTATTCTCTAGTAGTGGATATATGTAGTAAAATTTCCTCATAACAACTAACGATAATGTTACATAAAATGTTAAACCACTAAAACAAACTAGAGATCAGGCATAGGGTAATTATGTTCATGTAGCCCCAATGTTCGTGACCCGTACATTATAAAATGATCTATCTACATCATCATTGCACTGTGTTATATGCTATATGTATCTAAAATCATAGTATACTCCTCACCCATATCGGTTATGATCAAAATTTGTGCTGTAGTAAATAAATTCAGTTCCCTAAAAGTGTTCTCACAAACTATGTAAAATTGTAACATGAAACCCATGTTGGTCATGACCGAAATTAGTATTTCTAAATGAGAATAGTCCTAGAAAAGCGTCTATTAATAAACCTTTAAATCCAAAAATAGGTTTAAATATTTAAAAAAAACTAGTAGATTCTCCCATAAAAAAATAGCCTGAACAATCCTTGGGTCAAATAACACCCCTCCCTCTAAGATGACATGACCCATGAAATGCACCTGATTGATCCTTAATTAAATCATTTATATATTAGTATATATTTGATGATATCTCAATGTACTATGTATAGTATAATTATTTTGGGTATGATTGGACTATTTATTAGAGTAACCAAAAATTTCATCTAGAAAAATATCCAAAGTTGATCATGTCCTATATGAAATATTCAATTCAACAAGGCCATAAACATAACGTAAGAATATGTCAGCACATATGTTATCATGATGAACAAATATTATCCATATATGCTTCTGAAGGTAGTAAATAGTAAATATATGGTCTAAATCTAAAATTATGATACCCTTTATCTATTAAATCTTGTAGAACATAAAATATCCTCTCAACAAGTCAAAGATATCATTTATGGGAATAAGAGGATATTAGTTCCGCATTATCATCCAGTTCAAATTCGAGTAATCATGACACAAACAAATAGTACCATTATCCCTTTTTTTTAAACCATCCCATAATACCCCAAGGATACATTCTTAGATGGAGAAGTACCTTATCCATCAACTCTTCCAGCTAAATCATAATATAATGAATCATAGTTTTCTCCATTTGATTCAGTGATATTGAGGAATATTGGAATCTAAGAATGAGATAAATCGTAAAATCAACATCCCAATCATGTGGTATCCCGAATATATATTCAGGGAATAGGTCCTGGAACTTATCCAATATGAGAGGAATGATATAATTCCTAAGCCACCCTTTATCTAGAAAAAGCCATTATACCTAGGAAATAAGATCCCATTGTTTGTGAAATTTTATCCATACATGGACAACCTTGATATCACAATCTCCATGATGAATATGACGGATACCCGAATGATATTTTAAGTTATTCTCATGTTGAAAAAATATATATGGTTTATGTACAATATTAACTATTACATAACAAAAATCAACTAAAAATTTACCATATAATCTATGTAAATACGCAAATCTAAATGATACTCCCCATGATCTACAAAACGCCCCTTTATAAGACATATGTAACTCAACTATACTCCCAAATATGTTTCTATTTTCATAACCCCTCCCTAAAACTCCACAGATATAATCAATCCATTAAAAATTTGAGAATATATAAAATAATATGAGGCGCTAGTATCAAATATTGAACTATAAATAGATGAGTATACAATAATATTTCCTCTGAATATCGATGTCCTAGCCTCACTATACTCATGTCTCGAATGAACTGCATGAAACGATCCAAAAAATCTTCCATGTGCTCCATTCTATGTCCTCTATGATAAACCACTCAAATGATACATGTTCTCTTTTTTATAATTACCATGTCTACGAGATTTCCCTAAAAGTTCATAAGAACCACAATGGTATGAATGCTTTTTGGTAGAATAACCCTTCTAATACACCGAATCTACCTAGATCTATTATCATTACCCAATGATTATGGTTTATTAAATACCTATGTATGTACCCCATCCATCCGTAGTATCATCCACACACAAGTGGTCATGAACACAATCTATGAATGTGGAACGACCTACAATGTTGATGGTAGTATATTCAGTTACTACTATAAATAATGGATTCTTCTCTCTATCCCTGCTATTTTCCATCTCCCTAGTTTACATTCTCATAAGGATGCTTCCTACTCTGGGTAGTTATACCTCAAAGTCATTCAATGGAATCTAGGTTCATTACAATCGATGTAGCTTTTAGGCCTCCTTATGAAATAATATCTAGATTCACCAAGTCAAAATACTTATTTAGATGACATATGTTCACCATGGACTTAATTACACATTTGAGTCCACCCTAAAAACATATCACTATAGATCAGTGATCCCCGTCAAACTATAGAACAATCAGTTCAAAACAGGTATAATGGAAAACATGTTCCATCACTGACATAGTCCCAATGGTCAAATAAAAAAACCTAATATTACCTATCCTACATAAGAATTTCATGGTAGATGTGTTCTTGTAATTTCTCATACATAGTTTTCCATACCATGTTCTCATTCTTCTCATATCGAGCCTGAATATCAAAATAGCACGTCACTAATCAGTGGCATATATTACCATCTAGTTTAACTATCATCTTAGTGAGAGTATCTATGTGATTAAGAATCACTAGGATGTATTCAATCAAATAGTCAATTTTTTTACATTTACTCTCTATGAGGATGGTTAGCTGGTCCTTCAATTGGAACTCTCTATGTCAGGTCAAACATATTTCACTAAACCCCCATGGATCCCTTTCAATAAGCTGTATAAATCAATCATTGTTGTCACAAATATTATATCCTTCTCCAAAACACATAATTATTGGAGCATCTTGTTTCACTTTTGGAATATTATATCCGTCCTACATCTCCTTCCATCATACCAATATGCATCTTCATAGAGGCATGTCTCTATAATTCTAGACACGCATGTTTTGGAACAGAGCACATAATTACTCACATTTAAATAGGTGGGATTCATATACACCCTCTTCAAGTAATCCCATATACCCAACCTAATAGTAAAAATAGAATCATTATCACTACCCTCAGAAAACCCCTCAACTAGGTCATGTATAACATAGGGTAAAACACTATCGTATTACACATTTCACATTAGATTCACATTTCCCATTTCAAATTACTATATAAAAAATCATTTAAAATTTCCAATTTTAGATTGGATTATTTTTATGATAAATTAATCAAACAACGAAAATAATTTTATATTAACAACTAACCAAGGGCCTCTTTTTCCATCGATTCCAATAAATGAATCATTTCTCATAAAATCATCAGTTCCTAAAATGATTCATGTATAATCCACTCCCGAGACATAGCAGGCCATGATTAAATTTTCAAAAAAACATCAACATCATGATAAAATTATATAAACCAAGTATAAATAACATTCAAACATCCTATAAAACATCATGTACATCAATCCAACCGTATGAAATTGGATTTCCATACACATTAGCTAGAAATTCTAATACAAGAGTTCATGACCAAGAACTGAATAATCCAAATATCTTGTCTACCATTACCAAATAGTTATAAAACTCAAAATAAAATAAAACCTCCAATAATAATAATTTATAATGACCAATTCTAGGTACCACATGACAATTCCCTAAAATTATTGGTTATAAGACCTCAAGCATACCTCAAGATGTCTATTTGTCAACCAATTGAGAAACCCACGTAGTGTGTGACAACAAATCAATAGGACACCACCGAGGACATATATAACAATATCTATACTATAATATTTTATGATGTTCAATAATGAATAAATTAAAAATGATAATGTAATTAATTCTAAAATGAAATTATTCATTAAATGACAACATAAATACATGAGTACACTATGACACCAAAATGATTTAGACCTATTTCAGTCCATGCCGAAGTCCTTATCATCCTCCAAATAGATATCACATTTGATTCTACAGTGGTATATTATTAATTATTTAATATAAATTTCACATACATAACATGGGGAACTGTAGTAGTAGTCTGCACCCCGTTGTATTTCGAGAAGTAATCTCTATCCCACAACATAGTGATCACATGAAATATAAATATATATAAATAAATATATAGTGATGATATATAGAAGAAATATTTCACATCATGGTTATTTAGAGGAGTAGTCTCTGTCCCATAACTCATTAATCATATCATTCAAAATAATCACATACCAAAGTTTCACATTCATAATAATTTTATCAAACATATTGATATATCATTATTTATGAATGTCCAAAATTCTATTATTCCATAAATTTAATAATCACATTATTACACCAATTTTAAGATCGCATTACTTCAAAAATTTCAAAGTCCCATTAGTTAAAATAAATATATTAAATCAATAATAATTTAAATTTCCCAAAATGGAAATTGAAATCCAATAATTAAATATAACTGAATATAATCCATACTATGGAAATTGACAACTAAATAATCCACCTCAACGTCGCTGATGATCATCCCCCAAACATAAATTCCCAATGTATGGTGGAATGATCTATATCAAAATGGAGTGGAGGATCTAGGAAAAATACGTAAGGCTAAGGTCTAAATGAACAAGAATAATTAGTATATATTTTGAAACCATCACCAATGGAGGAATGATCATCCCTCTACATTGATAAATAGAGGTGGGAGAGTAAGATAACCATGTTGGAAAGAAATCACTAACCAATGATGGGGGTCATGAGTTTAAATAAAAAAATAGGTGGTTTAGTAGTGGCACACATGGATTCCTGGGTAGATGTTCATGATTTTCAAAACCATGAAACTTAGCCATGCCCCAAAAATGTGGGGTTCTTAGTTTCTCCAATATGAGAAAAATGTGAAAAACTATAAACGCACTATTAAGGTCCATATTGTTTAAGGCTACACAGATTTGGTTAGGAATACTAATTGATTAGAAAATTCATGCACTAACAATGCACCAACTCAGATGCCTCCAAAATGAGAGAGATGTCTTCTTGGGGAAAACCACAATGTTCTCTTTAACCGTGTTCCATTTCTACACATACCTCGTAGATTATAAATGTATCAAAAGTCACCTAAAATAACCTCATTGAATAATCTATAAATGATAGGGTAAAATAATATAAAATATTATACATTAAATAATTGTGAGGCATCTACAAAAATATTATGATTATACACCTTTAGAGTTTGAATTATTATGTTAGACTGACAACTCATATGATGGTGATAAGAGGTACTAAAACCATGATTTGTATCTAACACTCTCTAAAGAAATCTGCAAAACACTATGGTAAACCTTGTAATTTCTTCAAATATAATGTATAGAATAACTCTATGTAGTTTTACAACTTCCCTTATGTATGGAATTATTGAATTTTTAAATAGGTAATAATTCCATGATTGAAATAAATAGTGATTACTTTATAATGTCATCTACACCCACCCAAATAGTGTTATATACATCATATATTCCATCATTTCTATGATAATATTCATGATTTTGTTTTCTCATTTCCATGCCAGTATGGGAAATTCATTCATTATAACTTATAATTATTTAATTCAACATTGATATCATAGCATACTGAGCATCGATATTAAAATTATTTTATCTCATTCTTCATATTATCCATCCTGAATATTTACATTAGAACATTATAGGTCTTAGAGCATCTTGGATGAATGAATATGGATGAGATTTACACAGTATCTAAAATATCAATCATTCTATATAGTTTTCATGGGAGATATATATGTGTCAAAATACTTCTAATTACATAATTATAAATCTTGAACACTCTAATAGTATCTTCATTTCCGTATAACACCGCCTGTCCTTTTTGGGCCTCTGTGTTGATCTTAATAATGGATGGTTTATAATTTATTTCATTGAGTTTAAATGATGTCCAATTTATAATTTCCATTTCAATCCATTCTAGTTATATGAATATTGTATCCCATTCAATGATAATTATGTATATGGCTACACGATAGTTTCCACTAATAGAATCTTCTACATTTTCTCTTAACATTATAGTAAGCGAATTAATAACCATAATCTTTCATCAGATATAACCAAATATATTGGAAAATATTTATCTTCTATATTGTTTATATATATTTTAGGATTTTATTATTCATATTTGTGTCACACTTCATCCAAAGATGATAATCTCATCATATATATGTATTAAGATCATTGTATCCAATTCATGGTCAGGGATTGAGTAGTTCTGATCATTAAAAATTAAATCATGGTTGGTATAGGATATCCAATTTTCATATCTCCAATGTACACAACCAAGTTCCTCTTTGGAAGAATCGTTAAAGATTGAAAATATTTCCCCAATGGTAGTTAATTTTATAACATATGTAGTGATTACCACTTCTACAACTCATTCTAGATATGACTCCATTCATAAATATAGAAATTCATCAAACCCTAATGTTCATGATATGTTAGTGGGCATATAATTCTTGATAATATTCAAAACAATCAAGCATAGTACACATAAAATTCAATGATTTAACAGATATCTATACATATATTCGTCTAGGACATCCCTTAAAGTCCAATATTTTTAAAGGATCCAATGATATCCCATTACTATTTATAAAATTCCCCTGTAATATTAATTTCCACATCCAAAATTCATATTTCTTTTAACTTGTGTATTTATTTTTTATTTTCACAATATCATCTGTAAAAATAATCAAATTCCCCACATCCTTCACATTGATATTAAAGTAGATAATAATATCTTATATAAATAAACCACAAATGTAAAAAGGTAATCCCTAAAGAATCTTTTCATTATGTCCATAAATATATCTTGTTCATTAATGATTCAAAATTTCAGCACTATAAACTCATCATGCCAAAAACGTGTACAAAATAAATCCATCTAGATAATAACCATCATAAAATTCAATTAAAAATAACATGGTTGAATAAAAAAACTATAAAAGTAATGGATTTCACATAGATGATCAGACAAGTCATCAATCCTTGGATGCATATACTTAATCATTATAGTGATCATAGGGAGATCATGATAATCGAGGCATTGTTGTATTGGCCCCTCATTATTCATTATTCTATGAATTAGAACACCTCATAAATAAGCATATTACTGTATAGATTCTTTGATACTGTAGATTTTATGGATCATTTTTATGAACAATACATCCTCTCAGTTAGGATAAATATCATAATATTATTTGGGAAACACATCACTATATTCCGTTACAATTACAATAAAATCATTAATGATTTTTCCATAGTCTCGATCAATTTAGATAAATATTTATTCTCATAAAGAAGTAATATCCATTCTTGAAATTATCATTCTAAAAGAGTTTCATCCTCCACAATAAACCATTTCAGATTTAGATTGCAGTTTGGGCTACAGATAGATACTTCCATGTCTCCAAAATTTATGTTTACCTTCAACATGTAAATTCAATCCATAGTAATGATATCAAAAAATTATACTAAATGATGTATCACATAGTTACATAGGATTTATATCACATAATAACTATATGGGAGAATTTATATATATAGTTTGAAAATATTGTAATATTTTTCATTATCACTAATAGCTCCACATAAATGTCTTGTGGTGGTGTTTGAATAGTTCTGATAAACTATTGGGATATGAAATATGTTTTACAAAAAAATCAAATAATCTGATCTATATCATTTGAATGAATAACTAGTGTTAATATAAGCATGTAATTTTTAAGAGAAACATCAATTGTTTTGATGGAATACGATCTTCCATTCCCCTAGTCCATAGTGGTGTTGTTCATCAGTTACCATGGACAACCCCTAGTTTAGTTCAATAATTCACATAGTGTCATTATTCCCTCTAGTTGAATCATTGGAAAATAGTATGATGGTTAATATGAAAATTTATGTTATCCATCACATGGGTGTTTATCTGTGTCATTACGACCATTGTACCACTCAATGATGCCCCAAACCAGTGAGGGCATATTGCCTAAGACATGCCTCCTCATAATCTAGAGGCTGCCTCCTAACGTGGGTTGCCTAGCTTTTTACTTGGGGAAGACTATTCCGTATGGTAAATATATAACGTTGGTGAAATATATAGATAAATATCTTAAGCATATCAATAATGGAAACGATTGGGAAAGCATGTATAAACACCCAATAACTAAATAATAATCAAAATCGGTAGTTTGAATCATTTTATGAAGATAATGATTTCATGTCTATATAAAATTGGGACAATATGTATGCTTGGAAATAGAAATTCAAAAAATTACATTATATAAAAAAGAATAAAATATAAGAATCTTTCCCAAAATTTTGAGCTCCATCCCTATCATCTTCTACCAATATCCATTTCTCTCTCATATATGATGTAAGGTATCCAAAAGGAAATGTATCCTATATTATACATCTATATGTTTTCAGTTTTCCCATATACCATCAGAGCTCTTGATATAGTATGAGATAAACTCATTAGGCCATCATCAATGGAATCTATACATATCTTGTGAGTTTAAATAACATGGAAGTGTGATGATATAATAATATAATGAAGTAGTAATTAAATTAAAAGATTAGGAACATGTACCTAATGGAAAATCTGATTTAAAATATATGCTTCACCCCTTGCCAATATAACATTAATAAATTACAATGAGGCAAAATGCCCTGTAACACAATTGTAAGGGATGTATTTCCAAGTATCATAGTAATTGATAATTCCTACTCACTATCACAATGAGGAAAAGCATTCCCATATTCAATGAAAATGATTATTATTTATAGTATGAAATTTATTTGGAATCCATGATAGAATTTTATATAAGGAGTTTGTCCCCCTATCATAGATTAAGGAATCGATTCCTGTATCAAATATAGATGGGACACCATGCCTTTTTCACAATAAGGGGACATTATACCTCTACCAAATATAGGGAATCCATGTATGTTTCATGATATAGGGAAACTATGACCATGTCACATATATGAATGCAATTCCAATGTAACATATTGGAGGTAATACAAGCCCATATGTAAATATTAAATGCATAAGGGTCTCCTAACCCATTAAAAACAATTAAATGGGTATTAATTCCCATAAAAACAATTTATAATTAAATATTTTTTTTAATATAAGAAAAATAATAATTATTAACTCAAATTAATTACAATGATAATGGAAATAATGTTGTTCCATTTCAATGGGTGATCTGGTCAAACCACTCATATAATTATTTTACTCATTAAATGGAAGGTGTGGTTAAAATTCTATTCCACCAAAATGAACCATTTAATTTATGTAATCAAAATTTTTTATATTGTAGTAAAACAATTTAGATGATGTTTTATCAGATTATTTATTTATAGACACCAATTAATTATGATAGACACACCTCCAAGGTTGTCCATAATTGAATAGGGAACTATACCAATATGAATTATCAGATTCTATTCTTGTTCTTCCAAAAAGGATCTATTACTCATTGTTTTTATGATTTGAGGAAATGAAATAGAGAGGCTATTGTGTGAGATTATAACCCATGATATATAATAATATGTCGTTAAATGATTTACAATAAACCACCTAATTTCTGATTACAGGGGAGAAATCATTTACTATTAGCCACTAGTTTGGTCATGATGGATAAAAATTCGTAAAACATATGAATGTTTAGATAATTGGGAATATGATCTTCCACCTAAACATATCAATCGAGAGAAAATTACATTATTATAGGTGAAAGATGAATTATTTTATTCTCGAAATAAATCAAACATGTCAATGACTAATTGAATTAGTTCTTGTCTTATCGACATATTAGAGATCCTATCCTTGATCCGAACATGTTTTAAATGGAGGAAGTATACCACTTTTTCCCACTAGAGGCTAATATATGTTTTAGGGGATATATTAAGAAACATTTATGGAATTTTTGGTAAAATAACTAAATTATTAGGGTTTCCTATAATGTTTCTACACAATTGTCCAAATGATGTTCCAACCCAGTGCATGGAACTGCCTCAATGGGGGACCCTACATGGTTTGGTTGCACCGTTTGATAAATAATTTGAGAACTATGCTACATGGATTTGATAAAATATTTGGATACCAACCATAAGGGTGTGAGGAAAATGGTGAATGGTTTCTATGAAACCTTGATCCCTAAATCCCTTATGTAACACCCCTCACAGTTAGGGGAAACCTTGTGGACTGAGTCATATGATTTCAAATAACTATGAAGCCCTTATATTTTATTCATTGTTTGGGGTTCCAAGATCTAAATAATCCAAAAAAATACCCTCTAAACCACAATTCCCTCATTATGAATCCATATTTGTTCCAAATAAATTTTTACACAGAAATTTAAAGGTTCCGTAATGGATAGAAAAAAACAATGTTTTTCATTTATTCCCTTGAAAATGACCTCATTCAATCATCCACCATCCAAGGGTGTAAAAATTCCCTATTAGAACAACTATGGCCACTAAAAAGTATCCCCGACATACAAATCCATTGTCTCATCCTGTAACAAGATGTGATTATATAAAACATGTATTTAACTGATAGCTCATCAATATATATCCATCATGATCTGATCAATTATTTGTATATGATACTCCAAAAATAAGAATCATCATTTAGCACATCATTCTCGGGATCAAGAAAATTAGATATTCTTTCATAATAATAAGGAATATGTTAAACCTACAAGACATCATTCATGGAATGGTGCATTTGAGGTAATATAAACTGGTAGTATATTAGGCTCAATATCTCCATGATCTCAATTGGCCAATCAAAGTGTTGAGTAGTTTCCCCTTGCCTCTGTATCCATTTATTCCCATTTATGGGTGATTCCCAGAAAAAGTTATGAGCCCTAACTATAAAATCCATAGTACATCATTGAAAATATGTATAAGATTTCTATTAGGACTATGAAATATTAATCTTCTTACTAATAATATGAACATGCTCTGAATTATCTAGAATGATATAATGACCCAATGGTAAGACATCTCATGCATCTAAGATGCATATGTTTGACTGATATTACCTTCCATTTAGTGCCACATAATGATCCATACATATCATATCCTAAAATATATTATTGTAGGAGAACTCTATGAAATATATATTCATCTCCCAATAACATCATATGATAAGGGTTCATGCGTGAAGAATATACTCTAATATGAATATAATTCATTCCAAATATCCATGAGTCTATAGGTGATCTTTGAGATCAAAATAATTTCTGTACACATTACTATCTCTAAACCGTTTTTTAAAATTTAGGTGAAATGAGAATGCATAACCGAAATGATAGTAAAGGGGACCTCATATGGCTATTTAATCTCATATAAATTCAATATTCCTAAAAAAACAACTGATAATGTCTCCCAGATAGCATGGATGTGGGATACCTTTTTGATTTTATCCATAACTACCAAAAATAGTGTCACTAACTCAAGGACACCTAGGTAACCCGAGGAAAAAATCTATGACAATATCCCCCAATTTTTCATTTTGGTAGAGGAAAGAGATTTAGAAATCCATAAGTCACTTGTGTATCATCATCACCTACTGAATGGTTGAACACTTGTTGATGGCACCATCTATCTATATGATCAACCCCAACCTCAAATATTATCTAAATATATCATGATACATCATGGAGATACCTTTGGAAACATACCATTGAGAAACATGTAACTCTCACATTATCTTCCATCTAATATCTATAGGATCACATATATTCCTTTGCACATACAAGATGTCATCATTATATTTAGACCAATTTGGAGGAAGGTACTCACCAGAATTACTCTCTTGTGGGACCAATACATGAGGATCTGAAAACAATCATATCATCACTCTCACCATAAGGAAAGAGATAACAGGTATAAATGTTAACATAGACTGTATAAGATGGTCTTACACCTCTATGTCCAATTTATAGAGGAGATCTATAAGATGTTATTCTCTACTATCCTCTTGAACCAAAAGTTTCTGAGTCCTCCATTTTAGTAAATAAAGAACATCATTTCCATTCTCAGTCATATAGTCTATCTCAATTACAAAAGACTATAGATATTCAACACACATTAATTTTTAAGAAATCAATTCATGCAATGTAACGATATACCTTAGACGCATTTAGACTATAAGAACCAGAAAACTCAATCCAAGATGAAAATTCCTCCACCAACATATAGCGTTTCAAAAAGTGGATAAATTTAGATCATGAGCTGGCCAATTATACTAATAACGCTTCAACATCCATGACTCGTACAAAATGACTCTATATTCCAACATCAGAACCTCCCCTACCTCATTACTTGATGAGTCACACTGGCATGTATTCCTTCTTCCATACACTAGTAGAAAAAATATTAGCACTAATTTCAATCTCCCTTTGATATTCATAAAGGATATCTCATAGTATTCATAACCTATAAAATTTACAACCCTATTAGTTAATCTCATAACTTTTTCTTATTATTTTTATATTTACTTTATAAAATTAATGTAGAATCTATATTTCAACAAGAAACTCTATAAATCAAAATCATTATTGGGATTCTCCCTAGTTGAAAAAACTATAACATTATCTGGTTTAACTAGAACATAAAATTTTGAAATGATATCACCATTGAACTGAACATTGTTAATAAAAAAGTGAAATAGAATGGGTTTAGAATACAACTATTTCTCTCTTAGTGTATTCAAGACAATTTAATGATGTGTGGAATGTTCAATTTGATCATGAAAATATACAATTGTTTCATCTATGAATTCCATAATGAATGAATTTATGTTGGGATAGAAAAAAAATATTCATCATACCCAGAGGGACGTTTGGAACATTTGTGAGACTGAAAAAAATATCAAGGTACTCATGTAATCTGTATTGGATACAAATAGCTATATGTGTAATATCTAAATGTAATAATTTCACTTGGTAATATTCTGATCTCATATTGATCTTTGAAAATATTCCAGTACTTATGGGATAGTCAAAAATATTATCTAGGCAAGGAAAGGGTTGTTTGTCCTTCACTATCAGCTAATTTAATTTTATGAAATCCATGTAAATCTAGAGGGTTATCTTGTCCCACATGTTTAATAGGAGTAAAGAATCCCAAGGTGAAGTATTGAGTTATATAAAACATTTTCCACAGAATTTTT
Organism: Viscum album; assembly: GCA_963277665.1. Taxonomy (NCBI): domain Eukaryota; kingdom Viridiplantae; phylum Streptophyta; class Magnoliopsida; order Santalales; family Viscaceae; genus Viscum; species Viscum album. The sequence continues at coordinate 1,221,751,961 of OY728159.1, forward strand.
TAGATACATATGGATCTAAGATAAATCATTAGTGTTTATCCACAATGGTCTAATGGAAGACAATGCATCTCTTGGAACTAGATTAATAGTAAACACTCCCTCTATATCATGAGGTATTCTAGAAATTACTTTTGGGAAAACATCCAATATTTTATCAACTAAAATTTGGATTTTTTTTCTAATTTATTCTTTTTTCCTCTATTAGAATGATAGTAATTTTGAAGGTCACTCTAACTACTCAAAGATAATTTAGTCAAGCATTACCTTCTTCTACATCCCACTCACACTTGTGAATATATACATCACATTATGGTGATATAAATGAATCAATATAGATATAAAAGTTCCTATAGGCCTGATAGGAAATCAATTATTATATTCTATAAAATATATCAAAGAACGACAACTCAATAAAAATGTGGTCCCATAAAAATACATTCCATCCCACCTCAAGAGGACAACCATTTCACTAAAGTATACTCTATGAAAACATACCTAATGGTCGAACATTCAACAAAATTCCACTGGAGTACTGAACACTAAGACCAATGATCTCCAGAAAAAGCATAGATATTATTGAATGTGACACACCAATATTGAATAAAAATGAAATTATAATAGACAAAACTATAATAGTATCTCGAACAGTAGATTCATTTACATCCTACATCTCTAGTATATGATGAAAATGATAAATCATGTTAGGTCGATGGACCTGTACAACAACCTAACTACATGTTGCTGCTCTTCACTGATAGTACTATATATCATATTCCCATCTATTATAACTGCATCCTCTTCCACCACCTTTACTCCTTGTACTATTCCATCTACCTTCTTGGTTCATAATATCCCACAAAAAATTAGGTGTATCATCGATGTGTATAAGTATCATGTTTCACTCTCCTCTGTGGAGGTGTATTTAGAATATTGAATACAGATATTAACATCTAGAGAAATTTCCCTACAACATATTTTCACCCATACATTAGCTTCATGGGAAGATACTACTACTAGATCACCATTGCTAACTATATGATAGAATGGGTAGATCATAGAGCTCCATTAAAATTGTCCAGAAGATTTAAGAAATATTCGCAAAACTAGGCAGCATCACCCGTATGTGGAATTATTTTTCACATTTGATCTATAGGAGGTATCACTGAAAGATCAAGTATCATCACCTCCTAGGAATGGAAATATCCACACTCTTATTGAATGAAACATCAACATCATAGTGGGTTTTCTCTATAAATATCCAACTCATGTATCTGATAAGATTTAACATTGATTTCATCTAATATTATATGAATATGATATGTAAAATCAATAATAAATAATAGTATCACTCAACTAACTCAATTATTTATGTATGGGTGACATATACATTTATATTGATCATAAGAGATACTAACTCTTACCAACTATTATGGTCGATTACAGTTCATGTTCTGTGTATTTCAATATAAAATTAATTTAAAATTGATATTTTTAATAAATATCTCATTGAATGGTTTATCCAAATTGATCAACAATTCTAATCCATTGGTGGACATACAAATTATTAACCAAAGTGTGTAATCCTCATAATTAATACCATAACATATTCTATTTCATGTGACTAATGGTATGTCACTCAACATTATGTTGTTTACTAATTATGGGTTTTTATATATCCTAAGAAGGAGAACACACTTTAGGAAATAGAAGGCACTCTAGGTACAAACTGTGAATCTCAAACCCGAGCATAAAATGCTATTCAATTTACATATATATCATATAATAATGTATTTTCTCAATAAAATAGGGAAGACATGAAAAAATGGAAGTATGTAGTTGATACAATATATTATATATAAATAATAATTGGAGAAACAATTAGTGCATCCTAGACTCCATCAAGATCATTTTCTTCCGTCATCCCATCATATTCCATGTAAGAAGTCAAACATGTATTAGTGGCCAATTTCCCTTATCTACAACTAAAAGATTGTAGAATATCTTGTTATCATTAGAGTCCTAGATTGGGTGTGAGGAAAACACCGTTAGGAAACCACCAATGACATTTATAATTTTTATAACATGGGTTATTAAAATATATAATTGAATACTAATAGTAATAAATGTAAATAGGACGGCTCTTGTTGGTGAAGGAAAACCTAGATAACACAACCTAATTTGGACCATTCCAAAATATCATTGAATAAGTGTCAAAAAATGATATGACATTTATCAAAAGAATAAAGGACTTGATTACCAATATCTGAGTATTAAGGTCTTATATCCCAATATCTATGTTATTTTCATCATGTATGTATATAACTACAAGGGTTGTTGTAAGGCCCCAGCCAAAAAAATTACATAATCTTGAAATAAGATAATAATTTACATTGAAGAACATTTATGATTTATAGGTTTAATGAATAAGGTCATAAAATATACACAACAACATGAACATTACATGTAGACACTTCTACTCACTATCAATTATTTTCATTATTAAAAAAATCTTTTACAAAAGAGACATGTTTAGTTCCACGAATTAAAAAGCATGACTTTTCCTTGATCCCATCTTGGAACATATTTATCTGTAAGTCATGTGAAAAACATTTCAAAACATTGGATAAGCATAAAAAGCTCAGTAAAGGATATATAATAAAGGGAAACTATTTTATTTTCCAAAAAAATTTAATCCATGAATTGTTTATCATAATGTAATACATTTCACATTTAAGAAGTGGATAATTCACATCACTGAATATAATTTCATTGACTAACCATATTTTGTAATTATATGATTACCAAACATGAAATAGAAAACAACTTATGGAATATAAAGGAAACTTATGAGATAAACATACATAAATGGAATAACCATAGGGTCGACTTCCAAACATATCACTAAACGGAATAGCCATATGACATGCATATAGACCCAATGCATTGGAGGTTATAACACAACCACCCAACCTTGGTTTATCATAGAACCACCTATCATTTGGTTTATCACATTACCACTAATCATTTTTTTTAATGTAACCATCAAAAAACATCCAAATACCATTATATAAAACAAAAAATATTTCAAATATCAATATTTCACATATAAAATTCCATTTGAAATCAAATGAAATCATTTCAATATATTGAAATAATCACTCCATTACAAAAACCATTTTTTTAGAAAAACTCCCAAATTGGAATAATGTATTTCTTTTCCTTTTAAAAACATTATGTCTTATAGAGGAAGCCAAATAATTATTACGACGGTAGAGAGTTCAATATTACTAGAGAACATAAAATAGATTCCTTTTTTAGTTTATTAAAATTATACATAATTTAAATATTCTATTTTAATTAAAGAAACATTAAACGGGTTTTATTATACACTGTGTAAAATAAGGAGGTGTATGTTATAAAAAAAATGCATCAATGAAAGAAGATTGAGACAAAGTCCATTACTGTGTGTCCAACTTGTCTTGTTCATTCTTTATCTCCCTGAATAATAATCATATGATAATTTATAATTGATTTAGAAACATTTTAAAGTTTTTTATTCCTTTTATATCACTTATTTACTTGCTATAATAATCATATAATTATTCATGTTCATATCAGTCATTTTTAGATGTTCAGTACATGATTCAAAAATGAACTTGTTATAATTACAAATTGTCCATGACGTCAAAAGTAAATTATCTCTGGAATGATATTAATGATAAACATTTCTTATATATCATAAATATATCCTATATATAGGTACTTATAATAGTCTATAACATTTGTAGATAAGAAATGAAATTCCCCTTTCATGGAGACGGTAAGTCGTACGTACGCATGAACAATATTAACGTTTCTATTTCAAATTTAATGGAATTAGAAATTAATGATATATAGGTGTATTATAATTCTATTATAATATAATTTCATTATATAGGTCACATAATTTCATTAATTTGAACCTTTATAGGTTCCGTGTATATCATGAACGAGTCACATCACATTGAGTTGGTGATAGTCCTTGCATCCTTAAATGAAATTATCTTTTTTATATAGCATGAAATGATTAATGGTATATTCTATGTGAAATTTAAATAATGATAGAGATAAAATAAATTTAATAAATATAATATATCATTATTTTTCCATCATAATGGCCACCATGAGATGTGGTAGGGGAATGTTGAAAAATCATCATTTCATGATGCATTAGTTCACCGTGCACATAAACAATATGTTTGTGTCCATTAGACTGAGTTGTGTGGAAGTGTTGTTTGAATACATCCCATAAAATGAAACAACTATATTTGAGATATTGGTGTTAGTATGTAAACCATGAATAAAAGTATCAAAGGGAGTGGATATGTAAAAATGATTGAATTGAACATTAGAGAAGACATTATCTCAAATTGGGTAACGTCATTTGATTTCAGCCAAATGGATTTCTTTATTTGCATTCATCCTAGGGGAATTTTTCAAGAAGGAAGGGAGTAATGTTGGGAGCTTATTTGGGCAGTTTTTGGATGAGAAAAGGGGCTTTAAAGGTTTGAGGGAGGGGTTAGGGGTGTCTTTTTATAAGTGGGAGGAGGGGTTATTTAGGAATGTCTTGAAAGATTATTTTATTATAAACTAAATATAGATTTTAATAAGGTCCAAAAACTCATTTAATTTGAGTAGGATATGATTATTTCTCTATATCATATAAAAAATAGGATTTAGAGAACTTTTGGTTTCAAATATAACATTATAATTTTATTTCACCTTTAGTTGTCTAATTTTACTATTACCATGTCTTCATTATATTCATACAATGTGGTTAATTTAGTTTCCTTAAAATTCAAAACTAATATCAGGTGGTTCATTAATAAAATTTAAAAAAATATCTAAGTCATTTGGATTAATCTTATATTTTTAGGGTTATTATATCATTTAATAAAATAATATTTGTTTTAAAAAATCATCTTTGACAATTTTTAAACTATTCATATCATGACATATTAAAAATCCATTACAACTTGATTTTATCAAAAAACATAATTAATAAAAATATAAAAAGTCACACTAAACCCCTAAATTATTTAATGTTATAAAAATTTTCAAAATAAATTGATTTTAATTTTTATAATCTCATTTATTTAAATCCTTCATTAATATGGTAATCACTACATCACCATTGTGTCTTAAATAAATACATTTATTTGAGGTCTAAATATTATAAATAAAATACCATGAATTAGGAAATAGTTTCTTATTTATAATTAATATTTACAGTTGGACGGATAACTTATATTACTCTATATAAAGAATTGTTTACTAAAAGATACATGTTTAGGTTTTATTTTCATTAAGATTAAATTAAAAGTAATTAAATTTCATATTCACACACAAGTGGCACCATGGGGACATTAAATAGACCATGGATGACCATTCTCATTAATATATTATCCAATATAATTATGAAACGTGTTTTTGTAATTAAATATTATTATAATTTTATATTTTACCCTTATTTACCATAATTATCTTTTAACCATTGTAAATATAATATTTACTAAAGTTACTATTCATAATATCTAAAAATAAAAGGTACCTATTTTCTATATTTGGAACTCTTTTTTACAAATATAGAATCCATTTTTAAAAATTAAAAGCACAAAAATTTAATAAATTAATTAAAAATTAATTTTTGTTGTCAAAACTAAAAAACGCAATTTTAAGAAATAAAAACTACCAAAAGATTGACATGCATTTACATCCAATTTCAATGTGAAATTACTTGAAATTACCAAAATTGGATTTAATGATAAAAATTTATTCAATTACACTTTAAAAAAATTAAATATATAGACAAATAATATAAATATGTTAGATTAAAATCAATTTCTGAATTAAAATGCATTATTTTTCAGTATTCATTAAAAAATACACTTTAGTAGAAAAATAAAAATATTTCAACTTAATTAAAATTTGATTTTTAAATTCTAAATAAGAACTTAATTTTGACAAGTAAAACATATAATGGTGTCAAAAAACGATATTTAAAAAATGGATCTCCAACAAAAGGAGGTAAAATATCATTTATATAAAAATATTTCTTTTATAAGAAAAAATGAATTTATTTTTATATAATATATAGAAAAATATATGATTAATTTATGATATTACATATAATATTTATCATATATTTTTTATTATTTAAAATTCTATAAAGGGTGATATGAAAAAATAATTATTCTCTTTTAAATAAGTATTCATAAAATCCCAAAAATTATATTATACTAGTTTTTATTTTCATTTTTATTAAATATTGTAACCAATTAATCAACATTTAATAATTGGTAAACCATATATCGAAATTTAGTTTAAACTATTCATTCATTAAATTACAATAGCTAGGCATTAACTACTAAATAAAATAATACCAATACTATTGTATTATTTTTTAGTATAACTTAATGTTGTGTGCAATGTATGATTTCAGAGAAGCACATTGTTGCGTATTGAGTACACTATAAGAAAAATTTTCCAATTTAACTTGAAATAAAAATCCTATACATAAATATTAATATAAATAAAAAAATATTACTCAATAAATACATGGTTCGTTGCATCCTTCCACCCTTTTGAAAGTGCATCCTATGAATGTTAAAATTGTACCCCGAAACATCAATAAAAGCCCCACCATAAAAAAACAGTGATAAAAACTATCACATTAAATGAAATAAATAGTTTTATAATGGTCACACGATATGAAACATACAATAATTCCCTAAAAACATGGATATGGAAGGAAAAACTAACCATGATGTTCTGATACAGAGTGATATAAAACATAATCTGCAGAAAGTTAACCACTAGAAACCCTCAAAAATGTGATAGGATAAACAATATTTGATTCCCTATTAAGAAAGGTAAATGTAAAATTTTTTTGTTTTATTTTTCATTTCCTAACATTGGTGAATTTATTTATGATATTGACTAAGATAATAAGGAAATGTACATACGTTTCATGTAGAGTTTCATCCTTTAACAAGTTTCTACCAAAATCTCATCGTTCCTCTAAATAATGGGTTTTCAATATGAATTGGTCACACCTAAAGAACTATAATCAATGTCAATAGAATAAATGTATCCTCAAAATATGAACCATATATTTTCCCTATCGTTACACAGTATCCAAAAACAAAAATTGTTAGTACATGATCAAATTATCCCCAAACAGGATAATCATCTATAAAGATAAATACTACTCTTAATATCCAAAATTGAACAATCAATATCCAAAGCTCAATAAAGACCATTTAATACACAATTCTCCTTAATGATATTCAAATTAATCCAAAAAACGTTTTGAAACCCAAATTTCAGAATGATTTGATCAAATGGACTCCCACAAAAAATCATACATTTATCTTCAAATAACACTGAATAATCATAATGTCTCATACTGAAATGTAATTACTCTAATAATATATTATGTATGATAGTTTATTGATTTCTATAAATTACATAAAACAATATACGTATAGAATAAAAACATCGATACTTCAAAAATAAATTTTAACCATTACTCCTCAATTGAAATCACATATTATTCTATTTTCCATAGCGATATAGTGTTCCCAAAAGAGAAAATGTCTTGCAAAATATCATTTATCACATAATCACCAAATCATTTTCTTATAGTAAGAAAATCAATTTGATAAAATATATGATCCCCATGAAACATGTTATTTATCAATAAAATAATTTTACTAAAAATAATTAGTCATACTTACTAGGGACATTCCTTAGTATAGTGGAATGTGATAAATCTTAATTTTAATAAAGTTGTGGGTTCCAATCTCATAGAATTTCTAGACGCGACGAGTTGTCAGCCGTGCTAGAATATTTCCCTTTTATAAAACCATATCATGTATTTCATATTGTTAGAAATAAAATAATTTCCAAAAAATTAACCAACACATATTTTATCCTCAAATGTTTATCTAATATCTTTCATTTTATATCCCCAAATTTAATATCCTTTTATCTCCTTAAAAACCAAAGATCATTTAAACCAATAAGGTTATCCATTATATCTACACAATAAAAGATAAATATATCTTGAATAAAATTTTCACATATCAATCTTCAGGGTTACACGTACTCGAAAAAGAATTCCAAAGTAGTCCCATCATCAAAAGAGAATTACTAATTTTAAATATTTCATAATGCTAAAATATAACATAACTCTTTAATTAATTATATGTAGACTTCATACTCATTCAATATTCTTCGTGATCCCTTAAACATTATTTTACCATATAATGCGTAATACATGTTTCCTAAAAACCAAATCACAAATCATATCACAAGATTAAATAATGTCAAAGAATAAGCTATGAAAGAATCCCTACCATTCATAAGTCTTATTCCATTTCCTCATCTTCAATTGGAATTGCATTAGGAATTGGTAAATGTATATTTCTATAGTCCTTCTGATCTCAACCCTAAACCTTCTTCATAGGATATCTATTTTTATAATTAAAATTAAAAACACATTTAATACATTCAATTGATCCTTTAGAAATAAATTCACTCCCTTTCCTAGAGTCAACTAGATTCTTCCTTTTTCTATGGCATGTTATTTCTTTATGACTTTTATTACAATATCTTGATAATCGTTCTATCCCTTTGATGAATTTTCATATGTGTTTCATTCCACATGCTTTACACATATGTAAATGAATATACATACATTTATGATTATTACCAAAACGTAAATAGTGATTTGTTTCTTGCATATTTGATGCCTTAGAAAAATCAACAAGCTTCTAGTGGTCAATAATTACACCAAATAGTTTTTTTACAATAAATACAAGAGTTATCATTATATATTCATTTCATTCAATTTTTTATTCATAAAAACACTATAGTATCATTCACATCCATTTTTACTTTTGTGCATCCTAGATCCATCCATTTTCCCAAACCAAAATGGTCAGTGTGAGTATATCAATAAAATCATCATATAAAATCCCAAAAGGAGGTTAAACACTGAGATATACTTATTCCTGTAATCATAAATGCATTAAATTTATCAAAAATAACTATTACAGTTTCTAATATTGTAAAATTTATGGTTATGTCACTTATTCATAAAAAACACTATATCCTCTAATTTTATCCAAACCCACCCCTGATACCAACAGTAAGGCCCAATCTTTTAACATTACATAATCTTCAATTAAGTTAATAATTCACATTGAAGACCTTTTTAAGTTTAGATATTCAGATAATAAGGTCATATCTTATACATAACAATATGAATATTTCAAGTAGACACTTCTACTCACTATCTATTATTAGCATAATACCAAAACACTTTAAAAGAGACATGTTTAGTTCCATGACTTAAACAACATCAATTTTCCTTGATCCCATCTATGACCTGATTCATCATTATGCCTTGTGAAAAGCATTTCAAAAAAAAGTTTTTGCTTAAAAATCACATTAATAGCTACATGAAGGAGGAAAACTCTTCTATTTTCAAAATAACATGTATAACATGAATAGTTTATCATAAAGTAATATTTTCACAATTATTAAATATAAAAAACAATTCACAGAATATTTCTTCATTGCAGAAACTTTTTTATAACATAAAGATTACCATAAATCACATAGAAAACAATGTATATCATATAAATGTATCTTGGTACCTAAACATAATTCAATGGAATAACTATACCGTCAGCCTCCACAAACATCACTAAATAGAATAGTCATACGGCTGACTTCCATGCCCAATGAATTAGAGGGTATAATGTATCCACCCATACTTTATTTATCATGGAACCACCCATCATTTGGTTTATCATGTATCCACCAATCATTGGATTATACTGTAACCCCCATCAAATGTCATAGTACAATTAGATAAAACACCAAATATTGAAAATATCAACATTTCACTAATAATATGTCATTTAAAATCCCGAGAAATCATTAACAAGATATTTAAATAATCAATTAATTTTATAAATTATTTTCAATATCAAAATGCCCAAAAAAGATAATATGGTATTTCTTTTCATTTTAAAAACATTAAGGCTTATTTTGGAAGGAAAATAACAATTACAGTGATGGAGATGTCATTATCTCGACAAATGATAAAAACATTACATTTTTCATTTTGTAAAACACTTAATAGATAAAATATTCTCATTTAGTTAATATAAAATTCAATGGGGTTTATTATAAATAGTATAAAAGAATGAGGTATATATTATAAAAAAATCCTCAATGAAAGATGTTCGAGACTAAGTCCCTTACCTTGTGTCAGAATTTACTTGTTCATTCTTTATCTCGCCAAATAATGAACATAAGTTAATTTCTACATGATTAAGAGAGTTTTTAGTGTTTATTATTTCTTTTATATAAATTATTACCAGGTTATAATATTCATAAAATTATTCATGTTCATATAAGTCATTTTTTCGATGTTCGGTACATGAGTAAAAAATTAACATGCCATAATTAAAAATCATCCATATGTTCAAAATCCCATTATCTCCATAATGATATTCAGGATTTAGAAATAATATATATCATATATATCCTGTATTTATTTATTGATAATATTACATTTCATTTGGAGATAAGAAATGATATGCACTATTTATTGAGACGGTAAGCCGTACGTATGCATGAACACTAGTTTCTTTTCAATTTCATATTTAAAGGAACGAAAAATTAAATATAAATAGGTATATTATAATTTCAGTATAATATATTTTTATATATTTGTTACATAACTTCATTAATTTATCTTTTATATGTTCCATGTATAGCATTAATGAGTCATATCACATTGAGGGGGTGGTAGTCCGCATTTCCTCAAATGAAATTATCGTGTTTATACAATAAGAAAATCATATAGTTACGTTATAAATTATAAATATAGAATCAAAGAGATAAAATTAATATAATAGTTATCATATATATTTATATTTCCCAAATAATTTCCACCATGTGAAGCTGTAGTATAAAATTGATCAATCATCATTTCATGAGGCTAGAGTTCGCCGTACACAGAAACAATATGTTCATATCAATTTGATTGAGGTGTGTGTAATTGACATTTGAATATTACCCCTAAAAACAAGTTATATTTTGGGTACTTGTTTTTTATTTATACAAATAATAATAAGATAATAGAGAGTGGAGAAGGAAAAGTAATGTAATGGATCTTGATAGAAGACATATCCTCAAATCGGGTAACTTATTTTGATTTGAGCCAAAGGGCTTTCTTGAAAAGAATTCTTCCATGGGGAAGGATTCTAAGAGGAAGGGATGAAGGTTGGGAGATTATTTGGGATGAGGATGGATGATGCAAGGGGATTGAGAGGTGTGATTAAAGGGTTTGAGGTGGTGGCTTTTTATAAGAGGGAGGAGGGGTACTTTAGGAATGTCTTCAAAGATTAATTTCTTATTAACTGAATTTATATTTTCAAAATTTCAAAAAAAACATTTAGATAGAAGATAATTTGAGGATTGTTAGAAATAATTACAATTAATCAGATTTATATAAGTTTTGGTTTCAAATTTATCATTATCATTTAGCATAAACCATTAGTTAACTAAATTAACTATTACCATGTCTTCTAGTATATTCCTACTTTATAGTTAATATAGTTACTGTAAAATGCCAATATAACCCCAAGTGGTTAATTAATGACATTTACCGTATTATATAAGTCTTTTGGCATAATAATACATTTTAAGAATTATAATATTGTTTAATAAAATAGTATTTTTTTTAAACTCATTTATGTCAATTTTTGTACCATTCGCATAACGACATCTTAAAAATACATTAAAACATGATTATTTAGAAAAAAATTCATTAATAGAAAACTAGAAAGTGAAACTCAACACCAAAATTAGTGTGTGGAATAAATATTTTCAAAATAAATATATTTTATTTTTTATAATATCAATTATTTAAATCATTTATTAATACGGTAATCACTACATCACAACTGTGTCATAAATAATTTTATTTATTCAATATATTAAAATTATTAATAAACAATTAGGATGTATGGAATATCTTTAAATTTATAAATAAAATTTATAGTAGATATGATATCTTATATAACCCAATATAAAAATTGTTTTAATAAAAGATACTTCTTTATGTTATGTATTCCTCAACTTTAAATTAAATGTAACAAAATTTCATTTTCACACAAAAGTGGCTACATGTGGTCCTAAAATCAACCCAAGGATTCCATGGTCCGAAATATCTTATAAAATAGAATTAGGATGTGTGTTAGGGTAATTAAATATTATTATAATATTATTTTTACCCATATTTACAAGATTTACCTTCTAACCATGTTATATAAAATATTTACTAATGTAATTATTCATAATGTCTAAAAATAAAAGGTACCAATTTATGAAATTAGGACATAATGATTCAAAAAATCGAATCCATTTTTCCAAATTAAAAAATACAGAAATATAAGAAATTAATTTAAAATTAATTCATATTGTCAAAAGAAAAAAAGTTATTTTACGAAGTAAATACTATCAAAAGATTGACATGTGTTTATGTCCAATTTCAGTGTAAAATTACATAAAATTTCCAACATTGGATTAAATGATAAAAATAAAATATAATTAAACTTCAAAACTAATTAAAATTTGAAATATCTATATAAATAAATTTTATTAAAAAGCTATTTTGAATTAAAATTTTGTGTTTTCCAATATTCATAAAAAATTAACATTAACAAAAAAATACCATAATTTCATCCAAAGTTAATTTTTATGTTACAATTATAAATAAAAATATTATATTTTCAAAAAAAACATATAATTTTGTCAAAAACTATATTTTAAAATAGTTCTCTGTCAAAAGGAAATAAAACTTCATTTTTAGAAAAATACATCTTTTATCAGAAAAAATGAATTTATTCTTATATCATATCATGAAAAAATAAAATATGAATTTAAATCATTACACTGAATATATATCATATATTTTTCCATCAAATATAAATCCATAAAGAGTGATATGAAAACACTATTTTTCACTTTTAAATAGTTTTTCATAAAAATACATCCATTATATTCAATTAGTTTTTATTTACATTTCTAATAAATTTGGAATCCAATGATTCATAATTTAATCATGTGTAAACCATATTTCATAACTCAGTTTATAGTATTTATTCCCACTATTCCAATGGCTAGGCGTTAACTACCATTTAAAATAATAATAATAATATTGGATTATTTTTCAGTATAACTCAATGTTGTGTGAAATGTAAGATTTTTGAGATGTCTGTTGTTGCGTATCGAGTATGATATCAGAAAAAATCATCAACTTTAAATTAAAATTAATATAATATCCATTATTATAAATAGAAATAAAAATATATTACTCTATAAATACCTGGGTCATTACTGTCATAATTCTTGATATCAAATTTATAGGTTCTCCTTGCCCAAATCACATAAAAGGATTCCATTACAATATCATAGTATGGGGATTCCATAACCATATCACACATGGAAGGGATTCGATGAATTTGTAGGGACATCATTCCCAAATCCCATATAGGGATTCGATGACCACATCATTGTGTAGGGTCTCTATTACAATATCAAATTTTGGTATGCCCTGACCATGTCATATATTGAAGTGAAGCTTGGCCAATATATAAATATAACATGCATAAGGGTTTCCATCCCTATTAATAAAAATTAAAAAGGGTATTCATTCCAATACATCAATAGTAATATATAATTATTTACTTTAATATTATCAAATGTATAATTCATAACTCATTATCATTTTATAATAACAAGTGTTTAACCATTATTTTATTTAATTGGGTAACTTGGTCATACAACTAACATCCATTGAATTCATTATTAAACAATATGTGTGTCAGCTAGGATACAACACAATTATTAACCATTTCATTTATGTTAAAAATATATTAAATTTCATTCTAAAATGATTTAAATTTTTTTATGGTTGATTAGTCATTCATAGTGACAAATAGAATTTGATCAGCACACTATAATGGTGAAAAAATGATGGAGATGGACTAATAATAATAAGAATTAGTGGATAAATACTATAAAACATAATTTATTATTTTAAAAGATAATTCATCATATATATGCCTATGAATTATTTCCATATAGTGATGTAATGGGAAAATAGTCATACACCATGAAAATAGGGCATATGACACTTCATCAAAATAATGTTTCTGAGAGAATGATAAATTATGAAAGGGGGATGATGAATGAATATATTTGTGTTGTGGATCCATTAAGAAGAACGATGATCAAATCGAGGTCAAATTTACCATGATATAGATGAACCTAGAACAGAGCCAAAGATGTATTTGATATATAATGTAGGACTCTGTTATCTTCTATATGATAATATTATTGGTCAGGTAAGTTACATAGATATTTACATTAAATTATGATATATGATTATAACGTCAATGAAACTTGTGAATGTTTAAGTAATAGAAAACATGATATCCTAAGCATTATTCAAGGCTATCCACCAAGACATCATTTCATTGTTTCATTAAGAATACTCAAAATCCCCATAAATAGTATATAATGAAAAAATCATTGAATGAAATGTTTAGCTATATAATTTTAAACAATCCATTCCTATTATTATCATGCATGTTGATTTTTCTCATATAAATCAAACAACATAAGGATATATTTAATCACATTTAATCCTATATTTATGCATTATGTGTTAAATGCATGGATGTGAAGATTAAATTAAGGATATGTAAATCTAATTAAATCTATTGAGTGGAAATGGGGATGGGAATCTGCTATAGAAATGTTTGTCATGAAAAATAATTTGTTAATTTTGGAGGCATATTGGAGGTACTAAAGGATTCTTGGATGGTTTAATGGAGTTGAATAATGTATAACATTACATGGATATCATTATGATAGAAATATATATCTAAATTTTTTCCTCTGTGGAAAATTAGAATTCAAATTGACTATAACAGTCAATGTGAAAGAATAATGTGGATTGAGATGGAATAAAATAATTGAGGGGTTGCTTTTAGAAGCTAGAGAAGATCTTCATTATAGACTTACAATACTGTTTGAGGGATTTTTAGAGGTAGAGGAGGAATAAATTCCTTAATAATGGAAGTTCAGTGAGTTGAAATGGGAGGTTGAATGGATTTTTACAGGTACATGGAGGTAAATTCACATTAAATATCTAAATATAGGTTATGCACTGTATTTGATAAAAAAAATATTCCCATGGTTTTTACCTTAGGTAGTGAGAAAAAAATGTGTTTTTTGATTTTTTAGTGCATAATAAATAGAAAAATTAAATTAAAACGATTTATAAAGTGAAATTAAATCTTGTTAATGGAGAACTGACATTAAAAAAATAAAACATAAAATTTGTTTTTTATCTATAGTTAAAGGTTTATATAATTTATGATAATGTGATATTGATTATGATTATATACTATTTGTTACTATATAATTATTTGTATGTTATATTATATAATTGGTTAATTTAATGGGTCTATATTTAGTGGAATAACGAGTTTTATTGTCAACCCTAATAATAGAACTCATTGGATGTACAGACCTTATGGTTTGAATTCTGTTTGAGTTATTTAATTGTTATAGTTTTGATGGAAGGAATAACTTATTTCATCTTTGATGAAAGGCCTACGGTGTGATCAAAGACTTCTATTAAATAATTATATTTGATTTTATTTTTATTATATTATGATATATGATAATATCATCCAGTTATTTGCTATTACTATATGAGTATGTGATTAACATTGGTTTCATTAAAATATATATGTTTAATATATGTTACATTGGTCATATTTAATATAAAAATTAATATGGATTACTTTATTGTTAAAAATTTACTTGTTGTTTATGTGATTTAAATGACATATATTATTTTGAGGTAGATTTTCTAGTCTGTAGAAGATTTATTCATCAACCATATGCAAATGTCAACATCCTCCTATATGTGGAGAGGCATGGAAAATGTTATTTTTTGCCCTAACTGGGAATAGTTTTGAAATTCCAAATTAAGAAAATTAAAAAGTGGTAACTAAGTATTATTAATTTACCCATACTGTATAAGATATTATATATGTGTATATAACTATTCCAATTATGGGATATAATTTGTATCGTTGTCTAGATTATAAAAATATAGAGAAAAAAATATTTTTCAAAAAATATGGTATTATTGTTCTTAGTTTTTTCCTATTATTGTTAATCTATTTATGATAATGTATAATGTTTATAAGTTATTATTTCTAATTATTAAAATTTCATGTTATAATAGAGAAATGTTTTCACACATCATACATATCATATATGTTTACAAGGCATGTGCATTTTTGTCACTTACTATAAAATTATACTAAAATGGGTTCTAGTTTTATAAATAATTACTTATGACATAGTCATTGTTTTCCTAAATAACTTATTAGTCGTATGATACATAGACATGCTTTATCTTTTTGAACATCATAAAAATGTCTGTATATATAGTTATATTAGATATATTTTCAGGTGTGTAATAACAGTCATGAAATATTTATTCTTATGGTATGAAGATACAAAATATGCATGAGAGAACTAGAATGTGTGTACTATTTTCTTGATTGACTTATAATATTTGAGGTTGAATAAATGATATTTCTATATGGTATATAACCTACATGGGTTGATATTCAATATTCTATATAAGATAACATTTAAATTATGATATATAACATAGGGTATTTGTGAGTTGAATTTATTTCCAATTTAACAAAAAGTAGTACTTACTATTCTCTCGATGTTGTTCAAATTTTGAGAGTATGGCTATAGAAAATAGGGTTATTGTTGGAAAATTTATTCCTTAGATATCATAAACATCGGTAAATCACTCAATAAATTATTTATAATGTACAAATAACATTTTGTTTAGTATATGGGATAATAAAAAAGGATTAATTTTCATATATATAATAATTTTTTTTAAAAAAAGTCATTCATGAATGTGTTGTAACTAGATTGTATGGTGGGAATGATTGGTTATTTTATTAGGATATTTAGCCTATGAATTATATGACATAACTCAGGATAGAATGATTGAATTTATGTTGTATTTTAGTATTAGGATGTAGAGATGCTAAAAAATGAAATTCTTCTCTAATTCAAGGTTGTTAAGAATTATTATGAGTATAATTATTAAAAAAACCTTTTCTCTATAATGATAAGGGATTCATCTTTTAGAAGTGATAAATGAAAATTTGGTTTTTCTGGGAAATTGTAATCCCATTTATTTAAATCCTAGTTATTAGCAAAATCATGAAACCCATGGAGATTATGTTAGAATTATAGATTATATAATGATGGATAATCTAGTGGAATGAGTTTGGGGTAGACTATAAGAGACTTGTATTCCTCTACTTATTGGATTTATGTTATTGGATCCCAATTAACCCATATTAGTAATAAAAAATGGGATTTTGGTGAGTATTTAATTATCCAAATATGATGGTGGATGGTAGCGACGTGACCCCAGCTGACCCGATGAGTGTCCTCGGGTTTAGTGTGGGTTTTGAATTTCAAATTTTTTTTATCATCATGTTATTTTGGATTCCCACACGGTGTAATATGGTTTCCCTCTTTTCTGTAAAGAGGAAATCTTGAAAATGTAAAAAATAATTTTCTGAAATTATCCTAAAATGATATTGGAACTATTGAAATGGTTGAGAAAATTATAGCGAAGTCATCCCTCTGGTGTTTCATCGTTTATTTTCCTGGTCGAGAGTTTGTCTAAGGATTTTTAATTATTGATTGAAAAGTAAAATTAATTATTTTATAATATAATAGTTTCAAGATATGTGGTATACATTTTACGATGATGAAATGGATTCATATTTATGGGGAACATGGTTCATTGGGATAACAACCTAATGTGAGTAATGACTAATGTCCTTTAAACGAATATGAGAGGTGTTCAGATGAAAATTTTAGTTCATGAAACAATATAGAGAAAAGATCCATGATTATATCTTTGAAAAATATTTAGGGATCCAAAACCATATTGACAAAGACCACGGGAAATTATAATCATCTTTTAGGATGAAGTGGAGTTCATTGTAGATGTAATATGATATTATTATTGTAGTTGATGAGTTCATTTATTTATGAATACCATCAATAGGTCTTGAAATTTTTAGTAATGGTTTTCCATTGAAATCTAATTATGGAGGTACATTGTATTGTGTTTTCAATTCACCTATTAAATGTATTGTGGGATTGGTTTATTATATTAAATGAGACAGGACATATAATCATATGTGTCCCATAAATGAAAAAATATAGATAGTTCATCATTCATTGAGAAAGGATGAGTGAAGTCTTTGGGTTGAAAGGTAATATTTATATTTTAATGATTACAACAGTCATTTTAAGTATATTTATTCTTAAAATTAGGATGACGTTTATATTTACCCTAATTAGATAGGGTTTATTCACATCTACAAATCGATACAAGTGGCTTGGTTAGATCTGATCCATTAGGGAGAAATGTATTTAGGTATTAGTTTGTGATGATAGGAATTTGGTAGTATATTACATACTAAATTGGGATTTATATTCATGAATCATATGGGTTGGGAAATTGGATCCAAAAATTTAATATACAACCAAATTTTATAATATTATATAAAATGGATTCGATAATTGTGTGTAGATATAGTATATTGATGGTGGGAACAAACAATTTATGTATTCAATAGGTAATTCATCTATTACAACACCAAAAAGAAGATATATGATATATAATAGAAGCATAAATCCTGGTAGTTATAATAAATTATTAATTCATACAAAAACAACACTTTTATTAGAAAAATGTAATGGTTTAAATGGTTTTGGTATGTGCTATGGGTCATAAGAAATAGAGTTTCTTGACGAAATCAATGTATTGGAGTATGTTTTGGCTAATTCCATGCATGATTGATAGTGAAAACTCTATAAATGTCCAAAAAAATTAAATTTATATATAACTACAGTACATATTTCAGTGAATGGATATCCCTCAAGATATTGTATATTATAATTTCATTTGATGTGGTTGTGGTATGTCATAATTACTAGAATGTACAATTATAATAGAGTGTATTAAAGCATGATTACCTAGGTAGTTTAGGGGAGATTCATATAGATGATTCTTGTGGATTATATCTATTATTATGGGTTATTTTCAATATTCCATCCCTTTTCAAGAATGGTATGGTATTTGTGTTTTAAAATTCAAATGATTTGGAAAGAGAGTGAATTAAAATTTTAGGAAATTTGTAAGTATGAGTCTGTGTATACATATTTTAAGTGATAAAGTGGATTTTATTTATATAAATGTGTAATGAGAATATATTATTGAATTATTCCATCATTTGTGTAAAAAGTGGGATACAATGAGTGGATATAGGCACCACATAATTCACCATGGTAACCCGAATTGAGTCTTGTTTGTTAGACAATGGGAAAACCCAACCCCCCTACCAATGGGAACATAGTTGTAGGATAATGGAACCTCTTGTATCATTATACGTTTGTTGGCGGAAAACCAAGTATCGATTGGTTTTTTATGAACAACAAATATATAAGGGATGTTTTTTAACTTATCATGTTTTTTTACACCCATTCTATTATGGGGTCTTATTTCCAACCATATATGGTTGTGTTTACCCTACATACTCAATCAATTTTCCCCATCATTATACATTTACAATTGAGAATTGACTATGTCTCTTAAATAATTGTGGTTGTCTTTCTCTTCTCTATTATAATCCTACCCCATTTCTATTCCACATCCATTTGCTACAGTATGGTAGTATTGGGATTTAAAATATGAATCTTGAAGAGAATTTTATACTTTCTATAAAATATAAAGGATAACATGTATGGATGATAGAGGAGGTAATTTAAGGTAAATTCAAATTTTTAGGATCTGTATATATAGGGATGTACCTTTTTTTTACATCTATTATTCAATTAATATTTGGTGATATTATTGGTAAAAAATAATAAATAAATTTTCAATTAATATATGATTGGTCTAAATACCTTTTAGGATCAAACTATAATCATTTCTATGATGGTTCATCCAAGGGAGGCCACTGGAATATTATTTCAATAACTATAACATGTTTAAAAATACTTGGAATCATAATAAAAATTCATAAATAATGAATTGAAATTTAATATAGTGATTTTTTCGTCTATGGGATTGTTAATGCTGATTATAAATTTCATGGAAAACAATGTAAGAATATATTTATAGGGTGTTACCACATATTATGGTGGGTATTCCATTATATATCTAATTATTTAACATATTATTTACCAACCAATGATATATTGGTTTGATAGGGTGAGTGTGGATGATAGATAGGGGTTCCAAATTTCCATTCATTACTCATTGAAGGGTGATTATGGTAAATCAGACTCACAATAGATCTAATAAAACCTCTTTTTAATTTTACACCCCTGATGTCCATGTTTCATTGGGATTGTGGTGATATAGAATGCCAATAGAACTCGGAAGGGGTATTCATGAATATAAATGGTGTTAGAAAGTCTTGAATGGTTATTTTACCATTATATCTGGACGAACAGTTAATATATGTGTAAGGATATTGATGATGTGGATTTATCACATATAGAAGGGATGCCATGAATGTGTAAAATTATAGGGACAACATTCCAAAACCACATGTAGGTATTCCATGACCAAATCGTTGTATTGGGTCGCTATTCATATATCAAATATTGGTACACCATGACCTTGTCATTTATTGAAGGGATGTTAGGCCCATATAAAAATATAACATGCACAAGGGTTTCCATCCCCATTTAACATAATTAAAAATGGTCTCTATTCAAATAGATCAATACTGATGTATAATTAATTACTTTAATATTATCTAATGTATAATTAATAACTCATTAACATTTCATAATTACATGGGTGTAACCATTATTTTTATTAATTGGGTAACATTGTCATAAAACTTACATCCATTGAATTCATTATTAAAAAATTTGTTTGTTAGAAACCACAATTATTAACAATTTTATTTATGTTAACAAAATATATAATTTCATTCTAGAACCATTTAAATGTTTTTATTATTGATTAGTCATTCATAGCCACGAAGACTATTTTATCTGCAACCCATAATGGTATACACAAGTTGAAGAAGGAATAATTATAATAATAATTAGTTGATAAATACAATACCACTTTCATTAATACTTTAATGGGGAAATCATCCAATCATTACCTTTTAATTTTTTTATATAGTGATCAAATGGAAAAATAGACATTCACCCTAAAAATAGGGAAGATGACCTTTCCCCAAAAAATTGTTTTTGAGAGAATGATAAATGATGAAAGGGGCATGGTGAATGAATATCTTTTCGATGTTGATGCATTGAGATAAACAATGAACGAATCAGGGACAAATTGACCAAGATATAGATGAATATAGCACAGAGAAAAAGTTGTATTTGATATATATTGTATTACTCTATTATCCTGTATAAGAGAAAATCAGTGCCTAGGTAAGATAAATAGATAGGAACATTAAATCATGATATATGATTATAACTGGAAAGAAACTTATGAATGTGGTAGTAATATAAAACATGATATATAAAGCTTTATTCAAGTCTATCCACCAAGAATTCATATCATAAATTCATTAAGAAAACCCACACACTCCATAAATGGTATATAATGAGAAAAAGATATCACTGAATGCAATGTAGGGATATATAATTTTACACAAACCATTAACATTCATATCATGCATGTTGATTTTTCACATATAGATCAAACAGAATAAGGTTATATTTAATCACATTTAATCCTATGTATATGAATTGTTCGTTAAATACATGGATGTACACTATAAATTAAGGATATGTAAATCTAATTAAATCTCATGAGTGGAAATGGGGATGGGTATCCACTCTAGAAATGTTTGTATTGAAAAATCATGTGTTAATTTTGGAGTCAAATTGGGGGTACTAAAGGATTCTTGGACTATTTATTGAAAGTTGAATAATGAATAACCTTACATGGATATTATTATGACAGAAATATATATTTGTAAATTTTTTTGTATGTGGGAAATTGAAAATCAAATTGAAAATAACAGAAAAAGTTCATGAATAAAGTGGACTGGGATGGAATCTAGTAATTGAGTGGACACTTTTAAAAGCCAGTGAGGAGCTTCAAAACAGCCTTAGAACAATATTGGATTGATTTTGAGAGGTATAGGGAGATTAAAATCCTTACTTGTGGATTTTAAGTGAGAGCTTGAATAGATTTTAAAAGAAAAATGGACATAAAATCCTTTTAAATATCTAAATATAGGTTATGGACTGTATTTGATAATAAAATAAAAATAATATTCCCATGGTTATTACCTTGGGAAGTGAGAAAAAATGATATTTTTTGATATTTTTAGTGCTTAATAACCAAATAACTTAAATTGATACCATTTATAATGTGTAATCAAGTCTTTTTAATGGAGAATTGACTTTAAAACATTAAAATATAAAATTGGATTGTTATGTTTAATTTATGTTTTATAGAATTTATCATATAACATCAAAATCACATTAGTTTAATGGGTTAATGTATATCGTTCATGGATTACTAATAATAAATTTATTATATAAATTTTGTTCTATTATGATTTCATAATACATATTTTATATTTATACCACATATAATTTTCCTCAAATATTCTACTATCTTAGAAAATTATAAAAAAATTATAATTATCTATTTTCAACAGATTAATTTCAAAAAAAAAATTTATACCATAAGTATGGAAATTTTAATATGGGAATTTATAATTATAAATTAAAATTATATTCTTTTGGAAAATATATTTTTTTCTAAAAAAATAATTTTAGGCACTTATTAATATTTTATTGGACTTCATTAAATTATCTTGACATTTTTTTATAAATATATATTATTTAATAATAATAATTATAGAAAAATATAATATATATTAAAATTCATAAATATATCAGAAAAAATAAAATAATATTTTTCCCCAAAAAATGATATTTAGTTCTTAAAATCAAAAACTATTTGACATCAACTCATTTATAACTTTATATATATGACTTAAATGAAAATGTTTAAATATATTCAATATTTTTCAAAAAAGGAAAATATAAACAATTATTATACTAGGGTCAATATACCTAAAACCATATCATTCTTGTTTATGTGTTATGTGTATATTCTATTATTGTGGTAGTTCAGTGAAAATGACCTGAGTCGTGATCTCAGAAAGCTTGAAAATATTATGTAGATTGATTTTTTCATGCTTTTGTCAGTGAATTTTAAATTGAGATTTTTCAATACCAAGGACATGAGATTCTATCTCCGCTGAAAACTCAAGTGAATGGGCTTTATAGGGTAAGATCCAAATGATCCTGGCCATCAAAATTTCCTTTTATGTCAACTAGCCATTATTAGAAACCCTAATATACAAATTTCAATGGTCATTATAAAATTTCTATATTATGAATGGATATAAATCCTAATGTTTTTTATTTATGACAATCAATTTTTATATATTTAAAAAACAAAAATATTATTGTTTGAGATTTATATAAATACATTTATTACTATTAAATTTTTCATTCAAAATTAATTTTATTAATAAATGTATAGGACATTACATTGATAAAACATTCACTCATGTTTATGATTTTGTTAGTGTGGTAAATTCAAATTCTCCGAAGGTCAACATTATTTTAATAAAGTGATAAATTATTCACTGATGTTTATGATTTATGATTGTTTTTTTATAAATCAATTTCCAAAATTGATGATTATATTATTATGGTGGTATCCCATTCAAGATGGATATGATTATGTTAATATTGTGATATATTATTCACTATTTATTGGTTATATTGGTGTATAAAAAAAAATTTACACGTTTTTCTGATTATATTTCTTTCAATAAAATACATTAAATTTGTTTTTATTATTTTCGTGAAATCTCATTTCATCCATAATCTTGTGGTTAGTAGTGATGACTTGATGACTTATGAATATACTGGTTAATACAACACAATAACATGTGATATCCATTTTACTATTGGGGATATATTATTCAAAAACCTATTATAAAAAAAGAGAAACCTTTTTGACACTCTATTTATTTAAAATATGGTAATTCTCTACCCATTATTGAAACCGTCCATAGACGGTTTTCAAACAAAATATAGCCTAATCATAGAATATGATAATGTGATAGAGTTTATGATTATATACTATTTGTTACTATATAATGATTTTTATGTGATATTATATACTTGATTAATTTAATGGGTCTATATGTAGTGGACTAATGAGTTTTATTGTAAACCCTGTTAACTAAAACTCATTGGAAGTAAAGACCTTATTGTTTACATTCAAGTTTGAGTTATTGAATTGTTACAATAATGTTGAAAAGAACAACTTATTTCATGCGTGATGAAAGACCTGAGGTGTGTTCAAAGACTTCTATTAAATTAATATAATTGATTGTAATTTTTTTACATTATGATATATGATAATATCATTCAGTAATACTCTCTTACTATATGACTATATTATCTACATTAGTTTCATTAAAATATATTAGTTTAATGTTAGTAACAATGGTCATATTTAATCTAAAAATTAATATGGACTACTTTATTGTAAAACATTTCATTTATGTTTATGTTCTTTATATGAGATATATTATTTTGGTGTGGATTTTGTAGTTTCTACAAGATTTATTCATCAACTCTTTACAGAATTCAACATCCTCTTGTATGTGGGGAGGCATGGAAAATTTTATTTTTTGGCCTAACTAGGCATAGTTTTTAAATTCCTAATTAAGGAAATTAAAAAGTGGTATATAAGTATTATTAATTTATCCATACTATCTAAGATATTAGAGATGCATATATATCTATTTAAATTATAAAATATATTTTGTATTGTTGTGTAGATAATAAAAATATAGCGAACACGAAATTTTTCTATGAATATAGGATTATTGTTCTTAATTTTTTACAATTAATGTTAATCTATTTTTAAAAAATTGTAATGGTTATGAGTTAGTATTTCAAAATATTAACATGTGATGTTCTAAAAAATTATTAAGTTCACACATAATATATATCTTGTAAGTTCACAATGCGACTGCATGTTTGTCACATACAATAAAATGGTACTTATAAGGGTTACTGTTTCATAAATAATTAGTTATAACATAGTCATTGTTTTCCTAAATAACATATTAGTCATATGATATATAGACACACTTGATCTATTGAAACATAATAAAAATTACCATTTATATATTTACATTTGATATATTTTCAGGTGTGTAATAATAGTCACAAAAGATTTATTCTTATGGAATGAGGATACAAAATATGCATGAGTGACCTGGAATGGGTGTACTATTAGATTGATGGAAATATAAAATTTGAGGTAGAATAAATGATGTTTCAATATGATATATAACCTAAAAGTGTTGATATTCAATATTCTAATTAGCATAAAATTTAAATTATGTGATATAACATAGTTTCTTAGTGAGTTGTGTTTATTATCAATTTAACAAAAAGTAGTTCTTACTTTGCTCCCGAAGCTGTTCAAATTTTGAGAGTATGGCTATAGAAAATAGTGATATCCTTGGAGAATGTATTCCTTAGAGATCATAAAAATGTGTAGATCACTCATTAAATTATTTATAATTTACAAATAACATGTGGTCTAGTATATGAGATAAAAAAAGGATTTATTTTCATATATATAATAAAAAAATGAATAAAAGTCGTTCATGAATCTGATGTAACTATAATGTATGGGAGGAATTATTTGTAATTTTATTGGGTTATTTAGCCAATGAATTAATGGATATAACTTAGGATAGAATGATTCCACTTGTGTTAAATTTTAGTATAAGAATGTAGAGCTACTAATATATGAAAATTTTCTGTTATTCAGGATTTTTAAGTACTATTATGATTATAGTTTTTAAAAAACCCATTTTCAATAATGATATGGGATTCATTATTTTGAAAATATAAATGAAGAGTTTTTTAGGAGCTAATACAATCTCATTTATTGAGATCTTAGTGATTAGAGAAATTTATAATCCCTTGGATTGTATGTTAGAATTACAAATTAGAAGACGATGGATAATCTAATGGAATGACGTTGGGGTGGAGTATAAGAGATGTATATTCCTTTGCTTCTTGGATTTATGTTATTGGTTTCCAATTAACCCATATTAATAATAAACAATGGGATGTTGGTTAGTATTTAATTATCATAAATCAATATTTGGAATGTTGACTTGGTTGATAAAGTGATAGCGGAGTCATCCCTCTGGTGTTTCATCATTTATTTCTCTGCTCGAGATTTTGTCTAAAGATTTTTAATTAATGACTGAAAAGTAAAAAATTATATATTATAATATAATAGTTTCAAGATATAAGGTATTATATTTATGCTGATGAAATGGAATCATTTTTTTGATGATCATGGTTCATTGGGATAACCACCTTATGTGAGTAATGAAGTAATTTATTTAAACAAATGCGGGAGGTGGGCAGATGAAATTTTGAGTTCACAAAAAAAATATTTATAAAAGTTACATGGTTATATCGTTGAATAATATGTAGGTTTCTTAAACCATAGTGACATAGACCATGATAAATTATATAAAATATTGTTGGATGATTTGGTGTTTATTGTAGATGTAATATGATCTTATTATGGTGGTTATTGGGTTCATTTATTTTTAAATACATTCATTAGGTCATGGTGTTTTTTTTAATTTTTTCTATTAAAATATAATAGTGGTGGTAAATTGTATTGTGTTTTCAATTTTCATAAAAAATGTATTGTTGGATTGGTCAATTGTATTCTATGAGATAAGACATATAATCATATGTGTCCCATAAATGGGAAAATATGGATACTTCATCGTTCATTGAGCAAGGATGAGTGGTGTAAGATGTTTGAAAGGTATTAATTTTATTTTAATGATTATAACAATCACATTAAGTATATTTATTCTTAAAATTGTGATGATGTTTATATCAACAGAAATTAGTTAGGTTTTGATTTCACATCGACATGTCGATGTATGTGGCTTGGTTAGGTCTGATCGATTTGGAAGAAATAAATTTAGGTATTAGTTTGTGATGATGGGAATGTGGGACTATATTACATACCAATTTGGAATTTATATTCATGAGTCATATTTGATGGGATATTGGTTCCCACGATTTTATATACAATAAAATTTTATGATAATATATTAAATGGATTAGATAATTGGGTATAGATATAGTCCATGGATGGTGGAAACAATGTATTTATCTTTTTCATTAGTAAGTCATCTATTGTAGCACAAAAAAAAGATATATGATATATAATTGAAAGATAAATCATTTTAGTTATAATCAATTTTTAATTAATACTAAAACAACATTTTCATTAGAACAATGTAATGGTTTAAATGGTTTTGGTATTTGTTATGGATCCTAAGAAATAGAGTTTCTTGGGGAAATCATTGTATTGGAGTATGTTTTGGAAAATTCCATGCATGATTGATAGTGAAAACTCTATAATAGACCAAATAATATAAATTGTTATATAACTACAATATATATTTCAAGGAAATAATATCCCTAAAGATATTGGATATTATAATTCCGATTGATGTGGTTGTGGTATGTCATAATTAATGGAATATACAATTATAATTTAGTGTATTAAAACATGATTACCTAGGTTGTTTATGGGAGATTCATATAGATGATTCTGGTGGATTAAAAGTGTATTTTTTGTGTAAAGTTCCAAAAATTTCAAAGAATTTTTTTTTCTAATTTATTAGGAATTTTATGAGTCTGGAGTTTCTGATGGTGCCTGATTCCGATGCCCGGTGTGCCCAGAATCAATTTCTAATGTTTTGTTCAGATACATTATGTAAACATACATCTGGGATTTTTTATCTTTTGAACTGGTGCTCGGAATTGAAATACGAGGACACCGATGAACTCACAACACCGGTATTCTCTTAAAGGGTCCTTTACCGCAATTGTGTTTTATGCGGGTTGAGAGTTAATTTTTGGGGAAATTGGAAATAGTTAGATAAAATTGTTAGAACAATTTTATATATCTATGGACGTTACATACTCCCATGAGAAGTTGTTGGTGGGTCCCACATCCACCCAACTACCCATGTGTGGATATTTGGGAGGTGGGGCCCACACGAGTCCAAACCATTCGCCTCCCATAACAATCTTCAAACCCCCTTTAACCCCCTTGAATCTTTGAGATTCCATTTAATGTGAAAACTCCCCCTTATTAATGAGAAGTCTTCCACTCCCTCTCCCCATCTTAAATGTATGCCAACACATTTTAATTAATGAGTTCAACCTCTTAATTTAATTAAGTTGTTTGAATTTTGAATGGCATTTGTAAATAAAAATAATGGCTTTTCAATTATTTTATTTATTGAGGAATTTGTTGTGTTGAGAGGTTTGGGTGAGAGATATTTTGAGAAATGGTGAAGGGTGTTCTTCTCTCAAGGAAGAAGACAAACCATCCAACGAAGAACACTCGAGGAACGTCATTCATCTCCATCGCTCTTGGGCCAAACCAAAGGAGAAAGAGCCACTCGCGAGTAGTGCCGGCGATCCACCATCTTTGTCCTTTCATCCTCGACATCATTGAATTGTTGTCGTATCCCCACGATGCCATTCTACCTCGAAGCTTGTCCACATTCATTGGCTTGACGACGTGTGACTTCATAATCGAGGTAGGGGGTTTTGACCAATTTTTATTTGAATAAATGGTGTGCCTTGTTCGTTGTAGAATATCTTTGTTTGTCATTGGCCATGTGTTACCACCTAAAGAGGTGGGAGCGGGCCGAGCAAACTCGACCCGACGACTATCGGCTAGATCTTGTTTATTTTTGGAATCATCTACCAGAGGCGGAAAATGGAATAGGCCAGCGGTGCAAGGGCCACCGTTGCACACACAATGAAATGCCACAGCCAAGCGGGCCATGATGGAGGAAGCACAGCGTCGTCGCACCGTGCTGTGGACGCGGAGCTGTGGCCAGGGTAGGCCACGGTGGAGGAAACCGGCATCATCATGCCAGATGTGTAGAATGAACTGGGGCCCGCTTTGCGGGCTGCTTCGGCTGGAGAATCGGTTCGCCCGTCGGCCGGCCAGGCGGAGGAGATCCGTGTCGCCAGGAGGGCTCCACGCAGGATGAACCACGGCTTGCCCGTGCGGGCATCTCGGCACTTCCTATTTGGGAAGCTGCGATGGGTCGCGACGCACTATGCCTGGTCGGGCCGCGTCGCGCCCTCTCGGGCCGGGCCGCACCCCTTCGGGCCGGGCTGCGCTTGCCTTCGGTTTGGGTCGTGCCTACCCTCGGGCCGGGCCGCACCTGCCTTCAGGCCGGGCAGCGCCTGCCTTCAGGCTGGGTTACGCCTTCCACCGAGCTGGGTCACGTTTCATTAGGTCGGGCCAATACCCCATGCCAGGTTGGACCCGCCGTACTAGGTCGGACCGACCCACCAGCCCACTGGGCCTAACGGGTCGATCCCGTTTCACTTAAATGTGAATAACATCATGACCACGCATCCAATCGAAGTGTCATCTATGGAACTGGGACATTTACGAGGAGGAGGTCCATTTGTAATAATTTAAGTGATTTTTGGATGATTTTGAAAAAATGGGCGGGGTGGTTCGAAACCGAAACCAACTGGGACCTCGGAGCGGAAACACTTAAAACTTAAGGACCAGACATCTGATTGACATGTCATAAACTGTGTTGGTTTTTGTTTGATGAGATGTTTCTTTTGGAATACTCTACACAGGATTCAGATGTGTTTTGAGCATGGCCAGGTTGGATTGTACCCGTAATCCAACTGGTCCCCTAGAACAGAAATGTTAATAACTCACAGACCGGGCATCTG
This sequence comes from Viscum album, assembly GCA_963277665.1. Taxonomy (NCBI): domain Eukaryota; kingdom Viridiplantae; phylum Streptophyta; class Magnoliopsida; order Santalales; family Viscaceae; genus Viscum; species Viscum album. The sequence goes on from OY728159.1 coordinate 1,221,782,093, forward strand.
ATTGACGTGCTGTCTGTTGCGATGAGGCCCCATATGACGAGGCGGTCCCTTGAGATAATTCCATGTGAGGTTACGTGAAACATGGATGTATCGACCAGTAGCTCGGGGAGTAGACCCTCCTGGAGACGACCATTCAAAGTGCAGAGACCTAGTAGCTGGTTGAAACATGACGACAGCTGATCGATCGACTCGGAGTGATTCTGATGGACCAATGGGGTTCTCTTGGTTTTATTAGCTGACCCATAGTGGATGAGCTCTTGGTTGTAGTGGCAGAACTATGGTTTTCGACAGAAGGAGTACCTCTATAGGCTATAAGGGGGTGCGCTTGGTTGTAGCTGCAGACCCATGGTGGGAAGCTTTTGGTTGTAGCAGCAGGCCCACAATACTCGACAGGTGGAGTACTTCAGCAGTCTAAGGTTATTGAGAAGTGCTTTGTTGTAGCGACATGACCACTGTACTCTACAGAGGAAGAATTCTCCAGCAGTCGTGGTTTTGACATCATGAATAAAATCTTGGTTTGAACTGAGTCATTGACCTTTCTGTTTTCCTCATGACTGAGATGGGTAACATTATAACATAGGTATATGCATGGTCATATATCTAATTAAAGGTTATCTGTTGAGATCTTTCTTTTTATTTTATACATATTGGATTTAGTGAGACCTTGAGGGTCTCAGGGTCCATAGTGAGTATCGTTATACTCACCCTTGCACGGGATATGCCTTCACCTCGTCGTGCTGGATGCAGACGATAGACAGTGCTGACTGAGGCAGAGTGTACGAGGACTAGATGGTACTCGGAGGTGGAAACTTGGTGTTACGACACATGGAGTGGACCGATAGACACAGAGTGCTGAGGGGGTCATCTGTACATACCCTTCATGTAGGAACCCGTAGGACGATCCAGGAGTTGCCTCACCATTCAGATATTTTCATTTTCAGTTGTACTTTATTTTAGTTGTAGTTGTACATTTCTTTTGGGCTTGTATGTCTGGTCCCATTGTACTTCCAGCACAATTGTAATACTGCATTACTTAGTGTCTGCTTCTGCTTGTTCTCTAGTTTTGTGTGTTTACTTTCTATAACGTCATTTCCATGCCCGTTGTAGGAAATTATGCCTTTGGTGGTAGTCACCAACCACTGGCCTATGGATGTTGGGCTTGGGGTAGTCACAATGCGACCCCCGGGGGACGGCCTGTGAAAAATTGGTTTCAATAGAGTAATTTCTACTACAAAACATAGGACTCTGAACTTTTCTTTCTGTGAAGCAATATTGATAAGGGTACATAATGTGGTCTTCAGTTCAGGGATTCTAGTGTTCGTGCGGGCGACCGACATATCCATACACCAGGAACCTGACTTCTAATATCTGACTCAGTGAACAAAAAACTGATTGCATGTGTGTTTTCAAAAGTTTCTTTTAAGTTAGCTCAAACCAGGTTAGCTCACCAGGTATAGTATTTGACCGTGTGGCATCTGTTTCATTCAGGATGCCTCCCCATAGACGACCAGCTAGGACCCAAAGAGTTGTAATTACTGACAGCCCTCGAAGTGAAGAGACCTCAGTACATGGACCTCTTCAAGTTGAGGAACCGGTGGAGGCACCATTGGTACTACCACCCATTGGGCCACTGATACCACCATCCCCAGCAGTAGAGAGTGAACACTGCTTGAGCGCACTGCACAAGTTCCTGCGCTAGAGGCCACCAAGGATTAGGGGAGATACAGATATTCAGGAGGCTAAGGATTGGATAGAGGCTGTGGTGAGAGTATTCAGACTAGTAAGGACACAAGCTGAATTCCTGGTGATCATTGCTATCAGCCTTTTTCAGGCAGCAACATGAAGATGGTGGAGCCTGATGCTCCAGATGCATGACGAGGCGACACATCTATTGGCTGACTTCGAGGGCCTATTCTTCGTGGAGTTAGTACCCTCCACACTTTGAGTGGTGACTATACAGGAGATACTACATTTTCAGCATGGCAGCATGATATTAACACTATACTCAGTGAGGTTCATAGACCTCTCGCTCTACACTATAGATATGTTACGAGACCCATTCTTCAGGGCTCGAACCTTCGAGTAGGGGCTTAGGCGAGAGATAAGAGCTTCAATTATTTCTCACAGCATCCCAACACAGAAAGGCATGTTGGAGCGAGCCCTCCTAGTGAAGAGTTTCCTTGTTGAGAAATTGATAGTAGCAGAACCCACCACTAGTCGACATGCAGCAGAGTCTTCTGCAGCTGGCAGTAGACAGATGACGCAGGGGTCCAAGAGGACCAGACCCATGGGTGGTCGACCGTATGACTCAGGATATTGTATGTGCGGAACCCTGTGTGAAGAAAATCTTACCATGATTGGACAATGTTACTCCTACGGCGGGCTTGGTCACATGGCACGTGACTGTCTGACCCACCATACTAAAGATCAACAGATAGATGAAGGACCTCCCAGGCAGAGGAGGAGGATCGATTGAGGCAGATCGCATGGAGCTTGAGACCGAGGCAGAAGAGCTGGTCGTGCAGCTATTAGTGGACGACGCTTAGAGGTGTTTCCACCACCACCATGAGGAGGTCCACCCCGACCGCAGGGAATAGGAGGACATGGTAGAGCACAATTTCAGGCAGTTGAAGCATACGGCCATGAAGCTCTGGAATTTGGTGGAAATGAGCAACACTAGTTCCATGAATAATGGCCTTTGTTCATGATGATTCAGGCCTTTTTATGGTTGTTGTTATGGTTTCATTATGTCTTTGTACTTCGAGCTGCAGTAATAAAATACACTTATCCTTGTGACATTTACTTTCCTATCCATTTTGTATGGTTGATACTAAAATGTTCCGGTTAAAATAGTTGACATGATCCTCACATTCGATATTCCAACTGGAGGAGACCCAATAACCATGCACTGATGCCGACATTGTGAATCCTCAATTAGAGGCAAGAGTAAGGGTTGGATTTTTTGGTAGTAGTGTCGAGGCCTTACGACGTCGTCTATGGAATTAAATAGTACCGTTCATTCCAGGATAGACTGAATTAGGGGAAGAACATGGTTCTTCTAGGGGATGCGACTAGATTTCTCTTTTCGGAATAGGTGAAATCTCAGAAAATGTTATATAATGTTGAGAAAGAATGGTGGAGATGAGTTCATACAATTGGCTACTCTCACCATTGTTCGTTGAGCGACCGATTTACAGTTTACCGTAAATCTCAAAAGCCACAGGTGTGTATCTTCTCTTAGAAATACCTGAACCTGAGACAACAATGATAGAATGAATTCCTCCAGGACTATGAATTAATGATAGTTTATACTAATGGGAAGGGGAATTTTGTAGTAGATGCTCTTCGTAGGAGATCAGGCATTCAGCTGTTTGGAGAGGCGAGACAACAACTGGCCGCATTTCAGATATCTTTTATAGATAGTTATGGAGTCTCCACGTGTAGAACTAGAGATGGTTCAGACTACATCGGAGAAGGTGCAGATCATCCAGGAGCGGATGAATACTACACAGAGCAGACATAAGTCCTATGCTGATATAAGACGAAGATCCCTGGAGTTCGAGGATGGCGACCATGTCTTCCTATGGGTCTCTCCTCGACGAGGTCAATGGAGATTTGGCCGAAGTGACAAGTTATCTCTGTGTTTCATTTGACCGTTCTAGGTACACATTAGAGTAAGAGAGGTGGCTAACTACCTGGGCCTTCCACCTCAGTTGCACTGGATGCATGACGTCTTCCACGTACAACATCTTAGGAGATACGTTCACAATCCATTCCACAACATCGACCATGGAAAGCTAGATACTGATGATGGGTTAACAATCAAGAAGGTTCTAGTAGAGTTTGAAGATCGACATTAAGTGGTCCTTTGAGGATGGCTGATTCCTCTGGTGCACTTTTGCTGGTAGCACGGGAACCTCCAGGAGAGCACATGGGAGTGGGAGGCTCAGATGTGTGCTCGGTACCCACTTTTGTTTTCCTGGTATGTGATGTAGCTTTAAGGGGACGTAATGCTCTGAGGTGGGGGTAATGTAATGACTCATAAATTTAAAAGACTTTTTTATCATAAATCTTTTTAGTTTTATGAGTCCGTAGTTTCTGACGGTGCCTGATTCTGAGGCCCGTTGTGCCTGGAAATAATTTATGAAGTTTTGTTCAGGGACGTTCAGTAAACGTCTGTTCAGGATTTTCTATCTTTTGAAACAGTGCTCAAAATTTAAATATGAGGACACCGTTGAACTTACAGTGCCGGTATTCACTTAGAGCTACCTTTACCGCAGTTGCATTTTATGCTAGTTGAGAGTAAATTTTTGGGGAAAATGGAAATAGTAAAATAAAATTGCTGGAACAATTTTAGATATCTATGGAAGTTATTTCCTCTCATGGGAAGTTTTTGGTGGGGATGACATCCACCAAACTACCCATGTGTGTATATTTAAGAGGTGGGGCCCACACGAACCCCATCCATTCACCTCCCATAACTCTCTTCAAACCCCCTTTATCCCCCTTGAGTCTTTGAGCATCCATTTAATGTGACAACTCCCCATTGTTAATGAGAACTCATCACCTCCCTCTCCCCCTCTTAAATGTATTCCAACACATTTAAATTAGTGAGTTCAACCTCTTAAATTAATTAAGTTGTTTGAATTTTTTATGGAATGTGTGAATACAAATAATGGGTTTTCTATTATTTTATTTATGGGGCATTCGTTGTGTTGATAGGTTTGTGTGAGAGATCATTGGAGAAATAGTGAAGGGTGTTCTTCTCTCAAGGAAGAACACCAACCTTCCAATGAAGAACCATCGAGGAACGTCACTCATCGTCATAAATCTCCTGCCAAACCAAAGGAGAAGGAGCCACTCGTGAGGAACGCAGACGACGCACCATATTCAGCCTTTCTACCTTGACATTAACGAATTGACACCATCTCCCCACGATGCAGTTCTACCATGAAACTTGTCCATTGTTACCACCTAACGAGGTGGGTGTAGGCCGAGTGAACACGGCCTGACAACCCTCCTCTGGATCTTGTTTATTTTTTGAATCAGCGACCGGAGGCGGAACACAGAAGAGGCCAGCGGCGCAAGGACCGCCGTCGCACAGGCAATGTAAAGTTATGTCCAAGCGGGCAAAGACATAGGAAGCACGGTGTCGTCACGCTGTGACGGGGACGTGGAGATGCGGCCAGGGCTGGCCGCGATAGAGGAAGCCGGCGCAGTCGGGCCCGGTGTGCGGAATGAACCGTGGTCCGCATTGTGGGCCTCTTTGGCTAGAAAACCGGCCAGCCCGTCGGTAGGCCGGGTGGATGAGAGCTGCGACTCCAGGAGGCTGTCGCGCCGGAAGAACAGCGGCCTGCCCGTGTGTGCCGCTTGAGCAAAGAAGGTCATCCGGCTTTGGCCATCCAGTTAGGGAGGGTGACGCAACATGGCCCTACCAGTTCGGGAATTCCGGGGCCACACCCCCTGCCACGGACCACTTGGCCAGCTAGCCGAGCCACAACCGTCTGGGCCGCGCCCTCTCAGGCCGGGCCGTGCCCCTTTGGGTCGGGCCGCGGGTGCCTTTGGGCCAAGCCACGCAGGCCTTCGGGTCGGGCCGTTCCTGCCTTCAAGATAGGCCGCACCTGTATTTGGGTGGGGCTATGACTGCCACCGAGGCGGTTCTCATTTCTTTAGGTCAGGCCAACACCCCATCCCATGCTGGACCCGCCGTACTAGGTCGGGCCGACCCGCCAGCCCAGTGGGCCTAACGGGTCGGGCCCGTTGCACTTAAATGTGAATAACATCACGACCGTGCGTCCGATCGACACGCAGCCTATGACATTGGGACACTTTAGATGAGGTGGTCCTTTTGCGAAAATCTAAGTGAGTTTTAGAAGAATTATGAAAATCATCCAGGTTGGTTCGAAACCGAAACATACTGGGACATCACATCATAAATTCTTATAACTTAAGTACCAGATTTCAGATCGACATGCCGTCAACTACATTGGTTTCCTACTGATCATGCGTTTCCTTTGGCATACTCTACACAAGACTAAGATGTGGTTTGAGGATGGCCGAGTGGGAATGTACCTGAAATCCAACTGGGCCCCTAGAACGGAAATACTAATACCTCATAGACTGCGCATCTGATTGACTCACCGTCTATTGAATTGAGACTCCTATGACGATGTGGTCCATTTAGGTACTTCCCCGTTAGGTTACAAGACACTTGGAAGTATCGACCAGCAACTCGTGGAGTGGACCCTCCCAAAGACGAGCATACAGAGTGATGAGACCTTGTAGCCGGCAGAGACTTAACGACTACTGATCGATCAACTCAGATTGATTTGGATGGCCCAGTGGGGTGTGCTTGGTTGTAGCAGCATACCCACAGTGGAGGAGTGTTTGGTGGTAGTGGAAGACCCACGATAATTGAAAGGAGTACCTCTGTAGACTATGAGGCGGGTGCGCTAGGTTGTAGCGATAGACCCATGGTGGGAAGCACTTGGTTGTGGCAACAGGCCTACAGTACTCGACAGGTGGAGTACTTCAACAGTCCAAGGTTAGTGGGAAGCGCTTGTTTGTAGTGGCAGGCCCACTATAATAGACCGAGGAGGAGTTCTCCAGCAGCCGTGGCTTCGACATCATGAATAAAATATTTGTTTGAGTTGAGTCAATGACCTTTGTGTTTTCCAAATGATTGAGATGGTTTACTTGATAACATTGGTATATGTATGGGAATATACCTATGTAAAGGTTATCTGTTGAGGTATTTTTTTGTGGATTATCCTTGTTGGATTTAGTGAGACCTTGAGGGTATAGGGGTCTCTTCTGAGTATCTTTATACTCACCCCTGTATGGGCTTTGCCCGCACCTCTTTGTGTTGGATACAGATGACAGACCACGCTGTCTTATGAAGAGTGTACGAGGACTGGATGGTACCTGGAGGTGGACACTCAGCATGACGGAACACAGAGCAAACCGATAGATGTGGAGTGCTGAGGAGGACATCTGTACCTACTCTTAATGTAGGAACTTAGAGGACGATCTAGGAGATACTTCACCATTTAGCTGTTTTTGTTTTCAGTTGTACTTTCTCTCACTTGTAGATGTACCTTTATTTTGGGCTTGTATTTCCTGCCCCTTAGTACTTCCAGCACACTTTTTATACTGGTTTATATCGTGTTTTGTTCCGCTTGTTCTCTGGTTGTGTGTGTTTACGTTTTATAATGGAAATGCCTTCCCAGTTCTAGGGATTTACACCTTTGGTGCAACTCGCCATCCACTAGCCTATGGAAGGCAGGCTTGGGGTAGTCAATATGCGGGCCCTGGGGGATGGGTCTTGACATTGTGAAAATTTTAATATCCCATCCCTTTTTAATAAAGGCATGGTATTGGAGTTTTAAAATTAAAATTATTAAGATTGAGAGTGAATTAAAATTTTAAGAAATGTGTAGGGATGAGTTTTTGTATACATCTATCAAGGGAGAAAATTGATTTTAATTATATTAAAGGGTAATGAGAATATATGAATAAATTATTCCATCATGGGAGTAATAAACGGGATATAATGAGTTGATATAGGAACCACATAATTCACCATGGTAACCATAAATGAGTCTAGTTTGTTAGACAATGGGATAACCCAACCCTCCCAACAATTGGGAACCTAGTTTTAGGATAATGGAACCTCTTGTATCATTATATGTTTGTTGTGGGTAAACCAAATATCGATTGGATTTTTATAAACTACAATTATATAAGGGTTGTTTTTTCACATATCATGTTTTTTACACCCATTCTATTTTGGGGTCTTATTTCAAACCATATATGGTTGTGTTTACCCGACATACTCAATAAATTTATCCCATCATTATCCATTGAAAATATAGGTTTGACTATGTCTCTTTATTATTTGGGGTTGTGTTTTTCTTCTCTATTATCATCCTACCCCATTTCTATTCCACCACTATTTATTCTAGATTGGTATTATTGGGATTTAAAAATATGATTCACTAATTGAATTGTGTAATTTCTATAAAATATAGGGGATAACATGTATGAATGATAGAAGAGAATTTTTAAGATAAATTCAAATTGATGTGAGATATATATATATAGGTATGAAACTATTTTTTCTACATCTAGGATTCTAGTAATATTTTTTGAGATCATTGGTAAAAATGGAATAAATTATTTTTCATTTAATCTATGATTACTCAATATATAGTTTAGGATCTATCTATAATCATAAATATGATGTTTCATCTAAGGGAGGCCACTGGACAAGTTTTTCAATGACTATACCATGTTAAAAAATTTATTGAATCATATAAAAAATCCATAAATATTGAATTATAAATTAATATTGTGAGTTTTTTTAGTCTATTTGATTGTGGATGATGATTATAAATTTTATGGAAAACAATGTACGAATATATTTATAGGGGGTTAATACATATTAACATAGTTATTACACTAAATATCCATTTATAAAAACATATGATTTATATTCAAATGATATATTGTTATGATAGGGTGAGTGTGAATGACATAGAGGGGTTTCAAATTGTCATTCTTCTCTCAATGAAGGGTGATTATGGGAAATCATACTCACAATAGTTTCCATAAACATCTTTTTAATTTTACACCCTTGATGGACATGTCTCATTGAGAATGTGGTGATATAGATAGTCATTAGAACTTAGAAGGGGTGTTCATGAATATAAAAGGTGTTAGAAAGTCTTTAATAGTTCCTTTAGCATTATATGTTGATGAAAAGTTAATATATGGGTAACGATAGTAATGATGTAGATTTATAATATGACACTGGAATAATTGGTTCCCAATTTTTCTTGATCCATGTGAGATGTCTGGTTATATGAAATCCGAAAACATGCCAATACGGGTGTGCCTTCACAAATTAGTGGATAAGTGTATAACATTAGAGGAATTCATTTCCAAATGAGTATATTTGGTTTAGTTGGACCAATTAATCCATGTTTATGATTAAATAAGTATGGTGATAACCCTTTAACACATTTATAAGTTTATTTTATTATTTTGATATCAGATTTGACATTGTATTTGATACTATTTGTTTAATGAAAAAACAATAACCTATGATTATGATTACTTTAGCATGAAGATAACACATTAGTCTAGCAGTAATATTATGTTAGTATAATGATGACATGTACCCCAATAATAATAATTATTATATAAAGTTGATAAATCACTCACCCTTGTTATTTTAGTATAAGTATTCTAGTATCCATTTTAACATAGTTATGATTATGGTAATATGAAGATAACTTATTCACCCATGTTTATGACTGTTTTAGTAGGGTGAAAACCCACTCATTGTGGTTTTTATTTGATTCATGATTTCTAGGACACTCATAATAATTTTTTTAGTGTTAATGACACATTCATGTATGATTTTATGGGATTTATTATCTATTCAAAAATGATATTATTATTCCTAGTTGACATGGTCCCCCACACTAGTTTTACACTATATACTATGGTAACACATGGGTGTTACACCAGGATGGCCTCCAATAGTCCATGATATATAAACTAGCACCAAGAAGGAATTAATTTAAATTGGAGGCCAAATATAATGGAAACATGTAACAATAATTCATTTGAAAAATAAAAAATATACAACAACCCGATATATATATATATATATATATAAATTATATACAAAACATGTGTTAGAAATCAAAAAACATGTAAAATTCCATATAGGGAATATCCTAAATGGATATAAAAATATAATATATCAATCACCTAATTGTTTTAATACATTCATGGTATTATCCCTCATATATTTATAATCTCTTATAATAACTCCATCAATACATATCACCCCCAATGTACAACCAACATCTAATATGTTGTAATTCATCTAGCTCCACTAGATTCAAGTCCTCAATAGACAACACATATTGGTCATAAATCTTCCTAGACATAATATGATTGAGTTGATAACTTATGAATGGGTGTGTATAAGTATAAATAGTATTATGACTTGATATAATAATGTACACATAAAATAATATGATTTCCCAAACCCAAATTCAAATGGTTAATAAGAAGGAAATACTAATGAAAACATAAATTGTCTCTACTGAAGACCATAATGAATGAGGGGGGATTTCTAAAAAACTATATTTCAACATTAAAGGTGTTATCCCCGGACCCTAGTTACCTAGAGTTTGTGAATAATTACATCACATTGGCACGATCACAAGGGATCAAATCCGGAAGGACCGATTAGTTTAGTAGCCTTACAAGTACTTGGTACAAACCTATGATTAAAATTAAATTATGAAATGAAAAACAAAAACATTATGTATCCTTTGAACACATTCACCTCCCTTATAATATAAATATATATTATTCATAATATACATCTTCACATCCTTGAAAAAATATATCATACAAAGGGTTGTTCTCATATTCTTAGTAAGGTTAAAAATATTATAGAAACTTTCATAAATAAGAAAAAACATTTAAAGTAATTTATATAACTAAAACACATGCCTTTTAAACGTAAAAATCAGCATAATATGGAATAGATAAATCAAATGATCCCATTTACTTATTCACATGGATATTATACTAGTTGAATAATAACATTTAATATCAATAGCCCATTTCATAATGATGGAATGCATAATGCAGAACATCATAACCACAAAGATAAGGCCTCGGTCCAAGAAAACCAATTATATTTTTTCAAGGACTTGTGCCAATAAACTAGTTTTTATCATGATACCTATTGATGCAACTTAGAGATATGGCGAGCTTCACCAATCAATTATTATGTCCAATGCATTCCTCATATGAAGTGGTAGAAATATAACAGAAAAATTCAAATTAAAACTAGCATAAGAAATTTTATTACTTTAACCATAAACCATGAATTGTTTAAAATAATACTTCTATAGCCAATCTATCACAAAACCCTCAATACAATTTGGAATATTGTATCATAATAAATCAAATTAGAACATGTGTAAAATCCATCAATGGATGATGACATAGATGAAATAAAAACTATTTGGGAGAATTATATCCTTCTATTTGTAAATCATTTAAAAGTCACATAATTATAAAATAAAACATTTACATTGAATATATTCTTATAATATTGTAATGGAAGCTTATAATGTGTAATAACAGAGGAAAATATCCAAACCCTTCGTAAAAGTTAAAAATACATTCTTACCATAATTTGTCGAAAGGGCCATAAAGTACCTTATTTAGAAGGTGACTGAAAGTTTTGTTTCAAAACATTTTATAAAAATTAAAACAAGGTGTAAATGACTTTAACCCATAGTCTAGTAAATAGTAAAAATGTTTTAAAATATATTTTTGAGAAACATGAATGTGGATGATAATGAGGCCCCAGTAGATACTTACATATAGAAATCATCGGATAAGTAAAGACACTAGAATATTAACTCATACGTTGTACTTTTCCTTATATGAGGGTACATTAAATAATTATATTATAGTTAAATATTTTTATTATATTATAAAATAACGAAATACATAAATATGATATCTTATATGATATTGTAATGTTTCTTAGTCAATTATATTTCAGTAGTATCATTGTTTGGGGTGTTAAATAGTACATTTTCTATTATATGATTTTTAACGTAAATCATTTTTTTATTTATAGGATGTATTTGATTCATATGTAGAATGATATAATGTTTGTAAACATTATTTTTAATCATAAAATGAAATGTATTCTTGAATGTTTTGGATGGTAAATGAATCTCATCGCGTTCGTGGTGACAGTAATCCGTACGTACACAAGATCAAAAATATCATTCTATTAATGGTGACATAGTATGTATTATATCTTAAATACAGACTCATTAAAATTTTATATTGACTATTTTCATCAATTATACAAATTATTATACCAATCCAAATAATGAAGTGTTGAATAACAAAATATCCCACGACGTGGAGACAGTAAGCCATATGTACGCATGTATGCTGACATTGTCATTCATACGATGGATAGAATAATGAATATGGTTGTACCATATCTATAAAACTTTGTAGTATATAGATGGTACTGTAGTTATTAATTTGGTATGGAGACAACCAATAGAGTGGATGTGGAAGAAGAAAAGATCATTGATAAAGGAGATTAAATTATTACCTCTTCTTCGGGTTCTTCTATTTGATTTGATCATAAGGGCTCCTAAGGTCATCTTTCTAATCAAGGTAGGGCCTCTAGGATGAATAGAAGGTAGTTGGGAAGATATTTTAGCAGGGTTTGGCTGAGCCAAATTTTTTTGGAGGTTTGATTTGAGATATGGGGAAGTACCTTTTTTGTAAGAGGTGTGAGGGACACAATAGGAAAATCTTGAAATATTAATTTATTATACATTCATGTTTGGTTTATAAATTCTTTAAAAGGATTTATATCGAGTCTAAGGTGGATCAAGGTCAAAAACCACTCAACCAGTAGGTTTTAGATAGGGTTAGGTCACCATATTAACCATATCTTTTAGAATTTATACTTAGTTAAATAGATTAACATTTACCAATGTATTCTTGTATTATTATCATCAATGGTTAATAAACATACTATAGAAATCCAAAAGAACCCTGAAGTGGTTCATTATTGACATATCTAACCATATATATGTCATTTGGAAGAACTATATATTTTTGGTAATATTATATAAATTAATATTATAGTCTTGGTTTTAAAAAATAAGTTTGGTCCTTTTTGACACTATTTAGTATTTGGTTTTTATAAATGTCAAAAGAAAAATGAATACATAATAATAAATAAATTAAATAAATTCTAGAATATCATATTAGCCTTGAAAATTGATAAGATGTCACAAAATTCTCATTTCACATTTATTTAATTATTTATAGAAACAAATATTTTAATCATTTATTAATAATGTCATTACTGCATCATCATTGTGTGAAAAATGAATTTAATAATTTAATCTCTAAAAGTTATAAATAAAATACAATTATGTATGAAATATTTTTAGATTTATAATTAATATTTATAGTGGAATTTATATTATTTAAAATCCAATATTGAAAATGATTAACATATGAAAAATTGAATTCAACACTTGTGTTTCTTCTTTAATTATAATAAAATTAAATGTCATATACTAATCCTAGTGGATAAAAAAGGATCATATTTTATTCCTATGGTTGATTTTGGATAAAATAAACTTATCTGATAGAATAAGAACATGTGGTAGGGTAATTAAAATATTATTTTTACCTTCAATTACCTATTTAATTGTATGTGTGGAAAATAAAATCCAGAAGTTACTTTCCATCAAAAATTATTTTCATCCTATCAAGCCAAATTTTACTTACTGATGTCAGTAAAATTATGGTTTATGCAAATTTTTTATCTTTCATAGATGGTGGGTAAAACATGTTCAAAAATTCAATAAAATTATATACATCAAATCATGATATAAAATGAATCCAATGAATTATCGTGAACTAATATATGTATTATGAATATATCTTGATATAAAATAAATAATTATTTAAATAGAATTTTTCTTTTAAACAATAACACAATGTTTTTAACATTTCATAAAAAATTAAATGTTTTAAAAAAAAATAAAAAAATCACCCGAAGATAATTTTAATATTACGAATCCAAAAACGAAGTCCATTTTAAAAATAAAATTTAGGAAATTTAAAGAAGTGGGTATTACAATTCATAACAGTTAGTTAAATTGGTCATGGTGTGCTACAACTTGAATTTGTGTACTGGATAAGGTTTTAAATTATTCATAGATAAACGCACCGTGGAATCCTCGGGTTTTATATTCTTCCCTCATTTTAAAAATTTAGTCCCCAATAGTTCTTATACACTACTGCATAAAATGAATCAAGTGGTTCTTCCTCATAATTTTCTCTTGTTACCACGTAGCCTCTTTGATCTTATGGTTTGTCAATATATATGTTACCAGACGAGTCGTCCGTTTTCTCAACACTTGTTCTCTATTATCAAGAATCATGACAGACACTTCACAATAAGACAGATCGGGTTCCACTTCTATTTTTTCATTGTTGATTACATGTGTTGTCTCTAGCATGTATTTTTTAAAAGGTGATATGTGGAATGTATCATGACCTTTTGAGGATCATGGAGTAATTTCCAAATAGTAAGCGATAACTACAATACGTTCTAGAATTTCAAAATGTAAGATATAATAGGGAGTTAATTTACCCTTCTTAATGAATCATATAACACCATTCCATGGATATACCATCAAGAAAACATGATCTCCTACATGAAATTTCAAATCCTTATTTTGGTTATCGGTATAGATCTTTTAGAACCATTGAGCTGCATTGATATGAGTTTGGAAAATCTTCACCTTTTCCATTGTTTCCTCAATATGTTCTGGGCCTATGAGTTTTCTTTCACCAAAATCATCCGAACAAGTTGTTGTACAAAATCTCTTTCATTATAACTCTTTTTATGATGACATTTGAATACGTTAATTGAATCTAGTATTATAGGAAAATTCTACCTTAGGTATATATTGATCCCACATACATTGAATGTCAATTTAGAAAGATATCTACATGTCTTCTAAGGATTGAAATGTCTGTTCTGATTCTCCATTAGTAGATGGGTGGTAGGCAGTGTTCAAATGCTACTCAGTATCTAGGGACTTCAGAGGAAGTTAACATAATCGTTATGTAAAACGAGGATCCCAATTAGAAATATTGGATATGGGTACTCTATGAAATATTTAACTCCATATATATATATAGTCGTGTTAGAAATTCAATTGGAAAATCTTCTCCTATAACAAGATAATTTGCTGACTTGGTAGAATTATCAACAATGACCCATATTGAATAATTCCTTCTAGGAGTCTTTGGTGGCCCCATGACAATGTCCATCATAATATCATCCCATTTCTAATTATGTAGGGGAATAGGTTGCATGAATCCTCTAATATGTTTTCTTCTTGCCTTCTCCTATTGAAAAACCATACATCTTGACACATAATTAGAAATCACCATATTCTAGACTTCTAACCAAAAGTTTTCATTTAAATCACTATTCATCATAGTTATACATTGGTTTATAGAGAAATTGGAGCTATGAGAATCATCCAACATTTCCATTTTTTGATCAAGTATGTCAGGAACACAATGTCTCTTCCCAAATTTCAAAATTTTATCTTCATTCATGAAGACAATCAATCTACCATCTTTCACAACATTAATTTTCTTTTAAAACACCACATTATCAGTCAGAGATCTTTTTATTCTTTTTAGTAAGGATATTTTGGAAACCATTTGAATTTTTTTTATGTTTCACCACGCAAGATTATTCCCATATCCATCATTACTATATCTAAGAACATAGGATCCCTTCCAAATCTCATCTTGGTAAAAACTACATGATCCTTTCTACTCATAGCATCATCCACCTTATTTTCCATACCTAGATGTTATTGTATATTGCAATAATAATCATTGAGTAGTTCAATCCCTCATCTTTGTCTCATGTTGTGTTTTTTTTGTGATAAAATAAACATCATACTCTTGTGATCGGTATATATGTCACATTTTTTACTATAGAGATAGTGTCTCCATGTCTTCAAAAGAAATATTATAGGATCAAACTAAAGATCATGAGTGGCATAATTTTGTTTCTGAAATATTAGCTATCATGATGCATTGGAAATAATTATATAATTCTACATAAGGACACAACCACATCCTTTATTTGAAGAATCACTATAAATAACAAATCATACATTCTCCGATGGTAGATCCATGATATGTTCATTGACTAATATTATCTTTATTTCATTTAAAAATTCATCACACTCTTTTGTTCATAACAATTTAACCCCTTTACGTGTGATCATGGTTAATGGGTTTTCCAATTGGGAAAAATTCATGATGAAATGACTATAATATCATAATTGTAACAGCCCGAGATTTTAAGAAAAATATTCTTTTTAATTTTATTAATGTCTTGTGTTTTACGCTACATCAAAAGGAGCTTGCACAACACACATCCTTGACTTTCCTTGCATTACACGCAATCGTGACCTTCCTCGATAGCGTGTGTAGTACGCAATAACGAGTTTCATTAAACAACAATATGCTATTAAAATAATATTAAAACTAGCCGTTATGAATAGTAATAAACACTTTTTGAAATTTTTTATATTTTATTTTTCAAAATGGAATTAATTTCTGGATTCGTAATATCGAAATTATCTTAGGGTGAAATTTTGGTACTTTTCGGATAACTTTCATATTCTGATGAATAGTGAAAATTACTAGATTATAAATAAAAACAAATTTTTTAATCGAAATAATTAATAGAGATAAATCATTAAATTGAGTGGTTTTAAATTATATTTAGAATATATTTTTACAATTTAATACGATGTTGGTCATTGGATGTAATTTCACATTTAAACCAGACATAATCAAGTGTCAATCTTTTGGTAGATATTGTTTCTTAAAAACACACTATTTGTTTTAACAGCGGGATTTAATTATAAAATTAATTAATGCAACTTCTATGTTATGAATTTGGTAAAATAGACTTCATTTTTGAATTCGGAATATGAAATATAGCTTAGGATGAAATTTTGGTATTTTTCTGAAAACTTTCATTTTTTGATGAATAGTGAAACCACTAAGTGGTGGGTTAAAAACTGAATTTTGCATAAAACGTAATTTTACCGCTTTTGCGAATGGAATTTCGAAAATCCGACAGACACAGTTAATATCAAGGACTAAAATGTGGTTCAATGACATGAAAATAATTTTTGGTGAATAGTAACTTTTTACTTTTTTTTAAACACGGTTAATAGTAAATAGGGTAACTAAGGGTAAATATGATATTACTATTACCCTAACACATGTCCTAATTCTATTGGATAAGTGTAATTCGACCAAAAACAACCTTATGAATATAATATGACCATTTAGGTCCACTTGGATTAGATTATGACATTTAATATTATTTTATTTAATGAATAGTTACAATAGTTAAAATCAAAGTTTAATAACTAAAACATTTTTAATATGGGGTTATACATAAGATAAATTCGACTATAAATATTAATTAGAAATCTAAAATGATTTCCTACATAATGATATTTTATTTATAATTTTTAGACTTTAAATACATTAATTTATTTATTACACAACGATGATGCAGTAATTACCCTTTTAAAGAAATATTAACATAATTGATGTTATAAATGCTCAAATGAATGTAATTTGAGACTATTTATGAATTCCACTAATTTTCTAGGTTACTATGATATATTAGTATTGATTTAATCAACATTGTTCAAACATATAATTCTGTTATGACTTTCACAAAAATCATATATCAAATAGTGTCAAAATTGACACAAAATAGTTTTTAAATCAAATATTATATTATTAATTGTTATTTTATTCCTAAATATCTAAGGTTTGGCCAAATGACTTAGATAAGGATATATTTATTAATAATAAACAATTTTGAGTTCGTTTGGCATGTTATAATAAGTGTATTAACCATATAGTGAAAGAAAACAAAAAGACACGGTAAAAGTAAAATTATTTAACTTAGAGTTAAATCTAATTGATAAGGTTAAAATAATAACCTAAACTTGTCTAAATCTTATTGGTTGATATGATTTCGACCCATACCCACTTTAGCTTCGAAATAAGACCCTTTGGAACCATTATAAACCGAATTTGACATTAATATAAAATAATATTTTGAGGTATTCCTAAGGTGCCCCTATCCTCCCTTATAAAAGGACACCTCCTCCCCCTCCTCCTCACACCAATTTGAGCACTCAAGCTTGGCCAACCCCTGACAAAATCTCTTCTCCACTTCCCTAGAAACATCCTAGAGGTTCTGGTCTTCCTCAAAGACCAATTTTAGTGCCCTAAGAGGAGGTCTCAAAGAGGCGCTTTAAAGAAGAGGAGGTTCGGACACATACGAAGCAAATCAGACCTAAGGATATAAAGAAAGGTTTTAGGTAAAAAAGGGGAGATCTTTATGGGAGATATTGGTGATCTTTCACCATGATTAGAAGATTATGTTCTGAGTTTCCAAAGACACTAAACTATTATGATCCTTGTGTGTGTGTTTTTGTTATGTACTAAGTATTCCGCAAAAGTAATGTAATGTCAATGCACATCAAGTTTCGGGTCTCTACAGTTGGTATCAGACGAATGGTTTAGTCAACCTTTGGAAACTAGGATGCGAAAACGTTAGTGAGATCCCTAGAGATATTTCTAAGGTATGTCTATGGATGTCCCTAAGGTTAAGTATACGTATAGGTTATAGTACTAGAATTACGCTAACGATCATAAAATTAAACCTAAGATGTTAGTTATTGAAGGTACTCCCCCTTTATTATGTTGTTTTCCCTAGCATGATTTTTGCCTCTCACACTATTTTTTTTGGGTTTTAGACGATGGATGGAACCCGAAAGAACCGTGTTGATCAATGCAATGGACAATGCAATGATTTTCCTCCTGAACAAAAAAATGTTATGGGAGATGGAGTGAAAAATCTTATTGCTATACTTACAAAAGCTATGAATCATTCTGGACTTCCAAATGAGCAGAGAAGGGAACAATATTCTATTGAGTCCTTCATGAGGCAACGTCCACCTTCTTCAGTGGGTCTTCTGATCCACTTGTTGCTGGACAATGGATCAGTACCACTGAAAAGATATTTTCAGTTCTTCAATGTTCTGAACATGATAAAGTCATCATAGCAGTATATCATTTGGAAGCTGAAGCTGATCAATGGTGAAATCTTATCAAGAATACAAGGCAAAGAGATGAAATTGAGTCCATGGAATGGGACGAGTTCAAGAACTTATTTTTCAATAAGTACTTCCCTCATATTCTTCGAACAAAGATGGAGATGGAGTTTCTTGAACTAAAGAAAAAAGATGATGAATCTGTTGGTATATACGAAGCGAATTTTACAAGACTTGCAAGGTATGCATCCGGCATTATCATCCAACCTGAAAGTAAAGTTGATCGATTTTTCAGTGGCTTAAAACCAAGTCTTCGAAGGGCATTATCTATAAGAGACTTCAGTAGCTATGAAGAAATTTTGCGTTGTGCTATCAAGGTAAAAATGGAAGTTGGTGTTACATATCCATCTCATGGTTTTGACAAGAAACGAAAGATGGAGTTCAAGGAGAAATCTCAGAATAATGGTGAAAAGAAGATGAATGTTTCCTTATGCACAAAGTGTGGAAAGAAGCATGGTGTAGATTGTCTTAAAGGGACTAGAAAATGTTTTAAGTGTGGAAAAGAAGGTCATCGAGCAGCTGAGTGTCGAAGTAATGGAAAAAGGGTTTCTAATGATGTGAATAAAGCAAACACTGCAGAGAACGCACCACCAACACTTCAATGCTTCACGTGCAAGGAAATGGGGAATTATGCTAATAAATGCCCTAATCCAAGGGTTAGTGATGATCAACATGAGCAACCACTGAAGGAAAAGGACAAAGGGAAGTCACATGCGATCACTATTGGCAATGTTGAATACGACAACAATGTGGTGGAATGATTATGTTTTTATGTAATGGGATTCCAAAATAATGTTGTATCATTGAGTATTGCAATATTTATTGATGTGGTATTCAAAGTGATTGAGATATTTTTTGGAAATAAGATGATATGCGCATAATGAAGGGAAAACGAGAAAATGAAATGTTTAATAGTATTCATGAGCTCATGATTGATATATGGACTAAGTGATATCATGGTTTGAGTATATAGAATTTTTAGGATTTTGGTATGTGGAAACTGTTAACTTTAAACTGCATTCATGTTTTCACTAAGGTATTCAAGAGAATACATGATTAAGGACTTTGAATGTTTAGAATGTGACCAACAAGACATTTCTTATGGGGATCAACGATGGTATTAAATCTCTGGTAATTGTTTTCACTATATTATGAGAGTGGACTGCAGTATTATGGGTAAGCCTAAAGATTGGAATGGATTATGTTGGACTAAGTTAGTATTGTTTAAGGATAGAAGTTTTTTTTCGTTATTATTGATGGGATGTTATAGTAATATAGTTTTAGAAAAAGGACAACCTGCAGGATGGGTGACAGCCCATCGCGTCGGACAAGGCTGTGGGAATCGAACCCACAACCGAAGTGCGGCTGGCCTTTATCGCCTACCACTGGCCTACAGGAAGTCCCTGTTTAGTAGAAACTAGTTTTATTATATTAAGTTGTATGACATATGATGTATAAGTCCATTTTAGGAACCATATATGATTAATCTCACTATAGATCGACTTATGTATATAATTTTTTTGCTAACCTTTTGTTTGAGACAGATGGAATGACCCGTCATTCTATCACATGATCTGCTATCACTTCACGAATAACAAATTCAACTTCATTTGTTTATGAGATGAAGTGGAAATTGTTAAAGGCACGAACAACAGTGAGATTGTACCAAAATAAAGTAAGTATTTATTCTAATTCAAATTCTTTAACATTAGGGAAACGATCTTGAAAACCAAAAATGTTGTCCTAGTGATGTTATATCTGATGAATCATATGGTACCTTAGATCATCACAAATTTATGGCTTTGTGATTGCTGGCTTTTCCATAGCCATGTTCTCTACCACTCTCCATCAGAACATGATGGTTAGATTTCTCTTCCATATCGATATTTTCACCTATGTGGAAACCCAGTGACTAGTTTATTTGGGTAACCGTTACGTTTCGTAATTTTTTTTTAAATATTGGTTTTGATATTCCTTTTTACGATGTGGGTTTCTATTAAAGAAACTTTCGAATAATAAATCATTTATATCGAGGGCGAAATTCATTTTAAGGGGGGTAGAATGTAATAGCCCGAGATTTTATGAAAAATATTCTTTATAATTTTATTAATGTCTTGTATTTTAAGATACATCAAAAGGAGCTTTCACAACACACATACTTGACTTTCCTTGCATTACACACAATCGTGACCTTCCTCGATAGCGTGTGTAGTACGCAATAACGAGTTTTATTAAACAACAATATGCTATTAAATTATTATTAAAACTAGCCGTTATGAATAGTAATAACCACTTTTTGAAATTTTTTATATTTTATTTTTCAAAATGGAATTAATTTCTGGATTCGTAATATCGAAATTAGCTTAGGGTGAAATTTTGGTACTTTTCGGATAACTTTCATATTCTGATGAATAGTGAAAATTACTAGATTATAATTAAAAACAAATTTTTTAATCGAAATAATTAATAGCGATAAATCATTAAATTGAGTGGTTTTAAAGAATATTTAGAATATATTTTTACAATTTAATACGATGTTGGTCATTGGATATAATTTCACATTTAAACCAGACATAATCAAGTGTCAATCTTTTGGTACATATTGTTTCTTAAAAACAAGCTATTTGTTTTAACAGTGGGATTTAATTATAAAATTAATTAATGATACTTCTATGTTATGAATTTGGTAAAATAGACTTCATTTTTGAATTCGGAATATGAAATATAGCTTAGGTTTAAATTTTGGTATTTTTCTGAAAACTTTCATTTTTTGATGAATAGTGAAACCACTAAGTGGTAGGTTAAAAACTGAATTTTGCATAAAACATAATTTTACCGCTTCTGTGAATGGAATTTCGAAAATACGACAGACACGGTTAATATGATGGACTAAAATGTGGTTCAATGAGATGAAAATAATTTTTGGTGAATAGTATCTTTTTACTTTTTTTTAACACGGTTAATAGTAAATAGGGTAACTAAGGGTAAATATGATATTACTATAACCCTAACACATGTCCTAATTCTATTGGATAAGTGTAATTCGACCAAAAACAACCTTATGAATATAATATGACCATTTAGGTCCACTTGGATTAGATTATGACATTTAATATTATTTTATTTAATGAATAGTTAAAATAGTTAAAATCAAAGTTTAATAACTAAAACATTTTTAATATGGGGTTATAAATAAGATAAATTCGACTATAAATATTCATTAGAAATCTAAAACGATTTCCTACATAATGATATTTTATTTATAATTTTTAGACTTTAAATACATTAATTTATTTATGACACAACGATGACGCAGTAATTACCCTTTTAAAGAAATATTAAAATAATTGATGATATAAATGCTCAAATGAATGTAATTTGAGACTTTTTATGAATTCCACTAATTTTATAGGTTACTATGATATATTAGTGATGATTTAATCAACTTGGTTCAAACATATAATTCTGTTATGACTTTCACAAAAATCATATATCAAATAGTGTCAAAATTGACACAAAATAGTTTTTAAATCAAATATTATATTATTAATTTTTATTTTATTTCTAAATATCTAAGGTTCGGCCAAATGACTTAAATAATGATATATTTATTAATAATAAACAATTTGGAGTTCGTTTCGCATGTTATAGTAGGTGTATTAACCATATAGTGAAAGAAAACAAAATGACACGGTAAAAGTTAAATTATTTAACTTAGAGTTAAATCTAATTGATAAGGTTAAAATAATAACCTAAACTTGTCTAAATCTTATTGGTTGATAGGATTTCGACCCATCCCCACTTTAGCTTCGAAATAAGACCCTTTGGAACCATTATAAACCTACTTTGACATTAATATAAAATAATATTTTGATGTATTCCTAAGGTGCCCCTCCCCTCCCTTATAAAAGGACACCTCCTCCCCCTCCTCCTCACACCAATTTGAGCACTCAAGCTCGGCCAACCCCTGACAAACTCTCTTCTCCACTTCCCTAGCAACATCATAGAGGTTCTGGTCTTCCTCAAAGACCAATTTTAGTGCCCTAAGAGGAGGTCTCAAAGAGGCGCTTCAAAGAAGAGTAGGTTCGGACACATACGAAGCAAATCGAACCTAATGATATAAAGAAAGGTTTTAGGTAAAAAAGGGGAGATCATTATGGGAGATATTAGAGATCTTTCACCACGATTAGAAGATTACGTTCCGAGTTTCCAAAGACACTAAACTATTACGATCCTTGTGTGTGTGTTTTTGTTATGTACTAAGTATTCCGCAAAAGTAATGTAATGTCAATGCACGTCAAGTTTCGGGTCTCTACAATAATAATCCAATAAAACTGCGTACCTCAGTTATACTAGTCTATGTTGGCCATTCTTGTATAGATTTTGTCTTAGAAGTTTCAACAGATATTCTATCCATAAGACAACATTCCAAAGAAAATAAATCTTATGAAGCCATAATTCACCCTTGTTAAACATACCATATAATTCATTTCCTCTAAGAGTATTTATCATAGTGCATAAGTGATTTTAATTTTCTAAGAATATTTTAGAGTAAAACAAAATATCATAAATAAATACCACTACCAGGTCGAGAGGATATTACATGAAATATATACTCAATAGATCCATGGAGGCATAGGGTGCATTATTTAGTCCAACATGAATTATTGAAAACTTGTAATGCCCATACCTAGTACAAAATGATGACTTTGGAATGTATTCCTTCTTCAAACACAATTGATTATTTCCATATCAAAGGTCAATATTGGAAAGATATTGAGCTACATGACGTTGATCGAATAAATCCTCAATAAGAGGTAGAAGATACTTTTTCTTTATTGTTATAGAATTGATCTCCCTATAGTCAATGCACAACTTCATAGATCCATATTTCTTCTAAAAAAATAGAACAGGGGATCCCCATGGATAAACACTTGGAAGAATAAATACTTTATAACTCAATTCCTATAGTTGTTTCGTTTGTTATACTAATTCCATAGAGGCCATTATATGAGGGGTCTCCTATATGGACCTTGGACAAGGAATTAAATCAATGGAAAACTCAATTCCCCATTCTGGAGGATTTTTAAGTAAATTCTCTTGAAATATATCAAAATATTCTTGCACAATAGGTACATATTTTATTTTAACATTCTTTTACTCACCCATATTTATTTTAATCTCTTCCTCCCAAATAATTGAATTTAGTAAATCTTATTATTGGGGTCTAGAAGAGAATAAGATGGTGATGTTTCTAGTTTAAAGATAAGTTACTCATTATCATCATCGAAAATTGTATCATCTTTCTTCTTAAAATAAATTTTCAGATCATAGTCTAAAATCTTATCCATAATGATGATTTTATCAAAATAAATCATTGGTATAATAATGATACCAGTAGATAATATATATTTATATGCCCAAATTATAACTCATTCACAATACATTATTGCAATGTTACTTCCCTTAGGATTTTTAACTGACAACTACCTTGTTAATTCCAATTGAAAATATCTAATTTTCTTATAAAACATGGAATATATGATACAATGCGATGATTCAGAATCAAATACTGAATTTTCTTAATAAAAGGATACTATTAAATTACCTACCACCATGTCACTCAGAGCATCAACATTAGGGGTTGTGATCTAATAAGCTTATCCTTCAACCCTTGAAATTTCATGGGGTAAGTTTCCTAGGCGCTAAGGAAATTGATTTTCATAATACCCCATTTCCATACAATTTTATCATTCAACATTGCCAACCACTTTCTTTCCATTGAAATCACATGCTAGGAAACATTTTTCACTAAAATTTTAATTGACTCACAATCCCTTCAAGAACGTACCGGGGTGTTTCTATCCACATTTACTGAATGGTGAAAATTTAACTTTTCTCCTCTCCTTCTTATTTATATTTCCAGAGTGTTCAACATATCTATTCTCCTCATGATTTTATTTAAATTCATACTACTTGGAGAATTCCTATTATGTCTTGATAGTACGTGAGGAAATATCTTCATATGATGAGATGTATTGGGATACTAATTCTTGATGAAGAAATGGTTTTAACCCATCAAATAATTGACCATCTTATGCCTTGGTTTACATATATTATCTGATGCATGACTTACTAACCTTGTAATTTTAGCCTTATACTTTGCGACATTATCATCCTACATTTTCTTAAAAATCAGAAATTGTATTTCCATATCCGCTCGATGGTGACGAGGAATATATTTTCGAAATAAAATATATTTAAACTCCATCCATTATATATTTGATACTTATTCATCCTCATTTATGTTTTTAATTAATTAACACCATTGATCTGCATATTCTGTGTCAGTGTAAACTACCATAATAACATTTTCTTTTCCACTACTCCCAAATACATGAAATATTTTCTCTAAAGAACATAGCAATTTCTCAGTTACAAATGGAATATATGTAGTGATAGAGTTTACATTCCTTCCACTTGGTACTATTTCTAAACATGGGAATACACTAGATTATTTTATGAATCAAAATACATAATTCCAAACAAGTAAAATAACTTATATGAATTGAACATTTTATGAATATACTGAATCATCCTAAAAAATTCTTTAAGAAAGTATTAACTCATAAATCATTCATAATTGATTGTAATGAAAATGTAAATTATCCTAAGCATATCCCACTTGAGTTTCATAACCAATAGTGTAGTAAGGACCATTGACGTGTACCAGGATACCTCGGGTCATACCCGAATATCCATGTCAGTGTTTTCACACCTAGGTATATCTTTTCATGATTCGCTGCTACGTACTCATATCCAGACAGGGATATATTTTTTGTAAAATATAAAAAATCACTACATAACAAAAATTCTAGAATGTTCTTATAGACTAATCCAAAATGTCTATCTTAGGGTAATGTTTTACAATTAGAGTTATTCTAAATGTACTTCCAAATATTGCACTATATATCCACTGAAACTAACTGTAATGCCCCATCCCTTGTTACCTAGAGTTAGATGATTATTACATAATATTGGCCTAATCAGAAGTGTTTAAATAAAAAACGACAGATCAGTTTAGTAGCCTTGGATATACTAGATAATAAAATAATTTTTACATTACATTTTGAAATCAAAAACAACAACATTGTACCTACTATTAACACATTCATCTCCTTTACCCTATCCCTGAAGTTCAATCATAATTTTCGTCTTCTCATCCTGGAAAAAATGAAATATCAAAATGGGTGAGCTCTGGTGTTCAGTAAGGATAACAATATATCAGTAACTTTCATAAATAAGCATTAATATTTAAGGCAATGTATAAGACTAAAACAAAAGCCTTTTATACATAAACTTTAGGATTATATGGAAAAGATAAATCAAATAATTCCATTTACTTATTTATGTGGATATTCTAATAGTTAAATAATCACATGTAATACCAATAGCCACATTCATAATGATGGAATGCATAATTTCGGATATCATAAGCACATAATAAAGGCCTCGTGAAAAGAATAAAAATCAGATTTATTAAAGGACTTATGCCACGAAACTAGTTTGTATCATGAGACCTGCCAATGCATTGAGGAGCTACGATGGTCTCCACCCGTCACTTACAAAGACCAATGGATTCCTCATATGAAAATTTTGAAACATAACATAAACATTCATATTAAAACTAGCATAAAAATGTTAATAATTTAACCATAATGCATGAATGGAATAAAATAAAACATCAATAGTCAAACATATCACAAAAACCTTCAATAAAATTTGGATGTTTGTATCATAATAAATAAACATCAAACAAATGTAAAATCAATCAAAGGATGTTGACATAGATGAAATCATAACTATTTGAGATATAAATCTCTATCTATTTGGAAATAATTTAAAAGACACATAATTATAAAATAAAACATTTATTTTGAAAATATAATTATAATCTTATAAGTTAAGATTCTAAGCTGTTATAATTGAAGAAAATAGTAGCACCCACTATATAAGTTAAAAAATCAGTCTAACCATAATTTTTTTAAAATGTCATAAAATACCTTATTTGGAAAGCGATGGAAAGATTATTTTAAAGAAAATTTTTAAAAAGTGAGACAAGGTATAAATTACTTTAACCCATAGTCCAGTAAATAGTAAAAGGGTTTTGAAATACATTTTTAAGAAATAGAGATGTGGATGATGTAGAGGTCTCACTAGATAGTCACATATAATTAACCTCAGATAAGTTAAGGGATTGTAAAAATAACCCTCACCTTATACTTTTCACTGGATGTGGGTACCTTAACCTCTGGTATAATCGTTAAAAAATATTTATTAAATTATAAAATAACTTCCTACATAAATATGATATCATATATGATCTTCTAAAAATTATTTGTTAATAATATTTCAGTAGTATCATTGTTTTGGGTTTTAACAGAATCATTATCCATTGTTTTTTTTGATATGTAATTAATATTTGTTAAGGATAGGATGTGTTTGATTCATATCAAGAATTATATTAAGTTCTTAAACATTATTTTTAATCATAAAATGAGTTTTATTCATGAATGGTTTTGATGGGGAATGAATCTCATCGCGTTCCTCGAGACAGTAATCTGCACGTACGAACGAGTGACAATTTCATTCAATTTTTGGTGAAATCATATGTAATTGGACGGTATGTCATATATAATGAATCATTAATAGGTTATATTGATTATTTATATCAATTATACTCATTATTATTCCCATATAAATAATAATGTTTGGAATAACAAAATACACCCAATGTAGAGACAGTAAGTCATACGTTGGCACGTTGGATGAAATTTTCATTCATAGGATGGATAGAATGATGATTATGGTTAAAACATATTTATAATAACATAACATTATGTAGATGTTAATTTATTTATTATTTTGGTATTTAAAAAACAATGAATGTGGAAGTGGAAATGAAAAAATCATTTAAAGAGTTGATCAAAATTATTACCTCATCTTCAGGTGCTTCCTTTTGATTTGATCAAATGGACTCATTAGGTCAAATTTCAGATCATGGTATGGCCTCTATGTTGTAGTGAGG
The DNA here is from genome assembly GCA_963277665.1 of Viscum album. Taxonomy (NCBI): domain Eukaryota; kingdom Viridiplantae; phylum Streptophyta; class Magnoliopsida; order Santalales; family Viscaceae; genus Viscum; species Viscum album. The sequence continues at coordinate 1,221,810,023 of OY728159.1, forward strand.
GGAGTTGGGAATATATTTGAGTATGTGTTTTCTAATCTAAATGGCTTTGGAGGTGTATTTTGAGAGAATGTTATGTACCCTTTTATAAGAGAGGTGAGTGTCACTTTAGAAAAAACATGAAATATTAATTTATTATAAAATCAAATTTTCGGTTTATAATGGATCCAAAATATTTATTTCGAGGATGAGGTGGGATCGAGTCAAATAAATATCATCAAATTGGTTTTTGATAGGTTTATATCCCAATATTAACCTTATATTTTAGATTTTACTCTTAGTTAAATAGTTTAACTTTTACCATGTACTCTTTTTTTATTATAAAAAATGGTTAATAAACATACTATAAAAAGAAAAGATAACACCACATGGTTCATTATTAGAATATAAATCTTTATATATGTCTTTTTTTCGAATCATTTATGTTTAGGTACATTATATCAATTAGAATATTGTTTTTGCTTTAAAAACGATTTTTGTCAATTTTGACACTATTTATTATTTGGATTTTGAGAAATTCAAAAAAAAACTATTAAATTGAATAAAATAAATTAAATAAATACTTACATGTCCTTTGAACCTATAAAATTAGTGGTATGAATCCAAAGTCCCAATTTACAATTATTTAGATATTTATAATATCAATTATTTTAATCATTCATTAATAATGTAATTACTGTATGATCATTGTGTCTTTAATAAATATAATTATTTTATGTTAAAAATTTATAAATAAAATATCATTATGTAGGAAATATATTTAACTTTCAAATTAAAATTTATAGTCTAATTTATTTTATTTATAACCATATATTTAAAATGATTTAGTTAAGACAATTTGAATTTAACACATTGAACTCTTCATTAAATAAAATAATAATAAGTGTCGTAATCTAATCAAAATTTATAAAATAGGATCATATTTTATTCTGATGGTTGATTTTGGTAGAAATACAATTATTCAATAGGATGAGGTCATGTGTTAGTGAAATTATAATATCATTTTACCGTTAATTACACAATTTACTTTTAATTGTGGTAAATATGATCCAAAAGTTTCTATTCACCAAAAAATATTTTCAGCCTATTGTACCAAATTTTTCTTACTGATGTCAACTGGGTCTCCCATATTTTTGAAATTAAATTTATAGAAGCAGTAACATTACGTTTTAGGAAAATTTGCTAACATGCATAGAATGTGGTAAAAGTTGATAAAAAGTACAATAAAATTTTATACATCTAATCATGTTATTTAATGACTCAAATGAATTAAATTGATATAATATAGTTATTATGTTTCTATTTTGATTAAAAATACGTTTATATAAATTAAATAATTATTTAAATAAAATTTAAGTTTTAAACAATAACACAATGTTTTCACTATTCATAAAAAATTGAATCTTTTCACAAAAATACAAAAAATTCACCCTAAGATAATTTTAATAGTCCAAATCCAAAAATAATGTCCATTTTGAAAATTAAAATTTATAAAATTTCAAAAAGTGGGTATTAATATTCATAAAGGCTAGTTTGATTGATTGTGGTGTGCTTGAACACGATGTTGCGTACAAAGCAAGCTATTGAACTATTCAGAAAGAAACGTACCATGGAAGTTTGGGGTGTTAAAAATGGGATATTATATCGATTATATCAATAAGTACATACTGAAAAAATATAAAGAAATTATAAAATCCAACTCTTTAAATTTACATCACACTATAAATATAATAGATTATTTAATGAGTATTTACCATTCATATACTTTACCATGGTATAATCATGAATAGGTTCACGAAAGTCAACATTTGACATGTAGTTACCATGATATATCACATGTACTACATCAAAATCCTTCCATAATAGAACTAGATAGGGTTACCATCTCCATAATGACGATTGTATGTCATCTTAGAGGTATATAGAGCCCTATAGGGGACGTATTCACCAATGTCTATTTTTTTCATCCACCGAAATCATTACATCATGTATATGGTGATGAACCCTACCCAATAACTATGTGTTGGTAACATTTTTATCTATAATAACATTGGGGACATTTCCTATGGAAAATATATATCTAAGAGGGTCACTACCCCTTGGACTCCCAAGTCTTCTCTATAGACATTTCATTATCTCTATAAGGCCAAGATGATCGAATCTCTCCAATTCATCAAAAATGAACGTTTGATGGTGAGGGGATATAAAATAATATTCTATATATGAAAAAATAGAAAGGATGGAAGAATTCCAAAAATAAAATTTATTTTTATTTTTTGAAATCGATTTATAATTAGTATGGAGAAGCAAATGAACATTCAATTAAAATGGATAATTGAATATTCAAATAAATAATCTATTTCAAATTAGAGTAATCATTAGTGAAAATAGCCATATTAAATAACATTACTATCATAAGATATCTAGATTCACTCCTTCTCAACTCATCCCTATCACTACTTACCAACCACTATGGCCTCAATCACTTCATAAAATCCTTAATAAGAATCCATTAACCATAGATTCCCCTTCTATAGTATATTTATAAAATATTACAGGGATATAATTAGAAAAAATTTATATCATAAAACTATAAAAACAATGATGTAGATAACCCAAAACACTATGAAAAATCCATATTGACTACAAAATGCCTTCATCGTTATCTGGGAAGAAACACACAAAACCCATTCAACTCTAGAGTTGAAGACGATGAAAATCCATGGACATCATTTTCATCATTGAACATTATTGTTAACCAAACCAACGAGTCAATAAGATTTCCCATTAGAATGATGAAGTTTGTAATATTGCTCAATTATCACATTACATGTAAAAAATAGACCACTAATCCCACACATCCCAAAACATTTGATGAAAAAATATTCCAAAACTATAAAGGGTAAGAAAATTATCTTCGTTAGTCTTAATACATTGAAGAAAAATGTAGCCTCAATAGTGAGAAATGATATTTTCCCAAACACAAACTAATTTCTTGAAATGAAACACACATAGATATTTAAAACACTAATATCATCTCAATTATTTATGATCTTATAAGGGAACCATACCATCAATAAATATAGATAACATCACCAAAATACTAAAAGTTAATGCAAGAAACCTCATCAAGTTAGTCATCTAATTCTAAAGAAATAATTACTAAAAACTATATGGAAAATACTACATCAAAGTAAAATTGTGTCTAATGTGGTATTATTTGTAATATTGGTAGTGAGAGTTAGTGGACTTCTGATTACAAAGGGATCTATGAAAGCATGAAAAACCCATTTAAACGATACCAAAAAGTTTTAACTGACGAACCTAAAACATCTCTACTATAATAAAAAACAACCTAGTGAACCAATATGTTAGACTAAATAATGATTATAGTGTGATAGGAGAGAGATAAATAAAATAACAAAGGAAAAAATGACCCTCAAGAGAAAATAATTATGAAATATACTCCATCTAAAAATCATGAGAAGTATCATGACTAGAAGAAATGAAAAAAAGGACAAGATGAATGGGGTAAAAGAGAGTAGTTATAGTGTGGGAGGTCACTATCCAGGGATGATGGATAAGATCCCAAGATAGGAGAACTAGGGGAAAACAGAGTCACTCAAACCCTTTATTGAATACACATTTTAATTATTCTGTATCATGGGAAAAAATATATTGGATACATCATTTTTTTCATGTTTACAACATGTGATTCACAATTACACAAAATTAAGTCAACATTATTAATTAAGAAGATGCCATATATATATATATATAATATAGTATCAACCAATTATGTACGTCTAATATGGTATATATTATGATGAAATATCTCCTCCACTTTTTTTTATTGTGGGAAAAAATAATACTACTGTCTATAAGTTCATTACATGTACTAAAAGCTACATTATGTGTAACAATACATGGAATAACTAGAATGTGTTCAATATAAATGATGATATGATGTGATATATATATACGATTTGTATAATTTCATCATAGAATGTGTTACCAGGTGGTTACTAATCATATACTTCTAATACAACATTATGATACATGGCCTAGAATACATTATTCTAACCACTAATCCTTGTAATTTTAATACATATATAATTGTTTTGACCCTACTGTGGTACGATGAGAAAAATATTGAATTTTACATCATGGACAACAGATGATGTGATCAATAAATATTAAAATATTTAACATCATTATAACTATATGTGTTTCCTGTCTTCACCTCAATGATTCTAACCCTGATGTATACTAAACGAATTAATGATGATTCCATGCCAAAATATGGTCCCTCGGAAGAAATATTCTTCATTTCTTGTTCTAGAAAAAACATTATCATTGTGTCATGGAAATGACCTATGATAATATTTAACACTATTGAAACTAAAATTAATTCAAATTAGAGTTTTATATAATTTTAATCTAAATGTCTTGAATAATAATCACTAATTTATCTGACATGAAAGGGGTTAAAATGGGAAATGGTGGTCTCAGGGTTATTTATCACCCCAAATTTCATAGAAAAATATGAGTTTCAAACTATATGTAAATAAAAAGAAATACTAGGATTAAATATCAAAGAAAACTAAATGAATGATCTTATAGAATATAGAAATAAAAATTCAATGGTGAATAACAATAAAAAAACATGTTATACAAAATAATAGTATATTATTATGATTAATATTAACATTATTATTATTATTATTATTGTCTATTAATTAGTTCTATATGTTTAGATTAATATTAAAAATGGAAATATAAATAGTATAGACATATGAAAATTTCCCAGTATTTCTAATCATCAAGGACATTCAATTACAGATGATATATTTATTAATTAACTATGAATCATGGCCACAAGAATTCATTTAAAAATTTTCCATTATTCCTATTAAATTAATTATAAACTATTAAATTATATTTTATTCTACTCCATCACTTTTACATTAAGTATTCATTTTATGTTTCATTCATCAATAAAATAATATGAATGATGAATACTTGTAAATAAAAAATGTATTACCTTTATTGTATGAAATTAAAAACATCAAGGATATAAATTCAATACATGGTCATCATTTTCCTCATGAATAAATAAAATCTAAATTAATTAAAAAAGAGAAAGAAGTTAATTCTAGAGTGTATTTACCATTGATGGTTGATCACTATGGATATGTAGTTAACACATATTTATAGGTGAAGAATAATGAATGTGTCTAAAATATAGTATATTAGGGGATCCTAAATAAATCATTATATGGTTTATAGAATGAGAGTAATCATTGCACCACCAATAGGGAAACAATAAAATACACGATTGAAAAAATATCAAAATTATTACACGAGCATTGGTTTTTTATATAATATCATTCATAATATCAATATAAATATTATTTATTTATTATTACATATCCATTAAAATACAAATATCTTTGAACAATAAGAATATTTTGAAAACTCGAGGCTCTAGTTGGAAATATGCTTATAGTTATTATTTAACCCTCATAAACTCATTGGGGGAAATATATTGATGTCGTTTCTGTCATATAATATAGAGTGTATAAATCAGAAAAATATTCATCTTTCTACTATAAGTGGTTTCCCATAATGCTCGCTATGATTCTTGGAGACATTTCATCCACTATAGAGAATCAACTAAATATGTTATTTTCTCTCTTTATGAATGTGAATAAAAAATAATAAAAATGAAAATTGACACCAGAAGCTCCAAACAACCACACATAACTCATATGTTCTAATTTCACCTATAATATAAATTTCATTATCCTAGAAATTTTAATAACCTTACTTAATAAGATCAAGATAACAAGATAATTACATCCAAAAACAAGTACCTAAAACTAATATACATAGATGTGTATATATTAATATGTTTCTAAAATCAACACACTATAAAAAAATTGATATGATCATATTCCACTGATTTGATACTGACTGGGAATCCCTTATAATAAATCATTCATCACAGCTCCCAATATGACTTATCTAAAAAATATATAATTTAATAATAAATAATGATAACATAATAAATAAAATTTATTAGATGTGATATGTGAAATATCCACAAATACTAGACCCTATGTGATTCAACAAAAATTCAAATATAATGGTTATCCCACTTAAATATTTATGTTAGGGTAAGTAAAATAAGTTAAATATAAACCACATTTGAAATTAATGAAATCAATAAAACAAAGAAAATATTTTAGGATATCTATCATATCTGATGATAGGATAAAACATCACTAATAGTTTAATCTACTACCACATCAATATACCGCATTGATCTAATAAGTATTTAAATCCTAAAATTTAATATTGAAAATACCCTATATTTTCTATATCCATGTTATGCTTGAAATGATATAGTTAATAAATTCAAAACCCCCAAATAATTTTTTAAAACTCATGGTGTTATCTGATTGGGTTATTAAAAATGGATCCCTAGACCCATACTCATAACTCTAGTTATACTGATATATGCATTTAAACATAAAAAAAATGTACAATGTGAGATGATCCATGATAAACATAATAAATTTCATAGTTATATTACATACATAAATAATTTTCCATAGATAAATGAAAATTGTAATCTAGTGATAATAAATATTATTTAACGAGGAAACTTATTTTAAATATTTTGTAAAAATTTAACAATTATCAGACCATATTAGACTCCCCTTAATACTTCCCATAGCTTACCCTCATATTCATAGCTACAAGAAAGAGAAACATATTAATTTTGTGAAGTAAGATCCTCACTAAGTGTCAAAATAAGTGATAAAAATCAAATATAAAAAATGAGAATAATGTAAACATATGGTAATAGAACATATATATATGAGGCATATACACAATAAATATTATATGAAAATTAATACAAAATTTCATGTCATAACATAAGACATAAATAAAAAATGATTACATATATGAGTAAATAAGCATATCTTTTGAGAACAAAACATAGTCATGAGAACAAGTATAATATAGTAACATGCATATTATTATAGGGAAACATGCATTAATGATCAACTCCATCATTTCCAATGAATAGACAACACTAAAATCCCCTCATGAATACTTATTTAATTATATTTACATCATTAAGAAATAAAATAGTGAATTATATATGACCCCACCCATTATAATACATACATATCAATTCATCATCAAAATCAATCACATATCACATCATAAAATTCCATGTGAATGAAAATGGGTTTTATTCCTCATATTATAAAGAACCCATCAAATATAAATCAATTTTTTCATCACATTATATCGAAACCATAAAGTGAGAATGGATTTCAAATAAATTAAAAACGATCTCATACAAGGAGAATAATCATAATTCCATAAATAATCCAAAAACTAAAACCTATGGATATTAAATGAGTATATGAATATATTCATGAACATTATTGGTATATTCCATTAAATTATGATAAATTTTAATATGATATATGAATCATATTTAAATTATATATATTGATATTCTATAACTTCTTAATATGTAAATGAACTAAATCTATTTATGAAACCTTTAATAAACGAAATGAGAGACAAGGTTTTCATAATGAAAATTAACTCACCGAAAGGTTATTCTTTTATATGTACGATAGTTAGGAAAGACAATAGTTGTGATGAATCATATATTATATTCCATAATCCATATAGGGAAAAAGGTATATTTTTACATTTGATTACTATCCTCAATAAGAACTAAGATATGGTAATTGAAACTCACATAGATGAAAACAACTTATTTTTATATGTTTTAGAAAAAAATCAATTTAGAATTTATTAATAAACTTTATTTTTTTGAAATAAATTTAAATTAAAAATTTTATAAATATAAGTGAAAAATAATTTGATTAGAACCCATGAAAATTTAGTTAGTGGGATTCATAAAAAAAGAAAATGTTATTATAAATATGTGTTCACAAAAAAATATAAACACAATCTATAGAAAACATAGAATACATTTTCGTATAAATAATATGTTTAATGTCACCATTAAAATTTATTTTAATTATGGTGAAGAAAAAACACCATATAAAGTACTTTTCAAAATTAGAACACAATAACATGAATTTTCTAAAAAATAGTTTATAAAAACCAAGTTCTGATTAAATATAAATATGAAACCCTAATATTTTAAAAACATTATACTAAATAAAATATATAATATGTAAGCCTATTTAATAATAAACCAAAATTTATATTTAAAATATGATAATAATAATATTATTCTTATAACCTAGATATTTTATTTGTTTGTATGTATTAGAAAAAATATAATTTTATAATATCCTATGGTGTATTAAGAAAATGTATAGATCAATAAGAAGTTAATTTTTTGGTAAATTTTATTAGGGATTTTAAAATAATTTCTTCACAAAAAATGTTTTTTATTTTTATTTTTGAAGAAATAAAAACATTAATTTAAATAAATTAAAAATTAAAATTAATTGGGAAAAATATTTTATATGAAATATCAAAATTAACATACCTTGATTTTGGGATTTTTCTAAAAAAATTTATTTTTCAATTAATTGTGAAATAATGTACACTTTTAACCAATACATTCATTTAAATCATTTACGAAGATATGAATTGATTTAAAATGGTTTAATAGTAAAATTTTTTATAAATTTTATAATTGATGCTATTTTGTTCATTGTAATGAATTTCATGATTAATTGTTAAATAATAACTTTTTTAATCATATGATAGATTTTTTAGTGATGATTGTTATTTCAACATGCCTGTGGGATTAATATTCAATTAAAATTTTCCACTAATGTTTATTTAATTTGATAAATAGATCTTAATACTTGGATTAATATTTATTTATATTATATAATGTTTTCAACAAAAATTATTTCCATAATGATTATTAAAAACTATTAAAATAAATTAATTCAAATAATGTTAAAACGGGTCTACCAGGGGCTAAAAAATGTTACATTTATAATATAATAAAAAATGATAAAAATACAATTTAAATGAAATATTTAATCATTATATTATCCAAGGCACGATAATGGTCCATTATTGGGCCTTTGGTGATGTGTTATATGTGGTTATAAAATTTTCTTTTCCAAGATTCTTTGTGTGCCATATCCCCCACTCATAAAATAGAAACAACTATACTCTCCTATTTGAATAGAAAATGGATTTTTTTACGAATACCATCACAAATAACTATATTAATTGGATCCTCATTTCTTATAGTCCTTTTCAGATCATAAACCAAATATTGGGATGCAATTATGTATAATCATAAATAGGTGGTCTGAATAAGTGGTTTCGTACTTAACAATGCATCAATGATTTATTTATTCTTCAAAATACTTAAAATAAAACTCAATAATAATTATATGATAAAATAAGTATCAAAATTATAATATATTTTTATTATGTTAATTTAAAAACCTAAATCCTTTTCCACATCCAATAAATGGGAAACAAAACAACGATTCTGTGCAAAACTGACTACCGTGTCCCAAATTTATTCAATATTTTTTCATAATATAATCTCATATATTCTCATTATAGTGGATTTAATTATTTATTATATTATATTCATGTAATATTTATAATTATATAAATTAATGTTATCATTTTACTTCATTCATTACCATCCATGGATAAATGATAACATCATTCGTGTGAATGGAAAACAACCAGCTCTCGGAGTGATGTGAATTGACTTTTATTATAATGTAACATGGATGTTATACATAAGTATATTTAAATAAATAATATTGATTCATTATATAATTATATTTATTGAATGCTAATATATCACTGATTTAATTTTCATCATAATCCTTAAAAAAATGGAAATTTTTCTCATTCATATGTTTGAAATATGATGTCCATTATTATAACATATAGACTATTTCATTAAAATATACCATAGAATGATTTAAAATTATATTTTATGTTAAAAAATATAATTATTTATTTATTATTATTATATTAATTAAGGAATAATGACTACTCTGAGCATGTTCAAAATGATGATGTCAAATTGATATTATGAACTAAACATACTCAAAACATCTCATATATAGATAAAAAATTATGTAATTAAATAGATCATTAAAATAAATTATTTATATATTCAATTTACTATTTGTTAAAATAGAAAGTGTTTTTTAAAAAATTGATACATTTTTTTATTATAGTATATTTAAGACCTACTCAAAGTTGTTTGTACTTGAGGTAAGGAATTCATATCAAAACATTTTTCTTTAGGAAAAATATTCTTTTAAAAAATTAATTTATTTTAAGATGTGTATATACAACCCCATTACATATTATATCATAAATACTTCATAATTAAATATATTTTATGTTAAAATTTATTAATATAGTTTACTGTAGTTATGAGTCAAAAAATAGGTGAGGGTGTTTGTTTGAAAATCATTTTTATTAGGATTTTTTATGAATGAATTTTAGTTATTGAGAATTATTTGATCCTTGAATAATAAATCCCTTTAATTTTCATTTCAATAACTTTTTCATTAAATATTACATTCTATATTGTAAATAAAATTTCATTTATAATTTCAACCTTCCATTTTATGTATTGGCTCACAATTATTTATATATTTCGCTCACATATATTTCAATAGTGTTTTCCATTATAGTAATGGTGTAACAAATTCTATATTTTCATTTCTCATATTATTTCATTATTAATTTACCTTCGATTATGATTTGGGGTATGATTATGCAACCCATTTTCATTATAAGTGAAATACATATGTTATATCATATTATTTATTTCATTATTATGGAACACATTAATCTAGATCATTTTATGAAGGGTTCTCTAAGATATGGATCTAATGTCATGTTTAATGATTTAGTATCAAGAGTAATATTTTATATGATTAGGAAATAAACATATTCTAATGGATGAATTTTTCCACAATGTGATATTTTCTACGATGTTAGGATTGACTCATGTTTATTTCATGTTATATGTTGCTTCTTGATTTCATAATATTTCATCATCTTCTGATACCAATTTCATATAGTTGGGATCCCATGTGATTATTAATTATATAACAACTTTTCAATATCATGTTATAATTTTAAACCAAATGATATGATTTAACTTAATGATGATTATTGTACTATGTTTTATAGAAAAACCTTTTTTATGTTTTCACATGTTAACCTTTGTAGTTTTGGAGGTCTGGGGGGATTTATAATAAAAATATGGATAATACAATATGAATTTTTTATATTAGTCTCACATTGATGTATTATGAACCTTGTGTTTAAAAGACAATTCTCTTTTTGATCATTATGATGAAATTAATTGATGTTAATATTAAAATCCATATAATATAATTTTTTAAAGGATTGGGCTTATATAGTTACAATAAAATCCTAGTCTATTAATGTTTGAGAAATATGATAAGAAAAATTTTGTTGGAACGCTGTGGAAAATTATAATGAGAGTATAATGTATATAAAATTATCATAGAATATTGGTGAAATATAAAGTGACAAGATTCCTAGAAATTACCTCATTTTCTAAACACTAAAACTATATGTGTCAATAGAATAGTTTTACATAGGGGTAACAACTATAAAAATGGCGCATTTTGACCTACTCTGTAGTAACATGTGGAATAAAAGAGGCCTTTTGGCACACCGTGTTTAACACTCCAAAGGGATAAACTAAGTAAATTCACAAACTCAGTGTAATACATTATGATGAAACTAAAAAGAGTTGTATCTAAGAATATCTAAAAGTAAAAATTACAATGGATAACATAGATTGAAACAAAGTGACTCATAATTCATGATATAATTATAATTTATAATTTATTCCTATTAGTAATATAAAAATCCCTTTTTTATTTTTATTAATTCCGGAATAATTTCATTTATTGTTTTATGTTTATTATGATGAATAGAATAATTCTTTCCATTAAGCATCATTTTTTGAAATTTCGTTCTGTCTTTATTTAGAAGCATATAACAATGAAAAAATAATAATGAAACATTGTTATCATGAATAAATGATCAATGAAAACCATTGAATAACTATAGTATGATATTTTAATTTTCAAACACATTATAGAATAGAATGATATTATATCGTGGTAGTTCAAGTGTTAGGGAATACAATGAAAAGAATTAAAAAAATTAAAATATGAAAAATTTATAAATAATAACCATTTAAAATGTATTAAATTTACAAGAAGATACTATATGTGTAGAAAATGTGGGAAATGATTCCAATTGTTGACGAAAAATGAATAGTCTGGTTAAGAAGATATATGGAAATAATGTTCAATCTACGACACCACTAATAGTTTAATTCCATTGGAGTTTTGATCATTATCATAATTCATGTAAATGGTTAAATTAATGTATAAATTCAAAATGGTTTATGTTATAATTAACATTGACGTCGAATTATTTAAGTGTTTAGGTGTTATAACACTATAAGTATATTTTGATTTATTTTTATCAATGTTATAAAATTTATAAGAATCATTAAAATATTATTGATACTCTTATAAGGGTTTTTCTTTAATGTCTATAAATAATATGTCGATCGAAACTAATGAGATAAAAATTATATTTAATGTTAGGGTTATATTTTATGAAAAACACATGATAGAAAAAAATATCACCTCGAATATATACTTGATGTTGCAGTAATTATAGTCAATTAATATTATTCCATTTTGTGGGAAAACATATTATATATAACCGAAAATAGGGGAAAAATATAATTTGATATTAAAAGTTATTCTGAAAATGTTCATCATATTTTATGGAACAATATATGAATTATATAAATAAAATTTTACGAATAATGAAAAGATACAAATCATTGAAAAAACCATAAAATATGGAAAGGTCCCAAGACTTGAACCCAAATGTAATGGGGGTAAGGATTCAGTTTCTAACACTATCCAATATTATATACATGTTAATATGAATTTTTTTTCACATAAATGATTGGATGAATAAATAGTAATTAATTTTGTGAAACATATTTTTGGATTGATTCATTCTTATTTTATTATTTATATTGTGGTTATTAAAGTATATTTTAGAATATTAATTATGTTGAGGTGTATATATTCCATAGGTCCAAAATTTGTATTAATTTGAAATATTATTTAGGGAGAACATAATTAAATCATTGCATTTTGACGTTATTTGGGATGTTCAGTTATTTAGATATGGAATTATTTAATTCAAACTATGGAATTGGGGTCTAAAATGGGGGTGAATTCATGATGGGAATTTTCTTAACTGGTTATAACCATCTATTATTTTGGACAGATTCTAAGGATAATAGAATTATATTTATACCGTTTTAGTAAATCATGTGACTCATTATAATTTAATTTCAGTAATTCCTATAAGAAAAATTTAACATGATTAATCTTTTTGAGAGAAACATTTGATGTTATGGTGAAAATTTAATAATGGATGAAATTATACATTTAATAGAAGTATAATTTCTTATGTCCCTATAGTATGTGATAAAATTATCCCTCCATTTTAGGAATAATTCATTGAAATAAAAAAATTATTCATTTTTGATAAATAGAAGTGGTCTAATGTCTTATAAATGGTATTGATTTATTTTATAAATGAATATTAATTCAAAATATATTGTTTCCACTTCCCAAAATTTTTTATATTGGAAAATCATTAATGTTTTAAAAATTTTATTTCATATTCGATCATTTAAGAGGAATATTTAGTAAATTATTTCATAATGTCAAAATTTTTAATAATACAATTTTCAAATTTCAAACCATAGATTTATGAGTATGGCTTCAAATTGAAAGGATTAAAATAATTTAAGAGGGTTATAATTTAACACCATAAATTTTTTAATGAAAACAATGACCTATAATATACACCACATAACATTGAGATTTCTTTTACAATGATAAACTATTAAAATGTATTTATTTAAACAATACTGTTATATCTATGAAATTAAATTTCATGTATGAATATACGTGACCAAATATTAAAAATTAATTATAAATTATAACTTAAAAATATTTTCAAATAAGTAATTAATTTTTTATAATTTCTTTATAATATTTGAATGTATGTTTTCTTTATAAAGAGGATTTTTGTTGATTTTATGTGAAAAAATGAATTTATTTTCCAAAATTGAAAAATATATATAAAAAATTAAGGTAATCATTTTAATAAATATTTTAAAATTATATTTTAATTAATTTTTATATGTTTTTCCAAATAGATTAATCATTAAATAAGATTTAAAAATACAAGTTGTTATTGAAAACAAAATTTTGTTCTCAATAATTAACAATGCATAATTTTTTCATGAGGTTATAATGTAAAATTTGATAGATTTTATTTTTATTAATCCAACTTATTTCACTGATATCAATTTATGTTGAATTTGATGTTAAAATATTTTATACTTATGTGAAAAATTTTATTCGAGAACTATGTTTTCATCATTATTGCGAGTTTAATTTCTAATTAAATTATTCCACTTCTATGAATTAATTTTTAAAAAGTGGATTGTATATTTTGAAACATAGTATCTAATATTATATAAAAAGATAAATATAATTTTGAATTATAATTAATATTAAAAATAATACAAATGAGTTTCCAAAATTAATGTTCAAATTTTTTTGTAGCTGTTTATTCTAAACCAACAAGGATTAAAATAATCTGAAAACTACCCAAATAATATTTCTAGGGCATATTTGACCCATATATAATCCTATTATCATAATGTTAAAAAATATACCTTTTCCAGGTGTAAATATTTAGAATAATCATTTCTATTAAAAAATTTCATTTGTGTACACTCCCACACTTATAAAAGTGAACCCCCTCTCCTATCCACTTTACACTTCAAAACAATTATTTTTACGAATAATGCTTCCCAAATAGATTTTAAAAGTATCCAAAAAATTGATTTCTATTTATTGACATTAAAAATAGTCTATGGAGTCTTTAGGTATAATCTTAATGTTGTGGTGTGAAGAAGAGATATCGGTCTTAACTGGGGAATTTTCATTTTATTTATTCTTCCACATCCATAAATTCATATTCGATATTTCAAATATAATAAAATAAATATATACCATATAAATATATGTTAATTAATTAATTTATTAACATAAATTCACCTCCACCCATTTCAAATTTGAAACAAAACCATTCTTATTTTGCACGATAAACTACAACCTCACAAACCAATGTAATAATGTTTCCATCATTACATTTGAAAACAAGTTCAAAATAATAGAGTTAATGATAATATATGATATTAATTAAATATTAATCATTATTGGAAATTAATATATCATATACATTTTAATATTACAATCAATTTAAAAATGATATCCCTGTTTATTTTTACTGATGACTACCACCTCTCTAGGTGATGTAATTAGTTTCTTTCTTCCACATCCCATGTATAGTATATGTTTTTGTATTTAAATAAATAATATTTTTTTAAAGATATAAATATAAATATTAAATTATTTTATAAAAATTATGTTATTTTAATCAGGATCATTTTAAAATGAAAACACTTCCCCTACTTTTGTATTATTTACTGCCTCAATGATTGTATCATAGTTCATTTTTCATACACATATTTCTAAGATGGAATTTAATGTTTATTTTTTGCATAAAAATTATATTTATATTATTATTATTATTTATATGATATAAAATAACACCATAACATCATCCAATAAGTTGATTACCTTCATAAATTATGAACTAAGCATCCTAAAAAACCATAGGTGGACATAACTGACTAAGTGATTAAAAACATCATAAAAATAACGGAATTAATTAATTATTTATGAGGGGATAAACCATTAAAATGTTATTTTTAAAAAAATATAATTGAAATTATTTATTTATATATTACTTATAATATATACATGACATAGTCTAGACTCGAGGTAAGAGTATCATATCAAAATATTATTATTTCATACGATTTTGTTTATGATGTAAATTTATATTTAATGGTTTGTATATACTTTATTTAAATATTATATCATGAATAAATCATAAATTACTATTTTTTAAGTTAAAATGTACTAATATTATTCAGGGGAGTTATTGTTAAAAATTTTACAAAGTGGTAAGGTTTAATGTTTCAATCAAATGTTAATCGGGTTTATTTATACAATAATTTAAATTATATGAAATTATATCATCATTATTTAATAAAACCCATTAATTTTATTCTCATATATATATTCTTGAAAATTTAATTAAATTTTACCATTTTACCTGCTCTGGGGAATAAATTTACCAAGAAAGCAATTTTATGATAATATGATATTATTAATTTCATTAGTAAAAATGCTTTTTCATTAATATCCTTCTATTTTGAAAATATAAGAGTTATAATTTTTATCATTCTCAAACAATATTTTTAAATAGGTTTTAACTATGTTTTTATTTTTTAAAATATGTTAGAATAGATTCATCATGTCGTTTTCTAATTGAATTAGTTTTTAACATTTTCAAAATATTGTGAAAGGAATTGTATTATCATATAAATTTTTTGGAAATTACAAGCCACCCTGAAAACTCATTTATTTAATGTTATTTTTATATATTTCCAAGGGTTATTTACCTAAAAGGTTTTTGAAAATATTTTGGAATTTTAAACTTAAGAAAATGTGATTAAATTTTAATGTTGTATTTTTCCCCAAAAAAATATTTCATGTAATTTTATAATGAAATTTTCATCAATGATGATAGAAAATGTTGTTTCATAATTATAAACAACCATGTATATATTTATCATAGCTATAAACCTAAATTATTCTAGATTAATTTTAAATTTTAATCCATACCTAATATTCATTTCTCTAAATCCTTCATTGTGATTTTTCCATTAATTATGATAAGTGGAAATATAATGAAACCAACAATTAATCTTTGTTTAATTTCTATGTTATACATTATAATTGATTTCATTTTCGATAAACTAATAAATCATTATCATTTTATGATTGGAATACATAGATTACGCTCTAGTGAATTTGGTAAAGCATCAATCTCAAGAGAATCATGCATTGCATTATAGAATAAACCAAACCCATTATTTTAATTTTTTTCCATATTAAATATTTTAAGAAATTTTCTGTCACTCATTTTATTTCATTTTATATGTTTCGTCACTATATCATATAATTTCTTGATCTTCTGATACCATATTCCCAATTTCATTCTCTAATGTGATTAATTTTCATCCATCTCCTTTATGATATAAAAATTTAAACTTTTCATCCAATAATTATGATTACATGTCATTTTTATTACCTTACAATTATTTTTTTCCCTCCAGTTCCATATAGGGGTTTCCATAGGTTATTAAATGTAATTTTTTAATCTCAAAAATAATAAATACCTCATTATATAATATATAATAATGGCTTTTTATATAACACTGACAATGTTTTATTCTAAACCTATTATTATATGTAAACAAAGACTCGTGATATTTTAAATTTAATTAATGTATGTTTAAGTTTAAAACCATGTAATAAGTTTCATAAAAGTAATCATTAACTATAATGACACATTTTATTTTGAATTGAAGGAAAATCATTCTAAAATTTGGAAATATCTTTTTTGAAAACCCACAACATTAATAGAGTATAAAAATCATTTTTATAATGGAATAACTGATTCATGAATGAACATGGGTTGAACAAAAATTTATTTCAAATTATAAAGGAAAACATTACATGGAATTAAAAATAAGGATGATGATTTGAAGCTCTTATTATACATGAAGGTAATTTTTCTAAACAATAATATAATATTAAGAATGAACTTTTATTGAGGTAAATGATTTTACTAAAAAAAATTCCATTAAACGTTAATAGATCACATAATTAAAAAAATTATTGTTTTGAAGAAACCTCTCATGGAAGAATGATGTTCATGGATAATAATTATAACTCCCTAAAGGGAGTTGAGTGACAAATACAATTAAAGTAAATTTTACATAATAATGAAATGCACTTGATGTTGAAATACAATTAAATTGAAATCCAAATATCCTGATTTGAATAATTTATTAATATTTTAGAGAAATAGGGTATCTAAGGAAAAATTATAATACATTATGGTGTGTAGTATCAATCATGTCTAAATAAATTAAAAATTATAATAATAAATCCATTACATCATTAGATACATTTATCTCCAAACCATAATAGGATGAGATTTAAAATGAAACATTTAATATGTTCAATATTAATAGGATCATTATATAAAATATTAAATGGTTATAGGATACACCATTACATATAAAAAATTGGGTATAATAAAAGATTGTGTCTATTTGGGTGAGAATTTGAGACAAGATACCATTCCCCTTTTCCCCACATAGTCGAATCCAGTCTAACCTCCTATAAAAATTAATAAATATCTTAATAATCTTTTTTAGAAAAACATTTATATCTATATCCTTTTATAATGATGATCAGTAATTTTTATCTTCATGTATAATATTTTGATATTATGTATTTTAATGCCATGTGTTAGTAATCATGAACATTTTAAACTAGTTTCATAAAAGTGGTCATATTCATAATTTTTATCCCAAATATATTCATTATTTTATAAATTTTGGGATTATAATTTATTTTTTATTATAATTTATAATCTCATAACATCTTCTTATTGATTTTTTGGTTGCTGTATTTCGGGAAAAATTAATTAAAATTTTTTTTCACGGATTTCTATCCAAGGAATGGTGAAATATTATTTATTTAGATTAATATTAAAGATACTTTTCTAGAATTGATATAAAATAACTATTTGTATCTTTATATCAAGTATTATAGTTTATTTTTTAATAATAGTTTTTTAATATTATTTAATAACATTATTTAATTAGGTGGTTACACTGTCACAAAAATGATCACATCCTAATTAATGTATGATTATGATTAGGAAACTATTTTCATTTGGAATAATATAATTTAATAGAGATATTGTCCTGTTATTGAAATTATTATAATTTTGTGAATAATATTTTAATATAATTTATTATATAATAATGAAACAATATGTAAAATAAGATATATAACATCATTGATGTATTCTAATTCATAACACATAATTAATGTTTTCATTTCAAAGAGAATGAAGATGGAATATATTTTTTATCTTCAAAATAAAAATTAATTATATATTTTACATTTATTATTCAACATAATCATTATAACTAGCTATGACATGGCTTTTTTATGAAAATGGAAGTCGTCTCTACATAGAGGTGATAGTTCATAGAACCAAAAAACAATGGGCTCATTTTTCACAATAGAAATTGGTATAGCTGTTTTATATTTATTCCCTCACAATTGAATTCCAAAAAATAAAATTTATTTTATATTAGTTATAAATTTAAAATACCTGAATTAATTATTAGTTGAAAATATGTTAGGGAAAAAATTACACATGTGGAGGATGTGGTCATTCCTTTGAAGACTCTTTCACAATAGAGTTGATAATTTATTTTGACATTATAGAATGGGATCATTACAAAATTTGTCCACAATGATATGGGGTAAATTTATTTGAAATATATTTTTACCAATTAAAACCACTATCCCCTTGTAACCACCTCACTTTTCAAATTATTTAATTTTATTATAAAAATAATTTTATTATGTCATTGGTTAGTGTGAATACAATTGATCTTTATGAACTAAACACAATAGAACAATGTTATTTGTGTGAGATATTCCCATATAAAGAGGACTATGCCCCATGTGTATAGTGGTTTTTATGCTGTGTAGACAAATATTCCTTAATATCATAAATTAAATATTGAGAAATGTTACTTTTTTTTAACTTTTCATCCCATAATAGACCTAGTATAATGAATGATAATGATTATTTTTCCTTTGTAAAATTAAGTATGCATATAAAAACATGAATAAGGATAACTTATATTTACTCAAGATC
Organism: Viscum album; assembly: GCA_963277665.1. Classification (NCBI taxonomy): domain Eukaryota; kingdom Viridiplantae; phylum Streptophyta; class Magnoliopsida; order Santalales; family Viscaceae; genus Viscum; species Viscum album. The sequence continues at coordinate 1,221,830,078 of OY728159.1, forward strand.
CCCATGGGATATTTTAATTAATATTATATATCTCATAGTGTAAAAATATTTTCTAGTTTGATGTTTAATAAAATTCGATAATATATGATTATATTATTGATCAAATAGTCATAATAATTGTCTTATGCAGGAAAAATAGAATTATTCCTAAAAAAATATGTTATTAATAGTATTTTCTAAATACACGTAATGATTCATCTATATTAAACAATGATTCATCTTTCTCCCTCTTATTGAGACTTTATTGATTGAAACAAATTACACATAAAATCTGTATCATTACATTTACAATTTCATTTATCATTATAACTTCCTCAAACAATAAATTTCTTCGGAGCAAGAATAAATATATATTCAAAAATGTAAAATAGAAAATTTGTTTTAATTAATTTTTTTCATATTTTATATTCCATTTTTTCTATTATTTTACTTGGTTATGATTTATTTCAAACCCTTGGAAAATCCACTATATATCACTCAAATGATATACATTATATAATTACAAAACTCATTATTCAATTATAATTTATCATCATATTAAAATATATCAACTGAATCTCTAGAAGGTATGTCATCAGACCTTCCTTGGTACAACTCTATCCCCATGCATTCATTGTCAATGAAATATTTACAGATATTCAATAAAAATTAACATGTAAACTCCACATTTATTTTAATTTAGTAATCAATTATTATAAAAAACATCCCTCCATTATTAAATCCTTATACAGATCACGAATAAATGTTTCAAAAAAATATCACATATTTAAGGATTAATGATTTTAAAATTTTAGTTTTTTCTCATAATACTTTGCTTCTCCTCACTAATATCTATTGATGTATGAATTTATATTTGAATTATAGATTATGGTTTATTTTACATCACCATATCTCAATGATAATAATCATTCATAAACACAAACATTGAATTTATTATAGAAGGAAATATTATCATGAACTTTCTTCGAAACTAAATTTATAATAATTCATGTATCAACCTCTTTATTTTATTTACATTAAATTATACCTCTTAAATTCCTAAAGCGCATCATAATTAATTACACATCATGTCTATAAAAATTAACTATAGAATTGATAAATTAAATATTTATGATTAATGGTCCACACAAGATCATTGGTTAGCCATCCTATCATTTACATCATCCAATAATACATTTTATACAATAAAAGTTATATACGACGATCATATCCACAAATGTATTTAATAATTGCTTTTTATTTACCATTTAGTGTGGGTTCTTGGGTTATTATTATTATCCCATATAAATGTAAGAACCTAGATTTCGTGTTATTATTCATCCTCTCATCAAATGAAATATCCGTAGTTGTTACAACATATTAAAATTTAGAAATTTCCTTAACTAGATGTTTTGGATTTGAATGTACATGATATGTTCCCTTTTGTACACCAATAGTATGAACCCACATTTATACAATTACACAGTCCCTGTCTCTCATGAGTAATTAATCCATGATATATCCTTATCCATTTAATGTCATGACCCGCCTTCACCAAAAGGAGGGAATGGTCAGTAGATTGATAGGCCCTTCTTTCTTAATGTTGAAGGAAAGATAATGACCCCCGAGACCCACCTACAATAGGTCCCGGAGTGGCGACTAGCACCAAGGGTAACAAAATTTCTCACAAATGGAAGGTATTACCCTTTTTGTTTTATAGGATCGGGGGATAAGATGATGAAACTCAACAACACCAATGTAAAAGAAGATTAAAGACAAAAGTAAACCATTCCCACATGCATGTTCCAAAAGTAAAAGCCACAAGTTCAAAAGGAGACTACAAAGGTAAGTACCAAAGAAGAAAAGCAGAAACTGCAACCGCCCCAAGGGTCCGTGCTAGTATGGTTCTGCACGATCCCCGATGTCCTCCCGGAAACCTGAAAACAGTTTTATATACGTAGGGTGAGCATACAATTACACTCAGTAGGGAAAACCATAGACTCTCATGAACAAGTGGGGGAATGTACTAAAGTCTCATGAGATAAGGAGTAAATCAAAAACCTATCAAGGTAAATTATCCACCCAAGCCTCACCAAGGCACACTCCCCAAATAATGAATGTCAGGTAATATATATAATTAGAGCACATCGATGTTTGGGTACCCCGCGCCACTTTCCCACAGGTTATTGAGACATCATATGCATCGAACCACTCCCACCATTCTCACCACAGTCACTCTGCCACACCCGCCCGCACACACCTAGTCCACATCCACATGCAGTCCCACTGCCGAATTCCACCTGGAAACACCTTGGCCAAAACAACCACCGCCACCCCCGAAGACACCTGGGCTAGAAAATCCACTGCCACGCCCGAAGACACCTAGGCCACATCCCTAAGACACTTGGAAACCACCTGCTGCACACACCTAGATAACCACCACACTACCTCGCCCAAAGATTCATGGGCTTATAATGGACCTCAGGGAATCACATCCTACCCGAATATACTTGGGCTATCCGGGAAAAGGAGCAGAAAAGGAGATAATAACCAGCCACTAATAATAGTGTTGGGAAAACACCCTCCCCCATGAAATGGGGGTGTTCGGCACTAAGTACTCAACTTGGGTGGGGCACGAATAAGATACACAAAACTACAAATATATACATAGGTAACAAAATCTCACCCAAATTTAGGTTTTTCTTTAGTCTATAGATCACAAAAGCACTCAAGTCCAAGTCACAACACTCACCAACAAAACACATTAGTCCCATTCTTATTTTCATGTTCATTAATAACGTTCAAATAAGTTTATGCACTATTGGGAAACTAAACCATAAGAATAACCAAGGAAATGAAACTAGCCAAACGTAAACTAAGCGTCCACACCCAGTTCTCTTGTTAATTCACAACAACAAAAGAAAAGTGAGAACCCTCGAAGTACTGGAATGAGACAACCCTGAGACACTTCCCCTTTTCCCCTCCACCAAATAGATTTTTCATCAACAGAGGATCCCACCCCAATTTCACAAACACCAAGAGTATAAAAACAGGGAATCCCAACCCATCCCACATCTCCAGCTATCGGACCGCCGAGTATTTTCAGATTTAAAAGATTTAACACACTCCATGATTTCTATTCTATGTGTTTTAACTGGGATTTATCACAGAATGGTTGATCATGGTGCTTTCAATTTATTCAGCCCGGTATACATGATTAACCAATTTTATTTTTCACAGCAGGAGTGTATAATTACAAAAAAAGCCATTTATAAAATCACAAGGGGTTCATTAGTGCACAGACAATGACCACCAACAGCCTCAATTTTCAGAATGCATAAGCCAGCACAACTCAGAAAGATGATTATAAAAAATAACAACTTCTACGATCACAGCCCCCCCCCCCCTTCATCCTTTTTAGAATTTTTTCAGTATCTTTAATTAGGTCTGGTTTATCCAATTCTACAAAATCAAAAGTACGCCCATCCTGCATGATTCAAAAAAGAGAGAGGCGAAAGGAGAAATTCCCTACTTGTTGATAGACTATCGACGCTTATGTCGGGCGCGAAAATGTATGGATAATGATGTGGCTTGCCCGATGCATCAAAATCTGTTCGAGAAAATCCGCGATCGAGGAAAGAGGAGACCATGCCTAACCTTGTAGTTTATATGGGCCGTGGAGGGTTGATATAAGAACGCAAAACCGCATGAGCGGGGGTCATGGGTTGACCACGAGGTTGGGAAGTTACACACGCTGATATTAAGCTGTTATTTAATATCCCCCATCTGGGATGATTCTCGAGATTTTGAAGAATTAATTACAGGGTTATGTGGTTTTAAAAGGAGTAAAATAATTAATTTACTTCAAAACATACGTTGCGGGAGCCGAAAAGTCAGGTACTCGGTGAGGGAAAATGGTGCCACTGTTACGTTGTCACCCTCATGGTGCCACCCTCACGGTGTCACCCTCACGGTGCCACCATCACGGTGTCACCCTCACGGTGTCAGCTTCACAGTGTCACCGTCACGGTGCCTCCGTCACGGTTCCACCATCACATTGTCACTGTCACGGTCTCACCCTCACGGTGCCACCGTGACAGTGCCACTATTTCAGTGGAGCCTCACTTTTAGAAATGTAATGGGCTAGGAGGGTCTAAGCCATTACATTAGATACCTCTTAAATGATTCTCATCCTCGAGAATCAAAACAAACCAAGAAGGAAAGAGAGGGTATGAACAACCACCTCGAAAGATACCCCTTAGAAGTGAACCCATTCTAACTAAAAAAACTTCCCTATCAAGAACCAAGCAACATACCATGCCAATCTTCCCAGGCATGTGGGTTGAGGAGTCTCCCCCCCCCCCCATTTCATGATATTATCTACTTTGGGCGGCACTGACTTGCCCACACGGGTTTAATCTCATCCACCCTAATGCGTCTTGATTAGGGGGGGGGGGGGCAGGTTCTCTCCTCCCCATAGCCAGGGCCTTTCAAACACATTCAAAGGAAAGAAACCCAATACATTTTATAGCCAAAAAGACAAAAGATTCTACCATAACATGTACAACAAGGAACAAAACTCAAAACAACTCGGGGTAATGGGAACACATCTGTGCTTCCCTCTCCTACGTACTCTCCCCAAGCCCACCATGTCTCCACAACACACGACCCATGGGAATGGTTCACCCATAAAGCACCTTCTCCTTGCCATCCTTGATCATCACTGGTCTCTCCACAAAGGCCACATCGTCCTCGATGTCCAGCTCACCCCAATCAAGGACGTGTGAATCGTCATGCAGATACCGATGGAGTTGGGACACATGATAGACATCATGTATCCTCAGTAGCGGCGGTGGTAACACTAGCTGTTAAGCAACTTCTTCGAACCGCCACAACACTTCGAAGGGTCCGAAGAACCTGGGAGAAAGCTTACTCCCCTTGTCGAACCTCCGCTGCCCACGCTGAGGGGAGACATTCAAGAACATGTGGTCTCCAACCTCAAACTCCAAGGGCATCCTCCTAGTATTGGCATATGACTTATGTCGGTCCTGGGCTGCCTTCATCCTTTCCCCTATGAGCTGAACCTTCTCTGTTGTGCTCTGTACCACCTCCGGGCCAAGGATGCATGACTCTCCTACTTCGGTCCATCACACAGGCGAATGGCATGGACTCCCATAAAAATCTTCAAACGGGGCCATACCGATGGTAGAGTGATAGCTATTATTGTAGGCGAACTCTACCAGGGGAAACTGTCGCACCCATGATTCTTCTGAGTCCAGAACACATGCTCGCATCATATATTCCAAGGTCTGGATGGTGTGCTCTGTTTTTCCATACCTGCATCTGAACGCCATCTTCGGTATGTCTCCCTCCTTCACTCTCAGCTGGTGATACCCAGACCACAGGGTGATCTTCGAGAACCATCCTTCCCCCTTCAGCTGGTTGAAAAGATCATCTATCCTCGAATGAAGGTAGTGATTCTTGATCATCACCTGATTCAGCCTCCTGTAGTCTATGCACAATGTGAGGCCACCATCTGACTTCCTTTCGAACAAGACTAGAGCACCCCGCGGTGACACACTCGGCCAAACATAAAACCTCTTCATTAGATCTTCAATCTGAATCTGAAACTCCCGCAGCTCTGAAGATGCCATCAGGTAAGGAGCCATCGAGATGGGACGAGCGCCGGGCTACAAGTCTATCCCGAACTCGATATCACGTTGAGGGGGTAGAGTCGTCACCTCCCCTGGGATGATGTCCATAAACCCACGGATGATCTCGGGAACTTCCACCATTTCAGTATCTACTGACCATACTGACAGCTCAGCCAGAATGAAGATGAGGTGTTCCTCTTTCCTGTTTCCCTTTTGACTGCTCCGCTCCCCAGTGAAAACAACACACTGGCCGCCCAAGTCTAAGAACATGACCCTTCCTCGAAAATAGTCGATGATGGCAGACACAAAGAATAGCTAGTCGATGCCTAGGATGACTTCGTATGGTTGTATATATAGTAGAAGAATATCCCTAACCGACTGATGTGGCCCTATCATCAGTCTACATCCTCGAAAAATAAACAACAAGTCGGCCTAACCTCCGACTATTGTGCTCAAAACCAGGGGCACTAGAAGTCTCTTGGAATCTAGACCCAATGAATGGGCTAGATTGGGTGAAACAAAGGAGTGCGAAGCTGCAGTATCAAACAAGGCATAAGAAATAGTGCTAAAGAAACTGATCGTACCTCGAACAACCTTCGTCCCGGCTAGAACTACTGCCTCTACGGCGTGTAGCTATCCACGCCTGCCTCCTCTTCCCCTCGGTTGTCGGCCACCTCCCTGACCACGCCCGAGTCATGGTTCCTGAGGAGCACCGTGAGGTTAGCCTCCTCCTCCTTTGTCTAACCTCGGAGGAGTGGGAGCTCGTTGTACCTGATACTGCTGCTGGAAAGGCCTGGCTGTAAGCTGTTACTGGGGCAGGTGCTGGGGATGTCCGCCACCACCGTACTACACCCATTCCGGGCACTGACTCTGGAGATGTCCAGGGATCCCACATACAAAGCACCGTGGCCCTGGGCCCGAGGAAAAGGGGCGAGGACCAGGGGATCGAAACTGAAACTATTGCGGCCTGCTCCCCGCGGGTCGGAACCTGGAGGGTCCTGACGCTGGAGGCCTGGTGCTGAATGCCTTCCCCTTCGATGGTCCCAGCTGGTTCCCCTTTCATGATACACCTCCTAGAGCGTGCATTCTCTCCACCACTTCGGCCTTCTTCTGGACCTCCAAGTATGTCGGAAGGGTATAGGGGTTAACAGCATACTGGAGGGAGGGTCATAGCGCCTCATCCAAACGTCTTTCCAGAGAATCCTCGTCGAGAAAGAGGTCCTGAGAAAAATTTAGGGGGTCATTGAACTTTATTCCTAACTCCCCCACAAACATGCTCCTCTGTTGGAGGGAGAGTATCTCCTGCCTCTTTTCCGCCTTCATCCTCAAAGAGAGGAATTCCTCCCGGAACTCTCTCTTGAAATCATCCCATGCCACCTCAGACTCTCTCCTCTCCCACAGGTAAAGCTTACACCACTAACACACCACCCCCTACATCTAGCTGATGACCAGAGGAACCCAGTACTCAGTCGGGGCCCGAATCAGGCCGAAAGCTATCACTAGCTTCTCCAGCCATCCTTTCTTCTTCATGAAAGAGGTTCTCCCCTCATACTTTTCAAGGGTATGTCACTGGAAGGCCAGAAGATTCCTATGCCACTGGTCATCCTCCTCTTCTTGGTCATCTCTCTGCCGATCATCCAAGGTAGTTTGTGGGGCCACAATCATCAGTACCATGTGCGGTCTCCTTCCTGGTGCCATAGCTGCAATGTAAACAAGGAATGCCTAAGCCCAAGTAGTGCAGATTATTGTCTTTAAAACTTATTAAACTTTTTATTTACTCTTAATTCCCAAAACACCACAGAAACACGAGAACAAAAGTTTTTATGATGCATGTACCTTTCCGAGTGTCTCTACCCTGCAATCAGTGTTGTATAAATTGGACGTTCGGTAGGTCTAGAGTCCTTGCGTCAGATCACGGGGGCCCCTAAAATCTCATGTCCTAGCGGGCCTTCCCTGGCCTAATTCATGTACCGAGGTCTCCCAACAATGTTTCCCTCCCACCCCATGCAATCCTCACTATCCCTAACTCCAGAATCTATCCTATCCCTCAATCATCACCTCTGATACCATTCTGTCATGACCCGCCTTCACCAAAAGGAGGAAAGGGTCAGCAGATTGTTAGGCCCTTCCTTCTTTAAGTTTAAGGAGAGATAATGACCCCCGAGACCCGCCTTCAATAGGTACCGGATTAGCGACTACCACCAAGGGAATATAAATTTATCACAAACGGAAGGAATTACCCATTTTTTTCTTATAGGATCGGGGGATAAGATGATGAAACTCAACAACACCAAGGTAAAAGAAGAGTAAAGCCAAAAGTAAACCACTCCCACATGCATGTTCCAAAAGTAAAAGCCACAAGTACAAAAGGTGACTACAAAGGTAAGTACCAAAGAAGAAAAGAAGCAACTACAACCTCCCCAAGGGTCCGAGCTAGTATGGTCTTGCACGATCCCCAATGTCCTCCTTGAAACCTGAAAGCAGTATTATATACTTAGGGTGAGCATACAAGTACACTCAGTAGGGAAAAGAAAAGACTCTCGTGCACAAGTGGGGGGACGTACTCAAGTCCCTTGAGAGAAGGAGTAAATAAAACACCTATCAAGGTAAATTATCCACCCAAGCCTCACCAAGGCACACTCCCCAAATAATGCAAGTCAAGTAATATATATTATTAGAGAACATCGATGTTTGGGTACCCCACGCCACTTTCCCACTAGTTATTAAGACATCCTACGCATCAGACCAATCCCGCCCATTCTCACCGCAGTCCCACTACCACACCCGCCCGCACACACCTGGGCCACAACCACACACAGTCCCACTGCCGAATCCTACCTTAAAATGCCTAGTCCAAAACAACCACCACCACACCCGAAGACACCTAGGCTAGAAAATCTACTGCCACGCCTGAAGACACCTGGGCCTCATCCCGAAGACACTTGGGAAACCACCTGCCGCACACACCTGGCCAACCACCATAATACCCCGCCCGAAGGTTCCTTGGCTAATAATGGACCTCAGTTCATCACATCCTTCCGGAAGATACTTGGTCTATCCAGGAAAGGGAGCGGAAAAGAAGCTAATAACCAGCCACTAATAATAGTGTTGGGAAAACACCCTCCCCCATGAAATGGGTGTGTTCGGCACTAAGTGCTCAACTTGGGTGGGGCGCGAATAAGAAACAAAAAACTAAAAATATATACATAGGTAACAAGCACTCACCCAAAGTTAGGTTTTTCATCAGCATACAGATCACAAAAGCGCTCATGTCTGAGTCAAAAATCTCGCCAACAAAACCCATTTGCGCCATTATTGTTTTCACGTTCAGTAATAACATTCCAATAAGTTTATGCACTACTGGGAAACTAAACCATAAGCATAACCGATGAAAAGAAACCAACCAAACGTCAACTAAGCATCCACACCCGGTTCTCTTGTAAAGTCACACCAACAAAAGAAAAGTGAGAACCCTCGATGTACTAGTACTAGAAAACCCCGAGACACTACCCCGTGTCCCCTCCACCAAATAGGTTTTTCATCAACAGAGGATACCACCTCAATTTCACAACCACAGAGAGTATAAAAACAGGGAATCCCATCCCCTCCCACATCTCCAGAAACTGGACCACCGAGTATTTTCAGATTTAAAAGATTTAACACACTCCATGATTTCAATTCCATGTGTTTTAACTGGGAGTTATCACAGAAGGGTTGATCCTGGGGCTTTTAATTTATTCAGCCCGGTATACATGATTAACCAATTTTACTTTTCACAGCAGGAGTTTACAATTACAAAACAAGCAATTTAGAACATCACAAGGGGTTCATTAGTGCACAGACAATGACACCAAAGGCCTCGATTTTCAGAATGTGTAAGCCATCACATCTCAGAAAGATGATTATAAAAAATAACCACATCATCGAACACATCCCCCATTCATCCTTTATAGAATTCGTTCATTATCTTTAATTTGGTCTGGTTTATCCAATTATACAAAATCAAAAGTACACCCACCCTGCATGATACAAAAATGTGAGAGGCGAAGGAGAAATTCCCTACTTGTTGATAGACGATCGACGCTTAGGCCTGGAACAGAAATTTATGAATAACAATGCAGCTCTTCCGATGCACCAAAATCTATTCGTGAAAAGCCGTGATCGAGGAAAGAATAAACCATGCCTAACCCTTTAGTTTAAAAGGGCCGAAGACAGTTGAGATAAGAACATTATACCGCATGAGGGGGGGGGGGACGTGGGTTGACCACGCTGTTGGGCAGTTATCCACGATGATATTAAGGTGTTAATTAATATCCCCCATCGGGGATGATTCTCAGGATTTTAAGGAATTAATTATGGGCTTTAAGTGGTTTTAAAAGGAGTAAAATAATTAATTTATGTCAAAACATCTGTTCCGGGAGTGAAAAAGTAAAGCACTTGGTGGGGGAACATGGTGCCACCGTCACAGTGTCACCCTCACAGTGCCACCATCACGGTGTCACCCTCACGGTGTCACTGTCACGGTGTCACCCTCATGGTGCCACCTTCACGGTTCGAGCGTCACGGTGTCACCGTCACGGTGTCACCCTCACGGTCCCACCGTCACGGTTCCATCGTTACGGTGACAGCGTCACGGTTTCACCATCACGGTGTCACCCTCACAGTACCACCGTCACGGTGTCACCGTCAGGGTCTCACCCTCATGGTGTCACCATCACGGTCTCACCCTCACGGTGCCACCGTCACTGTGCCTCTGTTTTGGTGGAGCCTCAATTTTGGCGAAGTAATGGTCAAGGAGGGTCCGTTCCATTACATTTAAGAATAACTATAATTTTTCATCAATATTAGCAATATGGAATAGTCAAATTTCATTTCTTCATCACATATCCTAATTTATGAAACACTAAATAGAAACACATTCTAATGAAACTCTTTGTTTTGAAACTCATCGTTCCAATATTTATATCAAAAAATATACAATATATATTTTAACACTTAATCATTCAAATTTTTTATCTCTCTTAGGGATGATAAAATATAGCATGGTATATCCATATTTCACTACATAGAATACCAACATCATATATAATATGATCGCTTGTTTTCCATTTACATAATGAATATTGATCTACAATTAATAAGGAAACGTTTACCCACTAACGTTTCATGATGATTCTCATTGATTAAACTAATACTCAAAGAAGATGGAAACCCTTATTTAAGGTACATAGAAACATGGTTGACGCTCACTCATAATATTTTTATGCACATATGATTCATGCGTTATTTATAGAGAATATTTTTGTTCAGAATGAATATTTTTATATATTTTTGGGACGTTTTATCTCACATATTCTATCATACAGATTTAGTGTGGTTGAATAAAATGAATGTAACATCAATAAAATTCATTATATGCACATTAGATGATATATCATCTTAAATGAAAAATGTATTTAAATATATGAGTATAATAAAGGTATCATGAGGAGAAGAATGGTGGGATAGACTAAGGAATTATATTTCAACAGAAGTATATAAAAAAATGGTATAGTGTTAAACTATCCCAATTTTCATCATCCTATATCAGAATAGAAATTACATATTGAATTTTGCATTAATATCTGAATATATAATGACACTCAATTATAATTATTGGGTTATATATTGGATACATTTAACACCTCACACAAAAATATCTTGACATATACCTCAGAACGTTTCCCCACTTCAACCCAATATATGAAAATTCATTCAATATATTATCCATGTGTTTGTGTGACATCATCTAAGAAACTCGTTGAAAATCCTTGAAACATTGCGAATTTTTACAAAATAATTATAATTTCAATACATATAAATTCCAAATTATCTTTTTAAAATATCCCTCAAATACTATATTCTTATTCCATAAAAATATTCCATAAATAAAATAAATTTTTATAGTCATCAATATTGTTGCATTACCTTCTCATAATCTTCATGTGATGAATTATTACCATTATATAACTACCAGTATCACATGTTTTTGACATAAATAATTTTTTTTCATTAATAATGCATTTAATGAAAAATATGTAAAGAATAAAACTTCTTAAACATCATAATTATCTCATACAATGTTTTGTAAGAAACTAAAAACATCTTCCATCATAACATTATCCTTGGTAACTATAAGATGCATCAAAGGATCACTAATTATTCACTTATTGACACATTATGAAAAAATATAAAATACACCACAGGGTGGGTATATCAGTATCACCCTTTATTGTTTTTTTAAAAACACGAATATATCATGTCAACCTGTTATTTCAAATTACACAAATATTCTATATTATCCCCCCAATTATTATTCTAACTTTATTATATTTTATTTATAAATGAAAATTAAAAATAATTTTAAAAGTGAGGATGGTATCATACAATTTTCTAAAATCATTCACCCTTAATCCCACTCAATTTATATGTGATACAAACATGGGTGTAAAAAACACGAAGGTCTTAGTTAAAAATAAATGGTTATCCACATTAAAAATGATAATGATGCCAACATATACATATTACCAATTAATAAATAATTAACATAAAGTTGGTTTACATGTATTCAATCTGAAATATATTTTATTATAAATATGAAAATATTTATAATGTTTTCAATTATTAATTTCATATAAAACATAGAACATGTGTCACAAAAATTTATGTACAAAAAACAACATTCATTTTCTAGAACCCTTGAACATCATTAAAATCACATAATATTTATTTTATTAATTTTAAAAAATATATCAATTTAGTTGGAGGAATAATTATCGAAATTCAGGGATAATATAATACAAAGAGATATATTTAAATGACTAACAGAGAATGACATTTCAGAAAACATATTTTTGTGAATTATAAATTTATTCTTCCTTCTAATGAAATTATACCTTAAATAATTCCACCAATTTTCACATTATAAAAAAAATATTTTTTATAGATTATTTTGTATTAAAATATTCTAAATCATAACATGATGAAGAATTTTGATGTATGAGATAATTATTGCACCATACTTTTAATAATTAGTTATTTATTTTTGAACCATCATCATCTTAAATTCCATACAATGTTAGTAGAAACATACAACACAAATTATATAGGAATAAGGTGGAGCAACATTATATCATCAGTGAGAGGAAAAAGGTAGTGATATTTTTCTAAATCCACAATACTTTTATCATTTAATCAAAAATTGTATGACATCACATAATATTTAACATTTAGGGATTCATTTAATTTTAAAATAGATAGAAATTATATTCTCCCTCTATATCTTTTTGGTGTGGATTATTTTTGGTATTGTGAGACAATAATGCATAAGAATCACATATTGTATATTTTATATTTTCCAAGACATATTATGGGTAGTGATTAATTATTACATAATTATTATAGTTTTATATGACTTATTTTCACATATCACATAGTTCCTCATATGATATAATGCAATCATACAAAACTATTATATTTGGATATTTATCATCCAAAAAAATATAGTATTTTATAAAAATATACTTTTTGGTATGTCGGAACCGTACATTGGATCCACATTAGTCATTATAAAACCATGACATTACATATTTAAAATTCAAAATTGAACATTCAAAATTAAAATAAACCGCCATCATCACCCTCGTGCCACGAACCACATGCCATGTACCCACCAAAATCCATTATACATCATCAATAATGATGTTGCCTCAAACCATGTCAGACTGTAACATCACTACCTAATGCCATCATTAGGCTCATCATTTCCATCCTCACTGCTAGACTATCCGCAGAGACATACTATACATTGATTTACACCCTCACAATCAGAAAACCACTAAACACAAACATAATCGCCATCTCCATACATTGGGAAATCACGACGCCATCATGAATAACATTTTTCAGAGAAATTATATTTAAATACTAATAATACCAAAAACTATAGAAGAAAACCACATCACTAATGACAAAACTGAAGAATAAATGAACAATATTTATTGAACAAAAAACAATCATTATTATCGTTACCATATCCATAAAATAAGGTCAAAATCCGGAAAGATAATGAGTATCGGAAACATATTCATATAAGAAATAAAATAAACATTGAAATTAGAGTAATCCACCATGGGTCACACCACTCAAAAACTCTTACCACTCCCCAAACACATCCCAAAGCCTCCTTAGTATCTGTTTCACTTGACTGACCTGAAGAGGGGAAAAGTATCCGGAATATACAGTAGGGAGGAGTGGAAGAGAAGAAGGAAGAGTGGAAATTTACCTCCATGAAACAAAAAATAGGATAACTATAGTTGAAAACTTAAGGGAAACGAGGGAACATGTGTTGAAGTAGATCCATTGAAATAACCACATAGTGTCAATAAATGGGAAACAGGGGGAAAAACACTAGAAGAATGAAACGAAGAAGCTATAACCAAAGAGATAGAAGGTCTTACATTGTGAGAAGCAACGAAAAACTACAAATAGATCGTACCTACCATTGTTTCTAACCAATATAGGTTCAATTGTGATGGAGGAAATAGGAAGAGTAGAAGAAGATAACATGCAATAGTGAGACAAGAGTGAAGAAGACTGAGAAAAAAGCTACAAAAATGAAAATAAGAGCAGAGAGGATGTCACATACATGAATTATATTAATGCTATTTATTAATTTAATTTCCATTTATTCTTTTTTATGGGGGATTCCCATACAGTTTTTTAGGAAAGGGTGACTTTTCATGATTTGGGAAAAACCGTGAGCCAATTTCTAGATTTAAAACCAATTTTGGTTCTTTTATAAACTATCCATTATCTAACATTTTACACCCATTACCCATCATAATTGGAATCCCCTAGTACATTTAATCCAACATATCAATTTTCAACTCATATGAATCATTAATCATGAGGGATTTGTGTTATTTATTAAGGTATTTGGCTAGCTCGAAATCCCATTTCCATCATTAATTAATTTAATTCATTAACATCTCCTTCAATTTTTATGGGTTGTTAGTGATTCAAAATATTCCCCAATTCCACATACACAAGGCGTGCCTCCATGCTATCCCCTATATATTTGGAGATCATATTCATCGCGAATTAGGGAGAAATTTCTCTATATTTCTCCAACCACCAATATTTGATGTGGTAAATCGTTTTGTAAATATCTCCTTCACTTTTAAATCATTTTACCCATTACATTTCCTACATGACATCCTATGCCTTATTATAACCTCAAATGAATTTCTGGATGATTGGAAATTCATCTGCTACTATATTTGTGTAATTTAATTCAAGATATCTCAGGTATGTGGGAGTCCTCCCATGTTCCTCCCATTTTCTAAGGGTTTATTTTACTTATCATGAGGCTATAGAACATCCATTAGATAGTATTATTACATAGGGTTTACCCTTGATCCTTTTAATGAAATATTATGGATTAGGTCTCGATTACACTTCCTTGTGGTGCGGTGGTTGTGTCGTTGATGTTTTTCACCATGATGTGGAATTTTGGAACAAATGATAGGTAGTTACATGATTAATCATCCTAAGAAGAGTTAGACATGATTCATTAATATTTTTATCATGATCATCTTACATAATTTTTGGTGAGGGAACTATTTTTTGTTCTATTTATTAAGCAGGTAGTTTCAAAGATGCATATTTGATTGAAAATGGGTGTTTTCCTTGTGTATATTTTGTTGTATCGTTTGAGGTAATTTGTAATCATTTGAATGTGGTTTAATAAATGTTTCTATGAATTAAATTGATGTTTTATATTGGTATTGGGGTGATTTTGTCCTTGAAAGTCTGTTTTGAAATGTGTTATGTGTGAAAAACATGGTTATACCCCCTAGGATTGTTTTATGAAAATTGTAAATGATTATTAACATTAAAACTATAGGAAATGAATGTACAAGTACAGTTTTAGTGAGGATGTTAACCTTATATGTGTTTTTGATTGGTAAAGTGGTTATTTAATATGTCAAAAATTTTAATATGTTTATAAATTGCATAAGTGTTTTATTAAATTGAAAGAAGGGTTTGAAACATGTTTGTGCGTTGTTTTGTGTGAGTTTGTTGTGAAAGAAGATGTTTGTTTGGGAATGAAGTACAATGTGAAATATATGGGGGTTGTTTGGTGTATATTAAAATTGGAATTGGTATTTTCATGTGAAAATTATATGTCATGGCTTGTGTAAATTGTTTTTGGACAAGGGGAAAACCCGGGTAAATTGGTCTGTGGATGTGTACTAGTATTCTATTGATCCCGTGGGGTTTGGCCCTATTTTACGTATAAATTTTTATGATGAAAACACTAACTAAATTACAATGATAATGATGATGATGATGTTGATGTTGGGGGTCTAATAGGTTCTGGGTATAATCCCTACTAGTGTCTCATGTTTGCAAGTAATGATATTTTTACGGTTACATTCAACAAGATATGAGGTAACTAGGACACACAATATACTCATGTCTAGGGGTTATTTTATTTTTTCTTCTACTCATTAGATACATTATACATACCATCAGTATATTGTATTTTTGTCTTGAAAATTAAGTAGCACTGGAATTCCATTTTAAAGGAGTTGATTCTTTCAAGTATCCTACTGGAAAAACATTTTTATTTAATGTTGTATCACATTAAAATTACAAATAACATCTCATATTTATTAAAACATGAAATATTTTCACCATTTATTGTTTATCACATGGAATAATTTAGTGGTGGAATCTTTTTTGGATTTGGATCACTCCTTACATACACCTATTTATGTATGTTGACTTGGTTATTTTTGTTATAGGTGTGCATACAGATTTTTGTGTCAATGGTTCAGGTTTTTAGCAGTCATTCGTGATATAGTGTTGTGGAGATGTCTTGAGGAAGGTTCCTCTATCCGTGAGGAGTTTATTGGTATTTCCATTTTGGGTTTCTTCAGTTTTTATAGACATTGATAATTGTTTAAAATTTTGTAATTAAAATCAAAGTTTTTATAAATGTGGGTTTATTTTGAAAAATCCATATTTTTTATATTGGATTTGTTAGTTGTTTAATGTTAATTAACATGGGAAATTCATTCTGAAATTCTATTTTGTGATACCCGGTCATTTTTTCTATCTAGTGGTGATTAGTAACACCCTTAAGGCCTTATTGCAATCCATGTCAGGTGCAGGTTTTGATGGTGACCAGATACAGTTTGTGATAGAGGATTAGTGATCGAAGGAGGAGGTTCCGACAATAGGAAGAAGATTCCCTAGGAAGAGAATCTATCTCTCAAGAGCGGTTTGGGAGATAACGGAGGCATCGAATCCCACCACTCTATTTTCAACTTCACCTATATATGGAATCTTTTTCATTCATTTAGTTATATTGTTCTCTCATGTGTATTTATGCATTTATTAATTTCAATATTAGTATTCCAAAAAACTAACAATTCTTTTACACTATTAGTAGCTTATTTTCATATTCAAATAGTATCTTAAAAAATACCCCCCTCACAGCAAATTTGATTCATTTATGAACTTGTTTTCAAAAATATTTAATTTTCTATCCTTAAATGAATTTTTTATTTTAGGTACATATATAAATAAAAAACATTTTTCCAACTCTTGAATCAAAAAAATAATATTATTTTTCTTATATTGTTATGGTTTTCAATCATTTCTATTTGTTCGAATACTTTTTTATTATCTATTAATGACTCATCATCCAACATCACTTGAATCACTAAAATGATATTTTGAGAAATGTTCTTTTGAATAATTTCAATATAATGGATTTTTTATCCATCATCATTTTTTGAATCCTTCCATCATATATTATATTAATATTCCTAAAAAAATAATAATTTCATGTATTTTTATTATGAACACTTGTAATGAAAACTCTTCTATATTGTCTATGTTTTCATGATTATGTCATGATCCAAGATATAATGCCATCCATCCTAACTCCCAATGAAATATTAGACATTTACCAAAGGAATCTTTTCATCACATGAGCACGATACAAGTTAATAGCGTCAATAGAATACATTTATACTAGCTTCACCCAAGAGTATTTCCATAATCAATCAATAATAAATATAAGAATCAATCATAAATCATAACATTACAAAAACCATCTATGAAAATTTACATAATCATGGAATAATTACTTTAACCAAATAGAAATACAAATATAATTATAGGGATGTCAAAAAAAATAAAAAAGGGTATGTGCAACATCAGGGGAATCACCATAAAAGCACCACTACCAACTCCTACAATATGTGGGAATTGGAAACCTTGTCCAATATAATCACCTCGATAAATCATGCCTTTACCAGGGTTATAAATTTCAAAATCTACATACACCCGAAGATGTATGTAGGGTGTGAGACAAATCCTAGAAAGGTTCCCAAAAAATAATTGATTTAATGCCACACCATTAGAAGACCAGTCAATATTCACATTTATACAAAATAATGTGTATATACATGAAGTCATATTTTTATGAAAATCCATTCTCAGGGAAATATTTTCAAGGGTAAACATTTCTCAGAAAAATTAAATAATAATGAAGTATTCACATATACCATCATATACCTATTGATGGAAGCATCTCACATAATCATAATTTCATCATAGAGAACAATGTATAAATCTTCTAGGGTAACGAGAACTATTGGATCTCTAGCAACCTCATACCTCAGTAAAACATGGTGTAGCAACCACAACCCATAGCTTCCTATTAAATGAGCCACTAGGGATTAATAAATCAAAATATCTAGTGGTATCCAATGATCATCATAGTTTTCTATGCGTTTTAATCATCATTCATTCTATGTGAAACTGTTCATTACCTCATCTAAGTCAACTAGTATCAATTCACTAGAGTTATTCATGATTTACACACATAAATCACTATATACTAGTTTCAGCTTTCCCACCTAGTTACATGGTATTCATTTTGTGACTAATTTCACATTCACATTTCACGTATATCAATAATTTCACTACATGAGCCAAACATTCAATGCACATATAAAAAAAACCACATACACATAACCAAAACAAATAATAAACCCATTGATAAGCATCTCCTATGAGGCTATAAACGACAATAATAACTTCTATTTTGATACTCTCAAAAGCAAGAAATATTTTCCTAAAAGAACTTATCCATTGCTTAGATCAAAATGTATTTTAGTCCCATTGAATGTTGGTGGTTGTTTCCTCTTGAAGAAGTCTAAAATTGATCATCTATGTTGTTGATTATGGTGCTCCATACATGTAAGGTTATTAATCATAAACTGAGTGAGTAGTCCCCGTATGGTAATAAGTAGTTCAGCACCAGTTGCATCACCAGCTCTACTATAATTATCTCGAGTAGGATAGGAATACCTACATGGATAATGTGAGTTGATATGGTTTCCATTACTTCCACTAGGATCCATTTCTAAATATCGAAAAACACAAGATAAGTTTACAAATCACAATACAAAATTCCAAACAAGTAAAATACCAAACAAAAATTGAAAAATTTATGCATATAATCAATAATCAAAAAAAAAATTCATTGAGGATGTATTTACTCATAAATACTTCATAATGGTTTGTAATGAAAATGTGAATAATTCAAAGCATATCCCCGTAGAGAATCATAACCAAGAGTGCAGTAAGGCCAGTTGACTAGTATCGGGATAGTCTTAGTTAATACCAAAATTCCATGTATGAGTTTTCACCCCCAGGAACATATGTTCTTGAGCCGCCTCTACGTACTCATATCCAGACAGAGATATATTGCATGGAAAATAAACTAAATCTCTACATTAACAAAATTCTATAATGTTCTTCTATAAAAAACCTCAAAGTATATCAAATTAACATTATCCTTCTCATTGATATTATTATACTTAATAATATCATCAATTAATAAACGAGATATGGAAAAAGGAAATCCCTATAGAATCTATTCTTTTTGTCTATATATAAATCTAGTTAATTAATGATTAAAAATTGAACCACTATAAACTCACCATCCCAAAAACTTGTACGAAATAAATCCATCTAGATAATAACCTTAATAAAAATAAATTCAAAATTACATGGTTGAAGGGACAAATTAGATAGGTAGTGGATTCCACATAGATGATAAGACAAGTCATCAATCCTTGGAAGCAGATACATAATCATTACTGTGATCATATGGAGATCATGATAATCAATGCATTATTTTATTGGCCCCTCCGAATTCATTATTATATGAACTATTACACCCCATAAATAAGAATATCGGTGAATAGATTATTTGATATTGTAAAAGATATGGGTCTATTTTTTATGAACAATACAACCTCTCAGATAGGAGTAATATCATAATATTCCTTGGGAAACACATCACTATATTCCCTTACAATGGGAATACAATCACTGATGATTTTTCATTAGTCTCAATCACATTAGATAAATATGCCTTCTCATAAAGAAGAATTATCCATTCTTGAAATTATAATTCTAATGGATTTTTATCCTCCTCCATGAACCATTTCAGAATTAGATTGTGGTTTGGGCTACAGATGGAGAGTTCCATATCTCCAAAATTTATGTTTACATACCAAAAGGAAATTCAATATATACTAATGATATAAAACATTTATACTAAATGATGTATCACATAGTTACATAAGAATTATATCACAGAATTAACGATATGGGGGAAGTTATATATATGCTGAAAATATTGTAATAATTTTCATTATCACTAATAGCTCCACATAAATTTCTTGAGGTGGTGTTTGAATAGGTTTGATAAACTATTGTGATATGAAATTTTTTGTATCTAAAATTTTTTTTCTTTATCATTTGAATGAATAACTAGTGTACATATTACCAGGTATTTTTTAGGAGAATAATCAATATTTTTGAGGGAATAAGATATCACATTCCACTAGTCCTTGGTGGTGTTATTCATCAGTTATAATTGAATACCCTTAGATTAGTTCACTAATTCACATAGTGTCTTTATTAGTTATAGTTGAAACATTAGAAAATAGTATGAGGGTTAATATGATAATTTATGTAATCCATGACATTGAAGTGTATCTGTGTCATTATGACCATTGTTCCACTCAATGATTCCCCTAACCAGAGGGGCGTCTGGGATGGACAAGCCTCCTCATACCGCAGAGGATTCTTCCTTACATGGGTTTCCTTGATTTTTTCTAGGGGAAGACTATGCCCAATGGTATATAAAACATTGTGGTGAAATATATAAATAAATATTATAAGAATACCAACAATGGAAATGATTAGGAAAGCACGTATAAACTCTCAATTACTAAATAATAGTAAAAATTGGTAATGTGAAGCATTTTATAAAGATAATGATGTCATGTATATATAAAATTGGGACAACATGTATGCATGGAAATAGAAATTCAAAAAATTAAATTATATAAAAAAGAAGAAAATAGAAGAATAATTACCAAAATTTCAACCTTCATCCCTATCATCTCGTAAAAATATTCATTCCTCTCTCATACATGAAGTAATTTATCTAAAAAGAAATTTTTCCTTTTCTATACAGCTGCATGTTTTTAGTATTCCCAGGTACCATCGGAGCCCTTGATATAGTGTGAGATAAACTCATTAGGAAAACATCAACAGAATCTATACATATTTTCTAATATTATATAACATGGATGTGAGATGATATAATAATGTAATTAAGTAGTAATAATATTAAAAATTTAGGCTCTTATACCCGAAGGAAAATTTGATTGAGTGTATATGCTTCAGCCCTTACCAATATAACATTAATAAATTATAAAGGGACAAATGGCCGAGTAACATAATAATAAGGGATGCAATTACATGTATCATAGTATTTGATAAGTCATACTCAATATCACAATGAGGGACATCATGCACATATTCAAGGAAAATAATTATCATTTATATTATGAAATTTATTTGGATTCCATGCATGAATTATATATAAGAAGGGTTTCACCCTATCAAAGTATAAGGAATCAATTCTTATATCATATAGAGAAGGGACACAATGACAATGTCACAATAAGGGGGTGTTATAACTCTACCACATATATGGAATCAATGTATGTGTCATGATATATGGACACCAAGACCATGTCACATATAGGAATGCAATGCCCATGTACTATATTAAAGGGAATACATGATCGTATGTAAATATAAAATACATAAGAGTCTCCTTACCCAATTACCTAAATTAAAGTAGGTATTAATTCCCAAAGAAAACCTTTTCTAATTAAATATTCCATTTAATATAAAGAAATACATAATATTTAATTCAATAAAAATTTATAATGATAATGGTATTATTGTTGTCAAATTTGAATGGGTGATGTGGTCATACTAGTCATTTATATTCAGTTAATCATTAAATTTTAGGTTTGTTTGAAAATCAATTCCACCAAAATTAAATATTTCATTTATGTAATCATAACTTTTAAGATCACAATAAAAAAATTTAGATGACATTTTATTTGAATATTTATTTATAACCAAAAATTAATTAAGATCGACACACCTCTACGGTTCTCTGCAATTGAATAGTGAACTATACCAATATCAGTCATCAAATTCAATTCTTGTTCTTTCAAAAAGGATTTATTAATAATTGTTTATATAATTTTAGGAATTTAATTAGATAAGCTAGAGTGTGAAATTATACCCCATGATGTATAATAATAATTCATTAATGGATTAACATTAGACCACCAAAATTCTAATTACAGGGGAGAACTCAACTACTATCAGCCATTAGTTTGGTAAAGTTGGATAGAAATTTGTAAATCATATGGACATTTAGATAATAAGGAATAAAATATTCCACCTAAATATATCAACCACGAGAAAAGTACGTTATTTTTTGGTGAAAGAGGAAAAATGTTATTCTCTAAATATATCAAACGGGTTAAAGGGTGATTGAAATAGATTCTGGATGGTCGACCTTTTATAGATCCTATCTTGGATCCAAAGAAGTTCTTAATGGTGTAATTATACCACTATATTCCACTAGAGGTGGATATAAGTTTCAAGGGATATATTAGGAAAATATTAGGGTTTTTTTGTAAAATAACCCTATTCTTAAGGTCCCCACATGTTTTCGACACAAATTTCAAAACAACGTGCCAACCCATTGCATGGAACTGCCTCAATGGGGGACCCTAGATGGTTTGGATGCATAGTATGAAAAATAATGTGATAACCAAGATACATGGATTTGTTAAATAAAATTGGAGACCAACCACAAAGCTGTGAGGAAAAGGGTGAATGGCTTTTGGGAATCATTTATCCCTACATCCCTAATGAAACACACCTCATGTTAGGGGAAACCTTGAGGAATGAGTCATATGATTTAAAATAACTATGAAGCCCTTATATTTGATTCATCGATTGGGGTTCTATGATCTAAATAATCCAAAAAATAAAACAAAAACCTCAATCCCATCATTATGATTCCATATTTGTTCCAATGAAATAATTACATCAAAATTTAAATGTTCCATAACGCATATAAATATATATGTTCTTAAATATATTCCCCTATAAAGGGACTCATCACATTGTCCACCTTCCAAGTGGGATAAAATTTCGTATTATAACAACTATGGCCACTTAAAATTTTCCTCAACCTACCAATCCATTGTCTCATCCAATACCTAGATTTGATTCTATAATACTTCTAGTTAACAGATAGATCAACTATATATTTCCTTCATGCTCTGATCAATGACGTGTATATGATACTCCAAAAATAAACATCATCATCAAGAATATCATCATCAGAATGAAGAAAATTAGATATTCTATCATAATAATGGGGAATATACTAAACATGTAAGACATCATGCATGGCATAGTGCATTTGAGGTAATATAAACTAGTATGCTACTGGGAACAATATCTATATGATATCAATTGGACAATCAATGTGTGGAGAAGGTTTCCCTTGCAACGGTATCCATTTATTCCCATTACTGGGTGATTCCCATATAAATTTATGAGCCCTATCTGTGAAATCCATAGTTCATCAAGGAAAACCAGTTTAAGATTTCTATTTGGACTACGAATTATAAATCTTCTTAATGATAAGATGAACATGCTATGAATTCTCCAGAATTATATAAGGACCTAATGATAATACGTCTCCTCCCTCTAATATTCATATGTTTTAATGAAATTACCTTCCATTTAGTTCAACATAATAATCCACATATATAATGTACTAAAAGATAGCATTGTAGGATAACTCTATGCAATATATTTTCATCTCTTAATAACGTTTTATGATTAGGGAACATGCTCAAGGAATTTAATCTAATAGAAAAATAATTCATTCCAAATATCCATCAGTTTAATGGTGACGTTGAAGATCAAATGAATTTAGTCACACAAAACACTCTCTAATCCCTTTTTGATCATTACTGTGAAATGACCATGCATAACTGAAATGACAGTAATGGGGACCTCATGGGGTTGTTTAATCTCCTAGAAATTCAATACTCAAAAAAATCAATTGATACTGTCTACCTGATAACATAGAAGTGTGCTAATATTTTTATTTTATCCATAACTGCCAAAAATAGTGTCACTAACTCAAGGACAACATAGTAACCCGATGAAAAAATCTATCACAACATCCCACCATTTTCATTATGGGAGAGGTAACAGATTTTGTAATACATAAGTCACATGTGTTTCATCATCACCTACTAAATGTTGGAACACTTATTAATGGTTCCATATATCCAGATGTTCATCCCAAACCTCAAATATTATCTAAATATATCATGATAATTCATGGAGATACCATGGGGAACTTACCACTAGGAAACATGTGACTCTCTCATTATCTTCAATCTCATATATGTTGGATACAATATATTCTTTTCTATGTACATCATGACGTCATTATTGATAGACCAATTTAGAGGATGTTACTAACCAGAATTAGTCTCTTGTTTGACCAATACATGAGGCTCTGAAAACTATCTTATCATACCTCTATCTATAAGGGAATAGTTCACAGGAAGAAATGTATGGAAAAATAATACATGATGGTCCTACACCTCTATGTACATGTCATTGAATAGATATATAAGATGTTATTCACTAATATCCCCTAGAACCAACTATTTCTTAGTCCTCCATTTTAGTGAATAAAAAACATCATTACCATTCTCTGGTATATGGTATAACTCAATGAAAAAAGACTATAGATATTCAATACATCTTCATTTTGAAATAATCAATTATAGAAATTTAATGATATACATGATACTTTTTTAGACTATAAGAACCAGAAAACACTATGCAAGTTGAAAATCCCTCCACTACCATATGGTTTGTAAAACGATGGATAAATTGAAATCATGAGATGGTTAATTATAATAAATAATCCTCAACATCAATGACTCGTACAAAATGACTCTATCTTACAACATGAGAACCTCACCTACCTCAATACCTAATGAGTCACACTAGCCTGTATTGCTTCTTCAATGATCCAGTAGAAACAATATTATCACTAATTTCAATCTCTCTTTGATATTCTAAAAGGTTATCTCATTGGATTCATAATATATAAAATTCACAACCCTATTAGTCAATCCCATAACTGGTTCTTATAATATTGATACATCCTTTATAAAATTCATGTAGATACTATATTTCCTCAATAAACTCTATAAATCAAATTCATTATTGAGCTTCTCCCTATTAGATTAAACAATCACCTTATCTGGTTGAACTAGAATATTAAAATTTTGAAAGGATATGATATTTGAACTGAACATTGTTAATCTAAAAGTGACATTGACTGGATTTAGAATACTACTAGTGCTATCTCAGTGTATTAAACCCAATTTAATGATGTGTGGAATTTTTAATTTGATCATGAAAATAAACTAATGTTTCATCTATGAATTCCAATATGAATGAATTTATGTTGGGACAGAATAATATACTCATAAAACCCATAGGAACGTTAGGAACATTTGTGAGACTAAACAAAACATCAAGGTACTCATGTAAGTTTTATTGGCTACAAATTTCTATATGTGGATTATCTAAATATATGACTTGCACATGGTAATATTCTGCTCTCATATTGATCATTAAAAATATTCCTTCTCTTATGAGATTTTCAAAATGATTATATATGTGAGGTAAGGTTTGTTTATCATTCATTATAAACTGATTTAATTTTATATAATTCATGAAAAGCATGAGGGTTCTCTTCTCCGACATGTTTAGTAGGAGTAATGAATCACAAGGAGAACTATAGGGTTATATAAAAAAAATTTCCACTAAATTTTCTATATATATATGGATATTTGGGAACTCATTAGTATCCCTCCTGTATAGTCTAAGGGAAGATAGTGCATCTCTAGGAACTAGATTAATAGTAAACACTCCCTCTCTATCATCAGGTATTCTAAAAATAAATGTTTGGAGAACATCACGAATTTGATCAACTAAAAGTTTGAATTTTTTCTAATTTAATCCTTATTCCACTATTAGAATAATAGTAATTTAGGTGGTCACTTGAACTACCCAAAGATGATCCAGTCTATTATAACCATATTGTGCATCCCACTCATACTTTTGAATATATATTTCAACATCTGGTGATATAAATGAAACCATATAGATGTAATATTCCCTACATGCATTATAGGAAAGAAACTAATATATCCCATAAAGGATATCAATGCACATTATCTCAATAAAAATGTGGTCCTATAAAACTAAATTACATCCCACCTCAAGGGGACAACCATTTGACTGGAGTATACTATATAAACACATACATAATGGTCTATCATGCAACATAATGCCAATGGAGTACTAAAAACTAAGCCCAATGATATCTAAAAAAATACTAGATATAATGGAATGTGACACACCAATATCAAATAAAAAAGAAATGATAATAGAGGAATCTATAATAGTATCTCGAACCGTAGATTTCCTGACTACTACATCTCTAGTATATTATGCAATGGATAAATATATCATATTTGATGACCTTGTACAAGAACCTCACTACATGTTGCAGCTCATCATTAATAGTACTATATATCAGAAGCCCTTCTACCATAACTGCATCCTCTTCCCACACCTGTACTGATAGTACTATTCCATCTACCATCATGGTTTATAATATCCCACAATAAATTTGGTGGATCAACACTGCATATAAGTATCATGTTTCACTCTCCACTAAGGAGGGGTATTAACAAGATTTAATATTGACATTACTATCTAGATAAATTTCACTACAACCTATTTTCTACCATTCCCTAGCTTCATGGGAAGATACTATTACTAGATCACGATCAAAAACTCTACTATAGAAGTGTTAGATCACAAAGCTCCATTTAAATTGCCTATAAGATATAATAAATATCCGCAAAACTAGGCATCGTCACCCGCTTTTGGAATTAGATGATTTTCCACAGTTGATCTATAGTAGGCATCACTGAAATCCCAGGGATCATCACCTCTTGAGCATGGATATAATTAACCATCTAATTTATGACACAAGGGAATCATAGTGGTATTTCTCTATAAATATCCAACATGTGGATCATATTATATTTAACGTTGAATTCATCCAATATGAATGAATATAATAGGTACAATTATTCATATATAATAGTATCACTCATCAAGCACATTGATTCAGGTATGGGTGGAATATAAATTTATATTGAACATAATATACATTACCTTTTACCCACTATTATGGTCGATTGAAGTTCATGATCATTGAATTTAAATATTAAATTAATTAAAATTGATATTTGTAATAAATTTTCATTAAATGTTTTATCCAAATTGATCACCAATTCTAATCCATAAGTAGACATACAACTTATTAACCAAAGTGTGTAAACGTTAAAATCCATACCATAACATATTCTAGTCCATGAGACCAATGGTATATGAGTCAACATTTAGTGGATTAATAATTAGTGTTTTTGATATATCCTAAGAAAGAGAAAACTCAATTTACATTTATTTTGATATTTATAATATCAATGATTTTATTATATCATTAATAAGGTAATTACAGCATCATCATTGTGTCATAAATAAATTTAATTATATAAGCTCTAATTTTTTTAAATAAAATACCATTATGTATGAAATATTTTATGATTTATAATTAATATTTATTATGGAATTTATATTATTTAAGACCTATATTGATATTTTTTTAGTTATGAAAAATGTATTTAACACTTTTCACTATTATTTAAATAAAACAATAATAAATGTTCTAATATAATCCTAGTGGATCAAAAACGATCATATTTTATTTCTATGGTTGATTGTGGCCAACATAAACATATAAAATAAAATTAGGACATGTGATTGGGTAATTATAATATTATTTTATCCTTCAATTACCAATATAATTTTAAGTGTGGTAAATAAAATCCAAAAGTTACTCTTCACCAAAAATTATTTTCATCCTATTGTGCCAAAATTTACTAGCTTATGTCATCCATGTCTCTTCGATTTTTGATATTCAATTCACAGAAGCTGTAAAATTATGTTTCATGAATATTTGATAACATTCCTGTGGGTAAACATGTTAAAAAGATCAATAAAATTGTATTCACCTAATAGTGATATAAAATGACTCAAATGAATTACATTTAAATAAATAAGTATTATGTATCTATTTTGACATAAAATAAATTTAAATAAAAATAACAATTATTTAAATAAAATTTTGGTTTTAAACAATAATGCATTGTATTTCACTTTTCATCAAAAATTGAATGTTTTCAGAAAAATACAAAAAATTTACCCGAAGCTAATTTTGATATTACAAATACAAAAATGAAGTCCATTTTTAAAAATAAAAATTATAAAATTTTAAAAAGTGGGTATTACTATTCATAATGGATAGTTAATTTAGTTTTGGTATGCTACAACAAAATTTTGCGTACTGCGTAAGATATTGCTTTATTCAAAGTGAAACATATTGTGGAATCTTTGTGTGTTACATTCTTCCCTACTTAAAATAATTTAGTCACCGAATTTCTTGAATACTACAGAATAAACAGATTTAGGTGGTTCTTCAACATATGTTTCTTGTTTCCCCTTGTTTCAACTTCCATCTAATGGTTTCTCCATAGATCTTTTACCAGAGGAGTCGTCTAGTTTCAAAACACTTGTTCCCTGGTTTCAAGAATCTTGACAGACTCTTCACAATGAGACATATCAGGTTCTTGTTCTATTTTTTCATAATTGAGTACATGCTTTAGCTCATGCTTGTATATTCTCAAAAGTGGTATGTGGAATACTTTATGAACTTTGGAGGGACTTTGAGGAATTTCTTAAAAGTAAGCTACAACACCAATTCTTTCTAGAATTTCAAAAGGTCTGATGTACCTGGGAGTTAATTTACCTTTATTACAAAATTTTATAAAACCCTTCCATGAAGATACCTTCATGAAAACACGATCCCCTACTTGAAATTTAAAATCATTCATTTTCTTATCGGCATTGATATTTTGGATAATTTGAGTTTTTTTTTATTTGGGTTTGGATTATCATGTCTTTTTCAAATGTTTCCTCAACATGTTCTAGGCCTACGAGTTTTCATTCCCCAAAATCATCCAACAAGTTGTTGTGCGACATATCTTTCCATATAATGCTTCATATGATTCCATATGAATACTTTAATTGAAAATACTGTTATAGGATAATTCTACCAGTGGTAAATATTGATCCCATATACATTGAAAGTCATGTGAGAAAGATCTCAACATGTCTTTTCTAGTTCGAAATGTCTGTTCTGATTGTCCATCAGTTTGAGGGTGGTAGGCAGTTCTCAAACATTGTTCAGCATCTAGGGCCTACAAAAGAATTTTCCATAATAATGCTATAAAATGAGGATCATGATCAGAAAAAATTGATAGGGGTACTCTATTAAGTCATAAAACTCTATTAGTATATAGTATTCTTAAATATTCAATTGGTAAATCATCTCTAATAACAAGATATTGTGATGAATTGGTAATATGATCAACAATAACCCATATTGCATCATTCATTCTAAGAGTCATTGGTTGCCCCATGAAAATGTTCATCATAATATCATCCCATTTCTAGTTAGGTATGGGAAGAGGTTTCATGACTCTTCTAAGATGTTTTCTTCCAGCCTTCACCAATTGAAAAACCATACATCTTGACACCTAATCAGAAATCTCCCCCTTAATAATTTCTATCCAAATGTTTTCCTTCAAATCTCTATACATATTACTGCTACATGGGTGTATAAGGAAATTGGATCTGTGAGAATCTTCCAACATTTCCATTTTTAGATCGGGTATTTTAGGAACACAAAGTCTCTTCCCAAATGTAAAAATTCCATCAACATGTATGACGTCAATCAATCTCCCATCATTCACTTCTTTAATTTTCTTTTGAAACTCATCATCATCCATCTGATAACTTTTTATACTTTCTTGTAATGATGGTTTGGAAACCATTTGAATACCTATTATTGTTTCACCATGAAGGATTATTCCCATATCAATATTTATTAGATCCACATACATTGGATCCATTTAAACTCTCAACTTCGTCAAAACTCCTTGATCCATTCTACTCGAAGAATATTACACCATATTTTCCATACCTAGGTGGTAGTGTATAGTACAATCATAATATTTGTGTAGTTCAAGCCATCATCATTGTCTCATGTTATGTTTTTATTTGTGTTAAAATATACTTCAAACTCTTGTGATCGGTATATATCTAACAATTTTCACTATAAGGATATGGTCTCCATGTCTTCAAAAATAATACAACAGTTGCTAACTCAAGATCATGAGTGGAATAATTTGGGTCATGAATTTTTAGCTATCATGATTCATAGGAAATAACTCTATCATTATGCATTATGACACAATTATGTCCTTTCTTTGAAGCATCACTATAAATAACAAACCAATCATTCCCCAATAGTAGATTCCTTATTGGAGAATTTACTAGTCTTATATTCAGTTCTTCAAAAAATTCATCACACTCTATAGTACAAAAAATTTAACACCTTTATGTGTGATCTTTTTTAATGGGGTTTCCAATCAGGCAATATTCTGGACAAAACACTGATAATAACCTACTAAACTAGTAAAACTGCATACCTCAATTATACTCATCAGTGCTAGCCATTCTTTTATAGATTTTTTCATAGAAGGATCAACAGAGATTCCATCCCTGAGAGAATATGCCCATGAAAATAAATCTTCTAAATCCAGAATTCAGACTTCATAAACATCCCATACAATTCATTTCTTCTAAGAGTTTTTAGAATAGTGCATATGTGATTTTCATTATCTTCATATAATTTATAGTAAACCATGATATAATCAATAAATACCACCACAAAGTCATCAAGATATTCCATGAGGACTATATTTTTTATATCCATGAAGACTGATGGTGAATTATTCTGTCCAGAAAGCATTACTATAAACTCATAATTCCCATACTTAGTTTGAACTGATGTTTTTGGAATGTCTTCTATATTAATACACAACTCATGATATCCCGATCATAGGTCAATATTTGAATATATTGAGCTCAATGATGTTGATCGAATAAATCATCAATTTGAGGTAAGGGATACATTTTCTTTATTATTATATTATTGATCTCCCTATATTCAATGAACAACATCATATATCCATCTTTCTTCATAATAAAAATACCAGGTGCACCCCATGGATAAAAACATGGGAGAATAAATCCTTTATTACTCAACTTATATAGTTGTTATTGAGTTCCATTTATTCCACAATGGCCATTCTATAAGGGGTCTTCAATATGGACCATAAACCGAGAATTAAATCAATAGAAAACTCAATTCCCTGGTCTGAAGGATGTCCAGGTAAATCCTCTGGATACACATCAACATATTCTTACACAATAGATACATTCCATATATGAAAATTCCGTAAATCACCCATATTTTTTTCACTATCTTCCTCCAAAATAATTGAATTTATTATAGCTACTCGGGGGGATCTTGATGAGAATCAGATGGTGACGTTTTTGATCTAAAGATACGGTACTCTTTATCATCATCTAAAATTGGAAACTCCTTCTTATAATAAATGATTACATCATGGTCTGAAATCCAATCCATAATGATGATAATATCAAATTATATCACGGTTATAATGATGACATCAGTAGATAAATTATTTTTATATTCCATAATAAGAACTCATTCAAAATATTTTGTAGCAATGTAACATCGCTTAAGAGTTTTGAAGTACTGCCCCTTGTCAAATCAAATTGAAAATATCTAATTTTCTTATAAAACGTGGAAGATCTGAAATAATGTGATGATTCAGAATCAAGTAATGAATTGGATTAATATGAGGAAACCAATAAATTACCTACCACCACATCACTCAAAGCATCAACATTAGCAGTAGTGATCTCATAAGCTTGACCTTTCTCCCATGTAATTTCTTGAGTTATGTTTCCTTGGTGCTTAGGAAATTCATTTTCATAAAACCTCATTTCCCTAAAATTTTAGCATTCAACATTGACAACCTCATTTTTTCCATTGCAATCACGATCTTAGTAACCATTTTTACCAAATTTGTAATAAAATCCTAATCCCTTTAGGAATGTACTGGGGTTTTCCCTCCCACATTTACTGCATGATGGAAATTCAACTTTTCTCTTCATCCCCTTATTTCTATTTCTATAGAGTTCAGCAGATCTCCTCTTCTCATTCTTTTCTTTAAATTCATACGACATGGAGAATTCCTATTATGTCTTGATAGCACAGGAGATAATATCTTTCTCTGATGAGAATGATTATGAGACTAATGATTGATCAACAAATGGTTTAAACACATTATATAATCGATAAATCTTACTCTATGCTTTACATATATAATATGATGCATTCCTTACTAATCTTGTAATTTTATCCTCGTACTTATCAACACTCTCTTACTCATTTTTCCTCAAACACATAAATTGTATTTCCATATTCTCTCAATGGTCAAGAGGAAATTATATTTCTATGAAAATATCTTTAAAATCCCTCCATTCCATATTTGAATCTTCTTCATCCTCCTTTTTGTTTTTAATTAATGTCCACCATTGATCTACATCTCTCGTGAGGTGATAAACTACCATAATAACTTTTTCTTTCTCACTACTCCCAAAAGCGGGAAATATTTTCCCTGAAGAAATTTTCCTTTGCTCAGCTTCAAAAATATTTTTAGTCCCATTGAATGATTTTGGATGTTGCCTCATGAAACATTCTAATATTGATCCTCAACGTTGTTGATCATGGTGCTCTATACAGTTAATGTTATTAATCATAACTAGATTGAGTTGTCCCACTATAGTAATTAGTATTTTAGCACCAGTTGCATCACTAGATCAACTATAATTGTATTGAGTATGATAGAAATTCCTACATGGATTATGCATGTTGATAAAATATTCATTCCTTCTACTAGTTTCCAGTTATAAACATTGGAATACACTAGATTAGTTTATGAATCAATATACATAATTCCAAACAATTAAAATACCTATCTTAAAGTGAAAACATTATGCATATACTAAATAATCATAAAAAATTCATTATAGAAGTATTTACTCATAAATCATTCCTAATGGTTTGTAATTAAAATGTGAATTTTCTTAAGCACATCCCTCTACAGTGTCATAATAGGGAGTGCAGTAAGGCCCGTTGTTGTGTACTATGACACCCCAGGTCAAACCCAAATATAATTGTCGAAGTTTTCACTCCTAGGTACATCTATTCTTGAGCCGCCTCTATGTACTCATATCCAGACATGGATGTATTTCTTGTAAAATAGACAAAATATCTACAATTACAAAAATTCTAGAATGTTATTCTATAATAATCCTCAATGCCTATCAAATTACACTAATCCTCCTGATTGATTTTATAGTAGATATAATTTCATCAATATATAAACAAATAATAGTAAAAGGTAGTCAGTATAAAATCTATTCATTGTGTCCAAAAATATGTGTTGTTCATTAATGATTCAAAATTTCACTACTATAATCTCATCATGACAACAACTTGTACAAAATAAATCCATCTAGATAATAACCTTATTAAAATTCACTTCAAAATATAATGGTTGAATATACAAATTTGATAAGTAATGTATTCCACATAGATGATCAGACAAGTCATCAATCCTTAGAATAAGATACTTAATCATTATTGTGATCATAAGGAAATCATAATAATCAACTAATTGTTGTATTGATCACTCCTTATTAATTATTCTAAGAACTAGTACACCCCATAGATAAGTATATAGGTGTATATATTATTTGATATTGTAAAATATATGGTTCTATTTGTTATGAACAATACAACATATCGGATAGGAGTAATATCATAATATTCACTGGGAAACACGTCACTATATTCACATACAATGTGAATAAAATCATTGATGATTTTTCATTAGTCTCAATAAATTTAGATAAATATGCCTTATTATAAAAAGTAATATCCATTCTTGATATTATGATCATAAAGAAGCTTCATCCTCCACCATTACCCATTTCATAATTTGATTGTGGTTTGGGATATAGATGGAGACTTCCATATATCTAAAATTTATTTTTAACTTCTAAAAGGAAATTCAATCCCTTCCAATGATATCAAACAATTATACTAAATGATGTATCACATAATTACCTAGTAATTACATCGCATAAATAACAATATGGGATAAGCTATTTATACGGGTTGAAAATATTGTTATATTTTTTATTATCACTAATATCTCCACATCAATGTCCCGAGGTGGTGTTGGAATAGTTCTGATAAACTATTGTTATATTAAATATGTTGTACAAAAAAATCAAATAATTTGTTCTAAATCATTTTAATGAATAACTAGTGTACATATTACCCTGTAATTTTTAAGAGAAACAATAATAGTTTTGAAGGAATAAGATCTTCCATTCCTCTAGTCCTTAGTGGTGTTATTCATTAGTTATCATTTAAAACCCTTAGATTAGTTCACTAATCCACATAGTGTCCTTATTCCTTCTAGTTGAAACATTGGAAAATAATATTAAGGTTAATATGATCATTTGTGTAATCTATAACATTGGTGTGTATCAATGTCATTATGACAATTGTACCACACAATGATGCCCCACACCTGTGGGACATATGGCCTGAGACATGCCTCATGTGGGACATATAGCCTGTGGGACATTGGTTTCCTAGTTTTTTTCCTGGGGAAGACTATGCCCTATAGTAAATGTAACACGAGGGTGAAATATATAGATAAATATGAAATGCATATCAACAATGGAAACGATTGGGAAAGCATGTATAAACACCAAATAACTAAATAAGAATAAAAAACTGTAATCTGAATCATTTTTTAAGATAATGATATCAATACTAAATAAAAATAGGACAAAAAGTATGCAAAGAAATATAAATTCAAAAAAGTACATTATATAAAAATGAACAAAATAGAAGAATATTTCGCAAAATTTTTATCTTTATCCCTATCATCATATACAAATATCCATTCCTCTCTCACATATGATGTAATATATCAAAAAGGAAATTTTTCCTATTATATACAGCTACATGTTTTTATTTTTCCCATTTACAATTAGTTCCCTTGATAAAGTGTGATATAAAATCATGCGGCCAACATCAATGGAATCTATTCATATCTTGTGAGTTTATATAACTTAGATGTGTGAAGATATAATAATTTAATGAAGTAGTAATAATATTAAATGCTTAGGATCTAGTACCTGAAGGAAAATCTTTTTGAGAGTATATGCTTCAGCCCTTACTAATATAACTTTAATCAATTATAAAGGGACAATTTGCCCGGTAACATAATAATAAGGGATGTAATTCCCAGTATTATAGTATTTGTTATGTGATACTCACTATCAAACTGAGAGCCATCATGCCCATATTCAATGAAAATGATTATCATTTCTAGTATTAAATATTTTTATATGCCATGCCTGAATTATATATAAGGAGTTTTTTCCCCAATCACAGTATAAGGAATCAATTCTTGTATCAAATATACAGGGGACACCATGAAAATTTCACAATAAAGCGATGTTATGCCTCTACCAAAAATAGGGAATCCATGTATATGTCATGATATTGGGACGTCATGACCATGTCACTTATAGGAATGCAATTCCCATTTAACATATTGGAGGGAATACATGCTCGTATGTAAATATAAAATGCATAAGAGTCTCCTAACCCATTTTCCACAATTAAAATGGTTATTCATTCCCATACAAAACCATTTATAATTATATATTTCCTTTAATATAAGAAAATACATAATTCTTAACTCAATAAAAATTTACAATGATAATGGCATTATAGTTGTTCCATTTGAATGGGTGATGTGGTCATACCACTCATTTATATTCAGTTAATCAATAAATGATAGGTGTGTTTGCAAAGCTATTCCACCAAAATTAACCATTTCATTTATGTAATCTATATTCTGGAGATCAAAATCAAAAAAACACATATGATGTTTTTTCAAATTAATTATTTATAACTACAAATTAAATAAGATCGACACACCTTTAAGGTTGTGCACTATTGAATATGGAACAATACCAGTATGAATCATCATATTATATTGTTGTTCTATCAAAAACGATCTACTAGTCATTGTTTTTTATAATTTTTTGTAAATGACATAGAGAATCTAGTGTGTGAAATTATAACCCATGTTATATAGTAATATGTCATTAATCCATAAACATTAGATGACCTACATTCTGATTACAGGGGTGCACTCATCTTCTATCATCCATTATTTTTGTCAAGATGGAGTGAAATATTGTAAAACATTCGAATGTTTAGATAATAGGGAATATGATCTACCACATAATTATATCAATAGATGGAAAAGTACATCATTATAGGTGAAAGGTGAATAAAGATATTCTTGAAATAAATCAAACAGGGAAAAGGGTGATTCAATTAGTTTATGGATGGTAGACATATTGGAGATCATATCCTTGATCCAAAGATGTTTTAAATGGATAAATCAAATGACTTTTTCCACTATAAGAGAAAGTAATTTTCATCGGATTGATTAAGAAGAACATAGGAAATTTTCGGATAAGAGACCAATTATTAAGGTGTCCACAACATTTCTACATAATTGTACAAACGATGTGCCAAACCATTGCATAGAACTGTAATTATGGGGGACCCTACATGGTTTGGCTGCATAGTTTGATAAATAATGTGATTACAATGCTACAAGGATTTGATAAAAAAATTGGAGACCAACAAAAAGGGTGTGAGGAAAATGGTGATTGGTTTTTGGGAAAACATGATCCCATCTTCCATTATGAAACACCCCTCATAGTTTGGGGAATCCCTGTGGACTGAGTCATAGGATTTCAAATAACTATGAATACCTTACATTTTATTCGTCGTTTGGGGTTCCAAGATCTAAATAAGTCAAAAAAATACCACCAAAACCTAAATTATCTCATTATGAATCCATATATGTTCCAAAGAAAAATTTACACAATGATTTAAAGGTTACATAATTCCTAGTAAAATATATGTTCTTAAATTTATTCCCCTATAATGGAACTCATCCCATTTTCCACCTTCCTAGGGTGAAAAAACACAGTATTCGAACAACTATGGCCACTAAAAATATTCCTTGGCATACCAATCAATTGTCTCATACTATTCATAGATTTGATTCTATAAGACATGTAGTTAACAAATAGATCAACCATATATAGCCTTCATGCATTGATCAATAACGTGTATATGATACTCAAAAAATAAACATCATCATCTAGCAAATCATCCTAGTGATTAGGAAAATTAGATATGCTAGAATCATAATGGGGAATATGCCAAACATGGAATACATCATGCATGACAAGGTGAATTTGGGGAAATATAAACATGTAATCTTCTAGGCTCAATCCCTCTATGATCTCAATCGGCCAATCAAATTGTAGAGAAGTTTCCCCTTGCCCTTGTATCCATTTATTCCAATGTATGAGTGATTCCCAAAAAATGTTATGAGCCCTGACTGTGAAATACATAGTTAATCGATGAAAATCAGTATAAGATTTCTATTAGGACTAAAAATTAGTAATCTTCTTACAGATATGATAAAATTGCCATGATTTCTGTATATTGATATAAAGACCCAATAATAGTACATCTCATTCCTCTAAGATGAAAACGTTTGAATGAAATTACCGTCCATGTAGTGCCACATAATGATCCATATATATCATATCCAGAAATATAAGATTGTAGGTGAACTGTATGTAAGATATATTTGTCTCCCAATAAAATCTGATTATAAGGGAGCATGCTCGAAGCATGTACTCTAATATAAATATAATTAATTCCAAATATCCATCAGTCAAAGGGTGATGATAGAGATATAAAAAATTCGGTACACATACCTCTCACTAAACCCTTTTTGAACATTGATGTGAAATGAGCATGCATAACTGAAATGTCATTAATGGGGACCTTGTGTGGCTATTTAATCTCATATATATACAATATTCCCAAAACATCAATTGATAATGTCTCCTAGATAGCATGAATGTGGGTTTCTTATTGACTTTATCCCAAACTACCAAAAAACAGTGTCACTAACTCAAGGACACCTTGGTTACCAGATGAAATAATCTCTCACAATATCCCCCCATTTTCATTCTGGGAGAGGTAACAAATTTAGCAATCCATAAGTCACTTGTGTTTCATCATCACCTAATCAATGGTGAAAATTTTATTGATGGTGCCATATATATAGATGTTCATCCCAAACCTCAAATACTATCTAAATATATCATGATACATCAGATAGATACCTTGGGGAAGATACCGCTGAGAAACATGGGACTCCCACATTATCTTCCATCTCTTATCTGTATGATCCCATATATTCTGTTGTACATACAGGATGTCGCCATTATAGGTAAAACAATTTAGAGGAAGTTACTCACCAGAATTAGTCTCTTGTGGGAACAATATATGAGGATATGTAAAATATCTCATCTTCACCCCCTCCATAAGGGAATATTTCACATGTAGAAATGTATGCATAGACTGTACAAGATGGTCTTACACCATTATGTACATGTCGTGAATAGATCTATAAGCTTTTATTTTCTACTATCCACTTGAACCAAAAATTTCTAAGTCCTCCATTTTAGTGAATAAAAAAAATCATTTCCTTTCTCAGGCATATGGTCTATCTCGATTCCAAAAGACTATAGATATTAAATACATTATCATTTTTGAATAATCAATTCATGATATGTAACGATATACCTGAGACGTTTTTAGATTATAAGAACCAGAAAACTCTATCCAAAATAAAAATTCCTCCACCAACATATGGTGTGTAATAAATGGATAAATTGGGAACATGTGCTGGTTAATTATACTAATTAGGAATCAACATCCATGACTCATACCATATGACACTATCTTCCAACATCAGAACCTCCCCTACCTCAAAACCTGATGATTGACACTGCAAATTATTTCATCTTCATACTCTATTAGATACAATATTAGCAATAATTTCAATATCTCTATGACATTTTAAAAGGCTGTCTCATAGGATTCATAACCTACAAAATTCACAACCCTATTAGTCAATACCATAATAGGTTCTTATAATATTGATATGTCCTTTATAAAATTCATGTATAAACTATATTTATAAAAGAAATATTGAAAATCAAATTCATTATTTGGATTCACCCTTGAAGAAAAACTGTCACCTTAACTGGTCAAATTAGAACATCAAATTTTGAAATGATATGACCTTTGAACTGAGACTTGTTAATCTAAAAGTGACATTCACTGGATTTAGAATACAACAAGTTCACTCATAGTGTAATAAACCCAATTAAATGATGTGTGGCTTGTTCAATTGAATCATAAAAATACAATAATATTTCATCATTGAATTTCACCAAGAATAAATTTAGGTAGGGATAGAACAAATATTCATAAAATCCATAAGTGCGTTAGGTACATTTTTATGACTGAAAAAATATCAAGGTAATCATGTACGTTGTATTGAATACAAATAGCAATTTGTAAAATTTCTAAATTTATGACTTAAAAATTGTAATATTATGATCTCATATTGATCATTGAGAATATTTCCACTCTTACGAGGAAGTCAAATTGATTATATATGTGAGGTAAGGGTTGGTATTCCATCAATATAAACTGATTTAATTATATGCCATCCATGTATATCTGGAGGGTAATCTACTCCCAATTTAATAATAAGAGTAATGAATCCCAAGGACAAGTATTGCTTTATATAATACATTTTCTATGAAATATTATATATATATATGGATCTCTTGGAACTCATTAGTATCAATCTAGTAAGGACTAAAGGACGATGATGCATATCTAGAAACTAGATTAATAGTAAACACTCCCTCTCTTTCTTGAGGTATCCTAGAAATTACTTTTCAGAAAACATCCCAAATTTGATCAAATAAATGTTGGAATTTTGTCTGATTTCGTCCTTATTCTTCCATTAGAATGATATTAATCTAGGTGGTCACACTAACTAGCCAAAGATGATTATGTATAGCATTAACATCTTGTACATCCCACTTGAAATTTTTAATATATACTTCACCTTTGTGTGATATAAAGGAAACTATATATATATATATAATTCCCTATAAGCATGATAGGAAACCAAATATTATATCCCATAAACGATATCAAAGAACATAAACTAAAAAAAATGTGGTACCATAAAACTACATTCCATACCACCTCAAGAAGACAAACATTTCACTAGAGTATACACTGTAAAAACATACCTAATGGTCTATCATGAAACATAATGACATTGGAGTAATGAACCCTAAGCCCAAGGTTCTCCTGCAAAGGCAGATATATTATGGAATGAGACACACAAATATAAAATAATAAGGAAATTATTATTGAGGAAACTATAATAGTATCTTGAAAGATAGATTTCCTAATATCCTACATCTCTGGTATATGATGAAATGGATAAATCTAGCCAAGTTGATGGCCCTATGGAACAACCTAACTATAATTAGGGGACCTTCAATGACATTACTATTTATCAGAAGCCCATCTACCATAACTGTATCCTATTCCCCAACTTGTACATCCAGTATAATCCCATCTGCATTCCCTGTTCATAATATCCCACAAAAAATAGGTGTATCATCGATGCATATTAGTACCATGTTTCACTCTCATCTCAGGAGGTTTATTAAGAAGATTAAATATAGAAATTACTATTTAGGGAAATTTCAGTACAAACTATTTTCTAACACTCCATATATTTAGGGGAAGATACTACTACTATAATATCATAGATAACTCTATCATAGAAGGGGTAGATCACATGGCTTCATTTAAATTTTCCATAGGATTTGCAAAATCTCTTAAAAACTAGGCATCATCACCCGCATTAAGAATTAGAAGAGTTTCCACTATTGATATACATGAGGTATCACTGAAACTTCATGGATCATCTCTTACTGAGCATTAAAATCACCACACTCTTAATGAATGAAACAAGGGTATCACAATGGTATTTCTCTATAAATATCCACCACATGGTTCGGATAATATTTAACAATGAATTTATCCAATACACAAGAATATGATAGGTACAATCATTCATTTATGACAACATCACTTATCCAACTCAATGATTAATTTATGGGTGACATATAAAATTATATTGAACTTAAGAGATACTAACATTTAACCACTATTATGGTCGATTCCAGTTCGATCTATGTATTTTTCAATTTCAAATTAACTTAAAATCGATATTTGTAAAAAAAAACTCATTGAATGGTTTATCCAAATTGATCTCCAATTTTAATCCATATGTGTACATAGAACTTATTAACCAAAGTTTGTAATCCTCATAATCCATACCATAACATAATGTCATCCATGCGACCAATGGTCTGTAACTCAACATTATGTAGTTTACTACATAGGGTTTCTGCTATATCCTATGAATGAGATCCCTCATAGGTAATAATATCCACTATAGGAACAAACTATGATTATCAAACCCCTGCATAAAATTCTATTCAATTTTCATATATATCATATAAATATTTAATTTCACTATAAAGAAGGGAAACGTGTATACATGGATGTATGTAGTTAATACTATAAATGATATATAAATAATAAATGGAATAAACTATTAGTGTATCTTAGACACCATCGTGATCATCTTCTTCCATGCTCCCATCAAATTCCATGTACGAAGTCACACATGTATAAGTGGCCAATTTCCCTTATCTACAACTGCAAGCTTGTAGTATGAATGGGTATCATCAGAGAACCAGATAAGGTGTGAGGTAAAAATAGTTAAGAAACCATGAACGACATTTATAAATATCATATCTGTTTATATAACATGGGTGTGTAAAATATAAAATTGAAAACAAATAGTAATTAATGTAAATAGGTCGGCTCTGGTTCATGATGTAATACCTGGATGACACAACCTACATTGGCCCATTCGAAAATATTATTGAATAAGTGTCAAAGTATATAATGACATTTATCACATGAAAAAGGGACTCATTTAACAATATCTAAGTAGTGTTGTCTTCATTCCAAATATCAACATGATTTTCATCATGCATGTATATAACCACAAGGGTTGTTATGAGGCCCCAACATAAAAATTTACATAATCTTGAATTAATTTAATAATTAACATTGAATAACTTTTCATATTAATAGCTTAAAACAATTAAGTCATAACATATACATAACAACTTGAATATTACATGAAGACAATTATACTCAATGAATATTGTTTTACCATATTTATAATAACATCATAGTATGTATAAGGTCATGTAGTTAATATTTTGGTATCAAAACAACAAATATATAGAAATTGGAAGAAGAAAAGAACTTTGAAAGAGGTGATAAAATTATTACCTCTTCTTCAGATTCTTCTATTTGATTTGATCAGTAGGGCTCCATAAGTTGGGTTTCTAATCCATGTAAGGAAACTTGGAATAAGTGAGGGTAGTTGTGAAGATATATTATCAGGGGTTGGTCAAGCCACTTTGTTTTTAATGTTTGATTTTGAGAGATGGGGAAGTACCCTTTTATATGATATGTTAGGGTCACATTAAGAAAATATTGAAATATTAATTTATTATACAATCATATTTGGTTGATAGAGTATAAAAAATGATTTATATAAAGTATAAGGTGGGTATGGGTTTAGAAACAGTCAACCAATTAGTTTTAGATAGGTTTATGTCACCATATTAACCTTATATTGTAGATTTTTATCTTAGATTAATAGTTTAACTTTTACTATGTATTCTTGTATTATTCTAATAAATGTTTAATAAACTTACTATGAAAAGGGAAGATGAACCCAAGTGGATAATTATAGAAATATCTAACCTTATCTACGTCCTTTCTCTGAAAATTAATTTTTTTTTGAAATATTATTTCAATTAATAATATAGTATTTGTTTTAAAAAATAACTTATGTCAATTTTAACACTATTTAGTATTTGGTTTTTTTTAAAGTAAAAAATGATTACTTCAAAAAAAATTAAATCAATAATAGCATGCAATATTATCCTATAAAATTGATAGAATGCATCAAAAGTCTAAATTTACATTTATTTGGATATTTATACTGTCAAATATTTTAATCTTTCATTAAAATGGTAATTAATGCATCATCATTGTATCAAAAATAAATTTAATTATTTAATGTATAAAGTTTATAAATAAAATACCATTATGAAGGAAATATTTTCAGATTTATAATTAATATTTATAGTGGAATTTATTTTATTTTAAACCCTATATTGAAAATGGTTTAGTTATGAAAACTTGAAATTATTACTTTTAACACTTTTTTAAATTAAAATATATTAAATGTCCTAATATAATCATAGTGGATAAAAAATTTGAATAT
The DNA here is from genome assembly GCA_963277665.1 of Viscum album. NCBI lineage: Eukaryota > Viridiplantae > Streptophyta > Magnoliopsida > Santalales > Viscaceae > Viscum > Viscum album. Next base: position 1,221,873,864 of record OY728159.1, read on the forward strand.
TTTATTCATATGGTTCATTGGGGCCAAAATAAACTTATCCAATAGAATTAGGACAAGTTTTTAGGTAATTATAATATTATTTTTACCTTAAATCACCTATTTAATTTTATGTGAGGTAAATAAAATCAAAAAGATACTATTCACCAAAAATTATTTTCATCATATTGTGCCAAATTTTTCTTACTGATGTTAACCATGTCTCTCGGATTTGTTAAATTAAATTCACAAAAGTTGTAAAATTACATTTTATGCATATTTTCTTACATGCCTGAAGGTGAAAAAAACATGTTAAAAAATTCAATAAATATTTATACATCTAATCAAGAAATAAAATGACTCTAATTAATTACATTTAACTAATATAAGTATTATGTATCAATTTTTACATACTATAAATTGAAATAAAATAAATAATTATTTAAATAAAAATTCGGTTTTAAACAATAACGCATTGTTCTTCATTTTTCATAAAAAAATGCATGTTTTTAGAAAAATACAAAAAATTCACCCAAACCTAATTTTGATATTTCGAATACAAAAATTAAGTGAAATTTTAAAATAAAATTTATGAAAATTTAAAAAGTGGGTATTACTATTCATAACGTCTTTTTTAATTGGTCATGGTGTGCTACAACTCGATGTTGCATACTTGGTAAGATATTTCATTATTCCTAGAGAGACTTATGGAAAAAGCTTGGGGTGTTAGATTATTCCATCAATTAAATGTTTTAGTCCCCAAAATTTCTTGAATACTACAGCATAAAAAGATTCATTTGGTACTTCATCAGATGTTTCTTTTATTCCCACGTTGCCTCTTCCATCTTACAGTTTTTCCATAGATCTTTTACCAGAGGAGTCATCCGTTTTCTCAACACTTATTCACAGGTATCAAGAGTCTTGACAGACTCTTCACAACAAGACATATCAGTTTCCAGTTCTATTATTTAATAGGAGAGTAATTATGTTTTCATAGTAATGTATTTTCTCAAATGTGATGTGTGGAAAGCATCTTGAAATTTGGAGGGACATAGAAGAATTTCCAAACAGTAAGCTACAACTCTAATTCGTTCCAGAAATAATGATCTCGTAGTTGAAATTTCAAATCCATCTTTTGGTTATCAGTATATATCTTTTGGAAGAATTGATCTACTTGGATGTGGGTTGGGATAATCATCAGCTTTTCCCGTATTTCCTCAACATGTTCTAGGGCTACGTGTTTTCTTTCACCCAAATCATGCAAACAAGTTGTTGCGCAGAATCTATTTCCATATAATTTATCATATGATGCCATTTCAATACTTTAATTGAAGCTAATATTATAGGAAAATTCTACCATAGTTAAATATTGAACCCACATACATTGAAAGTCAACTGATAAAGTTGTCAACTTGTCTTCTAAGGATTGAATAGTATGTCTGATTGTCCATCATTTGGAGGGGGGTAGGTAGTGAAATTTTTTTTTTCAGTATCCATGGCCTTTTGATAAATTTTCCACAATCACTAGTGCAGAAAACATTTTTTACGTCAGTTATTTTTTATTATTTACGTCGGTTTTTAGGCGACGTTAATACGGACGACGTTATAAATAACGTTTTTTACGTCGGTTATTTAAAACCCGACGTAACATCCCTAACATCACGGTGGTTATCACGTCGGTTCATATAATAACCGACGTGATAAATATGCGCGGGGGGGGGGGGGGGGTTATCACGTCGGTTATTTCCTAAACCGACGTGATAAAACGCCTGGGATATCATTTATCACGTCGGTTCTGACATAACCGACGTGATTAACCCTTCCCCTGGCCTATTATCACGTCGGTTTCTTAAATAACTGACGTGATAAAAAGGCCTGGGAAACGTTTTAGCACGTCGGTTATTCAATAACTGACGTGGTAAATCGATTCCCAGGCCTTTTAGCACGTCGGTTATATTAAGAACCGACGTGATAAAAGCCCCGGGAACGGTTTATCACGTCGGTTCTCGAAAAAAACCGACGTGATACACCCCTACCGATTTATTTACCACGTCGGTTATAAAATAACTGACGTGAAAGCGATATATATTTTTTTTAAATAATTGCACTGCTCTCACCAAAAAGCTACCAGAAACCAAACAAAAATAACCATGCCAGCCCTCCCCCAAGCCCCAACTGAACCCCACCCTCATCTATACCCACCTAACAACCTGGCCAGCCCTCCCCCACCACATTGGAGCCCCACCACAACCCTTGGACACCCCCACCCCTTGGACAGCCCCCCCACCCTCATTTACACCCCCACGACCCCTAGTACAGCCTCAAACACCCATTGGACACCCCTCCCATATCCCTTGGACACCCCCACCCCTTGGACACCCCCACCCTCATTTACACCCCCAAGACCCCTAGTACAGCCTCAAAGACCCATTGGACACCCCCCCACACCTTGACAGCCCTCCCAGACCCCTTGGACACCCCCCCGACCCCTGGACACCCCCCCGAGCCCTTGGACAGCCCCAAACACCCCTTGGACACCCCTCCCATATCCCTTGGACACCCCCCACCCCTTGGACACCCCCCCACCCCTTGGACAGCCCCCACCCTCATTTACACCCAACCGGCCCCTTGGACAGAACTCCCAGACACCTTGGACACCACTCCCATATCCCTTGGACACCCCCACCCCTTGGACACCCCCCACCCCTTGGACAGCCCCCCCCCATCCTCATTTACACCCAACCGTCCCCTTGGACAGAACTCCCAGACACCTTGGACACCACTCCCATATCCCTTGGACACCCCCACCCCTTGGACACCCCCACCCCTTCGACAGCCCCCCCACCCTCATTTACACCCCCCGAACACTAGGACATCCCCAAACACCCCTTGCACACCCCTCCCATATCCCTTGGACACCCCCCCACCCCTTGGACAGCCCCCCCACCCCCTGGACACCCCCCGACCCCTTGGAAACCCCCTACCCCTTGGAAACCCCCCATCCCCTTGGACAGCCCCAAACACCCCTTGGACACCCCTCATATATCCCTTGGACACCCCCACCACTTGGACACCCCCACCCCTTGGACAGCCCCCCCCACCCTCATTTACACCCAACCGACTCCTTGGACAGCCCCAAACACACCTTGGACACCCCTCCCATATCCCTTGGACACCCCCACCCCTTGGACACCCCCACCCTCATTTACACCCCCCGAACCTTAGGACAGCCCCAAACACACCTTGGACACCCCTCCCATATCCCTTGGACACCCCCCAAACACCCACCCACCCCCATGGAACCTCTCCCCCCATACCAAAATCCAGACCAGAAAAACCATCAACAGTAGACCAAAACAAGAAGTAGAGAAAAATTAAACATTCACTTATATGACATTCAAAACTTACACTGTCAACTTCAAAAAAAACTAAATCCAACCTAAACGACTACGAAATACACAATTACATTGACAATATTCAAAATTACATTTTACATTACAAACAACTAAAAGTCAATCAAACCTGTAAAATAATTTGACCACTCCACTTGTAAGTGTTTGATATCTTCAGCAGCAAAGGGTTGAGGGTCAACAAAAAGCTACAAAGGAAAAGGATAGTAGTCAACGTGTATAATGAATAAATCTAATTGAAATATTATGAGAAAGAGGAAATCTTACCCGGTCAAAACTCAGAACTGTCCCAGTTGTTATTATTTCATACATAAATCTTAACATGTAATATCCGCATTCGATGATGCCTTGTTGATCATGACAGTTCTGTTTGAATGAGTGTAAATTCAATATATTATTTTTATGTAATAAATCAAAATGTACAAATTATAAATGGATATTTACCTTCGCATGTACATATTTGATCTTGAAATTCCTTTTCTTTGCGCTTTTTCGAATGTGGACCCATGCCCTGTTAGAAAATAATACTAATGGGGTAAATTTAAAATTCATTATAATATATAAAACTATTGAGAAATTGAAACTTACGTTTCCAATATATTCTTAAAACTTTCTCGCACATCATCATGGAGAGAGCATATCCAATAAAGTGTTTTCTCCCTAGGGCAAAAACCCCTAACATCCAATGATCCTTGATAAAAGGAAATTTAACGTTAGTGGTTTTTATGTTAAAAGATAATTAACTCTTTGAGAGGGATGTGTATCATACCTCTCACAAAAAGGCATCATCCAACATTGTGTGATTACATTCTTTTCAAATCTATCAGCAATATAAATCATTCTTTGTTCCTCATCCAATGCACATGCTTCAGGGGAAATCAATTGTGGGTCCACGAATCCATATACATCTGTCAGCTCATTCCTCTCACAAATTTTATACAGATACCTAATACAAAGCAGACATAAGTATACATTTTTAATAAATATAACGCAAGGAAAACGTGTTAAGACTTACATGATAAAAATTTACACCACGTTGATGCCCAACTTATCTCCAGTGACAAACTCCATGATATCAGTTTTCATAATCCCCACACTTAGTTCACGTCCACAGACATGAGCTTCCATTGTAAAGTCATAATGATCCGCCAACAAATTTGAATATCTTGACAATTTGTCAAGACTGCTAGTATCTGCATCTAATGTCATAGCTATCTGTCTTTGTTGTTGTCTATACAGTATTTCTTTACCTTTGAAGTATTCCTGTAAAAATAAATTGAAAAATATATTAGTTTTCAAATGATAAAACATTAATAAAAATATAAAATAAAAGATATAACATCCATACCTCTATGGTAATGAGTCGAAGAAGTCTGGATTGCCAAAGTAAAAAATGGCCGATACTATGTCCAACTGTCGTCACCTCATCTGTAGGTAATGGTATCCGAGCTGATCTATCTATAATATCCTGTACAGTGACCCTCTGATTATCTACCTCTAACTGTTGATGATGAACTGTATCTCCTATACAATATACCATACCATATGCAACTATATGATGTTAAGGATCATCAACATACAACTCACAATAAGTAGGTATCTGCGACGGAGGAGGAGGATCAAAAATGGGCTCCGTAGGCTGAGGTGGGGGAGTGGGAGCTACTGGGAGAGGTGGAGTGGGAGCTGCACCCTGAAATTGTCTTTGCAAGTCTGCAAACATAAACTGCACCGATGCTCTAATATTGTCCTCCATTGTCGCATTAATATTATGGACTTCACCCTCCAAGGATTCTATTTTTTTTATAAACTCCCTCAACGCTAGAAGTTGAGGAACATGGAAACACTTTTCTTACCGATACACCTGCCGGATATCCTCTTACACGGCCAGGATGTTCAGGCTTTCCCAATGCCACAGATAAAATATCTTCCCTCCCAGATGGTGTAAATGTCCCTTGTGAACTCTGCTCCTCAAGAGAGTCCTGTAATAATTAATTGAAAATTTCTATAATGATAGGAAATATATGATGAAAATAGTAAAATTAAATAAATAAAATAGACATCTTACAATCCTCTCAACTACGAGTCTCGATTCTTCCGAAAGATATTGTCCTTTTTTGCCCTTCCGAGCTCTTTTCCATTTCTCATGTCTAGATGGAGGGGATGGAGGGGCCACCTTTCCAGATCTTGAAGACTCAGCTCTTAGTTGTTGAAATTTTTCTGCCATCATTTGTTCTTCTAATAATGCATACCGTCCCCGAGATAAACTATGAGGTTATAAATTTTTAGATTGGATCTCTTGATGAGCTTTCCTTGTTTGCTGTAAATTAAGAATAAGTAATCATTAACAAAACAATAATAAGATCATTTATATAAGAAAGCTTATAAAAGTTTACATTACCCTTACCAAAAATGATTCTTTTCTTCTACTTTCAAAAAATTGTCTCCATGTGTCTTCATCTATAAAAGGATATATACGACATGGATTCTCACGACTCCTATGACCATAAATGAAATCAGATGAGAGGGTTGATTTGAAATCCCTCCATCTCCTAGCAGCCAACGATAAGCATTTCTTCCTGACTCCTCCAGTGTCAGGAATATCAAATGTCATCTGATAAAAAAGAGGTTAAAAATATTATATATACTAGAAACATTTAAAGAACAGTCAAACAATAGCAAAAGATCTTACCAAAATGGTCTCCCACAGCTGAGAAATTATCGCCTTATCCACACTTCTCCAATCATCATAGAGAATGCTTACTTTTCTCTTAGCCTGAGTTGCTACAAAACCCTTAAAATCTTTAGCATTTGGACCTCTAGGAAGATCATCATCATCAAACTCCACGACTATCCTCTCCTCCTTCGTACGAGCAAGTGAGAATTTTGGTAAACGTGTGCACCCACGCTTACCAACCTTTGAACTCTTTTTCGTAATAGGAGCATGTGAATGTTCCTCCCCAGATGTATGACCAATATGCTCATCTCCAGAATCATGTGACTGATCAACTGATTGATCTGTCATTTTCCTTCAAATCAAAAAAACAAACATTAGTTCACAAATAGAAAAGTGTACTAAATTACATAATAGTAAACATTGGTAATATGGTAAGCATGTTAAACAATGATAAACATGGTAAACACAGGCAAAAGGTTGCCAAGGAGTTGGCCCAAGAAACCTGAAAAGTGGACTCACTGAGTCCACCAGTCGGCCGGTGTGAGCTCACCGGCCCGCCGGAGGACCCAGGCAGTAGACTTGCCTACTGCCTGGTGCCACCGGCCGGCCGCTGGCTCACCACCGGTCGGCCGGTGGACCAGACAGCCTTGCTCTGTCTGGACCACCGGCCGGCCGCTGGATCACCACCGGCCGGCCGGTGGACCAGACAGAGCTTTGCTCTGGACCACCGGCCAACCGGTGATCCACCACCGGCCAGCCGGTGTGCCCAGGACATCTCCTCTTTACGGTTTTTATTGTTTTATCGTTTTGGTTTGATACATGTTTTAATAAGTAAAAAATTTACAATATCTAACATTATATGAAAAAACTAAATGTAAACATGAAATAAACATGTGTTACCTGTAATTTTAGGAATGTACAGTTGGATTGTTTTCCCAAATTCCTTCGTCGTGATCGTTCCTTATGGAACAAACCATGTCTTCAACATACTCATCATTATGTTCTGTTAATCTTTCCATGAAAGTAGGGATCTCACATAAATCAGCATCTTCATCAAATTCATCCTCACCAAGATATTGTTTTTTCCCTTGTAAAACAACAGCCAGCATATCTGATTAATCTACTACATAGAAAATTTGTTTGGCATGTGTTGCCATTATAAAAGAATCAGCTGTGTCTTCCAATCTATTCAGATTAACAAGTGTCATTCCAAATTCATCGTGTCTGACACTGTTGTTACCGATAAACCATTTACAGTTAAAAACAGGAACTTTAATTTTAAAGTAATCAACCTCCCATATGTCTTCAATCACTCCATAATATGCACTTGATGCCGAAATTGGGTTTCTGTCCTTAGCACTCGAAAAATGCATTGCTTCTGCAAACACCAATACACCACTATTCTGAACTGCACTTCTGTTGTCCTGAGCTTTCGTATGAAATATATAGCCATTAATGTCATAAGCGGACCATGTTATCACATTTAAAGATGGACCACCCACTATCCATTTTAATGTCTCTGATATATCTGATCTACCAAGCAAGGTCTTTTTAAACCATCGCAAAAAAGTTTTGTTGTGCTCATTCAAAATCCACATTTCTTTCTTCTTTGGATGACATTGTTTCAACTCATTAATATGCAATGTGATATACGGTTGAACATCAGCTATGTTATTCAAGATGTATGATTCTAACTTCTTCATATGTTCAGCTGACAGTGATTTGACTTTCAAGCCACGAATCCCCTTTCCCTCATTATTAACCCGTTCATGGCGAGATGGAGGCAAACCAATATGTTGCGCCATAGCCAAGTAGATCGTACAAAAATCTGCTACCTCATCAGAAATATACTTTTCAATAATGGAGGCTTCAGGTCGATATGGATTTTTAACATATCCCTTTAATATTTTCATATACCTTTCAAAAGGATACATCCAACGAAGATATACAGGTCCACAAAGCCTTATTTCTCAAACCAGATGATTCATTAAATGCACCATCATATCAAAAAAAGTTGGAGGAAAATACATTTCCAAATGACAAAGTATAAAAATTGCATCCTTTTCCAAAATGTTCAAAGCATTCACATCAATCGCCTTGTTACAAATTGAATTGAAAAAAAAACACAACCTCATTATAGTATTTCTGACACGGATGGGCAATATTCCACGCAGTGCAACTGGTAGAATTTGTTGCATCATGACGTGACAATCATGTGATTTCATACCTATCAACTTCAAGTCTTTCAATGAGACAAAATTTTTTACATTTGAAGAATAACCTTGAGGCACTTTGATATCATGAAGACACTGACAGAAGCTACTTTTCTCCCTCTTCGATAATGTATGAGAAGCCGGGGGAAGAAATGTTCATCTTCCTTTAGGAGTGGGAGCTAACTCCAAACGTATTCCCATTGATAGTAGGTCTAACCTTGCATTCAACCCATCTTTTGTCTTTCCTTTAATATCTAGCAATGTTCCGATCAAAGAATCACAGATATTCTTCTCCACGTGCATGACATCAATATTATGTTTGACTTCATGATACCTCCAATATGGTAGCTCAAAAAATATTGACCTTTTCTTCCAAATATGTCTATCATTACCAGATTTCTGTGTCTTTCCCAATGTCACATCAAGGTTTTTCACCCTCTCAAAATACAATTCGGGGGATAAAGGTTTTGGAGCAGTATCAAATTCTTGTGAGCCATTGAATGCCTTTTTTAGTCTTCTATAAGGGTGATCCATAGGCAAAAACTTTCGATGACCCATGTACACTGTTTTCCTCCCATGATGCAATTGACAATATGATGTCTGTTGTTCGCAAATTGGACATGCTTTATGCCCTTTAACACTGTATCCAGACAAATTTCCATATGCTGGGAAGTCATTTATAGTGAATAGAAGAACTGCATGCAGTTGAAAATATTCCATTTTATAAGAATCATACACCCTAATACCATCAGCCCCTAACAGTTTCAAATCATCAATCAGCTGTGACAAGTATACATCAATATCATTGCCGGGTTTCTTTGGACCAGAGATCATGATACTAAACATGACATATTTGCACTTCATACAAAATTCAGGAGAGAGGTTGTAAATTACCAATAAAACAGGCCATGAACTATGTGTGCTACTGAGGGTTCGGTATGGATTCATTCCATCTGTGCACAAGCCTAGTATCAGATTTCTAATTTCATTTCCAAATGTAGGGTATTGGGCATCAATTTTCTTCCATTGTGGACAATCAGCTAGATGACGTATTTTTCCATCACATACCCACTCATCAGCATGCCATCTTAACCTTTTTGCATCATGTGAATTAGCAAATAAACGTTTGAAACGAGGAATTATAGAAAGATACCAAAATACCTTTGAAGGGATCTTTGTAATCTCTACATTAGCTTGTGATTTTTCTTTCACCTTATACCGTGATGTCCCACATTTAGGACACTGTTTCAGAAATTCATATTCCTTCCTATATATAATGCAGTCATTCGGACAGGCATGTATTTTCCTGTATCCCAATCCCATCGGGCATAATATTTTTTTGGCCTTATAATGTGAATCTGGAAGATCGTTATCTTTTGGAAGAATGTCTTTCATCAATTGTAGCAGCTCTGTAAAACTTCTGTCACTCCATCCATGTTTCGCCTTCAGGTTAATCAATCTTAACACCGCCGACAAAACCGTAAAATCTGTACAACCAGGATATAATGGTTTTTCGGCATCACCATATAGACGTGCAACTGTCGGTTCTATCTCAATTTGTTCTGCTACAATATCGCGAATCATTTCTTCAATTCAATCGGAGTTACCATCTTGCGATTCATTATCATCAGTGACATTCTGTCCAGTTTCGCCATGCCAAATCCAAGGGTTGTAACTCGGATTGAAACCATGACAAATCAGATGATCTTTTATCTCTCTACTTTTCAACTTCTTCATATTCAGACATTTCAGGCATGGACAGAAAAAAATGTCACTACTTGGAACATTTCGTTTAGCAAATTCCAAAAAGGCATCAACACCTTCCTCATATTCATTGCTCATTCGATGTGCCGTAATCCAACTTCGACTCATTATTACCTATAACAAATATAAAAAATATATATATTTTTTAGATAAGACAAATATATGTTTATATGAAACAAATCATAATTTGAATGTAAACAATTTTGAAATATAAACCAAATCAATGTGTAAACCCCCCTGGACACCCACCCACCCCCTTGTAAACCCCCCTGGACACCCCCCGACCCCTCTGGGCAGCCCCCCACCCATCCTGGACACCACCCCCCACCCCCTACCCCTTGGACACCCCCCTGGACATCCCCCAACCCTCTAGGCAGCCCCCCCACCCACCCGGACAACCCCAAATACCCTCTGGAGAGGCCGCCACCCACTTGGACAGCCCCCCACACCCATCCACCCCCTTGGACACCCCCCTGGACACCCCACCGACCCCTCTGGACAGGCCGCCACCCCCTTGGACAGCCCCCCACACCCACCCATCCCCTTGGACACCACCTTGGACACCCCCCGACCCCTCTGGACAGCCCCCGACCCCTCTAGAAAGCACCCCCCACCCCTCCTGGACACAACCCCCCACCCCCGACCTGCTTGGACACCCCCCTGGACACCCCCAACCCTCTGGACAGCCCCCCACCCCTCCTAAACACCACCACCCACCCCCTACCCCCTTGGACACCCCCCAACACCCACCCACACCCTTGGACAGCCCCCACACCCACCCACCCCCTTGTAAACCCCCCTGGACACCCCCCGACCCCTCTGGACAGCCCCCCGCCCCTCCTGGACACTACCCCCACCCCCTACCCCCTTGGACACCCCCTGGACATCCGCCAACCCTCTGGACAGCCCCCCACCCACCCGGACAACCCCAAATACCCTCTGGAGAGGCCGCCACCCACTTGGACAGCCCCCCACACCCATCCACCCCCTTGGACACCCCCCTGGACACCCCACTGACCCCTCTGGACAGGCCGCCACCCCCTTGGACAGCCCCCCACACCCACCCATCCCCTTGGACACCACCCTGGACACCCCCCGACCCCTCTGGACAGCCCCCGACCCCTCTAGAAAGCACCCCCACCCCTCTTGGACACAACCCCCCACCCCCGACCTGCTTGGACACCCCCCTGGACACCCCCCAACCCTCTGGACAGCCCCCCACCCCTCCTAAACACCACCCCCACCCCCTACCCCCTGGACACCGCCCAACACCCACCCACACCCTTGGACTGCCCCCCACACCCACCCACCCCCTTGTAAACCCCCCGGGACACCCCCCGACCCCAAATCCATGCACCTATACCATGGTTGTGTGTGAATAAAGTAGTAACAACTGTAAAAGGGAAACCCATCCAAATGGACACGCCCCAACCCTCTCGGGGATTTATAGAAAATGATGAAAAATTAGTGAAATCATAAAATTACTCAATATTGCAAGTTGAACAAATAGATCTAGGGATGATAAATATGATTATGGTGCCAAAACGAGTTAAAAGGGTTCGCAATCGAAGAATCTTAGCTAGTTTCAACAAAAAAATCACAACACATATATATATACTATCCGTGAAAAAAACGAACGAGTGGGAGGATTACCTGAGTGCTGCGAGTTTAGATGATTGATCCGAGGGGATTAAATATGAGAAACGATGATCGCAAAACGAATCTAAACCAACGAAATGGACGAGCCGATTCGGGATTACGCGCGAGAGAGACGAGTCGCGACTGTCGAAGGTAAACTCGCAAATGACAATCCACGGGTCTGGGTAAATTTTTAAATGAGTTATCATGTCAGTTATTCAATAACCGACGTGATAATTTTTTTAAAAACATTTATAACGTCGGTTATTTCAATAACCGACGTAAAAACCTTCCTCCGATTCCTTTTTTACGTCGGTTATTTTATAACCGACGTTATAAAGGGCTCAAAATCCGCGTTTTTTTACGTCGGTTATGGAATAACCGACTTCAAAAACATCTGCGGATTCCTTTCTTACGTCGGTTATAAAATAACTGACGTAAAAAGGCCTTCGAAAACCGTGTTTTTGACGTCGGTTATAAAAATAACCGACGTAAAAAACGAAGCCGTGCGATTAATAACGTCGGTTATTTTTATAACCGACGTTAAAGGTGTACCGAACACAGGGTTTTACGTCGGTTATTAAATAACCGACGTAAAAAACCTCGTTTTACATATTATGACGTCGGTTTTATATAACCGACGTAAAAAATGGTGACTTAAAAAATGTTTTCTGCACTAGTGAATTGTAATGTAAAATGAGGATCACAATCAGAAATAATCGATAGGGGTACTCCATGAAATATTACAACTCCAATATTATATATTATTGTAAAACATTCAATTGGTAAATCATCCGTTATAACACGATAATTTGGTGACTTGGTTAGATGATCAGGAATTACCCATATTGAATTATTCCGTCTAGGAGCCCTTGGTAGCTCCTTGACAATGTCCATCATAAGATCATCAAATTTATACTCAGGTATGGGAAGAGGTATCATGAATCTTCTTAGATGTTTTCTTACAACCTTCTTCTATTGGAAAACCATACATCTAGACAAAAAATCAGTGATCTCCTTCTTCATGATTTCTAACCAAAAGTTAACAATCAAATCTCTATACGTATTAGTGATAAAATGGTGTATAGAGAAATTGGAGCTACGAGCATCATCCAACATTTCCATTTTTAGATCGGGTAAGTCAGGAACACAAAGTCTCAACCCAACATTCAAAATTTCATCCTCATATATGAATTTAATCAATCTCCAATCATTAACATCCTTTATATTCTTTTGAACCTCCCCATTTTCAGTTTGAGAACTTTTTATCCTTTCTAGAAATGATGGTTTGGAAACCATTTAAAAATATATTTATGTTTTACCATGCCTGATTATTCCAATAACCATCTTTACCAGTTCTACGAATATAGGATCCCTTTCAAATATCATTCTGGTCATAACCCATTGATGATTTCTACTCAAAGAATCTTCCACTTTATTTTCCTTCCCCGAGTGGTAGTGTAAATTTGGAATTATAATATTTGATCAGTTCAAGAAATCTTCTTTATCTCATTTTGAGTTTTTTCTGGGATAAAAAATACTTCAAACTATTTTGATCGGTATATATGTCACATTTTCCACTATAGAGAGTGTGTGGACATGTATTCAAAAGAAATATTATCGTCGATAACTCAAGATCATGAGTGGCATAATTTTGTTCCTAAATTTTTAGTTGTCATGATGCATTGGAAATGAATCTATCATTGTGCGTAAGGACACAACCAAGTCCTTTCTTTAAATAATCACAATAAATAACAAACCAATCATTATCTAATTGTAGATTCATGATAGGATAATTGACTACACTTCTATTTAGTTATTAAAATCATTCTTCATACTATTTTGTTCAAAAAAATTTAACCCCTTTAGGTGTGACCTTGGATAATGGATTAAAAAATCCGGAAAAAATAAGGACGAAATGCCAATAAGAACCTACCAGACCAGTAAAACTACGTTCCACAATTATACTCATAAGTGCAGGCCATTCTTGTATCGTTATTGTCTTTGAAAGATCAACTTAGATTACATCCATAAGAAAATATTCCCAATAAATGTAATCTTCTAAAACCATAATTCACAGTTGCTAAACAACCAATATAATCCATTTCCTCTAAGAGTCATTAGAATAGTGCATAAGAGAATTTTATTTTCTTCATAGATTTTAGAGAAATCCAAGATATCATCAATAAATCCCACTATAATGTCATTAGGATATTCCTTGAAAAGTATATTAATTATATCCATGAAGAAAGAGTGTGAATTATTCAGTCCAGAAGTCATTATGGTAAACTCGTAATAACCATACCCAGTACGAAATGATGTCTTTGCAATGCATTCCTTCTTCACAAAAAACTGATGATATCCATATCAAAGATCAATATTGTTAATATATAGGGATCCATAATGATGATCAAATAAACCATCAATGCAAAGTATGATATACTTTTTCATTATTGTTATTACATTGATCTCTCTATAGTCAATGAAGAACCTCATGGATGCAACTTTCTTCTTAACAAAAACAACAAAGGCTCTCTATAGAGAAACACTTGTGAGAATAAATCATTAATTACTCAATTCCTCTAGTTTTTTCTTTAGTTTCACTAATTCTATAGTGGCCATTCTATAATGGGTAATCAGTATGGACCGTGAACCAGGAATTAAATCAATGGAAAATTCAATTCCCCATTCTAGAGGATGTCCAGGTAAATCCTCTGGAAACACATCAATATATTCTTTCCCAATAGGTAAATCCTCTATTTGAAAATTTATTTACTCACCCATATTTATTTCACAGTCTTCCACCACAATAATTAAATTCAGTTGAGCTTGTAGGGGGTGTCTAGATAAGAATCAGATGGTGATGTTTCTGATCTAATGATATGGTACTCCTTATCATCATCTAAAATTGTAACCTCCATATTCTTACAATAATGTTTCGCATCATGGTATGAAATCCAATCCATAACAATGATTATATCAAATTCAATCATGGGTATGGTGATGAGATCAGTATATAAAGTATGTTTATATTCCCTAATTAGAACTCAATCATAGTACTTTGTCGCAATGTTACTTCCCTTAAGAGTATTGACTAACAAATCCCTTGTTAATTCAAATTGAAAATATCTAATTTTCTTATAAATCTGGGAAGATATGAAACAATGAAACGATTCAAAATCCAATAAAGAATTGTCTTAATATGAGGAACAATTAAATTCCCTACCACCACGTCACTCGGAGCTTGAACATTAGCAGTAGTGATCACATAAGCTTGGCCTTGCTCCCATGGGATTTCATGAGGTATGTTTCTTAGGCTCTTAGGTCATTCGTTTTTATAATACCACATTTCCCTACAATTGTAACATTCAACATTTATAGCCTCTATCATTCCATTGTAATCATGAGCATGGTAACCTTTTTAACCAAATTTTCAATGTACTCCAAATCCCTTTAGGAAATTACCACAGTGTTTATTACCATATTTATTTTAGGAGACAAATTAAACTTTTATCTTCATCCCCTTATTTCAATTTCCAGAGTGTTCAACAGATCACTTATTCACATGCTTTTCTTTAAAGACGAATGACTTAGATAATTCCTATTATGTATTAATGTCAGGTGATAAAATATCATCGTACGATGTGATGTATGGGGAGACTAATGGTTGAAGAACAAATGGTTTTAACCCATCAAATAATTGATCAATATAACTCCTTGGGTTTCGTATATAATGCATTGCAAGACTTACTAACTATGTAATTTTAGCCTCATACATTGCGACATTTTCATCCTCCTATTTCCTCTAACATAGATATTGCATTTCCATATCTGCTTGATGGTCATGAGGAAAATAGTTTTTTTAGGAAATGAACATTAAACTCCTTCCAATCTATATTTGATACTTCTTCATCAGCCTTTGTGTTTTTAATTAATGACCAACATTGATCTACATCTCCTGTGAGGCGATAAACTACAATAATAACTTTTTCTTTTTCGCTACTCCCAAATGCAAAAAAAATATTTTCTCTAGAGAACTTATCCACTGTTCATCTACAAATAGATTTTCAGTCCTATTTAATGTTGTTGTTTGTTGCTTCATGAATTAGTATAACATTGACCATCCAAATTGTTGATCAGGGTGCATCATATAGGTAAGGATATTAATCAGAACCAGAGTGAGTTTTCCCAATATGGTAGTAAGTAGTTCAACAATAGTTGCATCACCGGCTCCACTATAATTGTCAGGTGTAGGATAGAAATCCCTAAATGGATTATGTGCGTTGATTCATTTTCCATTCATTAAAATATGTTCCATTTCTAAACATTTTCATACACTAGTTTAGTTTATGAATCACAATACATAATTCCAAACAATAAAAATACCAAAAACAGTTGAAAAATTTATGCATATACTCAATAATCATATAAAATTATTTTGAGGAAGTATTTAATCATAAATCCTTCATAATGGTTTATAATGAATATGTGAATTATCCTAAGCATATCTCCCTGGAGTGTCATAACCAAGAGTGAAGTACGGCCTGTTGACATGTACTAGGATACCCCTGGTCAAACCTGAAACTCCATGTCGGAGTTTTCACTCTTTGGCACACCTATTTATGAGCCGCCTCTACGTACTCATATCCAGATATGGAAATATTTCTTGGAATGTAGAAAAATATATGCATTACAAAAATTCTACAATGTTCTTCTATTCTAATCCTCAAATTCTATAGTAAGTTAATGTTCTCTAATCAGGGTTTTTCTAAATAAACATTACAAGGATTGTATAATCTTCCACTGATACTAATTGTAATTCCCTAACCCTAGTTACCCAGAGTCAGTTGATTAGTAAATAATATAGGCCTGATAACAAGGTATCAAATCCCCAATGAATGATCAGTTTAGTAGCCTTGGATGTACTAGATAGAAACATTAATTTGAAATTACATTATGAAATCAAAAACAAAAAACATTGTGTGTAAATTTAACACATTCATCTCATTTATACTATCCCTTCAAGTCAGTCATAATATTCTTCTTCTAATCCTAGGAAAAATAAAATATCAAAAGGGGTGAGCTCAAGTGATCAGTAAAGATAACAATATAGAAGAAACTTTTATAAATAATCACTAACATTTATGGAAATGTATAAGACTAAAATAGAATCAATTTATAAATAACCATCTACATTATATGGAAAATATAAATCAATTAATTCCATTTACTTATTCATATGGATATTCTACTAGTCGAATAATCACATGTAATATCAATAACCACTTTCATAATGATGGAATACATAATGTCAGATATCATAACCACATAGTCAAGGCCTTGTTCCAAGAATATAAATAAGATTTATTCAAGGCCTTATAACAATACACTAGTTTGTATAATCAGACATGTTGATGCATCGATGATCTATGGAGGGCTCCACCCATCACATACTAAGACAAATGCATTTCTCATATGAAAAGGTTGAAACATAACATAAAAAATCTTATTAAAACTAGCATACGAAATGTTAATAATTTATCCATAACGCATGAATGGAATAAAATAAAACATCCACAGTCAAACATATCACAAAACCTACAATACAATATGGACGATTGTATCTTAACAAATCAACTTCAAACAAAAGTAAAATTAATCAAAGGATGTTGACATCGATGAAATCAAAACTATTTGAGAGATATATCTATTTCTATTTGGAAATTTTTTTAAAGAAAAATAATTATAAAAGAGAAAATATGTTTTTAAAATATTATTACAATCTTGTAATGGATGATTCAAAGGTGTTATAATGGCAGAAAATAGTTGTACCCACTGTATAAGTTAAAAAATCTGTCTTACAATAATTTTTTGCAAAGTTTATAAAATACCTTATTTCAAATGTGACGAAAAGATTCCATTAAAAAAAAGAAAAATTAAAACAAGATATAAATGGAATTTACCCATAGTCTAGTAAATAGAAAAAATGTTTTGAAATACATTTTTATGAAACATAGATGTGAATGATAAAGAGGTCCCTATAGATATTCATGTATAAATAAACTCGGATAAGTAAAGAGATGGTAAAATTAACCCTCACCTTGTACTTTTCCTTGGATGACGGTAACTTATCCTCTGTTTTAATAGTTAAAATTTTTATATATTATAAAAGAACCACATACATAAATATGATATCATATATTATCATCTAATATTGCTTTGTTAATAATATTTCAGTAGTATCATTGTTTTGGGTGTTAACAGATTCATTTTTATTTGTTTTTTTGATTCATAAGTCATGTTTATGATGGATAATTTTTTTTATTTATATCATGAATTATATTAAGTTCTTAAAAATTATTTTTAATCATAAAATTATATTTATTCTTGAATGTTTATGATGAGTAATGAATCTCATCGCATTCGTGGAGACTGTAATTCGTACGTACGCACGAGTGACAATATAATTCTATTAATGGTGAAATCATTTTTAATTGGATGTTATATCATATATAAAGATTAATTAACATGTAATATTTATTATTTACACTATTTATAATCATTATTATACCCATCCAAATAATGATTTGTTGAATAACAAAATACACTATGACGAGGAGATGATAAGACATACGTACACACGTACAATTATGTTGTCAATTAGAGGATGGATAGAATAATGACTATTGTTGAACAATATTTATAATAACATCACACTATGTAGAAGTTATTTTTTTTTTTTATTCTGGGTTGGAAAAAACAATGAAATATGAAGTGGAAAATGAGAAAATCATTCAAATAGTTGATGAAATTATTACCTCTTCTTCAAGTGCTTCTTTTTGATTTGTCAAATAGACTCATTAGGTCTCCATTCAGATCATTGTAAGGCATATAAGATGTAGTGAGGGTAGTGAGGAAGATATTTGAGTTGGTTTTTCCTATGAAAATGGCTTTGGAGGTGTGATTTTTAGAGTATGGTTTGTAACCTTTTATAAGAGAGGTGAGGGTCACTTTAGGAAATGCTTGAAATTTTAATTTATTATACAATTATATTTGGTTTATAATGGATCTAAAAGCATTTATTTCGAGGCTAATGTGGTCTCAGGTAACAAATAATCTGAATCTATAGGTTTTAGACAGGTTTATGTCCCAATATTAACTATATCGTTTAAATATAACTCTTAGTTAAATAGATGAACATTTACCATGTATTCATGTATTATTATAATAAATTGTCAATAAATATACCAAAAAAAAGAAAAGATAACCCCAAGTGGTTCATTATTGGAATATTTATCTTTATGAAATTACTTTTTCCGAATCGATGTTTTTTTGGAATATTATATCAATTATCAATATTTTATATATTTTAACATATAATTTCTTTCAATTATGACACTATTTAGTGTTTGGTTTTTGAGAAAGTAAAAAAATATTATTTCATTGAAATAAATAAATAAAATAAATCCATACCTTCCATATTAACTTAGAAATATAGTGGAATGAATCCAATGGTTCAATTTACATTTATTTAGATATTTATAATATAAATTATTTTAATCTTTCCTTTTTAAGGTAATTACGGTTTTATCATTGTGTCATTTATAAATATAATTATATTATGTCAAAAAACTATAAATATAATACAATTATGTAGGAAATATATTTATCATTATAATTAATATTTATGGTCTAATTTATTTAATGTTTATCCATATATTAAAAATGATTTAGTCATGAAAATTTGAATTTAACTCATTTAACTCTTAATTAAATAAAATAATAATAATTGTCATAATCTCATCCAAATGGATAAAATATGACCATATTTTATTTATATGGTTGATTTTGGTTGAAATAAAATTATTAAATGGGATTAATACATGCTTTAGTGTATTTATAATAACATTTTTACCGTAAATTACACTATTTACATTTAACTGTGGTAAATAAAATCAAAAAGTTACAATTCATCAAAAATTATAATCATCTTAGTGAATAAAACTTTTCATAATAATGTCATCCAGGTCTCTGGGATTTTTGCAATTCAATTTATAAAAGCAATTGAATAATGTTTCATGCAAATTTTCTAAAATTCCTAGAAGGTGGTAAAAGATTTTAAAAAGTTCAATAAAATTTTATACATCGAATATTGTTATAAAATGACTTCACTGATTTATATTGAACTAATATAGTTATTATGTATCTATTTTTAATTAAAATAAATTTAAATCAAATAAATGATTATTTAAAAAAAATTAGACTTAGAGAATAACGTAGTGTTTTCACTATTCATCAAAAATTTATTGTTTTCAGAAAAATACAAAAAAAATCTCCCTAATCTAATATTGATATTCCAAATACAAAAATAAAGACTATTTTGGAAAATAAAATTTATAAAATTTCAAAAAAAATTTTACTATTAATAAATGCTAGTTTGATTGGTCGTGGTGTACTAGAACTCGAAGTTGTGTAAAATGCAAGCTATAGCATTATTCAAAGAGAAACGTACCATAGAAGTTTGGGGTGTTACAAAAGGGAACATATCTAGCTTATATCAATATGTACATTTTGAATAAAAATATTGTAAAATTATATAATACACCTCTTTATATTTAAGTCACACTATAAATAAAATAGATTATTTAAGGAGTCTCAACCATTCATATACTTTACCTATGAATAATAATAAATGGGTTAGGAAAAGTGAACATTTGACTTATAGAATCCATGATATATCACACGTTATACATCAACATCTTTCCATAAATATAACTATATATGGTTACCTTCTCTTCAATATTGATTTTATGACATCTAATAGGTATATTGAGCCCTATAGAGGACATGTTCACAATTGTCTATTTGTTTCATCCGCCAAAATTGTTAATTCATATATATGGTGATAAACACTACCCCATCATAGTGTGATGGTAACCATCATAGCTATATTCACAATAGTGCCTTTCCCTGGAGACAATATATATCTAAGAGGGTCACTACCCCCTTGGACTCCGCAATCATCTCCATATACATCTCATTATCTCTATAAGGCAATGATGACCAAACCACTCAAATTAAACAAAAAAGAACACCTGATGGTGAGGGGATATAAAAAAATATTATCAATATGAAAAAAAAACATAGCATTGTTGAATTCCAAAAATATATTTTATTTTTATTTTTCGAGATCAATTTATAAGTAGTATAGAGAAATAAATGAATATTCAATTAAAAGGAAAATTGAATATTGAAATAAATAATAAAATTAAAATTATAAAAAACATTAGAGAAAACAACCACATTAACTAATATGACTATCTTTAAAAATCTAGATTCACTCCTTATCAATTCATACATATCACCACCTACCTACCTATATGGCCTCAATCACTTCTATGAATCCTTAATCAGACTCCATCAACCATAGAGAACTCCTCTATAAAATATTTTTAAACCATTACTGGGAACATAATTGAAAAAAATACAATCATAAAACTATAAAAAAATGTTGTAGATAACCCAAAATACTATGTAAAATCCATATTGACAAGAAAATACATTCACCATTTTCTAGGAAGAAACACACAACACAAATTCAACAAAAGAATAGAAGACCATGAAAATCCATTGAAATCATTGTCATCATTGACCATTATTGATCACCAAACCAACGAGTAAATAAAAAGTCCCTTTAGAACGGTGGAGTAAGTAAGATTACTTCCTTGTCACATCACATGTAACATAATAGACCACTCTTCCCACAAATCCCAAAACATTTGATGAAAATATATTCCCAAACTAGAAATGGTAAGAATATAATCTTCAGAAAGCATTATACTTTAAAGAAAAATATGGCCTCAATATCAAGCAATGATATTTTCCCAAACACAAAATACTTCCTTTAAATCAAACACACATACATATTTAAAACACTAATATCATATCTGTTAATTATGAACCTTTATAAGAACCATACAATCAATACATATTGATAACATAACCAAAATACTAAAAGTGAATACCTGCAACCCCATCTAGTTAGTCATCTAATTATAAAGAAAAACATACCAAAACTATATGGAAACCACTACATAATACCAAAATTATTCCTAAAGTTGTATGATTTTTATTAACAGATGTGAGAGGTTGTGGACTACTTATTACAAAGGTACATATGAAGGCATAACAAAAAAATTTAAATGATATAGAAAATTTGTAACTGAAGAACCTAAAACTAATCTAGGATAACAAAAAACCACCCAGTGCACCATCATGTAAGACTAAAGAATGATTACAGTGTGATGGGTTAGAGATTACTATAATAACGATGGAAAAAATGATCCTCAACAGAAAATAATAATGAAATAAACTCCATAAAAAACACGAAAGGAATCGTGACTATAAATAAAGAATAAAAGGAAAAGATGAAAGGCGGAAAAGAGATGAGTAGTTATAGTGGTAGAAGTCACAATCTTGGGAGGATGGATAGGATCCCAAGATACGATAACTAGGGGAAAAGTTTGTCACTCAAAGTCTTGACATAATACACATATCAATTATTCTGAATCATGGGAAAAATATATTTGATACATCATTTTATTCATGTTTACCCAATGTGCTTCACATTTACAGAACATGTACTCCACATAATTAATTAAGAAGAATTCATATATGTATATATTTAATATAGTGTCGAACTATTATGTATGTCTAATTTGGTGCATGATATGTCGAAATGTCTCTCCCACTGGTTTTGTATTATGGGAACAAAAAAATATTATTGTCTATAAGTTCATTACATGTACTAAAAATTTCATTTTGTGTAAGAATATATGGATTGACTAGAATGTGTTCATTAAAAATGACTTGATGATGTGATATATATATATATATATATATTTATTTATATATTTATATATATACTATTTGTATAATTTCATTATAGAATGTGTGGCCAGGAGGTTATATATCACATACTTCTAATACACTCTTAATCTATATGGCCTAGAATACATGACTCTAACACATAATCACAGTAAGTTTAATACATATATATCAGTGTTGACCCTAGTGTGTAATGATGAGGACACAATTTTATTTTACCTAAGGGACAACATACGTGTGATCGATAAATATTAAAATATTTAACATCTTTATAACCATATGTGTTTCCAGTCTTTGTCTCTATGATTCTAACTCCATTGTTTTCAAAATGAATTAATGATGATTCCATGCTAAAATATGGTTCCTCAGACAAATGATTCTTCAATTCATGTTCCATATAAACAATAACATTGTGTCAGGAAAATGTTATTTGATAATCTTAATAGATATTGAAACTAAAATTCAATCCAACTAGAGTTTTATATAATTTTTATCTCATGGTCTTGAATAATTATCACTAACTTATCTTACACGCTAGGCGGTAAAATTGGAAGTGGTGGTTTCTCAGTTATTTTTCACCCCAAATTTCACAGTCGAATATGAGTTTCAAACTATAAGGAAATAAAATGAAATATTAGGATGCAATATCAATGAAAACTAAATGAATGATATTGTAGAATATAGAAATCAAAATTGAATGGTGTTGAATAATAAAAAATTACAAAATAATGTTATACAAAATAATAATAATAATATTGTTGTTATTGTTGTCAATGAATTAAATCTATATGTTTGGATTATGATTAAAAATTGAAATATAAATAGTATAGACATGTGAAAAATTTCACAATATTTATAATAATCACGGATATTAAATTACACATGATATAGTTATTAATTAACTAAGAAACATGGGTACATTAATTCATTTAAAAAATTACCATTTATTATATTTAAATAATTATAAAACATTAAATTATATTATATTATAACCCATTAAATTTAAATTATGTAGTAATTTTATGATTGAATAATCAATATGAGAATATTAAGGATGAATAATTGTAAATAAAAAATTTATTCCATTCTTGCATGAAATTAAAAACTTCAAGGATATCATTTCAATACATTATCATCGTTTCCTCTTGAACAATGAAAATGAAAAAAAATAAAAAAAAACAGAAAAATGTTGATTTTGGAGTGTATTTACCATTGATGGTTGATCCTTAGGGAAATGTAGTTACCATGTACTTATAGATGAATCAAAAGGAAGGCTTTCAAAATCGTGTATAATAGGGGATCCGAAATAAATCATTATATGGTTTTTAGAATGAGAGTAATTTTTGTTCCTCCAATTGGTAAAAAATAAAATTCAAGATGCAAAAAAATATCAAATTTCTTATATGTTTTTTTAGATAATATCATTCATAATCACAATATAAATAATATTTACATAGTTTTACATATCCCATAAAATTCAAATATCTCTGAACTATAACAATATTTTGAAAACTTGAGGCTCCAGTTGGAATGAAGCCTATATTTATTATTTAACTCTCATAAATTCATTGGGGGGAAACATATTGATGTAATGTACATAAAATAGTATGGAGCGTATGAATCAAAAATATATTAATCTTTCTGCCACAAGTTGTAGCACACAATTTTATCTATGATTATTGGAAACCTTTTATCCACTATAGAGAATCAACTAATTATGTTGTTATCTCTCTTTATAAAAGTGACTAAAAATCATAAAAAATAACCACTTGACGCTCCCAAAAACCACCCATCACTCATAAGTGGTTTTTCATCTATAATTTAAATTTGATTATCCTTGAATATCAAATAACCTTACAAGATATTCTAAATATAGAAAGATAATTACATCTAAAAACAAGTACCTAAAACTAAAATCCATAGTGGTGTGTATATGAATATGTTTCTAAAATCAACAAACTTTGAAAAAAAAAATTTATATATGATTGTATTCCAATGATTTTATATCTATTGGGAATCCCATGCAATAAATCTTTTGTCCAAGAACCTAATATGAATTATATAAAAAATAAAAATTGTATAAAAATTTTTGATAATGTAATAATTTTTTTATGAAATGTGATATGTGAAATATCAACAAATACTACACCATATGTGATTCATAAAAAATCATATACAATGGATATACCATAAAAATATTTATATGAGGGTAAAAAAAATAAGTGAAAAATGTTGCACATTTGATATAAACTAAATCAATGAAACAAAGGAAATATTCTAGGTTATCTCTTATATATGATGATAGGATAATGCATCACTAATAGTTTATCAAACTACCACAACCATAAACCACATTGATCTAATAAGTATTGATAACCTAAATTTTAATATTGACAATCACCTACATTTTCTAAATCCATTTCATACATTAAATGATAATATTAAAAAATTCAAATCCCCCAAATAATTTTTCTTATATCTTGGTGTTATTTGAGTGGGTTATTAATAAAGTATCCCAAGACCCATACTCATAACTATAGTGATAATTATATATGAATTTATAAATAAACAATTATACAAAGTGAAATGATCCAAGATAATCATAAAAAATTTCATAGTCATATTACATACCTAAGTAATTTGGCACACCTCAAGGAAACTTTTAATCTATTGACGATAAAGAATATTTACATAGGAAAATTATTTTAACACATTGTTAAACATTTCCCCATTATAAAACTGTAATAGAATCCCTTTAATACAACTTATAGGTTACCCTAATATTCATAACCATGAGAAATAGATACATATTAATGTTCTGAGGTCATATCATCCCTAAAGATTGAAAATAAATGAAAAAAAATAAAATATAAAAAATGAGAATAATATAATCATAAAGTTACCAAACAGATATATAAGAGGCATGTACAAAATAAATCGAATATTAAAAATAATAGAAAATGTCATGTCATATCATAAGACATAAATAAAAAAATTATACATACATGAGTAAATAAACAAGGCCTGTGGGAACCTAACATAGTCATGGAAATATGCATAATATAGTGACACACATATTATTATATGGAAACCTACATTAATGGTCAACACAATCATTTAACATGCATTCAAAAAACTAATATCCCCTCATGAATTCTTATTTTATGATATATAAATCATTAAACAATACAATAGTGGATGATATATGACCCCTCCCATCATCATCCATACATATCAATTCGTCTTCAAAATCAATCAATTATCGCATCACAAAATTCCATGTGAACGATAATGGGTTTTATTCCTCATATCATAAAGAAACCATACAATATAAACAAATTTTGTTCATCACAATATATCGAAACCATATAGATAAAATAGATAACACATGAATTAAAAAATTATTCCTATAAGGAGAACAATCATAATTCCATAAATAATCAAAAAATGATAACCCATGGATATTAAATAAGTATCTAAATATATTCATGAAAATTATATGTATATAACATTAAACAATGATAAAATTTATTATGGTATATGAATCATATTTAAAAATTATATGTTTCTAATTCAGTAACTTCTTAGTCTATCAATGCATTGAATCTTGTTCCGAATCCTTTAATAAACGAAATGGGAGACATGATATTCATAATAAAATATTACTCACCGAAAGGTTATTATTTTTCATTTAGGATAATTAGGAAAGACAACGGTAGTGATGAATTCTATATTAGATTACCATAAAATGTTATTTTAATTATATATAAGCTAAAACACCAAAAAAGGACTTTTGCAAAATAAACCTCAACAATATGAATTTTCTAAAAAAATTGTTTATAAAAAGAATGTTTTATTGTAAGATAACAATGAAAAACTTATATTTAAAAAAAACTATACTCAATAACAAATAAAATAAGTAATCCAATTTAATAATAAACCACAATATTAAATAAAAATATTCTAATAAGAATATGATTCTTATAACCTAGATATTAAATTAGGTCTTATGTATTGGAAAAAACATAGTGTTAAAATATCCTATGATGTATTAAGAAAATGTATAGAAAAAATAAGAACTTAATATTTTTGTAATATTTTTATGTGATTTTAAAATAATTTCTTCTCAAAAATTGATTTTTATTTTCTTTTGTGAACAAATAAAAATATTAATTTTAAAAAAATAAAAATTAAAATAAAATGTAAAAAATATTTAAAAAAAATTTAAAATTATCTAACATTGATTTTTTGTATTTGTCTAAAAAAATTAAATTTTGAATGAATTGTAAATAAATGTTCGTTTATATTTAAACCCATATTTTAATTTAAATCATTAATGAAGATAGGAATTGATTTAAAAAGGATTAATAGTAAAATTAGTAAAAAAATTATATTTAGTGCAATTTAGATCTTTTTATTGAATTTAATGATTAATTTTGAAATAATAACTTATTTAAGCATTTGATGTATTTTTCAGTGAAAATTGTTATTTCAAATTGCCTGTGGGATTAGTATTCAATTAAATTATTCCACTAATGTTATTTTAATTTGAAATATATATATAAATACATGGATAAATAATTATTTATATTATAGAATTGGTTCAACTAAAAATTATTTCTTTAATTATTATCAAAATGTGTTAAAATAAATTACTTCAATTAATGATAAAATAGGTTTACCATGGGTTGAAAAATGTAACATGTAAATATTTCTAAAAAATGATAAAAATACAATTTCATTGCAATATTGAATATTTATATTATCCAAGGCATGATAGTGGTCCATTATTAAGCCTTAGGGGATGTGTAATATGTGGTTATAACAGTTTCTTTTGAAAAATTATCTATGTAACATATCCCCCACTCATTAAAGGAAAACAACCATGCTCTATTATTTACACATAAAAAGAACTTTTTTTCATATAACATCGCAAATAACTACAGTAATTGAATCCCCATTTCCAATATTCCTTTTCTGATCATAAATCCGATATTGGGACTCTTTGTGTATAATAATAAAGAGGTGGTCTGAATAAGTGGTATTTTACTTAACGAAGCATCAATGATTTATTTCTTCTTCAACATACTTTAATTAAAACACAGTAATAGTAAAATGAAAATATCAGTATAAAATATATAATATCTTTTTATAATGTTAATTTAAAATCATATATCCATTTCCACATCCAACAAGTGGGAAAAAACAATGATTTGTGTGCAAAACAGACTACCGTGACCCAATTTTATACAATAATTTTTCATAATATAATCTCATATATTCCCATGATAATGGATATAATTTTTAATTATATTATATTCATGTCATATATATAATTATTTGAATTTAATATATATTTTTACATAATTCATTACCATCCATTTGATAAATGATAACATTATTCGTGTGATTGGATAACTACCACCTCTCGGAGTGATGTGATTTATTTTTTTATTATTATGTCACATGGATGTTATACATAAGTAAATTTACATAAATAATATTGATTAATTATATAACTATATTTTTTTAATAATAATATCTCACACATCTAATATCCATTGTAATCATAAAAAATGGAAATGTTTCTCATTCATATGTTTTAAATATGATCTCCATGATTATAACATATAACATATTTCATTAAAATATACCATCTACGGATAGAAGATTATTTTTTATGTTAAAGAATATAATCAGTTCATTATTTTTCTTATATTAATTGTGGAATAATAACCACTTTGATCATATTCAAAATGATGATGTTATGTTGACATTACGAAATAAACATACTCAAAACATCTCATATAAATATAACTAATTATGTAATTAGATTATCCTTAAAATAAATTATGTAAATATTAATCATATAATTTATTAAAATAGAAAGTGGTATTAAAAAAATTGGGATATTTTTTTAATATAGAATATTGAATACCAACACAACGATGTTTGTAATTGTGTTAATGAATTCATATCAAAACATTATTCATTAAGAGACATGTTATTTTACAAAATTAATTTATTTTAAAAAGTGTATATAAAACCCCACTACATATTATATATTAAATCCTTCATAAATAATTATATTTTATGTTAAAAATATTTTCTATAGTTTATTGTAGTTATGATTCAATGAAACATTCGGGAGGGTGTTAGTTTCAAAATCATTTTTATCAGGATTTGTTTTTATCAAAGTTTAATTATAGAAAAATATTTGATCCCTATATAATAAATCCCTTTAATTTTCATTACAATAATTTATTTTTTAAGTATTACATCGAATATTGTTGATATATTTTCTTTTACAATGTCAACCTTCTATGTTATGTATTATCTCTCAATTATGTATATATTTCTATCACATATATTCCTATCATATTATACATCATATTAAAGGGTGTGATAGATTATTTATGTTCATATCTCAAATTATTTCATTATTAATTTACCTTAGATGATGAATTGAGGTATGATTACGCAACCCATTTTATTTATAAGTGAAATACAGAAGTTATGTCATAGTATTGATTTCATTATTACAGAACACATTAATCCAGATAATTTAATTAGTGGTCCTCCTAGATAGAGATATAATGACATGTTTAATGATTTAGTATCATGAGATATATTATATATGATTAGGGAATAAACCAATTCAAAAGGATTAGTTTTTCCATAAAGTGATATTATCTAGGTTGTTAGGATTGACTCATATTAATGTCATGTTATATGTTATTTGTATGTTTTATAAAATTTCATCATCTTATGATATCATGTTTTTATAGTTAAGATCCCACGTTATTATTCATTATCTTTCACCTTTTCAAAATCATGTTATAATTTTGACCCATAGGATACGATTCCACATATTAATTATTACCGTAACATGTATTATAAAACAACCTTTTTTTAATGTTTTTTAGATGTTATCCTTTGTATTTTTGGGAGGTGTGGGGGAATTTATAATAAAAATTCAGATAACAAAATAGGAAATTTTTATATTATTATCTAATTGATATATTATGAACCTTGTGTTAAGAATAATGTTCTCATTATGATCATTATGCTGTCATTAATTTATGTTAATATTTAAATATATATAATATTATTTTTTAATAGATGGAACTTATATAGTTACTATAAAATCATAGTCTATTAAATTTTTATAAATATGATAAGAATAAATTTTTTGGAATGCAGAGGAAACTTATAATGAAAGTATAATGTATATAGAAATTATCAGGGAATTTTGGTGAAATATAAAGTGACTAGATTCCTAGAAATCACATCCTTGTCTAATCAACAGAACTATATATGGCTCTAGAATAGTTTTACATAGGGGTAATAAAAATAAAAATTGTTAATTTTTATCTACTCTATCATAACATGGGGAAGCTAATAGTCCTTTTTTGCAAACTATGTTTGACACTCCATAGGGATACACTATGTAAATTCAAAAACTCATTTTAATATATTATGAAGAAACTAAAAAATATGGTATCTAAGAATATCTAAAATTAAACATTACTATGGATAACCTAGATTGAAACATAGTGACTCATAAGTTATGATATAATTATAAATTATAAATTATTCTTCTAGTAATATAAAAATCACTTTTTTATTTTTATTCATTCTCAAGTTATGTATTATATTAATTTATGTTAATTATGATAAATAAACGAATTCATTCCATCAAACATCATTTTGGGAAAGTTAATTATTTCATTAGTTAGAAGATTATAATAATGGAAAAATTTTATACAAACATTGTGATCATGAAAAAATGATCAAAGAAAACCAATTATTAACTATTGGAACATATTTTCATTTCCAAACACACTACATAATAGAATGATAATATATTGTGGGAGATCAAGTTTTATGGAATAAAAAGAAAAGAATATAAAAAATTTAGAAAAAAAAATTAAAAAATACAATCCATAAAAAATGTATTAAATTGTCTAAAAGATACTATATGTGTAGAAAATGTGGGAAATGAAGCTAATTATTGATGAAAATGAATAGTTTTATTAAGAATATATAGGGAAATAAATTTCAATCTATTTAAACCCTAATTGTTTAATACCATTGGAGTTTAAAACATAATCCTTATTCATGTAAATGGATAAATTTATGTATAAATTCATAATGGTCGATGTTATAATAATCATTGAAGTGGAATTATTTACATTTTTAATTGTTTTAACACTATAATTATGTTTTTTGATTTATTTTTATCAATGTTATACCATTTATAAGAATCATGAAAATTATAATGATTTTCATATATGGGTTTTTCATTAATGAATTTTAAAATATGTAAAATGAATCTAACAAAATATAAACTATGGTTAATATTTGGGTTATATATTATGAAAAACACATAAAAGAGTAAAATAACACCTTTAATATATACTTGAAGTTGCAATAATTATTTTCAATTAATATTATTCCATTTTGTGGGAAAACATAATATGTATAGAATAAAATAGTGGTAAAATATAATTGATATTAAAAGTTATTCTGAAAATGTTCACCATATTTTATGGAACATTTTTTGAATTATATAAATGAGGTTTAAAAAAAATTACAATGTACATATCATTTTAAAAACCATCACATATGGAAATTTCCCACGACATGAAACCAAAGGTAAAGGGGGTAAAGATGCATTTTCTACAACTAGCCTACATTATATACATGTTAATATGAATTTTTTTTCACATAAATGATTGGATAGATAAATGGTATGTTAATATTTTGAAACATGTTTTGGGATTGATTCATTATGATTTTATTATTTATTTTGTGGTTATTAAATAATTTTTGGGAAATATTTCATTATGTTGAGGTGTATGTATTCAATTGGTCAAAATATTGTATTATTGTGAAAAATTAGTTTGGGAGAAAACAATTAAATAATTGAATAATGAGTTAATTTAAGATGTTTGATTATTTATTTATTGAATTATTTAATTCAATCAATGGATTTGGGGTCTAAATTAGAGGTGCATTCATGATAGTAATTTTATTAACTGGTTATAACTGTTTATTTTTTTGGTTAGTTTATATGGATTATAGAAATATCTTTATTTAATTGTTGTAAATCCTGTGACACATTAGAAGTTAATTTTTAACGCCCCGACCCTAGTTACCTAGAGTCTGTGTATTATTACATAAAATTGGCATGATCAAAAGAATATCATGTATCGAATTACTGATTAGTTTAGTATTATTGGAAACAATATTCATACATAAGTTCAACTTTAAAACATGAAAAGAAATACGTCATGATATTATTCCTTTAGAAACATCCAAGCCTCCATGATTATGCCTGCAGGTCATTAAAAACTATCTTTTTCATATACTAGGAAAATGAATCATATGAAAGGGGTGAGATAAAACATACAGTGAGGGTATGAAATACAGTAGAAGATAACATATGTATTAATCCGGGTGAATAATTGAAACCACATGCATTTACCAATAATAAAAATTAATACTTTTATGGAAGGATTATGAGTTGAGTAAATAATTCCACAATAACACATAATAATGGGTATTCTACCAGTCGAATGACCCCATGAGCCCTCAATATTATTTTTATAATGAGGGAATGTATAATGCCGGAAATTCTAAAACATTTTTTCAAGGCCTCGTCCAAAAGTCTTAAAATGATTAAGTCCCCGGCCAAACCCATATATCAAATACGGAAAGGCTTCGGCCAATTCTATGTCTAGTTGTTTGATGAGACAAAATGATGCATCGAGGATGTATTGCATGCTCCACCCTTCATTTACTAAGTCCAGTACATTCCTCATATGAAAAGTTTGAATTATAACATAAACATTCGTACTAAAAATATCATATGAAATTTCAATACTTTAACCATAAACCATGAATTGTATAAAAATAGCACATCTAGAGTCAAACATATCACAATAAATTAAATACAATATGGATGTTTTGTATCATAATAAATGAATTTCAAATAATCATAAAATTTATCAAAGGATGTTGACATAGACAAAATCAAAACATTTTTTAGTGAAAAATATCTCTTTCTATTTTGTAATCATTTTAGAGTCACATAATTATAATGAAAACATTTATTTTGAAAATATTTTTATAATCTTGTAAGGGAAGCTGCAGTGATATTATAACAGTGGAAAATAGCCGCACCCGCCGTATAAGTTAAAAAACATTCTTATCTTAATTTTGTTGAAAAGGTCATAAAGTACATTGTTTGGAAAATTATGGAAAGATTCCATTCAAAACATATAAGGTTATAAATTAATTTACTCTTTAATATAGTAAAATAATTTGGAAATACATATTTATGAAACATGGATGTGGATGATAAGAGGTCCCAGTATATACTTACGTAAAAACAACCT
The DNA here is from genome assembly GCA_963277665.1 of Viscum album. Lineage (NCBI taxonomy): Eukaryota > Viridiplantae > Streptophyta > Magnoliopsida > Santalales > Viscaceae > Viscum > Viscum album. Next base: position 1,221,906,829 of record OY728159.1, read on the forward strand.
CTGATAATAAAGAGATTGTAGAATTAACCCTTAACTTGTACTTTTCCTTGATAGAGGATAAGTTAACCTCTTGTATAATTCTGAAATAATTGTTATCAAATTATGCAATAATCATAAACATTAATATGATATCATATATGATCTTTTAATATTTCTTTGTTAATAATAACTTAGTATAATCGTCATTTCAGGTGTTAACTGATTTGTTTTCTTTGATATGCTTTGTTACATAGGAAATGTTATTTATGGATATAATGTATCTTATTCATATTCATAATAATATTGAGTCTTTAAACATTATTTTTAATCATCTAATGTATAGTTGTCTTGAATGGATACGATGGGGAATAAATCTCATGACATTTGAGGAGAAGGTAAACCGTATGTACGCACGAGCGACAATATCATTCTTTTTATGTTAAAATATTATATATTTGGATGGTATATTATATATAAAGAATCATCATCTTGTTATATTTATTATTTTCATCAATTACACATCATTATTATACCCATCCAAATATGAATGTATTGAATAACAATTACACCACAACGTGGAGACGGTAAGACGTACGTACGCATGTATGGTGACATGTCATTCAAAGGATGGATAAAATAATTAATATGGGTGTACCATATTTGTAATAAAATAATAGTATATATAAAATACATAAGTTATTATTTTAGAATGGAAACAACATAGGAATTTGAAATGGAAGAAGAAAGAAACATTAAAGAAGTGATGAAATATTTACCACTTCTTTAGGTTCCTCCTTTTGAGTTGATCAAAAAGGAACAATATGTTGGATTTCTGACTATTGGAAGGCCTCTAGAATGAATGGAGAACAGTTGAGAGGGTATTTGGGTAGGTTTTGGCAGATCCAAATGGATATTAATGTGTAAATTAGAGAGAATATGGAGTTCCCTTTTATAAGAGTGGTGAGGGGAACCTAGGAAAAGATAGAAATATTATTTTATAATATAATCATTTACGGATTCTAATGGCTCAAAAATAGATTATTTAAAGTATAAGGTGGGTATGGGTTGAAAACAACTCAACCAATATGTTTTAAACATGCTTGGGTCACTATATTAAGTTTATCATTTAGATTTAACCCTTAGTTAAATTGTTTGACATTTACCATGTCTCTTTGTATTTTTATATTATATGGTAAATAAACATACAATATACTTCAAAGAGAACCCCAAGGGGTTAATTAATTATAAACCTATCATTATATAATACTTATGTCCGAATATTATATTTTTAAAAATATAATATCAATTAATAATATAATATTTGTTTTTAAAACGCTTTTATTTCAATTTTGACACTATTTGATATTTTGTTTTTTTCATCATTTATAATAGCATTATTACTTCTAAAATAATTCATCTATCCAACCCTAATATTTAATATTAACCTATAACATTATTTTAATTCATATAAAATCTAAAATTTTATTTATTTGGATATTTACAATGTCAATTATATTTATCTTTTATTAATTTGGTAATTAATGCATCATCATTGTCTCATAATTAAATTAAATTATTTAATTTATAAAAAATATAAATAAAAAAGAATTATATAGGAAATATTTTTATTTTTCAAATGAACATTTATTGTTAATTTATATTATGTGTAACCCTATATTAAAAATCTTTTAGTTATTAAGCATTGATTTTTACTCTTTTAACTATTCATGGAATTAAATAATAATAAATGTCCTAATCTAATCCAGGTGGACCAAAGAGGATCATATGTTTTTCCTACAGTTTTTAGGTTTAATGATACATATACAATAGAATTAGGACATGTGTTATGGTAATCATAATAACATTTCTACACATTTTTTACATATTTAATTTCTTTCGTGGTAAAAAAAGAAAAAAGTTACTATTCACAAAGAAAATTATTTTTATCTTATTGAAACACATTTTACTTACTAATATCAACTACATGTCTCAGATTTTTTAAATTAAACTCACAGAAGTGGTAAAATTATGTTATATGTGAATTTAAAAATGATTTTAGGAGGTGGGTAAAAGACGGTAAAAAGGATAATAAAATTTTTAAATATCTAAAATTTTTATAAACTGAATCCAATGAATTAAATTGAACTTATAAAGGAATTATGTTTCTGTTTAGACCTAAAATAAATTTAAATAAAATAACTAATCTTTTAAATAACAATTCAGTTTTAAACATTAGCTTAGTGTTTTCACTATTCATCCAGAATTGAATGTTTTCAGAAAAATACCAAAAAATCACCCAAGGCTAATTTTGATATTATGTAATCAAAATTGAATATTATTTTACCAAATTACAAACATAGAATATAATTTATTAATTTATAATTAATTACCATATTCAAAACCAAAAGGTATATATTTAAGAAATAATAACTATCATAAGATTAACACTTGTTTGTGACCAATTTCAATGTGAAATTTCTGACAATGAACAGCATTGGATTAAATGGTAAAAATATAATCTATTTATAGTTCCAAACAATCAAAATATATAATTTAACACTATTAATTTTTTTGATTATAAAATTTTCTTTCAGTTAAAATAGTTTATTTTCACTATTCACCCAAATATGAAAGTTATCAGAAAAACACCAAAAAAATTATTGAAACTAAATTATTATGTCCTGATTCAAAATAAGATGTTTATTTTGTCAAATTGAATATATAAAAGTTTCAATTATTGGATTTAAAAAGGGTTCACATTTAAAAGTCATTAAAAGTGATATTTTTTTGAAAAATACTTCTTTTATCTGATGAAAATGAATTTTTTCATACATTATGTCTATGAAACTCATAATATAGATTCCAAAATTATAAGGATTATATAAAGTTAAAAATTCAGTTAATAATATTCATAACCATTTTTGAACGGCTAGTTTGGAAAGTCGTCGTGCGATTGAACTCGGTGTTGCGTGTAGTGAATGTTATTAAATTACATTGATGAAATAATGTATTATGAAATTCATGTGGTGCTAAAATATTCCCTAATTAAATAAATTCTGTCATCGTAATTTGTAATTATTATTCAAAAATAAACATATTTAATTATAAAATACATTTGTGGGAAAACTTTCATCGGAAAATGGGTTAATAAAATTTAGTCTTAATAAGAAGAAAAAGGGAATGAAAAATTCACCATCAAATTATTATCTAGATTAGGAGAACAATGGTGGAAATTAGAGACACATAATTTTAGAGAAAACATAAATATTTATAGGGAGTGATTGAGGTCATCATTCACAAAAAAAATTGTAGAATTAAGGGTCTCAAAGACATCAATCTATGATGATTTAAAATATCATCAGTTCAACAAAACATAAGGTATTCAAATAAAAAAATTTATTTTTAAGATCTCTTACATATTGTTTAAGAATTAATTTCTTCATATTATAAGACAAGAAAAAAATATACCTGACAATTTCAGTTCCATCCTTTAACTAATTTATACCACATACTCATCTTTCACTCTAAAAGATAATAGAACATAAAAAGATATTATATTTATTCTATTCATTTAGGATTAAAAAAATGAATTTATAATTCATCTACCAGACCATTTTCAAATACTTCAATATTCAATCTAGGATATCACGTGGGCTAGTGGTAGGTGATACACCCTTTTCATCCTTCGGTTATTGGTTCATGCCTCACGGCCTTGCCAGACGAGAAGGGTTGGCGCCCGACCTCCGGGTTTACCTTTTTATGGAAATACAAAAATAATATCAAACTATACTTATCAAAAATACTACTGTACAAAGTCACATTCCAAAATTTATAAGGAAATTAAACACCAGGAAGATCCTTTTTCCACCTAATAACATATGAACACCTTCATCATGTATTCTTTTAAAACACTACAACATCCTGGATTACCATAAAACATTATTTATTACATTCATGCTCCCTCATTCCTTATAGAATTTTAGATATAATCCTTATATCGATAGATATTTTAAACACTAAAAATGATGGAATATACAAATAATTAATCCATTTCAAGGTAGTGTATAATATCCAATATAATTTATCCAAATCAACCATCTCTTATTCCAAAATCACTACCTCATTATCAAGAACATATTAAGGATTACCTTTACTTTAACCATGTATTTTCCAAAAGTGTAGCTTACTATTATGTCACTTTTCTTATAATCATATACACTCAAATCCAAAAAAATAGTACTACAGCACAATCCTTAATTATCTACATAATTCATATATCCATTATATTGTTGATACAACCCTGAAATGAAATAATTATTCAATAACAACACAATAAAACTATTCATTATTCTTCATCTGAGGTATTATCATAATTTGATTACAATCCAAAAGAATCATTTAAGTTATACTCTGATGAATGGGAAACTGATTTTCATAGTGTCCCAATGCCTTGAAAATGAATAATTGTACATTTGAATCATTTTTCTTACCCTTGTAATCACGTACTTTGGGTCATTTTTCTCCACACATATAACAAACTCTCATTCCCTTAAACCATTTACCAAGGTGATTCTTTCCCTGGTTATCACATATGGGAAAATCCTTCTTTTCCAACTTCCCATTGTCCATATTTCTCTCTTCAATCCTTTTAATCTCTTGATTCCCTTCAAAGCCATAGAACTCATAGAATTCGTTACATATCTTATTAACAAATGATAGTATTTCTTCATAGGCTGAGAATACATTGGAAACTATTTCCCTTCTAAATGTTGGATTAATATCATGAATGATATGATCTTTATTACTCTATGGATCGTATGTATATACTGGAGTTCACATTCCTTCTAATAGGTGCAATTTCTATTAAATGGAATACACTAGGTGAGTTTATGAATTACAATGGATAATTCCAAACTTGTAATAAACCTAATGTAAATCGAACAATTTATGTATATAATCCATAATCCTAAAAATATTTTATTTAAGGAGGTATATAATCATACATCCTTCATAATTATTTGTAAAGAAAATGAGAATTATCCTAAGCATATACCCCGGGAGTGTCGTAACCAAGAGTGAAACAAGTCATGTTATTGTGAACCAGTTCCCGTTCAAGTCTAGATCAAAGTGGTGTCTTCAGGTTTTACCCCTAGGTATATATGTGCCAGAGACTCCTCTAAATTAGTTTATTAAGGTTTTCTTATTCATAATTTTTATCTCAAATATATTCATTATTATATAAATTTTGGTATTATAAATTATTTATTATTATTATTTATAATCTCCTAACATCATTCTATTGATTTTTTTGGATGTTGTATTTGGAGACTAAATTGCTAAAAAAATGTTTCAATGATTTCTATGTAAGGAATGGTGCAATCATATTTATGGATATAAATATTAATGTTTTCTTTCCAGAATTGATATAAAATAATTATTTTCCTCCTTAGATAGTGTATTATAAATAATAATGTAATCATAGTTTTTTAACTTTATTTTATAACATTAGTCAATTAGGTGTTTGGACTGACCTAAAAATGATCGTATCCTAATTAATGAATGATTATGATTACGGAAGTATTTTCATTTGGAATAATTTAATTTAATAGAGATATTGTCATAATGTTGAAATAATGATAATTTGGTAAGTCATGTTTGAAGATAATTTAATATATAATAATGAAATTATATGTATGATCAGATATATAACAAAAAGATTGTATTGGTATTCATAACACGTAATTAATGATTTCATTTCCAAAAGAATAAAATATAATGAAGTTGGAATATATTCTTTATCTTAAAAATAATTATTATATTATATATTTCACATTTATTATTCAATATAAATTTTATAACTAGTAATGATATGACGTGGTTAAAAAATTGAAGTCATCATTACGTAGACGTGATAGTTTAGAGAACCAAAAAACAACTGTCTCATATTTCACAATATAAATTATTATTTATACACATGAAATAATAAAATTATTAATACCAAAATAATAATTTTATTTAAATGAATTGTAAAATTAATATTCAGTAATTAATTATTAAATGAAAATTTGTTAGGGAAAAAATTACACATGTTGAGGACGTGGTCATTCCCATCGAAGAGTCTTTGAAAATGGAGTGGATAATATATTTTGACATTATGGAAAAAGATCATTACAAAATATGACCACACATATTGGGGGTAAATTAGTGTGAAATACATTTTGATTTATTAAAACCCATATCCCCTGGTAACCACCCTACATTTCAAATTATTGACTTTTACAATATCAGTAACGTTATCTTAATATTTGTTAGTGTGGACCCAATTGTTCTTTTGGAATGAAACACAATAGAACAATGATATTTTTGTGAGATATTCCCATCTATGTAGGACTATGACATTGGTGTATATTGGTTTTTATGCTGTGCAGACATATATTCATTAATATCATAAATTAAATATTGAGAAAGGTTATTTCTTTTAACATTTTATCCCATAATAGACCTGGTATAGTGAATGATAATGATTGTTTTGCCTTTTAATATAAATTATTTATTTACAATCATGAATAAGGATAACCACCATTGACTCATCTTCCCCTTGGGATATTTTAATTAAAATTATATATCTCATATAGTAATCATATGTTTTACTTTGAAGTTTATTGAAATTCAATAATATATGATTATATTGTTGATCAAATAATCATAATAATTGAATTATTCTTAAACAATAGCATTCTTCCTCTCAAAATCAGTTATGCATACAATTATTGAAATACATGGAATGATTCATCTATATAAAACAACGATTCATATTTCTCCCTCTCATTGAGACACCATTGATTGGAACAAATTCCACATAAAATATGTACCGTTTAATTTAGAATTTCATTTCTCATTATAACTGCATCGAACCATAAATTTTTCCAGAACATAAATAAATATATATTCACAAATGTAAAATAGAAAATTTTATTTAAATTTTATTTTTTATATTTTATATTCCATTTTCTCTTTTATTTTAATCAGTTAACTTTTCTTTTAGACCCTCGTAGAATCCTCTATTTATGACTCAAATGATATACATTATATAATTACAAAACTCGTAATTTAATTATAATTTACTCATCATATGATAATATATCTACCAAATCTCAAAAAGGTATGTCATCAGACCTACCGTGGTACTACCCCAACCACATTCATTAATTTTTAATGAAATCATAATAGATATTCAATCAAAATTACCCTGTAAGCTCCACATTTATTTTCATGTGATAATCAATTGTTATAAAAAAACATCGATCCATTATTGAACCCAATTACATATCATGAATTAATGTTTCAAAAAGTCACCTATTTAAGGATTAATGATTTTGAAATTTTAGTATTATCTCATAATACATTTCTTATACTCACTAATATTTCATGATGTATGAATTTACATTTGAATTATATTTTTTGGTTTAATTTACATCACCATCTCTCCATGATAATTATCATACATAAACACAACAATTGAATATATTAAGGAAGGAAATATTATCCAGAAAGTTCTTTAAAATTAAATATATATCAATAAATATAATTGTATAATTATTTTATAAACATTAAATTATACTTCTTAAATTCAAAAATCACAGCACAATTAATGACTCATCATGTGTACATAAATTAACTACGACCTTTATAAATTAAATATTAATGATTAATGTTCCACACTTGATCATTGGCGACTTATCTTATCATTAACATTATCTATGAAAACATTGTATACAATAAATGTTATTTACATTGATCATATCCCAAAATGAGTATAATGATTTTTTTATTAACCATTTCGTGTGGGTTTCTTGGGTTATTATTCTTATCCCAGAAAAATATAAGAACCTTGATCTCGTGTTATTATTCATCTTTTAATTGAATGAACTATCTACAATTGTTACAATAGAATAAAAATTAGCATTTTCATCATGTAGTTGTTTTTTATTTGAAAGTACATGATATGTGTCCTTTCCTACATCAAAAGTATATACACACATTTATACAATTACACAGTTTTTATCTCTCATGAGTAATTACTCCTTGACATATCTTTATCCATTGCACCATCACTATAATTGATCATAAATATTAGCAATATGGAATAGTCAAATTTCATTTCTTCATAACATATCCTCATTTATGAAAAAATGTAATGAAATTCATCCTAATGAAACTCTTATTTTTCAAATTCATTATTCCAATATTTGTACCAAAAGATATACATGATATATTTCAGCACTTAATCATTCTAAAGGTTCATATCTCTTATGAATAGTAAAATGTAACATGGTAGATCCATATTTCACTTCATATAAGACCAACATTATATATAATATTCTTGCATGTTTTCCTTTTATGTAAAGAATATTGATCAACACTTAATATAGAATCATTTACCCACTAAGGATTCATGATGATTCTCATTGGTTAATGTAATACTCAAAGAAGAAGGAAACACATATTAAACGTACATAGGATCGTGATTGATGCTCACTCATAAGATATGTATGAATTTATGTTTCATGTGTTATTTATAGAGAATATTTTTATTCAAAAGGTATATTTTAATATAATTTTTGGATGTTTTATCTCACATTGTCTATAATATAGATTTTGTATGTTTGAACAAAATCAATGTAACATCAATTAAATTCATTACATGTATATTGGATGATATATCAGATTAAATTAAAATTTTATTTTAATATATTGGTATAATAAAGGTATCTTGAGTAGAATAATGGTGGGATAGACTGGAAAATACCATTTCAGGAAACTTATATAAAAAACATTAAAAAGTGTTAAACTATCCCAATTTTCATTATCCTAAATCAGAATAGAATGTTTCCTATAGAATTATTCATTAATATCTCATTCTATGTATACTATCAATGGTAATTATTTGGCTATATGTTGGATACCTTAATCACCTCACACGAAAATCTCTTGATACATACAGCATCACACTACCCACTTCAACCCAATATATGAATATTCATTCAATATATTATTTGTGTGTTTGTGTGACAACATCTAGGAATCTTTTTGGAAACTATATAAAACTTTTGAATTTTTACTAAATAAATCTATTTTCAATAAAAATAAAAATAAATTTTTCATTCTAAAATATCCTTCATATACTATATTCTTATTCCTAAAATAATATTCCATATTTAAAATATATTTTTATAGTGATAAATTTTGTTCCATTACCTTCTCATAATCTTCATGTGATGAATATTGAACATTATCTAACTACCAGTACAACATGTATTTGAAAAAAATTAATTTTTCCCTTTAAAAGTGGATTTAATGAGAAATATGTAAAGATCAAAACTTCTTAAGCATCCTCGTTTTCTCATAAAAAGTAATTTAAGAATCTAAAAACATATTATGTCATACCATTATCCTTGGTAACTATAAGATGCTACCAATGACAACTAATTCCACACTTATTGTCACATAATGATAAAATATAAAATACAGCACAGGGTTGGTATATCAATATCCCCCTTTATTGTTTCTAGAAAAACAATAAAATATCACATCAACATGTTATTTGCAATAACACATATGTTCTATCTTATCCCCAATGTTATTATTCTATCTTTATTCTTTCTAATTTATAAATTACAATTAAAAATAAATTTATAAAAAGGATGGTTTAATACCATTTAATAAAATTATTCATCATTAATCCCACTAAATTTCTATGTGATACAAAAATGGGTGTAGAAAACATGAATGTCATAATTAGATAAAATGGTTATCCACTTCAGAACTGATAATGATACCAATATATACATATTACCAATTAAAAAATAATTAACATAAATTTGGTTCACATGTATTCTATTTGAAATATATTTCCTTATATTAATGAAAATATTAAAAGGGTTTTCCATGATTAATTTCATATAACACATAGAACATGTCTCATAGAATTTTACTTACAAAAAAATTACCTTCATTTCATAGAACCCTTGTAATTCCCTGACCATACATTCCTATAGTCGGTTCATTATTTTAATACATTGGCATGATTATAAGGAATCATGTCTTGAAAGACCGATCAGTTTAGCAGTCTTGGAAAATATATTACATATATAAACATTACATTAAACATTCTAATATACATAAAAAAATCATTGGAGAATTCCATTGTTCCCTTAACTTAACCCCATATCTAAAACATAAAACACTTCTTGGGAACATGGAAAAATAAATCATAAGAAAGGGGTGAGCTCAGATGCTCAGTAAGGTTAAATAATTTAGGGGAAGCTATAAACATTTAACGAAATATGTGTAACCAAAACAAAAACCTTTTTAATCAAAATATTGGACATAATATGGAAAAAATAAATCAATGATCACCATATAAACAAGCACATGAATATTCTAGTAGTAAAATAATCACATGTAATAACTAATTTCATAATGAGGGAATGCCTAACACTGGACGTCATTACCACATAGTCAAGGCCTTCTTCCAAGACTACAAAAAATCTTTTTATCAAGGACTTGTGCCAAGACACAAATTTGACTCATTGGACCTACTAATGCATCGAGGAGATATAACGAGCCCTACCCATCATTTTCTAGGTCCACTGCATTCCTCGTATGAAAAAATTTGAAACATAACATAAAAATTTATATTAAAACTATTATACGAAATGTCAACACATTTATACTTAAACCATGAATGATATAAAATAGAACATTCACAGTCAAACATATCATTACTCATTCAATAAAATATGAGAGATTTTATTATAATAAATCAATGTCAATCAAAAATAATTTCTAGTAAAGGATACTAACATTGTTGTAAATGATGAGTAAAACATATTGAGAGAAATATCACTTTTTTAAAATCATTTAAAAGTCACAAATTTATAAAAGAAGTAATTTAAAAGATATTTTTGAATCAAATTTTCCCTTAACACTTTGAATCTTTTGAAAATAATTATCATTTAAAAACATTCATCTCCATATAAATAAATACTTAAAATAAAATTGAAAACATGTACATTAATTAAAATGATTTAGAAAGATACATCCTTAAAACATTTAAAATGATGATATAGTTAATGAGAAACTCACATGAAACCTTAAAATATATATTTGGTTTTTTTAAATATTTATATCGATGATAAATATTTCCCAGAAAACACATACACATAAACATCATTGGATAATAAAGAAATTGAAGAAATATACCTTACCTCGTTGTAATCAACCGAGTCATATGAAAAATAGTAAATAACCAACAAATCAATCACAGAATATCATGAATATAAATATAATCACGATAACATTTCTATGTTAACAATACACCACATGCAATAAATCAGTGGTCAATAATGAAAATCTCATGGAATTAAATGTTAGATAAGAAACCCCTTACCTTGCACATTCCTTTGGTAAAGGGTACAATTAACCTCCTGTATAATGATAATTTTATGTTATTAGACTATACCAGGATCATATTTATATTTATTATATCATAAATGATTCATTTATGACATTATACAACCCATTTGATAATTATTTTCATGTTAAATTAACATTTCGGGTAATAATTACTTTCTTTATCGTACATATTTTAACTTGTTATTCTTGACCATATCTTTTAGGTCATGACTTAAATACTTCAAGAATATAAAAATAGATTAATATATCATATATATTTATAATATAAATATTTATAATAAATTGATATATGAAATTAAAAACACCAATTATGGAGATTGTAGGCTTTAAGTACGCATAAGCGTTGTTTCTGTTTTCATAACGTATTGAAAAGAAATAAGTGAAAAAGTGAAATATAACTATATAAATACATACATATACATAAATACATACATACATACAAACATATATATATATATATATCTAGTAGAATTATTTTGTAATATATTACATATTTATTAGTAATATATATTTTTATAATCGTCGATGAATGGAGAACGTGGAAATGAATCTCATCGTGTCTAGAAGACGGTAATCCGTACGTACGCATGAGTGACAATATAATTTCCTTAAAGGTGTGGAATTGGATGGTATAATAATTTTAATGTGACATTATCATGTTATTTTCATTATTTATATACATATTACTCATCATTATAACCATCTGAATAACATAGTGTTGAATAACAAATTACACCACATCGTGGAGATGATAAGTCATATGTACGCACGCTTGGTGAAATAATAATTCATAAGATGGATTAAATAATGAATATAGTTGTGAAATATTTATAATAAAATCAAAATATATAGAATATTCTGGATATATTATTTTAGAATGGAAACAACAAAGAAAGTGTAAGTGGAAGAATAATAGATCTTGAAAGAGGGTGGGGAAATCATTACCTCTTCCCCGTGTTCTTCCATTTGATTTTATCAAAAGGGATCATTAGGATGGATTTATGACCAAAGGAAGGCCTCTAGGATTAAGGTAGGATAGTTGGGAGTATATTTTTTCAGGGTTTGGCCAAGCCAAATGGATTTGGAAATGTGAATTTGAGGGAAGTGGAAGTGCCCTTTTATAACAGGGGTGGGGGGCTCCTTAGGAAAATCTAGAAATATTATTTTATAATAAAATAATTTTCGGTTTATAATGACTCCTAAATGATTTACATAATGGATAAGGTGGGTATGGGTTGAAAACCACTCAACCAATAGGTTTTATATAGTTTTGGGTCACTATATTAACATTATTTTGTTTTATTTCAATCTTAGTTAAATAGTTTTACATTTATCATCTCTATTTTATTTGTATATTACATGGTTAATAAACATAATATATACATTCAAGAGAACCCCAAGATTTAAATTAATGATTCCCCTATCATTATATATTTCTTATTTCTGAACCATAGATTTTCAGGGATAGAATTTTGATTAATAATATAATATTTGTTTTAAAAACAAATTTATGTCAAATTAGACACTATATGGTATTTTGTTTTTTATAAATTTATAACAGAATTATTACTTCCAAAACAATTCATCTAACCAACCCAAATATTCCATATTAACCTATAAAATTATTGGATGTCATAAAAAGTCTCAAATATCCTTTATTTGGATATTTATAATGTCAATTATTTTAATCATTCATTAATACGACAATTACATCATTAGAATTGTGTCATAAATAAATTTAATTATATAATGTCAAAAAAATATAAATAAAATATTATTATGTATGAAACATTTTTAGATTAATAATGAATATTTATTGTCTAATTTATCTTTTGTGTAGCTCTATATTAATTTTTTTTAGATATTAAACATGGAATTTAATACTTTTAACTCTTCCTTGAATTAAATAATAATAAATGTACTAATCCAATCCAAGTGGACCTAATGGATCATATTTTAATTATAAGGTTTTTATATCGAATTACACTTATACAATATAATTAGGACACATGTTAGGGTAATAATAATATCATTTTTACCCTTAATTACCCTATTTACTTTTAAATGTGGTAAATAAAAGTAAAAAGTTACTATTCGAAAAAAATTATTTTTATCTTATTGAACCACATTTTACTTACTAATATCAACCGTGCCTCTCGTATTTTTGAAATTAATCTCAGAAGATCAGTAATATTATGTTTTATGTAAATTTGAAAATGCCCCTAGGAGGTGGATAAAATATAATAAAAAGTTCAAAAAAATTTATATATATATAAAATTATTATAAACAGTGTCCAAGGAATTACATTGAACTAATATAGATATTATGTATCTATTTTTACATAAAAAATATTTAAATAAAATAAATAATTACTTAAATTAAAATTCGGTTTTAAACTATAACTCCATGTTTTTCACTATTCATCAAAACTTGAACGTTTTCGGAAAAATACCAAAATTTTTCCTGATGATATTTTTGATATTATTAATTAAAAATTTAAATCTATTTTACCAAATTAAAAACATATAAGTTTTATTAATTAATTAAAAATTAAATCCTATTTTCAAAACCAAAAATCTTGTTTTTAAGAAATAATAACTTACAAAAGATTGATAATTGTTTATGTTCGATTTCAAAGTGAAATTATTTCCACTGAATAACATCGAATTAAATGATATAAACATAATATATTCATACTTCAAAACCATTAAAATGTAGGATTTAACACTACAAATTATTTTTATTGAAAAAGTTGTTTTCTGTTAAAATATAGTATTTTTTACGATTCATCCTAATATGAAAGTTATCAGAAAAACAACGAAAATTTATTAAAACTAAATTCTTATGTCCCAATTCTAATGAAGAAGTTTAGTTTGTAAAATTTAGTATATTTAAGTTTCAAATATTGGATTTAAAAAGGGTTCTCCATTAAAAGTTGTTAAAATAGCATTTTTTTTAAAAATACTTCTTTAATCTGAAAAAAATGTATTTGTTTTTTCATTATGTCTAAGGAACTAATATTATGGATTCTAAATTATAAAGAATATATAATGTTCAGGATTTTGTTAATAAAATCCAAAACCTCTTTTGATTGACATGTTTGGTAAGTCATGGTGCGATTGAACTCAATGATGTGTGTATTAAAAGTTATTGAAATACATTAAAAAAATAACATACTATGAAATATTGGGGAGTTAAATTCTTCCCTTATTCAATAAATTGCGTCCTCACACTTTAAAATTGTTCTTCGAAAATAATAATTTGAAAATAGAAAATAACATTTTGGGAAAACCGACATCGGAAATTGGGTTATTAAAATTTAGTCATAATAAGAGGAAAAGGGAATGAAATAGTCACCATCATATTATGATCTCAATTAAGAGAACATAGGTGGAAATTTGAGACATGTAATTAGAGGGAAAATGTAAATATTTATAGGGAGTGATTGAGGTCATCAGTGGCAAACAATTGTAGAACTGAGGGCCTCAAAGCCATTAATCTATTATGATTTAAAATATCATCATTTCAAGAAAACATAAGGTATTAAGATATCACATTTTTATTTTTATGATCACTTACCTAATGTTTAAGAATTATCTTTATCATAGAATTAATGAATAAAAAAATATATAGTTGACAAGTAGAGCCTCATCCTTTAACTAATTTCTACCATAAACACATCTTTCTCTCTAAATGATAATAGAACATAAAAAAATCTATTTACCCTATTCATATAGGGTTCCAAAAAATGAATTTATAATTCATCTACCAGAACATTATAAAAACTAATTTATTCAATCCAGGACCTCTCGTGGGCCAGTGGTAGTTGATACACCATTGTTGCTATTCGATTGCGGGTTCATGTCTTGAGGCCTTGACAGACGTGAGGGGTTGCCACCTGCCCTCCGGGTTGTCCTTTTTAAGGAAATCAAAAAATAATCTCAAACTAGACTTATCCAAAATACTATTGTACAAACTCAAAGGACAAAATTTATAAGGAAGGTAAACACAATAAAGATCTTTTTTCCCACATAATAACATGCGAACACCTTCATCATGTATTCTTTTAAAACACTACAACATCCTGAGTTACCATAAAACAATATTGATTACATTCATGATCCCTTATTCCTTATATAAAACTGAATATACTACTTCAATCCAAAAATGTTGTAAACTCCCACAATGATGGAATATTCAAATCATTAATCAGTTTCAAGGTAGTCAAGAATATACAATATAATTTATCGAAATTAATCATGTTTATTTTCAAAATCACGACCAGAGTATTAGAACCATATTATGGTTTATCTTTATATCAACCATATATTTTCCAAAAAATTAACTTGTTATCTAGTCACTTTTATTTGTTCCACACAATTTCATGTCCTTAATGAAATAGTACTACAGTGCAATCCTTATATACTTTATAATTCTTATGACATGTATATCATTAATTCAATACTCAAATGAAACAATACTTTAATAAAAATTTAAGAAATCTAATCATTCGTCTTCATCTTATGTAGTATCAAAACATTATAATTATCCAATATCAACATTTGGGGTATACTCTGATGATATAGACATTGATTCACATAGTGTCTCAACTCCTTTCAGATGAAGCATTGTACGTTTGAAAATTTTCATACCCTTACAATAATGTAGTTGGTGTCCATTTTCTCCACATTTATAACAAAATCCCATTCCCTTCAAGTATTTACAAAGGAGATTCTTTCAACTGTTATCACATATGGGAAAATCCTTCTTTTCCCTATTCCCTTTATACAGCTTTCTCTCTTATATCCCTTTCTTCTCTTACTTCCCTTCAAAGCCATAGGACTTAGAGAATTCTTTACTTATCATCCTAACACATGATAATATTTCCTTATATGTTGAGAATACATGGAAGAATATTTCCCTTCTAAATATTGGCTTATCACCTTGAAAGATAATATCCTTCATACTCATTGGATCATACGTATTATTGGAGTTCACATTCCATCTACAGGGAGCCATTTCTATACAACGACATACACTAGCACAGTTTATGAATTACAAGGAATAATTCCAAACATGTAAAATACCTAATGTAAATTGAACAGTTTATGGATATAATCTATAATCATAAAAAAAATTCATTGAGGAGGTATATACTCATAAATCCTTCAGAATGATTTGTAATGAAAATGAGAATTAGCATAAGCATATCCCCCGAGAGTGTCGTACCCAATAATGCTGCAAGGCCCATTGTTGTGCATTAGTTCCCATATGAGTCTAGATCAAATCAGTGTTTTTGGGTTTTAACCCTAGGAACATCTGTGCTAGAGGCGCCTCTATCTGTTCATATTATGACAGTGATTTATTTTCTTGGAAAACTCACAAAATCTATAAATTACCAAAATTATAGTAAATTCTTCTATTCTAATCTTAAAAATCTATCTTAGGGATAAGTTCTATAATCAGCGTTTATCTAAATATAGTTTAATAGGTTTGTAATATACATCCTCTAATACCAATTGTAATGCCCCAACACTATATTCTTATAGTTGGTGCATTATTTTAATACATTGACATGATTACAAGGAATACCATCCCGATAGACAGATCAATTTAACAGAATTGGAAAATAGATTACATAAATGAATGTTACATTACAATTTCAAACATATAACACACAAAAATCTTTTGAGAATGCCATTGTTCCCAAAGCATAACCCTACATATCAAAAATAAAACACATCTAGGGATGGTAGGAAAATAAAACATAAAATAGGGCTAATCGTAGATGCTCAGTAAGGGTAAATAATTTAGTGGAATCTATAATGTTTTTTGGAAAGATGTGTAATAAAAACAACTATATTTTTAAACACAATCTTGAATAAAATATGGAAAAAAACTCAAACATCAACATTTAAACATGAAAATGGACATTCTACTAGTAGAATAATCACATGTAAAAACTAATTTCATAATGAGGTAATGCCTAACACTGGATATCATTACCATATAGTTAAGGCCTTGTGCCAAGACTAAAAATAAAATTTTTGTCAAGGCCTTATGTCAAGACACTAGTTTGTCTCATGAGACCTACTGATGAATCGAGGAGGTATAGAGGGCTCCACGCATCACTTATTATGTCCACTGCATTCCTCATATGAAAATATTGAAACATAACATAAAAATTCCTATTAAAACTAGCATAGAAAATTTCAATACATTAACCATAAGCCATGTATGGTATAAAATAGAACATTCATAGCCAAACATATCATAACTCATTCAATAAAATATGGAAGATTGTATTATAATAAATCAACCTCAATCAAAAATAATTTCCATTAAAGGATTTTGACATAGTTAAAAATGATGAGTATAACATTTGGAGAGAAATATCCCTTTTGTAAAATCATTTAAAAGTCACACATTTATAAAGGAAGTAGTTTAAAAGATATTTTTGAATCAAAGTGTCCCATACCACATTGAAATTTTTTAAATGAATAATAATTTCAAAACATTCAGGTCTATATAAATGAATCCTTAAAATCATTTTGAAAATATGGACATTAGTTAAAAAGATTCAAAAAGACAAATCAATAAAAAATGTAAAATGATGTTCTAGTTAAATAGACCCTCATATGAATCCTTAATAGTTTCATTTTAAAAATAGTTTTTTTAAATATGTGAATTGATGATAAATATTTTCCATTAAATACATACATATAAACAACCTCAGATAATAATGAGATTGAGGAAATAACCCTTACTGGGTTGTAATCAATCAATTCGTATGAACAATAGTCAATAACCACCAAATGAATCACAAAATCCAATGAATATATAGAGAATCGTGATAATATATATCAATTGTTAGAACAAAATACACCACAAACAATAAATAAGTGGTGAACAGTGTAAACCTCACAAAATTAAATGTGATATAAGAAACCCATTACCATGCACTTTCCTTTGGTCAAGGGTATGTTTAAACTCCCATATAATGTCCATTTTATGTTATTAGACTATACCAGGACCATATTCATATTTATTATATCATACATTATTCATTTATGGCAATTTACTACACCTTCAAAAATGATTTTCATGTCAAATTAACATTTTGGGTAATAATATATTTCTTTATTGTACGTATTTTAACATGTTATTATTGACAGTATGATTTAGGTCATGATTTAAATACATCGATAATATAAAAATTGATTCATATATAATATATATATAGAAGATAAATATTTATAGTGCATAGATATATGAAATTTAAAACACTGTTTATGGAGACAGTAGGTTGTACGTACGCATAAAACATGATTTTGTTCCCATATCATACTAAACAGAAGAATGTGAAAAAGATATGTGTATGTAGATAAATACATATATATACATATATATATATATATATATATCTAGAGTATCATTATTATTTCATACATTACATTCTTATTAGTAATATTTATTTTTAAAATAATCGATAAATGGTGAAAGTGGAAATGAATCGCATAGCGTATTGGAGACTATAATCCATACGTACGCACGTGCGAAATTATCATTTTTTAAATGTATGGAATTGGATGTTGTATTAATTTTATAGATACATTATCATGTTATTTTAATTATTTATATACATATTACTCATAATTATATCCATCCATATATCATAGTGTAGAATAACAAATTACCCAATAGCGTGGAGACAGTAAGTTGTACGTACGCACACATGGTGACATTATCATTAATAAGGCTGGATATATTAATGAATATAGTTTTGAAATATTTATTATAACATCACATCATATATAAGATACTATAGTTATTATTTTATAATGGACACAACAAAGAATGAGTTAGTGGAAGAATAAGAGAACTTGAAAGAGGGTGCTGAAATCATTACCTATTCTTGAAGTTCTTCCATTTTATTTGATTAAAACAGCTCCTTAGGTAGGCTTTCTGACCAAATTAAGACTCTAGGACTAATTTAACATATTTGGGGGAATATTTGGTAGGGTTTTTCCAAGCCAGATGGCGTTGGAGGTGTGAATTTGAGAGAAGGGGAAGTGCCCTTTTATAAGAGGGGTGAGGGAAACCTTAGGAAAAGAAAGAAATATTATTTTATTATAAAATAATTTTCGCATTAAAATGTATCAAAAATGAATTATTTAAAGGCTAAGGTGGGTATGGGTCGAAAAAAAACTAAACCAGTAGGTTTTATACTGGACTGGGTCATATTAACCTATAAAATAAGTGGAATTCATAAAAAGTCTCAAATTTCATTTATTTGGATATTTATAATATCAATTATTTTAGTCTTTCATTAATATGGTATTTACTACATCATCATTGTGTCATAAATAAATTTAATTATATAATGTCTAAATACTATAAAACATATACCAGTATGTAGGAAATCTTCTTATCTTTCTAATTAATATTTATATTTGAATTTATCTAATGTGTAGCCTTATATTACAAATGGTTTAGTTATTGAACATTGAATTTAACACTTTTAACTCTTCATTGAGTTAAATTATAATAAATGTCCTAATCTAATACATGTGGACCTAAAGGATCATATTTTATTAATATGTATGTTTTTGGTCGAATTACACTTATCCAATATAATTAGGACATGTTTTAGGGTAATAATAATATCATTTTTACCCTTAATTGTCGTATTTAAATTTAACTGTGGTAAATAAAAGTAAAATGTTACTATTCTCCAAAAATTATTTTCATCTTTTTAAACCAAATTTTACTTACTAATATCACCCATGTCTCTCATATTTTTGAAATTCTACACATAGGAGTAGTAAAATTATGTTTTTTGTAAATTTTCAAATGCTCCTTGGAGGTGGGTAAAAGACTGTAAAAAGTTCAATAAAATTTGTATCTATCTAATCTTGTTATAAACTGACTCTAGTGAATTAAATTGAACATATATAGGTAATATGTATTTATTTTAACCTAAAAAAATTTAAATAAAATAAATAATTATTTAAATAAAAATTCGGTTGTAAACTATATCTTAGTGTTTTTCAATATTCATAAATAATTGAATTTTTTCAGAAAAATACCAAAATTTCACCCTAAGCTAATTTTGATACTATGAATTCAAAAATTATGTCTATTTTACCAAATTTAAAACATATATGTTTCATTTATTAATTTAAAATTATATCTCATTGTCAAAACCAAAAAGCGTTTTTTAAGAAATAATATATATCAAAAGATTGATACTTGTTTATGTTAAATTTCAATGAGAAATTATTTAAAATGAATAACCTTGGAATAAATGGTAAAAATATTATCAATTTATACTTCCAAAACATTAAAATTTATAATTTAACACTACAAATTATTTGGATTAAAAATGTTTTTTAGGTTAAATATAGTATTCTTCACTATTCACCCAAATATGAAAGTTATCAGGAAAATAAAATAAATTATTGAAACTAAATTCTTATGTACTGATTCTAAAGAAAATGGTTATTTTTTCAAATTGAATATAAAAAAGTTTAAAATATTGGATTTAAAATTGGTTGGCTATTAAAATGATGTAAAATTGATTTTTTTTTAAAATAATTCATTAATCTAAAAAAATTGAATTTTTTTTTCATTACATATAAGGAACTCATAATATGGATTCTAAAATTATAGGGATTATATACAGTTCAAAATTTATTTTATACAATTCATAACTTCTTTTTAATGGCTAGTTTTGTAAGTCATGGTGTGCTTCAACTCAGTGTAGCATGTAATGAATGTTATCGATTTACATTGAAGAAATAACATACTATGAAATCATGGGGTATTAAAACCCATGAACATAAATAAAATCACGTAATGTTAATGTCATTAATTTAAAAAAATATATCAATTTAATTTTAGGAATAATTCTTGAAATTTAGGGATAATATAATACTAGGAGATAAATTTAAATAACTAAAACACAATGACATTTTAGAAAAAATGTTTTTGTGATTAATTAATTTATTGTTCCTTCTAAAGAAATTACACCATAAAAAATTACCCTGATTTTAACATCTTAAAAAATATAATATTTATTAATTATTTTATAATAAAATTTTCTAAAGAATTACATGATGAAACATTTTGATGTGTGAGATATTTATTACACTATACTTTTAATCTATAGTTATTATTTTTAGAACCATCGTCATCTTAAATTCTTTACATGGATAGTAGAAATATGAAACAAAAATTATATAGGAATAATGTGGAACCACATTTTATCATCAGTGAGAGATAAAAGGTGGTGATATTTTTCAACATCCAATATACATTTATCATTTAATCAAAATTTCTACGACATCACATAATATTTAACATTTAGGGATTTGTGTATTTTTTATACAGATTGGAAAAATATCCTCCCTCTATTTTTTTTGTCAAATTTTTTTTGGTACTGTGAGACTATAATGCATAAGAATCAATTATTTTATCTTTTATATTTTCTAAGACATATTATTGGGACTGATTTATTATTACATAATTATTATAGTTTTATATATCTTATTATCACATATCACGTAGTTCGTCATATGATATAATGAAATCATAAAAAAATAATATCTTGAGATATTCATCTTCCACGAGAATTTTTTAGTATTTTATAAAAATATATTTTTTGGAATTTAGGAACCACACATTGGGTCCACATCAGTCATTTTAAAACCATGAAATTAAATATTTAAAATTCAAATGTGAACATTCAAAATTCAAATAAACTGCCATAATCACCCTCAAGCCACAAACCTCAGGCCATGTACCCACCACAATCTACTATACATCATCCATAATGTTGTTACCTCAATCCATGTCAGATGGTCACATCACTACCTTATTCCATCATTAGACTCATTGTCACCATCCCCTCTGCCCGACTATCCACAAAGACATCCTCTACGTCAATGTCTGCCGTCACAACCAGAAAACCATTGAACACTAACATCATCACTATTTCCATCATTTGGGAAATCATGACAACATCATTTATATCATTCTATATAGCCATTATACTTAAAATCTAATAATACTAATAACTAGAAATGAAAACAATTTCCCTGATAATATTAATGTAGAAAAAATTAGCAAAATTTGATGAACAAAAAACAATCATTATTATCATTTCCATATCCATAACATAAAGACAAAATCTAGAAAGAGAATGAGTACCATAACCATATTCATTGGAGAAAACCAAAACAATATTGAAACTGGAGGAATCCACCACAGGTCACACTGCTCAAAAACTCTAACCGGTCCCCAAACACACCCTAAAGCCTCTTTAGTATATATCGCAATCGGCTAACATGAATGTGAGAAATGAATCAGGAAGACAGAGTAGGGACGAGTGGCAGAGAAGGGGGATGGGTGAAAATATACTTCCATGAAACAATAAAGAGGATAAATAGGGTTAATACCGTAGGTAAACAAGAACAATGGTGTTGAAGTAGATACATTAAAATAACCACCAAGTATCAAGAAAGGTGAAACTAGGGAAAACCCCTATAAGAGTGAAACTAAGAAGTAGTATCCAAAGAGATTGAAGTTCCCCCACTGTGATCAACAAAAAAACCTCCCAAGAGGTCTTACCTACCATTGTTTCTAACCCATATAGGGTCAAGCGTGATGGAGAATACAAAAATAGTAGTAGAAGGTAACATGCAATAATAAGAAAAGAGTGATGAAGACCAAGAAAAAAGATGAAAAAATGGAAATAAGATTTGAAAGCATGTCATGTCCTTGAATTATATTAATGTTATTTTATTATTTAATTTCCATTCTGTATTTTTTGGGGGGATCCCATACATGTTTGGAGGAAAGGGAGAGTTTTCATGAATTGGGCAAAACTGTCAGTCCATTTCTAGATTTAAAAAACAATTTTGTTTCCTTTATAAATTATCCATTATACATCATTTTACACCCATTAACCATCCCATTTGGCATCCCCTGGTATACTAAAACAACCATATACATTTTCACCTCATAATAATATTTAATCATGATGGATTTTGGTTTTTTATTAAGGTGTTGGGCTATCTCAAAATCATATTTCAAACATTAATTTTTTTTAAAAATCATTAACATCTCATTAATTTTTTTAGTGATTCCAAATATTCCCCATTCCCACATACACATGGCAATCCTCCATGAAATCCTCTATATATTTGGATCTCACATTCATTATAAATAAGTGATAAATTTCTCAATATTTCTAAAATCATATATATTGTAAGAGGTAAATCTTTTATTACATAACGTCTTCACTTTTTACTCTATTTACCCATTCCATTTCATACATGACCTCCTCAACCTTATTATACACTCAAATTAATTTTTTGTTGTTTGTAAATTCATATACTATTGTATTTGGGTAATTCTATTCATGATATCTCAAGTACGCGGGATTCCTCTCATGTTCCTCCCATTTACTTAGGGTTTCATCCACTTTTATTAAGGCTATAAAAAATCCAATGGATACTATTATTACCTTGGCTTTGACCATGAGCCTCTTGATAAAATATTGTGGATTAGGGATCTATTTCACTTCATTGTGGTGCAGCGGTTTTGCGGTTGAAGTTTTGCCCAATGATTTTGTGTTTTGGAACAAATGGTAGGTAGTTTCATGTTTAATAATCCTAAGATGAGTTAGCCTTTCTTAATTAATATTTTTATCATGATCCTATAACATTATGATTGGTGAAATAACAATTTTTGGTTTTGTTGATTAAGCAGGTAATTTCAAAGATTCATATTTGTTTGAAAATGTGGGGTTTCCATGTGTATCTTTTGTTTTATCATTTGAGGTAATTTGTAAAAATTATAAGGTTGTTTAATAAATGTTTCTAGGACTTAAAACAATGTTTTGGATTGGTATTGGGGTGAGTTTGAAATTAAAAGCGAGTTTTGAAATGGGTTATGTGGGAAAAACATGGTTATACCCATTAGGATTGTTTTTTGAAAATTGTAAATGATTTATTGAGATTGAAAATGTTGGAAAAGGATATACATGTACAGTTTCAGTGAGTGTGTTATACTAATATGGGTTTTTTAATGGTAAAGTCTCCATTTAATAAGTCCAATTTTTTTTAGGATTTTTATAAATTATGGATGTGTTTTATTAAATTGAAAGAAGGGTGTGAAACACGTTTGTGAGCGGTTTTGGGTGGATATGATGTGAAAAATGTATTTTTTTGGGAAAGAAGTATGATGTGAAATATGTGTGTGATTTTTGGTGTATGTGTAACATGGAAGTGGAATTATTATGTGAAAATTATATTTCATGGATTGTGGATCATTTTTTAGCACAAGGGGAAACCCAGGTATCTTGGTGTGTGGATGTGTACTAGTATGCTATTGATCCCATGGGGTTTGGCCCTAGTTTCACGTATAATCTTGAATATGACAACCCTAACTAAACTAAAAAGATGACGACGACGACGATGATGATGTTTCGGGGTTTATAGGATATCGATATGATCCATACTAGTGTCTCGTGTTCATGAGAAAAGGTATTTTTATGGTTACATTGACCAAGGTACGAGGTACCTAGGACCCACAACAAACTAATTTATTGGGGTTATTTTCCTGTTGCTTGTTCTCCTTTTATAAATTATACTTACAGTCGGCATATGGTATTTTAGGATGGAAAATTAATTATCTTTGGTATTTCATTTTAAAAGATTTTATTATTTCATGTATCCCACTTGAAAACTGTTTTTATTTAAAGTTGCATCTCTTTAAAATTCATAATAGCGTCTCATATAAATAAAGACTTGAAATATTTTCATCATTAAATGTTTATCACATGGAATCTTTTAGTGTTAGAATCCTATTGGGATTAGGATCACACCCAACTTACACATTTTGGGGTAAGTTGACTTGGTTATTTTTGTCACAGGTGTGTGTACAGATTCTTGTGCCAACGGTTCAATTTTTTAGCATTCCTTTATTATGCAGTGTTGTGGAGATGTCTGGATGAAAGTGCCTCTATCCATGAGGAAGTTATTGGGATGTCCATTTTGGGTTTCTTCACTTTTTATACTCATTGATAATTGTTTAAAATTATGTCATTCATTTCGTAATTTTTGTAAAAGATGGATTCTTTTGAAAAATCCATGTTTTTTATATTTGATTTGTTATTTGATTTAGGATTATAAACTAGGGTAACTCATTCCAAAATTCTATTTTGTGATACTCGATCATTTGTTCCATCCCATGGTGATCAGTAACGCTTTTAAGGCCTTTCCACAAACCATGTCAGGTGCTGGTTTTGATGGTGATCAGATAAGGTTCATGATAGAGGATTAGTGATTGAAGGAGAAGGCTGTGACAATTGAAATAAGATGCCCTAGGAGGAGAATATCTCTCTCAAGAGCGGTCTAGGAGATTGTTGAGGCATCAAATCCCCCTACTATATTATCACGTTCACCTATATGTGGAATCTATTTCATTCATTTTGTGATTTTGTTCTCTCCTATGTATTTATGCATTATTCATTTAAATATTAGTATTCCAAATAACTGTCCATTATTTTAGAATATTCATATATTATATATATATATATATATATTAAAAAAGTAACTTCAAAAATTTCCTCTTAGCCACCAATTTGACTCATTTACAAAAAAAATTCATCAATATTTTATTTTATATCATTAAATGAATTTTTTATTTTAGGTACTTGTATAAGTAAAAAATATTGTTCCAACTCTTGAATCAAGATAATAATCTAATTTTTCTTATATGGTTATTTTTCTCAATCTTTTCTTTTTTTTTGATGACTTTTTTACTATATGTTGATGACTCGTCATCCAACATCACTTGAATTGTTAAAGTGTTTATTAATAAATTTACTTCGGAATAATTATAGTGTAATAGATTTTTATTCATCAAAATTTTTTGAATCCTTCCTTAAATTATTATATTAATATTCCTAAATAATTAATAATGTCATGTATTTTCATTATGAACACCTATAAAGAAAATTCTGCAGCATTCTCCATGTTTTCGAGACTGTGTCATGATCCAATATAGAATGAAAACTATCATAACTCCCAAATATATATGAGTCCAGTACCAAATAATGTTCATCATCACTTGATCATGATACAAGTTATTGGGGTCAATAGAATACGTTGATACAAGTTTCACCCAAAATTATTACCGTAATCAATCAATAAAAATAGAATAATATATCATAAATCATAACATTACAAAACCATCTATGAAAATTTTCAGAATCAAGGACTTAAAACTTTAACCAAATAGATAATCAACTTTAATGTTAGGGAAATTCCAAATGGTCAAAAAAGGATTTGTGCATCATCAGTGGAATCACCATCTAATCACATCTACCATGTCCTACAATATGATAGAACTAGAAACCTTATCCAACATCATCACCTCGATACATCATGCCTTTACCAGGGTCATAAATAACAAAATCTACATACACCAAATGGGGTATGTAGGGTGTGAGACAAATCCTAGAAATATTCCTCATAAAATAAATGATTTAATTCCACAACATTATAATACAAGTCAATTTTCCCATTTATACAAAATAATGTGAAAATACATGTAATCATATTTTTATGAAAATCCATTCTCAGGGAATTATTTTCAAGGGTATCCATTTCTCAGCCAAATTTAATAAGAATGATGTATTCACATGTACCATCATATACCTAGGTATGGAATACTCTCACATAAGCTTCATTTAATAATAAAGAACAATGTGTAAATCCTTTAGGGTAACCATAACTATTTGAAATCTAGCAACCTCGTACCTTATTAAAACCTGGTGTAGCAACCCCAACCCATAGTTTCTTCTTACACGATACACTAGTGATTAATATATCAAAAAATATTGTGGTATCCAATGATCATATAAGTTTACTTTGTGATGTAATAATCATTATTGCTATTTGAAACTGTGCATTGCTGATTCTGTGTCAACTCAGATCAATTTACTAGAGTAATTAATTCTTTTTAAATCTTAATCACTACATACTAGTATTAGTTTTCCCACCAAGTTACAGGGGATTTATTTTGTGACCAATTACACATTTACATATCGCATGTATCAATAATTTCACTACATGAGCCAAACATTCAATTCAGATAAGTAAAACACCACCTACACATAACTAAAACACATAATAAAACCATTTTAAAATTCATTTTTTTACAACTCTAACAATTTATGAAACCCCTTTATAATTATAACTAGACAAGGGAATTTGATATCCAACCCTTTCTATTATAATTCCCAAATTTAAATCTAAAAAGAACCCAAATAAAATTTAAACAATTTTCTCATCATTAAAAAAATTAAAAAATCAAATTTATTAAGCACAATAATAAAAAAAATGTGAAAAAATCACATTTAATTTATAAGACTCGTATTAACATTTAAATCCAATTGGAATTAAATTTCACACCTCCACTTGAGGAATAAACCACTTTTTTATGAACAATAACAATGAAGCGTACTCACAACAGATTCATTTTCCATTATAAAATCCACTATCATTGTATATAAAGGCTTAAAAGCTTCAAAAATATATTTGGCGCCACAAAATTAAACAATAGGAATCTATCATGATCGAAATATATAACTTTAAAATCATCTAATAATTTAAAATCTAGCAACCGACTACACTATTCTGGGAAACATAAGGAAATTGGTGTGAATCCACTCCATCACTATCATATGACCCTAACAATGAATGATTAACAACAAACACCAAGATATTTATAAAAAACAAGATCAAAACCACACATGGTAAAATAAATCAGTAGAAAATAAAAAACCAATGAGTGAGGAGGAGAATCCCATAAAACTAAGAAACAATAGGATAAAACACTTGATGAATCATTGATGTTCGTATAAGAACCCACTAAAATAATTAGGTCAAAGGTTGACAAGAAGGATACAAGGGGGTTTCTATGGTGGGAACTCTCAAATGATGTGAGAAAATTTGGAGTTGGGGTTAAATCCCAAGAGGTCAAAAAGGTGATTTTAAGCTTTTTATGACCTGGACAGGGATCATTGTTTTCCTACACAATTTTCCAAATTGTGAAGAATCAATTTGCCCCTCACTATCTTACTGGTACATTTCACATGGTTTTACAACATGGTATGAAAACATTGTGCCAACCCTACGATTTTCATCTATAAAAAAAATCCACTTGGCTACATAGTTTCCTGGGCTTGAGAAAACCATTTTCAAAACTATGTTCCAACCACTCAACACCTGATATTTTCCCAAAACAACTAATTTTAACTAGATAATAATAATCATAAACTAATAATAACTATTTTGACAAAATTAAACAATAAACCTCAAAATTTAAACCTCACCACCTTAGAACTCGAGAGGAAAACAGATATCCAAAAATAAAATAGAAAAAATTATTAAAACAAAAAACCAAAGTGTGAAAAATATCCACCCACACCATAATGATTTATATCCCCAAAAGAAACCACATTTTACAGTTGATAAATAAAAGTGTCTGTTTTGTCTCACCAAAAGTATCCAACCCCTCGCACCAAGAACAAAACGTTCAACACCAAATGAAAAAACTGAAATAAGAAATATCTCCTCTAAGAAGTGATAGAAGTCTTGAATCACATTGATTCAAAAGGAAAATGTTCCCTTAAATGGAGTGGAACACTATATTTAAATAGATCATAATAAAGACACCTCCAACAAATAAAATTCTATAAAAAATCCAAATTCGTATCATGGGAGTCCAAAAAAACTTTCAGTTAATAGAAAACATACTATTTTGAAAAAATGTTGATGAAAATGAAATGAGACAAGCAACGGGTATCACCACCATAATAATATAAAGAGACAAGATAAACATGGGAAACCTGACATGGGTCAACCCAAATACTTCCAAGCATTACAGAAAACACCAACCACATGGGGAAACAACATGATGAGGGGAAAAATAAGAAAAATAATAGGAAAAAATGTAAACTAACTCTTGAAGGATATGTCAACAATGTAAACCAAATGAAAGGAATTGTTTAAAAAGTCACACCACTATAATTCTAGAAAAAATAAGCCACCATAACTATTCATTACCATAGATGAATGATTTAATCCAAAATGTTCACAATAAGAAAATGAGGTTTTTACATGAATTTATATAAAATAGGACCTTTCTAGATTACCAAGCTACCATAGAATAACTTATATTATCCCCCATACTGCCTTGATGATAGAAGCTAGACCATGGTCACTTACACACAAGGGATTTATTATTATGTGCCTACTTCACTATTTGTCCTATAGATAGAGCTATAATGTTTGAAACATATATATCCTTGTATTCAGGAGCATAAAACCCAATTCTAATATCCTTATTTATATAAAAACCATGTCTTTGAATATAATCACATGGCATCACCATTCACAATCAATGAGAAATAACTCACCAATGAAACTTGATAATAACACCCACATTATAATGTAAAAATAATAATAATTTTTTAGAAGAAAAATTGTCTTCAATTGAAATAGTAGATCATAAGTGATCCAAAACAACAAATAATACAATATAAGGATAAAAACAATATAAAACACCACCAAACACAACCATTCTAATCTAAGAGAAATACATAAAAATTGTATATAAGTTGAGCCTAAAACATAGAGTTGTCCTATGATATGTCTCCATGTTTCCACCTAGAAACAACACAAAATAACCTTTACATGTGACCAAAGAATCCACATACATAGAAGGTCTTCAGATCATTCACACAAGAAGAATTATTATAATGATACTTGCCACAGTAATCAAACAACATGATCTTTTACCAAAAAGATTCTAATGAATGGTCCAAATTAGTTGTTAAAATAGAATCCAGCCCCAATAACTTAAGGACACTGTATATTATTATAATTTCTCATCACCACTTACAGGACATGCCATCAACCAAAATGGTATAAAACATAACCTTTAATGACTTAATCTAGTCAATGAAAAATTATTTTCATTCAATATTACACATCCAATATTCCCCTTAAAGAGGATCCAGTTTACCAGAAAAGAGAGGGGGATACATATTCTGAAACTAAAGAGGAATATATATGGATTCTTCTTCTAGAGGGACATCCGATATTGAACCACTCATGTTTACACCACGAATATCCACTAAATATTGTGGGGGTGTACAATTTCCACCAAGGAAACTGGGAACCCAAATTTAACCAATACATTAGGTAATATGTATCAAAAACAAAGACTGAACAAAAAAACCAACCCAAAGGGTTCCCAAAACATTTCTCAAAATATACCACCAAACAATATCTAAAAACAAATACATCGACACAAACTCAAACATGAAACAACATTACAACATGAGTAATTATCAAACTGAAAAAACATAGAAATAAATATTCCCAAATAATAAGGAGGGACACCACACAACTACTGAATATCAAAATATCACTCCTTATATTAAAATAACTTTTTAATAAAAACAATTTAGGTGATTTGCACACTCACCAATGATAATACATGGATCCCAAAACATGGATATTATTATTTTGAATTGGGAACTCATCCACTTTTCCACATATATACATGCTTGTGGATACTTATGGAAATAACAAAGGAAAAAACAAAACATTTCATCATTCAATGAAAAAATTCAACCCAAAAATTCCACATCATAATTTTCATCCCATTAAATAATTCAATGATGTTTTTAGAAGCCCTCTATACACCATGTCAAAATTCACATTCAAATTCCAAAAATGAAAGAATTTATTCTTTTCAAAAAATAAATCATGTGGTTTCCTTTCAAAAATCCATCTCTTCTCATATAAAATAAACACTCTATGCATTATTAAAAATAAATTCCCATTTTCCAAAAAAAATCAATAATACATCTATTTTGATTAAAAAATAATAATTCTAAATAAAATCAATATAAAATTACCTAGAAATAAATTTACAAAAATACACTTTTCTATGGATCACTTCAAAATGGTATTAAAAATACATTATCTACTTTCCAAAAGAAAAACCATGACTAAATAGAATCTAATTTTATGGTTTCCAAAAAAAATATTTCCCAAGGATATGTTATGAATAAATAAAGACCCAAAAAACGTATAATGAAATAATAGTTTTGATGGGTGACTTGTCCATATGGTCAATGACAACATGCCAATCACACTACCATCATAGATTGTCTTATATGATCTTGTCCTCTGCTCAAAATTGATTTACAAGACCAATATGGTATGTGATATCATTTACCAAACTTAATTTTCCCAATTAAAAACAACTTAAATGAACCAACGAATGATTAAGAAAACTGACATAAATGGAAACTCATGGTTCAGTCTCGAATGTATTGAAAAAAAAAACTCCCACATACACACACATCCAAAATCATAAAGACTTATAATATCTTCCTTTAAATCTAAAACAAATAACGTACATCTATAGAATGGTCCTGTAATATACGTAGCATACTATGATATTATTTGTAGTGGCCTACTGTAGCCCATGATCATGAAATTATCTTTTTTGGGACAATCCGACATGGTTTTTCATTCACTAGGATCTATCCATAAAAAATCACCCAATAAAAGGCCTCATGGTTGGATTCAAATCCACAACACCATAAAAGGGGTACTTCATTCTCCTCCCCTGTCAATTATGGATTTCCATAATCTAATTATCACATTGTGTTTTTTGTTTTAACCCATTTTTTCCTTTTTATTATTGGATATTGGTTTTCCACTTAAGTTCTATGTGTTAGAGGGTTTAAATTCACATGGATTGTTTAAAAAAAATCCCCCATGGTTATTCAACAAGTTTGTATTCATGTTTCATGATAAAAATAGGTGTTTGGGGATAATAAAATATTTGGAGTGATTTGAAAAACTATGATCCTTTAACCAATAAATTGTTCTTCTAAGTGGCATTTATGGACAGTGGTGAACCACATAATTTTCATATGGTATTAAGATCATGTGGGCTAACACGGAGGAATTTACCTCTTGGATACTGAGGTGGACATGGTTGTCTCATTGTTTTTAATGCAGCGTGAAAAATCTATTCTTTATGTACAGGTCATTAAAATTTGGATTTACATTTTGTGTCATATTATTATTTAAAACCATATCATTTTTTATCACCCCATTGGGGATCTCTATCCATAGGCGCCTCCCTATCTCCCTCTAAGCTCCCTTAGTATCTCTTTTATTGGTGTTTTTGGTGTGGAACATAAAATATTCATCAAGTAAGTGTTTTGTCCCTTGGATTCTTCCTTATTTTATGATTCATAATCATTCCTCTTTGGTTTCTTATTTATTACATGTTATTTGACCTATGGAGGATTTTATATTGTGTTGTTGATTTAGATCATGATATTTTTTATTAACCATTCCTTGTTAGGGTCAAGTGGTTGTGCAATTGTTGTTTCACACCAATTTCTAGATGATTCCCAGCTTGATTATGGTGGTTCCTGGATTTTATATTGTTAGATGATTTTTATATCATTTCTTTAATTAATGAATGTAATATATGGTCTAATTATGTAGTGATAAATATATTACATAAGAGGTTAGTCATGCATATATGATGAATGTGGATTTTTTAATTGAAAATTGTTATGTTTTTTTATGGTTTAATTTGATGTTTCATAAAAATGTTTTCTGCCACATGCACAAGGTGTGAAATTGGAATTCAATGGTTGATAAAGGTGAAATGAGTTTTAGAAATGAAATAAGAATTTATTCACGTTGGAATCCTTATTTTTCAACCATAATATGACTTATGAATTGTGTAAATGATGAGATATATATTTAAAAATTGATTTGAGTTCGTGTGTGGATTTAAAAAGACGATTTCCCATGAATATGTATATTTTAAAAATGGTCATTTCTTGTTATTTTTTAAATTGGATTAATAAATTGTTGAAGTGGTGAAAATTTTATTTCAAAATGGTTTTTTGTATTTTAGAAAATTGGGAATGTTTTTAGGTAAATGGAAATGGTGTTTTCCTTTTATTATTGTAATATTTGTATTAAGTTGTGAATGCATTCATATATGTGATATGTGTATGTGAAATTGGGAAAAAAGAGTATATAGGGTACCTAGGATTTAAAAATAGAATTAATATGCTAGATATTAGAAAGTGGAAAGCACATATTCCTCTAGTAAATTTAGTTCATTTGAATCAGAAATAGAAAGTCATAGATTCAATTATATGTAATAATGATAACATTAATAACCAAACTATATTTATGATTGGATTCTGCTATAATTTTTTATATATTTCTCTCTATATTATTGTGAATCATGAAATTGTGTGATGTGGTTAATATACAATGTTTTACCATGGTCTGCGTTTTCTTGAGAACCATGTGCGTTAGTTACCATTAGGGGTTTACCAATGCTGCTTAATTATGATATAACTCCTATATATTATGGTGAAAACTATTATTATATGGTGGAAACTCTATATAATTCATTTTAATGTATGTTGGTTGAGAAATGGGTTTCCTTGAAAATGAGTCCATTAAAACGGTTTTTAATTTTTTCATTAAAATGATAAAATGATTTTTTGTGAATGTGTGTATTGAATTTTTTTTCTAATTTTGTTGGATGTAATATTTTCTTTCGGGTTGAATCCTTCTAGGAATGGGCTCAAACTCAATAAACACCCTTGTGTGTATGTATAATTTTTTATATATGACCAATTTAAAGGAAAAGTTTTTTATGGTGATGACGTTGGACTGGGTTTCCAGTCCTCCACATATTATAGATGTTGTTGGTTGGTTTTTTGAAGGTGATCCCCCTTATGGTGAATGATGAATTTTTAGGTTTTTGTGTATAAATACCCATTTTTAAAATAAATTGTTATTACATAACATTTTCGTAATAATTATAACACTATAATACAAACTCCCAATGACTATATAAGTCTATCTCTTTGGGAAAGCTGAAAAAATAATCACCATTACATAATGAGCTACATAATCTTGAAAATCATTTCTCTTTTCTTTCAACCTTCTTATAGAAATCAAACATTATACAAATATTCAGTACATACTGATGGAAAAAGAATCATTGGTGAGATCAAGTGCTCAGTAAGGGTTACAAATAGAGATATCAAAGAATAATCATGGTAAAAAGGGTTTTATGACATCATCATTAAAGTAAGTGATCATTCCATGTATATCTAAGATCATATAAATTAATAATGTCATAAATCATGTTTGTACATAATACATCAATCATAAATAAATAAATAAAATCTTCTTTTGAGGAATTACAAATGAATAAAACTTGGTATAGTGGAAAAAAACCTAGTCATATAATAATTATTTCCATCATAGTCAATGAATTAATTACAAGGCCATTTTTGGGACAAAATCCTTTATTGAATAGGGTTTAAACCATGTTCAATCCTTGTATTTTATATCTTAGTTCACTCCTCATTCATGACCAGTATTACCAAACCATGTTCATAACTCACTCCAGCCATGTAATACTAAACTGTGCTCATTTCTCATTCTAGCCTTGTTAATCTCATTGAACATAAATCCTTACCAATTACATTGGACCTAGTTAAAGGTTCATCCTATCCCATAGTGAAATCACAGATACATGTGACACCAAATCATAATCCATCATATCATAACCCATGAAATGAAATGGGTACCATAAATATATAAACAGATAATAACCCATATGAGAAGTTAAAGGTTTCATAATGATTTCCTCAAAAGCATACCCCATGAAAGAGAAAAGGATTTCATAAACATATAAATACTGATGGATAAATGGATTTCATAAAACTATATTCCATGAAGGATAAACACTCTACATAAATACTATGACATATTGTATAACCCAACCATTGAAACAATATGATTGGGACTATTAGATCAATTCATAGAATAGAATGAGTAATGTCAACGGATGTTATATTAGATGGAAATTAATTTTTGAATTATCATTAATAAGCTAGTGTTAAGGAAAACATTATTTCTTCTTGGAAAAAATAATATTAACACATAAACCCATTTAAAACACATTTTTTAAGAAAATTCCATGATGAATTATAATGAATACAAAAAATCATTTTTAAATACCTTTTCAAGAAAAATCTATGAAATAATAATAATAAAAATTTAAAATACTTTTCCATTGAAAATTGTTTGAAAAATATAAATAAATCTATTAAATGTTTTAAGAATATTTTAATTAAAAAATATAAAAAAATAATGGAAATTTTGTTGAAAATTATTTCATTGAGAATACTCTAAAATCGTATAAAAAGGATTAAACATATTTTGAAAATAATTCCCCTTAATATAGTATAAAATATGATTAAAATAATATTTAAAAAAAATTCCATGAAAATCAATTTTAATAACATTTTCATGAATATTAAACTTTTAAAAATGAAAAGGTATAGTCAAATAAAAATGTGAGTAAATCTGTACATGCTATATGAGGTAAAAACATTCCTTTTTCACAGAAAAAATATTATAAAAAAACATTTCAAAAAAAGAGATATGAAGAATCATTTGATGATATTGTTAAAATATTAAAGTGTTGAAATTAAATTCAATGGTTTTTGGAGGATGTTAAAATATTCTTTGAACACCTTCAATAAATCATTAACTTTTAACCAAATAGAGGGAAAATAAATGCCTTGATAACAAACATTATTATGTATTTTATGTAAAATTCTTTTAATGATAGTACCAATATATATGTATATATGTATATCATGAATAACAAAAAAAAGAATAAAATTCATGAATTTTATTAAGAGATGGGTTATAAAATTTCATCCATGGAGGAATTAATAGAAACATAATGAAAATATATGAGATTATTTCAATAAACTCTTATCATTTTATAAATAGGGATAAATCTCTCCATGTATGGAAATGAATTTAAACTAATATTATTATATTATAATAATATATAGATTCATAATATATCATATAAAATGTAAGTATATACAACTCAAAACTATATTAGGCTCATAAAATACATGATTCTCAATTTAAGAAAATGTAGAAAAAAACTATTTTACAGGTGTGGTAACATTTGAAACATAAAACCTCTTTATTAAAGGACATATAATGGATATTTGGATACACATAAACTGAAATACATGGATCATTTATTACAAACATGTGTAGTATAATCCCTACAATGAATGAATGGGTGGTATGAAAATGTTGTATCTCACAGAAATAAAAAGTGAGACGAAATCATGTTACCTTGTGTCTCGAATATCATTATACTCATTCAGACATTTAATATAACAAATATTAATTTAATATAAATTTATAAAATAAAAAAATTATTAATTCTAATATTGTATATGGTTTGATTATGGATTCATATTATCCACTTGTTAACAATTATATGTTATGTTTTAAGATTGGGTAACATCCGCTTTGTTTGTCACAGGCGTCTTAATTTGTTATCTCATTTGTCATCATATTTATATCATAATTTACAGAATGTAAAACATGATGTAAGTATAATTTGTTTTCAAAATAATTTTATTATAATTATCCATAGGATATATAAGTGTGAAACAAAATACACCGTTCATTGAGACAGTAATCCGTACATATGCTTTTATGCTATATCCATTTAACTGTCATTTGTAATGAAAAAAAGTAAATGATATATATATATATATCAATATTAAAGTATCATTATTATTTCATTTATATTATATATATTTACTAAATACATCCTTAATAAAATCCATGTAGTGTATGAACGAATCTCCTCACTTTGAGTGGGGGTAATCCACACTTCCTCAAACAAACTAATGACATTAACACAAAAATAGAATGTGTAACGAAATGTGTTGTACAATAATTAATGATTATTAAATAAATAATAAATATAATATATGAAATATGTTAACATATTTTATTTTATAATTTCTACTATGATATTCGGTAAAGGAAAAACGAAAAATCATCATTTAGTGAGGTAGTAGTTTGTCGTACATGTAAATAGTCAGTTTGTTACCTATTGAATGATGTTTTGTATAAGTGTAAGAAAATACCATATCATAAAAACATCCTAGAATATTTAAATTGTAGATGTTGATGCAAAATAATTGAATGATTATACTGGAGGTTGTGAATAATGAATATAAAATAAAGGATCTTCTGAGAAGACAATACATCTTAATTGGGAAACTCTTTTCGGTTTGTGCCAAATGGATTCCTTAGATAGATTTCCTCCAAAAAATATGATTCAAGGGGGAATGGTTGTATTTTAATAGTTGGATTGGGAAAATATTTTCTGAACCTAATTATGATTAATTGTGTTCAGAATAGTAATAGGTGGTTGCCTTTATCAGGAAGGTAAAGTATTCACTTGGCATATTTCAATATAATACGGTCTTACCCACATTATTACCTAAAAAAGTCATAAATTCCCAACCAAACTCATTAATTACATGTAAATTTTTTAATAATGTCTATAATATGTGTTTTGGACACATTTTCATGTATATTTGGGTTTATATTTATTGTTTAGTCATTAGATAAGCTTATGTTTATCTTAATTGATATAATTAATTTTCATTATTTTCACAATTATTTATTTGTAAAAAATAATATTTCATTATTAGAAAATATAAATAATTTTTATTACAAATATGGAAACATTTTTTCAAATTATAATCACATATTTCGTATAAATGTCTTTGAAATTAATACCAATGATGAGATGACACTGTGGGTTTTTAATGTAAAAAATTCCTATAATTTTCAATGATTTTATAAAAATATTAAAAGAAAAATAGATTTAAATTACCGTTATTAGAATAATTTATAAAAATTTTATTCAATTAAAATTTTAATTAAATTTAAAATAATATTGAACTTTATCATAATTTATATTAAAAATGTATTTTTGAATTAAAATTCGTTATTTTTCAAAATTCATCCAAAAATGATATTTCTCAAATATTATCCTAAAAATATAAATAAGATAAAATCAACATTAATGATAAAAAATTAAGGTAATATTATAAAATTTATTTTATACATTTTTCTAGAAGTAATTAAAATTTTTTCACAGGAAATTAAAAGTAATTCATTTGAGAAAATATTATTTTTAAACACATAAGGACAATACGAAGAATTAATCTTTCATCATAAATTTGATTTATTTATATTAAACCATTATATAAAATATTTAAAAAGTATATATTATTATTCCTATTACTATATTTAATGGGAATATTGTAATTATATCATTTAATTAAATATATTCATAAATATACATTTTGTAAAAACTCTGTGTTGTTTGTAATGTATGCCAAGTCAGTGTTGTGTGTTGCCTATACCAAGTCTATGATGCATGTTTTGTACACCATATCTATGACTTGTGTTGAGTATGCCATTTCCTTGTATCTTGTAACCTATTCCATGTAATAATATATAATCGGTGTTCCATGTATAGAAGCTAAAATTTATGTTCTATGTAGTGCATAGTTAACATGGTGTTGCATATTATGAAATCACACATTTTTTTATTTAATATAAAATATACCATATTATGTGTTATTTGAAATTAAAAATATTAAAAATTATAAATAAATTTGAAAAAATATAATTCACAGAGGCTTAAGGTGTTATACTGTACATCGTTTAAATGGAATTTCTCCCTATAAATTCGTCAAGGTTATAAATAGTTTAATATATGAAAGTTCCATTCATAGAATCCTAAATAGTAAAAGTCTATACTAAAAATCCCATAAGAAGTGAATATTGAAATCATAATGGTTACCCAATGTTTCTTATTAATAATATTCCACATTGGAGAACATATGTTTGGAGTAAACATTGGACAAGATTGAAATGTGTAAATATTTATAGGTAGTGATTGAGGACATCAATCACCAAAAAGTGAATGATCAACAAAATGTTAAGGACATCAATTTAATAAATATTTGATGATTTATTAGTCCATTGGTTCTAACCAAATTAAGGCATTAGGAAAACATTTTTGATATTATCATATCGTTGAGTAATTCTTTTGTTGAACAATGATATAAGGAAATATATTTACATTATATGATTATAGAAAAAAATTTAATTATTTGGTTTTTCTTTTAAATATTTATTATTCATCTATTAAAGCACAAAAAGGAAATACAAAAATTAACATTGATTCCCAGAGAATTGAAATAAACATTTATCATATAATAAGTCCTACAATAGCATGAAAGAAATAACTATTTATCTATAACTATTCTTAAAAATCAATATGGTCATTAAATTAATATATAGACATAAAATTAAAATAATTTAGCATCAAAGATAATTTTTCATGACGAAAACTTATACATTATCTAAGTCACTATGTAGGCCAGTGGTATGCGTGAAACCCTTATCATCTTTCGTATAGGGGTTCAAGACCTAGGGGATTGCTAGACATGATTAGTTGTCACCAGACATACATGATTTTGTTTTGTGAAACAACACTAATACAACATCAAAATTATATAGACATCCTTGAAAGAAGGTTAATCACTAAATAACAATTTAACAAAAGTTTTCAATAAAATCTCAATACATAGAAACATTCTATGATGTTTAACATAAACATTCCATGAATGGATAGCTATATTAAACCTATGAATGATGAAATTCCATAAATTATAAAAAAATGTCATGGAATTATATTTACATTGATCCATCATATATTATAAAGTATATCATGGTTTTCACATTCCAAATATGTGAATACCATCAGGTTAAATACTCTTAGAACATATTAACCACCAAAAATATTATAAATATGATTAAAAAATATGCATGCTTATTTATTGCATATATTAATGGATATATTCCCTTAATCCGGGAAGTTGTAAACATCATCCATGCTAGCATGAACTAATTTTCCTAGTGTCCTTAATTAGTTCCAAAATAATCAATGCATAAATTTTTAATTATTCATATCATACATATATTTATCCAAAAAAATTATTTGATCATATGGAATATATTAAGGGTTGTAACTCCCTAAATAATGTGTCTTCCATGGACATCACCAGGCCATTATATATCTTTTATATTCTATCATAACAATTAAAATATTCTTGTAAATATTTAGAGAAAACTATTAACTGAAAATTAATTATATATTTCACCATTGACTTAACATAATTCATGATTCTAAATACACAAAAAATTATTATAACACATCATAAATATTACATGAACAAGTCTACCACATCATATTATACAACAACTCTTTCCTTCCACATTTGATCTATATTATGTTAATAAGCAGTGATATAACAATTATTCTTAAAACCATTCTAATCCTCTTCTGGAGATTCCATCTTGTGACATTCAGTTTACTAATGTCAATTTATTCCACATTTAAAACACATAACATAAATTTTGTTTTACGGGGGAAAATATTATCAACCATTTCATTATCTGAACTCTGCATTTTTTCATTACATTCTCATTCATCATGTTATTATTTTATATACTAAAGAAATTTACCACAAATTCAATTACTTAGGTGAATATTTACACATTCATAACACAAGGGAAACTGAATAATCATTCCACCAAGGTCCTTATTACACGAACACTCAACGAAATCCTTCTTTCTCTTCCTTGGTGAGTCTGAGAGTTGGTTAAGGTACATGTTGATAATCATGTTCCATGAAAACATAAAAGTCATGATCACAAAACCATTCACTCTAGTGATCATCACACTTGACTGATCATTATAAAATTTTCCATCAAATTTAACATTAATTTAGTTTCATTTTTTCCCTCCATTGAATAAAACTAGAATCATTGTGTAATAATTACTAATCATTGAAAAAATAAACATATTCATGAAAAGAATTACATAAAGGGTGTCTAAATAATTACCCCTTATGTAATATATGACACCTTAGGTTCATCCTTGGTTCTTCACAGCCAACATTTATTGAAATCCTTCATGATTGTTCATGGAGAATTTTTGAATTCTTAAATCATATCAACCTGGAGTGTCAAACTGGGTGTAAAACAAGGCCCATTTTTGGGTACCAGATAACCCTATACGAGGCCCAGAAAATATTTTTAGAGTTGTTACTCTTAGCTTCATCTATTCCAAATACAATTCCACATTTATTATGATGATATTGATTAATTTATAGGAAACCACTCATTGTACCATTTACCTAATTTATTTCACAATTTCCTATGATTTTCATTATACATATACTTATCCTAAGACATGTACATAGGTTTCACACATATGTTTTACCACCCTAGATTCCAAAGGATATCTAAAACTGTTCTCTGATACAAACCATAATAGTTATGTCTTAATGTACATTGAAATTACATTACATTTTTGGAATACATAAAACCTTATAAAATTATATTCCTAATTATCATACTATTCATGTTTATTTAGAAACAATTAAACATAAACACTGGTGCATAAATGAGATACATTGTCTCCCACTAGGTTTTTCTTGACTATAACTCTTCTTAGACTCTTATAAAAAATTATATATCTTCATAATCTTGTTATGGAAACAGAAAATGGGGTGAGCTCAAATTGACATTAGTGGTAAATTATGGAGATATGCCATTATAATCAAGAGCATATGGGCATGGTAATATTATCAGGAAAATAGAAAATCATACCCTAAAAATCAAAGATAATGTAAATGGATCATAGATAAATGCATGGTAGAATATATGAAATAATCCATAAGGAAATAAATAACATCATCCAAGAATTCATAACAATGGAATAAAACATGGAATTTTGAAAAAAACATAATTATATAATAATGATTTTTATATTAGTCAAGGCATTGCTTATATGTACATTTTGGTGAATTTTTTTTTACAGAACCTGACTCACAACCCATTCCAACCATGTATTAATGAACCAAGTTCACTCCTACTTCCATCCTTGTTTTACTGAACAAAATAAATTTCTCATTCCATCCTTTTAATTCTATACTGGGTTCCTTTCTTGGTCTTTCCATATCTATATCATGAGATATAAATCATTACCTAATGCATTAGAGGGATATATAGTTCCCAAATGTCTCATAGTTAAATCAGAACTACATGTGATACAAAATAATAAACAATCACATCACAACCCATAATATTAAATAGGTATCATAAATATATAAACAAATCATAACCTATGGAAAAAATATACCAGTTTTATAATAATTCCATCAAAAGAATAACCTATTAAAAGGAAATAGATTTCACAAAAATATAACCCATGAAATAGAAATGAATACCATAAAAATGTAAACCATGATATAGTAACATGTTTTATAAATACCATGAACTCAATAAAAACCCATTCATAGAAATAATATCAATATAAAATGTATATCATTTTCTATAAGGGAATTAGTAACATCAATGGATGTCATCATATATGGAAAATAATTGTGATATATCATTCAAAAAACATTATTGAAAAAAATATTGATTATTCATTAACAATTATTGTTAATACATAAAACTGTATGAATATAATTTTTCTATAAAATACCATGAAAACATAAAAAGAATTCATGAAAACATTTTGGAAACATTTTTCCATGAAAACATATAAAAATATATTCAAAATATTTAAAAAATCCTTATAAACTCTTTAGAAAAAAATAAAGGCATCAGGAAATATTTTTAAAACCTTTTAATGGAAAACATATGACAAAATATTGGAAATGTTTTGATAACCATTTAAAAAAATACATTGAAAGATTTAATACAATGTTTGAAAAAAAGTTGATAAATTTTTTTATAGAAACATATAAATTATGATTAAAAACATTATGTAATAAATTTTTATTTGATATTTACATTTGAAACAATTTTATTGCAAAATTAAAATTTTAAGATTGAAAAAGAATCGTCAACGAAAAGTTGGATGGAAAATCTGTACATGTCGTACAAGATAAAAAGATCATTAATTTTTCATGAAATTTTTTTTAGAAAAATTACATGTTAGAAAAGAGAAATGAATATTCTTTTGAGGAGAATGGTAAAAAGGGTAAAAAATATTTTTAAGATTAATGGATAATTGTACAATATTCTTGGAACCCATTTTAAAAAACATTGATTTCTGACTGAAGGGTGGGTAATATCAGAAATTCATAAAAAAAAATCCTAAATATGTTATGTAAAAATTATTATATTTAAGGAAGCAATACATGAATATATCATGAATAACCATATGATAATAAATTTCATGAAGTTTCAATATATGCGAGTTGTATGATTTCATTAAAGGAAGCATACACATAAAAAATCATTAAAGGTGATGACATTGTTTCAATAAAATCTT
Organism: Viscum album; assembly: GCA_963277665.1. Classification (NCBI taxonomy): domain Eukaryota; kingdom Viridiplantae; phylum Streptophyta; class Magnoliopsida; order Santalales; family Viscaceae; genus Viscum; species Viscum album. The sequence continues at coordinate 1,221,950,708 of OY728159.1, forward strand.
ACCACGTATTAACTCATGTTCATAATATCAATGTAATAAAATGAAATAAAATAAATATTAAAATATTAGTTAATGATTTATATTCATTATATATCATATAAAATGGATGTATACACAACTTAAAATGAATTTAGGTTCATATCAAAACATGTGTCTCGTAGAAGGAAATTAAAAAAAACTATTTTACCGATTTGTTATCATTTGAAATGTAACCCACGTTAAATAAATGTCATACAATGGATATATAAATACCAATAAATATAAATATATGAATCATTTATCATATAGATTGGTAGTATAGAGACCACATAGATAGATTAGGTGGTGAATAAAGCATGTATCTCAGGGGAATAAAAAGTGAGATGAAATCCCCATCACTTATGACTTCATAATTGTCATAATAATTCAAAGAACCGGTATAATATATTTAATTTTATTACAAATATTTCAAAAATAAATATTATTAATTATAATAACGTATTTTTTTTGATTATGGCATTATATTTACCACTTTATAAAAATAACATGTTAAGGTTTCACTATGGGTAATATTTGATTTTTTTTCCATTTTGCATAATTTTTTATTATAATGTATTGGATTTTCTATGTAATAGTATATAGATTTATTTCAAGAATAGTATCTGTGATGGATTGTGATTCAGGGACTTAGGGTGCTCGTTATAAATGTTTGAAATAAATTAAATTCTAAAAATCCAGCACGAGCAGTTTTCCAAAAAAGATTTAATAAATTTTAAATGGGTTCCCAGATCAGATATCTAAGGGCACCATTGGGTCCAGAGCCATGACATTTACACAGGTAGGGCATATCATCGAATGACTAGAGTTAGCTAAATGAGATTGATTTTGGAATTTTTAAACGGAATAAAATAAATTAAAATAAAATATATTATTTTAAATGTTTCCCTAAGAAACAACATAATCCACCCCTATTAATACTAGCTTATAGAAAATTTGAAGTGATATCGACATAATCGTACATGTTGATGATTTTCATTGGGGCATTGGAGGATAACCCAAGGTTGGACGATAAGGACATGATTGATCAACACATCTCAGATTCGAGGAACCTCAAAAATGAATGTTCCGTGATGCCCATTCTTCATATGAATTGATGTAGGGCTAGTTATTTATACTCTTCCTTTAATTTTTAGTTTATTAAATGGTAAAATAAATATCATCCCACGAATAGGATTTTCTATAGATCATGCCTTCTTGTGGGAGGGTGTTATATTCCATTTCTTTTGGGGTATTGATTTAGGATTTGGATTCAATGAAAATTTTTGTAATATCATTTTGATTTTCTATTAAGCCTACTAAAGGAAGTGAATCAATGTATTGAAGAATGATAGAGGATTTGAATTCCTCCATTGTTTATTGGATTTCTTCTCCCTTTTCCCATGTTGTTCGTGCTCTTTGTGGGACGATGAACAATATATCGTTGTGAACCTATTTTTCAATGCCACAATCCCAAATCAGAGATCATAAAAAATGAAAAAAAAGTGGATGGGAAATAATGGGGGCATACGATGAATTGACTCTGATCAGGAGGAATCATTATTCGATTGTTCTTTATACGGGTGAATCGAAATGTGTTTCTGGGGCTTCTTGAATGGATGAATCATCCAGAAACGTTTATGGTATGGTGGGGAAACCATTGATCATTAGTTTCGTGGAAAACTCATCACTAGATCAAAGATCAGAGCATCACCAGTGGTGCGGCAGTAGAGGAACACGATTTTGGAAAATTTCGAAGAACTCAGCGTGTTCGATAATGAACCAATCGTGTAGCACCGGTATGGTGGTGGCTAGGGGCTTTATACTGCACACTGATAAAAACAAAACATTCTCACATGGATACATGGTGTGTAAACCCCACCATGCATTATCTGGTGTTCTAGGCGATGGTAAACATTAACACTGTTGGTGAGCATCATCACATGGTGTGTGGATCTTTATGTGGACTCACCTTGTATCTCAGATGATACACAGACACGGGGGGAGTACATGGTTTTTTAATCCACCTAACGGCTAGACCTGGACAGATACACGAACCACCCTATGTACTAGAACATAGTCTAGGATACATGGGTTGAATCTATGTATGGGAACATGGCTATCGTACATGTAGAAGACTCCAGACACATTCACATGGTGTGTGATCATTCCTACCTGCTCTGTATTTATGTTTTTACACATAATTTTATCCAAACTTAGTCCATTTCCAATGGGCAGTACCCGGTGTCATGGAACACTGGGTGTGACTAAGTCTACAAGATATGTACTTATAATTTCATGTCATGAGATTCTTTTACACCATTCCGTGGACATATTACATTTTGGTTATGCCCCCTTTTCTCATTCCAGTAAAGTTCACATATCATTTCCATCCAGAATAGTATGATCCGTTCAACAGTGCATTCTAAGATAGAGTCAAGTGTCCCTTAGAGAGGTGCAGAGCGAGATCCTCTATCCAATATTGAACCTATGTAGATTCATGTATCAACATGACCAATTTTATAGGATTCGGATACACTAATTATCAAGTGGAATCTGAATGAGTCATGGTATCCTACATGACCTTCCTAAGTGATCGTTATCCTTTTATCATTATCATCCCCATCATAGGTGTGTGTTATCCCGTAATGAGTTTATTTGTTCTCTTAATAGATCTATCAATGCATCTAACTCTGTCATCGCATTTCCAGAAAAATGGTACTTCTCAAACATACTAAATCCGAGCTACCAGACCTGAGGAGTGAGTTTCCCAAGATGAGTGCTCCATTGAATCATCGAACCGAATCTATACCATTGGTATGTGGTCGTGTGACATGTATCTAGACTACAGATCTGAGTTTCGAGTATATCTGGATTAATTTATCTTTCTATATGTTTAGTATACATTTAATTTGTAGAGATGAACGTATTATAGCTTTTTTTATTTTATCGGTGGTTTTAGGGTCCCATGTTTGAGTATTGTTATACTCACCACTACACCTTATTTCCCTATATGATTTCTATATTGTGAAGATGAGGATCCATTTGACAGAGTCTATGGTGTACTAGGACTGGACCAAGATTTCGGAGTTCCTTGCAGGCTGAGGCGTTCCTATAGCTACGATAAGTAGTCCATACACCTATTGATTTCTTAACAGTTGGGCTTTGTATTTTTCATACTCTTTCTTTTTCTTGCTTTATATTCTGGGCCATTTTACTTTCTGCATGTTACTTCTGTTGATCTCTATTGGTAGGGTTTAGTTGTATGAATTCATTTTGTTTTTGTATTTTTTTTTACATTCCAATATTTGTCGGATTGGATATGTGTGATTGTGTAAACGTACCTTAGAAATGACTCTCATGATAGAGTGGTATCAGAGGTGGTCGTTTCTACATTAGGACCAAGGGTATGCGATATTGTTTTAGGGAGAAAATGATAAGTGTTTCAAGTATGGCTACTATATAGGGGACTCTTGTGTTGGTGCAGGCATCCGACATATCAATAAACCGTGACGTTGATAAACTTATTTTTGACTCGATACGTGAAAAATCTATTTACGGGGAAGTAAAATAATGTTACATTCATCATATAGGAATGGGTTGTGTTTTTCATGTCTAGTATGTCAGCTATCCAAATATACTCATTGACTATGGTACATCTTTTTTCCTTACAGGATGCCTTTGTGATGCATACCCTCTAGGATTTAGTAGCTCGATCACTTGGATGAACCTCTTAGTGAGGATGCTTCGATATAGGGACCAGTTCGCTAGGGGTACCTATATGTGGTGTGTTTTCAATACCACCACTAGTGGAGAAGCATGTGGTACCTTCATTACCGACAGATGAGGAGTGCATGTTGAGTGCACACCATTATTTTTAGAGACAGAGACCCCTCAGGATCTGAGGCAAGCATGATCCTCAAGAAACTATGGACTATATTGAGGTGGTGACCATAGTTTTCTACCTAGTGAGGACACCATCACACCATATAGTGGTCCTAGGAGTATGCCTTATTTATGGTTCATTGGGATGATGGTAAAGCTTGACCACACAGCCACACAACAAGGAGACTCATTCATTGACAGTGTTTGAGGGACTCTTTATGGAGGATTTATCTATAGTTATTCTGAGAGAAGTGTGTATCCCGGAGCATCTCTATCTATACCATGGATGTTTTATAGTGGATTTCTACTTATTGAGGATCACCATCCTCGCCCAATATTTGATGGATATGGGAAGGGATAATTATTATAGCGCATTGACATCCGTGTGAGGTCTATGATAGGACATACGTTCCAATGTAGTGACTATTTTCATTTCGACATATGCTGGAGTTCTTGAGAATCCCATGGTGACCTAGAGATTCATGGTGGACAAGTGAAACCCAGTTGATGTCAGTGGCAGGCAGACAGGTGCGGAGACCTCGATAGTAGGCAGCCGACATCCAAATAGTGTTCAATATATGTGAGACATCACAAGAGGACCCAGGACCATAGATCGATATTCCATGGCTCTAATACTAGATACAGTCATCCTATGGAAGGTGATTCGACTCATGTGCTGGTATAGGACATCTTGTTAATGGTTGATCAACATGTCACATTGTAGATAGGGAAGCAGTTGATGGACCACCTAGGCAGAGAAGATTGTGGTGCAGGAAGACTCGACTTGCTGCAGACGTGGTGAGGAGAAGGGAGGGCATTAGGTGGAGGCAGACGCTTTGACTTACATCCACCACCACCCCCCAGAGGTCCTCACACTACTCAAATAGTTTGGGGACAGTGGCGGGAAAAACATCATGTGGTTGATGCGTTCGAACATAGGACTCCATGAATGATCCATGATATGACTTGTGTCTTTTCTACCTTAGTTTCATACTCATATACACAAGTTCAAGACATTTGTTTCTCACCCCCATGTATTTGGTGGAACCTTGATATTATGGTAGAGCAGTTAACTCGACCCTTACACTTGCAAACTCCTACGATAGGACACTCAATGATCACACATCTTGGATAATAGTGTGATCTTTATCTTGGAAGTGATATATTCAATTAGAAACTCTTGGTGGAAGCATCAAGAACTTGTGGAAACATTCTCGATATGGAATGTTTATCCTATGTTAATGCCCAAATTGACATCTTTAGGCGAAGAGTGTGGTGTGCCCGTAGCAATGGAACAAGGCTTACAATTTTTGGTGAAAAGGAAACCCAGGTAGCAGAGAATGGTCTCATGCATAGGATGGTGCAAACAATTAATCATGTGATGGCTTTACATAACCCCAAAGTAGTATATCATAGAGATTTCTGTTCCCAAGAGTAGTGGTGGTGTACAATGAAGTATTTCTTGATGATATTCTTGGATTACATCCTCGTTATGGAAAGCGACTTCTGCATCAACTTTTACCCTTGGATGGAACCGATGTCCACTCTTACATATCAGATGGATCACATAAAGATTCATGATGAGAGGGTTTTCATAGGATTTGTAAAGTAAGGTATTAATAAGACCCAGTGTTTCACCATGGGTAGCCCTAGATTTATTTTCCACGAATTCATATGGGAGTTTGAGGATGTTATTGGATTATCAGTGCTTGAATTAGTCACTGATAAAAATATTCACACGATGTCAAAGATCAATGAACTATTTAATCATCTAAGAGGGGAACAATTGTTATTGAAGGTTGAAAATTGATCGGGATACCACAAGTTACATGTATGGGATGAGAATAGCCAAAATATGGATTTCAGATTTCCATATGGCCACTACGAGTATAGGTTAATGTGCTTCGGCATGACGAACACCTCTTTAGTGTTTAACGGACATAGGAAATAGATCATCCATCCATACATAGATTGGCTCATAGATGTTTTCATTGAAAATATCCTTGAGTACTCTGTGTCAGAGGACGAGCACGTGAACCACTTGCATATGGTTGTAGCCATACTCCATGAGAACCATTATTATGGGAGGATCTAGTAGTGCTAGTTTGGGATGCAGGAGGTCCACATTCTGGTACAAGTTTTCATAGAAAATGGGTTAGAAGTGCACCAGGACATGGTCAAGGTGGTACTAGCTTGGTAACCACCCCAGATTATGAAAGTGGCTAGGAGCATTCTTGGGATAATAGGTTACTTCCTGAGATTTATCAATGATTTGTCCTAAATATCATCACTGATGGTAGATAATGTCGGTTATTTCTTATGGTTCGAGCTAACTAAGGTCGCACAAGAAAAACATCATGACCCATGATCATGAATTGGAAGAGGTGTTGATCACATTGAAAATGTGGGGAAACTACCTAATTAGTGCATAGTTTATCATATACTCTGACCATATATGTAGAGATCCAAGATTTACGTACATTGAAATTGCATTACTTTTGCAGAATACTTAATAAAGAACAAAAACAGGCACCCAAGCACCGTAATAGTTTAGATTTTTTGGAATCTCAGAACAAAATATTCTAATAATGGTGAAGGATCTTAAAAATCTGCCATAAATATCTTCCCATTTTTCTTTCTTACATAAAATATTTCATTATATCCAGGTTAAAAGAAAACATAAAAATGGCGAGCTCAAACGATCAGTAAGGGTTATCAGGGAGAAAATAAAACAAACCATATACATTTAAACTTAGAAACATGAACATAAAGTTTAAACATCATAATCTTGAGTCGGAAATAAATCATGGTCGTACATACAAAATTGAACATAATGAAAAATTAATCATGATAAACTAACATGGGAATAAAACATGTAATTGTGGCATCCATTAAGGAGATGTTATGATTTCTATTATAGCCAAGGCATTGTTTCCAAGACCATCGTAGTGGAAAAAGACCATTACTGAACCTGGTTTACTTACAGTTACAGCCCTGTATTACTGAACTGGATTCACATGTTATTCCAGCCATGTCTATCTCATGAGATATAATACTTTACCCAATTCTTTTTTGGGAGTTATAGTTCCCACCCATCTCATATTGAAATCATTATTATGTGTTCCACAAAACAATCATAAATCATTCATCATAACCCAAAGAATAAAATGGGACTCATAAACATCATCCATTCATGAAATAATCTATATAAAACAAATAAATATCATTTCAATAAAATAAATCTATGTAAATAATAGAGTCATTATAATTGAAACAGAATCATGATGAATAATTTCCTCTTAGATGGAAAATAGTTTTGATAAAACAAATGAGATGAATTCATGAGGAAAATATCCTTTCTTCTTCAAAATCATTTCCTCTTCAAAAAATTCCACGCGATTTTAAAAGAAAATGATTTTTTAAAAATAATAATGAAATATTATTGAGAAATAATCATGAAAATTAGGCAATATGAAACTGTAAAAATCTGTTCATCCAGTATATGTTAAAAAACATTCCCCTAGTACTTTTACTGAAAAAAGTCAAAAAGTACCTTGTATGGTAAACAAAAGAAATAATTCTTCCATTACATAAAGTAAAAGTCAAATAGTGGTAAACATGACTTTAAACATAAATGAAATAATATTAAACACTTTATGAAAAACATTTTTATGGACATGGATGAAAAATATAACCCTACTAAATACTTACGTATAAGCAATCTCGGATAAAAATGAGATTGAAAAATTATCCTTTACCTTATGTCCAATTTCTACCCTATGTGTCCGAGACTCCTGAAATGTGGATTTAAACATATTATTAACATGTAATAGAACCATTATAATATTTTCGATATCATATATGATTCACTTAAGGCTTTATTTGACCTGTTCATTTTTCAACTCCATTTTAAAGCAGCGCTTTGAGTAAAATCGTTTCATTTATCGTCAGTGTATTGACTTGTAATTATTCATATGATTACTTAGATCCTGATAACCTACTTCCAAAATGTAAAACATTATTTATATATAATATATATTCATAATATACATATATATAATAGATCGATAAATGGATGGAAATACACCATTCAAGGAGACGATAGGTCGTACGTACGCATGAACGCTGTTTTTGTTTCCTTATTAAATTGAATCGAAGTAATTAAATAACATATACAAAAATCCACTATAATTAATATGTCATATATTTCATGATTATTTATTATATATAATTTATAATCATACATGAATGGTTAACATGGAAAATGAATCTCATCGCATCTTGGAGACGATAATCTGTACGTACACATAAGCGATGATATCGTTCCCATAATTATTGAATGGAATTAGAGTGGATGATACAATATATCAGAATTAGAATCATGTTATAATGAAAATATATAGTTATTATTCACAACAATATACCCATCCAATTATGGCGGTGTTGGAAAAACAGATTACACCATAGCGTGGGGACAGTATTCCGTAAGCACGCACGCATGGTGATTTCAATTTTCGTAGGATGGGTAGAAGGTGTAATAGGGTTGTTTCATATTTATAATAAAATATCAGTATATTATTTATACTGATTTTATTAATTTTTAATGAAACAACTATATAATAGGTAGTATAATAATAAGGAAACATGAAAGAATCAGTAGAAAAATTACCTCTTCTTCGATGCACCTCCTTTGAATAAACTCTTAAGACACTAGAGTTCGTCTTATGAGAAGAACCAAATCTCAATAATATTACTAGGGTAGTTTAGAAGTGCATCGGTCAGGGTTTGGCCGAAAATGATGGCTCAAAATTGTGTGAGGAGGAGTGGGATGTGGTGCCCTTTTATAAGAGAAGATAGGGTCACTTTTGGAAACCTCATAGATATTAATAAATAATATACTCAAACCACCCATAAAAACTTCCAAATTGACTCAAATTCAGATATGAGTTAATATAGGGTTTTAATTTCGTTAACCAATAAATTTTAGACTTGCTGGGAAGTTATTTGAAACCTTATCAATTTTATTTATCCTTGTTTAAATTGTTTAATCTTATTTGTGATAATAATATTATAAATTTTAAATTGTTTAAAATACACACATATATGTAGTAAATTTACCATAATTGGATACTTTATTACATTTTAGACCATATAAATTTCAGTTTTTAATTTTTTAATTTTTTTTTGATTTTTAAATAATTTAATATAATGTTATTTTTATAAATTAGCAATTGTGTAAATTTTGACAGTATTCATTTATTTGAATTTAAATAAAATACTAACATAGAATATATTAGATTCAAAATACTTAATAGGTTCCGAACATGTCATATTAATCTATAAAATTTGTGTATCATGTTAATTAGTTCATATAATACTTATTTTAATATTTTTAAAACCATTTATTTGATATTTCTCTTAATAAATTAATTACAACAACATTTTAGTATAATTATTTAATATACCTATTTGTTTCATAACAATAAAAAATAAAACACTATAACGAATATAAATCAAATATCTTACATACGATTACTTTTACTTGAAATTATCTTCTAAAACACCCATCATTTAAAATGATATATTAATTAAATTATGAAAGTGATAACTTTGACATCATTTAAAATAAAAAATTATAACTGTCATAATCGCTTTTATAAAGGTCAAATTGATCAAAAAATTTCCCTTTGGATGATTATGGTTCATATGTACAATAACAATATGTTTTGGTCAAGTTTTTGGGCTTTTATTTGTATTATTACTTTAATAAAAACAATATTATTGATTTTTCACTAAATAAATAATTCCTGCATCATTAATGTATAAGCTATAAAGGTAATTATATATTTATTAAAAATAAAAAAAATTACCATGATAAAGAAAAAAAAATTTAGATTTCTAATGAGTATTTATAACAAAATTTATATTCTGTATAACCTTATATTAAGAATAATTTAATTATTAAAGTTGGAGTGAGACATATTTCACTTTCATTTAAATAAAATAAATTAATGGTCTTAATCACATTCAAGTTGTTTCTAATAAATAAAATTTAGACCCAAGTATATTCTGTGAAGAAATATAATCATCCAATTATATTAATACATGTGTTAGGGTGATTTTATAATATTATTTTTACCCTCAATTACCTAATTTAAATTTAACTATGGTAAATAAAATTTACAGTAGTTACTATTCATAATTCCCAAAAATAAAAAGTCTCATATTATCATAATTTAAACCAACTGATTCCAAATATTGAATCCATTTTTCCAAATTAGAAACATATAAGTTGTATTAATTAATTTAAAATTAATCCCTCTGTTGAAAAATGGGTTTTTGTTTAAAACATTGCCAAAGATTGAATTGATTTAACCTATGAATTCAATGTTAAATCATTGCTGATGAAATATATTATGTTATGATAAAAAAATATACTCTATTTATACTTTAAAACAATGTACAATTATTATTTAACCATATAAATTATCTCGATTGAAAAAGTTGTTTTTAATTTAAATTTATCATATTTTTACTATTAATCAAAATATGATAGTTAACAGAAAAATATTAGAAAATTTTACGAAGTAAATTTTTATATCCTTATTGAAATAAATAATTTTATTTAATCAAATTGAACTTATAAATGCGTAAAAAACAAGATTTAATCTGGGTGCGCCATCAAAAGGCGTCAAAACTACAATTGTTTGAAAAATACTTTTTTTTTCAGAAAAAATTATTTTGTTCTCATACCATGTTCAAGTATATGTCAATGTTATAAAATTAAAAATACATTTAATACTATTCATAATGAATAGTTTATTGGAACAATATATTGTTCTTTAGTGAAACTCGGTATAGCGTACAATACACGCTATTGAGGAAGGTCTCTCTTGCATGCAACACAAGAGAAAAATAGTGTTTGCATATACTACATGCTAATAGGATGTTTTGTATAGTTCAAGATAATATTGGTGTAGTTTATAACACAAGATATCAATGAAATTAAATGGATTATTTCTCATAAAATCTTGGGGTGTTACATTGCACCCCCCTTGAAATGAATTTCGATCTTGAAATTAATCGGGGTTATAAATCATTTACTACTTGAAAGATTCGTTCAATGAAACTCAAATTGTAATGTGTAATACTAAAAATTAATTTTAAAATGGAATGGTAAAAACATAATGGTCACCCAATGTAACTCAACACTAGATTTCCACATAAGCGAGTATACATGAAAATATGGATACAGAAGAGAAATAAAACCATCATTTTCTGACGAAGAGTGGTAGAGAACATGGCTATGAAAAAACCAAAAATCAAAAAGCCCTAAATTTTTGATTATCTAATGTAGGCTCTGATTCATCAGATATGAGGGCACTAGAAGAACATTTTTGGTTTTTCAAAACATTTCCCAAATGTTGAAGAATTATAGAATTAAAATAAATACTTACTTGATTTTGGTACAATCTCAATGTTGTTTGTCCCTTGGAAAATTTAGACTTCATATATTAAATAAATGAAGTTGATTTTTTATTCCGTGAAGTGTTAGAAAATCATTTGATAGAATGATAGGGCATTCCATCTGTCTCAAACATAAGGTTTGCGAATTTTAAATACATAATTCCATCTTATGGGGAGATTAATCGTATATGGTTCCAAAAATGGACTTATACTTCATCTATTATACCGCATAATAAAATAAAACTAGTTTCTACTATCTTGGGAATTCTTGTAGGCCAGTGGTAGGCGATAAAGACATGTCAAACTACGGTTGTGGGTTCGATTCCCACAACCTTGTTTGACACAATGGGTTATCGTACATCCTGCACATTTTTTTATAAAACTATAACATTCCAGAAATAATATCGAAAATAGGTTCTATCCTTAAACAATATTATCTTATTTCCAACATTATCCATTTCAAATCATTAGGCTTATCCAAAATACATCTATCCAAGCTCATAGTATAAAGAAAATGGTTACTAGAAATGTCATCAATCGAGCATGTGAATACAATCATTTATACCCCATATATCATAAGATATATATTTTTGGTCACATTCCAAACATGTGAATAACTTATTCATGTATTATATTGAAAAATGAAAACCCATTTAACATTAGTGAAAACATGAATGCTGTCAAAATTTCACTATTTCCACATACCAATGTCCCAAAATTTCTATATACTCAAACCTGATATATCTTTGTCCTTATATCAGTCATGTGCTCATTAATACTATAAAAAATTTCATTTTCTCCTTATCCCATCATTATGTTCATATCATTTTCATTAAAAAAAATATTTCAATCTATTTTCATGGTTACCAAACCTGTATACTTTTTCAAAACAAGTAATTAGATATTCTAAAATTCCACGATACTATAAATGAGATTCAATGATACTATTTTTAAATCACATTATATAAAACTTAATCATTCCACAACATCATTTTCAAACTCAACGTCACAAATAGTGATCTCACGTGACATCCCATTGTCCATTTCCTTAAGAGGTTTCTCACGTCGATTATCATTAACCCTTGGATTAGGGTATTGATTTGTATATTTCCCCCTTTCCTTGCAGTTGAAGCATTGGAGAGTTGGTGGAGCGTTCTCTATAGTCTTTTCATTATTCACATCATTAGAAACCTTTTTCCCATTACTTTTTCACTTAGCTACTCGATTACCATATTTTACATACTTGAACCATTTTCTAGTACCTTTTAGACAATCTCTATAATGCTAAATTCCACACTTTGAGAAAAAGGAAACATTCACCTTATTTTCACCATTGTTCTGAGATTTTTCCTCAAACACCATCATTTGTTTCTTGTAAAAACCATGAGATGGATATTTGACACCAACTACCAGTTCTACCTTGATAACACAATGCCCAATTTTATCATAGCTACGTAAGTCCCTTATAGGTAATTCCCACCAAAGACTTTGTTTTAATCCACTGAAGAATCGATCAACATTACTCTCAGGTTGGATGAAAAATCTAGATTCATACATTGGATGCCTTGTAAAATTGGCCTCGTATATACCAATAGATTCGTCATCCCTTTTCTTAAGCATTGAGGGAATCCTTTTCCATCATTGTTCAACTAATACGAGGGAAGTACTTGTTGAAAAATAAGTTCCTGAACTCATCCCATTCCATTGATTCATTTTCATCATGGGGCCTCGTATTCTTAATTAGAGTCCACCACTAGTCTGCTTCACCTTATAAGTGGTAAATAGACAGAATGATTTTTTCATGTTCCGAACAACCAAGTTTGGAAAATATCTTTTCAGTGGTTCTAATCCATTTTTCAGCAACAAGTGGATCATAAGACCCACTGAAAGAAGGACGATGTTGCCTCATGAAGGACTCAATATAATATTGTTCCCCTCTCTTCACATTTGGATGTCCAAAATGATTCATAGCTACTGTCAGTATAGCAATATGATTTTTCACTCCATCTCCTATAACATTGGTTTATTAAGGAGGTCAATCACTGCATTTTCCATTACATTGATCAACATGATTCCTTTCGGTTCCAACCATCATCTAAAACCCAAAAAGAATAGTGTGATAGGAAAAAATCATGCAAGGAAAACAACATAATAAAGGGGGAGTACATTCAATATATAACACATTAGGTTTAATTCTAAGATCATTACCGTAATTCTATGACTATAACCTATAGCTATACTTAAAATTAGAGACATCCCTAGACATACCTTAGAAATATCTCTAGGTATTTCACTAATGTTTTCGCATTCTAGTTTCTAAAGGTTAAATAAAACATTCATCTATTACCAACTATAGAGACCCAAGATTGACATAAATGGAAATTACATTACTTTTGTTGAATACTTAATATAAAAAAAATAGAAACCAAAGGACCGTATTAGTTTCATATCTTTGGAAACTCAGAACTAAATCTTCTTATCATGGTGAAGGATCTTCAAAATCTCTCATAACTATCATAGCTTTTTTTTCATACCTAAATTCTTTCTTTATATCATTGAGAAAAGAAATCATAAAAAGGGTGATCTCAAATACTCAGTAAGGGTATGAATGGAGAAAATAAAACTAACCATATACATTTGAGGTTAGAAACATGAACATAATGTTTAAACATCAAAATCATGAGTCGTGAAATAAATCTTAGTAGTACGTAAGGCATATATCATAAAGAAACATTAATAATGATAAACTTGGATTGGAATAAAACATGTAATTTTAGCATCCATTAAGCACATGTTATGATTTCCATTGTAGCCAAGGAATTTCTTCCATGACCATCATAGTGGAAAAAGTCCATTACTGAACTGGGTTTAGTTACCATTCAAGCCCTGTATTACTGAACCAGATTCACTTGACATTCCATCCATCTCTATCTTAGGAGATATAAATCATTACCCAATGAATATGATGAAGATATAGGTCCCACCCATCTCATATGTAAATCGTTCCTACGTGTTCCACAAAACAATCATAAATCATTCATCATACTACAAATAATAAAATGGGTTTCATAAACATCGTCCCATCCTGACATAATCCATATAAAACAAAAGGATATGATTTTATAAAAATAAAACCATTTATATAATAGATACATTATAATTTAAACATTAACATGCTAAATAATTTCATTTTGGATTGAAAATAGTTTTGATAAAACAATTGGGATGAATTCTTGAGGAAAATATCATTTCTTCTTCAAAATCATTTTATTTTCAAAAAATTTCACGCAATTTTAAAAGAAAAGGATTTTTTGGAAAATAATGATGAAATATTTTAGAGTAATCTTCATGAAAATTATGCTTCATGAAATCGTAAAAATTTGTTCATGTCGTATGTGTTAAAAAACATTATCCGCGTACTTTTACCGAAAAAGTCAAAAAATTCCTCGTATGGTAAACAAAAGAATGATTTCTTCCATAACACAAAGTAAAAGCCAAAGACTGGTAAAAATCACTTTAAATATACATTTACTAATATTAAAAACTCTATGAAAAACATTTTTATGGACATGGATGAAAAATATAACCCCAATAAATACTTACATATATGCAATCTCGGATAAAAATGGGATTGAAAAATTATCCCTTAACTTATGTCCAATATCTTCTATATGTGTCCGAGACTCCTGTATATTGGATTTAATAATATTATTAACTTGTAACAGAACCATAATAACATTTATGATAAAATGTAGGTCTCACTTAAGGCTTTATTTTAGCTGTTTATTTGTCAATTCTATGTTAAAGTAGTGTTTTGGTTAAAAGAGTTTCATTTATCATCCATATTTTGACTTGTAATTATTAATATGATTATATAGATCATGATTACCAACTTAAAGAATGTAAAAAATGAGTTATATATAATATATATTCAGAATATACATATATATAATAGATCGATAAATGGAAAGAAATACACCGTTCAAGGAGACTGTAGGTCGTACGTACGCATGAACGTTGTTTTTGATTCCTTATTAAATGGATTGGAAGTATGTAAATAACATATTCAAAAATCCAGTATCATTAATATTTCATAAATTTCAAGATTATTTATTATATATACTTTATATTCATTCTTCAATTGTTAACATGGATAATGAATCTCATCGCATCTTGGAGACGGTAATCCGTACGTATGCGTGAGCGATGATATCGTTTCCATAATTATTTAATGGAATTATAGTGGATGATATAATACCTCAGAATTAGTATCATGTTATAATAACCATATATAGTTATTCTTTACACCACTATACCCATCCATCTATGGTGGTGGTGGAAGAACAGATTACACCACGGTGTGGAGACGGTATTCCTCACGTACGAACTCGAGGTGATTTCGTTTTTTGTAGAATGGGTAGAAGGTGAAATTGGGTTGTTTAATATTTATAAAAACATATCAGTATATTATATATACTTATGTCATTACTTTTTAGTGAAACAACTTAATATGAGGAAGTAGAAGAATAATGAATCATAAAAGAATTGGTAGAATAGACTATCGCTTCTTCGACGCACCTCCTTTGAACATCATCTTAAGAGACTTGAGTTAGCCTTTTGAGAAAAAAAGGATCTCAAATATTTTACTAGGGATGTTTAAAGAGTAATGGTCATGGGTTGGCCGAACATGAAGTCTCAAAATTGTGTGAGGAGGAGTGGGATTAGGATCCCTTTTATAAGAGTATTGATGGGCACATTTGGAATCCTAAAAAATATTAAATAATAATAAACTCAAACCCCACATAAGATCATACAAAGTGACTCAAATTCAGATATTAGGTATGATAGGGTTTTAATTATGTCAACCAATCAAATTTAGGCATTTCTGGAAATTATTTTAAACCATATCAATTTGATTTATCCTTGATTTATTTATTCAATCTTATTTGTGATAATAATATTATGAATTTTAAATTGTTATATATACATACTTATATGTGGTCAATTTTATATAATTGGATACATTATAACTTTTTCGACCATATAATTTTCAATTTTTAATTTATTAAATATTTTTTTATTTTTAAATAATTTAATATTATGTTATTTTTATAAAATAACAATAGTGTATATTTTGACACTATTCATTTATTAGAATTTAAATAAAAGACACAAATACAGTATATACAAACCATAATATATAATAGGTTCCAAACATGTCATATTCATATTGAAAGATCTTGGAGCATGTTTAATAGTTCATATTATATTTATTTTAATATTTGTAAAACCATTTATTTGATATTTCTCTTAATAAAATAATTTCTAAAACATTTTTGTGAAATTATTTAATATACATATTTGTTGCATAAAAATAAAAAAATAAAATACTATGATGAATATAAATCTAATATCATTCATAATATTAATTTTAGACTAATTTATCTTCTAAATCACTCATCTTTTATAATGATATATTTATTAAATTATGAAGGTTACAACATTGACATCATTAAAAATAAAAAACTATAAATGTCATAATTGCTATTTTAATGCTCCAAATGGTCAAAAATTCAACTTTTGGATGATTAGGGTTCATATTTAAACTACCAATAATTTTTGGATAGGTTTTTGGGACTATAATGGGTATTATTAGTCTAATAGAAACTATATTATTTATTTTCACTAAATAAATAATTTCTGCTTCATTAATGTAAATGATATTAAGGTAATTATATATTTCATTAAAATTACAAATAAATTACCATGATAAAGAAAAAAATAGATTTCTAATGAGAATTTATATCCATATTTATATAAAGTATAAAATTATATAAAAATTTATTTATTAAAGTTTCAGTTAGACATATTTCAATTTCATTAAAATAAAATAAATTAATGGTCTTAATCACATACAAGTGGTTTATAATAGATACCATTTCAACCTAAGTAAATATTAGGACCAAATATAAATATCCAATTATATTAATACAAGTGTTAGGGTAATTTTATAATGGTATTTTTATCCATAATTACCTAAATTTCCTTTAACTGTGGAAAATAAAATTTACCGTAGTTACTATTCATAATGCCCAAAAATAAAAAGTATCCGATTAAAATAATTTAGACCTAATGATTAAAAATATGGAATCCATTTTTACTAATTCAAAACACAGAATTAGCAGCAGTTCATTTAAAAATAATCTCGTTGTCGAAAAAACTGGTTTCTGTTTAAAACATTCCAAAAGATTGAATTGATTTAATCTATGAATTTAATGTTAGATTAATTATAATGACATACATTATATTAAATGGTAAAAATATTTTCTATTTATACTTTAAAACAATTTACTATTATCATCTAACCATATAAATTTTCTCGATGAAAAGGGTTGTTTTTAATTAAAATTTACCATATTTTTACTATTCATCAAAATATGAATCTTAACAGAAAAATATTAAAAAATTATACAAAGTAAATTTTTATATCCTTATTGAAATAAATAATTTTATTTTTTTCAAATTGAACTTATAAATGTGTCATAGCTAGATTCATGGTGGGTGCGCCATCAAAAGTCGACAACACTGTATATTTTGGAAAAATACTTATTTTACCTGAAACATTTATTTTGTTCTCATACCATGTTCTAGAATATGATAACGATATAAAATACAAAATACAGTTAATACTATTCATAACAGATAGTTTATAAGAACAATATATCTTTCTTTAGTGAAACTCGGTATAGCGTACACCACACGCTATTGAGGAAGGTTGCTTTTTCATGTAACACCACCCAAGAATAGTGTTCGTGTATACTACAAGATAATACGGTGTTCTGTGTAGTGAAAACTCAACTTGGTGTAGTGTATAAGACAAGATATCAGAGAAATTAAAAATAATATTTCTCATAAAATCTCAGGGTGTTACAATAAGACCCTCAATTACATCTTCTCCCAGAAAGATCTAAATCTGAATCTGAGTTTATGGATATAGATCATCAAGGATTATGAATTAGAGATAGTATATACTCATGGGAAGGAGAATGTTGTGAAAGATTCTCTCAGTAGGAGATCGAGTTCGCAGATTTTGAGCAAGGTGTCTGGGTATTTGGCCTCCGTAAAGTTATCTTTCATGTATGGAGATAATGCAACTTATCTCGAGTATATCATTGTCACCCCTCCAAAAATATGGTGAATCAGCGAGGCACATCTTGTGGATGTCGACTGCGAGAATTTATGTGCTCAGTTATCTACGAAACATGCATATGATAGATATTTTCAAGGTGGGAGCACTTAGTGTTTTTTAGAGGGTTCATGGTTTTACCATGGGCATTGTGATAAGAGGTCTGGAGAAAGTTTTATATATCCTCCCTAGCAGTCCATCCTAGAGTAAAAATTATATACCAGGATCTCTAGAGTCAATTATGGAGAACATGAATGAGGAAGGTAGTAGCTGAGTTTGTTTCTTGATGCCTTACGTTGTTGCAAGTGAAGGGTGAGCACCTCATTCCATCTTGTATAGTGAACCCCATATATGTTCTAGAGTGGAATTTAGATTGAATAATGATGGAATTCCAGATGGGCTTACCACACACATCCAGGGAACACGATTCCATCATGGTGATCGTTGATCGACTCACCATGTCGTCCCACATCCTTGTTATCTGGGAGTAGTGTTCTGTAGAGATAATTGAATACCTCTATGTGGAATAGATGGTTCAGCTTCATGGAATCCCTATGATGATAGTCGTGAATTGGGAAGCGTGCATAAAATCCCATTTGTGGAAAGTATTACACAAGGTCGTTGGGACTCAGCTATTCTTGAGCACATGTTCTATCCCAAGACTGAAGGATTGATGGAATAGACCAATCAGGTTATTCAGAATATATTTTGGGCATGTATATTTGTCTTTGGTTGTAGTTGGGAGGACAACCTATTACTGGTTGAGTTTTATTACAATAAAATTTACAACTCCACCATTGTCATGGAACCATTCCTGGTATTCAGGAATAAAATACAAATGTTGATCCACCCACAAAGAGGTTGATCCACAGATCATGTGTTCTTATATGAGGGTGTTAATTTCCGTTTCATTTGGGGGTATTATTTGGGAACTGGTTTCAATGATAATTTCTAGAATATTGTGTTGATTATTCATTAAACCTACTAATGGGAGTGAATCAACACCATCTCGAATGATGGTGGAGGTGTGTTCCTCCTTTGTTTATTGGATTTCTTTACCCTTTTCAGTCATTTTTTTCAGGGAGATGAACCATTGATCATTGAAAACCCTTTTTTCAACACAACGATCCCATATAATAGATTTTAAATCACGAAAACCTAGTGGATGAGTGACAGCGGTGGTGGTTGATGAATCGTCACAGATTAAGAGGAATCGTTCTTCAATTATTCTTAATTCCATAGGATCAAAATGGGGTTTTATGGTCAATCAAATGCCCAAAACCTCTAGAAATGTTGATGGAATGAATGGGTGAACATGGATATTGAGTTTCATGGAAAACGGATCGCTCAATCGAGGATCGATGCATCACTTTAGGCCAGGAGGTAGAGGATTGTTATTCTAAAAAATTATAAAGAACAGATTGTGTTCTCAAATGAACATGGCATGTGTGACTAGCCTGTTGGTGAATGAGGTTTACACACAACACATAGAGAATAACATGACATTCTCCTAGGGATACATAGAATGTAGACCCCACCCAGCTATTGTTGGAGTGATGGGTGATGGGAAACACTAACATGATGTGTGAACATTGTCATAGGACATGTGGGTCTTTACATGAACTCATCGTCTATCTTAGAAGATACACATACATGGGGTGAAATACATGGTATGTACTCCAACAAAAATCCAAACCAGGCCAGATATGTAGACCAACCCATGTATCTATACACGGTCTGGTATACACGAGTTGAAGTTGTGTATGGGAAAATGGAAAGTGCACACAGAGTGGATCTTGGATACATGGAGATGGTGTGTGATCCTTCCTACATGCCATGTATTTTTAACAACATGGTCTCTAGACTCAGTTAGTAGTACACGGGTAGGACCTAGATTCAATTGACACGATTTGTGTCCAAGTCTACACGTCATGTAAATCCTGTTACAATGAATGGGCTTCTTGTCCACCATTTTATGAACACATTCTTTTTGGGTTATTTCCCATTTTTGTGTTCCCCTAATGGTTTGGTATCCTTTCCATTCACATGAGTTTTATCCCTTTAGTATGAATTTCTGAGATATAGTATGACATCCCTCTAAGAGGCCAGGAGTGAGTTCATCTAACCATTATTGACCCCATATAGAGTTAGTTATCAAAATGAAAAAATCCACATGACTATAATCCTCTACTTATAAGGTAGAATCTATATGGGTCGTGGTATTCACCATGTCCCTGGTAGTGATGCTCATCAATGTATTGTGAAATTCTCCCACTAAGGAGTGTGTTCTCCAAGAATGCGTGTATCTGTTCTCTCTTCAGATCTATTTGTGCATCTATCAATTTCGTGACATTTTTAAAAAAATGGTACATCATGGAATGATGTCATCATAGCTATCAATTTCATGGAGTGAGTTCTACCTGGTGATACCTTCATGAAATCATCAAACTAAATCCCTAGCATGGGTATGTGTTCGTTTCACTGGTCTATAGACTACGAGTCTGGGTTTCGACTATATATGGATGTATTTCTCTTTCTATATGTTCAACAGACAAATAATGTGTACAATAGTTATACCACTACTTTTTTTATTGCTTTGTAGTTTTGACGCAGCCTACTCGGAATTATTATGCTCACCCCTACACTGTCTTTTCTCGCACCGATCATGTCTGCTGTATATGAGAGTCCTTTGGATGAACTCTAGTGATGACCAGGTCCGGATAGAGATTTTAGAGTTCTATATAAACCGAGGTGTTCCTATGGCTACGAGTAGCATTCACATGACCTCATTATTGATTTAATGTTTGAATTTGTAGTTTGAAGACTCTTAATTTTGGTGGGATAGTATTCTGGCCTAGTATACATTCTGGACATTACTTATGTTGTACTATGTTGGTTGGGTTTTGTATTATGCATAGATTTTGTTATGTAGTGGTTTTTTTAATTCCCATATTTGTGTTAATGGATATGTGTGGTTGTGTAAGGGTACCTAATAAAGGTCTCCCATGTTATTGGTATGCTTACTCGATTCTGGTAACCATCCTCTGGCCTATTGGAGGTGGGCTCGTGAAGTTGTTGTGCGAGCCTCGCTGGGAAGGGTCATAACAATTATATCTTCAGTCCCAATATTCATATCATGATTTAAATTATTTAAATCATGATTTAAATATTATTTATATAAATTATATTTTTATTATTAAAATATATATAATATAGATGTATGAAATGGAATACATCATTCGTGGAGATGATAATCCGTACGTACGCATGAACGTAATTTCCATTTAATTGTAATGTTCAGTGAACAGATGTAAAATACATATTTGATTCTATATGTAAATATAAAATTGTTATAATATCATTATAATATCATATATATCATATATATTCACTAAATATATCCTTAAAAAATTATACGTAGTGTATCAACATATCACAATTCTTTGAGGGTGTAGTAGTCCAAACCTTCTCAAACAAAATTATAATATTATCACAAAGTGGAAAGTATAAAGACATGTGTTGTAAAATGAATATATAATATTTTATACATGATAAATATAATATATAACATATGTAAACTTATTTTACATCATAATTTCTACTATGAAAGGAGGTAATGTAAAAAATGATCAATCATCATTTTGTGTGGCGGTAGTTCGACGTTCACGTAAACAATATGTTTGTTACCAATAAGTAGAGGTGTGTGTATATGTTGGAATATCAATTTGAAAAAAAAAACTCATATATTTCTGATAATGGTTTTTTTTATAAAATCATGGAATTAAAATATTATAAGGGGTGGATAATGAAAAAAAAGGATCTTAAGAGAATATGTTACCTCTTAATTGGGTAACTCATATTTGTTTTAACTAAAAGGCTAAACTGAATTGATTTCTACCCAAATGGATGTTTCAAAGAGAATGTTAGGTATTTTGGGATATGTATTGGGTAGATCATGATCGATCCTATAATGTTTGAGAGGTGTGAAGAAGAGGATGTGGTGGTGGCCATTATATGGAAGCGAAAGGACACATTTGGAATTTTTGGAAACTTGTTAGGTGTGCCCACATTGTTTTCATAAAAATTTCATATCAAAAAAAAACTTATTAATTGAATGTTAATGGAGGTTTAATTTCTATTAAATTGGTTTTTTACATGTTTCTATGTTGTTTTAGATCATAAATGTATGTGTTAGTACCATGTTATGCTTAATATAACCTTTATTGATGTAATTAATTTCGATTACATTCAATAGTGTATTTTGTTAAAAAATTATTTGACCATATAATAAATTATAAATTACTATGATTATAAATATGTAATCCATTTATCTGTATTTTAATCATATAAGAGGCATAAATTAATTTACATTTAATCCCACTTCCGGGATGACACTGCAGTGTTTTAATGTAAAAACATCAAAATTTTCAGAGTTTTTATATACAAATTCAATGTGAATTTGATTCCAATGAACATTATTGAAATAAATTATAATAATAATATATAAATAACCATTTATAAAATTTTAAAATATAATTTGGCCCAATAAATAAATTATATAAATTAGATGTTATGAATTAAAACCTCGCATTTTTAACTATTCCTCTAAAAATGTAGTTTCACAGAAATATCCCAAGATTTCTCAATAAAATAATTTAAAAATATTATTTCAAAAATAAAATTTATTTTATCATATTAGATTTCTAAATGTGTCCAAAATTAATTCAATTATATTTATCCTAAGGGCATTAAAAATTGTTCATTTGAGAAAATAAATTTTTTCAAAATATAAGGACTTCACCAAAAATTATATCATTCATCATAAATATGTTTTATTTATATAAAAACACATTAAAAAATATTTTAAAAGTTGTTAAAATATTAATATTATTTGGATTAATATCTATATAATAATTACATAATTTAAAAAATTATAATAATTAATGAACATTCCATAGAAACGCGGTGTTGCATGCAACATATGACAAGTAGTAGTAGTTTGTTGTGTACACCAAGTGGGTGTTGTAAGATTCATATTCCAAGTAGTTTTTGTAAGTTTTATATACTATATTTGTGTTTCATGTAACATAAACCATTTCACTTGAGAACATTATTGTTTTGTATAGTGATGTTAAATTTCTTGTTTTGTGTAGTGCATGATTAACTTGTTTTTTTATACAATGAATCCTAACATGGTTAATTAATATAAAATAAGAAATTTTCAGTGTCACGTGAATTGATAAATATCAGAATCATTAAATTAATTTGAAAAACATTTAATCATAAAATCTTCGGGTTTTATACTATGGTTTCTATTCTTTTGTATAATTTTGGTTTTGGGTTAATGTTGTGAAACAAGATTCTAAAAATGGCCATACGTTTTTTCATTATGTTATCAATTATAGTTTATTTTTATATTTTTAGGACTAATTGTATTTATATTCGTGGGTGAAATCATTCCCAAAATATGTTATCAATTCACATACACTAGTTTCCATCCCATGGGGTTCAGAAATGCCCATCGGGCCATGTTTCGGATAGGGACGCGTGTCAGGTTATATGGAATCAAGTCTTAGATTGTTCATATCATATCAGATCCAGTGTCCATTCTATGTTCCAACAAGGATGCTTGGCCATTTAAGGATGGATTATATACATCCCATATAGAAGAACTAGATGCATAAATAATAAATTTATATGGTGGTGTTGAAATATCTTCCATCTTGATGCCTTTTTATATGGGATTATGGATGGCCAGATCCCATGGAATGCAAACCTGTGTGGGCTAGGCCCAAAACATACATTTTCATTATCATGGGTAGAATATTTCTGTTACAGTTTGAGATAGGTAATACTTTCCATTCCCACAGTTGTCCAAACATCTTATACCTTCTTTTCTCCCATGATATATAATATTAATTTCTTATATAGGTTTGCATATTTTTCTAATAATCCATATCCTTATTCCCAAATCATTAATAGAATATATGTTTTGAAAATAATAGTTATATATTTCTTTAAATCCCATTTTCCAAAATTTTATTCATGTTGTTTTGGAAAATAATTATTCCCTAATTTGTACTTTTTAGGGGAATAGTTAAAATACATGGTCTTTTATTCCAAATGGACATCACAGCCTCTTTTCCAAAAATTTCATTCATCCAAATATTGTGATATTTTTCATACTAGCTATACTTTTCATGATAATATAATTAGTATAACCAAAATCTTTTAGAGTTGATGATTCATATTTCTATTTGAATACTATAGATTTCTTTATATATGGTCCTAATAAGTTCTTTCCATATGATATAGGACCATTAAAATAAGAACCCTTGATATTATTTTTTTCTGGAATTATATATTTTCGTAACATGTTGTGAACACATTTTATTGACTAATTCCAAATTAATTAATTTAATAGAATTCTCCACAAATTTCATATTGTGAATTTTCATCTTCTAAATAATCATTTTTTATTTTTTTTGCACAAGTATTATTAAGAAATCCTATTTTTCATCATGTATGTTGTTCTTTTCTTATACAAGTTGGATAATCAATTTAATCCTTTTTTTCATTATCTTCATTTTAATATTTTTATCTAATATTACATCTTCTTATACATGGATTATTTCCAAAAAAATTGTATCATGTTTTAATCGTTATCTGGAATTATAGTGACCCATTAATTATCAACTATAGGAAGTCCTTATTCAACCATAACATTCATGTTATTTAAGGTTCCCATCTATTTTGAAAGTTTAATATCAGTTTTTTTATTTCGTTAAAATCCTAAACTATTCATGTATTATAATTATATAAGTTGGTGTTTTCTTTATCTTTTTTCCAGTTAATTCCACAAAAATCTATTCCAATTTATTTATCTTATTTATATAGGATTAAATTTTAAACACCAACTTATTCATCTTATATGGGTGTTAAATTGTGATCCTTTTCACTAATAATTGGTTACTTTTGATGAAACATTAGATGAATGGTTTTGGTTTACAATTCTTATTTTAATGATGATGTTATATAAAGGATTTAATATTTTTACATCTCTTTGGTAGATTATTCCACCCCCAGATCTCCTTCGTCCATGTCTGTATTATTTTAAATAGAATTGCTTCATGGGGAGACTAACACTTTATTCGATTTAATTGAGAGTAATAGATTCTTAGCACTATCTTCCTTGATATTTATTGTGATTAGAAATATTAGAATTAATTATTTTATTACTTCCATCAATTAGTATTGATTTATTATTCTATTGATTCCTAGATGAGACTTTCCCCAATGTTACTACATCCATTTCATTTATTTTCTTTATGATATTAAATGATATATCATTCATGAATAGTATTAAATAAAACTCATATGATTCATCAAATTTATACTTCATTCATCCATATTTAAAAAATCACAACACTTGAGAATAAAATATGTGGTATAACATTTTTATAAGATATCAATTTAATAGGATAACCCTGGTAAGTGACCATGATGAGAGGCGTTGAACCAGGTTCATGTATAACATTACCCATTAAATATTTAATTCCTTGGTTACCTACTATTTTTTACAAAATTTCTTTACATATTTGTCGTATTGTAAAATATTTCTTAAGTGTGAATGTATTTCTAGACTAGAAAATTATCCCTAGAGAATAACTAGATTATTAGTGATGTTCACCTCTATATCGATGGCCTCATTCCTTATAAATGATAGTTTTATTCTGATGACTGAATACTTTTACAAAAATTATAAACTGGATTATAGAAATAAATATCCAATAATATAATATAATGATATTAAAGGCCCTATTTATTTAGAAGAATAGGTTCATAATATATCAATTTGAAACTAAAAAGTAAACCATTCTCCTTAAATCCCCATAACAAACTACAAAATCCACTAAAGGACCTAATCAGTATTAAATAACCTAAGAAATAAAATGATAAAAATGGGGTGGTCTAGGAAACCCATTATGGGAATAATCATTTCAATGAAACAATTATTTTGAGTAAAAATTATATTATTATATCATGAATAACTTAATCATGATTAATCTCATAAGAGAATAATATAATAAACACAGTATCATATGATCATGGTCATGGAGGAAATATTGAAGAAACAAAAAATATGACATAAACATATGTTTGAGAAAAAAGTCAATAAAACATTACATAATGGATAGAGTTTCTATAATGTATTAATTTTACACCGTTATTCGATATATAGTGCTGCATAATACTAATTCATTACACAATAAATTATATGACGATATAGGAACACAAATCAAAACATTATCAAGATTTATGTGTGAAAAATAAAGGTAACAAGCAATAAATAATAACTTATAAAATTACCCTTGCACAGAAAATGGGATGTACAAGAATTCTTAAAATCATATTCAACATAAATTTTTAAATGAGGGAATCTAAAAAATGATCATTAGGCATGTATTACCACATTAAATGGATAAAAAGTTGTTATATGTGTGAGAAACACGTATATATAATTTAAAATGAACCCCAAACATGAATTGATATTTTATATGATGAATACAATTCAAAAAATATTAAATGAAATTGAATAAAACAACATTTTCACTTTTAGGAACATCAATGATTATCATGCTATATGAATAATTATTTTAGAAACTCACTTTTAAATTTTTATGATGAAAATATCCATTCCATTTTCAAAATGGTAATTAAAAATAAAAAAAAATTACTTATATACTAACTAATTTTATTAATTTATCATTTGAAACATAGAAAAGAATTATAAATAATATGGTGTCCAGGCCATCGAGATAAATGTAGTCATGAAGAACACATTAACAAATAAGAATTAATTTTAATTTTTTTTTCGAAAATTTAAAAGTACAATTTTTAGAAAAATAGAAATTTTAATTTTAATTACTTTTTATTGAAACCCTATCAAGGTTATAAATGTCTATATCAAATTATTGTACATTATTTTGAAATCCCATTTAGGAAACATATATTTTGGAAAATATGGTTTCCATCCATTGAGATAAATGAAGTCTTATTTTCCAAAAACATTCTCACAAATTTTATGTTAAAAAGAGATGAAATGGTAATGTTACATGGGAACTTTATAAATCACAAGAAGTTAATAGAAAATACTAGTTTGTTAGAATAAAAATCATAATGGTTTTTAATGGATATTATTTCTTATAAAATTTTGATTAAAATGGTATTAATACATAAACCATAAAAAATTTGTAAATTTTTATTCATAACTTACCATGAATGGTGTATATGAATTATTAAAGAAAATATATTGATGTTAGTTGAATACATGAATTTTTTTATATTAGTAGTGTATACACCATTAAAATAAAATAATGTTTATAATAGAACACGTGTCTCAACAAATGATGTTTGAGGTGATACCCATATTAACTTATTATCATTAATATGAGAGGTAATATATGTAGTGATTCTGTTTTGAAAAAATAAATAAAAAATTACATGTCTGGATCTATCAAAAATCAATCAATGTTTATTTCACACATAACATAGACATTATATAATCAAAAAAGTATTTTTATAACCCATTGAGTGAAAGTCGAGTCGCAAAACACATTACCTCATTCTTCCATTTAGTTAGAGATTCCTTAACAACCATTATTGTGGATTAGAAAAATTTATTAACTTATAAGAAATCGTTATTATTAATTATAATTTTATATTATATAATTTTATAACAAATTATTACCCATTAATTAATAATCATTCATTATCACTATTGTTTTTGTTTTTAATCGCCTTATTTTCTCATACAAGTTTTATTTGAATGTTCGATATCATAAACATTGTTTGTAGTTAATTAATATCCCTAATGATTTTAATCTTATAAAAATAATTTTTTACAATTTTAAATATTTAGAACCATTATTTAATATTCAAAATGGATAATTGATCACTTCACTTCATGGTTAAGGAATTCCATAAGTACGAACGAGCGATGATATCATTTCCTAAACTGGTGAGAGGGTAAAGAAGAAATTAGTATAATATTTTTATTAATAAATATCATCCCATATAAATTACATATTAATTATAGTTATCTAAAATTTCCTTCCATATAATGATTATGTGAATGATTTATCACAATTATCCATGAGGATGTAGTCCAGAATACACATGACCATCATTAATATATATTCAAGAGAAATGAATTTGAAAAAGGTATATATGATTGTATAATTATATAAAATTAATTAAATAATAAATAATCTATATATTTAAGAAATATATATGTAATTATATAATGACATAATAGTTATGTGTGGAAATCGAGTTACGTTGGTTCATGGAGAGGGAGTCAGTCGTACACATGATCAAAATTTTATTTTACCATATTACAAATGGGGAGATGGTTTCAGTTCATGAACATAAAATATAAATTTTTTATTATATGTATGATTCTATGGTTATTTTCTTATAATTTTTTATTAATATTTAGAGGTGGTGGATAAAGAAGCAAAACTAAATGATATATTAAGAATGTTATATCTTCGATAGATAACTTCTATTGGTTTACATGAAAAGCATTCTTAAGAGGTTTTATTGATCATGACAAATATTATATGAAAACTCCGTTACGTATAGATGTTATTTATATATATAATTTAGGATCAAAATTATTTTTTAATTGTGTAATGTATGTTAGATGTGGTGGCATTTTATAAGTGGTGTAGAGTACACACTTGGTATTTATGTAAGGAATCGACCTCTCTTACGTTTTTCTCATTAGAAAAGATCTAAAAAAGTTCCATATTAAAATTTTAGTCAGTATAAGGTCAAAATAGTATCAAAAAAAATAATTAACATTTATTATGTCATTTTTAACCATTATAATATACATTTAATTCCATGGTAAATGTGTTTTTACATTAATTGTAGTAATTAGTTTGGTAATTTTATCACTATTCATTATGGTAACAAATTATTTTGAACTTATTTGATAAAATGAATTATTATAATTATAAATATGCAATATATTTTTCTAAATTGAAGATGCATAATATGATGTATTTAGTATAAATTTAAATGTGTATTAATGTTAAACAAACAATTTTCCAAAATAAAAATATTTCCAACTTTGAAAACATTTTATAAAAAAGTAAAAAAAATTAATCTAAATAAATAATTTAGATTAAAAAATATATAATTGAACTTATTTTATTTTTAAAATAACATTAAAATTAAATGGTGCTGGAAAATTATTTTAAAAAATAATTTTGTAATTAAAATCCAAATTTTTTACTATTCATCGAAAAAATAACCCTTTAAAAAATTCAAAAAAATACCCTAATATAATTTACATTTGCTATTTTTAAAAAATAATTTAATTTTTTAGAATACATTTTCATTATTTTATTTAAATCATTTTTATATTATTTGTTAAATGCATGACTAAATATACTTTTAAAAAATTACGATGTTAGAAAGTCAATATTTTTATTTTTAATGATTCATATTTTATTTATTACCAATATATAGTCAATTAATTTATTTTATAAAATATTGTAATTGATATTTTCTATATTTTATATAGCACTATTCATACCATCATAATTAGTGTTTATATGATTATGGTTCATTTCGATCTGGGGTTGTATATTCCACAAACTATCAAAGAGATAGAATTTATTTAAAAATATTCATAAAGTATTTGGGTTTCACATTATATCGATATTTATTAATGTCATTTCATATAAACAATCATGATTTATTTTACACATTATAAATCTAAGGGTGTTAAATTATACACTTCATAAATAAATTCCATAATAATAATTTAGTAATGATCTCGAAAATCAAGTGTTTTCCAACTTCATTTCGGGGGAACCCAAATAAAAAATGGATCATGAATCATTATCAAATAATAGGGAAATATGAAAATGAAAGTCATCAAATAACTTGGTTTCCAAATAGTGGAACTTGTGTAACATGTGATTATATGGGAATTGATTAAAATAATAAATCCTTATTTAGACTAATGGATATTAGTAGTTAAAAGAGGGTGAAATATTAAAATAATGTTTTATACATCAAAATCACAAATATAGTAGGATTTAAAAATCAATTTGAGACATATTATATGAAGTTAATATGATAAATTTTTTTCCAAAATCACTTCTTCCTAAATTTGATGAGTTATTTTACTATCCATTAATGAACAGAACTATACATACTTAATATATTTCATCTTCATAACTACAATATCATTAAGTGGTTGTAAATCAATGAATTTACACCTAAATTCTTCAAAAAAATCCAATTCAATAAAATTATTATTTATGACTAAATTACTAATATAAAAATTTAACATATTATGAGATACATAATAGTGTAATAATATATTCCCCATTTATTCATTTATAACAAAATGGTATGAATAAAGTAGTCTAATATTCCAAATGAATTGTATATGTTAACATCCAAAATTCAACAATGAATCCATAGGAATAACATAGATCATTACATAAATAAACAAACATATATTCCAAATGACCTCAATTACATCAATATTGAATACGACCTTAAACAAAAATCATATTTCATACCCTATCAACATAAATATAGAAAACATAACAAAATTGTTCAAAAGTAATCCTTTACAGTAAAAACAATGTTCTATATAGTTTAACATAATAATGTGTATCCCAAAATATCATTCGTCACCCAAAAATCCAATGATTATATCACATAATATATTTCCCCAAATAATATTTTATTCAACCTTCTTCCAAAGTTTTTAACAAAATTATTAATAACCAGTACATAATATAGTTTACTAAAAGTAATGTCACCCTTATCATTAATTAGATATGGGTTCAACCCCAAAAATGTTCCACATTCATAGGGTTATCACCCTGGTTGTGGGTTTCCCATTTTCTAAATATATGAAAAATCATATGTTATTATCATGGTAATAATTACACCTATTAAATTATTGTGCTCAAGAATTATAATATCATCATAAAATATTAAATTATTTATCCAATCACATTTGGAATCCACTGTGGTTACCTATCGAATTCATTATCTTCCGAAAAATAAAATAATTACCTGAAAATAATGAACATATCTAGGATAATTTTATCAGAATTATTATTTTTCTCTATATAGTATCATCTATCTATTAAATAACATTTCTTGGTTATTAGTACCATTAAAAAATTATTGAATTTTATAAAGGATAAGTATTTGTAGAACAATCTTCTTATATATACATCATTATTAACATAATTCATCAATTATAATTTATAAACAATCAAATCATTTGATATTATTATGTGACCATTTACTAGGATTTATCATATAATTTTTTAAATCCTATGTACATTCTAATGTTATTTGTAGTCTCTTCATCATGAAAAGAATAAAATTACTCATAAAACATTTTTATCGCATTATTTAGAATTCCCCTAGGAAATATATTTTAATTATTATCCTTCATTACACAGTTAAAAAATTCAATTATTTATGATTTTAGAAGGAAAATATTATTCCCATTCTTTTCATTAACTGAACAGTTAATTTTTTATTTCAAATTACATTTTTTTTCTACCCTTCATCACAACATTTAAATCATGTTCTACTTCCTATTAGACAAAAACTTGAGAAATTTTATATTATCCTTTGTATACATGAAATGTATTCTACATTTTTCTATGTTTTCCACCACCCATAATCCCAAAAAACTATATATTTATCTTGTTTTTGGATTCCTAGAGTTTGTTATAGTGCATGTTTCTAATCATATATCATGTTATGTAATTATGAATAAACATAATATCTTTTACTATAATCATCATCCCATTTTTTTTATCATAAAAAAATTTCTATCAAATACAATTTTAACCAATTTCGTTATAGATATTTCCTATGACTAATATAATATAATATATTTTAATTGATAATAATCATAGAGGGAAACCAAATGATGTTGAAAAAAACAATTATTGGATGTCTATATCATGAAACGTTCTTTTCAATCTAGAAAACTCTGTTTTAGACATGTACATTCATTATTATCATAAATTGGAATCCATATTTATGGTTCAAAAAGATATTTTGATTTTCCAAAGATCTATTATGAGGTCCAATTAAGGTGCGTAGTAAGTCATGTTTTCAGTTATTAGTTAACTCTTGATTAAATCTCAACATAATTTTTTCAAAGTCATTACCTCATGGAATATTGGTTGAAAAAGAATATTACATGTATTATCTAGTTAGGGATGTCATTTCATTAAAACAAACCACTCAAAATATCCTCAAAATTCTAGGACATTTCACATATTTTTAATTATCATTATAAGTGTCTTCATGCATATCTTTGGCCTTATCATTAGTGTTATCAAAACATTTTCTCATTATAGTTTCCACGATACAAATAATAATTCCTCCAATACAAAATATTATGAAGAAACCTTTTATAATATTTATTAAATGAGTTACAAAAATGAATATCATATAATACAATATAATGATGACGATATCTCATAGTATTTGGAAGGAAATGTTCATAATAAATTAAACTAAGAAAAAAAATTAAATATTTTATTTTATTCTCCATAAATGGAACCTAAATAATATAGGGATAAGAAATAAATTTTATTAATTGATAAATACTTAGAGATAAAGGGGTGATCAAAAAATAACAGTATGGGAAGAACTATGATAATAAAACATAACTTGTGGGACAGAAGTGTGACATGATATCATATAGAGCATTCTAATTAGTAATAACATGAAATAATATAATAATTAAACTAATTATCATACGATCATGGAGGTATAAGAACTTTGGTAGCATCAAAGCACATGGCATAAAAATATTTCAAGTATAACAAGCATGAGAACATCACGTTTTAGAGAGAGTCCCAAAATTGATTGGGATTACTCCCTAATCTAATACATGATTCATCATGGTAATTATGATTTACCTAATTCAGTTATGAATAATCTAGGTTTTATCATCATAAAATTTTCATGATCTATTTGTTCCATTAAATGTGAATCATTCATAATGAATAACGTATTAATTATAATGGGAATGAACATGTCTTCCATAATATTCCATCATATCATATTCAATAGAAATTCCACAAAAAAGGATTTTTGGAAATGATTTCAAGGTTTTAACTACACCATACATGTAATGTATATAAAATTGATTATATATAAGATTCATTAATTCATAATCTATAAGAAATACACAACAATAATGGTTATTTCCCTTGATTAATGTAATATAAAGAGGAAATAATTTATTCTTGAGGAAAATAATCATTTCACGTTATGTAAGGGGATGTCATCTTAATTGAAAATGATTTTTGAAATAACACATTGAGAATTTATTGATTAATATATTCTTTAAATTAAAAAAATATAATTAATATCTAATAT
Organism: Viscum album; assembly: GCA_963277665.1. NCBI lineage: Eukaryota > Viridiplantae > Streptophyta > Magnoliopsida > Santalales > Viscaceae > Viscum > Viscum album. The sequence goes on from OY728159.1 coordinate 1,221,984,717, forward strand.
ATTCTATGAAATTAATGAATTGATTTTGAAAATGAACATTTAAATATAAAATGTATTTTTGATAATGAAGAGTGGTTATGGAGAAGTTATAGTTCTTTTCATATAGAATTCTTTAAAAAACAGACATTTATCGCATGGATTTATAGGAAAATTTCAAAATTATATTTTTAATAACAATATAGTACAATTCGATTTTTTTTAATTCTAGTTACTAATATGAATTTATTTAAATTTTTATTTTATAAAAAAGATTTTTTTTAAATAGTTAGATGAAAAAAAATATTTTTATAATTATGAGATAACTAAAATTGTATTTTCATAAAGAAAACATCCTCTGTAAAATTAATTTAAAGTAGTGGAAAATAGAAATATTAGTGAAAAATCCATGAATAACCATAGGAGAAGAAAATGAAATTGATTTATAATTCATGGACCGACTAATTTCTTTACATGTAAATTCACATGTTTACAATATCAAGTAAAATGATATTGTAACATAAATAATTACCAAATTTTTAAATTTTATATAATAACATTCCTTAAATAATGTAGATTTATCGTGCCATAATATTTAAGGTTTGGAATTACTCATGATATTGTTTTTAAACTGGATTTTTCTATAGTATTCAAAATAAAATAGGTAAACACATGAACATGAGTCTCAGAGAAACATGATTTAGATGAAACTCTTAAAATTTTCATTTCATTTAGTTGAGAGCAGATTTTTTCCCAATTATGTGAAAAAATTACTAACATATAAAATATTAAATAACACGTAATGAAATAACTTTTAATTTAAAACTTATTTTTGTAGTAATATAATCAATGATATAGCTATATGACCCAATGAATTGAAATTGGGTGAAGAAACCCCTAACTTCATGCTTCCCTCTACAAAAGAGTTCATTAAACTCGAATATAGTGCATTTAGAAATGTTATTAACAAATTATATAATGATATTATTATTTATAATTTTATATATTATCGTTTTATCATATCGTATTACAGATTGGTTAATAATATTTCTTGATCAAAATTGTTCCTATTGTTAATGTACATTTCTTCATATGCTCGTATTATTATAAAAGTTGGGAATATTGAACTTACGATATCATTAATTTATATCCAAAAGTATACTAATGTTATTAAAATTATTTATATTCATCACATAAATCTTTATAATTATTATTTTATTTTTAAGAAGAAAAGTGAATCTCATCCCTTCATGGAGACGATATGTTGAACATATGCCTGAGTGACATTATAATTTGTATACTGAGTGAAATGTAATGGATGATAATTTAATATTAATTTTAAAGACATAGTTACATGTCAAAAATATAACATATGTTATTTAAATTTAACATCTTCTCTTACAAGAAAATAGTATGTCCAAATAGAATCACATCACCCCATGAAGTGGTGGTCTGCCTTTCAAATGTGAAATTTGACACCCCAAAACACTTCTCTCATGTAATAATAATATAATGGTTTTGTGAAAAAAACAGAAAAACAAAATACTAGAAATTTTTATTAAAATAAAACCCCAAAGTGTTCACATTATAGTAAGACCACTGGAAGGCTATACCAACCCAAAACACCTATTAAAACCCTATCACAACAACAGAGAGACAACTTTAAATAATGACAAGACCCAATAAATAATGAAGATACTTAGGGTTAGTCACGATGAATAACATAACAACCAGAATCATTAAAATCGTACTAAGAATCAGTGGTATAGCAAGAACCTTTATCGATAATTATCTTGAATTTTGGACACCCTATGGTATGGTTTTATAAGTCATCAACTTGACCATTGCATTTGGTGATCACTGCATTCTAACGGTTATAAATATAGAGGATGGTCTTTTTGGTGGATTAATTAAAATCAAATAATTATAATTTAATTTTCCAAAATATTTAAGTTATGAATTGAAATTATAATATAACCTCTTATTATGAAATTTAAAAAGATAGTGGAGTATATTTTGAGCTACATTAAGAATGAATTTAAAATAATGTTATATTTTTGAACATCTATCAAATATTTAAAATATATTATAACGGATTTCCTTCTTAATTTCTGAACAAGGTTTTATCGAAAGTATGTTGTTTGGTTTCTATAAAAAAGTATAAGTTTTCCTATTGATGTATTAAATTTCAATTTTTAACATTGTGTTTTAAAACCTTATATCTTATACAAGTAAGGAATATTTTTGTTTAAAAATACCTATTTATGTGTTAGGAATGATTGTATTAATCTATAACAAAAAATAATCCCCATAAGGGCCACCCCTCACGCCAGGCTGGGAGAGGCATCATGCGTTAGGCAGACGAGACTAGGCCTCAGCCTCAGCACATGCTGGCCAGGGGGCTTGTGATCACGTGATGCATGCTAGGTCTAGTGAGTGATGGGCATAGCTACCCCGAAAGGTTAACATGAGCATACAAAAGCGGATTAGAACGTGCCACCATGTGGGGTGGCATGACGGCATGGGTGGACGTAGGACTATGACCGTATAACTTATTACAGGGCTTTACCGAGAGGGGGGAGGGAGAATTATGAACCTCTTCCTCGACTCCCTGGCTTATAAAGGGTCATGAAACCTCACTCCATTTCGATGTGGGTATATAATTTTAATACTAAATGAAATCCAGGTCATTGGATCACGTCACATGTGATATGAGCCATCTATTTTTATTCTACGCTCGATCCCAAGAAGTTGCGGAATCCTCTACGTTTTTTGTGCACCATATGATCCAAGACAGATCTATTCTCGTTTTTCTACAATTTTGAAAACACCGCATCGAATCTGAGCCTGTAGGATCGAAATAATGATGTAGATTCTCAATATAAAAGAGGGGGGGGGGGTAAATTTTATACTTTTAAAAATTCCTTTGGAACCTTTAAAGTTGGTTACAAATAACTATGTTCTCCTTAAGCAAAGGAAAGGGCTATGTTTACAAAATTTAAACTAAGAAAATTCACAACACCTCTAATACCGAATGAAAACTTGGAAAGGGATTCCGAACGTAGGTTCCGGAAATATGGTTTCTGAAATTGAAACTTAACAAAAGATTACAATAGGAGATTCTACCTTAAAGCGTATAGAATCTAAATGAAACAGAGTACAAGTAAGGAAGTATAAGAAAGTTATACTTTCCTTATAATAAAAAATGTAGTGGAAATTAAACAAGTAGTTAAACTACAAGTAACAAGATAATAGTCTTTTAACCCAAAGAGAAGGGTATCCAACAACCTTGGATAAAGGTCCCTTGATTTATACATTCAAGAAACTCTGTCTTACCCACACCAGGGTAAGCCCCTGACACGATGATTGGAGTGTCTCTGACTTTCTATCCCCGCAAGCCCTCTTCGTCAAGGTAGTTGGAAACCTCTGTCTTCCTCAGCAAGGAAGCCCTCGAACTTCAAGGTAGTCGTCACCTCGGTCTTCCTATCCCCGGAAGTCCTCGAATGTAATCACCAACATTCGGAGTCGCATGAAGCTTTGAGAGTTAATAAGAGCCTATCTGTCTAGAAAACACTTCAAGTATGTAATCACATGAGTCGAAGATCAGTCATCCTATCAGAACCGAGCTCTTTCAAATGAGCTTCTATTTATAGGTAAGGTCGGCTCCTTCTCCAACGGTCATATTTTCCTTAAAGATCGGAAGGACCTGTACACGTGTCACTTAGACAACGGTTAGTTTATAACAAAATAGACGACATTGTTTTATAACAAAACAAGTGTAATAGAATGTAAGACATCGTTTTAATTATAACTCAAAAGTTCGCAATGAAATCTTCGGAGTGAAGATTCGGAGTGAAATGGAAATAATAAAGAGTAGGAAAAATTATAGAAATGTAAGCAGAATAAAAGTTCGGAGTCTAACCAAAATATTTTTCGGAGTCTGAATTAATTCAGAGTGTATAAAACAAAGATAATCAGATTCTGTTTAATAAGGGAATTCAGAATGAGAGTTTGTCATCAGAATTCGTAATGAGAATTCATCATCAGAATTTGTAATGAGAATTCATCATCAAAATTCGTAATGTGAATTCCTCATCAGAAGTCATAATGAGAATTCCTCATCAGAATTCGTAATGTGAATTCATCATCGAACTTCATAATAATTTGTATCCTGAATTTGGATTAAAACCGTATCCGGAATTCGGAATGATTATTTATCACACTTCTCATTCTGGATTTCGGAGTGAAAATTTATCACAGTTCTTATCCAGAATCCGGATCTTAAAACAGAATACTTCATATCAAAGTTTCAAGCAATTCCGAGAAAATAGAGATGGATCCGAATCTCATACTTAAGAAAAATCTTGATGAAAATATAATCAAGAAAAATTTCTTTATAAAAGCATTTTTCCCTTATAAAAGAAATTTTCCTTAAGAAAGCATTTTTCCTTAAGGATAAGGTGTTTTTGATTTTCAAAACAAGAAGGAATAGAAAAGTCATAAGGAAAAACTTATTGACTCAACAATCTCCCCCTTTTTGGAAAGCACAAACATCCTTACGAAAAAGAAATTCTAAGAAGAAAGAAAAACATTAAGGCTTATCTCCCTTTTATTTGAGGATATTGATGAATACGACTAACTCCCCCTTAGGCTTTGAAACTCTAAAGAACGTATTCTATATTTCTGGAGTGGCATTTCATTATTAATAATAAAGTCTTCTTAAATGAAAAACACCCCCTTAAACAAACTCTTATTAGAGTTCTTTTTCCTTAAGGATCTTATCCTTCTCCCCTTAGATAAACTCTTATTAGAGTTATTCTTTTTCTTAAGGATCTTTTCATTCTCCCCCTTTGTGATTTTCAAAAAGAGATCGAGGGAATGGAAAAAATAACAAAGTACCTGAATCATTAGTAGCAACAACAAAAGGAACGACAAGCACCAATTTCATTAAGTTTGAGATCTCAACAACAAAAAATTACAACAAAAAGATCAGATTTGGTTATTTCGGATCTGTTTCCTTCGAAATGATCCCCTTATGAATAGTCGTGATCTTCTTCAAGTCTTTATGATCTTCTTCAGCTTGCTTCTCTAAGACAACTATTCTTGCGGATTGGGCTTCAATCTTTTCTTCCTGGGCTTTCAGCTTTTCTTCCTGAGCTTTGATCTTTTCTTCCTGAGCCTTCATCTTCTGATCAAACTCAATCCGATGATCCCTTTCAAATTTCCAGTTCTGAGAAATAGAATTCAACTTCCCATTCAGATCTCTGACTTCTTGAATCCGGAAGTTCTTTTCATCTGTCAGCTTCTCTTCAAAGGATGAAGTTAACTCATTTATCTTCCTGTCCTCAGTCTCAAAGGCATCTTTAACATTGGATTGGAACTCATCGAATAACCTCATCTCTTCAATAGTCTTCTTCGACCAGTTTTTCATTTTCTTGCAATGATTTTCAATGTGCTTCGTAGCCAACAAAGAAGGTTTTGAACTGAGCCTCAATCTCAACGTACTAGTCCATAACCATAGATACGGAGTCAGTTTTCTGATTCAAAGCATACTGGAGCATCTGACATCTTGAATCAATACTTGAGAAGGTCGGAATGGATCCCACCAACTTCTTTAATGGCTGGACAACAAAGTCATGCCCTACCGAGGATGATTCCGAATCTGATACTTTTCTTGTAGAATTATCTTCCTCAATAAGCTCCAACTTCCTTATAGATGAATCACCATATTCTCTTTTCTTGCTAGCCACTGATTTCGGAGTCTCAACAAGGAGTTTCTTTCCCTTGTCTTTTTTCAGAATTGATTCTTGATCAAGTGTTTTCTGCTCACCAGAAGACACTTGAATAATATCATCAACAACTTTTTGAACAACATCTTCCTCATTCTTATCCTTCTCTGGAGTTACTAACTTAGAGGATTCAGCCTCAGAAGTTCGGAGTGACAGGTGTTCTGAAGGCGACCCCATATACTCATATACTTCTTTCAACAAGTCTCTTGTTTCACCACTTGCTTCAAAAATTCCTTCTTCCTCTTCCACTTGCTGAATCTGCTCGAGTTCCTCAACATGCTCAACTCTAGTCTCTTCTGGAAAATCAAGGTTTCTTCCTGGAGTCTCAGGTAGAGATTCCAGGGAGAAAGTTTTTGGAACTGGAATGCTTCCAGATACCATCTCATTATACATTAACAACGCTTGGTCTGCCTCGGCTTCAAACATCTTCTTCTTGAGCTTCTTCTCCTTTACATGTTTTTCAATCTCATTAGAAGTTCTCTCCTTTAGTGCCTTACCTTCCGCAGGGTCCAATCCAAACTGCGGATCCCCTTCTTTCCTTTTCTCTTTATCTTCTCTCCACTTCTCAACAACCTCATCAGGAAAAGTCTTCTTCTTCTTTGGATTGGGAGGTGCGGTTTGAGCTTCCTTAGACTTAGGATCCTCAACTTCAGCTGCAACTTCCTTCAACTTTCTTTTCTTTACAGGCTTAGATGATTCCGGTTCAGCAGCCTTCAGAGCCGCTTCTTCTTGATTAGGCAGATCGGAGAACTCACCAGTCTCCTTGTTGAAAGCCACATCCATCCTCTTAAGGGTAACATCATTGACCAACAAAATTTTGCAAACCCTTGGCTTAGATCTGCAAGCTTCCTTGAAGGACCCAAGGCACCGAACTATCAACCTCAATAAAATTGCTGGGTACATTACGATCTGGTCTATGAGATTTCCTTTCTAAAGATTCTCAATGGTTATAAGAATGTGCCTCATGATGTTAAACTTCCTTAGATTTATCAGGAAATCTAAGATGTAGATCTCACTCTTCTTCAAGATGTCTTTATCACCTTTCCTCGGTACGATAAGACCTTGTACCCACAACTCAATAATCCGGAAATTTGTAGGAAAACTGGCAATCTTCGGAGCTTTGTTATCTGAGAGTCCGAGAGTTTTCATGGATTTTTCTTTGTCAAAGCTACCCTTAGAATCCGGAAAAATGTGAGATATAAACTCGGCTCTTCCTTCATAGGATAGCCCTACCAAGATTGATACCTTCGTATAAGAAAGTTTGTAAGTCTTACCATAAGACTTAAAAGAAAATTTCTCCCTATTATCTTCCTGAAAGAAGGAAACTGTTTCATAGAACTCACAAAGCAACTCCGAAAAAACATCATCTTGATTCCCCGGTTTGGATACAACAATACCTTCCCATCCATTCAACTTATTGTTCTTTGAAATAAGAGAATCATGGTTGTTGAATAAATCCGTATGGACTAACCTTTCCCTGTAAAATATCCATTGTGAAATAGGCTTGGTGGAAGATAATTCTTGAGACACTAACTCCGCAGACATTCGGATCTGATGTCCCCTGAGAAGTTCAGAATGGAGAAATCTGAAGTTCAGAACGGCCTTAAATCAGAGAGGCAGAGATTCGAGACGCAAGAGCTTGAAATCAATGTGGGACGAGTATTTGGGTCCCCTTTATATAGGCAATGAGATGACGGTTCAACTTCCGCGGTTGATCTAACGGTTGGGATAAACTGATATCAGATCTGACGGTTGAAAACTTGAATCCGATCTTTTTGAGGTTTTTATTAAAACAAGTAATTAAGAAAACTATAATCCGAAAATATAATATAAGAAAATGCCAGTAAGTAAAATATGACTACGAAAACTTGAGTAAGGTAATCATGCCTTTCGGATTGGCTTAGGAGAATTATTCTTAATGGGTAATATAAAAATGACTACGGAAAAAAATCTTTATTATGAGAAGATAGAGTTTGCAAAAATTTTACTACAGAAAATAAACTTAGTACGAGCCAAAAAAAATTAGTAAGGAAAATTTAGTAAGGAAGATTCGTTACGAAAATCTCGTTATGAAAATACCAGTACGAAATTTTCCATTCTGGATGTTTTCAATACGAATACATCCATTCCAGAAGTGTTCTGTACGAAAATGTCCATTCTGGAAAATTGTAGTTCCGGATATTCCATTCCGGAAATCTTCATTCCGAAATGATTGAAAACAAACTTTGAAAAACTTTGTTATTATATCAAATAAATGTACTCCCCCTATGAAAAGGAGTTTATTTCTGTACAGAGAGTTTTTCAACAGAAATTTAATTAAGAAAGATTACCTTACGGTTATCATCCCTAACTTCTGTTTAATGTATTCAAATCTATCAGAAGGTAATGATTTTGTGAAAATATCATCAAGTTGATCTTGCATTCCAAAAAACTGAAGAATAATATCTCCTTTTAGTGTGTGATCCCTATGAAATTGATGCCTAATATCTATGTGTTTTGCACGGGAGTGATGTGTAGTGTTCTTACTAAGGGCAATGGCACTTGTGTTATCACTCAAAATTTGAGTTTTGGTAAAACTCAAGCCATATTCTGTGAGTGTGTTTTGCATCTACAACACTTGAGCACAACAACTTCCAGCTGCTACATATTCAGCTTCAGCAGTGGATAGTGCTACAAAATGTTGCTTCTTGCATGACCAAGAGACTAGCCAATCTTCTAAGAAATGACAAGTTCCGGATGTACTTTTTCTATCCATTCTACATCCACCAAAGTCAGCATCAGAAAGGATTTTAAGGATAAAATCATTTCCAGAAGTATAAAATAATCCTAAATCCATGGTTCCCTTAAGGTAGCGAAAAATTCTTTTTACTACCCTTAGGTGATATTCTTTAGGATTGGATTGATATCTTGCACATAAGCATACTGAAAACATTAAGTCTGGTCGACTAGCTGTTAAGTAAAGTAAAATTCCTATCATACCACTAAATGATGTTTGATCTACTGGTTTCCCAGCTTCATCAATATCTAAAGAATTTGAGGTACCAATGGGAGTACTTATACACTTAGTGTTGTCATAACCATACTTTTTAAGAATATCATTAATATACTTATGTTGAGATATGTTGGTTCCTTCTGGTTTTTGAGATATTTGAAAACCAAGGAAAAAAGTTAACTCATCCTCATACTCATTTCAAACTCAGATTTCATTAGACTTGCAAAAGAGTCGGTCAAAGATTGCTGAATTGAACCAAATATGATGTCATCAACATAAATTTGAACAATCAAAACATTGTTCTTATCTTTCTTTATAAAAAGGGTTGGATCTGCATTTCCCTTAACATAGTTACTTTGAAGCAAAAATCCAGTAAGTCTATCATACCAAGCTCGTGGGGCTTGTTTAAGACCATATAAATCTTTGGTAACTCTAAAAACATGATCAGAATGTTGTGTATCTTCAAAACCGGGAGGTTGTTCAACAAAGACCTTCTCTTGAACATAACAATTAAGAAAAGCACATTTCACGGCCATTTGGAAAAGTTTGAAATTAAAGAATGCTGCAACGACAAGTAGAATATGGATAGATTCAATTCTAGCTACTGGAGCATAGGTTTCTTCATAGTCTATTCCCTCTTGTTGATTATAGCCTTTAAAAACAAGTCTAGCTTTATTTCTTACTATGACTCTATTTTCATCACATTTATTTCTGAAAACCAATTTTACTCCAATGACAGAAGTTTCCTTAGTTCTTTCAACCAAGGTCCAGACTTTATTCCTTTTGAATTCATTTAGTTCATCTTGCATGGCTTTAATCCAATCTTCATCACCTAAAGCTTCATCGGTGCTTTTAGGTTCTAATTGGGAAAGAAATGCTAGATGTTCTACTTCATTTATTAAAGAACATCTAGTCCTTACAGGTTGAATTACATCACCAATGATACTATCACTGGGATGATTCTTAAGAAACACCTGATTTGGGTTTTGTAAAACCTGTTCATCAACATACGGTAGAAAGTCTTCTGGGGTAAATGTTTCAGGAATATTTCCTTGAACATTAACCTTATCAGAAGGTTCTTCTATCAAAGGTTGACAATCAGTTTTTGAAAACACATCCGAGGATGTAGGCTGAGGTTTAAAAAAAAAGGATCTGACTCATCAAATTTTACAAGTACTGTTTCTTCAACAGTACAAGTGTTTTTATTAAAAACTCTATAAGCCTTAGAGGTTGTGGAATAACCGAAGAAAATTCCTTCATCAGATTTTGGTGCGAATTTATGTAAGTTATCTTTAGTATTCAGAATAAATACCTTGCAACAAAAAACCTTGAAGTAAGATAGTCTTGGTTTTCTACCATTCCATAACTCAAAAGGAGTTTTATTAAGAAAAGGTCTAATTAAAACTCGATTTATAGTATAACAAGCAGTACTTATAGCTTCAGCCCAGAAATGTCTAGCAATATAATATTCACTCAACATGGTTCTAGTTATCTCTTGAAGAATTATATTTCTTCTTTAAACTACACCATTCTGTTGAGGAGTTCTAGGTGCTGAAAAATTGTGAGTAATACCTTTTTTACTACAAAAAGTTTCAAAATCAGAATTTTGAAATTCTCCTCCATGATCACTATGAATAGTTTTCAATGGAAGGTTTTTCTCATTTTTAACTTGAGCTCTAAAACTTTTGTAATAGGAAAAAGCATCAGATTTATTTGCTAGAAAATAAACCCAAGTAAATCTAGTGTAATCATCAACTTGAACAAACACATAGTATTTGCCTCCAATACTTCCAGTTTGTGTAGGACCAAAAAGATCCATGTGCACTAACTGTAATACATTGGTTGTTGAGACTTCACCGATTGATTTAAAACTAGATTTATGTTGGTTTCCATATTGACAAGGATCACAAACTTTATAAGAATCAAATCTAAGCTCCAGTAGATCCTTAACTAGTTTCTTCTTAGAGAGTTTACATAGGTTCCTAAGGTTACAGTGACCTAGTCTTCTATGACATAATCAGGAGTGATCTTCCATTGCACTTAGGCAAGTTAAATCTTGGCGTCTGAGGTATTCTATGTTTAAGGTGTAAACATTCTCTTGCCTATTGGCTGAGAGAATAAACTCTTCCTTGGAATTGTGAACTAAGCACTTATCATTCCTAAAATTTACAAGGTAACCTTCATCACATAACTGACTTATGCTAATGAGGATGTGATTAAGACCTTTAACAAAAAGAACATTTGAAATCAAGGTTTTACCAAGAAGAACAATATTACCAATACCAACAATCTCTCCCTTAGCATTATCTCCAAATTTTACCTTTCCTCCTTTCGTTTTGATAATCTTTTAAAAATAGCTTTTGTTACCAGTCAGGTGCCGGGAACATCCACTATACATGTACCATGTATTGTTGCTCGTACTCTCTTTATTTTCCTGAAATCAAGAAGAAAAATTAGACTTTCGGAATCCAAAATTATTTGGATCCGAGACTTCCAGATAATAAAATTTTAGGAACCCACATCTTCTTAGAGAAGTAAGCTTTGTGAAATCCCAAAGATTGGGTTTTGTTTAAGGAACAATTCTTTTCCCAGTGACCACCACATTGACACTTGGTACAAAATGGGGCACTTTGAGGAACAAAATAATTGTTACTGAAAATTGGTTTTGAATGGGTATAACCAAATCCAGATTTATTTCTTAAAGGTCGTATTTGAGAATACATTTTATCAAAATTTTCATTACCATGGGTAAAGTTTGATAAACACTTTTTAAGGAAAAAATTTTGGACTTGAGTTTTACATCCAAGTTTTTATCCTCAAAATCATTAGTTTTAGAACTAGAGCTAGGCTCAAAAACATTTTTATTAGAAATTACTTTTTCTAATTATTTAGAAAGTTCATTCTTCTCAGACCTTACTTCCTCAAGATTCTTTGAATTACTTTTAAAATCAGATTTTTTCTTATCTAGATCTTTAGAAAGATCTGATATCTCTTTTGTTAGAATAGAATTCCTAGAGTTTGCCTTATTAAGTTTTTTATTGAGTTTGGAATTCTAAATTTCAAGAAGTTCAAAAAACCTAGATACTTCTTCATAAGTAGGTAATGTATTTTCCTCATCAGAAGATGATTCTTCATCAGAAGAGTTATAATACTTACTATCATTATAATTTAAAGAAACATTGGTCAATGATTTAGCATTTCGTACCTTAGCCATAAAACAATGATTATCAATAGGTAATCTGGCTATAAGACCAAGATTCTTCTGTCCCGAAGATTCATAATCAGAAGATTCATCTGAAGAGTCACCACCACTTACACTCCAGGTGTCATTGGCTTTCAAAATGTTCTTAGCTTTAGCTTTATAATATTTCTTTCTGTTCCTGTCTGAATGGATTTCTTTCCTTTCTTTCTTTTTGAGCATAGGGCAATCTGGTCTAATATGTCCAGCTCTTTTTCATTCATAACAAGTAACGTCTCCATCATTCTTATCTTTCCTTTCCTGTTTCTTATACTTGGATTGGAAATTTCTCTGGCCAGCTATCTTGTTCATCCTTTGAGCTAGATTGGCTAATTCATTTTCTGAGACTTCACTCTCACTAGATTCGGATTGGAAAATAACTTTCTTAGACTTGGATCTGGTTACTCTCTCAAGAGTCTTAGCTTTCATCTAATTTGATGTTATAATAAAAGCAACAGTACCATTTCCATTCTTCTTCTTGATGTTTTCTGCATCTCTCTTCATTCTGGTTTCATGTTGTAGAAGAGTTCCAAAAAGCTCATCAAGAGAGATCTGAGTGACCTTCCTGCTTTCATCTATAACTGTTCTTTTGGATTCCCACTCATTAGGGATAATATCAATTATTTTATCCACAAGAGCTTCATCATCTAAACCTTTCTCTCCCATAGACTGTAGGCTATTTACGATAGTTATAAATCTCTGTTGAACTTTACATATTGGTTCTCTATAAGGAATGTTGAAGCCATGATATTCAGCTCTAAGCATAGCTCTTCTAGTCTCAATCACTTTAGAAGTCCCAAAGTGTGTAACCTCTAACTTCTTCTAGATACAGTTATCTGCTTCACAAGAAGAAATTTGGCTATATATATTTCTAGTCATTGAACATAGTAGAGTATTGCGTACCTTATAGTTAAGTTGATATTCTTGCTTTTCCTGTTTAGTGAAAGTTCTAACTTCCATGTCAGGAATTTTATAATCACTAGTAAGAATTACAAAGTTATCCACTCTAGTGTTGATAACAAAAGTCTTCATTCGATCTCTCCAGTACTCATAATCATTACCATCAAATATATGTGGTCTTGTAGGATTTCGATTATCAATCGAACCAACATTAATTCCTTCCATACTTGAACAACCATTGGCACACAAACTTCTTAGTAGCAAAAAAATTTGTAATAACAAAGTTCGGAATGGAAAAGTGAGCACGAAAAACTTATTCGTAAGTATAAGTATTTCAGAGACCTGCTCTGATACCAATTGTAGGATCGAAATAATGATGTAGATGCTCAATATACAAGAGGGGGGGGGGGGTGAATTGTATACTTTCAAAAATTCATTTGGAACCTTTAAAGTTGGTTAAAAATAACTATGTTCTCCTTAAGCAAAGGAAAGGGCTATGTTTAACAATGTTAAACTAAGAAAATTCACAACACCTCTAATACCGAATGAAAACTTGGAAAGAGATTCCGAACGTAGGTTCTGGAAATATGGTTCCGGAAACTGAAACTTAACAAAATATTATAATATGAGATTCTTCCTTAAAGCGTATAGAATATAAATGAAACACAGTACAAGTAAGGAAGTAAAAGAAAGCTATACTTTCCTTATAATACAAAATGAAGCGGAAATTAAACAAGTAGTTAAACTACAAGTAACAAGATAATAGTCTTTCAACCCAAAGAGAAGGCTATCCAACAACCTTTGATAAAGGTCCCTTGATTTATACTTACAAGCAAGTCTGTCTTACCCACACCAGGGTAAGCCCTCGATACGAAGATCAGAGTGTCTCTATCTTGCAATCCCCGCAAGCCCTCAACTTCAATGTAGTTGCCAACCTCTGTCTTCCTCAGCAAGGAAGCCCTCGAACTTCAAGGTAGTCAGCACCTCTGTCTTCCTATCCCTGGAAGTCCTCAAATTTAATCACCAACATTCAGAGTCGCACGAAGCTTTGAGAGTTAATAAGAGCCTCTCTCTCTCTAGAAAACACTTCATGTATGTAATCACATGAGTCGAAGATCAGTCAGCCTTTCAGCACCGATCTCTTTCAAATGAGCTCCTATTTATAGGTAAGGTCGGCTCCTTCTCCAACGGTCATATTTTCCTTAAAGATCGGAGGGACCTGTACACGTGTCACTTAGAGAACGGTTAGTTTATAACAAAATAGATGACACCATTTTATAACAAAACAAGTGTAACAGAATGTACGACATCGTTTTAATTCTAACTCAAAAGTTCGGAATGAATGCTTTGGAGTGAATATTTGGAGTGAAATGGAAATAATAAAGAGTAGACAAAATTATAGAAATGTAAGCAGAATAAAAGTTCGGAGTCTAACCAAAATATTTTTCGGAGTCTGAATTAATTCAGAGTCTATAAAACAACGATAATCAGAATCTGTTTAATAAGAGAATTCAGAATGAGAGTTCGTCCTCAGAATTCGTAATGAGAATTCATCATCAGAATTTGTAATGAGAATTCATCAATAGAATTCGTAATGAGAATTCCTTATCAGAATTCGTAATGAGAATTCCTAATCAGAATTCGTAATGAGAATTCGTCATCGAAGTTCATAAGAATTCGTATCCTGAATTTGGATTAAAACCGTATCTGGAATTCGGAATGAAACTTTATCACAGTTCTCATTCTGGATTTCGGAGTGAAACTTTATCACAGTTCTTATACAGAATCCGGATCTTAAAACAGAATACTTCATATCAAAGTTTCAAGAAATTCCGAGAAAATAGAGATGAATCCGAATCTCATACTTAAGAAGAATCTAGATGAAAATATAATCAAGATAAATTTCTTTATAAAAGCATTTTCCCTTATAAAATAAATTTTCCTTAAGAAAGAATTTTTCCTTATGGATAATGTGTTTGTGATTTTCAAAACAAGAAGGAATGGAAAAGTCATAAGGAAAACCTTATTGACTCAACAGAGCTATCAGATGTATCTCATATCTTATCACATCTATCTATTTCTTTTTATAATCGACGCATCACTATGGTCATCCAATCATCTCAATTTTTAATCCCAACCATCCATTCTTTCTCGGGGTTTCCTCCTGCCTATGCTAGACCAGTAACCCTTACCATTTTTTCACATGTTTTCCACACCAGTGACTCCTCCCATCACTATATGAGACATCCCATTCCCTAATTTTTTCCACAAATACATCTCCTAGTCTTTTAATATACTGATTAGGGCTTGGATTTCCAAAATTAGATTTAAAAATAATGTATTTTTTATAGAATAAAATAGCTTAAAAACAATTGATTTGCACTCTAATCTCTCGGTCCTCCAACTTCTCATGTATCTTTTATGATCTCTAGTGTCTTCCTAGAGCCTCTACTCCTCCTCATACCAGGAAAGGGAATATATATTGCCCTATCTTTTTTGTTTAAGGGTATACACATAAATTTTTTTACTCATAAAAATATATATAACCCTACGATTCATTTAAAATCTTCTCTTATACCGATTTATTGTCTTCTAGAATTTGAGTTCAAGAAGTATTATGAACATAAGGGTTTACATTATACATAGAAAACATATTTATGTAAATTATATATATGTAGTTGATTGTATTTTTGGTTTATGAATATATAAATATATACATGTACGATCAAACAATATGGGTAAAACTCTTTTAAATTCGATTTTGAGACTACAAAAACTTGTGTTTTGAACATCATTAGAATAAAAAAATGTAAGGAATTAGGGGTCGAACAAAACCATTACATATATATATTTGTTTTTTTAATCGATCATGTATAGTTATACAGTTCAATTAACTCACCTTATAGACTGGATAAAAGGCTTTTAACATTTAAATCCATTCGATAATTTATGTTTTTGAAAAACATGTAAGTATAAATAAATTTTTTTATAAGATACTTATATATGCATGGTTGTGAACATAAGTATTATATATTTACATATAGATTATTTACGTTTTTATAATAAATAATCAATTTAAAATATATGTTATAATTTAAGATATAGGGACTCTTGTTCATTAATGTGATTTATAAATTATAGTCATAAGGTTGACATTAGAATTATTTTTGGTTTAATCCCATTTAAATGTATATTTAGAAATGTAAATATATGTGTACGCAATTGAACATTGAATCTCAATTTTACTTATAATTTTCCAAAGTTCGTAAATAAAAAAAACTAGTTGTTTTCAAAATATGAATGTTCTATTTCAAAATACTAATCTTTTTATACACCCTTATATATAAACTGATTTACAAAATACTAAACCCAAATTTGAGATATTCTAAATATAATTCTATTGATGTGTTTAGTGATTTTGTAGAGTTCATGAGTGTATTATTTAAGGTTTTAAACTCACATATTCATATGTATGAATCACTCATTTTCTTAAATATATTCAATAATAATATTTATGGTTGAATCTATTGCTTTTGCATTTTATCAATATGTACGCATTTGTGATGTGTTCTAAAAAAGAATATCAGTAATAAATATTTTAGATTCTTGATATTAATACCCCACGTGATGTACTTGGTTTATGTTTTAATTAATTATGCATCCAATTCATGATGAAGTTCTAATATATATTTGATTAATATAGTTTAGAATGTAAGGTTATCATTTAATGTGATGGATGAGTCAAAAAGGTTTCCATATGGATTTTCCATTCTATTATGTTTTGAGAATCACAAACACTCTATATCAAAGAAAATTATTATTTCCCCGAAGATTTTACTTATTATGGAAAATTTTTCTTCCCCAAGGTTATTTTCTCCTTACCATTGTTTTCACTGTTAATATTATAGTTTCTCTAAATCTAAATATTTTTATTTCTATGTGAAAAATTCAGTTTCTTTTCTAAAAATCATTGAATCCTATAATTACATAGATATTGAGTATTCTATATTCAGGTTTTGAATTCAGACACTGAATTCTCCAAATTCTGATTCCAAATTGTTTATAATTTTGACTCTAAATTCACAGAATTCTTATTCTGAATTGTTGGGAATTCTGATTCTGAATTTTTTGTAATCAGATTATGAATTCTATGAATACAGATTCTGAATTCTCCAAAATTCCCATTATGAATTCTTTGAATTTAGATTCAAAATTCTATGAAATTCTGATTCCGAATTCATGGAAATTCAGATTCCAAATTATCTGAAAATTCAATTCGTAATTATATGAATTTAGACTATGAATTCCAAAAAATCAGGACTCCAAATTTATCAGAATTTAGGTTCAAAATTATTTAGAATATAGACTCTGAATTTTTTGGAGTTCAGACACTGAAGACTAGAGAATTTTGATTCCAAATTCCTGGAAAAATAAAATGAAAATATTTATGTAATATAGACTCCAAATGATTATTTACATAGACTCCGAACATTATTATTCCATAGACTCCAAAAATGGATTTGGTTAAGAATCCATATTTTTCAGACCCTTGTTTCAGTTATGAAATGATGTCGTCCATTCTGTTTCTAATTAACCAATGATTGAGTGACACATGTACAAGTCCCTCTGTGATTCAAGGAAAAATATGACCGTTGGAGAGGGAGCTGATTGTTGGATAATTTCATAAAAATATGATCTCATTTGAAAAATCTCAATATACTTGTTGATCAATCTAGAGATTACATGTTGTTGAAGTTATTTTTAGAGAGAGAGACTCTCATGATTTTTTCATATTGAACATCGTGTTCAGCTACCATTAGGCGACTCATATTGTTGTTGTGTACAATCAATGACTTCTAGGGACATGAATACATAGGTTCCGACTACCTTGAAGTTATAGGACTTCCATTATATGGATGATAGAGGATCCAACTACCTTGAAGTTCCAGGGATTGCGAGGATATCCCGATAGACTATGATATTCTTATCGAGGGCATACCCTAGTGTGGGTAAGGAAAAATTTCGTGAAAGTATAATTCAATGGACTTTTACCCAATGTTTTTTGATACCTTACTCATTGGGTTAAAAAATTTCATAATTTTTACTTATATTGGTTCTATTTTATTTTCCGCTGAATTTTCATTAATAAGGAAAGTATAATTATCTTATACATTCCGGTTTTTGTATACTCTGATTAGTATGATTTTGTTTTCTTTAAGGTATAATATTTTTCTTTGTAAACTATTCCTATGTTTCATTTTTGGAATAAAATTTATAGAACCTAAAAATATTGCAGAACTGAGCGGTCTTGTGAATTTACCTTGTTTAACATTGTTAAACATAGAATGATTTATATCAACTTTAAAGGTTCCAAAGGAATTTTTTAGGAATACAATTCACCCCCTCTTGTATATTGAGCATCTACATTCATATGTCAATCCTAAAATTGGTATCAGAGCAGGTCAATGAAATACATATATATTCACATATATATTTTCTTCCTCATGTTTTTATTGTTCTAATTATATTCCTTGCATAGTATTTTTATCCTTGTTTACAAAATTTTACTATTAAAGAGTTTCTGAGGAATAATGTTTTTCTTTTAGATGGCTTGTTTAAATGTTGGTTTGATTGACAATATTAATCCTACTCGACCACCTATATATTATGAGAATAATTATTAGTATTAGAGAGATCATATGAGGTCATTTTTTATTAATATTGGAGTGGAAAACTTCGTTGTGATTACTGGATATTACAATGTTCCTGATAAAGAAGTCAAAACATTTACTAATGAAGAAAAATTAGAATATCAACTAAACTACAAGGGAAGAAGTACGTTGTTGTGTTTCATGACTAGGAATATATATATTCATATTTGTTCTTTTGAAGATGCAAATTGTATTTGGATGAAATTTTAGGTTACTCATTTTGGTACATCTATGTTTATAAAAGATAGAAGAGATATGCATAGAGGAGAATATCATGGATTTTTATTTCCTTTTAGAGAACCAATTTGAAAGGTACAAAAACAGATTAGGACTATTTTTTATAGTTTATAATCTATGGGTGTGAAAGGTTTCGATGATGATGCACTTGTGGAAAGGATTATAGATATCATGCCTAATGAGTGGGAATCTAAGAGAGCAACTATTGATGAGAATAGGAAAGTATCGTAGATAACTCATGATTATATTTTGGGAACACTTCTTCAATATTATACAATAATGAAAATATATGATGATTTGAATAAAAAGAATAATGGAAATGGAATTGAAGCCTTTACTACTACTAAAGCAAAGACTCCTAAAAAGGATAAAAGATCCATGTCGAAGAAAGTCATTGTTCTTTCTTAATCTAGTGAACATAAAAATCCTGTTAATGAGATATCTAATATTAATCTATGTTAGGACTAGATATTAGGGAAGAAATACATTTAGAATAGATATATGAAGAAAAAAAAAGGAAAAAATGACTCTAAAGTCACTTGTTTTTAATGCAGAAGAGTATTGCATATAAGGCTAGACTACCCTATGCATATGAGAAATCAAAGAACGGAAAAGAATTCTAAGAAGAATAGAAAGAAGCACAATAATTTTATAGCTAATAATGTTTTGAAATCTAATGAAACATGGAGTGCTAGTAGTGGGGACTCTTCTGATGAATCCTCAGAGTATGAGTCTTCTGGTCAGAAGAATCTTGGTTTACTTACCGTGTTACCGATTTAATGTCATTGTCTAATGGACAGGGTACACAATGATTAATCTATATCCAATGTATCTCTGACTTCTAATTATAGTGATAAAAAATATAATGAATCTTTTATTGAAGAATCTTCTTCAGATGAAGATAATACATTACCGACTTATAGAGAAGTTTCTTAGTTTGCTAAATGTATTGAGAATAAAATTTTAAAGTCAAGAGATTTCTTGATAAGGATTATTCTAGAATATATATTCTTACTAAAGAAGTATCAAGTATTTCTAAAGATTTTGATATGAAAATTTAGGATTTTTAATTTATATCAAAAACCCATGGGGAAGTTAATTAGGATAAGGATAAACTTTTTAAGGATGATGAAAAAGTATATTACAAGAAAAATATTTTCGAAAATAAAATTATTGTAAAGAATAATGTTTATTCGATAAATAAGTTATTAATCTAAAGACTGAAATATTTCCCTTGAGGAAGTGTTTGTCAAATTTTACCTTAGGTACGGAAGACATTGAAAATATTTATTCCCTAATTCATCCTCTAAGGAATAATTATGGATTTGGTTATACTAATTCAAAACCAGTTTTTAGTAATAATTATTTTTTCATAAAACTGCTCCATTATGCACTAAATGATATTGTGGAGGGAATTGTGAAAAAATTGATCCAAAAAAATCAATCTTATGGTTTTCAGAAAGCTTATTTTTTTTTAAAATGTCAATTTCTAGAAATTTTCTTTCTAATGTTTCTAGATCCATGAATGTATGAGTTCTGAAAGTCTAACACTCTTATTTTTAGAAATTTAAATAATGTTCAAATAGCAATACATGGTACATGGATAGTAGATGTTCTCGGAACATGACTGGTAACAAAAACTTCATTGAAATGATTATCTAAATTAATGGAGGAAAAGCATCTTTTTGAGATAATGTTATGGGAGAAATTATTTGAATGGGTAACATTGTTTTTTAGAAATACAATTATTTCAATTGTTTTATTTATTAAGGGTC
Organism: Viscum album; assembly: GCA_963277665.1. Lineage (NCBI taxonomy): Eukaryota > Viridiplantae > Streptophyta > Magnoliopsida > Santalales > Viscaceae > Viscum > Viscum album. The sequence continues at coordinate 1,222,005,335 of OY728159.1, forward strand.
TTAAGAACAAACATATTAGCATAATTCATTAATGTGATGAAGGTTACCTTGTAAATTTTAGGAATGATAAATGTTTAGTTTACAATTCCAGGGAAGAGTACATTCTTTCTGCCCATAGGCATTAGACTGTATTCACACAAAACATGGAATCCATTAATAGCCATGAACAACCTTTTAATAGTCCAATGGAAGATCATTCATGGTTATATAATAGAAGGCTTCAACACTATATCTTTATGAACCAATGCAAACTCTCTAAGAAAAGAGTAGTTATGGATCTACCAGGGTGTAGATTTGCTTATTAAAAATTTTGCGATCTTTTTCAATATGTGAAGCTACATAAATAAAGTATTAAATCTTTTGGTGAGGAATCCACTATTAATTCATTATAGTTGGTACATATAGATCTTTTTGGTTTAAAACAAACTAGAAGCATTGGAGGCAAATATTAGGTATTTTTCTTTTTTTATGATTACACTAGATTTGTGTGGGTCTATTTTCTAGAAAAGAAATTTGATGTTTTTTCATTTTTAAAATTTTTTGGAGCCCATGTTAAAAATGTGAAATATAATCCTTAGATAACTATTCATATTTATCAGGGAAAGAATTTCAAAATTCTTATTTGGAAACTTTTTGAACTAGAAAAGGAATTACTAATAACTTCTCAACACCAAGAACCCCTCAAAAAATAATTTTCTTGAAAGAAGAAATTGAATTCATCAATAGATAACACGAACCATGTTGATTGATTATTCTATAGATAAACACATCTGGGGTGAAGCTGTATGTACTTCTTGTTATACTATTAATCGAGTTTTGATTAGACATTTTCTTGACAAAACCCCATATAAGATATGGAATGGTAGAAAACCTAGGATTTTATACTTAAAGGTATTTGGCTGAAAAGTATTCATTCTGAATACTAAAGATAATCTGCATAAATTCACACCCAATTATGATGAATCAATTTTCTTAGGCTACCCCTCAACTTCTAAGGCATATAGAGTTTTTAATAAAATACATGTACAATTGAAGGAACAGAACATGTTAAATTTGATGAAACTGATCCTTTTGTTTTTATACTACCTCAAACTGCATCTTCTGATGTGTTTTCATTAATTTATTACCAAACCCTAATAATAGAACCTTCTAAGAAAGAAATTTTTATTAAAATATACTTGAATCATTTACCCCAGAAGATTTCCTACCGTTTGTTGATGAACTGATTTTTCGAAACCCAAATCATTTGTTTCTTAAGAATCATCCTAGTGATAGTATCATTTGTGATATAAATCAACCAGTAACGACAGAAGTTCTTTAGGAAATGAATTATAAAATCTAGCATTCAATTCCAAATTAGTACCAAAAATCACAGATGAATCTTTACGTGATTATGATTAGATTAAATCCATGAAATATGAGATAAATGAATTCGAAATGAATAATGTCTATAACTTTGATAAAAGACATAAGGAAACTACTTTTATTAGAGTAAAATTGGTATTTAGAAATAACTGTGATTAAAATGGAATCATTTTATGAAATAAATCATGGTTGGTTACTAAAGACAATAATCCACAAGAAGTAATAGACTATGATGGATCCTATGCTCCTGTAGCTTGAGTCGAATCTATTCGTATTTTAATTTCCATGGCAGCATTCTTTAACATCAATATTTTTCCAATGGACGTTAACAGTGCTTTCTATAATAGGTATGTTCATAGAAATTCATTTGATGAACATACATATATTTTTGAAGATACAAAACATCATGAACATGTTTATAAAAATAAAAATGATTTATATAGACTTAAACAAGCCCAAAGAGCTATGTATGATATACTTATAGGTTTTTCTCAAAACGATTATGTTAAGGGAAATGTTGATCCAACCATTTTAATAAAAAAACATAAGATAAAAGTTTTTTTTGATCAAATTTATTATGATGACATTATATTTGGTTCAACACTTCAATCATTAACTGATTCGTTTGTAGATATATTGAAATCAGAGTTTGAAATGAGTATGATGGGTGAGTTAACATTTTTCCTTGGTTTTCATATTTATCAAAAATAAAGAATGAATTTATATATCCCAACATATTTATATTAAATATAATCTTAAAAAGTATGGATATGACAACACTAAGACTGTAAGTACTCCCATTGGTAGCTCAAATTCACTTGATCTTGATGATGCTGGGAAACCAGAACATTGAACATATTTTAGAGATATGATAGGAAGTCTACATTACATGAAAACAATTCATCCAAACATAATGTTTTTAGTATTCTTATTTTCAATATATCAATCCAATCATAAAGAATCATTTTTAAGTCAGTGAAAATGATTTTTTGATACTTAATGGGAACCATGGATTTATGACTCTTTTATACTTCTGGAAATGATTTTGTTTTAAAATGTTTTTCGGATGCTGGATTTGGTGGATGTAGAATGGATAGGAAAAATACATATGGAACTAGTAATTTCTTTAGATATTCATTAGTTTCTTGGTCATGCAAAAAAAAACATAGTAGAACATTCCACTGATGATGATGAATATTTGGCAGTTGGAAGTTGTTGTGCTCAAGTATAGTGGATAAAAATCACAAAAAGAGACTATGGTATATGTTTTACCATAAAAAATCATATGTGACAATAATAGGTCCATATCCTTAATTAAAAACCCTAAATATCACACTCGTTAAAAACAAATAGATATTAGGCATCACTTTCTTAGGGATCACTCATAAGAAAGAGATATCATTCTTCAATTTATCAGAATATAAGATCAACTTGATGATATTTTCAAAAAAATAGTATACTATAATAATTTTAATATATTAAACAGATGTAATGAATGATAACCATAAGGTAATATTCCATATTAACATCATGTTGAAAATTATCTTCTTATAGTAAGATACTCATTTTCATAGGAGGGGGTGCATTTTCTTGTTAGTTAAATATTATCGTCGTAAATATATTACGATGTGGAAATTTTTTTGGAGTAAAATATTTTATGTAATCAAAATTTTTCGTAATGATAATTTTTTGTAATCAAATTTATTTTTCATAATCATATTTTTCATCGATAGAATTATTCTTAGTCATTTTACAGAACCAAAAGTACTTCATAAAGAATTTTCCTCATTATGAATAATTTTCCTATCCAACCTATATGGTATGTTTTCATTCTTATGTTTTCATAATTATCTTTTTATTTATTGGTATTTTTATCATTATTATGAAAAAGTATAGGATTCATTTTTTTCTTTTTCTTAAATCAGATTTTTTAACTTAAAACCCACAAAATATCGAAACCTATCAAAATCCTTCTTTGGTTATCATCAAAACTGTCAGATTTGATCAGAAGTATTTTCAAACAATGAATCAACCATGGATGTCTAATCATCTCCTAAATTGACTATATAAATCCCCTATAATGGTTGTCCCACATAGGTTTTTTAAACATACATTTTTTCAAGCTCTGGCTCTTTATTTAAGGTCGTTTAGAATCTTCAAATGTTTCCTCAGTTCTAAATGTCTGTTGAAGCCTATCCCCAGAATGAAGTGTCCACTACTAAAGAAATGTACTAGTGATAGAAATATAGAAAAAGGTCGGTCGATCCGATGTTTTATGATATGTATGACTTTGTCATATCAAAGAATGTTAAGTTTAATGGTGGGGAGAGCGTATGTGTATCAAAACCAAGTGCACAGAATTCGTTCTATCTAGACATGATGAATGAGTTCTACGAGACAAAATGTTTCTTCAAATAATAAGGCATAGACATGTTTTTTTAAGTGTTATGGAGTAACCAACTATCTTTCATACAACAATCTAGAAAGGCATATTTGAATTCAATATGAAGTAGAAGTACATTTGGTACTCATAAATTACCTGACCAATCATGATCTTTTAATAAGAAAAAGGCTATAGAGTGTCTTGTCATGAAAGGAGTGAAGACTCTAAAGATTGTTCATATATTTAAAAACTTATGGATTCTAGAATTGTAGGTTTAAGGAATTATAAATCCAAGGAAAGTTGATAATGATATTATGATGAAAACTGATATCTATATAATGGATTTCTTGGTGAACCTCAAGAAGATAAACTTGGTTATGTATATCTTGGTTACAATCAAGAATGTCATGAATGGAAATCTAAACTCTCAAATCATTATGTATCTGGCTATTCTCTAATATATTATAGTTCATTGATTAGAATCGTTCATAATTCCATGTAGTTCCAAGCTGAGAAATTTCAAGGTGATGTTGCTTAATGATGATACTCTAAGGAGAATGAAAATTTGTGGTTTTACTAATTCAAGATAATATTATGAAATATCATAAGAAGAAGTTGATCCATTGAAAATAAATCCAAAAGTGGCTAAAACCTCTAATTATAGTTGAAGGAAGGGAAAGGCTAAGGATCCAGAACAGAAAAGAAAAACTTATGTGGATAAGGAAACTCAGTCCACACCATCGAAGCCAATGAAGTAAAAAGTGTATCTTGATTAAGTAGTGTATATGTAAATAGAGGAAAAGAAAAAATGGAAGTAAGGGGAGATTTTTTTTATTGGACCATAATAAGGAAAATCCATAAAGATAAAGGCTGCTGAAGAGCTTGAAAAAAGAAACAGAAAAAGAAGAAGCAAATGATGAAATGGTCGGAAGCTTAAATCATCCATTCTCTTATTAGGGCTGCTAAAAAAGCCTCTAAGAAAATTATGGAAATAGAATCCTTTTTTAAAGAATATTATCGGACACTCTGGGAAAGAATGTGTTGATTTTGAAGAATTAACATCATGAAGAATAAATAGGTGAAGAATAAGAATTGGATGAACAAATAGATATAGAAGATGTGGATGAAGAAGAAGGTAATGAAACTGATGATATCATAAATAAAGTTATAGATTACCATGATAAGGAAAGTATCTCTGTAAAATAATCAATCTGGATGTCCCATGACGAAACCTCATAACATTATTCTCCATGAAAAGATATGAAGGGATAAGAAGTAGTGAATATGCCAATATATTATGAAAGCATTAATCATGATTTCCTTCATCTGGAATATCACGTAGATGATGTAGAGAACGATGAAGTTGAGGAAGATAAGATTGTTAAGCTGTCAGATAGTGAATAAAAATATCTCAAAGAAAAAGACATAATTCCAAGTGCTAAAAAGGTAAAGGATGTGGAAGTAAATACCCCTAGAATATCTGTTGTGAAGAAGAATGATAACGTTGCTTCATCAAAGAGGAAACTAAGGACATAGAAAAAGAATCCTCACCAACCAAACATTCATATTTAGAATAATCTTCCCTTAGACATGTTTTTATTTTTCAGTCATTGAAATGGATGGTTGGTACTATTCTATTATTCACAAGTATAGAATCATGATTCCAGATGCTTCAATATAAGATAAATCAGAAATCAGAATCAGTATCCATTGTTATGGACAAATGTGTCATACTGGGGGCATATTTTAAAACCTTATTAATTGGTTATGAGGATCATAAATGATCTTGAAAGAAAATTACAATCTGGTCAAAGAATAAAATTGATGAAATGAGAATATTAATTGAATTTCATGATAATTTCAAGGATTCTTTTAACACCGAAGATAGGAATATCAAGGATCATTGAAATAGTATTGAAGAAAAGTTAAGCTTAAAAGAGACTACTCAGAAGCAGGATGTTAAGGATCTGAATAGAAAGCTTAATTTTGTGTCCATGAATTGGAAGTGGGAAATGGATATCAGAATTGACATTTAAGAAAAGATTGTTAGGAAAGAAGAAATTTTGAAAGCTCGTGCAGAATGTCTTAAAGATCCGAATGAAAAAATAATGCCTTAGAGAAGAAAAGTGAATATCAGGATCAATTTCTTATGTGTGAATAAGTATATCCAGTGGATCAAAAGAAGCAAAAAAACATTGTGAAGAAGTATATTCCAAAGGAGAAATAAGGACAATATATTTCCATTCCAATCTTTTGATTTACTTTTCCTTGAACCAATTCATTCTACATTAATGAAATATTGTTTGTTATTTATATATATTGATTTTGGTATTTTAGTAATAATATTTCTTGTAACAATATTTCCATTCCTTTTATTACTTTTTGAAAATCAAAATAGGGGAGAAATGAATGATAAAAAGAATACAATGTTAAGCATAGATTTTCCTACGTAAGGGGGAGTTCATCTAAGGGAATGTTTTTATCAATGAAGATATTTGTATTCTAGATAATGTAAAATATCATTCATAAAATCATGAATATGATCCTTAGTGTCTCTAAAGCTTAAGAGGGAGTTAGTCATATTCACATAGATCTATAAGTAAAGGTTGATAAGTATTTATTTCCATGTCCATATAATTTCTAAGGCCTTAGATGGTTTTTAGTAAGGATGTTTGTGCTTTCTAAATAGGGGGATATTTTTGAGTCAATAAGGTTTCCATTGGAATTTTCCATTCCTTTAACTTTTAAACATCACAAAAACTCTATCTAACAACCAATTTTATATCCTCCAAGATTTATCTTTTATATGAAAATTTTCCTTCCATAAGGAAATTTTCTCCTTACCATTGTTTTCATTGTTAATAATATAGTTTCTCCAAATCTGACCATTTTTTTCTAGGTGAAATATTCAATTTCATTTATAAAAACCTCAGAATCCTATTAATATTATATATAGAGTATTTTATTTCTATGTTTATAATTCAAACTCCGAATTGAGAGAATTCTGATTCTGAATTGTTTAGAATTCTGACTCTGAATTCTCAGAATTATGATTCCATATTTTATAGACTTTTTATTTCTAAATCTCTAAATTCAGATTCTGAATTCTCCAAATGTAGATTCCAAATTCTCTAAAACATAGATTCCAAATTCTCTGAATTGAGATTCTCAATTCACCGAAATTTAGATTCTAAATTATATAAAATTCTGATTCCGAATTCTCTGAATTCTGATTCTGAATTCTCTGAATTCAGACTCCAAATTCCCTAGAATTTAGGATCCCAATTCATTAGAATTTAGACTCTGAATTGATCAGAATTCAGGTTCCGAATTCCTTAGAATTCAGACTCCGAATTCCATGGTGTTCAGACTACAAAGTCTATAGAATTCTGATTCCAAATTACGTGAAGAAAATTATAATATTCATGTAATATACACTATGAATTTTTATTTACATAGACTCCAAACATTATACTTCCTTAGACTCCAAAAAATGGATTTTTTAAGCATCCTTATTTTACTTTACCTTGTTTTTGTTATGAAACTATGTCTTGCATTCTGTTTTTAATTAACCATTGTTTGAGTGACACATGTATAGGATCCTCTAAGATTAATGGGAAAAATATGACTGTAGGAGGAGGGAACCGACTGTTGGAGAATTTTCACTAAATTAGAGATCATTTGAACGATGTCAATATACTTTTTGATCAAACTAGATATTACATGTTGTTCAAGTGATTTCATGAGAGAGAGAGAGAGAGATTATCAAGCTTTGTGCGTACTGAACATCTTTTTCAGTTTGCTTCATGCCACTGTGATTGTTGCAATGTACAATCGTGGACTTCCAGGGATAGGAATGAAAGAGGTGCCAACTACATTAAAGTTCAAGGTCTTCCTTGATAAGGATTAAAAACGTGCTGAATACCTTGAAGTTTGAGGGCTTGTAGGGATTTCAAGACTGAATCCAATATTCTTATCGAGGGATTACCCGGGTGAAGGTACGATAGATATTTTTGAAAGTAAAAATCAATGGACCGTTATCCATGGTTGTTAGATACCCTACTCTTTGGGCTAAATGATTTCAATCTTCTTACTTGTATTGTTTCAATTTTATTTTCCACTTCATTTTGATTAATAATGAAAGTATCACGATCTTATAATTTCTTGAATTTGTATATGTTGATTAGTATGATTATATATACTTTGAGGTAGAATATTTTTCCTTATAAAATTTTCTTATATTTCTTTTCCAGAACCTAGCATGTTTGTAGAACTAAGTGGTTTTCATAATTTACCTTTTTTAACTTTGTTAAACATAGAACGATTTGTATCAACAGAAATGGATCCAATGGAATTTTTAGGGTATACAATTCACCCCCCTCTTATATATTGACCATCTACATTCATATTTTTATCCTACAGTGATAAGACATGTATTTATTTTTGTGGATTAGGTTTTATCATATATTCCTCAATCTTCTTATCATACACACCATTTTATGACATAACCATGCAAGTGATTGTTTTGTAATTAATATATGTATGTCTGATTCACACTATATTTGTAAAAGAAAATTAATGTTACTAAAATATTTATAACCTTTTATGGATTAAGTGTTTAATTATTCAAAGTCCTATGGGACACATTTAAAAATATGAAATATGAAATAAATTATTCTATGTGGCATGGGACACCAAAATTATATGAAATGTAAAACGAATTATTCAAAGTGGTTTGAGACACCTTGAATGATATGAAATGTTAAATTAAATATTCAAAGTAGTATGTGACCATGGGAATATACGACCATATTTGGAATATGAAGAATGCAATAGACTGTATATAATTTTTTGGGGATAGGTTAATGAAAGTTGATCGATCCATCGATAGTTCCAATGAGACAATCAGGTCATGCCATGAGGCCATTGAGATTTTAGGTCTTGACACAAGGTCTTAATAGGGTCTGATATAAAACATTCCCACATTATGTTTATGATAATTATTTAACCACGTGGATATTCGACTTGTTTAATATCCATGGTTATCAGCAAGTAAAAAAGTGTTTTAGAGGAAGTAAATGCTTATGGCATGAAATCTATTATACTCTTAGAGATTAATTAGCCAATGTAAATTTCGCAGTAGAAAAGAATTAAATAGATGTTATTACCATTACGCACAACACTGATTATGTATCACTTTTAGTTATTAAATTTATACTTGAATTTTATATGTCATTCTTATTTAGAATACCTTTTACTTATTATTCTAAATGATCATGCATGTAATTTAATCATGTTCCACTGTAATTCTATTAGTATGCTTTTAATTGTACACTTTTATTTCTTATACAATTGTTATGATATGTTACATGTGTTACTGCATTTTATAATAAAAATGATTTATATAAGGTTTAAAATAATGTTTTCAAAAGTTATAATTAGTATATTGTGTTATTTTAAAACCCCTTACAGGGCATTCATATGATTAGCCTACGTTTTTAAAACCAATTTTTCAGTTATCAGTTATTAGTTGAAGAAACATGTTAGAAGAGGCAGATTTTGAAGAACCAGAACTGAATCGATCCTCTGTATGGGGCAGGATGTTTAAAATATTAGTGCTTTGGTTTTGTAAAAATTTACACATCATGTTTCAAGGCACAGACTTTGGGTATTCTGTAGTCGGGTTTTCACAAAAAAACTTATAATATTTTCTATGGAAAGGAATTTAAGATATTATATATGATATTATAATTATATAAGTGTAATTATTTGATAAATAGAAATTATAAAAAATAGATAGATAAATAAATCGATATGTGAGAATAAGTGATTGAAAATTAATTATGTCTGTTTGTGCGGAGTTAGTCAAACATACACATGATCAACGATTTTATATCCCATTAAATAGGAGGATATCATTTTAAGTCACTAACATAACATATAAACATATCATTATATTTAATATACTAGAAATTTTAAATAATCTTTTTTTAAAATAAAATTACAGATTTTGGTATAGATATTAAATAAAATTCCTCATTAAGGGTGTTGCCTCTTCTTTAAACAATGTTTTTTCCACTACAATATTTATTAGTTTTCTTTTCTGATAAACCCATTATGGAAATATATGATAAAATTAGGGATATGAAATAGGTAGGTGTTATTTTAACCAACTAGTATTAAATTTGGTTAAATGAGTCGATATAGAGTTTCCCTTTATAAGTATGGGATAAGATGAACTTTGTATTTTTGAAACGAAATAATAACACCCTTGTTTCTATAAATACAAGAGACAAAACACTGACCGTTTTTAAAATAATTTATTATGTAAATTCTAAATATGACTACATAATATGAATTATTCAGGTTTTGGATAGTTTATAAACCATATCATTTCATTTCAACCCCTTAAAAAAATTGTTTTTACCCTAATCACAATAAATATTTTTTATTATTCTTTACTATTCATTATAGTCAAAATGTAAGTGAAAAATATGAGAAAATATAAGTTTTTTTATTAAATATTTTTAATATAGTTTCCAAATATTTTCTCAATAATGTTTGTGATTTAATTTCATATTAAACTCACAGTCATCTCGAAATAATGGTAGTACAAATGAGAAGAAATTAATATGATTAAAATGTTTATATATATAAATCCAATATGAAAATGATTCCATTTAAATAATAAATATTATTAAATATATTTAATTTATTTAATTTTTCTTTTAAAATCATTTTAAATTATATATAATATTATTAATTATTTAAATGAAAATGACATTTTAAAAAATCGGTATTTTCACTATTCATCCAGAAATGAAGCATATCAGATATGCCCAAAAAAATTTCCCATGGAAATTTTTTATTTTATTAAATAAAAAAGTGGATTTAAATTTTGGAACTTCATTTTCAATGTAAATTATATTGTTTGTGAAAATAACTTATAAAGCACCAATTAGATAAAAAAAATTTTTTATAAAAATATTGGTTTCTATTTTTAATGATTTTAATAATAATTTAAAACAATATATAATCGTTGAAAATTGTTTTATAAATTTTTATACTATATAATCTACGTAGATTAGTTATTCCTATTCAAACAAGAAAATTTAACTGCTAGGTTATTATAGTTCATTTTGATTCTGGGTTGCATGTTCCATAAGCTATCGAAGAGATTGATTTTTTATAGGAAGTATTTCTTAAATTCCAATGGTGTTATATTGTCTTATAATATTGGTATATCATGTCCTATATGTTATATTATATAATTTTACTCTTTTAAAATATTATGTTGTTACATTAATCTTTTACACATATATATTCCATTTTTATCAATGAATGAATGGGCAAGGCCATATGTCTGAATTTGTTATCCTCATACAGACCATGTGGAAAGAAATTTTGGAATTAATATACCATTATTAAAATAATCAGATTCTACCAATATAAGATGAGAGATATAAATTAATATTATTCTTCCCTACAATAATCATGTTTTCTTTCTTGATGTTATGTACACTACTATAATATAATAACATATTATTGGTTGTATATTTCGTTTTTTTAATATTCAACAATTATTATAGCATTCCATTCACAATTTCTTCTTACTATTATTTAAAACATTATTCACCAAATAATGGAATGATTCTTATATATGAATCCATAATACATAATTTTAGCTCTCCTCAATATGTCAATGTTGTCAACATATGGTGTATCAAGCTAGTTTTTGGGAAAAATGATTTAATATTTTTACTTTAATAGTGTTTAAATTAACATTCATCTCCTTGGATCGTGAATATATATTAACAGAGGAATAAATAAATATTATTCATATTATGTTACCTTATATTTAATGTATATTTCCCACCGAAATTGTCTTTATTAGTCTTCACATTTTTACTCTCCTAGAATCCTCCTTTTTTGACTCAATTGATCTCCAATAAATACTCTTAAAAACAAGATATTAATATCTCATTTACCCATATAAATGAAATATATATTTTGTGTTATATAAAGGGCCATCATTATCCATTCCACTATATGCCTCCTTCAACTGTATTCAATTCTCAAATAAGTCATCATAAATATTTATTTAATATGCACCTGTAAACATAGAATTTAGTTTATTATGATAATAAAATGTTATTTTAAGCTTCAAAAAATTATTACAACCAATTACATGATATTCATTATATCCTAATAAAAACTCCACGTAAATGGTGATTTGAGATTAAAAAATTGTATTTTATAAAATCATTCGTGGAATCTCCTCACATTCAATTCTTGATGTATTCAATTAAAATTAAAAAATTATGTTTTCATAAATGTACATCCCATTTTGTCCACGATTATTATCAATCATTAACCCAACATATGAATGTTTTCATTATATAAATTCAACCATGGCCATTCATAAAAAAACTGAATTCATGTATATCATATCCCCATTATTTTATAATATTTAAATGATTATACTTAAATTCATGAAACTCATAATTTTTTTCCCTTCACAGAGATATTAGTTTACATCAACCACTCTAAATTCAATATGTCACTTTTGATCACAGAGATATCTTCCTTCATCATAATTTATCCTTAAAAACATTAAATTTATATTGATTTTTATATGATCATATCCATATATTTGTGGCACCAAAGGATGGGTTTTATTATTGTAGTATACATTTATATGGTTCTTATTCTTAACCTATATAAATATATAAAAATATATGCGACATGTTTATTGAATTTATTAATGCATGTACTTCATGCAGTTATTAAAAAAATTAAAAAATTAAATGTCATTAGAATACTTTTGTGGCAATTCAATTATATTATTTTCATCCTCTCATTCATCTATTGTATATACTCTCATTTCTATAAAGATATATTCTAGGATCCTAATTGAAATTTAAATTTAATGAAATCTTGGAGCATGAGGAATAAAAGCAATCGTTACTATTAACATTAATGAGAACCCCACATTCATGAATAACAATGGATTTCAATTTTTTAAAATAGAAAAAATTTATATGATCATTGGGGGTGTTCATTATAAGAAGATATGAATATGAATTGATGAGAAAGTGAATACTTGTAAAATAAAATTTATTTTAAATTGATTTCAAATATTATATGTTTCTAAAGAAAAGAAAGTGGGAGGCATATGGGGCTATGAAACTCTATAACATATTATCATTAAAAGAGACGATTAAAAAGAATAATCAGGTGGCAATACTATCCAGGGATAATCCATATATTATTGAATCCAAATAATAAGAGAAGTTGGTAGTTGACAGATTATATTACTACTAGGGCATATAATTGTATTATGTTTTTTTGAAACTCATGAAGTGGAATAAAAAGAATAGTGTGGTGGAATGATTAAAGATATACTAATTATTAGATTTATATTAGATATTAAAGTAATTATAGTTGAGGTTGAGGTATAATATTTTATGTTTCCTAACATATTCACAAATTTAACCTTTTTAATTTTGTGACGAGGAGTAGATGGTACAGTCACATGATAATATAATAGAGTACTATATTGTAGTGAAATAATATTGTGTTATGATATATTAATATTTCAAGGACACTTTGAGGCGGTGAATAAGTTCCCAGAATTTTTTATACCCATTTATAAACTCTCTTAGTAATATAATATTCCACTGTAGGGATTCTAATTAATTTATCTAAAAATAATACATAGTGTGTTTTTTACATGGTTAACCTCCTTTGGAAGTTTAATATTTCCTTCGTGTGTCATGGTAATAATATATCATAATGTTCTCCAATATTAGTATCAAATGGAATAGGAGAAATTTTATGAATGAAAAATAATTAAGACTAATAAATTTTACTAGTTATAATACTTCAACGATAAAATAGAACAAATCCCATTAAATAATAACCACTAATAATGATTCAATCCGCCCTATTTATCTTCTATATAATGATCTTATTTCATTATTTATCATAGTGGCCACCAACAATTGTTTGCATGAATTATGACATATTATAATTATTTATCACTATTCACATTCTATTTTTTCCTATTATATACATATCTCATGGTGAATATTATATTTGGAATTTTTTAAAACATTTGGCATTCATGTTTCTAGGATCTTAATTATTCACACACAATAATCTTGCCCATTCATTATATTTTGGTTCAATGTTTTGGTATATTTAAAAATATATATCATTTAATTATTATTAAAATTTTTATATTTCACATTTTTAATCATCCCATGAAATCCAAAAGAAATCATATTTCTCCCCTAAATGTTTTTGAGATCATGCATTCATAATATTGATCCTCCCCATGAAGCATGAAAATAATCTTATTAACTAGATTCCATAGTTTTATTCATGTTCATACATTTTAAATTATAATTATCATTGGGTAAATAAATATGTTGAATATATATTGAATCTATTAGGTGCAATGTCTATTTTTTTCATTACTTTTGTCGTTTTCAAGAATATAAATCTCAATTTTTTTGACTTAAAATCTCATAGGAGCTCTATAATATATTTTTCATTTTTCCATAGTTATGTAGACATATAAGAATTTATATACATGAAATCCTCTAATGAGATAAATATTATTATTCATAGAAACGTTCTATTATACATATGTAAGTTACCTTGGTTATTGTGTAATTATATTGTACATAAAAATGACTTATGATTGAATCAAATACCATACATACCTCTTGACTTATAATTTTTGAAAGATCATAACCTACATGTCTTACTCATTTTATATTTTATCCAACTCCAATTTATTGTACATAGTTGAATAATATTTTGAATAACAGAAATGATTTATGTATATTATGTTTACCATTTTCAATTTTTGACTATTGATCTATGATATTGGACTTCACACAATTTGGACCAGATCCTCTACAAATCAATAATATGTTTTATCAGATACTCAAATCAAATTCCAAAGATTTTATTACTTCCAATTACATTAAATAATATTTTTTACAAATCATTTATTTATTATAACTTGTCTTTTTTCACATGATTATCATCTCGAGAAAATAACACATGTGAAATTGTAAAATCAAACAAGTACGACATCATTGACAACCGTTTATCAATCACACCTTTATACATTTTTCTAGGTACTAATTATTTTTCTTATACTTTGTTTAATAAATAAATATTGAATAAGGTAAAATAAATATCCATTATAATCAAAGAGAGAGTCCTAAAAAATATTATCTAATTATATGTGACGTATGTCAATATTAAAAATGTTGTATCAACCAGTACATTAGAGTTGTCATTAAAGAACATATCATCTCAAATCCATCAAATTTTAATTTAGACTAAAAAAAATTGTACATGATTCTATAGATCATATACATCATAATACTAAAAATAAAATATCTCAAACCTTGGGAGAAAAAATATCATTTACTACATATAATAACTCATTAAGATGTTAGGATAGAAATAATATTGGAGGCAATGTTGATTTATTATACAACTATTTTATATAGTATGTTTCACTCGAAACTACATTGTTATCATTTCAAATTATTTATATTTCATGGGTGAATCTCATCCATCTAAAACATTGGTAAAAAAACTCATGTTCAAGATTCCATCTTCCACCTTTTATATTATAATGTGATACTTCATGTCAATAAATTTGAAACTACAATGTTATAAATTAAAATTAAGATGATTTATGGAAATTTGACTATTATTATCTAAAACTAGAATAAAATAATCATCAAAATGAAAATTATGTAGTTGTGTATTCATCCATGACATCTACGTTTCATCCTATTTTGAATCAATACACTCAGTTTTTAGTTGAACTCTATATAACTATTGTATATATTTTTGAGTAACATGAATCACTGGTTCCTCTACAAAAAAATCTCTAGTTGGTGTGGTTATTCTGTCACATAAAAATCATACCAACTAATTACTAGAAAATCCTCATAAATTCAACTCTCCATTATTTTAATTTATCAACCAATAATGTAATGTATATGATTCATAACTCAAGATCCTATATTATATTATTATATTTAATAATATGGTAATTAATTTGAACCTAGCACAAAGAGTGACCACATATGTATTATCATGTTTTTTGGAAGTCACATAGACATGAAAATCTATGAATATTTTAATATATCCTTATTTAGATATTTTCCTACATCATATGTTCTATGTTTTTTTTCCAATTTGTTTTGGTGGAAACACCCAATGATGGGAATATATCAATATTAAATTAGATATTTCTAATGTTCATTTCTAATAGAATGAAGATATATTAAATGTCATGGGTACCCTATAATGAAACTAGAAATATATCTTCTCCAAAAATTTACTAATCAAATAATCTATTCAGGGGTTTTATATATCCTAACAAAATCATTCATCACTACAAGAAATTAATATTTCATTAGCAAATTAAATCACATTAACTATTATTGTGTATTTATTATTCAAATAAAGGATATTTTTGAAATTCCATTTCGTGAACTATACGATATTCATATAACCATAAATATTTTCATAGTAAGATATTGGGTATACTTTTAATCCATTATGATCTATCATAAAAAAATATAGATTTTTTATATCTGATTGAAGAATAAATACCCACGTCTTTTCCATGTACACATCATTATTAATAACACCATTTACAGAATATAATTACATATTGATCTAACATATTATTTTTATTCTATGAGCGTTAATGGAAATGATAAATTTCTTAGAAGATAGACTTTCCACTTGAGAAATCTATAGACAGAGTAAAAACCATAAATTTCTGAGTATCCCTATCTTACCAATTTCGTTTTTTTCTAGCCACTTCCCAATTGCCACCAAGTTTTTTTTGTGATAGAAAATATGGATCAAATTAAATTAATTTTAAAGGATCTAGAAAATTTTACATAGTATTCATCATTAATATTCAATACCATTAATTCCATTGTGTCTTGAACCCACCCTTTTTGTTAAACACTAAAATAAGAGGTTTTGAATAATTTTTTTTCATCAATCTTGTATTCCTTGATAATAAGAATTTCCTCTCAGATTTCACACCATCATTATCTTCACCAATTATATTCATACTATCAATATACATTCTACTTTATAAAAATAAAATTTATACATTATATCATTTGTTTTATCCAATGTAATAACCTTTTTTGAATTTTGAATCTCATCATTGTCACTTGATTAATCAAAATCTACTACATATCACATATTTTATATTATTTAAACCAAATAAGATTTATATTATTATCCATCAAAATAAAAATCCGGATATGATAGGATAGTTCATTAATTTCATCAACAATATTAGGAATAACTATATAATCACTATCAATAATTCATTTAGACTAATTTTTATGCAATAAATATAAAATAAAATTATGGTGTATAACATATTAACAAATCATCTTCATCATATTCAAAACACCTATTTCCACATATATTTTTTTTATGATTACACACGAACATCAAAATATAATAGAAATTTTAATATTTGGATTATTTCTTGACCATATAACATAATTATTCTAGTCAAAACTTGTTCTCGAGAGACACCTTTTTTGGTTTTATTTTGATGTTAAAATCATGTTATCTATTATTAGGAGTTTTGAACCTTTTATTTGAGTATCAAATTGTTAGATCTATTCACATGATATTTCAAGTGTTTTCTATAATTTTTTGATTTTATGGGCATGTTATGGATTGCCACAATGTTTGAATGACCTTGAAACCAAAACCTAAAAAATTTCCAGTAGCCCAAGAAGGGGAATGATAATTTACCACATCTTGTGCATGTCTAGAAAGACCATTCATCATGGTTATAATTGTGTTTCACATTTAGTGCATCGTAAACTAACTATGTACCCTAACAATTAATCTCTTCCAGTAGTTCTTTTTTGAGAACATGGTTATGATCATTGTTAGTACTAACCACACAACATAACATAAGAAAAAATGCGAATGGATTTTAACTCTATAAAATTTTAAATTATAATCCCAAAACACCACAAATTATCCTTAATCTTCTGTCACTTGATCTTAATTCAATCCAATAGATTTTAGGATCCACCTCGAGGTATTTTGGCTCCCACAAACTCGTTTAACAGATGATCAAAGTACCAAATAATGTAGGGATCCACTTCGAGTGATTTTTTTCTTGGTCATTGAAATATCTTATAATCATGATTAATTTTTTATATTTGTTGTTATGGTACTATCTATCATTGGGAATTGAATTATTTTAATGGAATTGTGGATTTACGAAATTATTTATCATCTCTCAGGATCCCTATTCCTATATAAAGTGATCACCAATTGAGACAAAAAGTATTGGATCCCTTGTTGTTGGATATCTGATTTTCTATGCTGGTGTTTATATTATTTTACATAATATTGTAATTTCTTCTTTCTTGAGAATTCATTTATACATCCTTTAGAATTTTTAACTCATTTTTTATGAAAATTGTTTTTGAAATTGTAGGTAATAGATTCTTTTACTCTTTAATAAGTGAATTTAATATGAATGGACTTAAATTGTTATAATATTGATCTATAACCCCATTATATGAATTTTATAAATTCAAGGGTCTTTTGTATATATTTTCACGAATCTTTTAAAGAGGTTTTTTTCTAAAATTGAGGAAATTTGGGTAGGTTTTGGTTCCTTAAATAGAATTCGTTGATTAAAATTAAATTAGTTGATCTATTTGATGTCATCTAAATAGTTTTAAATTATTGAATTTATCTTTTTAATAAGATATATCATTTAATTATTTCTCGATTTTTATAAAACAATTTCACATGGGTGGTTGTAAATGTGTAATTTATTCAAATGGAATGAGGGTATAAACACATATTTTTATTTTTAATACAACCATTTATTATTTTTATAATTTCATTGAATTTTTCTTGTTTCATTGAAATTATTTTTTTGAATGCCAGTTTGGATTTATTTTTATTATTTGTGAAAAGAATAATGCATGGTTAACCCTTTTAATGTTGAAGTGTATATAAGGGATTTAATATATGTTGACTATGCTTGATGTTCCGATTAAATCATTATGATAAATCTCTCATGTGACAATCCATTGTTTTAATTTCTATTATTCTTATACATAACATTATTGGATATTGAGAAAGTTATTATTAACTTGAGGGATTTTATAGGAAACCGTGAGACATGAATTGAGGGAATGTTCCCATGATTAAAATATTTAGGGCTCGATTTGATGATTAAAATTGATAGTGATTTCTATTGTGATCCACGTAACCTGATTACCCAACTCATATATTTTTACTAGACATTAGAACAAAATAGTATTATAGAATTTTCTAGATATAATCATAAATAGAGGAAACACACCTCATCTTCTATATCCATAGATAACAAGAATGGTTTGGATGTGGATGGGCGGCCAAGAAAGCTAGTGTGCGTTGAGCATGTTTTCCTGAGACCTGTTAGAATATATGTATGGCCATCGATTAGACATGATTATTTTTTATTATGTTTTAAATGGTGGACTCACAATCATAACTGAGATAAACAAATTAAATTCTTATGCTTGGTACTTGATACATGATTTTTTTATGTACATGGAATAAGATTTTCTTGGATGAATGATTTCTAGTCTTGAATGATCCATTTATTATTATAATGATCCTTGAATCGATTGTATTCTGTTTTATTCAACATTTTTATTAGGTATATGTTCTAAAGCCATCTTGACTATCAAACCATAACTTTTTAAATGGGCTTTCACATCATTTTAGAAAAATAATTAGTTCTTAAGTGGAGAAATACAATGATCTATGGTTTTTTTGATACGTGACATTAAATGCATAAAACCCAATTTTTAGATAATACCTAATATTATCTTTATAATGATACACATTTAACATACCTATATTTCTTATTTAAGTAACCACAATGAATCGCTATTGGAATCCTTCTAGGATTATTACATAACACCCTTCTTATAACATGTATCTTTTTCAACCATTATGATTTTCTAGAATATGATTGTGGCATCATCTTCTTTTGGAACTCAATGCTAGGGTGAAAAAGGTTATGTGACATGGGACATGGTTTGTGGTTGTGTACCACTTGGAGATTATTTTTGGTTGTTAGGTTTTAATTTCAATTTTTGATGTGTCTCCTTATACTATGAGAAATGCGTATTAATTTTTTAATTTATATTGTTTCCATAGTTTTATATGATTTTTTAAGAATGTTGTTTAAAATATTACCAATTATAATTTCTTGACTCCTAGGAGTTTGTTCCAATATCTTTGAAATCAGGAACACTCTTCTTGTTGGTTTTGAATCAACTTCGATATCAGTTTAGAAGGTATTATAGGTTGTATTATCCAAAATTGTATCAAGGGGATATTTTTCATTTAAAGTAACAACTTACCCCTGAATTAAATTATTTCATTTGGTGTGATTCATAGATCAATATATATTTATAATGTTTCTGGAATCCATAGTTTGTTTATGATTTGGTGATTGATCACAACATTCGTACAATGAGATATTATTTACTAGGGAGTTGGGGACAATATTCATTACATTGAATTTTTTTTCTGATGATAAGTTATATTTTTATTCCTGATGATAATAATATTTAATTTTGTAATATCTTTTGAGAATTGGGTTGGTATGGAAAGAGGAATAATGTTTCATGATGCATGCATAGTCTGGTTAGTTTTGAAAGATCAATGTGTAAAATATGGATTTCATTCAATGAAATTTTGTATGGTAGGTTTTGTGGTTTACTAGATCATGCCACCATGACAAGCATATTTCTACTCTAACCCAATCCAAGTACTATATTCAATCATTTCATGGATGGCTTCACATGTGTGGTCAAATTTGAATGTTTATTGGTGTTGGTTATTCTATGATATTTTGGGTCATTTCCTCATTAATCGCTTGTTGATAATATTAAATCCTTTTATAAAACTATATTGTGTCTTGAAAATATTTTTGATTGAGTTATTTAATATATGTTTTCATTTAACCCATATATTTAAATATTATTCGTTGGTAAACATGTTTTTTCTTTAACTACGTTAAATATTTTTTTTTCTCTATTCACTATTATTAAAAAATATGTTGATCATATTAGAAATTATAAATTATTATGATAATAAATATGGTATATGTTTTTAAAATTCGTCTCAATGAATTAGAATATGAAAATTTAATATTAATTCTGTGGTCATGTGAAAAACAATTGATTTATATAAGAGAAACATTCAAAAGATTAAAATGTTTTTATATAGAAATTAAATATGAAATTCATTCAAATGAAATAAAATTGATTAAAAAATATATATTTTAATTAAATTTTCAATTAAATATTTATTAAAATAAATTATATCTCATATATACTTTATGAAACTGTAAATTTTAAATAAAAATCGCATTTTATTACAATTAATTGAAAAAATGAAACATTTCAAAAGAATGCTAAAAATATACACAATGATAATTTTCATATGATGACTCAAAAATGATGTAAATTTTTTGATATTCATTTAAAAAAATCTGAAAGAAATTATTTTAGGTTATGTAAAATAATATAGATCTAACATGCTTTTTAAAAATACATTTTTATATAAAGAAAATAGTATTTAAATTATTATTATTTTAACTAAAATAAATTGATAGTCACTGAATTTATTTTATACGGTTCTAAAACATTTAATTTTCAAAGTATAGATTATCATATTCAACCCCTTTAATTTAATAACTAGTATTCTCGGTTCATTTATGTATTTGGTTTCTTCTTCCACTTTCTACCAACTAGATTGAATTTATTTAAAGATAAATATATATTTTAATCCTCATGGTGTCACATTATCTACTAATTTCTGTGATACATTTCATATAAACCACCCAAAATGATGTTCATATTTTAAAATCATGTGGTGTTACATTTAACTTGTTCACACATATCTTCATTTCCTCATTAATGAAATCACGAGCATGTATATTTCCATGAATTGTTTTTCGTCGCACTGACCATGTATAATGAAAGAGTTGGATTAATATCCCATTACAAA
The DNA here is from genome assembly GCA_963277665.1 of Viscum album. NCBI lineage: Eukaryota > Viridiplantae > Streptophyta > Magnoliopsida > Santalales > Viscaceae > Viscum > Viscum album. Next base: position 1,222,027,206 of record OY728159.1, read on the forward strand.
AAATAGTAGTATAGTACAATCATAATTTATAAAATATTCCTAAATATTTTTCGTCCCTTCAATAATCATAGGGGATTCCTCGATGATCTATATAATTAAAAAATAATAGAATATATTACAGGCTAAATACAGGAAAATGGTCCTATTTATAAATATTTTTAGTGTCCCACACAATGTCTCTAATTATGATTCATTAATATATTCTCATATTGAAAAAACATTCCTTCATATTTATGAAATAATTGTCCTTCATTTTATCTCTATTTAATTTATCAATATTCACTTCTGATGCAGTGTTGAATATGTGTCCTGAGATAGGAATTTCTATTTTATGTATAACAATGTTGAATATTATATTTATCTATTAAGATCATAAATATATATTCACTGAAGAATTAATTAACCATTTTCATATTAAATTAAATTATATTTTAATGATAGTCCTTATATGATTTTATTTAGTTACCTAATAATTTCGTATTACATAAATCCCTCCATTTGAGACTCAGTTGATCTCCTATAAATACTCCAAGAACACATCCTTCAGTTCCCATTTACTCATTATCAAATAATATATCAATTGTATCTCCTAGAGTACCATCATTAATCATTCAACTATATACCTACATCCATGGTATTGAATTCTCATATAAATAATTATAGACTTTCTTTATATATGAAAAAATAATTTTATTTTATTTTATTATGATAATAATATATTTTCATATATTTATCCAATTTATTTCTTCCAAATGCATCACTTTTATATATTATTCATGAAATCTCCACCTATTTGCAACATCCACACGTACAATTGGAGTTTTCTCCCTTTATTATTGGATTATCCTAAAATTCATTTCATTATTTGTGTATTTGTATTTAAATTATTATTTACTCTTAAATGTAATTATATTTCTATCCATGATAATTAAGAGACATTAAAACTACATAAAAGAAATTCTTGAGAAAATATATTTGGTTGCCATTATCCATAACTAAATTCATGCTTATAAATGAGGCTTTATCTTCTTATATTGAAATGATTCAACATAAATTCCCGAAACTATTCATAATTATTTTTTCTTCTAGAATATATAAATTAACAGAAACCACTATATGTTCTTCATTTTTTATTTTTTAATTAGGCTCCCTTTCTACCATTGTCTTAATTCCTCAAATATTTAACTTGAATTTAACATTCTTTGAGATAATCATATACATGTATTCAGGTCATTAATGATATGGTTTGGTTATATTAGTATGGATTTATTTCAATTTTATTATTCTTCCAATGTATTCATAAACGTATACGCCACATTTTTCATCAAATTATCAATTGTTGTACTAGAGGTAGTTATTTCAATAGATTCATAACTGGAAATGTAATTACATAGATATTATGTCTCTTCTCGTATATAATTATATACCACACAATAATCTAGAGTATAAAATCACATTTACAATATTATACTTTAACATATAATTCAATAAATTTAGAAATAAATAATTCTTGGAAAATTGGGAATATGGCCATGTGATTATATTTAGAATGTTGAGATAACATCCTTCATGAATGATAAGAGATTTAAATATTTTGATTATCATAACTATTTATATGCTCATTAATGATATTTATTATAATAAAAGATGAAGGATAAGGGATTATAAATTGATAAATGATTATATAAAACTAAAACTATAATATTTTTTTAAATCATATGTATCTATTTATCTTAATGTGAGAGACTGATGTGGCCATGCTACTCTATTACCTATTATCATTAAATTAGATAATGAAAAATATTAATTTAGAGGGAATATTGGCCCAAAATATTTTCTATATTTAAGAGTGGAAAATAAGATGCGAAGATGGTAGTTTATAGTGGATAAAACTACCAGTGTATAGAAATATATTCTTCTTTTAGAGACTCTTGAAGAGGAAGTATATGGATATTATGGTGGCATAATTAATGAGTAACTAATTCATAGATTTAGATGGGATATTGATGTTATTGTAGTTGAAGAGGATGAAAAAAATATTATGGTATATGTGATATTCATACATTATCATTCTAATATTATGATAAGTATTACAATGTATTTTCTCAGGCTATTATTGCATAACACCCATAGGTATTGGATGAAATATTTCATAGGATCTGTTAATATTCCCATGATACTATAGTGGGGGTAAATAAGTGTCCCTATTTTTTCAAACTCCATTATAGACACACATTATTATTTAACAATCCTCTTTAATGTTTCTTAATAACAAAAATAATAAGAATACATCATATTTTTTCTCAAGTTTAACCTCTTATTCAATATGACTATGTCCCTATTGTGTCCTGATATTCATCACACACGTAGTGATCTGATATTATTACCTAAGAGAACATGAGAATGACCAAAACAAAAAATTTATTACAAATACTAACATATTCTATATACAATATTTCCCAGATACTATAGAACAAATATCGTTGAATAATTGAGGAAAAAAAGCTTCAAGCCTCCCCACATACCCCATATATAATGATATTCCATATTTCTTATTAATAGTAATTTTCAATAGTTATTATCATAAATTAGAAAATATTGAAACACTCAATCACTTTTCAATTTCCCATTTTTTTCTATTATAATCATATCACCTCATCAATATCATATTTCGAATTCCCATAAAAATTAAATTCAGGTTCTAGGAATCTCAATAATTCAAACTCAATAGTCCTAATATTCCATTATATTTTCACCCCCTTATATCTTATTAATACTTTATGAATATAATTTATTTAATTAATAGAAATGTTTTAAAAATCATGGTATTAATCATCCAAACATTTCATAAAATATTATTATTTTTGGTTTCTCTTCCATTTGTGCATGTGATCAAGGATTTATCACATGACTAATCTTATATTAGCATGAAAACAAAAACATAAACCATAGTACTCAGTGTCATTATAGTTCTATCCAATTATTGTTTCATTACTATTTATTTAATCATCATATTACACCTATAATGAAAATATCATTTGCAATTTATATTTTTTACTTTTCTTTAGTACATTTTAATAAAAAAAACTAACAATTTTTACATAGTTAAACATCTATGGAGCTCTTTACTATGTTTTCCACTCTCACAATTTAGATTTGGAGCTATTTATTTTCATACTTGTATGAACTTATAATTAATGAAATATTCTTATGAATATAAATTTTCCCACTTTCAATGTATAATTATCTAACATATAAAACATTTTTATTGTGATTCTAAATTTATTATTTCTCACTAAAATATCATATTCAATTCTATAAGTATTATACTTGATTGTAAATAACTGATATATCTAATCCATTTTAAATTTCATCTAGATCAATGGAATTACAAAAAAAAAATTATATTTGTCATGACATAAATGTTTTATCTCAATTTTGTTTCTAGGTATTCAGTTTTCAAATTTTGATCTATAGTTCCATACATCACACCGCATGGACCCGAATGACTTCAAATCATCACTAAGAGATATCATGCACACAAAACCCATCCCAAAAAATACTATTTCATAATATTCATCTTAATAATATTACTTATTGTGGAATCATTATCTTCACTAGTAATTTTTATTTACATATTATCTAGAAAATCATAACACCTAATCATGTACTTTAGGAAAATAAAAAATCATCACCAAGTGATTAAAAATCTCCTAAATTTTACATTTTGGAAACATTACACATTTATCCCACCCTTATTGACAAAAAAACTAAAGATAATAATTAATAATAAAAAAATATATCTTTCTAAAATAGATAGTGATGAAATATTATCTTCCCTATCAATGTGAAATTGAATGAAATTGAATAAAAAATGGATTATGTCATATATAATTTTTCCCCTTTAGAACCATTAATCTAAAATCATTCAAATATTATTCGATACCTAATGACACAGGATATACAAGATTTTGTGGACTATTTTAGATAAATAATTTCACATAAAGAAAATAATTTCCTTCCAAGGGATAGAAAATAAAACCAACTTCTAAAAATAACTCCTTAATAATCTTGTAAGGAAATAATATTTGATGAAACTAAAACATTTTACATCAATTTGAGGGAGTATATTTTACTCCCAAATTTATTTCAATCTTCTTGTGTTTTTAATTTGTGAGTGGTTTTTTTTGAATATCATCAATCAATGCTATGTGATGAAAAAACACAATTTGAGTATACAATTTTACATGTTTTCTATTATAAACTAATAATTCATATCAATTTGTTTGAATTTAAGATTTTGTATATGAGTTTTGGATAGATGGATATAACATTGATTATTATAGTCTTAAACTAGAAGACACATGGATTCATAATGATATTGATATATTTCTTTCTACATTCACATCATCTATATATGTTCTTATGATGTATCATGAAACTCAGCCTATGTTATACCAAATGTAACTAATTATGTAATTCATGAATACTATAAGTCAATTCTTACTCCAAAAAAAACACTCCTATGGATTTGGACATAATTTCATATACAACACTAAGTCAATAATGATCAATAAATCCTATTATGTTCAACTCTCCAATATTATTTGTTATTATCCCATAATTGAATATATATATATGAGATATATCTAAAGATAAAATTTAATTATATCAGACTATATTCTATGTTATAGGAATAGAGAATATAAAAAAGTATGATAAAATGTGTAATATTAGCTCTAGTGAAAGTCAGATAGAAATGAATTACAAAGAATATTTTTACTTCCTTATTATTTATAGACATTCCCACATCATATTTTCAAATTTTTGTTGCAATATGAATTTATATGGACACCGCTCATTTTTTATATATGTGAAGCTTCAATTAGATCTCTCTAACATACTCTTCTTGTGATGTATATATGAATTAAACTTTTTTGGCTACATGTAAACCCATGAAAAATCTATTTTCTCTAGGAAATGATTGTTCAAATAATTATTTAACATGTATTATGATGTTATAAAAAAATCATTCATCATTTCATAGAATCAAATATTAAATCAACACACAAATTCATAATTATTGTTGGAGTTTTTTTCTTTTTTATATACAGTTTAACATCAAATTTCAAATTCATAAAATTTATGTTCATAATATAATTATCAATAATGTTATACAATGATCTTGTGTCCTATTTTCTTTCATAACCATTGTTAATAAAATTATATAATTTGTTGAAATAATATTCAAAAACAAAACCTTTCGAGTTCTCCAGGTACACATTCCGATTGTTATACCATGTAGAGAATATGATTTAATATAGATGTAAAATAAATTTTATCTTAGATGAGTGTATATGGAAAGGAAAAATTTTATGGACTCATTATAGAACCCCTGAAAACGTTTTCATTAGATTAGAACACTTAAATATGGGAGTATGCCTTGTATACAAGTGGGGATTTTTTTATATCCACTTCACAATTATCATGAAGTTAATTTAATTTAGCTCTTATGGAACATATCTCATTGGTTTAAATGGATCCATAGAAAATATATCAATATTCCTTATATTCAATATGGTATATTTCTTATTTCTTTTCATAAACCCACCATTTTTTATGAACCCCATATTATGATGGTTTTGATATACTTTTAATGAATAATTTTATAACTTTATACTATAATTTTATGTCTTTATTACAAACAATGATTCATGTCACCACTTATATTCTCAATATATACAATTATTAACTTTCTATAAAAATATTATTATACATCATAACATTTGTTTTACCCCTAGTCTTGACCTGTTTTTACTTGTAAATATCATTACCATTACTAGGTTCATCATTATAGACTTTTCTTTCATGGTGATATATTAATTATTCTAAATCTAATATAGATTCAGTTCAATAAAAACCACTTTCATTTTTGCATAGTATTTTTTTATGTCTTCTACAATATCAGGAACCACTACATCATCACAGTTAATAATTCATTCATAGTACTTTTTAAATCATCCAGAAGAACAACAATTTTTTGTTAAGAAAAATAAAATTTCATCTTCCTCTATTTAGAAATACATTCCGAAAAATCTAATATAATTCATGATCATACCTGGACATCAAAATACATTATAAATATAATTTCTTTAGATTTGTTTAAAACCAAATTACATTATTCGTTAAAATATCAAAATTAGGTCTCATGAGAGAACTACTTTGGATGAATTTACATTATAACAACATTATACCTATATTTAGGTGTTTTATCACATTTATTTTTATTAACCAATTGTTTATCTCATCATGGGTTTTGTTGTTGTTGTTTTTTTAGAGTTTTCTTCATTGTTTTTGTGAATGATTATGGTAAGGAAAATGGTTTTAAAATTCCAACCACATAACATTTCATGTATCTTAGTAAGGAGAAAATGGTCAATACATGTTTTATTACATGGTAATCCAAATATAGAACCATTGATAGAATATTATAAAATGGATGGTTTATGTTTAAACAGACCCTACAACCAATAAATTATATTATTCCAACATCTATTTTTGGGAAATATAGTAATTTAATGATTAATAGTAATAAAGTGAACTTACCCAAGAAACCATGTGATGGGATTTATGTACCCTGAAACATTTAATAAAAACCTATGAACCCCCAAAATTAACCCAAAACATCTCCCAATCATATATATTTTTATCCTTTTTTTCTAGGATCTATATAGGAGAATTTTTCACTCCCAAACTAATTTAACTGATGATCGAAGTGAAAATATGAGAAGTGAACTTCTTCCATTGAGTTATTTTTTTCATTTTATCTGTCTTCTTATATTAATGACATCTTTCTTAATGTTTGGATAGTTATTAATTTAATTTTATGTTGAAGGATTGCTGTGAAACTATTTAACATTGGTGAACATTGGTGTATTCTATCTCCTCTCGAGATCTCCCTTCCTATATTTTTTTATCACTAGTGGAAGAGACCCATAATGGATGGATTTTGGTTAAATATTATATTTTCTGTATTGGCGCTGCAGTGATTTTCCTTTGTATTGTAATACATTATTTCATTATAATTCATAGATCCATGTTTCTTAATTTTTAATTCATGTTAAATAAAATAGTTTCGATAAATTCTTTGTGAAATAATCATTGTACCAATTCACATTGAATTGAACATGGAATGATTTAAATTTTTTTGATCATTATCTCCTAGATCATTTTATTTGTTTTACAAATATCCTAATTTATTGGATTTATTTTTGAAAAATTATAGGTGGATTTCATTGGGTAAATATTGTTCATTGGCCTTTTCATTGATTAATAAAATGAAATTTCATTATTCAAATGAAATGATGTTTACTATATAATTTTTCAAAGTAGTTTCAGGTTCATGAATTTGTGAAATTACAATTAGTTATCATTACATGATTATTATTATAGATTTAAAATATTTTCTCTTAGGATATTTAAAATAGGTGATCAATTCACATGGAAAGATGGTATAAACTCATGTATATAGATTTAATAAAACGTTTTAAAGTTATAAGAATTAATTCAAATTATTTTGGGTTTATATAAAATAAATCGACATGTTAAAGGATTTTTTGACGTTATAATGATGATTTGTGATATGAAGAAGACATGATTACTATTTTAATTTTAAATTGTTTAAATGTATTTGAATTGATATTGATAATGATTAATATCCACAATGGATCTTTATAACACATCCCAATTTTGGAAATCCATTATTACAATCGTTTTTTCTAATAATTATCATTATTTTAAACTAAAAACATTATTTTTAATTTTCAGGGAGTTTGGGTCATAGTGTGATTTTATTTGATATAATGTTTCCATGATTTATATGTTGAGGTATTGTGCCCATGATTGGTAATTGTATGTATCTCCATTCTAATACTTATAAATTGATTATATCACTCACCAATTTATACTAGTCAAGAAAACATAGGAAGTTATAGGGGATTAACTAGATATATTATTCATTAGATAAATCACACCACATATTGTTTATTCATAGAGAACACAAAAATTTCGGGCTATGAGTGTGTGGCTAGGAATGTGGGTCTACTGAAACTAGTTTTAATGAGAACCCTGATAATATATTTATGACCAGTGACTAGTCATTATTGATTATGATTAATTATTCTATGGTGGACTCACTAAAATATCATGGTTTTAGGTAATATCTATATATACCTTATACTCGATACATGATAAATGTTTTTTTCATTACATGGCATTATAGTTTATTAGTTGATTGGTATTTTTTGTTGATCAATCAAATTTTTAAAATTATAAACCATGACATTATTGTATTGGATTTTATACGACATTGATATCATGTGAAATTTGTCATCTCCTCTCAGATACCTGACATTACATTTTTAAATAGTTTTTCAATGATTTTTAAAAAAATGTTTCGTTTCCAAATGATGACATTTCATGTTTTGATAGTTTATTAGAAAAATGATTCTTATATTTTTTAACACAAATTCTAATATATTATAAAATATTTGTTATTTTCAATCATTTGAAATAATTTAATTAACTTATGATGTAACCACATAGAATATTTTTTTGAATCATATATTGATTTTTACCAAACAACCTGCATATTCATTTTGGTTTTTATAACCATTAAGTTCTTATAGAATGTGTTTGTTCTCTCATATTCATTTGGAGGATTGTTCTAGGGTGACCTAAGGAAGGGGACATGGGAAATTGTGGGTGGTAATATAACCTTATGATAATGATTTTTGTATGGATGTAATGCTTTTAGTTTTTAGATAATATAATTATACTCTGAGTTGTATGTATGGATTGGTTTACCTGATATTCTTTCTACAATGTACTCTGATAATTTTGATCTTTTGTGAAATAAATTATAACCAGTTTTTATTTCTTGATATCATTGTCCTTATCACAAGACCATCGAAATCAGAAATTCTTTTATAGGTTAGTTAGGAATTGGTTGGGATAAGTATAGGAATTTTATTCTAGGTTATATAATCACAAATAGTATTAGAGGAATTTTTTTCCATGGATGGAAACACTTCTCCTTCAATTGAATATTATTATTTGGGGTGAGTCATGTAATGACCCAATTTTTTGTCATTTTAATTTTCCTTATTATTAATTATGTAACGTAGTGTAAGACACATACATCACATATATAACTCAATAAAAACTATATTCACATATACAATTAATATAATAAGTGGTATTTATAGAAATTGAGGAACATATAATGGTAGAATAGTAGAATGACCATTGGAACATTAATACGACCATTAAGAATAGTAATTATGACAATATAATAACAACCTCACATAGGAAATTATAAATAATATTTTCAAATATTTTAAATGAAAATGTGAAATAATTATATCATGATATATGCAAATAATTGTTTTTAAAAAGTAAAATTATTTGTTGGTATTTTTGAAAAACATAAATGATTATTTAAAATTGTATAAACAATATAACATTCTAAATTTAAATTAAATTTTCCTAAAATTAATTCATAAATTAATAATAAATCATATTATAACTATAATATAATTTTATGAGCCCATAATTAAATTTTAATAATGTCAAAAAACCAGTTATCATATTAACAAAAGATTGTTTAAAATATATTATTTTGTAAATAGATATTAAATTTTACAAATTTAGAAAATTATTCTGATAATATGGACACAATTTTTAAAATATAACTGATGAAAATTGGTTATGGTGGGGGGTTTGGATTTCGTTAAAATAGTTGTGTTTTTTGTGAACAATGAAACATTGTTAATCATGATATAATATAAATAAATGAATATTTATTTCATTCCAAATGTATTTATGATCTAATAACACATTGGTTGATTTTATCCTAAACAAATTAATCTATTTAGACTTAAAATCAGCATTATTGATAAAACTGGGCCAAAAAAACAATTTATATAATAACTAAAAACAGACCTCTCCTCACCCACTAAATACCATCCCTTTCCATATACTCATATTACACCTTCTAGGACAATAATATTCTATTGCTTCATCCCAATTCCCTTATGATGCCTCTTCCTCAATAACCAAATAATTGGGCGTTAAGAAAATTCCAATTCAATGTGCCATAAGGAGGTTCTCAATGGGGCACCATTCAATAGGAAAACTCTTCAATTATTATCTTTTAATTTTATTTCTTTTTTTCTCCTATATACACCTCACTAATAAAATGTGCAGTGATAAATAAATTATAATATATATATATAATGTAGTTTTATTTTTTAAATTTAATACCCATAATAAAATATTTTCTCTTCTCTTTTAATTACAAAAAATGACTATATCATCTGGGATGTGTTAATTTACCATCTTTATGGACAATGAGTTTTCATGATCAATCACATCATTCACTGATGGTGAAAAATACATTATTATTATGAATCCATAATTTAATATATATTATATGTTTTCAATATTCAATAACTAATTTATAGAGATAATATAAAATAAAACATAAATACACTATCATTGTTCGAATACAAGCCAAAAAAACTAAACATTTATCACTTATGTTTTATCAAATGATTCATTCTCATTAACGAAAAATGCATACATTGAAAATATTTAATCAAATTTAATTTCAATCATTATTAATATTTTAAATTACATAGAATTACTCACATTTCACAATATATTTCATAATTATATTCAAGAAACATGGTGATGAACCCCAGAAAATGAATTCCCACAAATTGAAGACTTTGAACTCCTTCACTCCCCAGAATTGAAATAAATAAATAAAATTAAATTGTTATAAATGAAATAAATGTATAATATGTGCAGAAATAATTAATTAATTAATATAATTTGATTATCCAAGATATAAAGTGATTGTTCAGAATGATTTTATTCATAAGACAATGGGATTCTCATACCCAAATCCCTTTCTTTGGGTCATTCATCTTTTATGTCAAATTTTAGTGTAGATATTCCTTCAATAATACTAAGATTTAATTTCATTATTTTTAACTTATATATTAGGGGTTATAAATATTTTTTAAATTATTTTCTTACAAATACAAGGATTTTGTAAAAGAAACAATCTATTCAAAACACATCTTTAATCTTCTTGAGTTATTTCATCTTCTCTCAAAAATGATGAATCTTAAACAAAATAATATATTTTAATTCGTCCATTTTTTAACACCAATTTTTGTCATGAAATAATTATTGAAAAAATTATTATGAAATTCATTCCTTTCCGTGGGTTACTTAATGAATTTTATTGATATACATTATATGTGGAATTCATGATTATATAAATGTTTTGGTGTGTTGGGTGAACCCATAATTACATAGCCCTCGAATGAATTGGGTTATGTAATGTATCTCATGATATAATATGTAACATGTGTGGATATGATTCTATACGTTTTCATAATGATGATGTTAAAATTATTCATATATTTTACGACTGAATATTATGTTATATTTCTTCACTACTATGTGAGGTATTTGACCATTAAGACATGTTGTTTCATATTTATTCGTTGCATCATTCTAGTTCGTTGTATAATATTCAACTTCATGATCATGATGATGACCCTATTATATTTATATGATTTTTATGTTTATTCTCTTCGTTTTATATTGATTCATGTCCCATATTCATCCAATTAATAGGGTTGTAGCTCACCCCTTTCATTGTAAAATATCACCGTGTAATTTATTATACAAAGTATAAAACAAGAGTTACATTGATAGAGAATAAGTATTTAAATAAATTATATGATTCAAGATGGATATGCTATTTATGAGAAGAATTTTACAAATCAAATAATCATTTGGATTTCGGTTTTGATTTTTTATTATTTTTTATCATTAAAATGATGTAATATTAATGTGATAAAATTTATATCCTTTATACATTTAATAAGATAATAGTTATATTAATTTGGGAATTAATGTTAGAGTGTGTTAGTGAAATACCTAAGGATAATACTATATTTATTAATCATTGTTTATAAAAAATCATAACATAATGATCCCATAAGATATGTATTTACATTAAATTTAATAAAAATATAAATTATTCATTCTCGTATCACACACATTATTGTTAAAACCTTTATAAATTTAGACAATTGTAGGATCTAAGATAAACAAGGGAAAACCCATGTGAGGAAAAATAAATTTTTTTAGACTATCATCTGTTGTTCCATGGGATGTAGAGTTTGGAGAATTATTATGATTCATTCCAAGATCACTCAGACTATGAATAACAACTTAAACAACATGGAAGATCTTCCTTCACCAAATAAGGAACTGATATCCATTAGCCAAATTTTTTTTTGGATCTTTTGATACAATTAACATTTTATAATTGGTTAAATTAATTGAGAAGATATTTTCATCCCTAAAATGATTATAGAAGGTGGATCATACATTGGCCTTCAGTGACATTGATTTTGATGTTAATTAATGGTGTGAATTGATAATGAACGCCAAGAAAAAGAAATAAATGTGGGATATAGAGTCGGATGTCTTTAATAAAAAAATTATTCATTTGTATTTATTTTTGAACACTTAAAACATAATAAGAGTGAAAATTCATAGAGTTGAATATAAATAACTTTTAATATGTCATGTATTATGATGAAAAAATTATAATTCTTGAAATATACACTTATGTTTGGTTGTAAATAATGATAGAAAAAAAAAGATATATTTTGGTGGTTTAAGACCACATCTTTAAAAGGCTATAGGTATCCTTGAAATTGATATTGTGGAAGATGTTTTTAGATGTCCCCTCAATGTTGATATGGAGTTAGATGAATGGTTCTAGGATTATGAAGATAAGAATAGAAAAATGGAGTTTCATAATGGTGGGGAAAATTTTAAATAACGATACAGGATCATGCCACACATGTACAAGAAATTTGGGAATAAATTTCACGAGATTTGACTCAATAGGATTGTTAAATGCATCATTTGTGAGAGAGAAATCCACCAAGATAAAGAATTTCTTAGTGACAGGACATTGGTGTCCAACATGATGGAGTAATGAATAAAAACATCCATCGATCAATTTTTAAACTATAATTAGAAATGACTATGAAAACTAGTGAAATAAACATCGATTACATTATAGTAATTGGAATCAAATACATCCAAATAAAGAGTATGGAAATTATTATGCCATCACTACAGGTAACTGGTGCATGAAAACATAGTCATGCATGGTAAAAATCATAATCAATCAATAATGTAAAAATATTATTTTATTTCAGGTTATTGAATTACTTTATATCAATAATGTCTTCTAGACATATTAAATTGAAGTCTTGAATGTTTAAAAAGGATATATATATATATATAAACCATAGTTGATTAATCATTGACACCCATTTTTGGAACTTTTCTCTGCATGGTGTATGGGGGATGATTCTTCCAATGAATATCATAATACTTCCACTTTGTAGAATTTAACACATTATAGGGAATGGATTGGATCTATTTATATAAAGAACACAAAAACTATTAGGAAATTTAAGTATCATTCCATATTTTGAATCACCACTTTCTCCTTTAAAAAAACAAGAAAGGTGGTGAATATAATTTTTAAAATTCCTCAATTGTGAGGGTTCTCAAGACTATTGTAGAAATCTAACTCATTCATATGACTGATTAAACAAAACATATCAACATTGAATAAATTCAAATTATTATTAAATATAAGGATATATTTCCAAAATATTTACCTAGACATACCAATATCATGACATATAGATCTCAATATAATATATACACGTAGACACTAGAATATGTAAATTCCCTTATATGATGGACCCTAAAGAACTAGATGTTTTATGTTTGAGGTGTATCCAGTACTAGAAGCTCAATATGATCATTATAAATATCATTTATCCTCTTCCATGGATTGAAGACTTTTTCGTTCAACTATAAAGAGATAAATACTTCTCAATAGAATATTTTTGTCCTATATATCATCAAATAATTGTGAGTATGTAAAATATTCAGAAGACATCCTCCCATAATGGTTTTGGGAATTATGAGTTTCATTTTATACACCTCGAACATACCATTTCCCTTAAAATCATCGTGGATTTGATGTATAGAATATTAAGATACATCTTTGAAAAATATGTGGTAGTGTCTACTAGTGGTATTCTCATTTACCCATAGAGAAAGATGGAACATGTGGAATATCACTAAATGTTTCTAGAGATATTAACGAATTAAAAATAATACCCCATTAAAATAAAGAGTAACTTTTGGATACAACAAGTCTCATTATTTTTATAAGAGATAACATGTGAGGGAATACCAATATACACTTCACAAAAAGGCAATTAAAGAATTGAAATATCTCACATATGTTATGGAAATCCATATAATCCGTCAATTAGTAAGGTACTACCGTCATTTGGAATAAATATCTCATGTTTGTCAAACCTGCAAACATTATTATCATGTAAGTAGGTAAAGTATATCTAGATGAATGTTTGTAAAGGGAGCATCAATAAGACAATGATGTGACTAATCATGGAATCTATAATCCTAGTAATAATGGAGGAAATATTTACATACGTTTTTTTATTAATTAAAATTTTATAATCCCTCTGTAGAGCTATTTAATGTGAAATTGTCACAATTATATGTTTTAGTAGAATATAAGGATAATTTCAAAAATGGATTAATTTTAAAAAATTTATATCATGTTTTTTATTCTATATTTGGTCCATAACATTTTATAAACTAATTGACACTGTACAATTATTTTTTAGGTTTCCATATATGATTTTAATCATTTCATTGTTCCTGTATCAAATTTCAATACATCATTTGAATTCCCAAAAACAATTCACAAGTCGCTCATTGAAAACTGTTCATATATCAATATATTTTTTTGGATGTACCTATATCTAATAAAAGACATTCCCATATAAGATAAAATTATTCTTGGATAAAGATTCAATCCAAAAGATGATATTTCTTTAAGGTGGACACATGTGGTTTCTTAATTTATCATGTTTATACATGTGTTTTCAATAAAGTATGTGGAATATGGAGAGTCTCTGTAGGAAGGACAACTCTTTGAGTATATTAGCATTATCATCCTCTACATGTGTCTAGGGATGCTGAAATTTTGAGGTTAAAAAGTTGATACAAAATATGAAAACTTTTAAAATCGAACCATTACATATACTAAAATTAAATTGGGATACAACTGAAAATAATTTGCATAAAATTATAGCGTGAAAAATGTAAAATTGTAACCCAATAAAATGTATCGCTTCTTCATTTCAAGGGTCTAGAAACATGGTTTTATCCTTCAAGGGGAATTTATAGTTCTTTTCTTAGTTTTATAATTTATATAGTATCAATTATCTTTTAATATATTATTATTCTTCTTAATACATTATCTTTTTAGTTTTTTTATGTTTTTCTCCCACCATGTTCTTATCCTTACTATAATTATAATGAAGACCTAACCTCAACGATAGTTTGAGGAAGAGAATGATAATTTTCCTAATTATAGTGATATTTAATTTTATATATCTTTTTTCATTATCAATATTTCACTAGTGGTTAAATAATATGTGGTGATTGTTCTACCATTTTCACCAACCAATATTCTCTTCTTCTCATTTATCATTCACCAACCCCTTCACTTTTTGTGTCCTGTATATGGTGGAGCATGGAAGGAGGAGTGGTCTTCATTAAAGTGGACTCATATCTTACATATTTAATTTCATTAACTCATATGAATAGTTCTCTATACGGGTTTATGGCATTTCAATTGAGATGGTGAGGTGTGATTCATTTCGACCATCACATTGAATTCAATATTGAAAACCAAACTGAAAAATGTTTTCAATCACAACAGCCTCCCAAGAACAATCTCCATCATTGATTATATTTTTCATTAAATTTATATTTTTATTAAATTTATATTTAATTCATTTAAAATTCCCCGTTATTGATAATTTGTTTTAGTATTTATATTTTTAATAGAGACATTAATTAAATCTATATTTGTAAGAATCCTCCTTCTAGGATCAATCCTAGGTTGTGTCATAGAGGTAAATTCTTATTAAAATAATAAATTATTGGAATAGTTTCTCACAGAAATATCTTTAATTAATTTGAATCCATTTCAGTTGATGACATTTCTATACACACACTCTAAAAAAACCAAAAATTTCAAAATTTCAAAATCTAATAAAAAGTGTTCCATTAAATAACATTCATTTATTTGGTAAAGAAATATTTTTATGGTTATTACAGTCATTATTTTCATGATTATTGTTATTATTTTGGAACAACCAGAGAAGAAACATATAATATCCCAATGGAACAAAATTTAATGATACTTTAAGAGAAATTTGATTTTACAAAAAAACCAAACAATATGGTTGTATCATTGGATTCAAAGGTTGACGATCTTAAAGTTATATGGATGGAATGGAAAAAATAAAATACGAGGAGAATAAAATTTTTATTCAAACTAAATATCAATTTTAAGAACCCATAGAGGACATCAAGTTCCAACATGAATAACCAATCACATCCCATTATCCATTTCATGAAGTGGATCCTGAAGATGTCATTTTAGCTGATACAAGTGTGGCAGAAAAACATAATTTCGATGAAAATTGGATAAATTGTGTTGAAGAAAAAAATCTACGTGATTCTCTTGTATTTTATAATGAATTCCATGTACTACTCTTCCACACTCTTTATTTGGAAGAAAATGATGATTCCCCTACAAAGACAGTTTTGCCAGTGGTATTTCCTAAAAATATCATCGACCAATATGCTTTATATTAAATAAAATATTTCTTTAATTAATAATAATAATTTAATCTTATTCATTGTAAATTGTTTCCTAACATCCCATATTATGAAATTTCTAATACTGCGGAAAAAGTCTATGCATGAGATTATAAAGAGAAGGCCAATGATGTTGTTTATAATTAAAATAGGATCCTTTCTTCCTCCCCCATCTTCATCCAAGTATTAACCCATTCTCAATGGTGGTTATTTACTCTATCCATGGGTTAATCGAAGATAGTTTCCAACTGAATATATATAGAAGAGAGATTTTCAAGTAGTTTCTATGTAATAATCATCACCCCCAGGGCATTGGGATTCACCCGTTCCAACATATGGAATAAGGGTAGCAAAATCCATAAATCCTCTTAGGGGGGTCAAACCAGGCATTGACTATTTTATTTCATTTATAGCTTTTCATCACTTTTTATCATGATTTTTTACATTCATTATTTTTGTTTTAATGTGGTTTCTAAAATTATTATAACTTATGACTACCACTTGGAATATAAAATAGGTTTCATCTATTATTTTATTTTATTTTTATTCAAAATTAGTTTTATGCATGAAATGAACAATCAAAATTAATATTTTAATATGGTAGTAAATTTAATAACTGTGGGAGATTTCAATTTGTTTGTTTTCATTTTTTTTGTTCTTCAATTTTATCATAATATTTATTTTGCTAAATTCTTCATCTTTTTCTTTTCATTTTTTGTTTTTTTAGTATTCGTATAATGAATAAAATACATTAAAAATTAAAACCATCATGTTATTTTTGGCACATTTCTGGATTTGAATGTTTAATGACATAAATGATTTATGAATGGTTTTTTTCTTGATTCCCTATATTTTAATTTTATGATGTTTCATTGATTGTGAATTCCATGTGAAATATTACTAACCTAGATGAAAATTATTCCTAGTCCGAGTGGTTTATATACCTTTTTAAAATTTATTTATGTTTGTCTTTTTTCTTAAGAGTCCAGAGACATGTTGTGAGATACATAACATGTTTTTACTTTTTCATATGTTATTAGTTTATAATGAATGATTGAATTATGATTGAGGCACCACATTGAGATAATTTGTTATGAAAAATTAATTTTTCATGACACTTACATATGAAATTTATTAACCCATAGTCTCCCTAAATTACCATGATTGGAGGAAACATTATAATACATTTATCTTTTTCATACCTTCTATATAAGTGAAATTCATAATATTATTTTAACTCAATATTTTGTTGGGGGATAAAATGAGATATATATCTAAATCCTAAATAATCTGTTTGAGAATATATGAAAAATTTATCAATATATGTATGTCACATTGGTGGGTGGAATTTGATTTCAAAATAATGGATGGGAAACAATAATATCATTATAATATTTTATAGGGAGTTTATTAATTATTTAAGGACAATAGTTTCATATATATTTCCAAAAAAATATTATTATGAATATAAAATATAGATATACATTCATGTTGGAACAATGCTATAAATGGGAATAAGAGGAAACAAATTTTATATTTATGCTAAAATTCCTAGTGGGAACATCCCATGGAATGAAAGAGTGATTGGAGTTGATTTAGATATGAGATAATTATGGACCACACCATTATTAAGAAAACTATTTTTGTTTATTTACATTACATTAGAGATAAAACCTCTTCCTTTTACCTCAATTGTTTTTTTATATAAAATCGGCCCAACATAAACCTCATAACATACCGTAGAGAGGTCCTTATTATTTCTATATTTTTTATTCTATAAAGTGGAGATATTAAGATTATATTTAGTATATGGAGGTCATATATGTTTTTTGTAGTGAAAAAAACTATATAAAAATACATCATTGAATAGAGAAATATATTTCCAGGGATATAGATATGTCATGTACATGGGAACTGACATGATAATGTATGGATTTTTACAATTTTTAAGGAGTTTTATAATTTTTATTTTTGTAGGATGAATGATATTTCCTTATATGTTATAAATGATCTATGTTTCCAATTATACAATGTGATGTTTGTTTTGGAATTATTATTATATGATTTCATAAGAGTAAAATGGTTTTGTCAACATGTTTTATTAAGGAAATATTCCCATTATTATTAAATAGTTATTAAATTTTTACAATTTCCCAATATTTTTATTCAATGGTAAATTTTCACATATCATGTTTTAGTATAAATTTGAGCTTAATTTATATAATGAACCCATTTTATAATTTAACTATGTTGGAATCCTCAAGTGTTAATCATTTTATATGGATCACAAATCTTATACATTCTGTAAATCTTGTTAATCATGTTTAATCATTCCAAAATCATGTGTAGAGATGATAAGTTTCTTTATGCCTCAAATAATTACTAGAAACTATTTTGTTCATAATAAAATTATCTTATGAATGATTATGTTTAATTAATTATATGTATATCACTCTTTATGTATATGTAAAGTTATTTGGATACGTCTGAGAAACCATGAGTCTACCCCCAGTTGTGTTTTTCAAATAATGGATCCAGACACCATTAACATCCTGACACCATGACCTTCCAAACACCATGTCCATCAATACATAGTGGCCATCTAGACACTAGGACCATCGAGACACTGTGACCCTCAAGACAAAGTGAACATCCAGACACTGTGACAATCCAGACATCATGACCATCCAGTCAATGTGTCCATCCCAACACCATGACCATCCAAACACCATAACCATTTAGACATTGTGACTAGACATCGGGTTCCTAACACAACATCTGTGATACCGGTCCGGGTTCATTATACAATTATTCCATCATATCTATCTCAACTATAAGGACCCGATTGTAAAATATTACTTAATTATGAATTAAATGAATAATTAAAATTGAGGATCTTTTTAGGTTTAGATTTCTAGAAAATTAGGACATAACTATTACATATCAATGATTACAAAGTGGGAACTTCTACAAAGTGTCCATTTTATTCATAAAATAAAAACTCTGAAAAAGAGACATGTCTTGTTCTTTGTTTTAGACAGCATGCCATTTCCTTAATCCCATCCTTGACCCTATTCCACTTTATGTCCTGTGAAAAGTTTTTCAAAAACATGGGATTAGAAAAAAAATCTCAGTAAGAGATACACCAATTAGGGAAACTGATAGTTTTTCAAAACAATAAGTAAATCATGAATACTTTATCATAAGTAATAATTTTCACCTTTATGATGTAATAAATACTATTCAATAAATAAAGGAACATTGTTTACCATTTGGTAACCCAAAGATCACCATAAAACCCATATAAATAACACATAACATATAAAGGTAACATGGGACATAAACATACATAAATGGAATTACCATACCGTCGACTTCTAAACATATCACTAAATGGAATACCCATACGACAGAATTCCATACCCAATGCATTGGAGGTTATAATGTAACCACATGTCCTGGTTTTCATGGCACCACCTGTAATTTTGATTATCACGTAACCACCTGTCAAATGTATATGTACCATAATAAAATCATAACACATAAAACCTATATAAAGGAATGATAATATTTCATCATTTCAATCACAATATATCATTCAAATATATTAACATAAAAGAATCTTTTATAAAAACCATTTTCAATACCAAAATAACTAAAATAGTATATGGTATTTATTTTCTATTAAAACATTATAGCTTGTTGAGAAAGCCAGTGATCAAATAATACTCACGGCAGATGAAAGGTCGTTGTCACCACGTACGTTAAAAAAATAATAATTTTTGCCAATTATTAAAACGATTTGTAGTAGAATGATTTATTTTGAATAAAAGTAAATGTCAAAGGGCATTATACACTGTATAAATGAATTTTGTGTATAAATGAAAATATTTCTCAATAAAAAAGATTGATACGAAGTCCCTGACAAATATAGTATCCATATATTAAGGATAAATCAATTACGTAATCATGTGTGAAAAATATAAATACTCCTAATATAAGTGGATATTATGTGAAAATAAATCCGAGGTCATCCACACATATTCATAGAATGACATAATCAAGAAATATAGGTTTATCCCAAAGAATTCAAATTGGATTAAGAAGTTACCTTGCAATAAATCTATAACCTAACAACATCACATTAAACATCAGAAAATGAGATGATGAGAGATAAAAAAGGGCATATCATCACTTGGACATAACATTTACAGCAATAATGATATATTATAACATATCCCAACATAATAAGATGTAAATTAAAAGAACTAACAAAAATAATTCTTTTAAAAAGAGAAGGGTGAAGGTTCCCTTACCGATTTGGGTAACTTTCGAAATGTACACCCCATGAAAGAAGGGTCATACAATGAAGTTGTAAATACCCATATTATAAAGTATATTACCGAAAGAATAAAATATTGGGATGTACATAAACCACAAAAAATTAAATAGTGGTAAATGTAGCAAGAATCTCACTAGAAGAAAACGTTAGATAGAAACCCCTTACATCATTATAATTAATCGAGTCGTATGACAAAAAGATAATAAACACAAAATAAATCACATAATACCATGAATATAAATAGAATGATGATAATATATATGAAATGTAAGTACACAATACACCACATTAATTTAATAAGTCAGGAACAATGGAAATCTCGTGGAATTAAAAGTGAGATAAGAAATCTGTTACGAAAATTCGGCATCATACTAACGCCACTCAAAACATCCAAAAATTGACTGATGAGATAAAATAGGGTCCCTCATCATATGAACCAAAACATTAATGTATGAGGAATATAAATAAAATTCCTTTATATAAGAAAGTGTAGATTAAAAGGAATGACATAAAAGAGAGTACATAAAAACATAGAGAGGTAGAATCCCATACATCACGACCGACCTGTCTTGTTTGTTTCTTTATATTCTTGGATAATAATCATTGGTCAATTTATAATTGTTTAAATTGATCCTTTAAATTTTATTATTCAATTAATATATCATATGATATTGTTATAATAATTAGTTCATTATGTGAGTTCATATCAGACTTTTTTGTCGATGTTTGGTACATGACTCAAAAAATGGACGTCTTATAATTACATGATGGTCATGTGGTCCCATGTTCATTAAATCCAGAATGATATTATTCATTTTTATTTAATATATATAATATATATCCATTATATATATGTACTCATAACAGTACATTGCAATTGGAGATATGAAAAGAAATGCACCATTCATTGAGATGGTAAGTCGTACGTACGCATGAGCGCTACTTTCATTTCTATTTCATACATTAATGTAATGAAAACATAATAATACATAGTTATATTATAATTAAATTATAATATAAAGGTTATATATGTTACATATGTTCATAAATTTTATCCTTTATACATTCCACGTATGGCATGAATGAGTCATGTCAATTTGAGGGGGCAGTAGTCTGCACCTCCTAAAAGGAAATTATCGCGTTTACCTATCATGGAAACCTTAAAGGTATTCCATAAAATAAAAATAAAGAGGCATAAGGAAAAAATAAACATAATATATATCATATATAACTAAAGTGACATCTAAATTTCCACCATGAGAGGTGGTAGGAGATAATTGAACAATCATCGTTTCGTGAGGCATTAGTTCACCGTCAATAGAAATAATATGTTCTTCACACATTTGATAGAGGTGTGTGTATGTGTAGCTCGAATAATTCACATAAAAAATCATATTGTATTTAATATAATTGTGTTGTTACAAATTAAAGGAATAAAAATATTTTAGGGTGTTGGAGAAGAAAAATAAAACAAAAGAACATAAGAAAAGACATTATCTTTAAATCAGGTAACTCTTTTTGATTTTAGCGAAAGGCTTCCATGGAAATACTTCTTCCCAATGTTTGGCTTCTAGGAGTATGAGAGGGATGTGTATAGATAATTTGAGCAGAGGCCGGATGATCCAATGGATTGAGTGGTGTGGGTAAGGGGGTATATGTGGGGGCCTTCTATAATATGGAGGAGGGTCACTTTCGGAAGGTCTTGAAATGTTACTTTATTATAAAATAATTTTCGGATTTTAAATGTCCCAAAATGATATATTTCGATGTTTTGTTGATAAGGGTTCACAAAACACTCATTCAATTGGTTTTAGACATGTTTATGTCTTATATTTTACATTATATTTTAATTTTATTTTATTCATTAATTAGTGATGTAATCACTGCATCATCATGGTATCATAAGTAAATTTATTTATTTAATGTCTAAAAATTATTAAAAAAATACCATGATGTAGGAAATCTATTTATATTTCTAATGAATATTAATAGTTAAATATATCATTTATAAAATCAAAAACTAAAATTGTTTTACTTAGGTGATACATACATTGGTTATAATTTCCTTTCTTTAAAAAATAATATGACAAAACATCACAATCAAACTAAAGTAGTTCTATGGGGTCCCAAAGTTGGTACAAGGCCTCCCATGTTAGACCAAGACTCAATAAATAGCATTAAGATACATGGATGGGTAATTTTGTATTATTCTGATATTATTTTATAACCCTTAACTACCCATTTACTTATTAAACACGAACATTAAGGATAATTGTCGTCGTTACTATTCATAATGCCCACTAACAAAAGATTCTTAATAACCTAATTTGGACTTTATGAATCCAAATATAGAATCCATTTCACCAAAATCCAAACACAGAAATTGTAGTAATTAATTTAAAAATAATTCCAATTGTCAAAACTAAAGACGGGTTTTTAAGAAGTAAACATTATCAAATGATTGACTTGTTTTTACATCCAATTGAAAAGTGAAATTACATCCAATGAATAAAATTGTATTAATTTATAAAAACATAATTCAATTACATTAAAACCAGTTAATAGGGAAATGTAACAATATAATTAAATTAGATAAAAAAGCAGTTTTGAAGTAAAATGCAGTATTTTTTACTATTCATTAAAAATGAACATCTGTCAGAAAAATACCAAACCTTTATCCAAAGTAAATTTGATATTCCAAATTAAAAAATTATTTCCATTTTACCATCTTCAAAACAAATAATTTTCATTATTTAATTTTATAATTAATTCCTGCTAACAAAACAAATAACATGTTTTTAAGAAACAATATCTATCAAAAGATTGACACTTGTTTATGTCCAATTTCAAAGTAAAATTAAAACCAAGGACCACCATTGAATTAAGTGGTAAAAATATATTTTAACTACACATTAGACTAAATTAAAAATATAATCTAACAATATAAATAAATTAGATTAAAATTATGTTTTGAATTAAAATACAACATTTTTAACTATTCATTATGAAATAAATTTTATCGAAAAAATAAAATCAATTTACACAAAGTACATTTTTATGTCTGTATTTTAAAGAAGGATTTTATTTTGTCAAATATAACATATAAAATTCATAAAAAGTAGTTTTAAAAAGGGGGCTCAATCAAAATGCGGTTAATCAACCTTTTAAATAATATTAGAATATTTATGCTTAAAATTGGATTCTTTCACATTTTAACCCTTTGTCATTTATTGGATAAATGTAAAAATATTTAACAATCATATATAATCATTTTATAGTTAGTTATTTTCATTACTTCCATTACAATTACTAGGTGTTAACGAACATTTTAAATAATATTATTTTATTATTAGTGTGCAACGTAATATTTCAAAGAAACTCATTGTTGCGTATTGGGTATGCAATCGAACATAGCATTCCAATTAAAGTGATAATAAAATTTTATTCACAAATATTGATAAATATGAAATTTTCATATTCTTTATTTACATGGATGTTAAATCCTTCCCCCATTTTTAGGAATTGTATCCTCACAATTTTAAAATTGGGCTCGAAAACTTCATTGAAAGCCCCATAATGGAAAAGGAGTCAATTAAACTGTCACTTTAATAGAAAGAAAGTGAACTACAAAGGTCACCCGAGTTAACCCATACTAGGATTCCATGTAGGAAAACATGGACATATAAGATAAAAAGGGCCCATGTTCTTAGGGAGAGTGATTGAAAACATGTTTAGGAGAAAGTTAACCACCAGAAAATCAAAAACATGTAATGGGTTAAATGGTTTTTGATTCCCCAGTAAGAAAATATAACAGACAACATTTTTAGTTTAAGTTACTTTTAATTGGGGAATTTATTTATGAGGTTCACTAAATCAAAAGGAAAAATAATTACTTTTCATGTAGACTTTTATCTCTTTCTAGATTTCAAACACAAACTCATATTTTATCCAAAAAGATGAGTATTTAGGATGACTTGTTCACATTAAGAGGGATATAATCAACTTCTAGAGAATCACCTAATCCAAAAAATGGAACTATATATTTCTCATATCTTTAGACCAAAACCAAAGTGGTTAGTACAAGATCAGGTAATCCCCCAAAAAGAAAATCTTTTTCAAAAATAAAAACTACTCTTATTCTCTGAAATTTGTCCATAA
This sequence comes from Viscum album, assembly GCA_963277665.1. NCBI lineage: Eukaryota > Viridiplantae > Streptophyta > Magnoliopsida > Santalales > Viscaceae > Viscum > Viscum album. The sequence continues at coordinate 1,222,052,593 of OY728159.1, forward strand.
AAACCCAAAGTTCATCAAAGCCCATTCAATAATAAATTACACATAAAATTATTCAATGTACTCCAATCTATTATTGAAACCCATATCTCGGATGGATTTAATCACATAATCTTACAAGGTAAATCTTAACATTTATCTCCAAATAACATTAGTTACTCTTAAAGTCTCATAAAGAAAAGTAGTTAACCTAATCACATATCCTCCATGATAGGTTAAACATATCCATAGATAACACAAAATCAACTTCTTCCTTATTCATACTATCATATAACTAAAAATAATTAGTCATAATAACCAGGGAATTCACATAGTCCAATGGTAGGAGCTAAATCCCAGTCGCACTTTTTGGGTTCGATTCCTGCAGCATAATCCGATGCAACAGGTTGTCACATGGTATGCGTGTTTTCCATTTTCCAAAACTATATAATTCTTATAACATTCTCCAAAAAGAGATAAAATCTTCAAAAATAACCATAACATAATTTAACATCATGTTTCTCTCATGCCTTTCATTTTCCATCATAAATTATAGTAACCCATAATTACCTCAAAAGTAAGGATCATATAAACTATAATGGTTACCTTTATAATTATTACATGAACTTCCATGCCGAATTTGTTATCTCGTACATGATTCATTAGTGAACTCACCATGGTTTAAGTGGTTAATAATGACTCTTGATTGTTGTTTGAGAATAATGACAAGATTTCTCGTGGATGATCCCATATCATTCATTTGTTCTTTCAAAAAATCGTCATATTTTTCTTCGCATCCACTGTAACTTTTCTTCCTGCTAGATCTAGCAATTTACTAAAACTGAAAAGGTCAATGTGTGAACATCATTAGAATCCTCATATAATATCTTATAAAGAGGGTAAATACTACGATATAATTATTCCTGTTATCTTAAACTCATTCAATTTATTTAAAACTATGACTCTTTATGAAATCCTAACCATTATAGTAATGTCATTTATGCCTAATGAACACCCTAACCTATTAAGTTATCTGGAACGACCTTTGATACCATGTATAAGGACTCAGCCTTAAAATGTTACATAGTCATTAATTAAACGAAAAATTCACATTGAGGATCATTTATGGTGTAGAGTTTTAGAGAATTAAGACATAACTATTACATCTCCAAGATTACAAAGTAGACACTTCTTCACAGTTTCCATTTTTTTCATAAAATAAAAACTCTTCAAAAGAAACATGTCTAGTTCCACGTTTAGACAGCATGAAATTTCCATGATCCCATCCTTGACCTTATTCCACTTTATTTCCTATTAAAAACATTTCAAAAGCTTGGGAGGAGCACAAAAATGTCTGTATGAGATACACAAATAAGGGAAACATTAATTTTTCAAAACAATAAGTATTTCATGAATACTTTATCATAAGTAATAGGTTTGCCTTTATCAAGTATTAAATGCTATTCACTAAATAAATGATCATTTCTTACCCTTTTGAAACCAAAAGATCACCAAAAACCCAATAAATAGAACACATAACATATAAAGGTAACTTGGGAGATAAACATACTTAAATTGAATAACAATACAGTCGACTTCCACACATATCACTAAATAGAATAGCCATATGACCGACTTCCATACCCAATGAATTGGAGTTTATAATGTAACCACCCGTCCTAGTCTTCATGGCACCACCCATCATTTGGTTTATCATGTAACCACCCTTCAAATGTCCATGTACTGTACTAAAATCATAACACATAATTCCAATATAATGAAATGATAACATTTCAACATTTCAATCACAATATATCATTTAAATATGTTTATAGAAAATAAGTCTTTATCAAAACCATTTTAAATAAAAAAATATGTTAAATATTATTTGGAACATATTTTCTTTTATAACATTACGGCTTGTTGAGGAAGCCAAATATCAAACAATACTCGTGGTGACGGAAAGGTTGTTGTCACCGCGTACGTTAAAAAACATAATTTTTTCCATTTAGAAAAATTATTCTTTAAAGAAAGATTCCTTTTCAATAAAAGTAATAGTAAAAGGGGTTTATAAAACATATAAAATAATGTTTTTTATAAATGAGAATATGCCTCAATGAATAATATTGAGACGAAGTCCCTTTCAAAGATGGTATCCTTAGATTAAAACTAAATCAATTACATAATTATGTGTGACCAATAAAAATAATCCCAATATAATTGGATATTATGTGTAAACCCATTAGTGGTCATCTACACATATTCATCGCATGACATAATAACTAAGTATAGGTTTAACACAAAGAATTGAAATTGGATTAAGATGTTCCATTTCAAAAAAGTCGATAGTTTTATGACGTCACTTTAAACTTCAAAAAATGAGATGCTGAGAGATAAAAAAGGGTATCTCATTACTTGGACATAATAGTCACAACAATAAGGATAAATAAGAACACATCCCAACTTAATAAGATGTAAATTAAAAGACATAACAAAAAGAAGTCTTTTAAAAAGAGGATGGTGAATGGTTCCCTTACCGATATGTGTAACATTCGAAACGTAATCCCCATGAAAGAAGATTCATAAAATGAAGATATTAATACCCATAGATTATTGTATATTTCAAAAATAATACAATTATGTTTTGTACATACACCACACAAATGGAAATAGAGGCAAATGTAGCATGAATCGCATGGGAATAAAAAGTGAAATAAAAACCCCTTACCTTGTTGTAATCAATCGAGCCGTATGAAGAAAAGATAAATAACACCAAATGAATCACATAATACCATGAATATAAATAGAATCATGATAATATATATTAAATGGCAGTTCACAATGCACCTCATGAAATAAATAAGTTGTAAACAATGTAAATCTCACGGAATTAAAAGTGATATATGAAATTCCTTATGAAAATTCGGCAGCCTAACGGTGCCACTGAAAACTTCCAAAAATGGATTAATGAGATAAAATATGGTCTCTCATCATATGAACATAACAATCACAATAATATGATTATGAATGAACATACCCCAACATAAGAAATATTATCTTAAAAGGAATGACATAAAAGATAGTACTGAAAAAGAAAGAGAGGGGTAGGATCCCTTACCTCAAGTCCGACTTGTCTTGTTCATTTCATTATATTCCTGAATAATAAACTTTGGCCAATTTATAATTTCTTACAGAACATCTTTAATTTATATTATTCAATTCATATCACATATTTTAATGTTATAATAATTTGTTAATTATGTGAGTTCATATCAGACGTTTTTTCGATTTTTGGTACATGAGTCAAAAAAATGGGCATCTTAAAATTAAATGATGTTCATGTGGTCCAAAGATCATTAAATACATAATTATATTAATAATTTATATTTAATTTATATCGTATATATCTATTATATATATGTACATATAATAGTACATAACAATTGGAGATAAGAAATGAAATGCACCGTCCATGGAGACGGTAATCCGTACGTACGCATGAGCGCTACATTCATTTCTATTTCATACTTTAATAGAATGAGAACAAAATAATGAATAGGTATATTATAATTAAATTGTAATATATATGTTATATATGTTACATAGGTCCATAAATTCTATCCTTTATACGTTCCACGTATGGAATTAATGAGTCATATCACTTTGAGGGGGCGGTAGTCTGCATTACCTAAAATGAAATTATCGCTTTACCTATCATGGAATCCATAATGATATTCCATAAAAGAAAAATAAATAGGAATAATTAAAACATAAACATAATATATATCATATATATCTATAGTTAAATCTTAATTTCCACCATGATAGGTGGTAGGAGATAATTGAACAATCTTGGTTTCGGGAGGCATTAGTTTGCCGTCCACAGAAACAGTATTTTTTTCACCCATTAGATGGAGGTGTGTGTAATTTTTTCTCAAATAATCCTCCTAAAAATATCCTCATATATTTAATATACTGTTTTTGTTACAGAATAAATTAACATAAATAATTTAAGGGGTTGTAGAAGAAAAATAAAACAAAAGAACATAAGAGGAGACATTACCTTTAAATCAGGTAACTCTTTTTTATTTGAGCCAATGGATTCCTTGGATAGACATAGTCCCTATGTGAGGATTCTAGGAGTAAGAGAGGGATGTGGAGAGATAATATGAGCAGAGGATGGATGATCCAATGGCTTGAGAGGTGTGGATATGGGGGTACAGGTGGGGGCCTTTTATTAGAGGGAGGAGGGTCACTTTTGGAAGGTCTTGAAATGTTACATTATTATAATTTTTTTTCTTCAGATTTTAAAGGTCTAAAAAAATATATTTCTAGGATAAGGTGGTGGGTTGTTTATGAACACCCATAAAATATGCTTTCGACAAGTGTAAGTATTATATTTTATCTTCTCTTTTTTTTATTTAAATTTTTCATTAATGAGGTAATCATTGCATCATCATGGTGTCTTAAATAAATTTATTTATTTAATGTCTAAAATTATAGAAAACTACCATGATATAGGAAATATTTATAGATTTACAATTAATATTGATAGTCAAATATATCATTTATATAAACAATACTAAAATTGTTTTACTTAGGTGATTCATACTTGGGTAATATTTTCCTTTCATTAAAAAAAATATGATAAAAGGTCACTATCAAACTAAATTTATTCCATGGGGTCCCAATGTTATTAAAAGGCATAACATGGACAAAAATTACTAAAAAAATATCATTAAGACACCTGGATGGGTAAATATGTATTATTATGATATTATTTTATTACCCTTAACTACCCGATTACTAATTAATCACGATAATTAAAGATAATTATCATCATACTATTCATAATGTCCAAAAACTAAAGAGTATAAATTACATAATTTGGACATTCTGATTCCAAATATGGAATCCATTTTACCAAATTCATAACATATAAATTGCAGTAATTAATTTTAAACCAATTCACATTGTCAAAACCTAAGATGGGTTTATGAGAAGTAAAATTTATCAAAAGATTGACATGTTTTTACATCCAATTAAAATATGAAATTACTTCCAATGAATAAAATTATAATAAGTGGTAAAAAAATAATTCAATTACACTTTAAAACCAATTAAAATGACAATATAATTATATACTTAAATTAGATGAAAAAGTAGTTTTCAAGTAAAATGCAGTATTTTTCACAATTCATTCAAAATGAACATTTTCCAGAAAAATACCAAAAATTTATCCAAAGTGAATTTGATATTACAGATTCAAAAATTCTGTCCATTTTACAACATTCAAAACATATAAGTTGAATTAATTAATTTTATAATTAATTACTGCTATCAAAACAAATAGCATGTTTTTAAGAAACAATATCTATCAAAGATTGACCCTTGTATATGTCCAATTTAAAAGTGAAATTAATTCCAATGACCACAATTATATTAAATGATAAAAATATATTTTAACTACAGTTTAAACCCAATTAAAAAGATAATTTAACCATATAAATAAATTAGATTAAAATGAGGGTTTGAATTAAAATACTGCATTTTTCACTATTCATTAAAAAAATGAATTTTATTTGAAAAAGAACAAAAATTTACACAAACATCATTTTGATGTCCCAATTTTAAAGAAGGATTTTATTTTGTCAAATATAAAGTATAAAATTGACAAAATTTTGTTTAAAAAAAGAGTCTCCATCAATATGTGGTTAATCATCATTTTAAAGAATATTAGTGTATCTTTGCTTAAAATTGTATTCAATCTCTTTTTAATCCTCTATCATTTATTGGATAAATGTAAAAATATTTAAAAAACATATATAATCATTTTTCAGTTAGTTCTGTTTATTCCCTCTATTACAATAGCTTGGAGTTAACTACCATTTTAAATAATATTATTATATTATTAGTGTGCAATGTAAGATTTCAATGAAACTTGTTGTTGCGTATTGGGTACGCCATCGAACATAGCATTCCATTTAATGTGATTTTAACATTTTATTCACAAATAATGTTAAGTATGAAAATATCATATTCTTTATTTACCTGGGATGTTACATCAACGCTCAATGATAATGACGGAGACACCGTTTCATGGAGAAATTTTTTATAGAGACAAGATTTACAAAAGACTGTGACACCATTTATTAATTTGTTTTGTTGTTTTCAATTTAATTCCTAACTTTAAAATTTGATGTTTTTAAATGCATTGAAATAATAAATGTTTCTTTATTGGAATGTCACATGAGAGTATAAGGTGTAGAATATATGCATCCTATCAGCTCCAACACATGCATTCTATGAATTAAAAGAACAATGTTACTGTGTTGACTGAGGCTATAGTTGTGATAATAGAAAAAACAAGTGTGTGTGTGTGATGATGAAGTACTAAGAGCATTTAATTGGACTGATACTGGTGAATAAAACAAGAATAATACTCTAATCATAGATATGAGAATATTTATACCCAATGAATTCCACAAAGAACATGATCCATATCTAGAGGAATTATGATACTCTGTTTTTCACAAGAGGACTCGATTTATGATTCTGCTTCATCCTAAAAGTCCAAAGATGCATAGACTAACACTCAGAGAACATCTAACAATATCTCACCATTTCTGCTCTGTAGTGTTTTATTTTTATCTTTTGAGTAGTGTGTCTGTCTGTATAAATATATGCACCATCTCTTGAATGAAAATGATTGATACAAGATATCCTTTCCCTTACAAAATTTTTAAACATATTTATTCCCACAGATAAGTAGAGAAGAGGTCCTTGGGTGACTTGATAGTTCATACCATCGAAGAACTATGGATGTGGGAATGTAACCTAGACACTCTTTTCTAATGTATTTAAACCTACTTCAGGGAGTGGATAATTTTTATTTATATAAACTGTGTGGTGATAGGTGATAACCAAGTGGAGTAGATTAAGTCTCGACATGACACTGAACCACATGTTTTATATCCCCAGTGTTGTTTATTTTAGTTTTCTCTATTTTAATATTTAATTTTTTAATAATTAAATATACTTTTATATTTAATCATGGAATAAAGTTATAATTGTTTTCCTTATTATAATAGATTCAAAAGTAATTTTAATAATTGATATTAATATTATTGAGAATTAATAATTCTTTTGAGAAGTTTTTTAAATATTTAAACATTAGTTACCATATAACATTGATTAACTTGGATGTATTTAAATTTTTTGGGGAACTCTTTTAAAATTACCTTCTAAATAGAATATTTTATAGATACTCAATTCATGCACCTCTTGTGTAAAATACTCCAACAAGAATTTGGTATCAAATGATGTTATTAAGACATTGTTTTTGACCCTATCCAACTTTAATTGTTGTTATACATTAATGATTTGTAATTTTATATTAATTCTAAAATTCTAGATCTTTTAAATTATTTCTTTATTATGGATAATAGATTGGAAGGTGCTGCAAAAAACAGACCCCAATTCTTTAATGGAACCGATTATGCTCAATGGAAAATAATAATGAAAGATAATTTAGAATTAATGAGCTTTGAAATATGGTCTTCAATTATTGATGAATATATCATTCCATCTATATAATGAATCAATTGGGATGAACATTCCAAAACTCTCTACAATAACAATTGCAATGATATAATGATTTATACTACTCTTTTTGATATATGGAATTTAATGGGATATCTACATGTTAAACATCCCAGGAAATATAGGATACCTTGTCTGTTTCACAAGAAGGAACATTTAGTGTGAATGAAATGAGACATAATACATATACTATTAAATATGACAACTTTAAAATGAAACCCGATGAACCTATTTCTGACATGTATCTTAGGTTTAACAAAATTTTCAACAAAACGATTTCTCTTGGAAGAGAAATCACTGTGAATGAAAAAATCTGAAGGATTATCATATTCCTACAAGGAATATGGATAGGAACATTTGTCTCTATTAGAGAGACACAAGGCATCATCAAGAAACCTGTAAAAGAACCCATTGAAAAACTAATAATGTATGAAGTAAAGTTGAAAGACATTAGGGATGTGAATGATGAACCCAAAAGAATATTGGTTTCATTCAAGACCACCACCTTTAAACATCATTAGAAAGGGAAATTAAAATTTTATGTAGAGTGTTTTAGTAGTGAAAAATCATTACATGACTTTGATGAGGAGATAGATCAATTAGGATGAAGGTTTATAAGATTTTAAAAAAAGATGAAATTTTTGAGAAACCCTAACGTCAAAGGAATATATGATCAAAAAAGGACATTGGAAAAAGGAATGGAAAATATGTGACATATCTGATGAGATTTTCTACAATGACTGTAAGCGAAAAAGACATATCAAAGATGACTATCCCAAGAAAATGTACAAAAATTAATTTGAGGACAAAGATAGAAATTATAAAAAGTTAATAATAGAAACATAGAGTGCATCTAAGGAGAGTTCAAGTGACTTGTAATCTTCACATGATTAACATTCTAATAAATCCAATATGTATTATTTGTTAAACAAATATGTGGCTATAGTATAATATACTACACACAATTACTATTATTTTATAGATGATAGTGACTCTAATAATTTGCCTAATTAAAAAATGTTTGAGTAATGTAATGCTTTAAGGGTAATGAAATGAACTATAAAATAAATACAAGTCTTTAATAATACAATATTCTCTTACCTCAACTAATAAAACTGAACTCACTATATAATGGTATGAAAATGTTCAATTACTCAAAGGGAACAATGATCTCAAGGTATCTAATGAGGAATTGAAAAATAATCTTGAAAGGATTACTTATGGTAATGATACTTTGGTACAAATTATAGGTAAATATATTTCTCCAAAACATTCTACTCGCATTGGATATCAACCTATAAAAAGAGGTTTTGGAAGAACTAATTTTTTTTCTAAATCTAGGACAGACATCTTTACACCTTGTTCTGGAAAACATTCATCTAGTTCATGTTATGATACACTCTCTTTTGTTTTATGATTCTCTGGACCAAATAGATTTTATTTTTCAAATACTTTACATAATTCTAATTTGAAACCTATGAGGCAGATATGTGATCCTAAAGAACTATTCACTAATATCACAAGACCCAAACAAGTATGGGCACCAAAATCTGTTTTTATTTGAATATTTCGTAGGATGATTTTTGAATGATTTCATGTAAAATATTATGGTACATGGACAATGTGAGTTCATGAAACAAGACATGAGAAATTCTGTGCTTCATGAACTTAATAAAATTTTATGTTGGACATGTCACATGTGGTGACATTGGAAAAGGAAAGATTATTGGCCTTGGCCAAATCGGTAACTCTAACTCAGTTTTGATTTCCAAAGTACAATTTTTGATGGATTGAAATATAATATGCTTAGTATTTCACAAATATGTGATTATATATTTCATTTAATATTTGATTATTATTCTTTTAATGTTTTTAATTCTAAAAGGGAATTAGTTTTTTATGCATTATGAAATGCACATGTATGTTCTTTTAACATACATTCTTTAGTCTCTCAGAATGCATCATGTTTATGAATGTTTCTCAAAGTGTTTTTGATTTGGAATAGATGACTAGGCCACTATAACACTCACTCCATTAGAAAGTTAACAAGAAAAATCATTGTCAAATTCCATCCCAAACTTGAGACTCCAAATGATAATGTGTGTAATCTGTGTCAAAAAGGAAAGCAACACAAAATATCCTTCAAAACAAAAAAGAAGTGTCAACTTATCAAACTCTCGAACTGGTTCACATGTATTTTTTTGGAACATCTAGTGTTCTTAGCTTAAATGGGAAGCACTATTTTTATGTTCTTGGAGATGTCATTTCAAGTTATACCATGACTTTTTTCTTGGGACACAAAAGTGATGCATGTTCTCATTTTAGAAAATATGGAAAAACTGTATAAAATGATAGTGGACCTAGAATGAAACCCTTATAAAGTGATCAAGTCCCTATGTTTAAAAATCAAGAGTTTGAATCTATTTTCTCAACAAATAGCTATAGTCATATTTTCTATACCCCTTAAACACCTCATTATAATGGAGTTGTTGAATGAAAAAATATAACCCTGCAAGAAATTGCTGGAACCATACATAGTGAATATGACTTACCTATTTATTTTTTAGCTGATGTTGTAGATACAACATGTTATATTATCAATACTGTATTGATTAGACCTATTCTTAAAAGAACTCAATGTGAGTTGTTGAACAATAGAAAACCCAATGTTAGATAATTTATTATTTGGTGATGCAAAGTCTATATCCATAGCACTAAGGATAATCTTGAAAAATTTTCATCCAAGAGTGATGAAGAAATATTTTTAGGATATTAAAACTCTAATAAATCTTATTGATTGTTTAATAATAGAACTAAATGTGTGGAAGAATCTATAGATGTCAAATTTTATGAAATAGATCAACGAGATCCTGAGACCACATTAGAGAAATTGGATGATGATGTATCAAATCTGTATATTAATTCAAAATCTTCTAACCATCCTATAAATGAATCTGTGAAACATCCATGTTTCGAAATTATTTAGATTCCAGACATAATGAACCTGATTCTATTGAAGAACCTGAAATCACGAATCCTTTTTTTGTAGTGTTTTTATAACTCTTAAGATTCATCCCATAGAAGCTTTTGTAGGGGACTTATACAATGGAACTCAAACTAGAGCTTCTCTTAGAAATATGGGTGAACATCAAGACATCATGTCACAAATTGAACCAAAAAACATTAATGATGCCATCAATGATGACTTTTGGTTGACGAATATTCAAGATTAACTTAATAAGTTAGAAATGAACAATGTTTGGGAGATTTTTGACATACCCAAAGACACATTCTCCATATGCCCGAAATGGGTGATTAGAAATAAGGTAGATAAAGATGGTACTACAGTTAGATACATGTCTAGACTGGTTGCACAAATCTATAGTCAATAAGTAGTAATTCTCCATAAAGAAACATTTACACCAGTAGCTAGACATGAAGCCATGACAATTCTTCATGATTACGTTGCACATCTTAATTTCAAACGTTATCAAATGGATGTAAAAAATAAATTTATGAATGGGTATATAGCTGAGGATGTCATTGTTGAGAAACCCCCTGGGATTACAAAACCACATTTTCAAAACCATTTTTTTAAATTATTAAAATCATTATTGAGTTTAAAACATGTTTCAAGAGTTTGGTATGATAGATTACGTACTTTTCTTATTTCTAAAGGTTTTACAAAATAAATATTTGATCTTATCCTTTTTATAAAATTAATTTATAATGATGTTTTGGTAGTTCAAATCTATGTAGATGACATTATATTCTGATCTTTAAAATATTATTTATATATATAATTTTCTAAAAATATACAAAACAAATTTGAAATGAGTTTAATGGGTGAACTAAAATTCATTCATTTATTTAAAATCATTCCAAATTATGATAGTATTATTTTAAATAAATGAAAATATACTAGAGATCATCTAAAACTTTTTGGATTAGATAACACTAAATGTAGTGACACTCCAATGAGTACTACTTGTTACTTGGATCTAGTTGATGATGGGAAATATTTTGATCAAACAACTTACAGAGGAATGATTTGAATCCTACTCTATTACACTTATAGCTAACATGACATTATGTTTTGTGAGTGTATGTGTTCTCTTTTTCAAAAAAATTCAAAGGAATATCATTTTAATGTTGTTAAGAGAATTATCAAATACCTCAAGCATACACCCAATAAAAGACTATTATATCGTACAGGAAAATAATTTGAGTTAGTGAGTTATTATGATGCCCAATTTAGTGGTTGTATGTCTAATAGAAAAAGAACCTCTGGAAAATGTCACAATATAGGCAGGTCAGTAGTATCATGGTGTAGAAAGAAACAAAACTTTTTTGCATTATCTTCTCCAAAATCTGAATACATAGATGTTGGCTATTGTGGTGTGCATATTTTGTGAATGAAACACACATTACATGATTATGGATATCTATTTAGGAATATACCTATAAATTGTGAAAATAAAAGTGATGTTAACATATCAAAAATCATGCTTCACACCCTAGGACAAATGACATTGATGTAAGAATTCACTTTTTGAGAGATCAATATAAAAAAGGATACATCACTCTGGAATTCATAATAAATGAAAATCATTTTCCTGATATATTCAACAAACAATTTATTTCTGAAAGAATATATTACATAACACATTAATTGGGAATGATAAATCCTAGGTAGTAAGTATATTGTTTCACAGTTTACGTTATCCCAAGTCATTGTCTTAAGACTACTATTTAGCTCTAACAGTTCAATAGTTTTTTTGTCTTATGTTTTGATGTTTCATGTTTACGTTCTCACAATTACTATTTCTTGGTTAATTTTCAGCACTTAAATTCTTAAAAAATACGGTAGCATAGTTTAGAAATCACACTGTTATGGTCTCACCCTGAACGCTTGTTATGGTCTCGCCATGAAGGCATGTTACGGTGTCAACATGAATGTTGATTACAGTCTCAGTGTGTATATGATTTATTGTTTTATTTATAAATTATAACACATTTATAGGTAATTCATTGTTTTATTATTTTTTAAATTTCCACACTTTTGATCCCTCAACGCTTGATATCCCAAAATGATAAAATAAAATAAGATTCATGCACTCATCACTCGAGCTCTCTTCTCTCAAACTGTCACCCCTAATTCAACCCTTATATCTCTCAATCCTTCGCTGAATGCCCAAAATGTTATGTCCATCATCGTCATCTCCTGGGAAGTGTTGTTTAAATAAGAAGTTGAAAATTACGATGATTCTAGCACCGAAAGGCCCTTAGAATCCGAATTTGGTGAACAATGTATTGGTACCTAAAAAAAGATATTCCCTAAGTGGATTCTGTCACGTACGACTCTAATATTGAATGTTTTAACATGGAAAGGATGGCAACATTGTTTTAGAAAGGAGGATATTCCAATTTACTATATTCCAGTTGCAAATTTTATTCAGTAAGTTCAGTTTTCATTTAATTCCAAAGATGCTATGTTGTGCGACGTTGGATAAATGTCTAGATTTTTATATTTTATTCGAGATTATGGGATGCATGTCTTAGGATACCGCATGAGGGTATTTTTATGGACTACTAGAGAAGTCATCCACCTCCAAGTGAGTACATTGTTTTGGAATAATAATTGAGATGTTTAACTGGAAATGAATCAAAGAGGAGAGCCATAACGGCAGATCTAGATGGTGAAATCATACTCTGTTTTATGTTTGTATAGAATTTGGTTATCCCCAAAAGGGTGACTTTTATATACTCAAGTATAATGATAAATTATCGACACATCTCATGAAAAATTGACATAAAATCGTCTTATGCCAGTATGATATACATCATATGTGTGACTTGATCAAAAAAACCTCCATGTCATCCTCTCTGTTATATTCGAGGCTTATCTTAGATGTGCAGCATGCAAAAGGGTTTGTTGGACCATACGAAGAATCTATTAAGGACTATGAGATATTTCATTCAAATGTTATTATAAAGATAATGAAAATTAGATGGAATCCATGGAGAAACGAATTGGTGGTAGATAATGATGGGGTTTAGGAAATTTTTAATCTGGTGGAACACCCTTCATGACATATGGATATTTCTGGTACTTGTTTGGAACTAGATGAACATGTTGAGTACTATGAGAAGGAATAAGAATAAGAAGTTGTTGTAGCTCCGAGAGGAAGACAACAAAACCTCTCATAAAGTATTATTTGGAAAGTAAATGGATGTTTCTGAATATTTTTTTGATTTAGAATAACAACTTACTTCCAAAGAAGAATATGTTACTATGTTAATTGAAAAGGATGTGGTAGAAGATAATATAGAAGAAGATCATTCTGTTGTGAATGAAACTGATCCTTAGGAACACCTAAAGGAACAAGGTGTTACTAAATTTATTCCATCAGCTGAATAGAAAATGGAGCAAGCCTTTCATTTGGATAGACTGGAAATGGGTGGGGAAATTTGGGATGAAAGATTTGAAATAGATCAAGGATATAAATCTCTTAGTCCTGAGAATGATGTATCAGTTGAGGGGGAGAAATGCCCCTAGCTAGAATCTGTTGAAGCCCCTAATATGATTGACCCATGCTCAGTGGATATATGGTATTAATTCTCTAGTTATTTCATGTTACTGATTCCTAGGATGTAATTGTTAATGGAATTGATCTGTCTACTATGTCTCATTAGAAGTTGACATATACTCATGATGATATCTCTGCCAAAGAACCTTAGTTTGTCTCAGCTTCTATTCCTGAATCCTTTCAACAACCAACAAACCTGGTGATTTATGATGATATGAATGATTTTGGATCTACCGTATTGGATGGAGTTGAGAAACTCTTGAATACCCAACTAACTCGTGTAACCATCATAAGTGGTAGGGTTGCTTCCCTGTTATTGGAAAAGGTAACAGGGATGATTTAGCCAAAGATGCTTCATGAGATTCCTGAAGTCAAAACTAAAGACCATCTACTCGGTAATAAATTAAAAACTCATAGAGGTATGGTTAATGATATGTAGATAATGATAAGCTAAAGATCAGAACCGTTTTCATATCTTGTTGAGGATGTTATAAGTTAGATTCCATAGGATTTTGCTTCCAAAATTCAAGCTAATCTATCTTTTGTTGGAGATAAGGTAGATGAAAAAAACTAGCATATTATTCAAGATATGCGTGATCTTGTTATTAATCTTAAATTTTTTTTGATGAGTATAAGGGATTTCTCCATACCGTTCTAAATCAACTGAAATTCCTTACCTCGGATGTCACAAATTCTCATATTTCAAGAAAATCATCTCAACCTTCTTTAGAAAATTATATGATCAAAGAAATTGTCCAAGATGAACTTTAATCAATGCTCTGTGGCATTGACAAGGAATATATTTCCAAAATTATCAGGAATGGTGACAACATTATTTATTTGGTGACAATTCATTACATGATTTCCAATGATGCTCAGTAATATATTTCTACGAAGGTATACTTCTACATCAATCAGGTCTTCTCTAAGAATGACATGAACAACCACTTCATGTACCATCTGGATAATCTAAGGATTCCTCTTGTCACTAAAGCATTCAAAAATCATGTCTAAAAGATTGAATATTTCACTCATTTGTTGTAAATGTTTATGGAGAACAAGTATGACTTTGATAAAGCTATGCAGTATAGTGGGGAGAACATTACTGACTTCATCACGCTTTTGAGGCCTTATATTCCTATCTAGAGTACTGAAATTATTTCTCTGGCAGCTACATCCCTGATATCTAGTTTTCCTGCTTTATCATCCTCTTCCTTTACCCCAACCTATATGTATGCCTCCTAGGATCTGATTCATATCATAGACGCTATCCTTGATCAACAGTTGCCTCGGTCTTCCACTACACCGACCTTGGCCCCATCTATTTTTGAATCACTCCATTTACCATTTTTTGTCTACCAGTTCACTCCCTTCCTCCACTTCTACCTCTGCTCCTATGGCTTCTTTTTCTAATGCTACTATAAAGGCAAACAAAAAGACTATCCATTTCTGAAGAATATTGAATTCGATCTTTTAATAGGGATGTTTTATCAATTTTTGTTACTCACTATCTTTAATGACACTTTTTATCCATCTAATGCATTGTGCTTTATTAATTCTTATTTATACATTCTGATAATGGCAAAATAGGGTGAAATATGTATTCTATATGATGTATATGGGAGAGGAACATTCCCTACAAACAAATATCTCACTCACATGATTTAGTATCATAAAAAAGTATGATATTGTTAGACTCATCATCTGTTAATCATGTTTTAATGATAAAAAATCTTATACATTCTATAAATCTTGTTAATCCTATTTAATTTATCTAAAATCATGTGTAATGATGTTTAGTTTCTTTGTGGCTTAAATATTTTTTGTAAACAAATTATTGTATAATAAAATTATATTTTGAATGATTATATTTAATTCATTTTATGAATATAATTGTTTATGTATATTTGAAAATATTTGGCTATGTTTGAGAAACTGTGAGTCTGCCACAAGTTGTATTTTTAAAAAAAGGATCCTGACACCGTGACCATCCAAAAACCGTGACCATCATGAAACCATGACCATCTAGACACCATGACCATCCAGACATAGTGACCATCCAAACATTTTAACCATCAACACATAGTGGCCATCCACACACTATGACCATCCAGACACCATGACTATCCAGCCAATGTGATTATCCATATATCGTAACCATACAGACACCCTGACCAAAAAAATGATCCTAACATCACATTGGTGCTACTGATTCCTATTCTCTCTACAATTATTCCATCATCATTATCTCACTACTCAAAGACAAATAAGGAGACACTGTTTCATGGAGACACCATTTACAGACAGTTTGTGACACAGTTTCTTAATATCTTGTGTCGTTTTTCAATTTAATTTCTAATGGTAATAATTTATGTTTTTAAATATACAGACAAAATTAATGTTTCTTTATAGATACGTCACCAGACAATACGAGGTATGGTATTTAGAATACATGATTTTTTTCGTCTCTAATAAATACATTATATGAATAAAAAGATGAATGTGAGAATGGTGACTAAGGTGACAATTATGATAACAGAAAAACAAATGTCTTCACGATAACGATTTTGTAAGAGCATTCAGTCAACCTGGCACTATTTAAGAACAATCAAATCATACTAGACTCCTAGAGTGGAGAAAATTTATCCACAATCAACTCTATAAAGAACCTGAGCTAGATATAGTAAACATATGATACTCTGTTTTTTTCCAGAGGACTCAATTTTGGCATATGCCTCATCTTTAATGTCCAAAGATTCATAGACTAACACTCAGAGCACATCTAACCGTATCTCATCAGTTCTTCTCTATTGTGTGTTGTTTTTATGATTCAAGTAGTGTGTGTGTCTGTATAAAAATATGAACTCTCTCTAATATCAATCTAATGGATAAAATATATCCTTTCTGTTAGATCATATTTACAAATATGTATTCCCATAGGTAAGGGTGGAAGAGGTCACTATGTGACATGATAGTTCATACCCACAATGAACTCTGGAAGTAGTTCTTTGACCTGGAAAGTGTTGTGTAATGTTATGACCCTCATCTAGGGTGTGGATGTAGTTTATTTATTTAAACTACAAGGTAGAAGGTAATCACCAAGCAGGGTGGATTAGGTCTCGACATTAGACTGAACAACTTGTTTTATATTTGATGTGTTGTTTATTTTATTTTTCTATATTTTAATTATTAATTAATAAATCACTAAATATATATTGATATTTAATTTTGGAAAAGAGTTAGAATTTCCTTTTTATAATAGCTTTAGAAGTAATGTTAATAACTAATATTATTATTATTGTGAATTAATCAATTTTATAAGATGTTATTTGAACATTCAATATTCTATAACCATATAACATTCATTAACATATCTGTATTTAAATTTATTGGGGAAGCATTTTAAAAATACTTTTTAAATCGAAATTTTTATAGATACTAAATTCACCCCCCCTCTTGAGTACTTTACTCCAACTATCAAACTATATTATTTTTTATAGCATATCTTCATTACTATATTATAAACTTGTTAAAATTTTTATTTTCATAACTTCATTGATACATGTTGGGATTCAAATTATTCTTCTGGACCTAAAGAAAAATCATTCATTTTATGGCCCAATATGATCTCACAATTCATGCCTCTAATAAGGTCCACATGTCTATAGATTTTTTTTGATGTTCCTATATATAATAACATAATAGACCATATGAGCTAAAAATATACACGGTTCATGATGTCATCCATGTAAACAACTCTAATTAAGGTGTACATTTGTGGTTATTTTATTTTCACACTCATAAATATGTTGGAAGTCAGAGATGTGGAATTTGAAGAGTTTTTCTAGGAATAAATTATTTTCGTAGTATATTGTATATATCCCTATCCACTCATGGCCATTAGAGATGAAACTTTGTTTTTCTAAATTAGAGACATCAAATAAAAAAAATCATGAAGTCCGTTC
Source organism: Viscum album (assembly GCA_963277665.1). Classification (NCBI taxonomy): domain Eukaryota; kingdom Viridiplantae; phylum Streptophyta; class Magnoliopsida; order Santalales; family Viscaceae; genus Viscum; species Viscum album. The sequence continues at coordinate 1,222,070,726 of OY728159.1, forward strand.
ATGGATTCAAGAAATATATGGATATACTACTCCTATTTTTTTGAGGATAATTATGGATCAAAAAAACCTCAACTCAGTATAAAAATGACTCCCATATTATTTTAAAGGGGTTGGGAACTTGGGTGTAGCCAATGTTTTCCATTTTTCATAGTTAGTTAGTTTTCTAATTTATTTTATTTGTTTTCCATTAAATACACTAGTCTTATTTTATAGGAATCATTTCATTATTTTTTTCATTTATATTTATTGCATGGTTTTCCATTATAAACTCTAATAATAATAGATTAATATCCTTGGTGATTGTTCTAGAGAGGGAATGATGAGTTGGTTTAGTTTCATGAGAATCAATTTTTCCAATATATATTAAATTCCATTATTTTTTATACTGTTTTAATCGATTATAGTGATCGATCACCCCATTTTCTCTACCATCATGTTCTTCTATTCATTTATCATTCACCATTACCTTCACTATATGTGTAGTTCTTATGGTTTATCATGGAAGGTGTAGTAATATTTATCAAAGAGGTCATCTAGATTTCATATGAATGAGAATGACCCCATATAAAGAGGTCATTGCATGGGGTGATGATATTTAAAATATTAATGTGAGGTGTGATGGTTCGTTATCATTTCATTTAATTGAATATCGAGATCCAGTTTGAATAATGATTTTAATCATCACAGCCTCCCAGAAAAATATGCTTCATTCATTCTATTTTTCATTTCGTTTATATTTTATTTATATTTATATTGAATGTGATTAATATTCATCATATTTGGAAATTGTGGTTTTATATTATTTAGGATTATTATAATGACAATAGAAAATTCAGTGTGTATAATCATTGTCCTTATAAAACCAACCCTATTGTGTTCCATTATGTTGGATTCTGAAGAAAATAATAAATTAATTGAATAGTGTATCAAAACAAACAACTATCATCAACTAACTGTAATTGGAGAATGATTTATGATACACAATGATTATTTAATCAAAATAATGGGTACTATACTCATGAAGAATACTAAATTTATATCATATGCCTCACAAAAGTTAGATATCAATAAGAATAACTACTTAACACATGATATAAGAGTATTAATGTTCATTTTTTTTAAAAAAATTACCATCACTACCACTGTGGTGAGAATTGTGGAAATCCTCTCGATCAAAACGGTAAAAATTCTATATTTAATGAAATGGAACAGAACATTATACAATATATATGGTTTTAGAAAATCAAGTATAGTGATTTGTATATTCACAATCATCCTTGGATGGAAACAATGTATATGATTCTAATAGAAGAAAATAACATACTACTATATCTAAGATTATGATTTATAATGATCGTATAATCATGGATATTCAATGGATCGATTTGGAAATCCAGATGTTAGTGAATAAATCCTACATTTCTAAAATTATTTTCCAACCATTTATCCCATTGATTATCGAGGAGTCAAAAATGGATTATCAAGATAGGAGTTACACATCCATGAGGACGATGTTGTCCCATATGAATATAGAAATTGTGTTCCTACTTCACATGTGATCAATATGGATCTATTAAATGATTCTCATATATCAAAATTATTTATCAATCCTAGAAATAAAAAATTTACAGTTATTTTCTAGAACACTTCTACTTCATCAACATATAGAAGGATACTATAGAGAATAACTCATGATTTTGGTATATCATAACATTAAAGATAATTGATAAAAGTACATGTGGATGATGGACCCAATTCATTCACCCATTTAAAAATGGGTGAATTTTACAATAGGATCTACCATTGGAATACTAAATACATCCTAATGAAAAAAAATTATTTAGTTATTTGTAGATAAAATCACTAAGAATGGACATTTGATAATAATTTGAGAACATTTCCTATCAGAAAAACATTAACATTTATAAGTGCAGGATGTTGTGAGGCTACATGGGGATATAATTTCCATCAAATCTGATCATTATCTGGGGCCCACAAATAAATTCTAGAGAAGTCATAAATATTTATCAATTACTAAATTGAACCTTTTAATGGATTATCATCTCCAAAGTAATGTCCAATCTGAAATATCTATTTAGATGCTTCATAAAATTCTATGAGACATTCCAATGGAATTAAATGGTGTATGAGAATATAATATTTGATTAGTTGAGTTATTATAAAACATTATTTCCTACAAAAGTATTTAACTGGATCTATAGGATGTTTTTTCTAGTATGTGTTGTAGAACAACATCATTTTGCGATGATGTTGGAAATTGAAAGTTGTCAGGACTTGATCATATTTAAGGGATTGTTGATTACTTTTATAATATCCTACAAAATATAAATTATCCTTAGAGTGAGAAAAATATTTTTTATACAACAATTGATGGGATTCAGATATTTTTGTAGGTGTTAATGTGTTACATCAAATATCACAACGGAGGAGATTCATGACGATTGGTCTGAAAGGTAACACTTAGCACAATGTATACTTTCACCATAGAGATACTTGATCATATGTGATCCATGTCCCACCAACATTAAATTCCTCCAAATATGGATGAAGTTTATGATGTTTTCCATATAACATTTTGGAGTAAGTATATTCCTAACCCCTAATATATATTTAATCCATATGTTGTACAAATAGATAATAACGTCTCATATGAAGAGCATCTAGGGAATATCATAGACCAAATAGACAAAGTCCATTGTAAAAAAGATAACTATCCTTGTCTAAGTGTTATGGGGAAAAAATATGTATGATGAAAGAACATGGGAACTCTATGACAAAATGAAGGGAAACTATCCTCACTCATTTTCACCTTAGAATTTAAAATGAAATTTTGAGTGTGAAATATCCTAATGTGGGAAGCATTTAATGAACCATATATTATCAATCGAATTTACCATATAATAAATTAATTCACATACTATAAAACACATAAATCACAAATTGTAATCAATAAAAATATAATTTTCATAAATAAAGATTTAAATTAGTGTTATTTATTGAAATTATGGAACCTATACAAATGGAACAGTAGCATCACCATTAGAAGAGTAATATAATAATTATTAATAGTATTCCAATAAATATAATAGTAAAATAACATTTTAAATTATAAATAAAATTTATAAATCATATTAATTAACATCGGACATTAATTGAAGATAGTATTAGTGAATAATTTTTTTAAATAATAAATTATGTGTTAGTATTTCTGTAAAACATAAATGATTATTTATAATTTTTAAGATATGGTAATGATGGAAAATAAAATTTATTTTCATAAAATAGATTCATAAATTTGTGTTTTCATGATTTTTAAATAATATATATTTTATTTAGACCTCATTTAATTTTTCAATGTGTTACAAAATAATTTATTGTATTAAAAATGATATTTTTCGAATATATTCTGTTTACAATTAAAAAATAAATTTAGAATTTTTAGATTTTTTTTTTAAAAAAATGGAGTTCATTTTCGAAATATCCATATCCAAATATTATTTTTCAGGAGATTTGGGATATTTTTAATATAATTTAAATGTAATTAAATTTTAAAATACATTAATTTCAGAATAAAAAGATAGATTAATTTTAGAGTCATCGATATTGTAGAGAAGAGTTAATAAACCATTAATACAAATACGCCAAAACCATTTTCTATATTTATTCATATATTCAATCGTATTGATAGTTTCTATCCATAATAATAAAATAATGAAAATAATAAAAATAAAATCTACTCTCCCCCTATAAATACTTCCCCTTACAAACTATTCTCTTCAGACAGTATTAGATGTGAAGATTTTATAATTTATATTCAATTACATTCCCAAGCCTATTCCCAATGTCCAATAGATTCTGGCCTCAATGAAATACATAACCCATATTCCATCGGGTGGTTCTCAACAATACCCAACGCAAGACGTAAAATCCAAAATTATTAATTTTAATTTATTTTATTTTTTTATAATCTCCTCACCACCCCCATAAAAAGTGGTATTATAACTATATTATTATTTATATATAATTTATTATTGTTTTAAATGGAATATCTTTCTTCAAATCACTTGTATTCTTCTTTTATTATAAAAATAAAAACAAGATTCATAATGTATCTACATACCACCATCATGGATAAAAAGTTTTGGAATTACAAAACCACCATCATGGATGGTAATAAAACCTATTATTTTGGTTAAAAAAATTTAATAAGTATAGTATATCTTTTTTATTTTTTCCATAACAAAATAATGTAAATTATATTAATTAAATTTAAACCATTTGAGGATGGTCAGAATACTTCAAAAAAAACAAAACACTTATCATTTATGATTTATCATATAAATCACATTCGTAAAAGAAAAAATGATATAAGTAATACTTAATCTATCTTATTTTCATTTATAAGGCATAATTTTACTTCTAGAAAAATATTCCAATTTCACCCAATTTTCCGTAATTATATACATGAAAATAAAACATGAATATATGAAAATGAATTCCCCCAGAACGACGAAAGTGACCCTTTTAACTTATAAAATTGGACATCAAAGATATTAATAAAATTATAATAAATCAAATACATGAATAATTGGTTTTTAATTATGTAACAGATGAATCTAAATTGATTATCATTGATATTAATTTCATGCGTTGAATGCTTTCGAACACAAGGTATGGTGATTCTCAAACCCAACCCCGGTTTTTGTATTATTCCTCTTTAATGAAAATTTTTTATGTGGGTAATATTTTAATACTCGTAAATTCAAATTTATATATTATTAAAAATAATTTTCTATTATATATATGTTTTCAATAAGAAATTATTATAAATACCTAGATTTCCTAAATAATTATTCTTTTCAAAATAGAACTTGACTCCCCGTTTGTTATTTCCTTTTCTCTCAAAATGATGATTAATATACCAAATATGTGATTTTCCATATTCAATTTCCAAACACAATGTTTGTTCATGATATAATGGTGGAAGAAATCCTTATGAAACTCATTCTTTTTTTAGGGTTAGTTCATGATATACATTGATATACATTCTATGTTACATTCATGATTATTTAAAATTTATGATATATAGGGTATTAAAAGACTTTTATAGCCCATCAATGAATTTTTTTAATGTTATGTATATCATTAGATAATGTGTATTATTTTTGAACATGATTCTATATTTTTTCACTGTGATGATTTTATCTTTATAATCAAATGTTAGTCTTAAACATGATGCGATCTTTTTTAGAATCAATGTTAGGTATTTTACTAATAAGATAGTATATTTCATTTTTATGCATTTCAACATTTCATTCCTTTTCCCAATGTTCCCCATCATGATCATTATGGTTATCCTATTTTTATTACATGATGGTGATTTTAATTCTCACCCATGTTTTAAAAAAATCATGTACCTCATTAATCCTCTTAATAGGATTTCAGCTCACCCCTTTTATTGATGTATTTATTACTGTTACAAAGTAAAGAACAATATTTTAAAGTGAAAATTTGAATTATTTAATTAAATGTCCATGATTAGTTATTTAAAGGTTATGTTTCATCATAATTTCCCAGGATGTTGAACCATTGGGTCCTAGTTGTATTAAACAATTATTTTTTTATTTTGAGAATGATTTAATATTCATCATTGATATGGTATAGTAATAATATGTAATAGTTGAAGGGTTATTATGAATGATTCCGGAATCAAGAGGTTTTTAATGAGAGAGTCCTTGATCAACACCCTCTATTGATGAGACAAGAGTAACCATGGATGAGGGGAGATATATATTTTATTGAGTTATTTTTTTGAATAATGAATCCTATTTTGTTTGATGAAGTGATTATATATAATTTTTGATTGAGTTATGATTTTTGAGTTTGAATGTAACGATGACTAAAATTATATTTTTCATGACTAGTATTGTAAATTGGAAATAATCTTTGTGACTATTATATAATTTAATAAAATAATTATTTTTTGCTTGGTGAGCAGTTCAGTAGCCCATGAAAAAAATCCATTCATAGTTCTATAGTAATCTAACACTCACATAATACTCCATTGATTCTAGATTTAATTAACAAGTTTATTCCATCTAAAAATTTTATTGATGGTTTTTGTAGATTTCACAGGTTTTTTCTTTTCATATTTAATCCCTAGTAAACAATATTACATAATTTTTAAAAAAATAGTTGTATTAAAAATTGATTCGATTTACATTTTTAGGAAATATTTCCATAAAAAACAAGTGCATTCATATGAAATTTTATTTAGGAAAAATATTTTCTATGAATATTGTTTTATGTTGTAATGATTTATTTAATAAGAATTCATTATTTGTAATGTATTTAAAATTTTGTTTTTTTTCATAATTGGAAAATTTGATTAATGTTTTTAAACACCTGATGATATTCATTTTGGTGTTTAAATATTATATAAAATCAATATGAATTTATCATAAAATTTATTATTTTGAATGGAAAAATTTGTTTTTTATAAATGAAAAAATCTTTTGTGATTTGAAATAAAAAATGATTTGATAAAAGTGAGCTGTGAATTTTTTTTAAATCATTTATTCACTCTTTTACTGTTCATTGATTCTTGATAAGATATTAATTATTATTGAGATGTTTAGAAATGTACACAATTATTATTTCCAGAAAGGAAATAATGTTCAATAATTGGATTTGTTTTCATAGTACTCCTTCTCATTTTAAAAATTATTGATATCTTGTTGAAAACTCTACCTATACTCGATATCATTTGGTAGACCTAGAGAAAAGAATGCCTTCTAAATCTATCTTTTAATTCATTTTTTTCCATCCACCTTATTATGATGTTGAAGATGGTTTTCATGAGCCGGTACATTGGATTGATGATCTTGATGGGATCATCTATTTTCATATGACTCTATATGTTCTGAACAGTGATTCTATTTATTCCTTTTTTTAGGGACCTATCTAGGAGGATATTCTATTTGTATATCCATATTTTCTTCATGATATATTCTGTTGGGATTTCATCATGTAAATATTCATTTAGTTGATGTACATAATTAAATTAAAAAGGATAATGTTTTTATGTTCATGTGTTTTAATAATGATGGTATGTTGGTTATAGTGTATTCCTAGTGATATTCATGTTTCATATTTTTCTAAACAGGGCGTGATTTTGACGAATTTAGTAAGGAATTCGTTTTTAGGAAATTTCGTCATCCATGACTCTTAACAACCATGCCTCGAACTAAGTTGATATCTTATTTTTAGATACTCAATATGGATTTTTATGCTGAAGTGGGGCTAGTAAAATGATAGAATTGTAATAATTGCACTACTTCATTGAAAATTAACAACATATATAAAAAAATTAGTGTCCTACCATGTTTTTGTAGTGTAACAAATGTGGTTATTCGAAGAGGTTTTGTTTTAAATATATTAGTTTTTTAAGAAGTTTGGATATTTGGGTCACATTTAGGGGTTATGTACATTGGGAACAATGAATGATAAAATTTCGATATGAACAAAAACATTTGACTGTGAGAAAGTATATGTTTCATGATAATAATTCTATTTTCGAAGAACATGGAGTGAATATTTTAACATCATGGAGGTGATTTTTCCTATAAACTATATGTTATCTTATGTGGTTGATGTTGATCAAGATTATTATTTATGAGGTTAGAGTGGAAACTTCATTATATTTTCATACATTTTCTTTATATTTTTTGGAACCCTTCTGTTTTTTCATTATTCAAATGATATATTATTGATCAATTGTTGGGTCATTTTCTAATTGATGATATGAAAATGGTTTCCTTTTATTGAGATCATTGTGTTTGTTCCTTGTGGATTTGGAAATTAGTATGCTTATCCTCTATTTGGAGTAAATAAAGTTCCATAATGTTTATTTTCCACATTTTGATCATGTTGAATATTTTAATGAGAATCCTCGGGATGATTTTGGGGTTTTTTTCGTTGAATTTATATTGATTATACATGGATGGATAAAGATATATTTTGATTTAAAAATTGATCTCCCTTGAGAGTTTTTGTGCCTTGTTGTAAAGCGAACTGTATGTTCGAGCACATTATAGTTAGATATAGATAGACCATGGGAACGTAATTAGGTAACTACGATAATGATATTTTTTTAATGGACCAGAAACCTATAGGTGTATGAATTTTATTTATTGATCTTGTTGGGGAGTTATAATCGATTTTTATAATCACAGGTTACTATTGAATACATACCCTAGGTAGAAATCCATATTTGTTTTTTTCCATTATTTTTTAATTTTTATGTTATATGTTTCTCTATTATGTTTGGATAAAGCCTCTTATTTGGTTAAAGTGAAATAAATTTCATAGGTTACCCAAATTTTCTGAGTCATTTATAGTTCGGAGACCAATTCTAATTCTCCAATCATTATATGTTTTGGAGACATGTGATGATCATGGTGTGTTAATCTTTGAGTCTAAGGGAAATTATCATTATTTGGGTTCTTCTATATTCTAAATCACAGACAGTCCAATGCATAAGATGAGTGTTGTAGTTCTTCTTATGTCATTATTTTCTTTTCTTTGGGTTGTAAAAAATCTTGGTATATAATTTCAAATAGTATAGTGGTTATAAAATATAGTTTCTTATTTATTGTTATATAATCCTATTAATTTATGTATCCACATATTATATCTCTTAATGAGTACTTTATGAGGTCTTTGATTACTGTTTTTGATGGTTGTTGGGATAGTCCTTGGCTAAGGAATAGTTCCATAAACTATGTAGCCAATAAATAGGAAATTTATAATATCCTGCGTAACGGTGCATAGTTTTTATATGGGTAGCCAATACATGAATCCTAGAATGATGGTGGTGGAACAGCTGTTTCATGGTTAAACTAACTATGAAACCTATCAATTCAACTGATCGAGTGCATATATTTGGGGTGAATGATTAGTTGAATGGTTAGTAAAAACAAGGTGAGCTAACCATGGAAACAGTGTGACATTAGTTTAATAATGTGGAAATTGTAATTAAAATTCCAAATCCCCCTCATTAAACCAAGATATCTATCACTTGAACCAAAATAGCTCTACTACAATTTAGGATCCATTTAGAAACTTTTGGGATCTCCAAACAATAATTATTTTTAGATCAATGTGTTGAACATGGAAATGATTATCTTAAGTGAGCTCTATTATTTTTGGTCGTTGATATCTTTTTTTTATTATTACATCATCCAAGTGGTTATGATTTCCTTTTCATTCACTCGATCAATAATGATTGATGTGGAAATACGGAATTGTGGTTCTTTCTAACTACTCTCAAGATTCCTCATCGGTAATTTGGTTTTCCCCATCAGAGGATCCATATCTCTGATATATTTTAGTTGGATCTCAGATTTTAAATGTAGGATTTTCAATGATTTTCCAAAATATTTAAATTCGTTGGTTCTTGATAATTAATAGATACATATTTATTTATTTTTTATTTATTTTTTAGGGAAAAAATTATTTAAAATCCTTGTGATAGAATCTTTGACTATATTCGAATTGAATAGAACATTGAATGATTTAAATGAATATGATTTTGTTCATTCAGAACATTTTATGAATTATTCAAATACAATGTTTTCTATTTAATTTCACAGAACAATTAATGGATTTTTTTGTGAAATTTAACTATTTTTCCGTTGGTTTTATTCCAAAAATGAAATTCAATGATTAAAAGGAAATGAGTTGAACTATTTAGTGATATCTCAATAAATTCACATTCTTGAATTTTTTAAATTACTAATACCCCCATATATTAATTTTCACAAATTTATAAAATTGTTTCTTTGGTATTATTTGAAATGTATCATCCACTCACATAGAATGACCATGTAAATGATTGTTTTAAAATTTAATGAAGAATTTTCAAAATGTAATAATTACACTCAATTATTTACTTATTAATTGAAATAAATTATTATCAAGACCTATTTGTAATAATTATTATTATTTTCAATGAATGTGGGTATGATTACACTTTCAAATGTTCAATTGTATTAAATATTTTTTGAATTGATATTGATGAATCAAAATGTCTAGGTTAGAAAATTATCATAATTCTATCATGTAACAATCCCTTATTGTAACTTGTTTTATTATTTTACATCCTATTTTTGTGTGTTAAAAAATTTATAAATTACAAGAGGGTTTTGGGGGTGATAATATGTATTAATTTTATGGAATGATCCAATGATTGAAAATTTGATATATTGATACAATGATTGATGTTTATGTGGATCCCCTTTGTGACCCTCATTTCTAAATTATCTCACACTCCTCATTTTACTAGAAATAGAATAATTGATAATTAAATTGTATGAATAACATATATGATTAATTAGTGGACTCCCACCCCTTTTAGTGGATTTTTAGATAACAGAAATTCTCAAGCTATGATAATGTTTCCAGTAAAGTGGGTGTGCATATTATAGGTTTAACTGAGACATGTGAGACTATATGTGCTCCCGAATATTAGACTTAATCATTTCATATTATATATTTTTTTTTCAAAATCATACCTAGGTTGTACCCATGACAAATATATACTATATACATGATACGTAATGACTTTCATGTCACTACATATCAATCTAGTTCCATGTTAGATTGATTTGTAGTTCTGATTGAAACATTCAATATTATTATTAAACTTGAATATATTTTAATGACTTATGTATAACATTGATATGGAGTGAATATTATTATATATTCCAAGATATATGATTTAATATTATTAAATGGGTTTGAAAATATTTTTAGGATATTGACGTGTTTTAAATAGATGAAATGGATTGTTTTAATAGATTAGTTTGATAAATAATTCATCAATGATTAAAACTATATTTTCAAACTAAGACTCATAGTCTCTTTATTGATCATAGTTTTAATGAAATTTTAATTTCCTTATGATTTAACAATATATAATCTTTGGTGAAATCATATTGGGTTCCTTATCTCACAAATTGTTGGAACTATTTGGCATTTGTAGCCTTTGTGATCTCATAAATGTTTTTTTTGGATATTGTCTCCCATTGGGGGATTGTGATACAGTGACCAAGAGAAGATGACATGGGACAAGGTGGGTTTACATGGATATCTAGGATATCTGTTCTGTTTATAATCTACTTTCTCAATTATTATATAGTCTCCTCAAAATCTAAGGTGTATGTTTCTAAAGATCAAGTAGATATTATTATTATAGTGTACTTTGTTTATTGTTATCTTTTGTGGGAAAATCATTCCCACCAAATATTTGATGATTCCCTGGTACATGTTCTTGGATAATGGATATTAGGAATTTTCCCCAAGTTGGATATGGATTATTTTAGATATCATATTGAATTTATTTCAGGTTTGTTCATCATGTCAATATTTTGATGGCATATATCCATTTTACTACTGATCATATATTTTCAATAAAAATTATTATGGGGATGTCAAATCGAATCCCATTCATAAATTTCTCTATCCCTGATGTTAGGGAGTATATTGTGCTTAGATTTTATGATTAATTCTTAATTATTTAAATAATCTATGATTTACTTTTTTTAATACACACCATAAATATCATATTTCAACATTTTAGATTGTGATCATATCTACTTCTCTATAAGCCATCTAAAATTATTAAATATTTCTATGAGATATGATAAGTGTTGCATCAAAATTTCACATTTCATATTATATATTTATATATGAAAATAATATATTATCATCCTCTACTAATTGACTTCTTGACCATAGGGATACACAAATTAGAATGGAAAATCTTAAGTGGGTTTGATATTATAATCTCACATCCCATGTTGGATCTATTTACCATTATTAATCATATTAATATTCTACAAATCAATGTTTTATATTCTTCTATGATTGTGTTAATTCTATAAAAATGCAAATAATGAAGTCTCAAACTACTATATCATCCATGGAGGCTGAATATTCTATTCCACAAATTTCATTCAACATTCTACCATAGATAAAATTCAATACAATCCTCACTTACAAAAATAATTTATTCATTGTTATCATTCAATTTTCTGTGGGAAATAAATGTATTAACCACATTAAATTGCATCCATTTTTTCAAAAAATATAAATTTTCTTATCATTTCATAGTAGTGATAAACTGAATAATTTTTTATCTAATTATATAATAAATAAGACTTTTTCATGTTGTGTTTTATTTATTCAAATATCTATTGATCCAAGGGCTCAAAAATTAATGGACATCTTATTTCTATATTCCACAAAACTCCATTAATATTTCACATCATATTGAGAGTAATTCTAAAAACATATCATGGGAGTTGAACACCTATATTCATGATCAATGTGTTCTCATATATACATGCCATTATTTAAGCATCTAAAAAACTTTCCAATTTCATTTCCTTAATTTTTTCTTTACTTTTTTTATATATGTTAACATATTCAGCAATAAATTTAATACAAATGTATGATGTTTTCACTACATGATGACAAATTTCACACAACTCACATAATATTCAATGTTATTATTTTTTATAAATTTTTCCATGACCAGTTACTACATCTAGTGAGATATCATATATAGTTAGTGCATCCACCTTAGGGCGTTCTCTCGATATAGTCTATGTAGAGAAATATTATTCCAAATGTTTTTTTCTTTATTCAAAACAAGCCATATCTACGAAAGTGCCTATGAAATATTATATTTAATAAATATTATTATCCTCAATGGTAATTTTGTTGTTTTATTTTTAGTCCATATGCAAGTAGATCCAATAAATTCCTTTTTGGACAATTCGACTAACATTTTAAAACATCTCTAAGAATATTTAAAAAAAATAAATTTATATATTAGAAAAAAAATTATCTTCTTTTAGATTCATTCATCTATTCTGTGTTGTATAGTATCATATGATTCATCAGATGAAGTGGTATCCATTACATATGAATTTTTGATCATATTTTTTAATTCAATCGTAAATCGTATCTATAATATATTATATTGGGGGTTTTTTACAATTCACCCCTTTTATTAACAACATTTCTCTGATTACTTTTTATTTTCTAATCCTACTACTCAATCATATATATCTTCTTTCATGGATTTGTAAAATTTATTTCCCTAGTGTATATTAATAGATGTCATTTCATCAATTATTTTTTCCATAATATGAATATAATGTTTTTATATCAAAATTTAGTTCTCTATAATTTATTTCAAAATCGATTCTTTTATTTTTTTGGATTCTTTTCAAACTTTGATTCTATTCCTTAGACTTTTTTTTCATTCAGGACAAATTTTAACTTCCATTCTAATTTTATATTTATTCTTAGTCTTTGTTTACTATAAATAATTTCCATTTTTTATTTTAACTCATCATCGGATAAGTCCATTTACTCTTCAATTTATTCCATAAGAAATCATTGAGATGAAACTATATAATATTTTTCATAATACCCACTTTCATTTTTATATGATACAAAATCATTTAGTGATTGAAATAAAGTTATTAAAAAATAAGGTGAAATATTTATTTTAATTTTAACATCTGTTTTGAAAATTAATTCATTTAGTTTTATTATATGAAAATTTTTCATCATTACCTTAACCACTAATTTTAATGGATTAGTTATTATAAAAATAACTAACCATATAAATATTAAAATATAGTAAATGAAATGTTCCACTATAATTTATTATCCCAAAACATGTAATATTTCATTTATGTGTTTAATGAGTATCTGTATAATCACAAATGTTTTCATTTTTTGTCAAGAAACAATTATTCAATTCCATATTTATATAATTGAAAACCATGAAATAAATTTTATCATCATTTATATAATGTTTTTTATATCTGAATCCACTTCTCAATTCATAGTAAATAAGATTGATTTAATGTATATCAACATTGAATTCCTAAATATTCAAATCATTATGATTTTAGATCATTATAAAAATATTTTAATGAATGATTATTAATAAATTCATCATTACAGTAGAATCATAAAATGCGTCCCAAAAACATTATAATTAGGGTGGAAATCCAATTTACCATCTTAATGTAATCTAAAATAGTGTCTGTACAACGTTGTTAAATACCCTAAAAGAGGGTGAATCTGTGTATGATAGATTAACACTACTGCTCACTTGGATCGTGATTCACTGTTAAACGAAACAACATTCACCCCTCATGTATTATTGTATGATGATAAATGAAATAATTATAGTTAGACAATGATTTTACATGGTTCTCCCTCACTATGCCATAACCAAGGAGCGTACAATGATGATATGATGATGTTAAAATCCACTATGGATCACTACCAACAACAAGGTTTAGGCTAGTTAACTTCTATGTTGTAATACACTACCATTACAAGGATTTTATTCTTCTCAATTTTTTCCCATGTATCACTCCTTATGTCTCTTTCTCTATATCACTACTAATTGTAAGGATCATGATCCTATGCTTCATTTCATCACAACTATATAAGGGATCTATACAGAGATTATGTTCTTGAATGTACCTTCATTATCTCTAACGAATAAATCCTCATTTATAGATGGGTTCTCTATTAAATTCCAAATTTCATCCACTTGATGAATATTTGTTTAACAGAGTTTACTAGGAAATATATTATTATAACTTTAACTATGCACATTTCCTTTTTGAATCTCAAACCTTTCATGAAGCACAACTAGTATTTATGAAGAAACCACCTTTTGTGAAGTCCACTCATGTTACTATGCTTAAATATCCTTCACGAAGCTCACTACATTCAGTTATCATTTTACATCCATCACAAACCCCATTACTCTCTTGATTATCAAATATTTCAATTGGATTTCACAGCCTCTATGAACTCACTTGACTGGAAAATGTTTACATAATAACTACCATTATGAACCACCTTTGTGAATATATAGCCTAAAAATTTTCATTAAGAATATATTATTTTATGAAGGGGTAGAGGCCTATTTATAGGAATTTTTACTTATTCCAGAATCTTATAGATACATCATTTTAGCTTCATTATTCACCCTAAATTCATTCATGATTTCCCAACCCCATGAAGCTGTATAAAAGTTATATATTTAGAAAATTTGTCATAATTGCAGAGATCACATTAGACAACATTGTACCTTCACCAAAAAACCCTCATGAATCTCATTTTTTGAAAAAACCCATTCATTTAAAATATATTTATAAGGACATCAAGGACATCCATCATTGATTATTCTAGGAAAACTCCTTATTTTGGACCATATAATTCTTGAAAACAGTAGGAACATGCTTCATATTATATGAATTTTTTTATATATACCTTATAGGCCACACACTCCTCTATCTTATACCTCTTTAAACATTTCATGTCTATAATATATCTGTACTTCAAAACATAACTTGGATTCTGGATTTTTCAATACAAAATAATCAACAAAAAATAATAGGTCAATGTTACCATGAGGGTGTTCTTTCCCACCAAATTGTTTCTAATTCTTGAATTATAATATAATTTAATTTTTTTTTCATGATTTATATTATTTATTCATTATTATTTTTCGATATTATATTAATTATGTAATGATTCATAAAAAAACTCTTGTTGTTCGGCTAACCTTAACAATATTCATAAAATTTTCCAATAAATAAAATAAAATAAAATGTCATTCTTTGGAATTTCCCCATTTTAAATTTTACTATTTTTATACAATGACCACACTGATGGTTCATTAGGCTGACTCAATCCCCATAAAATTGAATCATGATCTTTTGTATTAAGGGGGAGAATATTTGTAATGTTCTAACCATTATATAATGAAAACATTTTCTCTAAAATATTTTTCGTTCTTTATTATTAAATAAACAATGTGGATTCAGTTCTATAACATGTTTGTACTAAAAAAGAGTTTATGTATCTCTATTTAAAATAAAATGGATTTTGTAATTGGTAATGCAAAAATGTAGGTGGGGTGAATCCGTGTCTCTATGTTTTCAGACGCCTTTAAATACTATCATTCTTCATCAACAAATCTCTCTTGGGTTTCTCATTGTTGAAAACAATAACCTAATATTTTTTTTATACGTTTGACTCGTTTTAGATAGGTTTACATACTTGGTTTTTAATTATTATCATCACATGATCCCCCACCTATATTATTATAAAAATAAATTATTAATTCTATAATCATGATCTTGGTACAATGAATACATTTTATTAAATAAAAATATACTTTATAGAAAAATGATTTATTTTTAAGAATGATCTCCAATTATGATTTGAGCCTCTACCTAGAAAACATGGATAATGATCTTATTCCACTCTATTTCATAGTGATTTTAAATGGATGTTCTCAATACTCAAAAAATAATATAATTCATAATCACTATTCTCATTCTATTTTTCTGTTTATATTCACAACACTTAATGAAAATGAGATTTAAAATTTTCAACAACATTAACATTAATGATCATGAAATATCAGTTATCAAAAATAAATCTTACATATATATCATTGAATTTTTATTATCATTCTTCTTCAGTCTCTTTGAAGACTATGGATAATTTAATTCATAGAAATTTTTTGTTATATTATAGGAATAATCATTAAAAAAATACAAATTTCCAATTATATTGGTATTTCACACCTATATGTTGATAACCTCATAAAGGGGTTACTTCAGATCCTATTCTTATGATGTGGCACAGATCACAGATAAAAACGTCATCAAATATAATATCTAACATGATTAGGATATATTTATTATAATTTAACTAATACTGATGTTTGAATAATAAGAGAATATTTTTTACATCGTCTGATTTAATTCTCCATTTTAGTTTCATAAAAAATAGATATAATGTTTTTCAATAAATAATAATACCATATAAAAATCGTAATATATATTTCACTTCAACAATATATATTTTTAAATCTCACAATTCATATATTCCATAACATATTATGATATAAATCTTCATAAATGTTGAATAATTATCTTACAACTAGGAAAGTTACTTTACACAATGTATAATTCTCTTACTTGGAAAAAAGTCAAACAAATCGATCAAATACCATATGTGAATCTATAAATATCAATAAGTTTTTAAAATTAAATAAATTACTCATTTTTAATTCATTTCTCCCAACTCAAATGTCCTACACAAAAAAAAATCTCTCACATTTAGTAAAAAAATATTTCATGCATGAGTTTTCTTTTTTAGATTTTCAACTTTTGGTCTATAATTATAGATGTCGTAGTAATAAGTGTAAAACAACATTAACTCATTTAAAAGAATTTAAACCACTCAAAATATATCCCAAAACATCATATAACATTACATCAATTCAACAAATTATTCAATGGAATCTCACTCAACATATTTCTTTTCACTATATAATCATCTAAAAAATTCACCAAACATAGACAACTTTTATCAAAAAAACATGTATCTTGACCAATTTTTCAATAATATATTCAAAAATAAGGTATATTATTAAATTTAGTTATTTACAAGTGTTATATAATGTTCTAGTTCACCAGTCATTTAATATAACACTTTATAAACATCTATGATCAAGTTTAGTAAACCAATAGATATATTTAAAAAAATCAATGTATTGTATTGGATTTTTTAAAGAGCTCCTTGGGGTTAAAGAAGATAAATTCTCTACAAATATTGAATTATATATATTATTTTCTATCAATATATCACACTCAAATGTAACCCAATAATGTAATGACATTTTCCACACATTCCTATATTAAATGGTTACTTTATTATATTTTCACCAGATACATGATGTCATATCCAAAAGCACTAAGTTGTTGAGTATTATTGGTAAAATGGACTCAATGTTTAATTTCACAATAAAATAAAAATATAAAATTCACCATGTATTCTATTTTATAACATCATGTTCCCTCATTTACTATCACTACATATCGATCAAGAAACACTTCTTGGTATCCGAGGAAAAATAAAAAATAAGAAATTGGTGAGAACATAAATTCATTAATGGAAAATTTACAACATATTTTATCATGAATAATTAAGTGTAATCAATATGTACATGTATATAATTTAGAAATATTCCATTTAATTAGTAAGTTGAGTATAATATAGGATAAATAAATGATCATTAATAATTCCATATAAATAAATCCATATGCCTAAAAATTATTCATTGATTTTCTAAATTATTGAATAATTAGATGGAAGTCAACAATGAATATCATAAATAGTTAATGAACAATGGAAAACATCTAAAATATATTTTCAATAACATTCCAAATATTGATTAATAATTTTTGGTTGAAAACTATCTCATTATTATAATATATTTGTATCATGGGACTTATCGATGTGTCAAGGGTATATCCGTAATAGTTCCTCTCCCAATCATACTAGGTCAATTTAATTCGACATATTAAATTGGAAAAAGATTATAAACATAATAAATCATATTGCAAAAATCTAGATGAAATGTTAATATATAACCCATTAATACATATTCATAAATAAAGGAGAATAATATAGTGAATTATAATAAAATTGAATGTTATCACTCGAATGAGTCATTAACCATCAATGGAATGAATCTGAATGATTTAAATATAATATATCCCCATTTTATCATAATTACAATAATTTCGTGATGCTATCAATTAATATAAATACTATAAAAAATTCCATTAAAACACTCTTGAATAAAATTAATAATTACACATAAAAAATCGCTTTTAATGAGATCACACGTCTTTTTTAATGTAATAATATTCGAAAATAACCATTGAATGTTCTAAATTAATTTTCAAAACATTGATTTTTCATGACTACATGAAATAACATTAATTTCAAACTCATTAGAACATGTTTTCCTTTGAAAATTCGGTAAAACACAGAAGGGTATTTTTCGGAAAATGACATGATTATTCCATTCCATACATTTTTTAAATAGTAATAATTAGAAAAAACATAATTATTAAATTATTATAAAAGTAATAAAAACATAATTGAAAACTTTTTTAGAAAACAAACATTATTATAAAATAGTATGTTCAAACTAATAGAGAATTAAATTGATATTTTCCTAAAAACAACTTCTCAATTATTCTATATAATGAACAGTAGAAATGAAGTTCTATTACATTAAAAAGTACATGAAAATCCATTATATAAGATTATTTATATTTATTTATTTATATAAAATCAAATAGTTCCCCTATGAGATACATAAAAAACATTCCTGAATAAATATGTGTTTTCCAAATATACACAAACCATTTTTGTGGATTTTGAGTCATACTCCCTATAATAGATATAAAAACATATTTAATGTCAAATAAATTTAATAAAAATTTACTCATGATATAAAATAAAAATATTGATAATATACATTCCATATAGTTGAATTAGTTGGGAATATGGAAAATATCTCACAGAAGTAAATGTGAGATGAGAAACCCATACATTAGGTTTGACCTACATCGCCTGTGACCGAACCTCATTCATTATAAATATAGGTTTATTTTAAATTTATTAAATATCAATTCCCGTTAATATCATAAAATATATGATTTACTTATATTATTTTACCTCTTGTGTATAAACCAATACTATGTTAAAATCACTATTTATGGTGATAATTGCTTAGTTTTCATGTTGAATTGAGTACATAAATTTTTGGCAATTTAATTAGATTAATTTTAAATCATATTAAAATTTTAATCCATGATATTCATATAATTTTAATTCATAGTATATATATTCAGAAAAATACAAATATTTTTATTTTGAAAATGGATTACCCTGTTCATTGAGACGGTTAGGAGTTCGTATGCATGGATATTATTTTAATTTTTATTGAAGGATGGAATAAAAGGTATATAAAAATGTAATAAACTTTTCCAGAATCAATATTTTGTTTTATATAAAATAAATATTAATAAAATATATCCTTATTACTATCTGTGTTAAAATAAAATGAAAAACATTTCACATCACTATATAGAGGCGACAATCCAGACGTACGTATGAGTGATGTAATTATTTTCCAATGTATTGGAATGTAAGAACTAAAATTTGGAATTATTTTTTTACATGTATTTTTAGTTAATATATAACGTATACTAAATAAATTTAATGTTCCTACCATCAATATAAATTTTAAATGAAAACCAAATCAAAACACTTTGTAGGTTGTCTTTCCATCATACACATAAGTGGCATTATCATGTACCCACCAAAAATGTTATATAAGAAGATATATAGTATTTATTAATTACAAAATAATAATAATTTCTTACATATTATATAAATATGTTAAATCAATCAATATATCCATCCTTGAAATGTGGTTATGGAAAATGAGTTATATCTAATCATCATATGGGAGTCCATCATACAAACGTTTGATTTTTTTAATTCCCAATTAAAGGAATTGGAGAATGATAATAGTCATTACATTAATTTTAAAAACTTATCCTAACATATATTTGATACATCTATAATTATTTTTAAACATTTTAATAATATTTGTAGTTCATGGAATAAAAAGTAAAATGAAAATTCATAGTTAAAAATATTACCTCTTCATTATGAATCCTTTTTAATTTTGAACTATTTCTTTTATAGATTGGTGTTATGATATAACGAGGGACTATAGGATTCATTTATAGATTTATAAAATAGATCTAATTCTATATTCATTAAAATTAATTACTTTGGAAGTGTGAAGAATCTAGGAGATGTCGTTGGGAAATATAAGTGGGGGAGGGGTACATATTAAATTTTTCAAAAGATAAATAGATATCTATGTTTTTTCTCATGTGAAAATATTCCATAATAGTTCATTATCTTGAATTTCATCTTATAATGATGAAATATTTCCCTCCAATTGGTGTTATACAACATTTATGATAGTTTTAACACTTTCATTATCCCCCCTATAAGAGACTTTTTAATTTAATTGTGATAATTAATATTTTTTCACCATTCATTGTACTAAAAAATTAATTTTATCATTTAAAAAATATAAATAATTACTATTAAAAATATAAAATATAATTTCATAAATTCAATTAATATTAATGAAAACCATTAATTTAAAATTAAACTACAGACAAGCCAAAAGAGCGTTTTTCCAAAGAGAAAACTTCAATGAGTATAGAATTTATAAAATCAAAAATCTATATTAAATTGATTATAATTACATATGATATAAATATTTTAATATAATAATAAAAATTCTACATTTAATCAAAATAATAGTAAAATTTATGTTGGTCGGAGTGGTTTACTCAAGAGGGGGGTGAATTGAGTACCAATTAAAATTTCTGTATTTAAAAACACTGTCTTAAAGACCCCAAATAAAATAATAAATTAAACTGTAGTGAATTTATATTAAAGTAGAGGTTCTGTTAGATTCTCAAGGGATTGATTAATTCCTAGTTAATCAACACAGGAGTGTGTGATTCTCTTTTGAAACAGACTTACTAATCTACACTTAACATAAACACTTGCTAATTTAATTATCAAAGTAACTTTAAAAACAATATTAGTTTTAAAGTGATTAGCAGTGGAATAAAACTTTGAAAGAGATGGCACAACAAATGTAACCAAGAGGTTCAGTCTCAAGCCGAGACTTAGTCCTCTCAAAAGTTTATATAAAAATGATCCACACCCTGGATCGGGGTTCAACAGTTCACAACTGTCCAGGTCCAAGACCTCTACAACTGTTATTCGTGGGAAACAGTACAACAGCAACCAGCTATCCAGGTCACACACAACCTCTACCACTATTATTCGTGGGAAAGAAAGAATGCAAGAATTTGGTAAGGATTTACAAATCCTCCAGTTTAAGTACAGGAGACAGTGTATGTGTTAGATACAGCAGATAACACACACTGCTCGAAAAGAATAATAATAAATCACAGAACAATAGATATAGAGTTTAGTGATGGTTTTGGTGATTTCAGTGTAGCTCTGAACTCCTTTGGATTCGATCAGAGGTGAGTCTGAGTCCTCTTCTCGTTTCTGTTTGAGAAACAGAGTGTCGTATGCTCCAGGTTCACAGACAGTGAGAATGTAGTGGTTGAAGTTCTTCAGTATTCTTCTTATATGCACAGAACACTTCTCGAGTATGCTTGATTGTCTATGAGCTTCTCTGTGTTCTTGATGGAACTGGTTTTGCTCTTGATTCTTCTTGTTCTTGTGTTTCTGGTATATTTCATCCACCACACACTTCTCTTTGGGCAGCGTAGTCTTCTCGTATTTATCTCACGTGCAATAGGGGACAAAAAAGATTTCCTTTCTGCAGGTACGAGGTACGGGTTCCTGAAATCCGACAACCTTTATCAGATATTTGACAAATCATTAAAATGTACATGATATGACCGTTGGATAGATTAAATAAAGATAGGAAATAAAGAAATTCAAACAGTGAGTCGAGTGATCGGTAGGTAATCGGCATCGGTAGCTTGGACATCGGTAGCTCAATTTCATTAGTTGCTTTTACTCTATTGGTGGCTCTATGCGTCGGTTGGTATATGCTTGTATCAGTGACTTTGTTTATCGGTAGCTCCATGCGTCGGTAGCTTCATGCGTCGGTAGCTGCATGCGTTGGTATCTCCATGCGTCGGTAGCTCAATGCGTCGGTAGCTCCATGCGTGGGTAGCTCCATGCGTCGGTAGCTCCATGCGTCGGTAGCTCCATGCGTCGGTGACTCTTATTCCATCAGTAGCTATTTATACTTACACCGGTAGCTCTATGTTTGTATCGGTAGCTGTCTGTAAGTCAGTATCTTACATTTATAAGCACATCGGTAGCTCTGTGTTAAGTATATCGGTGACTCTGTCTGTCGGTAGACTAAGTCTATCGGTAGACCGGGTACCGGTAGCTCTTTATCAATCGCTATAGGCCGATTACTTATCTGTTTTATGCAGAACACATCTGATTGTGTTAGAATTAATTTATAACTTGTATGAACATGGATAAATGAGGATTAACATATTCCAAAGAGTATTTTAAAAATTATTATTGGATTGATCACAGATTTGAAAGAATTAAAGTATAGATCAATGATACTTAAAAATATCATAGAGAATGAAAACATAATTGGGATTTTCAACACATATGAATACATGATTGAGATTATCAAAACAGGTGAGGTAAACGATCTCCCCCTTTTTGATAATCACAATTTATGATATGGGCATTTAACATAGTGAAAATATAATAGTAAAGAGTATAATATTGAATTCAATTTTCTCATTGAAAACAGCATTAGAGATAATAGAAATAGTGTGATATAGACATAAGTTATCAGAGGTAACAATCATAAGGTACCGAAGGTAAAAAGAAACATAATAATATCAGAGATAAAATTGAAAATAAGGTTATTAAAAGAAGGTTATTTTTCTCTATTGAAAATATTTTTCATTCCCTCATTTTGTTCTCCCCTACATTCTCTCATTTTGTTCTCCCCCTTTGTGATAATCAAAAAGTGGGAAAGCATATAGAGTAGACAAATAAAACATGAGATGTAAAAAGAGTTCCTTTGTATTAGAGCAGTCAGAAAGTACAAAAACAGAATACAAATGAATTCCTATCAAAAATCCTGGCCATTGGGTCATTCCACATCTTCCACGTGATATTTTCCTTTGGGATCAGAAGAAGGTTTGGGTGGTGAGGATGCAGGTGAAGGTTTTAGAATGCCAGAAATGATCAAAGGAGGCTGAGATACTGACACAGAGTCAGGCCTGTAGGTTGAAGATCTTTGGGTGATCATTGGTGTGAGGCTTCGAATAGCTTGAGCAGGAGTCAGCTGGACTGTGGAAGTAGCTGAGGCAGAAGCAGGCAAAGCAGGAGGTACGATGACTGGTCTGGCATCAACATGCAAGAAAGGCAGCAACAGATTTCTAAAATCCATAATAATTCCTCCTCCTCTTTCCATAGAAGATATGAAATCATCTTTGTTCTCCATGAATTTCTCCAAGGCAGGAGTCAATTGTCTTAGTTTGCTCACTTGTTCTCTAAAAGTTTGAGTTACTGGAGGTAGCTTCATGTTTTCCAACATCAGCTTGAAGTGGTGTTCAAGTTGATGCTTGGTGAAAATTCTGGTGAAGTAGTAGTCCACTTTTCTCTTTATGGCTTCCTGAGAGGCAGAGGCTTCTCTCATATAATCTTGAACAATCTTCATTATTTATCTAGCAGAATCTCTTGTAGAAAGCACCAGTCGGCTCAACTCTGATGAGTCCACAGAGCCACTGGTTGAAATAGAACCAATCTCCTCCTTCAACATTGCTCGAACTAGATTCAGGTCAACTAATAGTTTGGATGTGAGAGGGCCAAGAGAGAAGGAAACAATTTCTTTGACAATCTTAGACAAACCACTGATTAGGCTTTGAACTTGAGAGTCTTGTAATTGAACGTGATCCTTCACTGAGGTTTTGAAACTTTCAAACACCGAGACAAACTGGTTTACTACACTCTTCACATAAGCTAGGTCCGGGTCATCTTGAGACTTGGAGCTCATATAAGAATCCAAAGCAACAAATGATGTCTTGAGAGCTTCAAGATCTGCTTCGATTCTAGAAGACTGAGTCTGGAACTATTTCACTTCTTCCATAAGCTCAGACATAAAAGAAGATAAATTACAAGCCAGAGATAGCTCGAAGGATCTCTCTAACATTTTCATTTCTTCATTAAAGCTTTCCTTCATCTCAGCAACTGATACACTGAATGATTCTTTCAGATCATTCTTCATGGATTCAAGATCATATTTAGAGACAAAATCATTAGGGACAACTGCAGCAGATCCCTTTACTGAGGCCAAACTAACTATAGAATCAGTCATTATTGATTGAATTGAGGATGCAAGGGAGGTTTCCATTAACTTCAATTGTTCAACAAAACTGGTTTTGAGGTCCTCTTTCAGCTTATTCAGATCATGAAATCTGACCACATTATCGGGCAACAACTCAGAAGCTAGATCATAATTGGTCTTCGGTCTATTCACAGACATCTCATTATCTGAATCCGGATAATCCAATCCACAGACTATAAACCATGGGTCTTCTACACAGTCTCCAAACTCAACAGTTACTGTAACATTTCCAAGAATAGATTGATGCTCCCCCTCAATGGGTGCATTCTCATGTATCACAACAGCATTCAGTGATGGATTCTCTTCATCAGAATCTTCTACTACAAGTTCCATCGGTGCAGCATCTAGAAGATCTTCTGATACAGGTACAGCTTCTTCTGTATCTTTTTCTACTTCAGCAGTCGGCATAGCTGAGTTTCCAATCAAAGGACTCATACTTAAACTACCAGAAGCAGACGATTCAGATACTTTCTCCATTTCCTCTTCTTCTTGGTGAGGTACAGACTGGTCTTTCTCATAAGTAGACAAAATTTCCTCTACCTTTCCTTTCCTAGAATAAACCAATTCTGCAACAGGACTTGGGGGAAAGTCTGGATCTCCTCCAAAATCCATGGGAGTTTCTTCTTCTTCTTCTTCTTCTATTTCATCTTCTGTTTCATTATTATAAACAGGTTCCTCTTCATCAGGTCTCATACTCGGATCTCTCATATCCTTTGGTCTTGAGGGATGATCCACAGGATTAAACTTATCATATATCTTCTGATCATCACTAACCCATTCTCCCTTCCATGGGTTCCAGTTAATTTTCATGTACTTACAAACAGTCGTGATGATGCAGAAATTATTCCTGACTACAACTGTCTCATCCTGAGACTCCGTTATTCCTTTCACTTTTATCATTACTGAAATCAGCTTGGCAAAGAATAAATCATTAGTCTTTGACTTTGGTCTAATCATGTCTTCCATTTGAAGCATTAACAATCTGCACAGATTGATTTTTACACCATGTCTTAGCAAATGAAGAAGATAGATATCTTGATATCTCAGATTTGAAAAATCTCCTCGCCTCGGTATCAACACATGCTGAACAAACTTGAAGATCAGTCGATTCTCTCCATCCATTTCAGCAGCAACCACTTGCCTTTGATTCCCATTACCGGTCAGTTCTTTTAAGGAGGTTTCATAATCAAAGATGTCACTGCTAGGTGGCATTGCTCTTGATACATACCCAGAGACACCTTCATGTGGTACTTTTAAACACTCAGCCCACTCTATTGAAGAAAAAGACATCTCTTCTCCATCTAAAAAAGAGCTTACCCGATTCTCATTTTCAGACTTCTCGAAGGTTACAAACTCGTAGAACTGTTTTACCAACTTCGGGTAGTATGGGCCATTATTATTCGAGAAATAATCCACCCATTTCTGGTCCTCCAGAATCTCGAGTACTAACTATTTGCTAGGCAGTAGCCATTCCACGCACAGTTCCTTCTCGATTACTATGTCTCTATTCTGCAAGTGAGGATTCACTGGTTGCCTTCCCGATCTAGTTCTGACTTCACTAACACTGGCATTATGCTGTGTCTTCTGCTTCTTAGCTTTTGGTTCTACACTTTCATCTCTGACAATAGGAAGCTTAGTTTTTGCCATCGCGGGTTTAGGGTTCTTGGCCGATTTGGGAGCTAAGGTTCGAAGGTGAGAGATTTTGAGCTCGGTGAGGTAAGAAGTGGCTTAGACTTAGTTTTATCATTTAGGAATTCCAAATAAACGACTAAAATAGAGTAATATAAAATAAAATAAAACGATTCATATTCTTGGCGGCAGAAAGATGTAAAACATTGCATCGGTGTGAGTTAATCATCGGCGAGAAAAAAAAGTCGGTGAGAATTGTACATCGGTGAGAATTTCACATCGGTGAGAATTTCACATCGGTGAGAATTTCACATCAGTGAGAATTTCACATCAGTGAGGATTTTCACATCGGTTGTGATTAAACATTCCCAATTCGTGTCTTATGTAACTTAGCATATCCGAACTTAAAGGTTTAGTGAAAATATCAGCCAATTGATATTCAGTGCCAATAAATTCCAGAGAAATATCACCTTTTTGATAGTGATCTCTTAGGAAATGGTGTCTTACATCTATGTGTTTGGTTCTAGAGTGAGATACAGTATTCTTAGAGATGTTTATTGCACTGGTGTTATCACAGTTGATTGAAACATGATAAAAAACATATCCATAGTCCAAAAGAGTGTGTTTCATCCACAGAATTTGTGCACAGCAACTACCAGCAGCAATATATTCCGCTTCGGCAGTAGATAATGCAACTGAGTTCTGTTTCTTACTACAATAAGAAACTAATGATTTTCCAAGCAAATGACATGTTACTGATGTGCTTTTTCTATCTAACTTACAACCAGCAAAGTCAGCATCTGAATAACTCATTAACTCAAAGGATTGTCCTTTTGGGTAAAACAAACCTAAGTTAACCGTGTGTTTGAGATATTTAAAAATTATTTTAACAACAAGAAAATGAGATTCTTTTAGATTAGCTTGAAATCTAGCAAACATACACACACTAAACATAATATCAGGTATACTAGAAGTAAGATAAAGTAAACTACCAATCATACCTCTGTAATTTGTTTGATCAACTGGTTTCCCAGTTTCATCCGCGTCCAATTTACAGATAGTACTCATAGGAGTTTCACTTTCCTTGATACTATCCAGACCAAAACGTTTTAAAATATCCTTTGTATATTTACTTTGATTCAAAATAATACCATTTTCATTTTGAAATACTTGAAATCCAAGAAAGTACTTCAGTTCTCCCATTAAGCTCATTTCAAATTCATTTTTCATACTTTTTGAAAAATCAGTACATAAAGAGTGTTTAGAAGATCCAAAAATAATATCATCAACATATATTTGTACAACTAAAACATCTTTAGAAATTATTTTAATGAAAAGAGTTGGATCAGCAATCCCTTTAGTAAAACCTTTTGAAATAATGAAATTGGTAAGTCTATCATACCAAGCTCTTGGAGCTTGTTTTAAACCATACAAAGCTTTAGAAAGTTTAAAAACATGATTTGGAAAATGGGGGTTAGTAAATCCAGGTGGTTTTTCAACAAAAACATCTTCAATTATAAAACCATTTAGAAATGCACTTTTCACATCCATTTGATATAACTTTAAATCCAGATGTGCATCATATGCAAGTAAGATCCTAATGGCTTCTAGTCTAGCTACAGGTGCAAAAGTTTCCTCATAGTCTATACCTTCTTCTTGACTATATCCTTGTGCAACTAGTCTAGCTTTGTTTCTAACTATATTTCCAGATTCATCTACTTTATTTCTAAAAACCCATTTTGTGCCTATTGTCAAGGTGTCCTTAGGTTTGTCAACTAATTCCCAGACTTTGTTTCTTTCAAACTGATTTAATTCTTCCTGCATAGCCATTACCCAGAATTATTCATTGATAGCATCATTGATATTTTTGGGTTCTAGCTGTGAAAGAAAAGCTTGATGTTCAACCTGGTTTCTTAGAGAAGCTCTAGTTTGTGTTCCTCTATAAAGATTACCAATAACAGCTTCTAAAGGATGATTCTTTAGAATCCTCGTTGATCTGGTAAAGGTTGGACTAGAAATTTCAGGTTCATCTATAGTTTCGGGTTCAACAGAAGCATATTCTGGAAAAAAATCCAGAACTGGATGTTTTGATAACAGGTTCTTTAGATTTATCATTAATGTCTAGAACAGATAAGTCTTCTTCAATATTTTCAAGAGAGGTTTTAGACTCATGTGGATCAGTTTCATCAAACTTGATGTGAACAGATTCTTCCACACATTTAGTTTTCTTATTGAATACTCTATAGGCTTTACTTGACATAGAGTAACCCAGAAAAATTCCTTCATCACTTTTGGACGCAAACTTATCCAGATTATCTTAAGTATTCAGAATAAATACTTTGCAACCAAAAACATTAAAGTAATTAACCTTAGGCTTTCTATTTTTCCACAATTCATAAGGGGTTTTCTTAAGAACCGGTCTAATTATGACTCTATTAATAATATAGCAAGCTGTATTAACAGCTTCATCCCAAAAATAAATAGGCAGGTCATATTCATTGAGCATGGTTCTAGCAATTTCTTGAAGGGTTCGGTTTCTTCTTTCTACTACACCATTCTGTTGGGGTGTTCTAGGGGCATAAAAGTTATGAGTATAGCCATTGTGTGAGCAATAAGATTCAAAATCTTGATTTTCAAACTCACGACCATGATCACTTCTCAAAGTTTTAATCTTAAGTCCACTAAGGTTCTCTACAGATTTAGAGTATTTAACAAAATAAGAACAAGCTTCACTTTTGTGAGCTAGAAAATATACCCAAGTATATCTAGAAAAATCATCTACAAGAACATAAACATAGTGCTTCCCATTTAAACTAGAAACTCTTGATGTTCCAAACAAATCCATGTGAACCAATTCAAGTGGTTGAGAAGTCGAAACTTCTTTCTTTGATTTAAAAGAAACTTTGTGTTGTTTTCCATTTTGACAGGGGTTACACACTCTATCATTTGGGAATTCTAATTTAGGTAGGTCTCTAACTAGGTTTTTTCTAGAGAGTTTTCTAAGTGAGTGAATGTTTCAATGTCCCAATATTCTGTGCCATAGCCAAGATTCTTTATGAAAAGCATTCAAACAAGTAATATTCTGCTTAGCTAAAGAATTCAGATTAACAGCATAAACATTTTCATTTCTTAAGGCAGAAAATACCAAAACATTCTTAGAATTAAAAACTTTGCAGGAATCATTTTCAAATTTAACATGAAAACCATCATCACATAACTGAGAAATACTTAATAAATTGTATTTAAGGCAATCAACAAATAAAACTTTAGAAATCAAAATTGAATCAGTGTTACCAATCTAGCCTAGGCCGATGATTTTTCCTCTTGAATTATCACCAAAGGTGACAAAGCCTCCATCAAATATTATTAAACTCTTAAAACAAGATAAGTCTCCAGACATATGTCTTGAACATCCACTGTCCAAGTACCATGTCTCTTTACAGGAGCTCTTTAAGAAAGTTCCCTACAAAACAGATTCAGATGGGAGATGATTTTGGTACCCAGATTTTCTTGGGTCCAGACAGGTTAGCCAATAACACTTTAGGTACCCATATTTGTCTAATGGGTCTCATATAATTTGTAGAATTGACATGCTTTAAAAGATAAACTTTATTAGATCCATAGCTATGTATATAACTGGTTGAAGCATATGAAGTTCCAGAATTACCTTCATTCTATCCAGATTTAGAAATGAATCTAGTTTTGGAAATTTTCCTTTGTCCAGGTTGGTATCCTATACCAGTAGTATATTTAAATGCTATTTGATTTCCTAGCATCTTTGTTAGTGTATTTTTGCCATTGGTGAACTCCTCTAACTCTTTCTTGAGTTGCTCATTAGATAGTTTCAGTTCAGTGTTTTCTTTTAACAGTTGAGCATTTTTCTCTTTTTCAATAGTGAGTTCGGTTTTAACTATAGTGGTGAGAGAATGCTGTTTATTTAATGACTTGTATTTATCCTTAAGTTCATTACATGTCTCTTCCAGCATATCACAGTACTCAAACAATTAAGTTTTAGACATTGTTCCAGAATCAGAATCAGATTCTGCATTATCTCCAGAGTAATAATTTAAAGCAGGAGTTTCAGCAGTTACCTGAGAAGTGTTTGTCATAAAGCACATATTTGCCTTATTTTTGTATTCAGTTTCAGAGCTTTCAGATTCAGTAGAGCTATCCTCAGAATCACTCCAAGTAGCCTTCATGGATTTCTTAAACTTATTGTCCTTATATTCATATTTCTTTTTATACTTCAGCTTTGGATAGTCGGCTTTAATGTGTCCTTTTCTCTTGCACTCATAACAGACAACATCATCTGATTTGTCATTCTTCTTCCAATGCTTTTTCCATTTACCTTGGTGATCATACTTACCCTTATAATTTGTTTTTCTAAAGAACTTATTTTTCCTATAAAATTTCTTAAATCTTCTAGCAATGTGAGCCATCTCAGCATCACTGTCAGAATCACTTTCACTGTCTTCACAGCTTGAACTTTCAACTACAGCTTGAAGCTTTTCTTTGTCCTTATTCTTTGAAGTTGAGGATTTGAAAGCGACAGAATTTCTTGGAGGTTCATTTTCTTCCTCTTTATTCACTTTAAGCTCTTCTTCATACATCATCATCTTTCCAATTAGTTCCTTGACAGGTAGAGCAGCAATGTCACATGATTCTCTGATTGAGACAGATGTGCCTCTCCATCTATCAGGTAGACATCTCAAAATTCACATAATTTGTTCCTTCGATGAGACAGCCTTTCCCAGTGAGATCATTGTATTGACAATTTCATTGAACCTGAGATACATGTCAGAAATGGGTTCGTCATGCTTCATTTTAAAATTATCATACTTTATAGTATAAGTGTTCAATCTCATTTCTTTAACATTCGTTGTTCCTTTATGAGAAACAGCTAAGGTATCCCAAATTTCATATGCAGTTTTACAAGAAGAAATTCTATTAAACTCTTCATCTCCTAGAGCACAGTATAAGACATTCATAGTTTTACAGTTGTTAATGTAAGCATTCTTTATAGGTTCATCCCAAGTAGATCTAGCAGTAGTGGGAATTTTGTATTCTGATTCAATAGCAGTCCAAATATCAAAACCTATGCTTTCTAGATTAATTTTCATTTTCAGTTTCCACTAAGCATAATTCGTTCCATTGAAGAAAGGTGTCCGGTTAGTAGCAGCACCCTCAAGTCTATTATCCATGATATTACAAAAGAATTTTAAAGAGATAAAAATTTAGATATAACAGAAATTTTAAGAACATTAAAATACAACTAAAATCACAGTTCAAAAGCAGAGTACTTTTAGAGAGTATTTTCAACCTCTGATACCAAGTGTTGGTCGGAGTGGTTTACTCAAGAGGGGGGTGAATTGAGTACCAATTAAAATTTCTGTATTTAAAAACACTGTCTTAAAGACCCCCAAATAAAATAATAAATTAAACTGTAGTGAATTTATATTAAATTAGAGGTTCTGTTAGATTCTCAAGGCATTGATTAATTCCCAGTTAATCAACACAGGAGAGTGTGATTCTCTTTTGAATCTAACTTACTAATCTACACTTAACATAAACACTTGCTAATTTAATTATCAAAGTAACTTTAAAAACAATATTAGTTTTAAAGTGATTAGCAGCGGAATAAAACTTTGAAAGAGATGGCACAACAAATGTAACCAAGAGGTTCAGTCACAAGCCGAGACATAGTCCTCTCAAATGTTTATATAAAAATGATCCACACCCAGGATCGGGGTTCAAAAGTTCACAACTGTCCAGGTCCAAGACCTCTACCACTGTTATTTGTGGGAAACAGTACAACAGCAACCAGCTGTCCAGGTCACACATGACCTCTACCACTGTTATTCGTGGGAAAGAAAGAATGCAAGAATTTGGTAAGGATTTATAAATCCTCCAGTTTAAGTACAGGAGACTGTGTATGTGTTAGATACAGCAGATAACACACACTGCTTGAAAAGAATAATAATAAATCACAGAACAAAAGATGTAGAGTTTAGAGATGGTTCTGGTGATTTCACTGTAGCTCTAAACTCCTTTGGATTCGATCAGAGGTGAGTCTGAGTCCTCTTCTCGTTTCTGTTTGAGAAACAGAGTGTCGTATGCTCCAGGTTCACAGACAGTGAGAATGTAGTGGTTGAAGTTCTTCAGTATTCTTCTTATATGCACATAACACTTCTCGAGTATGCTTGATTGTCTATGAGCTTCTCTGTGTTCTTGATGGAACTGGTTTTTCTCTTGATTCTTCTTGTTCTTGTGTTTCTGGTATATTTCATCCACCACACACTTCTCTTTGGGCAGCATAGTCTTCTCGTATTTATCTCACGGGCAATAGGGGACAAAAAAGATTTCCTTTCTGCAGGTACGAGGTACGGGTTCCTGACATCCGACAACCTTTATCAGATATTTGACAAATCATTAAAATGTACATGATATGACCGTTGGATAGATTAAATAAAGATAGGAAATAAAGAAATTCAAACAGTGAGTCGAGTGATCGGTAGGTAATCAGCATCAGTAGCTTGGACATCGGTAGCTCAATTTCATTAGTTGCTTTGACTCAATCGGTGGCTCTATGCGTCGGTTGGTATATGCTTGTATCGGTGACTTTGTTTATCGGTAGCTCCATGCGTCGATAGCTTCATGCATCGGTAGCTACATGCGTCGGTAGCTCCATGCGTCGGTAGCTCCATGCGTCGGTAGCTCCATGCGTCGGTAGCTCCATGCGTCGGTAGCTCCATGCGTCGGTAGCTCAATGCGTCGGTAGCTCCATGCGTCGGTAGCTCCATGCATCGGTAGCTCCATGCGTCGGTAGCTCCATGCGTCGGTAGCTCCATGCGTCGGTAGCTCCATGCGTCGGTGACTCTTATTCCATCGGTAGCTATTTATACTTACACCGGTAGCTCTATGTTTGTATCGGTAGCTGTCTGTAAGTCAGTAGTTTACATTTATAAGCACATCGGTAGCTCTGTGTTAAGTATATCGGTGACTCTGTCTGTTGGTAGACTAATTCTATCGGTAGACCGGGTACCGGTAGCTCTTTATCAGTCGCTATAGGCATATTACTTATCTATTTTATGCAGAACACATCCGATTGTGTTAGAATTAATTTATAACTTGTATGAACATGGATAAATGAGGATTAACATATTCCAAAGACTATTTTAAAAATTATTATTGGTTTGATCACAGATTTGAAAGAATTAAAGTATAGATCAATGATAGTTAAAAATATCATAGAGAATGAAAACATAATTGGGATTTTCAACACATATGAATACATGATTGAGATTATCAAAACAGGTGAGGTCACCAATTTATTTTGTAAATATTTTATAAAAAAAATATATTTTTCAATAATATTTTGTATTTTGCACATCTCGTAATAAAATTAATCATTATATAAAATAATTTTAAGATCAAAAAATGATATTTTTAATTTAGATTTTATTGGTGAAGTTATTTTTTTATACAAAATTCAATTAATTTTCAATATTAATGTTATATTATTTATGAAAAGCACGACTAGAAGACCTTTGAAAAATTATTTTTTTGTATAAAATAAAAAAAATTATTTAAAATAAATAATATTTTATTATTAATAAATAGATAACCATATAAAATTTTTGAGTCTGGTTTAAACTATATAATAATCCTAATTATTTAGTAATTTTCTTACTCTCCAACATAATAGCGAGGTTATAAAGGCCATGATTAAATAATAATAATTTAATAAAGTTTTTAATTCTATTGAAACCCGGTGCTGCATGCATCACACACAATCGAAGTGAATTGAATTATTTAAAAAGAAATATATCATTAATTCATGTGGTGTATAATTATATTGAATTATTTTTTTATATCCTATAACATGTAAAATATTGTGTTCCATTATTAAAATTGTGGGATCTTATATTCTACCCCCTAAATTAATTTCATCCTCGCAACTTAATCTTGATTGCAGTAATCATGGGTCTGACATTTGAAAATATGATTCCTATGATCCCACATATTGTGGTAGGTTAATAAAATTGTCTCTTGGTATGAGAATGTGGGATGTATAAAGGAAATAAGTAGTAATCACATAACTAGGTTTATAAGTAAGAGAAGGTAGGATGGATGTGGATATGTGGTAATAGAATAAAATCAGAAAATATTAATGAAAGTAATAATGATTATTAATTATTAGAACGTGGGTGATATATATATGGTTAACTAAAACAAAACCACTAACATATAAAGGTATAAAATACCATTAGATCCCCATAATTGATGTTACTAGGATATCATTTTTTCTTTCATTATTTTTTTTAGACTTAAGGAATTGTTTTAGAATATAAGAATATAAAAAATTATTAATATTTTATATCCTCTATTTCATAATAAACATTCTTCCATTGGTTTTCATTCAATAAATTTATATTTCATCTGTTGTTCTAGAAATTGAATATACAAAAATGTAAATTTTTGTTACGAAATTCATAATATTAACAATTAATGGTTCATATGATCCATAAAAGAGTGACAATTTATTCCTACAATATTCACTGAAACCAAAATGGTTAGAATAATTTAGCCATTAAAACCTAAAACTCAACTAAATCCATTTCTTAAATAGATAATCTTAAGTAGAATCCAAAAAATGTGCCATAAAATATATATATTCATGGCCACTAAATAAAAATTATATTTCAAAAAAACTTATAGATGCTCTTAATGTTACATTATAGTTATGCAAACACCCTAATTACCATAGAACCATAATGAAAATATGAATGGTTCAAAAAATATATTCATATATTATTGAATATATTCCCAAAATCAAAACATTAATAAACTCTTGAATATAAAACCTAAACCCTAAATTCACTATCCAAATTAGGGGTCACCAATATTATCCAATAAAACCCTTATTATAATTATAATGTCAATATACAGTATCTGTTATTAGTTTTCTTCCTCAATCATATGTTTTCCAAGAATTTTAACATGCTGTTTAATCTCATTTCATGGTCCTTTGTGCCTATTAAAATATTTTCACAAATACTTAATGAAATTTATTATGTTAAAATATTATTAAATTTCAAAATTTTTATACTCCAAATTTAATTAGTAAAAATACTATTTTAACATAATTAATTACACCAAACAATAGAATATCAATCAATTAATATTTTCTTTAGTAACTAAATAATATTGAATTTGATTTATTTGATTCATCCGATATATATTCCCTTGATAAATAATGTATTCACTTTCGTAGTTCCCCAACTCCTTATAGTTGAATAATTGATGATTAGAAACTAATTTATTTAACATCATATTAGGACCATTTATTAATTTCTCTATAAATATATAAAAGTCATAAATTACCTTGAATAATGTGTCAAGGTTTTTCATTTGACAAGTATCAAATGTGGGAAACCATTTCTTTCCCTACATACCCATATCCAGTTGTCTGTTTCATCATCTAATCATCTTTCACCTATTGGATTTATAATAAATATATAATTATTTATTTTTCTTAATAGAACATGATATTATGTCCTCAAATGATGAAAATGAGTAGGATACTAGTTCCCTTCAAATTAATGGCATAATCTCATCATGGAAATGATCATCATTTATCGTTGGATTATATGCATTGATATGGTTCACATTTCTTCTTCATGGTAACATTTATAAAACAATTTATATACTCGACTATATGAAAAATATTTTTATTATAATTTATAACACTGAAATTAGGGAAACACTTCTCATAAATCAGAAATGTTATGATAGGTCTGTCTCATAATTATAAATGTAGTTCCTTTGGAAATGTTTTAAACTAATAATAATATTTTCAAAATTTTTATAATTTTTTTGAAAAATTTCAAATATAGTAATCATACGACACATTATTTTCCAAACTATTATGCACTAATGAGAATTTTTCTGTACTTTTTAACACTCATGTCAAACCCAATGTACCATTTTTTTCGATGTTTCCCTATGGGAATCCACTATAGAACCCCAACCACATCCCTTATCCATATAGGGAACAATTTCATGAATAAACCCCACATAATCATATACATTCTAAACATTATGATGATATTCTATACTTATCTTTGATTTCTATCATAGTGTTACGTTCCATTATAATATTTTCCCTAAATATATTTCCCAATTTGTCTTCTAAACATTCTTTTGTACCTGTTGTGAAGTCATCAACCCCAATATCCCAGAGTCAATGGTTACATTATTAAAATAGTAAATGATATAGTATATAACATCCTGATGTAACAGAAATATTATCATATGTATTAAAATAGATACATAGAAGAATTTATCATACATCTTAAAACATGTAATAAAAAATATGTTTTCGTGATTCAATCATTACTCCTCATAATGCATAATAAAATATATATATCAAAAAACTCCTTAATATCCAAAGGAAAATAAATCATAATAACGGGGATAAATATGATACTCACTAAGGGTAATCATACAGTGGATCCTATCATTAATAAATAATCATAACCAATATTAGATGGTATGTAACTAGAAAACAAGACAAATAATCAACAAACTAACCATAATATAGAAGATATAAATTATTATCAAATAATTCTGTATAAATAATTATATAATTGCCAAACTCATACATTCATATCCAATTTAATCAAATAATAAAATGGAAATAACTTTCTAATATCATAATAAGGGAATGTATAATTTTAAAATTTTGATACATACCATTAGGACCATCCAAATTAAAATTTATATCTACAATTAGAAACTCATCTAATTTGGACAACTGATTTGTCGCTTGAGGCATATCTATTCATTAGGAGGCTATCTGAAACTGGCCCTCAACCGTCACATACTAATTCCAAATCTTTTTTCATATGAATTATGTAAAACATTACCAATATAAGCATATATAAGGAAAAAAATATTAAATATTTTTGTACATACCCCAATAAAAAAAATATTAACATATACCACCCTAAATAATGTTGTGAATGTTAATAAAATTTTAAATCCTCATTAAAAATGATAATAAAATATTCAATGAGATAAAAAGGATTATATTAATACAATATATCCCTAATATAACATAATTACTTTAAATTGTATATGTTTTTGATGAAAAACATGTCATAAAAATATCATTTAAAACATTCCTGGGGAAATTAACCATGTCACATTTAAAAATCAACTTTTATAACAAAAAAGTTAACAAAAAATTTTGAAAATTCCTATATTTGATAATATCCTTTTAATATATTAGATGAATCATTACAATATGATGTTATAATGATGGTGTGAAATTGTGTCCATTCTAGTCACTTTAAAAAAATAACAATTTAAATTCTTATAAATGAAAACATGCCTTGCTTTGAAAAAAACATGAATATTTATTTATATTTTATGAAAAAAATAAAATGGGTAAAAATGAAATTAAATAATATTTTTTAATGGATGAAAAAAAAACATTTTTACAAATAATGAATTTTGCTGAAAAAAAATTGACCGAAGAGAAAAATAACGTCAAATAAACATTAAAATTTATTCCATGTAACCTGAATTAGAAAAAAATTTAAAATGATAATATTTATTTAAAAACATCATGAATAAATTTTTCAGAATTGGATATATTTAATATTATATAAAAATATCAAACATATCCACCTTTAGAGAATTAAACCAAAAAATCGCAAATTACTATGCGATTTCGAAATAAAGTCATACACTTTAGTAACAATTGAATCAAAAGAAGTGTGAAATAAATAAAATAACATCAAATATGTGTAACAACAATAGAAATTGATTCATGATATAAAATATCAAATATACCTTTTTAAACACCAGAAAATGGGATAAATGGTGACTATTAGATAAGTCTCATTCAAGTCTTAACATAGTGTCAACTTCAATAAAATGTGTCTAAAACCAGTATATAATAATAAATATAGGTTTATTGAACATATATTTTAGAAGCGTTACCTTATATATCACACTAGATATAATTTACTGATTGTATTTTATATTCTTTTTATTATAAACTAAATTCTAAACTCAAACATTTATGTGATAATTA
This sequence comes from Viscum album, assembly GCA_963277665.1. NCBI lineage: Eukaryota > Viridiplantae > Streptophyta > Magnoliopsida > Santalales > Viscaceae > Viscum > Viscum album. The sequence continues at coordinate 1,222,109,422 of OY728159.1, forward strand.
ATTGATTTTTCTGGCATGTTTTAGTTTCGTAAAATCATTAATTTTAATTTGATCATGGTTACATTATCTCAAGAATATAAACCATGAGACAAATATCATATATATTAATTATAAATTAATTTATAATAATATATATAATTTAGAGATAAAAAATTTGAATTCAACGTTCATAGAGGATGTTAGTCATATATATGTGGGAACACTATTTAAAATTTTCTTGATGAATTGAATAAAAGGAAAATAAATATTTATTAATCATTATAGAGTCATTATTATCTTATATAATTAATTAATATTAATCAAAACCATCATGTGTCGAGGTTGTATTCCACATCAACACACGAGTGACGTTATTATTTTCAAACATATTTAATGGTAATAAGTTAAATGTGATATTATATTTCAAATAATTATAAAAATAAAAAATCATAAATAAATTTATCATTATTACAATACATGTACTGTTTAAGGAAAAATTAATCATACAACTTTATGAGGTGGTAGTCGGTGAAACATATGATCGATGTTATCATGTTCTCACATATAATTTTATATAAAAAGTTATATGTTATATCATAATTATAAAAGTATAATAATTCCATAAATACCATATAATTATGTTTAATCCATAATTATATCCTTCATTGAAAGGTGGTTAAAGGAAATGTAATACATCAGTTTATGAGATGGTAGTATGTCATACATGCAATCAATAGTTCTGTTACCCTCTTTATAGAGGTAAAGATGGATATTTTTTTCGAAATTATCCTAATAAATTATCATAATATATAAAATAAGGTTATTATTATTTTTTAATAGTTAAATGATGTTATAATGTGAAATTATAATAATAAAAAAGAAAAAACATAGTTACAAACATTACCTCTACTTCAGAAAACATCCTTATGATTAACCAAAAGACATTCTATATTCGATTTATGATCAATGACATGAATCTAGTATATCAGTAGAGAAGCAATGAAGGAATTTTGGATGGTATTGATAAAACCACAAGGTTTTGATGTGTTAATAAGAAAGTATTGTGGTTTTTTATTATAAGGGGGGAGAAGACACACATTTATTTTTTTAAAGGTAATGTGATACACATGTTTATCTATTGAAAAAATCCAAAAAACATAGTCATTATATAAACATATAAATTATAGTTTCTATATGTGGACATCTAATTTTTTGGACACTCTTAGGGAATTTTTTACACATATCTTCTTTGTAAACCCCATCCCCACATATAAACACATATTTTCCTTAACGAAAAATTTGTTTTTACTCACTTAAATATTCACTATGGAAAAAAATCTATAAATACATAATAGATAATATAAATTTTAATTAATCCAAATATTTAATCCAATTTTCCATATCTAATTCACAGATATTGAAGAATTCAATTTCAAATTAAACTATAGTCAAAACAAAAGAGTTATTCAATAAAGCGAATTTCCCCTTTAGTAATATTTAAATATAAAAATTTAAAATTAAATCAATTCCAATTAGATAAATTAATTAAATTTTAATATAATTTAACTAATATTATGATAAAATGTATTTTTAATTATATTTAGCATTGCAAAAAAAATCAAATTAAAATGTTGTTTTTAATAAATGTATTATTTTTTGTTATTCATCATAAAATATTCTATTTAAAAATTTCAAAAAAGTCCCCCAAAATATAATTTTTACATTATGATTTAAAAAATATTTTATATTTTAATATAAATTTTCTAAAATTAGAAAAAAATACATCATATACCCATTTCGAGAAAAAATAGCCTTTTAGAAAAATATTGTTTTTAGAAAAAATTTCTTTTACTTACTAATGATTATTATTTTATTTCTGATAAACATATTACCATTGAATTTTTTTTATTCACGAGTACACCATATGTTCTTCTTATATTAGTGATTACTATTTATTCTATCAAACAAAATGTATACGTCATAATTTTCAGGATTAAATAAATATATTTTCATTTACATTTGTATTTATTTCATGCTCATTGTTGTGTTCTTTGATAAATATTATATTTATTTAATTTATATAAAGGCGATAATTTTTAATGAAAAAGTAATTTAAAATATCATATATCATTTGTGTTTTATGTCATATATTATTTCAAATATGATGTTTTTCTCATATAATCTTTTTGTTTTTAAAAAAAAGAATAGACAGAAAAACCAGGGGAGAATATTGTATAAATATCATTATCTAACGAATTTTTTCATTAATACCTAATATAAGGATTGTTTTTTTGGAAACAGTAAGTAGGCCAATTTTCACGGTTTATCTATATCTTCCATGGCCAGTGTATTTACCAGCAAAAAAATTACATATCATAGAAACCAAACCATTCACCATCCCCATTATGTACTATTTCCTCTGCATTATCTATTTCCCATTCGGATCATTCATAGTACTTATGAACCATGGCATATTTTCTTCTTTGATTCAACTTCTCCAAGGCTAAAAACTCTTTTGATGATTTCATAGCCCAGATTTCCTTCCCAGTAGATGATCTGGTAGATACCGGCCTTGGAAGATAATAATAATCCTTCTTGGGGTGTCGGCGTGGTGTACCAGTCTTATTGTCCTCAACCCCATGCACCTTCATCCTATCACCTTGAACAACAACACTAAAGGAAGGCCGGACCATACCACCATATTTTTCCTTCACACTATCTGAGATGTCACCCCTCTTTCCCAATATTTTCACCTTTTAATAACCTCCCCTCTGAAATGATATATATTTACTACATAAAGATAATAATTCTCCAAATAAAGCTTCTATAAAATTATTATAATAGAAAATAATTATTATGAAATGCAACATTGGATTATAATCACACTTAATTTAATCATTTATCATTCAAAACATCACCTGATATATGTACAAAAGTTATTACCAGCACTATTTCACTAATGAATGTGGTATGCGGATCTATGGGACTACATGGGTTGATTCTTACATGAATATGAATAACACATCATATTGAGTATTTAGAATTGGTATACGTGTGTTTTATGATTTATCACACATGAACGAATGAAGAATCATAAAAAAATGTTCGCAACTGTGCACTGTGGTTGTGTAATCCTCTTATTTTATGAATACCATTGATTTCATCCAAATCCATAAATTCAATTTTTAAGTTATCCATGGTATTTCATTCCTTCAATTACATAAGAACAATATATAAAACTTGAATCCATGAGAGTAATTATTATTTTTTAATTATATTTTACATATCATGGATCTCATATTTCCTCATATATTAGATTTTATTTTCGTTTGAAGATAAAAATTTCATTACGGGTTTCAAAAATATTTAATGATATACTGAACTTATAAGATATTGTGGTTTGTAGATTATAATTTTCCATAATCATTATAAAGAATGTACCATACTCAAAGTGGATCATATGCCCCAAATAAAAAATAGTCACCACACATGCCCAATATAAAAGTTATATTCCTTTAATATTATATTAAAATGAATTATACCATGTATACCAATATAAAATTTGAGAATATTTTGTTCCTCGATTCAATATTGAGTGATAATTGTTCATATTCAAAAAATATAGAAAATTCATTTGGTTTTCACTATCTATAGGACACCATAGATAAAATATCATTGTATTTTAGATCATTTAGATTCTTGTTATCTTTAATAGAATATGTGATATGGAACACCAAACTAAAGAACAACACTTCTGAAATGAACCAAAATAAAATAAAATTAATTTCAAAATATAATAATTATTAAATAAATAGATAATTACAATTCTAAATAATTACATATCATTATATTTCATGGATTAATATTTTAAATAAAGTTTCCATATAAACAACAATTTTTAAAATGAGGTATTTTATTTTACCATAATAAGTAAAATTAATAATTGTTAACATTTTATTATGAAAGGTATTATTTATATTTATAGTCTATATTTATAATTTTATAATTTTAATAAATTTTAATGATATAATATTAAAAACATATGATTCTTAAAAAAATTCCCATTGAAATGAAATTTTTGTTATATATTTTTATTTTCATTTCAAATATCTCTCTATATAAATTGTATAAATATAGTTTCATGATAAAATAATAATTCATCATTTTATTATATATAAATATCATAGTTTCAATCATTGGTATTTTAATGATATAATGAATTTTTGAGTGAATTGTCAAAAGTAATTTTTATAGATACAATAACATTTAAGACATTATCTCAATATGCGAATTTAACTAATGATTATAAAACTATTTAAATGATAAAAATTGACATAAAGGAGTAAAAAAACGTTTTTAAATACTAATATATATTATAAATCATATTTTTATCATTTTATGAAGGTCGCTAATATTTTCTAACAGCAACTGTATTTTTTCATTTCTTCAGATGTTTTTAAATTACATTTTTATATTATTTTAAAGACTCATAAATTTTTTTATTTATATAATAATCCAATTTATATAATCAAATAAAAATAAATTGATAATTTTATACTTCATATAAATTTTAAGATTAATTTTTTTTCTAGACTTATTTTTATGAGATACGTACCTTAATGTTAAAATTGATCACAATTCAACAAATAAATTTCATCATATAAAATTTATTTCATATTCTTAATCATTGCACATAAAATAAGTAATATGATCATTAAAATATTTGGTCACTATAAATAAATTTCATTGTTAAAAAATGGTTACCATGACAAAACAAAAAATGGTCATATTGAAAACTCTATGACATAAAGGAACAAACAATATTCAATCAAATTATACAAAATGAATGGATGATGGATTATTTATTTTATATGATTTATCACTTAACTATTTGTTATTTTATATTCTCCATTATATGTGAAACATTATCTTTTTTTAATACAATTAATTATTTTAAAAAACAATTATAAAAACATATAAATGGTGCCTCTCCAAAAACATTCATGACTACATTTAAATTTAAATGTTCCTATTAAAAATTTCTTAACTCCCACATGATTTTATTTTATATTTTTTGTCAAAGAATTTTTTTTCTTTTATAGCTTGTGCTACACTGAATATAGATTTCTAATGAAAAACAACATACTAAAAAAAATATTATTATTTAATATCATATTTATCACCTAGGCTTTATAATGGAGGGTATGAATATAATTAAATACATTAAAAACATTAGGATTTCCTATTTATATATAATTAATTATTTTAGGAAAAAATAATTTTTAATTAAAAAAATCCATTTAAAAATATATGAAAAATTTATCTAATAAAATATTATTCAGCTTACAAACCTATTTCATTGAAAATAAATTAAAAATACATTTTTTTAATTTAAATTGTCTAAATATTTAAATTATATATTCAATAAATTATTTTCCATTACTTTTTTTTATTTTCTTGAAATGAAAAAAGAATAAATACAATTTTACACTAAAAATGACATGATTTGGAAAAAAACATTTTTTCAAATTCTTCTTGCTAATTTTAAAAATATTTTTTATTAATAAAAATTAATATCTAATAAGTTAAATTAATATATATATATATATATATATATATTTAAATATTATCATTGAGCTATATTCTATGGATTTTCTTAAAAGATAATTTTTTTTCAATGAGTTGTTAAAAATACTAGTTTTTATTAAATAAGATCTTTTTAATTCAAGGAATACACATGATATATTTTATATACAATCTAGATCCAAAAGTAAATTTTTTTGAAAATTAAATTTATTATGCCAATTTTCTTCATTCGAATTAATTCTATATATAATTGATAGATTAAAACTCTATATAGTTATTAGAATTTTATCTTTAGAAAACTATTTTGTCGTCGCACTAATGGGTATATTTTTAAATTTAACTCTACCACTTATGAATTTTTTTCTCAAAAAATTTATCTCATATTTGAAAAAATGAAAATTTATGGTTTCTAATATGTTTATTTAAATTTTTTTATCATTTTAAAAAAATTGATGTAAAAATTAATGACTGTTATTAAAGTAAAAATGGCTTTTTTTCATGGGTTAATTACAAAATATAAATATTAAAAATTAAAAAAACATATTCAATAATAAATTTTTGAACATATATATATATATATATATATATATATATATATTTTGACAGTGACTCGTTTTTTAGCATTTTTCCCTATGAAAATCTTGTGTTCATCTTTTTATTTTCAAACATTACAAATATGCCACTTGCCTCTATTATTAAAGGCCACAATAATCCTCTCATCGTCAAAAATAAAAAAAACATTTCTTTAAGAAATTACCTAGAACAATACCTTAGTAACATCACTTTATTCATCCTAGTGGAATTGGGGATATCAGAATCCCATTTTACGGAGGATTTATGATAAATAAAAAGAGGTTTTCTGAAGAAGAGGTAGTGTTTTTATCTATATGCTTTTGTTTTAAATGATATTTTTAAATTTATAAAATACTATACAAAAATTTATAAACTAATAAATATATAATATGAAAAATACTGACATGTTATTATTTTAATAAAATCACTTATAATTGTTTCCACCTCCACCAAATGGGATATGAAATCATCAATTTCATGAAAATCGGAGAATCTCCACCTGAACCAAAGTTATATGTTTTCTATCACCGCCTCACATAGTTGGATATCATGATATATTAAACATTATTATATTATTATTACGGTATTATTGTTCCTCTATTATAATAATAATATATATACCTTATTACCACCCAACCATTTGGTAAACCATAACATCGGTCATTTATATCGTGAAATATTGCCTCACAAACCGATAAGATGGGTTTTTTCAATTTTGATATTACATGGATGGTAACAATGATTAAAATAAATGAAACAACAGTTTTGCGCACATACGACCTACCATCTCCATGAATGTTGCATTTCATTATCTATCTATGATATTTTTGAACTAAGATAAATAAATTTATACTTAATATATGTACGATTTATATAGTTTTCATCATTAAATTTAATTTTTAATAATGATTGAATTAATAGGATTGAAATTATTGAAACAAAAAATATATGAAAAACAAAGGAGTTATTACCCAAAATATGATTTTGCGAAGAATTTTTTACATATAGATAATACTATTTCATAGGTAAATAATATATATAATATATATAGGGTTATATAATATATATATATATATAATAAAATTATATTCATTATATAAGAGGTTCATATTTTTTTAAAGGAACTCCATACTTATGGTCAGGGACTTTCGTCAGACCTTTTACATATGTTTGACTCATATCAAATACACCACCTATTTATTTCATGCTATGAATGTAATGAACCTTAATTTTTTTAATGATTCTTATCTTGAAAATAATTTGGATTTTCAATTCCATTTCAATTTTATCAATTTTTAGGGTTTTATGATTTAAATGTTACAAAATTGGTATGTTTTTAATCTCAATTTGACTTCTTTGGAGATACATACTGTTATACACCTATCTTATTACCTATGTTATATATATAAATCCACTCATAATTTTTATGTTTTTAATATATATGAATATATTAATTATATTTAAATATTCTTGTTCCATTATTATTTACTGTTTCTTATGAATTAAAAGTTATAAAATTTGATAGGGTATGTTGTTAAAATCTCTTTGTTCATCTCGATTGATTATGATTGTCATTTTGATAATGAAACAATAGGGTAAAAATCTAAAAAATGAAATAAATTTTTTCAATTATGGATATGTCATGTGACTACATGTTTTCTATTCATTTTACTCTATTTATGCAAAAAAGAGTTCAAAATATGATTGAATGGCCCGAATGCCTCAATTTTTATTTATTTTGGATAAGCCCCCTTTTAATGATAATGTGGGAAACTTTACATGGATTCCAAGAAATAAATACATTAAATGACTCAATCACAAGACAAAACTAATGAAATACCACTCCAAGAATAAACATCATTATGGAAATCCTTCATCAATGCATGATTACTCAGCTATCATCCTGTGAAAAAAATGCATGGGCCTTGTACTGATTTCTATGTCATGCCCTCTCAATCTTCTGAATATGAAAATTCATGCATAGTGAAAATACTTCCTCTAAATCCACATCTGAAGCATTTTATATAGAAATTCTGGACAAAACCATCATCCCATAAACCATACCATCAAATTAATTAAAGACAAGTCCTTATCAACTGTTTAGGACCCCATCCATTTGATGTGCCATCATCGTGAGGTATGCCACTGACTAGCTATATCCAATGGTTAGAGCAGGAATTCCATTCCATTATGAGATCCTTCCATTACAATGTCAATTTGGATCACCCTAATATTCATTAAGTCAGAACTATCCTCTCTCCAAACAAAACCATAGGACCATAGAACATCTAGCGATATGCTGCACCTCCACCGCCGCAAGTCGGGTCTACAAATCTCATCGCCGCCATCAAACCCTAATGTGAAACAAAAGAAAACCACCTCCCACACTACCATCTGACTGTAAATGATCACACAACCCCCCGACCACTGAGGCTAGGTCTCGACCACTGGATCTGCACCGCGCCACAAAATGTAACACTAACCAGTAAGGATGAAGGGCGAGGACAGCCTGAAAAACAATGATAATTTTTTTTTTTGATATTTTGGAACAAATATATATGAGTTATGTGATGGATGAGAACCATATCACCAAAAAATGCATTGGGTATTTTTAGATAACTCATGAGTTAATATTATATGTGAAAACCTAATCACATGTTTACAATGTTTTCGGTGAACAGGATGACATGTTCAAAATGTGAAATTTGAACCTAATTACATGGTCATAGTGTTATGAGTCGAATGGGATCTAAATTCAATAAGTATATTCATAGAAATAGTTTTATTTATTTATGTTTTTTTGACGGCTTGATTAAATTTCCTCGTAATAATGAAATAACTTGATTCTATTTATACATGTTTACAATGATATAATCATATGTGTGTGCCCCAAATCAATGTATTTTTCTATTATTATGTTAAAAAGGCATTTGTTCATATATTCCTTTAATATTCATGTCATATAAATTACCAATAATTATTCTATAATAATATATATTGTTCTTCGATAACAAATTAATAGTTTTTATATTGTATTTTAATTTTACCATACACTTATATGATTTTTAAATTTATATATTTCCCATGTTTAACCTTATAGATGATCTAATCATACCTCTAACTATTTATTCATTTATAATGTTATGATGAAAGTTTTTATGTATGTTGTATTATTGTTGGTTGAAAAATGTGACAATTTTCATGGGAGTTGGTGAAAATAATTCACCAAATGAAATTATCATTTACCAATTCATCATATTCATTATACAATTATTATCCATCTAAATTTATTTACTAAATTTATTAAATAAATATCTATTAACATCTGATTTCTATGTATGTAATTTGTGGGTCACTTGAGTTTCTATTTGAGGAATAGTTTATTTAACCATTCTAAATAATGATGAGAAATATTTGATAACTTCCCTATGAATATTGTAAATACCTGAAAATTTCATGGAAAATTATTTCATAAATTCTTTGGAATATTACGAGTCTGTAATTTCTAACGGCGCCAGGTTTCGAGGCACGGCGTACCAAGAATCAATTTCTGATATTTTGTTCGGGTACGTTTAGTAAACGTGCATGCATGTTCTTCTATCTTTAAAACCGGTATTCGAAATTGAAATATGAGGGCACCGATGAACTCGCAATGCCGATATTCTCTTAAGGATACCTTTACCTCAATTGCGTTTGGTTGAGAGTAAATGTTATAATTTGGGGATTCGTAGAAAATTTAATAAAAATGTTGTAATAAATTTTTTTTATGAGGTGGTTATTTCCTCCAAATGGAAGTTGGGTGGGGCACACACCCCACATAACCTCCAATGAGAGGCTAATATGTGGTGGGGCCCACACGATCACCAAACTCTTCACATCCTCTTTAACTCCCATGAACCCTCCCCCTTTTTAACTTTTGAACTCCCACATAATGGAGGATCCTCTCCACCTCCCTCCAATAATTGTGTCAACCCCATCAATTTAATTAATTAATATCCCTTAATTAATTGGTTCATTTGAATTGATTTGAAAAGCATGAAATTATTAAATTTGGAGCCTTTTATTTTATTTTCATTGGGAAATATTCTAATGGGGATGCTCTTGAGAATTAGAAGAATAGTGTTCGTCTCTTGACGGAGAAAGGTTACGCCCATGAAGAATGATGTCATCTTTGATGAAAAATGTCAATTCCACATAAGAATGACGATGTGTATTCTTTCCTATTATTCCATGTCAAGGGAGAAGACGCCACCCACAAAGGATGCCACCTACGAAAAGTCTTTCTCCGACGTTGATGGAACAATGCCCGACTACCTCGACGATCATCTTCCACGTCTCGTCAACATGGAACCTCATATACGATGTAGGGGGTTTATGTATGATTTTAGTTTAGTAAAAGTATACTCTCGTCATTGATGAATGAAGGTGATCCTCTATGGACATTTGATATCGCCTAACACGGAGGGCGCGGGCTGAACATACACGGCACAACGACCCTCCAAAAAATATAGTTTATTTTTTGCGGCCGCAATCGCAGGAAGAGGCCGTGCACTGGCCACATGGAAGAAACCGCGGCCCGCATCCTCGGGCTACTCGGATGAACCGAACCGGCCGACCGTAGCTGGCCAAGCTGAAGGAACCACGACGCCCCTTTGGCGCCGCGCTGTGGAGGAGGTGCGGGCTGCATCCGTGGGACACTTGCTGAGAAAAACCGTTCGGCCATAAATGGCCGGGAAGAAGCCCATGACACCTCTCATTGTCGCGCTACTGAGGAAATGAAACCCGCACTCCGCGGTCCGCTTCTGTGGGAGAACCGGCCGGGTTGAAGGAGGTCGTGGCACCCGAATGTGCCAACAAGCCTGGCCGCCGTCCGCGCGGGGCTTTTCACTGTCTGTGGGCTAGGCGTCATCCTACGGGCTAGATCACTCCCTATTTGGCTAGACCCTGACACAGGTCAGGTCGACCTAGGGAGGGTGGGGTCGGGCCGAACCGGACCCAAACCCCCCCTCTTCGGACCCCTTTTTGGTTATTTTTTCCATATCATGATATATGGACCTACGATAAATGCACCGTCAGTTTCACAGGTTTCCATGGATCTAGACGGTCATTTCGGTATATCACACTCATGTTTTTGGCGATGTTTGTGTACAAATAAGTTGGTTCGAACACGAAACCAACAGGGCCCTCTGAGCGAAAATGCTTATAACATAAGAAACGGATGTCTGATTGTCGTGTCTTCCATTATGTTGGAATCGTTTTTGATGATATGGTACTTTTGAAATACTCCATTTGAGGTTTGGACACAGTTGGATTATGGACGGGTTGGTTTTAGCTTAAAACCCAACCGGGCCCCTAGAACGAAAAAAGGTAACAACTCTCAGACCGGGCGTCTGATTGACGCGCCGCTTGTCATGTTGGGTTTCTTTTGACGAGGCAAAACATCTAGATACATCAACCTGGGACTTCATTATAATTGATGTATCGACCTTTTACTCAAGGAGCGGACCCTTTCGGAATCGAGCGTTGTGTGTGCGGGAACCCTAGAGCTGGTTGCGATGACTACTGTACTAGAGTCCTCCCTGGGTTTAATGATGATGGCTACTGTACTAGAATCCTCTGTGGGTTCGATAGCAACAAGACATGACTGAATCCTTTGTGGGTTCGACTGTAACGAGACTGGACTGAATCCTTCGTGGGTTCGATAGCAACGAGATTGGACTAAATCCTCTGTGGGTTCAACAGAAACGAGACTGGACTGAATCCTACTTTTGATCGACCACAAAGAGACATGACTGAATCCTCCATGGGTTTGACAGCAACAAGAGTGGACTGAATCCACAATGGGTTTGAGAACAAAGAGACTGGACTGAATCCTCAGTTGGTTCGACCGCAACGGCATACTGATGTTTTTGGTTTCGGCGAGTATATGTCGTTTGACAGGGAAAGATGATTCAGTGGCTACAAATAATCATCACTTACTCTCTTTATGTTGTGTATACCTAGTGTGAGCCAAATACTGACTTTCAATCATTATAATCTATGTGATTAACATGCATTCATGTGTGGACTAGGTTGTTCTTGGGCTCGAGAGTTGGATCCAAACTCTGTTTGATGACATAGGTATATGTATGGGCATTTACCTAAGTAGAGTTGGTTGATACTTTAGGAACGTATCATTCTTTTGTTTTTTATTCTTCGTGGATTCTGGGAAACCTTCGGGGGACTAGTGATCCCTATTGAGTATCGTATACTCACCCGTTCCCAGGTTGTGCCTGCACTACGTTATGTTGGATGCAGACGATAGACAACACTGATCGAGGAAGAGACTTATAGAGCAGGGCGGTACCCAGAGGTGGAAAACTTGTCAAGAAGTACATAGAGCAGATGGACGGACCTGAGGTGTTGAGGAGGCCATCTATATCCACCCTTCAGGTGGGATTCCTGTAGGATGACCCAGTAGGTGCTGTTTTACTTTACTGCAGCTGGACTAGCTTTTCAGTTGTACTGTACTTAATGTTGGGCTTGTATTTTCATCCCCTTTCCTTTCAACACATTATTATTTATACAGTTTTACTTAGTGCTTACTTCATTTGCGTAAATTGTCATTTTTGTTTACTTTTATAAAGTAAATTTTTTCCCAGTATATGGATTTACGCCTTTGGTGCTAGTCTCCAGCCCCTAGCCTATAGAAGGAAGGCTTGGGGTAGTCACGACATGGGCCCCGTGGATAGGTCCTGATAAATTGGTATCAGAGGAGTTAGATCTACCGCAGAACAAAGGACTCTGCTCTGTCGTACTGTGAATCAACAACGTTAAAAGGATTGAGTGTTGTTTTCAGTTCAGGTAATCTAGTGTTGGTGTAGTGGGAAACATATCCATACATCAGGACCCTGACTTCGGATTTCTAACTCAGTTCACGAAAAAACTGATTGTGTGTGTGTTTATAGAGTTTCCTTTGTGGTATCTTCAAGTCAGCTAACCAGGTATAACATATTGACTATGGTGCAGCTGTTCCTTATAAGGACGTCGCTGCGAAGATAGCCAGCTAGGGTTCCCTAGAGAGTGCACGATGACGGCCCACCGAGCTACGAGGCTCTAGGGTAGGGCCCTCTTACTATGTTGTCCCCTTTAGGTGGTGTACCTACCGCACCACCAAGCGTTGGGCATCCAATTACACTAGACACATTGGAGGATGGTTCACGATGACTGAGCGCATTGCACAAGTTCCAACGGCAGAGGCCTCTATGGTTTTGAGGCGGACATATTCCTAGGGAGCAGAGGAATGGATGGAGGTGATTATTGGATGTTTTTCCCTATTAGATCAGATGTTGATCTTATCTACTAGTCCTTTACAGTGAATGACCATGAGGATGGTCCACATAGTAATGAGGTTTCCGTACTAGGACCAATTTCTGAGATGGTACCTTCGGGCAGTGTGCCAACTATATCACATCCATTTGGCCAACAGACACTACTGACAGTATCGGTAGATGACACATGTAGGCTTAGTGACTTACATGTATTTTAGCATCAGATATCCCTCAAGTTCTAAGCTGAGCCCGAATCATAGGCGATTGAGGACAGGCATTATGTAGTGGCTGAGAGTTCCCTAGAACTTCTACAGCTTTGACAGGATGACGTGTCGGTAACTGGGTATTCAACGAGGCATACCGAACATTCTTGGTACTCGAAGAATATGATAAGATCAGTAATTTTGAGTTATGACTTCTGAGCGAGGTGTGTTTAAGAATATTCAAGCCATCGCCATTTCTTTTATGCATTCCTAATTATGTTAGGGTTCAAGAGAGAACCTTTGTGGTTGAATGTTCATTGGATGAGTGGTTACAGCCAATGAATGTTAGCAGTAGGAAGCATGAAACTGGTGCCATTCTGAGAGAAATGAGTGTGAAAAATGTTTCGAGGAGGAAGTGTTAAGGACAGATGATTCTATGGGGTAGTAGACGTGGATGCAGAGCAAGGATTGCAGTGTGAGGTGGTATACATTTTGACATGTTACAACCACCCACTATTATAGTCCCTACTAGGCTTAGGGATCTGGAAGGTAGTGGATGTGAGCATATGCATGCTGTCAAGGAGTGTGACCCAAGGGATCTTGGAATGATTTGAGTTACGGTCTATGTCTAATACTGGTTGTTGTATCAATAGACATGGGTATCTAATCATTCATTCTTTCTACGAATCTTATCCTATACATAGAGTTTCCGATTAATCTATTGACTTGATCCTCACGTCTGGAGACACCTTTTGGAGGAGACTCGATAATCACAGATATGCTGACAGTGTGATATGACCCTTTAGGAAAGTTTTTCGATTAGAACCACTTGGTGGTAGGGACGATGGCTCAAGTTCCTCTATGACTATGACATATAGATAGTCTAAAATCCTGGGAATGGGAATGCTGTAGCAGATGCTCTCAATAGGAGATCAGGCATTCATTTACATGGAGAGGCGAAAGAGTAGCTGGCCGCGTCACAGATATCCTTTGTGAAGTAGAGATGAGAAATCCATGGACTTCATGATGGGTATACCATGATCATTCAAGAGACGGAGACCTCTAGAATTCAGGGTTGGTGACCATGACTTTCTACGGGTCTCACCTCGATGAGGTCTTCAATGATTTGGCTGAGGTGGCTTACCTCCTAGTCCTTCAACCTCAATTGCACCGGGTACACAACATCTTCTACGTATCTAAGTAGAGGAGATACGTGCACGACCCATCCCACAATACTGACCACGGGGAGCTAGATATCGATGACGGGGCGACATGCACGGAGGATCCAGTGGAGATCATAGGTCGACAAGAGCGGGTCTTACTTGGACAGTTGATTCATCTAGTTTGCATTCGCTGGCAGCACGAGAACCTCAAGTAGATCACATTGGAGGGAGAGGTTCAGATGCGTGCTCAGTACCCTCTTTTGTTTTCCTAATGTGTATTTTAGCTTTACAAGGATGTAAATCCCTAATGTGGGGGTAATGTAATGACCCATAAATTTATAGGAAATATTTTTCTTATATTCTTTGGAATATTACGTGTCCACAGTTTATGACAGCGCCTGATTCCGAGGCCCGGTGTCCCCGTAATCAATTTCTGAAGTTTTGTTCGTAACGTTCAGGAAACATATGTGTGGGATCATCTATCCTTTAAACCAGTGCTTGGAATTCAAATATGAGGGAAACGATGAACTTGAAGCTCCGGTATTTGCTTAAGGAGACCTTTACCGCAGTTACGTTTGGTCGAGAGTAGAATTTATAATTTGGGGATTCATAAAAAATTAAATAAAATTTTTGTATTACAGAATTTTATTTTTAATGGGTGGTTATTTTCTCTAATGGGAAGTTGGGGTGAGGACCACACCCAACATAACCTCCCATGAGAGGATAATGTGTGGTGGGGCCCACAAGAGCAGCTAAATCTTCACCTCCCCTTTAACTCCCATTAATCGCCCTTTCTAACTTTTGAAATCCCACTTAATGTAGGAGCCTCTCCACCTCCATCCATTAATTTTTCCAACCCCATCAATTTAACTAATTAAGCTCCCTTAATTAATTATTTAATTTGAATTGATTTGAAATGCATGGAATTATTAAATTTGTAAGCCTTTTATTTTATTTGTGTTGGAAAATATTCTATTGGGGGGGTTGTGGAGAATTAAAAGAATATTTTTCCCCTCTCGGTGAAGAATGGTGATGACCATGAAGAATGACGTCATCCTCGATGAATAACTTTGATTCCACAGAAGAACGATGACATGTATTTCTTCCTCTTCCTCTGTGAAAAGAGAGAATAAGCTGCCCGAAAAGCAAACCACCTACGACAATGACATTCTATGACGTTGACGGAACAATGCCCGTCTACCTCGACGCTCATCGTCCGCGGCTCGTCAACGTGCATCGTCATGAACGAGGTGGGGGTATTTTTATGATTTTATTTTATTAAAATTACACTCTTGTTAATGATTAATGCAAGTGATCTCCAATGTCAATTTGATATCGCCTAATGCGGAGGGTGCGGGCTGAACAAATATGGCCCGAAGACCCTTAAAATATTATTGTTTATTTTTGGAAATGGTTATCCGAGGCAGCGGTCGTGCACCAGCTGCATGGAAGAAACCAAGGCATGCATACATGGGTCGCTCAGACGAACTAAACTGGCCGTCTATACCTAGTCGGGCTAAAGGAACCGGGTGCCCCTTTGGCGCCCGACAAAGAGGAGGTCTGGACCACATTTGCAGGCCTCTTGTTGAGCCAAAAAAGCTGGGTAGAAGACCATGACCCCTCTCAGTGCCGCATTGTGGAGGAAATGCTGGCCGCGTTCCCCATGCCGCTTTGGCGGGCGAACCGACCGGCCGCTTGCTGACCGAGTTGAAGGAGGTCGCGGCACCTGAAGGTGCCCCGTGGGAGAACAGTAGCCCGCCTGTGCGGGCCGCTCTCTCCGAAGACTATGGGACAACTTCGGCCGGCCGGGCCGGTGGGGCACTACCACTCAGTGTAGCCGTTACAAAATTGGGGTGCCACACCCCCCCCCCCAGCATCGCCCTCGTCTAGTTGTCCGAGTTGCTGCCGGCCACCGTGCCAGGCCACATGCTGCACGGGCGGGGCTGCCTACCGCGCAGTCCGGGCAACCGTGCGAGGGCCGGGCCTCAGCCTCCAGGTAGGGCAGTGCCATACTGGGATGGACCCAGACTTGGGTTGGGTCGACATGGTTCGGGCTAAACCAGGGCAGGTTGTGCCGGGTTGGACCGGACCCAGACCCCCCTCTTCGGACCCCTTTTTGGTTTTTCACCCATATCGTGAGCTACACACCACCGATCAAAGCACAATCAGTTGCGTAGGATTACATGGATCGTGGATATCGTTTATGTATATCGCACTCAAGGTTTTGGTGATGTTTGGGTATGGCTGAGTTGGTTCGAACTTGAAACATATCGGGCCCTCGGAGCAGAAACACTTATAACATAACGACCGGACATCTGATTGTCATGTTTTCCACTAAGATTGATTACTTTTTGATGAGACTATACTTGTTTTATACTATAATTGAAGAATGGATACATTTGGAGTATTTTCAGGTTGGTTTTAGCTTAAAAACCTACCGGGACCCTAAAACGAAAAAGCCAATAACTCTCAGACCGAGCATCTGATTGACATGTTGTCTGTCATGTTGGTCAATTTTGATGAGACGAAACTTCATGATACATCAACTAAGGACTTAGTGATAGTTGATGTATCTAACATTGACTTAATGATAGGACCCTCCCAGAATCGAGCATGCTGTGTGCGGGAACCCTTGAGCTGGCTGTGATGACTACCATACTGGAATCCTCTGTGGGTTCGACTATGATTGTTACTGTACTGGAATCCTCCATGGATTCAAAATAAACCATACTGGAATGAATCCTCCATGGGTTTGACAACAACGAGACTTGAAAAAATCCTCCTTGGGTTCGACTGGCACGAGACTGGACTGAATCATCCGTGTGTTCGACAGCAACAAGACAAGACTGAATCCTCTGTGGGTTCAAAAACAATGGGGCTGGACTGAAATCTCCATGGATTTGACAGCAATTATATTGTACTAAATCCTCTATGGATTTGACACCAACGAGACTGGACTGATTCCTCCGTGGGTTCGATAGCAACAACATACTGATGTTTTAGGTTTCATGCGGGTATCTGTCGTTCGATAGTGAAAGATGATTCAATGGCTACAACTAATCATCTCTTACTCTCTTTGTGTTGTGTATACCTGGTGTGAGATGAGTCTTCACTTTCACGCATTATCATCGATGTGATTATCTTACATTCCTGTGTGGACTATATTGTGCTTGGGCTCGAGATTTGGAGCCAAACTGTGATTGGTGACTTAGGTGTATGTATGTGCATCTACCAAAGTAGAGTTGGTTGATTCTTTGTGAACAGATCATTTTTATGTGGTTTATTCTTCGTGTATTCTAGGAGACCTTTAGGGGTCTCGGGGACCCTACTGAGTATCGTATACTCACCCCTGCATAGGCTATGCCTGCACTATTTTGTGTTGGATGCAGAAAATAGGCAACACTAATCGAGGTCGAGACATGTAGAACTGGACAGTACCTGGGGGTGGAAAACTTGGTGAGAAGTACACGGAGCATACGGATGGACCCGAGGTGCTGAGTAGGCCATATATATCCACCCTTTAGGTGGGATTTCTGGAGGATGAATCAGTAGTTGTTGTTTTACTTTATTGCAGTTGTACTAGCTTTTTAGTTGTATTGTACTTACTGTTGGGATTGTATTTTCGGCCCCTTTCCTTTCATCACTTACTTTTGTATACAGTTTTACGTAGTGCTTAATTCTGTTGTGTACTCCATTTTTTGTTTACTTTTATAAAGGAAATCCCTTCCGAGTATATTGATTTACACCTTTTATTCTAGTCATCTGCCCCTGGGCTTTGGAAGGCAGGATTGGGTTAGTCGCGGCATGGGCCCCGATGATGGGTCATGATAGATATTTATATTGATATTTCATGGCATATATCTAGGGATATTTGTATAAATAATTCTCTAGATAATTATAAATATAATATAATATATTATAGTTTTTTGAAGGATAGATAATGGTGTTTATATGTAATAAAATCCTTGTCCTGATATAAAATGTGGATGTTGCTGTAGAACATATGTAACTAGAGGTAATAAAACTGAAAAGGGAACATTTACCTATACATGATTATCACCTATTTCATGGAAATTTTCCATATTCAACGGCACATTTGAAACACCCAGGTTATATTTATTGGATATTAAGAAACTCCTTACAAACCATAATGAGTAATTTCAATTTACGGTGACAATTATTTACATTAGTTCTTCCTGACATGTCATAAATTGATAATTCTGTTTCATGATTAAGTCATTCAATATATTTTATTACAATATTATTTGGGTTTCCACTATGAAGATAGTTTTCACAGTGTAATTATTTCAATATCAATGGTGGCTACTAGATATACTAGGAAATTTTTAAATGCGATAGAAAATGCATTGAAGAGAAACCAAATGATATGAATAATGGAGTGAAGGATGTTATTATTACTATTTATAAGAATTTATCATGAAATAATAATTGATTATTTACCTTAACCAACTCTTGTAATCACTAAATATGATATGTATATAGATTTTTGAGAGTGTGGATTATGGATACCATGAGGTAATGAATACGTAGTATCCTATACATAGATATTAGGGGAAGAAGAGCTTTAGGGACTGTCCTATGGAATTAAAATATATTCTATGTGTACAATTTTATGGTATTGGGGAGGTAATTTCTGAAAAAAATGAAATTTTTAGTTACTGAAATCGATTACATTATTAGCCACCTTAAATTTTTTTCAGTTGATGAATTCTTTTGTTTTTGGAAATTATAATAATTATACAAATAAATTTATTAGGGTGAAAGATAATGAATGTAATTTGAACATTGCTAAATTTAATGATTATACTGTAGATGATTAATATATCATGAATGTCATATTAATTGTATGAGATGTTGTAAAATATTTATTTTTGTTAAATGTAATATGTCTGATTAAAATGAGGTTTATTTATATACCATATTAAATGAATGTGGTATTCAAAAATAAAATTATGTTGTCTATATAATGTTTTATTAATTAAGTGAAAATATGGAAGTCATTATGTATTTCAAATTAAAGAATTGGGGAATATATAAGGATTTTTTTATATATATTTTTCACTTGGATTTTGAATAATGTGATGAATTGTAATGATTTCATGAAGAAGCTATTTAATAGTAAGGTGATATTTTATGGAAAACACATGATTATGGGAAGATTCCCATTAATTTGTTCCTGATGATATGATATGGATTATTGGGACCATAACATGATGTATATCTATAGATTAAATTGGAAGTTGGAGATTAACATGTTAATTATTAATGAGGTAGCACCCAGAAAATCTAATGCTGGATAACAGTATATGAAAGAATGTATGACACGCAACACCTATCACATAAGTGAAGATAATATCATGACCTTTTATAATATATTTCCTATTTTACATAATCATAATATATTTTGTATCTTTAAATCCATTTGATACTTGGTTAGTATATGTTGTACACAACAACAATATTATTCAATGTCTTGTGTCACACGCATTTTTTTAAAGGAAGTGTTCTGGTCAAAGTCCAAAACCCAAAATTTATTATAGAAAAGAAAGGTGTTACATGAGTTCAAAGGAAGGAATTTTTTATATATTGCATATAAATAGGAAGATTCTCAGGGGGATGATCATCTCTCCAGGTAGTGTCCTTATCAACGCCCAAGTTGGTAAGGGCATCATAAACTCCTTTCGATTCCCGATAAGCGTGCATAACAATGAAGCTGGGGGAGGAGAGTGAGTGCAGGCAGTCAATCTAGCAGGAAGTGAACATCCAAGCATGGTGGATGGTACCCATCCATATTTCCTGGACGATAGTGGATGAGTCACTTTCAATCCATATGTTGTTCCAGTTGTTCAGCATGGTAAATGAGATCGCATGAATGACACATAGCATCACGGCATCTTGGGATGCAGCAATACCACATGATCCATAGAAGCAACTGATAACTTGATCTAGATGATTTATCAAGATGGCTCCACAACCATCTAGGCTTGGGTTGCCTTTAGAGGTGCCATCTACGTTGATTTTGATTCATCCTGTAGGGGAAGGTGCTTCCAAAGAAACATCTAGCATGAATTTAGGGTGATCATATTTTCGTACAATCCAAAGATGTCGCAGGATCACCAAATGTAACGCCCCGACCCCAGCTACCTAGAGTCGGTGCATTACTTCGTAACATTGGCATGATCACAAAAGATCAAGTCTCGAAAGACCGATTAGTGTAGTAGCCTTGGAAACACTAGATACATTCATAAGTCATACATTACATCATAAAGTGAAAAACTACAATAACAAAGTCTCCATAGTCCACACTCATATCCTCTTCTGACAATCCCTACAGGTCATTCATAAAATACTTCTTCACATCGTGGAAAATATTAAAACATTGAAAGCAGTGAGCTCAGATGCTCAGTAAGGATAACAATATTGCGGAAGATTTCATAACTAAACATTAACAATTAAGGCAATGTATAAATAAAACAAAATCCTTTTAAACATAAACTTCAACATAATATGGCAAAAGTAAAATGTGATAATTCCATTTACTTATTCACATGGATATTCTACTGGTCTAATAATCACATGAAATATCAATAACCACTTTCATAATGATGGAATGCATAATTCCAGACATTCTTAAACATTTTGTCAAGGCCTCGGCCAAGACGTCTAAAATGATTAAGGCCTCGGCCAAAACCATAAATCAAATCGGGAAAGGGCCTCGGTCAATTCCACGTCTAGTTGTCTCATGATACCTACCGATGCATCGAGGAGCTATAGCGGGCTCCACCCGTCACTTATTATGTCCAATGCATTCCTAATATGAACAGGTTTAAACATATCATAAACCATAACATAATCGTATCACATAAAACATGGATAAAGGAAACATAACATTTCCACATTTCAATCACAAGATATCAATACAACACATTGATATAATAAAAATACTTTCAAAACAATTTTCAATACCAAAATAAAAGAATGTTAAAACTTTGTATTTATTTTTCATTAAAAAACGTGATGGATTGTAGAGGAAGCCGAAACTCAAATAATGGTCACAGTGGCGGAGAAGTCGTTGTCGCTGCATATGTACGGAATGAAAAACATTCCCTTTTTGTCGTTTAGTAAAATGCTTCGTATAAAAAAGATTCCTCTTGAATAAACGTAAAAGTCAAAGCGGTTTATACACCATATAAAAGAAAGTTGTGTATAAAAACAAATATGCCTCAATGAAAGGAGATTGAGATGAAGTCCTTAAAAAGATCATTTTTAAAATAAAAGAGTTCTATTATGTGTATTCACTATAGGTACACATATAGAAAGTAAATATACAAAATAGGACATAATAATATCATGAAATAATTTGAAAGTAGGAGATTAACCCAAAGAATGGAAGTTGGGTTAAGAAATTCCCTTACCTCGTGTCTGACATGACTCAACCGTTCTTTAACCTCCTGAATAATAAACTATAGTTAATATATACCTTATTAAGAACCATTTTTAATTTCATTATCCTTTTTATATCACTTATTACAATTTTATGAACATTATGTAATTATTTAAGTTAATAACGGTCGTTTTGTCGATCTTTGGTACTTGATTCAACAATAAACTTCTTATAATTAAAAGTTGTTTATGTGGTAGAATATCCATTATCACCAGAATTATATTCATGATTTAGATGTCATATATATCATATATATCTAGTATATACATTCATTTATAATATTACGTAACATTTAGAGGTAAGAAATGAAATGCACCGTTCATGGAGACGGTAAGCCGTACGTACGCATGAACGCTACTTTCATTTCTATTTCGTATTTAATGGAATGAAATCATAATGATATAAATGTATAATATAATTCCAGTATAATATAGTGTATAATACCATTTACTCCATCCTTTATACATCCCACATATACCATTTACTCCATCCGTCATAATGTATGCCATAAAAGAGAAATACAGAAGCCTAAGTAAAACATAAACATATTTTATATCATATATAAATATAGTGACATCTTAATGGCCACCTTTGAAGGTGTTATATAAGTGTTGAACAATCATCGTTTCGTGAAGCAGAAATTCGCCATCCACAGAAACCGTATGTTCTTTAACCATTAGATGTAGGTGTGTGTAAGTGTAGCTCGAATCCTTCTTATACCAACATCCTATTATATTGAGGATACTTCTTTTGTTACAAAAGAAATGAATAAAAAGAGTTTATGGGGTTGGAGAAGAAAAATAAAACAAAACAACATTAGAGAAGACATTACCTCAAAATCGGGTAACTCTTTTTGATTTGAGACAAAGGCTTCCTTGGGAAGAGTTCTGCCCAAAGTGAGGCTTCTAGGAGTAGGAGGGGTAAGTTGGAAGAGTATTTGGGCAGAGGTTGGCCGAGCCAAATGGCTTGAATGTGTGAATGAGGTGGTATAGGTGGGGGACTTTTATAAGAGGAGAGGAGGGGAACTCTTGGAAAGTAAGGAAATTTTACATCATTATACAATGATTTTCGGATTCTAAAGGTCCCACACTTATATAATTCATGTCTAAGGTGATAAGGGTTCGAAATCTACCCATCCAATAGTCTTTGGACAAGTGTAAGCCTTGGATTGTACATTATCTTTTCATTTTATTAAAATCGTTAAATAATGAGGTCATTGTTGCTTCATAATGATGTCGTAAATAATTTAATTTATTTAATGTCTAAAAATTATAAAAAAATACTATGATGTAGGAAATCTTTTTATCTTTCCAGTGACTTTTTATAGTCAAAAATATGACTTGTATAACCCCATGTAAAAATTGTTTTAGTAAAACATTTCATGTTTGTGACATTTTTTACTTTTACATTAAATAAATATATATTAATGTCATTTTCCAACCAAAGTGGCTCCATGGGGTCCCCAAGATGACCCATGGGTTGTATTGGTCGGCCATGACTCATCCAATAAGAGTAGGACAAGTGTCAAGCTCATCTCATATTATTAAAACATTATTATTACCTTAAACTACACTAATTACCTCTAATCGCGATTAAGAACTTAAAAGTTACTATTCACCAAAAAATTATTTTAATCTCATTGAACCACATTTTACTTCTTAATGACAATCATGTATGTCGGATTTTTGAAAATCAAATCACAGAAGTGGTAATATTTCATTTAAACGAAAAATCAGTTATTTAACTACCACATAGTGGTTTCACTATTCATCAAAAATTGAAGTTTTTCAGAAAAATGCCAACATTTCACCCTAAGCTATAATTGATATTCCCCATTCAAAAATGATGTCTATTTTAAAAAATTCCAAACATATAAGTTGCATTAATTAATTTTATAATTAATTCCCGCTGTCACAACAATAGCGTGTTTTTATGAAACAATTTATATCAAAAGATTGGCAATTGTTTATGTCCAATTTCACTGTTAAATTAATTCTAATGACCACCATTGGATAAAATGGTAAAAATATATTCTAATTATACTTTAAAACCACTAAATAGTATAATTTATCACTATAAATTATTTTGATTAAAAAATTTGTTTTTAAGTAATTCTCACTATTCATAAAAAATTGGAAGTTCTCAGAAAATTACAAAAAATTCAACTTTGGATAATTTCGATATTACAAATACAAAAATGAAGTCCATTTTGAAATATAAAATTTCTATAATTTTAAAAAGTGGTTATTACTATTCATAACGGCTACTTTGATTAGTCGCGGTGTTTTAGAACTCGAAGTTGCGTACAATTCAAGCTATTGAATTATTGAATGAGAAGCGTATCATGGATGCTCGAGGTGTTACATTCTACCCTCCTTCAATAAATTGCGTCCTTGCAATTTGAAATTTTTCTTTGAAAATAAAAGGTTGAAAAGAGAAAATACCTTTGAGGAAAACCCACATCGGAAATAAGATTAAAAAAATTTAGCCTTAATAAGAGGGAAAGGGAAATGAAAAAGTCACCACCCAATTATGATCTCGATTAGGAGAACATTGGTGGCAATTAGAGACATATAATTGGAGGAAAAACGTAAATATTTGTAGGGAGTGATTGAGGTCAACAATCACAATCAACTGTCAAATTGAGGGCCTCAAACCCTTCAATCTATGTTGATTTAAAATATCAGTTCAACAAGACATAAGGTATTAGGATAAAACATTTTTTTGTTTTAATATCATTTTACTAAAGTTAAATAATTAATTTATTCATTTAATAAGAGATAGGTATATATATTTATGCTTGACAATTAGAGTTTCAACCTTCAACTCATCTTTCACTCAAAAAGATAATAGAACTCAAAAATATTATACTTATCCTAATTGTATAAGGTTCCAAATGTTAACACATACCATTTAGATTAGTAATATTATTTTGTAATAACCAGGGACTTCCTGTAGGCTAGTGGTAGGAAATAAAGGTCTGTCGCACTATGGTTTTGGGTTCGATTCCTACAGCTTTGTCCGATGCGACGGGTTATGCCCCAGCCTGCAGGTTGTCCTTTTCCTAAAACTATAGTATTATAATATTCCAAAAATAATCTTCATAAATTTTTTAACCTTAAACAATACTATCGAAAGATCAACTTAATCCACTCCAACCTTTATAGTTATCCAAAATACCTCTTTCCAGACTTTCTCTAAAATGTCTTTTAATTTCAAAATCAATTTATCAGATTCCCCAAAAAAAGTAAAGTTTCTCTTATTGTCACATGGTAAAAATATGATTACCTTCATCATATTAAAACCATAATGAAACAACAAGTACTGCAGTACAATCCTTATATATATATCACATTATTCTAATAACCATAATATAATCCATGAGTCCAAAAGCACCAATACATTAGTTATTCTGCTTCAACTGTAGTAACAGCATAAGATTGTCCTTGATCCCTTGGCCTTTTATGAGGTAAGTTTCCCTGACGCTTAGGACATTCATTTGCATAATGACACATTTCTCTACAATTGTAGCATTAAACTTTGATAGCCTCTTTCTTTCCCTTGCAATCACGAGCCTGGTGACCCTTTTCTCCACATTTATAACAAAATCTCATTCCTTTTAGGCAAGTACCAGGGTGATTCTTCCCACAATTATCACATAATGTAAAATCATTCTTTCCCTTTTTCCCTTTATCTGTCTCTTGTTCCACTGTTCTCTTCTTCTCTTTCTTTACTTTGTTGTCATAAGACTTAGAGAATTCCTTTTCTGTCTTGATAGCACACGAGACTATATCTTCGTATGATGATAAGGATTGTGATACTAAAGCTAGATGGAGAAATGGTTTTAACCCATCAAAGAAATGATCAATCTTACTCCTTGGGTTACGTATATAATCGGCAGCATGCCTCGCTAACCTTGTAAAGTTAGCCTCATACTTTGCGACATTCTCATCCTCCTTCCTCAGGATCAGAAATTGCCTTTTCCATATCTGCTCGATGCTCACGAGGAAAGTATTTTTCTAAGAAAAGCTCTTTGAACTCCCTCCATTCCATATTCGATACGTCATCATCTTCCTTTGTGTTTTGAATCAGTGACCACCACTGATCGGCATCTCCAGTGAGGCGGTAAACTTCCATGACTACCTTCTCCCTTTTTCTACTCCCCAAGGCATGGAATATTTTCTCTAAGGAGATTATCCATTGCTCAGCTACTAACGGATTTGTACCCCCATTAAATGTTGGTGGTTGTTGCCTCATGAAGTGGTCTAACATTGATCCTCCACGTTGTGGATCAAGGTGATCCATATGAGTAAGGTTATTATTCATAACATGAGTGAGTTGTCCTAGTATGGTAATAAGTTGATCAGCACAAATTGTATCTCCAGATCCACAATAATTATCTTGAGCAGGAGGGCAATCCCTACACGGAGTGCATGCATTGATTCGGTTTCCATTCCTTCCACTATGCGCCATTTCTAAACAATGGCATAAACTAGATTAGTTTATGAATAAAAATACATAATTCCATACTTGTAAAATACTTAACATAAATTGAACTATTTATGGATATAATCCATAATCATAAAAAGGTTTTATTTGAGGATGTATATACTCATAACCATTCATAGTGGTTTGTAAAGAAAATGAGAACTATCCTAAGCATATCTCCTGGGATTGTCGTAACCAAGAGTGCAGCAAGGCCCATTGTCGTGCACCAGTTCCCATTCGAGTCTAGCTCAAAGCGGTGTTTTCAGGTTTTACCCCTAGGTACATCTGTGCCAGAGCCGCATCTACCTGCTCGTATCCAGACAGGGATGTATTGCTCGGAAAACTCACAAAATCTATTCAATAACAAAATTCTAGGAAGTTCTTCTATACTAATCCTCAAAGTCTATCTTTGGGCTATGTGCTCTAATAAGAGTTTATCTAAATCTAGCTTCCAAGGTTAGTACTAAACTGTATCTGATACCAACTGTAACGCCCCGACCCCAGCTACCCAGCGTCGGTGCATTACATCGTAACATTGTCATGATCACAAAAGATCAATTCTCGAAAGACCGATTAGTTTAGTAGCCTTGGAAACACTAGATACATTCATAAGTCTTACATTACATCATAAAGTTAAAAACTACAATAACAATGTCTCCATAGTCCACACTCATATCCTCTTCTGACAATCCATGTAGGTCATTCATAAAATAATTCTTCACATCCTGGAAAATATTAAAACATTGAAATGGGTGAGCTCAGATGCTCAGTAAGGATAACAATATTGCAGAAGCTTTCATAAATAAACATTAACAATTAAGGAAATGTATAAATAAAACAAAAGCCTTTTAAACATGAACTTCAACATAATATGGAAAAAGTAAAATGAGATAATTCCATTTACTTATTCACATGAATATTCTATTGGTCGAATAATCACATGCAATATCAATAACCACTTTCATAATGATGGAATGCATAATGCCAGACATTCTGAAACATTTTGTCAAGGCCTCGGCCAAGACGTCTAAAATGATTAAGGCCTCGTCCAAAACCATAAATCAAATTGGGAAAGGCCTCGGCCAATTCCACGTCTAGTTGTCTCATGAGACCTACCGATGCATCGAGGAGCTATAGCGGGCTCCACCCGTCACTTATTAAGTCCAATGCATTCCTCATATGAATCGGTTTAAACATATCATAAACTGTAACATAATCGTATCACATAAAACATGGATAAAGGAAACATAACATTTCCACATTTCAATCACATGATATCAATACAACACATTGATATAATAAAAATGCTTTCAAAACCATTTTCAATACCAAAATAAAAGAAAGTTAAAAATTTGTATTTATTTTTCATTAAAAAAACGTGATGGCTTGTAGAGGAAGCCGAAACTCAAATAATGGTCACGGCGGCAGAGAAGTCGTTGTCGCCGCATATGTACGGAAAGAAAAACATTCCCTTTTTTTCGTTTAGTAAAACGCTTCGTATAAAAAAGATTCCTTTTGAATAAACGTAAAAGTCAAAAGGGTTTATACACCGTATAAAAGAAAGTTGTGTAAAAAACCAAATATGCCTCAATGAAAGGAGATTGAGATGATGTCCTTAAAAAGATCATTTTTAAAATAAAAGAGATCTATTATGTGTATTCACTATAGGTACACATATAGAATGTAAATATACAAAATAGGACATAATAATATCATGACATAATTTGAAAGTAGGAGATTAACACAAAGAATGGAAGTTGGGTTAAGAAATTCCCTTACCTCGTGTCTGACTAGACTCAACCGTTCTTTAACCTCCTGAATAATAAACTATAGTTAATATATACCTTATTA
Source organism: Viscum album (assembly GCA_963277665.1). Classification (NCBI taxonomy): domain Eukaryota; kingdom Viridiplantae; phylum Streptophyta; class Magnoliopsida; order Santalales; family Viscaceae; genus Viscum; species Viscum album. The sequence goes on from OY728159.1 coordinate 1,222,138,040, forward strand.
AGAACCATTTTTAATTTCATTATCCTTTTTATATCACTTATTACAATGTTATAAACATTATGTAATTATTTAAGTTAATAACGGTCGTATCGTCGATCTTTGGTACTTGAGTCAACAATAAACTTCTTATAATTACAAGTTGTATATGTGGTAGAATATCCATTATCTCCAGAATTATATTCATGATTTAGATGTCATATATATCATATATATCCAGTATATATATTCATTTATAATATTACATAACATTTAGAGGTATGAAATGAAATGCACCGTTCATGGAGACGGTAAGCCGTACGTACGCATGAACGCTACATTCATTTCTATTTCGTATTTAATGGAATGAAATAATAAGGATATAAATGTATAATATAATTCCAGTATAATATAGTGTATAATACCATTTACTCCATCCTTTATACATCCCACATATGGCATTAACGATTCAAATCACTTTGAGGGGGCGGTAGTCCGCACTTCCTAAAATGAAATTATCGCGTTTTACCCATAATGGAAATCATAAAGTATGCCATAAATGAGAAATACATAAGCATAAGTAAAACATAAACATATTATATATCATATATAAATATAGTGACATCTTAATGGCCACCTTTGAAGATGTTATATGAGTGTTTAACAATCATCGTTTCGTGAGGCAGAAATTCACCATCCAGAGAAACCGTATGTTCTATAACCATTAGATGTAGGTGTGTGTAAGTGTAACTAGAATCCTTATTATAACAACATCCTAGTATATTTAGGATACTTCTTTTGTTACAAAAGAAATGAATAAAAAGAGTTTAGGGGGTTGGAGAAGAAAAATAAAACAAAACAACATTAGAGAAGACATTACCTCAAAATAGGGTAACTCTTTTTGATTTGAGCCAAAGGCTTCCTTGGGAAGAGTTCTGACCAATTTTAGGCTTCTAGGAGTAATAGGGGGAAGTTGGGAGAGTTTTTGGGCAGAGGTTGGCCGAGCCAAATGGCTTGAAAGTGTGAATGAGGTGGTAGAGGTGGGGGCCTTTTATAAGAGTAGAGGAGGGGCACTCTTGGAAAGTAATGAAATTTTAAATTATTATAAAATGATTTTCGGATTCTAAAGGTCCCACACTTATATTATTCGTGTCTAAGGTGACAAGGGTTCGAAATCTACCCATAAAATAGTCTTTGGACAAGTGTAAGGCTTGGATTGTACATTATCTTTTCATTTTATTAAAATTGTTAAATAATGAGTTCATAGCTGCATCATAATGATGTCGTAAATAATTTAATTTATTTAATGTATAAAAATTATAAAAAAATACCATGATGTAGGAAATCTTTTTAGATTTACAATGACTATTTATAGTCAAAAATATGAATTGTATAACCCTGTGTAAAAATTGTTTTAGTAAAACATTTCATGTTTGTGTCATTTTTTAATTTTACATTAAATAAATATATATTAATGTCATTTTCCAACCAAAGTGGCTCCATGGGGTCCCCAAGTTGACCCATGGGTTTTCATGGTCGGCCATGACTCATCCAATAGTAATAGGACAAGTGTAAAGCTCATCTTATATTACTAAAACATTATTTTTACCTTAAACTACACTAATTACCTCTAATCGCGATTAAGAACTTAAAAGTTACTATTCACCAAAAAAATTATTTTAATCTCATTGAACCACATTTTACTTCTTAATGACAACCATGTATGTCAGATTTTTGAAAATCAAATCACAGAAGTGGTAATATTTCATTAAAACGAAAAATCAGTTATTTAACTACCACTTAGTGGTTTCACTATTCATCAAAAATTGAAGTTTTTCAGAACAATGCCAACATTTCACCCTAAGCTATAATTGATATTCCGAATTCAAAAATGATGTCTATTTTAAAAAATTCCAAAAATATATGTTTCATTAATTAATTTTATAATTAATTCCCGCTGTCACAACAATAGCGTGTTTTTAAGAAACAATTTATATCAAAAGATTGGCAATTGTTTATGTCCAATTTCAATGTTAAATTAATTCTAATGACCACCATTGGATAAAATAGTAAAAATATATTATAATTATAATTTAAAACCACTAAATAGTATAATTTATCACTATAAATTATTTTGATTAAAAAAGTTGTTTTTAAGTAATTTTCACTATTCATAAAAAATTGGAAGTTCTCAGAAAATTACAAAAAATTCAACTTTGGATAATTCCGATATTACGAATACAAAAATGAAGTCCATTTTGAAATAAAAAATTTCTATAATTTTAAAAAGTGGTTATTACTATTCATAAGTGCTACTTTGATTAGTCGCGGTGTTTTAGAACTCAAGTTGCGTACAATGCAAGTTATTGCATTATTGAATGAGAAACGTATCGTGGAAGCTCGGGGTGTTACACCAAATCTCTAACCGAGTTGTTACATTGATCCTTCTATATCGAGGACACCTCTTGGGTAGCGATTAGAATTCTCATATTTCTTGCATTAAGATTGAAAGATCTATTATGAAAGGTATATTCATTCATACCATACTAGATCACATGCGGAAGTTCTACAATTTCTTCCACAAAGAGGTTCTTGATTGGTTGAGAGTCAGATTTCTCCAAACATTTTTGATCCTAAGAGATTTTAGAAATACAAAAAAACTAATTGCATTCAAAGATGTCATGATATAATTCCAATGATCTTTAGATGTATCTCACGAAATAAAACAATCTTAACATCTTCATGATGTTGGTTACACATACGACATTTAGAGCAAAGGTTGATTCCAAATGATTGTAAACAAGAGTTAGTGGGAATTATACCATGATAAATACAACAAACAATAGTATATATTGATGGTTTAATCCAGGATTTATTGATTTTGTTAAGCCACCTAAAGTTGTTCATATAATTGATGTACAAATGTTTGTATAAACTCTGCATGTATAGAATCCCATTATGTGAAGGTCCCTAAATAATGAAATAATCATTAATAGAGGAATGGTAATTTTCGATAATAAATTTAATCTCTTCCAAAAAAGTAGTATTTTTCATGTTCAGGGTGTTCTTAATGGTGTCACTAGTATGCACTGGGAGTTGTGAGGAAGTAATCAGGGAAATCAAGGGCATGCCGGTCCAGTTATCCATCAATTATTCAAATTTGAGTCTCTATTGTCCATCCATCATGAATTAGGCATAATACTATTGAAGGTACATTTAATAGATGGCCATATGGAGGATGTGAAATAAATATGTGTGCTGCTTTGGAGTTTTTCAATGAAACGATCTTGCAGGAATTCCATAGAAGGATATTTGTTACAAATGAGATTCAACATGAGCATCCCCTGAAGGGCCTGGTTAATGTTATTGAGGTTTTTTATTCAAATAACTCCATTTTTAATAGTCATGCAGCAAGTGGACCAAGGTATGGTAACTAATTTCATTTCCATAGTGCTTCCCGTGTATAAAAACTATTTGATGGAAATGATGATGTGTTTTAAGAGACTAGCTGACCATTTATAGATCATCGTGGAATAGACCTGTTTAGAAACAATTGTGGATTAAACAAGACAAATTATCCCTGCCTTTGAGGTATTTTTTCCGTTCCATGAGGAGAAGTGACAAATTATTTGATAAAAAATGATAGAGAAATGATCCACTTTTAGACTACCCCAAAAAATTGGAACACTATGATAATTGAAGAGGAGAGATCCCTCTTTAATACCAATCATATTCAATATGCTATTTTTCTGACCAGGGGGATAGTTTTTTCCAAAAATCAATAAATGATTTCACCCATTTATTATGTTAACCACACATTTCTTCATAGTGAGGGAAGATGGTTTTAAGGTGGCTTAGGTTTCTTTTGTCCTCCATTAAAAAGGATTATGTCATCATCATATATAAAATTGGAGGGGTTATTCATTTTTCTAGAAGTGTGGATAGGAATAATATTACCATTTCCATTTGCTTGGGAGATGAGTATACTATGGTTGTATTTAACAAAATAGAATAGGATAGTCGAGAGGGGGTCTCTTTGCCTAACCCCTTTAGAATAATTGAAGTATCCTCTTGGCCTACCATTTAGATGACTAGAGATACAAACAAAATTAAAGAGTGTTCTAATTCTATTGATAATGGTCTCATTGTGTCCAAAATTTATAAGAACATTAAAAAAAGTTTCAATCAATGGTATCGAAGGACTTAGTTATATCATGTTTAATGGCCACAGGTTAGTTGATTATGAGGCTAAACAGATACAATATTGTACAGATCCACCTTTAATGAATCCATATTGATTCCATGAAATAATTCTATTAATGATATCAGAGAGACGGTTGGAAATCAATTTGGTGATAATATTAAACAGCAAATATATAAGGGTGATGGGTCTAAAGTGATTGATTTTGTCAGCATTTTTCGATTTAGGAATAAGGACAAGCAATTGAGAGTTCATTATCTACTATAAATATATTAATATAATAAGATATAAAATAGCCATTAAATTAGTAGTTGTGAATTTTTATAACTAACATATGAAAATTATGATTTAAAAAAATATATATTTAATTATTTCGTAATATATTAGTTATAGAATGAATATAAGAATAATTTGAATACATAATTATTATTTTTATAAGAAACATATTTTATGCTCAAAAAGAAGTTTTCCTCAAAATGATAAAATTAATAATAATTAATGAGAGATATTAATGTAATATATCTATATATTATATTTAATATAAGATTTTTTGATATTCATCATATATATTTGTTTGGTACAAAATAAGAACAAACTAAAATTTTGCACATAAAAACCAATTTTTTTATTCACGAACTTTTACTGCCTTTTTTTGGTGATCCATTTATAAATCTAGTTTTGGAATATTTTATAGATATGATATGTCAAAATAATACTAATAATTGAAATAGAAACATAAAGGTTTTGTTAGGAATTTTTTTTTGTATTTTTTTTCTGTTTCATTTTTACCGAATAGTGAAAAATTCATATTTTTATTCAACAATTATGTTTCATTTATTTTATTTATAAGAATAAACTATATTTAATTTTTTTATAACATTAATTGGATCATATATTTTTAAACATAATTCAATTTAGTTTTTTGGAATAAATTTCACTTTTAAAAAAGATTATAAGACCATAGAAAACTTTTCGATGTTTTGATTATATGACCATGAATTGTTGTCCCATATACATGTATAAATGTAAAAAAAATCCACAACATGTGTGATTGAAATTATTGATAATGGATTCCATAATTTCAATAACGATAATATATATTTTCTAGGATGTTCAATACTTTTTTTCAAGAAAAATTATTATAGAAAATAATTAAAATTAATTACAACAATTATTATAAATTTATGATTAATAAGGGACTAATGCATAATCACAGGGGTCCAAATGACATAGAATCATGTATAAATTATACTTAAGGGTCATATTTGGAACCTATAATACCATTTATATAATTGGGTTCAATATTTTTTCTACATGAAATCAGGAAAATGTTCTATTAGATTCCATGGTCAAAATATTACGAGTGGGACACTCATCCTCCAGTAAAAAAAGAATCATCTCCTCCCACTTCCTAAAACCTCAGAAGAAACATTTTATCAACCATGATATCCAAAAATTAATCCTAAAAATCAAAAAACTCATCTTATAAGCATAATTTTTTTTCTAAAATCAAACCAATATATCATTTTGGTAACAACCAAACGAACGTACCCCATTAAGAGATAAAACATTTCTAAAACATATTTAGTTTTCTTTCAATTATCATCCAAACAACTCTTATAATTAATTTTTTATTTAAAAAACATAATAATAATTGAAATTTTAATCTATTGTTTAATTTTTTATAGATAAACATCTACACACCTCTATCTAATTGAAAATAAACATTCTTTTAACATGTATGATAAACTACTGCATCATGAAATGATGATTGTTCATTTTTCTTATTCCAACATATTTGGTTTTCATTATGATAGAATATATATTTATATATTTTATATATAATATTTTTTATTTATTTAATTTTAAAATTTTAAAATCATACACTTAAATTTTCAATTTGGTGTAAATATGATTACATCATTTGTGGACGTGCGGACTGTTGCCCCTCAAGGCAATGTTATTTGTTCACTATATACATGGAATGTATAATGAATGGTTTTAAATAAAAATATATAATATAAAAAACATATATATAGTATCTGTGGAATGATTAAATTTCTTTAAATTTAATATATCATTTTCTTTATGACCCTTTCACACACATAAAACATGATAATGTCGTTTTTGGATTTTTGGACTAATGCTTGCCCGAAACGATGTTATTCCTTTTAAAATAAATTAATTATATATGTATTTGTATAATTATATATGATAAAATAAAATATCATTTATTATATAATGATCTTTTTTAATGATTTGCTTTACTCACCCTCTTTCCACTATGATTATTGAGAAATAAGAACGTTAGTCATGCGTATGTACGATCTACTGTCTCCGTGATTGTATCATTGGTTACTTTTTTATGACTATATTTAATTATTGATTTTATAATTATAATTAATGTATATATATCATATATTTTCCGTCATTGTTGTTATATTGACGTTATATAAATAAATCTTTTATCATAGTTGTCATAATAAAGTCATTTTTGACATAGAAACTGAATTTGGTCAAAACAGCCGATGCAAATATAATTGTTTATGTAAATGTATTAAAAAAATTTAAAGTGAAATTAATGTAATTATAATCTTGAAATTTTTATTAAACAATTATATCATAAATATAAATTTTTTAGTCTATAATTTGAGGACACATAAAACAAGACAAACTCAAGGTAAGGTTTTCTCATCTCACTTTTTAAAATCATGTGATAAATGCTATATTCACAACATACATCTTTTCTATGGTTTATATACTACCCATTTTATTATATTACATATTTAATCATTTTATATTCCAAATTTTTTTTACTTTTATTTTGTTTTACTCCCCCATAAACACTATAATTTAAAAAAAAATAAAGTAGTTTATGAAACATTGTAATGTTTAAATATCATATTCCTCAACAATAACATTAATAATATTTCAATAGTATTTATATTAAAGAAAATTATATGAATGTTTTTCCAAAAAAAAATCATTTTCTATCCAATGGTTATTCATGGATATTTTCTTTATTTGTAATATTTTTCACTCTTTGGTACTCAAACTATTTTAGAAAATGTATTTCATCTTAAAACATGACTTTATTTGTCTCATTAGATGGACAAACTATTTTCTTATAAAATAAATAAATTATTAAATTTATTAAAAAATTGTTTCTAAAATTATTTGTTAATTATGTTTTTCCCTTTTCGTCTTTTAACAACTTTTTCATGGGGATCATCATTCCACCTTTTAAACACGTAATTTTTTTATCCATTAATGGTGAAAAAGGAATGTTCTCTTGAGGAAGTATAGTTTTTACGGATATACCCACAATAATTTCATTTAATATTCATTTTCATGTTTAATATGGTTTATTTCAATGAATATTTTCAATTGTGAATTTAAAATAAATGGGTTTTCAAAAGTATTTTCATAATAAAAATATATTTACCCTAAAATGTATTTAAAATATCATTTTATAGTTCTTACATTCATCAATGATAATAAACCATAATTTTTCTATTCAATAGATATTTATTATTGATACCATACTTATTAATCATTTGGATGAGTTATTAATGATTTGTCCAAGCATAATAATCACATTCACTTCCATGATTCCTTTTAATAGCCTTAAAATACTTAATTTCTTATGACTATTTAAAATGGATTTTCCCCTAAATATCAATATCATTTTTTGTGGATATGATTATTTTCATAAACATATAAAATTTTACATTTGTATTTTAGAATGAATTTTATTTTTTTAATGGGGAAATATTGATAAATCGGTATTCCTTATTTAATATAGATATATGATATGGCATATTTTTTATTAATTAAATCGATTACTGAAAATGAATAATTATTTGGACATGAAATGAAATCTAGTTACAATACATTATACTTCACCTCGATGCATGGATAGGCTATCTTAAGACAAATAAGTTGTAAAAATTAAATGGTTTTATATACATATTTTTAATCTATTTTGAAGATGGATCATGATAGTATATTATTTCATGTGTCTGATAGATGATGCCCCATAATTAATGAATGCCTTCATTTAGATTTATTATTTATTAACAATTATATTATTACATGCTAAAATCTATGGATGCATTTAATTCCACGTTTATTGATCAATTGGAAGGTTATTTTATTTTATTTCATTTATATATTTATTTTTCCCTATATAGTTATTTGAAAGGAATGTGTTTTAATTTATTACCTTAACATATTTTTTATTCACTTATATTCAAAATTTAGATTATATGGTAAGTGTGTTCTATTATTTACCATTCCCTAATTATTACTCCATTGATTTATTACTTCTATACCTATACTTTACCACTACCTATAATTTTAGATCACCCTTATTATGTTTGTTTCCCCATAAATCAAAGAAATATACAATGAATGATTTGGAGAAATATTCCCAAATGGATACTGTTATTTTTGAATTTATATTCATAGAGAGATAAAAAATAATGTTGTAATAGGTGTTTTTATTAGTAATATAAGACCCATTTATGTATTCGGTTTTCCATGACTACTATGATTTTGGTCCATCTCAATTTTCTTACATGTAATAATGAAAATTTATTTTAAACTATTCCCAAGCTCCCATATATCTAGGGTGATGTCTCTGCAGTTCATATCAAAGGAGTTTTAGAATAAACCTTGGGAACTATATTATTTTTTTTAAAAATAGAATAGATAATATAACCCTATGTTAGAATTTGAGGATAAGTGTAGAAAAATATTCTATAATTTTGGTAAAGCATATATTACGTCTATATTTATTGAAATAAATCCCTCCCTTGATACTAGATGTGGAAGTGGTTCAGGAACATTTATACCTAGGAGTAAAAACTCTGACAATGTTTGATAGGCCTAACACTGTGTAACCTGTTACATGTCAGTGAAATTTACTGCACACTTTTTTGACACTGCCAGAGAATATGCCTAGGATACATAAAATTTTAATTACAAACCATTAAGAAGGATTTTAAAATAAATTACGTTGGTTAAATCTAATATGTCATGATTTAGAAATCATACTAATTATTTTATGGGTAAAACATTGACTAAGGAAGGACCTATTCAGAAATAAATGGATGAAGAATTTTTTATTGAGATTTCATTAAAGACCTTTGTTAAAAGGGTATTTTCTGATTTTACTTATTTCTGATATTATAATAATAATAAATTTTGGAAATTATAGTAAATTGGTTTTAGTAAAGGAAAACCTATAAGATCAGAGAAAATCTATCAAATATGAAGAGTTCATAGGTATTTAACCCTAGACCAAATGTCAACAAGGGTTCCACACTATCCTCTAGTATACATAATGTTTGGGTTAATTTGTCATTATTTCTACTTTTAATTGAATATATATTAATAATGAACTAGTAGAGTTAATTTATTGTTTAAATATTAATGTATGAATCATATCAGCTTTTTAGAATATTTATAGATAAATAGTTATGATTTTATATCTTTTAAAGGCCTTATGATCCATTAGAAATATATTTTAGTGGTTTTGGCCTCAAAATTAAATTATCGAATATTTAGAAAAATTATAGAATCCTAATTAAAGGATTAAATGTTGAATATAGAAATATATAAAGTAATTATATTTCATTATATTTTTATTAGTTAAAATAATTACACAGCATTATGAAAATTTCATCGAATAAATTTTTTTTCCTCATACGTTAATTTTTGTTGAACAGATTGTCTTTCATATCCTCATAGATTTTGAATTTGAGGCTCTCTACATTCCATTTATCATTCATTTGTTTTTTATTGATAAAATAAATTACCCTTATAAATATTTTTTCTTTTCCTCTAAGTATTTTCTTTATATTCCACTAATGTCTTTTTCTATGATACCAATGAATATATTTGTCAAGGAGATTTTTCAGGTCCCATTATCTCTCATATAGAGGATGATTTATTAACCATTATCAAAAGTGGAATTTCAAAATATGAAATATTGAAAAATATATAAATAAGGAACATTGAATCTGATAGCTTTGATGACACACAACATTATTCTCATAAGAGAATATAATATCCTGAAATATTATAATATATTCAATATTTTGAAAATGATAAATATATATTAATTCTTACAATTCATGAGATAGTGAGTTCACATATATTTCATTAAACATTGATTTTCTTCAATGACTTGTGTTACATGAAAGTCTGAGATTCACCGAAAAATATTATAGTATTAAAATATTAGTAAATAGTCAAAAGTACATCAATTTAATTCAAAAGTTATTTTAACATAATTTATTTATAAGGTTATATTATATTTTAAATTAATTTTAATGTTTAATTATATAATATATTTATGAATATTTCAATTTATATCAATTGAATCAATTTTACATTGAAATGCATTATAAAAACATAGAAAATTATTGGATTTTTTTCTATAAAATATTGCATTATCATTCTATCTCTGGGATTTAATTTTTATTAATTTCATCCAATAATATTAATCGAAATGTGGATAATTGATTCTATATATTGAAATAAAATAATTTAAAATTTAACATAAGGTCAAATTCTTTTTTTACCAAACAATATTAGCGTGTGTAATAAAATCTAATTACAATGAATAAGGTAAAATTAATATTAATAAGTAACTAGACCTTAATCATAATGGTCAAAATGATAGGGAAACTAGTCCAAACTACATAGGATGGTAATATTTCTACCCTGTAATTTAATTTCTTGGATTGGGTCTGTTATTGGTACAACATTCAATGGGATAAATTATAATGGAATTCCATTGTAAAAATATTACAAAATTATCACTCCTCGACTATAAAAAGTCCTCCCCTCCTTCCATTTCTTGACACATCTCAAGATACAATTGCTAATCCATGATATACCCTAATAGTTCATCCAAATAAAACCAACCACCCTAGAATCCTCAACTTGGTTATAAATAATACAAATTAATCCTTTTGGTACAGTCAAAAATATGTTACTCAATTAATAGAAAACATATTTCATTAAAGTAGATAGTTTTATTTCCATTATCAAACCACTAAACTGTTTATATTTCCTTTTTATATAAAAATTATATAATCAAAAATATTCATGGATGTTTTCATGATAAGGGTTCAACCTACATAATTACACACCTCTATCTAATGGATTCCAAGATAATGTATACCTATACAATAAACTGCTGCCCCATGAAATAATGATTGTTCAAGTTACCCTTATTACCACTCATGGAGTCCATTATGATGGAAAATGAATTTATATATGATATATATGATATTTTTTATTTATTTAATCTTCTAAAATTATTTTAAATCATATACCCTAATACATTATTTTTTGTGTATATATGATTATATCATTTTTGGATATGTGGACTATTTCCACCTCAAACCGATTTGATCCAGTCACACTATACATTGAATTAATAAAGTATGGTTCATATTTTAAATATGTAAAATAAAAAAGAACTATATAATATTCAATACATAATTATAGTTCTTTACATATAATATATCATTTAATTTAATACACTTTCAGAAACATAAAAAGTTATAATGCCGTCTTTGGACATGTAGACTACCTCCACCTAAACATGATGTGATTACATTTACACCATAAGAATAATATATATATATATATATAATTATTTGTGATTAAAATTTGTACATATCATTAAATTATAATTCTTAAATGATTAGTCTTACTCACCATCTTTCCACAATGATAATTGAAAAATGACAATGTTACTCATGCATATGTATGGTCTACGATCTCCATGATTGTAATGTTGGTTAATTTTTAATAACGATACATAATTATTATTTATATAAGTATAATAAAATTATAAATATAATAATCATTCCATGATTATTATTCATTATATGATATATAGTGACCCATTTTTAAATTGTTTACCAACCCATGTCATTTTCAAAATATACAAAGATTTTGGTAAAAACTCCGAAGGTAGACATAATTGTTTATATAGTGGTATAAAAAATTATTTATTGAAATAAATGTGATTATAATCATAAAAAGGGTTATGAAGAAAATAAATAAATAATTCATATTTAGTATTCATGTATATAAAGAAACAAAATATGATTCACACTCAATGTAAGAGATACTCCTCTCACTTTTCACATTGTCAAGATAAATGTCATGTTCAACACATACTTCTTTTATATGGTGTTTCTACTGCCACATTTTTAGTAATGTATAATTAATATATTTATATCCAGGGTATTTTAAAATATCATTTAATGTTATTCCTTCATGAGGATTATGATTTAAATGTTTTAATATCGTATTGGACACATTGGAATTCCTAATGATTATTTTCCTCCACAATAACATTAATAATTGTTGAATAGTATTTACATTCAAGGAAATTATATGATAATTGTTCAATAAAACATTTAATGATACCTCATATAGATATTCATTATCATATTCATTTATTAGTAACATATTCCCACTAATAGGTACTCAACATGTTTTAAAAATTAATTTCATTAAAACAATAATTTTTCCTCTCTTTAATTGGATAAACTTTTTTTATACTAAAAACCATGTTTAATTAAAATGATTTAAAAAATATATTTAAAACTATTTGGTAATGAAATTATTACCCTTTTTTTTATTTTACCAATTTTATCAAAGGAGTCTTCTTTTTTATTTCTTGATAAGCCATTTTTTATCCTTTAATTGTGAAAATAGATTGATCATTTTTACATCTTATAGCTTGTACAGATATTTCATTCATAATTTCTATGATGTTTTATTTTCATGTTTAAAAGGTTGTAGATTAATTAATATTTTCACCAGATGTTTTAATGGAAAATTTTATTCAAAGGGTTTTTTCATAACCGAATGATTGTTACCTCAATAATGTTTTTAAAAGATGGTCTGATAGGATTTATATTGATCAATGATAATAACACTTTATTTTACACTACAATGAATATGTTGTATAGATACGTAACATTTTTCTCTAATGTATGGATTATGATTGATTTTTCTATGTATAGTATTCACATTCACAACTTTTATCCTTCTAATCACCTCTAAATATTTAACTTCTTTAGATCATTTGATATTGAATAGTCCATTAATTTCAACATAATTTATCATTGATATAGTTATTTCATAAAAAATATACTATAATTTATATGTCATTTTCATTAAAATTTATTTTATTAACTAGGAAATTTTGGAGATATCTATATTTTTTGTTCAATATGAATATTTTTAAGGGCATATAGATTAATAGATAAATTGATTTCTCAATATGAATAATTCTTTGGACATGCAATTAAGGGTAGAGACCAAACATTATTTAGATCCTCGATTCATTGATAAGTTATCATGAGAAACATTAGTGCTGGATATTTTATTGGTTTCTATCTATAGTTTTATTCTTTTTAGAGGATATATCTTGATTGTAGAAGTTTTCATTCGTCTGATACATGTTGTCTAGTAATTAATAATTTCCTTAATTTTGATTCAATTTTTATTATCATTGAAATTTTTACATGGAACAACCTAAGGTGGAATTAACTTATCAGTCTTTTAATTAAATGGCCTATGTTTTTTGTTTCGTACAATTCCACAACTTTTTTTACTTTTCTATTTAATTGAAATGAATATGATTCCAATGATTACCTTTCTTTATTTTTTATAAAATTTATTATTGTTTTTTTATTATATTTTTTGTGTATTCGATTATTTACCATCAAATAATTATTATTATCGTTAATTCACAATTTCTATTTCAATATGTTTCCATTTCTGATAATTTTATCTTCCCATTACTGTATTTATTTACAAATAAAACCCATGAACCTTACTATGAATAATTTGGATGAATATACATGATGAAATAATGTTATTATAGATTTTATTAACATACAAAGAAAAAAAATTATTATTCAATTACTATATTAATTTGTAATACAAGAGTAATTTATCAATCTGGTTTATCAAGATATAAACACATAGCATCTTTATGAATTTATTCCTTTTAATCATGATAATGTAATTGATAGTAGATAAAATCTCTATGATATTTGTGGTTCTGTCACTAAAAATGATTTGTTTAAAAAAATATTTCATCAGTGAATGATTTTATAACCCTTTTTATTTCTATAATATACTAAACAAATAATTATTTAATGTGAAAATATATAATTTTTTAACTTGTTTATTTTTTCAAAAAGATTTTATGGTAGTTAATTATATTACCATGTTTCATGATAATATATGGTCAATTTATTCCTATAGCTTGTCTATAAGATTAATAGATACATTATGAATTATTTTTAGATCATGATTAAAAGTAATTTGGCATTTTTAGGGAATGTATATATAATTTTTATTTTTATATGGGCCATAAGGATATCCATTATGAAATGTTTTAAGTTAAACATTATATGTGGTTTTAAAGACTGTTTTACTACATAAAAATATGACGATTTATGCATAACCTATCAAGAATGTATTTTTATAATATGTAGATATAAAAGGTCTAACATATAATTTATTATAGATATTATTATCCATTAGTGATGAAAACATTAAAAATTATTCACTTAGAGTAATATATGAATTTGAAATTGATTAAGGTAGAATCTATATATGATATTGTGGTTATGATATGGAATGAAATCAAGTAACTATATTTTGTCATGAAAAGTATCCACCTTTATAAATAGGAAATTAAAATAAAAATATTTCTATTATTTCTGATCATATCGGTGTCCTTCTTCCCACATCATTATATAATGGGTTTCTTTTAGTTTATTTTCTCAATATTATTATCTTTCTTACAGCCAAAATCTATATCGATTTCCTTTATTATATGGAAATAATAAATTTATTCCATGTCCAAAAATTTATATCACACATATGGTGTCTAATTTTTTAACCTATTATGTTTGATTCCATTTAACCTTTACACAACCCAATATCTATTTTTACGAGACTATTATTTACCCTTTCTATGACATGGGTTTTCCAAAGAGATATTTTCTAATGTTAATCAATTAGTTTTAATATAAAATATCCAATTGTGGAAGGAAAATATATTTAAGAGTGTTGAATATAAAAATATGATATTTTGTATAAATAAATTCAGATAATTATATTTTATATGATATATTGAGAAACATGGAACACTAATTTTTAACAAAGCAAGACATATTGTTAATGTATTGTTATTTTATATTGTAGTTATAACCTTGGAGTAGGAATATACATTAAGAATATGATTAATATCTTTATGAATATTTGTGTTTAAAAAATTATTTATAGTGGATTATTTTTTGATGTGTTAATGAGAAAGGAAATTAAAGCACCGTTGTTGGTGGTTGGGTGGTAAGGGTTTGGGGGTTGATAGGAAGGCCACAGGGTTAAGTCCCTAGGCTTGTGATTTGCTAAAATTTTCATCATTTTTTGTGTTTTATTTTTGTATTATGTATTCAACCTAGTAGAAATGTACATAAAATGCATTTCAAAATAAAAGAATTCTATTTCTAAAAAACTAATTTTTTACACAAATTTTTTTTGCATAAATAATTTAATGAAGACAAATTTGGTGACTATATTTATGTAAATTTATATATCCTAAATTCAGATAAATATTTAACATTCATTTTATGTGTTTTAAACACAAGCTATATGAAAAATTATTTTTTAGAATTAAAATGGTATTTTTCACAAAAATTTTTTTCAAAGTAAAATAAAAATTTACGTTTTAAACATAATTATTAAATTTAATTATATGAATTATTTTAAAATTTTAAATAATTTTTTCATATTATTTCTATATTTATTTTTTAATATTCATTAAAAACATAAATTATTTCCTAAATTGTTATAAAAATTATTTAAAAAATATAATTTAATACAATAAATTTAAATAATGAATTTTATGTTAATAATTTTATGTAATTAAAATTAATTATTTTATATAATTATTATTCCAATTTATTTCTAATAAATAATTACCATATTTAATTGGTATTTTAATATGTTCAATAATTATGAGAATTTTCTTTATTACAAACCACATTCCCATCGGTTCTGTGGGTATAATTTTAAATTAAATTAAACCTCTTATGGGAATTGAATTTAAAAAAATGGATTCCATATATTTAAATATATATATACATATATATATATATGATTTAATATTTTAAAATTACATTTTACCATTATTAATAGTAAATGAATTAAAATTTAATTATTGTTTTTATTGTAGAAATGGGTTTATCGGGGGTAAAACAAAAATGATGATGGTTAAAAATGATCCCAAACACGCCCACTTGTTTTTATAGAACTATCAATATATTATAACTTATAATTTTTTAAATTATCTATTTTGTATCTTTATTGTAATGTGTATGACATGGGATGAAAAAATTATTTTCAAGAATTACATGGGTGCCACTCACCTCACACATATAAGGATTCTTCCTCTCCTCTCTTATCCATGCTCACAAACCCATTCTTTCGACCAATATTAACCCAATTTCTTCTATAATTTCATTTCCATAACCTATAGTACATTTTATATTATAAATCTAATATATAAAGGCATTAGGATAAATCTAATGATATTTTCTAGAGATGAAGTAATGTTTTTAAATATGAATTTTTATTTTTATTCTTATAACTCATTAAAATATTATCCAAAAATTATATATAACCAACAAAATAATATAATTTATAATTATAATTTACTATGTTAATTTAATAAACTTTATATGTCTCCACATCTATGAAATCATAGACAAAATCGCCCATTGTGTGTTGGGAAGACTCACACATCATGAACCAAGGATACTTATTTACATCCCACCCTCTCACAGTATGTTATAATAATTGATTTACTTTTTATATGTGATATTTATGATATTATAATACCTATAAAATTATGACACCACATATGATTTATTACTTTTATACTTGTTGTTAAATAATAATCTGAATGGTCTGTCTGGTAGATTATCGCACCACGAATCAATATAATGTGTTTTTTGAATTCAATAATACATTGTTTGTAAAAAATAATATATTAAAGTATTATATAATAATCTGTAACATAATTATACCTCTGTAATATATATGTAACATATACTCACATTCATTATATTCTTTGGGGAAGCATTAATGTTGTTCGTGTGTACGGTAGACCACAAGCCCACTAAGCAATATGCTTTTTATCCCAGATTCAATTCATGTAATATAAAAAAAAATTTATTTAATTTATAGGTTATATATGATATTAAAATTAATATATAGAATTAATATATTGTTTTACATTCCTTAGTTTTAACATTCAATAAAATTTAAATTTCATCCACGTGTACGTATGACATATCATCAGCATTAAAGATGTAATTCATTTTCTATATATAACATTATTGACTCGTATAAATATTTATATAATGAATATATATATTATATCTATATCATGATTAATTTTTAGGAAAATATGTAAAAATATTCAATTTAATATACCAATAAATAACTAATCAAGACATGCATGAAAAACTAAGAAGTTATTTCCTAGAACATGGCTTTAATAAGTAAATGTAAACAAATGGGTAATAAATGTTCAGAATAACACATTATATGTTTTGATATATATAATTATGGTTCTCTGGAATATTTATTATAATCATATATCAAATATGTATATATATATCCGAATTTGTATGAAGGACATAGAGACAAATTTTAAGGGACCTCTCTTTCACTTCTTCCTTATTTAAGACACTTTATATATTCACCACCTATTTAATTTATATGAGAATATACTGACCATGGATTCATTTTATTATTATTCAAATAAATATTATTATTATTAAAAAATTAATTTTATGAGCATTCTATTTTGCATTGTACTTTGTAAAATATTCTAAACCGATAAGATCTTTTTGTCACATTTTGTCTTCTTTTGGACTTACGATATTATATCTATAAATAATCATTTATGAGGTTTCTATAAATCACCATATAATTGTTATATAATGAATACCATTTCAATAATTAAATTTAGTGTTTCCATTTATTATTTAATGGCTCTTATCGTTCAAAAGATACAAAAAATTGTACTGGTTTTGTGTTATGATAATATTATTCATTGGGATTGTTTATGATTTAGTCATAAAAGAATAAATATTTTGATTCAACTATCAATAATATCATTATTTTTCTCCTATTATTCTTTTCTCATGTGAATACATTTTTCCCTTCATTTACCTCTCTTTATGTAATAATGAGTTTAAAATTATTTTTTTCAGAAAAAACCACTCTATTCCTCCATTCTATCGAATAAACATTTTATTTCATATCCATGATCTCTAAAAAAATTTATAAATGTTTTTAAATTATAAAAAGGGTTTATTAATGTCATTATTACAATTGTTTTATTTTTTAAATATTATTTAAAAGCATTATGCATTTCATTTTTAGAAAAACCATCAATTATAATTTAATTGAAAAATTAGGGGAATATTTTTTTAACATGACTGAATTTACCACCATAATGACCGCTAAATGTTTAAAATATCACATTATATATTTACAATGTTATTTTAAAATAAATATATTTTTGAAATGATTTATGTTTTAAATTTTTTTTAAAAGTGGAATTGATATTTTTCACAACAAAATTTCCATGTTAGGATTCAAAATCATTTTCCATTTATGATGGAATCCAATGATGATACAAAAACATTACTATGGATATAATCTAGTGATACCATATTTATTATTTATCTATATATTTTATTATTTTGATTATATTATTTTTTATGAAACTCATTTTTATCTTTTTTGTACTTTAATGAAATTTTAATTTATCCAGAAACCATTCCATGGGTTATGAGATGATAAAAGTATCATTATTTTTTGGAACACAAATGTATGAAATTTCTGATGGGAGAGACCTATACCTCTCTCTAATTAATAGTAACAAGGGATAACTCATTATTAAATATGATATGAGTGGCCTGATCACTTATTCTCTATATTATGTGTGAACCTAATGACATTATAATAATGTCATATTTGATCCAAAGTGCATGTTCATTGTGTTATGTGTGGACCTAGATTTCAAGACCAATTATTATTCATGAATCTAATTTTATGTACTTATGTTTATGGAAGGGAATGATTATAGGTCCCTAACATAATGATTGTACTTGTTTCTATATATACATGTTCACAATGTTATAATATTATAGGTATAAAAAATTCTATATCTCATTCCAATGTTATTTTATCATTGATCATGTTCTTGGATTATAATAAAATTAATGTCTTATGAAATTATAGTATTTCTGTTAATAAAATTATATTATATTTGATATGAAATATATAGTTCTATTTTTTCAATCTCATTTTTTCATACATTTATGATGATTTTATGTTTTTTTATTTATGTTGAGTACCCTTAACTAGAATATACGATAACCCATTAATTTGTTTCATTTCATAGTTTACGGATAAGTGTTTTAATTAGTGTATTTGTTTGAAGATTAAAAAATGGTAACATTATTATGATTCATCTTGATGATCATTAAAAAATTAATAATGTTTTTTACTAATTCTAATATGTAGATAATAGATTATTTTTTTGAGGGATTTAATTTTCAATTTTTAATAATTATATTTCTATAAAGATGTTGTATCTATGTATGTGATACTTGGTAATTTGTAATTTGTATTAGATGAAATGTTCATTAAACCATTGGAATATAGGATAAGAAAATATTAGTGAAAAATAGATATATTTCTCTTGATATGTGTATAGATATATCTACGAATATTTCTATATATAATTCTACGTATATTTATATGTATACGAAAATACTATGTAAATCTTGTGTGGATAGAGAAAGCTGATTCCATGAAATTACATCTATGTCTTGATACTACAAGTGGATGTGGCTTGAGAAAATATGAACCTAGTGGTAATAACTATAAAAATGGATAAATGATGTGCACTTTATTATTACCAATTTTTTGTCAATGTGAATTTGTTAAAAACCTGATTAACACCCATTGGGGTAATATATGGATATCAAAAACATTTTTCAATTATTCAGTAAGGATTTAAATAGATAGTGACAATGAATAACATTTTTTAGCCACATAATTTTTAATCTAAAAATCAGGTTCCACTATAAGGTCAGTCAATAAATAATTCTTTAAGGTTATGTGGTTTTCCACTTTGAATTTTGATTCCCAAAACTAGGATTTTTTATTTTAATAAATATTGGGAGCCAGATGGAACTAGGTTATTCTTGAACGTGATAGACAATGTGTTGATGAGAAACACTGTGACATTATGAATGTATTTTTGTATATGGTGATTATTATTTATCTCTAAACACAATATATGATTAAAATATTCCTCCTTAACCAACTACAAGACTCACCAATGAAGAGAATGTCATAGTTTTTCAGGAGGTCAGACAGAGGAGACCACAAATTAAAAACATTATGTTTCTACTAATTAAATAATTTGGGACAAAGAACAAAATGTAATGTCCCAAAGGAATTCTATGTTTCATTATGTGTGGAAAATAATTATATTGAGTATGAAATTGTTGATAAAGTAATCAACGTTCAATATGGGAATATATGTGTTCCTAATGTATTATTAATGTGTAAATATTTTAATTGGGTAAAGTATGTGAATCATACAAATATATGTCAAAGTATTAATGAAATCTAAAATAATAAAAACAGTTGTATGAGAATTGTTCATATTGATGATAAAAAGAGACCAGGAATTGAATATTTAAGGTATGATATATTCTAAAAGTATTATTTATAGAAAACAAGATATCCATAATAAAATTGATATTGATTTATATTTCCTATTATATAATATAGTTATTAATTAATATGATGATGATGAGGAATATATAATGGTTTATGGATAATGTGTAATGATTAAAGTGATTGTGTCATAGAAATTAACAATTTTTAAATATTAAAAGATTTTTCAATGTTAGTTTTTTATTTGTTTTTTCATGAATATGGAGAATAGTACAGATGGACCATCAGTGTTATTTAATTTATTGGTGATATTTTAGAGAGGATACATGATTTAGGTAAGATAACAAGTAAAATATTCAAAATTTTAAGATAATGAGTTTGGGATTAATAGATGATGTATATGAAAAAGGTAAACTTGATAGTATTGATTACGAGAGGAAAGATTAATTATTTTATGGAAATGTGTTTTATGTTGACATTGATGGTGATTATAGTATTTTTTAGAATTATTTAATCTACAATTAATTTATCATGGAATAGTTAATTTTTGAAATTACATATGTTCTCAATAATTTTTGGCAATTCAGATTTTTCTAATTACATTTGAGAATTTATGATCAATATATTCACATATTTGGTATGTAACATTAACAAATACATAATGATATTTTTCTGATATATTTTACATGTATTTTCAAAATTTTTTGACCTTCTATATAATTTAGAAATTTCATTGGTTATAAAGTTAACTAATTAAGGAATGGTTTATGTTGAACTCTTGATGATTTTTTTGATATTAATTTATTATTTCAAAATATGATTTTTTGTGAATATAATGTGATAAATATATTATAATGTTATAATAAATATATATATAATGAAAAAATAATCAGTATTTTCTATAAATTATTATCTATTTGTGTTGAATTCATTATTAAATCACATTTTATAATATTATTTGATGTTGAAATTGATCAATTCATAACAGAATGATTAGATTATTCTTATCAATTTGAATTATGTCATGTAACTATATCATCTCATCAATTTTTTCCATATTTATAAAATCAAAATTTATATTAAATATTGTCTTATTTCCATAATTTTTTATGATTTCAATAGTCTTTTTTATATTTCATTTTTTTATGGTTTTTCGGTTGTTAATATTCACATAATCATTCACACTATTCTGATCTATGATCTTTGTCACCATCCATCATTGTTTAAATTGTTTCTTTAATTCAATGTCCAAATGTTCACAAACAACCTATTTTTCTCATTTTTAAACCCTAGTATGTGTTATTGTAAATGAACATTACACTTACCATAATCTCATTTCATGAGAATGTTTTATTATCCATTTTTTAAAATAATGTTTTTTCCACCCCAATATATTTAAATGTAAAACCCTCATCTATCTAGTTTAATTTCAAATTATAAGGATGATATTTTTTTATTTTTGGTATAATGTAATGCCATTATATTTTATAAAACATTTTATCAAATAATTTCAATTTTTTGTTTGATTGAGATACATGAAACTCAATATTTTACTAAAACAAGACATACTATAAAAATATTATTTTTTAATATGTTAGTTATCTCCTATAAAATATAATATAGTATTTTAACAGGATTCCCAGAATTGTGAAAATATATATTTGCAAATTAATATATAAATAATTTTTTTAATGACTTTATAAACAAAAGTAAATTCCATGGGTAAATTAATATAATTGAAGAAAATTCCATTTGAAAATAAAGAAAATGTTTTTCTGAAATAATATTTTTATACACAATAATTGTGATTTACATCAAAAAATTATTAAAGTCACAGTATGGTCATGATTTTAACGAAATTAATATTTTTTAAATTAAATAAAATAGGTAACAATTATCTAATTCATTTTATAATCATAACATTAGAATAAAAATATTACACTTTTAAGCTATATTTTTCAAGAGATATGTTTTTCCATATTTTGTGCCATTATATTAGAAAGTTTATTCTTCCATATGTAAAAAATTAATTGGTAAAAAAAATATTTTTTAAAATAAAAAATTCAAAATTATCATGGTGTTATATTTTGTGATTTTTTGAATAGATTAAATTTATAGTAATTAGTGATTAATACAGGTTATTTTTATAAAAGAGTTATTTTATTCAATAAATTAAATGATTTATTTTATTTTAATGTGATATTAAAAGTAAAATTTGTTTAAATATATTAGTATTATTATAGTATAGTTAATTTGAATCAATACAATTTTCATGATAAATAATAACCCTTCTATACATATAGTAATTTTCTCTTTGGAAAACATATTTCTCATTGCGTCTCTTGGTTTAATATTGATTTAAATTCTTCCACTTTGTTGAATTTAATATGGAAAAATTAATCCATTATTTTAAATCATATTAATTTATATTTTATGATATGTTAAGCATATTTTTTCAATACTATGAAATTTAAATTTAAAAATTTTAATTAACGATGCTATGATAAAAATTTATTTTTTATAGGGATATACTGAAATGATAATTGTTAATATGATGATAATACACCCCCAACTATCATCCAAAAACATTACCAACTCTTCTGTATGACCATTACATGAAAATGATTCTTATATACTTCCCTACTCATATGATATAGTCTTCTAAGATATCATAATTTTATCATATAAGAATTAAGGATAAACATAAGATGTTTTCCGAATAAGAGGTTATTATTTAACTATGTGTTTTTGTTATACGTACTCTTATTACTCCTTAAAATATTTTCCAAATATGATAAAATAATAATAAAATAATTCCCTATTAAAATATATTTTATGATTAAAATATAATAACATTTATAAATCTCCACTTCCTTCAAATGGGATATTAAATTATCATTCAGGTATATAGTGGACTACCCCATCACGAACTGATGTTATTTGTTTCCATCACCACCTCTCAAAGATTGGTATAATAATGTATTTAATATTTATATATGATATTTATGATATTATAACACATATTTATTTATAAAAATGTGTGCATATTCATTACTCCCAACTAGTTAGACGAAAATAAATCCCCATCTATGTACAACAGACTATCGTCTCGTGAATCGATGTAATGTGTTTTAACAATATTATTTTATATAGATAGTAATAAAGACTTATTTATTTATAATATTTGACAAATTTAAAATAATTATAAATATTTAATAATTATACACTATATAATTTGGTACATTTCATTCATTGAGGGGTACAATAATTTTGATTTTTTGTATAGAGGATTACCACCGCATGAATCATTATGATTCATTCATCACTAATGAATTGAATTGGATCTAATATGAGTAAATTTAATTAATAAATGTAATATATATGACATGATAATGATAACTCAAAACTAAAATATTATTTACCTTTCTTTGGTATCGTTATTTGATAAAATGGAAATATAATTCATGTGTACGTACAACCTACCGCCACCAAGAATAATGTATTTCATTTTCCATATCTTCATTTTCTACATTTCTATAAATAAATATATAATGAATATATATTTGATATATATATATTTCTTGTTTTGAAATATGGATATTATTTTACCATTGTAAACTTAAGAAGAAGAAAAATTAAAAATAAAAGTATACAGGATAAACAATACAGTTTTTATACAAAACATGACATTCACATGAAATTGTTAACTAATATAAAGAAAATTATAAGTATATAATATATTTTATGATATATATAAATATGTTCATATATATTTTTTTATATTAAACTAAAATTTAAAAAAATTAGGAAAAAAATAATGATGGAATTTGAGACTTATGGTTATCGATTTCATTCTCAATTTTAACAGAAATGAGGCAATTTCTATATTAAAAACAAATTTATTTAATGTTTATATGAACGAAACATGAATTTATTTTATGATTCATCCCCTAAATATTATTTCAATATTAATAATTATTTTTTGATTCCCATTTTATGTTATTTACAGTTATATAGTTTCTATAATAATAAATGATTGTTGTCTCAATTTTTATTCATTAAGATATAAGTTGTGTTATGAATATGAAATTTTTTATGTGGTGTATATACATCGAATTTTATATTTTATATCATGAATATAATTTTATACATGGTATTTCATTTCATTTTTATGAAATTATTTAATGGATATTATTATTCAAAAGATATAAAAATTGGAAATTGTATGATGTTACAAGATCATTGTCCTAATGGAATCCTTATGATTGGGTTTTTTAGGATGAAATTTTAATATCCATATCTCAATAAACTAATTGTTATTACTCTAATTTCATTATATAATTATAAAAAATGGTTACCATTTTTTATTATTTTTAGGTTATAATGAGTTTAAAAGATTTTTTTTATGAAAACTCATCTTTATTTTTATCTTCAGCCAAAAAACATTTTTAATCTCAATAAATTTTTCGTAAAATGATTCGAAAAATTTATTATCATTATCTAAATTATTTTTAAAATATATTTTTCATTTTAAATACATTATTTTTTAAAAAAATTAAAAGTAATATTCACACCATTTTCAATACGAATCCCTTTTACCTTTCCTAAAAAATGCAAAGGAAAATTCCTTTTAACAAGCACGACATGTCCCATTTTGATGACCACTAAATTATTTATAGAATCATTTATACTTTTCCATATTTATTTTAAATGAATGTTTATTTTGAAAATTTTTTATTTTTTAATTGGTTTTTTAATAGGAATTGTTATATCCATCAAGAAATATTATATTCTATCATTCAAAAATAATTTCTCATCTAAGGTTAAATTATTTGATGTCACATAAACAATACTTGTGATATGTTAGAATGATTCCATATTTTTTATTTATTTTGATGGTTTACTATTATGATTAAAAGATACTCATTAATCTAATTTCATTCCATAAGTTATATAATAATGAAATCTTTTTCAATCAAGCCCCATTTTCAATATTTATGATATGATTAATGATGTATGATAATTTCATTCATATATGTTTGGTTTATTTGATGTGTGATACTTATATCCCCCTCTAATTTATTGGGGAATAATGGGGAACTACTATATCAAAAAAATATATGTGATCCTGATTACATGTTCCTAATGATATGTCTGAACCTGATGACTTGTTCATAATGATATTCATAAACCAGATTTCGTGTTTACAATGTTATGAATAGACATAGATTTGAAAACCATGTTTTTATGAATATAACTCGTTATATTTCCATTATTTTATGTGGAAATATTGTTAAATTTCATAAATATAATGAGACAATCTATTTCTATTTATACATTTTTATAATTTATATTCCAAAACTCTATATATTTTTATAATGTTTGGTTTTATTGGCTCATGTTCTTAGATTACATTATGAATCATGTCTCATAAAATATCCATATTTATTCCAGGACATAGGTTTTCAATATTCTTATAAGAAGGGATCAATTTTCATATATTAAGCTCATTTTCGTTTTACTTTATGTTCATGTTATATATATGTATTTCCTATGTTTAAGCATTCTAGTAATTTGAGGTCTTACTATCTTATATCTTCTTTCCTAGGTGATAATGAAAGAATATAAGTAGGTTTTTATTTTTAGGATTAAAAAATATCACTATATTGAAAAGATATGTTTAATATCCTTCACAACAAATGAAAATGTTGTACATAGCCTCCAATGGAACTCCACAATTACTATCTCTAGGCGTCAATTTTATATATGAAATTAATATATGTCAATTTAGATTTGATATATATGAATTTTGTGTTTGTTTATATACAAATATAAATGTTTTAATTCACCTATAATCCTCTTACATTTTCGTTGGGCCTCCTTTCACTAGATATTATCCTTAAACCACCTTTTCAAATGAGTCCTCCATAGGAATGCACAGGTTCTCAAAGAGAGTACTTTATTTTCCTTTCTTTTATTCATGAATTCACCACATTACCAAATATAATATTTTTATTAAATAATATTTTTTTAAAATATTTTTTATAAATAATATTATTATCAAATATGGAAAATTATTATCCTCCCTTCCAGTTTTTTAATATTAAAAATAAAACAATCATTCGTCTGTTCTGAAAAATACAATATACATGTAGAGAAAAATTTCTCCCACCCCCCCACTGTTGGAATGTAATAATTATGATGATTAATAATAAATGAGAAATATGTAATATTATTTTGATTATAACGATTTAAATTATAATCATCCTATATTACATGTCCTCTAAGAAATAAAAGTTTTAAACATGTATGGTCTAGATGACCACCTCAACGATGTAACATATAACATTTTTCCCAAATGTTTCATTATTAATTATAAAATATATTAAAATATGATTCATGACCACAAATGAATCCAAATAATATTTTTTTTCTTATATAATAACTTTTTATTCGTAAATAAAAAAGTTTTATACTCATGATCAGTCAGTAATTATTCTATATTTGTGTTTTGGTTGGTTTAAACACATACATGAACAATATAAAAATAATATCATGGAATAATATGATAATCTAATTAATCATAATCTATTTTATAAATAGAACATTGCGATTTCATTTGTGTTTTAGAAATGTAATAATAATAATGAAATTATTATTTATGATACCACCATTTGTTAAAAATCCATTAAACATGTTGGTCATTAATAAATTTCACATGAACCGTAATAATAACATCAAAAAAACGAAATAATAAAAATGTAAATAATTATAAATCACCAGTTAGTATAACATTACTGATTAATGATGAAAATTTTGGAATATTAGGAATAAATCTGTATTTATGAAACTAGTTCAAAATTATCATGATTCCTAACACCCAATGTTGAATATATATAGTAAAGAAAATATATACATGTAGAGGTTAATTATAAATGATGTAAAAATATATATATAGACATAAACAAGGTTGTAAAATAAAAAATTAACATAGTTATGTCTGTTATACATGGGTTTATCATGCATTCAACTAACCCGAGAATCATTTATGGTTTTTTATCTCACATTTTATCCCTTTGAGTCATATTTTATATTATAAATAATATTAAATTTATAAGGGTTTATTTTTTTGTAATAAACATTTTTTTATAATAATTTCATTATTTATTTTATTTAATGTTTCATTTGAAATCATTTTATTCCCATGGATCTGACTAAAATGTTTCTATGGTTTTACGAAGACTATTATCAAAATTTTAAATTTATTAAGAAATTATTTATATTTAGAATTATATTTTAATTTTATGGTGTTATAACTCCACTATTTTTATTAGGTATAAGGAATCTATTTTATCTCATGATATTGGAATTTCAATTTAATGGTAACAATGTATTGGGTTCTTTATATTCTAACATTTCCAATATCATGAGGGATTTTGTAAAACCACATACCTTCATTTAGATAAAAACCATATTATTGAATTTTTTATTCCATGATTGGTTTCTTACACCCAAATATTGTATTTATTTTTACATTATCTTCATTATAAGTTTGAGAAAACTATTTAATTAATAAATTTACACTGATAAAATTTCATTCTAAAATGTATATCATTGTCGATAATAATTCTCGACCCCTTCAATGATAGTTTCTAATTATTTTACATATTCAACATTCTAAAAAATGATATATATAATAATTCTAAAAATAATAACTTTTAATCTCATGTTACTTCCATAATTCACCTTCAACTTTTAAATGAATGGTTGGTTAAAATTTTTATGTTGTCATTTTTTATTAATTGTTCTTAAAAATATTTATGAATATAATCTATCATTTTAAAACAAATAATATTTTTCCATGAATATTTTATTTTGATTATAATGAAATATATTTATGTTTAATTTATGGATGTTTGATTCTAAAAAAATCAGTTTTACTAGATGATATATCTTTATTATTTTCACAATAAAATTTAAAATCACCTATAACTACTTCCATTTTTTATATTATAAAAAAAATTTCTAAAATATATTTTTCTCTTTCCTTTCATATGAAAATATATTGATATATAATTAAATGATAATTATTATATATTCTATTCAAATATTAATGACATCACAAAAAATAATTTTCTCTTTGTTTTAAAAAATATGTATTTTCAAATAATTTCTAAAATCAAAGATATATATATTATTTATAATGTGACAATTGTATAACTCCTTCAAATTGATTTTTTCAAAGCCATTATCCTTTTATGTATCCTGAGATACATTAATGTTATTCAAAAAATTATATCACAATCTTATTTCTCTAAAATTCATGTGAATTGTTTTTTTCTATAATATATTTGATATATCAAAGCCCTTGAGTTTCCAAACCATAAACCATGAATCAAAAAAACATCAATTCAATTTTTTTTCTTTATAAACATATATAAATATTTCTATTTAATGATTAATTTTCCATAATGTTATATTAATCTATTTATTATGAAAATTATCAAAATAATCATTCAATTTCTATCAATGTGTTGTAAATACCATACGACTTATTATCTCTATTTAATGATATTTTCATAGAAAATTTCTGAATAAATTTCCATACCCATTTATATTCTATGTAGTTATCATGTTATTATTTTTTAGGTAATTATAAATTATATACTTTTGTGGTTATATTTGAAAATGTTTTGAAACCCATTTTATTTCCTTGGGTTCCTTATCGTGTGATGGCTGAATGTCATTTTCTTCCCATGGGTTTGTTATGACCTGATGAATGATTGATTTCAAATGGAACATGTATGTCTATATTAATCATCCATTGGGATATATTTTAAAAAATTAAATTGGTAAATATTTATAACTCATGACGAATGTATTTATGAGAATGTTTCTATTACACATATGAATGGAAATCGACGGTGTATCTCTTGAACGTAATATACCATAAACTAATGTATGTTATATATTTGAATAAGGTTATTTATATTTGTCTTATCATTTAATGATGTGGTTATTAGGTGTAATGATCCAAATTCATATTTATATTCAATATTTGAAATATGTTCTTCATTCATATCTTATGCTCTCAAGGTGTGGTTTATGAAATTATTATTTTCCATACTTTTATCTGTTGAAAATTGTACATATTTTATACATAGTATATTTCGATCTCATGGATTTGATCATGAAATTAATGTTTTCTATTTTAATTAATGTTTTTTTATTTATGTTATGTATTATTACTAAATTAAATCAATTTATGGATAATGAGAGGAATTTTCTCAATGAAAATGTATATGCCACAATTTTTTTTCTTATTCTAATTACTATGTTATGATCTCTTAGATCATGATTTTCAATTCATATTTCCATACAAATTCTATAAATGTATTACGATATGGAAATAATTTTGAAATTATTTTTGATCTATTATTTATTGGTGTTAAATTTACATTACATCCTTATTATACAAATATTCCCACTGTATTCGAACTAATTATTTTTCAATATTATTTCATATGATTACCATTATTGGGCATCTGAGATCACCCTGTTATTTTGTTCTCATTTTCCCATGATAAGAAGTCGATTTTACCCATTAATATTTCTATAATGGATTTTATTATTGTATTATTTCATAGAATTATTTACATGATCTATAAAAAAATATTCCTATGTAACGAGAGTACAAATTCACTAAACTAAATGGTTCTCTATTTTTTTTATTTATTATTGAATTTATTAGTTATTTGAAATTGATAGTTTCTTATTTTAGATAATAAGACATTGTATCAAATTTTATTTGTAATATTATGTTTTTCTAGCATTTGTGTCATGAGTGGGATTCCAGGGAGACTCGATTGATTTCAAATGTTTGTTTAGTTAATTTTGGGGATTCAATTAGTTAATTTTTTGGGGAAGAGTTATTTTGTAAAAACCCCTACAAAAAATCTAATGGATTATTATACAATAATATTTCATATTGAAATTTTGGTAAGGTAGATTCTGTGTGGGTTTCATAACCATAAAATTCAAATATGGATACTATATGTTGATGAAGTACCTAGAATGCGATAACTGATGGTGAACATTTTTAAAGGGGAATGCAAGGTATTAACTAAATCATCACCTAGTTCAGGTTAAATATTCCTAAAAACACAAATTGTTAGAAAATTCTAGGGGAAATCATATGATTATTTTATATTCTATCTAATGAACCCCTATAAAAGATTATAGTACGAGGTAAAATAATTATTTTTGATAACTAAATATGAAAATGACCTTCCATTACTAATGATTGAAAAATGCAAGTCACAGGTTATATGAGAAATTTTATGTAAAAAATACCTTCACTTGATGAGACATCATTCTATTACGGTATTAATATTATTTATTATAAATAATATCATAACTATATTTTTGTATTTGAAATAAATAAGACCATGAAAATGACATTGAGAATGTTATTTATCTTGATATAAGTATTCCTGAATATAGATAAGGTAGAATACATAAATGCTTGAGAGTCATAGTATATTTTTTGATGGAAAAGTTGATTTTCCTATCAATAGATAAGGTTGTGATACTAATAACTTAATAAAAAACCATGATACAATTAGAAACATATATTCAAGGGTAATAAATGTCATTAAAACTTATATTATTAAAAAAAATTATTTGTTTTTGAAGACAATTTAAGAACACGTGATTAAGGTATGTATAACGGTTTAATTTGAAAAGATTGTTGATTTATAGAAATGAGATATATATTGTATTTGTAATCCCTTAATTGTCAATTTAATTTATAAAATAATGTTTTTGTGATATTTGGGGGATTTTTATCTCCTTTTTTGGAATTATATATATATTAACTATTGATTGATAATATGAACTAGTGTTTAAATTTATTTTGAGGGATAAATATTGATTCAATATATTGGATAATATATAATTTCAGGGCTGTTTAATGTCTTTGATGTTCAAAAGGTTTTGGGAATGGTATTTTTTTGGAATATATGAGTAAATTATATGCATACTTTGGTATATAGTGATATCAAAGATTAATGTCATTTGAGGGAATATAATTAGCTTAATATACCATATGATTGTAATTAGATTTCATATTTTAAATTAAATAAAAATTTATTAAAATTCTATGAATTCCCTCAAATTCTTTCATTAATGACTAATAATTAAAAATATGAGGGTAAAAATTACTTATGGTTGAAAAATGTTATGACACAAATTTTTGGATATGTAAGACTAATATTATAATCTATATATTGTGTAAAAAAACATAGAACTAGTTTACCAATCAAATAATATCATCCCAAAAAAATACAATTACATTAGAAATTTAATCATTGTTAAATGCAAAGTAAAAATAAATTAAAATAAATACATATTTTCAGTTTACTATGATTAATAATTTAAAATTGACATATTATGAATAACCATTTAAAAAGGGTATTTTATTTTCACATAATAAATTACATTGATAATAGAAATAAGTTAAATATACCAGATATATTTTATATATATTAACATTAAGAAAATGACATATTTATAAATTTATATAAAATATTATTAATGACAGGTAATGATTAAAAAGACGTTATTCAAAAATAATGATTCTATTTATTTTATTTATTTATATTTAGGTAACAAAATATATAAATTTTATAATTTTAATTTCATAAAAATCCTATATATGAATTTTTATTTAAAAATAAACTTAATGATTATAATTTTGATTTTTTTGAAATAATATTTTATGAGGTGAATAGCCAAAATTTAGTTTTTTATAAAAACTATAACTTTATTAAATTTATCATTATTTGAGAAAGATCTAGAGTTTAATAAATAAATATAATTGTTATAATATGTTTTCAGTGAATAATAATATAATTTTTTAGACAATATAATGATTCTATAAAACCAATGATTATCATTTTATAAACAAAAATAATACTTTAAAATAAAACTCTTATTTTACCATTTCATTTAATTAAGTATTATATTTCTAAAATTTGTTGTCATACATTATTTAATGAATTAATAAATTTAGTTATATAATTCTAACACATTTTTTCATTAATGTTAATCAAATTTATTATGTTACCCTACAAAAATATTTTTATTTAAAAAATAAAAAATTTTACGTGATTTTTTTCAGGTTACATGCTCCAAGGATAAAATGAACATTTATTAATCATTGATATTTCATCTAACACAATTTTTTATCATATAGTCAATAACTATATCCAAATAATATAAGAATTTATATTTTATTTCAATTCATTTAATGTAAATTATTTAGGTTAAACTATTTACCATAGTAAAACCATATAGGGTAAAAGTAAAAACTATAACAGTACTGAACATAAAATATATTTAAAACATGAATGAAAATGAGACCCTAAATATAAATTATTGACCTCATTGATTCTTCTTTATATGTGAGTCATGATTACTCTTTTAATTATGTTAAAATATTTACAAAAAACCATTCTCCACAATTATAAAAAGGGTCCTCTAACAACCACTTCAAGTCCATCATTGAAATTAGGTTTCTTATTAAAAAAATCATTTATCCCTACCTTATAATCTAATATATTCTCTTATCACATCTTGTGTCATGACCCGTCCCCTGAAGCCCATGTTGTGACTACCCCACGCCCGACTTCCATAGGTCAGGAGATGGCGACCGGCACCGAAAGGTGTATTCTCTAAAATGGGAAGGCATTTCCATCCTAAGCTATAATCTAACACAAACCATGCACAAAGAAAGATAAAAGCACAAAGTAGACTATATATTAAATAGGGTGTGTATATAAATTAAAGGTCCAGAATACAAGACCAACTGAAAAGTACAAGTAAAACTAGAATGTACATGTAAAACCGAAAACAACTCATGTGAACACCAGCCAATGATCCTACATGAAGGGTATGTACATCTCTCGAAAGTTAGTATCTGTAGATCATCTCATCCAATAACCACCTCTTTGTAGTCTCCAGTCCAGCTACCCTTTTCCTCAGTCACCATCATCCGTCATCTGCACCAGACACAACAAGGTGCGGGCATAGCCGGTGCAAAGGTGAGCATAACAATACTCAATAGGGACCCCGATACCCCTGATGGTATCTCAGAAACCACAAAGTATTAACCAAATGTATTAAAACTACACTCAAACCTACTAAGGTATATTCTCATACATATACCTAAGTTATCAAGATACACTCATCACACACAGGAGGGATAAATACCACAAAGGTAACACCATGATGGAAGGACTACCACACAGGTAACACCATGAAGGTAGGATAACCAAAAAGGCAACACCACAAAGTTATTGTACAACACAGGTACACCAAAAATATAAAAGACTCTACTCACACAGGTATAAGTGATGTATATAGGAACTAAGGATTAGTCATGAAGCAAGATCATCATATTCTGTCTAGAGGAACTACTACTGATTATACAGAGTCTGGCCCACATAGGATTGATTGATACTAACCCCCGCAATGACCCATATAGTATCAGACCCACATAGGACTGGTATGTGATGACCCATATAGGGTCGCTGAGCATTAACCCACAGAGTATCTGACCCACAAAAGATCGGTATGCGCTGACCCACACATGATCACTGATCGTAGACCCTGATAGGATCTAACGCACACAGGATCATTATGTGGTGACCGAAAAAATATCGATGAGCACTACCCCACACATGATCGATATTTACTAACCCCCTTAATTACCAACATATGATATGACCTAACCAGAGTCGATTGGAAACTAACCTCTCTATTATCAATCTCCAAACTTCGCCTCATTTCCAGCCACTGGAATCCTCACACCCGGTGTGCTCGAGTTCTATAGAACCAGTCCCTTGTGATATCGGGCATACCTATATGGCCATGATGTACCACATAGAACTATACCAAAGGTCTGTCATGTCATAAGGTACCCAACGTAACAGACGACATGTCAATCGGACACCCAACATGTACATTATTGGTGTTTCTGCTCTAAGGGTCCGATTGTATTTGGGGTTCAATCCAACTCGATTGTACTCAAACATTATCAAAAACTCAGGTGGAGTGTACAAAAAGGACCACCTCGATCCAAGTATTTCAGAGTCACATATTCTTCATCAAACTGTAACTTGGTTCTCAACATATGGCCACAAAGGTGAAACTGTGTCTAGATGGGCCTGGGATTGGTCTGACCATATTGGCCTGGGAAGCAGTGGGCCCAACCATCTAAGAGATGGTACGACACGGCACACGATGGGAGCATCCCAGCCCATCCCAGTGGTCATGGCCCACTAGGTGTCATGTGGTGTAGCCTGCGGCCAGGTGGCCCACCGTGGCGAGGTCGTCCCTAGCTACAACCCGGGGGGAAGGCACCCACCCCTGTATTACAAACAGCTTGATAAACGTTTGGTCGCCCTCCTAGAACTCAAGAGTGTCGAAGTGTTCCTACTCAGTGTGATAAAGTCGGCTGGTTCCCCACCTAGTGGTGCGGATGTGCACCACTCTCCACCTGCGGCCAGCCGGGTGTCGGCCACCCTTGTACCTCCACCGTGGCCAAGAGACCCCGTTCTCCTACTCTGAGGGTGCGGACGTGGGCCGCCGCATTTCCATGTGGTCAGTTAGCACGCAGGCTGAGTTCCTGATCTACTGTAGCCGAGGGTCCGCGACGTCCTACTCATCTGACAGCGCAGTCACACGCCTACCAATCTCCATGTGGTCAGCTGGTGTGTCGGTCACCCTCTTCTTCTACAGATCACAACAACTTCTATCTAATCCAGAAAAAATATGACGACCGCATATTCGTGATCCTCTGGTCGAGGGTCCTGCGTCTATACATCGCACTCAACAAAACATTGTTTTTCCACATCCCTAATTATTTGGTGTCAAAGAACACATGTATAATGCATGATGAATGAAAGAATAGGGTCAAGGTATTTGTGTGGGACGACGACCATGTTTGATTGGATATCGTCAATGTGAATCATGTGTAGGATGAATCAACAACTATATTTAATCACACATCCAATTAAAACCCCCACCTTGACGTTTGTTGAAGATGTTGTGAGGAAGGAGGTGATGTTGGTGACGTCAGCGTTCGTTTCTCCCACACCACACTCCTGATCTGAGATCATGCGTCGTCCTAATTCTTGATCCAGGAACATTCTTCATCGGTAGATGATCCTCCAAAATCTCTCTCTAAGGGTCTCCAATTTGGCTAAAAAAAATTCCAACCTAAGCAATGTGAGAAGACAACTTAATAAATTATGTTTTTTAATTATTCATATTTGGCATTTTAATTAAATTAATTTTGGCACATTAACAAGGTGGAATAGGCCAAGTGTAATCTCTCATTAAAGAAGTGTGTTCAGGTGGTCCCCACCACTAAATTCAAAATGTGAGATTTCAATTTCAAAATATAAATAAAGAAGGTTCATTTTATTTTCTCTAACAAAAATTCCAAGAAATAATTTATACCCTCGACTTACTGCGGACGAGGTAAAGGTCTCCTTAAATGAATATCAGTGCTGCGATTTCAACGATGTCCTCAGATTTCAATTCCGAGTAACGGTTCAAATGTTTCAAAAGGCCACCCATGCATTTACTGAATGTACCTGAAAAATATATTCAGAAATTATTTTCAGGAAAACCGAGTCTCGAAATCACAAGAATCTATTTTTCACGGACTAATAATAATTCCATATAATAAAAACATTACATGGAAAATCTGTGTCATTACGTTCTCCCCACCTCAGGGATTTTTGTCCCCAAAATCCAGTACACAATCTAGAAAAAACAAGTGGGTGTACATTGAATTAATCTGAGCCTCTTTCTCCCATGTGCTCCCATAGAGGTTCTTGTGCTACTAACGAACATCCACCAGAGTTATCGACCTCCCACAAAGGAACCGACCCTATCGATCCTCAATCTACACAGTAACCACTGAAAATGTTACCCCGACATCGATATCCAGCTCGCCCCAACCAGTGATGTGTGAAGGATTATGTACGAATCTATTCAGTGGGATACTAGGAATTTGTCATTCTCCTGGTGTAACTATGGTGGAAGAGATTAGTGGTATTCCACCTCACCCACTCTGTTGAGGACCTTAAAGGGTCCGATGAACCTTCAAAATAACATTTCGCCTCGACCAAATTTTTGAAAACCTCGTCGATGTGAGACCCATAGAAAGATATATTCACCTTCATCCAAATATACTTATCTCCATCTCCTATCATTATGGGACATCTGTATGCTCTATGCAGTATTCATCTACTCCTTGAGGATCTTCACCTTCTCTGTGGTAGAAAGTACAATATCTTGTCAATGGTGTGCTAACTACCCAAGGTCAGTCCAGTATAATGATGATATACAAGGTTTTTCATACAATGCCTCAAATGGTGCCATACTGATAGTGGAATGTTAGCTATTGTCATACAAGAACTCTACCAAAGGCATGTGATCCTCCTTGATGTAGTAGAAATGTAGGATGAAAGCACATAGATAGGCCTCATGGTTCTGAATGGTCCGCTCTATATGACAATCTATCTGAGGATGTATGGTGGTTCTCAAGTGATGTTCTATCCTGAACACCTACTTTATCCCCTTCCATTTCCCAAAAATAAAATGAGCATCCCGATCAGAGACAATTGTAGATGGAACTCCATTAAGCCATACAATCTCAAGAACTTAGAGGCATCTCACGCCTTCTACTGATCTTTTCTCTCTAATAGGTAGGAAGTGGGAGGACTTGGTGAGTTGGTCATTGATCACCCAGATTGAATCATGACCCCTGGTCATGTGTGGACGTCCTATCCTAAATTCCATGGAACAATCATCCCACTTTAACTCTGGCATGTATAGTGGCTAAACTAAGTCGGCTGGAACTTAATGCTCTGCCATCACATGCTGACAAGGGTGGCACCGAGAGGAAAACTCTTCCACTTCACTATTCATTCTCGGCTAGTAGTGATGACACCTAAGGTCCTTGTACATATTCTCAACTCCATTATTATTCACTAGAGGGGACATATGGAACTCCTTCAACACTTCCTCCCATAGCCCCATCAGTACAATAGTACGCCCACTAAAGAGGATGATGTGCTATCCAACTTCAAAAAATCCATCAGGTGCATGTCCTGTGGATATCTAAGCACATCGAGCCTCATAGTTAGTGTCCCCAAGATGCACCTCCCTGACTTGCTATAGAAGTGGGGGAGTTACTGTCAGATACTGATGATAGGATGCTCCATCTCAATCCATGTAGGATACCCGCAATGCGACTAAATGCTATTTCACCTCACCCAGCACCTGAATACCAAATCTTATACTGAGTGCATCTGCTACTATGTTGGCATTCCCAATAGTATAGACTATCTAAAAGTCATATTCCTAGAGGAACTCAATCCAATGCCACTGTCTCATGTTCAGGTCCTTCTGAGAGAAGATAAACCTGAGGATCTTGTGATCATAGTAGACTGTAAAATGTTCACCCATCAAGTAATGTCTCCACATCCTCAGGGAAAGTACCACTGATGCTAAAACCAAGTCTTGGGTATAGTAGTTCATCTCATTTTTTCTCTTCTTTAAAGAACCATATGCAATAAATTCTTTCTCCCACATCAAAACACATCCATGTTTGGTCCCTGATGTATCGTAGTAGATGATGTACCAAACGCCCTCCTCTGGTAACCTCACGATGAGGGAACTCGTCAATCTCTGCCTCAGCTCCTAGAAACTCCACTGGCATCTATCCGACCACACGAAGTGTCTCCCCTTCTTTTTGAACGCTGATAAGGGTGCCACAACTCTGGAAAAATCGGGGACAAACATTTGATAGTAACCGGTCAAACCAAAGAAACTACGCAATTCTGTCACACTCTTGGGTGGATCCCAAGCATGTACGGCCTCAATCTTCATAGGATCCACCGCAACTCCTGCCTCCAAGATGACATGTACCAATAATTAAACCTCTTGGATCTAGAACTGGAACTTTAAGATCTTACCATAAAGCTTGTTCTCCCGGAGCGTGTCCACAACTATCTACAGATGATAGGTATGACCCCCCTCTGCTGCTGAATAAATAATGATGTCATCGATGAATAATACTACAAGGAGATAGAGTTATGTCTAGAATATATCATTCTAGAGTCCCATTAACACTACTAGGGCATTGGACACAATGAATAGAAAACCAAGAACTCATAGTGGCCATACCGAAATTTAAAGGTTGTCATCTACACATCTTCATCTTGTACCCTGAGCTGGTGATCGCCTGATATGAGGTCTATCTTCGAAAACCATCATTCTTTATTCATCTATCCAAAGAGATCATAAATCCCTAGGAGTGGGTACTTTTTTCTTCATTGTCACCTGGTTCAAGTTCCGATAGTATACAAAAAGTCTAAAACTCCCATCCGCCTTCTTGGAGAACAAAATAGAGGATGCCCGAGGAGGATCACTAGGCCTAATGACTCCCTTCATCTGCATGTCCTCTAGATATACTCGCAACTCTCAAAGCTCCATGGGAGACATCCGATATTTTGGTGTATATATTGGTGTTGTCCACGGGTATAATTCGATGTAAAGGTCCACCTCTCTATGAGGAGTTAGAAGCAGAACATCATTAGGGAAAACATCTATGTACTGGTCCACCAGTACAGTATAGTTCAGACTCTCAACATCAACCTATCCATGGTAAAGGATAGCACACTAATGTGTGATTTGATGCACCCTCCTTCAGGTAAGACTATACTATGTTGCAGAGGTTCATGTCTCACCGGTGAATGAATACCTAGTTCAATCCCTGTAGACACACCACTCTTTGTGCTAAATATATTCAATCTGAGCATTGAATGCAGATAAATAGTCCATACCGAATATGACATCATAAATCCTCAATGCCACTATTAGAAGAACCCATCAAAAGAACTCTCCTCTTAATGTGAGTTCACACTTCTTGGACTAGTGCGTAATCATCGAATCTGCTCTCGTAAGAGTCTAAATACATAATGATCGAGCCAATGGCTCCACCGGAATCTCCGAGCTCCGAATGACGGTTGTGGAAATAAATGGGTGACTAGCACCTGGATCTATTAGTACTAGAAATAGGGTGGAGTAGACATAGACTGTACCTTGTAACATCTCTGGAGCGTCATGGTCATTGGCCTCAGCTTCCTGGAGCTAAGCTCGTCCCTTTCCACCTGCTCCATATGGTTGGGGTGGACCACCTAGAGGTGGTGCCTGTAGAACCTTGAATCGCCACCGACCACCTGTTGCACGGACTGCTCCTCTACCACATCTGCCTTCAACCTGTGGGCCTATGTTATTGAGTCTTGGACTCTATCTAGGAGGTCGTTCGGTTTTCTTCTGGCTATCCGTACGGTGGGTCAGGTAGTCACGTGCCAGGTGAGCCTACCAGCCACATTAGAAATACTGCATATCCATTGCCTGTCATGTTTTCTCATGAGATCCACACACCACCAACCTTGTATCCAGCTGTCATCCACCTTTATGTCTAGTCCCCTTGGACCTCTGCATCATCTGTCTATATCCACCTTCCAATGACTCTAATATGTGTCTCCCGGTGGTGGGTCTTGTTCTCGGTGACTGTTCAACATGGAAGCTCTCCACTAAGAGAGTGGAATTTAACAACTCTGTCTACGTCAGTAATCTGAGAGATACCATCAAAGCCCTAATCCCACGTTTGAGCCCCTACTCGATGGTCTGGGTCTTGGAGAAAGGGTTATGTACCATGTTAATGAAGTAGCATGGGAGGTTAGCGAACCTTACTGAATTCTGAGCCAGTTTCATGCTACCATACTGCATGTGGAGAAGCTCCTATATACCCACTGAGTGTAAGGTCATTGGGATGAAATCATCCCTAAAAAGGCTCTCGAAGTCTTCCCAAATGAGATTCACCACATCATGATCTTGGAGCATCATGCCCCACCATATTTCTTCTGCTACATGAATAAGACTAGTGTCAAGGATCACCATGAGTTTGACAGGTGTTCATAATAGTTGAAAAACTAATACCAAGCCCTCCAACAAATCCTCAGCCTCTTGTGGATCTGTCTCTCACTGTAAATACGGTAATATCTATTGTTTGAAGTCATGTATCATTCTCATGTGTTATCAACCCTCTGCTGCTGGGGTTGGTGGCATCGGATGCCCAACGGGTACTGGTGCTACTGGTACACCACCCATGGTTCAAATGTCGTAAGGGGTGTATGTACTGAAGCCTAATCGTTCGGTGGTCTGTCATCAGGTACAAAACCTAGAGCTCTGGCTGGATATCTCAATAGAAGAATATAGAAAAGAAACAGGTGTTCCACAATAATTAATTTTATACCTGGTGAGCTGAAAAAAAATAATCACAATGAAAACTTTTCAAAAACACATACACAATCAGATTTTTCATCCACTAATTCGAAAATAAGAGGTCAGTGTCCTGTGGTATGGATACATCGGCCACTGCACCAACACTGGACATCCCAAACTGTAAACCACACTCAAAACACTTAACAATATTTACACATAGAAAATATCTGAGACCTTGTTCTTTGGTAGAACTGTTCCGCTCTGATATCAATTTGCCCCGACCCATTCCTCAGGGCCCATGTCATGACTACCCCATGCCAGCCGTCCATAGGCTAGGGACATGAAACAAGCACCGAAAGGTGTATTCCCAAAAATGTGAAGGAATTAACTTTATGTGTTGTACTAACACAAAAAAAAGAACACAACAAGATACAAGAACAAAGTAAACTATATAGTAAACATTGTGTGTATAGAAAGAAAAGGGTCCCGAATACAATCCCAACTAAAAAGTACAAGTGAAAGTGGAAAGTACAAGTAAAACTAAAAATATCTCATGTGAATGACTTCCATGGATACTACCTAAAGTGTTGGTAACAATCTCAAATGGTCATCTTTCTGGATCATCTCGTCTAATAACCACCTCCGAGCAGTCTCTTATCTGGGTACCCTCATCCTCAGTCAGTGTTGTCCGTCGTCTACACCAGACACAACAAGGTGCGGGCATAGCCCAGGCTGTGGTGAGTATAAAAATACTCAGTAGAGAACCCGAGACCCCTGAAGGTCTCTCCTAATCCAAAAAGGATTAACTACAAGCATGAAAATAGTAGTAAACCCAACTTAGATATATGCCCATACATATATATAAGTTATCATGATACACTTATCTCGCACAGGATGGAAGAATACCACATACATCACACCACATAGGCTGATGTACCACACAAGTAACAACAATAATATTGGAGTACCACCCAGATAACACCATGAAGTTTGGCCCGCATATGATCAATTGGTACTAAACCCATTAATGACCCACATAGAATCAGATCCAAAGAGTTTCAATATTCAATGACCAACACTAGATCACTAAGCACTAACCCACATAGGATCTGACCCACACAAAATTGGTAAGTGCTAACCTACACAAGATCACTGAGATCTAACCAAAAAAGGTTCTAACCCACACATGATCAGTATTCCTTGACCGACATAGGAACCTTGAGCACTGACCGACATAATATTGATAGGTAATAACCCCTGCAATGACCCACACTAGATCTGACCCACCCAGAGTCTATAGGTAACTGACATTCATATTATCCGTAACCAACCTCTGCCTCACTGTCGGCCGCTATATTTATCGCACCTGGTGCGCTCGAGTTCCATTGAATCTGTATCACGAGATATTGGTCATACCTCAACTGCCACGAAGTCCCATAGAGAAGTATCCCAAAGGCATGTCACATCATAAAGGACCCAATGCAATAGACGTCGCTTTAATCAGATGCCTGATTTGTATGTTATTATTGATTCCAGTCTAAGGTCCTGGTTGGATTCGGGGTTTGGTCCAAACCAGTTGTACTCCAATATAATCCCAAACTCATGTTGACTATACAAAAAGGACCATCTCGATCCAAGATTCCGATGTCATAGATATTTTGTCAAACAGAAGCCTGGTTCTCAAGATATGGCCAGAAAGGTGAAACTG
The DNA here is from genome assembly GCA_963277665.1 of Viscum album. Lineage (NCBI taxonomy): Eukaryota > Viridiplantae > Streptophyta > Magnoliopsida > Santalales > Viscaceae > Viscum > Viscum album. Next base: position 1,222,181,119 of record OY728159.1, read on the forward strand.
GGTCCAGATGGGCCCGAGTCCGGTCCGACCCTATCCAACTCGGCCTCAGACAACCCCAACTAGTTCGGGTCAACTCGGTTGGCCTATATCGCGACGGGCTCAGCATTTTGGGCAATGGTCTGGCACGACCCGCCAAGGGAGACACCCAACACAACAACTGGGTGCGGCCCTATGGTGTGGCCCACTGGGAGGCCAGCGGTGCAGCCCGTGGTTAGGTGGCTCACCATGGTGGGGCCCAACAAATCGGTATTAGGGGGAAGCCCCCACCCCCCGTATTCCGAATGACCCAATGGCCATTCTGTCAACCTTCTAGCACGCGGTATTTCCGGAGTAGTTCCGCTCGGCGTGATGTGGCCGACCAGATCTCCACCCACCGGTGCGGATGGGCACCACTGTCAACCTACGGCCAGCCGAGTTTCGGCTGTTGTCTGGCCTCCACCATATCCAAGCAGCTGTGGCTACCTCCTTCAAAGGCCCAGACGTTTTCCTCTGCTTCGCGACGCAGCCAGCCAGTGTGGCCACGACCCTTCTCCACCATAGATGACAGTCCCTGACCTCATGCTTATCTGATGACATGATCCTGCACCACCCTCCTCTTCTGTGGGTCACCAAAACTTCATTTTATGCCCAAAAAAATTTAACAACCACCTATTCTCTATCCTCGTGTCAATGGTTCCTCATCCGTGAATTGTGTTCATCAAAAAATTATGTTTCCTACATCATTAATCATTTGGTGTCGAAGAACGCATGAATAATGCGCAAAGAAAAAAAGAAAATGGTCATGGTATAAGTGTAGAATGATGACCATGTTGTTTGGCCATCATCTTTTTGAATTGTAAGTATGAAGAATCAACAAATACATTTAACCATATTTCAAATTAAAACCCTTAACTTGACGTTTGTTAAAGAATTTGTGGGGAAGGATATGATGTTGGTGACATCAGCTTTCATTGATCCCACACCACACTCCAAATTTGAGATCGTGTATCATCCTCATTCTTGATCTATGGATGTTCTTTGTTGGAAGATGATCCTCCAAATCTCTCTCCAAGTATCTCCTCTTTTTCAAATGATTTTTCCAACCTCAAGCAATGTGTGAAGCCATCACAATAAATTAAGTTTATTAATTAATAAAAAATGATATTTTAATTAAGTTAATGTTAGCGCATTAACAAGGGGGAATACACAAAGTTTCACCTCCCATTAAAGAAGATTGTTCGGGTGGTCCCCACCACAAAATCGAAATGGGATATTTCAATTTCATAAATAAAATAAAGACTGTTTATTTTATTTTCTCGGATGAAATGTCTGAAGACTAATTTCCACTCTCGACCTAATGTAGTCAAGGTGAAGGTCACCTTATGAGAATATTGGTGCAGGGATTTCAACGATGTCCTCATATTTCAATTCTCTGCACCTCTTGAAGGGTTACAAAATGTTGCTCGTGTGTTTACTGAACGTACGTGAAAACAAAAGTTTGTAAATTCATTCCTGGAACACTAGGCCTCAGAATCCCATGCCGTCATTTTTCTCGAACACGTAATAATTCCATATAATTAAAAAACATAAATTAAAATATATTGGTCTTTACATCATGTAAAAATAAATGAGATAAATAAGTCATATTCCAATGATTATTCAAAGGGAAATCCTAATTATTCAATGGGATTAATTATTTCTCTTAATCTACTTTATGTAATTATTATTTTCAAAAATATAATTTTCAATTTCATATATAATGATATAAATAAATTTTTTATAGATGGTTTTATTTTTGTTAAGGTAAAAACTATTAACCTTTATCAACTAGTTTGGTTTGGTAAAAAAACCCACCATTCTTGTGTTGTGAAGACTATCGTCTCCACAAAAAGATGACTTCCTTAATTTTCACCAATGCCCTATTCATTATTTATAAGGGATAAATTATAAATTAATGAAAATAATATAAAATATAAATTTTATTATAAATATAAATTTTATAATTCACATTCTTTTCATCTCATTTTAGAAAAAATAAAACATTAATCGTGCACTGTGTGGAATAAAACATCCATGATGTAATGTTTCTCATTTGTGAAAATGATTTTTTCTTATTTGCTAAAATATATTAAAATATAATTCATGAGAACCAAAATATCCAAATGAATAAATTATTCTTCTATACTAATGATATTATCATAAATGGATAATATTTTATAATCAAAATTATTCATTAACTATAGTAATATATGTTTGGGTCAATTTAACCACCTACATAGAAAGGTAGTAAAATAGGTTCAAGGATAACTATAAGAATACAATAAGATAAAATATAGGAAATAATCTACAAAATATTTTTTTAATTTTGGTTCTTTAGTGGTAAAACTAATCTTAATCTCTTTAAATAATTTATCACAATTCATTTCATAAATAACACTAAAACATGTTTGACAATAATTTAATCTACAAAAAAACACAAAATTCTTCATAATGAAGTTATAAGAATCTAAATAATTAAAAATAATCATTTAAGAATCCTTGTAATATATTTTCTCTATGAAACTTTGTATATTAATGAGGGTCATCAGCTCTATTAAGAAAATAGTTCTGAACATTCATCTTTACTCAAACATGATATGGAAAATATTTGAAAAATAAATAAAATATTTGTAGAAAATATTTTTAATTTGATTTTATTAATATATATATAAATAATTATAGTTATAAAATTGAATTCTAATATAGTTATTTTTTTCTTTACATGAGTTTAGATAGCAATTGAATATGTGGAAAACAAGGTAACAATTTCTGGTCTCAAATTCCCAGCCTTGATAATTATTTCTTATAAAAGAATAATAATGATAATTGCACATCTAAAAAAATATTATAATCTTTCAACAAATGCTTATTTTTTATTATATTAAATGTTTCTTATCAAATCCTCTATTTCTAATGATTCTGAAATGAATTATTATAAGCTTGTAGGGGGATTTTTGTCTTTATTTAGATTTCTTGACACATGTATTATATTGTATATCTTAATTTCATAAAATAAAGAGTGGAGACTATAGAATGTTTATATGTTCCATTCAATGTTTCCACATCTCTTGATTCTTAAATTTATGTCATCATTAATTTGGTGTAAAATTAATATAAAAAAAGATATCATTATTTCTAGCATGACTGTGGTTCTGTAACTATTTTTTTATCTGTTGGAAAAGATATTAGTCATCCCTCGTTGAATCTAAATACTCAATGGAGAAATATTATAGAACCCATTTTATCCATGAAAATCATAATTACTAATGTATAACATGTGGTCGATTATTTGAGTTGTGGACTTTCTAATAGAGGGATCTCTGTTGCTGAGTTTTACTTAATCAAAAAACCTACCTGACTAGCCTATTTTTTTAAAAAATCACTTAAAATAATATTCTATGAATAATTAAATATTCAATAAATTAATCTTATATGTTTGGAAAATCTAAAAATAAATAAACAGTGATATTATAACAAGAAACCATTCCATCTTTTTGTATCGTTTGAATCTTAAACCCCATTATAAAATAAAAATAGGTGGGATATTAAATATAATTATAAAAATGAAATTATTTATATAAAATACAAAATTTTATTTATATACAACTCATAATGGAAAATTTGCGCATAACATTACATATGTCCCAAAAATATAATTTTTTATGAAATTCTCTTACCTTAAATATCAAATTCTATTATAAGATTTTGGACCTCCTGCCTAATAAATATATGATATTAATAATAAATTATAGTAAATATATATTTATATCATACCATATATTAGTTATTTATGGAATAATATTATAATTTCATTAACAATCCTTCAACGAATCATGTTTCGGGTGACGACTACATTGTTTTTCTTGTGTGTTTTGGTTTGGTATTTTTTGTCACATTTTCTCTTATCCTGGTTACATAATCTATATATGATTAATATATATATAAATTTCATATATAATCATTATTAATTTATTTGTATTAATACATAAAAGATAGGTATTGAAAATGAATTACATTATTGATGGAGAATGTGGGTCATACATTTACATGAACGATGAATCCATTTATCGTTGAAAGGAATGAAAAAAGGTAAATAAAAAATAAAAATGATTAATTCATTATTGTTTTTTAAATTTCACATATATTCATAAAATTTATTATTTTAACCTTCCGTGGAATGATTAAGTGAAAAACGAATTATATCCCTTCATAAGGTGATAGTCATCCGTAAACACAAATATCGTTATAATATTCCCACAAAATTGAATGTTAGAATATAAATGTGATTTAATAATCAAGAAAGAATAACTATGGCTCAAAATTAATATAGATTTAAATTCCATCATTATTATGATCTATGAAAGGTTGTTATAGGAAAAAATTACATCGGTTTATGATGTGGTAGACTATCATACACATGATCAATGATTTTCATTCTCATTTGATGTAATATGAGAAATATATCAGTTATTAAGTTAAAAAAATAAATATAATGATATAGTATAAGTATTTTTCTTATATCATCATATTTGGAGAATATTTTAATGACATGTGAGATAAAAAAATTAAAATACATTTTTAGGAATTTTACTTCTTTTTTGATGAACCACTATCCGTTTGTACCAAAATCATTCATATGTGGGTTTAATATTAATAAATCTAGATACATATATGGGGAGGGTATTATATTAGATATTTGGAACGATATTTTAGGAATACAACAATTATGGAGGTGTTAATATAATATTATAAGGGGCCCCCCTTTTATAAGTGGGGGAGAGGACCAACATGGAATTTTTTATTGTAAAACATTATACCCACATATGAATCAGAGATAAAGGATCTAAATTGGACTTTATCTGACAATAAATGTGATAATATATATATATGGACAATAATTTAGTGTTGGAAATGTTTTTATGTCATTTTATGACAGAAAATATTTTCTAACTCCCCAGTGAATTTGTTTTATTCTTAATTGTGGAAATTAATTTTCACTAATTTTACTATTCATTTTGACATTAAAATAATTTGAAAACATTAAATATTTTTATTTATGGTTATTCCATATATGTGACAAATTTTATAAATTTCCAGAATTTTTAACTTATGTTAATAAAGACATTTTGATTAAAATTGGATATCAATTTCTCAACTAATTCCTATTACTACCACGACATTAATCGATAAACAATAATTGTAACATTAAAATAATAATAAAAATAATAGTATAATGTGGTTCATTATAACTCTATGTTGGGTGGAACAAAAACTACAGATAATATTACATTTATTGGAAAAATATATATCCAGAAAATATGAGTCATTCATTATAACCCCTTAAAGTGATTTTTTTGTCAAAATTTCATTAGTTTTCTATAGGAAAATTAGGGTCTACTCTACCTCATTACATCCCTAGTTTCCCATATATCATTTTCATGATAGTGGTTTCTTCCCAAAAATTCTAAAATGTTAGTGGTCGTAATTCTAATCACATTTTATGTACTATAAAAGATCTACAATATTAGTTACTTATAAGAATATTAATGGTCCAGAAGTATAATCTATGAGTTCAATACTTGTAATAGATCACATATGTATATCTGAGGAGAGATACGGGGAACACATTATGAACCTAATAGTGGTTCAGTAGATGTAATATGATATAATATGTTGTCCTGATACAATTAATAATTTTAATGGGAACAATATACCTAGTTCCTTGCGATTACTTCTTTCAAATTGTCATTACATTAATAAAAAGAGAAATTATTAGAAGCACCTTTTCACCAATTTTAAATATCAAATCAATCCAAAACTCTCAACATAACATTTAAACAAAATCGGTGATGCCCTTCTGGGTTTCTAAATTACTCTATCCTTATCTATCATATAATTCTCTTTCTCGGGTCCCAATGTCATTATTTTATCATCATCATCATAGAATGTTTGAGTTCTATACAGCTTTAAATAGAGGTATTTATAATAAGACATATTAATTATTTATTAAGATTCAATTTCCTAAGAAAACTCAACTTGATAATGATATTGATCCAAACCACCACGGAAATTTAAAAAATAAGATCTCAAATTATCCTCAACGTATGACTGACCATTTTTTTGAGGGTTATATAGTGTAAAATAATTAAACTCTACATCAAGATCATTAAAAACACTCTTATAGTACTTTGAGGTAATTCTTGGATCCCAATCCAATATAATTGAATGTGGTACTCGATGAGAAATTACCAATTTTTTAATGTATATAATGGAAAGATGACCCTTATAGAAATATTATCTAATAGTGTTGAATTATGCTGACTCTTCATTGTGAATGAAAAAAATATAATTATTTCCTTGAGAAGTTTTGGGAATCTGAAGTAATATTCCATTGTTAAATCCCCCAATACTCTTGTCTATCAGCATTAAGTTGTTGACATACCATGCACTGATATAAAAAATATAAAATATCACTCATAATTCAAGCCTAACTGAAATATTATTTCAGATATCTATACATCATTCATTTTCTAGGATAAATAGATAACAATGAACAGTGTGGTTTCTCTAAATGCACTTTCTTCAAATCAGGTATAGAAGGAACAAATACCCTAAATAACACTTCTATTTTTAATGAATAACATCATGTTAGATAATATATATGGAATAGTAAACTAATATCATAAGATAATGTAAAACCCTAAGACTTTATTATATATTAATTTTAAAAAATTTCAATTTCTTTGATATCTTACAATACAGTCAACAATGGGATTATATTAAACACAATACTTTATCAATATATTATTAAATAAGAATTTACCATTTTAACATAACCATTAGGTTGGAAGGTATGAATATTAATAAATATATTATTATAAAATTACAGTTTAGTGATGTTTAGAAAAAAACATTATTCATGTACTTATTTAAAATGAAAAATATAATCATTTAATTTTTTTTCTAAAAAATAGTATTTTTCAACATGGTGGTTTAGTCATGAGTTGCATATATATTTTAAAATTATTTTTTATATTAATATAAAAGTAATTTTATTTTTTATATATATAAATCAAAATTATCCTTCTCTATATTTTTAATAATTTTATGAAAAGGTATATTTTGTGATAAATATTTAAGAATACTTATTTTTTATGAAAACTTCAGTTTAGTTTAAATTATTTATATTGTTAAAATATATCTTAAATTCCTTTTGAAGGAAAATTACTTCAAATTTTTTATAATTAACTAAATATAGTCATTTGAATCATTGTAAAATTGAATTATGTTGTAAAATAATTTTAAACAATTAAATGTTTTTATTTTTGTGAACTCCTTTACCCCATGATTTTGTGGGTTTAATTTTAAATTGAAAAATACCACATCTATCAATTGAATTTTTAAAAATTAATCCATGTTTGGAATCATAATAATATATACTTTTAAAAATGATCAATATAATTATTTAAAATTTTTTATATTAAAATAGTAGAATGTTAATTATTGTGGTTAATGTTAAAATAGAATATATGTGAGCTTAAATATAATAGATAATGTCTAAAATTATCTTCAAACACATAGAAAATATATTTTATGGGAATTATTACACCATACCATTTCTATGTTTTGACAATAAATTAATTTTTAGGCTTATAGAAGGATACAAATGTGGGCCTAATTATTTCATTTCAAAAATATTTTTGAGTCCTATATCCCTTTTATAATAGGCCACACCCTATTCACCCCTATTCACATATAAAAAGGTAATTTTTGACCAATGTATACAAAAATTACTTTCTTACCCTCTTCCAAACATCCAATAACACGTTTTTTTTAAAATACAACAAAATTGATTTTTTTTAAACATAAATGTTGTCTAAGAAGAGGTGACACTCTTAAATGAGAATATTTATTTTACTTATTCTTCCTCTTATAAGAAATATTAACCCGGATATATTTTATAATAATATATACCTCCCATGTCTTGGGATTTTATTAAATTTATGTAATAACCTATATCCTCCTCATCTTCTGTCAAATGAGAAATGAATATTTTGATCATTTGTTTGGAGAACAACCACATCATGAACTTATGTAACTCGTTTTCCATAAACAACACTCATGGTTGATTACAATGTTAGATTTCATTCATTTATATAATATTTATAATATTATAATTCTGATTAAATGTTAATATCACATATTTATTCTTAAATTTCAATAATTTTAAAATATCATAGAATCTCCCATGTGTATAGAATACTACCACCTCACAAAGTGATGCGATTAATTTTTTAATTATGAATTAAATAGAAATTAATACTATAAAATTTAATTAATTATTGTGATATTTATATAAAAAATATAAAATTAATATTTTATGCACATACTTACCCTTTCACTCTTTAATGTAATTATAACATAACTACGGTGTATAAACAGCATGTCGTCTCTTGAAGCCATGCAATTGATTTTCAATTCCAAAAATTTAAAAATGATTATAATAGTGTATGTAATAGATAAATATGTTATTTATAACAAAAATTTAATTTTTTTTATGATATATATATCTTATATAAATGAACTAAAACTCTCATGGAAAAATGATGAAAAACATAAGGCATTTAATAGCCAAAATAATGAAAATAATGATAGATTACTAAAAATAGAGGTAAATGGTTAATAGGTGTAAATATATGTTATTATAAATATGAAAATATTTCTTTATTAAATTAATAATTTTTATAAAGCCATTATACATGATATTAATTCATGTTCAACCAAAAGGAAGTGTAAGGTAGTTAACATCATCCAAATTTCCCTTCATTGAGGAATATTGTTTTGCTATGCACCTAATTTCATTAATATTTTTATAGACTAACCTTTTACATGTAATTTCAGGATTAAATAGTAAATCATATTAGTTAATGATTCAATTTCAATTATTTCATTAAAAGGGAAATTGAATTTGTAATTACCAGGTGATAAATAATTTTATAACCCAATTTCTATTAATTTGATTTTATTACGTCTTTCATGTATTTGATATACTAAGATTATATATATGATTAATTTTAAATATATAATGTTTTATATCAATTTTTTTTGGGGATTTACATTTCATATAAATAATCTATTCCTTGGCAAACTCTTGCTTTCATGTTGTGATCATTATAGGGGTTTATTTCACAATGTTATTTTACTAGGAATATTTAGGCTACAACAACAATTGAAGGAAAATATTATATCATAGGGTAATAAAAAATATTTATTCTCCTAACATATATTTTTTCATTATGTTTTAAATTCATAGAACCAACTACAAATTCTATTGTGAATAAAATTAAAATCTAGATGTTTTTATAAATATCTAGGATTTTTACCCCCTTTCATCAAAAATTAATTTTTTTTCCAAAATGTGTATCTCCAAAATATATATCAAAAAATTATTAATAATTTTAATAATTATTAATAGAGTAATATTTTACCCATTTTTACATTTTAACAAAATTTATTGAAATGAATCTTTGGGTAATTTTCCATTCAATATATGTTTCTTTATTACAAATAATGTGACTGGAAAATATTTCTAACATGTGTGATGGGTACATAATTTAGAGAAGAAATAACAAATGAAATTTTTAATGCTTCAATTATGTTGTTTTAGAGGACAATTTCAATTAAATTTATCTTCAAAATATTTTTTAAAAATTAATTTTTATAAAATATTTTGAATTTCAAAAGCTTATTTACTTGGAATATATTTTAATGAAAATTTTATGGTATTTATATTCGTTGGATACACCCATAACTTCTTTAATTTATAATAAAATATGGTAATGTTGTATTTACACCATCCTTATAATTTATTGGGATGTTTTATGGTTATTTTTAATATATATATTTTTAAAATTCACATTCTCAATTCATTTTTTAGTCAATGAATTTCCCTTGAAATATTAAGTTTTCTGTGATCAGTAGGCATTAAATATGCATTAGATATCCATATTATTTTCCATGGATATATTTGGTAAATAAATTGAATATAATTTTTACATATGGAGTTCTAAAATGAATGATATTTTCTTATTTTGGGAATTATTGATTAATATATGTTCAATATTGAATATAAAAATTTAATGATATAAAATATTTTTCCAGAATTAGATCATTTATTCAACATATAAGGAATTAAATGGGAAAGAAGAAATTTGTGCTCCTAATTATAGATATAACAATGAAGCCTTGATAGTCTCATAAGAAGAATAATTTGGGTTTCCTTAGTAAAATGTAATTTTAGTGAACAACTACCCATCCATTTTATACAGCCTTGTGAAATGTCTTATTAGTGGAGTATCATGATACCAAATATAAATACGTTAAATAAATAATTATTTACAACATTATGAACATAGTTATTATAAACCATAAGTTATTTTCAATTATATTAACTTTTGATTCACTTCATTCTCATTTTATTTATTATATTGAATGTGCTTTCAGTTGTTTTCCATTCCATATTGATAGTACCTTATCTAATCATGATAGTAATTTTATTTATTAAATTAAATCTGTGTTGATATTTCCATATTTCATTATCTATAATGAATTATCCAATACTAATATATAAGTCATCAATTAAATGTAATATTTGTTCACATGTGTCGCTTTTTGTACTGATGATGCATTATCTAATCATGATAGTCACAATATTGGTTAAATGAAATATTTCTTCAGATATTTACCTTTATATTTGATTATACATTATATAATGATGATTTTAAATGTAAATATTATACGTTAACAAAGTTTAGATAATTTGTTTTCATTTTTATTATGTATGTAATAGTTATGAAAGTTATGTTATAGATCAATTGGAATCAGTGTTCATATATTAACCTTTCCCTATTTAGTATGCCTTATTTAATAAAATGTATTAATGATTTAAATGGAATTTATTCTAAATCGCTTCTCTTTCCGTGTGTATTATGACTATTTAATCATGATTCCTTAATATTTACATAACTCAAACTATGTATCTAATCTCACTATTGTCATATTCCTTCTCCAAGAATCGTGAAAGTGTACGATGAATGGAATTCAAGTATATTATAGAGGGAATAACTATATTCTTGAAAAAGTAATATTTTGTAACTAATATTTTAAAATTTAATGTCATTGTAAAATATATAACATATTTTCCAAAACTAATAAGAAATTTAGTTCTCTGCGATGTAATTCGTTGAATATTATACCAATGTAAAAAAATTGGTACCCAATACAGGTTATTGGGGTCATTGTATATATTGTATTATCATATGAGGTGCAATATTAACCATAATAACAATATTTATGAAGCCATATATTAGTTAATAGTGATATATGATTGAATATGAGGATAAATATCAATGAACATATGATGTTTTTTAAATGTATTTTTATGTAGATTTCCATGAAAATACATCCATTTCAATATTCTATAAATAGATATCATTCTTCAATAGATGTACCATGGGGTAATAAGTCCAAAACATTCTTGTTTGGTGTGACTAGAGAATTACCAGGTACACAAAAATGGGCTTTACAATGAACATGGTTTGACATAAAAGGTATATTCCCTAGATAATTATTAAATTCTTGACAAACCATTAAGAAGGATTTAAAAAGATGATGATTATTAATGATCTAATTTAAACGTAATGAATCATTTATATAAAACATCTTGTTATGATTCAGACTTCTTGTAAATGATAAATTTGTTTGCGACTACGATTATTATTTCCCAACCTATGATATTTTGTTCTAGTCAATGACAAGAATCTAATGGAATCATGTTATCATTGAACATGAAGGATAATATGGTGGCAATGAGAAAAAAATGGGCTTTTGATCGAAGAAAAAGAAGTTTTCATTATTTCTAATCTGTTATCACAAAGTTTGATAACAAATTTTATAATTGACCAAATATTGGACATTACAATGAATAGATGAATGAAGGTAACTAATAGGTCATGTTATTTAAACCTTAGAGGAAGTATGATGTACATCATTCATATCATAAATATGGGAATAGAAACCAATGAATGTTCGTCAATATAATATTAATATTATTTATGATTGTACTATAGGTACATAATAAATTGAATTGGTAAGGAAAATGAAGTGTATAATGGAGGGAAATTTGATTGAATGCTAGGATTAATTTATAGTTTGTTTTATAAAACATTGAAAACAGATGAATTATATAATTCAATTATCTACCCATTATGTTACCAAGATGATAAAATAAGGATCTTTGATAAAATTAAATTGTTGATGTATTTGTGTACTAGTATTCAATAATAATACTGTAGATTTATTTTTATATATAGATGGTAGTTTAAATGAATAATGTAATGAAAAATTATTAAATTAAATTATAGAAGCATATATTTATTCATTGTTATAAGATATATGGATTCCATCATTATTTTATGACTATAATGTTGTTCATAATTCAAGGTTTTAAAAGAATATTTTGAAATACAAATGGTAGGAATTTAACATGATTAAGTATATTTTGGAGAGAAATTTATGGTAATAAAACCCATTGGTTTAGTATATGTTTTAGTGAATTTTTTTTTGAGGATAAATTAAATTAAATTTAGTTTTGGAATTATTATTAACAGTATTGGTTACATTAACGACTATCTTATGTTTGGTGTTATATTATTTAATGTTCATCACAATTTGGAAAAAATATAACAATTATATTAATATAGTTTTAGAAAAATGACAACGTCAATAACATGTGACAACCCTTTTCATCAAATAGGAACATGGGGCATAAACTCACATCTTATGGATGATATGTTCTTATCACCCACATCTTTCCAATGTCATGTTCTAGATAAGAGTTAATTGTTTTTAAATAAATGAAATGAATAATAACTAATAAGGATGAACCAATATTCTTACATTTTATGGTTAGATATTACTAACATGTTCTAAATGTATTTTTTCAGAAATATTAAGATATTTTTGGAAATACCTCCCATTATTATCTAAATCATATGATCTATTTTAAATTGACTTTAATTATTTAGGAATTAATGTTTTATTTTTTATATACATTTCATTAATTTATTGGGGATTTTAAATATGATTAATCCATAATAAAATCCTGATATAGTTCAAATAAAATATAAATATATCATGTAAATATATTTCCATATATTAATTGAGAGTGAAAAACAAACTCTATCTCAAAAAATGATCTTGATGAATAAAAATTTATCCCAGTACATTCATATCAAATGATTACAATGATCCTTTGATTCAATAATTATTTATTTCATTTTATTGTTGATTCTCTCTGGACCATTCATATTATTGTCATAAATGGCATATATCACCCTCTATCATTATTTGTTCATCACTCCTTTCATCCAAGTAATTATCTTCACCTTCCACCAATTTTCCCTTATATTTAAACATTGTATCTATTATTATAGAGGACCATTATATTTACCATTATCTCTTATCAAAGGGATTCATTGTTAACCCTTATTGAAGTTTTTTTAAAAAAGGAAATTTTCAAATTGATATTCCATGACTTCGAACTGCATGTTCAAATTTTTGTGACACAATTTATTAAAGGGTGGGAGAATATAACATAATGATATTTTAAAAGGGTAATATCATGTTAAATAGAGAATATGACATGAAATAGAAATATATGGTAACACCCAGTGACTTTATGATGTACTTATTTATAAATATACTCATTATTTAGGATATCATTCAATGAAAAAAAAATTGGATTAAACGAAACAGAAAACACCAGTTAAATGATATTATTTAAAACATGGCCACTATAATAGAGCCTTTATGTTGGCATGTATAGATATTAATAATTATATTATAAAATTTATATGTATTAATATTTTAAAAATATTCAATGGTTATATATTTATTATAAATAAATTAAAAATTATTTGAGAGAAAAAAGAAATGTCTTCTAAAAAACAGCATGTTCCAATATAACGGTTTAGTCACATTCTGTTCAAATAGATTGAATTAGATTTTTCAATTTTTTGAAATTTAATAATAAAAATTAATCATCATTCCTAATATATTCATGTAAATATTATCCTAGTTTTATTTTTTGATAATTTACAAAAAAAAGAATAATTTTTTTGATAAATAGTGAAATTTACCAATTAATATTGAAGACGTCATTTTAGTTTAAATTATATCAGAAGTTAAATTACATTTTTAATTTGTTTAAATTAGTTTTATTTAAAATTTTATTAAATTTTAACTAATTTGACTCAATTGAATCAATTTTATATTGAATTATGATATAAATTATTTTTAAACATTATGATATTTCCCTTGGAAACCACATTTGTTCAATGTTTCAACGGGTTTATTATTAAGAAATATTTTACATCATCTACTAATTTTTTTTGAAAAATATGTAACTCTATAATTTGAATCGTCTTAATTTATATTATGTAATAATTTTATGTTATATTTTTTCAATTATGAATAGTTAAATTAATAAAATTTAATTACTTGCGATAACATAATAACTAATTTAATAAAGGTTTGATATGACAATATAAAGGATAAAAGGACATTGTAACATTTCATTATGACATTTTTTGAAAAATATCAACCATATCATCTCTATAATTCATGAGATTCAAATTTTTATAGATTTTGTCATGGAAAAAGTTTTTATAACCAGTTCTATTAAAAAATTCCATATGTGTACCCTCCACAACTTATAAATGGGTACTAAATATCCTACCATATTCATACACTTAATTACAATTGGTTATTATAATCCCAACCCAAATAACATCTTTAATACAATGCCATCATCCAAGATCTATTTTTGGATAAAAAAGGTTACCTACGAAAGATTGTTTTTAAAACCAAGAGATGTTTTCCGATGATGTGGTTGAATTATTAAACGATTGTTTTTTTATTTATCCATCAACATACATAAAATATTTTTTAATATTTTTTTATAATAAAACTATTATCTCTAATCTAAAAATATTTTATTATGTTAATTTCAAATGATAAATCCATCCCCTCTTCAACAAAAGGATATACAAAATTATTGATTTTTTCTACCGACTACCATCTTGTGAATTGATATAAATTTTTTCCATCAGAACATATCATATTAATATATAACCAAGCTTTTAATTTAGAAATATAATATTAATGGAATAATTATACTAATAGAGTTATAATATCACTTATACCTTTTAACATTCCATTTTCTTTTAAATATCACGATTGATTGTGTTGACCATAATTGGGAAATACATGTTCTGTGAAGATTGAACTATTATTAAAATCCAAAAAAATATATGAAAATCATGAATATATTAATTTCCTTACAAACATATTCAGATGATATAAATTAGAAGTCCATTATAAAAATTCAAAGAAGAGACATTGATGCAATTCGATTAGTAATTTTTATGATGTCATATTATTTAAGATGGGGTTTAGATTATTTATAATTTAATTTATGTATGCCTCATATTAAAAAATATATGTCAATCCAAAAAACATATGAGGCCCCTCAACCAATACTATATGTGGGACCTAATGTTCAAACAGCACCCAACGGGGAAACCCTATCCATTCACTTGGGTAGTAGGAAGCACAATAACGAAACGGTGTTGATGCTCTATTTATATGAAAAATGTAGTACATACACCCACATGAATGTATAGTGTGAGATAGAATAATTAAGCAATGTAGCTTGGTGGTGGGTTAATACTAGTGGAATGGGTGCCAAAAACCATATCACGCATGAAAAAACCACTATAAATTTTCTCATATGAAGTGGGGAGTGTCCGGTTTAAACTTTCAAGGTTGGATACCTGATGCATTTTCTATTATTAATACTTCATTAAAATCAATTGATAAAATTCATTACATTGTGTAGATATGATCTAATCCAATCATTAAATCCCCCACTATGTGAATTAAAATAATCTAACCCCAAACTATTCATAATTGAATAATGGGAAATCATCTTCAATAATCAACCACTGGAGGATCATTCAAACAAGACAAAGAAAATCTATGGTTACCACAAGAAAATTGGAATGCTCGATATGAGGTATACAGAACCAAATTAAGGCATGGAAATTCTTTTTTCATTCCAACAGTTATAAAAAATCTCTCAAGTGAAGCCATCATAAGAATAGTGGTTTTTCACAATGCATTCATATTAAGACAATAACAAGTCACATGATGATCATATGTTCTAGAAACCCAATGGATAAAATTTATAAGACATTTTAGTAAGGTGTTTCATGAACAAATGTCAATCAATGTTCCATATCAAATACTATGATGTAGTTTCATAAAGAAAATTTTACTTTGATAGTGATAAACTTTCATATTCTGAAATAATTATCACTTGGATCATTTATAATTATTAGTTTTATGATTACATGGGCCTTTCATAAGAAACGAAATTATCATGTAATGCTATATCACTGCTTTCATAATTATTATAGTTCTATTTGAGTTTTTTATCATTAACGCTCCTGATATCTTCAAGTGTTTTATGTGCCCCTTTACACTGTATAAAAACATGAGATTGATAGTGTAAACAAATTTATATAAATCAATCATCGTATGATAGTTTGTTTCACTTAAATTTTTATAAATTGAAGAACTATCTTATTACAAAGAGAGATTCTGTGATTTAATCATTTGAAGTAGTATTCGAGAATACATCTTATCTAATGATTCCATTATTTTAAAGGAATCTATGGACTTTGAAAATTATCTTGGAAATGTGTAACATATGAGATATCCAAGTCATGTTAATTGTTTATGGAGAACCCATCAACAATACCTTTTATGTCATGAGGGAACATATAGAAAAGAACAAACTTGCATGATGTTTCTATGAAATATTGATATCATTCAAAGAAAATATTAATACACAAAAGAAAATACTTCTTATATCATAAAGGAACAAATAGACATCACCTATGTCTCATCAACCAAATAAGAATTTGTGCGATAAATCCTAACAATATTGTACAAATATAATTTTAAGAGAAACTATAGACAAATATTTAATCTTATGAAGGTACTACTGGTACATCATTTCCATGAATTAAATAGTTAAATAAATCACAATAGAAAATTATTTTTATGTGAATTAGAACTAAGTAGACTACATTTCTTGTGATGAGGTTGAGATAGTAACCTGTGTACACATTTTTTCTAGAGTAGCTTCACGGGGACATACCTTATATATCATGGAAGACACAATTGAACATTCCTTGATCTCATGAAGGAATTTTTTTTCATAAATAACACTTTATATAGAAACATCAATTCATTAAAAAGGAGGAGAACCTTCAATCCATAATTTTATTATATGAATGGACATAGAAAATTTCAAAATATATTATATATCATGTTCTTTGTATGATACCATATGGAAATGAACATGGAAAAATATCAATGAAATACATTCAACATATGAAATCCTTTAATTCATACATGATGAATGATTACTTCATAGAAAATTTTAGTTAGGGTATATATTTCAAATGAAAACATGCCTAATCAATTGATAAGTTAATTCAAGAAAAAGTAAAACCATTCATGTGATAAAAAATACACATTCTTGTGAAAATAGACCCGAAACATAATAATAAAATTAATTGTTGAATTTTTTACAGTTTTGATTGGCATGAATTCCACGAATAAATTGTGTTAAATTTGATTCTAAATATATTAATATTTTCAGAAGATATTATATCGATGAGGAATCTATCTGATTATTTATGAAAATAGATAGAGAGGACATTGTCTAATATCATTATTGTATCTAGATATTCTTGAACAAAATGTGTTCATGGTAAACTACTATTTTTTTTGTGTCCAGGACACAATAAATAAGTAATAATATGAAATTAATTTATTTTATAAGTGAAACTAATCAAAAAGACATGATTATAGATTGTTTAGAATGACTATAAATCATTGCAAAGGTACATGAATAGGTACATGGGAAAGTGTAATCTATAAATATAATTGCTAAATAACAATATATAAATATAACGTGGATCATTGATTGAATAACAGATTAATTCTCCCAAATGGATTCGGGATAATAATTTGTTTTTTTTGACTCAAGAGAATATGTCTCTTGAGTGGATTCAATAGTATGATATTCTAGATTTTGGTAACACTATGTGATGTTTCATTAAGAACATAATTTTTGGATTTTTGATAAAAATAATGTGACACAATTTCAACCATTTTAATTTATTATAATATTTTGGTAGATACATCTATGTTTGGGTGACTAAAAAACATAAAAATGAGTTTTTATTTTTAGTGAACATTGTAAATCCTTTTGGTCCAGGATTTTGCATTTACAAAATTATTTGAGGTAATGAAAATAGATATATAAAGAGTAGATCGAGGCTTCATCCACCCAAACATGATTAATTAAAAAAATTAATTTGTAAAAAGTAAAAGGGTTCACTAATTAACCCCATCTCCCTCTCAGTGTTCTCACACTAATATGTTAATTTCAATTTCTATCAGAGTGAAGGTCACCACTAAAATTCATAAATAGTTTTCTGATTTGATGTTTTTTTGTATGTCAGTGTGATACATTATATAGATAAAATAAATTTTACTCATGAGAAATTTAATAAGGAAATTTCTTTAATGACTCATATGAATAGAATGATTATTTAGGAAATAATGATAGAGAAGAATCTTGTTGCATATCATGAGATAACTCTGATTGAAGATAATGAAAATTTTATATATTATAGTGATTATTTTGTTTTTATTTCTTCTATTGTATCTATTTCAAACTATGATGATGGTTGATCACATATTGTTCTACACGAGGATTCTAATGAACTACCAAAAAAATTTTCCATTTATGTATTACAGAATAGTTTTTAAGGTGTCTAGGCACTTCAAGATGAAAAATTTCTTTCTAGAACATTAGGATAATTATATGGAATATGAATTTGTTAAAACAGTTGGGTTATATAAAACTATCATTGAACAAATGAAATCAATTAAGAAACCAATTATCTTTTCAATAACATAAATGTTAATAATATTAAAGAATTTTGGGGAACTTTATTTTGGAATGAATCATTGAGATTTTATCTATATAGTCATTCCTTAAATTACGAAAGTTATTCAATGTTTATATGTTTTTAAAATTTTCTCTATTTGAAGACATATAAAAAAGGGAAAATAAACATTAAAATTCATTTAAAGAGTTATGATATGGGAAAAATTAACTAAAAACATGTAGAAGGGGGACTCAGAACACATGCTGTGATCTGTTGATGATGAGAACTAATCCATCAACATGATGTGTTCATAGGTGGAGGTACTACAGAAATATTCATAATCAAAAATATGAAATAAAATATATTATATATTCAACCATTCATTTTTTAGTGAGTTTCATGATTCTGTAATTAAAATAAAATCATCGTATAATCCATTTCCATCATCATGTTAGAAGAAGAAACCACATATCCCAGATACTATTTTATTTACTATTGTTGTAATAATTGTTATTACACATTTGAAACCATAATCAATGGAAATAGTGATGTTAAAAAAACTATTAAAAACAAAAAATTAAGGATTGATGTGAAAAGAGTCACTAATAACTATATTTCTTGAATCATCCCAATTAATGGTGTGGTTACTTAAAATAAAATTTTTTCAATATCTGTAAATACGAACCAGATTAGACAATATAATAAAAGAATAAAGTTCCCTGGTTATTTTTATTACTGATGGATGATTGATAATAAATCACTGAAATTTTGGAACAACATGGAAATTCATGAAAAAATAGAATTCCAAAATTTAGGAAGAGAAAATGTAATAAATAAACAAACATTATATAATAGCAATTCCCAAAAAAACAATCTTTCTTGAAAAAATGTATTTTAATTAATTGATTATTTTTCTATTTTTTTCAATATAAGCAGTCACTATAATGATAAGTACATCTATTTAAATATCATGTTGAAATCATCTGATTATATGAAGAGAATACCAGAAAAAAGAAGTGAGATTAATAAAAGAGGGTGGAAAGTTTGTCTTGAGAAATAATCAAAATGAAAAAATAATTATTCCATCTATTAGGACTCAAACATCAACCTTGATTATTATTGAATTAAATGAATAACTCACATTGAAAATCTGTTTAGATTTTTAGTTTTAGAGAATTAGGACATAACTATTACATCTTAAAATATTTAAAAAGTAGGCACTTCTACACAGTTTCCATTTTTTACAAAACATGAACTCTTGAAAATAAGTTTCATTTCTAGTTCCATGTTTAAGACAGCATGAATTTTCCTAGATCACATCCATGACCCTATTCCACATTATGCCCTGTGAAAAACATTTCAAAAACATGGTATGAGCATAAAAACATCAGTAAGGGATACATAAAGAAAGAAAACTGTTAGTTTTTCAAAACAACATGTAAACCATGATAACATTAACATAAGTATTAATTTTCATCTTTTTGAAGTAGTAAATACTCTTCACTAAATAAAAGATCATTAATTACTGTTTTTTAACCAAAAGATTACAATAAAACCCATATAAATAACACATAACATATAATGGTAACTTGGGACATAAACATACATAAATTGAATAACCATACGGTCGACCTATACACATATCACTAAATGGAATAGCCATATGGCTGACTTCCATACCCAATGCATTGGAGGTTATAATGTAACCTCGAATCCTGGTATTCACGGCACCACCCGTCATTTGGTTTATCACGTAACCACCCATCAAATGTCCAAGTACCATTTTAAAATAATAAAACATGAAAAAAATATAAAGGAAAAAAACATTTCCACATTTCAATCCCAATATATAACATAAATATATTGACATTGAAAATACATTTTCAATACCATTTTCAATACCTAAAATACGTTAAAGAGTATATGGTATTTTTTTTAAAACATTACGACTTTTTGAGGCAGCCAATGATCAAATAATACTCGCGGTGATGGAAAGGTTGTTGCCGCCACTTTCGATAAAAGAAACATTACATTTTTTCATTTAGTAAATTTCATCATAGAAAAATACTCCCTTCAAAATTTCAAGGGTGTTTATATAGCGTATAAAAGAAAGTCGTGTATTAAAACAAAATATGACTCAATGAAAGAAGATTGAGACGAAGTCCCTTACCTCGTGTCTGACATGACTCAATCGTTCTTTAATATTATGAATAATAATCA
This sequence comes from Viscum album, assembly GCA_963277665.1. NCBI lineage: Eukaryota > Viridiplantae > Streptophyta > Magnoliopsida > Santalales > Viscaceae > Viscum > Viscum album. Next base: position 1,222,202,448 of record OY728159.1, read on the forward strand.
AAAGATAATTTCTACCTACTTAATAACATTTTTCATGATTATAATTTCTTTTATATAACTTATTACCATGTCATAAACATTATGTAATCATTTAAGTTAATAACGTTCATTTTGTTGATATTTGGTACTTGAGTAAAAAAGGAACACCATATATTTAAAAGTTGTCCATGTGGTCAATATTCCATTATATCCAGAATGGTATTCATGATTTATTTATCATATATATCATATATATCGTATATATACATGTTTTTATAATAATAAAAATCAATTGGAGATAAGAAATGAAATCCACCGTTCATGGAGACGGTAAGCCGTACGTACGCATGAACGATGCTTTCATTTCTATTTTTTATTTTAATGTAATTAAAAAATAATGATACATAGTTATATTATAATTACAGTATAATATAATATATAATATAATTAACTATATCCTTTATACATCCCACATAAGGCATTAACGAGTCACATCACTTTAAGGGGGCGGTAGTCCCAACTTCCTCAAATGAGATTATCGTATTTACACACTATATAAACCATAAAGTCATGATATAATTGGGAATTAAAAGAGCATAAAAAATCATAAACATAATATATATCATATATAAATACAGTTTCATCATAATGGCCCCCATGAGAGGCTGTAAGATGTAATTGAACAATCATCATTTCGTGAGGCGTTAGTTTTCCATCCACAGAAACTTTATGTTCTTCATCATTTAGATGGTGTTGTGTGTAATTTTAGTAATAATAATTCTAATAACAACATCCTAGTATATTTATTATACTGGTTTTGTTACAAAAAATTGTATAAAAAGAGTTTAGGGCTTGGAGAAGAAAAATAAAAGAAAACAATTTAAGAGAAATTGTTACCTTTAATTTGGGTAACTCCCTTTGGTTTGAACCAAAGTAATTCATGAAGAGCCTTCAACCTAAGGTAATTCCTCTAATGGAAGGTGAGGGATGTTGTGGGAAGAGTTGGGAAGAGTTTTGATGAGCCAAAAGGCTTTAGAGGATCGAGTAATTGGTTAGAAGTGGTCTCATTTTATAAGGGAGAGGATGGGCTCTTTAGGAATGTGTGAAAATATAATTTTATAATATAATGAAATTTGGTTTATAATGGTACAAAAGTCATTAAGGTCGATGATAAGATGACTCATATAAGAAATAAAATCATCTAAAAGGAATTTTATAGGTTTTGGATAATATTTTAATCATTCTAATCTTATTTATTTAAATGATTTATTAATGAGGAAAACATTACATCAATATTGTGTCATACATAATTTAATTCATTAGATGTCTAAAAATTATAAAAAAAATACCATGATGTAGGAAATATTTATATCTTTCCAAATAATATTTATAGTCTAAAATATAATTTATATAGCCTCTTCTAAAAATTAATTTACTAAAACATATTTTCTTTTGTCATTTTTTCATTTACTTGAAGTTAATTAATCTAAATTGACATTATAAAAACCAAGTTGCTGAATGGGGTCCCAAAATCCACCCAACGATGCAAATTGTCATTATGACTCAACGAAAAAGATTTGGAAAAGTGTTAAGATAATTCTGAATTATTATAATATTCATTTTCCTTGAATTACCCTATTTACCTTTATCCGCGGTAAATAAAAGTAAAAAGTTAATATTCATCAAAAATAATTTTCATCTTAATGAACCAAAATTTACTTATTGATAAAAACCATGCATGTAATATTTTCAAAATTTAATTTATAGAAGTGGTAAATTTTCATTTAAATGAAAAAGTCTGTTTTTTTAACTACCACTAAGTGATTTCACTATTTATCAAAAATTCATGTTTTTCATAAAAATACCCAAAATTCTTCCCAATCTATATTTTATTTTCATAATTAAAAAATTATGTTTATTTTACCATATTAAAATCATAGAAGTGGAATTAATTAATTTGAAACTTAATTCCCGTTATCAAAACAAATAGTGGGTTTTTAAGAAACAATAACTATCCAAAGATTTATACATGTTTATATCGAATTTCAAAGTGAAATTAATTCCAATGACCGACATTGGATTAACTGGTAAAAATATATTTTAATATCACTATAAAACCAATTAAAAATAAAATCTAACCATATGAATAAATTCTATTAAAAGGAACTTTTGCCTTAAAATACAATAATTTTCATTATTCATTAAAAAATGAACATTAACAGAAAAATGCCAAAAAATTACCCAATGTAAAATTTGATGTCCCCATTATAAATAAAAATTTTATTTGGTCAAATAGATTGTATTAATGTAACATAAAATATATTTAAAAATGTTTTTCCTTTAAAAGGTGATAAATCGACCCTTTAATGTAAATTAAGATTAAAATTTAGATTTATTAAAATTTAAACCTATTTATTTTTATTGGATAATGTAAATACATTTAACAAACATGTATAATTATATTGTAGTTAGTTTGATTCATTCCCACCAATACAATGGATAGGAGTTAACTACCATTTAAAATAATATTATTATATTTTAGTGTGCAACGTAAGATTTCAAAGAAACCTGTTGTTGTGTATCCATTACGCTATCGAACATAGAAACCCCTTTAAAGTAAAATTAATATTTAATTCATGAATATTAATGAATATGAAAATATCTTATTCTTCATTTACTCGGGATGTTACATCCTTCCCCCTTTTGGAAATTGCATCATCGTAATTTTTATTCACTTATCAAAATAAGTTGGTGTAATTATAACTCATAGAATTTTCAGATTCCCACGTTGCCTCTTCAACCATGTGGTTTTTCCACAAAACCTTTACCTGGTGAATTATTTTATCCTGTAACTTCTGCTCTCTGCGGTCAAGAATCTGGACTGGTTGATCTTCATAAGAGAGATTCTCTCAAATCCGAACTACCTCAAGGATCAAAACATGAGAAGGATCTAGCATATACTTTCTCAACATCGTAACATTAAAAAAATTGTGTACCTGGTATAAAAATGGTGGTAAAGCTACTCTGTATGAAACTGATCCAACATCCTACAGAATTTCATAAGGTCAAATGAACCTCAGACTCAACATTCGCTTCATACAAAAATGCATCACACTTTTCCTTATAGAAACATTGAGAAAGACATGATCACCTACCTCAAAGGAAAGATCTATCATCTGGTTATCAACCTAACTTTTCGGTCTTCTGTGAGATGTTCTCATGTGCTTCTAAATCAATTAAACATTCTCTCCCATCTCTTCTACCAATTTTGGGCCCATCATCTTCCATTCACCAACATCATCCCAAAAAGATGGAGTTCGACAACACTTTCAATATAATGCCTCAAATGGAGACCTATGTATACTGGAATGAAAACTGTTATCATAAGAAAATTCTTCCATATAAAGATATTGGTCCCAAATTTCCTGATAATTCATCGAGTAAGCACGTAACATATCCTCCAATGTCTAAATTTTTCGTTCTGATTGCCCATCTGATTACTGGTGAAAATCTGTACAAAAATTTAATTTAGTACCCAATGAATTCTGAAGGCCTTTCCAAAACATAGAAGTCAACCTGGGATCACGATAAGATACAATGGAGAGGGGAACACCATGCAACCTGACTATCTCTTTAACATACAACCGAGAAAGTTGATCTTGAGATAAAGTATCTTTACTAGAAAGGAAATGAGAATATTTATTCGATCGATAAAACATAACCCAGATTGCATTATTACCTCGAGATGTCTTTGATAATCCCACAACGAAAACCATGGATATATTTTCCCATTTCAATTCTGGAAATGGTAAAGGCTGAAGCAATAATTTCAGTAACTATAGCTCTGCTTTATCCTACTGACATGTCAAACACTTCACTGTAAAATCAGAAATATCTCATTTCTCTAAGGCCCCAGCCTTAAACATTACTTAATCTTGAGTTACTTCAATATTACTCGTTGAGGATCTTTTCAGGTTTATAGTTTTAGAGAATTAGATCATAAAACATACATTACATTCCACATTTAAACAAAGTGGTTACATAAAAGATAGTACTCATTTTTTCCATCAACAGAAACATATTGAAAATAAAACATGGATTCTTTCTTGACACTTCATTGACACTATCATCACATCGTGTACCTTTCCCTTGAACTATGAAAAACATTTCAAAAACTTGGGATGAGCATAAAAAGCATAGTAAGGGATATAAAAAGATGGGAAGGAAACAGGAGTACATATATACAAAAGAATGAAACCATACATTACCCATAAAACATAAGCACTTAAACATATCTCATCAAATAATGAATAAATAATAGAAATCATAAGACATAAAGGTAGCTTGAGGCATTAATTTCATTCTTACATAGGGAGAAACCCTCTTGGTTATGTTTGGAATACCCATCACAATATATTCCCTAAATCTCCTCAGAGAAACCATAACATTTAACTCCTTCACGTTACCCAATGAATTTGAGAGCTATATCGGGCTCACCCACCCTTAGTTTATCACGGAACCACCCATCTTCATAAAAATGCCCAAGAACCATAACATAATCATATCACATAAAACATGCATAAAGAAAACATAACATTTCCACTTTTCAATCACAACATATCAATACAACACATTGATATAAAAACATTATGAAAACAATTTTCAATACCATAATAAAAGAAAATCAAAGCATGGTATTTATTTTTTTCATTTTAAAAGAAATGGTTATGGCTTGTAGAGGAATATGAAGCTCAAATAATGGTCACGGTGGCGGAGAAGTTGTTGTCGCCGTATACGTACGACAAAAAAAACATTCCCTATTGTTGTTTAGTAAACACTTCGTATAAAAAAGATTACTTTTGAGTAAACATAAATGTCAAGGGGGTTTATACACTATATAAAAGAATGTTGTCTATTAAACATAATATGCCTCAGTGAAAGAAGATTGAGATGAAATCCCATACCTCAGGCCTGACATGACTTGATCGTTCTTTAATCTCCTGAATAATAAACTTGAGTTAATAATGGTCGTTTTAACGATCATGGCTACTTGAGTCAGAAATAAACTCTTTATAATTACAAATTTGTTCATGGGGTAAAATATCCATTATATCCAGAATTATATTCATTATGAAGATATCAAATATATCAACTATATCCTTTATATACATTCATTTATAATATTACGAAACATTTAGAGGTATGAAATGAAATGCACCGTTCATGGAGACGGTAAGCCGTACGTACGCATGAACGCTACATCCATTTCTATTTTATATTTAATGGAATTAAAACACAATGATACATAATAGTATTATAATTACAGTATGGCATCATATATAATATCATTAAATATATCCTTTATACGTACCACACGTGGTATTAATGAATCAAATCACATTGTGGGGGTGTTAGTCCGCACTTCCTAAAATGAAGATATCACGTTTACCCATTATGAAAACCATAAAGTTATGCCATAAATGAAAAATACAGAAGCTTATGAAAAACATATTCATATTATATATCATATATAAATATAGTGACATCTTAATGGCCTCCTTTTAATGTGTTAAAATAATATTGAACAATCATTGTTTCGTGAGGCAGAAATTCACCATCCACAGAAACAGTATGTTCATTATCCATTAGATGTAGGTGTCTATAAGTGTAGCTCGAATAATTCTTATAAAAACATCCTATTATATTGAAGATACTGGAGTTGTTACAAAATAAATGAATAAAAATAGTTTAGGTGGTTCGAGAATCAAAATAAAACAAAAGAACACAAGTGAATACATTACCTTAAAATCGGGTAACTCCCTTTGGTTTGAACCTAAAGGGTTTATTGAAGAGATTCCTGCCTAAGGTAAGGCTTCTATGATGAGGATAGGTATGTGTAGAGACAAAATTATTAGAGCTCGGCCACGCCATAGGCTTGAGAGGTGTAGATAAGGAGGTATAGGTGGGGGCCTTTTATAAGACGAGAGGAGGGGCACACTTGGAAAGTTACAAAATGATACTTTATTTTCAAATGAATTTCGGATTTTAAAGGTCCCACATTGATCTATTTCGAGGATAAAGAGATAAGGGTTCTAAATATACTCATACAATAGGTGTTTGACAAGTGTAGGTCTTAGATTTTACATTATCTTTTTATTTTTTTTAAATCGTTAAATAATGAGTTAATCTCTTCATCATCATGATGTCATAAATAATTTAATTTATTTAATGTCTAAAAATTATTAAAAAAATACTATGATGTAGGAAATATTTTTAGCTTTCCAATGACTATTTATAGTCCAAGATATCAGTTATTTAGACCTAATTAAATTTTTTTTACTCAGGTGATACATTCATTGTTATATTTAACTTTCTTTAAAAAAAAGGATAAAAAGTCATTATCACACAAAAGTGATTCCATGGGGTTCCCAAGATTGGTACAAGGAATACCATGGTCGGCCATGACACAACCAGCAGTATTAGGACACATTTTGGGGTCTTTTTTTATTATTATGATATTTTTTTATTATCCTTAACTACTCGATTACTAATTAATCAAGATAATTAATGACAATTACCGTCGTTACTATCCATAATGTCCAAAAACAAAAGAGTCTTAATTAGATAATTTAGAACATATGATTCCAAATTTTGTATCCATTTTACCAAATTCCAAAAATAGAAATTTCAATAATTAATTTAAAAATAATTCATGTTGTCACAACAAATGTCGGGTTTTTAGAAATAATATCTATTAAAAGTTTGGCACATGTTTCTTCCCAATTCTAAATTAATAATTAATTATAATGACCACCATTGGATTATATGGTAAAAATATATTCTAATTACACTTTAAGACTAATTTAAAATATAATCTATCCATATAATAAAATTAGATGAAAAAGGAGTTTTGATGTAAAATGTAGTAATTTTCGCTATTCATTAAAAATTAAGCATGGTCAGAAAAATAACAAAAATTTACCCAAGGTAAATTTCAATGTCCCAATCATAAAGAATAAGTATATTTTGACAAATATATCTTATAATATTGTCAAAAGTTATATTTAAAAATGGTTCTCTGTCAAACGGTGATAAAACAATCTTTTAAAAATATTAGAGTATTCCATGCTTAATATTGGATTTATTCTAATTTTAAGCCTCTAAAACACTATCTAATTCATAAATAGACATGGATAAGAATATTTATTATTAATTACTTACTTGGTATGTTACATACTTTCCCCCTTTATAAAATTCCGTCCCCGCAATTTATTTACTTATTGAATAAGTGGGGGTATTTATCCCTCATTGCATTTTCAGATTCCCATGTTGCCTCTTCACTCATGTGGTTTTTCCGAAAATCCTTTACTTGACGAATCACCTTATTCTGCAACACTTTCTACCTGTGACCAAGAATCTGAACCGTTTTTTCCTCATAAGATAGATTCTCTTCCAACTGAACTACCTCTATACTCAAAACATGGGATGGATCTTGCATATACTTCCTTAACATTGAAACATGAAAAACATTGTGTACCTGAGATAAACTCGGAGATAAAGCCACTCGGTAAGAAACTGATCCAACTCTCTCCAGAATTTCATATGGTCCAATGAACCTTGGACTCATTTTCCTTTCTTACCAAATCACATCACACTTCTCCATGGTGATACTTTGAGAAAAACATGATCAACTACATCAAAAGAGAGATTCTTCCTCCTGTTGTCCGCATAACTCTTCTTCCTGCTCTGAGCCATTCTCACGTGTCTCTGTATCATCTATAATTTTTCTGCCAACTCTTCTACCAATTCTGGTCTCATCAACTTCCTATCACCCACATCATCCTAGAAAGATGGAGTTCAACACCGCTTCCCATATAATGCCTCAAATGGTGACATATGTATAGTAGAATGAAAACTATTATTATAAGAAATCTCAACCAAAGAAAGTTGTTGGTCCCAACAACCCTGATAATCCATCGACAAGCACGTAGAATATCCTCCAATGTCAAGATTGTTCGTTATGACTGCTCATCTGATTGAGGATGAAAAGCTGTACTAAAATTTAATTCTGTACCCAACGACTTTTGAAGGCCTTTCCAAAAGATAGAAGTAAACCTGGGATCACAATCAGATAAAATGGAGAGGGGAACTCCATGTAACCTGACTATCTCTTTGAGATACAAACGAGAATGTTGATCTAGGGAAAAATTATCTCGTATAGAAATGAAATGAGCAGATTTAGTAAAGCGATCAACAATAAACCAGATTTCATTATTACCTCGATATGTCTTCGGTAGTCCCACAACAATGTCCATGGATATATTTTCTCATTTCCATTATGGAACTGGTAAAGGCTAAAGCATCCCTTTCGGTAACTACCGCTCTGATTTAACCTGCTAACATGTCAAACACTTCACAGTAAAATCATCAATATCTCTTTTCATTCCATCCCACCAGTAATACTCCCAAAGATCTCTATACATCTTAGTACTTCCAGGATGAACTGAAAACAGAGAACTATGAGCTTCACATAACAAATCTCTTTTCAACTGTGAATCACACAGTACACACAATCTCTTACCAAATCTCAAAACACAATCATTATCAATATTAAATTCAGGAAACTTACCCTTCTGAACCAACTCTACCTTTTTCTGCAACTCATTGTCTTACTTCTGTGCTTTCTTGATTCTGTCTGATAGAGAAGATTTCACTAATACCTGAAACAAAACAGAAGGACATACTGCACCAATAACATCTATGACATAGTTCATCAAATCCAAAACCAAAGGATCATGTTCCAAATGCAACATTGTTAATGAAGCATTACTTTTTTGACTCAAAGAATCATCCACTTTATTTGTTTTTCCCGGATGGTAATGAATTGTACAATCATTATCTTGGATTTATTCTATCCATCTCATCTATGTCATGTTCAATTCTTTCTGTGTGAATATATATACTTTAAACTTTTGTGATCAGTATATATTTCACACTTTACTCCATACAAAGGATGCCTCCAAATTTTTAAAGCGAAAACAATAGCAGCTAATTCCAAATCATGTGTAGGGTAATTAACCTCATGAGTTTTCAACTGTCATGAATCATAAGCAATTACCTGATAATTCTTCATTAGGACGCAACCATTTCCTTTCAATGAAGCATCACTCTAGATAACAAACACACCATTCCTAGAAGGAATGTTCCAAAACTGGAGCATTCACCAATCTTCTTTTCAACTCCTGAAAACAATCATCACATTCTTTTGTCCAGACAAATTTAACACCCTTCCGAGTTAGCATGGTCATTGGACTAGATAACCGTGAAAAATTTCTAACAATCCTTCAGTAATAGCCTTCCAAACTAAGGAAGCTACGAATCTCAGTTACATTTGTGGGTCTTGGCCATTCTTTAATAACCTTTGTTTTTTCAGGATCAAAAGTTATCCCATCTTTAGAAACAATGTGAGCAAGGAAAGAAATTTGTTGCAACCAAAAATCACACTTGCCGAATTTCCCATAAATTTATTTTTTCATTTATGGTTTGTAAAATAACCATTAAATGGATTTCATGATCCTATTTACTTTTAGAAAACACAAAAATATCATCAATGAAAACAACCACAAACATATCCAGCAACACATGGAAAATTCTATTCATTAAGTCCATTAAGACAGCTGGTGCATTGGTTATCTCAAAAGGCATTACTACAAATTCATAATGGCCATATCTTGTATGAAACACGATCTTCAGAACATCTGCTTCCTTTACCGTCAACTGATGGTACCCCGATCTCTGGTCAATCTTTGAAAACAACTGAGCTCCCTGGAGCTGATCAAACAAGTCATCGATATGAGGAAAAGGATATTTCATCATAATAGTGATGTTATTCAAGGATCTATAATCAATGTAAAGTCTCATAGAACCATCTTTTTTTAACAAATAAAACAGGAGAACCCCATGGTGATGTTTTAGGTCGAATGAAACCATTCTCTAATAAATCTTGAAATTGCTCCTTCAGCTGTAAAAGTTAAATTTTGGACATTTGATAAGGGGGTTTTGAAATTGGCTTAGCATCAGGAACTAAGTCAACAATAAACTCAACTTCCCGATATAGTATTATTCTAGGAAACTCATCAGGAAAAAACATCAGGATACTCATTTACCACCAGCACATCATTAATCTGAACAGTTCCTTTGTTTTCAACAATATGTTCACGGTAAAATTCAATTCCATCTTTTACAAGTTTCTCGGCCTCTTAATATGTTATCAATGGTAAGGGTTCATTCTTGTACACAAACTGAAAGTCATTCTAAAAAGAAACTTATTTTTCTCTCTAGTCAATCTTAGCATGGTAAAAAGAGAGCCAATCCATACCTAGGAGATCATCAAACTCTACTAGAGGTTGAAAAATTAGGATTGCAAGTAGGTTCTTTCCACGGATAAGGATAGGAAGATTCTTATAAAGTCTTTTTGCCTCAAAATTTCCCCCAGGTGTTTTTACCACAAGTTCAAGAGTCATTTCTTGAGATGGTATTCCCATTTTACTAGAAAAGTTTTTAGAGATGAAAGAATGGGAAGACCCCAAATCAAACAACACACTGGCATAATCTGAAAAAAAAGTACCTGATACAACTTCATTTGATGGACTGGAATCTGCTGAAGTAGTTGGAAAGGATTTCAACACCCCTTTTTACCTGTAGTCTAACTGCTTCCCATCACTCAAGCTCTTTGTTAGACACTCGTTTGCATAGTGACCCATCTCATTGCACTTAAAACATATCACTAACTGTAAACCAAATTTGGAGTTACCATCACCTTGATCTTTTTCAGTGCAATCACGAGCCTTATGTCCCATCTTACCACATCGGTAGCACTTTACAGAATTCAGAAGAAATTCCCCAGCATGCCTTTTACCACATTTATCACAAACATGAAACTCAGTTTTCTTACCAAATTACCTTTTTAAATAATTATTTCCTTTCTCCTTCCACCACAATCTCTTCTTCTTGTTGTTGTTATAGATCACTTAATCATCGTCAATATCCATTTCCACCTACTTATCACATCGAACAAGCCTTTCATAACTTTTGAACTCACAAGAGGATAAATCCCTTTGATATTTTGGAATTTATCCTGAGTAAAAACAATTGATTTTACTATCAAGGTCTCAGATAAAATTTGTAGCATACCTTGCCAATCGAGTGAACCTTTCTTCATAGGTAGCCACAGATTCTTCCTCTTGCCTCAATTATAGGAATTGTTTTTCCATCCTAAGTCAAACAGCCTTAGGAAAATACTTCTCAAGAAACATACCTTTGAATTCATCCTAGTTGAGAGAATCATTCCCATTAGTGTCCCTGATATTTTTAAACATCGACCACCACTGATCGTGCTTCACCCTCCAAATGGTAAATAACAAGACTAACCTTTTGATTTTCTGAACACCCCATGACATCAAAAATATTCTCCAGTTCTTTAATCCACCCTTCAGCTAGCACAGGGTCAGATGATCCTCTGAATGATGGGGGAAGTTGCCTCATGAAATGTTCCACCACTGACATGTTCCCTTACGGTTGATCTGGCAGATCTCATGCATGGATACCGCCCCCATTTATCGCTTTAGTCAAGTGCGCCATTAGTCTAACAAACTGTTCAGTTCCAATTCCGACCATCTGAGGATACTAATTCCGAAGTTTATTTCCTTCTGTATTCCTTCCTAGTACTGCTTACCTTTTTCCTCTACGGAAAACCATTCTAAACAAACATGTCTTAGATGAAACAACATGGTAATATTCAAATGCTATATCATTTTCAATTTGACCATAAAAAATATTTTCGGATAATCATTTAATAGAATTCTAACTTCTAAAGTTATCTAATCCGACCTCTGATACCAACTACAAGGCCCCACCCATAAACATTACTTAATCTTGATTTACTTCAATATTACACGTTGTGGATCTTTTCAGGATTACAGTTTTAGAGAATTAGATCATAAAACATGCATTGCATTCCACATTTAAACAACGTGGTTACATAAAAGATAGTACTCATTTTTTCCATCAACAAAATCATATTTAAAATAAAAAATGGATTCATTCTTGACACATCCTTGACACTATCATCACATCATGTACCATTCCCATGACCTATGAAAAACATTTCAAAAACATAGGATGAGCATAAAAATCGCAGTAAGGGATTTACAAATATGGGAAGCAAACATGAGTACAAATATACATAAGAATGAAACTATACTTTACACATAAAACATAAGCTATTTAACATACCTCATCAAATCATGAATAAATTATAGAAATCATAAGATATAAAGTTAACATGAGGCATTCATAACATTCTTACGTAGGGAGTAACCCTCTTGGTTACTTTTGGAATACCCATCACATTATATTCCCTAAAACGCTTCTGAGAAACCTTAATGTTTAACTCCTTCATGTTACCCAATGAATTAGAGAGCTATATCGGGCTCACCCAACCTTAGATTATCACTAAACCACACATCTTCATAACCATTCCCAAGAACCATAACATAATTTTATCACATAAAACATGCATAAAGGAAACATAACATTTCCACTTTTCAATCACAAAATATCAATACAACACATTGATATTAAAACATTATGAAAACCATTTTCAATACCATAATAAAAGAATTGTAAAGAATGTTATTTATTTTGTTCAGTTTAAAAGAAAAGGTTATGGCATGTAGAGTAAGCCGAATCTCAAATAATGGTCACAGTGGCGGAGAAGTGGTTGTCACCGAATACGTACGACAAAAAAAACATTCTCCCCTGTTGTTTAGTAAATGATTCGTATAAAAAAGATTAATTTTGTGTAAAAATAAAAGTCATGGTGGTTTATACACCATATAAAATAATGTTATGTATAAAACATAATATGCCTCAATGAAAGGAGAGTGAGACAATGTCCCATACCTCGGGTCCGACTTGACTCGATAGTTCTTTAATCCCCTAAATAATATACTTGAGTTAATTTATACTTGATTAAGAACATTTTTCAAGTTAATTATGTCTTTTATATCATATATTACCATGTCATTAACACTATGTAATTATTTAAGTTAATAACGGTCATTTTAACGATCATTGCTACTTGAGTCAAAAATAAACTCGTTAAATTACAAGTTTGTTCATGGGGTAAAATATCCATTATATCCAAAATTATATTCATTATGTATATATCAAATATATAAAATATATCAATTATATACATTCATTTATAATATTACATAACATTTAGAGGTATGGAATTAAATGCACCATTAATGGAGACGGTAAGCCGTACGTACGCATGAACGCTACTTCCATTTCTATTTCATATTTAATGGAATTAAAACATAATGATAAATAATATTATTATAATTATAGTATGGAATCATATATAAAATAATTAAATCTATCCTTTAGATGAACCACATATGTTATTAATGAATCAAATCACTTTGAGGGGGCGGTAGTCCGCACTTCCAAAATTGAAGATATCGCATTTACCCATAATGGAAACCATAAAGGTATTCCATAAATGAAAAATACAGAAGCTTAAGTAAAACATAAACATATTATATATCATATATAAATATATTGACATATTAATGGCCACCAGTTATGGTGTTAATAAAATAATGAACACAGATTGTTTCGTGAGGCAGAAATTCACCATCCACAGAAACAGTATGTTCTTTACCCATTATATATAGGTGTCTATAAGTGTATCTCTAATAATTATTATAAAAACATCCTAGTATATTTAAGATACTGGAGTTGTAACAAAATAAATTAATAAAAATAGTTTAGGGGGTTGGAGAAGCAAAATAAAACAAAATAACACAAGTGAAGACATTACCTTAAAATCGGGTAACTCCCTTTGGTTTGAACCAAAAGGGTTTCTTGAAGAGCCTCCTGCCTATGGTAAGGCTTCTAAGATGAGGAAAGGGATGTGGAGAGACAAAATAATCAGGGATTGGATGAGTCAAAGGCTTGAGAGGTGTGGGTAAGGAGGTAGAGGTGGGGGCCTTTTATAAGAGGAGACGAGGGGCCCTCTTGGAAAGTTACAAAATGTTACTTTATTTTCAAATGAGTTTAGGATTTTAAAGGTCCCACAATGATTTATTTCTAGGATAAGGTGATAAGGGTTCGAAATATACTCATCTAATAGGTCGTTGACACATGTAGGTCTTAGATTTTACATTATCTTTTTATTTTATTTAAATCGTTAAATAATGAGGTAATCGTTGTATCATAATTATTTCATAAATAATTTAATTTATTTAATGTATAAAAATTATAAAATAAATAGGATGATGTAGGAAATCATTTTGGATTTCCAGTTACTATTTATAGTCTTAGAGATCATTTATTTAGAAAAAATTAAAAATGTTTTACTCTGGTGATACATTCTTTGTTATATTTATATTTCTTTGAAAATAAAAAGATAAAAAGTCATTATCACACAAAAGTGATTCCATGGGGTCCCCACGTTTGGCACAAGGAATCCCATGGTTTTCCATGACACAACCAGTATTATTAAGACACATTTGGGGTCATTTTTCATTATTATGATATTATTTTATTATCCTTAACTACCCGATTACTAATTAATCAAGATAAATAAAGATAATTACTGTCGTTACTATTCATAATGTCCAAAAACAAAAGAGTCTTAATTAGATAATTTAAACCTTATGATTCCAAATATGGAATCCATTTTAATAAATTACAAATATTGCAATTTCAATAATTAATTTAAAAATATTTTTCTTTGTCAACCCAAATATCGGGTTTTTAGAAATAATATCTATGAAAAGTTTTGCTATTGTTTATGACCAATTCCAAATAAAAATTAATTATAATGACCACCGTTGGATTAGATGGTAACAATATAATCTAATTACACATTAAGACCAATTAAAAAGATAATATAACCATATAATTAAATTAGATGAAAAAGAAGTTTTGATGTAAAATTTAGTATTTTTCGCTATTCATTAAAAATTGAACATGGTCAGAAAAATACCAAAATTTACCCAAGGTAAATTTCAATGTCCCAGTCATAAAAAATAAGTTATTTTGACAAATATATCTTATAAAATTGTAAAAATGTATATTTAAAAATGGTTCTCCATCAAAAGGAGGTAAAACAATCTTTTATAAATATTAGAGTATTCCATGATTAAGTTTGGATTTATTCTCATTTTAAGCCTTTAAAACACTATATAATTCATAAATAGACATAGAGAAGAATATATATTATTCATTAATTACTTGGTATGTTACAATTTCATTCCATCCCACCAATATTACTCCCGAATATCTCTGTACATCTTAGTACTGCCAGGATGAACTCAAAACGGAGAACTGTGAGCTTCGCATAACAACTCATTCTTCAATTGTGAATCACAAGGCACACATAATATCTTTCCAATCCTTAGAAAAAAATAATTATAAACATTAAAATCAGGTATCTTATCCTTCTGAACCAACTCTACCTTTTTCTGTAACTCACTATCTTCCTTCTGCGCTTTCTTTATTCTATCTGATAGAGATGATGTCACTGACACCCGAAACAAAACAGAAGAATTTTCTACAACAAGAACTTATATTCTAAATTTCATCAAATCAAAAACCATAGGCTCTTATTCTATTTGTAGCATTGCTAATGAGACATTACTTTTTTGACTCAAATCATCGGCCACTTTATTTCCATTTCCTGGATTGTAATGGATCGTGCAATTATAATCCTTGATTAATTCTATCCTTATCTTATGTCTCATGTTCAAATATTTTGTAGTGAATATATACTTTAAACATTTGTGATCAGTATATATTTCACATTTTACTACATAAAAATGATGCCTCCAAATTTTTAAAGCAAAAACAATAGCAGCTAATTCCAAATCATGTGAAGAGTAATATAACTCATGAGGTTTCAACTGACATGAAGCATATGTAATTACCTGATCATTCTGAATTAAGAAACAAACCAGTCCTTTCAATGAAGCATCTATGCAGATAAAAAACTCACAATTTTTCAAAGGCAATGCCAAAACTGGATCATTCACTAATCTTCTTTTTAATTCCTAAAAACAATCATCACATTCTTTTTTCCAGATGAACTTAATACCTTTTCGAGTTAACTTAGTCATTGGACTATATAACCATGCAAAAGTTTCAACAAATCTTCGGTAATAACCTTCCTAACCAATAAAAATAAAAATCTCGGTTATATTTGACAGTCCTGGCCATTCTTCAACAACCGTTTTTTAGTAGGATCAACAGTTATGCTATTTTTTGAAACAATGTGACCAATGAATGAAATTTTTTGTAACCCAAACTCACACTTGCTAAATTTCTCATAATGTTTCTTTTCATTTAATATTTGAAAGAAAACCCTTAAATGACTTTCATGTTCCCCCTTACTTTTTAATAAAACCAAAATATCACCAAAAAACATAACCACTATTTATCACCTGAATTAACTGAGCCATCACTGCACGAAACTATTCAATTCTGATTCTGAACATCTCTTGATGCTGATTTAGATGGTCATTTCACTCTGTATGACTACCCATCACAACTACCCTATTTCCTCTACGGAAAACCATTATCAATAGAGAAATATATTAGGCAATGTGATGTGGTAATCTATAAATGCTATATGATTTCAATATTAACATAAATTACTTTATGGATATTAATTTAACAATACCCTAACTCTTAAAGTTTTCTAAACCGACCTCGGATACCATCTATAAGGACCCTCCCTTAATCCATGATTAATATTGAATTAAATGAATAATTCACATTAAGGAACTTTTCAGGTTTAGAGTATTAGAGAATTATGAAAAAACTATTACATCTCAAAAGATTTAAAAAGTAGAGACTTCTAAACAGTTTCCATTATTTTTACAAAACATGAACTCTTGAGAAAATGATTCATGTCTAGTTACATGTTTAATACATATTGACTTTTCCTTGATCAAATCCATGAACCTATTCCACATTATGTCCTGTGAAAAACATTTTAAAAACTTGGTATGAGCATAAAAATATCAGTAAGGGATACACAATGAAGGAAAACTGTTAGTTTTTCAAAACAACAAGTAAACCATGAATAATTTAACATAAGTAATACTTTTCACCTTTATGATGTAGTAAATACTCTTAACTGAATAAAAGATCATTACATACCCTTTTGTAACTGAAAGATTACCATAAAACCCATATAAAGAACACATAACATATAAAGGTAACTTGGGACATAAACATACATAAATGGAATAACCATACAGTCAACATATACACATATCACTAAATGGAATAGCCATACGGCTGACCTCCATACCCAATGCAATTGAGGATATAACATAACCACCCATCCGGGTATTCACGACACCACATAAATATATTGACAGAACAAATCAATTTTCATAACCATTTTCAATACCAATAATACGTAATATAGTATATGGTATTTTTTTTCTTTTAAAAGACATTATGGATTTTTGGTGAAGCCAAAGATCAAATAATACTCGTGGCGGAAGAATGTTCATTAACACCACCTACATTAAAAGAAACATTCCTTTTTGTCGTTTAGTAAAACGCTTTATAGAAATAGATTCCCTTTGAATAGTCAAGGGTGATTATATAGAGTATAAAAGAAATTCGTGAATTAAAACAAAATATTCCTCAATGAAAGGAGATTGAGACGAAGTCCCATAACACGTGTCCGACTTGACTCGTTCATTCTTTAATCTCCTGAATACTAAACTAAATATAATTTCTACGTGATAAAGAACCTCTTTCAAGTTTATTGTTCCTTTTATATAACTTATTACCATGTTATAAACAATATGTAATCATTTAAGTTAATAACATTCATTTTGCTGATATTTGGTACTTGAGTAAAAAAGGAACAACTTATATTTACCAATTGTCCATATGGTCAATTTTCCATTATTTCCAGAATGGTATTCATGATTTAGATTTCATATATATCATATATATCTAGTCTATACATGTATTTATAATAGTAAAAAACATTAGGAGATAAGAAATGAAATGCACCATTCATGGAGACGGTAAGCCGTACGCACCAATGAACGCTACATTCATTTCTATTTCTTATTTTAATGGAATTAAAACATAATGATACATAGGTATATTATAATGAAAGTATAATATAGTATACAATATCATTAAATATATACTTTATACATCCCACATATGGTATTAATGAGTCACATTACTTTAAGGGGGCGGTAGTCTGCACTTCCTCAAATGTGATTACTATATTTACCCACTATGGAAACCATAAAGGCTAGATATAATTTGGAAGTAAAATAGCATAAGGAATTTGAACAAATAAAAAATATCTTATATAATTACAGTTACATCATAATGTTCATCATGAGAGCCGGTAAGATGTAATTGAACAATCATCGTTTCGTGAGGCGTTAATTTTCCATCCACAGAAACATTATGTTCTTCATCCATTAGATGGAGTTCTGTGTAATTGTAGTTTGAATAATTCTCATAAAACATTCTAGTATATTGAGTATACTTTTTTTTACAAAAGAAAGGAATAAAAAGATTTTAGGTGTTGAAGAAGTAAAATAAAAGAAAACAATTGAAGAGAAATAGATACCTTTAATTTGGGTTACTTTCTTTGGTTTGAACGAAATGGCTTCTTGAAGAGACTTATACCTAAAATAAGGCTACTAGTGAAAGGATAGGGATGTGGGGCATTATTTGGGCAGATTTTTGATGTGCCAACAGACTTGAGAGGTGTGAGGAATTGGTTAGAAGTGGTGTCCTTTTATAAGGGAGAGGTGGGGCACTTTAGGAATGTGTGATAATATTTTTTTTTAATATATTGATATTCGGTTTCTAATGGTCCAACAATCATTAAGGGCAAATATAAGAGGACTCATATTCGAAATAAAATCATCCAATAGTAATTTTATAGGTTTTGGATAATATTTTAATCATTATAATCTTATTTATTTGAATGATTTATTAATGAGTTAAACACTGTATTATTATTGTGTCATAAATAATTTAATCCATTTGATGGATGAAAATTATAAAAAAATTACCATGATATAGGAAATCTTTTTATCTTTCCACATAATATTTATAGATGAAATGGTAATTTATATAACCCCATATAAAAATAAATTTACTAAAAGATATATGTTCTTTTCATTTTTTCCTTTACTTTAAGTTAATTAATATAAATTGTCATTATCACTCCTATGTGGCTCTATGGGGTCCTAAAATCGGCACAAAGATGCCCATTATCGTTAGTTACTCAACCAATAAGTTTTGGACAAGTGTTAAGGAAAATATGAATTATTATAATATTCTTTTAACCTTGAATTACCCTATTTACATTTACACGCGGTAAATAAAAGTCAAATGTTACTATTTACAAAAAATTATTTGCATCTTAATGAACAAAATTTTACTATTTAATAACAACCATGTATGTATTATTTTCGAAATTCAATTCATAGAAGTGATAAAATTTCATTTAAATGAAAAAGTCATTTTTTAACTATCACTAAGTGGTTTCACTATTCATAAAAAATTGTTGTTTTTCATAAAAATACCAAAAAATCAGCCTAAGATATATATGATATTCCTAATTAAAAAATTATTTCTATTTTTCCAAATTCATAACATATAATTTGAATTAATTAATTTTAAAATTAATTCCCGTTTTCAAAACAAATAGCGTGTTTGTAAGAAACAATAACTGAACAAAATTGATACTTGTTTATGTCCAATTTAAAAGTGAAATTTATTCCAATGCCCAAAATTTGATTAAATGGTAAAAATATATTTTATTTTCACTTTAAAACCAATTAAAAATATAGTCTAACCATGTAAATAAATTTGATTAAAAGGCAATTTTGAATTAAAATACAATATTTTTCACTATTCATTAAAAATGATCATTATCATAAAAATGCCAAAACTATTACCCAAAGTAATATATGTTGTCCCTATTCTAAAGAAGTATTTTATTTGGTCATATAGAATTTATTAATGTATCCAAAACTACATTTAAAAAGGGTTCTCCATTAAAAGGCAATAAATAGGCCCTTTATTATAAATTATTCTTAAAATATATTTATTCACATTTTAAGCCTATAACTTTTTATTGGATAATGTAAACACCGTTAAAATACATTTATAATCATATTGTAGTTAGTTTCATTCATTCTCTCTAATACAATGTCTTGAAGTTAACTACAATTTTAAATAATAATATTATATTATTATTGTGCAACGTAAGATTCCAAAGTAACTCGTTGTTGCGTATCGGGTACGCTATCAAACATAGAAACCCATTTAAAGTAAAATTAATATTTAATGATGAAATATAAATGAATATGAAAATATCTTAATCATCATTTACTTGGGAAGTTACACCAACTTTCACCAAGAAAAAAATATAGTTATTATCATTTCTCAATGTGATAAAAAATGATCGAGAAAATCAAATAACCTAAAAAAAAAGGCTTGTATTGAATAAATAAAAAAACAAGGGTTTGGATAGAATAAATATTGTGTTGTAAGATCGAGTCTTTGTGTTTTTTAGATGGTGTTGATAAGAATATGGTCATAAAGCCTTTTTTTGGGCAAAATTTTATTACCACAAAAAAGCATGAGATTAGTGTTATTCATGGTGAAACAATGAGAACACACTTTCGGATAGTGAATGGTGTTTCTAGAAATTCATCCAAGCTACCAAGAAAAAAGCTATGAAGAATTAAAATATGATATTATATGATGCAGATAAAGGGTCATAAAATTTATAAATTCGTAACTCCAATGATAAGGTATATTCCATATGTTGAGAAAGGTAAAATTATATAATATACAAATCATGATGATTCATGTAATTATACTAAGATGAAAATTGTTTTCAAAAAATAATGTCTAGTTGTTTGTAAAATATCAAAATAATTGTATAAAAATTGGATGGAGTAGAAAAACATGCTGACGATAAATGAAATCATGTTTCCATAGGAAATGAGGTGGAAAATTAAATTCAACACAAATATGGTGACTAGTGTGTCAGGTGTTCTAAATATCTATATAGTCCCCAAGACTATATGGAAATTGTACCTAATCAATGTGAGGTGTTTGAAAAAAATAAATCATTGGAGACCTCTTATACACAAATAACAACAATTTAAAATGACAATACATACAATTAAATGATTGAGATTGGGATAATAAAATGAAAACAATGAGAGGAATATCTAATACTGAACGTTACTCCTAATGAAAATGAAGGTACCTCATAATTACCTAATATATAGAAATTAATTAGTAATGGAGGAAATTGATGGACATGGATGAATCCCATAAGGGGAATTTATTATATGTCATTGTAAAATCTTCCTTATATTGTGCATGTTAAACCAATATATATACTTATAAAAATTGAAATTAAGGTATGGAAATCACACTATCATCCCATGTTCTTAATTTAAATAATTATATTACTATTTAAGATCTCTTGATTGTTGTCAATATGTTATTAAAGTGGGAGATATGTTTACTTCTCTTGATATTTATTTTTTTTGGTTAAATTACATGAAAGATTTATAATTTCACAAATAAATAAGATTATTTCTAATCTAATTAATGAAAATTTTTATTTTATAAGATTTATTTCACATGAAAGTTATTTATGGGTTTCATTAAAATCCATAGTTGTATATATCATATTGTATACACCCGGTTAGCCTATTAATAAGGATACTTGGTTAACAAATTGATCATTTCTAAGGTAACTTTAGGATGAAATTTATCCCAAAGAAGTGGTCATGTAATTTTTATTTAGATAGGTGATCATATTTCAGAAAAAATATTAATTTGGAAAACACCATTGGCCATTTAAATATTTATTTTCAATAAGGGAGAGAGATTTTATCATCAAATATTGACTTCAGATATGTGCTAATATTGACAAAATAAAATAAAACGTGGCGTATTTTTAATCATATTTTTTATTTGTTGTCAAGAATTAATTATGTGTTACTAGATGAAATGTACATTCATGGAGAAGTCGTATGGATTCAGTTAAATGTATTGAATTTTTTTTCTGTACAGTTTTTCATGATAAATCTATCCATTTGTTTTTCTAGTTTTAAATTGAAAAGTCATGAGATATATCGTTTTTTATATTTTTAGTATTCTATAAAGTATATAAGAATAATGAAAATATTATGTTTCATTAAATAAATTTTTTATTTAAATGAATTTGGATTCCATAGGGAGTATTTGGTGAAAATATAATAATTCATTGCATTTGGAAATGGTAATCTAGTAATATTACATAAAGAATGAACATGATTATATATAGGTTAATTTGAGTATACCTCATATTAAATAAATAAGGGCCAACCCACAAAATATATAGTCTACTCAACAAAGGGAACATGTGGGACTTTGAGGTCAAATCATGCCCATAGGAGTGCCCCATGAAAATAAAATGGGTGGTATGAGGCACTCCACACACAAAGTGGGGGATGACTTGTGTTTAAGGAACATGGAGTGTGTACACCCATAGGTGAAAATATTGTGGAATACATGCTAGAAAAGATATGTCTCCATGGTGGGTATGTGTATGTGGAATGGGTTTTGAACCACATAGTCGACCAAATAAAATTATTTTCATCATTTTTCAATTAATATTGAGAGGATCCTCTTTAAGAGATTGATGTGAGATAGCTGATTCGTAGAGTACTATTCCCACATGACTAAAAGTTATGGAAACAATGTTTTATATCTGATTGTAGTGATATGCATCATCAATTATATCTTACATAACATAAATTCTAATTATCCAATCCCACCAATTCCATACTTGAAAATTTGGTTATCGTATTCTACCTTCAGTCACTCAAGGATAGCCCACTTGATCTTGATATAATCAACTAACAGCATTTGAAATTTCAAAGGCTTGATATGACATTCAATGAATAGAAGAAATGAATCAGACATAATATTTCTTATATATGATGGTTTCAAATCCATCTTAAGAATCCATCACTTAAAGTGGTTGAAAGAAAAATCATGTAACATGAGTCCTTTACTTAAATCCCCAACCTGTTGAATGATGGTCTTAAGATTACAAAATTCAATGGAAACAAACAACATTCCATTTAAAAAAGGTTTCAAATGGAAATAAAAAAATCATTGAGCTGATGAATTTACTTAGTTATTACCAAATAAACATAAATGCATCTCAGACCACTTGAACCTTCTATATTTTTTAGGAATTTTTACATGTATTATTCATAATTTTTATGATGATGTAAACAGGGGCTTATAATGATCATTGAAGGTAACATGTGAAGTTATCTTTCAGTTTATTATCATAGCAGTGATTGTGGAGATGTTCAATAGTAAAAATCCAAATATCTATTCATGTTTTAATGGGTCCTTAGAAAACCTAAATACTAATGATTACGAATTGTAAAAATTAAAATATTAATTGAGACCCATCAAAGCATTTTAAATGTATTTTTTATAAATCCGTAAATACTCTCGAAAATCATTAAACATGTGTGCTTTAATCATATGAACTAGATTTATGTGATACATATGATCTCATCAAGGAATTTCTTATACTAACCCACAAATAGTGACCATTTTATAATGATGGTGAGGATAAAAAATATGAGATGTGCATCTATTTTATCTATAACAATTATTATTATGATATAAAATTGATTTTGTTATTTTGTATGTAATTAGGTTGAGGAAATATCATTTTATTTTTGTGGGGAGTGACACTTTGGTACTAACAAGTGTATTATTCAAGTCAAGAACCAAAAATGCGGGTAATAATGGATTTGTGTGGTCTTTTTGATAAACCCCTCTATTACATATTTTTTAATAAATATATTGTAATTTTAATTGCAATATCATTTTTTAATTTTGTTTTTCAATAGTTTTCTTTTGTAAGGGTGTGTTATTTTTAACCTCAGAAAACTACATTAATGATAAAAATAAAATCCTTTATTCAAATAATTAGTATATTAAAAACGACATATTTTGGAATATTCATAATATTAAATTTCAAAAAGTGAAAAAGAAGTAATTTTTTATTAGTAAATATATAACACATTAAAAATTATTTTTAGGGAAAAATATTTTATAAGTTTAAAATGTTAATTATAGGTTTCTGGATTAAAATTAATATTTATAATTTATATATATTTCATTTGTAAATATTTAATAAGGTTATTTTTTTATTAATATTTTAATCCATTATTATATACTAAGGATTTAGTAAACTTGTGATATTTTATAAAATGTAATTTTTTACAATAAAAAATCATTTTAGAAAAATAACCTGAAATCAACCTAGAATAATATTATCATAATGAATTAATGCAATTAATTGCATTTTTAAAAATTCAAAATAAGAAAATGAACAATTTATCAATTAATGAGAAATTAAAAATGTAGAATATCAATAATTTATATAAAAATAGGTTCCTAAATTTATGTGTTTGAAATATTATTTCATTAAATTTATTAATTTGATGAAGCAGAATTTATTAGTTCATACATTGAAATATTATCATCAAAATAATTTAAAAGTTTTAAATTAATTTAATAACCTAAAATAAAAATACATTAAAAAATTCATCTAAAAATTATGTTTTATAATTTAATTATATTATTTTTTTATCCTCAATTTCTAATTAAATTTAATTCATTAGCATTTTTGACGCATTCATTAGGGCATACCCACAACTACATGTTCGTTGAAAACTTCATTATCGCATTTTGTTATGCCTTCCCAATTTCTAGTGGAGGGAGAAATTCATCAATTCTTCAGTAATGACTGCTCCTTCATCGAAATTGGTTGAGGGATTTTGGTATCTCCTTCAATGGATTAATCCTCCAAATTCATCACCTTGTTCGGGTCTACCATATAGATTAAGACATTGTTCATGAAACTAAATTTCAGTGTCATCTATTCATGAACATTGGTTAATTATGCTATTTTTCCTTGGATATTCCAAAAGACTCGCGTTAAGGTAGAAACATTATGTTTGGATTATAGTAATGTTTGGCATTTATGGAATGTATGGAGGTTGAAACACCGGAAGGACTATATTCTTCATCCTAAAGGGATTTTCAAGGGCAAAGAAACTCGAGGATTCCCATGTCGAACATGGTTTATATTATGGAAGATGGATTTCTTTGGTGGTTTCCTCAACTTCCCCTTATTAACTTGAGGTATTCAATGAGTTTACTATCTAAAATAGAATGATCAGTCTTATTAGATCACTCATGGATGTGTATGAGATAGGAGCATCCCTATGAGTTATTACTTGGATGGTTTACTTGATGGACATATCAGAGAACCCTGTGAGGATGTACATAGGAATGGCATGAACATTAATGTAAAGGTTTCAAACCATGAATACTGATATGGAAGCCATTGAGTGAAGATCTGAGATGGTGGATCCCAATGAGTGGAACACAATTGTTTACCATGGGTTGGGATTGAACCTTGAGTAGGCTTCCTTTGTACCATGTTTAGAAGATAGGAATAAAAACCCATATAGTTCAATTGGTCATGGTTCGAGCATTACACATGGATAGAAACCCATCTCATGAGGATTAATCATGTTTGAACAAATATATATTTTGTGGGTATTATTCATGTTATTCTACATGGGTTCTCCTAGAAGCAACAATAAAGTATATGGAGTGATCTATCTGGGATGTGGAGAAATTTGTAAGAATTAATATGGGTACCGATGAAGTGATGATTAAATGGATTGAGTGTGGAGAGAGACAATAATGAACATTATGGAGGCTTCCTATGTTTCCAAATTGATAGGAATCAAATTTCATATAGTTTTTAAGTGGTGAGGTGAGTCACATAAGTAGGAGGACTGTGATAATGAATACATTGCAAGGGACCTGACAAAAATGGAACCTCTAGGATAGGGAATGACCCTCCTAAGACTTAGACACCTAGGGTATGATTCAGAATGAAAATTGATAAATGGATTCATCCTCATAGATTCTACCTATATACCCTATTAATATGTAAGGTATCAAAGTGCACATAGATCAGGATGGTGGAATAGAATTGGGGCGTAAACATGGACAAAAAAATAAATATGTTTTAGGGGAGTACATATGCTTAGAAACCCATCATTAGAGGATCACAATTGATTTGATGGATGTGATATGGTTGGAGATTATGCATGATTAGTGGCCCAATAAGATAGATCAGAACACCTCAAGTGGTGGATTTTGAATATGTGCCCCATTAATGGAAGATGTCACATCAAGAGGGTACTTCCCTAAGAGTTATTACTAGAGATTACTGTTGTATTGGAGTGAACCTCAATGAGGTTTCCTACATAATCAAAAGGGGCCAAAACCATGTAGTTCAAATCATGATGTTTAACATCATGCAGGAAAAGTGAACCGGCATAAAATAGAAGGAACAAATGGATTGTGGCGAGTGATGGTCTTGAACATCAGAGAGTCTTCCTATATACCAAATTTAGAAGGTAGATATGGATGTCCATGTAGATCGGTGCATTCAATGAAGTGGAACGAACACATGCAAAGTGACCCAGAAACCAGTAGGGGCTTTGGAATAGTTAGAGGACCAAATAAGTGTTGGGGAATATGCATGGTTAGTGAACCAAGGTCATTTTTTGGATTATGCGTAGTTTGCAGCCCAAATATGACCTCACAATCCGTATTATTCAATGCACATGTGAGTCATGATAAGTCTGAGAAATAATACGTAGTGGTTGAACTGATGGTCATGTCAGGAAATGCGCGAACATTAGAGATGGTGCTGGGAATAAACCTTGTTAAAGAACCAATGAGATGCATATTGGAAAAATGAAGATAAAGGGTGACAAATCATGCAGTAAATGATGGGTTATTGCACTTGAATGGTTTCCCTTCCTTTTGGGATGGTTCCCCTCCATACTAAGAGGATCTCATAACATGTGAGGGATATATCAATCCCGTAGAGATAAGTGGGAATAGAAAATGTCAAAGACGAGAACCCCATGTGCATTGCATGGGGAGAGGATATATTTTAGCATAATTTGTTCGGTAAGATGTTTCTTTGTAGTTTCACATAATGCTGCTCAGGTGATGGGGACTCACCCCCTCCCATTAGTAATATATTACTAGTTCCCCTTAACACATGGTGATGGGATGGCACCGTCAATACTAAATAACAACGGGGTGGAGGAGTATTTAGTCGAGGGGTCATCGAAAGCACAGATACATAAAAAAGCTATAGTTATTAGTGTACCTATGTGGAGAATCTTTATTTAGAGAAATTCAACATGATACACTGCACAATGAACTATGAATGCACAATGAAAAAGCAGGGAGGGTTGTACGATGAACATGAGCACACGTTGTGTGTTTCACGGAAAAGGATGGATCAGACATGGTTATTTGGGGTAGATAAAACCCATTAACCCACTAATAAGGGATGTTCACAATATTGGTGGCTTTTATGAAAACTGAAGGTGTTTAGGATCATGTATTACTAAACTAGTTGATGTTTTCCAATCAAGAAGTAACTTTTTCCTACACATTCCTTTGTAAAATAGGAAATGAGAGAGGATCAACCCCTTATGTGCCCACCCAAAGGAGGAACCATTGTGGACCTATCATGAAGGATTTTTTACCTTGAATTAATTGATTTCTCATGGTCATGGAAGGAGGCGTCAGACCAGAAGGGGAGTGATAGTTGGACTTTTTGACCATTTCCCGGAAAATGGTGGGGTACCATTCTATTAATAGGAAAAAATGTTAGTGGGAGAACATAACATGGTTGGTGTGGAAATGTTCAGTTGACATCCTTGTCTATGTGTAATAGTGTTTTAGGCATATTTCCATGTTACAAACTCAGGCTGAGAATTATTCTCTCCTTACATAGCCATTTTTTGGGATCCCAAAGTGAAATATGTCCTTTGACATCACATTGGGAGTGAATGGGCCTTCCGTGCTGATTTTTGTGTAGCCCATAATCATCCAATCTTATGTATGGTTTATTTGGGATTTCCTGAAATTGTATACAGAGTTAAATTATGGCATTACATTTCCTAAATAATTAAATATGCGACCTTCAGAATAATTAAATACAAAAATTTCACTCCATCCGAATATGAGATAAAAGGGTACCCAAATGTTTTTTATTATGGAAACACCTAATAAATTAATGTGTACTGGGAGGTTCATTTTAAAAAATTCTTCGGGTTTTTAAAGAAACATTCATGAAACAGGAATACCTATTCGGTGCCTACAAATATGCATTGGGTCACATGAAATATAACCATCAAATTTAATATGACATGTGATTCACACTCCTTCATGTATTTTATTGATTCGTGTGAGATAGAACCCAAGAATGGGTTTATATTTCCACACAACATTGGGATATTACATCATTTTAACATTTCCAAAAAAATTGGTCTTCATTCAATCGTGCATGTATCCCATTATTTTGTTCTTCCAACATAAATCATTCACATGAAACATTTCATACTTTTATACCTTGACTGACATGGCTGGTGAACATACTGATGCTGAGAGGGAAGATGGATTTAATGCACATAGGGTTGAGATGATTCCACAACCTCATATAATCTATGAAATAATGGTGTTGTCAGATAATCATATTCTCTTAGACATGTTGACATAGGCTCAAAAGGATTACATCTTGATTAATAACTTCCCTACTGTGAAACATCATTATTCTAGATTATGTTTTCACTATAAGTATCAAGACTGACCTGTCACTTTTGGGGGGTCACACGTGATGTTATACTTATGTATTAAATCATTAAAAAATGGTTAACCTTCCCCATATACTAGGGAGATTTTATATTGCGTTCTAAAACACAAAAACTTGAGAGTCATCATAATCAAACCAAGGTCTGAAAAAATTACTTCTCAACATGTACACACAATAAAGAGAAACACTGCGGATGAGGGAAAATGTTGGCTACAATACATGGACATATAGTTTGGGGGAAATTTAATGTGTGAATTTTATGGTTTGTAATCGGTGTTCCAAACAAGAGAAGATTTTGTGTTTGATATACAGAACATAAGGTTGTTTGAAGCCATATAGACGTCTCACTATTATTTTTACTGCTAGCTTGACAGAGTTCCAATATTTTTTAGTTGGTGGTCCCCAGATGAAAAAAAAGTCACCACCTATACGGGGTGGTTATTATTAGTTATTGGGACGTCCATTGCAAAAGAGGAATTCATCTAGTGATACATTTGAATGATGAGTTCCTAAAAATAGAGAACCCCTAGGGAGATAAGATAGAAACATCCATTTTCTCATTAAATTTTCATAAATTAGAGGAATAAAGGATTTAGATTGACTACTTACTGATGGAAATCTCATACCCTTCGTTATTCAGTCTATTACTCAAGAAAGATAAGTCCAAGAAAATTCCTATATGAGGAAAATAGTCCACAAATGATTCATCGCGAGGCAAGTCGGATCATACCATTTGATCCTAGATGTTTGTGAATACCACTCATGGGGATTAAATTTATATGAGAAATGGGATCCACATGTAATATGCACTAGCTTCCATGATGCTTTCCGAAGAGTGTGGCTACATAAAGAGAGGGACACCAAGATGGGAGTCTGTTCATAGACACTCGTAGTGGATAGGAAGATGATATCCCAAAACAAGGTTAATCTTGAGGTTCCTATAAAAGTAGCATTGTATTGTATCGTAGGGTGAATTTGAAAAATGGGTATGACCTAGAGATCCTATGAACCATTCTAGGTCCTCTACGGTATGGTTATAGCTCACCTTAATCGTAATGAATTCATGAATTCCATCTTCCTTCAAGGATATGACCTATGACCATATTTATTGAACATTCTTATGGTTTATACATTGCCACTTAATGGGGAATAGATCAAACTTCTGATTGTAAATCATGAAAAAAAATCCTCCCATTCCACACCCTGATCATCCATATAGTATATGAATTGTGAATTAAACTATAGAGGATATAATATATACATTATTGAGAACCAAGCATGATGTACATGGAAATTAAATTACTTTTTCGGAATACTTAATACAAAACCAAAACAGACACCCAGGGACCATAATAGTTATGGGTCTTAAGAAACTATGAACTAAATCTTCTAATCATGGTGAAAGATCTTCAAAATCTCTCATAAATATCTTCCCCTTTTGTTTTCTTACCTAAAACCTTTCTTTTTATCCTAGGGAAATGAAAAAATAAAAATGGTGAGCTTAATTGTTCAGTAGGGTTATGAATGGTGAAAATAAAACAAACCATATACATTTGAACTTAAATACATGAACATAACGTTTAAACATCAAAATTTATAGTCGTGAAATAAATCTTTGCAGTACATAAGGAATAGATCATAAAGAAAAATTAATCATTATAAACTAGCATGGGAATAAAACATTGAATTGTGGAATCCATTAATCACATGTTATGATTTCCATAGTATCCAAGGCATTTCTGCCAATACCATCATAGTGGACAAAGTCCATTACTGAAATTGGTTTACTTGCCGTTCTAGCCCTATATTACTGAACTAGATTCACTTGTCATTCCAGCCATGTCTATCTAACGAGATATAAATCATTACCCAATTCATTGTATGGAGATATAGGTCCCACCAATCTCATATTGAAATCATTCTTATGTGTTCCACAAAACAATCATAAATCATTCATCATAACCCAAAGAATTAAATGGGTTTCATAAACATCATACCATTGTGAAATAATCCATATAAAAAATGGATATCATTTAAAAAAAATAAATCCATGTAAATAATAGAGACATTATAATTGAAACATAATCATGCTAAATAATATCATCTTAGATGAAAAATAGTTTTGATAAAACACTTGATATGAATTCTTGAGGAAATATCATTTCTTCTTCAAAATAATTTTTTCTCCCAAATTGCCAAGAAATATTAAAAGAAAAGGATTTTTTTGAAAATAATCATGATATATTGTAGAAGATGATTCATTAAAATTAGGTGTTATGAAATTGTGAAAATTTGTTCATGTCGTATAAGTTAAACAAAACATTATCTTCATTCTTTTATAGAAAAAAGACAAAAAGTAACTAATATTGTAAATAGAAGAAATATTCCTTCCATAACACTATGTAAAAGTCAAATTGGGGTAAACATGACTTTAAACATACATTGAATAATAGTAAACAGTTTATGAAAACAATTTTTATGGACATGGAAGAAAAATATAACCCCAGTAAATACTTACTTATAAGAAATCTCGGATAAAAATGAGATTTTAAAATTATCCCTTACCTTATGTCCAATTTCTTCTATGTGGGTCCGAGACATCTGTATAGTGGGTTTAAACAAATTATTAACTTGTAATAGAAGCATAATAATATTTATGAGATCATTTATGATTCACATAAGACTTTATACTACAAGTTCATTTGTCAATTCCATGTTAAAACAATGTTTTGGGTAAAATCGATTCATTTATTGTATGTGTTTTGACTTTGAATTATTCACATGATTACATAGATCATGATTACTTACTACATGAATGTAAAACAAGATTTATATCTAATATATATTCTGAATATACATATATATAATAGAACTATAAATTGAAAGAAATACAACGTTCATGGAGACGGTAGGTTGTACGTACGAAAGAACAATGTTTTCGTTTCCTTATTAAATTGAATGGAAGTAAGTAAATAACATATAAACAAATAAATTTTCATTAATATGTCATATATTTAATGATTATTTATTCTTTATTCTTTAAAATAATTCTTTAATGGTTAACTTGGGGAATGACTCTCATCAAATCATGGAGACGGTAATCCGTACGTACGCATGAGCGATGATATCATTACCAAAATTATTGAATAGAATTAAAGTGGATGATATAATATCTCCGAATTAGTATAATTTTATAATAACCATATATATTTATTCATTACAAAATTAAATGCATCGATGTAAGGTGGTGGTGGAAAAACAGATTACACCACGGCGTGGAAACGGTATTCCATACGTACGTACGCACATTGATTTCATTTTTTGTAGGATGGGTAGAAGGTGAAATATGGTTGTTTCATATTTATAATAACATATCAGTATATTAGTTATACTTATGTTTTTTACTTTATAAAGAAAAATCTAATGATAATTTAGATGAATAATGAAACTTGTATGAATCGGTAGAAGAGATTACATCTTCTTCGACGCACCTCCTTTGAACTTCCTCTTAAGTTACTAGAGTTTATCTTTTCAGAAGAACTGAATCCCCAAAATGTAACTGGGGAAGTTGATAAGAGTAATTATCAGGGGTTTTCCGAGCTTTATGGCTCAAAATTGTGTGAGGAGGAGAGGGATTAGGTGCCCTTTTATAAGAGAAGAGAGGGTCACTTTTTGAAACCTCAAAAATATTAATTAATAATAAAATCAAACCACAATTAATAAATTCCAAAGTGATAAAAATTATGATATGAGGTATGATAGGGTAGTAATATCATCAACCAATCAAATTTATACATGTTGGGAAAATATTTTAAACCTTATCAATTTTATTTATCCTTATATAATTTATTTAATCTTATTTCTGGTAATAATATTCTAAATTTTATATTGTTATAAATACATCTTTATATGTTGTAAATTTCCTATAATTGGATACTTATTAAAATTTTAGACCATATAATTTTAAATTTAATGTTTTTTAAAAAAAAATTGTGATTTTTAAATATTAAAATATTATGTTATTTTTATAAAATACAAATAGTGTAAATTTTGACACAACTCATTTATTTGAATTTAAATAAAATAAAAAGAGAGAATATATCTAAAAAGAAATATTAAATAGGTTCTTAACATGTCTTATTCTTCTATAAAATTCGTGCATAATGTTAATTAGTTCATATATTATTTATTTTAATAATTTTAAAACCGTTTATTTGATATTTCTCTCAAAAAAATATTTACTACAACATTTTTTATAATTATTTAATATGATTATTTGTTGCATAAAAATTAAAAAAAATACTATGACGAATATAAATCTAATATATTTAATAATATTACGTTTAGTCGAATATATGTTCTAAAACACCCTACCTTTAAAATGATATATTTATTAAATAATGAAGGTGACAACTTTGACATCTTTTAAAATAAAAAACTATAAATGTCATAATCACTTTTATAAAGCTCCAAATGGTCATCAATTGTTGGTTTCAATTATTATTGTCTATATGTACACGAAAAATATTTTTAGGTCAGGTTTCATTGAATTTTATGGTTATTATTAGTCTAATTAACATAATATTTTTGATTTTTCACTAAATAAATAATTTATGCATCATTAATGTATAAGATATTAAAATAATTATATATTTCTTAAATATTACATATAAATTACCAACATAAAGAAAATAAATATACCTTTCCAATGGGTATTTATAACTGAATTTGTATTATGTATAACCTTATATTAAAAATAATTTAACTAATAATGTTTGATTGAGACATATTACACTTTCATTTAAAGAAAATAAATTAAAGGTCTTACTCACATTAAAGTGGTTTCTAATAGATATAATTTCTACCCATGTATATTTAAGGACGAATTATAATCATTAAATTATTTTAAGACAAGTATTAGGGTAATTTTATAATATAATTTTTACCCTTAATTAGCTAATTTACCTTTAACTGTGGTAAATAAAATTTACCGTAAATACTATTCATAATGCCAAAAAATAAAAGTATACTATTAACATAATTTGGACCTACTGATTCTGAATATGGAATCCATTTTTAGAAATTCAAAACATAGATGTTGTAGTAATGAAATAAATATTAATCCCATTGTGGAAAAAATGGTTTTTTTGTTTAAAGCATTGTAAAAGATTGAATTGATTTAACTTATGAGATCAATGTAAAATCAATGCTAATGACATGAATTATATTAAATGGTAAAAATATATTATATGTATACTTTAAAACAATTTACTATTATTATTTATCTATATAAATTATCTCGATGAAAAAAGTTGTTTTTAAATAAAATTTAGCGTATTTTTAATATTCATAAAAATATGAAGGTTAACAGAAAAATATTAAAAAATTATCCAAAGTAAATTTTTATATCCTTATTAAAATAAATAATTTTATTTCATAAAATTTAACTTATAAATGTTTCAAAAACTATATTTAATGTGGGTGTGCCATCAAAAGGCGGCAAAATTGTATTTTTTTAAAAAATACTTATATTAGCTGAAAAATTTATTTTGTTCTCATACCATGTTCTAGAATAATATAATTTTATAAAATTAAAAATATAGTTAATACTATTCATAACATATAGTTCATAAGAACAATATATATTTCTTTAGTGAAACTCGGTATTGCATATAACTCACGCTATTGAGGAAGGTCGTTATTGCCTGCAACATATGCAATGAATAGTGTTTCTGTATACTACAAGCTAATAAAGTTTTGCATATAGCCCAATATAATATTTTTCTAGCATATAACACATGATATCCAAGAAATTAAAAGGTATATTTCTCATAAAATCTCAGGGTGTCACAATCTACCCCCCTTAAAATGAATTTCACCCTTGAAATTCATCGGGGTTATAAATCATTTACAACATAGAATATTCTTTCATAGAAACCCGCATTGTAAAGTGTAATACTAAAACATAATTTTAAAAAGGAATGTTAGAAACATAATGGTCACCTAATGTAACTCAATATTGGGTTTCCACATAAGAGAATATATGTGAAAATATGGATATGGAAGAGAAATATAACCATCATGTTCTGAAGAAGAGTGAAAGAGAACATGGCTATGAAAAAGACAACTATCACAAAGCCATAAATTCGTGATGATCAAAGGTACATTCTCATTCATCAAATATGAGGGCACTAGGAAAACATTTTTGGTTTTCAAGACCATTTACCTAATGTTGAAAAAATTTTGAATTAAAAGAAATACTAACTGGATTTTGGTACAATCTCACTCTTGTTTGTGGATTGAACAATTTACACTTCATCTCTTAAATAAATGAAGTTTAATTTTTCTTCTGTGAAGTGTTAGAAAATCATATGATAGAATGATAGGTCACTCCATATGTCTCAAACATATGTTTATCAAATGTTATATACATAATTCTATATTAGGGTGAGATTAATCGTATATGGTTCCAAAAATGGACTTATACTTCAACTATCATACCGCTTAATAAAATAAATCTAGTTTATACTAACGAGGGACTTCTAGTAGGCCAGTGGTAGGCGATACAGTCATGTCGTACTTTAGTTTTGGGTTCGATTCTCATCACAATGTCCGACATGATGGGTTGTCACATGTCTTGCAGGTTGTCCTTTTTCTAAAACTATAAAATTCCAGAAATTATGTCGAAAAAAGTTTTTATCCTTAAACAATATTATTTTCTGTCCAACATAATCCATTTCAAATCTTCAGGATTATCCAAAATACTTCTATCCAAGATCATAGTATAAACAAAATGATTACTAGAAATGTCATCAACCAAGCATGTGAATACCATCATTTATCCCCCATATATCATAAGATATATCTTGTTGGTCACATTCCAAACATCTGAATACCTTAATCATGTATTCTTTTGAGATATGAATACCCATTGAACATTCGTGAAAACATAAATGCTATCAAAAGTTATCTCTTTCCACATACCAAAATCCCAAAATTTCTATATACTCAAACCATGATATAACTTTGTCCTTATATCAATCGGGAGATCATTAATACCGTCAAAAATTTCATTTTATCCCTCTCCATTCATTATGAACATATCATCTGCTTTCCAAAAATATTTCAATCACTTTTCATGGTTACCAGTACCATACAATTATTGAAAACCATTACATAGATATTCCAAAATTCCATGATACTATAATTGAGATACCATGGTACTATTTTGAAATCCCATTACATAAACACTTAATCATTCCATAACATCATTTTCATACTCAATATCACAAATAATGATTTCATGTGACTTTCCTTTGTCCTTTTCCTTAATAAGTTAATCACGTCGATCATCATTATCCCTTGGATTAGGGCATTGATTAGCATAATTCCCCATTTACATGCACTTGAAGCACTGATGTGTTGGAGGAGCGTTCTCTATAGTCTTTTCACTATTCACTTCATTAGAAACCTTTTTCCCATTACTTCGTCACTAGGCTACTCGATGACATTATTTTCCACACTTGAACCATTTTACAGTAACTTTTAGACAATCACAACCATGATTCATTCAACACATTGAGCATAATGAAACATTCACCTTCTTTTCACCATTGTTCTGAGATTTTTCCTTGAACTCCATATTTCTTTTCTTGTCAAAACCATGAGATGGATATGTAACACCGACTTCCAGTTCTACATTGATATCACAAGGAACAATTTTTTCATAGCTACTGAAGTCTCTTATAGGTAATTCCCTTTGAAGACTTGGTTTTAAGCCACTGAATAATCGATCAACTTTACTCTCAGGTTGGATGTTAAAGCCAGATTCATACCTTACAAGCCTTGTAAAAGTTTATTTGTATATAAAAAAATATTCATCATCCTTTTTCTTAAGAATGAGGATCTCATTTTCCTTCAATGTTCATAGAATATGAGGGTAGTACTTGTTGAAAAATATGTTCTTGAACTCATCCCAGTCCATGGATTCAATTTCATCTTGGGGCCTCATATTATTAATTAGAGCCCACCACTTGTCTATTTCAACTTCTAACCGGTAAATAGCTAGAATGACATTTTCATGTTCTGAATAGCGATGTATGGAAAATATCTTTTCAATGGTATTGATCAATTGTTCATCCAAAAGTGGATTAGATGACCCACTAAAATATAGTGGGTGTTGCCTCATGAAGGACTCAATAGAATATTGTTCCCTTCTCTGATCATTTGGAAGTCTTGAATTATTTATATCTTGTGTAAGTATAGCAATAATATTTTACACTCCATCTCCCATAACATTGGATTGTTCAGGAGGAAAATCATTGCATTGTCTATTATATTGATCAACACGGTTCTTTTGGGTTCCAACCATTGACTAAATGCAAAAAAGAATAGTGTGAGAGGAAAAAATCATGCATGGAAAACAAAATAATAAAGGGTAAGTACCTTCAATATATAACATCTTAGATTTAATTCTAATATCATTACAGTAATTCGTGGACTATAACATATACTTATAATCAACTTTAGAGACATCCCTAGACAAACCATAGAAATATTTTTACGGATTTCACTAATGATTTGGCATCCTAATTTTCAAAGGATAACTAAACCTTTCCTCTAATACCAACTATAGAGACCCAATCGTGATGTAATTGGAAAATACATTACTTATTTGGAATACATAATACAAAACAAAAACAGACACCCAAGGACCGTAATAGTTTAGTGTCATTGGAAACTCCGAACTAAATCTTCTAATCATGGTGAAAGATCTTAAAAATCTCCCATAAATATCATCCCCTTTTGTTTCCTTACCTAAAACCATTATTTATATATTGGGGAATTGAAAACATAAAAATGGTGAGCTCAAATGCTCAGTAAGGGTAAGCATGGAGAAAATAAAACAAAACAAATACATTTGAACATTGAAACGTGAACATAAGGTTTAAGCATCAAAATATTGAGTTGTGAAATAAGTATTGGTAGTACATAAGGCATAGATCGTAACAAAACATTAATCATTATAAAATAGAATGGTAATAAAACATGTAATTGTGGGATCCATTAATAACATGTTATTATTTCAATAGTAGCCAAGGCTTTGCTACAAAGTCCGTCATAGTCAACGAAGTCCATTACGGAACTGTGTTTACTTACCGTTCCAGCCCTGTATTACTGAACCAGATTCACTTGCCATTAGATCCATCTCTATCTCATGAGATATAAATATTTATCCAAATAATTTTAGGGAGATATAGGTCCCACCCATCTCATATTGAAATCAATCTTACAAGTTCCACAAAACAGTCATAAATCATTTATCATAACCCAAAGAATAAAATGGGTTTCATAGACATCATCCCATAATGACATAATCCATATAAAAGAAATGGATATTATTTCATAAAAATAAAACCATATAAATAATAGAGACATTATAATTTAAACATAAACAAGCTTAATAATGTCATCTAAGATGGAAAATTGTTTAGATAAAACATGTGAGATGAATTCTTGAGGAAAATATCCTTCCTTCTACAAAATAATTTGATTTTCACAAAATTCCACGCAATTTAAAAAAAAGGGTTTGGTTGAAAATAATCATGAAATATTTTAGAGGAATATTCATGAAAATTAGGTGTTATAAAACCGTAAAAATCCGTTCATGTTGTATAAGTTAAAAAAAACATTCTCCTCGTACTTTAAACGAAAAAAGTCATAAAGTACCTCGTATGGTAAACAAAAGATAGATTCCTTCCATAACACAAAGTAAAAGTCACAGAGGGTTTAAAATGACATAAAAAATATATGAAATTATATTTAAAACTTTATGATAAACATTTTTATGGACATGGATGAAAAATATAACCCCATTAAATACTTACATATAAGCAATGTCGGATAAAAATGAGATTGCAAAATTATCCCATTACGTATGTCCAATTTCATCCATATGTGTTAGAGACTCATGTATAGTGGGTTTAAACATATTATTAACTTGTAACAGAACCATAATAATAATTATGATATCATATATGATTATCTTAAGACTTTATATTACCCGTTCCTTTGTCAATTCCTTGTAAAAGTAGCATTTTGGGTAAAATCGTTTCATTTATCTTCCGTGTTTTGACTTGTAATTATTCATATGTTTACATAGGTCATGATTACTTACTTCAAGAATGTGAAGCATGATTTAAATATAATATATATTCTGAATATATATATATATATATAATAGATCTATTAAAGGAATAAAATACACCGTTCATGGAGACGGTTGGTCCTACGTACGCATGAACGCTGTTTTCGTTTCCTTATTAAATTGAATGGAAGTAAGTAAATACCATATACACAAATCCATTATCATTAATATTTCATGAGTATTTAATATATATACATTATAATCATTCTTGAATTTTTAACTTGGAGAATGAATCGTATCGCATCATGGAGACGGTAATCCGTACGTACGCACAAGCGATGATATCATTCCCATTATTATTGAGTGGAATTAGAGTGGATGATATAATATCTCAGAATTAGTATCATGTTATAATAACCATATATAGTTATTCTTTACACCATTATAACCATCCAAGTTAGGTGGTGGTGGAAAAATAGATTACACCACGGCATAGAGACGGTATTCCGTACGTATGCAGGAGCGATGATTTCATTATTTGTAGGATGGGAGAAGGTGAAATAGTGTTTTATCATATTTATAATAACATATAAATAAATTAGTTATTCTGATGTTATTACATTATAATTAAACACCTAAAGAAGAGGAAGTTAAAGAATAAATAAACTTGAATGAATTTGTATAAGAGAATACCTCTTCTTCGACACACCTCCTTTGAACTTCCTCTTAAGAGACTAGAGTTGGTATTTTGAGAAGACCCAAATCTCCAAAATGTAACTAGGGATGTTTAGAAAAGCAATAGGTAGGGTTTGGCCGATATTGAAGGCTCAAAATTGTTTGAGGAGTAGAGGGATGAGGTTCCCTTTTATAAGAGAAGAGAGGGGTACTTTTGGAAACCTCTAAAATATTAATTAATAATAAAATCTAACCTTACATAAAAACAGTCAATGTGACTCAAATTAGTATATGAGGTAATATAGTGTTTTAATCTCATCATCAAATCAAATTTAGACATGTTGGGAAATTAGATTAAACCTTATCAATTTGATTAATCCTTTTTAAATTTATTTAATCTTATTTGTGGTAATAATGTTCTAAATTTTAAATAGTTATAAATACATACCTATATGTTGTAAATTTCACATTTGGGATAATTTATAACCTCTTCGACCATATAATTTTCAATTTTTAATTATTTTAATATTTTCTGATTTTTAAATAATTAATACTATGTTATTATTATAAAATTTCAAAAGTGTAAATTTTGACACTATTCATTTATTTGAATTTAAATAAATTTCACACGAATAATATATTCAAACCAAAATATTAAATGGTTTAATAATATGTCATATTCATCTAGAAAATTTGTTTACTATGATAATTAGTTCATATAATATTTATTTAAATATTTCAAAAACCATTTATTTTATATTTCTCTTAATAAAACAATTACTACAACATTTTTGTATAAATATTTAATATACTTATTTATTTCATAAAAATTGAAATTAAAATACAATGTTGAATATAAATCTAATTTCTTTCATAATATTACTTTTAGTCAAATGTATCTTCTATAACACCCAACATTTAAAATGATATATTTATTAAATAATGAAGGTGACAACTTTGATATCATTGAAAATAAAATACTATAAATGTCATAATCGATTATATAAAGCTAAAAATGGTCAAACATTCGACATTTAAATGATTATGGTTTTTATGTAAGAGACCAATATGTTTTGGTCAGGTTTTTGGGTCGTTTATGGGTATTATTATTATAATAAAAAATTTATTATTTCTTTTTCACTAAATAAATAATTTCGACATCGTTAACTTATAAGTTATTTCATTAATTATATATTTCTTAAAAATATCAAATAAATTACCATGATAAAGAAAAAAAATTATCTTTATAATGAGTATGTATATCCAAATTTATATTAAGTACAACCTTATCTTAAAAGTAATTTAATTATTATAGTTTGAGTGAGACATTTTTCACTTTTATTTAAATAAAATAAATTAACGGTCTTAATCACATTCAAGTGGATGATAATTGATGCCATTATAACCCAAGTAAATTTTAGGACGAAATAAAATCATCCAATTATATTAATTCAAGTGTTAGGGTAATTTTATAATATTATTTTTACCCATAATTACCTAATTAACCTTTAACTATGGTAAACATTTTTTACCATAGTTACTATTCATAATGCCCAAAAATAAAAAATATCATATAAACATAGTTTGGACCTACAGATTCAAAATATGGAATCTATTTTTAAAAATACAAAACACAGATGTTTTATTAATTCATTTAAAATTACTCCCATTGTCGAAAAAATGGTTTTTTGTTTAAAACATTGCAAAAGATTGAATTGATTGAACCTAGGAATTCAATGTAAAATCAATTCTAATGACATAAATTATATTAAATGATAAAAATATATTCTATTTATACTTTAAAACAATTTACTATTATAATTTAACTATATATATTATCTCGAATAAAAAAGTTATTTTTATTTAAAATTTAGCGTATTTTTATTATTCTTCCAAATATGATAGTTAACAGAAAAATATTAAAAAAATTTCCAAAGTAAATTATTATATAAATATTGAAATGAATAATTTTATTTTGACTAATTGAACTTAAAATGTGTCATAAACTAGATTTAAAGTGGGTGCGCCATTAAAAGGCGACAAAACTGCATTTTTTTGAAAATATTTATTTTAAATGAAAAATTTATTTTGTTCTCATACAATGTTCTAGAATATGATAATGTTATAAAATTCAAAATACAGTTAATACTATTCAAAACTAATAGTTCATAAAAATAATATATCATTCTTTAGTGAAACTCGTTATTGCATACAACACATGTTGTTGTGGAAGGTCTCTCTTGCGTGAAACACAATCCAAGAGTAGTGTATGCGTATACTACAAACTAATACAGTGTTTTGTATAACACAAGATAATCATGGTGTAGAGTATAACACAAGATATCAATTAAATGAAAAAGGATATTTCTCATAAAATATTGGGGTGTCACAAAAATAGTATCTGGTGTGGTGTTCTAGTGGAACATATTAATGGAAATAGAAATTTTAAACCCTATGTGACATCATGATTTGGCTGATAGTTTGGGTTCCTGTGGTGAATGGAAACGGAATTGTAAAGATAGTTCTAAGAGGATTATCAACCTTGTATCCTTCTATATCTATGTATTGGGTTTATATATATCGGTATTGGTGAAATAATCAAACTAACCTTTCTCATTTCCATGTTGGTATAGCGACAAAATATGAAAATAACTAGGTGGGGTCATAACTGAAATCAATTATATGAAATCAAATTCATAAAATCAAGGTAAAATTTTTTGAGTCTGCGCGATAAGGAAGTATGAATGAATGCACAAGATAGGTAAGACTAGAAGCAAGCTAGGCGGCTGGGGTAAGACAGGCTGGGACTTTGGCTGTAGAGACATAACATAGTGTGGCCTCACCTCCACCATTGGATGAGGGGTTTTCTTGAAGATAGCCTCATAGAACAGCAATAGAATATCATGGAAATAAATCTTTATACCTACTTCATCCCACTAAAAATGCAATCTTCACCATTGTATCGTCGTGTTTGACAACTCTACTACAATGTTTAAGTCCATAAAGAATATGGGAAAAACTATAATGAGACGTGATCTAGCTTCCAAAAATGTGTCTTATCCCAGTGGCAGAGTGTGTATGTTTTCTATGGCCAAACTCATATCTGATGACCATGTACATTAATTCATGGAAATTAGGGTGATATGAATAGCCAAATATTCTTGTGAAACTAACTCTCAGCCAATAGAACGACCCAGAGGTACCTTAACTTAGGTATGATGGTAACAACGAAGAAGACGTTGATAAAGATGATTAAAACAAGGAGGATGTGGAGGAGGAAGAATAAGAGATTCAGTATGTAGAACCTGAAGGTGAGGTACCTCATGAGAGAGTGTCCCATCAGGGGATCCCATGTGAGGGCGTATAATTGTTTCATATGGAAAGGACCTTTCAGAACATCTTTATGTATGTTTGTACCTATATATCTCTTGGCCCATTCTATTTCTATAATTCAGATCAACAAAACAAAAATTTTCATTTTCCAAAAATAATAGGAAATGAATAAAGGTATCCAATTTAATGGGATGAGAGTGTTCCAATGAATGTGGAAATATCTATCCCTAAGCCCACATATAGAGCTGAGTTAGGCGGTGAACTAGTAATGGCTGAAGCGGCCAGTGGTATGCCAATCAAAGTGGTTGGGGTGACAATTATAGAATCCAAAACCATTCCCTCATCGGATCCAATTATCAATATAAGAAGAACATAATGGTGTCTTGTGGTAGAAGACACCATAATGACTTATGAACTTACCCAACTGTACTTAGTATAAGTAATTACCTATTATCGTCGACTCACACCTATTATATTACAACTCACATAACTAAGGTGTCCATTCTATGATGTTCTCATAATGATAAAAGTTTTATAAACCTAATATATTGATACATATGTGGGCGTATCCTTTGGATTATGTAACATTCTGTGATGAACTCGTCAATCATGATGATCCAGATTTGGCAGATGGTGAGAAGGGATTTATTGAAACAAGTAATTTCATTTCCAGGGAGTATCCTGAAAATGGCAGAGGCAATGTTTCTGAATAAGAACTGAGTGAAGTGGGTCCCCCACAAGATATATATCCCATCCACTCTGAAATGATGTTGTAGGAACATCCTACCACTAAACATTTGTATATCTTCTTGGAATACGTAACTATGGATGCTGATGATCTTGATGAATCTGACCTTGACATTGAAGATACAAATCGTATGACGTGCAACATGGCGTGGATGTGT
Organism: Viscum album; assembly: GCA_963277665.1. NCBI lineage: Eukaryota > Viridiplantae > Streptophyta > Magnoliopsida > Santalales > Viscaceae > Viscum > Viscum album. Next base: position 1,222,246,366 of record OY728159.1, read on the forward strand.
GTCAAGTATATCTTTGATATCCTAAAGTCATAGTGGCTAATATTTATGGGGACAATCCACACATGGATATAATGTCTCTATAATGGTGTGGTGGATTCTCTCAATTCTTATGTGATGATGCATGACAATCTTCTTGGGAATATGCTTGAGAGATGTCAACACCTAGATGTTACCTATAGCCAAAGGAAATATGAGAACATTTATAATGACCAATTAGGAAATCCAGTGCCTTGTTGATGTGGTAAAATTACATTTCATATTCATCACCAACAAATCAGAACCTATAAAATGATTGAAAGCCAAGCTAATTGAAGCCTAGGACGAGTTGGAATATGTGATCCATCAATTGGATCGGCTCCCCGCAAAATGGGATCATATGCAGATAATGGATAATGTTCTTCACAGTACATATTTATATGAAGAGTAGGATATCAGGAAACAATAATAGCCTCTAGAATCCACAATCTATAAGGTGGCAGTGTTGATGTATTCCATTTAAGGGTTAGATCAAGAATTGTTGTGTTTTTTCCAAACTCATGAAACATTCCCTTTTTTAAAATTATCATAGTTTGAACAATGTTCAAGATAATATTTCCTTATTATTTTTCTGTTTCACCTCAATCATATTTTTGAACAAACTAACGATCAATCCCTATGCTGATTTTTTCCATGCCCATTGTGATTAACTAGGGATTACTAAATAATAGTACACTTTATATGAGAGTTCCATCCATTCATTGAATACATTGTATCTTCTATTATTGAATGACCAAATAGAGTATTAAATATGAGAGAGTCTTTGGATAGGGAATATATCTCTTAGGAAAGGAAATTTCCATTCCTACAGTTCTTTAGTGCACGAACATGTTAATGATAAGGGATTTGGAATAAATCTGGACACCAATAAAATGAAAAGTTTTAATCACAATGAAAAACATTTGGATTGTAATGTGGATAAAATTATGGTATTATAGAATTTGAATCTATATTAAAAATGAAATATTTTTACAACTTTTCTGATATGGGAAACGATAATAATGGTGAACTATTGATCATATTGAAAACATAGGGCCATGCTTGAATTTTTAGGAAAATCCCTCTAGGGAAATAACCTAAAACTATAGGTAAGCTGAAACAGCACAGGACCAAACCATTAAAGAGTCCCTTTAGACATGAAAGAGGATTATAATCTATAAAAAGGGCATGGAAATCATTGATGTGGATTGATTTTCTGTTCCATAGTATTCCAACACTTTTAAAATTAAGCCATCATGTCTTGGAGAAAATTGATGTAGTTACATTGGTATGACCAAATATGTAACCCATATCTCTTAGGGATAGTCATCTCATATTATTATTTATGATATATGATGTGAACAATGGGGTATAAAACCAACATTTTGGGAGGGGAACTCTCAATCAATGGAATGATCTGATTTTCAGTACTATGTTAGGAATATGAGGAATGTGCATAGTACATGTAACACCCCAAGATTTTATGATATATATTATTTTTAACTTATTTCATATCTTCTATTTTACGCTACACCAAGATTATCTTTCACTATACGCAACACTATATTAGCTTGCAGTATACACAACACTATTCTTGGATTGTGTTGCACACAATTTCAATATGTTTGATAGTAGTTATTCTACAAAACATTGAGTGTGTGTGTGTGTATATATATATATTCAATGTATAAATGAAATATGGTTGGATTATGTTATATGATACAATAAAGGATTCTTTCACCACACGCAACCGTGACATGGCTTGCATTACACCCAATCACGACCTTTCTCGATAGCGTGTGATTTGCGCAATACCAGGTTTCACTAAACAATGATATATTGTTATAATATTATTATGAAGTAGCCATGATGAATAGTATTAACTAAATTTTGAATTTTATAACATTATTATTCATCTTACACATTTTCTAGAACAACGTCTGAGAAGAAAATAAATTTTTCGAATAAAATAAGTATTTTTCAAAAAATACAGTTTTGCCCCCTTTTGATGGCGCACCCACCTTAAATATAGTTTTTGCCATGTTTATAAGTTAAATTTGAAAAGATAAAATTATTATTTCGAATAAATACATAAAAATTTACTTTGGATAAAATTTTAATATTATTCTTGTAACTTTTACATTTTAATGAATAGTTAAAACACACTATATTTTAATTAAAAACAACTTTTTCCGTCGTAATAATTTATATTGTTAAATTATCATATTGAATAGTTTGAAAGAAAAAAATTGAATATATTTTTACCATTTAATATAATCGACGTCTTTATCATCGATTTTACATTGAATTCATTGGTAAAATCATTTCAATCTTTTTCAATATTTTAACTTTTAAAACCCATTTTCTTAACAGCAGGATTAATTTTAAATTAATTTCTGCAACTTCAATGATTTGAACTTTTGAAAATGGATTCCATATTTGGAATCAGTAGGTCCAAATTATTTTAACAATCTACTTTTTATTTTTTGTCATTATAAATAGTAACTACAATATATTTTATTTACCGTAGTGAAAGGTAAATCAGGTAATTAAGGGTAAATTTAAAATTATAAATTTACCCTAACAATTTTATTAATATAATTGGATGATTATATTTTTCCCTAGATAATACTTGGGACGAAATGGAATATAATAGAACCCACTTGTATTTGATTAAGACCTTTAGTTTATTTTATTTAAAGGAAAGTGAAATATTTCTCACTCAAACTTTAACAATTAATGTATTTTTAATATAAGGTTATTCAAAATATAAATTCAGATATAAATACTCATTTGAAATATAAAATGTTTTTCTTTATCATGGTAATTTATGTTTAATTTTTAAGAGTTATTTAATTACCTTATTATCTTATACATTAATCATGCAGAAATTGATTATTAAGTGAAAAATCAATAATATAATTTTTATTGAAATAGTAATACATATCAAAAGGCCCAAAAATCTGGAAAAAACTTATTGGTAGTGTATATATAAACCCTAATCATCCACTAGAATAATATTTTACCATTTGGATCCTTATAAAGGCGATTATGACACTTATATTATTTTCCTTTAAATGATTCCAAAGTTGTCACATTCATAATTTAATAAATATAAAAATTTACATGTTGTGATTTTAAGATTATAAATTCAAGTAAAAGTATTATTATGAAATATATCAGATTTATCTTCATCGTAGAATTTTCTTTTTAATTTTTATGCAACACATAAGTATATTAAATAATTATTCAAAAATGATGTCGTTATTATTTTATTAAGAGAAATATCAAATAAATGGTTTTAAAAATATTAAAACAAATATTATATAAACTATTTAATGTGATCAAAGAAATTTATGGATAAATAATACATGTTATTAATCTATTAAATATTTTATTTTGAACATTATTGTGTGGATTTTATTTAAATTCATGTAAATGAATAGTGTCAAAATTGACAATATGGTTATTTTATAAAAATAACATAATATAAAATTGTTTAAAAATCACAAAAATATTTAAAAATTATAAATAAAAATTTATATGGTCTAAAATTTAATAAAGTATCCAATTTTGGACAATTCACGAAATATAATTAATAATTTATAACAATTAAAAATTTAAAATCTTATAACCACAAATAAAATTATATGGATTAAATATGGATAAATCACATTGATAATGTTAAAAATAAATTCCCAACATGTCTAAATTTTTTTGGTTGATGAGATAACAACCCTATTTCATCTAATATTCTGATTTGAGTCATTTTTGTAGGTTTTTAAGTGGTTTTGAATTTATTATAAATTAATATTTCCTATGTTTCCAAAGGTGCCCCTCTACTCCCTTATAAAAAGGGCACCCCTTCCCAATTCTCCTCACACCCAATAGAGCCTTGAAGCTCGGCCAACCACTTAAAATTCCTCTTCTCAACCTGTCTAGTTATATCATAGAGGTTCTGGGCTTCTTAAAAGACCATCCCTAGTGACCTAAGAAGATGTTTAAAGGAGGTGCGTTGAAGAAGAGGTGATCTCTTCTACCGATTCTTTCAAGTTTCTTTCTTCTTCAACCTATTCTTCGGTAGTTGTCTCATTATATTTTAATAACATCAGTATCACTAATATACTGATATGTTATTATAAATATGAAATAACTCCATTTACCCTTTTATACATCCTACGCAAAATGAAATCACCGCGCATGTGTACGTACAAAATACCGTCTCCACGCCATGGTGTAATTTGTTTTTTGACAAACACCTTACATGGATGGGTATATTTGAGTAAATAAAAACTATATATGGTTATAATAACATCATACTGATTTTGAGATATTATATCATTCTCTCCAATTCTATTAAATAATTATGGGAACGATATCATCGTTCGTGTGTACGTACGGACTACCGTCTCCACAAACGCGATGAGATTCATTTTCCATGATTAACCATTAAAGTATAATTATAAAATATATATATAATAATTAATCATGAAATATATTACATAATAATGATACTGTATTTATGTACATATATATTTAATTTACTTAATTCAATTCAATTCAACAAGGAAACAAAAACAGTGTTCATGCGTACATACGGCCTACTGTTTCCATGAACAGTGTATTTCATTCAATTTTTCGATCTATCATATATATTTATATTCTGAATATATATTATATATAAATCATTTTTTACATTATGGAATTAATTAAATCAGGATATAATTAATAATACCAATAACGACATGTCGAAATGCGTAAGATAAATGAAATGATTTTACCCAAAATGGTGCTTTAACAGGGAATTTACAAAAGAACGGGTAATATAAAGTCATAAGTGAACCATATATGATATAATAACAATGGATATGATTATTTAATAAGTCAATAACATTATTTTAATCATTATATAGTAGGTTCATAAACATACGAAGAATATCGGACATAAGGTAAGGGATAACTGTTCCAATCTCATTCTTTTTTGAGATTGTTTATTCATAAGTATTTACTATGGTTATTGTTACCATCAATGTCCATGTTTTATAAAAGTATTTTTTTTGTGTTTTCAATGTCCTTTTTACCCATCTTTTACTTTTTCCTCAGGTTATTAAAGGAATATTTCTTTTGTTTACCATATGAGGAACTTTTTGAATTTTCTGAAAAAATTACGAGGACAATGTTTTTTTAACTTATACGGCGTGAGCAGATTTTTACAATTTCATAACGCCTTAATTACATAAAGATTACTCTACAAGATTTCATGAATATTTTTAACAAAATAATTTTCTTTTAAAATTTCATGGCATTTTGTGAAAAGAAAAAGATTTTGAATAATAAAGGATAATTTTATAAAGAATTCATTTCAAGTGTTTTATCAAAACCATTTTCCATCTCAGATGACATTATTTAATATGTGTATATTTCAAGTATAATGTCTCTATGATTTATATATTTTCACTTTTCTTATGATGAAATGATATCCATTTTTTTATATGGATTATGTTATGATGGGATGATGTTTATGAAACCCATTTTATTATTTGTTTTATGATAATGATTTATGATTATGTTGTGGCACACGTAAGAATGGTTTCATTATGAAATGGGTGGGACCTATATCTCCCTCCAATTAATTGGGTAAAGATTTATATATCATGAGATAGATTTGTTTGAAACGTCAAGTAAATCCGGTTCAGTAATACAGGGCAGGAACGACAAGTAAACCCTATTCAGTATTGGACTTTTTCTACTAAGATGGTCTTGGCAGCAATGCCTTGACTACTATGGAAATCATATCATGTAATTAATTTTTTTTCAAAATTACATGTTTTATTTACATGCTATTTTATCATGATTAAAGTTCCATTAGGATCTATGCCTTAGGTACTGTAACATCCCCAAATGATAAAGGGTTAAATGACTAAATGATATGACTCATGTCAACAAGGTGCACCTTCCTTTTCGGGAGCCTACATGATTAGAACTCCACAGTTAAGCGTGTTTGGCCTGGAGTAGTGATCAGGATGGATGACCTTCTGGGATGTTTCCCAGGATGCGTGTGAGTGAGGAAAAAGCACACTAAAAAGGACATGTGTTGGCCTGTGGGGACTATCATTAGTCAGATGACCGGTTCAGACATGTGGGTGGACCCTAGGGTGGGCCCCATGTGTCTGCGGGGGCAACTGGTGGTACCTGGTAGGCCAGGACCCGACGACCTTGTTATGTCGGGGTGTCTGTGCTTTCACTGGGACCCAGTTGTCACATTTGGTATCAGAGGAGGAACCCAGCCTTAAGTGCAGTGCACAGCCTGGGTTGAGATATAGGGCCCACAACTAGGGCGTTGTGCTCTAAAGGGGGGGGTGATTGTAACATCGCCAAATGATAAAGGGTTAAATGACTAAATGATATGACTCTTGTCAACAAGGTGCACCTTCCTTTTCGAACGCCTACCTGATTAGAACTCCACAGTTAAGCATGTTTAGCCTGGAGTAGTGATAAGGATGGGTGACCTTCTGGGAAGTTTCCCATGATGTGTGTGAGTGAGGACAAAGCACATTGGAAAGGACATGTGTTGGCCCGTGGGGACTATCATTAGTCAGATGACTCGTTCTGACATGTGGGTGGACCCTAGGGTGGGCCCCACATGTCTGCGGGGGCAACTGCTAGTACCTGGTATGCCAGGACTCGATGGCCTTGTTAAGGCGGGATGTCTGTGCTGTCACTGGGACCCAGTTGTCACACGTACTGCCATGTTTAATGTCATTTCTCAAGATCTAGATGATTAAAAATTATGTTCATGTTTTTTAGTACAATATATATTGTTTGTTTTATTTTCTCCATGCTTATCATTACTGAGAATTTGAGATGTAGGGCCCACAACGAGGGAGTTGTGCTCTAAAGGGGGGGGGGGGTGATTGTAACATCCCCAAATGATAAAGGGTTAAATGACTAAATTATATGACTCATGTCAACAAGGTGTGCCTTCCTTTTCGAAAGCCTACCTGATTAGAACTCCACAGTTAAGCGTGCTTGGCCTAGAATAGTGATCAAGATGGGTGACCTTCTGGGGAGTTTCTCATGATGTGTGTGAATGAGGACAAAGCACACTGAAAAGGACATGTGTTGGACTGGTGGGACTATCATTAGTCAGATGACCTGTTCAAACATGTGGGTGGACCGTGGGGTGGGCCCCACGTGTCTGCGGGGACAACTGGTGGTACCTGGTAGGCCAGGACCCGACAGCCTTGTTACGGCGGGCTGTCTGTGCTGTCACTAGGACCCAGTTGTCACACGTATTTCCATGTTTAATGTCATTTCTCAAGATCTTGATGTTTAAACATTATGTTCATGTTTTTTAGTTCAAATATATATTGTTTGTTTTATTTTCTCCATGCTTATCATTACTGAGCATTTGATCTCACCCTTTTTATGTTTTCTATTCCCCCATGATTAAAAGAATGGTTTTAGGTAAGGAAACAAAAAGGTGAAGATCGTTATGGGAGATTTTAAAGATCTCTGATCATGATTAGATGTTTATATTCCATGTTTCCAAAGACAATAAACTATTACGGTCCTTTGGTGTCTATTTTTGTAAGTATTAGACATTACTCAAGAGTAATGTAATGTCTATGTACGTCAATAATTGCATCTCTAAAATTGGTATAAGAGGAAAGGATTAGTTAAACATTGGAAACTAGGATGCGAAAACTTTAGTGAGATCCCTAGAGATATTTATAGGGTATGTCTAGGGATGTCCCTAAGGTTAAGTATACGTATAGGTTATAGTCCTAAAATTATAGTAACGATATTAGAATTAAACCCAAGAAGTTAACTATTGAAGTTACACCCCATTTATTATGTTGCATTCCTAGTATTATTTTTTCAACTCACACTATACTTTTTGGGTTTTAGAAAATGGCTGGAAACCGAACAATTCATGATAATGGAGAATATGATGGACAATGGAATGATACTATTCATGAGAAATCAAATGAAATTGCATCTAGAAGTCCACATATTGTTATCATTCCTAATCAGTGATCACATAATATAATCAATAATCTCAACTTTGAAATGATTCATTAATCAGGTAATAAGAGAAAGATGATGTTTCATGATGATTATGGAGGAATGAATGCTCAATTTCCCTCATGTAAATCATCTGGGAAGAGTCATCAAGGGGAATGTTTCAATGGAACTGGAAGATGCTTTGGGTGTGGAAAAGAAGGACACAAAGCCTGTAATTGCAAAGGAATAGGTTCAATTAACACTATGGATGAGGATAATAGTATTGCTAAGGCATCAACAATGGTTAAATGTTTTAAATGTGGAATGTACGGGAATTATGCAAACCAATGCCCTAAAGGAAGATCACATGAAGAGAATCAGCATGGTCGTATGGGTAGTATTTATGTGGATGATGATGAAGAGACTACAAATGATATAGGAGATGAAAGAAGTGTTGAGGAATATAATGATGAAGCTCAGTCAGTGGTTTAAGAAGGTAGTGGAATGATTGTATAATTATCAAGAGTTATGTTGTAGAGTTAATTTAATGGTACTATGGAATAAAGAATCATCTAAGTATTGTTACACTATTATTTTTCCTAAAGTATTTGGAAGTATATGTTGAATGGTACCAGTAACCATGAAAGTTTATTTAGATATATTTGGAAAGAAGATGATATGCACATAATGAAGGGATAAAGAAAAAATTAAATGAGCACATGATTGATATACAGACAATGTTATATCATGGTTTGATTATATAGAATTTTTTGGATTTTGGTATGTGGAATGAGTTAACTTTTTAAATCATTCATATTTTCACTAATGATCAATGGGTATTCATTTTTCAGGATAATATTGATTAACGTATTCACATATTTGTAATGTGACCAACAAGATATATCTTGTGATATATGAGGGATAAATGATGGTATTCACAAGCTCGGTAGATGACATTTCTAGTAATTGTTTTCTATACACTATGAGCTTGGACAAATGTATTTTGGATAAGCATAAAGATTGGAATGAATTAAGTTAGACATAACATAGTGTTGTTTAAGGCTAGAACTTTTTGTTGATATAATTTCTGTACTGTTATATTAGTGTAGTTTTAGAAAAAAGGACAACCTGCAGGATGGGCGGCAACCTATCACGTCGAACAAGGCTGTGGGAATCGAACCCACACCGGAATTGTGACATGACTTTATCTCCCACCATTGGCCTGCAAGAAGTCCCTTTTTACTATAAATTAATGTTAATTTATATAGTGGTATTATATATGAAGTAGAAGTCCATTTTAGGAACCATATACTATTAATCTCACTATAGATGGACTTATGTATATTTAATAACATTTGTTATCCTTTTTTTGAGACAGATAGAATGAACAATCATTCGATCGTATGATCTTCTAACACTTGACAAAAGACAAATTCAACTTCATTTCGTTAAGAGATGAAGTGTAAATTGTTCAAGTCACAAAAAACAGTAATATTGTACCAAAATCATATAAGTATTTTTTTTAAATAAAAAATTCTTTAACATTAGGGGAATGATCTTGAAAACAAAAAAATTGTTGTCCAGGTGTACTTATATTCAATGAATCTGATGGTACCATAAATCATCACTAATTTATGGCTTTGTGAATATTGGATTTATCATATCCATGTCTTATACCACTCTCCATCAGAACTTGATGGTTAGATTTCTCTTCCATATCCATATTTTCACCTATGTTATCCTATGTGGGAACCCAGTGATTAGTTACTTTGGATAACCATTACATTTCATACATTAGTTTTTAAAGATAAGTTTTGGTATTCCATTTTATGATGTGGGTTTCTATGAAAGAAACTCTCATGTAATAAACCATTTATAGCCCTGAAGAATTTCGAGGGTGAAATGTATTTTATGGTGGGTAGAATGTAACACCCTAGGATTTTATGAGATATATTATTTTTAATTTCATTCATATCTTCTATTTTATGCTACACCAAGATTATCTTGTGCTATACACAACACCGTATTAGCCTGCTGTATACACAACACTATTCTTGGATTGTGTTACACACAATTTCAAGTTTGTTTGATAGTAATTATTATATGAAACATTGAGTGTATATATATATATATTCAATGTATAAATGAAATATGGTTGGATTATATTATATTCTACAACAAAAGAGTCATGCACTACACGCAACCCTGACTTGGCTTGCATTACATACAATCCCGACCTTTCTCGATAGCGTGTGTTGTACACAATACTGGGTTTCACTAAACAATGATATATTGTTGTAATATTATTATAAATTAGCCGGTATGTATATTATTAACTAAATTTTAAATTTTATAACATTATTATTCATCTTACACATTTTCTAGAACATCGTGTGAGAACAAAATAAATTTTTCGAGTAAAATAAGTATTTTTCAAAAAATGCAGTTTCGCCGCCTTTTGATGGTGCACCCACATTAAATCTAGTTATTGACATGTTTATAAGTTCTATTTGACAAAATAAAATTATTATTTGGAATCAAGATATAAAAATTTACTTTAGAAAAAAATTTAATTTTATTCTGACAACATTCATATTTTAATGAATAGAAAAAACATGCTATATTTTAATTAAAAACAAATTTTTTCATCATAATAATTTATATGGTTAAATTATAATATTTAATGGTTTTAAAGTAAAAGTATAATATATTTTTACCATTTAATATAATGTAAGTCATTAGCATCGATTTTACATTGAATTCATAGGTAAAATCATTTCAATCTTTTGCAATATTTTAACTTTTAAAACTCGTTTTCTTAACAGCGGGATTAATTTTAAATTATTTTCTGCAACTTATGTGATTTGAAATTGGAAAAATGGATTCCATTTTTAGAATCAGTAGGTCCAAATTATTTTAAGAAGCTTTTTTTTAGGAATTATGAATAGTAACTACGGTATATTTTATTTAACATAGTGAGGGGTAAATCAGGTATTTAAGGGTAAATATAATATTATAAAATTACCCTAAAACATTTCTTAATATAATGGGATGATTATATTTTTAACTAAATCATACTTGGGTAGAAATTGAATCTAATGGAACCCAATTGTATTTGATTGAGACCTTTTTTTTATTTTATTTAAAGGAATGTGATATATGTCTCACTCAATCATTAATAATTAACGTATTTTTAATATAAGGTTATGTAGAATATAAATTCGGTTATAAATACTCATTTTAATGATAAAATGTTTTTCTTTATCATGGTGATTTATTTGTAATTTTTAAGAGTTATTTAATTACCTTATTATCTTATACATTAAAGATGGAGAAATTGTTTATTTTGTAAAAAATCAATAATATAGTTTTTATTGAAATAGTAATACATATTAAAAGGCCCAAAAATCAGAACAAAACTTATTTTTAGTGTATATATAAACCCTATTCATCCACTGGCTGAATATTTGAACATTGTGATCCTTATAAAGGTGATGATGACACTTATATTATTTTATTTTAAATGATACAATGTTGTAACCTTCATAATTTAATAAATATAACAATTCACATGTTGTGATTTTAAGATTATAAATTCGAGTACAAGTTTTATTATGAAATATTTGAGATTTATAATCATCATAGTATTTTATTTTTAATTTTTACGCAATAAATAGGTATATTAAATAATTATACAAAAACAATGTAATAATTATTTTATTAAGAGAAATATCAATTAAATGGTTTTAAAAAGATTAAAATAAATTTTATATGAACTATTTAATGTGATCCACTAATTTTCATGATAAATATGACATGTTATTAATCTATTAAATATTTTAGTTCGAACTTATATTCTGTGTGGAGTTTATTTAAATTCAAATAAATGTATAGTGTTAATATTGACACTATTGTAATTTTATTAAAATAACATAATATAAAATTTTTTAAAAATCACAAATATATATAAAAATTATAAATTACAATTTATATTGTCGATAATGTCATAAAGTATCATATTTTTGACAATTTACATCACATAAGTTATAATTTATAAAAATTTAAAAATTACTATCATATTACCACAAATAAAATTAAATAGATTAAATAAGGATAAATCAAGATGATAGTGTTTAAAATAAATTCCTAACATGTCTAAATTTTATTGTTTTATGAGATTGCCACCCTATAACATCTAATATTCTTATTTGAGTCATTTTTGGAGGTTCTTAAGTGGGGTTGTATTTATTATAAATTAACATTTCTTATGATTCCAAAGGTGCCCCTCTCCTCCCTTATAAAAAGGGCACCCCTTCCCACTTCTCCTCACACCCCTTTGAGCAAGAAAGCTCGGCCTAACCCAGCCAATTCCTCTTCTAAAAATATCTAGTTATATCATAGAGGTTTTTCTCTTCTCAAAAGAATAACCCTAGTTCCCTAAGAATATGTTTAAAGGAGGTGCGTCAAAGAAGAGGTAATATCTTCTACCGATTCTTTCAAGTTTCTTTCTTATTCAACCTCTTCTTCTTTTGTTGTTTCATTATATTGTAATAACATAATTATCACTAATATAATTATATGTTATTATAAATATGAAACAACCCCATTTCACCTTTATCCATCCTATGGAAAATGAAATCACCAAGCGTGCGTATGTACGAAATATCGTCTCCACATCGTGGTGTAATCTGTTTTTCCACCACCACCTTACATGGATGGGTATAATGGTGTAAACATAACTATATATGGTTATAATAAAATCATACCAATTATGAGATATTATATCATTCACTCCAATTCTATTAAATAATTATGGGAACGATATCATCGCTCGTGCGTACGTACGGACTGCCGTCTCCACGAATGCGATGAGATTCATTTTCCATGATTAACCATTCATGTATAATAATAAACTATATATATAATAAATAATCCTGAAATATATTACATAATAATGATACTTTATTTATATACATATATATTTTATTTACTTAATTTCATTCAATTTAATAAGGAAACAATAACGGCATTCATGCGTACGTACGACCTACCGTCTCCATTAAAGGTGTATTTTATTCCATTGATCGATCAATAATATATATTTATATGCGGAATATATATTATATATAAATCATGTTTTACATTCTGGAATGATGTAAATCTGTATATAAGTAATATTATCAAGAACAACAAGTTGATACACGTACTATAAATGAAACGCTTTTACCCAAAATGGTTTTTTAACATGGAATAGAAAAAAGAACGGGTAATATAAAGACATAAGTGAACCATATATGATATCATAACAATGAATATGATTTTGTAATAATTCAATGACATTATTTAAATCATTATACAGGAGGTTCGGAATCATACGAAGCATATCGAACCTAAGGTATGGGATAACTATTCCAATCTCGTTCTTATCTGATATTGTTTATTCGTAAGTATTTACTGGGGTTATTGTTATCATTCATGCCCATGTTGTCTAAAATTGTTTTTATGTGTGTTTAAAGTACATTTTACCCATTTTCGACTTTTACCACATGTTATGAAGGAAATATTTCTATTGTTTACTATACGAGGAACTTTTTGAATTTTATGACAAAATTACGAGGAGAATGTTTTTTTAACATATATGGTGTGAACGGATTTTTAAGATTTCATAATGCCTTATTTACATAAATATTCCTATAAAATATTTCATGACAATTTTTTATCAAAATAATTTTCTTTTAAAAATTCATGGAATTTTGTGAAAAGAAATTGATTTTGAATAAGAAAGGATATTTTCCTCAAGAATTCATTTCAAGTGTTTTATCAAAACAGTTTTCTATCTAAGATGACATTATTTCATTTGTGTATGTTTAAAGTATAATGTCTCTATGATTTACATGGTTTCACTTTTCTTATGATGAAATGATATCCATTTTGTTATTTGGATTATGTTATGATGGTATGATGTTTATGAAACCCATTTTATTCTTTGGGTTATGATTAATTATTTATTTTTTTGTTTTGGCACACATAAGAATGATTTAATTATAAGATGGGTGGGACCTATATCTCCCTCCAATGCACTAGGTAAAGATTTATATCTCATGAGATAGACATGGATGAAATGGAAAGTAAATATGGTTCAGTAATACATGGCTGGAATGGGAAGTAAACCCAGTTCAGTAAGGGACTTTTTCCACTAACATGGTCTTGGCAGCAATGCCTTGGCTACTAAGGAAATCATATCATGTGATTAATGTTTTTCCATAATAATAACTTTTATTCCCATCCTATTTTATCATGATTGATGTTCCATTATGATCTATGCCTTACGTACTGTCATGTTGTATGTCATTTCTCATGATCTGGATGTTTAAACATTGTGTTCATGTTTTTAAGTTCAAATATATATGGATTGTTTTATTTTCTCCATGATTACCCTTACTAAGCAATTGAGATCACCCTTTTTATGTTTTCATTTCCCCCAGGATTAAAAGAATGGTTTTAGGTAAAGAAACAAAAGAGGAAGATCGTTATGGGAGATGTTGAAGATCTTTCAACATGATTAGAAGTTTATATTCCAGTTTTCCAAAGACACTAAACTAGTACGGTCCTTTGGTGTCTATTTTTGTTATGTAGTAGATATTCCGCAAGAGTAATGAAATGTCTATGAAATTCAAGCTTTGGGTCTCTACAGTACAATTTACTATCATGTGAGAAGGACACCCCACATTATTACATAATATGATTATGATTTTTCACATCTTTTAAGCTTGTACTGCCTAGAAGTGGGTTTCTAGTTTATGATCATAGGTATTTGCCCATGATTTTAGTCCTATTGTGTTTTTATGGCAAGGAGAAGATGAACACATCATGAATGAGACAAATTAAAATTATGCATCAAAAAATATCAATGAACAGATGGAATGGATACATATATGATGCGATGATGGAGAAAAAAATCCTGAATGAAATCCATCGATACATAATATACCACCAAAAATCATAATTAGGATCCTAATTTATGGTCGTAGAATTTGGAATGTGATTATATTGATGGGCCCCAAAGACAAAGTGTTTGGGAAACACTATGTATCACATAAGCGGGAATCATGATGCATATAGATTTGGAATCACATGTTGTTTAAAATCATGAAGAAAGGATGCAATAGTATAATGTCATGTAAGATAGCACAACATAGTTTAACATCACGTATCTTGGATGAAGGAGATCATAGATAAGGGTTATAGATTCTGGACCATAGGGTTGCCCAGATTTTTAATGTGCTTATAACCTTACCAGCAACGTAATCCCACCCGCGCCATGCTTAGAATGGGAAACATTGAGTGATTCTTGGGCTTCACTATCATATGAGAAATTATAACAACGTAATGAAAAATCATCTGGGATAATAAAAACCACGACCGCATTCCAACATGATGTGTGCAAGTTCATAGAGGGACAATGCCAGGGGTGTTGGAGAACCACAATTATATGAGGGGATCATGAAAATTTCAATCACATAATCTGATATTATGGACCCAATGGGGGTGTCATATTGACATAGTATAACAATTAATGTTGTTTGAAACCTAGAATCTATCATCTCTAACCTAAAATGGTAACAAACTAATGAAGTTCAGCCGCTGACTGTGTTCAAAATGTAGGACCTGTGTCAAAATGTCAACCGAAATCTTCTTGGGCATTGGCCCAAAAATGTAAGTTATCCATGACTCCCAAAACCAATCCACTATAGTGTTCGTTAATATATGTAGGATGTTGGATAAAAAGGAATATGTGATGCATGGAAGCATAATGGGGGAATATATCTATGAAATCCAACATTCCATGTCTGGCATGATACCACATTCAAACATGATGGTGTGGAACATCTATAGGAAAGATCATATCCATCTCTAAGGACTGGGTTACTAGGAAATGTTAACAACATTTTGATGGATCTATTTCTCAGACCATATGCACTCTTTTTAGTGTAATGTAATGTTGACCATAGGTGCCTAGTTTAATGTCATGTGCATGTGAGGTAACTGTGTAGTATATCATCAGGTGTCTAGGATATATACACACTAATGGATAAATGAGTTATGTGGAAATTAACCCAATTTTAATGTGTTAAATATATATCCACACCTCACCATAAATTCCCATATGATATCGTGGACAAAGGGCCAAAGGGGTGAGTTTTTGATTTTGCGTATGGGTCTGACAAAAATATTTATAGGTGTAAGAACATATCCTATAAGGATGGGAATTGTGAAACACATAGTTTGTGTCATGTGGCATGGTATTGTACCTATTGAAATAGGGAATGTTTTCCCATATTATGTTTTCATAGTGTTGTGTAGTTTAACATCATGTAACAAATAAATTAAGGATCATTATGTATGGTAGTAGATCTTGGACCTAGAGGTGATGATTATAAAGATGATATGTTTAGTATGGTTCTATGATGTAACCCAATGTGAATGAGGACCAAGGGGAACCACACCACACCACACATTACAAAAATAATTCCTTCACATAGTCTGAATTCATAAGGTTTGCACATGTATTGGTCAGTGTAACGTCATTATCATAGGACCAAAATTCCATGATTAAGTTCATAGAGTTTGGACAATAAGAAGGTGCACATTTTTACGGTGGGTTGAAATCCTACCCTCACCCCTCATCCCATGTGAGTCATTCTCTGTGTTGGAAATAAGGGACAACCAAGATTCATATGACACATGGAGACACATAGTATTGGACTGGGGAATTCAGCATTAGGGTATCTCAATGATGTTGATTGGCTGGATCAACGTGCAAAGGTTCATGGAGGGAAAACACCGAGTGTGTCGATGTTTGGTCTAGCCATATAGATGTGTTAAGGTATATGAATCACATAATCTAATACATGGTCCATAATGGGGATGGTGTATCGATGGATGATAACTGTTGACCTTGTTCGAAACACAACATCAATATCCTGTAAAATGGAATGGGAAAAACTAATGAGGGTTGGCTGCTAACCAAGTTTAAAACATAATGCCTATATCAAAATTTCATTTCAATGTCTTCTAAGGTGTGGGACCAATATGGATGGATATCCATGAGGCTAGAAACCACTACATTAGGGGGGCCTTTAGACGTGAATGATGTTGGTGACCCGAAAAAGGGGTATGAGAAACATGGAGATATAATGAGGAAATTTCTAGGAAGAACACATCATTCTAATGTGTCATATCAGAAATATGGATCCTAAACCCTTCTCAACGGATGAATCCTATGGAATGATATTGGAAATGACATGTTAATGGATCAGTGTAAAATGAATAGGACATAGAGAAACAATAGAGGGTTTAATGAACAAGGGGCTCAACCCGATGAAAAAGCATTTTGTAATTACAACATATCCCTTATGGGTGGAAATAAATCCATACATATATCATAAGTCATGTCTAGTTAAATTCCATTCGGTAAGGAATAAGGCTTAATTTATTTTCACATCTTGCAAATAGGACACTCAGATCTTATTTTATAGTCATGGAGCATATAATTACTAATAAGAACGTTTAGTGGATATACTTGTAAGGGTGAGGAGAAAAACGTGACATGAATGAGGGACAAGGAGGTCCATCACCATAGTACATATTCTCTAGAGAAGGGTTCTTAAGTTGGGACTGGATTAGATTATAAAATGACTAGGAATTCATATATATCCCATAAGGATGGGAATCATTCCATACATAGCTCCCAAATTCCGTGATGTTTAATGTCGTGTGGTAAGGATGATGTATTGAGGGGAATTTCTGAGAGAGAGATATGGTGGATCTATTATATCATGGAAATAAGGTTAACCAATGATGTCTCTAAACCACACCACACACCCCAAAGAGTGACCTAGTCCATGATTTTTAAGGACTCTTGTGGTTGGACCATATAATAAATCTATTGGTATCATTATGTAACCTATAAGGATGGGAAAAAAACCATACATAGTTCTTGAACTCCATAAATGTTGACATCATGAGGTAAGGATGAAATATATTATGTGGTTTACCATAATGAATCTAGGATGCTAAGGTAAAGGTATCGCAATTGGGGTGTTCAATGTGTGACCAAATGGACCTAACATGAATGAGGATTTCATAAATCTACACCACACCATGAGATTCCAAGTGAGAACACAAGAAATGAAGCCAAAATGATGAAAATATGGATAGGCCCAAAGTCAAAATGTCTAGGAAATCATTCGTACCCCATATGGATGGAAATCATGACATACACAGTTTTAGAAATGGCATGCTGAATGACGAGTTCTAAAAGTGACACCTTTTTAAATGAGCACATTGGATTGTTTTGTAGTATATAATCATTAAACCAGGATAAAACATTAGTTTTAAAATACTATTTGATATTAATGTTTAATGTCATTTAGGGGAAAATGGAACTTTCATTTTTAAATTCATTCATATTAGACCATAACATGTTGTGAAGTTTAATGTCTTTTAGGTAGGACGTAGCACTTTAACATTATGTTAGACCAGAAATATATTAGTTTAAGGTCATAGAACTCAACCATGAGGTGAAGCTTCCAGCATTGGGTTGTGAAGTATGGTTTAATACATATATCCAACATGAATGAGCACTAAGGGGGTCTCATAAAAATACCACATTCTCCGTTGCAAGAACTCAAAAAAAATTTGATAAAACATTGAATTATATGTCGGATCATATAAGTAGTGTCAAGGAGTTTTTATGTATCTCATATTGAGTAGAATAAAACCCCACATAGTTATTGATGATATAGTTAAATTTTATAACATGGAGTAAGGACTTGGTAGATCATAGTTTACGATCATAGGACCAGAACCTTGTGAAAATTATCATTATTATAGACATACAAATACATTATCCTTATTCAGGACATGATCTTTTATGAATTTTATTTTCATATATTAGGTCAAAATATATCTTATACAATGAAATGATTGTGTAACATAACATTTGTTGGATGATTAACTCACTCACCATCCATGGTGACCAAATAGTATGCATTTTTTGGGTACACCGTCTAAAATATATAGTTCTCTACCAACATGGAATCTAACTTTTTTGGCTTCTGTATAGGTATCATCGGTGTTCTTAGTTCCAATACCATATCACCAATATGGTAGGAGAATATTTGAAATTTCTCATTAAATGATATGTTTATCAAGTTATTCTGCTTGTCCAGATTGTGTAAGGACAGTATCATGTTCTTATCAAGGACTTCTATCTTATTTATATTGAATTTTGATATTATTTCTGATATCTACCAATTCTAGAAAGCTGTAAAAAATATTGGAAACTGAATCTTGATGGGATTAAAATCCTATGTTCCGTAGACTGAGGAATATGGGTAACCTATTTGTTGTTTTGAGTCGTCGACTGATTATCCTAGTGATCCTTGGTGATCTTAAATAGCCAACACTTCTGGTCTTGGACCACCATATTATTAAGAATGATATAGAGGTTCCTATTGAACACCTCTATCATTCCATTTTCCAGTTCATGGTAACAAGATGTGTTCTTGGACTAGATGTATTACCTATAATACATTTTCATTAGATCAACTTCTCAGAAATTGTTTTTATTATTAGTTTTAAATTCATGAAGTAATTTGAATTGATAGATGATATTGGAGATCAAGAACTCATAGATAGAACAGTCATTGTCCTCGTTAAGTAGTATTGCATCTTTTCACTGGGAAAAGAAAACTGATGCAATCAAAAACATTTTCCCTTGTGAGCTATTGATGGAAGATATAGACCATGACATTGAGTCCCCACACTACAAGAGGCTAAAAATACATGGTGGTATGGAGGCTCATTAGTGGCCCATGAAAAAATGTAGCATGAATATGACATGTTTGGAACATCTTGGTGAACCTATTACAATGACGACCCATAGTGGGCCAAAATTAGCCAATCTATCTCATACGGTGATAGTGTTTCGACCCTTCCTATTGGGCCCAACAAGAAACATTATGAACATCCTGAATAACCTAGGGAATCTCATATCCTAGAATAAAATGGAGGATAATTACATAAATTACATATTTTTAGAGGATAAATTAATGTATGGGACAGATCTCGATGGCGAACTATGATGCATGTTGGAAGATTCGGTCTTGCATGAAAATTTCTGTTGGGTCTTTTCCATGATAGTGAAACTCAATGAAAGGAGTTTTCTAATCGGAGGATTCATATAATGATGATAGGGGTGTATATAGGTCCAAATATGAAATGATCGTTGATAATGTGACTTTCCTTTTGGGTGTCATCACTTTCCACATTGACATGGGTTAAAACCATTTGATATGCCACATGAATGAAGAGATATTCCTATTCAAAATCTAAAAGGATGTGGCTAAAATGACCAGGGCATCAGTTAGACCATTTTGTGACTGGGGAACATGAGTCCCCTATGTTTGAGAGTGGATCTAGGCCATCATTTGGTGAATATTATTGAGAATTCATAATAGATATAGATTCCATACAATATTTTCACCAGTGATCTCTTTGAGGACTAGCTTAGATTTTGTCTTCACCTATAGGAGGGGAACATAAATCTCAAGAGCCATATTGAGACCATCGATGAGAGCCTGATACTCCACCTCATTTATGGTTCCTCCTATTGAATAGATGAATTGGTAGGGATAGACTTATTTTCTATGTGTGTTGAAGAAAACCCTAAGGCCAACTCTATTGAGTTAGGGCTTATTGGCCCTCATACATGTCGGGCTTCAATAGACACCATCTAAATTCATCTTACAACATGGAAATGATTGGTCCACAGAGATCATGAATTGATATGGAAAATTAATATCCTGGTAAATATCTTCTCGTACTTTATGGCATACCAGAATGTATGCTGCTATCTCACCTATGACTTCCTTCTACGGGATGAACCTATTGTTGAACTTTTGAGGAATCTCTTCTCGCTAGCCTAGACATGCTTTCCACATACGGTTGTTTAGAATAAAATTTAGAGGATCCATGAAAAAAATAGTTTTATCTCACGATATTGAAGATAATAAATCATATTTTGAACTGCGAAATCCAGTGCAAGGAAATTATTCTCGATGAATGGATAACTAGTTTTTGTGTTAAACCGCATGAAACTATGATAAAAAAAACTTCTCTAGGGTTTTTTTTCTTCTGAGAAAGAAGAATTATAAGGGTTCATTTTAGGTTATTAACATAATTTTATGTTGGCATTCTGGAGATTGTTTGAATCAGAACTCAAGTCTGTAGCAGATACTGCATTATTTCCTCAAAAGCAGTATGGCACTCTTTATCCCATTAGTAGACACCCCATTTCTTCTTGAGTCAGGAAATTATCTTACAATTTCCATATTGATAAACATTGAAAATTCATATATTGGATAAGTGTCCTTAAACACCTTGGTTCACCAGATGGATTCTCAATGGAGGCAACTGAATGATAGATTTTATCCTCTCTTAGTCGAACTAGAACACATTGTATCTGAAATTAAATCCAAGAAACCTTCAAGATTTTATCTTGAAGGAACACTTCAAGGATTAATCATCATATTCCTGGAGTGGAGAAAGTCAAACACATTATCATGATCTTGGAAGTGTTCCTGACACTAATGGGATTTGACCACAAGATCATCCATGTAGCATTCCATTAGCGCCACGATGATCAGTTTAAATATACATTGCATTTAACACTAATATGTGTCCCCTGCATTCTATAAACTGAAGGTAATTACTTGATAGAAAAAATGTCCCATTTGTTTCCCTAATGGAGGTGGACTGTTAAAATTTTGGGGCCATATAGATATGATTTCACACTAAGTATCCTTCCTCAAAAGAGAGGTCTTGGAATCCAGCACTGGAATTGATCAATAGTTCTATCATAGAAATGGGAAATTCATTCTAACAATAGTGATGGTTTAGATCCTAGAATTCGATGCATACGTTGATTTGAACATTATTATTTATTATAAGAATTAGGTTGGCCATTCACTTGGGGTTCTATACTTCCATTACATTTTTGTAATTAATAATCTTATCAACTGCATCCTTAACCATGGAACCATGAGAGGGGTGCGTCAATTTGTAAGGCTATTGAACCCATGATTACATACCAGGAGACCATGGTGGTGGACATAAACCTGAGGATCTAGTCATATCATTTCATTATAAAACCAGGAAAATAAATCTTGATTATACTATAAAAAATAAACATGCTACTTTTTCTTCTACATGCATGAATACACTAATCAATGTTGACCTCCTGTGTGTCGCGACACCGAGATTTACCTATTCCAACTCATAAATGGTGGTGGAGAAACCAATTTAAATTTGGTCAGATCATCATCCAGGTCATCCTTATCATCAATGAAAGGAGAATAGAGTGGTAAATCATTATTTTTTATTGATTCTAGTAGAATTCTGGTACCTACCTGAGAAATGGTGGAATTTTCAGTAGTATGTTATTTTACTATTTGAAACAAAGAAACAACCAATGTGGAATCAATTCCATCAATCCTTCGATCGAGGGACCCATGCGGGATGATATCAAAGAAGTATTTTCTAGTCTTTTTGTCAACTTGTCCCAGAGTAGTGAATTAATGAGGTGTGGTGCACTGCTATATCCATGGGGACAAAATCACAATACAATATAGGGGTAAGAGGCAATAGTATCACTCTAGACTAGTTTGTGATGAACTACAAGGTAATCATCAATAATTTATTGTATATGTGAATGTATCTTCCTCTTATCTCTAAAATAGAAAAGGAATGTACCATGTATGGGGTTGTGGCTTCCAACTGGTGACTCAAAAGAATGAATTCATTGCATAATCCATCCATAGGTTGGTCCTAGTATAAGTGTTCCCAAACTCATTATTTTGAACCTATAAGTGCATGATCTTGAATAATTTTGTATCTAAATAGTGGGGATCTCAAGAGGAAAATGGAGACTCATCAACTTAGAGCACACCCAATCAACCATTTTTTAAGTACTTTAGAGGCATTGGGGATTTGAGGAGGAATCTGTTGTGTGCAGATAGCGCCAGGGCCTACCTGTAAATGCATTGTTGGTGGAGTCCTATGAGATGACTATGAATTCAATGCTGGATATTGGGCCACCGAATTGGGACTTCAGGTGAATCTTTCCATAAGACTTCTTCTCATCCCTATCATAAGCATGGATTTTCAATAGAGTGGGAAATATATCTATTACAAATAGTCCTATCTTGTGGAGATTCTAGATCATGATGAGATTGATCCTAGAACCTATGTAAATGAGATTTTTTCAGACATCAATTCCTTTAACCTAATCCTTGTTGTACAGTGATTGGATATTATCTTTTATAATTGAGTTGTTAAATATTTTAGAGATTGAGATGATGGATTGAAATTCTTTATTTCTAACTTCCTATGTATTAAAGGCATCTGTGGCTAATACTTATACATCGACCTAGAGGGGGATTTTAAAAGTCTCTATGAGGACCTAACATATCTCTTTTGACATTAGGAGTTCATCATTGATTAGATGATTTGCTGGAATGATTTCATGATTCTTATGAGAATCTTACATCCATTCTAGATGCACAATTTTTCTAGAAGAAGGTCACTCATTGGATGTAGGTATGATGGGTAATGTGGTTTCTTGAACCAGATGATTATGGCAAGTGCTATGGATATCCCATTGATCACTAGATGACCCATGAAAATACAGTACTAGATAATTTTTAGATGGTGGATTTTTGGTCGCTACATGAAATGGATGATCTCGATGCAGTCATAGTGGGTCTACCGGATCGACTAGAGAAAATGGTGAATGTGGTGGATCTAATGAAGTTGGTTAGGAGGAATGCTCATGTAGAGCCCTATAATGATCCTACAATTTATAATCGATAGTGTGTACATCTTGGATGAAATCATTTTCTTAATAATTATGATGGTTCTCATTTCAACTTCTTCATTGGCGATGGAATCAACTAAGAGAATTAGGAGGATGTTCCTGAAAACTCGCACTCTTAGATGTATTGAAGAAATGTGATGACACATGGTTCACAGCGAGGTAGCATTTGTTCTGTGTGTCATGAGTAATACTACATTAATAGATAATGTGAGAAAGGATTTTTCCCTTCTGTTCTATAATAGAAGTAGATATCTCAGGCCCTTTGATGCAATTAATATAGCGTAAATAAATCCAAGGCCATGGTAAGGTAGGGGCGAGTTCAATTATGGGATGTTAAAGAAAGAATAATCGAGCACATGTGTTGATGTCACTAGTATGCAACATGCTTGATTCGGGATATCATGAAAAAGGGATAATATCATAAGGTTAGAATGTGTAGGAGGTGACACATCATTGCAGCGTTAATTTCTTTCTCTATGGGTGCCTTGGCGTGTTGCTAGACGCTAGCCTTGGACTTTAGGTAGGATCTGCCTAATGCCAATGGGAAGGAGGCCTAGAGGGTCACACAATAAGCTTTTCCATGAATATCAGTTAAATAATAATTTAACAAGATAAATAAAAATTATTCCCTACTGTGGTTTAATAATTATTTATGGATGTCTGATCGCATTTATTTCAACACTATTTATTCAAAATAATATATTGTGGGTGAAATAATATATATATTTGTTAGCGAGTAATGAAGTTACATTTATTTAAGAAATAAATAGCCATTACTCAAGGTCTAATATATCTGGTGGAGGAAATAAAGAAAAATGAAATCAAGATAAACACGCAGTGTACATTGAATGTACATTCCATGTAGTTTTCATGGAAATGAGTACACGCCATGTATTAATGATTACACACCGTGTAGATTTTTCAGTCTGGATTTTGAAGTAATAATATCATTTTATTAAATGATATTTATTATAATCTGTGTGGACGCATGTCAAGGAATTAATCATTTGACATGGGGGTTTTCAATAAGAGTTAATGAAATAAATTAAACACGTAATGAATTTATTTATTGTTATAACTCTATAACCTCAAACCTGATTATATATATCCAAACAACCCCATCACTTTTCCAGAGAAAATTGATGTGCCCAAAAATTCTATAAAGTTATCTCAAGGCCGAAAGAAGTCATTTCCTCCAAGAACACTCTCAACACCGAGAGAGATGCACCACCACCGGATCAAGGCGATCGAATGCAGACATCACAAGCAACTTTTCATCTGCACTAGCATCCGAAGATCCCTTCGGAGATGTCCAAAGATACATGGAGCACGTGTGGATCACCGCTAGAGGAATTCTACACTGGGATTCTATGACACAATGACAGGTTACACAAGATCGTGACCGGAGACATCAATAAATAAATAATTCCATCAATGTAATTCTTTTCAATTAATTAAATTAATTATAACCAACATACGATTATCCTATCTCTATGGTTTTGGGACTCCCTATTTTATTTTACGTAGTTCATTCTATTTCGAAGATCTGGTGTTTTAAATCATGACAGATCTTGAATTGATCATTTTTAACACTATAATTAAAGTTTTTCCATCCCAACAACGTGCTTCTGCTTCACCAGAAACAAACAAGTGGTATCAGAGGGGTCATATCATTGATTATTATTATTTAGTTTTTTCATTGGTTAATTACGCATTTAATAATTTAGTTATTTCAATTCAACTTAACAGTTCTTTAAAATCTAAATCTAAATATCTATTCCCCTCATCTCTTTTCTCGTTCACCTTATAGAATCAAATTTTTATTTTAATATTGCATAAAATAAAGTAGAGGAACTCATCCGGAGGTGTCAAACATTCATGGTCGTACAACACCAGAATACACAACGTGTATTCAGAAGTACATGTCATGTAGTCTTGTTTCAATGCATTGGACTTGGTTTCCAAATCATGTAGTGTATGGGTTCCTATTAAAGTCATTTATGACACCGTGTGTTGACCAGGAACTGGTGGCACATGATTTCGGGATTACACGCCATGATGTCCACTGAACACGGTGTGTAGTCCCTTTGGATTAGGATTAGACCATGTAACCCATACACGACTTTCCCGGTAGGAAACTGTGTAACATGGATACTACATGGTGTGTTTCCAACTGAACAGACCATGTACTTCGAAAATTTCGAAAGTACATCAACATGCCATGTCCCCGAGCAGGTATTTCAGATGGACGGTGAAGAAACGTACACGCTGTGTAGTCAGAACTACACACCGTGTACTAACCCAAATTATGTAGATTTATTAAAATTTGTTATTATATTATGAAAACCCTTCAGATGTGTACAATATTTTATGCATAAAGCTAAGCCACTACACGTGATAGATGTTTTATATATATGTGTATAATTTAACATCTGTGTAATGAACTGTAATTCACCGGCTCGAATCCATGGTACTAGTTACGTACAAAGATAATATTAAATGTATTTAATTGTTTAAAATTATGATCGATGAGAATCTCAATGAAATTTAGAAATGTTTTTAAGATAAAAGTATTGATTAATTAAATATGGTTAATTGATTCGAGGGTTATTTATCTTAAACATAAACGATTAATGAATTGAATGCTAGTTCTATTTATGCGGATATATCATTGCATGTTTGGATGATCAAGAGCTAGACCAAGAACTTTGTATTAGAATGGTTTCTTTTAATTTATTTATTTAAATTATATTTGTTGTCATGTGATCCTTATCCTCATTAATATGCAGGGAATACACGCCTAAGGATTGTTTTATATAAAAACCATGTTTACCCCTCACCTACATGTGAGATAAATGCATATGTAATTGATGGAACTCCCAAGCTAGTTGAGGTGGATCATTTCTGGATCCAAGGAGGTACAGAGGTGGACAGGTGGAAAGATGTAAACACAAACCTAAAAGGTTCAAGGAGATTCTCCCAAATTTCTTGGGTTAGTTTATCACAGGCTAGATAAAATAACAAATAGAACAAGCTCATGATCATACAATTAATTTTATTTATGTCACATGCATGGTTTATTTATTTTGGATGTGTTGTCATAATCACACAATTAATGAATTAAATGAACATGCAATATGGTACTAAAATAATACCGGCTTATACGTAAATATTATCTTAGACATGGTTGATCACATAAGTATATCCCACTTAATATTAACAAGCATGTAATAAATGATATTAAATTATAAATTTACGTTTAAGGATGAAATCCCTCAAAAAAAATTATGTCGGTATAGCCTTCCATAATCGTGGTTAGAATCGAACCATAGTTCAATGTGAATGACCAACCCTAGTAAGTGTGCTTTCAATTATTAGGGAATTATAATTCAAGGTTTTGGGTTGACATGACTTGGTTCACATCAAGGGTTGTCTACCACATCAGGACTGGGTGTGTCCAAGAGGCAAATGTTGAGGAAATCTAAAATAAAATGATTTTAGGATTGGGGAGTCCACTCAATGAATCAAGGACATACGAGTAAATGCAGTTCGCATTTGGAATTCCAAACAAAAACCCTCCAATTTTCATGACCACCCCAAGTGGGGTTAATGCGAAGGGAAATATAGATCCTTGCCACTAGAATATTCAGGAAACAGAATAATCCGATGATAATGGTGTGGGCTATTGGATTTCGATAAAATAGTGGGAGACTAATAAATATTAATTAATTTATTTCTCTCTGTTTTTATAATAAAGTACTAAACCTTTTCTCTTCTTAATTTGAAGAAATGACAAGAAAAATGACTTCATACATATCATTTCGAATCATACTCAAGAAGGAATATCATTTCATCGGCACCAATTTCCAAGAGTGGCTGAGGCATTTACACGTTATCTTCTCCACGAAAATAAAATTGTATGTGATGGAATAACATATTCTAGTTGCACCGAGAAAGGAGGCCAGTGATGAGGAACTATCTCTCAACATGATATACATGGATAATTCCATAGATTTCCAGTGTTTCAGGGTATCATCCATGTCTTATAAGCTTTTGAAGCAACATGAAAACATGGACGTGTATAGCATGATGTCTCACCTTAAGGATCATTATCATGTGAAGGTGATATAGGAGAGATATGAGATCTCCAACACTTTGTTTACATCTATGCTTAGAGATTCTGTGCCAGCTGGGCCTCATGTAGTAAGTTTTATTTGCTACATTGAACGCCTGGACGTCTTAGGGATTATGTTCCCAGATTTATTGCATATAGAACTCATCCTATCATCACTAGCCAATACCTTCACAAGCATTATTGAAAACTAAATCATGAGAAATAATGAGAAGAGTCTATCGGAACTTCCAACCTTGATTCTCCATGTATATATGGACATGGGGCGTGACAAACCCACAGTCCTTATAGGGAATAAGAAAAGGAAGGAGATGGTAAAGGGGCCAAAGACTTATAAACAGTCTGAAGCCCATGAGCGCCATCCCTCCATGAAGGGGATGATCCAGAGGGAGGGCATGGAACAGAAGGCATTGTGTTTTGCATGTGGAAAGAAAGGCCATTGGAAGAGGAACTGCACCCAGAAGCATGGGGATGCTAAAGGTTCATTCGTTATCGAGTGTCATCTTTCAATTTCTGCACATTGGATATTAGATACAGCTTGTGGGGATCACATCTATATTCAAATGTATAAACCGAGTATATTTAGAATGATTTATGGAGGAGAGGTGGATCTTTGAGCTGCCAATGGCCTAAGGCTAGAAGTGTTGGCTATTGGTGATTAACACATCTCATTGCCGACTGATATGATTTTGGTTTTTCATAACCATTATTATGATCCTAGTGTTATCAAGAACATAATTTTCGTATCTTTTTTGGATATGGATGGATTTATTTTCATGTTTGGAAATAAGGGTTGACGAACAATGTATGTTATGTTATGGAATATTAAAATAATGGTTTGTATGTATTAAATTGTGAAAACAAAGTGTTTGCAATCGATAATGAAACAAAATCACATTAATCATACATCACCCAGTTGTGTAATCACCATCTCAGTAATGTAAACGAGAAGCGCATGACAAAGCTCTGCCAAGATGGTAATTTAGACTCTACTAAGCTAAAACCACTTGATAGACATCACGCTTGTTTACCATGTAAAATGACCGAGCCGCATTTCTGTGCACAAGGTGAAATGGCCCCATAGCTTCTAAGACTGCTGAACATGGATGTGTGTGGACTATTTCCACTAGAAGCTAGAGGTGGATATTATTACTTTATTACTTTTACTGATGATTTCAATAGATATGGATATGTCTAATTAACGAGGTATAAGTCAGAAGACTTAGAGAAATTTAAGGAATTAAAGAATTTAGTAGAGAATCATCTTGATAAGAAGATAAAGAAACTTTGATCAGATCAAGGTGGAGAATATCTGAACCAAGAGTTCATCGATCTTCTAGGGGAGTTTGGGATTATATCTATGCTCACTCCTTATACACCACAGTGGAATGGTGTTAGTGAATGGAGGAACTGAACCTTGTTGGACATGGTGAGGTCGATGATGAGTCATCCAGATCTTCCATTATCCTATTGGGGATATGAATTACAAACTGCCGCATATACATTAAAACGAATACCAGCTAAGGGGAAAAATGGAATTCCCTCTGAGTTATGGAATTTAAAGAAACCCATTTTGTAACCTACTCATGTATGGGGATGCGATCTATTTGTTAAGGCCTTCTCGGGAAATATACTAGCAACCCAGGACCCAAGTAGTATTTTTATAGGATATCCCAAAGAAACGAAATGATATTACCAATATAACCTTCACGATAAGACAATGATTGTGGCTAGAAAAGTCATCTTTCTTGATAGGGAGAACATCCTAAAAAAGGATTGTGGAAGCCGTATTGTCTTAGATGAAGTTGATACTCTAGATACAAATGATTTGGTGTAGAAAAATTTCCACAGGTCCTCGTGGAAGAGGTTCATGAAACATAAGTACTGCATAGGAGCTCAAGAGTGGAAAGGGAACCAGAGAGATTTGGTTTCCCAGTCACCGAGGATGGTGAATCAATGTTGTTGGCCAATGACGAACCTATCTACTACAAGGAAGTAGTAGAAAGCTCAGAAGCTGCAATATGGAAAGAACAAATGAATTCTGCTATGGATTCCATGTATCAGAACCATGTCTGGGTTCTAGTCGATGTGCCAATTATCGTAAAGCCTATTGGATGCAAATGGGTATTCAAGAGAAAAACTAGACATGAAGGACATGTTAGCACCTAGAAATCAATTCTAGTGGCTAAAGGATTCAGATAGCATCAATGAATTGACTATGATGAAACCTTCTTTCTAGTTGTCATGTTTAAATCCATATGAATCATACTTTCCATATCTGCTTACCATGACTATGAGATTTGGAAAATGGATGTCAAAATTACATTCCTTAATGGGAAATTTCAGGAAGATGTCATATGACACACCCAGAAGGGTTTGTGACACTAGGTGAATCCAAATGGGTTTCCAAGTTACAAAATTCCATTCATGGATTAAAGAAAGCTCCCATGTCATGGGACATTCGGTTTGATGAAGACAAAAAAAAATTGGTTTCATTAAGGAATAATGTGAGCCATGTGTTTATAAGCGGTTTAATGGGAATGCAATCATTATCATAGTAGTATATGTTGACGACATATTCCTTATAGGAAACGATGTTCCAGTCTTACAGTCAGTGAAGGATTGGTTGAACAAGTCATTCTCCATGAAGGACTTGGGTGATACAGCCAACATTCTAGGGATCATGATAATTCGTGATAGATCTAAGAGGCTGTTTGGATTGAGTCATGGTACACACATTGACCAGGTACTAATGATATTTAGTATGGAACAATCCAAGAGGGTATTAGTTCCAGTGTCACATGGCCTACATCATTCAATAAAAATGTATCCAAAAACACAATATGAGAAATATAGAATATGTAATATACCATACGCTTCAGCTATAGAATATATCATGTGTGCCATGTTATGTACCAGGATTGATGTTTCCTATGCAATGATAATGGTAGGTAGTTATCATGAAGACCAGGGAGAACAACATTGGAATGTTGTTAAGACTATCCTTAAGTATCTGAGATGAACTAAGGATGTGTTCCTGGTGTATGAAAGAGATGAGGAGCTTTTCATCAGATGGTATGTTGACACTGGTTTTCGGACAGATCGAAATGATCTGAAGTCTCAATCTGGATATGTTTTCTGTCCCAACAGATGAGTTGTGTGCTAGAAGATTTCAAAGCAGCTAGTTTTCACCGATTCGATAGTGGAGTATGAATATATAGCATCTTCTGATGGAGCAAAGGAATCTGTCTGGGTTCAGAACATTCTCCAGGAGCATGATGTGGTTCCTAGAAGTAAATAACATTCCACATTTTATTGTGATAATATTGTAGTGATCTCTCTTGCAAATGAACCAAGGTCACATCAACAAAAAAAGCACATACTCTGGAAGAATCACATCTTGAGGGATTTTTATCAGAGGGATGATGTTGTAGTGAGAAGAGTGTCCATGGAAGAGAACGTGGTAGACCCCATGACTAAAGGTATATCTTAGTTGAACCATGAATATCATGTAAGAGCTATCGGGTTAAAGGTTGTTAGTAGTTGTCTCTAGTCCAAGTGGAAGTCTATTGGAGTTGGTGGCCTAGAACCCATAACATGGTACTAAATTCATTAATAAAATCCTTATCACATATATATTATTCATATGTGTGAATATTCATGTCATAATGTCCAATGGATGGTTGTTGCATTAAAGGGTCATAGCGGATCCCTGCTATGATGAGAACCCAAAATTTCCATAACATTATTCTTGAATATATGTTTAATGCCAGGTCGATGTTATTTAATGGAAAAAAATAATACATGCCATTAGGGATGGGGACTTATAATACATTAAAGCACTTTCTCATGGTGTGTGCCCTTTGTAATATCCGGCAGGATATTATGAGAATGATACCTGCCAGTAGGAAATCTACATTTCATATTGTCATTAGATATTCCTATCTACGAACTTGTTTATTGGTCATTAGACATTAAGATTATTATTAATCGGTATTACAACTCATGAAATTAGATGTATTGATGAAAAATATGACGCCACACTGTTCAATGTGAGGTAGGATACATTGGGTATGTTACGAGTAATAATGCATTAATAGATAATGCGAGAGAGGATTCATCCCTTCTGTTCCATAACATAAGTAGATATCTAATGCCTTTTTATGGAATTGATATAGCCTAAATAAATCCATATCCATTGTAAGGTATGGGGGAGTTCAATTCCAAAAAGTCAAAGAAAGAATAATCGAGCACATGGGATGATGGAACTAGCATGCAACCAACATGATTTGAGATATCGTGACAAAGGGATTATTGTACACGATACGCGTTTGTAGGAGGTGACACATCATTCAGGAATTGATGTATTTCTCTATGAGTTCCTTGGAGTGTTGCAAGATGCTAACCTTTGACTTTAATAAGGCTCCGCCTAATTCCCCTAAGAATGAGGCCCAGAGGGTCACACAATTAATGTGTCCTTGTATCTCAGTTAAATATTAATTTTTCATGTTAAATAAAAATTATTCCTGATTTTGGTTCAATAATTATATAAAGAAGCCTGATCGCATTTATTTCGACATTAGTAATTCGATGGAATATTTTGTGGGAGAAATAATATATATATATATATATACATATATATATATATACATATATATATATATATTTATTTATTAGTGAGTAATGCACTTACATTTATTTTAGAAATAAATAGGAATTACTCAAGGTCTAATAAATTTGGTGGAGGAAATAAATAAAAATGAAAATAAGACAAACACGTTGTGTACATTGAATGTACACGATGAGTAGTTTTCATGGAAAATGAGTACACGCCCTATATTAATTATTACACACTGGGTAGTTTTTCTAGTTGGTATTTTTAAGAAATAATAACATTATATTAAATGATATTTATTATAATCAGCGTGGATGCTTGTCATTGAATTAATCATTACACATGGGGGTTTTTAATAATATTTAATGAAATTAATAAAATTCGTAACACATTTATTTAATGTCATAACTCTATAACCACCCACCATATAATAAATAACATCACAACCACAAAACATTTCTAGAGATAGTCATGGTGCACAAAAATTCTGGACAGTTCTCTCAAGGTCGAAAGAACTCCTTTCCTCTGTGAATTCTCTCAAGACCGAGAAATATCCACCACCACTCTATCAAGGCTATCAAAGCTAGACATCACAAGCGAATATTCTTCCACACTATCACCCATAGATCCATTCAGTGATGTCCAGAGATACGTGGAGCATGTTTGGATGACTGTTATTGGTATCTTACACTTGGAATCTATGACGCAACAACGGATCACACCGAATCATGACCGGAGACATCACCGAAGAAATAATTCCATCAAGGTAATTCTTGTCAATTAATTAAATTAATTATTACCAACAAATGATGATCTTATCTCTATGGTTATGGGACTCCCACTTTTAATTTTAGTTCTTTGTTCTATTCTGAAGATATGGCGTTTATCATTGTGACAGATCTTGAATTGATCATTGTTAATGAAAAAATTAAATTAGGGAACCCCCTCCAACGTGCTTCCACTGCACCCAAATCCTACAGACTGCACATGTTGGGCCCTATACTGAGCCTACTATCTATTATTGATAGAATGTATTTCTTGGAAGGAATCATTTTCCTTATAATTATGGTGGTTTTCATTTCCTCTTCCTTAATGACGATGGAATCAACTAAGTGCATTAGGAGGATGTGCCTGACATCTCTTGTTTTTGGGAACAATGTAAGGGTCCACCAGTTCAACACTAATAACTAACTCATAATCCTAATTATCTAATGATGAATTATATAATATTGGGAAAATTATGGGGGTGACTCCAATATATGGTGGAATGAAGTCAACAAGAGTGCATGGTGGCTTTGGCACTAGAGTGCAGACCTCCAATACATTTCATTGTCGGTGCATGATCTTATGATAAGTTAAAGGCTAAGATATTGATGCATAAGTGGAAGTGGGAGGAGGCGCAAATACCCTTTGGGTGTTTGGTCCAATTAAAATAGGTAAAAGTGGAACCAATGGTGAAAGAGATTACACTGTGGGATAACCAATAACTATATGTTTGAGACCCACAGTTGGATATCTACTGTCATTCTCCAACACTATCACTGTTAGGATTCATTTAAACACACACCACCTATGTTAGGGAAGAACCCAATCTGACTGCATTATTTTCAATCTAGTCCATGAGAAATCTCATAAACAGCTAAAATCGCTTTGGTGGGAGGGGTACCCAATGATCATTTGATAGGGGCAAGATTTGGGATGATCAATGATATAAACTTACTATAGATTCCTTCATTCCGGAAATTTATGGATTCAAAAATACATGGTACTTTAGAAATAAAAGAAGACATGAGAATCAACCATTAAGATGTTTTGGTTTCTTTTATTATGGTAGGGAACTCTGGGATCCTCATCCTAATGTAGTTTTGTGATTTATGATGGGCGTGATCCTGTCTGTCTTACTTATGGGTGTGATTGAAGAGATGGAATCACTTAATTCAGAGGTAGGAGATGCTGAAATGGAGGATGGTCCAGACACTATTGTCCTTGGTGAGGTTGTAGTTGAGGATCTTCCATTAATAATTCAATCAGGATGGGATCCTCTAGCTATGTGAAAGAAGTTGTATTATCTTTGGTGGGTCTTCTTGAAAGACTTTTGGAGGCAACCACATTCATGTTTATCTACTTTTAATGCCTCCTCCAATCACTGAGCCTTTTCAGAAATGAGCCATGAATAAAAACTGGGATGTTCTGAGTTTTGAGGAGGGAACCAATTCATTATTTACATTTCTCTATCAAATTTCCATCAGCTATTCATGAGGTAGGGGTATATCTGGTGAATACGTGAGGTCCTTCCACTAGGCGATAATGTCTGAGACACACTCATTTGGCCATTTTTTACACTTGAAGATTACAGAAATATAGTTTTTTCAAGTTGTGGGGATGAATTGATACAAAATTTCTAACGAAGATCTTCCAAAAAAATATATGGACATAGTGGAAATGTTTTGGTAACATATGAATGAAGGTCCTTCTAGATTTTGTATGAAACACTGGAACACTATGTCTTCCTTCTACACTAGTGTCCCCAGAATGGGTCCACGCCTCGAAATAAAGTGGGCTAGATTATAAAGTGGGTCACCCATCCCATTAAAAGGGGAAAAGGTAGGCTTCCAAAAATCTGTGGGTGTTGGCATATCACCCACCCATGGTGGATACAATATACCATTAGGCGACATGTCCAACATCATCGTTCCAAGATCATCAAGGTAGGAAATGAGAGTGGCCATTGGATCACATTGACTGGCATACATATCTTCCAGTACATGAGCAAGATCACCAACATTATAGATAAGATCAATGTTTCATAGTGAAAATAGAGTGGCTGGTGGTGCATCTAAAGTAATAAAAAGTGAAACCACTATGGGGAATGTCCTGCGTCATGACCTGTGGATGATTTCCGCATAGTTTAGGATGATTTGATGATTTATATCAATGATATTCTCAATAATATCTTGAATCCTCCATTTCAGGATGTGCAAGAGTGTTATACTCAATGGTAAGAAAGTTGTTGGGAAGAACATATGGCTACCCCTGCAACCCTAGTGGAGGATGCATTGGATCGTACGATGGATCACCGTTGTCTTGATGTAGTTACTCCAAGCGCTCAACGAGGATATCGATAATGATATTTTCATATTCTATGAGTTTTTGAAATAATGTGGGCTTATAATGATCATCTTCCATCATTGGTATTTAACTAAACTGGTCAATGTGCTTAATGTAACGCCCCGACCCTAATTACCTAGAGTCAGTGCATTATTAAAAAACATTGGCATGATCACGAGAAATATCAAGTCTCGAAAGACCAATTAGTTTAGTATCCTTGGAATAACTAGATACATCCATAAATTTTACATTACATCATAAAAAAACATCTTGTCTTCGTATCCCCTCATACTATCCCTGCATGTCATTCATAAATTACTTCTTCATAATCCTGGAAAAAAATAAAACATTGAAAGGGGTGAGCTCAGATGCTCAGTAAGGATAACATTATAGCAGAAGCTTTCATAAATAAGCATAAACACTTAAGGCAATTTATAACTAAAACAAAAGCCTTTTAAACTTGAACTTCAGCATAAAACGGCAAAGGTAAAATAAAATAATGCCATTTACTTACTCACATGGATATTCTACTAGTAGAAAAATACCATGCATTATCAATAACCACTTTCATAATGATGGAATGCATAATTCCAGACTATCATAACCACATAGCCAAGGCTTCGTGCCATGACTACAAATATGATTTTACCAAGGCCTTGTGCCAAGACACTAGTTTGTCTAATGAGACCTACCGATGCATCGAGGAGCTATAGCGGGCTCCACCCGTCACTTATTAAGTCCAATGCATTCCTCATATGAATTGGTTTAAACATAACATAAACATTCGTATTAAAAATAGCATACGAAATGTAAATACATTAACCACAAACCATGAATGGTATAAAAATAGCACATCCACAGTCAAACATAACTCATTCGATACAATATGGAAGATTGTATTGTATCAAATTAACCTCAATCAAGAATAATGAAGTATGTTGACATATATGAAAATAATCATCAAAACCATTTGAGAGAAATATCAGCCTTTTTCTTGAAATCATTTAAAAGTCACACTATTTGTCAAGAAGCCATTTAAAAATAGATTTTTGAATCAAAGTGTCCCATACCACTTTGAATCTTTTTTTAAAAGGGGTTTTAATTTCTAAACTTAATGTCCATATAAATAAATCCTTAAAACCATTTTTAAAACATGGACATTAATGAGAAATATTTAAATGAATAATTCTTTAAAAAATTTAAAAATGGTATTTTAGTTAGAGATTCTAACAAAAAGAGAGACACTTGAATACAAATAATTGAGGTAATAAAAACATTGTAATATCAAGAGAATAAAGGGATTCATGATATAATATGTCAAAGTACATTATATACACCACATAAAAGTGATTTGGTGTATAACAACAAAGAAGTCTCAATGGAATGTAAATTGAGATGAATTCTTTTATAAAGACCATATCCTTAGGTTAAGGATAAATAAATGACATAATTATGTGTGACAAATATAAATACACTAAATGTGATTGGATATTTAGTGTAAAACCATCAAAGTACATTCACACATAATCTTGTAAAAAACAACACCAATGAATTGGATGTTTAACTCAACAAATGGAGAATGAGTTAAAATTACTCTTATCAAATTCATATCGATGACATGAGAAATTATCAATGGAGTGATTATGTGTATCAAAAGTATATCCATAGGAAGGGGAGTGGAATTTATGACATAACCAAATGAATATTGATTCCACACATAATCTTGGAGTAATATAATCAATGAAATATGCCTAAAGCCGAATGAGTGTAAATTGAAATCTCAAATTCCCTTATCGATTTGGTAACTTATGAAACATGCACCCATGAAAGAAGTATCATACCATGATTATGTAAATACCCATAAATTAAAGTATATTACACAATAAATACAATCATGGGCAGTACACATACACCACATGTAATAATTAAGTGGTGAACAATGGAATTCTCACGAAATTAAGAGCGAGATAAGAAACTCCTTACCACGTTAATCAACTGAGTCGTATGGCCAACAATTTATAACCACCAAATGATTTACAGAATAACATGAATATAAATATAATCATGATAATATATATCAAATGCCAGTACACAATACACCACTTTCAATAATTTAGTGGCGAACAATGGAAATCTCACGGAATTGAAAGTGAGATAAGAAAATCCCTTACTTGTACTTTTTCCTTGGTCGATGGTAGGTTTACCTCCTGTATAATGGTGAAATAATTGTTATTGAATAATACAAGAATCATTTACTTTAATATGATATCATATATGATCTTTTAACATTGATTTGTTAATAATATCTTAGAATTATCGTTATTTTGGGTGTTAACGGGTTCATTTTACTTTATATTCATTGTTATGTGAGCCATATTCGTTATTAATGGGATGTATATAATTCATATCCAGAATGATATCAAGTCCTTAGATACTATTTTTAAATCATCAAATTATAATTATACTTGAATGGATATGATGGACAATGAATCTCATCGCGTTCGTGGAGACGGTAGTCCGTACATACGCACGAGTGACAATATCATTCTTTTGATATTAAAATAATATATAATTGGATTTTATATCATATATACAGAATCATTATCATGTTATATTTATTATTTACATGAGTTACACATCATTATTATACCCATCCAAATAATAATATATTGAATAACAATTACACCACGACGTGGAGATTGTAAGCCGTACGTACGCACGTATGGTGACATGTTATTCAAAGGATGGATAGAATACTGAATATGGTTATACCATATTTATAATAATATCACAGTATGTATATTATACTGGAGTTATTATTTTATAATGGTAATAACAAAGATAGAGGAAGTGGAAGAAGAAAGGAACTTAAAAAGGGGTGGTGAAAACATTACCTCTTCTTCGGGTTCTTCCTTTTGATTTGATCAAAAGGGCTCCTTAGGTTGGCTTTCTGATCAAACTAAGGCCTCTAGGTTGTATTGAGGGAAGATGGGAGAGTATTTGGGAAGAGTTTGGCCAAACCAAAAGGCTTTGAATGTGTGAAGAAATGAGAAGGAGGAGTGCCTTTTTATAAGAGGGGTGAGGGGCACCTTTGGAAAAGCTAGAAATATTAATTTATAATAAATTCATATTCAGTTTATAATGGCTCCAAAGTTGACTATTCAAATTTTGAGGTGGGTATTGGTCGAAAACCACTCACCCAATAGAATTTAGACAGGTTTGAGTACTTATATTAACCTTATCTTTAAGTATTAACTCTAAGTTAATTAGTTTCACTTTTACAATGTCTCTTTGTATTTTTATATAATATTGTTAATAAACTTACTATACACATCTAAGCAACCCCCAAGTGGTCCATTAATGATGAACCTATCATGATATAAGTCCCTTGGCCGAACCATAGATTTTTAGGAATTTAATATCAATTAATAATATAATATTTGTTTTAAGAACTCTTTTGTGTCAATTTTGACACTATTCAATAGTAGATTTTTTTGAAACTCATAACAGATTTATTACTTCGAACGAAGTCAATTAAATCAATCCTAATATATCATATTATCCTAGAAAATTAGTTTAATTCATTAAAAGTTTCATATTATATTTATTTGGGTATTTATAATATCAATTATTTTAATTTTTCACTATTATAGTAATTAATGCATTATCATTGTGTCATAAATAAAATAAATTATTTAATGTCTAAAAATTATAAATAAAATATAATTATGTAGGAAATATTTTTATCTTTCTAATGAATATTTATAATCAAAAATCCAACATATATAACCCTATGTAAAAATTGTTTTGCTAAAAGATATATGCTTGTGTCATTTTTGTATTCATTTTAACTTATTTAAAATAAAGTGTCATTATCACTTACAAGTGGATCCATGGGGTCCCAAAATCGTCCCAAATATGCCCATTGTCGACCATGTATCAACCAATAGGGTTAAGACATGTTTTAGGGTAAATTAGTATTATTATAATATTAATTTTTAACCCGTATTTACCGGATTTACCCTTAACCAAGGTAAATAAAATATTTACCGCAGTAATTATTCAAAATGTCTAAAAATAAAAGTTACCTATTTACACAATTTGAACATCCTGATTCCAAATATGGAATCCATTTTACTAAATTCAAAACACAGAAGTGGCGGAAATTAATTTAAAAATAATTCCCGCTGTCAAAACAAAAAGTGTGTTTTTAAGAGATAATAACTATCAATATATTGACACTTGTTTATGTTCGGTTTAATTGTAAAATTATGTCTAATGACCAACATTATATTAAATGGTAAAAATATATTCTAAATATACTTTAAAACTACTAAAATTCATAATTTATCACTATTAATTATTTTGATTAAAAAAGTTGTTTTTAATTAAAATTTAGTAATTTTCACTATTCTTCAAAATATGAAAGTTATCCGAAAAGTACCAAAATTTCAACTTAGGCTAAATTAGATATTCCGAATCCAAAAATGAAGTCCATTTTGATATATAAAATATATATAATTTTGAAAATTAGGTATTACTATTCATAACGGCTAGTTTGATCGGTTGTGGTGTGTGTTAAAACTCGAAGTTGCGTACAACACATGCTACTGTTTTATTCAAATGAAAGTATACCGTGGAAGCATGGGATGTTTCATTTTAAATTTTTTTTGATGTCTCCATTTAGTCAAAAATTTTAAAATATTGTATTTAAAAAGTTTTCACTATTAAAATTTGATAAAAGTGCAATACTGAAAATGAATCTGTTCTTGCATTATGACTAAGAAACTCATAATATGGATTCTAAAATTATAAGGACTATATAATGTTTAAAATTTAGTTAATACTATTCATGACCTCTTTTAATGGGTTTTTTTGTACGTCAAGGTGTGATTGAACTCGGTGTTGGGTGTAGTGCAAGTTATTGAATTATTTTGAAGAAATAACACACTATGAAATCTTGGGGTGTTACATTCTCCCCTCCTTCAATAAATTGTGTCCTCACAATTTGAAATTGTTCTTCGAAAATAAAAGGTTGAAAATAGAAAATATATTTGTGGGAAAACCCACATCGGAAATTGGGTTACTAAAATTTAGTCTTAAAATGAGGAAAAGAGAAATGAAAGGGCCACCATCGAATTATGATCTCGATTAGGAGAACATTGGTGGTAATTATAGAAATATAATTGGAGGAAAAAGGTAAAATTTTATAGGTAGTGATTGAGGTCATCAATCACAAACAAGTATAAAATTTAGGTCCTTAAACTCATCAATCTATGATGATTTGAAATACCATCGGTCCAACAAAACATAGGGTATTGGGATAACACATTTTTGACGTTTCAAAATATCTTAGTTGAAATCCCACATCAAAAAATGAATTAATGAGGCCTCTATTTAAAATAAAGAGTGGAAAGTATGAAGATTACCGAAAATAACACATACTAGGGTTTCAAGTAGGAAAATATGGATATGGA
This sequence comes from Viscum album, assembly GCA_963277665.1. Taxonomy (NCBI): domain Eukaryota; kingdom Viridiplantae; phylum Streptophyta; class Magnoliopsida; order Santalales; family Viscaceae; genus Viscum; species Viscum album. The sequence continues at coordinate 1,222,287,660 of OY728159.1, forward strand.
AGAGAAATATAACCATCAATTATCTGATGGAGAGTGGTAGAGAACATGGCTATGAAAAGGCCAACAATCCAAAATCCATAAATTAGTGATGCTTTAAGGTACCATCTAGGACAACATTTTTTTTAATGTTACACTACATATGGAAGAGGAATTCATTTATGATATTGACTAAGAACATTATGAGATATACTTACATTTTATGTATATTTTCATTCTTTAATAAATTTCCACCACTAACTCAATTTTTTTTAAACGATAAGTATTCAAGAAGACTTGGTCACACTGGAAGAGCTAGAATAAACTTCTACAAAATCACATGATCCATGCAGGATAAACCATATATTTATATTGTCTTTGAAGATTAATCAAAACCAAAATGGTTAGTGAATGATCTAATGATCCCCAAAAAGGATATTCATTGAGATAAATATGTACTAATCTTAATTTCTAAAATTAAACCAACAATACCCCAAAGTTAAATATATACCATTCAATAACCAATTGTCCTTAAAATACTTTAATATAATCCAAACTAATATTGAAAACCAAAACATAGAAGAATTTGATTATGTAGTCTCCCATGTTACATTTTATCTCCAAATGATATCAAATACTCTTAAAGTCACGTACTTAAAAGTAATTAACATCATCACATATTCTCTGTTATAGGTTAATCATTTCCATAAATAACCCAAATCACTATAAATCAACAATAAAAACGTAGATAAAAATCCACCATTACTCTACAAATGAAACCTCATTGTATTCAATTTTCCTTGGGCATATAGTGTTCCTAACAAAATGAACATCTTCCAAAATAACATTTATCACTTAATCACCAAATCATTTTCCTATACCAGGGGTATTCATTTGATAAGACATAAGAACCCAAAGCATCTTATTATTGATCAATAAAATCATTTAACAAAAAAAATAGTCACACTAACCAGGGACTTCACTTAGTCTAGTGGTAGGCGATAAATCCCAATCGCACTTTGGTTGTGGGTTCGATTCCCACAGCTTTGTCCGACGCGACGGGTTGTCACACGGTCTACGTGTTGTCCTTTTTCAAAAACTATATTTTATAATATTACCAAAATGAGATAAATTCCTCAAAATAACATAATTTAACCAAAAATGTTATATCATACTTTTCATTTTCATCCCAAATTTTGATAACTTATCATTTTCTCAAACCCCAATGATCATATAAAACCAAATGGTTATTTATACCTATATCCACAAGAGAAGAGACAATTCTTCCTCAAATATCATTCTCACATGGAAAATAGCGGGGTTACAAATACAAGAGAAAATTATTCCAAAGTAAACCCATCAACAAGGAGTGCTAATACTTTTTAAATTTTTCTCCGACCATTTATTTCCACATAGCTTCTTCTTTGACCTAGAAAATATTCTATAGAATAGGACATTCACTCGGGTAATGGCCAGGTCCCCTACATTTACGGCAAATGACTGTAAATGGACTCTTGGGACCATTTTTATCTCCTTCCATAGTACTCTTCATTTTTTTCGGAAATTCTTCACTTTATGTCCTTCCTTCCCACACGTAAAACATTTCGTTGTCCCATTGAGACACTTTCCCGGGTGTCTCTTTCCACATTTCCTGCATGATATAAATTGAGGTTTCTTTTCTTCATGGTCTCCATTGCTGGAGATCGTATCATTTATCACCTTTCTCTTCTTTATTGAGTCTGGGAGTTGGTTAATATATATGTTGTTGATCATATTTTTGGAAAACTGATTTGGCATAATGACGATATCTTTTACGCCTATCAACATTCCATTTTGTTGCTCATTGCCACCACCGTTCCCACCTTGTACATCATTCTCAAAGTCACTATGACTTCCTTGGAATCCAACCATTGACTAAAACCAGAAAGCATTGTGTGTGTAATAGTAGTCGTAAAATCATTTAGAGATTAAAATGTCACCATATTCTCAATTTGAAACATATTAGGATTAACCAAGGTCATTTACTCTCATCTTATGTATATATTACTTAAATCGGTTTGTAAAGAAAATGTAAATTAGCCTAAGCATATCCCCCGGGAGTGTCGTAACCAAGAGTGCAGCAAGGCCCGTTGTCGTGCACCAGTTCCCGTTCGAGTCTATCTCAAAGCGGTGTTTTCGGGTTTTACCCCTAGGTACATTTGTGCCAGAGCCGCCTCTACCTGCTCGTATCCAGACAGGGATGTATTGCTCGGAAAACTCACAAAATCACCACAATACCAAAATTCTAGGAAGTTCTTTTATACTAATCCTCAAAGTTCATCTTAGGTCTACGTGCTCTAATCAGAGTTTATCTAAATCTAACTACCAAGGTTTGTACTAAACTTCCTCTGATACCAACTGTAACGCCCCGACCATAATTACCTAGAGTCGGAGCATTATTACATAACATTGGCATGATCACGAGAAAGATCATGTCTCGAAAGACCGATTAGTTTAGTAGCCTTGGAATAACTAGATACATCCATAAATTTTAAATTACATCATAAAAAAACATCTTGTCTTCATATCCCCTCATACTATTCCTGCAGGTCATTCATAAATTACTTCTTCATAATCCTGGGAAAAAATAAAACATTGAAAGGGGTGAGCTCAGATGCTCAGTAAGGATAACATTATAGCAGAAGATTTCATAAATAAGCATAAACACATAAGGCAATTTATAACTAAAACAAAAGCCTTTTAAACTTGAACTTCAGCATAAAATGGCAAAGGTAAAATGAAATAATGCCATTTACATACTCACATGGATATTCTACTAGTCGAAAAATCCCAGGCATTATCAATAACCACTTTCATAATGATGGAATGCATAATGCCAGACTATCATAACCACCTAGCCAAGGCTTCATGCCAAGACTACAAATAAGATTTTGCCAAGGCCTTGTGCCAAGACACTAGTTTGTCTCATGAGACCTACCAATGCATCGAGGAGCTATAGCGGGCTCCACCCGTCACTTATTAAGTCCAATGAATTCCTCATATGAATAGGTTTAAACATAACATAAACATTCGTATTAAAACTAGCATACGAAATGTCAATCCTTTAACCACAAACCATGAATGGTATAAAAATAGCACATCCACAGTCAAACATAACTCATTCGATACAATATGGAAGATTGTATTGTATCAAATTAACCTCAATCAAGAATAATGAAGGATGTTGACATATATGAAAATAATCATCAAAACCATTTGAGAGAAATATCCCCCTTTTTCTTGAAATCATTTAAAAGTCACACTATTTGTCAAGAAGCCATTTAAAAATAGATTTTTGAATCAAAGTGTCCCATTCCACTTTGAAACTTTTTTTAAAAGGGGTTTTAATTTCTAAACATTAATGTCCATATAAATAAATCCTTAAAACTATTTTTAAAACATGGACATTAATGAGAATTATTTAAATGAATAAGTCCTTAAAACATTTAAAAATGGTATTTTAGTTAGAGATTCTAACCAAAAGAGAGACACTTGAATACAAATAATTGAGGTAATCAAAACTTTGTAATTTAATGAGAAGAAAGGGATTCATGATATACTATGTCAAAGTACATTATATACACCACATAAAAGTGATTTGGTGTATAACAACAAAGAAGTCTCGATGGAATGTAAATTGAGATGAATTCTTTTATAAAGACCATATACTTAGGTTAAGGATAAATCAATGACATAATTATGTGTGAAAAATATAAATACACTAAATGTGATTGGATATTTAGTTTAAAACAATCAAAGGACATTCACACATAATCTTGTAAAAAAAACACCAATGAATTGGATGTTTAACTCAACAAATGGAGAATGAGTTAAAATTACTCATCAAATTCATATCGATGACATGAGAAATTATCAATGGAGTGATTATGTGTATCAAAAGTATATCCATAGGAAGGGGAGTGGAATTTAAGACATAACCAAATGAATAGTGATTCCACACATAATCTTGGAGTAATATAATCAATGAAAAATGCGTAAAGCCGAATGAGTGGAAATTGAAATCTCAAATTCCCTTATCGATTTGGTAACTTATGAAACATGCACCCATGAAAGAAGTATCATACCATGATGATGTAAATACCCATAAATTAAAGTATATTACACAATTAATACAATCATGGGCAGTACACATACACCACATGTAATAATTAAGTGGCGAACAATGGAATTCTCACGGAATTAATAGCGAGATAAGAAACTCCTTACCACGTTAATCAACTGAGTCGTATGGACAAAAGTTTATAACCACCAAATGATTTACAAAATAACATGAATATAAAGATAATCATGATAATATATATCAAATGGCAGTACACAATACACCACTTTCAATAATTTAGTGGCGAACAATGGAAATCTCACGGAATTGAAAGTGAGATAAGAAAATCCCTTACTTGTACTTTTTCCTTTGTCGATGGTAGGTTTACCTCCTGTATAATTGTGAAATAATTTTCATTGAATAATAAAAGAATCATTTACTTTAATATGATATCATATATGATCTTTTAACATTGATTTGTTAATAATATCTTAGAATTATCGTTATTTCGGGTGTTAGCGGGTTCATTTTACTTTATATTCATTGTTATGTGAGCCATATTCGTTATTAATGGGATGTATATTATTCATATCCATAATGATATCAAGTCCTTAGATACTATTTTTAAATCATAAAATTATAATTATACTTGAATGGATATGATGGACAATGAATCTCATCGCGTTCATGGAGACGGTAGTCCGTACATACGCACGAGTGACAATATCATTATTTTGATATTAAAATAATATATAATTGGATTTTATATCATATATACAGAATCATTATAATGTTATATTTATTATTTACATGAGTTACAAATCATTATTATACCCATAAAAATAATAATATATTGAATAACAATTACACCAGGACGTGGAGACGGTAAGCCGTACGTACGCACGTATGGTGACATGTTATTCAAAGGATGGATAGAATACTGAATATGGTTGTACCATATTTATAATAATATCACAGTATATATATGATACTGGATTTATTATTTTATAATGGTAATAACAAAGAAAGAGGAAGTGGAAGAAGAAAGGAACTTAAAAAGAGGTGGTGAAAACATTACCTCTTCTTCGGGTTCTTCCTTTTGATTTGATCAAAAGGGCTCCTTAGGTTGGCTTTCTGATCAAACTAAGGCCTCTAGGTTGTAGTAAAGGAAGTTTGGAGAGTATTTGGTCAGAGTTTGGCTGAACCAAAAGGCTTTGAATGTGTGATGAAATGAGAAGGAGGAGTGCCTTTTTATAAGAGGGGTGAGGGGCACCTTTGGAAAAGCAAGAAATATTAATTTATAATAAATTCATATTCAGTTTCTAATGGCTCAAAAGTTGAATATTCAAATTTTAAGGTGGGGATTGGTCGAAAACCACTCAACCAATAGAATTTAGACAGGTTTGGGTACTTATATTAACCTTATCTTTAAGTATTAACTCTAAGTTAATTAGTTTCACTTTTACAATGTCTCTTTGTACTTTTATATAATATTGTTAATAAACATACTATATACATCCAAGGGACCCCCAATTGGTCCATTAATGATGAACCTATCATGATATAAGTCTCTTGGCTGAACCATATATTTTTAGGAATTTAATATCAATTAATAATATAATATTTGTTTTAAGAACTCTTTTATGTCAATTTTGACACTATTCAATAGTTGATTTTTGTGAAACTCATAACAGATTTATTACTTCGAACAAAGTAAATTAAATCAATCCTAATATATCATATCTTCCTAGAAAATTATTTTAATTCATTAAAAGTTTCATTTTATATTTATTTGGGTATTTATAAAGGGGTGGTGAAAACATTACCTCTTCTTTGGGTTCTTCCTTTTGATTTGATCAAAAGGGCTCCTTAGGTTGGCTTTCTGATCAAACTAAGGCCTCTAGGTTGTAGTGAGGTAAGTTTGGAGAGTATTTGGGCAGATTTTGGCCTAACAAAAAGGCTTTGAATGTGTGAAGAAATGAGAAGGAGGAGTTCCTTTTTATAAGAGGGGTGAGGGGCACCTTTGGAAAAGCTAGAAATATTAATTTATAATAAACTCATATTCAGTTTCTAATGGCTCCAAAGTTGACTATTAAAAGGTTAAGGTGGGGATAGGTCTAAAAACACTCAACCAATAGAATTTAGACAGGTTTGGGTACTTATATTAACCTTATCTTTAAGTATTAACTCTAAGTTAATTAGTTTCACTTTTACAATGACTCTTTGTATTTTTATATAATATGGTTAATAAACTTACTATATACATCCAAGGGACCCCCAATTGGTCCATTAATGATGAACCTATCATGATATAAGTCTCTTGGACGAACCATAGATTTTTAGGAATTTAATATCAATTAATAATATAATATTTGTTTTAAGAACTCTTTTATGTCAATTTTGACACTATTCAATAGTTGATTTTTGTGAAACTCATAACAGATTGATTACTTCGAAAAAATTCAATTAAATCAATCCTAATATATCATATTATCCTAGAAAATTATTTTAATTCATGAAAAGTTTCATATTATATTTATTTGGGTATTTATAATATCAATTATTTTAATTGTTCACTATTATAGTAATTTCTGCATCTTCATTGTGTCATAAATAAAATAAATTATTTAATGTCTAAAAATTATAAATAAAATATCATTATGTAGTAAATCTTTTTATCCATCTAATGAATATTTATAATCTAAAATCCAACATATATAACCCTATGTAAAAATTGTTTTTCTTAAAGATATATGTTTGTGTCATTTTTGTATTCATTTTAACTTAATTAAAATAAAGTGTCATTATCACATACAAGTGGATCCATGGGGTCCCAAAATTGACAAAGATGCCCATGGTCGACCATTTATCAACCAATAGGGTTACGACACGTTTTAGGGTAATTTAGTATTATTATAATATTAGTTTTTAACCCTTATTTACCGGATTTACCCTTAACCATGGTAAATAAAATATTTACCGCAGTAATTATTCAAAATGTCTAAAAATAAAAGTTACCTATTTACAAAATTTGAACATCCTGATTCCAAATATAGAATCCATTTTCCTAAATTCAAAATACAGAAGTGGCGGAAATTAATTTAAAATTAATTCCCGCTGTCAAAACAAAAAGCGTGTTTTTAAGAGATAATAACTATCAAAAGATTGACACTTGTTTATGTTCGGATTAATTATAAAATTATGTCCAATGACCAACATTATATTAAATGGTAAAAATATATTCTAAATTTACTTTAAAACTACTAAAATTTATAATTTATCACTATTAATTATTTTTATTAAAAAAGCTGTTTTTAATTAAAATTTAGTAATTTTCACTATTCATCAAAATATGAAAATTATCCGAAAAGTACCAAAATTTCACCTTAGGCTAAATTAGATATTCCGAATCCAAAAATGAATTCCATTTTGAAATATAAAATATATATAATTTTAAAAATTAGGTATTACTATTCATAACGACTAGTTTGATCGGTTGTGGTGTCTGTTAAAACTCGAAGTTGCGTATAACACACGCTACTGTTTTATTCAAAGGAAAGCATACCGTGGAAGCTTGGGATGTTTCATTTTAATTTTTTTTTGATGTCTCCATTTAGTCAAAAAGTATAAAATTTTGTATTTAAAATGTTTTCACTATTAAAAGTTGATAAAAGTGCAATACTGAAAATGAATCTGTTCTTGCATTATGACTAAGAAACTCATAATATGGATTCAAAAATTATAAGGATTATATAAAGTTTAAAATTTAGTTAATACTATTCATGACTTCTTTTAATGGCTTTTTTTTGTAAGTCAAGGTGTGATTGAACTCGGTGTTGCGTGTAGTGCAAGTTATTGAATTATTTTGAAGAAATAACACACTATGAAATCTTGGGGTGTTACACTTAAGGGTCCTGATGTGTTCTTCCCTTGTTAGTGTTTTATCCAATGGGAAATGATATGAAAGGGTCCAAAAGGCCATGAAACTACCTCTATTGATGACTTTGGACAATTGTCGGGTCTACCTAGTGTCGAGATTTAATGGGGGAAGGTCTTCTTTTCCACACCCTATGCTAATTCCCCCATCCAGGTATATCTAGTGTGAAACATTGGTTACTGTGATAGTGGTTGAAGGTATATCCTCAATATTATTTGGTATGTCCGACTATTCTAGGATCTAGATGATTTGAAGAGCACATACTTCCCCCCATCCCTATATCTACACTTGTGTTTATGTCTTTTTGTTTATTTTCTGGAACACAATGAATCACGAGACTCATTATTCATGGATGTTCTGATGACAACCTGATGACATTGGGTGTTGATCCACATAAAGCGCTAGTTGGTCGACCAAGTGAAAATCTTGGATGATGTCATCATAGGGATCTTGACCCTTCATATAATACAACTCAAAATTCCAATGGTGGATATGCATAAACAAAATGGTGGAGAAGAAACACATCACAACTTCTTGGGTGAGAAATCTGAGATATTAAAATCGGAAGTTACAATTGACCAAAACATCTCATATAACTGGTATATCGCAAGGGTGTACCAAAAAATTCTTCTTTCAATGGTTGGATCCAGCTTTCGATTTCCCCTTTCAATGACTATTGGTGGATGAATGACAGGAAATGACACTGAATGAAGAGATTGTGGTGGTGAGATGGTCGATGGAGATAACATTTCACAAGCTGTTTGGCCGCTGTAGACTAGGTCATCTATTGGGAAATATACTAATCGCAACATCATGTCCCCTAAGGATAGTTTGTTGACAACTACATCATGTGTGGGGGTGCTAGATGTTGGTGGTGAATCACGCTGGTATTCTTTGTCTACCAATATCAAGAATAACACTCCATGATCTATTTACAAGTAAGATAATGAATCTGGAAAGAGTAGAGTGGATTTCATGGAATTTCCTTCGAAGGGATCCAAATCTACATCCACCGGCATGAACATATGAATGGTTTCAGGGATTTTGTACATCTCACTTTCTGTATGGCTAAAGCTCATATTTTGGGTTCATGTCCTTCACTATGGTATATGATATCAGGGTGAAGGATCCATCATTGAGTTTTATTAGGCTTTATAATCTATACTTCATAATGGATTGACAATGATCTAGCTCTTCTCTGAGTTCATAATTCAGCGGTGATGATTTTCTCATATACCCCGAGATGATTCTACAATGCAGGATAGATCATAGAAATATGGAGGGCTTGTGTATTGGTAGTCTTCGTAGTTGGGAGAACCTCCACATTGGTTAACTAATGTTCGAGGAGGACCAGGGCATATGCCGAATAGAAGATTGGGGGACTCATATTGATCACTGGATGCACAAGGAGTCCCTCCATGATGGAGAGTGTTGCAGTGGGGAGGGCCTCGATTAAAGCTAGTGAATACATGGGGAGGACCTCCATGCCTGTCATCGGAGACATGTGGAGGACCTATGTGATGATTAGCTATGGTAGCATGAGGATTCCATTTTTACTGATCTAACTGGCCATTGGGAGGACCTCCTCAATGACCGTCGATGAGGTGGGGGGATCTCTACTTGGTTGGTAGCTAGATTGGGGATGAAATCCACTAAACCATGTGAGAACATTAGGAGGACCTTCATCTCGATAGGTGATGATGTGAGGAGGACATTCTCTCTTGGTAGGGTTTTTGAAGGGATTACCTCTTCCTAAGGAAGGAATAACATGAGGAGAGACTTCATGGGGATGATTTGAGTCATGGGGAGGACATTCATATCTATAATCAAAGGAATTTGGAGGACCTCTATGCTCGTTATCAATAAGATATGGAGGGAATCATAATTGGATAATTCTCATAACATGGGTAGGACCACTATGCTGAATTTCATGGTCATGGGTCAAAGCTCAAATGGCTTCTAATCATGTTAGTGACTAGAAGAGTTAACCCATCCCGCTTCTGGGGATGTTGAGGTCTCAATACCGATCGGGCATTAAGGTGACCATGATATGAAATAGTTGGGAACTAGTTTTGTAAATATGTGGTTGAACGGGCCACTGATGTTGTGGAATATGACACCCCTAATGAGTGTCTTCCTGATCTTGAGGCCAACATTAGCTTCATGTCTCCCATGCCAGGGCAAGCTGAGTGGAGGCATAGGACACCTACTCTTTCGTATGAGGGATCAGTAATTGGTTTCACTAACACGGCCTAGTGTGAGGCCTCCCTGGAGCGCCTTGTTGGTAGTCATAAATGTGATGGATCATATGTCCCCTACCATATTGGAATATCAATATGGGGCATAGGATCATTACCTATAGGGCTGCCAACACTATTGAATGTTTGTGTGGTGAGTTGTGGATCCATGAACGGTCCTGCGGTGGTGGTGAAAGTGAGGTGATGGATCTTATATGACTTTGCAGGTTATATCCCATGTGGGAATGACCCCCCTAATAGTGGTATCATTGAACAAGAATGTCTATCATCCTCCTGTAAATAGTTATTGATTGTGATATGTGGCATGGGCATCTTTTAGCCTTGGTTTCTGATGATGTCGGGGCGGAAGTGGGGTTGTGTGGGACTTCCACATTATTGTTCCTCCTTCTCCTACATATACGGTGGGGGTGGGGATTGGTTTCCTATAGCTTGGGTCCTGCAAATCAGATCGTTTAATCCATCAGTATAGATATTTCAAAATAAATTACCAATGCCTCTTCGTCATTTAGTCTTCCATGGTTAAAAAGATATAGATGCTCATGGAAAAATCCAATGATTAGAATGCCCGATGATTAACTACCCAAAATTATTATGAGTTCCATGATAGGCCCATTATTTTCTTGGTATGTCCTGACATCTAGTAGCTGGATCCAGTTCCATGCTCATCAATCGATGTCCCAAGCACTACTAATCACTATAGTTAGAGGATGACTAGTTCATGTCGGGTTAACAATTTCTATTTTAGACACATTTTTCAAGGATCATCTGTCACCATGTGTTTGTCACAGGCTTCATCATCACATTATTACAATCATTCCATAATTCCAAAGGTGGCCATCATTCATCACTTATTCATTGATGTCTTCTCCTTGATTGAAAGAGGATGATGGGGTGTCGGTCTCTCCATCCTTGGATTACTCCTCGGAAATTGTCTCACATTCCATGTCTCCCTCATTGATTAAGAGGTTTTCCATGAAACCCATTACAATTATCTTATCTTCATGAACAATGTTTAATTATATTACTTCAGTCAGGACATTCAAAAATGGTCAAGTCATACTAGAAACTATTGGAGATGATATTAGTCACACTAGAAATCAATGGAATGTATGATTTTGTAACAATAGAACAACAACATTCTTCTTTATCATTGGGATTCACAAGGGAATAGAAACCCACAGATCCCCACATTGATCATGTTGAATCTAATTCGAGAGGCATATCTCTGAGGTTTTCCTTCGCATCCCATGTTTATCCCGATGTATGATGCAATTTTGCAATCAAGAGGAGACAAATAGATGTAATAAAAACACATATGAAGGTGGATCTGATAGGTGTATCACTATAAGGGGCCACCTCTATGGTTTACAAGGAGGATGGATCAATGTACCCTATGAGGACAGACCTGGTAGTGGATTGTCTTATAAATGGAAGGTTTGACACCATGAACTATGATCTACACACATTTAAGGTAAGATCATAGAAGGTTGAACCCAAAAGGGGGAACAACATTGTTTACTATTGGTAAGGATTGATCCTTTGTGAGGATTCATACATTCCATATTTAAAAGTGAAGGACCCAAACCCACATAGTTCTATTAGGAACGGTTTGGGGATTATATTTGTCTAGGATCCTATAAGTAGTGGATTAATCTGGGATAAATTATTGTGGACTATGTGGGGATTATTAATGGTTAGCTTCCTGGGTGGTGCTAGAAGTAGGGATGAATTGGATGGAATGATCTCATTGGTATGTGGGGGACCGAGTAAGAATAAAGGTGGGTATGGATGAAGTGAGGATGAAAATGATGGAGTGTGGTGGGAGATAGAAATGATCCTTAAGAAGGATTCCTATGAATCCTAATGGATATGAATCAACATATATATATTTTTGGAAGTGGGTTGGTGAGTCACATAAGGATGAAGCCCATGAGAATTAACACAAGGTTAGAGACCATAAAGAACAGGAACCTCCATGATCAGATATGGCCCTCCTGAGACATAGCTACCCATGGGATGTTTCAGTAAGGGAATGGATTATGGGTTTGAACATATTAGAGGATTCTTATACACACTTCATAGAAGTCTGGGATCAGTGTCCCCGTAGTTCAGGATTGAGGTTGAATATCCGTTAGTAGACATAGACAATGACCCAGAGACATGACAGGGGCTTACGGATGGTTAACGACCCTACTCTAGATGATCATTCATGTTTGTATGGATGTAATTTGTTCGAGGCTTAACCATGATTATCAACTTGGGAAGTAGGCCCAGAACACCTCATTGGGGTGGATATGTGATTTGTATCCCATAATGAGAAGATGTCACATCATGAGGGTACATTTCTAAGATGGATCACCATCATTCAACATTGGTTGGGATTGAACCTCAATGAGGTTTTCTACATACCTAATGCAGATTAAAGCCCACACAGTTTGGAACATTTGGTTAACGTCATGCAGGATGAGTTAGCGGACATGAAGTACACATAAAAACTAGATGGTGGGTACTGATGGACTTGAACCTCAATGTCGCTTCATATATAATCATTTTAGAAGGAAATGATCAAATTCAATGTAGTTAATTGGATATAGAGAATCGAAAAACTAGAGAGTGACCAGGAAACATGATAAGGCGTACTCATGGTTAATAGTTGAAATTTATGTTGGGGCTTACAGATGGTTTGCAGCCCGATGATGTGTTCGGGCATACACATGGATAGAAGACCAAAGATAATTTCATGGTCACTATTACTCTAATCCCATGCGATTCATGCCCTGTGTGAGAAACAAGAGGTAACATTAGACTTGATGTTCATATCTTGAAAGGTGCATCCATGAGGGATGGTGTTGGGATTACACGTGGCTAGCGGCCTAGAGAGATAAGGATTGGGAAAAGTAGGAACATGGGAGTTCCCTCATGCTAGAATGTCCAAGGGATTACATTAGAATGGATTCCATTCCCCATAGGTAGATTCTGATCCATTCATGTTGGATATCATCACATGTGAGGGAGAACTCACTCTTGTGGAGATGAGAAGGCATTGAAAATACCCAAAGGGGGGAACCCAATAAAATCACAATGGAAGATTCTATAGTTTAACGTTATATGATGAGGATGATGGGGAATGGTAGTTTAGCATCCTACAGCTCAGAGATGTGTAGTCCCTCCACACCACATGGACTTACATATCTGACACGATTTAACCCTTGTTGTAGTGATTCATCCAATAATCTACAGATGCAATGGTGTGTAGCATTGGTACATTAAGGAATCCACATTAGAATTTCTATGAAAATAAGAAATATCTATTAGTGTACATATGTTGATAAAAATTTTGTACAACAACATAACACGAGACACCACATTAGGAATTAGGAAATCACTATGCAAAATCTGATAGGGCTTCACCAACAAGGGTGAACAATATGTGGGTTTAGTGACAAATAAAGTCTTTAACATCGTCATCTAGGCTAGGGAAAACCCATGGAGAAAATAAGAATGGGTTCACATAAAATTGGAGGCTTGGGTACAAAATAGAGAGGAATGAGAAAATGAGGTACTGTAAAGGTCATGATTTCCACACAAGTAGGATCTTTTGTGTGAACTTGCCATAGTTTACAAGGAAAAGGGTGAGTGTAAAGACCATACTGTCCCTCTTGATGGAGAACCCATGGGAGACTAGTCAAACAAGATCTTGAACCCTGAATTCATCACATGTGTGTGGTCTCATATGGGGACAACATACATGCACAAGAGTAATGGATTGATTTCCAGAGCATTACCCAGAATGGTTGAGGATCCCTTCTATTTGAGTGGAAAATGTTGGTGGGAGCATATAATAAGGCCAGTGCAGAAGAGTCCAATTGACATTTAATTGGTCATGTAAGATTGTTGTGTGTGGATTTTCTACTTTTGAACTCACGTAGTGAATTATGTTCACCTAACATAGCCATTTTTTGGTGGTTGGGGCAGAAGATAGCCTTTCATATTATATTGGGTGTGCAAGGTCCTTTTGTGCAGATTTCAGTCTTTCATACAGGTGTCCAATCATACACATGACTCCCTTTGGAATTTGGTGATTTTCTTCTAAGTAAAATTATGACATTCACTTAACCAAATATACATATTTCCACCTCAAGTGAAATTTAGTGAAAAAAATTACATTCTTTTAAATTATTTTATGTTTTTTTTCTTAAAATTTTCATAATAATGTTCTTTAAAAGACTCATGGATTTATCATTTCAGTTTACATGAGATAAAATATTTTTACAAATAATTTATTTAATGGATAATTGCATATTGAAATACATAGTCGTTATATTCACTCCGACATAATTAATTTATATCTATATAGTTACTTTTTTCTAACAAAAAACAAGTCATCCTAATGTAGTTGTAATATAAATTTTTGATTTATCATGATAAGTATTTTTTAAATTTATTTTATGTAACATTATATTAATTATATAAATATATAAAAATCTATATAATTTCCATGGTAAGAGTCATATATTTAAATGTGCTTCCAATATGATTAATTTATATAAAGGAAATATTTTACCCAAATGATTTGATATAAATATCTTTTTTAAACACGATTGTAAGGATTTAGGATAGTGATTATTTTAAAATACACTTACTTGATTGCATTCCCCTATATAAGGATAATTTAATCCTTCATTTGTTTTATGATCACTATTCCATATTTTCATACACTCGAAGTAATCATAATGAATAATTATAATGATTTGTTCCTTATATGTACATAGAAAATAAACATTTAGTGTATTGTAATATTGGCCAAAGAGGAAAATTTTCTGTCTCCTCTCCCTGTAATTTTTATAAAACCAAATTCATTCAAACATGTAAAGTTAATATTCACAATGGTTAATTGTACGTGTGATTATTTAATATATAAAACCTAAAAGAAAAATAAAAAATTTCTCTCGAATGTACTCAATAAATAAATAAGACCTAAAAAAATTAAAAATATTATTGAACAAATTCATATAAAAAAATTGTTTGTTGAAATCAATGTATATTATTGGTATAACACCCTTATTTTCAACTAGGTAATATATTTTATTCTATATCCAACCTAAAAAAATTATACTTGAAATGAGATTCCCATTATCTGTACTGATTGAAAAATCCTTTTGCTATGTGTTTGGGTATTATTCAATGCTCCCAGTATAAATTAAAGTGTGTGTAGAGAGAAAATTATATTAAGAAATAGATATTTTTGAGTTTATTACTAATGTACGTTATATAAAATTCTTAGAAACATCAAATATAAAAAATATCTCGATCATTTCCCCTATTATTTTTAAGATTTGTATTCCCATTATGCTAAGGGAATTGGCTCAAATAATACCATATCTCGTTATGGTTGAATAATATGATATTCATGGATTCTTTATTTACCTTTCATTCATGATCTATATTTTCTTATTATCCAGACATGGTATAAACATTCATTCCCTTTAAGCATCAACTAAGTTGTTTCATTCCAAAACAAACACATGTATTATATTCCACTAATCCATTTTTCACCTTTTCCAAATTTATTATTACATAGTGACCCTTAATTCCCTTATTATCATTATATAATTTGAAAATTAAAGACACATATAATTTTTTTCTCTTTCGTGATGTAACATGTAATTATATTATCTTATGAAAAAATTTGGGTTCGATATATCCCTTCATCATCATTAGATAAGACCAAAAAATAAATATTTAATCCTTTTTTTGGATTACGTATGTTGTATATATCATTAATTATTAATATTTTAAAAATAACTTCATATTCAGTATCCAAATCATCTTTATTCAACATTAAATTAATAATTTTTTATTCTATATCAGCTTAGTGCTTTCCAAGAAATTATTTCTTAATTAATCTCCCACTAAGAGTATCTCATACCATGTTCTATATATGTACCTCTTATAATGTATTTGGAATTAATGACCAGCTTTGTACAATATCTCCCCTAAAATAATACACATATAGAATAGTAGTCTCTATTTATGTACGACCCAATTATAGGTGTATCATTCCATTTGAATCATTTTATTATGGTACTACTAAAGGATTATAATTTCCATTAAATAATGGATGTTTAAAACTTATTATGTGATCTAGAATCACTGAGACATGTCGTGAAGAAATTGGTTTCTCTGTATATCCCACTTTTTTAGTTATGGATTCCCTTGATTTATTTATAATCTGATCAAATATTAATATAGTCTTATTGAATTGATTTTGATAGTGAACATTATTGATAATTATGTTGTTTATACATTATATATACCATCTATAAGGTTTCATGTAAAAAAATGTCATATGATTATTTTTTTCGTGAATAACTCCACAAATTTTAAATAATTGTATATAATTGTGAATATGGTTCAATAGTTAATCTTGTGTTGAAAATTTATGAAATATCCATTTCAACAATCAGAAGATTAATATCATTGTAATTATATTCCAATAAAAAAATTTCAAATCCTTCATAATGGTTCATAAAGTCCCCATAAATCAACCAAAAAAAATCCCAAGGAGTCAAACCTCATGTTTACATAAGCCTATTTTTTGTTTACCATGTCAATGTATATTTAATCCCCAACAATCATTTTCAGTGTTATAACCCCCAGGATGATCAATGATATTGCAAAAATCAACCATTTTATATCCAGTCATGGATATCTTGTTATGTAAACTACACAATCTCAACTTTATATAAATTTTATCATTTTTTCTTATACATAGAATTATCCCTAGAGTCTATTGTAGGGATATGTTTTTAAATATATATTTTTCAATAAATATATTATCTATGTTTTCTACAAATCATTATTTCATACAAACTATTACACCACAACTCTAGTAACACAGATATAGTGGTGAGTTTACAACCTAGAAATAGAATATATTGGATTGAATCGTTGAATATTTCATAGTTCAATAGTCATTATAGAAATGATACACATATTTTTAATTAAATTAATTGGAATCATTAAAATCGATCACTATAAACATATTGATAATTTTTTTAATATTAAAATTTTGTACTTGAATTCATTCGATGATACCTTCTTAGAACCCTAGGGGATGGAATCAATAGAATTGGGTAACCAAAAACTCTTAGTAAGTGGTTGTTTATAGTATAATTTGTCTAATAATAAAAATATAATTAACAGTATGGAAGGACATAATAATTTGAATAATTCCCAACCCAACTGAATCATTGAGAAAAATATATCCAACTATAGAATAAACATGGAAATAACTTGATCACATAGATAAAAATCGTTGGTTTTATTGTGATGGAATTAAGAATGTCATATATATTACTCTCTATATCAAAGCCTTAACACAATAAACTATGATCTTACCATCAAGGCCCCATGTCCAAACATTATGATTCTACTATTGAGGCATCATTTCATGGACATCTGGATGTTATCATTCTAAGGCATCATTTTAAAGAAATGTTAACAAATGAAATTGTATAAAACTAATTCCCAAAATATTTTTCTCATGATAATTATAAATTCACTAAGGGTATATATAATATAGGGACATAATCACCACCTAATTATAAATAATGAATTCACTATTAAATAAATGAATAAAAATACAATTCATAATCAATATTCATCAGTAATCCATAAATATCTATATTAGAATAATAAACAAACCAGATGTCAACATGTTACCCATGTAACAACTAAAAAATATGATCCTAAGGCATCATGGGAAAGATGGTGGATTGTTTCATGAAAACAAATCTTTATTGGTACATAATAGAGATTTAATGATTCTAATATAGATTAAAAACACCATTATAAGATCATTAAAATTTTAATTAGAGATTGAAGGATAAATAATCATTAAATTATTGATACCCTTTTTATAATAACCTTTTTAATTCATTTTGTATATAAATTTATTTTAAAATTAATTTAGTATTAGTGGGGACGTTTCTTAAAAAAACAAAATATGGCGGATGAAAAAATAAATTTTAATAAAATTGATAAAAGTATATTCCGTTATCATTTATTAGAAATGGTGAAAGTATTGTCAGAACAATTTCAAAACACACTTTTAAAAATAATAATCATTTAAATGGGGAAAATTTATGAAATCTCATAGAAAAGTTTTTTGAGATAAAATTTATTATATCCCTAAAAATGACATTTTATGTCACTTTCTTATGAAATTTTTAATAATTTGAAATTAAATTACTTGAATATTTTATATTTTAGAAAAAATATGTAATAAAAAATTATTGGAAAAGATATTTTTATATTTTAGATTATGTAATATTTTTAACCAAAAATCAATAACCCTGAAAGAAAAAGCCTCTTTATTTTTTTTTTATAAATCTTGGTTGAATCCTATATCATAAATTAGACGGTAAAAAAATATTTCGATATAACATAGGGGGAAATAAGGCAATAAAGTATGATAACTAATATTTATGTCTCATGGTATGTTTGAAAAAATGAGGTATATAATAAGGTTATTGAAGATAAAGAATTAATAAATATTATGTGGATTATTCATTACCACATTTTAATGAACAAAGTAATCCATAAAATAATAAGAATTGATGTAAACATATTTTGGAGTGGATTTTTTATGAAGGTATTGAAATCCATAAAAAGATCATATGAATTGAAATATATTTAAATATTATATTATATTTTTATCCAATGTATTTGAATAAATTCATGCCAAATGATCATTAATCAATGAATGGAAATTGAGTTTGAATGAATCCTTATGGATTTATTATATATTTAAATGAATTATATTGTAAGATGAAACATAATACTCTGACCTGAATAAAATTATTATAAGTATAATCATGATATGATATTTAAATTAAATATTATATGCACCAAATAAAATTACCTAAGTTCATAAATGATAAATTATCTTATTCCAGGAAACTTTATGATGAAAAATCCATTCATATTTTCTCCTATATTATTTTTCATATAATTAAAATATTCTATAGTAATCATTACAAACTTAATTAAATATTTCATAGTGTTATTATTATCCAATTACATTTTTTATGTTTTATATTACTCATTCAATACACATATATTGGATTGAAGTAGTTTATTTGTGTCATCAGATGTTAACAATATAAATTGTTTCATATATGTTTTGAAAAGATAAATTCATACCCCAATATATTATTCAAATACCACAATACCAAATTTTTTTAGGGAATATAATATTTTATTATGAATTATTTTTTATGTATGATTTTCATTCCATTGAAATCAGGAGTGTGGATTGTGAAAATGGAATCTTTAATGATATTGTTATGGGTTATAAACTGATATCACTAAGTTATTTTATAATAATCAATAAATATTTTTAATCCTTATATAATCAGACTAATGAAATTTATTTCTTTATTTTATCATATATATTCTTAAAATATATTATTAAAAATAACCATTTTATGTAGTGAATATAAATGAAACATTTTGCTTCATGGATGTAGAAGACCGAACTTGAAATTGATTTTGTTTTTATATTTCATAAAATTATAGGATGGTAGAAAATGTGGTTTTATTAAGAAATGTATATTTTTTAACTATCATATTTATTTATTAAATACCATTTTAAAAATACCCATGTATCGAGGGTATACAATATGAAATATGTCAATTTCTTCAAGTGGTTTCATGCATGTATGTGTGAATGACGTTCACAAATTTCTATGTAATGTGAAGATTGGATAATGGTTATAATAATAAAATAATAAAATTTAATTGTACTATTAACTAATGTTTTATTACATTAAAATATGAAAAATTTATTTTCAAGAAAACTATTGACAATAAAAAAATGTTTAGAAGTGATTGGTACACACATTTAGAATTTAAACCTTTTCCCAGAGGACCTATTGGAAATGGATGATATAGGGATAATACATGGATAAAAGACATAAAAATGTTACTTACAATTCTATTATAAGTTAAATTTATTGAGTTTTGAGAAAAATTCATATTTTTTTAAGTGTATGTATTGGGGTTTTTGGCGTCAACTATTATATGTGGGGTGTAAGATTTTAGTATTTAGAGTGGCTATATTGAAGAAAACTGTCTCCAAAACATATCAATAATGTTGAGGGAAATATTTTTTCTTATCGAAACCCATAACTACTACTATTTTTAAAAAAAATTAAAATTTAATGCATCTTTGATTAGTATTATACTTTTCCATAATTTATATTTACTACTATAACATATTTTTAACATCAACAAATAATTTTAAATACAAAAATTGAATTTTTCATCATAAACTAGTTTAGATATTGTAGTTATAAATATAAAAATATTTATATAGTATTAACATTAATAAATTGGTAAAAAATTATTCTCAAAAATAGTAAGTGTATAATGCATACAATTTAGTCTTTAGGAAAATTATCACATTCATTTAAAAATGTTAATTATAGTTTTCAAAAAATAACGTAATATTTTAATTATATAATTTTACTTATTAAATAGATTTTTAATTATGAAAAACATATCATAAAATTTTAAAACATTCATATATTGTAATGAAAAAATTAAAGTTGTATTATTTTTAAAGACAATATTTTCTAATATTAAATTTCTAAAGACCCGTAAATTTCAAGGAAATTTTTTTTCTTAACATTCTTTGGAATTTTACAAGAGCCCAGTTTCTGACGGCACCTGATTCCGAGGCCCGGTGTGCCTGAAATCATTTGCCGAAGTTTGGCTCAGGTACGTTCAGTGAACAGACAAGCGGGTTTTTCTAAATTTTGAACCGGTGCCCGGAATCGAATTCTGGGGGCATCGATGAAATCGCAGTGCCAGTATTTGCTTAGAAACGCCTCTTCCAGAGTTGCGTTTGCTCGGGTGTGGTTTTTAATTTTCGGGCATAAAGTTAAGAAATAAAATAATTGTTCGACAAACTTTATTTTATTTCACTTAAGCCACATGAAGCCACATGAAAGCCACTTAAACTGAGTTGAAACGGATAGGGTACTATCCAAAAATATCCTACCCTCTTGGTAGGATATTTGTGAGGTGGGGCCTGCACGAGCCCCGCCGTTTCTTTCCGCTAAGTAACGCACCCGCGAAAACCCGTCATTATGAAAGTCAACTAACGCATTTTCTTAAATTATTAACACGCCATTTAATTGGGTGGTTTTATTCGTGAATGAAATGGGCGGTTTCTTTCGTTGAATTAATTCTACGAATTAATGGGTCGTTACTTACCTCTTTTTCATTTGTTGGCGTAATAATAAAATAAGACCAACACGACATTTGGATGATTACACCTTGGGAGGTTTTGACATAAGTTCTTGTGACTTCACCTTCTTCTCGAAAACACGAAGAACGCGAAGAAAGATGGCCTCCGACGAAGAACGTCAAACCCGCGGAAATCGACGACGCGACGCCGTGTGTCGCGACGCCGACGTTTCCTCTCCCACAATGTTCTTCGGCGATGCTCTTTAATCCGAAACAAAAACCTTCGATCATCCGTTGAGGTGAGGGTTTTGAATTTCCTTTGTGTTTTTTAACTCAAGAATGATTTAATTATTTTTTATTTAAATCTTTTGTTCTTGAGCCTCGGAGTTCGTCGACGCGACACCCTTCTGTGACGACGCGACGATCCCCTCCTTCCGCGACAATCAATCCGCGAAGAACCTGCGCGTGCGACTCGACGAGGTAGGGATTATATTTTGGAATGCCCATTTCCCATGAACGTTTCTTTAAGATTAAAGAACCAGATTCCTCATGAACAATTGTAGTTAATTAAAATTGTTGTTTCATGTGTTGAATTATTTTTCTCCCGTTGTTTTATCTAACGTGGAGGGTGCGGGCCAAACGAACACGGCCCGAAAACCCTCCGTCGTTCTTCGTGGTTGTGCGGATTTGGCAGGTGATGGAAAATCGTGATGCAAGGGCAGTTTGTTGATTACGTAGTGAAGAACGGAACCCGGGAGGAGCATCGGCACAGATGAGAAGGAAAACGGACCACCGGAGCATCTCTGGTGGCCCAAAGAAGATTCTGGCAGTGCGGGTCGCCGGAGCGGCGGCGCCGGCAGCCGGAAGCGGCGGCCAACAGACCCGCAGGCGTGCGTGTCTGGTTCGCCTGCACGGGACGCGGCAGAAGCCGCATCGGCGGTTCTCCAGCACGGCCCCCGCGGGGCCGCGACATCTCCAGACCGCGGGGGCAGCACCCCGCGGCGCCCAGTTGGTCGGCCGCTCGGTCGAGCTGAGCCAGGCCGGTCCGACCGGTCGGGCCACGCCCAGGCCGGACCGGACCAGGTCCGGCTGGGTTGGACCGGGTCAGGTCGACCTGGTTCGGGCGACCCAGGGGGTCGGGCTGGGTCGGCTCGTGCCCGGACACCCCGTCTACGGACCATTTTCGGTCAAATGCCCGTATCGTGAGCTACGAGCCTTCGAACGACACGATGTCAGTGGCAATGCGATCCTTGGAGCGAGTCGGTCGTTTTGGTATATCTCAATCAAGGTTTCGGAATACTTTGGGTTCGGCCGGGTTGGTTCGTACACGAAACCAATCGGGCCCTCGGAGCGGAAACGCTCACATCTTGAGCTACGAACGTCCGATTGACATGTCGTCAGCTTTGTTGAATTCCTCTCAGTGAGACGGATCTTTTGGCTCACTCCTCCCGAGGTTTGGACGCAGGTGGAGTACGGTCGGGTTGGTTTTGCCTTAAAAACCAACCGGGCCCCTGGGACAAAAAAGCCAATAACTCTCAGACCGGGCGTCCGATTGACGCGCCGTCTACGACGTTGAGTTCCTGTTGATGATACAAAACTTTTGGATACATCAAAATCGGACTTTGTGTCAGTTGATGTATCAGCCTCTCGGCTCGTGGAGCGGACCCTCCGAACGAGCTTGCTGTGTGCGGAACCCTAGGGCTGGCTGCGACTACTACTTCGACAACGACGACTGTGCAGAGATCCTCAGTGGACTGCGGTGACGACTGTGCAGAGATCCTCAGTGGACTGCGACGACTACTACACTCAGCAATCCTACGTGGATCAGTGCTACAGGTCCTGTGTGGGCCCGATCCTGTGTGGGTCTGATCCTGTGTGGGTTAGCGCTCATCGGTTCTGTGTGAGCCAGCGCCTACAGGTCCTGTGTGGGCCCGATACTGTGTGGGTCATTGCGGGGGTTAGTACCTATCGATCCTTTGTGGGTCCGAAGACTTAGATGGATCAGTGATCATCTTTATCATCATCCGAAGAAGTATACTTGTGCGAGCTGAATCCTGTTTACTCCCCTTTGTGGATTGTGTTGTGCTATCCTGTGTGGTTTTACTGTTTACTATCCTTTGTGGATTGTGTTGAGCTATCCTATGTGGATTACTGTTTACTCTCCATTGTGGATTGTGTTGTGCTATCCTGTGTGGTTATACCTTTGCTTTCCTGTGTGGACTAGTTTGTGCTTGGGCTCGGACGTTGGAACCGAACGAGAACTGATGACTTAGGTATATGTATGGGCATATACCTAAGCAGTGTCAGTTGTTACTTCGTGATTGTATCTTTCCTTTGTAGATTCTCCTTTGTGTATTATGGGGGACCTTCGGGGGTATCGGGGTCCCTACTGAGTAGCTTATTCCCACCCCTGCACGGGCTATGCCCGCACCTCATTGTGTTTGTTGCAGACGACGGACAACACTGATCATGGTGGAGTCTTGCGGAGCAGGACAGTACCTAGAGGTGGACCACTGGGCAGGGCGTACTCGGAGCAGACGGCTGGACCGAGGAGCTATGGAGGCTATCTGTACCCACCCTTCAGGTGGGACTTCCAGAGGACGGCTCGACGCTACTGCTTTTCTTTTCAGTTGTTGTTTTCCCTTTCAGTTGTACTTTACAGTTGGGCTTGCATTTCAGGCCCCTTTTTACATTCAGCACAACTTGTTACAGTTTTTACATAGTGTTTAATTTTTCACTTGCTTACTCTGTGGTGCTTGTTTACTTTTCAACGACAATGCCTTCCCTTTTTCCGGGATTTACGCCTTGGTGCTAGTCGCCAGCCCCTGGCCTATTGAAGGAGGGCATGGGGTAGTCACGACACGGGCCCCGAGGACGGGTCGTGACAAATTGGTATCAGAGGTGGTCGTTTCTACCGCAGACTCTGATCTTTCTTCTATGTGAATCAATAGTGTTTAGCATATTGAGTGTGGTGATCAGTCCAGGGAGTCCAGTGTTCGTGCGGCGGCTGACGTATCCGTACACCAGGATCCTGACTTCTGATTTCCGACTTAATGCACGAAAACATTGATTGCATGTGTGTTTCATGTTTTCTTTATGATTACTTGTGTCAGCTCACCGGTAATAATGTTCTGACCGTGGCGCACTTGTTTCCATTTCAGGATGGCCCCACGATGGCAGCAAGCTAGGGTTCCGAGAGTAGAGCGTGACGACAGCCCGCCGAGCGACGAGGCCTCGGTACATGGCTCGTTGACAGCAGAGGCACCGGTGGTACCTTTACCTGCCAAGCCCCCGATTCTTCTAGCACCGACCGCTGACGATGCACATCGCCTCGGAGCTCTGCATGAGTTCCAGCGCCAGCGACCACCCAGGTTTCATGGGGAGACGGACCCCCAGGCAGCCGAGGACTGGCTCGAGGTGGTCGTACGAGTTTTCAGGCTAGTGAGGAAACCAGCAGACCTCATGGTGATCCTCGCGGCGAGCCTACTGCACGCAGCAGCAGGACGATGGTGGAGATTGATGGTCCAGGTGCACGATGAGGCCTCTGTCATCTGGACGGACTTCGAGAGCCTCTTCCGCTCAGAGTTCGTCCTAGCCACCGTCCGTGCGGTGGGAATTCAGGAGCAGCAGACGGTGGAGGGGCCACCCAGGTAGAGCCAGAGGGTTGACCGTGGCGGTCCGCAGGGAGGAGGCGGACGAGGCAGAGGAGCTGTCCGAGCAGCAGGTGGTGGGAGACACTTTGAGGCTCTACGACCACCACCACCAAGAGGTCTTCCCCGACCATAGGGAGCTGGCGGGCAGAGACAGGCACAACTCCAGGCAGCGGAGGTTCTACGACCACGATGTGCCAGAGATGATTCAAGGTAAGATCTATGTCTATTCCACCCTTTCTTCAGTTCTTATAAACATAGGAGTGAGTCACTCTTTCATTGCTGCTGCCCTTGTTTGGAGCTCGGAGATTCCGCCAGAGTCGTTGGCTCGATCCTTATGGCTAGAGACCCCTACGGGAGCAGACTCGATGATTACAAACTGGTGCCAGCAGTGTGGGCCTACTCTAGTAGGCGAGAGCTTCGTCTGGGATATTTTTGTAGCGGCGTCGAGGCCTAACGACATCATCTTGGGCATGGCTTGGTTATCTACATTCCATCCTCAGATTGACTATTTTACGCGCAAGGAGCAATGTGTGCGCACCGACAGGAGCAGGTTCACCTTCACCGGTGAAAAGGGAGCCTTTGCAGCACAGGAGGGACTCTCGCAGAGGAGAGGGAAGCCCATAACTCATCAGATTGCTAGCCTCATCCTTGGAGCAGTTGACGTGCGGAGTCCTAGTTTTCCTGCAGTGGTGGATCAGTACGCGGACTTCTTCCCCGACGACGTTCCAGAACTACCTCCTCGCAGAGAGGTAGACTTTTATATTGACCTAAACCCCGGGACAGCCCCGATATCCACTCCAGCGTATCGGATGGCCCCTGTTGAGCTTCGAGAACTACGGGTACACTTAGAGGACTTGCAGGGCAAGGGGTTCATCTGACCCAGTGTTTCACCCTGGGCTTCGCCGATATTGTTTGCCAAGAAGGCGGACGAGAGCTTGTGACTGTGTGACGATTATCGTCGCCTGAACCAAGTGACAGTGAGGAACAAGTATCCACTACCCAGGATTGAGGACCTCTTCGATCAGCGCAAGGTAGCATGGTGGGTCTTGAAGATAGACCTCAGGTCAGGCTATCATCAGCTCAGAGTTCGAGACGAGGACGTGCAGAAGGCGACCTTCAAGTGTCTTAACGGCCACTATGAGTTCTTGGTTATGCCTTTCGGTGTAAACAATGCTCTAGTAGTGTTCATGAGCCTCATGAATAGGATCTTCCAGCCATACCTCGATCGATTTGTCATGGTCTTCATCGATGACATTTTGGTGTACTCGACCACGGAGGAGGAGCACGCCTACCACATACGGGTTGTACTGGACACACTCTGAGAGCACCAGCTTTATGGAAAGCTCTCGAAGTTCCAGTTCTGGTTACGTGAGGTCCACTTCTTGGGGCATGTCATTTATGAGGTGGGAGTTGCAGTGGATCCCACGAAGATCGAGGCAGTGCTAGCTTCGGAGCCACCTAGGAGCGTGACAGAGGTGCAGAGTTTCATGGGACTAGCTGGATACTATCGGAGATTTGTGCCGGACTTCTCCAGAGTTGTGGCGCCACTCTCATCTTTGACGAAGAAGGGGAAACCCTTCATGTGGTCAGACAGATGTCAGCAGAGCTTTCATGTGATGAGATAGAGATTAACTAGCACACCTATCTTGAGGTTGCCTGAGGAGGGAGTTGGATACGTAGTCTACTGCGATGCATCAGCGACCGGACTCGGATGTGTCCTGATGCAGGAGAGGGCTATTATTGCCTATGGATCACTTTAGTTGAGGCCGCATGAGCAGAACTACGCTACCCGTGACCTGGAGTTAGCAGCTGTGGTCTTCGCTCTGAAGTCATGGCGGCACTATCTGATGGGCGAGCGCTTTACAGTCTTTTATGACCACCAGTGTCTCAGGTACATTTTCTCTCAGAAGGACCTAAACCTGAGAAAGTGGTGATGGATCGAGTTCCTCCAGGACTATGACTTTGAGATAGTCTATACTTATGGGAAGGGGAACATAGTAACTGATGCCCTCAGCAGGAGGACGGGCATTCAACTACTTGAGGAGGCGACAGAGCAGCTAGCCGCCTTGCAGATATCCTTCATGGATAGATATGGAGCAGCCTTCCTTTAGTCTCTCACAGTCACTCCTCCACTACTGCAGCGGGTCAGAGAGGCACATCGTGGGGATGTTGACTGTGAGACACGGTGTGCACAGATATCCTCGGGACATGCACATGATGGTTTCTCCCTTGGAGCAGAGCATGATTTCCATTTCAGAGGACATACCTTGGTACCAGTCGCATTACGAGAGGAGGTGTTGAGAGAGTTTCACACTTCTCCTTTAGTGGTACATCCTGGAGTGGAGAAGATGTACCAGGACCTCAGACGACAGCACTGGTGGCCAGGCATGAAGAAGGTTGTGGAAGAGTTCGTTTCACGGTGCCTCACCTGCCAGCAGGTGAAGGCAGAGAATCAGGTACCAGCAGGCTTGGTACAGCCCATGGAGGTCCCGGAGTGGAAGTGGGATAGCATATCTATGGACTTTGTGACTAGACTTCCACGCACTTCCAGAAGACACGACTCCATTTGGGTGATTTTTGACCGACTCACGAAGTCGGCACACTTCTTACCCATCCAAGAGCAGGGATCAGTGGAGAGCATGGGGCGTTTCTACATTCAGGAGATTGTACGGCTTCACAGTGTGGCATCGTCTATCATCTCTGATCGGGACGCTCATTTAACTTCCCAGCTTTGGAAGGGGTTGCAGGAGGCGTTCGGAACGCGGCTACACCTGAGCACTGCCTTTCACCCTCAGACGGATGGTCAGACGGAGAGGACCATTAAGACTCTCGAGGACATGCTCCGCGCATCTGTCCTCGACTTTGGTTGCAGTTGGGAGGACCACCTACCGTTGGTGGAGTTCACGTAAAACAACATCTACCACTCCACCATCGGGATGGCACCATACGAGGCGTTGTACGACAGGCCTTGCAGATATCCTTTGTGCGGGACAGACCCTGGGGAGTCAGCACTTGTGGGACCAGAGATGGTCTGGGCCACGAGAGAGAAGGTCCAGGTCATCCAGGAGCATATGAGGACAGCTCAGATCCGGCAGAAGTCATATGCTGACAGGAGGGGGAGGCCACTAGAGTTCGAGGATGGCGACAACGTCTTCTTGCGTGTCTCACCTCGACGTGGTTTGCGGAGATTTGGCCGAGGCGGAAAGTTGTCTCCATGCCTCATCGGGCCTTTCTAGGTCCTCGGTAGGATTGGTGAGGTGGATTATTGCCTGGCTCTACCACCTCAGTTACACCGAGTGCACGACGTCTTCCACGTATCTCACCTGAGGAGATACGTGCACGACCCGACGCACATCATTGACCATGTGGAGCTAGACGTGGATGATGGGGCGACTTTTATGGAGGTCCCGGTGGAGATAGAGGATCGACATGAGGGGGTCCTACGTGGGAGATCGATTCCTCTTGTGCACATCAGATGGCAGCATGGGAACCTCTAGGAGAGCACTTGGGAGCGGGAGGCTCAAATGAGTGCTCAGTACCCACATTTGTTTCCCATGTTTTTTATGTATCCTTACAGGGACGTAAAGGCCTGAGGTGGGAGTAATATAATGACCCGTAAATTTCAAGGAATTTTTTTTCATAATTTTCATTGGAATTTTACAAGAGCGCAGTTTCTGACGTCACCTGATTCTGATGCCCGGTGTGCCCGGAATCATTTGCCGAAGTTTGGCACGGGTACGTTCAGTGAACTGACAAGCAGGTTTTTCTAACTTTTGAACCGGTGCCCGGAATCGAATTCTGAGGGCACCGATGAAATCGCAGCGCCGTTATTTGCTTAGAAACGCCTCTTCCGGAGTTGCGTTTGCTCGGGTGTGGTTTTTCATTTTCGGGCTTAAAGTTAAGAAATAAAATAATTGTTCGACAAACTTTATTTTATTTCACATAAGCCACATGAAGCCACTTGAAATCCACTTAAACTGAGTTGAAACGGATAGGGTACTATCCAAAAATATCCTACCCTCTTTGTAGGATATTTGTGAGGGGGGGCCCGCACGAGCCCCGCCGTTTCTTTCCGCTAAGTAACGCACCCGCGAAAACCCGTCATTATGAAAGTCAACTGACGCGTTTTCTTAAATTCTTAATGCACCATTTAATTGGGCGGTTTTATTCGTGAGTTAAATGGGTGGTTTCTTTCGTTGAATTAATTCTACGAATTAATGGGTCGTTACTTACCTCTTTTTCGTTTGTTGGCGTAATAATAAAATAAGACCAACACGACATTTGGAGGATTACACCTTGGGAGGTTTTGACAGATGTTCTTGTTCCTTCACCTTCTTCGCGAAGAATGCGAAGATCGCGAAGAACGCCGGCCTCCAATGAAGAACTCCGAACCCACGGAAATCGACGACGCGACGCCGTGTGCCGCGTCGCCGATGTTTCCTCTCCCACAACGTTCTTCAGCGACGCTCTATAATCCGCAGCAAAAACCTTAGATCATCCGTTGAGGTGAGGGTTTCATATTTCCTTTGTGGATTTTAACTCAAGAATGATTTAATTATTTTTTATTTAAAAATTTTGTTCTTGAACCTCGGAGTTCGTCGACGCGACACCCTTCCACGACGACGTGACGATCCCCTCCTTCCGCGACAATCAATCCGTGAAGAACCCGCGCGTGCGACTCGACGAGGTAGGGATTATATTTTGGAATGCCCTTTTCCCGTGAACGTTTCATTAAGATTAAAGAACCGGATTTCTCATGAACAATTTTAGTTAATTAAAATTGTTGTTTGATGTGTTGAATTATTTTTCTCCCGTTGTTTTATCTAACGCGGAGGGTGCGGGCCAAACGAACATAGCCCGACAACCCTCCGTCGTTCTTCATGGTTGTGCGGATTTGGCAGGTGACGGAAAATCGTGACGCAAGGGCAGTTTGTTGATTCCACAGTGAAGAATGGAACCTGGGAGGAGCACCAGCACAGACGGGAAGGAAAACGGACCACCGGAGCAACTCCGGTGGCCCGTGGAAGATTCCAGCGGCGCCGGCAGCCGGAGGCGGCGGCGCCCGGCGCGCCTCTGGACGAGGCCACCGGGGCTGAAGCCGCGTCCGCGGTTGTCCAGCGCGGCCCCGCGGGGCCGCGGCATCTCCAGACCGTGGGGGCAGCGTCCCGCAGCGCCCAGGCGCTCGACCGCACGACCGAGCCGAGCCAAGCCGGTACGACCGGTCGGGCCGCGCCCATGCCGGACTGGACCGGGTCCAGCCGACCCAGAGGGGGTCGGGCCGGGTCGGCCCGGGCCCAGACCCCCCTTCTACGGACCATTTTCGGTCAAATGCCCGTATCTTGAGTTACGCTCCTCCGAATGACACGCCGTTAGCCGCAACACAATCCTTGGATCGAGATGGTCGTTTTGGTATATCGCACTCAAGGTTTCGGAATACTTTGGGTTCGGCCGGGATGGTTCGTACACGAAACCAACCAGGCCCTCGGAGCGGAAACACTCATATCTTGAGCTACGGACGTCCGATTGACGTGCCGTCAGCATTGTTGAATTCCTCTTAGTGAGATGGATCTTTTTTCTCACTCCGCCCGAGGTTTGGACGCAGGTGGAGTACGGTCGGGTTGGTTTTTCCTTAAAAACCAACAGGGCCCCTGGGACGAAAAAGCCAATAACTCTCAGACTGGGCGTCTGATTGACGTGCCGTCTGCGAAGTTAAGTTCCTGTTGACGATACGGAACTTTTGGATACATCAACTTCGGACTTTGTGTCAGTTGATGTATCAGCCTCTCGGCTCGTGGAGCGTACCCCCCCGAACGAGCTTGATGTGTGCGGAACCATAGAGCTGGCTGCGACTACTACTTTGACAGTGACGACTGTGCAGAGATCCTCAGTGGACTACGGCGACAACTGTGAAGAGATCCTCAGTGGACTACGGTGACGACTGTGCAGATATCCTCAGTGGACTGCGACGACTACTGCACTCAGCGATCCTACGTGGATCAGTGCTACAGGTCATGTGTGGGCCCGATCCTGTGTGGGCCTGATCCTTTGTGGGTCAGCTCTAAGCGGTTCTATGTGAGCCAGCGCCTACAGGTCATGTGTGGGCCCGATCCTGTGTCGGTCATTGCGGGGGTTAGTACCTATCGATCCTTTGTGGGTCCGACGACTTAGATGGATCAGTGATCATCTTTATCGTCATCCGAAGAAATATACCTATGTGAGCTGAATCCTGTTTACTCTTCTTTGTGGATTGTGTTGTGCTATCCTATGCGGGTTTACTGTTTACTCTCCTTTGTGGATTGTGTTGAGCTATCCTATGTGGATTACTGTTTACTCTCCTTTGTGGATTGTGTTGTGCTATCCTGTGTGGGTATACCTTTTCTTTCCTGTGTGGACTGGGTTGTGCTTGGGCTCGGACGTTGGAGCCGAACGAGAATTGATGACTTAGGTATATGTATGGGTATATACCTAAGCAGTGTCCGTTGTTACTTCGTGATTGTATATTTCCTTTGTAGATTATCCTTTGTGGATTCTGGGAGACCTTTGGGGGTCTCAGGGTCCTTACTGAGTAGCTTATACTCACCCCTGCACGGGCTATGCTCGCACCTCGTTATGTTGGTTACAGACGACGGACAACACTGATCGTGGTGGAGGCTTGTGGAGCAGGACGGTACCTGGAGGTGGACCACTGGGCGGGGCGTACTCAGAGCAGACAGTTGGACCGAGGAGCTGTGGAGGCTATCTGTACCCACCCTTCAGGTGGGACTTCCAGTGGATGGCTCGACGCTGCGTCTTTTCTTTTCAGTTGCTGTTTTTCCCTTTCAGTTGTACTTTACAGTTGGGCTTGTATTTCCGGCCCCTTTTTACTTTCAGCATAGCTTGTTACAGTTTTTACTTAGTGTTTACTTTTCCGCTTTCTTACTCTGTGGTGCTTGTTTACTTTTCAATAGCAATGCCTTCCCTTTTTCCGGGATTTACGCCTTGGTGCTAGTCTCCAGCCCCTAGCCTATAGAAGGCGGGCATGGGGTAGTCACGGCACGGGCCCCGAGGACGGGTCGTGACAAAATTAAAAAGAGATCATCTTATAAAAATAGAAAAATTATTCTAAGATATTATTATAATGATAATTACGAAAATTAAATTGATTTTAAAATGTTAAAATTCAAATGTCCATCATTTTTTATTCTAACAAAAATATAAAATTTAGATAAATATATTTTTTATCGAAAGCTATTTTTTTTAAATTATGTTTTTTTAATATTGTTTCATATCAATTTAAGATTGAATGAAAGTTAATTTAATATATAATAAGATTATATATTATCTTAATAATATTTTTATAAGTAATCAATTTAATTAATTTACATTAAATAAATATCACTTATGGTAAATTTCTATGAAAAAAACCTTTTCGATATTAAAACGTATTAGATATTTATCATCCAAATGTAGTAGGTTTTAATTGATTATAATGAATTAATTTACTATATGTTTTATTCTTATTATAATTTTCATATAATTTTATTTTTAATATATAGAGTTTTGTGTGAATTCAGTTATGTGTGTGAAACTAGTTATTCAACATTGGTTTTTTTAATGAATAATTAATATTGAAATATCGGTTTGTAAAAAAATAATTCATTATTGGAATCTACCCTTACCACATTTTTTGGATACATTTCATCTAAATAAAAAAACAACCCTATTTTAATTGTGTACACTAATCTTAGTACAAAATATATCCAATGATTAACTTATATTCCATTTTAAGTGGCAATCATTGAACCATATGAAAATTTATTCATAACTCATTTCAAAAAACCATTTTGTTAAGAAGAAATCTCCATTAATAAATTATTCCACAGACCATTCATCCGCATATAAAATTATACATGTGTTTTTGTAAAAATTAAAACATTATTGTACTAAATGATTAAAATACACATCCTAAAAATCTTCTCCAGTATCTTCTAAAGATGTGTAATGAAATTAATCGATTCAATTTTTTTGGTAACCATAAAAAACACATAAATACAAAATAATAAATATATTGAATAAAATATATCTATCCATTTTGGGATGATATAGATTTTGACCCGCAAAAGAAATATACAAAACCAGAGTAACCCGTATGAAATTAATATATTTTGATTATATGTCTTCTTAATGATCATTCTATTTTGAATTGTATTTCATGTATTTTAATGATCTCATTAAAGAATGAGGATAAAAATAGAACATTTATTCTATAAAATTTATTTCACATATTTGTTTATCCATTGGATAATAATTTATTGTTATAACTTGTAATCTTATTTATTAGATATATTACATAATTATGTTTATTTAAAAACGAGTTGATCATTCAAATTTGTACAGATCACATGCATAATCATTTCAGGATTTATTCTATTGATTAAACTGGTATTAATAGTTAACTTTATTACATTCATCTTATCACTAAATTAGCATAGTTGTTTTAGGTTTTGTCAAGATCCTTGAACTAAATTGATATTCATTCACATTAATTATTTTACATTAATTTTATCTATCATATATAAAATTATATTTTACCCCTAATTTTTTATATAACAAAAAAATAATTCATTTTCATTATTTAATATCATGTGTAAATCATTATTTCATATGATATAGAAAGTGTATCATCTATCAAGATAAAATATTATATCTTAATAAATTTATTTTAAAGTAATTCTTATTTTTTTTCATTCTCATAAATTACATTTCATAATTAATATCCTCTTCATCTTGACATTCACTATACTAGAACAGTGAAGTCCTGTGCTAATAAAATTACATAACCAATTATTATTAACTCTAATTTAGAAGATCCAAACATAACATGCATAAATTTTACATTTGAATTTTTTTCAATGATGATATCATATAACCCAATAAAAGTTTTATTTTAGTCTAATTGAAGAAAATTTTATAGGAAACATATTTTACAAAATGTGTGAACATTTAATTATGATAAAAAAATACTAAACTCTCTTCTAAGCATAACATAGGTTTCAATCATCTTTATATCCTAGATAAAGAGGTAAAAAATGTGTTGATCTCAAATGATCCATTAGGGAAAATGAGCAATCAATATATAATTTTTAATTTGATTATATTAATGGGATAAAACATGAGAATGGATAAATTTAAGATTAAAAATCACGTGAAATAATATGATTTTAATAGAAGTCAAGATAGAGAGACATATGATTCATATGAACAATCATATACAATATATAATGTTTTGGGAATCATGTGAAATTAAACATGAGTCATGGAGCATAATCTTATGAATAATATTATACAATAAGAGTGTGGAATAAACAAAATAATATAAATAATATTTAATATATTCCCACCAAGACATTCATTAAATAGTGTGCTTGGGATAATAACTCGTGTGCCTTCGTAGTCTGGATATAATCATCCTATGTAACATTGGGTTTAGGATTACCATATTGTGTTCCGCTTTATCAAAGAATAAATTGTCCCATGTACTCATTACCTTTGAAAATTTTGAATGCGAACCATTTTCCATGGGATCAATCCTCCGAAATACCATTTGGATTGGGATAAATCCTCTAGTATATCCTTTGTCTTGGTACTAATCTTTTTGTGTACCCTATTGAGAAAATGAAATACAATCATAACCAATGGTTTTAAGATTGATAAATAACCCCACTCCAAAATTACACATTGATATGATTTCCACTTCCAAAAAATCACTCATCGCATCATTAATAATCGATGGCTTGGAAAATAGATTTCATAAATATACCATGTTGATTCACAAAAATTAACCTCATTAATTTTATTGGATGATACCAAAAATTTAGTCTCCCAAATATGTGTTTTATAAGAATATAAAAAAACGAAATTCCTGGAAAATAATATCAAAGGAAATATATACATTAGAGATAAATATGGAAATGGTAATGAAATAGTAAAATATTTTCTATAAAATTTTGTTGTCTTTAATGAAAAAGAAGATATTTTGGTTACAGTATATTTTTTTGGGGAAATAAAATCAATTGAAAATCATTTTCATTAAATAGAACATTAATTATTTATTTCTTCAAATATATATAGTGAATTAAAAAATATTAACAATGAACACATTACATATTTTACTCTTATAATGAATCACCATTAATAGAGCCTCAAAGTTGAATGAATTGTTTCATAATGTATAAGTGTAATTTTCTCTGAAATTTTTTTCTTTTAAAATTAATCATCAATAATATAAATTTCAAAATTCATGATAGTTAAAAAATAATGAGGAGTAGATGATATAGTGTTCAGTTTTTAAGGGTGGAAAAAATTTAAAATATTTTGAAATACCCTTGTTGGAAAACTATATTATAAAAATTTGTAGAAACTAATTCATTTTAATAAATTAGATGGGAAATAAATAGGTCACATTATTAATCTAAAATTTATGTTATAAACTATGAATAAAAATTATTTTTTCATATAATGGAAATCAAAATGGACAATACCCATCTTTAAAAGTGATTATATATTTTTTCCAAAAACAATTCACATTTTTTAGAATGAAGTTCCTAAATAAAAATATTTTGAGCTAAAAAAATATTTTTAAAAAATGACTCTAGTAAATATATTTTTAAATAGGTAGTAAAATGTTTTATTATTCATAGAATAGTGACCCTAAAATAAAAATATTTTATTTAAATGAAGGAGATTTAGAGTTAACCAAATTGGTTATGGATATCTTAATTAAAGAATCATGGCATATTTAAAATGGGATATATTGTAGAAATGTAAACCATAATAAAAAATATTAAAATTCCCATGTAAAAAATAAATCTAAATAATTTGCACAAAATTTATTAAAATACTTCAAGATATAAAATTAGAACCCATATAATAAGAATTGAGATTCAAACGACACTTATGATAAATATATAGTTAGAATAAAATGTTGACCTTGAAATAGAAATAAAAATATATTGAAACGAGGGATATTTAATATATGTTACTAGAATATTTAATTGAATATACCAAATAAAAAATTGTCTAAAATATCAAACTTGTCTCATGGATTTGAAAATGAGATAAAGAAACCTATTCGTTATTTCCCATCATAGTTGAACACAATATATAATCATTTAAAAATATACATAAAATTATTCCTAAAATATTTAATAAATATTTTCATATATATATCCTTTTATAAATATAATTTACACTTTTTATATGTTTTTATATTTGTTATTTAAAATCCATTTTCATTATCAGGCTTGAGTAATCAAGATTATATTGAACAGGTTTCATAATAGTTGTCTTGTTCATTATTATTCTCCAATAAATAACATAACCATATCACACAAGTTATTGGATTTCATGTTTTGTAACTGTATTTAAGGTTATAATTTCATTATAGTGATGTTTGAGTTCTTATCCTTATATACTAAATCGATGGTCGACATGTTTAATTGGATTTTTTTAAAAACCATTAAATCTTTCTTTATCAGTTTAATTATAATGATACCAATCCCAATTTGAAATAAAATATAATTTTTTCACATATCTATATATTATATTATTATAAATGATGTTATCATAGTCATCCATGATATTATTTTAAATCAATTCTCATATTTTTGGTCAGACAGACTATAGCTGATCATACAATAATTAATGATTGATTACGATGATGTAAGTCATATATTTTGATATAATATAATAATTATATAAGAATATTGATATTTTTAGATAATTTCATGATTTTGAACATATTTTGATATATTTTAAAATATATTAAAAAAATATATTAGAAATGTGATATATTACACTGTAGAGGTGATAGTCCACAAAATGCACGGTTGATGTTTCCATTTCAAAATGAATGACTACTAATGATTGTGGATTATAATTTTTATCTTAATAATACTAATAATAATATATATTTCAATTTTTTACACAATTATGAATTTATAATCATCAATGTGAGGTTGTGGTGAAAATTATGGAAGTTGTTGCTTCGCTGAGACGGTGGTCCGCACAACACAAAAATGAATTTTTTTTTTATTTAATAAGTGGACAGGGGATAAGATTTATTTACATGGAATAAAAATAATTATGAAAAATTACAACAAATATTTAATTTTATATTTTAATGAAAACTAAATTGTTAAATGAAATTTTTAAAGGATAATAAATAAAAAATGAGTACTCATTTTGATGTCTTTCTGTTTTCTTTAGAGGAATAGAAACCAATAGAGGTCTTATGTGAATATATTTTGACCCGAATCTCATAGAAAATTAAATTGATTATATTATAAAAAACTGGAGGGTTTTTTAGTATTATTGGAATTCTATTAGTGGCATGGAATGGTTAGTTTGAGGCCCCTTGAATAAGTGAACAAAATATAATATTGGTAAATATATATTCATAATATAAAAACAAACCATTTTTACAAGTCATGAAGACTCAATAATGATTAATAATTGTCTGTGGGTTATATATTCTTAAAAATAACCTCTGAATATGATTTTATCATATGTTTGATATATTTTTATATCCATTACATTTATAATTTTCTATTTTATAATTATTTATTTTATCGGAGTAACTAATTTTTACCTAAGTAATATATATTCCATAACTATAAATAAAATATCCATTATTAAATATTCCATTCATACATATTAATTTATAAAATAAATTTTATTATATAAAATTTAGATTCAATAAAAATACATTTTTTTCATTAGAACGAGTAACATTTAAAATTTTGTTATTAGAAATACTTATTTTTAATCTTATAATTTTCATGTATGGTAAATTTTTCAATGATTTTTTTTAATGTCCAATTTTTATTCGAAAATAATATTTATTCGGATTTCAATGAACTTTACAACTGATTTTTCCCAAATTAATATTTCATTAATAGAAAAGACTAAAAATTGTTTTCTATTTTATAATAGTAAATATAATGTTTAACAATGTTTTCCTATATTCATAATAGAATTTTTCAATCAATAGTTTTAAATAAAAACTAAATATTTAATCATGATAAGTGTCTTAAATCTTTTAATCTATACTTACTTCTTGATATAACTATAAATAGTTTGATTTTACAAAAAAACAATATTTTAACTATTCACATAAAACATGATTATTTTAGAAAAGTATAAAAAATAAACATAATAAAATTATGGAATTATAAAATCAATGAATAATTTACATTTATAAAAATAAAAAAATAAAATTAGTTTTTTATTTTAAGAAAAATATAGAATAAAAGGAAAATTTACTTTTCAGGATAGAAATGTATTTCTAAACATTTAGTGTCTTCCATATTATACCATATAAATGTATAAAAAATATATTATTAACAGAATAGTTTATATTTTTAAATATTACCAACTATATTATAATTTTAATTACAGTCAATTTATGTTTTTATTATAATATATAACACCATTTTTTTAAAAGAGCATAAAAAGAATCATTTTAAAAATATTACTCAATGAAAAAACAATAATAGTTAATTTTTTTTAATTTGTTGTTATCCTATTATCTAAAAAATTATTATATTATTAATATAATTTTAATTTTTTTACCTTTTATTATATTAGGTTGTTTATTTATTTTTGTTTTTTCTGTGACATGACCTATCGAATATTTTATTTATTTAAAGCTTCCACAAACCTAGGACGTTTGATTCTAATCCCCGTTGGAAAATTACACCCTCACAGCTTTTATTTGAACCCACTAATGAATACAGTTGAGGGTATTCTTAACATATTCATTATTGAGTATATTTCATATCATAATAAATCTACCATAATCCCTAACGAGATATCATATTACTTAGCTTTCCATAAACTTTATTAATTACCTAGAAAATCATATACCATGATATGAAAATACTATAATAATATTTTCACTATTAAAACATTTTCAAAAACCATATTAATCTCCAGGACATTAAATTACTACGAAATCATTTGTTCCAATAAATTTTAAGTCTTATTATAACCCAAAAATTTATGAAGTCCCACAATAGTTATTATATATCATAATAAAAAAATGAGATAAACTACACCTTAAATATAATTCCTCCCTTTCTAATTAAATCAATAATAATTTCCTAGGATAATTATACTTTCTAACTAAATTATATATACATAATTGAACCCTTTATTATATTAAAATCGAGCATATATAAATCATATTATTTATAAAACCCACAATTTTGTGAACATCAGTTGTTATCACCAAAAACAGAAAACATTCATAAAACAACTTTTCAAATTTATTGATACCATTTCAAATAAGTTTCCATAACATTATAGAAAATATTCTAAAGAAAAATCCCTTGATGATTCAAATAATCCTCACAATGTTTTCATTATAGAATAATATCTTTAATAAATATCACTCACTAATGAAAATTTCTATGTGCATGATGATTTAATATGTATTATGATATAAACCTACAGACCTAATGTAAGTGTATAAGTATCAAATTTTTTATCATAACATTATTATATTATGATTCCAATAAAAAAATTTCTCCACCATTTTTTAGTTATAGGAAAACATTTTCTCATGATACATTCCACTATAATCTTCATTCATTTTTTACAGCTTCCAAATAATTTACAAACCCAAACATTTATTAAATAATGAAGAAATAAATTTCAAAACATAAAAATGAGAATTTTTTCACATCTGAAACATTTATTTTTTACACAAAAAAAATTAGTAAAACTTGTGGATATCTTTTTTCAAATCATATATATACATGGAATTTCTATTTCTAGGTTATCTAAAATAATTAATTAATAGTAGAATGAAATCCATCATAATGGTTCTGTAGGGAAATTTGGAATTAAAAAAATGTTCATATAGTGTATTAATCCTTGTGTGGAAATAGGTTACTTTTTCATGAACCATGTGATGATAAATTTAATATCCAATCCACCCTTCTTTGGATCAAACCAAAAAATTAATTTTTGTTTGTTCCTTTATCTAAATTTAACATCCATATAGATATTTATTTTCTTTGAGAACCACATAATCTCCACATTACCAAAACATAAGGTTATTATATTATACATAGACTAATCTGTATGAATTTTAAATTTTTAACTTATTAAAATATATAAATCTAATTAATAAAATATAAAAATATTATTAAAAACACTTTTGATTTGATCTATGGTGCATGATTCTTGCACCACTACAATTAGTACTAGAAAACACACCTTTACCAATTAAAATTGATCCCATGTGTGATGAATTGAGATAGAAATTCCCAAATTCTACATTAATATTAAATCTAACCATAATATCAATCAGTATAGATAAAAGTTTGGTTTAGAATCGTTGAGGAACATCCACATTGGATTCTTATTTTAAAACAACATGTGAATGTTTTTCAGTAATAAAAACATATTATAAACCCTCACAGAATTCTCAAAATCTATACCCACATTAATAACCATCGAAATGGTAATATTAGAAATGGTTTTACTCAAATTAAAGGAACATTGAAATAACACAACAATATAAAATCATGGGTTAGATCATAATCATCGGATAAAACATGGCTTGATAAATTGCATATCAAACAAAAATGAGAAAAATAGTTTTTAGAATGTCACGATAGTGGGAAATGGGATCTCAAGTAGAAAAACATATACAAATGAATTTTTTTTAAGAATCATGATATATCAAACATTAGTCAATGACTATGAGTAATAGCATAAAATAATAACAAATAATATTAGAATATAAAAAGAATAGATATTATATGTGATGCATTCCCATCAAGATATTAATTATAAATAAGTCTTTAGATTATCACGCATATACCTATATAGGCTTGGGATTATCATCCCATGAATGATTAGGCTTTTGATGAATCCTTATGTGTATTCTATTATAATTGGGTAAATCCACTTTCCTAACCATTTCATTAGGATAAATCACCTTGTATACACAATGTCTAATAATAAATCATATTATGTAACAATTTTCATGGGGTAAATCATCCTTTGTACCTTATGTAATGTGAAAATTTCCCCACATATACATTTTGAATTGGGATAAATCCTATTTTTTACCCATTTTCCTTAGTGAAATACTCTTTTATACCCTTTTTAAATCAAAATTTGTAATAAATGCCAATTAAATATTGGTAGATATAAGAATCCACCCACCATTAATAAATATATTTGTGTTTCACTTTAGAAACATCATGTAATCCATCATTGTGACCCTTAATAATGATAAATGGGTTTAGTGACATCTCAAAATGGGTTCTGAAATATTGACCTCATGAATTTAATTAGTGGACATTTAGAATTAAATAAGAAAAAAGAGTATTTCAAATGTAAAATTAGATGGTGATTCATGAAAAATCATTCACCTGGGAATATTTATTTTATAGAAAATGAATAAAATGATAGTGAAATAGAAAAATATTTTATAGATAATTATTTAATCATTAATTTAAAATTTTAATCTATCATCCATTTTATAATTGAATTATTTAATGTAAAAATAATAAATATAGGTAAAAATTAGATTTATTTTTTATTAAATATTATAGACATAATATGTATATAAATTTCTCAAATAATATGATTTGAAAAACATTGAAATCATTTTCTCTTGAGAATAATATACAATAATGGATCCCAAAAATTGAAATTACAGTTCATAAAGCACAGTTTATTTTTTAATTAAATTTACATTGGAAAATAATCATGAATGACATATAATAAAAACGTCATCAATTAAAAAAATTATGTGTATTGGAAGATTGATATTTTGATTCTAAAATGATGAAGACTCTTTTTAATATTTTAAAATACATTTATTGAAACAAAAAAAGATTAAAACAATTTTAAAAATAATAATTTTATAAGACAACGAGATAAATATTGAAGTCTCATGAGTAACAAAATATATGAGTTTCAAAATAATAATGGATAAAAAATTGTAAAAAATAACACAAAAATTGTAGAAATCCCAAAATTAAATGTGGTGATATTATTATTCATAAAAACATTACACTTTTAAGGGAATGAATTTCAACTATGAAAAAAATATAGTTTGAAACATCTCATTTTATTGAGAAAAAATATATATTTTTTGAAAAATGAAATTGTGGAATTTATCAATCCAATAAGAATGAATCTCTAGGAAAATTAGTTTTATTAAAATAAATGATATTTTTTATCTAAATGTCGTACTAATATCATAATTCAGAACGAAATAGAAATTTCAAAAGTGGTTATGTGGTAGAAACATAAATACCTTGAAAATATAGTAAAATTATTATATAATTAAATAAAATGGTATAATATACCCAATATATATATATATCAAATAATTTAATAAACAATAACTTAACTAATGCAATGATAACTGTGATTATAAAAACAATTATGGTGTAGGTAATATAAGAATAAGAGGGTTTCCTTGAATTTGAATTTAATTTATCATTTAATAAACGGAATAAAATATAATTTTAAGAAATATTTGAGTTAATACCTCAAATAAAATAAACGAGTGTTTAAAATATCAAACATGCCTTATATATTTAGAAATCAAACAATAATATCCCTACCTTTTTCACAATATGTCAAATGCACTCTAAGATCTGGTATAAACAACAAACATATCATATTCATATATTTAATAATAATTTTTAGATACATAAACTTTTATAAACATTATTAACAATTATTATCTACACACATACTATTTATATATTATCCATGTTCAAAATCGTGTGATAATAATCCTAATACTTTTAAACTACTTTCGTAAAATCATCTTTTCTTTATTCTTCACCAAACATGATTAAATGATAATAAAATATTCTATAATTAATTTTTTATATTTTTCTATAATGTCATAGTATAATTACATTATGTCTTTTTTTTTATTGCCAAAAAATATGAAATCGGTTATGAGCATGATTAGTGATTCTTAATTAGTTCACATTCTTATCTATATTTATATGATATATATTTTTGTTTGCATTTCATAAAAAAAATTCACTTTGATTATCATATACAGTTTTTAATTAATTTTTCATTTCAGTACATTATAATATTTAATACCATTTGTATGTGGGTAGTTAAAACGACCCAAAATGTTCATAAAAAAATAAAAAAATAATCTTTGTCGTGAAAATGGTGTTCTTTATAATAATATCACTATTACATAATAATAGTTATATAAATAATATAAATTATTTTTTTTAATCTTTTTGTATATTTTAGAAAAAAATATAATTAAACTAGATAAAAAAT
Source organism: Viscum album (assembly GCA_963277665.1). Classification (NCBI taxonomy): domain Eukaryota; kingdom Viridiplantae; phylum Streptophyta; class Magnoliopsida; order Santalales; family Viscaceae; genus Viscum; species Viscum album. Next base: position 1,222,331,163 of record OY728159.1, read on the forward strand.
GAGATACGTTACTTCATGTAGTCAATAAATCATACAATGAATGGTAAACGTTTTCATTTCTCAATGAATGAAAGGGTAGACGGTGGATTATCAATTTTTTATTGTAAAGAAAAAATATATTATATTAATCTCATTTATTCCAAAATATTTTCTTTTATAATAAATGACGATATTTGGTGGTTAAATAACATTAATTCTTGATTCCTAGAGGTGGGGGTCCACTTAATGTTAATAGGAGAACATCATTTTTATGAATAGAAAAATAAAATGATGATAAATAGTTATTCTCCCAATATAAAATAACTACTTAGTAAAATAATACCCATTTATAAATATAGAAAATGGATAATTAGTGTTGAAAAATTAAGATGTAAAGGAGATGATGTTAGGATAAAAATGGGTGATCATGTTGAAATCATTGTGTTTTCCTTGGAGGATTACACAAAATGAGGTCTTAAGACAATATCATAATATGAGGGTGTCAAAAAAAGAAGTAGTTTAAAGGGGAAATAATATGGGAAACTTATAATAGGAAATATAATTATATTAGTATTCATTATGTGGTGGTTTGAAGATCGTTTTATTACTGGGGAGAATCTCATTTTGGTAAATATATAAACATAATATAATGTGAGAACTTGTTCTATTGGTCTATATAAAAAAGATTGGATAAAAATGGATTCAGAGACAATATCTGGTTGATAATAATTGAAAAATCAATTTTGAAACTATTTTTAAACATTTTCTAATAACATTAGTCATATATTTTTCACTTTTACAATTTTTTGTTTTACCGTTATTAGTAATTTTTCACAAATTAAATTTATTTCAATGTATAAAGATAAAATATTCCATATTAAATAAATTTTTATTAAGGATTAAAAAAATAAAATGCATTTAACATCATAATTTATATATTTTTATGGAAATATAATTTTAACATTACCACATGTAACGTGTAAAAACCTACTTTTAAAATGAGTGTGTATTTTAATATAAAATCTATGTGTTGGATAAAATTATAAAAGCATAGGATTTTAATTATATTAACTGGACAATGATTAAATATGTTATTTTCCTTGATAAAAACCCAATATATAATTTTATCTATGTAATATTAGATTAAAATAATATATTAATGGCTTTTTTATTAGAAAAGGATACTTCAATTTCTATATATGGTTTTTCTAAAGCATAATAGTACATTAAAATCGAGAATTTTAATCATTAAATACATATTTGATCCTGATTGTTATTTTTTTTATTTTATACATTCTTCTTAATATAGTCATAAATCATTTTACATTATTAAGGAAATATATTTTTTATTATGCATCTAATAAATAATATTTGAAATATATCATAAATTATGAATAATCTATTTATCATGTTTTATATTAAAAATAATGTTATTTTTTCAGACTTAAAATATTTAGTTTATATATTTATTTATTTTAATGAACATATAAATTCAAAATAAATATTATTTTATTAAAAAAATATTTTCATGACCTAATTGACTTTAATATTATTTTATATATACTTATATGTAATTTAATAATAAATAAATATTTTAAAAACATAGATATTTAATTTTATAATAAACACTTATCTGTGATCAATTTAATATATTAAGGTAATATACAATACAATTTTATAAAAGTAAATTCAAAATGAAACATTTTAAAATATTTAGAAAATAAAAAATTATATTATTTATTTTTGAATTAATTAGGATCATCATATCTATTAACAATTTTATTCATTAAATAATTTCAATATGTCTTGATTAAATTTAGAAATGTGTTGTGTTATTTGTGACCACATGTGACAAGATCAAGGGATGATATTTTTACATTAAGGATACCAAAATCACATGTTGTTACACATCACCAACATTTAAAAATAGAATGACTAAAATAATAAAATTTAAATATGATCGATCGACCAAAATAACCACACTCATGAATAAAGATGATAAATGATGTATAACATTAAAAATAACATACTCATTTTGAAAATGAAATAATATATAACCCAAAGAGAAAATATTATATAATAAATAATTAGTGGAATAGAAAATAAATATAGAAATTAAGGAAGACATATGACCATAACAAATATGAAAATTTGAATATTAATTCGACCTCTTGACTGGTAAACTAAACATTAGAATAGTAATTTCATTATAAGGTATTTTAATCTAACCATTAGAGTATTAAATCTCCAATTGAAGGGTAATATAATTTTTAGGTATATCATAACATGGAAATATGATATATTTATATCAATGTACAAGTAAATTTATCTTTTAAAAAAGATATATAAAGGGTTCAGATTTTAATAAAATATAATTTTTTTATTTATACATTTAAAAATATTATGCTTTAATTTAATACCCATTTTCACTACATCAAATGGATATACATATTAATAAATTTTTTATTTTTATTTAATGCCATATTTTGGATAATATAAGTAATTGGTCTAATGATAAAATAATAGATCATTAAATTAAAATTGGTATATTTTAAATAATAAAGGATTTTTTTAAAAATACACAAATTTATAAATATATTTTACTAAAATGGGGTTTATTTTTTCTATTCATAAAAAATTCATAGGGTGAATGATTTATATTTTTATAAGATAGGTCAATTTTTTCAATAATAAAATGAGGAACAACACTGAATTCAACATTATAATCTAAAATCAGGAATATTTGAGTCATAGATGATGTTATAACCCCTTTTAAAATAATCTCAATTAAAATTTACTATATATATTCACAAGAATAAAAATTACTTCTACTGTTGAAATACAATAATAAACTAATGAATATAGTATTCAAAAACACCCCTCTCTTACCCTTATAAGTATGACACCTAAAAATCCCTTATCCGCACACCTATAAAACCATTTATAATTCCCAAAATAAACCCAAATATCATTCTAATATTCTGACCTACATCATAGTTTCATTGGTATCATATATAGACCATTTCAATAATTTTTAAGGAGTGAAAAAATGATAAAACCTAAGGAAGAGGTATGTTTTTTGATTCATCTCATTAATTTTTATTCATCTTATACATACTGCAATAATCATATTACCCATAAAATAGTGCCATAAGATTCATATATAGTAAAATAATATATTGTTATGTTGTAATATCCATCTTATACAGTCCAATTTTTCATTCTTAAAGTGAGACTGTTCCCAAAAATATGATTGGTTCAACGCCCCCATAAAAAACAAACATCATTCTTATACACGACCATTAAGGACGGTTATAAAATCATAATTATCGTTAAATATGATTAGTTCATGAATATTATAACATATTAAATGATATATATATATATATATATATTGTTCTACTGACCACTTAATTAAATGAAAGTAATTTGGTCTCATGTAACAGACTACCGTACCCTGTCTAACTCAATTTCACTACCACATTGATATGTAATACTTCTAAATTAAGTATATTTGTATCAATCATATATACCAATATTAATATGTATTATTTTTTTGGGTTAACATATTGCTTAATTTAATTTCACAAATTATTTCTTTTTGAAAAATATTTTGATTATGGTTTGTGGAATCGTTATGACGCTTGATTATTTCAAGAGGTAATTGTGATGTTTATTCCCTTTAATTGAGTTCTATTTCAGTAAAAATTATTCATGAACATGTTACAAGATGTTATTCTATTTGTATATATAATGTATATGGTAATTCTCTTATATTAGAAAAAAAATATTTTTGGGATCATGGAGTGATCCCAATTCACAATGTGACTCTATCTATCACGACCCATCCTCGGGGCCCGTGCCGTGACTACCCCAAGCCCGCCTTCCATAGGCCAGGGGCTGGCGACTAGAACCAAGGCGTAATACCTAGTAAAAAGGGAATACATTTCCTTTGTAATGTAAACAAACACCACAAAGCAAGCAAGCAGTAGAAGTAAACACTAAGTAAAAACTGTGTACAACAGTAAGTGCGGAAAAGTAAGTGGGCCCGAATACAAACCCAAACTGAATGTAAAGTACAACTCGAAAGGAAAAACAGCAACTAAAAGTAATGTCGCAGCCTCGAGCTGTCCACTGGAACTCTTACCTGAAGGGTGGGTACAGATCGCCTCCACATCTCCTCGGGTCCAGCCGTCCACTCTGAGTATGTCCCGCCCAGTGGTCCACCTCCAGGCACCGACTTGGTCCGCAAGCCTCAACCGCGATTAGCGTTGTCCGTCGTCTACTACCAACACAACGTAGTGCGTGCATAGCCCGTGCAGGGGTGAGTATAAGCTACTCAGTAGGGACCCAGAGACCCCTGAAGGTCTCCCAAAATCCACAAAGAATAATCCACAACGGAAAGATACAATCACAAAGTAACATCTGACTCTACTTAGGTATATGCCCATACATATACCTAAGTCATTAATTCCAGTTCGGCTCCAACATCCGAGCTCAAGTAAAACCCAGTCCTCACAAGAAATCTCAACCCAGTCCACACAGGAAAGCAAAACGTAATCCACTCAGGATAGCACAACACAATCCACGAAGGAAAGCAAAATAGGATTCAGCTCACACGGGTATTCTTCTTTGTATGACGATAGAGATGATCAGATATAGCCACTGATTCATCTAAGCTGTCCAACCCAAAAAGTATCGATAGGTACTAACCCCCACAATGATCCACAATGGATCTGACCCACAAAATATCGATAGGTAACTAACCCCCGCAATGACCCACAAAGGATCTGACCCACACATGATCGATAGGAAAATAACACCCACAATGACCCACACAGGACCGGACCCACACAGGATCTGTAGGCGCTGCCCCACACAGGACCACTGAGTGCTGGCCCACACAGAATCTGACCCACACAGGATCGGTAGCACTGATCCACGTAGGATCGCTGAGTGTTGTAGTCATCGCCGTCGAATCCACGGAGGATTTTTGCACAGTCGTCATCGTCGTCGCAGTCGCAACCAGCTCTAGGATTCCCGCACACAGGAAGCTCGTTTGGGAGGGGTCCAATCCATGAGCCGAGGGGCTGATACATCAACTGACAATTAGTTCGAAGTTGATGTATCCAAACGTTCTGTATCTTCAATAGGAACTCAACGTCACAGACGGCGCATCAATCAGACGCCTGGTCTGAAAGTTATTGGCCTTTTCGTCTAAGGGGCCCGGTTGGTTTATAAGTCAAAACCAACCCGACCATACTCCAACTGCATCCAAACCTCGAGTGTAGTATGCCAAAATACTTTTCTCACTTATTGGAATCCAACAAAAGTTGATGGCACGTCAATCGGACGTCTAGAGTCAGGTTATAAATGTTTCCACTCCGAGGGCCCGGTTGGTTTCGTGTACGAACCAACACGGCCGAACCCAATGTTCTGCAAAACCTTGAGTGTGATATACCGAAACGACCATATCGATACAAGTATCGCATCCCAACTGATGGTCTATTGATCGGAGGCTCGTAGATCTAGTTATGAGCAACAGACTGAAAGAGGTTCAGTATAAGGGGGTTCGGGCCCGATCCGACCCGACCCGATACCCCCAGGGTCGGCCCGAACCGGGTCGACCCGAACCGGGTCTAGGTCCGGCCCGCTTGGGCGTGGCCTGGCATTGCCCGGCAGGGCATGGCCCGGCCTGGTGGTCCGGTCCAGCGGACCGGCCAGGGCAGCCGGCCCGGTGCGCGGTGCGCTGGCGCGCTGGCCAGAGGCTCGGCTGAATGGCTGAGCCGTTCCGATGCGGGGGGCGCTGCCCCCACGTGTAGCAACCATGGTTCCTTAATGGGGCCGCTCACATCTGGCCATCCAGGGGTTTCGAACCCCCGATTCTCCCATGGTCCGGTCAGCCCGCTCCGGTCGGCCAACTTCTACAGGCAGAGGACTAGCAAGGCCGGTCCCCCCTGCTCCAATACCGGCGGCCCGGAACGAGCCCCCGGTTCCCCTACTCTGCCACGGCCCAGAACCGGCTGTCACCTTCGTCCATCCGGCGCGGCGCGACGGCGCCACACCCCTCTGTTTCGGTCCCGCTCCGGCTGCGGTGCTTTCGTGGTTCTCTGGTGCGGCACGACGGCATCGCATCTTTTGTTCGTTTTCAACGGCACAGCGCGATGGCACTGCGCTTCTCCCCCTTCTTTAATATTTTCTGCGCGGTGCTTTGGCATCGCGTTGCCTTTCTCATGCCGCAATCAAAATCAAACCAATAAGGGGGAGGAGGTTCGGTCGTGTTCGTGCGGTTTGACCTCCTCCCGTTATTGAGATATCTGGTGGCTCAAAAGAAAGGAAGATGGCAACGGAAGATATCACAAAATAAACCCCAACCTCAGCGTTGTCGTCGAACAAGAGTTCGTCGCGGAATTAACCGTCGCGAAAGAAGAAGATCGTTGCGGAAGGAGAGGATCGTCGTGGAAGGAAAGGATCGCCACAGAATAAAGCATCAAGGATGGAATGTTGTTGGCGTTAGGTGATCTCCGAGGAAGGCATCTCTCGCCGTCATCCGCCATCGGAGGTTGGCGTTCTTCGTCGGCAGTGGTGCGTTCTTCGCGTTCTTCGTCAAAGAACGAAGAATCCTCAAGACTCCCTTTTTCTCCCCAATGGCTTCACAACCAGAAAAACAACAAAATAAAATAAGTTCAACACTTATTTTATTATCATAACCTATGATTTTGAAATTTATATGAAAATAAATAAACAATTAATTCAATGAATTAATTGTAATGATTTAACCACCCAAATTAATGAGGGATTTCGTAACCAGAATAAACGCACGGTTTGACTTCATAAAAAAGGGGGGTGCAGGTGCGTTACTTAGAAGGAAATAAATGGTGGGGCTCGTGCGGGACCACCTCAAAAATATCCTACCGTGTGGGTAGGATATTTTGGGTCCCACCTTATCTGCTTAAAATAGGTTATTCTTCTTTGCGTAAAATAAAATAAAAGTCACAACACTTTTATTTTATTTCTTAACTTAACCCGAAGAAATTAAAAAACACACACGAGAAAACGCAACTCCAGAAAAGGTGTTTCTATGAAATTACCGGCACTGTTATTCCATTGGTGACCTTGGAATTCGATTCCGAGCATTAGTTCAAATGTAATAAAAACCTGCTCATTCATTCACTGAACGTACCCGAGGTAAACTTCGGAAAAAGATTCTGGGAAAACCGGGCCTCGGAATTAGGTGCCGTCAGAAACAGCGTTCTTGAAAAATTCCCAAGAAAATTAAGAAAAAAATTTTCTTGAATTTTATGGGTCTTTACATTACTCCCACCTCAGGGATTTACGTCCCCGTAATGATACATCAGAAACTAGGGAAACCAATGTGGGTACTGAGCACCCATCTAAGCCTCCCACTCCCAAGTCCTCTTCTGGAGGTTCCTGTGCTTCCATCTAATGTGCACTAGTGGGATCGACCGTCCATGTAGGACCTGCTCATATCGATCCTCAATCTCCACTGGGACCTCCAAAAAAGTCTCCCCATCATCAACGTCCAGCTCCACATGGTCAATGATATTCGTCGGGTCATGCATGTATCTCATCAGCTGGGATACGCGGAAGACGTCGTGCCCTCGGTGCAACTGATCTGGTAGAGCCAGGTGATAATCGACCACGCCAATCCTACTGAGGACCTAGAAATGTCCGATTAAGCATGGAAATAACTTGCCGCCTCGGCCAAATCTCCATAATCCACATCAAGGTGAGACCCGAAAGAAGACATGGTCACCATCCTCGAACTCTAGTGGCATCCACCACCTGTCAACATAAGACTTCTGACGGCTCTGAAATATCCTCATCTGCTCCTGGATGACCTGGACCGTCTCTGTCATGGCCTGGACCATCTCTGGTCCCACAAGTGCTGACTCCCTAGGGTCTGTCTAGCAGAGAGGAGATCTGTAAGGTCGGTCGTACAGTGCCTCGTATGGTGTCATCCCGATGGTGGAGTGGTAGCTATTGTTGTACGTGAACTCCACCAATGGTAGGTGGTCCTCCCAGTTACGACCAAAGTTGAGGACACATGCACGAAGCATTTCCTCGAGAGTATGAATGGTCCCCTCCGTCTAACTATCCGTCTGAGTGTGAAAGGCGGTGCTCAGACATAGCTGCGTCCCGAACGCCTCCTACAACCCCTTCCAAAGCCAGAATGTAAAGAGAGAATCTCTATCAGAGACGATAGACGATGGCACACCATGAAGCCATATAATCTTCTGAACGTAGAGACGTCCCATGCTCTCCACTGAGCCCTCCTCTTTGATGGGAAAGAAGTGATCCGACTTGGTGAGTTGGTCGAAAATCACCCAAATGGAGTCGTGAGCTCTGGAAGTGCATGGAAGTCCAGTCACGAAGTCCATAGATATGTTGTCACACTTCCACTCCGAGACCTCCAAGGGTTGTACCATGCCTGTTGGTACCCGGTGCTCTGCCTTCACCTACTGGTAGGTGAGGCATCGAGAAATAAACACTTCCACAGCCTTCTTCATGCCCGGACACCAGTTTTGTCATCTACTATCCTGGTATGTCTTCGCCATGCCAGGATGTACCGCCAAAGGGGATGTGTGAAACTCTCTCAACACCTCCTCCCGTAAAGAAACTGGTACTAAGGTACGTCCTCTGAAAAGGATATTGTGCTCTCCTCCTACAGAGAAACCATCAGGTGCCTTTCATGAGGATATCTATGCATGTCGTGTCTCACAGTCGGCATCCCCACGTTGTGCCTCTCTGACCTGCTGCAGTAGTGGAGGAGTGACTGTGAGTGACTGAAGGAAGGGTGCTCCATCTCTACCCACAAAGGATATCTTCAAAGAAGATATCTTCTCTTTCACCTCCCCAAGCAGCTGAATGCACATCCTCATGTGGTGATCATCGGCTACTATGTTCCTCTTCCCATGAGTATAGATTATCTCAAAGTCATAGTCATGGAGGAACTCAAGCAATCGCCGCTGTCTCAGGTTCAGTTCCTTCTGAGAGAAGATGTACCTGAGACTTTGATGGTCAGAAAAGACTGTAATGTGCTCTTCCATCAGATAGTGTCCCCATGTCTTAAGAGCGAAGACCACTACTGCTAACTCCAGGTCATGGGTAGCATAATTCATCTCATGTTGCCTCAACTGACGTGATCGATAGGCGATCACTTCCCGCTCCTGCATTAGGATACACCTGAGTCCGTTCCCGGATGCATCGCAGTAGACTACGTACCCTACTCCCTCCTCCGGCAATCTCAAGATAGGTGCGCTGGTCAATCTCTATCTCAGCTCCTGGAAGCTCTACTGACATCTTTCTGACCACACAAAGGGTTTCCCATTATTCGTCAAAGCTGAGAGTGGTGCCGCAACTCTGGATAAGTCTGGAACAAATCTCTGATAGTATCCAGCTAGTCCCAAGAAACTCCACACCTTCGTCACGCACCTGGGTGGCTTCCAAGATAGCACTGCCTCGATCATCGCAGGATCCACTGCAACTCCCGCCTCAGAGATGACGTGTCCCAAGAAGTGGACCTCGTGTGTCTAGAAATGACACTTCGAGAGATTTCCATAAATATGGTGCTCTCGGAGTGTGTCTAGTACAACCCGCAAGTGGTAGGCATGCTCCTCCTCAGTCGTCGATTATATCAAAATGTCATTGATGAAGAACACAAAAAATCGATCGAGGTATGGATGAATGATCCTGTTCATGAGGCCCATAAACACTGCTGGAACATTTGTTACGCCGAATGGCATAACCAAGAACTCATAGTGGCCATACCGACATCTGAAGGCCATCTTCTGCACGTCCTCGTCCCGAACTCTGAGCAGATGATAGCCTGACCTAAGGTCTATCTTTGAGAACCACCATGATCCCTTGAGATGATCAAAGTGATCATCAATCCTCAGTAGCAGATACTTGTCACTCACTGTCACCTATTTCCGGTGACGATAGTCGACACAATGTCACAAGCTCCCATCCTCCTTCTTCGCGAACAATATCGGGGAAGCCTAGGGTGAAACACTGGGTCGGATGAATCCCTTACCCTGAAAGTCCTCCAACTGTACCTGTAGGTCTCGAAGCTCAGCGGGAGACATCCGATATGCTGGGATGGATATCGGGGTTGTCCTAGGGTATAGGTCAACTTAAAAGTCTACCTCCCTGCGAGGAGGTAGTCCTATAATGTCATCGGGGAAAACGTCTGCATTCTGATCCACCACTGCAGGAAAACCAGGACTCCGCACGTCAACTACTCCTAGGATGAGGCCAGCCAACTGATGAGTGATGGGTTGTCCTCTCCTCTGCATGAGTCCATCCTATTCTGCGAAGGCTCCCTTATCACCGGTGAAGGTGAACCTCCTCCCGTCGGTGCATACACATCGAACATTGCACCAAATACAGTTAATCTTAGCATGGATTGTAGATAACCAATACATGCCCAAGATGACACCGTACGACCTCGACGCCGCTACAAGAAGATCCTAACTGAAGTTCTCGCCTCCTAGAGTAAGCTCACACTGCCGGCACCAGTGCGTAATCGTCGAGTCTGCTCCCGTAAGAGTCTCTAGCCATACGGATCGAGCCAGAGGCTCTGTCGGAATCTTCGGGCGCTGAACAAGGGAAGCAGATATGAAAGAATGACTCGCTCCTGTGTCTATAAGAACTACAACAAGGGTGTAATAGACATAGATAGTACCTCGAATCATCTCAGGCGCGCTGTGGTCGTAGGCCTCCGCTGCCTGGAGCTGTGCCTGTCTCTACTCTCCAGCTCCCTATGGTCGAGGTGGACCTCCTGGTGGTGGTGGTGGAAGAGACTCAATGCGTCGCCCACCACCTAATGCTAGGCCATCTCATCTGCCTCATCCTTCTACTCCATGCGGACCGCCACGGTTGACCCTCTGCCTCTGCTTGGGTGGCCCCTCAACGATCTGCTGCTCCTCGGCATGACGGGTCGGGCTGTCACGAGCCATGTGGAACTGCCCGCCACATGTATAGCACTGTCTGCCTCTCGAAAGACTGGCTCCGCGTAGTGTGCCACACACTGTTGAGCCAGTGTCTTGAGGTCGTCTGCCTGAGGGTCTGGTCTGCCTGGACCCATGAGACATCCATCGACGGTCTGCTGCAGAAGACTCTGCTACATTTCGCCCCGCGGTAGGTCTCGTTGCTGATGAAGGCTTAGCAAGGATGATCTCGATCAAAAGGGCTCACTCCAGTACTCCTGCCTGAGTTGGAATGCTGAGGGAGATCAGTGATGCCCTGATATCATGCCTCAATCACTGATCTAAGGTCCATGCCTAGAAAAATGGGTCTCGTACCATGTCTGTCGAGTAGCGTGAGGGATCGGTAAATCTCGCCGAGTACTGGGAGACCGTCAAGCTGCCCTGTCGCAGCTGTAGAAGCTCCTGGATGTGCACTACGTGGAGGGTGGCTGGGATGAACTCCGAGAAGAAGTGGCTCTCAAAGTCTGTCCAATAAAATAGTTGCCTCATCGGGCACCTGGAGCATCAAGCTCCACCATCTACCTGCTACCGCGTGCAGGAGGTTTGCTGTGAGGATCACCATGAGGTCTGCTGGTGTCCTCAGTAACCGTAAAACTCGTACAACTGCCTCCAGCCAATCCTCGGTGGCCTGAGGGTCCGTCTCCCAGCAGAACCCGGGTGGTCGCTGGCGCTGAAACTCATGCAGTGCACTAAGGCGACATGCATCGTCTGCGGCGGGGGCTGGTATCATCGGTGGCTCGGTGGGTAGCGGTACCGCCGGTGCCTCTGCTGTCATAGGGCCATGTACCAAGGCCTCGTCGCTCGGTGGGCTGTCGTCACGTACAAATCTCAGAACCCTAGCTAGCTGCTGTTGTGGGGCCATCCTGGAATGAAACAGATGTGCCACGGTCAGAATAGTCTACCTGGTGAGCTGACACAAAGTAATCACAATGAAAACTTGTAACACACATGTAATCAATGTTTTCATGCATTAAGTCGGAATTCAGAAGTCAGGGTCCTGGGGTACGGATACGTCAGCTGCTGCACCAACACTAGACTCCATGGACTGATAACCACACCCAATACACTTAACAATACTATTACACATAGATGAAAGTTCTGAGTCCAAAGTTCTGCGGTAGAACCTAACTCCTCTGATACCAATTGTCACGACCCATCCTCGGGGCCCGTGCCGTAACTACCCCAGACCCGCCTTCCATAGGCCAGGGGCTGGCGACTAGCACCAAGGAATAATTCCTGGTAAGAAGGGAAGGCATTGCCTTTGTAAAGTAAACAAACACCACAGAGCAAGCAAGCAGTAGAAGTAACACTAAGTAAAAACAGGGTACAACAGTACGTGCGGAAAAGTAAGTGGGCCAGAATACAAACCCAAATTGAAAGTAAAGTACAACTGAAAAGGAAAAACTACAACTGAATGTAAAGCCACAACCTCGAGCTGTCCACTGGAACTCCCACCTGAAGGGTGGGTACAGATAGCCTACAGAGCTTCTCGGGTCCAGCCGTCCACTCCGAGTACGTCCCGCCCAGTGGTCCACCTCTGGGTACCGACTTGCTCCACAAGCCTCAACCGCGATCAGCGCTGTCCGTCGTCTGAAACCAACACAACGTAGTGTGGGCATAGCCCGTGCAGGGTTGAGTATAAGCTACTCAGTAGGGACCTCGAGACCCACAAAGGTCTCCGAGAATCCATAAAGGATAATCAAAAAAGGAAAGATAAAATCACAAAGTAACATCGGACTCTACTTAGATATATGCCCATACATATTCCTAAGTCATTAATTCTTGTTTGGCTCCAATATCCAAGTTGAAGTACAACCCATTCCACACAAAAAATCACATCCCAGTCCAAACAGGAAAGAAAAACGTAATCCACACAAGATAGCACAACACAATCCAGGTAGGAATGCAAAGCAGGATTCAGCTCACACTGGTATACTTCTTCGTATGACGATAGAGATGATCATATATAGCCACTGATTTATCTAAGTCGTCGGACCCACAAAGGATCAATCGGTACTAACCCCCGCAATGACCCACAAAGAATCTGACCCACACAAGATCGATAGATAACTAACCCCTGCAATGACCCAAAAATGATCTGACCCACACAGGATCGATAGGTAACTAACCCCCGCAATGACCCACACAAGATCGGACCCACACCGGATCTGTAGGCGCTGGCCCACACAGGACCGCTGAGTGATGACCCACACAGGATCTAACCCACACAAGATCGGTAGCACTGATCCATGTAAGATCACTGAGTGCTGTAGTCGTCGTCGTCGAATCCATGGAGGATTTCTGCACCGTCGTCATCGTCGTCACAGTCGCAGCCAACTCTAGGGATCCCGCACCCAACAAGCTCGTTCAGGAGGGTCTGATCCACATGCGGAGGGGCTGATACATCACCTGACACAGAGTATGAAGTTTATGTATCCAAAATTTATGTATCGTCAATAGGAACTCAATGTCACAGACGACACATCAATCAGACGTCCGGTCTGAGAGTTATTGGCTTTTTCGTCCCTGTGGCCCGGTTGGTTTTTAAGTCAAAACCAAGTGGTCCATACTCCAAATGCGTCCATACCTCGAGCGGAGTAAGACAAAATATCCTTCTTACTTAGAAGAATCCAACAAAGTCGACGACATGTCAATCGGTCGTCTGGAGCTCATGTTATAAGGGTTTCCACTCCGAGGGCCCAGTTGGTTTCGTGTACAAACAAACACGGCCGAACATAAAGTTCTCCGAAACCATGAGTGCGATATACCGAAACGACTGTCTCGATCCGAGGATCGCATCTCAATTGACTGTGCATCGATCGGAGGCTCGTATCTCATGTTATTGGAAACAGACCGAAAGAGGTTCGGTATTAGGGGGTTCCGGCCCGGTCCGATAACCCTAGGGTCGGCCCGAACCGGGTCGACCTGAACCGGGTCCGGGTCCGGCCCGGCCCGGCGCGCGGTGCACTGGTGCCCTTGCCAGGGGCTCAGCCGAACGGCCGAGCCATTCGGATGCGGGGGGTGCTGCCCCTACACGTAGCAACTGCGGCCCCTTAATGGGGCCGCTCATGTCCGGCCAGCCGGGGGTTTCGAACCCTCGTTTCTTCCACGGTCAGGTCGGCCCGCTCCGGCCGACCGGCTTCTGCTGCCATTGGACTGGAAAGGCCGGTCCCCCCTGCTCTGATACCGGCGGCCTGGAACCGGCCGCCGGTTCCCCTGCTCCGCCGCGGCCCAGAACCGGCCGCGACATTCATCCTTCCGGAGAGGCGCGACGGCTCCACGCCCCTCCACCGCGGCCCCGCTCCATCCGCGGTGTTTTCGTAGTTATCTGGTGTGGCGCGACGACGCCACATCATTGGTACATTTTCAATGGCGTGGCACGACAGCGCTGCGCTTCATCCCCTTCATTAATATTTTCCACGCGGCGCTTTGGCACCGCGTTGCCTTGCTCATTCTGCAATCAAAATCAAACAAACAAGGGGGAGGAGGGTCGGTTGTGTTCGTGCGGTCCGACCTCCTCTCGTTATTGCGATATCAGGCAGCTCAAAATAAAGGAAGATGGCGATGGAAGATATCACAAAATAAACCCCTACCTCAACGTTGTCTTTGAACGAGAGTTTGTCGCGGAATTAACCGTTGCGGAAGAAGAGGATCGTCGTGGAAGGAGAGGATTGTAGCGGAAGGAGAGGATCACCACGGAAGAAAGTGCCATGGAAAGAACGTCGTTGGAGTTAGGTGATATCCGAGGATGGCGTCTCTCTCCGTCGTCCGCCGTCGGAGGTCGGCGTTCTTCGTCGGCAGAGTTGCGTTCTTCGCGTTCTTCGTGGAGGAATGAAGAATCCTCAAGACTCCCATTTTCTCCCCAAAGGCTTCCACAACCAGAAAACCAACGAAATAAAATAAGTACAAAACTTATTTTATTATCATAACCTAATATTTTGAAATTCAAAAGAAAAGATATGAAAAATTAATTCAATGAATTAATTGTAATGATTTAACCGCCCAAATTATTGAGGCGTTTCTTAACTAGAATAAACGCAAGGTTTGACTTCATAAAAAAGGGGGTGCGGGTGCATTACATAGAAGGAAAGAAAAGGTGGGGCTCGTGCGGCCCATCCTCACAAATATCCTACCAAGTGGGTAGGATATTGTAGGTCCCACATTATCTGCTTAACTTAGTATAAGCCTCTTTAAGTAAAATAAAATAAAAGCCGCACCACTTTTATTTTATTTCTTAACTTAACCAAAAGAAATTAAAAACCACACCCAAGAAAACGCAACTCCAGAAAAGGTGTTTCTATGCATTTACCGGCACTGCGATTCCATTGGTGCCCTCATAATTCAATTCTGAGCACCTGTTCAAAAGTTAGAAAAACCTGGTCATTCGTTCATTAAAAGTACCCAAACTAAACTTCGGAAAAATAATCCGGGCACACCGGGCCTCGTAATTAGGTGCCGCCAAAAACTACATTCTTGTAAACTTCCTATGAAAATTAAGAAAAAAATTTCCTTCAATTTTACATGTCTTTACAGTTTCAACCATGTGTTGTTGTCTGAGTCATTAGAAATGGATTATGATTATACAATGCTTTATATTTTTCTACAATAATAATTTCCATGATCTTATGATTCCATGGTATTTTTTATACCTCAATATTATAATTCATGATCCATTGTTTCTATGTTATCATGTTACTCCTTATAACACATTTGTTACACTTCATTAACATGTTTATTGTATAACAATGATTTACATCTCATCTATAAATTTTATGTCTCCACTAGGATGTACTATGTTTTTCTATGATCTCCAAGGGATTTATGAACTCAATAAGGGGGAAAAAATAATTTTATTTTATTTTATTTTCTTATTGATTTTTTATATACATAGTCTTATTCTAAAAAGTATGCTTCTTGATCATTTGTTTGGATTTACTTGTTATTTATATTAAAAATATTTTAATTCTATGTGTAAGTGGAATAAGTCACTTTAATAAAATTAATTATAAAATATTGAAAAATGACTATGTGTTTCAACCTAAATGATGATTCCTTCAATCATGTTCCATTACAATCATTTTCCTCTATTTCTATATTATTGTATATTCTTGATGAAAAATTCAATAAATTGTTCCAATAACATTCACAATATGTGATTCTATTAATCTATTTATATGGTACTATTTACTTCAAACACCAAATGGATATTGAGTAAACATTATATGTATATAATATATTTAAAAATTAATAAATCCAATTATTTAGTGCATTATTATTTTATTTGGTGTTGCATTGCAGGCCTTTTGAGTGTATTAAGTGTTTTAAGTGACATAATAATAAAAATTCATCCAAAAATTGGGATCTTGTGGATTAGCATTAATCGTCATCACTTTCTTCTTATTATAATAATTCCAATGGTATTTTCCATCATTTCGGATATATTTATTTGAAATGAAACCCTATGAAATAAATATTATACCTCCACACATACCTATAACTTATTCTAAATCCCACATAAATGAATTTCAAAATTCAGTTCATTCAATTATGTGTCTCTCCAAATAATCCAAAATTTTCAATATCTCAATGACTTATTCATAAGGATCCATGATGAATTGGACATGATCATTCGTCGAGTTAGTTCAACAAATAATAATCCACACTTTCCCTTCATATTTGAAACTGATCTTTGCAACATTCTTTGATTTTTTAGAATTTCAATTTTTCATCTTCTCAGTTTTTTCAATCAACATGGATTACAATTATTCTTCCGGCTATATATAGAGTTATAAATAAAAAAATAAAACCTTGTAAATATATTATTTTTCTCTCATAAAATTGATCTCTTCAAGGGTATATTTATATTATAATTTTATGCCGAATATTCAATCAACTATATAATCATAATCAAAACATTTGTTCTCTTTTAAAGGGTTCTCTACGATATTCATAATAATGTTTCCACGTAACTATTTTTATTCATATGGTCTATTCTAAATAAATTGAAAGGATACTCATGAGGTTGGTGAATTTAGTTCATGAAATTATATTCACCTAAAACCACCCTTTATTATGGAATTATAATATCCAATACATTATATATAAATAGAATATAGTATGAAAAATATTAATCAAATAATATTTATAGTTTTTCAGGGAACGTACATCTTATTTTCCACTATAGAAACACTATACTCTTATATATTATCAATTTCATAATTACCATTCCAATTCCTAGAGAATCATTAGCTAAATTTATGTTACCATCACATAGTACAAATCAAATATTTTTTCTAGGAATTTGAAGGATTTCGAAAAACCATTAGACATTAACACTCAGTATAATTATTTATAATCTCTAATAGTAAGTGGATAAATATTTCAAACAAATGTAAAATATAAGTTCCAGATGAAAGTGGAAGAAGAGAATAAATATTTACGATATGGTATAATTATGAAATATATATCATAGAAAGTATCCAGAACAAAAAATATTGATATTTATTGAACAATTATAGAAAAAATGGATCTTACAATTAATTTTCATAGCATAAATTAGTATAGAGAGCTTAAATGGAGAGATAGGGAGAGAGATCAAGTCATTTTATTCTATTAATTTTCAAATACAAAAGAAACTATGATCTCATAGAATTATAATCCATTCCCCCTAAAATATGGAATAGGGGTTAAACATTAAATGTCCTTTTCCAGAAAATACCATAATAAAAACAAAAAATAAATAAATAAATTTGTTATATGTTCCTCTATAGATACTTAAAAACATTTGGAAATCTATTTTACCTAATATTTTTTTCAAATATTTAATTCATATATGGAAGCATTAATTTCTCCTTAATGTACACCACTGGGAATAAATACTCAATTTGGAGAATGATTTAGTTGATTTTGGATCACTGTGTAGCCAAAGACCAAGAATTTGAATGCTTTTTTCTCAACTGATACATGTTTTCATTATTAACATTTCGTAATTCTTTACGTAGTTAGACCATTAACTCATCATTCCGACATATAACAATTTCTTGTCTCCAAACTAATAAATGTAGACAATTAGAAATATGTTTTGGAATATATCATTGATCCAAATCATGATGTCCATTACTCTATATTGTCAATCCACATAGTTATATTATTAATATACTTTTTTCTAATCATAGTGATTCATCGATGTAGCTAATCTCTACATAGATGATTCTGTGTTGTAGTCGGTTTATTTCTACAATGCAATCACATATCAATGTTATTTAATTGATTTATCAACGTTACCAGATATCTATGTACCCATATTCCTAACATATTTGATTTCCTATTCTAATATAAATTTTATAAAACTTCAACATAATAGAATATTTATAGAGGATTAAACTAATTAATTTTAAGTACCATTTAAGAAAAGATGAAAATAATATTACAATAAACATTTTAAGGTATGTTGATATCATAAAAACATAAGGAAGAAGTAATAAGTTGGAATAATATTAGTACTATAAAAATTTACCCATTTAGATGTTCATAAAATTAATTTTCTATTAGACATGAAATATTTTAATTTATAAGGATGTTTTCATAAAATTTTTTATTTATGTATATTTATATCTTTTTTGGTTACAATTAACCTTTTTTCTCCAACTTTATCTATCTTATCACCATTTATATGTATGAATCCCTTTTATTACATTAAAAGGAAGGGTAATGAGGGGAAAACATATTTAACATTACACCATTTGTTATATATAGTTAAAAAAATTGAAACATACTATACATAATGCGTGACTAGAATATAGTAATCGTAATATGTAAAAGACTAAAAGAATAGAAATTGAAATGATTGATTTGAATTAATAACTTCATACCTAATAAATGTGATACAATGGATCCTGATTAATCATACGTACATAAATAAAAAATATAAATTAACAACATATAAAATTAAATATACATAAATCAGATTAATGACCCAAGATTATAGATGGGATAAAATAGAGATGGAATAATTGTTGTATGTTTCATAATGGATGAAGAAGAATAAGTGGTAGTATGATTCTCAACAAAGAGATGTAATACAACAGTTCCATTATCCGAAATGATATATTTCATGCCATAACATGTCCTACCTATAGGCAACTCGGTAGGGCTGTTCAGGACCTTTTAAATGTTCTAAGATGAAATAATAAAATCATATTACCTAGAACTCAAAATTTTCATATTATTATCATTCTATGAAGATTACTTTTTTTCTACTAGGTTTATTAGTGTTTGATTCATTTAGCTTCTATTTAACTCACTAATAAATATTGGATCAATTAAACAATATGTATAATCTCTTCGAGGAACCATTATAATGTTTTTGAGGTGTTGTTATGAGGTTCCTTTGTTAGTTCCACTAGGTTAGATACCCTATGTGGGGGTGGATATGGGTATAAAAAATTAATACAACTTCCCCTTTTGATCTTGTTTTGTTGTTAGACAAAACCCTCTTCTATCTCTCCTTCCCTTCACTGTTTATGAATGTATCATAAATAATTCAAATGACACACAAATTTAGTAGGTTCACCCACATTGGGCTACATCCAAAGATAATACACAGGTGATGTGCCGATGTTCCAAATCCACAATAAGCGCACTATTGTTCACAAGTTCAGAGCAGACTCATTGTATCTTCTAGTTTATAACCTCTCACAATATGAAAGCTCAATGCTCTCTCAACTAAAGTGTGCTCACTGCTTCTTCAGAAGATTCACTCACTGTTTTAAGACTTGTAGGTACTTCATTATCTCTAATTAAATATACATCTTTAATTGTTACTATATGCTCTGTTGATGTCCCACATTCACCCGCAGATGAATCTCACATTGCACCAGGTGTACCGAGCAACTCCAATTTTAATGTGCACCCTTACTGCACCTTCCACGTAACTCCCTTGACTTGTGAAAAATACAATTTTCATGCAACACCACTTTTACATGCAAACTCTTATTTAACGTGAAATTGTTTCTTTTACGTGGAACGTTTTCATTATGAAAAAACACTTCTTTATGCGCAAACACTTATTTTACGAGCAATAACCCACTTTTATGTGCAATAGACCTCTTTTACACGCATCCACTTCTTTTACGTGAAAACTCTATAATACCATGTGAATAAGTTTCTAGTTTTGCGCGTAATTCACCTTTCATGAAAAAAATCTTCTTTTCTGTGCAACCTCTGCATTGCACACAATTAGTTCTTTTACATGCAAACTTATTGTTTTTGCACAACTCAATTGGGCAATCCAATTTCATACACAAGAGCTCGGATACTCTATATGTCTTTAGATTATTTGAATGAGGGTGTCACCTATGATTTATAGGCAAAATAATCCCCTACGCAAAAATCCATCCTTCCGCGTGTAATCCTCATTGAGAATGAAAAACACATCTTCCGGGCAAGAACATATTTTTCACCATGCTCCATTTATCACACACCCATGCCCATGGCAATTTTCGAGCTTTTGATCTCGAAACACCATCCACACAAAAACAACAATCCTCTATTTCACGCACGAATCTAATATTTTTTACACCACTTTTATTTTTTGCACACCACATAAATATTCCATTCACAAATTTCCTTTTCTGTGAAACACACAAATATTTCATGCACCACAATCCTTTTTTTCACACCACACAAATATTTCATGCACCAGATCATCCATTCCATTTTTGAGGTTCTTCAATCAAATATGGATAGCCAAAGACATCTCTTGAACACAATAAATCACCATGTAAACCCACATTGTCAACAAATTATACATCGCGGTCTGCTTTGTGAACAAACACAACACCGAGGCATGCTTTGTTAATTACTAAAATCAACTCAAAATGCAACAATAACACTTTGAGAGATTTTCCCCAATATCCATCTTCCTGTATGTGATAAAACTATATTAGCACAATATCTATTCCCATAGTTATATGATATTTTCAAAAATCTAGTTTTGAAGAATGATATTCTCTCTAAATTTAAAAACTATTGATATAACCTTATTCAGTATACCTTTAAATGATTCAATGCATCTAGTAGAAACATGTTGAGAATCACTAACTAAAAAAGTATAACAAGAAAAGTAATAACATTCAAGACTAGATAAAATAGGTTTTCTCTAAATTTTATCCCAATGTACCTATAAACTAATCAGGCTATGATCCAATGATGTTTAATAATGATCCACACCAATAATTTCGATATAATTAGTCCCAGAAATTCATTTTCATTACATGATGGTGTTTAAGAAACTGAAGAAACTATATTAGGAGATAATGAAAACAGATATAGTGTATTGAAAGATCAAAACCTTTCACCCTATTTGGGACAACTAATGATTCATTATATATTAAAGATCTCGAGTCCCCTTCATAATTGCCTATGAAAATATATAAAATAAATTGTTCAATACATTCATGTATATTGTGAAATTGTGATGATTTCTGCAAATATGATCCAAAAATTATTAAAAAATGTGTCATAATTTATTGGATACCTCTATGGATTCATATATCATATAATTTACCAAAGAAACAAAATACTATACAAACCTTTCCATATAATTCAACAAAACTTATGTACCAAATTGTTTTATTCTATTGAAGATTTTTTTATTAATGTAACCCAAAAAATTGTTTATAAAATATTGAAATAAAATATAATTAATCATGCCACATTGGATTGACATGATCAATGATGAAACAGGACAAAAATTTGTGGATATTTAATAAAAAAATGTCTTAACATATAAACTGACTAAATTGTAATATCTAGGAGTGTATATTGACTAAAACATATAAATATACAAAAAAATTCAAACAAAAAATCATTTCAATGTTAAAAGGCTCTATATTATATCATATTTTTTTATCTTAATTTCATAATATTACGCCTTAGAAATGTCATATTGAACTATTAGAGATTTATGAAACATGTCAATTTGAGATTTATTGAAAAATAAATATTCATTTAACATTGACATGTTGGCACAAACTCCTCTAAGATCACAAACATGAGATCTCTATCTTTGACTTCTTTAGCATTCACTCTAGATGAATACTTTTTCACTGTTTACACTTTCCGGATCGAAAAGATCTATAAATCCTTCATCTCAACCAAAATATACAAATATTATGGTGCAATGAGGTATCCATCAACTATGTAACCATGTATATTGAAGAATTAATATCAATTTTTATCACATTTTAATCTCCAATGGAATTATCAAACATTATCATAATATATAAATTAGAGGCTTACTTGAGTCCCTCATCAGCAGATCCTACAGAATTTTTTCAACCAATGGTGTAAAATTTTGTACAAGAGTTGGAGATGAAATGGGGTTTATGGAATGGAAATGATAATCAGATTACTCCAAGTTGTAATTCAAAGATCCCTCTCGATCAGCTAAACATTCAACATGTTCTTCAATATCAATATCCATAGCAGGAACAACAAGTTTATTTCCCTCGA
Organism: Viscum album; assembly: GCA_963277665.1. Lineage (NCBI taxonomy): Eukaryota > Viridiplantae > Streptophyta > Magnoliopsida > Santalales > Viscaceae > Viscum > Viscum album. The sequence continues at coordinate 1,222,353,668 of OY728159.1, forward strand.
AAACACTAATTGACATTACATCATGAATAAAAACTAATTAAACTATATGTCTAACCAAGAACACAAAATTCTTAGCTTTGGTGATGAAATTTTCTACCAAATCCATTTAAGTTACTATCTCAGTAGGCAGTTCATCCATATGATGCGAGGTTGTGGATGAATCCTACATAGTCTATGAAGGGTGGGGTATAAAAACATAGGAATCAGTTACAAGTCTTACCAATCTAATTGAATGAGATACAATGTCCTAGAAATATCCGAAATTCTGTAAAAGAACCATTGATACAGTGTTTCTCTAGTAGCACTTAAAAAATTCTCTTCATTTAAAGAATACTTATTTCTTCTTTTACCCAATGGAATCAATCAATTTTTTGTGGTAGTTATACCATTTACCCATTCAAGAGAAGAAGTGGTGTATACACATCAACATATACCTTGGGTTATTTAACATAACATAATTGATCTGTGAAAATAAGAGATATATGTCCTAATACAATTCCCTTTTCATCTAATGAAATCTATATGAAATGTATCTGAGAATTAATTTTTATTCAACCTTCCATTTTAAATATAAATTCTTCACTATCATATTTTCAAAATAAAATTACTGATATAGAAACATTCATTCATCCTAGGGTCCAGTTGAACTCATTAAAAATATGTTTTAAATGAGTTTATAATCACATTCATGAGGAAAATGATATATCTCCACCATTTCTAAAGAAGATACCAATTGATAATTCCTATTCAAAAACATATAAATATCATCCTTTATTTCTCAAAAATTAATCTATGTTTTCTTAAAAATACATATTTCATTATTCAATATAGAGAAAACATTTATTCTAATAATATAAAACACCCTTTTCTGGAACAAGAAAAAATCCATTTGAAAAATCATAAATCACCTTAGAAAATCATTATCCACAACCATCCCTGAAGTACACAGTGTGGCACACAATTAGACATGGATTTCATCAAATTTTGGAAATAGTTCCTTCTATATGATTCAACATCCTTATATCTACCATTTTTTTATGTTGAGAGAACCAAATATTTTTTGTTATGTTTCATGGTGTGAAAGGAAGTAGGTAAAAAGAATGATTGAAAATGGTTTATTTTAGGTTAGACATGTATCTGATGTAGGAGACGGTAACATATTCGATAATATTAAGGATAAAATCAGACAAAAAAAATAGAATACTTAAATTTGGGAAAATAAACAAGTTTAATTTCTCATTTTCATAACCATTTAGAATTAATTTTCTAAAATTAAATTATTCTCAAATAAATATAATTGAAGAGTAAGTAGTGATAAAAATCAATTGGAATTATGTTATTGAAAAAATTTGGAAATTGAAATATATTTAACAAAATTTGAAATAAAATATGTTAATTTCATTAAAATTAAAATTAATCCATTTCCTACTAAATAATATCAAAAAATTATTAAAAATTGGGTTTATTAAATATATCAACAAATTTACTCTTAGTTGGGAATAATTAATGATATATATAACATTTTTTGAGTGATTTCTCAATAAAAGATTCATTATAATTATATAATTTATTCTCAACTGATTTATTATATCTTTAGAATTTCTAATGTCACCAGTTTCTCACATTTTATAGAAACATGATCAAAATTGAATCCAAAATCCAACAAGGTGGGTTTCATCCACAATACTTATGTACAACAGTCGTTATAAAAATATTTTAATTTAATAGTAGATAATGTTTCAATGTTTTATTTCTAACTAGACCGATTTAACATCCTGTTACGTTTTTAGAAACAATGTAACAATATTTTTGATATCCATTTGATTTGGAATTATTTCATAGATTTTTAGGGGAAATTTAAATATTTTTTAGGCTTTTGGTTATCAATAAGTGGGGACAATATGGCCAAACCATGCCCCCCAATGAAAAACGTCGACGCATAGGAAAGTGGGGAATTCATGGTTGGGGAATAATTTTTAAAACATTGTTCCATCCTAAGGTATAACCTGTGCCCAAAATAGTAAGAAAATGTTTCTATAAAATGGATTTAAATAACCATGCGCCACATTAAGCTATCTATCCATGTAATATTTTAAAAATTAGAAATTAAAGTTTTTTTTAATAAAAATAAACCATTTTTTAAGTATTTAATCACCCCAGTCATACATAATATGATTTCATGGGTTTTGAAGGATTCCAATAAGTGTCTTTGACTCTTTCAGACCTAATATTTGTAGAGTAGAAGTGAAATTAAACATGATCGACCTCCTCTTGTGTCACTATAACTCATTTAATGTTGTCTCTTATGGGAACTATATCTACAATCCTTATATTTTGATGGATCTTCACATACATGATAGATCTAAAATCTGTTTTATCAGATCATGGTTCTATATTTTTTTTATGATATCTTCAATTCCTTTTATGGTAATAAGAATTCTCATTATTAGTGTATGTTGTTTATTTATGTGATTTATGGAAGTTGGTTCTATTTTAAAATTTTCATGTAATTGAAACCTTTATTGGAATTATTTTTTAAAATCATCTGTCAATTGATTTAAAAAACATCAAATTGGAATGATTTGATTATGAAACGAGAAATGTCAAGGATTTCATAAAAAATACTAGCAATTATAAAAGAATTTAAATTATGGGATGTTTTTAGGAATGATTTAATTGGATAAATTATTAGAGGTTTATTTGAGAAAATGGATTTTATTAAAATGGTTAAAATCCACAATTTTTATGGATCGAAAATATATGAAATGATAAAAAACTGATTTTTTGTTGAGTAAATTAAATCATAATATTGAAACTGTATATTTTTAAAATGAATAGTAAATGATGTTTGATTTTATATGAGATTATTTACTCATTATTGATTGATTGATTAAGAGCATACAACCATAGATAGTTATTTAGTAATTTAGAAAATTAATTCTATGATATTAATCTCTTTTTAATGGATTGATAATGATAAATGTAAAAAATACTTTATTTAACATGATTATCCATGATGGGATGTTATTGAGTCCTATTCATCTAGATCCTAAGGGACATGCACACACATGTTCATCTATGATGACAGGTTTGATATGAATGAGGATCATTTTACAATAAAAAAGTATTCCACCAGAAATATGACAATGGTTCTTTTTGGTATGTTTTTATTATATATTACATTTATTAAAGAACTATTTTACTCATTCCATATATTAAACACAAATTATCACATATAAAATTTTAGTTCATAGAACTCTAAAATCATTCCCTTAAATTTAGAAGAAATCATGTTTTGCTTTAAATATTCCAATGATAAATTATTCTATGTATTAGTCTAACTAAATTAAAATCATGATTCATTTATTATTATGGAATCAATTATTGAAATCTTAGTTAGGCCATACTATGTTTTTTAGCTCACGCCCTATATTTTCCTTCATGTGTTTTTTGAATTTCTTATGTTAGGTCTTAGAAAAGGGAAAGCACTACAAGAAGGTCTGGGTGATCTTGATTCATTATGGTTTTAGAGATATAAGTGATATGTGGAACTATTATCAACATTTTACATGGGATTTTTGGGTTCTATCTTGTTAAATGCTGAGTAATTTGATGATTCACTACATTGGGTATTTAACTCACATTGGATTTCTTGAACATTCCCTCTTCGGAGTGTTGAGCATACATGCATATAATATTTTCTTTTCTTCTATATTGTGTAAATTTTGATCCCTATTGTATCATGTATAACTCTTGGTGCTATTCGACAGCCTATTTGGATTAAGAACACCATTCAAGAAATTTCATTATTCTTGGAATGTTGTTTGATAGGTCCTAAATGTAATTATGATGTAGTTAGGGGTGAGTCACTGGTCATCACTTATCGTAATGATGCTTATGTCACCATGTGTGTTTTAGAAAATCGACTTGAAGGAATAATTTGATTTGATTATATTATTTTCTCTTATTTTGAATTGCATATGTTGATAATGAAATATTTATATATTTTTTGTGGGGATTGATATTACTATTTCTCTTTTTTTATCTAATGAATTTTCTGATTTTTTTTAAGTTATTTTGTTGATTTTCTATTACATCATGCCACTAATACGATATTTTAATAATCCCTAGAAGAATCTTATAGTGAACCAATGTGAGTGTATCCACCAATGGAATAAAATATAATTAATATACTTGTTTCTGTAAACCATGATTTAGGATATGCACCTGCACCCATTCTATTTCGATATTCTTTGGTGGAATATCAGAGTGATGAATTTTGGAGCCATCCTTAAGACCTCCTCCACTAGAATAAAAACCCTTTATAAGGCTCTAATGATCCGCACGGTTCCATGTAATGGTGGAGATTGATATTTAATTTATTTTATTTATTGGAAACATGTAATTTGATTAAGGTGAGAAGTTTCACCATCAAATTAGAATGACCTAGTATGATATCATTAGATTTGAAGGTAACATCAATGATGCACTACTATTTAGGGAAGAATGAATTTAGAAAGACTATATTTGATCAGTTCTATCCTTAATATTTTCTATTGGGTAAGGATATTGATCCATTCATCATCCATCTAGGTGATGGGACCGTGATGGAATATTTGAACCATTTTATAGAGCTAGTGCAGTTATCACCAGATGTTGTATCAAATGAGAAGAGGAAGACTTCATAGTTTATGGTGGGTATCTGACATGATATCCATTGGATATTATGCTAGATGAAAATCATTTGGTATGAAAATATTTTTGATACAGAATTAGGGGTTGATCACGAACTTAATTTAATGTTTGAACTGACATTAGTAATTTTTTATCCCAACTGAACTTTTTTTAGTTCATTTCAAGGAAAAATGAAATGTTATGAGTCTTATGGTGGGTCTTGATAAAAGGTGTCCTATATACCTCACTTAGTTCATATATTTTGGCCATTAAATTTATTTTAGTCTTGCAATGTTATGTATTCATAATGGCGTTGCACTGAGACACCCATTATTTTATGTTTTTACAAAGTATTATATGCCTTGAGAAATTTCCTCGTATATTTTCATGAAAATATATTGGAACGGGTTTATCAACACATAAAATTACTATGGTGAAATCAAATTATTCCAGAGAAAATGTTTTTGAGAGACAAGAATCTATAATAAATATTATTCTTATAGTGGAACATTCTCCATGGGAAGTGGGTACAGGTCTAGCAAATGTGAGAGGTACCATCACTATAGATCTGTCATTAGTGATTACCTTATTTGAAACTGGTGAATCTCAATATCTTCTATTGACTACTATTTTAATCCATATTAATAATTCCCCAATTAGTTTGACCTATGTGAGGGATATTATTATACACCTTAGAACAAAGGGAGTGTAGGGTATCAATTGTCATTTGTGTGTCTTCTCACGGTCAGATATTGATCTTATAAGATATAATTTTTTTCATGACCCTATACATTTTGAAATAATTTTCAGATGGACTAACTCACCGCAAATATGGTGTGAATATACTTCTACATTTTTCAAGTCTTCATTAATGCACTTTATTGGTTTGTCCTCGCCATTTAGGGAGAATGAGACCCTTGGTAGAGTATTTCTAGACCATATTATCTGATAATGGGGAATGTAATATCATTATTCCCTTTTGATCTTATGATGGAAACAATGACTGAAGATATCTCGTAGTTTTAATCATGTATCATAACATGATTCAATTTAACAATTGTTTCATACCTCTTGAGGGAGAGATATATATTTATATTGATTTATTTCATGTTATTTAAATGGTAGTTATACCATCATTCTGTATAGAATTTGTTGATTTGAAATAGTTTAATGCTAAATACAATAATCTATTTGATAAAGGACATATACATTTGAGTGTTTCACCACAGGTTATTCTTGTTCTATCACAGATGAAAGATGATGGAACACAACTCTTAAATATAGATTTCCAAAAACTAAATCCAGTTATTGTAACAAAAAAGTATCCATTACAATAGAATGTACATATTTTTAACCAGTTAATGGGGAAATTTCATTCTAAATAATCCATATTCGATCTAGTAATTACATTTTGAGAATTTAATAATCTAATATTTAAAATAAAACCATTCTGAGTATGCATGGACAATATGCATACCTTTTAATTCCATTTGGTATAACCAATTATCCCATATTATTGATGTTATTTTAGATCAATATATTCAATGATTATAAGATATATTAGCCATGGAATTTGTCGATGAAATTCTTCTTTACTATAAAAACAATTAGAATTATGTGCATCATTTGAGGATTGTTCCGGAACATTTTATAGATTACCAAATTTATTACATGATCTTGAAATGTTGTATCTACCATCAAGAAGTAAATTTATGGGGACATGTCGCATTGTGTCATGGAATTTTAATAGATCCTAATATGGTGAAATCTATTATGATACGGGAACAACAATAAAATATGTCAGAAATTTAGTGATTATGGTGTTTTGTCATGTATTACAACTATATGGAATATTATTTCTTAATATAGGATTTTTCTTGTGGCTTTTCATACTCAGAAGGGGGTAAAATTAACCATGGATGATAAAATTTAGAATTATATTGACGAGATAAAAATTCTATTGAATTATGTATTATTGTTGACTTTTCCATACATTAGGATTTGCAATGTGGCCCTATATGATGCATTAGGTTATGATTTGGGATGTATTCTTATGAAGGTGGACCACATTGTTCTTATGTCTCTCAGATTTATAGGCCACATGAGAAGAAATATGATACCCCTGACCTTGAAGTCAACTTCATGATGTGTGTTCTAAAGAAATAAGAGAATAAACATTCTGGAGAATGGATTACCATGCATTCAAACAATATGATCCTAGTTTATGTCTTATTCCCAAAAATCTAAATATCCAGTAGCGGCATTGGGTAGAGTACCTATATACTTTTTATTTAAAAATTACTCATACCCTAAGGATGGGGAAGGTCACTGTAGCTTCCTTGGTCAGGAATAATCTTAATTGGCCCATGAATAAATCATCATAAAATTTGGAAAATATGTTCTTTTATCATAGTTACATCTAGGATTCATTGTGGATGTGGTCCATGTTTTCATAGATAGTGTTTAGTTGGCCTTCTCACTTCATGGGTTTTATCTTAATTAATAAAGGTTTCATGACTAAATCTACCAAATAGTGGACTCTTATTTAGGAAGGGAATCCATTGTCGAGTCTCATTATCTTATGATGGTTTTCTATATTTTTGTGACTAGTACATCATATGTTATCCAATAATAAATGATGTTATGGGTGATCTCCATTATTATATATCAATAGGGAAACAAGTAACTGAGAAGATTTTATAATATTTCGATAGAAGATTGTTGTGTCTATTAATGAGACTAGACCTTGCTGACAATATTCCACATTGTTGTAATTATCAAGAAGTCATGGAATATCATTAGAAACCTTCAGGTATTCTCCACCCCCTAGCGGTGCTGACTTCGATGTGGAACAATATCTTTACGGACATTATAGTCGGGTTTCAACATTCCAAACTAAGGAAGAATATGAAATGGGTGGTAATTGACTAACTCCCAAAATAACCTCACTTCATACCCATTTGGGATTCAACCAAAAATGAGGACCAGAGAAATATCATTGTTTAAGATTTTTATTGATTAAATGGATTTCTATCAAATATATTCTCTAATAGATATTCCAATTTTACTAATCGTTTCTCTTTTCAAGAGATTCATGAGGTGATGGGATCTCATGTTTATTTCAGTACGGCATACATCCATAGATACTTGTCCAGATAGGGTTGAAAATATAGAATATTTATTATATGCTATGTTTTTTCATTTGTGACATTTGTGGTACTTTTTATAACCTATTAGGATAACTAGGATTGATTGTAACAATATTTAACAATCAGTAATTAGCATGTCTCTTTTTGAGGCCTCTTTTGGATGGCCATATAAATCCAGGTTGTGTTGGTAGGAGATGGGTGAGTCTCCATTAGTCAGACATAATTTTTTTAATAGAATATTTTTAAAATTATGTTGATTTTTAATGTAATGTCAATAATATAAGGAAGTAACAAATGTTATGTGGACCATCAAATATGACTATTTGAGTTTTCTGTTGGAGGCCAAGTGTTTTTTATATTTCTTCCTAGGTTGGATAATCAACCACTTGGGAAGAAATGGAATATTGTTCTTCATTTTTTGGTACATATTTGGCTTTTTTATCAGGTGGATAATGTTTCTTACCTCTTATAACTTCATTTATAATTGATTTTAATACATAAAGTGATATGTGAATCATACTACCATAAGTATCTTTTGGACCAAACACATATAATAAGTGAGGATTATATTGATGTTGATCTTGATTTATACATGAATGCAAATAAATTAATAATTGTTTAATTTGAGGGAAATTTACTACTTTAGGTAATGATACCTTTGGTCTGTCGACTATGGATTTTGGTTATGATACTCATGAGATTTTGGTTATCAAGGAACTAAGGAGAGATCATGGACTCATCTATTCAGTATGTAAAATTATTGATTGTATTTGGGGGAAAATAATGTTTTTTGGTGGGGAGTATGTATCATATATTTATTAATTATTACTTTCTATATGTCCCAAGTGTTGGTCTCATATTGGTTATGACTATTTTCATGGAGTTTTAGGTTAAATATGGATATCATTTGGTGGGTTTTTTGTCAATCTGCGTGATTAGTGAACGGTTTTACTGAAACCTACCACCCCCAATGAAAAATGTGACCCCTATACAATGTAGAATTCATGGATGATGTAAAATTTTAGAAACTATTAACCGACCTAGGGGAAGAAGTGCTTCACAAACAGTATGAGGGCACAACTACCACACTGTTTCAGCCAAATTGTGCCCTTTCTAGCTATCTTTGTGTGTGAGATTTTAGTAATATTAAAATAATTTTAAAAATTTCAAACTACAATGTTTATGCTTCTAATAATTCCACTCAGCACTAATAAAATTTAAATATTTTAATAGATCTCATGAAGTGGTTATGACATCCTCAAAACTCGTTCCTTGGATGATCGAAGTGGTAGTGTTCGTGATCTATCTCATCTGGTTAAATAGATCTCCTCTCTTGTAGTATATTCTATCCAATCATTCTCTCCTCCTAATATTTTTTACATCATATAATTGATTGACATAATCATTTTATTTTTTTGATCATTATTATAGGTTGTGTTCCAATATATTATGTTCCATTGATCAACATTGGCATTCTCATTTTGGGTGTTGATCATTCATTTTAGAAATTAATGGTTGATTTTCCTATTTGAGATTTTCCATGTAATTAAAATTTTGATTTTATTCATTTTTTCAAGATAGAATTATATTTATTTATAGACCATTATTTTTAATGATTTTATCATGAAACATGAAATTGAATGGATTTTTAGAAAACCCATAATTCCAATGGAATTGAAAATGTGAGGTGAATGTTAATAATTATTTAATCGATGAAATGAATTGATATTTATTTTGAAAATACGAATTAAATTATAATGTTAAAATCTCTTTACTGGTTTTGGATTGAGATGACATAAAATGATGAAAACCCAATGTTTTGGTTTTGAAATTGATTATCATACTAAAAAAAATAGGAAAATGAATTCAAATTGATGTTTGATATGAAATTAGATTATATTTCAATTATTAATTTATTTATTGAGATTAAGTGAGCCTAGATTGTTAGTGGGTTATATGGGACATGAAATCCAGGATCTTGATTTCCTATTACAGAATTGAAGATGGAAAAAAACAAAATTCATGTTAAGAATAAGTATTCGTGATGGGATATTGATGAGTCTTATTAAACCAATTCCAAAAGGATTTGAGAACACGTTTTTAGCTGTGATAATTGATTTGAGATGTTTTAGCATCAAATACCCAGAAACTAACATACATTAAGGAATATGTACATAGTACTTGTTGGGTATGATTCGATTTTATATTATATTGATTATATTATACATTTACTCATTAAAATTGTTAAATATAATTTCATGGAAATAAAATTCATATTTATTCGATGTTTTAAATGCATACCTTCCACAAAAATATAGGATTGTTTTGTTCAAAATATTCAAATGATATGTTGTTGTATTCCCCATTTTATTTAATTTAAATCATTATTTCGTTCTTATTATGGAATAGAATATGGATCACATGGTGAGAGCCTACTGTGGTTTTTATCTCATAAGATGTCATTTCATTTAGGTTTTTATAGAATTCAATATTCTGTGTTTAAGAAAAAAAATGATCCACACTGAGGTTATGGATGTTCTTGATCCTTTGGACATGGAGTAATAGAGGTGAGTGCTGAAGATGTGACCCACTTGTCAAATAAGATGTTTGAGTTCTATCTTATAATATGTTGTGAACCTATATAATATAAATCTTTGGGTTTGATTATGCATATATTCTTTTAGGTATTTTCATCCTTAAGAGTATTGAGCATATATACATATTCTCTTTTCTCAATCACCATTTTATGGAAAATCCAATCCCTATTTTATTGTTTATCTTGATTATTTCCAGTAACCACACAAAAGGGATTGGTAATTCACTTCAAGATATTCCAGTACCATCTTGGGTATTAGTGTACCAAGGTATCTAGGCTAGTTAATAAAAAATAGAATACAAAATATTGAATAGGAAGGTGACAAGTTTATGAGGTATTATAATTATCTAATATACACCCACCAATGTCATCATTACTATATGAACTCAAAATAAAGATAGTGGTTTTAGGAAAAAGTATGTAAATAGAAACTATACAATTTAAATACTATAACAATATTTTATAATTATTTAAATGTTATTATTTGGGGTTTTATTCGAATATATCATATAATCGTACTATGAAGTTAATTTTTGGTCTACATGAAATAAAATACAATAGACTAACATTTATTAATCAATAAAAAATATTCTCATGTGGTTTCTTATCATCCTCAAAATCATTATTTACATTATAATTTATAATATTTTAATTTATGTTGCCATTTTCATGTTTAATTATCTTAATTAATTAATAAATGTATTTTCTCTAATTTTTATCATTTATACATTCATTATGATAAATTCAAAAACCAATAAATATATTTAACTCACATATCATACTCATATAAAATTGTTTTATGAGTTTTTTAAATTCATTACATAATATATTATTTTTATTAGAAAAAAATCATATCAACAACATATATTTTAACTAAAAATATTAATGAATATGACGTTTACATGATAAACTAGGATCATTCACCCCTACCGAAACTCTATTTGATAACAATTAATATCAATAACACTCATATCAAGATTTAAGACCTTTTTTAGATCAGAAATATTTTTAGTATATTTGAATGTAGAATTCGGAAAATGTGTATTTCTTAAAAAAGGTTCCTGTTCAACATAAACATCCACTTTCAGAAAAGAAATTACAAATGAAACATTTCGATTAATCTAATATAATTTTAAATATAAGTTATGTGTTTTGGTTATGGGAATTCTAATTGATTCTAATATACATAATACTGAAAATGTCACTTCATATTCAATACCATTCTCTTAGTTATACACTTTATGCACTAATTTATTCTTTACTCCATAAGATGATACAATGATCAACCAAAATAGTTTTTAGATCCCACATAGTTTCTATAACATGGGGATAAAATAGTTTCTTAACTAATTTACAATCCATTTTCTATTTGATCTTTTTTGACTCTTCAATAATGGATAAATCAAGAAATTGAACAACAAATGATTCATCAATGTTTTTTCAGACTAATTTGATATTAAATTGTAACCAATTATATATGGTTTCCTAATAAAACAATATTCTCAATCACTACACCTGTGATTTTTCTAATAGTATAAATACTTATTATTGTCTAGGGATCAAAGATATCAAGAATATACACTATTAGGTTCACTCATATTCCATATTTTCAGATTAGGTACACCAAAATAATGTCCTAAAACCAAAATTTCTATTATCAAAGAATGTGTTGGTATCATGTTGTCAATAAAATCATATAACTCTTCGTCATGAGACGTTTTAGAATAAAACAAATCACTTTAACAAATTTCATATAATATTTTTATTGAAAAATAAGGGATCTATTTTAAAAACACTATAATCCAAAAAAGTATAAGAACCAAAAAGAAAGATTCTTTTTTCCACCTTTGGAGAAAATTTAATCAGATCTTCTTTTGTGATCAAAACATAAAATATTCTTAAAAGAACATTAATATATCCAATAATCATTTATTAATTTTTCTATATCTCATATAGTGTTTCATATAAAATTCTCTTAATCATAACTCCATTAATTAAATAACATGATTCATTTGTATAATAATCCCAAAAACGAGTGGGAAGGTTAAATTCACACAAAATAGTCTAATAAATTTATTTCATGGCCATATTATTCCTTTAAAAAACACAATTCTAGTGATGTTTACTGGGAGAGAAAAATAATGGTTTATAGAATGTTTTCAATAACAATAATCAAACTCAGGTATTTCAAATTCTCCTTTATGTTCATTTCAAAAATAAATAATGTTATAATTTTTATCAATCTATATAAATTTTACTAAAATTATAAGAATATAACAAAATACAATGTCATGTCTGAAAAATAATGACTATGTAATTCTAGAAAAACAAAATTAAAAAATTATTTTCTTCTTCGAAATTATATTCTAGACTATCCAAATAAATCCATGGGAATATTTTTTAATTTAAATTTTATATAAACCACTTTTATTGATTTTAAATATGATTTTTTTCATACCAATTCAGAAGGTATCACTTACTTTCTCTATATTCAATTATATTTGTGTTAAATCTAAAATAAATTTTTCCCTGTAATATTTTTTCAAATATTAAATATTAAAACAACCATTTACTCTATTCAAAATGTAGTATTTATTTTCCTAAGTATCTAAATGGATAACTTTTTCTCTACACAAATAATTAAGATAAAAATTATATAAATTCTATGATCATGGTGCCTTATGATTTGGTAGTTTATCATTAGAGTCATAACATGAATTATTACGAAAATATTCAAAATATCCTTCATAAAAAAGTAGAGTTATACTTATATGTTTTTGTTTAATTTTTTATAGGTCTTGATTTTTTATTATAACCAATCAGTTATTTACCACTAATCATGCTACAATATTCATTCTTTATAATTTTGACCAAATGTGATATAGTTTCTAACATTTTTTTGTAAATAAATAAAATACATTAAATTTACACACATATATTTTGAGCACCCACTATTTACATAACATTTAACCTTTATGTTCCCTCCACTTTTTACCATCCATAAAATGAAACAATAAATTGATTTGTTACCCATATTATTATAGGTCTTGAAAATTTTGTAACTAATGTCTAGGAAATTCTAATATACTTGTGATATCCTAAAGCTCCATAACTAAATTTGGAAAAATTTAATGAATTAATAGATTTATTTTTACCAAAAAATTAATATTTTCTTTCACCACATCCATTATCTAACTTCATTCATTCTCAATATAGAAAACAAATAACATTATATATATCTATATTCTTAGAGTTTTTCATTTTTTAATTTTACAATAAAATTGTTTTGCACCATTTTATCCTTTTAAAAAAAAAATTTCTTTAATTTTTGGTTATTAAGGTTTTGGATTTGGTAATTTATCCATTATTGAATAAACTAGATTCATATTTTGTTCCCTAATGATATTTTCAGAATATTTATATTTTGATACCACGGTCAATATAAGAGGTAGATAGGTACTCCAAAATAAAATTCAGGAAAGATATTTTTTAGTACTCTTTCCCACATATAATAATATCTTATAAATTATGGAGAGATATAAATTTTTCCAAAATTCATGTTTTTTTATAATGATAAAATATTTATTTATTTATTAAAATGATTAATTTTCAGATCAATAATTTTATTCATTCCTAGAAACTAAAATGAGGGTACATCAATATATTGGGTCATAAATAACATATTGTCCTTTGATTTGGGGTTTTATATTCTAATTCATAATATCAAAATAATCCTTATAATCACTTCTTGTGTAATATATAGATGTTTTAAAATAATTCTTAAAATTTTTTATCCTTCTATATTTGTTTTCAATTGTTAATTTTCTTTCTATTTTTCACTATATGGATTGAAATGCCCAAACGTATTTCACTCATTACCCCAAAATTCATTAAAATATCTATCATACTTTTTAATGTGTTAAATGATATATCATATTATATTATTCCATATTTAAAAAAATTTGAAATTTATAAATCACATTATAAGAAGAGTAAATTTATAATGTATCTTCCGCAGATAATTTTTATATTTCTTCTATTTTATCTTTTTATTATCCTTTTTAGGATAATAATTCTAATAATAATTTTACTTTTTCCCTTTCTTTCTCACTTCCTTCAGCTTCTACTTATACCTACTAAATCATTAGTGTTCTAAATATATATCATATTTTTAAATATTTCACATTAATATATTTCCTAATGGATTTTGAAATATCACACCATTGGGATGGTAAGACTCTATGAAATTTCATAGAATGATATGATTCATGAATTAGACACTAGAGAGGATAATGTTTTTTCACCTACTATGTTATCATACCATTAATATCTATTATTACTTCTACATAATTTATTTTTAATATGTAAAAATTCATTGTTTTAGTGTTTTATATGAGTAACCACACATTATAATTACCTTTATATTTCATTGATATATTATTCCAAATATTATATGTAATTACCAATTGAGAAACTCTATTAAACTAATTTATATTGAGTCAAAATATAATTTCATTCATTGATATCGTTTTTAGATCATATGCTTCTTCTAAAGTAGAATTTTATTTTTATGGATCACCTTTTAGAGTTCAATAAGGATTAATAGATTTTCATTAAACCATTATACCAGGCTTCCTCAATTAAATGGTCATAAGAGACTTCTAATGACTAAATGTTTCTCCATTGACCATAGAAATTTCGTATTAATTTTCTACAACATAATCCTTTTGAATGTGATATTTATTAATTCATACATTTTATTTGAGGATTGAAAAAAACTCATTGATACAGATTATTTATCTGAATAAAAATTTAAATAGGCTCAAGAGAAATGTGAAATGATTTATTGAAATAATATTCAACCAAATCCATGTTATATTAATGTATAATAGATTCTAATAATTTCTTAAAATACGAAATCATCAAATATAAAATATTTATGGAAAAATCAAATACATAAGATTTATTCTAATTTTTTATGTTGGTTTCTCTGTCCCCACTCCAACAACACCATTATGTATGAGAATAGAAATCTACAAGAATTAATAAATTTAAATAGGCACATCCCAACTGATTCCATGTAGATATCACTTTGTAAAAATCCAGGATCATTTCCAAGCATGTATGAGGATTTTAGGCTAACAACAGCCTTTAACACTCAGTACACATCATCCACTAATCTTTTAAAAATATAATAAAAACTCTTACAATTATAGAACACCTTTTCATGATGAAAATTATAGACAATAATAACTATTAAAAATAAATAATAATAATGAATAATATATTGAATAGTATTTATAATATAGTGACATTGATCTTTATAGAACATCGATTAAATATCTAGTTCAATATTTCATATATTTTGAGTAGTGATTTTTCATAATAATATCCCTTAAAATCTACCCCTTTGGGAAAATTTAATTTTCCACGTTCTAAAAAAAATTACATATAAAAAAACTGAGAAATAAATTAATCTTCAATGTTATCTTTTCTTGGTAGTTTAATTATTTTAATAGTTAAATTTACTATAAATAATTTTTCCATTATTTAATGCTTTGATGTCATCATTAATTACCAATGAATGTAATACAATTTTCAAAAATACATGTGTTGTAAAGTAAAATAGTTGATTCTAGATCACCACATTGATTAAATAAAAAAAATTGGATTCATGAAGATTTATTCATACTCATTTTCAGTCTGCATTTAGTTGATTTCATTACACATAAAATTCAATGATCCATCTTATTGACATTGCAAAATTACACGTAACTTACTTGATCGATGTATCCAATTGTAAATACATTTCTTAATATACCAAATATCCAATTTATGTAAAAATACATGTAGTTTTTTACTTAATCATTTATCATGTTATAGATTAACAGATATATATATATGCTTCTATAATTTAATACATTTACATTGGTGATTACTTCATGTAATTGAATAATGTTTTGGATTTCATGACATATCCAAACATCCATGCAACCAAAGTTTATATATATATATATATAAATTTCATTACTTAGTAAACATTCACCAAACATCAACGTAATTCAACATATTTATTATAGTTTAAAAAATAAGATAATACCATAATAAAAATACTATAAATCAAAATCATTAGAAACATGTGAATGGTTTTTAATATGACTAAAAAACAAATAGGGTATGTTTCAGCAACATCAACAGTCCCACACATTTATCTTTTTGTCCTCTATCTCTTATTAGATACATTTAGTCATCTATTAAAATAATTCCTTATGAAAAATTTATATTTTGAAATCAACCTTCTTGTCATATGTTTTGATTATTTATCTATAGATACAAAATCTTCATTTTTTACTCATCATTTTTTTCAAAATTTGTAGCAATATGACCAAATATTCCACATTATAAATAAATTCGGAGAATCATACCATTACAGTTTTCCTTTAGTAAATATAGTTCTAAGTAAATCATTAAATGGTTTTTATTTCATTTATCTAATATCATCATCCATTGAATTCTAATTCAATGTGGTGAATGTCACATCTTCAGATTCCAAGTATTTCATAGAGTCTTTATTAATATTCTTCATCCCATATGTAACGAGTATACTATATACCACATCTAATGTGACAACCATAATATCAATGTAATCGACCATTGAAACATTTTCATAAAAATATTATGTAATTGTTCATTAGATATTATTCTTTAAGATAAGTTACTTGAGGGATTCTATGAGTTCTAAAATGTCATCAAAAATAACATTCACTTGATTACTGAATTCATCGGCAAGTACATTCATGTGTATCCTAAAGTCCTCATACGTTTTATAATGTACCATAAATTTAACTTCATATAATTTTGAATTAAAATAATAAATGATTAGATACTATTCTAAAAATTTATTTAGAATTTAAATGACCTCACCATTGTGAAAATTGTATTTTATAGGGATCCCCTTAATGTAATAATTCCTATATAATCGATATTAATCTTATTTATTTTACATTAAAATAAATCTATGATTTCCATGTCAATATAATTTAAATATATGGTATTACCATAATCTTTTATTCCTAAGGATCCTATGTTTTGTTGAATTTTATTCTTTGAATTTGTAAAATTGTTTCCATGAAAATTTTTAAACCCATTACGATTGGAAGCCACCATAATAGGCTTTTAGTGGGAATACTCTTTCAAACATGATACATTCACTATGATAACACATTTTTCTCCCAAAAAATAATGATATATTGAGTTTGATTGCATTATTATATGTCCATTTCAAATGAAAATCAATTGTTCTTGTATTGATGATAGTTTTAACACTCTTATCTCCCTTAAAACAATAATATAGATGTCATAAAGTAGAAAAAGAGGAAAAAGTTATTTTATATAGTTCACCAACATTGGGCTACATCCAATGAGTATACAAAAACAATGTTCTAATGAAACCAATTCACATAGTGCATTACATATATTAAATTCCTAATATCCTCATTGACCCTCTATCATTAAAGGATGAATAATAATAACAAAAGCATATTATCCCTTGATTAGAAGGGTCACTTATCCTCCAAAATACCCATTGATAATATATGATATAGTAGATACCATATAGTGGAATAGTAATTCTGTTAGAAAAAACTATTCTATGATATCATTCATAACAACACGATAGCTATTTGGAAACCTATTTCAAAAATTAAGATAATATTTTCTTCTTTTACAATGATGAATTCCAAACTTGTTTCCTATTCAAACTAACATAACATTACAACACCGAAATTTAACTTCAAACAACTTTCAAAATGTATTTAATTATAAGGTCTATTTAATTTCACAATAGATTATAAAATTATCATTTCACAACATAGAATTTCATTTTATATTGTCTTTAGATAACCATGATTTATTATTTATCTATGAAACTTGTATCTGATTCCCCTCTACAAAAATATCTTCTTCCAGTCATAACATCAATTAGATTACCTATTCCATATAAAATGTGAACACCATTAGGATTCATCCATCACACATCCCATTTCACTAAAACAAGGTTACTAATATACCATTAAAATTAATTACCATAGTTTGTATATATTTCCTTATTCGACAACTCTAATGAACCATCACTAAAACAACCTTCCAATAGTACAATTCCCATGTAAAAATTATTCTTAATGTATTGACACTATTATATAGTATTATAATTATATTTTAATAAATAGAATTCAAATACAGTTAAAAATGATTTCAAACTAGCATAAAGAGCTAAACACCAAAGAAAAGAGAGATATTTGGTAGAAATAGATCATAGATAGTAGTGATATACAATGTTTATGTGTTACTATATATCTATTTAATGTAGTAATCCATTCTGATAATGTTATACGACATATAAATTTTAATCATTGATTAGGTATTCCTATATATAAATTGGAATGTAAATGAATTCCAATATTTCAATACCTATATGCTTCCTTGTGGAACAGTACTTCATATTAATTAAAAAAGAAAAATAATGATAAGAATATGTTGTTTTACAAATGAAACTATAAATACATTAATCTCTTTTTCAATGATGGTTTTTTTTAATATTTTTTGTATCATAATTCGAAAAAAAAAATATCATAGTGTTTAACATAATATAACCTATGTTTAATATCAGGATATATAGTTTATGGTCAAATAGTATGGCCTTCTTCAAAGAGTTTAAAAATATACAGGAAAGAAAATATAATATATTTGTTTGAGGATATAATATAAGTAAAAACATTACATATCTTAAATTATTTAATATGATTTATAAAAAAAATTAATGTCATATAGTATATAATATGTTTCATTTATTTTCAAGTCATGTTACATGACCCATCAGCCTATAAATAAATAAATAAATTGTGTTCTTATTTATGAATATAAAATTGGTGGTAATAGATATTCTTACTACATAAATTGTGATCAAAGATTATACACCATTCTAGACAACTATTTGAATGATTAATGTTCCCCACATTTTGGCTCTAACATTGAGGGATTCTTCCCTAATATCATTGGCTATTTAAACAGAAGTAATAATACACTATGAATAAATGAGTGCATGTGAAACATCTCATTAAATTCTCAACATACGTGGTTTCATTAAACCTAAAATTGTCATAACACTTAGATCATTTTATCATTATATTTCCAACTAAAATTATGATCATACATAATCAATATTTTATTGAGAAATAATGGTTGTTATTAAGTAAAACTAATGATTAATTGGTGAAACTACTTAAATTTTATTCAAGATGTAAAATAATTTTTCATTGTGGGATCCATGTTAATGTGAAACATGGAAATAATAATTAGGATCCTATCAATAAAACTCTTATTATTTTATTTCAAAATAATATGTAAGATGATGTAGATATTTTATTACTACTTCTTATCTAGTAGTAAGAATGTTGTACTAGGAATATGAATGAGACTCTCATGACCCACCCCCATAGATAACCCAAACCATACAGGTAGTGATGATTATAGTGAACCATGTGGCCCGCCTACAATAGGCCATAGGTTGGAGACTAGCAACGAGTGTATAAAACACGCATATGAAAGGCATTAGCCTCATATATACTTAAAACATAAAAAGTAATCTGAACAGTCATATTCCATAATATAAATAAGTCAACAACCAAAATAATTAGAAATTCCATATATATCATTAAAATAAAAGTATATAAATGAAATACCAAAAAAAGCTCTTGAACAATCACAACGTCAATTCATTTTATTATTTTTAGTACTCTCCAACTTATTCACCATTCATTCCTTGAAAAACAAAAATGAAAATTAAATATACATGGTTGACAATAACATGTATACTACATCAAACCATACTCAATAACCCTATTAAAAATTTTGGAGTAGTGGAACACTAGAAAATATTACATCCAACGTGAACCTAAAACATATAGAACCCCAGCCTCACTAGGGCCCACTCGGCATTTATAATATTGAGGTATAGTAAAATAGTATCAAATAATATTATAAGAAGGTGTCATGTAACCACATCACCGCTGGTTATTCACTCTCGCTTACAAAAATGAATCATTTTGTGTTCATAATCCCGTTTTTAGCCTTGTCTTGGAACACCATGTTTCATATCACAACTATAAAAATTATCACAGTCACATCATCCTCATCCTCCCACATCCACTACCACATATCACATCACATCCATCCATCACAAATCAATTATAATATGGTATCGTGAACATGGATTATAATAAAATAATTCCTTCATACTTTCATGAATGTCCCCCACCTTGTATCATCCACACATCAATACCCTATAGGATTTGTAATTACAACATGTACCTTTAAATCCATACTCTGTAAGGTCTTCCAGTACACCATGTACTTATCATCTTGTCATAAATGCGTTGGGTGTTTCCATACACAATATAGTATTCTATTATGACCCTACCAACATCAAGACAACACTACCCATAAAACTCCATATGTGGAGAGTAATAAAAAAGGTGTATCCATCCATTTGTTCCCTTATCTACCTAGATGTTTAAAGAAAACACCCAAAACCACAAAAATGAGGTCACTGGTATGAATATCATACATTCATTGAGTAAAAATGACGTAAAAAAGAAATATATCAAAATATAAAACAAAAAAAACCAAACCTATAGGTTTATCCAAAATAGTAATATCAATAACTAAAAAACTAAAAACATTACATTAACGACCCATTAGTACAGGTTTAAAATCATTACACCAAAAATCCACCCCACTTTCTATACAAAAAAACCACTATAAACAGCCACAAGTTCTCATCAAGATGATCTATTAAACATATTTTCATATTTATATTTACAAATCATATTAAATTATATATTATTTTTCAATCCATGGTTAAGAAAAAACTATTCATGCCCCAGTCAGTAGTTTTTTCATTATTTACCCATTATTTCAGGCGTCATTATTTCCTTCATAGAAATGGATAAAATCAATTATAGGCCCAATAATTTAATGGACATCATTACCAATTATATTATGATATTGATGTGTTAATAAAAAACAAAACAAAACGATCTTTATATGAAAACATTTAAAAATGATCATTTAATTCCCTTTTCCAAACAATTGAACATCATGAGTATCCCAAATATACAATATAAATTCTCAAATGTCACATACTATTCCACCCAATGAACCTTATATAGATTCGAATACTAAATTCATGATGATAAATTGTAATCCAAGAAATACTTTATTACACATTTATCCTAGAATAAATATGTTTCCCTGAAAATCTATGTTATGAAACATGTATTCGATAGTGTGTATGACACATGAAATCAAGAACATAAGGTGATATAATATCTATATACATTTTAATATATTAACTATTCCAATTAGATTATATGTATTTCAACAAATGAAACATCGTGTGATATTGTGTTACATTCAAGATAGATAATCCTCAATATCTTATGCTACACACAAGAGTGACCTTCTTCGATAGATATTGTTACATCACTACTGAAAACTAACCACTACCAACGGTTTGGAGAATCGTAGGCATGTAAGCCATTGGGATAGGTCTATACCAATGGTTTTTGGAAAACTGTTGGTGTAGACCTATAGAAATGGTTTTGAAAACCATTGGTATAAGTAATATGAAAATCTATACCAACGGTTCCATAAAACTGTTGGTATATGTATTTCCAAAAAAAATCGCTGGGATTTGATCCCAGGACATCCAGTTTATCATTGAACGGCCTAACCAATAACCTAACATGACTTATATAAACATAATTTCATAAATATATAAATTTATTATCATAATTATTTTAAATTTTGATTTATAGAATTTTATGGTAGTGCATGTAAGAGAGATGTTCCTTGATATCTTCTGTTACACGTAATACATCGTTTCTCGAAATAACAATGAATTATTCAAATATTATTATTTAAAACAACATGATATAACATACCCATAATGTAAGAATTATTAAATATAAATAAAAAAATTAAGAAAATTTATGTTTTATGTAAATATTATATTTATTCATTGGTCACCAATTAATGTGAAACAATAATAATAACCAATTGAATATACAATGAAATATTATTATTATTAGGATTTCAATGGAGGTTTGTTTTAACAATCCTAATTAACTACAATTAATGAATAATTTTATTGGAATATTTATTTTATATATTAAAAAAAATTATTTTTTATATTCATCCATTATGTTTGATATTCATAAGATAATAACAAACCCAACTTTATACATAAAAACTTATATTTTCATAATGGATATTTTACAACCTTTTAATAGAGAACACATTTTGAACATAATTTTTGAAATGTTAATTGATTTATTATGTCAAAATATACTTCATATTTAAAATAAAAATAATAATTAATAGGTTAGGGTGAATTGTTGATATTATTATAATTCATTTTAATGTTTATTGAATATTTAAAATAGAAAATTTTAGTTCAAAAATACTTTTTAATCTAATTTATTTAGTTTGATAAAATAGACATTTAGTTGGTTTAAATTTTTAATTATAAAGTATTTATATATATTAATAAAAATTATGTAATTAGAATCTATTTAACATTTATAATTATTATAATAACTTGGATAACATTCAGATATTTTTACATTAAAATACTCGCATGGTATTCCAGCCAGCGGGATGATTTTTAAATTAATTTAATATGATATTGGAATAAGGGAAAATGGATTATATATTTTTAGTAACTGAAATTTATAATTTCTAATAATAAAAACGTTTTAAAAAAATTAATATTAGTGGATTTATTAACATTAATTTCAATGATTAATGGTAAATTATAATTATCAAGTGACCAAAATTTAACCATAAAGACCAAAACGACCTATATACTTGTACATGAGCTATTGTAAGGAAATATTTAGACCCTATACACACTTTTACCTATTGTTTTACATTGTTGTATCCACTGGAAACTTAAAATCATTCATGTAATTCCCTTGTAAAAAATATTACAAGAGTGTCTCTCCTCTAACACTATAAAAAGACCTCATATCCTCCCACTTTACTACACTTCTAAAGCCACATTTTCTCAACCAATGTCTTATAAAAAGATCCAAAAAATCCCTCCCCTCAACCAATAATAATTACCTTAGTCAGAAATCAATCTAATTATGATTTTGGTTCAAACCAACAAAAGTTACCAAATTAAGAAGTAACATGTTCTCTCAAGCTCTCTACTTTCATTTCCATTATCCACCACCTCAAATAAGTTTTTTACATTATTATATAAAAATATAATAATCTAAAATATACTTGGATGTTGTAATATAAATTTTTCTAATGAATCTTAATAAAATCCATCTAATTGATATTCTATTTCTATGTACAGTGAAATATTACCTCCCAGAACGACGATTGGTCAATTTTTGTTTACCACATATCAGGATGGAAATTATGATGGAAAATAAATTTATACATGTTATATATTATATTTATTTTTTAATTTTTATTATTTAATTTTTTATTTATATCATTTCATTATTCTGTCCATGTAGTGTAAATAAGACAATATCATTTTCAGAAGTGTGGATAACCGCCCCTCAAAATGATACGGATCGTTAACGCCATACGTGGAACGTATAAATAATGGTTTTAATAAATCAATCTAACATATATAAATTAGATATTATAATGGAATAATAATATACATTGTTTTCGTGTATCTTTTTTTCATTTAATATGTCAATGAAATGAATCTTGCATCCATGTGTATGTATGAGCAACTTTCTCTATTAACGATGCAATTCATTTCTAACAAAAAATATAAAAGTCTAATATAAATCCATATAAAATAGATTGATATGATATTAAAATATTATTTCACATTATTTATGTGATAAAAACATTACACATTTAACAATAACAAAGTATAACAAGTAAAAACACACTAAAAAAACTGGGAAATTTACACCTGAATTAGTTAAAATATTGAAATGTCATTAAAAACAGGTAACAATATAAGATTAGAAGATAATATATAATATTATAAATTTTAATAAGATACTTTTATACATTGAGAACATTATTTAATCACATATACCAGACTTTAAAGGATGTTCACTATAATTTTTACTCAAGGTAAGGGATTCTCATATCACATTTTAAACTTGTGATATAAATTTCATGTTCACCACTTACATCTTTTGTGTGTTGTATCTATGTACGATTATAATATTTTATGACAGGAATTAATTTATATTATATTAATTTAGGTCTTTCAAATAATATTATTCCATCATGAGGTTTATGTCTTAAAATGAATCTAGGTGGTATGGGATACTATATAATGTTTAAATATAGATATCCCCAATAATAACATGAATAATAATTTAATCGTATTTCCATTAGAAAAAATTATAGGTCCATTGTTCAATAAAACAAAAAATTTTCTATCCTCTGGTGATTCATAACCATTTTAATTTATTATTACTATTATTTTACTCTTTGGTACTCAAGAATATTTAGAAAATGTTTTTCAAAAAAATCAACATTGTACCCCTCTTTAGTCGAGAAGATATTTTACTCTACAGCCCTGTTTTTTAAATATAATTTCAAAAAAATTTATAAAATGATATGTTAAAGACACTATTGCCATTTTTTTTCTTTAACCATTTTTTTCACGGGACTTATTGTCACTTTCTGAATATGGAATTTTTTACCCTAAACATTGCAAAAGGAATGTCCTTTTTTACAACATACATCTTGTAAGGAATTGCCCACTGACATTTCAGTAGCAATTCTTTTTCATGTTTAAAAGTTAAATTTATAATCAAAATTTTCCAAAGTAATATTTAATGAAAAGTATTTTCACTATTTCGTTCAAAAATGGGTATTTTATTAAAGATTGTTTTTAAAAGGTTTTCTATTAATGTTTCTGTTCATCAAAGACTACAAACAATTGTTTTAGTCTACATGGGGTATGTTTTGTTGATTACATCATTAATATTCTTAGACATGGTGTATATTTTATTTTTCATAGTATATTATTCACATTAACTTCCTTGATTAATTTTTTCCCCTTTAAGTATTCAATTTAATATGATCATTAAACTTTTAATTTACCCAAATTATTGATATCATTAATCATGAATATTATTATTTCCTAAAACCTATAAAATTTTAAATTTGTTCTATAATTTTAAATTTATTTTATTATTTTTGAAATATTGATAATTTTTAATTATTAACTCAATACAATAATATGATAGGTTACACTATTTATTTAGATTATTCAATATGTGGTTTATTTTATACTGGTGCGACACAGTTGGGTCTTAGTTATTAATAGTCCCTCAATGCATTGATAGTTCCATGAGATGAAAAATTTGGTAAGATACATTAAATGAGTTTTTTATAGTAGATAACTTGTCTTGTGAATGGTGTTGGTGGTACTGGTTCCAAATACATTGGATACATATAATCAAATAATTTGTAACTTCATTTATTTTTAGTAATAACTCATACATATGTTTTTTCATCGAAATATCTAGGGATAAATATAACTTTTAGTTATTTAAATGGCATGAGTATCATATTCTTAACATTCCATTTGATTTCTTCCATAACTATTTATTTGAATTTCATGTGTTTCTAGTTATTAAATTTTCATATTGTTTATGCCTTTCCTTCTCAGTTTATTGACTATATGGAATCAGTTTTCAGTTGTTTACCATGTCAAAATTATTATTCTCCTTGATTCATTATTTATTCCTATATATTTTCCCTTAGTAATAATTTTATCTCACCCATATTTTTTTTCCATTCCACATGTATTATAAAAACATTGAATTAAATAAATGTAAGAATATACTAGATGGATTAGAGTTATCTTCAGAGTTATTTATTTTGAAATAATAAAAAATATGTTTTAATTAGTGTAGCCATATTTTATACAAGATTAATTTATATATCTATAATACCAAAACTAATAGACCCCTATTACATTAGGATGCGATTCCATGTGATCATACAAATGAAATTGTGGTAGACACCATCTCTTGGATATATGTGGTCGAGTCGCTAAAATTGGTATCATATAAATTTTAACAGAAACCATGGGAACAATATTAAGGAAAACATTGGTTATTGGTCATAAAACTAAGGTATAATTTGGGGATAATTATATAACAACAATGTATAATTTTAGTAAAGTATAGATTATGTTGGTATTTTTCGAAATACATCCTTTTATAGATAAAATTTGTGGGCATGGTTCTCGAATATATGTACAAAAAATTAACAACATAGAATAATTTTATACGTTTGGATTTTGATAACCTGAAACAAAACAATTGGCCTTACTACTCACCATGTTTTACACTCTGGGGGAAATTATTTGTATAATTCAAACATTCTTTACAAATCATTATAATGGATATTGAAAATGAAACCTCAAGGTTTAGCCTATGGTGTTTTAGGTTAGTGATAAGGATTCTTGATTTTTAAATCCAATTAATGATATTATTGGTGAAAATATGACTCTAGAATGACATACGTGGAATATAAATGAATGAAGTATTAATTTATTGATGTTGTTTTAAAACCCAAAATTAACAGGATATTCAGAAAATAAACTGATTTTAAATATGTTTATCACATTTATTTTGAAAATTACATTAATTTGTATTGAAAAACGTGAAACCTGTAGATTAGGTAAAAATGAATCAATCCTGGAATGGTCATGGGTATTTAACCCATAACAGAAGTATGATAAGGTTTTTATTCGAACCACTAACCTACTGAATGTCATGGTTAATTTTACATTGTTTTTTGTTAAATAATTTGATTAATAAATGTTAATGATTAACTATAAGGTCCCAGCCTTAAACCTTACTTAATACTGAATTAAATGAATAATTCACATTGAGGATCTTTTCAGGTTTAGAGTTATAGAGAACTAGAACATAACTATTACATCTCAAAAGATTACAAAGTAGACACTTCTACTATGTTTCCCTAATAGAAAAACTCTTAAAAAGAATCATGTCTAGTTCCATGTTTTATATAGCATGAAATTTCCTTGATCCCATCCTTGACCTTATTCCACATTAAGTCCTGTGAAAAACATTTCAACAAAACATGGGGTGAGCATAAAAAGCTTAGTAAGGGATACACAAAGAATGAAAACTGTTACTTTTTCTAACATCAAGTAAACCATGTATACTCTATCAAAGTAATACCTTCACCTTCATGAAGTAGAAAAAACTCTTCACTGAATAAAGTATCATTACTTACCTTTTTGTAACCAAAGGATTACCATAAAACCCATATAAAGAACACATAACATTTATAAAGGTATCTTGGTACATAAACATACTTAAGTGGAATAACCATACGGGCGACTTCCACACATATCACTTAATGGAATAGCCATACGGCCAATTTCCATACATACATAATGGAATAGACATACGGCCGACTTCCATACCTAATGCATTGGAGGTTATAATGTAACCACCCATCCTGGTATTCATGGCACCACCCGTCATATGGTTTATCACATAACCACCCGTCAAATGTCCAAGTACCAATATAAAATCATAAAACATAAAACCAATATAAAGGAATGATAACATTTCTACATTTCAATCACAATATATCACAATAGAATACTTTATCAAAACCATTTTCAATACCAAAATACATAAAAGAGTATACGGTATTTATTTTATTTTAAAAAAACATTACGGCTTGATGAGGAATCCAAAGACCAAATAATACACGCGGCGGAAAAAAAGGTCATTGTCACCGCGTACGTTAAAAGAAACATTCCTTTTTGTCATTTTGTAAAACGCTTCGTAGAAAAATATTCCTTTTGTATAAAAGTAAAATTCAAAGGGGATTATACACCGTATAAAAGAAAGTTGTTTATAAAACAAAACATCCCTCAATGAAAGGAGATTGAGACGAAGTCCCTTACCTCGGGTCCGACTTGACTCGATCATTCTTTAACATCCTGAATAATAAACTTGAGTTCATTTATAATTGATTAAGAACCTTTTTAAAGTTCATTATTCCTTTTATATCACTTATTTCCATGTTATAAACATTATGTAACCATTTATGTTAATAATGTTTGTTTTGTCGATATTTTGTTCTTAAGTCGAAAGTGGACTTCTTACAATTACATATTGTTTGTGTGGTCAATGGTTCTTTATATCCAGAATGAAATTCCTGATTTGGATATCATATATATCATATATATCCAGAATATATATTTATTTATAATATTACATAATCATTTAGAGGTAAGAAATGAAATGCACCATTCATGGAGACGGTAATCCGTACGTACGCATGAACGCTACTTTCATTTCTTTGTCATATTAATGGAATTAAAACTAAATCAGAGGTATGTATATTTTAATTCTAGAATTATATTCTACATTTAGATATATCATTAATTATAGATATCCATTAAATACATGTACTTTTAATAGTAAATTACATTTGGGGATAAGAAATGACATGCACCATTAATGGAGACAATAAGCCGTACGTACGCATGAACGCTACTTTCATTTCTATCTCATACTTTAATGGAAAATAATAATAATGATATAGTTGTATATTATAATTCCAGTATAAAATCATATATAATAACTTTAAATCCATCCTTTACACATCCCACATATGGCATTAACGAATCACATCACTTTGAGGGGGCGGTAGTCCGCACTTCCTTAAATGAAGATATCATGTTTACCCATAATGGAAACCATAAAGGTATTCCCAAAATGAAAAATACAGAAGCTTAAGGAAAACATAGACATATTATATATCATATATATATATATATATATAGTTTCATCTTAATGGCCACCTTTGAAGGTGTTAATATATTGATGAACAATCATCGTTTCGGGAGGCAGAAATTCGCCAACCACGGAAACAGTATGTTCTTTAACCATTAGATGTAGGTGTGTGTAAGTGTAGCTCGAATACTTCTTATGAAAACATCCTAGTATATTTAGGATACTGGAGTTATTACAAAAGAAAATAATAAAAAGAGTTTAGGGGGTTGGAGAAGCAAAATAAAACAAAAGGACTCAAAAGAAGACATTACCTTAAAATCGGGTAACTCTCTTAGATTTGAGCTCAAAGGCTTCATTGGGAAGACTTATTCCCAATGTGAGGCTTCAAGGAGTAAGAGAGAGATGTGGAGAGCCAAAATGGGCAGGGTTTGGCCGAGCCAAAGGCTTTGGGAGTGTGGGTAAGGAGGTAGAGGTGGGGGCCTTTTATAATAAGAGAGGAGGGGCACTCTTGGAATGTAAAGAAAAGTCACTTTATTTTAAAATGGTATTCGGATTTAAGAGGTCCCACATTGATGTATTTAGACTATAAGGTTATAAGGGATTTAAATCCACTCATCCAATAGGTTTTGGACATGTGTAGGTATTAGATATTACATTATCTTTCTATTTTATTTAAATCATTAAATAATGAGCTCATCGCTGCATCATCATGATGTCATAAATAATTTAATTTATATAATGTCTAAAAATTATAAAAAAACTACTATGATGTAGGAAATATTTTTATATTTCTAATTAATATTTATAGTCAAAAATCTGACTTGTATAACTCCATGTAAAAATTGTTTTAGTAAAATAAATCATGTTTGTGTCATTTTTACTTTAACATTAAATAAAAAGTTATTTATGTCATTTCCCAACCAAAGTGGCTCCATGGGGTCCCCAAGTTGACCCATGGCTTGTCTTGGTCGTCCATGACACATCCAATGTGGGTATGACATGTGTCATGCTCATCTCATATTATTAAAACATTATTTTTACCCTAAACTACACTAGTTACCACTAATCGCGATTAAGAACATAAAAGTAACTATTCACCAAAAAAATTATTTTAATCTCATTGAACCACATTTTACTTCTTAATGAAAACCATGTATGTTGGATTTTTGAAAATCTAATCACAGAAGTGCAATGTTTCATTTAAATGGAAAATCAGTCTCTTTAACTACCACTTAGTGGTTTTACTATTCATCAAAAATTGAAGTTTTTCAGAAAAATACCAAAACATCACCCTAAGATATATTTGATCTTCTGAATTCAAAAATGAATCCTATTTTACAAAATTCAAAACATATAAGTCACATTAATTAATTTAACAATTAATTCCCGCTGTCAGAGCAAATAGCGTGTTTTTATGAAACAATAAGTATCAAAAGATTGACACTAGTTTAAGTCCGATTTCAAAGTGAAATTAATTCCAACGACCACTATTGAATTTAATGGTAAAAATATTTTTTAATTTCACTTTAAAACCAATTAAAATGATAATATAATCATATAAATAAATTAGATTAAAAAGTGGTTTTGAATTAAAATACAACATTTTACACTATTCATTAAAAAATGAACTTTATCGGAAAGATACCAAAAATTTACACAAAGTAAATTTTGATGTCCCGATTATAAAGAAGAGTTATATTTGGTCTAATAGAATTTATAAGATTGATCAAAACTATATTTAATGATGGTTCTCTTTCAAAAGGGGATACGTGAACCCTTAGTGAAAATTAGGGTATAAATGCCTAAAATTGAATTCTTTCCGTATTTTAAGCCTTTATCTTTTATTGGATAAATGTAAAAACATTTAAAAACATATATAATCATATTTTAGTTATTTATATCCATTCCCGCCAGTACAACGGCTACGTGTTAACTGATATTTAATATAATATTATATTATTACAAGTGTGCAACATAAGTTTTCAAAGAAACTCATCGTTGCGTATCGAGTACGCTATCGAACATAGAAACCCCTTTTAATTAAAATTAATATTTAATTTGTAAATATTAATAAACATGAAAATTATTTATTATTTATTTACCTGGGATTTTACATCCTTCCCCCCTTTTGGGAATTGCACCCTCGTAATTTTATTCACTTATCAAAATAAGTGGGGGTATTTATCCCTCATAGCATTTTCATATTCCCACGTTGCCTCTTCAATCACATGGGTTTTTTCAAAAAACCTCTACCTGATGAATCACCTTATTCCATAACGCCTGCTCCCTATGGTCAAGAATATGGACTGGTTGTTCTTCATAAGATAGGTTCTCCTCCAGCTGAACTGCCTCTGGACTCAAAACTTGTGATGTATCTGACATATACTTCCTCAACATCGAAACATGAAAATCATTGTGTACCTGAGATAAACACGGAGGTAAAGCCACTCGGTAAGAAACTGATCCAACTTTATCAAGAATTTCATATGGTCCAATGAACCTTGGACTCAGCTTTCCATTCTTACCAAATCTCTTCACACTTTTCCAAGGAGAAACCTTGAGAAAAACATGATCACCTACCTCGAAAGATAGATCCTTCCTCCGGTTATCTGCATAACTCTTCTGCCTGCTCTGAGCTGTTCTCATGTGCTTCTGAATCAACTGAACTTTTTCTGCCATCTCTTCTACCAATTCTGGTCCCATCAGCTTCCTTTAACCCACATCATCCCAAAATGCTGGAGTTCGACACCGCTTCCCATATAATGCCTCAAATGGTGCCATCTGTATACTAGAATGAAAACTGTTATTATAAGAAAACTCAACCAAAGAAAGATGTTGGTCCCAACTTCCATGATAATCCATCGAACAAGCTCGTAGCATATCCTCCAAGGTCTGAATTGTTTGTTCTGACTGCCCATCTAATTGAGGATGAAAATCTGAACTAAAATTTAATTTAGTACCCAACGACTTCTGAAGGCCTTTCCAAAAGTTAGAAGTAAACCTGGGATCATAGTCAGATACAATGGAGAGAGGAACTCCATGTAACCTGACAATCTCTTTAAGATACAAACGGGAAAGTTGATCTAGGGAAAAAGTATCTCGTAAAGTAAGGAAATTAGTAGATTTAGTCAAGAGATCAACAATAACCCAGATTGAATTATTATCTCGAGATTTCCTCTGTAATCCCATAACAAAGTCCATGGATATGTTTTCCCATTTCCACTCTGGCACTGGTAAAGGATGAAGCATCCCTTTATGTAGCTGTCGCTCTGCTTTAACCTACTGACAAGTCAAACACTTCACAGTAAAATCAGCAATATCTCTTTTCATTCCATCCCACCAGTAATACTCCCGCAGATCTCTGTACATTTTTAGTACTTCCAGGATGAACTGAAAACGGGGAACTATGAGCCTCACACAACAACTCATTCTTCTATTGTGAATCACAAGGCACACATAATCTCTTCCCAAACCTCAAAACACAATCATTATCAATTTTGAATTCAAGCAACCTACCTTTCTGAACCAGCTCTACCTTTTTCTGCAACTCGTTGTCTTGCTTCTATGCTTTCTTGATTCTGTCTGATAAAGATGATTTCACTGATACCTGAAACAAAACTGAAGGACTCCTTGCACGAACAACTTCTATGATAAAGTTCATCAAAACAAAAACCAAAGGATCTCGTTCCAAATATAGCATGGTTAATGAAGCAATACTTTTTCGACTCAAAGCATCGGCCACTTTATTTGCTTTTCCCGGATGGTAGTGAATTGTACAATAATAATCCTTGATTAATTCCAGCCATCTCCTCTGTCTTATGTTAAATTCTTTCTGAGTGAATATATAATTTAAAATTTTGTGATCAGTATATATTTCACACTTTACCCTATACAAATGATGCCTCCAAATTTTTAAAGCAAAGACAACAGAAGCTAATTCCAAATCTTGTGTAGTGCAATTTACCTCATGAGTTTTCAACTGACGTGAAGCATAAGCAATTACCTGATCATTCTGCATAAGGACACAGCGAAGTCCCTTCAACGAAGCCTCACTGTATATAACAAACTCACCATTCCTGGAAGGAAGTGAAAAAACATGAGCATTCACTAATCTTCTTTTCATCTCCTGAAAACAATCATCACATTCTTTTGTCCAGATGAACTTAACACCCTTATGAGTTAGCTTAGTCATTGAACCAGATAACCGTGAAAAATTTTCAACAAACCTTCGGTAGTAACCTGCCAAACCAAGAAAACTACTGATCTCGATTACATTTGTGGGTCTTGGCCATTCTTCAACAACTTTTGTTTTAGCAGGATCAACAGTTATGCCATCTTTTGTAACAATGTGACCCAGGAAAGAAATATGTTGTAACCAAAACTCACACTTGCTGAATATTCCATACAGTTTCTATTCATTTAAGGTTTGAAATATAACCCTTAAATGACTTTCATACTCCTCTTTAATTTTAGAAAACACCAAAATATCATCAATTAAAACAACCAACATTCTTCACCTGAGTCAACTGAGCCATCACTACAACAAACTGTTAAATCCAATTCTGACCATCTCAGGATACTGATTTGAAAGGTCATTTCCTTTGTATGCCTTACCAGAAAATCTGTTCGCTTTCCCTTATGAAAAAACATTCTTAACAAACATGTCTTAGATGAAGCAACATGGTAATCTTAAAATGCTATATCATTTCAATCATACCATAAATTAACTTATAATTTTACACTTTTCTAAATCCTAATGTTGTCTAAACCGACCTCTGATACCAACTATAAATCCCCAACCTTAAACCTTACTTAATATTTAATGAAATGATTAATTTACATTGGGCATCTTTTCAGGTTTAGTGTTTTAGAGAATTAGAACATAACTATTACATCTCAAAAGATTACAAATTAGACACTTCTACTAAGTTTCCATAATAAAAAAACTCTTAAAAAGAACCATGTCTAGTTCCATGTTTTATAGAGCATGACATTTCCTTGATCCCATACTTGACCTTATTTAACATTAAGTCCTGTGAAAAACACTTCAACAAAACTTGGGGTGAGCATAAAGAGCTCAGTAAGGGATACTCAAAGAATGAAAACTGTTACTTTTTCAAACATCATGTAAACCATGTATACTCTATAGAAGTAATACCTTCACCTTCATGAAGTAGTAAAAACTCTTCACTGAATAAAGTATCATTACTTAACTTTTTGTAACCAATATATTACCATAAAACCCATATAAAGAACACATAACATATATAAAGGTAACTTGGGACATAAACATACTTAAGTAGAATAACCATACGGTCAAATTCCACACATATCACTTAATGGAATAGCCATACGACCAATTTCCATACATACTTAATGGAATAGCCATATGGACGACTTCCATACCCAATGCATTGGAGGTTATAATGTAACCACCTGTCCTGGTATTCATGGCACCAACTGTCATATTGTTTATCACGTAACCACCAATCAAATGTCCAAGTACCAATATAAAATCATAAAACATAAAACCAATATAAAGGAATGATAACATTTCCACATTTCAATCACAATATATCATAATAGAATCCTCTATCAAAACCATTTTCAATACCAAAATACATAAAAGAGTATATGGTATTTATTTTATTTTAAAAAAACAATACGTCTTTTTGAGGAAGCCAAAGACCAAATAATACTCGCGGCGGCGGAAAAGGTTGTTGTCACCACGTACGTTAAAAGAAAAATTCCTTTTTGTCGTTTTGTAAAACGCTTTGTAGAAAAATATTCCTTTTGTATAAAAGTAGAAGTCAAAGGGGATTATACACTGTATAAAAGAAATTTGTGTATAAAATGAAATATTCCTCAATGAAAGGAGATTGAGACGAAGTCCCTTACCTCGGGCCCGACTTGACTCGATCGTTCTTTAACGTCCTGAATAATAAACATGAGTTAATTTCTACTTGATTAAGAACATTTTTAAAGTTAATTATTCTTTTTATATCACTTATTGCCATTTTATAAACATTATGTAACCATTTACATTAATAATGTTTGTTTTGTCGATATTTGGTTCTTAAGTCGAAAGTGGACTTCTTATAATTACATGTTGTTCGTGTGGTCAAAGGTTCTTTATATCCAGAATGACATTCCTGATTTGGATATCATATATATCATATATATCCAGCATATACATGTATTTATAATATTACATAATCATTTAGAGGTAAGAAATGAAATGCACCGTTCATGGAGACGGTAAGCCGTACGTACGCATGAACACTACTTTCATTTCTTTGTCATATTAATGGAATTAAAACTAAATGAGAGGTATGTATATTTTAATTCGAGAATTATATTCATCATTTAGATATAACATTATTATATATATCCATTATATACATGTACTTTTAATAGTACATTACATTTGGGGATAAGTAATGAAATGCACCGTTCATGGAGACGGTAAGCCGTACGTACGCGTGAACGCTACTTTAATTTATATCTCATACTTTAATGGAAAGAAATAATAATGATATAGAGGTATATTATAATTCCAGTATAACATCATATATAATAACTTTAAATCCATCCTTTACACTTCCCACATATGGCATTAACGAATCACATCACTTTGAGGGGGCAGTAGTCCGCACTTCCTTAAATGATGATATCGTGTTTACCCATAATGGAAACCATAAAGGTATTCCCAAAATGAAAAATACAGAATCTTAAGGAAAACATAAACATATTATATATCATATATAAATATAGTGTCATCTTAATAGCCACCTTTGAAGGTGTTAAAAAAATGATGAACAATCATCGTTTCGGGAGGCAGAAATTCTCCATCCCCGGAAACAGTATGTTTTTAACCATTAGATGTAGGTGTGTGTAAGTGTAGATCGAATACATCTTATAACAACATCCTAGTATATTTTGGATACTGGAGTTGTTACAAAAAAAAAGAATAAAAAGAGTTTAGGGGGTTGGAGAAGCAAAATAAAAAAAAAGGATTCAAAAGAAGACATTGCCTTAAAATCGGGTAACTCTCTTAGATTTGAGCTCTAAGGCTTCCTTGGGAAGACTTATGCCCAAATTGAGGCTTCAATGAGTAATAGAGGGATGTGGAGAGCCAAAATGGGTAGGGGTTGGCCGAGCCAAAGGCTTTGGGAGTCTGGGTAAGGAGGTAGAGGTGGGGGCCTTTTATAAGAGGAGAGGAGTGGCACTCTTGGAAAGTAATGAAAAGTCACTTTATTTTAAACTGTTATTCGGATTTAAGATGTCCCACATTGATTTATTTCGAGGATATGGTGATAATGGTTTGAAATCCACTCATCCAATAGGTTTTGGACATGTTTTGGTCTTAGATATTACATTATCTTTCTATTTTATTTAAATCGTTAAATAATGAGGTCATCACTGTATCATCATGATGTCATGAATAATTTAATTTATATACTGTCTAAAAATTATAAAAAAATACTATGATGTAGGAAATTGTTAAATCATTCTAATGAATAGTTATAGTAAAAAAATCTGTCTTGTATAACCCCATGTAAAAATTGTTTTAGTAAAATAACTCATGTTTGTGTCATTTTTTTCCTTAACATTTAATAAATAGTTATTTATGTCATCTCCCAACCAAAGTGGCTCCATGGGGTCCCCAAGATGACCCATGGCTTTACATGGTCGGCCATGACACATACAATGAGGGTAGGACATGTGTCAGGCTCATCTCATATTATTTAAACATTATTTTTACACTAAACTACACTAATTACCACTAATCGCGATTAAGAACTTAAAAGTTACTATTCACCAAAAAAATTATTTTTATCTCAATGAAACAAATTTTACTTCTTAATGACAACCATGTATGTCGGGTTTTTGAAAATCAAATCACAGAAGTGGCAAATTTTCATTTAAATGGAAAATCAGTCTCTTTAACTACCACTTAGTGGTTTCACTATTCATCAAAAATTGATGTTTTTCATAAAAATACCAAAACATCACCATAAGCTATATTTGATATTCTGAATTCAAAAATGAAGTCTATTTTACAAAATTAAAAATGCATAAGTCACATTAATTAATTTAATAATTAATTCCCGCTGTCAGAGCAAATAACATGTTTTTATGAAACAATAAGTATCAAAAGATTGACACTAGTTTAAGTCCGATTTCAAAGTGAAATTAATTCCAACGACCACTATTGGATTTAATGGTAAAAATATTTTCTAATTTAACTTTAAAACCAATTAAAATGATAATCTAATCATATAAATAAATTATATTAAAAAGAGGTTTTGAATTAAAGTACAACATTTTACATTATTCATTAAAAAATGAACTTTATCGGAAAGATACCAAAAATTTACACAAAGTAAATTTTGATATCCCGATTCTAAAGAAGTGTTAAATTTGGTCCAATAGAATTTATAAGATTGATCAAAACTATATTTAATGACGGTTCACCGTCAAAAGGTGATAAGTGAACCCTTAGTGAAAATTAGGGTATAAATGCCTAAAATTGAATTCTTTCCATATTTTAAGCCTTTATCTTTTATTGGATAAATGTAAAAACATTTAAAAACATATATAATCATATTTCAGTTATTTCTATCTATTCCCGCCAGTACAACGACTACGTGTTAACTAACATTTAAAATAATATTAATTTATTACTAGTGTGCAACGTAAGTTTTCAAAGAAACTCATCGTTGTGTATCGAGTATGCTATCGATCGTAGAAACCCCTTTTAATTAAAATTAATATTTAATTCGTAAATATTAATAAATATGAAAATTATTTATTCTTTATTTACCTGGGATGTTACATTAACCATTAGATTCACTTTCTAGGATTAGAGATTAATCTATTAACCATATTGGTTTGGAAAATAGTGAATGAAAACTAGATATACTTTCCACTATTATATTGTCCTTATGGTCCTTTGAAAGATACATTTAGTTCATTGGGCATAAAAAACTCATTTCTAGGAATAAAGGGGTGAATAAAAAATTTATCAAAGCACAACCAACAGATAGAATTGTTCAAATAAAATTAATACCTTTCGATTAAGAATATTTTCTTATATTAATATGTAGTAATTAAAATCTTTATAATTTTTGAAAATTTAAAAAAAATCATAATTCTGTAATTTTTTTGAGTCAATGTCTTCAAAATGATCATAGATTTTGAGCTTTGAGGCCCTAAACGTCTTATTGTTCATTCATGTGTTTTGGAGTGATGACTTCATTACCTCACTATAAATATTTAATCTTTTACTCTAGGTACATATATTTAGTTTCTGCTGATGTTATCCGTAATAGATACTTTGTTACATGGTAGTTCATCTGACTTTATACTTCTAATTCTTTATTTTTAGATGATTATTTATGAGCCCTTCTAATGTTATGTGATTTAAAATAAAGAAATTACCAATAAATCTTTCATAGAGATAAATATCAAAGTTATGGGAGACCATTTAAATATGGTGCGGAATATGGCTCCCTATCTAATGAATGAATCGTTTATTCGATATCATGAATAACACATTACCCACAATGTGTAAGGTGGTATAATATTTAGATACATTATAATATATTTATTAATTAAAATAAATTCTTTTTATTTCAATTAAAGAAACACCGTGTTTTCTTACATTTCACACAAGATCGACCTTGCTCAATAGTTTAGGTTTCATGGAAAAGAAACATTCCTTGATAGCATATTTTAAACTCAAGAACAACCTTCCTTGATAGATTTCATTACAATCAATGCCATGTTTCACTAAATAACAATGTATTATTAAAATATTACTATTTAATATAAATGATATAACCTAGCTGTCATGTTAGTAGTTATAGATAGTATTAACTAACTTATGAAATTTTTTGTTTTACATATGTATGAAATGTATTACCTATTTACCAATTAATCAGAAATGAAAATAAGAACCAATTGGATATAAAAATAGATATTATTAAAATATGCTTCAAAATGAGTTATTTTTTAATTTTCATAATTAATAAAAACTAATAAATGATTTTAATTTTATATAAAATTTACATGTTCAATAAAAAAATTAATATTCTACAATTATGTTTCATATTCATAAGATAAGAACATGCCCTAATTTACACATAAATTATAAATTTTTATAAAGGAAAGTTTACCACCTTTTAATGGTGAACCCATCATAAATCTAAATTTGAAAAAATTAATTGATTTAGAAGTTTAAAATTAACTTTTTATTTTCATGATTTACCTAATAACAGTGTTACGTTGAATTTTTTATACTTAATGAACCATTTAAATAATTAATGAGTAGTTAAAAAAACTGAATTATAGTTGAAAACTACTTTTTCATTTAATTTATTTTTATGGTTAAAGTATTCTTTTAATTTGATTAAAATTTTAATTAGATAATATTTTTAACAATTAAAAAATTTTATATCATTGTAATTAATTTCAATTGCATGTTGATTATAAAAACATAGAAAAAATTCAGATGTTTTTAATTTAAAACATGCATTGTTGTCCTACCATCATGATGAATTTTAAATTAATTTATACCAAATTGTTTATTGAAATTTGAAAAACTAGACTCTATATTTAGTGTCATAATAATTTATATTTTATAATAATAAAAAATTTATTATGACTAATATTATTTTTTAAATTAATTAAAATTTATTACAACGATTAGAGTAAAGTTGAGTTTATTAATTAAAAAACCATGACCATAAGTCCCAAAAAACCTATAAACATTTCCAAGAGCAATTTTATGGCCATATTTCAAACCTATCTTATCTTGTATCAATTTTTTTCCATTATTTTATCTTATTTCTACATGAAAAACGTTCAGGGAATTCCCCTATTAAAATATTACAAGAGTTACACTCTTTCTCTACTATAAAAGGGAATCATCTCATCCTAGAGCCTCACACATATAAATAAACACTGTCTCGACAAAGATATACCAAAATAGATCCTAAAATACATCACCTTGTACTAAAACTATTCACTTTGGAATAAAAAAAATGTAAGAAAGAATTTTGTTCAAACCGAAATAAGTTACCTGATTAAGAGGTAACATCTTCTCTCAAGCTCCCAAGTTTAAAATCTGTTATCCACCCCCTAAAATATAATTATTCTATAATTATATAACAAAACCTACATCCACAATATATTTTTGTTTCTATATGTAAATATTTATACCTATAAAAATGCACACCTCCATCTAATTGGGGAAAAACATATTGTTTATGTGTACGATGATCTACTACCTCACAAAACCGTGATTGTTGGATTTTCCATTACCATATATCATGATGGCCATTATGATGGAAAATATCTATATATATGTTAAAATATGATATTTAGTTTTTATTTATTCTACTATACTTTTTATTTAGAACATAAATATATTCATTCTATCTTCTGTAAATTTGATAATTTTGTATGGGAAGTATGGACTTCCACTACATTATAGCGATTTGACTCATTCATACCATACATTGATATTATAAAGGATAGTTTTAAAAACAAATATAAAAAATAAATAACATAAATATATTATCCTATAATTATAACATTCATATGTATAATTTTTTATTTTTTTCATTTAATACAATATTTGTATGAATGTATCATTCATGCATATGTACAACATGCCATCTCCATGAATGGTGCACTTCATTTCTAATCTCCTAATATTACAGGCTACTATAAATACATATATAATGTATATATATGATACTAAAATATGGGTTTAATTTATATAGATTATGAAACTATGATAATTTAAATAGTTACGATAATGAACAAGTTAAATCACATTCAACAAACTAGGCAATTGACAGACAAAATATTGAAAAAAATGAATGGTTTTTGAAAAACATGTAATAATATAAGATAATAGGGTCATATATGATATCATAAATATAAATGTTATTTTTTTATAAGATGGTAATATTTTTAAACCCATTTTATAGTAGTTCAAAGGACATTCTCCCGAAACGAAACTAAATGTAAGGGATTAACTTCTATCTTTTTACACCCGTGAGACAAATGTCATGTTTCGAACATACATGGATTTTCTGGTGTATCTACTTATTATTTTTATATATTATACCCTTAATTAATTTATCATCATGTTATTTAAGAGTTCCATATAATATTATAAAATCATGAGGATTATATTTTAAAAGGATTCATTGAGGTATGAGAATCTTTATAATGTTTAATTATTATTTTCCTAAAAAATAACCATAATATTACTTCAATGGTATTTACATTTAAGTAACTTATATGACCATTGTTAAATATAAATTTGCAATTTCAATAATCTGGTTATTCATTACATTTTTAATTTATTAGTACCATTTTTTACTCTTTTGTACTCAATTTGTTTACAAAATGAGTTTTAGAGAACATGAATTTGTTTCCCTATTTAGTTAGAGAACTTGTTTTCTTCTAAAACCATTTTTGTTATAATGCTTTTAAAAATATCTACCCATACCAGTACACACAGGATAACATTTTTCTCTATGTAAAAAAGTTTTTTTGATAAATATTTTGATAATGTAAGTGACATTCAGAGTGATGGTTACCATTATAAGTTTGATTTTATAATTTTAAGATGTAATTAAACTACTTATTAAAATTATGTTGGATGTTACCACACATTCAAATAATAACTATTACTTATAAACTATAAAATCTTTATGATACTTTAATTTTAAAAGATGTTATATCCTAAACTCGGATATTTCTAAGTACACTTTTTAATTAGTTAATCATTGTTCAATCATTAGTTATTCCTTAGTAAATTATTAAATAGTTATTCAATAAAATTACAGAGTTAATATATAAATAACATAGAGTTAAAAAAAATAAAGAACACCATGTTTTGAGCTTCTACCATCTCTAGCAGGGAATTAGACATCAAAATTTTAGAAAACCCGTTGTCACAAAGGATTTATGAAAATATGATATTATATTCACTCCAAGAAAGGCTATAATCTCGAAACATGGTGTTATTTATTTTTTAACTCTATGTTATTTATATTTTAACTCCATGTTATTTATATTTTAACTCCATGTTATTTATATTTTAACTGCAGGTTATTTATATTTTAACTCCATGTTATATATATTTTAACTCCATGTTATTTATTTTTTAAATCCATTTTATTTATTTTTTAACTCCCTGTAATTAATTTATTAACTCCATCTTATTTATTTTTTGACTCGATGTTATTTATTTATTAACTCTATGTTATTTATTTTTTAACTCCATGTTACTTATTTTTAAACTCTAGGTTATTTATTTTTTAACTCCATTTTATTTATTTTTTCACTTTCACTCCATGTTGTTTTTTAACTATGTTATTTTTTAACTCCATGTTATTTTTTACCTTCATGTTATTGAATATCATTTGAACTGTAGTTTTATTTTTAACTCTATCTTATTAATTAATTAATTTCTAATTAATCATTCCTAATAATAACAATCATCATCCTTACAAAATTATCAATTTATCATTTCATTTCATAGATATTATAGTAGTTTATAAATAAATATGCATATCTTAATCATATCCTCAAAGAGTGTAAAACTAGAATGCAGCAAGGCCCGTTGTCGTGCACTAGTTCCTGTTCGAGTCTATCTCAAATCGGTGTTTTCAGGTTTTACCCCTAGGTACATCTATGCTC
Organism: Viscum album; assembly: GCA_963277665.1. Lineage (NCBI taxonomy): Eukaryota > Viridiplantae > Streptophyta > Magnoliopsida > Santalales > Viscaceae > Viscum > Viscum album. Next base: position 1,222,396,663 of record OY728159.1, read on the forward strand.
GAGCCACATTCACTTGTTTTTATCTAGAAACGGATTTTATTTATTAGATAACATATCCTTTATGTTACAAAAATTTCATTAAAAGAACCCTAAATTAATTTATAATAATTATAATTATAATTTCTAAATGTATATAAATAAATAAACAATCTAATAAACAAAAAAAATTTAAAACTAAATATACTACTATAGAAATAAAATATTTAACTATAAAAAATTCAACTATATAAAAAATAGTAAATTTAAAAAAATATTTAACTGAAAAAAATTATACAAAATGGAAAACATTAAATTAAAAACCATACCTCTAAAAGCATTCAAAAAATTTGAATCTGCAACCTTCATTGAAAAGACATAAAATGAGAGGCAATTGAGTGTTTGGAATTTAAGAGAAGGGGAGGGGGGATCTTCCATTTTATAGGGTGTGGAAGTAAAGGCGGCACCACGGGTTTCGCCTTTCGCAATGTCATCAGGCGAAAGGCGGCACCTGTGGTGCCCCCATTCGGATGACGTTATCTAGAAATACAGCACCGCGGGTACTGCCTTTTCCAAGTCAGTGATACATGCCGATAGTGGAAAGGTAGAATCTGCGATGCCGCATTTCTCCCAAAATGAAAAGGGGGCATCTGTTATGTTGCCTTTGCATTACATTTTGAAAAAAAAAATCCCTAACCATTTTCTGTAATTTTTTTTTAAAATGTATAAAAAGACACAAAATTTAGAACATAGTATCTGAAAAAATATCTTCTTTTACAAACAAAATAGAAGGTGATATACTTGATTAAATGAGGAATTAAAAATTTATTATTAATGATTTTGTTTTTGAAGGTGTTATAACACTGATTATATTTATATTAAAATTAAAATACTCTATTTATAGTCGACAATGAGGAGGATGTAATGGTTGAAAATTGTATTGGAATTTCATAAATATTTTAATACATTCCTAAAAGAAATGTATATGGTGTTTATTTAACAATATCTAATGATATAGAACAATTAAATTATAATAATCTAATAAGGATAAAAAATTGGATGTCCATAATAATTTTTCTCATCATGTAAAATCTATTCAAACAATGAGAAATTTGAGGATTCCTTACACAACTCATCTTTTTTTGATGTAGAACCATGAGGTGTAAATTAATCCATGATGTATATAGTGTTAATTCATTCCTATAACTAATAGTGATAATTATTTTATATGATAAAATCATTATATTCTGTTCATAAATTAAATTATAATAATATTAATTGAATAATATGGGCGTCCAAAAAGAAATTGAATGAGAATAAAGAATTTATGACAAAGAAAGAATTAATTATGAGAAAATGACATAAAAAAATTGAATGGATTGACTTTAATTATTCATATTAATTGATATATATAATTTATAAATTAAATATAATTCATTCGACACAACTAAAATAGAAAATAAGGTATTCCAACTGTAAGAAATGCATATCTTTTGTAGTGTTGTACATAAAGAAGAAAATTACATTGAACATCCATGAGTATTTTTTCAATTAATATTTGATAAATATATTTTTAAGATAAGAAATTTATTTATAGGATGAAATAATAAAAAGGTAATGAAATTAAATGATCCAATCATGATTTATATCAAATAATCATAGATAAGGTAAATGGGACTGAGAAAACTACATTATGTAGAACAAAAATAAATATATCATAGTTGACATTTTTCAATGATGAAATTTTGTTTTTTAGAAATAATGAAGGAATTTTTGGTGTATTTTACACATAAATAAAATATTGTTTTAATTTTTCTAATTGGATAGGAAAAAAAATTGGTAGATAATTTATTCTAATATAAATATTAAATCCATTATTAAAAATATAAATACTTACAAGGACTGTTAAAGAATATTGGAATTGAGAATGAAATGTATTTTACCAATATAACATAATTGGGAAAAATCTATCATAGTATGAATATAGAATGGAAGGCAATCAACAAATCTTTTAAAGATTCTTTAGAATATTTTGATTCTTGATAGAGTCAAGTCTAGATTTTTTATATGTTGTTACATTATGTATATGATATCAATGATGACCTAAGTATAATCATTTAAAATTAGGGAAGATAATTATAGGGTATTATTAATGTAATTCTTAATAAGTATTAGTTTATTGTATCAATGAAGATATCATTATTTTAATATAAATAGATGTGGATTGGGATGAAAATGATTATGATCTAATATCAATATCTGGTAGATAGTTTTTAAGGGATAAAATGGTATAACTTATAAATGAATATGAAAAATATTATTACCTAACGTATTGAATAACTGAATATGTGACATTGGATTGAGATATAATGAAATATCAAATATAAGAGTATATTACTTTAAAATCTCCTGGTAGAGGTTATGTAACTCTTTGGTGTGGTTTATAATAATAAAATTTTCCTTCATATTTCAACATATAATTTTTACCCTTATTCATCAAATATAAATATTTTCGTATAACATAATCTCTTGTAGATGATTGTAAATGGATTTATAAATGTTTTGTGGTCTCTTATAATTTTGATTAAGAAGGTTCTGATTATAGCATACACATAGGTGAGAGCGTGTGTGTGTGTATGTGTGTGTGACAAATTGTTTTTTAATAATGTATTTGGGGATGGTTTATGATAAATATCCTTTTTATAGTCTACATGTAGGAAATTACAGTAATATATAAATAGGAATTGATTTTAAGAGAAGATATGATTACTGATGATTATAATAGAATATGACTTTCTATTATAGATTGATTTTTATTATTATTCACTATTCCGAATTAAATTATTGATTACTATCATATATGATTAGAATCATTGAGTAATAATTCATTAAAAAAATTGTTTAAATTTACTTGGTTGAAGGAAAAAAGGAGGGGGTTATTGTGAGATATAATAATTATAGAGTTATTATGGTTGTAATAAAAATATGTTGATAAACATTTAAATGACTCGAGGATATTATAATTAAGAGATGTGTTATATTTTATTACGAACACATAAATCACATTTATTATCCTTTGATGTATGGATATTAAAATGAGATGAAAAGAATTGTTTTGGACCATCATGTTATAGTTTTAATTTTAATCTATTTATAATAAAATTAGAAATCGTATCACAGTGTTTGATATATCCATTTGAGGTTCATGACGTAAGAATTCATATTATAAAGGATTCAAAAAAATTTCATATTAATTATCATCATATGTAGAGGTGTTTCAGAAAAATAATTTATTCCTCTGGAAATTAATGAACATTATGGTTTGATATATTTTTCCAAGGCCATTTATTAAAATTATCATGGAAAAATAATGAAACATAATAGTGAATTTCTATATTGAAGTGAATTGGAATCATTAAGAACCTAGGCACATAAATAAGGTGGGTGAATTATGAAATACATTGAAGTAGATTTTTTTTCATTTCTTCTATATTATTCAAGATCTTGTTCGATTCTTATATGTAATAGAATTAAGCATGTCGTTTCATTATGTGAAACCGTATCACCCATCAATGAATAGTGACATAATTAATGAATTTTTGAACACTGGGATTTCCATGGATTAACTATAATGGGCTAATCCAGTGTCCACATATTAATAATCTAATTAAATTCCTAATTAATCACTACTTCACTAGTTTGTGGTAAAAAATACACGATGCTCTTAGTACTCATCCACGGTCTATGGAACCTTCCACTCATTCACTCACCTCTTCCTTGAGTGTTACAAATATTATATTATACAGTAGTATGTATATATTTCTGTATATTAACATGATGTTCAATAAAAGAAAAGTACAAGAAATTTATAATTATTTTATCTTCATATTTTAAATAGGTTCAATGACATGTTCTATGTGTTGATTCCAATTATAATGCTAGATATTTCTAACTCTCGGTAAGAATATTTTTAACATTGATTATCTATAAAACAAAACACATCTAAAAAACTATGAATATTATAATTCCAAAAATAGAATTACCCATAAATTTACTATGGAAACAAAATGTCATGATCAATATTTTTTATGAGATTCCTTGAACCTTGTCACATCCCAACCCTTTTAGGGGTCAAGACACAAATACCTGAAGGCGGCCTTCATAGACCACGAATTTTTGACAAGTGTTGAAGGAACAACATAATCGTGGATGCCTTTTCCTATGTACCATTACACACACATGCAACGAAAACAATAGAATAGTGAAGAGGGAAAGGAAAAGATGATAAACCACTACTATATATAAACCAAAAACATGCATCGACCTTTAAAAATTACATATACAAGTTCTATATAGTAAAATGAAAGGAAAAAAGGGGAAAATAAACAACAAATAAGAAATTTTCCCAAACCTGGTAGTAACTAAAAAGAAAAAAATATGAGAGATCCCCACTCCTGGATCCAATTCCATGTCCACCGTGTGTGGTGCAAGAACCAATATCCCGTAACTCCTATGATGTTATGATCAACCTGTCTATCTTCTGTATGTGTCAAGATACGTGTAGGAAAATCATTTAAATGGGTGAGTATAAATATACTCAACATGATGCCATAAAAAGGTGAAGAGGGTAGTAAGAGATACAACTAAAGGGGAATGTGGTGGATAGAACAATGTATACTAAGGAGTATATCTCAACCAAACAAGATAATGAAATCAAAATCATCCACAGTAGGATCGTTACATGGCTAGAAGATGAACTTCTCAATAAGACTTATCTCTCTATAGTAAGAGAGTAAACTCTTCCAACTATGGGAAGCTATACAAGAAAATAATGCGGCATACCCCAATTATCTTCACCGTTCTTGGAAAGAGAGTAACCAAAACCCATGAAGTGGGCACTAAAACTATATATATATAATCTATCAAATAATCCCAAACAAGAGAGTTAGTGGATATATATATCTCTACTCATCCCTGGAAGAACATTTGAAAACATTTCCAAAAGTATACATCAATGATTCCCATCATCCCTCACATCTACCATGAACTTGTACGCCAATTGGAATTAATAACCACACCTTGATAATATCCTAATTGGGAAATTATGTCTTTCCTGTATAGTTTTAGGTCATGTCACAAGGATCTATCTCGCTGCGGAATGTGCCCCTCTTACTCATGAGTCCAAATTAATGATAAAGTATGTCTCGCCACTCATCCATAGATAGAAATAGTTGAACCAATGTAGAGGACCCAAAACCTAGTGTTTCAGGAAAGTTATACTCTAATGGTCATCATAGAGGACCTATACCATAGTGATTCCGGGTGATTCCATTCTAATAGTCATCGTCTAGGGCACACACCTTGATTTCACGGGGGATTCCACTCTTGTTCATCGTGGCCCCTCACCCTACTACATTATGGGGATTCCATTCAAAAGTAGCTGAAGGAGGACCCACACCCATTCCCAAGGGGGTTTCCATTATTATTGTCATAGTGTAGCCACGCCCTGGGGCATCAGGTTGATTCAACAAAAATTTATTGCATACCCATGCCTGAGTGTGTCTGTAAGATTCCACGCAGAAGTCTCTAATATCATCGCTTGATCATAGCCATATTCATACATCTCTTGTAAAGGAATAATTCCTTGAACATCTCATATAGTACCTCGAAATCCTCTACGAATGGAATAATCATGTCCAACAAGGAAAAAATCAGGATAGGGTACTCATGTGACAAAATATGAGTTCAGATGAATAAGACATAGAGGTATGGGATTCCTAGTAATTCATGGAGTGTATGGGACACAAAAATCTTGTGACCCTTCCTCACTACCTAGCCTTGTACCTATCCATACATGGGTTCAAAACTAAAATCAATTAGCCAGGTGCATGCTAGTGTACTCCCAATGTATATGAAACCCTTACCTAAAAAGTTTTATGTGCATATAATGGTCGTTATTCATCTGATGGGAGAAAATGTTATTCAACCAACATACCTCTTAGAATGGCCCAATATAACCAAACTGATCCCACTATCCCAAACCATATGAAAAAACATAAGTACAAATAATAATTCTCTGGAAATAGACTCCATGTGAATAAAATGAATCTCTCAACATCATACAAAAATAGTACTTCATAGGGCCCATGCCTCAGTATCAAAACAGAATGAAAACATCATACCAATAGTGATTGTCATGGAAAAAACTTGGGATCATCTATTCATTTTTCCAAAACTGACACCCAGTGAAAAATTTACATTTCACTAAAACTCCCAAAATGGCTCTCATGGAAACCGCACCTCAATTTGTGTTTACATGCCCAATATTTTCCTTGAAATGTCCACCTCAATTCTATTGACTCAACATAGCTAACATCACATCAATCAGACAACGATGTTGTAGATACACTCAATAGAAGAAACTCCAAATAATAAAAAATATTATTATTATTATTGGATGTTTTATACCACCAATCCTCATTCCCGTAAAATATTTTTCTCAAATTGGCCTCAAATGTTATTCATCAATGAAAGGGTCATATTGTTGTAGACAACATGTAAAAGAGATGACATGTTTAAATGATATTGGGGTTTGATGATGCCCTGACAGCTTCAGCCCATTCCAGCCACCTATGTCCGACCAAACCACGAACGAGCCCGCTTTATTGAGGATCACCTCATACTACTCCAAATAATCACTGCCACCCCACTGTGATGCCTCGCCTGATCATAAACGGTGCGGCTCGCACTGGTTGTGGCCACCTCCCCACAACCAAGATGTCGTAGTCAGCCATCGTGTGACTTTGTCAGACCACTTGAAATACCTCAGTGATAGAAAACAAATCTAATTGTGGATCTGAAAACCCTGAGACATGATCGTCACAGACTCGACCTTCGATCATTTATTCATCACTGTTTCAACACAACAAAAAGTTGGAACTTCTTCTTTCCACTTTTGCATCATCTCCGGCACCCAAAACATGTAACCATCATAGATCTGTAATACCTACAACACCTTCATCACAAATCAATGTGCATATCGATGTTTTAGATTCTGTTTCTTCATATAAAAAAGTTAACAATGAAGAAAAGTGGAGAACAGATGAATAAATGAAGATTGAGAAATTGAAAACTCAATCATATGATGATAGATGTTAATTTGTCCATAGATAATGATAATAAAAGTAGTAGAACTGACCAGATATCAAAATGAAAAAATATCAATTGGGGAAAAGCAAAATCCGAATGAAGGATCATACCTATATTTTGGATTTTTCATTGCATTTGTTCCTCTCTCATCATCTTGGATGATAGGTTTTGTTGTGTTACTCCAACAATCTGACGTCGAATATCTGTTTAAAGGAGAGGAGATATCATCACTGGTATCTAAGGGAGAAATGAAGCAACCCTTACTCATTACCATTAAAAACATGCTTTTTTGAAATGGCCTACGGTCATAGTATCCAAGCCTCCCGTAGCCTCTCACATGAAGTCACTGATAGCTAAAACAACCCATTCCATAATCATTGGCAGTCTCATATTTCCAATCCAAGTCCTCTTTAAAATTTTATTATATTCAATGGCCTGATAAAATAATTAAATTTATTTATTTTATTAATGATAATTTTGTCCATTGGTTTTTACTGAAGACCCACGATGAATTTTTTTTCCAACATAGGGTAAACAATATGGTCTGGAGTCAACTGTGGTATTAGACTTCAATTATGAGGTAACATTTTAGGATGATCTAATTTCTATCACATTTATAGTATAAAATATAATTAATAATTTTATAAAATTTATTCCAGGCACACCAGGCCTCAGAATCGCATGTTTCCTTATCTCCTAACTCTATAAATATAAGTAGAAATATTCCAATGTCTAACTTGAAAAAAACTGAGTCTCTATATTATTCCTTCCTTCAATATTTTCATTCTCAAAAAGTAAAACATGGGAAAACATCTAGATTCTAAGATCACACATAGATTCCCAACCCCCAAGAGCTCCCTTGTACATTTTTCTGCATCCAAAACATGAGAACAAAGGGAAATATCCATCCTCATATATTCTACTTTTGTTGATGATATGAATAGGATAATGTACATATCTTTTCTCCTCTGAAAAGTGGAAAAAGTCTTTCACCCACCAGAAATTCGGGGATAGGTTAAGGTGGTAGGCAGTCCCACCAACCTTCTAAGCAATCTTGAACAACCTGATGAACCTTGAGGATTTATTTCATTCCCATATGAATAAAAACACACAATCCTTATACATATTCCCCAACAGATGGATTATATGATCAGTCTTCCCATCCGTTTGGTGGTGAAAGGTTTCAATCATACACAATTGGGTCCTGAATGCCTTAGGTTGGTCTATCCACAACAGTGACGTAATCATCATGTCACAATTGGAGTAAAACATTGAGGGTACCCCCTGAATGTGTATGGTATACCATATATACAATTTCCCCAAACTATCCACCAAAATATTCTCCTTGATTGCTAGGAAGTGCCCCAACATTGTGAGTCATTCAACTATTATCGAGATAGAGGAAAGTCCCTCCAAAATGAATGTAATTCATATGCCAATGTTCATGGAGATTTCATCCCATTTCTACTCTATTATGTCATGAGATTGAAACATCATGTTGGAAATCAATGTTCAGCCTTCACCTACATCACAACTGGAATGACAATTTGTCTCTATATTAAGATATCGTGATTCCATCCTTCTGAATAATTATTTGGGGCATGGCCTTTGGATATATGGTTCACACAATATCTCTTAATTAGTGTCTCATAGTTGGAAATCATTCACATTCCCATTAATTGATGGAGTCGACAACATCAATTGAAGAAAACAATCACCCTATTCCTCTACAAGGGTCAGCTTCCAATGAGTTAACTACTCAGAAACATCCCACATATGGTGTTCCTCGTAATCCCTACTATTACATCACCAATGACATTACACTTACTTGGATTATAGATTTTCTTGATGTCATAGTCCTATAGGAAATCTCACCTAGAATCACTGTCTCAGGATCATGTCTCTCTGGGTGGACAGGTACCCGAGACTCTGGTGGTCTAAATCGACCACCAAGCCCTATCTCATATGTTCGTGTATCCACGTCCTAAAAGATAAGACTACCACTGCCATATCTAGGTAGTTAGTCACTTATCTCTATTCTTGGTGTCTCCAGGAACTATACCTGCACTTGATAACTACCATATCAATGTTGATGTTGTGAACTGAAAGGATCCCGTAAACATGGTATGTGTGTAACCTAATCCTACCATAAGTGGATGGATAAAGAAATCATGTGGTATACCCCACACATCAATTCCACTCATGGATGTAGAGTTACCCAAAACCAGTCACATTCGTGTACAAACTAGTGGAATTCCTACCAAAATGTTGTCAAGAATAAAAAACACCACTAGAAATTATAGGACATTCTCTAACACTCCATTGTAAATCCCCACAATGAACGCACATGTACAAGGGACTAATCCACCATCCCTAGAAATTATTCCTTTGAGATGCATTGAATTTAACTCAAAGATTTTTCTCACTTCATAAAAATGAATCTCATTTGGGGGAAGGACCACACTTTCTCATGAATTCAATGGTACATCAAATAACAACGATACATGGATACACTGTCACCCCATTACTCCCCGGTAAAACCTAAATAAAAAATGAAGGTAGAAAAGAGTATCTCACCTAGTTTCTAACAAGTTCTACCATAATAAGGTAGAAAAGAAATAGGATGTATCTTTTATAATCACAAGCGTTGTAGGAATGTAAACATCTCAAGCATGTCGTTTCTTGTGGCCTTGACCACCAGCTCCCCATGCTTGTTGTGGGCCTCCTGGTGGTGGTGGAAGGACATCATAGATTCATCCTCAAACCACAGTTCTTCCTTATCTTCTACGAGCATCACCTCTAGGGGGACCACCCCATCCACACCCATGAGATATATGATCATGAAGTTTTCTCTGTCACAACATACCATCCACAATCTTATTGGAATTCTCATAACATCTATTCGGGCAGTCTCATGACAAGTGTCTTATCCCATCACAAGCATAACATGGACCATCCCTGGGCTTCCTCAGTGCTCAACGATATCACAAACTATGTGACATAATTTTCTCATGGGATGGACTCATGAATTAATTCCCTTCTAATGAATGTCTACTAGTCGTGGATAATGCCTCAACTCTTTTTCTCATAATCTATTCCCCAGCTAATTGTTTTAGACTGAACGAAATTATCCTATGAAAAGTTTCTCCTCTATCTCCCCAATGTAGGTGTGGATTCAAAATGTCATATTGTCGAAACAGATATATATGTGAAGTTTCTTCTCCATCATTCATTCTCGAAAGTATCCATTTCGGACCACATCTAGTGAGTGACATGTAATGTCTATAAACCTAGTAGTGTAATCAGAAAATTTGATCATTCCCTACTAAAGATCAAAAAGCTCCCTGAATCCAAATATAGAATACGTAGGTGTATTAATCCTCAAAAAATAACTACTAGAAGTCATCCCATGAGCATACAGACTCATGCACATTTTTTAAACAATCACCACCAACATCATGCCAATTCATAGACATTACGGGCTACTAACACCACTATCTGATCAGTTGTTTTCTGTCCAATGCTGATGTTGCAGGCCACTAACTCTAGCCAAACCTCTACTACCTATGGATATAACTCACTGTGAAGCCTCATCAGTCTCTATGCTGGTAATAATGGAGTGTTCTCAGTCAGTGCACATCCTCAGTCTTCACTTCTAGGACAAACTACTGCTCACTAAGATGATGTTTTTGTAAATTACCACATAGAGGAAGGTGGATCATATGATGAATAATGAACTGAGTCCTCATTACTAACAATTTCATCGTCAAGAACGTGGGATTGTTTCTTAGAAAATTGTTCTCACCTATTCATCATGAATGTCATCCAAGAGGAACAAACACAGATATGAATATGTGTGTGTGTGTGTACGTATCAACAACAATGGAAAGTTAGCTCATAATGGAAAATAAAATACTCAATTATAAACGATGCAATTACTAATGTTCGTAGAAACAAGTGTCTCGAGATGTTGAGTCAACATGTGGGTAATCATGGTCCCAGTAAATGGATATGTAGACCACCAATACCATCACTGGACTCTATGACCTGAGGGTTTCTCTCTAGAAACATCTACACTATTTCTCTAAACCCAACTGAGACTTTCATAGAGAAATTTATGAAAAATTTATCAATGTTCATACCTCCTCTCGAAACGACTATGTCAAAACCAATGCTCAATCTGCCACTATCCCAATCCCACCTCCATTGTCCAAGGTGTTGATACAAGCACAAAATGAACAATAATATTGGGGAGGACTTTTCCTATGTACCTTTACACACACATGAATCCAACATATTGAAATAGTGAATAGGGAAAGGAAAAAAGATAAAGCACTAAAATATATAATCCAAAAAACATGCATCGACCTCTAAATATTACTAGTATATGTGAAGTAAAGTAAACTAAATAAAAAACTGAGTAAAAAACATGAGAAACTAAAAATTATCCCCAACCTAGTTGCAACTGAAAAGTAAAATAGTTGAGAGAGCTCCTCTCATAGAAACTAATCTATGACCACCGTACATGGTCCAACAACACATATCCTTAAGAACCTCTGAATTCATGATCAACATATTTAAAATCTGCATATTGAATGATATGTGTGGGAAAATACCCTGCAGGTTTGAGTATAAAAATTCTATGTATGAAAACCCAAAAATTGAAAAGGTGGTAGTTATAGATACAAGAGACGAGGAAAACAATTGATAAAAAAAGTTCAGTATAGAGAACAGCTCAACCTAACATGATAGTGAAATAAAACTCATCGAAACACAAGGATCTCAACATGATGAGACGGAAAATTTTTCATCATGTCTTCCTAAATTTTGAGAGTAGACTCATCTAACCATTAGAATATAGACAATAAAAGCGTGTGGCATACCCACGCGACATAGAATCTTCTCGACGGATAATATCCAAATCCAAATGAGTCTGTATTGAAACATGATATATATTTATATATATATATATATATATATATATTTACATTCATAAAATCCCAAATGAAAGTGTTTTGGGATACCTATCACAATAATTATCCTAGGAAGATGAGTAGCCAATAGTTCCAAAAGTAAACATAAATGATTTCCAACATCTATCACGTCATCCCTGGACTCCAAGTCAATGAGACACAATTATGACACCATGATAGATTACGCTTTAAGTGGATCAATCACCCACACATGATTTTAGATCTCTTCACAAAGATGCATCTCTGTTGGGAAAGAACGTGTCTTACTCATGAGTCTAAAGTAACATTAAATTACATCTCATCACGGATCCATATCCCTAAAGAGTAAATCCAATGTTGAGGAGCCACGCCCTTGTGCCGCAGGGGGATTCCACTCTAATAGACATCGTAGAAGAACCACACCCTAGTTCATGTTGGGTTTTCTACTCTAATATATGTCGTAGAGGACCCACCTTGTGATTCGTCATGGGTATTGCTCTCATCTTTATCGAGGTCCCTTTCCCTAGTGTGTCTGTGGGATTCCACTCGAATGTAGACTATAGAGAAAAACACCCATGGATATGGGGGATTAATCACTTATTATCATAGAGGAAACACACCCTGGTGTGTTAGGGGTATTCCTCTTAAATTCATCATGGACACACTCCCTGGTGCGTTAGAGGGATTCCACTTAGAAATCACTGATATCATCTCCTTATCACTACCATTGTTGAACATCACCTGAAAAGGTGTCACACCTATAACATCCTGCATGATACCTCAAAATCCACTACCGAGGGAATTATAAAATTGTACATGTAAAAAACATCAGATAGACTACTCTAGGGCTAAAATAAAGGTTCATAAGAAGCAAATAAGAGAGTAAGAAGCTTTGTAGTGGTACAAGAAACGTATGGGGCCCACACATTGTGTTACCCTACCTCGACGCCTGGCTATATACATAGCCATAATCGGGTACTAAACTATGATCATGTACCCCATGGCATGCTAGTGTACTCCTAGAGTTCATAACACCTCTATCAAAAATGTATTTTGATCGTACGCTGCTCACTATTGATTTGAGGGGAGAAAATTTAATTCTACCATTATTCATATTGAAAAAGCCCCAGATAACCAAACTGATCACACCTTCACGATCCTTGTGAAGAAAAAACATATAGTATCGACTATAAATTCACATGAAATGGTCTCCCAGTGAAGATTCTACATCTCTGATCATCTTACAGGAATGGTTCTTAATGGGTCCTCCACATAGTTCTGAAAACAAAAGATTTATCTCACTATTGTGATCCTCACAATAAAACGAATGAAAAAAACTATTCATTAGTCCAAAATAGACACTGTTTGGATAGTCAAAATATAACAAAATTGGCCATAATGGGCCTCATGGGCCCCACACCTCAATTTTGGTTTAAGCACCCAAAATTAGTCTTCAAACACATGCCTTATTTATAGTGTCTCAACACCGTTGAAGACACATCAATTGGACAGTAAATGCATGAGATACATCTGATGCAAGAAACTAAAAATAATAATGAATATATTATTATTATTATTATTGGATGTTTTGTGCCACCGATCCTCAAGAAAGAATCATAATGTTCTAAAAATGAACTCAAGATTACCACCTCATATCAAGGGTCATGGTTCCACATAGAAAAATTAAATAGATGCATGATTTAGGATATATCTGTGTTTGAAGATTCCTTGGTCTAATCCATCTGCCTTGGCCCCACCCCAATATCATGGCCTGGCCTGCTCTGAGGCTGTCTGATGCAGTGCGTTGCATGAACCCAACCGACCTGGCCTGTACCGACAGTAGATAGCTCCACATGACCAAGCCATCATCGGTGAGAGGTACACAACTATCGCCCACCGTGTAAATTTCATGGGACGTTGGGAGAACCATATTGATCGAAAAAAAAGATCTGAGATAAGATCCCAATAAATAGGGATGTGATCTTCATAGAATTGACCTCCAGTAGATGATTCGCTGTTCTTTTGACATGAAAATAAGGTAAAACCACTTTTTCTCACTGTCGTGCCACCTATACCTCTTGAAACTTAAAAACATCATAGTTCTGAAATCCCTATATCATGACATTCATAGATCCATGATTCCCGTGGTGTTTGGAAATCGTTTCATTATATAAATAAGGTAGTGATGCATAATGGAAAATAAAGGATGAAGAACACAAAGAATAGGGAATCATATTCTCAATCGGACGATGTCCATTTTTTAATTCCATCGTAAAGGATAATCAAAGTAGGGGAATAAACTAGAAATCAAATATACTACCAAAACATCAATCAGGAAAAAGTAGAATATGAAAGAAGGATCCTACCTATATTTGGATCCTATATTGAGTGTGATGTGCTCTAATCTACTCAGATCTAACATTAGGTCATGATCCTCTATAGATCTAATGTTGATTATTCATCTAATGGAATGGACAGGACTTCACCCCCATCTAAGGTAGAAATGTGACAACCCATGCTCATTTCCCTTAAATACATATTTAAAAGAAACTTCCATTAATGGTGGAATATAATAATCATGATCCCTATCAAATTAAGCCACTATTAGGTAAATAACCTATTCTAAAAATAATTTAAGTCTTGAAATTCCAATAAAAGTCATCTTTCAAATGTAATTTGATATGTTGTTCGAGTTAAAATAATTAAATTTAAAAATATTTTTTAAGAAAATTCCATATCATGATTTTTCAATAGAAGACCCATGCCAAAAAATGTTTTCTCCCTCCTAGGGTAGACTCCACACTTTATAATCAACACTGGCCTCAGATTTCTGATTTGATATACTGTTTAAGAAACATCCCATTTATGATGCAATCATAGTACAAAATATACATAACATTTTTATAAAATTAATTCTGGGCACACCGGGCCTTGAAATTGCACACATCTCAATGACTAGCTCCATGATAAATGTAAAAATATTCAAAATACTTATAAGATATAAACCAGGTCTATCAAAACCTATTATTCAATTTTATATAAATAACTGTTAATTTATCAAACTTGATACCAAAAAAATATTACTTCCTCAAATACAATCTTCTAGATTTTTATAGATATTCTTATAATTAAAAACATGTTCTTCAATTTAATACCAAAAAATTATTAATCATTTTTCAATTAAATCAGATGTAAAACAATTCCCATGTTATTTTTGTCTTGTATACCTTTAGGGACACATAGATCCTTGTCCCCTCTTCCCTATTATTCCTCTATTCCATCATTTTATTTGAATTACGCACAGTATATATCATATATCTTATAATGATTTGAATATATATTTTAAAATTAAAATAAGAAATAATTTTATAATTTCTCCCCCTCTAATTATTTACCATTTATTAATATCCTTTAGTAATTATCCACAAAAAAATTTAATTTTCAGGATTAATTTGTTTGATGAACCAGTTAACATCTAATCTAAAGACACATAATTGTTACTATTTTGATTCTACAAAATAAATATATCTTGGCATAGCCTCCATCTATAAAATTTGATAACATGGTTTGTGATTATCAATTTTAATACTATAATGAATGATATGAATGGGACCAAAATATCATGGTGAAACTCACAGTGTTCCTGGTTAGATCAAAGACCAGTTCACATCGAAAATCAGACCCCGGGGAGTAATAAACTTATGTAGAATAAAATAATTCCTCTAAAACTAGACTATGGTGTTATTTATATATCCATGGTGTAAATTCCATTAAACTCTATAAAACTAAATCTTTCATACTATATGAGAACAATCCCATCACATAGTAGGGGGCATATTTCATTCTGATCTTTATATTTTTATTTTATACTTAATTCCAATTATGGCGCATCTATATCCCCATTACATGGATACACTCAAATTGACAGTATATCTTTTTTTGAATTATTTTGTTTATCATCCTATATTTCTAAGACAAATAAAATGGATTTATTTGAAATCAAACATCAATACTCCTTGGTGTGGTCCCTCAGATTGTAGAATGGAACACATTAGATGAAAACCATAATTTTTATCTATTCTATCAAGTGATTCATTATAATATATTCTACTTCTTATATACTTCAAAAAAATCCCATAGTATCTCCGATTGATGGAAGGACAACACACCATGATTTATAAAATATATTTCCCTTAAAAAAATTGTCTTTTATAGCTTAAGATACACACACCCCCATGATGAAATGAAAACTAATACGTTATACCATAACATCCCATAGTTTTCATACATAAATATTACATCTAAAATAAAATAATATAAATTATATTAAATATCAAAATAATTCCATACCAATGTAGGTTTAGTGTATTTGGAATCTAGGATATAGAAATAACTAATTCATAAAATATCTAATTTTTCCATTGCTTAATCCTCCATAACAATATCCCATTTTGACCTATCATTTTTAATAACTTTGTTCATATCTTGTTGAAAATGAACTTAATAAAATGGTGAGATACTATTCTTAATTAAGGTGATAAATATATGTAACATAATATTGTGTCAATAAGAACATGAAAATAGCTTTTTAAAATCACATCTTTCATATCAAGGAAAATGACATTGTGTCCAACAACTGATAGAAGATTATAACGACTCAAAGTTCATATTACATGAGAGCTTAAAATAATACATGAAATTGTGTCATACACATTAGACAATAAAAAATCATAATTTTAAATGATTACTTCCAAGACAATCATGTAACACAATGTTCTGTTCTAAACTGAGTTTACTCCTCATTACATATTTGTATTATAGAACACGGTAGAATTTCTGTTCTAGTCCTATGTATAACATGAGATATAAATTATTAACCAATGCATTTGAGGGAGATATAAGACCCACCAATCACATACTAAAAAACATATATATGTTTTCCACATGAACATATCCATTTATCATATTAGTAAACATGGAATTATTTGGGTTTCATAATGATAATTAAATCATAACATAACCCATGGAACTAAAATGGGTTTCCCAATTATAATTCCATTATAAAAAAACCGACCATAGGAATAATATTGCTGGTATATTAGAATGATATACTCATTTAATCATAACGAAAATCAAATAATTCTATCAAAGAAGGATAATAATTTTTAGATATCACATTAAAATAATTCTTGAAGAAAATATTCATTCCTCTCTGAAAATGTTTTATTTTCATAAAATTATGTGAAATTTAGAAGGAAAATATTTTCAATGAAAATTTCCTTGTAAATATTTTGGAGAAACATCATGGAACTAATTCATCATATAAGATAGTAATTTTTATCAAGATAAATAGTTTAAAAAAACATTTATCACATAACTTATCCAATAAATTAGAATGTTTCTCAATAAATAAATAAAAAAAATATTCATTTAAACCATATTTAAAAAATTCTCGAATCCATAAAATTGAGATAAAAAATATTATACGAGTATCAAAAATATTTTGGAGAGTATATCTAATAAAAATGGACATTCAAGATAAATATCCCTTATTAGATACCTTTTTATAAACAATCACGCATTATAATGAAATTATAAAATTAACCCTTACCGTAGGTCTGATTTACTTCATACGTAACTGAAACTCATGAATAATTAGAATAAGAATTCTAATAATTTATACTAGAACCATATTCATATTTACGATGTAATATTTGATTCTATTATATGATCTTATCTCACATTTGTTATTAATACTTCTTTATTATTCTTCTTTTGGTATTTAACTACTTCATTTTACTATGCATGTTTTGTCCTCTAAGTACCAATTATCATAAAAATGATATAGTTATGTATCCTCAAGGATGATATTTTGATAATATGTATCTAATTTATTAATTATATACATTTTTATATCATTATATAATAGTGAACATGGAAAATGAATCACATTTCAATGTGGAGATAGTAGGTCGTATGTACACACGAGTGATGGTATCATTACATTTATGGTAAAAGCGTAAGTAAGGGAATGTTATATGTTTTGTTCCAGAAACAATATCATGTTATAATAATTATATAAATACATAATTTCCATCAGTATAGCCTTTCAGATAATCTAGTGATGAAATATAGATCATACGATGGCATGGAGACGGTAAGTGGTATGTACGCACTTGTGGTGCATTCATTTTTTGCGGGATGGATAAAAGGTTGAACATTATTGTGAAATTATCATTATAAGAGCTTGGAATGTATTTTATATTGGATTAATTACAATATAATGGAAAAACACTGTAAAAATATATAAAAGATGAAATAATATGGAAAGAGACAGTAAATATTATCAATTATCCCTTAGGGAACTTCCTTTAGATATCCTTTTAGGGACACTAGGGTGTGACAGTTGAGTAGATAAAAACCACTAGTATGTGGATAACTAATTTTAAAAGAGATATTTGTATGTTATGTTAAATCTTTAAGTCTCAATGTGAAATTAAGAATTGAGGGATGATGGTCTCTTTTAAAGTTGAGGTGAGGGGAAACTTTTGAATTTCCAAATATATTAATTTATACGAAATTCAATATATGTAAAAATACAAAAAAAGTCATTTTTAGAATATAATATGATATAATTTTGTAATCCCATCCACTAATTCATTTTAAAATAGTGTTGGTGTGTTTTTTTTAATTATAATTTTGAGTAATACTTAGTATCCTATTTAATTTTATCTATATTTACAACATTTTATATATTTAAATATTTAATATTTTTACATAAGTGACAAAAACTAGACCAAAATGGACAATTCATAACTATTTGAACCAAAAAATAATAATTTTTTGAATTTTATTATTTAATATAATTAATATTATATTATTTTGATAAAAGTCATTAGTGTCAATTTGAAAACTGTTCATTACATGTACTTTTAGAAACATCAAGATTACAAGTTAAGTATCACGACACATACTCGAGGTCCATGTCGTGACTACCCAAAGACGCCCTCCGAGGCCCATGTCGTGACTACCCAATGACCCCCTCCCATAGGCCAGGGGCTAGCGACCAGCACCAAAGGCATAAATCCTATTAAAAAGGGAAGGCATTTTCTTTATATATGTAAACAAACACAACAATGTATGCAAGTTAAGTAATCAATAAGTAAAAATGAGTAAATAAGTAGGTGCTGAAATGTAAATGGTCTAGTATACAAACCGAACTGATAGTACAGTACAACTGAAAAAAAGTACAACAATAGTAAAGTAAAGCTGCCACCGCCGAGTCACCCTCTAGATATCCCACATAAAGGGTGGGTATAGATGGTCTCCTCAGCTCCTCAGGTCTGGTCGTCCACTCCGTGTATGTCCCTCTAAGTGGTCCACCTTTGGGTACAGTCCAGCGCCACAAGCATCCACCTCGATCAGTGATGTCCATCGTCTGCATCCAACACAATGTAGTACGAGTGTAGCCCATACAAGGGTGATTATACATTTCTCAGTAGGGACCTCAAGACCCCCAATGGTCTCCCATAATCCACGAAGGATAAACCACAAAGGAATGATAAATACATGAAGTGTCAACCAAATATACATATAGATTTGACAATACATATACCTATGTCATCAATCTCAGTTCTGCTTCAACTTCTACGCCCAAGCACAACACAGTCCACCCAGGAATGAAGTCAATCACACCGATGGAATTGATTGACATTCATGACTCAACTCATATTGGTATACTTCTCAAGAAGAAATGTGGAGATGATTAGATATTGTCTCTGTATCATCTCCTCTGCCGAACCCACGTAGGATCCAAGTACAGAAGTCGTCGCTGCCAAACCCACGTAGGATCCAAGTACAGTAACCTTCGTTGTCAAAACCACGTAGGATCCAAGTACAGTTGCCATTGCTGCCGAACCCATGTATGATCCAAGTACAATCATCCTCGTTGTCGAAACCACATAGGATCCAAGTACAGTAATCTTCATCGTCGATCCCACGGAGGATCCCAGCATGGTAGTCGTCGCAATGCCAACCATCTCTAGGGTATCCGCACACACCATACATGATTCTGGAAGGGTCCACTCCTCGACTGAAGAGGGCTGATACATCAACTATCATTAATTCCAATGATGATGTATCCCAATGTTCTGTCTCGTCAAAAGGAACTCAACGTTACAGACGGCGCGTCGAACAGATGCTTGGTCTTAGGGATATTGGCCATTTCATCCAGAGGCCTGGTTGGAAATATGATAGTTCCAAACCCGGTCCTTAACCAAAGATGTACAGAACTCACTTACAGTATCGTAAAAGTACCGCCTCATTGATAGGATTCTAGTGCCGCAGACAGCGCGTTGATCGGACACACGATCATTAAATTATTAGCGTTTAAGTGAATAACTAGCCCGACCCGTTAAGCCTAGTAGGCTGGCGGGTCAGGTTACCCAGTTTTGGCGGGGCCAACCCGTTAGGGATGTCATACCGGCCCGAAGATTTGTGTCGCCCGGCCTGAGGGGCGTGGCCTGGCACGAAGAGAGCACAGCCCAGCCCGAAGTGGCGCGGCCCGGCCCGGCGGGGCACGACCCGGTTGAGCGGTCCGAGGTGGGGGTGCGGCCCATGGCTACCCAAACCGGCGGTGCCAAGTGATTTTGCCCTCCCAAACCGGCCAACAAGGCCGTCCAGACTTATGGCGCAAGCGGCCCGCCTGTGCGGGCCCTAGGTTTCTTCAGCGTGGCGCCCTCCTGGCACAGCATTTCGGCTCCGCCCGGCCGGCCAACTGGGTGGCCGGTTCTCCAGCGCAGTGCCCTCCTGGAGCCACGGCTCACCTCTGCCCGGCTGACCTATGGGCCATCTGGTTCATCCGCCAAAGCGAGCTGGCCGCGGTCTAGCACAGCGTGGCGCCACAGTTTCCTCCTTCGGCCCGATTCTTCCTCCATTGAGGGGCCCGCGGTTTCAGGTCACGGTTCATCCGTACGTGGTCAGCGCACGACCTTCACTCCCATCGTCACACCTTCCATTTTAACTCAATCGCAAACAAGCGTTTACGGATGGTCATTGGGCCATGTGCGTTCAGCCCGCACCCTCCATCTTAGGTGTTAGCAGTTATCCATATATAAAAAATGATTTCCAACAAAGGACGGGGTACAAAAAAATTCACTTCAATGATTAAACCCCTACCTCGAATAAGGTTTGCGGTTGACAAGTATCGTGGATGAAGGGGTCATTTCTTTCAATGTAAGAGTGCACCCGAGGTAGAATTGATGTCTCCTCTATTTTCATGGAGAAGAGAAAAGGTGGTGCATTGTCGTTCTCCATGGTAGGGAGTTTCGTTCTTCTCCAGTTGATTGGTGTTCTTCCACAATGGAGAAAATCCCTTCTTCCATCACAAAAGCTCTCTCTCAAAAGTTACCCCAATAGAACAAGTTCCAACCAAATTAAAATAAGGCTTCCCCTTATTTTAATTAAACATGCCAAGAATATAAAATTCAAAATTTAAATCACTTAATTAATTAATGGAATAGGTTCCATTAATTAATTAAGGTGTGTTGGCAAGAGTTAAAGAGGAAGAGAGAGTATAGGAAGAGTTACATAATTAAGAGATGTTAACAAATTATGGAAGGGGGTTTAAGGGGGTTTGGGGAAAATTAAAAGTTGGGGATCGTGTGGGCCCCTCCTCTCATATATCCACACATGGGAAGTTGGGTGGATGTGGGCCCCACCAACAACTTCCCACGGGAGGAATTATCCTCCTTAGATAAAAAACAAAATCATTCAAACAGTTTTATTTACTTCTTAATTAAACCCCAATAATTAACTTCTCCTCCCATGCAAACACAACTACGGTAAAGGTCCCCAAAAGAAATTACCATCATTGCGAGTTCATCGGTGCCCTCAGATATCAATTTCGAGCACCCATTTAAAAGATAGAAAAACTCGCTCGTTCGTTTACTAAACATACCCGAGCTAATACTTCCTAAATTGATTCCGGGGACACCGTGCCTCGGAATCAAGTGCCGTCAGAATCCACAGAATCGTAAAATTCCAAATTATATAGGAAAATGTTTTCCTTGAAATTTCCATGTCTTTACATTACTTCCACCTCAGGGATTTACGTCCCCGTAAAGCTACAACAAAAACTAGGGAAACAAATGTGGGTACTGATCATGCATCTGAGCCTCCTACTCCCATGTGCTCCCTAGGAGGTTCCCAAGCTTCCAATGAATGTGCTCTAGAGGAATTGACCGTCCACGTAGAACCTTATCCTATCAATACTTCATCTCCACTAGGACCTCCATGATAGTAGCCCTGTCATCAATTTCCTTCTCATTGTGGTCAATGATGTGGGTTGGGTCATACATGTATCTCCTCAGCTGAGATACGTGGAAGAAATCATGCACCCGGTGCAACTGAGGTGGAAGGGCCAGGCGGTAAGCCACCTCGCATACCCTTCTAAGGACCTAAAATGGTCTGATGAAGCACTGGGATAACTTTCCACCCCAGGAAAATCTCTGTAATCCATGTTGTGGTGAGACCCGTAAGAAAACATGGTTGATATCCTCAAACACTATTGGTCTTCATCTCGTATCATCATAAGAATTTTTTCTACTCTTTGCAGTTCTCATCTGATCTTGGATGATCTGCACCTTCTCCGTCATAGCCGGAACAATCTCTGATCCTATGAGTGTTGAATCCCTAGGGTTATTCCAGCACATAGGTGATCTGCAAGGTCGGTCGTACAATGCCTCATAAGGTGACATCCCGGTGGTGGAGTGGTAGCTATTGTTGTACGCCAACTCCACCAAGGGTAGGTGATCCTCCCAGCTATGACCAAAGTCAAGGAAACATGCAATAAGCTTGTCCTCTAGTGTCTGAATGCTCCTCTATGTCTGGCCATTTTTTTGAGGATTAAAGGCGTTGCTCAGGCATCGCTGCATCCCAAATGCCTCCTTCTACCACTTCCAAAGTCGGGAAGTAAAGTGAGTGTGTCGATCATAGACGATAGATGATGGCACACCGTGAAGACATACAATCTCCTGAATGTAGAGGTGTCCCGAGCTCTTTACTGATCCCTGCTCTCGGATCGGTAGGAAGTGGGCC
Organism: Viscum album; assembly: GCA_963277665.1. NCBI lineage: Eukaryota > Viridiplantae > Streptophyta > Magnoliopsida > Santalales > Viscaceae > Viscum > Viscum album. Next base: position 1,222,419,837 of record OY728159.1, read on the forward strand.
GACTTGGTGAGTCGGTCTACGATCCCCCAGATGAAGCCATGTCCTCTGAAAGTACGTGGAATCCCCATCACAAAATCCATGGATATTTTTTTCTAATATACACTCCATAAACACCAAGGGATGTACAAAACCTTCTTGTACCTGGTCCTCCACCTTCAATTGCTGGAAAGTGAGGCATCGTGAAACGAAATCTGCTACAACCTTCTTCATACCCGGCCACTAGCACTGTTGTCTGAGGTCCTTGTACATCATTTACAGTCCATGATGTAATGCAAGAGGGGAAGTGTGAGAATCCCTCAGTACTTCCTCCTGTAGTGCAACTAGTACCATGGTACGTCCCGTGAAGATGATGGCGTGCTCTCCTCATTCAGAAAATCCATCAGGCGCCTGCCCTGTGGAAATCTGAGCACATCGCATCTCACAGTCAACCCCTCCCCCACATTGGGCTTCTCTAACCCGCTGAAGTAGTGGAGGAGTGACTTTGAGGGATTGAAGGATGTCTGTCCCATCTCTGTCCACGAAGGATATCTACAATGCAGTTAACTTCTCTGTCGCCTCTCCATGTAGCTGAATGCCCGATCTCCTGTTGAGAGCATCAGCCACACTGTTCCCCTTCTCATGATTATAGACTATGTCAAAGTCATAGTCATGGAAGAACTCGAGCCATCGCCGATGTCTCAGGTTAAGGACCTTCTACAAGAAGATGTACCCGAGACTCTGGTGGTCAGAGTAGACTGTAAAGCGCTCGCCCATCAGATAGTGTTGCTACATCTTCAAGGAAAATACCACTGTTGCTAACTCCAGGCCATGGGTGCCGTAGTTCTTCTCATGCTTCCTCAAATTTCATGAACCATATGTGATCACTTCCCACACCTACATCAGGACACAACAGAGTCTGGTTCCTGATGCATCATAGTAAACTATGTACCCTACGCCCTCCTCTAGTAGCCTCAAGATGGGGCACTGGTCAACCTATTTCTCAGCTCCCGAAAGCTCTATTGGCATATATCTGACCACACAAAGGGTTTCCCCTTCTTCGTCAATTCTGAAAGTGGCGCTGAATCTCTAGATAAGTCTGGCACAGATCTGCGGTTGTACCCAGTCAAGCCTAGGAAACTCTGCACCTCCATACTCTTCTGGGTGGCTACCTAGCAAGTACTACCTCAATCTTCATAGGATCCACTGTAACCCCTGCCTTTGAGATGACGTGCCCCAAGAAGTGAAACTCTCGAATCCAGAACTGACAGTTCGAGAGCTTACAAAAGAGCTGGTGCTCTCAGAATGTGTCCAGTACAACCCGTAAGTGGTAGGCATACACCTCCTCAGTAGTAGAGTAAATTAGTATGTCGTTGATGAAGACTACGAAAAATGATCAAGGTAAGGCTAGAAGATCCTGTTCAAGAGACTCATGAACACTGCTGGAGCATTGGATATGCCTAAGGGCATAACCAAGAACTCGTACTGTCCATTCCGAACCCTGAAGGCCATCTTCTGCACATCCTCCTCTCGAACTCTAAGCTAATGATATCTTGACCTGAGGTCTATCATCGAGAACCATAGTGCTCCCTTTAACTGATCAAAGAGGTCATCAATCCTCGTCAGTGGATACATGTTCTTCATGGTCACCTGATTTAGGTGACGGTAGTCGCCACATAGTCGTAATCTCTCATTCTCCTTCTTGGAGAACAGAATCGAAGAAGCCTAGGGTGAAACACTAGGTCAGATGCATCCCTTTCCATGTATGTCCTCCAGCTGCACCCGAAGCTCACGAAGCTCGGCGGGAGCCGTCTGATATACTGGAGTAGTTATCAGTGATGTCCTGGGGTACAAGTCTATGTAGAAGTCTACCTCTCCGCAAGGAGGTAGTCCTCGAACATCGTCAGGGAAAACGTCCACATATAGATCCACCATAACCGGAAAACTCGGACTCCGCACATCAATTTCTCCGAGGATGAGACTAGCCAACTGATGTGTGATCGGCTTTCCTCTCTTCTCCATAAGCCCATCCTGCACTGCAAAGGATCCCTTATTTCCGGTGAAGGTGAACATGGTCCCCCCCGTGCAGACACACCACACTTTGGGCCTAATACAGTCAATATGGGCATGGACTATAGATAACCCATCCGCACCCAAGATGACATCGTAAGGCCTCGATGCTGCTACAAGAAGATCACTGCCAATGCTCTCACCTCCTAGAGTAATCTCACACTGTCGGCAAAAGTATGTAATCATCGAGTCTTCTCCCGTAGGAGTCTCTATCCATAAGGATCGAGCCAACGGCTTCATCAGAATCTTCAAGCTCCGAACAAGGGAAGCGGAAATAAAATAATGACTCGCTCATATGTGTATAAGAACTGCATCAAGGGTGGAGTAGACATAGATAGTACCTTGAATCATCTCAGGTACGCCTTGGTCGTAGGCCTCAACTGCCTGGAGTTGAGCCTGTCCCTGTCTTCTAGCTCCCTGTGGTCGGGGTGGTCACCCAGGTGGTGGTGGTGGTAGTGCCTCGAAGCATTATCCACCACATGTTGTTCGACCATCTCCTCTTCCTCGTCCGCCTGCACCCGGTGGAATGCCACGATCGAACCTCTGCCTCTGCCTGGGAGGTCCCTCTTCTGTCTGCTACTCCACTACAAGGCGGGTCAGGGAGTCAAGATCCATGTGGCCCTACCCGCCGCATGCATAACACTGCCTTCCCCTCATATGGATAGCTCTACTGCATGTGCCCCACACATCCGAACCATAATCCAATGGACGCCCACCTGATGGCCTGGTCTTCATGGACCTCTGTGACATATATCTACTACTAGCTGCAGAATACTCTACTATGTGTCACCCTACGGCGGGTCTCACTGATGGCGTCAACTCACCAAGAAATCTCTCCAAAAGAAGGGCTCGCTCCATCACTCCTACCTGCATCAGAATGTAGAGGGAGACCATCGAAGCCCGCATCTCATGCCTCAGTCCCTGATCAACGGTTTGGGCCCAGAAAAATGGGTCTCGTACCATTTCTGTGGAGTAGCGCAATAGGTCGGTAAATCTCACAGAGTACTGGACTACTGTCATGATACCCTACTGTAGATGTAGTAACTCCTAGATGAGCACCACCTGGAGGGTGGCTGGAACAAACTCCGAGATGAAGAGGTTCTCAAAGTCTGTCCAAAGTAGCGATGCCTCGTCGTACACATGGAGAATCATTCTCCATCATCTACCTGCTGTTGTGTGCAAGAGACTTGTGGAAAGGTTCCCCATAAGGTCAGCTGGTGTACTTACAAATCTGAAGACTCTAACAATAGCCTCCATACAATCCTTGGTTGCCTAAGGGTCCATCTCCCTGCGGAACCTGGGTGGCCTCTGTCGCTGAAACACATTCAATGCACTTAGGCGGCGTACACTGTCTCATGCTGGGGCTGGTGGCATTAGTGGCTCAGCGGGTAATGGTACTCCCAGTTCCTCCACTGTAATTTGGCCCCGCACCGAGGCCTCGTCGCTCAGTGGGCTTCCATCTCACACGTAGCTCCGAAACCTAGCTGGATTCCTATGTGGGGCCATCCGGAAAAGCAAAAGGTGCACCACGGTTAATACAGTATACCTGGTGCGCTGACGAAAAGTAATAACACAGAAAACTCTTGAAATACACATGCAATCAATGTTTTTGTGCACTGAGTCGGAAATCAGAAGTCAGGGTCTTGATGTATGGATATGTCGGCCGCCACACCAACACTGGACACCCTGGACATAAAACCACACTCAATACTCTTAACACTATTTCTTCACAGAGAATAAATTATCGGAGCCCTGAGATCTACGGTAGAACTGAATCCTCTGATACCAATTTTTCACAACCCGTTCTTGGGGCCCGTGTCGTGACTACCCCAAGCCCGCCTCCCATAGGCCAGGGGATGGCAACTAGAAACAAAGACGTAAATCCCATTTAAAAGGGAAGGAATTTCCTTTATATAAGTAAACAAACACAACAAAGTATGTGAGTGAAGTAAGAACTATTTAAAACTGAGTACAAAAGCAGGTGCTGAAAAGTAAATGGGACAGTATACAAACCCAACTGAAAGTACAATACAATTGAAAAGAATGAATAATAGTAGAAAAGTAAAGAAGAAACTGATGAGTCATCCTCCAGATATCCCACCTGAATGGTGGGTATAGAGGGTCTCCTCAGCTCCTCGGTTCTGGCCATCCACTCTGTGTATGTCCCTCCAAGTTGTCCAGCTCTGGGTATCATCCACCTCCACAAGCCACCACCTCGATCAGTGTTGTCCGTCATCTGAATCCAACACAACATAGTGCGGGCATAGCCAGTGCAAGGTTGAATATACGTTACTCAGTATAGACCTTGAGACCCCCTATGTTCTCCCAGAATCCACGAAGGATAAACCACAAATGAATGATACAAACATAAAGTATCAACCAACTCTACTTAGGTATTTTTTAATACATATACCTAAGTCGTCAATCTCGGTTTGGCTCCAACTTCTGAGCCCAAGAACAACCCAGTCCACACAGGAAAGAAGTCAATCACACCGATGGTAATGATTGAAATTCAAGACTCATTTCACATAGGTATACTTCTCACGAACAAAGGTGGAGATGAATTGATGTAGTATTTGTATAATCTCGTCTGCCGAATCCACATAAGATCCAAGTACAGAATTCGTCACTGCCAAACCCATGTAGGATCCTAGTACAGTAACCATCAATGCCGAGCCCACGTAGGATCCATGTACAGTCACCATCGCTACTGAACCCATTGAGGATCCATGTACAATTTTCCTTACTGCCGAACCCACATAGGATCCATGTATAGTTATCTTCATCGTTGAACCCACGGAGGATCCTAACACGGTAGTCGTCATAGTCACATCCAACTCTAGGGTACCCGCACACAGTATACTCGATTCCGAGAAGGTTCGCTCCCCGAGTGAAGAGGGTTGATACATTAACCCTCATAATGTCAAAAGTTGATTTATCCCAATGTTTTGTCTCATCAAAAGGAACTCCACGTGATAGGTGGCCCGTCGAACGGACGCCCGGACTAAGAGATATTGGCCTTTTCTTTCTAGGGGGCCCAGTTGGAGATATGCTCATTCCAAACCTGGTCATTTACCAATGCTGTCCAGAACTCACTTTGAGTATCACAAAAGGACCGCCTCGTTGGTTGGACCCCAGTGCCCCAGATGGCGCGTCTATCGGATGCGAAGACTTTATGTTATTCACGTTTAATTGAATAATGGTCCTGGCCCGTTAAGCCCAGTGGGCTGGTGGGTCGGGTCACACAGTTTTGGATGGTCCGACAAAGTAGGGATGTCGGATCGGCCCAAATATTTGTGTGGACTAGCCTGAGGGGTGCAGCCTGGCCCGAAGAGGGTGTGGCCTGACCCGATGTGGCGCGGCCCGACCCGGCTCGGCACGACGCGTCCCTTCTGGGCACAGCCCGGCTCGCTCGGCCGGCTGGCCGAGCGGTCCGAGGGCGTGACTCGGCCCCCGGCTGCCCGAACCAGCGGTGCCAAGTAGTCTCGCCCTCCCAAACCGGTCGGCATGGCCCATCGGCCTTCTGGCACAAGCAGCCATCCCATGCGGCCCGCATGATTCTTCTGTGTGGCGCCCTCTTGGTGCCGCGGTACGGCTCTGCGCCGGCCGGCCAATGACCCGACCTATTCTTCCGCCGAAGTGGCCCATTCGGGTGGGTCGCAATCTCCCACAGCGCGGCGCCATTGGGTTGCACCGTTTCCTCCTTCGGCCTGGTTCTTCCTCGGTTGAGCGGCCCACTATTGCGGGTCATTAGGCCATGGGCGTTAGGCCTGCGCCCTCCGCATTAGTCAGTAGTAGTTATCCATATATAAATAACTATTTACAAAGAAGAACTTGGTATAAAAAAATTCAATTCAAATATTAATCTCGTACCTCGAATAAGGTTCATGGTTGACAAGCGTCAGGGATGATGGTGTCGTTTCCGTCATCGTAGGAGTTCACCCGAAGAAGAATTAATGTCTTCTCTCTTGTCGTGGAGACGAGAAATGATGGCACGTCATCATTCTCCATGCTGGGGAGTGTCGTTCTTCGTCGGAGGATTGGTGTTCTTCCACAAAGGAGAAAATCCCCTCTTCCTTCAGAAAAGCACACTCTCAAATTTTCCCCCAAAAAAACAGGTGAAAACCCAATTAAAGTAAGGCATCCCCTTATTTTAATTAAACATTCCAAGCATTCAAAATTCAAAATCTAAATCACTTAATTTTTTAATTGAATAGGTTTCATTAATTAATTAAGGTATGTGGGAAATAGTTAAAGATGAAGAGAGAGAATAGGAAGAGATACATAATTAAGAGAAGATAACAAATTAATGAAGGGGGTATAGTGGGGTTTGGGGAAAATAAAAAGTTGGGGCTTGTGTGGGCCCACCTCTCATATATCCACTCATGGGATATTGGGTGGGTGTGGGACCAACCAATAACTTCCCATGGGAGGAAATAACCTCCATAGATATAAAATAAAATTGTTCCAACAATTTTATTTACTTCTTAGTTAAACCCCAATAGTTAACTTCTCCTCTCGTGCAATGGCAACTACGGTAAATGTACCCTTAAGAAATTACAGGTGTTACGATTTCATCGGTGCCCTCATATTTCAATTCCAAGAACCTGTTCAAAATATATAAAAAATGCACTCGTTAAAAATACATGTACTTGTTGTTCAGTTGGGTTTGTATACTGGCCCACTTACTTTCAACACACCTTACTTTTGTAATTTAGAACCTTTTTCCTCTACTAATTGTGTTCAGACTATTTGTGTGTTACAGGTTAAAAGGAAATGCCTTGCCTTTTTATCAAAATTATTCCATTGGTTCTTGTCACCAGCCCCAGGCCTATGGAAGGTGGTCTTGGGGTAGTCACAACACCGGTATCGAGAACGGGTCGTGAAGAATTGGTATCAGAGGAGTCGGTTCTACCGCCTAACATAAGACTCCAATCTATCTTTCTTTGAAGCAATAATGTTAAGAGTATTGAGTATGTTTTTTATTGTAGGGAGTCTAGAGTAGGTGCGGCGACTGACATATCCATACACTAGGACCTTGACTTCTGATTTCTGACTCAGTGCGTGAAGACACTGATTGCGAGTGTGTTTTCAAGAGGCTTCATTGTTAACTCTTTGAGTCATCTCACCTGGTATAACTTATTGACTATAGAACACATTTTTCTCATCAATAAGTTTTTATGTATAATGCTAGCTAGGTTTTTGTGTTTTGTAAGAGATGGTATCCCACTAAGCGACGAGGCTCTGGTGCAGGGCCCTCTTACTATGTTGTCACCTTCGGATGATATACTAGTAGCACAGCCACCCATTGGGCAGTAGATTCCACCATCCGCATTGGAGGATAGTGCACGCCGACTGAGTGTGTAGCACGTGTTCCAGCAGTAGAGGCCTCTTTGGTTTCGAGGCGAGACAGACACCCAGGCAGTAGAGGACCGGATTGAGGTGATTACTGGAGTTTTCCACCTAGTTAGGACACAAGTAGACCATATGTTGATCTTAACTTCTAATATTTTTCTATGAGTGACCATGAGGGTGGTCTGCATAGTGATGAGGTTTTAGTACTTGGAACGTTTTTTGAGACAGTACCTTCGGACAGTGTGCCAACTATATCACTGCTCATTACTTAGCATACACTGCCGGTAGTACCGGTAGAAGACACTTGTAGGATTAATGCCTTACATGTGTTTCAGATCCTGATATCCATCATGTTCTAAGGCGATCCCGACCTTCAAACGGTAGAGTACTCGATCGAGGAGGTGGGTGAGTGTTTTTTAGAACTTATACAGTTTCGGCAGGATGGCATGTCAGTAGATGAGTATTCATCTAGGCGTATCGAAAATTTCAGGTACTCAATGAATACGATGTGAACAGTGATTTAGAGCTAAGACCACTGAGTGAGGTGTGTTTAATGATATCTGAGACAAAACTTTTACCTCTATGTATTCCAACTTATTTTAGGGTTCTGGAGAGAACCTTTGTCGTTGAATGTTCATTATCTGAGCGGATATAGCCATTGAATGATATTAGTTGGAAAGCCTAAAACTGACCCGAGTCTCAAAGACTTGAGCGTATAGAATGTTTTGAGAAAAGGATGTGTTGAGTAAAGATTAATCTGTAGGGATGCAGACGTGGAAGTAGAGCTATGAGAGTACCATGAGGTGGTAAACAATTTGACATGTTACAACCACCCACCTTTGTAGTCCCCTATATGCTTTGGGAGATGGAGGGAAAGGGAAGATAATAGCTTCATGTGGTCTAGGAGTGTGACCCAAGGGCTCTAAAAATGATTTGAGGTACGTTCTATGTCTACTACTAGCATTTGTATCAATAGACATAGGTACCAATCATTTCTTCTTTCCACGAATCTTGTCCCAGACCTAGAGTTTCCAGTTAAACCATTAACTTGACCCTCACGTCTAGAGATATCTTTGGGAAGAGACTCGATAAACACACATAAGATGATGATGTGATAGGGCCCTTGAGGTGAGAGTTTCAGTTGGAACCTCTTAGTGGTAGTGTCTAGGAATTACGAAGTTAGTTTGGGTAAAACTAGGCAACCAAAGTTCATACACAGATTGATTATTTTAGGTAAAAAGGTTGTGGTTTATCTACAACGTTGGGATGGGGTTTTACATGGTCAATGAAAAGGAAAACTCAGGAAACACATGATGGAATCATGCATAAGAGGGTGCACTCGATCACTCATGAGTCGGACAGACTAACCTTTGTGTCAAACTTCTCCATAGTTGCAGCACCACTATCATCTTTGAAGAAGAAGGGGAAACCCTTCGTATGGTCAGAGAGATTCCAATAGAGCTTTCAGGAGCTGAGGAAGAGGTTGAATAGCGTTCCCATAATGAGGCTACCAGAGGAGGGCATTGGGTACATAGTATATTGTGATGCTTCAGGGACCAGACTTGGGTGTGTCCTGATGCAAGAGTGGGAAGTGATCATGTATGGTTCATGGAAGTTGAGACAACACGAGAAGAAATATGCTACCAATGACCTAGAGTTAGCAGTAGTGGTCTATGCCTTTATGATTTTGCGGTAATATCTATTGGGTGAGTGTTTTACAGTTTACTCTGACCACCATAGTCTTAGGTACATCTTGTCGCAGAAGGACATGAACCTAAGACAAGGACGATGGATCGAGTTCCTCAAGGACTATGACTTAGAGATAGTCTATACTCCTAGGAAGGGAAACATTGTAGAAGATTCTCTCACTAGTAGATCATGCATTTAGCTACTAGGAGAGGTGACAGAGCAGCTGGCCACGTTGTAGATATCCATTGTGGATAGAGATGGAGTAGCATTTCTTCAGTCTCTCACACTCACTCCTACAAATCATCAGGGAGTAAGGGAGGCACAACATGGGGACATTGACTATGAGACACGATGTGCTCATATATCTATTGGGAAGGCACCTGAGGGATTTTTGAAAGGTGGGGAGCACATCATTATCTTCCGAGAACGTACTTTGGTGCTAGTGTCACATTAGGAAGAGGTGTTGAGGGAGGTCTACACATCCCCTCTTGCAGTACATCCGAGAGTGGTGAAGATGAATCAAGACATCATGAGACAACACTGGTGGATGGGTATGATGAAGGTGGTAGAAGATTTTGTCTCACAATGCCTCACTTGTAAGCATGTGAAGTCGGATCACCAGGTTCTAGCAGGCTTGGTTCAGCCCTTAGAGGTCCCAAAGTGAAAGGGGGTAGAATATCAATGGATTTCATGACGGGAATTCCACGTACATCCAGTGTACATGAATCTATCTGGTTGATTGTCGACTAACTCACCAAGTCATCCCACTTCCTAAAGATCAGAGAGAAGGGCTCGGTAGAGAGTATGTGATGCCTATATGTACAAGAGATCGTATGGATTCATGGTGTTCCATTGACGATCATCTCTGATCGGGATTCTCTTTTCAATTCCCAACTACGGAAGGTGTTGTAGGATGATTTTGGGACACAGATTCTCTTGAGCACTACCTTTCATCCTCAGAAGGATGGTCAGACTGAGAGGACCATTCAAACTCTCGAGGACATTCTTCATGCATGTGTCCTTGACTTTGGTCACATCTTGAAGGATCACTTACCTTTGGTAGAGTTTGCGTATAACAACAACTACCACTCCACCATCGGTATGGAACCTTAATAGGCACTGTACGGCCGACCTTGTAGATCGCCTCAATACTGGACTAACCCTGGGGATTCAACACTTGTAGGACCACAGATGGAACATGCTATGATGGAGAAGGTGTAGATAATCCAGGAGCGGATGAAGACTGTACAGAGCAGACAGAAGTCCTATGCTGATAGGAGACGGAGACCACTAGTGTTCGTGGATGGCGACCACATCTTCCTACATGTCTCATCTCTACGAGGTCTATGTAGATTTGGTCGAGGAGGCAAGTTATCTCTGTGATTCATCAGTCCTTTTTAGGTTCTCGGCAGAGTAGGCGAGGTGGCATACTGCCCAGCCCTTCCACCTTAGTTGCACTGGATGCACGACGTCTTCCACGTTTCACAGTTGAGGAGAAACATGAATAACCAATCCCACATCATCGACCAAGGGGAGATGGACATTGATGACGGTGCGACATTCATGGAGGTTCCAATGGAGACTGAGGTTCGGCTGAAGTGGGTCCTGTATGGACGATCGATTCCTCTCGTGCGCATTTGCTGGCAGCATGAGAACCAATAGGAGAGAACATGGGAGCGGGAGGGTCAGATGCATACTGAGTACTCCCATTTGTTCTCTTGTTGTGTGTTGTAGCTTATAGGTATGTAAATCCCTGAGGTGGGGAGAATGTAAAGACCCAGAAATCTGGTGGAAATTTTTTTCATAAATAAATGGAAATTTTATGAGTCTATGGTTTCTAACGGCCCCTGATTCTGAGGCCTGGTGTGCCCGAAATCTATTTTTGAAGTTTTGTTCGGGTATGTTCAGTAAATGTACATTCAAGATTTTTGTATCTTTTGAACCGGTGCTAATAATTGAAATCTGAGAATACCATTGAACTTGTCGCGCTGGTATTTTCTTAAGAGAACCATTACCGCAGTTGTGTTTTATCATGATTGGAAGTTAGTTTTGTGGGTTTCCAATAAAGTAAAATAAAAATAAGTGATGGATTATTTTTATTTTAGGTGGTTAAAGTCTCTAAATGGAGGTTATAGGTGGGGCCACCCACACCCTATACTCCCTTGGGAGGATATAAATACAGGTGGGACCCAATAACATGAAACCCATTAAAATCCGCTTTAACACATTGAACCCCCAAATTATGGAGGCTGAAACCCCCCCTTTATTTATTTTGGAGCCTCTTCATCTCCTCCCTCCCATTTAATGAGCCAACCCATATTTTTAAATAATGGATGTAACTTAATGAATTTGAATCTCTTTGAATTCATTAAGCCATCCTTTTAATAAGTGGATTTATTTTATTTTATGTTGGTTGGAAATAATACCTTGGGATGCATTGGAGAATTAGAAAGAATGCATTATTCCCACGAAGAACACAAAGAAAATCTCCAAAAACCTCCAACCGCGTTAGAGTAGTAGATGCCGAACACGAAGAACGTCGCCAACGACGATGTTGTCTCCTCCCGACATCATCGGAACGACACCGTCTTCCCACGACTACGCTAATCGAGCACCGATTATAGGTAGGGGGAGATTCGATTATTTTTTTATGTAGGAGTTACATTCTACTTCCTGATCATATCTTGTGATTTTGATTCCAATTTTCAACAACATAATGAGGATGGATCAGACCGCACAAACACGGTCCGACCCTCCCTCCCCTTGTTATTGTTATCATCGTGTCGACAACGGTGGCAGATGACTGAAGAGGCCGGTGGAGCAATGGCTGTCGTCGCACCACGCAAAGAAAAGTCGTGGCCAAGAGGGACACCACATAGGTAGAAGGGTGTGGGGCCATCGAACCGCACTGGAGAAGGGCTGCGGCCAGGGAGGGCCATGGCCGAAGATGCACAATGCTGTCATGCCATGCCGGCAATGCAGAACTGCGGTTGGGCGATCCGGTCAGTCCGATGGAGAACCGTGGTGCCTGCAGGAACCGCGTGGAGGAGGAAAAGGCCCGTGTCCACATGTCATTCATCTGGAAGAACCGGTCAGGCACTTTCCGGGTGTACTTGATGAACTGGAAGGCGACCTGCCGGACCAAATGGAAAACTGCTGTGCCCGCAGGTGCCGTGCCGAGGAGACAGCGGCCCGCTATCACGGGCCTCTCAGCTGGGAAAACTAACCAACCATGGCCGTCCATGCTAGAGGACCATCAAGCCCACTTGTTCTGCCTTGGACGAAATGTGGACCACTGTGTGGGTTGCATGCGCTGGGCCGAACCGGTCGTCTTCGGCCTGCCGGGCACAGGAGGAGGTGGCGCCGCTGAGCGAACCGGACAGGCCCGCAGCGCGGGGCAGGTTCGCCTGGGGGTTGTGCCCCACAAGGCTGGGCTGACCCCCAGCGGGGTGGGACCTACCTAGCCTGGTCGGACCCGCCTAGCTGGGTCGGGCTAACCTGCCAGCCCACTGGGCATGACGGGTCGGGCCAGACTCTGCTTAAATACGAATACCTCATAGACCACACATCTGATTGATGCTCCGTCTACGAAAATGGGACCCTCGCGATGAGGTGTTCATTTTTCAATACTCTATGAGTGTTTTGGAAACATTTTGAAAAAGTCATTGTTTGGATCGAGTGTAAATCCAACCGGGTAACTGGAACAGAAATGTCAATAACTCTCAGATCGAGCGTCTAATTGACACATCGTCTATTGCTTTGGGTATATTATGATGATACTGAACTATGAAATTCTTTGGCTTTGGAAATTGTGACAATTTATGTATCAAAACTTGAATCGAGGAGCAGACCCTCCCGGAATCGAGCGTGCTGTGTATAGGAACCCTAGAGCTGGCTGCGACGACTATTATTCCGGAATCTTATGTGGTTTCGGCAGCAATGACTATTGTACCAGATTCCTAAGTGGGTTCGACAGCGATGACTATTGTACCGGGATCCTCTGTTGGTCCGACAGTTCTATCTTCTATTCTTTTATCATATGTGGGTCTGACAGAATAGCTAATCTTTTATCATGTGTGGGACCGACAGGTGAGCTGGTCCTGTATCCTTTTTGGGTCCAACAACTTAGATTTATTAGTTACTACATCTGATCATCTCTATCAATCTAAAAATTATGTATACCCATGTGAGCTGAGTCATGTCCTTCAACCATAATAATTGTGGTGATTGACTTTAATTCCTTTGTGGACTGGGTTGTGTTTGGGCTCAAGGGTTGGAGTCGGACTGTGAGTGGTAACATAGGTATATGTATAAGAATATACCTAATTAGGGTTGGTTGATACATCGTGATTGTATATTTATACTGTGGTTTATCCTTTCTGGATTCTGGGAGACCCAATTTCGTCTCGGGGTCCCCTACTATGTATTGTTATACTCACCCCTACACGTTCATCGCCTGTACCTTGTTGTGTTATATGCAGACGACTGACAATAGTTATCAAGGCTGAGTGTGACAGAAGGAGGCTGCTCGAAGCTGGACTACATGGGAAGTACCACAGGGATGAGTTGTTTGAGGTTGGTACCTACCATTTAGGTAGGAATCTCGGGTGGACAATACAAGAGTTTTTCCCTTTTTAATTGTACTTGTACTTGTTTTTCAGTTGGGTTTGTATGCTGGCCCACTTAGTTTCAGCACACCTTACTTTTCTATTACAGAACTTGTTGCCTCTACTGTTGGTGTTCAGAATGTGTGTGTGTTACAGGTTAAAATTAAATTCCTTCCCTTTTTATAAGGATTACGCCTTTTGGGTTAGTCGTTATCCCCTAGCCTATAGAAGGAGGGCTTGAGGTTGTCAAGACACATGCCCTGAGGATAGGTCATGACAATTCCGACCATATATATTTATTTCCAATACTTCAATCTAAAATGTTGGAGATCATCACTTTAAACTATACAGATATTTATAAAGGTTAATCTATGTAGTGGAGTGAATTATATTATTGTAAGAAAAATATACATAGGATTCTTGTAGATCCATACCACCTGTGGAATCCATATTGAACTATCCTATCATGTCTAAAATATTATTAATTTTTCTCTTATACTGACCATATGTTTGAGGTTTGTAAAATGTTTTGAAACATAACATTCAATACATATCTTACTGAATAATTTTCTAGAACATTGAGGTAATCCTCAGATACCTAGCAGATATAACAGAAAGTGGAAGTCCATGAAGTCATACTAATTCCATAAATTATATTCTAGAAGAAGATCAATAAATAAATATTATCTAATAGAAATTATGTATGTCTACATTGTGATGATTTCAAATATGGACCATATCTCATTATGGTTTTTATATATTTTGGGAATTTTATTTACAAAATACATGTTGGTGTTTTCAAATTTCTATGTTGGTATGGGTAATAGATTTATCATCCACTTACACTTCTATGTCTCATCATTAACATTCTGATTATCCATAAACTAGTAAAAAAATTACACATTTTCATTATTAATTCCATTCCATGAGGAATACACTTCTAGTATCCCATATATCATTGTTCTTCTAAGATGACAAAATAACGATGAATTATGAGCCACAACAAAAAAATTCAATTTTTAATTTTGGTATGGTTTGGATAAAAATAATGTTCATAAACCTTATTATTCCATCATAATCACATTTGAAAACAAAAACATTATCCCCATATATTGTTTGTCTACATATTTCTTCATCACTTACATAATAATTACTTCTATAGATAGTTAGAAATTCATTTGAAAAAGATAATATTTTCCCCTTTATTTAAAACATCGAGAACCAACCATTGAAAATCAATAAATATTGGATATCTAGGGAACCTCAACATAGATAATATTGCACGGTTATTTTGACTAGAATCATTTTCCAACTAGTTCACTTTCCAAGGGTGGTGATGTATTAATTTGTGGTAATATTTAATCAACTCAACCATCTTCTTCAGGGTATATTCATCTCCTTTTGAGTGAAAATATACATTAATGTTTTATTATCATTATATATGTTAAATCAATATCTATAATGTTGTTTACACAATATCTTTAATGAAAAAGATAATTAATCTGACTCAAAATAATTATTTTAATAATTTTTCTGATGTATTTTCAATATTCTTAAGGAAAAATATATAACCATTTCGATTTTCCGGAGAAAATATGTTATCCAATTAATGGATTCATCACATTAGATCAAAAAACATTATATAATATATGGTAGGGTGAGTAATGGTTCACTAACTAAACATTTTTTCTCCTCCCTGAAATTCTCTTCATGTTCTATTATCGAAATGAGCTTAACTCCTTTCCAAGTCAACAAACTGAGTGGATTTGGTAATAATGAGAAATATTTCCCAAAATGTCCATATTATCCAACAAAATGAATAAAAATTTGGATAAATGTTCATGATGTTGGTATGAACTAACATTCAATTACTTATATCTTTTATGGATCTACATATATACCCTATCTTCAGCTAATGTGAATAAAAAATGATACATTATAATTTAAAAATAACTATTTGTAAAATTATCATAAGGATCCTTTTTTATAAAGATATCTAGTATAGTTATCATGTGATCATTATGAACTTTTATTCTCTAAAAATATAAACGAATGTCAAATTTAAACACCACAAAAAACTAATCAATAGGGACTAGATAGAATCTTTTCATTAAATTCATGAAGATATCTTGGGAATCAGTAATACCAAAAGGAATCACTAAAAATTTAATGTGAATACCATTTAATGAATTTCATTATATATAAATCCTCATTATTTAACATTAATTGATGACATATAGAATTAATATTAATATTAATAAAGTATTTAGCTCCACATATTTAGTCAAATAAGTCATCAATATGGTGGAGTTGAAATTTTTACTTGATTGTGATCGCATTATATTCTTGATAATTAGTGTATGGTCCCACTAATATGTAATTCTTCTTACCAAATAGAATAAGAAGACCCAACGGTGATACACATGGTCGTATGAAACCCTTTCCATGATTATCTATATATTTTTACTCAATTCCTACAACTTAATTAGGTCAATTCAATATGGGGTCTTTAAAATATACATAACATCAAGTATGGGAACTATTGAAAACACAATATTACAATTGTTTTGGAGTGGATACTCAAGAGGGGGGCAATTGAGTTCCAATTAAAATTTCTGTTTTAAAACTATTTCTTAAAAACCCCCAAATAAAATACTGAATTAAACTTTAGTGAATTTGTATCAAAGTAAAGGTTCTGTTGGGATCTCAAGGGATTGATTTTTTCCCAGTTAATCCAAACAGAAAGGTTGATTAACTTTTGAAACCAACTTACTGATTTACAACTAATATAAACACTTGTGAATTTAATTGTCTTAGTGACTTTAAAACAGTTTTGGTTTTAAAGTAATTAGCAGCGAAATAAAAAAATAACATTGAAAGATATGGCACAACAGATATAACCAAGAGGTTCAGTCTCAAGCCAAGATTTAGTCCTCTCAAAAATTTGTATAAATTTGATCCACACCCTGGATCGGGGTGCACAACAGTTTACAACTATCCAGGTCTAAGACCTCTTCCACTATTATTCGTTGGAAACAGAACAACAACAACAACAACAAGATGTACAGGTCACACACGACCTCTACTACTATATCAGTGGGAAATAAAATATTTAAGAGTTTGATTGAGGATTTACAGATCCTCCATTTAAAGTACATGAGATAGTGTGTGTGTTAAATACAGCAGATAACACACACTGCTCGAAATGTTAAATAACGAATCACAGAGCAGAGATGTAGAGTTTAGAAATGGAACTTGTGATTGCAGTGAAGATTTGGACTCCTTGAGTTTGATCAGAGATGATTTTGAGTCCTCTTCTGGTTTTTTTCTGAAAAACAGAGTGTCGTCTGCTTGGCATCCAAATTCAGAGATAGTGAGAAATGTAGTGGATGAAGTTCTTCAATGTCCCCGTGAATGTACATAACTCTTCATGAGTAATCTTCAGTGTGTATGAGGTTATGTGTCTTCTACAACTATCTCATCCACCACTCTTTGCACTCATATATGTCTCTTCATCGTTACAACAGTGTTTCTATACCAGTAGGGACTTCTTGTTTTTATGGCATGAGCTCCATTAAAGGAAATGATTTCTTTTTGCAGATACGAGATATGGATCCCTAACAACCAACAATCCTTCATTAAATAAATAACAGAGCATTAAAATCTTCCTAATATGACCATTGGTTAGATTAAACCATGATAAAGAAATTCAAACAGCTGTTTATGACTATCGGTGAGTCAAGTGATTGGTAGGTCATCAGCATCAGCATCGGTGTGACATCTTCGGTGACTCAGATGATCAGCATCGGTGTGTCATGATTGGTGACTCATTTGATAAGCATCGGTGAGACAACTTCGGTGACTGAAATGATCAGCATCGGTGTGTCATGATCGGTGACTCATTTGATTAGCATCGGTGAGACATCTTCGGTGACTCATATGATCAGCATCGGTGAGACATCTTTGGTGACTCATTTGATCAGCATCGGTGAGACATCTTCGGTGAGACGGTTGTCCTTCGATATGGATTGGTGCGACCGTTGTCCTTTGATATGGATCGGTAAGACCGTTGTCCTTTGACATGGATCGGTGCGACCGTTGTCCTTTGATATGGATTGGTGAGACCGTTGTCCTTTGATATGGATCGGTGCGACCGTTGTCCATTGATATGGATCGGTGAGACCGTTGTATGTCTGATCTATAGGACTTCCAGAATACTTGTAAATCAATAAAAAATAGATAAAAACATGATCCAACCAATATACATAGATTCACTAAGAGATTGTGATTATGTATATGAGAAATCCAACCAGATTAAGTAATCGATGATTTGTGATTATTAAAAAAGCAATCATAGGAATAATTAAACAATCTTCCAGAGGGCTCAACAATCTCCCTCTTTTTCATAATCACAAATCTTAGCGATAATCAAAAATAATATATCATCAATAATAAGGCATAATAAGAATAAAAACATAATGAGATATAAATATCCCCCTGAATTTATGCCTTTAAATACCTATGCAAGCATTGCCATAGAAAGGTTGTCCCCCATGGATAAAAAAATCTCCCCCTTTAGAGATGCATCTCCCCCATATCCCCCATAGATCCATAGATATATATATTTCTCCCCCTTTGGGATAATAAAAAAGGTGGGAAAGTAGATAAATAATAGATTAATAGAAGGCATCAGTGAGAATAAAAAGAAAAGAGAATAAAGTTTCTAATACATCACAGTACAATCACAACAGGGTTCACCCTATCAACAACAACACACAACTATTTCTTGGGATGTAACCGGGCTTTTCCTTTGTCAGAAGGATCAATGGTTGGTATGTTGGAAGGCTTGGAGGTAGGTTGAACTGGGCGAATTTGAAAAGGTGGTAAGATGACTCTTGAGGGTGGAGGAGAGGATTCCACTGGGATTTGCTGTGGAGCTGGTTGAGAAGATTGCTGAGGAACTGGTCGGAGTTGAGATAGATCTTGAGCAATAGAGATCTGATTTGGAGCAACATCATAGGCACTGAGATGTTCAGTAATACGAAGCAAAATGGCAGTGTCTTGTGCATTCAGATAAGGCATCAAAAGATTTATGAAATTCTGAATAACTTCTGCACCATACTGCATGGCCTTCTCAAAATCATCCTTATTCTCCATGAACTGTTCCAAGGTAGGAGTAAAATCTTGCAACTGTCAAACATGACTCTTGAAAGCTTGAGTGACTGGAGGTAGTCTCATATTGTCAGCTAACACTTTGAAATTCGCGGTCATCTCATGCTTGTTATAGATTTTTGAAAAGTAATGATCAACCTTTTCCTTGATCTCTCTCTGAGCTTTAGTGGCATCTGCTGAATATACTGTTACCATCGTATGAATTTGATCACTATGCTCCGTCATCTTCCTCAACGTGTCCAAATCAAGAACATGTCTAATGGTAGCCAATTCATCATGCACAATTTGCCTTAGAGCCTCTAGATCACGAGTAGTGATCTTGGTTACATTGGATATACTGGATTGAGAAACTATCTGAGTTATCTCAGCTTTCAAATTTTTCGTATCAGACATCTTAAGATGTTCAATCAGATTCCTCAACAATTCCATCATACTAGATATGGTAGATCTAAATTAGTTGGATAATGAAACTAAGACAGATTGTAGATCATTCAGAATCTGAATTAGAGAAGCTATGTGCCTCCAAATAAACTCACCAGTAATGGCCAGGTCTGGTTTAATAGCATTTGAAATTTCTTCTCTGACTGTATCTCTCACAGAAGTAAGCAACTCACATTTGAACGTATCAAAATCAGACTGAGAGACAGTAGAACTAGGTATATGAGCATCTGTAGCATCAACAACATGGACAATCCTTGCTTCAACTGGTTGGCTTTCCATCATAACCGCAGTAGATTCTGAATCTTCTTCTTCTTCTTCAGAATACTCTAATCCCAAAACAGCAAAACTAGGGTAATCACCCCAGATATCAGCACACATAGTATATTTCAGTTTATCATAACTTTCTTTTCCACTGATTTCAAGAGAATATCTCTTTCCATTGGCATTTGTTTCTGGTACAGTTTGATGTGTTTTTGTTGGAGGTAAATTAAGACCATCCACTGGTCGGTTATCACCATAATCATCACTATCATCATCATCATCATCTCCATTACCATTTAAATTCTTCACAGAAACTTCACTGTCAGATACTTTAGTGTCACTATCTTCTTCATCACCAAGAAAAGGTTCTGATTCAGGTAAAGGTAAAGGTGGACTGGAAGATCCTAAGTCTATTCTTCTCTTAGGGCTCACAGTATCAGGATCACTCCTATCATCAGGAGGTGACATACTTCCTTCTTCTGTTTCAGCTTCTTCCATCCCTTGTTTACCAGACTCTTCACCGTCTTTATTCCTTTCAACATCTACTTCTTCCACATCATCAAAATAAATTGGTTCCTCATCTAATTTCAAAACAGGGTCTCTCAAACCCTTTGGCCTCCTTCCCTGATCAGTGGGATTGTAAGATTCATACAACATGTCCTCATCAGCAACCCATCATTTATTCCATGGGTTCGTGTTTATTTTCATCCATTTAAAAATTTCATTTTAACACAAGAAGCACTATCAGATTCGGCTATCTCATCATCTTCATCAACACATTCCAGATTCTTTAGCATAGCAGAGATCATTTTGGAATAGAACAGGGCAGTGTATTTCTTAGAAGGTTTCACCATTCCAGTTATGTGCACCATTAGATATCTATACAAATTGATCTTCTCATGGGTCTTTAGTAAAAACAATAGAAAAACATCCTGGTATCATACAGCAGCAAAATATCCTTTGCTGGGGAAAATTTGTTAATGATTAAACTTAAAGAGAAGTCTACATTCAACATCCAGCTCCGAGGCTGTGATTCTCCTTGACTCTTTATTTCCAGTCAAATGCTCTAAAGCTAACTCATAAGAGAAGTATTATGTGGTTGGAGGAATGATTCCAGCATAATCCTCATACCGACCCTCATGGGGTACATTCAAACATTCATCCCATAATTTAGATGAAAAAGATATTTTCTTTCCTTTCACTACAGATGAAATTCTGGCAGGCTCGACACCATCTAAAGTAACTTGCAGATTTATATAAAACTCATGAACTAGATTTGGGTAGTTTACATGAGTGTTATTTGAGAACTATGCTTTCCATCCTTGCGAATCTCAAACATGTAACAACAGCGACTTACTTATCAAAAGCCAGGTGGAGTTGACTTCCTTTTCTATAGTAACAATACGAGTTTCTAGGTTCGTATTTACTGATCTATGAGTGGTACTACTCAAATCGCCTCGAGAACGCTTTGAAGGTACATGACTTTCTGATCCTTTTCTCGGCCACTTCTACTTAGCCATTTGACGATTCTGGGGAAAGTAGGAGTTCGAAGGTTCAAAGTAGAGGAGAAGGGAGGAAATAAGGTTTGGCGGGAAAGAAATGAACGGTCGACGGTTTGGGTAATATATATAGTCACGTATCATTTATTTCATCATTTAGGGTTCCCATAATAAAGATAAAAGTAGTTAATTAATCACAACAAAATAAAAAGAAATATAAAGAAAGATCGGTTTCACAGATCGGTTTCACAGATCAGTATCACATATCAGTTTCACAGATCAGTTTCACAGATCAGTTTCATAGATCCGTTTCACAGATCAGTTTCACAGATCAGTTTTAGAGATCAATTTCACAGATCAGTTTCACAGATCAGTTTCACATATTAGTTTCACAAATCTATCATACACAATTCATTTTTAATAATATTCATTCTTTCATAACATAAAGGCTTTGTAAAAATATCAGCTAATTGATGTTCAGAACTAATAAATTCTAGAGAAATATCACCTTTCTGATAATGATCTCTTAGAAAGTGATGTCTGATATCAATGTGCCTAGTCCTAGAGTGAGACACAGGGTTATTATATATGTTGATCGCACTAGTATTGTCACATTTAATTGGAACCTATTTAAAATCAAATCCATAGTCCAATAAATTGTGTTTCATCCACAGAATCTATGCAGAGCAACTACCAGCAGCAATATATTCTGCTTCAGCAGTAGACAATGCAACTGAGTTCTGTTTCATACTACACCATGATACTAGGGACTTTCCAAGTAAATGACATGTTCTAGTTGTGCTTTTCCTATCTAACATACATCCAAAAAAGTCAGAATCTAAATAACTAGATAGGTCAAATTATTGTCCTTTTGGATAACACAAACTTAAATTCACAGTATAGTTAAGATATTTAAAAGTCCTTTTAACAGCCAGTAAGTGTGATTCTTTAGGATAATCTTGAAATCTAGAACACATACACACACTAAACAAAATATACGTTCAACTAGGAGTAAGATAAAGTAAACTCCCAATCATTCCTCTCTAATAGGTGTGATCAAATGGTTTCCCAGTTTCATCAACATCCAATTTACAGGTAGTACTCATAGGTATATCACTTTCCGTAATACTATCTAAACCAAAATATTTTAATAAATCCTATGTATATTTACTTTGATTTATAATAATACCATCTTTAGTTTGAATGATTTGAAAACCAAGAAGATACTTAAGCTCTCCCATTAAGCTCATTTCAAACTCATTTTCCATAACCATTGAAAATTCAGTACATAATGAATTTTTAGAAGATCCAAAAATAATATCATCAACATAGATTTGTACTATTAACACATCTTTTGAAATCCATTTTATAAAAAGAGTGGGATCTGCTATTCCTTTTGTAAATCCTTCTGAAATAAGAATGTTTGAAAGACTTTCATACCATGCTCATGGAGCTTGTTTTAAACCATATAAATCTTTAGAAAGTTTAAAAACATGATTTTGAAAATGAGGATTTGAGAAACCAGGTGGTTGTTCTACAAAAACATCTTCAATAATAAACCCATTTAAAAAAGCCCTTTTCACATCCATTTGATATAACATGAAATTCATGTGTGATGCATAGGCAAGTAAGATCCTAATAGCCTCTAATCTAGCTACAGGTGAAAAGGTTTCCTCATAGACAATTCCTTCGTCTTGATTGTAACCTTGTGCAACTATCCTAGCTTTGTTTCTAATGATGTTTCCAGATTCATCAACTTTTTTTCTAAACACCCATTTTGTTCCTATGGTTACAATGTCCTTAGGTATTTCTACTAATTTCCAGACATTGTTTCTTTAAAATTGATTTAGTTCCTCTTGCATAGCCATTACCCAAAATTCATCGTTGATAGAATCATTGATATTTTTATGTTCTAACTGTGACAGAAAATCTTGATGTTCAACCTAATTTCTTAGTGAAGCTCTGGTCTGTGTTCCTCTATCTAAATTACCTACAACAGCATCTAATAGATGGTTCTTTAGAATCCTAGTTGTTCTAGAAATGGTAGGACTCGAGATTTCAGGTCCATCTACAGGTTGAGGTTCAACAGAATCAGGTTCTGGAAAATTTCCAGAACTGGATGTTTTAATTACAGGTCTATTGTATTTATCATTAAGGTTCAAACCAGAGAGATCATCTTTATGATTTTCAAGAGAGGTCTTAGGTTCAAGTGCATCTGTTTCATCAAATTTGATGGGAATAGTTTCTTCCACACATTTGGTTCTTTTATTGAAAACTCTATAGGCTTTACTAGAAGTATAGTAAGCTATGAAAATTCCTTCATCACTCTTGGATGCAAATTTGTCGAGATTGTCTTCTATATTAAGAATAAAGACTTTGCAGCCAAAAACATTAAAGTAGTTAACCTTTGGTTTCCTATGGTTCCACAACTAATAAGGGGTCCTCTTAAGAACAAGTCTGATCAAGACTCTATTGATAACATAACAAGCAATATTTATAGCTTCAGCCCAAAAAAAACAGGTAGGACATACTCATTAAGCATAGTCCTAACAATTTCTTGTAGGGTTCTATTCCTCCTTTCTACTACACCATTCTGTTGAGGTGACCTAGGGGCAGAGAAATTGTGACTGTAGCCACTGTGTGAGCAGTAAGATTCAAACACATGATTTTCAAACTCACGACCATGATCATTTCTCAGGGTTTTAATTTTAAGTCCACTAAGGTTTTCTACAGACTTGAGATATTTTACAAAGCAAGAATAAGCTTCACTTTTGTGAGCTAGAAAATATACCCAAATATATCTAAAAAAGTCATCTACAAGAACATAGACATAATGCTTACCATTTAAACTAGAAACTCTAGAAGGTCCAAATAAATCCATGTGAACCAACTCGAGAGGTTTAGAAGTTGAAACTTCATTCATTGATTTAAAAAAAACATTATATTTCTTTCCCTTTTGATAGGGATTACAAACATTGTCTGCTGGAAATTCAAGTTTGGGTAGGTCTCTAACTAAGTTCTTCCTAGCATGTTCTCTAAGTGAATGCACATTGCTGTTTCCTAATCTTCTGTGCCAAAGCCAAGACACTTTATGAAAAGAATTTAAACAAGTAATATTTTTCTTAGCTAAACAATTTAAATCAACAGCATAAACATTTTTATTTCTTAAAGTAGAAAACACTAAATCATTTTTAGAATTAAAAAAATTTCAAGAATCATTTTCAAATTTTACATATAAACCATCATCACATAACTGAGAAATACCTAAAAAATTTTATTTAAGTTTATCAACAAATAAAACCTTAGAAATTAATACTAAGTCAGTGTTACCAATCTGGCCTAAGCCGATGATTTTTCTTTTTGAGTTATCACCAATGGTGAAAAAGCCTCCATCAACTCCAACTAGGCTTTTAAAGCATGAGAAGTATCCGGACATATGTCTTGAACATCCACTGTCCAAATACCAAGTCTTTCTATAGGATCTCTTTAAGCAGGTTCCCTAAAAAACAGAGATAGATAGGAAATGATTTTAGTACCCAGATCTTCTTGGGTCCAAACAGGTTAGCCAATAAAACATTAGGTACCCATATTTGTCTAATGGGTCTCATACGATTTTTAGAGTTAAAATATTTTGAAAGATAAACCTTATTAGATCCATAACTATGAATATAACTAGTTAAAGCATATGAAGTTTCAGAACTAGCTACATTCTGTCCAGATTTAGTAATGAATTTAGTTTTGGTAATTTTCCTTTGTCCAGGTTGGTATCCTATACCAGTAGTGTATCTAGGTGTTATTTTCTTACCTAGAATCTGAGTAAGAGTATCTTTAAAATTTGTAAATTTCTCTAAGTATTTCTTGAGTTTCTCATTAGATAATTTTAGTTTAGTATTCTCTTTAAGCAACTGAGCATTCTTTTCCATTTCAATATCAAGATCAGATATATGTTTAACAGTTAAAGAAAATTGTTTTTTTAAGCCTTTGTATTTTTCTTTCATCTCATTACAGGTTTCTTCTAATATATCACAGTATTCAAATAGTTCAGATTTTGACATGTTTTCTGAGTCAGAATCATCTTCAGAATAGTATGAATTTAAAGCAGGAGTTTCAGATGTTACCTCAGAGGTGTTTGTCATAAAACACATGTATGCCTTATTTTTGTGTTCAGTTTCAGAAACTTCAGATTCAGTGGATCTATCCTCAGAAGCACTCCAAGTAGCCTTCATGGCTTTCTTAATCCTATTGTCCTTGTATTCATACCTCTTCTTTTATTTCAACTTTGGACAGTCTGCTTTTATGTGTCCCTTTCTTTTACACTCATAGCAGAAAACTTCATCTGATTTGTCAGATTTCTTCCAATTCTTTTTCCAATGTCCCTTTCTATCATACATACCTTTAAAATTTGATTTTCTGAAAAACTTCTTCTTCTTATAAAACATTTTAAACCTTCTGGCAATGTGAGCCATCTCAGCATCACTATCAGAAGCACTTTCACTGTCTTCACAGCTTGAACTCTCATTTGTAGCTTGAAGCTTCTCCTTATCCTTGTTCTTTTAATTTTAAGTCTTGAAAGAAACTAACTTCCTTCTAGGTTCATCTTCTTCTTCTTTGTTAACCTTTAGTTCCTCTTCATACATCATCAACATTCCAATTAGTTCCTTGACTGGTAGTTCACCAATATCACATGATTCTCTAATTGAGACAGAAGTTTCCCTCCATCTTTCAGGTAGACATCTCAGAATTCTAATAATTTGTTCCTTTGATGGAACATCCTTTCCCAGAGAAGTCATTGTGTTGACAATTTCATTAAACCTGAGATACATGTCAGAAATGGGTTTATCAGGCTTCATCTTAAAATTATCATACTTAATAGTATAAGTTTTCAATCTCATTTCCTTAACATTAGATGTTCCTTCATGAGAAATAGCTAAGGTACCCCAAATTTTATAAGCAGTTTTACAAGCAGATATTATATTAAATTCCTCATCTCCTAATGCATAGTACAAGGCACTCATAGCTTTGTAATTATTATTGTAGGCAGCCTTAGTAGCCTCATTCCAAGTAGTTCTAATAGTAGTAGGAATTTTATATTCTGATTCTATAGTAGTCCAAATATCAAAACCCATGCTTTCTAAATGATTTTTTATCTTGATTTTCCACTGAGCATAGTTAGTGCCATTGAAAAATGGAGGTCTATTGGTAGCAACACCTTCAAGTCTATTATCCATGATAGCTTACTTAAAGAAATGATTTTAAAGAGATATAAATTTAGAAATAATAGAAATTTTAAGAACCTTAAAATACAACTAAAATCACAGTTGAAAAATAGAGTACTTTAGAATATATTTAAACAACCTTTGATACCAATTGTTGGTCAGAGTGGATAGTCAAGAGGGGGGTGAATTGAGTTCCAATGAAAATTTCTGTTTTAAAACATTGTCTTAAAACCCCCAAATAAAATACTGAATTAAACTGTAGTGAATTTATATCAAAGTAAAGGTTCTGTTGGGTGTTCAAGGGATTGATTATTTCCCAGTTAATCCAAATAGAATGGCTGATTAACTTTTGAAACCAACTTACTGGTTTACAACTAATATAAACACTTGTGAATTTAATTATCAATGTGACTTTAAAACAGTTTTGGTTTTAATGTAATTAGTAGCGGATTAAAATAATAACTTTTAAAGATATAGCATAGGAGATATAACCAAGAGGTTCAGTTTCAAGCTGAGACTTAGTCCTCTAAACAATTTGTATAAATTTGATCCACACCCTGGATCGGGGTTCACAACAGTTTACAACTGTCCAGGTCCAAGACCTCTACCACTGTTATTCGTGGGAAATAGAACAACAACAACCAGCTGTCCAGGTCACACATGACCTCTACCACTATCTCAATGGGAAATAAAAGTTGTTAGAGTTTGAGTTAGGATTTACATATCCTCCAGTTAAAGTACATGAGACGGTGTGTGTGTTAAATACAGCAGATCACACACACTGCTCGAAATGTGAAATAATGAATCACAGAGCAGAGATGTAGAGTTTAGAAATGGATCTAGTGATTGCAGTGAAGCTTTGGACTCCTTGAGTTTGATCAGCGATGATTCTGACTCCTCTTCTAGTTTTTGTCTGAAAAGCATAGTGTCGTCTGCTTGGCATCCAGATTCAGAGGTAGTGAGAAATGTAGTGGATGAAGTTCTTCAATGTCCTCGTGAATGTACAGAACTCTTCTTGAGTAAGCTTGAGTTTGTATGTGGTTCTGTGTCTTCTACGACTATCTCATCCACTACACTTTCCACTCATATATGTCTTGTCATTGTTACACCAGTGTTTCTGTACCAACATGGACTTCTTGTATTTATAGCACGAGCTCATGTAAAAGAAATGATTTCTTTTTTCAGATACGAGGTACGGTTCCATGACATCCAACAACCTTCATTAAATAAATTACAGAGTATTAAAATATTCTTAATATGACCGTTGGTTAGATTAAATAAAGATAAAGAAATTCAAACAGATGTTTATGACTATCGGTGAGTCGAGTGATTGGTAGGTCATCAGCATCAACATCAGTGAGGAATCTTCGGTGACTCAGATGATCAGAATTGGTGTGTCATGATCGGTGACTCATTTGATCTGGATCGGTGTGTCATCTTCGGTGACTCATTTGATCAGCATCGGTGAGACATCTTCGGTGACTCAGATGATCAGCATCGGTGTGTCATGATCAGTGACTCATTTGATCATCATCGGTGAGACAACTTCGGTGACTCGGATGATCAGCATCGGTGTGTCGTGATCGGTGACTCATTTGATCAGCATCGGTAAGACATCATCGGTGACGCAGATGATCAGCATCAATGAGATGTCTTCGGTGACTCATTTGATCAGCATCGGTGAGACATCATCGGTGAGACTGTTCTCCTTCGATATGGATCGGTGCGACCGTTGTCCTTTGATATGAATCGGTGATACCGTTGTCCTTTGATATGGATTGGTGCATCCATTGTCCATTGATATGGATCGGTGAGACCGTTTTCCCTTGATACGGATCGGTGAAACCGTTGTCCTTTGATATGGATCGGTGAGACCGTTGTCTGTTTGATCCAGAGGACTTTTAGAATACTTGTAAATCAATAACAATGAGATAAAAACATAATCCAACCAATATACAAATATTCACTAAGAGATTTTGATTATGTATATGAGAAATCCAACCGGAATAAGTAATCTATGATTTGTGATTATTAAAACCGCAATCATAGGAAGAATTCGAGAATCTTCCAGAGGGCTCAAGAACAATTCAATGGAAGACCATGAAATTATTTTATGAAAATATTATCAAACTCCCACAGAATAGGGTTATCCTTAATTGTAAGTTTCTCTATAACCATATGAGATAGATAAAATTCATTTATATGAATTAAGTACCTTGAGATGGATGTTATTTCCACTAGATGTTCTTATTCATTCTTACATCGATAGATGATATAAAATCATTATTAATATTAAATTTTACATACCATATTCAATATTTAAAATGTTTTCTATATGGATATAGAAAACCATCGTAAGAATCCCATTTCTTTCACCTAAATAAAGGATCACTAGATTTGTAGGAATCAAATTACAACAAACTATAATCAGAGATGAATTTTAAATATGTTATCTGACCCTTGTACCATTACGGCACTTTATAGCTGACTAATCATTAAACTATTGAGGTAATACTGTGATACATATATAAGATTATTTGGAAATAAAAGATTTGGGGGGCTAGAATTAAATTATACATTATCCACATCAGAGTGGATGACAAGTTTATCATTCACCACTTTATATCCGTACTACTCATAGCGAATTGTGATAACATGTGATTTCATTTTGTCTTTAACATTAAACGGTTGCAGATGTTGATTAACATTGATATCCCTTGGATTTTTTTCTTTGGTTAGCATAATTCCCATTTTCCATAAACACGAATATTTTAAGTGTGTGAGGAGTATTTTGTGCATCCCTTTCATTGCTATCATCATTTTCTATATTTTTCGCATCACTTTGGAATGAAATTTTATGATGAACTTCTTTCTGAAACATTAATCTGTTATTAGTCCCATTAATATAGTTTCCTCCATGATTCGTTCAACAATTTTTTCATAAAGGATAAAATGTCTCCCTTTCTATAGGTTTTTAATATTTTCCCTCTATTTCCATTTCGGTCTTCATATCAAACCCATAATAGTAATGAGTACCAAAATTTCTACCTGAACTCTGATACCATATTGAATTCCATCTTCATATATAATGATGTCTATTATGTATAACACCATTTCGAGACATGGTTTAAAGCCACTAAAAAAATCGACCATCATTACATTCATGTTTGATGATTATTACATAATCATTAGATGCATTTCTTGTAAAAAAAATTTTGTAGCTACCAATAGATTCATCATCCTTTTTCTTAATCTCAATTAACTCCTTTGGCATCATAGTACAATGAATAACAGGAAAGTACTTATCAATAAATTTGTTCTTGAAATCGGTCAATTCCATTGAGTCGATTTCTTACCATTGTATTGTATTCTTGATAACATTACACTATTGATCTGATTCAACATCCAAAATATAAACTTTCAAAAGGACATTATAATGTTCAGAACAAAGGATGAATAAAAATATATTTTCAATGATACTAATTCATTTTTCATCCAGTAATGAATTAAAGTTTCCACTAAAACATGTATGATGCTACCCCATAAAGGAATCAACATATTTTTGTTCCCACCATTTCATTTTTTTGAAGACCAACATTATTAATAGCTTAATAAATTAGCATGAGAATATAAACAATATTTTCCATTCTAATTCACATAATATTCAGTGTTATGAGATGAATATCATTTCAATTACCATACCATTTAGCATTAATTCAGTTGATTTAGGTTCCAACCATTTAATAAAACATAAAATAATATTGTGAATAATACTAATTAGAGTGGGAATGAAACATAATGAAGATAAATTACTAAAAAACATATTTAGTAAAACTTACGGTATAATCATGGTTATTTATGATCATCAACAATACTATAGATTTATATCATATACGTAGAAATACATTAGTGTTTGTATAATCGTTTTCTCATCGATTTACCCAAATGATAAGTAAAAATTTCTCTAATACCAACAATAATGGTTCATACATTTCATACATAGATATTACAACTAAAATAGAATAATATTTGTTACATTACATAACATGTCCACTCAATAGATATATGGGTTTACCGTCATTATAGACTATGAAAGATGAAAATTATCTCCTAAAACATCTATATCATCACCCACTTATTCCTTCAAAACGACATCCCTTTTTGACACATCTTAAACAAAATGTTTCTTCATATCTTGGGGAAAAGAAACATAAGAAATGAGTGATATCTGATGCTCAAAAAGGGTATTTATTGGTGATAACATAAGCATAATGACATATTTATATGAACATATCTTTTGAATGTTATATCCTACATATCAAGGATCATCATATCATATCCTGGAATAAAAAGATGTTCATAAATAATAAGAGAAAATATTTCATGAGATCATTACATAATACATGATATTGTTTCGTACACATGATTATAGAAAAATATTTTCATATTATCCAAGCATCACTTCTGTGACCATTATAGTGAATAATGTTCCTTTGACAACTAAGTTAACTCTTCATTCAAGCCCTCTATTACTAAACTCAGTTCACTTTTCACTCTAGTCCTGTATATCCAACGAGGTATAAATCTTTTCCCAGTGTACTTGAAGAAGATATAGGTACCACTAACCACATAATGAAAACCATATATAATGTTTCCACAAGAACATATGTCATTCATC
The DNA here is from genome assembly GCA_963277665.1 of Viscum album. Taxonomy (NCBI): domain Eukaryota; kingdom Viridiplantae; phylum Streptophyta; class Magnoliopsida; order Santalales; family Viscaceae; genus Viscum; species Viscum album. Next base: position 1,222,450,801 of record OY728159.1, read on the forward strand.
ATAACAGATCCCATATAATCATATTGGTTTCATAATCCTCAATCATTCATAACATAACTCATGGAAAATAAGTAGGAATCATAAATATTATTCCATAATTATCATAAACAAACCATACGGATAATAGGGACCGTTTCCTAGAAAAATCTCCCCATTATTTTATAAGTAAAATTGATGAATGTTACCAAAGATGAAAAAAATTGGAGATCGCATCAAAATATGTCTTTAGGATCCTATACATTCGACCTTGATAATGATTTATTTTCATAAAAATCATGAAATTTTAAATGAAAATGTTTTATTTGAAAATATCATTATATGATATATGATAAGATTCAAGTCTTCAATGTTTCATGAAAGAAAGAAAATATATTAATTCCATATGTCATAGATATTATATCTTTTATTTTTCAGGAAAATCAACAAAGTACCTTGTTAAGAAAATGAAATTCAAATTTATTTCAAACCATTTAGTAAAATGATTCACATGGTAACAAATAAGGTTTAATTGTATGGAGGAATTATAATTTTTTTTGGAAATCATTTTTTTCGAATGTATACATGGTAGTAAAATATTTCCATAAGGATGATTGTATATAAATAGTCCTAAATAATAATGAGATTGTAAAAATAACCCTTACCTTTGGGACTATTTATTTCATACATATAAAAATCTCATATATAATGGTTTAAATAATGTTTTTAATTTAAACCACAACCATATTCATGTCTGTTAAATTATATATGATCCCTTTATGTCATCCCATCTCTCATTTGTTAATATTATTTCAGTATTACACTTCTTTTGGACATTAACTTCTTCATTATCCATTGCATGATTATCATATAAGTCTTAGTTCATATGCATATCATATAGTTATATTATCTCAAGAATGGTATTAATGTAATATATACCATATTTCATTATTATACACATTTATGTAATTATTATTTATTTGAAAACATAGAGAATGAATCACATTATGTCGTCTGGATGGTATATTGTACTTGTACACCATTGATGGTAGCATTTCCTCAATGGTAAATGAGCGAGGATGTGGATGATTTTTTTACAAACTCGATGTAATGCTATATTTATTATAAATAACGATTATTTCCATCATAAAATCAAACCAAATAATGTAGTGACGAAAGAAATATTACACGACGGTGTGGATACGGTAAGATATATGTATATATGTGTGGTGATTTAATTTTTTATAGGATGGATAAAAGGTGGAATACTAGTTTTACATAATTATAATTACTAATAAACATACATATGATAATTTAATTATTAATTTATAATGTAAAAAACCCATTAATAGGATATATAATAAAAAATAATTTTGAAATAGTTGGTAAAGTAGATTACCTCTTCCTTGGTGAACTTCCATTAGATCCATTATTAGTGACACTAGGTTTAAAATTTTGAGTACACCACAACCTCCACAATGTTTAGAGGGATATTTTAATGTGAAATATTTATGGGATGGTAGAGCATAAAGGCTCAATGTGATTTCAAGAAGTGGAGAAGGAGGAGCCCTTTTATAACTGTGTCGAGGGGATCTTTTCAAATTAAAAAAATATAATAAATTAAAAATCAATTTAAATACCTCCAAATGGCTATGAATTAGAATATAATATGAGATAATGTTTTAATATCATTAAAAAATAAATTTTATATATGTTTTTGGTACTATATTTAACCTAATAATTTTGATTAACCCTTAGTTACCATATATAATTTTATGAATGAAAAAAATCAATACTAAAATATTATAATTTTTACTTATGTGATTTCATTAAAAAATAAATGAAAAATTTATAACCTTACAACTATATTATAAATATTTTTAATTTTTAAATACGTTTTTTATTTTTAAATAATTTAATAAATTATAATTTGATAAATTATCATTATGATCTTTTTTTAAATTATTTATTAAACTGTTAAAAATATCAATATAGGAAATAAAAATCAAAAAATATATTTATTTTAATATATCCTTGATATTGAAATGTCTTCTATTAAATTCATATAAAAAAATATATTTTTCCTTATTAAATATATTTTAAAATTTTTAGTTACATTTATTTGATATTCCTGTTAACAAAATAATTATCACATCTGTGTTGTTTAATTATTCAAAATGTCTATTCGCTCAATGAAAATTAAAAATAAAATTAAATTGTGAAAATAAAAATTCAATTTTTCATAAAAATATTTTCAGTCATATATATATATATATTTCTTAACCCTATATTTAAAATTATATATTATATAAAACTTGAATGGGGAAAATTTTAATATTAATTGAATAAAATATTATTAATATCATAATCTCATCTAGGTGTAATAAAATGTCAAAAATATATATCAAGAAAATATGTGTATTATGATAAATATTTACTTTTGATTGTTTAATAAAATACATTTTTCCATTGTGTACACATTAGGTATATTTAAGATAATGAATGTGACATTTTGTGACTTTCAATGATATAAATATTTTATATGTTAATTTCATATAAAAATTTATAATAGAAATATTAATTTCTATTCTTGTGTGTTATGGATTGAATTATATTCAACCAATAAAATTTGGTCATAGTTAGTGTCAATTTACAGTATTTATTATTTTTTACATACATTAACAAATTTACCCATTACCGTAATAAAGAAATTAACCAAGGTTTCTATTGTTATTTGAGAAAATCAATGTTACATATTAACAAATTTATGACTTACTGATGCCAAATTTAACATCGATTTTTCAAAAATACAAACCTAGATATTTTAGAATATAATTCAAAATAAAATAGGTCAAATACCATGAAATATAGTTTTTCAAAAAAAACATTTCAATGCATAAAATGTTTTTATAATAAAATATCATATAAAATAGTTTTCTAAAAGAAAATTTTTATTATTTTAAATTGATATTAAATATTTATTATTTAAAACAAATAAAAAAATTATTTATCCTTATAAAAAGTATGAAATAAATTACATTTTAAAAAAATTGTAGTTTTGATATTCATTAAAAAACAACAGTATTTATAAAAATATAAAATAAAAAAGATAATTTTTGATAGGATGAACTCAAAAAGTTAATTTCTTTCTAAATTCCATTTTATATAAATTCTAAAAATTAATATTTAATAATAAAAAGATGTTAAACTCATTTTTAAAGAAAATTTATTTTTTGAATATTAAAGTGTTTTTACTTAAAATCGTGTATTAATTTTCTAAGAACACAACAAAACATTCATATTGATTATGAAATTAGTATTTATATAAACAAATATCTATTCATATTTATTCACTTAAATTTTATTTCATGTTTATAACACACATATAACATTTAACTGGATTTCATAAATGCATGATTACGTGTAGAAAAAGCTATTAAAAATTCAAATAATTTTAAGAGAATATATATATATTAAAACATCAGGGTCATACAGATTCTAATATATGAAATGTTTTTAATTTTTTGGGGATATATAGGAATTAATAAATAATAAATAATAGTGTGTATGAATAATTCAATGGTCATCAATTGACTAAAAAAATAAGAATATCATTTCATAGTCAACTACTTGTTATTATAAAGAACCATATTTATAAGTGTAGAGTGTTTTTATATTAATAAATTAAATTAGTAACTAAATTTTAATTATTTTAATTAATTTGATATTTTATATTTCAAATCAATTTTTTAAACGATCATAATATTATTTCTATGCATGAGATAAAAATATATATCAACTAGTATGCATAAATTTTATTTTCCAAAAAAAATGGAATGCATTGTGTCTTGTGTAATTTTTTAATTATTAATTTATCAATAATTTTGAAATATAATATTGTCAAATGGATTTCATATTTAGAATCAAAATAATACTGAAATATCATAATGTTGAATATATTTTTTTAAAATTTTCATCACTTATCCATTTATAATACAATTGACACATTTTGTGAAAAATTATAACCCATTAGTATTTCAAAATTCAATATCGTTGTAAATATATAAATTTTTTAACAAATGGGTTTAAAAAAATATGGTCCAAAAATATATGAAAACCATTCTAAATTTCATTTTTTGATTATATATTTCCATTATACTATTTTATGTGATTATTTATCTAGTAGAAACATCAACATTGAGAATCTCCCAATTATATGTTTATTTTTTTTTCTAATTCCTTGAGTGTCCCTCCCTCACTTATAAAATGTAACCTCCTCTCATATATTGTACACACATTTTGAGCCATTAAGCGTGTAAAATCATTAAAGTTATACATTATTATATTAATTCACTACTTATTATAGATTATAATTTTTCCAAAATACCTCCCATTCAAGGATTAAGTTGTATTCTGGAAGAGGGTTCCCAATAAAGAGGAAATACACTTAATAGAAAGATTTCCAATACATTAAAAATCCTATAATAAATACACTGTATCCATTCTATAATGATGACACAATGTTCAGAAATACACTAAATTTTTATTATAATTATGGACAAACCCTTTTCCACTATCATTCCATTATACAGAAAGTTAAAATGTCACTCATAAATACATATTTCTTACCATGTTAACATAATGGTGTAATTTTTTTCTCCATCACATTATATGGATTATTATAACGGTGTATTTAAAAATTATATTCATTATTTATAATAATAATAATAATATTCTTAATTTATAAATTATTTTTATCTTATCATTTGTTATGTCCATTGAAAAATAGAAATAGAGTTCATCCGTATGTACAACCTACCGTCACTATGAATAGCGTGCTTCGTTTTTCTACGTATAACTTTTTTGTATCATGATAAAATTATATATAAGTAATATTTATGATATTAATATAATCTTTAACAATAATTATAATATTAAAACCTAATTAAATGTTAAAAATTTACACTACTGTACTAAAAGCAATCAAGACCACCAGAGAAATTGTCACTTGGAATAGTGATTCTTATGAAGCATTTTTAAACTACTAGTGAAAATATGTTATAATAAAATAATATATGGTATGATATTAATTATTTTTTTTTTAAAATAAATTTATATTAAATATATATTTATTATAGATGAGTTTCCAACATATATAATGAAATATATGATGTAATGTATTGGTTTTATGTTAAAGTCTAACTGTTTAGCTAGAGGTTTTGGGATTATACTTATAATGATGAAATACATGGATCTACCTCTAAAGTAATCCTTCTGAATTTTCAACTCCTTTATTTATTTTTGGAAATCACTCATATTAAATTAATTTGTTATCTATTTGTTCTTATGAGTCAAAAATAATGTTTTTAAGGATAATTGACATCTTTTCTACCTTTAATAGAACATCTACATTCTTTCATGTCCATGTTTTCGATAAATGTACTCAGTAATTTCTTTACCATTCAATAATTTCCTTTAAATGTAATTTTTACCCATGTTTTAATTTTATAAAAATGGTGTAAAAGTAATATTTTATTATTTTTTTAAAGATTAACTTTTATCATTTTACCAAAAATGTGAAAGATAAATTGTTCATATTATTCATAGAATCAAACAAATTTACCAATATCATGACCACTAAAAGATTTTATGATTCTATAAATTAATTTGAATATTCTTTTCCATTAATTGTTTTTGAATAAAACATTTCAGATCATAAAAAAGTGATTTCAATATTAAAAATGATATTTTAATAATGAAATCACCAATGTGACCTTTTAAACAAATTTTTAATCTATGATGACATCCTATTGTGTTACATGTTATTTATTATGGATATGACCCAATGATATGATACTTATTCTTTATATAGATGTTTTCTTATTATTATAACATGATTATTATGTAACATATTCATCTTTTATGTGTTACCCTATGATGAATTAATAAAATTTTTATTAAATATGTTTCTTTTCAATTGATAATGTTATGATTAAATGTCTACAAACAACTTTACATTTTTATATGATAAAATGTGATGAATCATTAATGATAAATTGTTACATAAACATATGGTTTTCATTATGTTCATGGTGGTCTAACAGTTATATATCCTTCTTTTTCAATATGTAATGATATGTATCTTATGGGTTATGGTGGACTGAAATTTAGAGTAAACCCAATTTACTATTTGAATATGTTAACTATGAATGATTTTTGAGTGAACCATGACTAATATTATATAATAGGGATGATCACAATCCCCTATGAATGTATGGGTAGTGAGAAATGAATAATAAGTATATATTTTACTATTCTTATTTTTATAACATAAATAATTGTATTATTATAGTGATATTCTCCAACGGATCATGTTCTATGATTTCATTATGACTCATGTCTTATGAACTACCATGCATTATTCGATGAAAAAATATTCTGATATACGATATGAAGTATATGGTTTTCAATTATATTGATAATGGTCAAATTCCCTTAGTTTAATTTTATGCTTATGTGATCATTGATATTTCCCTTATTTTCCCTTACTTGGCATATGAGCTCACCCTTTTTATGTTCCCCTTCCCAATGATATAATGTTTTCTTATATATAATATTTTTATATATGGTTTCCATTTTTATGAACTATGTGGGAGATTTTGTTGATCTTATATGAATATGTTATATAAATACATGTTTCCAAACATGTTATAAGTATACGGTTCATCCTTGCATCATTATGTTATATAATGAATATTATTCTAATAATAGTTAATATCTATCTATAAAAATATTGTGGTTGTTATTGATTTTGTTATGGTAAGGATTAAGAATCATTCAAAAAATAGTGAAGAACCTCAGGCTAATCAAATATATAATAGAATATCATGAGTAATACTAGAGGATGGAGTGTGATTTTAAAATAAAAACATGTCTATCCCAATAATAAGAGTGGTAATGGTTTTCACATAAATTCATCTAGTGGTAATAACCTAAATAAGTGTTGTTTGTCTATATCTCATCCTTCGTTTTGGTGCACAATGAGTGTTCTTTTACTATGAAAATAGTTTGAAAATACCATGGGAAATTTCAGGATAATTAGAATTTTTTTTGTATCCATTATAAAGGGTTTCAACAGTTTATGATTGTGTACGACCTAGGTTAAACATCATGATTTATAGGCTGAACATATTTTGTCTGGATTTATAAATCTGATGAATGATTTTTCATTATTTATCACTAATATCAATTATTCTTGATATTCTAGTCAACCATGATGTATTTACTACTTATATGAGGAGATAAAAGTTAATCAAAGGTTGTGGTCAGAATACCCAAATATTGAATTATATTATTTGACCTTAGACTTATGATTTACATTACATTATGGAACATTTCTAGTGATGGTCATTAATAACACTAATTACTAAATGTTCAATTAACAATAAAAACCCATCAAAGTATAATGATTCAATCTCAATTTTATGACTCCCCATTGATTGATTATTCTGGAAATATAGTTATTTTAAATCTATTTATTATACCCTATTTTAATTTGAAATAATCATAGTACTTTATTTTATTTCATTATATAAATACAACATCGATTGTTGAGAAAACGAATTTACATTTAAAATTATAAACAAAATAATGATCTTGTATACATTAAATGATAAATATTAACTTATGATAGAATATAAATATATTTTATGGACATTTATTCGTTTTAAAAATGGATGATTATAAAATAATGTTGGGTGGGAAATCAACATCAAAGATACATGAATTTTATTAGAGTTTGTTGATGCCTTTATGAAATAGTTTTATAGTCTTCCACTGAATCATGAAATTGATATTTCAATATAATTCATTCATAGTGACACACTTATTTATATTAATCCATATATAATGGACCATATAGTGTTTAATTAATTGAATAATTTACTCTGTGATTACATTTGTAAGTTATTCATTCCTTTAAGTATGTCACCATGGGGTGAAAATGATCATTTTATTGAGAGGAATGATGGATCTATGTGACTATTTTTTTATAATTAGGAACTTTAAATGATCATATTTAATAACATATATCCTCTGCCCTATATTTATTACATGTTTTATCAAATACACATACTAAAATAGAAATCCAAAATTGTCCTTTGTTTGGGATATCATCAATTGTGGTTCATGAAAAATGCATACCCAAGATAGTCTTCTATGTGTGTTATGGACATTATGAATTTATAGTAATTCCATTTTTTCTTTATAATTCCACCTATATATTCAGGCATATAATTAATAATTTCTTTTGAGATTAGAGTGGTTAGTATTTAATAGTCTTTATTATTGATATTATTTTATATGAAAAGATAAATAATGTATATGAATATTTTCTTAGGATTTTTCAAAATACCCTTAGGAATTATTATTGGTATGTAAAATTAACCAACTATGAAATTTAGATCATTTTTTTCTTATTTTGGCAATTATCATCTCAATAAAAGTTATATCAATGGAACCATTAAATACAAAAGTTATATAATGTTTGTTTAGATAGACCATTGTGACTGATTTATATAGTTTTATTTGTTTGGAAGGATATTATAGATGATTTTTTAATAATTTCTCATGAATAAATAATCAACTCTATATGTTAACTTGAAAGGGTTATACATTTCATAGCACATATATATGTGAGGTAAAATTCAGGGAAACGAATTGATGGATATATGGTGATACTTTTCTTGTACTACCATGTTGTGGACAAGGGGTTGTAAACAATAATGATTAATTTATTAAGGGACTAGGATGTGTCCACATATATAATTATATAGTAATTTATATGCCTCATGATAATTGAAATTTCATGTTAAAAAATATCTACCTCCTGATTCAGGATTAGATTTGTTAATTTTCACCTTAATGATATAAAGGAGTTATCATTTTGGAGAATGTTATGAAATTCATAATAATCAAAAAATAATTTGTTATATATTCACTTGAAATGTGTTTAATATCACCTAGATAATATTAGTATATTTTTTTAAGAACATTATATATCAATATGTTTATTCATTAGTAAATAGAATAAGGTAAAAAAAATCAGAGTTGAAAGGATCATGTTTTCTAATATAATAAGAGGATCACAATTGTTCCAATATTTCTATGATTATAATTGTTGGATATATATATCATAAAGAAAAGGGAGATATATTATCTTTCTCAAAATAATTTATAACAATTTATCCATGGAAAGGTTAATGAGGACTAGAATGAAGATGGAGAACTGAAAAAGAAGGATAGAAATGATCTTGTGTTCAAGTATTATTGTGATAGATATTATTGAAAACGAATAGTGTATATGTACCATAAATAACATATTTCAATAAGTATGTATGAGACTCTTAGATCATAATATTCCATTCATTATATAATTACAATGATGTATAAATTTGAAAATATTATTTCTAGTGGTATAAAATTATGAGAGATATTAGATAAATTGTAACTTATTTCTTGTTATTTTAAAACATTATGCTCTATAAAAATATATATATGGTGGTTTTACAACAATTACCCATCCTAGAAAAGAAATGTGAAAATAATCATGTATTTTTTTACTCCCTAAAATATAAAAATTTCATAACAATAAATGGGTTGTAGAAAATTTCATTCTGAACATAACACATATAATAAGTATTAGAAAATATTTTCTAATTGATATTCTTACAATAATATATATTATGGAAGTTTACTATTTTATGGATCACCACAGTATATAATAATTTATCATGATATGAGGAATAACTTGATGTTTTAAAATATCATTCGGCTCAATCTGGATAAAAATTTCAGTTATATATATTTTTTTGTCATTTGTGGATTCATGGTTAGAACGATTAATCCATTATAACCCTAGTGTTTATGTATGTTTCTTATTTTATGGATTCCATAGTTTGATGGATTCAACACATTCCTCTCATTGAGTTTTATTAAAATCATAGCATTCTCCCACGAATTTAAATGTATCTTAATAAATCCATCTATAGAAATAAGTGAAAAAAATTCAATGTCCAATGATGAATATGGACAAACAATGTTAATGGGACCTAATAATGATGTGTACGTAGAATAGAATGTTATATTCATTCTGCAGTACATCAACGAATCTTAGATTCAATATAAATTTTATCCTAGAAATCATCAAAAAAAATTATACTTTAATGAAGGTGAAACATTATTTCTATGAATAAAATTTGAGTGAATGAAATTAGAATTTTCACGAATGAATTCATAATTCCTATTCATATTTACCCTGTTGAGATCCTTTATTGAGTAGGTATGCTAGATTCACTATTTGAGCTTCCACCAAACAAATCTAAATATTGTGATGTTTTTAATGTATTTTTCCTGAGGTAGTACATTTTTTATACATGGCATGAACTAAATTAATAGTTTGTACCATTGGTTCATGATCATTATTATGAATAAAAAATTTGATAAATATTATATTCTAGAGATAAATTTCCAGAAAAAAATAATTCTCACATGGTTAATGTTCTCAAGAGGAATCATAATTTTGACTATTCAACTTAATAAACCGAGCATGTGATGAAAAATATATATCATCATTTTCTGAAACATAGTGATGATGTTTTGAGAGACATATTCATTCTAAATGGGTTAACTATTACACCTTATGATTTTATTATATAGTTCTCTTTAAATAAACTTTCTTCAATAGAATATGATGCATAAAACCCCAAGTCTAAATAAAGCATAATATAGTATATAATTAGAACATATCGATTAAATTAGGAGGTCATTATTAGACTAAATAAATTATAAATAAATTAATGTTTGTAATAAATACATTGTCTAGAAACTAATTAGAATCAAAAATAGTGATTGGAAACCAAAAGTATAATGAATGGAAATTAAAAGATATAATTTACATAAAATCATTTTTTAATGTCCAAATGTTTTATTATCATAATAAATTAAATTAAAAACTATTAATGAATTATTGAAAAGAAATTTATTTATTATATATTCAATAAAATGTCATAACATTCAACAAATGTTTTTAGAGGTATGAGATAAGTATATATATACAGTTTTATTAGTAAAAATATAATTTCCAAAAAAAGATTCTTCATGTTTTAGACACAACCTTTAAAAAATAATTTTTGCAAATAATTTCTATTAAATTGTATATTTATGATATTAGGAGGATAAAATTTGGAACATAACCACAATTTATTTTTTCTCAATACGAATAGCACTGAAGTTAATTTTTGTCCCCCTTGTAAGTGTAAAATAAGTAAAATATATATTAAACATTTAAATAATGGATAAATATCACTCTAACACATTACCTGATCCAAATGGATAACTTTAGTTTATATATTACATATAATTCACAATTTTTTTTCTACATAGGTCCATAATTCATTGACTGTGACCAATATATAAATTTGGGACATGAATATATATAAAATGTCAATCTCTGGACTTTAATACCTCAAAAATTTTCACCTAATTATAAATAGAGAATAAATTTATTTATAAATAATTATTTGAATTATTAATTGAATTTAATTTATTTCTAATTTTTAGTAACTGAATAATCATCTTCAATTCCTTGAAATGCAAGGACAGTTTTTATTCAATTAATAGAAAAATAAAACAATTGATTTTGCATCTATTAAATGTTAGTGAATTTGGGTGAATTATTTGGATAAATGAATTTTAAATATTTATATAACAGATTAGTTTCATGGAAAAAATTTATATTATTTGTCCCTTTTTTATTTTTGATTTAAATTTCAAATCAAATGAATCATATCTAAACAATATAAATTATATTTTATGAAAATAATATTTTGTTAAATTAGTTAAAATTCATAAAAATAATGAAATAAGAAAATGTGGATATGATATGGTTATAAATTTATTCTCATGTCCTTTTCCAAACACATTTTCACCAAACGAGTAAAAATTTCCCAATTTAATATTGATTTTTTATATCTTTTTAAAGTCAAAATTGGTCAAATATGGGTTTAATCTAAATGTTAACACTTTAGATGACTCCAAACCCCATATAAATTATTTTTTTAAAATATTTATAATATTTTCACATTATTAGAAAATATCCACCCATTTCATTTCATTTTTCAGAATAATGAATCAATTTAATTTTAATCATTTTTGTTATACAAAGAGTGCCCCTTAATTATCATTTAAAAGGGAACCACTAATTATCTCTTACTCATACCATTTTATAGTAATATCTCAAAATATTCTACCATTATACCTAACTATATTCATTAAAAACCTCATAGTGTTTATGGTGTTTCAAAAAGGTTTTCCCTTTAGTGATTATGGGGTAATATAATGGATGGATCTCAACAAAAATGTATAACACATAACAAACTGTTTTAAATGTTATTTATTCATAAGACTCTTCTTAATACATGTTATAAATAATTATGTAACAACTATAGAATCCTAAATATAAATATTTGTTTTTATAGTGATAAAATAACCATTATCCCTTTCCATTCATCCTATGTAAAGTGAAAGCATCACTCGTGTGTACGTAAGACCTATCATTTCCACATAGGAGTGCAATTAATTTTTCATTTCCAATTTGATTATATGATTATAATGATATATTTAATGAAAATATATGTTATTTATGCTATTATTATGATTAAAAAACTATATTGAAATTTACCGTTCATGTGTACTATTCATCCCAAAATAGAATCAATGTTCATCAATATGTACGACCAACTATATCCTTGAGGTATGTAATTTATTATTTATTATACTACTAATGGATGAATCTATAAATATTTATAGAAGAAATAAATATTAAATTAAAATCTTGGTTAAATTGTTTGCTATTATTTAACCATGATTAAAGTATAAACATTGAGGTAGTCAAACTATAACATGCCTAAAAATGACATCATTATCACCGTGAACGTTATTTTATATAAATTATTGTTAATAAGATAATGATAAGATGTTATAAGAAAATAATATATGGTATTATATAAATGTGTGTGTTTTTGTAATAAATTTATGTTCAATATATACTTATTAAATGTAAATTTTAAATATTTTTTAAGAAATATGAGACTTTATCAAACAAATTAAGGTTACATTCTCAATGTTTTCTAGGATTTATTATGATACACCTTCAATTATGATTAATTTTGATGATATATCTATGATGAGAAAATAAATTCAAATATATTATTACACTATTTATAAAACTAATGATAAATTAATATAATAAAAATATCACAAGGTACTTGTTACTTTTTCATTATTGTTTCATGTAACATAAAATATAACTACCACTTGTAAACCCAATTATTACCCTTTTCCATAGTGATCTCATAAAACTGAAAGGGATGACCTGGGGAATTGGTAGAAGAATGGGGTGATATAAAAATAACAGTAAGGGAATAAAAATGATAAGAAAACATAATTTTTGATTCAAATATATAATACGAATTCCTAAAAAAGATTACACAGGAGTAATCATACAGACGAGTAACGTAAATAATGGTATCAAAATATCATGACTTGATGAAATTTGGATGAAAAATATATAATTACAAAAACAATAAGCATGGATAAATTACTATACAATATTACATAATGGAAAAGTTCCAATAATGTATTAGTATTCCTCTATAATCCCATACATGATGTATCATTAGATTGAAACATTACCTAATGCATTAGAGTGTTATATAAAAGATTCCAACATAAAATTTTCATGTGAAATTCATGAAACATTATGGAAATCAGTTATTAGTTTTATTATAATAATTAACCATAAAAAGAAAATGGGTTTAATAATCTATCTTGACATAATATTTGAAATAAATTTCACAATTAATATGATTGATAAATGATCCTAAGGCATGTTGAAAGAGCACTGTCGTGGGCGCCCTCAAATGATTAGTGTAATTTGGGGTACTTAGGTGCAGCAGAGTGGCTGACCACGGTCGTCTCTCAAAAGAGGAAGTGAATTAAAACAGTTTTTAAAGGTATTGTAGAAATAAAATAAAAGAGAATAAAAAAACTACTTGAAAGGATTAGGGTGGTTGTTTATAGATTATGAATCTAGAAGAAGTCTTCTGGAAAAATATTGTATTTTTTTTTTGTTTTTGGTTTTGAAATGAAGTTTGATTAAAATGACACAACAAAAAGATGTCTGTTTAGAAATATATTTAAAAGACGTAATCGATCTAACTCTACCACTTCACTTTATTAATAATCATTATCATTTAAAATAACATTCACTTAATTATGATCCCTTAATTTGTTAAATCACGAACCCTATGAGAATTAACTTTACCACGAAGATTGAAGTGAATTTAACCTTAGGCTAACTTCGGAACATGAAATCGCAGCACCCTGCTTTGATTGATGTTCAAATATTAGCTTATGGTCAGTGGTAAATTATGGCACATATCCATTCTGGAAATGGGTATGAATTTTTTTTAGGGATTATATTTTAAATCTACAAATTTATCCTGTGTGGTCTTATATTACCGATTAAGATCGTGCTCTCACAATTTACAAAAAATCCCGACCTCGCGTGTTTTTGTGTTAATTGTTCAATAGCTTGCTTAGTTTCTTAAAATTTAAAAAAACAAAATTCATGGATCACATTAAGTGGATTACATTAGCTCATTGATTCAAAATAATTAAATGAAGATGGTAGAAGATAGATCGATTACTAAAAGACTACTCTTCCAGGGGTGGCGTAATCATCGTAGAAGCGTTTTGCATGTGCAAAGGTTTAAAATGGGTATAACCCAATAATTCTTCTACTCAAGAATTCCAGCCCATTTATGAAGATTAAGAGAAGAAGAAATTTAAACACAACAGAAGAAAAGATAAGAAATAAAAAAAGAACAAAGAAGTTTATTACATAAACAAAATCATTACAACATGAAGGAGAAGAAGAAGGCTTCGTCGAAGGGATCCTTGCTTCAAGAGCTACCCTTATTGAAATGGTTGGAGAATTGGATTGAATCCACTTCTCCTCTGCCTTCAACTTCCCAATGCACGTCCCAACCCCTCCAAATGAGAAAAACTCCAATTTATAGAGGGGAGGTGAGGAGAGGTTACAAGTGGTTTCAAGTGTGAATGTGGAAATTCGGACAAATATTTTTTGCCAACTTGCACCGCCCATTTGACCCCCAAAACTCGTGAATTGGCCGGCCTTCCAGAAGGATCAAGTGTGAAGATATGTGTCTTATATCGCCTCTCCAAATTTGGGCTCAATACAGGCCTATATGAAGGGGTTATATCCGAAATACAGAAGCTTCTCCAGTCTGGAGAGCCCAGACCAACTTTGACTTCATGACCCACTTTCAACAACCAAATGAACTCTTTATCTCTAGTGTCCTGAATAAAAGTTGTAGCTAATTAAGTTAGGAAAACTTTTACAAAATTTTAATTTCATATAATAAATATACAAATATTTATATTCGAAATACTACAGTAAACTATAAAGGGTAAAACTGGAATTTTCATCAAATATTCAAATGAATGATCTAATCCCAAATATATTACAAATAAACATATTTAACACAATGTGAGGAAATTATATCATTTATTGTCAATAAAATATTCAATAAAATAGTTTTTTATAAACTCCCCCACACTTACCCTTTTGCACACCTGGGCAAAACCTCATATCAAGTAAACATCAATATCAAATCAAAACCAATTTTAAAACACATATCCTTAAGATCAATCAATTTCACACCAAGAATAAAAAGATATCATGCCTCATAAAAAAACTTATTTCAAGTTCTCCATTTATATCATTCAATATATTTCCACTTCATTTATCCTCCCATGCACAAACACTTACCTCGCTTGAATTTTCTCTCATCACTCAAATATCAATTTTTTTTGCAATGTCTTTCTCATCCAAACTCATACAAGGGTCACCATAGGCATGATAGATTCCTACATCGCTACCCGATTTGAGTCAAGGACATATGTTTATCATGAGTACTTTTCAGGGTTGTTCTGTGGCTTTCGGTTGGTAGGATTAAGATGTGAAAAACTCTGAGGCTGAATGAGGAGGGCTTGACTCTTTTGAAGCAAAATTGCATTAATCTAATTTTCACTTAAATATGGTCTTCTCTTCAATCCCCATAGAATCAATTCAGCTCCATCATCATGAAAAGTCATGAAAGGTTTACACCATTCATCATTTCAGCATAAAAAATGTCAATCTTCTCAAACATGATTTTCTTGAAAGCTCCAGATGGGCACAACTTTCCACCTCAATTAGAAGATCCAGAAAAAGGCACAACTTCACTTGTCATGAAAGCTCCAGAAAAGGAACAGATTTCAATATAATGAATTTTTTCAGCAGCAAACACATCTCTTCAGAATTTAATTTTCCACCCAAATTATCACATAATATGGTGGTACAACACAAGACAGCTTCCCCCACACTTAAGCTCAACTAGATTATGCAATTTCACTTCAAGAGTTGGTTGGATAGGGAAAATTGGCTTGTAATGTGGCTTAACATAACAGGTTGTGCATGACTTCTAAGGGATACAAGGATTAAATATTCAAGGTAGGCCATTATAAAAAAGAATTCTTTGAAATAGGGGCTTTAATACCAAACAAATTCCTCAATCATTTAAACATATGTACCTCAAACCCTCAAGTTTTGATAGGAATAGATCAAATTCTGGTTAAATCAATCATGGTTTGGTTCTCTCAAGAAGTGAGGTGAATGTAAAGAATATGAAAATAATGGTTTAGAAGCCTCACAGGAAAGTGATTTGAAATATATAGACATTGAGATTGGCATGGGATTCAAAATTCAGCGTACTTTTCATGAAATTACTAAATATTTGAACTTGAAACAAAGTCATTTCAGCATTCATTTAAACTTAGTTTCAAGGGGTAAATTTTTTCACTTATTGATATGGATTTAAAAATGGTGATGATAATCATTTCAGTCCAGAAGTTTCAAAAACACACAGAAAATTGTAAAATAAACACACAAAATTTGAAAAACACGCAATTTTTTGTTTTGTTTTTTTTTGAACAGGAAAGCAATTGAAATTACTAAACTAAAAGGTTCCCTCCCCCACACTTAAAATATTGGATTGTCCTCAATGTGAACCTATTAGATGATATATGCACATGAAATGCATAATTTTTAAATAGGACAAATAATATAAAAGTGAAAGGGTTAGGAACAACCTGATGTGATCAAGTGATGATGGGGTCATGCAGTGTGATAAAATCCACTACATCAGTAGGATGTCCCTCAATGTATCTCTTCAAACGTTTCCCATTGACTGTAAAACTCCTTCCAGTGTCCTCTTGTGTGATCTCCACTGCACCATAAGGAAAAACATTAGACACAATATAAGGACCTAACCATCTGGAACGCAACTTACCAGGCATCAACTTCAGTCGTGAACTATAGAGAAGGACTTTCTCTCCAACATGAAACTCCCTTTGTTGGATCATTTTTTCATGAGCTTCTTTTGATCATTCCATGTAGAGCCTTGAGTTCTCATATGATGACAGTAGAATCTCCTCAAGCTCTTGAATTTTCAACTTCCTTTGAATTCCATCTTGGGCCAAATCCATGTTACATTTCTTTATAGCCCAATATGCCTGATGCTCGACTTCCACGAGGAGATGACATGCTTCCCAAAAAACAATCCGAAATGGGGACATACCAATGGGGGTCTTGTATGCTGTCCTATAATCCCACAATGCATCATCCAAGCGCTTGCTCCAATCCTTCCTATTTGGCTGCATGGTTTTCTCCAAGATTTGTTTCAACTCACGATTTGAAACCTCAGCCTGGCCATTTGTTTGGGGGTGGTATGGTGTTGATGTTTTGTGTGTCACCCCATACTTTCGAAAGAGGGATGCAAAATTCCTATTGAAAAAGTTTGTCCCTTGGTCACTGATGATGGCCTTTGGTACTCCAAACCTGCATGAAATTTGAGCCTTGTCAAAATCCACTATAACATGAGAATCGTCAGTCCTGGTGGCCTTGGCCTCCACCCATTTACTCACATAATCAACAACAATCAAAATAAACAAAAATCCAAATGAACTAGGAAAAGGACCCATAAAATCAATGCCCCATACATCAAAAATCCCACAGAATTGTATGGGTTGTTGGGGCATCTCATGTCTCTCAGAAATGTTCCCAGTGTGTTGGCAATGAGAGCATGACTTACAAAACACATGGGCATCATGGAATAATCTAGGCCAATATAATCCTGAGTCTAAAACCTTCCTAGCTGTCTGTTGGGGTCCAAAGTGTCCACCACAAGCAAGTGTATGACAGAAATGCAAAACAGACTCAAACTCATGATCGAGAACACACCTCCTAATGACTTTGTCACTACACATGCGCCATAAGTATGGATCATCCCAAACATAAAATCTTGACTCACTCTTTAATTTTTGGACTTGATGTTTCTTCAAATTTACTGGGATTTCAGAGCCAACAATGTAATTAACTAAATCAGCATACCAAGGATTCTTACCTGAGATGGTATAGAGATGCTCCTCGGGGAAAGTGTCCCGAAGTGGTACCTGGTCCAAGGTGTCACCCTCTAGTGTGTGAGTAAGCCTACTCATGTGGTCCACCACCAAGTTTTCTGACCCCTTTTTGTACTTTATCTCGATGTAAAACTCTTTAAGAAGGAGCATCCAACAGATAAGTCGCGGCTTTGCATCTGGCTTCTTCAGGAGGTACCTCAAAGCTGCATGGTCAGAAAAAACAACTACTTTAGAGCCCAATAAATATGAACGGAATTTATCTAAAGCAAATATGATAGCAAGAAACTCCTTTTCTGTGGTTGTGTAATTTGATTGGGCTGAATCTAGTCTCCTTGATTCATAGGCAATCACATGTGAACGCCCCTCCACCCTTTGAGATAAGACAGCTCCAACCGCGAAGTTGGAGGCATCACACATAAGCTCAAAAGGAATCTCCCACCTTGGGGGTCGTATGATAGGTTGAGTGGTCAGATGTTGTTTTAGCTCATCAAATGAATTCCTGCAAGAAACATCAAACACAAAATCAGAATCCTTTTGAAGTAATCTTGACATAAGAATAACAATCTTACTAAAATCATTGATGAAGCACCGATAAAATCCTGCATGACCTAGGAATGATCTAACATCACGCACACATGAAGGATATGGTAAGGATGAAATAATATATACCTTTGATCTATCAACCTCTATCCCATGTTTTGACACTACATGCCCTAAGACAATGCCATGCTCTACCATGAAATGACACTTTTCAAAGTTCAGGACCAGATTCTTCTCAATACAACGATTCAACACCTTTCCCAAACTAATTAGACATTCATCAAATGAAGACCCATACACTGTAAAATCATCCATAAATACCTCCATGCAGGTCTCAATAATATCAGAAAAAATACTCACCATACATCTCTGGAAGGTACCTGGGGCGTTGCAAAGTCCAAATGGCATCCTCCGCTAGGAAAATGTGCCAAAGGGACATGTGAATGTAGTCTTCTCCCGATCCTCTGGAGCTATAGGAACCTGAAAATATCCAGAAAATCCATCCAAGAAACAATATTGTGTCTTCCCAGCTAGTCTCTCAAGCATCTGATCAATAAATTGGAGGGGGAAATGGTCCTTGCGAGTGGACTGATATAGTTTCCTATAATCAATACACACACGCAAACTATTTTGCACCCTCATTGGAACTAACTCATCTTTCTCTTTTTTAACAACAGTAACACCACTTTACTTAGGCACAACCTGAATAGGACTTACCCACTGTGAATCTGAAATGGGAAAGATTATACCTTCCTTGAGGAATTTCTCAACTTCCTTTTTAACAACTTCCAGGAGGGTGGGATTGAGTCTCCTTTGTGGTTGTCTCACCGGTTTAGCCCCATCCTCCAAGAGAATCCTATGCATGCAAATGGAGGGGCTAATACCTGATATGTCATCCAAGGTCCACCCAATCTCCCTGATGTTCTCCCTCAAAATATTCAAAAGCTTTTCTCCATGTTCAAAAGGGCGATTGTTAGCAATGATAACAGGTAATCTCTCACCACTCAACAAGTATGAGTATTTCAGATTTGGTGGCAATGGCTTGAGTTCTAATGAGGGAGGGTGTAGTATGGATGGAGACATTGAAGGAACTGAAATATGTGCACAAAGAGCATCAGTATCAGAATAGAAGTCATCAAAATCATAGAATAAAGTATCAAATCCATCAGCATACTCAACAACCATTTCATAATCGGAGTGAACATGATCAAAATCAGAATATTAATCCACATCAAAATCAAATCATAGAGAGTCTTTTTCATTAGAAACAGGCGTGGAAGTTCTCTTAGACATTAAACCAGAACCAATAATCATAATCTCCCTAAGCATAGGACAATCCAATTCCATGATGTTTTTACTTGGTGGTTCAAAATGGGAGATAAAAAAAGCAGAATGGTCCTCTGAGGGGTACTTCATGGAATCCATAACATTAAATATCACAACTTCATCTCCAAACTCCATGGAAAGTGTACCCTCATTGACATTTATGATAGTTTTTTGCAGTTTTGAGGTAGGGTCTACCTAAGATAATGGGGGAATGGGAACTTACTTGATCATCCTCCATGTTAAGCACATAGAAGTCTGCTGGAAAGATCATGTCTCTTACCCGAACAAGTACATCCTCAAGAACTCCCGCTGGATATGCCGTAGCTCTATTCTCCAATTGCACCACTACTCTTGTTGGCTTCAACTCAACAACCTGCAAGGAAGAGAATACAGAGTGAGGCATCACATTTATGGAAGCTCCCAAATCACAAATAGCATCAGAGAAGTGCAACTCCCCTATGGTACATGGGATGGTGAATGTCTCGGGATCCTTGCACATTGTTGGCATTGCTAGAGTTGGTGTAATGAGTGCTGATACTTTCCTTCCAAGGTTGATCCTCTCATTCCCCTTGATCCCTCTTCGATTGGTGAAGAGTTCTTTTAAGAATTTGGCATACCTTGGGATTTGCTTAATGGCTTCAAGTAGAGGAATGTTGATCTCCACACGCTTGAATGTGTCCAAAACCTCCTTTTGCATTGGTTCTTCAGCCATCTTCTTGGTTTGAACAACCCTGTTTGGAAAAGGAAGGGGTTTAGGAGGAACATCATCAATATTTTTCTTACCTTTATCGTTCTCCTTGATTTCTCATCAGTTGGTATGGAATGCGGCTTCTCTGAAGTTGAGGTGAATCCTGGTGGAATGGTAGGTGCAGATGTATCTTTCATTTGCTTCCCACTTCTCAATGTGATGGCACTAACATTCCCCTTTGGATTTTGAGTGGGTTGGGAAGGTATATTTCTAGAATTCTTACTCACAATTTCATGGAGGGCGGTGGCAATCTGGCTCATTTGAGTCTTCAACTCCCTCAGCTCCAAACTTTGACTCTTCAGCTCATTCTGTTGATTAAGAACAATTTGCTTCAAAAGATCATCAGTATTAGAATCTACCTTTGGTGAATGATTACCTTGTTGCTAACTTGTTGATTTTTGAGCTTCAAATCTCCTTTGGGGTTGTTGGAAACCCTGCTGGTAAGGTGGAGGCTGTTGGAAGTTTTTTTGAAAGGGTGGCCTTTGTTGTTGTCCAGAGCCATACCTCATGTCCGACTGATCATTCCACCATTGGTTGTATGTTGGATCAAACTTCTTTTGGGGATATGGTTGTTGTTGTTGATGCTGAAATAGTCTCCCAGGGAACACTGATGCACAATCTTCTGTTTCTTGGAGTTGTGGGAAACAGTCAGTTGGGTGGCTTGTCTCAGCGCAAATACCACAAGGCCTTGAAGGAGGGGGTAGAGATGTCTTTTGTGCCAAAGCCATTTGCCTCACCATAGTGGTCAATTCTTCCAACTTAGTATCAATCAAATGACTTTCAAGGGAAGAAGGACTTACCTGATGTACTCCCCTGACATGTGGTGTACCTCTATCACCATATTGTTAGGAGTTTTGGGACATCTTGTCGATCAATGCACGTGCAGCTACTAGTGTCTTGTCCACCAATGCTCCTCCAGCCACAGCATCCACCATGCTTCTCTCCATAGGTGTGAGTCCTTCGTAGAAGTATTGGATGAGGAGTTTCTCACTAATTTGGTGATGCGGACAACTTCCGCACAACTTCTTGAATCTCTCCCAATACTCATACATTGACTCCCCTTGTGCTTGCTTGATCCCTGAGATCTCCTTACGAATGGATGTGGTCCTTGATGCTGGAAAAAATCTCTGCAAGAAAAGACATTTCAAATCGTTCCAACAAGTTACATCTTCAGGTTGTAAATAATACATCCAGTCTTTTGCAGCTCCATCAAGTGAGAATGGGAATGCTCTTAATTTGATTTGATCTTCAGAAACATTTCTTGGTTTAAGGGTTGAGCAAACCACATTAAATTATTTCAAATTTTTATTGGGATCCTCACCAGAGAGGCCATGAAACTTTGGAAGTAAGTTAATTAACCCCGATTTTAGTTCAAAGTCTGATTCGAGATTTGGGTATGCAATACAATTTGGTTGATAGTTAATATCAGGTGCACCCAATTCTAGAATGGTTCTATTAAGTTCATTTCCATTGTTTTCAGCCATTGGTTCCTCTTTTATGTTTGAATTTGAATAGCTTCCAATTTCAATGTTTTCAGAAGAGAGGAATTCACCAACTGGTTGAATATTGAAACTTCCCGTAGACTGAGAATTTCTGATTCGAGCCCTAAGGTTGCGTTCAATCTCAGGGCCAAGATCTAAGAGATCTTTGGGATAAGTTCGTGTCATAGATCAAATAAAAATGAAAAAAAGTGGACCATAGTAAAAAAAAATGAGAAGTTTGAGTAGATGGTCCAAAAAGAAGTAGAAGAAAATAAAAGAAGAAGAAGAAAAATCAGATTGGGTAAAGAAGGAAGAAAGAAGACAGGAGGAGAATAAAATGTAAAATAAAATAAATACCTCTAATTGGTTGAAATAATTACTTGCCTCCCCGGCAACGACTCCAATTTGAAAGAGCGCTATCGTGGGCACCCTCAAATGATTAGTGTAATTTGGGTTACTTAGGTGCAGCAGAGTTGCTGACCAAGGTCGTCTCTCAAAGGAGGAAGTGAATTAAAACAATTTTTAAAGGTATTCTAGAAATAAAATAAAAGAGAATAAAAACACTACTTGAAAGGATGAGGGTGGTTTTTTATAGTTTATGAATCTAGAAGAAGTCTGCTGGAAGAAGATTGTAATTTTTTTGTTTTTAGTTTTGAAATGAAGTTTGATTAAAATCACACAACAAAAAGATGTTTGTTTAGAAATCTATTTAAAAGACGTAATCGATCTAACTATACCTCTTCACTTTATTATTAATCATTATCATTTAAATTAACATTCACTTAATTATGATCCCTTAATTTGTTAAATCACGAACCCTACGAAAATTAACTTTACCACGAAGATTGAAGTGAATTTAACCTTAGGCTAACTTTGGAACATGCAATCGCACCACCCTGCTTTGATTGATGTTCTAAGATTAGCTTATGGTCAGTGGTAAATAAAGGCACATATCCATTCTGGAAATGAGGATGAATTGTGTTTAGGGATTATATTTGAACTCTACAAATTTATCCCGTGTGGTCTTATATTACCGATTAAGATCGCACTCTCACAATTTACACAAAATCACGACCTCGCGTGTTTTTGTGTTAATTGTTCAATTGCTTGCTTAGTTTCTTACAATTTAAAAAAACCCAATTCATGGATCATATTAAGTGGATTACAGTATCTCATTGATTCAAAATAATTAAATGAAGAGGGTAGAAGATAGATCGATTACTAAAAGACTACTCTTCCATGGGTGGCGTAATCATCGTAGAAGCGTTTTGCATGTGCAAAGGTTTCAAATGGGTATAACCCAATAACGCTTCTACTCAATAATTCCATCCTAATTTGAAAGATTAAGAGATGAAGAAATTTAAACAAAATAGAATAAAATAGAAGAAATAAAAGAAGAACAAAGAAGTTTATTACATAAACAAAATCATTACAACATGAAGGAAAAAGAAGAAGGCTTCGTCGAAGGGATCCTTGCTTCAAAAGCTACCCTTATTAAAATGGTTGGAGAATTGGAGTGGATCCACTTCTCATCTGCCTTCAACATCCCAATTCACGTCCCAACCCCTCCAAATGAGAAAAACTCCAATTTATAGAGGGTAGGGAGGAGAGGTTACAAGTGGTTTCAAGTGTGAATCTGGAAATTCGGACAAATATTTTATGCCAAGTTGAACCGCCCATTTGACCACCAAAACGCGTGAATTGGCCGTCCTTCTAGAAGGATCAAGTGTGAGGATATGTGTCTTCTATCTACTATCCATATTTGGGCTCAATACAGGCCCATATGAATGAGTTATGGCCGAAATACATAAGCTTATCCATTCTGGCGAGCCCAACCCAACTTTGACTTCATGGCCCAATTTCAGCAAACAAAATGAACTCTTTAGCTCTAGTTTCTTGAATACAAGTTGTAGATAATTAAGTTAGTAACACTGTTACAAAATTTCAATTTCAAATAATAAATATAAAAATATTTATATTCGAAATACTACAGTGAACTATAAAGGGTAAAACTGGAATTTTCATCAAATATTCAAATGAATGATCTAATCCCAAATATTTTATAAATAAACATATATAACACAATGTGAGGAAATTATTTCATTTATTATCAATAAGATATTCAATAAAATAGTGTTTTATCACATGTATTACCCCATAAAAGAAGCAAGAATAAACTATTAATTTTTTTAAATGGTATATATAAATATTTTATAAGAAATAAATAACATCAAATGATTTTATTTTTGATGAAAATAATTTCAAAAAATATTATTTACAAAATTATACCATTAACATTAATTAGAATCTATGAATTTTTTCTTTGTCGGATAATTATTTTCAAAGATCTCTTTGATAATTTATTGAAGAAAATATTCCTACCAATTTGAGAAAAATTCTATAAATTATAAAATATATAGAAAATTAATTAACGAATTTTTAATAATCATTCAAACCTAAATTTTTCGTTTAAAAATATTAATTTTTCATTATGGTGGAAGAGTTCCATTCATGAACAATTTATTAAAAATAATAATTCATTTCACATTTATATAATAAAATTAAAAATATAATTTTATATAAAATGAAATAAATATTACTTTAAAAAAATATTAAAATCCCAATAATTGTTAAAATTTTCTATAGGAAATCATAGTAAAACAATATGGATTATTTTTATATAACTTGGGTTTTGGAGAAAATGAATTTTCAATCGAAGAGAAAATTTATATATGATTTTCAGAAAAACATATTAATAAGTTTGAGATCCAATGATTTGGAAACTATTATATTATATTAAAAAATCTTGACTAAAATGCGGAGAATAATAACACAAAGGTTTATAAAATTAATATCAAATAATTTCCTTAAATGGAAATTCAAGTATAATAAATCTAAAATAATGGAAATTAAAATTTTACGCATACCATTTTTGTAACTATTGAATTAAAACCTAACATGAACGGAATAGATGAATTGTAACTCAAAATAACATGATTTTGGATTTAGTAATGTCATATTATCTAAACATTAATAAAAACCACTATTTTGAGGAAAATAAGTACATATAATAACCTATGTCTCAAAGAATAAAGTTTTAGAAGAAACCCTTAAAAAGTTCATATCATTGAGGTTAGAGTGAATCAGTTGGGTGATATGTATAAAAATATATATACACAAAAATAATGGCATAATTTAATTATAAATCAATAAAAATTAATTACACACAAAATCCTGACATCACATTGTCAACGAAGTAGACACGTTACCGAATGAATGGAACTTTACTTACGAAATTCATTAACACATTATAACTTTAGAAGATAACACTTTATATTCTTGTATAGTGTTTAGAGTAATATTATTAAATTATAAAATAACCTTTAAAATATTTAAAATATCATATATTATCCTTTTATATCATCTCATTACCCATTCATTAATAATCAGTCATTATCACTATTGTTTCTTATGATAATTTCAATATTTTATATTGCATAATTTACCAAGAATGTTTTGAATACTGAATAAAAGATATAGTTACGTAATCTCCAAAATTTTATTAATATTAATATTATAATTTTTGTTTAATAGATAAATCATTATAATCCTTATTTAATCTTTATTATAAATAATGAATCACATCGTTTTGTCGATATGGTAGGTCATATGTACGCACACGTGACGTTATAATTTCCCTAATAGGATAATGGATAAAAATGTTGACTGTATATTAATTATAGAGAATTATTATCATGTCAAATATATCACATGTATTCCTTAAATTTATACTTTATTACCTTCTACTTAGTGCTTTCTTGATAAAAGAAATATATAATTTCATGAGGTGGTAGTCTTTCATACACACAAGTGTTATTAACATATTTTATACAAAATGAAATGTAATAGGGTATATATTATATTATAAATAAATAATTATATTTCTATCCTAAAATAAAATATAAAAATTAGATAAATAATTTTATTTATTCGTGACTGTCCAGAATGAAATTCAAATTCATGTGGCACTAGTATAACATTCACACAATCAATGATTTTATTACCATATTAGGGAGGAAGAGATAGTTTTAGATTATATAATAAATATAAAAAATCATGGTAGGTTTAATATACTGAATTTATTGTATCATCGTTGTTAAATTAAAATTTAATGATGTTTAGGATAAAATTATATTAAACACTTTCTGAAGGGCATTTCCACTTCATTGGAAATATTTTTTTTGGTACTCATCAATGGCTTCCTAGGTTGGATTAAAAAAATTATTATTTGAATAATGGAAGGAATTATATAATTAATTTTTTTAATTACAGTCCAAACCATTCGATTTTGAAAATTTATAATGGTGAAGAGTGGTGAGGCCTTTTATATACAGGGAATTGACAGAAAAGTTATTCTATAAAAAAGTGTTAGACCCACGTTTTTCTTATTCCAAAATGATTATAATGGACCATTATATAAAATTAATATATATAAAGTCAAAATATGAATAATAAATTTTATTTAGTTATGTTTTGAGTGGTTTTTATTACTTACATATTGTGTTTAACTCCTAGAAATTTTTTTTGGATAACCATTGTAAATAATATATTTTTTGTTCACAATTTATAGTCATAAAGAATTATGTTTCCATTGTTAGATAATATAAATTACTCTAATTAAAAATATATAATCAATTTTTTCTAAATTCAAATCAATGAACTATAATATTTTATTTTTAAATTTAATCTACAATCATGCCAAAATAATAGTCTTCCAAAAGAAAAACATTGAATATATTAAGAATTTTCAATTTAAAATTTTAATATAAAATTGATTTCAAAGATGAAATTTTAATTAATAAATATATAATTATACTAATACTACATTTATAATATAATTATTATAAAATTAGGCTTTCATGTTCTTTAAAAATGGATGTTTTTATTAAAAATCATTATTTTTCAAAATTCATTGAAGAAATAATATTCTCAGACAAATTCAATAATTTCAATGAAAAATAATTTTTATTTGATTATTTATAAATTAACATATCATTATAAATTAAATATTATAAATGGGTAAAAATTAATTTTAACTTATGTGTGGAAATAATGACTAAATAACCTTTTATAAAGATATAGTTATTCAAAAAAATCATGATATGATTCTTATTTTTTTCCAATCAATAGATAAAAATTGATATTATTTAATAAATGTCAAACCATATATTACGTAATTTAGTTCGTTCAATTCAGACACACAATATTAACCTCTACGTTATAATGTTCATTTTTATATAAACATACTTATTATAGTTTCTGTTTTCTTTTGTTTCTATTGTTTTGTGAATTTTGTGATATGAGAGAGATTTAATTTATTTGTAATGAAATTTATATTAAATTCTTTCGGTGTTACATTGTATTGTAATATTAGTTATTCATATCATATGCACTTTTTAAAAATACAACCCACTTTAGAAAACTAAGATGTTTCTTTCCACCACTTTATATAAATAATGGGGTGTTTTCATGAAAAGTAGTCCCTATCTTGAAAATCAAAGTATTGACAAGATATTTCTAGAAAGAACCACATCATTAAAAACGTTAATAAAATTTTTCATAAAAATGGAATATTATATATGAAATTATTCCCATAAATAGGATTCACCATAGATTGCATTGTTGAAAGGAAAATCAATTGACACAGAAGAAACGGATAAATAATTATATAGTGTGATAGGGATCATTGATCTTATGAAGGTGAATGATAAATTTGAATTTATATATATATATTAAAATTAAATGACAAAATAAAAGACCGTTATATTCATCAGATATGCAGGTAATATTATGAAAACAATTCATGATATTTTTTTGAAATTTTATGAGTTCATTTTATAAAATGATTATATAGAAATATACTTACTAAAAATATTTCAATTATATGAACACAATATAATCATTTGGTTATGGTTTTATCATTTTATAATTCATCTATTACTCAAAAAATGAATAGCCAAAAAAGGATTATTTATTTTTGAATAACTAAAATAAACCTATAATCGATTATGTAATACTAAACAAAACAAAAAAAATTCCTTTGGACATTAATAATGATATAATAGTTTGCACAATTTTTCCTAAATAATGAATTAATCTTTTATACCTAAATATTAACTCATGATGGATGATTTAATCCATTATATATGTTTCTATACTTAAAATATTCTTACATCTTCCAAAAATAATAATTTTCAGTAAATAAATATTATATGATAAATAAAATAATTATATATGCTTTATCCCAATAAAACATCTCCCAAAATATCATTAGTCACCTAAAAATCCTTTTACATAAAACATTAAAAGTGGGTTCTAATATTTTTAACATATTATTGCCCTTATAATCATAAACCCATGTTGGTATCCACAACTCCTATGTTATTATTACATGAAGAGAAATATAATTATGAAATTTACATAATCATTAGATGTTTAAGGGTTCTTATAACCAAAATAACATTTGTAAAAATACTTCTACATCCTAATTCATTAGTCCTATTCCATATATACTTCAGATATTTTACATCAATGATTTGTTATAACATTTTTTCTTTTCATAGTATAGGGAATAATAAATAGTTTATGGAATTGAATCAAATAATTCCAATGTTCCCAAAATATAAGACATCAAATTCATTGAAATTCATTTCTCTATGACCTTAATTTCCAAATAGATAGAATATCCCCCTCTATTTTAGAAACTCTTCTACGTTATTCATTCCACATTGTTGACATTTACTAAGATGAAAAAATTTTCCTCTACGTAAATTAAAACACATGAAATCATAAAACTATATCCTCCTCTTATATGAATTGTTATGAATCTCACCAATGTTCACATTTCCAATCATATATCATGATAGCTGATTTAGAAACATCAAATTATATTTTTCTCCATCCATCATTCTTTTTTGTTTTTCATAAAAACTGATATTTCAATCACCTTCAGTGTTAACATTTTCCCTCATGGTTCTTTTCGCATACTATGACCATAAACATGTAATGTGCAAAAATATTAATATTGGGAGACAAAAAATCGTGAAAATTGTTATATTAGATTTAAAAATCCTAAAACCTTAATATCAATTTATAAATCATTAGGTATGCCCCTTATTATTCTAAATCATCATCTATCAAAATAATATATAATTATTCTTAATAATTTATTAATTACCAATTAATATTCGTTAGGAATGTCAAACCAGGTGGTCAGTAAGTCCCATTGTATTATATAGAGTAACACTAAAAACGTGCTTAATGTGCCTTTTTCAAATTTATAAAAACGATGTAACTCCATCCCAGAATGATGTGGCTAAGTAGTATCAAGAAAACAATGTCATTTCTTAAAAACCACTGACTCTAGACTTCACCAAAATTATATGAAATATACTGATACATTGTATTATCCTTATACATATCATTATAATTATCATTAGGGTTATCACTAAGGTTTTCTTATCTTATTTCCAATGGAAAAAAAATCCATTTCTCTAGTACAATCTATGATCCCCCGAGACATTTTCACATGTTATTAAACTATTTCTAAACATAAATATCAATTAATAAAACATAAAAAATTTAAATTATGTGTGTATTTTCAATTCTAGGTTCAAATTACGTCAAAATGAACAAAAACATTGAATACTAATTTTTCCCTATTTCTTAGAGATATCATAAAATAGAATGGGATAACCTGGGGGATAAATAATATATGGGGGTGGGTTTAAAATCCCATTAGGATGATAATCATAATAAGGAATCACAATTAGTGATTATAATATATAACAAGATATCATAGACCAGAATACACATAAGTAATCACGGGGAAGACAAACATAATGAACATGGTATCATATGATCATAGAATCTTATGAAATGTTGGAGAAAAATGAAAAATGGCATAAAAATGAGATGATGATGACTTCCTAGACAATATCATAAGGACAAAAAATTATTATTTGGTTAAATTGTACTCCCTAATCTAATAAATGAATTATCGTGAGACTGAAACATATCCCAACACATTAGGCCAATGTCTAGGAACACCCATCATAACATGTTAATGGTATATGAGTTACATATAATGAAAACAAATCATAAGTTATAACATAATAATTACCCATGGGAACAAAATGGCTTTCGTAATTTTCATTCGTATTACATTCTAATAAATTTTCATAAATAAGGTATTTCATAAATTATCATAAGGCATTTATTACACAAGAAAAGCGGTTAGAATAATCTAGGTATATATTTGAGATAAATATATACCTAATTTTTAGGAAATCAATAAAATCAATGGGTTTTAACTTGATTAAAATACATTAAAATCATTCATGAGGAAAAAAAATCGTCACATTGAGTTACATCAAAGGATATCAGATTTAGATAGAAATTGATTTTGAATCCTAATATTGAACATTTCCTTAAAAAAATACAGTTTCCATATAGACAATACATATTTGAAACCTATATAATTACCAATAATTAAATAATTATTTTTTTAAATAATCTAGGACACATAAAAATTAATTGTTTAAAAAATATGGTTTTCATGACGATAGAAGAGTTCCATCCATTCCTAAACCGTTAAAAAAATAAACATTCCTTCATCTTTTTGATAAAAATGAAAAAATATATATTTTTAAAATAACGGATAAATAAATTTTAAAAATTAAATATAAATATCCAATTAATTGAAAAATCATATTATAAATATAATTAAAAAATTAAAATGAATTTTTGGAAAACATGAATTTGGATGAAAACTGATTTTTGGCAAAAGATATAATAGATGTCAGATTTTATTTAAAATATTTTATCAATAATTTTATGTACGAAAAATATTAAAATGGAACTATTAGTGGAATAATTTTCACATAACCAATGTAAAATGAAATAATTTTTTTTATAAAATTATCAAATAATTTACTTCAATAAAAATTAATGCATGGGAAAGCCCGATCAAAATGTGATTGAGACAAAAATATTTAATGATTTGGAAACTATTGAACAAAAACATACCATAATTGAAGTAAATGAATTTAAACTAAAAATAGACTTACTTAGTAATGATTTATGATATATTAAATAAAGGTTTATTCTATAAATTGTCAAAATGAAATTATGTTCATAAAATAACATGTGTCTCATGAAAGGATGTTAGAGACAAAACCCATTCAATGTTCTTAACACTAAGGTTATAATTAATCAATTGGTTGATTATATGAAAAAAATATAGATACACACACAAAATTTTTAAATAATATATAATTCAATAAAAAATAATTTCATGCATAATCTTGGGGAAATTTAATCAATCATGTAGATACACAACCCATCAAATTAAAATGGAGTTAAGAAACCATTTAACTTCTGATTTCATTTACTTTAGAAGTCATTAACATCTAGTATTATGGTTTTAAACATTTTATTAACTTATAACATAAAAATATTAATTTTTAAAATATACTTTATTTTCCGTTTATATTATCTTATTATTTTTTCATTAAAAATCACTCAGTATCAATTTTCTAGGTTGTTAGTTATCATGTTTTCTCATTAATGTTTAATTAAGAAAGTTTCAGCTCCAAAAAATTGGATATATTTGCATCATGTAGAAAATTATATTATTATAATAAATATAATAATTTTTAATTAGATACATATTCATAATAATTGTTTAATTTGGAACACAGATAATGGATAACAACGATTTTTGGAGTTATTAGTGTGTACGTACACAAGTGCAACATTATAATTTAATAAATTTGTGAAAGGGTAATGATTTGGAAAATAAATAAATTTTAATGAATAAATATTAATTCATACATATCATATATATTCATTATGTTTATACTCTATTACATTTCGTGTAATTTTTAGGTGTTAAATTAATCGCATCGCTTCACGAAGCAGCAGTTTGTCGTACAAACGAGTGATGTTATCGTATATTTTAAAAAATGCAATTTGATAAAGAATATATATGATATTATAATTCATTATATATAATTATATAATAAATATAAAATATTATCATTAAATATATAATTATATCATTAAATTAGAAGTGGTGATGTGAAGCAACTATGTTGGTTCATGAGGTCGTAGTCCATCACACACTAGATTAGCAGTTTTGTTTCCTATTTATGAGAGTAAATTATTTTTGTCCATGAACATAGAGATAAAAATCAGTATCTATAATATAAATAGGTTATAATATCACTTCTCATTAATAATAATTTATTTATGTTGAGGTTGAAATAAAAATAAAATGCTCGGTTATGGTTATTACCTCTTATTCCTACAACAACTTTTGGTCTGCACCAAAATCCTTCCTCGGTTGTGTTCATGAGTAGAAAAATGCTTCTAGGAATATTTTGAGGTACTACGAAATTTTATTTGGGTAGGAATGTGTCTTTTTAAATCATTTTTGATATTTTTCTTGGAGAGGATAGGGGTAAACTTTTATATTTGGAGGAGAAGACACAAATAGTATTTTAGAAAACAAATCTTTTACACCCACATTTTTCATTTGAAAAATGGTACCAAATTGGAGAATTATTTATAAATAAGAGATATAATATCTAAATATGACAAAAAAAATTAATTACAAATCTTTTAATTTTACTCTGTATCCTTTGTGTTTAAATCTCTAGTAATCTCATTTTTACCTTTACTATAGTATGTAATTTTCATTTTTATCTATTAATTATAGTCAAAAATTAATTTAACATATTATATAACATAAATTATAATAAATAAAACCATTTCATTTATTTTTTAAAAATTAATATCATATAATTGGTAGAATTTAATTTAAAATTAAGCACATAGTCATCCGGAAATAGAATTTTCCTAAAGACAAAACTTCAAAATTTTGAAATGTTTTTAAATGAAAATACATTATGAAATTGATTCCAATTATAAAATTTGGTTTAATAAATATATAATTGGTGTAATTTTAATTTTATTACCACCCTAAAACTATGGTCATGAATATACATTTTATAATAAATCAGTTTATTTTGAAAATCAGTATTTTTATCATTCTTCAATAAATGAAGTATTTATTAAAAATCCAGAAATAAATATCTCAAATTTAATTATTATATTATTATATAAAAAATGAACATAATATTGTATAATATAGTATCTAAAAGTTTTTAAATTAATTTAAAATTTAAATATCAACTAAAAAAGAAACTACCTTCTATAAAAATGAAGTTTTTTCAGAAACAATTTATTTTCCGTACAAATTATTCACATATTGATTAAATTAAATATAAAATCACTCAATGTAAATTATATATGTGTAAAACATATAATTTTAATAATTTATGTTTTTATATTCATTACAATTTTCTTAATTGATAGGTCATAATGGTCATGCTTAAATTATTTTATTTTAATAAAGTAAAACATTTTTCAAAAATCCTGATGTTGTGTTCATTGAATGCTATAAAAGATATTGAATTAATTTTAAAAAATATATCATAAAGTGTTAGGGTGTTAAATATTCTTCTATTCTTGGTGTTATGTGTCACATATTCTATTTAAAATTAGATTCCTCTTTTAGAATCTCAAGGTGTTACACTACCTTTAAAGAATACTCGTGAATATTAATATCTTCTTGTTATTTTTATTGACTAAATTATTTCCAATGATTTACATCTAGGTAACAAATTAAGAAACCAACCGAAATTATTTTAATAAAATTTTACATTATTTATCCTTTGGTTGAAACTAAATTTTCTTCAATACATGTGTTTTCTAAAAATATAATAAGGGTCTATTTTACAACTATGTAGTGATAGTTTAAATTAAATTTTTACCCATGTTTTACATTTTGTAAAACATTTTAGATGGAATATTCTTGTAATTCATGGAAAAATGGAAATTTGAGTTTTTACAAAAATAATAATTTAGTCATTTTTAAATATTCATATCCCTTAATGCGTCGAATATTCCATTACATGATTCCCTTTTTCATTTCAAATAATTTTTTTCATTTAGTTTTTTCCAATTTTCAATTTTTTAATAATTTTATTAAATATTTAAATATTTTATTTTTTTCATGTAATGTTCCAACTGATGTTTTCGTAGAATTTTTATTCTATAATGAAATCCATTGGGGTTACCTAATAATTATAGTGGATATGATACATTGAAAAGAAATCATAATATTTCACTATATGGTTTATATTTATAGTGAAAATATGTTTTTGAAACATGTTCCTTTTCTATGGGTTATGCTTTGAGGATTTGATTTATTGTTTTTTAAACCCATTTCACTATCATGGTAAATTCCACAATTAAAAAATAATGAATCCCATTTCTTTTTCGTGGGTTATGATATAAAAAATGTTTTAAGATCTTATAACCCACATCTATATGATTTTTGTTATATGATGTCTGGGATTAGAATTATGTATCACTCTAATGAAATTGATAAATATGTATATCTCATCATATAAAGAGGATTGTAATGGGTAGTGAGCCCATTTTATTAGGGGAATCCTTCCTCTATGATAGTATTGGTTGAGAACCTTGACTGTCATATTAGAATGTGGAGTGAACTCAATTTAGTGTGATAGTCTCCGAGATTATCCATGACTAAACAGAAAATTATTTTCTATGATTATGTGTATAAAAAATATCTATGAATTATTCCAAAATTATTCACTAATGACTCATGTTCTTCTATTGATTTACGATTCATATATGATGACCATATAATCATTATGGCATGACTCAAGATTGTATTATATGATATATAGGATGGGGTTTTAAAATGTTAATATCAAGATATCATACACTTATGATCCTATTATTCTTATGTCATCCTAGATATCTACCTTGATTACCCTGTTTGATATTCTTTGATCAGACATCCTTATGTTTCCAATAACTATGATATGTAGGTCATTTTTAGGTATTATTTGTTCCAGAAGGGTGATGTTTGTGAAAAATTAGGGCAATATGATTTATATATTATATGGAGAATTTATCTATGTATCAATGTTTCCAAACGAATAATAATTATATGATCCTAATGTTATATATTTAATAATCACCTAATAAAAATTAATTTCAATGATTGAAAAAGTAAGGTTCGATATAGGTGTGTCACTATGACACCACGCATGATGCTCTTTTTAATTGGGCCACCATGTATCATCATCCTACTTTCCACCATTCTTAAAATTATATTTGGATCTATCTTCCTTCACCACCCTGACTAGCACAATGGTTCAACATATTATTTCCTTTCTATGAGTCCTTTCTCTAATATTATTGTATTGGAATACCATATTTTTTCAAATTGAAAACCTCACTATATTTTTATTTTTTACATTAAACCAAGGTTTCCTAATAATTATTGTAAAATAATTATATTTATTTTATTCATTTTAATATCAAACTATTACACAGCAATATATTTTGGAAAACATTGTGAAATTTTTACAATTTTCAAAATTGAACTTCCATATTCATCAAACCAACACACACTATTTTTAGGACCTTTCTTGAGATATCAATGAATCTTTTTTTATATCACCTATTATATGTCAATCATTTACCACATTTTTTAAATATTATATGGGAATTAAATATTAAAAATACATCAATATATTAATCCATAAATAGGTATTATTTATATTATTGTCACAAATGTTCTCATTCATCAAATAAAACACCCTCACGGATTTTCCACGAATCCCCAAAAAACTTCATTGGTATGAATATTATCCCCATTAGATATTTATTTTAATTACTAGCATAAATAAATCAGCAATAAATCATCATTTGTATAAATTATTAATATATTAACTATAGTGATTACATATTTGGTGTATTAAAATGATCCCCCCATCTTAGTAAAATACAATGATCCAACACAACCTCTTTTTTTAAATTTATGATGTCTCACCTGTTAGATATCGCCAATATCATTTATATTATATTTAATATTACCTTTTTTAATCATATAATTATAATTACCATTTTATCATATCTTGTTTCAATATATATCGATGTATCAAAAATTTACACCCCCATTGTCTATATCTAACTTGCACTAATTTCAAAAGAGTAAAATATCAAATTTCCATACCCCCAATAGTTTCAAATAAGTAGAGTATATCATCCATTAATATATATATATTTATATAACATTAATTTTATTCTCATATCACTAGTAGTAACATTATCAAATACAGAAATACAAATTCAAACTAGTTCTAAAAATATCAATAAATCCATTTTCTACTATCACCTAGACTTTATGAAACTAATATCTTACTCTTAGTGTTAGTTACATTTTTCTAAATATAGTTACAATGAGTGTTTTATCACTAATCCTATATCCTCAAACAAATAAGCCAATAATACTATGTCAGATCATTGTGTTAGAAAATAATTCATTGTTAATAACCTCGTTGAAGTCAACGTAACCCAAAAAAATGCAACAAAAGTACAAGAAACATGAACAAGTATGTTCCTCCAATAATAAACATCATTTAATATCGATCATACCCAAAATATATTAGTGCGTAACAAAATAACAACTAGAATATGTGATAAAAACTATAGAATAAATTGATTCAACTTATAAATAATTGATATCATTTGATGTAATTTATCTTCCATTCAGAATAGGACATTTCAATTCTCAAAATAACATTATCCATTCTAGTGACCCAATAACATATTGATCATGATAATTTTATTCTCAATAATACTTTATTATCCTTAAAATTATAATAAGATGATATTATATTGTCAGTTTGTAGAAAAATTGAATAGGAATTCCTCCATTATCGTAGATTCATCTTCAATAGGTTTTCCATACTTTTTTAAGGAAATCCACATCATGGTAATGTTCTAATAATGTATTATAAAATCTATAAATAACATGATAAAAATTTAGAATTTTCATTTAAAAACTTGAAAACTATAGTACTTCAAATCATGCTTCAAAAACCATCGGTACATTTTAATTACAACAATATAATAATATTCAATTTAATTTCAGCAACACTATATAATTTTTTAGATTTATCATGATTCATGTCTCAATCTCTCAGCCAACATTTACAAATATTTTTTTTGATTCTTTTATCAAGGGTGATACCATTTTGTATAAAAATTTATTCTTTTCATCATCAAATACAAGTTTTAGTATTTTTATTTCATCATAATAATTTTCTTTAAATACACATATGATTCATATTATTCTTATATCAATTTATGAAATCATTTTCAACAAAACAATTTATTTTTAATGTGTATACAAATTTTATAAAATGTCACCCACAATCTCACATCTCTCCAATCATCATGTATTGAAATTATGTGTGAGGGGGAGGGATAACCACATTAATACTCAAGTTCAAGAATTATTTTGACCATGATAGGAAAATGATTTATTTCTAATATTATTCTTACAATTATATTTATCAACACTAGTTATACATCATTATCTCCAAAAAACATATTATGACAAATTCTTTTTATATGTATCAGTATTGATTTCATTATTAACTGTAAAATCAATAGTGTATTTTTATTATTTAAATCTTCATTACAATCATTTCAAGTCATATTTCCATAAGAAAGATATACACAACATGAATTATTTTCAATATTTTTAGGTGTATGGATGCAACCACAAAATAAATTCGTTATAAGTATATTCCAAAATTCCCATGAAAAATGTTTTTTCATTCTTCATTATCATGTAAACATTATTATTTTCCTTATAAAAAGATACGTGTACCATAATTTTCTTTGAATTATAATATAAATCCATTTAAAGATCTATTTCATCTTCCACTAAATAGATAAGGATATCAATTAATGTAAAAAATATTCTTCAAACACTATATTTACATCCCCAAAATATTGTATAAGTGGCCTTTATTTTCAATTTAATCATTATTCTAATATTAATATCCCGTAATGTATGTACATTAAAGTCTAATTCATATAATAATATGAAGAATAATATATTTTTTCGACATAATATATCCTAATTTTCGTTTAATGGAAGATGTTAGGAACAATCCATCATTTATAAGAATGCAATTTATCATTTTCAGTCAACTTCGTAACCATCACATTATAGAAATATTTTTTTTATAATAGATAATTTTTTTATTTCTTCTATTAATAACATATTTTAACATAAGAGTAGTGAAACTCATCTTATAACCTTAATTACATTTTTTTTCTAATATATCCTTCCATATATATATACATATGGTTATTAATATAGAATACCTCCTAATAAAATTATCATACATTTTAATATATTTCTCGAATTATGATGTATAATAAATTATATTCTAATTTCATATATACATGTTCTTTTCCAAATTTCCATCATGTATGTTATGATCCCATAGAAATAGAAATTATTTTACACTTTACTTTTTATGATCTTATTTTGAAAATTATAATTTTAAACTTTTCATCTCTAATAATTCCATATTTGATTTCATCATGCCACTAACTCTTGTTTAAATTTATGAATCTTCATCATTTATATTCTTACCCAAATCATGAATCTCCCTTTTAGGCTTCATAATATTTAAATCAATATCTATATTTGGATCATAAAATTATCTAGGTGAAAATTATTTTGATCCTATAAAAGCTCCACTTATCGTATACATTTTTCTCTCATAGAAGACATTGAAGCATCATGAATTTCTTATATTTCTCACTCTTAACTATATCTCATTAACAAGTTATTAAATTAACTAACCCCATTACTTCATTTTGTTATTAGTTTATACAATTATCCCTTTTATATACATATCTTTATCCGCAAAATTATTCTTTACTTCTTCAAAATATTCTATATAAAAACAGTTCCTTTGAAATTAATCATTTAATAAGTGATCATTAATCCAAGAAGCTTATAAATCATCTTCTTTCTACCTAGAAAATTTCATGATGTTCCATATGATTTGGTATCCACTTATTTATCATCATACTACAATGATTAAATTTATATAATTCTTATATTTTGACATTTATAGGAAAATTATTATTTAAAGATAGTGTCATGTACCAAACAAAGATTTCATCCAGCCTGACACTTAAACTAGTCAGATAAAAGTCTCAAAAGGCATTATAGATCCCCATGAGTTGGAAACCAAATCTTGAGAATATAAAATACATTTTTGGAAATATTTCACCCATTTATATAATCATAATCAACCAACAATAAAAAGTCTCATAAAAATAATTAACCAAAACCAAATCTTGGTACAATAATTTTTTTATTCATAGTTCCAAAACATGAACCCAGAAAATACTACAATGAAAAGGGAAAAAATATACTAAAAACAACCATGAAACAAGAAGGGAATTACACTTAATGTACCACCATTAACACATGTAAGAAGTGGAAAAATATCAACTAGTTCCACCATAAACACCATGGTGCATATTTTCATTACCTGGGTCACACATAAAAAAATATTATTACACTAAAAGTTTTATATATGGTGTGAGGAAAAACCCAGTAGGGGTACTCTAGAAGACATTTTACATTCAATAATATTAGAAGAAAAAACAACATAAACCATTCATAAGAATAATTGAATCATTGTTTAGAAAATATTTTATAGAAAACATCCTAAGGAATCACTTTTAACAGAAATACTTTTTCAACATTATCGTGCTTGAAAAAAAATGTATTCATGATCTATTATATTCCAATGACAGACAATACATCATATGAGAATCAGTTCACAAGAGAGAACCATAGGTGATCCCAAAAGGTACCTAGCATAATTAAGACCCTCTAAACCTCATAACTGTTTGATCATAATCGTATAACTAAACCACCACCAACTTCCTCACACTTTGACAACTATAGAGGATTTAACCCAATGTTCTAGTAGTAACATTATCATAATACAAATTCATCAACATTTTTGTTAAATGATCCACTATATAGGAGTAAATCTAAAGTTCTTTTTGTTTCCAATAAAATCACATTTTTAGTTTGTGTTGCAATCATAAATAGATCTAGATGAATCTGGGACTTAACAACCACTGAATCTGTTAGTGTGCTAGTTATAGTTTTCCAACCGAAATATTAGGGTTACCATTTCATCTCAAATATTATTTCACATAAATCTCACATCCATATAAACAATCCACGAATCATGAACAAATAAGGAAAGAAACACCTTTTCAAATTCTTTTACAGTGATACAATGATCATACCCCACATATAAACCATCAATTTTCATAAACAAAACCCTTCATCATTTCTCAAGCGCACAAAATCCATTTAGAAATAAATATTTTAAAACATAATCAAATTTTTTTTTTCATTTTTAAATCTAGTAAGAATACTGCATATAGAATCTAACAATTTCCATGGGAAAATAACTATTCAAATTCATACTGACAATAGAATTATTTTATAACATGCTTCACATCACATTCAAAATTCAATGACACATTTAAGGTAAAAAATAATAATGAATCTAACAGGTAAAAAATACACTTTCTCATGGAAATTTCAATTTCATCGCATTCACGTCATTAAATTTCATTAAAAACATATTTCACATCTTTGAAACATGTCATAAAACACATTGAAGAATTAGTACAATAAAGAACACATGAAACAAGACAAATTTTCATTATGAAAACAATTTTTATTATTTATTCACATCAATAGTATTTAAAAACATATTTAGATCACCAATATAATCCATAGAACACATTTAATAAATCTATAATGCATGAAAACTCATCTAATATTGTAAAATCATGGTATCACCTGACTCACATTTTGAATCTTCTTGAATCTTGTGTGAAACCACACTCGAATCACCACAAGTATGTATTATGGATATATTGAACAAAAACCATCATGATTTCATCCAACATCATAAGATAAAACACTCATTAGGTCAAAATATCTATAAAAATCATAGAAAATGAGGGTGAAAATCGCTCTAATAAGGGAGAAATCAACAATGAAATGCAGGAATGACGACTACATGAAACAAAAAATGATAAAACAACCCATGAATTGATACTCAATAGGTCCAAGATGGTTTCGATGAAGCTACCATGGTTGAAATTCAATATAGGGATGCTGGTAGGTGAGATAGGATT
The DNA here is from genome assembly GCA_963277665.1 of Viscum album. NCBI lineage: Eukaryota > Viridiplantae > Streptophyta > Magnoliopsida > Santalales > Viscaceae > Viscum > Viscum album. Next base: position 1,222,492,690 of record OY728159.1, read on the forward strand.
AAAATAGAAGATGGAACAAAAGTAGTTTTACACATTTTAATCACTAGGATAGGTCACATGGTTAGCCAAAATAGTATTCATACTATGATAGAATCATACATCCATGAATTTCCTAGAGGGAAAAGACACATAGTTACCCTGATTAGATTATCGTTGCATTTACCAATCATGTGATTTCCACTATCCAAAATGAATATTTTCCACAATTTTTACAGGATGTGCACACATTCTTTTCTCAAAACATGTAACAACTTTGAGCTACCAGATGTAAAGAAAATAATATCCCTTTTCACCAACAACATAATGAAAAACTCAATTATAAATGAAAGTCAAACAATAATAAAAATAATATCTCGAAAGTCGTGAATGAGATAAATCTACCCCAAATCAATATTTTTGACCCATTGAATGCCATCTTCAAGACATACCAAATAACCAAAAAATGTTACACCGCATAAACCTATGAATTACGCTACAATGTATCAAGATCATCACTACCATGCTGTTAAATAACTCAGAACAATAAATTAGTCTTCTGACAATGATATTTCTCCTTAGAAGCCACAATCTTTTTTGGCTACTAAAACACTGAATAATCATGATCCAATACCAAATCATCTAAATTCAACACATGAGATGGATATGGGATATAATTTTATAGAAAAGAGTCATAGAACCCACAATGAATTGAATTAAACAGAGAAGTAAATTATAACCAGTATTCAACCATACCAACTCTCTTGATAAACTCAAATGGCCTAACAAGACATGACATCGTCTTCCCCAACAATGCCAAATGATGGTAACCCATGCATGGTTACACTTTTAAGAACACCATATGAAACACCGAAATTTCATAATCATGGCACCTATACTCATTATAATACTTATAACGCCTCTATACTAACAACAACCTCTACATGATCAGCATAACTTTTTCAGATGTTTCATGCACCATGATCCTTCCCAATAATGATGTATCACTCACATTAGCCCAACACAAAGGGGACATAAATACCCACCAAGAATTACCTCAAAGGAATCCATTTTGATTTTGGGATTCCCAATTGTTTTCATAAAAAATTCAGCATTTCCCAAATATGTATCCCATGATCCAAAAAATCAGGCACACATGTCTGGATCATGACTTACAAAACATAATTCACCCACAATATTTGTTCATCCATTTGGGGTGTAATTTGGTTCTTAACATTACATGTGGAACAATGACCATTGTAAGGACTCCCCAAACCTATAAGGTAAAATGAAGGTCCTTATGAAAAATTATTTCTGAGGTCACACAATGATTCCTCATGAACACCTGTACATAAAACCTACCATGTTAAAACACTTATGTTGTATCCCTGAATGCAATGAAATAGGATTATTTGGTCGTATTCTGAATCACTGCCCAAATATAATTTTTCTCCCATGGTGTATGAGGTATTCCAAAAATAAAATCCATGTCAACACCATCCCGCTTCTAGGTATGATTTCATAGTGGATGAAGAAAACTGCAAGGCCATTGACGCTCTACAGTAAACTATTGACATCTATAATATAAGGATACATTATAATATTTGTCACATCCCATACATATCCACTAGAATTACTGATGCACATCATTACACATCTTGGTGACACAAGGATGTGTATCCCACTAAGACTGGTGGGTATTTTGCATTTACACCCTAAGAATTCCCAATGACACTAAAATGTGACCTATAATGAATAATAATATCTTAGGATATAATGACCACAAACAAAGAACCTACCCACCCTTTAGGAACTGCATAGAATGATGGAACAACTCATCACTCAGATGATCTTGCTGAATTATCTCTAGAAGAGAAGGTGTCAATTGAACACTATCATATAACACACCTCCAATGTATACAGTGGTTTGAGGGTTAATTTTAGAGACAATAATCATCAATTTTCACTCATCAATAATATATTTCAATGCCCTCACTAGGATATTCTTATAAAAAGTATCTTACACAACATTACTCTTATCTTGTGTTCAAATTATAGAAAAATAAAACCACTTAGGGTACTCATCCCAATTATGTAGCCTAAAATTCAAAAATTATTTACTCCAAATGTAGGATAAAGTCTTATAATCCGAATCACCATCAAATTTCTCACCAAAATGATAATTGTTCCAATTCTTCAGGGTAAGAATCACTAATTCTATTTCTAGTCCTTGATTTGGGTAATTCTATTCATGTGGTTTGAGATGGTGAAAAAAAATCCACGATATTGTCATCATGTGTCAGCACACACCCAATACACATACATGAGTAATTATAAAAGACCACATATCCTATTCCAAATTATGTAAATATAAAAAAAGGGTTGTGTTCAAACACCACTTTAGATCTTGAAGGATTCATATCACTTTAGGATCCATTAAAATTTTACCACTTTCCAGGTATTCAGTATCATGGATATGGAAACATGAAATAAATCTTAAATGAACTCCTTGTAATACCTTTCCAAGCCCAAAATTCTTTTGATCACTAAAATATTCTCTGGGGTTTCCCATGACACAAGTGAGAAAATATTTTAAGGGTCCATTTAAAGCCCTCTCTCTATGATCTCATGACCCTGAATCATTACCTCACTAATCCAGAAGGTTCACATAGAAAGTCTTCCATATATACAATGGCCCCAATGTTTTCCCAACACAATACTAAAATAACTCACATGCTACTCTTTAGTCTCAAAAAATTCCATGATTTCATCATTTAATAACTTGATTATGGAATCAATATACTAGTGGAACACCCTATCCATGTGTATGGGAAATACCATAAGAAAATTTCTCAACCCAAAAGGCATGACCGATTACTCAAAATTGTAATTCCTGATTTGAAAGATTGTTATTGGAACATCCATCTAACTAAAACTACCTTTGTGAAATCCCAAATGAATCTCAATATTGGGAAACAACAACGACCAATTAAAATTATGGAAAATTTCATCAATATGTGTAAAAGGATACTTGTTCTTGATTTTTTCCTTTTTCATCATCAAGTAATCAATACACAACTAAACAAATCCATATGCCTTTTTACAAATATAATTAGGGAATCCTAATTTTGGATGCTCAAGTGAATGAATCATTTGGATTCCAAATAATGCGGCAATAACTTTAATTCCCACAATTTTTTGGAGGCTATATGGTTTAAGGGAAGAAATATCAGTTCTGTTCCCGACACAAAATCTATTGTGACCTCTACATCCCACATTGGGGGAAACCCATGAAATCCTTGATAAATACCAATGGGAACTCATCCACCAAAATAGGTAATCCACTATCAAGAGAAAAATTAACATCTTCCAATGCAAGTGATGAGATGTGATAAACATTTCTTCCCAAAATTGTAATTATCGGTCTAGTGTGTCTTATCTAAGGATCTCGTTGCCCTTGAAAAACATGGTTACAAACATTAGGTGAAACAAAACTCCCTCGCCTCCTATAAAAATAGTTGGATGCAACGAAATTCACAATTGAATCTGTACAAAGGATCCCATCAAAATGGCCCATTTTAAAAACAAAAAAATCTCATTCTAGAACATTACCTGACATAGCGAGTCCACAAGATTGTCACCTAAAACCCTACATTGACTTATTACAATGTGGTGTAATTAACTCCATCGCATGACACAAAAGAAAAGCCAGAAAATTTAATAGATCCACAATATGGGTAGAAAAAAGATAAGTAGGTGAATGAGTATAAATATGGAAAACATCTCATGATAATGCAATAATAATAGTACATTGAACTATCTCATACCCTATATCCATTTCCACTTGTTCTCATTACATAGCAAGAATATGCACAATCTCTACTAGATCATGATAATGACCACTGAACCACATCTCTACCCTAAATTGACTATGCCTAAAAGATGACCCATCCTTTCCACCGTGACCTACAAATCATGAACCCACTATCCTGGCCAGTTCCTGACTTTGATAGAATCCCTTTAAAAGAAATATATCCTTGAACTCTCTAATATGGGTGTTCCATCCTAAAAAACTGCTTCAATTTCCCCATTGTGATATTTTAATTGAAAGTCCAATATATATATAAACTCATTGATCAATTTTTCCATGGCCTCATACACTAATGGAAAACAACTAACCAAGTGTCAGAAACCACGGACAAAGATAGCAATGAATGGTGGGTTGAACTATTACCATCATTCTTCCCCCACTCATCCCACTTCCCCTTATTCTCAAATGAACTACAACTAAAAATATATGGCATTACACATAATAATCCTTACATTTCCTTATGATCAATTTCAACCATCATGTCACGATCAACTAGCTCAGCATAAGTATTCTTTTTGAAAAATAATCTCTGAGATCAGTTCTCTGGCGACAACCCCATCTCAACATTTTGAGCCTTCAACTATTCATTGCGAATTACCTCTACATAATACCAAACAAACTCTATTATGTGGTTTTCATACTCCATCATGGTTTGGTATCCCTATCTATGGTCAAAAAACACATGATTTCTAATGATGTTCAAAATATAAGAACAATACTTCTCATTTATGATGATCATAAAGTCCTTTAAAATCATCTACTCATTCTTCACTGCTTACACCACTATGTCTTACCACTTTTAATTGGGAACTTCCATCTAGAACGAATAACAATTGACTATAAGTACCTCAGATCTATTAAGAAATAATAAAATTCATTCTATCTTCTCTAGGGACTCCTCTACATCATGGGGTTTCATGCTACCTTAGTAATATGGGGGCTTATTCTTGCGATACTCCATAGCTTTATCCTTCCTAGGACATGGTTCAACCTCTCTAAGATAAGTAAGGATAGTGTTTCCACATAGACCTAATTCTTGGGTACCCCAAAACACAGCTTCTACCAGCCTCTAATAAGTTTTTAAGGGTGAAATCAGTCCTACTTGTTCAGACAACTATATAGGAATTCTCCAGGGAGTTATTTCACTATGATAACAATTAACTATACAAAAAAACATAAAATCAATATATCCATCAATGCACATTCGAAATATTTCTATGAAAAAAATAATCTCATACACTTCTATAAATCGAAACATAGACAAATCAATCATTAATGTATGATAAAAAATCTCCCCAACTCCACAAAGAGACCATATAATGTTGGCTTCCTGTATGTCACACTTGGAGTAGAGGTTAAAGAAATTCCCAAAAATCAATGTTGAATCATGTCCTTTCATGAGGTGTGTTTTACAGACACCCCACTCGCAAATCGAACCATAATCCTCAAAAATCATATATTTGGTCTATATATTCCCCTTCCATAAATAAAAAACCCAAAAGAGAATAACATCTTTTGATACAATTTTTTCATGAACCAAATTGATATTCTATCCAACCCAACACACGACCTAGTCTAAGACAAGGCCCGAACGGTCGACCTAATCATCAAAATCAAGAGACGATACCCTTGGTATGAAAAATACACTTTGAAATTTATTTAAATCAAATATATAATCAAAATCAACTGATAATAATAAGAATAAAAAACAGAGAGCTACAACTAAATGTTGTACAAAAAATATCAAATTCAATGTTTTACAACCCTTACAAAAACTAAAAACCAAAAATAAGAACCAAAAAACAAAACTAACCAAAAAAATCAAGGAATAATAGGAAAATAAACCTCAATCCACCACCACCAACACCTATAATTAGTGGAACACTATCAAATAGATCCAATATCACCACCATAGTATATCTAACACTTACGTAGTTCATAGATAAAAATGTATCTATACACCAAAATTTGTATGTTGTGAGTGATCCGATACATAATGGATTCCACCCAATGAAATATTCGATGTTATAAAATTATAAGTCAAATGAATATGCACATTTATAGAAAAAAATTATTCATCTCTAAGAAAAAAATTTAATGAAATCATTTTTACGATTTTTTTTATTAAAATCATTTTCTAATATATATTCCTTGAAATAATAAATCATTACATGTTCTACCATATGACTATAGCTAGCGCCATATCATATGAGTATCATTTCATAATATATAACCCTAAAAAACTAGTATTGTTTACAAGATCAATTTCTACCATATGAACATTGTCCTCTATTATCAAAATCATCCTTATAAAATAACAAAAACAACTCAATGCATGAGCCACTAGAGAGAAGTCAATACAATGTTCTCATGCCATCTATATCATTTTGAAAAAAAAAATTGTTCCCATTAACAATATTCTAGCATGGAATCAATCCATTGTTTTAGTGGTCTCTAGTCATATCACTTGTTTAGGTACTATTGTAAACATCAATACTACTAAATGAATAAGGGCATCAGACACTTTTAAAAATCTCATGTACTAGTCATAGTTCTCCCACATAGAAACATGGTATTCACATTGAGATCATATTTCAATTTTCAATTTCCCATAATTCATATATTCAATGTTATCATGTCAAGAATCATGAATAGATAAAGGAAATATTCACTCTCACAATTCATTTAAATTGATCTAATTATCAAAACTCACATAAGGACCAAAACAAATGAAAAACCATTGTCAATTTTACACACACACCAAAACCATTAGGAAATGTATTTCACACCACATAAAATATTTATTAAACCCATTTGGGAACACAATAATAAGAACACATATTTAATCCATATATTTCAATGGGAAATTACCCTTTTTAATTCATAATCACATCAAAATAATTTAAAAAATTGTTTACATAACTATCATAATTCAAAAACATGTTTAATGTGAAAAAATGGATCCATCATTAAAGAAATCCATTTCTCGTGGAAAGTAAAATTTAGACACATTCACACCTTTAAATCTCCTTGATAAACAATTTTTCACATTTCACACAATGAATAAAAAATTATTCGGAAATAGTTCAATGATAAAAAAAGGAAACATGTCCAATTTCCTTTAGAATCCCCATATTAAAATTTTCTTCCTCTAAAATAATTTGAAAAACTTGTTTAAGTCCAAAAAAATATCCATAGAACACATTTAAATAACTAATAAGTTAATCCAAAATCATATAAAAATTTTTAATCAAGGAACCACCATCCTTATCTTAAAAATGTCTATAATCAAATTTGAAACCACACCTTAATGGAAACAACACCCTCTAAAAAATATTGAAAAACCCATCATGATTTCTCCCAACAACCTAATATTCAACCCTATTTAGGTCAAATAACCCACTAGAAAAAGAAAAATGATAGATGGGGGAAGAGAAAACATTTAATAGGAGAGAAATAATTGGAAGAATTACATACTTCATGATTCCTAGAAGGACCAAGGAAAAAACCACAAATGTATTGATACGCAAATGGAAAAGATGTCTTTGAGGAAGTTCGCATGAACGAAAATCCCATATAGGGGGATAGTAGGTGATTTCAATTAATATCGAAGCTGGAAGAATGATACTTTTCCTATTAATAATGACTATCAGAGGTCACATTGTTATCCCACATGGTTTTCCAAGCCGTTCAACAACTGTGCTTATCTATATTTCTAAGAGGGACAAGACACATAGTTTTCCTTCATGTTTTTCCAAACTATGTGCCACCCAGATGGTTTCAACTATCAAAAATCATCATTTTCTATATCGATTCCCAGTAGAGGGTGGATGGTTACACCAAACCATGTGGCAACCATGTTTTACCTACATTCAATCAAAAAATCATCATTATCACCAAAAAATCATGTGGAAACCCAAATATAAGTTATGGAAAAAAATAAACTAAATATTACCTCAGAAAATCAAAAACGTTTTAGATATTTTCAAAATTAAAGAAAAAACCCACATTATTTTCCTATATGAAATATTCAATTTCATGATGGAAATATTCATTATCTTATTCTTCCTCCCCTCCATCAAATGGTATTCCTCCTCAAGGAAATTCATTTTAAAAAATTTAACAACCACAATATGTTCAACATCCTTTCAAATAAATTTTGTACCATATTTTGCATAATTTTTAATTGAATTATGATGTTGAATATATTAATAAAAATTAGTACATTTAGCCATTTGGGTTTCAATATATCTGTAAGTATCATAAACAGTTCTACAATATTCACATTCTTTTTTAATTAAATATATAATTCCAGTGTAAAACATTAACGCGGTATATTGACATTAAAAATTACATCTTGTACATTCTAATATTAAATAATCATTCAATGATTTAGTGAACTAAATACCATTTAAATATTCTCAAATAATCATGGAATAATCTTTAACAAATTGTATTATATCTGATTCAAATCATAGAAAAATGGGAAACACAAATAGGGTAATTGAATTATAGTGTATAATGAATTAAACTATTCTTATTTTATACATTATATTTTAGGATATTTATCACATGTTAGAATGAACACTATTAAGCTAATATTTTATATATGGGAATGCACATTCAGAATAAAAAATGTGTTTAAAGTACATATTTCAATAACACTATGATTTTACAAAGTTCAAATTTCAATGGACACTCCATGGGGCACATATCAACAACGATTAGATATTACTAATTAACCACCTCTTCATTGTTATGAGGTTAAAACTTTCTGAAGATATTATTACTCCACCAAGGGCAATGACATTATCATATCTTTCACACACTAAATCCAACAGGGTTAAAATTTTATTTTATAGTGTTATATATATCCTTGTATGTTTATTTATAGTAAGGAAATTTAAAAAATATATATAAGGAATTAGTATCCCTTGAATATTAATCATTTAAATTTATTCTATGTAAATTTTCATGTTCCCCTACTAAATCTAATTATTGATAGGATAATTTCCTTATATGAATTATTATGACATTGATCTTCAATGTACCCACACATAGAAGTAATATTACAATGATAATAATTACATATATGGAGTTACCCTTTAATATAATCTATCCACATCTCCCCAGGATCGAGATGTATCTATGAGAATCTATAAACATAATCTTTAAATATAAACACAATACCTATTTTTTTTATCAAAATTGATACACAATAACCATTACTTCCAAAAATCAAATCATTGAAATCTTCCCAAAAAAATTTAAAATTCTCAATATAATCATTATAGAAATAACAAGTAGTTGAAACTCATTCACCAATTATATAATATATAAACTAGATCCAATGTTGTCATCTTCCAATAAATATTGTTATACCACTTGGTTCCTTCTAATATCTTCTATATTATTCCTCAATTTCAACATTATATTTTAGTCATAAACAATAGTTTTTCATATATCATAGAATTATGGGAATTTCAAATTTTAAATTCTAATCTCACTTTAATATATAATTTCTATCACTTCAATTTTGTTTTATGGATTAATATCTTATTATATCTCAATTTATGAATTCAAATATGAGGGTTTATGTTGACAGACTAACCACCAAACTAATGAGTTAAATTAAATTCATTATTCTCTTTAATTCTTAATAAAATCAATATATCTAAGCACAGTATCCCACTCTTTCAAATGAAAATTCAATTTTTACATAAATTTTTATCGACAAAATTGAATGATATGGAAGGTAAAAACCCATTCATAGTGAAACAACTAATGGTCTTGGTGAGAATCTCAACCACTATTCTATCAAATACTTACCATCTAAGGAAAAATATTATTCTATGGTGTGGAATAATTTCTCTAAATTATTTCTTATATATTGGATACATATTCAAAATATAATTTCCTAATCACTCGGGAAAATACATTCATTCATACAAGAAAGAAAATATCATTCCTATCATAGAAAATATACTATAGTAATGTAATTATTTATTACATTTGAAATTTATTCTAATTTTACTATAGACATATTATAATAATTTATATACCCTTATATTTCTAACGACACTAAAAAATGTTTGAAGGCCTCTATGGATTATCTTCTAACTCTTCGGTATTTAATAGGGGATTCAATATTAGAAATAAAAACTCAATAATTAAGTGTTTGGTCTCTAGGAAATCAAAGAATTATATCACTGTTTAATCCTAAAATAGTTTTCCTTTTTAGATATTTCACCTTATCTTATATCATAATCATTATCCATATTGAAAAAAATACTGTAGTCCTTTCTCAATAGGTGAAACATAGTGTTTCATTATATAGTGATAATTTATTAGGGAAAACCCAAATGTATGCCCCTTATATCCACCTAACATAAACACTCACTATTCTCACTATTACCTTTTCAAATTATTGGGAGTTGAGGTTAATCTCGGTACTATCTCAAAAAAAGATATTATGTTATAATGTTTTGTAAGAATTCCCCTAATTTTATTAAAATTTTATACACCATGGTAGTTTCTTGTACGATAACTCATTGATGTTTCCATATATGTATTCTAGAACACATAAAACCATTTTTTTAATTTTAGTCTTCTACACTACTACCCCATAAATTCAAGTAAGTAGTCATAAATGTTTCCATTTTTTCAAAATAACATCCACTCTCTTAAAACCAATTTTTAGTGTTTTAGGAAAATTGATAGATATTTCAGGGAGTCTCCGAGAATATATTCGAAATTTTATCCTTGCATTTCCACTTTCATAAAATACTCTGTGAACATTCAATTTCACTACGCCATTAATTTATTCAGCCATACATTCTCTTCATGTATTTTTAGGTAATACAAATTCTCATTATTCAACAAAGGACATCTTTAGTTATCTCGATGAAATCTTAAACAACCTTTTTGGTTGAAACATACACTGAATTAGGTTTATCAAATATATAAAATTGAAAATATTGATAACCACATGATTTATTTTTTATAGATGGTTTATTGTAGTTTCAAGTTTCATGGTTTTCTTTTACGTATTATGTTAGTGATTGGGATTCATATAGAAAAGTAAAATGATGAAGAAAGAATCATGTTATATCTAACATGGTCATTGTCTTGAAATTAAGAATTCCAATTTCAAAAAAAAAATTGGAAATAAAGAAAAAAATTTATGTCACCCCACTACACCATAATTGCTCATTAATAGATTTTTTTTGGTTTTGAGGATGTTTCATGGTGTTTTCCTTATACAATTATCAGTATCAGCCCATAATGTATCATGAATTATTAAAAGCTAAATTAAGATTCAATAATGATTTAATGTATTATAAATACATAGGAGATGATGTGAAAATTGATATTAATGATTGTTTTAAGTATTAATTTTTAATTAAAACATGATTAGACTATTTGTTACGAACCAAAAATGAGAAATAAATTCGTGAGAGGGTATTTTGTAAAATTTATTATAAATGAAGAATTAGACAACCAAATAATATACGAATAATTATAGTTCATACCAAAATAATCCAGAAAGGATGAATCCCTTGATTTCCAAGAATACAATATGACATTGATTCTAGAGATTGTAATTTTTTGTTGGTAAGTTCCCTATTGAGTTAATACTTTTTATATAATGACCTATCATTCATATAAACTTTAATATATATCTCAGAATATATATAAACGATCTGTTATAATACCTCATTATAGTGATTTATCAATGAATATAAGTGTTTTAGTTATCAATGCATAGGGTTAGATGAAATACTTTATTGATATAACCTTACTTAATATTAAGGGTGGTTTTATTCTATATTTTTATTTAAATTGAGAAGATATATTTTATTTTTATATTTATACCATTTTTTATAAAAATTATCTTTTATTAAAAATATTTCATGAATAAATACATATCATTATAACCATTAGATAATACTAGTGGATCTTAAAAAAATTGATGGCACCATACATAACCAAGTAAATAGTCATTAATTTTTATTAGGGATCCTTTTACAGTACATTGTTCATTTTTTCTAATGTGGAAACTAAAATAAATTCCATAAACTGAATTGTTTAGTTTCATAGAATTACATATTGAATATGAAATTTCAAAAGGAATATAATTTTATATTCATCTCAATTAATGATAATGTTTGAAATAAAAGAAATAATAACTAATAATATTTATTGATCCATACCCCTATCTGTTAATACATGTGGTCCCTCTCGATAAAATGAAAAAGATGTTTATTCATAGCTTAGGTGACAGAATATTTCTCATGGGCTATAATGGAGGTATATTTTATTATTCATATAATTTTACAAAATATTGGAACGAAAGTGTTCTATATGGTTAATAATTCATGAGTATTTATTCATTGGATAAAACATTAAATTTAAAATCTTTATCATATTTATATTGAACTGAGATGATGTTTTATGTAATGTAATGAATGATCTCATTATAACAAACATATCAGAAATGGATGGGTCATATTTAGTGATTTTAAACATTTCTATGATAAGTACTTGGATATTCATAAGAGGGTTATATTAATTCTTTCATTATTGAAGGGTTGAAGGATTATATGGGATTTTATCAGAAATACTAGAGTTCTTAATATGATCAAATCTATTTTTAAGAGAACATCATTGTAAAAAGGGAATATTTTTTACTATTTTATAAATGGGACTAAATCAAAATTCATTATATTATCAAATTTATGTTTTGTATTTAGTTTTTTTATGATTTAAAAAACTCTTTGATAGTTTCATAGAGAAAAAAACATTAGTCTTTAATTACTACATAGTAGATGACTACTTCATGTCGCCCCACATTAATGTATTTACTGAAGTCATAGAATATTTGTTTATCTATATCTATTATTAACAACTTTATAAATAATTGGTGATTATAATATATTGAGGACACAATATTTTCTATATCCTCTCCTAAACTACTAATGAATATAAATACTCTGAGAGTAAGGGAATTTCATATTTTCTACCCCCATGTGAGTGTCATTATAGTTGTGAAGCTAATTCGAACTAGTAATTCTTTCATAAATATGGTGACTCTTCATATTGAAGAGAACCTCTGTATAAAAAAATTAATGATTCATCATAATGATATAATCATAGGTGTATATTTGATTGGAACTAATTGAGAGTATTTTATAGGGTGTGATAGAAGAGTAAATCTATGTTGTTAGTGAAAACAATAATTTTTAGGAAACATGGATTCTAGGTTTTACCCATAAAATAAGATCATAACATAATGTTTTAAATTTTATGAATAGATAATAACAATCATTATTGAAATTAGTAGTATTAATGCTTTAAATCCACGAAAGGAGGAATTCCATTCATACTATACTCTTATTTGTGAATGCTAACATGAGGTTTTGGGTCAAGTAACAATAACCATTTCTATATAGTTTTTGGTCATGTGAAAAAATATCTACGTGTTGTAAACAATCTACATTGGTTTTGAATGTGGTATACACATTATTACCCTATAATAAACAATAATATATACAATATGGATATATACAAGAAGGAAATCCACAAATATAATACATTTGGAAAAAACGATGTACTTTTGTAAGAAATCATGTTTAAGTGTGTGTAGTGTGGGACAACCCTAAAAATTGATGATGTACGTTAAATGCATTCATGATGTTGTTCCAATGGTGAAAATGTAGTATTTTTTAATATTTTTCCCTTCCTCATGATGCTTTGATGTCCCCTATATAATGGGATTTTTGTGATGGTGCGATAACTACAATCAAATTCCCCCATCTAATAAAGGTTCATAAAAGTGTTTTATCCCTTGCGACACATGAAAATCAGTCCCTTGAAACAAAAATATTGTAGTTTTTAAATTTTAACCATCTTGAAGGGGAATATTTACCAATTCTATGTAATTTGACTTGTTTTAATAAAATGTTAACAATTTTTCGTCAAATTTCTCTGAAGGGAATTCACTTCTAGTAGTTTTTTCCTTATGTAAATGTAAAGAACATTCCCATATATGTCACTATATATTTATATTACTCTAACTATTTTTATTAAATGACATTCCATATAGACTATTTATCTTAATTTTTTACTAATGAATGAGTATTAGACCTACATGGTACTATTTAAGGATTGAATATCATGAATTCATGAAAATTCATTAATATTATTGGGCCAAAATCATTATGCATGTAGAAAGTCACAAAAATAATTGTTTTTCAATATAAATTTCTCATTTAGCAATATATTGATGAATTATAACCTTTTTTACTCTCTATAATTGTCATAAATAAATAAATATTTTAGTCTAATTGATCATGAGGGGTGATCATATTGAAATTGATATGAATTTCTTGTGCCACAAATAATAGTTTGTTGAATAAGTGATCCTAATTTTACAATTTATTTTAATAAAAAAATATTTGTGTCCTACTAATTTATTATCTAGTAAAATAAAATTCTTTATATTACATAAATTTAATATGAATAAAAAACATATGGAACACATCATTTTAATATGGATCACAATTGAAATTGGTAAAAAGTCCATGTTGTGATCATTTTTAGCGTGAGTAAAATATTTTCCACTAGAATTAAAAAATAATTACATGTGTATAGGGATGACCCATCCATTACAAAAAATTATTTCCCAGCCCATAATAATCCAATAAAATGAATTTCACACATCAATATAAAAAAACTTTAGAATATGGTTAACTAGATAATAAGGGAGCCATTGTTGCTCTAGTAACTGATGATGATTATATTAATCCAAATACATAGAATAAAAATAATTAAAAATTAATCCCCAATAAAATAATATTTACCCCTAATGTAAAATTTTATACCTATATCAGTTGGTCTTTCCAACTTGTTAAGTTTATGATTTTGTGTCTTATGTCACATAATGATCTAATTTTATAGATTTCAATTTTTCACTATGACACTCTATCATCATTGAAATAATTTATTTCTAAGTAATATTAATCTATTTATTAACAAATTGAATATTAATAATATACAATTAATTATATTAAAATAATAAAAATCATGTTCAAACTCTATAATATTAATATAAATGATTTCTATGACATGATCTTCTGTGAAATCTGTAACGACCCAAAATTTCATTGATGAAAATTTTTCTTGATTTGATTAAATGTCTCATAAAGTAAGTTGTATATACATATGTAAACTTCATGGGATTTATGTTTCTATATTTGAAAATACAATTATGAATTGTGATCATTGCTAACATAGTTGTTGAATAGTGATCACATGAATAGTTTAAATATAGGGATTTAACAAATCCAATTTACTCAGACAAAGGATGTGATGGTCTCATCTAGTAGAATTTCACCATACGAATCCCATTTTTCAGAGCTTAGAATGGAGGTGGCGTCATTGGGTTCTCTCTTGACCAAGACCATTTTGAGCTCGAATACATTAATCTTGAAAAGAACCGACTATGTGAGAAGTCAAAATTTATAGAGATTACCACCCAAGCAATTTTATACGTGCCACCCCAAGTGTATGTCACCATCTCTCACCTTACCCATCAGTCTTATGAATGTGTTATAATGGGTTATGTAACAATACCTTAGCACTATGATTATGTGCATTAATTTTGTAAATAATAATGGATATACATTGATTTTATTATTGTTACCTCGTAAATTGTTTTTAAAGTGAAAATAGTATTTTTAGTTAATAATCAATAGAAAATGTATTTTGATGAATTATTTGATTTTTTAATTAAATAATATTGTAATATGATATTATTAAACTAATTTTTATAAAATTTATATGGTCTTATATTTTTTATGAATTCAATTGTAATTTTTATTAAGGTTTGAAAGGTATTTTTAGCCAAACCAATGATTTTTCGATAAATGTCGGTTTTTTATTTTAAAAGTAAAAATTCACACTTTTAGAATATTATTTAGACAAAATGAATATTATTTTGGGAATCATAATTTTTTAATAATATAATGGTGAATTTTTCATAATTTTCTGATATAGTCGAATTTTTTGTTAAAAAATAAATACCGTTTAAATATACACTGTGTTTTATGACATCATAATGACCCAATAGTGATGTAATAAAATACTATAAATGATCTGTTCGGCCAATATATGTTTTTTAATTAAAATTATGTAATTTTAGGTTTTTTTATAAAACAATAGTGGACCCTCCAAGAGTTATAAAACATTTCCACTTTTTAAATGAATTCCCATGATAGTGTGACTCACCTCCATATAATATAAAATATTATTTTAAGAATTTCGGCCATTGGAATTATAAAATATTATTTTCCATTCCTCTTTGGAAAAATCCATGGGAAAAACCATGGGCTGGTTTGTGGTATTGAATAGTTTAATGTGTGGTGACCGAAACCAAAATATTAAATAATTCCCTCTCATTTCCTATATAATCCCACCAAAGCTTCCATAACCCCTTCACTAGAAGCCTTAATTGTTCATCCAACATTTTCCCTACTCTCCCTAGAATCATTCTTAGGCGCCTCAGGCTCCCAAGAATCCACTCTCAAGCCTCTCCCAAGCCATTGAGATCACACATCCATGTATGGGATTTCATCATTTCTCATTTTTGTCCAATTTTGTTTAAGTTGTTATGCCCTTTTGTTTTTAATTAAAAATGTTGGTGTATGAGTTCACACTTCCCCTATACTGTCCTATTTATTTTTGGATTATGCGAGACCCTTTTCTCTCTCATTAATGCCTCCCATGTACACCCGTTATGATGCAAAAATTCGGTGTGGGACTTCTCTCTCCTCTTTGACATCCAAGAAATTCTTTTTTATTATGCATTTAAATTCCATTACGTTTGTTGTGACATGTATCTATATGACCCCCTTACTGTACATTTCACGTAAATATGACGAGACACCTATTTATCAATCATCAACCATTATCATGAATCCTTATGTCATGTTGTGATGCTGCCGAAATCGCACCGCATTTTTTCAATCCAAGATCATTCTGTAGTGAGTACCATACCCATGTCTCTATCAAGAGTATTCACTTTTTTACAAATATACAATTAGAGTGTAACTTTCATTTATTTAATCCACATTTATTAATTGTGTAATGAAATATGATGTTGATTGATTCGATGTTATATGATCCATGTGGCACATTTATGCATGAAATGAAATGTTTAAGAAGGGTGTGCCCTCAGAGTACTCCAATGAATTTGGTAATGTATATTATTATTATACATCATGTGAAATGATTGTTCACATGTGCTATTTCATGTTCAAAGAGGGAATACTCGTGCTTCGTGTGCAATGAGCGTTTACTCATGCTCCATGGGCAATGATCCTCGGCTCTTGCTAATTTCTTGTTAAGTGTTCTAGCCACATTTCCATGTTAATATCATCATGCTTTATCATGCAATTTTGTTCACGATTTTATTGTTCTCAATTTATATGCATGTTTTTTAACATGTATTGATTTCCTCCTCTTATTCCGTTTTTATTCCATTACTGGGCATTATAGCTCAACCTTTTCATATGTGTGTCCTCAGGGAATCCCTTGCAACGCTGTGAATGGGGGAATGAAGTGGTCATGTAAGAATGTTTTCAATAAATATGTTGTATTTCATGTTTTATGGTGTAATGTAATGATCCTAATTCCCATAGCCATTAGACCTTAATTTCTTATATGTTGTATGAAGTGAAGAGTTAATTTTATTAATCATGATTAAGTGTGAAATAAAGAGTATGGTTGTCATAGTTGGTATCCAAGGATATGATTAGTTATTTTTGGGATTAGGATTATAAAACCCTTTTGAAACCATAGAGACTTGACTAAGTATAATAAAAACATCCCTAGGTTTTGGTGGGTATGGAGTAAGTGTTTTATCATGAAAATGCATCCCTATCTGGATACGAGCATGTAGATGTGGCTCTGGAATTGATATACCTAGGGGTGAAAACCCTAACAAGGAGTATCGGGCTTGACCCAGGGTATCCAGGTACACGACAACGGGCCTTACCACACTCTTGGTTATATCACTCTTGGGGTATATGCATTAGTAAATTTACATGGTTAGTATGAACCATTATTATGGGAATTAAAAAAATCCACTAAGAATATATATTGGATAATATAGACTGAAGCCTATATATTAATATAATAAAGAAATAAAACCTCTTTATTATTCATCTGTTTTTTCCTTGGATTACCCTTTATGTTTTACACCTAAATTTCAATTTTTTCCTGGCAATGATAGGAAATAGGAAGACTCGGGCTAACAACTGATTTGAAGATTAATGTGATGACTGTCCTATTGTGATTCTGAACATATAGAAAAAACATATTTATAACATATATAATTTCCAATAATTAAATTAATAATTTTTTTAAATAATCTGTGAATAATAAAAATAAAATGATAAAAAAATTGAGTTTTCAAGATGATACAAGCGTTTCATTCATTCCAAAACTATTATGAAAATAAATATTCCATAAATTTTTTTTTAAAAATGAAAACGAAAAATATTTTTAAAAATAAAGGAAGATTAATTTTTTAAAAATAAATATAAATATCCAATTAATTGAAAATTCCTAATGTAAATATAATAAAAAATTAAAATGAATTTTTTGAAAACATGGATATGGTTGAAAACTGATTTTCCTACTGAAGAGATAATAGATGTAAAGTTTTATTTAAAATATTTTATCAATCATTTTATGTAGAAAAAATACTGAAAGAGAACTATTAGTTGAAAAAATTTCACATAACCAAAGTAAACAGAAATAAAAATATTTTTTTATAAAATTTTCAACTAATTTTCTTCAATAAAAATTATTACACGGGAAATCCCGATTAAAATGATATTGAAACAAAAATATTTAACAATTAGGAAACTATTTAACAAAAACATACCATGATTTATGTCAATGAATTTAAACTTAAAATAGAATTAATTTAGAATTATTTAATATATATTGATAAAGGTTCATTCTATATACCCTTAAAATGAAATTAGGATTATAAAATAACAAGCATCTCATATAATGATGTTAGAGACAAACCCCATACTATGTTCGTAACACTAAAGTGATAATTAATCAATTGGGTGATTATGTGTAAAAAATACAAAGACACCCAATTTTTTAAATAATATATAATTCAATCAAAAATAAATTTCATGCATAATATTTCGCAAATATAATCAATCAAGTATATGCACAACCCATCAAATTAAAATAGATTTAAGAAACCGTTTAACTTCTGCTTTCATTTACATTAGAATTCATTAACATCTAATATGATGATTGTAAACAATTTATTAACTTATACGGTAGAAATATGAATTCTTATAATATCCTTTCTTTTCTTGTTATATTATCATATTATTTTTTTCATTAAAAATCATTCATTATCAATTTTCGTGGGTGTTAGTTATCATCTTTTCTCATTCATGTTTAGTTAGGAATGTTTCCAATCACAAATATAGTATATATTTGAGTCTTATAGAAAATTATATTATTGTAATAAATATAAAAATTTTTAATTAGATACATATTCATAATCATTATTGAATTTTGAACATAGATAATGGATCACATTGATTTGTGGAGTTGTTAGTGCGTATGTATGCACGAGCAACATTTTTATTTACTAAATTTGTGAAAGGTTAGTGAATTGGAGAATAAATTAATTTTAATGAATAAATATTATTTCATACATAGCATATATATTCATTAAAGTTATACACTATTGCATTTATTGTAACATTTTTGTGATAAATTAATTGAAACACTTCAAGAAGTAGCAGTGTGTCGTACAAACGAGCGACGTTATCGTATATTCTAAAAAATGGAATTCGATAAATAATATATATGACATTTTAATTCATTATATACAATTATATCATAAATATAATATATTAACATTAAATATATCATTTTATCCTTAAATTAGAAGTGGTGATGTGAAACAATTATGTTGGTTCATGAGGCGGTAGTCTATCATACACAAGATTAGCAATTTTGTTTCCCATTTATGGGTGGAAATTGTTTTTGGTCATGACCTTAAAGATAAAAAATGATTATATATAATATAAATAGGTTATAATATCACTTATTTTTAATAATATTTTATATATTTTGAAGAATAAATAAAAATAAAATGCTTGGTTATGGTTGTTACCTCTTATTCGGACAACAAATTTTGTTCAGCACGAAAATCCTTCCTCAGTTGGATTCATGACCACAAAGATGCTTCTATGAATATTTGATGTACTATGGGATTTTATATGTGTAGGAATGTGTTTAATTAAATAGTTTTTGATATTTTTAATGTAGAGGACAGGTGTGGACTTTCATATGTGGGGGAGAAGACACAAATGGTATTCTAGAAAACAAATCATTTACACCCTAATTTTCTTATGAAAAAAGGTCCAAAATGGAGAATTATAGATACTTAAGAGATATAATTTCTAAATATTACCAATCAATGAATTATAATTATATTTTATAAATTTTACTCCATATTCTTTGTGTTCAAATCACTAGTAATATAATTTTTACCTTTACAATGGTAAATAAATTTCATTTTTAACTATTAATTAAGGTCAAAAATTACTTTAACATATTATATAACATAAATTATAATCAATAAAATCATTTAATCCATTTTTTAAAAATTAATATCATATAATTGGTAGAATTTAATTTCAAATTAAACCCATAGTCATGTGGAAAAATAATTTTCCAAAAGAAAAAACATCAATTTTTTGAAACATTTTTATATCAAAATCCAATATGAAATTGATTCTAATTATAAAATTTTCATTAATAAAAATATAATTGAAGTAATTTTAAATTTATTACGACATTAAAAATGTGGGTATGAATATACTTTTAATAATAAATTAGTTTTTTTATGAAAATCAGTATTTATATCATTCTTTAATAAATGAAGCATTTCTTAAAAATCCAGAAATAAATCACTCAAATTTAATTATTATAATATTATCTAAAAATTACGTTAATATTTTATAATATAGTTACTAAATGTTTTTAAAATTAATTTTAAATTTTGACATCAATTAAAAAATAAACTACATTTTATAAAAATGTAGTTTTTTATGGAAAAAAATATTTTTTTAAAAATGATTCCCATATTATTTAAAATTAATATAAAATCATTCCATGTAAATTATATATGTGTAAACCATGAAATTTTAATAATTTATTTATTCATATTCAATACCATTTACATAATTGACAGGTCATAATGGTCATGATCAAATTATATTATAGTAATAAAGTAAAACATTTTTATAAAATCCATATGTTGTATACATTGAAAGATATAAAATATCGTGAATTAATTTTAAAAATATATCATAAAGTGTGAGGGTGAAAACTATTCTTCTAATCATGGAGTTATGTGTCACATATTGTATTGAAAATTATTTTCCTCTTTTAGAATCACAAGGTGTTACAATACCTTTAATGAATACTCGTGAATATTAATATCTTATCGTTAATTCTATTGACTACATTATTTCCTATGATTTACCTATAGGTAACAACTTAAAAAAACCACCCGAATGTATTATAATAAAATTTTACATTATTTATCCTTTTGGTCCAAAATAAATTTTCGTGAATTCATATGTTTTCTAAAAATATTTTAAGGATGGATTATACCATTACGTAATAATAGATTAAAATCAATTTTTACACATGTTTTACATTTTATAAAACTATTTAAAATATAAATTCTTGTATTTTTGGGAAAATTGGAAATTTACCTTTTTACAAAAATTAATAATTTAGTCATTGTTTAAATATAAATATCACTTAATGCTTCGAATATTCCATTATATGATTCCCTTTTTCTTTTCAAATTTTTTTTTCTTAAAATTTTAAAATTTTATTATTTTTTAAAAATTTTATTTAAATTTTAAATATTTTAAATTTTTCATGTAATGTTCCAAATGATATCTTATAAGTATTTTTAATCTATAATGAAATCCATTTGGGTTACCTAATCATTATAGGGGATACGATCCATTGAAAAAATTCACATTCTTTCACTATATCGTTTATGATTATGGTGACAATATGTTTTTGAAACTTGTTCCTTTTCTATGGGTTATGGTTTGAGTATTTTATTTATTGTTTTTTAAACCCATTTCTATATCACGGTTAGTTCCATGATTAAATAATTATGAATCCCATTTCTTTTTCACAGGTTATGATATGAAAAATGTCTTACAATCTTATAGCCCACAACTATATGATTTTTGTTATATGATGTCTGGGATTATAATTATGTATCACTCTAATGTAATGGATAATGATGTATTTCTCCTGATATAAAGAGTATTAGAATGGGGAGAGAGCCCATTTTAGTAGGGGACTCCTTTCACTATGATATTTTTGGTTTATAAACTTGACTGATATAATAGAATTTGGACTGAACTTAATTTAGTGTGATATTCGTTGAGATTATCCATGACTAAACAGAAAATTATTTTCTATTATTATGCGTAAAAAAAATCTACTAATTATTCCTACATTATACACTAATGAGTCATGTTCATTTATTTATTTACAATTCATATATGATGAACATATAATCATTTTTTCATGACTTAAGATTATGTTCTTTGATATCTAGGGTATGGTTTTAAAATGTTAATCTAAAGTTATCATACACTTATGATCCTATTATTCTAATGTGATAATTGATATCTCCCTTGATTACCATTATTGATATTCTATGATCAAACATCCTTATGTTTCCAATAACTGTTATATGCAGGTTATTTTTACGTATGATATGTGCTAGAAGGGTGAATGTTTTGAAAAAATAGGTGAATATGATTTTTAAATTATATGAAGAATTTATCTATGTGTAAATGTTTCTAAATTAATGACATACATATGATCATAATGTTATATTTTTAATAAACATCTAATAAAACATAATATAAATGATTGAAAAAGTAAGGTTCGTTATAGATGGGTCACTATGACACCCCACATGTTTCTCTTTTTGATAGTTCCACCACGTATCATCATCCTACTTGACACCATTCCTAAACATCTACTGGGATCTAACCTCTTTCACCACCTTTACTAGAACAATGGTTCATCATTGTATTTACTTTCTATGGGTCCATTCTCTAATATTATTGTATTGGATTGAAATATTTTTTTAAATTGAAAACATCATTATAGTTTTGTTTTTTACATTGCACCAAGGTTTCCTAATAATTATTACAAAATTATTATATTTAATTTCTTCATTTTAATATCAAACTACTACAAAAAAATAATTTGGTAAACAACGTGAAATTTTCAATTTTTTCAAAATACAACTTCCACCTTCCTCAAACAAATTCACACTATTTTTAGTACCTTTCAAGAGATATCAAGAAATCTCTTTTTTTATCACCTATTATGTGTCAATCAATTACCCCGTTTTTTAAATATTACATGGGCATTAAAAATTAATAATATATCAATATATTAATCCATAAATTTGTATTATTTATTTTCTTGTCACATATATTCTCATTCTTCAAAAAAAACATCCTTCAACAATTTTAAAAAATCCAAAAATAACATCATTTATAATATTATTTTCCCCGATTGGATATTTTTTTTAATACTAGCATAAATAAATCCACCAAAAATCAATCTTTATAAAAATTATTAACATATTCAACTATAGTTATTTGAAATATGGTGTATTAAATTGACCCCCACTTGTTAGTAAGATACACCGATCCCACACAACCTCTATTATAAATTTATGATATCTCACCATTTAGATATCTCTAATATCATTTATATTATATTTAATCCTATCTTTTTTAATCACATAATGATAATTACCATTTTAACTTATATTTTTTCAATATATATATCTGTACCAAAAAATTACACCCCCTTTTTCTATATCTAACTATTGCTAATTTTAAAAGAGTAACATATCAAATTTTCATACCTCCAATAGTTTCTGATAAAGGGAGTATTTCATTAATTAATATATATATATATATAACATCAATTGTATTCTCATAAAACATGTAAAAATATTATCAAGTACATTAATACCAATTCAAACATGTTTTAAAAATATCAGCAAAACATTTTTCTAGTATCAGTTAGACATTATGAAACTAAAATTTTACTTTTAGTAGTAGTTACATTTTTCTAAATAGAGTTACAATGACTGTTTTTTCACTAATCATTGATCCTTAAACAAATAAGACAATAATACTATGTCTGATCATTGTGTAAGAAAATAATTCATTGTTAATAACATTTTTGAAGTCAACATCACCCAAAAAAATACAACAAAAGTACAAGAAACATGAACAATTAAGTTCCTCCAATAATAAACAACATTAGATATCGATCATACCCAAAATATATTAGTAAATAACAAAAGAAGAACTAGAATATGTGATAAAAATTATAGAATAAATTGATTCAACTTATAAATAATTGATATCATTTTATGTAATATATCCTCCATTCGAAATATGACTTTTCAATTCTCAAAAGATCATTTCCCCTTCTTGTGACCCATGAACATATTGATCCTAATAATTTTATTCTAAATAATAATTTATTATCAAAAAAATGTAATTAGATGACATTATATTGTCAGTTTGTAGAACAATAGAATAGGAATTCCTCCAGTATTGTATATTCATCGTCAATAGGGTATCCATTCTTTCTTAACGACATCCACTTCATGGTAATGGATAGATAATGTATTTAAAAATCTAGAATTAACATGATATAAATTTAAAATATTTATTTAAAAACATGAAAACTATTGTACTTAAAATCATGTTTCACACCATCAGAAAATTTTCATTACAACTGGATAATCGTATTCAATTTAACTTCAACAAAACTGTTTAATTTTTTAGATTTATCATGATTCCTATATCAAACTCTCAGCCAACATTTACAAATATTTTTTTGAGTCTTTTGTCATGGGTGATACCATTTTATATAATAAATTGTTCTTTTTCATCATAAAATAGTAGTTGTAGTATTTAAAATTCATCACAATAATTTTCTTTGAATACACATATGATTTATATTATTCTTATATAAATTTATGAAATCATTTTCAATCTATCAATTTATTTTTAATGTATATAGAAATTGGATAAATTGTCACCCATAATCTCGCATCTCTCTAGTCATCAGCTATAGAAATTATGTGTGTGGGGAAAGGATAACCAAATTAATACTCGAGTTCTAGAATTTTTTTGACCACGATAAGAAAAAGATTTATTTCAAATATAATTGTTATAATTTTATTGAAGAACACTAGTTACACATCGTTATCTCTAAAATACTTATTTAAAAAAATTCTTATTATATGTATGAGTATTAATTTCCTTATTAACAGGAATATATATAGTATATATTATTTATTTAAATATTCTTTACAATCTTCTCAAGACATTATTATCTAAGAAATATAAACACAACTCAGAGTATATTCAATATTTTTAGGGGTTTGGATGCAACCAAAAAATAATTCGTATTAATTAAATTCCAAAATTCCAATGAATTTTTTTTCTTTCTTCATTGTCATATAAAATTTATTATTTTCATTGTATTAATATATATATACCATAATTTACATTTGATTTTAATATACATGCATTTTAATATATTTCTATCTTTCATTAAATAGATAATGATATTAATAAATGTAAAAAATTTAATTCAAAACCCATATTTAAATCCCCAAAATAATGTATAAGTCACCTTTATTATAAATTTATTCATTATTATAATATTAATATCCCTTAATGTATGTACATTAATGTCTAATTTATAAAATAATATTCAGAATAATATATTTTTTCTATATTAAATATTCTATTTTTCATTTCATGACAACTATTTGGATAATCCGTCTTATAAAAGAAGGAAATTTCCCATTTTCAATCAACTTTGTAATCATCACTTTATAGAAATATATTTTTTATAAAATATAAAAATTTTATTTCTCCTTTTAATAAAATATTTTAACATAAGATCATTGAAACTCATCATATATCCTTCAATATATTTTTTTCTATTAGATCTTTCCATATATTTATGGTTATTAAAATATAAAACCTCCTAATAAAATTATAATAAATGTAAATATATTTCTCAGGATATGATGTATAATAAATTATATTCTAATTTCATATATACATGATCTTCCTCCACATGTCCATCATGTATCATATGATCCCATAGAAATAGATATTATTTAACACTGTACTTTTTTTTATCTTATTTTGAAAAATATAATTTAAAACGTTCTATCTCTAATAATTACATATTTGAGTTCATCGTGCCACTAACTGATGTTTAAATTTATGAAACTTCAAAATTTTTCTTCTTATATAAATCATGAATCTACCTTTTAGGCTTCATTATATTTAATCATTTTCTATATTTGTATTATTAAACTATCTAGGTGATAATTCTTTTGATCATATAAAACCTCCACTTACTCTATACATTTTTCTCTCATAGAAGACATTAAAGCATCATGAATATCTTATAATTACCACTCCTAACAATATCTCATTAATATGTTCTTAAATTAACTAACTATATTACTTCATTTTATTATCATTTTTTTCAATGATCTCTATTATATAAATTTATTTATCCTTGAAATTATTCTTTACTTCTACAAAATATTCTATATAAGAACAGTTCCATTAAAATTAATCATTATATAAGTGATCTTTAATCCATGAATTGTAGAACTCCTCTTTATTCTATCTAGAAATTTTCTTGATGTTTCATATGATTTGGTATCCACTTATTTATCATCATACTTCAAGGATTAAAGTGATATAATTCTTAATTTTTTAAATTTATAGGAAAATTATTTTTTAAAGATAATGTCATGAATGAAACGGGGATGTCATCCAACCTAACACTTGACCTAGACAGATTAAAGTCACAAAAGGAGTTTTAGATCCCAATGAGTTGGAAACCAATTAATGAGAATATGAAATACATGTTGGGAATTATTTCACCCATTTATATAATCATAATTATCAAACAATACAAAGTATCATAAAAACTATTAATAAAAATAAAATTTTGGTACAATAAATTATTTATTCTTAGTTTCACAACATGAACCCAAAAATATACTACAATATAAAGGGAAATAAACTATACTGAAAACCACAATTAATCAAGAAGGAAATTACACTTAATGTACCACAAATAACACCTATAAGAAGTGGAACAATATCAACTAGTTCCACGATAAGCACCATAGTGCATATATTATTTACCTGGGTCACACATAACAAAATATTAATACACTGAATGTTTTATATATGGTGTGAGGAAAATCCAAGTAGTATTCCTCCTAATGAAATTTTACATTCCATAACATTAAGAGAAAAATAAACACAAACCATTCATAATAATAATTGAAACATTTTTCAGAAAATATTTAATGGAAAACATTCCCAGGATACACTTTTAACAGAAATACTTTTTCAAAATTATCATGCTTGAAAAAAAAAATCTATTCAAGATCTATTAAATTCAAATTACTGACAAAACATCATATGAGCATTAGTTCACAAGAGAAATCCTCATGTGACCCGAAAGGTACCTAGCACAATTAGGACCCTCTGAACCTCATAACTATGTGATCATAATCATATAACAAAACCACCACCAACATCCTCACATGTTACCAACATTAGAGGATTAAATCCAATGTTCATGAAGTATCATTTTCACAATCCAAAATCAACAAAATTTTATTTAAATTATCCACTATATAGGAGTAAATATAATGTTCATGTGATATATAATAAAATCACATTTTTAGATATTGTGGCATTCATAAATACCTATAGATGAATTTGGGCCTTAGCCACCACCCAAACTGTTAGTGTGCTAGTTATAGTTTTCCAACTGAAATGATTGGGATACCATTTTGTATGAAATTGGAATTCACATAAATCTCACATCCATATAAACAATCAACGAATCATGAACAAATAAAGAAATCAATACGTTTATAAATTCTTTTACATTGGTCCAATGATTTAACCCCACAAATAAACCATCATTTTTCATTAACAAAACCCTATTAATTTATCAAGCACACCAAATCAATTTATAAATTAATTTTTTACATCTTAATCAATTTTTTAGATCCATTTATAAATTTAGTAAGAAGACAACATATAGAATCCATCAATTTCCATGGGAAAATAACCATTCAAATTCATACTGACAATATATTAATTTTATAACATGCTTCACATCACATTAAAAATTCAATGACACATTTAAGGTAAATAATAATGAATCCATCATGTAAAAAATTCTTTTTCTATTGGAAAATCCAATTTCATCACATTCACATCTATAAAAATCATTAATAACACATTTCACAACATTGACACATGTTATAAAACACATTCAAGAAACACTACAATAAAGAACACATGAAAGATGGAAACTTTTCATAAGAAAATCTATTCTTATTATTTATCAACATCAATACTATTTAAAAAAATATTTTACATCAACAATATAATCCATAGAACACATTAAATCAATCTATAATGCATGAAAAACACATATAATATTGTAAAATCATGGAATCACCTAACTCACAGTTTTAATCTTCTTGAATCTTGTGTGAAACCACACTCTCATCACCACAAGTCTTTATTATTGAAATATTAAACAAAAAACATCGTTATTTCATCAAACATCAGAAGATAAAACACTCTTTATGTCAAAAAATATACAAAAAACCTAGAAAAGGTGGAAGAAAACCCCTATAATAAGGGAAAAATCCACAATGAAAAGTCATGCATGATGACTACATGAGGAAAAGAAGGAGAAAAACGCCATGGTTTGATACTCAATAGGACCAATATGGTTTCTATGAAGCTACGATGGCAGAAATTCACTATGGGGATGCTGGTTGGAGAGATTGGGTTAAAATATAAGATATAACAAAAGTAATTTTCCACTTTTTAATCACAACGATAGGTCACATGATTTTCCAGAATAGTATTCAAACTATTTTAGAATCATACATCCATGAATTTATTAGAGGCACAAAACACATGGTTTCCCTGATAGGATTTTCGTTCCATTTACCAATCATGTGATTCCCACTATCCAAAATGAGTTTTTTCCACAATTTTTCCTTAGTGTGGGCACATGGTTTTCCCAAAACATGTACAAATCAGGCACTACCTTATTTCAAGAAAATAATATCTATTTTCAACAACACAATGTGAAACTCAAATATAAATTAATGCCAAAATATAAAAATAATAATACCTCAAAATTCATGGATGAGATAAATCTCTCCCAAATAAATAAATTTTTTCCTCTGAATGTTTTCTCAAAGACTTACAAAAGAACAAAAAATGGAATCTCCTCCTATTCTAAAGAATTCTGCTATAATATATCAAAATCATCACTACCATGCAACTTAATAACTCAGAAAAATAAATTATTCTTCTGAAAATGAAATTTATCTTATGAATCCATAAGATTTATCAGATACTAAAACACTAAATAATCATGGTCCAATCCCAAATCATCCCAAATAAACACATGAGTTAGATCTGGGATATAATTTTATATAAAAAATACATAGAACACATAATTAATAGATGTAAACTTAGTTGTAAATTCAAACCAGTATTCTACCCTACCAAATCTCTTGATGAACTCAAATGGCCTGACATACCTTGACATCATCTTCCCCTACATGGCTGAATGATGGTAACCCATGCATTGATATAGTTTTCAGAATACTATATGACCAACCGAATTCTCCAAAACATGTAACCTATAATCATTATAAAACTTCAAATGCCTCTACACTAACAACTACCTCTACTAGATCAACTTAACCTTTTTAGACATTTCATACACCTTGATCAGTCCCAACAATGATGTATCACCCACATTAAACCAATACAAAGGGGGCCAAATAGCCACCAAAAATTGCCTCAAAGGAATCCATTTTGATTTTGGGATTCCCAATTGTTGTTATATAAAAAATCAACATTTCTCAGATATGTATCCCCTGATCCAAAAAAATCAATCACACATGTCCGGAGCATGACATACAAAACATAATCCACCCACAATATTTGACCATCCATTTGGGGGTGTAATTTGGTTCTTAACATGACATGAGGCCCTATAACCATTGTTAGGACTCCCAAAAACTATGAGGTAAAACGAGGGTCCCTATCCCAAATTATTTTTTAGGGCACATGATAATTCCTCACAAACACCTATATATACAACCAACCATGTTCAAACACTTATGTTGTTTACTTGAATGTAATGAAATAGGATTATTTGGTCAGATGGTCAATCACTACCCAACTAGAATTCTTCCCCCATGGTGTATGAGGTATGCCAAAAATAAAATCCATGTCAATACCATCTTGATTCGAGGTATGATTTCATAGTGGATGAATTAAACTGCATGGCCATTTTTGCTCTATATTATCCTATTGACATGTATAATATAAATATATATAGTAATATTTTTCACATCCCATACTTATACACTAGAACTACTAATGCACATCATTTCACATCTTAATGAAATCAGGATGTGTATCCCACTGAGACTGGTGGGTATTTTGAATTACAACCATACGCATTCCCAATGACACTAAAATGTGACCTATAATGAATAATAATCTCTTAGGATACAATGACCACAAACATAGAACCTCCCCACCCTTTAAGAACTATCTTGAAAGATAGCATAACTCATCACTCATATGATCTTGCTGAATCAACTCTAGAAGAGAAGGTGTCAATTGAACACTATCAAAGGCCACACCTCCCGTGTGTACAATGTTTTACATGTGAATTTGGGAAACAATAATCATCATTTTACACTCATCACTAGTATATTTCAAGGCCCTCACTATGATATTCTTACTCATAGTATCTTCCACAACATTACCCTTATATAGTGATAAAACTATATAAAAATTGAACCGTTTAAGGTACTCATCCAAATTACATTGCCTAAAATTCAAAAATATATTTACACAAAATGTAGGATAAAGTCTTATAATCTAAATAACAGTCAAATATCTCCCCAAAATAATAATGGTTCCAATTCATCAGGGTATGAATCACTACTGCTATTTAAAGGCCTTTATTTGGGTAATTCTATTCATGTGGTTGGAGATATTGAAAATCATAAGCCACCACATTGTCATCTTGTGTTAGAACAAACCCGACACACATACCTAAGGCATTATAAAAGTCCATATATCATATTCCATATTATTTAAATATAAAAACAATGTTTTTGTTCAACCATCACTTTATATCCTTAACGGATTCCTATCACTCTAGGATCCATTAATGTTTTACCACTTTCTTGGTATGCACAATCATGGATAATGAAACATGAAATATATCTTAAACGAACTCCCTGTAAAACCCTACTAAGATAAAAATTATTCTGATCACTAATATATTCATTTGGTTTTCCCATGACACAATTGAGAAAATATTTTAAGGGTACATTGAAACACCTCTCTCTACGATATCATGACCATGAAACATTACCTCACTAATCCAGAAGGTTCACTTAGAAAGATTCCCATAGATATAATGGCCCCAATGTTTTCCCAACATAATTCTCTAATAACTCACATGCTCCTCTTTAGTCTCAAAATATTCCATGATTTCATCCATGAATAACATGATGGTGGAATCAATATATTGGAGGAACACCCTATCCATGTGCATTAGAAAGAC
Source organism: Viscum album (assembly GCA_963277665.1). NCBI lineage: Eukaryota > Viridiplantae > Streptophyta > Magnoliopsida > Santalales > Viscaceae > Viscum > Viscum album. The sequence goes on from OY728159.1 coordinate 1,222,524,413, forward strand.
CATAGTAAAATTTTTCAACACAAAAGGCCTGGCCGATTACTCAAAATTGAAATTCCAGATTTGAAGGATTGTTCTTGGAACATCCAAATATCTAAAACTAACATGGTGAAATCCAAAATGAAACTCAATATTGGGAAACCACCATGACCCATTAAGATGATGGAAAATATCATCAATATGTGTAAAATGATACTTGTTCTTGATTTTTAAAATTTTCATCATCAATTAATCAATACACAACTGGTAAAATCCATCAACATTTTTACAAATAGAATTGGGGAATCCCAATTTGGTAAGCTCAAGTGAATGAATCCTTTGGATTCCAAATCACCCAAATATAACCTTAATTATCATAACTCAGTGGGGGCTATACGGTTCAAAGGAAGAGATATCAATTCTATTCCCAACATGAAATCTAATGTGACCTCCACATCCCACATTGGGGGAAACCCAAAAAATCCTCACGAAATACATATGGGAACTCATCCACCACAAGAGGTAATCCACAATCAAGAGCAAAATCATCATCCTCTAATGTGAGTGATGAGATGTGATAAACATTTCTTCCCAAAATTTTAATTATCGGTCCATTGTATACAAACTAAGGATCTCATTCCCCTTGAAAAACATGGTTACATTTATCAGGTGAAACCAAAATCCCTCGCCTCCTATAAAAATAGGTGTATGCATCAAAATTCACCATTGAATCTATATAAAGGATCACATAAAAGGTGTCCATTTCAAAAACCACAAATCTCATTCTAGCACATAACCTGACACAGTGAGTCCACAATATTATCACCTAAAACCCTACTTTGACATATTACCATGTGGGGTAATCAACTCCATCGGATTCGACATAAGAACAATTGAAAAATTTAGCAGATCTACAAGATGGGTAGAAAAAATATTAGTAGATGGATCAGTATAAATATGAAAAACATTTCATGATAATGCAATAATAATGGTACATTGAACTATCACATACCCTAAATCCATTTCTACTTGTTATCATTACATAGAAAGAATATACATAATATCTACCATATCATGATAATATACACTGACCCACATCTCTTCCCTAAATTGACCATGCCAAGAAGACGACCCATCCCCTCCACCGTGACCTACAAATCATGAACCCACTGTCTGGGGATGTTTCTGACTTAGATGGAATCTATTTAAAAGAAATATATCCTTGTATTTTTTATTATGGGTGTTCCATCATGAAAAACAGCTTCAAGTTCCCCATTGATCTATTTTGATGGAAATTCATATATATATATATGAACACATTGATCCAATGTTCCATTCCATCACACACTAATGAAAAAAACTAACCATGTGTCATAAACTATAGAAAAAGATAACAATCAAGGATTGGTTGACCTATCACAATTATTCTTCACCCGCTCATCCCACTTACCTTTATTCTCAAATGAACTACTAATAAAAATAGATGGCATTGCATATAAGAAACCTTAAATTAGTTAATGATTAATTTCAACCATCATGTCACAATCAAAAATCTCATAAAATGTATTCTTCGTGAAAAATAATATCTGAGATCAGTTTTCTGGCCACAACCCCATATCCAAATTTTGAGCCTTTAACAACTCATTGGGAATTCCCTTGAGTTCATACCAATCAAACTATATATTGTGGTTAAAATAATCCATCATCGTTCAGTATCCCTATCTAAGCTCAAAAAAACACATGATATCTAATGATTTTCAAAATCAAAGAAAAATACTAATCATTGATGATTATAATAAAGTCCTTAAAACACATCCACTCATGATTCCCAGCTTACACCACTATGTACCACAACTTCTAACTGGGGCCTTACATCTAGAATGAATCACTCGTGACTCTAACTACCTCAGGTGTATCAAGAAACAAAAAAATACATTCTATCTTCTCTGGTGACTCCTCTACATCATGGGGTGTCATGCTACCTCAGGAATAAGGGGCCTTATTCTTTTGAAAATCCATTGCATTATCCTACCTAGGCCATGATTCTGCCACTCTAATATATGGAAGGATAGTGTTTCCTCGTATCCCCAAAGCATGGGTACCCCAAAACACTGCTTAAACAAGACACAAATATGTTTGTGAGGGTTAAATCAGTCTTACTTCTTCCCACTACTATATAGGAATTCTCCTCGGTGTGATTTTTCTTTGATAACAAATAACTACACAACAAATAAAAAATCAATATATCCACTAATGCACTTTGAAAAAATTTCTATGAAAAAAGTAATCTCACGCACATATGTAAATAAAAACATAAAAAATCAATCATTAATGTAAGATAAAAAACTCCACACCTCCACCATGAGACTATATGGGGTTGGATTCCTGTACATATCACTTAGAGAAAAGGTAAAATATATTCCAAAAAATAGTGAATTATGTCCTTTCATGAGGTGTGTTTTCGAGACACCCCACTCGCAACCCGAACCACAATCCTGAAAAATCCTATCTTTGATCTATCTATTCCCCTACTATAAATAAAAAAACCCAAAAGAACATAACATCTTTTGATACAATATTTTCCCGAACCAAATAGATATTCCATCCATCCCAACACCCGACCAAGTATAAGACAAGGCCTGAAGGGTGGACCCAATCCTCCAAATCTAGAAACCATTCCTATAGTATGAACAATTCACTTTGAAAATTATTTAAATCATATATATAATCAAAATCAACCAATAATAATAAGAATAAAAAAATGATAACCACAACCAAATGATGTACAAAAATGTTCAAATTCAATGTTTTACAACCACTACGAAAACTAAAAAACAAAAACAAAAAGGATAAAACAAGATTATCAGAAAACATAAAGGAACAAGAGGAAAATCACCTTCAATCCATGACCACCACCACCTATAAGTAGTGGAACACTATCAAATAGATCGAATATCACCACTACAGTATATCTCACCATTACGTAGTTCATAGATAATAATGTATATATAAACCATGAGTTGTATGTTTTGAGTGATCCAATACATAGTTGGATTCCAACCAAAGATATATTCGATGTTGTAAAACTATAAGTCAAATCAATAATCACATTTCGTAAAACAAAAATTAATCATTTCTAAGAAAACAATTTAATGTAAATATTTTTAAGAATTTTTTAAAGAAGCCCATTTTCCCATATATATTCCATGAAATAAAAAATCAATAGAGTTTCTACCATATGAATATCACTTGTTCCATATCATATGAGCATCATTTCACAATATATTACCCTGGAAAACCCGTATAGTTTACAAGATCAATTTATACCCTATGAACCTAGTACCTCTATTATCAAAATCATTAATATAAACTACCAACAACAACCCCATGCATGAGAAACAAGAGAAAAGTCATTCCAATGTTCACATGGTCTCTATATCATATTCAAAAACCAAAACATTTCCCATTAAAATATAGAAGTGTGGAATCAATCCATTGTTCTAGTGCCATCGGGTCATGTCACATGTTTAGTTAGTGTTGTAATCGTTAATCTCGCTAGATGAATAATGGCATCAGGAACTTACAAATAATCTAATGTACTAGTCATAGTTCTCCCACTTAGATACATGGTATTACAATTAAGATCAAATTCAATTTTCAATTTCCCACAAATCATCTATTCAATGTAAACATGTCAAAAATGATGAACTCATAAAGGAAATATTCACAATCATAATTCATTAAAATTGATCTAATGATCAAAACCCACATAAGGACCAAAACATAAAAAAACAATTTTCATGTTTACACACACACCTAAACCATTTTGAAATGTATTTCACACAACATAAAATATTTATTTAAACCATTTGGGAACCCAATAATAAGAACACTTATTTAATCCATAGATATCCATGGGAAATTACCCTTTTAAATTCATAATCACATCAAAATAAATTATAACATTTTTTATATAACATTCACTATTAAAAAACACATTTAATGTGAAAAAAAGAATCCAATATTATAGAAAGAAATTTATCTTGGAAAGTAAACATTAAACACATTCTCACCATTAAATATCCTTTATAAAAATATTTCACCATTCAGACAAGGAATAAAAAATACTCCGGAAATATCACAATGATAAAAAAAAGAAACATGACCAATTTATTTTAAAATCCCCATATTCAATATTTCTTCCTCTCAAATAATTTGTAAAACATGTTTCACACCACAAAAATAATCCATAGAACTCATTTAAATAACTAATAATTTAATCTAAACTCATATAAAAATTTAAAATCATGGAACCACCATCCTTAAATTACAATCATCTATAACAAAATTTGAAACCAAACCTTAATGGAAACAACACACTCTAATGAAAATATTGAAAAACCCATCATTATTTCACCCAATAACCTAATATACAACCCTTTTTAGGTCAAACAACCCTTTACAAAAAGAAAATTGATGGATGGGGGAAGAGAAAACATGTTAGAGGGGAGAAATAACTAGAAAATTTACATATTTCATGATTCCTTGAAGGAAAAAAGTAAAAAACAACAAATGTATTGATATTAGAGTGGAAAAGTTGTCATTGAGGAAGCTCACATGAATGAAAATCCCATATATAGGGATAATAAGCGATTCCTGTTAATATCGAAGCTGGAAGAATGATAATTTTCGAATTATTAAAGACTAAGAGTGGTCTCATTGATAGCCCACATGGTTTTCCAAGCCGTTAAACAACTGTGCTTATCTATATATATAAGAGGGACATGAAACATAGTTTTCAATCATGTTTTTCCAAACTATGTTACATCCCTATGGTTTCCACTATCCAAAACAATTATTCTCCACACAAATTCCTATGAGTGGGTGGATGGTTACACCAAACCATACACCAACAATGTTTTAGCAATATGTAAAACAAAAATCATCATCTTCAAGAAAAAAATCATGTGGAAACCAAAATATAAATTAACGACAAAAAATAAACAAAATATTACAATAGAAAACCAAAAATCTGTTAGATATATTCATAATTATTGAAAAAACCAACATTATTCTCCTCTATGAAATAATCAATTTCATGAATGACATATTCCTGATATTCTTCTTTATAAGGACCCAGCCTTAAACATTACTTAATATTGAGTTACTTCAAGAATACACGTTGAGGATCTTCTCAGGTTTAGAGTTTTAGAGAATTAGATCATAAAACATGCATTACATTCCACATTTAAACAAAGTGGTTACATATAAGATATTATTCATTTTTACCATCACCGAAACATATTTAAAAAAAAAATGTAATATTTCATTACACTTAACACTATCATCATATCATGTACCCTTCCCTTGACTGGTGAAAAACATTTCAAAATCTTGGGATGAGCATTAAAAGCTCAATAAGGGATATGAAAATATGGAAAGGAAACATGAGTACATGTATACATAAGAATCAATGTAATCATACATTACTCATTAAATATAATAATCTTAACATACCTCATCCAATAATGAATAAATCGTAGAAATCATAAGACATAAAGGTAACATGAGGCATTCATAATATTCTTACGTAGGGAGTAACCCTATTGGTTACGTTTGGAATACCCATCATAGTATATTCCCTAAATATCTTCAGAGAAACCTTAACGTTTAACTCATTCATGTTACCCAATGCATTGGAGAGCTATATCGGGCTCACCCGCCCTTAGTTTATCACTAAACCACCCGTCTTCATAATAATGCCCAAGAACCATAACATAATTGTATCACATAAAACATGCATATAGGAAATATAACATTTCAATTTTTCAATCACAAGATATCAATACAACACATTGATATAAAAAAATTATGTAAACAATTTTCAATACCATAATAAAAGAAAAGTAATGAATGGTATTTTTTATTTTTCATTTTAAAAGAAAAGGTTATGGCTTGTAGAGGAAGCTGAAGCTCAAATAATGGTCACGGCGGCGGAGAAGTCGTTGTCGTCGCATATGTACGAAAAAAAACAGTCCCTTTTTTCGTTTAGTAAATTCTTCATATAAAAAAGATTACTTTTGAGTAAACGTAAAAGTCAAGGGGGTTTATACACCGTATAAAATAAAGTTGTGTATAAAATATAATATACCTCAATGAAAGGAGATTGAGACCAAATCCCATTCATCGGGTCCGACTTGACTCGATTATTCTTTAATCTCCTGAATAATAAAATTGAGTTAATTTCTACTTGTATAATAACCTTTTTCATGTTCATTATTCCTTTTATATCACTTATTACCATTTCATGACCACTATGAAAATATTTAATTTAGAAACGGTCGTTTAAAGGATCATTACTACTTGGGTCAAAAATAAACTCATTATAATTACAAGGTTGTTCATGGGGTAAAATATACATTATATCCAGAATTATATTCATTATGTAGATATCAAATATCTCATATATATCCATTATATACATGCATTTAAAATATTTCATAACATTTAGAGGTAAGAAATGAAATGCACCGTTATTGAAGACTGTAAGTCGTACGTACGCATGAACGCTACTTCAATTTCTAATTTCATATTTAAGGGAATTAAAAAATAATGATACATAATATTATAATAATTCCAGTATGGTATCATATATAATATCATTAAATCTATCTTTTATACGTACCACATATGGTATTAACGAATAAAAACACTTTGAGGGGCGGTAGTCTTCACTTTCTAAAATGAAGATATCGCGTTTACCCATAATGGAAACCATAAAGGTATGCCATAAATGAAAAATACAGAAGCTTAAGTAAAACATAAAAATATTATATATCATATATAAATATATTGACATCTTAATGGCCACATTTTAATGTGTTAAAATAATATTGAACAACCATCATTTCGTGAGGCAGAAATTCACTATACATAGAAACAATATGTTCTTTAACCATTAGATGTAGGTGTATGTAAGTGTAGCTCGAATCCTTCTTATAAAAACATCCTAGTATATTTAATATACTAGAGTTGTTACAAAATAAATTAATAAAAAGTGTTTAGGGGGTTGGAGAAGCAAAATAAAACAAAAGACCACAAGTGAAGACATTACCATGAAATCGGGTAACTCCCTTTGGTTTGAACCAAAGGGTTTCTTGAAGAGCTTCCTTCCTACGTTAAGGCTTCTAGGATGAGGAGAGTGATGTACAGAGACCAAATGATCAGATATTGGCCGATCCAAAGGCTTTAGAGGTGTGGGTAAGGAGGTATAGTTGGGGGCGTTTTATAAGAAGAGAGGAGGGGAACTCTTGGAATGTTACAAAATGTTACTTTATTTTCAAATGTGTTTCGGATTTTAAAGGTCCCACATTGATGTATTTCTAGGATAATGTGATAAGGGTTCTAAATATAATCATACAATAATACTTTGACATGTTTAGGGCTTAGATTTTACCTTATCATTTTATTTTATTTAAATCGTTAAATAATGATGTAATTGTTGCATCATCATGAGGTCATAAATAATTTAAATAATTTAATGCCTAAAAATTATAAAAAAATTCTATGATGTAGGAAATATTTTTAGCTTTCCAATGAATTTTTATAGTCCAAGAGATCATTTATTTAGACAAAATTAAAAATGTTTTACTTAGGTGATATATTCTTTGTTATATTTATCATTCTTTTAAAAATAAAAAGATAAAAAGACATTATCACACAAAAGTGATTCCCTGGGGTCCCCAAGATTTGGAGAAGGCATATCATGGTCGGCCATGACCCAACCAGTAGTATTAGGACACATTTTTGGGTCCTTTTTTATTAATATGATATTATTTTATTATCCTTAACTACCCAATTACTAATTAATCAAGATAATTAAAGATAATTATCGTCGTTACTATTCATAATGTCCAAAAACAAGAGTCTTAATTAGATAATTTAGACCTTTTGATTCCAAATATGGAATCTGTTTTACCAAATTCCAAACATAGAAATTGCAATAATTAAATTAAAAATAATTCCGGTTGTCAAAACAAATAGCGGGTTTTTAGAAACAATATCTATGAAAAGTTTGGAACTTGTTTATACACAATTCCAAAGTAAAATTAATTATAATGACCACCATTGGATTAGACGGTCAAAATATATTCTAATTATACTTTAAGTATAATTAAAAATATAATCTATCCATATAATTAAATTATATGAAAAGGCAGTTTTGATGTAAAATGTTGTATTTTTCTCTATTCATTAAAAATTTAACATGGTCAGAAAAACACAAAAAATTACCCAATGTAAATTTCAATGTCCCAATCATAAAGAATAGGTTCATTTCGAAAAATATATCTTATAAAATTGTCAAAAGTTAGATTTAAAAATGGTTCACCATCAAAAGGTGGTAAAATAATCCTCTAAAAGTATTAGAGTATTATATGCTTAAGACTGGATTTATTCACTTTTTAAGCCTCTAAAACATTATCTAATTCAAAAATAGACATAGAGAAGAATATATATTATTAATTACTTACATGGTATGTTACATCCATTCCCCCTTTAGAAAATTGAATCCCCACAATTTATTTACTTATCGAATAAGTGGGGGTATTTATCCCTCATTTCATTTTCAGATTCCCATGTTGCCTCTTCACTCATGTGGTTATTCCACAAAACCTTTACTTAAGGAATCACCTTATTCCACAACACTTTCTCCTTGTGATCAAGAATCTAAACCTGTTGTTCCTCATAAGATATATTCTCTTCCAACTGAACTACCTCTGGACTCAAAACATGAGATGGATCTGACATATACATCCTTAACAATGAAACATGAAAAACATTGTGTACCTGAGATAAACTCGGAGGTAAAGCCACTCGGTATGCAACTGATCCAACTCTCTCAAGAATTTCATATGGTCCAATGAACCTTGGACTCAACTCTCCTTTCTTACCAAATCACATCACACTTTTCCATGGTGATACTTTGAGAAAAACATGATCACCTACCTCAAAAGAGAGATCCTTCCTCATGTTGTCCACATAACTCTTCTGCCTGCTCTAAGCCGTTCTCAGGTGTCTATGTATCATCTGAAATTTTTCTACCAACTATTCTACCAATTATGGTCCCATCAACATCATTCCACCCACTTCCTCCTAGAAATCTGGAGTTCGACACTGCTTCCCATATAATGCCTCAAATGGTGCCATCTGTATACTAGAATGAAAACTGTTATTATAAGAAAACTCTACCAAAGAAAGATGTTGGTCCCAACATCCCTAATAATCCATCGAAAACGCTTGTAGAATATCCTCAAAAGTATGGATTGTTCGTTCTGACTACCCATCTTATTGAGGATGAAAAGTTGTACTAAAATTTAATTCAGTACCCAAGGACTTCTGAAGGCATTTCCCAACGTTAGAAGTAAACCTGGGATCATGATCAGATACAATGGAGAGAGGAACTCCTTGTATCCTGACTATCTCTTTAAGATAAAAATGAGAAAGTTTGTCTAGGGAAAAAGTATACCACATAGCAAGGAAATGATCAGATTTAGTCAAGTGGTCAAAAATAACCCAGATTGCATTATTACCTCGAGATGTCTTCAGTAATCCCACAAACAAATCACTGGATATATTTTCCCATTTCCACTCTGGAACTGGTAAAGGCTAAAGAATCTCTTTCGGTAACTGGCGCTTTGATTTAACCTGATGACATGTCAAACACTTCACATTAAAATCAGAAATATCACTTTTCATTCCATCCCACCAGTAAACTCCCAAAGATCTCTATACATCTTAGTACTACCAGGATAAACTGAAAACGGAGAACTATAAGCTTTACATAACAAATCTCTATTCAAATTTGAATCAGACAGCACACACAATTTCTTCCAAAATCTCAAAACACAATCATTATCAATGTTGAATTCAGGAAACTTACCCTTCTGAACCAGATCTACCTTTTTCTGCAACTCACTGTCTTGCTTATGTGCTTGCTTGATTCTGTCTTGTAGAGAAGATTTCAATGATACCTGAAACAAAACAGAAGGACAACCTGCACCAAAAACTTATATGCCAATGTTCATAAAATCCTTAACCAAAAGATCACGTTCCAAACAAAACATTGTTAATGAAGCATTAATTTTTCGACTCAAAGCATCAACCACTTTATATGCTTTTCCCAGATGGTAATGAATTGTACAATAATAATCCTTGAAAAAATCTAGCCATCTCATATGTCTCATGTTCAATTCTTTCTAAGTGAATATATACTTTAAACTTTTGTGATCGGTTTATATTTCAAACTTTACTCCATACAAATGATGCCTCCAAAATTTTAAAGTGAAAACAAAATCAGCTAATTCCAAATCATGTGTAGGGTAATTTACCTCATGAGTTTTGTACTATCATGAAGCATAAGAAATTACCTGATCATTATGCATTAGGACGCTACCATGTCCTTTCAATGAAGCATCACTGTAGATAACAAACTCACCATTCTTGGAAAGAAGTTCCAAAACTGGAGCATTCACCAATATTCTTTTCAACTCCTGAAAACAATCAACACATTCTTTTGTACAGATAAACTTAACACCCTTCCTTGTTAGCTTAGTCATTGGACTAGATAACCGAGAAAAAATTTCTAAAAAACCTTCGGTAATAGCCTGCCAAACCAAGGAGGCTATGAATCTCTGTTACATTTGTGGGTCTTGGCCATTCTTCAACAAACTTTGTTTTTGCAGGATCAACAGTTATCCCATCTTTAGAAACAATGTGACTAAGGAAAGAAATCTGTTGCATCCAAAAATCACACTTTCTGAATTTCCCATAAAATATTTTTTCTTTTATGGTTTGTAAAATAACCCTTAAATGTCTTTCATGCTCCTCTTTACTTTTAGAAAACACAAAAATATTCAATGAAAACAACCACAAACATATCCAAGAACTCATGGAAAATTCTATTCATTAAGTCCATGAATACAACATGTGCATTCGTTAGCCCAAAAGGAATTACTACAAATTCATAATGGCCATATCTTGTATGACACATGGTTTTCGGAACATCTAATTATTTTAGCTTCAACTGATGGTACGCCGATCTCAGGTGAATATTTGAAAAATACTGAGCTCCCTCGAGCTGATCAAACAAATAATCAATATGAGGCAAAGGATATTTTTTCTTAATAGTGATTCTATTCAAGGATTTATAATCAATGCAAAGTCTCATAGAACCATCTTTCTTTTTAACAAATAAAACAGGAGAACCCCATGGTGATGTGCTAGGTCGAATGAAACCTTTCTATAATAAATCATGAAATTTATCCTTCAACTCTAAAAGTTCAATTTGGGACATTCGATAAGGGGGGTTTTCAAAATTAGCTTAGCATTAGGAACTAAGTCAACAGTAAACTCAACTTCCCGATCTTGTATTATTCCAGGAAACTCATCACGAAAAACATCAGGATAATAATTTACCACCGGCACATCATTAATCTGAACAGTTCCTTTGTTTTCAACAATATGTGAAAGGTAACATTAATTTCCATGTTTTAAAAGTTTCTCGGAATCTTGAAATGTTATCAACAGTAAGGGTTCATTCTTGTAGAAAAACTGAAAGTATTTCTAAAAATAAACTTCATTAGCTCTACAGTAAATATTAGCATGGTAAATAGAGAGCAAATCCATACCCAGGATAACATCAAACTCTACTATAGGTAGAACAATTAGGTTTACAAGTAGGTTCTTTCCACGGATAAGGATATGAAGATTCTTATAAATTCTTTTTGCGTCAACATTTCCCCCATGTGTTTTTACAACAAGTTCAGGAGTCATTTCTTGAGATGGTTTTCCCATTTTACGAGATAAGTTTTCCGAGATGAAAGAATGTGTAAACCCCGAATCAAACAACACACTGGCATAATCTGAAAAAACAAACAAAGTACCTGATACAACATAAATTGATGGCATGAAATTTGCTGAAGTAGTTGAAAAGGATTTCACCACCCCTTTCTGCATGTAGTCTAACTACTTCCCATCAGTCAAGCTCTTTTTCAGACACTCCTTTTCATAGTTACCCATCTCATTGCACTTAAAACATTTCACTAACTGTAAATAAAATTTAGACCTACAATCAACTTGATATTTTTCAGTGTAATCACAAGCCTTATTCCCCATCTTACCACCTCGGTAGCACATTACAGAATTAATAATACATTACCCAGCTTTTCTTTTACAACATTTATCACAAACTGGAAACTTATTTTTCTTACCGTCAGACCGTTTTGAAGAATTCTTTCCTTTCTCCTTCCACCTCGATCTCCACTCTTGCTGGTTGTTATAGAACACTTGATCATCAGAAAACTCCATTTCCACCTTCTCAGCACATCGAGCAAGCTTTTCATAACTTTTGAACTCATGAGAAGCTAAATCCCTTCGATATATTTGCATTAATCCTGAGTCCAAACGATTGGTTTTACTATCAAGGTCTTAGATAAAATTTGGAGCATACATTTCCAATCGAGTGAACCATTATTCATAGGTAGCCACGGAGTCTTCCTCTTTCCTCAATTCCAGAAATTGTTTTTACATCCTATGTCGAACAGACTTAGGAAAGTACTTCTCAAGAAACATACCTTTGAATTCAACCCAGTCGAGAGAATCAATATCATTAGCTTCACTAATATTTTTAACCATCGACCACCTTTGATATGCTTCACCCTCCAAACGGTAAATAGCATGACTAACCTTTTGATTGTCTGAACTCCCCATGACATCGAAAATCTTCTCCAGTTCTTTAATCCACCCTTCAGCTAGCACATGGTCAGATGTTCCTCTAAATGATGGGGGATGTTGCATCATTAAATGTTCCACCACTGGCATGTTCCTCTGCGATTGATCTGGCTAATCTCGTGCATGGATACCGCCACCATTTATCACTTGAGTCAACTGCACCATTACTGCAACAAACTGTTCAGTTCCAATTCCACTATCCCAGGATGCTAATTTGGAAGGTTATTTCCTTCTATATTCCTTCCTAGAACTGCTTCCCTTTTTCCTCTACGGAAATCCATTCTAAACAAACATGTCTTAGATGAATCAACATGGTAATATTCAAATGCTATATCATTTTCAATTTGACCGTAAAAAAGTATTTTCAGAAAATTATTTAATAGAATTATAACTCCTACAGTTATCTAAACTGACCTCTGATGCCAACTATAAGGCCCTAGCCTTAAAAATTACCTAATCTTGAGTTACTTCAACAATACACGTTGAAAATCTTTTCAGGTTTAGAGTTTTAGAGAATTAGATCATAAAACATGCATTATATTCCACATTTAAACAAAGTGGTTACATAAAAGATAGTATTCATTTTTCCCATCACGGGAACATATTTAAAATAAAACATGGATTATTTTTTGACACTTCCTTGACACTATCTTCATATCATGTACTCATCCCTTGACCTGTTAAAAACATTTCAAATGCTTGGGATGATCATAAAAAGCTTAGTAAGGGAAATGAAAATATGGAATGGAAACATGAGTACATGTATACATAAGAATCAATGAAATAATACTTTACTCCTAAAACATAAGAAATTTAACACACCTCATCAAATCATGAATAAATCATAGAAATCAAAAGGCATAAAGGTAACATGAGGAATTCATAACTTTCTTACGTAGGGAGTAACCCTCTTGGTTACGTTTGAATACCCATCACAGTATATTCCCTAAATATCTTCGGAGAAACCTTAATGTTTAACTCCTTCGCATTACCCAATGCATTGGAGAGCCATATTGTGCTCACCCACCCTTAGTTTATCACATAACCACCCATCTTCATAACAATTCCCAAGAACCATAACATAATCGTATCATATAAAACATGCATAAAGGAAACATAACATTTCCACTTTTCAATCACAAGATATCAATACAACACATTGATAAAAATACATTATGAAAACCATTTTCAATACCATAATAAAAGAAAATTAAAGCATGGTCTTTATTTTATTTCATTTTAAAAGAAATGGTTATGTCTTGTAGAGGAAGACGAATCTCAAATAATGGTCATGACAGCAAATAAGTTATTGTCGCCGCATACGTACGACAAAAATAAACATTCCATTTTTTCATTTAGTAAACGCTTCGTATAAAAAAGATTACTTTTGAGTAAACCTAAAATTCAAGGGGGTTTATACAACGTATAAAAGAAAGCTATGTAGAAAACATTATATTCCTCAATGAAAGGATATTGAGACGAAGTCGCATACCTTGGGTCCGACATGACTCGATCGTTCTTTAATCTCCTGAATAATAAAATTGAGTTAATTTATACTAGCTTAAGAACCTTATTCAAGTTAATTATTCCTTTTATATCACTTATTACGATTTCATAAACACTATGTAATTGTTTAAGTTAATAACGGTCATTTTAACGATTATTTCTACTTGAGTCAAAAATAAACTCTTTATAATTACAAGTTTGTTCATGGGGTAAAATATCCTTTATATCCAGAATTATATTCATTATTTAGATATCAAATATATCATATATATATCCATTATATACATTCATTTATAATATTAAATTACATTTTGATGTACGAAATGAAATGCACCGTTCATGGAGACGGTAAGCGGTATGTACGTATGAACACTACTTCCATTTCTATTTAATATTTAATGGAATTAAAATATAATGATAACTAATAGTATTATAATTATAGTATGTTATAATATATAATATCATTAAATCTATCCTTTATACATACCACATATGGTATTACCAAATCAAAACACTTTGAGGGGGCAGTAGTCCGCACTTCCTAAAATGAAGATATTGCGTTTACCCATAATGGAAACCATAAAGGTATGCCATAAATGAAAAATACATATTCTTAAGTAAAACATAAAAATATTATATATCATATATAAATATTGTGACATCTTAATTGACCCCTTTGAATGTGTTAAAAGAATATTGAACAGTCATCCTTTTATGAGGAAAAAATTCACCGTCCACAGAAACAGTATGTTATTTAACAATTAGATATAGGTGTGTGTAAGTTTAGCTCTAATCCATCTTATAAAAACATCCTATTATATATAAGATAATTGAGGTGTTACAAAATTAATTAATAAAAATAGTTTAGGGGGTTGGAGAAACAAAATAAATCAAAAGAACACAAGTGAAGACATTACCTTAAAATTGGGTAATTCCCTTTGGTTTGAACCAAAAAGGTTTCATGAAGAGCATAATGCCTAAGGTAAGGCTTATAGGATGAGGAGTGGGATGTGGAGAGAGAAAATGATCAGATCTTGGCCGATTCAAAGGCTTGAGAGGTGTGGGTAAAGAGGTATAGTTGGGGGCCTTTTATAAGAGGAGAGGAGGGGCACTCTTGGAATGTTAAAAAATGTTACTTTATTTTCAAATGAGTTTCAGATTTTAAAGGTCCCAAATTGATGTATTTCGAGGATAAGGTTATATGTGTTCGAAATATACTCATCCAATAGGTCTTTGACATTTTTTGTTATTATATTTTACATTATCGTTTTATTTGATTTAAATCGTTAAATAATGGGGTAATCGCTGCATCATCATGATGTCATAAATAATTTAATTTATTTAATGTCTAAAATTTTAAAAAAATACTATGTTGTAGGAAATATTTTTAGATTTTTAGTTACTATTTATATTCCAATAGATCATTTATTTAGACAAAATTAAATATGTTTTACTGAGGTGATACATTCTTTGTTATATTTAACTTTCTTTAAAAATAAAAAGATAAAAAGTCATTATCACACAAAAGTGATTCCATGTGGTCCCCAAGATTGGCACCAAGAATCCCATGGTCGGCCATGACACAAATAGAAATATTAGCACACATTTTGGTGTATTTTTTATTATTAAGATATTATTTTATTATCCTTAACTACAGGATTACTATTTAATCAAGATAATTAAAGATAGTTACCGTCGTTACTATTCATAATGTCCTAAAACAAATGAGTATTAATTAGATAATTTAGACCTTCTGATTCCAAATATGGAATCCATTTTACCAAATTACAAACATAGAAATTTCAATAATTAATTTATAAATATTTCCCATTGTAAAAACAAATAGCGGGTTTTTAGAAACAATATCTATTTAATGTTTGGCACTTGTTTATGCCCAATTCCAAAGTAAAATTAATTATAATGACCCCCATTGGATTAGATGTTAAAAATATATTCTAATTACACTTTAAGAACAATTAAAAAGATAATCTAACCATATAATTTAATTAGATGAAAATGCAGTTTTGATGTAAAATGTAGTATTTTTCGCTATTCATTAAAAATTGAACTTGGTCAGAAAAATACCAAAAATTTACCCAAGATAAATTTCAATGTCCCAATCATAAAGAATAAGTTTATTTTGACAAATATATCTTATAAAATTTTCAAAAGTTAGATTTAAAAATGGTTCTCCATCTAGTGGCGGTAAAACAATTTTTTAAAAATATTAGAGTATTTCATGCTTTAGATTGGATTTACTCTCATTTTAAGCCTCTAAAACACTATCTAATTAATAAATAGACATAAATAAGAATATCTATTATTAATTACTTACATGGGATGTTACATTCTTCCTCCCCACAATCAAATGTTATTCCTCCTCAATGAAATTCATTTGAAAAAATTTAACAACTACATTATGTTAAACATCCTTTTATATAAAATCAGTACCATATTTAGAATATTTTTTAAATGAATTACGGGGTTCAATATATTAATAAAAATGGGTACATTTAGCCATTTTGTTTTCAATATATCTATAATTATAATAAAAAAATTCTCTAATATTATTATTTATTTTTAATTTAAATATATAATTCCTATGTAAAACATTTAATAGATATATTGAGATTAAAAATTCCATCTTATAAATTCTAATATTAAATAAAAATTAAATGATTTTGTTAACTAAATACTATTTTAGTGGTATCCAATCATCATGGTTTAATCTTCAAAAAATGTATTATATCTGATTCAACTCATAGAAAAATGGGAAACAAAAATAGGATAATTGAATAATGGTTTAGAATGAATTAAATTATACTCATTTTATACATTATATTTTTGGATATTTTTCCCCTATTAGAATGAACACTATTAAGCTAGTCTTTTATATATGTCAGTGCACATTTGGACTAATAATGTGTTTATGGTACATATTTCAATAACTCTAGGATTTTACATTGTTCAAATGTCAAAGGGCACTCCATGGGGCACATATCAACAATGAGTAGATATTACTAATTAACCACAACTTTATTGTTAGGAGGTTACAAATTCTGTAAGATCTTATTACTCCACCATGGGCCATGGCATTGTCATCTGATTAAAATACTAAATCCAGTAGGGTTAAAAATTTTAGTTTATAGTGTTATATGTATCCGTGTATGTTTATTAATCGTAAGAAAATTTAAAAAACATATATAAATAATTGGTATCCCTTAAATATTCATCTTTTAAATTTATTCTATGATAATTTTCATGTTCCCATACTAAATCTATTTATATATATGCTAATTTCCTTATAATAATTTTCATGACATTGATATTTAATGAACCCACATATAAAAGTAATATTATAGTGATAATAATTACATATATGGAGTTACCCTCCAATATAATATATCCATATCTCCTCAGGATCGAGATGTATCTATGAGAATCTATAAACCTAATCTTCAAATATAAACATAATACCTATTTTTTTATCAATATTGATACACAATAACCCCTAATTCCACAAATCAAATCATTGAAATTTTCCCAAATCATTTAAAATTCCCAATATAATCATTATAGAAATAACAAGTAGTTGTAACTCATTCTTCAATTATATAATAAAGAAACTAGATCACATGTTGTCTTCTTCCAATAAATATTGTTATAACACATGGTTCCTTCTAGTAACTTATATATTATTACTCATTTTTTTCAATATATTAGAGTTATAAAAAATAATTTTTCATATATAATATAATTATTGGAAATTTAAATTATAAATTATAATCTCATTTTAATATGTAATTAATATTACTTAAATTTCTTTATGTATTAATATCTTATTATAACTCAATAAATGAATTCAAATATGAGGATTTATGTTGAAATACTAACCACCAAACCAATGAGTTAAATTAAATTCGTTATTCTCTATCATTCTTAATAAAATATATATATCATAGCGTAGTATCCCACTCTTTCAAATTAAAATTCAATTTTTACATAAATGTTTATCGACAACATTGAATGATATGGAAGGTAAAAACCCATTCATAGTGAAACAACTAGTGGTCTTGGTGAGAATCTCAACCACTACTCTATCAAATACATACCATCTAGGGAAAAATATTCTTCTATGGTGTGAAATACTTTCTCTAAATTATTTCTATTATATGGATACAAATTCAAAATATAATGTCCTGAAGACTCTGAAAAATAAAATCATTCATACAAGAAAAGAAATATAATTCCTCTCATAAAAATATACTACAGTAAGGTAATTATTTCTTTCATTTGTAATTTATTTTAATTTCACTATTGAAATATTTTCATAAGGTATATACCCTTATATTTCGAGGGACACTAAAAAATGTTTGAAGGCCTATATAGATTCTCTTCTAACTCTTCGGTATTTAATAGGGGTTTCAATATTAGAAATGAAAAATCTATAATTTTATGTTTGGTTCTAGGAATTCAAATAATTATATCATTATTTAGTCCTAAAATAGTTTTCCTTTTTAGAGATTTCACCTTATATTATATCATAAACCACGTCCATTTAGAAAAAATACCTTAGTCCATTCCAATCAAGAGAATCACATTATTTCCTTACATAATGATATTTTCATAGGGGTAAACCAAATGTAAGCCCATATTTACACTTAACATAAACCTTCACTATTCTCTCTATTCGCTTATCAAATTACTGGGTGTATAGGTTGAACTTGGTACTATATCAAAAAAGATACTTTATTATAAAGTGTTGCAAGCATTCCCCTAAATTTTTTTTTCAATTTTCATAAACCATTGTATTTTATTATATGATAAATAATTGATGATTCCATATATGTATTCAATATCACATATAACCATTTTATTCATTTTATTCTTCTAAACTACTACCCCATTAATTTGAGTAAGTAGTCATTAATGTTTCCATTTTTGCACAAGAACATCCACTATCTTAAAACCAATTTATAGTGTTTCAAGGACATTGATAGATATGTATGGGAGTCTCATAGAATATTTCACAAATTTTATCCTTGAATTTCCACCTTCATAAAATACTTTGTGAACTTTCAATATCACTACGACATTAATTTATACAACCATACATCCTCTTCATCCATTTTCAAGTAACACCACTTCTCATTATTCAACAAATAAGATCTTTAGTTATCTATATGAAATATCAAACAACCTATTTGGTTGAAAAAAACAATGACTTTGGTTCTTCAAATATATAATAATTCACATATTGATAACCACATGATTTATTTTTTATCGATGCTTTTTTTTAATTTCATATTTCATTGTTTTCGACTACGTATTATGTTTGTGATTGGGATTCATATAGGAAAGTAAAATGATGAAGAAAGAATCATTTTCTTTCTAACAATGTCAGGGTCTTGAAATTAATAATTCCAATTTCAATTAATTTATTATAAATAAAGAAGAAGAAAAATTTAGGTCACCCCCCAACTCCTTAATTGTTCATTAATTGCTTTTTGGGGTTTTGATGATGTTTTATGGTTTGTTCTTTATCCAATAATCATTATCAACCCATAATGTATCATTAATAATTAAAAGGTAATTTAAGATTAAATAATAATTTATTTTATAAAAAATATATAGGAGATGGAGTGAAATTTGATATTAAATATGTTTTTAAATATTAATTTTTAATTAAAACATGATTAGATAGTTTGATGCGAACCAAAAATGTGAAATAAATTCTTGAGAGGGTATTTAATAAAATTTATTATAAAGTAATAATTAGATAACCAAATAATATATGAATAATTCAATTTCATACCATAACAATCCCGGAAGGATGAATCCCTATATTTCCAAGACTAGAATCTGACATTGATATAGATATAGTAATTTTTTGTCGGTAAGGTCACTATTGAGGTTATACTTATTATATAATGTCCTATCACTCATATACACATCAATATATCTCATAATACTTATAAACAATATTTTATGAGACCTCATTATTGTGATTTCTCAATGAATATAAGTGTTTTAGTTATCAATTTATAGGGGTAGTTGATATAATTTTTTTGTAGCACCTTAGATATTATGAAAGGTGGTTTGATGCTATATTTTTTATTTAAATTGATATGATATATTTTATTTTTATTTTTATACCATTTTTTATTAAAAATTTCTTTTATTAAAAATATTTCATGAGTAAATACTTATCATTATAACCATTAGATGATACTATTGGATCCTAAAAAATGTAAGGCACCATACATAACCAAGGAAATAGTCATTTATTTTTAATTTGGATCATTAAGAGTACATTGTTCATTTTTTCTTAAGTGGAAACTTAAATAAATTCAATAAACGAATTTTTTTAGTTTCATAGAATTAAATATTGAAAATGAAATTTCAACAGGAATATAATTTTATATTATTCTTAATCATTTAAAATGTTTGACATAAAATAAATCATAACTAATAATATTAACTGATCCATCCCCATATATGTGAATCCAAGTGGTCCCTCTCGATAAAATGAAAATGATGTTTATTCGTAGGTGAGGTCACATAATATTTCTCAAGGGTTATATTGGAAGAATATTTTATTATTCATGTAATTTAACTAAATATTTTTACAGTTGGGATCTATATGGTTAATACATCATGATTATTTATTCATTGAATAACAGTTTTATTTTTCAATCATTTTCATTGTCATATTAAACCAAGAAGATGTTTCATTTTATGTAATGAATGTTCACATTCTTACAAACATATCAGATATGGATGGGTCATATTTAGTATTTTTAAACTTTCCTAAGATAAGTACATAGATTTTTATAAGAGGGTGATGTGAATTTTTTCATTAATGCATGATTGAAGGTTTACATGTGATTTTATTAGACAAAACTAGAATTATTAATATGATCCAATCTATTTTTAAGAGAAAATAAAAGTAAAAAAGGATCATTTTTTCTATTTTTGCAAATGGGTCTAAATCAGAATTCATTATATTATCGAATTTGTGTAATGTATTTATTTTTTTTAAGATTTTACAAACTCTATGATAGTTTCAAGAAACCAAAAACATTGTACCTAAATTATTTCACAGAAGATAATTACTTCAATTCTCCCCACGTTAATGTATTTACCGATGTCATAGAATATTCATTTATCTATATATTTTATTAACAGTAATATAAATAATTGGAGTTTCTCCTATATTGAGGAAAAAATATTTTCATTAACCTCTCTTAAACTCTTGATGAATATAAATATTTTTTAGAGTAAGGGAATTTCATATTTTCTAACCCAGTGTGAGTGTCGTTATAGGTATGAAACTAATTCAAACTAGTAGTTTTTTCATAAATATGGTGCCTCTTTATAGTGAAAATAACTTCTATATAACAAAATGCATGTTTCATAATAATTATGGAATCATTTGTGGATGTTGGATTCGAAATAATAGGTAGTATTTTATAGGGTGTGTTAGAAGACTAAATCTATGTTGTTAGGGGTAACAATAATATTTATGAAACATGGATTCTAGTTTTTACCGATAAAATAATGTCACATCATAATGCTTTAAATAATGTGAATATATAATAACACTAATTATTTAAAACATACTATAAATGTTTTAAATTCAATAAAGGAGCTCTTTCATTCGTACATTAGTCTTATTGGTGAATGATAACATGAGGTTTAGGATCAAGTGACAATGACCATTTCTAACTAGTTTATGGTCATGTGGAAAAATATCTATGTTTTGTGTACAATATGCATTGGTTCTGAATGATGTGTACACATGACTAACCAATAATAAAAAATAATATATAAAATATGGACACATACAAGAAGGAAATCCCCAAATATAATCTATTTGGTAAAAACAATGTCCTTTTGTAAGAAAAATCGTTAAAGTGTGTGTAGTGTGGGACAACCCTAACAATTGATAATGTACATTAAATACATTCATGATGTTGTAAAAATGGTCTATATGTAGTATTTTTTAATTTTTTTCTCTAACTTATGATGCTTTTATGTCCCCTATATAATTGGATTTTTGTGATGGTATGACAACTATAAATAAATTCTTCCATCTAATAAAGTATTATAGAAGAGTTTTTATCACATGTGACAAATGAAAATTAGTCCATAGATACACACATCTTGTAGGTTTGAAATTTTACCCTTCATTCAATGGAATGTATCTTAATTCTATGTAATTTGACTTGTATAAATTAAATTTTAACAAGTATTTTTCTAATTTCCATGTAGGCAATTCACTTCTAGTAGTTTTTTTACTTATAGAAATGAAAATAACTTTCTCATATATGTCACTATATAATTATATTACTCTAACTATTTTTATTAATTTTCCTTCCATATAGCCTCTTTATAGTAATTGTTTTGTAATGAATGAGTATTAGACATATAGGGTACTATTTAAGGATCGAAAATCATGAATTTATGAATATTCATTAATATTAGAGGGTCAAAATAATTATGCATGTAGAAAATCACACACATAATTATTTTCAATATAATTTTCTTATTTATCATTAAAATGATGTATTATAAGCCTTTTTACTATATATAATTTTCATAAATAAATATATCTTTTGGTATAATTGATCATGAGGTGTGATCAAATTGAAATTCATATGAATTGTAAGTGCCGAAAATAATGGTTTGTTGAATAAGTGATCCTGATTTTACATTTTATTTCTAATTATTAAATATTTGTGTCCTACTAATGTATTATCTAGTTAAATATAATTCATTACATTATCTAAATGAATAATTAATAAAAAAACATATAGAACACATCATTTTAATAAGGATCTGTATGTAAATTGGTAAAATGTCCTTGTTGTGATCAGTTTTAGTGTGAGTAAAATATTTTCCACTAGAATAAATCAATAATTACTCATGTATAGGGATGCCTCATCCAATACAAAACATCATTTCCCCATCCATATAAATCCAATAACATTAATTTCCCCAATCGATGTAAACATATTTCAGAATACAGTTAACTATATACTAAGGGAGACATTGTTGCTCCAGTAACTGATGATGATTATATTAATCCAATTCGATAGAATAAAAATATGAAAAAATTAATCCCCACTATAATAAAATTTACCACAATAGTTATCTTTTAAACCTAGATTAGTTTGTCTTTCCCACATGTTAATGTTACGATTTAATGTCTTATATGACAGAATGATCGACATTTGTATATTTCTATTTTTCACTATGACACTCCATCATTATAGAAATAATTTATTTCAATGTAATATTATTCTACTTTTAACCAATTTTATATTAATGATGTACAATTAATTAAATTCAAATAATAAAAATCCAGTCCAAATTCCATAATATTAATATAAATGATTTCTATGACAATATCTTCTATGAAATCAGTAATGACAGAAAATTTCATTAATGAAAATTCTTCTTGATTTGACTAAATGTCTCATTAAGTAAATTGTTTATACATATGTAAACATCATTGGTTTTATGTTTCCAGATTTTAAAATACCATTATTAATTTTGATCATTGCTAATATAGTCGTTGAACAGTGATCACATGATTAGTATAAATATTGGGTTTGAACAAATCCAATTTACTCAAACAAAGGATTTGATGGATTCATTAAGTAGAATTTCCCCATATGAAGCCCATTTGACAGAGCTCATAATGGAGGTGGCGTCATTGTCTTTGCTCTTTTTTAATCCCTAGTCGAGCTTGAACACATTAATCTTGAGCAGAACCGACTATGGGAGATGTGGAAATTAATAGATATTTCCACCCGAGTGATTTTATCTGAGAAACCCCAAGAGTATGTCACCATCACTCACCTTACCCTTTAGTCTTATGTGGGTGTTATAAGGGGTAATGCAAAAATACCTTAGCACTATGATTATGGGCATTATTTTTTTATATAATAAATGAATATACATTCATTTTATTATTGTTATCTCGTTAATAGTTTTTAATGTGAAAATAGTATGTTTAGTTAATATTCAGCAAAAAATATATTTTGATGAATTCTTGGATTTTTGAATTAACTAATATTTTATTATGATATTGTTAAATTACTTTTTATAAAATATATACGGTCTTATAATTTTTATGAATGCAATTGTAATTTTTATTATGGTCCGAAAGGTATTTTTAGGAAAACCCGTGATTATTTGATAAATTTCAGATTTTTATTTTAAAAGTAAAAATTACCATATTTAGAAAAATATTTAGATAAAATGAATATTATTTTTGGAGTCTGAATGTCAAAATAATCCAATGGTTAATTTTTCATTATTTTCTGAGAAAATCGAGTTTTTGGGTAAAAAATAAATACTATTTAAATATTTAATGGGTTTTATGACATCATAATGACCCAATAGTGGTGTAATAAAATACTATAAATGATATATTTGGAAAATTTATGTTTTAGAATTAATATAATGTTTTTATGGATTGTTTTATTTATTTTAATAGTGTACACTCCGAGAGTTATAAAACATTACCACTTTTTATATGAATTTCCATGATAGTGTGACTCACCTCCATATAATCCACCAAATTATTTTAAGAATTTAGGAAATTAGACTTATAAAATATTTTATTCCACTCCCCTTTAGGAAGAAACGATGTGAATAACCATCTGCTAGTTTGTGGTATTAATTAGCTTAATGTGTGGGTACCCAAACCAAAATAATAAATAATTACCTCTCATTTCCAATATAATCCCACCCAATATTCCACGTACCCTTCACTAAAAGACTTTTAGTTCGTCCAAAAATTTATCTCCTCTATCTATAATCTTTCCTAGGTGCCCCAAGCTTCTAATAAATCTCTCCCAAGCCTCTCCCAAGCCTATTGGATCACACTTCCGAGTAAGGGATTTCTTCATTTCTCATTTTTTTTCTAATTTTCTCTAAGTTTTCATGCCCTATTGTTTTCAATTAAAAATGTAAGTGTATGATTTAAAACCTCCCCTATATTATCCTATAAATTTTTGGATTATGGTAGACCCTTTTATCCCTCATTAATTCTTCTCATGTACCCCTGTTACCATGTCGAAATTCTGTGAGGGACTTCTCTGTCCTCTTTTACATCCAAGTAATTTTTTATTATGCAAATAAATTCAATTACATTTGTTGGGACATGTATCTATATGACCCACTTACTATAAATTTCATGTTAATATGATGATATACTTATTTATCGTTCATCAACAATTATCATGAATCTATATGTCACACCGTGATACTACCGAAATTGCACCGCATTTTTTCAATCGAAGGTCATTGTGTATTGAATACCATACCCTTGTCTCTATCATGTGTATTCACCTTTATGAACATATACAATTAGAATGGTACTTTAATGTATTTAATCCACATTTATTAATCATGGAATAACATATGATGTTTATTGATTCCATGTTATACGATCCATGTGGCACACTAAGGAAAGAAATGAAATGTTTAAGAAGGGTGCACACTCATAGCACTCCAATGCATTTGGTAAAGTATAGTATCATGATATGTCATTTCCATTGAGTGCTGACTCGTGCAATTTCAAGTGAATCAAGGGTATACTCATGCTTCATGTGCAATGAGGGTTTACTCATGCTCCATGTGCAATGAGCCTCAGCTCATGTTAATTCCGTGTTAAGTGTTATTTCAATGGTTCTATGTTATGATTATCATGATTTGTCATGCTGTTATGTTCATGTTTAAATTGTGCTCAATTTAAGTGCCTATTTTCTAACATGTATTTTATTCCTCATGTTATTCCATTTTTATTCCCTTACTGGGCTTTATAGCTCACCCTTTTCTTATGTGTGCCCTAATGTAATCCAATGCAATGCTAAGTACAGGGGAATATAGTGGTCATATAAACAATTTTTTCAATAAAGATGTTGTATTTCATGTTTTATGTTGTTATGTAATGATCCAAATCCCCATGGACACTAGACCACTCGTTATTCTATTTGGAATCAAGTGATGAGTTTATGTAATATATCTTGTTTAAGTGTGAAATAATGAACAAAGATTTCATAGTTGGTATCAAATGATAGGATTAGTTATTTTTTGGATTTGTATTATAAAACAATTGTCCAACCTTAGAGGAAAGACTAAGTATAATAAAAACATCCCTATTTTTTGGTGGTTATTCAGTATGTGGCTTATCATACAAATACATCCCTATCTAGATATGAGCATGTAGATGAGGCTCTGGCATAGATTAACCTAGGGGTGAAAACCCTGACAATGAGTTTTAGTCTTGACCCGGGGTATCCTGGAATATGAAAAAGTTCATTACTGCACTCTTGGTTACATCACTCTTGGGGTATATGCATTTGTAAATTCACAAGCTTAGTATGAACCATTATTAAGGGAATTAATAAAAATATCCTAAGAATATATATTGAATAACATAGATTGAATCATAAATATTAATATGATAAGGAAGTAAAATCTATTTTTAGTCATCTATTTTGTCATTGGATTACCCTTTTTGTCCTACACCTAACTTTCCTTTTATTCCAGCCAATGGTAAGTAATAGGAGGACTCGGGATAACGACCGATTTGAATATCAATGTGATGATTGTGATAATGAGATTCCCAATCCAATGGGAGCATGAGCCACAAAATTTTTCATCATACTCTCTCAATTATCTCAACTTTGATTAGAAACATAGGTATAGAGGAACGTTCAACCCCCCGAAGAGAGAACATGTTACTATTGAATGCTTCATGAAACAAAGGCCTCCAACTTTTAATAGATCATCTGATCCATCAATCGTCGAACAACAGATCAACTCCATTGAAATTTTATTCTCTATCCTTCAATGTTCTAAATGAGAGAAGGTTCTCCTAGAATCTTATCTTAAGGAGGGTAAATTGGATCAGTGGTGGACATTGATAAAAAATAAGAAGCCTAAGGATGTGATCGAGGTGTTAGAATGGAAGGACTTCCAGAATATGTTTTTCAATAAATATTTTCCACACACCTTACGACTTCAGATGGAAAGGGAATTCATTTCTCTTAAGCAAAAAGAAGACAAATTTGTCATGTCATTTGAGGAAAACATCACAAGGCATGAAAAATACACCTCCTTCATTGTTGTTACCCCTGAATGTAAGGTATATAGCTTCTTTTGTGGGAGGAAACCAAGCCTATGGAAATCCCTAGTGATCCGCGACTTCAAAAACTGTTAGGAAATTGTCTGATGTTCCCTCAAGGTTGAAATGGAGATCAAAGAACCTCAGGGGTATCATGGGGATATGAAGCGTAAGGTTTAATTCAATTCCGGAAGTCCGATGGATAAATCCAACGGTACTATGAAAATCAAATACCACACATTACAAAGGTGTGGAATGAGGCTCCCTATAAATTTCCTGAAGGGGACGAGGAAATGCATTAGGTGTTGAAGAAAAGGGAACATGTCTATTAACTATCGGCAATAAAAACCCATGGTTGTGACCGAATAGAGGAATGCTCTATTTGACCCTCAACGCATTTTTCATTGCTTAAACTACAAAGAACTGGGGCACTTTACAAATCAGTGCCCTAAGCCAAGTGTTTTCAGAGGAAACCTATAAACTCCAAGGTATCTAGGGTGAGATGTATCCATCACTTCTACTGAAGTTAATTTTGACAACTAAGTGGTGTAAGATACGCAAGATATTCATTCATGAATAGTGAACATAATTTTTTATTCAGGTTCTACGAATTCTTTTATAATTCAAAAGTTTAGTAGAACAATCTCAACACCACCATAAATAATTGAAGTGAATATGTCTGTGAGTTTGGAAAATGGGGCAATACTTGAATCCCATGAATATAATTCATTCCCTATCATAATATGTTGATTTAATTTCTAGGTGAACCTCATTATCCTCCATTTTAGTAAGTTTGATGAAATTCTATGAATGGATTATCTTTCCTTATATATAACCAACATAAATTAATGTGCGAGGGAAATAACTCTCCATGTGGAGAATCATCACCCCGAATCTATACATGTTCAAGGTGGAAGATGAATCTTCTTTAGTTCCATCATCTCATGTGTGGATATAAATACCCTATGAGCATGTGTATTTGATGCAGATGATTAAGTCTATAGAGGAAACCACCCTTGAGGAGATTCTTGTTGTGATGGAATCCACTAAAGCGTTTCCTGATGATTCTCTATGTCTTCCGCTGAGAAAATATCTTGAATTCTAAATTTACCTTATACAGGGGGGAGTTTCCAATATCAATGTCTTTGTATAGAATGGCTATTTTGGAACATTAAGAGCTAAATAAACTACTACAAGAGAATATAGATAAAGGGTTTATACACCCAAGTGCTTCACCATGGGTTGCACCAGTCCTCTTCATAAAGGAGACGGATTGGTCAATGTTCCTTTTCAATGATTATCATGAGCTTAACAAAATCAAGATAAAGAACATGTATCCTCTCCCACGAATTGATGATTTGTTTTATCAACTACGTGGAGCACAATACATTTCCAATGTCGATTTTCAGTTGGGATATTATCATGTAAAGGTGAAGAAGGAAGATATCCACAAAACATCTTTTTGTACAAAGTAGATGCATTATGATTTCATAGTAATTTCTTTCGAACTCACTAATTCTCCAATAATCTCCATGGACTTGATGAATATAGTCTATAGATATTACCTTGACATATGTTTTTTAGTCTTTATGGATGATATTCTAATATACTTCAAAACTAAGGAGGATCATGAAGAGCTTATAATAACAATACTCGAGACCATGTGAAAGGATAAGCTCTATGAAAAGTTCAGAAAGTATGAGTTCTGGTTGAAGGAGGACTCCTTCTGGGGAAATATAATCACAAGCTCTAGGATATCTATGGATCCTTCCAAGACAGCTACAAATGATGGATATCCAAGCCCAATATCAGTAACGGATCTCCAAATATTCTTGGGGTTAGCTAGATATTATAGATTTTTGGGAGAAATTTCCCGCGATTGTCCACCCCTCTTACCATGATTACTTGAGAGGGAGTAAAGATTTCATAAGGTGATGAATGCGAAGAAAGCATATAGGAGATAAAAAGGAGGCAACTCATTTCCCTCAGGCTCACATTTCCCAAAATTGGAGAACGTTTTGTGGTATTTAGTGATGCTTTGAATAAAGGCATGGGATGTGTGTTGATGAAAAATGAAAAATTCATTGCCTACGCTTCAATGAAATTGAATTTTCATTATAAGAATTATCCAACACATGATCTGGAGTTAGCAGCGGGGATCTTTAATTTAAAATTTTGGCGGCATTATTTCTTTGGGGAGAAGTGTGAAATGTATTCGAACCAAAAATGTCTCACATATATATTACCCTAGAAATAAGATGTGGGAATTCAAAAGAATGTGGAAGGAATCAGGAAAATGAAACTCTAGGAGTTTAATGTAAATGAAGATAGAATTTGGATATTTTGGAAAAGACTATGTGTTTTCTCATGTTCAATGATATATAAGGAATTTTTGTATGATGTATATAGTTCAAATATCTCTATTCACCTAGGAATCACAAAGATGTACCGATATCTATAAGAGCAATATTGGTGGGATAATATAAAGTAGGAGATCACTTAAATTACATAAAAGTTCCTAGTGTGTCAGCAGAATAAGGTTGAGAAACAGAAGACTAAAGGGATGATACACCATTACCCATACCAGCATAGAAATGGGAGAACATCACTATGGAATTTGTAACCAGATATCTGAAGACATACAAAGGAAACCATGCAATCTTGGTTTTTGTGGATCATCTTACAATGTACGCACACTTAATTAAAATTCTTAATGTTATATCATTGGATCAACTGGAATAGATATTTATCAAGGAAGTGGTAAGGCTATATGAAGTACGAATATCTATTGTATCTGATCGAGATCCAAGATTCACCTCAATGTTTTGGAAGATTCTTCAACATGCTATGGATACTGAGATGAACTTTAGTAAAACTTATCATCCTCCAAATGATGTACATTCTTGAGAGGACTACCAAAACACATGAGGATATGTTGGGAGTATGCACAATAGACTTTAAAGGGGGATGTGATCAATATCTTCATCTGGTTAAATTCTCCTATAATAATATTTTCCACTCGAGCATCCAAATGGATCCTTATGAAGACTTATAAAGAAAGAGGTGCATAACATCAGCATGTTGGGAGGAAGTGGGTGAGTGTAAGCTGCTAGGACTAAAATGGCCAATGAAATGGTGGAGAGGGTGAAAAACATTCAGAAACATATCATGGAGTCCCAGTGTCGATAAAAGAGTTATGAAAATAACTATTGACGAGACCATGAGTGTAAAGTTCGATACATTGTATTTATATGCATATCTCCATGGAATAAGGTCATGTGGTTTGGAAAGAAAGGGATTTTAAGTCCTTGGTACATCGGACACTTCGAGATTCTTGATCATGTTGGGGATGTGGCCTATAGACTAGAACTTCCATCTAACATGGACAAAGTACATGATGAATTTCATGTATCCCTCTTAATGAAGTACATACCAGACCCTTCAGATATACTCTCTTTAGAGGTAGTACTACTGGAGGATGATCATTCTAATGAGGAGAAACTAGTGAAGATCATAGATTGTAGGGAAAATGTTAAAAGGAATAAGACTATGCCTCTCATCAAGGTGTTATGGAAAAACCACATATTTTTTGAAGTGACATTGGAATCAGAGGAAGTGATGAATAAATGTTACCCACATTAGTTTTAGTGTGGGGAATGGAAATTTCGATTGAAAAATTTCATAAGGGGGGATGATTGTAACGACACAAACATTCATTAAAAAAATTCCGCTTAATATGATTAAATTTCTCAATATGTAAATTGTTTATATAAATGTAAACATCATGGGTTTTATGTTTTTGGATTTTAAAATAAATCTATGTATTTTGATAGTTTCTAATATAGTCTTTGAACAGTGATCACCTGATTTGTACAAATATAAGGCTTTAAAAAATCCAAAATACTTAGAAAAAGGATGCAATGTCCTCATCTAGTAGACTTTCCCCATACGAATCCCATTTGTCGGAGCTCAGAAAGGAGGTAGCATCATTGGGTTTCCATCATAAACAATCCCAAGTAGATCATGAACATGTTAAGCTTGAGCGGAATCAACACTAAGAGAAGTGGAAGTTAATTGAGATAACGACATGAGCGATGTTATTCGAGCCACCTCAAGAGTCTGTCACCATCGCACATCTTACCCATTGGTCTTATGCGGGTGTTATAAGGGGTTATGTAACAAGACCATAAAACTATGATTATGTTCATTATTTTTGTATATAATAATGAATATACATTCATTTTATTATTGTTACATCATAAATATTTTTTAATGTGAAAATAGTATTTTTAGTAAATATTCAACTAATAAATCTCTATTATTGAATTAATGTATTTTTTTTAAATAATTAGTATTTTAATAAAATATTATTAAATTAATTTTAATTAAATATAAATCGTCCTATAATTTTATGAATGCAATTTTACTTTTTATTATGTTTTGAATGTTATTTTTAGTAAAACCCATGATTTTTTTGATAAATGTCATTTTTTTATTTTAAAATAAAAAATTCACATATTTAAAAAAGTGTTTAGATACAATAAATATTATTATTGGAATCATAATGTCAAAATTATCCAACGGTGAATTTTCATAATTTTCTGAGAGAGTCGAATGTTTAGGTAAAAATTATATAATATGTCTTATAACATCATAATGACCCAATGGGGATGTTATAAAATTCTATAAATGATTTTTTGGCCATTATATTTTATAACATTATAATATTTCTATTTTAGGTTTTTTTGATTTATTTTAAAAAACATTAGTGGACCCTCCCTGAGTTATAAAACATGTTCACTTTTTAAATGAATTTCTTTTAGAGTGTGTCTCACCTCCACATAATCCACCCTATTATTTTCATATGTTCTTCCATTAGCATTATAAATTAATTATTTCCACTCCCCTTTGGAAAAAACCTTGGGTAAAACCATGGGTTGGTTTGTGGTATTGATAATTTTAATGTGTGGTGACCCAAACCTAATTAATAATGAATTCCCTACCTTATCCAATATAAACCCACCTAATATCCCACATCCTCCTCACTCAAATCCTTTGGAGATAATCCAACCTCTTCCCTCCTTTCCCTGGAATCCACCCAAGGTGCCCCATGCTCCTAATAATCCTCTCTCAAGCATGTCCCAATCCTTTTTGGGATCACACTTCCAACTAAGGGATTTCATCCGTTCTCATTTTTGTCTAATTTTTTATATGTTTTTATGCCCTTTTGTTTTCATTTAAAAATGATGTGGTATGAATTTTCACCTCCCCCATAATGACCTCTTTATGTTGAGATGATGGGAGACCCCTTTATCTCTCATTAATTCCTCCCATGTACACCTGTTACAATGTCGAAATTCTATGAGGGTTTTTCTCTCCTTGTTTACATCCAAGTAATTATTTTGTATTATACATCTAAATTACATTAATTTTGTTGGTATATGTATCTATATGATCCCTATATTGTCTATTTCTTTTAAATATGATGGGACACCCATTTCCCTTTCATTAACCATTTTCATGAATCCTTATGTCACGCCGTTATGTGGCCGAAATTGCATTGCATTTTTCGAAGCCTGGCCAATTATGTACTCAATACCATACCCATCTATCTATCAAGAATATTCACCTTTATACACAAATAAAATTTTAATGATACTTTCATGTATTTATTCCACATTACATAATCATGGAATAACTTTTGATGTTGATTAATTCCATGTTATATTATCCATGTGGCACACTTATCCCTGAAAAGAAATGATTATGATGGGTGTTCCCTTATAGCACCCTAATGCAAAGGGTAAAGTATAGTATCATGACATTTCATGTGAGTTGAGTGTTGAATAATGATAATTCAACTGAAATTAGGGTTTAGTTGTGCTTCTTGTGCAATAAAGTTTTACTAATATTCCATGTGCAATGATCCTTGGATCATGCTAATTCCATGTTAAGTGTTGTTGCCACATTTTCCTTTTATGATTATCATGCTTTATCATGTATTTATGTTCATGTTGCACTTGTTCTCCATTGATATTCTTATTTTCTAACATTTATTGTATACCTCATGTTATTCCATGTTTATTAACTTAATGGGATTTATAGCTCACCCTTTTCATAGGCATGTCCTCATGTTATCCCATGCTATGCTAAGTACGAGGGAATGTAGTAATCATGTAAAGAAAGTTTTTAATTAAGATGTTGTATTTCATGTTCCATGTTTTTATGTAATGATACTTATCCCCAAAAAACTATACATCTCGATCATCTATGTTGTATCAAGTGAAGAGTTTATATAATAAATCATGTATATATGTGAAATAAAGACCATGGTTGTCATAAAATCCCTCATTTAACTTTTGCATGGATCCCTCCCCAAAAATCTTTATTTTGGTTTCCAAATATATTTGTAACCACATTAATCTATTTAAATAAATATAAATTAATATTTCTTCATTTTTCATCAACCAAATTATATTATATTATTTTAATTTAAAAAACATAGAATAATCTCGTGATAAAAAAAATATATTAATCCTCCTCAAAAACAACATTAATCATATTATAATCATCATATGGAGTTATTTTACATGAATTAATACAAAAAATATTATTAATTATCTTCATGAAAGATCTTATATGAATTGCTCACCTTAACGTATCCCTTTTACTATTGGACTCAAGGTGGCCTTTACAAATCTTTTATAACACCATTAAGTTGTACAATGAGTATCTATTCTATTAAAAACAAATTCAAACATTTAACAGTATGTCATAACATTATATTAATCTTGCATACATGGTGAATCCTTAAAAAAATAAATCCTAGTTATAACATATTTGGAGATAATAGTTGACTCATCACATTATAATGGAAGATACATAGTGCATGGTTTCTTAAATAATTTTTATTGATATGGGATTCCCTGTGAAACATATAATATATTTTATGTAAAAATGTATGGTCAATGAACTTTTGTCCATAATTATTTGAATATAATATGGCATTTTTAAACAAAAAATGTAAATCTCATGGTTGGTGCATGATATGTTTAGCCTTGTGGTATTACCATGTGTTCTGTTGTATCTTGGTAAGTGTAAACCATACTGGTGGTGCACTCTATAAAATCCAATTCATATAAAACATGAAATCTATATAAATTATACAATAATAAATTTACATTTTCCCTAATTATTTTTAATAACTAAAACCCTTACTTCTCACCATCCATTGGACCACCAGCCTTCAATGTGTGGATATCATCCTTCCTCACCCAATCCATTTGATATTTCTCTCCTGATACTTACTGGAATAATGTTTAATTCATCCCAATAGAGATATGTATTTTGCTATATCAATCTAACTAATATTATTTATAAATTTCTTGCTATCTTTACTTCATAGTCTATTTACATCAATTATACAATATTTGATGTTTTTATTCTATTTTTTATATTTTTTTATATTTTATCATTATCTAGTGTGAAATAATGGTTGTGTAAGAATCTACAAACATAAGTTGATGGTTATTGAAAATTTCCTCATATATTATTTATTTTTCATGTGTGTGTCTTGTTTTGTCCCAAAATCTCAATGTCAGCATAACCAAAATAAATAATTAAATTTGGTTTTATATTTCATGAAATTAGGTCTTCTTATGAGTATAGAGTATTATTTTTTTGAATATATACATATACCTATTGTTATATACTGAGTTTATGACTAGGGTTACCTGATCCATTCAAGAGCATATACACATGTTTAAATTCTACGGATGTTTTCTAGGATTTGTGATAAAAAACAAAGGTTTGAATTAATTGATAAAATCAATAATTTAATTTAAATATATATATATATATATATGAATTATGAATATAATAAATATTTAAATGGAAAATATAACTAAGTGATTATTAGATTCTATGGATTACCTCCCAGGGATAAGGCAATGATGAAGATGATGAATTATATTGATTAACTCCCATGGTTCCAACAGATATTTATAAAGATAGATGTCTGATATTACCACCTATGGATATGGTGGGGTTTGATAATGATTGATTCCATTAATAAATACTATTTGATCTAATGTTGTTTGATGATGATTTATTCTAGGTATTAACTCCCTCCGATATATTGGTGATTTATGATGATGTATTCCATGAATTACCTCCCTTAAATATGATGATGTTTAATGATAATCGATGTCATGGATTTCCAACATCGTATCTAATGGTGTTTGATAATAACAAATTAAATGGATTAAATCGATCATATTTGAGGGTGTTTAGTGATAATAGATTCCATAGAAAACCTCACATTTATTCGATTGGGTTTGATGATTTTGGATTCCATGGATTTTGTCCCTCAGGATCGTGTTTGTTTATCGATAATGGGATGTCATGGTTTACCTCCCTACGATTCAATTGAATTTTATGATTCTTATGTGATACATTCAATTACCTTATATTATATTGAATAATTTTATTCCTTGGATTATAACATCATAGGTTTCATCTTGTACTGGATGATGTATATATGATCAGTCCCAGAAATTTGTAAATCGTGGACTGATAATGGTTTCCTTACTATGTTTTATTTTAAAGACAATGAACATAATGATGAACTATTACTCAGAAAATATATGTTTATAAATTTTTTTGGTTGTGGAATTACATAACATATTAACATCATGATCAGGCCACCGTTGTTATCTGAGTAGACACCATGATTGATGGATTGTACATGGGAAAACACACAATGGATGATGTTTGAACATTTAGCATCCATGTGGCATGAGATATGGGATCAGTCTCGAAAACATGTAATGTATTTCAATATCTATAATATATTAATTTTTTCATTTTTTCTATTTTTATATATGACCTACCAACAATGGATCTTTATTATATGATTTTTTTAATGCTCACCAAAGCATAATTGGAGAATAAGGTTATGAAAAAATGATCCTAAAAAATGATTACCATAACCTTCATGTTAAATATCATAACATTGTGTATGGTAATAACCCCTTATAGTTTTTAGGAAAATAATCATAAAGAAATCAGACAACATGATCTGTGATAGAATAACATAGGCATAAGACAAAGATTTTTGGTATACAATTAAGCATTGAAAAACATTTCTATAGTAATCAATGCTCATTGAAAAGATTGTCAAAGTGGAATGGGTTCACTCTCCAATCCATCTTAGTAGTAATGGTTTATTTATAATACTATCACTATGAAATGTATTTTCCTTCCATGAAATCATACAATTCATGGTTTACTTATTTGTTTATCATAGTGGGAAAAGTCTCCAAATGAACTTGGTTCACTCCCCATATCATTAATGATTATCTGATGATATATCAATCTGTACACAATGGATTATATGAATATATATGTCTCAGACATCACATAATCTAAACCATTTTCTTCCTAAAGTTCTTGAAACATTCATTATATCTGAACACATGAAAATAAATTAGTTTCATAAAAATGTCATCATATTATAACTTATGAAAAAGAAAAGGTTTGAATAAATATTTTATCATTTCATTATATGATATCCCACCAAAAATTAATGGGTCTCATGAATATATTTTCATCAAAAACATAAACCATAGAGAGAAATAAAAAGGATTTTATCATTGGATCAAACACCCAATGGAGACTATCTAACAACATCTTAGGTCATCCAAGAAGGAAAATGTTTTTGAAATTATTACATAGAATATTTATTAAGGAAAATAAATTTCCCAATATGAAATAACACCATTAAAATATAAAAATTAAATAAATATTAATGAAAACATTTTCTATAAAATAAAATTGAAATTTTATAATGTTTCCTTTAAATAATTAATTTATAATGATGTTATAACATAATAATCAATTAGAACCCATTATAATAAATATTTCATTAACATTTTAAAAAAAAGTCAAATGGAAATTATTTATAAAATTATAAGAACATTCCTTTGAATAAATTTTATTAAAGTAAAAGAATTGAAAATTCTCCTCCAAAAAATTATTTTAGAATAATAAAATATTCTTTAGAATATTTCATTAGAATAAACATGGATATCAAAGAAAAATGGTTTTTAACTGAAGAGAATAATAAATTTGAATTTCATTAAAAACATTATTTTCGATACATTGGTACATAAAGAGATAATAATTAAGAAAAAACATGTATATTCATGAAATCATTAGTTGATAAGAATAATTCATAAGCTTCTCGAAAGATAGATCATAAGATTTCAATATCAGAATCATAGTCACAAATAATACTAATAAATAATGAAATTGCAACATCAAACCTTTTCCACTTTTGTATCTTTTGAATCATGATACCCATGAATGAATAACATTAAATGAAACTTTTAATATTATGAAAATAAGTATATTAATTATATAACTTGTCAAAGGGTCTTTAAATACACCTTATAAAAAAAATATAGGTTCATAACATTACATATACCCAAAAGAATCCAACCTAAGATAAAATTACATTACATTAAGTCTTAAATTCATTCATACGCATTAAAATTTCCTATATAAAAAAAATTAATTTTTGAACATATATTGTAGAAGAGTAATTATATATATATCATACCTTGTATTATCATATTTTGACGTTTAATTATCCTTTTATTAAAAATTTATTGTTAAAATCATGTTTTGGGTAATAACTACTTTGTTTTCAATGTATTTTTTAGGTATTTGAAGGACCCTAGACCACCATGAGGGGGGTGGGGGTGAATCAAGGTGTTGAAATTGTCTCTTCATTACTAGATCATGTTCCCATATTGGTAAGAATCTATTTAACACTATATGATATATATGTGTGGTGTTTAAAACATTCAAAATTACAAGGGCAACACAACAATTTTACTACAATTGCCACTAAGGTCTACGTCCAAGGAGCATATGATGAGAGGTTGAAGGTCATACGAAATTTCATTAATATTCACTAGCTATGGATTACATATGTTTAGGCACAATCACTCTATCCCAATAACAGTTCCTTCATAAAGGTTTAGGGATATCCCACTACATCCCTTAGACAACTTATGTTGACTCCCCCTAGATCACTGCCTTGGGAGAGATCTCACTAAGTATACCAACAAGAAGGTCCCATTAAGTGATTGGCATGACAAGCCCTTTTCAGGTCTTCAACATGAGACTTTTCTTGCATCATGGTCCAGATTTTATTCTCATTTATGTTCAATCATCTTTATCTGTGAAATAACTAAATACACTCAATTGTCTTCGTTAATCTGCAAGAATCACTAACATATTTTATAATGTTTCTGATTTTGTGAACTATTCTTGATTTTATATACTCTCTCAGATGTTCATATCATTCCATCTCTGCGTACTTCCCCTACATCATATACTACACTGGCTCCACGTTTCATGGCTTCTCCGTGAACGGTGCTGGATCCACATACCACACCTAATTCATGTATTGCGCATGATCCATGTACCACCCCTTCTCGGTATATTCGGTGCTACTCTGCATACCGTCAATACTCCACATACTGCCCTTGATCCTCATACAGCTCCTAATCCCCGTACCTCGCATGCTCGGTGTCCCACATGCTGCTTAGCATACCGTGACTCCTCCGCGTACTGCGCTTAATCTGTGTACCATATCTGTGTACTACATTCGCGTACTACATTCATGTACCAACTCTACGTACCGCCTTCACATACTACCTTCACGTACCATGTTCGCGTACAGCCCCGACATACCCCTTCTTGTTATTCAAAGTCTCTTCCGTGGACTACTCCTTCAAATTTTGTGAACCATTTTGTCATTCACATAAGAACCATCCTATGAAAAATATCTCATGTGGACCACTTTCAGAATTATCATAGTTCATCCATAGCGATGATATTTCATTATAGAATTCACTCTCTACCTAATGATGGGATTAACTCTTCTTATATTGGAAACTAACTTTGCACATTTTGGTATTATTTTTTACCCAAATTTTCAATGTGGGACAAACTTCAATGCAAGCTGAACTCCATCCATGTATAGTGAGCCTCCACCGCGTACTGTGACCCTCTGAAAAATGGAAAAACATACCTACATACCGTGTGTCCACCAGTCGACATAATAAATCTCTTCTACCAATGACAAGACATTCTGTGTACCATAACCAATTCTATGAATAACCATTTTCGGTACCATGACACATTCCATGAACATTCCATGTACCCTACCCACTTACCGCACGCATTCACCATGCAAGTTTTTGTGGTTCTGTGCACTACTCCATGTACAATTTCTCCTACTAGGTATGTGTTCGTGAACCATTCCTAGATCATGGTATGCATTAAATGTTATATGGTACGTAGTATTCTTCCTTTTCTAATTTCATTCTTTGTTCGACATCTCCTTCACTCATATACATAAATCCATAAATATTTGCATCGATAAGAACACCCATGCTTATTCGATGTAATCTTTCTACTTCAACTTTCAGCGAGTTTAATCATGAACTCCTTCAACTATGATATACACTCTTTTAATAACCAGTTCTATCATCGTCATATTCTTCATAGAAAGTACTACAACTTACCAACTTCCCTACATAAAAGAAACATTAGTATTTCCAGTCAACGCTAAATAAGAAAGGAATCATCTTATCAGATCTGTACGATCTTTCATAAATCATAAAATCTCTACATGATACCTAATGAAATAATTCATGTCACTTAAAATAATCTCTTGTATGGTCTCTTAGAATAGTGAGATGTTTCATGATCACTTTATTACTTGAAGCCATTAATCTCTTTATTTATTTTGATCTTCATTGACATTTATTGACAAAAAATACAACCTTATATACAATGTGTTCCGAACAATATTCCCTTTTCTGTTATGTTTCCAAAACCATAGAGTCCTCAAATGGATGTGCCAATTTCAAAATGAGAATCTTCTATCTCCATTTTTTTCTTTATCTCCCACTTTTCGAACATTCATATCACTTTCTCATCCCCATTTTGACAATAAATACAAATTTAAAGGGAAAAGGTTATCAATCCTAAATTAAGAAATGTCCCATCAATCATTTCACTCTAATTCTACAGTATAAATACTCAGTGTAGAAAACTAGAGGATTTGATTTAGACAATAGTGATGTCCATTATTCACTAATAATTATACCACGTGAGATAAGAACTCATGTACTTTTTCTTCAGGATTTTCCACTTTCATTCTAGGTTAAAGAAATTGATTGTGATGGGGAATAATCAACATGAAACTCCTGCACTCACCTCATCAAATAGATCAAAAACATTCAAGTGCAATTGGATGGATAAGTGGAATTGGGGAACTTCCATTCATATTATGTCACAGATTAATTTAGTTACTCTCCCTTTGTAAAATTATATTCATAATGAGTAGCCAAAGATGAGAGATTCTGAAATGATATACATTTTTCAATGACATTTTCTTCATGCAATTTACAGATTAATTTATTATAAAACCAAATGAATTTGACTCTTATTGAAATAATTATTAGGGTAGATAATTCAATTATCTCCCCCTTAAGGGATTCACACTTCATCATCATCATACATGGTGATCATTCATCATTTTAATCTTTGAATATCATTTAAAGAATCATCAAATGATGGAATGTTCATCATCATAGATTTCAAGATTTGACATTATTCACA
This sequence comes from Viscum album, assembly GCA_963277665.1. NCBI lineage: Eukaryota > Viridiplantae > Streptophyta > Magnoliopsida > Santalales > Viscaceae > Viscum > Viscum album. The sequence goes on from OY728159.1 coordinate 1,222,565,529, forward strand.
ACTTCTCATGTTCTCCCCCTAAAAGTATGCTTCACAAATAATTCCATGTATTATTAGAACTAATAAGACACACTAATTATTAAGGGAATAAGTTGGTTTCTTTTTTCTTCTTCAATGTGAGAAGGAAGGATGAGATGGTTTTCTCAATCAATTTAATCCATTTTCTCCAGTCATCATGATCGTACGTCAGAAAATATTTTCTGATCTGTGCTAATGTGGCATGGTTCTCTACACATTCTCTTATTATTTGTGTGAAGGGTTCATCTTCTAAACCGCCATCATAAATGATACTTTCTTACAATTTTTAATGACTTATTCTTGCTCTGGTATTATAGTCAGAAATTCATTTTCTCTATTATGTAATTTCTTACAACTCTCACAAAGGGATTATTTAACAAATGTTTTTATTTTGGTTTGTATACTCTCAAGCACATTATCTTCATCATGTGTATGTTTTCCTTTTCCTTTATCACCAAGTGTATCATTCTCATCTTTACATTTCTTCATTCTTCTCAAATCTTCTTGGATCTGGGAATGTTGCTTCTTCATCACTGACATTCTCCCGCATGAGGTAGGCTTCCTTTGTGATTTTACATTATGAGGATAGTATCGACAGTTTAATTCATTGTGTCCAAATAATTTGTAACACCAACAATGACCCAAAATATCAGTATTTCCTCGAATTATGTTGATGGGACCACATCTTGAATTGTTATTCACATCATGGAATATCAAATTTGTCATTCTTTTTATTATTCACCCTGGCCTGATGATAGATAACTCTTAACATTTCCTCATACAAACATGATTTGAATTTCTCTTCCTTCCTACACGGCTTATGGAAACATATTTATATACACAAGTAGAAGAAAGTTTGGATGGTACCTTATTCTTCTCAGCTACCTGTGATGGATAAATGAGTGAAGCTATGATCTTCTTATCATATGTTCGAGGTATTTCAGTTTTTGATTCCTTCAGTGATCATTGAGTACCAATTGTGACTGTATCATTATTCTCTAAAGTCTTAATATGTTTCTTCTCAACATTGATCAAATGTGCATCTAATTCAAGATATTTATTATAGAGGTAGACCTTCTGATCTTCATTCATAATTGTCTTATCGTCACAATCCTTCATTATTCTCGAAAATTATTCCTCCTACAACCTAATTATATTCTATATCAATGAGTCATGTTCCTTGATCTTCTTGGATGTACCCTTAAACTGAAGACCCTATACATCGGTGTAATTTTTCAGTTTACCTTCAAGTACATGGATCATTTCTTAAAGGGCATTTCTAACTCTCTATTCCTCATCAACTTCTTTGAAACATCTTGATCTATTTATTTCATGTTTCCTCTTTATTAATTCCAGGGATTCAATCAATATAATGAGCTTATAACATTATGAAATTTTCTTCACCATGCCTTTCTCCATATTATTAACTTCTCTTCTTAGTCGGGTTATCTCAACCTGCATAATTTGAAATATTCTACAAATAGCAGAAACTCTTTATTTAGTAATATCATGCATTTATGTTCTCAATTTATCCTTCTCACATGAAAATAATATAGAAGGTTCATTCTTCCCTCTAGTAGAAACATGAGCCACCTGCTCATTACATTTGAAGCCTAACATTTATTTATTATTGGAAGGGCATGGAGAACCAGACACTGCATCTTTATTGGACATGAGGGACTTCCTCAACTGTCTCTTCTCATTCGTTTACTGGATTGTTATGGTCTTGTTGGGTGTAGAATTCTATTGAGATATGAATGAATAATCATCAAGAACACCTTTCATTATTGAAATTAGGAAATAAATTCAGATCATCTTTTGAATATAATTATTGTGGAATATACAACATACGTGATCCTTTTCCCTCTGAAACCAATTGAAGAACCTTAGGCTACCCTTCAGGGGGGTGAATCGGGGTGACTATTTTTTCTCTTGTTTACTGGATCTTGTTCCCACATTTGTAAAAACCTATTTAACACTATATGATGAATATGTGATGTATTTCAAACATTAACATGAAGAAGGAAAACACCATAATTTTACATGGTTCACCATTAAGTGATATGTCCAAGGAGCATAAGCCGATAGGTTTTCAGTCATACTAAATTCCTCAAATATTTAGTAATTGTGGATTAAAAAGGTTCTAACATAGTCACTATATCTCATGATCATTTCCTTCACGAAGAATAAGTGATAGCCTACTACTTCCCTTAGATAACATTCATGGATTCCCCCAGGCTCACTACCTTGGGATAGAGCTCACCCAGTTTATCGACTTGAAGGTCACTTCAAGAGATTGGAATGACAAGTCCTTGTCTCCTATTTATCATGTCACATAGCTTTCATCAGGATCCATATTTGATGCCCATTTTATGTTCAATCTTCCTCATTTGTGAAATAATTGAATGAACTCAAAATTCTTCCTCTTTCTAATAGAATCCCAATCTTCTTTTATGATGTTTTTGATTTCACAAACTGCCCCTGATTCTATAGACTGTCTATGATCTGTGTATCATAGCTAATCTGTGTACTTCCCCTACTTCACATACTTCACCTGCTCTGTGTTTTGCACCTTCTCTGCATACCATGGCTGCACCACATACTATACCAGATCTGCGTACTGCACCTGATCAGCATACCATGCATGATTTGCGTACCACCCCTTCTTGGCGTATCAGGCCCTACTCCACGTATCGTGACTGCTCCATGTAATTTTCTAGATACACATATTGTGTCTGATCCACATATTGCCCCGTCTGGTCCTACCACATGTCGCTCCACATATCACAACTGATATGTGTATTGCACCTAGTCCGCGAACCACCTCTACGTACCGCCTTTGCGTACCACCTCTTTGTATCTCCTTCACATAATGCATTCGCATATTGCCTCAGCGTACTACCATCACGTACCACAATCGCATATAGCCTCTTTATACCACCTTCTTCTTATGAAGAATATCTTCTGTGAGCTACTCCTTCAAATTTAGCAAATCGTTTTTTTCTTGCATGCCACATGATAATTCATTGTCATTTTTCTTCTTCAATAATCAGGGGATTTCAACACTGACTCCTTCCACTGTGATATATACTCATTTAACAATTAGTTCAAGCATCTTCATATTCTTCCAGGAAAGTACTACAACTTAACAACTTCATTGTCTTTTAGAAACATCAGTCTTTAAATTCAACACTGAATACAACTGGAATTATTATCTCAACATATTATGATCATTCATAAATCTAAAAATCTCTACATGATCCCTCATGAAATAAATCATGTCTCTTCAAATAATATCTTTTCTAGTCTCTTTGAACTGTGAGATGTTGCATGAACCATTTTTCACCTGAATCCCTTCACCTCCTACATCATTTTTATCAGCATTGACAACTATTGAAAATAAATATTACCATATATACAAAGTGGTCACAATAGTTTTTTTTTCATATAAATTAATCATGGTTTTATATCCATAATAATATTAAACAAGATATAAATTCGATATATATTTTAGATTTTTTTTTCATTTCAATCCATAAAATTTAGAGATAGAAAATGATTTACTACATTCATGGAGTCTGTAGGTCATATGTATGCATTCATGTTGTTTCAATTTTCTAATCAGAACAGAAAATAAGGATAATAACGTAATGAATCTAATGATTATAAATAAAATTCCCCTTCGTGTTTCATTGAATTTGATAATATGTATTATGGATATAGAGAATACATTCACATCATTGGAATAATTATATCTAATTAGATTTAACTTTTTGATAAGAATATCTACCATTAATAAAATAGTTATTGAACAGTGATCATATGATTAGTATAAATATTGGGTTTCAAATAATTCATTTGACATAGAAAAAGGAAGTGATGATCTCAACCTATAGGATCATAACCTCTAAATACTATTTATTAAAGCTTATGAGGGAGATAGGATCTATGGTATTTCTATTCACCAATCTCTAGATGATAACCAACAACATAGTCAGTAGTGAAACACTTTTTATGAGAATTTCAAGCTCATCGAGATGATGAACCAAATAATGTGCACTGAACCACCCCATGAAAGCCTCACCGTCCCTCAACATAATAGCAGTTAGTTTACTATTCTATTATGGGTATATTCATCAAGACCTGAGAAATATGTGTATGAAGTATATATTTTATAGAATAATGAAAATATTTTCTTTCTATTACTGTTAATCTATAAATGATTTTCATTTTTTTACAATATAACAAAAATAGAATTTATAAAACATATTGAATTTCAATAAAAACTCTTTGATAAATAAACTGATTTTTGAAACAAGTAATATTTGATTAAAAAATTATTATTAAATAATGTTCAGTAAATATAATTGATCGTATAATTTTTTAAAATTCAAATGTAAAATTTTAATTGTATGAAAACAGTTATTGTCGAAAGCCTAAGAATTTATAATTCAATGTGGATTATTATTTAAATGTGGATATACAATTATATAGATATTATTTCCAATAAAACTAATATAACTATTTTAATAATATTGTTGAAATTATCCAATGGTAATTTTTTTAATTTTTTAGACATTCGAATTTCTGGATAAAACATATATACCGTATAAAAATAAACCATGTTTTAGGAAACAATAATGACCCAAGAGAGATGTAATAAATAATATAAAATGTATCCACAACCAAATGATTTTTTATTTTAAAAAATTATATTATATTTTAATTTTATTAATTTTTTATATCTATTATGAATCCTCCAAAACTACTAATACAATTTATGGTTTCAACATCCATTCTTTACGAGTATTGATTAAATCCACATAATAAAGGGTATTAATTTATAATGTTTTCCTCGAATTTTTATAATATAATTAAATCCACACCCATTTGTATAAAAATGTGGCAAACCCCAAGGGATGTATTGTTTTTTTGGCAATATAATTATATTGAGTCAAAAAGCTATGTTGGACAAATGATAACAAATTCCCCACAATGTTAAAATAAAACCACCTATTCTCTCATTTATATTGTCAAAAATTATTTTATCACATAATTACTACTACCCCCCCCCCCTATTTAGATTCCTCCCAATGATCCCCCAAGTACCCATGAATCTCCTCCCTAGTATTTTGATTCACACACTCCAGGTTCCTGCACCTTCTCTTCATTATTCAAGTTTGTTTGTTATCTTTTGACTTCTATTTCTAATTACTAATATTGGTAAAAAATAACAAGTCCCTATTAAAGTACATTTAATATCCAAATTAGGATATCTCCCTTTCCCTCCAATCAATCAGTTATATGATTTTTATGTGATGTTGTTATGCTTCGAAAATTTCACCATGATTTTTATGGACATAACAATTATGCTGTGAACACCATACCCATTTCCTATCATGAGTGTTCACATTTATTATCTTATAATTCATTTAATTGGGAATGAAATTTATTTATTCTACAATCTATGTTACATTAATAAATATGATGATTAATAAATCCATGATATATCATCCATGTGACACACTTAAGCAAGAGAATGGAATGAATGTAAGGGGTGCGCCCAAAATTATAGAGTGCTCAAATGCCTAGGGTAATGTTTTGCATCATTAGACAACATGTTGGGATATTTAGTGAGCTATATTCCTTTATTGGGCTTCTTCCATAATGTTGTATTGTATGATATCCTTGATCTATGTTAATGATATAGATTTTTAAGTTGATTCCACACTTCCCATGTCGCCTTTACAATTATCATGATATATCATGATTCATTATTTTGGTTTAGGGTTATAAATTATTTTATACCCAATTTATATCCCTGTTTTCTATCATGTGTTATTATTTTCTTTTTATTTACTATTTATTCCATCCCTCAAATTTATATATATTCTTCTTCTTATTTATGTCCCGAGGTTATGCGAAGTTGTTTTTAGTTTGATTGAATATAATGATCATGTAAAGAATGATTTCCATAATGATGATGTATTCCCCGTTTTATACTTTAAATTCTTATAAATAATTTAAATATAAACTAGACATGTCAATCTTCTGAGTTGCATTAAGTTTACCCATATGTAATAAATCAATATTTAATTTTTAATAATGAAAAGGGTAATTATTGTTTGTATAAAATGAAATATTATTATTTGTTATTGGGATTGATATTAGAGGAAACAAACGTAATAATTTGGGATAAGACTATGTAAATGAAAAAATGCCTAAATGTTTTTATTTATAGAGTAATTAGTTTGTCAAATAACGCTTCAATGTATATATACTACAATAAGTCTTGTTTCTAAACAATATGTGCATAGGTTTAACAATTATTACAAGGGGTGAATGGCCTTACTCGACGTATAATGGTACACAATACTAGTTTTACACTCCTTGGGGTTTCTATATATTAAATTTTAATGATCATAGCATACCATTATTAATGGTACCAAAAATCCCCATAAGGATATATACTAGAAAATATATTTGGGATATAATATATTGAATCCTAAAATTCAAAATCTAATGAAATAATTTAATGCTATAATTTATACATAAAAAGACATGAAATTCCTATTTAAATGTTAACTATTTTGAAAACATTCACCCATAATTTTACCTTTATTCTACAAAATGTCCATAAATATGTGGAATCAGGTAAACAATCAATGTGACAGATAGTATGATGATGAACATAATGATATTCCCACCCTAATAGGAGTAGGAATAAATTTTTATTGATAATAATGTATCATTATATTCCGGTTCTAAATAAAATCCTAGAATAATAGGAGCACCAAAATTCCCCTAAAAAAGAAAAAGCTAAAAAAATTTATCATTATGTGACTAAGGAATTTGACTTTCAATGGATTATATGACCCCTTAATCACATAATAATGTTTTACATTTTTTTATCCAATATAATGATAATATCATTTTTGTTGGACATTCATCATGAATATGATGCATGAGGAAGAGATAAAAGTCATTAGTCTGAAGGAGTTCCAAAATTTTTTGATAAATTATTCCCTCACACTCTCTACATTTAAATAGAAAGAAAAATATTCCCTAAAAAATAACATGACTAATCTATTTAGGAGTATGAGTAAAAATACTCAATACATTTATAACACACCTCCAAGTATGTTGTTACCCCCCCCCCCCAAAATACATGTTTAAAGAATTCTTTGGTCCGATGAAATTTAACACCGAATGTTTTCTAGACCTCTTTTTGGATGAACTAATTTTCATTGATGTGTTTCATTGTATCAAGTCAAAAATTCATTTCAAATGGCACTAACATGGCACACTTTACACACAAAAACTACTTGGTGTGCGTAACATGCAACAATAAGTCTCCTTAAAAAACCATTTTATTTTTATAAATATTAAAACGAAATAATTATAACCTAGCCGTTAGAAATAGTAATATGAATAATAAGAAATATCTTTTAAATATTTTTAAATTTTTTATATGTAAATAAATAATATTTATGACAAAGGATAATTCTTTGAAAAGTCTATATACGGTTAAAATTATTATTTTTCACAAATGAATAGCTTTTTGTGAACTTCAATGAAATTATTTAAAATTAATTTTAGAAAAAATTGGAAATTAATTTTATAAAAAAATTAAATTTTAATTTATAATGGGTAAATTATGTTATGGTGAATTTTATGGATTCATTTTAGGAACTTCATTTTTGGATAAGTAATTAAAAAATACTAAATTTTAATACAAAACTATATTTTCAAATAATTCATTATATAGTTAGATTATATTTTGAATTGGTTTAAATTTTAATTAGATAATATTTTTTTAAACTAATTCAATGTCAGTCATTGGAATTAATTTCATAGGAAAAAGTTAAATAAAAACATTGCAGCCTTTTGATCATTAATACATTAAAACACCACAACATCATCCCATCAATGTTATTAAATTTAAATAAATTTCAGCCACTTTAAAAATAGAATTTGGAAGAATGGATTCCATAATTAAAATAATAAAATATTATAATTTATTATAAGGTCAGATAATTTTTTCCCTATAGTTTTAGTGAAAGTAATTAAAATTAATTACAATTATTGTGGTAAAATTTAACTTAACACGGGAATATAAATTAAACATAAGGGCCCAAATGACCAGGAATCATTTCCAAAACCAATTTTCTGGCCATTAATGGGCCATTAACCTTCCATTATGGGGTTTTTGTTTTTTCATGTCATTTTTTATGAGAAAACGTGGGTACACCTAACATGATTTCAAAATTTCCAACTGAATCAATTCCCTTCCATATAAAAATCAAACACCTCTCCCACTTCCTAACACCCCTCAAACAACATATATTTGGACGAGATCTACCAAATAAACATCAAAACATACCTCACATCCCATTTAAAGCCTACATGTAGATATAATTAATTTGATGGAATCCTTTTCGAATAAAAAAACGAGTTTCCAGATTAAGAGGTAACATCATCTCTCAATCTATTTTCTCTTTTTTTCATTCCACAGACACTCCACATTCCTTATTCCATTAATATAAAACAAAAATATTATCTGCAATATAATATTTATAATGATAATGGTTCTAACCACACTTAATCACACATTAATGTAATTGGAAATTAACAAAATGATTTTGTGTATGACTAATTATCGCTTCACAAAATGATGATTGTTTGTTCTTCCTATACCGCATCTCATAGTGGTAATTATGATGGAAAATATTTTTATATAAAATATAAATGGTATTAATAATGTATTTATTTTTATTTAGTTATTTTAAAATATATTTCCTCTTACTTCATAGTTTTTTAAATTCTCTAATTTCATTTTAGGAACTGTGGAATACCACCCCCTCAAAGTGATTTTATTTGTTCACACAGTACAGGGAATGTATTAAGGATGGTTTCATTAAACATGTTTTGTATATATTAAATCTATCCATATTTTATTACATATATTTTACATCAATTAAATTATAAAAAACAGAAAAATTACACAATGAGGATCCAAAGGATTTGGGTATTGGAAAAACAAGGACCATAACAAACATTTTCAACAAAAATCATAAACGTTTATTTAATTTATTCTTCTCTAGCTTCTTAACATCCCCTGTTTACTCTTTAGTCCATTAAGTCACCTTAGGATATATGTCAAAAATATGTTAGATAAAATCCCAGTAAGAGTAAAAATATGAACATGAAACAATGTATCGTGGGATGAGAACAATCATAACTTAATTTATATAATATCATAGATTGTGGTAATGCATTAAAATAAAACATCATGTCTTAGTGGTTAAACACCATACATAGTTCTGAAAAAAAACTATAATCATGTTGACAAGTCATTTCACATTTACTCTTGTGATGCATAACTTTACCCAATTCTTTGGAGCGCTTTATAATTTTGGCCTCACCTATTACATTCAGACATTCATATTGTGTTGTATAATTCTAAGCGCATCCATATGATCATAACATTTATATTATCATGCATTGCACGTAGAATATTTATCAGGCATGAAAATTAAATAACCCATGGATATAAATGGGTTTATGTCATCCAGAATACATTCATAAATATTTGGTTTCCAATGTAATGTGCGAATATCATTCTTGACATAGAACAATTATCCTTGAGTGAAGAGTGACACAATCATATATATGTAAAAAGGGTGTGTTTTTTAAAAGAATGGTTCTTTTAAAAATCATTAGGTTTTTACTAAAATAAATTAAAGATCAATTATATCCCATAAAAGGTAATATAATGAGGAATAAATGAATCCTAAGTCAAATCCATACAAGAACTGGGTTGAAGAGAGAGTACCCAATGAATGAGATTTAGGTCTGAGAATTTCCCCTTACCTTGTGTCTGGACACTTTTTTATAATTAATGACCTATATAATGGAATTATATTCCTTAAATAACCATTTAATTAACAATAATACATGAAAAGTTTCTATTATGGATTTATTAATTTCTTTATTGTGCCTTTGGATGAGTTATAGTGTTTAAATTCATTGATAGGGAGTGTTCTTTTTCATAGATTTCATGAACTATTCTCTTGTAAACCTGAATGGAAGTTCATGTTTAACATGGATAAAAATCCAGAAATGATATAACATGTTATTAGTTATCTTCCAAGAGTTCAAATGATCTAGTAATTCTATTATGATATGTACTATTTTTTTGAATAATTACTTAAAATTTAATGATGATCATGTTAGGTTAATTTTGATAGTTTTTGGATCACAACAAACATGTGGTGTTTTATCATTTAGTATTATGTATAAAAAATATATTTTGAGTATTAAAGGGGTTACAGAATATGTATTAATTTCAGTTTTTAAACATTTAATTTTTTTATTTATATCCTGTAATGATTTGATGGAAAATGGTAGTACGTCACCATGATGTAGATAAATTAACACATCACTGGCAACGATTTCATTTTTATAAAAAAGAGATCGAAGGTGTTTATAATGAATACTATTATATAAATTAGATGTTATAACTATATATAAATCATATTAGAGTTATAATGTCATTTGGATAAGATAATTTTTGGATTACAGAAGGAACAAAATGAAATTTGAAAGGAAATTGAAAGAAAAGACTGAGGGGAATTACCTCTTGAATCATCCTATTGAGATCATCCTTACCGAAACCTATGATTTTTCTATCGAAGAGAGAATGATTTTCTTGATGGGGGATTACGGCTGGAAAGTGGTTTGGGCATAATTTATTCAATGGTTGAAGCTTGAGAGTTTTGATTAAATGAAGTTGTGAGGGGTGGTATTTATAGTTGTGGGTGAGGGGTTTTTTCAATATTATATTATTTAATTTATTATTTCTCCACCTGACAAGAAATATTGAGGATTATTAGGACTAACAACAGTAATATGTGTATGTGAGTTCTAACCAATGAACAATTAGATAACCCATTAATTTAAAATGATTTATAAATTCATTTATTTTGAATATTCTGTAAATTGTCGACTTTCACCATTCATCATAAATTAATGTATTTTAGAAAAACACCAAAAAATACACCATGAATTTTTTTTAATGTTTAGAATCCAAAAAGGAACTCCATTTTTCAAAAATAATCTATAAATATAATTAATTTTAATTTTAATTAAAATCATAGTTTAATAGAAAAAGACAGATTCTAAAATTAATAATTATTTCATAATGCATTCAAAATTTTCTTAAGGTATTATAAAATTTTCTTAAATTCTCATTTAAATTAATTAATTAATTATAATTAATTATTTTGAAGTTACAAAAATTCAAATACTTTTTTATGGTCATACTGACACTTATAAGAGGCAAAAAATTTATTTATACATTCATTGGTGAGATTACAGTTAGTTTGGATGTTTTAATATTTATAATGGTTGGATTACTATTCATAAGTGTTGGTTACTATTCATAAGAGTATGTCACTATTCCCCAAAATTATGTTTGTCCTATCTGACTGAAAAAATCGTACTGATCACCATCGTGAATATCGGATTTTCGAAATTCAAATCATAGAGGTGGAAATTTTATAATTAAATGTCACATAGTCATTCATCTAAGCATGATGTGGAAATGTTTTTCCCAATGTTATTTTTTGTGATTATAAAATTAATATAAGAAGAGTGATATTTAATTGATAAATGATTGGGTTTATTCATTCTTTACCCCATTCAGATTTCACCCTTGAAATTTCATTTTATATAAACACGTGGAGGTACTACTCCTTCACCACATCCTCTAGTAAGCATGTCACTTATTCATACATATGGTTCCAAAAAAATTGAAAATATGGGTTGTCGTATTGTGTAGATACTTATCTCTTGGATCCTGAATCTGTATTGGCATCCCCACATAAGTGATATCGTCATCCACCATTACAACCTCTCAATTCATTACATGTGCGGGATTCGGTATGTACTTTTTTATGAGTGATATGTGAAACACATCATGAAATTAAACAATATTCGGTTGATTTAATTGTCTATAGGCCATGGAAATTATGACTTCATGGATCTCAAAGGAGACAATATAACTTGGACGTGGCTTCCCTTTCTTTTCAAACTGCACAATTCCCTTCAATGGTGATATTCGAATGATGAATTTATCTCCCATATCAAACTCCAAGTCCCTTCAACAGTTGTCAACAAAGCTCTTTTCCCAACCCTGAGCAGCATTGATAGGTTTCATGATGACCAGAATCTTCTCTTCCATCTCCTTCACAAGATTATGTCCATGTATCATTCTTTATCCAACTTTTCCCCAACAAGTTAGAGCTCTACATCGCTTTACAGATAGTGCTTCAAATGAAGCCATCTGAAAACTCAGGTGGAAGCTATTGTTTTATGAGAACTCAACTGATGGGAGATGTTGATCACATCCAAATTTGAATTAAAAATTGTAGGCTCATATTATATTTTCATGAATCTGAATAGTTCTTTCAAATTGGCCATCAATTTGGGGGTGATAAGTAGTGATGTAATTTAATTCTCTACTAAAATCCTATTGAATACTCCTCCAATATTTAGATGTGAAACCTGGATCATGATCAGAGAATAAGAATGTTTTGGGATACCCGTGACAATGTCCATAGTGACATTCTCACATTTCCATAAGGGAATAAGAATGGTTTCATCAGCCCTATGTAATTTTTTCTATCTTATTTAACTTGTTAACATATCAAGAACCTTGAGATATATTCTAAAATCCCCTTCATAATTTTATCCAACGAGATGTGTTCTTAGAGATACTTTTTCATCTTTGTGGTAACATTATAGATAGATAAGGTTGTTATAATTTCGTTGTCCAATTGATCATTCTTTATATATGGTGATGAAGGAACACAAAGTAATGGTCCAAAAGTAATGACAACATCATCGTCAATATGGAACTATGTCATCTTCCCTTCCATTACTGCATTCATCCTTTTTTGAAGCTCCAGATCATCTATTTTTTCCTCCTTAATCTTCTCTTAGATATAAGGTTGGGATATCATTTGGATATAACTAGATGTATTCCCCGTCATTATAATTATCAAATACATCCTTTTAATATCCATGACGATATGGTCTTTCTCAAATCAAAAAATGGATAGAGTAGCATGTTCTCTTCAGTTTAGAGCATCACCTACCTTGTTCACCTTTTTAGGATGATAATAAAGAGAGATGTTGTAATCTTTCACTATCTCTAATCATCTCCATTGATTCATGTTTAGATCCTTTGGTGTGAATATATATTATAGGAATTTTTTATAAGTGTACCTATCACTCTTCTCACTATAGAGGTAGTGACACCATATTTTAACGTTATAAATCACCATTTCTAGCACTAGATCACGTGTCAGGTAGTTCTTCTTATGGATCTTTAACTATCGGGAGGAATAGGCTCCCACATTATCATATTTCATGAGTACACAACCAAATCCATTCTTTAAAGAATCACAATATATCACAAAATATTCTCCACTCTTTAGTAATGTGAGTACTGGTGTAGAGTTCAGCCTTCAATTTAGCCAATTAGATCTTCCATCATATTCTTCTATAGAGGCATACTTTACTGATTTCCTTGTTAACAGTGATAGCTGACATGAAAATTAGGATAACATTTTCACAAAACATTTTTAGAACCCCTCTTATCAAAGAAAACTACATATTTCTATTACACTAGAGGGGTAGTGTCAGTCCTCAATCACCATTTATTTTGAAGGGTCCAAATAAATTCGCAAACTTGTTATCACATTCCCTAAAAACATGACAATCATTATAAAAAGTCAAACTTGAGGAACATGGCATACAACTTCTCCATTCTCAATGTTACAAAAGAAAAGTCGTCAATGTTATTAATGATCCTCTTGTCTCTTGGAGTAGATGATAATATTATCAATAAATAGTATGAAAAATTTATTAATGTAATGTCTAAAGACTCAATTCATTAAATCCATGAAGATGGTTGGGGAGTTAGTAATTTTGAAGGGAATCACCAAAAAATCATTGTTCTCAAACGTTGTATAGAAGGAATTTTTCTAAATATCACCCTTATTCACCTTTATTTGATGATATCCAAAATGAAGATCCACCTTGGATATATATTGAGATATTACATGCTCATCCAACAAGTCATCAATTCATTGGAGGGGACACTTATTCTTTTGTGTGATCTTTTTGACTTCTCGATATTTGACATAATGTCATGTTGATCCATCCTTATTCTTCATAAAGAACACCAGAACACCCCAAGGTGATGCACAAGGGTGAATGAATCCTTATTCTAAATGATATTTCAACTAATTTTTTATTTCCTCTAGTATGATATGATCCATCCAATAAGGATACATTGAGATAGGAGTAGATCTGGGTATAAGAAATATGGAGAAATATACCTCATGATCAGGGGGTGTCTAGGTAACTATTCGGTAAATACATCATTGTATTCACTCATGATGGAAATTTAGAATGGCTTGACAATTTTCTTTGACTCAACCATTTCAGTGAGGTATTTCTATTCATAAGGAATCAACACCGATATTGATAATAGATTTTCAAATCGATGTTCATGATCTTCATTGCATTTTTTGAGGAGCACTGGATGGTTTGAAATATAAAAATATATTTCCCTTTTCTATTAGTTGATATGTTCTCTATATAATGAGAGCCAATACATTCAAATTACAGCATCTAATTCCACCAAGGGAAGGAGCTTGAGATTCACTTGATGATTCTTACCACATATTCCAAGAGGATAAGATTCCAACACTTAGGTTACAATGATTTCTCCAATATTTTTTATATAAATCTATACCTAATGATATAAAGGCTTCGATTCCATAGTAATAGAAAATAAAAAATATAAAAAAATGCATAGAACTGGAATCAAATAAGGCATTTTCAATTATTGAGTGAATAGGATGTATTCCATGTACGATTTATTTTTCATTCTCAAAATCCACTATAGTGATGGGATAATCATTCCCTTATTCATTTGTATTCAGTGGTGACTATCAAATATTACACTTTAGGGCTTTAGGTTTAGTGCTCTAGCTTGCACAATTCCCTTTCTCCCTATATTTTTGTAATTGAACCATGGGAGGTGCTCTACTTTACTCTACCAAATTCTCCTTCCTTCTTAGGTATTCTCAACACTCTTAATATTGGATTAATTATATACCACACTAGAAACATTTCCCCATCCCTTTATGTAAATTCCCATGATGCTTCCTTCAACATTTTTTGTATGTGGGTAGTTGAGTTTTCTTCCTTCCATTATTATTATATCCTCATACATGAAACTTCAACATTAGTTTATTATCACCATTCCCATGATACAATTCTAAAAACACCATTTATACATGGCTATCACATCAAAAAACTTATTTGTAACGGACAACGTCTCAAATTTTAAGATCATTTCAAAGGTGTAGTTTTAACCCACTAACTAATCAATCCATTTTTCTACCTTTGTTGAAAACAAAACCAGAAAAAACTCTTCAATGCCTTGTTAATTTCTCTTCATAGAACATGAATGATTATCTTATTTTACATCAATTAAATCTATATCCATCATTGTATGAAGAGGTCTTGAGAAATAAATGTTAAGAAACATTTTCTCAATGTCTTTCCAATCCATCTCTTCAAATTTTTTAGCTGGCCTGGTTTTCTTAATCAATGTCCATTTTTGATATAACTCTCCATCTATATGATAAATTTACACAATCACCTTCTATGTATCAGAATAGTGATGCACTGAAAATATCCTCTCCATGGAGTCAACCCACTATTCCGTAACTATT
The DNA here is from genome assembly GCA_963277665.1 of Viscum album. Classification (NCBI taxonomy): domain Eukaryota; kingdom Viridiplantae; phylum Streptophyta; class Magnoliopsida; order Santalales; family Viscaceae; genus Viscum; species Viscum album. The sequence continues at coordinate 1,222,581,362 of OY728159.1, forward strand.
GGATTATAAGATACACTAAACGTCGGTGGTCATTCCTGCAAAAAAACGCAATTGATAGTTTCTCCATTTTATATTAAGGAGGACATTCCTCATTATTCATGTTATTGGTCATAACCTGAGATAGTTGGTTAAGCATAACCATGATGTTTTTAACTCCACCTCCAAATGAATTGTGATGTTGTTTGGGCCATTGATGTGTTGGCCCTCACACGTGTTTTTGTCCAAGTTTCTCTGAATTCCCACCATTTTCTATAATAGATGACATTAGAAAAAACATAAGTCAATGAGTCATGTATAAATTTCTTATTAATTAGGTAAATTTACACTCAAATCATCTCTTATGGGATTCCTATTGTTCGAAAAGCTTCATGTTTTCATATATTTACTTAGTCTCACACTAGGGTTAACTAATTCTAATTCCCCTCTTGAGATTCTCTTTAAAGAACCCAGGCTTCTTCTTTTGATGAGACCGACATCTCTTGGATATGGGGGATGGTATAGGGAAGTGGTTTCTAAATAATTTAGATGATTCATGAATCACGAGTGTTGTGAGGAATTGAGGTTTAGATGGGTGGTATTTATAATGGAGGGTAGAAGGGTTTTCTCAATATTGTATTCATCAATTTATGATTTCTCCCCATGAAAGACAACAGTTATGATTACTATGGCTAAAAATAGTTATAAGTGCATGTGAGTTCGAAACAATGTCCATTTACATTATCCATGACTCATTAATGACGTATAAATTCATTTATATAGTATATTTTGTAAATTAAAAAGCTTCACTATTCACTAAAAATTAATGAATTTCGGAAAAATCTCAAAAATTAAACCTATATATTTTCAACATGTTAATTACAAATATGATCTACATTTTTCAAAAAATATTTTTTAAATATGAACAATTAGATTTTTAATCAAAAACATAATTTACATGGAAAATACAAATTTCCAAATTAAAACTAATTTTATAATGACTTAGAAAATTACATAAGGTCGTATAAAATTATCTTGGAACCATAAAGTAGAAAATTATTAATTTATTTAAAAATTTTATGATAATAAATTTACATTGAAATTAATTAATTAATTATGATTAATTATTTATGACTTAAAAAAATAAAAATACTTTTATATGGTCATATTTTTAGTTATAAGATGCCTAAATTATATTTATACATTCATCGGTGAGGTTTTTATTTATATTAATTATTTAATATTCATTAGGGTCATATTTTGATTCATCAGTGTTTGTTCATATTCACCCAAAAATAAAGTTTTTCCTATCTGACTCCAAACATCTTACAGATCGCAACAATGAATGTCATGTTTAAAAAATTGAAATAAAAAAAGTGTTAAATTTATTTTGAAGGGTCACATAGTAGTTCATTTAAGCATGATGTGGAATTGTATTTACGAATGTGATTTTCTCTAATTATTGAATTACTACAAGAAGTGAATAATTTCATTGAAGAATGTTCTTGTTTTTACATATATGGTATTATAATGATACTAGAATATATCTATATATATATATATATACATATATATAATTATATGTCACTCAATCTCTTTAGTGTATTATGATAATTAAATTGAAATCATCATTAATGTGTTTGTATGACATACCATCTCCATGAATATTGTATTCCATTTCATAAAAAACATATTCAATATATAATTTTAATTCATGTATATGAAGATACATGATATTAATATCATGTTTATCATTTTTGAAAAATGATATAAGTATAATGTTCGATGATATAATAAAATAATACATGTGCGATGAACAAAGTAAAAATAACGAAAAGTTAAACCTAAAAATATGATTGATTACAAGTGGGTAATATAAAGTTATAATCAAACCATGTATTATATTAGATATAATAATATGATTCTATAAAATGTTTATAGTGAACAATTTTTTAATATAGTAATCTTGTATGATTATGAATAGAGTCAACACACGTGTTAAGAGGATTTCAAGTCTCACTTGTATTTTTGTTAGATTTACACATTATTAATGACTCGTATATATTTTGTGGTGAGTATAGATTCAATGATTATATTATATGGTTTTATAATTTTCATTATCATTATTTTAAAATTCATTTTATGATATATCTCTTTCATTGTGGTTATGTTTAATTTATTACCAAATTAGTAAAGGAACATTGTCTCAATTTTATTTATTTGATACACATAACCTAAACCTCATGAACCATGTTTTAATTTTGTTTCATTAATAAAGATGATATATTAAGGTAATTTCAAAGAGAGGGGATTTTAAATGGGGGGTTTATGGATTTGAATATTATTTTATAGTTTTTCAATTTATTTTCATAAAAAATGTTTTTTGAAAAATGTTTTCAATATTCTTTTTTTAACAGATATGGTTTTCAAATGTTTTCATGATTATTTTATAAGTATTCGAGGAAAAAGGATTTCAAAATTATTTCAATCTTATTTTATAAATTTTAAATTGGAAATGGGTTTCAAAATGATTTTGATCTCACATTATATGTTCTCAAATAAAATTGTTTCCAAAGTGATTTCACATATTTCTTTATATGTGTTTGAGTTTATTTTAAGGAAAATGGTCTTCAAAAGGTTTTATGTTTTAAAGATCATTTTTCCTAAAAGAAAGTATTTTTACCCTAAGAAATGGTTTCAAAATATCCTTCCACATTATTTTACATATAATATAACATCCTTCAATGTTACTCAGGCACTTACAGGAGATAACCGAAAGGTTCCATTCATATTTTTTCTAGAATAGTTTTTGTTTTGTTGGAATGATGATTATGGAACCTTTTTCTCTTCAATTAGATTACATTTTTTTAATGGTTTAATATTATATGTAATGATTATGAAACATATCTCTTTTCCATAGGTTATTATTTGATGAAATCTTAAAGATAAATATATAATTTCTTGGGTAATTATTTGGTGTTTACCAAACCCATCTATTTTTATATGTCATGATATGAGGAATGATTTATTATATTGTAGCACATGCATGAATTTTTTAAAATGATGTTGGTGGGACTAATATATCCCTCAAATAGAATGGGTAAATATTTATATCTCATTATATAATTATGGGAACCATGTTTACGTTCATGATCCACTGTGGAAAGATAGTGAAATGAGGCCCCTTACCAGGAAAGGATTGTGACTAGGTATGGAAGTGTGTCCCACCAAATAGGTGTAGTCACCATGAAGATAGAAGATGGGGAAACCTAATCAATTATATGATTATGGGGAAACCTGGTTTCATATAGGGAAATAATTGTGATTGGGGATATAGGTGTGTCCCTCGTAGTAGGTGCAGTTCCCATGAAGTGCCTTGATATATTCTAGCTATGAGTGTTGACTTATAGGGAATGACATCAAATGTATTTGTTTTCCCCAATTTTAGTTATTATTCCGATTATATTTTTTCATAGATTATTTTCTTTATTTCCTTATCTTTCAACTTTTATGAACTACAATGTTTTATGCCATGATTATAGTTTCTGATATATTGTTATGAAAGGAATGATGTTCAAATTTTATCATCACTTTCTCATACCCATTTGAAATGGTTTATTCATACATGTATTCCTTGATTTACCATTCAATAATCATACATAGAACCATTTTATGTTTCCTTCCCCAGGTTATGAATCTATTTATTTCGTTTTATGTGTATAGGAAGGGTGCATGTCCGGGAGAACCTAGTGTCAGAAAATATAGCTCACTTATATGTTGGTGTTTATGATTCTATATTTCCAAAGGAACTAGACTAGCACGTCATTTGGGAATCTTTTTGTATAATTGTTTACATATTTTAAAAAAATTATGTCTTATTAATGTAAGAAAACCATTGGTCACAATAGTTATTATCATAGAAAAGTATTTGTTTTTTTTGGAAACTAGGATGAGAATACCATTGTGAGAACTCTAAGTACATAGCTAAGGATAAGTATAATAAATAAAATATAGAAAAATTTCCTTGAATAATGGTAGTGGATATAGTGTTTGTATTTCTATAAATACCTCAAAATTTGGATAATACAACTGAACGTGGCACTGGAATAGATGTACTTTCGGTTACCAACTCTGAAATGATGTTTTGTGCCTAACTCGTGGTAATCTGGTACACAACTAGTTTCCTTGATAAACATTTGGTTTGAAAATCCTTGGGGATATACATTGGGAACTCACAAAAATATCAAAACCATCATGAAGGATTTAAAAATAATTTGGATATTAATAGCCTGGGATAATCCTATGGTGTTAGATATTAAGGAATGTGTCATGATTTAAACATCCTATAAGGGAAATTTCAGGAATTTGTGGTTCCTCATTAGGATAATTATTACTTAATCTATGATTTTGGTTTTATTCAATGGTTGGAACACAAAATAACCATGTTATTCTTGATTATGATGGACAATGCAACTGTAATCATCCTGATCAAATAAATTATATAGTAGATATAATGAATACCCTTTTGGTAATACTCACATAGATTTCTCAAGACATGAATCATGGTAGACTATGTAATGAGAAAACTAGGGAACAATAGTTTTTAGAGTCTTTCATGTGTCAAAACTCTATTTATCTTAGTGGGTCTTATGATCCACTTGTTTCCAAATAGTGTATCGGTACCACTCAATGAATATTTCCACGAATCTAGTGTTCTAGTATTGAGAATTTCTTTCAAGTGTTTAGTGGTTATCATCTGTGGTATACTGGTGGTGGAACCTAAAATAGAATATGAGGAATCCAAATTATGGTCAATCCATGTCTTGGGATGAGTTTACGAACTTATTCTTCAATATGTACTTCCTTGTGTTCTTTTTATGAATAATGAAAATGAGGTCCTTGATTTGAAGAAAATGGATGATAAATCTATTGGTTCAGAAGAGGTGAATTCCATAGGGCATCTGAGGTATGCTTCTGAAATTATCTTCAAACTCAAACATAAATTTGAGAGGTTCTTTAGTGGAATAAATAAAAGTCTCAGTAGGGAATTATTCAAAAGATACTTTATTATCAATGAAGATATTGTATGTTGTGAAATCAAAGTTGAAAAAGAGGTCATAGTTACATATCAATATCATGGTTCAAATAAGAAAAGGAATATAGAATTCAAATGAAAATCTAAAAACTACGATGAGAATAATATTTTCCTTCCTTTCTTCTATTTGTGTAGAATGTAGCAAGGATGTAATTTTATTGTGGGTTCTAATAATTTTTTAATTTTTTGAAGGGAATTTTATCAGGAAATTGATTGCTTCACTAATGGGATGAAGTTCGGAAATGATGAAAAGAGATGAAAATCTACATGGAATTCACCTCTCACACTGCAATTCATTATGTTTAAGGATAAATGGAATTGTGATATCCAATTCACAAGCATAAGGCCAGGTGATGATGATCGATGTTATCAACTACATAAGATTATGGACTTGGGGAAATATAATGTATTCTCTATTTCTGATTAAGGGAGTGATAATGACATGGTGAATCATATTCATACCATCAACATTAGAACATATAATGTATTATTGGATTCAAGATCTACCCACTCTTTTATATCTAATTAATTTCCCAATGGTGTTAAGATTCCAATAAAATGATTAGATATGGAATTTTAAGTGAAAACCCCTAATTACATAATTATTTAATCCTAGTTATTTGAATCCTCTCTCTTTTAGGATTTTGGTAATGTTCGTCCATTGAGTATTTTAGTTCATCATTTGGATGAACCTGATTTTCTATTAGGTATAGATTATATTTCTTTATATAATTCCCACATCATGTTTTTTGAATAGCTAGTTACATTTGATATTTAAAACCCTCCTATGATTTTCCATTAATGTGATGATAATAAATAATTTTCATGTGAATATTACATACATTGTATTGGTCTAAAATCTCATTCAAAAGGGTTGTCTTTGTCAAGTGGTTTGGGGGAAAATCAACATCAATGACATGCATATTTTTCATGAATATGTGGATGTTTTCTCAGAAGATTTTTACAGCCTTCCACCAAAATGTAAAGAATGTTTCTCAATATAACCCATGCTTAGTTCAACACTAAATTTAAACACTCCTTGTAGAATGAACCTAATTGAGTTGTATGAATTGTTAAAGAAACTCAATGAAAACATTTAAAATTGATTTTTTCAGCCAGGTTTCTCACATTGGGGTTCACTTGTTCATTTTTTAAAAAATAAAAAGAGATCAGTGTGACTATGAATTTATATTTGGAATTCAAAAAAAATAAAATACAATAAAATGTATCCACTTCCTCTTATCGATGACTTTCTGATCAACTACATGGAGCTCAATACTATTCCATATTTGAACTTTATTCTCGATATCATCAATTATGGGTCCAAAAAATAGATACACCCATGATGGAATTCCTTATATGGTATGGTCAATATGAATAAATATTTAAGGATTTTGTACTTACTAATACCCATGAAATCCTCATGGATTTGCTGAATATTGTCTTCAGAAAATACCTCAACATGTTTTTGGTAGACATTAAATATGATATTGATATATGGTTAATGATCATGTTAGATCATGATGATCACATCATAATTTAACTAAAGAACATATAGAAGGAAAAAGTAAATGAGAATTTACAAATTGTGCATTTTGGATGAAAATGGTTTCAATTTTGGGTCACATTGTCTCAATTGTTGGTATTGATGTAGATCCATCGATGACGGAAGCTACAGAATGATAGATTAGATAAACCATGGGGTTGAAGATATATAGTTTTCATGGTTTAGATCTATATTATATACTATTTTGGATAATTTTCTCAATATTATCTAATTCTATGACCTAGTTAACTTTGAAGGCTATCAAGTTCCTCTTGACAGACGAATGTGATAAAAATTTAAAGAAACAAAATAGATGGTTATTTAAAACACCTTTAGACACATTACCCTATTGTGGACATGGTTTAGAAATATATATTAAAAAATACATGAAGTTATTCAGATGTGTAATTATGTAGAAAAGCATTGTTATAACCTAGGCCTCAAGACATTTGAAGAATCGTGAAAAAATTACCAAACTCAAGATTTGTAGGGAGATGTGGTATTTTTTTCATTAATGATATAGGGTAATTATATTTATTGAGAAAAGTTTCATATATATATATATATATATTTAAATAATAGTTTGAAATATATATTCACATTGAAGTAGTGAAACATGTTCTTGATATGGTGGTTTTAATTGATAAAAGATTAAGACAAATCGATACATTAGCACCATAGAAAAGTAAACATTGTGGCTGTTATTTTGAGTTGCATTCACCATTATATATTATCCATGGATATGATCACATATGCTCCATTATTTTTTGATATTATACTGTTGGATGTATAAATATCTACGAAAAATAATAACCCCCCTCTTTATTACACACATAAATTTGAGTTATTTCAAAAACTAGTTCACAATACAACCCGAAATATCAAGAGGTCTATTCTCTTTGGGGATTTGGAACATTATATTACATCATAAGACATAAAATACATCATATTTATTGAAAACATATTTTACATGACCACAACATTCCTTCGTACTTAGCATTTTCATGGGATAACATGGGGACATACATTAGAAAATGGTGATATATAAATCCCAGTAAGGGAGTAAAAATGCATAAAAAGAAGAATAAAATACAATTTATGCAATAAAAATATCAATGTAACATTATTGAAACGTGAATATAAAGGTATGATGTAGCATTATTATCATAACAAAGAAATGTGGGAACGACATAAAACATGATATTTGTATGACCCAAGGCACATTGCACATCGATCAGCATGAGTAAACCCTCATTGCGCATGCATTCAAATGAGTATACCCTGACTAAACATGGATTAGATTGATTAAACCCTCATTGAACATGGATTATCATGATACTAAACATGACCCAATGCATTGGAGCGCTATTGGGGCACACCTTTCGTAAACATTTCATTTCATGCATAAGTTTGTCACATGGATCATATAACAATGAATCATTCAATGTCATATGTTATTCCACGATTAAGTAATTTATAATACATAAATTTATGTACCATTAAACATGTATATTTCCATTAAAGATATTACCCTTGATAGTGAAATGGGTATGATATTCACTAAATGATGATTTTGGATGGGACAAGCATACTGCAATTTCTTTTGTATAACATCGTCATATAGAAATTCATAAGTTGGGTTGATGAGAGATAAATGGGTATATCATCATTTATAAATGAAATAGACATTATGGGATCAAGTAACATAATATAACAATATATTAAATTTAATTTAGGTACATAATATGAGAGAAATACATGATTGGAAATATGAAGAGAGAAATATCTTCTGGAATTTTGGCACGGTAACGTGTGTACATGGAAGACATTAATGTGATGGAAAGTGGTATCTCATCATTAAACCACAAGTATGGAAGTATGGGGAGGTGAAAAATTACACACTAACATTTTTAATTGACCTTAAAATGTTTTTAAAAATAATGAATCATTGTCAAAAAATGAGAAAGGAAGTGATCCCTTACTAGAGTGTGGGACATCATATGCTTGAAGAGGGGATTATTGGGATCTTTGTGTGCATTGGGAGGATTATACATAATGTTTGTATGAGTAGAGAAGATCTATATGTATTTTATGTGAATATAAGTGGGAGATTTGCTGGGATAATGTGGGAAAGGAGAAGGAAATTCTTTAATATTTCTAAAACATATGTTTTGGAATCTATATCATTAAATATTCCAAACCAAAAACCATTCCAAGGGGTTTTACCATGGTTTTTTCCAATGTTTATTGGAAACAAATTACTTTATAAATCCAATGGCCGAACATATTAAAATATTTTCCTTGCTTGGGTGAAGGAGATCACATTATTAATGAAATGAATTAATAGTCATAATGTATGATATACATTTTAAAGGATTCACAATGGTTTTATAAAATAAGTAAAAAAATATAAATTACATTATTTTATTCAGAAATCATATATTGGACTGATAATCACCATTATAGTATTTATTACATCATTTTGGTGTCATTATGATGTCATAAAGCACAAATTTTATTTATATAATGTATAATTTTTATGTAAAAATCCGACTGTCTCATGAAATTATGAAAAATTAACCGTTGAATAATTTTGATGTCCTGATTAAAAAATTACAATTCATTTTATCTAAATAGTTTTCTAAACATGTGAATTTTCACTTTAAAAATGAAAACTGAAATTTATTTAAATTCCACAGTTTTTTACCAAAAAAATTTTTAATCCTTATTAAGAATTACGTTTGAATTCATAAAAATTATATATCTATTTTCTATTCATAAAATGAATTACATAATAATATTTTATTAAAATATTATTTATTCCTAAAATTTATTATTTCCTTGAAATAAATTCATTAAAAATACACATTCTTCTTTTTCGTAAAAAAATATAACTCTTATTGAACTAATTACCTATTGATATATAGATAAGGAACTGATATAATCATAATTTATAAGAAATTTTGTTATAAAATTTCTAATAAAAATCACCATTAAATAATATAAATATATTTCTCAAAACTACCATTTTTAATCAAAAAGACATCTTATCAAATTTGCCACTTTATAAGAATGACTATTTTCATAAAGGAATTGATTGAGTAAGTATTTTATTTATAAAATGGGATTACACAATAAGTAACTAATACGATATTTCATAACACATTATTACACCCACGTAAGACTTAAGGGTAAGGTGTGCGATGGATACATACTCTTATGGCTTCTCAGATAGCATCACTTGTGTGATAATCTCTATTAACATAAACATATCCCGTAGGAGATTTTGTTAAAGCATAACGTGTTGAAGCTCAGCTTGGTCTTGGTCAAGAGTGAAGCCATGTATTGTTACATCATTTCCAATCTCCTATAAATGAGCATTCTATGGCCCAAGTCTACTTTATGAGGATATCCTCTCCTTTTTCTTGTGTTGAAAGGATTCTTTTTAAATCCCATAAATTTATATTAGTCATCTGATCACTCTTCAATGACTATATTATCAACTATAATGATACATAACTATAATACACTCTCTATAATACTAATAATAAATAAATTAAAGTTCATGTGTTTGTAATAAGGCCTTAAAGTTAAGAGAAGTTTATTCATAAATGATCAGGTCGTTACAAAATTTCCCCTTCAGAAATTTCTCCCACAATGTTTCCTTTTCCCCACCCTAAAAATGAGGAGGGTAACATTGGATCATCCCTTCCTCTAGTTCCCATGCTTCTTCTTCAATCTTATGGTTTCTCCACAACACTTGGATGAGGGGAATTGTCTTATTTTGAAGAACTTTATCCGTATGAAGTAATAACTTCACCAGCTTCTCTACAAAGGGAAGGTCATTCTCCAATGGTACCACCTCTGGACTGTGTACATGAAATGGGCTTGGTATGTATTTCCTCTAGAGTTATAAATAGAATACATCATGTACTTGAGAAAGGATTGGTGGGAGTTCTAGTCGATAGGCCACTGCTCCATTGCGATCAAGGATCTCAAAAGGTCTTGTGTACCTTGGACTAATAATTCAATTTTTACCAAATCTCATAAATCTCTTCCATGGTGATATGTGGGCAATACCATATCTCCGACATCAAATTCATGGACTCATCAATCATTGAAAACATAGATATTTTGTAGAATCGGAGAAGATTTAATGTTCTACTTGATGATCTTAACCTTCATAGCCATTTCTTCAACCATTTCTTAACCTACAAGATTTTTCTCACCAAATTCATCCCAACATTCCAGTGTTTACACCTCTTCCAATAAAGGGTTCATACAGAGCCATTTGGATTCATTTTTTGAAACGATTGTTGTTAGAGAACTCAATAAGAGGAAAATGTTGATCCCATCCACTTTTTATGTCCATTGACCATGCTATCAACATTTTCTTAAGTTTTTGGATAGTCTGATCAGGTTTTCCATCAGTTTGAGGATGATAATTTGTGCTGATGTTCAGCTCATTATTCAGAGCACGTTAGAGACTCTTCCAAATCATAGTGGTGAATATTGGATCTTGATCAGATACAATCGATAGTTGTAAAAAAAGAATCCTTTCCACTTATATGATCTATATCTATTCCATTTTATCCAATGATAAATCCTATTGAATTTAAATGACGTGTTAATTCCTTGTAAGATAAACCCTAACCACCCAGATATCATTGTTTCCTTTGTATGTCTTCGGAAGTCCAGTAACAAATTCAATGATGATGTTCTGCCATCTCCATGTTGGAATGGGTAATGGTTACATCATTCTCTTATACTAGTGCCTCTCAGCCTTCACATGCTATCATACAAGGCACATTTATGTATACTCAGTGATCTCCTTCTTCATGTTATCCCACCAATAATTCTCACAGTGATCTCGATTCATCTTTTTGTTTTCCTGGTGAACAAATAAATTCGAACTATGATAATCCTCCTAAATTTCTTTCTTTATCTATAGAGTTTATGAAACACATATTCTTGACCCAAATCTGATAATTCCTTCTTCATTACATTGAACTCTGAGGATTTCTATTTTTTGATAGTTTCTTCTTCTTCTAAATTCTAACATCATTCTTTTGATCATCCGATAACCATTATAAATGAGATGGTTGATAAATCATTAGTGAAGGATTTATGTTGTACCCATCTTTATGATTTCCATTTCCATATTCATCAAATATAAGCTTATTGGATCATTTTTAATTATTATCAATGATAGAATCATTGTATCCTTTCTATTAAGACCATTCACCACCTTGTTCGCTTCCTAAGGGTGGTAATGAATTGAGAATTCATAGTCACTGAACATCTATAACCATCATCATTTGTGCATATTCAAATCTTTCTATGTGAATATACACTTGAGGTATTTGTGATAAAAATATATTTCACACTTCTCCCCAAAGAGTAAATGTTAGAAAATTTTCAATGTGATGATTACTGTAGCAAACTCTGTATTAGGTATTGGATTGTTCTGCTACTAAAAATTCAATTTCCCTAAATCATAAGAAATGTCTTTTTTCATTTTTCATCAACGCACAACCCATACCATTCTTCAAAGCATAACTAAATACCATGAAAAGTTCCCCACTTAGGGGTAGAATGAGCATTCCCATAATGATAATCCACCTTTTCAACTCCTTAAATATCTCTTAACATTTATCACTCCAACTAATAAAAACCCCATTATGAGTAATCTTGGTAAGAAGGTTTGACAATAATGATAAATTTCTCACAGATTGGTGATAATATCCAGATAACCCAAGGAAGCTCCGTCTATCTGTCACCGATGATGGCCTATGTCATCCCTCAATTTCATTTGTCTTTATGGAATCTACATAGATAACATTTCATCTAATTATATGCACCATTAGTGAGACTTACTTCAACTATAACTCACACTTTATTAAATTTTCATTTATTTTCTCCTTTCTCAAGCACTCTAGTACATTATTTAGATGATCCTCATGTTCCTCCTTGGTTTTGGAGTATATTGCCATATCATTTATAAATACGACCAAATCACTATCAAGATAATAAATAATGACTATATTCATCAATTCCATAATTATTGATGTATAATTATTGAGTCTTAAACGAATTTCAATGAATTCATAGTGCCCATACCTTGTATAAAAATTAGTCTTGGGTATATCCGCCTTCTTCACCCTTGGTAATATCCCGACTGTAGATCCACCATGGAGAAGTTTTTTTCTCCACGTAGATGATCAAATCATTCATCATATCATGGAAGAGTATACTTGTTCATTATCGTGATTTTTTTGAGCTCAAAATAATCAATGAAAAGGTGCATTGACCCATTCTTCTTGTTGATTAGAGGATCGGTGAACCCCATGGTGAAGCACATGGGAATATAAACCCTTTATATAAATTATCTTTTTGTTGTTTCATTATCTCCTCAAGCTCCACCTCTTCCATTCTATATGGATTCATGGATATTGGCAATTACACAGGTATAAGATCAATTTATAATTCAATATATATTCTAGGAGAAAGACTATGAAATTACTTATGAAACACTTTAGATAATTCCCTCACAATAGGCATGTCTCCGTGGACTGTTTCTACCTAAGACAAAATCATCTGAGTAAGAAATTAGTTCTCATATGGACATAATATCCACACTGGATATGATGGTTCTAAAGAAGATTCATCCTCATCCATGTAGATGTACAGAATCGGGGGTAGATTTTCCATATGGATAGAGATTTAACTCTTTCAGAAATTTATGTTGGCTCTATATAGGGAAATTCAATGCATTCCAATAATTGCATAAAATTTCACTAGTGGGATTATAATGTGGTTTTCTAGGAAGTTCAATAAAAAAATTGTGATGTGGGTGGATTTATAATAATGGATGCAATAATTTCCCCATATTTTGTTCTCACCAACATCACCAGTTCCATGATTTTTTGTGGTGTTTGGATTATTATTATAATAAACATTCAGGATATAAATAATTCATATAACCAGAATAAAAAAGTCTGTTTTCTATCATGGAATGAATAACTAGTGTATGTTTCACCACATCATTTTTGGGATTCACCTCAATTGTTGTGATGGATAAATATCACCCATACTACCTCGTAGGTTTCTGGTTGCCTCCGAATGTAAATGTATTAGGGAACTAGTTCGCAAATTCCTTGGTTATTTGTAGTTGTAATAATGAAAAATGCATTGAATGTTGAACAGAGCATTCAATTCCCCTATTGCAGTAGGGGGTTTCCTTGTTGGAAATTAATGGCCAGATGCCCTTCTCTTCCAAACCTAGACAATTTCCATGTCCCCTTCAGGCAATTTCATGGGTTCTTATTTTCCCACCTTTGGAAAGTGGGGAGATGTAATTTCATATCACCATTGGATTTATACGTTGTACCACCAGAATTAAATTCCATCATTTTCTTCTTATCCCCATGATAATCTTAAGATTCACCGTTTATCATTTGGAATTTGAGGGAATATTGTATAATTTCCTTATAGAAATGATAGTCAGGGATCACTAGGGCTTTCCGTAGGCTAATTTTTAGTCCACCAAATAAGCGGTAAACTTGAATTTAGGGGTAATAACAAAACCAGATGCATATCATGCAAGCCTTGTGAGGTTTTCTTCATACGCTCCAATGGATTCGTCATCTTTTTTTCATTAGGGAATGAAATTACCCTTCCATTATATGTCAAACTGTTTGAGGAAAATATTTATCTAAAAACATATTATGGAAATACTTTCATTCCAATGCCTTAATATTTTCATCTGGATTTGTATTTTTGATCAATTTACACAATTGATCCATTTCACCCTCCATATTATATGTAGCTAGAAAAACCTTCTCTAGAATGAAACACATAAGGATGTATAAGATATTCTCAATTGAGTTTATCTATTTTTTGGAGATTGAGGGATTAGATGATTCATTGAAATTTGGAAGCCATTGTCTCATAAATCTATTGACTTTGGCTTGTTCTTTCTAAGGGGGTTGGATGTTCCTCTTGAACCATGTTTCCATTAAATAAAATAGTTAACTAAGAGAGTATCATGATAATTTTTTTGATTCCCACTCTTATAATATTGGTCATCTCATTAGAAAAAACATAACATTGATCATCACGTCAGTTTTTATCTCGAGTCCTCCTATAACCATCCATTGGCTAGAATAAAATTAAAATTAGGGCTATGTATTTTAAACTACTATACACATAAGGGGAATATGATAACAAAAATGTATAACTTATAAATTTCATTGATTTCCTTAATTTATTAAATTATAGGCTTCAATCTAAGTTTGCCAGGAACTACTCCCCAACATATATTCATAGGGGATTTTTTTATTCCCTTAATAATGGCTGATACCATACTTGTTTTTTTAACAAATAATATCCACTGGGAGTGTCGAACCAATAGTGCAGAAAAGCACCTGGGCATGCACCAATTCTTGTTTGAGTCTTTCTCAAATTGGTTTTTTGGATTTTACCCCTAGATACTTATGTACAAGAGAAACAACTACTTGTTTGTATCCATACATGGATGTATTTTCTTGATAAACCACATACTCTATAATAAACAAAATTTTGGGATGTATTTTATTATACTTAGTCTTATCCTTATGGATTTAACTTGGGTTTTCTATCCTAATAAAAAATATAACTTAACCTACCTTCTGATACCAATTATAATAACCATGCTCTTTATTACACAGATAAACATGTTTTAGTATATAAAAATGCATGTAATACATACCGGAATATTGGTAGGTCTAGTGTATCTGGGTCCTAGGAACATTTCATGAAAACATAAGCCATAAAATAAAACATCTTTATATAAAAATTCTCTAACATGACCACAACATTCCTATGCACATATCATTTCATGGGATAGGATGAGGACATTCATTAGTAAAGGGTTAGTTATAAAGCTTATAAATGGAGTAAAAAGGCATAACATGAATAATAAAATAATTTTTAGTCAATAGTATTATCAATGGAGCATATGATATAAATGAAAATAAATGAATAATATATCACAATTATTATAACATAGAAATGTGGAAACAACATACAACTTGATATTAGCATGAGCCAAGGCTCATAGCACATGGATTCAGAAGATTAAACCCACATTTCCCATGAATTAGCATGTGTAGACCCTGATTTCTAAGGGATTTTCAGGATTAAACCCTCATCGAACATGGCTTATCATTATTCTAAGCATTACACAATGCATTGGAGTGCTATATAGGTGAATCCTTTATATACATTATATTTCATGCATAAGTGTGCCACATAGATCATATAACATGGAATCATTCAACATTATAAGTTATTACACCATTAAAAAATTTTGAATAAATAGATATATGTACCATTAAAAATTATATGTGCATAATTTTTAATACCCTTGATGGAGAAACTGGTATAGTATTCACTACACAATGATTTTGTCTAGGTCTATCGCTGTGCAATTTTGGCAATATAACGTCGTCATATGGAAATTCATTAGATGGGTTCATGAGAGATAAATGTGTATATCATAATTTATACCAGAAATAGTAAGTAAGGGGATCATTTAATATAATATCACAACATATGAAATGTAATTTAGATGCATAATATGGGATAAATAATTGAATTGAAATAAGAAGAGAGATATCCCTTACGAAATTTCGGCATGGTAACAGGTGTAAAAAAACACATTAATGAGATGGAAAGTTATATCTAATTATTAAAAAAAGAAGTCAATATAGGTACGTGATAAATCATTCCCCAAAATTTTTAAATGAAAGTAAAAAAGGTATTACAAATAAAGAAGTTTGGATAAAAATGAGAAAGGTATCCATTACTGGGGTGTGTGACTTCAAGTGCTTGAAGTGGGGCTTTATATGACATTGGGGAAGCTTGGGATGATTATAGGGAGATGAGGGAATATTAGGGACATTTTTAATGGATTATTATAGAAGATAAGTTGGATATTGGATGGGATTATAAAGGAAATGAGTGGGGAATTCTTTAATATTTCAAAAAGATAGGTTTTGCAATTTATATAATTAAATTTTCAAAACCACAAACCCTCCAATGGTTTTTTCAAATATATTTTTCCTTAATGGATTAGAAAAAAATATTTTATATGGACAATGTCTGAATATATTAATATATTATCCTTTCTTATGTGAAGGTTAGTCACATTACTAAAGAAATGAATTTAAAATTATAAAGTATATTATACATTTAAGAGGCTTCAATGAGGTTTTATAAAATAAGTAAAAAAATATTATATCACATTATATTAATGGAAAAACATATATCTGGCCTAATATACCCATTATATTATTTATTACGTCATATTGGGGTCATTATGATGTCACAAAACACATATTTTATTAATACATTATTTAGTTTTTACCCAAAAATTCAATTATCTCTAGAAATTAGGAAAAACTCATCGATGGATAATTTTGACATCCTGATTCAAAAAATAATATTCATTATTTTTAATTAATTTTCTAAATATGTGAAAATTCACTATTAAAATGAAAACTGAAATTTATTCAAAATTCACTGGTTTTGAAAAAACGGGATTCAATCATTAATTAAAATTACATTTGACATCATAAAAATTATATACTCATTGATTTTTCATAGAATTTATATGATAATAATATTTTATTAAATATTATTTATTTCAAAAATTCATTTATTCCCTGATATAAATTCTTTAAATATAAAATTTATATTTTATCATAAAAAATATAACTCTTATCAAACTAATTATCAAATCATTTATAGATACTAAACTGATATAATAATAATTTATAATAATTTTTTTAAAATATTATTTATAGATATCATAGTTTATTATAATATATATAAATATTTACCAAAAATTCCTTTTTTACCCAAATATACAACTTATCAAATTCCTCACTTTTAATGAAATACTATTTTCATAAAGTAATTGATGGAGTAATACTTTTATTTATAAAAAGGGATTACACAATAATTAACTAATTTAATATTAAGTAACCCCTTATAACACCTATGATATACATAAGATTACGGTGTGTGATGGTGAATGACTCTCGGGGTGGCTCGGATAACATCACATAGGTGGTAATCGTTGTTAAAATGAACTTATCTCGTAAGTGATTTAATTCAAGATTAACGTGTTAAAGGTCATCTTGGGATTTGTCCAGTGTGAAGCCCAATGCCACTACCTCATTTTCGAGCTCAGACAAATGAGCTTTGTAAGTGTTATCTAAACCCAATAATAATAATAATAATATATAAAAGTGCATGTGTTTTCAATATGAAATTAAAATATAGATAATTACATTCATAAATGATGTGGTTGTTACAAGTTAAGAGAAATATAATATCAATTTTAAATTAATGTTCAACCCACTATCCATGTAAAAATTAAGGATGTGTAGAATGAATTTGTTGAGTAATAAAACAATGTTAGAAATGTTGAAGAGTTTAGAATTGATTAATATGGGATCATAAGGATGAAGAATCATGTATGTGTTCCTTAAATAAAAAATTTTAAGAAGGTGATGCTAGTGGAATATCATATTTCTTCATTTCCTAATCATCATGGATGTATGATGGTTTATATATATTTGAATGAATACATATAGTGGGATGAAATAAAGAAGGATATTTTGGAGTTTGGATCTCCTTGATTAGTATAACATCAGGAAAGGAATGGAAGGAAAAAGTATAAGGTGATTTTTCATCCATTACCCATACGAGAATGGTAATGGAATATCATCCATATGGTGTTTATTTTTGGACTACATAAACAAAATAAATGTTTTAATTCTATAATGGTGGTAGATGATCACATTACTAAATCAGCACACTTTATCACTATTATAAAATACTTCTCTCAAGACCAGCTTTCTTGGATATCCATTATATATGTGGTAAGGTCTCTTTGAGTACCACATTCCTTTGGATCAGATTCAGATTAGATGTTTGCCTCAATGTTCTTGTGATGTCTTCTACAATCACATGATACAAAATTGAGTTTCAATGCTACCTATCTTCCCTAGACAAATGGTTAGTCTGAATAATCAATTAATATGCTAGATTATATGTTGATATCATATTCATTAGATTTTATATGTGGTTGGGATAAACAACATAATCTATTTGAGTTTTCATACAAGAATAGATTTCACTCAAGCATCCAGATGTCCCTTTATGAACCCCTCTATGGGATGAAATGTAAGTACTAGGAAGAAGATGGAGAAACAACGCTATTGGGACATATGATCACTAAATAAATGGTTGAGAAATTTAGATCTATTCAGTATAATATCAGGGAACCTCAATGTTGGAAGAAAATTTAGTTGTATAACTGATGGCATGATCTAGAGTTTCATGTTGGTGAAAAGTTGTTTCTCTGAATCTCACCCTGGTATATTGTTATGATATTCATGGAGAAAGAGAAACTAAGCCCAAGATATACCAGCCCATTTCAATTTCATAAACATTTTGGGATTCTAGACTATAATTTGTAACTTCCTCCAAATTATTTAATAGTCCATGATGGGTTCCATGTAGCTCTCTTGAAGATGTACATAATTGACCGTTAACATGGACTGATCTATGTGTACATACCGTTGGGGAAATATATTTCTTATAAAAAATAACTAGTTGAAATTCTGGACCATACAGAGAAAGTTCAATATAACAGTACCCATCATCTAGTCAATGTTTTATATATAATTCATGAGTTAGAAGAAGCTATGTAAAAACATTAGGATATGATAATGCATAATTATCCTAATTTGTTTTATCCAAATGATGAATTTCAAAGGTGAAATTCATTTTATGTGGGGTAGAATGTAACACAAAGAGTTTTTATCGACCATTATTTGAAAAGATATAATTTTTATTGATGTATTTCACTATAGTAATTCTAACATTCCATTCAAATGGAACCAAATTATAATACATTATAATCTTTACTAAATTGTCTTATGTAACAATCAACAATGATTCATTATGAAACACCATTTTATTGGTGTAATTATTTAAATGAAATATTTATAACCATGAAATTACAAATAATATTATAAATATTAGTAACTAAATATTGTTTACAATTAATTAATATAAATAAAAAATATTGATAATGACATAAATAATTTTTTGTAATGACCTTATAAGTTTAAAAATTATATTTTCTCAAATGAATTGCATTTTATGTTCATCTATAAAAATTAAATGAAATTAATTTTATACAAATATCAATACAAAATTTCATAATATAAACATCATTTTTTAATTAATAATTCCAAAATTATGTTCAGGTTAATTTTTATGATTTTTTCTCAGAAACAATATTTTTGGAAGAATAATGAAAAATTTATAAATTTTAAATCAAAATAGATTTTCATCCAATTTAAATATATAGAAAAATAATATTTCAATTCTATTTATAAAGTTTATTTAAATAATATTTTCATATATTAATCAAATATAGGTCATCGGAGAAATTTTCTCATTAAAATTTCATATAATAACTCAGCAAACATGTGATCATTATTATATTGAAACCCAACAGAGTCCTCTCATCAACATGATTAAATTTAAATTAATTTCTGTGACTTCAATTATTATAATTTTAAAAAATGTATAACATATTTTGAATCATAAAAATTTTTGATTTATTATATGTTCAACATAACTTTCACCCAATAATATTATTGAAATAAATTCAAATTAATTAAAACAATTAAGGTAAAACTAATTTTGAAAAGTGAAAAACATTAAACTAAAGGGAAACATGACCTAGATAATTGTAAAAACCATTTATGTGTATATTATTTGGACATAAACATTTGTATATTGTTTTTCTATGGTTTTGGATGACTATTTTTAAGTGAAGACATGGGTACATATAACATTTTTACAAAAATATCAAGCGACTCTTTTCTCATCCCTAGAAAATTCCACCACCTCTCCATTGTCCTCTCACCTATCAAAAAACGTTGATTCAGCCATTATATGGCCAATTGACAATCCAAAATCTATCTTTTCTTCCATTAAGCCTCCATTTGGTTTGAAATATATTGAAGAAGAATTTTGGAATAAACTGAAAGGATTTTTCCAATTAAGAGGTAAGACCTTCTCTCAAACACATTTATCTTATTTTCTCTGTCCAACCCTCCACTATCAATATTATACATTTATACAAAACACCATTATCAAAAATATATTGATAATTTTTTATTATATGGAATAATCTATTACTTACATAAACCTTCATATAATGGGAAATGAACATATTTTTTGCTATAAATGTTGAACTATCACCTCACAAAATGATGATTATTCATTATTTATTTACTACCTCTCATAGTAGTAATTATTGATGGAAAATATATTTATATAAAATTTAATTTATATCTACATAGTATTTATTCTTTTTAAAATTTTTCAATGCACATCTTTATACTTTCCAGTTTGGGTAAAAATGATAATTTTTTTGGGGGAAGTGTGAACTCCCCCCCACAAGGTGATGTAGTTCATTCACACTCTACATGGAATGTATTTAGGATGGTTTCATTAAAATTGTATTATATATATATATGATATAATCATGAAACTAATATATATATATATATACATGTTTATATATATAGATCAGATACACTAATTCTTTGAATAAGACTATAAAAACAAAAACAGTGTTCCATCGTATGTACAACTTACCATCTCCATGAACAATGTATTCCATTTAGTACATTTATATTATATAAATTATATTAATTTATATATAATGAATATAAAATGATATTTATGTCATTTTTTTATTCTAGTATCATGATATCATTAAAATGAGTGAATATATACCCAAATAAGTCACATGTGCATAAAAAACTGATATTAGCCAAATTGAAGTCATAACATAATATTGATAACATGTGGGTCACATTAAGTCTTAATAAAAACATTTTTGGTATTATATTTATGAATAATATTCTATAATTGATTAATAATAAACTTATTTTTATTATATAGGATGTTTTTATGTGTTTGAAAAGCGTCAAGGCTCATGGTTAGGGGATTCTGTACTCATGTTTATTTCTATTAGGTTTTCACCTTATTCACCAATCATCTAATTGTGGTGGTGATTAAAATTCCTATAAATAATTTATATGGTAGTAAAAAATAATTTCATGGGTATTTAAATATCCATTTCTAATCTCTCTCTTTCATGGGTTTTATGTTTCTTGATTTACCAAATCAGTAATGTAGTTTTGTCTCGATTTACCTTCCTTGAGTCACATTTCATTAAATAAACGAACCATTTTGGAATTTTCTTTCAATGATCATATTTAAAAATAATTTTAAAGGAAAAAGTATTTTAATAATGTTTTTAATGTTATTCAATCTTCTTTAATAATTTTTCAACCTATATTCAACGTAATGATTTTCATAAAAATTAAAAACGTTTTTAAAGTAATTGGTTTCAAAAGGTTATCAAGATTATTTTGTAAGATCTAATGAAAAAAGGATTTAAAAATGATTTCAAGATTCTTTTTTATGTTTAAAAGGGAACAACATTCCAATTTTTCAAGATCAAAATATAAGTTTTCAATAAAAATTATTTCCAAAATTTACTTTGATATTTATTTATAAGTTATTGAGTTCATTATCTAGAAAATGGTTTAAAAATGTTTTATGATTTGAAGAAATTTTTTCAAAGAAAAAATGAGATTTACCATTAGAAATTTTTTTAAAATATAAAGCTTATTTATTTTCCATCTATGATAACATCTTTTGATGTTACTCATGCACTTATAGAAAATGATCTAAAAGCTAAAATCATATTATTTATTTATTAGTTTATGTTTTGATAGAATGATCCTTATGACTACCATTTATATTGGATGTGATATATGATTCCTAATCCCACTTCTTTTAATAGGATCTGCATTATTGAAATGATTATCCGACATATATCATTTCCATTTTTATGATTTGATGCAACATATATAACACACATTTCATTTCATGGGACTTGATTTTTTGTTTTTAGAACCCATATAATTTTCAAGGTCACGATATGATGAATGTTTTATGATTAGGTGAAAAATGAATGTATGATTTTATTATGAGATTGATGAGACCTATATCTCACAAAAATTCATTGGATACATATTTATATCAAACAATATAATGATGGGAATCATGTTGATTGAATTTATGCACTATAGTAAGATGGCAAAACACTATCCGTTATAAGGAATGTCCTTCGACTAGGAATGGTTGTGTGTCCCACCTAGTTGGTGGAGTGAGCATAAAGATGGAAAATGGAGAAACAAGATCCATTTTATGGAGAAGGCTAATCCTGATCCCCTATAAGTAATGAAATGTGACTGGGGATTATGGTGAGTTCCCAAATAGGTGCAGTTCCCATAAAGTTCTCTAATACATTATAGTTATGGATATTTACTTATAGGTAATGATATCCCATGTTTAAGTATTCAAAAATTTCATTTAGTATTTCTATGATACGAATTCATGTATTATTCTAATTATCTTCTTATGATTCATTTCTTATGGCCATCAATGTCTTATTCCGAGATTAATTTTTCTGGTCTTATGATATGCAAAATATACTCATTTAATATTATTACCACATTCTCATACCCATGTGATCATGTTAATTCATAAATATCTCCCTTGTTTAATCTTAATTAGTGTATGAGCTCACCCCTTTTTATTCTTCATTCCTTGGGTAATGAACATATGTCTTATGTTTGACGTGTCTATGATGAATGCTATTCCAGGAGAACATAGTTATAGATACTATAGCTCACTAATGTACTAGTGGTTTTGATTCCATCTTTCCAAAGGCCCTAGATATGTATGGTATTTGGGCGTCGATTTTTATAATGTTTTATTTATTCCTCAAAATATTCTTTTATTTAAATTCCTAAAAACTATGGGTCATTATATGATACCTAGTCTATGAGATGCCCTAGTGATCTGATAATTTTATTGCTAAGTAGAAATTGTTTGATTTTCCCTCAAAGCCATCATAGAGATTATTAAATGTTAAGGTTATCACTGGGATATGTAGTGGAAATTGGATTTTAATTCTTATGATTTGACTAATAAATCAAACGGTGATATGAAATTTCAAAATCCCAAATGAAAAAGGTGTGGAAAGAGGCACCATAAAAATTGCCTAAGGGGGAAGATGGAATGAATTTGGTGAGAGAATCATGGCCACATATCAAGAGATTTCTGTTATGATAAAGCTGCAAATGATATGGTGTAAAGGATTTCTCTGATCAACCCTCTGCACATTGTTCATTGATTCTACTACTGGGAACCATAGCACTTTTAAAACCAATTCACAAAGCTGAGAGTTTTGAATATAAATAACAACCTCCAAGGAAGCAAGGGTGAGCTTTTTCTATAACAACCACTGAGGTATATCCCTACAATGAAGTGGTGATAGGAATTCTATATATTCATTCAGGAATAATGATTGTACTTTTTTCTTATTATACACATTTCTTCATATCACACAATTTTAGTATAACTATTTGAACACCACCAAAAAGCTTGAAAATAAAGCTACTAGTGAAAATGGTAAAGGGGAAAATTATTACATCTTGTGTATATATATCTCATACCCAACATTAATTTATGGTCTAAAATTTCAAGTGAACCTAGTCATACTCCCTTTAGGATAATTTGATGCAATTTTTGGAATAGATTGGATTTATCTATATATAGCCAATAAAAAAATTTGATAAAGAAATCACTTTCTCTATTAACAATCATCCTAAGATTCCATACATGTGAAAGGAGGGGGTTACTATTCATTATAACCTACATTATAGTAAATGATATTATTTACCTATTATATTGTTTAATATATATAATTATGGATTCTATGTAAAAACAACCTAGAATAAATGCTTATTGTGAGGGAATACACTGCTGTGTTTCATAAGGAATTGAATGGTCTTCCTCCAGTTTGAGAGGTTTAATTTTTAATCTATATTATACCTTGGGTGTTACCATTATCCATGACTCCAGTTAGAATAGATATTGGGTGACATTTTTATGTGAGAAAATAATAAATGGAGACTATGGAAAAACTATTCATATGCCCTGGTGCTTCAGTATGGGGTTCACTAGTCCATTTTGACATGAAGATGCAAGGGTAAATGCATTATCTCATTCATTATTGTGATATTAAAAATTAAAGATAAATATCATGTATCCTATTCCTCATATTCATGACTTGTTAGATAATCAAAATAATGAAAAAAACTTCTACAAGGTGGAAATGTGGCCAGGATATTACCATTTTGGGTTATGGTGGATAACCCCAAGACTACTATTTGTACAAGGGGAGAGAACTATGAGTTCATAGTTTTTCTGTTGAAACTCACTAATAATCCAGAAATATTCATAGAAATGTTAAATAGACTATTTAGGGATTAAATAATCGATTTTTTGTTAGAAATTATAGAAGATATTCAAAAATACACAAACAATAATAAGGATAATGAGGATCATCTAAGAACTATGATAAATACCTTGAAGAAATAGAAGAATTAATGAAAGTAAAAAATTGTGACTTAGTGTTGAAGGAATTATCATTCCAGGTGAATATTATCACATGTTATGGGATATATATCGATTCCTAAATGATATATGAAATTTAATGATGGAAAAAATCCAACATCTGTGATAGATATCCCTTAATTCGTTATATTATATTGGGATTATAATTTATTTGTGATAAAATTATCATTATTTCCACACCTTCTAACTAGGATAACCCAGAAGGATGTCATGATTTATAGGAATTATGTGAGTGAATAGATATTCATGGAAATGAAAAGGAAGGATATTAATTACCATGTACTCACTCCACCCACAAGCGGTGAAATTTTCATGGTATTATGTGAGGAATTGAAATATGTCTTGGGTGGTATATTGATATAGAATTAAAGAGTCATAGAATATTTTTAACAGTATTTGATCATTCATGAAGATAAATAACTAATGTGTGATCTTTATTTGGGTTCAGTGATCTTTAATTTCATTATATAGTGACATTATCTCATTGGTTAGAAGTGTGAAATATATATATTTCGTAAATGCCTCAACAAAATATTTTCATATAAGGAAATCAATATTCATTAATGAAGATGGTTAGAGATGATTAAGGACTACAACTAATCAATTCACTACCATCCTGGGAACGATAATAATGTATCTGATTCAATAGGTTGAAATTACCCATCAATTTTATCATTGATGATAATTGATAAGGATCACTTCTTCTAATATTTTAATATGATGGATATGGGAATCATAATGTAGGATACATCATCAATTATTTCTCAAATAATTTATCAAAAATCCCATATTAAGATGTTAAAATATTCTCAAAGGGAAGATGTGGGGATATGAATGAATGTCAAATCTATGAGAAAATGAAAATCCTCGGTGATCAATGTTAATGAATAAGGTTTTGTGAGATTTGGGTTAATAATATGTGTACCATCAAATCCTATGTTAAAAAAGGAGATGTCAGATGATGAACATAACTCAACCTTCTCCATCCAACTAGGAAGAAAAAAGATTTATTATGATCTCCTAGGGAACTATTGGTTGGAAAATATGAAAAAGTATATCATGGAATATACATCATTATATATTCTATGTTAGTAAGTGAAATCAAAAATGAAAAAATTTAAGGGCATGATGCAACCATCAATTATATTTACATGTAAAACGGAAAACATCACCATAGTATTATTTAATACTACTATAAAAACATCAAAAGGGAATAATTATATATGAGTTGTGTTAAATCAACTTACAAGGACTACATGCATCATTATGATTGAAGAGGATTTAACATTGGATCAAATTGAATGGATATACATCATAGAGTGTTAAGGTTGCATCGAGTACCAATTACAATTGTATCTCATTGAGATCAAATATTCTCCACCATGTTCTAGAAAAGTATCCAACATTATCAAAACACTATGCTTCAATTTAGTATAGACTATTAAACTCAATATAATTTCATGTCTGTGCATATTATTCAAACAATTGAATACATGTCAGTAATATGTTTTATCAACATCCAAGGATGATTGGAGCAACATATTCCTCTGGAAAAGTCCCCATACAAAAAAAGGTTCAAATTAATCCTAAATATGGATCCCCTATGAATCCATTTCTAGGTAGAGGTTCATAACACCTTCATGTTAGGATGAAGGTTTCTGAGGAAAACATTGTTGGTTCTAAAATGTTCGAAGAAATTATATAAAAGGTTAGGAACATTCAGTAGCACATCAGGGCCTCTCAGAGTTGATAGAAGAGCTATGTGATTAATCATTGATGGTACCTAGACATTACTTATGGGGACATTGTATTAATATATTTATTTTCATTGAAAAATAAGGTGAGATTGTAGATGAATGAAACCATACTATAAGGTATATCAACCACTTTATGATCCTTGATCACATCAGAGTTGTGGCATGAAGACTTGCACTTCCACCGAACATATCTCTATAACATGATGAATTACATGTATACCTCTTGAGAAACTATATACCATACCCCTAACATGAACTAAATCCATAGGGGGTACCTTGTATAATTATATATCCTAGGAATATTAGCAATTAAAAATTTTAAATTGTAAAGAAAATGTTCAATAGAATAAAACAATACACCTGGTAAAGTGTTGTGGATAATAAAAATTAAACAAGAAACATGGAAACATGAGGAGGTGAAGATACAAATTTACACCCAACTCTTTTATTATTGGAAAATATAATTTTAAAGAGATTTTTTTTTGTTGTGGAAGATTTAAATGAAACAAATGGTTATAAATATAACGTCCATAGTAGTTTAATTAAATTGTTTATTCTGTATTATGGTTATAAAAAATACATACAATTATTAGCTTTTATTATATCCTATAATATTTAAATAAATATTAAGAATATTTACTATTCATATAACTGTATTTGAACATTGATCACATGATTAGTAAAAATATAGGGTTCTACAAAATGCAATTAAAATAAAAAAATGAAGGCATTTCCTCACCTAGTAGGATCAAAACATATAAAGCCCATTTATCAGATCAATTATGGTACATAGTATCATCAATATTTTCACAAGATCAATCCCAATATTATATCAATTAACTTAGAGCTAATTGAAACCATTTACAGTAGAACATCATGACCATTCAGTTCATAGCCAAACAATATATGTCGAACCACCCATTGAATGTATTCGTCGTCGTGCCCCTTACACTTATGGTGTTTTCTATTTTATTAAAGTTATATGTATTAAGACACTAGCAATATGAGTATGTACTTAATTTTTTTAAAATATGAAATTTTCTTTCATCCTATTAACATTACATTATAAATTATTTTTAATTTACTATGTTAACAAAATTCTTTTTTAGTTATTATTCAATTTCAATTAAAAACTTTATTTTGTTGAATTAATGGATTTTAAAAATAAAATATTTTAAATATCAATTATTATTAAATAAATTTTATTAAATTCAAATGATAATTTAATTTTTCAAAATTCAAATGTAACTTTTATAAATGTTCAAAAACCATTCTTCTCTAAAAATACCAAAAGTTATCAATAAATTTAGAATGTTATTTTAAAGATAAAATACCCAAATTTAAAAAAATATTTTTATCATTTAATATAATTATTTGAATAATAATTTAGAAATTATGTAATGGTGATTTTTTCTTAATTTTTGAGACAATATAAATTTTTGGTAAAAAATTAATACCATATAAATATGTTATGTATTATAGCATCATAATGACTAAAAAGTGGTGTAGTAGACATAATAAAAGGTATCAAGAACCAAATATTTTTTCCCATTAAATTAATTTGATTTATGTTTATATGTTTTATTTTATAAATCCAGTATGAATCCTCCAAAACCATTAATATATTTTAATTTTTTAAAATTCTTTCATTAAGAGTATAACTCACTTCCACACAAGAACGAATATTATTATATTATTTTAATCCATTGGACTTATAAAATAATGAAAACCAATACCAATTTAAAGTAATAATGGGCCTAAATCATTATATATTTTGTGGTTTTGGTTATATTATTATATAGAGTCTGAAACCAATGTTTGAGAAATAATAAAAAATTCTCAGTCCATCCAATATAATCCCACCAAATATCCTATTTAACTTCTCTAAAATACATGAATTTTTTTTACTCATCCATCACCTGTCTAGAGTCCTCCCCAGGCACGAACAAGATCTCATGAATCCCCTCCCATGAATTTGGAGTTACACACAGTAAAGTATGGGATCCTCATAATCTCGTTTTTCAATTTCATTAATTATATTACACCTTATATTTGAAATTACAATTGATGGGAAATGTATTTCTATATCCTTATTATTTCCCATTTAATGTAAAAAATATGTTGTACCCCTATAACTATCATCAATCCATTTATAAAATTTTACGTGACATTATTAGGTTGCCTAAATTTCACTGTTGTTTTGTATCCTAAGACAACTATGTATTGGTTTCCATACACATTTAATATCAACATATTTATCTTTTAAACTCGTATAAATCATTTTATTGGGACATACAAGTGTGTATTCCATGCTCAATTACACTGGAATAAAATATAAAGGTGAATTAATCCACATTGTATGATCTATGTTGAAAACCTAAGTATCAAAATGAAATAAATTAAGAGGTGAAACAAGAATTTTATATCACTCAAAGGTATTGGGTATTGTTTAGTATCATTAGATGTCTTTTTGTGATAGAAATTGAGATTAATTACTTTATTTTATTTGTTCTTTCATGGTGTATTTATAGTTAGACATGACCTTTGTTTATTAAGTAGAGTTTAATTTTATTAAAACACCTCTCATTTTTATTATATGATTATAATGTTATATCATGTCTCATTTATCATGTTTATGATTCCAACTCATCTTATGACCCATTGATATGTCTATGTTGTAACATGTATTATACTCATCATTTTATGCCACATTTATTTCCATACATTTCCTTATATCTCCCCCTTTCATTGGAATGCACATAGGCTATCCCAAGAATTTTTTTGTTCAATGGAATAATATGATCATGTTTGAGATTTTTTCAAAATCATGACAAATTCAATATTTTAGGTTTTTTTGGAATGTACCTAATATCCAAGGACACTATACTTATCCACCTTATGGGTTTTATTAAGTTAAATCTTATATAATATATCATTTATTAATGTGTAATAAATAATAGTATTGTTATAAGTAGTCTATATATAATCTTAACAAATTTATTATTACTTCATATATATCATGTGTATTCATATAATTTTTCCTTATTAACTTCCTTGTAATTCATTAGTGAATTATGAATCAATATTGGAAAATAGATCAATAACCACACACTAATACTAATTGTTTAAAAAATAGTTTCATATATGGTTAAGTGAAATATATCAATATAGTGTAAATAAACATAGGTATACAATGACCTGATGTTCATTTCATTTAGTCTCATCCCATCATTCCCCTCCACTAAAAATTCTCATCCCCTCAAAAGTATTCTCTCTACCCTTATCCATCATCTCCCCCACAAACAGTCTCTCTGATTATCCATCGAGATCATCCATCTACTCCTCTCCCACGCCGACCCTCTTCTCCCCTAATTCCTCTACCATCCATTATTTTCATTCCAAATTTGAACCCCCCCCCCCCCTCAACGTTGCATTTCCTGCTATGTCCATCATTTGAGCTTTGACAGCTTTGGCATTCATCCTCCCCATTAGCACTCATATTTAAGTACTTATTTGATTGATCTTTGTACCAAAAATTAATATAATTTAATATATTATTCTCAATATCTATCACTATATCTTCTTGGTTCATATTTCCCCTATGAAATCTAGATTTCTTCTGGATATTATAGTGTTTATAGTGAACCAAATATTTTGGATTTTGATTTGTAGATACCATGGATATAACTTTCTTCCACTATTAGGATTAATGGTGCATGAATAAATCCCCCAATAGTATACTCCTATTATAGACCTCATTCATCAAATTTAATCCATACAACACCACACCAACCTAATAATGTAAACAGAAGTGTAAAACTATGGGAGATTATATCCCTACACATAATTGTTCATCCCCCAAGAAATAATATCTAGGTTGTCATATTTTATGTCAAATATTTGATGTATTAAAATCACAATATATATTTGTATCCTCACCAATTTAAAACTCGAGTGTTTTTGGGAAAATATATAAAATTATATTTTGGGTTGTGTTTTTTGATAATAAATAATGAGGAACTTCTGAAAGGGGATAAAAAATAGAAGAATACAACCTAATGGGTTTAAGAAGCATCCTAAGATGTTCTATCTATATAAAAAGAGTTGCATCATGATGAATCAAATTAATAAGAACTGGAGTTCATAAAGATAATTTTATAGAAAAATGGAAACATAAATATGCATAATTAGGTAGTGAGATAAAAATATCCAAGTAGTTTGGTATTATATGTAACAAATATTTCTAATGGGTTATGTCATAAAAGGCCATATTCATGAAAAAATTGGATATCCCGATAACCGAAATATGTTCATAAATGGAGATTTTGTATGGTATTCATACATTACATAAGGTTTCATACATTACAATTTCAGGATTAAGTGTTCACAACATCAAGGATTTTATCACACTATGATTTGTTTTCAATATAATTTCAATGGATATAGTAATAAGTGCTCTATACCGTGATAATAAGGTCATTCTAAGGAGGAGAAATGGAATGTTTATTTTCTTTTGTATTGGTGGTGACTTGTGTGAATTGAATTATTTTATTTTAATAGTACATGGATAAATTTTTGTTATTCTGTTTAGGTGATTGTAATGCAGTGAAGTAAGGGGTTGCTTTTGGAAATGTTTTGGGATCAAAATAAATTTAAATATCTGCACTGAAATTATCAGATAATGTAAATGGTAAATATAATGTATTAAATTGGATTTATTGAAAATAAAATTATGAATAAAACCATTTCACAATGAAGGATGTAGTTATCCCAAGAATGCGACTAATAATTTTTTTATTCCACATTTATAATGATAGGATATGTTGACTTAGTTTTCATATTAATAAAAAATGCAATAATAATTTATTAATGGAGTTATTAATTGAACTTTTATGATTTTTCTTGGAATTAATCGAACCTAATGGCTATTATAAATGATAATTTTACACCTGACATAATTAAAATTACATTAATGAAGGTGAATTAATATAATAAGATACATAAATGTTTCAATAATAAAAAATTTATATAATGTAAAATGAAGTATTTAGGAATAAAAGAGTGAAAGAAAGGGATCTTAAAAAATCATAGAGGCATCTGAATCTCATAGATTGCAATGTGCATATCACTATTAATGGTGAAATGTTTTGGATTTCTTGATTCAATATTATCTTTTTTGAAGTCCATGTTTCATTAAAAAAATTAATTTTTGTATTCAAATCACGGTTGAGTTATATAAATTCATTATTGATGAAATTATTCATATTTGTGATAGTATGCAGTGTTTTTATATTTATCTTTGAAATTTATTTCATGACATAATGAAGTTCATTTATGAATCTCAAATATCATTTTGAGATAAATATTAATACACTATTAAACCCTTGAAAAAATTCATATAAGAATTTTAAAGGTATAATTGATATAAATTCACGTATTTTAAACTTGTTTGAATTTTGTATATGAAAATACGTGTTTTAAAAGTGTTTCCTTCAAATTTAAAGAGTGTATCTAAACGTGAATAAATATTTTGAACTCCGTGTGTTGGATGGATGATCTCATTGAGGGCCTTGTTTATTTCCCCTTTTTTAGCATGGTGGAGGATATATTATTTATATGTGATGTTGGAAATATTTTTTTTATATGAGAGGAGGTTATTGGAGAGGGTCAGTTATTTTTTTTTTATTTTTTCTTCAATATCCCCATTCCTGGTGATTCACC
Source organism: Viscum album (assembly GCA_963277665.1). Taxonomy (NCBI): domain Eukaryota; kingdom Viridiplantae; phylum Streptophyta; class Magnoliopsida; order Santalales; family Viscaceae; genus Viscum; species Viscum album. The sequence continues at coordinate 1,222,614,090 of OY728159.1, forward strand.
ACCACTATTTTGGTCATGTGAACATTGAATTCAAGGTAGGATTTCTATAATTATGCTACACTAATTATTTTGGAGGCATCTAGTGTAACCTCGAGTGTAATATTGTACGTGGTGAGGGGTTATCCAAAATATTTTTGTGTGGGATATACTTGTGGATTGTATTTGGTAGACAAAAAATTGGCCAATAATTAGTCTCACATTGGTTTGGTAAATTATAGATCATCTAAAACCAAGATCATGGTCAAATACCATGATACATTATCCTAGAATTATTAGATGAATAAGATTGTATTCTCTCATGGTTGATTTTATATTCCACATAATAATATTATTATGGTAGACAGAACTCATTTATATTCATTATTTACCTCATGATGGGTTTTTCCATACTAGTGCTATAAATTTTAACTTATTTGTGGATTTATTCGTTGGATTTTTTTTAAATATGTATGTAGAAAACATTATAATTTAATGGAACTTGTTTTGTGCTTTCATATTTGTTTCTTAAATTATTATACTGACTAAAAAAGGCCATGTTCTTGGAATTTGATTCAATGTTATTTTTTCATTTATTAAAAAATTATTGTTTTTTTAATTCTCATGGACATGATATTGGATTTATTGTGTGAATGTTTGAATTAAAAATATTTTCTAATTGTATTTCAAATTAGTGGTCATGAATTTTTACAGGAATGAGATTTCAGTGATTCTTCAGTGAAATCCTACTGTACATGAAATCTAACATCCTTCATATCTATTTATTTGTATATATAGATCATATTATGTGTATATGTTCATTATTTATCCTTTATTATAATAATATAATGTTTTTATCTATGGGTGAGTAGGGATATATTGAGGTTATTTTTGTAGTTTCTAGTTAATAGTGATAACAAACATCTTATGTGATATTTTTCATTCCCTCTCAAAGATTTATTAAATTTTTGATCACTTTAGTTGAAAGTATATACTCACTAATAATTTAATTATTCAATTCCACATACATTAAATAGGTCAAATTATCCATTTGTTCAAAACTAATACATTTAATTTTCCCTAATCATTCTTTTTTGGATTAACTATTTATTTTAAAGAAACATCATTCTATTTTGTATTTAGTGGACTCACAAATTTATATCATAATTTGTGGCCTCATCCTTAAGTAATTTTTTTTGGAAAAACTGAATATTCTTCATGGGTTTTGGTTATGTTTTGTTTCATCTTCACTATTTACCTACATAAAATTTAGGAGTTTCGGTTTTGAGATTTTTGTGTTTATATATAATATTTCGGACCTCGTTGCGGTGGTTTAGGGTTTTCTTTGTAAATGGTATGTTTTACAAGTATACATTGGTTGGAAGAAACATATATATGTTGACCCACATACATATTTACTCATGGAGGTATGAATATATACATATATATATATTGGGGTTCGGTGTTCATATATATATATATATATATGGAAAATCCTTATGTGTGTAAGGTAATGTGGTATATGCGTGTTTAATCATATATACAATAATCCCCTTGCACATATTTTTCCCTAAAAATAGGAACATAGGGGCAGGGTGTCTATATATATATATGTGTGTGTAGGTTAATTTTTATGCAATATATAATAGAGGAATCTTGTTTCCATCATCAAAACAATAGAACATTGAGTTTGAGGTAGGTTCCCTAATGCATCGTTCTTTAAAATTAATTAATCGTTGATTTATTTTTTTTCATACTTTTTTTTACTAAACGATGAGTTAGAGTTATTAGAATAAATCTTTGATATGAAGTGATGTTTTTATTGAATTGAATCAAATAATATTAAATAAAATCATCCAAACCTAATTCAAAAAAATATACTAAATTGAATTATTGCAATGTGAACTAATTCAAACTGAATTGAATGTAATAAGAATTAATATATATAGGGGAAAAAATAATTTGGGTTGTATTAACATATAAAGAGTAAAAATGAATATACCCAACTGACTCTAAAATAAATTAATTATCTAATATCGACATAATAAAATTAAATTAACCACATCTAAATGAAATCATATCATGGTTTACCCGAGATAATCCTACATAATCATTATAATACTATTAAACCTCTCTTATCCTTCCTCAATTACGATTTCCTAAAACATAATGAACTATGAATAACCACATGAAACGAAAAAAAATTAAATTATAAAGGGTAAACCCAAAATGATTAGATGTTAATAAACTACCACCATTAAAACACACAATTAATTGATTAAAAACAAATAAAAATATAATGATGCATTTTAGAAATAGTAATACAAAAACGAACTGAACCTTACTTTTATAAATGTAAATCTAAATTACCATAATTGATCTAGAAGGAAAAAAATAAAGAAGTATCAATAAAAAAATGATTGAATCTAATTCAGACTATGTAAAACTAATATAATGATAATAAATATGATATTACAAATGATGAATCAAATTGAACAAAATATAATGAATTCAAAACTATATGAATACAATCGACATGAAATATACTAGAATAAAAAAACAGATATGAACTAAATGTAATCAAATTGAATCGATCAGAACCAAAATGAATGAAATTTTCCAAGCTAACATAAAAAACAAGACTAACTAAATATATGGAAAATATCTCAAATAGACTAGTATTGTACTAAAAAACCAAGCTAAAATTGGATCCAAACTAATTATATGCCATTGATAATAATAATATTATCTAATTAATAGGAATATAATTTTTGATAGTACCATTATGAAAAATGGATATGTTTCCTCCGTGCCTACATGAACGTGATTTGACCCATGGGGCATTATAGAACATATTTATTAGGAGATGACTTGTATAAAAATAGAGAACTTGTTAATTTTAGTCTAGTTTTTATTTTATTTTCTTCATCTCATCATACAAATATCATAATTATTACTTTCTATTTATAGAGGGATTTAATATTCTATAGAGGGGTAAAGAAGGTCACTAGAGGTGGATACATGGTTTTCATTACATGGGAGATGTATCAGGGTAGTGGATTATTAATTATTGTTTTTCATTTTTTTCACTTCCTTTATAATGTGTTTATTTTGTTTATTTTCTTTTCCTTAAGCATTCATGTCTATCATATGGATGGGTCATGCTGAAATCATATTTATCTTTCACTTCTATATTAATTAATGTCTTCTAGGAAAAATTGTTTCAAATCTTTAAATTCCATGAATCCCGAACACTTATTCCATCCCATGGGGAAAAAACATCTATCGTACTCTGTCTTAGTCATTCTTATATCAGAGTCTAACAAGTTAAATACTTTGTGTCAACCATTGTAGGTCCTAGGAAACATGGAATAAATTGTGTGGGACTACGAATATATTCATAATTGTACAACTCAATAAGTCTAGTGCAAATAGACTCTCTTAAAATCAAACAAAAAACACAATACTATTATCAAAGAATTAGGACCTAAATCTAGTTAATGAATGTTATCCAATTTTATATCCAATGATTCATCAGTTATATATTCCCAGTCATGAGGTATCAACAATATATTTTCTCGATAATATTTTTCCCATATCAATCATTTAACTATTCATTATTTTTAATTCATATACAATACATGTATAATTAAATTGATGATAACAATCCTAAAATATAATAAAATGTTAATAACTATATGATGTATACAAAAAAGTTGAAAAAAATTTATGACAACCAAAATTTCACACGAGTCAACTAACTATTTTCAACATTAATATACCAAGGGATAGAAACAAGTGTTGATGTATATACTAAAAATACATGAGAAATTGAATCTATACATTACCATTCACATGTTATCATTCAAAATCCTATTATATAATATAAATGAATAATAAAACATTTAGTATTTCATATTCATATAAAATAATAGATCAATAATTTTTCTACTAAACTATGTTTTTTATTAATCAAGATCAAGAACATTTAGTTATTTCATATGAACCTTCAAAAATAAAAACAACAACTGGGAAGATGAATATACTTATTTCATGATCCATAAATATATAATACTAGGGAAAATAATTTCCATCACAAGAAATTTATACTTTTAATTTATTCAAATTTCAAGGAAAAGTTTTTTTGTCCTAGTTTTGATAGATCTAAAGCTGATATTCTAGGATTATGAAAATTAATTTTATGATCTTAGGAATATCATCATTAGAAGAAGGAAGAAACCTTTACTTCTATAATGGGATAATACAATTGTGGGGATCGTAAAACGATGTCATCCTTCTCCAAGATCTATGGTCACTCATCCATTTAATCATTTCATTCTCATCTAGAGACCATTCATAATTAGATTCCATAACCACATCTTATTCCCTATATGAGAAAATTATATATTTATTATATGGATAATTCATTTTATATGAGAAAAATAAATATGAAAATCTGAATAAATTGTGTTTCTAATACCACATGATACTTTTTTATACTTTAAATGATTTAATATATCCAAACCAAAAGCTAAAGTAATATATAATACTCTATTATTGAATACTGTGTAATTTTACTTTTAGACTCACCAAAAATGTCACTAGACATGGTGCATCACCTTCTTCCTCTTTTCTCAGGTTGTTGTCTATATGTTCAGAAACATCCTCCTAAGATTCCCAAGGTCCTTCAATTGTGATTTTATTTTTAGGCATTTTATCTTCCAAATATACATCAACTCCATTTTCCTTGTCTCTCCTGAAATATTTATGAGTTTTAAAATAACCTTTTATTCATGAATCCTCTTTTATGGGTGTCTTGGAAAGGCTCATATTATATATAGCCTAACCATAAGATCCTGTAATAATTCGCCCTGTTAAATTTGAATAGTCTTATCATCATCGATTGCACCTGTATAAACAATCCAATTCTAGTGGTACATTTTATCCAAGTTCCATTTTCTGTTGTATAGATAGAAAGATGTGATGAAGACTCGAAGTGAACCTCTTTTATACATGTGTTATACATAAATTTCATATAAGGTATAAATTAAAATGGGTTTCAAATGAGAACATTAATTTATATCTAATAAAAATGTACTTTCTAGTAGTATCATTTTGAAACATGGTTCTATTCCCCCCTTTCTTGTAGAAACATGATTTGACCCATAGAGTTTGTGGTTCTAATATATTGTGTGGTGACAATTATAGTCACGGGATAAAGGGGTTTTTTGCTTTAGTTTTTTATTTTATTTTATTCATCGCATCAGTCTCTTAGGCCTTTTATAGCTTTCTATGGATAGAGGGTTGTTATATTATGCAAAGGGTGCTAGAAGAGCACTGGAGGTGGATAAACGAATTTCTTTATAGGGTAGGGAGATTGCGGTAATAGAGATATTAATTATTGTGTTTCATTTTTTTCTTCCATTATAGCATGGATTTTCTATTTATCTTCTTTTCCTTTGGCATGTGCATTCGACGTACCGATGGGTCATGGAGAAATGTTATTTAATTTTTGTTTCTATTTTAATAAATTGTAAGTGGTAGAACATCCTCCCATGTTGTGATTCCTTGATTCTTGATCACGGTTTTTAGCATGTGGGAATATCCCATCAAACATACCTCATCAAAGTTATTCTTATATAATAGTATAATTAGGTTATTAATATGTCTAACCCAATAGAGAGAATAGGAATAGTGAAATAATTCGATAGGGATTGAAAAATTTTCTAAAATTATATTGATAATAATGAAAATAAAATGATGATTTTAGAACATATTTATGGTATACATGTTAAACATTCAATATATGATGATTGATTATATAGATTCATTATAAAAATAGATAAAAAAATCACGAAAACCCAATTTATTTTCATGAGGATATATTTATGTGTTAACTAAAACACCCAAAACACCCAAACGTGTATAAAAATTTCAAATATCAGCAAGTTATACTTGAAATAATAAATAGTTAATGGGATAAAAATTAATTATTTCACATGATAAAATGCTCCCAATTTATTTTGGAATAGTCATCACATACAAAATGGCCAAAATATGATGTATTCAATAAATACCAAAATATGATTGGCTATATTATGCAACATTATAGTTAAGGACCACAATCAAGTATACCATTAGATCATGTCTTTTTTCCATAGCGATTCAAGCTAAAAGGACATTCATGTTCAAATAGAACATTTTAGAAAAATACTCTTGTTAGTTGTAGAGTTTAAAAAGTACAATTAAGAAAATAAGTGATCCAATTGTTTATAAATTTACTAAAATTAAAATTAATCTATGTTATTATTCAATGTGGGTTTTAATATATTAACCTCCTTTAAAATACACATACTGATATGATGACATAAATATTGAGTTCTTTGGTCTAATTCCAGATAATGGATAATCATTTTTCCAACCACCCTATGGATGAATACCTTTTTAAAAGGGATGGTTGGTATATGATGATTTACCCAAACCATTGAGAATGATAATCACACTTATAAAATTAATCAAAAGGCCATATGTGATAGTATAAATACATAGAAATAAAAAAACGATTTGTAGATGATATATAAGTAATCAAGTTTTAATATTTCAAGAAATTGATGGGATTTTCGGAGATTCAATTTGATCCACCATTGTGCGAAATCTAATGCCCCATAAATTCATTGATGGAATTTTTAAAAGTCTTCCTCAATTGGTTGAAACAACCAAACTAATCTTAATAAAATATATAATTGAAGGGTGAAGTGTTTGATAACTCAAAATTGATCAGAATAGGATTGGGAGGACCCTTGAAAGGGTAAATAATAGCAGGAACATTGATGATAGGGGAGCAATGGTAAAGGAGATATATTTGTGAACGAAATGAAAATATGTCGGGGCTGGACCTAGTGATCAAATTAGATCCCCAGAAAGTATGAGACTATGAGGTCTGGTAACTATATTCTAGTGGTTATGGTTAATAAAATAGTTCGATAATATAATATAATACATACTCAATAAGGAAATATAAATTTCACATCAAAAATATCAATAAGCATGAATTAAAAAGGCAAATGTGTAGTAATTATATAGAAAAATGATATCAAAGGAAGAATCTAACCTCTAATTTACAAATAAATGTCACAAAACCACCCTTAGATCGAATCTTCTTGAAGGGTTAGTAGGGAGGGAGAGATTTAGATTATTTTCACAAATGAATGAGGAAAGTGTACCCTTAACATCAAAACCCTGATGGTTAATGTTGAACATTTCCCCTAAAAATGACCACCAGTCATCTAGGGGTCTGTGGTAGTTTTTTTTTTGTGTCCACCTACACCCTTCGTTGATGATTCCACAAGCTCTTGAACAACATATCAAGCCCCATTCTGATGTAGAAATTTCATTTTCGATCGGTTTGAACAATCATAAATATAACTGAAAGAAATATTGAAAGCCCTACCCTCCAATAAATAGAAATTTACTTTTCTATTCAAATTCTAAATGGGCGTATGATCATATTGTCTCAAAATATACCCACTATAATTCTTATCATCACCGAGAAGTATAATTTTTCACCCCCTCCTCATATCCTCACATATTATAGTTAATAATTTAAGGCTAAACAACATCATTCCACTCTGAAATTATCAAAAAACATCTACATAACAACCAATAATTTAATGTTCCCTAGATAAAAAACTAGATCCAATGTCTATTTTTGTAATAGAAACACCAAGATGTTCCTAAATAAATCCCATATATCTAAACACAGTAGTGGTGTCATTGTTCAACACCTATAAGGATTATGTTACTCCCCACTATAAGCTTCATATCACCACCACCAATTCATATGCATTAGTTCCTCCTCTGTTTAAAATTCATGTAGAATAATTTTTACCATTTCCTATGGTCCTACCTAACATGGTTTCTAACTCACCTAACCTAAAAATACACTAGAACATGGGTCAAATTCAATAACTCATCCTCTTTACTGAATTCCATGTAGTAATGGAAAAATAACCATGATTCATGACAATCCCTATAATGTATAGGCGTATAATTTTAATGGTTGTATTTATTAATTGAATACATATTTTATCCAATATATGTAATTCCAGTTGTGGTTTGAATCTATCTAAATTATGTTAGGATAGGAAATCAGGTTCAGTGATTTCATGTGTACAGTTTTGGGAAGACTGGAGGAGTGGCACAATGGACATTTGTAGTTTTCTGGGGAAAAGAGGATATACCAATGGTTTATAAAACCATAAATACAGAGCCTGGGTAATATAGTGTATACCAATGGTCATTTATATAGTTGGTATACCACTATTCTATAAAATATGTATACCACCATTATTGGACCCTTGATATACATATGTCCCAAAAATACCATTGAATGTGTCCAGATGTGTTGGGCAGTATGTATTCCGTGGTTCTTGATTCGTTAATCTACATGCCTCCCAACTGTTTCATTGAACCCATTGGGATAAATTAATATGAGATAGTATATTCCCACAGTTCTATAGAATCCATTTCTCTAGGGATGTTGTGATGACCTACATTCCCATAGTTCCTTGATCCATTGTGATATGTGTGTTTTTTAGTTGTGAATCACATCACTTGGGGAGGTTGTAGTCTACCGTACACATGAGTGACGTTATCATATTCCAAAATATAGAAATATAAGATGGTTAATAAAATATTTTAGTTAATGTTGAATAATTATTTCAAAAAAATCATATAAATAATTTGAACCCATAATTATATCCTATTTTAAGAGAATGTGATGGAAAATGAATTACATCAGTTCACCAAGTGGTAGTATGTTGTACACTAGATCAATTTTTTTCATCCCATTTGATTTAAGAGAATATTTATGTAGGATATTACATTATAATAATAATATCTTAGTTTTTTAGAGATACTAAAGTAATTATTTCATAATAGTTTAAGAGGATTTTATGATGATTGAAGAAGAAATAAATGAAATTCCCAGTTTAGAATGTTACCTCTTCTTTAAAAAAAATTATTAGTTTAGAACCCAAAAAAAATTAATTGAACTGTGTTATAATCAAACTAAGGTCCCATGGATTTGGTTAGGTAATTAATGAATGTATTTTCATAGTGAATGGTTGAACCAAAGGGTTTTTAAAATGTGAATGCGATAAGAAATTGGGTACCCTTTTTTAATTGTGAAGGGGAATCACTTAGCATTTTATAAAAATTAAATGTCATATCCTCATTTTTTTACATTGAAAAAAGGCACTAAAATGGTTAATAATTGAACCTTATAAGAAATAAGTTAAAAAGATGGGCATCCATTGGTTGTTGGAAAACTTTTCAGTCATTTTAACCATTATGTTTTCAGAATAAAATCCCAAAAAACATGTATTAAAACATACTAGAGTAATTAATTCTTATTATTTATATGAATGGTATTGATTGAAAATTTTGTTTCTAACATACTAATATTTTTATCAACTCTTTTGAATTAAATATTTTCATTTTTTCCTATCTTTTTCTAGATATTAGTGACTCTAGACAATCCACATAGAATTATTTTTCCATTTTGCCCTAAACATTGGAGTTGCTAAAATGAATAGTAATAACTAAATTTTGAATAATATATGGTATATGAATTTATGAGATGAATAAATTAGTTATGAAATGATTTTATTATAAATAAAATATTTCAAAATAAAATTGATGTTTTTTAGAAAATTTTTTTATATAAAAACATTATTTTTAATGAATTAAATGAATAACTATCAGTTAATAATTTTAATGTAAAATATATTTTTTACATGATAAATTTTTTAAAAAGAAAAATAACATTTTTTTTGATTGATAATATAAAAATAAATCCAATATTATGATTAAAATAAATTTTTTCTATAAATCATTTTTTCTCATTCTGTGCACATAATTTGAAATTAATCTCCTCCATATATAAGTATTGAATTTGAAAAAATGACACAAATTTTTACAATAATTATTTCTGAATTTGTTTTTTATGCCTAATTTAATTTTGTTCAACCAGAATATTAATCGTGTTAAAAATTATCAACTCACTATAGGGTATATCAAGAAAATATAGATTTAAAATAAGTTATAAGGCGATAATTATTCATCCAAATTCATATCATAATTCAACCTTAAAAACATAGGAAAAAATTGAAATCTATAATCATCACATATCATTAAACATTATTTATATATTTTTTAATCCAAAATAATAAAAAAATTCAATGACTCTTGTTTTAAAATCCGTTATGATTCAACATAAGGACAAAAGTAAGTATGAAGAATATATTTTTTTATTATGAGATTTAAAAAATAAAGTATATGAGAGATATGTGTTTTTTATTTTAGTAACTATACAATAAAACTTATTTCATAATCAACAATGATGGATTATGGCTCTATTTAACAATTAAATATAATAAATGATAATAAATATTTTAAAAGTGATGTAATTTGATTGATTAAATGTGACAAATAAAATGTATAGATGTACAAGACATAAAATGAATTTGATAAAGAATTATATTTTAATTATCCATTTCCACAATATATTTACAATTAAATTTATGGGATAGTCTCAAAATTAAAAATAATGATATATTATTAAAATAATATTCTATTAAATTGATTAAAAATAATAAAATTCTTAAAATAATTCATGTTTGTAATAAAATGGTCTAAATTTTCAGTAATAGATGATATGTGATCCTATGTATAACAAATAATAAATAATTAAAAAAAATTAAATTGAAATAGGTGTTACCAAAGTTAATATTAGAATTATTAACTAATGATAAATGAAAATGATAAGGTTTAAAATTGACAAAAAATATAATTTTTTTTATTCTTAATTAAAACTGCATAATTCATGATCATTGAATATATGGTCATTTTTGGGAATTTTTATTGATAATTAAATTATTAAAATATAATATTTTAAGTAATTTGAAAAGTGTTCCTCGACCAAATTTTAAATGGTCACCACCCCTATCCATACAAAAAACACACAGTGAGCCCTATATCAATAAAAAACTCTACCAAATTCTATTATAAACTTCTATAGTGTAATTTTACTGTGTTTAAATTCCCAACAGACTAAAAATATATCAATTTATCTAAAATCTAGAGGATTCATTTCCAAAAAATTTTAATCAAATAATGTGATCTCATTCTTTTATAATCATCCTTTTCTCATATAAATATATGTTATTTACTATAAAGGGATAAATTTATTTCATGAAATATGTTTATGTGTTGTTATTATTTTTAAAACCCATTATAAACCCTCTTTCCAACACATGAGAAGTTAAATTTTTACCCATGTGTATGTAAGACGTACCGCCTCCAAAAAGCGATGTGATTCATATTCCATTTATATTTTCTAGGGATAGTGATGGGGGTGAATCAAAAAAATATATTATATATGTATATTATATAATAATAAACATTTAATTGTGTATTAATATTCACCTTCGTTTTGTTCCATATTTTAAATGATGAAAATAGTGTTTATTGGAACATATGACCTACTATATTGTGGAAAATTGTAATTAGTGTTTATTTCTATAGATTTCATCGATGACAGAAAATATTTTTATAATGAATATATATATGATATATATATATATCATGATATACATTTTTTAGATGGTTTAAAAAATGAAGTGATGAACTACTATTAATGGATCATATATGAAATTATAATTATGAAAGGAACAATTTATTTAATTATAATTAATCAAAATTTAATAAATATGAGTTTACAAAACATTCAAATGAAGGAGAAGATGAGGTAATGGTTCATTTCATAATCTCATCAATATTCGAGATTATTTATGTTCATGTCTCTACTAGATATATTTTCCCTTTAATATCCATATTTCTGAAAAAAATGATTTAAAAAATACCTTTACTATTATTCTATGATTAACTAGATTAATTTTTACAAATGTATTACATTTTCAAAAATGGTTTCAGATATATCTTTTCTTATTTTCAAAATGCGGTACATTTTGTATTAAATGAAAAATTATGGAATGAATGTTTTCAACTATTATATGAAAAAATAGATTTTCCTAATATCATGAGTAAATTTTTCAATGAGAATTTATAATTTTCTTTTTTTTTTGAAGAATATTTTTTAGTTTATAATTATAATGATTTAAAATAATTGAAATGGAAATGTAATTTTACTTATTAATTTTTCCAAATGATATTTCAAAATCATTCTCCATATTCAATTAAATTCATTTGTTTCACATATTCATTACTGAGTATATAAAAAAGGATTCTATCTTTATTCATTCTCCATATCACTTATGATTATGAAGAAAAAATGAAATTGTTTAACAAACACATTTCTTTTCCATTGGTAATGTTTTGATAAAATGTTTTGGAAAAACATTTATTTTTTCATGGGTTATGTTATGATGAAATGTTTATGAAACCCATTTCAATATATTTTACTTGATATGATGAACGGTTTATTATATTACATAACACATATGTATTACTTAAATTATTTGAGTGTTGGTATATATATCTCTCTTTAATAAATTGACCAGAATTGTTATATTATGAGATAAATTAGAATGTAATATAGAGTGTTCCCAGTTTCGTAACGGACTCAATCCACTATGTTAGTCATGGGAGTGAATCTTTACTACTGTGATGCATTGGTGAGTTAACCCATTTAACAATTAATGTCCCTTGAAATGAGCATTAAAAACTAATGAAATACTCTTATATGCTTATCTGTACTCGATTATTCCATGTCTTATGCCAATATTATGATCTCATGGTTCAATTTCATTTATTTTTGTATTATTCATGTCTTATAAACTGCAATATTTATCCATGATGTAATATTATTATCTTTGAGAAGCAAGGTATAAATTTCAATTACCATGATCATGTTCTTATAACCTTAGGATCCTGTTATTCATTTTTTGATCATTGATATCTCCCTTTATTATCCATACTAAGAATCTGATATCACACTTTTCTTATATTTACTTTCCTCAAGTTATGAAGAATTTTTTTAATTATAATATATCTTAGAAGGGTGTTAGTTATGAATAAATAATTTGGAGAAGATGTGTATATTATCTGAACACGTGTTTTATGTTGTTAACTATACTAGTCGTAAATTATTCTAGTGTATATCAAAATATTACTTTTCAAATATTCATCTATTTTAATGAAATATCAATTTATGAAAATTATGTGTTACTATTGTTCATATTAGTTAATGGTTTAGTTAAACATTTGAAACAATAATGATAAAACATTATTAATATACTTATGTATAAGTCTACATATAGGATAAAAACCAATTGTTTTGGTAACGATCATCAATAAACTAGGTTAAACATATAGTGTGATGGAATAATGAGTCATCATTAATATTCCCTATATAATATTTCCCAGGATTATATAGTTTCTCACCATGATTATTTTTTCTCACATTGTTATTTTGGGATTTAATCAATGGATAGAAACCGAAGGAATCATATTAATAATTAATGTAATTGATAATGAAATTGTTTTCCCCCAGATAAATTAAATTTTATGTGTGAGGAAATAGTAAATCCTATGGCTATAATCAAAAAAAATTTATCATAAAATGAATCATACTGAGAATCCAAATGAGAAATGAATAGACCAAAAAAATTATGTTCTTCAAATAGAAATGAATACATTATTTTAGGGGGTTTGAAGATCCACTAATTTTTGGGACATTATTAGTTACCCTAAAAATATATTTATTTTCCTCCGGTGTTTGATAAATAGAATTTTCTTTTTGTTGTTTTTAATTTGAAAGGTGAAGAATATTCTTGGTATATTGTTTTGAAGAACATTAAAAACCATATTTAATTGAATCTATGGAGTGAAATGAATTTAAAATATAATTTCTCATTAAAAAATTTATCTTAATATTTATATGAAAATTGATAAATAATTTTTTTATTTAATTAATAAGGATTAGAAATCTATTCATGTTTATTTTGAAATTTTTACAATATTTGTGAGGTATGATTCTTGTACAATCATACATCTTAAATGTTATTTTGATTTATTCTTTATTGGATAAAAAAAATAAAATAAAGTTTCTTACCCATAAGGGACAACAATAGATAAAAATTAATAGTTATATGTGCTATCATAGTGGAGACTGAGATACAATTTACCCTTCAATCTCATTATCTGGACAAGAAATAAAAATGGAATTTAAAGGAAACTATATATAACATGAAGACTACATTATGATATTTCATTAATACTAATTTTTTTAATGTAATATATGGGAAATTATCATTACGGAACACGTAAATATATCTAGTGTGAAATGGATGGTCATTAGGATGTTTAATGTAGATGTGATGGGATGAATTTTGATACTGATGAAAATACACAGACATATATATATAATACACCACATAATGTATTTTATTTTAAATGCAAGGATATTGGAAATTATGATAATATGTTTGAAAAATCATATTTTTAATGATGATAGTCAATGAAAAGAAGCTATTAAGCCAACAGACATATGGAAATTTCAAGTGATCTTTATTTATAATGAGGGTTAAAACAATGACATGGTCAGTGGTACACACACCATCAACTGTAGAACAACTAATGTCTTATTTGATTATATATCTACCCACTCAATTATATGTAGTAAAATTTAAAAATGTAACATAGTACCAAATCCAAAATTAGATGTGGAATTAGTAGTAAAATTTCTTAATGGTACTATGACCATTTTGAAAATCAATGAATCTTTTCCAGTTGAAATTTATCATGATATTTTCATTTAAATCATCCATTTATTAGTATTTATTAATTTTATGGTTTCATAGGCATATATTAAATTTCATTACATAAATCTGACATAAAATTCTATGGTATGGAAGTCATTTATAATACTTTAAAACATTATTTTTGTCACCTATTAGTATGATGAAAGAGATGGACATCCAATGGAAATTAAATCCATCTTATGTGTCATGTTTCTAACTCGAAAAGGGTATTTTTCTCATATTGTTTGGTAGATAGTAAACTTAGAATATATTCCTATTGTTTGCAAGTTTATCAGTGTCTTTATAGGATAGCATCCAAAACCTCCACCAAATAAATATGTTTAGCTTTTAATAAGACTCATATATGGTGATACACCTATTTCCATGACTCAATATAAAATTTCCATGATTGAGTTGAAAGAATAGAAAAAGAAACAATAGTATAATTTTTAAAATGGATTAATTCAGCCATGTGTGTCACCATGGGCTACACATAATCTATATGTAATGGTGAAACATGTATTAAAGAAACATTTCATTGATTATCCGGATCTTAAGTGGATCACTATCAAAAAAAATTATCATATACTCCATATTGAGAACATATTTGATTAACTATGTGAATATCAATACATTTACAACATTGATCATCCTTATATATATAATTATTTTATATTAAATAAAGGATGATATAGAAAGGAAAAATTGAATATATGGTATTCAAACAATAATTTTTTAGTTTTTTCTTTTTTTCCTACTTCATCATTTTTGAAATAAATGTATTTTATGAATACTATCCATAGAGATTAATATGATCAATTTATGGTAGATTTTATAAAATAAATTATAATTTATACAATCATCAAGGAATATAATGAAGACAATTTTAGAAATATGTTGATGACCCACTGGAAAAAAATATCTATATGAAAAATTTAAAAAGAGTAGTTTTTTTCTCGAAATTTTCATTCCCAAGTCATATAATATCATGGTAGTATATATCTGTAGAATCTTCAACGATATAAGTTATTGAAATAGGGCCAAACAATAAACTATGACTGAGATCTATATATATCATTTTTTATGAATATAATAAATTATTTTTATAGAATGATTCTGGACTATCGTGTCCACACAAAAAATCATAGTTGGATGGGATACAGGTTCATTTGGATGGATTAAAGTGATTAATTATTTTAGTAACTAATGATAAGGAAAGTCATCCGACTTGTTCATACTCTACCATGTAGTGGAAAAGTATTTTTAATTTATTGTGATTCGCCAATGAATGGATTGGGATGTTCCCTCAATAAGACTGAAATTCTTATAGCTTATGACTCAAGACAACTGATTCTATGTGAGAATAATTACCCAAATTTTGATTTGGTGTTAGAGTTGTAAATTATTCATTAATGATATTGATGGATTATATCTAATGGAAAAATTGTGACATATATACTGTTCAAAATATTTCATTGTATACTTTATCTTAATAAGAGTTGAATTTGCATGAGAGAAGATGGTGGAAGCTAAATAATTATTATGAATACCAAATACATTACAACCATGGGAAATAGAACATGTTGGAAGATGCTCTGGGACAAAAGGATTATTCCATTTTTACAGTGATGAGGATCGCAAAAGATTCGATATTATTATATAGTAAATGTATGGTTCTGTAAAACATGATGGAAGGTGATAAATATTAACATTCTCAAATGTGTGTTCAATCAATTATACATGTAATGATTAAACTGGTTTAGATAGAAGATAGAGAGCTACAAAACAAGGTGAAAATTATTCAACATTCAACCTTGAATATAAATAAATATATAAAATTATAAATTATATATGGATACCTTCAGTGCCATATTTGAAAGAGGATGTGATGGATGAAGATCATAGTTCTTCATTCTTTTATAATTATCAACATATGAAGATGTACTGATTTTTGAAATAGTATTTCTGGTTGGACAACACGATGATAAGTATTATATAATTTTCTTCTAAGTTCTGCATATATCAGCAAGATAATATTGAGAGACATAACTATATATGTATGTAACAACCATTTCCCATACAAGAAATAAAAATGGGATACAACACCATTAATTTATTCATTAGACCACCAATGACTTCTAAAGGGAATAATTAAATTTGTGTTGTATTTTATTGACTTACAATTACTGAAACTTCACTACAATTAGATAATATTTCAATATTGATCACCATAAACGTTTATACATTAGGGAATTGGTAATATTTTAGGGTTTTCCACTTTCAATTGTATCTGATTGAGATCCAATGTTAACAATAATGATTTGGAGAATACAATAGCTGTATTTAGATACAAAAATAATGTTTCTGAACATCTTTTCATCCTCATAAATATGTTCATTTTTATTGGATGATTCAACCTTTGAAATGCATGTTCAGAACTTTCTCTACCCATCTCAATGCTGGATGGGACCCCAAAATTTCATTGGATTAATTTTCAAAAAAAATGATTTCAGTCAATATTTTGGATATCTTTTTTCTATGGTAGGATGTGTAAAAATCAAACATGGCAGAACATAGTTGGATAAAAAATTAAATGGGACATGATCTATATGGAGAAGTGGAAATCATGATGGGAGTGATTTGATAACACATAAAAGCATCTCATGGATGATATAAAACATAAGAAGATATTTACTAGATTGATCTATGTTTGTACTTGGTGACAAGTTGTTACAATGAATATATCCCTTGATGATGATAATTAAATTTTTTGTGAAGGGGATCCTAGACATAGGTATTACTGAACATTTGATATTAATTATTATCTCGAGATGGTGTCTTATCGATTAGCTCATCCACCATATCTCTATATATATCATGATGTGTTCCAAATATTTCTATTGAGGAAGTAAAATCATGATCCTTCACATGTAAAAAATGTAAATGCAGTACTAAAAGATCAAGATCAAAATTTTATAGAACATCGAGTAGAGATTCTAGATCCTAGAGGTGATGTTATAAAAAATAAGATCAATCACGTAGACAAATTATTTTGGAAAAATCACTAATTTGAGGATGTAATTTGGGATCCTAAGGATATGATGATGCATAACTATCCTAATTATTTTGTATCATACTGAAGAAATTATATAGATAAATTCATTTTATTGGTGTTCAATGTATAACCCTTATATTTTTAAGAAATATTTCTCTTTAAATTATTTTATTTCTCCTTTATCATATATTATACGAAACGTCAAGCTGATATGAACTGTGTAAAATTATGGATCTATTATATCATAGTCATTAAATTATTATAAAATATTGTTAATAACTAAATATTGTAATATTTATTCTCTATACATTTATAAAATTTATTCATTCACTATAAAAATTATTGAATAAAAACAAAAAAAATTCAAAATAAAAGTGTTGTTTTTATAGAATAAAAGTATACACTGATGAAATTTTTTTTCAAAATTAAATTATTCCCAATTTTTTTTATTTTTTTCTGGAAATAAATTAGTTTTTTAATTTTTTTAATTTTTAAAATAACAAAAAAAAATATTTCAGTTTATAGGATAATAGTATATATAATTTTATGTTAATTTTTTAAAATATGTTTTTATAACATTTTTTCAATTCGTTTAAAAGTTATTATATAAATTATTCAAATGGTATTGAGTAAAATAAATTACGTATATAAAATTTCTAGGTTAAAATTTTTTAATTAGGCCCCTCTTATTTTATGTCAATTTTAATAGTAATAGTTGTAAATTTTACTAATACACAAAAGGGTAAATCTGGTTAACCAATATTTGAAATTAGTGACTATTTTATAATTATTCAAAAAAAATATTATTGGATGAATTACAAATTACCCTTAACTCCTTAATCTATAAATTTAATTATTTAATGGAATCATTTCCAAGAAAATGCCTTTTAAATTATTTAAATCTTTTAATGTAACAAAATATTACTCTTTTGGTATTTAATATCCTTTATGTATCCACATATGAACAAATGTATGTCATGATTTTATATAATTTTTTCTTTTGATCATAATAAAATTAATTTTCATGATATAAATATATTTATAATTTCATGTAAATATATAATGTCCATACTTTTGTATGAAACACAAATGCATTATGTCTCCATTTAATAAAAAAAATATAAAATGATTTTTAAAAAATTTAATGTGATATAGTTGGAATATGTTAATTTTAATGATTAATTAAAAATATTTAAGACATATTATTGAGTTGTGAAATAATTATTTTTGATTCACTATTGGTATTTATCTATTTTAAATTACATTTTTTAATTGTGTCAAATATTAAAATAAAGATATTTTATATGAGTAATATTTTTTAAAATTATCTCCAAATTTTTAAAATATTTACATAAGATAATTTGGTCATTATATGGTTTAAATTATCATGAAATGGAAATTTACTGACCAATTTTTACCTTATAAGTAAAAAATCACAACCCTTTAATATTGAAAAATGTGTTTCCATATATAATATTTTAATTTGATACCTATGGTTGAAATTAAATGATAAGGTCTCAAATTACACCAAATCCTGTATTAATTTGACTCTTTTATGGGATTAAAACCCTATAAAAATTTATATTAGAATACATATACATTTTGATGATTTTATTACTCCTTAATTTACTATAATTTAATATTTTGAGAAAATCCAAACGTTCCTCTCACCTCAATTAAAAATGGTAAAATACTAACTCACATATTTATACAATATTGTCCCTTATATATTAAAAAACTATAAATATTTATATTGTAAACATAAATATTCAAATTATATATATGATATTTATCTAATGAGGTCAACCGTTGACCTCTTTATGGTGATCTAAAGGATTCATTTCCAAGAAGACGTAATCGCTTAAAATGATCTCTTTCTTTTTTAATCATATTTGCCTCAAATAAATATATCGTATTTATAATAAAATATTATCTTAATTATCTCATATATTCTTAAATTTTACTATGATTTTTAAAACACAAATATACACTCATGCTTACACAAAACGATAAGTGAAAGTGTTTCTCATGCGTATGAACCACTTACCGTTTCCACATTGCAATAACATTAACTATTTATCAACATATTTTAAGGATGGATATTAAGATGGTATTAATGTTTATACATGTTATTTATGAATTAATTACAATTCTTTTACTATAATATTAAAAATTCTTACATACAATCCAATCAACATTAAAATGATTATGACATTTGTGCATACATGTGGACTAGCACCCCCAAAAAATGATGTGTTCCATTTTCATTTATATTTTAAATTTATGGTTATATATGAAAATTTAATAAATTGATATGATATATGTGGAATAGTTATGATCTTTTAATGTTTAATTAATTTTTACGTATCTTTCATTTCATCTGTTGAAAAACGATAACAATGTTCATGCTTAAGTAAAACCTACCATCCCAATGGAAGGTGTACATAATTTTAATATTAGAAACATTTTTGGATGGATATAAATATATATGTAATGAATATATATTTTATTTATAACATTATATATATTTTAAAAATTATTTTCCCATGTTAAATTTTCATATATCAAAACTACTAAACAAATACACTCATAATAAATCATAAAGTTAGTGCTCGAAAATATCCATTTTCATAATGAATTATTAGATAAATTTAGATATTATAAATATATATAAAAATCTTGTATATTATTATAATCAATCAAAATTAATTTTACCAGAGGTCGGAGTTCATTTAAATATAGGTGAACTCGAGGTAGCTATTTATTTCACAATCTAATCAATATTCTATATTTATTATGTTCAAGTCTCCACATGGGAATATTTAACTTCAATGAAAATATTTAATAATAATAATTTTTTTACCACTATCCAATCCTTATTTAAATTCATTTCTAGCCATTTTTAATATTAAAATATTAATTTAATGTAATATTGTTTCATTATCTAAATGTGCGGCTTCATGAATTTTTTTAAAAAAAATATGGAAGCAATGATTTTTAAAATCCTAGTAAATGAATTGAGTTTCCAATATAATAGATAAAATTTTGATTCCAATTTTCCATTACATAATTAAATGGGTTTTTTAAAATAAAATTGTTTCCTTTATTGTTTCACACATTTTTTAAAAGCAATTATTTATAAATGGAAATTATATTTTCCACAAGAATTATCCCAAAATATCATTCAAAATTATTATCAATATGGGTTGATATACATTATTTTTTGTCATGATTTAATGGGGACATCATTCAATTATATAATCATTCTTCTTTAAGTAGTTGTTTTATTTTTATTATGAAAAGAATAATGTTTTAGGAAACATATTTCATTTCCATGGGATATAGTGTGAGGAAATGATTAGGAAGCCAATTTATTTTCAATTTGTTATGATATTATGAAATATTTATGAACATCCATTCATTTAATGGATTCTAATATGATGATTTCATGATGATATTTTGGCACACAAAATTAGGATTCTCATTATGTGATGATTGGATCCTATATCTCCCTCTAATGAATTATGTAATTATTGATATATTATTAAATAAAAAAACATGAATGGGGAGTGATCCCAATCCAGTAAGGGTCTCTATCCATTGTGATAGTCCTGGGGTGAAAATTTACTACTAAAATTGATTTGGTAGTGAACCCATTCCACTAAAATATTCATACAAATGAGCCTTGACTACTAAAGGAATTATTTTTTAATCTTATGCTTATTCCATAATTCCATGTCTTATACCTATATTATGATCTCATGATATATTTAATTTGATTCTATTATGATTCTTATATTTTTAGATACTATGATTTATTATAGGATATAATATTATGATAATAATAATATGGGGTATTTTTTTCATCCATTACAACCACGAACACACATCTTTATTCTTATGTTATACTTATTTGAACATTGTTATCTCCCTTGTTTAAACTAACTCGCCATATTGGCTCACAATTTTATTATGATTTCTTTCCCATTGTTTTGGAAAATATAATTAATTATAATATGTGTAAAAAGGTTAATAGTTTTGAAAAAATATTTTGGAGATAAGTTATATATTTTATGAACTACATCCTTTATGTATTTATATTTCCAAATATATTATACCAAACTAATTCTAATATGGATTGAAATTTTATGTAATGAATATTCATATATTATGTTGTAATATCTATGTATTAATATTATGTATTTCTATTAAATTTCCATTGATATATAATATTAGTTAGTTTTACTATTAATATGGAATCTATTATTACAAATTCCATTCATCTTATGGGAAAATTTTGATTTGAAATTATACCAATTGATGTGATGAAAATGAAATTTTCCAAAGAGAAAATGTTTATATGTATATAATGTTTTAACATGAAAATAAAATATGAGTTTAATTATAATGAAATAATTTCTTTAGATAATAACATATTTTTCCTAATTTTACATTCAAAACTTTTTTAAATAAGATGAATAGTTTTACACTATTTAATTAAAAAGACATTTTTTTCATAAAAATAAGTATTTTACACTACTAAGGGAAGGAAAAATATTATCAAAAATTTCTAAAAATATTACTCTAATAAAATTATTATATTTTAATTCCAAAAATAAATTTTTTTTGTCAAATAAATTTTATGGAAGTTTCATTAATTAATTTAATAAATTTTTCCGAAAAATTAATACAAATCAATTTTTTGTAAAATAGTTATTTTCAAAGAATATAAGAACATTTCTAAAATTGATATACATATTTATAAATATATTTTCTTTATCTATATATATTACACTTAATTTTAATTATGAAATTATTCGTATTCATACCACAAGATTTTATATCTTGGTTATAATGTCTCTGATTAAATAATAATATTAAATTTATGACATTGTTGGTAAAAACATGATGTCCTTTGTGATGAAAGATATCAAATAAATTAAATTTATTTGAAAAAATATTTCATAAAATATTATGGAGATACATTCTACCAATATTTAACTGAATTTATATCATGGAATGCATCACTCTGATACACAAAAATCCAGATTATTCTACCTTGTCATATCCTCAAGTTCCCACTTTAAATCTTTAAATAGGTGGTTTCAACACTATACATGGCCATGTTTACACATTTGTTTCACAGTACATTCTCTAAAAGAACCAAAATATCCATTATTTTTTTCTTAATATGAAATATATTTTGTTTATGGTATTATATTAGAGGTACGTACATATGAAGGGTCAGGTATGTACCTTCTCAAGAGAGATAAATGGAACACATCCTAGACTTGAGATACGTTTGGTGGAATTGAAAATCAATATTTATATATAGCCCCATTATGATCAAGAATTTAATATGGATTGAAATAACATATGTTTTATTTACCCTCCTTCCTAAATCTCATTAAATCATTTCAGAGAGAGATTCTTAGAAACACATTATCACTAACTTCAGATTTTAGATCACATCATTCATTTTCTGCATAACATGGCTTCTAACATTTTGTTTCCCTTATGTTTTTATGAATGAGTCTAAACGCCTCTACCATTTATTTCTCTATCTATATTCCCAATAACCTTATTTATTCAAATTTATCACAAGAAATTGGAATCATACACTTATTTCCATATTTCACGCCATAACGATCAATTTGAATGCTCGAGTGAAAGCCATTATTGTATAAAAACTCAATCGTTAGAAATTGCAAATACCAGAAACACTTGAAATCCATTAAAAATGTATCAACATATTAGATAGGACATGAATTATTCAATTAGATGGACTATATGATTTAGGATGATACATTGTGATTAAAATCAACTATATTTCAACATCCATATATGGACATTTCCAAAACATTAAGGTAAACCTCAAACCCCTGCCAAATACTATAAAATGTTGACCCCCAAGAAAAAATTACCACTCTCTTAAATTGTATATTTGTAATATTTTCTTGAGAGAAATATTTTATGACAGTGATGAAGATTGGTATCATTGTAAGGTTTTTATCTATAAAACATATACCATTGTTATCATTAGATTTTTTGGGGATTCCAATGTCTAAATTCATGGTGATGTTGTCCCATTTTTATTATGTTATAGGTTTTGGTCCTAACATTTGCATAGTTTTTCATTCTACCAACCTTTACATGTAGAAATACTAAGCATCGAGATTCAAACCTTTTAGTATCTCTCTTTTAACTATCCGCTCGTAAATACTCTTTATTATCTCTATACATCATCGTACTTCAAGATTAATAGATAATGTAGAACTAAAACCTCTATATAGTGTCTCCTTCTTTAAATAGTGTCTTGATGGAATAAAAACATGGTTACTCAACATCATCATTATTTATTAATCATCTTTAAAATCATAACCACTTCCAACCTTCTTTGATTTCTCTAAATATTTATTATACACCACATTAATCATCAGTGGAATGGATGGTTGAATTTTTTTTGAGAAAGATATGATTCCCCCCATCAATCATAATTTCTACATAAATCCTTTAAAACCAAATAAATATTAGATATTTTTTATCCTCATAATGGATAAGATATAATTATCCTTTCGACATAATGAATCACTACACTTGTTTACTTTCATAGGGTGGTAATGTAATAATCAATAAAAAACATTTATCAACTCTAACAATCTTCTATGAAACTTTCTTAACTCCTTATATATGATAATATACGTTGGAAAAATATGATTAGAATATATTTAGTGATTTCTTCTTTGAAATATAATATCCCAATATCTATAATGTAAAAATTTCAACAGCTAAGCTAAACCCATGATTTGGATAATATTTTTGATGGAACAAAAATTTCTGTAACACATAACTTATAACCATGTTATTCTACAGGAGAATGCATCCCAGTACTTTATTGGATGTATATATATAGATAACTAACCCTTATCCACTAAATGGTAATGTATTAAGTGGTGTGATAAATTATAATCAGATCTGTTCTATGAAAATTTCCTTTCATTCATCTTTATAGAGTAACTTATATCCCATCTGAGTTATTTTTTTAGTGTATTAGATAGTTGTGAGAAATTCTCCACATATCATTAATAATATAATTATAGTTTAAGAATACATCTAATCTCAGTAATCAGGGTTATTCTTGGAAAATGTTAAATAGGCTCCATCATTAATGGATCTTTGGTTATACACCTATTGAGATTATATAACCCAAAAATGAAACTTTTGTAAAAAAACTAACAATTTATTATTTTTTTAATAACTTTTTACTTCATTAGATACATTAATGAAATTATTATGTTTTCTTAATGTGGTTATATTATTATTTAATAATTTACACCAAAGTATATAAATATTAACACAATATGATCAAGGTAGTCTCTATAAAATCTTTTCACTATATCGGTGAACATAATAAGTTTATTAGTTATATTTAATGGAATCACTATACACTCACAGATTCCATATCTTATATAGAACTTTTTCTTTGGTATATCCACCTTCGTGACCCACAATTGATGATATCCATAATGAAGTTAAAACATATAAAATTATATACCACCATGGATTTGATCAAACAAAGTCATCAAAAAGGGTAGAGGTTACATCTTCTTTATTTATATCTTCTTCAGTTCATTAAAATAAAGGAAGAGTCGCATTAATACATCTTAATTATTTATAAATAGAAAATGTGAGACCAAGGTGAAACACATGGCTAAATGAATCCCTATTCAAGGTTCTCATTTATTTTTCTCATTAATTATTTTAAGTCAGGTAGGGTTATTCTATAGGGAGAAATTCAAAGTGGAGGTATACTTTGAATGAGTTCTTATAAGAAATAAAATTTTCATTTATGAAAATCTTCTAAAAATTCGTCCCCAAACTCACACAAAATAATAAAATTAACAATTTCAAATAAATATCCTACCATCTAATAGAAATTACCATTTTTTAATGGGAATCAAGAACCATATAATGAATATGATTTCTATAGGAATTTTATATCAACTATCACACTTATAGACGATCAATGTTTGGTTTGGAATATAAATTTTTACCCCTCCCAGCTTATTTATGTGGGATTTGTGTGGTGAAATAAAAAATAAACATTATATAACATTGAATAAAACTATAGTGATAATAAAAATGTTTTTATAAATCACACTACCGAACACATAAGATGTGTAATAATCACAGACTTTAGATGAAATAATCACTCCCAAAGTAGTTTCCACTTGCATATCAATATTTAATTATAGAGGTTAATAATTGAAATTAATTAAGACATTTACAAAAATAGAAGAATTCACCTAAAATTCTATAATATCTTACTTAAATATTTGATCACAACTATTACCAACTCAACATCAATGATGAATATCTAATCCCTTTGTCAAACCGAAATGGATAGCATAACTATCATTCTTATTTTGTGAGAGAGATCAATTGTGTAAAAATTGATCATAATGTTTCTATATCATGACTCCTTATATTCAATCTACAACACCTAAGGCTTAACATATATAATTCATGTTCATCATTCAAATAATTAAAGGTGGTTAACTATGAGTCATGAATTTCCAAAATATATCCCCCTAGAGATTTAAACTAGGTGTGATGAAAGGCCTATTTTTATACATTGGTGAAATGTGATTCCATATCATTTTTCCCTTTTCAAGAATTATTTACCCATATGTTCAATTATACCACAACCACTTCCAATTATATTACCCATATAGTGATATAATGAAGATATGTAGTTTCCTTGGTCTAGATAGGTATTAACGATGATTTGTGATGAAATTATCATTATTTTGAAACCCACTAACCAAGTATACTCAGAAGGGATAAAATATAGAATGGACTAGTTAATGTAAAGACTACATCAATGATTTGAAAAAAAGGCTTATCATAGCCCCAATAATCGTGCATCTGATAAGTGGGAAACTCATTGTGATATACATAGATTATTAAATGAATAGCATAGGTTTTGTATTGATTAAAAATAATAATGTTATAGACTACAAAACAAGGCAGTTTAAATTTTAGGGGAAAACTGTCCAACACATGATATGGAGTTGGAATTTGTGATCATTGCATGTAATATCTGGTGGAATTATCTCTATGGGGAGAAGTATAATGTATAATATGATCATAATATCCTAAAATATATATTATCACGTATGTTGAATAATATTCTCTATAAATTATTGTTAGATGTCATCATGGATTAAGACTTATTAATACACTAACATCCTAGAAAAGAGAATAAATTGGAATATTCTAAAAATTGAAACTATATTAAAACATTATTTATGATGATAATAGATAACGAAACAATATTCATATGTTTTCAAATTATGTAAAAGAGAATCATTAATGAAGGAACATCATCAAACCTTTCTCAAATGATTTCCTAACGATCCCTCCTAAAGAAAAAAATGCTAAAAATAATTGGGAAAATAAGAAGAATATAGAATCCATGAGAATGGGGATATCCTCAGAGTTCAAAATTGATGAAGAAGTGGTTGTAAGATTAGGCTGATGAGTATGTGTACAATCTAATCCATAGATAAAGAAAGATCATTAATATTTTTCACATTTATTGTCCTTCTACATTCAACCTGGGAGTGCGAACATGTATTAAGATCTCTCAGATTACTATTAGTTGGAAAATATGAACGAGGAGATCAAAGAATATACATCAATTTTCATGATATTTCTGTATGTGATGTATTAAAGGAATAAGTGTTAGGGGTGATGAGAACATTACCCATAACAACATGGGAATTCTAAAACATCACTATGGAATTTTTCATCAAAACTATGACAACATGTACAGGAAAAAAAAGATATATGGTTTTTTTGGAACATTTTATACAAAAAAACCCACTTTATCACAATTTGAAAGGATATTACCCTTGATCAGCTTGCATGGATATACATTAGATAGGTGTTAAGGCTTTATTGAGTGAGAATATCAATTTTAATTGATCGATATATGAGATTTACAAGGATCTACTAGAAAGTATCCAATGTGCTCTAAACACTGAGATGATATTCTGTATGTATTATTATCCTCAAAATGATATCCAATCAACGTAGGATATTCAGACACTGGAATACATGTTGAGAGAATGTCATTTGGACATTAAAGGATGATGGGATTGACCTCAGGCTCTGGTTTTGTTCTCATACAGCAACAGTTTTCACTAGAACATCTAAATGGATCCATAATAATCACATTATGTGAAAATATGCAGAAAACTATCATTTTAGAATGATTATAGTATATATGTGCTTCAACAACCTGAAATGGTCAATTAATTGGATGAGATGGTGAATACCATTCACCATCACATTAAGGTATCCCAAATAAAATATAAGAGAAGTGGAGAAAATAGTATACAGGGCGTTGATATTGAGGTCATAGAGATGATATTCCTCTAAATATATCCTTCAAATAGGATCATGAGAATTTTTAATAAGGCAAGGCTATGTCTGAGGTTCATCATCCCCCTCTAGAATCATGATATTTTCCAATCTATGGCATATCAACATTCACTTACATAATCGAAGTCTCAAGTATATGATATATTAAATATATCCCTCATGAATATGTACATAATAGATCCATCACATGTATAGAATCTAGAGGTGATATAGTTGGAAAATGATCTCTGTTATAAGGAGCATCTGTTGAAGATCATAGACCAATGAGATAAAATTCTTACACCAAGACTAATCACAAGGTTAAAATAATTAGGTTGAATCCTATTTATTAAGAGGATAAATGTAAAATGAGGTAATTATGAGGGATAAAAACCCTCACATTATTAGGGAAATGAAATTTTGAGGGTAAAATTTCAAAAGGGGTGAAGAATTTAATGACTAAAACTATTATCAATGGAATTTTTTCCATTTTTTTAATATGGTATAAACCCCATAAATAGCATGGATAGCCTGATAAAATTATCATTCTCTTGTATGTAGAATGAAATAATTAATATTTAATGAAATGAAGGAACCTGTCTTGTTGGAATATCAACATGGCCTTTAGAATAGTAAGATGACCCTAAGGAAAAGTAATTATACCAATAGGAAATTAAAATCATATATGAATGTATAAATATAATTTTTTATGTTCATAATTATTATATGATATAATAATATATTAGTATAAGTAAATAAATCATTTGAAAATTATTAATTAATTGTTGGTATCTTGATAAAACCATAATTTTATTTAAAATTTTATATTTAATGTAATCATTTATAAGATAAATTATTTTTTATAAAATATATTTATCAATTAATAATTTATTATAATAATATAATCTATTGAGGACAAAATTAATTTTAAATTGTGTTATATAATTAGTTATATTTACAAAATTGATATTTTCTATATAAATGATGATTTTAATTACAAATTAAATTTATCATATTTGGAATATTATTTTCGTAAGATGTAAATCATTTTTAATTCAACATACAAAAAATGGGCGTGTTTAATTTTTTTTTTGATTTTTTGGTAAAAATAGAATTATTAAGAATAATGAAATACGATAATTTACGGTACTTAGAAAATACATGAATTATTAATTCATAGATTATATATGGATTATATAATCCTATAATTCCCAATAGAAATTCTCCTCTTACTATATTTAGTTACATGAATTTAAACTATTCCTATTTTTGGGAAACAATAATACACTGGTGAATAAAATAACAAAAACACTCATCTCCTCCCATTATAAATACCAGCCAGTCTCCACACACCTCTAATGAATTTAATATTATATAATATCCTCCCAATGCTCTTTCCAATATCCTTCCCCATGTCCATGATCCATTTCTCATGACAAAATAACAAATCCAATTTCTTTACGGAGGATCTCAAGGAGAATAAGATCAAGAGAAAAAAATCTCCTTTCATTTTTGTAATTTCATTTCATGTTCTATTATTTTATTATTCTCTTCTCACCTCCCATCATCCAAGTGAAATTATAAATCAATCATCTTTTAAAAATTTTATTTTTCTTAAGTTCATTTATTTACCCATCATCAAAACCCTTGTGTTATCCTTTTTTTTAGAAATAAATATTTCATTTGTGAGGTAATTATTTACCACCTTCAAGGATGAAAAGTTTTCATTTTTCATTACCACCTTCATGGTTAGTCATAAAACCACTAAAATAGTAAAAATAGATAGAAATAAATCTTCTACCCTTTGTTGGATTTTGAACTAAAATATTTACATAGTATTAAATAATGATACAAAACGAGTTCATTGTGATTAAAAAACCCCCTAAATAAATCTAAGAGATTATCATTAACATTTTATCCATTTAATAAACCTCGTGTTTGCAAATAAATAATTCATAAGAACAATTAAACTTTTATATGTCCATTCATAACATAAGACTTCAATTATGGATAATTAAACCCATTTTACATGATCTTACACACATGGACACATGAAAACTAATCATGTAATCAAAGATTTGATTAATCATATAATGAGATAATTGAACTCTATAACTCATAATTGTAAGAACCTAGACCTTGTTTTCAGGTATGTTTTTCCTTTTTCTGGAGTTTTTGACAAAAGTGGAAATTCGGGAAATTTTTGAAGTACACATCGTGTACTTTGTTTCCACTCAAGGCCATGTGATGACGTGTAATGGACACACACTTGACCATTTAGGGGTGACATAGAGGCTGCCTAATGTAGAGTACGGAGAATCCTAGTACACGCTCTGTCCATTTTTTTCACTAAACGCAATGGGGTCATGTCTAATCGCCAAAAACACATCATTTTTTGTCTCGTTCGGCTGAAAGCTCTCGAATGGCCGCAGATCCTTGATGAACCCCTAAGTAATCATCTATCATCCGAATCGAACTTTGTCTATTACATTAGAACTACATCAGTGTGTTCTATTTTATGTTGGAACCTTGTTTTCCAATACATTCTCTATTCTAGGTTTTCATGGGTTGAATATTTTGTGTATTCTTGTAGATCTATGATGTTATAAAGAGAGTCAAGCCATGTGGATCTAGTATATTGATCTCCTAACATTGAGGTAGGTGGTTTGTGCCTTTCTGTAGAAAGTCTTTGAGTATTTTTGTTCAAATTCCACCAATACCCTTGAATGGGGTATTGCGTGTTTCATGTTTTACCCTTGTTTTTCCTACTTTTCTTATTTCCTTGTGCATTGGACATTGCTTGTAAATAGAGTAATTTATTATTCCTTAGATGTTGTTCCCATTAATGTTTTTCTATTATGACCGTTTGGTCTAGTTTTTCCTGTTAGGCTTTTTCTAGTTCAATGCCTAATCGTAGGAAGGTGTGATTGTTTTTATTTCAGGCTGATATGTTATAGAATGAATGCCAAGTAGTTCTTGAGGATACATTGGCCCTCACGTGATGCGATACTTTCAAACATTACACAAGGCTATGAGAACCTAGGGTATAGACCATAGGAAGAATGGATGTAAGGGCTTCTTTATAGTGTCTTTAATTAACAATGTGAGACAACATGGGGAATTGACATTGAGTGCTTCCTCAAAGAGTCTGTAGTTCCTTGACATGGGCCCCAGGGGGAATGAGACTTTGAGTGCTTCCTCAGATCACCATTAGTATGATATGAGACTATAGGGGGAATTAACGGTGAGTTCTTCCTCAGAGAGTCTATTCTTTCTTTCCTTAGCTAAACCAGACAGGTGAGATAGTGTGTGCCTCCTAGAGGGTTTCTAGTACTTGTAGGTTTAACCATAGGGGTTAGTCTGTGATAACTACCCAGAGGTTACCTTTTCATTCTACATACTTGAGTGGTTGTTTCTTTTTTTTAGATTATATGATAGAAACTATGGATTGTTACTACTATGTATATCATGTTACTGCTTAATGTTATCGATTACTATTTATATCTTATTGTACTTTACCTACCATATATTCGCTGACTTTTAGGCCCAAATCATTGGGAGGTTACCTATCTTGTCCTTGCCTCACACCCTATTCGGTTAATGCTTTTGTGCCCAAGAAATTTATATTGTTGACGGTGTTGATAAGGGAAAGATCCCTTCAACTTCAGGTACTTGATTGCACTAGAGATGGAGAGCATGGGACCAAGCCGAGGCATGAGATACTGAGGTGTTTCTCATCTGTTTTTCTTTTGTACTTTGGTATAGTACTCTATTCAGCATTGTGACTTGTTTCACTGTTTTCCTAGACATATATATATCATGCATCATTTACATATATTTCTGCTCCATTTTTGTATTTATTCATCTTCTGTAGTTATTATTGTTGGATAACTATGGCATCCGCTATTATACTTGTTGTCACTTCGGCTGTGTAATCTACCAATAAGGGAATTGTTTCCCCCACTTTCACACCCAAGTACCTCACTGCTAGTCAGCAGCCTCTGGAATTTGGGGAATTGCACCTGAGAACATGTGACCAAAAGGGTATGAGACGACTCTGCCAATGAGGGCATAGTTTCCCCACTATCACACACAAGACCCTCGCAGCTAGTCGGCAACCTCTGGGATTTGGGGAAATTCACTAGAGTCAATGTGACCAACGGGGTACGAGGCGCCTCTGGATGGCCTCCAGATCCAGGGAATTACAAAGTGGTATCATATGGTTTCTTTACTCTTGACATACTATTTGGTGCTTTAGCCAGGGATAGGGTGGAATAGGAACATCATAATGAGTTATTTTTGGGAGTAGCTTAATCGTCTATAGGGAAAAGATATAATACCTCGTTTATTTCCATTTTAATTGATTTTCAAATTTTATAGTTGATTTTATTTTACCGATGGGTGATTCACATGTTTTGTGCTATTACTGTTGTGGTTATTACAGTTATATTTCTGTTGCAACCCGATGAGATGTGGGTATTACTTCTCATGCATCATATATTGACCTGTTAGAAATCACATTCCATGCATTCTTGTAATGTCAGCTAGAATTCATTAGAGATTGCATGTTATTTTGATAGATGTTGTGTACAGTATGCATATTTTTGTGATAGATTCATTGATAGAATCCCTACTAATTGATAGATAATTTGTTTGTACAGTACCTTGCATAGATGGATTCCAAAATTTGGTTCTTGAGGTGTTATGGGATCTCATGGACCCCAATTTGTTGGGTCATTGTTTGATATCTTTTTTATAACCTGTATAAGATGCCAAGATTATATTCACAGGGAGTATGGGCCCTCACAAATCACAATTTGGCACACTAATGCTTGTTTTCAGTGTTTTCTAGGCTCCATAGCAGTTTCTGAGGCTACTACCCGAAAAAAACCCAAAATAAATGGTGTGTACATTATGAACACACCGTGTAGTCTATATCCATGTCACTAACACTACGATCAGGGACACGGTGTTGTGAAAATTTTTTGGGAACACGCCTTGTACCACCTGTTCACACCGTGTAGAGTAATCCTAGGAACCCAACCGTGTAGCTAACAAAAAGGGTCAGGGAAGTCTCTTCTTATACACACTGTGTCTATCTTGAAAATGTCGTGTAGTCTGGACTGGGTACCCGTCCATGTCACGAACAACACGGGCCAGGGAATTCCTTCATGTGCACGCCGTGTTTCCGTGGAA
The DNA here is from genome assembly GCA_963277665.1 of Viscum album. Classification (NCBI taxonomy): domain Eukaryota; kingdom Viridiplantae; phylum Streptophyta; class Magnoliopsida; order Santalales; family Viscaceae; genus Viscum; species Viscum album. The sequence goes on from OY728159.1 coordinate 1,222,647,567, forward strand.
CATGCCATGTATAGTCAACCATGATGCTGACCTTGTAACTAAAAACACGGATCGTCGGAACCTTTTCTAGTAAACATCGTGTCCTTCCTAAACATGGTGTGTAGTCTAGGGTTTAAGAGAACCGTGTGGGTTAGCTATTTATGGAGGCTAAGGAAGGGAAATAGAGAACAAGTACACGCTGTGTGTGGGTACAACACGCCGTGTGTTTGGGGTGTTACCCGACCAATTATGGGAGAAGTACACTCCCATGTGAATGGATTAAAACAACACGTTGTGTAGTCATGTTTTGTAAAACATGATTGTTTCTATATCATGTTCCCCTCATGTACTCTTGAGTTTCAGTCCTTGATAATCCTGATCAATGATGTTCTTTTTTCCTTTCAGAGCTATGGCAACGAGACATCCTCCAGTTGTCCGTCAGATGCCGGGCAGTGATCAGAAACCAGATATGGCCGATTAGGGACCTCCTACAGATCCTCCTACTATGACATCCTTGGAACCAGTAGTCATACCAATTTCATGAAACAATGCGCAGTTTGGGGAAGGTTTTCAGAGGATGATGCAGACCTTCCATGGAGCTCCTCCTCCTTCCTTGACAATGGCATACTTGACTCGGGTTTTCCAGCAGCATCACCCTCCGACCTTCTCAATGGAAGGTGGAACTCAGGCTGTAGATTCATGGATAGAGGCCATGCTAACTATCATTGAGCATCAGGATACGCTGACAGAGAGGCAGGTCAACCTCGCCACATATATTCTATGAGACTCCTCCAGAAGGTGTTGGGGCGTGATCTCGCAAGCGGGTCATCAGCAGGACTATGGCGTGGGAGGAGTTTTTGCACATCTTTTATGACTAATTTTATCCAGAGACCCTGAGGGTTGAACGATCCTGATAGTTCATGAGCCTAGATTAGGGTACTCTTTCTGTCATGGAGTATTCTTCTCATTTCACCAAGAATAAGCATTTCACACCCCTCCAGAGGGTATATGTGTTGTTCATGGCAACAATGTTTTAAGATGGTCTCAGATGGGAGATATTCTCATAGGTGAAAAAATTCATGTTGACTTACATTGATTCCATCACCAACTAGGCACTGATTCCAGTGCACAATATGAGAGATTCTGGATCGGGGAGCTAGGGTGGTTCCACTTCCAAAGATATTGCTTCAGCAGCTGACAGTAGGAAGCGCCATAGAGATTCTAGCATGGTGATCTGAGGCGGTGAAACACATCTTCAGGTAGCCAGGTGGTATGGTACCATTGTATAATATCTAGGTATATAAGGCTGGAGTGCCCGAGAGACCTTTAAAAGTGACGATATTGCAGCAAGATAGTTCACCACCAGTGTTTCTGTCAGGTTTTCTCACTAGCAGCTATTGACTGAGTTTCATCCATAAATCCTCATTCAGGAGAAGCACCACCAAGTTCTCACTAGTCTGGGAACTAGAGTTCTTCCAGCTGTTCGAGCCGAGGTGGAGGTCAACTCTGGGATGGTCAGTCCTCGGTCTTCTAGTGACAGCATGGTGGATCAACTCAGAGCATTTAGGCAGGGTCACAGGGCCATGGTACAGGTTGTGCTTTTGTAGTAGAGCAGACCCAATAGGAATAGGATCATGTACCCTCTACAGTTAGAGGTACAATCTTAGTAGCCTCTGTTATATATTATTCTTTTTTCGATACTGGTGCTACACATAGCATTATCTATGTTGCTGTTGTGGATATCCATGGGCTCTGTATATTTTCTTCTGCTGACATGTTGACACTAGACAAACTGTTGGGGACTAGGATGGATAGTGTACGTCAGTGTAAGAAGTTACCTCTAGTGGTGGTTGTGTATCACTTTATATGGGATCTCTATGTCTTAGAGATTACAAGCTATGAGGTCATTCTCGGAATGGACTGCCTCCTTCCATTTCGGGCATTCTTCGACTGTTATCCCCACAGGGTGAGTTTCATATCACCATAGGGGGAATATTTTCTTCAATAGGGCGAGTGGAATGTCTAGGAGACTAGAGCTAGACTAGAGAATCATGGGCTTGGCGGAGTTACATATCAGATTTCCAGTCTGTATCTGGATGACTTGGGGACTTCACAGTTAGACTTTCCTCCGACGGTGGATCGTTTCAGGTATGTATTTCTAGAATACTTTTCAGTTTTTCCTCCGAAACGTGAGGTATACTTCTCAATTAGGCATGTTCTAAGAGCAGCACCGGTTTCCATTCCTCCTTATAGGATGGATACACCTGAGTTGCCGGTGCTCAAGAAGTAGTTGGAGGTGTTGCAGGAAAAGGGCTTCATCTGACCCAGTACTGCTCCTTGGGGTTCGCCTACCGTGTTTGCAAAGAAGGAAGACGACACCATTAGGATTTGTGTGGATTCTCGTAATATGAACCAGTTGATGGTTATGAACTGATATCCCTTACTTAGGTTTGATGACCTCTTTGACCAAGTTTGAGAAAACCGGGTGTTCTCAAAGATCGATTTGAGGTCCTCTTATCATCAGTTGTGCATTAAACTATCTGATATACCACTTACAGCTTTCCAGAGCTGGTATGGTCTATATGAGCATATGGTTATGTCGTTCGGCATCACGAACGCTCTTACAGTTTTCATGGCACCAATGAACCGAGTGTTCCATCCATACTAGGACTCTTTTGTGGTGGTATTCATGGAAAATAACTTGGTTTACTCTCACACATGACACAACCATGCTACCCATCATGAGGTCGTTCTGAGTACACTGAGGGAGCATCAGTTATATGCTAATCTCTCGAAGTGCCAGTTTGGGATGGATTAGATTCACTTTTTCGGTTACATCATCTCAGTGACTAGAGTATCAGCAGACCCAAAGAAAGTGAGAGCAGTAGTATCCTAGGAGCATCCGAAGAATGTCATGGAGGTGTGGAGTTTTCTGGGGAATGATGGATACTATAGACGATTCATACAAGACTTTTCACTCTTAGCAGCACCGCTTATAGGTCTGAAGAAGAAGGGAGCGAAGTTCTATTGGACAGATTCTTTTGAGTCTTCCATTAAGGAGCTGAAAGGGATGTTGACTTCAGCATTGATACTAGTCGTTCCAGATCTAGGTAAGATCAACATTATCTAATGTGATGCCTCATGTATTGGTTTGGGAGATGTGATTATGTAGGGAGATGGAGTTGTTGTGTACGGTTCTCGACAGTTGAGGCCACCTGAGAGGAAATACCTAACATATGACCTAGAGTTTGCAACTGTTGTTCATGCCTTACACTGTTGGAGACATTATCTTCATGGAGAGAACTTTGTGGTGTTTACCGACCACAAGAATCTCAAGTGCATCTTCACTCACCGTGATCGGAATCTGAAACAGTGCTGGTGGGTCGAGTATCTTCAGTCCATTGACTTTGAGATTCCCTTTACACCTGGGAAACGCAACGCAATGGCTGATGTGTTGAGTAGGAGGACTCAGATTCAAGAAAACTCAAGAGGCCAGCAGTGAGTGGCAGCTTACGGCTATGTCCTTTAAGATACACCTGGAGCTGCACGACAGACAGGGGCATACATTCCTATCTTCTGTAGATGTAACATCTACACTTCTTGATTGGGTATGAATGAGACAGATATCAGATTCTGAATTCCTAGTCCTATGGGAAAGTGTGTCAGGAGAAGAACATATTTTTGGATGGACAGTGGGAGAGGATTTGATCATACATTTCCAAGAACACATATGGTTGCCAGCAGACATACACGAGGAGATGATGTGGGATTTTCATTCCTCATTTTGGGCAGTTCATCCTGGAGTCGCCAAAATGTATCTTGATCTACACCTCCAGTATTGGTGGCTAGTTATGAAGAGAGAGTTTTCTGGTTTTTTAATGAGGTGTTCCACTGGTCAGCTGGTGAATGCGGAGCATCAGCAACCATAAGGTCTTTTATAGCAGTTACACATTCCCGAGTGGAAGTGAAATGATGTCATGATGGACTTAATTACTGGTTTTCTGAGGACTCCTAGAGGGAATTATGTTTTTTGGGATATCATCTATAGGCTTACGAATTTTTCTCACTTTCTCTCGAACAAGGATACCTTCAATGTTGATGAGTTGGGACGGTTGTACATCCGAGAGATTGTAATCTATATTTAGTTCCAAACTCCATTGATTCAAAAAGAGATGTGTGTTTTACTTCTTGGTTCTAGCAGGGGATTCAAAAGGCTTTGGATACACATTTACTTTTGAGTACAACATACCATCCTCAGATAGATGGCCAGTTCGAGTGTACTATTCAGGTGCTTGAGGATATGATCTGAGCTTGCATTCTGGATTTTGGAGGTTCTTGGGCGAAGCATATACCTCTTATGGAATATCCTAGAATAATAGTTTTCAACCCACTATTCAGATGGAACCGTATGAGGCTTTGTATGGTAGCCCATGCTGATCACCTTTATGTTGGTCGGAGGCAAGAGAGGTAGCTTTGTTGGGACCTCATCTTGTTCGGGGGACCTCAGAGTAGATTGAGTTGATTCGGAAGAAAATGGCTACGACATAGTCTCAACATATGTCTTATGTTGATCAGTGGAGATGAACTCTAGAGTTCGAGGTCGGGGATCAGTGTTCCTGCATGTCGCACCAAGGTTGGGACACAAGAAGATTAGGAGACAGGGTAATCTTTCACCGAGGTACATTGGTCCGTTTGAGTTGTTGGAGAGTGTGGGGCCCATTGCCTATCAGTTGTAGTTACCTCAGTGGTATCAGTTTATGCATGACACCTTCCATGTTTCTAAGCTCTAACATTACTTTTCAGACCTGTCTCATGTCGTTCAACCTGAGGAGTTTGAGCTCTAAGAGGATGCATCGTTTGAGGAGCTTCCTATCTGAATTGTTTATCATAGTACAAAGGTCTCTATGGCTAGCCTATTCCTATGGTACGGGTGCTATGGAAGCACCAGAAAGTACATGACGAGACTTGGGAGAGGGAGGCCGATGTACGATCACAGTGGTCGAAGCTATTAGGGGATACATCTTATATGCCTCTCTAGGGAAATTTGGGGATGAATTTCTTTGAGGGGGGATGTTTGTAAGAACCCGAACCTTATTTTCAGGTATGATTTTCCTTTTTTTTGGAGTTTTTGAGATAAGATGAGATTCTTGTAATTTTTGAAGTACACGTTGTGTGCTTTATAAGTACACACAGTGTACTTTGTTGCCGCTCGAGGCCAGGTGCTGGCGGTGTCATGGCCACACACATGACCATGTATGGTTGATATAGAGGCCGCTTAAAGTGGAGTACAGAAAATCCTAGTACACACTGTGTACTCCAAAAGAACACGTATTGTACTTTCTTTTTTCCCTAAATGCACAGGGGTCGGGTCTAATTGTAAAAAACACCTCCTTTTTGGTCTCGTTTGACGGAGAGCTCTAGAACGGCTGCGGATCTTAGACGAACCCCCTGAGTGATCATTCGTCATCTGAATCGAACTCTGTCAATTGTGTTGGAACCACATTAGTGAGTTTTCTCTTCATTTGGAACCCTGTTTACCCATTCCTTTCCTTTTCTGGGTTATCTGGGGTTGATCATTTTGTGCATTCTTGTAGATCTATGATGTTTTAAGAAGATTCAAGCCCCATGGAACTAGTATATCGATCTCCTAACACCGCGGTAGTTGGTTTGTGCCTTTCTGTAGAATTTCTTTGAGTATTTTTGTGCAAATTCCACCAATTCCCTTGAATAGGCTATTGTGTGTTTCCTGTTTTACCCTTTTTGTGGAATTCTTTCACTAGTGCAGAAAACGTTTTTTACGTCACCATTTTTTACGTCGGTTATATAAAACCGACGTCATAATATGTAAAACGAGGTTTTTTACGTCGGTTATTTAATAACTGACGTAAAAACCTGTGTTTAGTACACCTTTAACGTCGGTTATTTTTATAATCGACATTATTAATCGCGTGGCTTCGTTTTTATGGCGGTTATACATTAACCGCCGTAAAAAACAGAAGCGGGGGGTGTTTGTTACGTCGGTTATTGAATAACCGACATAACAAATCGACATATGTACGAGTTATTACGTCGGTTATTCAATAACCGACGTAAAAAATGTGGTTTTTGAAGGCCTTTTTACGTCGGTTATTTGATAACCGATGTAAAAAAAGAATCCGCAGATGTTTTTGACGTCGGTTATGGAATAACTGACGTAAAAAACGCGGATTTTTATCCCTTTATAACGTCGGTTATAAAATAACCGACGTAAAAAAAGAACCGGAGAAAGGTTTTTACGTCCGTTATTGAATAACCGACGTTATAAATGTTTTTAAAAAAAATTATAACGTCGGTTATTGAATAACCGACATGATAACTCATTTAAAAATTTACCCAGACCTGTGGATTGTCATTCGCGATTTTACCTTCGACAGTCGCGACTCGTCTCTCTCGCGCGTAAACCCGAATCGGCTCGTCCATTTCGTTGGTTTAGATTCATTTTGCGATCATCGTTTCTCATATTTAATCTCCTCGGATCAATCATCTAAACTCGCAGCACTCAGGTAATCCTCCCACTCGTTTGTTTTTTTCGCGGATAGTATATATATATGTGTTTTGATTTTTTTGTTGAAACTAGCTATGATTCTTCGATTGCGAACCCTTTTAACTCGTTTTGGCACCATAATCTTATTTATCATCCCTAGATCTATTAGTTCGACTTGCAATATTGAATAATTTTATGATTTCACTAATTTTTCATCGTTTTCTATAAATCCCCGAGAGGGTTGGGGCGTGTCCATTTGGATGGGTTTCCCTTTTACAGTTGTTACTACTTTATTCACACACAACCATGGCATAGGTGCATGGATTTGGGATCACATCACCATTTTCACCCCTGCAAACAAAGTTTCACGAGGAGGACTCACCAGATTTCCCCTCGGCATGTTAAAAATTTAGATACCCTCTTTTCAGCAAGTAAAAAATTAACTAGTTTTTTCTTCACTACATATCCTAAACAAATAAAACCACCATTCTTTCTAGAACCTCTACTAGATCCATTGCATCCATCAACATACATATTTGGATCTGAATGCATCCCATAAGCCTTATGTTCCATGATAACATCCTTTACTGATCTATAGAAAATATGATGGTCTGCTAAGATCTCCATTTAAAAGTCAAACCCCACCAATTATTCATCCTCATCATGAGAAAATGGCACAACATCTGAATTTCTGATTCAATCTCTTGGGTCACTGAACAAACATTAACTCCTTCAAATCCACACCTGGAATAGACAACCTAATGTCGAGTTCCTTCTCTATCTATTGAAACTCAGTTCTTCCTCCACACCTAAAAACATTATTTGAATGGCCCAACTTCTTGTTATGGTAAATTTTCAGTGATTCCAAGGGGGTGGGAGGGCTATCAAGAGGGTTGGGGGTGTCCAGGGGGGTGTCCAAGGGGGTAGGGTGTGGGGGGTGGTGTCCAGGAGGGGTGGGGGGATGTCCAGAGGGGTCGGGGGGTGTCCAGGGGGGTTTACAAGGGGGTGGGTGGGTGTGGGGCGGCGGTCCAAGGGTGTGGGTGGGTGTTGGGGGGTGTCCAGGGGGGTGTCCAAGGGGGTAGGGGGTGGGGGGTGGTGTTTAGGAGGGGTGGGGGGCTGTCCAGAGGGTTGGGGGTGTCCAGGGGGTGTCCCAGCAGGTCGGGGGTGGGGGGTTGTGTCCAGGAGGGGTGGGGGTGCTTTCTAGAGGGGTCGGGGGATGTCCAGAGGGGTCGGGGGGTGTCCAGGGTGGTGTCCAAGGGGATGTGTGGGTGTGGGGGGCTGTCCAAGGGGGTGGCGGCCTATCCAGAGGGGTCGGTGGGGTGTCCAGGGGGGTGTCCAAGGGGTTGGATGGGTGTGGGGGGCTGTCCAAGTGGGTGGCGGCCTCTCCAGAGGGTATTTGGGGTTGTCCGGGTGGGTGGGGGGGGGGGGGCTGTCCAGAGGGTTGGTGGATGTCCAGGGGGTGTCCAAGGGAGTAGGGGGTGGGGGTGGTGTCCAGGAGGGGCGGGGGGCTGTCCAGATGGGTCGGGGGGTGTCCAGGGGGGTTTACAAGGGGGTGGGTGGGTGTGGGGGCTGTCCAAGGGTGTGGGTGGGTGTTGGGGGTGTCCAGGGGGGTGTCCAAGGGGGTAGGGGGTGGGGGTGGTGTTTAGGAGGGGTGGGGGGCTGTCCAGAGGGTTGGGGGTGTCCAGGGGGTGTCCAAGCAGGTCGGGGGTGGGGGGTTGTGTCCAGGAGGGGTGGGGGTGCTTTCTAGAGGGGTCGGGGGCTGTCCAGAGGGGTCGGGGGGTGTCCAGGGTGGTGTCCAAGGGGATGGGTGGGTGTGGGGGGCTGTCCAAGGGGGTGGAGGCCTGTCCAGAGGGGTCGGTGGGGTGTCCAGGGGGGTGTCCAAGGGGGTGGATGGGTGTGGGGGGCTGTCCAAGTGGGTGGCGGCCTCTCTAGAGGGTATTTGGGGTTGTCCCGGTGGGTGGGGGGGCTGCCCAGAGGGTTGGGGGATGTCCAGGGGGGTGTCCAAGGGGGTAGGGGGTGGGGGTGGTGTCCAGGAGGGGTGGGGGGCTATCCATAGGGGTCGGGGGGTGTCCAGGGGGGTTTACAAGGGGGTGGGTGGGTGTGGGGGGGCTGTCCAAGGGTGTGGGTGGGTGTCCAAGGGGGTAGGGGGTGGGGGTGGTATTTAGGAAGGGTGGGGGGCTGTCCAGAGGGTTGGGGGTGTCCAGGGGGGTGTCCAAGCAGGTCGGGGGTGGGGGGTTGTGTCCATGAGGGGTGGGGGTGCTTTCTAGAGGGGTCGGGGGCTGTCCAGAGGGGTCGGGGGGTGTCCAGGGTGGTGTCCAAGGGGATGGGTGGGTGTGGGGGGCTGTCCAAGGGGGTGGAGGCCTGTCCAGAGGGGTCGGTGGCGTGTCCAGGGGGGTGTTCAAGGGGGTGGATGGGTGTGGGGGGCTGTCCAAGTGGGTGGAGGCCTCTCCAGAGGGTATTTGGGGTTGTCCGGGTGGGTGGGGGGGCTGTCCAGAGGGTTGGGGGATGTCCAGGGGGTGTCCAAGGGGGTAGGGGGTGGGGGGTGGTGTCCATGAGGGGCGGGGGGTTGTCCAGAGGGGTCGGGGGGTGTCCTGGGGGGTGTTATATCTTACTATATTTTGTTTAAAAAATAATATTCAAGAATATTTTTTTAAATACACATCGATTTGTTTTATATTTCAAAATTGTTTACATTCAAATTATGATTTTTTTCATATAAACATATATTTGTATTATCTAAATAATATATAGATTTTTTCTATTTGTTATAGGTAATAATGAGTCGAAGTTGGATTACGACACATCAAATGAGCAATGAATATGAGGAAGGTGTTGATGCCTTTTTGGAATTTGCTAAACGAAATGTTCCAAGTAGTGACATTTTTTTCTGTCCATGCCTGAAATGTCTGAATATGAAGAAGTTGAAAAGAAGAGAGATAAAAGATCATCTGATTTGTCATGATTTCAATCCGAGTTACAACCCTTGGATTTGGCATGGCGAAACTGGACAGAATGTCACTGATGATAATGAATCGCAAGATGGTAACTCCAATGGAATTGAAGAAATGATTCGCGATATTGTAGCAGAACAAATTGAGATAGAACCGACAGTTGCACGTCTATATGGTGATGCCTAAAAACCATTATATCCTGGTTGTACAGATTTTACGGTTTTGTCGGCGGTGTTAAGATTGATTATCCTGAAGGCGAAACATGGATGGAGTGACAAAAGTTTTACAGAGCTGCTACAATTGATGAAAGACATTTTCCCAAAAGATAACGATCTTCCAGATTCACATTATAAGGCCAAAAAAATATTATGCCCGATGGGATTGGGATACAGGAAAATACATGCCTGTCCGAATGACTACATTATATATAGGAAGGAATATGAATTTCTGAAAGAGTGTCCTAAATGTGGGACATCACGGTATAAGGTGAAATAAAAATCACAAGCTGATGTAGAGATTACAAAGCTCCCTTCAAAGGTATTTTGGTATCTTTCTATAATTCCTCATTTCAAACGTTTATTTGCTAATTCAGATGATGAAAAAAGGTTAAGATGGCATGCTGATCAGCGGGTATGTGATGGAAAAATACATCATCCGGCTGATTGTCCACAATGGAAGAAAATTGATGCCCAGTACCCTACATTTGGAAATGAAATTAGAAATCTGAGACTAGGCTTGTGCATAGATGGAATGAATCCATACCGAACCCTCAGTAGCACACATAGTTCATGGCCTGTTTTATTGGTAATTTACAACCTCTCTCCTGAAGTTTGTATGAAGCGCAAATATGTCATGTTGAGTATCATGATCTCTGGTCCAAAGCAACCCGGCAATGATATTGATGTATACTTGTCACCGCTGATTGATGATTTGAAACTGTTATGGGCTGATGGTATTAGGGTGTATGATTATTATAAAATGGAATATTTTCAACTGCATGCAGTGCTTCTATTCACTATAAATGAATTCCTAGAATATGGAAATTTGTTTGGATACAGTTTTAAAGGGCATAAAGCATGTCCAATTTGCGAACAACAGACTTCATATTGTCAATTGCATCATGGGAGGAAAACAATGTACATGGGTCATCGAAAGTTTTTGCCTATGGATCACCCTTATAGAAGACTAAAAAAGGCATTCAATGGATCACAAGAATTTGATACTGCTCCAAAACCTTTATCCCCAGATTTGTATTTTGAGAGGGTGAAAAACCTTGATGTGACATTGGGAAAGACAGAGAAATCTGGTAATGATAGACATATTTGGAAGAAAAGGTCAATATTTTTTGAGCTACCATATTGGAGGTATCATGAAGTCAAACATAATATTGATGTCATGCACGTGGAGAAGAATATCTGTGATTCTTTGATCAGAACATTTCTAGATTTTAAAGGAAAGACAAAAGATGGGTTGAATGCAAGGTTAGACCTACTATCAATGGGAATACATTTGGAGTTAGCTCCCACTCCTAAAGGAAGACGAACATTTCTTCCCCCGGCTTGTCATACATTATCGAAGAGGGAGAAAAGTAGCTTCTGTCAGTGTCTTCATGATATCAAAGTGCCTCAAGGTTATTCTTCAAATGTAAAAAATTTTGTCTCATTGAAAGACTTGAAGTTGATATGTATGAAATCACATGATTGTCACGTCATGATGCAACAAATTCTACCAGTTGCACTGCGTGGAATATTGCCCATCCGTGTCAGAAAGACTATAATGAGGTTGTGTTATTTTTTCAATTCAATTTGTAACAAGGCGATTGATGTGAATGCTTTGAACATTTTGGAAAAGGATGCAATTTTTATACTTTGTCATTTGGAAATGTATTTTCCTCTAACTTTTTTTGATATGATGGTGCATTTAATGATTCATCTGGTTCGAGAAATAAAGATTTGTGGACCTGTATATCTTCGTTGGATGTATCCTTTTGAAAGGTATATGAAAATATTAAAGGGATATGTTAAAAATCCATATCGACCTGAAGCCTCCATTATTGAAAAGTATATTTATGAGGAGGTAGCAGAGTTTTGTACGAGCTACTTGGCTACGGCGCAACACATAAGTTTGCCTCCATCTCGCCATAAACGGGTTAATAATGAGGGAAAGGGGATTCGTGGCTTGAAAGTCAAATCACTGTCAGCTGAACAGATGAAGAAGTTAGAATCATACATCTTGAATAACATAGCTGATGTTCAACCGTATATCACATTGCATATTAATGAGTTGAAACAATGTCATCCAAAGAAGAATGAAATGTGGATTTTGAATGAGCACAATAAAACTTTTTTTCCATGGTTTAAAAAGACCTTGCTTGGTAGATCAGATGTATCAGAGACATTAAAATGGATAGTGGGTGGTCCATCTTTAAATGTGATAACATGGTCTGCTTATGACATTAATGGATATACATTTCATACGAAAGCTCAGGACAACAGAAGTGCAGTTCAGAATAGTGGTGTATTGGTGTTTGCAGAAGCAATGCATTTTTCGAGTGCTAAGGACAGAAACCCAATTTCAGCGTCAAGTGCATATTATGGAGTGATTGAAGACATATGGGAGGCTGATTACTTTAAAATTAATGTTCCTGTTTTTAACTGTAAATGGTTTATCGGTAACAACAATGTCAGACACGATGAATTTGGAATGACACTTGTTAATCTGAATAGATTGGAAGACACGGCTGATTCTTTTATAATGGCAACACATGCCAAACAAATTTTCTATGTAGTAGATCAATAAGATATGCAGTGGGCTGTTGTTTTACAAGGGAAAAAACAATATGTTGGTGAGGATGAATTTGATGAAGATGCTGATTTATGTGAGATCCCTACTTCCATGGAAAGATTAACAGAACATAATGATGAGTATGTTGAAGACATGGTTTGTGCCATAAGGAACGATCACGATGAAGGAATTTGGGAAAACAATCCAACTGTACATTCCTAAAATTACAGGTAACACATGTTTATTTCTTGTTTACATTTAGTTTTTTCATATAATGTTAGATATTGTAAATTTTTTACTTATTAAAACATGTATCAAACCAAAATGATAAAACAATAAAAACCGTAAAGAGGAGAAGTCCTGGGCGCACCGGCCGGCCGGTGGTGGATCACCGGTGGGCCGGTGGTCCAGACAGAGGGGAAGGCTCTCTGTCTGGTCCACCGGCCGGCCGGTGGTGAGCCAGCGGCCGGCCACTGGCCCAGACAGAGCAAGGCTGTCTGGTCCACCGGCTGGCCGGTGGTGAGCCACCGGCCGGCCGGTGACACCAGGTAGTGGGCAAGTCTACTGCCTGGGTCCTCCGGCTGGCCGGTGAGCTCACACCGGCTGACCGGTGGACTCAGTGAGTCCACTTTTCAGATTTCTTGGGCCAACTCCTTGGCAACCTTTTCCCTATCAACAAAAACACTTGAAAACAAGTTAGAACATAATAAGAGTGATTGTGATCATTAAAATCCAAGAGAGAGGGGTACAAAAGACCGTGTTTACCATGTTTATCATTGTTTAACATGCTTACCATATTACCAATGTTTACTATTATGTAATTTAGTACACTTTTCTATTTTCTGATTAAGTAGTATTACAATATTTGAATTTGTATATTTGTGAACTAATGTTTGTTTTTTTGATTTGAAGGAAAATGACAGATCCATCAGTTGATCAGCCACATGATTCTGGAGATGAGCATATTGGTCATACATCTGGGGAGGAACATTCACATGCTCCTATTATGAAAAAGAGTTCAAAGGTTGGTAAGAGTGGGTGCACACGTTTACGAAAATTATCACTTGCCCGTACGAAGGAGGAGAGGATAGTCATGGAGTTTGATGATGATGATCTTCCGAGAGGTCCAAATGCTAAAGATTTTAAGGGTTTTGTAGCAACTCGGGCTAAGAGAAAAGTAAGCATTCTCTATGATGATTGGAGAAGTGTGGATAAGGCGATAATTTCTCAGCTGTGGGAGACCATTTTGGTAAGATATTTTTCTATTGTTTGACTGTTCTTTAAATGTTTCTAGTATATATAATATTTTTAACCTCTTTTTTATCAGATGACATTTGATATTCCTGACACTGGAGGAGTCAGGATGAAATGCTTATCGTTGGATGCTAGGAGATGGAGGGATTTAAAATCAACCCTCTCATCTGATTTCATTTATGGTCATAGGAGTTGTGAGAATCCATGTCGTATATATCCTTTTATATATGAAGACACATGGAGACAATTTTTTGAAAGTAGAAGAAAAGAATCATTTTTGGTAAGGGCAATGTAAACTTTTATAAGCTTTCTTATATAAATGATCTTATTATTGTTTTGTTAATGATTACTTATTCATAATTTACAGCAAACAAGGAAAGCTCATCAAGAGATCCAATCTAAAAATGTATACCCTCATAGTTTATCTCGGGGAGGGTATGCATTATTGGAAGAACAAATGATGGCAGAAAAATTTCAACAACTAAGATCTGAGTCTTCAAACTCTGGAGAGGTGGCCCCTCCATCCCCTCCATCTAGACATGAGAAATGGAAAAGAGATCGGAAGGGAAAAAAAGGACAATATCTTTCAGAAGAATCGAGACTCGTAGTTGAGAGGATTGTAAGATATCTATTTTATTTATTTAAGTTTACTATTTTCGTCATATATTTCCAATCATTATAGAAATGTTCAATTAATTATTACAGGACTCTCTTGAGGAGCAGAGTTCACAGGGGACATTTACACCATCTGGGAGGGAAGATATTTTATCTGTGGCATTGGGAAAGCTCGAACATCCTAGCCGTGTAAGAGGATATCCGGCAGGTGTATCGGTAAGAAAAGTGTTGCCACGTTCCTCAACTTCTAACGTTGAGAGAGTTTATAAAAAAAATAGAATCCTTGGAGGCTGAAGTCCATAATATTAATGCGACAATGGAGGAAAAGATTAGAGCATCGGTGCATTTTATGTTTGCAGACTTGCAAAGACAATTTCAGGGTGCAGCTCCCACTCCACCTCTCCCAGTAGCTCCCACTCCCCCACCTCAGCCTGCAGACCCCATTTTTTATCCTCCTCCTCTGCCGCAGCTACCTACTTATTGTGAGTTGTATGTTGATGATCCTCAACATCATATAGTTGCATATGGGATGGTATATTGTATAGGAGATACAGTTCATCATCAACAGTTAGAGGTAGAGAATCAGAGGGTCACCGTACATGATATTATAGATAGATCAGCTCGGATACCATTACCTACAGATGAGGTGACGACAGTTGGACATAGTATCAGCCATTTTTTACTTTGGCCATCCATACTTCTTCGACTCATTACCATAGAGGTATGGATGTTATATCTTTTATTTTATATTTTTATTAATGTTTTATCATTTGAAAACTAATATATTTTTCAATTTATTTTTACAGGAATACTTCAAAGGTAAAGAAATACTGTATAGACAACAACAAAGACAGATAGCTATGACATCAGATGAAGATACTAGCAGTCTTGACAAATTGTCAAGATATTCAAATTTTTTGGCGGATCATTATGACTTTACAGTGGAAGCTCATGTCTATGGATGTGAACTAAGTGTGGGGATTATGCAAAAGCTCAAAGAAAAGGAATTTCAAGATCAAATATGTACATGCGAAGGTAAATATCCATTTATAATTTGTACATTTTGATTTATTACATAAAAATAATATATTGAATTTACACTCATTCAAACAGAAATGTCATGAGCAACAAGGCATCATCGAATGCGGATATTACATGTTAAGATTTATGTATGAAATAATAACAACTAGGACAGTTCTGAGTTTTGACCTGGTAAGATTTCCTCTTTCTCATAATATTTCAATTTGATTTATTCATTATACACATTGACTACTATCCTTTTCCTTTGTAGCTTTTTGATGACCCTCAACCCTCTACTGCTGAAGATATCAAACACTTACAAGTGGAGTGGTCAAATTATTTTACAGGTTTGATTGACTTTTAGTTGTTTGTAATGTAAAATGTAATTTTGAATATTGTCAATGTAATTGTGTATTTCGTAGTCGTTTAGGTTGGATTTAGTTTTTTTTTGAAGTTGACAGTGTATGTTTTGAATGTTATATAAGTGAATGTTTAATTTTTCTCTACTTCTTGTTTTGGTCTACTGTTGATGGTTTTTCTGGTCTGGATTTTGGTATGGGGGGAGAGGTTCTAAGGGGGTGGGTGGGTGTTTGGGGGGTGTCCAGGGGATATGGGAGGGGTGTCCAAGGTGTGTTTGGGGCTGTCCTAGGGGTCGGGGGGGGGGGGGGTGTAAATGAGGCTGGGGGGGTGTCCAAGGGGTGGGGGTGTCCAACGGATATGGGAGGGGTGTCCAAGGTGTGTTTGGGGCTGTCCAAGGGGTCGGTTGGGTGTAAATGAGGGTGGGGGGGGGGGGGCTGTCCAAGGGGTGGGGGTGTCCAAGTGGTGGGGGTGTCCAAGGGATATAGGAGGGGTGTCCAAGGGGATGGGGGGGTTTCCAAGGGGTCGGGGGGGGGGGGAGGTTTCCAAGGGGTCGGGGGGGTTTCCAGGGGGTGGGGGGGCTGTCCAAGGGGTGGGGGTGTCCAAGGGGTGGGGGTGTCCAAGGGATATGGGAGGGGTGTCCAAGGAGTGTTTGGGGCTGTCCTAGTGTTCTGGGGGTGTAAATGAGGGTGGGGGGCTGTCGAAGGGGTGGGGAGTGTCCAAGGGGTGGGGGGTGTCCAAGGGATATGGGAGTGGTGTCCAAGGTGTCTGGGAGTTCTGTCCAAGGGGCCGGTTGGGTGTAAATGAGGGTGGGGGCTGTCCAAGGGGTGGGGGGTGTCCAAGGGGTGGGGGTGTCCAAGGGATATGGGAGGGGTGTCCAAGGGGTTTTTGGGGCTGTCCAAGGGCTCGGGGGGGGGGGGGGGGTGTCCAGGGGTCGGGGGGGTGTCCAAGTGGTCTGGGAGGGCTGTCAAGGTGTGGGGGGGTGTCCAATGGGTGTTTGAGGCTGTACTAGGGGTCTTGGGGGTGTAAATGAGGGTGGGGGGCTGTCCAAGGGGTGGGGGGGTGTCCAAGGGGTGGGGGGTGTCCAAGGGATATGGGAGGGGTGTCCAATGGGTGTTTGAGGCTGTACTAGGGGTCGTGGGGGTGTAAATGAGGGTGGAGGGCTGTCCAAGGGGTGGGGGGGTGTCCAAGGGTTGTGGTGGGGCTCCAATGTGGTGGGGGAGGGCTGGCCAGGTTGTTAGGTGGGTATAGATGAGGGTGGGGTTCAGTTGGGGCTTGGGGGAGGTCTGGCATGGTTATTTTTGTTGTTTGGTTTCTGGTTGCTTTTTGGTGAGAGCAGTGCAACTATTTAAAAAAAATATCGCTTTCACGTCGGTTATTTTATAACCGACGTTGTAAATAAATCGGTAGGGGTTTATCACGTCGGTTTTTTCGAGAACCGACGTGATAAACCGTTCCTGGGCCTTTTATCACGTCAGTTCTTAATATAACTGACGTGCTAAAAGTCCTGGGAATCGATTTACCACATCGGTTATTGGATAACCGACGTGCTAAAACGTTTCCCAGGCCTTTTTATCATGTCGGTTATTTAAGAAACTGACATGATAATAGGCCCGGGGAAGGGTTAATCACGTCGGTTATGTCATAACCGACGTGATAAACGATATCCCAGGCGTTTTATCACGTCGGTTTAGAAATAACCGATGTGATAAACCCCCCCCCCCCCCGCGCATATTTAGCACTTCGGTTATATAATAACCGACGTGCTAAACCCCCCAGCCGTGGTTTATCACGGCGGTTATATAATAACCGCCGTTATAAATCCCCATCCCCTATCATTTTTCACGTCGGTTATTAATGAACCGACGTGATAAACACCGTGATGTTAGGGATGTTATGTCGGGTTTTAAATAACCGACGTAAAAAACGTTATTTATAACGTCGTCCATATTAACGTCGCCTAAAAACCGACGTAAATAATGAAAAATAACCGACGTAAAAAATGTTTTCTGCACTAGTGTTTGCTTATTTACCTTTGTAGAGGAGATTACTTGTAAATAGGGTAATTTTCTGTGATTTTGATGTTTTTCCCATTCATGTTGGCCTGTTATGACCGTTTGGTCTAGTTTTTCCTGTTATTATTTTTCTAGTGCCATGCCTAGTTGTAGGAAGGTGTGACTGTTTTTCTCCCATGCCGAGATGCTATAGAAAGCTATCCAAGAAGTTCTTGAGGATACTTTGGACTTTACGTGTTGCGATATCAAAATAATATTACAATAAATAAAATTAATGTATAATAAGAACTTTATTAATTTATTTTTTAATCTATTTTTATTTTCCAGTATATCAAAATTATAAAATAATTCTCACATTATGTAAGAGGATTCTCGAACCAAATTTCCTTTATTTTTTTATTCCTCATTCACAGCAATTTTAATTTTGAATGTTCTTTTAATATTCTTAAAATTTATTTTATTTGTTCTTAAATTTTTTCTACATTGGTATAAATATTTATAAAATGATATTTTCAAAAATTAAAATATTTTCTCAAAATAACTCTTCCATCTAAAAACACATGTTTTAATTCTCTTGATATTGTATATCCTTCACTCAATATTGATGATTCTTATACCATGTATGTTATTACATTTTTATTTTGTGAACCAGATTGTTTATTCAAGAATTTATTATTTATTCAATTCTCATATAACCCATTTCTTTTCCATGCGATAATTTATGGCTAATGTTGATATATGTTCTATGTGGCATGCATGATTATGTAAATATTTGTATGTGACAAGCCCACTTAAAATTATGTAGCACTAAAATTTATTGGGAAATGTTATACATCAAATGAGATATTGTGAAATATGCATGAGCATTATATTATATATGTTCACAATGATGAAGTTATGATTACGCACATATGTTATGTGTGAATATCATACTATCATTGCTGATAGCTATATGTGATATCAAGCATTAGGACACGATGGTTAATTTTTTTTCCAAGCTACATTCCATAACATTGAACAATGCTTCATGTCATGATTATTATGATGATTCAATGATTATGTTATGATGATTATTATTATTCCCACCGATGTAATATTGATTCAAGAACATAAAAATCATCTTAATAGTCTTTTAGATCACACTTTTCATTGTTCTATATGCTCAGGTTACTACATATAAGATGTATTACATGAGAGTCACTATGAAAATAAAAATTAAGGAATTAATAAATTTAAATTTTCAATGATTTAAATTTTATGTTTAGATATAATTTTTCCCATCATACATGACTATTGGACCCTCAATTTTTATAACTATTATATTGTTTATCATTCAAATTATGTAATATTTATGTAAAAAAATTTGGTTTTCAACAGTTGGTACCAAGGAACATTTTACAAAATTTTAGAATTAGGATTTGACTGCATTTGTTAAAACCCTTAGTACATGTCTATGTATTATTTTTCACCAAAGAATATTTCTTTTAGAAAAAATGATTAACATGGGGATACCCAAAGATATGAATTTAGAGTTATTTTCACAATGGAATAAATTGTTTTTTTATTAAATGGTTACTTATGTTTTTTCAAACCTTTAATATTTTAGGAAAATGTGGAAACCACAAAATACCAGGCCAACATCTCATGCGAGGGACATTGTAGAAATTCCCCAAAGGACGTCACCAATGCCTTGTGAGGTGAAGTAAAAACATTATAGAGATACATACCCAACTATCACAGGATGTGAATAATTACATGAAAAATATGGAAAATCATTCATCCCCTAATAGGTACCCAGTGGATATTAAGTGTTTTATGAGGCAACGACAAAAAACATTTAGTATATCTTTTGATCAAATAGTCTAGAATAGTGGGTCAAATATATAGGGAAGTTCTTTTCAATGCATTGATACTTCGAGAGGGATATATCCTCTCTATAAATTTATCTTTTAAAAATCGAGGCCAACCAATTTTTAGTATTGATTAAGAACACTTTATAGAATGATGAAATAGAAGAGATGTAGTGGCAGGAAGTTATGAATGTATCTCCTAGTAAGTATTTCACTGAAAATATTCTGGAAAATATTGATATAAAATTCATAGAGTTATAGAAAATAGAAGGTGAATCTTTTATGGCTTACAAAAAGGATTTTTCCAGGCTTAAAGAGTTTGGATTATGTTTTATTATCAACAATTCTAGAAAAATACAAATATTATCAGTTGTTTAAAAAATCCATCAAAAGAATATAGAAATTTGATACATTGGGATATATGACGAAGTTGCTCGGTGTTCTCTCAAAGTGGAGATGGAGTTTGTGGCATGATCTCAGGGATATAGAGAAATGAAAGGAAATATGGAATTTCAAGATATGGGATCTAATTTCAACAATGGAAATGAAACTCAACCGCTTAGAATTTAAAAATGTGTGAAAAAGAATCGAGGTATTTTATTCAAAGGGATGTGGAAATGCTTCAAATGTGGAAGAGAAGTCTACTAAGCTCATGAATATAGAAATGAAATGAGAAATTATGAAAATTTGGTGGAAAAACTGAGAGATCAACCCACTGTTCTATGATTGAACTATAGGGAGAAAAGTAAATTCGCAAGTCGGTGTACTGAACCTCGACTCCTTGATGTTAATCAGTGTTGGTAGCCACCAAATCCAAAATATAACAAGAAATAGAATTTCATCACACCAATTGTGGTTGATATCAACTATGATATGGTGGATGATAATCTAGTAACTCAATCAACAATAGTGAACGTACTATTTGGTTCTTATATTGTGAATTCCTTCATTTCTTACATGTTTAGTAGAACTATTCAAAAACCACCTCAAAATACAGAGGTTGTGTTATATGATAAAACAAAATGATGTTGAAATAATTTTATCCAATGTATATAAATCCTCCCTGGTAAATGATAGGGGATTTAACATCCCATAATTTTTTTTATTACATACTATGGTTTAATTTTAATGTATTTTGGTATTGTGTTGGATATAATTATTAAAATATAACATCAAAATTAACTAAAGGGAGATCACACTTCCAATCATGAGGCATCCTGAAATTTTATAAAATTCTAAGGAGGATTATGAATCCTTTTCAGAATCATCATATCGTTTGTTGATATTGGTTCCTTATGATCATCAATATCAATCTCAAATGATTGAGACAAATAAGAGGATCATGATCAGAGACATTCCCACTCTAAGGGACTATAATGATGGGTCCTTGGATAATTTCATCCACTTTATCCAGATCGAGAGGTTGATTTTTCAATTTAACTTATTCCTATATCTCTTCCAATATCTAAGACACCATATAGAATGGCCCATTTTGAGTTGGAGGAATTAAATAAGAAGTTATAAGATATTCTAGACAATATTTTTATATGCCTGAGTGATTCACTATGGGGTGAACCAATCCTATTTCTCAGAAATAAGGATAGATCGACATGCCTCTACATTTTTTATCATGAGATCAAAAATTTAATGTCAAAAAACAAGTAACTCATTCTATTAATTTATTATTTTTTCGATCAACAATGGGATTCAAAATATTTCTCTATGGATTACCCTTTTCCGGGATGTCACCAATTAAAGGTGAAGTCCAATTTTTTTTCTAAATACTTCCTTTCAAATGGGGTATTGACACCATGAGTTCATAGTAATTCCCTTCAATCTCACTATATCGCAAGAAATATTCATGTACTTATTTAATGGAGTCTTTTAATATTACCTTAAAAAATTTGTGCTAGTCTTTATTGATGATAGTCTCATAGAATCCAGAAGAAATGAGGAATATGGGAATCATTTGAATACTATTATGAAAACCTCTGTAGGGGATGAAAATTATGAAATTTATAATAAAAGTGATTTCTGGATGAAAGATTTATCATTTATGGTGAATTTCATCACCAACAAAAGAATATATGCGGACCCTTCTAAGAAGAAGGGAATTGAATAGGGGCCCAGACCACATTATTAATAAATATCCATGGTTTACATGGTCTATTTGGGGATTTCATATGATTTGTGAAGAACATATCATGATTTTCAAAAGCCACTATCCACGATTAATATACCTGTATACAAGATTATATGGACTAGTTAATATCAATAGTACATCAAAGAGATGAAATGTAGGTTTATCATTGCACCAGTACTCACACTTCTAACAAGTGGGGAATTTTCTATGGTATATATCAAATCATAAATGAATTTCTAAGGCTATATAATAATGAAAAATTAAATAGTGTTAACCTATACAATAATCATGTTGAAAATAAATGAGAAATAATTTCCCACATATTATTTGCATATGGGTATTGTGATCATCGTGTTGAAAATAAGGATGGATTATTTATATGGGGCTATTTGTGAAATATATATAGATAATTGGATCCAATAATATATATTCACTCATAATGAGATTAATATGTTCCAAATAATTTGGTTAGATGTCATCATATATTTTAATTTCTCAATCTTCTACCCTCCTGGAATGGAAAATAATATAGAGGATGCTATATGAAAATAAGATCTTATAAAATTATCAATTATGATAATTAACAAGGATCCAATATTCATATATTTGTAAAGGATAAAGATGGGAATCCTCAATGATATAACATCATCAATCCATTCTCAAATTATTTCTTAACCATCTGTCAGGACGAAAATAAAGGATGCTAAATGGAAGGATGTGGAAATTCATAAGAAGGTGGAATCCATGAAAAATGAAACATCTGCACTGTTCAAAACAGATTAGGAATGAGATTTAATTTTTGTGTCATGACTTTTTTTACCATCTAATCAAATGATAAATAAAGTGATTCTGAGTGACGAACAATGATCAATCTTCCCTATTCACCTCACATTAACACAGATGAATCAGGATCTCTAATAAAAATATTAGTGGGACGTTATAAATAAGGAGATCCTTAAATAAACATCAATGTGACTGGTATGGCAGAAATTGAAAGCTAATTAGAATATTTCTATGGGATTCATGTACCCATTACCCATTTCAACATGGACTTGTTAAAACAACACCATGTACATTTTCACCAGAAATCCAACGACATCCTGAGGAAAAAAATATATATGTATTTTTTTGGAATAACTTACTGATATAGATAAATTCATCACAATTCAGGGGTAATTCTCACTGGATGAACTTTCATGGATATACATCCAACAAGTGGTAAGGATGCTTAGAGTACCACTATCAATTGTATCTTGTTGATAACTTAGATTCACTTCAAAATTATTGAAATATTTTAAAAAAAATATCTAACAAGAATATGAAGATTAGTAAGGATTGTTATCATAAAACTGATGGCCATTGAGAGAAAAATACTCATATTTAAGAATACATGTTGGCAGCATGTTTTATGGACTTTAGTGGCGTATGGGGCCAATATATTTCTCTCGATGTGTTCTTTTACAACATCATTTTCCCCTAGATAATATAAATGGATCTATATGAATCCTTTTAGGGTAAAATATATTGAACACTGACATGCTATAATTAAGTTGTTCAACATAACCTGCTAAGACCATAAATGGTGGAAGAAAGGTTGGAGATGTTGAAACCCATTCAGCAACACATCATGGAAGCCCATACTCGATAGATGATATATGAAGGAAATAATTTATGGGACCTATAATTTTTGGTAAAAGACATGGTATTCCTTCGCATATCTCCATGCAACAGAATCATCAGATTTTTGAATAAGGGAAGGATAGGTTCAAGGTACATCAACAACTACGATATTCATCACTGTGTTGGAGTTGTGGCCTATCAACTACTACTTCCCCAAACCATGTCCCAAGAACACCATATATTTCATGTATCCCTCTTGAGAATGTACATACTAGATCATTCACATGTACTCAATCCAAAAGTGATACAGTTGGAAAATGGGCTCTCTTGCGATAAGAATCAAATTAAGATTTTGGACCATAGAGATAACATTAAATGTAATAAGACTACACACATGTTCAATGTAATATTTTAGAACCATATGTATGAAGAGGAAACCTAGGAAATAGATCATTCTATTAGGGATAAATACCCTAACATTGTTATATAAAATGAAATTTCGAGGGAGGAAATTCAAAACGGTATAATAATTTAATGACTCAAACTTTTATCAATGGAATTGTATCCATTACTATGATTATTTATTATAGTATAAAACAATATCATGGGATATATATCCCAATAAAAATGTCATTTACATAAATTAAAAATGAAATAAATAATATTTAAATAAATAAATTAGCATATCCATTTAGAATAGTAACATGACCCTTGGAATAGTAACATAACCATTGGTAATAGTAATTCATCCATTAGAATATTATTCTTATCTATGAAAGTATAATTAAAATTTAAGTATCTTAGAAACTATAATATTATATAATTATATCATATTATATGGAAATAAATGTTTCAAAAAGTATTAATTAAATTTTTGTATTTTTATAAAAAAATAATATTTTCAAATCTTTAATTAGTATAATAATTTTAAAGATAATTTATTTTTATAAACATAGATTCATTATTAAAATTTTTTTATCTCATGATTAAAATAATATTTTATGATAACTTAATATTTTTTTCAATGTGTTTTGAAATCAGTTATAAATTTAAAATTGTTATTTTCTAATAAAATGATAATTTCAATTAAAAATATATATTTAAATATTTATAATTTTTTTTATGAAATGTATTTAATTTTTTTAATTATAAAAATTTAGAAATGGGTATTTTTAATTTTGGGGATTTTTCTAAAATAGTTTAATTTCGTGGGAATACTAAGGACATTAATTTACAGTTTTTAGAAAATAGATCAATTTTTTTTATCATAAATGATATATGGTTGATAAAATCCCATATTATTGATGAATATTTATCCCTTTATTTATTTATTGGAATAAAAAATATTCATTTTATTAGGACAAAATAATAATCTAATGAATAAAATAATCAAAAAAATCATGTCGTCCCACTATAAATACCACCCACCACCACCCCTTCTCCTCAAACATACAATGACAATAAGCTTGAAAATTTCATCCCAATCCTATTCAAAGGGAAATTTACATGATTCATGTGAATTGTTTATTAGTGAAATAAAAAAATCAATTCCATTGAAGTAGTTATCATTTATAAGAATTTCAATATGTAAAACACACTTTTGTTTTCATCTAATTTATTTTCAAGTTAATTTATTTTCTTATTCAATCTACACTTACCGTCATGTAAGTGGTATGATAACTCCAGTATCATATATGAAATGTGATTTTATTATTATAATGTAATAATCCATCATAAAACCTCTTATCCTCTCACTTTTATTCAAAAAATTAAAAGGTCATCCATGAGGTATAAATTTATCGCCTTCAAAGATGACATGTTTTCATTTTCCGTTACCCACATCAAGGATCATTATAAAAAAATTATAATATTTGAAACAAATTGTGAAATTTATTTTATGACGTTTTTATGTTCTAGAACTAACATATATACATTATATTTAATAATAAATTAAAATGGGCTCTTAGTGATTGAATACTTCAAAAATTAAACTTATTGATAGTTATTATTATTTTTTCTAATGAATCATCATCATATTTGGAAAAATAAAAAAATATGAGACCAAATAAAATAATATATTTTCATTAATTAAATATAATTTAATTATGTATAATTTTCCCCATTTAACGTGATAATCCATATATGTATACATGCATACTAATCATGGAAACCTAGAAATGAACAATAATATTTAGAAGAAATTGAATGCTATAACTCATAATAATAGCCATTAAATTACTTAATTAAAATGTTATAAATAAATTAAAATATAAAAGGTTATATATTTTTTCATTAATGATTATAATTTTATCAATCGTGATATAAAATATAAGAAATCATTCTGATATAAGGTAAGGTGATTGAGGAACCAAATTTCCATTTGTTGTCTTATTCGTCATTGATGCCAAATGTTCATAATGATTATCTTTTAATATTACTCAAATATAATTTACATTTTCTTATATTTTATTTTATGTGATATATATGTCATCAATCTAATTGTTTGACCCATGAAATTTTATTTCGAATACATCTCTTCCTTTGAAAAACTCATGTTTTACTTCTCTAGATATTGTTTCCTCTTCACTAAACATGGATGATTCTAATACCAAGTATATTATTCTTTTTTATTTTGGTAACGAAAAGATTTATTTATGAAGTTATAAATTAAAAATTTCCCATATAGCTCATTTCCATTAAATAAGTTATTTTATATCTAAGATAGATATATTTTTTATGTGGTATTCATGATTTTTTAAAAGTAATGTTGTGAGTGGTGCACCTGAAATTATATAGATCTCCAAATCAATTGTTAATGTTATATATAACATGATATAATTAGAAATATGAGTGAAAATGATGTTATATTTGTTCAAAAAGATAAAGTTATGATAATTCACATATGTTATGTGTTAGCATGATCCACGATTTGTTAACAACTACATGTGGTATTGACCACTATGACATTATTATCATGACCAGTCCCCTGAGGCCCATGTACTGACTCCCCCAAACCAGCCTCATGAATGCTAGGGGTAGGCGACTAGTTCCATAGCTGTCAGCCTATAAGTGGGAGGAATTCTCCTATGTACATGTACACACACACATATACCCACATCCCAGGAAAACTGTAAAGGATACCATGAATTCTAATAAACAACTACTATGTGTAAAGGTACATTTGAAAGTAAATGGGCTAGAATAAAAACCCAAAAAACCCACTACAACAAGGGAATGTACATGATCAATGGAAATTCGACCGATAAAACCCCCACCCTATGGGTAAGTATTGATTAGTTACTGGAAGCCATAGAAGCACATCATGCCTAACTTATCTCACTAGGGACTACCTAGTCAGAAGTCACTAAGTCCCTCACAAAGACGTCAGTCATATGCACTAGTCACAACATGTTCTCAAAAGCAGGTATAGGGGTGAGAAACAAAATACTAAAAAGGGATGCCAAACCAACAATGAAATACCACAAACTAATCAATGAAGCAAACCATGAAACATTATCAAAAGGCAAGACATATCACAAATGGAATAATCTATAGAATATAAATCAATACCATCAATCGCAATACTAAACAACTTGGGAAAATTTGGATCTCATCCCTGATAAATACCATGGGTATACTGGGCCACGTAGTTCCACTCACCTCCATCGTCTAGCCATGTCACACATAACTACTTCCCACTAGTCTTGCACAACTATGGAACTCATCCCTGATGAGTACTAAGGGAATTCTGTGTCCCACAGATTCTTTCCCCCCTACGGGCCTACCGAGTCACATATAGTCGCTTCCCACATTGGTCATCATACCGAGGTACTCATCCCTGATGACTACCATGGGTCTTCCAGGTCACATAGAGCTTCTCTACACCGTCGGTCTACTCAGTCACATGGACCATCTTCCCACTAGGCTATCATAGCTAATCCACATTGGGTCTATGGTCAACAGTCATTAGGTGTCAGTCAACAATAGGATTCCTGTATGTGGTGCTTTTGATTCTCAAAGAAACCACTTCTCATGCCATTTTTCATATTCCAACTTCACTGAAATCCTTTTTAGAGTATAATTGAAGATCTGATTTATCTTTAGGTTTTTAATTCCACAAACGGATCATCAATTTCACGCTCGGTTTGAGAGATATTGGTGTTTTACTAAATATGGGCTAGTTGCATCCAGGCCCGGACAGAATCAGTTGGACTCTCCCAACCAACCTAGCTTGGGGGATCCTTATTCCCCATCCTGGGGGCTCTTTATACCACGTCTTGATTCAAAAGACCTGACCCGACCTAGTTTGTCTCTTGGCCAGGGTGTTTAGCCCACCGGGTCGCATGGAGACCCGGTCTCATCTATCCTAGAATGCAATCAGAACGCCAACTAATGGACCAGTGTTCTTTCACGGGCCTGTCCAGAAACAATGAGCCGGCATAACCCAACCTGGGCCGCGCCGTAGCTCAGATCATGCCCCCTAGTCCAAC
Organism: Viscum album; assembly: GCA_963277665.1. Taxonomy (NCBI): domain Eukaryota; kingdom Viridiplantae; phylum Streptophyta; class Magnoliopsida; order Santalales; family Viscaceae; genus Viscum; species Viscum album. The sequence continues at coordinate 1,222,675,168 of OY728159.1, forward strand.
CCATATAGCGGGCCAATCTCCCTATCCCGGATGCCCAGTGGGGAATTCAGATTTTGGGTGGCTCTACCGGCCCACGATGGCCACCCATGGTGGTCCCACATGCGGTCACTAGACTCATGCCTATAATGGATTGTGGCCCGCATGGTGTGGGTTGCTCCACCGGACATGGATGATTTCTCATGTCTCATCCTCTTGTCGATGATGACAGTTTCTCCCATAGCACATCATTGTGGCACACCACCACCTGCCCATGGCTGATAACATCGACCACGGGGTCTACTCCGGTGGTCCATTCTTCATTTCATCTACACCTCCAGCCTATCCATAGTGCCACCTTCACTACTAAGGACTCAAAATAAAATTTATGTTATCTTGGAGGATTTTCCATGAAGAATGCGCCAGAATGCACAAGGCCGAGGGGCTCAGGCATTGTTCGTGTAAGCTTTTACCCTCTGTATTATAGGTTTTTAAACAAGGGGAATGATATTGGTGTTCTAAATAAATTTATCCCAATAGAAAATACCCCCAAAAAACCCTTCCACAAGAACAGGAGATTGTCAGATCAACCTAATCATTGGTGATCCATGTACATTGTTTTACAAAGAATAATGGTGAATCTCCAATTCCACAAGGTAAACCCCTAATTGGGATCTTGTTCATCACTGGGTTGATCCATCCACAAGAATCCATATTTTGTTCTTCTAATCAATTTAAATTTATCATGCAGTGATCCCATTCATCGAGGTTTGATGATATTACCAGTGGTTCTCCGTCTTTCTTCATTGGAGATAAAAACCATCGTCGACCATCAGAGAAATTCTACACTATGATTCTCCAACTTGTAATCTCAATAAAATAGAAATGTGTCACTGCATTTCTGTTATGCGACATTGTCACGACGTTAGATTATTTAATTAATGAAACAATGTACTAATTTTCCATTAGTTAATGATTCTCATTAAATTGGTCCATTGCTACATTGTATCCACACCACAATGCTGGCGTACCAACGATAAATGTTGGGGAAAATATAATAAAATAACATATTAGTTAATTTTATTTCTTTTCAAATGATTATGATGATTATATTTTCTAGTATACTCTCAGCAGTCAAAGTTAGGTACTTTATAGGGAAATCCAAACATTCATAGTTCAGTGGTTCCCTCATATTATTGATCTGATAACTGATATAAAAATTGTTAAATACAGATCGCATGTTTACTTAGATGAACAAAAAAGTTCAGAAATATATTTTGGGATCAAAAGGCCTTGGAATCAGGTTCTTTCTGTGCATATGGTCTCGAAATAATCCAAAATAATTAAAAAACCCTTGAATTTCTAAGACATTACATTAATCTACTAATTTTTGGATTCACGTATTCATAATCCAAAACAAGGATAAACAAAAAATATTGATGTACTGATCATGAATCTGATTCACTCTATACCATTTTCCCTATTGTAGATTTTCGTGTTTCCCCCAAATTCACACTAGAGAAATACACAATCCATGATGGACTCTCTCCTACTTATCCTGTATCTCCACTGGGATCTCGGGAAATGTCCCCCATCTTCAATATCCAGATCCCTCCAGTCGGTGACGTGTGATGAATCATGAACATACCTCCATCACTTTGACACATGAAAAATATCATATACCAAGTGAATCTGCGGGGGGGAGAGCTTGGAGATACACCACCTCACCAACTCTACACAGAATCTGGAGTGTTCTGATAAACCTCAGAGATAACTTCCTTCCCCATCCAAATCACCGCAATCCCTTTCTGGGTGAGATCCAAAGGAAATCATGGTCTTCCTCCTCAAAATCTATGGTCCTCCATCTCCTGTTAGTATAGGATTTCTGTATTCAATGTGTAGTCCACATCAACTCCTAGATGATATGTTCCTTCCCAGTGGTAGCCCACACCATCTCTAGACCCATTAGTGCCGACTCCCCTGGGTCTTTCCAGTATAGATGTGATCAGAAATTTCACTCGAAAAAATCCTCAAACGATGCCATGCCAATTATGGAGTGATAGTTTTTTGTATGAAAACTTCACCATTAGATGTAGATCCTCCCAACTAAAACCAAAATCAATGATTTATGAAAAAAGTATGTTCTCCATGGACTATATGGTCCACTACATCACACCATCTATCTTTTGGTGAAAGATGTTCTCAAATGCAGCTGAGTCCCGAACGCCTCCTATAATTCCTTCCATAGCCAGATTGTGCTGCGAGTATCATTGTCTTGTATGATCGTCAAGGGAATCATGTGATGTTGTGCTATCTCCAGGATGTAGAGGTGTCCCAATCCCTTTACTGGACCCTCTTCCCAGATGGGTATGAACTGGGACGACGTGGTGAGTTGGTCACTGATCACCGATATAGAATCATGGCCCTTGGATGTGTGTGGTAATATTGTCCAAAATTACATCGATTTAGCATCAATATTCCACTCTGGAACCTCAAGTGGTTATGAAAAGCCTATTGGAACCTGATTCGTTGCCTTAACATGATGACAAGTTAGGCACCATGAAATGAATTCATCAACCACTTTCTTCATCCCCGGCCACCAGAACTGACATTATGGATCCTGGTACATCTTCACCACTTTATGAAGTACCACCATTGGTTACATTTGGATGTCTCTCAAAATATCCTATCACAATCCATTGGTACTACTGTCCACCATCTAAAAAGGATGATGTTCTCCCCACCTATCAGAAATTCATCTGCAGCCTATCTGTAGGAAGACCAAGCTTATCAGAACTCGTAGTTAACATCCAAAATATGGCGCTCCCTATCTCACTATAAGAGTTTGGATTTTATACTCATTGGCTAAAGGTAATCTACACCATCATCGTCCATGAAGGATATCTGAATCATAAATAGTTAATTTATCACCTCACTCAATAGTTATAAACCCCATTCATGTTGAGCGCTTCTAACGACCAAATTACCCTTCCCATTATTATAGACTATCTCGAAGACATTTTCATGTAAGAAAACTGTCCATCACCACTATATCATGTTTAGGTCATTTTGGGAGAAGATATTCCTGAAACACTTGTGTTCAAAGTAGATGGTAATCCATTAAAACATCATATATTTCCCCCACATCATCATAGCAATGACCACTATAGCTATAACCATGTCATAGATCACGCAGTTATGATCCTTCTTTATTAACTGTCGTGAACTGTATGCAATCACTACTTACTCCTACATCAAGACATAGCTCAGCCCTAATCTTGATGCATCACAGAAAACTACATACCCAATTACTTCCTCGAGTAGTCTTAAGATGAGTTTACTTTTCAATCTCTGACTCTACACATGGAAAATTTTATAGTACTTCTTCGTTGACATGAATGTTTTTCCATTATGTGTCAAAGATGATAAGGCTAGTGCTACTCTAGAAAAGATAGGTACGAACCTCCAGTATTATACATCCAACCCAAAGAAACTTCACACATCATTCACGCTCCTGGGTGTCTCCCAAGAAAGATTTACCTCTATCTTTACCAGATCCACTGCAACTCATGCCATCGAGATGACATGTCCCAGAAATGGGACCTCCCGAATCAAGAACTGGCGCTTCTAGAACATCCCAATAAGTTGTTTCTCTGGGAGTGTATACAGAACTATATGAATGTGTGCAGTGTGCTCATTATCGGACACTGAGTACAGAAAAATTCATCAATTAAGACCATCATGAAATGATCAATGTAAGGATGGATGATCGTACTCATGGGTCCCATGAACACATTCGAATAATTATTCCAGTTGTAGGGAATCAACACGTAATCATAGTGGACTTACTGGTTTCTGAAGGTGGTCTTCGGTACATCCTCATCTTTTACCTGATGATGATGATATCATGATCTGACGTCTATCTTTGAGATCCACCTTGCTCCCTTCAGATGATCGAAGAGGTCATCCATTATCAGCAGTGGATTTTTTTTCTCCATGGTCACTAGGATCAAGCTCCAATAGTCCGTAGATAGCCTCAATCATCTTTCTCGCTTCTTGGAAAACAATACTAAATCTGCCCATGGTGAAACCATGGGTCTCACGAAGCCCTTCTTCTGCAAGCCCTATAGATGTACCCTCAACTAATGAAGCTCTACCGAAGCCATCTTGTAACAACCCAAGTAAATAAAGAATATGAAATCTTTATATTTATCCATATTTTTGAATCAAATATTAATATTAATTTAAAGGGTATTCTATGCTCAATGGAGGTCCCAATACGCAATAACGAGTTTCTTGGGAATCTTACGTTGCACTCTAATAATAAAATAATATTTTATTAAATGGAAGTTAACATGTAGTTGTTGTATTGGAGGGAATGGGTAGAAATAACTAAAATATGATTATATATGTTTTTAAATGTTTTTAAATATATTCAATAAAAGATAAAGGCTTAAAATATGGAAAGAATTCAAATTTAGGCGTATATGCCCTAGTTTTCACTAAAGGTTCACTTATCACCTTTTGATGGAAAACCATCATTAAATATAGTTTTGTTCACTCTTATACATTCTATTGGACCAAATAAAACTCTTCTTAAGAATCGGGACATCAAAATTTACTTTGTGTAAATTTTTGGTATCTTTACGATAAAGTTCTTTTTTAATGAATAGTGTAAAATGTTGTATTTTAATTAAAAACATATTTTTAATCTAATTTATTTATATGATCAGATTATCTTTTGATTTGGTTTTAATGTTAAATTAGAATATATTTTTACCAATTAATCCAATAGTGGTCTATGGAATTAATTTCACTTTCAAATCGGACTTAAACTAGTGTCAATCTTTTGATACATTTTGTTTCATAAAAACACGCTATTTGTTTTGAAAGTGAGAATTAATTATTAAATTAATTAATGCAACTTATATGTTTTGAATTTCGTAAAATAGACATCATTTTTTAATTTGGAATATCAAATATAGATTAGGGTTAATTTTTGGTAATTTTCTGAAAAACTTAAATTTTGATGAATAGTGAAACCACTAAGTGGTACTTATAAAAACTAATTTTCCGTTTAAATAAAATTTTTCCACCTTTGTGTTTTTAATTTCAAAAATCTGACATACATGGTTGTCATTAAGAAGTAAAATGTGGTACAATGGGATTAAAATAATTTTTTGATGAAAAGTAACCTATTAAGTTTTTAATCGCGATTAGAGGTAATTAGTGTAGTTTAAGGTATGAATAATGTTTTAATAAAATGAAATGACCTAGACACATGTCCTACCCTCATTGGATGTGTCATGGCCGACCAAGAAAATCCATGGGTCAACTTGGGGACCCCATGGATGTAGAGACCCGAAGCTTGACGTACATGGACATTACATTACTTTTGTGGAATACTTGGTACATAACAAAAACACACACACAAGGATCGTAATAGTTTAGTGTCTTTGGAAACTCGGAACATAATCTTCTAATCGTGGTGAAAGATCTTCAATATCTCCCATAAAGATCTTCCCTTTTTTTTACCTAAAACCTTTCTTTATAACATGGGGAAAAGAAAACATAAAAGGGTGAGCTCAAATGCTCAGTCAGTGTAAACAAAAGAAATATCAATCACATCGTATACACAAGCACATAACTTTTGGAAATCATAACATGCAAAAGAGATCATAATTTCATAACATGGGATAAATCATGGCAGTGAAATGTAATCACAATAATCATTACTTAAAACATGAAACTTTGTGGCATTCACACATAATCATAGAGAATCAATTCTTGTTAGTCAAGACTCATTTCCAAGACTATATTAGTGGAAAAAGTCCCTTTCTGAATCGAGTAACCCTCATTTCAGTCCTGTTTCACTGAACCGGTATAACCTACCATTCCAGCCATGTCTATCTCATGAGATATAAAATCTTTACCCAATGCATTGGAGGGAGATATAGGTCCCACCCATCTTATAATGAATCCTTTCTTATGTGTGCCACATAATCATAAATCATACATCATCGCATAACACATGTAACAAAAATGGGATTCTTGAAACATCATGACATCATAAAACAAATCATATAAGGTAAATGACTTCATAAAAATAATTTCCTCAAAACATAATCAAATTAATGTAATAATAGGGATAAAAAAGAACCCTATATTATCTTCGATGGAAAATAATTTTGATAAAACATTTGAACTCCATTCTTGAGGAAAATATCCTTTCTACTTCAAAAACACTTTTCTTTTCTTAACATGTAATAAACTAAAAGAAGTTGATTAAAAATAAATTGAAAACTGGTAAAGGAAGCTTCTTGTAAATAATGTTTTAAAAATCCATTCATGCCTTATAAGTTAAAAATACATTCTTCGTACTTTTGTCGGAAAAGTCAAAAAGTACCTCGTACGAAAAACGACAAAAGATTCATTTAATATTCTTTACTAAAAACTCACCGAAGGGTAAAATTGGATTTAATCAATTGTAGGTGGATGGAAATAATATTACATATTCAGGAAACATGGATGTTGATGATAAAATACACCCCAGTAAATACCAAAATATAAACAATCTCGGATAAAAATGAGATTGTGATATTTCCCTTACCTTAGGTCCGACTTGCTTTGTAAGTGTCCGAACCTCCTGTATAATGATTTAAATCATGTTATTGACTTATTCCAGAATCATATTCATTGTTATTATATCATATATGATCCACTTATGACTTTATATTACCCGTTCTTTTGTAAATTCTTGTTAAAGTAGCATTTTGGGTAAAATCGTCTCATTTGTCGTTCGTGTTTTTAACTTGTAATTATTCATATGATTACTTAGATCATGATTACTTAATTCCAGAATATAAAACATGATTTATATATATATATATATTCAGAATATACATATATAATAAATCAGTAAATGGAAAGAAATACACCGTTCATGGAGACGGTAGTCCGTACGTACGCATGAACGCTGTTTTCGTATCCTTATTGAATTGAATGGAATTAAGTAGATGACATACATATAAATAATTCCAGTATCATTATAATGTCATATATTTAATTATTACTTATTATATATACTTTATAATCATTCATGAATGGTTAATCATTGAGAATGAATCTCATCGCATCGTGGAGACGGTAGTCCGTACGTACGCACGAGCGATGATATCATTCCCATGGTCATGGAATTGTGTTGAAGTGTATGTATACTATTTCAGTATCAATATCAATTTATAATAATCATATATAGTTACTCATTAAACCACTATATCCATCCAATTAAGGTGGTGGCGGAAAATATATTGCACCACGGCGTGGAGACGGTATTCCGTACGTACGCACGCGCGGTGATTTCATTTTTCCGTAGGATGGATAGAAGGTTAATTAGAGTTGTTTCATATTTATAATAACATATCAGTATGTAAGTAATACTGATGTTATTACTTTATCATGAAACAACTAATGAAGAAGAAGTTGAAGAAGAAAAAAAATTGAAAAGATCGGTAATGGATATTACCTCTTCTTTGAAACGCCTCTTTGAATCCTCCACTTAGGGAACTAAGATTGGTCTTTGAAGAAGACAAAGACCTCTAGTATTATTCTAGGGAAGTGGAGAGGGGAAAATGTCAGGTGTTGGCCGAGCTTGAGTGCTCAAATTGGTGTGAGGAGGATGGGGAGGAGGTGTCCTTTTATAAGGGAGGAAAGGGGCACCTTAGGAATATCTCAAAATATTATTTTATATTAAAGTAAAAATCAGTTTATAATGGTTCCAAAGGGTCTTATTTAGAATCTAAAGTGGTGATAGGTCCAAATCCTATCAACCAATAGGATTTAGACAAGTTTAGGTTTTATTTTAACCTTATCAATTAGATTTAACTCTAAGTTAAATAATTTAACTTTTACCGTGTCTTTTTGTTTTCTTACACTATATGGTTAATAAACTTACTATATCAAGACAAAAGAACCCCAAGTTGTTTATTATTAATATATATAATCTTATATAAGTCATTTGGCAAAACCTTATATTTTTAGGAATAAAATAACAATTAATAATATAATATTTTGTTTAAAAACTATTTTATGTCAATTTTGACACTATTTGGTACATGATTTTTATGAAATTCCTAACAGAATGATAAGTTCGAACCAAGTTACTTAAATCAACAATAACATGTCATATTAACCTATAAAATTAGTGTAAGTCATAAAAAGTCTCAAATTAAATTGATTTGGGCATTTATAACATCCATTATGTCAATATTTCATTAATAAGACAATTACTGCATCATCTTTCTGTCATAATAAATGATAATTATTTAATCCCTAAAAATTCTAAATAAATTCCTATGATGTAGATAATTGTACTAGATTTCTGGAGACTATTCATGTTCGAAGTTTCATTAAGTTTATCACTAGATTAAAATTATTATACTTATAAGATTTAAGAAAGTGACATGTTGTCACATTCTTTGGTTTTAATAATAATTAAATTATTTTCATTGAAAATATTTAATTAAATTAATCTAATCCAACCCTTAGGTGATATGGGTCGTTTTTTAGTTATCCAATAGAATTTTGACATTTTTTAGGGTAATTTTAAAATATTATACTTACCCTTAATTACCCGATTTACCTTTAACTATGGTAAATAAAATTTACCGTAATTACTATTCATAATTCCCAAAAATAAAAAGTATCCTATTAAAATAATTTGGACCCACTGATTCCAAATATGGAATCCATTTTTTAAAATTCAAAACACAGAAGTTGCAGAAATTAAAATAAAATTAATCCCGTTGTCGAATAAAAATGGGTTGTTGTTTAAAACATTGCAAAAGATTGAATTGATTTAACTTACGAAATCAAGGTAAAATCAATGCTAATTACATACATTATATTAAATGGTAAAAATATATTTTATATATAATTTTAAACCATTTAATATTATAATTTAACCACATAATACATTACGATGAAAAAAGTTGTTTTTAATTAAAATATAGCGTGTTTTTACTATTCATTAAAATGTGAAAGTTACCAGAATAATATGAAAATTTTATCCAAAGTAAATTTTTATTTCTTGATTCCAAAGAAGAATTTTATTTTGTCAAATTGAACTTATAAACATGTCAAAAACCATATTTAAAGTGGGTGCGCCATCCAAAGGCGGCAAAACTGCATTTTTTGAAAAATACTTATTTTACCCGAATAATTTATTTTGTTCTTATACCATGTTCTAGAAATGTGTAAGATGAATAATAATGTTATAAAATTCAAATTTTAGTTAATACTATTCATAACGGCTAGTTCATGACAATATTATAATAATATAACATTGTTTATTAAAACCCGGTATTGCGTACAACACACGCTATCGAGGAAGGTCACGATTGCGTGTAATGTAAGCCAAGTCAGGGTTGCGTGTTGTGAAAGAATCCTTCGTTGTTTCGTATAACAGAATCCAAACATATTTCATTTATACATTTAATATATATATATATATACTCAATGTTGCGTAGAATAACTATTATCAAAATTGTGTGTAACACGGTCCAAGAATAGTGTTGCGTATACTGCAAGCTAATACGGTGTTGCGTATAGCGCAAGGTAATCTTGGTGTAAAATACAACAAAAGACATTAATGAAATTAAAATAATATTTTTCATAAAATCTCAGGCTGTTACATTCTACCCCCCTTAAAATGAATTTCGCCCTCGAAATTCGTCGGGGTTATAAATGGTTTACTATTCGAAAGTTTCGTTAATAGAAACCCACATCGTAAAAAGGAATACCAAAACTTATCTTTAAAAACAAAAGTATGAAATGTAACGGTTACCCAAATAAACTAATCACTGGGTTTCCACATAGGTGAAAATATGGATATGGAAGAGAAATCTAACCATCATGTTCTGATGGAGAGTGGTAGAGAACATGGCTATGGAAAAGCTAGAAATCACAAAGCCATAAATTTGTGATGATCTAGGGTACCATCTGATTCATCGGATATAAGGGAACTAGGACAACATTTTTGGTTTTCAAGATCATTTCCCTAAAGTTGAAAATTTGAATTAGAATAAATACTTACTTTATTTTGGTATAATCTCACTGTGGTTCGTGCCTTGAACAATTTCCACTTCATCTCTTAAATAAATGAAGTTGAATTTGTTATTCGTGAAGTGTTATCAGATCATGTGATAGAATGACGGGTCATTCCATCTGTCTCAAACAAAAGGTTAGCAAAAATTATATACATAAGTCGATCTATAGTGAGATTAATCATATATTGTTCCTAAAATGGACTTATACTTCATATATCATACTACTTATTATAATAAAACTAGTTTCTACTAAACAGGGACTTCCTGTAGGCCAGTGGTAGGCGATAAAGGCCAGTCGCACTTCGGTTGTGGGTTCGATTCCTACAGCCTTGTCCGACGCGATGGGATGTCGCCCGTCCTGCAGGTTGTCCTTTTTTTAAAACTACATTACTATAACATCCCAACAATAATATCGAGAAAACTTTAATCCTTAAACAATACTAACTTATGTCCAACATAATCCATTCCAATCTTTAGGCTTATCCATAATACTGCAGTCCACTCTCATAACGTAGTTAAAATGATTACCAGAGATTTAACACCATCGTCGATCCCCATATATCATAAGGTATGTTTTGTTGGTCACATTCCAAACATTCAAAGTCCTTAATCATGTATTCTCTTGAATACCTTAGTGAAAACATGAATGCAGTTAAAATTTAACACTTTCCACATACCAAAATCCTCAAAATTCTATATACTCAAACAATGATATCACTTAGACCTTATATCAATCATGAGCTCATTAATACTAATAAACATTTCATTTTCTCATTTTCCCTTCATTATGCGCATATCATCTTATTTCCAAAAAATATCTCAATCACTTTGAATACCACATAAATAAATATTTCAATACTCAATGATACAATATTATTTTGGAATCCCATTACATAAACACTTAATCATTCCACCACATTGTTTTCATATTCAACATTTCCAATAGTGATCGCATGTGACTTCCCTTTGTCCTTTGCCTTCAGTGGTTGCTCATGTTGATCATCACTAACCCTTGGATTAGGGCATTTATTAGCATAATGCCCCATTTTCTTGTACTTGAAGCATTGAAGTGTTGGTGGTGCGTTCTCTGCAGTGTTTGCTTTATTCACATCATTAGAAACCCTTTTTCCATTACTTCGACACTCAGCTGCTCGATGACCTTCTTTTCCACACTTAAAACATTTTCTAGTCCCTTTAAGACAATCTCCACCATGCTTCTTTCCACACTTTGTGCATAAGGAAACATTCGTCTTATTTTCACCATTATTCTGAGATTTCTCCTTGAAATCCATCTTTCGTTTCTTGTCAAAACCATGAGATGGATATGTAACACCAACTTCCATTTCTACCTTGATAGCACAACGCACAATTTCTTCATAGCTACTGAATAATCTTATAGCTAATTCCTTTCGAAGACTTGGTTTTAAGACACTGAAAAATCGATCAACTTTACTTTCAGGTTGGATGATAATGCCAGATGCATACCTTGCAAGTCTTTTAAAATTTGTTTTGTATATACCAAAAGATTCATCATCCTTTTGATTTAGTTCAAGAAACTCCTTCTCCATCATTGTTCGAAGAATACAAGGGAAGAACTTATTGAAAAATAAGTTCTTGAACTCATCCCATTCCATGGACTCAATTTCATCTCTTGGCCTCGTATTCTTGATAAGATTCCACCATTGATCAGCTTCACCTTCCAAACGATATACTGCTAAGATGACTTTATCATGTTCGGAACATTGAAGAACTGAAAATATCTTTTCAGTAGTACTGATCCATTGTTCAGCAACAAGTGGATCGGAAGACCCACTAAAAGAAGGTGGACGTTATCTCATGAAGGACTCAATAGAATATTATTCCCTTCTCTACTAATTTGGAAGTCCAGAATGATTCTTAGCTTGTGTAAGTATAGCAATAATATTTTTCACTCCATCTCCCATAACATTTGTTTGTTCAGGGGGACAATCTTTGCATTGTCCATTGCATTGATCAATACGGTTCCTTCGGGTTCCAACCATCGTCTAAAACCCAAAAAGAATAGTGTGAGAGGCAAAAATAATGCTAGGGAAAACAACATAATAAAGGGGGAGTACCTTCAATATCTAACATCTTAGGTTTAATTCTATGATCGTTAGCGTAATTCTAGTACTATAACCTATACGTATACTTAACCTTAGGGACATCCCTAGACATACCTTAGAAATATCTCTAGGGATCTCACTAACACTTTCGCATCCTAGTTTCCAAAGGATGACTAAACCTTTCCTCTGATACCAACTGTAGAGACCCGAAGCTTGACGTACATGGACAGTACATTACTTTTGCGGAATACTTGGTACATAACAAAAACACACACACAAGGATCGTAATTGTTTAGTGTCTTTGGAAACTCGGAACATAATCTTCTAATCGTGGTGAAAGATCTTCAATATCTCCCATAAAGATCTTCCCTTTTTTTTACCTAAAACCTTTCTTTATATCCTGGGGAAAAGAAAACATAAAAGGGTGAGCTCAAATTCTCAGTAAGGGTAAACAAAAGAAATATCAATCACATCGTATACACAAGCACATAATTTTTGGAAATAATAACATGCAAAAGAGATCATAATTTCATAACATGGGATAAATCATGGCAGTGAAATGTAATCACAATAATCATAAATTAATACATGAAACTTTGTGTCATTCACACATAATCATAGAGAATCATTTCTTGTTAGTCAAGACTAATTTCCAAGACTATCTTAGTGGACAAAGTCCCTTTCTGAATCGAGTAACCCTCGTTTCAGTCCTGTTTCACTGAACCGGTATAACCTACCATTCCAGCCATGTCTATCTCATGAGATATAAAATCTTTACCCAATGCATTGGAGGGATATATAGGTCCCACCCATCTTATAATGAATCCTTTCTTATGTGTGCCACATAATCATAAATCATACATCATCGCATAACACATGTAACAAAAATGGGATTCTTGAAACATCATGACATCATAAAACAAATCATATAAGGTAAATGACTTCATAAAAATAATTTCCTCAAAACATAATCAAATCAATGTAATAATAGGGATAAAAACAGAACCCTATATTATCTTAGATGGAAAATAATTTTGATAAAACATTTGAACTCCATTCTTGAGGAAAATATCCTTTCTACTTCAAAAACACTTTTCTTTTCTTAACATGTCATAAACTAAAAGAAGTTGATTAAAAATAAACTTGAAAACTTGTAAAGGAAGCTTCTTGTAAATAATGTTTTAAAAATCCATTCATTCCTTATAAGTTAAAAATACATTTTTCGTACTTTTGTCGGAAAAGTCAAAAAGTACCTCGTACGAAAAACGACAAAAGATTCCTTTAATATTCTTTACTAAAAACTCACCGAAGGGTAAAATTGGATTTAAACAATTGTAGGTGGATGGGAATAATATTACATATTCAGGAAACATGGATGTGGATGATAAAATACACCCCAGTAAATACCAAAGTATAAACAATCTCGGATAAAAATGAGATTGTGATATTTCCCTTACCTTAGGTCCGACTTGCTTTGTAAGTGTCCGAAACTCCTGTATAATGATTCAAATCATGTTATTGACTTATTCCAGAATCATATTCATTGTTATTATATCATATATGATCCACTTATGACTTTATATTACCCGTTCTTTTGTAAATTCATGTTAAAGTAGCGTTTTGGGTAAAATAGTCTCATTTGTCATCCGTGTTTTTAACTTGTAATTATTCATATGATTACTTAGATCATGATTACTTAATTCCAGAATATAAAACATGATTTATATATATATATTCAGAATATACATATATAATAAATCAGTAAATGGAAAGAAATACACCGTTCATGGAGACGGTAGTCCGTACGTACGCATGAACGCTGTTTTCGTATCCTTATTGAATTGAATGGAATTAAGTAGATGACAGACATATAAATAATTACAGTATCATTATTATGTCATATATTTCATTAGTACTTATTATATATACTTTATAATCATTCATGAATGGTTAATCATTGAGAATGAATCTCATCGCGTCGTGGAGACAGTAGTCCGTACGTACGCACGAGCGATGATATCATTCCCATGGTCATGGAATTGTGTTGAAGTGTATGTATACTATTTTAGTATCAATATCAATTTATAATAATCATATATAGTTACTCATTAAACCATTATATCCATCCAATTAAGGTGGTGGCGGAAAATATATTACACCACGGCGTGGAGACGGTATTCCGTACGTACGCACGCGCGGTGATTTCATTTTTACGTAGGATGGATAGAAGGTTAATTAGAGTTGTTTCATATTTATAATAACATATAAATATGTAATTAATACTAATGTTATTACTTTATCATGAAACAACTACAGAAGAAGATGTTGAAGAAGAAAAAAAATTGAAAAGATCGGTAATGGATATTACCTCTTCTTTGAAACGCCTCTTTGAATCCTCCACTTAGGGAACTAAGATTGGTCTTAGAAGAAGACCAGGACCTCTAGGATTATTCTAGGTAAGTGGAGAGGAGAAAATGTCATGGGTTGGCTGAGCTTGAGTGCTCAAATTGGTGTGAGGAGGAGGGGGAGGAGGTGTCCTTTTATAAGGGAGGAAAGGGGCACCTTAGGAATATCTCAAAATATTATTTTATATTAAAGTCAAAATCGGTTTATAGTGGTTCCAAAGGGTCTTATTTCGAATCTAAAGTTGGGATGGGTCGAAATCCTATCAACCAATAGGATTTAGACAAGTTTAGGTTATTATTTTAACCTTATCAATTAGATTTAACTCTAAGTTAAATAATTTAACTTTTACCGTGTCATTTTGTTTTCTTACACTATATGGTTAATAAACTTACTATATCAAGACAAAAGAACCACAAGTTGTTTATAATTAATATATATAATCTTATCTAAGTCATTTGGCCGAAACGTAGATTTTTAGGAATAAAATAACAATTAATAATATAATATTTGTTTTAAAAACTATTTTATGTCAATTTTGACACTATTTGGTACATGATTTTTATGAAATTCATAACAGAATGATAAGTTCGAAAAAAGTTACTTAAATCAACAATAACATGTCATATTAACCTAGAAAATTAGTTTAAGTCATAAAAAGTCTCAAATTACATTTATTTGGGCATTTATAACATCAATTATGTTAATATTTCATTAATAAGACAATTACTGCATCATCTTTCTGTCATAATAAATGATAATTATTTAATCCCTAAAAATTCTAAATAAATTCCTATGATTTATATAATTGTATTAGATTTCTGTAGAATATTCATGTTCGAAGATTCATGAACTTTATCACTAGATTAAAATTATTATACTTATAAGATTTATGAAAGTGACATGTTGTCACATTCTTTGGTTTTAATAATAATTAAATTATTTTCATTGACAAAATTTAATTAAATTAATCTAATCCAACCCTTAGGTGATATGGGTCTTTTTTTAGTAATCCAATAGAATTTTGACATTTTTTAGGGTAATTTTCAAATATTATATTTACCCTTAATTACCGGATTTACCTTTAACTATGGTAAATAAAATTTACCGTAGTTACTATTCATAATTCCCAAAAATAAAAAGTATCCTATTAACATAATTTGGACCCACTGATTCCAAATATGGAATACATTTTTTAAAATTCAAAACACAGAAGTTGCAGAAATTAAATTAAAATTAATCCCGTTGTCGAATAAAAACGGGTTTTTGTTTAAAACATTGCAAAAGATTGAATTGATTTAACTTACGAATTCAAGGTAAAATCAATGATAATTACATACATTATATTAAATGGTAAAAATATATTCTATTTATACTTTTAAACCATTTAATATTATAATTTAACCACATAATACATTACGATGAAAAAAGTTGTTTTTAATTAAAATATAGCGTGTTTTTACTATTCATTAAAATGTGAAAGTTACCAGAATAATATGAAAATTTTATCCAAAGTAAATTTTTATTTCTTGATTCCAAAGAAGAATTTTATTTTGTCAAATTGAACTTATAAACATGTCAAAAACCAGATTTAAAGTGGGTGCGCCCTCCAAAGGCGGCAAAACTGCATTTTTTGAAAAATACTTATTTTACCCGAAAAATTTATTTTGTTCTTATACCATGTTCTAGAAATGTGTAAGATGAATAATAATGTTATAAAATTCAAATTTTAGTTAATACTATTCATAACGGCTAGTTCATGACAATATTATAATAATATAACATTGTTTATTAAAACCCGGTATTGCGTACAACACACGCTATCGAGGAATGTCACGATTGCGTGTAATGCAAGCCAAGTCAGGGTTGCGTGTGGTGAAAGAATCCTTCGTTGTTTCGTATAAAAGAATCAAAACATATTTCATTTATACATTTAATATATATATATATATATATACTCAATGTTGCGTAGAATAACTGTTATCAAAATTGTGTGTAACACGGTCCAAGAATAGTGTTGCGTATACTACAAGCTAATACGGTGTTGCGTATAGCGCAAGGTAATCTTGGTGTAGAATACAACCAAAGACATTAATGAAATTAAAATAATATTTTTCATAAAATCTCGGGCTGTTACAATGGAGCCACTTTGGTTGAAAAATGACATAAATACCTTTTTATTAAATGTTAAGGTAAAAATGACACAAACATGAGATGTTTTGCAAAACAAAATTTACATGGGGTTATACAAGTCAGATTTTTTTACTATAAATAGTCATTGGAAAGATAAAAAGATTTCATACATCATAGTATTTTTTTAAAATTTTTATACTTTAAATAAAATAAATTATTTATGACATCATGATGATGCAGTGATGACCTCATTATTTAACTATTTAAATAAAATTGAATGATAATGTAATATATAAGACCTACACATGTCCAAAACCTATTGTATGGGATGATTTAGAATACTTATCACCTTATCCAAGAATTATATCAATTTGGGACCTTTTAAATCCGAAACTCAATTTCAAATAAAGTATCATTTGCTCACTTTCCAAGAGTGCCCCTCCTCTCCTCTTATAAAAGTCCCCAACCTCTACCTCCTTACCCACACTCCCAAATACTTTGGCTCGGCCAACCCCTGCCCATTTTGTCTCTCCACTTCCCTCTCTTACTCTTTAAAGCCTAACATTGGGAATAATTCTTCCCATGAAATCATTTGAGCTCAAACCAAATGGAGTTACCCGATTTTAAGGTAATGTCTTCACTTGAGTCCTTTTGTTTTATTTTGCTTCTCCAACCCCCTAAACTCTTTTTTTTCATTTATTTTGTAAAAACTAAAGTATCATAAATATACTAGGATTTATTTATAAGAATGATTCGAGCTACACTTACACACACCAACAACTAACGGTTAAAGAACATACTGTTTCCGTGGATGGCGAATTTCGGCTTCCCGAAACGATGATTGTTCAACATTATTTTAACACCTTCAAAGATGGCCATTAAGATGAAACTATATTTATATATGATATATAATATGTTTATGTTTTATTTAAGCTTATGTATTTTTTATTTTGGGCATACCTTTATGGTTTCCATTATGGGTAAACGCGATATCTTTTTTTAAGGAAGTGCGGACTATCGCCCCCTCAAAGTGAAGTGATTCGTTAATGCCATATGTGGGATGTATAAAGGATGGATTTAAAGTTATTATATATGATGTTATAATGGAATTATAATATTACTATATATCATTATTATTCCATTCCATAAAAATATGAAATATAAATGAAAGTAGTGTTCATGCGTACGTACGGCTTACCGTCTCCATGAACGGTGCATTTCATTTCTTATCCCCAAATGTAATGTACTATTATATGTACATGTATATAATGGATATATATGATGAATTAAACATCTAAATGATAAATATAATTCTGGAATTAAAATATACATACCTCTCATTTAGTTTTAATTCCATTAATATGACATAGAAATGAAAGTAGCGTTCATTCATACGTACGACTTACTGTCTCCATGAACGGTGCATTTCATTTCTTACCTCTAAATGATTATGTAATATTATAAATACATGTATATTCTGGATATATATGATATATATGATATCCAAATCATGAATATAATTCTTGATATAATGAACATTATACCACACGAACAACATGTAATTCTAAGAAGTCCACTTTCGACTTTGAACCAATTATAGACAAAACAAACATTATTAACATAAAAAATTACATAATGTTTATGACATGGTAATAAGTGATATAAAAGGAATAATGAACTTGAAAAAGGGTTTTAAGGAAGTATAAATTAACTCATGTTTATTATTCACGAGATTAAAGAACGATAAAGTCAAGTTGGACACGAGGTAAGGGATCCTAATTCTCTATTTCTTTTTAAGAACACTCTTTTATGTAATTCCATTTAAAGATAATATTTCTTGTTATTGGGATGTTATTTTATATTAATCATACTTTAATTTTTATTTTTATATAATGAGAGACCCTATTCTATCTCATCAATCCATTTTGGAAGTTTTGAGTGGCGCCGTTGGCTGCCAAATTTTCGTAAGAGATCTAACCTCTCTCTTTCTTTTTAAGTACTCTCCTTTATGTCACATCATTTAAGCTCCTCTTTGTTATGTTGGGGGGTGTTATTTTATATTCCTCTTTCTATAAACTGTATGTTATAAGATGAGATACCCTATTTAATCTCAGAAATCCATTTTTGTATGTTTTATGTGGTGTTGTTAGGCTGCCGAGTTTTCGTAAGGGATTTTTCATCTCACTTTTGTTCCCGTGAGATTTATGCTACATTTGCCACAATTTACTTTGAGTGGTGTATATACTTCCCATTATTCTACTCTTTGTGTAATATAATTTCATTTATGAGTATTTACATCAATGATTTATTGTCCTTCTTTCATGGGGTGTGTGTTTTGAAAGATACCCAAGTCGGTAAGGGAACCTTTCACCCTCCTCTTTTTAAAAGACTTATTTTGTTGGGTATTTTAATTTACTTATTTTTATGTTGGGATATTTTGTCATATATCCTTATTGATATAAATTTTATGTCCATGTGATTAGATACACTTTTTATCTCTCATCAACTCATTTTTATGTGATGATGTTAGGCTGTCAAGGGAACATCTTAACCCAATTTCGATTTCATTGGGTTCAATGTGTAGTTATTGAATATGTCATCCTTTGAATATGTTTGAATGAACTTTGATTATTTTACATGTAATATCCACTTATATTTGGTGTATTATTTTGTCACACATAATTATGTAATTTATTTATCCTTAAACAAAGGATATCGTCTTTGTATGGGACTTCATCTCAATCTCCTTTCTTTGAGGCATATTTTGTTTTATACTCAACCTTATTTTATACGGTGTATAAACCCCTTTGACTTTTACGTTTATCAAAAAGGAATATTTTTTATACGATGTATTTTTCTAAATGGCAAAAGGGAATGTTCTGTCGTATGTATGCTGCGACAACGACATCTCCGCCGCCGTGACCATTATTTGAGTTTTGGCTTCCTCTACAAGCCATACCTTTTTTTAAAAGAATAATAAATACCATGGTTTACTTTTATTTTATTTTGGTATTGAAAATGGTTTTCATAATGTTTTTATATCAATGTGTTGTATTGATATCTTGTGATTGAATGGTGGAAATGTTATGTTTCCTTTATGCATGTTTTATGTGATAAGATTTTTTTACGGTTCTTGGGAATTGTTATGAAGATGGGTGGTTCCGTGAAAAACTAAGGGCGGGTGAGTTTGATATAGCTCTCCAATGCATTGGGTAACGCGAAGGAGTGAAATGTTAAGGTTTCTCTGAAGAGATTTAGGGAATATACTTTGATGGGTATTCCAAACGTAACCAAGAGGGTTACTCCCTACGTAAGAATGTTATGAATGCCTCCAGTTACCTTTATGTCTTATGATTTCTATGATTTATTCATGGTTTGATGAGGTATGTTAAAGTGCCTATGTTTTATGGGTAAAGTATGATTTCATTCTTATGTATATATGAACTCCTGTTTCTTTTCCATATTTTTATAACTCTTACTGAGCTTTTTATGCTCATCCCACGTTTTTGAAATGTTTTTTCACAGGTCAAGGGAAAGGTACATGATGTGATGATAGTGTCAAGAAAGAATCTGTGTTTTATTTTAAATATATTTCCGTTGATGGGAAGAATGAATATTGACTTTTATGTAACCACTTTGTTTAAATGTAGAATGTAATGCAAGTTTCATGATCTAATTCTCTAAAACTATAAACCTAAAAAGATCCTCAATGTGTAATCTTGTAATAACTCAAGATTAGGTAAGGTTTAAGGCTGGGGCCTTATAGTTGGTATCAGAGGTAGGTTTAGACAACTTTAGGGATTAGGAGTTCTTGTGAGACACATGATTAGTCCCTATATCTATTATTTCAGTTAAATACTTGTTTTATAACTTTTTTTTCAGGTCAAGTAAAGTCGGTTACGAATGAAAGGATAAGGATATCAAACGACATTCATATCTCTTCCTGATGACATGCATGCAATAATTATTGCAAAATCATCTTCGGATGATTGTGAAACTTTTTATAGCATACAACTCACTTGCAAGAAGTTGTTTGAGATAGCAAACACCTCCACTATACCTCATTATCATCGTGGATCATGGGTTGTTTTTAGAAAAATACTATTTTCACAATATTCTCATATTTTCAAGAAAGGTAAATATTATCAAGGTATTTTCAAATATTTTACCTTATCACAACAATTTGAAGCATATTATGATTTTAGAAATGGTGCTGAGGAAGGAGACCCTTGCGCAACCTATTTATATTTGATTTTAAAATATTGTCTCACATCACATACTTATGGTATTTTAAAAGGACCAATAATAGAATGTTTCAACTCAATTTAGGTCCGACTATTTTATAGAAATCAGGTTTTATCATATGTTTTGGAATTATATGTCATACATGATTATTTTCCAAAACTGTTTTTCTGTGAACACCCATATGTCCCATGTTGTACGATCTGTATTTGGATGGAGGAAGCATATGATTTTGAAGGATCCCTAAATCATTGTTGTAATGCATGGGACTTATACCTACATGAGAAAGATGACGATGAAACCGAGTGTACGCCATGATCAAGGTATGATGTTATTCATTTTGGGAATCATTTTATTTTATCTTATGGTGGAGAAATAATACTTCAAGAATTAATTTGTTGAGATCGTAACGAATTCGGGTGAAAATTAAAGGTATAAGGAAATTATTGAGGTTAAAACATGTTAGGGTTATTTTTGGATTTTTATAAAAAGGACAACACGCAGACCGTGTGACAACCCGTCGCGTCAGAAAAAGCTGCGGGAATCGAACCCACAACCAAAGTGCAACTGGTATTTATCACCTACCACTGGACTACGTGAAGTCCCTGGTTAGTTTTACTGATTCTTTTTAGTTAAATGATTTTATGAATTAAGAGTATGTTGATTTTGGGTTATCTATGGATATTTATTAACCTATCATGGAGGATATGTGATTAGGTTAATTACTTTTCAATACGAGACATTAAGAGAAACTGATGTTGTTTGGAGATAAATGATACGATTTAACTTGGAAGAATATGTGACTAAATCCCTCAAATATTTGGGTTTCAATCTTAGTTTGGTTTACTTTGAAGAATTTTATGGACAAATTGATTGTCGAATGGTCCTCGTTGAACTTTGGGTTTTTTGGACAAATTTTGGAGATTAGGAATATATTTTCTTTTTATAAGGGGTTATCCTTTTATGGATTATCTGATCTTGTACTAGCCTTTTGGGTTTTGGTTTTGGTCTAAATACATGGGAAGTATATAGTTCTCTTTTGTGGATTAGCTGATTCTCTAGAAGTTGATTATAGTACTCTTAATGTGAACATGTCTTCCTAAATACTCGTATTTTGGAGAAAATATGAGTTTGTGTAAAAGTTGGAAGTCAACATGATAAGTGATTATGTTTCCTTATGAATAAATTACTCAATAAAAAGTAACTTAAAACAAAAATTTTGTCTATTAACTTTTCCTACTGGGGAATCAAATACCGTTTAACCCATCACAAGTTTGTGATTATCTTGTGGTTAAATTTCTCCTAAACATGTTTTCTATCACTCTCCATCAGAACATGACCCTATGTTTTCTACACCATGTCCATATTTTTCTACATGGAATCCTAGTATGGGTTAACTAGGGTGGCCTTTGTACTTCTCTTTCTTTATTTTAAAGTGATTGTTTTACCGACTCTTGTTCCGATTTGGGACTTTCAATGATGTTATCATGCCCAATTTCAAAATTGCGAGGACGCAATTCCCAAAAGGGGGGAAGGATGTAACACCCCAGGTAAATAAAGAATATTACATATTTATATTTATCCACATTTGTGAATCAAATATTAATATTAATTTAAAGGGGATGCTATGCTCGATGGCGTATCCAATACGCAAAAACGAGTTTCTTGGGAATCTTACGTTGCACTCTAATAATAAAATAATATTATTTTAAATGGTAGTTAACATATAGCCATTGTATTGGCGGGAATGGATAGAAATAAATAAAATATGATTATATATGTTTTTAAATGTTTTTACATATATTCAATAAAAGATAAAGGCTTAAAATACGGAAAGAATACAAATTTAGGCGTATATGCCCTAGTTTTCACTAAAGGTTCACTTATCGCCTTTTGATGGAAAATCGTCATTAAATGTAGTTTTGTTCACTCTTATACATTCTATTGGACCAAATAAAACTCTTCTTAAGAATCGGGACATCAAAATTTACTTTGTGTAAATTTTTGGTATCTTTCCGATAAAGTTCTTTTTTTAATGAATAGTGTAAAATGTTGTATTTTAATTCAAAACCACTTTTTAATCTAATTTATTTATATGATTAGATTATCTTTTGAATTGGTTTTAAAGTGAAATTAGAATATATTTTTACCATTTAATCCAATAGTGGTCGATGGAATTAAATTCACTTTCAAATCGGACTTAAACTAGTGTCAATCTTTTGATACATTTTGCTTCATAAAAACATGCTATTTGTTTTGACAGCGGGAATTAATTATTAAATTAATTAATTCAACTTATATGTTTTGAATTTTGTAAAATATACATCATTTTTGAATTTGTAATATCAAACATAGCTTAGGGTGAATTTTTGGTAATTTTCTGAAAAACTTCAATTTTTGATGAATAGTGAAACCACTAAGTGGTACTTATAAAAACTGATTTTCCGTTTAAATGAAATTTTTCCACATTTGTGTTTTGAATTTCAAAAATCCGACATACATGGTTGTCATTAAGAAGTAAAATTTGGGTCAATGGGATTAAGATAATTTTTTGGTGAATAGTAACTTATTAAGTTTTTAATCGCGATTAAAGGTAATTAGTGTAGTTTAAGGTATGAATAATGTTTTAATAAAATTAAATGACCTATACACAAGTCCTACACTCATTGGATGTGTCATGGGTGACCAAGAAAATACATGGGTCAACTTGGGGACCCCATGGAGCCAATTTGGTTGGAAAATGACATAAATACATTTTTATTAAATGTTAAAGTAAAAATGACACAAACATGAGATGTTTTGATAAAACAATTTTTACATGGGGTTATACAAGTTATATTTTTTACTATAAATAGTAATTGGAAGGATAAAAAGATTTCATACATGATAGTATTTTTTTATAATTTTTAGACATTAAATAAATTAAATTATATATGACATCATGATAATGCAGCAATGACTTCATTATTTAACGATTTAAATAAAATGGAAGGATAATGTAATATCTAAGACCCAAACATGTCCAAAACCTATTGGATTGGTAGATTTCTAACCCTTATAACCTTATCCACGAATTATATCAATGTGGTACCTTTTAAATCCTAAACTAATTTTTAAATAAAGTAACATTTGCTCACTTTCCAAGAGTGCCCCTCCTCTCCTCTTATAAAAGGCCCCCACCTCTACCTCTTTACCCACACTCCCAAAGCCATTGGCTCGGCCAAGCCCTGACCATTTTGTCTCTCCACTTACCTCTATTACACCTTAAAGCCTCACATTGGGAATATGTCTTCCCAAGGAAGCCTTTGAGCTCAAACCAAGATGAGTTACCCGATTTTAAGGTAATGTCTTCACTTGAGTCCTTTTGTTTTATTTTGCTTCTCCAACCCCCTAAAATCTTTTTGTTAATTTCTTTTGTAACAACTCCAGTATCATCAATATACTAGGATGTTTTTATAATAATGATTCGAGGTACACTTACACACACCTACATCTAATGGTTAAAGAACATACTGTTTCCGTGGATGGCGAATTTCGGCCTCCCGAAACGATGATTGTTCAACATTCTTTTAACACCTTCAAAGGAGGCCATTAAGATGACACTATATTTATATATGATATATAATATGTTTATGTTTTCCATAAGCTTCTGTATTTTTCATTTTGGGCATACCTTTATGGTTTCCATTACGGGTAAACGCTATATCTTCATTTAAGGAAGTGCGGACTACCGCCCCCTCAAAGTGATGTGATTCGTTAATGCCATATGTGGGATGTATAAAGGATGTATTTAAAGTTATTATATATGATTTTATACTGGAAGTATAATATACCTCTATATAATTATTACTCCATTCCATAAAAATATGAAATAGAAATGAAAGTAGCGTTCATGCGTACGTACGGCTTACCGTCTCCATGAACGATGCATTTCATTTATTATCCCCAAATGTAATGTACTATTATAAGTATATGTATATAATTGATATATATGATGAATGATAAATCTAAAAGATGAATATAATTCTGGAATTAAAATATACATACCTCTCATTTAGTTTTAATTCCATTAATATGACATAGAAATGAAAGTAGCGTTCATGCGTACGTACGACTTACCGTCTCCATGAACGGTGCATTTCATTTCATACCTCTAAATGATTATATAATATTATAAATACATGTATATTCTGGATATATATGATATATATGATATCCAAATAATGAATATAATTCAGGATATAATGAACATTTGACCACACGAATAACATGTAATTGTAAGAAGACCACTTTCGACTTAAGAACCATATATCGACAAAACAAACATTATTAACTTCAATAATTACATAATGTTTATGACATGGTAATAAGTGATATAAAAGGAATAATGAACTTGAAAAAGTTTTTTTAGGATGAATAAATTAACTCAAGTTTATTATTCAGGAGATTAAAGAACGATCAAGTCAAGTCGGACCCGAGGTAAGGGATCCTACTCCTCTCTTTCTTTTTAAGTACACTATTTTATGTCATTCATTTTAAAGCTAATTTTTCTTATTATTGGGATGTTCTTTTATAATAATATTACTGTAATTTTTATGTTTATATGATGAGAAACCCTATTCTCCCTCATCAATCCAATTTGGAAGGTTTGAGTGGCGCCGTTAGGCTGCCGAATTGTCGTAAGAGAACTAACCTCTCTCTTTCTTTTTATGTACTCTCCTTTATGACACTTTTTTTAAGCTCTACTTTGTTGTGTTGGGGGATGTTCTTTTGTATTACTCATTCCATAAACATTATGTTAATATGATGAGATACCCTATTTTATCTCATCAATCCATTTTTTGTATGTTTTATGTGGCGCCGTTAGGCTGCCGAGTTTTCGTAAGGTATTTTTCATCTCCCTTTTATTCCCGTGAGATTTATGCTACATTTGCCACAATTTCCTTTGTGTGGTGTATGTACTGCCCATTATTCTAGTCTTTGTGTAATATAATTTTGTTTATGAGTATTTACATCAATGATGTATTGTCCTTCTTTCATAGGGTGTATGTTTTGAGAGATACCCAAGTAGGTAAGGGAACCATTCACCCTCCTCTTTTTAAAAAAATTCTTTTGTTGGGTATTTTAATTTACATATGGTTAAGTTGGGATATGTTCTCATATATCCTTATCGATATAAATTTTATGTCCAAGTGATGAGATACACTTTTTATCTCTCATCAACTCATTTTGATGTGACGTCGTTAGGCTGTCAAGTGAACTTCTTAACCCAATTTTGATTTCTTTGGGTTCAATATGTAGTTATTGAATATGTCATCCTTTGAATATGTGTGAATGAAATTTGATTATTTTACACGTAATATCCACTTCTATTTGGTGTATTCTTTTTTGACACATAATTATATAATTGATTTATCCTTAAACCAAGGATACCATCTTTGTATGGGACTTCGTCTCTATCTCCTTTCATTGAGTCATATTTTGTTCTATACTCAACCTTATTTTATACGGTGTATAAACCCCTTTGAATTTTACGTTTATCCAAAAGTAATCTTTTTTATACGAAGCGTTTTACTAAACGACAAAAGGGAATGTTTTGTCATACGTATACGGCAACAACGACTTCTCCGCCGCCGTGACCATTATTTGAGTTTCGGCTTCCTCTACAAGCCATACCTTTTTTTAAAGAAAAATAAATACAATTTTTTACTTTTCTTTTATTTTGGTATTGAAAATGGTTTTCATAATGTTTTTATATCAATGTTCTGTATTGGTATCTTGTATTGAAAGGTGGAAATGTTATGTTTCCTTTATGCATGTTTTATGTGATAAGATTATATTAGAGTTCTGGGGCATTGTTATGAAGACGGGTGGTTCCATGATAAACTAAGGGTGGGTGAGCCCGATATAGCTCTCCAATGCATTGGGTAACGCGAAGGAGTGAAACGTTAAGGTTTCTCTGATGATATTTAGGGAATATAATGTGATGGGTATTCCAAATGTATCCAAGAGGGTTACTCCCTACGTAAGAATGTTATGAATGCCTCATGTTACCTTTATGTCTTATGATTTCTATGATTTATTCATGGTTTGATGAGGTATGTTAAAGTGCCTATGTTTTATGGGTAAAGTATGATTTCATTCTTATGTATATGTGAACTCATGATTCCTTTCCGTATTTTTATAACCCTTAATGAGATTTTTATACTCATCCCAGGTTTTTAAAATGTTTTTCACAGGTCAAGGGAATGGTACATGATGTGATGATAGTGTCAAGGATGTGTCAAGAAAGAATCCGTGTTTTATTTTAAATATGTTTTCGTTTATGGGAAGAATGAATATTGTCTTTTATTTAACCACTTTGTTTAAATGTGGAATGTAATGAAAGATTCATTATCTAATTCTCTAAAACTCTAAAGCTAAAATGATCCTCAATCTGTAATCTTGTAATAACTCAAGATTATGTAAGGTTTAAGGCTGGGGCCTTATACATCTGATATGCCGGTGGGGATATTGTTGTGTTCTTGATGAATAGATTGATGAAAAAGTCAACCCATTATAAGGAGGTAGTCCCAGAACATCGATAGGAAAGACATTTTCATACTCATCAACCACTACAAGAAACCTCGTACTATTCTTTTCTACCACACTAGAAGGGGGTCTAGCCAACTGGTGAGTGATTGGTTGCACCCTTCTCTGAGAACGTTTTTTCTATGCTTCAAGAGTTTCCTTCTCACCGGTGAAGGAATACTGGGTCTCATCTTTAAAGACACACCGCACTCTAGGATGAATACAGTCGATTTGAGCATGAATTGGGGATAACCAGTCCATACCCATGATGACAATATAAGCCATCAATGTCGCTACTATGATATCCCACCTGAAGCTCTCATCTCCATGTGAGAAATCAAACTACCAGCACCAGCACGTGATCATTGAATCCCCGCACATATGAGTCTATAATCATAAGGATCAAGCCAAAGGCACCACCATAATCTCTGATCCACAAACAAGGTCATTGGTAAGGAAAAAGTGGCTGGAACCATTGTCTATAATAATGTATTCTAAGGTGTATAAGATTTATGTCATACCTCTAATCATTTGTAGATCACAGTGGTCGTAGGCCTCCACTACCTGGGGATGTGTTTTCCCCTATCCACCTACTTATTATAGTCGAGGTGGTGGTGGTGGTACCTCAAACAGTCTCCCACCACTAGCTACATGGCCTACAACCCTGCCATGTCTGTCACCATACATACCTCCCTACTCGAACCTCTTCCTCTGCCTTGGTTCTTCCTCAAACATACGTTGATCATCTGTGCAGTAGGTCAGGAATTCACGACCCTTGTGTTCCTACCCGCCGCATTTGATGAAAATTTGGTCTCCATGTTGTCTCCCTCTACTTTGGCATCCTTTCACTAATGACCCAGAGTATTGGGGTTATCCCCTGCAAGATCATACATTCTTGGTTCCCTATGTATGTTGCCTTCTTCTCACCATAGAAGACTCTGCAGCCTGGTCTCTACTGGTGGCTCAATATTTCGGTTCCTTCTTTTACAATAATTTATCCAAAAAAATGGATTTCTGTAGTAATGGATCATGAGTGGGGGTACTAATGGAAATCATCAATGTCTAGATCTCCCATTAGAGTTCCATCCCAAAGGTCTTTGTCCTAGAGAAAGGGTCTTGTACTATATGAACAGAGTGTTGAGAGAGGTATGTAAACCACATATATTACTCAGTCCCTAACTTTCTACCATACATTATATGAAGTTGATCTATTATGTGCATCTATCGTAAGGTCATGGGGAAGAAATCCACCCAAAAATGCTTCTCGACGTCAACCTTGGAGAGGTTCACCTCATAATAATTTCGAATATTAAAAATCAACTATCTCCCTACTAATAGCTAAAGAAAGATTGTGGCTGTGATCCCCGTCTATTCAAGTGGTTCCCTCACTATGTGGAAGACCCACGTCACCACCACCATCCAGTCATCATAGGCTAAAGGATCAATCTCTCCCCTGAACCTGGGAGGACTATATCTCTAGAACTTTTTCGTGCTGTAGAGCTTGTGTGTGAACTCTACCAGAATCACCTGTAGTAACTATGGTTCCATGGGTGGTGGTAAAACTAGTTAACCACCAGGAGAGTCCATTACAAGCACATGTACTTGACCTTATGCCTCATCACTAGGAAGGATGTCCACATAGTCCCGCATAAAAATCCTAGATGGTTGTCTGCGTGAACGCATCCTGAAACTTATCACTTTGTACCATGGTCATTAGATTATACCTAGTGACATGACCCTTATTCAATAATAACATAAGGAAACAATAAATTCCCATATTAATCATGCAAACACTATTTTAATATATTGATCCAGAAAAGAATAATTCTGGGACCTAGTGTTTGGATACGTCCGCCACCGAACCAACACTGGACTAGCCGAAACTAAAAGTCGAACTCAAAACATTTATCAATTTTTTTCAAAACAAGATAAAAAACTCCCAATATTGGTGGAAGAACATACCACCTATAATACCACTTTGTCACCACCCATCACATGGGGCCCGTGTCGTTACTCCCCCTAGCCCGCCACCAGAAGGCCTTGGGATAGAAACTAGAGACGAATGTCTCAACCTTAAAGTGGGATGGATTTTCTTGAGTACCTATATACATGCTCATATAACCACATCCCATGAAAACTAGAAAAGAAGACATGTATTCTACTAATCAAACACTGAGTATAGTAGTACATATGAATGTAAATGGTATCGAATAAAAACCCAACAAAAGATAAATGCATCAAGAGAAAGTACATGATCAATGGAAAGTTGTCCGATGTACCCCACCCCCCTTCCATGATGATGGGTAAGTGTAGAGTAGATGCCCGGAAGCTATACAAGATTGTATGGATTTCCTGATATCACTATGCACTATCTTTTCCTGGACCACCAAGTCCTCCCCAAAGTCATTGATCATCTACAAAAGACACAACTCGTGCGGGTGAAGCCCGTACAAGGGTTTGTAAAAAATACTCAGTATGGAACCAAAACAAACAAGGAAAGACCACAATCCAATCCACAAAGCAAACCATCAACCATGATCAAAAAGAAAGATATCTCACAACATGTATAATCTTGAGAATAGAAATAAAGACCATCAGTCACAATACTGAACACCACGAGATGTTGTGGTTCTCATCCCTGATGAGTAATGTGGGTACACTAGGTAACACAGAGTCGATACCAACCATGGGCACACTAGGTCACCCGAAGACACTTTTCACTAGTCTTGGACTGATGTGTCATTCATTAATTGTTATTATTTTTGGTATTTTGGGTCACACATTGTCCCTCCCCACCACAAGCCTGTCGGGTCACATAGAGTTGCTTCCGTCTATGGCATCATTAATGAGGTACTCATCCTTGATTAGTATTGTGTGTATTCTTGGTAACACATAGACCCTCCCCACCATGGACCTGCAATGTCACATTGATTTGCTTCCCACTATCCTTTCATAGCTGATCCACACAGGTCCATTTATCAGCAGTCATCAGGTCTGAGTAAGTTGCAGGATTCCTACTTCTGGTTTGCATGATTCTAGAAAAACCCATATCTCAAGCAATTTTCTACATCCAAACATCCATGATAGCCTAAATAGAGTATCTAAAAAGATTTGTCTCACCGCAAGGGTTCCAATATCACAATCTGATCGTCAATATGATGTCTGGTTAGAATGATTTTGGCATTTTAGTGAATAGGGACCAGCTACATTAGGGTCCGGTCCGACTCGTCTGGATTTTTATGACCAATCTGTTTTCCCCGACGCTAATTGACAAAACCAAACCATCCACGTTTTTTTCTAGGCCAGATCAGTCTGTACATGACACGTGGCAAGGCCCATTGGGCCTGACATGACCCTACCCAGTTCGGCAGGGGGTCCTACATGTTGGGCCGCCCGACAACCTAGTCTCATCTAGCCTAGCTAGCAACCGGTAAGCCGGTTGGTTCCAATCCTAGGTCTCCCTATGTCTTAATGTTCTATTAATTCCCCGAACCCCGAAAGGGGGCTATATTAACTCATCCTAGGCCATGCTACGGCCTAGATCTCACCCTCTGGACCAGCCCGCATAGCGGCCCGGCCTCCCTAGCCCGGACGCACCAGGGAGAATCCATCTTTTGTGCACCATGGACGGCTGAAGCTGGATACCCTAGGTGGTCCTGAACGTGGTTTCTAGACCATGTGCATGTGTCGGATGACAACCCATGTGGTGCGGGAAACTCATCCAACCGTGTCCATTGGTTGTGTCCCATCTGCCCAATGTCGGTCGCTCCAAGCGTCTCCTACCTCACCGTTGGGGCCTAAGATAGCTGATGTTTCTCCATTTTCGTTCCATAATTGTGTTCCATCATGGTTCACCATCACGGTGTTCCCTCGTGGAAGGACATCACATTGGGCCATCGTGGCACATTATCACAGTGTGTCGTCGTGGCGTGCCCCCACCCACTCGTGGGTGCCAGTGGTCACCAGCACTCCATTAAGGCTTTTTGCAGACCACAGTTCTCCTTTGGAGGTTTATTATTTACGATGTCTATGGCTACAGACATCATGGGGTTCCAACATCACTTCCAAGGAATCAAAAACTCCTTACCATCAATATGATGGGTTTTCCATGAAAAACACAAAATAACACACGAGGTGGAGGGGCTGAAGACATGTTTTTGACGGCCCACACCATCCACAAGAGAGGTTTTAAAACATGTGGAAGTAGTTTGGTGTTATAAGAAAATTAATTCCAATGCAAATCACCAATAAATACACCATCCTTTAAGAAAAAAAATTCTGACGATCAACTTATTTGTTGCTTGATCTGCATTTTTTTTGAAAGAATAACAGGAAAACTCTAATTACACAAGGTAATCCTCTACCTGTTATTGAGTTCATCACTGGGGTGATCCTTCTATAGGAATACATGTTCTGTTATTTGAATATTTTGGTATTCTTCGTGCACCATATCCTTTCTTTGAGTTGTGTCAAAGTTTCTAGTAGTTTGCCGGAGTACTTCGTTTATGAGAAAAACCTTGGTTGTCCATCAGAGAAATTCCATGTTGTGATTCTACAACCTACTGTCTCATTAAAATAGAAACGCATCATATCTTCTCTGTAAATCTATTTCACTACGTTGTTACATTATTTCATTAATAAAACAACTTATTTGTTTCTCATTAGATAAATACTATAATTAAATGGGTTCGTCGCCGCCTCATCACTATACTAGAGTGCAGGCATGCCACTAGTTAATGGTGTAGAGAAAAAAATAAAATACATTTGTAATTTATTTTATTTATCTTTAGAATATTCTGAAAATTTATATTTATGGCCGACCTTACTAGTAGAATATAGTTCCTTTCTACGAAAATTACAATGTTCTATGTTAAACGGTGACCTCATATTTTTTATTTGAGAACCAATTTAAAATATAAAAAAACATGCTCGCCCGATTATTTAAATGAACAAGAAAAATTTGAAATGTGTATTACGGGCTCACCTAGCCTCAGATTCAGGTGATGTTAATGCGTCTGGTCTCAATATAATCCAATTTATTTTGAAAAAATAGATTTTATTTATGGGATATTACAATGCTATTTTTTATGAATACCCATAATCCATGACATTACCTAATTATTCATCTAATGATTATTATGATGAACCCTTACTTTTTTATAATTATTATGATTATGATCTTTTATTTCATATTGATTCAGGTTTTTATCCATTTTCTTTTTGTTATTTTAACGCACACTTTTCATTGATGTATATTATAATGTGAGTAATTATACTATGGAGTTTATTAGGAAACCAAGAATGTATAAAAGATTGAATTGAATAATATTTATATTTTATTATGTAAATGGTCGGTATGCGCCTAATTTTACCAAGACACATAACCTTTGGATCATGATTTTGTAAAAGTATTATATTCTTTATCTTTAAAATAACGTCATATTTATGTAGGAAAAAGTAGTGTCTCTATATAAAAACATTCTTCATACCCTGTGGAATAGAAGAAAAAGAAATGCTGAGAAATAGTGATTAGTAAGGGTAAACATGAGATATTATTAAGATCACAAAACTATTGCATGAGAATAAATTTATATAACAATGATTTTAAGACATAAAAATCATAACACAAAAATAAATTATCATAAACTGGATAATTGACTAATAATTAGTAGTTCATAAGTCATGAATCATAATTTAATCAAATAAAATTATCCATTATATAATAAAATATGCTTGAATCATTTATTTTTTGAATACACATAAGTATATAAAATCATTTCTATAGTATCAAGGGTTGTTTCGAAAACAATTATAGTGGAATTGGTTCAAACCCTAATATATCATAGTAGACATGGTTTTCTCATTGGACTATCATAGTGGAACGGGTCCACTACCCAAAACATCATAGTAAACAATTTCCTCTCCCATGAATATCATATTGGACAAAGTCCCATGTTGAACTTGGATCACTACCTAATACTTTCCTCATATTCTCATCAAATATTAATATTTTCAAACTTTATTGATGGGGATATAGATCCTCCCAAATAATGGTAAAAATTATGTGTGATAAAATATTATAAAACTTTTATCATATCAGAACCCATGAATAGAAATGGTTTTCATAAAAATTTCCTCATATCAAAACCTATGGAAAAGAAATAGCTTCAATAAAACTTTATTCCTTTCATCATAATATAACCCATATAAAATTAATCGATTTCATAAACATATTTTCTTTATATAAATAATCTATATAGAGAAATAATAATAGTGAATAATTGAATAATATTTCTAAAAAATTTTATTTAACCTCAAAATATGTCATCTTAAATAGAATCTTGTTTTCAAATATCACTTAGATCATTTCATGGGAAAATTAATCCACCAAAATTGAGGTAAAATTATATAAATATATAATA
This sequence comes from Viscum album, assembly GCA_963277665.1. Lineage (NCBI taxonomy): Eukaryota > Viridiplantae > Streptophyta > Magnoliopsida > Santalales > Viscaceae > Viscum > Viscum album. Next base: position 1,222,709,104 of record OY728159.1, read on the forward strand.
TTAAAGAAAATTTATAGAAAATATTTCATTAAAAATAACCTAAAAACACCTAATGGAATCATTAAATTAATGTTCATTCCTAATGGAATAATATATTATTCATTGCAAACATGTTAAAATGAATATTGCTTTCACAATTTTAGTAATGACCAAAAGGCCCTTGTTGGAAAATGAAAATAATATTCATCTCATATATTTTGTAAAAAAGGTAATCATGGGTAATAATTTACATAAAAAGCATTATAAAATAGTGAAATATGACTTTAAAATTCGTTTTATAAAAAAATATATGGATGTAAAATGGTTTTCAAGCAAAGGGAGAAATAAATTAGATTTTCCATTAATGATTATTTTGGACCAATGAGTACATAAAAGGATAGAATTAAGGTAAGAAATCTATTTTAATATTAAATAAAACATAGGAGATTAAATTATTAGTTTCTTTTAGATATATCATAGTATATCATCATAGGAAGCATAATAATGGACAATCTGGATAATCAATTAGATTGTAACATAAACCCATTACCATATTGGTTTATATTAAATCATAAGGCCCATTAAAGAATAAATCTAGAACAAAATATTTATATCTTAAGAATAAATAAATTCTTGATATAAAAATTTCATATGAACTATACATACACATAAAAAAACAAGATAGGTTCAAAATATAACATAAGTCCCAAAGAAGTTACATTAAGACGAAAATCCCTTACCTTAAGTCTAAACATCCTTCAAAGTATTCAAACCTCATACATAATTGATATCGGTTTATTATTTATTTTTTCCATAAATATAATTACACACACACATATATATATGTGTGACATAAGTATTATTTACCTAAAACCTTTTATTAGATGTTTTTTAATAGTTTCTGTTACAATAAAATTTTGTGTAATACCATGATTGTTTTTCAAATTTTATTTGATTTATTATTATATATCTATTAAATTGTTCATTATTAGATGATATATATCATTTTAACCATCATACACATATCATAAATATTACCTATATATTTATTTAGAGTAATACATAAAATATAGAAATAGAAAATAAATTACATTGTAGGTCGTACACATTCCTGATCGTTGTTTCCACTATCTTGATTGAAGGGATATAATGATGGTAAATAATATATCACCATTATATATTCGTTGTTATTTAATATATTTCAAATATATTTATTGAATTCACAATTGTTATATTCCATGTAAATCATGAGGGAATAAATAATTAAATAGCTTTACAAGGTAGAAAATCATTGTAAAGATGATCGCTGTTATCGTACTTCCACAAAGTGGAAGGTGAACTAATAAGTATGACATTATAATTTAAAACGTGTAATTATATTATAAATATAATTTATATATTTTAAATCCAACATTATATCAACATGTGAGTGGTATTGATGGAAAACGAATTATCTTGGTTCGTACAGTGGTAGTCCTCTATACACATGATCAATGCATTCATTTACCGTTTAGTCGAAGAGGATTTAAATGAATTATATTGAATTAAAAAAATAAAATATTAGATTGTTGGATATAATTATTTTATTATATCATCATATATTAAAATGATTGAATTATGTGGAAGAATGAATACAATAAAAAAGCCTAGTTAAGGTTGTTACCTCTTTTTTGGACAAGATGGATATGTTAGAATTGGAATACTTTCTGAGAAGGATTCCAAATAAAAATAGGTCTATAAGATGTGGTTTGGGATTTAATTAATATATTTGTTCATGTATTTTTTGACCCACATGGGGTTTTCCGTGTGATGAGAAGAAATGTGGTGGTTTCCTTTAATATTTTTGGGATTAGACATACATGGAATTTCTGAAAAGAAAAATGTGTACCCATGTTTTTTTAATCCAAAAGGATTAAAAAAAGGGTGTTTATGAAAAATAATATGTTATTGACAATAAATAGGACAATTCAATGGTATTTGGAGAGTATTTTAGAAAATTTAAAAAAAATTATTTATTTCAAACCACCAGTAAACTCTTTTAAACATAATCACGGTAATTAATTTTTATTATTTTTACTATTCATTTTTAAAAAAATAATTTGAATGTTTTCTATAAAATTAATATTGGTGATTTGAAATATGGAATAAATTTTCTATAATTTTATATGTTGAATTGGAAAATTATAAATAAAAATTATACCTATAGACAGGATGAAAAATATATTTTCAAATGAAAAGTATTTAATAAATATAGAATACATTAATATCAATATCCCATATGATTTTTATTAAAAAGAAATGAATTGGTTTTATAATAAATCTATTGTACTATTTTGATGTATAATTTTTTTTAAACAGTATGGATCTCTATGGATGCATTAGAAAAAAAATTTAAATAAAAATCAATATTTTTCAATTTTAATTGAAAATAGAAGCATTTCAAAAAATTATAAAAAATTCACCCAAATATAATTTGGAAATTTCGATTAATATAATTTTTTTAAAATATATTTTTTTCATTAGTGTTAAATATTTGTTTTAATATTTATTCTGATTACGAAAAAGAAATTATGAAAAACATAGTTTCAAATCATACAATGAAATTTCTAAAAAATTCGTTATTTACATATAAAAATAAATTATTTGTCATAATGATGTATACATACTTGTAAAAATTATGTTATTATTATTCATACCACCATATTTAATAATTACATTCTAATCATCATGTTTTAATAATAATATTAATAGTAAATCGTGGTTCTGTAAAAGTTGGGGTTGCTTGAAATTCTAACTATTGAAGAAACTATATTTATTCAAACAAAATACATCATAAAATCCATTTTTTTTGACATTTTACATTTAAATAATATGTAATATCAATGTATCTTATCACAAATCCAAATGATTTTAAAATAACACATGGAATATTTCTTGGTGAAATTATCCTTTTCATTTTTGTATCACTTTATTAAAATATAAATATTTCCAAAATATTATGGACAATAATTAATTAAAAATTAACCCTAAACAATTGAAAATAATATTTAAATAATTATGGGTAGAAATTATGTTCATATATTATACATAAAAATGATTTGTTTCACATTATTTGGTAAAAAGTCAAATTCACTTCATTCAAAATTCTAACTGAATATTATTTTGAAATAAGTTTATAAAAAACGAAAATATTTGTAAAAATAACATTAAAAATAATTTTAAAATATTAAGAATAATCTTCAAAAATAAATTATCAAACATTTATATGGAATGAAATGTATTTTTGACCGTATAAATAAATAAAGTCGATTTTTCTAAAAATTATTTTCTAATCTCTTGAGTACTTAAGGAGTTAAAAATAAATGGAAGGCATGTAATATCTATAAATAAAATAGGCTAATAAAATTAATTTTATTTTAGATGTATAGGTCATAAATGTTCATCATCTCAATGCATAATCACATACAATTTAGATAAACAGTGCGACTCTATCCTAAATTTCATAACACTTTGGTATCTTTGGAATAAAAAAATAATCATAGAGGTAAATGTAGATTTATATAAAAATACACATAATTTTTAGGAGAATAATTACAATATACATTACTGGGAATTAAATACATGACATCAGATATTCAATTGTTCAATATGGAATGTGTCTCAAAAAATAAAATCGAAATAAAAATCCCTTACCTCAAGTTTGACTTTCTTCAAAACTACTCCTACCTCTAGAATAATAAATATATTTTAGAATAAATTTTTTTTATCATCTATTTCTATATATTACATTACAAGCCCGATTAATTAATTAATCCTTATTAAAATCATTCTTTCTCTGTGTTAACTATTTCTTTTTTCCTTGAGAATTGAAAGTTTGTAATTATATTACTTGTACATTGATCATGGTTTCCTTATACAATGATATTAAATAATTATACAAATATAATATATATTGATTAAGGTTTCTTATTTATTAATGCAAAAAAATTTAGATTATGAAAAATTAATTACACCATCTGAGGAAAGTATATGTCATATCTTTTCCTGAATGTCATTATAACATTTCGATGGATGTAGCCAATGAAAGGTAAATTCTAATTAATGATTAAAAAACGTTTTTATATATTATATATTCATCTATAATAATTATATAAAACAATATTACTATCCATTTATATTATAAATGAAAAAAGAATCATATCACTTTGTGGAGGTGGCAGTCCATGAGTATTCAGGAGCGATGTTAATATTTCAAACAGATTGAAAGATAAGTTGGTAGATATTTTATTATAATTATAGAAAGATAATGACATCATAAATGTCATATATAACCATTATACTAATCGAAATACCATTCATGAATGTTTGTGATTGAAGATGAACATGATCACAATAGAGAGTTGGTAGTCAACACATACGCATGAGCTATACTTTCAAATAAAATTTTAAGTAATATAGGGTTGAAATAGGTGTGTTAATAAGAATAATGAATTTTTAGGATATTAATGAAACATATTTATAATTTTTTTTTAATACCATTCTTTTACATGTGTTATGATAAGAAATAAATTGAATGTGTCCAGCTAAGATGAAAACCTCTTCTTTGATGGTCATCATTTTGAACCTTTCTTAAGGACATTTAAATTGATTTTTCTAAAACACCAGCACTTCTAATTTCGGTATATTGAATTATATAAGATAAATATGGATTTTTTTTCCAATATATAAATCAAAATTAACTATAAAAGAAAAATTAGGGGTTTCTTTTAATATGTATGGGAGGTGACATAAATTGAATTTCATAAAAGACTAAAATAAAAAAAATATCATTCAGAAAACAAATGAATAAAAATTTCATGATATTAGATGTTTGGATATGATAATGTCTACAAATTTACATCCAATATAATTTTGAAATATATAATTTCCAACTTATTCTTTATCTCCTAGTTTTTCTCCTAGGTAAATTAGTTTTATCATTAACCGTGGTAGCCAATTTTTACTATTTATACTATTCATTATGACACAAATATATGATATACATATTAATAAATACTAATTATACTGAATTAAAATTATTTAATCTATTTTATAAAATTCAATTTGAAAAAATTAACATTTAATTTTAAATAAAACCCTTAAAATGAGACATATTTACGTTTTAGGAAAAAATGTTTTTGTAAGTACATTTTTCTGTAAAATAATTAAACCAAATATTTATTACAACAGAATCTGGATAATTAATAATCTAAATATACTAATTGTACATATAATACCTTTTTGAGACAAAATGAAAAAAATTTAATACATTAAATGAAACTGTATATTTCAATAAAAATCAATGTTTTACTATTCTATAAAAATCTTTATTTTTATAACATTATAAATAAATTACTCAAAGTAAACCAGGACATGATAATATCCAAATAAATAATTTATTAATGCATAAAATTTTAATTTTAATATAAATTCAAAAAGTTTAAAAAAATTATGAATTTTTCCTTTTTATGTATACATATTTACTTATATAAAAACATGATTATTTCTAATTCAAATTGAATTTATTATATTTTTATTGTTTATTTAGAACATAATTCAAATTAATAACAAATAAAACAATTAATGGGAATTTTCAAATTTCTTAATTTATTGAAACAAAATGATATTATTTGAAAAAAATTGTATTTTTAAACATTCACGGAAAAATAAATCATTTCAGAAAATTCCAAAAAATAACCCTAAGAAAACTTCTATGTAATGTTTTTAAAAATAGTTTCGATATTATAAAATAAAATTTCTTAAATTCAACTACACTAATTATAATTTCTGTGAAAAAATAAATTGAAATAATTTTTTAAGAAAATTAAATTGTGATTCATATGAATTACTTTACTAAAAATCTAGATCATGTTTCCTATGAATTCATAATGAAATTTATAATAAATTGGACCCTTATACATTTATTTAACAATATGACTACTCCAAATAATATCATCTAATTTAGTGGATATGTTATAATATTCACATTTAAATACTATTATTTTTTAATTATAACTCAATTTACCTAATGATATTTTGGGAGTGTTAATAAAGATATCAATCTTATAATTCACTTAAAATCATTCAGGGACAAATATTCACCCCCCCCCCCACCATAACAATATTCCACCATCATAATTTAATATTATTCATCAATGGTTTTTAATTTCAAGATAATTTTTTTTCAAAAATATTAATGTATATATGGATAATAAAACATCCTTTAAAATGGGAAACTATGAAACATAATTGTTACTTGAAATAAAAAATAATCACACTCCCAGAATAGGATAAAATTGCTGGGAAGTAAAAAATATATACCCAATGTAGAATTCAATATTCCAATGACTAAAAGAAGGTGACAGAAAATGTAACATCCCAGTGTGGAAGAAACTATAGTGGTGCCCGATCTGATGCACCACAAGACCTCAAGTACCCCTCCTCATATTCTATAGGCTACCAACTAGTTATACAAGCCAAAAATTTAACTGTGAGAATATTATACCCAATATCATAGTATAAAACTAGAACTAAAAAATCAAACATCATAAACATAATAGTATACAAAAACAATAAATAAATACAAATAGAAGTACGATTAATCAAAATGAAATAAAATTTTGGACCCAATGGAGATCAAAGGCACAAAACACTGGTCACCTATTAGTCTGAGCATGTAAACAAAATATGCAAATGTAAAAAAATAAATCAAAATCGTCTTCCAACTCTAACCTGTATCACATATCTTTTCTTGATATCCCTATTTATTGGATCTAGATTGATCATCAAACTCTACATTAGAAACCCAATCAATCTGAAAATCATATTCTTTCATAGTATCCATTATCCATCTATTATATACATAAAAATATACATAAGGTTTGAATGTATTCCCTGGCCCATGTGAAGTAGGTTAGAAAAAAATATCATTAGGTTACACTCATCAATGAACCTATAAACACCTTACACAATTTCATACTCATGAAATATGCTAACCTAATGAAAAACATAACAAAAAAAGTACAAATGAAATTACCATCAATATTTGGGTCCATGATTTGTATTAACCATACCTACCTGATCCAATCTTAAGGGATGTGGAGTACTTCTCAAAATAATTAAATCCAAATTATAATAATGTTTTCTCAAACTAGGTCACCATAACGAAACATCATAAATTTACTCATTATCTCTAACTCTATAACTAAAATAATCTTTCTCACATCCTCACTCAATACTACAGTTCTACGAAAACCTAGAATTGCGGTTTGACTTTTATCCCATGTATTATAAATGATAGATCCTAGAGAAATAGTCAATGACCTGAACATTCACCAACATTATTTCTACCTAGATCAACATCCCATCCCCAATAGGAAAATTCATAGAATCAATCATACAACATATTTCATTTGATTGGACATAGCTTCCAAGAGAATCTATCAATGACTTGATCCTTGTAGTATACATTATGTTTCTTAAACATTATTCTAACACCTAGTTTATATAGTACCCTACTCATTCCTAGACCCCTCGTTTGTCATATCAAACATATTTGTGTACTATTGTGTCCACCACAGTCAATAATATCAATCTACGTAACAGAAACCTTGGACAATAATTAAAAACATATACATACAAGAAGCACCAGTATAATGTGTCTTTTCAATCTTCATATCATAATAGATGGTGTTTCAGTCGAACATACTCAACCATATATGTGGAGAATCATGTTAGTATTCTGAAACCATGAATATGTAATGGATATCTAAAATTATTTCCCATTTATATGGAGAATCATATCATACATCTGGATCCATATGTGTAGATCATCATGACCAAAAATATGTTCCAAGTATGTTTAGTATAATTTTTTTCATCCAAAAGCATATATAGTGATCATCATGTTCAACACACTTTTTGATGGCTACCCATAACAATAACCAGGCCTGATAGCATTTCTACTCATCCATATTAAAATATCCCTAATGCATAACCCCATTCTCAACCTCCAAAAAATATGGAATCATAATAAAAATTGGCATCATTTCCACAACCATCATCATCATATCAACCCCAAATGGCTCAAACATTAGTTGGGTTCCCAAGGGAACACATGCAAGTTTTACTTATCAAAAAATGAACCCACTGAAGGTATTCTTATCAATCACACAACCACTTGACTTTTTATGTGAAAAAATAAGTAGAGGCATCCCTCTATATATCCTTGTAACAGGTAGAGATGCACAAAATTACATCCTGTAATACTTATTAAAAGAGCTCTCAATCCAAATGCCATATATCAATGGTTACACCTCCCACAACCCATTCTCTAAAATCTCACAGCCATATATGCCTCAATGGAATTAAATCCTCATATTGGAGTTGGCCTAAAAACCCCTTTGTATGTGAACCTATGATGGACCATAAACCCAACATATCTTATACATGGGGTTGATAATCAGTCCCTCTAACATAGGAAAATCACTTTCTAGCACTAATCGAGGAGTTCAACGAACTCATGCTATATCCTCTAATTATTCTCCTAACATATTCGTAGGTCCCATATCATTTCTCACTCACATGATATAGATGAATTCACTAGTGTAGAAAACGTTTTTACGTCGGTTATTTTTTATTTTTTACGTCAGTTTCTAGCCGACGTTAATACGGGAGATGTTATAAATAACGTTTTTGACGTCGGTTATTTAAAAACCGACGTCAAACACATAAAATCACGATTTTTATGACATCAGTTATTTTAGAACTAATGTGATAAATAAAATTGGAAGGGTTTATCACTTTGGTTATTTAACAACTGACATGATAAAAGGCCTGGAAAATGGTTTATCACGTCGGTTATTAAAAAACCGACGTGATAAAAGGATGGGGAGATGGTCTATCACATCGGTTATTAAATGACTGACATGATAAACTGGAGGGCGGGGGGTTTATCAATTTGGTTATTATAGAACCACCGTGATAAACCGGGGGGGGGGGGGTTATCACGCCGGTTCCTAAACAACCGACGTGATAAACCGGGGGGCGGGGGGTTTATCATGTCGGTTTTTTAATAACCGACGTGATAAACCGGTGGGAGGGGGGTTTATAATGTCGGTTATTATATAACCGCCGTGATAAAATGGGGGGAGGGGGTTTATCACACCAGTTATTAAATAACCAATGTGATAAACCATTTTCCAGGCCTTATATCACATCAGTTATTAAATAACTAACATGATAAACCATTTTCCAGGCCTTTTATCAGGTCGGTTATTAAATAACCGACGTGATAAACCATTTTCCAGGCCTTTTATCATGCCGATTATTAAATAACTGACATGATAAACCATTTCCCAGGCCTTTTATAACGTCGGTTATTAAATTACCGACATGATAATCCCAATTTTTTTAAAAAAATTGAATACAGTCATCTGCTATCCACCAGAATCAACCAGAAAACAAATCAAGAAATCGTACCACAAAAACAGAAGTAGATCAAAATTAAGCATGTACATTGATAACATATATAACATACCCCCTAAAAAGCCCCCACCCTCATGTATACCCCATGGACAGCCCTCCCCCACCCCGTTGGAGCCCTCACCCCCATGTATACCCCCTGGACAGCCTTCCCCCACCCCATTGGAGCTCCCACCCTCATGTATACCCCTTGGACAACCCTACCCCACCCCATTGGAGCCCCCACCACACTCTTGGACTGCCCCCCGACCCCCGTACAGTCCCAAACACCCCTAGACAACCCTCACCCACCTGAACAACACCCCCTCAACCCCTCACCCCACTTGACAGCCCCCACCACACCCCTAGACATCCCCAAACACCCCTAGACAACCCCCTAACCCTCATGTATACCCCCCACCCTTGGACAGCACTCCCACACCCCTGGACCGCCTTCACACACCCCTGGATAGCCCTGCCACCCCCTGGACTGTCCCCCACCCCACCGGACAGACCTCCCAAACTGCTGGACACCCCCCCAACCCCACTAAACACACCCCCACACCCTTGGAACCCCTCCCCCATAGACCCAAATCCATACCAGAAAAACAATCATAAGTAAACCAAAAAAAATGAAGAGAAAAATTAAACATTCACTTGTATAACATTCAAAACATACACTGTCAACTTCAAAAAAAAAAATCCAACCTAAACAACTACCAAATACACAATTACAACGAAAATATTCTAAATTACATTTTACATTACAAACATCTAAAATTCAATCAAACCTGTAAAATAATTTGACCACTCCACTTGTTTGTGTTTGATGTCTTCAGAAGTATAAGGTTTAGGGTCATCAAAAAAATACAAATGAAAAAGAAAGTAGTTAACGTGTATAATGAATTAATCAAATTGAAATATTACGACAAAGTTTAAGAGGAAATCGTAGCAGGTCAAAATTCACAATTGTCCCAGTTGTTATTATTTCATACATAAATCTTATCATATAATATCTGCATTCGATGAGGCCTTGTTGTTCATGAAAATTCTGTTTGAATGAGTGTAAATTCAATATATTATTTTTATGTAATAAATCAAAATGTAAAAATTATAAATGGATATTTACCTTCGCATTTACATATTTGATCTTTGCACCTCTTTTCTTTGTGTTTTTTCGAAAGTAGGGCCATGCACTGTTAGAAAATAATACAAATGGGGTAAATTTAAAATTCATTATAATATATAAAACTATTGAGAAATTGAAACTTAATTTTCCAATATATTCTTAAAACATTCCCGCACATCACCATGGACACAACATTTCCAATAAAGGACTTTCTCCCTTGGTCAAAAAACCCCTAACATCCAATGATCACTGATAAAAGGAAATTTGACGTTAGTGGTTTTTTATGTTAAAAGATAATTAACACTTTGAGAGAAATGTGTTTCATACCTCTCACAAAAAGGAATCATCCAACATTGTGTGATTATATTCTTTTCAAATATTTCAGCAATATAAACCATTCTTTGTTCCTCATTCAATGCACATGCTTCAGGGGAAATCAATTTCTGGTTCATGAATCCCTATACTTCTGTCAGCTCATTCCTCTCAAAAATTCTATAAAGATACCTAATACAAAACATACATAAGTATACATTTTTAATAAATATAACGCATGGAAAAGGTGTTAAGACTTACATGGAAAAAATTTGCACCACATTGATTCCCAACCTATCTCCAGTAACAAGCTCCATGATATTAGTTTTTATAATCCCCACTCTTATTTCACATCCACAAACATGAGCTTCCATTGGAAACTCATAATAACACGACAAAAAATGTAATGATATTGACAATCTGTCAAGACGATTTGAATCTATATCTGATATCATAGCCATTTGTCTTTGTTGGTTTCTATACATTATTTTGTTACCTTTGAAGTATTTCTGTAAAAGAAATGGAAAAATATATTAATTTTCAAATTATAAAACAACTTTAATAAAAAAAATAAAAGATATAACATTCATACCTCTATGGTAATGAGTCGACGAAGTCTGGATGGCCAAATTAAAAAATGACAGATACTATGTCCAACTATCGCCACATCATCTATAGTTATTGGTACCCTAGCTGATTTATATATAATATCCTATACAGTGACCCTCTGATTCTCTACCTCTAATTTTTGATGATGAACTGTATCTCCTATACAATATACCAACCCATATGCTTCTATATGATGTTGAGAATCATCAACATACAACTCGCAATAAGTAGGAAGCTACGGCGGAGGCATATGATAACAAATGGGGTCCACATGCTGAGGTGGGGGAGTTGGATCTACTGGTGGAGGTGGAGGATAAATAATGGGGTCTACAGGGGGAGGTGGAGGAGTGGGAGATGTAGTATTAAATTGTCATTGAATTTTCGCAAACATAGACTGAACCGACTCTCTAATCTTTTCCTCCATCGTCGCATTAATATTATGAACATCAGCCTCCAAGGATTCTATTTTTTTATAAACCCCCTCAATGTTATAATTTTAAGAACATGGCAACACTTTTCTTACCGATACACCTGCCAGATATCCTCTTACACGACCAGGATGTTTGGGCCTTCCCAATGCTGCAAATAAAATATCTTCCCTCCCAGTAGCTGTAAATATCCCCTCTGAACTCTGCTCCTCAAGAGATTCCTGTATTAATTAATTGAACATTTCTGTAATGATTGAAATTATATGAATAAAATATTTAAATTAAATAAATAAAATAGATATCTTACAATCCTCTCAGCTACAATTCTCGATTCTTCCGAATGATATTGCCTATTTTTCCCTTCCAAGCTCTCTTCCATTTTTCATGTCTAGATGGAGGGGATGGAGGGGCCACCTCTCCAGAGCTTGGGGACTATGCTCTTAGTTGATGACATTTTTCCGCCATCATTTGTTATTCCAATAATGCATACCCTCCCCGAGATAAACTATGAGGGTATAAATTTTTAGATTGGATCTCTTGATGAGCTTTCATTGTTTGCTGTAATTTAAGAATAATAAATCATTAACAAAACATTAATAAAATCATTTATATAAGAAGGTTTATAAAAGTTTACATTGCCCTTACTAGAAATGACTCTTTTCTTCTACTTTCAAAAAACAGTCTCCATGCGTCCTCATCTATAAAAGGATATATATGACATGGATTGTCATGACTCCTATGACAATAAATGAAATCAGATGAGAGGGTTGATTTGAAATCCCTCCATCTCCTTGTAGCCAACGATAAGCATTTCTTCCTGACTCCTCCAGTGTCAGGAATATCAAATGTCATCTGATAAAGAAGAGGTTAAACATATTATATATACTAGAAACATTAAAAGAATAGTCAAACAATGAAAAAAGATCTTACCAAAATCGTCTCCCACAACTGAGAGATAATCTCTTTATCCACACTTCTCTAATAATCACACAGAATTCTTATTTTGCTCATAGCCTGAGTTGCTACAAAACTCTTAAAATCTTTTTCATTCAGACCTCTACGAATATCATCATCATCAAACTCAACGACTATCCTCTGATCCTGCGTATGGGAAAGTGATAATTTTGGTAAACGTGTGCACCCACGTTTACCAACCATTGAACTCTTTGTCGTAATAGAAGCATGTGAATGTTCATCCCCAGAGGTATGACCAGCAATATGCTCTTCTCCGGAATCATGTGGTTGATCATCTGAATGATCTGTCATTATCCTTCAAATCAAAAAAACAAACGTCAGTTCACAAATAGACAAATTCAAATATTTTAATACTACTGTAATAAGAAAATTAAAAAGTGTACTATGTAACATAATAGTAAACATTGGTAATATGGTAAGCATGTTAAACAATGGAAAAGATGGTAAAGATGGTAAAGATGATAAAGATGGTAAAGATGGTAAACATGGTAAAAATGGTAAACCTGGTAAACTTGGTAAACAGGGTAAATTAATTGTCAGTGAACAAAAATAATAGAAAGATAATTCATGTAATAGTTATAAACATGATAAAGTAAACTAAAAAAACTTAAAACAAACAAAATCATATACTTATTTTGTTTTAAAACATGTTTTAATAAATAAAAAACTAACAATATCTAACATTTATGGAAAAAATAAATGTAAACAAGAAATAAACATATGTTACCTGTAATTATAGGAATATACAAATGGATTGTTTTCCCAAATTCCATCATCGTGATCATTCCTTATGGCACAAACTATGTCTTCAACATGATCATCATTTTGTTCTGTTAATCATTCCGTGGAAGTAGGGATCTCACATAAATCAGCATATTCATCAATTTCATCCTCAAAAACATATTGTTTTTTCCCTTGTAAAACAACAAGTCACTGCATATCTGATTGATCTACTACATAGAAAATTTGTTTTTCATGTGTTGCCATTATAAAAGAATCAACTGTGTCTTCTAATCTATTTAGATTAACATGTGTCATTCCAAATTCATCGTGTCTGACACTGTTGTTACTGTTAAACCATTTACAGTTAAAAACAGGAACTTTAATTTTAATTTAATCAACCTCCCATATGTCTTCAATCACTCCATAATATGCACTTGATGCAGAAATTGGGTTTTTGTCCTTAGCACTTGAAATATGCATTGCTTCTGCAAACACCAATACAACACAATTCTGAACTACATTTCTGTTGTCCTGAGCTTTCGTATGAAATGTATAACCATTAATGTCATAACTGGACCATGTTATCACATTTAAACATGGACCACCCACTATCCATTTTAATGTCTCTGATACATCTGATCTACCAAGAAAAGTCTTTTTGATCCATGACAAAAATGTTTTGGTGTGCTCATTCAAAATCCACATTTCTTTCTTCTTTGGATGACATTGTTTCAACTCATTAATATGCAATGTGATATACGGTTGAGCATCAACTATGTTATTCAAGATGTATGATTCTAACTTCTTTATCTATTCAACTGAAAATGATTAGAATTTCAAGCCGCGAATCCCCTTTCCCTCATTATTAACTCGTTCATGGCGAGATGGAGGCAAACCTATGTGTTGCGTTGTAGCCAAGTAGCTCATAGAAAACTCCGATACCTCCTCAGAAATATACATTTCAATAATGGAGGCTTCAGGTAGATATAGATTTTTAACATACCCCTTTAATATTTTCATATACCTTTCAAAAGGATACATCCAACGAAGATATACAGGTCCACAAAGTGTTATTTCTCGAACCAAATGAATCATTAAATGCACCATTATATCAAAAAAAGTTGGAGGAAAATACATTTCCAATTGAAAATGTATAAAAATTGCATCCTTTTCCAAAATGTTCAATTCATTCACATCAATTTCCTTGTTACAAATTTAATTGAAAAAATAACACAACATCGTTATAGTCTTTCAAACACGAATGGGCAATATTCCACACAATGAGACTTGTAGAATATGTTGCATCATGACATGACAATCATGTGATTTCTTAACTATCAACTTCAAGTCCTTCAATGAGGCAAAAAATTTAACGTTAGAAGAATGACCTTGAGGCACTTTGGTATCATGAAGACACTGACAGAAGCTAATTTTCTCCCTCTTCGATAATGTAAGACAAGCCAGGGGAAGAAATGTTCGTCTTCCTTTAGGAGTGGGAGATAACTCCAAACGTATTCCCATTGATAGTAAGTCTAATCTTGCATTCAACCCTTCTTTAGTCTTTACTTTAATATCGAAAAATGTTCCAATCAAATAATCACAGATATTCTTCTCCACGTGCATGACATCAATATAATGTTTAACATCATGATACCTCCAATATGGTAGCTCAAAAAAATTGATCTTTTCTTCCAAATATGTCTATCATTACCAGATTTCTGTGTCTTTCCCAATGTCACATCAAGGGTTTTCACCCTCTCAAAATACAGATCAGGTGATAAAGGCTTTGGAGAAGTATCAAATTCTTGAGATCCATTGAATGCATTTTTTAGTCTTCTATAAGGGTGTTCCATAGGTAAAAACATTCGATGACCCATGTACACTATTTTCCTCCCATAATGCAATTGACAATATGACGTCTGTTGTTCGCAAAGTGGACATGCTTTATGCCCTATAACAATGTATCCAGACAAATTTCCATACACTGGGAAGTCATTTATAGTGAACAGAAGCACTGCATGCAGTTTAAAATATTCCATTTTATAAGAATCATACACCCTAATACCATCAGCCCATAACAGTTTCAAATCATCAATCAACGATGACAAGAAAACATCAATATCATTACCGGGTTTCTTTGGACCAGAGATCATTATACTCAACATGATATATTTGTGCTTCATACAAACTTCAGAAGAGAGGTTGTAAATTACCAATAAAATAGGCCATGAACTATGTGTGCTACTGAGGGTTCGGTATGGATTCATTCCATCTGTGCACAACCATAGTCTGAGATTTCTAATTTCATTTCCAAATGTAGAATACTGTGCATCAATTTTCTTCCATTGGGGGAAATCAGCTGGATGACGTATTTTTCCATCACATACCGACTCTTCAGCATGCCATCCTATCCTTTTTATATCATGTGAATTAGAAAATAAACGTTTGAAACGATTAATTATAGGAAGATACCAAAATACCTTTGAAGGGAGCTTTGTAATCTCCACACCAGCCTGTGATTTTTCTTTCCCCTTATACCGTGATGTCCCACATTTAGGACACTTTGACAAAAATTAATATTCCTTCCTATATATAATGCAGTTATTTGTACAGGAATGTATTTTCATGTATCCTAATCCCATCGGTCATAATATTTTCTTGGCTTTGTAATGTGAATCTGGAAGATCGCTATCTTTTGGAAGAATGTATTTCATAAATTGTAGCAGCTCTGTAAAACTTTTGTCACTCCATCCTTGTTTTTCCTTCAGGTTAATCAATCATAACACCACCGAAAAATCCATAAAATCTATACAACCATGATATAATGATTTTTCAGCATCATCATATAGACGCGCAACTATCGGTTCTATCTTAATTTGTTCTGCTACAATATCGCAAATCATTTCTTAAATTCCATCGGAGTTACGATCTTGCGAATCATCATCATCAGTGAAATTCTGTCCAGTTTCACCATGCCAAATCCAAGGGCTGTTAGTCGGATTAAAACCATGACAAATCAGATGATCTTTTATCTCTCTACTTTTCAACTTCTTAATATTCAAACATTTCAGGCATGGATAGAAAAAAATGTCACTACTTGGAACATTTCGTTTTGGAAATTCCAAAAAGGCATCAACACCTTCCTCAAATTCATTACTCATTCGTTGTGCCGTAATCCAACTTCGACTCATTATTACCTATAACAAATATCAACAAAAAATATATATTTTTAAGATAAGAAAAATACATGTTTATATGAAAAAAATCATAATTTGAATGTAAAAAAATTTAAAATATAAAACAAATCTATGGGTATTTAAGAAAATATGCTTGAATATTATTTTTAAAACAAAATATAGTTAGATATAATAGTTTTAAATTTCATTGAATCAAAGAAAACCGTGCCACCTATATTGTTGATAGAAAATTGGGGAAAATGGAGTTAACCTGAGAATCACCCCCACCCCCCGGACAACCCCCAAAACCCTCTGGACATGCCCCCACCCCCTCTGGACAACCCCACACACCCACCCACCCCCTTGGACCACCCCTTGACACCCCCCCAACCCTCCGGACAGCCCCCCACGCCTCTAGACAGCACCATGCACCCCTCCTGGACACCACCCCCCACCCCTTCCCCTTGAACACCCCCTGGACACCCCCAACCCTCTGGATAGCCCCCCACCCCCCGAACATCCCCCAAAACCCTCTGGACAGGCCCCCACCCCCATTGATAGCCACTCACACCCACCAACCCCCTTGGACCCCCCCCGGACACCACCCGTTTCCACATCTTTGATATAACATTTTTTTTAAAAACGTGACATTATTAAAAACATTTCATGAAATATAATGAAGAGTCTAATCGTATTTCTTATGAAATTTTTCTTACTAGAAAGGGTCTTAGTATTTGAGAGAATAGTAAATAAAGTGGCATAAAACAGAAATACGATCCTAAAAAATTTATATAATCCAGCTTAAATATTTTAATAAATATGTTTGTAATCAACCATCAAATCCAAAAGGTGTATGAGTGAACAATTAGAGAAAAACTGGCAATGAGAGATCATAGTCATTGAGGGGGGATGATGTCAAAGGAAACACAAAATCAAATGAACCGATACCACTATATGAAGTAATCACTGAAAAAGAAAAACCAACATCAAATAAAATCGTGAAACATAAAAAAACAAACAAATACCCATTTGAAATAGAATCTAGTATCTTGATTCAGAAACTCTAAAAAATAAATAAATCACAATCTCATTGATTGAATCCTGAATTTCTAAAATAGAACAATACACTGGTTTCACTTTGGTTGGTGGTGAAATTATTTGTTGTATTCGATCATCAATTAGTTTTGGGACATAAAATCAAGAAATCTTGTGAAATACATATAAGTAACATTCATTATTAAAGTTCACATTCTTCTTGTAAAATTACCCATGTCTATATTATCATTAATAAAAAACATTATCATTATTCTCAACTAAAATCATGAGAATTGTAATATTCCCATTTTTATAAACATATATTAATGATGTTATGATAGAGTTTATCATAACTAATAATATAATGAATGGTATACTTATCTATAGTAGTGTCCTATAAGACAAAATGGATGCACGATACTTATGTGACATTTAGATTTTTTAAAGGGATATAATGATGTTTAATACTTCCCATAAGGTTGAAATTATATGGGAGTTTAGTGTCTTCTAAAAATAAAAAGTGGGTAAAAGTGAATTTGTTTCCAATAAAGAAAAAAATGGTTTATCATAGATTTATTAGACTCTATGAGGGTGAATGATAAATATTTATTTTACTATGTTCCATTAAAACTCATGTGAAAATATTTACTTTAGTTCAATTAATGAATGATAAATGGTTTACATTAATTGGTTTTTTTTCTAAAAAAATGACATCTTCAATATGGATGATTGATTCCAATTCTATGATAAGACACTCAATAATGATGATTCACTATATATGATGATAATTTCTTTTAATTCTCTAATCACATAAACATTATTGGTTATCCAACTACTAAATTGTTAGATGAACCTGAGCATTAAATGAAATATAGGATAAAAGGAATGGATGAATCAACCATACCTCAAATTTCTTTTTGATAATGAAATTCAAACCGGTCAAATCAGGAAATATTCAAATCTTTCCTTTAACGCGCCATAGTCCTTCAATAAATAACCCCAAATATGTTTCCAACATAGGAGGATTTTGAGTCATTAAATGCAAGGTAATATATCAAAATTTGTTTTTTAAAGAAATACAAAAACAAGACACTTAAGATAAAAACGAATGTCCGGTGCCAACGATATTCAAAAAGATGTAATAGGGATAGAAATGGAAGAATCAAACCTAGTTTAAACCAAAAATCGCAAAAGATAAATATAGACTATCCGGGGAAAAATGAATGAAATAAATTCATGGAAGGCTTACTTGGGTTTTGGGAGTTGAGATGATAGATCTGAGGATAGTAAAGATGATAAACAATGAAGCCTAAATGAGTTTAACGCAGGTCGATCGACAAGCCGAATAGGGTTTACAGCACGAGAGAGACGAGCCGACGGACTGTCGATCGAAAAATCGTAAATGACAGTCCACGAGGCTTTAATTTTTTAAATTTTTTTATATCATCGGTAATATAATAACTGACATTATAAACTATTTTTTAAATTTATAAAGTCAGTTTTTTTAAAACTGACGTAAAAAACCCCCCGCGCTTTCGTTTTTTACGTCGGTTATAAATTAACTGACGTAAAAAACTCATGATATCTCATTTTTTACGTTGGTTATTTTATAACTGACATAACAAACACACCGACTTTGGTTTTGTACGTCGGTTATTTTAATAACCGACGTTAGATATCGCACATGTTCAGTTTTTACGTTTGTTATAAATAAACCGACGTTAAAAATCAAAGTGTGGGGGTTTTTATGTTGGTTCATTGATAAACGCAGTAAAAAATGAGATATCTAGGAGTTCTTTACGTCGGTTATAAAATAAATGATGTAAAAACGAGTTATCTACATGATTTTTACATCGGTTATAAAATAACCGACATAAAAAACCCCTCGCGCTTTGGTTTTTTACGTCGGTTATTTTATAACCGACGTAGAAAAGGCCTAGATATCTCTCTTTTTTACATCGGTTATCAAATAACCGACGTAAAAAACCCCCGCGCTTTGATTTTTAATGTCAGTTATTTTATAACCGAAGAAAATTCCAAACACACGCGATTTGGAACATCGATTATAAAAATAACTATTGTTAAAAAGCTACTCAGTGCATTTGTTACGTCAGTTATAAAATAACCGACGTAAAAAACCATGTTTCACAGATTCTCACGTCGGTTATATATAACCGACGTTAAAAATGGTGACGTAAATAACATTTTCAGCACTAGTAATTTTTTTTATTTGGACAAAAAACAATGTTATCATAACATACTCTCCCCAAATCTCCTCTTAAAAGTCCTCAAAACACCCAAAGGGATCAAACAAAATTTTTTTGGAGAAAAAATGTACTCCTTTTTGTTCTATTCGGACTCTCGAGGTATAAAATCATAAAAAATCCTCAAATAAATAACAAAGGGTCGATACTTTGAGTTTATACTAAATATACTAAATGCACTTCAAACCCTCCAACCCGGCCAAATAATTTTACATGACCTAGCATACATAATGTCTGGTCTGGTACTACTACACATCCAGGGCCCACATGTAGTCTAGTCATGTGATTCCTCATAGCTATGTCATTACTAGTGTATGATCATGTACTGTTACCCATTCATGTCCCCTAAGTTGAGTGTCTTACAATGTACCCAACTACATGACCATATCTGACTACATGTTGTGTAATTTAACTACAAGGCATGTATTCCAAAATTTAAATCATCTCTACTACATCACCACATGGTCACTACAACATGGCCGTGTAACAACATGAATACATGTACCACTAAATTTCATTTAATCTAATTACATGACATATAGTTCGAGAAACATTATATTTCCTGAATAATATGAATCCATGATGTTTTTTCCCAAACGACAAACCATCTGATCGGGATTTCAGAAAAAAAAACCCATAAAATGTCTCAATGTAATTTTTTTCACTAATAAAACACGTTTTCCTTCCCATGTTTTCTTTAAACTCATAAAATGGATCTCATACATGAAAAAATCACACCTATGATGAACAGGGAATAAAACTCAAAAATCATCCCACCTCTTGGAATAAACTCCAAAAAATTTGAGTCCCAATCCATTCCCAACATTTGGTATGCCTCAATCCAATATCTATCTCTACAATGGACAACTTTAGGTTTAATCTCCTCCATATATTCCTCTTGGTCCCTCAATTACAAAATGTTGTAACTCCCCCCACCTACGTCCTGGAATGCATATGATTCACCAAATGTTGGGGGAGTTTCAAATTTGATAATTAATTAATTAATTAATTACCCTTTTCATACTCATCTCGAGTCTAGAACAAGAATAGGGTTTATAACTCACCTTATAATACCCCCAATTCCATGCACAACCATGAAGTCCAACTATCAATCAAACAATCCAGTACCTATATTCTGACATCTAAACCAACCAATTTAGTAAAGAATGTAATTAATTAAATACTATTTATTATTCCAAAAGTTGAATGACAAGGATATTTACTAAAACCTAGTCTTGATGTAAAACCCGTATTATAGGAAAATCAGAGATATACGATAAATTATAAAATTTCATCTATCAATGTGAAATGACTAGTTTACATCTCATGACATCTCAAAATAAAAATAACTTATTTATTCTCAAATATCAATGACCATAAATATTCAGGTTTTTAAAATAGCCCACCCTAAAATGCCTCATTCTCAAGAAGCGTAAGAGGTACTCTGAAAACACATCAAGCCTAACATGGTTGTCTACATTTTATTAACTCATTGTGTTATACTTTAGGAAGGAAATTAGTTTATTTTACATAACTATAATAGATATTTTATACAACCCATATAAGGTCATTCCACCACTTACCACCATCCACAACTACTAAGAGAATACCTGGCTACAATAATTCATACTGATATTACTATTCATCATCAATTACACAATATTCGGCTAGTTTTTCTCCCTACCATATAACATAATGTAAAAAAGGATTATTTTATTCATTAAAAACATACACAATCAGATTCACCTAAAAAACACATCCTTTATATTCCACCCACCCACATGATGTGGTTACCACTAGACCCTCATCCATAACTACATAAGTGACACATTAACAAGACATATATGATACTTGAAACCATTTTAGAACACTTATTTTCACTTTTAAAATGAAAATCACTCCATAGATCATCACCCATATCACTATCGAATATCAAAACTAGACATCACTATCACACTCCCACAAAATGAAAAAATAGAATTGTCAACTATCACTCATTCCTTACATCTGTGAATAACACCCATATAATTAATTGACACAAATCCCGTAATAATTAACTCACTCACAGATGGACAATTAGGAAATCTAACCACATGGATTCACATACATCACTCCATGAGCACAAAATCCCATTAGGCCATTTATCAAACCCAAGTGACATATATATAACATGTTTTATAGATGATACTCTCTCATAATTCAAAATAATATGTCATGATATTGGTCATTATCAACTATACAAATCGAGTACACTATGATGTTTTCGAAGAATACCTCCACAAACTTATCCATTCTTAGAATAACACTATTCTATCCTGAGGTCATTGGGTCACACTTTCCACAAGTATCTCATCAAAGCCACAATGACTCTCATCATTCAAATTAATTTATTATCAACATATGATCCACATTCTCACACTTCTGTAACTCCCAAACTGCATGATAAATTACATTGCATGTCACTAGTGATCATGTCTACATGATACAGTTAGCACATAACTATTACAAGGTCTTGTGTAACCCAAAAAACCTATTATAACTCTAACATGCCTTTCCCCTTGAAAACCCCACCCACACTCCCTATCAACCCTCTATTCCAACCCCATATGTCAATATACTCTCAACGAATAGAACCCTTAGTTATTTCCAAAACCAGACGAAGATTTCTGAGTCAAATATACATTCAAATCCACTTAAGTAACAAGAATCATTCAAAAGTTCCACCAATTAAATGCACGGTCTCATTTCATACATAAAAAAATCTACATATATATATATATATACATATAAGCTTGAATCCCAATTGGTTCTACCCTCAGAAATCACATATTCATGAGCATCTCATGTGCTCTTGATCCGAATCATACCCACTAAGAAAAACCTACCTGCACAACCATTTCCTATTCTAAGAGCCAAAATGTTCATTACCTTCTTTAAAACATCCATAAAAATGAATAATTATAAAAATGTGTGCCTACTAGAAAAAAAATTAAAAATATGTGCTTAAAAACCATACTAGGATTTAATATTCTTTCACCCCTATCAAAATTTCTAGGAATCCAAATTTGCCTCAAACACACAAGTGAACACATAACTTTGATGAAACCTCTTATGGATAACCCTTGAAAAAAATGTCATTAACTCCATAAATTAGAGTCACATAATCAAGGTTAAAAATTTATCCCACCAAGATACACCATTAATGTCCCATAAAAAGTCATCGGTTGCAACCACCTAGGTCTAGACTATATCATTAAATGTCATAAGTCATTAGTAGTCTAAGATGATCTTGTCACAATTTCCACCGACATCAATAGGTCATAACATCAATTCATTGGGTATCACATACAAAGGACTTCATCTATCAAACAAACCACCCACAACTAGGGTTCCATTTCTCAATAATAATCTATAAATCAAAGTGAACCCTAGAGGTCCAATCTGTGTAATAAATCATGAAAACAAACAAACCAAAAGGGTAAAATATTCATATTATTATACAAAACATTCCCACTAGGGTCATTGCACCAATTTTACATGTGACAACACTAGTGTCCTCATCATTGTGCATCTCACTATAGAACCCAAGAACCTACTATTAAGGTAAATCAATAGAATCACACACTAGGAGTCCTATATCATGTAGATCCCATGTTCTGAAATAATTCCTAAGATTCCACTTTCTTATACATCCCATAATTAAATATAAATCACTTTCCTATCAATAATATGGAAATAGAATCAATCCATCCAAAATAAAAACTTCCAACCACATGGGTCTCTCCGAAGTAAATAAATCATATACAACTATACATTTGAAAACAATGATCATCATTATAAACGTTACAATCATAGACATCCTACCATAATAGGTGTTTTTTATTAAAAAAAATATCTATCATATCATCTTACACATTACAAAATCTCTAGTCAATAAATCCAATATAATAAGACAAAAATGTAATGGCTCCAACACCACATTGTAACACCTGGTTTAGGATTTCATAAACTGTTTTAGAGATATAGTTCTTCATAATATCACATTTGTGCCTCCTAGAATCTGACTAGTTGCCAAGAAATAAATCTAAATATGCCACCCCAAATGCTAATCCTATGACGAGTATCAATAATGGAATGTTTAATAAATATGATTATCCTTGCAAAAACATAATTGAAATAAATACAAATAATCTGATCGACAATCCTTAGGTCCATTTCATTGAAGAACCATACCTCATTTGACAAAAATTGAGTGTGTCTATGTTTACTAATAGACTATGAATACAAAATAACAAATGGTCACCACATTTATGGAAACAATAAACAAACATCTTTTCATTACCCAATAACTCTTACTCATTAACCAAACTCATCAACCTTAGGTACTCCTTCCATGATAATGTACTACCAAAACCTATCACATCAGTACGACCTCAACCCCAAATATGATAATCCAAATTTTAAAGTGAATTGATATAGACCAAAAAATTCATCCACATTGGTGGAAACCGTTGCATCAATCTATCACATCAATAAAAATAGGACAGTCATTCGAAAAAAATATTCCATATGGAATGCCATCACTACCTAGAGTATCATTCTAACTATAGAGTATAAAATAAATTTACAAATCCTTTGTCTGACACAAAATCCATATAGTACAATACATATTCCTGAATAGGCTATCTATAATCTCAAACATATATTTGGAATGTTTTTTCCACCAAAATAATTAATAAAAATCAACCTTAATGGGACCTAAGTCCAAGACTCAAACCATAAAAAACTATTAGTAATCATATGGTTTGTCTTTTCCAATAAAATATCCTATCAACAAAGAGTTGAATTCTAGCCTATCAATCCTAAAATGAAGATCATAGTGTTGAAAATCTATAACCATGTATGGGGAATGTCATATCTATTCCTATCAATATTGTATGTGGAGTTTCTTATCCGTGACACACACTCAGTCACAAGTACATTTAATTTTTTGATAAAATTATCCTTGAGTCTGTTCATAGAATTAATAGTGTTTTGGAGTTTGAAACAAGTTTATTGGGTATATATTCGAGGAATCAATGGGGTGGGTACAGTTTTTTAAAACCATGCTGAATCCATGAGAGGGGTGTAGCAGTTTTGATAGTTCAATTTCAAAAGGTTTGGGAATTTTTTGTAAAATTATGCATCACCATGATGAAATTAATATGGATTATTTTTTCTAGATAGTATAACCTACACATTTGGCACATGTTTTTCCAAAACACATTGTCAAACCATGTAACCCTATCTATCTTATTAAAAAGTGGATTATTAATATTATCCCCTATCAAATTTTAAGGGGTTTTACCGTTATTTATATTCATCCAATGTGTGTAGCTTGACCCCATGGCATGGTGGTTCTCAATTATCATTTGGAGGTGTCTCAAATTATATTGTTAGTGTTTTGTCTTGAGTTATGTTTATTTCTACTTCATTTTATCTTATTTTCCCATCGAAAGATCTTTTACATCCATGTTTATGGTTTTGGGAAACCATTGGTGTGGCATTGTCTCAATCTTGGTTTACGATGGTGGTTTTTAGTTTTATTAATTTTGGATTATGTGTTTGGTTCTTATTCATACCTCTTCTAGGTTTTCTTTATCAAGGGTTGATGATATTTGGACCAAATATGAGGCTGCAGTCTCTATATTATGGAATTCTCTAGGACACAACATTAAATATATTATTTACATTGGCTTTTTGTTTCTTTCTCCATTTTATTGATACATGATTGCTCATTATTATATATTTTATTGGTTTAATGGATTGTTTTTGGGATCTGGGTTTTGAATCTATATTTTTCAAATGGTTATTTCTTATATTACAACTATGTGTTAGATAAAATTTCTCGAAGAGGTTTTGTGATTTTAAATGATTTTATAAAGGGGTTTTAGAAATAATTTTACCATTTCCATGGGCATTTTAAAAAATATATAATGTTTAATTATGACTGGGATTGTTGTTATCACTTGATTGATATGGGGATTTTATTGTGGATTTGGTGGAATATTATAGCACATTAGATAACTACGGTGTGATAGAGGACATTATTTGATTGGATGAAGGAAACATTGAGGGAGGGCTAGGTGAGCCTATGTTTTTCCAATGGAATGAGAAATCATTTGGATAAGAAGACCATGTCAGCTTCCATGTTGGTTGTTGAGATACCATGTGAGTTATTGATGTTAGGCCCAATGACAACTACGTAGGATTCCATTAATTAGCTCGATATGAAAGTTCTTTACTCACTCTTGTGAGAACATATTGTCAAATCCCCTAGGTTCAAATACTAATGTATGATTTATGTATTTTTTTATATTGGATATATTCCATTTGATGTGATGAGATTTTTTATTCCCATTTTCACATTACTCATATATATGGATATGAGGTGGGAAGGTTATTCTCGCATTTAATATGCATATTTTTTATGTTTAATAATGTGGGTCATTATGTACATTGTTGATTGTTTGATATATATTTGGAAATTGTTTTTGAAAGCTGTGATTTATTTTGAAAATTATAAATGGTGTTTAATGGTTTTTTTTGGAAATGGTATTCTTATAATCTGGTTTTAGTGTAGAATTTCTTTTAACCGGATATTTGGATGCATGTGAAAAATACATAAATAGATTCATGGTGGTATCTTGTTGTTTTAAATTCCTCAAACAATGTTTGGTCCATTTTTTTGCATTTGCATTTTTTATTTTTCATGACATGTGTAATGGTTATTGACCCCTACTATAACATCCTGACCCAAATCACTGAGACTGATCAGTAAAGCTACATGACCTCATGCATGCCTCCCCATAAGTAATAGACTATAGACTAGTATCGAGGGTCTCAAATAGAACATTAGATAAACAATACCCTCTATATCGAGTCATGTGATCAATAATCAAATAACTACAATAAAAATAATTAGAGTATAATTAGTAGATTTAACGATGGAATACATATAATGTAACAACTCCCCAAAGTGGAATGCCAAACCTTGTAAAAAGTTTAATGAACTATAATTTAAATAAAAATTAATCTATGGGGGTGATCTGGTGCATTTTCCATTCTACTCCAGCTCCATGCTTCACCACTCAACTCTCCACCATATTTCCCTTTCCCTTCATCAGGTCACTATAGAGGAATTCTACAAATGCACTGAAATTCAAATGTAAGGTGTGAGTAAAAGAATCTTTAGAAAACCACCAATACGTCCTCAACCATATATTCTCAATATATTAGTGTATTTTATAATAAAAAAATGAGTAGTAAACGCATAATCCAAAACCGAGTGGTTGTGCTCTAACCATGCTGCCCCAACCCCCGACCATACCTGGTTTGGCTCTATGACCAAATGGATAACAACGATGTTAGAAGAATAAAAAATTAAACATTATGATAATGAATCATGTTTTTCAACAATGTTGAGCTTTAGTATACATGCTTCAAAATAATATATGTTTCTCTGTATGTGTGTGTGAAATGAGATGTAATCATCTTCCATTAAACATTGAGTAGTCGTACTGAGGACCAAGAGCTAATCGTGTACCTTAGCATTCGTAGAACACCATCGAGAAGACATACTAAAGACGGAGAGCTAGTAAATCCCCTCAGAATTAAGTGTATACCTAGTATTCATTTATTTAACTTCTCTTACATTAAACCCTCATTGTCAGTCTTGTGCATCCCTCCACCAAGGGATAATATAATTATGATGGTCCGCTACATGATACCCCAAGGTATCATCAAATCCGTTGTTGTTAGACAAGCGCACCCAAAGGCTTCATCATATTCCTTTATCATGTATTGGAATGTTTTTGTTTGTCATGCGCATACCCCCACCATAAGAAAACACAAGTCACCATGGTCCACTATAGTGCTTCTCATAGGCATCGTCAGGTGACTACCCCATGTGTAAAACCCTCTTTTTCAGTCATGTGCATTCCAATCCAAAGGTAACGCATGTTGATAGTCTGCCTATCTTGGCTCTAAGAAAAAAACTTCAAGGATCACATATCATGGAAAGATATATATATATATATATATATACAGAATAATGAATCATAGTCATGGGAAAAGTTGTAAACAATGTACACATAATCACACATTATTGTGAATATACAACTACAAGTACTCATGGACTGAAGTGTAATACAGAGTTTATGGGTCTGCACACATGCCCACATGTATTCACTATCTAGCATGGTAATTAAACATGTTTTCACATAATCATATTAATGGAAATAAATTATAACCAATCCAAAAAGTTTAAGGAATATCCTACATCAACAGTTTGGAGAATCCCTTTGTAGTTTTTCCTAATGTTAGAGCAGACCGTCGAAATATCATGTTTTGGAACATTGGTTCTTGAGGTTTAGCAGGGGTTTCCAAAGAATCATAACATTTATTTTATTTCATCAAAGATAAAACATCACTTGTGATAATTAATTCCTAAATAATTCCCAAATTACCCTTAAATTTATCATAGGAACCAATAAATATCCATTATCACTTACCCATTTAATAATCCACATGAAATGATGACTCATGACTTTAAATTTAGTTTTATCACATGTGCATATAAATTAAATTGTTATTTTATCATTTCTAAAAATATCTCATGAAATTATAAGGAATCACTTTTAATTTAATTTTATCGAGTGCATTGTTTAATTAAATTATTATTTCGTCATTTCATAAATATCACATGAAATGACAGCTTATTTCTTTTACATTAATTTTATTTCATGAACTGATAGATTAAATTTTTATATTATAATTCCAAATAATGATATGAAATTATAATATACATAAATCATGTGTTGATAGTTTAAAATATTACATTATCTTTTTAAAATGGGTCACATAAAATGATAGTGTTCTATCACATTGGTTGACAATTTAATGTTTCATTTTGTCTCATGAAATGATGAATAAATTTTTTAAATTATCCTTTAAGTCATCATGTGTAATAACAATTATAATTGTTATCATTGAAATATATTATGTATTTATAATTATAACTTTAAATTATAAATAATTTGTAATGTCTGTTGCTAATCATAATTTTGAAATTATCATTAAATTATCATGTGCATTTGATAATATTATATTGAAATTTTCAATACTATAATACAATAATAATTTTATTAAAACGTATTCTTTTAATATTATCTATATATATACTCTTTTGTGTGTGTGTTTCTTTACATATATATATCATTGGTAATTTTTATACATTGTCTTCATTAAATCCATGCAAATTCTATCCATAATTCATAATATAAATAACTGGAGAAGTAAAACAAAGAATGTATTTATTTAATTTTATTCAAAACATTAAATTTTATTCCCTTTTCACATTTTGTTATTTTATTTAAACCTATTTATTTAATTGTATTTTATTAACAATATTATCTTTTTTATAATGAAATAAATTAATAAAATAAAAATTAATTAAAAAAAGCAGAAGAATATACACAGCAAGTGGGTCATCAAGCCATAACAGAGGATGCCTTCTATTTACCATCCGTTCAATGTTTATTTCCCCCTCTAATTTCTTAAATCAGGAAGCCATGATGATATCGGTTGTGATGCTGGGATTATATAGGGGTTTCTCCTTGTGAAATGTTGGATATTGTTAACCCTGAAATCAACATTCCATGTGAAATTAAGACACATGTTTTGATCCATTAAATACCATATTTTCTATTGTGGGGTCATTTAATATC
Source organism: Viscum album (assembly GCA_963277665.1). Taxonomy (NCBI): domain Eukaryota; kingdom Viridiplantae; phylum Streptophyta; class Magnoliopsida; order Santalales; family Viscaceae; genus Viscum; species Viscum album. The sequence goes on from OY728159.1 coordinate 1,222,739,002, forward strand.
ACCCACTAACAGGTTAATATAGAAAAAATTCTAAATTTATGCGAAATATTGGATTTTAAAAACTCATGTAAGCTTTAAGGGTGGTCCGCGTGAACAAGGGTCTTTTTTCTATGGGGAAGAAGAAATATCATTTTTCCCTAATTTAATTTATTATATAATTTACGTTTTTAATTTTATTTTAATGGAGTATAATATGTGAATTTTGGGCATATTCTAATGCCTATTGTACATAAAAATTATACTCTTCCTAGTTTAACACCCCCCTCCAATCCGAACATAGTGTTGGTGTTGCAATTTCCACGTGACACACCGTTTATGAGATATGAAATAATATAAAATAATTTAATATATTAAACACATAATTTAAAGAAATTAATTAGTTATTGGATAATCCAAATGCCAACTGGCTACTAATGTTATACTCCCACTATGGTAATTATCGTATTCTCAATCTAACAGTGGTCTTTTTTATCACATGATGCACTATTTAGATGATATTAATTTTTTTTCATAGATAAAAAATAAAAAATAATTAAATAAAATATTTTACCAAGAAATGCCTCCAAAAGACTAATTCCCTTGAGTGGTATTTTTTACTAGTGTAAACACCACATTCGAGACCCAAAAATGGATTCAGTTTTATCAAATGATGCACAATTTTAGAGATATTGAAATTTTTTGAAAAACAATTAGTGGTTAAAAATAATATATTTTATATTTTTACTATATCTTCATTGAGACTTTTCAGACTTCCTAAACATCTAATCTCTCACTATTTAATTCAAAAAATATTTAGTTCAATATCATAGATTATTAATAAAGCATTTTACAATTCTATGATGTGTTTATAAAAATGAATCTTTTTCAATAATAAATCATTTTTCCAAATAACAATTTATCATAAAAGATGATTTATGATTATTTTAAAAATCAGTATGTTACAATTCTCCTTATCAATTGACTTCTCATACTCAAGAATAATCTGTAGTGGTATTTCTCGAACCCCTCTAGCAGCTGAGGTCAACGATCAGACAAATGTTCTCTTGTGTCTTCCTAAATCCTTCTATATTCTCACTAAATCTTGTCTAATTGTGTCATCTTTCCCCACAAAGCCTCTTCACATCGAAATATAATCCACAAAAATGCACATCACAACATGAATCAATCCCTAACCCAACATCCTTACAATATCTGATAGTCACAGGGTCAGGTATGTACCTTTGAAACTATGACACATGGAACACATTGTACATACCTTGATAGAAAGAAGGGGGCCTAGATGATAAACCGCTACCTCTATCCACTAGTAAGACAATTATTAATCCCATAATAAAATTAGTGTTGAACACTGCCCACTAATATACTATAGTCAATTGTCCTCATTCAAATACATATTAGAGAAATAGTATGTTATGGAAGCATAACTCTACTTGTAAATCAATTCTAGACATGCCTCACAAATATAGGGAAGAAATATCATTAAACAATGAAGATGATCAAAAGGTTGTGATTTAAACAATAGATTGTATTGAAATAAGATCATTATCACCATTAGTTGGTGCTAGGTCTATTTCATATACATTCCATGCGTTAGCTTTATGATCATGCCCCTGAATTTCATGAGTCATCATCATCAGGGGAATTTGTATCCACTTCTATGATTCTCTATTTCCCAAAATTTTAGCAAATTCATGTAAAAGTTCTATTTTGACCCACTGGTCCCTCAGTCTGTGGATGTCGTACTAAATCTTAGGTGAGTCCAAGGGTCTCTATACAAGTCAAACAAAACAAGCTATGTGAAACCTAAATCTCTGTTATAAAAAATTCACATGGGAACTCCATGTAAGAACAAAATCTATCAGACAAATGTTTTTCAAAACTCCTTCACCGAGGAAGTCCCTCTAATTAGTATGAATTGGGCATAAATCGTTAATCGAGTGACGATCTCCCACAATCCATCAAGACTCCATGGGGTACTGAGAAATATAGTTATAAATTACATCATTATTTCTTCCCACTTCATCATTGGTATCAAGAGTGTCTGCAATAAACCTCTAGGACATTGGTTTTCAGCCTTCACCCTCTAATTGGTGATGCATCGAGGGAAAAAACCCACAATGTCCCACTTCATCCATGGTGACAAGAACTACCTACTGAAGTCATGGAACATCTTCATCACGTGAGGATGTATAACCCACCTAGAGGTATGGTAATCCCTCATAAGTTTCTGTCTAATCGATATAGTAATAACTACACTTCTATGATTCAAGATCATGTTATTTATGTCCATTAAACACACAATTACATGGTCACCTACAACGATTCATTCTCTCATCATAGTATACTCTAGGCCTGAATACTAACCAATACTAATCCTTTTAATAATTGAGGATGTAATCAAAATTATAGAAAATCAATGATATGTGTCCCTATGAAGAATCAACCCTTTAGTCAACCAAAAAAACATATCAAATGGAACTACTTCTCTGAGGATTTCTCAAGAATCTCATGTTAATCATGTATCCTGTGACTACGAGAATCTGCTAATACTTTTCACATTCTATGGGAATATGTCACCAAGAATTTGAATGTTTATAAATACTCGATCTAACGTCTCTACCTCAGATTTAGGTCCCTATGAGTGATGATATAGTGAATAATAATATGATCCTTATAAATAATAATTCTCTCCCAAAAGATATAGTGTATCCATCATTTCAGTTTTTGGACCACTTCTTCCAGAACCATTTCATGTGTAATGTGGTTCTTCTCCTATGTTCATCGCTACAAAATCCCATTTGAAACTACCTTTTCTCCTTGCATCAGTATATCTATGAGAACAACTGCTTATGCATCACAATACACTTCATACCCAATCCAAGTATCAAGATGTTTCTGTATTGGAGTTATGATTAGAATATTAGTTAGATCATTAGAGGACTCTTCACACTGGTATGACTGCAATAACTTTACTTCCTTCTACGTTAAAGTGGGTCATGGGTGTTGATAGTCATAAAATGTCCAAGATAAATTATTGGTAATATCCATATATTCCTAGGATGATCCTAATGTCAAACATGTTTTAGGAATGTGTCGAATACATGACTTCTTGAACCTTCTATCAGTTTACTAATATACTGGTCTCATACACCACATGTCCAAGAAACATTACCTATTTAATGTATAAGTAACTTTACGACATATTAGCGTAATGTCATTGACCTCAAAGCATACTCAGAACAATCTATAGGTACCTAGAATGTTGTTATGATTTTGGATAGTATACAAGGATATCATCAACGATCTCTTTGACTAATGTCTCCAAAGTATTGATGAAATATTTTATTCATAAGGGAAATTAATTTAGATATTGCATTTTTAAGTCTGAACAACATTACCATATACTCATACAACCCATTTCTACTCTAAAAAGATGTCTTAAAAATATACTCCTTCATAACTCACAATATGTGGAAGCCCATTAAAAGAACAATATTTGAGAAACAGTAGGCTCCTTATAACTAATCAACAACATCATCAACGCTTGCGAAATTTTATTGGTTCTTCACATTCACCTAATTTTTCTGCAGATAATAAATGTATTTTTTAATACTATGATCCTACTACATTGGAAACAACATAGGTGAACCCTATGGTGAAGTAATTGGTTTTTTTTGCTCATAGTCTACCATTTTTACCATGACCTCTTTTAGCTCGGTTATAAGCTGACAACATGGGTTTTGAAAATGATGCACTCCCGATATGAGCTCAGTCACGACTTAACATGCAAGACATTAAGAATATATACTAGGTTGCAAATTCCCAAAAATATTGCAACCCATTCTTCATCATAACAAGATCCTTTGATTCTCTTGAAGAATTAAGAATACATTAGTTGGAAATCATTTCATATTTGACCCTAGTTCTGAACTCATATTCATAGGACATATACATTTTGAAATACTGTTGGTTGAAGTGTCCTTTCCTTCTATACCACAAACCATGTTCGGAAGAAGTTTCAACTGCATTCTTTTACAAGTCAACTGGTAATTCTAAAACCTATTCCCTTGCAGAAGTATTTTGACATAATTGTGATGTAGTTCCATAGTCAACATCAAGGATACTTATTATGTAACATGACAGAAAGACTTCCAAAAATAAGAAAATTCATTAGGAAAAAAACAAATCAGTCTATATGATAAAACAATATTTTCCTAGCAAATCTATGTGATCAAACATGGTTATCTTAGGAGAATACTTATATCACATGGTATACACCTCCTAAATTAACCCTTCTCTTTATCCCTATAGGTTAGTCAAAAGAATTATATATATTATAAAACAACAACATGATTAGTTCAACTAATCGATACAAAAATAGTTATATCGCAAAACATAGAAACACAAATATGTCACAAGAAGAAAACAATATCGAATCGATAGCACAAATCAAGGAATTTAGGTAAAAAACATCTATGCAAAAAAACATCACGTATATATATGGAATGTGAAGCTACGTGGAAATTCACGATGAATGAACATACTTGAAATCTTATAAATCAAATATACCATCATGTGTGTCACCCATGTGGAATCAATAATAGAAATAGAATATAAATTATCAACTTTAAGGAAACTCAGAGGTCCACTATTTAGTGCTGGACATGCACTGTTATAGCTCCCTACAAGAGTCCCAATTTCATATCTCCTATCTAACCCATCCCAGCCCCAATTAAAGAGATATAACATGTTAGTAAAAACCTGATCCTCTGATACCATTTTGTAACATCCTAACCATAATCACATGGTCTGAGCTGGAATGTTACAAGACATCACACATGACTCTATGAATGATAGAGACATACAACTTGCAGAAAGGGTCTCTAGTGGAACTCTGATGATACTATACCCTTTATATCAATCCATATGATCAATAATCTAATAAAAAAATTTAAATAATCAGAGTATAATGAGGAAATGTAATGATGTCATAAATACAATGTAAAAACTCACCAAAGTGGAATGAAAACCCAAGTATGTAGTTTAATGAACTGTAAAGTAAATAAACAATCATCCATGGGGGTGCTATAGTGCATGTCTCGGTCTACTCAAGATTAATACTCCACAGCTCAACCATATTCCATATGGATCTTTCGCTACATATGATCTCTAGTGAAGAAATATAAAAGTGCACCAAAATTCCATACTAGGGTGTGAGTAAAAGACTCAGCAGGACACAACCAATGCATCCTCAACCAGATGTTCTCGGTATGAAAATTCATTCCATAACAAAAAATGTTTTTTTAAAAAAAACATAAAACCAAGTGCATATACACTATCCAAGTCGCCACAATCCCCAGTCGTACCATCTTCGAATCTATGTCGGAATGCCTAACCATGGTGTCGTATGAAAAAATTATTAACCATTAGGCTAATGAAACATGTTTCTCGGTGTCATCATGTGAAGAAATTAAGGATTTTAAATATGATATATTTCTCTTCACGTGCAAGGGAAATTAGATATAATTAGTATCCCTGAAACATTTAGTTGACTTACAGAGGACTAATAGCTATTCCTGCCCCTTGTTCATTGAAGAACATCATCAAAAAAATACTAGGAACCCAGAGTTTGGTTAATCCCCAATTAATTGAGTGCATCCAATGAAATCATTATACACCCTTCAGGTGCGTTAAACCCTCGTTGTCAATCTTGCGCATCCTTCCTCGATGGGATAACACAATCATGATGGTCCACTTCAAGATACTTCAATGAATCATTATATCCATCATTTTATTCATGTGTATCTCAAGGAATCCCTGTGTTCTTTCCTCATATATTGGACCATTATCGTCATTCGTTCAAATTTCACCACAAGAGGATAACATAAGTCGCAGTGGTCCTCTAGATGACCGTTGAAGTTAGTCATGCACTTCCCTCCTATAAAAGATAACACAATTGGATGGTTCACCTATCATGATCCTAGAAAAAAACCACAAGGTATACATAGAAAGGAAGTATGTATTTATATGCAAGAATAACACAACATTAAGAGTAAATTAGCACACAATGTACATATAATCATATGGAAATTTAAACAAACAGCTACAATTATTCATGGAATAATGTATAATATAGTGTTTTGGGGCTATACAGATAACCACATGCATTCAAAATCTAGAAAGTTCATTAAACATGTCTGTGCCTAATAATATTAATGGAAATAATTAGTAAGAAAACCTAAAAGGATAATGTACTTCTTACATTAATAGATTGAAAATACATATCGTAGGTTTTCCTATCAAAAGAGTGGAACACCAGTATATTATGTTGTAGGAGCATTGGTGAATGAGAATTAAATGAGGTTTTCCAAGAATAATAATATTAATTTTATTTTAAATGAGACAAAACATCACGTAAGATAATTCGTTTTTAAATAATTCCAAAATAATCCTTAAATTTATCACATGCACTGATAAATTTTCATTATCATTTTACCCTTCAATAAGGCACGTGAAATGAAAATTCATGACTTTTAATTAAATTTTATCACATGTGTTGATAAATTAAATTATTATTCAATAATTTAAAAAAATCACATTAAATTACAATTGATCACTTTAAATTTAATTTTATCGCATGCATTGTTAAATTAAATTATTATTTTATTAATTCATGTAAATCATATGAAATGATAATTTTTTAATTTTAATTTAATTTCATTACACGAGCTAGTAAATTAAATTATTACCTTTTCATTTCTAAAATATTAGTTGAAATGGTAATGTTTTTTCACATGCATTGATAGTTTAAAATAACACATTTTCATTTTAAAAAGGGCCACATTAAATGGGAAGTTCTATCACATGAGATGATAATTTAAATTATCATTTTATCACATGCAATGAAAATTAATTTTTTAAAATAATTTCTTAAGTCATCATGTGTATTATTAATTACAATTATATCATTTAACTATCTTATCCATTGATAATAATAACTACTTATTATAACTAAATTATAATGTGCATAGATAATCATAAATTAAAATTTTTCTTTAAATTATCGTTTTCATTTGATAATTATAAATTAAAATTTTCATTATAATTATTCAATGAAAATTTTATAAAAATAATTCTAATTATTATTATCAATATATATACACAGTTGGGTGTGTTTTTATATATATACAGACATATATATATATACATACATACATATATATATATATATATATATCATTTGATAATTTGTCAATTTGTCTTCAATAAAGCACTTCGATTTTTATCGATAATTCATAATTTAAATATGTGGAGAAATAAAAAGAAATAAGGATTTTTTGGGTTTTATTTAAGACACCATTTTTCATTTTCATTTTCTTCTTATTTTTTTATTCCTATTTATTTTATTATTTATTATTTATATTTTTCATTATTCTAATGAAATAAATTAACAAAAATAAACAAAAATAAATTAAATAATAATAACATACATAGGAAGGGGGTCAATGCACTTCATGGGAGGAGTCCACACATCACCCCTTCGTTTGGTTTTGAATTTCCTCCCAAATCACATCAATCGTGAGGTAGTGATGATATTGGTTGAGATGATGGGTTTATATAGGATGTTCATTGTGTGAATTGCCATCAGGATTTTACACAAACATCAATTTTCCAGGTAAAAATAAAACACCCATTTTGATCCCTTAAACACCAAGTTATTTAGTACAGAGTCATTTAATATCACCCATTAACTCATTACAACATAGAATATTCAAAACGGTAAAGAAATGATTAATTTTAAAAACTCTCATAAGCTTTAATAGTGGACCATATGAACAAGGGTGTTTTTTGTTGTGGGGATGAAGAAGCCACATTTTTCTATAATTTAATAAATTCAATAAATTCAATATTTAATTTTATTGTCATGGAAAAAAAATTATTATTTTTATTATATTATAATTCATGTTTTGGATAAAAATTATACCCTACCTAGGGTAGAACCCCTAATCTGAACCTAATGAAGGTGTCATAATTTCAACATGACACGCTGTTTGTGAGATATAAAATTATTTCCATTAGTTTAATATATTGTACACTTTATTTAAAGACATTAATTATTGATTTGGTTTTTCAAATTACCATTTCATTCAAATATCATACTCCCACTAGGGTAAAAATTTTATTGTAGATCCAAAGGTTGTCTCAGTTTTACCAACTAATGCACCTTTAGAAAGATATTAATTTACTTTTATAAAGTAAAAGATATAAATAATTAAATTAATTATTTTATGGAGTGAGGCATCCATGCACCTAACTCTGTTGAGTGTTATACCCTTCAAAGGTTAAACATCACTATCCAGAACCTACAATGGTCTCAGTTTTATCATATGACAAACTATTTTAGAGTTATTCAATTGTTTTTAATATTATTTTTGTGCTTAAAAATAATATTTTTAATATTTTTATTCAATCTTTGTCGGGGATTTTTGGACCCCACAAACCATCACTAACTCAGAGTTTAACTTAGGAAATATTTAATTGAATATTAAAGAGTATTAATTTTGAATTTTTCCCGTCTGCGATGTGTTTAATAAAAAACACATGTTTTCAGGACTAAATCATTTTTCCACTTAATTTTTTATCTTAATAGGGATTTAAGATTATTTAAAAAATAAGGATGTAGAACTTTTACAATGGTGGATCTTCTTAATTACCATCGTTTATGGCCCTTTGTAAGGGACATGGTCTCGCAGGGATGGACTCATGTGGATTAATTTTTCGTATATTTTCAACTCATTTTCCTCTACATGGATATGGCCTAACATTTAATATCTTTATTATATTATTTTCATTTTTTTATTTTGAGATACCATGCATATTCTTATTTTTTGAATGTTTTTCTTGATTTTTATTGTTTATTGTATCTACTTAACTTATTCTATTGGCTCTGATGATATCAGATGGCCGTAATATTTTAGTGATGGTTCATACATGTTACCTATAGAAAAATCACTCCCATGAAATATTTCTTTATAACCAGTACTTATCAACAACCTATGGTGATCAGGATTGCACTTTAGGATGAGTGGAAGGCCTCCATGGATGATGAGTTACGCCATCCAAGGTTAGTCTATTAAAAAATGGTATAAATGGATTGTTCAGAGTTTGAGCATACTAGCTTTGGTTTCTTAATTACTCCAATCACGTGCATCTGGTGTGGAAATTCTAGTCATATCTTATGCATTATTCGGTTTTCCTTGTGTGGGAGTAGGGTAGGCTTTATTATAGAATGGATATCTTATGTATAAATAGGATTATAAGGGGGTATCTAATTCTCATAATATTGGGGATCCTAAAAAAGGGCATATGACTCATAAAGAGTTCAATATAGGACACTATATGCAATAGAGTTCATTCAAGAGGACTCATATTTTCACCGTTCCATTATTCACGCTAAATTTTAATATCATCTTCTTTGGAATCAACTTTTTTTTACACATGTGAATCCAATAAATTCATTTCACCTATGATGATTATCTATGTTGTTATGATGGATGAGTTTATTCCTAGAATCATAAATTTTTGTAAACTTCATTGTAGGGAAAAGGATAATGTTTTCAATTTACCAGAGTTCCTTAGTGTGGTAGATGGCATAGATGAAATTTCATACTTCCTTATTTAATACATAGAAATGTTTACCCTCATTATTGGTATGTATTGGTTGATTTTATTTATCACACTGGTATACAACTGTCAACATATAGTCCAATTCTATAACACTAAAATATTTAGTGAATTTTTTTTAAAAAAAATTACCCTTCTAGATATTTTTCCTGACACATATCAGTAGGATTAACATTCATTATATGTAACAATCTGTTGATCTAAAACATGTCATATTTTTAAAATTTTATTATATGGTAGTTATCACAGAGCCATTAGAATTTTATGTACAAATAAGATTAACAAAATTGTGAAAATTCATGGTCTACACAGATATATATAATTATTTCTTTGATGACCAATTAATTAAAAATAAAAATTAAAAAAATTAAAAAGTAAGAAAAAAGTTTTCAAATAAACAATATTTATGCCAATTTTTTTTAACTAAATAAAAAAAATTTTAATTACTATATAGAATTATATATTACCTATATTTAATAAACTATTTAAAATTAATCTTATATTTTTTAATAGAATATAAAACAATAAATCTAGTTTTCTTCCATGAACAATTTTGTTTTTATAAGAAGTCATTTCACATTTTTTTCTAATTTATTTTAAAACTAATACTTCAAACTTATATAAAATTATTCTAAAAAAATAGATTAATTATTTAAATATTCATTTCATTATTATCATGTGGTGAATTTTTACGAATTTTCTGGAGAGTAAAATTTTTGGACGTACAATTAAAAATAATGAATTTTACTTAAAAAAAATTTATAAGTTAATTTTTTTATAATGATTAATTATATTTTAATTTTGATTTAATATTATTTTAGTTCAATTATATATATATTAATCCAATTTATTTCATTATAACCATTTCATTATTTCATTTTGATATAAAATCCTTGTAAACATTTCATCATTTTCTCTTAGAAACCCCGCTTTCTCGTCATGCCTATTTGATTCCTTTTAAATTATTCATTTCCAATTAGGTGAATTTAATTTTTAACATGGACTCCATGTTATGAATATAAATAAATAATATTATTTAATATGTTATGCTTAATTTTTTATTATAATGAATAGTAAAATTAGTAAACAATTAACATGGTTAAGGTAAAAATTGGTTTACTTAGGGGATAAACTAAGAAAGACAGTGATTAAAATGACGTAAAATATAAAATAATATAATTTAGATCCATTGAATATCCCTCTCAATTATACTTAACTATAATAATTTATCATTAATACTTTTACTTGACCAAAACATGGGTACACTTTTTTGTTTTCAAACAATTACATGTGTTCCACTCACCTCACTTTAAAAATGTCGCCCCAATCCTCTCATATTAACACTAAAAAAGCATTTGGATCGACCAATAAATATTACAATGACATCTCAAAATCCATAATAACATACTATAGTCCTTATATTTGGATGTAATGCCACCTAAGAAGGATTTTTTTGTAAACCTTTGGATGATAGTCGAAGAAGTTGTAATGTCTTTAAATGAAAATTATTATTTTATTTATTATTCTACCAATATAAATTAATATAAAACCATGAAAATATATTAAAATAGAATGTATACTATAATAAGATTTTTTTTTCATTTCATGACAAAAAACCACCTCCACTTCTGTTAGATGGATTACTTAATCACCATTCATCTATACTAAAGTATAACTTCTCCCGAACTAATATTAATGGTTTCTTTTACAACATCTCATGATTGGTTATGATGATTGATATATAAAATATATATATATTATATTTATAACATAAAAATAATTTTTTAATTCAAAATTTATTTATTTTTTACATTTCATTATATAGGGGATACCATAACGTCACTCGCGTGTACGGTGGACAACCGCCTCATGATGAAATGTCATTTGTTTTCAATTAACTATTTACATGGAAAATAATAAGTATTAACTTAATGATTATATGCTATATATATTAAATAATTACTATTTTATTTAAATTTTTATTTTAATTAAAAGTCAATATATATGATTTTATTTCTTACGATTTCATTCATAGTAAGAAGTTAACATCATTCGTTTATTTATGGACTACTACCTTCAAAAATAGACGTAAAACTATATATAAATCATAACACCACATCAATGATATATAGAATAATATTTACCAAAATAAATTTTTATTTCTATAATATTAGTATTCTATAATGTTAAAGCATACATACCTCCTATTCGTACTTATCGATGAAAAAATAGAATCATTACTCATATATAATTACGGCCTAAATTCTGCATGATCATTATGTACGTTGTTTCCCAATGCTTTTATTTATGATTGGTATTAAATTTATAGTACATTTAAAAATATTATAATAACATCATGATTTTTATTATGGTTATTAGTAATATATGATAAATGTAAAATTAATGAAAAAAATAAATCAAACCATATATAACAATCAAAGGGTTATTATATGATATGTGATTTTAACATGTAATTTTTAACAAATAAGTAATTAATGGTCATAATTAAATAATATATGATATAATATATATAATTAACGAACTATACTATATTAATAATGAGATATGATTTATGATACATGAGGATTTAATGGGTATAGTGGAATTTGAGAGTAAACATAAGTGATCTATAGTCTCTCATTTATTTCTAGAGACATATAGAAATTAACCACTTGTTTCATTTTCATGGTGTATAAAATGAAACATTCCAATGAAATATTATTTATCTACTTATTTTTATGATATTTGATTGTTAATTTTTTTATTATTCAATGGGCGATTATGATTTAAATTATTATTGTTGTGATAATGGATTTATGTTTAACTTTTTTCTTTTATGAGACACATACCATAGTCACCACATGTTTATTTTATATGGTGTATATAATACCAATGAATGAATTATTTTATTATTATCAATAAAATTGTGTGCAATTGAATATCCAATTTTTTATATCTATTTTTTGGGGAATACGGTTCAAAAGATACCAATGCGGTAATTCATTTTTGTCTCAATATTCATTCCATAAGACATATGTTATATTATGGACCCATATTATTTTATAAATTGTATATACAACCACATTTATATGTACTATAATGAATTTACTTAAAATAATAATATTTTATGTTTCAATAAATTTCATTCTATCATGGTTCGTATAATTAAAAGTAACCAACACGGTAATATTTTATGTTACAATATCATATTTTATTAGGATTATTTAATAATATGTTTTCATTGATGAAATATTGTAATCCATCATTCATTAGACTCATTAATTTTATTCTCTTATAGTTTATTCAATAGAATAAGTTTTTCTCTTCAATTCCCCTCCTCATGAATTGAATATTTTCAAAGAACATTTTTAAGAAAATACGACATTATTTCTCTTTTTGGTCAGAAATCAATTTTCATAAAAAACCATGTTTTCTGAAACTGTTTTCTAAAATGTATTAATATTATGCAATTATTTTTAAAATTTATTTTTATCGATTTTTACTTTATAAAAATTGTTTAGAAATATAATATTTATGCCTCATTTGATGTAAATCCCCTTTGTATTTTAATTAATATGTGAAACGATTCTATGTTTCTAATATGTGAGACACAATTTAATTTCCAATTTTCATCACCACTCAATAATATTTGCATTCCATTTAAATATTTAAATGTTATATTAATGAATTTTTTTTCAATTGGTATTATAAAATATCTTCCAATTAAATAAATTATTTCAATATTAAAATGGATTTTGAAAATGTTTTAAAAAGTGGTCTTCAAATCAAAAATGATATATTCATCAATAAATGTTTTAAATTATTTTTTCATAATCCTTTATAATCGTTCATGATTAATTTAAAATAAAGGGATTTAAGAAATATTTAATAAAAATTCAGTGTCAAAAATTTATTTTCCAATGAAACTTATCTTTTTCAAGAAATGTTCCATTTGATTTATCATTGAAAATCATTCTCAATCAAATATTATGAAATTTGATTTAACTATGTTTTAATGGTATTACTAACTAAGGATACCATTCATATTATTTTTATTAATGGATTACGATGGGAATATGATTATGAACTCCATTATTCCCCCAATGGTTATATCATCACAAAATTCTAGTGAACCCCACATCTTTTACCAAGGGTTTTTTATGATGAAGTTTTGAAATGAATATGAAAGAAGTCACTTTTCCATAAGTTATCATATGACAAAAAGTTAATAAAACATATATTCCATGATTAATGATATGATGAATATTTTATTTTCTTATAGCCCACATATGCATTTTTTAATCATGTGTTTCTTTGTACCTATTTCCACCTATAATGAAATGGGTCATGATTTATATATCATGAGATACAATATACTATAATAGTGAGTGAACTATGTTTAGTAAAGGAAATTTTCCATCATGATGGTCTATAGAGTGAAGCATGACTACTATTATGGTTAGGGGACTAAACTCATTCTTTTAAGATAGTCTTGGAAGTGATCCCTTAGTAATCTGTAAATAAATTTCAATAAATTTGTTTAAGGTATATTTGTGTGTCTTATTCCAATATTATTCTATCATGGATCATGTTATTTTATTCTATTGTGATTCATGTATTATGAACATACAATATTCATTCCAGAACTATAGATTACAATCATTGACATGAATTCCTTATTTGTTAATTTTTTTATTGTTCTCATACTTATTCGTTCGTGCTATGATTAAATATCTCACTCCATTACGCTTAATGTGTATCTAAATCTAACCTTACATTTTTCCTTTCCCCATGTTCTGAATAATTGTTTTACATAGGTTATGTTTTTTAAGAGTAATATAAGTGAAGAACATTATGGGGTATATTTAATATCATTAAAAAATTAGAATATATCATAATTGGTCTACAAAAACCCTACAATATATAGTCCTCATGAATTTTTTTTGAGCAATTTATAGAATATTCATAGAGAAATTGAAAAATATTTGTATGGTAGGTCTAACTAACAATAGTTGGAATATTAGGAAACGTTTAATTATCCATTAGAAACAAGGATGATATAATATTATTTAGATACCTAGGGATATTTTGATATGTATGTCTAGTGATGTATCTATATATATGTCTATGAATGAGTAAACATATAAAAATGTTTCCTAGAATTTTGGTAAATTATATATATTGTGGTTCTAAAGAAATTACATCAATTTATATATAATACAAGTAGATGTGTCTCTGGAATAGTGTTACCTAGGATTAATAACTCAAAAAAATTGTTCATTTAGTTGGACTTGGTCGTCCCTTAGTGCATGATAAAGATCCCTTTAGAAAACCAATTTTAACACTACTGAGGGATATGACCCAGAATTTGACAAACACTTAATGAAACATCATGAAGGAAATAAATAGATGTTGATCATGGATCACATTGGTTTAACCTATGGTTTTAGAGATTTAAAATTATGATTCTACATTTAGAGCTCATATAAATATTTTTCTCGACAATGTGGTTTTTTTATATGATTAGCATTGACCATACTATTTTATCTAGATGATGGTTGGAACGACAAGGAATTAGGTATACATTGAATGTGGTGTAATATTTTCTAAAAATCAATAAAATGGTATGATGAATGTAGTGGGGGACTTAGGGATTATGCATATTCAGTTATCAGGGCACATGGCTAAAATCATGCATCTCATCCAAATTTTGGACACACTAAAGAGGATATGAACAGACATCATTAAGAGTTTTTCTATTGGTGACCATAGAGGAAATAATATTAAGATACATATATATATATATATATAATGTGTGAATAAGAACTCAATGGAATGTAAAATAGGTAAGAGAAGATGTTTTTGGTATGGAAAATAAGGACACAAATAATGTAACTAAAAAGTAATCAGAATTTCTGTTAATCTAATGGATGATAAAAACTATATCCCTAAGGTATCATAGAATGTTTAATGTTTTAAATGAATATTGTTTGTGAATTATAAAAATCATTTTTCTCGGTGGAAAGATTGTGAAGATTATCCACAGGGTTGTATGATTAATGGATTTTTTATTGATGTTGAAGGGAATAAAAATTACATATGAATAGAATATGATATTAAATGATAATATATTGAATCCTAGTGAATGATTTATATATAAATTGGAATTATGGATGTATTAATGTATTGGAATTCTGAAATTATTAATTATTTGTGTATTTTGTAGCATATATTTTTATTATGGATTTGGAAGAATATTTTTATTCATGTTGATGACCTAGATAAGTTATTTAATAGAGTGTTTATATTCATAAAAAACATGTGATTATGGGAAATTTAACCCTTAATATGATCCTGGTATTGTGATAATGATGATTGTATAATGAGATGATTGAAATTAATAAATTAAGTTTGATAGTATTGGTTTCATTAGAACTGATTAATGATTTATTGAAATAGTAGTTTATTATACCATTGATGATGTTTATATAATATTTGTTTTTATAGAATATATCTAATAATAATTTTCATATACAAAAAATATGAAACTGTGTATGTTTTCCGTAATTTTTATCGTAGTATTGGTTATTACTATATTTCAAGAGAGTATGTAATAAATTCATTAACATGTTTAGAAAGTGAAAATAAAAGTATACTTTATGATATATAGGGTATGAATAATAATTTTATTTTTTATCATTTAGTGACCTTATTTATAAATTTTTTATTTTGGAAGGGTTATAAGGTTTACCATTTTTTGGAAATTTTTATGCTCAAATTTGGATTTGGTTTTAGAAACTAACATATTACTTCACTATATAATGACTTATCTATATTGAAAAAATAGTGATAAACTTTTTTAATAGCATATTAAATTAATGACTTGTAATGATATTATAGAACTTTTTTAAAGCTTTGAACAAGATAAATCTATCTTTTAGAGAGAGATACGAAATATAAATTGATCATGGTAGGACAAAAAGATAAAATTGTTCCAATGAAATAAGATGTTATGAAGTAAATTTTCATATGATATTTGTATAAATGGGAAAAAATTAACAAAAATATAAATAATGGACCTGAAATAAAAATTATTCTTATTTTCATCATTTTTTATGATATCAATGACAATTTTTCAGTCCACTTTGTTTCTGGATATGTGTTCATTATCTTTATCCAAACCCTGCTCTTTATCACTATACATCGGTATATGGGTTTTATTTTCCTATTCTATTTACATGATTTGACTCCACACAAATGCTATCTAATTTTCGAACTGAGTATATATTATTTCAGATTACTTTCACACATCACTTTGTCTTTTTCATGAGGATGTCTTGTTAACACTATTTACATTTTCTATATCTGTGATGGAATATTCAAATTTTAAATCATTGATGACCAAAATAAATTCCAATGGGGAATATATTTTTAAGGGTTTCTTGATATAACACCATGTGATTTTTTTAGGAATATTTTCAAATAGATTGGTATTTTTGATATTTAAATTATATGTAACAAAAAGTTTATCTTGAGTTACACGCAACGATGAGTTTAAAAAACAATTCATATAATAAATATATTATTATAAGATAGTACTTTACTTTCCAATATAATTTAATATATACATATAATTAACTAAATTATTAATATATATTGTTTATACATGTACATAAAAATAATTATTTGTTGTCTAATTAAAAAAATGAAAATAAACAAAATTATAAATTTAAGGAAATATTTTCCTCAATAACTATTTTTATGAAAACCAATAATTTTTAAATAAATAAATTTTATAGTCTAATTTTAATGAATAAATATAATAAATACAATTTAATATATATTCAATGAACTGTTTAAAACTGGTCTTATGTCTTTTCTATATTATAGATAAAACATAATCCAATTTTACGCTTAAAACATTATTTACCTATAATGTAGTTTGGGAGACCTTTTCCACTATTATTTAAAAAAAATATTTTAAAAATTTAAAAAATCTATTCCAAAAAATAATGATCATTTTTGAAATAAAAATGAAAAAATTATCTTATTGTGATTTTTTTTAAATTTCGAAATAGATTACTTTTTTGATAAATGCTGAAAAATACTAAAATATAATGAAAAAAGGATTTTTTTAATTATATTTTATATAAAGATATATTATAATTTAATTATTTATTATTATAAAATTAATTAGGTTAAATATATATTTGTCAAATTTAATTCATTGGAATAAGTTTTATATTGAATACTGGTATAAAAACATTTTAATGTTTTAAAATTTTTGTCCTTGAAAAAAAAAATTCTCATCACATCTATGGAATTATTTTTAAAATGAATTTCCAAAATTATATGAATGTAATTCAGAAAAATGGATTCTATATTTTCAATCAAAATAATAAAAATTATAGAATAATGTAAACCTAAATTTTTACCCTAATGAATAATAAACACAGTACAAATTATTTACCACAGTTATGATAAAAATTGAATTACAGAGAGGTTAAACTAAATATTTTTTGTCTAAATGACTGAAAAACATTAATAAAATAAATTTTATGGACATATTTAGTCTTTAAAATGTCAAAGTCTCAATTATAATCCATTTTGGTTCCCTTTTTTGACACAATATTGGGAGAAAACATTTCTTTTCAAAACATTACAAGTTTGGCACTCACCTTACTTATAAAAGGACACCGAATATCATCTCTTATTCAACAATTAAAACAAGATTTTTTAGAAAATAGGTTCCCAAATATATTTTAAAAATATATCATATCATCTGGGAAACCTTGTTTTATGAAATATATAAAACATAAAAATTATTTTGGTGCAAAACAAAGGATTTTACTCGAAGTAGAGGTAATATTATTCAACGATCTTTTTTATATTATTTCTTCCCCCATATAATTCAACTATCATTAAACCGTTATGATATATTAACATAAATTTCTTCCATATACATAGATGTTGTAATTTTTTGTTCATTACCTAAAAACATTTCCACTTCAATCAAATGTCTTAGGAAATCATCAAGCATGTATACGATAGACTACCTCTTCCTGAAGTAGTGTTAATTTTTTCCCTTACCCCATCACACAATTGGTTATCATTATTGATATGAATTATATATATAATTTTTATAATATAATTATTACTATGTAGCTATTAAACATTATAATACTCATTATTTTTCTTTCCGTAGGGGAAATGATAAAATCACTCATGTTTACAGCATACAACCTTCTCATAAAATGATGTAACTTTCTTTCCATTAATATATTATTTGGCAGATAATAAAGACAAATTTAATCAATATATTTGAAATAAATAACATAATTATGATATTAAATTCATATTTAAAATTCATAGAATATAATAAATATCATTTTCATTCTTACCTTTTCACTCATGGAAATATGGTATGGTAATTCAAGATGATTTGGACTACCGTCTTCATGAAGTGATGGTACTATCTATTTTAATTTCTATACCAGAGATGATATATTTAATTATATTAAAATAAGTATATTTTATTTATAAAATTATTATTATTATTAAAACATAATTTATTACTTTCCTCTTTTCCATAATAATAGTAGAAAAATGGAAACATTACTCATGCATATGTAAGGCTAAGCATTTACAAGATCGTAACATACATTATTTCTCAACATCATACTTTATTATAAGTATGTTATGTTCCAATGGATTGAATATCAACTAAGAATCGTGGTTAAATCATTTTACTGATTTTATGAGTATCAAAACATTTAGAAACATAACCCCTACAACCTATTTATATTTATTTCATTATCAACTATTATTAAAGGATCATGAATGAAAAAGTTGTAAGGAAATTAAATAACACAAGAATTAATTGGTTTTGCCTCAGGGTGAGAACCCAAATCATTTCGATAGCCACTCTCATGGGTTTATGAATATTCAATATTATGAAGTAGTGAATATAACTTCTTCCAACTCCAATTACACACCTTCTATTTCAGGATAAGAAAGATTAAAATAACTCCAATAATTTTAAAATGTTTTATATATACTTATTGATCCAAAAGTAATAATAAAGACAATTTTGGAATGGCTCCACAATGTCTCAATCAAAAAACTATGCTTGTTTTTCTTACATCCAATTTTTTCAATATGATGATGCCATATCTGATACACACAATACAATGATTATGGTTATAGTGAACAATGTTAAATGAATTCATTCGTAATCTGCATTACTCAGACTATGCTCAAATGATCAATAAGGGATCCTTCAGTCTTATCAACTCAACAAATTTTTCGCAATACATTATTTCTCAATCCAGTATAAAAACATTCAACTGTCTGTTCCCCCACATGAGATCTTTATCTAGAAATAACATTCACATGATTTATTCATCAATTCTCCTTTTCCACTTCTATGAATGTGAATAGTGAAGGAATGATATGATAATGTATTTATAACCAACTCAGAAGGAAAGAGTCGAAAACATGAAAACATTCCCCACTTCCTTGGATTTAAATCTCCAAAAATAAATTATATTTAAACATAAACTAAAAACTTTTTAATCCAAAAAATATTTCACTATCATTTATGTAAAATTTATTTCTATGTTTTGAATCATTAAACTCTTCATAAAACATTTAGAATCTCTTTTTAGTCTTGTTAATAATCAACTCATTATAAATCAATTTCTTTCTAAACTCATTTGAAATCAATTTCCTTCTTATTATGTTATGAATATTTTTCATCTCTATAAATTATAATATTTTCCTCTCATCTCATTACGATCTCTTTCCATCCTATCATATAATTAATCGGTCTCCTTCTCATCTCACTATGATTTCTTCTTCTTTCTCATCTCATTATGATTTCAATTTCTTTATAGATCATTATGATTTTTTGTTTCTTTCCCATATCATTATGATATTAGTTTCTTTCTCAAATCACTATGATGGATGATGGATTTCACAATTAAATAAAATCCCCATTATGATTGAATTCCAATTACGATGTAATTTCCATTATGATGGAATTCTCATTATGATGGAATCACCATACAGAAAGTCATACATTATCCAATCCACTCCACCATTTCATCGAAATATTTTATCATAGGATTTTTTGTAGGTTTTTAGAACATTATGACCATTAGAGCATTATCTAAATTTTACAAGATGGTTTGAAAGCCTTATAATTACTGAATTCACAAAATTCATTCAAAATTCTTCAGTAACAATATGACTTCCTCAAATAAAAATATATATCTTTCTAATATATCCCATTATAATGGACTTCGTGTAGTTTATTAATAAAAAAACATTCTTATAAAAAATTTTAGTTTCTAATAAAATACAAAAACATTGATAAAACATTTTATCACAATGTATCTTCAATATCCTCCATTGGATTTGTTGACATCCCTTGTTATCAACCTTTACATCTATTGGAATTTTGTCACACCTAATTCTTTTAAACAACTCATGTATTTTGAATTTTATCAAAATATAGCCTTTCATAGAAGATATTATGCCAACATCATAGTACTATAAAAAGTATTGTCTTTGAAATCATGACATCCCTCATTGGAATGGATATTTGGCATCCATGTAAATATAAACTCTTCCCCAGATTACTTTTCCCTCTCATTTCTTTTTATTCCCCCTATTTTATGATGACCATAACATTGGATTCATAAAATAAAGATATCTAAAAAACATCCTAAAAAGTAGAAAGTTGTTACTTTCCTCCCCCCTCTATAAGTATAATAAAATAACAATGAGGGTAACATAATTATGAGGTTTTATAATTCATGTGGGGAGGAATAACATGAACATATTACGTAAATTCCCCACAAATTGTTTTGGTATTTCGTTTCTAAAGAAAAAATAAATTTGATAATTTCTTCAATTGTATTCTTGAAAAACATCTATCTTGATTAGGGGAAATGACACAGAGATTATCTTGGAAATTATGAATGTTGATTTGGGATTATCGTTTTGCCTCCGCAATACAAGGATAAGTTTCTAGCTCATGGACACTTCGACTCTTATATGCTCACGACAGAGCTAGTGATCACAAATCAACGACTCTTGCATTCTAATATAAATGAGGTCATTTCCCAAAATTTCATTTTTCTCTCCCTTCATAGGATCGAATGGTGGAATATGTTAGAAGGGTTTAACTTCCCACGTCAAAGCAGATATGGATGCAATATCGAAACAACACGAGATTGGGGTTCACTCCATCATAGATCGTCTCATTTTTTCCAGAGGCTCTATTCCATGGAAGCTTGAGAAACATACACAACAACTATGGGGAATATGGGGATTATCCTCCTAGAAGTGTGACTATTTATGTAAAGGATTCAACCACATCCTATTTCCCTCAGAAGATCTTAGGCTGTGAGCCTGAGGTTATGGATCAATTTCCATCAAACCGAGAGCGCTGCACATCCAGGAATGGGACCGAAATATTAACCCCTTTGAAGTAGGTAATACTTTAGTTCAATCTATGGTGGAGGTATACAGATTAAACTTGATTATTTGGCACCCTCAAATATTTTATGACATTGCCTTGGCCTTAGTAGTACCGATCAAACTAGATAAAGAAAATGACACCGCCAGATATGGACACTATGATAGATTCATAGTTGAATTTGATCATTGTTCTCCATTTATATACATGGATTATATCTCAACTGAATTAGATGAGAATGAATGGAAAATTGCATAAGAAAACCTTCTCCAATTCTGTAAAGAATATAAGTCTACAAGATATGATTCCACAATCTGTAAGTGATATATCATTTGTTCTTTTTTCTCTTTATGTGGGAATGACATTAGTTCATTCTTAAAAAAGAAACACTCTCATAATATTGGTTACTCTGAATTTACTCAAACGGTTGGGATTACTTGGGATGCTTTAGTTAATGAAAATGATATTCAGATGTTGTCACAATATGTTAATTTGGATCCCCATATTGATGTGGGAAGTAACCCAAAAATGGTAAAACTAAATCCTTTTCTTGATGGACATTGTGATGTCAATAAACTGGATGATAAATTGAATACCCATAATATGTTTGTGCAACCTAAAAATATTTCTGACAAACATGACACATGGCCATGGGATAAAATTATCGATTAGGGAAGGGCTGGTGAGACCCAGATTGCTGAGGATCACACTCCAGATCTGGCAATTGTGGGTCTCACTACTCATGTCACATAACATCACCCCTACTATAGAAGTGAACAGAGTGTGTCATCATCTTATAATGTCGATAAAATCACTCTTAAAATTCTTATGTACCCACTGTTGGAACAATATTTTGTTGATCTATAAAATAATGATGTACATTATGAAGAACCTACTGCAGTTCCCTCAATAGTGATCCAACCTCTTAATTATGATCTTGGAAATTTTGTTCTCTTCATTCCTCCTCTTCCATTACCTAGAAGGACTAATACGCAGCCATCTAGAGAGGTGCAGGTGACCACTTCTTACACATTTTATGATCTAAATTGTGTTGTAGGACATATTTAGGTTAAGGCAGATGATCCCCCAAGGGAATAAAAATAGGCCACATTGATGCAACCCCAATCAACAATGACTGGTCCTCAATAGATGACAGAGGAGACTCCGGTGGTGAACCTAGTTCTAGCAGAAGGTGAAGATGGTCATGATGGCACTTAGACATAGATTAAATCATCAAAAATGGGATGACATCCTAGAAGTCGTGGGTGAGGATGTGGAGGATCATAACTAACCTGAATGAATGATGAAACGCATTTTGTGGATTCATACTCGGATGACATGGACATCGAAGGTCTTCTTCAACAAGAAAGAAATATTGGAGCGCTTCATAGTAGGGTTCATGGAAGAGGATGAGGATGTAAGATTGATTGGGTCACCTTCCATGATGTAGAGCGAAAGATTGAAGATAAGATTAGGAAAAAAATTGGGCCCTTGTGAAGAGGGCCATTGATCTGTGAGAAATTAACAACTACTCTCATTTTGATTTGTTTGTTTGCCTTTGTTTTAATGAAAAGGGCCTTGGCCCTCAAAAAAAATATTACAAAACATCTCCAGTAGAAAATTTACATTTTATAAATTGAAGCAACATATCATTGTTTTATTATCATGAATATTGGCTATACTTTTTAAAATGGCAATTACCCTTTAATTATCACAATTTATCTTTACTACTCAAGAAACTTTTACATTCAAATATTCTAGCTGAACATTCGTCGACAACATTTTATTAAAAGCCTATGTAGCTGAAACATATTCAATTTCAACTATTCTCAAGGTTACTGAACCTTTTTTACTATTCCAACTCACACAACATTCACGCAAAAAAATGTACTTCCTATGGTTGATTTTTCAATAATTAGAATCTCCCTCCCAATCAACATCAGTATAACCATGAAACATCATCTCTAAATTTATTTTCTACAACATCCCTTGTGATGTTATCCCTTTGACATATCTCAAAATTCTTTTTTCTCCCAACATTTGTGTTTCTTTTGGATAACATTAATACATGGAACAGAAATCCACAACATAAATAATATCAGTCCTTGAGGCTATAAGATACTGTACACTTCCTTACATCTGACAAAAATCATTCTTATTCACAAAACATCCAAATTAATGTTTACTCTGCTTTGGGATCATTGAAATAATATTAAAAACATTTTTTTATTCTTCAAACCCAAATATATGTAACAAATCTATGGAGTAGTTTTCATAGTATATGAAATTTTAGATTTTCATTTTTTGAACTTGTTATGAATGGAAGAATGTTAATTATCATAATATAGAAATTTCAAAATTCATTATTATTTTTCACAGAAAAACCTTTTCAAAAACTTACATCCTTAAGAGAAAAAATTATATCATTCACATGAACAATTAAAACTATTGTTATTGATTCAACATCTTTAACATATAAGTTACTATTAGCTTTTCCTTTATAAAAAATCCACATTATAAAAAATTTTCAAATGTAGAATACAATGAATGTGGATCTTGTTTCATCCTATAAAAATATTTCGTTAATTTATAATCTTTTTATCATCCCCATCAATTAGAAAATCAAAATGTTTTTTAATGTAAACCTTTACATCAATCTTATAATTTAAGACATCTAACTTTACATCTCTCAGTTAAAATTTTATATTTCGATTTACATAAATTGAAAGAAACATTTTTAATGTTTCTAATCAGGGAAGTATAGAAAAGTATCTTCAAAATGAATAGTTTCCTTCTCTGTATAGCCTTTACAAACCAGCCTGGATTTTTTTCCAAATTATTTTTCATGTTAATTCAGCTTGATTCTATTAACAATCATGGTTTCGATAACATTATTATTAATTTCCAAAAATAAATTTTCATATTTTCATTATTATCAGTTAGATCCATATTTTTATTCCTATCATCCACCCATTCATTTTGTTTAATAGCTTATAAAATAGATTTTGGTTCAACTTTTGAGATAATTGAAGTGTTATTTTTTAATCTCAACTTTCATCTTGTCTGAACTAGAGAATTTGGATTTCCAATAATGATTTCAAAATCAACATGTTTTTTCATGGTAAGAAATTACATATTTTCCCTTACATATTCACTTTCTTCATCCCATGATTCATTTGATTCTTGATATGATTGTTTTTACTTCATTTATCTATTGTTGGAAATATCTAGTTTTTCATCATTATAATCATCAACTTATTTGGTTAAGGAATGTTTATTTTTCAACTTCATCCATATAATATCAGTCCAAAAAACATTTAAAATGATTTTTCCAATATTGTAACAATTCCATTGGGTAAATAACCCATAAAAATTCATTCCTCGTCTTTCACATCAAATATTCTAAAACATGGATTGTTGTCTTTAAGAAAAAATGGACTTCTAAAATTTTGTATGTACTTCAACGATGGGTTTTTATACCATATTTTATAAGAATTATTGTTGGTTTCCAATCTCAGATAACATCAATATTGAACATGTGTTGTTGTACTAACAACTTCATTTTAGTAAAACATTGAATTTTTGTATTCTTCTCACATACATTTCTCCATTTTGAACATGATTATATTTTTTATACTAGATTTTGTTTTGGAGTATAGGGAGAACAACACTGAAGTTTGATACATTTTAGTCTAAGATATGCATCAGAAGTATTGCATTTTATCTTAGTAGATTTATTTATTCTAAAATTATTTTTACAAACCCCATTTCTATCTCAGCATAATTTTTTAAAAACAAGAACATTTAAATATCCATTTACTTGGTCTTCATTAACATGATGTTTTTAATTTTCATAAAATCTATAATAAAATTTATAAATTATAAATCTGATTTTTTATGGAGGTCTCATCGGACAAAAACATTGAAATGAATAAGCTCCACTAGTATGGTAGATTGAATCTGAACTATTTTATGACTTCGGTTAGTCATATTATTTTTTTCAAAAGTAACAAAAAAATCTTTTTTTCAACCTTAAAATTCTACAAAATTTTGAATGAAATAAAATATATAATGTTTTTTATTCATTTCTATCAATTATTCCCTAGTCATTGAGGCGAGAAATTATTTTTATATTTCACACTCAAGTAATATGAGTTGGCGAATTATCTTATTTTGAAGAGACTGCCACTCGATATTTATCATTTTGTACTAACATTTCCATATTTCAATATTTGTTTGATATAAAATTATTTTCTAATACCAAATACTTTCCCATCATCAAATAGTTCAATTTTACCACGTAAATTATGTTTTATCCCATTAACAAATAAAACATCATTTTATTTCCTGTTTTCCGCTTCAATCTCAGTCATTGTGAATCATTTGATTTTTAAGGAACTATGTTTAACAATGGTAACTACTCCTTCATCATGACATTCAACATGTTTCATGATTTTTATTTCAACATTTATATGTTAAGAAAAACCTCTATCAAGTATCTAGGGTTCGTTCCTTTTACATTCTTCTAAAGATAACTCAACCACAAAATCTCATTCCTAGAATTTCTTATTTTCATATTTATTTAATTTTTTATCATAATAAACATGTTTAGGATTGAGTGTCATACATCTTTCCAAATGATGACCGGCCTGGTCACGTCTACCATAATCTTCTTCAAACAATTAGATTGATTATTTTGTTTCAATGATTTTATCATCTTGAGAATTCACGTTTTAAACTTTATGTAGCTTTTGAAATTTACTCATTCATATTTCAAAAATTATTCAACATTTCTCAAAACTTTATTTGTGTAAAGTTATGTCATTCTAAAATTTATAAGTTATATGCCAATAGATTTCAAAACACTAGAAATAGCCACCAAATCTTGGTTATACATTCAAAAAATATCTTTCTCTATATAAATACTTTTATGTTTTGTATCTTATTTCCACATTAACATACTCTAGTCATGAACCAAATTTTATTATGAGTGATTATTTTAATTTTTTGGATTTTATAGGTTTTTCATATCCTTTCTCAACCACATATTTTTTAACACTTTTTTTGGAATCTAAAATGTTAAAATAATCAGATGACACATTAATTTGGGTGAGTGATTAATGCCCCTGATTCTTATATTGAGCCTTAACAGAAACATCAAAAGTCACAAATTTTAATTATGAATCATTGTTTAATTAATAATTCAACAAACTCAACGTACCCTATGATATAAAAAGTTTATACGGAAACTTGTTACTTATTATTAATTACATTCCAACATTGTATTGGGATCTTCAATCAATTATCAGGTTCCAATATTATATGTTTATAAACTAAGAACTCTTGATTGTATTCTTACTCATTCTTGATGTCATATTTTCTTCCATTAGAAAATTTTTCATAAACTTTCTCCATTACAATTTCATGAGATATTTTTTATAATGACATAAAATATGTTCTATACTAATATGATACTCTCTATAAGATTATTAAACACATTTTTCTTACTCTGAGGATTATTCTGTTTTCTAAACATCAGAAATGAATGGATTGTTTTAATCTAGAACATTCAACATCTAATCAATTCTTGTCATTTGAGTCTGATTCATCTTTCCCAATCAAAATACTTTCTTTTCAGAAAATTTAATCTATTGTTGGTTAGATTCCATTTCTTCTTTATCATTTTTATACAATTTCTTCCATTAATGTTTTTCATGAAAATATTCTCAATATTATCTTAAATTATTAATGGGGAATTCATAGAAATATATCTAATTCCACTACATTGAAACAATTTATGAGTAATTTTTCCTCAATTTTTTCCTCTTCCACTCTGATATTTTTTAGAGATAATATACATAATATTATCATTAAACAAATCCTCATTCATATGTTAATACTCACAAGGATAAGCTTCATCAAGATCTTGTATTTTCATCATTTTCATATCTTCTTAAATCCATTTTATGTTTCATCTTAATTTTAAAAATTATATCATTCCCCATTTGATAAGTACTAAATGTTTTTTTACAATCAATGAATAGATTAATCATCCGATTATTCTAAATAGTAAATTTTAGAACCAAACCAGTTTTGAATGTTTCTCATACATTTCTTCATAATTGTAGAATATTAAATGTCATTTTTAAATCCATAGATGTTTTAGATATATTTATTACTATGGTAAATTATTCATCTCTTATTCTAATGTCTTCATACATACAGTACCAGATTTTTACCTTTTCATCATACACTTTATTATTCCTTTTAAAATACTTTCCAACTTGTACAATATACATTTTTAAGTATTTGGGACCAATCACCTTCTAATAAACATTATATGATAAGGATAAAAAGTCTTCATTTCATTCCTTTCTATTTACTTCTATATTTTACTCACCAGAAAATTTCATAGAAAAATATTTCATAATAGGTGGATGACTAACAGAAGCGTTATAAAAAACTGAGGAGAAGAGATAGTAGACAATGAATAATTATATTTTTTCAATCCATAATAATTATTTCCATCATATGTATGTATTTTTATACTATTGAAAAGATAAATATTATCCATGATATGGATTCAACAACGGAACCATCCCACAGATAACAATTGATGTTTTAATGGATATAATAATAACTGATAGGGGGGTTGAATTAGTTTTTCACTTTTTATGAGTTTCAAAACATTTGGAAAAATAAACCATTTAACGTGTTAATATTTATTTCTGTATCAACTATTATTAAACACTAATTCATAAAAATATATAGGAAAAGTAAATAACACAATATTTAAAAGGTTTGGTGTCAATGTGAGAACCCACATCATTTCCATTTTGAATCCCATTAGTTTTTTGAGATTCACTATTATAAATAATTGAAAAAAGTATTCCAGATCCCATTAGACGCCTTCAATATCATGATAAAAAATATTATAATGACTAACATCAGTTTTAAATGGATTATTTTAAAATAATTTTTCCAAAAAAATGAACAACGATTTTTTTTTGAAACTACTCCAAAATTTCACTGTTCGAATTTTGAGTCCGAGTTAGCTAGATCCTATTTTCCCAATCCGATATTGATGTATTAGATTCACTGAATATGATGATGATGGATTTGATGAACTCAATATGATGAATTCAATCACAATCTACATTTCTCAAAACTATGATTTAATGATCAATATGATCTTCTTCAGTCCAATTGACTAAATACAATCTTCTTATTACGATATTTTTCATTAATACATACAAAGATTCATAGGAATATTACTATTCATGAGAAATATTTTATGATATAACTTTTGCATTATTTATCTAGTGATCCCCCTTTTCTTATTATTTGAATATTATTAATGAATAAATTATATGAGTAATTATTTATAAGAAAACTTATAAAAAATGAGCACAAAACCTGAAAATTATACATGCTTCATCATGTTTAAAAAACTATAAAAAATTATCATATTTAAACATCAACATTTCCTTCTGGAATACTCCTTATATTTCATCACAATTTATGCAACATTTAATTTTATATTTGACCCCTTAAATTATTTCAGAATCATCTCAAATATTATTTTTGATTCTTCTTCATAATTAGCGTGTTGCGAACATATTTCCTTCTAATATAATTAAAAATTTATTTCCTTCTCTTCTGATTAGGAATCTATTTACTTCTTGACTCATTATGATCTTTCAATTTCTCACCTCATTATGATCAGTTACCTTCTCTGCACATAAAAAAATATGTTTCCTTCTCACCACATTTTGATTTCTGCTTCTTTATCAGATCACTACATTTTCATTTCCTTTATAAGCTCATTACGATATCTATTTCATTATTTCCTCATAATAATTTATGTTTCCTTCTCAGCATAGTATGTTGGAATCCACATACCAATGGAATTATCCTTACGATGCAATTCCTATTATGATTAAATTTCCACTACGATGTAATTCTCATTATAATGGAATTCCCATTATGACACAATATCTATACTACAACTATGAAATTATTAAATCCTCTCTTCCATTTCTCCAAATATTTTATCATGAGAGATTTCATGATTTTTGAGAACATTATAAGTAGAAATGTTTCATCTTCTTCTGATTAAAAAGTTTGAAAGCATATTATATCATCAATTCCCAATAATTATTTAAAACATCATGATAATAATCTGACTTCTTTAAACATTCACATTTTACTTTCTAAAAATTCTCATTATGATGGACTTGGTCTGATTTCTGAATAACAAAAACTTCCTTACACATAAGTTTATATGTCAAAAAATATAACAATATTTCTAAAATAATTTAAAATAAAAATTATTTCATATTATAAGTATATATTATTTATTAATATGTTAATTTTTCTTTACTATTTTTCTATATATTATGTAAAATAATCAAATTATGTGTATAGTAAATATAAAATCAAAATATATCTAAAAACCATTTGGTTATTACCAAAAATGTGATATCAAGATGAAAATACAAATAATCTGGTAAACATTGGTTATTTTTAGTAATATTTTGTATAATATATGTACTTATGATTCTATAATACATTTATAATGAAATTATATTAATTATATATTATTTTAGGAAATGTATAAGAGAAGTCAATACCTATTCTAAGGGATTACTAATCTCCCTTTTCAATCAAGATGACATTTTGAATTTAATGACTAATTTCATTTGTGTGATGTATACACCAAACCTTTTATATTTTATAACATGAATATAATTACATAACTGATATTTAATGATGTTTTTTATTTTATTCTTTATTTTTTTATGATTCAGAAAATATTAATAAAGTGGTAATAGATTTATTTTTCAAATTTTTACTTCTGGGAGACATATTTCATATGCACTACATAATTCCTTTAGGTGGTGTATATACTTAGCATTAGTGTATTTTATGATTAATATCCTTAAAATTATTTCTAATTAAATTAACAAATTTCTATCTCTCCTTTATCAGGATTACAGTGGAAATACTTCCTAGTTGGAAAAAGATTTCTCTCTCAATTTATCTAATATGAGACATATGTTATATTATGAACCAATCTAATTTTATGATTTTTATAAAAAATACATTTGATATGTAATATCAATAAATAATATATTTTTAAGATATTATAAGTGTCAATTAATATTATTCTTCTATGGATATTAAAATCAAAATTTACTAATCTGGTAATGATTTTATGTTATAATCACATCATTTATTGAGAATTTTTGTGATTTTGATTCAGATGATAAAATATTCAAATTCATATCTCATTAATCTTGTGAATTTTCTTCTCTTATGGATATTTCATTATAATACATTTTTTCCCTTCATTTTAATCTCTTTATATACAAAATATTTCAAATAAATGACTTTATGAAAATATGACTATTTTTCTCTCTTCGATCAGAAATTAGTTTTCTTCAAAAACCATATTTTTATAAATATGGTTTAAAAATTGTTTTACTATTCACCAATTAATTTTTAAATTCATTTATTATATATTTTATACTTTTCCATTGTGTTTAAAATATTAATCTACTTGTTACTTTCCGTAGAATACATGTTTTTCATTTAATAAAAATGTGAAAATAATATTATTTTAACATCCATGACATGAATAGTATAACCCATAGTCATAACCACACAATAATATCAAAATGTTCTTAAAATATTTCACTGTTCTTTTGAAATAAAACATTTACATTAATATTTGATAATTATTTATGCATTAAATAAATTATTAAGAATTAAAAGAAATGATTTATTAAAATGTTTTCAAAGTGTTTTTCATAGATGAAATTAATTTTTTTTCATGAAATATAATAAATTATTTTTAAATATTTCATTATAATTTCCCAATTATATTATTAATTAAATTTATTACAAAATATATTATGAATTTTTATATTCAAAAACTGATTCTGAAATAAATGTTATATTCCTCAAGAGATGTTCCATGTGAGTTATCATACACAATCATCCTCCTTCTAAGATGATATTTTGTGTTATAAATTATGATTTACTAGGGATTTCAACCCTGGATATTGATAATATTCTTTCTATGTATTCTTTATGATGAAAATATATTTATTGGAAATTTTTCCCTCCTATGAGTTTTACCATGATAATTTCATATGAAACTCTATTGTTTTTAATGGGATATGCAATGATGTAATTATGAAATATTTATGAAACAAGTCTCTTTTCCATAGGTAAAGATATGGTGTATTGTTTTTGAAACCCATTCCATTTCATGTGTTAGGATATAATTAATTTATAATATTTTTAACGCATATTTATTCATCTCGTTGTGAGACAGGTGTAATGTAGATCACTATCCAATTAAATGGTTAAACAAATTTATCCCATGAGAGAGATAAGAATAAAGTGGGGAGTAATCTCAGTTCAGCAAAGGACTATTTAAACCAGTATTTTCTTGAGAGTTAACTTTATCAACTATGATTGTCTAAGGAGTGAACCCATTCCAATATGATAGCCTTGGTTGTGACCCCTGACTATTTTGGAATGTATTTTATATTTTTATGTGTATGGGATAATTTTATGTCTTATTAGAATGTTATGATCTCATGCACCATGTTATTTGTTTCTCTTATAATTAATATCTTAGTAACATACAATAATTCATCCATGACACAAGGATTCGATCTTTGAAATGAAGTGTATGGTTTTCAAATGTTTGGTTCATGAAATCATACCCTTATGTTAATTTTATTCTTATATATCTCCATTATTTACCTATACTATGTTTCTCATCTCACACTTCCTTAGGATTTATTTATAAAGGTCCTGAATATATGTTTTAAGTAGGGTTTTTTTGAATAGTACAAAAGGGGGACATCATTATGTTGTATGTGGATGATGATTCACTAAATTAGAAGATAGTATACATAGTCTTTTGAGAAACATCTCGATTATGGATCTCAAGCATGTGGTTGTGTAATTTATTGAATATTCATTGAATGAACTATAATATATATTTATGATTGTCCTATGTCACCACTAGTTCCTTACTCTTGATGGGGGATCCCATCTATTTCATGTCAATTTTGATCCACCTTTAGAGATGGTAGGTCTTCTTGCTTCTGAGTTAGGGTTGATCTATTGTTAGTTATCTCGGATGATCCTTGATGCAGTAGATAAGGATTATTTGGTTGAAATTCCTTTGGTTATGGACAGGAACCCCTGAGTATTTATATTCGATTTCACAAGACATTCTCCCAGGAGAGAGGTAAAGTTTACTATCAATTTTCTTCATGGAAATTCTTTAATTTCCCATCTATCATATCAGAAATATCTTTCCAATCTAAATGAGCTGAATATTCAGTTATGGGATCCTGAGTGGAAGGGTTTACTCTATATTATCATTTCTAAATAGTCTCTACCTAATCTATTTTCAAATTATATGGTGTTATCCTCTAATATTGAATTGAATTTGAAAATCATAAATAGCTAATTGTAATTAATATATAATAGTTTCCCTGAATTGATGTTCATTTTGACAAGCACATAGGAGTCTGTTGGTTTTAAAATATCGGCCAATCAATGGGGTATAATAGAATGTGGTTCTCAGAGTAGGATGTTTGAAAAACCAAATTTCAAGGTTGATTTTGATATTTTGAATATTTTTTTGTGAAATTTGGGCTTACCAGTGGTCCGACTATTTTAACGGAACTAATGAACATGATCTTTCATCAATTTTTTTCTCCTTCATGGTCATTCTTATAGATAACTCTTTGGGAATTACAAGATAGAGGAAGAGCATGCCGACCACCTAGAGATTCTTTCTATTTTTCTATGAGATCATATTTTATATTAAAAATTTCCCAATTTACATTTAAGATTCATGAAGTAATGATTCTCGATTAGGAGATTAATGTGGGAGATGTTTTAGTGGATCTATAGAATGTTTGATAAGTGATGTGTTAGGATCATCCCTAAATGTTTTTTAGATTCATAACATTATATTCTAGGATAGTTATTATAGGAATTTTATCAATTATTTTTCCAAGATAGCTTCTCCCTAGAAAAAATTAACTTGGAAATTAGTAATGTCTCAATTGGATGGGAAATACAATTCTTCTATTGAGTAGTAGTAGGGTGATTGTGTGGTGTCCTATGGATTTTGGAATGAATTACCTCATGAGGGAAATTATCCCACCCAAAACATAGAATTTTTTGTTTTCATGGATATGTTGTGGATCTGGGTCCACCAAACCTTCAGAGAGTGCCTTATAGATAGGTACTGGGATAGGATGCTAAAGCTGATGGGATAGGAAATTAATTTTTTGGCAACACTAGATGGAGGTAACAACATCAACTCGAGTGATCTTATCCCTGTACCGTCTAAAGACCCCCATGGATTTAACATATCATAATATAAAATTATAACAAGTACCTTGTTTAGATCTGATGTGTGAATGTCCATTGTAAGAAATTGGTGACCACTACTCAAATTTTCTTATGTCAAATCCCTAACGATTTTCCACACACACCTCTAAATCTACTTGGGTGTCATTCGTTGGAATCCAGGTGCTAGCACATAATACCAATGACCACCTCGAACCAGTGATGACCACCGCAAGAAATCGTCTTTGGTCTAAGAATAATGAACATGAATATCTATCTTTCTTGAGATGATCTCTCTCTATAATTCAAGATTACATAGCAGCTCTCAATTCCAACGCATAATTCGTTTCATGGGAAGAGCCTCTCTTATACGTATATAGGGAATTTCTAAAATACCCAGTATGGGTTCCCAACCCCCGTGTAATAAATATTCCTCATATAAGTTTTATAAATATATATTTATGACAAATTAAATTATTCCCTAAATAATATTTACAATTTTATCACTAACTGTAATATATATTGTTTGATAAACATAGGTCTTTAACTCGACTATCATCTACTAGTAATATTAAATGAACTCTGGAAATTTAAATCTTATCGAATAATTTTTATCCTTGAATTTAACTAATGACATATAAATAAATTTTATAAATATATTAAACTACTTATTCCAAACATAAATACTGAAGGAGTTTATTTATTACATGGTGATCCATAGGACATGTATTGTACTCGGACCCATAGTGTGGCCTACCAAGTTCTATATTTCAATTCCACAAAATAGGAATGATTCTCAAAGCATTAAATTGGGTGACCCCTTCGGCCCTTTTCTCAATAACAGTGAATAATATTTACTGACCATGAGCGACGTCTAGAAACCCATTGAGGCCCCAATTGAGATAATGAAAAAAGTCAAAGCAGTGACTGGAATCCTACGAA
This sequence comes from Viscum album, assembly GCA_963277665.1. Taxonomy (NCBI): domain Eukaryota; kingdom Viridiplantae; phylum Streptophyta; class Magnoliopsida; order Santalales; family Viscaceae; genus Viscum; species Viscum album. Next base: position 1,222,774,502 of record OY728159.1, read on the forward strand.
CATGGTCGGTGTAGTATAATCTATTCATCATTGATATCTCAATAAAGCAGAATACACACTAGTTTTATAATCCTTTATCTTATTTTATTATTTTTTCCATCATTCTAGATGGTATTACCTTCTAATACCAACGTCATGGATTAAATGATGTTAAACCATCCAAATCAACCAAACCCAAGATAAATCTTCCTTAACTCGTAATTAAAAAATCTTATCATGATCATTCAATCAATATCTTTTCCTCAATGATGTACCCAACACAAAATACCACACCAAGACATCATTGCCATGTATTTTTCCTGGCATCAATGTACACAATGAAATGGAAAGCCTTGATAATTATATCATGTCTAGTTACCACTACACATTTTTGTAGATATGAACGACCAATGACACATGAAACACATGGTGTTCCTATTTTTTGGGTCAATCATCATGATATAAACTAATATAGATCATCATGTGTGAACTTCATTAAAATAAGCCTCAATTATTTTGAGCCCCCATCATCTAATAGTAACACATCATCTGTGTCCATTTGTAATGATATAATAGGACCATAGGATATTACATCAGGATTACAATCATAGTATCTCTAGTTTCTCATTATATCCTCAAACCTGTTATAACCCTTTGATACGACATGTATCCTATGGACATTTCCATAAACAAAGTTTTTGAATAAGTATCTACACTATTATAGAAAGATAAACAAATGTATATTTAAAAACCTACATACATGTAGTGGTAATCAAAGTACAACACATGTTGGGTCTAGGGCACCCACATTCCATACTCCAAATATCCCTAGAGCTAACTACTAACACATCCTTATCCTCTACCTCTCACATGAGAATCATGATTTTGTTGAGAAATGGATTTATTTCGGGGGGGGTCTTCCATGTTGTTGTTTGGGGATACTCTTCTAACTATGACATTGCCTCTTTGAGTAAAATTCATCAAGAGATGAAACATCTAATGAATATTATTTTTCCCTTGGTGAGACCTGGGATCTATGGAAAACACCAATGTAGTAGTATTATCGCATCATTTAGGAACATGGTCATCACCACTATGAAAAACACCAATGTGTGAGATATAAATTTGGGTATCTATACTATATCCTACATTGCATCAGAAGCTGTAATATATTCGGAATTTATTGTAGAATTTTCCACTATACCTTGATTCAATCATCTCCAGCTAATAACACCACCATTTAGGAAAAATATGTAGTCTGACTATGATTTCATATATTCCTGATCTCTCTAGAAACTAGCATCATTGTATCCTCTCACTACTAGTTCCTCATCTCCTCCATACACCAGGAATATATCATTTGTATTCCTTATGTACATTATTATGGTTTTAATAGATCCCCATTGTAGCTCTCCTAGATTGGCTTGATATATACCCACCATGAATTGAGAAAAGGTGACATCAAACAAGTTACATATCACGGAATGCATGATAGAACCCACTATCATGGAATAACGAATTCTACTCAATCTGTCAATATCCTCCTGTTTTTTGTGGACTCATTTTCTAGGAGAGATTAATACGAAGTGTCATAGGCAAAAACAAAATCTTGGACTATTCCATATTGTACCTTTTTAGTTCCTTGTCAATATATATTCATTTACTCTCCAAAGTATCCTTTGAGATATATCCTCATAGAACTGGATCCCTATAATATAGACTGCTTCACCAATTTATTTCAGGGAGAAGCATTCATTTAACCAATTATTAACTGACTATAATACTTGCACCTTGTTTCCCATTATTAATATGTCATCAACATATAACACTAGGAAAGGAATGGAATTCCTTTCATCTTTTTATACACACAACTCTTGATTTCCTTTTTTGAAAAACCAAATTCTTTTATGGACTCCTCAAAATAAACATTCCACGAACAAGATTCCATCTTAAACCCATAAACAGATCATTGTAGCATTCATACTCTATAGGAATTCTTTTAAATGGATAACCCATTGAGTTGAGTCATATATACATCTTTACCCAACTTCCCATTTAGAAAATCAGTTTGGAAATCCATTTTCCAAATTTAATAATCATGAACTGATACAATTGCAAGCAATATTATGATGAATTTAAGAATTGATACATGTGTGAAGGATTAATCATAGTTTATGTCTTGAAATTTACTAAAACCCTTTTCAACAAGTCATTCATTAAAGGTATTAACCTCACCATCCATGTACAACTTTTTTTGAATACCAATTTGCATCCAATGGGCTTTACATCATCTAGATAGTCTACAAAAATCCAAATGTCATTTTGATACATGTAATCCATCTCAAAATGCATTTATTCTTTCCATTTAGCATTTTCATTTCCTTATAATTCATCTTTGTTTATTAGAGGATCATCGTCATTAAAGAATTATGATTCACCTAACACGGTGACAAGAAAACTATAACACTTTGGTTCTCTAACTTCTCATGTATTTCTATGAAGTATTCATGTCTCAGGAAGAACTTATTCCTACACATTCTCTTATAGAGATTGTTCCCTTACAACTCATGTGAATCTAGATCATTAAATTCATCTAATTCAATCTTACTCCACATATTTCCAATATAAATTGGTTCCCTTCCTATAATTGTCACATGTATTTCCACAATAAATTTTCTAAAGGGCTATATCAGTAATATCATTTACTATCATTAGGATAACCTATAAACATGTACTTCATTCTTCTGGATGATAACATGTTACTTGGTAAAGTCTTAAAAAATGAATCGCACCCCCATACACGTTTGGGTGTTAGAGTGGGTTTTTTTCCACTCCCCAACTCATATGGAATCACATCTTCATCTTTAGTTGGTACTTGATAATGGGTATATGCATCTCTCTGCAATTAACAACCCCAAAAGGATAATTTAAGAGTTTAATGACTCATCATTAATCTAACCAAGTCAAGAATGGTCGAATTCCTCCATCCACTAACACCATTCAATTGTATAGTATAAGGAGGAGTGAGTTGGGATACTATCCCACACTCCTTTAAGTGATCAATGAAGACATCATTAAGATATTCTCCATCCCAGTCTGAGTGGAGTACTTTTATCATCTTACCAAGTTTGTTTCCACATCACTTGGGTATTCCTTAAATATCCAAAAGAAATCATACTTATACTGCATTAAGTAGATATATCCATTCATACTATAGTCATCGGAAAAAGGAATGAAGTATGAAAAACCACCCCCTTCCTCTATTTGAAACAGAACACATACATCAGTATGAATTACTTCATGTTTTCCATTGGCACTTTCCCCAATTATAGTAAAAGGGGCTTTCGTCATCTTTCCTGGTAATCAAGATTGACATGCATCCAAGGGTTCTAATTGTACCATGTCGAAATATCATTCTTTATGTAATATTCATAATCAATTTACATTTACATGACTTATCCTAATGTGAAATAGGTGGGTGATATATGAATCATGTTGGATGGTTTTTTCATTGATTTTTTTAATGGGGTTCTCGAATTCAAGCATATATAAACCAATATAAATATTTTCAAAACATAACGAATGTTATCCTTATATAATAGAAAAAATTTACATCAAAACATGAAATAAAAACACATAGAGTCTTAAATTGACACATAGATTGTGTTCTTGGTTATATAATGCACATAATAACAATTATAAAAAACCATAACCCAACAACATGGAATGGTTTTGTGATAGTCACCGACTGACAAGGCAGTTAGAATTTCACTATTTGCATCTCAGAGATCAACTTCAAATTTTTCATCATCTTGAACCTACTTGGTTCCTATATATGAAAACAAATCATTGAGCCACATGTCATATCCAATACCCATCTAGTATATAAAGACATATTTCACTCAACGACAAAAATAGATGAGGTATAAACACAGGGTAGATTATTCTTTAAATGTCTACAATTATTCTTCTAGTGGCGTTCCGTGTCACATCCAATGTATTGGGATCATGATGATGATGAAGGTGATTATGATTTGAAGAAATGTATTTTGTTTCAAAGGATGGTATTGGATAAAATAAATGAATTAACATTGTTTTGGAAACAATTGTTTTTAGACTTTGATTTATTAAATAATTGATTTTTTTAGGAAGAATCAGAATCACAGGAGAATGTTTCATGTTGGAAGTGAATGTAAGATGTTTCATACTGAAAATGATGTGAAACTTGTGTTTCAAAAGTTAAGATTCTTTTCTTATTTTTATTTCATATAAATCAAGAGTTTTATTGAGAATTTGTGAGGCAGCCTAATAATAGGAATGGGGAGTTGAAGAGATGCTTCCAATCAGAAATGAATTTCATTTATATTGTTTCTGAAACAATCAGAAAATAAGTTGTACTTGTTGTTTTTCAAATCAGTCTGAAAACAATCATATTTAGATTAAAGAGGTAGTGTTGATTGTGGTTCAAAACAATTTATTTGGATCTAATAAAATGATGGTGCCGATGAAAGTGGTACCAATGGAAATGTGATTCTGAAAAACATTGGTGCCAATGGAATGTGGTGTTGATGCAGAGGTGATGCTAATTTAATAGTTTGTGCCGATGGAAGAGGAGATGATGATGGAATATTAGACACTGATTGTTTTTTCAAAAGAATATTATTTGGGTATAAGAAAAGGAATGATATGGTGTCGATTGAGAATGAATAATATTCAGATTTTAAATGATTGGATCCGGGTAAAAGAGGAGTTATGATGCCATTAAAAAAAGAATTGTATTCTAAATTCATTATATCATATCTGGATAGATCATTATCTACATATTGTATCATTACTAAACAAATCATGTTTTTAAGATTGTATTTGATCCTACCCAGCAATTTTAATCGGAATGATCACACTCAACAATCATAACTAGAATGATTATACCCAGCAGCCATAACCATAATGATCGTACCTAGCAATCATAACTAGAATGATCATACCCAGCAATCGTAATTAGAATGATAGTAACCCGAAATGATCATATCCAAATTGATTGTATCCTGGATGATCTTATCAAGACCATTTGTATTTCTAGAAGATCATGTTTGGGATGAGATGAAAAACAATGAAGTTGGAATGAATGGAAAGTTTCAATACATTCCAATTAATGTCATACAATGCTAATGTTTGTCCTCAATGAATACAAAGTCATGAAGGTAGTCAGGACTCAAGAACTGGTTTTTTAATTTGATGATGTGTTTTCTCAATAGGGACTAGGGAAAAGAAAAGAATGTGCTTATAAATTAACAAATTTTCATGGGGGAGAATATCTTTTAAAAGAGTGATTGTATCTCAAGTGAAGAACTTCATTTCTTTAAACACATTCAATTGGTATGGTTTCAAGAATTTTTTTGATGAAATCAACATGAGAATATCCGATTCAGACCCATGTATTTCTCATCAATCGAAACCATATTTACAATTGAAATGGGAGTCTTGAAAATAAGAGATAATGATTATAAAGGATTTGAGGAGATTCAAGATGTTTTTATGAAGTCAAAATTCAACAATGATTTCGGGAGAGAATCGGATTTTTGATAATATAAGTGAGAGGAAATTTGTTTTTGGATTCCCACCTAAACATGTTTTGGCCACCAAAATATGTGCATCAAGTACATTGTCCTCGGTAGTGATGTGTACTCTTCACTATAGAAGAGAGAGAAGCTCTATGTTTTCTGTGAGATAATGTTATATCATTTTGTTTGGTATTTAATATATTTCTGAGGGGAATGTATTCAGATTCAATTAATATCAGGAAGAATTAATCAGAACTGGATTGATGTGGTGCCGATTCTACTCTATTTTTTTCAACAAAAAATCAGTCTTCGAGCTTTGTTTTAAGAATTGGACTGGGAACATTGTTTAGAAAGAATTGGACATAGAGGAATCATACTAAATGTTTAATATCAATGTCTTGATAGTTATTATAATTTTTTTTGGGTAAGGAATTGATGAATTGTGTTACAATTTTTATAAATCTGTTTAATTAAAAATAAGTACAAGTAAACTGAGTTTTTTCTTAACAATTGCATTACCATCTTTTTCTAAGTGGATACACATGCAAAAGTTGTATTTCTTCATAGTACTACACAAGTGTAAGGGTACATCCTACTCTTTAAAATCCACAGTCTGTTTTCATAGTGGATTTTATGGTGTTGAATAATTTCTAAACCATACCAAGTATGTAGAAAATCTTATTGAATAGTTAACCTTGTTAATCTTTGTGTTCCTTTGGAATTGTCTTAAGTTTGTTTTTAGTACGAAATTGAAATCTCTAGCCGGTGGAGAAGGTTGTTTCATTTTAAAAGGGACATAAAAGAAAAAATATTATCACAGATTCACCCCCTCCCCTTCTTAGTGATACATTACTATGACTGGGCACATTCAAGTGGTATCAGAGTGAGGATCCCATCACTATTCTTTGCTAATAGGGAATAAGAACATTGTGAACAATACATGTATTCTGGAATCTGATGTAATGAAATATCATATCTATAATGATAAATCGCATCCATATCACATGTCTATTATTAATGATGTTCTTGAAGGTGCAACCGTTGGGTTTCTTCCCAATGATGATAGTTATCCACTTACACCTATTGATAGGAATTTTCTTGAGAATGACGGAAGGGATAAGAATGCTATATTATCTTCAATTTTTGAAAGTGATTTCTTGATAATGGAAGGTGTTACCATAACCAATGTTATATGGGATAAATGGAAAAACATATACTAATGAAATACAAAAGTGTTGAAGGAAAAGTTTCAAATATGTAGTTTCAAGTATGAAGATTTGAATATTGGTGAGCATGAATCTTTTGGGGATGTTTTTTTATCTGGAAGAATTATATTTTGAGTACTACTAGATGACATGGTGAAACTCTGAAATACACTACAGTTGTTGAGAAGATCATGAGTATCCTACCTGAAAAAATCAATGAAAATGTTTCTTCATTGGAAGATACATATCCTAAAACATTATCTCTTAATTATTTATATATCACTCTTATCACTTGCGAATTGAGAAGAGATAATGCTGTGAAGTGAAAAAAAAAAGTTGATAGGGAATTTTCTATAATGGATATTAATAATGAAAAGTAAAATAATATTGTTATTGAAGATGAATTCGGTGATTCTGACTATGAAAATGAGGTATGTAAAAATTTCAATGAAATTCTATTATTTTTTCTAATAATGTGAAAAGAGGTACAAGGAAATAAAAATGGAAACTACACTAGAGATGTTTTTAATGTGGAGGTATTGGAAACATTAGCGATAATTGGCTTCGAAGAAATAAATAAGAGTATAGTGATATTGAATAAATGAAGATAGAAGATCGTTGAAGAAAAATAGAATCAATGGAAAAAAATTATTCAAATCTAAAATTTTATGTTTCTTTTCTATAGATAATTAAGATTAAGGGAGTGAATCTGAATCCAAAAAATCCAATGAGTACGGTAATGTAAATACTTTCATTGAAACTGTGATTGATGAAAAATTTATATGCAGTAGTTTTGAAGAAGAAGAAACATAACATGCAATTCCTTAGAAATAATAGTTGAATGAATGTTTGAGAATTTTCCGAAGACTTGTAAAGAAAAAAATGTAGAACATAAATGTTCAAGTAACCAAGAATGTTTTTCTAGTGAGAATGATATGTTGGTCAAAGAGGGTGGTGATTTCAGTAATTATTTTGAAGATGAAAATAATCGTAATGAGCATTTGGAAATGAAGCCAATGGAAAAAGGAGAACAGTTGAAAATTTTCAAACAAAAACTCTTTGAAGTTGAAAATAAAAGACTATGTTTCCATAACCCTATAATTTATTTTAATGAGTGTTCTCATAATGAGAAAATTGATAAGGTTCAAAAAAATATACCTTCAAAGAATGAAAAGAATAATGGAATTCTGTCTGAAAAGACGAATGTTGAGAAAGTTATGTATGAGGTCAATGTGATGAAATCAGAATTAACAAAACATCAGGATTCTGTAAAGGATGTATCTAGATCCCGAAAATATTAATATTTTTATGATCCTATGAAGGATGAAAAATATAATAAGAAATAGATTGAAAATAACAAAAGAAGATGGATGCGAAATGATTTAACAATTCTGACCATTATGGAGGTCTCGAAGGAAAATAAAAATTCTATGGGTATTTCTGGTATTGTGTGGGGTTCGGGTACACAACAAGTATGTTTTGGTTAAAAAACATTAATATTATCCCATAGGTTAGAGAATATTGATATTTATGGGAATCATTCCCATCAAAAAGGAAACATCATAAAGTAGTACTGAAAAAATATGCACGGAATGAAGGGATGATTGAAAATAGGTTCCAACAAATGGAAATGTTGTGTAAAATATGAGAAAAACCTAGAAACTTTGATAAACCCTCTCTTGTTTGGTTACCAGATCAGGAAAAAAACTTCTATTCTCTGAATCCGAAAGTGATGAACGAAAATAATAGAGAAATGTCACTTTTTATTAAAACTGCATTCAAATCCCAAAAATGGGAATGACCCTTGATACTTGATTGTGGATGTACTTCTCACATTATAGGAGATATAAAAATTTAATGGATGTCAATTTTTATAAATAAAGCACAGAGAAATTTGGAATTAATGAATTGTTAAAAATAAAAGTTGTTGGGTCAACGAATGTTGGAAAAGATAATATGAAATATAAGAAAAATGTTCATATTGATGGGATGAAACACAAAATTATAAGTGTCTCACAACTTTGGTATGAGGGTAACAATGTTATCTTTAAGAAAGATGGATTTTTTGTAAAGAGTGATGAAGGTGGAAATATTTTTAAAAGAATCCAACATATGAAAAAAAAAATTCATTCAATATGGAGATTCAAAAAACATTTTCTAAATGAGTATAGTGGAAGAGAATCAGTTATAGCATAAAAGGATTGAACATATTTATCCGAGAAACATGATCAAGTTATTAAAAATAAACATTGTTCAATATGATCCATTTTTCCAAGAAGAAGTGATTCATTTTTCGCTATTTTCTATAAAGGAATTATTACAAATTTGGTGCTTAAGAAAGTTGATATAAGTACATAAAAACCCTTGGAGATGATCCATTCTGATATATGTGGGCCAATGAAAAAATAATCAACACATGGAGATAAGTACTTCATTACATTAATTGATTATTTTACTCGCATTACATGTGTAATGTACATGAAAAACTAATCAGATGCTTTGAAATAATTTAAATGTTTTTGAAGAAACGCTAAGAAAGAATGTGTGTTTCATGTGGAGAAGTTGTGACCTGATAATAGTGGTGAATATAGATCTGAAGAGTTTTAAGAATATCTTGATTAGAATAGAATTTAGCATTAGTACAGCTCTCCAGACAGTCCCCAACAAAATGGGGCTGCTAAAAGAACGAATAGAGGCCTGGTGGAAATATAAGAACCATGTTACATGAGCATGTCATTTATCAATACATTTGTATGAAAATCCACTAGTTATACTGTTTATATTTAGAACCATTGTTTCAATTGGCCTCAATTAGGAAAGACTCCCTATTAATTGTTTTATATAAAAACTCAACGTTTTACGAACATTAGAGTTTTCAGGATTCTTTGTATTGTAACGAAGATAGGTGGAAAATATGGTATTTTTAAGCAGAAAGGTGAGGATGGAATATTTCAGGGATATTCTCTAGAATGAATAAGGTAGAGACTCATTAAAAAAAGAATAAAAGTTATGATTCAGTTTATGTAAAAGTGAATTAATTATCTGATAAATAGATACATGTTTCAAAGGGAATAGATGTTGAGAAAGTTTAAGAAGATAATATTGATAAGGATACAAACTATTGTAATCCTAATAATGGTGAAGAATTGGACTCAAATATTTCTAGTGATGTGGAAAATATTCAATAATATTTTCCAAGGAAGATGAAACATGTTTTAGAACATAATGTAATTCGTGATCAATATCAGATGGTTCGAAAAAAAAGAACAACCAATTCCATTAGACATAATTTTTTTTTAATAAAAATTGTAATAGAATGATGTGAATAATGATTTTGAGAATGTATAATGATCCAATCCATGAATGAATAATTGAATTTGATTGAAAATAATAACACATGGGAACTCATACCCATACCAGAAAAAAACATCATTGGAATGAAATGGGTTGTCTAGAACAAGAAGAATGAGAAATGAAAAATTATATGAAACAAAGAAAGATTGGTTTCTCAAATAGTATTCACAAATTAATGGTATTGATTTCAATGTAAATATTTTTCCAGTGGAAAAAATTTAAATAATAAAAATATTTCTTGCTATTTCCACACAACGATTCTATAATATCTTTCAAATGGATGTTTAATCTATATTCCTAAAAGGGGATCTTGAAGAAGAGTTTTATATTGAATTTTTTTTGGCTTTGTTATTATATAATATGATGTTTAGGATGGAAGATTAAAAAATGCATTGTATAGACTAAAAAACTCAGAGGTCATGGTATTCTAAATTAGATACATACGTAAGAAAGTTGAATTTTAACAACAGAAGAGTGGATATTAATATTTACACCAGAAAAAGATATGATTATTACCTCATTTAAATTATTAATATTGATTATAGTATCATTGTATGGAATAATTAAGGAATTTGTGAATGATTTGAAGAAGACATGAATAATGTATTTGAAATATCCATGTTGGGAGAAATGAAATACATTCATGGGTTACAAATCCAACAAAATAAAGATTTCATTTTCTTATCCCAAGAAATGTATGAAAAATAAAATCTCAAGAGGATTGTCCTAGATAATTTAAAACATGTTTCCATGCATACTTTTGTTGGAAAAAAGTGACTTAAGGTAGAGAAGGAAAAGAAGTGGATCATAAAGCGTGTCAAAAGCTTATTGGAATCCTATTGTATTTGACTTCCTCGAAACCAAACATTGTTTATGATGTTACTAAATGTGATTTATTTTAGAGTGATCCAAAACAAACATATGATTTTTCCGTAAAAAGAACTCAGGGATACATCATAGGCAGAACGGAAATCGAAATAAGGTACTGCATCTCAAATAGTATTTATTTATTTTGTATTCTGATGAATATTAGAAATGAAATGTTGATTATAGAAGATCCAAATATGGTGGTGTAATATAATGGGGAAATAATTATGTCAGGTGGCATTCAAAGAAAAACAACTCAGTAACTCTTAGTATGGATGAAGCTGAATTTTTGGCTACTACTCAAGCTGTTACCAACTTATTTGGATAAACCCACAATTGGGAGATTTACTTGTAGATGTGAAGTTACCCTTTCTCTTTGGTTGTGACAATAAATGTACAATCCATCTCACTGTTAATACATTGCAACATTTTCATTCAAACCATGTTGATATCAAATATTATTTAATCAAAGATCGTGTAAAGAAGAATGAATTGATGATTGAGTATGTTCCATCATCAGAACAATTTGGTGATATTTTCACAAAACCATTATCAATAAAATCATTCTCAAAAATGATGTTGATCATGGGTGTCCAACCTCCTTCGCATCAAGGATGAGTTATGCGTATTTTGCCCCAATCTCATATTACCTTTGGATTATTTTGTCAATGGGGAAATGGATTTGTTTCATAAATCTATTGCATAAAAGATATTTTATGGGTAAGTTGTAAGATTATAATTGTTTAGTGTGTCATCTATTCTAATTGTTTTTTAGATTGGTTGTCGGGAAAGAATCTTATTTTTTTTCCAGGATAATTACGAAAATAGTGAAAAAAGTTAGAGGTTATAATGATCATTTTTTCATATCATGGTTAAGTTATTAATGATTCTTGTTTCCTTTAATTAGTTATCACACATAAGATTAGAATTTTTGGATATGAAATCCATTTCACAAGGTTGAAAAGTTCAGTGTTTTATAAAACATTGATTAAAATAGTATCCAAAGGTGGAGATTGTTGGGACCATGTTGATGATGAAGGTGATGAAGGTTTCAAGAGCCATCTTTGGTTATTAATGTTAGTTGCGAGGAAAAGAGATCACTTTACATTGTTTTGGAAGAAATTGTTCAGAGATTTTGTTTTATGAATGAATTGATCGGTTTCAGGAAGAATCGGTTTTAAAGGTGAATGTATCATGTTGGATGTGAATTATCATCAGGTTCACACTAGAACCAATGTGGAATAGGTGTTTCAATTATGATGATGCTTTGATGATTTTTATTTTATATAAATCACGAGTTATCATGGGAGCATGTGATGCAAGAGGGACAGATTGAAATGGGAGTGAAAAAGATGTTGTAAATCAGAAAATAGAATTGTATTCAGATTGTTTGTCAAAACAGTCAAAAAAGAAGAGGTAATGATTGTTTTTCAAAAAAAATTAGAAAACAATTGTATCCATATTAAAGAGGTGGTGCTGATTGTGTTTCAAAAAAAATCTAAGTGGTACCGATGGAAAGGTGGTGTAGATGTAATTGTTACTAATGGAAATGTGATGATGATAAAAAGTGGTTCCAATGAATGGTGGTGCCGATGAAGAGGTGATGCTGATTTCGCAGGTGCTGTCGATGGAAGATGTGATGCCAATGGAAGACGAGACACCTATTTTTTTAATATAATTTTATTCAACTAGATGAATATGAATGAGATGGTGTCATTTGTGATGGAATCATATTCAGATTGTAATTGATTGGATCCGGGTAAAAGAGAAGTGGTGATACCATTCAAAAATTAATATTATTCATAATTTATTTTATCGTATCTGGACATATCATTGTTTTCGTATTTAATTGTATCTGGTCAAATCATCATTTTCTAATTGTATTTGATTATATGCATCAATCAAAACCCGAATGATCGTACCCAAAAATCGTAACTAGAATGATTGTACCCCATAATCATAACCAGATTGATCAGAAGTGGCAATCCTAACCAGATTGATCCTTACAAAAAACGATCATATACAAAATGGTCATATTCAGCGTGATCTTAACCAGACTATTTGTATTCAGAAAAGATCATTCGTAGGATGAGATGAAAAATAAAGATGCCGGAATAAATGGAATGTTAAAACACATTCCAATTGAAGTTAGATGATGTTAAAGTTGATCCTCATTGAATTCAAAGTAATGAAGGTAGTCGTGATTTAATCACTAGTTTTTTAATATGATGATGTGTTTTCTCAAGGGGTCAAGAGAAAAGAAACGAAATTGGAGATAGTTGAATGAATTGCCAAGGGTGTATTCTTTTAAAAGAGTGATTGCATATCAAGTGGGAAAGTGAATTTATTTAAACACATTCAATTTTATGGTTACATTCCTTGTTTTGATGATATCATAATGAGAAAATAAGATTCAAATAAATTTTTTTCTCATCCTATTTAACTATATTGACATTTGAAATGTGGGTCTGGAAAAGAAGAGATGAATATTGTTGATGACTCAAGAGGAATCGAGAAGCCTTGATGAAGTAATAATTGCAACTTAATTTTAGGATAAATTCAGAATTGGGTCAGTTTATGTGATCCGGAATGTGTTTTTGGTTTCCTTCCTAAACATGTTTTGGACACCAATAAATTGGAATCCACTACATTGTACTTGGTAGTGGTGTGTACTAGTCACCTAAGAAGAGAGAGATGCTCTGAGTTTTCAGTGAGATAAAGTGTCACTATTTTGTTTTATATTGAATTCATTTTTACGGGGATTTTATTTAGCTTGGTTTGATATCATTATTGATTAATCAGAATATGATTAAATTGGATTCAATTTTACTTTATTGTTTTATATCATAAAATTAGACTAGAAGCTTTGTTTTTAAAATCATACTAGGAGCTCTGTTTTGAAAGAATCGTACTGAAAGCATTGTTTCGAAAGAATTTGACATAGAAGAATCTGACTCAGTGTATCATAACAATGTCCTAGATGTTCTTACTATTCTTCTAGATATAATATATATGAATTTTATTACAATTTGAATACATTTTTAATTGAAAATAAGCGGGTGTAACATGATCTGTTACAAAACAACTTATTTATCCTTTGTTGTTTAGAAGATGAAAATGCACTAGTTGTAATGTTTCTTAGTGCTACAAGAGAGTATGGGTACATCATACAAGTTGTAATCGAATTATTGTTTTGTCAGAGGATTTTATGGTGTTGAATCATTTCCAAAAAATACAGAGGACCGAGCTATTATTGTTTTAACAGTTAACCTTGTAAATCATTTTTTCCTATTGGTTGATTTTTGAGTTTTTTTTTTCATTTGGGAGTTTATATTTCTAGTAGGAGGTGACAGTTGTTTCAATTGAAATGGAAAATAAAAGAAAAAGAGTATCACTAATTCACCCCCACCCCTCTCAGTGATACATTACTCCGACTGGGCACTTTCACAAAGCATAGAGCCTCCTGATCACTACTCTACCTCTGAATCTTTGGTTTCTTTACTGGACAAAGCATTTGTGTATTTTTCCTTCACATGTCCTTAAACCCCTTTACCTCAACCTTATTTCTATTATTCTCTAAAAGAATAGAAGAATTGGTATTTTCATATCATTTTCATCGTATTGAACTAAATCCAAATTGTCCGGGTTCAAATTTTTCATATAATTCATCTAGTAATAGACAATGAATGTTGAGATGTTTTTTGGGAAAGAGGAGAGAATTTGATCCACTACTAGTTCTTTGTTAAATTTGAACCCATGGCCTTCAATCCATTCAATATACCCAATCATATTGAGTACATAATGACCTTCTTGGTTCCCTTTTTCTAGCCTACATTTATTTTGGGCACTTGAAATCTCATACCTTACCTACTTGGCCCTCTCATGATATAATTCATGGAGATGTGAAAGAATCTTGTACCCATCCCCATCCTCAATAATTTTTAGAATGAAGATGGACATGGATGAAAAGATGGTGCACTGAACATCATGTTCCTCCCTTACATTCTTTTTCAATTAATCCTTTTCCATCTTAACTTCTCCCTTAGGAGGCTCAGTATGACATGAGGATTCCAACATATATAACTTTTTCTATAGGCATAGTACTATGAGTCAGCTCATGTACTACTCTTGTAAGATATTACCATTAATGATATTTTCATTATCTAGAATTGATCGCAGTGATAAGGTACTTGTGGTGTTGGTGATTTCAAATTTAAATCTACATCTGATAAACATTAATGGATAGTACATTATCTTAAATACATTTTGACATTTATGATTAGTTAATTATTATATCATTTTAATGTATCCCACTATTTAAGTGAACCTAAATATCCCTCACAATTATATTTGGAATATTGTTACACCCCGTTCTTTCATGGTACCTTTGCCTTTGAATAATGTAGTGGCATGTGTTGTTCGCAATGTGGAGTTTTAACACACCACGACCAATCAAACTATCTGTTAAGAATAGTAATACAAATTTTTTTAAAATTTTAAAATTTTATTTTTCTAAATGGACTTCATTTTTGGATTTGGAATATCACAATTAGAGTCTGGTGATTTTTTTTGTATTTTTCTAAAAACATTCAATTTTAGATGAATAGTGAAAAACAATATGTTATTGTTTAAAACCGAATTTTTATTTAAATAATTAGTTATATTATTTTAATTAATTTTTGGTCAATATAGATACATAATATCTATATATGTTCAATTTATTCATTGGAGTCATTTCATAATATGATTTGATATATAAAATTTTATTGATCATTTACCGTCTTTATCCCACCTTCTAGGAGCATTTACAAATTTGCATAGAACATAATATTACCACTTACGTGAGTTGAATTTTAAAAATCCATGAGACATGGTTGAAATTATAAAGTAAAATGAGGTTAATCAAGATGAAAATAATTTTTTAATAATAGTAACTTTTGACTATTATTTACCACGGTTAAAAGTAAATTGGGTAATTAGTGGTAAAAAGGATATTATAATTACACTAAAAGATTTCATAATTCTATTGGATATGATTAATTAGACCAAAAACAACCTTAGTAAAAAAATATGATCCTCTTTGGTGATCTTGGTTTATATTAGGACATTTATTATTATTTTTTTTAAAGATGAGTTAAAAGTGTTAAATTCAAAGTTTAATATCTAAACCATTTTAAATAAATGGATACACATAAAATAAATTCGACTATAAATATTAATTTGAAAGATAAAAATATTTCCTAAATTATTCTATTTTATTTACAATTTTTAGACATTAAATAATAATATTTATTTAAGACACAACACTTATGTAGTAATTATATTATAAATGAAATATTAATGTAATTTGTATTATAAATATCAAAATAAATGTAATTTTTGACTCTGGATGAATTACAAAAAATTTAAAGGTTAATATGACAGGTTAGGTTTTCTTAAAAAAATTTCTTCTATGTAATTAGTTTTTACGGCTTTCAAAAAAATAAAATACTAAATAGTTTCAAAATTGACAAAAATGAGTTTTTAAAAAAAAATACTAAATTATTTATTGATATAATATTCCAAAAAATATAATTTTGGAAAAATGGAATTATATAAGGTTATATATATTAATAATGAACCACTTGGGGATCTCTTGGTATCTTATAGTATGTTAATTAACAATATTACAAAAAACACAAAGAGACATGGTAAATGTCCAACTATTTAACAAAGAGTTACATCTAAAAGATATGTTTAATATGGTAATATAAACCTATCTAAAACCTATTGGCTGAGTGTTTTTCGACCCATCCGCACCTTATATTTGAAATAAATCATTTTGGAGCCATTAGAACCCAAAAATTATTTTATTATAAAATAATATTTCAATCTTTCCCTAAAGTGACACTCACTACTCTTATAAATGGGTGATTCCCCTTCTATTAATTTCACACCACCTAAGTCATTTGGATCAGACAACCCATGCCGAAATATCTTACCATATTCCCTCACTCCAAACTAGAGGCATTACATTGATCAGAAAGCCAATCTATGGATCCCTTTTGATCAACTCAAAATGAAACACTCAAAGAAGAGGTAATAATTTTGCCATCGTCTTTCATGTTCTTTTATTTTAACAATTCCTATTTCACTGTTGTTCCATAACATAATAATAAATCTATATCCTTATATATATAGTGAGGTTATTATAAATATTTTACAACCAAATTCATTTTTCTATCCATCCAATAAATGAAAAAGTCACCATACGTTCGTACGTACGGCTTACAGTCTCCATGTCGTGGTGTAGTTGGTTATTCAAACACTTCATTATTTGGATGGGTATAATAATGAGTATAACATATATAAAAAATAAATATAACATGTAAATTATTCTTTATATACGATATTCCATCCAATTACATATGGTTCCTCCATCAATATAATGATATAGTCGCTCGTGTGTACGTACGAATTACTATCTCCCCGAACGTGATGAAATTCATTTCCCATCGTAATCATTGAAGAATTATTTTCATTTTATTATTAAAAATATTATTTCAAAACATAATATAATTCTGGATACATATCAAATATATCTTATACATAAAAAATATGTCTTACGTAACAAATAATATAAAGGTAAACGAGTCAGTTAACACCAAAAACAATGACACTATATAAATATTATTAACAAAGCAATATTAAGGGATCATATATGATATCATATTTATGTATAGTGTTATTTTATAATATAATAATTATTTTTTAACTATTATACAGGATTTTAACATACCATCGATTAAAAAATTACAAGGTAAGGGTTAATTCCACAATCTTTTGATTATCTGAGGTTGTTTATACGTGAGTATCTACTGGGGACTCTTTGTCAACCACATCTGTGTTTCGTAAAAATATACTTCAAAACATATTTACTAAATCCAAGACTATGGTTTAAATTCATTTATTCCATTATTTTACATTTTATAAAATGTTTATAAATGAATCATTTTTTCATTTTCCAAACAAGGTCCTTTATGACCTTTTCGAAAAAATGAAGGAAATAATGTTTTTTTAACATATATGGTGGGTGCAGATATTTTTAGCCGTTATAACACATTCGAAGATACCCTTAAAATATTATATGAATATTTAAAAAATTAATATTTTCTTTTATAATTACATGACTTCTAATGGATTTCAAAATAAAAAGATACATTTTCTTAAAATGTTTTGATTTCATCTTTGTCAACACCCTTTGATGGATTTTAAACATGCTTGATGTTGATTTATTATTATACAAATATTCCATATTGAATTGAATTTTTTGTTATATATTTGACTATGGATTTGTTATTTTTATACCATTCATGGTTTATGGATAATGTATTGACACTCTGTATGCTAGTTTTAATAAGAATGTTTACTTTATGTTTAATCATTTTCATACGAAGAATACATTGGACATAGTAAGTCAGGGGTGGAGCCCTCTATAGCTCCTTGATGCATTGGTAGGTCTATTGAGACAAATTAGTGTCTCATTACAAGCCCTTGAAAAAATCATATTTGTAGTCTTGGCACGAGGCCTGGACTATGTGGTTATTATGTCTGACATTATGTCTTCCATCATGATGAAAGTGGCTATTGATATTGCATGTGATTATTATACTATTAGAATATCCATGTTGATATGTAAGTAGAATTATTTGATTTATATTGGCCATTATATGAATAAGTTTATGTTTAAAAGTTATATTTTTTTAGTCTTATACATTGTGTTAAATTTTTATGCTTATTTATGAAAGATTCCGCTACATTTTTTTCCACACTGAGTATCTGATCTCACCCCCTTCTATGTTTTATTCTTCATAGGATGCGAAGAAGTATATTATGACTAACCTGTAGGGATAGTCTAAGGGAAATGAATGTGTTTGATAGAGACAATGTTGATATTGTTTTTTTATTTTATAATGTAATGTAAAACTTATGAATTTATCTAGTACATCCAAATATAATAAACTGGTCAGTCTTTTGGGATTCTATCCATTCTGATTATGCCATTGTTCTGTAAAAATGCACCGACATTGGGTAACTGGGGTCAGGGTGTGTACAAATCATTTTTCCATTAAGTACTATTGTGCCAAGGATCCTCAAAACCTTCATCATAGTATACAAGATATGTCTTGGCCACTACTTCAAGGGTTTCAAGGAATGCACTAGGCTGGCCAAAAGCTTAAATTGGGGTTCCTTGCACGTGTTGTGTAAAGTCCCATATTTTGGAATCTGAACCTGATTCCCTCAACATCTTGCATCTAATCTGATAACATGTTAGATATTGATAATTCATGACTACTCACATTAGTTATGTTGACCGAATTCTTACATGAAAACGCACTGGTAGTAAGAGGCACTCTAAACTATAGTCGACGAGCACCCCAAACACCTGGTTTTTATCAGATGTGAGTAATGGAAGGAATTTAGGACATAATTTATCTATGATGTATTTTTATATTAAATAAAAAATATAATCATTTTTCTATATATATGTTCAAATTATATTGTCTCACTCACAACTGAACCACAAAGAGAAATATATTTGTCTCTTGATTATGCAATATTATCTTTTTTATTATTCCATGTGATCAAGCCATAATCATGCACTTGTATAAAACAATAAACAATGAATAAAGGTAAATCATGAAATCTGAATAGTCCCAAGATTTAAACTATGATCAACTCAAAATAGATCAATCGTGACCAATGGTATTTCCTTGCCTGAGTCGAAATCTGACTCATATTAGAGCATGCCCCCAATGCATAGTGCTCGGCTCCATTCTGGTTTTCCACCTCAACTTGCCAGTATCCATATCTATGAATGTGATCTACTTTTAATAAATATACTCTTGTTCATGTGAGCAGGGATAGGGGTACAAAATTAAATAGGTTCATTGGAAGAAAAACCCCTTATACATATGTTAATTAAAAGATGATTTTTCGAAAATAATTTATCTAATTAACTATTACAATCATCACATGCATTTAATAAATAATTAAATAAATAAATTCAAGACATGAACAGGTTGGATTCATTCTGATGACCTTTGGTATAATGAATTGAAATTCAAATTAAACTGTATTAAATATAAATAGTACAAGGGAATTCTAATAAATTAAATGAATTAAAAAAATATAAAATAATTTATTTATCAGTTCCAATTTTTTAATTTAATTTTAATTTAAAAAATAAAAATAAAATATTAATTAAACTTCTCAATTCCAAAATTGAAATTAAACCATCAAATTAAATTAATCTTAAATTAAATCAATTATTATATTTCTGTTTAATCGTAAACCCCAAAATTAATTTTAATTAATTTAATATAAAAACTAAATTAATTATTTCAAATTAAAATGGTTTTATCTCCGGCCAAATATAGAGTTTGTATGAAATAGAAATAATGGTGAGGATGTTTCACCACAGTAGGGCCACACTGTGGCGTGACCGTGGCATTGCGTACCCGGTCCAACGATACCCCACGACACTACTCGAGGGTAAAAGGAAGGTATGGTCGGCCAGAGTCTGAGAGGCTGAATCCGAGTAGCAGATCCAACATCCAGTGACTCTGAAAAATCACAGTAGACTAGATATGGGAAAGGTAGGAACCTTGCATCCATGATTACGGTGGTGGCGTCCTCTGGCCTTGATGGAGACAGTGGGGTACTTCGACTAAGACTACGGTGATAACTTATTGGGGCCAAGATGGTGGTGGTGGAGTAGGGCCCTGCGTAGTGGTGTTCGAGGGCAGCATGTGAACCCCGTCAATGTCGCGGGGTGGTGATATCAGAGGGAGGAGGGGAGCTGCACTGGCTATGGTTTGAGGGGGGGCGCTCTTCCTATAATAATACATGATGGGGTATTGCTTCTTCTACATAATTATTTCAAAAAAATTATCTTATAAAAAAACACAACCCACTATTTTTTTAATTGACCTTTAAAAGAAAAAAAAATATGTGTCAAGGTCTCTATCACTTTTTAATTTTTTCTAAAGTCTAAAAAAATTTAATAGAAAAATTTTGGACTTGAAAAAATATCTAATAGAATTTTATTATAATACAAAAATTTATGGAAAAAATTTATAAAATAATAATTTAATTTTTATTTGGGAAAAAAATAGTTTTATATTTTAATATATAATATTTAACCCTTAAAAACAAGTCCACATGATAAATTGTGGTGACTACATTCTGGCCAAAACATGGTTAGATTCTGGTACTTTAAAGAACACATAATTGAATTAAAATTGTTTTATTGAAAAATAAAAAACCAAAAAACATAAATCCTATGACGACAATCCAATGTGAAAATTTAAAATCCTCGTTACAAAGTCATTAGAAAATTGAATTACGTGTGTTCAGATTCTATGGAACCATTCTAACACCTCGTTCATAAATATAATGAAATTTAATTTCTATTCTGAATTTGAAAATCCACTTGTCCCTCTGATACTAATAATTGTTACTGGGAAAATCAGAAGAATCTGATGGGAAAAGAAATTATAATTTTTGTATCACTAGAGAGATGTAACAATGTCGACTCTAGTTATATTATCTCTATATGGTACAAGGATCATGTGTGGATTTAAAAGAGTACCAAATTTTTTTTAGCATTTACCTTATTCAGATATGTCGTGTGTAAGTCTGTCACAAGATGTCGGTGACCATTTCTCGAATACATCGACATCAAATCACTCTAGATTGTACACATATGCCTCTAAATATGTTCATGCATTATTCGTTGTAATCCCTGTGTTAGAAACGTACACCAATGACCACTTCGATGAAGGGATGATCACCACAAGAAGGCGTCTTCGATCCAAGAAGAAGGAACATGATGATCATTCCTGTAAGATAGAATCTCACACTACAATTTAGTAGGATAGATAGTCTCTCAATTCCAATTCATAACTAGTTTCATGGGAAGATCCTCTCGCATAATTATATAAGGAATGTCTTCAAAAACTGGTATGGTTTCTTATCCCCCATGTAATAAATATTCATAGTATAAGTATTATAAAAATTTATTTATAAAAAATTTATTTTTTCCATAAATAAAATTTATAATTTTATCACTAATTGCAATATATATTGCATGATAAACATAATTCTTTAACTTGACTCACATTTCCTGATAATATTAAACAATCCCAAGAGATTTAAATTCATAAAAATAATATGTTATCCTTGTTTATTATTAATAACATGTAAATACATGTCATAAGTAAATTCAACAAATTATTACATGTTTTAATGACTAAAGAAGTTATTTATTTCATGGTGATCCATAGATCTTATATAATACTACGTTTTTTGCAGGACCCACCAAGTTCTGTAAACCTATTCCACATAATAGGGATGATTCTAAATGTGCTATAGTGTGCGACCATCTATGACCTTATCTCAATAGTAGTGAATAATATTCACCAACCAAGAGTGGGGTCTAGAAACCCATCGAGGCCCCTATAGAGATAAGAAAAAATGTGAAATCATTGGATTCCTTCCTAAAAACATGGTCCATGTAAAATAAACTCTTCGTCATTGATATCACAATAATGCAGAATGCACACTATTGTCATCATCCTTTATCTTGCATTATATTATTTATTGATCTTTCTAGACGGTCTTACTTTCGACTACCATGGCCATGGATTAAATGATGGTGATACCATCCTAGTCATGTTGTCCCAAGATATCTCTTAATCAAATCAGAAGTTACAAATCCTATCTTGATCATTCAATAAATATCAAGTCACCAATGACGTACCCAACACCAACTTCCTCACCACAACTTAATTTCATTGGGTTTCCCCTTGCACCACGGTATGAAATTAAATAACATATACTGATAATGATCTCATGTCTGGAGATAGTTACACATGTCCGTAGATAGTAACGACCAACAACATCTAAAACATGTGGTGTTCCTATTTTTTAGGTCAGTATCTCAAGTACTAAAGATCATCAAAAGGGAACATAATGAAAAGAAGTATCAACGCTTACGAGCCCTAGTACATGATAGTCAAGCACCATATTTTAACTTTCTGAATGATGAAACTGGACCATAGGAAACTACTTTAAGATTACTTTCATAGTATCTCGAGTTTATCATTATAGAATGTGATCTATTATAACCCTTTTCTATGACATGTAACCTAAGGAAATTGCCATAAACAAAGTCGATGCATAAATATTTACACTATTATGGAAAGGTAATCACATGTATATTTAACAAAATGCACACATGTTGTGGTATTATATAAACAATAGAAGTTGGGTCTAGGGAACCCATATTCAACCTTTACAGGGTATCCAGATCCAAATAACCTAAATTATATTTTCACATAGTGGGAAAAATATTAGTTAGTGTTTCTTGGTGGTGAACCAGTTGACTTTGGATTTAAATATCGATTATATTCTTAGAGGGGAAATTTTTTTCACTGACACATTTCTCATGAACCTTCCAGGGCAGGCAGATCAATAATCAATAGATTTGTTGGGTTTTATGGGCATGTTTTTTAGGTGATGTAGAAAATTAAAATGGAAAAATATAAGATATTCATTACCAGTTTATAGGTTACCCACTCTCTCATTGAGGGGGTTGGGACTGAGTAGTTATATGACATTGAGAACCAGTAGTGTATAAGTGCTTTAAATTGTGGGGAGGCATCATTTTATTAGTCATGGTCAACAGATTTGTTACTTCATTTCTAGAAGTGGCTATTTGTTCCTTTGGATCTGAGGCATGAGGTGATAAATGAGGTACATCATTCTAATGGTTCTGTTCACCCTAACGAAACCAGAATCATTTATTCCTAGAAATTATAGCACCTATGGCCCAGGGTGAGACATTCCATGGTAGAATTTGTTATCATATTCCTAACCTAGAAGAGGCTCAATGATGAGAATCAGAGACTAGTCGGGCTGTTGAATGCACTTCTTATTCTAGGGTGGAAGTGGTATGAAATCTATATGCATTTCATGATTGGAATACATCACACTATTAGTAGGGTGGAATATAAATAATCTATTTTCAATATTTTATGAATTTAACAAATTTGTTACCCATCATTGATTTGATGAAGTTAGAGGTCCTCAAATGACTATATGTTCAAGATGATGATCAAAATCATGGAGTTCCCTAAGCGATAGTGTCAGTCTAAGATAGATGTTTTACATCTCACTTTTAGAAGGCACTATATGAGTATTTGGGAACCGATTTTAGGATGACCATTGTAAATCCACCAAATATAGATGTATTGTCTACGTGGACCATCCAGAGTCTCCATGATATGTTGTAGGCTTGTGGACTCAATTTTAGTGGTTCTTGGTATATGAATTTATTGTTGGAAATTTATTCAGATAACAATATCTATCATTTCTTAATCAGGATGGACCCATATGAGGAATTAAATTGGTGGTCATTCACATACCCATTGTGTTTGTATAAGGTAGGTATGTTTTCTATGGTTAAACCAAGCCCTACTAAAGACATGACTGAGAGAGTGTTGTTGATTCAAAAATGGATAGAGATAGTTCGGATCTTCCAGAACTCATATTCAATCAATATTCCTCTATTGATATTTCTTGTTGGTGATCAGGTTGTTCACTATGTATTAATTCAGTTAGTTATGATATTTTAGGATGGTTGGGGAATTTTGTTCCATCTTATGTCGAGTAGTTTTGTTATGGTGGATCATCATCAGAAGGTATCCTACCAATTAGAGTTTCCACCATTTCTAACATTTGTCAAAAAAAATTCTCTATCTCCTAGATCAAGTAGTATAATTGAAACACATCTTATGGGATGGAGTGGGATTATATGGAGTTATAGTAGGCTACCACCATGGCGGAGAATCCTATTCATATCATGTATTTTTAGAATAATGTGATACATGGGATGCTTAATTCAGTAGACTTTGTTCATGGAAATGTAATGATGAAATCCATGAGACATGGGAATGGTAACATTGAGATAAAGAGTATTTTCCTCAAATTATATCTTCTACCAAGCGTGGGACTTTTTGGGTAGAAAGTGGAATGGTGGGAAGATTATTTCTTTCATCAAGTCACTTGTATATCTAATATTGAGATACCATTATCCTTGAGTGCCTTCATAGATCTACCAAGTGTTTGGTGTCAAGAATGTAATTTTATGGCAGACAAACCATAGTGAATGGTTAGCGAATGGGTTTTCAAAACCATGCAGTAACCAATAGTGGAATGTTTTAGTTTTGATTGTGTTTTTTCAGAAAATTTGACCATGGTTTTATAGAATATGTGAAACCCTAGATAAAAATATGCATCTTATTTTGGGTGGGGAATGGATGAAACATAATTTTCATATGGTTTTCCTAACTTTGTAAAAAAACTGTGATACCTTATCCATCTCATTAAAAAAGGTTTTTAACTTTTTCTTCCCAATCGTATTTTAATGATTTTTTTCCTTTTTCCCTCCTAATTCATGAAAAACCATGCCTGATATATATATCATTAATCATACAATTTTTGGTGGTTTTTTCCTTGGATTTTTGGATGTTTGGCTTGACATACGTTTATTTTTCATTGATTTCATCTATTATTTTTCTCTTATAGCCTTGTCCATTAATATTTTTTGATTTTTGGAGACAAAATGGTGGTGATGGAAACATATGTGTTATTGATGGAGGTTTTTTTATTTCTTATGGAATAAGTGTGTGAGACTTGGTTAAAACTATTTGGTAAGGTATCTATCATAGGTGATGATCATTGCACTGAATTTGTGGTAGGTGTTTCTATTTAAGGGGGTTTTACATAGTGCACCTCGAAATTTATCATTTCCTTTATTTTAATTTTTTACATTTCCAATTTATTGATTCATGCATGTTGCTTATTGCATTTTATGGGTTTTGTGTATTTTTAAAAACTTGGTCGTTAAATGTAGTTTTTTTAAAATTAGTGTGTAGAATATTCCTGCATAGGGTTCGATAAAATTGATCAAAGAGGATTTTTGGTTTTAAATGTTTTTATAAAGTGGTTCTTGATATTATTCTACCTTGGGAAGTGGTGTTTTGACAAATTTGGAATGATTACTTATGATATAGCTTATTATTATAGATTCATTTTTATGGGACCATAATTTTTATATTTGTAGGCATGTTATAGAGTTGAGGTGAATTGGGGTTTTAATGAAGGTTTTTTTCAAAGATAACACCTATGAATAATTTGTAGGAATAGGTGAGTCTCCATTTATTTGATGGGATTGATAAGTCCTTTTAGAATGAAGACAATATGATCCTCAATGTTTGTTTCCAAGAAACAATGTGTGCTCTTGGAGTATGGAATGAGGAAGCTCATGTCAGTATCCATTGAATACATATACATTAAAATTGATTACTCACTAATGTTAGAACATATGGATAGATCCCCTAGGATCACATACTCATGAAAAATTGGTTTCTGTTCTTTTTGAATTGGACTAGTTCAATTTGATGTGATGAGATGTATTATGTATATTTTACATATCTCGTTTATATGGTCATATAATTTTGATGTTATGATCACATATAATATTCCTTTTGGTTAGGTTTGAGAATGTTGTTCCTTTTTTGCCTTGGGTATCTATATGATCTTTGTTTAGAAATTGTTTTTGAAAACATGGGTTTTAATGAAAATGAAAATGAAATGGTTTTTTGATTGTTGATATGGAAATGGTATAATTTCAATGTGGATTTATGTTGGATTATATATTTAATCTATTTTATTTGTTTTATCTGTAAAATTTATAAAAATATTCATTTTGGTATCCCACTAAGATTTATGCCTCACAACATGTTTATCCCATTTGTTTGTGTTTAAAATTTTGGTTTTGTAAGACACACGTAATAGAATGGGTACCATGTTCTAGGGTGGATCTTCTAGATTACCATCGACTAATGTTTTCTTGAACGTATGTGGTCTCACAATGATGGACCATTGTATAGTCCCTTTTTCTTATATTGCCCCCATGGTTTGTACTTAGTCTTGTTTTTACATTTTATCCCGTTATTTCATTATTATGGGTAGTTAATTTTGAGATACCATGCATATTTTTAGTGGTGTCATGTTTATTCCTATTGTATGATTTTATTAATGTTATCAAATAATTTTTTTTGGTTGATTCCAATGATATTGGATGGTCATTCAATTTTATGGATGATTTATGTTAGTTACCTATGGGGAAATTGATCCCAACTGATAGTTGGTAATTCCCATTGACTATCACTATCATGTTGATTTCCAGAACACAGTTCATCTTGTGTGGCTATCTGACATGGGTGATAGTTTAGGTTGAAAAAATATTGTTCATTACAAGTCAGAAAAGTGAAAACATATATATTGATTATCATTTTCGTCTCTCTACACCTCTAATGTGGATTATCATGTTAGACATATGGAATCATAATGCGAATTATTTATTACAGAACTATATAAAATGGAAGCCTATAACAATACACATAATCTAAAACATGGAAATTCAGCCACATAAAAATACCCAGATGTGATAAAACAAGTGATAAACTTAGAAAAATATAACAATAAGAATTTATGGTTGATCTCCCACACCCATCATGGACATGTCATTAAAAAATTGCAAATAATATTGTTCGGGTCCCAAGGTTAGTTTCATAAACATTAATACCCAAAAAATGGACCCCTATCTAGGTATTCCTATTAATTCAACCCCCATGTGGGCCTTTGGGTAAAAACATAAATAGTGTAATAACCCTTTGGAAACTGATAAATGGAACTCATGTTGTGGAATCCATCCTATAATCATTGATTACAACCAAAATATTGGGACGACACCCATTTATATGAAGTTAGAAAACCCGACACTCAATATCTAGAGTCTCACAACATCAAGGGTGGTAAATTATGATATGGGGAATTTCATGAAGCCAAAAACCATTTCAAAGAAACCCTATTATGGATAGTAAACCCATCCTATAAAACACATTGAGTTGAAACATAGTTATGTTACCAATGAAAATCCCACTCTAACACTAACAAATTTTTTCAAAGCACTCATGCTATATCATACTACCATTCTCATTACCCTCTCTAGGGTTTTATTCCACACATCACACCTAGTTGTTATATTATTTCACATTACATTGAAAGTATATATTACATAACATACTAAACCCAATTAGCCTCTTGAATGTCTTCTTAACACCCCAAGAGATCCACCATCACAATCTATACAGAACAACACTAAAATTAGACTCCTCTTATTTCACATTCAAACTAAGGGGCACAAAATCAACCAAAAACATCAAAAGTTTAACAAATGGTTAGTACACGACATGTAATCTAAAACCTCCAACAAACCCATGTACTTCCTCAAAGCATTGAAAATAAAGGGTCTTTTGTGTACTAAAACATTGTCATGGCACAAAAGAGATATATCTTTGTACTTCCAAATTCCCATGTAATTATTTGGTTCTATCCATGTACTATTACAAAACCATGTCCTTCCAATATAGGGTTTCTTTTCATGTACCTAGCCACACATCCTTGTTAGAATACATGATGTGTTCTTTTCAGCACATATCATAGTCCTCAATGTTCATTTTACCAACAACATGGAAACATGGAGATGTCATGGTGATGTAATTCCACATGTCCATCTACCACTACATAGTGTCTACTCCAATTAAACAGTGTGTTTTTCCAAAAAACTCAATCTTCCACATAAATTAAAAAACAGATGTTGTGTGTTCCTAAACTACAAACAATGTGATCATAGTTTATGAAAGATAAACACATGTAAACCTCTTAAAACTCCCATTTTTCAAAAATTAATCCTAGATCGACCCTCATTAGGTTAATATAAGTCAAAAATGTGATATTGAACTTGGAAATAACAAAACTACATAGATCAGGGAAGAACACTAAAAAATTATCCTCCCTCACTACATAACACACAAAAGAATCAGGTCCAAATCCTATCTCGGATGATGTTTCAATCTCAATATAGTATTGATCTTATCCAACGATGATTTATTATCCACATAATTTATCCCTTATCCTATTTCTCATTGAATTGTTTGAGGGAGCATCGATCTCCACCTTCATACCAAGCAAAGAAATCCACAAATGTGGTGGGAGTATCTAATTAATTAATTAATTAATTACCCTTTTAAAAACCATCTTGAGTCTTGATATCCAACAAGGGGTTTATTGAAGTCCTAAAAAAAGACACCCCATTCCAAAACTTAATAATAGTGTTGAATCCTCAATCATACACTCCATTCATAAGATATATCCAGCCATTAATGCTTGAATAACTTATAATCTAAATAATAAAATATTAAATAGTCTTCTAAGACTTGAATGAATATAAATATTACAAAACACAATTCCTATGGTATAAAACCCATTTACCGTCCATTGGATTAGTTATAAAGTTTTTATGAGATCATCAATCAGTGTAAAAAGTCCATTTTACCACTCCTGGTCACCTAAAAGTAACAATTCAAATTTATTTCGCAATATCAATTCCCAAAAAATATATGTTTTAATAGTGAACATGTCCATTAATAAATTAATTAACAAAAAACAATTTATTATGGGATTTAATGGAATCAATTAATCCAAAATGAAGGTAAAATAATGACATTTTTTTCATCAAACTTTTCTTAATGTCGATGGATTATTTTACTCTCATGATGTTTATTGTGATAAAATACCCTTACTTGATGTCTTACTATTTCATAAGAAAAAATTATTCCATTTGTTGTTCCTATATCACATTTCACATAATCTATTACACTATGAAATGAGTATTCATGATAGAATTTTTATTCTAGAAAAATTAAAATTAATAATTTAATGATTATAATATTCATAAAAAGTTGAAAATACATTCCTCCTTTATCTGGTTTCTTTTTAGAACAAAAATAATTAAAATATGTCATATAATATTTTTAAATCATAATTTTATATCCAAATCCTTAGGAAAATAAATAAATCAACATAAACCATTATAAATTTATTTTACCTTAAAACTATTTCAAATCTTGTCCTGCCAAATTATAAATACATAAATTTAGAATGAAAATGTCTAAATGACCAAAATCATCTTAAAATTTGTCACACAAATAACAAAATATTTTTTAACCATACAAAGAAAATTGGAGAATACCTTGATCGTATATTATATGAAAACATTGTAATAAATTGAATCCTCATAAATCTATAATAAAGTAATTCATTCATCGAAAAATTAACTCTATCTATCTTCTTTAAAGAGAATGATAGAATATTTTACATATACCATAGGTCAAAGATTGAAATGATCATTTTAAAAGATGACCAAAAATACATTGTCATCAAATCAATTAATATGTAAATTTTAGCTAATAATATGAAATTTATCTTATCAATATAAATCATGTAATTATTTAATCTAAACATTATTATCTCAAAACCAAGCACACATTATGTTTTATCAGTAAATTTATCATGTGTTATCCATAAAATATCACTTTACCATTAAATCACATATTTATTTTATCTATATAATATAACATATTTCAATATATCCTTAATGAAATTCTTCTACAGAAGAATCCTTTTATGTTTTTTGATTCTCATAACGAAAATACTATTTATAAGAAACCTTTGTTACATAATTCTCCAATCCCAATACTTAATCACTTAAATCATTCCACTTTAATGATGGAAATGGAATATGAAAGTCCTTGTTCTAGGAGATAACCCTTGTATTTGGGTACTGACTTAGATAATTCCAATATTCCCCACAAAAATATCATCGAATAGTAGATGGTATCTTATTGTGAACTCGATACCTATCAATAAATAACATTATTTTTAATGTTCAATTAAATGTTGTATCCCTTTCTTTTCCACACATAAAAAATATTCTTATTCCTATATGAATGTTTCATATGATATTTTCCCATATACTAGATATTTAGGTAGCTAAATCTTCATCTCTAAAGGCCATAAATAATGATAATTTTTTTCTTATTGGGTGTATAAGTGAAATTATCCAATTTGATATATTTAATTATTTAATAATATTTTAGATTAACAATAGTAAAAAAATTCACATTCATTCTCTCATTTCACTAGGTTTCTCATGAGGGAGAGCATTCTATTATCCATAACATTATGTGTTAACACAATTCCACTTTGTTCCATCCTTTTAATAAATCCAAAAATAACAACATTAAAAAAATAAAAAATGTGTCAAATAATATAATTCAAAAAAACATTTATAGGACTTTCAATTCATGGTGATATATTTCAAATATATAACACCTTAGTAATGAAAAACGTTATTCATTATTATCATCTATTGAAGTACATAATAATGAGTTTTAAATAAATTGTGAATTAAAAGAAAAATATTACATTATAAGTCAAACTATGTTCAAAGTAAGGGAATACTCACAATACACTATAATGATTTCCATGATATACACTATAAACTCTTTTCATGGTTATTACCCCAACATTAATCTTTTCCAAAACCACATCCACTTATTGAATATAGAGATTTTCTTAATGAAAGGATACGTAGACTCCTTCCTTTACCATAACATAGGAAATTCACCATGACATAGGATTATACTAAGGGATAAATTTTGTCATCCAAGATTCCTATGGAAAATAAACCATGACTATAGAACCCAATTTATTGAACTATATATGTCATACAACGATATTACATATTAATAGGTGAATATTCAACACATAACATAGAGATACATTCCCAAAAAATATAGTTTTATTATATAAGGAAACATTGATTCATATGTAACTTGATTAAAACATCTATACATCACCCTAATGTTCTTCATAAATATAACCATTCTTATACACATATTTTTTTAAACATATATTCATAACGGGTGTAATGGAAACATTATAAATGGTGAGATAAAATGCTTAGTATGGGTAATAAAGGGAGATATAAATGATCACATAATAATAATATTTTCATAACAGGATTAGAATTTTGAGCCTAAAAATCTAAAACTATATCTTTTATATAAAAAATAATAGTATTAATTCATGGAATAATTCATGGAATTTTATCAGACATGAACCACAAGATAATCAAATAAAATGATCAATGGAATCATGGAATCTACAAAAGACATAAGTTTCAGGAATAAAAAATGTTGTATGAAATTATTTACTTAGTTAACCATCTCCTATAAGGAAATAATTTTGGATTTAGTTCTATCCCCAATCCATCATATCCTTTGTAATGGTTCACTCGTAATATTATCATATTGGATATATTCCCTTAATTAAATTGGATCACTCCCCATTCCACTCGTTGTTATCTTGGGATATTTCCATTTTTACCAAATGAAATGTAGGGAAATATATTTATAGTACCACCAATCACAAAATCATAATCCATTTATATGTATTATACAGTCTCACAAAACACTAAGCATATATCTTAACCTGTGCAAATAAAAGAGTTCTCAAAAAAATTTCATCATATCCACATTACAAAAACCATGTAA
Organism: Viscum album; assembly: GCA_963277665.1. NCBI lineage: Eukaryota > Viridiplantae > Streptophyta > Magnoliopsida > Santalales > Viscaceae > Viscum > Viscum album. Next base: position 1,222,807,037 of record OY728159.1, read on the forward strand.
AATCAATGTATTTGTTAAAAATATAGTCATAATAATAATTTTTGATCCAAATAATGGATAAATATGGTATCCTTGAATCATATACCCAGAATATCAAAAGTAACACCATTGTATTATATAATAATTTCCAATCCATTTTAGAAATCATATAGAATATTTCTTGAGAGAAATAAACATTTGGTTTTTGGAATCTGTTTATTAAAATATAAAAAATTTCAAAATATTATGGAAAATATTATAATTAATAGAAACTAGGGCAAACATGAAAATGAATATTCAAATATTTAACGTATTCAATTTACTTCGTCTCATGTACATTAAAATAAAAAATCCTTTCATAATTTTATTAAAAAATAAAAATTACATCATTAAGAAAATTAAATAAATATTATATTAAATAAAAAAAATATAATTGGATTATTAAGAGATATTTAAATTAATATCATCATTGGACAGTTAATCATAAAAAATCTTCATAAAACAATGGTATTTTAAGATAAATATCTTACCACTTTGGTAACATTCAAATAAAAAATTCATGAAAGGGAGTACATTATATGGATATATAATCCCAAGATTTTCATGAAAATAAATATAAATGGAATTAAATGGATTTATATATACAATAAATTATTAAAATTTGGTGAAAATGGAATGTGCCTCATATTTAAAAATTGAGATGAAAATCCATTTTATCTTGTTCGACATTAATAAAAATCCCTCTATCAACATATATTCTAAATTTAAATATTTTATAATTATATATCCGAATCATATAAACACTTATAATGTAATATATGATATTATTATAACATTTAACATCATTTTATTAATAATTTATTATTAAAATAATTATTTCTTTGGGTTACATATTTCATTATTTATTTAGAATTTTAGTCTAGTGGTTTCTATCATTATACATTGATCATGGGTACTTCTTCTCAAAAAAAAATTAATCAAGGTAAAAAAATAATTTAAATTCATCATATGTATATTTATATTCTTCCATAATCGGCAGATATAAAAAAATTAATTGCACTGTTCATGAGAATGGTAGGTTGTACGTACTAAGAAACATTATTTTCACTTTTCAGTAGTTGAAAAAATATAAAATAAAAAAATAATTACCTTTATGGAATAATTATTGTATCATATATTATAATAAATATATCCTTATTATATTAAATGTAAAAAATAAATTAAAATTTAATCACAATGACCCGTGGAGGGGAAATTCCACACATATGAACAAGACATGTTATTGCTTCTAATATATTGGAACGTAATATGGTAGATATTATATTATAATTAAAGATTAATTATTTTATAAATAGAAAATTTAAACAATAAATTCATGTTAAAAACCATCAATGATATATGATGATGAAAAATGAATTATTTTATTATCAGGAGGCAGTAGCCCCATATACACACAAACAACTCTTTCACATCCCCTCCGATAGAATATAAGGTATTAATGGGCCATTCCATTAACAAGGAAAATTTTAATTATATATAGGACTCATAATATTTTTTTTATTATGATCATTAAATTTTAGAGGAGGTATAAAAATAAATAAATTTAATTGGTTTGGTAAAATGATCGCCTCTTCTCTTGTAGGCATCCTATACAAACATTCTTATTGACTGATATAATTATATTTTGAGATGGCATGAACAAAAAATTTTGGTATAGTAAATTTTATAAAATAATTTTTTAGGATTTGGGTTATTAAGTCAGAGAAAATTTGGAAAAAAGCAGAAAGGTGGGGTTTCCTTTTTTATGTGTAAGAGATGACACACATAGAATTTTTAAAAGATCAAAATATAATAAATATTTCCCAAGATTTTTTAGATGGATATATAATCAATGGTGGGATAGTCTGAATTCCAAAAATGTACATACATATTGATATAGATGATTGAAATTTCAAATCATTCCCCTACCTCTCAATTTAACTATCCAGGTATTCCCATTTTATCCTTAACTATAATAACAAAATATTTACTATTTTTTTATTTGATATATAAATATTTTGATTTAAAATTATGAAATAATATTAATTTTTTATAAATTGTGGAATCTATTTTATGAAATTAAATTCATATATGTTATAGAATACAATTTAACACAAATACATAAAATTCTATGATAAATGATTTCCTATTAAAACCATTTTCTTAATTATAAAATGTTATTATAAAAATTCAACATTAAATTTATTCCAAAGAAATTTGTATATTATTAATAATATAGTTTATCTAATGATACATTTAAAACAATTTTTAAAAAATGGAAGTTTTTAATTTCTCTAATCAAAAAGTCAATTTTAGGACTAAATCATTTTTTTCTCCATTTAATGAAAAACCAATTTTCTCCGAATATTTTTAAAAAAAATCACCTAGATATAATTTTGACATAATTATTTAAAAAATGATGTTCCTTTTATAAATTTAAATTTAATAACTTGAAAGAATTTTATTTTTATATAATTTATTAAATTAAAATGAAAAACATTGATTTGGAAAAAAAATTAATCGTAATAATTAACTAATATCATAGTCATGAATATTTCTAATCAAAATTGAATTAATTAATTTTTTATAGATAAATTATATATTATTTAACATTAATAATAATTAGAAAAAATTAAGGTACATTGAAATTCATTTTTTAAAGAAATAAAATGTTATTATATTAAAAAAACTGTATTTTTCCCTTTCCACTACAAAATATATCATTTCATAAAAGTAGAAAATATTAGCCTATGTTAATATTCATATTATAATATAATAAATTATTTCATTTTATAAAATAAAATTTATTAATTGGACAAAATTTAATTATAATATCAACTCACACAAAAGTATTAACAATCATTTGTTAATAAAATGCAATTTTGTTTCCTCAATTGTATTTAGTAAAAAATGAGTGGTTATTTACAAATAATTTACATATAAATATATATTTAGTAGTAACATTGTACATATTTTTTATAAATTTATTCATAATCACCAATTGAATGACTACGTTATAATAGTCACATTTAAATAATAATAATTTTTTTAGAAATTTCTTAAAATTTTCATAAAAATTGTATTTTGTTCTAAGAAGTATATAGATATTATTATTCTTTTAAAAGAAATTTTTGGAGTTTTACAAAACAAAATTAGTGGTCTTTAATCACGGATTTTACAAATTTTTAATAGTGTATATTTTATTTTAAAATACTAATTGGGAATGGTAGATATGAGATATTATGTTATCATAACATATAATACACAACATTCTTGGGTGTAGTTAACCTATATAAAATGAATAGGTGATTTTTGTTGTTGTGTATTGTTGTTCTTTAGTTTCACTTTTATAGTAGATATGTTTCACATAGTGCAATACAAATAATTTTGGACTATAATTCTTATGGTTTTTATCTGATATTCAATATGGAATGAGGGAATCTACACATATATCATAACATGCTTGTAGGATTCACTTTTAATTCACCTAATTGTCTGTGATATGATATATGAATTTAGTAATAGGTTAATTTACCTAATTTTTATGAATCAAATTATTTATTTTTCACCCGGTAACATTTTAGTACCTTTTTATCATTTTTATTCATTAAATGGATTGAAATTTAAATTTATTATTACTCCATAAAATTCTCTAATGATATCAGTAAATGAAAATATCAACTACAGTATATAATTTTTTTCCCAACTAAGAAGTAATTCAATAATTGAAAATTAATTATTCTATTTAGAAATAAACTGCTTTACAAGTTAACTAATAATATGAACATAGTAAATCCAAACCAATTGTGTTAATATTCTGAAGAAAATAATCCATTTTCTCATTTATCTTTAAAAAATAAATACCGTTAACCAAATTAAATATCCGTTAAAATGTAAAATTTTTATCTCATGATGATCTTTAACATTTTCCATTAAGTATTTATTCATTTTAAAAAATGCCTTAATGCACCCTTCTAGGTTAATTATGATTTTATTAAATCCATGTATTAGGTTCCAGACTTGATGACCATTTAATCAATCAATTTAAAAGTCCACTTGTATAAAACCTCATTTAAACATTGTTTTTTCAAACAAGTTGTAGCATCTTCTGGTACCATCTTTTTAAGCAGAGGGGATGATAATTATAGATATTTTGGTCAAGGTTTCATAAAATAGGTAAAAACTAATTTCTTGAATTTTAATTGTGATATGTAAAACCACCACCATTGTCAAATAAAAAATTTTAGCCTCCATGATAAGACCCACTAAAAAGATTTTTAACTGAGAGTTCATTTTTTTCATTTATTGTTCTTTTAATCCTAGCCTACTTGAAGCTGTAGTGCTAATTCATGTCTTTACTTCTCCAAACCAGGGGATATGTGTGGTATTCTCTTCTCTAGGATAAATCAAATCATCCGTATTGGTTAAGGAATATTCCATGAGGTTATTATACATTACTTCCATTATAGAGAGTAAAACCATATTCATTGCACACCAAATGTTCACCCTTATTCACTAGAAAATTTTAAGGATCCTTAGAATATTAATATGACACCATAGAAACCAAAAGAGGACGATACTAAATTTTCATCACGTTACATTATATAAAGACACTATAGAGGGAGGAAACACTTCTAATTGTTGCAGGAATCTCTAGACTCCTTAATGAAACAACAATTTAGCTATATCAGAAAAGTCCTATGATAATAGTGAGAATGTGAGGAAACCTATATATAGTCGTTTCCACCCTCTAATATCCTCTATTATTTTATAACAGAAGCAGTTACACTAAATTATTAAGTGTATAACATAAGGATCTTTGAGTATGTGGGATTTTAGCATGGATAGAAGAGGATTCCAGAACCTACAAAATTTTTAGAGGATAAAAAGGACACTCATTCATAGTGGCTAACATGTCCACATAGGAAAATCATTCTGGGGAATGACCTCCTAAAAAACGATCTCCAGACTGGTGAAATAATGATTTACAATTCTCTTCTGGAAAGAAAATAGTGTAATGACGAAATAATTCTTCATAGATGATCTATTTCAAGAATACTTCCTCACTACACATTGATAGGTTGATGTGATGATGGTGAAACATTGACATATTAATTTTAATGTATATTTTCACACACTCGTGATGTAACATATGATATCTAATGTGATCTAATAAAAAAAATACATACACTGATAACATTTTACATTTATGAATCCATGGATCTAAAAAGGATAAGGATGATCATAAATCTAGACCAAGAGGTTTGGGCACATACAATTTCATCCTCAATAGAAATACACAATCAATCAGAGCATGAGGAAAGGGTGGTTGTCACTTCATCGTTCGTCACATGACTAGCCACAATAAATATCCACAATATAACTAAAATGAATGTGTAATTGGGAGAGATCGAGGTCCAAAATTTTTTAAGACCTATACAACCCCTAATATGAATTAATAAACTGTTTCTCGATACCCAAAAGTTTATTATTCGGAAAATGAATTACCACAAGTGTATGGTATTGTTTTTCAGTAGCTTCATCGGATTCAGAAGGTGAAAAGATGAACACTGGTAACCCACTGCAGATTTATAATTCTTTTTTGAAAGATCATGATTGGATGAACCTCCCTGAGAAGTGAGATTAGTAAAGAGGAGGGTATGAGGCCTATAAAAATTCTAATAAATAGGAACAATGTTGAACTATTAGCCCCATATTATAATGGATGTTGACCACCTATAATGGACTCAACACTTCAACAGAATGTTCTAGTGTTTTTACTACCTAATAGTGATCTCTCTTCCCATCAAACATTTTATTGAATTTTTTTATTTTACACTCAGTTTTCAAATTATTGTTGAAAAATAAATGAAATGATATGTTATTAATCTTATATGTATGTGAGATTTCATTTAGTTTGGGAATACAGAGATAGAGAGAGACCCTTATTTGTGGGTATTTATAATACGGTGTTTAAATAATAGTTTAGTATCATGTATGTTACTATTTTCCCTAAAAGTAATATCACATACTATTTTAGTAATGTATTCATTGGTTAGTTTTTTGAATTTTAGTAGAATTACTCTATGGAAGCATTTTTTGGAGAACCAGGGGAGGAAATGAGAAATCACCATTGGTGGTTGGAATAAATCCTGCAAGTGTCTATTTTAGGGGTGTATCCTCACCACTGGGATATGATTTTTATGTTTTTATAGTCCAAACATTGTCTGAGATAGAGGGTCTCTTCTAGCATGGCATTTTATGTCTGATCTAAACAAGTATTTGCATATCTAGAAACCTCATTTTTTTGGGAGGGTGTTCATCAGGCAGTTGATTTATGGATGTATTCCATCAAGATGATCAATAACTATCTTAAGATACATTATGAATGGAGGTACATTATTTATACATATATGTTCCAACCTCTAGTGAATCATTATTCATATGTTCTATTATAAAAATATTATCTTGATGGGTATTCCTTCAAGAAATTATATGCACACTTCATCAATAATTTATTCACAAGAATACTATTGTAATACAGGGATATGTTATTTATGGACCTAATGTTGGGTTAAGATAGAAATGGATTATGTTTATTCAAAGTGTATTTCTAGTGTGTTTGTTAAGGATGAGATGGTTAGGGTGTAATGTTTTTATGATGTCCGAGGTACGTGTAATACTTTATTTCAATTGGTTTCTCATTATATGTATTAAATATGTTATATATAAAGAACAATTAATGGAGAGGATATTGATTGAATGATTAGTATTAGGGTAATTGGAGTTCTATGGATCGGTATTGGGTATTAATGTAATAGTAACTGTCATTTTTATAGTTCTATGTATATATGTAATAGACGTGGTAGACATGGTAGTGAGTCATCTATTCTTACATGGAAATGTTGTCTCATTGAGTCCCATAAGTGTTCTTAGATTGGATAAATTTTAATATACTATAATTGACTACTAGTTGAGTGTTGATAGTGTGAGAGGAGAAGGAAACTATATATATTCTTTAAGAGGTATTGATGTTTTCACAGGTACCAATGATCATGATTTTTTTATGGTTATAAAGTGGGATTTTCGATGAAATTGAAGGAAGGTATCTGGTAATCTAAAGGCTTTTATGGATGATGTAGTGGATGTGGAGCCCATGAAAAATGGTAGTAGAACCATAATAATTATTTTTCATATGAAACATTGATATGATCTTAGGGATGTTCCACATGGAAATTTTCTATTATTCACTATGCTCAAACTTACTCAAAGGTACGTCTGTAAATAGATCAAGTTATGATTATAGTGGTTTGTAAATTAGTATTCACATTATTGGACAAAGTTTAATATCACCATTTCATATCTTCTCAAATCAAAAACATATTGGGACTACAAATTGAGTACATATATAGAGTGATGTTAATAGAACCACCATTTGGGGACATATTGGAGGGAATTAACTAGTGTAGGTAATACTACCAAGGATTATTGGACATATGTACCTCTTCCATATATTTTTTAGAGATGTCTGGATTAAATTTGATTCTTTGGAGGGATTGGTTAGTTCCTTATCATTCCAGCATACCCTTTTTACATTAATTTGTATCTTCCATGTCCCATAATAGGAATAGTTGTGTATATTCTATATAATTAAACATATAAGCATTTTATACTCGTGATTTTGACTACCATATATGTAGAGACCCGTAGCCTGACGTACATGGACATTACATTACATTTGCGGAATACTTAGTACATAACAAAAACACACACTAAAGGATCGTAATAGTTTAGTGTCTTTGGAAACTCGGAACGTAATCTTCTAATCGTGGTGAAAGTTCTTCAATATCTCCCATAAAGGTCATTCTTTTTTTTCACCTAAAACCTTTCTTTATATCCTGGGGAAAAGAAAACATAAAAGGGTGAGCTCAAATGCTCAGTAAGGGTAAACAAAAGAAATATCAATCACATAATTTTCATAAGAACATAACTTTTTTGGAAATCTTAACCTGTAAAAGAGAGCATAATTTCATAACATGGGATAAATCATAGTAGTGAAAATGAAATCATAACTTAAAACATTACTCATAGTGGCATACACACATAATCATAGAGAATCATTTCTTGTTAGTCAAGACTCATTGCCAAGACTATCTTAGTGGACAAAGTCCCTTTCTGAATCGAGTAATCCTCGTTTCAGTCCTATTTCACTGAACCGGTATAACCTACCATTCCAGCCATGTCTATCTCATGAGATATAAAATCTTTACCCAATGCATTGGAGGGAGATATAGGTCCCACCCATCTCATAATGAAACCATTCTTATTTGTGCCACAAAATCATAAATCATACATCATTGCATAACCCATGTAATAAAAATGGGATTCTTAAACAACATGACATCATAAAACCATTCATATAAGATAAAGGAATTCATAAACATAATTCCATCACAACATAGTCAAATCAATGTAAAAATATGGATAGAAACAGAACCCTTTATTATCTTAGATGGAAAATAATTTTGATAAAACACTTGAAATGAATTCTTGAGGAAAATATCCTTTCTTCTTCAAAATAAATTTCTTTTCACAAAACATCATACAATTTTAAAAGAAAGAGATTTTATTAAAAATAGGCATGAAATATTTTGGAGGAAGGTTCATGAAAATAAGGCTTTATAAAAACCGTAAAAATCTGTTCGTGCCGTATAAGTTAAAAAAAACATTCTTCTCGTACTTTTGTCGGAAAAGTCAAAAAGTACCTCGTATAAAAAAAACGACAAAAGATTCCTTTCATATCTTTTACTAAAAACTCACCGAAGGGTAAAATTGGATTTAAACTATTGTAAGTGGATGGAAACAATATTACATATTGAGGGAACATGGATGTGGATGATAAAATACACCCCAGTAAGTACTTACGAATAAACAATCTCGGATAAAAATGAGATTGTGGTATTTTCCTTACCTTAGGTCCGACTTGCTTTGTAAGTGTCCGAACCTCCTGTATAATGATTTAAATCATGTTATTGACTTATTACAGAATCATATTCATTGTTATGATATCATATATGGTTCACTTATTACATTATATTACCCGTTCTTTTGTAAATTCCATGTTAAAGAAGCGTTTTGGGTAAAATCGTTTCATTTATCGTAGGTGTTTTGACTTGTTGTTCTTGACATCATTATTACTTATATCATGATTTACTTACTTCCAGAATATAAAATATGATTTGTATATCATATATATTCAGTATATATATATAAATAATAGGTAGATAAATAAAATGAAAAACACCGTTCATGGAGACGGTAGTCCGTACGTACGCATGAACGCTGTTTTTCTTTCCTTATTGTCTTGAAATGGAAGTAAGTAGATGACATACATATGTATATATACATAAATCCAGTAGCTTTATAATGTCATATATTTCATTATTATTTCTTATATATACATTATAATCATTCTTAAATGGTTAACATGGAGAATGAATCTCATCGCGTCGTGGAGACGGTAGTCCGTACGTACGCACGAGCGATGATATCATTTCTATAAATATTGAATTGAATTGGAGTGGATTATACAATATATCAGAATCAATATGATGTTGTAATAACTATGTATAGTTATTCTTTACACCATTATACCCATCCATGTAAGGTGGCGGTGGAAAATAGATTACACCACGGCGTGGAGACGGTATTCCGTACGTACGCACGCGCGGTGATTTCTTTTTCCGTAGGATGGATAGATGGTGAAATAGGTTTGTTTCATACTTATAATAACATATCAGTATATGAGTGATACTGATGTTATTACTTCATAATGAAACAACCTAAGAAGAAGAAGTGGAAGAAGAAATAAAGATGAAAGAATTGGTAACGGTAATTACCTCTTCTTTGAAGTGCCTCTTTGAGACCTCCTCTTAGGGCACTAGAATTGCACTTTGAGGAATACCAGAACCTCTAGGATGTTGCTAGGGAAGTGGAGAAGAGATTTTGGCAGGGGTTGGACGATCTTGAGTGCTCAAATTGGTGTGAGGAGGAGGGGGAGGAGGTGTCCTTTTATAAGGGAGGAGAGGGGCACCTTAGGAATTCTTAAAAATATTAATTTATAATAAATCTAACCCCACTTAAAAACCTCCAAAAATGACTCATATTCGAAGATTAGATGAGATAGGGTTGTAATATCATAAACCAATTAAATTTAGACATGTTTGGATATTATTTTAAACCTTATCAATTAGATTTAACTCTAAGTTAAATAATTTAACTTTTACCGTGTCTTTTTGTTTTCTTTCACTATATGGTTAATAAACTTACTATAACATGCCAAAAGAACCCCAAATTGTTTATTATTAATATATATATCCTTATCTAAGTCATTTGGACGAACCTTAGATTTTTAGGAATAAAATAACAATTAATAATATAATATTTTATTTAAAAACTATTTTGTGTCAATTTTGACACTATTTGATATATGATTTTTGTGAAAGTCATAACAGAATTATATGTTCAAAACAAGTTTATTAAATCAACATTAATATATCATAGTAACCTAGAAAATTAGTGGAATTCAATAAAAATCTCAAATTACATTTATTTTGGTGTTTATAACATCAATTATGTCAATATTTCATTAATAAGATAATTACTGCATCATCGTTGTGTCATAAATAAATTAAATTATTTGATATCTAAAAATTACAAATAAAATACCATCATGTAGGAAATCTTTTTATCTTTCTAATGAATATTTACAATCTAATTTATCTTATGTATAACCCCATATTAAAAATGATTTACTTATTAAACTTTGATTTTAACTATTTTAACCCTTCTTTAAATAAATTAATAATAAATGTCCTAATCTAATCCAAGTGGGCCTAAATGGTCATATTTTATTCCTAAGTTTGTTTTTGGTCGAATTACACTTGTCCAATAGAATTAGGACATGTGTTAGGGTAATAGTAATATCATATTTACCCTTAGTTACCCTATTTACTATTAACCGCGGTAAAAAAAAGTAAAAAGTTACTATTCACCAAAAATTATTTTCATCTCATTGAACCACATTTTAGTCCTTGATATTAACCGTGTCTCTCGGATTTTCGAAATTCCATTCACAGAAGCGGTAAAATTAAGTTTTATGCAAAATTCAGTTTTTAACCTACCACTTAGTAGTTTCACTATTCATCAAAAATTGATGTTTTTCAGAACAATGCCAAAATTTCATCCCAAGCTATATTTCATATTCCGAATTCAAAAATGATGTCTATTTTACCAAATTCATAACATAAAAGTTGCATTAATTAATTTTATAATTAAATCCCGCTGTTAAAACAAATAGCGTGTTTTTTAAGAAACAATATCTATCAAAAGATTGACACTTGTTTATGTCTAGTTTAAATGTGAAATTACATCCAATGACCAACATTGTATTAAATTGTAAAAATATATTCTAAATATACTTTAAAACCACTCAAATTAATGATTTATCACTATTAATTATTTCGATTAAAAAAGTTGTTTTTAATTATAATTTAGTAATTTTCACTATTCATCAAAATATGAAAGTTATCCGAAAATCACCAAAATTTCAACCTAAGCTAATTTCGATATTCTGAATCCAAAAATGAAGTTCATTTTGAAAAATAAGATTTATAGAATTTTAAAAAGTGGTTATTACTATTCATAACGGGTAGTTTTAATAATATTTTAATAGCATATCGTTGTTTAGTGAAACTCATTATTGCGTACTACACACACTATCGAGGAAGGTTGCGATTGCGTGTAATGCAAGGCAAGTCAAGGATGCGTGACGTGCAAGCTCCTTTTGGTGTAGCGTACAACACAAGACATTAATAAAATTAAAAAGAATATTTTTCATAAAATCTTGGGCTGTTACATTCTACCCCCCTTAAAATGAATTTCGCCCTCGAAATTCGTCGGGGTTATAAATGGTTTTCTATTCGAAAGTTTCCCACATCGTAAAAAGGAATACCAAAACTTGGCTTTAAAACTAAAGTATGAAATGTAACGATTACCCAAATAAACTAATTGTTGGGTTTCCACATAGGTAAAAATATGGATATGGAAGAAAAATCTAACCATCATGTTCTGATGGAGAGTGGTAGAGAACATGGCTATGGAAAAGCCAAAAATCACAAATCCATAAATTTGTGATGATATAAGGTACCATCTGATTCCTCAGGTATAAGATCACTAGGACAACATTTTTGGTTTTCAAGATCATTTCCCTAAAGTTGAAAATTTGAATTAGAATAAATACTTACTTTATTTTGGTACAATCTCACTGTTGTTCGTGCCTTGAACAATTTCCACTTCATCTCTTAAATAAATGAAGTTGAATTTGTTATTCGTGAAGTGTTAGAAGATAATGTGATAGAATGACGGGTCATTCCATCTGTCTCAAACAAAAGGTTAGCAAAAATTATATACATAAGTCGATCTATAGTGAGATTAATCATATATGGTTCCTAAAATGGGCTTATACTTCATATATCATACTGCTTAATATAATAACACTAGTTTCTACTAAACAGGGACTTCCTGTAGGTCAGTGGTAGGCGATAAAGGCCAGTCGCACTTCGGTTGTGGGTTCGATTCCTACAGCCTTGTCCGAAGCGATGGGCTGTCGCCCGTCCTGCAGGTTGTCCCTTTTTCTAAAACTACGTTACTATAACATCCCATCAATAATATCGAAAATCTTATATCCTTAAACAATACTAACTTATGTCCAACATAATCCAGTCTAATCTTTAGGCTTATACATAATTCTGCAGTCCACTCTCATAATATAGTGATATCGATTACCAGAGATTTAATACTGTCGTTGATCCCCACATATCATAAGATATGTCTTGTTGGTCACATTCTAAACATTCAAAGTCCTTAATCATGTATTCTCTTGAATACCTTAGTGAAAACATGAATGCAGTTTAAAGTTAACACTTTCCACATACCAAAATCCTCAAAATTCTATATACTCAAACCATGATATCACTTAGTCCTTATATCAATCATGAGCTCATGAATACTGTTAAACATTTCATTTTCTTATTTTCCCTTCATTATGCGCATATCATCTTATTTCCAAAAATATCTCAATCACTTTGAATACCACATTAAACCAATACATAAATATTCCAATACTCCATGATACAACATTATTTTGGAATCCCATTACATAAACACTTAATCATTCCACCACATCGTTATCATATTCAACATTGCCAATAGTGATCGCATGTGATTTCCCTTTGTCCTTTGCCTTCAGTGGTTGCTCATGTTGATCATCACTAACCCTTGTATTAGGGCAATTATTAGCATAATGCCCCATTTCCTTGCACTTGAAGCATTGAAGTGTTGGTGGTGCGTTCTCTACAGTGTTTGCTTTATTCACATCATTAGAAACCCTTTTTCTATTACTTCGACACTCAGCTGCTCGATGACCTTCTTTTCCACACTTAAAACATTTTCTAGTCCCTTTAAGACAATCTCCACCATGCTTCTTTCCACACTTTGTGCATAAGGAAACATTCATCTTCTTTTCACCATTATTCTGAGATTTCTCCTTGAACTCCATCTTTCGTTTCTTGTCAAAACCATGAGATGGATATGTAACACCAACTTCCATTTCTACCTTGATAGAACAACGCACAATTTCTTCATAGCTACTGAAGTCTCTTATAGCTAATGCCCTTCGAAGACTTGGTTTTAAGCCACTGAAAAATCGATCAACTTTACTTTCAGGTTGGATGATAATGCCAGATGCATACCTTGCAAGTCTTGTAAAATTCGCTTCGTATATACCAACAGATTCATCATCCTTCTGTTTCGGCTCAAGAAACTCCTTTTCCATCTTCGTTCGAAGAATACGAGGGAAGTACTTACTGAAAAACAAGTTCTTGAACTCGTCCCATTCCATGGACTCAATTTCATCTCTTGGCCTCGTATTCTTGATAAGATTCCACCATTGATCAGCTTCACCTTCCAAACGATATACTGCTAAGATGACTTTATCATGTTCAGAACATTGAAGAACTGAAAATATCTTTTCAGTAGTACTAATCCATTGTTCAGCAACTAATGGATCAGTAGACCCACTGAAAGAAGGCGGACGCTGCCTCATGAAGGATTCAACGGAATGTTGCTCCTTCCTTTGCTCGTTTGGAAGTCCTGCATGATTCATAGCTTGAGAAAGTTGTGTGAGCATGGCTACAAGATTTTGCATTCCAGAACCCATATCGTTTGGTTGCTCAGGGGGACAATCATTGCATTGTCCATTGCATTGATCAACACGGTTCCTTCGGGTTCCAGCCATCGTCTAAAACCCCAAAAGAATAGTGTGAGAGGCAAAAATAATGCTAGGGAAAACAACATAATAAAGGGGTAGTACCCTCAATATCTAACATCTTAGGTTAAATTCTAAGATCGTTAGCGCAATTCTAGGACTATAACTTATACGTATACTTAACCTTAGAGACATCCCTAGACATACTTTAGAAATATCTCTAGGGATCTCACTAACGTTTTCGCATCCTAGTTTCCAAAGGTTGACTAAACCTTTCCTCTGATACCAACTGTAGAGACCCGTAGCCTGACGTACATGGACATTACATTACATTTGCGGAATACTTAGTACATAACAAAAACACACACTAAAGGATCGTAATAGTTTAGTGTCTTTGGAAACTCGGAACGTAATCTTCTAATCGTGGTGAAAGTTCTTCAATATCTCCCATAAAGGTCATTCTTTTTTTTTACCTAAAACCTTTCTTTATATCCTGGGGAAAAGAAAACATAAAAGGGTGAGCTCAAATGCTCAGTAAGGGTAAACAAAAGAAATATCAATCACATAATTTTCATAAGAACATAACTTTTTTGGAAATCTTAACCTGCAAAAGAGAGCATAATTTCATAACATGGGATAAATCATAGTAGTGAAAATGAAATCATAACTTAAAACATTACTCATAGTGGCATACACACATAATCATAGAGAATCATTTCTTGTTAGTCAAGACTCATTGCCAAGACTATCTTAGTGGACAAAGTCCCTTTCTGAATCGAGTAATCCTCGTTTCAGTCCTGTTTCACTGAACCGGTATAACCTACCATTCCAGCCATGTCTATCTCATGAGATATAAAATCTTTACCCAATGCATTGGAGGGAGATATAGGTCCCACCCATCTCATAATGAAACCATTCTTATGTGTGCCACAAAATCATAAATCATACATCATTGCATAACCCATGTAATAAAAATGGGATTCTTAAACAACATGACATCATAAAACCATTCATATAAGATAAAGGAATTCATAAACATAATTCCATCACAACATAGTCAAATCAATGTAAAAATATGGATAGAAACAGAACCCTTTATTATCTTAGATGGAAAATAATTTTGATAAAACACTTGAAATGAAATCTTGAGGAAAATATCCTTTCTTCATAAAAATAAATTTCTTTTCACAAAACATCATACAATTTTAAAAGAAAGAGATTTTATTAAAAATAGTCATGAAATATTTTGGAGGAAGGTTCATGAAAATAAGGCTTTATAAAAACCGTAAAAATCCGTTCGTGCCGTATAAGTTAAAAAAACATTCTTCTCGTACTTTTGTCGGAAAAGTCAAAAAGTACCTCGTATAAAAAAAACGACAAAAGATTCCTTTCATATCTTTTACTAAAAACTCACCGAAGGGTAAAATTGGATTTAAACTATTGTAAGTGGATGGAAACAATATTACATATTGAGGGAACATGGATGTGGATGATAAAATACACCCCAGTAAGTACTTACGAATAAACAATCTCGGATAAAAATGAGATTGTGGTATTTTCCTTACCTTAGGTCCGACTTTCTTTGTAAGTGTCCGAACCTCCTGTATAATGATTTAAATAATGTTATTGACTTATTACAGAATCATATTCATTGTTATGATATCATATATGGTTCACTTATTACATTATATTACCCGTTCTTTTGTAAATTCCATGTTAAAGAAGCGTTTTGGGTAAAATCGTTTCATTTATCGTAGGTGTTTTGACTTGTTGTTCTTGACATCATTATTACTTATATCACGATTTACTTACTTCCAGAATATAAAATATGATTTGTATATCATATATATTCAGTATATATATATAAATAATAGGTAGATAAATAAAATGAAAAACACCGTTCATGGAGACGGTAGTCCGTACGTACGCATGAACGCTGTTTTTCTTTCCTTATTGTCTTGAAATGGAAGTAAGTAGATGACATACATATGTATATATACATAAATCCAGTAGCTTTATAATGTCATATATTTCATTATTATTTCTTATATATACATTATAATCATTCTTAAATGGTTAACATGGAGAATGAATCTCATCGCGTCGTGGAGACGGTAGTCCGTACGTACGCACGAGCGATGATATCATTTCTATAAATATTGAATTGAATTGGAGTGGATTATACAATATATCAGAATAAATATGATGTTGTAATAACTATGTATAGTTATTCTTTACACCATTATACCCATCCATGTAAGGTGGCGGTGGAAAATAGATTACACCACGGCGTGGAGACGGTATTCCGTACGTACGCACGCGCGGTGATTTCTTTTTCCGTAGGATGGATAGATGGTGAAATAGGTTTGTTTCATACTTATAATAACATATCAGTATATGAGTGATACTGATGTTATTACTTCATAATGAAACAACCTAAGAAGAAGAAGTGGAAGAAGAAATAAAGATGAAAGAATTGGTAACGGTAATTACCTCTTCTTTGAAGTGCCTCTTTGAGACCTCCTCTTAGGGCACTAGAATTGCACTTTGAGGAATACCAGAACATCTAGGATGTTGCTAGGGAAGTGGAGAAGAGATTTTGGCAGGGGTTGGACGATCTTGAGTGCTCAAATTGGTGTGAGGAGGAGGGGGAGGAGGTTTCCTTTTATAAGGGAGGAGAGGGGCACCTTAGGAATTCTTAAAAATATTAATTTATAATAAATCTAACCCCACTTAAAAACCTCCAAAAATGACTCATATTCGAAGCTTAGATGAGATAGGGTTGTAATCTCATCAACCAATTAAATTTAGACATGTTTGGATATTATTTTAAACCTTATCAATTAGATTTAACTCTAAGTTAAATAATTTAACTTTTACCGTGTCTTTTTGTTTTCTTTCACTATATGGTTAATAAACATACTATAACATGCCAAAAGAACCCCAAATTGTTTATTATTAATATATATATCCTTATCTAAGTCATTTGGACGAACCTTAGATTTTTAGGAATAAAATAACAATTAATAATATAATATTTTATTTAAAAACTATTTTGTGTCAATTTTGACACTATTTGATATATGATTTTTGTGAAAGTCATAACAGAATTATATGTTCGAAACAATTTATTAAATCAACATTAATATATCATAGTGACCTAGAAAATTAGTGGAATTCAATAAAAATCTCAAATTACATTTATTTTGGTGTTTATAACATCAATTATGTCAATATTTTATTAATAAGATAATTACTGCATCATCGTTGTGTCATAAATAAATTAAATTATTTGATATCTAAAAATTACAAATAAAATACCATCATGTAGGAAATCTTTTTAACTTTCTAATGAATATTTATAATCGAATTTATCTTATGTATAACCCCATATTAAAAATGATTTACTTATTAAACTTTGATTTTAACTATTTTAACCCTTCTTTAAATAAATTAATAATAAATGTCCTAATCTAATCCAAGTGGGCCTAAAAGGTCATATTTTATTCCTAAGTTTGTTTTTGGTCGAATTACACTTGTCCAATAGAATTAGGACATGTGTTAGGGTAATAGTAATATCATATTTACCCTTAGTTACCCTATTTACTATTAACCGCGGTAAAAAAAAGTAAAAAGTTACTATTCACCAAAAATTATTTTCATCTCATTGAACCACATTTTAGTCCTTGATATTAACCGTGTCTCTCGGATTTTCGAAATTCCATTCACAGAAGCGGTAAAATTAAGTTTTATGCAAAATTCAGTTTTTAACCTACCACTTAGTAGTTTCACTATTCATCAAAAATTGATGTTTTTCAGAACAATGCCAAAATTTCATCCCAAGCTATATTTCATATTCCGAATTCAAAAATGATGTCTATTTTACCAAATTCATAACATAAAAGTTGCATTAA
The DNA here is from genome assembly GCA_963277665.1 of Viscum album. Taxonomy (NCBI): domain Eukaryota; kingdom Viridiplantae; phylum Streptophyta; class Magnoliopsida; order Santalales; family Viscaceae; genus Viscum; species Viscum album. The sequence continues at coordinate 1,222,825,295 of OY728159.1, forward strand.
TTAATTTTATAATTAAATCCCGCTGTTAAAACAAATAGCGTGTTTTTTAAGAAACAATATCTATCAAAAAATTGACACTTGTTTATGTCTAGTTTAAATGTGAAATTACATCCAATGACCAACATTGTATTAAATTGTAAAAATATATTCTAAATATACTTTAAAACCACTCAAATTAATGATTTATCACTATTAATTATTTCGACTAAAAAAGTTGTTTTTAATTATAATTTAGTAATTTTCACTATTCATCAAAATATGAAAGTTATCCGAAAATCACCAAAATTTCAACATAAGCTAATTTCGATATTCTGAATCCAAAAATGAAGTTCATTTTGAAAAATAAGATTTATAGAATTTTAAAAAGTGGTTATTACTATTCATAACGGGTAGTTTTAATAATATTTTAATAGCATATCGTTGTTTAGTGAAACTCATTATTGCGTACTACACACACTATCGAGGAAGGTTGCGATTGCGTGTAATGCAAGGCAAGTCAAGGATGCGTGACGTGCAAGCTCCTTTTGGTGTAGCGTACAACACAAGACATTAATAAAATTAAAAAGAATATTTTTCATAAAATCTTGGGCTGTTACAATATAGGTGGGATTATATTTTTGATTTATATCCCTCTAATAGACTATAGAGATACTCCGTATTAAACATTAAATAAAATATTTTGTTAGTTCTAGGAAGTTTTCAGGATTATTTCATGGGATTTACACCCAAAAGAAAGGATGATTACTCTGGATCTGATCCTAGTTGAATGTAATATATATACCATCTTATTATATGAACCTGGTTGAAAATTGTGAGAATAGGGATTAATTAGTGGACATTGAGGAAAATGGATTCAAATTACCAAGAACATCTCCTCGAGGTTCTCTAGTCTCATTCTCTAAGAAGTTGGATGGAACATTAAGGTTATGGGGGACTATCTAAAGAGAAATAATGTGTTGGTTTAATTCCAATGTATAATTCCTCGTATTGGTGATTAATTTGATAAACATAGAATATGTCTAGTATTATTTAATATTAATTTGGGATGTGGTTAGATCCATATGAGTGTAACAACTTCATACATACCTCACACATATTATAGAAGTATTTATGATCTATATGAGTATATGATGATGTTTTTCATACAAAATATCCCAGCATAAGTACTCACTTACCAAATGAATTGGTACATTCACCCTTTTTAAGACACCTTCACAGTAGATTATATTAATGTAATTATTATATACTCAATGTAAATGGATGAGAACATGTGACACAAGAACATAATTTTGAACACATTCAGGTTGCATCATCTAGATGTAAAGCTCAAAATGTGACAAACTTAGAACTGGTGAATGTACTACATAGGGTATATAAACCTGGGAATATTGCATTAGTGTACACTAAGAAGCATAGAGTGGTTTTTTCATCAGAGTGACCAAAGTAGTTTTTTAATTCTCATTTTATTTTAGGGTTTCTACCATTATTAATATAGGTGTATTTAAAAAATATTTTACTTGTATATTCTAAAAATTGGCTAGACTATGAAAGGGTTTATGTTCATTGGTATAAATGTTATGAAACCTCTAATGAGTAGTTGAAGTACAAGTAGATTATTATGTTGATCATGACCTTACTTGAGTTAGGTAGGTAGTATATATTGTATTTTGATTCATCCAGGATCATGATTTTTCATCATATATCAATGTTAGGTGTCCACTTCTTGGTCTAAGAATATGATAACTCATGAGTGTAGCTAACTTTCATAAGAATTGGAACATGTAGGAGTATTAAATTACCTTAGGTATTAGAGACATTAATTTTTCATTGATAAGTACATTATGTATTCCGATAAAAATTTCTTGAAAAACATTTTCTATTAGTGGGAAACAAGCCCTAGAAAATTAAATATGGTTCTCTATTTAATGAATTTTGATTTTGATCTGGCACACACATCTATGATGGGAAACATATTTGTAGATAAATTTAGCTAGAACATGAAGTATTATATTTTTTTGGGATTCAATAAGAGAGTGGGTTTGGATGGACCAACATGTGGATATGATTCGTGATATATAGGTATACCACAGAAGGGTGGCCCTTACTTCCTTATCTATCACATCATCACTAATAGCTAAGGTGAATCGATACCAACATCTGGATGTAGATTTTTTGGTTTTTAGAGATTGTTTGTATGGTGGGGATCAACCACCATATTAGTCTATTGATTCTGATGTGATCCTTTATGTTTGTTTCCATGTCATTATTAACATAAAGAAACATGAGAAACTGATGAGGGACTCACATTCCATAACATGGGTGGTACATTGTGGTTTAACTAAGATGCATGAAGATATACATAGTAAATGATGGTGTCTTGTGATGAAAAGGGACATATATACCTTTTTTATCTAGATATCTACCTATCAGAAGGTGAATATTTCTCTCCAGAAAACTAATTGTCTCTGACATCCAAAAATCATTCCTAAATTGAAATAGGATGGCATTAACATGGATTTCATGATGGGTTTACCTATGTAACACCAACGGTGGAGATTCTAGGTGGGTGATCATTTTCCAGCTAACCATGGAATCTCATTTCTTTCAACATTTTTGTTATTTATCAGTTTATGAGTTAACAATATTTTTTGGCCATGATAGATCTCTTACACATATCCCATATATTACTCATTATGAATGGGATCCACATTACACTATTCATTTATAGTGGGGATTAAATAATGTAAATATTATAAAAGTGAATATAAGAACTGTCTATAATCCATATTACTATTAGAAGATATAAAATATTATTAATATTTAAGAGAATAGTCAATGAGTATAAATTCTATAATTTGTAGTTTCCTAAGAGAACCACATGGAACTCAAAGATTATTTTTAAAATAATAGTAAATTTGGATCATTTTGGATCACTCTATTTGAAGACTTATATAGTAAGAATTTTCATTATCACTATTATTTAACAGAGTATAGTGATTCTAAGATGATAATTTCATGTCTCGTAAAGGAGGCCTTGAAGCATATTGTTTTTACTAAAATGTAATTGGAAACTTCCAAAATATGGTATAGGTTATATAAAGACCAGAGATGCAATATTTTGGAGTATGAGGTGTGTGGTTGACTGTTTTAATATATACCAAACTGATTAATATATCTATACTATTAGAGGTAGGGAAAACTAATTCCCTAGTGTGTGTATTTATTCGTGATAGTGGAGGTGGTCAGTATATTTCTAAACTTGTTGGATATTAAAAATTATTTTTTGTTACACATTATTTATATAAAAAATTATAGCTTTGTTGGAACTATCCCAATCCATCTCAAGTGATCAATTCAAATGATAATATAATCGTTTATTACACATCATTTTACTGTAATTTGGTTAGTATATTGGATTAGATTGAGTTGAACCATTATGAAAATATAGTTCCCCAAGTGAGAGTGTAATGGAATCATGAGAACTTTTTGGAGGATATTATCAAGTAAAAGTCAGATATAGAAGAAACGTTTCTAGATTTGGTCACACTTGAAGCCTAGTTTTGTGGAATTTCAGCTAAAGGATCAACTACTACACGACAGGGAGCATGTAAACCCCCATTAATTCATAATACATTAACATGTTTAAATTATTAGTAAAAATATATATATCTTTCATTTATATTTAATTGATGTGTATACATGGATATGTAATGTCCATGAAGGGGTTTTGAAAGTTAGTGGATTGAAATTATTAAAAATAGATTTTCAGGCTAGGGAACACTATTATCATATGGTCATGGAAGCTCGTACACCCAACAAAGGGAAAGGGAAAAGATATATCATCTGGTTCATTAATTATTTTGGTTATTCCTGGGAGGTCATGAATAACTAAAAATATATTGTATTAGTGTTTCATGTGGTTAGTTCATTTCATAATCAATCATGATGGTTTACCATACAAAGTGTGGTTTCTAAAATAGCGATAATTACTTAGTTAGTTCATGTTTCATCTTTCTGTGAAGGATAACCCTTTAAACTGTGGCTCATAAGCAAACTGTAATTCACAATTGGGGAATGGATTAGAAAACAATGTGGTCTATCTACAATTAAAAATTAAAAATTTTGTAATTTTGTAATTTTTTTAATAACTAAATCCCTCAACTCTTTACCATTGTCGAAATAGTTCTACATGTGGATATCCACCTTAAGTTTGCCTTCAATTAGTAATATCTCTCATAGTTCATGGTGAAATCATGTTTTGTTCATTACTATAGTGTGATATAGGATATTATATCATTTTTAAGAAATATTTCTATTTATTTTTCTGTTTAGGGTTCTCAGGCCAATTTCATTAATTATACCCTATTTATGGGTTCTAAATTTATTTTTCACTTAATTTTTTTCGATCCCAAACTAGCAGTAAATATTGGATGAGTACATAACTATGATCCATTGGTGTGGGGTTCAGAACAATCCATTAGGTATTTCATGTTTGTAAATGTGTTTTATGTGTGGGCAGAGTGTCTAAAATTTTTCATGACCTAAAACTATAAATAAATTGATCTGGTTCACTATTTCTTGTTTTTATTCATTTTCAGATGTTACATATAGACCATTGGTGAGTGTATATCTACACAATTTTTTATTTTATTAGGTGACCAAATTAGTGCCCTGATCTGTTTTGGATCGAGTAAACACACAGAGATTACTCGGACAAAACATTGGATTTGTCGAAAAAACCCATAAAAGAAATCATCTGATAAACGTAATAATTATATTTATGAAATAATATATATAAATTTTCAAAGTGTTAATAAATTAAAATGTATTATGATACTTTTTGATAATGGGATTCCTTGGACTACCTCACTTGGATCAAATGATGTTGAAAATGACAGATGTAATGGATTACCTCCTTAGAATATGATAGAAATTAATGTTAGATTATTTGATGGATTTCATTCCTCAAATATGATGGGGTTTTATGATGAATAATTCTTGGGATTAACACCAAAAACATTTATTGTTTTTTTAAATAATGGATTGCATAGATTACCACCCTTATATGAGATGTTGTTTGATGATTATGGATGATAAGGAATATCCCCCTCAAATCTAATGTATTCTAATTATTTTGGAATAAAATAATTACTTCCATAAAATTCAATGATGTTTGATGATGATTGATTTCATAGATTATCTCCCTCGTGTTTTATTATGTTAAATGATGATGAATTCTAGGGATTACCTCTCTCATATTTTATATAGATTTTTGAGGATAGGATTCTAGGGATTTCTTCCAAAAAATATGATGATTTTTGAGATTCCATGCATTAAAACATATAATCATTGAACATGGGATGCCTTAGGTTATGAAATGTTATGAGGTATCCGGTACTGAATGAAGAATGTATGATTGGTCTTTGCTGTCACTTTATAACCTGGGAAAAAATGGAGGTTTTATTAATATTATTTATTTTGTTTAATATACAAATTATTATAAATTAAGTCATGAATTAGATATTTTTATATACATCATTGGTCATGACCTATTACATCACACTCACACTTATATTAGATCATCATTAGTAACCGAGTGGCCTTTTTCATAGTTTTACATGGAAACAATAAGGGCTCTCTGACTGATTCCTAGTTTATTAAATAGAGTGTGGAATGAGATGTGGACTCGGGAAAATTTTGACTATAATATCAGTTTTTTATTTTTTTACTATTTTAAATATCATTGTATATGATCCTCCCATGGGTGATCTGTTTTTCATGGATGATTCATTAAACATTCTATAGCATCAGTTAGATACTTCATGGGTTATATTTTTTTATTACTTATTATTATATATGTTCTTCATATTCATATTATGTAAGATATTAGTAATATTTCATATTTCATTTCATTATTATATCCACTCCATACAACCATATATCCTCACTATAATTCGGTAGCCTCTGTAATATTAGGGTCCACACTTGAGGCCTAGAAATTACTATATTTTTATATTTCTTGGTGTTTTCAAAATCTGGAAATTACACGTTGTGGGCGTTTTAGCCCATATAGAGCCTTCAATTGCTTCCCTACCTTCATGACATCCCCATAATGAATAAATCATTCATGTTTTTCAATAATCACTTATTATTCAAGGCCTCATTTTTAAAAAGGCCAACTTCATATCCACATAAAATACCATATAATGTATATGAGACCCAATTGAAATAGAAATTTTAATTGACCCTAGTATTTATATGTTTATAAAGGTAACTTCATATTACATTCCTTAAATTTTTTAATATGAATTTAAAATTATTATTTATTTATTTCTAGACACATTAAATTTTTTTATTAGATTCTTTTGAATACTCAGTTGTTTACTTTCACATTTTTTCATTCAAGTCCATGAACAAGATCCCGAATGTAATTAATTTCTATATTATCAATATTATTATTAGTATACAGTTTACACACGTCATAATTAGGTTTTTAAAACTATTTATGGATCTATCTATGAAATGAGGTCTTTTTTATTTTCATTTTTCAATCATCTTCAGGTCTGCACTAGAGCCTTGTGAATAGAAATAATACTTTTTAATTAAAATATTTTCTATAATATATCATGTTTTCTATTCAAATATCTATTGTATTCATCCTCATCACAATTTTATATAAATTAACATCAATATATTGGGGATGTTTTTTAGATTCAACATAATTTTCTTTTCAAAAATTCTTAAATCATAATGTCCCAAAGTTCAATAAAATCAATGAAATTTTTAACATACATTATTATCATCAAGGATGTTGAATGTATAAAAATCCATAAACTTCGATAGACTTATATAATATAGTATTTATTCCTCTTCCTATTAATATATGGCCTATAAAGACCCTTTAATTATAATTCTTCTTAAATATTCCAATATGTTTGTTTTTTACATTCATATAACATCGATTACAAAAAATATTAAAGAACATCACTCAATGATTTATTTTATACTATGTTACTTATGGATTTTTATTGTTTCAATTTTTATTAGGAATTTGATTTATTTATGTACCATCATACTTACCACATCCAACTAAATGGATGATGATTTTTTTCAAAGAAAGAACCTTTCTATCCATTTCATCCAAAACTCTATTTCTTTCCTTCCAATATCTTTTTCGACAGGGCTGTATATAAATAACTAAAATAATTTTGTATTCTTAAATTTTTTTGAAAATATTAAATAACATTACATTTTATCTCACTACCACTATTAGAGCTCAAATTTTGTATAGACACTCATATCTCTCTATAAACCTATCTCCTATTACTTTTGAACATTTATATTACATCAGAATATTTATTTGAGAAAATTAAATTGATCACCTTGGTGACATCACCAATAAAATTGATAAACTAGAGGCCACCGCTAGTTTATATTTTATCTCATAAATATATATAAGTCAGTATGCACAAGTGGCCTTGTGAACCAAATCAATATACTTATTCAATTTCAATAAACAGTCATCCCCTTCAAAAAATTATTGTTAAAACATATTATTCTCTCATTATATCTATTCAATTGGGTTATGTATATAAAACATCATGGTTTGATATTATAGTTATGCATCATTGGTTAATATGCATAACAATTTTTCACAATTTCATTATGTCATCGTCGGAACTCAAATTGAAAAAATTCTTATGATATCCATTTTGGAATTTATTTCAATGTTTTATTTATTTCCTTTATTGATAATCCTTTAATATTTTGGTTTTTTAATAACACATGATTCATTCATGAAAACAACATCACTTAAATCATCCCATATTTATCTTATACATATTTATTTTTCATATTCGGTTAAACAAAAATAAAATATTTGGATTTTAGCTTCTGGACATTAATTACTGTAATACTAAATCCTAATTTTTAGATCAATTTCATTTTCTAAATGTTATGCCCCATTGTCACGCTCTTCAAAATAATTCATTCTTTTAGTGTCATCATTAGTATGAAATGATTATCCACATTCAAGATATCAAAAAGACACTAAAAACATGTAACATTATGATGAATATTGGTCATATTTAATATTGATAAACCACAAGAATTACACTTAATTGATCCACTAGAAATTCTTTGGTTGTAGCATCATAGTGGAAAAAATATTCAGAATTTCACTTACTCCCTCCGAAAACTATACCAGATTTTTGTAGTCATTGTACCCTAATCAATTCCCCAATCCCTCTTCACACACAGATACACCTTTGTAAAAACTATCAATTGTGGAAACTATAAAATAGTAACAATTGTGGTGGAATAATTAGATAGTTTTGAAATGACATAATGTTTTAACATATGAGGGAAACCACAATAATACTTCATTAAATTATAAATATGCGATTTTCTCTGAAAAATATATGATGATTTAATAAATAATACTCTTCTAAAATCATGGACTATAATCCAAGGCTATTTCGCATGTTTTGAAACTTGATAACGCATCAACTTTACTATACTTCTAACTCTCAAAACAATAAATCATATAACCAATGGAATATGTGATTATATGATAAAACTATTATAATAGGAGGAAACATATTTCTAATGGAGATAAAAATATGGCTAACTTTAAATCGATCCTAGGAAATTGTCATTGATAAAAATTATTAAGTATGTAATTCAAATTCCTCAACATTCAGTACCCTAGATTTTTGATACTCATAACAAAGATATGAATCCCAAAAATCTCACACATGAAGACTTGTTCCATCGAAAACCTATATAACCCTCCAAAACATGAGATTACTTCCATTACATATGTCCCAATATGGATCACTATAATCATAGATTATCCTGGAAAATTACATTACTGAATTTTTATAATTATTTTTGGTTTTATGAGAACTTTAACAGCTCCAAATCTATGTCCAAAAGAAAATTTATGACGAAGTAGTATATCATATCGATTATATTTGTACAATATTGGAACACCATATTTTTAGAAATTTTAATAGAACTATGGTTGTCTCATTAAATCATTAGCTATTCCTATATCTTTCCAATATCCTATATAAATATCTTTAACAATATCATTTACATTCCCAGATCAATTACAATTTTATACAATGTTACTATTGAACTTGATTTAATTATCTTCTAAATTCATGAAATCCATCTTACTATAAATCATGTATATTTAAAAACAAAACCTATTACACTATCTTAATTATCTTCATATCTAGAAGTTTCCCACTCCATAAAGCCATGTAATAGATCATCCTTCTCAATGTCAAGGGATTGATCTCCAACCATTTGAAATAATGAATCATTCACTAAATTTCTACCTAGTGAATATTCATTAGACTTGAATGGTATAGCCTTACAAATACCACTACATGGATAATGTTCATCGAAGAGGAAGCTATTCTATACATCAAACACTCGTCCACTGATCCAAATAACACATTATTTATGTAATATACTATAAAATCAATTTATGGAACCTAATACTTTCAGAAATTTAATTGAGTGGAAATATGTGTTGATATTGGCTTACTGTTGACCATCCCAAACCATTCCAAAATATACCAAACTTAATAATATTCAGATATAACCAAATTCTCAAACTTCCTCTCTCTCAAAATCTGGAAACCCAAAAAGAAATCCTACCAATCTAATATTTTTCATCTCATATCTTAAGGAAAAATCAAACATAGATATTCATATATTCTAAACATCCAGTCTGTTAATCAAATTTCATATTTTGTTATCACAGTGCCTCGTATAACTGATAGAGGCTTTTAGATAGTTTACATAACAAGTTTTTTACCCCAAATTCAAGTTCCCTAATTTTATGTTCTACATTAATCTACTCATATAAATCATCATGAAGAAGCATGGGAAATATATCAACATGATCCAGATATAGATTTTTTGGAAGCAACCATACTGATCATTGTAATGACTGTAGAATACTGATGTACTGGTTAGAATTTTTTTTAGAAATACACTCTTCCCATTTTTGTATCCCCATCACTACCAGTCTATATTTATTCCTATTCTTTTAATCTTGAACTTAATTGATCTAAAAAAATATTTATTCTCAATATCTATTTTACCCTCCTTGATTTCTTTCATAACTCATGTTCTTTAGAATATTTGTATATCCATTTCACCATTTATGGTAGAATCTAACATCATATAATCTCTAGGATAACTGTTCTCCGTTAGATATTTGGGTACTCCTATATATGTGATGAGTAAAGAGTAACTATCAAGACTAAACTTTTGTGTTGGTCCTATAACTCTAGTTGATCTTCTCAAAAAAATTAGTTGATCTATGCCTAATGTGTCAACTTGTTCTTTCATTTCCTTATCTTTTATTAATCATACTTTGAAGAAATGAACATATGTGTATACAAATCGATCATTCTCTATAACTAACTATTATTCAACTTCATGTGGTTTGTATTCTATCATATTGTGTTATGAGACCCAACATAGGAGTTCTAGAGTTATTGTGATCTACTAGTACTCTGATGAACCTGGATTTTGACTGTTTATTCTTAATCAACATCATACTCTACCATTTAGAATCCTTCCACAAAACCTTCTCATCTTACACAATTACCCTAACTTGGATGGTTTATTTGCATTCATCATCCAACAAATTATACTAAAACAAATCATCACCCTGAAAATTAAATATCAAATATTTTATTTAAATTCAATTTTATCATGGTTTTTAGAATTTAAATGATACTATTATAAAATAATTAATAATCTAATATAATTGACCACTGGATTTTTCCTAACTAATGAACCTTGATAATTTTTTATTCAACTACCAATGATAGACTCTTATTGGTGAGACAAGTATTCATGTTATGTCCTTCTATCAAAATATCTATACATAAGCCAGAGTAAAACCTCACTATACAAAATTTTATATAAAATTGTGATTCATTATTTTAAACACTCTATTCTCTTATAAATAGTGGGTCACCATATACTAATTGATTTTCCTTTTTTTAATGATATACTTTTTGAAGATTCATAGGATGTACCCAACACTATATCCTATTCAGATGTACTTCAATATAAGGTATCATTTTTCTTCATAAATTTTTTTTTTAGTTTACAAATAAATTAAATTCACAACATTTATGGATATAGAATTAAATATATACATTCATAATTGAATCATCAATGAAATTAAAAATTTAAAACAATCCATTCATTGATTAAAAATGATGAAGTAACCAAACATCTAATTTTATGCTCTAACTTCTATCCCCCATTCTTCCAACCATCTAGGTTCAATTGAAAAATATTCTACCTTTCCCTCACACAAATCACAAACATTAAACAGTTTATGTGATAAATTTATATTAATCACAATTAATTTATAACATTCATATTATTATCACTATGGTGACTGAACATACTCTAGATAATTGGATGTTTAACTTTCAATCACTGCACTCCAATCTAAATATATATTCATATGAAGAATACCATCATTGATTTATTTTCCATTCAAAAATTATACCTGATCAATCTTCTATACAAAACCTCAAAATATATTTCCATTCCTATGATTATCAAATTTCTAAATCGAAATAAGATTCCCCAAGAAGAAGTAGAGGTAAAAAACTTCTGAAAGCTTCATGAATCCTCTATTCTTTTTTTATATGGAAACATACAATTCCAAATACATATACTGCTTTAACATCCATTAGATGAACCTTTCCAAACATCTTAGATACATAGTTCCTCATTTTTCATTGATCATCAGTTGAAAGGAAAGATATTCCAAAGCCAAACACCCAATCTTATACAACTGTTTCTCACTTAGAAATCACTCAATTTAAATATGATTTGAATTATCAAAATCTGAAAATCTTATTATTGATTTATTTATATTTTTTATTATGAATTTATTTGTCCATTTTAATATATTCCTTCTTCTTGAATTTCAAATTGGTTTGACTGGGAATGTCAAACATGCCTCATAACTTTTACCGTTACATTTCATGAGATTTATCGACAGATGCATACTTTTAATAATACTACTTATGATTATTTAAAATTACCCTTTCAAAGGTATTAAGTAAATAGTTATAAGGTTCATAAATATTCATTCACAAAATTTATGCATTGAGTATTATATTTAAAATATCATCAAACAACTTATCTGAATTTCCTTTAGAGATAATAACGAATGAAAACAATTCATTCCCACACTTTAGAAATGAATACAATAAATGTATCACTAATAAATCATTATATGATGTAAAATTTACCTATTTTATCATCCCACAAATCATGTTGAATTCATTTATATCATTTTTCATAGGGCATCCATTCGAAAACCATAATCTTAAAAAACTCTAAAATATGGAATCCATATTCAAGAACATTGCATTTTCATACATGTTATTCAATCCCTTTAAAATGTCTTAATGTATTTTTTTTCTCTTGAATGTTGAAGGAAGCATTCCATGTAAGATACATACATACTAGTTAAATTTATTTCCCTTTGATGAACACTCACACATATTTTTCCATCATCAGTAGGATTAATCCTATCATGGTAACCTCAAACAATTTCAAAATCATATTTTTTTCAATCTACATTAATAAAAAATTCTATTTTATAAAATTTATCAATCAAATTTTTCATTTATCAAATTTTTCTCATGAACTACAACTTATGTGTTGGCATCACAATCAACCCTTTGAAAACACATATTGGGGAGAAACCAGAACATATAATATATAAAATGATATATAGATCACAATTACTATAGATAATCCATCGGAGGTACAATCAATTGATCCTCTAGATGTTAACACATTGTAGTAGTAGATTAAAAAACCAAATCTCCAAAATTTTCCTTCCTCCATGGACTGACTATAACAAAAAAATTTAGTCACTGCTCCTTACTCACTGAAAAATTCGTCATCAAATATACACCTCATTACAAATAAATAATATACCAAAAACATCCCATGGTAAAACATGAAACCAACAAACTAGAAATCAATGAAGAAACACAATGTTTTAAAGTTCATCACAATTAATGGAATGTAAATGGGGAAACAATACTATAATAAGATTAAATTATAACTTGTTGATTACAAAAATATATATTTTACATAAATAATTAATCCCCACCAACTTCTTAGCTGCCCTATAAAAGACTATGTGGAAATACACTTTTTAGATCCTTGGTGTCTCGTAACAGTGAAAGTCCCACAAACTTAAATACAATGAAAACCATACCGAACATGTAAAAATATCCTCCTAAAAACCAAGATCATATTCCATGAATAAATAATTATGTCTACCAATCGAATGACCCAACATATTTACTAAAATTATGGACCTCCATGTTCATTACCATAGATCCATGGGTAGATGTGAACACCTACTTGACAAATTACATTTAAATAAAAAACACTCTTTATTAAGAGGTGATGAATGTTTTTATTTTTATAAATCACAAAATAAAATACACTGAATAAAATGCTGATAAATATAATTATAATTTGAAAACACATTTTTATAAGAATTATGATGCTCAAAATAATGTGTTACATTCCAAATCAAGATCTTATGACTTAATACTATTTAAAATATTTAAATGAATTTTAATAATGAATGAATTTTCATACTTATTCATTTTCAGAATTTCCATTTTGTTTTCAACATTTTAAAAATGTATAGAAAGATTATTCATGCACTCTTTATCAAAATGATGCTATCCGTTACAAATTATATATATTTCTTCCCGTGATTTTATCTATATAGACATACATGATGAATTTGTAATCACAATTTTATCCTTTTAAGAATCCTTTCAAATATTTTCATAACTACCCCTTAATTCATTACTCGGATAATGAATTGAAATTTTATACCGTAATAAATATTATTACTCTATGCAATAAAAAAACTAGTAATATACCTTTAAGATAGATCATCCATGTTTTTTATAATTCAATCTACTAATCAATTTATACTGACTGGACATATATTATACTACATTTTATTAGTGGGAAAAAATATTATTGAGAAATGTGTATCATTTATTGATGTATAAAAGTATTTTTCATCATCCCTCTTACTAAAAAACTAGAAATTATTTGTTATTTAAAAATTTACACTTAAAAATAATAATTAAAATTACAAGTTTAGTAAGTGTTGATTTAACATTCCTTTTGGGGATAATATATTCAACATATTTTTATGATTTATATTTAATAAATACTATGTTATTGAATAACAATATATTATTATTGAATGATAATTCATATTCAAGAAATTTTTTTTATTTATATCCTCTTGTATTGTGTCAAATTTTTATGTTAGGACATTCAATTTTTTGTCTTACATAGTAAGTTTTTAGGTGAGCTTTTTTGTCCCTTAAATTGAAGCATCATCTAATTTAATGTACTCTTGTTTTAATTCCATATTATTTGACTTTTACTTCATGTGAATACTATTTTGATTCCTAGTTTATTGCTATAATCATTTCAAGATTCATGATATTCCTTCAACATATACTCCATATATGTTACTTCATCATCTTCTTCTTTACTGCACAAGGCCTCTTCTTACTTTTTCAACATGAACCATGATGTTTTAAAATATTTCACCTAATTTCATCTCATATTTTATGATTTGAGAGGAGTAATTTTATTCTTATTTTCTCATCAAAGTTATCTATTTTCTTCTACGATACATTTTAGTAATATTAGAGGATTTTTTTAAAATCATTTAATCATTAAAATCATTTCTGATTGTATTATTTAATATTTATCATCATCCTCCTACTCTTATCTTCTCTCATTAATATAGTTGATTAAAAAATATATAATTCCACTAACATTGATATATTTTAAAAGAATTTTTCCATTTTATGTGACATTATTTTTTTATTCTTTCTTAGATTGGATTCATGATTATCTTCCTTTTTTTTCTTCCCCGTCTTCATATTCATAAGAATACAAATATTTTAATATTTTATTTTTATCTTTATAAAGGATTCAAAAGATAATCCATCCATCATATTTTTTATTAATTGTGAATTTTTCCACATCTCATAAGAAATAATAAATGATTGCAATTCATAAAAGGTAAAATTATCTCTCTCTTCAATATTGAAATTTTATGAATATACCAGTCGAGAAAATCCGCATCTATTTTTTGTGATTTATTGTTTCATAAATATTTTTTTCATTGAATATGATATGAATGACTATTTAAATAACTATTTTTAGAAAATAATCATTTTTATTCTTTATAAATTATTATATCTTAAAACTAACTTCTAAAAATTTAAAGATTTTCTTCTTTGACATTAAGTTTCCTTTAAAAAATTCAAAATTTCCCAAATACCTTTTTTATTATTTTGTAACATAATGTTTGAATACATTGTGTCAGAAAAAGATGAAGTAATTAAAATTAAATAATTTTTATCCGCATTAGGATTTTTATTTATTCAAGACAATACTGTATCATTTTCTATTAGATGAAATCCCATAATAGATGAAACTAAATGTTCTGATCTATATGAAAGTGGACTTGGATCATTATATTCCCAATATATGAATTTTTACCCAACAAAGGAAGAAATAGCCCTAGTATTAATAAAATAGAACTTTTTTTATTCTCCTAATAGTTATGATCAAAAAGATGGAACATGGGATTTTTTTATACTAGTTAAAAATCCCAAGATGGAATGTATCATAGAGAATGGGGGATAAATAAGTGATTTAATTTTTATAGTATATTTTAATGAAATAATCCTCAGGGTAGTGTAAAATTATCATCCACTCAAATATAATTCTGATCCTTACCATAATGATATATAAATCTAAACTAAAACATCGAACACAATAATTTTATAAGGTTCTAGCGCATTGTGGGTAAATACTCCTTACCATGATAAATTTTTGTTCAGATCTTATATTTTCATCAATAATGAATCAATAATTACATTTTTATGAGGCAGTATCTTACAATTCCTATGATATTTTCCCAATACAAAATATCATCATGAGTAGAAAGATTAATTCCCTAATAAAAAATAGAATTTGGAGAGTAAGTAAACTAAAGAGTTTGGGATACATAAGAAACTGATTCTGATGA
The DNA here is from genome assembly GCA_963277665.1 of Viscum album. NCBI lineage: Eukaryota > Viridiplantae > Streptophyta > Magnoliopsida > Santalales > Viscaceae > Viscum > Viscum album. Next base: position 1,222,841,457 of record OY728159.1, read on the forward strand.
TCTTCCCCCAATAATTCATATAAAATTAATTATAATTTTCTCACCTCTTTAGGAACATAAAACAATTAATTTAATGTCCAATCCAAAAATTTTGGCACTACACAACACATCCATATATTTTAAAATTATGATACCCATTATCAAATCACCAGATTCTTATAATTTATAGGATTTTTATTTTAGCTAATTAAATACAAGGTCACACACTTAATATATATTCATGTTTCATCAATATCATCGTAAATCAAGAATTTTAGAAAATCTATAATTAATAAAAATAAAATTTTTAAGCACTATCCCAAAATATTAGAATATTCCAACAATTAATTTTTTATCTACGGTCCTTCAAAAACCCCTCTTATTCAACTATTTACAAGGGTATGTCCCCCAAATTCATTACCTTAATTTCTATAAGTACCCATTTCATATATAATATTATTAAAAAACATTATAAGCATTTCTTCAATTCTGACCACAAGAATGATTTTAATGTATTTTAATTTGAAAATAATAGAATAATTATATAGTGATTTACTATTTAAATATTACGTAAAAAAAATTAATCATATAATATTCATAAACTCTTGATATTTTAATTGTTGAATCTCCAAAAAGTCATCATGGTTTCCTTCCAAAAGATTCGTTTAGAAAATATTTATCTTGAAACATTGTCATAAAAATTGTAACTAAAAAGAACATTATGAAACATTAATATTACTTTATATTTTTCTTTGAGAGTCCATGAATTATACAATTTTTTTAAACATCAAGAAATATCTCATAAGAGTATATAAATCGTATGATCTAAGTGAAACCTCCAGATGACTCTTTCCAAAATCTGGAATTATCTAGTTTGGAATATAAACATATTGATGACTCCAATGAATATCATGATGTATCTTATGAAACATGATTAACGTCATGGTTACACTAATGTAGGGTTTATAGTATAATTATGCATAATCTAATTAACCAATAATCTGGAAATTTATTCAACTCCAAATTAATACATAAATTCTTCAATAGCTTTTCAAAACTACTCTAAAATCCTCTAATTGTATAAAAAACATTCTAACCCAAGAAAAACACATTATGAATTGAATATTATGATTTTAATAAATATCTTATAACAAATTACACACATAAAAAATTACATTGGGTTTTTTTGACTTATTTTCTCAATTTCATTTACATTCCAAATCATATTGATTTCAAGAGTACAAAGTAATGTTTCCCCCTATCTTTATACACCGAAATAATACTTTAGAAACCTAATATTTCACAAGCCTAGATTTTTATTGAAATATAGTTTTACAGTTTTCTATCTGTTTATTGTTATCTAAATTGACATATTTTTTAGTAATAATATTTCTTTAAAAATAAGAACCAATATATGTATTTCGGGAAAATAATTCATGTTTTTACTATGAATGACCTATTCTTCTGACAATGTTCCTTTAAATGACTATTAAGAATTGATTTCTATAAAACATTTAAATTTTATTCATATGATAGAACATTTATCTATTGATGATATTGGTCGATGAAATTTATATATTTTATATTTTTTAGTGGTCTAGTCCAGAGAATCTCACTACGGTGGTAGGTAGAGGTTTTTGTTATACTATTGGTCAATGTATGAGAATAACGTCATGGAATATTGATATACTTTTGTGTGGATATTGATTCTAATCCTCTATATTCCTTTTCACAACTAGCCAAATCATTAAGGGATTGGAGACTAATAAGGGATGTTATTGTTTATTGATGATGATACTATGAGAATGTATCACACCATAGTTGTCCAGATTTGTGTTGAGATGGACTTGTATCTTAAACTTTCACATCATAATATTTTAAAATATATTTCCATTATCCCACAATACAAATATATATTCAATGGATCAATGGGTGTACTTTTTCAATGAAAATCATATGTATGGCCATACAACCTACTTATGTTATAGATGAGTCTCTGGTATACGGACGAATTGTTGATCTAGTGTTCCTTCTTGAGTTTATATGACCATTTCTACTATTTCACCTCTAATAATTTACATTGGCTTGATTTTTGAAACCACTTCTCATTGCTCCATACCTCTTGTGAGTGTTTTTCATCCTTCTCTTAGGTATCAATGTTTTGATTATTTTCATCCTTGTGTTTATCCTAATGGTGATCAGGTTTTTCTTGTTGAAGACCAATATATCTTATACATTGTTTCTTTCATAGTTAGTGAGGATTATTTTATAAAGGTAGTAGTTCCTCTAATTGATATCCATTTGTTAGAAGTTTATATAGATGATATTATCATGCTCTCCCCCTCTTAGGATAATTTTCATGTTTTAGATGGCCACACTCATAATAATTTCGTAGATGGTGTTCCTTCCTTATATCTTATATCTACAAAAAAATGTATCCTCCCCCTATATCTAAACAGTTTTCTCCCCTAGCCCACATAATCTAATCCCCTTCTTATCCTCAAACCATTTTATAGTATAGGAATGGGATACTAATATTTCCCCATTCTCCTCACATGCAAGGCTATCTTATGTATTCAATTAACACCAATATACTACACTAGGGTATAGAATAACTAAATTAGCTTCTACAAAAAAAGTATTTAATCAGTTTTCCTCCTCTAATGTTAATCCTATTAATAGATAAAAGGATTCCCCCACACACTTCTAAAAATTTTCCTTTGTAATATGGAATGGTAAAGGGTTTGGTTCATTGATGAAAAATGATTTCATAACTACTAAAAATAGAAAAATATTTTCATCGATTATAGTTATTCATAAACCGAAATATAAAATATACCATATCCAATAGCTTTTTATGAATGTGTACAAAAAAAATTGCATGAATTTACATTTATAAATCACATATGTTTGGATATTATAGAATAAAAAACTACTGTTGGACATGATAAGATCATCCCCTTAGTTCATCATAGTGGAGTTCATTATACACTCAAACTCATTTTATATAATAATGTTATCTAATGTGTGATATTCATGAATGAAAAAGAAAACATAGAATGTTTTCATCCTTTAACCTAGTATCTCAATGTTGGTTTCTTGGTGGGGATTTTAATTATATTATTGATCCTTTAATGAAATATTTTTATAAACACGTGATCATGGAATACCGGAGAATTGTAGATGAATATTAGATTTATAAATGTTAAGGTAACTCCTTTTGAAACCATATTTCTACTATATGTCAGGAAATATGGTGTGGATTCAAACAAAACCACACATGAACAGAGTAGAGGTGACTTAAAATGTTCACTACTATATCTGAGTATCAACTCCTTAACCAAATCGGGATGAACATGTGATCTTATAATCCATTGGAAATATTTATAGACCACCCAGACTTTAGATAATTTCTTGAACTCACTTACTTATATCCACACTATTTGTGGTCACCACACATCTATTGTCTCCCACACTAATTCAAGAATTTGAATGACATGAAATAATAGATACATCCACTATCTATATAATGTAATCTTTTTTCTAATGTGTTTATATATTCTTCTTTTTCCAATATTTTTGCATAGTTAATACTTGACATCGATTTATATAAATAACACTGCATGTAACTATTGTTCCTCCACAAACATCTATGTCTAACTCTCTCTCTCTCATTCGCCACATATTTGTAAAAACATATAATTTTTTCTAGTAACATTAAATAATTATATGATACTGACTGTATAATATAATTCTCCTATAAATAAATATATTTATAATATTGTGTAAATATTTTTGAATTCAAATCAGGAAAAAAAAATATCTGATCATAGAAGAAACATCCCTCAGAAATAACAACCATAATTTTTCAAAACTACATCTAATAGTATATTTTGTATCGTTTTTTAATCCTTTGTTTTATTATCATTAAAACCATTTTCAAGGAATGATGTATGTATCATTAAGATATGTAATTATGTCAGCTTCATCAATAGAATTGTTATTCTCTAAACATAAATACCTCTAAACAAGGCTATGTCTCATTTCCAATGTATTATAAAAACATAATTAAATAATTAGACTATGATACACATTTAGCTAGGTCACAGGAAATGGAAACATTAATCACTGATATGGGTATTTAGATACACAGATCCCCTATATAAAATAATTTTAGAATTCCTTATTAGAAACTAGCTATGTGGATCTTTCTCAAACATCAATTTATAAATTGGTGACGTGGTTTCGTTTTAGATAACTATGTAGCATCAGTTATTTTTTCAATTTTTTAAATATGATTTATGAGCATTTTTCAGAAATCACGATATATTTTATCATGAAATTTTATCACCTGAATAGAAATTCACTTCAAATCAATAGATTTACAAACAAAATAATCCTTTTGTTTCTTTATCAATGAGTTTGTACATGTAGTCACATTATCCACAAACAATCACCTGATTTTGTTCATGTATTCAATTCATCACATAGTCAACACCTGAAAATCAATTGAATGGTAATGTATGTCTAAATTTGTTCATGTAGTCATTTCATTATAGCCACTTGACATACCATGTGTGTCAAAATTTATTTATGTGGTTTCTTCCTCATAGTAAATTCTTCATGAAAACATGAACTATCATGTGGTCACTTTATCAGAGTATCTTTAAAAAATCAGAGTATAAACATTTCTTAATTAAGTCACTTCATTACGGTTACATTTCATTTCATGGGTGTCCACATTTTTTCCGGGGGTCACATTCCCATTGTCACCTGACCTGTCATCATGTCACCTTTTCATGATCAGTTACCCTAACTTTAATATCTACATTTCATCAAGAAACAACTACATCATGGTTATACTTCACACTTCTTGAGAAGTTGAAATGAAAAGGTAATGGAAAGATGAATTCTGATTTACCCTTATTTTTTCCTCAACCATCAAAACATGACATGTTTATGTCAATAGTACCCATTTGGATTAATTTTTCACCTAATTAACATAGATACATGCCACTCTAAAAACTCATGAGTGAATCATTATAAAATAACTATATGACTACATGGTTGTACATTGTGTATGAAATAATAATTATAAGAATTTTTTTTCATTTTTTCCCAAAACTAGTGTTTTATAACTAGACATACATTCTTCAAAACACCTTCACAATAGAAGATATCTTCCACAAAAAAAATGAAATTCATGAATCCACTATAAAAAATGATACAAAATATATCACATGAAAAAATAACAGCATACCCATTTTAAATACCCCTACATATATTCCATCCCTAATGTTGTAATAAAAATGATATTGGAAAATTATGTTTTCAAATTTATACACATATGTCAATAGGATCCAAATACAATAAGAGGGATTAGAAAATCAGACTTACATTGGCCTTCAACATGGTAAGTTTGAGAATAAATATTTAACCACATGTTTTTAAAATTCATTTATAGACAATGTCTTTGTGAATATTCGATCAATATGTTCCCTTTTTGGCATAATTCTGCACCACAATTCATTCTGCTTCACAATTACCTTGATTTAGTGATACTTAATTCCAATGTTCTTCAACATAAAATGGGGGATAAATTTTTTTTAAAATATTTATATCTCTGATTATAACATAAATGAAGAAATGGGATCATTACATTGATCCATATATAATCTAATATAGTTTTCATTCGTAGTATTTGATTTATAGCATGATTTAAATTAACAAATTATATCTTAGTTATTCGAAAAGTTAAATAACCATGTTTTCATATATTCCAAAATATATATCTATTACCATGAAAGAAAACTCTTATAAATTTGGATTTTTTCATCAGTATAGGTTTCCCAACATACATTAGTGAAACCAAATTTTTTAAAAAATTCTTTGTAATCATTGTTCAATAAAAAATCAATTAAACGATTTAAATACCATTGAATCATTTTTTCGTAAAATAAAATTGGGTTCTATTATGTTACATTGACCTTTGGAACAAAGTGGGATGACATATGTAATATATTATCAGGAAGATATATGTATAATAAATAATTATTCAACATAATAAATTTTCATGGATTAAGGGATTTTCACTATTTATCATTAAAAAATGATGATTCCCCTAAAAGTATTATAGAAACAGGTTTTGAATCCACCATACCAAATATTTTCAATACCTACTTATCATACACCTCTTTAGAAATAAAATTTTTCATTTTCTCTTAAGAGATTTGCGAACCATGATATTCTTTTATCTATCCTATAATATACATCCCAATTGAGTCCCTCATTTCTTTAACAAACTTCTCACATGTCTCATTATCATTTCAAAATATATGATGTCATATACAAAAAAATAATATCTAGATACACATCATTTTCATCTTTAATGTATATATAGTTGGCCACTCATCCCTTTCTAAAACTGAACTTCTTCAAAAAAGTGTCCAATTTGAATATTATAATCATCAGGATTGATTAACTTATATAAATCCTTCTTCAAAAAATAATATGTATTTCATATTATCTAATAAGAAACCCACATGGTTGTTCATTGTAAACCTCTTCCTCTAATTTTCCATTGAGGTTTGAGTACATGACACTGATTTAATATATAATTTAATGTTGTTATGTAGCAATAAGAAGAACCATATTAATGGATTCATTCCATTAATCTAGTGAAATGGTCAAATCGAAGTCAATTCCTCCAATCTATCAATAGCATTTACGTAGAAATATTGCTTTATTACTCACCCCTACATCTTATTATTGAATTTTTTCCAAATCAATCACTTTGTTCTAATTATATTCATATTTTTGGTTTAGGAAAAAAACGTCACAGGTCTCATTATTATCAATTTTGAAAAATTATTCATTCATATAACTAAACCACTATTGATAATTACGATCTACCTCATTATCATTAGGATCAACATGTTAAAATATCTGAATTGTTTTTCATAGAGTTCATCTATTCTTCACCTATTTTTCATGATTTACATTGATGTTTTTTATTTCAAAAATTATTCTCCTAGGATGACTTAAATGTACATGTACCTCACGACTTGAGATGGCTTAATCTTCTCCTTCAATTTGAAAATATTCAAGATTTTTATTTTTATCTACTATTTCTTCATGTTGTTCAAAATAAATTGTAAAAAAATAAGTTCTATATCTAGTTTCATAAACATGATTTTTCTAAATTTAGGGTTTTATGATCATAATAGAAGAGGTTTAAAAAAATTACCATTTTACTTTATATATAAGTGAAATACTCTTCTATTTTTAGGGTGAATAATAAATATTCCCAAATAACCGCTCGAATGAAATTTACCTAGATTCTCATAGTTAATTTTGATTATACAAGGACTTCTAAACACTCTGTGTTGTTTTATTCATATATTCATATTAATGTACTACTAATATGTACTTCTACTCCAATAGAATCACTCCAAAATTCATGCATATATCACATTCTATAAATGTTGTTTGATATTTCTCAACCGATATTATGTTCGTTCATTTAGTTATACCACTTAGTTATATTATTTATGGTGTTCCGAGTTCCTGGTAAATTCCATTTTATATGATTATATTTAAACCTATTATATTTTTCTTCCATAAAATTATCCTCTAAAATCAATTCATAATGTAAAAACCCTATTTTTCAAAACTATTTTTCAAACATTTAAACATTGATATATCATCTAATTTAAATTTCATTAAAATAATACATTCGATGTGAGTATATTAATAAATTAAGGGAATAAAATACTTATCTCCATGTAATGAATTCTTTTCTTATAGGCCCAAAAATATCTAAATATATTAGTTCTAAAGTATATGATTTCTTAATCTCAACACTCTTGTATATGGAATTTGATATATTCATATTCTAGCATGTAGATAAAATCCACCCAATAACCATATTCATCTCTAGACAGTCATCTAGAATTTCACTTTGAGAAATATTCAACCTATTCTGTTATCTATGATGTACATGGATTATGATTCGAAGAACATTTTTAGCATTCATTCTTAAATAGCAATAATTTTGAGTGTCTCTATTTTGAAATAAATTTCCTCTTTTCACTTCCCTTTTGTAATAGAATTTATATGTTCAATTAATTTTAGACAAAATATATAATGGATAAATATTTCTTTATTCCCTTCATTACATTATAATTAAATTTCGAACAAGTTGTGTTTCATCCCATTTTGATAAATAATCTTTTTGGATTTAAAATTTTCATTTCAAATATCATCATAACCAACACTTTTTATCCTAATATAACTTTAATTTAAAATGTTGTCCTTGAGATTTTCATTTAACATTATTTTTCACTATCTTAATGTTCCATGTAATATGATTAGATTATAAACTATACAATATCAATGGACATTCTCACTTTGACACCTTAAGGAAAAAATTTAAAACTAGATTCCTTTCTTTACCCATTTTTTGTGATGCTTTTCTAATTATTTAGGAAGAAAGGTGACCCACAATTTTTCATGAAGTCTTGGTGGTTCACATCAATCACATACATTATCTGGCTACTAAAATAAACTTTTATTATTCATATTGAATATTATAGGTTGCATCTAAGTCAATCCTCTCAGAGTTTGTTGACTCCTCCTAAAAGTTTGTATCAAAAATTTTCTATAATCCACATGATGATGGTAATTAAACCAGAAAATTCTTGATGTATTACCAAGTCCTCCACAGAACCAAAAAATATACATAAAAGGAATGTATTCCCATAAAACAACATGTTTTCTGGAAAAACCTCCTCTGACATTCAATATAATTTTGATAAAAAATCTTCGCATATTTTCTAAAACTATGATTTTATTTAATCATCATTTTTCATTGCATAATAAATTCTTTTAAATTCATTAATATTTTTTAGAACTATAGATTTTTTATTCTATTTAATAAATCTAATAATTTTCATATTTTTGGGACCCCATAGATTGAGCTATTGTCTTGTATCAAGTGTGTCACTCCCCTCACTTATAAAAGGGAACCAAATCTCCCAATGTTTCCACCCCACTTGAGCCTCGTTAATGGACCATGATAAACTAAAATATCCTCCCTACTTCCACATTCAAGACATGGTGATTTTTCACCCAAAAATGCATATCTATGAATCCTTTAAGATCATCTCAAATGTGGATACCCAATAAATATGTATACGTTCAAATAGATCATTTTCATGTTTATTTATTCCTAAAACTCCTATAATTTTTCTTTATCCATCATAACATTAAATAATATCATTATTTACAAATATTAGATTTTTTATGTGAATTTTATAGAAATTATCTATCTTCATTCCATTTTTTGGAAAATGATAACATCTCTCATACTTACATGTGGACTACCACCTCCACATAGAGATGAGATTGCTTTTTTATTTCAAATTTATATGGATAGTCATAAGGAAATAATTATTTTGAAATGTCAATGTATTATTTATTTATATTTTGTTCAATGTGTTGAGAAGTGGAGAAATAATTTATTTCTATATATGGATTATCATCTCCACAACGTGATATCATTCATTTTCATCACTTCTCTATATAAATGATTATAAAACATTATATGTTGAATATTTAAGTAAATTATTATATAATTATTCTTCTCTTCATTAATAAACATTTACCATGGTGCAATTTTAGGAACCATCAAACTAAAATATGTGTAGTTAACAAAAAAGTCTTCCTCGAAATGTTCATTTTACTGATGAATGGTTGATAAAAGAATAAATTGATAATATAACTAAACATTAAAAAGTAAATAATATATAAATATGGTTCAAAAATATATGTACAGTAAATTTATATATATTATATTGGATTATTGATCATGTATAAAGACTGAGGGGAAATGAAGTAAGGATTTTTGTTACAATCTCATTTATTTTCTGAATTATCTATGTAAAATTTTCATTTAGGGGAATATTTTGATCATTATTAATTAACCCCCATTTATTTATTCTACTATATTTATTTTCATGGTTTTCATGGTTTTATTTTATTGTTTACTCTTCTATACATATAGATCTAAAAAATGTAATAAGCGTCATATTTATTTCCCCTTTGTCCGATAAACATTATCTTACATGTCCTTGTTATTTAAAGTTTTACACATTATTTCCTATTATATGATAAAATAATTATTTAATTATTTTTAAAATATATTTGAATATTTATTCAACATTTTATAAGGAACCTTCTTTTCATTTTCTAAATGAGTTACTATCAGGCTTCTACCAAAAGTGGGAAATAAATATTTATTTTATGAATTACCCTGTGAAGTAATTTTACAGTCATCAAGCACATTTTTTTTGATTATTAATAAATTAAAACATTAAATTTTTATTATCCATGAAGTTGTTATTATCATTATTTTTTTATTTTTTTATTTTTTAAATTAATTAAGGAAATTCATTTTTTCTCGTATTTCAAATGAAATGTTTCAATGCACTTTTAAATCCCTTTATCATCTATGTAAATATATTTTGATGTTTTATGCATCATTTGAGATATGATATAATAATAACATACATGTTACTCATTTTAAGGTAGTATGATTATGGTATAAAGGAATTTTTAAGAAACTCAATTCTTTTCTAGGAGATATCTAATAAATAATAAATCAAGGCTTTTATGAAATTATGGCACACATTATTTTTTTTTCATATTATCGGTCAGTATGTAAAATAACTCTAATTCATTTTAAAATGAATGATAAATCATGAGATAATATAGAATATAATTAGGATTAAACATAGATTAGTGAGGGACTCTCTTAACATGATTTTCATGGAGTGAACCTTGACTAAGGAAATGATAGAATATGGATTGAACATAATATACTTTGTGAATTTTTTCATTATGATAGAATTTCTAGTGATCCATGGCTAATTAAATAACCATTAATGATAAACATTATAAAAAATCCTTTGATTTTTTTTGTTTTTATCATATTCAATCATAGATCAATATTATTTAATGATGAATTATCTCTCTTATGATTCATGTGCATTTAAATACTACATCATTATTGAATAACTCTTGACTTATTATCTACCACTTATTAGTAATGAGAATTTTATATCATAATAATGATAAAATAAAATTATTATTATCTCGTTATTTCATAGTATCATAGAATGATATCTACTATGTTTATCCATATTGAGCCTTTGAGCTCAAACTTTATTATTTATGCATCTTCCATAGGTTAATAATAAGTATTTTATTTAAGAAATTTCTATGATGAGTGAATCAACCCGAATCAGAAGCCACTCAAGTGGTGCCCCGTTCCCAGTTCTCCACATGACCTAAAGTGCATTTCCCTAAATGCTAGAGGCTACCGACTAGCAGCAACGGACTTGGTGAGTCAGTGGGGAAACTATGCCCTCAATTGGTAAAGAATGCAGTAGAAGGAAAATAGTAAACAACAGTAGAAGAATTAAACAGTATACAACAACTAAAACCAAACATTGGAAGAAATTTATAATATAAAAGTGATGCATCATGGTGCATGTATGTGTGGAAATCAGTAAACAAATCAACCTGCTAAAATACAACTGAAACCCATGGACTAAAAGTAAACAGTAAACTCTAGTAGCATCGCAAGCCTATGCTCGGTTACATTCTCACTAGCTCTAACCAGAAATCAACCACCTCTGGTTGAAGGGGCACAATCCCTATCCACACCTACAACCATATAACCTGTATGGGCCAAAAAACAGAACCCAAATAGGGTGTGAGACTAATCCCAGTAGGCAACCACCATAAGATCTGTGCCCTACAGTCAGTGAGTGATATAGAAAAAGTGATGGAAAATAAATACAATAGAGAAACATGATTACACTAATGTAAACAATCCTACAAACCTCCATTCACATTTATTTCTTAATTTAATTCAATCATTTAATCATCATCCAAAGAATCTAGAAAATGGCTCTATAATCCAAGGGTATATCAGGTAACACAACAGGTATCTCAACAGACTACCTAACAACAAGCAGTACAAAATCCAAGCTTGTTCATTGGCTTGGTGGACTCATCACAACCAACCAACATTAATTTATCACGCTTACCCTCTGGGTGGCTCACACGGGTAGACCCTTATGGTCAATTATTCAACAAATGAAAAGACACTCTCAGGAAGCACTCTTCGTCAATTCCCCCTTTGGTCATGCAACGATACTACAGACTCTCTAAGGAAGCACTTACATATAATTCCCCCATTAGTCTTGATTCGATTATTATCAGACCCACTAAGAGAGAAAAAATTCAATCTCCCTTGTGGTCTCGTAGTGGTAATAATTAAATTGGCCCTCTGAGTAAGAACTCAACATCAATTCCCCTTATGGTCTTGCTACACCAGGTTCCCGCTGCCAGGAGTAAAAGCAATCATGCGTAAAGAATTCGTAGCAGCCGTAAGTATGTTCGACAAACTACTTGGATACTAAATAAAATGCATCAAAAGCATTTAAACTGCATGAAACACATGAAATTACTCATATCAATGCAGTCAATCAATGCAACAAGGTTTGTCTCACAAGCAACCTAAGCCAAACGGCAATAAACTTCGAAAACAAGGAAAACACCAATGGGGTGATCCTCAAACATGTAAACAAGAAATAATTATTCATCTAACAGCCTCAAGAACACAAGAAATCTAAGGCAGATAATATTACAAGATCAAAACCCTAACCTGAGATACCTGATACATGGGTATCCGGCACTTTTTCAAAAAAACTCAAATACATTTAACATAAGGCATAAAACCACCAACTTCGAAGGTTTTGATGAAAACCCCAACAACGAAGAATGCCCAAGAAACTCGGGTTTATTCACCAAGAACCCACCTTGGATCCCTTCTCCTAAGAAGACCAAGACCCAAACTCATTAACATTGGAATCCACACACATATATCTACCCATAACAGGCGTAGATCTACAAAATTGAGGGAATAGGAGAAGTAGATCTAAGAAGATCTATGAAAACAATCAATAACGAAGAAGAACGATTGCATACCATAATAATATGGCTTCAATTCGCCAAAAAAGCCTTCAGATCTCCTCTGGAAGGCGTGGGAGAAGATTTCCAACCTTCGAGGGGGAGTTACCGCATGTTATGGCTGCTTAGGAGCTTAAACGAGGAAATTAGTGGCAAAAACAAGTTTGATACTCAAATTTAGGATATAGATTTATGTTCCCTCAGGGTTAGTCAGCATGGTTTGACAAACCGTGCGCTAACCATGTGATAGGTAATGCCTCGTCAAACACTCCTTGCATGGTTTGGCGGAACGGTTATACAAACTGTGTGCTAACTGTGTGCCAACCACTGTCTTCAAAACCAACCTTTCACGGTTTGGCCGCACAATTTAAGAAAATTGTGCACCACCCATGAAAAAGCTAATTCCCTTTAGATTTCCTTAAAAGTCCACCCAAAATGCACCCCCCATGTCACCACTAACATTAAATTCAAGAAAAACATCAACCAAGGGGTCACATACCTGAAAAGAATATCAGGGTTCATACAAACTTCCCCCCTTACAAAAATTATTCCCCGAATATCCTAACATAGTGTAGAAGAAGAAACCTCAAACAACTCTGGCCACTGTGATTGTACATCAGCCTACCTCTCCCAAGTCTCATCCTGTACTCTCCCTTGCTACCATAGCACCCGTACCAGTGGAAAAGACCAGCCACAATGATCATTGGTACTATGATCAATAGTCTTGATATGATGCTTATCAAAATATGCATCCTGCTCCAAATTAACCTCCTTGTGTTTAAAAACATGAGATGGGCCTGAGAAATGTCATCGATGCTGAGAAACATTGAAGACGTCGTGCATATCCTGGTTCCTCTAAGATAACTGCAACCAGAAAGCAACCAGCCCGACTCTCTCCAGAACCTCAAACATCCCGATGTGTCTCAGTGAATGCTTTCCCTATCTCCTAATCCTATTATGTCCCATCCTCGGGGTAACATGAAGGAAAACCTGATCTCTGACCATGAACTCTAAAGGTCATCTCTATTGATCAGCATAATATTTCTGTCGAGACTGTGTGGTAGCCATCCTCTTCCGAATCAACTCCACTTGATATGTGGTCTCCCGAATAAGACGATGTCCCAACATAGCTGCCTCTCCAACCTCCAGCCAATATAAGGGTGATCGGCACGACCTACCGTACAAATCCTCATAAGGTGCCATCTGAATAGTCGCTTGAAAAATATTATTATAGGAAAACTCCACTAGAGGTATTTGTTTCTCCCAAGAACCTATAAAATCAAGGACGCATGCTTGAAGGATGTCCTCCATCTCTTGAATCGTGTGCTCGGGCTGGCCATATGTCTGGGGATGGTATGTTGTACTCAAAACTACCTATCTACCCAAAGCCCTTTATAGCCCCTACCAGAAATGTGAAGTAAATCGGGCATCCCTATCTAAAATAATAGTCCTTGGAACCCCATGATGTCATACCACCTCAAGAATGTACAATATCCCAAGATCTTCCACACTGATGGTCTCCTTGATTGGCAAGAAATGATCTACCTTTATGAGTCGGTCAACTACAACCCAACCACATCATTTCCTCGAGGCAACCTCTATAAACCTATCACAAAGTCCATCGCGACATCATTCCATTTCCACATAGGAATGGGTAACTGTTTCAAAAACCCTACTAGTTGTTGATGCTCTGACTTCACCTGCAGACAGGTGGAACACCGCGTAACAAAACCATCCACATCCTTCTTCATACCTAGCCTCCAATATGGATGACGTAAGTCTCGATAAAACTTTGGGACACTAGGATAAACTGCCCAAGCTGAATCATGAAACTCCCACATCAGCTCCTCACGTGTGTCTGCTGAAACCCATACACGACCATGAAAACGTAACACCTCATCATTTCCCAATGTCCACCCCGGAGTAGGGTCTCCACCTGACACCCCTCCCTTAGGACTAGGCCTTCTAAGCCTGATATCTGCCTCATTCGAATTCGATCTAGAATAGTAGAGGTAATTGTTATAAAAGATAGAAGCGTCTGGCCCTATTGGTCATGAACCTCCAAATGCATCTCAGAGAACAGAGCCATATGCTGCCACTCACAACTGGCCTCCTAAACTGCATGTATCTGATTCCTCGTGCTCATTGCGTCTGCAACAACATTGCATTTCCCATGCGTATAAGCAAGCTCGAAGTTGAAAGACTGTAGGTACTCGACCCACATCCGTTGTCTCAGATTAATGTCCCGCTGCGTGAATATATACTTGAGGCTATATGGTCATTATATACCACGAAATTCTCTACCAGAAGATAATGTTTCCAACAATGCAAGGCATTAACAACTGCTGCCAACTCTAGGTCGTGTGTAGGATAGTTCTTCTCATTAGGTCTCAACTGCCGAGATCGATAAGAAACAACATGATCCCACTTCATAAGCACTTCTTGATGCCCGATGCCATATGCATCACAGAAAACTGTATAAATCTTGCCCGACTCTGGTAGAACTAGAATCGGTGTTGAAGTCAGTTTCCCCTTCAACTTCTGAAAGGATGAATTGCAGGCTGCTGACCAAACTAACTTCACCCCCTTCTTAGTCAAGCCAGTCAATGGTGCTGCTAAGCATGAGACGTCATGTATAAACTGCCTGTAGTATTCAGCCAGTCCCAAGAAACTCTGTTCCTCAAAGACATTCATCGGCTACTCCCTGTTAAATACTGCTCGCACCTTCTCTCTGTCTACTGATACTCCTGTCTCTGAGATAAAATGACCCAAGAAGTGAATATCATCCATCCAGAAGTGGTACATTGAGAGATTAGCGTATAACTAATGCTCTCTCAGTATACTCAATATGATATCAAGATGGGTAGCATGGTCGTGTCAAGTGCGAGAGTACACCAAGATATCATCCACAAAAACCACCACGAATGAATCCAATTAAGGATGTAAAACTCTGTTCATCAATGCCATGAAAACTATTAGTGTGTTCGAGAGACCGAACAACATCACCAAATACTCGTACAGACCATACCTGCTAATAAAGGCTGTAAGAGGTATATTTGATAGTCTGATGCGCAACTGATGATAGCTGGATATCAGGTTGATCTTTGAGAACACCCTAGCTCATTGAAGCTGATCAAAATGATCATCAATCCTTGGCATGGCATATTGGTTCCTGATCATCACCTGGTTCAGCTTCCGATAATCCACACAAATCCGTAAAGTACTGTCCGCCTTCTTTGAAAATAAAATAGGCAAAACCCAAGGAGAAGTAATGGGTCGGATATAACCGTTTTCCTAAAACTCCTCCAATTGCTTATTGAGCTCTTGTAACTCAAGCATAGCTATTCTATAAGGAGGTATGGATAACTGTGCTGCTCTTAGAACTAGATCAATAGAGAAGTCTACCTCACGCTCTGGGGGCAACCCTAAAAATTCTTCTTGAAAGAAATCCGTAAAATGATCCACCACTGGAGGATAATCAATATGAGAAGTACCCTGATCGTCCAGATATAAACTAGCAATCTGGGCGGTGACACCGCCCACCCCTTGATGCTCCAGTCCAGCTCTGCTCGCCTGGACATCCCATTCACCCTTGTGAAGAAAAGATCTTACCTCTAGTGACGTGAAACTCACCATGCGGTGATAGAAATCCACAAGGGCCTGAAAAGGAACTAGCCAGTCCATTACGAGAATGACATCAAAAACTGTCATCTCTAGGACATAAAGATACCACAAGATGTAACACCCACCAATCTCAAGGGGGAACTCTTTGCACAGAAACACACTAGAATTTCTATGTCCCAATAGATTTTCTAGTGTCATTATACTCTCAGAAGTATGGATCGTAAATCTATGTCTCTCCATAGTGTGCAAAAAAATAAAGCTGTGAGAAGCTCTTGTATTGAAAAGTGTAGAAGAAAAAACTGAGGCTACTAAAATTGTACCTCGCACTATGGAAGGTACAAGATCCTACTCCTGATGAATCTGCTCCACCGCAAATTTCTAGACAATACCGTGGCCGTGTGAAGCAGCCTGATACCCAAGAGCTGACCCTCCCTGAGCTTGGACACAGTATCCATGACCTCTACCCTATCTTGAATGAACTGAAGAACTCCAGCCCCCAGTCTGCAGCGGAACTTGTAATCCTGCGCATGCATGCTGAGTCAAAACATATCCACCATCAATAGATGCTGGAAGAATAACCTTGCAAAACCGATGTAGATGACCCATCATGTTGCAAGATCAGAACCCCACTAGGTCTCTAGGGAACTATGGATTCTTATTCCCATCCTTCCCACACTTGTATCACACAACCTTGCTATATGAAGGAACATCTCACTTACTCAAGTAACCTCGTGTAGACTCTCGTTGGAACTTCCTGTTGTCAGTGGAATGTGTACTGACTCTGGATGCTGAACCGACCGGGCTCACATCTCCAGTATCCCTCATATTCCTCTCTGTGATCAATGAGTAGTTGTCTATCACATATATAGAAGTCAACTGCAAGATATTCTCATGTGATCTGATATCTGTTCTAAGGCCCTCCTAAAACTTCCTCACTACAAACAGCTCGTCATTTCCCAGAACGGTAGTTAAATGCTATACCTCAGTAAAACAGGAGGAATACTCCATAGCTGATAGAATACCCTACTGCAGGTTCATGAAATCTCTGGCTCTGTCGGCGCTCAGCATCGCCGAGTAGAAGTAGTCGTAGAACGTACGCTGAAACTCTTTTCCAGAAATTATCTGTTGACGCCCTTCTAGAGAAACTACGTCCCACCATCTATTTGTGGAATCTCACAGCATGTCAGTTGTGAGCATCACCCTTATGTCGGGGGGGTGTCTCGAAGTGGTCAAAGATAGAAACCATAGCTTCGAAACAAGATTCAATAGCATGAGGTCCTTTATCCCTAGAGAACGTGGGAGGATGCTACTACTGGAAAACTTGAGTAAGCTCTGCCATAGACTGGGCAGGTTGTTGAGCTCCTTGAAAGGTCTGTATGGACCTCATGAATCCCTCACAGAACTGTGTGTCCACACCAGTATCCAGGATTTCTTCTGGTTCCATATCTTTCATACGATCATCGTCACATCCCTGGCATACAATGGGAGGACAAATTTGTGGCATGATTCTGCAAGATCAAGCACACCTTTCTCAACGAAGAGCACAGTTGCAAACTAAAAATGGCGAAAATGGAAAAGAAGAGGAAAAAACTTAGAACTGAAAAAACATGGTTACACGGTGAGTATTCCCTATACACATCATGTTCTAGAAAGATTTTACTTGGGCATGTACACCGGCTAAGATAGTTGTGTAAATCCAAACTACACGGTGGGTTCTTACATATACATGGCGTATACCGTCCTTTTCCCACTGCCCGATTACTCCTATATGACTAAGTCACACGGACTATCCCAGCTAAAGACTACACGGTGTTTTTTTCCACTACATGTCATGTCATTAGTCACACGGACTGGTACATGGACCAAAACTACACGGCGTGTCAAAAATGTACACAGCGTGTTGTCCCTAAGATTTTCCGACCCATGTATTCAACCACACGGCTGGATCACACAGAATGAAATTACATGGTGTGTACTGGTAAAAAGAAGTTCTTCCTGAACAGAAGAACACATGGTGTGTGTTCATATGTCCACATGTCGTGTTATTCTGGTTTCTAGGCTGTAGGCATATGAAACTCCCCAAAACCACTAAAGAACACTTAAAAGTTGCACCTATGTAACAAATTCTGATCCGTGGGGGCCCATAATCCCTACGAATCAAAGCTTGACATCATAACAATGCATATAACTAGTAAACAGTATGATAATACCTGAATCCTCCAAATTTTGATCCTCGAGATCCCATAACACCTCTAAGACAAAATCTTGGCATCCATGTTAAATAAGCTGTAAAATAAGCAACAACCTATCAGCATAGCAGGTATCTCTATCACAGCATCTATCACAACATCATGCATAATCTATCACGAAATCTATCACAACAACATAAAATTTATAATGCACCCTATATACCATGGTAAAATGCATGAAATGTGATTTTATAACCAGTTCCTATATGATGCATGAGATGACATACCCTCATCTCATCAGGTTGCATCAAAATAGAACCACAATCATATAAACTGTATCAACATAAAACAAGTGCATCACCCAATGGTGAAATATAAGCAACTGTAACACATTCAAAAACAAAAAAAAATTATTTAAGAGGTAGTATTTCTTTTCCCTACACACTGGTTAATTAATCCCAGGTACATTTTAGTACCAACCACCCATTCCTTCCTATCCCGATCTATTATCGCCAAACAGTAAGGAAATAGAACAAAAGGAAAACCTGCTCTGATACCACAGTGTAGTGACATGAATCCTGAGCTACTCAACTGGTACCCCATACCCGGTTCACCACATGACCTCAAGCGCATTTCCTCAAACGGCAGATGTTACCAACTAGCAGCGAGAGCCTTGGTGGGTCCGTAGGGAAACTATGCCCTCATTTGGTAAAGTATGCGACAGAAGGAAAATAGTAAACAATCTCAGAAGCAGTGAACAATATAAAAAAAAGTAACCAAACAGTAGAAGTAATGTATAATATAAAAATGATGCAGCATATTGCATATATCTGTGGAAAGAAGTAAACAATACCACATGCTGAAATAGAACTAAAACCCAAGTACTAAAAGTAAACAGTAAACTCCAGCAGCATCGCAAGCCTAAGATCAGTCCCATGCTCTCCAGCTCTAATCATTAATCAAGCACCAGAGGTAGAAGGGACACAATCCCAATCCACACCTGCAACCATATATCATGTTTGGGCCGAAAACCAGGTCCCAAACAGGGCATGAAAGTAATCCCAGTAGGCAACCACCAGAAAATATATGCCCTACTGTCAGTGAGTGATATAGCAAAAGTGATGGAAAATAAATGCAGCAGAGAAACGGGAGTACACTAATGTAAATAATCCTACAAACATCCATTCAAATTTATTTATTACTTTAATTAGATCATTTAATCATCAACCAAAGAATCTTGCAAATGGATTTATAATCAAAGGGCATAGCAGGTAACACAATAGGTATCTCAACAGACTACCTAACAACAAGAAGTAAAAAACCCATGATTGTTCTTTGGCTTGGTAGACTCATCACAACCAACCAACATTAATTTATCACGCTGACCCTCTGGGTGGCTCACACGTGCAGACCCCTATGATCAAGTATTCAACAAATGCAAAGAAAATCCGAGGAAGCACTCATCGTCAATTCCACAAATGGTCTTACATCGATACTACAGACTCTATGAGGAAGCACTTACGTCTAATTCCCCATTTAGAGACGATCTGATATTTATCAGACCCTATGAGAGAGAACAATGTCGTCCCCCTTAATGTCTCGTACTGCTAATAATTAAACAGGCCCGCTGGGGAAGTAGTCAACGTCAATTCCCCTTATGATCTGTCTACACCAGGTTCCCGTAGCCCTGAGTAAAAGCAATCGTACGTAAACGATTTGTAGTAGCCCTAAGTATGTTTAACAAACTACGTGGCTAATAGCTACAATGAATCAAAATCATTTAAACTAAAGGAAACACAAGCAATTATTCATATCAATGTAGGTAATCAATGTAACAAGGTTTTCCTCACAGGCAACCTAAGCCAAACGATGATAAATATCCAAAACAAGGAAAACACCCATGGGGGGATCCTCAGACATAAAAATAAGCAATCATTTATCATCTAACAGCCTCAAGAACCCAAGCAATATAAGTCAGATAATATTACAGGATCAAAACCCTAACCCGTGATACCCAATACAAGGGTATCCGACACTTTTGCACAAAAACTCAAAGACATTTAACTTATGGAATCAATCCACCTTCCTCAAAGGTTTTGACAAAAACCCCAACAAAAAATAACGCATAAGAAACTCAGGTTAATTCTCCAATAACCCCCCTTTTATCCCTTGTCCTAACAATACCAATACCCAAACTCATCAAATATGGAATCTGCGCACTTAGATCTACCCATAACAAGCGTAGATCTAAGAAACTGAGGGACGATGAGAATTAGATCTATGAAGATCTAAGAAAACGATCAAGAATGAAGGAGAACGATCAAATACCTCAAAAATCCATCTTCGATTCTCTAAGAGATGCCTTCGGATCACCTCTTGAATGCTTGGGAGAAGTTTTCCTCCCTTCAAGGGAGAGTAATCCTGAGTTATGGCCACTTAAGAGCTTAAACGAGGCAATTAGAGGGAAAAACAAGTTAGTTAAAAAAATTTAGGATCTAGATTTAAATGCATGCACAGTTAGTCTGCACGGTTTGAAAAACTGTGTGCTAACAGTGCGTTAGATTCTACCTCGTCAAACACTCCTCGCACGGTTAGGCCACACAGTTAGACAAACCGTGCGCTATCCGTGTGTTAGCCACTATCTTCAAAACCATCCTTGCACGGTTTGGACGCATGGTTTAGGAAAATCAAGCACCAATCGTTCGAAAGATATTCCCCATTAGATTTCCTTAAAATTCCACCCAAATGCACCCCCAAGTCACCCCTAACTTTAAAACCAAGAAAAAAATCAACCAGTGGGTCACATATAGGAACAGAAGATCTGGTTTCTTATAAAGAGTCTTATTAGAGGAAATCATCCTGGGACACATTACATATCCTTTATAAAATAACTTGATTATGTATATAGTATCTAAATACACTAAACATTTATAATCATTGGGTAGGAATTATTTTCAAATATAATGAATTCACATCTAAAATGATTCAATATATATATATATTATTATCGGGTCACCTCATTCATTGATTTGGAAGTTGTGTATCAAAATATTCAGTTTTTCTATATAGGAATATAATGTTCCATGAAAAAATCTTATAGATGAATTAATAAATCATAGAAAATATATGTTCAAGAACATTCATTATAACTTAGTTGATGGAATTGGGCTATCAAAAACCCTTAGAAAATAATAACATTTGATTCAGAGAACATAAGTGGTATATCATTAAATTCACATTAAAATATGATGAAAATATTTTTATTAATTATAATTTATGGTTATGGGGTTGTGAAAACACCATATAATAAAAAAATTGATGCGAAATATCAAACATATCTAATGAATTTGTAAATAATACAAAAAAACGCATACCATAATACCAGAGTTTATATAAATAGCATGAATCTCTTATATAAAAATTAAATTTCTTAATCAAAAATTTCATAATGACATTATTACATATACCACTTTTCTGAAAATCAATCTTAATTATTATCTACATTTACACTAAGATGTGATTATCCATTTTTTATATTGAGTGTGACTAATTGAGATCTTTTTTATCTAGTTTTGAAATAGAGTATTTTGTATAAATTATTCTCCTGAGGTTCATTATTCACATACCCAAGAAGAATCAAGATATAATTTTCAGGATAATTTATAGGCTTAAAATTTCATTCTCTAAAATTTTTAATTTATGGTTCATATATATTAAATAGAAATAATGATTTTTTGATTCTCTTTCAGAAACGAATAATGGTTTCTTAATACATGAATTTAATATCACTCTTACGATTTCAAAAAAATAATTATTTAAATATTAATATAATTTTAATCATTTGATTAGTTCTCATATTCATCTAAAATATTATCATATATCAGTGTTCAAGTAGGTATTTAGAATGTCCCAAATGTGAACATACAATAAATATTGGATGATTATGATTATGAAAGTTGTTTATTATTTTATTAATATCATTATTATCAAAGAATAATAATACTATAGGATAATTTTAATGATTTTAGTAATATTTAAATGTATAATTACATAGCTAGATGAAAAATATTTTTTACTTCATAGAGGTGGTAGTCTACACAATGCACTGTAAACGTTTTAAATTCACAAATAATTACAGAGAAGGAATATGGATTAAAATTTATCAAAAACAAATTACATAAATATAATGTATTTTTATTATTTATTCACCAATAACATCCATATAATCATTAAATAAAGGTGGTGGTGAAAAAATGTATGTCTTTTCATTTTGGAGGCAGAAGTATTCACAACACAAGAATGATAGTTTATTATTCCTTAATATAGAAGTGAAAAGGTGGTTAATAGTCACTGAATTATATACAAAATTAGTAGAAAACTATTTATTTCAATATATATAATTAGAGTTGTAAAATTTAAGATAAAAAGGAATATAAAATTGAAAAAATGAGTACTCATGTTGAAATTATAACATTTTCTTTGGACAATTCCTCAAAAATAGAGTTCTTATTACAATTTAATATGTTCAATGGATCAAGGAACATGAATAGTAATAGTTTGTATGTAAAATGGTAATATTTTAACGATGAAAATTTTTGTTTTAGTTTTTTTATTGGTGGTGATTCACCCCTTTAACAAGTCATGATAATGAATTCATTATAATTATTTGAACATAATATAAATGGATCACATTTTTCACGTATCACGATACATCCAAAATATATAATAATGGTGAATTGGATGAGATATGTTCTATCATCCATTGGCCATTAATGTTTCACACATGTTTTCAAAATTACTATAAGTCCTTTACTCTTACAATTTTTACATTACAATTTTTTCTTTTACCTTTGTAATGAAATTTTACATAAGTAATGCACATGAAATGTATAAAAAAAATTAAAATTACATAATATCTATACAATTATATAAAATATTAAATCCATTTTATCTATTAAAATTTTAATGTTCAGAGAAAATTAATTTTAACATTACCTCAGGTAAAGGGAAAAACCCAATTTTTTGAAAACTATAATTGTAATCATAAAACTTATCTATTGAATAAAATTATCAATAAATTTTATTTGTTTTATATTAATTAGTTTATATATATTATTTATATGTCCATAAAAAGAATCCAAACACAATTTTACCAAAATAATATTTATTTAAAAGAAAAGGATGAAAACATTTTCATTTATTGAGAAGTATTTTTTAATTTTTTAAATTCATTATAGTATTTTAAAATTTAATGTTTTAATCCTTAATAAATATTATATCACAACAAAATGTTTTATAAATATTTAAGTAACACTTAATTCTTGATATAGTCATAAATAAAAGGATTTTAGTAAATATTTTATTTCTTATTATTCACATTAAAGATCAGTAATTATATAACAGTTGAAAATATAATACTATGATAATTTTAAATTTTTAAATATAAAAGAATGTATTCAATTTATCATATAAAAATTCAAAAAACTATAAATTTATTTTTTAAATGAAAATACCGAATATGAATAAAACATCTTTTAATTAAAATGATATTTTTTGGACATTAAATGTTCTTAATATTCATAAATATTAATTTTTAATTTATTGGATGTCAATATATCAGATTATTAATTTTATTATCATATAATATCATAATAATTATTTAAAATGTGTTAATCCAATTTATTAAAACATTAAATTGCTTATTCAGAAGGAAAAATACCTTTCTTTAATAAAAAATACTATTAATTTTTATAATACAAATGAATAAAATTTTAAATGATTGCCATATTTTTTTAATATATGTTTAATTCATATTATATACCCTTTATTAGTTTTATCCAACATGTAACTTATGTTTTATTATCTTTTCTCTTAATCATGTTATTGAAAAAATTATTTATTTAATGAAAAATATATTTCAAAATATCGATGTGTAACATTCTCTCCAATTAATAAAATTAATCCTCAATATTTAAATTATACTTTACATATATAAATATTTAATGACCTATAAAATATATACAATACTGAACATAAAAATTTCAAGTGACATCTTAACCTTAAAATATGTTGAAATATAATTTTTCCTCAGAATATATTTATCTGTCATTGAGTTTTTCTAAAATCATTTTATACAAGAGTCTATCATTTTTTTTGTTCAAGAACAATGTAATATTATATTCCCCTAAGTAAATTTATAGTCATCATTGTATTTATAGACTACTATAGGATCATAGTAAATGTTATCTACTTATTTGAAATAAACTTTTTCACTAGTAAGTAGGGATAAAAATAAAATTAAATTCATCTAATGGAAGGATAAATTTTTTTACAAGGAACAATTCCATAAACATAAACATGGAAGAAAATAATAATATAGATAAAAGTTTTATTTCATATTAAAATTATTTGTGTGGTGGTTTATTTGTCTTGGATATTAATCTAGATATACTAGTTTTTTTGAATAAAAAAACAACAATACATACACAACATTTTTGGAACATAATTGTGACATAATTATCATGAACCACCTTAGTGACAATGATACCATTGTATTACCCATGTTCCCATGCATTAATTGGTTGTTGAGTCATATTATCCTCGTGATCCCTTAAACTAGATAAGTGATTTATTAAATTTAAAAACAATAATAAATTAATGATATTGAGTGTTTAGGGGACCATCTATTACATCGTTATTTTAACTGGTATTTGTATTCCTTAGGAAATTTACTATAGTATGGCCAAATCAACCACACATAAAAAATCATTTAATTCCTTAAAAAAATTTGTCATTTTTACAACATTCATGGGATGTAGCTAATTAATTTTTTTTTCTACATCAAATTTATCGTTTCATTTTCTATAATATCCTATTTTGTATTTTTTTTGTCTTCAAAATATTAAGAGTTTCCTACTTCTATATCCACTTAAAGAAACAATATAATAAATTTTTTATAGCTAGTAAAATATATTGTATAAAATATCATTTGATGAACTGGATTAATACTATTAAATAATAATTTGATATTACTCTTAGGGTTTTTAAGAACATAAGAGGCATGTCATGAAAATGAAATAAGGTGTTATTAAAAGGTAACATTCGATTTATCTTCTTTATATTTCTTTTGATTAAATTCTCGAACAATTTTGGTGGGATGCATTTTGGATAAAAATTTGAAGAATAATATTTTATTGAAATCCTATAATTCTATAGAGACAACTACCAAATTATCTATAGTATTATTAAAGATATTAAACCATTGGTCATCCACATTTTCCAGATAATAAATTGATACAAAAACCACCACATGTTTTCAGAAATTTATAACTAAAAATATATTTACCGTCACATTGAGAAATTTCACAAAAATATATAGAATGTTAGAGCCAATAAAAGTTGTGGGAAGTCCTGTATCATAGAATTTATTGCAAGTTTCCCCTTCCATGTTGGGGTCACTTGTTCAACATGGTATTTGTTATAATTTACAACTTACAATATTTGAGTGAGAATACCCAAAAGTTTCTATTATATTACTCTCATAAAATTAGTTTTCTCTTTTGGTAAATGGCCAAAATTTTAATCAATATTTACCCATTCTCTATTAATTACTAAAACCACGAAGGTTGAACAAGGGTGGTCAAAAATTAACATCATAAGGGAATTTTAATAAATAATTTCATGGGAAACTCACAATAAAAATGTTTCAGAATTTAATACTATGATGTTAGATTTTAGTTTATCCAAACTCACTCTAATTTCAAAGTGTTTTTTAGTTAGGTCTATGATATTCTATTACCAAATTCCTTAACATAATAAATCATTCACAATGTATTATAAGGTTAATGTTATTATCCATATCACATCCCCTAAGACTGTAAACTGAAGTGTTTAGTTTGGCCTATTTATTATGCTCCACTAAATGATGTAGTTAATTATCAGCATACCATTATCAAGGATACTACCCCAAGGTAAATCTATACCAGTTCCTTTATCCTGATGTATTATTTATACAATGATTTTATATATAAAAAAATTACACAATATCTATGTTTCCAAAATATTATAGTCAGATCTTATTCCTAAATTTAACCCATATAAATATACCTAGTTTTTATCTAAAATAAATAATAAATGAGTGATCCATTGATATAAACTGATGTTACACATAGTTACACTCAAAGGTTTGGGTCTAAAAACATATACTTTTAATAATTAATATTTTAACCTGTTGACGTGACCAAAATATAAACATATAAAATTCCACATTTGAATTATAAATTGTAATAATCACCACAAAATTGGAGCATCATTTGGTTAACTGTGTTTTAATTCAAACCAGAAAATAATTTTTTTACAAAACATGTTTATATTTTTCCATAATTAAACTCCAATAGACTATAAACAAGTTTTATAAATCATCATATCTTTGAGAAATGAAATATAAGAAAGGGGTGATCTCAAACTCTCAATTAGGTACGACATATGAAAATTTCATTAAAGGTTGGATCTTAATAATATGATAAAAAATGGGTAGGAGAGATATTTTATTTTAAATATAACATCTAAGAATAAATTTTTTCATTGTTATTTGATAATAAGACATGTAATCCCAAAATGGAAAAAGAAGAAGAGACTAATGGTTTGGAAACATGAGCTAAAAAACAAGATACATAGAGTATGATCATATGCATAATGATATAGAATATCTTAGAAATGAATCATAACAGTAAATGATAGAACTAACATAGGAATGTAAATCCTTAAATATTAGTATAGAAATAATTACCCACTTCTCATAACATGGTAGAGCACGCATCAATACTTGATTCCCATAGAGTAGTGGGAATAAAAACCTAATTTTATTAAAAATAGTAGATAAGGCTCCATTACCTCATTACAATAAACATAGTTGATGAATTTTTGTTATTGGAATCTAATAAGGATAGTAAATTAATCACCACTACTTTATTCTCATTATTGTCTCGTGTGATTTATATTTATAACCAATTCATTAGATGGATATATATTACCCTTCTCACCAATTATCGAAACACATGTATACCACATGTAAAAAATAATTACATATATAACAATTAACCGCTAGAATTAAAAATGAGTTCTACAATATCCAATAACTTATAAACATAATATTATATGATTTATAAACATAAATATCCATTAATAAAACCCACGGTTCATAAATTCCAATTGTATTTGTAATATTAGATTCATATTATATCAAAAGAACTAGAACATGTCATCCCTATTTTTTCTCATTCCACAGTGAGCTCCAAAAACTACATGGGATTACTAAGGGAATACTTAAAAAATGAGTAGATAAAATTCATAGTAAAGAAATAAACATTATATGGAAATATAATGTTTGAGTTAAATTTATAAAATTATATCATAAAATAAAATCCACATCAGTTAACACATTTAATATAAACTTTAATAACAAGGTATCATAAGTTCATGGAATCCTAGAAAATGATTCATAATCATATAACATGAAACAAGAATGAGACACTGATATTTTACAAGAGAATATCACATTGTGGACAATGCCCCATAATGGATTTGGTTTACTCCATAATCCCATATATCTAATATCATAATACTAAAACATTTCCTCATCTATTTGAGCTCTATCATGGTGTAACCTTCAATGCATGGTCATGATATATGTGTGTCGCATATAAGAAATAAATCATAATGTATAAGATAATAATTACCCCTGGAAATAAAATGGTTTTCATGATCTTCCTTCATATCATATTCTATGTAAATTTCAAAATAATTGATTTAGAGAAATTATTATAAGGTATGTATTAACACTTACAAGGAAGGAAAAATAAACATGTTATATATGATAGGAACATATTTACTTAATTTATAATCATTCTATAACATTGTAGGATTTGTTAGTTGGAGAAATATTTATAAAAAAACATTCTTGCATAAAATAACCCTTTTACATTGTGTAACATCTTAGTATTTCATCATAGATAGAAAATGATTTTGAAAGATCAATTTAAACTTTTATTGGAGAAAATATAAATTCTATTTTGAAAGAACATTAATATATAAAAAATTTTCAAGCATTAAATAAAACATTTATTTGAAAAAAAACCATTAAATCAAAAAATAGATGTTTAAAAACATTTATTTTTCATGATGAAATAATACATTTATCATGCGTAATATTTTAAAAAAAGATTCATTTCACATTTTTGTAAGAAATGAAAAAGGATGAATTATTTGAAAATGAACATGTGATCAATTTTAAGAAAATATTAAAATACAATTAATGGTAAAATTGAATTTAAACAACCATATTCAAACATTTTGGATGAAAATTAGATAACATATATTTGGATGAAATGGGAATTTCGACCGAAGAGAAAATGGATCTCTGATTTTCATAAAAAATATATACAATCATTTTAAGAATAAAATAGAGTAAAATAGTTATATTAATAGAAACAATTTTGAATATCTAGATGAGAAATAAATGTGGTAAATTATATAATGATAATATTATTTTATTAAATGGAAATGCATGCATTAGCAATCCAGAATAAAATAATATTGAAACATAAACCATTACCGCTTTGGTAACATTTGAATCATAAATTCCCATGAATGATGTATATTAATTGTAAAATAAAATATAATGATATATTAATTATTAAATAGATAGTGTGTAAAGGGTAGTTTTATAAATAATTCAAAACAAATTAGTTTCATAATATAAAATGTCTCACAAAAGGTTTTTTACATAAAACCATTAAAGAGATCAAATCATTTTTGTGAGAGTAATTATATGGGTTTATCATGATCAATGAATTTATATCCCAATTAATATACGGGTAAATTAAACCTAAATAAATAAAAATTTATTTCACATGTAATTGTTTCATAATATAATTAATGATGTAAACACGTAACCCAATTAATTAATCTTTATTTAAGAAACCCCTTACCTCTTTTTTCCTCTTAGTTGTGCACTGATAAACCTCAATTATAGTTTTTTAAAAATGATATTAATTTATAAAATTACCATATTAACATTTAAAATATCATAAATTATATTTTTATAACATCTTATTACTCATTAGTTAATGTTATTTCTTTATCCAAATTGTTTTGGGTGTTAACTTCTTAGTTTTCTCTTGCATGTTTTATCGTGAACCTTACAGATCCCGAACAAAAGATATTGTTTCATAATATAAATAATGATATTAATTTTAGAAATATTATCTTTCCTATAAGATACATCCTTATAATAATTATAAATTTTTTTACAAGAATAAAAAATTGCATGGATTTGTGAAGACATCATGTCGTATGTACATTGGAGTGACAATAACCTTTCCTTAATAGGACAAAGGTAACAGAAGGGGATTGTATATTAATTTGAAATAATAAATTTAATTTAATATTTATGAAATTTATTAATTATTTTTATTCTTTATTACCTTCTACGTAAAGTGTATGTTAAAAACAATCAATTTTCTTCGCAAGGCGGTATCCCTCTATACACAAGAATGAAGTTATTGTATTTTATTCTAAGTGAAAATTAATAGACATATAATGTATTATAATTAAATAAGTATATTTATATAATAAATATAATATATACACACTAAATATATCATTTTATCTTGTTGTGAGAAGTGGTTATTTAAAAGAAATTACGTCAGTTCGTGAGGCGGTACTCAGTAATACAAATGGTCAACAGTTCTGTTTCCCATTCGAGGGAGGAGTAAATTTTTTTGGTCATGTACGTAAAATAATAATATATTATTTTTGTAACATCCCAGGTAAATAACGAATAAAGAATTTTCATAATTATTAATATTTACGAATTAAATATTAATTTTATTTTAAAGGGGTTTCCATGTTCGATAGCGTACCCGATATGCAACGATGAGTTTCTTTGAAACTTACGTAGCACACTAGTAATAAAATAATATTATTTTAAATGTTAGTTAACAAGTAGCCGTTGTACTGGCGGGAATGGATAGAAATAACTAAAATATGATTTGATATGTTTTTAAATGTTTATACATTTACCCAATAAAAGATAAAGGCTTAAAATACGGAAAGAGTTCAGTTTTAGGGCATATATACTCTAATTTTCACTAAAGGTTCACTTATCACCTTTTAATGGTGAACCATCATTAAATATAGTTTTGATCACTCTTATACTTTATTTTGGACCAAATATAACTCTTCTTTAGAATCGGTACATCAAAATTTACTTTGTGTAAATTTTTGGTACCTTTCTGATAAAGTTCATTTTTTTTATGAATAGTGTAAAATGTTGTATTTTAATTCAAAAGGTATTTTTAATCTAAATTATTTATATGATTAGACTATTATTTTAATTGGTTTTAAAGTGAAATTAGAAAATATTTTTACCAGTTAATCCAATGGTGGTCATTGAAATCAATTTCACTTTGAAATTGGACTTAAACTAGTGTCAATCTTTTGATACTTATTGTTTCACAAAAACACGCTATTTGTCATGACAGCGGGAATTAATTATTAAATTAATTAATTTGACTTATATGTTTTTAATTTTGTAAAATTGACTTCATTTTTGAATTCGGAATATCAAATATAGCTTAGGGTGAATTTTTGGTAATTTTCTGAAAAACTTCAATTTTTGATGAACAGTGAAACCACTAAGTGGTAATCAAGCATACTGATTTTTCAGTTAAATGAAAGTTTACCACTAATGTGTATTGAATTTTGAAAATCCGACATACATGGTTGTCATTAAGAAGTAAAATGTGGTTTAATGGGATGAAAATAATTTTTTGGTGAATAGTAACTTTTTTCATTAATCGCGATTAGAGGTAATTAGTGTAGTTTAAGGTAAACATGATATTATAAGAATGTGAAAACACCATGACACCTGTACTACACCTATTGGGTGAGTCATGGCCGACCATGAAAAGCAATGGGACAACTTGGGGACCCCATGGAGCCACTTTAGTTGGAAAATGGCATTAATATATTTTTATTTAATGTTAAAGTGAAAATGACACTAACATAAATTGTTTTACTAAACTAATTTTTGAGTGGGGTATACAAGTCCAAATTTTTATTATAAATAGTAATTGGAAAGCTAAAAATATTTCCTACATCATAGTATTTTTTTAATAATTTTTAGACATTAAATAAATTAAAGTATATATGACATAATAATGATGCAGCGATGACATCATTATTTGATGATTTAAATAAAATGGAAAGATAATGTAAAATCTATGAACTACACATGTCCAAAACCAATTGGATGAGTGGATTTCGAACCCTTATCACATTATCCACGAATTATATCAATGTGGGACCTTTTAAAACCGAAACACATTTTCAAATAAAGTAATATTTCTTTACTTTCCAAAAGTGCCCCTCCTCTCCTCTTATAAAAGGCCCCCACCTCTACCTCATTTCACACAATCCTAAAGCCTTTGGATCGGCCAACCCCTGCCCAATTACTCTCTCCACATCCCTCTCCTCATCATAGAGGATTACCTTTGGGCATAATCCTTTCAAAGGAAGCCTTTAGGCTCAAATCAAAAGGGAGTTACACTTTTAAAGGTAATTCATTCTCTCTTGTTCATTTGTTTTATTTTGCTTCTCCAACCCTCTAAACTCTTTTTATTTACTTCTTTTGTAAAAACACCAGTATCTTAAATATACTAGGATGTTGTTATAAGATTTATTTGAGCTACACTCTCACACAACTACATCAAATGGTTAAAGAACATACGGTTTCCGTGGATGGCGAAATTCTGCCTCCCAAAACGATGATTGTTCAATACTCATTTAACACCTTCAAGGGTGGCCATTATGATGTCACTATTTTTATATATGATATATAATATGTTTATGTTTTCTTTAAGCTTCTGTATTTTTTATTTTTGGCATACCTTTATGGTTTCCATTATGGGTAAACACGATATCTTCATTTAAGGAAGTGCGGACTACCGCCCCCTCAAAGTGATGTGATTCGTTAATGCCATATGTGGGACATGTAAAGGATGGATTTAAAGTTATTATATATGATTTTATACTGGAATTATAATATAACTCTATATCATTATTATTTCTTTCCATTAAAGAATGAGATAGAAATGAAAGTAGCGTTCATGCGTACGTACGGCTTACCGTCTCCATGAACGGTGCATTTCATTTCTTATCCCCAAATGTAATGTACTATTAAAAGTTCATGTATATAATGGATATATATAATTAATGATATATCTAAATGATGAATATAATTATGGAATTAAAATATACATACCTCTCATTTAGTTTTAATTCCATTAATATGACAAAGAAATGAAAGTAGCGTTCATGCGTACGTACGGCTTACCGTCTCCATGAACGGTGCATTTCATTTCTTACCTTTAAATGATTATGTAATATTATAAATACATGTATATGCTGGATATATATGATATATATGATATCAAAATTAGTAATGTCATTCTGGATATAAATAACCTTTGACCACACGAACAACATGTAATTGTAAGAAGTCCACTTTCGACTTAAGAACCAAATATCGACAAAACAAACATTATTAACTTAAATGGTTACATAATGTTTATAACATGGAAATAAGTGATATAAAAGGAATAATGAACTTTAAAAAAGTTCTTAATCAAGTATAAATTAACTCAAGTTTATTATTCAGGACGTTAATGAACGATCGAGTCAAGTCGGACCCGAGGTAAGGGACTTCGTCTCAATCTCCTTTCATTGAGGCATATTTCATTTTATACACAACTTTCTTTTATACGGTGTATAAACACCTTTGATTTTTACTTTTATACAAAAGGAATCTTTTTCTACGAAGCTTTTTATTAAACGACAAAAAAGAATGTTTTTTTTACATACGCGGTGACAACGACCTTTTCCGCCGCCGCGAGTATTATTTGGTCTTTGGCTTTCTCAACAAGTCGTGATGTTTTTAGAATAAAATAAATACCATATACTCTTTTATGTATTTTGGTATTGAAAATGGTTTTAGAAAAGGATTCTATTATGTCAATATATGTTTATGATATATTGTGATTAAAATGTGGAAATGTTATCATTCCTTTATATTGGTATTATGTTTTATGATTTTATACTGGTACTTGGACATTTTAACGGGTGGTTACATTATAAACCATATGACGGGTGGTGCCGTGAATACCAGGATGGGTGGTTATGTTATAACCTCCAATGCATTGGGTATGGAAGTCGGCCGTATGGCTATTCCATTAAGTATGTATGGAAATTGGGCGTATGGCTATTCCATTAAGTGATATGTGTGGAGTCGACCGTATGGTTATTCCACTTAAGTATGTTTATGTCCCAAGTTACCTTTATATATGTTATGTGTTCTTTATATGGGTTTTATGGTAATACTTTGGTTACAAAAAGGTACGTAATGATACTTTATTCAGTGAAGAGTTTTTACTACTTCATGAAGGTGAAGGTATTACTTTGATAGAGTATACATGGTTTACTTGATTTTGAAAAACTAACAGTTTTCATTCTTTGTGTATCCCTTACTGAGCTTTTTATGCCCACCCCAAGTTTTTCGAAATGTTTTTCACAGGACTTAATGTGGAATAAGATCAAGGATGGGATCAAGGGAATGTCACTCTATATAAAACATGGAACTAGACATGTTTCTTTTTAAGAGTTTTTTTTATGGAAACTTAGTAGAAGTGTCTACTTTGTAATATTTTGAGATGTAATAGTTATGTTCTAATTCTCTAAAACTCTAAACCTGAAAAGATCCTCGACGTGAATTATTAATTTAATTCAATATTAAGTAAGGTTTAAGGCTGGGGCCTTATAGTTGGTATCAAAGGACGGTTTAGACAACTTTAGGAGTTAGAAAAGTGTTAAATTATAATATGATTGAAATGATATAGCATTTACGGATTACCATGTTGCTTCGCCTAAGATATTTCTTTGTTCGGAATGGTTTTCCATAGAGGAAACAAAGCAGCCATGTTGGGACGACATCAAGAGGAAGATAACCTTCCAAATCAGCATCCTGAAATGGTCGGAATCGGAACTGAACAGTTTGTTTCAGTAATGGCACAGTTGACTCAGGCTATAAATGGTGGTGGTATCCATGCATGAGATCAGCCAGATCAACCATAGAGGAACATGTCAGTGGTGGAACACTTCATGAGGCAACATCCCCCATCATTCAGAGGATCATCTGACCTTGTGCAAGCTGAAGGGTGGATTAAAGCACTGGATAAGATTTTTGATGTCATGGGGTGTTCAGAACATCAAAAGGTTAGTCTTGCTGTTTACCGTTTTGAAGGCGAAGCTGATCAGTGGTGGTCGATGGTGAAAAATATAAGGGATAGTGATGAGATTGAGGATCTTCACTGGGACGAATTCAAAGGTATGTTTCTTGAGAAATATTTTCCTAAGGTGGTTAGTCTTAGGATGGAAAAACAGTTCCTAGAATTGAGGCAGGAGGATGATTCAGTGGCTGCTTATGAAGAAAAGTTCACTCGATTGGCAAGGTATGCTCCAAACTTCATACGAGATCTTGATAGTAAAATAAACCATTTTTACTCCGGGTTAAATCCAAAGTATCGAAGGGCTTTAGCTTCTCGTGAGTTCAAAAGTTATGAAAAACTTGTTCGATGTGCGGAGAAGGTGGAAATGGAGGTTTCCGATGATCAGGTGTTCTATGACAAACAACAGAATAAGAGGTCTAGTTGGAAGGCAAAGGGGAAGAATTCATCAAAGAAGCAAGGAGGTAAAAAAACCAAATATCCATCCTGTGAGAAGTGTGGTAAAATGCATCCTGGAGAATGTTTATCCAAGTATGGTAAGTGCTTTCGGTGTGGTAAGTCAGGTCATATTGCTCGTAACTGTAAGGAAGATGATCAAGCAGGAAATGAAAATCCAACGGTAAGATGTTATAAGTGCAATGAGATGGGTCACTATGCAAATGAGTGTCCGACAAAGAGCTTGAGTGATGGAAAGCAGTTAGACTACAAGTAGAAAGGGGTGGTGAAATCCTTTGCAACAACTTCAGCAGATGTTGGGCCATCGAATGAAGTGGTATCAGCTCCAGGGAGCTCAGTATTTTTCAAAGATTGACTTGAGGTCGGGGTACCATCAGTTGAAAGAAAAAGAAGCAGACGTTCCAAAGACTACGTTCCGTACTAGATATGGCCATTATGAATTTGTAGTTATGCCTTTTGGGTTAACCAATGCACCTGATGTATTCATGGACCTTATGAATAAAATTTTCCATGAGTTCTTGGATAAGTTTGTGTTTGTGTTTTGAGGTTTGCGAAGAGGTTATGTGTGCCTGGTGATTCACAGTTGAAGAGAGAGTGGTTATGTGAAGCTCATAGTTCTCCATTTTCAGTTCATCCGGGCAGTACTAAGATGTATAGAGATCTGTGGGAGTATTACTGGTGGGATGGAATGAAAAGAGACATTGTTGATTTTACTGTGAAGTGTTTGACATGTCAACAGGTTAAATCAGAGCAGCAGTTACCGAAAGGGATGCTTCAGCCTTTACCAGTGCCAGAGTGGAAATGGGAGAATATATCCATGGACTTTGTTGTGGGATTACCGAGGACATCTCGAGGTAATAATGAAATCTGGGTTATTGTTGATCTCTTGACCAAATCTGCTCATTTCTTTTCTATACGAGATACTTTCTCTCTTGATCAACTTTACCATTTGTATCCTAAAGAGAAAGTTAGGTTACATGGAGTTCCTCTCTCCATTGTATCGAATCGCGATCCCAGGTTTACTTCTAACTTTTGGAAAGGCCTTCAGAAGTCGTTGGGTACTGAATTAAATTTTCGTACAGCTTTTCATCCTCAATCAGATGGGCAGTCAGAACAAACAATCCAGACATTGGAGGATATGCTACGAGCTTGTTCGATGGATTATTAGGGAAGTTGGGACCAACATCTTTCTTTTGTTGAATTTTCTTATAATATTAGCTTTCATTCTAGTATACAGATGGAACTATTTGAGACATTATATGGGAAGCGGTGTCGAACTCCAGCATTTTGGAATGAAGTGGGTGAAAGGAAGCTGATGGGACCAGAATTGGTAGAAGATATGGCAGAAAAGTTCAGTTGATTCAGAAAACACATGAGAACAGCTCAGAGCAGGCAGAAGAGTTATGCGGATAACCGGAGGAAGGATCTATCTTTCGAGGTAGGTGATCATGCTTTTCTCAAGGTTTCTCCTTGGAAAAGTGTGATGAGATTTGGTAAGAAAGGAAAGTTGAGTCCAAGGTTTATTGGACCATATGAAATTCTGGGGAGAGTTGGATCAGTTTCTTACCGAGTGGCTTTACCTCCGAGTTTATCTCAGGTACACAATGTTTTTCACGTTTTGATGTTGAGAAAGTATATGCCAGATCCATCTCATGTTTTGAGTCCAGAGGTAGTTTAGCTAGAAGAGAACCTATCTTATGAGGAACAACCAGTCCAAATTCTTGACCACATGGAGCAAGTGTTATAGAATAAGTTGATTCATCAGGTAAAGGTTTTGTGGAAAAACCATGTGATTGAAGAGGCAACGTGGGAATCTGAAAATGCTATGAGGGATAAATATCCCCACTTATTTTGATAAGTTAATAAAATTGCGAGGACGCAATTCCCAAAAGGGTGGAAGGATGTAACATCCCAGGTAAATAAATAATAAAGAATTTTCATAATTATTAATATTTACGAATTAAATATTAATTTTATTTTAAAGGGGTTTCCATGTTCGATAGCGTACCCGATACGCAATGATGAGTTTCATTGAAACTTACGTAGCGCACTAGTAATAAAATAATATTATTTTAAATGTTAGTTAACAAGTAGCTGTTGTACTGGCGGGAATGGATAGAAATAACTAAAATATGATTTGATATGTTTTCAAATGTTTATACATTTACCCAATAAAAGATAAAGGCTTAAAATACGGAAAGAGTTCAATTTTAGGGCATATATACTCTAATTTTCACTAAAGGTTCACTTATCACCTTTTAATGGTGAACCATCATTAAATATAGTTTTGATCGCTCTTATACTTTATTTTGGACCAAATATAACTCTTTTTTAGAATCGGGACATCAAAATTTACTTTGTGTAAATTTTTGGTACCTTTCTGATAAAGTTCATTTTTTTTATGAATAGTGTAAAATGTTGTATTTTAATTCAAAACCTCTTTTTAATCTAAATTATTTATATGATTAGATTATTATTTTAATTGGTTTTAAAGTGAAATTAGAAAATATTTTTACTAGTTAATCCAATGGTGGTCATTGGAATCAATTTCACTTTGAAATTGGACGTAAACTAGTGTCAATATTTTGATACTTATTGTTTCACAAAAACACGCTATTTGTCATGACAACGGGAATTAATTATTAAATTAATTAATTTGACTTATATGTTTTGAATTTTGTAAAATGGACTTCATTTTTGAATTCGGAATATCAAATATAGCTTAGGGTGAATTTTTGGTAATTTTCTGAAAAACTTCAATTTTTGTTGAATAGTGAAACCACTAAGTGGTAATCAAGAAAACTGATTTTTCAGTTAAATGAAAGTTTACCACTAATGTGTATTGAATTTTGAAAATCCGACATACATGGTTTTCATTAAGAAGTAAAATGTGGTTCAATGGGATGAAAATAATTTTTTGGTGAATAGTAACTTTTTTCATTAATCGCGATTAGAGGTAATTAGTGTAGTTTAAGGTAAAAATGCTATTATAAGAATGTGAAAACACCATTACACTTGTCCTAAACCTATTGGGTGATTCATGGAAGACCATGAAAATCCATGGGCCAACTTGGGGACCCCATGGAGCCACTTTAGTTGGAAAATGACATTAATATATTTTTATTTAATGTTAAAGTAAAAATGACACTAACATAAATTGTTTTACTAAACTAATTTTTGAGTGGGGTTATACAAGCCCAAATTTTGATTATAAATAGTCATTGGAAAGATAAAAAGATTTCATACATCATAGTATTTTGTTTATAATTTTTAGACATTAAATAAAGTAAATTATATATGACATAATAATGATGCAGCGATGACATCATTATTTGACGATTTAAATAAAATGGAATGATAATGTAGAATCTATGAACTAAACATGTCCAAAACCAATTGGATGAGTGGCTTTAGAACCCTTATCACATTATCCACGAATTATATCAATGTGGAACCTTTTAAAACCGAAACACATTTTCAAATAAAGTAATATTTCTTTACTTTCCAAAAGTGCCCCTCCTCTCCTCTTATAAAAGGCCCCCACCTCTACCTCATTTCACACAATCCTAAAGCCTTTGGCTCGGCCAACCCCTGCCCAATTACTCTCTCCACATACCTCTCCTAATCCTAAAGGATTCCCTTTGGGCAGAATCCTTTCAAAGGAAGCCTTTAGGCACAAATCAAAAGAGAGTTACACTTTTAAAGGTAATTCATTCTCTCTTGTTCATTTGTTTTATTTTGCTTCTCCAACCCTCTAAACTCTTTTTATTTACTTATTTTATAAAAACACCAGTATCTTCAATATACTAGGATGTTTTTATATGATTTATTTGAGCTACACTCTCACACAACTACATCAAATGGTTAAAGAACATACGGTTTCCGTGGATGGCGAAATTCTCCCTCCCGAAACGATGATTGTTCAATACTCATTTAACACCTTCAAGGGTGGCCATTATGATGTCACTATTTTTATATATGATATATAATATGTTTATGTTTTCTTTAAGCTTCTGTATTTTTCATTTTTGGCATACCTTTATGGTTTCCATTATGGGTAAACACGATATCTTCATTTAAGGAAGTGCGGACTATCGCCCCCTCAAAGAGATGTGATTCGTTAATGCCATATGTGGGACGTGTAAACGATGGATTTAAAGTTATTATATATGATGTTATACTGTAATTATAGTATACCTCTATATCATTATTATTTCTTTCCATTAAAGAATGAGATTGAAATGAAAGTAGCGTTCATGCGTACGTACGGCTTACCGTCTCCATGAACGGTGCATTTCATTTCTTATCCCCAAATGTAATGTACTATTAAAAGTTCATGTATATAATGGATATATATAATTAATAATATATCTAAATGATGAATATAATTATGGAATTAAAATATACATAACTCTCATTTAGTTTTAATTCCATTAATATGACAAAGAAATGAAAGTAGCGTTCATGCGTACGTACGGCTTACCGTCTCCATGAACGGTGCATTTAATTTCTTACCTTTAAATGATTATGTAATATTATAAATACATGTATATGCTTGATATATATGATATATATGATATCAAAATTAGTAATGTCATTCTGGATATAAATAACCTTTAACCACACGAACAACATGTAATTGTAAGAAGTCCACTTTCGACTTAAGAACCAAATATCGACAAAACAAACATTATTAACTTAAATGGTTACATAATGTTTATAACATGGCAATAAGTGATATAAAAGGAATAATTAACTTTAAAAAGGTTCTTAATCAAGTATAAATTAACTCAAGTTTATTATTCAGGACGTTAAAGAATGATCGAGTCAAATCGGACCCGAGGTAAGGGACTTTGTCTCAATCTCCTTTCATTGAGGCATATTTCATTTTATACACAACTTTCTTTTATACGGTGTATAAACACCTTTGAATTTTACTTTTATACAATAGGAATCGTTTTCTATGAAGCGTTTTATTAAACGACAAAAAAGAATGTTTTTTTTACGTATGCGGTGACAACGAACTTTTCCGCCGCCGCGAGTATTATTTGGTCTTTGGCTTTCTCAACAAGTCGTGATGTTTTTAGAATAAAATAAATACCATATACTCTTTTATGTATTTTGGTATTGAAAATGGTTTTCAAAAAGGATTCTATTATGTCAATATATGTTTATGATATATTGTGATTGAAATGTGGAAATGTTATCATTCCTTTATATTGGTTTTATGTTTTTTGATTTTATACTGGTACTTGGACAATTTAACGGGTGGTTACATTATAAACCATGTGACGGGTGGTGCCGTGAATACCAGGACGGGTGGTTACGTTATAACCTCCAATGCATTGGGTATGGAAGTCGGCCGTATGGCTATTCCATTAAGTATGTATGGAAATTGGGCGTATGGCTATTCCATTAAGTGATATGTGTGGAGTCGACCGTATGGTTATTCCACTTAAGTATGTTTATGTCCCATGTTACCTTTATATATGTTATGTGTTCTTTATATGGGTTTTATGGTAATACTTTGGTTACAAAAAGGTAAGTAATGATACTTTATTCAGTGAAGAGTTTTTACTACTTCATGAAGGTGAAGGTATTACTTTGATAGAGTATACATGGTTTACTTGATTTTGAAAAACTAACTGTTTTCATTCTTTGTGTATCCCTTACTGAGCTTTTTATGCTCACCCCAAGTTTTTCGAAATGTTTTTCACAGGACTTAATGTGAAATAAGGTCAAGGATGGGATCAAGGGAATGTCACGCTATATAAAACATGGAACTAGACATGTTTCTTTTTAAGAGTTTTTTTTATGGAAACTTAGTAGAAGTGTCTACTTTGTAATATTTTGAGATGTAATAGTTATGTTCTAATTCTCTAAAACTCTAAACTTGAAAAGATCCTCGACGTGAATTATTAATTTAATTCAATATTAAGTAAGGTTTAAGGCTGGGGCCTTATAATTTTTGGGCAATTAATCTTGGTAAAATATTATTTTATGGAGTTTGAAGATTAAATAAAACAAAATTCTTAGTTATGGGAGTGAAATGGGTAATCTATTTGTGTATTTAATGTCCAAAAAAACCTTTATGGGATTGTAAAAAGTATAGGAGATTTGGTAACATTTTTTAAGTGGGGGACAAAACAGACATGATATTTTTAAAAAGAAACAGTTATACCAACATATTTCTCATGATAAAATTCTCCAAAATTTACCATTTTAAAACCATATAATAGATATGATCTAAATATGACCATTATATAGAATTTACACATGTTTTGGGTCATTTTTAATCGTTAATATATTTTTTAACCCCATGAAAATATTTTTTTACCTTAATCATAGTTAATATTTTTTATTGTTTTTGCTATTCAATATGGTGAAAAATTACATTTACCATATTATAATATATAAATTATTACGGTTATATTATTTAATAAATTATTAAAAATTAAACTCACTTGTCTGGCACTATATATTCTAAAATTAAACCCATATTCGTGTAAAAAAATAGTTTCCCAAAATAGAAATATTAAAATGTATAAACTCTTTTTTCCAAAATTTTATATGAAAATGGAAAATATTTCCATATTTTTATCAACAAATTTATAATTTTACTAATTTAATATTTTATACCACAATAATATAAAAAAGATTATTTTAAATGGTATATTCGAAAAGTCAGTGTTAATTAATTAAATGAACTTTTTACTATTCATCAAAAAAGTATACCTTTTAGAGAAATCCAAAAACATCGTCCTAAGATATTTTCTGATATTCATTGAATTTATTTTATTCATGTGTATTCATGTAATAGGTTCATCAAAATTGTGTGATGGGTTTGTCCAAATATTTCTTTTGTTTATAATCAATGATCAACCTGAGATTTAAAAAATGATAAATTTTGTGATCAAAATATTTCAATAAAAGAATGCCGATAATTAATAAAAACTATAACCAAATATCAAATCATTTTATATTATTTATAATAATTTTATGAAATTAATTAATTTACAGGGGATAAAATATTACTACCTTTTTGGATCTGATAAGGGATCTACATTACATCGTCATGCATTTTTTGAATGAAGGGAAGATTACCAATACCGGTGGTCCACACATGTCTCAAAATTATTTGAATTCCATCATAAGAATATTTGGGCTCTATCATGGAAGATCATATCACTTGATTAGTTCTCCCTTGAACGTCCCATGAGTAGCTTATGATGTATTCTACATGATCACTCTTGACATGAGAGTGTATATATAAGGCCCCAGCCTTAAACCTTACTTAATCTTGAGTTATTACAAGATTACACATTGAGGATCTTTTCGGGTTTAGAGTTTTAGAGAATTAGATCATAAAACATGCATTACAT
This sequence comes from Viscum album, assembly GCA_963277665.1. Taxonomy (NCBI): domain Eukaryota; kingdom Viridiplantae; phylum Streptophyta; class Magnoliopsida; order Santalales; family Viscaceae; genus Viscum; species Viscum album. The sequence goes on from OY728159.1 coordinate 1,222,884,465, forward strand.
TCCACATATAAACAAAGTGGTTACATAAAGATATTATTCTTCATTCCCATCAATGGAAACACATTTAAAATAAAACAAGGATTATTTCTTGACACATCCTTGACTCTATCATCTTATCATGTACCTTTCCCTTGACCTGTGAAAAACATTTCAAAAACTTGGGATGAGCATAAAAACTCAGTATGGGTTATAAAAACATGGAAAGGAAACATGGGTACATACATACATAAGAGTGAAATCATACTTTACCCATTAAACATAATCACTTTAACATACCTCATCAAATCATGAATAAATCATAGAAATCATAAGACATAAAGGTAATTTGAGGCATTCATAACATTCTTACGTAGGGAGTAACCCTCTTGGTTACGTTTGGAATACCCATCACAGTATATTCCCTAAAATCTCATCGGAGAAACCTTAACGTTTCACTCCTTCGCATTACCCAATGCATTGGAGAGCTATAACGGGCTCACCCGCCCTTAGTTTATCACGGAACCACCCGTCTTCATAATAATGCCCAAGAAACATAACAAAATCATATCACATAAAACATGTATAAAGGAAACATAAAATTTCCACATTTCAATCACGAGATATCAATACAACACATTGATATAAAAACATTATGAGAACCATTTTCAATACTAAAATAAAAGAAAAGTAAAACATGGTATTTATTTTTCTTTTAAAAAGAAGGTATGGCTTGTAGAGGAAGCCGAAACTCAAATAACGGTCACGACGGCGGAGAAGTCGTTGTCGCCGCATACGTACGACAAAAACATTCCCTTTTGTCATTTAGTAAACGCTTTGTATAAAAAAGATTCCTTTTGAATAAACGTAAAAGTCAAAGGGCTTTATACACCGTATAAAAGAAAGTTGTGTATAAAATAAAATATGCCTCAACGAAAGGAGATTGAGACGAAGTCCCATACAAAGATAATTTTTAAAATAAAATAGATACATTATGTGTATTAACTATAAGTACACATAAATAAAGTACAAATACAAGATACGACATAATAATATAATGACATAATTTGAAAGTAGGAGATTAACCCAAAGAATGGAAATTGGGTTAAGAAGTTCCCATACCTCGTATCTGACTTGACCCGACCGTTCTTTAAACTCCTGAATAATAAACTTTAGTTAATATCTACTTGATTATGAATCTTTTCCAAGTTCATTATTCCTTTTATACCATGTTATGAACATCATGTAATCATTTAAGTTAATAATGTTCATTTTGTCGGTATTTGGTTCTTAAGTCAAAAATAGACTTCTTACACTTACATGTTGTTAATTTGGTCAATGTTTCATTATATCCAGAATGGTATTCATGATGTAGATATCATATATGTCATATATATCCAGTACATACATGTATTTAAAATATTACATAATCATTTAGAGGTAAGAAATGAAATGCACCATTCATGGAGACGGTAAGCCGTACGTACGCATGAACGCTACTTTCATTTCTTTGTCATATTAATGGAATTAAAACTAAATGAGACTTATGTATATTTTAATTCCAGAATTATATTCATCATTTAGATATATCATTAATTATATATATCCATTATATACATGTACTTTTAATAGTACATTACATTTGGGGATAAGAAATGAAATGCACCGTTCATGGAGACGGTAGTCCGTACGTACGCATGAACGCTACTTTCATTTCTATCTCATACTTTAATGGAAATAAATGATAATGATATATATAGGTATATTATAATTCCAGTATAACATCATATATAATAACTTTAAATCCATCCTTTACACGTCCCACATATGGCATTAACGAATCACATCACTTTGAGGGGGCGGTAGTCCGCACTTCCTTAAATGAAGATATCGCGTATACCCATAATGGAAGCCATAAAGGTAAGACACAAATGAAAAATACAGAAGCATAAGTAAAACATAAACATATTACATATCATATATAAAAATAGTGACATCATAATGGCCACCTTTGAAGGTGTTAAATGAGTATTGAACAATCATCGTTTCGGGAGGCAGATTTTCGCCATCCACGGAAACCGTATGTTCTTTAACCATTTGATGTAGTTGTGTGAGAGTGTAGATCAAATAAATCTTATAACAACATCCTAGTATATTGATGATACTGGTGTTGTTACAAAAGAAGTATATAAAAAGAGTTTAGGGGGTTGGAGAAGCAAAATAAAACAAATGAACATGAGAGAATGAATTACCTTAAAAAGTGTAACTCCTTTTGAGTTGAGCCTAAAGTCTTCCTTTGAAGGGATTCTGCCCAAAGGGAATCCTCTAGGATGAGGAGAGGGATGTGGAGAGAGCAAATGGGCAGGGGTTGGCCGAGCCAAAGGCTTGAAGAGTGTGTGAAATGAGGTAGAGGTGGGGGCCTTTTATAAGAGGAGAGGAGGGGCACTTTTGGAAGTAAAGAAATATTACTTTATTTGAAAATGTGTTTCAGTTTTAAAAGATCCCACATTGATAGAATTCGTGGATAAGGTGATAAGGGTTCTAAATCCACTCATCCAATTGGATTTTTCCATGTGTAGTTTTTAGATTTTTCATTATCTTTCCATTTTATTTAAATCGTCAAATAATGATGTCATCGCTGCATCATTATTCTGTCATAAATAATTAAATTTATTTAATGTCTAAAAATTATAAAAAAAATACTATGATGTAGGAAATCTTTTTATATTTCCAATGAATATTTATAATCAAAAATATGAATTGTATAACCCTACTTAAAAATTGTTTTAGTAAAACATATCATGTTTGTGACAATTTTACTTTTCCATTAAATAAAAATATATTATTGTCATTTTCCAACTAAAGTGGCTCCATGGGGTTCCCAAGTTGGCCCATGGCTTGTATTGGTCGGCCATGACTCACCCAATAGATGTAGGACAAGTGTCATGGTGTTTTCACATTCTTATAATATCATTTTTACCTTAAACTACACTAATTACCACTAATCGCGATTAAAAACTTAATAATTTACTATTCACCAAAAAAATTATTTTAATCTCATTGAACCACATTTTACTTCTTAATGACAACCATGTATGCCGGATTTTCAAAATTCAGTACACATTAGTGGTAAACTTTCATTTAACTGAAAAATCAGTTTGCTTGATTACCACTTAGTGGTTTCACTATTCATCAAAAATTGAAGTTTTTCAGAAAATTACCAAAATTTCACCCTAAGCTATATTTGATATTCTGAATTCAAAAATGAAGTCTATTTTACAAAATTAAAATCATATAATTCACATTAATTAATTTAATAATTAACTCCCGCTGCCAGAGCAAATAGCGTGTTTTTACAAAACAATAAGTATCAAAAGATTGACACCAGTTTAAGTCTAATTTCAAAGTGAAATTGATTCCAATGACCACCATTGGATAAAATGGTAAAAATATATTCTAATTTCACTTCAAAACCAATTCAAAACATAATCTAATCATATAAATAAATTAGATTAAAAAGCAGTTTTGATGTAAAATGTAGTATTTTTCACTATTCATTAAAAAAAATGAACATTGTCAGAAAAATACAAAAAATTCACACAAGGTAAATTTTGATGTCCCAATCATAAAGAATAAGTTTATTTTGACAAACATATTTTATAAAATTGTCAAAAGATAGATTCAAAAATGGTTTTCCATCAAAAGGCAGTAAAACAATCTTTTAAGAATATTAGTGTATTCCATGCATAAGATTGTATTTACTTTCATTTTAAGCCTCTATAACACTATCTTAATCATTAATAGACATAGATAAAAATATCTATTATTCATTACTTACTTGGGATGTTACATCCTTCCCCCCTTTAGAAAATTGTGACCCCACAATTTATTTACTTATCGAATAAATGGGGGTACTTATCCCTCATTGCATTTTCAGATTCCCATGTTGCCTCTTCAATCATGTGGTTTTTCCAAAAAACCTTTACCTGGTGAATCACCTTATTCCGTAACACTTGCTCCCTGTGGTCAAGAATCTGGACCGGTTGTTCCTCATAAGATAGGTTCTCTTCCAGCTGAACTACCTCTGGACTCAAAACATGAGATGGATCTGGCATATACTTTCTCAACATCGAAACGTGAAAAACATTGTGTACCTAAGATAAACTCGGAGGTAAAGCCACTCGGTATGCAACTGATCCAACTCTCTCCAGAATTTCGTATGGCCCAACGAACCTTGGACTCAACTTTCCTTTCTTACCAAATCTCATCACACTTTCCATGGTGAAACCTTGAGAAAAACATGATCACCTACCTCGAAAGATAGATCCTTCCTCCGGTTATCCGCATAACTCTTCTGCCTGCTCTGAGATGTTCTCATGTGTTTCTGAATCAGCTGAACTTTTTCTGCCATCTCTTCTACCAATTCTGGTCCCATCAACTTCCTTTCACCCACTTCATCCCAGAAAGCTGGAGTTCGACACCGCTTCCCATATAATGCCTGAAATGGTGCCATCTGTATACTAGAATGAAAACTGTTATTATATGAAAACTCAACCAAAGAAAGATGTTGGTCCCAACTTCCCTGATAATCCATAGAACAAGATCGTAGCATATCCTCCAATGTCTGAATTGTTCGTTCTGACTGTCCATCTGATTGAGGATGAAAAGCTGTACTAAAATTTAATTCAGTACCCAACGACTTCTGAAGGCCTTTCCAAAAGTTAGAAGTAAACCTGGGATCACGATCCGATACAATGGAGAGAAGAACTCCATGTAACCTGACTATCTCTTTAAGATACAAACGGGAAAGTTGATCAAGAGAGAAAGTATCTCGTATAGCAAGGAAATGAGCAGACTTGGTCAAGCGATCAACAATAACCCAGATTGCATTATTACCTCGAGATGTCTTCGGTAATCCAACAACAAAGTCCATGGATATATTCTCCCATTTCCACTCTGGCACTGGTAAAGGCTGAAGCATCCCTTTCGGTAACTGCCGCTCTGCTTTAACCTGTTGACATGTCAAACACTTCATAGTAAAATCAGCAATATCTCTTTTCATTCCATCCCACCAGTAATACTCCTGCAGATCTCTATACATCTTAGTACTGCCAGGATGAACTGAAAATGGAGAACTATGAGCTTCACATAACAACTCTCTCTTCAACTGTGAATCCCAAGGCACACATAACCTCTTCACAAACCTCAAAACACAAACACAAACTTATCCAAGAACTCATGGAAAATTTTATTCATTAAGTCCATGAATACAGTAGGTGCATTGGTTAGCCCAAAAGGCATTACTACAAATTCATAATGGACATATCTAGTACGGAACACAATCTTCGGAACATCTGCTTCTTTTACTTTCAACTGATGGTACCCCGACCTCAAGTCAATCTTCGAAAAATACTGAGCTCCCTAGAGCTGACACCACTTCATTCGATGGCCCAACATCTGCTGAAGTAGTTGCAAAGGATTTCACCACCCCTTTCTGCTTGTAGTCTAACTGCTTCCCATCACTCAAGCTCTTTGTCGGACACTCGTTTGCATAGTGACCCATTTCATTGCACTTATAACATTTCACTAACTGTAAATCAAATTTGTTCTTACCTTCACCTTGATCCTTTTCAGTGCAATCACGAGCCTTATGTCCCATCTTACCACATCGGTAGCACTTTCCAGAATTCAGAAGACATTCCCCAGCATGCCTTTTTCCACATTTATCACAAACTGGAAACTTAGTTTTCTTACCATCAGACTTTTTTGAAGAATTCTTACCTTTCTCCTGCCACCTCGGTCTCTTCTTCTGCTGGTTGTTATAGAAAACTTGGTCATCGGCAAACTCCATTTACACCTTCTCAGCACATCGATCAAGCTTTTGATAACTTTTAAACTCACGAGAAGCTAATGCCCTTCGATACTTTGGCTTTAATCCTGAGTAAAAATGATTGATTTTACTATCAATGTCCCGGATAAAATTTGGAGCATACCTTGCCAATCGAGTGAACTTTTCTTCATAGGCAGCCACTGAGTCTTCCTCTTGCCTCAATTCCAAGAATTGCTTTTCCATCCTAAGTCGAACAGCCTTAGGAAAATACTTCTCAAGAAACATACCTTTGAATTCATCCCAGTCAAGAGCATCAATCTCATCGGCGTCCCTGATATTTTTAACCATAGACCACCACTGATCTGCTTCATCCTCCAAACGGTAAATAGCAAGACTAACCTTTTGATTGTCTGAACACCCCATGACATCAAAAATCTTCTCCAGTGCTTTAATCCACCCTTCAGCTAGCACAGGGTCAGATGATCCTCTGAATGATGGGGGATGTTGCCTCATGAAATGTTCCACCACTGACATGTTCCTCTGCGGTTGATCTGGCTGATCTCGTGCATGGATACCACCACCATTTATAGCCTGAGTCAACTGTGCCATCACTGCAACAAACTGTTCAGTTCCGATTCCGACCATCTCAGGTTGCTGATTTGGAAGGCTGTCTTCCTCCGGATGTCGTCCCAACATAGCTGCTTTGTTTCCCCTACGGAAAACCATTCTGAACATGGAAATATCTTAGGCGAAGCAACATGGTAATCCGTAAATGCTATATCATTTCAAAAAAAAATATTTTTAGATAATCATTTAATAGAATTCTAACTCCTAAAGTTATCTAAACCGACCTCTGATACCAACTATAAGGCCCCAGCCTTAAACCTTACTTAATCTTGAGTTATTACAAGATTACACATTGAGGATCTTTTCGGGTTTAGAGTTTTAGAGAATTAGATCATAAAACTTGCATTACATTCCACATATAAACAAAGTGGTTACATAAAGATATTATTCTTCATTCCCATCAATGGAAACACATTTAAAATAAAACATGGATTATTTCTTGACACATCCTTGACTCTATCATCTTATCATGTACCTTTCCCTTGACCTGTGAAAAACATTTCAAAAACTTGGGATGAGCATAAAAACTCAGTATGGGTTATAAAAACATGGAAAGGAAACATGGGTACATACATACATAAGAGTGAAATCATCCTTTACCCATTAAACATAATCACTTTAACATACCTCATCAAATCATGAATAAATCATAGAAATCATAAGACATAAAGGTAATTTGAGGCATTCATAACATTCTTACGTAGGGAGTAACCCTCTTGGTTACGTTTGGAATACCCATCACAGTATATTCCCTAAAATCTCTTCGGAGAAACCTTAACGTTTCACTCCTTCGCATTACCCAATGCATTGGAGAGCTATAACGGGCTCACCCGCCCTTAGTTTATCACGGAACCACCCGTCTTCATAATAATGCCCAAGAAACATAACAAAATCATATCACATAAAACATGTATAAAGGAAACATAAAATTTCCACATTTCAATCACGAGATATCAATACAACACATTGATATAAAAACATTATGAAAGCCATTTTCAATACTAAAATAAAAGAAAAGTAAAACATGGTATTTATTTTTCTTTTAAAAAGAAGGTATGGCTTGTAGAGGAAGCCGAAACTCAAATAACGGTCACGACGGCGGAGAAGTCGTTGTCTCCGCATACGTACGACAAAAACATTCCCTTTTGTCATTTAGTAAACGCTTTGTATAAAAAAGATTCCTTTTGAATAAACGTAAAAGTCAAAGGGCTTTATACACCGTATAAAAGAAAGTTGTGTATAAAATAAAATATGCCTCAACGAAAGGAGATTGAGACGAAGTCCCATACAAAGATAATTTTTAAAATAAAATAGATACATTATGTGTATTAACTATAAGTACACATAAATAAAGTACAAATACAAGATACGACATAATAATATAATGACATAATTTGAAAGTAGGAGATTAACCCAAAGAATGGAAATTGGGTTAAGAAGTTCCCATACCTCGTATCTGACTTGACCCGACCGTTCTTTAAACTCCTGAATAATAAACTTTAGTTAATCTCTACTTGATTATGAATCTTTTCCAAGTTCATTATTCCTTTTATACCATGTTATGAACATCATGTAATCATTTAAGTTAATAATGTTCATTTTGTCGGTATTTGGTTCTTAAGTCAAAAATAGACTTCTTACACTTACATGTTGTTAATTTGGTCAATGTTTCATTATATCCAGAATGGTATTCATGATGTAGATATCATATATTTCATATATATCCAGTACATACATGTATTTAAAATATTACATAATCATTTAGAGGTAAGAAATGAAATGCACCGTTCATGGAGACGGTAATCCGTACGTACGCATGAACGCTACTTTCATTTCTTTGTCATATTAATGGAATTAAAACTAAATGAGACTTATGTATATTTTAATTCCAGAATTATATTCATCATTTAGATATATCATTAATTATATATATCCATTATATACATGTACTTTTAATAGTACATTACATTTGGGGATAAGAAATGAAATGCACCGTTCATGGAGACGGTAGTCCGTACGTACGCATGAACGCTACTTTCATTTCTATCTCATACTTTAATGGAAATAAATGATAATGATATATATAGGTATATTATAATTCCAGTATAACATCATATATAATAACTTTAAATCCATCCTTTACACGTCCCACATATGGCATTAACGAATCACATCACTTTGAGGGGGCGGTAGTCCGCACTTCCTTAAATGAAGATATCGCGTATACCCATAATGGAAGCCATAAAGGTAAGACACAAATGAAAAATACAGAAGCATAAGTAAAACATAAACATATTACATATCATATATAAAAATAGTGACATCATAATGGCCACCTTTGAAGGTGTTAAATGAGTATTGAACAATCATCGTTTCGGGAGGCAGAATTTCGCCATCCACGGAAACCGTATGTTCTTTAACCATTTGATGTAGTTGTGTGAGACTGTAGATCAAATAAATCATATAACAACATCCTAGTATATTTATGATACTGGTGTTGTTACAAAAGAAGTATATAAAAAGATTTTAGGGGGTTGGAGAAGCAAAATAAAACAAATGAACATGAGAGAATGAATTACCTTAAAAAGTGTAACTCCTTTTGAGTTGAGCCTAAAGTCTTCCTTTGAAGGGATTCTGCCCAAAGGGAATCCTCTAGGATGAGGAGAGGGATGTGGAGAGAGCAAATGGGCAGGGGTTGGCCGAGCCAAAGTCTTGAAGAGTGTGTGAAATGAGGTAGAGGTGGGGGCCTTTTATAAGAGGAGAGGAGGGGCCCTTTTGGAAAGTAAAGAAATATTACTTTATTTGAAAATGTGTTTCAGTTTTAAAAGATCCCACATTGATAGAATTCGTGTATAAGGTGATAAGGGTCCTAAATCCACTCATCCAATTGGATTTTGCCATGTGTAGTTTTTAGATTTTTCATTATCTTTCCATTTTATTTAAATCGTCAAATAATGATGTCATCGCTGCATCATTATTATGTCATAAATAATTAAATTTATTTAATGTCTAAAAATTATAAAAAAAATACTATGATGTAGGAAATCTTTTTATATTTCCAATGAATATTTATAATAAAAAATATGACTTGTATAACCCTACTTAAAAATTGTTTTAGTAAAACATATCATGTTTGTGTCAATTTTACTTTTCCATTAAATAAAAATATATTATTGTCATTTTCCAACTAAAGTGGCTCCATGGGGTCCCCAAGTTGGCCCATGGCTTGTCTTGGTCGGCCATGACTCACCCAATAGATGTAGGACAAGTGTCATGGTGTTTTCACATTCTTATAATATCATTTTTACCTTAAACTACACTAATTACCACTAATCGCGATTAAAAACGTAATAAGTTACTATTCACCAAAAAATTATTTTAATCTCATTGAACCACATTTTACATCTTAATGACAACCATGTATGTCGGATTTTCAAAATTCAGTACACATTAGTGGTAAACTTTCATTTAACTGAAAAATCAGTTTGCTTGATTACCACTTAGTGGTTTCACTATTCATCAAAAATTGAAGTTTTTCAGAAAATTACCAAAATTTCACCCTAAGCTATATTCGATATTCTGAATTCAAAAATGAAGTTTATTTTACAAAATTAAAATCATATAAGTCACATTAATTAAGTTAATAATTAACTCCCGCTGCCAGAGCAAATAGCGTGTTTTTACAAAACAATAAGTATCAAAAGATTGACACCAGTTTAAGTCTAATTTCAAAGTGAAATTGATTCCAATGACCACCATTGGATAAAATGGTAAAAATATATTCTAATTTCACTTCAAAACCAATTCAAAACATAATCTAATCATATAAATAAATTAGATTAAAAAGCAGTTTTGATGTAAAATGCAGTATTTTTCACTATTCATTAAAAAAATGAACATTGTCAGAAAAATACCAAAAATTCACACAAGGTAAATTTTGATGTCCCAATCATAAAGAATAAGTTTATTTTGACAAACATATTTTATAAAATTGTCAAAATATAGATTCAAAAATGGTTTTCCATCAAAAGGCAGTAAAACAATCTTTTAAGAATATTAGTGTATTCCATGCATAAGATTGTATTTACTTTCATTTTAAGCCTCTATAACACTATCTTAATCATTAATAGACATAGATAAAAATATCTATTATTCATTACTTACTTGGGATGTTACAGTATAGTGGAAGATGATCGCTTTATGTCTATGGGAGTGTTCTTGTAGAAGGGAGTTCATTTGGACTTAGTGAGTATTCTGGACACTCATTATGGACAACTAAAAATGAATTGGATATATTTAAAATATAACATTGAAAGGTTTATATACCACTATAATTTGAAATAATTAACTTAACAAGTTCCCAAAAATATATATTTAATCCCTCCATAACCCCATGTCTATAATAATATTATTATTATTTCTAAACATGCACTAAAATCGTACATTGAAATTAAATATTATTTTTTGAAATAATATTCAATATATATTATTTCACACTTGATAATTCAAACCATTCCTCTATTCATCTTTAAAATTCATCGAGAATTGAATATTCTATATTATAACGATCAATAAATATAATTTTATTATTATCCAAAAAATAAATAAATATTATATTAATAAAATAGAATAGGAACATTTATTAAATATTCCATTGAAATTATATTCTACTGAATAAATGAGGAAGGAATATATAGGATGAATAAAATAGTAATAGTTATTAAATAACATGTAGGAGTAACATTCATTTATCTTGATAAATGATAAAAAATAATATATTATTTAACTATGTTACTGGATACACATAGTGTATGACCATTAGGCCTATTTCTTAGTGTCATTAGGTAAATCCGCCTAATGTCCATGATTATTGTCTTGAAACATGCCATAGAACCCATATAGAAATATTTTCACTCCTAAATTACATAATACCTCATATGAATGTCTCTTTTTAATATAATCACATTATAATTTTATCTACCATCAAGTAGGTTTCATGTTGGTGTCATTATATATTGTGATCGGTGTCTCTATATTTTAATTCCAATAAATTGAACTTGAAAATAGAACACCATGGGCATGGATATATTTATACTATATCATTCTCATCAAAAGGCCTGATATATCACTATTTGTTATGGAACATAAAGGGAAATCACTTTCCATGATTATTCATCAATGCAATATTACTCATGACACACCCAACACATATTACCTTTCTCCAGACATATGGATCATATTCATAAAAAAAATCAACGTATGTGACTTATAATATTCATTAATAATACTATTTAATTATAAGAATCAACATAGTTGTTTTGTAGATAAGAATATGCAATGGAACCAACAAATGTGGACTTCCTAATACTATGTATTTTTCTTATAATATCATACAGATGATATTAGTAAAGGAGTAAACTTTATTGAAAGATGATTCCTTGGCCCAAAACGGCCATAGAAAAATTATTATAAAATAAAGTGTTTACAGAAGTCTGAAATGTGGGATCATATTACAATATTTATCATGAAAGGGATGTAAGAAAGTAGGGAGGTCGTTGAACCATGTAATGTATTGATTTAAAACCCTAGTTCATAGGACATCTGCCACCATTTTTTCATCTCGATAAATAAGAGTGATGATGTTGTTGAGATCGATAAGTGAACAGGTGCAGTCCATCCAACGTGTAGTAATCACCCAAGCAAGATGTGTTATTCTATTCCAACTAGCCTGTATGATGTCAGTCGAATCACATTCAATCTAGATATTGTTCTATCTAGGTATTTTGGTGAAGGAAATAGAATGTATTAAACTCATCATATTATCATCAATAGAGGTTTTGATTCCACAGCTACACGTGAATTATCCATGGATTTAATAGAGGTGATTCCTAAAGATTTTATAGCAAACCAAAGGATCTGGATTTCATTTGGAGGCACCATCAATATTAACATTAATCCATCCAGGAAGAGGAGATCGGAAGAACCATTACAAAGTGCATTGTGGTTGATAGTAATTTACATTAATTCGAAGACGTCGCAGGATTTTAATATCATGCACAATGTCTTGGAAATGTCCATCATTTATCAAATCGGTTTCCCATATGGAAATGAGGATTTGTAATCAGACCTCATTTCAATTGAATGATTAATTTTTATGAAAAATGGAATTCTGATCATACGATATCACATGATAGATCTGAGAAATTACATATACGATGTGGTCATTTATTTGATGGGAGTCGTCCATTTTCGCACATTGTTTTAGTCGTGTATTAAAAGAGACAATAACCAACCATCTACAACAAAATCTATCAAAAATATAATTCCAAAATGTAGAAGAATTATCACATTAATTAAAGAGATGATTATTATCTACTATGGGTTTATTACAGGGATTTTATTTTGAACAGATCTGGGTTCCTAAAGATTGATGAAAACTCTCTATTCGGACTTTGTTGTGCACATGACTCCATATGATAATGAATCTTGGAGGCTTTATCCAAGGCCTGTTAAAATGATTTTTTCCAACTTGAATCACTTTCTGAGTTCCAAATGTAATGATTTTAAAAATTCATAGTGTTAAGAATACCATTATGTGTAGGTAAACAAATTTAGATATCCTTTGTATTTGAGAAAGGGACATTTTCAGTGATATTCCAAATATTTTTAGGGAGATGATCATATTGATAGTAGAGAATAACTCTTATATATTAGTTACTACTCTTAGGGGTTTGTTCGAGAGATATAATAGTAACTAAGGTCGTGCCAGTCCATTTATCCATCCAGAATTTCATGGAGGGTTCCTTAGAGACTTTCCATCTAGAATTATTCATAATATTGAAGAATGATTGTCTGGTGGATGGTCAGAGAGATTTATTAATGGAATTTCAGATTCTTATCTTATGTTTTTTTAGAAATCTATTTTTCAGGGAATTAATAGATTCAGAAATATTATGTATAAGGGTTCATGTGAGTCTATCTTAAAGATCATCATTGTGGTACTTAATATTTTTCATGTTGATACCACTTTTTTCAATTGGATTGCAACAAGTTGACTAGGGTACAACCACAAGCTGTATTTCAAGAGTGCTTTCAATCAAAATAATTTTTTTTATTGCGTTGATCATTTTTTTACAATACCAACCGGACATTTTTAAACCATCATGGAGTAAACCCTCATGGATTAAATGATGGATTTAACTAGACATTGTCTGCCCGCCATAGAGAGTGATTTACCATTCCAAAAACATAGTTGGTTTATAACATGGTAAACTATTATAGCACAATATAAAGATATAGGTATTAAATAAAATATTTTAACACCAAGATATGAACAGGGCAGTGGGCCTTTTTTTAAATCTAATTCAGTTATAATTTTAGATTTTTTGTTGGATAGAAAGTTCATTCAATAGAGGATGTATGATTTATTCCAACTAATGATTTTCCCAGAAACATCTTTAGCGAGAGAGAGAGTTTTTATATGTTTAGAATTTTCATTTTATCACCATGAATGAATAGGATTATGTCGTCAGCATAAAAAAATTGAGTTGGGTCATTCACATTCCTAGTGACATTGATGGGTTTATGTTTATTCAGTTCCACTAGACAGTTGGTAGGTGGATAAGATAGTCTTATGTGGTCACGAAGATAATTATAGAGAGAGTCACCATTCATGACTCCATTGGTTAATTTGAAATATCCCTTGGGAGAACCATTTAATAAAATGGATATAGATGTTGAATTCAATAATTTTATTGATTATAATAATAAATGAAACACTATATCGAAAACATTGAAGAACATTGAAGATAATGTTCCAGTAAATAGTGTCAAAAGCCTTTTTGATGTCAAGTTTAATAGTTATTTAACCTCCTCTGTCAGTTTTATTCATGTTATTGATATGCTTAGAGGAAAGAAAAATACAGCGTTTAATAGATCTAGCCTTAATAAAATAAAATTGGTTCTAAGAAACAGTTTTATCTGTTATAGTAAAGAGTCTATTGGAAATTATTTTAGTGATTATTTTATAAAGGGTATTGATAAGGGTAATGGGTTTAAAAAATTGAATCTCAGAGGCATTTCCAACATTTTGGATAAAATAGAGGAATTGATCATTAAAGGCATGAGGAAGGACACCATTGGAAAAAATGATTTGACATGTTTGGAAACATCATCATGAATCACATCCCAATTGTGTGGGAAACCCATTATTGAAACCATCAAGACCCATAGAACTGTTGGGATTCAATCTAGATATAGTGTCATTAATTTCATTATTAAACAGAGTTTTGAGTCAGAAAGTGTCATCCTCATCAGTTACCACTATCGGAATGACCTCAAGAAAGAGGTCTTTGTTGAAATCAGAACCATTGATGATGGTTTCATAGTATGATATACTATAATGAGAAATGACATCTTCATTGTCAAGATGTTTTCCCCATATTTTAAAAGGGTTATCATCCTGCAATCCATGCAAATTATTTAAAGGGAGTTATAGGAATTAGTATTTCTATCACCATCAGAAAACTATTTATCTTTAAAAACATGTTTCCTCATGTTTTCTTTATAATTGAGCAAAGTGTTAAACTCAATCTCATGGTTTATTTCTTGAGTCGTATCAATATTGAAAAAAAATATTGTTATGGTATTGTAATTTATTTATATCATACATAAGAAGAAGTATTTCATTTTAATTTTTTGGATTCTGAGCTAAACCATCTTTTGAGAGTCTCTTTGAGGTGATTTAATTTAACAGAACAATCAAATGCATAATTTATGTGCCACATTGAGGACTAATATTTTTATATGGTATTAGTGCAATTATCATTATAGAAACATGAATTGTTAAATCTAAAAGGTAACATGGGACTCAAGCTTTTGGTGGACACATTGACCAGGATGGGATGATGGGAATAGTTTATCTTGTGATGTGTGGTGCTATAGATAATGTCCCATTTATTTAAATAAGGAACATTTGTGATTACTCTGTCTATATTAGAGGGAACCAATATATTTTAATTACTTCTATACCAAGTAAATTTCACCCAGTGTGATTAATTTAAATTATATTATTTTATATAATTGAAGCTTTAAATTCTATCATGGAAATAGTATAAGGGTATTGTCCAATTTTTTCACATGATTTGAGAATAGCATTGATGTCCTTAATAAGTAACAAATGATCATTAATTGTGGTGACTATATATGATAGGTAATTAAATAAATTTCTACTTTATTGATATAAATTCATAGCATAAAAAAGAAAATATTAAGAAAGGGTTATCATTTTTAATGTTGTAGGTAAAAATTTAGTCCCAAACATTGAAGATATTGATCTTTTCTACGAAAAAGTGTGAAAAAATCCCTGGAGTTTCAGCATTGGTGGTAGTTTTTATTGTACCAATAAAATATTAGTTATGATGGAACATGTTTTAATGTTTTTTAGACAAAATTATTTTTGTTTTAGCAATAGAAAACAACAAATGACAATGTTGTGATTTTAACCCTTCATCCTCACATCTCCTCAATTGATATAGAAAACATATCATAACTATTACTTTAAATATTATTGTTATGTTTGATAAAAACAATAGTATAACCTGTGATTACCATCTCCCCTTTCCCTTTATACACATGGGATATATCCTTAGTTATATTAATATTTTTTTTAACCTTATTTGTAGACCAAGGTTTTTCTCCTAGATCTTCTTTATATCATTCTACCATTCTCAGTGAAAAATTAACATCATGTCTTGTGCGGAACATGATATACAATATTCATACTATATCTAAAATACATGGTATCTAACTCATTCACTATTTCTACTTTTTTATATAAGGACACATTTTATCCAAAAATATTTATAGATTGTGACACTGGAACCAATCCCCTCTTCTATTTTTTCATATTAAATATATATTGTAACTTATCAGTGTATATACTTTTACATTTTCCAAGCATCATATTAGATCTATCATGAATGATCATGACCCCTAGAATATATGTTGTTTCACATAATTCCTTAATATGGAAACATTTGTTTTACAAGTTCTTAATATACTTTAAGACTTTAATCTCATTTCCAATAAGTAATATGCCATCAATATATACTATTAGCAACATGATTTCATTTCCCCAAAACCACTTTTAGACAAATCTCACACATTTTTTTCTTAATAAATTGAAATTATTTTTAGCATCATAGAATTGAATGTTCCATGAACAAGATGCTTGATTCAATCTTTAACTAGACCACTACATCATGTAAATATTTTTTTCATCACCTAGAGTCCCAAACAATAGTGGTTGTGTTCCATAGTATAACATCCTAGCATTTTGTCAAATGGAATCACCATTATAATAATTATTTCATATAGTATAAATCTCAAAAATTTGGATGGAGGACACAATACCAACGTTATAAATTAATAATGAATGAAATAAGAGCTATTTCTAGAAGATAAGGAACCTATAATAATGGAACAAAAACTTGACCTTTGGAATCTCAGTGTGACCATCAAGAATAGTAATATATATAATAGAATGGTTGCCTCACCTATAATAGTATAAATAAATTTGGTATCTTATGAATGAAAATATGATATATTTGTTTCATGTTGTAATTAAATAAATGTTTTAGAAATGGTAAATTAAGTGTTGGAATTTTTTTAATTAATAAATATTTAATTAAAATTTTATAATTAATATAATAAATAAAGAAATATTGTATTTTCACGAACTATATTCATAAATTGTTTTTCTAATGATTAGAAGTGATTTTTTTGATACCATAAGTAATTTTTCAAAGGGTCATAAAATTGTTTATAATTTTAAAAATATTATTTTTACGATAAATGAGGATTTTATTTCACAACTACAATTCTCATATTTTGAAAAATATTTTCATGAAATGGTGTCCATTTTTAAATTATACACATTAAAAAATGGTTAGGGTTTGTTTTTTGTATTTTTATATGATATATGTATTTTTTGGTGAAGTGGGATATATGATAATTTAATATAATAGCCAAATAAATGAATAATTGATTAATTAATGACATCTGGCTGATGTAATACCACAATATCAAAATTTCATGGATTATTTTTATATATTTAGTGATAAGTCTCAATCTAGTTATATTCTTCAGCCAAAATAAATAATTAATGAATAAAATAATAATAAAATCTCCCTCTCCTCCCTTATAAATACCACCCTTTCTACCCCTTCTCCTCACACCTTCTAAGACATGAAACATGTACAAGATATTCACAATAATCTTCACGTGACCCTCTCCCATGTCCAATATCCCTTGGTCTCATCAAAATTCCTATACCTTTTCCCTAAGGAGGACATCAAGGAGGATAAAATCATGACGTATAATCTTCATTATTATTCTTTTAATTTATATTCATTTTCTTTTCCTTTCTTGTACACTGTTCATTTCACATTATCCAAAATGCGTGATAACTTTATTATCATCTATATAATGTTATTTTATTATGTCAATGGAATAATTAATCATCAATCTTATTATCCTCTCCCCTTTTATTCAAAAAGAAAATCCTTGTTTGTGATGTGGCGATTTTGCACCATCATGGATGATTTATTTTCATCTTATTCTACTACATTAATGGCTTCTCATCAAACCATTATAATGGTTATGAAAGATTTAAAAATTTATGTTTTGAAATTTTTTATGTTTTCAAACTAATTTATAAAAATATCATTAAATAATAGAACAAAACATGTTTCTAGTAAACAAAAAATCACCAAAAATAATCTAAACCATTATCATTAAGATTTTATCCAATGAATCCATATCATATTCAGAAAAAAATAGAATATAAGAAATATTAAACTTTTATACATTCCTTAAAAATATAATTTTAATTCTGGATATGATCATTATATTAAACAATCATCTATGCGTGTATGAAAGTGATCATATCATTAAAATCAATAAAAAACACTCTCAGAATGATGTAATTGAACTCTACAACTCATTAAAATAGACATAAACAAATGTATAAAAAATACAGTGAATCAAATACATGTAAAATAGGCTCTTTATTTATTAATTAATGAATATAATTTTATTATCTATGATATGAAAGTAAATAATTCTTTTAGACATATGATAAGGGGATTCTCAAACACAATTATTTTTTTTGGGTTATTATCTCTTCCATTACATGAATGTTCATATTAAAATATCCAAATTTAATTTTAAATTTTAATAGGAAATAAAATTTTCAACTGATTTTATGGATTATGAAAATAGATTTCCAAAATAAATCTTGCTTCTAAAAAGACATGTTTTAATTCTCTTAATATTGTTTCTTCTACACTCATGATTAATGATTCTTATAACATGTATGATATTCCCATTTTTTTTTGGGAACCACAAGGTTTATTCATGATAGTATGCTTTATGAAATTCTTATGAATGCCATTTACATTCCATATGTTGTTTTATTTCTAAGATAGATATTAAATCTATATTGAATGCATGATTATGTAAATGTTATGAAGTGAACGGTGTGGCCATTGTTATAGAGTGCTCCAATACATTGGGAAATGTGATGTTTATCCACATATAATGTTAAATAGTTGTGATAATTATTCTATATACATTTAGAATGCTATGTGGAAGTTGACCATTAAGACATGTTGTTTTATGTTTATGCATTTCCACATTCATTGGATTTATATAATTCTTCCTCTCATGATTATGATTATGTTCGTTTTATGTTTATCATTATATGAATACTATTTATGGGGACAACATTGGGGATAATATTAATCTAGATATGATTGAATTAAATATTTTTTATTAATAATTAAGTAAATGTTTTGTATGGCCTTAATGGTCCAAAGACAACATACCGTTGGATCATTGTTGTGTAATGGTTTTCTGTTTTTTAAAATGATTTAATAGTCAGGTAAGAAAAGTATGGTATCTATAGTTTTTATGAGAGCATAGTTTAGTTAATTTTGGATTATTGATTAGAGAACATTAGTGAAATCCCATAATATAAGACTACTTATTTTAAAGAGACTCGGAATTGTTGTTTTAGAAATGTGATAAAAATAGGGATACCACTAGATATACCTTTAGAGTAAATTTGTTAGTGGAATAAATTATTTATTCAGGACATGTTTAATTAAGTTTTGTTTAAGCATCTCCTATATTAGGAAATGGAGGGAACCATGAGAAACAAGGCCAAAAATATTTGTGAGGTTCAACATAGAGAATGCCCAAACAATATCCCCAATTCCTTGGTAGGTGGACATCAGAATTTCAAGGAGATTATTTGTAACATACTAGGTAAATAAAGAATATCAAACTTTCATATTTATTAATATTTGTGAATTAATCATTAATTATACATTAAAGGTAAAGGTTTTTTCGATGGTGTACCCATTCCTCACCAATGAGTTTCTTCTAAATCTCATGTTGCACACAAGGCTGAGTCATACTAAAGAATAATAGTATAATATTATTTTAACTGGTAGTCAAATACTTGCATTTATATTATAAATAATTAAAATAACTAACTAAAATATGATTATACTAGTTTTCTGCATGCCTTTACATTTATATACTATATTTTAGAGTCCTAATATAAGAATGAATATGATTTTAAGCATAAAATAGTCGAATATTCTTTTTAAGGTCGATTTTCCTCTTTTTGATAGAGTATATTTTTTAAAATATAGTTGTTGTCACTTTTATATGTTCCATTTGACAAAATAAACTTCCTATTTAGATGTGGGACATCACAATTTACGTTGGGTAAAATTTTGTTCTATTTCTGATAAAGTTTATTTTTTAATAAATAGTGAAACATACATCTTTTTAATTCAAATGTTACTTTTAATCTAATTTATTTAAATGATTATATTGTCATTTTAGTTGGATTTAAAGTGTAATTGGATTGTATTTTAACCATTTAATCCAGTTATTTTCATTAGAAGTTATTTTACATTGAAATTGGACATAAAAATAAGTCAATCTTTTGATAGTTAGTATTTCTTAAAAACATAATGTTTGGTTTTGACAATGGGAATTAATATTAAATTAATTTCAGAAAGTTATTTGTTTGGAATTTGGAAAAATGGATTCCATATTTGGAATCATGAGGTCTAAATTTTTTAAATAGTTATCTTTTATTTTTTGACATATTGAATTTTAAATTCAGTAAATATTTTATTTACAATGGTAAAAGGGTAAATATGGTAAATAAGGGTAAAAATTAATATTATAATAATATTAAATTACTATAACATGAGTCCTAATCCTATTTTATAACACATTTCCAACCATATGAATTTTTGGGTCGATTTTGGGACACCATGGAGCCACTTGTAAGTGAAAATGACTCTATATAAAAATTAATTTAATGTTAAAGAAAAATGTAACATAAACATATCACTTTTAGTAAAACAATTTTTATACATGGTTATTTTTGTGATCATTACGACTATAAATAATAATTATAAAGATAAATGGATATCCCACAAAATGGTATTTTATTTATAATTTTTAGAAAACATATAAATAAATTTTTTAATGACACAATGGTGATGTAATACATACCTCATTAGTGAATGTTTTAAATAAATGAGATTATGAATTTTAAAATAAATTTTTATTGAAACATTCTATGCCATACACTAATTATATGGATGATTGAGACCTGAAATATTTGGCGTAATGATGTTTTTTCAAATTTATCTTGTTGTTATGGTTTTTTAAAAAGTCGTGATATGAATAGTATAGAAATTTACATGAATTAGTTTTTTAAATCAATTATTATATTATTAAATTATAAAATAGTACGTAAAATCTATGATGCATCTAGTAGATATATATGAAGATACAAATGTTAATAAGTCTCCATTTGGGGTCTATTGGAATTTTTTAGTTAATATATTAACCATATAGTATGAATATAAAACAGGACATGGTAAAAGTCAAAATAGTTAACTAAGGGTAAAAGTTATAAGATGAGGATTAAAAATTATCCAAACCTATCTAATTCTTATTGAATTATTTTATTTAAATTTATATTCACTCTATCATTGAATTTAATGTGTTTTGGACTTTTCTAAATAGAAAATAGTTTTATAATAAAATAATACATTCAAATTTTCCTAAAGAGCCCCTCCTCCCTCAAATAATGGACGCCACCTCTAACCTAGTACTCACACATCTCAAACCCCTAGTATTATCCACATGGAACTCCAATTATCTCCTAAAATCCCTCTATAAAACCTAGAAGGCTTACTTTGGGAATAAGGTAATCAAGTAAAGACTTTTGGTTCAAACCAACGAGAGTTACCTGATTTAAAGGTTACATCTTCTCTCATGTTATTTTCTTTTATCTTCCTTATCCAACCCCAAAAATTCTATATTTCATATTATCTAATAAAAATAGTATCATCAATATACTAGTATGTTTTCATGAGAATTATTCAAAATACTCTTCCACACACGTCCGTCTAATGGATACGAACATACTGTTTCTCAGGAAGATGAACTAGTGCCTCGCGAAATGATGATTGTTCAATTAACTCCTATCGACTCTCAAAGTGGCCAATATGATGGCACTGTATTTATATGTGATATATATTAAATTTATATTGTCTCTATTATTATTTATTTTTCATTTATATCATAACATTATGATTTCCATAATGGAAAAAATTTGATAATTTCATTGGATGAAGTGCGGACTACTTTCCCCTCAAAATGATATCACTTGATCATGACATACGTGGAACATATAAAGGACAGAGTTAATGAAATTACATATGATTTTATGATTAAATTATAAAATACCTATTTATCATTATGTTTTCATTCCATTAAAATATGAAATTGAAAAGAATGTAGCGTTCATGCGTACGTACGGCTTACCATCTCCATTAAAGGTGCATTTCATTTCTTATCTCCTAATGTTATATACTATTATAAATACATATATATACTGAATATATATTATATATATTCTATATAAATCATGAATATAATTTTGGAGATAATAGACTTTTGACCACATAGACAATCTGTAATTTTAACAAGTTCATGTGGACTCATGTACCGAACATCGACAAAAATTACCAATATTAACTTGAATAATTAAAAAATTGTTATTGAAAGGAAATAAGTGATATAAAAATAATAGTAAACTTAAAAATCATATAAATCAAGTATAAGATAACTTTTTTTATAATTCTGGAGATTAAGGAATGAACGAATCATGTCAGAGACGAAGTAAAGGAACTCATTAACCAAATTTCCATACATTGGGTTCAAATTCTACATCTTGATAAAGTAATGCTATGATTAGGTGAGAAATGACATCTATTATCATTTCTTGTCTTTATATATTATTTATGTGTACTTATAATGAATACACATAATCAATCTATTTTATTTACAAAATGATCTTGGTAAGAGAACCTTTCACAGTCGTCATTTTATCAAACACATCTTTTATGTTATGTCTTTAAATTTAAATTTTAAAATGTGGGGATATGTTTTTATATATCCTTATATTTTTACATTTTATGTCCATGAGATGATATACCCTTTTCTCTCTCACAAACTCAATTTATTAATTTTTAGAGCGTCATTTAGCTACCAAATTTTCGTAAGGGGCTTCGTCTCAATATCATTTCAATGAGGCATACTTTTATTTATACATGGATTTTATTTATGTAGTGTATAAAACAATTTGACTTTTAATTTCCTTCAAAGGGAATCTATTCTCTCTGAATCATTTTACTAAACAAAAAAAGAACGTTTTTTAACGTATTTGGTGACAATGACCTTTCCACTGCAGAAAGAATTATTTAATATTTGGCTTCCATAACAAGCCATGATGTTTTTAAAAGGAAAATAAATACCATATATTGTTCTTATGTATTTTGGTAATGAAAATGGTTTTGATAATAGATTTATTATTTCAATATATTGAAATGTTATATTGTGATTTAATTGTTGAAATGCTATCTTTCCTGTATGATTGTTCATGTGTTATGATTATGTTATGGTCCTTGGGAATTTTTTATACATATAGGTTGTTCCATGATAATCCTAAGGTGGGTGAGAATGAGGTAGCTCTTCAATGCATTGGGTAACGTGATAGAGGTGAACATTAATTTCTCTCCAAATAGATTTAGGAAATATAAGATGATGGGTATTCCAAACATAACTCCCAACATATTTGTGAAAGCTACAATGTATGTATGTTATGAATGCCACAAGATAGCTTTATGATTTATAATTTATAATTTCAATGTTTTAGTGATAAATCTTATGATTTTTTGAGTTATGTTAAAGAGAATACGTTTAATGGTAGAAAATTATGATTTCATTTATTTTTATGTATTCACGGACTAATGATTTCTTATTTTATAACCCTTACTATGAATTTTATGCAAATCCCATGTTTCTGATATTTTTTCCACAGAAATTAAAAATTAATTGGGTCAAGGATGGAATCATGGACAAGACATGATGTCTAAAACATAAACTAGACTTGTATCTTTTTTAAGAGTTTTTATTTTATGAAATAAAAATTGATACTGAGTAGAAGTGTCTACATGTAATATTCAATTTGTTATGTATAAGTCATAACCTAATTCTCTTTAACTCTAAACATGAAAAGATCCTCAATGTGAATTATTAACATAATTTATTATTAAGTAATATCATTAAGGATGGGGCCTTATATTCATACCCATCTATCTCAGGAGATGAACAATAACATTAATAATGCAGAACATCCACCATTAAAAATGAGGGAGAAACTATCTATTGAATATTTTATTCGGAAACTGCTATGAACATTTACTGGATCTTCTGATCCACTACTCATGAAACAATGGGTAAAATCAGTGGAGAATATATTTTTTCCCTCAATATTCTATGATTTATAAGTTGACTCAGTCAATTAATTATTTAGATGGAAAGGCTGATCAATTGTGGTAAATTAATAATAACAAGAAGAAAAAAGATGAAATTGAAGATATGAAGTGAGAATACATTAAGAAAATATTTAATATCATTTATTCCCCTATTAATAATTTTATGAAGATGAAGTGATAATTTATATAGTTGAAGAAAAAAGAAGGTAAATTATTCATGATTTACAATGAAAACTTCACAAGGATTTCAAGTTACTCCACATGTTTTTTTAACAGCAATGATATAAAAATAGATTGATTCTGTAGTTGTTTAAAAACAATGAATCCAAAGGAACATGAAATATGGGACTCAATGTTTTATAAATAAGTTGTTCAATGTGATCTCAACATGGGTTAGTTTTGGGAGAATGATCCCATGGCTCTAGAGATATGAAATTAAATATTGAGTTTCAAAATGGATGATCTAATGAAAAAGGTAGAAATAAGTCACATCCACTCACATGTCAAAAATGAGTGGTGATGAATCATGGGAATTGCCTCAATTTGATTATTAAATTCCCCATGGTTGGGATGGAAGGCATGCATGGTCATGAATGTCGAGGAGACATTAGGAACTAGCAAATATGGTGGGGGAAATTTGATCACCACACATGGTTCAATGCTTCCGCTGTAGGGAGTAAGGTGACTATTCAAGCCAATGAACTAAACCACAAGTCCTAAAGGGTAATCAGTGATAGTATCCACTGGATCAAAAATATTAAGGGAAATTTTACTGCATCACTACTTGAATGGTGACCTTGAAAATATTTTGGTGATCGATACCCTGGTTATACATTAAATCATAGAAAATGTACAATTTTAATTTTGTTCTTTGAATTATATCATATCTTTCTATTTTAGTATATCATCTCTATCACCACATAAAAATATGGATATTTAGTTATCTATAAGAACAATATGCGGGGAAATTATTTCATCCAAATTATATAACCACTCTGTAATTATTGTTTATGGGATGAACCTCCTATACAATGTTTTCATACTTCCATTAATGGGGTTTAATGATATATTAGGGTTGGATTGGCTAGATTTATAAAAATACCACATCAATTGTTGGGAAAGGGATATCAGCCCACACATCCCATGTCATCCTGTTATTATATACAAGTGTAATGTAGAGAATTAATCTTCAATGGAGAAACTGTCTTAAGTGTGAATATTTTTACCATATAATAAATAATATCTATATCAAATGATTGGGACAAATGAGTGAATCATGGTCAAATACAATACCATCATGGGGGACTACACTGATGTGTTCCTTAAATAATTTCAATGTCATCCACCTAAGAGAGTGGTTGAGTTATCAATTGAACATATACCATTATCTCTTACTATATGAAAGAAAAATTATACAAAAGACAACATTGTGTTTAAGAAACTTAAGAAGAAGTTACAGGAGAATCTAGGCATGGGTTTCATACTCCTAAGATCATTTCCATTGGGTGTTCACATCATCATCATCAATAAAAATGATAGATAAAATTTCATTTGAATTGATTATAATGAGATTTAAAAATCACTCTAATAAACAGGTATCCCCTTCTTGGATATATAAATTCTTTGATTAGATATACAGGGCCATGTATATATCGTAGATTTTCCTTCGGCCAGGATATCAACAATTATATGTGAGGAAATAGGATATTCCCAAAACTATATTTTGAATAATGTATAGAAACTAGGTGATCACAGTGATTCCCTTTAGAATGAATGTTGCTGTAATAATATTCATTGACATAAAGAATAGATTCATTAGATATTACCTCAAAAAAGTTGATAGAATTTATTAATGATATTATGATATACTCTAAAGGAAAGGGTGAACATTAGGATCATTTGAATACTGTGATAAAGACGTTGTAATGGGAAATAATTTTGGAAAAATATATTAAATGTTATTTTTTGATAGACTAAGTTTCATTCATCGGGAATGTATTTACCGATATAGAAATATATAAAGACCCTTCCAAGACAAAGGAAATCGATGGGTGGACCATGACAACATCAGTAACAGAGATATATTGTTTCCTTATTATAGATGGTTATTGTTAGTGATTTTTTATGAAATTATCATGATTTTCAAAACAAAAAACAATGTTAACTCATAAGGTAGAAAACGTTTTATGGACTAGTGAATAAGAAGAATCATTCAAAGAGATAAAAAAGAGGCTTATCACCACTCTAGTAATCAATCTTCCGACATGTGGGGAACTCTTTGTGGTGTACATCAATGTTTCAAAAATGGGATTAGGTTTTATATTAATGAAAAATGATACATTGATAGCCTATGCCTCAAGGTATTTGAAATTTTATGGGTAAAACTATCATGTGCAGGATATGTAGTTAGCACCTATAATCTTCATGTTGAATGTCATTTCGCATTTATCTCTATAGGGAGTGGTGTGAAGTATATATGGATCCTTAGATACTCAAATAAATAATCACAAACATGGATCATATTATTATCCACAAAATATGGTAAGAAATCATTAAGGAATATTATTTCTTGATCTACTATTATCCTAGAAAAGTAAACAATGTTCATGTAACACCCCAGGTAAATAATGAATATGAAATTTTCATATTTATCCATATTTGTGAATAAAATATTAATATGACTTTAAAGGGGACGCTATGCTCAATGGCGTACCCAACACGCAACAATGAGTTTCTTGGGAATCTTACGTTGCACTCTAATAATAAAATAATATTAATTCAAATGGTAGTTAACATGTAGCCGTTGTATTGGCGGGAATGGATAGAAATAACTAAATTATGAGTATATATGTTTTTTAAATGTTTTTACATTTATCCAATAAAAGCTAAAGGCTTAAAATACGGAAAGAATTCAATTTTAGGCGTATTTGCCTTAGTTTTCACTAAAGGTTCACTTATCGCCTTTTAATGGAGAACTGTCATTAAATATAGTTTTGTTCAATCTTAAACATTCTTTTGGACCAAATAAAACTCTTATTAAGAATCAGGACATCAAATTTTACTTTGTGTAATTTTTTGGTATTTTTCCGTTAAAGTTCATTTTTTAATGAATAGTGTAAAATGTTGTATTTTAATTCAAAACCTCTTTTTAATCTAATTTATTTATATGATTAGATTATATTTTGAATTAGTTTTAATGTGATATTACAAAATATTTTTACCATTAAATCCAATAGTGGTCGTTGGAATTAATTTCACTTTGAAATCAGACTTAAACTAGTGTCAATCTTTTGATACTTATTGTTTTATAAAAACACGCTATTTGCTCTGACAGCGGGAATTAATTATTAAATTAATTAATGTGACTAATATGTTTTGAATTTTGTAAAACGGACTTCATTTTTGAATTCGGAATATCAAATATAGCTCAGGGTGAATTTTTGGGATTTTTCTGAAAAACTTCAATTTTTGATGAATAGTGAAACCACTAAGTGGTACTTATAAAAGCTGATTTTCCGTTTAAATGGAATTTTGCCATCATTGTGTTTTGAATTTCAAAAATCCAACATACATGGTTGTCATTAAGAAGTAAAATGTGGTTCAATGAGATTATAATAATTTTTTGGTGAATAGTAACTTATTAAGTTCTTAATCGCGATTAGAGGTAATTAGTGTAATTTAAGGTAAAAATGATATTATAAGAATGGGAAAACACCATGACACTTGTCCTACACCTATTGGGTGAGTCATGGCCGACCAAGACAAGCCATGGGCCAACTTGGGGACCCCATTGAGACACTTTGGTTGGGAAATGACATAAATAACATTTTATTTAATGTAAAAGTAAAATTGACACAAACATGATATGTTTTACTAAAACAATTTTTAAGATGGGTTATACAAGTCATAGTTTTGATTATAAATATTCATTGGAAAGCTAAAAATATTTCATACATCATAGTATTTTTTTATAATTTTTAAACATTAAATAAATTAAATTATTTATGACATAATAATGATGCAACGATGACATCATTATTTGACGATTTAAATAAAATGGAAAGATAATGTAAAATCTATAAACTACACATGTCCAAAACTTATTGGATGAGTGGATTTCAAAGCCTTATCACCTTATCCACGAAGTATATCAATGTGGGACCTTTTGAAACCGAAACACATTTTCAAATAAAGTAATATTTCTTTACTTTCCAAAAGTGCCCCTCCTCTCCTCTTATAAAAGGCCCCCACCTCTACCTCATTTCACACACTCCTCAAGCCTTTGGCTCGGCCAACCCCTGCCCATTTACTCTCTCCACAGCCCTCTCCTAATCCTAGAGTATTCCCTTTGGGCAAAATCATTTCAAAGGAAGCCTTTAGGCTCAAATCAAAAGGAGTTACACTTTTAAAGGTAATTCATACTCTCATGTTCATTTGTTTTATTTTGCTTCTCCAACCCCCTAAACTCTTTTTATTTATTTCTTTTGTAACAGAACCAGTATCTTCAATATACTAGGATGTTTTTATAAGATTTATTCGAGCTACACTCTCACACAACTACATCAAATGGTTAATGAACATACGGTTTCCGTGGATGGCGAAATTCTGCCTCCCGAAACGATGATTGTTCAATACTCATTTAACACCTTCAATGGTGGCCATTATGATGTCACTATTTTTATATATGATATATAATATGTTTATGTTTTCCTTAAGCATCTGTTTTTTTCATTTTGGGCATACCTTTATGGTTTCCATTATGGGTAAACGCGATATCTTCATTTAAGGAAGTGCGGACTACCGCCCCCTCAAAGTGATTTGATTCGTTAAATACCATATGTGGGATGTATAAAGGATGGAAATATGATATTATATATGATATTATACTGTAATTATAATATACCTTTATATCATTATTATTCCATTCTATAAAATACGAAATAGAAATGAAAGTAGCGTTCATGCGTACGTACGGCTTACCGTCTCCATGAACGGTGCATTTCATTTCTTACCTCTAAATGATTATGTAATGTTATAAATGCATGCATGTAATGGATATATATGACATATATGATATCTACATAATGAATACAATTCTGGATATAATAAACATTTGGCCACATGAACAACGTGTAATTGTAAGAAGTCCACTTTCGACTTAAGAACCAAATATCGGCAAAACAAATATTATTAACTTAAATGATTACATAATGTGTATGACATGGTAATAAGTGGTATAAAAGTAATAATGAACTTGAAAAAGGTTCTTAAGGAATTAGAAATTAACTCAAGTTTATTATTCAGGAGATTAAAGAACGCTCGAGTCAAGTCGGACCCGAGGTAAGGGATCCTACACCTCTCTTTCTTTTTAAGTACACTCTTTTATGTCATTCCTTTTAAAGCTCATATTTCTTGTTATTGGGATGATATTTTATATTACTCCTACTGTAATTTTTATGTTCATGTGATGAGAGACCCTATTCTCTCTCATCAATCCATTTTGGATGTTTTGAGTGGCGCCGTTAGGCTGCCGAACTTTCGTAAGAGATCTAACCTCTCTCTTTCTTTTTAAGTACTCTCCTTTATGTCAATTCTTTTAAGCTCTTCTTTGTAATGTTGGGGTATGTTCTTTTATATTCCTATTTCTGTACATTTTATTTTAATGTGATGAGATACCCTATTTGATCTCATCAATCCATATTCGGAGGTTTTATGTGGCGCCGTTAGGCTGCCGAGTTTTCGTAAGGGATTTTTCATCTCACTTTTATTCCCGTGAGATTTATGCTACATTTGCCACAAATTCCATTGAGTGGTGTATGTAATGACCATTATTCTACTCTTTGTGTAATATACTTTCGTTTATGAGTATTTACATCAATGACCTATTGTCCTTATTTCATGGGGTGTATGTTTTGAAAGATACCTAAGTCGGTAAGGGGACCTTTCACCCTCCTTTTTTTTAAAGACTTCTTTTGTTGGGTCTTTAATTTACATATTGTTATGTTGGGATATGTTCTCATATATCCTTATTGATGTAAATTTTATGTTCAAGTGATGAGATACACTTTTTATCTCTCATCAACTCATTTTGATGTGATGCCGTTAGGCTGTCAAGGAAACTTTTTAACCCAATTTTGATTTCTTTGGGTTCAACTTGTAGTCATTGAATATGTTATCCATTGAATATGTGTGAATGACCTTTTATTGTTTTACACTTAATATCCACTTATATTGGGTGTATATATATTTGTCACATATATTTTTGAGATTTATTTGTCCTTAATTTAAGGATACCTTCTTTATAAGGGATTTCATCACATTTGGAATTTCTATTGAGGGTTCATTGTTTTTATGCACCAATTCACTCTTATATGGTGTATATACTGTCCTTTGGAGTATTATATCATGAATCCTTTTATTCTCATGATATTATAAAGTTCTGACTAAATGTTATTCCTCGATTATTTTATTCAAGTGTCTCTAATTTTGGTAAAACCCCTTTAACCAAAATATCGTTTTAAATGTTTTAATTATTTGTTCTTATTAATATCCATGTTTTGAAAATGGTTTTATGGATTTATTTATATGGATATTAATGGTTTAAAATGTTAAAATCTTCAAGGTGGTTTGGGACACTTTGATTCAAAAATCTCTTTATTAAATGTTTTAAATGGTTTTGGAAATGGTTTCTTTTTGAATGGATTCATTATTTCAATATCCTAAAAAGTTATATTGTGATTGAAATATGGAAATGTTATGTTTCCTTTATTCATGTTTATGTGATACGATTATGTTATGGTTCTTGGGCATTGTTATGAAGAATGGGTGGTTCCGTGATAAACTAAGGGCGGGTGAGCCCGATATAGCTCTCCAATGCATTGGGTAACGCGAAGTAGTAAAACATTAAGGTTTCTCCGAAGAGATTTAGGGAATATACTGTGATGGGTATTCCAAACGTAACCAAGAGGGTTACTCCCTACGTAAGAATGTTATGAATGCCTCAAGTTACCTTTATGTCATATGTTTTCTACGATTTATTCATGATTTGATATGCCTATGTTTTATGGGTAAAGTGTGATTTCATTCTAATGTATATATGAACTCATGTTTCCTTTCCATATTTTTTATAACTCTTACTGAGATTTTTATGCTCATCCCATGTTTTTGAAATGTTTTTCACAGGTCAAGGGAAAGGTACATGATGTGATGATAGTGTCAAGGATGTGTTAAGAAAGAATCCGTGTTATAATTTAAATATGATTCCGTTGATGGGAAGAATGAATGCTGTCTTTTATGTAACCACTTTGTTTAAATGTGGAATGTAATGCAAGTTTCATGATCTAATTCTCTACAACTCTAAACCTGAAAAGATCCTCAATGTGTAATCTTGTAATAACTCAATATTAAGCAAGGTTTTAAGGCTGGGGCCTTATAGTTGGTATCAAAGGTCGGTTTAGATAACTTTAGAGGTTAGGGTATTCTTTAAGAATAAGTGACATTACCATAATGGTTAGGATTTCAGAAAGAGTCCTAGTTTTAGATAAAGTGAATGAGTAAGTGTATCTTAGTGTTTACCTTCCTCATTAGTACATGATGGTTTTGTTGATATACTCACACTGACATTTCTATTTTTAGTGAATGGATGGATCTAGCAGGCACGAAAGAGACAACAGGTTTGAAGGAAACTGTGGTGGTTCTCTGATTAAGATACTAGATAAAATGGAGGATTCAATGAGGAAACTCGTGGTTGTTCTAAACCAAATATCAAGGAGTCATGATCAACCACTTCAACCTTGGTGAGTTCTCTAATGCATCATGTACGAGATGGCCAACTCGATGTGGAAATTCAGGTAATAATTATTAAGGTAACCATTAGGGTTTATATGATACTTAATTTTTAGGTAATTATGGGTTAATATATGATATGATGGAAAATGAAAGGAATGAGATAAACATGAGGTTAAAATATGTTATGATTATTCTTGAAGATTTTATCCCATTTTGGGGAATGTTTTAAGAATTATATAGTTTTGAAAAAAGGACAACACGCAGACCGTGCGACAACCCGTCGCGTCGGACAAAGCTGCGGGAATCGAACCCACAACCAAAGTGCGACTTGTATTTATCGCCTACCACTGGACTACGTGAAGTCCCTGGTTAGTTTGACTGATTCATTCTAGTTATATGATTTTATGAATTAAGAGTAAGTTGATTTTGGGTTATTTATGAAAATTATTAACCTATCATGATGGATATGTGATTAGGTTAATTACTTTTCAAAACGAGACTTTAGGAGCAACTGATATTGTTTGGAGATAAATGTTATGATTTATCTTGGAAGACTATGCGACTAAATCCTTCAAATATTTGGGTTTCAATCTTATATTGGTTTACTTTGAGGAATTTTTATGGACAATTTTGTTTATAGAATGGTCCTCGTTGAACTTTGGGATTTGTTTGACAAATCTTGGAGGTTAAGAATAGATTTTCTTTTATAAAGGGTTATCCTTTTCTGGATTATCTGATCTTGTACTAACATTATTGGTTTTGGTTAAAGTCTAATGACATGGGAAGTATATAGTTCTCTTTTGTGGATTAGGTGATTTTCTAAAAGTTGATTATAGTACTCTTAATGTGAACAAGTCTTCCTAAATACTCGCCTTCTGGAGAAAATATGAGTTTGATTGAGGAATCTAATAAAAGTTGAAAGTCAAAATGATAAATGATTATGTTTCCTTATGAATAAATTCCTCAATAAAAAGTAACTTAAAACAAAATTGTTGTCTATTAACTTTTCCTACTGCGGAATCGAATACCGTTTAACCCATCACAAGTTTGTGATTTTCTCATGGTTAACTTTCTCCTAAACATGTTTTCTATCACTCTCCATGAGAACATGAACCTATGTTTTCTCCTCCATGTCCATATTTTCATACTTGGAATCCTAGTATGGGTAAACTAGGGTGACCTTTGTACTTATCTTTCTTTATTTTAAAGTGTTTGTTTTACCGACTTTTGTTCCGATGTGGGACTTTCAAGGCTGTTTCCAAGCGCAATTTTAAAATTGCGAGGACGTAATTCCCAAAAGGGGGGAAGGATGTAACACCCCAGGTAAATAATGAATATGAAATTTTCATATTTATCCATATTTGTGAATAAAATATTAATATGACTTTAAAGGGGACGCTATGCTCGATGGCGTACCCAACACGCAACAACGAGTTTTTTGGGAATCTTACGTTGCACTCTAATAATAAAATAATATTAATTCAAATGGTAGTTAACATGTAGCCGTTGTATTGGCGGGAATGGATAGAAATAACTAAATTATGATTATATATGTTTTTTATATGTTTTTACATTTATCCAATAAAAGCTAAAGGCTTAAAATACGGAAAGAATTCAATTTTAGGCGTATTTGCCTTAGTTTTCACTAAAGGTTCACTTATCGCCTTTTAATGGAGAACTGTCATTAAATATAGTTTTGTTCACTCTTAAACATTCTTTTGGACCAAATAAAACTCTTATTAAGAATCGGGACATCAAATTTTACTTTGTGTAATTTTTTGGTATTTTTCCGATAAAGTTCATTTTTTAATGAATGGTGTAAAATGTTGTATTTTAATTCAAAACCTCTTTTAAATCTAATTTATTTATATGATTAGATTATATTTTGAATTAGTTTTAATGTGAAATTAGAAAATATTTTTACCATTAAATCCAATAGTGGTCGTTGGAATTAATTTCACTTTGAAATCAGACTTAAACTAGTGTCAATCTTTTGATACTTATTGTTTTATAAAAACACGCTATTTGCTCTGACAGCGGGAATTAATTATTAAATTAATTAATGTGACTAATATGTTTTGAATTTTGTAAAACAGACTTCATTTTTGAATTCGGAATATCAAATATAGCTCAGGGTGAATTTTTGGGATTTTTCTGAAAAACTTCAATTTTTGATGAATAGTGAAACCACTAAGTGGTACTTATAAAAGCTGATCTTCCGTTTAAATGGAATTTTGCCATCATTGTGTTTTGAATTTCAAAAATCCGACATACATGGTTGTCATTAAGAAGTAAAATGTGGTTCAATGAGATTATAATAATTTTTTTGGTGAATAGTAACTTATTAAGTTCTTAATCGCGATTAGAGGTAATTAGTGTAATTTAAGGTAAAAATGATATTATAAGAATGTGAAAACACCATGACACTTGTCCTACACCTATTGGGTGAGTCATGGCCGACCATGACAAGCCATGGGACAACTTGGGGACCCCATGGAGACACTTTGGTTGGGAAATGACATAAATAACATTTTATTTAATGTAAAAGTAAAATTGACACAAACATGATATGTTTTACTAAAACAATTTTTAAGTTGGGTTATACAAGTCATAGTTTTGATTATAAATATTCATTGGAAATATAAAAAGATTTCATACATCATAATATTTTTTTTATAATTTTTAAACATTAAATAAATAAAATTATTTATGACATAATAATGATGCATCGATGACATCATTATTTGACGATTTAAATAAAATGGAAAGATAATGTAAAATCTATAAACTACACATGTCCAAAACTTATTGGATGAGTGGATTTCAAATCCGTATCACCTTATCCACGAATTATATCAATGTGGGACCTTTTGAAACCGAAACACATTTTCAAATAAAGTAATATTTCTGTACTTTCCAAAAGTGCCCCTCCTCTCCTCTTATAAAAGGCCCCCACCTCTACCTCATTTCACACACTCCTCAAGCATTTGGCTCGGCCAACCCCTGCCCATTTACTCTCTACAAATCCCTCTACTAATCCTAGAGTATTCCCTTTGGGGAGAATCCTTTCAAAGGAAGCCTTTAGGCTCAAATCAAAAGGAGTTACACTTTTAAAGGTACTTCATTCTATCATGTTCATTTGTTTTATTTTGCTTCTCCAACCACCTAAACTCTTTTTATTTATTTCTTTTGTAACAACACCAGTATCTTCAATATACTAGGATGTTTTTATAAGATTTATTCGAGCTAAACTTTCACACAACTACATAAAATGGTTAAAGAACATACGGTTTCTGTGGATGGTGAAATTCTGCCTCCCGAAACGATGATTGTTCAATACTCATTTAACACCTTCAAAGGTGGCCATTATGATGTCACTATTTTTATATATGATATATAATATGTTTATGTTTTCCTTAAGCTTCTGTTTTTTTCATTTTGGGAATACCTTTATGGTTTCCATTATGGGTAAACACGATATCCTCATTTAAGGAAGTGCGGACTACCGCCCCCTCAAAGTGATTTGATTCGTTAAATACCATATGTGGGATGTATAAAGGATGGAAATATGATATTATATATGATATTATACTGTAATTATAATATACCTTTATATCATTATTATTCCATTCTAGAAAATACGAAATAGAAATGAAAGTAGCGTTCATGCGTACGTACGGCTTAGCGTCTCCATGAACGGTGCATTTCATTTCTTACCTCTAAATGATTATGTAATGTTATAAATGCATGCATGTACTGGATATATATGACATATATTATATCTACATAATGAATAAAATTCTGGATATAATAAACATTTGGGCACATGAACAACGTGTAATTGTAAGAAGTCCACTTTCGACTTAAGAACCAAATATCGGCAAAACAAATATTATTAACTTAAATGATTACATAATGTGTATGACATGGTAATAAGTGGTATAAAAGTAATAATGAACTTGAAAAAGGTTCTTAAGGAATTAGAAATTAACTCAAGTTTATTATTCAGGAGATTAAAGAACGATCGAGTCAAGTCGGACCCGAGGTAAGGGATCCTACACCTCTCTTTCTTTTTAAGTACACTCTTTTATGTCATTCCTTTTAAAGCTCATATTTCTTGTTATTGGGATGATATTTTATATTAATCCTACTGTAATTTTTATGTTCATGTGATTAGAGACCCTATTCTCTCTCATCAATCCATTTTGGATGTTTTGAGTGGCACCGTTAGGCTGCCGAACTTTCGTAAGAGATCTAACCTCTCTCTTTCGTTTTAAGTACTCTCCTTTATGTCAATTCTTTTAAGCTCTTCTTTGTAATGTTGGGGTATGTTCTTTTATATTCCTCTTTCTATACATTTTATTGTAATGTGATGAGATACCCTATTTGATCTCATCAATCCATATTCGGAAGTTTTATGTGGCGCCGTTAGGCTGCCGAGTTTTCGTAAGGGATTTTTCATCTCACTTTTATTCCCGTGAGATTTATGCTACATTTGCCACCAATTCCATTGAGTGGTGTATGTAATGACCATTATTCTACTCTATTTGTAATATACATTCGTTTATGAGTATTTACATCAATGACCTATTGTCCTTCTTTCATGGGGTGTATGTTTTGAAAGATACCCAAGTCGGTAAGGGGACCTTTCACCCTCTTTTTTTTAAAAGACTTCTTTTGTTGGGTCTTTTAATTTACATATTGTTATGTTGGGATATGTTCTCATATATCCTTATTGATTTAAATTTTATGTCAAAGTGATGAGATACACTTTTTATCTCTCATCAACTCATTTTGATGTGATGTCGTTAGGCTGTCAAGGGAACTTTTTAACCCAATTTCAATTTCTTTGGGTTCAACTTGTAGTCATTGAATATGTCATCCATTGAATATGTGTGAATGACCTTTTATTGTTTTACAATTAATATCCAATTATATTGGGTGTATATATATTTTTCACACATATTTTTGAGATTTATTTGTCCTTAATTTAAGGATACCTTCTTTATAAGGGATTTCATCACATTTGGCATTTCTATTGAGGGTTCATTGTTTGTATGCACCAATTCACTCTTATATGGTGTATATACTGTCCTTTGGAGTATTATATCATGAATCCTTTTATTCTCATGATATTATAAAGTTCTGACTAAATGTTATTCCTCGATTATTGTATTCAAGTGTCTCTAATTTTGGAAAAACCCCTTTAACCAAAATATCGTTTTAAATGTTTTAATTATTTGTTCTTATTAATATCCATGTTCTCAAAATGGTTTTATGGATTTATTTATATGGATATTAATGGTTTAAAATGTTAAAATCTTCAACGTGGTATGGGACACTTTGATTCAAAAATCTCTTTATTAAATGTTTTAAATGGTTTTGGAAATGGTTTCTTTTTGAATGGATTCATTATTTTAATATCCTAAAATGTTATATTGTGATTGAAATATGGAAATGTTATGTTTCCTTTATTCATGTTTATGTAATACGATTATGTTATGATTCTTGGGCATTGTTATGAAGAATGGGTGGTTCCGTGATAAACTAAGGGCGGGTGAGCCCGATATAGCTCTCCAATGCATTGGGTAACGCGAAGGAGTGAAACGTTAAGGTTTCTCCAAAGAGATTTAGGGAATATACTGTGATGGGTATTCCAAACGTAACCAAGAGGTTTACTCCCTACGTAAGAATGTTATGAATGCCTCAGGTTACCTTTATGTCTTATGTTTTCTACGATTTATTCATGATTTGATATGCCTATGTTTTATGGGTAATGTGTGATTTCATTCTAATGTATATATGAACTCATGTTTCCTTTCCATATTTTTTATAACTCTTACTGAGCTTTTTATGCTCATCCCAAGTTTTTGAAATGTTTTTCACAGGTCAAGGGAAAGGTACATGATGTGATGATAGTGTCAAGGATGTGTCAAGAAAGAATCCGTGTTATAATTTAAATATGATTCCGTTGATGGGAAGAATGAATGTTGTCTTTTATGTAACCACTTTGTTTAAATGTGGAATGTAATGCAAGTTTCATGATCTAATTATCTAAAACTCTAAACCTGAAAAGATCCTCAATGTGTAATCTTGTAATAACTCAAGATTAAGTAAGGTTTTAAGGCTGGGGCCTTATAGTTCAAGATTCTTTAAGTAGAATGGATCTGAAAACATTATCAAGGATATGAATTTAGAAGGATCCAATTTTCATAGATTTATAACAAATAGACATGGTAACCATTAATGAAGTAAAATAATCGATCCATTATCATATGATTTCTCAATATTTCCATATTTAGTAATTAAAGGATGCTCATAGAAATGATGTGTAAATATAGAATAAGGCAGAAGATGTTAGAAAAGAGATATCATCAGAGCTCAACATAGAAGAGGAAGATGTTGTACCTTTTGATTCATCACTATGAGTGTTTTTCAATCATGGTATAAAGAAAAAATCTTATTAATGACACACATATCTCAACCTAATTTATTCACTCTTGGAGGACAAGGACGTAACAAGATTTATGAGAGGCCTTTTTGTTGGACAATATGAATAAAGAGATCCCAGAATATACATTAAGGTTCTTGGATAGTAATCAATTTTAGAATGGAAGAAAAAAATAATAATGGGATGAATAAACCATAACCTATACCAATAGAGAACTGGTAAAACATCCCAATGGACTTTGTCAACTAACATCTATAGAAATCCAGTGGAAATAATGTTATATGGGTTATTTGGATCATCATACAATGAAATATCACTTTATTACAATTTGAGAGGAATACACATTAGATCAACTTGAACGGATATACATTACAGAAGTGGTAATTCTATTTGAAGTACCTCTATCAATTGTATGATTATGAGATCTGAGATTCACCTTGACATTTTGGAAAAGTATCCAAAATTCTCTAAACACTATGTTGTACATCAGTATGACTTATCATACATAAAAACATGTCCAATCAGAGGGGTGTACTTGAAAACTATATGGCATATTGAGGGAGTGTTTTATGGATTTTAGAGGAGGATGGTACCTTACAATAGTCATTTTCTCTTACGACAATATTTTAAAATCATGCATCCAAATGGATCCATATGAATACCATTATGGGAAAAGAATCAAAACATCAACATGATGTGATTAATTCCATGAACATAAGTTTCCAAGACCAAAAAAAAGTTGAAAAAAATATAGAAAAATGTGAAAAGCATTCAGCAACACATTAAGGTAACCCCAAATTGAGAGAAGATCTTTGTAGATGGTTATCAACTTTCCCTATAGTTTGAAGATGGATACATGGTATTCTTCTATATATCACTATGAAATAGGATCATTAGTTTTTGGGAATGGGAAACTAAGGCCTAGGTACATCACCCCCTTCATGATTCATGAAATGTTGGTGTTGTGGTCTATCGACTAAGATAATCACCACCTATGTCTCAAGAAAATGATTTAATTCACGTATCCCTCTTAATGAAGTAAAAATTGAATCCCTCAAATCTAATGAATCCAAAGGTGGTATATTTGGAAATGATCTCTCTTATGAAGAGTGTCCAGTGAAGATCTTGGAACACAGAGAAAAATCTATACCCAACAAAACTATTCAACTAGTCCACATACCATGGTAGAACCATAAGAATGAGAGGCAACATTGGAACTGATGGAAGTGGTGAAGGTGAAGTATCCTCACTTGTTTTTACCATAGTTTGTAAAATGAAATTTTGAAGGATAAATTTCATAAATGGGGAAGAATGTAATAAACCAATGTTTTATAAAAAGAAATTCCCTTTTTATAATTATTCCATATAGTTTAAATCTTATAAATTAAAATTGGGGACACAATACGAACTATATAAAATAATAATAATTAGAATATGAGGTATTTCATGAAGTTAAGGAATATATACCAATAGAAAAGTAACTTTACATTTGGAAAAGTAATGTGACCATCCTGAATAGTAATCTAGACAACATAATTATAGCCTCAACTTCAAAAGTATAAATATTTCGTAGATATCTAAAAAAATACAAATATGATATATTTATTTCATTGTATGTGTTGTTAAACATTTTAAAAAATGGTAATTTAAGTGATGGTATTTTTGTAAGTTATAAATTTTTTGTTACACTTTTTTTATGAATATAATGATTTAAAATAAAATTTATTTTCATAAAATGTATGTAGAAATTATTTTTTTGGTGTCTTTTTATTATAATATATTTTTATGGGGCGTTGATTAATTTTTCAAACCATTGAAAAAACATTTATATCTTTAAAATAAGTATTTTTAGATTTAATGATGACTTAAATTAAAAAAAAATCTCCTATTTATATAATTATTTACCAAAATTGCATTCAAATTTTTAATTCTACTCATTTATAATTTGTGATAGTTAATTTGTGGGATATTTCTAAAATAGTTTATTTTTTGGTGAATGGTGAAATAGGAAAATTTATAAAAATATCCAAATAACTGAATTATTGAGACATAGATGTTGTCTGTATTATTTAATAAATTTATCAAGAAGTATCTTTAATTATTTTAATATATTTATTTATAAGGATAAAAATATGTATAGTCTTAAGCCAAAACAATAATCTAATGAATAAAATAATGAGAGAACAACACCTCTCCTCCCCTATAAATATCACCCTCACCACATATTATCCTCACACATTCCAGTCCTTCAAGATTGTCCAATACTTTACCAATAATATTCTCAATCCCTCCCCCAAATCCATGATCCCTTATCCTCAATAAAAGACCAATCCCATTTCTAAATGTAGGTTCTCACAGAAGATAAAATAAATAGGATAAATCCTCTTTTTTCATTTAATTTCATTTCATTTTTTTTCATATTATCTATTAATATATACTAAGACAAGTTGCATGGTAACCCCAATATATTATATATACTTTTATAGTTTTATTCTAATGTAATAATTCATCATTAAACCTCTTCTCCAATCCATTTTTTTTCAAATATGAAATCATTGTTACTGATGTGTCAATATAATGTCATTGCAGATGATGCATTTTCATTTTATTATCCCCCTTAAATTATGGTCATAAAATATTATAATGGTTGAGAAGGATTTTAAAATGTTTTTTATATTCTTTTTTATGTTTTGTAAAAAAATTATAATCATATTATTAAATAATAAAACAAAATTATTTCATTGTGATCAAAAAGCACCAAAATTAATCTATATGATTCTCATTATACTTTTATCTAATGATATATCATTAAATATCTCTCATCAAAAAATTATTTACTTATAAAAGTAAAGGAAAAAAACAAGCAGTTCGAAATCAGCAGGGAAAAAAGTGACAAGATCATGGGGGTCTGAAGTAATGTAAGCCAAGGGCGTCCCCTCTCAGAAGTTCCTCTCCCTAAGCCTTGAGAGTGCTTCTACCATCGATGCCCAAAAATACTGAATTGTGGGATGGAATGGAAGCTAGATGATCATCCAATTTGTTACCCTCACGCCAAGTGTGAGCCACATTGATATTTCTTTTCTGGTTGCCTTTGCATTTTCTGATTGCATATGAGATAGAATAGGGGGTCTAACCTGTACCATGTAGAGAATTGAAAATGACCATGAAATCTGTATCGGCTTCAATTATGAGAATATTATATTGGCAAGATAGCATGAGACCTGAAAGCATAGCTAAAGCCTCAGCCTGGAGAGAGTGGAAGCACCCATACTATGCTGTAAACAACCGGATGATAGAGCCTATATAGTCGCGGGTCACCCCTCCACGCCACATGGTGCCCTACCGAGAGGAACCATTCGTGTTCAGCTTGATACCCGTGGAAGGAAGTCTCCAGCAAACCTAGCGACATGTGCTAGCACTGAGAGAAACAGTGACACCCATTAAGTTAAGTTGAAGAGGAAAAAGTGTGGGAGTATGTTGCAATTGGGTGTTCAAATTGAAGAGATCAATGAGCAGACTTCAGGTTTTGATAATGATGGACCTCCCAGACAGGCGATCTCCTTTGTGTCTGGCACTTTTCCGTGCTTGCCATATGCACCAAAAATCGGCAATTAAGACAGCAGCCCAAGCCTTTCTCTCCAACCTCTGCTTCAGAGATCCATGGAACCATTGATCCTTGAAGGTATCCTCTGAATGTGACTACCCATTATAAGCTGTAAGACCGCCAAATAAGCTCCACACCGCATGTTCCCATTCTCATTCAAAGAAAAGGTGGAAAGAGCTCTCCCCGTTAGCATGGTAGTAAATATATCTAAACACAGTAGAGATGCCGAGCATTTTGATATTATCATCAGTTGGCACTGCACAGTTCCAGAAGTTCTATGAGAGGAAATTATACATGGAGAGAATTTTTTAACACCATGTGGTCACATGCCATGGGTCTGGACTGTTGTGAGAGTGAAGGGTTTTCCAAAACTCTTTGGTGGAAAATGTTCCTGAAGCTGATGGAGTGAAAACACATTGGTCGGGCTCCATATTCAGCTCAATGCTCTCATAGGTTTCCTGCTGGTCTTGGTTCATCACCGCCCGGATAAAGGATGGAAACCTTCTTGCCTCCCTAAAAGAAATCTGAGGGGTCAGGCATCCAGGAAAACCAAGCCTTGAGCCAGCCCAATTATGGTTCCCAAACATGATATCACCTTTATGAATGACCCAGCGCAATAGGGGCAGGAGGGAGGGAAGGAAAGAAGCAATCATGGACTAGAGGGGAAAGTTGTAATGATTCCCAAGAGCAGGAGAATCACTGCATCAAGGGCACATCACCCTTCTCTATAAGGACCTACCCACTAATGCCTCCCAAGCCAGTTTTTGATACTTGTACTGAATGGTTTCAAAAAGGTTTCTAACATCGATACCTCCATCTCAGATTGTTTGAGCTATTCTCCTCCAAGATACCCAATGACATTTCCCTTCAGAGAGGGCATCAAAGAGAAAACTAGCAAGGATCCTATCAATGGAGGTAATGACTCCGTTAGGAAATTTGATTGAAGCCATCATTTGAACAGGAATAGAAGTCAACATGCTATTGATAAGAGTGATCCTGCCTCCGAAGCATAGAAATTTGTTCTTCCAATTGAGGATTCTACCTGGGATTTTCTACACAATGTGATCAATGTCATTGATGTGG
The DNA here is from genome assembly GCA_963277665.1 of Viscum album. Lineage (NCBI taxonomy): Eukaryota > Viridiplantae > Streptophyta > Magnoliopsida > Santalales > Viscaceae > Viscum > Viscum album. The sequence continues at coordinate 1,222,927,763 of OY728159.1, forward strand.
ATTCATTGATGGGAGATAGGTGCGCTAAGGTAATCAAGAAGAAATATGCCCCTTTGCATGTCCAGACTATTCTCTAAAGCGACCACACGCCTTCCCTCACACTTATTATATATGAAAAAGATACTCTTGGAGTGGTTGATGAGTTTACCACTCCAATGGAAATATTCCTCCATCACCTAATTTTTTATAAATTCAATTTTGTATAATTATCACGATTTTACAAGATCATCCATACATGTATACAAGGGAACAAATCATGAAAAACAAACAAACATAATCAGAACGACATAATTGAACTCTAAAACTAATTAAAATGGACATAAAAACCAAAAAAATTATAATTAATCAATAAATATAAAATAGGTTCTGAATTTAATAATTAATGAATCTAATTTGATTATCCCTAATATTTAAATGATGATAACATTTGGATATAATGTAATGGGATTATCAATACCAATTCATTTCTTTGGGTTATTCTCTCCTCCATGGTATGAATGTCAATATTTATGTTCTTAAAATGTAATTCCAATTTTATTTTTATGTATTTTCATGTTTTCAAATTAATTATATTATATATTAAATAATTATCCCTAAATAACTCATCCTTTAAAAACACATATTTCATTTCTCCTGGGATTATTTCTTCTTCACAAGAGATTGATGATTCTTATAACATTTATGATATTACATTTTTTTAGGAACCACAATTATTATTCATGAAATTGTGTTTTATAAAATTATCAGGAAAGAGATTTTATTTCCATGGGTTATTTCATATGTAATATTGATATATGTTCTATGTGGGATCCATAGTTATGTAATTTTTATGATGTGATGGGTGCCCATGGAATTAAATGTAGCACGAATTCATTGGTTAATGTTTTTAATATCATGATATATTGTTATATTTGTGTGATAATGATTCTATATTTGTTCAAAACATTGTGGGATAGTTTAAAATTGTGACATGCTGTTTCATTTTTATGCATTTCCACATTCCTTTCCTTTATCAAAATCATCATATCATGATTATGATGATGATATTTTTCATATGTTATGATGATGATGTTTACTCTCACAAATGTTTCTTGTCTATTATCAATTCCCTTAGTGGGATTTTATCCCACCATTTATTTTGATGTATATCCTTATATTAAGTCTTGAATTATGTAGAACATGTGGTCCAATAAGTAAATATAGATGAAGGAAATCAATAATGTTTATGCTTTATTATGTAAATGATTTTTGTGGTCCTAATTCTCCCAAGACACTAAACCTATTTATCCTTGTTGTGTAATTCTATTATGTTTTTTTAAATGACAAAATAAACATATATGGAATTTAGGGTCACTAAACATTGACATCTTATTGAATTTTCATATTAATTTTTTTTTTCTGAAAACCATTCACCAAATTTCATCAAAATGGAAATATTCTACAACAAGGTTAATTTTTATGAATTTAAAAATGTAAACAAGTGAAAATGGTTCAATGTAGTCAGTTCCTTGCCATTGTTTATACCCTCTAGAAGGTATCTTAGATTTAGATTTATTTAAATGGCCTTATATGTCATGTTTTCTCTTAGATACCCACATTAACCTTATGGGATTTACATCAATTGGTGAACTGACTAGAATCCAATAATGGTTATAATATAGGGTACCCATTTCAAAACTAATTAATTCATACCATATTAAATATTCAAATATCTCAACTTCCTCTTTTTAGAGAGAGGTCCATCATCGTTAAACCATAATGATTCTCCATCAATTGTGACTATAAAACCATATCTCTCTGGATATCATACCTCTCTAGTGATCATATGTAATACTTGTGTTTGAAGAACTACATTTTCAATGGGGACCATTGGAATCTATTCATATACAAATTATTATGTATCATGAGAATCAACTTCATAATTGTCAATATTTCTTCAAATATACATTTTTTGGATGTGCTCCCTCTCAAGAAGTATGTCTTGTCTTTCTATATTCACATTCTTGACTGATGGAATATATAGGTATTATCCCTTTATTACCATAGGATATCCAATAATGATACATATTGTCCCTCAGGTGCCGTTTTATTACATAATGAGGCCTTAAAAGTTCCTCTCACCCCCATACACATGTACGTGACAAAACAATTTTCCTTTGACATCATAATTACAATGGAACTCAATTTACCACTTTATTTGGTACTCTATTTAATGAATATTGTAATGTTTGTAATGACTATACCAAAAGAGATAATTGGAGATCTAGATGAATCATCATCAACCTTCCCATTCTAATAAGGTATGGTTTCTCTTTTCACTAACACAATTCCGCTATAATGGGTAAGGTGAATTAAGTAGATATAGATTATTGAACTCTTTTAAAAAGTTACTAAACTCTAAGTTAAAATATTTATCCCTCAATCTGATCAAATTTTCTTTATCTTCATTTTATATTGATTCTCTACATCATTCATGAATTCTTTGAATTACTCAATGGACTTGTACATATAAAAATTCAAGTATTTATATCCATGTCTACTCAAGTAATAAGTAAATGATATGAACTAAGAATTCCAAACACTATCATGTAATGGACTATTTCAACAGAAATCTATGTGTAACAATCCTAAATGTTATGTGGCCCTTTCAACATATCCCTCTAAATTTCATTTGTTCATTTAACCTAGTATAAATGAACTATGTCCTTAAAGTATTTTTATCTCAAAATATTATAAATTACCATATTGAGAAATCATTTTCAAATTTTTCTTATTTAGATAATAGTGATGGTGATGTCATAGTTTAGTGTTACCTGAGTGTTGTGAACAAGATCAATTATCTATTTTCAATACATGGATTTTATATTTTAAAACATAAAGTCCATAAATTTAACACACCATACCATAACATACATTGTCTTAATAAAATAAAAACAATTTATTTCTAAAATTGAAAATAAGATCCACAACATCTATTGATTATATAGAAATTATTTTCCTGGTAAATGTTATAAAATAATAACAATCCTTTAAATCCAAATCATTCATGTTAGCAATTATAATCAACAACGAACATACCTTTAGTTTCCCCTTTCTTATATGTGAATTTCCTATTCTATTAGTCTTTTTTACCATTTAAAAAAAATACCTACTCCCATTACTTTCTTTGACATTAGATCTTCAGGTTCTTGGATGGTTGATGGTCGAGATATTTATAATTGTTTTTCATTCTTACGATAATTCACCTTGTCTAGCACTTTTTTATCCATCATAAGGACTGTGATTTTTACATTCCCTATGTCTTCATCAACATGGACAATCAATGTATGAATTTATGAAAGATTATTCTCATGATTTTCCATGTTATATTTAATAGTAAATAATTTTAAATTCTAGGGTTATAGTGAAAGTATGATTACTTTTTGTAACTGATCTTAGAATTTAATCCATAAGGTGTCTAGGGGTTTAATATGGCCATTAATCTTCCCTAAATGTGTCCTAGTAAGCACAAAATCACAAGGATTATGTGTAAAAAACAAATTGGATATCTCTTATCTCTCTTATCTTTCATTTTTCTAAAAAATATCTCAAATGTTTGACATCATGCAATACACATCCACATACTCATATTACTTAAAATGCTTGTTTGATATGGATGATTGAATGAATCATTGAACATTTGTAGCATTATTCAAATGTTTCACATTGAGAGATAAATCTTACTCACCAGAATCCTTACTAGGTGTATCATAATTGTGTTATTCCATCACATAAAATTTTCTTTTTCTTTAAAAGGATAACTCGTAAATGTATTTTCCAATCTTGGAAATTGGTTCTTAGTGAAAGGTTATCCTTATCTAGTATACTTTGTAGTGATATATTTTTATTCATTTTTATTATAGTCTATTCAAATAATATTTCCATATATTTAGTAATTTATAGGATGAAATTTACCCAAATAAATAGATATTCTATTTATAAATCTTTCACTATATTATTAATACCAAAGTTTTCTCTCAATTAGCTTTGGAATATCTTGTATCATGTATATTCTAGATGCAAGGATCGATATACCCATTCTAATTAATCCAACATTTCTTTATATTATTTCATGGGTTTTAGTTTGGTATTCTATATCCGGACTACATTTACTCACTATACGTTGATATTTTAAGAAGACTCCCCAATCCAAAAATCTGTAAATTTTATTTCTTCATCCCTTTCTTATCAGTTACACCAATTCCTACATTGGTAACAATCCCCTAATCTGTACTATGTTATGTTATCCCCAAAAAATTAAGTTCGAATTCCTAGGTAATTGAAAGCAACTAATATTTGGTTGGTCAATACCATTGAACTATTGATCAATTTTAGATGTAGAAGTTGACGGGTATACTAACATAAAATATATATATATATATGAGGTATTATATCTTTTATTCATAAATTTAAAATTAATATCATTATTTTATTCTTGTTAATATTAACTGTATTTACCTAAATGATTAAGCATGTCATTGATTATATTTCTGCACAATCCAATTTCTTTTATTTTCTATCATCCATACCTGCAAATTCCTTAACTCATGTGATCATGACAGAATAACCAGAAATAAATAACCACGAAAATTTATAGAAATAAAATAATAAATTTTTTTGACCGTGTGATATTACTAATGGTTAGATAATATTGAAGATGATAATGTAATCACCAACAAAGAGGGGAATCACTTTGAACTATTTATGGTTCTTGTTACAGTTTTCCACATGTCCACCAATATATCACTCTTGGATTTGTTTTACCTAGGCTCTAATAAGGAATCACCTCCACTAGATTCAAATATCAATACATTTTATATTATTTTAATCACACATTGTCAAGGGTGAGGGGCTTCCATAAAAAGAACCATGTTTATGAAATCCCTTAAATAATAAGAGGATATATGGAATGCATAAAAACAATTTAATTCATTAATAAATTAAATAAAACCAATCACATAAAATGGTATTGTATAGAATCATGATCATATTTGTGAATCCAACAAATTATGTATTTAATAAAATTAGGGATCGATTCTAATTGTTCTTCAACTAGATAATTCATGAACAAATATATTTTCCATATTCTTTAATTAATCATTTATTTTATTATAGATATCTGAACATCCTAGAGATTCTCATCCATAAAAATTTTAAACAAATTAATTTTCTTCATTTAAAAACAACTGTTTAAAAAAATTAGCCTTTGTGGAATCAGGATGAGTACCCATCCAAATAACCAAACATGTACTATACTCATATACTACTTTCTATTATGACATGTCAGATACATGACTTATTAAATACATTCATTAAGTGTACTATAAACTTAATTATTACACATATTACATTAATTTTCTATCACGTCTTATAAATAAATGCACATTGACTAAAAACTAAAATATGACTCATACACGATATATTAATCCAAACATTAAATATAAATTAATTAAAAAATTATATATATATAAACCCAGCACATTTCATGTAATGTAAACTTAATTACTCCATGCCTATACATATTTATAATGGTTTCACAAAAGAATGAATCAATTTTAATTCTGTTAAATTTTGTAAAAGTATATGGCATGCACATTGGAGCTACATGTCATTTATGTTTTCTCACTTTTTATCTACAACATACACTTAGGTGATGAGCGTGTAACAGTTCCATTGAAAATGATATAGTATAGGTCATGTAAAAGGGATACCTGTCATTTGTTCTCCAAGATGCATAGTCCCCAATCATTTATGTTTTGGCAGAAGATGCATAGCCAATCTTTAACTAGTGGACTACACACATTGTATGGAATTTTCATGGTGTGTACTCCATCTAACCAAGTGCTAGGGTGGAGAGGTCAAAACTAATTGTATAATTAAACTCACAATTTGTAATTAATTCACATTACATGAAATTATTCTTAATTATTTGTTAGTGAATTAAATTTTAGTACACGTCTTGATCCAATGGGTTACACGGTGTGTACTCTTGTGTCATCCAACATGATTCGTCGACACCTTTAGCTGAGATCATCAAATTTATTTAATTCATATAATTAATTTATTCAATTATTTTTATGAGAAAAAAATAGGAAGAATCATATCTATCAATTTGAATTAAGGAATAGTTTAATTGGAATTGAATATTGATTGATTATTCTTAAATCAATCAGATGTCATTAAATAATTGTAATAAAATTATTTCTCTACCCTGATACAACATAATGATTCTAGGTGTAGTATAATAATGTGATAGGTCATCCCAAACATTTCTTTCAATCATGATCTCGGATAAATCCATGATTTAAATTATGATAAAAACAACAATTTTCATGGCTCAACCCAAGTGGGGGATTGAGCTATAACTACCCAAAGCCTGTCTCCATAGACCAGGGGTGGAGATAAGCTTCCATGCCACAACTAAACTATGGGAGTCCTTTTCCAAAGCGCCGTTTGTCTCACACCAAACCAACTCAATCAAAATGTTTAGAGGGAAATGGGGAAAGTTGAAACATTTCTATAAAATAAACCAATCATGCATAAACCTCTATACATTACAATATTACTGTAGTGTATACTAAATGTAAAGTGGGAAAATACACACCAAAACAAAAAATTTCCCAACCTAGAAAAATCTAAAAATGATTAAACAGTAGAGAGAGCCCAACTCCTCTATCTGAATCTATGACCATCACACGTAGTCCAAAAACCATGTATCCCAAAGCTCCTCAGAAGTCATGTTTAACATGATTATCATCTGCAAAAGTCATGATATGTGTGGTAAAATCCCATATAGTGAGGATTATATAAAAACCTATTAGAAATCCATGAAAATTGATTGGAAAGAATTAATAGATGCAATAGAATTTAAGACAACTTATGTTCAATGTGCAGTGAAATAATACAGCTCAACCCAATATGATAATAAATTTAAACTCCAAACAACATAAGTATCCCAAAACGGTGGGAAGATGAAAATATAATTGAGTCCTCAATAACTAAAGGAGGAGAGTGGACTCATCCAATTATGAGAAGATAATCATATAAATAATGTGGTATACCCCATGTGCAATTACATCTCCTGGAAAGAGAGTATCCAAACCCAAAGGGTGAATCCATAATAAATAATATATATGTTCTCAATCAATGAATCCCAAATCAAAGAGTAATGGGATATCCATATCATAGATTATCCCAAGAAGAATAGACTTCAATAATTACAAAATAATTCCATCAATGATTCCCATAATCTCACGTGTTTCCCACAATCACACAAGTCAATGTGACTCAATCACCATACCATGATACTATCAAATTCTGGTATGACTGACTTTCCAACATGGTTTTATATTATTTCATAAGAATTCATATATATGGGGTAAGAATCTATATTCCATTTGAGTCTAAATCCAAATCAAATAACATCTCATAACTATGTCGGATAGTCGATGGTCCACAAATTCTAGGTAAGGATCTCATGGCCTAGGATGATTGGTGGTTCCTACTCTAATTGTCACTAAATAACTCCAATTCCTAGTCCTACAGGATCATTCCACTCATGAAGTTCATCAGGTAACTCTGCTGCCCATCATTGGTTGAGGGTAACTCGGATAGATCATTAAAGAATTCCATAACCCTGCCATCATGGAGGCTATGTCAAGAACATCAAGGAACTCCAATGCCCAACACTACTGGAAGGTGACACATAATGATCTAAGAAGAATTACACCGCCTTGACCTGCTGGAGGTTACTCCAAAAACATCAAGGAACTCCATTACCTAGCCCTGGTGGAGGGTAACACATCAAGATAATCTGGGGAAGGCCACTGCCCAACCATATTGGAGGGTAACCAAAAAAATCTATGGTGATTCTATAGGACTACTACCATTATTGAGTGTCACCTAAGTTCATCATGATTGAATCTTACCACATCATATCTCCAAATCCATAATATAGGGAACCATCATGTTCTAAGTGGAAAATCCCTCTATATAGTCTATTCACTTGCCTCAATCATACACCCAGTTAAAAATATGAATTTCACTACATCATTCTCGAATGGCATCTCAAGGGCTTGAGCCACGAGTCCAAATTAAATACATGATATTGTTCTTGACATGTTCTCCAAAATTTCATTATCAATGTGTCACAAATTTTTCTTCTTTCTAAAACTTTTTGAGGGAGGTTTGTCAGATACAATTTTCCATAATAATAATAATTTTATTATTTTTGGTTGTTTCATTTACCCAAGGCACAATTCCAAATATGTATGAAACATAGGTCTTAAATTGACCATCTAAATTCTAGGATCACATTTTCAGTAACAGTTCAGCAAATATATCTCTCAACAAAATGAAATCACCAGTAATAATTATTTAACCAATATTTTTATCTCATATCTTTTATCATATATCTTATATATCATATATCATATATCATATATTATATCTCATATGTCATGTATCATATACTATATCTCATATCTCAAATATCATATATTGTATATTATATATAATATTTCATATCACAACCAAACTGATCAGGCATCCATGTACCGTAAAAAATCAAGATCTATACTTCACTCAACTAACTATTTCCACATCATCCATCCGTCGTGAATCATGGGCCCGAAAGAGCTCTATGCCACCTGGGAATTCTGAATAGTGACCTTGGGGATACCACTGGTGAGGAAACAAAATAATTTATGGGTAAAATCACCAATACCAATGTTTTAAACATCATTGTCCAAGATTTCATGGATGGAGATCATGAATGGAGAATCGGGGTGAAAACATTGATTGAAGAGTGTAAAAACTCATACATGGGCTCAAGAAAAGGCCATAAAGAATGAATATATCAATGAAGGAGGACTTATATATTAAATATTATAATACAAACTCATAGAAACATTAGAAGGCTAGTCCTACCACTTATTTGGATTTATCCTTATTGAAGAAGATGCTCGCAGAATGATTCAAGGGAGAAAATGTGTTCATTGTCTCCTAATCCAATATATTCTAATGTTTTTTCATCATTCATCTATATTCTCCAAAGGGATGATAGAGGATAAATTTCCAACAAATTCTAGAATTTTTTTTCCCAAACCTAGAAATTTTCTATTAATGATATTTTTATAGGCATCATTTTCGATCAAATTAATTTAATTAATTAATTAATTTAATTTAATGAATCTACTTAATGCATTTCCAATGAGCAAGGATTATGAACTCCCCCCACCGACTCATTTTATGACGAGCCTAAGGATAATTATGAATTCCATATCCACCCATATTTAACTAAACATTTGGTATTATCAAAAAATATATTAATTATTTTTATTAAATTAATTATAGACACACCAGGACTCGGAACTGCGTGCCTACTCATCACTAATATATGTGTATATATATATCAAAGTCTTATAAAGAAAAAGATGATTCTATATAATTACAAAAAGAAATATTTTCACCCTATGAAATAAAAATCATGGAATATAACTTGGGATATTGTGCCTGCAATTGGCTCTCCCACTCACTAGATCTCTCATGCATATTTATGTGAAACCACAACATGCGACCAAAAGGGATGGTTCATCCAGAAAGGTTCCTCTATATCCGTTCAACGATTATCATTGCATTCTCCACAAAGAAGGTTCCTTCCTCGATGTGATAATCAACCCAGTTGACGAAATGTATAGGGTCATGAATGTATCTCTTCAGGTGTGACATGTGGAAGACTTCATGCACCTTATCTAGTTATGGGTTAAAGCGCAATAGTAGGAAACCTCGCTAACTCTAGGAACGATCTCAAATGGCCTGATGAACCTCAGGGATATCTTACCTCCCCATAAAAACCTCAACAACCCTCATTCTTGGGATGAAACATATGAAAACATGTCCCCTCTACATGAACTACATGGGACTAAGACAATAATCTGTATAGGATTTATGTCTTCCATGAGATGTCCTGATCGGCTCCAGAATGACATTCACATTCTCCATTGTTACTTGCACAAATTATGGTCCCACTAGTGATGTCTCACCATCCTCTTTCTAGAAAATTGGTGTCTTAAAATGATTCTTTTATAGGGACTCAAAAGTTTGATGTCGATGGTAGAGTTTTATTTGTTGTGGTACGCAAGCACTACCAAGGAAAGGTGATCCTCCCAACTTTGACCTAGGTCTAAGACACAATCCCTTAGCATATCCTATAGTTAATCGATAGTACGCTGCCTATTCCCATTATTCTTGGTATGAAAGGATATACTCATCCAGAAATTGGTCCCAAATTCCTCCAATATTCCTCTCCCCAATTGTGAAGTAAACTACATGTCACGATTGGAGACAATCGTCTAGGGTACCTTGTGAGGGTGAAAAATATACCATATGTATAGATGCCACAAAATCTCCACCAAAATATTCTCCCAAATAAAAATGAAGTGCCATGACTTCATGTGTTGGTAAAATAACACCAAGATGGCTTCATGGACCTTTTTCATGTAATCTCTTGTAATATGTCCATGGATATGTCATCCAACATCCACTTCGGGATATCAAGGGGTTGTAACAAACTAGCTGAAACATGGTCCATACCCTTCACCTATATAAATGTTAGTTATTGTGAGTTGAACTGAGGTACTCTTCATATCATGCTTGAGCACCAAAATTTCACTCAAGGTCTCTATACATATTCCCCCCAATGTCATTGATATCTATGGGGAGTGTGTATAACTCCCATATATCCTCTTCCAACATCTCGACTTGGAACACTGTCCACCCCTGGATCATGATGTCATGATTCCCTCCTATATAATATTCATATGGTGCATAACCTATGGATATATAATAATGTATGACCTCACAGTCAATGTTCCCATGCTAGGAATCTCTCACATGTAGAAAGAAAAAAAGAGTAAAAAAATAAATTGATAGAAGGATGTACCCTCTTACTCCACCGATGTCAGTTGTATTGAAGCTAACTTCTATGAAACATACTTCACTCAGTGATCATGTTACATTATTCTAAGGTTATCCTCCAAAACACATCCCTTAACTAGATTATAGAATATATTGATGTCATAGTCCTTAATGAAATCAAACAAATTTCATTGTATTTGGTTCAGTCAGTCTTTGTTAAGACATTTCTGATACTATGGTTGTCTGAGTAAACCACAAAGCACTCCCCCAGAACACATTTTCTCTACATCCTTAGATAAAATACTAAAACTTCACGATCTATGTCATGATTTTCATAGTTCAGCAAATGAGGTGTCAACTTCCTTAAACTGCATGTAATAACTTCATACTGTTGCATCAACATTAAAACAGCACCATTACCTAAGGAACTACAATACACAACTAACTCCACTCCCTATTACACTAGTATCAACATTGGAGCACTATTCATCCTCTTCGTTGACTCCAAAAATTCCCTAAATAACTATTAAAACAGGGTAAACATCAACCCTTTCCACGTAAAGGTGGTCAAACAAACTACAATCCTATAGAACTCTTCGAAAAAAATTTTATACTTCACTGCTATTATAAGAAATATATGATCATGTGACACATTTTTGGGTGGCTCCCAAATAATAACATCTTCAATATTTTCTAGATCTATAGCTAAACCATGCATAGAAATGAAATTCCTAAGAATGTTACCCTTATATATTTATAACTAGCACTTTGAAATATTCGTATAAAGAAAGTTCCCCCAAAAAACATTCGAGGACCATCCTCATGTGATCTAAATACTTATAACCTAGTTTATAGTAGATTTGTATGTCATCAATGAATAAAAGAAAAACCCAGTCCATGTACGGCTTCCAAACCTGGTTCATCAAATCCATAAATACGGTGGTAGAATTCCCCATGCCAAAGAAAATCGCTAGAATCTTATAGTGTCTGTAGTGACATCTGAATGCTAATATTTAATGTTAACATTGTGAACCCTCATCTTTTGGTAGGTGAATCTAAGATCTATATTTTAGAATTATTACACACCTTTAAATGGATCATAGTGTTTATCAATTCTTTGCAATGGGTAATTTATTTTATCATGGCTGTGTTTAGGCGATGATAACACACACAAATCTATAACCTCCTCTCTGACGTTTTCAGGAACAACATTGGAGAAACCCAAGGGGACACATTGGTTCTAATGAAAAAATTCTCATGAAGTCCCTCCAACAACAACCATAACTACCAATGCTCAGTAGGCACAATCTGATATTCTGTATAATATATTAAGGTTTTACCATGATGCAATTAAATGAAAAACACCATCTACTTCCTTAATAGTAATCCTAGATCATCTTCGAGGAAAAGAAAATATAATCCCCAATAACTAAAATAACACAAATGCCCAAAGAAAATGCTTCACCGATGGATACACTTTCCTACGAATGGGTGATGGGATGTAGCATGAACCCACTTACCCTATCATGAGGTCTCTCTCATGAGAGAAGGAGAATTTAATCCCATCAGTGCGTTGGTATCTATATTTCCTCTAGTGAAAATAATTCTGGGATCAAACCATGGATATCCAATCCATACCTGAAATGTAATCATAGGGTTCCATTGTGATCTCCAAAAGGTCATATGTGAACCAATATTCTACATGAAATAGCTCGTACTACTAGAAGAAGAAATATATTGAAGAAGTGTTCCCTATAGAAACCTCATCTCAAATATGTTGTGATAGATCCTCTATTGAGATCTCCATATTCATACCAAAATTATAATATTAAAAATGACTGGAAACTATGTCTAATAATAATGATGAACGAGTAGAATAAACGAAGATCGTACCTTGAATCGTCTCTTGTGCTACTGGGTTGTTGATATCGAAAGCCTGCAGGTGTACGTGGCCCTCGCCACTAGCTCCCTAAGCCTACCATGGGCCACCAAGTGGTGGTAGTGGAAGGACCTCATAACATATTCCTCAACCGACAGCTCTTCATACTCCTCTTCTAGCTCCTCCTCCCTGGGGACAACTGTAACCATGCCTGAGAGATCTCGGGTCATAGACCCACCTCTCCCACGGTAGTCTGTCAACTATCTGTATGCGGTATATATATTGTATATTTCGGCAGCCCCATTCCTTAGGACCATTATCATAATAATTATAAAACCAAAACCCCATAGTCTCCTCTGGTTATATACATATCCCCTACACTTTACAATATTGTTCTTGATACTACTGAAGAAATGTTATCCTCTATAGAGATCTTGTCAACTACTACATTCTAGTTGTTGTAAATGACTCAACTTCATGATTCCAACTTCCATCTCTCTGTGTATGGAATCTATCTGATAGAAATATCTCTTTCACCATTTCTAACTCAATATTCCTAGAATATGTGTGGATGCACAATAGCACTATACTAGAATGGATATCTTGGAGGAGTCCCTACTCAAACTTCCTTGTTTAGAAGTAGACATCACTGATCATGTCATGATAATAGCATGTAAGGTCTGTGAACATCACAATATACTCATCCACCATCTTCCCTTACTGATTCAATACAATAAAATCTAGTATCTAAACCGATCCTAAACTTGGGGGGTATTACTCCTCACAAAATAGCTACTGGAGGTCAGTGCATGAGAGGGTCAACTCATCATGCATCTGTCTACCCAGCCTCCACAAACATCCATATGATCCGTGGAAAATGATGGATTCCAAATACAACACCAGATCAATTGGAGTTTGAACAATCCTGCTGATATGGATCAAAAACTCTTTCCAATCCTATTCTACCTAAGGATTTGGATCACCGTAGAACCTCAGCATTCTATGACACTGTAATTCACAGAGGTATGTATGCATGCAACATCCTCATACTTTTCTCTTGGAAAGATCATATGTCCAGTAGGTGTAGTTTCTAACACCATCCCTCCTGGAGTATGGGGATAATGTAATGGAACCTAAACTATGGACTCATCACTCATAGGGTCATTGTCACGAACCCGAGTTCTTATCATTGTCGGTAATCATAACGGAGGAATCCAAAAAGGTATCAAGGAGTACCTAGGTCTGATGAGAAAATATATGTATATAGACAATAATGGGGATATGACTTGAGAAGTAATGACAAAGACTCAATCTTATATAGTGAATATACAGTTAAATCATTCAAGAAATTCATCGACATGATGATTCGAATAGTATGAAGTCATGGTCCTAGTGAATGGATACATCATCCTCCCATACTATCATTAGAATCCCTCTCTTGAGAGACACCCTCAAGACACTTTGATAGTATTTATCTAAACCAAACAATCACTCTTTAATGGGATACTTCTAAACAACATCCCAAGGAATGAACATTCACTCATACCAATATTTCGGGACCCAACCCATGTTGGGGCTCGACCCACAACAACCCAAAGATCACCTCAATATTCCTTGGGTGGGGACAAGTTCCAAAGGAAAAAACTAATCATTGGGAGTCATTTCCCAATGTACCTATGTGCACATGAACAACCAACTCAATGAAATATTATATAGGGAAAGAGGAAATGATGCAACACTACTATAATAAAAACATGGTAGGAATGAACCTCAATAAAGTAAAAAATAACATTAGGGTAATGTAAAAGTAAAGGGTATGAATACACACCCAAAAAAGGAATATGACCCAACCTTGGAAACTAGAAAAGAGTAAACAGAAAAGAATGACCATATCATGTATCCCATGCTACAAACACCGTTCACGGTCCAAGAACCAAGTATCCCAAAGCTCCTCTAATGTCACGTTTGACCTGTCAGTCAGATGAAAAACACAAGACATGTGTGGGAAAATCCCATGAATGGGTGAGTATATTCATTTCTTGTTGAATACCATGAAATCAGAAGGTGGATCATATAAAGATACAAAAGAATAGAAAGATATAGTATGCACAATGTAGAGTGAATGGGTATAGATCAACCCAATAGTAGAGTGAAAGTAAACTCATCCAAACACAAGGAATTGGAAATGGTGTGAATATGATCTTCTCGTCAAGTCTTCTATACCGTTACAAGGAGACTGTACTTATTCAAACATGAGAAGATAAACATGGAAATAATGATCCATATAATGTGCGTATTAACCTCTCTGGGAAAGAGAGTATCCAAATCTAATGGTTGAATACATAAGAAAGAATACATATAGAATCATTCAAAGAATCCTCAATAAGAGAGTAAGGGGATCTCCATATCACAGCTCAGTACAATAATAGGAATCATAAATAATTCAAAAAGAAGTCCATCAATGATACCTTGTATCTCATGTGTCTACCAGGAACACAAAATTCTAAGGGCCAGAATGACCACACCCTGACACTATCTTATTAGAGATTCACTGACTTCACTGCAAGGTTTTAGGACGTATCACAAGAACCAATCATGGTGGAGAACTTTTAACTATTCTTTGTGAGTTCAAATACATTTTAAACCATATCTCATCACTACACCACATATTCAGGGGTCACAAATTCTAGGTAAGAGTCCCAAGACCAAGTAATATATGTCGGTCCTACTCTAATAGGCACCATTGCACTCTACATGTGTGTACTACTTGACGGTCCACTTTGAAAGGTCATTGGTGAACTCCAATTCGCAACCACGCTAAAGGGTAACATGAAAATATCATCAGGGGACACCATTACCCAGCCCATCTGGAGGGTAATAACAGAATGATGAGGAACTCCAATACACAACCATGCTGGAGGGTAACTCATAATGATAATAGAGGAATGCCACTGCCCATCCATGTATGCGGGTTTTCCCATAACATCGAGGAACTCCACTTCACTCCCTTATTAGAGGGTAACTCCGAATGATCATCGAGGAACTCCACTAAATAGACCTTATAGAGGGTAATCACAAAAAATTATGGTGGTCCAGTACAATCACTACCATTATTGGGTGTCACCTCTGTGTTCCATTATTGTAAATTCTTAAATATAATCTCCAAATCTAGAATAGGGGGAACCATTGAGTTCAACATTGAAAAATTCTTGATATTGGCTATTCAAATGCTTTAATCGAACACCCGGTGAAAAGTCACATTTCACTGCATAATGATCGAATGGTGTATTGTGTGCCTGAGTCACAAGTCCAAATTAAATACCCAATATTGGTCAATAATTGTTCACAAAAAATTTAGGGTCACATCATCACAGATGGTTCATCATTCTAACACCATTTGTGGGAGATATATCAGATGAAACATTCTTCCATAAAAAATAATTTTATTATTATTTGGTGTTTCTTTAACCCAAGGCACATGTCTAAAAAGTTATCTATCATCGGTCATAAAATTATCGTCTCAATTATAAGATCAGGATGTCACTTAAGGTTCATAAAATGAACTCCTCAGTAAAAATATATAACTGTTATAAGATTATTTAACCAAGATATATATTTAATATCTTATATCTCATATCGTGTGTCTTATATCTCATATCACATGTCTTATATCTTATATCTCATGTACCATTTTTCATATCTTATATATCATATAATGTTACTTTTATATTATATCTTATATCTTATATCTCAAACCACCCAATCAAGCATCACTTTACCTTAATGATTCCAAATCTATGCTTCCCAGGAAAAACTGTGGGCGCATATTTTATCTTCAAGGAATACGGAGGCCCAATCGATCATGGAACCACCCTAAATTGATGACTGGGGACAGAAGTGATCCAATCAGTGATGAAAGCAATGAATTTAGAGAAAAACAAATCATAAAACATATCTTTCTAAATCCATGGCCAGACAATCCTGGATGGTGATCACGAATGGGGTACCAGGGTTATAAAACTGATTAAACAATATGAAATTTGGTACTCTGGCTCATGAAATATCCATAACAAGATTCAGATCAAAGTAAAAATAGTTATCTACTCAGTATTTTAATACCAAGGTATAAAGAACCAAAAGTCCATTCCTACATCTTCTTAGGCCAGATCATTGGTGAATAGCAGCACAATAATGAGAAGATGTTGGTGCATTCATTGTCTCCTAATCCAATCTAATATGACTTTTCCATCTCCATTTCCCTCAATTCTACAAAGGGGGAAGGGAAGATCTCTTTCTAGTAGGTTCCTTAAGATATGAGGCCCACCATGGAAAATTTTATTTACCAACATATTTATAGACAACATTTTAGGTCAAATTAAATAAATGAATTAACTAATTTATTTAGATGAATCCATATAACACACCTCCAATGAGAGAGGGATGAGAATGTCCCATGAAGACACATTTCATGTTGCGCCTAGGGAAAACACCATGTTCTTGATCAAAATATGGTGTCATATTTTTGATCTAATAAAATATTTATGAGTAATCTGGTAATATTTAACTAATCCCATGAATGTCGTCTAAAATATATTTAATATTTTTATAAAATTAATTTTTTTCACAGTCCTCCTCAGAATCGCATGGTGTCTAGGTGCCTATCTCTAGAAAATATAAAAATAAATATTCCAATGTTTTACAATAAAAACAATTGGCCTCCACATTGATCAAAAACTTTTAATCAATGTATACAAACAATAGATAATCATTGTAACCATATTCCATGATCATCACTTTTATTGTAAAGTAACTTAAAAAATTTATGAATTACCCTGGGAAAAATTCGTTATTCATTGATGGATATGAAAATGGATCTACATATTTTCTTTGTTGTGTTCGACGAATTGACAAATGGATCCCTTCAGTAGTGATCCACATGTGTTCCATTGATTTCTGAACATCCTTGTATGAATACTCAAGTGTTAGCATGGAAGATAGTATCACATCTTCGTTCCCTTTTGATCAGCTCGAGAGCCAATTCAAAAGGATTCCCTTTGATTACTGCTGAATCAGGATTTTAATATGGATAAGTACCGTTCATTATTCTAGAGATTATTTTTAATATCCCCCACCCGAGAGCCACTAAATAGGTTCCACGAGCCAGGTTGTCACATGACATCAATATAGCCTCTTTGTACTCTAGTGGTTTACAAATAGCTGTGAGGATCTAATAAATAAAAAGGGTATATTACACCATTTTTACCGAAGTAATCCACAAAAGATAACATATGAAATAATGGGAAGAATAAACCAAAAAAATAAAAACATTCATTACAACCCATTTTCACAATATGGTACAAAATAAAACAAACAATAAATATGCCATTTATTTCTAACTATGCTAGAAGTGAAGAAATACAAAAATAAAGACAAATTACTATATAACCAAAAAAGATTAGACTCCAAGTATGGATCCTCATCCATGCACATCACATGCCCATATCAAGTCCCTAGTATGTGTATTTTCTAGAGTCATGACATACAACCATAAAATCTTATCGGGTACCAGTGGCAGGCTGAGCATGATGTGCGTACAATTCAGTAAGGCACCACAAAAAGTGTTTAAAAAATATATAGTATAAATATATAGTGTACGAATACATGAAATTAATTATAAGGTAAAAAAAATACAACTCACGTTCCATTATTTAATAATATTGAATTTATCCATTTCACCATTATATCCATTTTCATATCTTATACCATCTTATTTGCTAACCCCATTTTCATCACATGTTCCATGGGTCAGGGATTAACATCATTGAAAAACTAACTAAGCAAGAAAATTATCATTCATAAGAGAATAATTCAGGTTCACTGACTCAATAGTGAAAACTATTACAAAATAAATGACATCACACATCCTTGGGAGCCTTGGTCTAAGTAGTCTCATCAAATGGAGTTATTAGGGGAACAAATCCTTGGTTCCTTTTCCTATCATGTGCTTAATAGGGGTAGATTTTAGAACCTCATTTAAACCAAACCATTTGGTTTAGATACACATGTCCAATACCCCAAAACAACCAATCATTATGAGCAAACTTGTTTATAAATTTACAGCGATTACCATACAACAACCAAAACATATTCAGTGCAGATAACATTCACATTTAATATTCATTCACATATTTCTCAATATCAATCTACAACCCATTATCAAATTTACTATTTATATAACAAAGACTATTAACTCATTTCCTCTTTCATACGTTAACAAATTTATCATATTGAATAATTCCAATACATTACCCCATTTGAGTCATTTATCAATCGATATTCCTTAATTAATTTACACATTTCCATTACAAATTCAGATGTCATTTGACACATTCACAACAATCCATTTAACCCCATTTCACTTCATGTTAATGATTCTATTATTACATTTTTAACAGATAAGAACAACTACCAATTTTCCCTTTTCAACCCAAGAAATTTGTCAACACATTTCTCATGGGATATATTTTTACATAGATGACCATTAGGCTCAACAATACAATTTCCCATGTTCGAGAATATTAGCGCCCTCCTTGCGTGGATCTAATCCATTATAATCGTTATCAATGCATCCTAAGTGGATCATGAGGAGTACAATTCATAATTTTACAACCACTTGATAGAATATTACTGAAGGAAACAAATTCACAACAATATGTGGAATAATCACAACTAAACATGCACAAATTTATAGAAAACTATGGGATATATCTTATAGACCACCTACCTTGATTCTGGTGACAACCACATGATTTACATTATCCTTAGATATATATTAAAAATCCCTATGAATCTCCAACCTATGAACCATAGAAAAAATATAGGTTTAGTTCATTAGGAGAAGAATAATAGATAAAAAATCCATAATTATAAAAATTGAAGTAAGAGGAGAGTTATGTATACCTTGAGCATCAATCTGCACCCAAAGGCACTCCAAACAAACTAGAATCAAATCAGATTGACCGTAGGGATGATTTGGTAGATTTGGTTTTTCATTAGGGATTTAGGGGAATAAATTGGAGGAAACTTTAGTGGAACACAAAAAATACTGAGGGGGCTTTAAATTATCAATTTTTAAAGAGCACGCTGTTTGGTTGCACGGTCTTCCAAACCGTGCGCCAACAATGCACCTACCTTTATCCAAGAGGGTTATAAGTTGGAAGGATACTTGGGAATCCTATATGGGTTGAATAACAGTGCACCAAACATGAAAAATTACTCTATCCAAGGTTTCATGGGTTTTCATTCTCTATTTCACGGTTCACACTAACTGCTCACCAACCATGCAACATGAACAAAGATGACAGGATTTCCCTTTATTTCATGTCCCGAACCCTCAGAACACCCTTGATATTCCCCATAAATGGGGAAAAAAATTAATTAGCCTAATTTATTTGATTAAAAACAAAATATAATCAAGAACCTTGCTCTATGAAGTCTAGGATGAAACAACCTACACAACATATAATGGCTCATCCCTGAACCGCTCATCGCAAGCATCACTGAGCATCCAATGTAAAAAAGTGTAGGCCACTAGGACCACAATTACGAATCACCCTCCCATGATTCTTCTTGAACATTATTGTGCTTCTATAGAACTCAAACCAAAGTAATAGTATTTCCCCACAATATATTTTATGCACTATCAACAATATGAACTGGAAGATCCTCCAATGGGGCATCAGCATTAAGCTCAACATAATCAACATTGGTCGCATTAAATGGTCCTAGTTGATACAATCAATTCTCTGGAATAGAAAAAAAATCTTCAATACCATAATAAAATTGAGGGATATCTACTCAATATGCCACCGTGCTAATTTTATCCCCAATATTCAATTTCCACATATACCTAGGTGCCAACTTATACATTATCCAAATCTTACGGTGAAAAAACCATGGTGACACTTGAATAAAAACACAATCACCGAACCTAAACTCTAGTGGTCTGTATTTCTTATCTTCATATTAATTTTACCTACTCTGAGACATATCCATACATTTCTGAATCCACTAAACATGTTCATATATCTCTCATATGTGACTCAGACCCACATCATTGATACCCTTGTGTCCATCCAACACAATAAAGATCTAGGTAAACTACCATATATAGACTAATATGATGCCTTATTAAATCTACCCTTGTAAATATTCTTGGAGGTTTACCCAATAAGTGATAATTTCTTTTCACATGATCCTTAAAAATCATGGATTCATGCCCTCTACATGACCTCTAATACTGGAATAATAAGCTCCAAATGACCTCCCATCTACAAGTTGATTGTTGTAATAAAAACAGGTGGGTACCAAAAATCTTATATAATATTTTCCAACATAATAATATAAAATATTGAACATGATCGCAAATTAAGGGTTGTAGCACCCTATACAACCACATTGCCTCTAGAACATACAACTCACCCAACCAATCCATGTTGAAAGTCTCTTGAAATGGAATCCCATAAGACACCACGGTCAAATGATCCACAAATACGCATATCACATATTTCTTATGATGTGTCCATGGAATACCCACAAAGAAATTCATTATCACATCATTCCATTTTCATTCTGCAATAGGAATTGGCTATAACAGACATGCTGTCTTTCAATGCTCAACCATCACCTATTGATATGCAAGTCATCCTTCCACAAAATATACCACACTTCTCATCATCCCATGCCACAAATAGTTCCTTGGAATATCAAGATACATTTTAATGGTGTGAGGATGTGTTGTCCACTATGATGTATGTAACAATCACATCAACTCTTCTTGAAAAGATAATGGAAAACCTACATAACCACACATATATAAGTTCCATCATCACCAACAGTCCAATTGAAAGGTGACTCCCCACATTTAATACATTCCTTTAAATAAAAACATGAAAAATCTTTACACTTCCTCCCATTAATCTAGATCGGAAGCATTGACACAAATACCAAGGATTCAAGGGTATTCTATCCTCTTCTATCATGAACCTCTTTATGAATATCCTAAAACAACTCTTTTTTTATCCACTTAGAGATGGATTCCTAAAATGCATGATTTAGAGTCTTCTGTCTCTATGAATTTATAACAGAGATTCCTTTTCTCAGTGTATAAACCAACTCAAAATCAAAATACTGAATTTAGAAAACCCATATTCACTACTAAAGATTATTTTCATTCTGAGAGAAGATGTTTTGGAGGATCGTATAATTATTATAATTTGTAAAATGTTCTCCCAATAAGTAATTTTTCCAAAAAAAAATAAAGAATATACCACCACATTCAAATCAGGATCATGTGTTGGGTGATTTTTTTCATGAAGCAACAACATTCCTGGACTACATGTGAGAACCTGATCATCCTGTATCAACACCTCCCCATGTCTAACATGAGATGAATTACAAATTAAGGTATACACCATACCTAGATTGAGTAAGACCAGAATATGTGTAGTTTATAGAAGCTTCTTTAACTCTTAGAAATCATTCATACATGCATTAGACCAATCAAACATGATCCCAAACTTGGTCAATCCTGAATGTGGTGCATATAAAAGGGAAATGTATTTGATAAAACTTCGATATTATCCTGCAAAAGCAAGAAAAATTCATAAATCATAAATATTCTTCAGATTCTCCTAGGACAGAACTACATTCTCCTCCTCTAATTCTACACAAACACATTTCATTGAGATGATGTGAAACAATAAATACACTCTATCATTACAAAAATGACATTTGGATAAATTAGACTATAGAATATTCCCGCTTTGTGTAGTTAGGATGAAGTCATGATGTTTTGTGTGATCATCAAAAGTCTTACAGTACATCCATATTTTATCAACAAATGAAATGTACAAACTGATCTAAGTAACAGTGAAATATTCGATTCATTAGAGCCATAAACACTATTGGTGCATTGATCAACTTGAATGCAATCACGACGAACTCGTATAACTCATACCTACTCTTGAGGGAATTATATGGAATGTAAAAAAGGTATCACCCTCAGATGATGATCTACCAAGCTCATATAATTCTTGGAGAACACTAAATCACACCTTGGCTTGTAAAAAAGATTATCAATTAGGGGAAGATGGTATGATTTCATAACTGTAACAAGGTTCATCTTTCTATATTCAACACATAATCCTAATGATCTTGTCAGGATTACTTGTAAAAAAATTAGAGATCTGTAGGTATATGTAATTAGATGAATAAGCCCTTTATTCTTCAATACCTCTTACTATGTTTAAAACTCATTGAGTTCTGCCTCCATTTTTCTATATGGAAGAATGACAACTTGTTATGCTCCCTAAAGTAGCACTATAGTCATCCCAACATCTCTCGTGGGTGGAAGTCCCAATGTGTACAAAAGAAAAATGTCCAAAAATTAATCCACTATAGGAGGAAAGACTAACTACTCTGCTCCACCATCATTGAGCATATGAAAAGCCACTTGGGTTGTGAGTTCACCAAACTGCAAACAGTAATGGACCTGTATAGCCTTCCCAAAACACAACTTTAACCACGATGGGAATAAGTGTATCCCTCAAGATATATGAGATTTAAACGACAACATTACGAATCAATAGGATAAGGTAAAAATAATATCCAATCCATGCCCACAATCAGATCAATACCTGATATCTCATGCAAAAACATGTTTCATAGGAAACAATACCCAATAACTTCAACATCAAAATCATTTTATGTCCTGATATTTTCATCCCGTACTACTAAAAATGTATCAATAGACATAAACCATCCCACATGTTCCACCTAAAGGCCCCACACAAACACATATTGAGATGATATAAAGGAATTTAAAGCACATGTTTCTAACAAAGCACTTGAAAGTATATAAACTTTGTGGATCATACCCCGAATAGTCGATGGACTAGCCTCGCCACCTCCTAGTAGAGGTTTATCTACATGAAGCTGACCAACCCATATCCCATAGGACCCAGTCTATGTTCCGAGTGTTAAACTACTCTACTAATATAGAATCTCACCCTCCAAAATACCCAGTCATCCTCTTCTATTGGTAGAGCTAATAAAGATCCAACTATTTGTCTATAATAGAGTAACTGACACACTACCTACTCTCAACATCGATCTCGGTCATCCTTATGTTCCAAACTATTGAGGATTTCAATAAAACATCTAAAAATATGGAATTATACCACATTCATGGTTCTCAACTAGTGGATGGGGGCACTGACCATGCATGTTCCCTGACCATCAACAATTATATAAAAACATATGGTCACCACTGTGAGATGTTGATCAAGACATATGACTAATCATCAGACTACCACTCTAGTAGATACTCCCAAAATGTTTCTTTCTGGCATCAGAATCAAGACTATTGTATTATCTATCTATGAAAAAAAAATTCTCTACCGAGATCCTCGTTCAAGTTACTTTTTGAAATATGGCCCCGATGCACCGCATCATTAAAAAATTATAAATTCAATAAGTTCACCTGGGATATAATCTCATTCTTAATTTCATCATAGAATCCACTTACTTTATTAGCCTCATCCTCTACCAATGCTGGAGAAAAGAATTAAAGATCAGTGAAACGTATAGCATAATCCATCACCAACATAGTTCCCTTTGTCGTCCTCATAAACAGTACGTCCATATACTTTCTCAATTTCTATAAATAGAAATTTTCAATAAAATTTTAAAAAGATTATTTTGATAACATACCATCAGAAATATTCTTCGGAACAACGATATCCTAGCACCACTTTTTCAACCCCCATAACATGTAGGCTATGAACATGACATTATTCTATAAAAGAGTCTATATGTTATCCAAAATCATTTGAATGGACTCTATCTATAGCTCTACATAATTGGGCACACCCTCTCTATGAAACATTGGAGGGTGAATCAAAAGACACTCTCTGGTGAGATCAAAGATAACTAACATGACCTGTATTGGGTCTTTTTCCCCCATATATAAAAACTATGTTACGTTCTCACAGAAGCTCTCCCCTTCTCGATTATCATGTACCAATTGATGTTTTTTCTCTGAACATACTAGATTTTTCTTCGAGAAATCATATTATCACATAACCCATACACATCGTCATGGTGGAATTTCTCTACAATTCCAAAGATGGGTTTTAGAAAACATAACATAATGCATCCACTATTTATGTAAAAGAAGGATCTCCATGATACATAAAAAATAATTCCACCATACACTGTCACAAAACTTATCCTCTCACCACTATCACTCCCTTCAATGTAATGGTGTGACCCAACCAGTCTGTTAATTTTCTTATGTTGGTTGTATGGGGTGTTAAATTGAGGGTTCAGGTGTTTTTGTGGGAGGTTGGGGTGAAGGAAATCAACTATAGGAAATAAAAATTGGTTAAGTATATTACTTGATGTGGAAGTTGGATTCATATAATATGCAGGACTGGTTCATGAAATTTATATATTTGGGGTAAAATAACAAAAAAATGCTATACATTTCTCGGTGAAACTGAACCTGGAGGATTACACATCATGAAAACTTGCAAAAATTTAGTTATGAAATTATTTTAAGGATCAATTTTCATTCATCATACCATTACTTCTTCAACTTATTTTTTAGAAAAAACATTTTCACCCTGAGAATATCTTCAATACCTCTTATCTCTCATTGATTTATTTCTCCCATTGGTTATTCATTGGAAATCTATGGTTGATAAATGGTTGGTTTTTCACCCTTCATGGTTGGTTTTCTTCAATTATTATACTTATGATTCATTGAATTAATGTTTATTTTGTTTTTGGAGTTTGTTGGGTTGTGTTTTATGGCTATTGTTTCTAGTTTTGGTTGATTGGTGCTTCCGATGGTGTGGTTGTGGTTTACAAGCATTCTTCTTCACCCTGTAATGTGCAACAAGTTGGAAAAGCATCTTGGAGGTAGGGATTACCTCATATATTCTTATTTTGTATCATGAGGTAGAGGTTTAACTTTCCTTACCTATGGGTTATGGTTATGATTTCTAAATAAAAGATAAATAATTGGTTTATTGACATGTACGGGGAAAATGGGGGTTTATTTGCATGCTTTTATAGAATTGATATTATTTGTGATATTGGGAATTCCAAGGTCTTGATTTATCAATGATAATTTTGGTCATTGGGGGATATTTTTCACCAGATATATGTTTTTTGATTTCTTCAATGGATTTTATGTCTGAGATATCGACAAAAAATTAAAATTCATTAACCAATTAAATTAGGATAATGAAATAGTTTCCATAAGATTATGTATTCTGTGGTAAATCCCATAAAATAAACTGAAATGTGATAAAATTATCTTCTAAATTTATAAAATGGTCTTGATGCATTGTTTTTTGTGACTGTTCATGTGGGATAACCTATGTGGTTGACAAATGTGGTCTAGATAGTTTGTTTGGTCATTATTTTGGGCAGCAGGGAGGTAGTTTTTTTCCATGCTTTTGAGGGAACATGGGGGTATATTTTGGCAATGATTTTGGGGAATCGAGGATGTAGTTTTCTTGTCCATAAATTTTGGGAAGTTAGGTGGTGTTTACTTTGTAATAGATACCCAAGCGGTGATGGAATAAATATATACATACTTTTTCAATAATGTTTGGAATGGATTGTGTTTGATTGGTTAGTAGTTTGGAATCGATAATATATAATTATATTGTGGGTTTTTGTGGTTAAATGTGGTTCATTTTCAATAATGAACATATTGGGGTGATTAAATGAAATTGGTTGGAAATGGGAAGTTGGGTTTTTGGATTGATGTTAGGTGTTATGCATTTAGAGGTGGTAGAAAAAGTGATGGTGTTGTGAGTTGGTTAGTTAGTTTGTGAGCCCATAGGTTACACTTGAGTGCTAAATATTATATTATATTATATATATATATATATATTCTTGTAATTTTTATATGAAACCCATCACTGTCAGGAACTGTGTGCCGAAACATGCATACTCTCATAGTGTGTTTTATCTAACATCTAGTGAGGAGTAGAGATCGATAGGTACTCTCCCTCCCCCCTCTCTTCAAGAAGAGGTAGGCATTGTATAGGATGTGATGTCCAGGTAAATTCTAGTGCATTATACGATGGTTCTGATGGCCTAGGTATCATTAAGAGAATTGTGATATCCCATGTTTCTATGCGCGAGATGTGATGGAATTTGTGTTTTCCAAAAAGATGTGAATGTGTGTGTGGGGTGGATTCCGGTCTGAGTCATGCATGGTTTAATGAGGCCATCAGGTTAATGCCATATATTTTCAAGATACCCTTCTAATCTGGAAATGGTGGTGGTTTTGTTATGAACATGGTGTTTTTGAGAGAGAGGTGTTTTGGTCAAACTTCAGGGGTGCAAGCCTAGATGTCTTTGGGCCAGGTGTGTTGTGACGTCACCTAATGGGCGATGTTTTATACAGAAGACATTGGAGAACTAGATGTATTGTTTTTATTTTTGAGAGGGGAATACTAGTGGGAATGAGCTACAAGGTACCATTATCATTGTGAATATATTTATACTAAATTACTAGGTTTCCATTTTTTGTGGGCATGCGTTGGTGAGGTTATAAAGAAAAATATACCTTAATAGGCAATGTTTGGTTATGTTATTTTCTTACAAGTTCATTAGTATGCTTCTTCCACATGTTAATGATACTCTTTGATTTTTCCTACTTAGGATTCCTGTATGCTCACCCTTCGTATATAAATCTATTTTTAGAATTATATGAGTATTAGGTTGACCATGAAGGGAAATACTAGCTCAGAACATTGGATAGATGATGTTTTTCTATTTTAGAATTACTTTGGGTATTTAAAATATATACTTATATCTGTATCAAATCTATTTATACATGAATTTGAGGTGAAATTTTTATTCCATTTTACATTTTGTCTTAGAGTTTTTTATGGATGTTACATCTTATCTCTTAATCATATTTATAATGTAGAGGGCAATGCCTCCCATATATGAGATATTCATACCCTCAGTGTTATATTCTATACTAAGGAAAACTAGAGGCGGGACTTGTGGTTCATAATCTCACTCCCTTCATTTTGGCTTCCTTGTAAGAAAGGGGTGATGAAAATAGTTGTATCATAGGTGATTGTTGAGAGATATGATGGAGTTTGGAGTTAGTCACAATTATTGATTCATGGTCTGGTATGTAAATAGTTCTAGTTGACCTTCGTGCATGACATAGGCTTAGGATACCAGCTACGATACAAGAATTTTATCCCCCTCAACAAATAGTGATCCAGTTCATGGTCTCAATTCATATTGAATGACAAACTGATATGGACATGCCTATAGGGTATAGAACTATGATAGGTACATTCATCGTAATAACTAGCATTAATTTTTTAATTTGGGTGTTTTGGGAATTTTGAAATGGAAAAAAAATTAATGAAATGAGTATTATTGAAATTACATAAAACATGGATTACAAAATCCTTTTTACCCAGTCATTTATGGCTCTCATTCATCTTTCGTGTGTGTCTCAGTCAGTTGAGGTTCAAGAGGATGATATGGTTGATCAGTGCAGGGTTGATCTAATTGGGGTGGATGATCAGTTCCATTGGATGTTTCATTCTTTCCAATGGCAAGGTTTGGGGATGTGAGAGGGAAGTGTCCAAGATTTGGAGATAGAGAGCTTACTAGAGAATCTTGAGCTCAGTTTTAGTTAGAACTGGTCCCAAGTAGAGTATTTGGTCACTTTTTTCGTCAATCAAATATGAGTAGTTGTTTGTCAGTGGTGGACGTTTTATTTGGGAGAACATAAAGATGCAAATTGTTTTTGGGTCGACATCCAAATGGAAATCTGGGTAGAGTTCCTTTCATTAACCATGAAGGAAATAAATAGGAAGGAGCTTCTCTCAATTCTTCATGGGAGAATATATGTGTGCGATCTTGGAACGAATATCAAGGACCATCTATTTTTTAGATATATATCCATATGAGGATTTTCATGTGAGAAGTCTTGAGGTGGCACTCCATACTTTTATCTAGTATGTGTTTACTCCTTTTATGTTTACAACGTATCTAGATGCTCAGATGATGGAAGATATGATCAACCATATGCACTCATGAGGGGGATTTCCGTGATGGGGGTACCAATAGTGTTCGTCAAGGGGAATTGTTTTTAGTGGTAGGTATTTGGTGTTATTTCCTTATAGGTTTCTATTAATATGGATTTGACCTAAAAAGATTTTATTCCCTCCTTCTATGGATAGTGATTTCCATGAATTTACTTGGTGTTTTGTGACATTTTGTTTTAGTTAGAAGTTTCATATACATCTCTAAAACAAGTGCCCATTAGTTCCCTAAGATCAGTTTGGTGGAGTTGGATAGGTTTAGTGCCAGCCTCTGTAGTTGTATCTTGTGATGTTGTTTTTGTTGTAGGGGCCATAGGTTATTGCTCCACCAAGGGGAGATGGAGTAGTTAGAGGCTGACCTCAACATATTTCCTGTGTTCATGGATTTTACCCAGAGTGTGGTCATGGTGGTTCTAGTCACCATAGATACTGTGGAGTTGGGCGTGGTTAGTTTTCCCCAATGGAATCCGCAGTTCTAGATGGGCCAAAGATCATCATAGGTTGCGATTGTTTTTTTAGTCCCTTGTTTGTGCCAGTTATGATCCAGGATATTTTCACTCCATGGTTTGACCTGCACTATCTCTTGCTCTAGGAATAGACAGATATAGGTTTCCCCTGCCCGTGGTGTGGACTACTCCAGTCAATGTCTATAGCAACATGTTTAATGTCTTTCAGGGGTGTAGAATGATGATGCGACCACATTAGTGCTATGTAGATATTTTCATTCAATATATACAACCATATGGTGTTATCCTCTACATCGATTAGTTGTATTTCATATATTAAATTATTGAATACTTCAGAAGATAAGTCATGTTTTTTAATGTGGATGGACAATGAGTGGTATTAATTGGTGAGTAGTGTTGTTTGGTGGATAGTATGTATGTGGAGCTACTTTTTCCATGATGGTTGAGTTTTTAGTGGAATCGGTGGACACTGGGATAGTGAAGGTCCCAAGAGTCATTTAGGAGTTCCTGTATGTTTTTCACATAGAGATTGGGACGTTACCCCCTTGACTTGAAGTTGAGTTTGTGGTAGACGTTTTGCCCAGTGCTTCCCTAATTTTGATGGATCATTTATCATATGGAACTATCTGGGTTATGGGAGTTTAGGTTTAAGGAAAATGATCTGATGTAAAAGGTTTCATCTTTCCTAGTGTCTCATCACGGGTCTCTATGGTAAAGGAATATGGACGGTAGTCTGAGGTAATACATATACTACCTGTGGTTGAATCAGGATATAATCTACAACCATTACCCTCATCCGAGGATAGTTGATATTTTCGAATAGCTAAGAGGGGAGAGTTGGTTTTCGATTATCAATCCAGGGTCTAGATATCACCAGTTGAGGGTGAAAAAGGGTGATATCATGAACACTCTCTTTAGATGCAGGGATGGGTTCTTCAAGTTTTTAGTCATTCCATTTGGTGTTATGAATGTACTATCCATATTCATGTGGCTTATGAACTCCATGATTCATATGTTCATGGATCTGTTTTTCATCGTATTCATCAAAAATTTCTTAATGTACTCACAGTTAGTGGATGAGCATGCTATGAATCTCAAAAATATATTGCATGTTCTTCGACACCTCCATCTCTATGGAAAGATAATCAAGTGTATGTTTTGGACATAAGAGGTACATTTTTTCATCCATTTGCTTTCTCATCTTGGTGTGGCAGTAGAACCATTGATGGTTGATGTAGTTTTTTCTAGCGCACCACCCAAGAAAATTGTAGAGGTTCATAATTTCCTTGGACTCACAGGCCATTATCGAAGGTTTTTACCCAATTATGTTCATTTTAAGCCTCTATTATAAATCTAACAAGGAAAGTCCATGATTTTGTGTAGAGTGATTAGTTCCAAAGAGAATTCAGTTTCCTAACAGGTATGTTAGTCATTGCTCCAGTGCTTCAACTACCACAGGAGGGTGTTTTGTTTAAGTTCATCAGTGATTCTTAACATCTTTTATTGGTATCTTCTTCAATGCAGCAATGGTAGGAGATATATTATATGTCTTTGATGTGACTTCCCCCTAATCGTAATTATTCCACCAATGACATGTAGCTAGATGTTTCTGTGTTTAAGCTTAAATTATTATGACATTACCTCATTAGTGACTTCTTTTCAGTCATTAGGGATCAAAAGACCTTATGTGATGTATTTTTTCTTCATAATCTAATCATATTGTTGTGTTTGTGGATGATGTTTTTTTAGGATTGTGATTTTGATATATCCTACATCTTAGTAATGGGAAATGTTTTGGCTGACACTTTGTGCCAGAAGTTGTCGAAGGGTATTGTTGAGGAGTCTTCTGAATCTTTGAGATCAATGGAGAAGTTGGTATCCCTACACATTGAATCAATAGTGGATTGTGGTAGTGTTTTTTATTCCTGAGGATAATTCATTATTATCTAATTCAGTGTGTGGAGGACTCTCATTTGGTTGGCTAATATTCAATGTCGATTGGTGTTTTTTTTTGCCATGGTTATGCTCCATAGTTACGTCCTGAGGATGGTCAGAACCAGATTTTGTTTTGTGGACGGTTTTTTGTTCTTATTTAAAAGCGTGATAGAGTCCTTCATGAGTTTCATAAATCACCTTTGGTAGTACACCCACATTTTCTTATGTTTAATTGTGGCTTGAGGATGAATTTTTTGTGTCCAGAGGTGAAATGTGAAGTGGTGGAGTTTCTAGATTTTTTTTTGGTTTTCTAGAAACAAATGGTTAGAAATCCTATTCTAAGTGGTTTTTTGTAGCCCTTGGATATCCTTGAGTGAAAATGGGAATAAATCTTAATGGATTTTATCCTAGGGTTACCTATAACTCATGGAGGTTATGAAGTTATCTTGGAGTTTATGGATCAGCTGATGAAATCACCTCACATATTAATGATCAAGGAGTTGGATGTAGTGGATGATTTGGATAATTATTATATGGATGAGTTTTTGTGGTTACAAGATATTCTAATGTCAATTTCCTTTGATCAAGGAACAAATTTTACCTTATGACTCTATATGGGATTATATAATGCTTTCGGCCCTTATGTAAACCACAATACTGATTTCCACCCTTAGAATGGTAGGAAAATAGAACAGTTTATCCAAATAATGTAGAATAGGTTGTGGGAATGTGTCTTTGACATTGGTGTATCTTTGATAGGACACCAATCATTGGTATAGTTTCCATATAAAAATATCTATCACTCTTCCATTGGCATAGATCCTTTTGGGGTCTCAGAAGAATGATAATTTCATTCTACGGTGAGATGGATGGAGGCTTGGGAGACATACATTCTTGGTACCAACGTTGTAAAGAGCATTACAGAAAAGGTTTAGCTTTTTTTTAGAGGTTGAATGTTGTGAAAGTTTAGAATAATTATTATGTTGATCATATGAGGATTCACTTGGAGTTTGAATTTGGGGACTATGTGTTATTTATGGTTTCCCCTCAACATGGGTTGTTGAGGTTTGTTAGAGGAAGTAATCCTTCTCCTAGGTGTGTTGGGGCCTTCAAGGTGTTGGGTGGGTTGGGGATGTGGCGTATCATTTGGCGTTTCCCACACGGTCAGACAAGATCCACAAAATCTTTAATGTCTATAATCTCTATTGGTACCACTATGATAAATCCCATGTCATTGACTAGGGAGAGTTGGATATCAAGGATGACGTGATTTTTTTTGGAATGGCCAATATATAACCACGATCTTGAAGAGAAGGTACTACACAGAAGGACCATTTATTTGGTTCATGTGTTGTGGAGGCATGGTATCCTATAGGAGTGTACATGGGAGCAAGTGACATAGATGTTTTCCAAATACTCATAGTTTTTTTTGAGATTTTCTTTTGCCTAATTTGCATTGTGATGTGATTTTTTGATCCATTTTTATTATGAGATGATTTATTTTCATTGGTTTGTGATGTATGTGGTGCGATGTGTGATAACATCTTGATATAGGAAAAGGGGAGTACCTCATTCATTATCGAGGCACATTAACTATTATGTGATTAAACCCAAGTGGGAGATTCTCTGCCAAAAATGGAAGATAATCAATTAGCATGGAAGATAGAATTCTCTAGTTCATGTGTTGAGGACGGTGTGGCTCTTTTGTTTGAGTGATTTTCAGTTCAGAATGCGTGGTTGTAGAAAAAGTTGTGGATTGGGGATGTGGCAGACTGGTTGTGTTTGAGGGTGTGACATGTGGTTGTGCATAGTGTTTTGTGGCCATTGGGGTTGGTGTGTTTATGCATTATTATCATTTGAGATAAGAAGAGATCCTTGAGAGGTATCATGTGGGGGATTTTTTATTCCACATTCCTCTTGGGTTTGATTATGGATAATCGATGACTAGAATAATTTGATAGGTATCTGATTTAATGTGTTTTGTTCTCCCAGTCCTTTACTCTACCAGTTTTGGTAGACATCGGTGTTCAGGGTGGTGCCTGGAGTTTCCATGGAAGGAAGAGGTGCAGCAGAGCTACTATAGAAAATCTACATTGTGTAAGTGTATTACACAACGTGAAAGTTTCTTTGATGTATTTTAAAGATATGTTTCATTACATATATATTTTTTAAGATTAATAACACAAAAATGATGTGTATTTCCAAAAAAAATAGACGTTGTGGATTACACAATGTGAAAGGGGATTAAACATCATGTAAACCCCAGATCCAGTGCAGTATTGAAATTATTTCCTGTAAGAATTTTGATTCATTCAATTGTTCTTTCTTATTCCTATCATTTTGGATGAACTCTAGCTGGCCCAATGGGTTATTCAATCCCTCTTCCTCCCTATTTGTCTTGTTGGACCTAGTAGTTTTTGTTGTTGTTGATCTATGGTTGATTGGTGGTAGGTTTATCTCCTTTCTCAGTGATTTTTCTTCTGTTCTTCTCCCAAGGATTCACTAAAGTGATGTTTCTTTAATTTTGGGTGTCATTTTGTTATAATTTTATTTGTTATATGGAATTTGTATATGTTGATCTATTTCTCTCATGGGGCAGTCCTGTTTTGATAGTGTTCATCTTCACCCAATGATGCATAACAAGTCGGAAAAGCATATTTCAGTAAGGTAATACCTCATTACTCATTATTTTGTATCCAGAAAGAGTGTTTTACTTTGGTTTATCATTGGGTAATGTAGTTTATCCTCAATGAATAATAAATAATTAGTTAATTGAATTTAATGTTTAAAATGGGGTTGGATTCCTATGATTTTACTGAATTGATATAATTTATGATATTATGAATTGTATTGGGATGATTCCCTACTAAAAATTGTGTCAGTTGGGGGAATTATTTTCACTGGGCATATGTAATGTGATTGATACTTTGGTTGTGATTGTTGTGATATCACCCAAAAATGTAAAATTATTTACATCATATATTTGCCTAATTAAATGTTATCCCATTTGATTTTGTATTGTGTAATAATTCCCATAAAATAAAGTGAATTGTTATGAAATCCCTTTTGTAAATTATGGAAATGATCTTTTTGTGTTGTTATGTGTGTTCTTGATTGTGGGGATACAATGTGTAGTTGTGGAAGGTGGGGATAGTTGTTTGTTTGGAAATGCTTTTGGGGTTGTTGTGAAGTGTTTTTTGGTCTTATATTTTGGGGTGGCGGGGAGGTAGATTGATTGGTTGTGCTTTTGGGGTGGTATGGTGGGGGTATCATTATTCAAGGAGCAAGAGTAGTGATGGAATAAAAATATAAATATTGTACAATAATGATTGAAATTACAGGGGTTGGTATGGTTAATGGGACAAAAATTGTTAATAGATAATTAAATGGTGGGTTTTGTGGTTAAATTTGGTAGATGATAAATAATGAAATGAATGGGGTGAATAAATGAAATTGTATGGAAATGTGAAGGGTGGTTTATGGCTTGATGTATAGTGTTATTCATTTAGAGGTGGCACAAATGTGAAAAGGTTGATAGATGGTTCATTTTTTTGGTGAACCCATAGGTTTGTATTATGTTTTTATATTATATATATATATATATAAACATCTATATTCATTTGATTACATCAAGCTCCCCACCCACATCAATCACTATGTGCTGACACCATCTTAGTCATGTGGGGTGTGTTTTCTTTAGCATTAGGTGATGAGTATCGATAGATGGGTACCCACTCTTTCTCACTCTATCATCTATGTGAGGTACGTATTTCATAGGTTGTGATGGTTAGTGTTCTGTTAGTGAATTAGACGGTTGTTTAGATGGTCCTGGTTTCTTTGCATGAGATGTGATAGCCTAGGTGTTTGTAAGATATATGTCACAACCCATTTGTTTTCGAAAAAAATGTGATTGTGTATGTGGGGAGGCTTCTAGATGTGGTTTTCATGGTAAGAGGAGGTCATGAGGTTTATGTCTTAAATTTTCATGATACCCTACTACTCTTTTTATGGAGGTGGTTGTGTTTGTAGCGTTGGTGTTTTTGGGTGAGATGTGTTCTATTCATGCTGGTGGAGCGGTGATCCTATGTGTCGGTAAGCAAGGTGTTTTGTGACCATTTTTGTGGGGTGGTGTGGAATATAGATGAAATGGGAGCTCAAGGACGTATAGGATTCGATGTGAGAGTGGCATAATATTGGGAAAGAGGTACGAGGTACCTTTATCGAAATGATTCTTATTATAATATATTAATTGGTTTTCATTATTGGTGATTGTTCTTTAGTGAGGTTGGTGTGGTTCGAATAATATTATATGTGTAGTTTGGTTCTACAATTTTCTTAGAATTTCAATAGTATGCTGCTTTCACATGTGCATGTGAGACTTTAGTTATTCCTAATAAGTATACATGTATTCACACCCAATGTATATAAATCCTTTTCAGGTTTCTAATAGGATTATAAGGGCCATGATGGGTATTACTTGTTCGGACCTTGGAATAGTTTCTTTGC
The DNA here is from genome assembly GCA_963277665.1 of Viscum album. Taxonomy (NCBI): domain Eukaryota; kingdom Viridiplantae; phylum Streptophyta; class Magnoliopsida; order Santalales; family Viscaceae; genus Viscum; species Viscum album. The sequence goes on from OY728159.1 coordinate 1,222,963,666, forward strand.
TGTCGGTTTACCTAAACTTTTAGTATTTACTTTGGAGACATGTATCTATATTTTTTCTATTTATACATGAATGTAGGATGGGTTTTGGATTAATTTTTATATTGAATTTTGGAGTATTTTGGATGATCCCTCATATCTCCAAAACCTATTTATATTATTGTGTGTGATTCCTCCCATATTGGACATTTTCAAAACCTCAGTGCTAGTTACCAACCATATGCCTTCTAGAGGAAGGACTCAGGTGGTCATTATCATTATCCTTTCATTTTAGTATCTTTGGATGGAGTAGTTCTTGAGACTTAGCGATCATTACCCTGGGTCATGGCCATCATGGGTAAAATAATTTACATAATCACAAGTCATTCATAAGAAATATTTTTAAAATGTTTTCCACTTTTACATGGAAAAAAATCATCCTAGAAATATTTCCAAATTCACATATTTTTATAACTCACACTCTCTCTCATGTACAATCATTAATTAAAAACAATTATTTAACTATTCGTTTACATTTTTTCCATTTACACATATTCAATATCTTTATTATACACATTTGTTTTTCAAATTATCTATAAAATTAAACACATTATACCTTTCATGTCCCACACACCCATCCCATGTGTTGAAATAATGATGCGGGAAACCAATATAATTAGGTGCCTATAATGATTTATCAATTCATATCCTTGTTCCATTACTATTATTACAAAAAATACCGCATCGTTGAAATAGTTTATCACGCAATGGTGAAATATCATTCAAATATATCAGACACATCAAGAACAACATTTTACACCCTGGTTACTTTGGTTTTCCCTCTTACAAGGGTTGGATTATCTAATTAACAAGATCAATGACAAGAACCAAAACCAATTAATCTACCTCACACCATACCAAATATTAATACCACAAAAAACCTCCTATATTAACACTTTCTAACATCCTTGACTCAGGAACCAATAAAGTGGTGTTGTGATCTGGGTTGTCACATGGCATTAGTCCCAACTCCACATATGCCAGTGGTTGCTGACTATTAGCGAGGTTCTAATAGATCATATGGGGAGACTATACCCAATTTAACATATTAATCCACATTAGATAAAATATTAAATAAATGAAATAATAAACAATAGGCGATAAACATGCATTACAACCCATTACCAACAAATGGTATAAACCAGAATCAACGATAAATATGAATTCTCATTCTAACCACGATAGAAGTGGAGAAAACTAAAAATAAACACAAATAACTAAATCCCAAAAATGGGTCGTGACTACTTATCTAGATCCTCATCCATGTACATCCCAATCCAAAATAGACTCATTAAAACGGGGGCATTTCCCGTTTCATGACCATAAACCATTATGTCTACTCGGGTACCCAATGGTAGCCTGATTAGAATTTGAGTAAAATTTAGTAGGGCCAACCAATGATGTCTAAAAAATATCCAGTCTAATCCGATAGTTCATGAATATATGAAATGGTTGGCAGGGTAAACCTAATAATACATAGTTTTTATTAGAGAACAATTTATACATTATCCATTTCCATAATTATTCCCATTTTCATCTCGTATAAAATCTTATTTACTAAATTCATTTTCATCACATATTTGATGGGTTAGGAATTTCCATCTTTAACATAACAACCTAATCTATTTAATTTCCATGCATAAGGGAATAATTCAAGTACTCTATCTATGTAGGGATAACCATTTCATTGGAAAATAAATAACAATTACCTTGGAGACTCTATCCATGTAGTCTCATAAATTGATACTGTTAGCGGAGTAAAACCAAATTCCCCTTTGCTAAACCATGCATTATAGAGTTCGTGTTTATAAACTCAGACAAACCCAACCCATTGACACATTTCATCATGTCCAATACCCCACAACAACCAAGACATGTTCACATTGTTTTCTATCAATTTACCAAATATACCATATCAAAAATTGAACATAATCTATACACATAACATTCATACTTCATATTCCTTATCATATAAATCAATATGAATAAAAAAAATTAATAAATTTACAATTTATATCATGTATACCATTTAAACCAATTCAATTTTTATACCTAGGAATACCACATTGTCTGACTATACATGCACCAACCCCATAAAATGACTCTATCCAACGATTCATGATTTGTCCTTCACCCTATCATAGTTTACATAAACTGAGTTCCAACCAGGAAAGATGCACAAGATTTCCTAATTTATATTTCTCTCATTTCCAAAACCCCCAGAATAGCCTTGAGATTCCTCACACAACTAGTAGAAAATTAATATCCAAAATCTTGGTGATCCAAACAAAAATATTAAAACTAACATACCACAATTAAGTATGTTATGTTATATAATTCTTCGAAAATGTAGATCTCTTGGGATTCAAGGTGGTTTTTTATATTCATTTGGCACAACATAACAAATGAACATTCTCTATTTAAAAAATAATATAACAGGGTTTGTATACTATTATAGTTTTAAATAAATAATTGAAATAATGTCTTTTAGAATTTTTATATTCCCTATGGAACCCCATATCTATAATAATATTATAATTATCAAATTTTGACATTCACTGTACTCACAAATCAAAATTATATATTATTAATTGAAGGATAAAATCAATTCAACTTATATATCACGGGGCCATTAATAATAGTCATCCATTCCTCCATGATATTTGTCAATCCTTCAATAATGACTTTTTATTTAAAAAATAAATGTCATTAATTATTGTCCACTAAATAAAAAAAATTATATTTAATAAATATAAAAATAAATATTTTTGAAATATTCAAACCACATATTATTCTTTCAAATAAGTCATGAAGAAATATATATTTTTAGTAAAAAAATAAATAATTATTGAACCACGTTCACGAATAATATTTATTCAACTTCTAAAATTATAAATATTTATGTATTATTTTTTTACAATTTTGGGTACACGTAGTCTGTGAGCCTGTGTAACTTCTTCTCGGTGGCATTAGATGAAACATCCTAAAGTCTAAGGTTACCGTTAAGCAACATGTCAAGGAACCCCTAAAGAAATAATAAAGAAATAATTTAATGTTTCAATGTCATAATCCATCATATAGATTCTTACAATGTAATATAATTCATTTATCATGATATCTATAATCAAGTAGGTTGCATGATGGTGTCATCAACCTATGTACTCTAAGTCTCATACTTATGAATTATGGAAATACAAAATTCTTATAGAACACCATGGCCATAGAGTAGTTTTGGATAGATCAATTCTTCCAATGTTCCTCAGATATCAACTTCCTTAAAATCATTGGAGGAAAAATCCATCTCTCACATTCTTCATTAATAATGTATTACTCATGAAGTACATGAAAAAGATGACCTCACGATGAGCATTTGTAGTAATGGTATACATCCTCACAATACATTATATGGCTTATATTACTCGTTAAAAATAATATTACTATCTAATAATCAATACAAAATTACATGGATAGGAACATCCGATGAAAAATATAAATGTTGATTTTCTACTAGTAGGACTCAATCTCATATTATCCTAAATAAGATATTACCATGGGTGTACAATATCAGAAGGTGAATGTAAGGCCTATAAGTATATACACATGATATCATGTATCATTTACATCCATCAAATGATTTCATCACTATATAGAGCATATATTTATGAATATTATCATAGAACATCTATTTTCTCGTCATTGTGGGGAATGGTTATGGAATTTTAGTGATACTACTACTCTTTAGGAATAATCACCTAGTATTTCATGTAGATTAATAATCGTGATGTAATAAAGAGTTTATTAATATTAAGAAAATTAATAGTATATCATAAATTTCATGAAAGTTAGTTGTAGGGTACCAAATCCAATAGTGTAACCAAATATGTTTTAAAATATAGATAGTCCTAATCATAAGCACTAACATAAAGGGTTGGTTATAATGGTCATATTCAAATAATAATATTTTATTATGGTATCATGTATCATTTAAACCTGTTTTTCTATTCATTATATGCCTCCCATGATAATAAATTTATTTTAAAATGAAATATATCATAATGTCTCATGGTGTTATATTCTATTATATGTTTCTTGATTCTTTTCATATATTCTATTGAACATGATCTTCCACCTTTCATATATAAGGGTGTCACACCCTCCCGCTAAATAAATAGTGTCCTTATAATTTAATCATGGACTCCTAAATCAATCATTTGAAAATTTATTTTGGTAAAATACCACATTGTAAAAAGTTTTAATAAAACATTATTAAAAATTGAATTGGGAAATATAAATTCATCACACGACTACGTTTCCACATAAGATAACATTGGTGAAAAGTGATGATATGAACATGGAATAAAAGCACATATAATTTTAGAGAGCTATACAGATTATTGATCAAAAAAAATCTGAATGATCCATGGAAAATTAATAATCTCAAAACCATAAATATATAACAATTAAAAATACAAATTTAGTCATCAGATATAAATGTAATATGAAAAATGTTTTGTATCATGATCATCTTTCTAAATATGATGAGTTATTTTTCTATCCAAAAATGTAATGAAATATTCATAATTCAAATCATTCAATTTCATATGAACAATTTCATCATATGGATATAGTTTGATCAATTTATAATTCCTCACTTTCCCCAATAAATGAATTTAAAAAACTGAATTTTAGTTTTCTAAATCACATAAATAAAACTCAAATGGATCACATAATTCCCCAAAAATATTCTTTTATGTTTTATTTAGTAATACCAAAATGGTTATCACAAGTATTTCTATATAATTCATCAGTCCCTACTAACTCAATAGTAACTTACAATGATCAACATAATCTATTTAATAACTGTCAATCTTTAAAATATTCATCTTACTTATTAGGAAACATAAGAGTACTAATCACAAATAATATGCAGGTTAAAAAAAGGTTACATATGCTTCATTCAAATACATTTTATCCTTAAATATCCTCAGTCACTAAGAAATAAATTTACAAAAACTCTCAATAGGGGTTCCTTGGTTTTTGAAAAAATTATTAAAAATAAACACGTAAACCCATGATTATATCCATTACTCACAACTTAATATAACATGAAGAAAAATATTCTTTGAAAATAAACACAATGCATAGATGTTTCATTATTTTTATGACCAAAAATTCCATTTATAAAAATACTTATACAACATCTAGAATACTAAAACCTAAATACTCCAACATTGTTTCTGTAATGGTTTGGTATAATAAAGGTACATCCTTGTTCTTGCGGTTAACACTAAGTTTAGGGAATTCACTCGAGAAATCCTCAGGTTTTCCACATATAAGACAATGAATTCTATGATAATTTATTTCTCTCTTACCTTCATTTCCACAGATATACCATCTTCCCCTCCATTTGATATTTTCATTTTGGTGTTTCTTCCAAACATTATAACATGTATTAAGCTCAATATTTGTTCATATGTGTGCATTACCACATGAAAATTAAAGAAACTCCAACCACTTCTAATTTGACTTATTATGAATCTCACTAATGTTAATATTGTTATTCATATATCATTATAGTCGATCAGCAATATTCCCAATATCTTTTTCACATGTCATCATCCATATTGGTCGAACATAATCAACGAAGTGTCCATTATAGTTAGTGTGAACATGATTATTCCAAGTTTTACCATTTATTAATACCTAGAAGCCTTGTATATGGAATAAAAAATATATTGGGAAACCCCATTATTAGGAATAAATGTTTATAACATGTCTAAATCATGACACCTTCATTTTAATCTAAGACACATTAGTTCTAACAATTTTCATTCATGGATATCATCTATTAAATTACCTCATGATGGTTTATAATGTTTTTTTGAATTTCCTATGTATATCCCCTAAGAGGGGAAACCTCCATTTGTAGAATAACATATTTTAATGATCCATGTAAATCCCAAGTTATGATTGACACTCCATTTTAGAGTTTTTACCTCTATGTACATCTATTCATGAACTATGTCTACCTATAGAATCCAAATAGGTATTTTTTCTTAGAAACTCCTTGCTTTAAACATCACCAAAATTATACTATAATTTCTTATACATACACTTTTCCTTATAATCATCCTTATATATATCTTTATGGTTCTTGAAATGTTATTCTCAACATTGTTTCCAAAATTTAACAAAATAATTTCTCTGATACCAATTATGGTGACCCAAGAATTTTTTACACATTGTTACATGATTAATAAACATATATATACCTCAATGAAACATAATGATTATATAGGATTTCGATATTTAAAATACAAGGTTCATATTACGTCAGAAGGAAGTAAAAAATTGCATCCTAATTTTTTATCCTTATACATAGTGAGATCATAAAATATCATCAAATGACTAAGGGAATACATAAAAGATACGGGTGAGCTAAAATTTATTATAAGGTTATAAACATGATAAGTAAGTATAACGTTTGGACCCAAACAAGATATCAAATAAAATAAGGAACTTGAGTAGTCACATGGAAATGTAATATAAATAAAATTATATTATATGATCATAGACATATAATAAATAAGATAGAAATATATAACATGATGCAAACATGAGTCAAGGATAACATCATAGACCACATGACATGGTGTAAAAATATCCTTGGTGGATTACGTTAACACATTCTTATCATAAATGATATATTATGTGACTAAAACATTACTCAATGCATTGGATTAATATCTGGGAGTTCCCATAAAAACATGTTAATTATCTATGTGTTCTACATAAAGGAAATAAATAATAAGGTATAACATTTTAGTGATCCTTGGAAATAAAATTCGTTCCATAATATTCTTTCATATCATATTCCAAAAAAAATTTCATAATTAAGGCAGTTTATAAATGGTCATAATCCTTGTATTCCCATGTGAAAGGAATTGAAAATAAACAAGGTATATATATGATTGGTATAAATTAATAACTTTGAAGAAATCCACAACATAAAATGTTTTTTCATTTAAGAATATAATTTTAAAACATATTCTTGATGAAGTAAGCATTTTCACATTGTGTAATATATAAGGATTTCATTTAATATGGGAAATGATGTGGAAAGATAACTTTGAAAATTTCTTGGAGAGAATAAGCTTTCAGTTTTGAAAATAATTATTTGAAATAATAAAAAATATCAAAAATTAAAAGGAAATTATTAAAAATTTATACTGAATTTGAAAAGGAAGCATCATGTCATTGGGTGTTCATGATGGTGGAAAAGATCTATTTATACATAATGCATTAAAAAGAGAATTATTCCTTTCATAATTTGTTGTGAAAATTAAAATGTAACTTATTTAGAAAAAAATCAGAATATTCCTTTTAAAAAAATTAATATTCAATTATTAGAAAAAATTACATTAAATAATAATATAAAATCATTTAATAGAATATTTTTTGATAAATATGATTTGAAAAAAAAGAATATTTTCAATTGAAGAGAGAATTGATGTCATGTTTTATTAAAATAATTTTATCATTAATTTTAGGTAATAAACAATATAAAAATATAATATTACATTATAACATCATGAATTACTATATGAGAAGAAAATTAATCTATTTTTTATAGAATAATCAAATAATTTCCTTCAAAATAAATTCAAGCATAATCAATAAAAATTAAAATGAGATCAAAATATAAACCCTTAATTCTTTGGTATCTTTTGAATCATAACTTACCATGAATGAAGTAGATGAATTGAAACATAGAATATCATTATGTAAGAAATATTAATGATATATTACGTAATGTGTAGTTATGTAAACCATTCAAAAGAAAATTCGTGTATACATTAACATGTCTTAATAAAGGAAGCTTGAAACAAAACCATTAAAATGAACGTAAAATTGAGGTGAGAGTTCATAAATGGTTTTATTATTTGTAAAAAATATAGATCAAAAAAATAAACAATAAATAAAACATAAATTATCCAAATTTAATTTCTCATATAATAGATGAATAATATAATCAATTATGTTCATGAATTACTCAATGAATGTAAATTGAGTTAATATACCCATTACTCAATGCTTTCTCTTTAATTAAGAACACATTAAACTCATATATAGAAGTTTTAATCATGTTATAAACTTCTACTATAACTATAACAGTATTTATATTAACATATATGATCCTTTTATGGCATTTTATAAACATTTCTTTAATAATATATCATAATCACTTATTTCATAGATATTAATAGTCTTTTTTTCTAATTCATGTTTTATCATGAAAGTTACACATATTGAACATATGATATAGTAACATCATATAAATATTCATTGTAATTTTGTATATATGGGTTTTTTATTAGATGATACTTTAATTTTGAATATGTAGAATAAATCAAATCTCTTTATTGAGCTGGTAGGCTATAAGTATAAATGAGTAACGTTATCATTTCCTTAACATGTGAATGGGTAAAGAAGTGTATTGAATTTTAATTTTAAATATTAAATATTAATTCATATATAAAAAAAATATTAAATAAATTTACCCTTTTTTATAATCCAGGTAAAGCGTATATGGAATATGAATAATGTAATTTCATGAGGGGGTAGTCCGTTATACACACGTGTGATGTCATCATATTTTCTATATAATGAAAAGTAAGAAGGTATATGTAATATTATCATATTATAAGTATATCTTTATGATAAATATCATATTTATACATTAAATACAAATTTATATTTATCCATAATAAGATATAGTGGGAAATGAATGACATAGATTTGTGAGGCGATAGTCTGTCACACACATGATCGACATTTTCATTTCCCATTTTATGGAGATGTTAATTGTTTTAAATTCACAAAAATAAAAAAATATTAGTTTATTTAATATAATTTGGATATTATATCATCATTTTTTAATAATATTTTAACGAGGTTGAGGAAAAAATAAAATAAAAAGCATGGTTAATGATGTTACCTCTTCTTCGGACAACATCGGTTGGTTTTCACCAAAAGCAATCATAGGATGGATTTATGTCCAAGAAAGGAATTATAATATGAGTTTAGGGAATTTTAAAAGTTATTGTTTCATGTTTTTACCAAACTAATTTTTTTTAATGTTTTTCAAGTAGATTAGACGGGCTAGACTTTTCAAACAATGGGAGAGGACACAAGTTGTGTATTTCAAAAGAAATAATCACATTGATGTTTTTATGAGGAAAAATGATCCCAAATGGATAATTTATTAATATTAGAATATATAATGTCGAAATATAACCATCACTAAGGAATTATAAAAGTAAAGAGTTGATATTAACCCTTACCTAATATGTTTAAACCATTAGTAGACCTGTTTTTAAAATAATTGTTCCCAATAATTTTTATTATTTTCACTATTCATTATGGTAAAAAACTAGGGTGACCGTATTGGATAATATAAATTATTATGATTCAATATATGTAATCCATATTTTCAAATTCTACTCACATAAGTCAAGTAATTTAGTTTTAATATAAACATGCATTCATGTTAAAAAAGACTTTTCAAAAATAATAACATTAAAAGTTATATATATATATATATCAAAATATAGTATGAAATTAATTATAATAAAATAATTTGGATTAATAAAAATATAATGGAACTGATTTTACTTTTTATGTCACATTGAAAAAATGGTTATTGTCAATTCATTATATGAAAAGGTTGTTTTTAATACAATCCATTAATTTTCACTATTCATAAATAAATAAAACATTTCATAAAATTCAAAAAAAATAATAACCCAAAGATAATTTTGATATATTGACTTCAAAAGTAAAATTATTTATTTAAAATTTTTTTTCTGAATATGTTAAAAAAAATTAAATTATGTGTGAAAATTGCGAATAACACACCTTTTAGAAAAATACATTTTTTCTAGAAAAAAAATCATTTTTTGTTTTATTCTTATTTTTTCACTAGAAAACAAATTACCACTAGAATTATTTTTATACAATTTAAAACCACATAATTTTCATAATTTATTGATTATTATTTGTTCCACAAATATAAAAAATATGTTTTGATGGTCATGTTTAAATAATAATATATTATTATAATATCATGTTATATTTAAACTGAGTGTCGCATGAATCAATTGCTATCAAATATAATTATTTTATTTTAAAAATATATTTCATATTTTATCAGGGGGTGAAATTCCCTTCTAATCATGATTTCTTTTTCATATAAGCTATTGAACTAGACGTTCCTCTTATAAAATCTCATTTTCTAATAGTTTACATTACATATCTAGATGATATCAATAAAAAGAACCTCACAAATGTCAGTAGTTTATACCCAAAAATAAATAATCACAAAATAGTATTACATAATTAACCCTACAATTTGATTCATCAAAAAAATTATATAGAAATAAAACCATAATAGATCTAGTGAAATGATTGGGAAATCATAAAATATTTTTGAGAAAATTATTTTACATTTACAATAAAATAAGATGTTACAGTCACATTGAAAATTCATTCATGAAATAATGATGCCGAAACATGTTGAATAATTTATAAATAATATTAAATATTTTGTCCTTCAACAATATGAAATTATATAAGAACATTGCATTAAAATTATGTGGAATCATTTACTTTAAAAATATTCTTCAATAAAAGAACCTTAGAAATTTTAAAATGGCATCCAAATATGATGTAAACCATTTGGAGAACACATACACGTAAAAAAACCTCAATAATTGGTCCTTGAAAATGGATAAATTTTATCAAAAATATTTTTTGAGTGGAATGTAAATAAATTTATTTGAAGTGACTGTAATATGTTTTCAAAATTTTGAAATGATTTTTTTGGAAAAACATTTCATAAAAAGAGAAACAATATTTCATTACAAAAGAGAATAAGTTAGTATTGATGTTCACAGGAGATAAAAATAATAATTATATTTTAAATTATAAAATTGAATATTAGTGGGGAATAAATATATATAGATAGGGAATAAAATTAATTATTTAACTGAATAAGAATAATTCGTAAAATTTTAATACATTTATGAGGAAGAAATTATTCTTGGTGGAATATTGGAATAAAAAGATTATTTTTCCCTATTTGGGAAGAGAATTTACCGTGGGATAAAATAATAGGATTCAAGAAACAAATTATTGAAAAAAAAGTTCAATAAGAATCATTATTAAGATTTATAAAGGTTTTTGTTGATAAAATCCACTAAAGTAATGGTAATGTTTGAATAAAATAATATAAGATGGATAACATGAAAAAGACATTAAAATATAATATAATGTAATATATTTGATATTCTAGAAATAAATTAGGCAATGAATAAAATATATAATAGAATTGATAAGTTATAAAACATGTCACATGCCAGATGGAATATTTAATTTCATATTATTTATAAAGGAGAAAAAGGGAAAAATATTCGTGGTGGTCTCATGTGGTGAACAACTAGGGAATCTCATGAATAATATGAATACACTCCAAATATAAAACAATATTAACTCAAAAAATTATTTAGTTTGTTGCCCAGCTAATATTTAGAGGTATGGATGTCCAAAGCCTTGTTAACCTCTTTCGAAGTGTGAAGCTTCTCAAAATTTGGATGAAGTAAACATCAACATTTCATAGTGGGGAACAAATTCCCCACTAACATATACAAGATTAAAAAAGGGATATGAAATTCACAGAAGAGTTTGATTCAAAAACCGAAATTTTGAGTTTTTTTACTTTTAAATATTAATTATTGTGAGCAAGGAGTTATATTTTTTTGGAATAGATGATCCCTTATCCATGAAAAATATTAAATCAATTGAAATATCCATTCTATTATCTCAAACCAATCATCACCCTTTCCTATCTCCATGTGTTCCTAAAGAAATTATGTTGAGTTTGAGACCCGACATAAGGGACTTAAAAAAACCACACACCATTACAACTATAAAATTTAATGTTATAAATGGAAGGGGGGATAGAAATTGGTGTCTAGTATACATTGTAATTTATGTTTCATTTCAAAGTGACATGAGAATTTAATTTTTGATAAGAATTATATATTTGAGATATCAATTTATGGTTTCAATATATTATAAAGACCATCATTTTTTATGTTCCCATATCATAGAGTATCCATCTATGATTTGGATACATTTTCATTATTCATTCATGAAGCCTCTTGTGTGAATATTGAGGTAATAAATAAGAAACTACTCAAAATATTCACAAAAGAAAACAATTCCCTCAAGGGTGGATCAAATGAGGTGATATTTTACCATACCATAATTTATTTAATAGTGGATTGATGTTCTGATTATTATTGAATAATAAATTGAAGTAAGATGGGACCCAATTTTCTTAATTTAAAAATCAGTGTGAATGGTGTTCATGTGGAACCACAAAATAAGGAATTTAATTTAATTATAATCATCCATATAATATAAATAACTGTAGTTTTCTGATAAATACTGCCAAAATTCTAGGACATCAACATTTTAGGTATCCTGTTAAATTATTTTTCGGTACTATTTATCGAATGATAACGGAAGCAAAATGAATTAGTTAAATCATAATTGACATAAAGGCAATGGTTTGTTAAATCTCAACTCGCCAAGATTCATATATTATATGATTTTTATGATTCCTTACATAACTAAATATGTGGTGGTTTCATTCCATAGAGGTGTCATTTTCTATGTGAAATATGGAACATGGACCACTAATTGGTGTGATTAATTTTAATATGGAACATAATTTTATAGGGAGACGATTTGATAAATTAATTATTAAATATTCAATAAAACATGATAATCATCAGATAAAAGCTTCTGTTGTTTTCAAATATCATCATTATTGACAAAATGATAATTTCTTTATCAGTACTTAATAAGGAGAAACATTATGTAATCTTCTCTAAAGACTAATAATGTAATAAAAGATCAAAATTAATCTTACTAATTGAAGAAAACATTGTAATGAAAATTATGTATCACAGAATAGTTCCTTGTTCAATAACAACGTGTTGACTTTTTTTCAACAAATGAATATAGATGATTAAATAATCATTGAGTGGTATAGTTAATGTTTTAGAGTCATTAGACAAAAAATGACCAATTTAATCTTAGTCTTCAGAAATGTGATTACTATTATTCAGTGAATTAATAATTTTTCTTTCATGTAAAAAATATGACAGAGTATATCAAATAATATTACATATTATTGAATTTTATAAAAGATATGGCAAGACTAAAGTTTTACATGAATTTTTTTTGTTATAGAAATAAATTATATTATTCAGATAGATTATTTATATCATCTATAACTTTTATAATGCATTATAAAAATACCATTATTTAAAAAGAAGATAAATAATTGAAAGATAGAGAACAATGGTTTCTTTAATGTAATGGAGTAAAGGGGTATCTACATTAATAATACAGATTCTTTAATATAAGACAAAGTTGTCACAAAATGTGTATTTTATATCATTTTTTCATTTGGTAAGGTCATGTAAACAATAGTTGTTTGTATGAAATGAGATTTTTTTAACAAACATGGTTTATGATTTTTTTTAAATTATATTCTATGCATTAAGGGGGAAATAAAAACGAATTATTCTGATTATAAAATACAACATGTTGTCATTTTTCAAATTTTTATTAATGTTTGAATGAATTCAAATAACATTTTAACTGATATTAACAAATTTTGGATAATAGAAGAACAAAAATTATGATGTCAAGATTATAATATTTTATGGATAAGAAATATTTTTTAAATTTCAATATGAAGAATTATTATTACTTCAAAATTCCAATAAATTATCTTTGTAAAGAAAATAAGGGTCATGCAATCCCTATTTTTCATTGAGGATGTGTAATTATTAAATATGTTTCAATTATCCATGATATACTTGAAAGAGTTTTTAAAACACCATGGAAGGTTCATGTCAGGTTTGAATATTGTGGAAATTATTTCTTTCGTTTTGAATAGTATATGACATGTAATGGGTATTTTACATATATTGTAAATATAATATAGTTTAAAATCTATATCAAAATTGTTTGATCTTCCAGTCTATATTCATAGAGAATAGTGACTCTAAATCTGAAAGTAGAGGATACTGTCAGGCTTTGATGAATCTAATTAAATGATATGTATCTTCATCTCATTCATCTTTCATGATAATATAAAATATTTTCTAACTCAAATTTGTTATGAAAAACATGATATTACTAATTTTATGAACAATTTTTATGAATCTTTTATTTTTATAGCATGTTTTTCAAAAAAACATGGGTTACAGTTTTTATCTAGGTTTAAATTATTTATCCTATTATTTTTTAAAAATTTTGGGAATTTTATCCCAGCACCCATTAGTGGTTTATCATAACAAATTCATCCTTTTCAAATTAAAAACGTTCCTAACACATTGAATTCCTAATATGACATAGAAACAAAACATTATTTGATGAATATTTCAACTAAAAATAAATAAATGATATTTATTATCAAAAAAGGTAATTTGTAACTTATAAAAATATTATATAAATAATATACTATTTAAGAGGTCAATTGGTGTATTTTTAGATTTAGAGAAGTTCAAAATTAACTAATCATTTATAACACTAGTCTTAATATTATTGTTTTCCACGTAGTATCTTAAATGTTTTACGTAACATCCCAAACTGGGAGACACTAAAAAAGAGCCTTATTTGGTGGATCACATGTCCACAATAACACATCACCATATGTAAGAGTCTATTTGCAGATAGTGAGGGTCAAGGGTGTTATGGTGCAGAGGCTATACCTTTATATTTTAGTATCACATTAGATATAAGAGAAATAATAAATAACATAACCATAAAATATTACTAATAACACAATAGAAACACATAACAAAATCAATCATATAGGAATTTGGAATGTTCCAACCAGTTATAATAACTGAAAATTCGTTATCATATTCATATACAAAATGATGTCTTATTCTCCTAATATAAAAAATGGGCATATAAGGGATAAAAACTAAAATAATATAAAACATGTTGAAAAAAATAAAAGGGAACCAAAAGGAAATTCCCCAAGAATTATGAGAATATGTTTAGTCCTATCTTCCTATGATCCTAATATATAAGAAAAAAAACATGATTCCATTATCGATCACATTCCCTTATACCTACCTGCATCTATTTAGCTTATTAGAGTACCAATCTATGGCTAGAATATGGTTCGAGATAAACTAAGTAGGTGACTACTAAAGTTTTATTGAAAATCCAATAGGTCTGTATAGAATAGATGTAAAAAAACCATGTAGCGATAGAGTAAATCATTTTTATATTATTAATATTAATTGTAAAATTATTTGTCATAGAAATATCATGAAATTTTTAAACAAAAAAGTTAATTAATTAAACAATTTGTTATGTTTTTATGGAATATGTAGACTTCTAAATTATATAATTATAATATTATTTAATTAATATCATCTTTGAAATCATTATATTATATTTTACATTGGGCAATTTTTTTTAATTTTTTTTGAAAATATTGATTTTTCACTGAATACTGAAAATATCAATTATTTAAATAGTATATTATTTTTAATAAATAAATTTGTTTAAGAGACCCAATATTAGTAAAATTGTTTTCATGTAACCTATGTTTTATTTATTATAATATTTATACATTTCAATCAACTTTATATTGGTTTTTATAATATGTTTTTTTGTTTACAAAAGGGGTTTTCTATGAACTCTTTTAAAATGAATAATGTTTCCCAATTTTTACTGAATAAAACTAATCCATAATGTGGAATGTTTTAAATAAAATTTATAGATTATATATCATAAATTTTTAGTTTTATACCATTAAATTATTATTATTAGTCATAGAGTTTATATATAATGAATGTTTTTCTAAACAATACAGTTCATAAATACAAGTTCCCTCAGCTCATATGTAGGATTAATATTAAATTAATTTTTCCTACATCTATGAATATAATTTGGAATATTGTATTAGGTATTTGTAATAAGTGTAATATATATTATCTAATAAGGTAAACATAATTTTCAAAATTGTTATTAGTGAAAAAATATTAAAATTAATTATATTGGTTAAGGTAAAAATGATTACTTAGTGGTTAAACATAGAATATAAAGTGAAAAGTGACCAAAAAATTGTCATAAAAAAATTTCACCATATTTAGAACATAGAACATATATTTCAGAAACTGAAATATTATTTTGATATGGGGAAATTAAATATATGTCGTTGAAATTCACTCATTCAAAACAATTATAACGCCTCTCATTTGTGTGGTATACTACCACCTCGTAACGCGATGTGATTCATTTGTCACTAACAAGATACATAGAAGGTAATAAGGGTATGGATGATAAATAAAAGTGAAATTTTATATATAATTATGTTATTAGTGAAATATATATCATTACAAAAGATTAATATATCATTTTCTTTTTACCTTTTCACTGATTGTAAAAAAAGATAATGTCATTTGTGGGCATGGGGACTAGCGACTGCTCGAAGTGATGTGATTGCATTTTTTACAACCACTTCTTGATAATGATATATATATATATTTATATAAATATATAATATAGTTTTTATGATATTTTTATCTTTCTAAATTGATAAAAAATATACACTTTATTTTTATAATTGTCATTGAGAGTTGGAAACATTACTTATGTGTATGTATCACCTATTCTCTCTTTGCTGATATTGTTAGTTATTTTTTCATAAACACCATACATTATTGGGTTTAAAAGTATAACTTATGTATAAATATGGTATTGGTTAAATTATTATTTTTATATAAATATTTAATTAAGGACCTATTTGACCAAAGTCAATGTTTCATTGTAATTATTTACACATAAGCAGAATATGGTATAAACATCCAATGTAAAAAAATATATTATATAATTATATATGAAATGTAAAAAACTGAAATAAAAGAAATAATAAACTTGAAAAACATTATCATTCAATTAAATAATAAACATAATTTTATAATTTAAGAATATAAAAGACACTTGAGATATGTTGGACTCAATGTATGGTACTACATCCCAATTTTTATTTTGAGGCATATCTCAAGGTTAATAATCGTTATAAATTTATAAGGTGCATACAAATCCCCTTATACATTTTAAATCAAGAATTTATCTATTTTAATGGAATTTAATGATTTTTAATCTTATTCCTTCATGAGGAATATTATTTAAATATTTCTGAAATTATATAGGACTTTTCATCAAAACCTGTACCTTTTAATTTTTTTCCATTAAACACCCTTGTTCATTAGTTTTCATGTTTTAAAAAAATTGAATTCTATTACATGTTAATAAATGATTTATAATGTATAAATTACGCCTCTTTTACTTTATTTCAAAAAAAAATAAAAAAGGAATATTTTTAGGTGTTTTAAATGGAATAGTGACAAACAAATTTATTATTGTCATGTCTCTTATATCTTTCATTGATTACCATCCATGATATCATGTTTTATAAAATGAAAAAACGTATTTTAATATTTTTTTTAATTTTATTATTTAATATGGTATTTAAAATTAAATTGTTTTTTGATATCTCAAAGTGATTTAAATATGGGTTTAAATGTGTTTTCTAAATGATGAAATGTTTTATTCATGATATGATTACTCAACATTATGTATGATGGTTATTCACATATAGTGTTGGGTGATCCTATTATAGATTAATTTCTAGTTATATCCAAATATCACACCCACTAATTGGGTAATGATTATTTTCCCTAGAAAATTATATTATATTTTCTTTATATGGTTATTTTAATTTGTAAGGGTTTTGTAAGGGTTCTTCATGGTTTCATTATTGGTTCTATGAGATGTTGTACCGACAAACCTACATGAAATTTCTATGTATTATAATGTGTTATAAATGATATAATTTAAAAAAAGATAAAATAAAATATTTTTCAATGTATTTATATTTCACTTTAGGGGAAAAATGTTTTGTTTTGAATATAATGATTTTCATAGATTTTCATTTTTTTCACAGAACTAACATTTTTCCTCTTTTTATGGCCCTTGCTAATCATTCTGTTTTCATTCCATGTTTTTTTTTAAAATAAAATGATTTATGGATGGGTAAGGGAATGTAAGAGGTCAATTTTAATGTCATGAAGGTTTATGATGAAAGTAAATCATGTTTTCCACTTTTTTATATGGTAGGTAAAATGGATAATGATTAGAAGTGTCCCCATTATATTATATGGATTTTTTATGAATTATTTTTGATATTATTCTCTAAAACTATTAACCTAAAAAGAGCCAAAAAGTGAAATTTAGTAATCTATTGACTAAAAATTATAATTATTTATTGTTTAACGTTTTTTCATTATAGTTGTTATCAATGATAGGTTTAGATAAATATACTTTTTAGGATAATGATAATAGCATACCATCGAAATATTAAACCACAAAGTAAAGTTAAAATGATATAGTACTTGAATATTTCAATGTTTCCTCATCGAGGATATGTATTTTCATAATGTATTACTACATATTAAATAAGAAATACATAATGGGAATGAACCAAGTGGAAAATATCATTCAAAATAATTATTCTGAGATTTTTGGAAATGGAATTGGGTCATTTTTATGATTTCTTATTTGAAACATGCTATAAATGGTGGTGGATTGCATGTAAGAGAGGAAACTGAAATACCATGTAGGAACTTGTCTATAGTGGGGTATTTTATGTGGCAATATCCACCACCATTTAGTGGATCATGTGACCCAGTTGTTTCCAAAGGATGGATCAATTATTTAAAAAATATAATTGATGTCATGGGAAGTTAAGAATTTCAAAAGGTAACACTTTTTTATTATTTTGTAGGTGAATATAACAGATTGTGGTATTTCATTAATAATACCAGGTATAAAGATTACCATGATTCCATGGAATGTGATATATGTAAGGAAATCAATCTTTAGAACTATTTAACAAATTTTTTTATCTCAGAGTGGAAAGATCATTCTTGGAATTGGGTTAAAAAGATGAAGACTCGGTAGATTCATATGATTAATACTTCACAAGGATTTCTCATTATGCACTATATTTTGTATTAGACGTAGATATTAAAATTAATTAGATTCACTTAATATATAATCCAAGTATATGAAGTGATTTAGAAACATGATAATAAAAAAAGTATCAGAAATATGGTAGTAAGAAAATGTAATTCTGATCTTGTGGTATTTGTGGTAAATAGAACCACGGAAACTGTATTATGTAGTAAAGTATGTGATACTGATATGAAATTTTTGTAAAAAATAAATGAAACTTAATTTAAAAGAATCATGATGAATAAAATAATGGGTTAACTTATATCCATCCAATGATAATATATTTTAGTTGTAATGAGTTGGGTCATTATGAAAATGTGTGTCTAATGCTTATTGCACAAGATTGAAATCATCGTGATCAGATATTTAAAGTGGTACAAGTAAATTTTCTATAACAAAAGTTAATTTTAGGATATCAAATGAATATGTGACAAGTTTCTAACTTGTGTATTAAAATTATAAAAATACATTATTTGACTCCAGATCGTCACATTCATTCATTTATAAGATATTAGAAAGACAATAATGACTATCAAATAATGAAAGAATGATGGAATGTTTTGTGAAAACTAGGTATATTTATTAAATAAGGAAATTTATATAGAAATATTCTTATTTTTATCAGTGCGATCATTTTTCTAGCCAAATTTGTTAAACTAGATGTTGTGGAGATAGACATCAATCGTAGTATTTATTTGATTTTATATTATCATGCTAAGATATATTGTACCGATAAGAAATTAGTGTTTTATGACTCCATGACATTGAAAACAAACCATTAATATATGAAATTTATTAGATATGGATGTTAATGTTTCCTAGATAATATTTTTAAAAATAAAGACACTGTTCAAACTAGTGATGCACTAGTAGTAAATGAATACATTGATGCTTTTCTGAATGGTTTTACTGGTGTAAATCCTAGATGATATGTTGAGTTTACTATTGGGTAATCAAATGATTCTAAGACTATATAAAAAACTCTCTTATCAAATAGCACAAGTGATTATTTTAGAAATGAAAAAGATATTATAGTTGTTCTTAAATAAAGGTTTCATGTGTCATTGAACATCACTATTGTGTTCTCCTATTTTTAGTAAAAAAAATATAGTTCAATAATACTTCTAAATGATTATTGAGCTTTAAATAAAGTCACATGTAAAAAAATTATCATTTGTCCAATGTTGATTATTTGTTTGATTAGATCAAGGGTGAATAGTAATTTTAGAAGGTTGACCAGACTTTGGGGTTCCATCTATTAAAAATAATGGAAGAAGATGATTTTTTGGACTAGATATAATAATTATCATTTTTTTGTAATTATATTCTGTTTAACTAATGCACCTTATATATTTTTGGACCTTATGAATATAAATTTTCATGATTTATAAAATGTGTTTTTTGTTCTGTTTATTGATGCCATTTAGGTATATTTTAAATTTGAAGAGGAACATGAAATAAATGTAAGGTTTCTTTTGGAAACTATAAAATAAATTAAAGTATATAATAAATTTATAAAGTATGAATTTTGGTTTCTAAAAAATTCTTTCCTTTTATCAAGTGTTTTCAAATATTTCATAACTATTAACATGGCTAAAACATGACTTGTTGATTAATGGTAAAGACCCAAACATATTATATAGATCCAAATTATTCTTTGATTATCACATCAATATTAGTTTATTTTCTAAAAAATTATTCGATTTTCATGCTCACTAACTAATTTTCATAAAAAAGGAGTCACTTTCATCTAGATAAAATAATGGAATGATTATTTTTAGGAACATGAATTTATAATTTTGAATTATACAGTTTTCCCCCGTTCTAGAAGTGGAGAATTTGTCATCTTCAATGTCACTTAATTCAAAGGAATATGTTTTTCCTAATTTAGAATGATCAGGTAATTGATTATGCTTTACATTATTTGATATAAAATGAGTTAAGTTATCCAATTCATAATTTGGAATTTGATTATCCATTTTTTCCATCAAAAACATGGAGGAATCACATGTATGGGGAAAATTGTGAAAATTATATTGATCATAATATTTTGAGGTTTACATTCTTCAAAGATTATTTACTATGATAACGAGAAAATGGTTGGAATTGGTAAATGATTATGATTGCATGATTCGGTACCATCCTGGAAAAATAAAAAAATGTGGGTAATGATTTGAGTATAAAATATAACGATATAGAAAACATGTTATATATGGAACACCAAACATTGGATAATTCATTGATTAATTTTGGCATAGAATTTCTGGATTCTAGGACATCAAATTTTTTTCAACTGTCAGTATTTTTGAAATTGACAGAAATAATTAAGAGATATCCAAAAATGATAATTATTTAGAGGAAATGGTGGAATATATTAAGAAGGGAAAGATGCCTAATTTTAATATTGATGAATATTTTTTTATGATTGGGGAAATGAATATGTGAGCCTTGTGATTCCTAGTTTAGGAATTAGTTATTATGTGAATCTAATTGTTCTACACTTTCCATTCATTTGTGTTGCACTAAGGTATACAAACACCTTTGGGATCATTAATAGGCTAATGAAAAATGAGTAATACTTAAGGGAATAATTCAACCTTTAGTTTTGGAATTGTGGAAATTGTATGATATATCAATGGGTTTCAAGGTAGTATTCGGAAAGACCTCTCAATATAATAATGTGATTTGGTTTATTAATGTTCGACTAAATAAATATACACCTTCTATAAAAAAATGTATTTGTATTATGCTTATATAATGTATATAAAGGTGGTATTTATGATTTATGAAAATCATCTCCCATATAAATAAAACTGTAGTCCAACTTTCACATCAAATTTTTGGAAATAAATTTCGAAGTTGGAAGGTAATAAAATAACTTTTTTAATATCGTTTCATACTCAATAAAATGAGATGCCTGAGCATGATATTAAAACCAAAGAAAGATAATATTTCATGTTGTTCAATGGATTACCAAGGATGTTCGGATCAATATATTTATTTGATTTAATTTTCTTATAAAATTAGTTTTCAATCCATTATACAAATTGAATCATTTAAGGAATTACATTGAAAACTGTTTCAAACAGACGTATTTTGTGATAACATATGAGAAAATATTCTGATACAGCCATATATTCTAGATGATATAGAAGATAATGTTCATTGTATTTCCTAACACATGAGGATGGATCAAAGTAGGTTGATAACTAGAAGAAATTGTTGGAACCACTCTGTGTACAAGGTTGTATTTGTTGTCAATAGTTGTCAATGCAGATCAAAATGAAGGGGATCATGAAATACTCCGATGAAGTAGAGGAGTGGTAATAGTTGTCAATGCAGATCAAAATGAAGGTGATCATGAAATACTCCGATTAAGTAGAGGAGTGGTGATTCAGATGATTTTTGTGCTGATCTTAAGTTCAAAGAACATGTGTCAAAGGTGATACATTGTTTACCACAATGAAGAATGTGAGGAGTAATCCATCCAAGGATGATTAAGGCAGGATGGTGTTTTTGGATGAAGACCATGCAATTCCTCCTTATTGCATAAGGACCATGGGCTTTGATGAAGACCATGCAATTACTCATGATTGCGTGAGAACCATGCTAGAGACTTCTTGACAGATTGTATCACATGGTCTGCATGAAGTTGATCATGACGGTTGATAAAGGAGGCAATGTGCCAATGCGTTGACTTATGAAATGGCCATGCACATCACACTGTCATAGAAGATGATGGTACTAAAGTTGTTCCTTCAAAGAATACATATCACAATGGTGGAGTTTGTGATAAAAGCAAAAGAGTTGCTGAAGGATACAGATCGCCAGAGAAGAAGTGATATTGAGGTGATCGTGCTTGTCGACAAAGCAAACAAACGACATACAAATTTGTTGACAAAGGAGATTCCATGGTGACATGACGAGTTCAAGAGTTGTGGTCAACGATCCATGTTTGATTCATGAACTTCGACAGAGGAATGGATGATCTGGAGGCGGTACAAAAAGAGCAGATACAAGGTGGCGCTGTTTCCCAGTGTTTGCCAAATTTTTGGGCCTCAAAATCGAAAAATGAGGACATGGATTGTCTGCAAAAGGAGGTTCGCACAAAAAGGAAGTGGTGCGCGAAATATAAGTGGCTTGCGCGAAATACTTGAGTTGGGCGTGCAAAATTAGCGGGTTGCGCGAAATTATATTTCGCGCAAAAGATGTTTCAAGGCCGAAAGCTTGAAAATCGGTAAAGGCATGGGGCGCGTGAAATTTTGGAGGCGTGTGCGAAAAAATTGAAGTGGCGCGCGAAATAGAGGATGAAGTATTTCGCGCAAAAGATGTTTCGAGGTCCGAAGCTCGAAAAATGGCAAAGGCATGAGGTGCGCGAAATTATGGAGCAGTGCGCGGAAAATGGTTGTGCGCGGAAGATTTGTATTTCGCGATCAAAGCGGATTACGCGCTCAAGGAGGGTTTTTCGCACGAGGTCGATTTTGTCTATAAATATGAAGTGACCCTCCTCCATTCCACATAGTTCAAGACATAGAAAATACCCGAGCTATGGTGCGCGAAATTGAAGTTAGAAACGGTGCTGCGCGTAAACTTAAAGTTTGCGCGTAAAGACAGCTGTTGCGCGAAAAGCTAAGGCTGCGCAGAAAGTTGGTGTTGGTGCGTAAAAGGGAGGTTGCGCGAAAAAGGAATTTCGCGCAAACCATAGAAATTGCGCGCAAGACAACGTAAGGGTTGCGCGTAAAAACTGAGGTTGCCCGGTACATCCGGTGCGAAGTAAGATTCATCTGCGAGTGAAAGTTGGACTTCAACAGAGCATCTACATACTGAGGAAGATGCATTCCTTCATGAAAATGAATAGACCTACAGGTCTATAAACTGTGACTGAATCCCTTCCAAGAGAAGTGAGCTTAGGAAGAGGAAGAAGGTGATCCTCTCCACCGGCAGTAAGCCAGGGGGAGTCAACAGGAGTGACCTGAGGGACGCAGTGAGCTATCCCTAAACAATTGTAAAGGCAGTGAGCCTGGGACAGAGTGTCTGTACCCGAACATTTGTATCCGCAGCTAGTGAAGCATAGTGGATTTAGGTACGACCGGCAACCTGTCGGCGTATACTCCTTGGAAGTAGCCCTTAGTGGTGAACCAAGTAAAAATAGCTGTGTTATCTGTCTCTGCATGTGAATGTTTAATTGCTGATCATATCCATCATACAGGTTTAAGTAGTTCCTACCAACGTGGGAACAAGATCCACAACTAAAAGAAGAAAAAGTTTCCACCCTGATTCACCCCTCCCCTCTCAGGGTTTCCCGGGGTCCTACAAGTGGTATCAGAGCGAAAGGTTGACGTATGTTGGATATTCTCCAGTAATTCTATTGAGAAGAGGATTTGAGTTTCTTTCCTAGAGTCAACAATGAAGAGCAGTCTTGATAATGACGCAGTCACTTCTGAGCAGAAATCTATATCCACCAAGACTTTGACAAATAGGAAAAAGAAATAGAAGAAGATGATGAAGAAGTCCCCCACATCCAAAGAAGATGCAGTGTCTTGTTCTCCATGCCATTCCAATAATGAAGAATCATTAGGCATGGAAAGTATCAAAAAGGTGGCTCAGAACTCATCCAGAGGAAAGGATGATACCCCTAGTTCAAGCTTTCAGGAAAAACTCAGAACATATCTGCATGATATTCCAGAAGAAAGGGTTGCTATTATTTTGTAGCCTATTCCAATCTATGCAGGTTGAGATAAATCGATTAGAAAGGGAAGCTGACAATATGGAAGAGGGGTTGGAAAGAAAAGTTATGGAAAACATGAAGCTCAGCAAACAGGTGAAATTCTTTGAAGAAAACGAGGCAGTCAATAAGACTCTAAAAGAAAGGGTCCATGCACTTGAAGTTGAGCTAAAGAAGAGCAATGAAGTTAAGAATTTTTGTCTGGAAGAAACTTCCATTAAATTCAGGGAACTTGACTCTTTGTTACAAAACAAAGTTAAGATGCATGAAGATGAGGTTGAAAGGTTGAAGAAGAATTGTGAAGAGAAGATGATCACGATTGAAGATCAGAAGATCATCCTCAATATCGTGGGTCAAAAATTGGAAGCTCAATTGACCAAGATTGAGAACACACATATTGAGACTTCACAAAAGAATTAAATGAGTGATGCTTGCACTCAATGTCCGTTGGAGGAGCCTAAGGCTAAAATGCCTCCAACATGTGACAAGAAGATTATAACCACTCTTGATTATCCACATCAAGAATCAGTTGCTGCTGGTACTCAATGCTCACTGGAGGATTCTTTTGTCAAAAGACCTCCAACATGTGATAAGAAGATCATGACTTCACTCTTTGATCTATCACAAGCAACTGAGAAAGTGAGGGTACCATCCAAACCATCTTGTAGTCATATTTCTAAATACACTCCTACAATCAGTGCAGGTGGGAAGAAAAGTTCTAAACAAGTATGGATGAGGAAAGGTGAGAAGAAGAAACCTACCACCATTAATAGGGTGGATAGGAAGAAAAAGGAGGAAGATTCTTCCTCAAATAGGGCACAAACAATTAAGCAGATGGCCCAACAACTTAATACTGAAGAAACAAAGAAGAAAAGATTTGTGGGCCAATGTTGGTGCTGCAATAGATTTGGGCACTGTGCACTGGATTGTTTTTATAATCCCTTTCATGGAAAAGCACAGGGAAAGCCTATATCAAAGGGGAGGAAGCCAGAGAAGAAGAAGCAACATCAGCAGGTCCAGAAGCATCTGTTTACTGCAAACAGATTTGGAATTCTTGATAACATCTGTGATGTATGCAACGACAGCGGTCACAATGCAGACACATGTCCATATCAACATGCTTTCACTGTTGAAAAGAAAAGAATTCCTCTGATGCTGTCAAAGGATGAAGCAGCTACCTTGGGGAGAAATCAGAAGAATGTTGTGAAAGCACATTTCCCCAAGAAGATCTCAAGTAGGGAAGCTGAGAAGACCCAGGATTTTAGATCCATGCAATTTAAGGGTCATTCATCCAAACGAAACACTAAGTGGGATGAAACTCAGAAGAACCCATGTGGAAGACCCAAACCAGCTGCAAAAGTTCCCAATGACATGTTGGTCATCTGGCCAGAAGATTTGAATAGAATGAGGAAACTTGAAGCTGAAAAGGCCAAGGCTGGTGACAAAGGAAAAGGGAAACTTTCACATGATGAAGGCACAGTGCAGGAGAGATTGAAAACAAAGAGAAATGCACGTGTCAAAGAAGTTCTGTGTGAGAGATGCAATAAATCTGGTCATATTGCAAAAGGTTGCCTAACCTTAATACCAGAACAAGAAGCAGTCATTAAGAGGAGTAAGAAGTTATCTTACATGTTAGCTGCTAAGAAGTACAATTCCTCACACAAAGTAGAAGAGAATGTGAAGAGATCCATGCCACACCAACTGATGTCAGAACATATGTTCAGAGGAGTAGGCATGAAGACTGGAGTGAACAGAGGAACTTGGTTGAGAAAAGAACCTCAACCAAGAAAGTCTTCGTGATGAAGCAAGAATGATCCACCTTATTCCCGTAATCATTTGTTTATTGTATTTGTGCTAACAATGCAGGGAATTGAAGGTGAAGCACACTCTCAGGGGGAGAACCTGAGAAGTAGTGAATGCTGTCAACTCTTGATAGCGAAGCTAAAGAAGTTTCCATCCTTAGTGGATTCTTCAATTGATATTCAAGGATTATGATGATGAAGGATCACTCTTGATGAAGATGATGAGGAGTGTTTCCCTTAAGGGGGAAAAAATGAAGAAGCTTCCATAGTCACTGTTTCAATCAATATCAACTCCAGCTGGACTCAAAAGCAGTAACTCTGTGAATTTCTTGAAGAACATGCCAATGGAGAAGGTATGTCATTTCTCAATCTCTATCCCTTGGTTACTCAGATCAATGATCATTCTACAAAGGGGGAGCAACTGAATTGATCAGTGACATAAAGAGAATGGAAGTGCCCCAAGGTCACTTATCCTGTGGATTGCACTTGAATGTTTTTGATCTATTTGCTGAAGTGAGTGCAGGAGTTTCAGGTTGATTATTATCTATCATAGTTGATCTTCCTCTACCTGAAATAAAAGTGGTAAACCCTTGAAGACAAGATACATGAGTTCTCATCTCATGTGGGTATCATGATCTGTGAATAATGGACAACATTGTTGACTTAATCAAATCCTCTTGTTTTCTACATCGAGCATTGCTCAAGTAGACTTAGAGTGAAATGATTAATGAAACTTTGCTTAAGTCATGATTGATACCCTCCCTACCATGCGCTTTGTATTTCTTGTCAATAAGGGGGAGAGAAAGTGAAATGCAGAAGATTATCATTCTCATTTTGACATTGACGGATTCATTTCAGAAGATGTTTAAGGTATTGACAACAAAATACAAAGGGGGAGATTGTTGGAACCACTTTGTGTACAAGGTTGTATTTGTTGTCAATAGTTGTCAATGCAGATCAAAATGAAGGTGATCATGAAATACTCCGATGAAGAAGAGGAGTGGTAATAGTTGTCAATGCAGATCAAAATGAAGGTGATCATGAAATACTCCGATGAAGTAGAGGAGTGGTGAAATGCAGAAGATTCTCATTCTCATTTTGACATTGACGGATTCATTTCAAAAGATGTTTAAGGTATTGACAACAAAATACAAAGGGGGAGATTGTTGGAACCACTCTGTGTACAAGGTTGTATTTGTTGTCAATAGTTGTCAATGCAGATCAAAATGAAGGTGATCATGAAATACTCTGATGAAGTAGAGGAGTGGTAATAGTTTTTAATGCAGATCAAAATGAAGGTGATCATGAAATACTCCGATGAAGTAGAGGAGTGGTGATTCAGATGATTGTTGTGCTGATCTTAAGTTCAAAGAACATGTGTCAAAGGTGATACATTGTTTACAACAATGAAGAATGTGAGGAGTAATCCATCCAAGGATGATTAAGGCAGGATGGTGTTTTTGGATGAAGACCATGCAATTCCTCCTTATTGCATAAGGACCATGGGCTTTGATGAAGACCATGCAATTACTCATGATTGTGTGAGAACCATGCTAGAGACTTCTTGACAGATTGTATCACATGGTCTGCATGAAGTTGATCATGACGGTTGATAAAGGAGGCAATGTGCCAATGCGTTGACTTATGAAATGGCCATGCACATCACACTATCATAGAAGATGATGGTACTAAAGTTGTTCCTTAAAATAATACATATCACAATGGTGGAGTTTGTGATAAAAGCAAAAGAGTTGCTGAAGGATACAGATCGCCAGAGAAGAAGTGATATTGAGGTGATCGTGCTTGTCGACAAAGCAAACAAATGACATACAAATTTGTTGACAAAGGAGATTCCATGGTGACATGACGAGTTCAAGAGTTGTGGTCAACGATCTATGTTTGATTCATGAACTTTGACAGAGGAATGGATGATCTGGAGGCGGTACAAAAAGAGCAGATACAAGGTGGCGCTGTTTCCCAGTGTTTTCCAAATTTTTGGGCCTCAAAATCGAAAAATGAAGACATGGATTGTCTGCAAAAGGAGGTTCTCACAAAAAGGAAGTGGTGCGCGAAATATAAGTGGCTTGCGCGAAATACTTGAGTTGGGCGCGCAAAATTAGCGGGTTGCGCGAAATTATATTTCGCGCAAAAGATGTTTCAAGGCCGAAAGCTTGAAAATCGGTAAAGGCATGGGGCGCGCGAAATTTTGGAGGCGTGCGCGAAAAAATTGAAGTGGCGTGCGAAATAGAGGATGAAGTATTTCGCGCAAATGATGTTTTGAGGTCCGAAGCTCGAAAAATGGCAAATTCATGAGGTGCGCGAAATTATGGAGCAGTGCGCGGAAAATGGTTGTGCCTGGAAGATTTGTATTTCGCGATCAAAGAGGATTACGCGCTCAAGGAGGGTTTTTGGCGCGAGGTCGATTTTGTCTATAAATATGAAGTGACCCTCCTCCATTCCACATAGTTCAAGACATAGAAAATACCCGAGCTCTGGTGCATGAAATTGAAGTTAGAAAGGGTGCTGCGTGTAAACTTAAAGTTTGCGCGTAAAGACAGCTGTTGCGTGAAAAGCTAAGGCTGCGCAGAAAGTTGGTGTTGGTGCGTAAAAGGGAGGTTGCGCGAAAAAGGAATTTCGCGCAAACCATAGAAATTGCGCGCAAGACAACATAAGGGTTGCGCGTAAAAACTGAGGTTGCCCGGTACATCCAGTGCGAAGTAAGATTAATCTGCGGGTGAAAGTTGGATTTCAACAGAACATCAACATACAGAGGAAGATGCATTTCTTCATGAAAATGAATAGACCTACAGGTCTATAAACTGTGACTGAATCCCTTCCAAGAGCAGTGATCTTAGGAAGAGGAAGAAGGTGATCCTCTCCACCGGCAGTAAGCCAGGGGGAGTCAACGGGAGTGACCTGAGGGACGCAGTGAGCTATCCCTAGACAATTGTAAAGGCAGTGAGCCTGGGACAGAGTGTCTGTACCCGAACATTTGTATCCGCAGCTAGTGAAGCATAGTGGATTTAGGTACGACCGGCAACCTGTCGGCGTATACTCCTTGGACGTAGCCCTTAGTGGTGAACCAAGTAAAAATAGCTGTGTCATTTGTCTCTGCATGTGAATGTTTAATTGCTGATCATATCCATCATACAGGTTTAAGTAGTTCCTACCAATGTGGGAACAAGATCCACAACTAAAAGAAGAAAAAGTTGCCACCCTGATTCACCCCTCCCCTCTCAGGGTGTCCCGGGGTCCTACAGAAATAGCTTTTTTCAAGGTATGTAGTCATCTATTTCTAAATGTTTCTCTGTGGAAAATTATGGTTATTTTTCGTATGAAGGGGAATCAGATTCCATGGAACATTTTAACATAATGAGTCCACAATATAGTATTATTAGTTTCCTACCTGATGGTGTAAACTCCATGTTTATCTCAGTAACATAATATATTTCATGTTTTAATGTTAATGAAATATGTTTCCTATTTATCTCAATATTTTCACTATGAATTTATTCAGTTAGAAGATAATATTTGTTATGAGGAATAACCAATTCATGTTCAAGACCTCATGCAGAAGGTGTATTATAATAGAGAGATTCATCAGGTTATTTTTTTTTTCTGAAATACAATATATTTCACGAGGAAAAATGGAAATATTAAAATGCTCTGAGGGAAAGATATCCAAAGATGTTTAACATGTAAATAAAAATATGGGGAATGAAATTCTAAAGAGGAGATAGGATGTGAAAAATTATTTAATGATTGAATAAATCATTTTTATATTAATTAATATAAATTAGATATTTCTATTAGTTATAAATATATCACCTAATTTTTAATCAAAAAGGATATTGTTTTAATTAAACACATTTTTATAAAGGTCTTATTTAAGATATTAATTTTTATATTTTTTGTTTTAACTTGGAAAAATTATAATCATTTTTGAAACAATCATATAAAAATTTAATTTGGGTAGTGGGTTGGGATTTCAATGGAAATATTTACATTTAAATAAATAGTAAAAAATGTTGATTTTTATAAATCTCTTCTATTATTTATTAAATTACTAATTTAAGATTAATTTTTTTGTTAAACATGTTTTAATGTTACATATTTTTTATTTATTATATATATTTAATTTATAATAAACTTTAAATTGTTTTTTATTATAAATATGTTTTGGGGTTTAAATAAGGGTTTTTCTAAAATCTATTCTAAAATTAAAAATGTTTCTTTGTTATTATTAATTATAAAAAAATAAATTTGGGAATGTTTTAAATGAAAATTTTATATTATATATCCTCAAATATTAATTTATTTTTATAAAAATATAACATTTTGTCATAGAGGAAATCTATAGACATCATTTTCAATAAAACACACTACATAAAACTTGTTATCACGCAACATCTATGAGATTAATATATAATAATTTTTTTCATTTATTTGAATTCAATTTTGAAAACCATATTTCATATTTCTAATAATAATAATTTATAATCTCTAATAATGTTAAAATAATTTTTTACTAAATTTATTAGTGAATAAAATTAAAAAAATCAATTATTAATGTAAAATCAAGCATAGTTGGCTGTAAACTTTAAAATATATAGTGTATAAATAACCCAAAACATATCAAATCCCAATTGGATAGTCATATTTAGACCTTATTCATATTAATTACATTACTTTACCATTATTGGGTTCTCGTGACATGAAACAAACATGGGTGGAATTCACTCTTTAAAAAAATTACAAGTGTGGCACTCACCACATTTATAATAGAACACCCCCTATAAACATCTACCAAGACCGGTAAAACAAATTGGTTCAGTCTACAAATATTGCATCTCTCATATAACCTCTCATCCTCTAAGTAATGGTTAGGGGAGAAATCCCTCCAAGTATGTCCATTGGTGCAAACCAAAAGGTGTTACTTGAAGAAGAGGTAATAGAGTCCAATGGGCATTTTTATTGTATTTATTCATAAATGATATTAAATTCTTCTTATAACACGATGATAAAAGAAAATAATTATATTACATACAATTATTTATTTATGATAAGGTTATGACAAAAAAACACACACATCCATAAAATGGGTTATGAAATCATCATCTGTTTTAATAGGGGACTTCCGCCTCACAAAATGAGGTCATTCATTTTTCCAATACCACTAATCAAGGATGTGTATATGTTGGTGCAAA
The DNA here is from genome assembly GCA_963277665.1 of Viscum album. Taxonomy (NCBI): domain Eukaryota; kingdom Viridiplantae; phylum Streptophyta; class Magnoliopsida; order Santalales; family Viscaceae; genus Viscum; species Viscum album. Next base: position 1,222,995,615 of record OY728159.1, read on the forward strand.
TATATGGGCCTGATAGGGATCATGATAGTTTGAAACATGCGAGATGACATTTTCCCCATAAAAAAGCATAAAAATACAAAATGAGTCATGCCTCGTGAAGCTCCCATGAAAAGTCCCTTGTCCCCATGAACGGCATGATTCCATAATTATGGAATCCTCTACGGCCACCACAGAATGGTGTGATGGAAGAATATGTGAATACATAAAGCACAGTGGACACCGTAGAGAAGCGTGATGGAAGCCTTCAACGTTTTGGAGGAGTTTTCTCTGATCATGAAGTTCAATTTCCCCCACAGCGCAACATTGAAGCAACTTGAATCCCAACGCCTATAAATAGGTGTATCACTCCCATCCTGAAGAATCACCACCCTTAATTTTCTCTTTTGACGTTTTCATTTCATAAAGACCCCATTTCTCCACAAACCAGCAAGAAAATATATCACACAAGGTATTTAATCTCTACGAACTGGTTTTCCAATTTCTCCCTTTTTCCGCTGCTTCAAGAGAGGATTCCATTCATGTAGTCCATACACAACACGAATATAGGAGTACCATTTTGGAACATTATTATTTATAGAATATTAATCCTTTTGATGAACCCACTATTAACATATAGACTCGATTACCCCGCTGGGTCATCATTCCTCCCAATGCTCCTCCCTTCGTAGGGAGCATTTTCCCCTTTTTCACAGAGAACCTTCTACAATGAAGCCCTAATTATTCCTAAAGACTTAGATCTTTATGAATCCCCTCTCTAAGAAAACTTCTTCTTTATAAACACTTCTCTTGTGCTGCCCACCAGGCTCGTACGAAGTGGCTTTGTTGTTCCTCGAGCGGTTTTCCATTCTGCGTTGCCCTACCGCATACTTCTTCACATAGGCATGCTAATGACTACTTCTATTTCTAATAGCTATGCTATCATGGACCCATAAATTTAATACACCTCTATCTCACTCCTGTTGATCATTTTTTTTCACTTCCCTTCCAAAAGTGCGGATTGGTACAAGTTGATTATGTTATAGTGGTGAGGAGTGAGTCCTCATCATCTGAGGTACAGGTCACTAAACTACCACGAACCTTCGTCGAAAAAACATGATGTTAAGCTATGTGTTTCCACAATCATGGTAGGCCTATGTGGATCAAATAGATGATTGTATCAGGAGCTATTCACTTCCATCATTTTTAATCTACCTTATCCCTCCCAATTATTTATTTCTCCATGTGTTCCTCGGGTATTCATCATCTGATCCCTAACACATATCGTGATAGGGTTCTCCTAGTAGGATTTACAAATCCTTCCCATGCATCTGGACAACCTCCTCATTCTTCCCTCAAGGATTAAGACTCAATATACATTGCTTATGTCCTCCACAGTGTGTAACCCCCACCCAATATCCCTCGTGGTCGTGCCTCTCAGGACACAATCATCCCGTATGATGCTACCACCTGTTTGTCACACCAAGCATGACTCATGTGCGACTAGATAATGTATCAACCATGAAATTCACTATGGGCTACGAACTATGCATAATCCCTAATCACATTTTGGAGAACTACATGGACATTGAACTTTTTATTCTAGGAAGTGTAGGAGGAAGCCTCCTTCATGTTCAAGCCCATTATCCATCGATCCTGACCACCTCACGTCGGTTCACACTCATCCCAAATGACATTAAACAATGTTTACAAACTTTTTGGGGTTTTATATTTATCTTCAATACATGTTACATAAGAAGCATCCTTGAGGTTCAACCATAACTGATGGTATAATTTGGGTCTCCCACAAAGGGACATACCCTCTTGATGTGACATCATCGCTTCTTGGGACACATCTTCCGGATACACCTATATGGGGTGTTTTAATCGACTCCATCTAGTGACCATGCATAAGCCCTGAACATCACCATAATTCTCAAATAAAGAGTGTCCCTCTTATGGTGGGCTTCTAAACCCGCACAACCCCATGCATGTGATTGGTTCATTGTCCCTTGTGTACACCCCAATTTTATTACCCTTCTTGAATGATGTGGGATTCAATTCCCTACCAAGTGGATATATTAGAATCCTCCCTAAGGTACAACCCCATAATTCATGTATCATATTAGTAAATACCTTGATCCCCTTTGTTTTGGGAAGATCATTCCACATACAATGGATACATTATCTTCGGGTCCAATCTATGCATCCATTCTCATGAGCTACCTCCTCAGGTGACACAACACCCTTATTAGAAATATGTTGACTTTGAACCCTGCCACCCATATATAGTATGTAGGAAAGCTCCCCGAGGTTTGATCCAAGGACCATAAACTACACATTAGTTTCAACTAATTCTTCACATCCACTTCATTAAATCATCCATCATCCAGCATGATTCTTACTGAGGCCACCTTATCCAAGTGGTAACATGCCATTTATACAAGAAGTTGACCATGCATAAGCCCCATCCATATCTTCCATCACCCCACCATTATCAACATGCAGTCACATTATACACATGGTCTATCATAGTGTGTAATCCTTGTTCATCCATATAATTGTGGCTTCTAGAATCATATGGGCCGTCTCAACAAATAAGTCACACTAAATATAACTAAGAGTGCTCCTCTTATGATGTTTTGTCTTAGTTTGCAAGCCTCGAATCACCCATTTGAACTAAATTGGTTTTGATCCTTGTCTTCTATATAGGGTATTTAGGAAGCCTCCACTAGGTTCAATCCCTTCCAATGATAAACCTTGGTATCCCCTCTTTGGGGACCACTTCCTTTGATCCACCATTTGTAGTGTACATATCAGCCTTCACGGTGTGCAACATTCCTTCTTTGGGACATGCCACCCACGATCCATCATCGCTGGGAGTTTTCTTCCTTCCATCACGTAATCCCTCCAGGTGATCAATCTTATGGATGTACCCATATAGGCCACTCTTTTCAGAGTTCTGATCAGTCTGATGCATCTCTTCTAGACAATAAAATCCCGGTATACTGCATGTTAATCATTTGATGTTGATTATGTCCTTGGAGACATTCCTCTGGAATAAGATACATCATGGTCACCATGGAAATCCTTATATTTATATGCCCTTAAGAATCCCTCTATTGTGGCAGAATATAGGTGTTACAATGATCTAGTATCAATACATGTCATAGATTTATCATCATGACTACTCTCCTGACTAAAGGTTTCATCTGTGACATGACCCTTTGGAATTTTGTGTTGAAAGATGCATGATTATCTATAATCCATGAAGAGATGGTATGGAGAATGAGTTTCAGGAAAAACATCTCATTCTATTTGGGAGACCAAGACTAGGAAATGAATTCAATGAGGAATCTGTGCAAAGAGGAAATGACATCCCATCATCATGTTTCAATCACGGAGAAAACAATCGTAAATATGAGATTGATTTGTCCCACCTTTGGAAACTGGGAATGCATGGAATAGTACAACCATCAGCAATTGTCAAAATACACTTGTGTGGCGTGTACCAATGGAAAAGTGTCAGAAACCGAAATGGTTAACCCAATGTGAAGCTCTTCTCATTAAAGTGGTTATTTGTAAAATTCAAGGCATCCAAAGTTGAGCATGTCATTTTATTCAAATATCATTCATAAGGTCTCGCTAAAAACAAGTTATATAATGGAACTCACCATACTTTGCGGTGGTTAATCACTAGGAATTATGGTATATGTCATTGTTACCATGGATCCTTCTCTCTATCCATGGAAGAATGAATGTTTATGGGGAATGGAGCATTGATTTACTCATATATGTACTGATGGATGAATCATCCATGTTTTTCACAACCCAATCTACTACCACAGGAAACTCATTACCTCCCACCTACAGATGCTGGGTCATGGCGAATTTTGATTCACTAGTCTGATACAACTCCACATCCACTACGATTCCATCTTCAGCTACGGATATTGGGAACCCATGCCCCATCTCACACTTGGAGTTCATACAGAGGAGGTTGATCTAAAATGATTTTTTGTGATAGGAATAGTAGGGGACATTCCAATGAGGTATATGTCCCAGGAGTATCTAGTGGATCTTATTCCTTATTTCTAATACCCCCATGGGCTTCACTTGGAGTCGCTTCTCCCCACTCTGACATCCAACCATTTATAGAGCCTCTCCCAAAAACACTCCTATGAATAACTCCAAAACAAATATGAGGTAGGGATTTTCATGTAACCCCTGATATATCATCCCTGGAGCTCCAAAAGCGGGATCCCTCCAGGCCACATCAATGCTATCATCCGTTCCCACTGATCGAAGAAAACATGCTCTACACCCCTACCCTGTCAGCCATCGTTCGGCGGACTCAACATCAATTTCAGGTGTTGTCTTATGAGGATGCACATAAAGGGGATCCATATTCCTTATATTCAATGTACCATTCCAACACAGAATCATACAACCTATCCCTTGTTACTATATAGTAGGTTAACTCCTATTCCCGATAAAGATTGAGGTCCAAGCCACCCCTTGAGAAATCTGAGTTGACTCTTCAAATTAGTGGTTCAAGTAGTAGTAGTCACTGGAAGACCCATGATGATGTCATTCAATACTGAGGCCCTCCCTATATCATCACCATCCATCATGTATTTTCTTACCATAATTGTTTTGTTTGACCAAGTGGAGGTCCTCCCTGCCATTTCGACACCCATTATAGATGTCCTTCCATTTCCCCAGATCATAGGTATGGAATATTTTCCCATATTTCATGTCATCATCGTGATGGTCCTCTTCTCATATTCACCAGATCATGAAAAGGCCCTCCACATGATAGCACCAACCAGATAGAAGGTCCTCCTCACCCCACCATCAATCAGAAAAGAGGCCCTTCCAATGATATCACCGCCTCCAGCGAAAGTCATCCCCACTCCCGAATTCCTTACAATGGAGGATCTCACCAAAAAATATATACCAAACATGGATGCCCTCCTCCTATTTTGTTCGACATATGCATGGGTGATCCTTACTTCCCTGATCACTAGAGCAAAGGTCCTACCATATCCAAGAAAAAGAAGTGATAATGCCATCCTTGTGTCATAACCAGAATAGGTGGAGGTCCTCCCATCTTGGGCACCAAGCCACATGAGGACCCTCCCCATGTCAATGATCTCCCTTACCCTGATGAATCTTCTTGGGGTATAAGGGTGAACCATCTCTTCCAAAGAAAGATCCCAGAGAAGTTCTAGATCATAATATGTCCCATCCACTTCTTATATTTTGAAACGGAGTACGACTCAATAGTGGATCCTTCGCCACAATCATCTATGTGAGGTTCTGGGTTAGGGACTCGGCATGCCAAATTCATCTTCCCAGAAAGTGATATACACCATATCCTTGAATCCCTTGGTAGATACATATAGGATGAGGAATTGATTCCATTCCATAGTCTCGATGTGGATTCTTCTCTACTATCGCCCGATTCACATTCAAAATTGAAAAGAGATCAAAGAGAGTTGTTTTAGGTTTATAAAGATGATGAACTTCATCTAGATCCACTACCAATGACCTCCAACCTTGTACAATAAGTAGTCGTGAACACCCCGTTCTATAGGGATGTGGTGATGTTGTCAGTACGTTCCCCAGGAGATAGCCTAGTGAGAAATGGTTTGTTGGCTCACCTGTCATACTCCCCACTGACTAGTCCACTACTATAGTGATCTGTATCAGTTCTATTATTGGCTCCCTAGCTTCCTGCAGTTTATGGATGGATTAATGATAAACTAGATCTCACTGCTGATTGAAGGAGCCTATGGGAAATTATCACCGTGAATCACATACCTAAATGTTCTGATAGACTTCCCCCCAGTTTATGGATGGATTAATGATACATTACTCCTTGTGTTTTGTATTGAATCTTTTCATTTAATAAATTCCTTTGATGACATGAGCTGGGAAACGAGTTCATGTCATCACTTGTCTAAAAAAATTCAAATTATTCCATCATTTATTACCTTATACAGTGAAGCTGGAGGAATACAACGATATTTTCATTCAAAGCCACCTGGTCATGTTGGTTTCTCTTTCCATCACTCAACAAACCACATTGCCCAGTTATTGTCGGACCCTCCTACAACGATGCATTCATAGATTTACTATGCTCCATAGAATTATTATTGAGGAATCCTTGCATGTTTAGATATATGGTTGGGGACTGTATACATCTCTTCATTTTAGTCTGATCCTATGACTTTCATATTTTCTAGGTGTCATCAAGGATATTCCACCAGGCATAGTAAGTGTAAACCTGGCCCAATGAAGGATACGTAGATGTGCCTCATTGAGGAGAACCTATCCCCTAGAGTAGTGTCAGCTCTATTGAATACCCTGAGCATTGTCACTCACCAGTAGAGACATGTTATTGGCCTCATTGTTCCCAATGAGTCATTACCATTCAGTTGAGATCCTATCAAGGGAAATAGAAATCCTAGATGTATCATGTGTTCTGACCCATATGGTTCATTGCAAAAGATAATAGATGATCCCTAGAAAGAAGCATTATGCCAATATCTTGTAGAGCATAAAAGGACCATTGATGTTCTCCTTGTCATGCCTGCTACAGAACATCTTCTAGACTATGTGGATCCTCATTATAATCCTTTCCATCCTCCACTAGGGTATTGGGGGTAGTCATATATCTTTCTCAATGTGATTCATTCCATTGATCCATCCAAACCCACTCATCCGGACATTCTAGAGGCCATAACCTATGGTAAACGATCGCAGAATGCATCTATAAACCCACCTGAATTGTGTGACAACCATCATTAGGCCTCCCTTTAGGTTATTCCTTCATCCATTCTACAGGTTTTGTTCCTTGAGTTTATCACATTATTTCACCAACCGCTTTATGGGATGTTGGACCTTCCTACCATGTCAAATAACCCAAAAACATGTGGGTTTTATAAATCCTCTACAAGATAGGACCCCATGGTCGATTCGATGGCGTCTAACATTTCCATCATGGAGGCTCTCGAGATGCAACAAGCAGAAATCCCACCTTATGGAAAGTCATATCTCGAACAGTTAAACAACATGATAGTAACCACCTATTTTTTTAAAATCCAACATTCAATCCCCATAATGGGATGGGAGACCTACTGAAACAATGGACCACGTCATCACTAAGTGTGGACCCATGCTAGGTACTCCAGTGTTGTAGGAAGCTGCGATGTTCCAATTTTTCATATAGACATATGAAGATCCTACATTTGTATGGTAAAAAAGGCTACCCAATTTGTTTATATCTAGTAGGGAGGATCATTATAGGCAGTTTATGTATCAATTCAGTCCCACCACTCAAAATAATAGTATTTACAAACTCATCATTTTATAGAAAAATTTAGATGAGTGAGTCGTAGAATTTATCACCTAATAGAATGGTATCTTGTATTCTCTCAACATGTCATTGAACTAGGAGCAGCTGTTAATGGTGTTTCTGGGGAACGTGAAAATAGAGTTGGTCCCTTCCCAAATCACTCATACATTCTGTAGTGGATTCGGGGACATCTCTAGAAAGGATTAGTGCATGTTGGATTCCTTAAATCATGCCATGTTTGAAAGTCAATTACCTCCTACAACAACTACGAGAAGATCTTTTAAGTTTGATGCAGCCACCATTTCACAGAATGTGGCCTCACTGACGAAAATATCCTCCTGTTGAGCCTCAGGGATAATATCTCCAGCCTCAAAATAGGCCAAAACCACAGTACCATTATCTTCTACCAAGGTAAGATAATTAGGTTCTTCCTCTTCGTTGTACTCCCACCTCTCATCAGGTCCAGGCTCCCATGTTCTCATTCTTGTATTGGAGAAATGGGACATACTATTTTGAAGTGGCCCATGTTCTGAATCACTCTGTATCAAGTAATCCTAGATTTTCCAGTATGATGAATTATTGAAGATGCTGATCTCACTGGTCAACCAAAAAATATCCTCTATCATAAGACCCATCATCAAACTCTCAATGAGTGCAATGTGTTCATGGAACAACTCAATAACTATGTTGAAAAAATATAGTCAGACTGGGAATGGCCCTAGTGGAGGTGGTATGTGTGTCTGCAAATCACGATAGCGACCGTGAGGGTTAATTCTATTTGGTCTCCAGTCATTGAGCTCAAAATAATGATGAATAGATGGATCAAAAGGCTCTCTCTCATGCTCATAATTTCAATAGTGACCTTTTAAATTAACCATATCCTTTTGAGGCTGTCACATCACCTCCTACTGCCATTTCTATATCCTCTACTTAGTCTTCCACCTCTTGAAGGGGCAGGTGCTGATAGTTCATGTGAAAGAAAATATCGCCATGAGGGATGATGACATCCTGTATGCTTGGTGACTTCATTCCCCCACAAATGGGGATTTCTCACAAAATATTCCCAGTGATTTAAGATTCATAATGTGGTGACTCCGAGTATGTCTCGATAAACTCAATCGAGCTGGTGGACCCTTACACAGTTCTTGACAATGTGGAATGCCATACTCCTCCTCAAAGTGTCCCCATTCAATTCCACAATCCACAAAACTGTAGATATGTGAATCGCTCTGAGGAATTGTCTAGTGCATCCATTAGATATTTTCATGCCACTAAGACCATAAATAGGTTAATCACAAAGACAAACACCTGTAGACCTCCCATCACATTCCTTTAGGCTCACTTTCACCATAGTTTGTGTTGCTCAATCAGAAAGAGAATCCAAAATCACAATATGATCATCCAAGTTCAGTTGGGAACCAACCTCAGTGATCTATATGTTAACTAGTAGTCATTTTTAATGATCTAACTATTGAGAAGCAGGATACACCCTCCCCCATTCAAAATTTGTTTCCTTGATCAATGACACCCATCGTGCATTCTACTACAGAGCATTCTCATATTGACAGGAATGTGCGCCACACACAAAATTATGATGTTATTAAGAATCATTCCAATTTTCCTGGGAAGATATAGATTCTCAAATTTATCTATATTTACAAAGACATACATGAAACCCTTATTTATTCTTTTAGAATCACCCTCCAATTTGAAATAGAGGTAGAAGCTGCATATTCCTTCCCTAATGAGTAAATCAAGCATATATAATTCCAACTCATCTTCTCTTTCTCAGGGGAATATGAAGATTCCCCAATATATTGTCACATATATCCTCATTACATCAGAAGCTTAATTATTAGTGTTGATGTTCATTATTTCTGTGTCGACATAGGTTCTGGGATCGATCTCAACTCAAACTGAATAGTTCGCATGCTAAGACTGTCAGATGCAGATCTAAGTCCCTCTTACCTTAAAATTCCAGGCTATGACCAGACCATCCTGCCACCCTGTATATTGATTCACATGAACACTCAAATACATTTTCCTAGTGGGAATCACCAAATTCATGGTTGTCTCACCAGACACCACTTATAATGCCCGTATCGGTAAACCCTTGCTCAATTTGAATGCACCAGTTCCATCCTTGCATCATCATTGCCTCAATTACCCCCTCAATGGTCGAGTGGGCATGGTCTTGGGTGATGATTCTCCCTTAACCACGTGTGAAACCCACTATCAAGATATCAATTATTACATGGACAAGGACAAGCAGGTTCAAACTAATGAATTTGATCATGATTCTCCTTTAGATAATCCATGGGAAGATCTGGATGATGCCTTCATTCATCCAAATCATTGATTAGAGGCCATGAACCAAACATGGGACACTGCTTTATTATCTCCAAAATTAGGGGAATACACGTTCCAATATAAAAGGATAGTCATAATATCACCTTATATTCCAACATAGGATATCCTAGAGAGATTCCAACAACCCTTACCCATGTGACATATTGAGATATTCACCCCATGGACATTGTGTTATGTCACACATGATTGATCCACTGCACATGGATAAATCATTTATATATAACATGCCAAAAATTATTTGACATTATCAAGCATAGGCCCCTTGGTATAAGGACAGAAGGAATAGGGTCGGTGGATTTTGGCTCCATGGTTGCAATAGTTCATGAGTCTCCAAATAAAGGTTCTACCGCTACTCAGGTCGATTCCAATTCCCCTCCAGTGCTGGGCTCGGAGTAATTACATGTTGTTCATAATCCTATTGTCTTATGTAATGAATAAGGTTTGGAGTATGATCTTTCTGTAGTTAAATAATTATTATTCACCACTTATGATGAATTAGTGCTGGTGAACCTTGGTGTTGAAAAAAACCCAAAGACCATGCTAATTATTATAGTGATGCCCACCAAAGAACCACATTGATATGTGGACATTCTAAATCAGAACCAGGAAGTGTTTTCTTGAAACTATGATGACATGCTAAAAATAGATCCTATGAACACTGTCTACCACCTTGGCCTTATGATGAGTAATTTCAGAATTAAAAATCCTCTTAGATAGATTCACCCCTCTCATTGTGATATGGTAGAGGCCAGGGTTGATAAGATCATCAATGAAAACTTCATCAATGAAGTCTAGTAACAAAGGTGGATAGTCAACATCATCCACATTAGGAAAGAAGAATAGATAGATCAGAGTTTTTATCAACTTCAAGGATCTCAAATGTCACTATCCAAATATTAATTTTCCCGTTCTTATGACAAGGACATTGATCGATTCCACTACTGGATTCAATGATCTTTCCATTTTAAGTGGGTATTCCTAGTATAATCAGATCTATATAGCCCCTAAAGATGAAAATTCAACCACCTTCAGAGCATCATAGGGTATATTATATTGTTAGGTAATTCCCTTTGCATTGATGAATGCAGGATCCACTTATCAGTGTTTTGTTCTTCGCATCTTCAAGTTGATCCTTCGAATGTTGGAGGATTTCTATGTGGATGAATTTTTTTTCAACTCCTGCTAGTTTCTAGACCATCTTAGAGACTTTGATAATGTGTTTTCCTCCTTAACTCCAACCATCTGAAGACGAACATATTAAAATATGCCTTTGGAGTCACCAATACGATGATTCTTGGTTTTTTATCAGGTCTAGGGTCATTTAGATTGCCTTGGATATTATCAGGTCTATCAATTATATTCCACCTTCAATAAACCTTCGATAGATCCATGTTCTCCATGGCCACATAGAATATATATGACAATTTATTCAAATAAGGCTTGTAAGTGTAATCCATTTTCCAAAATCATGAAGAAATGTATCATCTACTTGTTTGATGAATACTATAAAATTACCTTTGAGAAGATCAAATAATATATTCTACAGCCTCTGGTTCTAATGTTCCCCATCTATGGTAATCCAATGTTCCTTTATTTGACTTATCATGGAATGATCCCTCAGCACCCTTGACACCAATAAGAGTATTGAAGTGAAAAATAATAGTATATTCTATCTCAGTTGCATTATCGTCGGTATTCGGTCCAGATATACCTCTACCTAGAAGAGGTTACTCTCACTAGTATTCACAGTACTGAAGTGGAAGAATTATCTGAAGTATCATGAGATAAGATAGGTTCCACTTGTGGACACACTAATGTATTTTATGAAATTCCCTATTCTGACAGTCTATCTTGCTCAGTGGGAAGAGATCCTTCAAATGTTTGACCTCATTTTATCCTGCATAAATCTATCAAGGTCTAGGAGCTACCATATTTCATCTCCACCCATCCAGCCCCCATAGAGCATCTCTTGAATCTTTAATTTCTTGATGAGTCAATCCTCTCAATGGATTAGGCTAGGCCACGTTGGAAAATGAACCTCAACGGTGCTTTCTAGAGTCCAAATGGTATAAGTTTCAATGATCCCAGAATCAATAAATTAGGATTGGATATCATCTTCATCCTTCTTATATATGTTATCTTACCATAATTTTTCCAGTTGTTAGAATGCTACACCAACAATGAGGAACAATATCAGGCACTCATAACTGGTCTCATGCTATCCCTTGAGATTGATGTTCCCCACCTACATGAGAAGGGGCACTCTAAGCTTGTCTTCATGAAAATTAATGGTGATTATGTCATCAAAAATCTAGAGCAAGTAATCTTATTAAAGCATGTTCTATGGTTGCTAGCCTAGCTCACTTTTTTGCAAGAGGCCTATCACATACAATGATCCCAAAATTTTCAAGCCGAAGCCTTAGCAATTCATGCCTTTTCCCTCATTGTTCCTGATTAGGATGATTAGTTTATTCATATGGTGAATTGAAGGATCATCCCTCCAACCTCCTTGGACAATGATGATAACTAGTAGGTAATCATCCTATCTTCGATGCCTCCACATTGGGCCCTCTTGATTCCCCCATTGCAATAGTAAAGATTCCAAATTAGAAGAATCCATTTGTTTAGTATCTATAATATTGATGTATCCCAACACACAATGTAGAACATGATAGAATCCATTGGTGTGCAATACAGTTCACCCTACAGAGTGGCCCAATCTTTGAGTAGATCCTCTACCAGTGTTGGCTCGATTGAGACCTCCTTAATTTCATACAGGAAAATGAGATACCCTAGGTTATTAAGGAGGTTCATATCAGTTCTTATGATGTTCATCAGGACATGATGAACTTCTCCAATTAGATTCAATGGTTGGGACACGTATGGCCCACCATGATCCATGAATGTATCGTGTTCACTATGAGGTATCACACTTTCTAGATCCATGTTGATTTCATTCATCATCCACAGTAACCTCTCCATACTACCACATACTATTGTCCCTTTGTGGTCTTGGTACTCAATGTCATGGGACCATATCATCCTGCTACGACTCTATAGTGAATTTTCATTATAACTGCTTCATATTTCATCCCCAAGTGGGTAGAAGTGATCCCCTCAGGGAATTCGGGGAGCATTTTATCAATGATTTTGTGAGATTCAACATCATCCATAGATTCAAAGTTCCTCATTCAATTCTCATCGATAAGGGATCCAATTTCTGAGAAGATGAGATGGACAGATTTTTATACCACGAACAGTATCTCGTTCTACTGATCATATCGTTACAACACCCAAGCAAATGGAAAATATGAGGCATTCAACGAATCCTTCTCCAACATTTGTTATGATATGCCTGGAAATAACTATAAGATTTGACCAAACAAACTCCAAATTCCCTATTGAGTTAATGGGAAAAAAATGCAATTCCACCTAGGTGACCCCATATTCCATGGTCTGTGAAACAGAGGCAGTTATGCCTATAGAGAATCAATTTTCCTCACTCTGGACAACTATATGTGACTAGAAGACCTCATAAAACATTGCATAAGTCATTTTCTTTTAAGTTGTGGGCATTTTATAGAATAGGATTCAGGTCTTTCATAATCAGAATATGCAATAGATCAAAATAGCATGTGATTTCAACAAGAAGGTTCATAGCTACTTCATCATTCAAGGTGACACAGTGTTGTCTCTCATGATGATAAAGATACCTATAAGGAAGCATCCAATTTTTGATGACAAATGTGAATAACCATACATTTTTCATGTGGTTGACCCCAATAGTGTGCAGTCATAAGTCATCATGGATGGTGACTGCATTACTCCTCCCACTAATTCTAATTTCCTTACGCAATACATCGCATATATGAGCCTTCTTCCAATGTAATGAAAAACTATAAAAGTTTAATATGCCTCTTGGTCTTAGCTCTACCACCATAAACAAATATCTATCATGTATTATTCACGTGATAATAAAGTCTTCTACAAACGTTTACCATTACCACATGAAATTAAACTACACAAAATCTCTAAAACAATGTATGGATTGATTCCTACCCTTGCATGATACATAAGAATGCTCAGAAATTTAGTCTTCTGGTGCAGCCCTTGCTCCCCCATTTCGTGTCTTACAACATGAGGCTCTATTTGTGAGTTCTTGGTGTCGTGTGGACAACTCTATTCCTCATTCACATCGAGTTTAAATGTCCTCACCATTTTTCTCCCTTAGTAATGTGTACCTACTCAATTCATCTTTTCCACATGATGATAATCTTCATGAACATTCCATAACTACGTATGGAGTGATTTTTTCCCTCATAGGATACATAGGAACACCCAAGAATTTAATATTCTGGTCTACCCTTAGGTACCACAAATCCTACCTTCTTTTTCAAACTCTGTCCTTAGTCCCTTTTAATGGATTCCTGGTGTGGTGTGGACCTCTATAGTCCTCATTCACATCGGGTCATATTTATCATGTCAATCACATATCCATAAAGACCTTAGTCTACCACTTCAACCTTATCGCATGATGATAAAATACACAGTATCTCCATAACAACATATGGATTGATTATTACCCTCGCAATATATGTAGAAAATCCCAGACGTTTTGTCCCCAGGTTTAGCAATAAGTTCATCAACCCATTTTTTCCCCTTTTCCTTACTCATGATTTTGAGTCATCATCCCTGTTCAATATCTTTACCCCTGCCTTTCTACATCAACCGGATCATATGCTCCATGATATGGGACTTTGAGTGTGGGATTATGTATGGATAGTCCCTCTTGCCACCACTGTGCTTCACATACCACCTCTATTTGGGTCTCCATAATCATTCACATTTGAACTGACCCCTAGATGGATTGGTCTCATGCCACATTGGAATACCTACTATTAATTTTTGACATCCCAGAGGATCTTGAATGACATCTTGAAACTTTTCTTATGTTGTGAATATGGTATGTGGTCGATGATCAATTTTTCTCATTTTAGGTCAAACGGTGTGGATATTTTGATGAGAACATGGCCAGTGGTTATCCTTCATCATTATCACCAAATCATCCATGACCCAAATAATGGTCTATTGATTCACTTTCCTTCCTGCATCCTTATTTTAAAATATAATTTCAATACCCTTAATGTCATCTATTCACCATTTTGGGTTGAGTATAAGAACTGCCATCATGGGGTCGACATATTCCCCCACACATTTGTTCTCTTATCATGTCTTTAGATGTGTTGTATAGATCTATTCAACCCCTTGATTCCCACACTGAGCCTGGATCACATGTTCTTATAGGTTTTGATATGGTTTATACCCACAAGGAATGTTTCACACATATTGGTCCAAACTCTATAAACCTAAACATGAATTATAATCCCATGCTCATTCATCATCACTATAAAATGTGTTTATGTTGTTTTTATAATTTTTAATGTAGTGGGTACCCATTGGTCCTCATTCACATTGGGTTATTTTTTATCCCCATGTTCCACATCTTATTATCATGGTCTGAGCTCTATGACCATAAATTAATATTTCCTCGGTCCTAACAGCATGACATAAAACTACACTAGAATATCCCCCTACACGACATTAAAATGGCACATTTAATTCCAAACTCTTAAAATTTAATCTAATATTTTTAGTGTCTATGTTCTCAAGACAGTGAACTAAGTATCAATGTTGATTTTTCTAGCTAAGAGAAAAATGCCCCTCTTTGTTACTGGCCATCCACCATTCTATTTATTTAACTATGATTTTCATGATTCCTTTACTTATGAGATATGTAGTGAGACATATAATTTCCATCAATGGTCAACCTATAACTCCTTTCATCCATTTGGCTCCATTCATCCTAGCCCCCCCTGGGATACATGATGTGTGGTCCTCATTCATTCCAGGTTTTGATGGCCCCGAAATTTTCTTCATTTGAGAGTACCTCTCCTCGCATTCATCTATACCTCATGATGCTAAACTTCACGTGTAAATCCATACTTCATGTGCCACATCTATTTAGGTCTCAATTATATTTCACATTTGAATCAACCCCAATACGGCCTGGCCCCATGCAACTTTTCCTGACCTACCATCTTGGTCCAACTTACCAAATGATCTCGAAGGACAACATGATACATGTCCCACATTGAGAATATAGTCCAATGTTCAACCTCAGTTGTTTGTCCTAATTCTGGGTCTCATGATAACAATACATTGATTTAGTAATGATCAATATTTATCCTCCATAGTTATTCCACCTCCATTTTGTCCCAAATATCATGTTACATGATTTGCATTTTCTTACCATTATATCCCTTCATACATCTACGTACATTGTGTATGAATGTCGGTCTGGTTGGTTTTCCCCCACCTAACATTTATCCATCATTGTTGTCTAATCTCATGCAATGGGGGAAGCCGTATCCAACCACTTTTTCCCACATCGAGCATGGATCTTGTGGGATTATTTGATTTGGTGAGGTATTGCCCACATATAGGATCGCACAACCCCATTGTCTCGGCAATGTGAACATTAATCTAATATATCTGTTGTTGAACCGTTATCAAATTAAAATATAGTTCCATGTATGAAATTACATAAAACAATTATCCTTACCACATGATGTTAAACTATAAGGAATTGAGTAACTACTTATTGCTTGATTCTGGTCGTGCAGGATACATAGTGACATATTAACATCTCATCCATGGGTCCATCCATGGGATTGTATAATCCTCCATCAATATTTTTTTCCATGGCTCTCATTTTTTAATTTTGTATTGTGGTGAGGACTTCATTTTCATCATTCATGTCTATTTATGTACCACAACACACATTTTTCATTTGGGGTTCCCATTTTATAGTCGTATGACAATAAAAAATGTCATGACATTCATCCCACATGAAGTTAAATTATATGGAATTGAAGAACTAGGTATGGCATGATTCCTACCCTCACGGGATAAGAAGGTGCACAAAAAAATATTTCCTCAAGCCCTACACCAGGTTCATTAACCTCGTCCTCCCATTGGCCCCAACTGTGGTCCAATCAATATGACACTTAACTAGGAGGCCCTAGTCTGTATAACTTCACTTTAAACTTTTGGCTGTGGTCCGTGCAATATAAACTGAAATGATATGGAATGACCTAGTCATATGATGTTACACTACTTCATGTATCATCCTCATTTATGACTCTAAACTGTGTGCTCTTCATCCTCACCAAATACATCTTAGTCCCTAACCAAAAATGTTATTTTTGGAAGTATTATTGTTTTCAATTTAGACCAATATGCTCACATAATGTGCTTTCATCATAGTGGTGTAATTTTAAATGTTTTGGACTCTATCTGAACATCCCATTAATCCATCTTCATGCTTCAAATACCCTCTATTTAGATCATCTTCCTCCTCCACGTCTACACTATACCTTAACATCATGGTCTCATTCTACTCCGTCCCACCTACCTTCCTAGGCCAACGTTCCAGAAGACATCAGATGACTCTCCGAGTTAGTCTTGTGTTGTGAACATGGCCAAAAGTTGGCCCTCATTTATTTTCCACATTTCAGGATAACACGATATGGATACTATGTTGGGATCATGGTAAGAATTTATCCTCTATCATCATTCCATCGCCACCGTGTTCCAAATTTTGGGTACTGTGATTCATAATTCTCATTCCCCTTGGTTCGGACTGATTGCAATTCCCTTAGAATTATCCCACTCATGTGTTAGAGAATTTTGAAAAAAAGGTTTTGAAACTCTTAGACCCCTACCCTCTAATTCATATCCCCTCTCTCATTTTTAATAACTAGGTGATCAGTTGGACTCTGATTATTTGCTGGTTTGATGGATCCCTCATACACAAAGTAAGCAATCACATGGTTATCCCTTGTTCCTCACACCAGGCATGGACCACAAGATCGTGGGGGTAAATTATTAGTTTTCTGGTTTGGAATGGGTTTAATAATCTATGATGTAACTATATTTCCAAACACATGGTCTGAATAATAATGTAATCGCAAATATATATTTACATGTTTATAAAAATATATCCCCTATTGATTGGAACCCTTGATAGAGAATCTGAAATCCACAACCCTTTGGGGTGTGGAATCCCCGAGTTATTTTCACCTTTGTCGATCCCTTCCTTCCTCATTGGATGCCAGGAAATGTTTTTCATCCCTAATTCAATATTTATCTTGTTCATACCAGATGTCGACCACCATGCAGGATGCTCATGTTAGCTTCTCCTCCACTTCTTCCAACTGAACCAATTAACGTGATATGTGTTCTTATTTTGAAGTAGTAAAAGAAGAGCGCTCATTAGTCTGTGTTTTGAAGAAGTGGATCTCTTGTTCAGTCTCCTAATGCTTCTGATTGTTGATAGAATTCCTTTAGTTCCCACTGACAATGAGGCCACCAGCATACACCTGTGTCTTCTCCTCAATATATTGTTGAATGATCATATGTTGATTTCATGCATCTACCGCTCAGGATAATAGGTCACCCAACCTAGGATTAAGGATTCCAATCTGATGCATCCACTCTATTTTCATAGTGTATTCAAGGAAGAACTTGATCCGTTTTTATGAAATGTGGTGGACATCCTAGCTATCATCCTCATCTAAAGAGGTTTCATTCATCTTTTCTAGGTCAGCAGGTTCGTATTCTCGGAACACTTCTAAGAGTTTGGTAGCATGATCTTCCTCTGGAATCTTTTAATATAATATGGGTTCCACATTTTTTGGTTTCTCTTCATTGATAGATCCCACCTCGATATGTTCGGGTACCACCCTACTAGTGGGTCTACCCACGACTATGATTTTCATAGTCTAGTCAGGAGGTCCAAGAACCCAGACCATCCTCACCAGCATTTTACATACTTCTTGAAGGATATTTCAGTCAAATTCAATGTTAGTCTGTAGGGTCATATAGACCAATGTCATGAATCTTTCATGAAGAAGACTTACCAAGGATGAATATCTGATCACTCTATTGATTCTTCACTGTTAAAATCCCAGAATGTGACCCCTCTTATATGGTTGGGAATTTCAAAGAATCTTCGATGGTCACCTAAGTTGTCACATCCCTACAATACCCTACACTTACCATCATCTTGAGCATAGATTCTGAACCTACATATGTATTTATTCAAGAATGGGTCTTTTAAATGAGGCCCTCCAGAACCGGATAGACATTAGTTGAGAAACCTGGAAGACATGGGTTGGATCATAGAACAAAATAATGGTTGGGGGCTTACCTAATGATTCACATAAAATTCATTTATCAATAAGATCATGACCACACCATCCTTTAATGGACTTTCCATATTCCCATATTCCCAAATGATTCATCTGATTCATCATGTAAATGATAATTAAAACACATATATGTAGTAGATGGTTGTTTTGGGGTTTTTCAATTGAGCAGTACCTTCACCTGATCCATCATCGGACATGGAGTGACCTGGGAATACATGAAGTCTTCTATCGTAGATAGGTGTCGCTCCCCCTCAGCCAGAGATACCATAAACCCACCCTTATCATATCCAATCTCTGACAGATCCATTCCCAGATGGTTAAGGAAATCCCACATCGAGGATAGACTGAGGAATGTTTTTTAACATCCCATTTTCATAACCCTTTGAATAGATAGAATCCATAGGCATGTAAATTCATTATAGATTATTCCTAGGAGACTGAGTAGATATCATATAGAACCCTCTTGGTGGCCTTCCTTCCCAAAGACTATTCCCATATTGATTTAACATATATTCCACCGCTCCTCTTTTACTTCAGTCTGGTGCGGGCTCATAATTACAGGTTCTCCCACTGCTTTAGTTCCACAACCACGGTGGGCACCTTCTCAGTCTCCATGAAATTTCATATCCATTGTCTGTCACCTACCAATGGTTTGAGGGGACACCCCATAATCATAAATTTTTTTTCTTTTCTAGAGCGTCTCACCCATGTAGCTTTTCACCCATCTATTTGTGTACTCCTCAACCATCATATAATTGGTGATAGGAAGAGGCATCTCATTCTGAATTTTATCTTTTTCCCATATGAAAAGGGGCTTCATCTTCCTCAGCACACACAGGTGGTACTCATGTAGTACCCCCAAGAAGAATTGTTGGGCTAACCTTTCCATGCACCATAACTGCCTTTGAAAATGGTGTGGGGTATATGGATCACAAATATGATCACGATCTACCCCCACTACCATGACGCTGCCTTTGAATGATAGAAGTTATGATTGACTTTCCTCAGTTCCCTCACTTTCATCATTGAATCCCACCATTAGAACTGGGAACATATGAAAATTTAATTTTTCTATTCTCCATATTTTGAGCAGCACCACCGGTGAAGCCAGCATGATTGTGAAGCTTCCTGCTTTATTTAGAATGGATGGTCGAATGTTTGATCCATGATCTGAGATATTGATTGGATATTCATAAACCATTATACATGCTGCTATCCAACTATTAAGGGAGTGGACAAGTCCACACACCCATTGTGGCATTATCCCCTCGCTAATGTGCAATAACACCTTGTATAGTTTTGGAGCACTAGAATCCAATGATTGGTGTGATTCTCCATCACGTGTATGTGCACCATAATGAATGTCCTCAGATGTTCACCCATGTGTGCATCCATGACTGGAAACATCCACCCACAAATGAGCATAAAGATGAACCCTGTCAACCTAACCATTGGTCAATGCTCGGTGTTGACGTTCATCCCCCGTAGCTTCCATAGGATGTCTTCCAAGATTCTCCAGTAAGTAACTTATTTATTTCACTAATATCCCTTTGGATAGGTGATATGCCTTATTTTTAGTTTCATTAGTGAGTCCTCACCCTCAGTAGGGTGCTCTAGAGGAAAATTTAGGAAACACCCAAACCATGGATTTAAATGGAAGTCCATCAATGATTTCTTATCTTTTCCTCACAGCAGTTCCATTAGCATCTTTTCCATCTATGGAATCTACTCTATATCCTCCTACGTGTTTTTCATGGTGAAAAACCTTTTTTAAGTCACCCCTAGAATTATAATCCCCAAAATCTATTGATGGTTCTAGAGGTTGATTCTGACATCCCCATGATGAAGATGGAATGTGATGGTCCATGATAACCACCCACACAGAAGTTATGGAATCATATATTTTGGCAGGTTGATGTGGAATTGAGAATCCCACGTAGCCTCATACAGGCCTACCAGCTCATCTCTTCCGTGAACAAGTCACACGATGCATAGACCCATTACAATCAGGCCCATTCCTCTATGAAATTTCGTTTTTGGTGCATAACCCAGTTGTCGACACACCTATTCACTAGGTTCCCTAATACCTTCTTAAAGATAGTGTGATATCGTGGTGTACATATCTCTTTATATAGTCATTTCCATTAAAAATTATTGATGTGGTTGTATAGGAAGTCGGTGCCAACATGCGTGTTGTACATCTATGTATGGCGGTTGGCAACCCTGAACCCCTGATATTGGAATGAAGTTCCCCTGAACTAGTAGGTTGGTTCATCTCTTCTTGTTTGGGGCATAAAACATTGTCCCTTAGTCCAAATCTATATAATGGAAATATCATGAATAGGGGTTATTCAATTTCCCATATGATAGTAGATCCACCAGGGACTCATGGTCAGCATGAATCTGGACATACTCTCTAAGCTCGGGATTTCCTGCCATGATTTCCCTTCTAGTGGCATTCTCAAGGCCCACTCGAGTAGCTTTGTGGATATTCATTATAATCCAAGACTTTGACAACTTATTTCCATTCTAAAAGATCATTTAAAATTCATGTTCGCAAGGAAAAACTCATTCAGCACACTATCATATATCCATAATGGACTTGACATGTTTCTCATATCAATATAAGATGGCGATGGGATAGTTCTACAAGAATTGTTCGCAGCACACCGATCCATGGAACCCGATCCACAAAGGGCATTCATGAGAGGTGTTCAAGGATAGAGATTTGAGATCTCTAGAACAAGTTCTTAGTTATATATGAGAATAGATAAGGACACATCACTCCATATTTATTGGCAGTGACATTGCAGGCTCTATAGTGCGCCCTCCTCCTCCCCGAGCTGTGCAGCAATCTCACCCTACACCTACGCACACTTTTATTATGAAGAGTCTTCAAAAAATTTATTTTTTTTCAGCGTTATACCCTCGTAATTTGACCCTCGTTTTCTCCTCTACAAGATTTATAGTGGGAATTTATTGTGTTGAATTCATTTCTTGAGATTGATCAAGAGTAGTTGAAGCTGGTGGGATGACATTTTCTCCATGAAAAAAATGAAAATCATCCAAGGGGCTTGCCTCACGAATCTCCAACACAAATCCCCTCACCACACAAAATGTAACCAAGCAACAAATATACAATTATTATCAGCTTCCAAATAGAATCATGAATGAATCTTCTATGAGTACCACAAGAACTACGACCATGGTGGAAAAGCATAACTAAAGCCTTTGTAATCACAATGGAGTCGTCTCAAATTGAAAAACGTATTTTTCTATGAGGCATGCCCTCATATCTTCTGGATTTCAAGTGCCTATAAATAGGTGTCTCAACCTGGTCATAAAGGATCACTACCCTAACCTTTCACCATCCATGCACTAATTTCACAGAGCCCCCTTTTCTCTGCGAACTAGCTAGAAAATGTATCACCCATGGTATTTATGCATTGCAAACCAACATTCCCTTTTCCCCCCTTTTTCATCTTCTTCAAGTGGTGATGAAATTTTCAAATACCTATGGACATCACAAAGTATGGAGACCCTTTTGGGAACATAGGTCTTTGTTGAGAATTCAACCTTCATGAATCACCCTCCAATTATATGTAGACACCAGGACTCAGTTGATCCATCTTACTTTCTGAATCTCCTCCCTTCACAGAGATCCATTTTCTCCTTCCCTCACATATCACCTAACTTTGTAAAGTCCTTATTCTTCATGATGCATTACAGAATCCTTATTCCCCTCTCTACGAATCCTTCTACTTCTCAAACCCTTACCCCATGTGTCCCTGCATGCTCGGACAATGTGACATCATTGTTCCTCAAGTGGTGTTTCGTACAATTTTGCGATGCCTCATAATAAATTTCATAGTCATGCTAGCAGATATTTTATCCTTTCATAGCCACAGTAACATGGATCCCTCAATTTACAACTCATCCACCTCACTCCCATTGGACATTTCTCTGGCCTTCCCTTCCCCAAGTGTGGGTTGATACAAGTTATTTATTTCTTTCTGATGAAGAGTGATCACCCATCATCTGAGTCATAGGACGTTAAACTGTCAAGAACCATTATCCCCTAAACATGGCGTTAAAATGTTAGTTTCCATATGTGTGGAATGTTTGAGTGGATTAGGGAGTGGACAATACCATGATCTATTTTCATCCCTACATTTTCATTCACCTTCTCTCCCTTAATGGGGTTTTTTCCATGTGTTCCTCGGGTAGTCTCCACGTAATCCCCGATGCACTCCTTGATAGGGGGCCCTTGATATGATTGTCATATCCTCATCATACATTTGGAAACCCTCCTTGGGATTCCCACTAGGAGTATGTCCGAATATCCATATCCTTGGGCAACCTCTATGCGTAATCCCTCCAAAATATCCCTCGTGATCACACCTCTTGACACATAATCATCATTTATAGTTCTAACTCTTATTTCTCGCACTGGACAGGACTCATGTTGGAATAAATGTAATTTTGACCATGATATCCTCTATGGGCCAAAAAATATTCATAATACCTTGTCCACCGTTATGAATAAATATGTGGAATTTTTTTCCGATCATCTATGCAATGTACGTAGGAATCCACATTGAGATTGGATCTTTTCATCCATCAGTACCAACCACTTCATGTAAGTTTACACTCACTCAGCATTACGTTAACTTTATTTATGAACTATGTGTATTTTCATCCCTGTATTTTATACATGGTACATAGGAAGCCTCCTCAATGTTCAACCTAAACCAGAGGTAATCCTTGGTTCTTCATCCTTGGGATATACCCCTAGATGTGCCATCTTCCCCTTTATGAACAAATCTTCCAAATTCAACTCTATCGGGTGTTCTGATACACTTGGGATGATGACCATATGTAATCCCCAAACATCACCATGATCCTCCAACCAATAGTGTCTCTCATTCCACATTATGTCTCTTGGTTATTGTCCCATGTGTACAACCTGATTCTATACCCCATACTGAACTACGAGGATTTTGATTCCTTTCCAAATGGATGCATTGGAATCCTCACTGAGGCTCAAACCCATCATTAATGTCTCCATCTGGTCTCTCTCTTGGGCCCCTTTATTCTCAGAGGATCATGCCTCAACCCAATGTTATATTTTTTGGGTCCCATCTATACATCCTTTCTCACAAGCTTCCTCCTCATGTGACTCACCACCCATCTCAAAACTATGTTGACGTTGATCCCTGCCTCATAGGTAGTGTATGTTAGAAACCTCTATGGGGTTCAATCCTGACACTATCTTCTTAAATAAAGATTCAAACCATTCATCTAATCCTCTTCATTAAATCATCCATAATTCATCCTGATTATTACCTGAGATACCTCTTCCTGGAAGAATCACGACATTCATAAGGGAAGATAACCATGCATAATCCATGTCCATTTACAATATCAATCCACACTTATCATGGTGGGGTCATATCATCCCCATTGTTAATATGAGTGCATAATCCCCATTCAGAAATATTATTTCTACATCTACAAGAACCTAGGCCATCTTAGTGCATAATCCCTACATAATCAAATAATGAGTGCTCCACTTGCGACCGGTTTCCGTAGTGAGTAAGCCCCGAATCACACATTTGAACTATGCTATTTTTGATTAAGGTCATCTATACATGGTATGTAAGAAGCCTCTACATGGTTCAATACTAGAAAATTTCATGTTATAGAAAAGCTAACAACAAAGGTGTTTTTAGTTGCCTTATTTTTTGTCAATGTATGTTTGAAGGACAGAAATCACTGCACATTATTTTCAGAAACACCTATGGGATTGAACAAAAATTTGACACACAATGGGATTTATAAAAATCATACACTCTATGGGATTGGTAAAAATTGAAATCAGTATAGGATTCATAAAAATTAGACTCATGTTCTAAAAATAATCATAATCGATGTGATACTTTGTCATAATGAGAAGATGTTGTTTCAAAAGACGTGTCGGGTTTGCTGTAGAATCAATGTCAATTTGACAATGATGTTTTAAATGTGATGATTATTTGCTGGTTTGTATTTCATATAGATCAAGAGTTGATGTTTGAACTTTTGAAGGAATCTTTTTGGACGATACAGGAAGGTAATGATATGTTTCCAATTCAAAAACTATTATATCCATGTGGTAGAGAGAAATAAGTGATACTGATTTTTTTACAAAACAATCGTATCCTAGTGATAGGAAATAAAAGGTGATGGATATTGAAATTGTGATTCTAGTTTTCTTGAGCATTTTTTCTCAATCAACCTCTTACTTAAAGTTCGACATCAGTATAATCATACCCATATTGATTGAAAATGTGGTATTTATTGAAAAGGAGGTATTGATCAAAAATGATGAATTGATAGAAAGGGTGTTATTAATTGGAAATTTGGTAAGGATAAAGTATGTGGTATTGATAAAAAATTCTGTATTAATTGAAATAGTGGTATAGATTGAATAGGGTGATGCTGATTTACTATAGCATCATGTATTACATCTTATGATAAAAAATTCGTACCCAAGCCAATCTTACTCCAATAGATCATACTCTAAATATCATAGTCATGCTAACTAGAATGGTTGTTTGTGTTTCTGAAGGAAGGGACTGATGACCACTGGTTTACTCTCAAATTCCTTTTACAAGTGGGTCAAGAGTAGATGAGAAGAATATTAATTGTATTTTAAGTTGGAAAGGAGATGTGGTGATGAAGGTGATCAAAAATGTATTCATCCATTTCAAAAGGGGATAATTACCTAGTTGGATAAAGAGTTCTAATAAAAAAGATTGCTAAATTATTTTTCATGGGGAAGATTAACTTTCATTTACACGATTTTGATTTTATTAGGTTCTATGAATTGTATTCTTAAATTTGATTTAGATAATCAACCTCAGATCATCGGACCAATGTATTAGTAATCATTTGAAATTAGACAGGCAAAAGAAATGGGTGTCTAGAGAACAAGAGGTGAAGATTGTAGAAGATTTTATATGAATCACGAATCATTGATGAAGTCAAAATTGCTTTAAACTTTCAGGTGAAATTAAAATTTCGGTGAATTTATGTGAACTGGAATGATTTTTGGATCATTTCCCATACCTATTATGGGCCACCTATACTAGGAAACAACTACATTTTAATTAACTGATAGTGGTGTAATATTCATTATAGTAGAAAGTGATGCTCTATGTTTTCAGCAAGAGAAAGTGATATCGTTTGTTTTTTTTGTATTGAATACATTTCGATGGGATAGAGGATAGTTTTTTAACAATATTATTTGGATGACCATCATATTTAGGATCCATCAAAATAAACATATCATCATATTCATCTGGTCAATTGTATTTAATATATTTTGAGATCACAATGAATTAATTATAATGGGGTATTTGTTATAGGTATTACCATATTGGGAATTTTCTAAATTATGAAGAATTGTTTTTTGGATTGAAGTGGTTCCATTTCATTTTTATTTTATTCTATCAAAGAATCATACTGAGATAATTTTATCAACTATAATCAGACACATGAAATGAAACTAAGGAATCAGACAAAGAAAAAATTGGACTCAATGATTCATTACAAAGTCATGGTGGTTAATACATTTCTTCTATGTAAGGAATTGATCATTTTTATTTAAATTTAATAATTTATTTATTTTAAAAGAAGCGTAGTTAACATGAGATATAAAAAAGAATTTTTATTACCATATTTGTACATAGAGGGTGCACACACAATTTTGGATTGTCTTCAAATATCCACATGGGTGTAAGGTTATGTCCTACAAATTTTAACCCAAGGAGTGTTTTCTAGTGGATTGTATGGTGTTATATTTTCTTCAAACTATACCATGAATGTAGGTATTTGTGTCCAATAGTGATCCCTGTAACTATTTGTGTTCATGTTGATCTATGTTGGATTTGTTTTCAGCAGGGATGAGAAATATCTAACCTGAGATGAAGTTTGTTTCAATTTAAAAGAAACATAAAAGAAAAAGAGTGTCACTACTTCACCCCGTCCACCTCTCAGGGATAAAATCAAACTCAATGGGAACCTATATAGTAATCCTTGGTGTGACCCTCTTTGGAGTCCACATCCTTTGATCTAACCATTATGGTGTCCAAATCATCCATCAGGGTGTGAAATATTCCCTTATTAGGACACACCACCCATGGTCCATCCACATTATTTATTTTGGTCCATCTATCTGGTAAAACATATAGGTGCTCCTTCTTAGGGATATACCCATATTTCCAAATGTTATTAGTGTTATAATTTGTCTTATTCATCTTCATTAGACGTTAAACTCGTGGAATACCTCGTGTTAAACATGGGAAGTCATGGAAAACCATAGAGACATGCATCTAGCACAAGATAACCGACAATCAATGTGGTAAGCCAATGATTTATACGCCCTTGGGAAACCCTCTAATGAGGAAGAATACATGTGTTAAAATGTTCCAGTATTAATGCATGCCATATATTCCATAGCATGACTAATATCTTGTTTGAATGTTTCTTCCTTAGTTTTATCCTTTATAATTTCTTGGTAGAATCAACATGATTAGCTAGCATTCATGAAGTGATAGAACATGGAACATGTTTCAAAAACAATGTCTTAATTTATGAGGGAAAACCAGAATATGTGATCGATTCTGAGTAGGTATCCAAGGAAGGAGGAACCAGCATCCCATTATCCCATTTTGATCAAGGATTAAACATGACTGAAGAAGTGGTGTATGTCTCCACCCTTTTGAAAGTGGGAATCTAGGGTACAGTCTAATCATCATCGAATATTAAATTACGCTAATATAACGTGCCCAGGTGGAAATCATATACAATAGTATAATGATGAATATAAAATTTTATATGATATATATTACCAAATTATACCTATTTAGATATTTTAAAATATATATACTTTTACATTCCATTATGTAAGGGATATGAAAACACCACTCGTGTGTACAGAGGACTACTTCCTCGGTAAGTGATGTAATTTGTTTTTCACTAAAATGTTAAAGGGAAAGTAATAAGGGTAAATATCCTAAATATATGTGATATACATGTAATATTTATAATATTTATTTTATATTTACTATTCCTAAAATAAAATATATCATTCTATTTATTCCTCTTCAGTCACAAAAAAATGATAACTTCGTTTGTGTATGTGTGGACTACAACCTTCCTAAAGCGATGTGATTTCTTTTCTTCATTACCAAGTAAAAAAATCATATACAAAAGAATATATAATTAAATAATATGGCATTTATAATGTTATGATTATTTTGGAATTATAAGTTTATCTTAAATTCTTCTAGTAATGGTCAATGAAAAATGGAAATGTCACTCATGTGTACGTATGACCTACTGTCTCCATCATCGTAACGATAGTAAATTATTCATAAACATATTTAGATATTGGTTTAAAAATTATAATTTATGTATACATGTGATAATTATTTCTTGATTATTATTATTGATATATTTAAATAATGAACTCTTTGACCAAGTTCAACAAACAAAAGTCATTTTTTTGACACATTAGATAAATATGGTCAAAACATAAAACATAAAATTTATTGATTAATTACTTATATAAAACATATTAATTAGTGAAATTGGAGTAATAAAATCCATTAAAAAGGGTCCCTATAAATTATTTAATTAGAAGAATTTTATTATTAAAGAATATAAAGGAACACTTGACAAGTCGAACTTATGGTACGGGACTTCATCATAATTTCCATTCGTTGGGGAATACCTTGAGGTGATGAACATTTATTATTTCATAGTGTGTATATATTGAACATTTGTTATGTTTTTTCATGAATTTTTCTATTATCATATTATTTATAGTTTTTGAATTTTATTATTTAATTGGTTATATAATTTAAATATCTACAAAGGGGTATGGGACTGCTCTTCTAAATAAATCATCTTATAATGTTTTACACCATGATATCATTATCTTTCATGTACATGTTTTAAAATTATATTTTTATTTTTTTAATATGGACATAAAATATTTATAATGTTTATTTTAAGACTCGTACATTATTAAAAAAGATTTTAGAAATGACTCTTTTTATGTTTTTCAATCATAACGATGACAACGACATTTCCTTCAACAATGTCTTTTGTTTAATTTCTTTATTTCATTGAATCCTTAAGTGTTTTCATAAAAAAAATTCTTTTTTGGGTATTTTGGTATTTATTTTTTTAATAAAATGGTATTTTTATTTCTAAAAGAGATTTTCATATAGGTTTAAAATAGTTTTTAAAATGTCTAAATATCTTTTAGATGTTTAGGTTCATGGATAGTATATATGATGGGTTTTCTCAGATAGTGTTAGGTGAGCTTGTTATAGCCAAAATGATGAGTGCACCTTGATATATCTCTAATGAATTGGGTGATGATTATACTCACCACATAATTATATTGGAATATGTTTGTATGGTTACTCTAATTTGTATGGGTTCTGTAAGATTTCTTTGAGATTATGACCCTATGTACCTACATGAATTTTATATGACTATTAATGGGGTTCAATGGATATAATTATTTTTCTTATGGTAAAATACATGATCCATTAAATTAAATAATATTTCTCTTTATTGGTAAAATGTTATGTCTTCAAGAAAATGTTTTTCAAGGGTTTCCATGTTTTTCATTACACTAAATATTTTATTCTTTTTATGTACCTTACAAATTTTTTTGTTCTCATCCCATATTTTTAAGATATTTTTCCAAATACATATAAGGATGGGAAAGGGATTGGATGATTTCATGTTGAAATTCATGAGGATTCTTCATCAAACCAAATAATGTTTCCTTAAAATTTGTATCTTGTGTGAAAAACCTGATAGTTATAAAAAGTGTCCTATAGTAATATATGGTTTTGTTATGTATTAGTTATAAACAAATTCTCTAAATAAGTAAACATAAAAATATTCTAAAAAAAATCAATCAATTGACTAAAACTCATGATTATGTAATTATTATGGTCGGTTCCATTTAATATATGTGAGGGTGTATAAGAAATTATAAGGAAAGATGACATCCATAAAGTAGTAAGATTATGTTACTAAGGAGGACCTAGATAACACTTCATGCTTTTCTGTAGTCTATTACAACTCAAATTGCAGTTTACTATGTCCATTAATTTATAAGTAATCATATAAAATCTATAAATAAATATATTTCTATTATATGAGTGTACATATATAAGAATATACATAAATACTCTATTCCGGAAGGACCCTTGGTGTCAATCATGCATCCATGCATTGTATAAGAATCTTTAGGCTCTTGTATGGGAACTATAACTCAATATCATATGAATTTGAGGCATCATTCCCATACCTCATGATTGCAGGGTGAGTCCTCATGCCTAGAACCCAATTCAAGGGAACATGGAACATCATGACCACCGTCCAAGTAAATGGATTGAAACATCATTCCCAACTGCCAATGTAAAAGTGCATGAAATTCAATGCTCAAAAAAAAACAAAACCATTGTCTAAAAACCAATATCCATGGTTAGTAATACTAATAAAATTAAATATTTTTTAAAAAATTCATCATAATAACACAATCTATCCATTGGCCCCAATAGATCAAAAAATTCATTAAACATATATGACATTTGATGTTGCATTGTCACTCACTTATCTTCCATCCAAGATCAAATTTTTATTCAAGAAAAGGTCAAGAAAGCATGCCACTAGAATAAAAAAACAAAAACAAGAACTAAAAAATAATAACAATAACAAAAAGAGTGCACCAGACCTAGGGGGGCTTAAATTAATGTAAACCAAGAGAATCCCATTAGATTAAATTAACCCCATCATGCTTCAA
The DNA here is from genome assembly GCA_963277665.1 of Viscum album. NCBI lineage: Eukaryota > Viridiplantae > Streptophyta > Magnoliopsida > Santalales > Viscaceae > Viscum > Viscum album. The sequence continues at coordinate 1,223,026,471 of OY728159.1, forward strand.
AAAATTGATCGATGGGAGGAAGGTGATGTTGGAGCCCAACTGCGCCATAGAAAGAAGGAGATCTATAAATGTTTCTGCTCACACAATGTAGGAATCACTCTAATATTATTAATAAGGGTATATCATTTCCGAACAGTTTATGATATTTACCTAGGAACATGTCCTTTACCATGAAATTAATAATGAAGGTTCATTGAATCAGTCTCAACATGAGATATAGAAATATTTCTCTTATGGAAAAGAAGTAACCCTATGAGAATTACTTTTTCCTTTTCCTAATGTGATGTTATATTCCCAAAAAACACAATAAAGGCCAGCACCACACTCCCACATAGTTCCAAACCACCCCCTCCTCAAATATCTCCAAGCACACTGGATTTATATGAATTAAACATGTATCCAGATAACATAGGGCCCCATAAAGTCCATTTACCCTGAGTTTTAGTACAATAAATAATTACAGTAGGAGCACTGACATGTAAAACCCATTGCAATGGAGACCCCCTCCACTTAAGGATGAGCAAGAACAGATGCACCATCAGATTCTGTGTATGCACAAAGACAAAAATCACTGTAGGCATTTCCCCTTCGAACTAAGAGTTATTCCTAGCCTACCACAAACACCAACACCCTACACTGAGGACTACTAACCTCGCCATCCTTTCGGTGCCCGAGTTACTTGTCCTGTAGAACCATTTATCCATAAATGGATCAAGATGATGGAAGCTAGAGGAGAACGACATTTGGTCCCCGGCGAAGCTCTATATATCGTGGGCCCATTCCTTCTAAAAAAGTGAAAGGTGATCTCATCCTACTATCAACTACACCAATGGAATTTAGATACCATACTGATATTTTCATTTTTTTATCTACTCATCCTTGGCCATTTCATGATTCATGATTCTCCAGGTAAAAAATTAAATTTCAAATCTTTTTTTCACCATAATGTGACGTCCCATTTGTCATGAAAATATCGAAGGGACAAAACACTTTGGTAAACCTTAATATGGAATTATCACGAGGAATAACTTGTGAAGACACACACTTCTGGGTCTAAATTGATGGTGATACACTCCCAAATCAATTATTGCTCAGTGTCAAGAACTACTTTAATAAACATGGGATGGAAGATTGCTTCCTTGATTGGGTTAAAGGTGCTTAAAATCCTGGAAATCCAATAGAAAAACCTAAAGCGTTTTGGTACCATAATGGGATATCACCTTCCACAACGATCAATTGAGAATTCAGTTTGATTTATCTATTGATCAGATACATTTTGGACCAGAATTGGTATACATGACCATCATCTTCCACCTCATCACCCACCCACTTGAAACACATAGAATTCCCCCAAAGTGTTTCCATTCGAACACCCACCCACCTATAATACTCAAAATGGTGTGGAAATGAATGTGGTACACATTCTCTTATAATTTAACAATTCTCAAAGGAATATCCCAACATGATTCCATTAATTTGGAGGGAAGAATGTTATTTTAATGAATCATGTAGAATATTACATAGGGAGGTACAAAAGAATACTATTTTAAAAATCTAAAATTTAATGGAAAATCACTAAACCACTTAAAATATTCTTTTAGTAATATCCTCATCCTGTACAGGCCCTTGGATAGTGATAGGACAAGATAAAATAGAAGAATAGATGAAATCCCAGAAATTTTTTCAAATCAGCTCGCACCAAAATAACATAAAATATGAAATTAAAATGATGAAAGGAATAAAGAAGGATGATATGTTTAACTTTTTGGATTCTACATGACTGACACTGAGTGAAATAAAGCATAGACAAAGGAATTGATTCATAGCCTATGTTATGTGGGTGGAATTTCACTCGTGTGGATAGCCTTTAGTTTAGGAAATGTAAATGAGACCCTATCAAAATATCATGATATAACCCATTTAAAAAATAATCTTGTAATTTACATGGCATGTATTTAAAAAACATTTAGTAATGAATTCATAATGTGTATTAAATACCCAACATATAAAGATCGGGTTTCATACTTCTTAGGAAAAGAACCAGTTTAGGATGTGCAAAGTGTATACCCAGTACCTTATACATTTTGTATCATAAATAAAAATCATGTATCTATAATAAACATCATGTATTTTCCATATATCTTGGATCCATCCCTCTTACTACTCCCTTCCTAGAAGAAAAACAAATGGCCTAAGGTCCGAGTCACTAGGGGAAATCCCAATGAGAAACACAGTAGGTAATTGACCAAATTTAAAACAATTCATACTTATATAATAATTTAATATATTATAACCTACCATCCTTAAGAAAACTCATCCAATAATATCACTTCTGAGGAAGGCAGAGCATCGTTTGGGAAAAGTTATGGCCACTCAGAAGGTACATCTGCCACTCTTTCCCTCGTCTCATCCTACACTCATTCATACTACTATAACACCGACCCTAGTGTAGCATACCGTCCTCTAAGGACTATTATTCTATGATCCATGATATGAACTATGTACTCTAAAAAAGATTAATCCTCATATAACTCAACCTCTACAGGTTTTATAATATGTAATTATTTAGGGTAATACTAATGAATTTTTGAAATGTTGAAAATTTTGTTCATATACTTTTATCACAAAGGATGCTCTATCTTACAAGACAGTTGTATTACATTCTCCATAATCAATAAGGGATCACCAAAAAGAAGGTGAATTCATACCCATTCTCTAAATCTATTGTTGTTCCAACCAGGATGAAACATGTAGGAAAAATGGATACCAATCCTTGAACTCTTGAGTTCATCGATGATGATCGGTATATGAATATATCCTATATTCAGTTTCCACCATGCACTTCTTGATCATCTAAAATTTATTTTAATTATCCTATACTTGACATGGACCAAGTAATTTTTCCTCCCCTACCTATAACTATTATAGAGGTTATCTGCATGGCCTTCTATATAAGGCCTCCTAATAAACTGTATGGATCTTTTCTTCAAAACTATTATTCTAAGAAATTTCAACAAGGGGTATGTGTTTTTCTCAATAACACCCAAAATCAAGGACACATGAATATAAAATGTCCTCTGAAACATGAATCATATGCCTTATCTTACCATTAATATGAGGGTGACATGACATTCTCATAAGCACCTATATACCCATATCCTTCTACAACCCCTTCCAAAACTATGATGTGAGATTAGAATCTTCATCTGATACAATAGAATGGGGAGAACCTTATTGTAATACAATATCCCTGATATATATTCTCTCTAACTCATTATCTAATATGGAATCATGAATAGATAATTAGGTGTAATCCTTCATCAATAAATCAAAAATGATCCAAACAACATCATTTCTTTGATGTGCTCATGGGAAACCGCTGAAAAAATCCATATTGAAATCATCCCATTTCCACTCAGCAATATAAATTTTTTGTAAAAGTTCTTATAGTCATATTTTTTCTACTATAATCCATTTATAGTTGGTATAATAAGTATTAAATAGGATTATGTCATATTTAAAACCAAAAAACCAACACATTTGATGTATATCTTAGTACATATTGGTAAGAACGAGATTTACTGCCCGAGCTATGGAATGATATTCCTACATCAATTCCTCTTAGATTTCTAATGAAATCTATACACTCCCATGTATGTGTGATATCACGCCCCCATCTATAGAAAAACTAGGAAATGAATCCACATATGAGATACATTCCATTTGGACTATGCCATTGGTATTATAATTTTGTCTCAAATTTACAAACACATAAAGGTAGACGCAACTACTAAAGCTGTGAGGACTACATAAGTGTGATTTATTTTTCCGAAAGAATCAGATATTTAATTTCCCTTAACAGTCATCTATGAAATATACAAATAAAATTACAGTTGTAACTCAACAAATATATGCTTCCTATTATATAATTCATTCTCTTTAATGAACATCCAATGAATTTTTGGGTCCATTAACAAAAAATGCTCACCTAGTAAATAATTCATCCAAAAGTGCATGGAATAAAAAATAGCTACTAGATCTAGATTATGAATTAGTTAATTTTGTAATTGAGTATATATCTTATGAGGCCCATAAAAAATAATAAATCATCCTTTTTAGAACTTCCCTCATCCCATTTCCTGATGTATCACAATAAACTATATATCTTCTACTAGCTCAAGAAAAATCAGAATTAGAGCAGAAATAATTCATCCATTTAACTCCAGAACATATTTTAAACTATAAAAATTTCACACCCTTATTAGTCACACCCATAATACATGATTTTGGTAAATACCGTATCTAAATAAAGCTTATTTAATACACAGATACCCCAAGATACTCTCTATATGAATTACATTATTGAAGTTCACCCCATAAGCTATATCATTCACCATCAATATTTCTATTTATACTCTATTATATGAGATGATATAACCCATGAAGTGGGAATTTTAAATCAAAATGTAGAATTTTGTAATCTTAGCCTGAAGATGAATCTTTCTTAGTGTTTTCAGCAAGATCTCAAGACATTTGGCATGGTTGTTTTGAGAAAGATAATACCCCCTGATTTTTCCCCATAGAATACCATAAACGAATCTATATGTGGTTATAAAAAAATATTAATCAGATCCATGAAAACCATAGGTGCATTCATGAGGCCTAATAGTAAAACAAGAATATCATAAATACCATACCTGCTCTAAAAATATGTGCATGTTTTTTAGAGGATCTAACATGAACCTGGTGATATCGCAATGTCAAATTTATCTTTGGGAAAACATTACCTCCTCAAATATAGTGGAATGGGTCATCAATTCTAGGTAGTGGAAACTGATTCTTAACTATATTCCCTCTCAACTACCGATAACCCCTGAAAATGTTTTGGGTACCGTCCACCTTCCTATACAAAATAACCAGTGATCCCCATGGAGAGGTGTTCTGTATTATAAAATAATTACCTTCTGGGTTAATCAACCACATCATGTGATCTTGAGGTTCTCTATGTTGTATTTTGAAATGAGGAATTGGAATGGTGATTCTCCTATAACAAGATCAATAGTAAATTCCACCTCTCTCACTAAGGGTGGCCCAATAAAAAATTTGGGAAGAAATCACTAAAACAGTCCACCCCATGTTGTAAAAAAATAGGCCACATTTCTCGATCATATGTATAGAGACATATGATTTGGGATATCTCAGGTTATAGCTCCTGATTTTGAGTTTCATCGCATATTATATGGACATCCAATTCTCCTTGATCAATATGTCAACTGCCCTCTAGTTATGTGAACATCGCCCTCGAGTGATAACAATCCATATTGTATAAATATAAAATCAACTAATCCCTTCCAATAATTACATCAAACCCTATCATGTGTATGATTAAAATATTCTACAAAAATATATAAATTCCCACCTTAATCGAATTTTCATTAAATTATAAACACCCACTGATAAAATACCCAATGGGGTATCGACTATCATCACGCCATATAAATAACTCTGTATAGAGGCCCACACTCTCCATAATTTCTATAGAGTAAAATGTTTCTAATTCATCTATTTACAAAAAATTAATTCACTAGTATTAATGCTTCAAGAATGTTACCTCGAATAATGAATGGTTTGGATCTCTACTCCTCCGACATAGGTTGCACTATATGTAACTTTCATATATCCCATCCTTGAGATAAAACATGACTTCCTATAGTAAGACCACATTTCTGGTGGATTAAATCCTAAGTCTAGTTCCCTCTACCTCAACTAGCTCCTTGTCCTGAGTATGTGATAGTATTCTAACTACCATATTAGAAATATGACACTGGTCCCACTCCAACACATGTATTTAGTGTATATCATCTCTCACAATGCATGGGTGGAAGGGTAATTCCAAGTCACTGAATATGGAATATACTTTTGTAACCTCTTCATTCAACTAGGTCTTTCATGCAATGGGGATTTTTATGCCCCATCATCCATCACTGATGACATACAAAAAACTATTAGTATGATATATTTGACAAACATTTCCCCCACAGAAAATAGGGAAGTGAGGATACATTCTGCTGTGAGAACTACCACTAAGTTGGGGTGCTGAACCTACCAAGTTATCACCTTAATCTACACTCAAAGTCTTATCATTAATGAATGTCTAATTGACTATCTTAGAAATATTATTCAATTTTAAAAAATTGACCTTTTTTGAATGGTGTATACCATCCCATCATCGAATAACCTATCAATCATGAGCTCTTCCCTAGATAAAGTAGCTTTGAATCATTGAAGCTCAGTAAAAGGTGTAGAATACTCTATTATATACATTTATTAGTACTATAGATTCGTAAACACTCTTGTTTAGTTATACCTCAATGTTTTTTGGAATATGTAATCGTAGAAGACTATCTAGGTGTCCCTCCAGTTCCTGTCCCAACATCATTCTTACTATATACAGAAATACCACCATAACTAGGATCAACCACATAACATATATGCCACGATCATAACCCTACTCAGTGAAGGTTTCTCTAGATTATAAAATATTGTATACATATCCTCCAACTATGTCTCAATATCCTTATGGCCAACATTCAAAGAAAACAAAGCTATATTTTCTAAAAGAATTCTAGAGTCAACTCTACAATATTAGGGGCGAGTCTCAAAATTCCCTTCAAATAATGAATAATATTTATAAAACCCTCTTGAAACATGGTTTTCATTCCCAATATGGCATTATAAGGTGGTTCTTATTAAGGAAATAGTTGAGGAAATAATGGTGGCCTAGGCTCCACTAACTCCGAATCCGGATCATTACCTACCTACTAGAATACGACATGAGTCCATTGTGGTGAAATGATTTGACAATTCCAAACACACATATCAATAAAGAATTTAGAAGTAGTAGGATCATAAATACATAATAGGATAGGGACATATAATTCCAATGGAAAAGTTGAAAACCATTTACCTACTCAAAAATCGAGATCTAGGTGGTAACAATACCATATTAAACACAAATAAAACACCCTCATCTCGCTACTCTGGTTATGTCAGCGTAATGATTTCCCATTATAGAGCAGTTCATCTTGGAAAAAGTTATTCCCATTTAATAGTAATCATTTAATTTTAAATTTTAATATTATATTGTTTTGTACAAATTTATATTGAAATAACTTGATTTGGTTAAATTATATTGCTCATAATTACCTATATATGAGGGGCCATACATGGTATAAATTTAAAAAAAAATCCATATAATTCACAACCATGAACATATTTATGCACATGCGACAAATGGCCCATGAATCAATAATCCCAAATTTCCCACTTGAGGTTTCCCCGTGAATATATTAGGGTAAAAAAATTTAGAAAGATGAAGGAAAATTATGTGACCAATTATTCTTCCCATTTCCTGTTAAATTTTTGTACATTATTCTTAATATAATAGTCAATCACTCAAAGTAACCACAAGAAATCCAATCAATGAAATAATCTAAATTCACCTCTTTTGAATGGAATAATTCATGACATATGTGTCCTAAAGTGCCATAAATTAACCATGATTACGTATCACACTACTATAACAACATAAGGATAATATCCAACATTATAATAATAATAATAACATCATATTTCTTGAGTGTCACCAAATAATGAAATCAATTCATCAATAATAGTTGAAAACCAGAATAGTAATATCTTATCCCATGTAATCTGTCTTTCCCTAATACATGGTTTAGATACCCCCAATAACATTGTCATTACCAAACTTTGACACGTTCTTAATCCCCTATCCAATATTCACAAAAAAATAATACAATAAAATAATCTTTGATAACCCATTGTAACATCCCAACACAAGAGATAGTAAAAAAGTTCCTATAGTTGGTTGGTCACATGGCCTCAAGATAACCTCAACGTATACCCTGGGTTGTTGACTACAATCGACATGATAATTTCGTGCGGTGGAGAAATGATACCCACATTTTAGATTGGCATATAATAAATAAGAGAAATAATAAATTTTCAAATCATGAAAGATAAATAACAACACATTGGAAAAAGATATCATAATAATATACATCATCATAGGAAACAAACAATGAGTAGTAATAAAAAAATCCGTAAGATTATACAACTAAAAAATAATATCATAATATGTTGATATATAAAAATGGCATACAAGGGATACAGAGTACCAACATATAAAAAATGATGATCAAAACATAATGGATCGAAAATGAATCTCCACTATCATCGTGAACATAGGATTGTTCATATCCTCTAATTCTATATGAAAAATAGATCAATAATCCAAGATCGAGAGCTTTACAAAGACCCTATATGCATCCATATGGTCAGTCGAGGTACTAATTGGTGGCCCAGACCAGTTGTGTGATAAAATCAATAGAAAACAAATGGTGGATAGAATAATAAATTTGGATTGTATATAATAGAATTGTTGTGGTACAAGAAATATAAAACAACAATTAAATCCCAAATAGTCATCTTAGGTTTCTAGGGAACACTTGTCTAAAAGTTCCCTCTTCAGCATGGGCCGAGATAAATTTTATATCATCAGACCATGTACACACATCTATAATAAATCATATATAATTTTTAAATTTATAAATTAACCATATATGTTGGGACATATACAAACATACACATTAATACTATGTTCAAGCTAGACCTGTCGAAAAACTCTAGTGGCCATGTGTAGTTAACGAGCTATTATCTCTAGCAAGGTTACTAGCCTCGAATCTCATTTGAATATGAGATGTCATGACCATCACTATAGATCGTTGGGTGAGTCATCCTGACCAACATATGATGCAAGGGAACATGGTATATTATTCACATCTTACGATTAAACGATGTGATATATAATTATTAACACCCAATATAAGGAAGTATGAAACACCATACATAAAAATCCAATAACCATTGACCAATAAACAATATCAATGATAAATAATTATAATTAAGTGGAATTTCATTTAAAATAGAATAAATTACGAATGAATATATAACCATGTGCTCTACAGGATTATATAATTCCTCATAAGTTCATAACATGTGATATGGGCTTTCTACTCACATCCCTTTAATCCAACCAAAACATTTCATTAAAACTAAGTAAAAACCTCTTTAATGGTATTCCAATCCATTTAGGGGGTGGTTTTATTTAGATAAAATTTATAATAATGATGAATTTCATTCAACACACCCATATGGGTGGAAACCTATGAGAATGACATTATCAAATAATCTCACAAGACCCAAAGGAAAAATATCAACATGATTCAAATAATTTAAAATGGAGAAAACTATTTTAAAGATAATTGTCACAAGGACTAACATGATATAAAATAGAATATGATATAAATAATCAACAATTTAGGTGAAAATTACTGGACTACCAAAGTTATTATTTTTGTACTATCCTCATTTAGTATCATTCCTTGAATAGATCTATAATGTGTGAAAAAAATAGACAAAATGCATGAATATAGGGAATATCATCTTGTACAAAAAATGTGCAAAAGGAAAAAAGAAAAAATTAAAGTAATGAATATGATCAAGAATCATTCCATTGTTGGACCAATGTGACGAAAAAGAAGACAAAAATTATTGGAAGAAGGAATTGATTTAAATTTTATGTTAAACATGGAGGAGATATAACATGTGTCAATCCATATATTTGGGAGAAGGAAATGAGACCTTATCAAAATAAGAGACTCTATCCACTTTTGAAAAATTATTCTTGCAATTTTAATGGTGTGTATTTAGTAAAATTCTTATATGAATTAATGATTTTTATTATATACAAATCATGGAAAGCTCAAATTTCTCCCCTTCCAGGGAAAAAACTATTTCATGACGTTAAAGGGGTCTAGCCTGACTATTAATCATTATGTATCAGAAATACACAAAATTTATTTATAATACATCTTGTGTATTTTATCTACATCCACGATCCATTCCTCAAGATACATTCTATCCAATAGAAACATTAATGGCCTAAGGACTCTGTCACTATTCTCTCGGAAAAAATAAAAACATTACAACGGTTTGATCATATTTAAAACAAGACATACCATTATAATAATTTAGGATATTACATTTTGGATTTTTGGGAGTAAATAAAAATTCACAGAGTCATATTCAGTTACCTTTTAAAATATGAATATCACTATTATACAAGTTATAGATAAATTTTTTCAATTTATATCCTAAAAGAGTTTGGGATATGTGATGATAAAAAAATTGTAAATATTTACGTTTTTTTATAATGAAAAATTAAGGATACTATTTCATGAAAATTTTTACTTGAAAAAAATGAAATCTTATTTACACTTGATATCCTAAAATATATTATCATATAGTGGTAAAGTGAAATGTAAAGAGTTATATTAGTTAATTTAAATTTTTTTTATAACATTATAAAAAATTTTAAGCTAAAATCATAATGAGAAATTAATAGACTTGTATTTAGATAATGTTTTGAATTGATATTCACCTTATCCTAAAATAGTTTGCATGACTAAAAAATATTAATGTAAATAATTAATCCATTTTAACTACAAAATATTATAACAACGGGTTCAAAGAATTATGATGATAAACTCAGAAAGATTTATAAGAAGACAAAGAATGTTAAATGATAATATTTGATGTTGTGAGGTTGAGATGTCTAAATATGATCAATAAGATTAATAACTAGTGATATGTTTCATAAGTTTCTCAATTATTCAAACGGTTTTACGTTATAGATGTTTTCCACTAAAGTGTTTTCTGGGAGGGTATTATGGTATGGTCATATAAATATATTATACTATCACCAATATATGTGACAATAAGTACATATGATTTAAAGATCAATAAACCCGAAAAAGTGTATCAAACATAATGTTGATATGGTATTTTATCATATATGATATGATAAAATGATTCTTAACATAGTTTTGTTGAATATTCGAAAAAAAAATATAAATAATAAAGTCTGAAATTATTGAAATCAAGTCACTATATTATCAAACATTTATATTGGATACAAATGTATATATATATATATTTATATATATACATTTCTAAATGTGTTATAGTATTTTTCCTCTAAATGTATGACATTGATTTTATACCTAACTGATGTTTTTTAGGGAGTACTATAGGTTATAGTAAATTTTTATGGTTAGAATGAGAATGATACTTGGATAGAGATGTAGAATATTCTCATGAGGTAGAAGAAATTGAATAATATTTATTGTATGAACTTGATTTCCTACTAAATAAACCTCAATGAGCATAACAATGATGTGTTAGGTATACTAGATGTTTATGGATCATATTTGAGTGCCCACTTCTAGATTTCGTCATTATACAACATGTAATCCATCATACATTTATACCATACTTATACAAGTCATAATATGAACATGGATAATTATTTGGTTGTTGGGTATGTTTTTAATCATGCCCTTAATTGATATAGACAGCGTGACTATGTACACAATGCTTGATATTTTATATCCATTAGGATAATGTATATATAAGGTGCATATTCAGAAGGGTGAAAAATATGTGGTGCATTTAATTAATCAGGTTAGTCTATACTCTGAGAATTGTGGATAGATGAGATTTCAATATGGGATTGACATATTCCATGTCCCACATCACTCATTGTCATGGAAAAAGAAAAAATAGGAAAATGTACATTATTATATGATATATATTAGTGAAAAAATGTATGGATATATTATTTTTTGATAAATATCATTCCAAATACCATTAAAACTTGTGTATCATTTATTCTTTGAAACTACCCAAAAATTTATTACTTATTGAGATCCAGATATTGAATTTTTTTTCATTGTATTATAAGGAATTTAGGGTTACACAATGTGGTTGAATAAAAGGTAATTGATTTTTTTACTTATATAGTTTTACTAAGATTATTTATGAGTTAATCCAAAATGGTTTGGTTGGGTATTCCTAAGTTATTTCCTATTATGAGATATATGGGGATTTGATGATAGCTTTAAATTTTTTTTGGGAGATATCCAAATACATTTCAGGATATTTTTTCACAATTTATATGTGATACAATATAAGGTGAAAGGGAAAATAGTATTTTAAGATTTATTGAAATTGGGTCATCGAAGATAATATTCCCTAAATACCAATTTATTATATAATTGTATTTCCTAAAAATTATGATTTTCATGAGAGGGTGCATTATTTTATACTGTATGTAATTGTATTAAAATGATAAATTTTTATTATATATTTTTACACGTAAGATATCAATTAAGAACGTTTTTCAAAATATGGAACATGGGGGAGGTTAATTTATGTTCATGACACACATAATGGAAAATGAATTAAATCCTTCATTGAAACACATGAGTTAATGAATTCACTATCGGGGATCTTCATCAAGGGATTTATAAAACCTACTACCATACGATGGTAGGAAAGGGGTGTGGTTTTTATTATTATTGACCGAAACTCCATGTATCTAGAGCTCTCTTTCTTCTTTTTACATTGCAAGCTGGGACGTTGGAGAACCATAGAGGAGGATATAATCTTACCTAAATATCGAGTGATTTAGATCAACCCATGTGTATGGATGGAAGTGGGATGCTTCTGATTTCCCCTTTAGTGATCTTCATCAAATGCATATGGGGGTGAAGATGTATTGTATTCTTCTCCAATTTATTTTATGCACATTTCAAAAGTTCTTCATTTCTATATATTTATGTTTTTACAATTATCTTGAATGGAGATCCTCAGACAATGATTTAAATCATATTCAGTTCTTCTAAGAAGTTTTATTTGACTCCCTTAAATCCCAACATATTCAAGTGGATGGTTTACTACCTATAGATGTGAGATTCCATCATTTATTTATTACAGATATTTATGATATATTTTCCATTATTATTAGAAATTATGGAGTATTTTTTGATAATGGTACACTTGTTTTTTACTTTTTCATTATTTTAGTTTGGTTTGATGGTTTTTTATTTGGTAAACAAGTAATTATAATCGATTTTATTGAACATGTAATGAGGTCTAAAACGAATCATTTGATATGAATACATATGATCATATTGTGATTGAGCTGTTATAGAGAATAACAACCCATTCTAAGGATTTCATCGGGTTCTCTATATTCCATTTTAGAGTATCAGGCCCGAATGGAGAGTCTATTTAAATAATCTCATGCCTACCAAGATTTAAATATATATATATATATATATCTATGATATTTATATTGATTCCATACAAAATGAATGGTTTTGATATTATTCTATAATGGGTTCAGTGGAATCTTCTATTATCTTTATGGTCCAAAATAAAATTAGAAACCCCATATTCAATATCTTTTATCATAACCTAATGATCATTAATGATAGATTGTATATCAAGGGTCATAGACAATAGAACACTCTCTATTAGAAAAATCCCTCAAAAAAAGATTATAATTGTTTCTTACTTTTATACATGCATGATTTTGTTTGATTTATTTCTTACATGTTATGTTTTTCAACCGCACTAACATGTTATAATCATGTTAATTTATAACTCTTTATGAAATCAATGTTTTTTTTCACACATCCATATTAAAATTACAATTACAATTTTAAATATTTATTCATATTGGTTGAAACCAATGATTTTGGGTTTTATTTTTTTTAAACAAGAACGACTATTTTGTGTAGAGGATATGAAAAATATGGTTTTTTATAGATGAAATGGAATTAATGAAGAAAAATTTAAGACAAGATGGAATTATACTATCATTAAATATTTGAAAAAAATTTATTTCACAAGAATGAAATTAAATATCATAATATCAATGAATATAATGGTTATGGATTTGAAATTAATCCCATGTTTAATTTATGGAGTTTAATGTTAAAATGAGTAGGCTATATATAATTTATAATTTCTAGGAACTACCATGGTGAAAGGAGGTGTAAAATTTTTTACTCATGTCGGTGTTTGATATTTTAGTAATGTCGGGGAAAACACATAAGGATAATTTTATTTTCTATAAGGATTATTACTATTTTATAATTAGAGATTAAAGAGAAACTATGTTACAACATAATTGGTCATGAAGTGGTGGCCTTTTCAAATGAAAAAAAAATTAGTGTCAACCCTTTAAGAACCACTGGAAAAAGTCACCAATATAAAGACACATTATGAAAAACATATATGATAAGAAAAGTGATATTGGAATAGAGATACACAAATATGTTTACGACACACTTAGTGGACTATAGGCAGTGCGGCATGAGTCTTTGGGTTGACTGTGATGTCGGGTGGCACTATGGATATGTGTTCATAGTGTGGGGAATTAACACATTAATTTCAAATCCATGAATGAGTTTTTGAGGTTAATAAAGTATATATAGCATGAATGAAATTTTTATGTTGGTTTGGATAATTGATGGTCTTTCCACATGACATATTACCAACAAATAATAGGTAAATTGAGTGGATTTCAGTTTCCCAAGAAGTGTTCAGACCATACCAACATGGAGGAAGTAGCCATAACATATAGAAAAATGGTTGGAATATTCATAATTATTTAAATTCCACACTCTTTCAGTAAATATTCCATTTCAAAGGAGATCAACAAACTTTCAATGCCACATGTATTTTGACGACAACCATGACATAGAGAATGACCACTTTAAAATCTTGTGGAAATCAATGAATAATAATAAAATATTATAATTACTACATTGAAGAGTATGTTTTTTTTATTATAAGTTATAATAGATTAATAAGTCATTAAAATATTTGCACTATGAAATTTTTTTCCCAATCACAACCTTCATTTAAGATGAAAAACAATTATGTTGAAACTATTTCATTGCGTCACAAAGTGGTATATTGCAGAGAGAATTATTATTTCTAAAATATCAGTAAAATAAAGTCAATATCACTTATACTAGAGTTATGTTGGTTATTTACATATTTTAAACTACCAAATTCTAATTAATTTGGAGATATATATCTAGATATTAAGTTAATATATTGAATTAAAGTTACAAAAATTAAATTTTGATTTAAGATTTTAGTTTCAAACATGAAAATATAACAAATATAGGATATATAACAATCAATTATACATAATTCATATATATATATATGAGTGGAAGATAGAGGGATAAATTTCACATTGATAGGAAGAAGGTCCCAATAACTAGGATTACATTAATGATATGTATTAGAAGATAATATACTTTTTAGATATTTATATTTAATAGAAAATTAATTTCACGTAAAATAATTTATGTACGTGTTACTAAATATTGGAATATGAAAGTATTGTCATTGTAGCTAAGAAAAGCATAGGATAATACTTTTAATGATATGTTCGGTATGATGTTATAATAATATTTTTGTATATTATGGATATATCAAACCAATTAATGTAAAGAATACATAATTTTATGAATAATAATTCATGTGATTAAGTTATCTTATCTAGAAAATATTTTTATATTTGTGTAAATATTGTTTTAATAAAAAATAAACTAATATTCTCTCAATTATTTATTTAAATTTGGTTGAAGAATTTTATGGGAAGCACCCCTATGTTCATTAAAGCATCAGTATCTATAATTTGGGAAACTAATTTCAAGTATTTAAATAGAACTAACCTTTATGTCAATAATCCCAGAAAAAACACTATTTAAAAAAATTATACCTTTACTATTGTATTTTAGCTTTGGGAAAAATTTGGAGTGACCATTAGGGAGAAGTGATCTCTCCATAACTATTCAATATGCAATAAATAAATTTACTTTGTCGTCTTACCAAAATATTGTATCCTCAAAAACAGTGACTTAATTTTTAGTTTTTTCCAACTCCTACGATATTTCCTTGCTCGACTAAACCATGTAAAATTATTTTTCTCCTTGAACTTACATTTCAAGACTTGTGCATGTGTTTTTTATTGTTGAGAAATTAATATTTAATGGTGTTTATTTTAACTAATGAATAATATACCACTAATTGAGAAAATTAGGGAACATTTACATCTACTAACACCCTAATTCACCCCTATCATGGTGTCATAATACTCGACAAGTTATTTTAGAGCAAATAATCCTTTGATGATCTATTTAAAAATTAAATCGGAATCTATTTATCAAATGGATTGAATGATGGAATATATCCAAACACATTATGTGGTATATATGGAAATTTTTTGAGTATAAAACAGGAGGCATTTCAATCATTAACACCTAAATAAGAAATCAATAAAGATAAATTCAAAAATAACTCTACCTATATTTGTGAATTTTAAAAAATATATATGAATATGATCGAGTAATATAACACTTCAAAGTTATTTATTGAAAAAAATGAATAAGTAAAATGAAGGATCATAGTGATTTAGTAGAAAAATGTGTTCACAAGTTAGAGTTTAGAATTGGAAAAAATGAAAAAATCGAAGCTTCAATATATATCATGAAGGAAAATTTTCAAGAGGAATTGAAGGATTTATATGATGAAATGAATTTTTATATTGATAATATAAAACTCCAACAAGACTATAAGGGTTTAAATATTAAGAATCTTGAGTGGGGATTCCTAAGATAAAAGAGAATTCAAACATTAATGATTACCAAATAGATTCATCAACAAATGGGATGAACCCAAATATAGAATCAATATAGAATAATAACATGGATGATATATTTGGAAATTAGAAATTCCAAAAAATTGTGCTGAAGTAGTATTATTTAAGATGGATCATGGTACAAAAAATGTATGATTGTGGTAAGAAATAGACGAATGGTTTTCATATGTGAGTTTCTCATAAATCATATTACATGGAATATATTGAAAGGTATGATTATTTAATTCTGATATTTTATATTTTTGGTAACCTTTCCCATATGAAAATAAAATATAGGGAAAAGTTAATGAAGGTGAAAAGCTTATTTCTTCTACTCTTGTGTAGAAAATGTTTCATGAAAATAAGGAAGATAAATTTGTTATAGTTAAAATCTAATTTATGTAATTTTATGGTTTTTTGTTGAAAGGAATTGAGAAATTCATCATGTGTCATTAATTTAATTTTCACAAAAAATTTCATTTAAATAAAATAAGAATATATAAAATTGTTGAAGGGATAATCATTCCATATTAATATGTTATGAATTTAGATTTAATAGAAATATTTCAATGGATTCTAATTTTATAATGGAATAATTTCAAAGGAACACTTAATGTTCTATATTCTATAAACTTCAATCTAGTTTGAAATGAAAAACTATTACATTAATGAAACTATTAATGTACCTATAAGAAGATGAAAAATATTATTAAAGGGATGTATATCGAAACTCTATTTATTTTTTGGAAAAAGAGTATTTATGGATCGAGAATAAGACAATTTTTGAAAGAAAAAAAGAAAAAAGTGGTTTATCTCATAGATATTAAGTAAAATAAGATATAGGTATACATGAGAGGTTTAATCTATACCACTAAAAATATAGATAATATGTTTTACTGTACTTTTTTAGATGGGTAATTATTTATAGTAAAGAATAAAAATATGATAAAATAAAGAAATAAACCCACAATAGTGGGATTATTCTTAAAAAAATTAATACTAATATATCTAAGAATAATTTTCTCAAATCAAATATTCAAATAAATTTAGGTAAATGTAGTGTTATGTAAATAAATTGGGGGATGAATATTTGAAATAAAGGTTTCTCTCTTCATCGAAAACCATATTCTTCAACATGATGATTCAGGAGGAAACCATTCTATATGTTGTATAATTTGTGTAATGATGTGGTATTATCGGAGAGATACAATCCATTTTGTATAATCATTAAAATAATATGAATATATGGTGAGAGAATGATTATATTGATAAAATTGGTGAATTTACTATGTATAAATTTAAAGCATATATGTTTAGTTTTATAAATAATAAATCAATTTCTACAAGTGGTATTATCATTAGTAATAGTGAAAATTTATCAAACAAAAAATGGGATGAGACATTAAAAGAAGGATATTTCTCAATCCAATTTATTTTCAATGATGAAATAGTCCATGTCTGTTAAGTAAAATAATGATATTTATATGTTATCAATTGGGATATCAAGAAATAACCCTAATAAATCAACATTGAATCTGGTTATACATGCTATGATATTGGATTGTAGTTGGTACAAAGCCTCATTTTAAATTAAATATCTTTGAAATAAGTATCTAAATGTTGTATGTGGTAATAAGTCACCATGAATAATTTAGAAGTGAAATTGAACCAATAATTAAATTTTTTCAAAGCACTAGATTATATGGATTTCTTGATGAAGTAATTGAAACATTCCTGGGGGAATATTTGTTCCATTTCGTTATAAAATAACATTGTGGTTTCATAAGAGTGTTTCAAAGATACTTAAATCTACTAAGTGGAATGAATTTTTATCTCTAGTTGGTTTAAATGGCTATGATTTTCACACACTAAATATTTTTCAGAATTATAGAAATAATGGGGACCTATGAAAAATATTCAATGTTTATTTAGCCTTATCTAAGAAAGGAAAAGTCCTATAATGAATGAATGATAATGAACATCAAGTGGAATTATTATTTTCCAATTTACGGTTGTTATAAGTTGTTTTAATAGGCTTCATGTATCACAATATATTTTCTTTATTTCATATAAACTATTAGTTTTCATTAAGTGTTTTATATGTCATCGGTTTTTTTAAGGAAAATATGTGTTCAAGATTGAAGTATTTGTATGAGAATTAGTGAGTGATATGGATAGTAATGATGTTTTTAAAAAATCTATTATTTATGACCCTAATATCTGAATCAATATGATTAGAGTAATTTTTTATGGCTAATTTCTATGTGATAATACACTTATTTATTTTATATTGTTATAAATAAGACTATCAATAAGAGAGGCTTGGAAGTTAGATAAAGGGTTTTTTAAGAGTAGTCAAAAGTTTTTTTGATATTTATGCAAGTTATATAAAGTGTTACAAAATGTTTGATAATATTTTAATGTAACGTGAAAATAGCTTTGAAGGCATAAACAAAGACTGAGAATATTTGATCTTTATCTGTAATTCTTAGAGGTATGAAACATTGAAAATTTCTTTTGGAAATCTATTGACATTATCTCAATGATCAAGTGGGATTAAGAGATTTTCGATTTTACCCTTAAATAATTCTAGAAGATAAGGTAAGTGTAATAGAATCGCTTGTGATGACCTAACAAGTCACTTGAGATAGCCTGTTGTAAGGTCTGAAGATTGTTTTTGATCACCATGGGATAGAAAGAAACTCATTATTATCAATATAATAAAAATATGAATGATTTAACTAAGAACAACACCAAGGAATGTCTCATGTAATAAATAAAAAATATATTAATATAAATCCCATCATAGAAAATACAATAAATATAAATACATAAAAAATACACACCTAAAAAAATCCAAATGGTATGGAACACATGAAAAAACATGAGCCATAGGCCTATCTCCCTAGGACTATCAATCACCACCATCTCAAACAACACAATTATTTCATTGACTGGGATGATCTTCCAAGTGACATGACACCCTTCCATTTATATATTTCATGGACAACTATATCTGTATATACCCAAAGGCATATATTGGGTGTGTCGAATTTCTTATTAGGATACCACCATGATTATATACAAATTATATCACCATGAAATCATTATTTATATCTTTAAAACAAAACCTTCGTAAGAAATATGTTATATATAAATTCCTAAAAAAATGTAAACCTTTGGTTTTCATTTTTAAAAACAATCTATTTCTGAATCCTTGACAACATAGAAGAAAAATATATCTGATTAAATAAATGTAAATAACCAATCAATCCATGCACATTAAAACAAATGGTAACATAAAGTAGAAGGATCCATCTAATGTCTACTACTAGTGTGTATATGGGCCACAAGATAGAGTATATGATACCACTACAACCAAGGAACTCTAGTCTGAATAGTAACACCTAGGTATTTACTGAAACACATATCTAAAGGTAATTCCAAAGACCATTCACCCAAATAAACCCAAATATGATGTATATATACATGTCCACTAAAATAATTCTTCAAATAAATCATTTTTAATGAGGGAATGAAAAAAATTATTATTAGGGAACTCAACCAAAACAAAATTCCTATGAACCATGAAAATCATGTTTCCATTCCCGAAGCATGTCCTAAAAAACATGAATGGATCCCTTAGTCTTCCCATATACCTTGAATGGATATGTCATTCTTAATTTCATTTGGGTACAATTTACCTCTAGAACTTCCTTCCATGATCTGGATGTAACCCAAGTATACATGTAAATAACATTCATAGAATAAGCTCTGTAGAGATTCAAGATTTCATAAAATTATGTGCACCAGAGCTCCTGCACCGTAATCATATAGGAAATGAGAAAGAAATGTTCTTATTTTGTTATTCGATCTATTACCACCCAAATTGTATCATTTCCACTAGGATTTTGTGTTTGTCTAACCATTATTTCAATCAATATTTCATCACATTTAAATAGTACAATGGGTATGGGGTTTATAAATCATTTAACACTCAGGTAATTATCTTTAGTCTTTAAGAAAGTATGACATTATGATAAAATTTATACAATCAACCTCCATATTTGTAGCCACTAATATTGATTTCTCAAATCAAGATACATCCTGGTAGTCATATGGTGCATAGGCCCACTAGACCAATTTACACTATCCATAAAATTTGTCCTTATAGAAACTTTCATAACTAATATAATATGGAAATAAAAGTCACCTCTAATAGACTGAAGGAAATCTTCTAATATCCCCACAACATACAATATTTTACTCCACTAATGATTATTGATTGTTGTTTCTTACCCAAGCTGAATCAAATCATATAATTATGAATAATATTTCACAATATATATGAAACAATTCAAAATAACCTCTCCACATACAATAGCATCTTAAAAAGCATACTCCTCTGAGAACACATATCTACTAACTCCTTTGGGGCTTGAGTAGGTATCTTTTTTCTCAATTCATTTGGGACCACCTTCAATTTTCTAGGAGTATTGGTAATATCAAAATATAAAATCAGAAGATACTCAACCCAACATATCATTAAAATTCGTATATATATCTTTGTTTAAATATACATTAAGCTCATATGATATATATATATATACCATTAACTGATCCACAATGATATAGTGTCTCAATGTCTTAAGCATGTGAATCATGACTACCATCCAATGGTCATGGGAATGATAGTTTTTCTCATGATGGAATGATTAGAGAGATCCATATTTCGTCACCATGTTTCACTAAAAAAGACACACCCTAATCTAATAAAAATAAACATTATTTCTCAAACCTAAATCAGGAATAATCAAAACTAGAGTGACCCGTGTCGGCTCATTTTAAAAATAATTTAGAGCACATGACATTGCTTGTTAAAATAATCTATTTTTTTAGAAATCTATTACCACCATCTAAAACCACCAAAATAAAATTTCCACAAGGAGGGGAATCCAGGATATATAATTCTCTTACCTTTACCCAAGTGTTGAAAAACCATGTCAAAATACTCCCTAAGGAAGATGTAATGTGTGAGGAAACACCTTATAAGATACAACCAATAATCAATAAAATGAATATAAATGTGGATCCGTTTTTTCTATTTTTGAACTCAATTCAGTTTCATAATTTAGTTCATAAAAAACACAATTTAAATAAACTACACATTGGTTTTCCTTCATAAAAAGTCATATCCCAAGAATTAAAAATATTTATGTAATGTTTTTCTTTTTAAATAAATTTAAATATCCCATCAATTGAAGCATATTAGTATTTTTGTGAAAGTAATGCTCAAGAACACATGTAATGTTAATTAAAAATGTGTACAAGGGTTTTGCAATGGAGCCCACTATACCATAACTTTCAAGGAACTCTAGATAAGCTACTCGATCCCATCTCTCAACCAAAACAGCTATCCCATGGCCTTCCCCATATTTAAATGTCTATAAATTCATAAATTATAATCCAATCCAACCATTTTAAAATTATCTTCATGGTATTTCATCAAACACTTTAGGATCATAAAATATAGATTCAAAAAAATCCATTCAAATAATTTTCCAACACAACCCATTATAATGAAATAAACAATTATTTCAATTTATTCCTTAATATCATCAAAAAAATAATTTTCATATACAAAAAGAAATGATATCACAATAACATCCAATTTTTTCCTGGGAGAGAATCCATTGGATAGATACACCTAACTCGTTAATAGATGAAATTCTGTTTCATTCTAATTCAATGATGAGTGGAAGAGTATGTGGAGTTCCTCCAAGGATAGAGGAATAAAGGAGATATTTAATTTTCTAACCACAACCCATGATTCAATCATCACAAAAATTATGTGGTCCAAAATATTATGGCTAATATTGATCATGGATTGATATTGAGAGAAAAGGATAAATCAAGTGGAAATCAAAACATAATTCCAATTGGTCCACACAAATCAATTAACAATCACAATTTAATTAATTCGAGCTTCCTCTAGAGTGTCATGGAGGGGCTATTTCATGAAAATAAAATATTAAATGAAAATAATGTATATAAATGACTAAGGTTATTGTGTTCATTTCACTTCAAATAATCAATGATTGGTATTATGGTAAGATATATAATGTTCTATGCATTTGGTTCCTAATTTCCCTTGAAAATTCAAGTGCATATTTACTTAGGAATACACATATAGTTTGAAGAACTATGTTAATGTCATAAAATAACCTCAAGACCTAGGCCCATTCATCTACATAGTGTCCCCAGTGACTCTCATAGTTAGAACATATATTCTAAATCTATGATAACTGACACATCAAAAAATATTTTCATATTTCAAGGTCAACACAATGTTACTATAGACCATGTTTAAACTATGTGGTTTTCTGGTCTCTCAAAATTCTATAACATTTTGGCCATTGACTCCAAAAAGCATTCAAAACCTCAGAACTTACAAACTAGAAACAAAACTAAACATACTAGAGAGTAGAGTGAATCATAAAAAGAAATTATAATGAAGAATTTTGATATATCTTAAAGTGGAAAATTAATAAATATAAAACTAAAGGTGATCTATCCCTTTTAAGTTTTTTGAGAATGTGAATAAATATTGTTTGTCGAATAAGTAGATGAAATTTATTAATTAATAACATATGAATAATTATTGATGGGAATACATAGAATAATTAATGTACTTATATTCTCATTAAATATATATATCATAATTTTTTTTAATGAATTTAATTGAATATCATGATATTAGTATATATAAATAATTTTGCTTCAAAAGTATATAAACAATTCTCTAAAGGATTTTGAGGTTAAAATGTGTATGTTTTGTCTCTTTTGTGAAGTTACATGAACAACTCTGACACAATTAGATGAACCACACAATGATAATGATGGTGATTAAAAAATTCATAAAACAATGGAAGATACATATTTTAATTTTCATTACCTATAATAATTATTACTCAGAAATATTCTTAGAATCTTGATAGACCATGTTGAAACTTTGGTGTTCATTCAACAATAGTTTTTTAGTTTATAAAAAATATTATGCCCTACCCTTACACCACGATAGTTGAAAGGAATTGTTATTAGAAACAAAAAAAGAAAAATTTCCAATAATTCTAAGAAGGGTTGATGTATAGTAGAGAGACAAGTGTGGGTTGGAACTCGAATGATAAGAACATAGTTAATTAAGGGAACCACATATGGAGGGATATAACATAGTTTGAAAGTGTAGATAGGTATCCATATTATAGGGAGACATAAAAGAAATTTCTAAAACATCGATGTAAAACTAAGATTAATTAGTGAGATGGAAATTGAATGAATGATTCTTGTGGGAATTTGAAATTATGGACCATACATCAAGATAAGATCCCATGTAATTGAAATTTTGAATGAGGTGATTTTATTCATACTGGATGTGTTGATACCTATACACCAAATTTTTACAATCCTTTTTTGTAGAGCACAATGGTCTAAATGTGCATGAAGAAGATTATGTTCTGACCTGTAGAACTATAGATCATGTTATAGAGGTTATCAAAAAAATGTTGGTGTCACTGGTATTCTGAGTATATATATACCACTGAGAATGAACATGTCATGGTTTGGTGGAAATTAAATTATGAAAACACCATCGTGTAATTTCTACACCATGGTTAGTGTGAATTTTTTATTTTTAGATAAATCAGTACACATGATGAACTTAATTTTTAATAGTAAATATATCCTCCACACAAAAATTTTATTACAGTTGAAAATTTTATAGATCAAAATTTTCTCCAAATTTCAAAAAGGGTTATATTATGTCAGGTTATGTGGTTTCTATTGGATGTAAATGGTAATAATGATATGTCGTTGTCTTTGATTTTTAGTGGCTATTTAAACAAACCAACCCACAAAATTTGAATTCATTAGTTAAGCTAAATCTATATATTTTTCCAAGGGATGGAATTATAGAGGTAATATTATAAGTTTTATTGATAATAGAATTTTAAATTTTAAATATAAAAGATTTTATGATATATGATAATTTTTATTGAAGAATGAAGATGCATGTAGTATAGGAAGAATTATTTTGGGAGAAAAATTGGGTTTTCCTAGGGGTAAAAACATAGTATCTTCAAATTCCATGATGGTTATATTAGAAAACAATAGATTTTCTTATATAATATATTGAATTGAAAACATTTTTGAAGTATAAGAACTATTTTTCACATTAGGGATGATAAAATATTACAGGGATTATCATTGAAGAAGGAAACTGAATAGAATTACACATTGAAGGATCCAACTAGTTTTTTTGATAAAATAAGATCTGTATTAATATTAGAGATGTTTATTTAATATTAAATAAAGGAAACCAAGTTGAATTTTATAATTATTATTATTTTTGTATTCATCATATCTAAATAATATTTTTTTCTATTGTGTAATGCTTTTTACGATAAAAAAGTAATAAAACATCTATAGAGGAGTTGATAATGTTTGTTTGAACAATTACATGGGCAGCACACTAGAATGATTGAAGCATCACCATCGGGAATTTATGATATGGATTTCATGAACATAAAAATGAGTGGCATTAAAGACATTAAACTATGAATAATACTAATAAATACAAAAAATATTAAATTTTACAAAGTAGATCAGATAGTATAAAAGGAGGATGTGTCCCTTAGTGAGATGTGAGATTACCAACCCCATTCAACAAGATGTCATTCTTAGTGAGGAGTGACCTTACCAAAATATTGTATCAACAAAAATAGTGACTTAATATTTTATTTGGTACACTAGGACAATAGTGAGTGTATTCTCATTGAATATGGAAAAATTAGATGAACCAAATAAAACTTATGTATCCCTTTCAATTACATTTCTATATATATTCATGTGGTTTATTTTAGTTGATAAAGATGGTAATTGGAATGTTGAAAAGTGTTCCTTAAAATAAGGTAATAAAATTCATATGAGCATTGGATAAAATGCCTAAATATGCTAAGACCATGATTCACCACCCGTCACCCCTTAATGGGAGTCTCACAACCTGACAATATAAATCTATTTCAAAAGATAAATGAAAGAGTTTTCATGTAATTTATTCCTGTTATAATTTATTTAAATCACACTCAAGAGCATGTGTGGTGAAATTGGTATTTAAATACTAGTTTCTAGGAAAAATCATAGTCTTTTTTCTATAGGAGGTCTAGCTCAAAGTCCCGTTATCCATAAATTAATATTCTAGAGTGATTCATAATTTCACGATGATTTAAACTATGAATATGTGTGAATTTTTTTATTAAATATTTAATTTGAAATTATAATGGATAAATCACTATCATCGTTTCATATAAAATTAAATAATATTTTACAACTTACCGGGAATCTTATTAATTTCCTGGTATTACATTATTGAATTAATTGAAACACGTTTTTTCAAATATTTGTTATATAATAATTTTATATTATTGAATAGGGAATTAAATAAATTAATTGTTAATTCATAATATTTAGACTTGAGATACAATGTAGATTGAATATGTATGAATAAAAAAATTTATGATTCATGAATAAAGAAAATTAATCAAAAAATGTTATAAATTTAGACACTTAATATTTATAAAACATATTTCAACACTTAATATTTTATATTTACTTGATATAAATATTAACACCTTCAAATTAGTTTATTTAATTTAATAAAATAAGATTTTTTTCACATTTTTAATACATCTGAGTATATCAAATTAATAATGTAATCTATCTAAACAAATCAAATATCATATATTTTATATTTACTTAAACAATTTATCACATAGTCCACCTCTATATTGATATGGTTGAAATAATTTATAAAAATTAGTTATTTAATATTAACCCTTTATATTAAAAATTGTGAAAATTTTACAAATATAGTATAAATACTTTATATTTTCCAATTTAATAAATTTTAAACACTTTTTAAATTATAGTTATGATTTAAATAGATGATATTTTTATGAAAATAATACTATTTTAAAATCAATAATATTATGGAATTAATTGCAAATATGTTATTTTAAAAAATTATAAAAAATTATTTAAAAATTAATTAAAAAATTATTAAAAAATATAATGATAAAAAAATATATTTCAAAACTCTTCATAAATTTAAAAAATATTAATATTTTATATTTTATATTTTATAAAAAATAATCACAAGTAATAAACAAATATTGTAAATGAAAAAAACTATATTTAAATTATTGATGAAAGTAGATATATATATTTATCTCTACTACTAGTATAGAAAAAATCTATTTAAATGAATCAATTTATTTAATATCATTATATCTTTATACATAATACACATGATGATATCTCTTTATAACTTGCGGAGATACAATGAATGAATGTTATTTTATATTTTTCACCGGATTAACATTCCCTGCATTTTTAATCACAGAAGGTGTTATCCTAATATCACTATCCATACGTTAATGAAACCCCACATTTAAAATTTTGTTTTTTATAGAAATTCCTTATATCTATGTAATGATACAACACAAAATTTTCACCATTCATTAACAGGTCCAATCCTAGAGATTTAATTTTTATTTTAATTCATGTGATTCCACAATTTAAATATAAATTAATTCTATATATAACATTCATATACCATATAATATTATATCAAAATATCATTTACAATAATATAATTATCCTCTATAAATTTTTCAATTTTTTAAAATAAATAAATTTTTCTTATCTTTATAGAATCAACTATAATATAGATAAAGTGTTGAAATGAATATATATACCCCCTAAACATATTGATTAACATAAAGAAACCCATTTTCATAATTTTAATCATGATAGGATTGCTAGAATAAAGACAAAAAAAATAATAATATACATTAATATAATGTTAAATCCACAATACAACGGTTTAAGAATATCACATAGTGAACAGAAATGGATTTTCACCATAAAGGTATTCATTGGTGAAATGAGTCACTAAGAATGAATCTTGGTTAGATTTATCTCACTCCATAACTTTATAGACACAAAATATAGAATAACAAGAATAAAACGAAATTTACTCTATTTAATATTTTTAAATAAGAAAAAAAACCATGTCTATCTCCTCATAGTTTATCGTCATTGATTTAGACTCATCTTTGAAAGTATAAAAGGTTAAATTAGAAAATAATATGAATTTAAATTTTACTAATATTCATTTTATTAAATTAATGATATTCTATAATTGAATTTTAATCATTTTAAATTTCATTTTATTCGTATAAATATCATCATATAACTTTAATCCAATCATTTGATAGCTTCTATATTAGATAATTTAGAAGAATGTGATATGATATAATCGTTATCTAATGTTGTGATAATCCTTTATCTGATGTTGTGATAACCTTTTATCACAAATTGTGATAACCCCACATCACATGTCTTTCGTTCAAATAAATACACATATGTCACTCAAATAAATATAAATAATGCTCCTAACTCATGAAGTAATGTGAAAATAACACCAAATGTGATATGGCCTTTAATTTTTATATATGCATTATAAGTTACTCCCTTTCACATGTATAAATAATAATAAACATATGAATAAATCACACAAATACTAATTATATTCACCCATAATATGGGTGACTATTTCAATGTTCGGTATAGGATCATATAAATTGTATATTAATAATTTGGAACGCAACTAAAAATTATATTTTAATTTGGAAATTAATTAATTTTTTCCCCAATATTTGTTTTATCCAATATCTTTTACAAACCTCCATATTGATTACAAATGTATTTAGAACAAAATGATAAATATTATAAGGACAGTAGGATGTTCATACCAATCAAATTGGTTATATTTAGTATTTTTGTATACAGAGTCATCAACAACCATTCAATAATTATTTATGGACTCCATAAAATAATCATTGTACACTAAACAAAATCTGTTTCACCAGTGTGTAAAATATCTCATCAAAAATAGTAATAGCACTTGTTGTCATCCCTTGACATTTTTAAATATTTAATATTTATTTTCATAATTATAGAAAATTAATATTTCAATATGAATCTATTAATAATGTAATAAATATATCATCTGCATATTAAAAATATTAAAATATATTTTATCATAAAAAATATACTATTATATAAATTCAATATCTTCATCTCACAAAATTTGAAACTATAATTTTTTTATAAAATATAATTTATTGCATTCATTTTTCTAAATTAGAAAAACAATATTAATGTTAAACATATATACATATATGTGATACTTGTATAGATTAGGAACTATATATTTATTCAACACACGTATTATTTCTCTAATAAAAAAATTATATTATGTGACTCATTTTATTTAATTTCACATATATTTTAATTCTATCTCATATATCTCACTTTGTGAGGAATGTCATCTTATTTTAATTTATTGGAAGTTTTAATTTATATTATGTATTTTATTATATTGAGTAACATTTTAGTTTCCATAACAATATATTTTATTTATTTATCATAAAAATCCAAAACTAAAAATTTAAAATCTATTTTTGTATCATGTATCTTATGAATTTGTTCACATAATATCATATTTATATCACTCATTTGCGAAAATGATTCTTAAAACTCGGATTTTTTTATGCATCTTTGTATCTTTTTCAACCAACAAAACTATAACATGAAAATAACCATTATATGTCTTACAAAAATATATGTTGAGTAAAAATATACACTTTTATCTTAAAAATTCCCATATTTATTTTTCAGAAGTATTTCATTTTTTTAAGTCATGAATCTAAATAAACTCTCCCTCTATTTTAGGAAAATTTCTATCATGCTAGAGACAATCTTGAGGTAAATAAATTTTTAAAACAATTAAGGCTTTTAAACATGTATCTCACTCAATAATTCAACATCTTTTAACATAGTCACCAATTTCTTTAAATTAATGACATTAATTAGGTCATATATAATAGATTCTAGTATTAAAAAGTTATAGTATCTTTCTCCATTTTGGAATCCTCCTAAAATATGAATATTTATTCTATATGTCATGTAATATATATATCATCACAATACATCAAATACTTATATATCCTTTGATGTTCGTGATAAGGTATGACTACCATGTACTGTAAAGAATGTTTCTTTATGAATTATTCTCATATTGCATTGACATTACTCAGGATTTATTGAAAACACATAAAATAATAAATAATTGGTAAAATTATTATCCTCTAAATACATTTAAGTATACTTTTTAATCAATGTTTTCATAAATTATGAATCATATAAATAAAATATAAAATGTTCAAAGGTAAATTTCACCAAAATATTACCTCATAAAATATGTGGATGAATTATAATATTTAGTGATTCAAATATTGTATAAAAACTATACTTTAGGTCATAATTCCGGATTTTCATTAATATTTTTCCCTTACTATGGTAGTCCCTACACTATCTATTTTTCACTATGTAATAATATCATATAAAATATTTTTATACAACTCTAATAATTTCCTTTTGAGATATAATTACAAAATATACCCAACAAAAATATATTCCACTAGTCTATAAGTAATGATCAAATATAACTAATGAATATGATGTATCCTTCCACAATGATACTCATATAATTCACTTATGAATGCTAACTTTGTGTAACCTATGCTTAAAAACTAGAAACACTCAAAATGATTACATCATTTTAATGGTGAAAATTATGATATTTTACTCTGATTCATTTATCTATCACTAACCTGGTATAACTTCTCAAGTAACCTCTTCTAAATAACTAAATTTGTAAACCTAGATCCTCTATCTATAAATAACATAGACAAACCAATAATATCTCTATGTAAAAATTAACTTATTCACTAGCTCTATATGGGTATCAAGGTAAAATATCAATTCCATTATTTTGAGTAATATTTCATTCCTTGTAATAAAATGTTGAGAATTGATGACTTCATCCACATAATTTTTTGATGAAAGATAAAGAGGTCCAACGAATCTATCAATGTAACACCCTGACCCCAGAAGCCTAGATTTTGTGCATTATTGCGTATCATTTGCATGATCACAAGGATTTCAGGTCCCAAAAGACTGATCAGTTTAGTATTATTGGAAACAATATTCATACATAATTTCTACTTTACAAATTTAAAAGAAATACAACACTAATTTATTCCGTTAGAAAAATCCAAGCTGGCTAGATTAGGACAGAATGACCCTCATAATTAACTTCTTTATATCCTATGAAAATGAAAGCTAGGAAAACAGTGAGCTCAAATGCTCACTAAGGGTAAGCAATATAATGGAAGATAACATAAATATTAAGCATGATGAATAATTGAAAACACCAACCTTTACCAGTAAAAATCATGAACACTTTTATGGTAGGGTTATGATCTAAGTAAATAATTCAATAACAAATCATAATCATGGCTATTATTCTAGTCAAATGACCACATGAACCATCAATATTAATTTCTTAATGAGGGAATGTATAATGCTGGAAATTATGAAACATTTTGTCAAGGCCTCAACCAAGACGCCTAACAATGATTATGGCCTCGGCCAAAACCATATATCAAATTGGGAATGGCCTCTGCCAATTACACATCTAGTTGTCTTATGAGACATACCGATGCATCGGGGAGCTATAGTGTGCTATACCCAGCACTTACTATGTCCAAAACATTCATCATATGAAATGTTTGAAATATAACATAAATATTTGTATTAAAACTGGCATACAAAATATCAAAACATTAATCATAAATGATGAATGGTATGAAAATAAAACATCCATAGTCAAACATATCACAAAACATTCAATATAATATGGATGATTTGTATCATAATGAATTGACTTCAAACAATTATAAAATCCATCATAGGATGTTGACATAGATGAATTGAAAACTATTTGAGAGAAATATATATTTCATTTAATTTGAAATCATTTCAAGATACATAATTATAATGAAAACATAAATTTTGAAAATATTCTTATAAACATGTAATGTAATCATCGATGATGTTATAATGATAGAGAATAACTACACCCGCCATATAAGATAAAAAACATTTTTACATTTATTTGGTCGAAAAGTTCGTAATGTACATTTTTTGGAAAATGACTGAAAGATTCCTTTCAAAACATATAAGTTCAAATAATGGTATAAATGACATTAACCCATTGTCTAGTAAATAGTAAAAATGTTTTGAAATACATTTTTATGAAGCATGGATGTTTATGATAAAGAGATCCCAGTAGATACTTACATAAAAACAAGCTCGGAAAATAAATAGAATATGAAATTAACCCTTACCTTGTACTTTTCCTTGGTCGAGGGTATGTTGAGCTCCTGTATAATGGTGAAATATTTGTTATTAAATTAATAAATTACCATAAACATTAATATTATATCATATACGATCTTCATTTATTGATATTTTAGTATTATCTTCGTGTCAGGTGTAAACTAATTAGTTCTCATTTATATGCTTGGTAACGTAATCCATGTTTGTTATGGAAGGGATGTATCTTATTAATTTTAAAATTGATATTATGTGCTTAAAATTTATTTTTAATCATAAAATGAATATTATTTATGAATGGATATGATGGGGAATGAATCTCATCACGTTCATGGAGATGGTAATCCGTACGTACGCACGAGAGACAATATCATTATTTTGATAATAAAATAATATATAATTGGATTTTATTTCATATGTAATGAATAATTATCATGTTATATTTCTTTCTTACACCAATTATACATCATTATTTCACCCATCCAAATAATAATGTATTGAATAACAACGACACCATGACATTTAGACAGTAAGCCGTACGTATGCACGTATTGGGACATGTCATTCAATGGATAGATAGAATATGGAATAGGTTTGTAACATATTTATAAAAACATCATAGAATATATAAGATACTGGAGTTATTATTTTACAATTTAAGCAAAAAAGAAAGAGGAACTGGAAGAAGAAAGGAACTTGAAAGAGGTGATAAAATATTTACCTCTTCTTCTTGTTCTTACTTTTTATTTGATCAGAAGGGCTCCATTGGATGGCATTAGGACTAAAGGAAATCCACTAGGATAAAGTGAGGACAATTTAGAGGGTATTTGGGCAGGTTTTGTCCATTCCAAATCTCTTTTAAGGTGTGAATTAGAGAGAAGGGGGAGTGCCCTTTTATAAGAAGGGTGAGAGGCACCTTAGAAAATGCTAGAAATATTATTTTATAATAAATTAATTTTCGGTTTCTAATTGCTCAAAAACGAATTATTTAAATTCAGATGTGGTTATGGGTCTAAATCCACTCAACAAATGGTTTTAAGGCAGTTTTTTGTCACTATATTAACATCATCTTTTAGATTTTTCTCTTAGTTAAATAGTTTTACATTTATCATATGTCATTATAATTTTATATTATATGGTTAATAAACATACAATATACTTCCAAGAGAACCCATAGTGGTTAATTAATGACTAACCTATCATTATATAACACTTTTGGCCAAACCATAGATTTTTGGAATAGAATATCAATTAATAATATAATATTTGTTTTAAAATCTTTTTTTGTCAATTTGGACACTATTTGGTTTTTTGTTTTTTCTAAATTCATAACAGCATTATTATATTGAAAACAATTCATATAAACAACCCTAACATGTAATATTAACCTAAAAAGGTGTTGAATTCATAAAAAGTCTCAAATTACATTTATTTGGATATTTATAATAACAATTATATTAATATTTCATTAATTTGGTCATAACTGCATCATCATTGTGTCATAAATAAATATATTATTTAATTTCTAAAAATTATAAATAAAATACCATTATGTAGAATTTTTTTTATATTTTTAATGATTATTTATAGTCCAATATATCTTATGTATAACAATATATTAAAATTGTTTTAGTTATTAAACAGTGATTTTAACTCTTTTAACTCTTCATTAAATAAAATAATATTAATTGTCATCAACTAATCCAAGTGAACCAAAGAGGTTCATATCTTATTCCTTCGGTTTTGTTTGGTTGAATTATTCTTATCCAATAGAATTAAGACATGTGTTAGGGTAATAATAATATCATTTTTACCCTTAATTACCCTATTTACTTTTAACAGTGTTAAATAAAAGTAAAAGTTTACTATTCACCAAAAATTATTTTCATCTTATTGAACCACATTTTACTTACTGATATCAACTAAGTCTCTTAGAGTTTGGAAATTAAACTCCCAAAAGCATCAAAATTATATTTTATGTAAATTTTCAAATTCTCGTCGGAGGTGGGTAAAAGACGGTAAAAAGTTCAATAAAATTTTTATATATCTAAAATTATTATAAACTGGCCCAAATTAATCACATTGAACATATATAGGTATTATGTATCTATTCTTACCTATAATCAATTTAAATAAAATAAATAATTATTTAAATAATAAATCGGTTTTAAACTATAACTTAGGGTTTCTCACTATTCATCAAAAATAGAATGTTTTCAGAAAAATACCAAAAATTCCCCTTATATAATTTCGATATTATGAATGCAAAAATGAAGTATATTTTGCATGATAAAATTTAAATAAATTCAAAAAGTGGGTATTACTATTCATAATGGCTAGTTTGATTGGTTGTGGTGTGTTAGAACTTGAAGTTACGTACAACACATGCTATTGTATTACTCAAAGAGAAGCGTATCGTGGAAGATTTGGGTGTCACATTCTCTCATGTTTAAAATAATTTCATTCTCAAAATTTCTATAATAATGATTCATAAAAATACTTGGGTGGTTCTTCATCATATGTTCTTCGGGTTCCCACGTTTCCTCTTTCATCTAATGGTTTCTACATAGAACATTTGGCAGAAAAGTCCTTCGGTTTCTTAGCACGTGTTCTCTAATATCAAGAACCTTGGCAGGCTCATCACAATAAGACATATCAGGTTCCAGATCTAATTCCTCATTGGTGAGTACATGTGTGTGGGTCAAGCATGTATTTTCTCAATAGTGATACGTAGAACACATCGTGAACATTGGAGAGATGTGGCGGAATTTCCAAACCCAAAGCTACAGCCCCAATTCGTTCTCGAATTTTGAAAAGGTTTAATGTACCTGGGACTTAATTTTTCATTCTTATCGAAACATATAACACCCTTCCATGTAAATACCTTTAAAAAACATGATATCCTACCTAAAATTCCAAATACTTCCTTCATTTATCGCCATAGCTCTTCTACCTACTTCGAGCTGCTTTGTTGTGGTTTTGGATTACCTTCACCTTTCCTTCGTTTTCTCCACAAGTTCTGGGCCTAGGAGTTTTCTTCCACCAACATCATCCCAACAAGTTGCTGTCAGACATCTCTTTTTGTATAATGCTTCATATGGTTCCATCTGAACACATGAATGGAAGGTATTTTTATAGGATAATTCTACCAAAGGAAAATATTGATCCCACATACCTTGAAAGTAATGTGAGCAAGATCCCAATATATGTTCTAAGGTTTTAATAGTCTGTTCTGATTGTCTATCAGTTTGAGGGTGGTAGGTAGTGCTCAAACGAAGTTCAGTATCCAGGGCTTTCTGAATACTTTTCGAGAATCTTGATGTAAAATGGGGATCACGATCAGAGAAATCAATAGGGGTAATACATGAAGTCTTAAAATTTCATTAATATACAGTCTTGCTTAATTTTCAAGTGGTAAATCTTCTCTTATAGCATGAAAATGAGCTGACTTGGTATGACGATCTACAATGACCCATATTTCGTCATTCCTTCTAAGAGTCTTTGGTAGTCCAATGACAAAGTCCATCGTAATATTATCCCATTTCCACTCTAGTATTGGAAGAGGATACATGACTCCTCTGGGCTATTGCCTTCTAGCTTTCACTTGTTGACAAACCATACATCTTGACACAAAATTAGAAATCACCCTCTTCATGTTGTTCGACCAAAAATGTTCCTTAAAATTTTTATACATCTTGGTGCTCCCTGGGTGTATATAAAAATTGGAGCTATGAGCGTCATCCAACAATTCTCTTTTCTCACCACGTATATAGGGAACACAAATTCTCTTCCCATATATCAAAATTCTGTCTTCAAATACAATTCACTCAATCTCCCATCATTTAAACCATTAATCTTCTTTGAAACTCCCCATCATCATCCTGAGAAATTTTTATCTTTTCTAGTAATGTTGATTTGAAAACCATTTGAAAAATAAGTGATGTTTCACCTTCCTTGGTTATTCCCATATCCATCTTTACTAGATCCATGAAAATAATATCTATTTCCACTCCCATCTTGTTCAAACCACCATGATCTTTTCTGCTCAAAGCATCTTCCACCTTATTTTCCTTCCCAGGTTGGTAGTGTATCGTGAAATCATAATCCTTTAGTAGTTCAATCCATATCCGTTTCCTCATGTTGAGTTCTTTCTGTGAGAAAATATAATTCATAGTCTTCAAATCGGTATATATCTCACATTTTTCACCATAGAGATAATGTATCTATTTCTTCAAAGAAAATATTACAGCTTCTAAATCAAGATCATGAGTAGGATAGTTTTTCTCAGGAATTTTTAGCTATTGTGATGCATAAGAAATAACCATATCATTCTACAAAAGGACCCAACCATGTCCTTTATTTGATGCATCACTATAAATAACAATCCTATCATTCCCCATTGGTAGAGTCAATATAGGATCATTTACTAATCATCTATTCAATTCTTCAAAACATTCTTCAAATTATTTTTTACAAACAAATTTCACCCCATTAAATGTGAGTTTGGTTAATGGGTTAGCCAATTGGGAAAAATCCTAGATGAAATGCCGATAATAACATGCTAAACAAATAAAAATGTGTACCTCAGTTATGCACGTCGGTGCCGACCAATCTTGGACTTCACTTGTCTTAGAAGGATCAATAGAGATTCCATCCTTAGAGATGATATGGCCATGAAAATAAATCATTTGAAGCTAGAATTCAAACTTTCTAAACTTCCCATATAATTCATTTCTTCTAAGAGAGTTCAGGATAATACATAGGTAAATTTCATGATCTTCGTAGCATTTAGAGTATAGCAAGATATCATCAATAAATACCACTACAAAGCCATCATGATATTTCTTGAAAACACTTTTCATTAGATCCATGAAAACAAATGTTGCATTAGTCAATCAAAAAGGAATTACTGTAAACTCATAATTCCTGTACCTAGTTAGAAATTCTGTTTTCGGAATGTCTTCCTTATTCACACCCAACTGATGATATTCAGATCGCTGGTCAATATTTGAAAAATATTGAGCTCCATGAATTTGGTCGAATAAATCATCAATGCGAGGTAATAGATAATTGTTCTTTATTGTTATAACATTGATATCCTTGTAGTCAATGCACAACTTCATAGATCCATATTTTTTTCTTAACAAAAAGAAATGGGGATCCCCATGGAGAAACACTAGGGGCAAATAAATCCTTTATTACTAAATTTTTCTAGTTGTTTCTTCAGTACTACTAATTCCACAGTGGTCATTCTATAAGGGGTATTTGATATGGGCCTTGAACCAAGAGTTAAATCAATGGAAAACTCAATTTTCATTCTGGAGGACGTCCAGGTAAATCTTACGCAAACACATCAACATATTTTTGCACAACAGGTACATCCTCTATTTGAACTATCTCTAACTAAACTACAGTTATTCCATTCTATTCCTATCCAATAATTGAATTTAGTTTAGAAAATGGTTGTGGATCTAGATAAGAATGAAGTGGTGACATTTATGCTCTAAAGAAATGGTGTTCTTCATCATCGTCATCAAAAATCGTAACCTCCTTCTTCTTACAATTAATTTTTAAATCATCGTCCGAAAGCCAATCCATACCGACGATTTTATAAAATTCAATCATGGGTATGGAGATGAGATCAGCAGATAACGAACATTTATATGCCCTAATGGGAACTGATTCACAAAACATTTTAGAAATGATACTTCCCTTAGGAGTTTTGACGGACAACTCCCTTGTTAAATCAAATTCGAAATATATAATTTTCATAGAAAAATGGGATGAGAAAAAAACAATTTGATGATTCAGAATCAAATAAAGAATAGTCTAAACATGTGGAAACCATTAAAATACCAACCAACATGTCTTTCAGAGATTCAAACTCAGCATTAGTGGTCATAAAAGAATGGCCTTGATCCCTTGCCCTTTTCTGAGGTATGTTTCCCTGACGCTTAAGAAATTCATTCTCATATGTTCCATCTCCCTGAAATTGTATCATTGAACATTGGTAGTGTATTTATTTCCCTTACAATCACTAGCAAGATAGACTTCTGTCCACATTTGTAGCATACTCCTTTTCCTTTTAGACAAGAACTTGGGTGCTTCCTTCCACAATTATCATAGGGTGGAAATTCAATTTGTCCCTTATTCCATGTTTCCTTATTTCGTTTCCCAGATTTTTCAGTAGATATATTTCTCTCTTTCTTTTCTTTAATGTAATTAGACATAGAGAATTCATTTTCTGTCTAGATAGCACACGAGATAATATCTTGGTACGATGAGATGGATTTTGATACTAATGCTCAATGGAAAAATGATTTTAACCCATCAATGAAATGGTCACTATTACTTCTTTGGTTACGTATATAATCTTCATCATGTCGTGCTATCCTTGT
This sequence comes from Viscum album, assembly GCA_963277665.1. Taxonomy (NCBI): domain Eukaryota; kingdom Viridiplantae; phylum Streptophyta; class Magnoliopsida; order Santalales; family Viscaceae; genus Viscum; species Viscum album. The sequence continues at coordinate 1,223,064,877 of OY728159.1, forward strand.
AAAGATAGATTCATAATTTGTGACATTCTCATCTTATTTTTCCCCGAACTCAGAAATTTCCATTGCATATCTACTCGATGGTCACGAGGAAAGAATTTTTCTAAAAAAAAGTTCTTTAATCTCCCTCCATTCCATACTGAACACTTATTCATCTTCCTTTGTGTTTTGAATCAATGACCACCATTGATCATCATCTCCTGTGAGGTGATAAACTACCATGACAACTTTTCCCTTTCACTGCTCTCCAAAGCATGAAATATTTTCTCTAAAAAATTTATCCATTACTCAGTCACTAATGGATTTGTACTCCCATTTAATGTTGGTGTTTGTTCTTTCATGAATCATTCTAACATTTAATCTCCGTGTTCTAGATCAGGATGCCCCATATAGGTAAGGTTATTATTCATAAACTATGTGAGTTGTCCCAGTACGGTGATAGGTTGGTCATAACTAGTTGCATCACTGGCTCCACTATAAATATATTGACTAAGAGGAAAATCGCTTCATGGATTATGTGCATTGATACAGTTTCCCTTCCTTCATCTAGGCTCCATTTCTAAACAATGGCATATTCTAGATTAATTTATGAATCGAAATACATAATTCAAAACTTATAAAACAGTTAACATGAATTGAACTACTTATGGATATCATCCCTAATCATAAAAATGTTTTCTTTGAGGTAGTATATACTCATAAACCCTTAATAATGGTTTTTAAAGAATATTAGAATTCTAATTAGCATACCCCCAGGAGTGTCGTAACTAAGAGTAGAGAGAGGCCTATTTTTGTGCTCCATTTCCCGTTGGAGTCTAGCTCAAAGTGTTATTTTGGGTTTTACCCCTAGGTACATTTTTTCCAGATCCGCCTCTACCTGCTCATATCCAGCCAGGGATGTATTGCTTGGAAGACTCACAAAATATCTACAGTACTGAAATTCTAGGACATTCTTCTATAATAATCCTCAAAGTTTATCTTATGGCTTTGTGCTCTTATCATATTTTATCTAAATCTAGTTTCCAATGTTTTTAGTGAACTTCCTCTGATACCAACTGTAATGCCCGAACCCCAGAAGCCAAGGTTCGGTGCATTATTAAATATCATTTTCATGATCACAAGGAAATCATGTCCTGAATGACCGATATGTTTAGTATTATTAGAAACAAGATTCATACATAAGTTCAACATTACCACATGAAAATAAATACAACACTTATTTATTCTATTATAAACATCCAAGCCTCCTAGATTAATCTTGAAAATCACTCATAATTCACTTCTTCATATACAGGGAGAATGAAACATACGAAAATGTTGACCTCAAATGCTTAGTAATGGTAAGCAATACAGCTGAATATAACATAAATATTAAACATGTTGAAAAATTGAAAACACGTTCCTTTACCAGTAATAAGCATGAAAACTTTTATGGATATGATATGAGCATAATAAATAATGCTATAGTAAAACTTAATCATGGGTATTCTACTTGTCGAATGACCACATGAACCATCAATATTGTTTTCATAATAAGGGAATGTATAATGCCAGACATTCTGAAACTTTTTTTCAATGCCTCGGCCCAGCCTTCTAACAATGATTAAGGCCTCAGCCAAAACTATATATCAAATTTGGAAAGGCCTTGGCCAATTACACATCTTGTAGTCTCATGAGACCTACTGAATAATCAAAGAGCTATAGCAGGCTCCACCAATCACATACTAAGTCAAATACATTCCTCATATGAAAAGGCTGAAATATAAGATAAACATTCGTATTAAAACTTGAATACGAAATGCCAATATAATAACCATTAACCATGAATGGTATAAAAATAGCACATCCACTATCAAACATTCCACAAAACCTTCAATTCAATATGGAATATTTTTATCATAATGAATAAACTTCAAACAATTAAAAAATCCATCAAAGGATGTTTACATAGATGGAAAAAAACTGTTAGAGGGAAATATCTATTTATTTTTTTTGAAATAATTTAAAGCTAAATAATTATAAAAAACAATAATTTTAAAAATATTCTTATAATATTTTAATGGAATCTTTGATGATCTTATAAGGACAGAGAATAACCGCACCCGCGGTATAAATAAAAAAACATTTTGACCTTAATTTTGTCAAAAACATCATAATGTACCTAGTTTTGAAAACCACTGAAATATTCCTTTTGAAACATATATGTTCAAATAAAGGTATAAATTACATTAACCAATATTCATATAAATAGTAAAATTGTTTTTAAATAAATTTTTACGAATCATGGATGTGGATGATAAAGAGGTCCCAGTAAATACTTACATAAAAATAAGCTCGGATAATAAAGAGATTGTGAAAATAACCATTACCTTGTACATTACCTTGGTTGAGGTTACATTAACCACCTTTATAATGTTTAAATATTTTTTATTAAATTATAAAATAAATATATTCATTATTATCATATCATATATGATTTTCTTAATATTGATATTTTAGTATTATCTTCTTTTTGGGTGTTAACTGATTCCTTCTCCTTTATATGCTTGGTTATGTAAGCCAAGTTTTTCTTGGATGGGATGTATCTTGTTATTATTCAGAATGATATTAAGTCTTTAATCATTATTTTTAATCATCAAATGAAAATTATTCTTGAATGGATATGATGGGGAATGAATCTCATCGTGTTAGTGGGTACAGTAATCCGTACATATGAATGAGCGACAATATCATTATTTTGATATTAAAATAACATATAATTGGATGATATATCATATATAAAGAATCATTATCATGTTGTATTTATTATTGAAACCAATTATACATCATTATTATGAAAATCAAAATAATAATTTATTGAATAACAACTACACCACGACGTGGAGACAGTAAGCCGTATGTACGCACGTATGGTGACATGTCATTCAAATGATGGATAGAATAATGAATATGGTTGTACCATATTTATAATAACATCATAGTATATAGAAGATACTGGAGTTATTATTTTACATTGGAAACAACAATTTAATAGGAAGTGGAAGAAGAATGGAACTTGAAAGAGGTGATGAAATATTTACATCTTCTTCAGGTTCTTCAGTTTGATTTGATTAGAAGGGCTCATTAGGTTGGCTTTCTGACTAAAGGAAGGACTCTATGATAAAGTGAGGATAGTTTAAAGGGTATTTGAGCCGTGTTTGGCTGCTCCAAATGACTTCGAAGGTGTGAATTAGAGAGAAGGGGAAGTTCCCTTTTATAAGAGGGGTGAGGGGCACCTTTGGAAAAGATAGAAATATTATTTTATAATAAATTCATTTTCGGTTTATAATTTCCCCAAAATGAAGTATTTAAAGGATAAGGTTGGGAGGGTCGAAAACCACTCAAAATATAGGTTTAAGACACGTTTGGGTCACTGTAATAACCTTATCTTATAGATTTAACTCGTAGTTAAATAGTTTGACATTAACCAAGTCTCTTTGTATTTTTTAATTATATGGTTAATAAACATAATATAAACTTCCAAGAAAACCCCAAGTGATTAATTAATGATAAAACTATCCTTATATAAGACTTTTCTCCAAACCTTATATATTTAGGAATACAATATCATTTAATGTTATAATATAAGTTTTAAAAATACTTTTTTGTCAATTTTGACACTATTTTGTATTTTGTTTTTGAAAATTTTTAACAGTATTATTACTTCAAAAAAATCATATATCCAACCCTAACATGTAATATTAAACTATAAAATTAGTTTAATTACTAAAAAGTCTCATATTATATTTATATGGATATTTATAATATCATTTATTTTAATATATCATTAATTTGGTTATTACTGCATCATCATTGGGTAACAAATAAATTAAATTATTAATTTCTAATAAAAATAAATAAAAAATCATTAGGTAGGAAATTTATTTATATTTTTAATGAATATTTATAGTCTAATTTATCTTATGTATAACCCTATATTAAAAATGTTTTAGTTATTAAACATTGATTTAAACTCTTTTAACTATTCTTTAAATAAAATAATAATAAATGTCATAATCTAATACAAGAGGACCAAAGAGGTTCCTATATTATTCCTATGGTTTTTTTGGGTAGAATTATACTTATAAAATATAATTAGGACATGTGTTAGAGTAATAATAATATCATTTTTACCCTTAATTACCCTATTTACTTTTAACTGTGGTTTATAAAAGTAAAATGTTACTATTCATAAAAAATTATTTACATCTTATTGAATCAAATTTTACATACTGATATCAACCATGTCTTTGAGATTCTTTAAATTCAACTCATAGAATAAGTAAAATATAATTTTATGTAAATTTTTAAATTCTCCAAGGAGGTGGGTAAAATACGATAAAAAGATCAATAAAATTTTTATATATCTAAAATTATGATAAACTGACTCCAATGAATTACATTGAACATATATAGTTATTATTTATATATTTTTACATAAAATAAATTTAAATAAAATAAATAAATATTTAAATAAATATTCGGTATTAAACTATAACTCATTTTTTTCACTATTCACCAAAAATTAAGTGTTTTTAGAAAAATACCAAAAATTCACCCTAAGCTAATTTCAATATTCTGAATCCAAAAATTAATTCCATTTTTAAAGATTAAATTTATAAAATTTTAAAAAGTGGGTATTACTATTCATAAATTCTAGTTTGATTAGTTTTGGTGTTTTATAACTCGATGTTGCATACAATACATGCTATTGTGTTATTCAAAGAGAAGCGTATAGTGGAATCTTGGGGTGTTACATTCTCTCCTCCTTCAAATAATTTTGTCCTCAAAATTTGAAGAATATTACTACATAAAAAGGCTTGGGTGGTTCTTCAGCATACGTTCCACGGGTTCCTGCATTGCATCTTCCATCTTATGGTTTCTACAAAGAACTTTTACGAGACGGGTCATCCGGTTTCTCAGCACTTGTTATCTTGAATCAAAAACCTTTACATGCTATTCATAATATGACAAATCGAGTTCTATTTACAATTCATCATAGGTGAGTACATGCATTGGGTCAGGCATATATTTTCTCAATAGTGATATATGAAACACATCGTGAACATTTGAGAGACTTGGAGGCATTTCTAAATGGTAAGCTATATCCCCAATTCGTTCTATAATTTATAAATTTCCAATGTACTTGTGACTTAATTTTCCCTTCTTACTAAAAAAATAACACCCTTCCATAGAGATACCTTCAAGAAAACGTGATCTCCTACCTGAAATTCCTAATCCTTCCTTTGGTTATTTTCATAGCTCTTATGACTACTTTGAGCTTCTTTGATGTGGTTTTGGATAACCTTCACCTTTTCCATCATTTCCTCCACATGTTATGGGACTATGAGTTTTCTTCCACCAACACCATCCCAACATGTTTGTGTGCGACATCTCTTTCTGTATAACGCTTCATTTGGTGCCATCTGAATACTTGAATGGAAGCTATTGTTATAGGAGAATTCTACCAGAGGTAAATATTAATCACATATACATTGACAATCAAGTGAGCAAGATCTCAACATATGTTATAAGGTTTGAATAGTCTGTTCTGGTTTTCCATCAGTTTCAGGGTGGTAGGCAGTGCTCAAATGAGGTTCAGTATCCCGGGGTTTCTGAAGACTTTTCCAGAATTAGGATGTAAAATGGGGATCACGATTTGAAACTATCAATAGGGGTACTCCATGATGTCTTACAATTTCACTGATATACAGTCATGTTAAAGGTTCAAGTTCTAAATTTAATAATATAGAAAAAAATGTGTAGGCTTGGTAAGACGATCAACAATGATCCATATTGCATCGTTCATTCTAGGAGACATTGGAAGTCCCATGACAAAGTCCATCGTAATATTATCCCATTTCAAATCAGTTATGGAAAGAGGTCGTATGACTCCTCCGGGGTGTTGCCTTCAAGATTTCACTTGTTGACAATCCATAAATATTGACACAAAATAAACAATCTCCCAATTCATGTTGTCCCACCAAAAATGTTCCTTCAAATATCTATACTTCTTAGTGCTCCCATGGTGTATAGAGAATTTGGAGCTATGAGCATCATCCAATAATCACCTTTTCAGATCAGGTATATCAGGAACCCAAAGTCTCTTCCCGAATTTCAAAATAGTAGCTTCATGTATGAAGTCACTCAATATCCCATCATTGACAGAATTAATCTTCTTTTGAAAGTCTTCATCATGAGCCAAAGAACTTTTTATCCTTTCTAGTAAATAGGGTTTGGCAACCATTTGAAAAGGTATTGATATTTCACCTTCCATGGTTATTACCATATCCATATTTAATAGATCCATGAAAATAGGATCCCTTTAAACACTCATATTGTTCAAAACTCTTTGATATTTTATTCTCAAAGCATCTTCCTCCTTATCTTCCTTCCCCGGTTGGAAGTGTATCATTCAATCATAATCCTTTAGTAGTTCAAGCCATCTCCTTTGCCTCAAGTTGAGTTCTTTATGTGAGAAAATATACATCATACTCTGGTGATTGGTATATATATCACATATTTTACCATAGAGATAATGTATCCATATCTTCAAATCAATGATTATAGCTACTAACACAAGATCATGAGTAGGATAGTTTTGTTCATGAATTTTTAGCGGTTGTGATGCATAGGCAATAACCCTATCATTTTGCATAAGGACACAACCAATCCCTTTCTTTGAAGCATCACTATAAATAACAAACCCATCATTCCATGTTGGTAGAGTCAATATAGAAGAATTGAATATGGTTATCTTAAATTATTCAAAACATTATTCACATTCTTTTGTCCAAACAAATTTCACCCCCTTATGTTCGATCTTGGTTAATGGGTTAGCCAATCGGGAAAAATTTTGGACAAAACAATGATAATAACCAGCTAAACTAATAAAACTACGTACCTCATTTATACTTGACATTTTTGGCCTTTCTTGGATTGTTATTTTCTTAGTTGGATCCATAGCGATTCCATCATTAAAGGTGATATGACCATTAAAAGAAATATCCTAAAGCCAGAATTCACACTTTCTAAACATCCCATATAATTCCTTTCTTCGAGGAGTCTTCATGATAATGCGCAAGTGATTATCATGATCTTCGTAGCTTTTAGAGTATAACAAGATATCATCAATAAATAAAACAAAAAATTCATCAAGATATTCCTTGAAAACTATATTCAATAGATCCATGAAGACAGAGTGTCTATGAGTCAATCCAAAAGGCATTACTGTAAACCCGTAATTCATGTACTGGGTTTGAAATACTGTTTCTGGAAGGTCTTCCTTTTTCACACACAACAGATGATATCTAGATCGATGGTCAATCATGAAAAATTATTGAGCTCCATGAATTTTGTCTAATAAATCATAAATGTATGGTAGGGGATACTTGTTCTTTATTGTTATAGCATTGATCTAACTACAGTCAATGCAAAACCACATAGATCCATATATCTTCTTAACAAAAAGAATAGGGTCTCGCCATTGAGTAACACTAGGGTGAATAAATCCATTATTACTCAATTCATCTAGTTGTTTCATCAGTTATACTAATTCCACAGTGTTTATTCTATAAGGGGTCTTTGATATGGGCCCTGAACCAGAAATTAAATCAATGGAGAACTTAATTTCTTGTTCTAGAGGATGTCCATGTAAATATTCTATAAACACATCAACATGTTCATGCACAATAAGTTCATCCTCTATTTTAAAATTCTTTTCCTAACCCACCATTATTTAATTCTCTTCCTCTCCAATAATTGAATTTAGTTGAGCTATTGGGGGTGGATCTAGATAATAATGAGGCGGTGACATTTCTGCTCTAAAGATAAGGTGTTCTTTATCATCGTCATCATAAATCATAACCTCATTCTTCCTATAATAAAATTTTCATCATGGTCCAAAAGCCAATCCATACCGAGGATTATATCAAATTCAATCTTGGGTATGATGATGAGATCAGCAGAAAAAGAACATTTATATTCCCAAATGGGAACTGATTCACAAAATGTTGTAGCTATGATACTTCCCTTAAGAGTTATGACTAACAACTCCCTTGTTAAATTAAATTGGAAATATCTATTTTTCATAGAAAACTAGAAAGATATGAAACAATGTGGTGATCCAAAATCAAATAATGCATTTGGCTAAACTTGAGGAAACCATTAAATTACCTAAAACCACGCCTTTTGGATATTCAACCTCAGCAGTAGTGATCGCATGATCATGGTCGTGATCCCTTAGCCTTTTCTGAGGTATGTTTCCCAGATTCTTAGGAAATTCATATAGATAATGTCCTACCTCCCTACAATTGTAGAATTGAACATTATTATCATCTTTGTTTACTTTACAATCACAAGAAAGATGGCATTCCTATCCACATTTGTAGAATACTCCTTTTCCTTTTAGACAGGCACCCGGATGATTTCTACCCCAATTATCATAGGGTGAAAATTCAAATCATCCCTTCTTCCCTATTTCATTATTTCCTTTCCCATAGTTTTTATTAGAACTATTCTCCACTTGATTTCCATTAAAGTCATAAGACTTAGAGAATTCATTTTCTGCCTTAATATCACACAAGACAATACTTCGTACGATGAGAAGGATTGTGATACTAATGCTAGATGGAGAAATGGTTTTAACCCATCAATGAAATAGTAAATCTTAATTTTGGGGTTTAATATATAATCTACAGAATGTATTTCTAACCTTGTAAAGTTAGCTTCATACTTTACGACATTCAAATCCTCTTTTTGCCTCAGACTCATAAATTGTCGTTCCATATCTGCTCGATGGTCACGAGGAATGTATTTTTCTAAGAAAAGATCTTGAAACACCATCCATTCAATACTATAAATTTCTTCATTTTCCTTTGTGTTTTAAATAAATGACCACCATTGATATGCTTCTCCAGTGAGGTGATAAACATCCATGAAAACCATTTCCCTTTCGTTGCTCCCGAAAGTGTGAAATATTTTCTCTATCGAATTTATCCATTGCTTAGCCACTAATGGATTTGTACTCCCATTGAATTTTTGTGCTTGTTGCCTCATGAAGTGGTCTAACATTGATCCTCCATGGATCAAGGTTCTCCATATGGGTAAAATTATTATTCATAACCTTTGTAAGTTATCCCAGTATGGTGATAAGCTTATCAACACTTTTACCATCACAAGATCCTCTATAATTATCTTGAGTAGGAGGTAAATCCTTACATGGACTATGTTAATTGATAAGGTTTCCATTCCTTCCACTAGGAACCATTTTTAAACAATGACATAAGCTATATTAGTTTATGAATCGAAATACATAATTCCAAAATTTTAAAACACTTAACTTGAATTGAAGAGTTTATGGATATCATCCATAATCATAAAAATGTTTTCATTGAGAAACTATATACTCACAAACCCTTCTTAATGGTTTTTAATAAAAATGTGAATTATCCTAAGAATATCCCCATGGAGTTTCATAACCAAGAGTACAGCAAGTCCTACTGTCATGCACCAATTCCAATTAGAGACTAGCTCGAACCAGTGTTTTTAGATTTTACCCCTAGGTACATCTGTGCCAGAGTCACCTCTACCTGCTCGTATCCAGACAGGGATGTATTACTTGGAAAACTGACAAAATCTCTACAGTACCAAAATTCTAGAATGTTATTCTATACTAATCCTCAAAATCTATATTATGGATATGTGCTCTAATCATATTTTATCTAAGTATTGTTTCCATTGTTTGTACTAAACTTCCTGTTATACCAATTGTAATGCCCCGACCCCAAAATTTGAGAGTCGGTGCATTATTACGTATCATAATAATGATCACAAGGAGTTCATATCCCGAAAGACAGATCAGTTTAGTATTATTGGAAATGATATTTATACATAAGTTCAACATTACATCTTGAAATGAAATACAACACTAATTTATTCCATTAGAAACATCCAATCCTCCTAGGTTAATCTTGAAGGTCACTTATAATTAACTTCTTCATATCCTGCAAAAAAGAATCATAAGAAATGGGTGAGCTCAAACACTCAGTAAGGGTATGAAATGCAGTGGAGGATAACATAAATATTAAGCATGTTGAATAATAGAAAACACATTCCGTTACCAGTAATAAATATGAACAATTTTATGGAATGGATATGATCTTAGTAAATAATGCCATAATAAAACATAATCATGGGTATTCTACTAGTAGAATGACCACATGATCCATCAATATTATATTAATATTCAGGGAATGTATAATGCCGGAAATTCTGAAATATTTTTTCAAGGCCTTAGACAAGACATCTAAATATGAATATGGCCTCGACCAAAACCATATATCAAATGGGGAAGGGTCTCGGCCAATTCCTTGTCGAGTTGTTTCATGAGACCTAACGATGCAATGAGAAGCTATAGCGGGCTCCACCAATAACTTACTATGTCCAATACATTCCTCATATGAAAAGGTTGAAATATAACATAAACATTCATATTAAAACTACCATATGAAATGTAAATATATTAACCATAAACAATGAATGGTATAAAAATAACACATCCACAGTCAAACATATCACAAAACCTTCAATACAATATGGAAGATATGTATCATAATGAATTGACTTCAAACAAAAATAAAATCCATCAATGGATGTTGACATAGATAAAAACAAAACTATTTGAGAGAAATATCTATTTATTTCTAGTGAAATCATTTAATGATACATAATTATAAAGAAAACATTAATTTTGAAAATATTCTTATAATCCTGTAAGGAATGATTCGACGATGTTATAATTTCGGAGAATAACTGCACATGCCGTATAAGTTAAAAAAATATTCTTACCTTAATTTTGTTGAAAAGGTTGTGAAGTACCTTGTTTGGAAAACGACTGAAATATTCATTTCAAAACATATATTCTCAAATAAGGGTATAAATGACTTTAACACATTGTCTAGTAAATAGTAAAAATGTTTTGAAATACATTTTTATGAAACCTGGATGTGGATGATAAAGAGGTCTCAGTAGATACTTACATAAAAAAAACCTTGGATAATAAAGACATTGTGAAATTAACCCTTAACATTTATTTTTCCTTAGTTTAGGGTACCTTAAACTTCTTTTTAATGGTGAAATATTTGTTATTAAATTATAAAATAACCATATACATTAATATGAGATCATATAATATCTTCTAATATTGATATTTTAGTATTATCGTCGTTTCATGTGTTAACTGATTCATTCTCCTTTATATGCATGGTTACGTAAGTCATGTTTGTTGTGGATGGGATGTATATTATTAATATTCAGAATGATATTAAGTATTTAATCATTATTTTTAATCACCAAATGAAAATTATTCTTCAATAGGTATGATGGGGAATGAATCTCATCATGTTCATGAAGACGGTATTTCGTACATACGCACGAGTGACGATATCACTATTTTGATATTAAAATAATATATAATAGGATGGTATATCATATATAATAAATAATTATCATGTTATATTTATTATTTACACCAATTATACATCATTATTATACCCATTAAAATAATAATGTATTGAATAACAAATACACCACGATGTGGAGACTGTAGGTTGTACTTACACACGTGTGGTGACATGTCATTTAAAGGATGGATAAAATATTGAATACGGTTATACCATATTTATCATAACACCACAGTATAAAGAAGATACTGGAGTTATTATTTTACAATGGAAACAACAAATAATGATGATGTGAAAGAAGAAACGAACTTGAAAGAGGTGATGAAATAATTATCTCTTCTTTGGGTTCTTCATTTTGAGTTGATCAAAAGGAATCCATAAGATGGATTTCTAACAAATGGAAGGCCTCTAAGATGAAGTGAGGATAGTTGAGATGGTATTTTGGTAGGGGTTGGCAAAGCAAAATGGCTTTGAAGGTGTGAATTTGAGAGAAGTGGAAGTTCCCTTTTAGAAGATGGGTGAAAGGAACCTTAGGAAAAGCTAGAAATATTATTTTATACCAAACTAATTTTCGGTTTTAATGGATAAAAAATGAATTATTTAAAGGATAAGGTTGGTATTTTCCAAAAACTCACTCGACCAATTGGTTTAATACAGGTTTGCATCACTATATTAACCTTATATTTTAGATTTAACTCTTAGTTAAATAGTTTGACATTTACCATGTCTCTTTTGATTTTTATATTATATGGTTAAAGAACTTTCTATATACATCCATGATAACCCAAAGTGGTTCAATAATTATACACCTATCATTATATAAGACTTTTGAACGAACCTTATATTTATAGGAATATAATATCAATTAATAATATACTATTTGTTTTAAAAACACTTTTAAGTCAAATTTGACACTATTTGATATTTTGTTTTTTCTAAAATCATAACAACGTTATTACTTTGAAAAAAAATCATCTAACCGACCCTAATATTTTATATTAACCTAATTTTTTTTTAATTCATAGAAAGTCTCAAATTATATTTATTTGGATATTTATAATATAAATTATCTTAATTTTTCATTAATTTGGTAATTACTGAATCATCATTGTGTCATACATAAATTAAATTATTTAATGTCTAAAAATTAAAAATAAAATACCATTATGTAGGAAATAGTTTTATCTTCCCAATGAATATTCATAGTTGAATATATCGTATGTGAAACCCTATATGAAAATGTTTTAGTTATTAAACATTGATTTTAACTATTTTGACTATTGTTTAAATAAAATAATAAAAAATGTCTTATTCTAATCCAAGTGGACCTAAAGGATCATACTTTATTCATACGGTTTATTTTGGTTGAATTGCACTTATCTAATTGTATAAGGACATGTTTTAGGGTAATAATAATACCATTTATCCCTTAATTGCCCTATTTGTTTTTACCGTGGTACATAAAAGTAAAAAAGTTATTATTCACCAATTTTTTTCATCTTATTGAACCACATTTTACTTATTGATATCAGTTGTGTCTCTCATATTTTTGAAATTCAATTCACAAAAGCGGTAAAATTATGTTTTATGTAAATTTTCAAATGCTCCTAGGAGGTGGGTAAAAGACGGTAAAAAGTTCAATATAATTATATATATATATAAAATTATTATGAGCTGACTCTAATGAATTACATTGAAAATATATAGGTATTATGTATCTATTTTGACCTAAAATAAATTTAAATAAAATAAATAATTATAAAAAAAATTCGGTTTTAAACTCTAACTCAGTGTTTTCACTATTCAACAAAAATTGAATGTTTTCAGAAAATTACCAAAAATTCACATTAAGTTAATTTCGATATTCAGAATCCAAAAATGAAGTCCATTTTGAAAGTTAAATTTTATACAATTTCAAATAGGTGGTATTACTATTCAAAACATCTACATTGATTGGTTTTGGTGTGTAAGAACTCGACATTGTGTACAACACACAGAATTGTATTATTCAAAGAGTAGCATACCGTTGAAGCTTGGGGCCTTACAACATATATACTATATCACAAATAAATCATTTAATATTGTTTTATAAACTAATAATATCTTCTATTTTTCAATGTATCTAGGTCTAAATTATTTAAAATTAATTTTTAGAACTCAACCCTTGATAATCTATCATTATTATTGGCATGAACAAAGGCATCTCACAAATTTCATTCTTGTCCCCAAAATATAAATATAGAATCTACATCTTATGGTACTCTAGGGAATAAACCACCAAAAATATCCTGTGAGTTAACTGGATCCACTCTTATATACCTAAATTTTTTTTATTTCAATTAATTATTGGTGGATGATGGGTCTAAAAACCAAGGTGAGTCCAGAAAACAAATAATTACCCCTCAGTAATCTTATCATCATAGAATGTAAAACCCTGATAATCACTATCAAACTTTCATCGAAGGGTTAATAACGTCAAAGTTCTAAATATTCTACTAAAATCATATAATGATTTAGTACAAACACTTCTACTTTAAATATTCTATATCTACTCCTTCATAATGGTGAATAAATAAAATAGATTAAAGTGTTATTCTATTTTGAGAATAATATCAAATGGCATTTTACCACAAATGAGGTCCAAGAACTGCATTTTATATGAATCATTCATTATATGAAATATTTTTTTTGTATTATAACATTTAATATATCATCAAATATCTTACAATGGGATTTTAAAATTGTATCTATAAAAATAGTAACCATATTAATTATGTTACTTATTGAAACTATTCTTTACATTCACTTAATCAATACATAATCATATGATGTGTTATGATCAAAATTAAACATGACAATAATATTTGGAGTATGGTTCTAATTATATCTTATATATTACTCAATTTTCACCATATCATCGTATTAAGAACCATGAGTTGACATAAATTATAGTGTGGTAACTCACACTATATCATGGTTTTTGATTTAACAAATATTTACAAAAAAACCACATACATTAAATCCTTGTATATCATTTTGAAACAACTCACAACTCTATGTGAATACATAAAAATTCTATTTGTATTTTTTTAATAAATAATATCTATTTAAATTTACCAAACCATTCATATATAAATATATTCCTTATTCAATGGTAGGTTGTGTAAGAATATAAGTCTTTTTATAATTAAAAATAATGGTTTATTTTTGAATATATATATTTAGAAATGGTTAGCCTCTAGAAAAACTTTAATTCAAGTAAATCTATAAATGGGTCTAGTTTGATCTCTATCAAAACACTCATATATCCATATGAAAATTTCAACAATAAGATTTGTCTTTATACATTAAAGTTATTCAAATATAATTCTTTTGTAATGCATCGAATGAACATTGGGAATGGAAATTATCTGTTTAGTAGAGTATGTATTATTTTTTTCCTAATTCTCTATAATATACTTTCCAATTTTTTATATATAAATAACATACCATTGATCTATGTGGACCATCACATAAATATTTTCAATTAATTTTATTATTCTAATTCAGTCATATGATAATATGTTATACTTATCATAGAAGGGGAAATATATAATCTTGATTAAACAGAAGTGTTGACATGATTATCAATATTTCTCACCCACCTAATGATTTGACTTATCTCAAGGATAAAATTAAAAATTTATAAAGTTATATAGTTTAAAATACAAATTAGATTTTCAACCCTCTTTAATTAGGAATCATTTAATGACATGATGTTTTACAATGGAAATTTCATATTTAAATGTGTTATTATGAAATAAAATTATAGGAAACACATGTAATACCTTGGTTATCTTGGATAATTATTATTTATATTCTATAATATTTAAAATACCATTATTAATTATAAAAATTGATTTCATAGAAATTATATTTTTATCTAATGATTAGTATATATATAGGGTTATGATAAATACATTTAAAATAGAAAAAATAAGAGATGACCTCAACCAGTAGTATCGCATCCTATGAATCTTGTTTATCAGACCTTTTGAGGGAGATAAAATCCCTAGTATTTTCCCTCAACTAATCCCAAATTTAGATTCAATATCTAAATCATGGAAAAAAATTGTTCATGTGATATGTTCAAGATCATCAACATCCCATTCTAAAAAATATTCCCAGAACAAACCTTGGTATTTCTTCATGTCTCGCACCTTACCCTTAGATAATTCAATGGCGTATAAATGGTATACGTATCTAGATCCAAACATTATGATTTTTTATATTTTTATATTAATTATATTTATTACTCTATAAATATGAACTAATATTTTTTGAAAAGATTATATTTGTATACTTAAAACAGAAATTGTACTTTTAGGAAGTAAATTGTTTCACTCAAGACATTCTTTTTTATTTGTAAAATAATTTTTTTTAAAAATTATATTTTCTCATAAATTTTAAATAATATTTATTTTATATGAATCATATTGTAATTTTATTAAGTCATGTTTAATTTTAATAAGGATCAGAAAATTATTACTGTAATGAACCCAATATTTTTAAATAAATGGGGTTTTTTTACCTAAAATAGTACAACGTCATATTTAAAGAATTGTTTTGAAAAAATAAATCTTATTTTTTATATCATCATGTTGAAATGATCCAATGTTGAATTTTTCATAATTTTTTAAGGCAGTAAAATTTTTTGGGAAAACATTATATATGTCGTAAATATATGATGAGTATTTGGTCAAACTAATTACCCAAAATTAGTGTAATATATGACATAAAAAGTATCAATGAGTCAAAAAAATAAAATTTAATAATATTTTTTATATTTTTTTATTAATTTTTTAATTCCTTAAATAATCCTCCAAAACAATTATTATATTTTATGGTTTTAAAATATATTCTATATTAACATGATGTACTTCCACATAACCAAGGGTTTTTTTAGATAAGTCATTACCCTTATAAAAAATTGAAACCAATCCCCTTTGGTGGAAACAATTTTAAAAACAATATGATGTTTTATGTTTTTTATTACATTATCAAATTGAGTCGAAAACCTACATTTAAAAATTAATAATGTATTATACTCTAATTTTCAATACAAATTCTCCCAACATCAAATTAGTCTTATCTCAAGACTCTTGGATCATGAAGTTTATATTCTCTTCCCTATCAATAGTAATTAAAAGATACCCTCAATCTCTTAAGAAGTTGCTCCCATGATTTTAGAAGCTCCCTCTCGAGGTAAGGGATCTCCTCCTTCCCCACATTATTAAAGATAAATCTTTATATTGTGCCTTATTAATTACAATTTATCATCTTGTAAAGTGTTTTCACATATCCATATTAGTATCCATTGTATTTCCATGTGATTATTGAAATATTTTACTCACATAAAACACTACCAAAACACTTTATGTACCCACACTATGTTGTATATTAATACTATAATTCTCCATATTAACCATTTTTATACTAAATACCCGTCCAAATTTCTAATCATGGTTATTACCCTAGATGAAAATTTCCTTAATTTATTTGGTAATTGCATGTATAAAATCCAAACACCACGATCTTGGTATTAAAATTGTTGAAGAAAATCCTCATGTGGTATGATTTTGGTGGCACACTTGTTAATGTACATGATATGAATGTAATGGGTGGGGCCATATTAATATATCCTTGTAATTCATTGGGTAATTTTTTTATATCATTACATTCCATTAATAGTGCATTAGAGGTTTTTTTAAACCCACTATGTTATTATGAATTGGAGGTAAGCCATGACATATGCTTATTATTTCATGTTTTTTATTGTTTCCACATTACCATGTTGACTTTATATTATTATATTTTATCGGGATTTGAAATTATTGTTTTTGAGTATCACCCCTTTATATCTCTCTGATATTCCTATTGGATCGCATATATTACTTTCATCTTGTTTTACTTTGATTATTCTTATATGGATATTTTAATCTCACCAATTTCATATAGAGGCCCCCAGGTATTCCCCTGATATTTTAGAATATCTTTGGAATATAAGTCAATTTTATTGATTTTTTAATAATAATTTAGTATTTATTTTGGAATATTTTTTGTTTTGTACTTAATTACCCAAATACACTATTCCTTGTGATCATATAGGGTTGTATTAAAAGTGTCCTTATATAATAACTAATGAATCAATGTCTATTGAAATAAGGGTTGTCATAAATCTTAATGAGCATGATTCCATTTGTATATCAATAATTGTATAAAATTCCATTTTATATACATTATTAGGCCCATATAAACAATATAAATTTACTTACTATATCATGATTACAATCAGTGTCACATATAAAATTCTACTCAAACTTATCTTAACATATCATAAAAACTATTAACACCCCATGTTGTTTTCCAATTAGGGAATGCTTTAAGATATAACATGATGGTATTTTACCATCCGAATATTAATATAATATTCACATCAATCATGAAAAAATAATTTATATATATTTAATTTATTATAAAACAAAGATAAAATTATACTGATAATGATGTTTAAATTCAATCTCTCAAGAAGTTAATTCCATATTACATTACATGACCCACATGTTATGATTGTGTAAATGGATTTTTCAATGGATTCACTATATTTTATTTTATATCCGCCCAATATATATTTATATCTCCCATATAAATGATTTATCAAATATTATGGTATTGAAAAAAATGTGTTCATTCCATTAGTGATAATAGAGTTCCTTATCCTAATAAATTAAAAAAATTCACAATAAATCTTAATTACCGCAAAGTTTTTATGATGAAATTTTATTCCATATTGGTTCCTTAAAAAACATTATGGAGAAGTGTTCCATTTATCTATTTCTATGTCTATTATTAATGTTTTTTCATAACTATTTTTAAAATATATCCCTGGTGATGATAAAACATGAAACCATATTATGATATTTCTTAATTTTTGTATTCTTGGAAACTGGAATTAGTGTAACCACTTTTAATGAGTAATAACTCACATAAAAATACCAAAAAACATCTCCTTTATTATCATAATGTATTTCAGGGTTATATTTTTTAAAATTCAGTGACTCCAACCCATAATGGAATTGTATCTAATTTTTTTAATCTATAACATATGAGAAATTATTTTAAATGTACAACATGGAGACATGATATATATTATAGTTATATAGGGAATTTAGTCAATTTCTATCCTCTATTAATCCTAGTAAGGAAAATTTAGTCTTCCGAGTAAGACAACCTTGTAACTCATTTAAAAACCATTTCTTAGAGTTCTTTATGCTAAACATATTAATCAGTCTACCAATGTATATTTTATTTCTATTTTAATATATCTAAATAGACCTTTATTTAATGATCTATATAACGATTAAATTTAATGATTCACCCAATTCATCATTTATAAAGACCCTTCCCATCGATTCCATTATTAAATTTTCCGCGGAGATATCATTTCTAATTATTAATATGTTATCCATGTAAAAGATCATAAATATTGGTAAAAACTAAATCTTTGATTGAAAGATAAAATAATATTATATAACTCTTAAAATCATTAATTAATATATAAATTTTACATTAATATATGAAAACCATATTAGTATCATTAGTAAAACTAAAATCATATGAATGTATTATATAGATTTCTCTGGATAAATTATAATTAAGAAGTTTGAATTAAAATTCATTCCATATATCTGATGAAAATCTGTGGGTTTTAATGACAATAAATATTTAAATAGAATTTATCATAACTATCAGTGAAGAGGTCTCTCTATACTCATTATAATGGAATTTTTTAAAAAAATTACCACTGAGAAAACAATATAGGTGGTAACTCTATAGTCCTTTTTTAGGAACATATACATTCAATATAAGTGTATCAACCTATTATATGTATCAACCAAGTTCCAAATAAGATCTTTTATATATTAATGGAATCATAGATCTGAAGGAATGTAATAATTTCTTAGAATAAAAAATATTCATTTACTACATATGGGTAGTATTGTTTAACCATTGAACATAAATTAATCATAATCTTCCACATTAAATGCTTATCTAATAGGTTAAAAATGAATCCAACTAGACCATTAGGCGTCCTACATAACCAAAAATGAATATATTTCCACAAGAAAATATATAACTATATCTATTTCTATATTAGTTGAAATTCCTCTTTTCTAGTCACAATCATCTCCATGTTTAATTTTCCATCCACTTATTCCTCGATTCAAATGATTATTCTAAAGTAAAACATGAAATTATGATAAAACATGTTTAATTTAATGTTATCATGGAATTAATTTCACATAGTCTACGTAAGATAACAATAAAAATAACTTCGATAATTTTTGGTTAATTTTAAATGAAAATGAATAAATTATATACATTTTATGACCTTAAATATAAAAAAATAGAAATTGGTATTCCTCATGGTTCATATCTCATATACTATCTTTATTACTACTCTAGATGGATTGTCGTTAAGTAAAAATATGGAAATTTCGGGAGAAATTTTTTAGAATGATATAGAATGTCCCATAAAAACATCATATAACTTACCATTTTCAAAAAGCTATGATGCTCATCTAAAACCCACCATTCCACTATGGTGTAATAAAATGATTTTGGTGTGAAAAAATTCCACAATCTCTCAAATGATCAATAAATTCTTGTATCATGTTTTCCCCCCATTGTCAAACCAGAAAATTCTATATAATTTTTCTTTTTTGATTTTTGACATTATTTTTGAACACATCAAACTTATTAAATTTTATTGATGTATACATTGTACTTATACAATTAAATTTTTATAGAACTTGTTGTTTTATATTCATCACTATTTATTTTTTCTATGATTATATAATCCTTATACTTTTTCTACTAAAAGAAGATTTAATATTTATTCCATATGAAAAAAATGCATTAATAAATTAATTAATAATCAAAACATTCCAAAAACCCTTTTCTATTTGTTTTGTGGATGTGTTTCTTATTTTTATTCACAAGTCATAAGGAAATTGATAACTTGAGTTTTAATAAGACTTAATTTCAAATCCTGATTGTTATATTATACATTATCTATCATGAGATTTTGTACACCATTCTCCATATTCCTAATTAAAAAAAGAATAAAATTCATATATATTATATAATTTTTTTATTAATAATAATATAAAAATTATATTCTATTCTAAAAAAGAAATATATATCAAATTTCCAAATATATGTGAAACATAGTAACAGTTTTAAAATTATAGATATAATCAACTTTTTAGACTTATTTTATATGGGTTGAATTATAATATGGAAACTGAGACCCCATTTCTAATAAATAGATATAACTCCCCATTCATCAATTCACTCATATTTTTAGTCTAGATTTATTGACAATAAATGTGTCATGCATATCCAGTATCAAATACAGATCATTCCAAATTTGATATTTGGTTTTTATTGCATTAACATCCATATTCGTAGAATAATTATACATAGCAAAATTTATCAATCATAGATAACTATCTAAAAATATATAGTTTCATCATATAAGATATCTAAAATAATTTTCAATATGTATTTTATTATCTTTAAGATGACATATGATTATGGGAGTATCATATTTTATATCATTTCAATAAACAGACTTTTGTTGAATGTAGTCCCACTAAAAATGATGACCCAATACATCATATTCCTTTCAAAAGAAAAGATCTAAATTTCAATAATTATTGATTGAATATTATTTTTTACATCAAGAAATAACTATTTATGTAGTTCATCATGTCTGTCATAACACTTGTGACTCTTAAATAGTGAAGTAAACAACTCATTTAAATAATTTATTATAAATATAAATGTAAACATATTAATATTTTATTCTAAAAATTATGGTATCTTGGATATGAGCCACCCAAATATTATGGTATGACATTTTAACATTACTCTTAGGGTTACACATATCTATCATGACTTATACATGATAATCAATAGTAACTCTACTTTATCATGAACATAACCATTTGGACGATTGAGGAATTGGAATGTGCTCACTTTTGAAGTAATCTCACACGTAGGTTTTCTAGAGATTTTATAGTGTCACCATTTCCTTATAAATATTTTAAAAATAAAACATAACTATTTAACTATTTGAAAACATTACATAGAAATTGATTTTTTAAATATTATTCCTCTAGGGAAATTAATATGTTATAAATATATTGTTTTATAAAACCTTGTACAAAAATGATTTATGATAATAACGAATAATAAAATTTATTTATATTAACATATATCCAAATATTTAATATACATAAGTTTATTTAAATTATTTCATTAAATTATTGGAGTCATTAAAAATCCCCAAAGACAATTCATGGTGGGACAACTAACCAACCCACACTTCTCTTTAATAGAAGTGATGCAACAATTATAGTCACAATTTTGTCCCATATATCATTATAAATAGATAAATACTAAATATTGAAATCCATTGAAATAAAAATTTATGGAATAATATAGAAAAATTAAAATTATCCTTATTATTTACTTTATTAATATATAGAATTAGTTGAATAACAAAAAAAATATTTTATAAAACACTGTGTATTACACTTGTATAGGCAATATATAAAAAATAAAAGGTTGTGAAAATGATTTAAAATAATTCTTAACACAGTCAATTTTTTTTTAATAAATATGATTACTAAATAAGGATTTGAGAGATTAACAATTCCAAAAATCTAAATGATATATGTTTTTATGAAATTAAATCTTTAGTTTTTTTTAGAAACTATATTCCATATGCCAAACTTGATTTACATAAACAATTTTATTTTGGATTATTTATTATTAAAGAGAACCACATTGATCTAAAACATAGTTTACCAGAAATATAAATTATTATTATATGGGTATACCATAAAATTGGGTTACGATATATTTTCTAAGTCATCATCCTTTAAGAACATCATACCATATTCTTCACTCTCATTATTCTCATCATAAATCATTGGTCAAGGTAACATGATATGGTTTTGAAATAACTTTTTTCACAAGGTATGGTTTTTTTTCCATTACTAATTGTAATTTCTCAATTTTTCACCATATTTGTGTAAAATATCATCTTCCTATATTCTATTTTAGGTTGGGTAATTCAAATTCTGTAATCCCAAATGGATTTGGTTGGAGTGGGAGGTCATCTTTAATGATAACATTAAAGGAACATGGATTGCCGAAGAAGCGTGAAAAAACATGTAATTTACATTTTTTATAGGATTTTTATTATAAATGGATTCCATGAAACACTCATTCCCATATTTATGAATGTGTCCTTTTTAATTAAATTTAATCATTGAACTAAAATCAAATGAATGTGTAACATGTTCCTTGTTTGTTTAAAGTTGTCTGTTTGATTCACTTGATATCGACGTGTCAAGAATCAAAGGCGCCAAGATGGGAATCATGTGGATCTCCCTCATATGTACCAAAAATCTTATATCATATATCTATGATTCTAGGATTCTAGTGTAACATACCAAGTAAGTAATGAATAATAGATATTTTTATATATGTCTATTAATGAATTAGATAGTGTTTTATAGGCTTAAAATGAAAATAAATCCAATCTTAATCATGGAATACACTAATATTTTTAAAAGATTGTTTTACTGCCTTTTGATGGAAAACCATTTTTGAATATATATTTTGACAATTTTATAAGCTATGTTTTTCAAAATAAACTTATTTTTATGACTGGGACATCAAAATTTACTTTGTGTGATTTTTTGGTATTTTTATGACAATGTTCATTTTTAATGAATAGTGAAAAATACTGCATTTTCCATCAAAACTGCTTCTTAATCTAATTTATTTATATGATTAGATTATCTTTTGAATTGTTTTTAAATTGAAACCATAAAATATTTTTACAATTTGATTCAATGGTGGACTTTGGAATCAATTTCACTTTGAAATTGGACTTAAACTAGTGTCAATCTTTTCATAGATATTGTTTCAAAAAAAACCCCGCTATTTGTCATGACAGCGGGAATTAATTATTAAATTAATTAATGTGACATATATGTTTTGAATTTTGTAAAATAGACTTCATTTTTGAATTCGGAATATCGAATATAGCTTAGAGTGAATTTTTGGTAATATTCTGAAACACTCCAATTTTTGATGAATAGTGAAACCACTAAGTGGTAATCAAGCAAACTGATTTTTCAGTTAAATGAAAGTTTACCACTAATGTGTATTGAATTTTGAAAATCCGACATACATGGTTGTCATTAGTATGTAAAATGTGGTTCAATGGGATGAAAATAATTTTTGGTGAATAGTAAATGTTTTTCATTAATCGCGATTAGAGGTAATTAGTGTAATTTAAGGTAAAAATGATATTATAAAAATATGGAAACACCATGACACTTGTCCTACCTCTATTGGATGAGTCATGGCCGACCAAGACAACCCATGGGTCGATATAGGGGACCCTATGGATCCTCTTGGGTGAGATAATGACTTTAATGCCTTTTTTTAAATAAAGGTGAAAATGACACTATCATAAATTGTTTTACTAAAACAATTTTTATAAGGGGTTATAATAATCATATTTTTGTCTATAAATACTCTCTGGAAAGATAAAAAAGATTTCCTACATCATAGAGTTTTTGTTATAATTTTTAGACATTAAATAAATTAATCTAATTATGACATTATGATGATGCAACGATGACCTCATTAATGAACAGTTTAAATAAAATGAAACGATAATATAAAATCTAAGACCTAAACTTGTCCAAAAACTATTGGATGGAAATATGTTGAAGCCTTATCATATTATCCTCGAATTATATCAATGTAGGACCATATAAA
Organism: Viscum album; assembly: GCA_963277665.1. Classification (NCBI taxonomy): domain Eukaryota; kingdom Viridiplantae; phylum Streptophyta; class Magnoliopsida; order Santalales; family Viscaceae; genus Viscum; species Viscum album. The sequence goes on from OY728159.1 coordinate 1,223,089,284, forward strand.
TTTGAAACACTTTTGAAAATAAAATAATAGTTTCATGATTTCCAAAAGTGCCCCTCCTCTCTTATTATAAAAGGCCCCCACCTCTACCTCATTTCACACACTCCTCAAGCCTTTGGCTCGCACATCCCCAGCCCATTTACTCTCTCCACATCCCTCTACTCATACTAGAGGATTCTCTTTGGGCATAATCCTTTCAAAATAAGCCTTTAGGCTCAAATCAAAAGGAGTTACACTTTTGAAGGTAATTCATTCTCTCATGTTCATTTGTTTTATTTTGCTTCTCCAACCCCCTAAACTCTTTTTATTTACTTATTTTGTAACAACACCAATATATTCAATATACTAGGATGTTGTTATAAGATTTATTCTAGCTACACTCTCACACAACTACATCAAATATTTAAAGAACATACGGTTTCCGTGGATGGCGAAATTCTGCCTCCCGAAACGATGATTGTTCAATACTCATTTAACACCTTCAAAGGTGTCCATTATGATGTCACTGTTTTTATATATGATATATAATATGTTTATTCTTTCCTTAATCTTCTGTGTTTTTCATTTATGGAATACCATTATTGTTTCCATTATGGGTAAACACGATATCTTCATTTTAGGAAGTGCGGACTACCTCCCCCGGAAAGTGATTTGATTCGTTAATACCATATGTGGGATGTGTAAAGGATAAAGTTAATGATATTATATATGTTATTATACTGGAATTATAATATACTCTTATATCATTATGATTCCATTCCAGAAAATACGAAATAGAAATGGAAGTAGCGTTCATGCGTACGTACGGCTTACCATCTCCATGAACGGTGCATTTCATTTCTTACCTCTAAATGTGATGTAATATAATAAATACATGTATATGCTGAATATATATGATATATATGTTATCCAAATCATTAATATCATTCTAGATATAACGAACCTTTGACCAAATTATCAACATGTAAGTGTAAGAAGCCTATTTTTGACTTAAGAACCAAATACTGACAAAATGAACATTATTAACTTAAATGATTACATGATGTTCATAACATGGTATAAAAGGAATAATTAACATGAAAAATGTTCTTAATCAGGTAGAGATTAACTCAAGTTTATTATTCAGGAGATTAAAGAACAGTCAGGTCATGTCGGATACGAGGTATGGGACTTCGTCTCAATCTCCTATCATTGAGGCATATTTTATTTTATACACAACCTTCTTTTATACGATGTATAAACCCCTTTGAATTTTATGCTTATTCAAAAGGAATATTTATTATACGAAGAATTTTACAAAACAACAAAAGGGAATGTTTTTCTTGTCGTACGTATGCGGCGACAACGACTTCTCCACCGCCGTGACCATTATTTGAGTTTCAGCTTCCTCTACAAGCCATACCCTTTTTTTTGAACGAAAAATAAATACCATGTTTTACTTTGGTATTGAAAATGGTTTTCATAGTGTTTTTATTATATCAATGTGTTGTATTTATATCTCGTGATTGAAATATGGAAATGTTATGTTTCCTTTATGCATGTTTTATGTGATATGATTATGTTATGGTTCTTGGAAATTATTATGAAGACAGGTGGTTCCATGATAAACTAAGGGAGGGTGATCCCGTTATAGCTCTCCAATGCATTGGGTAACGTGAAGGATTGAAACATTAAGGTTTCTCTGAAGATATTTAGGGAATATACTGTGATGGGTATTCCAAACGTAACCAAGAGGGTTACTCCTTATGTAAGAATGTTATGAATGCCTCAAGTTACCTTTATGTCTTATGATTTCTATGATTTATTCATATTTTGATGAGGTATGTTAAAGTGCTTATGTTTTATGGGTAAAGTATGATCTCATCCTTATGTATATATGTACCTATGTTTCCTTTCCATATTTTTATATCCCTTACTGAGCTTTTTATGCTCATCCCAAGTTTTTTTGAAATGTTTTTCATAGGTCAAGTGAAAGGTAAATGATATGATGATAGTGTCAAGGAAGTGTCAAGAAAGAATCCATGTTTTATTTTCAATATGTTTTTGTTGATGGGAAAAAGAATACTATCTTTTATTGTAACCACTTTGTTTAAACGTGGGTTGTAATGCATGTTTTAAGATCTAACTCTCTAAAACTATAAACCTGAAAAGATCCTCAACGTGTAATCTTGTGATAACTCAAGATTATGTAAGGTTTAAGGCTGGGTCCTTATAGTTGGTATCAGAGGTCGGTTTAGATAACTTTATGAGTTAGAATTCTATGTAATGATTATCCAAAAGGTTTTTTATTGTCAAATTGAAATGATATAGCATTCAAAGATTACCATGTTGCTTCATCTAAGACATGTTTGTTAAAGAATTGGTTTTCATAGAGGAATGATAACAACTTTTTTGGGAAGGCATACAGAGGGAAATGACCTTTCAAATCAGTATCCTGAGATGGTCAAAATCAGAACTAAACAGTTTGTTGCAGTGATGGCTCAGTTGACTCAGGTGAAAAATTTTGGTTGTTTTCATTGATGATATTTTGGTGTTTTCTAAAAGTAAAGAGGAGCATGAAAGACATTTAAGGCTTATTTTGAAAACCTTAAAAGAAAAGAAATTGTATGGGAAATTCATCAAGTGTGAGTTTTGGTTGCAACAAATTTCTTTCATTGGTCATATTGTTTCTAAAGATGGGATAACTATTGATCCTGCAAAAACAAAAGTTGTAGAATACTGGCCAAGTCCCACAAATGTAACTAAGATTTGTATCTTCTTTGGTTTGGCAGGCTATTACTGAAGGTTTGTTAGAAATTTTTCACGGTTATCTAGTCCAATGACTAAGCTAACTTGTAAGGGTGTTAAGTTTATCTAGACAAAAGAATGTGATGATTGTTTTTTGGAATTGAAAAGAAGATTGGTGAATGCTCCAGTTTTGGCACTACCTTTCAGGAATGGTGATTTTGTTATATACAGTGATGCTTCATTGAAAGGACTTGGTTGCGTCCTAATGCAGAATGATCAGGTAATTGCTTATGCTTCACGACAGTTGAAAACTCATGAGGTAAATTACCCTACAAATGATTTGGAATTAGCTGCTATTGTTTTCGCTTAAAAAATTTGGAGGCATCATTTGTATGGAGTAAAGTGTGAAATATATACTGATCACAAAAGATTAAAGTATATATTCACTTAGAAAGAGTTAAACATGAGATAGAGGAGATGGATGGAATTACTCAGGGATTATTATTGTACAATTCATTACCATCCGGGAAAAGCAAATAAAGTGGCTGATGCTTTGAGTCGAAAAATTAATGCTTCATTAGCAATTTTGCGTTGGGAACATGATCCCTTAGTTAAGGATTTGATGAAATTTGGCATAGAAGTTGTTGGTGTAGGAATTTCTTCTGTTTTGTTTCAGGTATCAGTGAGATCATCTCTATCATGTAGAATCATGCAAGCACAGAAGCAAGACAATGAGTTGCAGAAAAAGGTAGAGCTAGTTCAGAAAGGTAAGTTTCCTGAATTCAACATTGATAATGATTGTGTTTTGAGATTTGGGAAGAGATTGTGTGTGCCTTGGGATTCACAGTTGAAGAGAGAGTTGTTATGTGAAGCTCATAGTTCTCTGTTTTCAATTCATCCTGGCAGTACTAAGATGTATAGAGATCTGCGGGAGTATTACTGGTGGGATGGAATGAAAAGAGATATTTGTGATTTTACTGTGAAGTGTTTGACTTGTCAGCAGGTTAAAGCAGAGTGGCAGTTACCGAAAGGGATGCATCGGCCTTTACCAGTGCCAGAGTGGAAATGGGAGAATATATCCATGGACTTTGTTGTGGGATTACAGAAGACATCTTGAGGTAATAATGCAATCTGGGTTATTGTTGATCGCTTGACTAAATCTGCTCATTTCCTTGCTATACGAGAAACTTTTTCCCTAGATCAACTTTCCCGTTTGTATCTTAAAAAGATAGTCAGGTTACATGGATTTCCTCTCTCCATTGTATCTGATCGTGATCCCAGTTTCACTTCTAACATTTGGAAAGGCCTTCAGAAGTCGTTGGGTACTGAATTAAATTTTAGTACAGCTTTTCATCCTCAATCAGATGGGCAGTCAGAACAAACAATTCAGACATTGGAGGATATGCTACGAGCTTGTTCTATGGATTATCAGGGGAGTTGGGACCAACATCCTTCTTTGGTTGAATTTTCATATAATAACGGTTTTCATTCCAGTATACAGATGGCACCATTTGAGGGATTATATGGGAAGCGGTGTCGAACTCCAGCTTTTTGGGATGAAGTAGGGGAAAGTAAGCTAATGGGACCAGAGTTGGTAGAAGAGATGGCAGAAAAGGTTCAGTTGATTTAAAGACACATGAGAACAGCTCAGAGGAGGCAGAAAAGTTATGCGGACAACGGGAGGAAGGATATCTCTTTTGAGGTAGGTGATCATGTGTTTCTCAAAGTTTCTCCATGGAAAAGTGTTATGCGATTTGGTAAGAAAGGAAAGCTAAGTCCAAGGTTCATTGGACCATACGAAATTCTGGAGAGAGTTGGATCAGTTGCATACCGAGTGGCTTTACCTCCGATTTTATCTCAGGTACACAATGTTTTTCATGTTTCGATGTTGAGAAAGTATATGCCAGATCCATCTCATGTTTTGAGTCCAGAGGTAGTTCAGCTGGAAGAGAATCTATCTTACGAGGAACAACCGGTCCAGATTCTTGACCACAGGGAGCAGGTATTGCGGAATAAGGTGATTCATCAGGTAAAGGTTTTATGTAAAAACCATATGGTTGAAGAGGCAACATGGGAATCTGAAAATGCAATGAGGGATAAGTACCCCCATTTATTTGATAAGTAAATAAATTGCGGGGACGCAATTTTCTAATGGGGGGAAGGATGTAACATCCCAAGTAAGTAATGAATAATAGATATTTTTATATATGTCTATTAATGAATTAGATAGTGTTTTAGAGGCATAAAATGAAAATAAATCCAATCTTAAGCATGGAATACACTAATATTTTTAAAAGATTGTTTTACTGCCTTTTGATGGCAAACCATTTTTTAATCTATATTTTGACAATTCTATAAGCTATGTTTGTCAAAATATACTTATTTTTTATGATTGGGACATCAAAATATACTTTGTGTGAATTTTTGGTATTTTTCTGACAATGTTCATTTTTTAATGAATAGTGAAAAATACTGCATTTTACATCAAAACTGCTACTTAATCTAATTTATTTATATGATTAGATTATCTTTTGAATTGGTTTTAAAGTGAAACCATAAAATATTTTTACCATTTGATTAAATGGTGGACTTTGGAATCAATTTCACTTTGAAATTGGACTTAAACTAGTGTCAATCTTTTCATAGATATTATTTCAAAAAAAACCCGCTATTTGTCATGACAGCGGGAAATAATTATTAAATTAATTAATGTGACTTATATTTTTTTAATTTTGTAAAATAGACTTCATTTTTGAATTCGGAATATCGAATATAGCTTATAGTGAATTTTTGGTAATTTTCTGAAAAACTCCAATTTTTGATGAATAGTGAAACCACTAAGTGGTAATCAAGCAAACAGATTTTTCAGTTAAATGAAAGTTTACCACTAATGTGTATTGAATTTTAAAAATCCAACATACATGGCTGTCATTATTATGTAAAATTTGGTTCAATGGGATGAAAATAATTTTTTGGTGAATAGTAACTTTTTTTCATTAATCGCGATTAGAGGTAATTAGTGTAATTTAAGGTAAAAATGATATTATAAAAATATGTAAACACCATGAAACTTGTCCTACCCCTATTGGATGAGTCATGGAAGACCAATACAACCCATGGGTCGATTTAGGGGACCCTATGGAGCCTCTTGGTTGAGATAATGACTTTAATGCCTTTTTTTAAATAAAGGTGAAAATGACACTAACATAAATTGTTTTACTAAAACAATTTTTAGAAGGGGTTATACTAATCATATTTTTGCCTATAAATACTCTTTGGAAAGATAAATATATTTCCTACATCATAGTATTTTTGTTATAATTTTTAGACATTATATAAATTAATTTAATTATGACATCATGATGATGCAACGATGACCTCATTAATGAACAGTTTAAATAAAATGAAACGATAATATAAAATCTAAGACCTACAATTGTCCAAACACTATTGGATGGGAATATTTCGAAGCCTTATCATCTTATACAAGAATTATATCAATGTGGGACCTCAGAAATTCGAAACACTTTTGAAAATAAAATTATAGTTTCATGATTTCCAAAAGTGCCCCTCCTCTACTCTTATAAAAGGCCTCCACCTCTACCTCATTTCACACACTCCTCAAGCCTTTGGCTCGGCCATCCCCAGCCCATTAACTCTCTCCACATCCCTCTACTCATCCTAGAGGATTCTCTTTGGGCAGAATCATTTCAAAGGAAGCCTTTAGGCTCAAATCAAAAGGAGTTAAACTTTTAAAGGTAATTCATTCTCTCATGTTCATTTTTTTTATTTTGCTTCTCCAACCCCCTAAACTCATTTTATTTACTTATTTTATAACAACACCAGTATCTTAAATATACTAGGATGTTGTTATAAGATTTATTCGAGCTACAGTCTCACACAACTACATAAAATGGTTAAAAACATACGGTTTCCGTGGATGGCGAAATTCTGCCTCCCAAAACGATGATTGTTCAATACTCATTTAACACCTACAAAGGTGGCCATTATGATGTCACTATTTTTATATATGATATATAATATGTTTATTATTTCATTAAGATTCTGTGTTTTTCATTTATGGCATACCATTATAGTTTCCATTATGGGTAAACACAATATCTTCATTTTAGGAAGTGCGGACTACCGCCCCCTAAAAGTGATTTGATTCGTTAATACCATATGTGGGATGTGTAAAGGATAAAGTTAATGATATTATATATGTTATTATACTCGAATTATAATATACTCTTATATCATTATGATTCCATTCTAGAAAATACGAAATAGAAATAAAAGTAGCGTTCATGCATACGTACGGCTTACCGTCTCCATGAACGGTGCATTTCATTTCATACCTCTAAATGTGATGTAATATTATAAATACATGTATATTCTGAATATATATGATATAAATTTTATCCAAATAATTAATATCATTCTGGATATAACGAACCTTTGACAAAATTAACAACATGTAAGTGTAAGAAGTCTATTTTTGACTTAAGAACCAAATACCGACAAAATGAACATTATTAACTTAAATGATTACATGATGTTCATAACATGGTATAAAAGGAATAATTAACTTGAAAAAGGTTCTTAAGCGAGTAGAGATTAACTCAAGTTTATTATTCAGGGGATTAAAGAACGTTCAGGTCAAGTCGGATACGAGGTATGGGACTTCGTCTCAATCTCCTTTCATTGAGGCATATTTTATTTTATACACAACCTTCTTTTATACGGTGTATAAACCCCTTTGACTTTTATTCATATTCAAAAGGAACCTTTTTTATTCAAAGAATTTTACAAAATGACAAAAGGGAATGTTTTTCTTGTCGTACGTATGCGGCGACAACGACTTCTCCGCCGCTGTGACCATTATTCGAGTTTCGGCTTCCTCTACAAGCCATACCCTTTTTTTAAAAAAAAATACCATGTTTTACTTTGGTATTGAAAATGGTTTTCATAATGTTTTTATTATATCAATGTGTTGTATTGATATCTCGTGATTGAAATGTGGAAATGTTATGTTTCCTTTATGCATGTTTTATGTGATATGATTATGTTATGGTTCTTGGGCATTATTATGAAGACGGGTGGTTCCGTGATAAACTAAGGGGGGGTGAGCCCGTTATAGCTCTCCAATTCATTGGGTAACGCGAAGGAGTGAAACGTTAAGGTTTCTCCGAAGAGATTTAGGGAATATACTGTGATGGGTATTCCAAACGTAACCAAGAGGGTTACTCCCTACGTAAGAATGTTATGAATGCCTCAAGTTACCTTTATGTCTTATGATTTCTATGATTTATTCATGTTTTGATGAGGTATGTTAAAGTGCTTATGTTTTATGGGTAATGTATGATGTCATTCTTATGTATATAAGTACCTATGTTTCCTTTCCATATTTTTATATCTCTTACTGAGCTTTTTATGCTCATCCCATGTTTTTTTGAAATGTTTTTCACAGGTCAAGGGAAAGGTACATGATATGATGATAGTGTCAAGGAAGTGTCAAGAAGGAACCCATGTTTTATTTTCAATATGTTTCCGTTTATGGGAAAAAGAATACTATCTTTTATTGTAACCACTTTGTTTAAATGTGGGGTGTAATGCATGTTTTAAGATATAACTCTCTAAAACTCTAAACCTGAAAAGATCCTCAATGTGTAATCCTGTGATAACTCAAGATTATGTAAGGTTTAAGGATGGGGCCTTATATCTAGTATTGTAAAAAATAGATATATTATGTCCCTTTTATTACAAGAAAATGCAGACAATATCGAGAAGATGGGATCAATCAGAGATTGTTCATTCTTCAAATACCTTCTCTATGAACATGAGAGGATATGAGAGGATAAATTACCTCACTAATTTATGAAAAAATGTTTGATATTAATATTCAAGAGGCTAAAATTTGATTTTATACATAATTTATACTTTCCAAGATTAAACTTTAATCTTCAGAAAGTTAAAATCATCATTTTCGATCCATGTACCCACATATGACATAATAATCATTTCATAAATGTTACAAATATTTAATCACTCACTTATTACATGATTAAATGTTTCCTAATACAATAATACAATTAATACAATCCTTATTCTCTAAAAATAAGTTAACAAACCATGAAAATCCTCTGTTCATTTTGAAAATTATATTTTTTTCATATTTGATTTTATGATCAAACAAATTGTGAATACCATGAAAAATAAATTAAATAAACATTTTTATAACTTTCAATAATCTAAATAATTTTATTTTTCAATCGATCGTACTCATACCATCACCATACCTAATATATGGGAACCACTTCTCTGTAAACTCACACTCAATAGAATAAGTGTAACTTGTGTATAAAATTGGTGTGCGACCATCAGTATACATATCCGGATAGTAGTGTGTCCAACGCATAGACCAATAGTAGGTTCCAGAAACCCATCATGGACCCTAATGATATATGGAATGTTTTAGTTTTGTCAACCTCATATGAACACATTTAGTATAATATAATCTATTTATCTCATGATATCCCATCAATAAGGTTGCATAGTTGTTTCCTCATCCATTTGTTTCTTTATATATTTTGTGACCCTTTAGATAGACATACCTTCTTGTATATTGGTCATAGATTTAATGAATATTCCACCATCCATGTCCACCTATGACAAAAAACATATCTCTTCCTCAACTCAGAAAATAAAAAATTTATCGTGATCACTCAACCCATTCCATACCATCAATGATGCACCCATCACACGGTACCTCACCATGACATCAATTCCATAGTTTTTTACTTACATGAAATTACATCATCAAATAGTATATATTTTTTAGTGATCTAATGTATGGATAATAATACACTTTTTCATAGATAAAAACAACCAATGATGTATCAATGCATTATTTTCCTTATTGGAATGTATAGCCTCATGATCTCTTATACATGAGATCACTAAGTGTAATCTTCAGGAAAATAAGTCTTAATGATTAGGATCCTCAAGAACATGATAGTAAAGAATAATATGTTTCATTTCTATATGATATATCTATACAATATGAAATATGTTTATTATTACCTTTATAGTATCCTAAGGTTCTCAGTATAGTATGAAATTGCTAAAACCATTTGATATGACACACAATATGAGGAAATCTCCATGTAAATAGTGGATGAAAAAGTATCAAAACAATTTTGAAATGAATAAGAACATGTATATATAAAATTTTATGCATGTAATGTTAATAAAACAAACTAATGGAATTGGTTATATGGAAGCAATACACAATACACCCACATTAACTAGATCCAACTAGAAACATTTCTCAACTAACTAGCTCTCACAATAGTATCAAGATTTTGTTGAGATATTGACTTAGTCGGGGGGGGGGGGGGGGGGGGTCTTCCATGTTATAATCTTTTCCAACTCTACTAACTATGAGATAAACCCTCTCTATAATATCCCCCAATAGATGACACATACGAAGTATATTTTTTTGCGGTGTAAACTTGTCTCTTTAACAATAACCACTTCCTAGTATAATCATAGTATACTGTAACATTTTCAACTTGTAGGAAAAATTCCGAGATCAAAAATAAATTTGGGTATCCAAACTATATCCTTATTTATATATTAAGTAATTATATACTTTTAATATATTGTTGAATTAGAATCTAGGGACTTATTCGAGCTTCTCCAATTCACTACCCCACAATTCATGAAAAATACACAGCCTGATTGTATTTTTATAATATCATGATCTATATGGAATATGGAATCAATGTATTCCATCATGACTAGATCTACATATACTCCATACACTATAATACTTCCATTATATGTCTTTATTACTTTAGGATAGTCTTCAATGCTTCCCAATGCTACTCTAATCAATTGTCTTCAAATATTCTATATATTCTAAATTAAATGGGAATATAAAACCTACAACATAGAATAACACACAAGATAGATCAAACTATTTAAGAATAATGGATTCTAGTAATTCTTTCAATATATTCCTATATTTTTTTTGGAAAACCTTCTTATAGATATTAATTTCATTTGATTCTAGAAACAATCCCTTCACATATTGTTTAATATTACACCATTTGAGAACCCTATCAATATGTGAACAATGTATTAGCCTGAACTACCTCTATTGTCTATCTCTATAGATCATGATCCATATAGTATAGGCTACTTCACCTAATTCATTCATGGAGATTCATTCAAATAAAAAATTATTTACGGATTGTAAGAATTGTACTTATTTATTATTCATAATATTTTATAAGAATATAAAAATAATAAAATGTACTTACACTATCCTTTTTATAGAAACATGGATCTCTTTGGTTCTTCAGGTAGGAATATTCTCTTAGGGGCTAAAAAAATTGATATTCCATGATCCATATTATTTCTCTAATCAATAAATGGATCTCTGCATCTTGTACAATTTAATTGGACTCTATTATGTAATGAACCATTCTAGTTGTTTCATATGGATATCTTCTAATAACATTCTATTTTGAAAAGTATTTTCCATATCCATTTTACAGATTAAATAATTATGGAAGGATTCTATTGAAGGTAATATTACAATGGGCCATTTACTGCAACTGGAAATAAGTATTCATAATAGTTGGTTCCTCAAAATTTCTTGAAACTCTTCTCTACTAGTTGGACTTAAAAGTGAAACATTGACCATCAATGCACATTTTTTTCAAGAATACCATATACACAAATAAGGCTTTATATCTTCTACTGGGTATTCCAAAATCGAAACATGATTTTGGTACATCGACTGCATTCTAAAGTTCATGGATTCTTTCCATTAAGAAGATCCGTTTCCAACTAAATCTACCTTACAAGTCATAGGATTATCATTTTATATCAGTAAAGTGACAGCTGACTCAGTGACAAGTAAACCATCTATATAAGGTTTTCTAACATCTCTAGTATAAATTTTATTTACTTGTGTCTTGGGAACATATTTATCTCCAAAAATATCTTTTGGATATTTTTACCATAATAACTTTGGTTTAGATTTTCTGCCACATTCTTTAGTGAATATCACCAAAAGGATAACAGTATAGTTTCATGAATCACTATTTACATGGCCATGTCAACCATGGTTAGAATCCTCCTTTCACTAACACCATTCAAATGAGGATTGTAAGGAGTAGTGAGTTGCAAAATTATCCGGCATTCCTTTAAATGATTGATGAAATAATGGTTATGATACTCTCCACGTTGGATGGAGTGTATTTTCTTAATCATCATACTTATTTTATTCTCTAATTCATTCTAATATTCCTTAAACATGTGAAATAAAGATGAATTATACATCATCATGTATATATATACATTTCTACTACAGACATTGTTAAAGGTAAGGATGTAAGAAAACCACCACTTTCCTCTACTGAAAATGGACACATATATTTGTATTAAATAATCCCAAAGGTTCATAGTATCATTATCATTTCCCACCAGAAGGTTATTTTTAAATTTTTACATTGAATGAAAATGTGACATACATCCAAGGGGTTTAACACCAATTAGTCTAAATACATTACCTGATATAGTTTATATAAAGGATCCTCATTTGCATGAGCTAGCATAATGATCAATATGTGGTTAGGAAATAACTTATTATCATCGTATTGACCATTGGTTGTCAGTACTTGATTATCTAGTTTATGTACATAAAATCAATTGATAAAATGTTCCATAAAATAACATATTGTATCCTTATACATAAGAAAACATTTATTTATAAACTTGAATAAAAATTACATAGTGTCTAAACTCAACACTAATATTTTTTCTCTAGAAATATATGGTACATAATAACAACTATTATGTATAATAACCATCACTCTAGGAAAATTAGGATGATACTCTTTCACTCATAAGGCTACTATACTCGAAAGATTAGAATCTCAGATATCAATATCTTCTTTTTCAATTATCTTGAGTCTACATGCATATTATATTGGAATACAAATGTTTTACCCACATGCAGTATCTAAAACCCATCCTATAGTAGTATATAAATTGAATTCAATAAAAAATATACCTGATTCATAAGTGTCAACTTCTTTATTCTTCATAAATATACAATTATTCTTCCAGCATCCATTCTTTTGATATGAAATTTAGACTGCATGATTCTGAAAGTATTCTCTATGAATATTTGTCTTGTAAAAAATGTGGTGCATCAGTGTCTTTAACTTTGAGTTATCCCTTAACAATTTTATCATTCCTTTCTTTCACTATTTCACTATAATCACTGATGATATATTAGTAATCATATAATTAATTTATTGGAGGACTAAAAATAAAATATCTAGGAATGAAAAAATTAGTTAATTCATATTATAATTGAGATTGAATTTCAAGAATATATGCATTAAAAAGGATAAAATGAGATTAGTTATTAGGTCTTCATTTAGTTGGAACAATGGTTATTCATGTCTCTTTCTGTGGAAGAATTTCATGAGTACAAGAGGTTCTACTCTATTTACATCTTCTTACCAAAATCTATATAGAGAAAATGATATCACATATATTTACTTTTTAATCCCTCACTCGGTGAAACTTCAAGAGGTATAATATCACATGGAAGGAATCAGTATCCTTATCCATTTTCTATAGCTCACTAGCCAGAAAAGGAAACATGAAATAATAAGCATTTAGCGCATCATCCATATTTTTATTATATATATATTTTCTCACATTTATTTGTATCTAAGGGAGATTAATAGTAATTTGGGATACCATCACTTAATGTATCTTCTCTTGGAGTAGTACTATTAATAAGTTCCTATACCACACTCAGATGTTCTATTCGGACATGATATTCTCTCTATCAAATATTGATGGTAGTGAAATTGAATTATTGGTGGCGGTTGTTTGATCTAGAAAAATTAAACATTGAATATTATAACATTATCTTTATCAATAGTATAATGTTTCAAATTATTAATTATAAATATCTTATAGTATTTTTCAAATATTAGTAGCCATCAACTGCTAGATTCATACTACACAGTCGCTTGAGTATTTAAGTGACATGGTTCATAGAATCCTATCATTATATTATAAAATATATGAATACACCGTTAATATTTGAATATCTTGGTTGGTTTCGAACTATACAACTGTATTATCTTGAAACACATTGATCTTATTTAGTGGAGTTAAATCTCTTGAAAATAATTACTTATTATTGATTAATGATTTGACTCTAAAGTTGCAACAATTTGGTTATGGATACTTTTTTCTTTTAACATATTTAATTCAACCCACCGCTCAAATAAAAAATACTATGATATACGATACACACTCAATTTGGGAAAATAAGAACCCTAAGAAATATTATCCAAATTCAAGTGATGGAAGTAATTTAACGACTTAATATCTTCTATGAGGAATTTGGTTAACTAATCACATCAATTTAAAAGAAATTTATTTTTAAAAGTATTCTTCTATCTAATTGCATTTGAAATTTAACCATGATTTTAAATAGAAAACACTCACCATGAAGGTCCATTTTATCTTTACATGGTAGTTTATTATCATACTATGAGATCATGTGTAATAAATTCACATTCCCAAAATAATAAATACACACTTGATAAAATAAATAAATATTGACAAGACCATGAGTTCAAAATTATTGGTAAATATATTGAGTGAGAAATGGATTAAGAGAGATCAAAGGGTAACTCATAAAGTTAATACTTGACTAGAATTTGAGCTCCCACTACTCCAATGAATTTCAATTTTTCAGCTTACACTGGCTCTCAACTCAAACAACTTTTCCACATACATTTCTAATTTTCAAAATGTATACTACCATTCAGGTTATGTGAATTTAGGTTGAAATTTTATTTTTTTCACATCAATGTGGACACATGAGTCGATATACAAATTAAAGATGGAGGGAAAATATGCAGATCATCAAATTAAAATGAAGTTATATTTTTATAAACCTTAACACAATAATTAATTTAAATAAATAATAAAACAAATTAGCAAGTTTTGGTCTCAGTTCAAGATCAATAAACCTACAATTATATTTCTTATGAAAAAAATAAATTTTTTAGAATAAAACCCATGGGTATTTGTAGTTTCCTAAACTTCACCAATATAATTTTATTTAATTATACATATGACAAATGGCACCAGATATTATTTTAAATATCCTATAATTAAAATTAATTTCAGAAACTCTTTCATAAATTTTAACGGTGTATTTGGACCTAAATTATATTCATTAAAATTATTTTAGGTCTTATGATAGGTTAAATTATATATATTTATTTTTATAACAGAATTTTCATTCATTCTCTCATCAATTGATCTCTGTGATAATTTACATGACCTGCATGTCATCATTGTATTAATGGATTTGTCAATGGGTCCCCAATCTATTACATTATTTCAAATATACATGTATATATATGTATATGTATGTGTGTGTGTGTCTCCCTAATCTCATTTCTCAAATGATATGATATTGAAAAAAGGGTTTTGGGTCATTTGGGGTGAGTATAATTTCTTATCCTAAATAATAGCTATTTTTTAAAAAATTAAGATTATTTTCCCCAATATTCATGAAAACACTCCAAAAATAAGGATGATATTTTTACTACAAATATCTTATTTTACCAAATTTGATGCACAAATTTTTTATTTCCTATTTATTAGTCTATTATAAAAGTCTTTTTAGAAATAGTTTGACTAATATATCCCTTTTCGAGACCAAATCTGAAACTGTATTGAGACATTATAGCATCTTTGTATGTTTTGAAACTGGAAGTAGTGTAACCACTTATAATGAGTAATACCTCACCTCCAAATACCAAAAAAATCTCATTTATTTTCCTCTAGGACTTAAGGATGTTCTTATTAATGAAAATTGTTATCCCCATGATATTATATTTGTATCTAATTTTCATACTCAAATAATATGATGAGGTAGTCTGAATATATTACATAGTATCATTATAGATATAATGGTTGATATATAATAAATCTTATCAACTTCTCTCATTTATAACTCAATTTAAGGAAAACAATGTCATCCCAAAATGCATTACATGTCACTTTAAAAATAACCTCTTTTATATTTATTTGTGTTAAACGTATTTACTAGATTTACAATTTTTGTGTTCTATATTTTTCTATATAACATATTTAATCAATCATAATTGATATAAATACACAATATATTGGATGTTTTACCCATGTATTCCATTATGAAGAACTTTCCCTTCAATACCTTTATTTAATTTACCATGGGGATATCATTTCTGATGAGTCGTATGTCATCCATGTAAAAGATAAGAAACATTGATCAAACCTAACTCTTTGATTGAAACACAAATTAATATTTTATAACTCTAAGAAGAATTATTTAATCCCTAAATGTTCTATTATAAATATCATGACTTATTACTATCAATAAGAACATTAAAACCTATGGTAAATAACATAGAAATATCCCTCACTTAATTATAACTAAGAAACGTGATTTCCAATCCATTCAATGTATATCATAATAATATTTAGTTATAATTACCAAAAAAATCTAAATCAAAATTATCATCACTATCAGTGAATATGACTCTCCATATTTAATATACGAAATTTTATAACACATTTGTAGCAAGTAATATGTATAGGCAGACCCTCTTTAATCCTTGGATGTTTTCTTAAGGGACATCATATTTCACCATAAAGGAGTCACCCCTTAGGATGTATCAGCCATGTTCCAAATATGATTTTTTTTTATTCCATCATAGATATGATGGAATATAACCATTTCCTAAAATAAAATATCTTAATGGATTATTGATGGTCAGTTATTATTAAACCATAAAAATAATTCACATTAATTGTCCACATGAAATTCATTTCTCATAGGATGAAAATTATTCCTGTGACACATTTAGGGTTTTAGTGTAACAAAAAAATATTCTATTTCCACCATCATTATATAATGATACAACATTCCATATTAAGTAAAATTAATATTTTTTAGTCCTAAATTTATCCTAGTTTAATTTTCTATCAACTTATACCTTGATTGATGTAATTCGACTCAATTAAAATGCTAAATTAGGTTAAAACACATGTTGTTTAATTGTATAATAGAAATAATAAGACCTGGTATTCTTAATATAATGTATAAAAAGGAACCATTCTAATTTACGGTAAATTTTATTTGAAAATGAATATATTATATACATTTATAGACCTTAAATATTCATAATTTAAAAATTGGTATTCCTATTGGTTCATATCTCAAATTGATTCATTATAACTACTCTTTATGGAATGAAATTAAGTAAAAATAATGATTTTTATGTAGAATTTTTTAATAATGAGGTGTAGAGGCCAAAAAAATACATCATAGTTCAATCCATGTCCAAAAATATATGATTAATAATCTAGAACCCACAATTCCACAATGTTTTTAAAAATGAATTTGTTGTGAACAACTCAACAATATTTGAAATGATCTATAAATTCCTAACTCAATTTTCCACCAACTTATCTAACTATAAAGTTTTAATGATTTTTTTAAATTTGATTTGGTAGAAAATTTATAAACACCTAATTCTATTAAAATTTTAATTATGTATAAAATGTACTTATACCATCATCATTCTATTGTACTCATTCTTCCATATATGTCACTACATTTTGATTTAATAGTATTTGATACCTCTAAATATTTCTACTAAAAGGATCTATAATATTATTATATTTAAAAAAAATTAAATATGAAAATGATTAATAATTAGTAATTTCCAAAAATCCATTTATATAGGTTCTATGGTTGTGTTTCTCATTTTTATTCCCATGGCCCAATTAAAATGATATTTTTTTTATAATCAACCTTAAATTGATTATGATGATTGTTATATACTATATTATCCATCTTAATATTTTACAAACTATTATCCATATTCATAATTATATAAACCATTGATTCATATATATAATTTTCATTTTGTATTAATAAATATCAAAATTAAATCTTACTCCAAAAGAAAAAATATATATATAATTTACATAGATAATCTGCTCATTGTAATAGTTCTAATTTAAATAACTAATCCATTGGGTAGGAATATTTTAAAATAATTGATTCAAATATGGAAACTCATACCCCCATACTATCATAGAGATGTAATTCCCCATTCATCAATCCCCTCGAATTCTTTAGTTGAAATTTATCTACAATAAATGATTGATGCACATCCAGTATCCAATACCCATGACTCAGAATTAGAAAATTTGGTTTTAATGGGATTAATATACATACTCTAAATGTGCATATACTTATAAAAATTTATTAATCATAAATAACAATATAAAAATCTTTAGGTCTATCATATAAGATATCTAATAAATTTTCATGATACATGTTATTATCATCAATATGTCCTCAAATAATTAGAGTATCATATTTTATATTATTTCAATAAGATCATTTATTAAATGCAGTCCTTATAAAAATGAGGACCAAATATATCATATTCCTTTCATTATAAAATATATAAATTTCAATAATTATTTATTAAATGATATTTTTCCACTCAAAAAGTAATAAAATTGTTATGTACTCATGTCCATCATAAAAAAAGTGACTCTTGAATACTTGAGTAAACAACCATTTTCAAAAATTTATTATATGTCTAAACTAAACTCAATTCACATTTTATTCTAAATAAAAAATTTCTTGGATAAGTGAATCATGATATATTATGGTGTTCCATTTTAACATAACTCATGGGGATACAAATATCTACCATTCCTTATATAAGATAATCCACGGGAACTCATGTTTATCCTGAACAAAACCATTTTGATGATCAAGGAATTTGAATATGTTAACATTAGATAGAATATCACATGGAGTTTTAAAGGGTTCTTATTGTATCACTATTTCCATATGCATCTAACGCATATCATACCTAACTATTTCACCCTATGAAAAAATTACATATTGATTTAATTATTATATCGTATTCCTTTAGTGAAATTGATATGTTTTAATCTTATTAATGTATAAAACATTATATAATAAATGATTTATGTTACTTAACCATTAATAAATCAACATATATATCCACATATCCAATTATAGAATATACGTCATGTTCCTGAAACCCTTTAATTAAAGTATTAGAATTTTTACAAATTCAAATCCCTATAATAGGTATCACAGTTGGAAAATTAGCTAACCCCATATTTTTGTAAAGAGAGATGATTCAACAAAATAGTGATAAGTTTAGACCATATCCCATTATCCATAGATCAATATGCAAAAGATACCTCAACTAAAACACAACATTAGTACAAAGTATGAAAAAATAGAAAATAACTCTTATTTTTAAAATTTTAATTACAAAATTTAGTAAGGTATCTAATTGAATGAAAACAAAACATATTGTGACATACATTTCATTCAATTGTTATATGAATTGTTTGAAATTTAAAATAAAGCACTAAAAATAATTTAAACTAATGAATAAATGATTCATAATAATAAAATATTAATAAATATTAATAATAAATAATTATTTTCTTGACCCCATTTCATTTTGTATTATGTCTTATTTAAAGCTACAAACTCGAATAAAAACAATGTTTACAAGAAAAAGAAATGGTTTTATATGGATATACCATAAAATATAGTTAAGAAACAATTTCTATATTAACATCCTTTAATAACTTCCTTCCCTATTATTCACTCACATTCTTCCCGTCATCAATCGTTTTTTAGGGTCACATAGTTTTATTTTTAAATGTCCTTATTGAACTGTTAAGGTTGTGTCTTTCCATTATTATTATTCATTCTTATATTTTTCAAATAATTAAATAAAATCACTTGTAACTAAATTATAGGGTTGTTTTGATCATTCGACTTAGATAATCCTGAATAGATTTGGTTTGTAATGGCCTGGACCTCTCTGGTCCATTACTTTGTAAAAATTTTATGTGGTCAAACATGACGTGTGTTATAATAATAGTTTTTTTCATAATAATAATTGATAAAGGTGGTGTGAAAATATTTGGTGTTAAATAGATTAAATGATTTTAATTTAATCATTGTGAAATAAAAGAAATAAAATTGTATGTATTTAATTCAATGAGGGTAGGTGCATGGTTTCTTTTTGATTTATAAATTAATAAATTATATGTGTAATGGGAATTTGATGGGAGGCGCATGGAATAAATTATAATAGAATAAATTATAATAAATGAGGCACATGTAATAAATTATAAAGTAATGAAATGCATGGGGCACAACCCCTTATGGGTTAATACAACATGAATTTTGGAATATTAAAATAATTATAATAATATTAATTTAATAGATTATGAAAATAATAGTAAAATGATAATAAGAATAGAAGGGGTTCCCAACCCTGGCATGAATATCATGTGATTGGAGAGAGGGAGTAATTATAAGATAATAATGGGCGTCAATAATAATGATAATAATAAATGATGATGATGGGAACCCATTGATGAAATTGAAAGAGGGTTTGTTACTATTAAATAATAATGGTAATGGTGGATTTTAGTGTGTGATTAATTAAATTATTTGGTTTAAATTTAATATGAGAATAACCATGGTCTACTAATTGAATAGGATTAAATTAGAACAATAATGATGGGTGTTATTATTATAAATTTATTAATAATAAATTTTAAGTGAGAAAAGAGATGGGGCGTGATAGACATGGAGTAAAGGCAAGGGGGAGGCGCCACTTTTTGTGGAGTGGGTGAAAGATTGGAAAGAGAGTGTAGAGAGAGTGTGAGAATTAAATGGGGAAGTAATAAAAGAAAAGAAAAGGAAATCAATTATGGAAAAAGGGAGCGAGGCACACAAAATTGGAGAGAGAGTGGTGTGTAGATTTGGGTATTTAAAATAAATCAATTTAAAATAATAATATAATAATTATGTTAATGTTTTTGTTGATAAAAAACTTTATTGACCGTAACTTATTCATGCGACCTCAGTTTCACGAACAATCTACGGAACCGCGACCCAGATTCCAAGACGGACATTTTATGTCCAATATTGGAAGTCTTTTTTGGGTTTTTGGATTGGGTACCTGAAGAACTTGAAAAATAATAGATTTAATAATATTATTAAATCTTCAACCCTCCATAACTCTTGTGTACGATGTCCGATTGAATTCTCGTCATTGGTGAGGTGATCTTGTCATTAATACGATCGATTCAACTCTAATGTGGAATATTAAATTATGGTTCATGGCTCAGTTCAACGAAACACCCAATAATATTTTTTTATTATTATTACAGGATATTGCTTACAACATATATCCCTCATATGGTGTTTGAATGGAGAACCTTCTGTGACGTTCCAACCCTGAAATTAAGAGGGATGATTCAAAGACCATAAATACTATATTAATTATTCCCATGGATTGGGATGTATTTTTACTCGATCAAACCGCATGGGTTAATGCGATACTCTTTTAATGGGGAATTAAGATTATTTTAAAACATCGACCCATTAAATCTTCATAAAGGACAAGATACCATCTTCTATGGTTCTTCTTCATTGTTATTGGCTATGAGATTCTAGAACCTTTCAATCCTTCCCAGAGGAGTTAAACAATCAAACTTTACTCCTTGGATCGATTCTGTTTTGTTTTGATGAAACCGAGCCATATCAATCAATCCTCAATATAAGGTATGTTTTATAGTCATTCTTTCAGGACCATCTTCTCCTATTTCTCCCTCCCATATTAAATCATGTAATCTACATTCTTCTAATGGGGTTTTTCTTGGGCTTTGGCTAGTGTGATTGTTCTGTGGCATCCTCGGGTGGATGCAGTTGGCGTGAGAGGGGGGATTGTGACCCATTGTGTGGAAAAATAATGTCAAGAACTCTTCGAGGTAGGGGATTCATTGATTCTCTTTTCTTTTACGTGAAACTGTATTGTTATCATGTTTAATCCCACTGGATGGAAATGGAATTGACATAATAAATATTTTAACAGGACAAATAAATTGAAATCTATTGTATGTTATTTCTTCATGTTTTTCTAGATTGTTTTATATCTATGAATGAATTGTTTAAGCTATTAGTTCTCGATGGAAATTGGTAAAGAACGTAAATTGGGATTTATTTATTATTATTTTGCTATAGGTAAGGAGGCATGTAAACGAATTTGGTTCTTGTTGTAATTTTATGTTAATCAAATTAGTGGAGTAAGCATGTTTATTTATTTTAGATAACTTACTGGTTAGGTTTCTTGAATTTGGATCCAATGAATAATAAATTGGTTAAACCATGATGGATTAAAGAACTAGTTTTTTGATAATTCCTTAAAGGGTTTTGAGTTACCCTCTTGATTGTTAAAGGGCCAAGATCCCAATTAAATATGGTGTTTTTTCCTTCTATATGTGATGTGATGTGATCCTGGACGGTTGTTGTGATATGTGGGGGCATGGAGGCTTTAGGTTGTATCATCGAATGATGCCTAGAGTGAAGAGAAGCATCGGTTTATGCATGTGGGTGTCGGGGAGGACACCGGGGTTAATGGAATGGGATGGAAGTGATTGTTGGTTGCTGGCTGGTTCGTTGGTTATTGATCTGCATTACTTTTCCACAATGCTCAAGGCAGCTGGTCTTGCTTACCCTTCTCCTAAAATAGGTGAATACACAAGGGGTAATCCACGTGATTTCCGTGTTTAGCTTCTCAATGGGGAATGGGTCTACACTCTTGTTATAGGATGAAAAGAATTGACGGGTGGTACATCTACTCACCGTGTTGAGACCCTTTTGTTTAGTATCATAGAATGTTTTTATTGAATTCCTAGGAATATGGAAAAATAATTTTCTAATGAATATTGGAATAAATGGTTTTAACCCATGGGGTTGGATTTTGATGGGACATAATGATGAGGTTTTAATTTTTGAAGGAACAATTGACATTGGGTGTGATGCTAATGAAATTTAATGTGGAATTGTTCATGGTAAATTAATATTTAAAGAATTAATTAATGTACACTAGAACTGATAAGAAGGGAATGATGTAATCTAATAAATATCTTTAAATGGTTGTGTGCTTATAGGATAACTAGTCTTAGATGTAGCAGCCCAGATTCTAAGAGACATATCTGCAATTATGTCTAAGACTAGGTAATTCCCATAGCGTGGCTATGAGATATAATATATCCTACACTTATTGTGTTTCTATATGCTACTCCACCTGGACATTAAGGGAAACTAACACCCCAAGTATTCTGAGCCCTAGGGGGTGTTTTCCCCGACATTCAGGTGGGAGGATGAATGGCTTACTAACCCATTTGGCCCCACCCTCTTCTCTTGGAAGTTACTTGTGCTGAAAGGCACATTGGTTTGTTTTCCCCACATATGTGCGTAGAGGGCTGTAATGTCTTGTGGTTATTGACAGACATATATTTTGGATATCGTATACTATGTACTACTATAGGTGTAACGTGTATAGGATGTGATGTCTTGAGGATCCTTACTCGGTGTAAGGGTTGTAACGACTTGAGGTATAATACCTGATGTATGATACATGTTATGCGAGATGTGGTGGCTCCCGGAAACTACCTGGTTACTTTTGGTTGTGAGGATGGTGTGGTTCTTTTCCCAGGTGTCTCCAGGCAAGCCTTTGTGGAGCACGAGGTTCATATTGTGATGCTTTGCCCATGTGTCTGCAGGTAAGTCTTTTTGGAGAGAGATGCTCAGGACGTGCGACGTTGGGGAAAAGCGGAAAACCAGTGGGGAAGTAGTAGCGGGGTACCCTTCATATTCATTATTATATGATATATTCTTGTACGTGTCACTTGGTGAGAGTATCCATGGTGAGGTTGGGAACTTAGTATACTTGTTTAGGTAATAAGTTAGTTTCATTTGTTGTTCAATGTACTTTAGCATGATTTCATTACTTTTCATGATAGGATTTGGGGAGGATCCTACTGAGTATACTGTTATACTCACACTATGTATATATAAAATGTTTTTCAGGTAACTTGGTGAAGGTTGGAGATTAAGTTGGTTTTTAATATCTTGGGGTTTTAGGAGCTGTCCAGGCTTGTGGTTGCTGCTATTTTTACTTTCTATCGTGTACTATTAGTTTTCCCCGTCTGGTTGACGTACTTTTGAATGAAATTTCATAGTTGTACTTAGGATTTTTTATATTTTAGTCTGAGTTAGAGTTTATTGGTGTCTATCTTATCTCTCTCTTTCGCGTGTGTTCTCTTAGAGGGTAATGCCTCCCAATTGTGTGTTAATTATACCATTGGTTCTAGTCGCCAACCCGGGGCCTACGGGAGACAAGACTCGTGGGTTATTATCTCCCTTCTCACATTTTCGGCCCAAGAGGGGTGCACTTTGTGGGTAGGGGATCGTGACAGAGTGGTATCAGAGGTCTGGTTGAGGGATAGGATGGAGTTTGGAGTTAGGCATAGGTTAAGTTGCATGGGTTTGAAGGGAAACACTGTCAGTCATGATTAGAAAGTTAGGTAAACCCTATAGACCGGGTAATAGATAGGCTTTTAGGGCCCCCTATGATCTGATGTGCGGACCTTTATGTTTACAATGGCTACTAAACAATGTGATACGGGTTGCAGGGTAGAGACCTAGGAATGGATCATTCATCATTATTTGTTTTGATTGTGTTTGAATGGGTAGACCTTGGAATAGGTTAACCTAAAATAAATGAATGAAAACAATAAATTTATTAATGTTGGTTCTTCCATATTCCAGTCTTAGGAACTCTAACTGATGTTATTTTACAGGTATGGCTCCAGGTCAACATCCTCGTCAGGTTTTCATAGAAAATGTCCAGCTGGCTATTCTAGCTGATCCTCGTAGGGTAGAGGTTGACAATGAAGACACTTGGAGGAAGACACTCTGAGAGTTTTAGCGCCGGAGTATGCAGAAGTATGAGGCCTCCGTTTCAGATGCAGTCACGGAAGACTGGTTAGAGGAGTTTGAGATATGATTTAGTTCGATTCGTGCTCGGAAAGAGCACTGGGTCTCCTTGGTTGTGACGATGCAACGTGGATAAGCAAAGGAGTGGTATTTTTTATTCCTCATGGATCGTGAGGAGTCAGTGATCTCATGGGAGAAGTTCTGAGACAGGTTTAGAGTCGAGTTTCTTTCGTCGACTACGAAGGCGTCCAGTCGCTAGGAGCTTCTTACCCTTCGACAAGGGAGCTCCAGTGTTTGAGAGTTTGGAATCTGTTTCAGGAACCATTTAAAATATACTTTGGACCTATTTCCAGATGAGGAGGCCAGGGTGAGGCATTTCTAGGAGGCTTTGCATTCATAGATCCACCACCAGGTCACCCCATTTATGCTGAAAACATATCTTGAGGTACTGACGAGAGCCCTGAGGGGTATCGTGCGGGGTGATTGTTCGGGCCTTTCCCATTTTTATGGATTTATTTTATTCTTGAGTATGAGAATGTTTTGAGAGGTATCTGACATAATGGCCCGGACCTCTTTGGTCCATTACTTTGTAAAAATCTTATGTGGTCAAACACGACGCGTGTTATAATAATCCTTTTTTTATAATATTAATTGATAAGGGTAGTGTGAAAATATTTGGTGTTAATTAGATTAAATGGTTTTAAATTAATCAATGTGAAATAAAAGAAATAAAATTGAATTTATTTAATTCAATGAGGGGAGGTTCATGGTTTCTTTTTGACTTATAAATTAATAAATTATGTGTGTAATGGGAAAATGTTGGGAGGTGCATGGAATAAATTATAAAGGAATAAATTATAATAAATAAGGCACATGTAATAAATTATAATGGAATGAAATTCATGGGGTGAAACCCCTTATGGGTGAATCCAACTTGTATTTTGGAATATTAAAATAATTATAATAATATTCTTCTAATAGATTATAAAAAAAATAAACAGATAATGAACAATGGAAGGGGTTCCCAACCCGTGTGTGAATATCATGTGATTGGAGAGAGGGATTAATTATAAGATAATAATGGGAATTAATAATAAAAATAATAATTAATGATAATGATGGTGAACTATTGATGAAATTGAAAGAGGATTTATTACTATTAAATAATAATGGTAATGGTGGATTTTAGTGTGTGATTAATTAAATGAAATGGTTTTAATTTAATATGAGAATAACAATGGTAAACTAATTTAATAGGATTAAATTAGAACATTAATTATGGATGTTATTATACTTAATTTTATTAATAATAACTTTTAAGTGAGAAAAGAGATGGGGCATGATGGACATGGAGTAAAGGCCATGTGGATGACACTTTTTGTGGAGTGGGTGAAAGATTGGAAATTGATTATAGAGAGAGTGTGAGAATTAAATGGAGAAGTAATAAAAGAAAAGAAAAAGGAAATAAATTAAGGAGAAAGGGAGTGAGGCGCACCAAATTGGAGAGAGAGTGGTCCGCGGCTTTGGGTATTTGAAAAAAAAATAAATTAAAATAATAATATAATAACCATGTTATTTTTTTATTGATAAAACACTTTTTTGACCGTAACATATTCGTGCGACCTCATTTTCACAAACCGTATGTGAGAGTGTGACCCAGATTCTGAGGCTGACATTTCAAGTCCAATATTTGATGTCTTTTTTGGGATATTGGATCAGGTACCCAAAGTTCTCCGAAAATAATAGATTTAATATTATTATTAAATATTCGACCCTCCATAACTCCTGCATGCGACGTCCGATTAACTTCTCGTTAGTGGCGAGGTGATCCTGTCATTAATACGACCGATTCAATTATAATTTGAAATATTAAATTATGGTTCATGGATCGTGTCCCCAAAACACCCAATATTGTTATTATTATTATTATTAAAGGATATTTTATCCAACATATCTCCCTCATACGTTGTTGGAATGGAGAACTATATGTGACATTGCAACCTTGAAATTAAGAAGGATGATTCAAAGACCATAAATCCTATATTAATTATTCTTATGGATTGGGATGTTTTTTACTCGGTCAATCCGCGTGGGTTAATGCGATCCTCTTTTAGTGGGGAATTGTGTTTATCTTAATCTGTCGCCCCATTAAAACTTCATAAGGGACAATATATCATCCTCTCTTGTTAAACTTCTTTTTTCTCGGCTATGAGACGCTAGATCCTTTCAATCCTTCTCGTAGGAGGTCCACAATCAATCATTTCTATTTGGATCAGTTCCGCTCTGTTTTGATGCAACTGAGCTATATCTATCAATCCTTGATATAAGGTATGATTTATAGGCATTCCTTTGGGATCATTTTCTCATATTTCTCCCTCCCATATTAAAGAATGTAATCTCCGTGCTTCTAATGGGGTTTTTCATGGTGTTTGGTTGGGGCGGTTGTTCCGTGGCATCCTCAGGTGGATACAGTTGGCGCGAGAGGGGGGATCATGACCCGTTGTGTGGATAAAGAACGTCAAAACATTTCAAGGTAGGGGATTCATTGCTTCTATTTTCTTTTATGTGCAACTGTAATGTTAGCATGTTTAATCCCACTGGATGGAAATGGAATTGACATAATAAATATTTTAACTGGATAAGTAAATTGATATCGATCATATGTTAATGCCTCATGTTTTTCTAAATAGTGTGATATTTATTATTTCATTGTTTCAGTTGTTCCTTCTTGATATAAATTGGTAAAGTACATAAATTGGGATTAATTGATAATTATTTGGGTAAAGATAAAGGGGCATGTAAACAAATTTGGATCTTGTTCTAATTTGATGTTAATCAAATTAGTGCAGTGAGAATGTTTATTTATTTATGATAACTTGCTGGTTAGGTTTCCTGAATTTGGAACCAACAAATAATAAATTGGTGAACCCAATATGGATTAAAGAACTGATTGTTTGATAATTTCGTAATGGGTTATGAGTGACCCTCTTTGTTGTTAAAGGGACAAGAGCCCAATTAAATGTGGTGTTTTTTCCTTCTGTTTGTATTGTGATTTGATCCTGGATGGAAGTTGTGATATGTGGGGGCATGGAGGCGTTAGGTTTTCACAGTGGATGATGCCTATAGTGCCTAGATGCATCGGTTTATGCATGTCAGTGTCGGGGGGGGGACACTGGGGTTGATGGAATTGTATGGATGTGATTATTGGTTGCTCGTTGGTTCTTTTATAGTTGATCTTCATTACTTTTCCCAACTACTCAAGGCAGCTGGTCTTGCTTACCCTTCTCCTGAAAGAGTCAGAGACACGCGGGGTATGCCATGTGGTTTCCGTGTTTAGCTTCTCAAGGGAGAATGGGTTGACACTCTTGCTTGAGGTGGAAAACACTCGACGAGTAGTACATCTACTCACCGTGTTGATACCCTTGAGTTTAGTAGAATAGAATGATTTTTTTGAATGCCTGGGAATATGGAAAAGTAATTCTGTAATGAATATTTGAATAAATGGTGTTAATCCATGGGTTTGGAGTTTGATGGAACATAATGATGTGTTTGTAGTTTTTAAATGAACAATTGACTTTTGGTGTGATGCTAATGAATTTTAATGAGGAATTGTTCATGGTTAATTAATGTTTAAATAATTAATTAACGTATAATGTAATTGGTAAGAATGGAATGAAGTAATCTAATAAAGCTCTTTAAATGGGTGTGTGCTTATAGGATACCTAGTCTTAGTAGTAGAAGCCCGGAGTCTGAGAGACGTTGGCTGAAGTTGTTTCTAAGACTATGTAATGCCCATAGTGTGGTTGTGAGATATAATATATCATGTACTTTTTGTTTTTCTATATGCTACTCCACCCTGTCAGTAAGGCCAACTGATAACATGGGGATTCTAAGCCCTGGGGGGGCATTTTCGCCCAACATTTCAGTGGGAGGATGAATGGCTGACTATCTCATTTGGCACTGCTCTCTTCTCTTGGTAGTTACTTGTGATGATAGGAACATTGGTTAGTTCTCCCCATATATGTGTGTAGAGGGATGTAATGTCTTAGGGTTATTCACACACATATATTCTCGATATAGTATCCTATGGACTACTATAGGTGTATTGTGTATTGGCTATGATGGCTTGAGGATCATTACTCGGTGTATGGGCTGTAATTGCTTGAGATATAATACCCGACATATGATACACATTATGCTGGCTCCGGTGGCTCCCAGAAACTACATGGTGACATTTGGTTGTGAGGATGGTGTCATGCTTCACCCGAGTGACAGCGAGAATGACTTTGTGGAGCACGGGGTGAATATTGGGGTGCTTCACCCAGGTGTCTGCGGGAAATCCATTTTGGAGAGAGATTCTTAGGACATGCGATATTTGGGAAAGCGGCAAACTAGTGGGGAAGTAGTAGCAGGGTACCCTAGGTATTATTTATTATATGATATATTCTCGTATGCATTACTTTGTGAGAGTATCCATGGTGAGGTTGGGAACTTATTATACATGTTTAGGTGATGAGTTGGTTTCACTTGTTGTTCACTATACTTTAGCATGCATTCTTTACTTTGCACGAGAGGATTCAGGGAGGATCCTACTGTGTATACTGTTATAGTCACCCTATGTATATATAAACTGTTTTTTAGGTCACTTGGAGTATGTTGTAGATCAAGATTGTTTCTACTAGCTTGGGGTTGCAGGAGCTATTCAGGCTTCCAGTTGCTGCAGTTTTTACTTTATTTTGGGTACTACTAGTTTTTCCCTTCTAGTTTTAGTACTTTTGCATGACATTTCATATGTGTACTTGGGTTTTTGTTATAATTCTATCCGAGTTGGAGTTGATTGGTTTCTATCTTATCTCTCTCTTCTGAGGGTGTTCTCTTTGAGGGTAATGCATCATATTTGTGTGTTTATTTTACCCTCGGTGATAGTCGCCAACCCGGGGCCTACTGGTGGCGGGACACGTGGTGTCATTATCTCCCTTCTCACATTACCAGCCTAGGAGGGGTACACATTGTTGGGAGGGGGTCGTGACATGGTTGGAGTGGGATTTCATCTTGTTTGATTCCATTGAAGGAACCTAAAGTGTATCAGAAGTATGAAAAAACATCAATTAAAAATTTTGGGACTTGATTCATGTTAAAATCAATGAATCTATGGAAAATCATTTCCAGTATTTCATAATGTATAACTTTTAATTAAATTTAATCATGAAAATAAAATATATTGAAAGTATAAATGGAACCTTGTTTGTTGGATGTTGTCAGTTTTATTTTCTTGACATCATATGTCAGGGATAAAATAAATAAATGTGGTAAACCACTAGATCGTCCACACATTAACCAAAACTCATGATTCATCAATAAATGTTTAACGGGTTCAAGTATGAGAAATCAAAGTGATTTACGATGTCATTTTTATCGCATGAAAACATGGACTAAATCAAGAAGACACGATCGATCTGAGATTGTTATTTCTTAAAATATCTCTCTATGAACTTAAAGGGGGGTATATGGTGGATTCTACCAAACAATTCATCCAAAAACGGGGATCATCATAATAATGCGGATAAAATGAGCACATATACCTTGGTTTTACATTATAAAATTTCACATTGCCCCCCATAAAGTTATAGCTACCATTTTAGACCACATAGTTCAAATAAGAATTGATAAACTTTTCATAAATAAATAAAAATTCAATCACTTGTAACAGAATAAATTGTAACATGATAACATTTGACCATTAACTCGGCCCATTAGCCCCCAAAATAATTTAACGAACCTTGAACATCCCATGTTCATTGAAAAAATTATGTTTTCTTTTATTAACTTTTATAATCAATCAACTTTTGAATACATTATGAAATAATTTACATCATCATTATTATAAATATGATCAATATAGTTAAATTATTTTAACTTTTGATCAGTCATATTTTCAATTCACTTGACCCAACACATGGGTCCCACTTCTCATTAAACTCATATTTATTATAATTGGTGGAAGATTTTGATGCACTTAGTCTATGTCCCTCTAGATACATATCATGATATTTTTTAGTCTAACCCGTAGAACATGATCATATTATAGTAACCCATCATGGCCCCAATGTATATATGGGATTTCATAATTATTACTACCTTTTAGGAACTCAGTATATGTAATATAATCTCTTCGTCCCACAATAGCTTATAATGTTGGATGCACACTTAGGTCACCATCCTTTTGTTTCTTTATATATTTTGTGACCTATCTTGATATACGTAACTTCATGTAACATTTCCCGAGTTTTAATGAATATATCACAATCCTAGTTAACCTAGGCCCACAAGATATCACTTCCTCAACTTAGAAGTGAGAAATTTTATTTTTATCAATCAACCAATTCTATACCACCAATGACGCACAAAAAACAAGCTACCTAACCTTTACATTAATTGCATGATTTTTAACATACTTCAATTTACATGATAAAATACCACATATTGATAAAAATATCAAGTATGGATACAAATACATGAGTTACTATATTGGAACAACCAATGACACCCAAAAAAATGGTGTTCGAATTGGATAGTATATCCTTATAATCTCATATACTTGAGATCAATAAGTTAAAAAATCATGAGAAGAATTATCAATGCATATGATCCACCAACACCTGATAGTCATATATCATTAGTTTCTTGTCTATATTTTTTAATTAGACCATAGGACATATGTTTCATATTACTATCATAGTATCATGAGTTTCACATTATAGTAGAGAACTACTAAAACCATTTAAAATAACGTGTAATCGGAGGAAATTACCACCTTAATAGTGGATATAGAAGTATCAGAACTTTTATGGTAAGAATAATAAATATATATGTCAAATTTTATACATGTAATGGTAATAAAAAGTAAATAATGGTGATTGGTCTACGACACCCACTCCCATCACTCCCACCTGCAGTAGATCCAACTTCAAACAATTCACAACCTGCTACCCCTCACATGAGTATCATGATTATGATAAAATAAGACATTAGTCATTGGGATGTTCACGTTATACTCTTCCGACTTTTTTGACCATGACGTCACCTTTATGGTTAATATTTCACAAGAGATGAAATATATCATGTAGATTCCTTGTCCTCTATTATGACTTAGGCTCCTCACCAAGCACCACTTCCATAGTATAATCATAGTATATTGTAATTGGGTATTAACTTTTAAGTACAATTCCATGATCAATAACAATGATGTGTATCCAAACTACTTCTTTAGCTATATCATAAGTTGTAATATTCTCAGACTCTTTTGTAGAATCCAAAACAACAGACTGCTTCAACCTCCAATAGCTCATTGTACCTCTTTTCAAGACAAATTCATATCTTGATTGTGATTTCATAATAGAATGGTCTATCTAGAATTTACAATCAGTGTATCCCCTCGCAACTATCTCCTCATCTCCTCCATAATCAAAGAACATTTATTTTAGACATCTTATATTATTTAGGATAGTCTTTTCATCTTCTCAATCCAACTCCCCTTGATTGGATGGATATATTCCCTCCATGATATATGCAAAGGCTACATAAAACCTAGTATATAAAATGGTATATATGATATATCACACTACTAAATAATAAGGAATTATACTCATTATTTGGATCTCCTCATATGTTATTAGACACATCATATTGGAATGATTAATGTCATGTGAAACTTGTGACAATACTCTATTTCATTGTTCCATATTGTACCATTTGTGTACTTTATCCATATATTTACTCTGACATATCCCAATATTCCTTTAATATCATTCTCAATAGATCTGGACCTCTAGAATATAATCTAATTCACCAAATTCAATCATGGAGATGCATTCGTTTAACCAATTTTTTGCTGACTGTATATATTTCACTACTTTTCTCATTTATAATTTTTAATAAATATATAATACATTGAAAAGGAAGGTAATTACAAAAACCTTCTAATATAAACATGGATCTATTAAATTTTTATTGTAACAAAATTCACTTATCGCCTCATAAAAATGAATATTCCTTAATCCAGATTCTCTTTTCAGTCTACAAATTGACCACTACATCTTGTAAACATAATTGGGAAAATTTGACAAAATGAACAATTCAAGTTATGTCATAAAGAAATTTCTAACTAAAAACCCAATTAAAAAAATCAAATCTATTTTTTTAATTACAAAATTTTTGAAATATACTATAGCAAGTAATATTCTGATTGATTTTATCATAGAAACTGGCCACATGGTTTTATCATATGTGATTCCTTTATATTTCGCAAAACCCTTCACAACTAGTCATTCTTTAAAGGTTCTCACTTGACTATCCACATATATATATTTCTAGAATAAAAAATCAGAACCAATATTATTTACATCGACTGGTGGGTCTACCTAAATCAGAACATGATTTGGGTACATATACTCTATTTTAGAATGCATGGCTTCTTTACATTTAGCAACATCACTTCCATGTACTACTTACTTATATTTTTTAGGTTCATCATTCACTATGAGGGCTTCCTCACCTAACATTATAGAAATAAAACCAAATATTTATGGTTCTCTAACCACTGTTGTAGATATATTCTACACATTTTTTTGCAATCATATCTATCTTTTAATATCTCTTATAAAGATTGTTCCCATACCAACCTCTGTGTGTTTGGATAATCAACTTCGTCATTTCCAATATTTCTCCAACTATGTCCATTAGAAACATGTTCCCCTTATTGAAATATACCATTTATTTCTACAAAAAAATTCTATGTGATGGGTTATATAATTAATATGAATTTGTGTCCTTAGGATGACTAATAAAGAATCACTTCTTGATTTGAGAATCTAATTATTCAATGTATATAGTCTTTACAAAATCCACATATCCTCAACACATATATTTGAAAGATGGAATTTATTTACATACCATAACTCCAATAGAATATCTTTTTTTGAATAATTTGGTAATTGTTTTTTTTGTATTTTTTCATAAAATATTGTGCATATCCCCAAATGGATAATGGTAGAGTTTCATGACCAGTCACCTATCTGACTATGTAATAAATGGTCTGATTCCACATTTCAATAACATTATTCCACTAAATTTTATAAGAAGTGGTGAGTTTGGAGATTATCCCACACTCCATAAAATGATTGAATAAGTGTTCATTAAAAACTTCTCCACCATGGTCTGATTGGAGTTTCTAAATATTCTTACCTTGTTGATTCTATAGTTCATTATGATATTACTTAAAAATGTGAAAGGAATATAACTTATTCCTCTTTAAGTAGATATATACATATCTACTATAGTCATATATAAAATTAATGTAGTGAGAAAAACTACCCCTTTCCTTTATTTGAAGAAGAACACACATATCAGTATGAACTAATTCAAATGGTTCTTTGGATCTTTTTCCTTTCCCAAAAAAAATTTCATTGATCATATTACCTTGTAAAAATGTTTTAAATACAACCAATTGTATTAAATCAAAGGTTTCTAAACACCATACATGTTATAGTTTATATAAACTCTTCTGATTTACATCATCTAGCCTAGGATTTCATATATGGGTAGGATATGAGTCATTCTTCCTATATTTTTCATTTATTATCAAAACAAGATCCTCTATATTATGTATTTAAAAAAAATTAAGATGTTTCATATCGTTACACATGTTATACTTTTACAAGGGAAATCATTTATTTTCAAATATGAAATAAAATGTCAATGTTTCTAAACATGGCATTGGAACCATGTTTTGGTTAACATATGGTACATAATGAACATTATTTAGTACAATAACAATCCCACTAGTAAAAGGAAAATGATAATCATCAACTTCCATGGATGCAGGACTCAAAAAATTTTGAGCTCAAATATCAACCTTAACTTTTTCAACTATGTTGATTCTTCCTAGTTCATGTATCTGAAAAAAAAATGTATGTGCCATATGAAATATCAAAAACCCAACCAAATTAAGTAAACATATTGCATTAAATTAAAAATAAACCTAAATCATATGTGCATGATTTTATTTCTTCCCAAGTATGAAATTATTTTTCTATTAGCATTTATATCAATATGAAAATCAAAATTCATCCCCCCCCCATTTTTCTCCATCTCTATCCCTTCCATTTTAAAAGGTTAGTGCTTAAATATCTTTATCATAGACTTATCCCTTTACACATTCACCTCATTGTTCCTTCCGTTGTTCACCATACAGAACGTAGAGTTATAACTCTTCATATCCTTATCTTCATGGATAAGTAAATATAAAAAATATAGGAGTGACTGATTCATGTTTTTTATGTTATAATTAATAATTAATTTAGATATTCAAGGCATTAAATAGGTTTTAATGATATAAATTTCTAGGTCATAGTTTATTTTGAAAAAAGGGGACTCAAGTCTATAAATTTAATCGATCATTTTTAGCACCTGAGTTTCTTCTCGATTCACTTCTTCTAGCCAAAATCTATAGAGATAACATGATATATCATATCGTTCTTACTCAGCAATCTCATGGTATAACTCTTGGAGATAAGATAGCACTTGGAAGGAATATATTTTCCTCATGTATTTTCTATATCTCACAGTACATATAAGAAAACATGAAATGATAAACATATAGTGTATCATCCATATGATTCATGTATTTATCATTCTTCTCATTTCCTTCTCCCTAGCCGATATTCACAGGAAGTGCGGATAAAGGAACAAATCCTCATAGATCTCAACTACTGGATTTGAATTACCCAGTCACATGAGTATTTTAGTTCCAAGGATCCTTGAACCCACTCCATATACCCTAAAATATGTGGCTATGCCACTACATATAGAATATTATGGTAGGATACTGAGTTCCCAAACATATTCACTTCTATCTCATTTATATATTGAGTGGATTCATTCCTTTTAAAAAAATTACATATCATTACTTACTGTTTATCCTCTAATGTTGCAAAAAATATTATATCGCTGTCCCTTTTCTTCGAAAATTAGTAAGTTAACCAACCACACTAATAAAAACTCCCCATATGTAAGAGATACCCTCAACATGGGAAAATGTGAACTTCAAAAAACCATTTTGTCCAAAATAATGTGATGGAAGGTTCTTAATGAATAAATATTTTCTTTTATGGATTTGGTATGTTAATCTCATCAAATAAAGTCGTTTGTATATTTAACATTCTTGTTCTATATGATCACATTAAAAATTTAACCATTTTTTTAATAGAAAACATTCACCACATATGTTAATTTTATATCCAAATGTGGGTTTATTATTATATTATGATATCACATACAACAAATAAAAATAAAAAAAAATATTAAACCACACACTTGATAAAATAAATAAATAATGAATTGATCATTAGATGATAATTATTGTTCAATATATATTGTGATAAAAATACTAACTAACATCATTGGGTAATTCCATAACTCAATAATTAACTATAATTGAATCTCCCACAACTCCCTTGCATTTCAGTTTCTTTTTCTATGATAGATCTCTAATCAAATAGCTTTTCCATGAACTCGTTTGATATTTACCTATGTGATGGGAATTCATTTTAAAAAATCATACATTATCACTTAAATGTGAACACATGTGCCATTATACAAATTAAATATTGAGGAATTATACACAGATCGTCAAAACAAAATAATTATTATATTTAAAAAACATTAATGAAATAAATAAATAAATATAATACCAAACATGGACAGTTCAATTTCTGATCATGATTAGTAAACATGCAATTATATTACATAAGAAAAATTATTTTTTCTAAAAGTCACCTCCCGTATATTTTTTATGTATACAAAGTAATAAAAATAATTTTAATTAATTATAGATACATAAAATAGAACATAACATAATTTTATAAAACCCTGGATAAGTAAATTTAAATTATAAAATTTTGTCATAATTTTTCATGTTTATTTGGACCTAAATCAAATCTGATGAAATTAATATAGGACTTGTGGTGTGTTAAATGGGTCTGGCCAGTTAGACCCAATGAAAATTGGTTGGACTGATATAGGGAATCCTTTTAAGGGAATATATATATAATAAAATTAAAAACATGAAATTTTTTTTAATTTTTTTTATATATAATATTTTCCCGGAATCACTGTAAATTTTCTCATGGATGGTTTGGGTATTCTTCCAATGGATGTTTTCTTTAGATATCTAGAAAATATATAGAAATTTGGAAAACATTAAACTTAAATAATTACATGTTCCCGCTGACACCAAGTGGATGAACTAAGGGTATAGCGTAAGTGTAAAAAAGGAAATTTAAAATTTTGTTTTTATATTCTTGTAAAAAAGACTAATTCCGAAAAAACTCAATAATATATTTCATAAATGATCATGTTTAATTCATTTTTATCACGAAAATAGAACCAAATGAAATCATAAATGTTTCTTTATGCATCTGAAGTCGCATATTTGGTTCTCTCAGCATCTACATGACAAGGATCAAAACCATCAAAATAGGAATCCTTTTGATCATCAACATCTTCACAAAAAATCTTGGATCATCAATATATTTTTCATATTCCCTAGCATGAGAAATAGAAGTTCATTAATAGATTCCATAAACCATGTGAGGAATGTTTACTTGGTCGAAAGAAGGGTTCAATCCGACCTATTCATTTATTCTTATTTTCTCTCCAAGAACATGAAAGGAGAGTATAAGATAACTTATTGTACTAAATTTATCCAAACTAGTGGATCATCCTATTAAATAGAGTAAAATTAGTTTTTATACCTAGATTATACCTTAAAAAATTAAAATTTCATCCTTTAAAAATTGTAACATTTATTTTAAAAATTCTCACGTATGTATGACTAAATAAACCTCTCCTAAATGTCACAAATATTTTATTACTAAATTTAAAATCTATTAAATGTTAATAGATGAAATAAGAACCATTTACTCATCCCATAATCTCCTAAAATAAATTAAAAAGCCTTTACCCACTTATGTTAATTCGAAAAATAATATTTTCTAATATTTAATTTTATGATCAAAAAATGGGATTCCCATGGAAAAAAATCAATCATATTTATTCAAAAATTTAATAACAAAATTAAATTATTTTTACTTATGATCGATCATGATCAGAAGTTCACCATTACATGTGTGTGAGGGACACATCATCCTAAACTCTTATTCATCAGAATAAGTGAAACTTGTGTATAAACTTGTTGTGTGACCCTCTAACACATTATCTCGATATTAGTGAGACCAACAAAAAGAACAAGAGTAGATTCTAGCCACTCATCCTAGCTCGTAAGGAGATTAAGGATTCCATAGTTATGACTACCTCTTACAAACACATTATTTCTAATATAATATATTTTTCATTCAATCTCTCGAAAATTAAGATGCACACATATGTCCTCATCTATGTATTACTTTATATATTTCACTAGACACATTCCTCCTTGTTCCAGGGTCATTAATTTAATGAAGGTACTACCATCCTGGTCAACCAAGGCCCACAAGATATATATTCCCCAAATCAGAAGAGA
The DNA here is from genome assembly GCA_963277665.1 of Viscum album. NCBI lineage: Eukaryota > Viridiplantae > Streptophyta > Magnoliopsida > Santalales > Viscaceae > Viscum > Viscum album. The sequence goes on from OY728159.1 coordinate 1,223,127,563, forward strand.
TAAATTATATCTTGATCATTCAACCAATACCAAACCACCAATGGCACATCCAACATAGGCTATCTAACATAGAATTATATGTCATAGGTTTTTAATTCTATAAAAGTATGTGATATAATAGAATATAATGATTACAATATCAAATCTTCTAACTAATACTCGTGTTCATATATAGGAACAACCTATAATATATGAAAATTTTGTCTTTCTTATTAAAGGATCTCCTCATGATCTCATCTAATTGAGAGCATAGAGTGTGAATTTCATGGGAATAAGTCTCTATATTATGATATCCTAACACATAATTATTAGGCATCATTTATGTCCATTTAGTTTGATGTATCAATTCCATAAGAAATATGTATAAGATTACAGTCATGGTACCATCAGTTTCTTATTATAGTTGGGAAATGCTATGAACATTTCATATGATAGATTATTTAAGGACATTACCTTTTAAATAGTTCATATATAAGTATCAAAACATTTCTGGAATGTATAAACACATGTATATATCAAACTATATATATATAATTATAATCCAAGTACATAATGGAGTCGGGTCTAGGTAACCAACTCATAAAAATTATTGTATTACCTTTATTTACTTTCATGATTTCATATTATATGTATAGAACTAAACAAGACATCATTTTCTCTTAGTCTTAGGTTTGTCGAAAGATTAAAAATGGAATATTGATTTTATCTTTGAGATCCCATCAAAATCTTTTATAAATTTATTGGTGTATAGATCCACTATTTTTCTTATATTCATTACAGGTTTTTACGAGACATGATATAGTTATTACTAAATTTAATTAAAATTAATTCCTCTAATGGATAGATATGGTGAAAATATGAGATTTGCAGTGGTTTAACATCATCTCCTTGATCTAGAAGGCCTTCTATAAATTTTTATCAATGTATGTTCTTTTGATATGTCAATCCAAATTGAACTTATGAAGTGAATAAACAACACTTCTGTGGTACGTATATTCATATTGAAAGGTTGTATCATTATAGTTCATTTGATAATATCAGGTAGTGACCACATCCAACTCAGACATAATTTCCTCCATCAGTAGATAATTCTACTAGAGGTATTCGACCAGTATCTAGGGACGATATTACAAATAGAATTAAGTGGCATATAGGTATATAAAGCCATGGATAGATAAATAATGTATGATTTTATACCTCGAAGTCAGTATGAGGTTGTATGTACTGTTTATATAGTTTTCCAATATACAAAAAATTATATAGGTAACGGAGAAGGTTTCTTGAGTAGTGATGAGATTCAAAGGAGGATTCAGTGTTGGAATCATGTTATCTAAAAAAACTCTACGTTGTAATTCCTCTAGTGGTTATAGGTGGTGGGAAAAGAATATTTGTTGTGGTTTACCATCACCTCCTTGTTCTAGAGGTCCTTCTACTGTTTTTTATCAATGTATGTGCTTTCGATATGTCAATCCAAATTTCACTTATGATGTGAATAAATAAAACATCTATGGTATGTATGTTCATATCCAAAGGTTTTTTCATTATTGTTCATTAGTTAGTATCAGGAAGTGACCACATCCAACTAAGTCATAATAGGCTCCATCAGTAGATTAGTATACTAGAGGTAGTCGACCACTACCTAGGGGGGTTATTCAATAAGAATTAAGTGGTAGATAGGTCTATGGATAAATGGGGAAATCATTAATGTATGAGATTATACCTCAAAGCTAGTATGAGAATGTATGTATGATGTATATTGTAGACCAGTTTAAAAACAATTCAATAGTAGGTCTATCTACTATTATAGGTACTATTATGGTATCCTACATCACATGTTTTACTTTATTTGTTTCTAGTGGATTTCACTATTTTATTTATACAGAATAGTTATTTCCTCTAAGAATTAATATGAAATCCATGTCTTTTTATGTGCTTATTGATACTTATCTTGAAAAATGGATTGAGAAAATCAAGAATTTTTCTTCGTGTGCCCCACTCATTAGTTTATATAGGCAATTCATGTGTCCTACAATATTAAATAGAGTAATTTTATTTAATTCATGGAAGGGATTGGATAACACAATTTTGAGATTGCGTAGATTATTATTATTGAAGGGTATCATTGTCATCATCATATTGTCTATATTACAACCTCTAGAGAGAGAGGGAGTTACAAGCTAGGGGTACTTCCAAGGGTTTGTTGAGGTATTACTAATCTATAATCTAGTATTTTCCTCTTATCGGTGAAACCTATAATATATTTTGTTTTACATACAATTGGGGATATCAATGCAGACATCTTCTGAAAATACTTCCCTATATTAACACCTATGAAAAAATTGGATTTCACCATCACACTCTATCATGAAACTAATATCATTTATAACTCCCCGGATAAAATATACTTAATTAAATTATAAGATATAATGATATTGTTGTATAATCTAGAGTTTAAGGGGTTTAGTAGGCCAAGAAAATCCCCTTTGGGTGCTCTGGTCCTTTTATCTAAGAATACTGGAGGGACTCTCTTCTTATGTGTATATTACCGAAAACTAAACAAATTCATGATTAATAACCAATACAATATACCTAGAATTGATCATCTATTTTTTTAATTAAAACTGGAAAATTGTTTTTTAAAATTAACCTTCAATTGTTTTATAACCATCTATATGTAAGGAAAGAGTACATTCCTAAGACTTCTCTACGGTTCTGATATAAACATTTCTAGTATTGGTACTTTCCTTTAGGTTTAATAATGATCTAGTTATGTTTATTTACTTGAATAATGTGAGGTTTTATCTATTATTATATTTATTTTTTCTTTTTATTCTGGATGATGTCCATATTATATATAACTCTCATGAGGAACATGGATGTATTATAAAAATCATCATGGAATTTTTTAATGAATATATTCATGATTTGATGTTTCCATAATCATGTGCGGTATTTCATCTCTTTATCCATGAATTATCAAGAATAACAGCTCATATGGTTGATCTAACTAAAATCAGGGATTAATTTTTAGGGACTAACTAGTGTGTTATGGATATTAAAAGATTTAAAATTTAAAATATGTCAAATTGAATTATCATTCAACCTAGAATAGGTGAATGATTTTAAGATTATTTTTATTTACCCATTGAGGATCTTGTCTATATTAATTTACATTATCATAGAGTAATTGCATAATATTCTAAATCGTTTTTTTTCTAATAGTAAAATCCTGCATACCCATTATCTAGAATTCATTTATGTGATTTATTCACTAAATTACCTATGTCAATACTTTTTTAGGGAGATCCTTGTGGTCTTCACTGATCAAAAAATCAAAAAATACATATTTTCTTCAAAATAATGGAATATAATTCAATATAATTGGGTAAAATATCTCAATTATTTTGACATTGATATTTAGTATGATTATGTTAATGTTTTATAGTTGTGGATGAAAACAGAATGTATATTCACCCTCCCAAGGTTAAGGGGTGAGGAAATGATTGATATTATTGATGATTATGGTTAAAATACACATAGATGTGTTCATGGATCATGGTGAATCGTATAGCATCTCATGGATCATGAATCGTCAGTCTTGTGTTACATTAAGGGCTCCTAGATATCTAATTATTATTTTATATTTATTTCTAAGATACCAAATACTGAGGATATCCTTAATGGTTAGTTTTAGGACCCTAATTCTATATTGTACTTCTACATAAGACTTATTTTCCCCTTGAAAATAATGGAATGTGTGATGAAGTATTTACAGTAATTTGGATGGGATGTTCATAAAGGGTTCAAAATAGTATAGTAAGATATAAATCATTGATTATAGAGGCCTGTAATAAATAAATATATTTTGGGATTCATATCTAGTAAGATTTTATATTAGTAGGTAAAATAGGTGAATCAAAACCCCAATGGTACTTTTCAACAACTCAATTTTCCACAGTGAAAATGGAATGTAATTATAATAGAATTTTTCAGCCATCTACAATGATCACTATAAAGATCTGAAAATTCCATGTAATTTTTTTTTATTATAAGGGAATTTTAAAAGTCCGCCAAAATTGATGGATTTTTATTATGAGACCTCGTGTGACCAGAATGAATTTCTGAACATTTTATTCGGTTAAATTCAATAAACGTGCAAGCGGGTTTTTGTAACTTTTAAATAGGTGCTCGGAATTGAAATCTGAGCGCAACGTTGAACTCACAGTGCCGGTAATCACTTAAGAAGACCTTTACCTCGACCACAGTTGGTCGAGGGTGAAATATCTTTTTTCACTTATTCAGAGGAAAATAAAAATAAAATTTTATAAAATTTTATTTTTATTCTTGAACCCTCCATTGATTTATGTATGTGGGGACCAGAAGAGTTTAACCTCTAAATTGAATGCTCGGTGGTGGGGACCAACTAAGACTAAAACATCCCCAATTTGAAAATAATGGCGGGGACCACCAAAACCCTCTTAATGGGAGAAACCCCTTGAACATCCTCATTAATGAGTAATTAACCCATTGACTTCCTCCCCATTATTTATTCTCCCATTTAATTATGCCTCGTCATTTGATTAATGTTGACAACTTGTTTTGTGCCAGAAATTTAAAAATTGAACAAACAATTTTTATTTGGGTTGGAAATTTCTATTGAGAGAATTCATTGGAAAAGGATTGGCAATGCTTTTTGGTGATCATGGAGGAACACATCATCCAACAAAGAACCCTTCTTCAAACGAAGAACGCTGACTTTCTACAACTACTTCGACTACTTCCACATGAAATCCTCCAATGTTGGACATCTTCAACAATGAAGAACCACCTCTATCGAAGAGCGTTTATCCGATGGATGATCTCGGGATCGGAGGCATGCGGTGGTTGAGACTAATGTCGACATCTTCAACTTGTAACTCGCAACACAACATCAAACCTTCTAGGTAGGGGTTTAGTTGTGTATAATTATATATTCCCATGTTCTTCCCTTCTAAAACAAAGAATGTGGATAAACAATCTAACTAGTTGATCTGCATATGTTTTCTTTTGCAGGTTGGGAATAATCCTTGTGGAAGGTTGCAGGGTTTGACATTCTTCATTCAAGATTTTGTTGAGCCACTTTATACTGCTATAATGTGGAGGGTACATGACAAACAAATATGGTCTGACCCCTCCATTGTCCATCTTTAATGGTGTGTTATTCATGATAGAATAAGATGGATTTGTGCCATGACAACGAACAGAAGCGTCGGCCGGCACATCGTCAACCACGATGAAGGAGAAATCACATTGGCCTCTACGGCGCCCCACAGACTCACCTCCCCATGGCCCTCTGTGACGCCTCATGGCTTCATGTAGCCCATGAGGCATCTGCAGCCCCCGCGGCCTCTACGGACCCCGTGGACTTCACCGCACTGTGGTCTCGCGCCTACCCCGCGGCCTCCATAGCCTCCGCCACCCCGTGACCTTCTCGGCCCTCGCAGCCTCACTCCATGGCCTCCGCAGCACCCTACAGCCACATCGACCCATTTACCTTTGTGCAGCCCCATGGTGCCCTCATGGGCTCACACAGCCCTCACGACCTCTGTGGCCCCCACAGCCTCTACTACACCATAGCCTCACATTGACCCCATATCCTCCGCGGCCTTTGCCACCCCACAGCCTTCGTGGCCCCCTTGTTCTCACTCTGCGGCCTCCGCGGTGCCCCATGGCCCCGCCTCCCTGCGTCCCTCCGCACCGCCCCGTGACCTCGCCATGCCGCGGACCCTGTGGCCCCCATAACTCCTGTGGCCTTCGTAGCCCCTATGGCATCCGTCCCACCCCGCGCATCCTAGGTCGGACTGCTGGGCCGCCCTATGCTGCCAAGGCTGGACTACACAGCATGGGCTATACCCATTGTATTGGGCCGGGTCAACACAAACCGGGTTGGCCCATGTTGGGTTAGGTCGGGTCGGTCCGACCCGGTCAGAACGGACTCGGATCCACTTCAACCCATTTAGGCTCTTTCGGCCATAAAATTGGCACCAGGTGTTCATTTGAAAATCCATCAATGACACTATAAACCATGGAGTAAGATAGTCCCTTTGGTATACCCCACTGGATTTTTGGATAAATTTGTGGAACAGTCGGGTTGGATCGAGCCCAAATCCAACGGAGCCCTCAGGACAAAAAGGCTAATAACATACACATCGGGGGACCGATTAATGCATCATTTGTCATATTTAGACCCATATGACATGGTTTTCCATTGAGAAAAATCTTCGTGGGACTTCATGGTAGTTGAAGTATTGAACAGTGGCTTGAGGAGCGGACTCACCAGGAGACGAGCAAGCCTATTGCAGTAATCCAGTAGCTAGCTGTGACATGAAGAATGAATAGTGATCCAGGCTACGGTAGTACTGAGTGATCCTATGTGGGTCAGCACCTAGTGATCTTGTTTGGGTTAGCACCGAGTGATCATGTGTGGGTCAGAACCGAGCGATCATGTGTGGGTTAGCACCGAGAGATCCTTTGTAGGTGAGCACCTAGCGATCCTCTATGGGTCAGCACCGAGCGATCCTATCTGGGTCATCAGTAGAGTCTCATAATAGAGTAATATGATTCAGTAGTTACATATAATCATCTATACTACTGTACCTAAGTAATACATAGTGTGAGCTGAGTTCATACCTCTGTGGTATATTTCTTCCTGGTAATACTTTGGTGGTATTCTTCTGTGTGGCGTACATGTGTGGTACTTACCTTTGTGGTATTCCTTCCTTGGTGGAATAGTTAAGCTTTGGGATTTTGGGTTGGACCCTATATTTTCCTTCTGGTTTAGATGGATATACACAAAAACATAGTTATATGTATTGGCATATACCTAAGTAGGGTTGTCAGTTGTTTTCATGCTTTCTGGTTTATCCTTTGTGGATTTTGGGAGACCTTGAAGGTCTAGGAGTCCATATTGAGTATTGTTATACTCACCCATGTACAGTCTATGCCCACACCTTGTTGTTTTTGGTGCAGACGACGGTCGTTGCTAACTGAGTATGAGAGTACCCAGGACTGGAGGTAGTGGGAGGTGGACCTGAGATGATTCATAGTGAAGAGATGACTGATCTAGTGCTCTACCTACCCTTTAGGTAGGATCCATGACAGGTGTTCATAGGAGCAGTGAAAGTTTACTTTTACTTTTAGTTTCTTGTACTTTCCGGTTGGGCTTGTATTCTGGCCCCATTACTTACTGTAATCACTATGTTTACATTTTATTTTACATGAGTTTGTATGTTGTTGTGTGCTTGGTTGCATGTGTTTACAAGTTATAATGACAATTCCTTCCCAATTTTTGGGAATAATCCTTCGGTGCTTGTTGATATCCCATCACCTATGGAAGGCGGGCTTGGGGTAGCCAGGGCATAGGCCCCAGGGGATGGGTCGTGACAAATTAGCATCAGAAGAGTCTGTTTTACCAAAGAACATAGGAATATAGCCTTTCTTTTAACTACATTAGTGTTATGTGTAGTGAGTGTGGTTATCAGTTTTGGGAATCCAATGTTGGTGTGGCAGCCGATGTTTCCATACACTCAGACCTTGAATTCTAATTTCTCACTCAATACACAAAAACACTTGTTGTGTGTGTGTTTTTAGGGGTTTTCATTGTGATCAATTTCAGTCACCTCACCAGGTAAAACTTATTAACAGTGGCACACCTGTTTCTTTTCAGGATGCCTCTACGTAGACAGTCATCTAGGGTTCCAAGTTTAGTATGCACTGATAGAAAACTGAGTGACCTGGCCTCCGTGTGGGTACCTGTTTTAGTAGAGGCACCAGCGGAGGCACCTGAGGTACTATTACTCGTTCAGCCACTGATGCCACCTTCCCCAACCACATATGCTGCACACCACTTGAGCGCATTCCACATGTTCCAGCACTAGAGGGCACATAGGATAAGGGGAGAGACGGACCCACAGGCAGCTGAGGATTGGCTGGAGGTTGTGGTGAGAGTCTTCTGACTAGTAGGGACACCAAGAGATCTCATAGTGATCCTTGTCTCCAGTCATCTATAAGTAGTAGCAGGTAGATGGTGTAGATTGATGCTCTAGGCTCACGATGAGGTGACACTTATCTGGGAAGACATCGAGAGCCTGTTTCAGGCAGATATTGTCCCAGCTACTCTTCGTGCAGTGTGCATTCAATAGCTACTTCATCTATAGTAGGGAAGCATGACTATGGCTCAGTACTCAGCGAGGTTCACTGATCTCTTAGACTAATCAACTGATATGATGCGGGGCCCATTCAGCAAGGCCCGGACTTTCGAACAGGGACTCAAGAGAGAGATCTGGGCTTCGATGATTTCTCATAGCATCTTGACATAGGTGGGGGTGTTAGAGCTACACCCCTAAGTGAAGAGTTTTCTTGCTGAGCATTCACCAGCAGTGAAACCCACTACCAGTCGTCAAGTAGAGGTGTCTTCTATAGATGGGAGTATACAGATGACAAAAAGATCCATGTGGCCAGAAATATAGGTGGACGAATATAGGATTTAGGATCGGTTGTATGAGGCACCTGAGGCAGAGCCAGTCAAGCCAGGATCAGGCTGTGTTACGCATGTAGCGGGCTGGGTCACATGTCTCGTGACTGTATGACCCTCCATACGGATGATCAAAAGATGGTCAAAGGACCACCCAGGCAGAGACATAGGTTCAACTGAGAAGGTATGCAGGGAGCAAGCAGATGTGGAAGAGGAGATGTCTGTGCATCTGGCGGTGGGTGACGGTTCAAGATGTTATCGCCACTGATGTTCTCAGTCATGATCCAAGTATCACTGAGAGGGGGAGGGGTTGAATTGGTGATATCTATTTCTTTTTTATGTTTCCTCTTTTTGAAGCAACCTTCACCTCCTGTTAAAGAGTTTATTCCCTGTTAAACACACACAACCACATGAACCCAAGATTTACAAGGTTCACTACTCAACAAGAGTAGCTACATCCTTGGTATGGTACTGAAACAATCCAATACCACACAATCCACTAGAGAAAAATATTTGATGTGTAATACAATGAGTATGATATACCCTTACACTCGTGTAGCTTTTGAAAACAATCCAATAGTGTGAGTGCTCCCTCTTATCACAAATAAGGTAATGTAATGATTCTGTGCTTCTTAATGAACATTCACAAATCAAATATTTCAAAATAATTCTTCATTTTCCTACCTAAAATGTGGTATGAACCTCCTGGTTTAGACAGCTAGCATGCCACTCCCTTCTTGCGTGCTTCTGGAAACATGCGTGGAAAAACATGCATGGCAGAACATCCGCAAAAGAAATTGTGCGGTAGAACTTGCACGACACAACTTAGGCTACAAAACATGCACGACAATGCTTGCACGACAAATCATGCACGACATAACTTGTGCGGAAAAACATGTGTGGCTTATAAATAACCCTCATATAGCATAGTCATTTAGCTTGCGCGCCGCCATCTACTACTTGCATGCTCAAAGCTCTAATTTTCACTTATGTGTTGAGCATAAGAAATAAGGAGGTGAGTCATCAATTTATAGGCATTTTTCTGACTTGCGCACCACATATACTTGCATGCCAATACTTGCACACATATCTATCACTTGTGCGCCCTTTCATCACTAGCGTGACTCTTTCATTCCTTTTTAATATTTTGATATGATGATGTTGGAATATGACTTGCACGCACCATACACTTGCGCACAACATATACTTGTGCGCCCCACCTATGCACCACTTATACTTGAACACCACTTTTTGACTTGTGTGCCAATATTTAACTTGCGCACCACTTTATTTCCTTCATATATTGATTGGATGGTCTTTGAAATATAAATTGCGTGCCACTTATACTTGTGAGCTAATACTTGCGCCCCAAAACATACATGCCACTCTTGACTTGCATGCCACTTTCTTTCCATTGCCAAAATCACTTTTTTACATTTTCTACTCTTCATAAGGCTTGCATCACAAGTTCTTTAAACTTATGATATTTGTGAAATAAAAATCATTAAATTATCATCATAGTTCTAGTCCTTTTACAAAGTGTATTGATTTATCTTCTTTGGCAACAAAATACAACAATCTGCAAAGGCTAACTCTTCAAACATCCTTCTCCTTCCAACTTGGTCCCAACAATACCCCCATTTGGATTTTGTTGTCAACCAAGATTCATAAATCACTGAACTTTGTAACCTTATGCAATGTATGACTTATCAATAATTCAAGGCCTATGTGAACTAACTCATTGTAGGAAACCAGAATTATTGGTAGCCAAAACCATGCTATCCAAATTTAGCGACTACGAAATCTCATGATCATAACTCCTCATCCTTCCTCAAAAAATCATTCACAATCACTTTCAATCTTCTAATTCATCATTATTAACTTCTTCAACAATCCTGGAATAAAAAAAATCATTTCCTTCTACCACTCCAACATACAGTTAGAATAGTTCACACACATACATGTTGGATTCACAGCTTACCCATAACTCCCCCTTTGTGCATGCATCTATAAGGATAGATTTATGAAAAAATTATCCCCTTTAAAACAATATCCACAGGAAATATGAGAGTGTGTATAGAAACACGTACCTTAACATTGATGAGAAGGAGGTTCGAGACCCATGTTCAACCTCAATTTTGCAAATGGTTCCTTCGGTAACAGTTTTGTGAATATATCAGCAACATGTTCAGATGTAGGAACATAATCTAGCCTTAATTCATTCTTCCCCACCTTCTCTTTGATGAATTGGTACATTATATCAATGTTTTTTGAACGAGAATGTTGTACTAGATTTCATGTAATATTGATTGCACTATGATTATCACAACCCAAGAGCAATGGTAGCTTTACTTCAACAAGTAGATCTTCCAGATGAGTCTTCATCAACATTAGTTGAGTTTCAGCATGAGTAGCAGAAACATGCTTAGCTTCAGCTATTATAAGAGTTACTAAATTATATTTATTGGTATACCAACTAACACAGATTTTCCCTAGAAAGAAAACTCCACAAGATGTGGATTTTAGATTATCAACATTTCCTTCCCAATCAGCAATAGAATACACGAATAGATCAATATTTCCTAAGCCGACATACCTAATTCCAAAATTTTTTGTTCCTTTGATATATCCGATAATTCTTTTTCTAGAAATAAAATGTGACTATTTAGGAGCACTCTGAAATCTTGCACATAACGTGACGACATAGACAATGTCGGGTCTTGAAGTAGTCAAATACGAAAGACTTCCAATTAGCATTCGAAACTCTTTCTAATCAACTTCTATGCCTTCTCCATATTTAGAAAACATGGTTCCCACTGAAATCTATGTAGAAACTCGTTTCGAATTTTTCAAGCCAAACTTCTTCAGAAGTTCCTTAGCATACTTTTCTTTAGATAGAAAAACGTGATTCTTCCTCTGTGAAATTTGTAGCCCAAGAAAGTACTTCATTTCAGCCAGCATGGACATCTCAAATAACTTCTTCATTACCTCAGCAAATTTTTCACATGATCTTTCATCATTTCCATCAAATATAATATCATTTACATAAACAATAACGATCAATGAAAACTCCTGACATTCCTTGATGTAGATATTTCTGTCATCTCTCCCTTTCATAAAGTTAATCTTCTTTAAGAAAGTATCTAAATAATAATAACATGCTCTCGGAGCCTGTTTTAGCCCATAAAAAGTCTTCTTCAACCTGCACAAATTACTTTCATCCCTTCCAATAACAAATCCACAATGTGGATTAATGTAAACATCCTCATCAAGGTCACCATTCAAGAATGTGGATTTTACATCCATTTAAATGATTTTTTAACCTCGTTGTGTAGCAATAGAAAGAAATCTTATGATTGTTTATAATCTTTCCATCCGAGAAAAGGTTTCATCGAAATCAATGCCTTCAATTTGTGAATACCCTTTTCAAACCAATCGTTCTTTGTTTCTTATTACTTTACCATCTTCATTCATCTTTTTCCAGAATATTCACTTTGTACCAATAATGTTCTTGTTGTCCGGCTTGTGTACAAGTTCACATGTATCATTATTCTCTATCTGATCAAGCTCTTCATTCATTTCGTGAACCCATTATGGATGCTCAAATGATTCATTTACATTATTCGGTTCTACTTTTGAATAAAGACAAGTAAGTGATATATCATCTGTTATTCTTCTTGTTTGAACCCTCTGATGTTTATCTCCAACAATATTATGATTTTCCACTTGTTTCCTCAACTTAGGATGCGTTTTTCAAACTTCATCATCATCACTCTACATTTTTGAGTCGGATTCCTCTTCAACGGTAGGATTAACATAGTCTGCAGCATTATCATAATCATTAACAAAAGCTTCTCTATCCTGCTCAACTTCCACATCAACATATGACTGGTTTTCTTTCTCAACATTTTCATCGACGTTTACATATGAGGAATCAATAATTCTTCCAGTTTATTTGTTGGGTCATCTATATCCTCTTCCTTATAGAGAATAGCCAAGAAAAATTTCATCATCCCCTCGTTTCTCAAACTTTCCAAGGTTTCCACCTTTCTTCATTATAATGCATGGACTCCCAAATATTATTAAATGATTTAGACATGGAGTTCTTCCATATAACATTTCTTATGGAGTCATATATGAGTTTTTCCTATAGAAACATCGGTTTTGAATACAAATAGCAGTGCTCATGGCTTTCCTCCAATAATAATGAGAAAGATTATGTTCAAGTAACATAGTTCTCCCCATTTCCACCAGACTTCGATTCTTTCTTTCAGAAACCCCATTTTGATGAGGTGTGTATGGTGAAATAAACTCATGCCGAATTCCATGTTTCTCAAGGAAATTTTCCAAATATTCATTCTTATACTCACCACCATTATCAGTTCTCAACTTCTTCACTGAATTGTCACATACCTTTTCTGATTTCCTCCGGAAACTCTTAATCATTTTCAGAACATCTGATTTATGTCTCATGTACATAACACTAGTAATGCGAGTAAAGTCATCAATTAAATTAATGAAGTTAATATCTCCATTTGTTGATTCATTTATCATTGGTCCACATATATCAGACTATATATGTTCTGAGGGTTGTTTTGAACGAATTTCAACTCTCTTATGAAAAGAGTTTGTTATCTTCCCTTTTTCACCAATAGTGTAGCACCAATATCATATTATTGATAAAACAGGCATATCTCGGACACTGTCTCTCTTTGATAACTTTCACATATTTCTCTAACACATATGTCCCTGCCTTTTATTCCATAACTGATTTTCATCCACTGCACCCATGTAACAAGAGTCTTGCACTTCACCCACTTGGAACAAATTCCCACTTGTACGTTGGCCCCTTGTAACTATATTTCCATTATTTTCAAATTTCACAAAAAATACATATTTTCTGAATATAACATTGTTTTTCTCATCATAGAGTTGTGAAACACTCATAAGATTATGTTTCAACCCATGAACATATAATTTTTTCTTAGATTTCATTTTTTTCTTTTCTGATGATGGTTGATCCAACACCTTTGATTCTCAAAGATTCATCATTCCCAAATGTAATGATTCCTTCTTTGAATCCTTTCACATTCTTCAGCAACATGAAGTCTCCTTTCACATGAGAAGGAACCCCACTCTCAAGAATCCATGGACATTCTCATTTTGTAGCTTTCAAAGTATTTTTTACAACAATATATTTTTGTTCTTCTTTTTTCCTTCAATTTCTGTTGTGCTTCCTCAAATTTCCTATCCAGGTCAAGTTGTTCTATCCAGAAAATCATGCACTCTTTATTTTTGGACTTATCAGAACTATCCCTTTTTTCTTTTAAAAACTGTAGCTTTTGAAAATTATTTTTAATCTTTTGTTTCTCTGGTAACACGGTAAGGAATCCCTTGGCAAGATTTCCAGGTCGATCACATCTTTCACAAACAGATTCCGGTGTTTGGAACCTATCCTCAACTTTCACATCAATCTTATTAGATATCTTATAAAATTTATTTGGATACTTTCTATTTTGAAAATATTGACTCCCCCTCAGTCCTTGTCTTTCAAAACTAGTTTCATGGTTGTAATGTTGTTGGTTAACCAACACATTTTTTCCATGTGTCTGAATCCACCACAATACCAGTAATAACCATAAAAGAATTATTTGCCTCTAAAACTTCTATACGGACCAGATTTGTGATCACGCTTCTCAACAACATTCTTAATTGAACTATGCTGACCATCAACCTTCAATTTTTCATTTGTAAATCCCTTTCTCATTTATGATTTAAAAGTACCAGAATTATTAGAAGCCTTTATTGACTCGTGATTTTTATGCACTTCTGATTTTTCAGCATTGCTGACTTTGACCACATACATGGGCTTTCCAGCCTTGTTCTTATCAAAACCAATTCTGTCTTTCATTTCAACCTTTGAAGGTAGCTTTTGTGGATCCATGTTTGGTTCATTCTTACTGGAACATTCACCAACTTTTGAGATAGAATTTTTGAAACTGATATTCATTTCTTAAATTTTTATTGTAACAAAATTCACTTATCGCCTCATAAAAATGAATATTCCTTAATCCAGATTCTCTTTTCAGTCTACAAATTGACCACTACATCTTGTAAACATAATTGGGAAAATTTGACAAAATGAACAATTCAAGTTATGTCATAAAGAAATTTCTAACTAAAAACCCAATTAAAAAAATCAAATCTATTTTTTTAATTACAAAATTTTTGAAATATACTATAGCAAGTAATATTCTGATTGATTTTATCATAGAAACTGGCCACATGGTTTTATCATATGTGATTCCTTTATATTTCGCAAAACCCTTCACAACTAGTCATTCTTTAAAGGTTCTCACTTGACTATCCACATATATATATTTCTAGAATAAAAAATCAGAACCAATATTATTTACATCGACTGGTGGGTCTACCTAAATCAGAACATGATTTGGGTACATAGACTCTATTTTAGAATGCATGGCTTCTTTACATTTAGCAACATCACTTCCATGTACTACTTACTTATATTTTTTAGGTTCATCATTCACTATGAGGGCTTCCTCACCTAACATTATAGAAATAAAACCAAATATTTATGGTTCTCTAACCACTGTTGTAGATATATTCTACACATTTTTTTGCAATCATATCTATCTTTTAATATCTCTTATAAAGATTGTTCCCATACCAACCTCTGTGTGTTTGGATAATCAACTTCGTCATTTCCAATATTTCTCCAACTATGTCCATTAGAAACATGTTCCCCTTATTGAAATATACCATTTATTTCTACAAAAAAATTCTATGTGATGGGTTATATAATTAATATGAATTTGTGTCCTTAGGATGACTAATAAAGAATCACTTCTTGATTTGAGAATCTAATTATTCAATGTATATAGTCTTTACAAAATCCAAATATCCTCAACACATATATTTGAAAGATGGAATTTATTTACATACCATAACTCCAATAGAATATCTTTTTTTGAATAATTTGGTAATTGTTTTTTTTTGTATTTTTTCATAAAATATTGTGCATATCCCCAAATGGATAATGGTAGAGTTTCATGACCAGTCACCTATCTGACTATGTAATAAATGGTCTGATTCCACATTTCAATAACATTATTCCACTAAATTTTATAAGAAGTGGTGAGTTGGGAGATTATCCCACACTCCATAAAATGATTGAATAAGTGTTCATTAAAAACTTCTCCACCATGGTCTGATTGGAGTTTCTAAATATTCTTACCTTGTTGATTCTATAGTTCATTATGATATTACTTAAACATGTGAAAGGAATATAACTTATTCCTCTTTAAGTAGATATATACATATCTACTATAGTCATATATAAAATTAATGTAGTGAGAAAAACTACCCCTTTCCTTTATTTGAAGAAGAACACACATATCAGTATGAACTAATTCAAATGGTTCTTTGGATCTTTTTCCTTTCCCAAAAAAAATTTCATTGATCATATTACCTTGTAAAAATGTTTTAAATACAACCAATTGTATTAAATCAAAGGTTTCTAAACACCATACATGTTATAGTTTATATAAACTCTTCTGATTTACATCATCTAGCCTAGGATTTCATATATGGGTAGGATATGAGTCATTCTTCCTATATTTTTCATTTATTATCAAAACAAGATCCTCTATATTATGTATTTAAAAAAAATTAAGATGTTTCATATCGTTACACATGTTATACTTTTACAAGGGAAATCATTTATTTTCAAATATGAAATAAAATGTCAATGTTTCTAAACATGGCATTGGAACCATGTTTTGGTTAACATATGGTACATAATGAACATTATTTAGTACAATAACAATCCCACTAGTAAAAGGAAAATGATAATCATCAACTTCAATGGATGCAGGACTCAAAAAATTTTGAGCTCAAATATCAACCTTAACTTTTTCAACTATGTTGATTCTTCCTAGTTCATGTATCTGAAAAAAAAATGTAGGTGCCATATGAAATATCAAAAACCCAACCAAATTAAGTAAACATATTGCATTAAATTAAAAATAAACCTAAATCATATGTGCATGATTTTATTTCTTCCCAAGTATGAAATTATTTTTCTATTAGCATTTATATCAATATGAAAATCAAAATTCATCCCCCCCCATTTTTCTCCATCTCTATCCCTTCCATTTTAAAAGGTTAGTGCTTAAATATCTTTATCATAGACTTATCCCTTTACACATTCACCTCATTGGAACTTCCGTTGTTCACCATACAGAACGTAGAGTTATAACTCTTCATATCCTTATCTTCATGGATAAGTAA
The DNA here is from genome assembly GCA_963277665.1 of Viscum album. Taxonomy (NCBI): domain Eukaryota; kingdom Viridiplantae; phylum Streptophyta; class Magnoliopsida; order Santalales; family Viscaceae; genus Viscum; species Viscum album. The sequence continues at coordinate 1,223,144,388 of OY728159.1, forward strand.
ATATAAAAAAAATAGGAGTGACTGATTCATGTTTTTTATGTTATAATTAATAATTAATTTAGATATTCAAGGCATTAAATAGGTTTTAATGATATAAATTTCTAGGTCATAGTTTATTTTGAAAAAAGGGGACTCAAGTCTATAAATTTAATCGATCATTTTTAGCACCTGAGTTTCTTCTCGATTCACTTCTTCTAGCCAAAATCTATAGAGATAACATGATATATCATATCGTTCTTACTCAGAAATCTCATGGTATAACTCTTGGAGATAAGATAGCACTTGGAAGGAATATATTTTCCTCATGTATTTTCTATATCTCACAGTACATATAAGAAAACATGAAATGATAAACATATAGTGTATCATCCATATGATTCATGTATTTATCATTCTTCTCATTTCCTTATCCCTAGCCGAGATTCACAGGAAGTGCGGATAAAGGAACAAATCCTCATAGATCTCAACTACTGGATTTGAATTACCCAGTCACATGAGTATTTTAGTTCCAAGGATCCTTGAACCCACTCCATATACCCTAAAATATGTGGCTATGCCACTACATATAGAATATTATGGTAGGATACTGAGTTCCCAAACATATTCACTTCTATCTCATTTATATATTGAGTGGATTCATTCCTTTTAAGAAAATTACATATCATTACTTACTGTTTATCCTCTAATGTTGCAAAAAATATTATATCGCTGTCCCTTTTCTTCGAAAATTAGTAAGTTAACCAACCACACTAATACAAACTCCCCATATGTAAGAGATACCCTCAACATGGGAAAATGTGAACTTCAAAAAACCATTTTGTCCAAAATAATGTGATGGAAGGTTCTTAATGAATAAATATTTTCTTTTATGGATTTGGTATGTTAATCTCATCAAATAAAGTCGTTTGTATATTTAACATTCTTGTTCTATATGATCACATTAAAAATTTAACCATTTTTTTAATAGAAAACATTCACCACATATGTTAATTTTATATCCAAATGTGGGTTTATTATTATATTATGATATCACATACAACAAATAAAAATAAAAAAAATATTAAACCACACACTTGATAAAATAAATAAATAATGAATTGATCATTAGATGATAATTATTGTTCAATATATATTGTGATAAATATACTAACTAACATCATTGGGTAATTCCATAACTCAATAATTAACTATAATTGAATCTCCCACAACTCCCTTGCATTTCAGTTTCTTTTTCTATGTTAGATCTCTAATCAAATAGCTTTTCCATGAACTCGTTTGATATTTACCTATGTGATGGGAATTCATTTTAAAAAATCATACATTATCACTTAAATGTGAACACATGTGCCATTATACAAATTAAATATTGAGGAATTATACACAGATCGTCAAAACAAAATAATTATTATATTTAAAAAACATTAATGAAATAAATAAATAAATATAATACCAAACATGGACAGTTCAATTTCTGATCATGATTAGTAAACATGCAATTATATTACATAAGAAAATTTATTTTTTCTAAAAGTCACCTCCCGTATATTTTTTATGTATACAAAGTAATAAAAATAATTTTAATTAATTATAGATACATAAAATAGAACATAACATAATTTTATAAAACCCTGGATAAGTAAATTTAAATTATAAAATTTTGTCATAATTTTTCATGTTTATTTGGACCTAAATCAAATCTGATGAAATTAATATAGGACTTGTGGTGTGTTAAATGGGTCTGGCCAGTTAGAACCAATGAAAATTGGTTGGACTGATATAGGGAATCCTTTTAAGGGAATATATATATAATAAAATTAAAAACATGAATTTTTTTTTAATTTTTTTTATATATAATATTTTCCCGGAATCACTGTAAATTTTCTCATGGATGGTTTGGGTATTCTTCCAATGGATGTTTTCTTTAGATATCTAGAAAATATATAGAAATTTGGAAAACATTAAACTTAAATAATTACATGTTCCCGCTGACACCAAGTGGATGAACTAAGGGTATAGCGTAAGTGTAAAAAAGGAAATTTAAAATTTTGTTTTTATATTCTTGTAAAAAAGACTAATTCCGAAAAAACTCAATAATATATTTCATAAATGATCATGTTTAATTCATTTTTATCACGAAAATAGAACCAAATGAAATCATAAATGTTTCTTTATGCATCTGAAGTCGCATATTTGGTTCTCTCAGCATCTACATGACAAGGATCAAAACCATCAAAATAGGAATCCTTTTGATCATCAACATCTTCACAAAAAATCCTGGATCATCAATATATTTTTCATATTCCCTAGCATGAGAAATAGAAGTTCATTAATAGATTCCATAAACCATGTGAGGAATGTTTACTTGGTCGAAAGAAGGGTTCAATCCGACCTATTCATTTATTCTTATTTTCTCTCCAAGAACATGACCGGAGAGTATAAGATAACTTATTGTACTAAATTTATCCAAACTAGTGGATCATCCTATTAAATAGAGTAAAATTAGTTTTTATACCTAGATTATACCTTAAAAAATTAAAATTTCATCCTTTAAAAATTGTAACATTTATTTTAAAAATTCTCATGTATGTATGACTAAATAAACCTCTCCTAAATGTCACAAATATTTTATTACTAAATTTAAAATCTATTAAATGTTAATAGATGAAATAAGAACCATTTACTCATCCCATAATCTCCTAAAATAAATTAAAAAGCCTTGACCCACTTATGTTAATTCAAAAAATAATATTTTCTAATATTTAATTTTTTGATCAAAAAATGGGATTCCCATGGAAAAAAATCAATCATATTTATTCAAAAATTTAATAACAAAATTAAATTATTTTTACTTATGATCGATCATGATCAGAAGTTCACCATTACATGTGTGTGAGGGACACATCATCCTAAACTCTTATTCATCAGAATAAGTGAAACTTGTGTATAAACTTGTTGTGTGACCCTCTAACACATTATCTCGATATTAGTGAGACCAACAAAAAGAACAAGAGTAGATTCTAGCCACTCATCCTAGCTCGTAAGGAGATTAAGGATTCCATAGTTATGACTACCTCTTACAAACACATTATTTCTAATATAATATATTTTTCATTCAATCTCTCAAAAATTAAGATGCACACATATGTCCTCATCTATGTATTACTTTATATATTTCACTAGACACATTCCTCCTTGTTCCAGGGTCATTAATTTAATGAAGGTACTACCATCCTGGTCAACCAAGGCCCACAAGATATATCTTCCCCAAATCAGAAGAGATAAATTATATCTTGATCATTCAACCAATACCAAACCACCAATGGCACATCCAACATATGCTATCAAACATAGAATTATATGTCATAGGTTTTTAATTCTATAAAAGTATGTGATATAATAGAATATAATGATTACAATATCAAATCTTCTAACTAATACTCATGTTCATATATAGGAACAACCTATAATATATGAAAATTTTGTCTTTCTTATTAAAGGATCTCCTCATGATCTCATCTAATTGAGAGCATAGAGTGTGAATTTCATGGGAATAAGTCTCTATATTATGATATCCTAACACATAATTATTAGGCATCATTTATGTCCATTTAGTTTGATGTATCAATTCCATAAGAAATATGTATAAGATTACAGTCATGGTACCATCCGTTTCTTATTATAGTTGGGAAATGCTATGAACATTTCATATGATAGATTATTTAAGGACATTACCTTTTAAATAGTTCATATATAAGTATCAAAACATTTCTGGAATGTATAAACACATGTATATATCAAACTATATACATATAATTATAATCCAAGTACATAATGGAGTCGGGTCTAGGTAACCAACTCATAAAAATTATTGTATTACCTTTATTTACTTTCATGATTTCATATTATATGTATAGAACTAAACAAGACATCATTTTCTCTTAGTCTTAGGTTTGTCGAAAGATTAAAAATGGAATATTGATTTTATCTTTGAGATCCCATCAAAATCTTTTATAAATTTATTGGTGTATAGAGCCACTATTTTTCTTATATTCATTACAGGTTTTTACGAGACATGATATAGTTATTACTAAATTTAATTAAAATTAATTCCTCTAATGGATAGATATGGTGAAAATATGAGATTTGCAGTGGTTTAACATCATCTCCTTGATCTAGAAGGCCTTCTATAAATTTTTATCAATGTATGTTCTTTTGATATGTCAATCCAAATTGAACTTATGAAGTGAATAAACAACACTTCTGTGGTACGTATATTCATATTGAAAGGTTGTATCATTATAGTTCATTTGATAATATCAGGTAGTGACCACATCCAACTCAGACATAATTTCCTCCATCAGTAGATAATTCTACTAGAGGTATTCGACCAGTATCTAGGGACGATATTACAAATAGAATTAAGTGGAATATAGGTATATAAAGCCATGGATAGATAAATAATGTATGATTTTATACCTCGAAGTCAGTATGAGGTTGTATGTACTGTTTATATAGTTTTCCAATATACAAAAAATTATATAGGTAACGGAGAAGGTTTCTTGAGTAGTGATGAGATTCAAAGGAGGATTCAGTGTTGGAATCATGTTATCTAAAAAACTCTACGTTGTAATTCCTCTAGTGGTTATAGGTGGTGGGAAAAGAATATTTGTTGTGGTTTACCATCACCTCCTTGTTCTAGAGGTCCTTCTACTGTTTTTTATCAATGTATGTGCTTTCAATATGTCAATCCAAATTTCACTTATGATGTGAATAAATAAAACATCTATGGTATGTATGTTCATATCCAAAGGTTTTTTCATTATTGTTCATTAGTTAGTATCAGGAAGTGACCACATCCAACTAAGTCATAATAGGCTCCATCAGTAGATTAGTATACTAGAGGTAGTCGACCACTACCTAGGGGGATTATTCAATAAGAATTATGTGGTAGATAGGTCTATGGATAAATGGGGAAATCATTAATGTATGAGATTATACCTCAAAGCTGGTATAAGAATGTATGTATGATGTATATTGTAGACCAGTTTAAAAACAATTCAATAGTAGGTCTATCTACTATTATAGGTACTATTATGGTATCCTACATCACATGTTTTACTTTATTTGTTTCTAGTGGATTTCACTATTTTATTTATACAGAATAGTTATTTCCTCTAAGAATTAATATGAAATCCATGTCTTTTTATGTGCTTATTGATACTTATCTTGAAAAATGGATTGAGAAAATCAAGAATTTTTCTTCGTGTTCCCCACTCATTAGTTTATATAGGCAATTCATGTGTCCTACAATATTAAATAGAGTAATTTTATTTAATTCATGGAAGGGATTGGATAACACAATTTTGAGATTGCGTAGATTATTATTATTGAAGGGTATCATTGTCATCATCATATTGTCTATATTACAACCTCTAGAGAGAGAGGGAGTTACAAGCTAGGGGTACTTCCAAGGGTTTGTTGAGGTATTACTAATCTATAATCTAGTATTTTCCTCTTATAGGTGAAACCTATAATATATTTTGTTTTACATACAATTGGGGATATCAATGCAGACATCTTCTGAAAATACTTCCCTATATTAACACCTATGAAAAAATTGGATTTCACCATCACACTCTATCATGAAACTAATATCATTTATAACTCCCCGGATAAAATATACTTAATTAAATTATAAGATATAATGATATTGTTGTATAATCTAGAGTTTAAGGGGTTTAGTAGGCCAAGAAAATCCCCTTTGGGTGCTCTGGTCCTTTTATCTAAGAATACTGGAGGGACTCTCTTCTTATGTGTATATTACCGAAAACTAAACAAATTCATGATTAATAACCAATACAATATACCTAGAATTGATCATCTATTTTTTTAATTAAAACTGGAAAATTGTTTTTTAAAATTAACCTTCAATTGTTTTATAACCATCTATATGTAAGGAAAGAGTACATTCCTAAGACTTCTCTACGGTTCTGATATAAACATTTCTAGTATTGGTACTTTCCTTTAGGTTTAATAATGATCTAGTTATGTTTATTTACTTGAATAATGTGAGGTTTTATCTATTATTATATTTATTTTTTCTTTTTATTCTGGATGATGTCCATATTATATATAACTCTCATGAGGAACATGGATGTATTATAAAAATCTTCATGGAATTTTTTAATGAATATATTCATGATTTGATGTTTCCATAATCATGTGCGGTATTTCATCTCTTTATCCATGAATTATCAAGAATAACAGCTCATATGGTTGATCTAACTAAAATCAGGGATTAATTTTTAGGGACTAACTAGTGTGTTATGGATATTAAAAAATTTAAAATTTAAAATATGTCAAATTGAATTATCATTCAACCTAGAATAGGTGAATGATTTTAAGATTATTTTTATTTACCCATTGAGGATCTTGTCTATATTAATTTACATTATCATAGAGTAATTTCATAATATTCTAAATCGTTTTTTTTTCTAATAGTAAAATCCTGCATACCCATTATCTAGAATTCATTTATGTGATTTATTCACTAAATTACCTATGTCAATACTTTTTTAGGGAGATCATTGTGGTCTTCACTGATCAAAAAATCAAAAAATACATATTTTCTTCAAAATAATGGAATATAATTCAATATAATTGGGTAAAATATCTCAATTATTTTGACATTGATATTTAGTATGATTATGTTAATGTTTTATAGTTGTGGATGAAAACAGAATGTATATTCACCCTCCCAAGGTTAAGGGGTGAGGAAATAATTGATATTATTGATGATTATGGTTAAAATACACATAGATGTGTTCATGGATCATGGTGAATCGTATAGCATCTCATGGATCATGAATCGTCAGTCTTGTGTTACATTAAGGGCTCCTAGATATCTAATTATTATTTTATATTTATTTCTAAGATACCAAATACTGAGGATATCCTTAATGGTTAGTTTTAGGACCCTAATTCTATATTGTACTTCTACATAAGACTTATTTTCCCCTTGAAAATAATGGAATGTGTGATGAAGTATTTACAGTAATTTGGATGGGATGTTCATAAAGGGTTCAAAATAGTATAGTAAGATATAAATCATTGATTATAGAGGCCTGTAATAAATAAATATATTTTGGGATTCATATCTAGTAAGATTTTATATTAGTAGGTAAAAGAGGTGAATCAAAACCCCAATGGTACTTTTCAACAACTCAATTTTCCACAGTGAAAATGGAATGTAATTATAATAGAATTTTTCAGCCATCTACAATGATCACTATAAAGATCTGAAAATTCCATGTAATTTTTTTTTATTATATGGGAATTTTAAAAGTCCGCCAAAATTGACGGATTTTTATTATGAGACCTCGTGTGACCAGAATGAATTTCTGAACATTTTATTCGGTTAAATTCAATAAACGTGCAAGCGGGTTTTTGTAACTTTTAAATAGGTGCTCGGAATTGAAATCTGAGGGCAACGTTGAACTCACAGTGCCGGTAATCACTTAAGAAGACCTTTACCTCGACCACAGTTGGTCGAGGGTGAAATATCTCTTTTCACTTATTCAGAGGAAAATAAAAATAAAATTTTATAAAATTTTATTTTTATTCTTGAACCCTCCATTGATTTATGTATGTGGGGACCAGAAGAGTTTAACCTCTAAATTGAATGCTCGGTGGTGGGGACCAACTAAGACTAAAACATCCCCAATTTGAAAATAATGGCGGGGACCACCAAAACCCTCTTAATGGGAGAAACCCCTTGAACATCCTCATTAATGAGTAATTAACCCATTGACTTCCTCCCCATTATTTATTCTCCCATTTAATTATGCCTCGTCATTTGATTAATGTTGACAACTTGTTTTGTGCCAGAAATTTAAAAATTGAACAAACAATTTTTATTTGGGTTGGAAATTTCTATTGAGAGAATTCATTGGAAAAGGATTGGCAATGCTTTTTGGTGATCATGGAGGAACACATCATCCAACAAAGAACCCTTCTTCAAACGAAGAACGCTGACTTTCTACAACTACTTCGACTACTTCCACATGAAATCCTCCAATGTTGGACATCTTCAACAATGAAGAACCACCTCTATCGAAGAGCGTTTATCCGATGGATGATCTCGGGATCGGAGGCATGCGGTGGTTGAGACTAATGTCGACATCTTCAACTTGTAACTCGCAACACAACATCAAACCTTCTAGATAGGGGTTTAGTTGTGTATAATTATATATTCCCATGTTCTTCCCTTCTAAAACAAAGAATGTGGATAAACAATCTAACTAGTTGATCTGCATATGTTTTCTTTTGCAGGTTGGGAATAATCCTTGTGGAAGGTTGCAGGGTTTGACATTCTTCATTCAAGATTTTGTTGAGCCACTTTATACTGCTATAATGTGGAGGGTACATGACAAACAAATATGGGCTGACCCCTCCATTGTCCATCTTTAATGGTGTGTTATTCATGATAGAATAAGATGGATTTGTGCCATGACAACGAACAGAAGCGTCGGCCGGCACATCGTCAACCACGATGAAGGAGAAAGCACATTGGCCTCTACGGCGCCCCATAGACTCACCTCCCCATGGCCCTCTATGACGCCTCATGGATTCATGTAGCCCATGAGGCATCTGCAGCCCCCGCGGCCTCTACGGACCCCGTGGCCTCCACCGCACTGTGGTCTCGCGCCTACCCCGCGGCCTCCATAGCCTCCGCCACCCCGTGACCTTCTCGGCCCTCGCAGCCTCACTCCATGGCCTCCGCAGCACCCTACAGCCACATCGACCCATTTACCTTTGTGCAGCCCCATGGTGCCCTCATGGGCTCACACAGCCCTCACGACCTCTGTGGCCCCCACAGCCTCTACTACACCATAGCCTCACATTGACCCCATATCCTCCGCGGCCTTTGCCACCCCACAGCCTTCGTGGCCCCCTTGTTCTCACTCTGCGGCCTCCGCGGTGCCCCATGGCCCCGCCTCCCTGCGTCCCTCCGCACCGCCCCGTGACCTCGCCACGCCGCGGACCCTGTGGCCCCCATAACTCCTGTGGCCTTCGTAGCCCCTATGGCATCCGTCCCACCCCGCGCATCCTAGGTCGGACTGCTGGGCCGCCCTATGCAGCCAAGGCTGGACTACACAGCATGGGCTATACCCATTGTATTGGGCCGGGTCAACACAAACCGGGTCGGCCCGTGTTGGGTTAGGTCGGGTCGGTCCGACCCGGTCAGAACGGACTCGGATCCACTTCAACCCATTTAGGCTCTTTCGGCCATAAAATTGGCACCAGGTGTTCATTTTAAAATCCATCAATGACACTATAAACCATGGAGTAAGATAGTCCCTTTGGTATACCCCACTGGATTTTTGGATAAATTTGTGGAACAGTCGGGTTGGATCGAGCCCAAATCCAACGGAGCCCTCAGGACAAAAAGGCTAATAACATACACACCGGGGGACCGATTAATGCATCATTTGTCATATTTAGACCCATATGACATGGTTTTCCATTGAGAAAAATCTTTGTGGGACTTCATGGTAGTTGAAGTATTGAACAGTGGCTTGAGGAGCGGACTCACCAGGAGACGAGCAAGCCTATTGCAGTAATCCAGTAGCTAGCTGTGACATGAAGAATGAATAGTGATCCAGGCTACGGTAGTACTGAGTGATCCTATGTGGGTCAGCACCTAGTGATCTTGTTTGGGTTAGCACCGAGTGTTCATGTGTGGGTCAGAACCGAGCGATCATGTGTGGGTTAGCACCGAGAGATCCTTTGTAGGTGAGCACCTAGCGATCCTCTATGGGTCAGCACCGAGCGATCCTATCTGGGTCATCAGTAGAGTCTCATAATAGAGTAATATGATTCAGTAGTTACATATAATCATCTATACTACTGTACCTAAGTAATACATAGTGTGAGCTGAGTTCATACCTCTGTGGTATATTTCTTCCTGGTAATACTTTGGTGGTATTCTTCTGTGTGGCGTACATGTGTGGTACTTACCTTTGTGGTATTCCTTCCTTGGTGGAATAGTTAAGCTTTGGGATTTTGGGTTGGACCCTATATTTTCCTTCTGGTTTAGATGGATATACACAAAAACATAGTTATATGTATTGGCATATACCTAAGTAGGGTTGTCAGTTGTTTTCATGCTTTCTGGTTTATCCTTTGTGGATTTTGGGAGACCTTGAAGGTCTAGGAGTCCATATTGAGTATTGTTATACTCACCCATGTACAGTCTATGCCCACACCTTGTTGTTTTTGGTGCAGACGACGGTCGTTGCTAACTGAGTATGAGAGTACCCAGGACTGGAGGTAGTGGGAGGTGGACCTGAGATGATTCATAGTGAAGAGATGACCGATCTAGTGCTCTACCTACCCTTTAGGTAGGATCCATGACAGGTGTTCATAGGAGCAGTGAAAGTTTACTTTTACTTTTAGTTTCTTGTACTTTCCGGTTGGGCTTGTATTCTGGCCCCATTACTTACTGTACTCACTATGTTTACATTTTATTTTACATGAGTTTGTATGTTGTTGTGTGCTTGGTTGCATGTGTTTACAAGTTATAATGACAATTCCTTCCCAATTTTTGGGAATAATCCTTCGGTGCTTGTTGATATCCCATCACCTATGGAAGGCGGGCTTGGGGTAGCCAGGGCATAGGCCCCAGGGGATGGGTCGTGACAAATTAGCATCAGAAGAGTCTGTTTTACCAAAGAACATAGGAATATAGCCTTTCTTTTAACTACATTAGTGTTATGTGTAGTGAGTGTGGTTATCAGTTTTGGGAATCCAATGTTGGTGTGGCAGCCGATGTTTCCATACACTCAGACCTTGAATTCTAATTTCTCACCCAATACACAAAAACACTTATTGTGTGTGTGTTTTTAGGGGTTTTCATTGTGATCAATTTCAGTCACCTCACCAGGTAAAACTTATTAACAGTGGCACACCTGTTTCTTTTCAGGATGCCTCTACGTAGACAGTCATCTAGGGTTCCAAGTTTAGTATGCACTGATAGAAAACTGAGTGACCTGGCCTCCGTGTGGGTACCTGTTTTAGTAGAGGCACCAGCGGAGGCACCTGAGGTACTATTACTCGTTCAGCCACTGATGCCACCTTCCCCAACCACATATGCTGCACACCACTTGAGCGCATTCCACATGTTCCAGCACTAGAGGGCACATAGGATAAGGGGAGAGACGGACCCACAGGCAGCTGAGGATTGGCTGGAGGTTGTGGTGAGAGTCTTCTGACTAGTAGGGACACCAAGAGATCTCATAGTGATCCTTGTCTCCAGTCATCTATAAGTAGTAGCAGGTAGATGGTGTAGATTGATGCTCTAGGCTCACGATGAGGTGACACTTATCTGGGAAGACATCGAGAGCCTGTTTCAGGCAGATATTGTCCCAGCTACTCTTCGTGCAGTGTGCATTCAATAGCTACTTCATCTATAGTAGGGAAGCATGACTATGGCTCAGTACTCAGCGAGGTTCACTGATCTCTTAGACTAATCAACTGATATGATGCGGGGCCCATTCAGCAAGGCCCGGACTTTCGAACAGGGACTCAAGAGAGAGATCTGGGCTTCGATGATTTCTCATAGCATCTTGACATAGGTGGGGGTGTTAGAGCTACACCCCTAAGTGAAGAGTTTTCTTGCTGAGCATTCACCAGCAGTGAAACCCACTACCAGTCATCAAGTAGCGGTGTCTTCTATAGATGGGAGTATACAGATGACAAAAAGATCCATGTGGCCAGAAATATAGGTGGACGAATATAGGATTTAGGATCGGTTGTATGAGGCACCTGAGGCAGAGCCAGTCAAGCCAGGATCAGGCTGTGTTACGCATGTAGCGGGCTGGGTCACATGTCTCGTGACTGTATGACCCTCCATACGGATGATCAAAAGATGGTCAAAGGACCACCCAGGCAGAGACATAGGTTCAACTGAGAAGGTATGCAGGGAGCAAGCAGATGTGGAAGAGGAGATGTCTGTGCATCTGGCGGTGGGTGACGGTTCAAGATGTTATCGCCACTGATGTTCTCAGTCATGATCCAAGTATCACTGAGAGGGGGAGGGGTTGAATTGGTGATATCTATTTCTTTTTTATGTTTCCTCTTTTTGAAGCAACCTTCACCTCCTGTTAAAGAGTTTCTTCCCTGCTAAACACACACAACCACATGAACCCAAGATTTACAAGGTTCACTACTCAACAAGAGTAGCTACATCCTTGGTATGGTACTGAAACAATCCAATACCACACGATCCACTAGAGAAAAATATTTGATGTGTAATACAATGAGTATGATATACCCTTACACTCGTGTAGCTTTTGAAAACAATCCAATAGTGTGAGTGCTCCCTCTTATCACAAATAAGGTAATGTAATGATTCTGTGCTTCTTAATGAAAATTCACAAATCAAATATTTCAAAATAATTCTTCATTTTCCTACCTAAAATGTGGTATGAACCTCCTGGTTTAGACAGCTAGCATGCCACTCCCTTCTTGCGTGCTTCTGGAAACATGCGTGGAAAAACATGCATGGCAGAACATCCGCAAAAGAAATTGTGCGGTAGAACTTGCACGACACAACTTAGGCTACAAAACATGCACGACAATGCTTGCACGACAAATCATGCACGACATAACTTGTGCGGAAAAACATGTGTGGCTTATAAATAACCCTCATATAGCATAGTCATTTAGCTTGCGCGCCGCCATCTACTACTTGCATGCTCAAAGCTCTAATTTTCACTTATGTGTTGAGCATAAGAAATAAGGAGGTGAGTCATCAATTTATAGGCATTTTTCTGACTTGCGCACCACATATACTTGCATGCCAATACTTGCACGCATATCTATCACTTGTGCGCCCTTTCATCACTAGCGTGACTCTTTCATTCCTTTTTAATATTTTGATATGATGATGTTGGAATATGACTTGCACGCACCATACACTTGCGCACAACATATACTTCTGCGCCCCACCTATGCACCACTTATACTTGAACACCACTTTTTGACTTGTGTGCCAATATTTAACTTGCGCACCACTTTATTTCCTTCATATATTGATTGGATGGTCTTTGAAATATAAATTGAGTGCCACTTATACTTGTGAGCTAATACTTGCGCCCCAAAACATACATGCCACTCTTGACTTGCATGCCACTTTCTTTCCATTGCCAAAATCACTTTTTTACATTTTCTACTCTTCATAAGGCTTGCATCACAAGTTCTTTAAACTTATGATATTTGTGAAATAAAAATCATTAAATTATCATCATAGTTCTAGTCCTTTTACAAAGTGTATTGATTTATCTTCTTTGGCAACAAAATACAACAATCTGCAAAGGCTAACTCTTCAAACATCCTTCTCCTTCCAACTTGGTCCCAACAATACCCCCATTTGGATTTTGTTGTCAACCAAGATTCATAAATCACTGAACTTTGTAACCTTATGCAATGGATGACTTATCAATAATTCAAGGCCTATGTGAACTAACTCATTGTAGGAAACCAGAATTATTGGTAGCCAAAACCATGCTATCCAAATTTAGCGACTACGAAATCTCATGATCATAACTCCTCATCCTTCCTCAAAAAATCATTCACAATCACTTTCAATCTTCTAATTCATCATTATTAACTTCTTCAACAATCCTGGAATAAAAAAAATCATTTCCTTCTACCACTCCAACATACAGTTAGAATAGTTCACACACATACATGTTGGATTCACAGCTTACCCATAACTCCCCCTTTGTGCATGCATCTATAAGGATAGATTTATGAAAAAATTATCCCCTTTAAAACAATATCCAAAGGAAATATGAGAGTGTGTATAGAAACACGTACCTTAACATTGATGAGAAGGAGGTTCGAGACCCATGTTCAACGTCAATTTTGCAAATGGTTCCTTCGGTAACAGTTTTGTGAATATATCAGCAACATGTTCAGATGTAGGAACATAATCTAGCCTTAATTCATTCTTCCCCACCTTCTCTTTGATGAATTGGTACATTATATCAATGTTTTTTGAACGAGAATGTTGTACTAGATTTCATGTAATATTGATTGCACTATGATTATCACAACCCAAGAGCAATGGTAGCTTTACTTCAACAAGTAGATCTTCCAGATGAGTCTTCATCAACATTAGTTGAGTTTCAGCATGAGTAGCAGAAACATGCTTAGCTTCAGCTATTATAAGAGTTAATAAATTATATTTATTGGTATACCAACTAACACAGATTTTCCCTAGAAAGAAAACTCCACAAGATGTGGATTTTAGATTATCAACATTTCCTTCCCAATCAGCAATAGAATACACGAATAGATCAATATTTCCTAAGCCGACATACCTAATTCCAAAATTTTTTGTTCCTTTGATATATCCGATAATTCTTTTTCTAGAAATAAAATGTGACTATTTAGGAGCACTCTGAAATCTTGCACATAACATGACGACATAGACAATGTCGGGTCTTGAAGTAGTCAAATACGAAAGACTTCCAATTAGCATTCGAAACTCTTTCTAATCAACTTCTATGCCTTCTCCATCTTTAGAAAACATGGTTCCCACTGAAATCTATGTAGAAACTCGTTTCGAATTTTTCAAGCCAAACTTCTTCAGAAGTTCCTTAGCATACTTTTCTTTAGATAGAAAAATGTGATTCTTCCTCTGTGAAATTTGTAGCCCAAGAAAGTACTTCATTTCATCCAGCATGGACATCTCAAATAACTTCTTCATTACCTCAGCAAATTTTTCACATGATCTTTCATCATTTCCATCAAATATAATATCATTTACATAAACAATAACGATCAATGAAAACTCCTGACATTCCTTGATGTAGATATTTCTGTCATCTCTCCCTTTCATAAAGTTAATCTTCTTTAAGAAAGTATCTAAATAATAATAACATGCTCTCGGAGCCTGTTTTAGCCCATAAAAAGTCTTCTTCAACCTGCACAAATTACTTTCATCCCTTCCAATAACAAATCCACAATGTGGATTAATGTAAACATCCTCATCAAGGTCACCATTCAAGAATGTGGATTTTACATCCATTTAAATGATTTTTTAACCTCGTTGTGTTGCAATAGAAAGAAATCTTATGATTGTTTATAATCTTTCCATCCGAGAAAAGGTTTCATCGAAATCAATGCCTTCAATTTGTGAATAGCCTTTTCAAACCAATCGTTCTTTGTTTCTTATTACTTTACCATCTTCATTCATCTTTTTCCAGAATATTCACTTTGTACCAATAATATTCTTGTTGTCCGGCTTGTGTACAAGTTCACATGTATCATTATTCTCTATCTGATCAAGCTCTTCATTCATTTCGTGAACCCATTATGGATGCTCAAATGCTTCATTTACATTATTCGGTTCTACTTTTGAATAAAGACAAGTAAGTGATATATCATCTGTTATTCTTCTTGTTTGAACCCTCTGATGTTTATCTCCAACAATATTATGATTTTACACTTGTTTCCTCAACTTAGGATGAGTTTTTCAAACTTCATCATCATCACTCTACATTTTTGAGTCGGATTCCTCTTCAACGGTAGGATTAACATAGTCTGCAGCATTATCATAATCATTAACAAAAGCTTCTCTATCCTGCTCAACTTCCACATCAACATATGACTGGTTTTCTTTCTCAACATTTTCATCGACGTTTACATATGAGGAATCAATAATTCTTCCAGTTTATTTGTTGGGTCATCTATATCCTCTTCCTTCTAGAGCATAGCCAAGAAAAATTTCATCATCCCCTCTTTTCTCAAACTTTCCAAGGTTTCCACCTTTCTTCATTATAATGCATGGACTCCCAAATATTATTAAATGATTTAGACATGGAGTTCTTCCATATAACATTTCTTATGGAATCATATATGAGTTTTTCCTATAGAAACATTGGTTTTGAATACAAATAGCAGTGCTCATGGCTTTCCTCCAATAATAATGAGAAAGATTATGTTCAAGTAACATAGTTCTCCCCATTTCCACCAGACTTCGATTCTTTCTTTCAGAAACCCCATTTTGATGAGGTGTGTATGGTGAAATAAACTAATGCCGAATTCCATGTTTCTCAAGGAAATTTTCCAAATATTCATTCTTATACTCACCACCATTATCAGTTCTCAACTTCTTCACTGAATTGTCACATACCTTTTCTGATTTCCTCCGGAAACTCTTAATCATTTTCAGAACATCTGATTTATGTCTCATGTACATAACACTAGTAATGCGAGTAAAGTCATCAATTAAATTAATGAAGTTAATATCTCCATTTGTTGATTCATTTCTCATTGGTCCACATATATCAGACTATATAAGTTCTAAGGGTTGTTTTGAACGAATTTCAACTCTCTTATGAAAAGAGTTTGTTATCTTCTCTTTTTCACCAATAGTGTAGCACCAATATCTTATTATTGATAAAACAGGCATATCTCGGACACTGTCTCTCTTTGATAACTTTCACATATTTCTCTAACACATATGTCCCTGCCTTTTATTCCATAACTGATTTTCATCCACTACACCCATGTAACAAGAGTCTTGCACTTCACCCACTTGGAACAAATTCCCACTTGTACGTTGGCCCCTTGTAACTATATTTCCATTATTTTCAAATTTCACAAAAAATACATATTTTCTGAATATAACATTGTTTTTCTCATCATAGAGTTGTGAAACACTCATAAGATTATGTTTCAACCCATGAACATATAATTTTTTCTTAGATTTCATTTTTTTCTTTTCTGATGATGGTTGATCCAACACCTTTGATTCTCAAAGATTCATCATTCCCAAATGTAATGATTCCTTCTTTGAAGCCTTTCACATACTTCAGCAACATGAAGTCTCCTTTCACATGAGAAGGAACCCCACTCTCAAGAATCCATGGACATTCTCATTTTGTAGCTTTCAAAGTATTTTTTACAACAATATATTTTTGTTCTTATTTTTTCCTTCAATTTCTGTTGTGCTTCCTCAAATTTCCTATCCAGGTCAAGTTGTTCTATCCAGAAAATCATGCACTCTTTATTTTTGGACTTATCAGAACTATCCCTTTTTTCTTTTAAAAACTGTAGCTTTTGAAAATTATTTTTAATCTTTTGTTTCTCTGGTAACACGGTAAGGAATCCCTTGGCAAGATTTCCAGGTCGATCACATCTTTCACAAACAGATTCCGGTGTTTGGAACCTATCCTCAACTTTCACATCAATCTTATTAGATATCTTATAAAATTTATTTGGATACTTTCTATTTTGAAAATATTGACTCCCCCTCAGTCCTTGTCTTTCAAAACTAGTTTCATGGTTGTAATGTTGTTGGTTAACCAACACATTTTTTCCATGTGTCTGAATCCACCACAATACCAGTAATAACCATAAAAGAATTATTTGCCTCTAAAACTTCTATACTGACCAGATTTGTGATCACGCTTCTCAACAACATTCTTAATTGAACTATGCTGACCATCAACCTTCAATTTTTCATTTGTAAATCCCTTTCTCATTTATGATTTAAAAGAACCAGAATTATTAGAAGCCTTTATTGACTCGTGATTTTTATGCACTTCTGATTTTTCATCATTGCTGACTTTGACCACATACATGGGCTTTCCAGCCTTGTTCTTATCAAAACCAATTCTGTCTTTCATTTCAACCTTTGAAGGTAGCTTTTGTGGATCCATGTTTGGTTCATTCTTACTGGAACATTCACCAACTTTTGAGATAGAATTTTTGAAACTGATATTCATTTCTTAAGATTTATAAAGTTTCTATTGGAAAAGTTCCAACTCTTCCTCTTTATACTTCAGGATTACTTCACGATGATCATTATGATTCATTGTGTTCTCAAGATAATTTTATAGATTATTAATCTCCTTTTCAATATTGATTTTCTCATTAGTAAAACCTTAATGATTGTTTAATGTGGAATTTCCATTTATCAGCTTGTTTTTTTCCTTCTCAAGCCTTGTGATCTTCCTCATGAATTCTTTCAACTCTTCTTTCAGATGATATTCAAGTTGAGTTTCTTTATCTTCTGAACTATTTCTCTCATACTCTTCATTATTCACTGTAGTAATAAAGGTATTCACTCTATTTTTTTCCACAAATAATTTCTCATATTCATCTTTACTATCTTCTTCTTCTTCATCTTTAGAAAAAAAAGCTTCTTCTTTTTTATTTGAAGAACTTTTATCCTTCTTCTTTTAGAAATATTTTTATTTTTCATCTTATTTCTTCCACAACATTCATGGCCTTCTATTATCATCATCATTGTCTTCTTCTTTATTCTTTTGAGGACAGTTAGCCATAAAGTGACCAATGGATCCACACTCAAATCATTTCAAGGGATGTTTACCCTTGTAATTACTTGTACCTCTTTTCACATTCTTAGAAAAGAAGGATTATATTTCATGAAAATTTATACATAACTCATCTTCAGAAGTGGATTCACCAACATCATCTTCAATAAGAGTCATCTTTGACTTCTCTCTCTCTTTGTAGCCTTGAATGAAATTTCTCTATCAGCTTTTCTTTTTCCCTTCAGAGTCCTCTCTCTTCTCATATCATAAGTAATGAGAGTGTTATACAAATCCTCCAAATATAATGTTTCAGGGTCTCTATCTTATAATGAAGAATCTTTAGTATCAAACATGTTAGGTAGAATTCTCAATATCTTTTCAACAACTATATAATCCTCTAACGTTTCACCAAGAAATCTGATCGTACTGACAATATCATTTATCCTGGTAATGAAATTCCCAACAGATTCGGATTCTCCCATTTTCAAATCATCATAATTTAGTCTCCAGATTTGTATTTAGACTTTTTCACTTTTTTATTTCCTTCATAGATGTTCATTAGTTTTTTATAGATTCCATTGGTTGTAGCAACACCTTTCACTCTTAAAAATTCACTCTCAGAAATAGATGAG
Organism: Viscum album; assembly: GCA_963277665.1. Taxonomy (NCBI): domain Eukaryota; kingdom Viridiplantae; phylum Streptophyta; class Magnoliopsida; order Santalales; family Viscaceae; genus Viscum; species Viscum album. Next base: position 1,223,163,373 of record OY728159.1, read on the forward strand.
AGTAACACATTTTTAGCTCTTCCATCATTCTCAAGGTTCTTCTTTTTGACAGGAGTAAGAGGAAACTTGTCATCAATTGCAGTAAATCCATCCATTGTAGTTTCAAGAACATCATATCCAAGAGACATAAGATAATTCATCATTATGTCCTTCTAGATGTGATAGTTCTTTCCATAAATAATCGGAATCCCAATATTATTCACGCAATTTATATTCTCAATCAAAATTTCTCTTCAACAACTTCATCAAAGAATAAATAAAGGAAACATGTCGTTCTGAGACAAATTGAAGTTTCCAGTCAGGATCCAAGTATCACTGAGAGGGGGAGGGGGTGAATCAGTGATATATTTTTCTTTTTAAGATTCTTCTTTTTGAAACAACCTTCACCTCGTGTTAAAGAGTTTCATCCCTGCTGAACACACACAACCACATGAACATAATATTTACTTGGTTTACTAGTCAAATAGAGTACCTACAACCTTAGTATGGTATGGAAAAAATCTAATACCACACAATCAACTATAAAAAATCATTTAATTTGGAATATAATGAGTTGGATATAACCGTACACTCATGTAGAAATTTGAAAGGAATCCAATAGTATGTGTTATCCCTCATAGATCAAATAGGGTAATATAATGATTATGTTCATCTTAATGAACTTTCACTAATAAAATATTTCAAAAAAATTCTTTACTTTCCTAACTTGATGCTAGTAAGAACCTCCTGGTGCAGACAGCTTGCACGCCACACCCTACTTGCGCGCTTCTGGCAACCTGCACGACAAAACTTGTGTGGCCGAACTTGTGCGTCAGAACTTGCGTGGAAGAACATGCACGACAAAACCTGCGGGGCAGGACTTGTCCGGTAAAACTTGCCGGACAAAACATGTGTGGCCGGAATTTCACGAAAAAACTGGCGTGGTTTATAAAAAACCCTCACCATGCACACCCTTTCAGTTTGTGGGTCACCTTCTACTACTTGCACACTCAGAGCACTAATTTTCTCTCAAGTGTTGATCATAAAAAAATGAGGAGGTGAGTCATCTATTTATATGAATTTTTATGACTTGCTCCCCACATAGAATTGCGCTCCAATACATGCGCGCCTCCCCATCACTTGGGCTCCCTTCTGTCACTAGCACGACACTTTATTTCCTTTGTCGTATTTTGATATAATGAAGTTTGAATATTAATTGCATGACCATACACTTTCAATCCACATATACTTGTGCGCCCCAATTGCATGACACTTATACTTGCATGCCACTTTTTTACATGCACACCAATCATTAACATGCGCGCCACTTTATTTCCTTTGTCATATTTTGATTGGATGATCGTTGAAATATGACTTGCGCAACCATTATACTTGCATGCCAATAAGTGTGCACCAAAACATGGGTGCCACTCTTGACCTGCGTGCCGCATTCTTTCCTTTTTCAAAATCACTTCATGACATTTTCTACTCTTCGTAAGGCTTGCATCACAAGTTATCTAAACTTATGATATTTGTGAAATGCAAATCAGTAATTCATCATCATTGTTTTTGGTCCTTTTATAAAGTGAATTGATTAATATTCTTTGAAAACAAAATACAACACTTCGCAAAGGCAAACTCTTCAAACATACTTCTCCATCCAACATGGTCCCAACCGCCAGCCCCACCAGGTGGTCCACCCTGACCATAGAGATTAGGTGGACAGGGGCGATCTTGGATCCAGGGAACTATGGCCTGTGATCACAGTGCTCCGGAGATGATACGAGGTACGATTTATTTCCACTCGACCTTAGCTACAGCACATATAGACACATGTGCTAGTCATTATTTTATTTCCACCTCCCTCATTCGGTGCTTGGGTATTCCGACGGAGATGTTGGCATGATCCTTATGTATAGAGACTCCTATGGGAGGGGATTCGATGATTACACATGGGTTCCGGTAGTGTGAGCTTACTTTAGTAGGAGAGATCTTTGGCTGGGATCCCTTAGTATCGGCGTCAAGGCGTTTCGATGTCTTATTGGGTATGGATTGGTTACCTACAGTCTATGCTCAAATTGATTGTATAAGGTGCAATTTTCGTTGTGTCCATATGGATGGGACTACGTTTAACTTTACCTGCTAGAAGGGAGCCTTTTCAGGACATGATGGACTTACTCGGAGGAGAGTGCAGCCGATCAATCATTTGTTGGCTAGCCTTACTCTCGGAGTAGTTGATGTGGCGAGTCTAAGTTATCATGTAACGGGGGACTGGTATGCGAATGTCTTCCTTGATGATGTTATGAGTCCACCACCATGCAGAGAGGTGGACTTTTACATATTCTTGTACCATGGGATGACACTGATATCTACACCATCGTATCAGACGGCTCTTGTGGAGTATCATGAGCCACAGGTACAGTTGGAAGACTTACAAGGGAAAGGGTTCATTCAGCCCAGTGTTTCACGTCAGGAGCCCCGATTTTATTCTCAATGAATGTGGATGGGAGCTTGAGGATTTTTGTTGACTATCAGTGCCTAAACTAGGTGACCGTGAAGAACAAGTACCCACTTCTGATTATTGACAACAAATTTGATCAGTTGAAGGGAGCACAATGGTTCTCAAAGATAGACCACAGATCAGGCTATCACTAGATCAAAGTACGAGATAAGGATGTGCAAAAGACAGATTTTAGATGTCGGTACGACCATTTCGAGTTCTTGGTTATTCCATTCAGTGTAACCAACGCTCTAAAAGTGTTTATGGGACTCATGAACAAGATCTTTCTGCCATACCTTGATTACTTTGTAGTAGTCTTCATCGATTCCATTCGGATCTACACGGCCGCTGAGGAGTAGCATGCCTATCATTTGCAGGTCGTACTGGACACACAACGAGAGAATCAGCTATATTCTAATCTCTAGAAGTGCCAGTTTTTGATTTGAGATGTTCAATTTTAGGGACACGTCATCTTAGAGGATGGAGTTGTAGTGGATCCAGTGAAGATTGAGGCGGTACTTTCTTGGGAGCCACCCGGATGTGTGACAGAAATACATAGTTTCCAAGGTTTGGCCTGATACAATGAGAGAATTGTGCTACATATCTCTAGAGATGAAACAACTTTATCAGTGTGGAAGAATAATGGGAAACCCTTTGTGTGGTCAAAGAGATGCCTGCGTAGTTTTTAGGAGCTGAGGCAGAGGCTGACTGGTGCCCCCATATTCAGGCTTTCATAGGAGGGCATAGGGTACATAGTCTATTGCGATTCATTAGGGACCAGACTTGGATGTGTATTTATGAGGGAGAAAGAAATGATCACATATGGTTCTAGACAAATGATACAATGATGTTGGCTTAATATCTTCCTGGACTATGACTTCGTGATAGTCTATCCTCCTAAAAAGGGGAATGTTGTAGTAGATTGACTCAGCCAGAGGTCTGGTATATAGCTGCTAGGTGAGGTGACAGAGCAGTTGGACGATTTGCAGATATCCTTCATGGAATGTGATGGATCATCTTTCTTTCAGTCTCTTACAATATCTCCCTCACTTTTCAGTGAGTCAGGGGGCGTAGCAAGGGGACCTTGACTGCAAGAATTGACTTGCTCAGATATCCACAGGACATGGAATAGAGGGATTTTCTGAAGGTGGGGAGCATGTCCTCCTCTTTATAGGACGTACCATGGAACCAGTGTCACATAGAGAGGAAGTGATGAGGGAGTTCCTCATCTCCCCTATAGCAGTACATCCAGGAGTTGCGAAGATGTACTGGGGTCTCCGATGACAGCACTGGTGGCCGGGAATGATGAAATCAGTAGCAGAGTTTGTCTCTCAATACCTCACTTGTTAGCAAGTGAAGGAGGAAAATCATGTACCAGAAGGCTTGGTTCATCCTTTAGAGGTGCCAATGTGGAATTTTTATGTGTTATCGATGGACTTCGTAATAGAAAATCCACGTACATCCAGGGTTCATGACTCGATTTGTGTGATCGTCGACCGACTCTCCATGTCCGACCATTTCCTACTAATCAGAGAGCATGGTTCAATAGAGATATTGTGATGCCTCTATGTACATGAGATGGTTCGGCTACATGGAGTTCCATAGAAAATTTTCCCTAATCGTGACGCACATTTGACTTACCAGATATGGAAGGGGTTCCGGAGGCTTTCAAGACGTAGGTTTGTTTGAGCGCTGCCTTCCATCCTTAGATGGATGATCAGACTGAGCGGACCATACAGACCCTCAAGGACATGCCACGTTCTTGTGTCCTCAACTTTGGTCATATCTTGGAGGATAACATGCCATTTTGGTGTTTTCATACAACTATTATTATCACTCCACCATTTCGATGGCACATTTTGAGGCATTGTTTGGGAAACCTTGAAGATCACCTTTGTGCTGGACGGACCTAGGGGAGTCATCACTCGTGGGACTAGAGATGGTACGGGCTACCACAGAGAAGGTTCACGTCATCGAGGAGCAGATTAAGACTATACATAGCAGGCATAAGTCTTATGCGGACAAGAGACTGAGACCTCTGGAGTTCATGGATGGTGACCACATCTTTCTACGGGTCTCTCCACAATGAGGTTTATGGATATTTGGTTGAGGCCGGAAGTTATCTGTAAGGTTCATCAGACCATTCCAGGTCATCAGTAGAGTTGGCAAGGTGGCTTACTGCTTTTCTCTTCCACCTCAGTTGCACTGGGTGCATGACTTATTCCATGTATCCCAGCCAGAAATATATGTGCACGACCCTTCCCACATCATCAACCACTCTTAGCAGGACAACAATGATGGGCGGACTTATTCAGAGGTTCCAGTTGATATTGAATATTGATAGGAGTGGGACCTTTGTGGGTGTTCGATACCTATAATGCATATTTTCTGGCAGCACGGGAACCACCCGGAGAGCACATGGGAGAGGGAGGCTCATATGCATGGTCAATACCCCCACTTGTTCTCTTATATTGAGTTGTGGATTATGGGGATGCAAAGACCGGATGTGGGGAGAAGGTAAAGACCCAGAAATTCCATAAATTTTTTTTATTATATAGGAATTTTATGAGTTTGAAAAAATTAATAGTGCATGATTCAAAGGCCCGATGATCCCGGGATTAATTTTTGAACTTTTTTATCTAGTATGTTTAGTAAATGTGTGAGTGTGTTTTTTTACCTTTTAAACTGGTGCTTATAAATGAAATTTGAGGGCACCATTGAACATGTAGTGCTGTTAATCGCTTAAGGAGACTGTTACCTCGACTGTACTAGGTCGAGGGGAAAAGATAGTTTTTCACTTTTTCATAGGAAAACAAAAATAAAATTATTTAAAATTTTATTTTTATTCATGAAAACTCATTTAATGTATGGAGGAGGGGACCACAAGAGTTTATCCTCCAAATTGAATGCTCGGTGGTGGGGACCACCCGAGCCTAAAAACTCCCCCAATTTTAATTTAATGGTTAGGACCACCCAAAACCACTTAATGGGAGAATCCCCTTGAACTTCCTCACTAAGGAGGAATTAACCCATGAAATTCCACCCCATTAATTATTCTCCCATTTAATTTTGCCTCGTCAATTGATTAATGTGCCATCTTGTTTTGTGGCTACAAATTAAAAATTTTACAAACACATTTTATTTTGGTTGGCTATATCTTTTGTAAGAATTTGTTGGGAAAAGGGTTGGCAATGATTTTGGTAGAACTTGGGGGAACAAATCCTCCAACAAAGAAAACTTCTTCAAATGAAGAATGTCGATTTTCTCCAACAACTTAGACTCCTTCCTCGTGACATCCTCTAACGGTCAACGTCTTCATCAATGAATAACCACCTATATTGAAAAGTGATTATCTGACAGACGAGCTCGGGATCAGAGGCGTGTGGAAGGCGCGACGAATGTCGATATCTTCGACTTCTCTCTCGCAACACAACAAAAAGACTTCGAGAAAGGGGTTTTGTTTTGTATGATTATATATTTTCATGTTCTTACCTTCTAAATAAAATAACAAGGATCAACACTTGGACTAGTTGATATATGGATGTTTTCTTTTGTGGGATGAGAATAATCCCTGCAGGAGGTTGTAGGGTTTGATGTTCTTCATTCAAGATTTTGTTGAGCCGCTTGCTACTTCTCTAACACGGAGGGTGTGGGCCCAAAAAACATGACCTAACCCCTCTGTAGTTCTTCTTGAATGGTGTGTTCTTCGTGATGTAAGAAGGTGGATTCGTACCCCTGTGAAGAACTGATGCGGCGGCCGACACACTGCCGGTGGCGACGATGGCGATGACCCCACAGCACCTCGCCACCCTGCGGCCTCCATTATTCCCCGCGGCCTCGCCGCCCTGCGTCCCTCCCCACCGCCTCAAGGCTATGCACCACCTCGTGACCTTCGTGGCCCTCTCGGCCTTCGCGGACACTGTGGCCTTCACCACACTGCGGCCTCATGCAGTCCAAGTGGCCTCTACCGCCCCACTTCATTCATGACCCCTATGCTCTCAATCTATGGCCTCACCGCCCCGTGACCCTTCGTGTTGCCCCCACGAACTCACGGCCCTCTGCGGCGCCCTACAGTCCCACTTCCTCGCAGCCCCGACGGCTACCGTGACATTCACGGCCCCCATGGCCTCCATGCCACCCAGGTCGGACCGCCCAGTGTAGGACACCGATCACAAGCCTGGCCAGACCTAGAAGACTGGGCTGGGTCGACCCCAACTAAGACGGCCAAGGCCGGGTCGGGCCGGACCCGTATCCACTTCGACACATTTATGCTCTTTTGGCCATAACTTTGGCACCATGCGTCCGTTTGACAGACCATCAATGGCACTGTAAACCATGGAGTAAATAAAATCACTTTGGTATACCCCACAAGTGAATTAGATAATGTTTTGGAATAGTCGGGTTGGATCGATCACGAATCCAACCAGGCCCTCGGGACAAAAAGGTTAATAACTTACAGACCGGGTGACTGATTGATGCATCATCTGTTGCGTTGGGACCCCTATGATGTGGCGGTCCTTTGAGATAATTTATATGGGACTTCATGGATGTTGGAGTATCGACCAGTGGCTTGAGGAGAGAAACCTATTGGAGACAAGAAAGCCTAGTGCGTGAACCCAGTAGCTGGTTGCGACGTGAAGAATGAATAGTGATCCTTTCTGGGGTAGTACTGAGCGATCCTACGTGGGTCAACACCTAGCGATCATGTGTGGGTTAGCACCGAGAAATATTATGTGGTTCACCAAAGAGAGATCCTATGTGGGCATGAATCGAGTGATCCTGTGTGGGAGAACACCTGGCGATCCTATGTGGGTCAGCAGTGAGTGATCCTTTGTGGGTCAGCAGCAGAGCCTCTTAATAGAGTAAGATGATTCAGAAGTTACATCTAATCATCTCTCTTAATTTACCTAAGTAATACATGTTGAGCGCTGAGTTTTTACATGTGGGGTACTTTTCTTTGGAGTAATACCTTGGCGGTATTCTTCTGTGTGGCGTACCTGTGTGGTACTTACCATTGTGGTATTTATTTCGTTGTGGAATAATTGAGCTTTGGGATTTTGGGTTGGACAAGTATTTTCCTCATGATTGAGATGGATATACTTCATAAATTACGTATATGTATGGGCATATATATAAGTAGGGTTATCAGTAATTTTCATGCTTTGTGTTTTATCCTTTTTGGATTTTTTAGGACCTTGAAGGTCTCAGTGTCCCTACTAAGTATTGTTATACTCACCCTTGCATGGGTTATGCCTTCACCTTGTTTTTTTTGTACTGACAAGGTACATTGTTGACTGAGAACGAGAGTACGAAGCACTAGAGTTAGCTCATATATGGATCTTAGAGGAGGTATACCGCAGAGACGACCAATCGAGATCTGTACCTAATCTTCATGTAGGATCCTTGGCGGGTGTTCACATGAGCTCTTCCAGTTTACTTGTACTTTAAGTTTCGTGTACTTTCCATTTGGGATTTTATTATGGCCCCTTTACAGAATGTACTCACTCTGTTTAATTTTTAGTTTACTTGAGTTCGTTTCTTGTAGTGCGCTAGGTTGTGTGAGTTTACAAGTTATAAAGGCAATGCGTTCCCAGTTTTTGGTAATACGCCTTCGGTGCTGGTCACCAGCCCAGAGCCTATGGAAGGAGGGCTTGGGGTAGTCACGAAACGGGCCTCGGGGTACGGTTTTTGAAAATCACTTAAAATAAATTATATAATGTTGGTCGGAGTGGATACTCAAAAGGGGGGGTGAACTGAGTTCCAATTAAAATTTCTGTTTTAAAAACATTGTCTTAAAATCCCCCAATTAAAATACAAAATTAAACTGTAGTTAATTTATTCCAAAGTAAAGGTTCTGTTAGGTTCTCAAGGGATTGATTATTTCCCAGCTAATCAAATCAGAAGAGTTGATTAACTTTTGAAACTAACTTACTGATTTACAACTAATATAAACGCATGTGAGTTTAATTACCAAAGTGACTTTAAAACAGTTTTGGTTTTTAAGAAATTAGCAGCAGAATAAAAAAGAAATTTGAATATAAATAAGCACACCAGATTTAACCAAGAGGTTCAGTCTCAAGTAGAGACTTAGTCCTCTCAAAACATTATATAAAAGTGATCCACACCCTGGATCGGGGATAAAAAACAGTATACAACTGTCCAGGTCACACGACCTCTACCACTGTTATCCGTGGGAAACAAAGACAACAACAACCAGCTGTCCAGGTCACACAACCTCTACCACTATCCCTGTGGAAAATACAATATGTAAGAGAGTTGAGTGAGGATTTACAAATCCTCCAGTTAGGGTACAGGAGACAGTGTGTGTGTGTAAAATATAGCAGATAACACACACTGCTCAATATGTAATAAGATAAATCACAGAGAAAATATTTAGAGTTAAGAAATGGATCTAGTGATTATCGTGTTGTTTTGGACTCCTTTGATTGATCAGAATTCGCTCTGAGTCCTCTTCAGGTTTTTGTCTGTAAAACAGAGTATCGTCTGTTTCCTTGACTTCCAGGTGTACAGACAGTCGATCAAGCTCTTGTGTTATGTTCTCATTCTCAGCTCTTCACTAGTATGCAGTAATGAATGAGTTCTTCTTGTAAGTTCAGTCGTCTCATTGCATTCACACTCAGTTGTTCTTCCAGCACACCTCATGGTATGTATGTCTCTTTGTATTCGTCTATTCATCCTCTTTGTAGTAGCACATCCGTCCTTTGATTTAAAGCACGAGCTCCGAAAAAAGATGATTTACTTTTTGCATGTACAAGGTACGGTTCCTTAACATCCAACAACCTTCATTAAATAAATGACAGAGCGTTAAAATATTCTTAATATGACCGTTGGTTAGATTAAATAAAGATAAAGAAATTCAAACAGCTGTTTATGACTATCGGTGAGTCAAGTGATCGGTAGGTCATCAGCATCAGCATCAGTGGCTAGACATCGGTGTGTCCTGATTGGTGACTCTTTTGTTCAGCATCAGTGTGTCATGATCCGTGACTCATTTGATCAGCATCAGTGTGTCATGATCGGTGACTCGTTTGATCAGCATCAGTGAGACATCTCCGGTGACTCAGATGATCAGCATCGGTGAGACATCTTCGGTGACTCAGATGATTAGCATCGGTGAGACATCTTCGGTGACTCAGATGATCAGCATCGATGAGACATGATCGATGACTCATTTTATCAGCATCGGTGTGACCGTTGACCTTTGATATGGATCGGTGAGACCGTTGTCTGTTTGATATGGATCGGTGCGACCATTGTCCTTTGATATGGATCAGTGAGACCGTTGTCTGTTTGATATAGATCAGTGCGACCGTTGTCCTTTGATATGGATCGGTGCGACCGTTGTCCTTTGATATGGATCGGTGCGACCATTGTCCTTTGATATGGATCGGTGCGACTGTTGTCCTTTGATATCGATCGGTGAGACCGTTGTCCTTCGATATGGATCAGTGACTCGTTTGTCTGTTTGATCTAGAGGACTTCTAGAATACTTGTAATTCAATAACAATGAGATAAAAACATGATCCAACCAATATAAACAGATTCACTAAGAGATTGTGATTATGTATATGAGAAATCCAACCGGATTAATTAATCGATGATATCTGATTATTAAAACTACAATTATAGGAAGAATTCAACAATCTTCCAGAGGGATCAACAATATCCCACTTTTTGATAATCACAAATCTTAGCCATAAATAAAAGTAATATATCATCAATAACAGTGACAAGGCATAATAAGAATAAAAACACAATGAGATATAAATCTCCCCCTGAATTTATGCCTTCATATATTTATGGAAACATTGCTCCCCCTTCCATAGTATGTTTCTCCCCCATAGATATAAATATAGTATGTTTCTCCCCCATAGATATAAATCTCCCCCTTTGGGATAATAAAAAAGGAGGGAAAACATATAAGGAAGAGATTAACAATAAGGCATCATAGTGAATAGTGAGAGAAAAGATGTTTTTCAAAGTAAATTAAAGTAAAAAACAGAACACTGGTCACCCTATCAACAACAAGACACAACTATTTCTGAGGATGTAACAGGGCTTTTCCTTTGTCAGAAGGATCAATGGTTGGCATGTTGGAGGGCTTGGAGGCAGGTTGAACTGGGCAAATTTGAAAAGGTGGTAAGATGACTCTGGAAGGTGGAGGAGTAGATGCCACGGGGATTTTCTGTGAAGCAGTAGCAGCTGGTTGAGAAGATTGCTGAGGAACTGGTTAGAGTTGAGATAGATCTTGAGAAACGAAGATCTGATTTGGAGCAACATCAGAGGAACTGAGAGGGTCAGCAGTAGGAAGTACAATGGCAGTGGCTTGTGCATTCAGATAAGGCTTTAAAAGATTTAGGGAATTCTGAATAAGTTCTACACCATACTGCATAGCCTTCTCAAAATCATCCTTATTCTCCATGAACCGTTCCAAGGTAAGAGTAAAAACATGCAACTGACGAACTTGAGTCTTGAAAGCTTCAGTGACTGGAGGTAGTTTCAGATTATCATCCAACACATTGAAATTCACGGTCATCTCATGCTTTTTATAAATCTTTGAAAAGTAATGGTCAACCTTTTCCTTGATCTCTCTCTGAGCTTTAGTGGCATCTTCTGAATATACTGTTACCATCTTATGAATGTGATCACTGTTCTCTTTCATCTTCCTCAACGAGTCCAAATCAATAACATGTCTAATGGCGGCCAATTCATCAAGCACAATCTGCCTTAGAGCCTCTAGCTCATGAGTAGTGATCTTGTTTACTTTGGCTGTACTGGATTGAGCTACTATTTGAGTTATCTCAGCTTTCAATGTTCTCAGATCAGACTTATTAAGATGTTCAATCATATTCCTCAACACATCCATCATAACAGAGATGGTTGATCTAAATTCGTTTGATAAAGAAACTAAGTCAGATTGTAGATCCTTTAGAATCTGATTTAGAGAGGCTATGTGCCTGCCAAAAAACTCCCCAGTAGTGGCCAGGTCTGGTCTAATAGCATTAGAAATTTCTTCTCTGACTGTATCTCTCACAGCAGTAAGCAACTCAGTTTTGAACTTATCAAAATTAGACTGAGAGACAGTAGAACTAGGTAGATGAGCATCTACAGCATCAACAACATGAGAAGACCTTGCCTCAAACGGTTGGCTTTCCTTCACATCCACAGTAGATTCTGATTCTTCCTCCTCTTCTTCAGAATACTCTAAACCCAAAACTTCAAAACCAGTGTAATCATCCTAGATAGCAGCATACAGAGTATATTTTGGTTTATCATAACTTACTTTTCCACTGATTTCTAGAGAATCTCTCTTTCCATTGGTATTATTTTTTGGTACAATTTGATGTGTTTTGTTGGAGGTACAGTAAGACCATCCATTGGTCGGTTATCACCATCATTATCATTATCATAATCATCATCATCATTCCCATTTCCATTCATCACAGAAACATCACTTAGGGCTCACAGTATCAGGATCACTCCGATCATCAGGAGGTGACATACTTCCTTCTTCTGTTTCAGGTTCTTCCATCCCTTGATTACCAGACTCTTCAGTGTCATTATTACATTCAACATCTACTTCTTCCTCATCATCATAGTAAATTGGCTCCTCATCTGATTTCAAACTAGGGTCTCTTAAACCCTTCGGCCTCTTTCCATGATCAGTGGGATTTTAGGACTCATACAACTTGTCCTTGTCAGCAACCTAGCATTTCATCCATGTATTCCTGTTTATTTTCATCCTTTTACAAATTTCTTTGTTAACACAAAAAGAACTATCAGATTCAGCTATCCCATCTGCTTCATCAACACATTCCAGATTCTTTAACATAGTAGAGATCATTTTGGAATAGAACTGGGCAGTGGCTTTCTTAGAAGGTTTCACCATTCCAGCTATGTGTACCATTAGATATCTACACAAATTGATCTTCTCATGGGTGTTTCGCAGAAACAATAGAAAAACATCTTGGTATTTTACAGCAGCAAAATCTCATTTACTGGAAAAAATTTGGTGCTGAATAAACTTAAAGAGAAGTCTACATTCACCATCCAACTCTGAGGCTGTGATTCTCCTTGACTCTCTGTTTCCAGTCAAAATCTCTAAAGATAACTCATAAGAGAAGTATTCCGTGGTTGGAGGCATATTTCCAGCATAATCCTCATACCGACCCTCATGGGGTACATATAAACATTCAGCCCATTGTTTAGACGAAAAAGATATTTTCATTCCTTTCACTACAGAAGACATTCTGGCAGCCTCTACACCATCTAGAGTAACTTGCAGATTTATATAAAACTCATTCACTAGCATTGGGTAGTATACATGAGTGTTTTTTGAGAACCATGCTTTCCATCCTTGCGATTCTAAAACTTGTAACAACAGCGACTTACTTGTCAAAAGACAGGCAGAACTGACATCCTTTTCTATAGCAACAATCTAAGTTTCTAGGTTTGGATTTTCTGATCTTTGAGTGGTACTACTCGACTCACCTCGAGCAAGATTTGAAGGTACATGACTTTCTGATCCCTTTCTTGGTCTCTTTTGCTTATCCATTTGGAGATTCTGGGGAATGCAGGAGTTCGAAGGTTCGAAGTATAGGAGAAGAGAGAAAGTAAGTCTTGGCAGGAAGTGAAAGGTCTACTTTTTGGGGAATAAAAATAGCTACGTATCATTTATTTCATCATTTAGGTTATCCAAATAAAGATAAAAGTTATTGAATAATTAATTACAAAATAATAAAAATTAATAGAAAGAAAGATCGTTTGATAAATCAGTTTCACAGATCAGTTTCATAGTTCGGTTTCACAGATCAGTTTCACAGATCGGTTTCACAGATCAGTTTCACAGATCGGTTTCACAGATCAGTTTCACAGATCGGTTTCAGATATCAGTTTCACAGATCGGTTTCATAGATCAGTTTCACAGATTGGTTTCACAGATCAGTTTCACAGATCAGTTTCACAGATCGATCATACACAATTCTTGTTTAATAAAATTCATTCATTCAGAACATAAAGGATTTGTAAAAATATCAGCTAATTGATGTTCAGAACTAATAAATTCTAGAGAAATATCACCTTTCTGATAATGATCTCTTAGAAAGTGATGTCTGACATAAATGTGCTTAGTTCTAGAGTGAGACACAGGGTTCTCAGATACGTTGATCACACTAGTGTTATCAATGTTAATTGAAACATGCTTGAAATCAAATCTATAGTCCAATAAAGTATGTTTCATCCACAGAATCTGTGCACAGAAACTACCAGCAGCTATATATTCTGCTTCAACAGTAGACAATGAAAATGAGTTCTGTTTATTACTAAACCATGATACTAGGGACCTTCCAAGTAAATGACATGTTCTAGATGTGCTTTTCCCATCTAACTTACATCCAGCAAAGTCGGCATCTGAATAACTAGTTAGGTCAAATGACAGCCCTTTTGGATAAAACAAACTTAAATTCACAGTATACTTAATATATTTAAAAATCATTTTAACAGCAAGTAAGTGTGATTCATTAGTATTAGCTTGAAATCTAGCACACATACACACACCATTCATAATATCCAGTCGACTAGCAGTAAGATAAAGTAAACTCCCAATCATACCTTTGTAATAGGTTTGATCAACTGGTTTCCCAGTTTCATCAACATCCAATTTACTGGTAGTACTCATAGGTATATCACTATCCTTAATACTATCCAAACCAAAACTTTTTAATAAATCCTTAGTTAATTTATTTTGATTTAGAATAATACAATCTTTAGTTTGAAAGATTTTAAATCTAAGAAAATACTTATGAACTCCCATTAAGCTCATTTCAAACTCATTTTGCAGAAACTTTGAAAAATCAGTACATAAAGAATTTGTAGAAGATCCAAAAATAATATCATCAACATAGATTTTTACTATTAATACATCTTTTGAAATCCTTTTTATAAAAAGAGTGGGGTCAGATATTCCTTTTGTAAATCCTTTATAAATATGAATGTTTGAAAGTCTTTCATACCAAGCTCTTGGAGCATGTTTTAAACCATATAAAGCTTTAGTATGTTTAAAAACATGATTTAGAAAATGAGGATTTGAGAAACCTGGTGGTTGTTCTACAAAAACATCTTCAACAATAAAACCATTTAAAAAATACTTTTTCAAATCCATTTGATATAACATGAAATTCAGATGTGATGCAAGGGCATGTATGATCCTAATTTTCTCTAATCTAGCTATAGGTGCAAAGGTTTCCTCATAGTCAATTCCTTCTTCTTGATTGTAACCTTGTGCAACTAGCCTAGATTTGTTTCTAATGATTTTTCCAGATTCATCAACTTTGTTTCTAAACACCCATTTTGTGCCTATGGTTATAGTGTCCTTTGGTTTTCTTCTAATTTCCAGACATTGTTTCTTTCAAATTGATTTAGTTCTTCTTGCATAGATATTACCCAAAATTCATCATTGATATCACCATTGATATCTTTAGGTTCTAATTGTGAATGAAAAGCTTGATGTTCAACCTGTTTTCTTAGAGAAGCTCTAGTCTGTGTTCCTCTATCTAAATTACCTACAACAGCATCTAAAGGATGATTCTTTAGAGTCTTAGTTGGTCTAGAAAATTTAGGACTAGAGATTTCAGGTTCATCTATAGGTTGGGAATCAACAGAAGCAGGTTTGGGGGAATTTCCAGAACTGGATTATTTCACTACAGGTCCACTGTCTTTTACATTAAGGTTCAAAGAAGATAGATCATCTTCAAGATTTTCAAGAGAGGTCATAGGTCCATGTGGATCAGTTTCATTAAATTTGATGTGAACATATTCCTCCACAAATTTGGTTCTTTTATTGAAAACACTATATGCTTTACTAGAAGTAGAGTAACCTATGAAAATTCCTTCATCACTCTTGGATGCAAATTTGTCGAGATTCTATTTAGTATTAAGAATAAATACTTTGCATCCAAAAACTCTGAAGTAGTTAACCTTAGGATTCCTATGGTTACACAACTCATAAGGGGTCCTCTTAAGAACAGGCATGATCAAGAATCTATTAATAACATAACAAGCTGTATTGATTGCTTCAGCCCAAAAATAAACAGGTAGGTCATACTCATTGAGCATAATCCTATCAATTTCTTGCAAGGTTCTATTCCTCCTTTCTACTACACCATTCTGTTGGGGTGTCATAGGGGCAGAGAAATTGTGACTATAACCATTGTGTGAGCAGTAGGATTCAAACTCATGATTTCAAACTCATGGCCATGATCACTTCTCAGGGTTTTAATTTTAAGTCCACTAAGGTTTTCTACAAACTTGGAATATTTTAAAAAGCAAGAACAAGCTTCACTTTTGTGAGCTAGAATGTATACCCAAGTATATATAGAAAAGTCATCTACAAGATCATAGACATAGTTATTCCCATTTAAACTAGAAACTCTAGAGGGTCCAAATAAATCCATGTGAACCAACTCGAGAGGTTGAGAAGTTGAAACATCATTCTTTGATTTAAAAGAAACTTTATGTTGCTTTCCCTTTTGACAGGGATTACAAACTTTGTCTGCTGGAAATTCAAGTTTGGGTAGGTCTCCAACTAAGTTCTTCCTAGAAAGTTTTCTATGTGAATGCACATTGTAGTGTCCTAATCTTCTGTGCCAAAGCCAAGACTCTTTATGAAACGAATTTAGACAAGTAATATTTTTCTTAGCTAAAGAATTTAAATCAACAGCATAAACATTTTCATTTCTTAAAGCAGAAAACACTAAATCATTTTTAGAATTAAAAACATTGCAAGAATCATTTTCAAATTTAACATAAAAACCATCATCACATAACTGAGAAATACTTAAGAAATTTTATTTAAGTCCATAAACAAATAAAACATTATAAATTAATATTGAGTTAGTGTTACCAATCTGGCCTAAGCCAATGATTTTCCCTTTAGAGTTATCACGAAAATTGACAAACCATCCATTAACTTGGACTAAGCTTTTAAAGCATGAGAAGTCTCCTGAAATATTTCTTGAACATCCACTTTCCAAAAACCAAGGCTTCATACAAGAACTCTTTAAGCAGGTTCCCTACAAAATAGATTTAGATAAGAAATGATTTTGGTACCCAGTTCTTCTTGGGTCCAGACAGGTTAGCCAATAAAACATTAGGTACCCATATTTGTCTAATGGGTCACATAAGATTTCTATAGTTAAATGATTTTGAAAGATAAACCTTATTAGATCAATAACTATGAATATAACTAGTTGAAGCATATGAAGTTTCAGAACTAGCTACATTCTGTCCAGATTTAGGAATGAATTTAGTTTTGGTGAGTTTCCTTTATCCAGGTTGGTATCCTATATCAGTAGTGTATATACGTTCTATTTTCTTACCTTGCATCTGAGTAAGAGTATCTTTGACATTGGTAAATTTCTCTAATTCTTTCTTGAGTTGCTCATTAGATAATTTATGTTCAGTGTTTTATTTAAGCAACTGAGCATTCTTTTCTATTTCAATATCAAGATCAGATTTATATTTAACAGTTAAACCATACTATTTCTTTAAACCTTTGTATTTGTCTTTCAGCTCATTACAGATTTCTTCTAACATATCACAGTATTCAAACAGTTCAGATTTTTTCATGTTTTCTGAGTCAGAATTATCTCTAGAATAATATAAATTTAAAGAAGGAGTTTCAGATTCTACCTCAGAGGTTTATGTCATAAAACACATATTTTCCTTATTTCTGGATTCAGTCTTAGAAACTTCAGATTCATTGGAGCTATCCTCAGAAGCACTCCAAGTAACCTTCATGGATTTTTTAAACTTATGGTCCTTGTATTAATACCTCTTCTTTTATTTCAACTTTGGATAGTCTTCTTTTATGTGTCCCTTTCTTTTTCACTCATAGAAGACAACTTCATCTGACTTGTCAGATTTCTTCCAATCCTTTTTCCAATGTCCCTTATTATCATACTTACCTTTATAATTTGATTTTCTGAAAAACTTATTCTTCCTATAAAACTTTTTAAACCTTCTGGAAATGTGAGCCATCTCATCATCACTATCAGAATCACTTTCACTGTCTTCACTGCTTGAACTCTCATTTATAGCTTGAATCTTTTCCTTATCCTTGTTCTTTGAAGTTGAAGTCTTGAAACAAACTGACTTCATTCTAGGTTCATCATCTTCTTCTTTGTTATCCTTGAGTTACTCTTCATACATCATCAACTTTCCAATTAGTTCCTTGACTGGTAGTTCACCAATATCACATGATTCTCTAATTGAGACAGAAGTTCCTCTCCATCTTTCAGGTAGACATCTCAGAATTCTCATAATTTGTTCCTTTGATGGAACATCCTTTCCCAAAGAAGTCATTGTGATGAAAGTTTCGTTGAACCTGAGATACATGTCAGAAATGGGTCCATCAGGCTTCATCTTAATATTATCATACTTAATAGTATAAGTGTTCAATCTCATTTCATTAACATTAGTTGTTCCTTCATGAGAAACGACTAAGGTATCCCAAATTTCATAAGCAGTTTTACAGGAAGATATTCTATTAAATTCCTCATATCCTAAAGTATAGTACAAGGCATTCATAGCTTTGCAATTATTATTGTAGACAGCCCTAGTAGCTTCATTCCAAGTAGTTCTAACAGAAGTAAGAATTTTATATTCTGATTCTATAGCAGTCCAAATATCAAAACCCATGCTTTCTAAATGAATTTTCATCTTGATTTTCCACTAAGAATAGTTAGTGCCATTGAAAAATGGTGGTCTATTGGTAGCAACACATTCAAGTCTATTATCCATCACAGCTTACTTAAACCAAAGATTTTAAAGAGATAAAAATTTAGAAATAACACAAATTTTAAGAACATTAAAATACAACTAAAATCACAGTTGAAAAATAGAGTACATTAGAAAATATTTAAACAACCTTTGATACCAATTGTTGGTCGGAGTGGATACTCAAGAGGGGGGGTGAATTGAGTTCCAATTAAAATTTCTGTTTCAAAAACATTGACTTAAAATCCCCCAATTAATATACAAAATTAAACTGTAGTGAATTTATACCAAAGTAAAGGTTCTGTTAGGTTCTCAAGGGATTGATTATTTCCCAGCTAATCAAATCAGAAGAGTTGATTAACTTTTGAAACTAACATACTGATTTACAACTAATATAAACACTTGGGAGTGTAATTACCAAAGTGACTTTAAAAAAGTTTTGGTTTTAACGAAATTAGCATCGAAATAAAAAAGAAATTTGAATACAAATAAGCACTTCAGATTTAACCAAGAGGTTCAGTCTCAAGATGAGACTTAGTCCTATAAAAACATTATATAAAAGTGATCCACACCCTGGATCGGGGATAAAAAATAGTATACAACTGTCTAGGTCACACGACCTCTACCACTGTTATCTGTGGGAAACAAAAACAACAGCAACCAGCTATCGAGGTCACACAACCTCTACCACTATCCCAGTGGGAAATACAAGATGTAAGAGAGTTGAGTGAGGATTTAAAAATCCTCCAGTTAGGGTATAAGAGATAGTGTGTGTGTAAAATACTGCAGATAACACACACTACTCAATATGTAATAAGATAAATCACAGAGCAAATATTTAGAGTTTGGAAATGGCTCTAGTGATTGTCGTGCAGTTATGGACTCCTTTGATTGATCATAATTCGCTCTGAGTCCTCTTCTGGTTTTTGTCTGGAAAACAGAGTAACGTATATTTCCTTGACTTCCAGGTGTTGAGACAGTCGATGAAGCTCTTGTGTTATGTTCTCGTTCTCAGCTCTTCACTGGTATGCAGTAATGAATGAGTTCTCCATGTAAGTTCAGTCGTCTCTTTGCATTCATGCTCAGTTGTTCTTCCAACACACCTCATGGTATGTATGTCTCTTTTTATTCGTCTATTCATCCTCTTTGTAGTAGCACATCATTCCTTTTATTTAAAGCACGAGCTCCGGCAAAATATGATTTACATTTTAAAGGTACGAGGTATGGTTCCCTGACATCCAACAATCTTGATTAAATAAATGACAGAGCATTAAAATATTTCTAATATGACCGTTGGTTAGATTAAATAAAGATAAAGAAATTCAAACAGCTGTTAATGACTATCGGTGAATCAAGTGATCGGTAGGTCATCAGCATGAGCATCGATGGATAGACATCGGTGTGTCATGATCGGTGACTCTTTTGATTAGCATCGGTGTGTCATGATCGGTGACTCATTTGATCAGCATCGGTGTGTCATGATCGGTGACTCGTTTGATCAGCATCGGTAAGACATCTTCGATGACTCAGATGATCAGCATCGGTGAGACATCTTCAGTGACTCAAATGATCAGCATCGGTGAGACATCTTCGTGACTCAGATGATCAGCATCGGTGAGACATCTTCGGTGACTCAGATGATCAGCATTGGTGAGACATGATCGGTGACTCATTTGATTAGCATCGGTGTGACAGTTGTCCTCTGATATGGATCGGTGAGACCGTTTTCTGTTTGATATGGATCAGTGCGACCATTGTCCTTTGATATGGATCGGTGAGACCGTTGTCTGTTTGATATGGATCGGTGCGACCGTTGTCCTTTGATATGGATCAGTTCGACCGTTGTCCTTTGATATGGATCGGTGCGACCGTTGTCCTTTGATATGGATCGGTGCGACCGTTGTCCTTTGATATGGATCAGTGAGACCGTTGTCCTTTGATTTGGATCAGTGACTCATTTGTCTGTTTGATCCTGAGGACTTCTAGAATACTTGTAAATCAATAGCAGAGAGATAAAAACATGATCTAACAAATATAAACAAATTCACTAAGAGATTGTGATTATGTATATGAGAAATCCAACCGGATTAAGTAATCGATTATTTGTGATTATTAAAATAGAAATTATAGGAAGAATTCAACAATCTTCCAGATGGCTCAACATATAATGTGGGTTACTACAGATTGTCTAAAAAATTTGGTAAACTATTTTCCATTCATGAAGTCCTCCTTGGTTGATGATTTTAAAAAACTATATGATTGATAAATTTTAAGGATTCATAGGGTTCCAACTAGTATTGTTTCTAACTAAGACCCAAGGGTCACAATGTTATTCTATAAATTTCATCAATGAGATTTTGATTTCTTGTATAAATTGTGTACAATTTTGAACTAATAAAAAATGAAAATTGTATCTTAAAGTTTTTCTTCCTAGAGGATACGATGAGGTCCTATATTATTCACTTTAATTAATTATAGAAGGATCACTACCCCATGGAGAAATTATATTACATTAATATCTAGCAGTCATATATTCAAAAAGAAAACATTTAAGGATTTTTATGGAAGACTATGTCATTCTCATTTTTGACAGAGTGATGTTGGTGATTCATCGGTAATTGGGTATAATATTGTTCAATAGATGACCAAATAGGTGATTTTTATACATAAATGGCTCATGATGACTAAAATATAGAAAAAATCTTATGTTGTAAGGACACACCATGTATTAAATGAGGGTGATCACATTTTTCCTTTAGGGTTCATCGAGTTTGGGTCATTGTAAAATGGTAAAGTGGGTGATGTGGACCCTACGGTATTCCAAGGCTATAGATATTATAAAAGTAGTCAAGGAATTTTCTTATCGGCTAGCCTTACCATCAAAATTTTGATCCCTTTAAAACACCTTAAATATTTATCAATTAATAAAGTATATACTCAACCATTTTCATGTTATCTAATATGATGATATTGGATTATGGGTTGATTTTCCTTATATAGATAATATTATCAATATTATAGATTGGTGTCACAAGCTTCACCGAGGTAAGTTTATCCATTTTCACAGGGTACAATATAAACATGATAAAATCCAAGATGAAACATTGGATTTTCAGTCTGAAATGAATGTGAAATGGATGAAAAATTTATCTCAATTAGACTGTTCAAGATTCATGTGGATATGATGCTCAATCTTGGGAAGGTTTTAATTACTCAGAACCAATAAAGTAGAAAATATCTAAAATTTATATTTTTTATAGCTAATTTCTATTGTGTTCTGGATAAGAGTAAGTATCTTGAGGAATTATTCTAATTTATAAGGGAATGAAATGGAAGTGCGGTGTTGTAAATATTGTTTACACAGAGGATTAGTAAAGAGTACTTATTTGGGATCATGTGATATATGTGTCTCTTTCAGGTCCATCAAGTACAATGTGTCCTAATAACGTGTAACTAGATTATTTTGGTAAAAAGGTTCTCATTGATTTGAGAAATGAAATGTTATACCCTTAATTAATCTCCATTTTTCAATATCTTTAGTATTTTCACACCATTTATTTCATTTAATACTATTTCAAGTAATTTCACCAATTTCCTACCCTCTCATACTTCCCACATTAAATATTTAATCCTGGTGACTAAATTTGGTTGTGAAATATCTTTTTTTCATGTTAAGGATAGGTTTCTCCACTATAAACATTATTTCAAAATATTTTCACACCAGGGGATAATTTCTCTTTCTTAAAATTCAATAAATAGTGGGACCATTCATCTTCTATAACCCTATTTTTATTTTTTGACCCTGAAGTTTTATTGGATGATTCTACGTTATTCCATTGGTTTCCTTTCTTGATTAAATATTTTTTGTAAAAAAAAAGAACACCTAATTCACTCTTGATCTTATATTGATCCTATTATTTTAGTGTTAGTTTTATCTTCCTCTTAGATCCTAAGGAATGAATTTGAAAAATAATAAGTAGGAAGACACCCTGTCTCGTATTTATTAATGTTAGGGATAGAAATGGTTTACGATTATGTGAATTTAATTTAAAACAATCATTTTTCATCTAATAAATATATCTCAAATGGTTTTAGGATAAATATGGTCAGTATTTAGTTTTTTATTTATATTTTCATTTTTAAATTCCATGTATTTCATTCATTTCCTTGCTTTAAATTGATTATTTGAAATATCTGGACTCTTAATTGAATTTATTGAGAGATCTAAATATTTTCCAAGACTAATATATTAACTAATATTCCTAAAAATTATGTTATATTGTATATCTCATTGAACATGTTATGCTACAGTACATTTATGCACTCTATTATTGTTATTTTTAAAAATAGAATTTTATTAAATTATTATTAAAAATGGTATATCATATACTGTTAAATAATGTAGTGTAGTACACTTATTAGTTATGAATAGGTTTATGGAATGGGAAGCCCTCACATCACTCTAAATTTATTATAAATTTTTTTTCTATCCATGGTAAGAATGTAATCTTAACTAAATTGTCTCTTTAACACAAGATTCCCATTCCCCAAAAATGTGACAATTAGTTCATCGTGACTTTAGTTATGGTTTGTCTCAGGTCCCAGGATAATCCTGGATCAGGATTGATATGTACGGACCCACTGATTGATGTGATGTATTAATTTTAGTTATCAATATAGTGCATTAATGTGTGATAAGAATTTTTCAAAACATTATTATATATTCCTACTGATTTTTTCGATTTATATATACATTAATTTTTTTGAAAAGTCATTACGTGTTTGTGGTGACTGTATAGTGGGTATATTTTACTGAAACCAAGTACATACACCTATCAAGATGTTTTTATACTCTTTTAAACATTATTCTAGTAAGTTAAAGGTTACATAACAAGGTAAAAATCTGAAAAAAGAAGTGTGTTATTTTGATTTGTGTTTTATAATATATACAACGATCTGGTTGGTGGTGGTGGGTTTTTCCGTTACACTCCCCCTTAGATTTCACACAATTGGGTCCTCAGTTTTTTGATTCTTATACCATGTTTGGTTAGATATTATGTAAATATATTTTTTGACACTTGAAACATTATTTTTTCTTAGTACGGGTTTCTTATCCTTGATGTTTACTTCCATGTATGTTAATACCATAGAATGAATTATCTATCAACATGGTCTTACAATTTATTCTACAGGTATCATTTTATACTTTTGGTTTTCCTTGGACCTATGTGGTCATTGTAATTTGAGGAGGAACCTGTTGATATCATATTCATAAACTAAGGGAGAACCATCTCCAACTAATTTTTTGTCAACCCCATGTATTTAAGCCAATCTATGGTGGTCAAGAGTTGCATCTGAGGTGGTATGGTGACTCAAATTGATATCAATCTAGTAATTAGTCCATGATCATTTCAGGAGAGGTATCCACATAAAAATCGTGGGCACTAAAAAGATAAAGATAATTTATATCTATGATAATAATTTAGGAAAAAATAGTGTAATATAATCTCTTTTTCTTATGGTGTCTTATAAACTTTGTTGCATACATTGTTTCATCATATATTAATAATTTATTAGAATTTTAATATATATATATATGGTGGGATACCTCAATGAAATATATGCCTATATGTTTTCAGGGAACTATTATCCTACTGAAGGTTATTGGAATATCTTCCTATTATACTCAGAAAAGAAAATTTGTTCTTTAATTATTCAATCCTTGTCATGAAACGGTTGATGAACCTATTGTGATCTACCTAAAAAAATAGAAATTCTCTTAATTTAAATCTTAAATAATGTTATTTTATTGAATTATATATGATAATAAAAATTTCTAGTTGATAGACCAATATAGAATCTTATAAATGGGAACATTTAATGATACCCAAAAACATTTGGTGTTATTATTGGTGGGACAGTTTTCATAATTTTTAATAATTCAGATCACTATGTGAAATCTAAATAATAAGAAATTTTTGTGATTATGATCCACCAACACCAAAAATTATGAAATCATATATATCATATCCGATTGATTTATCTAAACTATGGGATATGTATTTAAAATTAATAGCACAGTATTATTGAATATGAATAATATATTTATCATGATATATCTATGACATGATAATTAAAAGTTATATGTTTGAGATTATTTAAAAGCCTGAATCTCACAAAACAACCATTTCACTAGATTAAACAACTCACTATTCTCAAATTGTTAGCTTTGAAATGAGAATTCATGATTTTTCTAATTTATAGCTTTAGTCATTAGTCCAAAAATGTTTTCATCCATGGATATTACAATAAATAAAAATTATCCAATTTGAGTAAAATCTCTCAACAGATGATATTACCAAATTATATTACTTTTATACCCTTATAAAATAACTTCTTTATTAATACCATAATTTTAACGTTGTTAAAATAATATAATGATAATAATATAATATCTTTTTTATATCTCCATGATCAAGGAAAATTTTGTAAATTTATTCTACTTCATTATCTACATAATAAACTTTAATATAATAAGATTCTATAGAATTCGAAAACAATGACTTATGTGTTTTCTTCATTATCATTCCCTTAGAGTTATTGGGATAATATATAAATTTTTTATCATTCATGTTTTTTTGTCACTAAAAACAAGTTCAACTTAGTCTCAAATTACAAAGAATATATCCCTTATACATTCTCATATTATATTGGATATTCATAATAAAATTTAAAAATAATTTATCTTGTATTATTTAATTTTCTTAATATTCTTTTTATAATAAATATCAAATATAATAAATAACATGCTATTTGTGATTTATATGATAATTGAATCATATAGAGTTTTAATTATAATCTTAATATCTTCATGTGTCTTAAACACATCATCTATGAGTGATCTAGGTAGTGTCAAATAAGATAAAACTCCAGCTTAAATTATTACATCATTTATATATAAATACCTTGTCAGTTTATATATTTATACTTGTTCTAAGAACCTATTGATCAATTTTAGTAGATATTATTGCTTAGAATATGGATTAAAACATTATTTCATTAATAAATATATATATATATATATTATATTTTATGTCTTAATTAACTATAATAGGAATATCTTATTTCTATATATCAATATTATATATCACTTAGAAAACCATGGATCATCAACTATCCACTTGTAAATACAAAGGAAAATATGTTTAGATTTTTATTTGATAAATTAATGTATCCTTTTATATTTAATATAATAATCATGGTATGTCACTTTGGAAATTTTGCATCAAATGTATTATAGAATTTTTATTAGGGAATATGTTTTATAAATTATGAATGTTATAACGTATCTTAAATCATTAAAATCCATTCACGAAATATAGGTATCTACCAAACATATGTGTAAAGAAATTTCTTGAATACCAATTTATACCTAGATTGATTTACATTGGATATAAGATCCACCAATATGTATACGTGGTTTTTATCCAGGGAATTAATTTCTAAATTTATATTCACCTACCAGTTATCATTCTTTTCGGTTGACTATATCATCATAAGATGATGATTAAATGTCCACAATGAAAAAAATAACACTTGAATCAATGATAAAAATATATATCTATTAGGTTTAATCATTATTATATATTATATCTCTCTATAGAGAATTACATTTCCCTGAGCTCTTGTAGAACATGTTATAGTGTTTACATATTTTACATCCTGAGTCTCGACATTATAAAATTCTATCTTTCTTCAACAATCTCAATTAGAAATATGTTACTATCTGAAAAATATATAATCATTCACTAGAGATTTAATTTTATACCTCAAGGATATCACATATAATATACCTTATATATAGTTAATAATTAACATATATGATATTCTTCCCTATTTATGTATTTTTCTTCATATATGTATCTATAACAAACACTAAATTTATTATCAAATAATGTTGTGATATAATGGATTTATTTAGTATTTAAACTCATATAAAATCTTATTTTTCTGCATTGGTTGGAATATATCTAAGTCTGAATTGGACCTTCTGTAGTTTTCCCACAACTAATAAAGGAATGATTACAAAAATCTCCATTTATATCCACATGACAACTATAGTGTAAATACTCTTTCAACTAACAGCATGACCCTTGTTTGTTTTAGAAACTGTTATTTAGGGACTAATTTATACTCTAAATTAAATATTAAATATATTCTTCAATAATATATTCTCTAACTCTCCTAGTCATAGAATCATTTGTGTTTTTACAGTGATTATTCTCTACATCGTATTTTCAATGGTTAAATCTTACTATGTAATCATATTTCTGATTCATCAATAAGATATTTCAATATGTACTGAGGATATTATCAAAATCCATGAATTTTTAGAATTTCACTAATTCTTATACATGAAAAAGTTCACATTCGTTTATTGTGAACATAATTCTTGAATCCTTTAATCTTTATCTCAATCCACACAAAATGATATGTTGGTTATCATTCCTTATTTGAATGGAAATAAAATACTTTATTGTTTTAACCCAAAATATTATAAACACTCTTCATGTTATATCATAGCCATTGAATTCTATTTTTCTATATTCCAGTATAATGTATTCAAAACTAATTATGATTTGAGTCATTTGGTTTATATTTATAATTGATTAATGATATAGTGTATATAAAATTCAATTATTATTAAACCAATATTCAAGTATGTTATATCATAACAACATTTTTTTCTTAAAATAAAATATCTTTTTGTTTAAACTCAATATTGAGACAATTATTATGGGATTACCTAAAACAAAATATTTTTTTTGAAATATGAGAACCTATCTACTAGAAATTTTGAGGATATGATCTAATCTGGCTAACATAGGATTCCAGATTAATGAGAAACCTGATGATAACCTTTATGCCATGTAATATTTCTAAACATCCGAGTTTCATATATTTTTATAAAAATATAAGAGTCACATGTTTTGTCAAATACTAAAGATTTATAATATAAATATTACATGTAATAACGAAGATACCTGATGTATATGATCTTATATGCTTGTTCTTTACATTCTTGATTTGTATCTACCAATATCCCTTCATTTAATATGTAAAATAAGAGAATCATACTCAATAATCCCTCTAATATTTTTTTTCTTGAACGGATGATTTAATGGTTTTGTTAAAGTCATAATTTCCATTAGTCTTTTATCACTATATTAATACTTATTAACTATAGGGATAGAATACTTTTCCTTCTTTATATCTTTATCTACGTGGATAATTTTATAAAAAATATGATAAGGTGATATATTCTTAGTCATTGTTTTATAGTTCTCAATGAAACTGCATTAAGTTCTGGATAATTATTTGATAATGAGATATATTATTATGTCATTAGTTAACCTGAAGCATAACTATACCAATTGGATACCGTGTTATATCCTCTGGAGTTACCAATGATCTTCTATCATTTAACATTTTAATTTAAAATATTAAACTATATTTATAATCTCATTTCATTTTTTCATACTTTCTCTACATAGACACTTTTTATATGATACATCATCCAAGTTATCATGTTATTTTTTATCTCATTATATAATAATGTTAACAAAATATTTTTACATCGAATGTATCACCCATCAGTATCATATATGTATCTTTTTCACCCTCAATTTCTTCTGGAGGGGTATTATCATGTAGTGGGGACTCTATGATATAATATTTACTTTTATGTTCTAGTATTATCTGAAAGTGCCTATATCCCTCAAAGTAGATTCAATCAATGTGGATATATTTTTTTCTAATTTTCTTAATAATTATTTCATATTATTGCATTCCATTTTTCTAAAATTAAGAAACCTATGATATTAGTAAATTTGTCTTGAAAATCAATTATCTTGACACTTGTTTTTTAGTTATGAATTATTCCATCTATTTTATTCAAATCTAAACAAACCCCAACCATTAGATTACAAATCACCTAAATATTCATTCATTTATATATTTTAGTTGCATAGGATACATAAAACTAACCATTATAGTCTAATATATTAATACGACATTACATATAGAGTCTTATGTCAAGAATTTTTCTAGTGAACTAGTTTTACTCATAGCTCCCAAATAAATTAGTTAGAGTCACATTACATAAAAATACTCAAATTGGTTTTTCTCAACACATTTCCATAGAAATTACTCTATGTTAGATATAAATACATATTTGATTCCAATTTTTGTAAATTCAACCCACCACTTAGATAAAAACACATGAATAGAAGTAGGTAACTCCAAAAATGGATAATAAGAACCCTGAACTACAGTTTCATCCAAATTAATGTGGTGGATGGTGTAAATGAAATAATATTTCTCTGAGGTTTTTTAATTACATAGGTTTCTTGGTGACTAAAATATAATTTTTTTATCATTTCTATTAATTATACTGTTTGATCAATTAAAAATAATTAACCCTGAATAAATAGTAATCATTCATCATGAAATTATTCATTTATTTCTTCATGTTCTCATTGTCGGCCCTATGTCATCTTATATAATCCATGAATTTACATTATAAATAATTAACCATTAATGAAAATAATTCATTGATCATCAGTTGGATTTTATTTCTTTATCAATTTACTAAACTGTAGATCAAATGAGACTCAATGGGAACCCCTTGAGTCTGGTACTAACTCACATGGTAGTTTGTAAATTTCTCCCTTGTATTTTCACATTTTTAGTCTTCTATAATCTATCGAATCAAATAATATTTTCATGAGTAGGCCTATTAATTGCAATTTATACTCACATATAGGTGAGAGAAAACATGTAAAATTGGATTATATTTTATAATAAATTTTTTCCCTTATACAATAAAAGTTGATGAATTATATATTGATCATCAAAAAATAATGATAAATTACTGATTATAATACAATATAAAAAATAACAATAATTAAAAGTAAATAAATAATAGACCAATAATACATGGGTTATTGATCGATAATTATAATTTTTCACGCATCAACATTTCATAAAAATAAATAAATATTTTTAAATTCAGCTAAATAATATTTTTATTGAATTAAATAAAGGTGTTTACAAATAAAAATTAGGAAATGTTTATTTTATGGTGGAGCGGGAACCCTTAAAAACTTTTGCAATGATGGTGATTACAAGTATTGAATGACAAGTAAAAATGAATAAAATTTTACAAAAATGGGATTCTAAGAATAACTATCAGGTTCATTGTAGAAATAAGAGTGATACATGATTTTAAAGTGGTGATTATAAGTGTATGGGTGAGACCTACCAAACAGATTGACCAATTATTATCTCATAGTGAATATTGGATTAATACCATGAATAAACACATCTTATGTAAACCTTTCTTATTATAATTTTTTTAATGAGAATATTTTACACTAAGAAAATCATCTTTTCTTTCTTCATAAGGAGTTAAAATTGGTTCATAATGCCTAATTGAAAAAACATGAGACATATCAAACATTTCCCACATAATTTAGTTTTGTGGATAGAGGGATCTCCTGGATTCTCTATCCATCATCAGGAAAAAAACTAGAGGAATAAACTGGAGGATTATAATAAAACCCAGTAGTAGTCGTGTCATGAACAACATCTGTGATAAAAGGAAATCGACGTATACAATCCATTGATTGATAATCATTCGCATGCATTGGATATTTCCCTTTATAATTCAACGAGACATAGGGAAAAATTGGAAGGATAATTAGTCAGAAGGGGAATATAACAAGTTTAATTACCATCAAATGACAAGATTTTAGTATACAAAGAATATTATTTATAGAAAACAGAAATATTAGATACACCAGGAGGATAACAATCATCTTTTTGAATTGATCAAGAAAATACTAGGTCTTGATAACCCACCTAGCTTTCTACCTCAATTGATGAGGTGTGGAACCCTACGGGTTACTTATCACTTTTGAAAATATTTTAAAAAAACTATATTAGTATTTTAATAGGAATTCTGGTTACCACTAGTCAATGGGTGCCAGGTGAGCTAGTTATATGAAGCATCAAGCAGCTCACATGGTGGATATGCAAGGCCTTCCACTCTCTTCCATATTTTCATTTCTAACATTCAAACTATTTAATTTTGACCATCTCATATACTATTTAAGATTAATATATGTTATTTGGACTATATCAAAACCCGTATACATTAATTTTAGTAATATAAATTAAAATTCTAGACTTAAATTGGGTATTACTACTTTTATATCACCTAAATGGATCAAGGAATAGTGTAACAGTACATATGTTATTATGTAAAAAAATAGAATGAATATTTTATGTAGCATTTTATATCTTATACACGCCCAAAATCATCATTATTAGATCTTTTTTTGATATATTTATCAATGAGGATAATAAAGAGATAATTAAAAATACCATGGTGGTACACAAAAAATTCAATGGGGTTTTCTCATCATTATATTATCATAGTTCAAAATAATCAAAACTAAAAACCCTATATATCATATTCACATGTATCAAAGAGTGTATTTCATACATTTATATCCTATAAATTATAGAATGAGAAAACCATGTTCTATATGATGAAGTTATGTTACTTGAAGAACTTGAATTGAATATTAGAAAGAAGGATTATATCACCCTTTATTTGAGGCATTCCATAATTTTATGCATTTTATTTTATGTCTGGAGTCATTGAGATACCTATCTAGACGAGTTTTGGGTAATGGAAAAATAATCTTAAATTTATCTATTAGAAAAAATTAAAATAGTGAATAGAACATTCACAACAAGAATTTTTACTGGAATGATGGTGTGAGATGAATCATATAGATAATGGATTCCTCTAGGTAAAGGTCTAATCTAGCTCACGATGTAATAAATATTCACATCAATAAATGCATTTCTGGAAAATTAAACTTAGGTGAATGTTTTTTCTTTATATGTGACCTATCATCTATTCACAACATGATTAAGGAATTCATGATGTTAATATAATTGGTTTAGTATTTTTCAATCAATCCTATGTTTCTAAATCTTCATTCAGTTTTCTTTTGTTTCAACTCAACATCTAGGAATTCTATAGTTTTTTCTATGTGATCTTTGATGTTTGAAATATGATATTTAATAAAACTGTGGGTGCACAAGTATATAAATATATGATGGATTAAAGAATGTTGTATGATCGATGGAATCATCTTATGTTCTTTCTCCCAAATGATTTCCAGGTTGGTGGATTTTTCTCACTCTAAATTTATAAAACTCAATGGGTCGAGGTTTTATAAATTATCTTTATGATCCTCATAAATTGTTCTTAATTATTCATGTGGATAACTCCTATTGTGATGTGTTTCAAATTGGTAGTTTTGAAATGGTGTAAGAACCCTTCATTTCAAAAATTCTTGTGGGATATTACATTTTCAAATAAATTTTTGAATTGGTGTATTGGCATAATTTTGTTTGAATGAGTTTATATTTATTTGGGATGGATTACGGTTATATGTGCCACAACCAAATGATAATAATATGTGGATGCATACTAGTTGGATATTCCACCATAAAAATGAGTCCCAATGTAATTCCTTAGTGACTTAATGATTCACCACACATGTGTATAGTGAGATCTATGGTAGTATGTATAGTTTTTTTTGTGTAAATAGAATTATTATTACATGTTTTAAGTAGTTGAAGAAAACCATGTTTGATGTTATATATATGTGGAAATTTTTTATGGTGCTGAAAAAAGTTTATTATCTCATTATCATTGGATTTATATAATATGTGGTAATTTGTTCTTGTCATACTGTTATGTGTTGAGAAGTATCTTTGGACTACCTACTAAATGATATACTCACACGATTCCTCATCACATTGATAAATTTACAGATATTCCCCACTGTTATATAGGTAAGGGTAACATTTCATACTTCCCTAGTGGTTCTCTTTGATGTCATAATTTATTTAGGGTTAAGGATATGTGGAATGTCTATGTCTTGTTCGGTAGTGGTGTCACCTAGGTTCTTGAGTCCTTATGTTTTGGTGTTACATACTTCTAATATATGTTATTTTTCATTGTTACCCTAATATAGTTTTATTATTTTTATTTTATGGAGTTGTATAGTCTGTTTTCTAATGCATCATGTAGTTGGTTTTTTCTTATACTTTTATCTTAGTGGGTTTTCTAATACATTGGGGAGAATATTCCCACAAAATTTTACTAATCCCTATTAATTGTTTTTATAATTTAGTGTCTTAGATATGTCACTAATAGTTAGTATGAACTTTATATCCCCTCAATATTATGAGTTAGGGACAAATTTTTCATATTGTATCGGTATTGTTTTGTCCAAGAGTTGTGTTCTTAGTAAGGATATGGGAATTTTAAAAATTGAAATGTATAGAATAAAAAAATTTAGTTAAATTATATCTTTTTAATAACATCATAGTAGGCAGGTTAGTGTTCAAAAAATTTTCTAATACACTTACAGGTATTTTTTTTCTTTTCATCATTATGGGTTTTCCTGATGAGTGTATCATATAATGGTTTTGTATTGATACTTTTCATTAAGTCTTCACTGTATTTCTGTTGTTTGTTTGGTTCTAAATTTTTTTATTAATAGGGTCAAAAAAATTATTTTCATAGTTAAAAATAATAATTATCCTTCCATAAGATGATTTAAAAATTTTCTCGTCTTTAGTTTCTATAGAGTGATTATTAGATATTGTCTTGTTCTATTGACATGAAATGGGACCATGTGGATACCATAACAATCAATAATAAAAGGGTATCAAAAATTTATTTTCACCAAAGCCACAAGTTAACCAAAAATATGTAATAATAGTTGTTCATATTAAACAAGTCATGAACTGAAAAAATTGAAATGATGAAAAAAGGAATGTGGATCATTTTGTACGATTTCATGAATAGAATCCACTATCTCTTTTAGGGTAGTATAATCGAAAAAAATTGGATGTGTGGCTCAACTAAAAGAATATAATCTTTTATTTTATTGTTATACCAATGAACCTATAGGTTATGATAGTTACCTATATTTTGTAGGATCATACAGGCCAATAGTGTGATTTAGTTTTCCTTGCTAAAGCTGTCTAAGGACTTCTATGAGAGGACTTTGATGAATAGTTCAAGAAAGAATTCTATCACCACAAATTCAATGTAGTACCCCTTTTTTTAATTTCTGACTCATTTGTTTATCTATTTATGTCTATAATGTGGATTGTAGATATTTGGGAGGGTTTGTAAATATTTTGATATTGTTTTGAATATTTTCTATGGCTTTACGGTTTGAGCAGAGTTAGTGAAAACCGTGTAACTCCTATAGGAAACCATGAAATTTAAGGTGGTGGGAATTGGGTAGATGAATGGTTATGGTTCCCATTTGGTGAAACTGGGTGGCAACCCAAGGAAAATCGTGTGACTTGGGATACTTATATTTACCACGGTTGGCATATGGTTTGTCTATCCATCTAGGCCAACCGTGTGATCTTATCATTCAGGCAGTGGTTAGAGCATGGTTATTTCATTGTTTTTCTAACCCTGTAATTAATAATGCATCATTTAAAAATAAGGTTTTTTTAAATGATGGGTAAAGATCCAGATTTACCCCCAACCTTTCATTTTTTTCTCCCATGCATCCCAGACTTGTGATTTCCACTTTTCAAATGTTAGGGAACCCCTCCCACTTATTTTGGAAGCGATTCAATGGCATTTCATATTGTTGTAAAGTTGGATCTCCTTTAGTAAGTATCCATTATGCATGTTTCATGGTTTTTCTTTTATCTACATATCTCTCTATCTTTATCGGTGTCAGAGATATACATCTGTTCTGAATAGATCTAGGTTTTTTGTTGGATATATTTTTATATTTGGAATTTTTCATGTTTATGGGAAGAGATCTTGGGAATATTATTGTAGTTTTCACCCAGAATTGGAAAGTGTTCCATGCCATATGATATTTTTTTAAAAACCAAGAGGTAGGGGGATTCACTATCTACTCCTCTTTCTATAACATGAAGGATTAATTTCAAATTAGTTGTTTTTCTTGATCATGATTTTGAAATTGATGAGTGGTGATCTATTGAAAACCCATTTTGTGGTGACTTTAGGATTTCGGGAAAATTAGGATATTGTTTTGCAATTTTCATTGTAGTCAGATTTTAAAAAGATTTTTTGAAAATCCATTTCTTGGTTCTCATTATTCAAATGTTTTGTGAATTTTTTTTAAATAAAAATGTTTTTTTTATTGAAAATGGTTTTGGCACATATTTTTGGATGTGGTTTATTCAGGGATGTTTGGAATGGTTTTGGAATTTTTGGTTATTTTTTTTTGGAATGGATGTTGGAATATCTGTGTTTTCAATAAGATGGGTTAACATTATTGAAATGACTTTTAATCGTTTTTCTAGACACGACTTATATAATTAATGATGAAGGTCAGCAGACGTACATATGCCATGCCATGAAGGGAAATTTTCTAGCCAGAGATGGTTGGCAGCAAAGAGGATTGAAGCTGCCAGCAGATTGGCCGCATTGTTTCCTTCTGTTTTGGTAAAAGAGAATGTACAGAATGAAAAGCCTTAGCAGAGCGAGAGAACTCTCCTAATGATGAGGCCAAATGACTAGAGTCTATTGTCGTTGTGATTAATGGCATCAATTACAGTGAGGAAGTCAGACTCAATGATAATACCAACCCATCTACATTCCAAATCCAGAATCATACCATCCAGGGTGTCATTAGCCTCAACTACTATAGGTTCCCAAAAGGCATGATGTGATTCATATTTTATAGCAATGATTTTCCTCAGAAAATTACGGGCCAGGAGACTGAGGGAGACAAGACCATCCTTGGGGAGTGACATTTCCATGTTGATATTAAAAATCCCTTCCGTTGGGGGGTTCCAATGATAGGTACAAGAGGGGGAACATCTGGCATATGATGTCTATTATGGTGCATCCATCCCTCAATCCATGAAGTGGCCCATGCAATCCAGAAATCGGGAGGTCTATGAACGTGATGGAAACAAAATCATTACGCCGGACCCAGATGGTCTAGGCCAGGGTGCAGAGTGAACCTGAATTAGCCAATGAGAGAGAGGAGCACTAGCACATAAGGAGAGCAGGGAGGTCAGAGTCCATGCCCAGTGATGCATCCGTAGTCGGGCTCCATTTATTCCAAATTTCTTTAGCTACTAGGCAGTGAATGATGGCGTGAAAAGGGGTTTCTGGGATATTCGAGCAGAAAGGGAAGCAATCTCCACTAGACATATGTCAGTAAATGAGAAGGATCATGGAAGGGAGGGTGACCATGCACAATTTCCACCAAAAGTGGCATATTTGGGGGGGCGTTGAGCTTCCAAAGCGATTTCCATGGTCCCTCATTTCAGCCGACTGGGTAGTTTCCAAGAGCAAGTCTGTATCCGGTCGACTGGGAAGTTTCCAAGAGCATGACTATAAATTGTTGATTTCTCATGATTTGTATTAATTTTTTCTGTGTGAGTTAAAATGGGCATGATTAGTGGTCATGAAGTACCACCATCAATGGGTTGGAATGTGGTTGTGAAGTAAAACAAAAAAAAATGGGATAGGGTTGGATGTGTAGATAAACCATTAATGGTAACAACATGATTGTGTGATTGTGTTGTGTGTATGATGAGGTCTATCTATTGTGGAATGTGAAGTTAAATGGGTTATGCCAATATGAAATGGGAAAATGGTTAACATATATTTTTGGTTTTTTTCTTGGAAATGTTTTTATTTGGGTAAATTGATTTGTGTTTGAATTTATTTTCTTGGTATAATTTATTGAAATTTTTTAATGGTTTTATATAAATTGTTTTAGATAAATGTTCTATCTTTTTCTATCCTTGTGGTGTGAGTAGGGACATTATTCACGGAAATCCTACATAGTTTCATTGCTCTCCCCCTACTTTGGACCATTGATGCCTTTTTAGATGTTCTATTAAATACATAGGTAAGTGTAAAGAATCTCATTTCAATACTAGTAATATTTCATTCTTTGGGATATTTTGTGGAGTTTGATCATAGAGTATGTTAGAGCTCGGAGTTATAGCCTGGAGCCTTTGAAATTTGTGATTTCTGTCTTCTTCATTGGTACTCGGATTTTGGTAGTGTATTTTATTTGTTGTAATAGCATTTGGTATTGTTTTAATTGGATTACACTACTTTCATGAATCATATATTACTGATCTTTAGAGAATGTTTTGTTATATCTCTTACTTTTAGTTTAAGGGAATGTTATCTCCCATTATTATGAAGTACTCAACATTTATTTACAGCATTTGGCATCATGGGGATGTCACTTAAGTCCAAATAGCAATCCCTACTTGACTGAAGACAATGAGGAGGGGATTGATGGAAAATTCAAGATACTTATAGAAGTATACATCCTCATTTTAAAGCAAGAAAACCTATCTATGATATGGAATGAAGCTAATCTCATGAAGATGGTTTATTTCTATCCAGAAGTAGCTAAAAGAGAATCCTTGGAAGCACACATAGTTGACTAAATATTGTGAAAAGGGATTCAATCGAAGATATTTTTCTTTCATGTTACAGATTATATAATGATTGTAAATAGGGAAATAATTGAAAAGATATATTGTGTTATAAATCATGTGGGAGGTAGTATTTCAGTTTCTATTTGATAAGTTTGCAACCATAATATTTAAAATAAGTACAAGAGTTATACCTATTCTAAAGGATGTGGTACAAATCATACTCAAACTACTGAGTTAGTTAATTTTACTCTAATATCAAATATCAAACCATGTTATTTTCAATGCAACTCATTAACACATAGAATGAAAAAAAATTCCACCACCAATAAATTACCACTATTATATCAATAAATAAAATATCATAAAATATTTTTATAAAATCATTTATCACCTACTAGAATATTCTTGAATAAACCCCAGGTCTCCTATGGAATAATATAACATTCCCATTATACTAGCTCTCATCCACAATTCATGGTGGACTTGAACACTTCTACGAAGACATCAATTTTCCAATCAGAACATCGAAAGGGAATCCAATGTTTTATGATGTCATTTGACCAATAGAATTATCGAGTAGAGAATTCTATCATGAGTGAGAATTATGGTTCCTCCACAGTGTGAGGTATCATTCTACAAAACATGAATCATATGAATGTTTTTTCAAAAATCGATCATTTAATTCGTTACATTTTATTTCTATAGAGAAAAAATTGGAATAACCTGTCCAAATTATTCCTCATATAATGAGTATCAATATTCCCCTAGGAAATAAGGAGTGTATTAGTTTCAATTTCATAACACGTTATGTTACCAATTATACAATTTAGTTCCTCAAAGTATTTTTTATATTATAGATAGATGAAATATGTTTAATATTTTCTATGGATTGGATGGTACTATTTAAATCTCTAATAATCTTATACAATATGAATGTTTCAATTGCGTCCCTCGATAGAAAATATCCCCTACTTAAGGGGGTTGGGATATAAATACAAGAAGAGTGGGACCTTTAGCGATAGTGGCTAGAACCTTTTCACTCTATTTAAAAGAAAAGATTGTCGAAAATACTGATAAAATTGGAAATGGGACTCTTCATTCCATTATTAATTGATTGTTATATGTGTTTCCAAATTATTTCACATTATTATCACCCAAGCATCAAATCATATTTTCTATCGATATACTCCCTAAATCAATCCAAATTTCATTACCATCTATTAGAATAACTCTAAAAGTGTTGTCATATATAATATTTGGGTTATAATATTTGGAAAGTAATGTTTTCATTGGACCTATTAAATTTCCAAGGTATACACTGGTGTTATTCATAAAAAATGATGATGATTCTCAAAACATATATGATGATTATTGTAAACTTAATCTTATGATGATCAAAAATCAGTACCAACATCCTTGAATTTTTTAAATGTCTTGTCAATTAATGGGTTCTAAATGGATCTCCAAAAAATTTCTATTCTTAGGATAACATTAGCTTTTATTCGGAATAGATGAAATTCCAATGATAGTATTTCATAGTAGATGTGACCATTATAAATAGTTTTTCATGCCCTTTGCTCTATCAAATCCACATATATTATTCATGTTCCCATGTAACTATTTATTCAACATGAACCTTGATATTTTATGTTATTTGTTGATGATATTTTGGAGTTCTTTTGAAGAAGGAATGGCCCTGAGGAACACTTAGAAATTTTACTGAGTAAATGGTGTGATCAAGGATTGAATATTTTTTTAATTCATTTTTTTGATCCAAAAATTAATTTTCCATGGGATTGTAATTTTTTGAGAATGGTTTTTAGATGACCTAGAAAATATTTAATTCATTGTCTCTTGGAAGCCACCGAAGAATGATTCTAAACTAAACAGATTTCTAGGATTGGCTGGATATCATCATCACTTTGTAACAGGATTTATCTAGAATTTATTCTCCTATATCTACTCTAACAAGAAATGTTATTCCATTAATATAAAATTATTCTTTCCAAAAAATATTTCAAGATATTAAAACTCTTCTCAACTCAGCACCAATGAATTTTTTTCCAGAACTAGGTAATAACTATATGGTATATTGTGAAGCATCATAATCTAGTATTAGGTGATCTTTCGTGTGGGGAGATACAACTGTTGTTAATGGTTTGAGGTAGTTGAGAATTCAAAGAAGATTCATATTATGAATGAGTTGGAAATAGTTTAATTTTTTCCTAACTTAAAAACATAGTAAAATTACATATTTAGGGAAAATTACATGGTTTGACATGACATTAGAGTTTGAAATATATATTTTCATAGTTATTCTTGAACATGGGGATAAAAAGATTAATGGAGTGACACTAAATTATTGGTTTCAACCTATAATACAAAACTAGTTTTTGGGAGCTCTATAGAAGATTCATTATGTAAGAACTCATATAGTTATTTGATCAGAGAAGCTCATGACCAATGGAAACTGATGAGTATGATTACAAACATGAAATTGCATTACTATGAAAAGGATAAACATGTAATTTTTTTATATTAAGTCTAAAAACTCACATGAGGGATTTCATAAAATATTCTCAGACATTTGAACTTGACTAATGGAGGGTAGACTTATAAAAACAATACATATAATTCCGGCTGATTGTTACATTTTCAAAATCAAATTATAGTCCCTTAATATTCATGGGAATATATTATATCCTTATTTAATCATTCTAAAAGGAATATTCATTTTATAATTCATAAGGTTTAAATGGTGAATAAATATTAGTTCTGGTAGTTAGGTATGAGGTGAAATATTTTAGATTATGTGATGACAATATTAAATTGTCAATAGGTAAAATTTGAACATCAATGACTCCCTGGAATGTTACAGTCTATACCTATACTAGAATGGATGTTGGAATAAATTTAAAAGTACATTATCCCAAATATACCAAGAAATTAACTAAATAATGATATATTTTAGATGATTATGGTTCAAATTAACAAGACATCATACTTTATCTCTATCATTGAATCCCATGTATTATAGGATTTGGAAAAGTTGTACATCCTATAGGAGGTCATGTTTCATGGGGTCCCACTCATGATCAAATTTTATATAGATCATAATTTCACTTCTCGATTATGGTATTCAATACAAGAATCACTTTGAACTTAACTGACCATGAATAGGTTATGTCATAAACAAATGGATGGGAAGTTAAAATACAGAATTTAGAAATTAGAAGACTTGACCAGAGTGTGTTTATTGGATTCTTGTGTCTTTTTGTAATACCATATTCCATTAGTGGAATTATACTATAATAAGATATTGCATGTGATAATATATTTTAACCCTTTAGAGGGTTTGAATCTTCCTTCTTATGTCTCTATACTATATTAAGAGGAATCATGATATACATTATTGATCGGAAAAAATCATTTTCATGAATTTCTGGATAAAATAAAAATGATCATGAAGTGAATGGATATAGTAAAATTCTGAAAAAAATATGTTATAATTCATGACAACCCTTTTCGTTCTATTTGAGACACCATATCTTATTGAATGTTTCACCATGAATGGGTCATAGATACTAAGGGAAATAAGGAAATTTAGAACCATGGTATTGAGGACAATTTGAGGTTTTTGAAGAGATTTGAAAAATTTCATATCATTTTTTCCTACCACCAAGATTAAATATTTTTTACAATGTGTTTAATGTCACTCAACTGAAGTAGCATCAGTTTGATCACAATCATGTAATTAGTTTGGATTATGTTACTCTTATTCCTGATTTGACTTCTATCCATAAACTAGTATAGATTCTGGATAGACAATAAATGATTATATAGAAATGATCAAAATCTTTTGAATAATGATTATGGTAGCATGTTTTGGTTCAATAGGTAATAAGGGAATGAGAAATTATTATGTTGGGTAATGGACTAAAATGGTTAATGGAAAAAATTTTTCCAGTTTCCTATTGAAAGAAAGTCTTATAGTAAGGAGAATGTTGCACCCCCCACCCCCCAATTTGAGGTGTGCAAGCATTTTATCACTTTTCAATTAAATTTATATTTGTTGGGATATCTTTTCAAAATATTTCATAGGATTAAAGATAAAATAATCTATGATAAGTCTATCGGAACAATTCACAATGTGAATAGGCCATTCACACTATGAATTTTCACTGGGAAGATATCTTGAGTTGTTTCATAACATGAATGTATTTTTATGGGTGATGGTATATTGTGAATTATGACATGAAAACCATTCATGGTATGAATTTTTTTTGGAAAAAAATTGAGGTGATGGATTTTTTGTATGAGTCACGTCTTAACTATTCACTATATGAATGGGGAATTCACCCCGTGAATAGTCTATATTCATCCAATTTTATTTCGTCATGTAGTGGTAAATCCTTATTAAATTTATATCTCTTCTCACTTTACTTATATGGCAGTCATAATTGATTTTGAATAATCGTTGATATCTAGACTCAGATTTCAATGATCCGTTATGTGTTCAATTGTATATATCAAAGAGAAATTAAGGGAATATTTTTAATAAATGTAATAATCATAGGATCTTTCTTCCATATAGATTCCAGTAACTCTCACTCAACTTTTTTATAACAAGATATATTGGTATTTTATAAATTTTCCATGCTCCTTACAAGGAAATATCTTTACTGATTCATGTGTATAACACTAATTGAACATTTTTTTTAAATGGTACTTTTGAGATATAGAAACAATTTGGATTTCATAAGACACCAAATGGAAATTATATTTTTGAATAAATGTCTTAATTGGTATCTTGGAATAATTATGTTGGAGTGATTTCATATTCATGTGGGATGGATTATAGTCGGAAGTTCCACCATCAAATAATAACAAAATTGGGATGGATCATGGTTATAAGTGCAAATGTCAAATTGGGCCTCCATGGGTTGCCTTTGTGGCTGGATATCACACATCTCATGAGTATAGGAAGGTGCGTTATTTCATTCATAGAATCAATGGATGTGTAAATAGAATGAATATGCTAGGTTTTAATAAGTAAAAGAAAACCTTATTTGATGTTTTCTATGTGGAACTTCTTTAATGTTCTGATATAAATAGTTTTTATATTTTACTAATTTTTATATAAAATGTGATCACTATTTATTATCATAGTAAAATGTGGTGATATATATTTATATATTAACCATTCTGTTATTTACTAACCCCCGTATTGGCTACTTTTGTGGGTTTCAAGATATTGTTTTCAGAGACCAGAGGAATGGGAAAATTTATTTCTTCTATGGTGGTGATCCATGACATTGATGTTACTTTGGTTTTGAAAATTCAGTGTACTATCTAAAAATTAGGATAAGTTGGTTCCACCTAGATAATTGGGTCTTTTTTTGGAGTCATATCATTTCACTCTCAGTCCTCTTCCATTGTTAATCAAATATATCATTCTTGTCATAATTTCATTGAGTTTTGTGGTTTTTTACCATCTGTAGTGTAGTTTGTTTTATGGTTATAATTTTTTCCTATAAGGGTTGTTTTTATTCACAGAAAACTATCCCCCAAAGTCTTACTAAGTCCTTGAAATTTATGTTCATCCTTTGGTGTCCTTGGGATTTCACCTAACATTAGTAATGCCCCCTCTTCCTCTCAATATAATGAGTTGGGGTGGGATATCACAAGGAACAATAAAATATTATTCATCACTATTATTTCTATTATAAAAACATTGAGAAAAAAATTGGGAGGATAAAAAAATTATAAGGATTCCACTTTTCATTTATGGTGTAAATAATTTTCTATAATTAGGTTTAGAATCTTCATTTGAACTTTATTCCTTAAAAGAGTTAACCTTAAAAACAACCAATTATGTTATAAAAATATACTAATATCTTTTTAAGATCACTGAAAATTTTATCCCCAACTTTTGGAAAACATACATGTCACATGATAAAATATATACCATTAACGCATCTCATTCCCCAAAAATTATATTAATAGACAAGTAATATGTAATATTTTTTCAAATAACTGTTTTTCAATCATTCACAATTTAGAATTAAATTAATTACGAGTTCAATGAGAAATAAAATTTTGTAAAAATAATATGAACATGAATAATATATTATTTAATTCAATTATACATTTACTTATTATTGTTTGTAGTCGATTGTTCTCTTGCTTATGGATGGGGGGTTTACTTCTTCATGAACTCCAATTCATCTCAAATTTTGGAACATCTATATACACTTTGTGTGTGAACCACTAGAGTAATGTTTTAATTGAAAGAATTCATGATAATAGAATAAGATAATTATCAAAAAACACATAATAGACCCTAAATATATAAGAATAAATCACTGTTATGATAACTTCCAATGAACACTTATTGTGTAATATAATCACTTTTTCAACAGATGTCTCATAAAGCATGATGAATATTCTCTTTCATATTCATGTAATAATCTATTTATATTTGTTTGATTATAGAGGATAGAAATTCCATTTTTTACCATACATTTTGATTTATTCATGGAAAGAATTACATATCCAATTTCTATGGGATATCATGTACCTAAACTCAAAAGTGAAAAATCTTATCTTGTTCATTTAAAAAATTATATACCATTAATTATACACCCAACACAAACATCCTTAACCCAAACATATCCTAAAATTGTTTTTTATCAAGAATCAAATTATGTGACTATATGATATATATTAATAATGATATAAATTTCATATATCAATGCACCCAAACATA
The DNA here is from genome assembly GCA_963277665.1 of Viscum album. Taxonomy (NCBI): domain Eukaryota; kingdom Viridiplantae; phylum Streptophyta; class Magnoliopsida; order Santalales; family Viscaceae; genus Viscum; species Viscum album. The sequence goes on from OY728159.1 coordinate 1,223,206,983, forward strand.
TATGGAAACATCAAATTGACATTAAAACATGTGGAATTATTATTAGTGAGTCAGTCCCCATGACTCCAATATTTGTGATCACCAAAAAAGAACATTATGTGAATAATTATCGATGATTACAATCCACCATCTCCAAATATTTACACATCATCAATATCCTATCGTATTGATGTATCTATACCATAAGATATTTATTTTTGAATATTATTATAGTAACATGATATTCTCATGAATGATTGCAATTGTTATATGATTTTAATATGATATGTAACCTAAGGACATTAATATATATTTTATATTAATATGTTTTGAATTATTATTTTAATTATGAGTCATACATATATTTTATTAGATACATGATATATTAATTCAAATGTTTTGGTTCGAGTTAGGTCTAGGGTTCTCATTTTCATAATAGGATGTTTCATATATATATATATACATATATAAATTCATACATATATACATACTAGTATACATATATACATATAAACATATATACAAAAATATATATCCCAACATATTTTGTATATAAAAATGGATAATCCCATTCTACAGAAAAATCCCAAGAATAGTTTTTGTGTATTAAAATTAATTTAGAAAACTCATGAAATTTCATTTAATAAAATATTTAAAAAAATTACTAACTTTTATTTTAACAAAACAATTACACTTTAATAAATTAAAAAAAATTACAAACACCTAAAATCATAGAGCTTCATACAATCCAACATTACAAATATGTTATACATGCTTTCCCTCTCCCATTAATAATTTTGGAGAAAAAAATTTAAATATTACCCGTGATCCAAATTACCAAATTTAAATAATTAAAATAATATTTTGAAAATCCAAAACATCATTAAATTCAACTATAACTTTATTTACCTAAAATAACATATAACTTCAATCCTAGGTTTTGATAGAGATATCTCATATTTTCCCACATATTAAATATCAAAAAACATATAAATAATGAAAACTAGGTGTGTAAATAATTTCATACTATCCTGGTAAGACAATGATCCTTATAACCATAAATTGAGTCCCATATAACATCAATACTCCCTTTGTCATTCTTTGTCTTTATTACATCCATATATATTGATGACTAGTATGGTGGTTTAAATGGATAATCATTATGGTGATAATATCATCAATTTCATTTGACTATTCTATAGTAGATACTCATAAATACATAAATATATATAAAAAAACTTAAAAAATACCATATAGAATCATAATGTAAAACCATTCAAAATATTTCAATATCATCCCAAAATTTATTCACCGCTGTCATGTTCAATCATATAGATTATATAATCAATATCAAGCTAATCTTTATATGGATTGATCATGTATAAGTAAAATCTCAAGAATACATAAAAATTGAGATGAATTACATCTATAATATCTTAATTACATTACATGTCTCATCCATTTGATAAGGAGAACAAATCATTATGTATAAGTGATATGTTTTTTTAAAACCTTTATTTGTTATGTTGATTTTTATTTTAGAGGTTTTTTGGTGGCCGATAGTTTTGTTTTTGATCTATCGGGGTCTAAACTGGCCATGGTTGGGGTTGTGATGGAGGTCATTATGGAACTAGGGCTATGTGAGTTGTCCATTATGGGGATTCGAGGACCCAGGGTGTGAAATTCTTATTTTAATGGGTGTAGTACCCAAGTTAATTTCCCATGTAACACGATGATGATCTTGATGCCTATTTTAAATATTGTTTCAGAGTGGGGTTTCTAAATTAATTTTATGTTTATAATTTTCAATTTTCCATTCATCAATTTTGACATATAGAAGTCACCACACCAGGGGTTTTCCATTTCATGGGAGTGTTTCTTGGAGAATATACAAGTGGGAAATGGGGATAGTTTAAATGCCTACATTCATAGTCCTAAAATTATTATTTCAGTGTGGGGTTGAGTATGTTATGATTTTTCATAAATTGTGATGATGTTTTCCCCATATCATGGAATGAGATATTGTAAAATGAAAATGTTAAGGGGAATTACACTATGAAATGGTCAGTCTTCCAGGGGGTCATAGTGGTGGTCGGTCCTATTTTTAATGTTATACAAATAAACATTGAGGAAGGTGGAAATCTAAATTTCAAAATTTTGGGATCTTAGACCTTGCTTCGACCAAGGACACCATGCCTATGGTTGAAGTGTCCAGGTTGCCGTAGAGGTCATGTAGTTTTCTACACAAATATGGCTTGATCGTTCTTCTTATTTTAGACATTTTCTTTTCATTCAATATCTAGATTGTTATGGGGATTCTCTCTGAACAATGTGATCAAAATTCTACGGATTATAACCTTCTTGACTCGTTTTTTTGGTTCTACATTGATATATGATTTCATTATCATCCCACTTCCTTTATATCTTCGTATGCTTTCTTCTAGTTTGGTGGAATCATTTTAGTTCTCAATTTTTATGGATTAAGGTTAATTTTGTTAAGGTGTATGTTATTCTATAGGTTTATGGAAGAATATAATTGATTTATTATTTATTATATTTGTGTCCAAATATATGAGGTAGTTCAGATTCCTTGAGGTTTCATATTTATGAAGGGTAATATTTTTTAAAAACTTTTATGTTTATTGAACGGTTTAGGGACATTTTATGATTCCCTTAGTGAACCTAGAACCCTTATATTTCCAACCCCTTGAATTTAATTACTAGAATTATCTTCATTCCCATAATATTTCAATCCCCTTCAATGTGAATGCTTGGAGAAACAACAATTTTCCTTGATTGAAACCCTCTCAATGAATCTTCTGAACATTGAATATTTAAACTACATCAACATGTGATAACAAACCCACACATGAAAATATATCTAATATGGTAATTTAACACTCTCTTATTGGGATTAGTGGACATGGGTTGGTTTGGGGGTAGGGGCTATTATCTAATTTTTCTTTTCATTATCTAACACATCACTCATGCATGATGATATTGGGCCGGTTTGATGGGAGGGGATACTAGAAACGTTCCTTAGTTCCACATAATTGTCCCTTCCCCTAGGTTCGATATTGTTGGTTTAGTTGAAGGGAGGTGGGTGTGGTGTTCTAACTCTTTATGATTTTCTAGTAGTTGATGATATTCATGTGATATAATTATTGTTTGGTATTTTATTCTCTCTTGGAATAATTTTTAGATACAAGTTTCAAATATCTATGTTATATTTATTCAACCCTTATAATAGGATAGTTTATGGAATATGTAAACATATATTTTAATTGAATGTGTAAATGAGTTCATGTTGGGTATTACCCTCTTTATTCAATGTGTGATATGATTTGTAAATATATTTCATATATTTTTTATTAATAATGAGAGATTGGGATGAAATATATTCATACTATAGACACGGATATGTATTTCAAAATATTTTACTAATGGTAATGTGATGGAGAGACTTGATAATTTATTTATGAGATTTGAAGATAACCTGGATTTAAAATTGAATAATATTTAACATATTTTTTCTTATATAGAGTTTGGTTTCTTCTTAGTCAGATCGAGTTCACATCTCCTTAAAAGTTATTTTATTATTGAAGAGTATGTGAATGATTTGTAATTCGATTTATCAGATCCCTCTATTCTTTCCTAATAGGTTAGTTACTGTTTGTCTAAACCTCTATGGGAGGTGGGAGACTATTTCTGATAACCTCATAGGGGTGAAGGTATATTCCTAGAGCATATTTAAATTCATTAGGATAATGTACTTATCCTTTGGTAGTTCAGTGAGAATCTAGAAGTACATTTGAGAAGCATGAAGTCTATAGATTACCCTAATGTAGGTACTGACTAGAAGATGAATTTTTCAGATACTATAATTGAATAGGCATGTGCATGTTTGCTTTTTATAATATTGGGTGATAGGATTTGGTTGTTTTGGGTGTATGTTTGAAGTGGGTATCCTTAGTGATTTGTTGGTAGAGTGAGTTTGGAATGTGGCATTACCATATATCGAGTTTAAATATTATCTTAGGAATGTTGTGTTTAGTTGGTCTATAAGTATTAGTCATCAAAAGGTGATGGGAAATGTTTAATAAAAACTAAATTATTACATAAGTTCAAAATTAAATTATTTGGATATATAATATCATGTTAACCCTATCTAAGTTAATGACATTATAACATAAATGTGAGATTAATTACTATAAATAATATAAAGGATGAAATAATTTGAGGGGTTTCTTAATATTAAGATATTATTAAGGATGAGTTAATGATGAAAGGATGGATTATATTGAATATGTAAGTAATATTGTGTTTAAATGAATGAAAGTGTATGATGAGTATATTCATAGAGATACAAATATTCCCTTTATTGTGATATTTTTTTGATGTTGTTATGGTGATTTATGTTCCAAAATTTCTACCACGATTCATTTTTATTATGTATAATTAATCAATATTTGTGATGTTTTCATCATATATGGAATGATATTATTTTTATGTCTTACATGGATTGTGTGATTTGGTGACATATTGGAATGTGCTGTTCTCACTCAATGATTATATTAAAAATATGGATGATAAGAGATATAGATACATTTGTTGATATAGAATGTTTGGATGGATGTTTTGTGAATGAATTTTTTTATCATAAGCTTCCAAGACTATTTTTGTGGGGTCCTCTAATAACTTGTTACCATACTGAGAAGAAAGAGCCTGCAAATTGATAGGTGATAGAACTGGTAATTTTTCAACTCTATTTAAATATATATATATATATATTTATTTATTTTATATTTCCTTTAATTATTGATGTATATTATATATTGAAAAAGGAAATGTTTTTATGGAATGTGATTAGTTGTGTAAATTATGGTATATTCAGATGTAGTACCTCTCCCTTGATTATGGTTTTTATTGAGATATCAAAACTCTACCTGATTTTGATTGGTTGTGTGATCTCTCTTATGAATTCATCTTGCCTTACATTGTTTCTCTCACACATATATTTCCTAGAACATTGATTCCACATAGATATTGATTTGATTTTATGTGTGATCCTAATGAGTACTCATAGGTAGTCACCCCTCAATAGTGTTTCCTATGTTATTTTGAGGTACTACTCAAGGGATAACATGGCCACTAATGATCATGTTTCTTGAGTGGATCCTTGGGAGCATGATCATGAATTCTATAAAGTATTATTGTTATATTTCACATAGTTATAGTCTAGTTTTGGTAATGTTAACTTCTATATATAAATATATATATCGATTTTATTTGTGGATTTGATATATTTACCTAGGAATTAACAAGGTAGTGCCTCTAATACATATGATATATACCCTCATTGTTAGTAAAATCCATGACTTATGGGAGTCAATATTTAGGGATCAGTTCTATCTCTACTGTCAACCAAGGAGGGGTTTTTTGTGGGTCAGGTTATGATAAGGTGGTCTAAATATTCTTAAGAGATAGGATAATGTTTGAAGTGAGGATCATGTGAGGATTTCATGTGTCTTGATGGGAAATTTTGTCAACTAAACGAAAGCATGTGATGTAGGTAAAGGAGACTGAATAGGGCCCCCAATGATCTGACACAACTACCATGTTAAATTTTTAGACATGTTTAGGTGGAAAAAAATTCACATCTAGTTAAAGAAAATATTATTAAGGGTGTATTCATCATTCTAATAGGTTTCATAATATGATAGTATTTTGATTTTTAATCACGACTCATTTGTTTATTTATGATAACATATGTTGATATGATGCATCCTTTATAATTATGTTTCATTTATTTTAATTAGATGATTTATGATACATTAAATAATATCTAATATAATCCTAGGAAATGATTTAATACTTTCCTCCCTTTGTATTCCATGTTTATGTTATATCTTAATATTTTGTTAATGTTAATTAATGAAACTATGGAATAATGTCATGAATTAAAATTATTATTATTCCATAATGAACTATAATTAAAATAATTTTTAAAAATATGTAGCTCTTTCTAAAATACATTGAATTTATCATATCCCTATTGATTAATTATTTAGGATAAATGGTTTGCAGTGAACTATTTTAGTAGTATAATTTATATATATATATATATTTTTAATCTGACATTTCATTCCATGTTCCACATTAAACCAAGGATTTTTAATGTTTATTAGAATGAAATAAATTTGTTCAAAAAAATCTATTTGATTAAATATAATTATTAGAATATGGTCCCTTATTGTGTGACATTTTCTGTCTATTGAAGTGATGATAATGAGAAAATTTATGAGAATTAATGAAATCATGAAACTCTATATTATAATATGATTATTGATTATTCCATTATAAGAATAATGAGTTGATTTATTATTGTTATTTGGTTAAACTATTTAATAAGGATTATAAATTTATTTAAAGTGTTAATAATATTTGAAATGAATGTGAAATATTGTGGTAGTTCAAAGAAGGATTTTATATTATTATTATTAAATTAATACAATGAAACACTGGTATATATCCCATGATAAGAGAATATGATTAATAATATTCTTTGATTTACCCAATGGAATTATACTTCTATAAAGGGGTAATATTACATGTTGGACTAATGATCATTGTTTAAATAGTTATTTTTCATAATATAGTTTACTTTCAATTTGATGTCTAGATAGCCTATTAATTGATTGACTATGCCCTAGAAAAGTTTCTTATAATGAGTTGTTGTGTAATTTATTATGATATTCTCAACATGGTTTGATATGACGATATAGGGTGGATGTGGTGATGGTGGGATAGAATGTTTTGGGTGGAATGGTGTAGAGGGTGACATCCATATTGATGTCTTGGGTTATAAGTCTATTGACCAAAACATTTATTGATGAAAATTCCTCTTGATCTAATTAAATGTATAATTATGTAGAATGGTTAAATAAAAAAAATTCCCTTATTTGGTTTTATGTTTTTGGATATTAAAATATCGTTATGAATTTTAATCATTGATAATATAGTTGTTGAATAGTGATCATATGATTAGTATAAATATAGGACTTAAAAAAATCCAATTTACTCGGAAAAAAGAAGTGATGGGATCATCTAGTAGAATTGCTCCATATGAAGACCATTTTTAGGATCTCATAAAGGAGTTATTGTCCCCAGGCTTCTCTCATGGCAAAACCCAAGACGAGTTTCAATTTGTTAATCTTGAACAGAACTACCAACAGGAGAAGTGGATGATAATAAAGATTACCACCCCATCATTGTTTTCTGAAATGGCCCCAGAGTCGGTCATCATCGCAAACATTAAACTTAGGTCTTATGAGGGTTTTATAAGGGTTTCAGTAAAAAGACCCTATCATAATTATAACGTGCTTTATTTTTTTATAGAATGAATAATATACGTTCATTTTATTATTGTCACTTTGTAAATGGTTTTTAAAGAACAAATTGTATTTTTAGTTAATATTCAACTAAGAAATTTATTTTGAGGAATTAATGGATATTTTAATTAACTGAAATTTTAATAAATTATGATTATTAAATTTATTTTTATTAAATAAAAATTATTGTTTTATTTTTTTACAATTGTATTTTTTTATTATATCTTGAAAGCTGTTTTTTTTTTCAAAACCAATTATATTTTAATTAATTTTGGTTTTTATTTTAAAAGTATAAATTCACATATTTATAAAATTATTTTCATAAAATGTATATTATTTTTTCATTTAGGATGTCTAAATTGACTAATGGTTTAATTTTAAATATTTTCTAAGACAGTTTAAATTTTGGATAAAAATTAAATACAGTTTAAATATATAATGTGTTTTGTGACATCATAATGACCAAATAGTGATGTAATAAAATACTATAAAAGGGATATTCGTCCAATATATGTTTTAACATTAAAATAATCTGATTTTATATTTTTATGATCCCTTAGTGGACCCTCAAATACTTATAAAATATTTACATTTTTTAAAATGATTTCTTAAAGAGTGCAACTCACCTCCATAGAACAAAGATTAATATTTTTAAACTTTCCTCCTTTAAGATTATAAAATAATATTTTCCACAAATGGTTGGTAGAAACAATGGGATATACCCATGATTTTTTTTGGTGGTCTTGAATATTTAATTATATATATTCCAAAAACTATGTTTGTGAGATATTAAAGAATTTCTCTCCCTTTTCCTATATAAACCCACACAATATCCCACTTCTCCACACTCAAAAAACATGGAGCACGTCCCTAAACATTACTCCTCTATATAAATCATTCCAAGTTTCCCCAATATCCCAATAACCTTATCTCAAGCCTCTCCCAAGCCTTTGGGATCACACTTCCATGTAGAAGATCCTCACTTTCCTTCATTCCTAATTTATGTCCAAGTATCCTTATACTGTTATGACCCTTGTATTTTCAATTAAAAATGTTGGTGTATGATTTCTCACCTAACCAATACTGCCTTCCTTATTTTTTAATGAGGGGATACCACTTTCTCTCTAATTAATTCCACCCATGTACACTTGTTACCACAATGAAATCCTGTAAGGAATTTCTTCCTTTCTCATTTTTGTCCAAGTTTCATTATATTGTTATACACTTGTATTTTCATTTGTAAATGTTGGGTTATGATTTCTCACCTCACCTTTTTCAATTACGAGAGACCTATTTCTATTTCATTAATCCCTCACATGTAAACCCTTTACCATGATGAATTTTCTTAATAGTTACTCCCTTTTTTCCTCTTTCTTCAAGTTTATTTATTATCTTACAACATCAATTTCAAAATTATATTTATTAGTAAATGTATCTATATGACACCAATATGGTCCGTTTTCATGTTAATGTGATTACCTTCCCCTTTATCTATGGTAAACCATTTTTATGATTTATTATGTCTCGCCGTTATGCTGCCGAAATTGCACCGAGTTGTTCCATGAAAAATTCATCATGTAGTGAATACCATACCCATTTACCTATCAAGGGTATTAACCTTTATGCATATTTACTTATTAATTATATAGTTTCATTTATTATTTCCACATTATTTTATTGTTGAATAAATCAGGTTGTTGAATGAATCCTTTGTATTTGATCCATTTGGCACACTTATGCATGAAATAAAATGTTTATAAAGGGTGCACCATTATACCTCTCCAATGCATTGGGTAAAGATTGGTATCATGATAAGACATGTGAAATGAGGTAATAGTCATTCTAATTCAAGTGAAATGAGGATTTACTCATGATAATTCATGTGCAATGAGGTTCTAATAATTCTCCATGATCCATGAGCCACGTTTAATGCTAGTATCATGTTAAATGTTGTTGGGACATCTCTATGTTGTGATAATCATGCTATACAATGACTTTATGTAACTATTTTTATTATGATCCTTTGATATTCCTATTTCTTAACATTTATTTTATTTCTCATGTCATTCCTTGTTTTATCCCTTACTGAGCTATATAGATCACCCTTTTTTTATGTATGTCTTCAGGTTATTCTAGGTAATGCTAAGTACAAAAGAATTTTGTGGTCATGTGAAATAAGTACTCAATTTACATGTTGTTTTTTCTTATGTATTAAATTTTCATGTAAGTTTCCTATTTTCCCATGAAACTATACCTCTCGATCCTTATTTATTTCTTAAGTGCATTTTTATGCGGTAAATCATTTTTAAGTGTGTAATAATGAGCTGGTTTTTTATCATTGGTGTTAGAGGAGATGTTTAGTTATTTTTTGGATTTATTTTAGGAAACCCTAGTGAAAGGCTTAGGTATAAGACTTAGTATGATAAAAACATCCCTAAATTTTGGTCTGTATAGAGTTATTGGTTTATCAAAAAGACATCCCTGTCGGGATATGGACAAGTAGTGGTGGCTCTGGAAAATATGTATCCAGGGGTAAAACACAAAAATATCACTTTGAGCTAGACTCTAATGGGAACTGGTGCATGAAAGCATGCCTTTCTGAACTCTTATTTCGACACATATTAAAAATATTCTTTGGAGAATTCATAATCATAGTATGAAACATTATTAAGGGAATAAAAAATGCCCCTAAGTATATATGTTAGTAATCAGATCATAGAAAACATATATCAAAGTCTATAAATTATTAAGTTAAGGAAATAAATATAATTTATAAGTTATACATTTTTAAATTTGGATTACCCTTTATGTGTTACCCCTAACATTCCTTTTATGACATCTGATGGGAAGTAATAGGAGGACACGAGGTAACAACCAATATGAAGATCATCGTTATAACTTTTCTAATGAGATGCCCTATCCAATGGGATGGTGAATCACAACCATTGTCATGATACTCTCTTAGTTAACTCATGTTTTTAATAGAACCATGGTTCAAGTGTAACTTCAACCCCCCCCCCCCCAAGTAAGATCAAGCCGTCATTGAGATCTACATGAGACAAAGGCCTCCAAATTTCAATGGATATTATGATCCCTTAATGTCTGAATAATGTATCAACTCCATTGAAAAGATATTCCAATTAAATAAATGTTCCGAACAAGAAAAGGTTCTTCTGGCATCTTATAGTATGCAGGGTGAAGTAGATGAATGGTGGACATTGATGAAAAATAAAAATCTAGAGGAAGAGATCGAGGAATTGGAATAGAAGGATAAATGGAAAAAAATTGATAAATAATTTCCTTGTACCCTCAGACATAAGATAGAAAAGGACATCCATTCACAAAAGAAAAAATAAGATGAATCTATCAGAGCATACAATGCGAACCTCACAGGGCTTGCATGATATTGCTACAACATTGTTGTTACCCACGAATTCAAGGTTTCCTGCTTATTTGGTGAGCTAAAACCTAACCTATGGAATTCTCTAGAGATCCGTGACTGTGATAGATATGAAGAAATTTTCTAATGTTCCCTCAATGTTGAAATGGAGATCAGAGAATCTATGTGGTATCATGGGGATTAAAAGCATATTGTGGACTTTAATTTTGGCGGTTTGATGGATAAATCCACTGGTGATAAGAAATTCCATCACCCTACATTTCAAAGTTGTAGAAAGAAGAACCGTGGGAATTTCATGGTGTGGATGGGGAAATGATTTATGTACGATTGATAAGGGAACCTAGCCATTAATTTCTGACAAGAAAACCCCACTTCTGTGATACAGGATAGGAACTATCCGTTCAACCCTCAATGAATTGTTCATTGCTATGACTGTAAACAACCAGGGAACTTTTAAATAATGTTCCCTAATCCATGGGTTTATAGAGGCAACCAACAAACTCCAATGTAGAAAGGGAGATTTTTTTCATCACTACCACCAAAGAGAACTCTGAAAATTAAGTGCTAACATGTATGTCAGTAATTCATTCACGAATAGAAAATTTAATTTTTCATTATGGTTCTACAAATTATTTTATATCCTGAATGTTTAGTAGAACAATCTAAACTTCACCAAAAATCATGTAAGTGTAGTTGTTAGTGAGAATTGGAAATGGGGAAATCATTACATCCAATGAATATATCTCCTCTACATTATCAATTTGTTTGTTGAAATTTTTAAAAATCTCATCATACTACCTCTCATTGAATTTTATGCAATTCTAATAACGGATTGGATTTCCCTATATAGAGCCAACATAAATTGTTGTCAGAGGGAAATCACTCTCCATATAGAGAATCAACCCTCGATTTTGTACAAGTTCATGGAGAAGGATGGATCTTATTTAGAACCATCATCTCAAGAATTTATATTACTGCCCTTTCAGCATGCAAATATTTCTAAGATGATTTAGTCTAAAGAAGCAACCATCCTTGAAGACATGCATATTTTGAGGGAATTATATTAATATTTCCCAATATATTTCATGGTATTACTCCAATAAGAGATATTGAACTCTAGAGCGATCTAATACCTAGGGTTGTGTTAATATCACAGTCTTTGTATTGAATAGGTATTGTGGATCTTAAAGAGATAAATAAATAAATATAGGAGAATTTGGAAAAGGGGTTTATACACCCATGTGCTTAACAATGGGGTTCACTAGTCCTCTTCATCAAGAAGAAATATGGGTCAATGCACCTTTGCATTGATTATCGTGAGCTCCAAAAAATCATGATAAAGAACAAGTATCATCTTCCATGAATTGATGACTTGTTTGATCAGCTATCTAGATCGGAATTCTTCCCAATGTAGATTTGTGGTTAGGATATACCTAGTAAGGGTGAAGAAGGGGGATATCCCCAAGAATGATTTTAGTAAATTGTACGATCTCAATGAATTCATTGTAATTCATTTCAAACTCACTAATGATCCAAAAATATTCATAGAGTTGCTAAATAAATTCTTTGGAGATTACCTTGACAAATTTAAGGTATCATTTATAGATGATATTATAATATAAATCAAAACCAAGGAGAATAATGAGGATCATCTATGAACATTACAAGAGACCATTCGAAAGTATAAGATCCATGAAAAGTACAACTAGTGTGAGTTATGGTTGAATAAGGTATAAATAATTGTTCATATCATAACAAGAACTGGTATATCTCCAGAACCCTCCAAAACAGCAGCAATTGAGTGATGGGTGAGGCCAAAATCAATGATGGATATTTGTAGCTTCTTGTGGTTAGCAAGATATTATCACCTATTTGTGAGAAATTTCACATGATATTCAAACCCTCATACCTAGCTAACTCGGAAGGGAGTCAAGTATTCTAAGAGTGATAAATGTGAGGATAACATTAAGGAGTTCAAAAAGATGCTTATCACTGTGCTCGTAATCAAACTACCCAAACGTGAAGACCTTTTTGTGGTATTCATTGATGCTTTAAATAAGGGAATGGGTTTTCTGTCGATGCAAATTGACAAATTTATTTCCTATAATTCAAGGAAATAGATATTTCATTAGAAAAACAAACCAACACTTGATCATTTGTTGTCTATAATAATATTTTCTTTGTAAATTTAGTGAAATTACCTCTTTGGGGAGAATTGTCAAATATATATGTATCACAAAGGCCTAAACTACATATTCACACACAAAGAGCTTAATATGTGCCAAAAAAGATGTTTAGAGAAGATCAATGAAAATGACTGCTCAATTCACTAGATCCCGGAAAAGAGAACAAGGTGGTGGATGCTTTATGTAGAAATGATCCACCAGCTCTTTAATTTATGAGAATTTAAATGGATTTAATCATCTTAGATATGATGAATATAGACATGGGAATCATAAATAAGGAACATCATCAGTCTTTTTAAAAAAAATTTATCAACGATCTCTTTTATAATGGTTGAAGGATTCACAAAAGGATCACGAGGGAGTTCAAACAAATAGGAAGGTATCAGAAATGGAAAATCTGTAGAGTTCAGTGTTAATGAAGAATGAATTGCGAGATTTGGGTCAAGACTATGTGTTCCATCAAATCTGGAGTTAAATCATGAACTCTTGGATGATGCACATAGTTCTAATTTCTCCATTCACCCATGAAACACAAAGAAAAATAAAGATGTCCAAGAGAATTATTGGTGGGATAACATGAAGAAGGATGTCATGACCCGTCTTCTGGGGCCTATATCGTGACTACCCCATACCAGCCTTCCATACGCTAGGGGCTGGCGACTAGCACCAAAGTAATATTTCCCTAAAACTGGGAAGGTATAGCCTTTATAAAACGTGAACACACAACCAGAGTACAAGTAGATGTAAACACTGAGAAAAACTGTATACAGAAGAAGTAATCGAATGTAAAAGGGGCCAGAAATCCAAGCCCAATAGTAAAGTTCAGGTACAACTGAAAACAAGTAAACTAGCTACTGGGTTGTCCTCCGGGGTTCCTACCTGAAGGGTAGGTATGGATTTCCTCTACAGCACTCCACGTCCATCAGAATCCATCGTGTATTGATACATAAAAAGGTCCTCCTTTGGGTATTATCCAGTCTTGGTGCTCTCGACCTCCATCAGTGATGTCCGTCATCTGCATCCAAAATAATGAGGAGAAGGAAAATCCCATAAAGGGGTTAGTATAATGACACTCAGTAGGGACCCTGAGACCCTCAAGGTCTCACAAAGTCCAACAAGGATAAACCACAAGGTATGATTTCCATGGATAATCATTACTTAGGTATATGCCCATACATATACCTATGTTATCGAGTAACCCATCTCAATAATGAGGAAAACACAAAGGTCATTGGCTCAGCTCAAAAAAAGATTTTAATTAACGAAACCACATCTGCTGGAGAACTCCTCCTCTATCGAGTATAGAGGCCATGTTGCAACTCTGATGCCCTACTCACTAAGCTTAGACTGTCGAGGTACTCTTCCTATCGAGTACCGCGGTACAACTGTGTCCCACAGAGATGCTTCTCACCTGGGGTCTACCACATCACACAGTAGCACTCCCCCTAATAGCTTACATAGGTACTTATCCTGTCGAGTACAATGGGTCTGCCACCTCACATAGTGGCAGCCCTCCGTCATGGGTCTTCCGCCTCACACAGTAGCGCTAACCACTAGGCTAGTCGAGTCACTCCGAAATGAATCAGTCAAGCAGTCGTCAGGTCTCAGCCAGCTACTAGGTCTTCATAATCTACTCGCTCTCCCCCAGGAGGGTCCTCTCCAAGAGCTAAAAGCTGATACACCAAGTGTCACGATGTCCCACAAAGAAGTATCTCAATGGTCTGCCATATCATAAAGTTCTCAAAGCAACAGACGACGCGTCAATCAGACACCCAATCTGTTAGTTACTAGCATTTTAGTCCCGGGGGCCCGGTCAGATTCATGTACGAACCAACCTGACCATGACTCAACTATACCCTAATCTACAGTGGGGTATACTCAATAGGAAATCCATGCTCCAATAATACCGCTGCCACTGACGGTTTGTCAAACGAACGTCTGGTGCCAAAGATATGGCCTAAGAAAGTAAAAGAAGCGGTATGGGCCCGGGATCGGTCCGACCAAGTTGGACAGACTCGGCCCAACCCAGTCGGGGTCAACCTGGTCTTGGTCGACCCGGACTGACTTATTGGGTCTAACCCGGCCCGTTGGGAGGTTCAGTCTGCTCAGTTCAGCACAATCAGGTGGGCCCAGCTGAGTGGACAGCGTGGACAATTCGGGGCAAAGTCCCCACGTGGGCGACTCAGCCTAAAGGCCAGTGGCAGGTTTGGACAGTGCAGTGAGGGGTGTGGATCTGGAGGCTTGGGCAGAGAGGCCAACGACAGGCTGCGCGGGGCACGGGCAGGCCACGGCTTCGCCGGGAATGGTACGGTACGGCACCGGGGCGCCGGGGCACGCGGGCAGGGAACTGAGGCATGCGGGCTGGGCGTCGAGGTGTGCTGGCAGGGTTCCAGGACACGCCAGGTAGGAATCCTGGGCACCGGGTAGGGTTTTGGGCGGCCATCAGGCAGGAGGGCTAGGCGACGGGCAGGGCACGGGGCACGGCGACAGCAAGCGGGGTGCGTCTGCAGCGTGCGGGGCACGCAGCAGGGTGTTCGCGGGCCTATAGAAGGCGGGTTTATGGTAATAATGATACGGGCCCTGGGGATGGGTCGTGATATAGGAGATCGCTGAGTATACATCAAAGTGACTGGTATATTTGAAGGTGAAGGATGAGAGGCTGATGTCTAAGGGGGTGTTTCAACCATTTCGCATACCAACATAGAAATGGGAGAACATCACCATGTACTTTGTCACCGAACATCCAAATAAATAAAAAAGGAAGCAATGATATCTAGGTTGTTGTGGATCATGTTACAAAGACTGCACACCTCATTTAAATTCCAGAGGATTTCCCATTGGATCAACTAGAACAGATATACTTTTGAGAAGTGGTTAGGCAACATGGAGTACCATGCCACGAACCAGGCCCCCGGGACTAAAATGATAATAACTAATAGACCGGGCGTCCGATTGACACGTCGTCAGTTTCATTGAGACCCTTATGACATGACTGACCTTTGAGGTACTTCTTTGTGGTACTTCTTGATAGATGGAGTATCAGCTTGTAGGTTGTGGAGAGGACCCTCACGGAGACTTGTGAGAAAAGAATGAAGACCTAGTAGTTGGATGAGACCTGACGACTACTTGACCGGTTTTTCTCGGACTGACTCAACTATCCCAGTGGGGAGCACTACTGTGTGAGGAAACAGACCCATGGTGGAGGAGTTCCACTGTGGGAGGTGGAAGACCTACGGTACTCGACAGTCGGAGTACCTCTTTAGGCTATTAAGGGTAGAGCTACTATGCGAGGCAGTATATCCAAGGTGGAAGGAATCTCTATGTGACGTAGCTGTCCCATGGTACTCAACAAGAGGAGTACCTCAACAGTCTTAGGTTAGTGAGTAATGCCTTGGAGTTGCGACAGGGCCACTGTACTCAATAGAGGAGTTCTCCAACATCCATGACTTCATTAATAAAAATCATGGTTTGAGCTAAGTCAATGACCTTTGGGTTTTCCTCATGATTGAGATGGGTTACTCGATAACATTGGTATATGTATGGGCATATACCTAAGTTACGGTTATCCGTTTAAAACATACCTTTTTTTTTATCCATGTTGGATTTTGTGAGACCTTCAGGGTCTCAGGGTCCTTACTGAGTATCAGTATACTCACCCCTACACGGGCTTTGCCCGCAACTCGTTGTGTTGGATGCTGATGACAGATAGCACTGAAGGAGGCCGAGAGCGCCTAGACTGTACAGTACTCAGAGGAGGACCTTTTGACGCATCGGTACACAGTTGAGTCTGACGATTATGGAGTGATGTGGAGGCCATTTGTACCTACCCTTTAGGTAGGAACCCCAGAGGATGACCCAGTAGCTTCTTTACAAGTTTTCAGTTGTACATGTACATTAGTGTTGGCGTTGTATTTTTGAACCCTATTATTTTCTAGTACTTCATATGTATACTGTTTTTCTTAGTGTTTCCTTATTCTTGTACTCTGGTTGTGTGTTCACATTTTTTAAAGGAACTTCCTTCCTAGTTTTAGGGAAATACGCCTTTAGTTCTAGTCGCCATCCTCTGGCCTATGGAAGGCTGTCTTGGGGTAGTCAGAATACGGGCCCCGAGGGACAAGTCCTGACAAAAGAGATCACTGAGTATACATCAAAGTGAATGGTATATTAGAAATTGAAGGCTGATAGGAAGAACTCTATGGGGATTTTTCAAACATTACGCATACCAACAATAAAATGGGAGAACATCACCATAGACTTTGTCACCGAACATCCAAATAAATCAAAAATGAAGCTATTCTATCTGGGTTGTTGTGGATTTTCTTACAAATACTGCACAACTCATTTAAATTCAAGAGTATTTCCCTTTAGATCAAATAGAACAGATATACATTAGTGAAGTGGTAGGGATACATGGTGTACCATTGTCAATTGTATCTGATCAAAATCCAAGATTCAATTCTTATTTCGGGAAGAGTCCCCTACATGCTCTTAATATTGTGCTGAACATCAATATGTCTTATAATCCTGAAACTGATGGACAATCTAAGTGGAATTTACAAACACTAGAGGACATATTGAGAGCCTGGTCAATGGGCTTCAAAGGTGGATGTGATCAACATATTTCCTTGGTTGATTTCACTTATTATAATAGTTTCCACACAATAATCCAAATGGATCCTTATGAGGCCCATTATGGGAAGAGGTCTAGAACAATGGCACGTTGGGATGATGTTGGAGAGGGAAAACTCCTAGGTCCAGAAATAGTCGATGAAATGGTGTAGAAGGTTAAGACCATCCATCAACACATTAAATCTTCTTAAAGTTGAAAAAAGAGCTATGTTAATAATCATCGACGAGACATAGAGATTGAAGTTGGAGGCCTGGTATTCCTCTACATATTTCCATGGAATGGAGTTATGAGATTTGAAAAGAATGGAATTCTTAGTCCAATGTACATTGTCCCTTTTGAGATACTTGATCACATTTGAGCAGTGGCATATCATCATGCACACCCACCGAACCTATCGCAAGTACATGATGTATACCTTATATCACTCTTAATTATGTACATACCTACCCCATCACATTTACTGGATCTAGAGGTGGTACCATTTGTGAATGAATTCTCCTATGTAGAGAAGATGGTGAAGAACTTAGATCATAGGAAAAAATATCTATGAATTAATACAATGCCCCCATTAAGGTGTTGTGGCTATAAGAAAAGTTTGAAGATAGAATTCGGGAATCAGTGTAACTGATGAAGCAGAGTTACCGTCATTTGTTTTTGTGTGGGAAAAGGAAATTTCAATGGTTGAATTTATTAATGAGGGAAGATTTTATTCAACAAAACTTTTATTAATGAAAATTCCTCTTAGTATAATTAAATGTATTATTATGTAGAATGATTATATGAAACATATGATATTCCTTGGTTCTATGTTTTTGGATTTTAAAATATCGTTAAGAATTTTTATCATTTCTAGAATAGTTATTGAATAGTGATCACATGATTTGTATAAATATAGGGCTTTAACAATTCCAATTTACTCTGAAAAAGGAAGTGATGGCCTCTTCCAGTAGAATTTCACCATGCAAAGCCCAATTATTAGTGATCGGAAAAGAGGTATCGTCATTGGGCTACGCTCATGACCCTGCCTAAGACAAATGTTAACACAATAAGCTTGAACAGAACCACATATGTGAGAAGTGGAAGTTAATAGAGATTATCACAAAAGAAATGTTATTCGAGATGTCCCAACAGTCAATCACTATCATAAACCATATTCTTAGGTTTTATGTAGGTGTTATAAGGGGATATGTAACAAGACCCTAGTACTAAGACTATGTGCATTTTTTATAAAATAATGAATATACATTTATTTTACTATTGTTACAACGTAAACAGTTTTTAAGCAAAAATAGTATTTTTAGTTAATATTCAATTAAGAAATCGATATGGATGAATTAATAGAGTTTTTAGTTAAATACTATTTTAATAAAATATTATTACTAAATTACTTGTTATTAAATATAAGAGATTGTATACTTTTTATACAATTGTAAATTTTATTATGGTCTGAAAGCCATTTTTCTTTAAAAGCCATGAATTTTAGATAAATGCCTATTTTTATCTTAAATGTTAAAATTAACATATCAAAAAATTTATATAGAGAAAATGAATATTATTTTGGGATTTATAAGGTCATAATTTTCTAATGGTGAATTTTTTGTAATTTTCTGAGACAATAGAATTTTTGGGTAAAAAGTAAACACCATTTAAATATATAATGTGATCTATGACATCATAATGACCAAATATTGATGCAATAAAATACAAAAAAAGTGATATTCATCAAATATATGTTTTATCTTATACATAGTGTTATTTTAGATTTCATAGATTAATTTTATGATGCCTTAGTGGACCCTCTAAAACATATAAAATATTTTATCATTTTAAAATTAGCTCCTTAAGGGATTGACTCACCACCACATAAGAAAGCCTAATATTATAATAAGCTCTGCCATTGGTATTATAAAATAATGTTTTTCACTCTAATTTGGAAAATAATTATGGTAGAAACCATGGATTGTTTTGTGGTTTTGAATATTTATTTATATATTTTCCAAATCCTATGTTTGTGAAAAATTAAAGAATTTCCCCCTCTTTTCCTCTATAAACCCACTAAAGGACCCACTTCTCTTCACTAAAAACCATTCTATCATGTCCCTACTATACCATCCTCTCACTATATAATCCTCCCACAGTTCCACCAACTCCCAACATGCTGCTCTCAAGCCTCTCCAAAGCCATTCGAATCACACATCAAAGTAAGGGATCCTCACTTTCCTTCCTTATTTATGTCCAAGTTTCCTTATATTGTTTTTTCCCCTATGTTTTTTGTTATAAATGTTGTTGTATGATTATGAACCTTCCCTATACTTACCTCCATATTTTTTAATGATGATTGACCCCATTATCTATCATTAATTTATCCCATGTACACTCGTTACCATGTTAATATTTCGTAAGGGATTTCTTGCTTTGTCATATTTGTCCACTTTTCTTTATATTCTAAACCCTTGTATTTTTAATTTAAAATATTAGGGATTGATTTTTAACCCCCCCCCCCATACTTCTGTACTTATGTTTTTATGATGAGGTACCTCTTTCTAACTCATTAAGTTCTCCCACACACACCTATTACCACGCCAAAAATTATTAAGAGTTATTCCCTTTCTCCTCTTTCTGCAAGATTATTTGTTATGTTACGCCTTCTATTTCCAAATATCATGTATTGGGAAACTATCTATATGACCACCTAACATAACAATTCATGTTCATGGGATGATATTTCTCGTTATCTCTAATCAACCATTTTTATGAATTATATTGTCACATCGTTATGCTGCCAAAATTACACATCAATTTTCCATTCCAAAATCATCATGTAGTAAATACCATGACCATTTCTCTATCAAGGGTATTCAACATTACGAACATATACTTATTGATTATAGAGTTTCATTTATTTATCCCAAAAAAATTTATCATTGAATTAATGGTGTTTTTGAATGATTCCTTATTATATTATCCACGTGGCACACTTATGCATGAAATGAAATGTTTTTAAAGGGTTCACCCATATATCACTCCAATGCATTGGGTAATGATTCATATCATAATATGTCCTGTGAAATAAGGGTTTAATCATGCTAATTAAAGTTAAATTAGGGGTTACTTGTTCTAATTCATTGGCAATAAGGTTTTACACATGCTCCGTTTGCAATGAGCCTTGGCTCATTCATGTATAATGTTAAATATTGTTTCCACATCTCCATGTTGTGAAAATAATGATATATCATGGCTTAATGTTAATGTTCTTATTATTATCCCTTGATATTCCTATATTCAAAAATGTATTGTATTCTTCATGTTACACCTTGTTTACTCCCTTACTGGGCTTTATATCTCGCCGTATTCATATATATGTCCTTAGGTTATTCCATACAATGCTATGTATGATATAATATTGTGGTTATATAAAAAAGTTTTCGACAAGGATGTTTTATTTTATTATGTCATAATCTATAATGTAATGTTCCTAATTTCCCAAGAAACAACACATATCAATACTCAAATTTGTCTTATGTACATGATTAGGTAATAAATTTTTTTATTTGTGTAATAAATAGCGGGTTGTTAAAATTAATCATCATTTATTGGGTTTTTTAACATATTTAACAACTTTATAGATTCTATTGATGTGGGGGTGATGTTATGCTTATTATGGGTATAATTGGTCATTTTATTTATGGAAAATAGACATGTCTACTAATTAATATGATGTTCTATGGGGTGTAGTTCATGGCTTGTTGGATGTAGAATTGTAGATATTCTTCTAAAACCGTATCAAGATGTTGTGTGAGAGGATGAAAAAATAATCATAGGAATATTATTTTCTAAATTTTTTATGTTCATAAGTACAAAATGTAAAGGGTGGAGCATTAATAGAAGAGTTTTATGGGTGGTTATAAGAGATTTGGATTTTCATGGAATTGGTGAGGAATTGGGATTGGTTCATAGTCTCTTCAGTCATTATATTATTTAAGAAGTTTGCAAGACGATTGTAGAAGACAAATCCTGGTGACATACATGGGATTCGTTTGGTATAGTGTCTCGAAATTTTATAGAAGAATTTTTTATCATCTAATTAGGGATATTTGTAGCAGTTTTTATAAATTTATCCAGTAGGGAATTGCACGTGTGTACATATTTTTTAACCATTATATGGACCTATTTGGATAGTTTCCATGTTTCCTAGAAAGAGGAGAAGATTATGACATATATTTTGAGTCTAATTTGAATGTGGTGATTCTAGGTAACATTGCATCAATTCAACTAATGTATTGTGAATAATTTTTAGAGCAAGCTGAAATTTTAGTGATAGGACTTTATATAAGATAGGTTATTGGTAAAATTATTCTCATAATTGGAGATAACATTATACGATTGTTCTAAGTTATGGATTTATAGATCCATGGAAAAGGATGGAAATGAGATCTTTTACAGTTTGAGTGCTTCCTTGATCCCTAGGGTTTCGTATCCTGAGGTGTCAATTTTATAGTATGTTGATATTTTTTCCATGTTGTGTTGTGGGACATCATCAATATGGTTGAACCAAAGGTTAACAAATTTATTATTCTCCGGTGGGTATTTATATGTGGTTTTATAGGAGAATAATGACCTAGGTCAGTGATGGTAATGCATCTGTCTAGTTTGACATATATATCCAAGTGGATATTATGTTCTGGGATGTTTCTAATTTAGTTTTTATTTAGATTCTTAGGTTGTGCATTGTTTTAGTTTTATTTAATAAAATTTCTTCTGTTCCATATTCCTTCATTGGGAATAAATTTATTTAATGTAATGTATGGTTCAATTATCAAAGATGATAATTATTTAAGAGATATATGATGTATGTAATATATTTTTTAAATCCTTCCATTAATAATTTTAAATTTCTATTGGTTTTAATAGGGAGTTTTCTATTATTTTGGAGTCCTGCAGTTGAGTTTTGGGTCTGTGAGGGTCCAAATTCTAGTGTTGGGGTTATTATGGATGTTTTTTTGGAGATCAGGTAGTGAGAATTGTTGGTTATAGTGATATCAGAAAATAGGGTGTGAAACACCAATTTTAACGGTGATGGTTTTTATGGGAAAAGGGTGGGGAATTAAAACCCATTTTAAATGGTATGGAATAATAGTGAGTTTTTAATGACTTTAATGTTTAAACTCTTCCATTTTCTATTTTTTAGTTGAGTTGTTTGAATATCAAAAAGTTGTGTAAGTGACCATTTTTTGGTTGTGGTTCTTGTATAATTTTCATATGGGAAATGAGGAAAGATAAAATATCATTGTTACTGGGTGTGGTAGTGTTCTATCAAGATGAATTTGGGAATGTGTTGTTTTTTTAAACAATGAGTAATATTCCACCTGATCATGGTATAATCATTTGAGTAATAAAAATAGAAATTGGAATTACTACGCATCATGGTACGTCTTTAAGGGAGATCTTGGTGGGGGTCTAGAATGTTTTTAAAGAGGATGAAATTGACCCTAAAGAAGGTGGAGATAGAAGTTTTAATTTACTTTCATCTAATATCTAACATTGACTATAAAGACCAAGAGAACGGTAGAAGTATCCTTGTTATGGTAAATCATAGTTTAGTTTCACTATAAATAAGGGTTAACCATTTTTCTTAGTTCGACAGTGTCGTTATCTAACAATCATTAGTTAGTTCTAAGGAATATTTCTAAAGCATTTAGTCATCCAGTTAATGATCATAAATTTCTTCATTCCTTATGTGTAACCCACCTTTTATCTAAAGTTTCATTCTCGACTCTTTTCATTTATTGTTCTTATTAAAACTTCAAGTATGGTGTAATTATCATTAGAGATTAGTTTCAGTGGATTACGGTGGATGTATTAAGAATGAGTGTGATATTACATGTTTAAGGAACATACCAAAGGATTCATTGGTGATAATATTTGGTTCCTTAACAAGTGTTTTGTTGGTTTCATTATGGTAGGGGATTTCTATTTTTTCTTCTATCATTAAAAATTAAATGAAGCATGATAAATTGTAAAACAATCTGAGTTAACAATATTTAATCAAGAAAACTTAAATATCCAACCCCTTAAATTGAATTACATTAATCATCATCATTACCCTATGAATATATAGAGACCATATTTTTTCTTGTAAGAATTTGAAATATATTAAGGAATATTTTCGGAGCCATTCATTAATACAATTTGCGATCTGGGGCCCAATGCACCTGGAAATAAATTTTCAAAGATATTAAAAATATTTTATAAAAATCATAATTTTTTTCACAATTATGGAATATATTCTATATAGAGTATTGAATAATTATCCTAAGAATGTGGTTGAATCATAAAATTGGTATTTACAGAAAGTGTGACTGAATGTAGGTTGACACTGGAGGTTCGGATAAACTGGCCATTGGTGGGTATGTTTAGTGAATTCATTAATTTTTTTCTTTAATTAATACATTTAATGAGAAAACTTTTATTCCCAATATTTATATGATGTTATGGAATATCACATGTATTATCTTCATAAAATTAGAATATTTGATATTATAATTATACAATTATTTATTGTCATATCTTGATCATATGGTGAGTGACTTTACGATCTAGGTGGATCGAGTCATAGTGAATGCAACATTTCCTCTGCTTCATTATCTATTCAATTATTCACTAGTAAATGATCCAATCTTGATCTCAGTAAAAACTTTTTCTTTATTTATTCCCTTATAAATTAAAAAATAATGAGGTAATTTATCTTATTTGATTTCTAGGATTTTTTGATCCTTAGTATGATTCAAAGCATTGAAATAAATTGTTCGTTCGATTTATTATATTTGTATGTCATGTTTCTGATAGTGAGTTTTCATTACCTATAAATTTTTTTCCAGAAAACATGGCCAATGATGATTATCTCTTATTTCTTGTGATTTCCCCCATTTTACTTTTTCATTGGCCAATTATGTCATGGTTCAACTTTTGTAGGTGTGTTCATGTGTGATCAAACCCATATATTCATAGATATTTTTATAATAATGATTTGGATATAGATTTTGAGGTTGATAATGATTCATTGTAGGATGTGGGTGATTAATCCATTTGATTTGGGTTCTTGTAATGATCATAATGCTATTGGAGATGGCGTGAGGTGCTACAACCACATATGGGCTATTAAAATTAATGATTTCATTCAATTGGATGCAAATTTTTTTTTACCATAGAACAGGCATGAAAGGACGTAAAATTAGGAGTTATTGTTGTATTCATAGTGTAAATAGTAGTGGAAGGTACATGATATAAATAAGTGAAGGAAAATATTTTTTTTGTGAAAAACTTTACTACACTTTGTGTAGTCAAATATCACGTGATTTGAAACCCCCTGCCTATATAGGCTAGGTTTTGAGGTGAGTTAGGTAGCACGTTCTAGGTTGTACCCACATGAAAATTGTGACTTATTAAATCATGGCATGTTACCTAGTAGAACATGGAAATGAATACAGTATGGAGCATTCTATTTACTATAACATTGTTAGGTATACGTGAATGACTTTATAGACATGGAATGAAGAACACAACTCAGTCCCATGTGGCTATGACATGAATTGTAGAACCATTGAATGTCATTATGTACTACATGTATAGAAATCCATGTGCTAATGATGACACGACCTGGTAGAGGATCAGGGACACACACTATGTAGAGCCCTTACAAAACATGTACTTAATTTTTGAGGAATATTCCACATATAATATCTCCTCTATTTGGACTGGGATCCTAGATTGTGAGTAGACTATGCTAATTAATTTTTCATGTAAATCATGATGATGTCCGTCATATTGTAATTTCATATTTGATGTGATATGTTTTGATTTTTAAATTTCATTAGGTGATTATAGAAGATGATAGTAATCAGGTTGGATCATTACAGGGTGGAACCCTCCTTCTTACGAAGGGTGTGAGTCCTCTATCTAAATAGTGGAACCCAATTTCGTGGATAGGGAATGAGTCCTCTACCTATATAGTGTAACGCTACTTCCATGACAGGGCATGGGTCCTCTACCTATAGAGTAAAACAATCCTCTGAGGATAGGGAATTGGTATAATATCTATAGAGAAGAACCCCTGATGGACAAGGGTTTGGGTTCTATATCTATACACATATTGGAACCCACCTACATGAATAAGGGCTGGGACCTCTACCTAAAGAGTTTAACAACTGATGGATTGTATCATGGTTCCTTTATCAACCTATAGATTTTAACCCGCCCCCCTAACAATAAATTATGGTGATGGTTTTATATCTATCTACTAATTGGAACCCTCGTTTCCTTCCAGGGAATGTTTCATATATATAATGA
This sequence comes from Viscum album, assembly GCA_963277665.1. Classification (NCBI taxonomy): domain Eukaryota; kingdom Viridiplantae; phylum Streptophyta; class Magnoliopsida; order Santalales; family Viscaceae; genus Viscum; species Viscum album. The sequence continues at coordinate 1,223,232,915 of OY728159.1, forward strand.
TTTTTTCCACCTAAACTGTGTGGCATAGGGGATGGGTGTCTATTTATAGGGTTACACTTTAGATAAAAATGCAATATTTCATCCATCACCAATGAACAATTGGAACTATTATAAAATAATTTTCCTTATATGTGATATAAGATGTAGATATGTTTTCTATCTTATTTTGGATGATTTTATGAGTATATATATGTCCATACTGTTGGATTGTTTTTCCTTCTTGCTTAGGGTTGTGTTTTCCAATTAAATTTTGTCTCTCATTTCTCCCACATTAGTTTTGGGGGAATCCTATAGGGTATTTATATAGTAACATATGCATGGAATTTTCACAAATGTGTCATGCATTATACAAAAGATGAACAAGTTGATTGTCATTTTAGAAAAGCATATGGATAACCTAGTGCATTAAGATAAATATGGTGGTTGGGGTTGGAGATCTAGAAGTGGAATCTCTTAGTATTTACATTTTCAGTTAATTACATATTGGGGCATCTTTGTGGTTTTTTATTTAGTTTTCCTCTTTAATTTTCTGATTATGTTGTCCTACTCTTCTATTACCTAAAGGTAGTTACTTGCATTGTTCTTACTCGAGATGTTACAGCCTTATATTTTTTTTCTTTGGCGTTAATTTATGGAGATAGTTGGGTGTGAGAGTACTAGTACATTAATGAAATACCTCCCTAATTAGTTATTCCTTTTGGCAGTCGTCACTATTCCTTACCCCGAGGATATGGGCTTGAGGTAGTTGTGTTTAAGTTGTCTTCCCTCCAGGAAGGCATTGATGGGTTGCGTTATGATAAATTATTTGACCGATCAACAGGAATTCTTGGAAAAACCATTATTCTTTTTGATTGAAACCCTCCTGATGATTTTCTATGAGTTTTGATTATTTGTATCACTTCATCCTTTAAAAATCAAGCTACACACAAAATATCCTTAAAATAAGGTTTGATTTCACTCTCTTGTCTAGATAAGTAGAGATATTTTGGTATGGGGTATCAAAAATTGTTTACTAATGAATTTAATTACCATGATCACCACTCGATATCATTCTAATTGTTTTAGTTAGGTTGGAGGTTTTATTAAAAAAATTCCTTACGTCTGTATAATACTTCCTTCTGTTGGGGTAAATGTTTCTAGTTTAGTCCATAAAAGGGGTTTATTTATATCTTTTTATTTATATATTCTTGGTGATTAAATGTTGATATCTGGTAGGCTTTGGGTGAAAGATGGAAGTGGATCTTCTACTTGGTGATTGATCGGTAGAGTATTTTTGGGAAGTTATTTTCCTTGTAGGACTAGTTTAATGATTTTTAAGAATGGTGTGTTTAGTATACCTATATGTATTATTCATATTAGTTTATGGGATGGCGTTTAACTATAACTAAATTACTACATAAATTGAATAACTAAGTGAATTTTATTTTCGATCTATTTTAATGTCTATGTAAGTTAATTAAGTCATAACTATAATGAGGCATGAATTACTTGTAACATGATTATTGAAGAAATAATTGGATGGGTTTCAAAATTCTAAGATATACTGAATAAGAAAATTAAATTATAACAATTTGGATTATGTTGAATAGATAAGTAATATGATGAGTAGATGAAGGAAATAGTAAAATGAGAATACTCATGGTTTTATGTGTATTTATTTGGTTGTGTTATCAATTTGATGTAGTAATAGTGAATTATATTCTAGTTTTGTTGACATGATACCTTACTGTTAGCTTGTGTTTATCCAAGGTTGAAATATTTTCATTTTGTGTGGAATGATATTATTTTGATGTGTAGTCTAGATTATGTCATTTACTGATATATGTGAAGGGGTTGTTCTCCTATAAGGATTATGTTATGAAATGGCGGATAATGGGTGATATTGATTAAATTTTTCCTTTATAAATGACGATTGATGTTTTTTTTATGATAGATGAATGCCTATATGGAAGGATGCATTGAGATGATTGATATGATTTTCGGTTTATATTTTGTTATTAGTGAGATCCTCTTATACTCAAATTCATAGTCGGTTGGTGAGGGGTTTACTGAATGGATTGAAACTAGTTTCAATTTGAAGGGCCTTAGAATCTATTGGTGAGAGGTGTAGAAATATTATGATCCTGGTTATATATTTATTTATATAACATTGGTATTTTTCTTAATGGTTGATTTCATTGTCTTGTTGGAAATGGAAAAGGTTTTAGTGAAGGTAATGAATTAAATATATTGTGGTAACATAAATTATGGGAAATATTCATTTTCTCATTCTTTTTATGATTTGAGACATATCCCTTGATTGTGGTTATTGTTGATATATGATGCATCTCCCTTAATTATTACTAGTGGTGGTAACATTATCTTTTTCTTTCAGCTTCTCTTACACAGTTTTTTTTCATACATGTATATCCCAAAAAATTTATTTTACGTGGATATAAATTTAAATTGATAGGTTATAAAATTACAAAAAACATAAAAAAATAAAAAAATAAATGTATTCTTAAATATTACATTTAAGGTTGAAGCATTGTTTATGACCCAATATGACACAAAAATATTCTATAACATATTATGGATGCATGTGATCGTATATGAAAATGACTGTCAAGATCAGTGGGAAATCACTAAGAGGGAGTTGAATAAGTTATTTTAATTAATTATTTAATTTATTAGATAAAAAAACATCACAACATATTAAAGTGATTAATATGATCATTTTCACCCACACCCGAGTGAACACAAATACAACACAACAAATTTTTACATGTCTCACTACTTCAAACAATTATACAGTCCTTAGAATTTTCTATAATCACCCGAAATCATAAAGCATACTTGTTTCATCACGTTAATTTTAAAAAACATTTCCATCCTCTAAATCATGTTAAAAAAATTTATGATGACTATTTCCAATGATTTTGTATACTAAAAAATATTGAATCGAATTTACATAAAAAAAGAGTCTAACTACAAAATAGACTATCATCTTATTATTAATGGTATGGTTATTTATTCTACATGTCTACTTGAATATAGGTAAGTATATTCTAACTCTTTTATTCTATTTTATGAATTATCTTCTTTTATTATTCACTCATATACACTAAACCTTAATTATAAAATTTCTATTTTTTTCAAACCACTTGTACATCATAAAAGCAAGATATTGTTTCCTTTAATTTATCCCATGCATTAAAAGCAGTATATTAATATCAGAATTTTAATTGAAAATTATAATTCAAAAAAAGGATTACTTAAACTAATTATTTTGTCAACATTTATCATTATTACTCCTTTATTCTTCATATTCTTTTTCTTTTTCAGTCAGTGTATCTGCCCTGGTGGACTTAAAAATAACACATAGAATGATTGGAATCTTCATAAACAACAAACTATTTATTGTAAATATGAAATGAAACATATTATTCCTTCATAGAGAAAAAAATATCATTCATTTCATGAACATTATTGCTAACATAAAATAGTGGGAAGAAAATTTTCTCATGGATTATCATCATGATACAAAACGATTTTTATTCCTTTAAGACTTAATTGTTACAACATAACAACATCTCAACAACACATACTAATTTTCTCTAGTAAATTAAATCAAAAACACTATTTGAGATATTTTAACCATGATAGATCAACTTTAACATCATATGACTTATAATTATGAATTATCCTTGAATTTCCATGAATAATTTTCCTAAAATTATTCCCAATAAAATAATGGACTTTTGATAAAACCCTTGTTAAAATAGATCATAACATATATTTCGGATAAGTGAGTCCAATTACATATCAATATATTGAGATTAATCCTCTTACATGCCATAATGAATATATTTTGTAATATATAATATATTTCTCTCTTCCAAAAAATTAAACTAAATATCCCGAATTTATTACATATACACCTGCATCATTTTTTGTATCAATACGATTTTTAGGATTGTAAAAATTCTTACATATTGACTATATAGTATCTTATTTATGTCCTCTATGTAATAAATTTTTATACAGGGAGAAAATATATTTATTAAATATTCTAAAAAATATATTACATTTTTTTGGAAGAATATTACATATTTATGTAAGAATACGGACATAGTTTTATTCCATATTCCTAGATAAAGAACAAATTATGCATGGTTCAACATTTCTTATGCATCACATCCCATTGTAATTTTATGGCCTCAATATAAAAAAAATAATATGTATCAGATAATTTCATATATATTCACTACCTTTGTGAAATAATCAACTCCAACTCTATGATTTATATTACTTGTCATCAAAGATGTTTCAAATTCCATTCATTTTCATCTTCTATGATCTAAGGTAGAAAAAAATATTATGAATGCTAAAATATATTATGCAGAAAATGAGTTTTCCATTTGTATACACATAGCATGAAAATTTATATGTATCATACGAAAACTATAACATATTAATGGAAGATTATTTTATTTTATAATTTTTCAAATATCATGTAAAAACAAATATTATGAATCTCACTACCATTTCGTAATTTCCACATTCTCTAGAAAACATATTACATTTGTATGCCTTGGGAAAATTCATATTTAGTCACTAATTGTATAAATTTTATAAATTGGCGAAGAATATATTTAATTCTTCTATGAAATTATTCAAATACATTCATACAAAATAAAAACCTTAAACTCTTAAAAATAATTTTACTTATGTGAGTTCTAATATGATTTCTATATTGAGAAGAAAATATAAAGCATTAAGAATATATACTCTAATATTTACCAAAACCACTTATTATATAATTAATCTTTCTTACATAGAAACTAAACCTCATATGAAATGATTCTTATTAAACACCATATTAAAAATTCTTCTTAATAGGCATTACGAAGCACTGTAAGGACACAAAATCTAATAAAATGTCTCTTGGACCCAATAATACCTCTGTTTGGCTTGTATTGGGAACCATGGAACATAAATCATTATCAATAATTCTGAACCTTTTTGATGTAAATTAGTGTAGGACACCATAACATTGAATTATAATATGATGTTAATATTAAATAGTGAATTACAACCAATTCTATACATCTCTTGATCCTCAGGGTAAAAATTGAGAAAAACAATTATCCATTGATACCTCTTAATATCAACCTCAAATTATTTTTTCATGCCTCCAAGTATTATTCATTAAAACTATGAAAAAAAAATTCAAAAAAAATTATTCTAAAAATGTGAGATCTATTTTACAAATAAAAAACACAACATATAATGACCTCATAGATTTATCAATTTAATAAATCTCTCTAAATACATGATACACAATAATAAGAGATGTATCCCTGATACGTAAAACACATATCAATGGAATATATCTTCAAATTTGTTCTCTCCCCTTTATAAATATATCTTTTAAATACATAATGGAATAAAAATAATGAAATTTATATTCTCTTTATACCTCCTTTGAAAACATAATCCCAAGAAAAAGTTGGATAGGGAAAAAATTCACTATATGTATGACTTGATAGAAATGAGGTTGAACTCCCAACATTGAAATTAATCATTCAAATATTCCCATTGGTAGTTCATTGATGAAAACATATACCATTTACTACTTTGAATTAATTTAAGTTTCAAAAAGATTACAAAAAAAATTGTTGATGTAACTTTGGACATCAATGTTTTTTATCCTGAATTTTAAATAGAATTTCTTGATACATTAACAACACTTTGATTATCACAGGCCAAACATACTGGAAACATTACATATACCTTGTGGTCTTCCAATTGAGTCATATCCACGTCACTTTAATTTTACCTTAGTTTTTTCCATGTATTATGCTTTAGTATTACCCAATATCAAAGTAATCTATTTCTCCATGTTCCAACATACACACATTTGACCCAAAAAACCCTGATAAATAAACCTTATATCTTCATAATATTCATACCAATCTGCATTTGTATACCCAGGAGGGTTAGGATTTATTTTTTTGTAAAATTCTAGTTCATTTTCTATCGTTCCTTTTATATTTATGATAATTCACTATCCCTCCATTAAAAGATTCTCCATTTATGGACGTTAACACCTAAAACATAATATAATTGTATATAAAATATTTATACTTGATTATATTGAATAATGTAAACATATAATAAGATTTATAAATTATATTTGGTATAATTCATTACATTTCTCAACATTTTATAGTTTGGTTTCCACTGGTAATGGAATATAAAGTTGTTTTAAATCCTCCTTCATAATTCTCGGTAAATGTTCTTGATAATACATCCTATGAGAAGTAATGATGTGATCTTACTCTTGAGAAATTCCTAAACTCAAAAAATATCTAAATTCTCTGAGCCTAATATTTTTAGATAAGTTCATAATTTTCAACACAACTTCTGACAATCACATTATTTATTTTTACTAAAAAAAATATCATCTATATAAATATTTATACTAAGTTGTACCTTGTTATCATATTTATTATAGAGATTTTGGTCCACTCTTCCTTTCGTAAACTTTGGCTACTTCATATTGGTATATAATATAGAATAATATGAACTTTGATCTTATTTTAACATATAATCATACTTCTTTAACATATAAATAATTAATTAATCATTATAAATCCTGAATCCATTTGGTTTCTCAGTATATATTTCCCCTTCCAACTCTCCATTAAGGAAGAAAGATTGATATCCATTTGGAATATCTTATATTTCATTCAGGTTGTAATAGAAAAAAATATTCGAATAGATTATATTATTGTATTCGGTAAAATGGCCTAATCAAAACCTAATCCATTAACTATTGAGTACCCTTTTCATAAATGTACTTCCTGGTTCTTTATAACATCTGGTTATAAATTCGCCTTGATTCGAGATACCCCCATTATTTATATAAATTTATTTTTTTAGGGATGTGTAACATATCCCTTGTATCAACCTTAATAATTTGATATAATTCCTCATTAAAATCACCAATACACTCTTGATTCTAAAATTCCTCATTTATATATCTTATTTAAATAAACAAAAATGCTAAGGTATGTGTTGTTTCCCCCAATGATCATCTCGATTGAACATATTTTCATTATTTTCCATCGATATTTTCAACCTATACATACATTATCAACCTTTAATGAGATTAGTGGGGTTTTTATTCATCAATATTTATAGATTCATCATTATCTTCATAATTCACTGCTTGTGAACTCATGTTATTTATAGAAACATCATCCTACTTTTCATTAAAATCTACATTGTAATCATCAATTTTGGAACATTATTATTTATGTGAAACATATTTATTTTAGTGTTCCATCACCTTTACACCATAAATATAAAAAATATTCAAATCCTTATTGATGTAAAATTGGTATGCCCTTCCACTTGGAGGTTAACCATGAAGTATTCAATCATTCTCACTTTGCAAAAAATTTCCATAGTTTTCTCCATTCACATTTACAATATAAGGGATACCAAATGCCATCAAATATTTCAGTCATGGTGAATTCATATAATAAATCTAATTTGATGACATATTTAAATTTGTTCTATAAATATATTTATTTTTAATATTAATCATTGAACTAATTTCATCTCTCTTGAAATATTTAGAAGTATTATTCTCCTTCAAGATTGTTCGATCCATCTCCACCAATTGTATATTATTCTATTAATAAAAAATGTTTTTCATGTATATAGTGAACTGAGTATTTATTTCATAACATACTTCTCAGGATAAAATTCAAATATTATATTAGTACATTCCACACCATTGTCTTTATGAATGTTTTTCAATGAGAAAGCACACCCATTTTCCGCACACCTTCTGAAACTTTAAACATTTTCAGTGCCTCTAACCTATAATTCATAAACATACCTTAATAGATATGATTAGTAAGCAATAAATTATATAATTTTATTATTTTCACTAGATAATTAAATCTATATAATCCCATAAATGTCAAAATGAATGATCCCTTGTTGACATGATGCCTAAATTTTTATTTTATTGTGTGTAGAATTCACATAATTAATATTTTGGCGCACAGATCACACATAGTTTCTATTTCTATTTTTATAGGAACTCATTCACATTCAATTTTTTCATAATCTATATCATATATTTTTTCTAGTATATCATATCCTTAAATTTAATAATTCATTTTTTTCATTAAATCTCATGTAGCATAAATTTTCAGCATCAATAACTTGAAAGAGATTCCCCTTATCAGATGTCTACTTTTAATTACACATCCTAAAATTACCAAAATAGTTATGTGTTTATAAATCCTTAAGTGGCGTTTTAGTCAATGTTTGAAGCCTTAATGTAATATTGGGTGCTCAGATGGCCCGTAGGAATGGTCAACATGCCATTGGGAGAAACTTTAGTATCATGTAGTGACTCCTTATATGACATAGAGGATCACATTATCAAGGGTTTGGTATAGGAAGGACCCTTTCCTTGAAGAATTTGTAACCTCACTATAGGGATAACTAAAAAGAAATTATTAGGTTATAAGGACCATTCTTCTTCTTTGGAGAGGGTTACAGCAGGACACTCATGGTCACATCACGAACTAGAATTGGGGTTGTTTTTTTAAGGTCCCAAGGGTATTTTACATAGGGAACTTTTGAGGAACCCCTTGGGATACCTTTATTGATAGTGATTTAAATAATATAGGGGATTCCTATCTAGACCTCCACTTATTACCCCATTTACCAATAATTAGGTTCTTTTTGTGTGATTTATCACACAATATTTAGTAATGTCTATCCCTAAATTACAACTTATTATGCTCCTTTTATTTTCCATTAATTTTTGATTACCTGATTAGGGTTCTAAGAGATTATTTAACGAGATAATAGTTAAATTATCATTATTTAAAATGATTTCATGTCGTGATTATAGAGGTAATATATAGAACATATAATCATGTTTTCATTCATTATTTTCATTAAGTTACGATTTCTAATGGATTTAATTTAGGTTTTGATTATTTTGGGAGAAATTGTCCATTAGTTTTTTTATTTGATTTTCAGATTTTGTGTTTATTATGTTAAACTATGTGTCATGATTAGATTGTACCATATTTTTCATTTTCTCATCCCAATTATTCTTCTTTAAGGAGTTTGGAATCAGATATATCAATTTTCATTTTTGGTTTTAATTGTTTGGTTGATTAATTTCATGGTGTTTATTGAAGAGATTGGTACTCATGGTATCGAGGGGGATGCTAGTTTGATATTGGGATATTTTTGGGTTTCAATTTGTGGTAAGTGGTATTCAAATTACAATGAGTCTTATTCAATTTGTGATTTTATGTTCATGTTACATCATTGTTAGTATTTTTTCATAATCCCTAGATTATCTTAAATTTCCAAATAGTTAGAATGGGAATTGGTTTTTCTAAAAAAATATCTTGAGAGAAATCTTGTTAAGGGACTAGAATGAGAATAACTAAATGTGATGCATTTTCTTAAGGGTATTTAAAAGGTGATTTGGAATCAGTTTTTAAAGGAAATGCCCATTGGGATGATTTGAGATTTTTTGGTTTGTTTGACCCTATGAGGATGATTCTTTACTTCTCAAATATTTTATTCTAAGAATATTCCTAACTGTTATTTTCTAATGTATAACTAGTTAAATGATTAGGTGGGTTGTGTGTGTAGGAATTTTTTAACTATTTTTGGAATCAAACTAATTGGTTCGACCAAATGGTTGTTATAGATACCCTCTTTTTTCATATAATTTTTTTAACATAATTCCTTAAAAGGTAATAAATTAATAAAATCCATTGATAATTTAAGCTTTTATATATTAAAAAATCTATATATATTTCATGAAGTCTATAAATCATAAAAAACATATACATTATTTTTATCCTATTGAATAAATTCATTAAAAATCTATCCTTTTCAATTAAATGTAAATGATCTCCTAGGGACATATATCAAAATAGAAGGGTGAAAATAAATTCCAGTAATTTATAAACAAATGAATTGGAACATGAGTGATCATAATAGGTACAATAAGATGTATAATTATATATGAAAATCATAAATACATGACTTATAATATAAAATCATGATCATAAGTACATGATGCATAACATTAAAATAAGGAAAAAACATAAACATGATGCAATCATAAGAATGTCATCAAAGGTCACCACCAAGGTTTCTAAAAACAAATTGCTAATGTGTTTCACCAAGGGATCATAAAAAATTGGAAATGTATACGACCAATATATCATAATCATTTCATCATTACATATTTATTCCTTTTTAATTTAATTAGATCACTATCTGGATACACCCTTCATATGTTAATATTTATGTGTTCCACACGATTCATATATCCATATAATGTATTTCATCATTGAAAAAATGAGTAGGGAGTATAGGTTTCAAAAATGTAATTCCCCCAATAAATAAATTATATTCATATCTATGTGATATATTTTAATGGAATTATGGTTGTGTTTCTAGAATATAAAGGTAAGACATGGAAAATTAATGAATGATTTATATAGTATAGGGGGTTTTTAAAATGGTTTATATATTATGAATAATGAGAGAAATATGTATTATATAATTAATAAGTAATCAATTGGATGTTAAAATAATTAATATGAACTCATGGATGCATAATCAATAGAAAATCATAAGCCTTATGAAAATGGAATTGAATGAATAAACAGAGAGTGGAATTGAATCTCTTACCTGATAACATAGCTCCATAAAGCTTTTAGAGAGTTCCATATAACATTATAAACTAATAGAAAGGCACTATGGATGTAAAATGTTTTTACATTTATACTCAATGTCATGGAAGTAGAGTAGAATAGGATAATGGTGGGTATTCATAAACAAATATGGAGGATTGTATTATGATTTCTACATATAGGCCTTGATAAAAAATGTTATGGAAAATAAAAAAACCTCCATTGCTCTCCCAATGTATATGGATCATGGTATATGAAATTAAGATGATGGTTTTCAAATATATTTTTGTTTCGGAAATAAAAATCTACATTTAATATTACATTGGGCTTTGAATATAATTTTTCTAGAATTTTTTTTAAAACCATTATTCCCAATTATAGAATTTAGTAGGTTATTTATAGGTTTCTAGATTAATTATTATTCAATAAAATACATTATATTGAATAAATAACTTAATTTTTTGGATTCTTTTAATTTTATTAATTATCACATCATTATTACACAGCGTTAAAGGGATAATTTATAATAAAACACAAAATATTATTTTTTTACTACTTATCAAAAAAGAAGGTATTTTAAAACATTATGAATTTCTCACCACAAGAAATTTTCATGGCTAAAACATCCAAAATGAAATTTATTTTTAAAAAAAAATATTATATATTTAATTTCAAAAAAAATCTGTATTATTTAAAAAAATATTATTATTATGATATTTTTGGCTTTCTGATAACATGGGAATTCAATGAATTATATTATCATTTATATAAGAACTATTATTTTTTTATAAAACCATTGTATGGAAATAAATATTATTTCCAAATTTCAACATTTAAAATAATAATATATTTTCATAACATTAATATATTTTAGAAAAAAAATTATTATATTTTATTTGGGTCCAAAATTAATTTTAACAAATTTAATACATTAATATCATATTATTATAGTATGTTTTCCATATATTTTTACTTCACAGGTTCCCTTAATACCGATTTAATGTACCCTTATTTTGGTTTATATTCTATCAGGTTTCAATTCCTAATTATCACATTACTATTTCTAATGGTCGTATTAATACTCTAGTGGTTATATTACATCCTGTAAAGTTCTATTAATTGCATCATTCTTATTTTACTTCATTTCCTATCATTTTCTTATATTTTAAATTTTAATAATATTGATTGGTAATTACTTTTTTTATTTTTTATATTTTTTTCTTGGAAGTAGTAACACTATGAGATCAATAGTATCCAAATTACCATATTCTATTGATTTTATATTTTTCTATTTACATATCCATTGGATACTTTTCAATTTTTAGAGATATATTCGGTCTGTAAATATATTATTCTAAATTGGTAAATGAAATAATTATGGATTTTTATTAAGTGTTTCGTGCATTTTATATTATACTACATTATTAAATATGAAACACTTATATATATTTCTAAATAAATTCAAATTATATAATTCTAGGTTGTCACATTCTCCCCCCCATAAAAATTATCCCTCTTTATTTTGGTATTAACTCAAAATAAATAGTGGAATTTTTATTTTTTCACTTATTTAGTACCCCAGGTTACTTATTCAATCATTTGATTTATCTATAAGACATCCACTAGTCAGATTGTCTTATTCCTTGATGCATGGTCCCTTTTATCAAGAATCTATATCACTTCTTCTTATTTTTCAAAAAACTGATTTTAAATTCCAAATTTGTTTGTCGAATATATGTGTCTGATCTGACATATAATTTCAACACAAGGACACATGGATTATGTCATGGAGATTTGGAAGATTTCAAGTTAACATAAACCAAGGGAAACTTCTCTAACACCCTATTGAATCTAAAATAGTCCAATGATATTTTGAATTAGTTTCCCCTAATTTAAATATATCATTATTAATTTTCATGGGGATTTATTGAGGAATACATGGTCCTATATATGGAATACTAATTCCTACATTTCATTGTATTCATAACACTTTGTTGACTCCAATCGCCCATGATATGTTTCTTCATTAGAATTATCTTCTCTTTAGTCCTTTTCACAATGTATGGTCATTGTAGTTTTCCCACTCTAATTTCATCACAACATGTTAGAGTTATATAAAATTTCTCACAATGTTCTTCAAAATTACCGATTTTAATTAATCAATGGAAACTATTATTGTAGGAAACTCCAACTAGTGAAACATTTTAATCCAAATTCCCTAGAAAATAATGTAATTTATCATAAAACATATCTTACAGTGTTACAAAAAGTCTGATGTGCTTCCCATTAGTTTTAGGATGATAGTTTTTTCTTATGTTTAATTTAGTATTCAAGGCCTTCTAAAGGATATTATAGAACTTATATGTAGATCATGGATCATGGTAAGAAACAATTGACAATAGTTCCCCTTAAATCCTCAACAATTCTTGAATATATAAAAGAGAAAGGTTCCCAAGGAATAAACCATCTCATAAAGAGATAAAATTGGTATGCATTATTCATATATAAATGATTACCCATATATGAATATTTACCTTAGATATCTTTGGAAGGCTTGTATAAATGTTCATAGTGATGTTGTTCAACTTCCAAACTAGTATGATTAGTGGTTGTAGTACTCCTCTGGAACATTTATTCACTTTCATTACTTACATACATTCTGAATGCCCTGTCAAATAGTCTTCAATATACCTTTTTGTGTTATCCAACCAAAAATTATTTTTCATTTCAATTTATTTTGGTTCTCCTAAGATGTATAATAAAAATAGAATTATGGGATTCATACATAAGCTCTATACATAAATATATAATTGATCGGATACATATAAATGTACCAAGCCTCAATACTCTATCTAGATCAATATTGAACTTTGGAAATAGAAAATTTTTTATATCTTATATCTTGATTTTTAATGTAGGATCATCTCCTTATGAATACATTATTTTCTCCAGTAGTGATGGTTGAGAAATAATTTGTGATGGGATTGAGTAATTCCCTTTCATTTTGAATACCTTACCAATCTAATATAAATATTGTTCATATATATTTTCAGGGGTTTTAATGTGTATTTCCCTTGACTGTTGATTGATTTTATATGATATGTCTACCAAATATTATTTTTTTATGTTTTTAATAACAAGGATGATATTTATATGAATTATAGAATAATTTTGAAGAAAATATTACATGATAAGAAGATAAATAATGTTAATTCCTTGCAACAAAAATTGAATCATCACACAACAAAAATAAGAATAAATCCAAGATTATTTTTTTATCCAATGGTGTTAAACACATTGGAGAACCATTCACACTATGACTATAGAAAATAACAATGCTTAGGAATTATATAAAAATCAGGAAACCCATGATCAAGATGTACCAATCCATGAACATCGAAAACCACAGTGGATTCAATGATTTCTGGAATTCCAAGAAAGACACAAAATTTATAAAGTGGAAGTTCTTGATTACTAAAAAATGTATTTTTACACTATGAAACTAAAATTTGGATTTATGGAAATAGTTTTTTCATAAACCGGTGTTTTGATTGTGTTTTGATCCACAAAAACTATGGTGGACTTACACACCTTGGAATAGAGGAGTATTACCTCTATAAAATCATTATTCAAGGGAGATGCTTATAAGGTTCCAACATGGGAATCATTCATAAAAGATATAAATTTATTGAATAATTTTCTTTTTTATATAATTTTGTGTATCACTGTTTGATTTTAATTTCATTTGCATTATCATTTTTTATTTAGTTTTCATTTTTTCAATGTAATTATGAATAGTCTTATTTTTCTAATTTAAACTCTCTCATTCAATCTCTCTTTTCTATTATCCCTTCTATAGATTTTTGATTATTTTACTTTGGATATCCCACGATGATGAGTGGATTAATCTACATGGGAGATAAGATCCATTTAAAATAGGTGCGTATCATGTGATTTTATCCTCTCTACACTTCTTCAAAAAACTGATTCAATAAGTGCTTTGCTATTATTAATACTCACTTTTTAAAATGAACCTACCGAGAATACCCACTAAACAAATATCTAAGATGATTTTATACAAACCCAATAATCATTCTCAATCTCCCAAATATATAGAAAAACACATATCCATCAAAAAATATTTATTTTGAATGATTTTTTCCAAAAAATATTAAAATAATCAATGTAAACAATGAAAACAATATCAGGCAATTAAATCAATGCCTACATTTCCAAATATAAGGATATGATATTAAAATTAATTGATAAAAACACCAAACAAAAACACAAGTCTCATTAGTCCATGACAATCCACAAAATCCCAATTCACCCTACCTTGGTGACACTAGCATGATCACACAATGGAATACAAGATCATGAGATCCGTCTATAAGTTCATGAAGGCTGAAAACACAAAAATGGAACAATTAATGTGTGTTATAAAGATCCAGTTGGATTCTATAAAATATTATATGCAATTAATTGATATGGTAAGTCAAATATTATAAGATATGTGTAAAATAAAGAGTGTATGAAGCATAGTATTAAAAAATAATTTTAAACATTTAAAAATTATTTATCAAACCAAACATGTGAAACATGTCATCTCAACATTTAAAAACTAAAAAATTTATGTAAAATCTATGAGAAACCATTCCAATCATAAATTCAGTTAATCATGATAATATGAGAATATCCACCTTATATAAACATCATATGAATTTTCAATACAAAATATTTATGGCTCATAATAATAATAAATCAAGCAGGCAAGGATATTTTGTTGCCAAGAAGTGACAATGAACACTATTATGTATCAATATTAACTATATGGATGTCATGGGTACAACCTAGTTATCATAGTGAGTCCCCCGTAGAATAACTAATCAAAATCATCATGGATAATCGTCCATATTACATATAGTCTCAATTGTCTTAAGAAAAAACATCAATGAACACCCCTTTCCAAGTTTCACATATGTAGACTGGACCTTCCATGTTCTCCACATATCCACTAGATGAGTAGTGAGTCCTCCAATGAAGAATATATCTTGGTGCAGTAGGGGTGGTATGTGAGTGGTTAAAAAACCTCATAAGTATACATGAAATCCAAGATCAAATCTCAGTGGAAGAAGATTTCCTGGTTACTATAGTTGTACTATATAAGTACTGTAGTAGACATAACTATTAATCAGTTTGGGATTTTGGAGACCTGTTTTTGGAAAATGGACCACATGGCCCTTCGGGACAACAAAGGGGGAGGTGACATAGGAATGATTGGTGGGTGGTCATACATGCATGATTTAATCGGGTTCTTTGGGATGTCCAATGGCAGGCCTATGTGCCATGTAATGGTAATTATTCATAATGGACCTTCGGGCTGTATATTATCAAAGTATGAATGTTGCTCATGGGGTGGGTTATCCCTTTGGGGACATACCCTATTCTTTCATCTTGTTAGTGTGTTGTGTGGGTGTGTGAGTATGTTTTTTTATAATTGAACCACCAGGATCCTAATATAATATAATCCTATATCTAGGTCCTCTCATCTATCACTCTAGGTTCATATGGTTCTTAGAAATAGGTGACTAAGACAATAATGTTATGAGTATCCAAATAGGGATCCTTATCAATATAAATCATGGGATCAATCCCTCAACATTTCAATCATGGTAACATACCATCAAATCACTCATAAATCTCACACCGAAAATCCATCATAGTAAATAATCCCTTTTAACACACACATCAATGGTAAGTATAATAATCAAACAAGTTTCAAAAATGGATTATTACATGATATATGTATCTCAAAATTCCAATTGTGCTACAAATATAAATTCAAAACATTCTGCATAATTCCATATTAAAAATCATAGTCATTCATGATTCATTTCATAATTCATAATAAAAATGCGAAATGACCCATTATAATAGTAATGTACTTAAAAAATACGCAAAATCATTAAATTGACATATTTTTATTTTTAGAGGATTGATTAAACATCTAAAACTGGGTTCACACCCTCTTTCAGTGTGAATTAATCAACCAATTCCAATCAAAAAATAGTACCAACTATAAAAATGAGGGAAAATCATCCATAGATGGTTCTGATTAATTCCACAAATTTAAACATTATAATATATTTAGAAAACATAATATTGTTCAAAACATTTCATTTGAATCAAGGAATTTAATCTTTGGAATGAATACTCGGGACAAGGCCCTCAATTTCACCAAAACATCCTTTAAATGTCCCTTGATAATAAATCTAAAAAATGGAAATTAAACAATAAATAAATTATAGTGAGAGATAATGATCATATCCATTTTAATCGTACCAAGATCAATTAAAAGAGACTAATGTCAAATAAGTTCCACAAGGAATTTCAAAAAAATCAAAGAAAATGCGTTAGAAATTTAGAAACATGAACATATAATTTCTCAAGAAACCAATAAATTCAATATGAAGGATAAAAATAAAAAAAACTATATGAAATATCTAAGATCTAGCCACAAAATATCAGAGATGTGTCGTCTCTGATAGTGATACCTAAATCAAGTAAGAGGGATCTTTAAAGAAGATATAAAAAACCTTGAACCAAAATTCCACTTCATTTATTAAAGTTATAATGAAACACAAGGCCTTCATATCCTATAGAAAAAACATATTAAAAAGGAAGAGGATAAATCTTAGACCACGATGAAAGGAACTCACTAGAATCGGCTCACCACTTCGATAAGCCATACAATCCACCAATAAACAATGTCCGTAGATCCAAAA
This sequence comes from Viscum album, assembly GCA_963277665.1. Lineage (NCBI taxonomy): Eukaryota > Viridiplantae > Streptophyta > Magnoliopsida > Santalales > Viscaceae > Viscum > Viscum album. The sequence continues at coordinate 1,223,250,442 of OY728159.1, forward strand.
CACCTCTATATGGATCCCAAATTCTAATGGATTGAATTAGGGATTAATGGGTTAAATTTGGTGTTAATTAGGGGGTCTTAGAGATCCTAATTAAATATTTCATATATGTAAAATCCCAACAAAATGTTCTTTGAGTGTGGTTTCATGATTATTCCTAATGATGCGCCTAATCATGACCCCAATGTAGATCCACTAGAAGAGCTATTGGGTTATGATTCATAATTAATATTACTATGCACCAATTGGGTGACACCCAACATTCTATGTTTCATGGTTTCACTAACCATGAACAAATCATGCACAAATCATGTACCACTACCAAGTCTACAAAAAATGTTTTATGGTTTGATTTCATAGTTTTTTATACTGTGCACAAAACATGAACAAGCCCAATAAACCTTCATAAATGTATGAAAAACACCATAAAAGACCATGATAATACCCAATTATTGGATAATCAAATCAATGGTTAAAAATAAAATAATATTAGTAATAGTTTTTTAGAAACTGCACTCTATTGGGGTTTCAATCCCCAAAAAGATTCGAGTCTGAAAGATACAAAATGACTCTAAATGATAGAAATACTAGAGACTAGGTATTGGTCTCCCCATTTTGTAAAGATTTATCAAACTAGTGAAACACAAGAAAAACATGTCCCTTCAATACAACGATGGGCCTTCATGCTCTCACTATGGAGGAACAACTATGATCTGAGGTCTATAAGAAATTTAAAGAATTAACAAAGATTCATTATTGGGGTAAGTACTTGATGATAACCAAAGATTTTATAAACATTGCCTCACCCATCGTTGAGATCATTATGTCAAATTGGATCGCCTCCAAGTTCTCGATCCATTAAGAAACCACTTCATCATAGATTCCCAAGTAAATTCCCATGTTCATTAACTGTTCAAACTGAAAATTATTCAAACGTATAGTTTAGTGAACAAAAAGGCCCTACACAATCACTAGGGATATAATTCATGTAATAAATGTTTAGAATTAACCAATATGAAAATAATAAGAGAAAATCAAGGAACAATAATCCCCAAACATCACGAGGATTATCATCACAAGATTCCACTATATCATTTAGAGGATAAAGAACTTAAAGGAACTATAATAATTAAAAATGGAGCCTAAGAATCTAGTAATACATATCCACAAGGCATAACCATGGAGATATCAAGAAAATTAAACCAATATTACATCAATAACCCACTAATAACCCAAACCAAGGTCCATAATATATCATTAACATAGATCTGAAAGTAAAATATTTCCAAAAACAAACAATCCATAAGAAGGAAATGCTTAATATATTTTCACTTTGATGTTTGAAACAACATTCTAGATTTCCATCGACCATATCTGAATACTGATATCTAACATATCCTCCATTTTGTAAAAATCATTACTCTATATCCTCCAGTAGGATCCCTATTATCTGGAATCCACTATTATTCCTTAGTCAACAGATGATGATACCATAAAATCTTCCCATTTTAGTCACCCAAATTATAAAACCTCTATATTTAATCCAAAAAACCACACTATTTATGAACACTCAAATATTTTTAAAGCTACCTCTTATAATAACATGGTTCTTTCCACTAAAAACAAGTGGCAGGCCTCTGCTTTTCCAAATATGGGTTTCCTTTATCAACAACGAATGAGGAATTCTTACCTCTCTTTCATTTCACCAGATCTATATTAGCTGAAAAAAATTATGGAGCATCTCTGGATAAAATATCAACCCAACTATAGGCATAATGATAACCTATGATATATATATATATATATATATATATATATATATATATATTTGAATTAATTTACTATTTTTGGTATTTTACATTTCACACAATACTTACAAAAACTAAAGCACTAAATTAAGATTGTGTAATATAAAAAACCTAGTTTATATTTCACAACATGCAACATAATGTTTGTCTCTCTCTATAATGAACGATTAGGATGTCTTACATTACACCAAACACTGACATTCTATGATGTCTTGCATAAAGCACAAAACCTAATTTTACCAAACAATAATATATTACTAAAAATATTATAAAATAATATATTAAAAAATAACCTAGATATTTAGTTCGGGATAATGAATATGATTAACAAAATTCTGGATAGAAATTGTAAAATTTATTGGTTAGAAATTTATTATTTTTTAATTTAAGAATAATTTAAATAAAATGGTAATTTTTTTTATAAAAATAGTTTTATGATCACAAAATAGTTTTATCATGATAAATTAAATTAATTACTCTTGGTGACTGATATTAATGAAATATATATTCTATATTTTTAGTAAAATATTTTTTACATTCATAGAATATATTTCATTGGAATAAGATATGAACAAACATAATATCACATATAAAACCCAATATTTTTTTAAAAAAAATTGTATTAACTCATTTGAACAGTGAACATAATTTTTATATAAAATTTTATAATTTTATAAATATTATATTTAAAAACAAAATTTACTTTTAATGTGTAATTATAAAAATATGGTTAGGTTTATTTTTCTATAATTTTCAGTGAATTTTTTTATAAATAGTGAAAAATATAGAATTTTAATGTAAAACAGAATTTTTTTTCTTAATTATTTTTATGGATAAATTATGTTAATAATTGTTTTAAAATAATAATTAGATCACATTTATAACTATTACTCTAATTTATTTCATTAGAATAAATTTCAATTTCAGATTGGATATAAAATGTTTCTAATTTTTTAGACATATTTACTTCAAAAACCCACATTATCGTCCCATATATGGGATTAAAATTAAATTAATTTCTGAAAATTATGTGATTTTAATTTGAAAAAATTAATTCCATATTTTTAATAATCATGATTTATAATTTATAATAATTTAAACATAGTTTTTTGGGAAAATTAGACTATTAAAGGACTAAACCGTAAACATAAGGGATAAATAACCTTGGAACATGTCCAAAAGCCATTTTATATTCATTTTTTGACAATATAATACCTTTTACTTAATTTTTACCATTAATTGATCTACTATTCACAGTAAAAACGTTGGTGTAATTCTATTTTCAAAATTTTTTTGAATGACACTCCTCCTCCATTATAAAAACACACTTATCCCCTTCTATTATTCACAACTCTCAATCCCATTATCTCACAACACATATGCCAAAATTTTATCCAAAAATACCTACCTTACTCTTTTAATCCTAACACTATGAAAAATCTTGCAAAGGAATCTTTTTTGTGAAAAACCTATAGTGTTACCAAAAGAAGAGTTAACAAATTTCCTCGATCTCATTTCATTTATTTTCATTCTAAATCACATAAAATATTCTTATTCCATACATATATAATAACTATAGTATCGTAAATATACTGATATTTTTTTTATTATAAGGGTCCTATATGAACTTACACACAATTTCATACAATAGGTTACAAAGATATTGTTTTCTGTACGATGAACTACCACCTCACAAAATGATGTTTTTCATTTTCCTTTACCACCTATCATTGTTCGAAATTATAACTTGCGCTATATTATTATTATAATATATATATAAATATATATATTATATATATATTATTTATAATTATGTATTTATTATATAAATCTAACATTCATTCTTTCAATTTTGTGTAAATGTGATAACTTCATTTGTGGATGTGTGGATTACCACCTACTCAAAGTGATGTGATTTGTTCACACATTAAACAGAATGTATTAAGGTTTATTATCATAAAATTATATAATATATATGACATAATATTTAAAATTTAATGATATTTCTTATATATATACATATTTTTCATTTATTTCCTTTCTTCTAATACAAAAATAAAAGAGAAGCAGTGTTCATGTATACCTACAGACTACAATATCCATGAACGGTTTCTTTCATTTAATACTTTTATATTATATATATTACTATAAATTGTTATATAATTATTTTATATCATAAATAAATATTGTTTTAAATTCCTTAAATATATAAATCATGATCTATGTATGAGTAACACGAATAATAAGTCCAAACATGTGTGATAAACAAAATATTTATTACATGAAACATTACCCTAACATGGAATTGTTAATAAAAGGCTATTATAAATCAAGGTTAATATTATATAACATTGTATATAATTATATTTTTATTTATAAGATTTATAATAATCTTTTATTTATTATTTAGGGGTTTTAATATGTGCTAATATTATCAAGGCTTTACGTAATGGAATTTCATCTCACTTTTTTTGAGAGATACATGTCTTATTCACAACTCATTTATTTTTTATAGTATTATAATATACATCGATGTATTCTATGATTACTATAAAAAACATTATGGTTTTTCAAAAATATATTTTATGATATTTATAACATGGGTTTATGTTTCAAAAGTTACTTAGTCGATAATGTTGTTTGTCTCTATTTTCATATATTTAGAAACATACCAATTAATGGACCTATATATTTTTATGAGGTGTATATACTACCTTTTAAATGTTATATCATGAATATAATTATTTTAATGATATTTATGTTTCATGTAATGTTATTCTTTAAATATTATTATGATTCAATGTTACCAATGTGGTAGTACTTTATTCATAAATCTCATTGTTTATAGATACTATTTAGGATTATGTTTCCATTAATTAATTATTATGATCAATATATCAATAACACTAAGTAAATTTCTTAACCTCTGGTTATTCCTCATATATACATGTAACAATTCAAATTTTTCCACTCTTTGTCACTTACGATAAATAAGAAAATATTTTTCTAAAAATGTTACTTTATTTTTCCATTTAGTCAGAAATATGTGGTCTTCCAAATTTTTTTTTATAAAATTATTTTTATAAATGGATTTATATTATCCAATTATGTTTAAAATATAATATTATACTTGTATTTAAATTTTAAAAAATGGTTTTAAAATGAATTGTCATGTTATTTTTTGATGAAGGAACATTTTTAAACGTTTAAGGTGAAAAATAGATGTTTGGAATGTACGAACATAACCATTATAAATAACATTATTTACTTGATACTTCTATTTTAATTACAAAATGTTTTTTAAAGAATAAATTTCCATTTTATTCTTAAAAAAATTGGTTTAAAAAATTCATAGATAAGGGGTTTCCTGAAAAATATTTTATGTTTTAAAATTGTTTCAAATGTTTTCATGATTCTTTTATATGTTTCTGGTGAAAATGTTTATAAATATTATTTGAGTTCTTATTTTTAATGATTCAAATTATTTCCAAATAAAAAAAATTCAAAATGTTTTCATGATTACATTATGATTTTTCAAGTTGATTTTAAAATAAATATTAAAAATATTTCCATGCTTCCATTACTAGTTTTCAAATCTATTTTAAAACAAAATTGTTTTCAAAATTCCTTATATTTTAATATGTATTTTGGAAGAGGGAAATATATTTTCTCTATTAATTTCGTTAATGAAATTGTGAGACTTTTTTATAAAAGGATTTTTTATATGGTTTTATGAAAAATAATTTTAATGAAAGAATTTTTTTCATTAATAAATATTTCAAATGATCTTTAAAATACTTCTCCATCTATGATTTAATCCTCTATTATAGTTTAATATCAATTTTGGACATGAACCAAGAATACAATTCATATTTTTTCTTAAATGGTTTACATATTAAAATAATTATGTTAATGATAGTATTTTCTCTTTCATGGGTTATATTCTTTTGAAACTCACCTATTTTCACAGGTTATACTTTTATAAAATGATTATGAAACCTAGCTCTATTCTATATTTATAATGTGATGAAAGGTTTTTGGTACCCATTTCATTTCGTGGGATATGATTTGTTGTTAATGAAATTCATATATTTAAATGGGTCCTGATATGATGAATGTTTTACTATCTTGTGGAAGATGTATGAATGGTGAAATTATTCAGAAAGTATGATCTAAACCTCCCTCTAATCCATTAGGCAAAGATTTAAATCTCAATAGATAATGATGTGAATCAATTTGACTAGCTTGATCCATTATAGGATGATGGGGAAACCCAATCCATTATAAGGAAAATATTGTGACTATGGATGATGGGGTTCCTTGTCGAGTAGGTGTAGTCCCCACAAATATGGAACGATTGGGAAACATGATACTCTATGGGAATATGGGGAAAGTTGATCCATAACAAGGAATAGAATGTAATTTGGGATACTAGGGTGTCCCTCCCAATTTGTGTAGTACCCATGAGGTACCATTATAAGTTTTATCAATGCATCTTAACTTATAGGGGATGATATTACCTATTTATTTGAATGAAACAATTCTACGTATTAATCCAATAATTTTATTTCATGTCTTATACACATTATTTAATTATGATTCGTGTCTTATGAAATTAAAACCATTATTTCATGATTCATGTTAACAATCTTTGATATGCATGGCATGATATTCAAATATTATGATCACATTATCATATCAATATTCTCATGTTTGTGCTTACATATCTCCCTCAGTTATGTTTACATGGAATAAAATATCACCCATTTTCTATTTCCATACCCAGGATAGGAAGGCATATTATTTGTATGATATGATTTATAGTGGTTCTAGTCTTGGTGAACCTAGTGGGGGATATTGTATTTCACTCATGTACCAATGTTTATGTTTCCATGTTTCTAAAGTGTCCTAGAATTTTGGTAAAGGATATAGATAGTGGATTCATATCATTATATCCATATAAGAATACTACAAGTGGATATGGATCTGAAATAGATATACATAGGTATAAAAACTCAGAACATGTGTATCGGGCCTAACTCGATCCTAACCAGATACACAAAAACAAGCCTTATTTCACACCTAGTTTGATACGCTGGGGGTATGCTTTAGAAATTTTCAAACACATTATGAGATATCATGAAGGAAATAATTTGAATAGGACTATGAATAACTCAATATAATCCTTAGGTTTCAATTATTAAGGAAGTATGATCCATGGTTTATACATTCTATATGTGATTCTTTTCATTATTATGTGGTTAACCATTTTTATAAGGGTTTGTCACACTATGATTTCTGGTTTTAGTTAATGGAAGGAACCAGTAGAAAATGGTTTGATATTTAATCTAAGGGAATATTTGGTGATTATGAGAAACAAAATTGTATAATTTTAAAATGTAAATATAATAAAATTATGAAGAATCAACTGTCATGAAACCTGATTAACAATATAATCAATGGTTATGTTCATCACATATAGAATAAGGGAAATATGTAATTTTACAAATGTACACATGGTGAGGAAGATAGAGGATAGAATATATGGATTCTTACATGTCAACAATATGGGAATGAGAACCATAAAGAATACCTCAAATTGAGGGGATTATGTTATCTATGTGTGAATAATGTTCATTGAGAGATGAATTGTCTTGGATTTCAATGTTTTATCTGTGGAGAATATGGGCATTACAAAAATCAAATACCTGAACTATGAATTTACATCAATGATAAAGAAGGAACTATTCAATACTAATAATTAAGGAAGATGAATTGAATTATTTATGTATCTGGATTCAATAATTATGATGGTAAATTATAAAAGGATTTTTTAGTTTATATTTTTTACACCAAGTATTTACCATAATAAGTTGAATGGTTCTGATGATATTAGAAAGGGGTTTATTAGAAAGGACAAATTTTTATTGAGTTAAGGAAACCCTAAATGTGTCTTAGATATTGAGGAAAAAATAGATTGGGTAAATAAATGTTTGATCTGTATAAAGTAATTTGGATAAGATTAATCACCTTCAAACTCATTATAGATTTTTTGAAAAAGTGATCATTATAATCATAGATAATGTTTAAAATATCATGGATTTAACAAATATATCTATTAATATATTTAATAAGTATTCATTCATGTTTCCCAAAATTATTTATGGTAATTCAGTTTATTACCATGTTTCAAAAAAAACATGAAATGAGGGTATTCACATGTTTGTAATGTGACAACCAGGTACTAATTTGTGATATAGAGTGGATCTATGTTAACATTACTTCATGAAAAAATTTCAATACTTTTCTATATTCATCAATTGGAATACTTATAAGGTTGACCATTTATGTAATCATATATGTTCAACATCGAATGGGGATTTAGAAATAAAAGTATCATATCTCCATGTGTGAATTTATGCATGTTGGATGTCTTCTGATAACCTTTTTTGTGATAGATGTAGTGGCATGTCTTTCTATTTATAGATCCCATGATCTTATAATTCATCAGGAATGAAAAATTCACCTTTGTTTCATAAAATAAGATATAAAGTAGAAATTGATCAAGACACAATAAAGGGTAAGATTTTACTGAATCATGTGAGTATATCTTCTCAGGAATATAATTCAACACTATGAAAAGGTATCTTAACACCACAAAAGTTATCCTAGTACCATTAATTTTTTATGAATCAAATGGACCCTTAGATTGTTACGTATTTATGGCTTTGTGATTAAATATTTCTCCTAAACATGTTCTCTATCACTCTCTATGAGAATTATATAGTTATATTTATCTTTAATTTATATGTTTTCACTTCTCATAAATGTTTTCTTATGTGTTAACCTAGTTATATAATACTATGGTAAACCATTATATTTCCATAATTCCTTTTTAAAAGGATGTTTTAGTATTAATTTTTATTATTTGGGTTTTATGAAAGGTAGTTTTTAGTATTAAACCATTGATAACGCAGAATAATTTTGAAGGATAATCGCTTTTTAAGTTGTGTATAATGTGACCCCCACTTATATTTTGAAATAATGTTTTTAAAATTTATTTTATTTTTATGATATTTTACATTTCAAAAAAAAATATGAAATAGTGTTTTTATATTAATGAAAAAATTTCGTTGTATTATATGAAACACCAAGTTAATCATGCAGTACGCACAAAATAATTTTAGCTTTCTCCATAAGGAATACTAGGGTTTTTTTATGTTTCTCACTGGATTGTCTTTCCTTGATGTCTTCAGTAACACACAAGACCACGTTATACCGAATAATAAAATATTATCATCAATATTATTATTTATTATAGTAATATATAACCTATACATTATATTTGGATGTTATGAATAGGATTAACTAACTCAGGAAAATCATTGTTGAATTAATTGGTTACAAATTAATTATAAATGAATATAAGAACCAATTGAATATAATGAAAAAATCTATATAAAAACTACTTCATGATCACAAATAAATTTAACCATAAAAATTATATTTATTACTATTGCTGAATGATATTAAAAATCATACATTTTATATATTCCATAAAAAATTCTGCATTCTTCTAAAATATTTGATAAGAATAAGATAGGAACTAACCTAATATTACTTATTAAAACCTGTATTTTTATAAAAGTGGTATTACCACCTCATAATGGAGAATAAACTTTAAATATAAATTTTTTAACTTTTATTAATTTTATATATGAAAATAAACATCATTTTTGAATTATATATATATAAAATAACATTAGGGAAAATTTTTGGTATTTTTCTATGAAGATTAAATTTTGATGAATATTGAAAAATACTGAATATAAATTCAAAACTAATTTTTTATCTAATTTATTTAAATGGATAAGTTATATTTATAACTATTTTTATATATTAATTAGAAAAAACATAAATTAATTGAATTTTGGTAATTAAAATATATTTCTATTTTCAATTCAACATAAAAAAATATCAAACATTTGATCAATTTTTACATTAAAAGCACACATTATCATCCCATCTGTGGGATAAAAATTAAATTAATTTTTGCTACTTATGTGATTGTAATTTTAAAAAATTTCTTCCATATTTAGAGTCATGATAATTTTTAATTTCAAATAAATTCAACATAGTTTTTGACCTAAAATATAAGTGAATATAATTAAAATTAATTACACAGTTTATGGTGAAAACGGCCTTAATAAAAGAATAAACCTTAAACATAACAACAAAAATGAACTATAAACATGTAACAAATTCACCCTATGGCCATATTTCTACCCTATAATACCAGTTATCTAATTATTTTCACTATACGAGAAAATTTCCATGGAAAAAACTTGGGTGGAATTCCCCTTCCAGGAATTTAATCGAATATCAATCCTCCACTATAAAAAGACACTCACCCCACCCACATATTCACACATATAAAGAATATTGGATCCCCATGAATAAGCTCAAATAATCTCAAACAAAACCCCTATTACTCCATGAATCATCCCATTTGGAATAAATCCAACCAAATAATCCCTTTTGTGCAAAACAAAAGATGTTACCCATAGAAGAGGTAGCATTCATCATCAAGATCCTTCATTGAATTTTCTATCTCAATAAAATAAAATATTCTTATTCCATAATTATATAATTTTTTATCATAAATATACATATATTTTTTATTATAAGGGTTGCACCTGAAATTACACACACATTCATCTAATCTGTAAAGAACATGCCATTTTTGTGTACAGAGAACTATAGCCTCACAAAACATCATTGTTCATTGTTTATATACCACCAATAATTCTAAGGAAATATGATAGAAAATATATGTTCTATATTATATGTGTGATATCTACGATTTAGTTATCATTATTTATTTATTATAAAAATCATACCTTCATGCTTTCCAATTTTTGTATATGTGATAACTTTGTCTTTGGAAGGCTGGAATACGGTATCCTCAAAGAGATGTCATTCATCATACTTTACATAGAATTTATTAAGGATAGATTAATTAAAAATATATTATATATTGGAAATAATAATTCAAAAGGAATTATATTATATATATATATATTTCGTTTACATTCATTATTTTATTACGAAAATAGAGTGGGAGTAGTGTCCATGCATACGTATGGACTACCCTCTCCAAGAATGGTGAATTTAATTTAATATTTATAAATATTATAAATAATATATGTATTTATATACTGAATATATATTATATATAAATCATTTTTTACATTATTTAATTATTTATATCACTATCTATGTAGAAGGACCTTGAATAATAAGTTAAATCATCTACGATAAAGAAGGAGGTTCTTACCCGAAAGATTAATTTAACATGGAATTATTAATAAAAAAGATAATATAAAGTAAAAATTTAATACTATATGGTATTATATAAAATAATATGTTTCTATTTAATATTTCTAATATATTTATTTTTATTATATATTGTATTTTAATGCGTACAAAGAAATGTAAGACTTAAGGTAAAGAAATTTCCTCCCACTATATATTTCCATGAGATACATGTCTTATTCACCACCCATTTATTTTAGGTGGTGTGTATACCTCACATGGATTTATTATATGATTAATATATTTAAATTAATGGGTATTCACATATCCATTAAATTATCTCTCTTTGATGAGGTTTATTTTTCAAAAGATACCAAATCGGTAAAGAAGCTTTGTCTCAATATTCTATAACTGCGCCATATGCCATGGTTTAACCCTATATTTCTTATAATACATGTATATAATTCCTTTGAAATGTTATATTTGGAATAATATTAATTTAATTATATTTTAAGCTTCTTGAAATATTACTATTTCCATTTTATTATGATTCAAAGTTACCAAATTGTTAAAGATTTATTACCAAAATCTCATCATTTTTCTAGATTGTTTAAGATTTTGATCCCATTAAAGAATTCTTGTGATACATATGTAAGGAAATATAATAAATTTTCTAAACCTCACATAATTTATGTATTTTTTATGTAATTTTATAATTTTTTCACTTTTTTGTACATGAGATAGATAATAAGATGTTTTTATGAAAAATCAAATATATTTCTAATTTTGGTCAGAAATTGGTGTACTTTCATAATCATGTTTTCTAAAAATGTTTTTAAAAATATTTTAATATTATACTATTATGTTTAATGGAAATTTTTACCCATCTATTTCATTTTTAAAAAATGGATTTAAAATTAACATTCTTGTCATTTTCTAATAAAGTGACTTTTCTATAATTTAAAATTATAAAATGAATGGTTGGCATGTATGGACTTACCAAAATTCTTGACCGTCATTTATTTGAATCATCCTTTACAATATTACAAGGTTATTTTAATTATGATAATTTTTTCCTAGTATTCTAGAATTTTTTTCCTTTAAATGGTTTTTATAGAAAAAAATTTATCAAACAAGTGTTTTATGTTTAATTTTTTATTATTATTTTCAAAATTATTTTATATGTTTTCAAATAAAATTATTTTGAAAATGAATTCAATCCTTATTTTAGCGTTTTCAATGTACTTTTATTGAAATATTTTTTAAAAATGTTTTCATGATTTCTGTTTATGATTTCAAGGTCTTTTCAAATAAAATGCCTCTCGAAATAATTTCTACCTTCCGTTATATGTTTTCAATGCTATTTTCAAAGAAAAAGGTTTTAGAAATTATTTATGTTTTAAATTTTTTATTTAAAATAGGATAATATAATTTCCTCAATAAATATTTTTAATAAAATTGAAAATATTTTATTATAATAATTGAATTTTTAAAATGGATTTATGAATAGGATTTTGAAAGGAAGGATATTTTCCTTAAGAAATGATTCTATTGAACTTTAAAATCCTTATCCATATAATATTTAATCATTTGTTATAGTTTAAGATTTATTGTAGACATGATCTAAGAATACCATTCATATTTTTTATTGAACAGTCTATTTCTTAATAAAATTATATTTGTGATACTCATTTTTCTTCCACAGGTTATATTATTTTTAAACTCACTTCATTTCACAGGTTGTGCATTGATGAAAATGATTATAAAACCTACCTATTTAAATTTGGTTATGATGTGATGGGATTTTTATGATACCCATTTCATTTCATGGGTTATGATATGATTTTTAAGAAATCCATATCTTTTTCTTGGTAATGATATAATGAATGTTTTGTTATCATTTAAAAATGTTTGATTGGTTTACTTATATTAGAGGTGGGACCAATATGACCCTCTAATGAATTTCATATAGTTTTATATATCATGAGATAATGAAGAGAATAAAGTTGATGGTGTTGATCCACTCTGGGAATTTGGGAAAACCGGATCCCTTACATGGAAGGGACTATAAACGGGGATGGAGGTCTGTGAAACCTAGTATGTATAGTCCCAATGGAGATGAGAATATGGGGAAACCCAATCCCCTATGGGATGATGGGGAAACCCAATCCCTTAAGAGGAAAAGACAATGACTAGGGATGTTGGTGTGTCATACCCGGTATGTTTAGTCACCCTAAAGCTCCCTACTATGTTATATCAATTGATATCGACTTATATGGAATGATATTACAAGTTTATGTGTATTCCACAATTCCTAGTATTACTCATATGATATGATTTCATGCCTTATGTTATTTATTTACTTATGATTCATGCCATATGTATAGTTAACATTTATATAATGATTCATTTTAATAATACTTGATAAAAAGGGTATGATCATCAAATATTATGATCATGTCATTATACCCATATTATAATTTTATGATTATATATATATATATATATCACTTTCTTACCCTTAATAAACTTCCAAGATCACCCATTTTTATGATTCCATCCAGAGGTTATGAAGAAATATTTTATATATGATATGTCTAAGAGGTGTTAAAGTTTAGGAGAACCTATTGGGAGATAGTATAGCTCACTCATGTACCAGTGTTTCTATATTTCCAATGGCACTAAAAAAATACATTCTGTGGGTGTCTGATCATGTAATGTTTCAGATATTCCCAATAAATGATGTAATATCTTTGTACATTGCGATTGGGTTGTTATTTGCATAATTTCTAATAGTACATGGTTAATACTTTTCCAAAACATATATCCTTGCGGAATTAATCATCAACAATTCTTGATTTGAAACATTCCAAACTAGGGAATTGATTAGAATAATCTTCAATTAATCACTCATCCTGACCAAACCCCAAGAAATCAGAAACATTCACCAGATTTACTTCCTTAGGATGATACCAATTGATGAATATTGACTGAATGAATTCCCATGACATTATTTAATGTTGAAAAGAGGGTGCCATAATTTTCCACTACTCATGGCTAGGTCCCTCAAATATGGAGTTGGAAGAAACAACCCTCATAACATCGAGAGTCTTGAGAGAATCGAAGACCCAATCAATTTCTCTAATTCACTTTAATACCTCAAGTGAAAATTGATCTCATTGATCAGAATGTTGATAATAATCCATGAAGTCATAGATGGGGTTCAATGGTTGGAATGTCTCAAGTTTCACCACTAAATATGAAGTCTTGGTAGACTCATCAATAATAGATTCCAATTCTAGAAAATGCCAAGGACTACTCTAAAAACTACACTAATCGATGAATTTTCAATATTTCATTGAAAAATTCATGGAGACCATTTTAGGTCATAATAAAATGCAATCCCATAAAATAAATAATAATAATAACCCCTAAAAAGAATATAATAATAATAGAATCTTTCAAAAATGACTTAAATCATACAATACAATAATCATTGACCTCAAATCATAGAATATTTCACCATTTTCATTCAAGAAAATTTATTCTTGTTATAAATACAAAAAAATTTCAGAATTCATTTGTCTGTTTATAATTATTATTCTATGCTTTAAAAATTATTAATATAATTTTATAATAATAAAAACACTCTCATATAAAATCTATTAAAACAAAATTCTCTTCTTAAATCATTTTTTTATCACATCATAAAACAGTGTTTGACAATCATTTTTATTACCAAAAAATTCATAAGAAAACACATTTTTTAAAGGAAAAAATTTCTCATTAAACTCAATCAAAACATGTTTATCCACAATTTGGATTTAGATATGGATTTATAATTATCAATAAGGGATTAAAGCTGAAATGACAATACAATATCCTGAACACAACTACATCAATAACCCTCCTAAATAATATCACTCATGTGAAGTCACCAAGAAGAAAATAGATAAGGCTTAATGTTTATAATCATGTTATAACTATGGATTGATTGGTCATAAGGGCTGGTAAACCACACACCAACCTCACAACTATTCATGGAAGGATTCCCTAATTAGACCAAGAGATTTCTCATAGTTTATCAGACCATGAAAACATGATGTGATTTTGTTATCCTTCAACTCTAATTCCAAAACTCATAATATATTCCCTTAATTAATTATATTTTCATTGGGTAGCTAAATCATATTTATATTAAGGAAACAATTACCCAAAAGAATGACTCTAGTCCCCACATCGCCTGTAACTTACATCTCACTGTGAAGAGGTTGTAATCAAGCACCTACACTTCAACTACCTCTTGAGTCCCAACCCATTCTTAATCTCTTTCCTACCATGACTCATCAAAAATAAAATAATTAATTTGAAGTATAAGTTATTCCTTTCATTTAAATACCTTCTCGAATAACATTTTCAAAAGGAAAACACCGAAATCCACCGAAATTGATATCCAAACCAATTATCCACTAATCCAAAAAGAATTCACAATCTCCATAGTCCGATGACAAGTACCTAGGAATAAATAATTATTTTTTGGGAACTATTTCACTCCCAAAATTTTAAAATAATCAAATTTAATTTTGAAAACAATATCATATTAAGAAATGAATACATACATTTTACAATCCATGGAGATGTTATAAAAAATAATTTTAGAAAACAACAACAAAAAACTATTTCCTTGTGGCCCATCACTACACCCATATCCCAACTCAACTATCATTGGTCACCATAGCAAGAATCCACAATATAATATTATAGAATCATCACCTTCTATAAGATCATGATGGATGAAAACCCAAAAATTGTGCAATGGGGTGAGGTAAATATAACAGTAGGATTCCCCAAAATATTACATGCAATTAATTCAAAAGGTAAGTTAAATATGATAAGAGAATTGTACAATAAGGAATATATTAATAATATTTTTGAAATACAATTATACACATTTAAAAATAATTTATAAAACCAATCCTCTAAAATTTTCCACTTCACCATTTAAAAACTAAACAACTTCTTGAGGCGATTTGAGAAAAATTTCACAATATTGAGTTAGGTAATAAAGAAAAGATAATAATATACACTTGATATAAAATTTTGAACTAGATTTTACACCATAATTTCAAGGTTATTTGTAAGAATAAACATATAAATTAAAAAATTAAACACTAGTTCCATGTAGTGGAAATGAAGGTTTTCATGTATCAAGATCATGTTTTTGTATTTCATGGGTAAAACCTTGGTTTGATTGTTAGTCCACCATATAATTGAAAATAAAAAATTACTAGAAATAATTTATGGGATTACATCCAGTCTTACAGGTCTCAATAAAACTTATTCCATACACACCCACTTTCTTGGTTTCACGTTTATAGCATGAACCATTCATGTTCTCTTTGAATCCAATAGATGGGTTGGGAGTCCGCTAATGAAGTGTGCATTTACATCATACCATTTTACTATCCAGGTTCCCAAGACTAGTTAAAAGAGTTTAGTGTGATAAAAAAATTTAAGGATCAAAAAAGGGATACTTATCAATAAAAATCATGTTATCAAGACCTCAACATTTCAATCATGGGAACATGACCACCAGTCACATCTCACTCTCGCCCCGAACTCACTCAATGTAAATAACCTCTTTCTAAAAACCCATAATTAATAATTGTAACGATCAAAAAAGTTGAAATAATTAATTATTACATGATATAAATATCATAATGTTCTATTGGGTTATTAAGCAACATCAATTCCAATTCAAACACCTTTTATATAACTCAAAATTCAAAAAGATAAGTGTACCATCTTCCTTTTAGAAATCATAATAATAATACCAAATCATCATTTAAAACAATTACTTATTTCAAACCGAACCTAAATCATTGAAATTAATTTTTACATTTTTAAAAGGTTTTATTAAATTTCAAGACATCGGTTTACACCCATGATCCATGTAAATAAATCACCCATTTCAAATCACCCAAGAGAACATATTTTAAAAACAAGGAAATAATCATTCAAATAGGTATCATAGTAATTTCTCAAATTCTATCATTTGTATCTACTTAGAGAACATCAAAAAAAATTAACTCATTTCATTAGAATGAATGAATTTCATTTTAGTAACAAAAAACTGATCCAATCACCTCAATTTTAGAAAAACATCCTTTAAATGATCCATGAAAAAAAATACAAGCAAATAAGTAATTTAAACAATTCATTAAAAAAATATCAATATCATATACATTTAAATCATACCATGTCCAAATAAAAGAGAATAGGGTAAAAGAAGATTCCATACATAATTTCATAAAAAAATTTCATAGAACATCCATTATAAATTAAAAAACATATATCTATTAATTATTAATAAAAAATAAACTAAAATGTTATTTCAACCCCATAAAAATTCTAACATGGGAAATTCAAGATCCAATCACAATGGATCTGAGGTGTATATGCATAGATGGAAATCATTGAATCAGGGAATTGGGCTCTAGATAGATGATAGAAAAGGCCTTATATCCACAATTCCATGTCAATAATTCAAGATCCAATGAAACACAAAGCCATAATACCCTCTTGGAAAAAGGAATAAAAAGAATAATATAGATTGAAGATCAATGAAAAAGGAAATAACATAAAGAGGATAAACACTTTGATAGACACACTGATCCATCGAGAAATGAGGTTAAGAGATCCAAAATTAATTTATAAGTCTCCAAAAAGATAATTGATCGATCTCGGTTTGAGTGGGAGACCTTTTGGTTTAATTAGGGGGTTTTCAGATTTTGATGTAATTTTTTTATCATTAAAACCACATTTCAGGGTTTCCTAGTTTATGTCACATGTTTAGTACTAACAATGTTCCTAGCTATGTGCCCAAAATATATCTATTATAATATATTCATGATTGTGATACACTATTAGTTTAACCGTGAAACAATCATGTGACCTCCTTATATTGAGGTTTTGTTGTTTAGAAAACCATGCGCAAATTGTGTGAAAACTATGCACCCCTACCTGTTCTACTAGAAATTATTCATGGTTTGGTTGCATGGATTTACAAACCATGAACCCACAATTCATATGCCCAAAAATCATAAAAAAGTTATAAACAAAAAATGGATAGATCTAATCATTGGATACTCAAATAAACGGGTCAAAACAACTTGAAATAGGTAATGTGATGTTAAACTGTATTTTAGAATTAAATCATTAAAAAATGTTTTTAATAATGAAAAAACCCTTAAATAATAGGGATAATATCAATAAACAATGGATTGGAATATTCTCATATATAGTAATCAACCTAGTTTATTCGAGTTATTCTGGATTTTTGGATCAAGAGGATTACGATTCTAAGATAGGATCAATAATAGTTATCAAAATTATTTTTGAATAAAAATAAGGATTGTGTAGATATTTTATCTTATGGTTTAGTGAGTTTAGTAAAACTAATATATTTTTTGAAAAAAAAACCTATAAATTTTTCCCCACTCTTTTATTTTTCTACCATCCTTTATTTATTTTGATTTTAATAATAAATTTCGTAATTCATTTCGAGAAATTGGTATGAATTAATATTTCTTCATGATTTACCACTCTGTATCCTTATTCTAGGTAGTATGGAACTAGTAATTCAGATTTTATACATCTTAGTAGATATTGTGGTCTGAGAATGATATAAATGTATAAATTAATAGTGACCCAAAAGAACTAAGGACACCTTCTTCACACACGAATTTTTGGCTCCATTCTCAGGGAGTAGTGGAAAATAGAATATAACTGTATAGAGATATCTTAGGAAAATGAATTTAATTTTCTCATTTCTATAATATATATTTAGTTTAGATTTTATTTATGTTATTTTCTAAATATATGAACTAAGTATTTGTTGGTTTTTTACATCATGGAATAAATTTCTTATCAACCCTATGTCAAACTATTATCAAATAATAACAAATATTAATTGGATTCGACAACTTGGGTAGTACCAAGTTTTGAAGGGTTCTTAGAGAAATGTATGTGTAGAAAAATCATACTTAAATGAAAAATATTTATTATATGCACAACAGTGCACTGATACTTATTATTAGTACTAAGGAGGAGACCTGATTTTTCAAGGCTTCAAATGGGACTACTTGGCAAAATAGTTAAATCAAAAAGACATTCGTTTTTATAAATCCTATGAGAAAAATTAAATTCTTGAAAATTTTAATTTTTCACAATGTAAATTTATGTGTTGGATAAATGGATGGATGATAAAGAGGCTGAGAAAAGAGAATAGAGAGAACTAACAACTCACATGTTTTATATTACCTTAAATCTAAACCATATATTATATAATGTACATTAAATTTCTATTTCACTGATAAAACATTATGAAAATATCAAGACATGGGGGTAGTCAATGATGTTGAAACATCAAAAGAAGAAATGTCAATAGAGGGAAATAGATATGAGTTTTGAATCATACTGAAGCCTCTCAAAATTATGAACCATCAATATCAATATAAATAGAGGTGGATCTTCAAGTATATATTCTCCATATAAAAATACAAGAATAATATAGAAATATATCCAACTTGTTAATAAAAAATTAATAATAAAAACATGATGGAATATATTTCCTAGAACGTAAACAACAAAGATCAGAATGAGGTTCAAGTAGTGTAATAAATAAAAATGAATAACGATAATGTAAAATAAGGAGAATATGTGAAGGAATATGAAAATGGTCTCTCATACCCAAACCTCCACTAAAATATTGAAAATTAAGAATAATGGTACCCCTTGTTAAAATTTTAATATGAGAAAGGGAAGATAAAGAATCAAACCATTAAGAATATAATGTAACATATGAAGAAGTAGTCTAGTGGTGGGAAAAACCCCCAAACTGAAGAGGTTGAGGGGGAATACTTATTTATGAATATATAACACCTTAATGAATAAAAAATTCTACCAATTAATGTATTCAAAGAATAATTTTTGGTGTAGGAGAGCTACAAAATATTTTTAGAATATTATTTTCTTTGTTCTCCTTTTAAAATAATTAATAACTTCACCCTGTCACAAGAATAATAAAAAAATATGGAAAGGAAGATAATGAGATAATGTTACCTAGATAAAAATATTTATAAGTTAGATGTGAATTTGAACTAGGTAACACTATTTTATTCTCTTACTACATGATTCACAACTAAGGTCTAGATACAGGCCTTAAAGTTTCACATCCGAGGGGAATTGTGGATTTTTATGTTTCTTTCATGGAATTATTTTTATTTTAGTATACTATATGGATTCAAAGAAGGTGCACACACTATATTAGAGCCAAATGGACTGTGAGAATGAGAGGTCATGGCTATGCCGTCGGTACCATCCTCTTCTTGCACGGGAAGCCTAGCCAGACGGTCATGCAAAGGTAGAGAGATACTATCAGGATGCAAATTCTAGGGAGGGCAGTTCCTTGTAGATAGTCTAGTTGAATTCCCTAAGACCTTCAGGTCATGAAATCTCTTTAGCCTACGGGCCATGTAATCTCTGAGCCAACGGGCCTTGTAAGGGTTCCCCCTCATCCCTTAAAATGTGGGTTATCAGAAGACAGTAAAAATGAAGGCCTTCGGGCCATTCAGGTTCAGGTATACTATATTAATAAATTTACTCATGTTTGATAACCTTATCTTTTCATTCATGATCATTTTGTATCATAATATCTCACATGTTTTCTTTTGCTTTTCCAGTATCCAAAAATCAAAATAGGGGCATAGTGACGAGAAAACAAAAAAACGAACAGGGGAAAAACATCGTGCATTAAGGAGTATTATTCTAAATATTTTATATTATTTTTCAATATAATTAATATTTATCATTAAATTTTTCAAATATTATCTAAATTATTGAGTGAGATTTAATGAATTATATTCTCCCGTGAAATTTCAATTTTTTTATATTGTAGTAACTAATCTCCGAGAAATCATCATATGGGAAAAGTATTTTGACATATAGAAAACCATTAATTATCATTCCCATAAATGTTAAATATATTACTTCTCATTTTTCAAATTATCATTCTTACATCAATATCAGGTTTCTTAATAAATATTTGTAAAATGATTTTATTTTTTGATACTGATACATAGAATCATTTGTTGTGTGGCCTAATTTTTATGTACATGACATGACCTGAATGCCCAATTTTATATCTGCATTCCAGGGATGATTTTGGACAAAAAAAATTCTATTCATTTAGTGCTTATTTATTAATAAATACATGAGAAATGTAATACTACTAGAATATACATTGATGTATTTTCAAATATAGGACATAACAAATTCACTTTTAAAATTATTAAGGTAATTTATTTATGATCTCATTTATCATGAGACCCATTTTCCATTGATCCTATATTGCCAGTGGAATCTGTGAATGACCTGTCAGGGAAGATCCATACTAATAGATTATATTAACTTTTCTTACCATGATCTTTTTTTAATATATTTAATTGAACAAGTATTGGGGGTTTTATGCTATAGATTTGATGGTTTATCATAATTGGTGAATGCATGGTGTTATTTTAAGTTATTGAGTAAGGTTCTCAATTACTAATTCATTATATTTCAATGATAATACATCTGGTTAGAGAATAATGAAAAAATAAATATTTCTCGGCAAGGCCAAAAATCATCATTATTATATCGATAATCACAGAATCCTATGGGGTTATGTGGGGAGATTTGAGACATTTACATGGAACAAAATTCCAAAAACATTAAAACAAATTGAAAACGAATGAAAAACATAAAACAATTATTTAATGTGTCTTTAATTGATTATTTTATAAGGCATCATGACCTTACTTTGAGGCTTGGATGTTCTTATTGTCATCTAGATTGGGATATTTTCATTTGACATTAATTTTTAATTTGATAAAAAAAAATTATGTTATCCACCACCTTGATCCTTACCTGAATATTTTTTGGACATCAATACCTACCTACCATCATCCTTAAAATGATTTTATATTAATGTTAATTCTTCATGAATAATTTTGGTTTTTGTATTTTTGGTGTGGATAAGTTAGATTCAAGGAAATTATATTTTTAGGAACACTTAAATACAATATTGATCACAAATCCATTAAATTTTTACATAGAGTGATGATAGGAATAATTCAGGTTTAGTTGAACCATAAATTGTATGATTATTTATGAGATATTTAAATATAAAATTGAATAATGTAAAATGGATAGGGTTTTGAATTATAGATTAATCATAAATTACAGATTCTTTATTGATTATGTTTATTTATAATTTTTAGTTATAAAATTTTTTATGAGAATAATAATTTGAAATGTCCCTTGTTAGAGTACAGTCCATTTTTTCGTCTTATACATTAATTTTACTCAATTATGATCAAAGGTTTGTGTATGAGGGAATTTTGATCAATAATTTTCATATATATTTTTAGGGGTTTTAAAATGTGTTATCATTTAATATTT
Source organism: Viscum album (assembly GCA_963277665.1). Lineage (NCBI taxonomy): Eukaryota > Viridiplantae > Streptophyta > Magnoliopsida > Santalales > Viscaceae > Viscum > Viscum album. The sequence goes on from OY728159.1 coordinate 1,223,273,064, forward strand.
ATTGATTATATTTTATATTCCAACTCAGAATTATTTTTTAAAATATTTTTATGCATAGTTTGACACTTTAGTGATTTCAAGAATAATTTATAGGAATGTTACACATTAGGGGATGATAAAGATAGTTCACACTTCAACACAATGTAAAACAAAATGACACTCGAATAATGAGAATAAATACATGGTGAATGGATTTATGGAAATGGTCTTTCACACATTGTAACACTATTCACACTACAAATTGAGAAATGAGTAATGCTATGAAATGCTGAAAAAAATCACCTAAGTCATAAGCTAGAAGAAGAATCTTCTGAACATAGAGAAAACTAGTAAATGTTGGTATTTTATGAGTTCATGACATGAACCATAATTCACTTTATTAATGTGATCCATTTGGGAAGAAAACCACTTCAATCTACTAAAAAATTGAGTCCATGAACCATTCATTCACAATGTAAATATTATGTGTCGGGAGTTATAAAACTCTTTTTTGTCACATTAAATGGGGAGTTGATGATGGTGTAACCCAAAACTACATGGTAACATTCAAAGACTTAAATATATGATCCTATTTCTAAGAAAATAATTGTTTCCCACTAGAGGGGAGCATCTTCTAGGGTTCTATCCTTAGAATCACACTTCGTAGATTGGAATTTCCAACAATCTATTCTATTTTTTTTTAAATTTACTACAATTATATATTCTTTTTATTAAAATTTCTTATCCACTATTGATAATTATATTTAATATTTTTATTTAATGAAGAATTGTTATACGTTTTTAAATTAATTTATATCTACAAATATTGCTTTTATATTATATTTTCTATAGAGTTTAGTTTATTTTTTCTTTGGGATCAATCGTAGATGAGTTGTTAATTTCATAACAGATATAAGATCTAGTTGAAATGGGTGTGTACCATGTTATTTTATTATAACATCACTCATTCAATTACCTAGTTCAACAAATATTGTGCAATAGTTAATAATAAATTTTATTATATTATTAAATCATTGAATAAATGAGTTTAATAATGATTAGACCCCAACATGAAAGAGATAATTGATCTATAAACCATAGATTGGATTTTTCTCTTACAAAACAATCAACTAAATGTAGTCTACTTATTTTGGATTTTCAAATTTAGAAGTTCAATATGCAAGGATAGATTCAATAATAATTGACCAAATTATTTTTAAATTAAATTAAATAATAAAGAGCAATTTAATTTAAGAAAACTATGATTTTTTCTCAAATGATTCTATTTAGCACAATAGCCCAGGAGATATGGTTGTCCTCTATTCTATTTTCCCTAACACAATTTAATTTATTTTAATTTTTTAATTATTTTTTTATTTAATTAAATCAATTGGGATGACTTAACATTTGGTACACAATTTTTGATTCTCTTCATTGATCTCTGTCAAATCTACCTTGTACTTCCACTATTCCACATCTTGGTAGTAAGTGTGGTCTAGGAAAAAAAATTCTAAATTGGTACTGCTTGGGAGAAACTAATGATTCCTTTCTATTATAAAACTTTTTAATTGGATATTTTCATTACACATTACATTTGAATACCATTAATTATTCTAAAGATATGAAACCTCATTTTTGAGCCTTACGTGATTTTTTCACATCAATACATAACTACAATGAGACACATAATCTTTTCATCAATAATGTTATTCCATCATGATTAATTATAATATTGTTCTTTATGGGTATGTAAATTAGATTCAAATAAGCTTGTGGTTGGGTTCTTTTACTTGATGTAAAAGCATAAAAACATCTAATTATTACCTTTAGTGATGATATGATAAATTCATGGTGAGTTACATAATTAATGGTTAGGATTATTATAACATGATTAAATTCAAAAGTGAGAAGAGATAACTTCTTGAATTATAAATTATATAAGTAGCCTGATTTATGATTTCTTTTTTGATAATTATGTGTGCCTTTAGAATCGTCAACTATATTTTTTAATTTATGAGAATTATAATTTAAAAATCCTGTTATTGATTTTCTAACCCTTTTTGATTCAATGATGTGATTTTTATTGATGATGATAAAAGGTCTCCGTGTGGCGGAATTTGATATCTCTATTTTTCATATTTATTTTCTTAATATTTCTAATATATATTCTGTCATGGCCAAACCCTCTAAGAAATGACAAGAAAACATTCATATGAGTGTGACACACTATGAACACCTATAATTGGATTTGGGAGGGAGACTAGCATTGAGAAGGAATATCAAACACATTAGATTCCTTATCATAATGTACCAGTACACATGCACACATATCCAAACTCTAATGTAAAATAAAAACAACCCATACTGCAACATTATTCATAATAGTTATCCGATAGCATAGATCATAAAAAAGTATAATAAAATAAATAATTAATAAATACAATCCTATGAAATTAACAAAATATACAAACTAGATAACAAAAATGGGTGACTACTATCAAAATTAATCTTCTAAAACAATTCGTAAACATTCTTGTAGACCAGGCTCCACCTTTACCTAGTCCTTCTAGGACTCCATTAAAAGAATTTTTCTATATAATACATTAAATTTGTGGAAATATCCCACACATGTGTGTTATAAACATTTCCAATAGGACACCCTAGAAATACTAAAGAAAATACATCAACGAGAGGGTCAGATATATACCACCAAAGTGGACAAAAAAATAAGATAACCCTGGTATTCTAATATTAAGACTCCAAGTCATTGGGTGAGTTTACATCCTCACTACCATTCTATGATCCTAATTAAAGGGTTGAGGTAAAAATTCATTTGAGAAAACTCACTCTTTTTCTTCACTAACACTGTTAGAAAGCGTCGATAGGCCACGATCTTATTGCTTTATCATGAAGAAGCATGACAGAACCGAGGTGAGTCATCTAAGATACTAGTTCAATTATTACACACGTCACTAAATGAATGTATATATTGATACATTTTTAGGGGAATACTACAATGAAATATGGTGGATACCTAACCCTAACTAGATTATCCCACATTAAAGGTGTTCAAAAATCAAGGATGTTAGAAAATGGATACCTAGCCAAACGTAGTGAATAATGATATAAGAACACACAATGGGCCTCATGGATGGATGCCTAAAAATATCCCTAGATAACCCATAGATGGTATTTCTCATACATTGAATAGAATGGGATCTCTCATTGTACCTTCTTATGGATGGATTAAGTGATCACACCCATGCTGATATGGTTTGAGGGAACTCACCCAACCTCATAACTAGATGAAATAAGGAGAATAAGGGCTTTATCCTACTATATAGGGAGTGAAAGGTGTGTCAGTTGGGGTATTTGAATTGTTTCACGGAATCTAGAAATACATGTATCCTTCCAGCTCACACTGAATATGACTCCCTATACAATAAATGTTTTTTATGAAACCTAACATGTAGAGATTAGACAACACTCAGTGTGTTCTTCCTACACAATATAATTCTCCATATAAAGTACATGGGTTGTTCCTGACTAAATATTTCATGTGGGGTCCCATGGACTCATATAATTTTACTTCTTTTACATGACAAGAAAATTATAAAATTTAAATACGACATATGGTTCCTATATACAATGTGTGATATTGAGCAATACTACATAAACCCTATCCACCTTATAGAGGAATCCACACTATGTTTTTACTTTTGAAGTAAATGTTGTGTAGTTAATAGTTTCATATATAATTATACTCCTCATGTGTATCTGCCAAAATTCACCCCACCCTCTCTCTCTCCAAATGTGAAACATTGACGTAATTATCCAAATCTATGTTGACAAAGCCTCATAGGATTTCTTCATGGAGCTAGTGACCTGGAACCAACTTCCATTTACATAATGATATCCTATATTATTTTTTATCTTTAATTAAATCTTTATCATATCATGATTTTTATTTTTCCTAACATATTATGTCACAATTTCCTAAAAGTAGTCTTAGTACAGAAAGGTCATTGAAGTTCCTCACTATAATGATAACCAATAAGTGTGCCAACAATTTTTATAAATATATATTGTATAGCTAGATAAAATAATTTGTGGCGCACTAATGATAAACACTTTCTAGGATGAAGAGTTGTAGGAATTTGAGGAAACATCTCATGGTGTACTCCCTTGGTAATATTTACAGTATGATATTATGATAATGAGACCCACCAAAAGGAAATACACATTTTTATGTTTTGTTGGATTCTTCTTTCTATAAATATGTGTATTGACCCTAAGTAATGATGAATATTATTATTGACTATTATAAGTCTTGTACAATGATGTATTGATGAAAACCATGAATACATTTTTCAAGAAAATGTAATATGTATAGGTTGAATCCTGAGTGATATGTCATTAAATAATAAGGAGGGAAAGGATTTTTCCCCTCAGTTATTTAATGTAATTTGATATCACAGTTCCATTGATTAAAATTATATAAAAACCATAAATCCATCACCATTTTGTATTATATTTATGTTCAAATTCCAAAAAATCTAACAAGTGGACATCAAGAAGATAGATGTATTGTACTGGCATAAAACCTTCTTAATTAGATATATCATAATAAATCGATTATATTACATAGTAAGTTTCTGTATGGGGTATTATGTCATTGTGAAAATAAATTATTTCTCTCTGGTTTCCTAGGTATATTTCAATATTCTAAACCTTTAAATAAGGATGCATTAATTAATTCCATTGAGAAAGAGGCCTAGATTATCAGACACTAAGTGCATCTGGAATCTCAGTAAAATGATATGTGTATTTAACATGTTCAATAAATATTATTCCTATACATTGTTTAATAATTATTCATGTTCTCTTCATCAAATATATTCTTTCACTAATTACTTGAGAGAATAATATGTGAGCTTAAATTTAATAAATATTTATCTTCTATTTAGTGATTTTAATATTAATATTGTTTTTGGAGAATAATGTTGTGATATTTATTTATTAAATAAATACTCATTATTCAAGGATTTATTATTATTATGGTGGAAGGTGAACTGAGTTTAGTTTTCTGATGATAAATAATATAAATTAAATATTATCTAAATATATCATATTTAATTTTATTTGCGAGTATAGATCATGTTAAGAAATATTATTATTATTATTATTATTATTTGAATTATTATTATTATTATTATTATTAGAGTTCTGGGGTTCCATAGGTATTACATAAATAATAAAATTCTCTTGTGAAATTATTAATTTCTAACCCTATCAGTATATACACCCAATTACATTATTTTTTAATGAGGGAAAATTTCAATTTTTATGCATGAGGAGATCTAGAGAGAATCCTCTCATTGTCCAAGATAGGTCCCTCTTCAAGAAAAAATTCATGAATGAACAACGACCCACCTCCACACCACTCTCATGTCTAGAGAGATCAATTAAAACCCCTCCTTGAAGTGATTCTCGGAAAATAAAAGGTTAATGGTGCAGGTGTTAGGATATTTCATGTGAGTACCTAGAGTTTCCTATTGAAATGTTCAGAGTTTAGTATAACAAATGTGGATCATTACTAGGGAGGGTCTATACTCGATTCCTACATCAAAATGATGGTATGACATAGATATTTTTTCAGATCCATTAATGCATAAATAATCCCTCAAATTTAAATCTTTAATTACATAATTTAATAATAAATAATATGTGATGATCATGTGATTTAGTTGTGGAATTTTTCTTGTCTGTATTATTTGATTGAATTATGTTGTTCATGAAAATTAGCATGGTTTAAATCCAATACTAAACATTCATCAGGAAAAAAATATGAGTTGGGCATTCCCCATTTTCCTCTTCCGCTACACCTTGAACATAAAAGTAGTATTACAGTGGTTCTATAATCATTTATAATTATTTAATAATAATTGATTGATTAATACATTTATAATTAGTATTCAATTCCATATTAATATTTATTTAATATGAATTGTGATATATTTATTATTCCTCTTATTTTATTTCAAATATAATCAAATTAATTAATTGTATGAATGAAATAAATTCCATGATCTCATCTGAAGGTGTTGAGGAGTATGGTGGAACAACACAAGAGTACACACCATGTAATCCTGAGGTACATGTTTTTTACCTGTTTTTAACATACCCTAAATAAATTTTTAATTAATTTGAGTCAAGTAGACTTTTTAATGGCAATGGATTTAATTACACACATCATGTTGACTGGGCTAACCTGGTGCATGGTCATCTGATGTACTCACTGTGTAACTTCCATACAGTATGCCTAGTCCTTTAGTCCCAGATGTTCTATATATTCCCTTATATGGCCTATATGACTGGTGACTATGAAAATTAGAGACCACTCAATTTATAGACCATCAACAAGAAACATAATCCAATATCTCACATCGTACTATTACATATCGAGTCCCTAAGTGACTGTCATAGATAGATGGTTAGAATAATATATGAAATTTAGTTGTAATGTACATGTCATGTACTTTTACCAAAATAATCATAATTAAATATTAATTTATTCTACTATTCTACAATTTTTAAAATGTGATCATTATTTTCATTAAAATGATATTATACACCATGTAAAGGGTTTATAGACATAAATTTCTAATTACATTCTGCATAATTTTTGAATAATCATATTGTGTATAAGTCATATTATAGTTATTAATCTACACACATTAAAACATAACACTCAACGTAAATACCTGAAGTTTTCTGTTGTCATTAATGTGGTACTACATGCCATTAAATTACTTTATAACTTTTGTATTCCACATTTAACAAGAGTATATAATATACGATTATGACACACATTATGTAGTTTGAACTTGTACTCACTACAATGTATCAATGGAACATTGTTATACATAGTTAATTTTGAATAAATTCATTTAATTGGATTAAAATTATGATGGATGAAAATCTCAAGAAAATTTTGATGAGAACAAAGATAAAATAATTTATTAATTATATAGGATAATTAGTTGGTATGAGCACCTTTTATCTAAATAAGAATGATTATAATAGAATTTTATTTTTATTAAATGTGCAATTCATTTCATTCATGTGGATAATCAGGATCTTGGAACCAGTGTTTTTATGTGATTGTTTTGATTAAATATATTTTTAAGTTAAATTTTGTGTGTGTTTCATCGCTCATATCAATATTTAAGGGAATGTGTTCCCATTGATACTTTAATATTAATCCCTTAACACATCCTTTGGTTCCCATCATCTTTGTGTGAGTAAAGACTCATGAAATGGGGTGTACTAGGTCAACACATGACAAATATTCAGCCAATATGTGGAAGGAAGATACACGGCATGTCATGTAACATTATACTCTATGTAGTAGGAAATTTTTACAGGGTGACCACATGGGGTGTACTAGGTCAGCACATAGATAGCACACGCCATACCCAAACATGGTGTATACTTTGGAGTACATAGCATATAATCTATAAATTTACAAAATGTCCTAGATTTTCCTATTTTTATCAGAAACAAGTCAAAAATTCAAATAAGGTTAGGATTTTGACATATTCTAAAAACCCATGTTCTTACAAATATAATAATAAGTTAATAAAATATCAATTCATAAGTCAATTTTTTCAATATTAAATTTCTTTTAAATCACTATATAAGTTATAAAATTATAATTTAACATTTTTGTTCCACAAAAATACTAACACATAATTTATCATTTTTAAAACATTTGTTTAATTATTTTGTGATATAAATATATAATATATTCATTTATTATATTACAATTTTTTTAATAATTTCCTTGGTGACAGAAAATTAAAATCATAAATTAACATTTAATATAATAAAATTGAGAGATTAATGAAAATGGGTATTTTTCAATATTCACAGGTAGATAAATATTTCAAGAAAAATAATAAAATTTCACCCTCTATAAATTTTGACATTACACTATTACAAATTAATTTTATTTTGTTCAAGAATATTTATAAAAGTGTCAAAATTTAGTTTTAAAATAAGTGTTCTAACAAATGGTGGTAAAATTACATTACAAAATACAATTTTAATGCATACTATTTGATTATTTCTTACCTTATTTCTGAAAAAAAAATTGGATTAATGTAAAAACATTCGATTAAATATATAATATTCAAAATATCATAATTTGGTTAATATTATTCATTCCTTCCAATTTAACAGCTAGGTTATAATGTTCACGTTAAGATATTGATATTTAGTTGTATATCATTGTACATTTAAGCATGGTGTTGTGTGAAACTTATGATGTAAAATAAATGAAATTTAGAAAGAGACATGACATAAAATATTACGGTGTTACAACAACACTTGCCACCACTTCTTGTTGGTGATGATCTTTCACGGGTGAGACATTTTGATAATGGGACCAACAACCCCATCTTCTCGTATGTGATTGTCTTCGACCTACTACCATTATTAGAGATCATTGATCAGGGTCCTATTCATGAGTACAACTTGAGAGAATGGGATGTTATCAAGCATATAATATCAATACTAAGGAAGGGAAATAATTATTCCAATAATTGGAAGTGTAGTCGTGAGGTGCCCCTTAAGATTAGTGGCTACAAGAGTACCCATACTAGAAGTTACACTATATTACTAGAGTGATTATGATAGGGGAATATAAAGCCTCCGTGTGATAATGACCCCTTTAGTGCCATCCATGATAACATAAGGATAATATTTAGAGATTTTTCTAGACATTTCCCGTAATGACCCAGGTATCTATAGAATAATATTTTTTATTTTTTATTAATAGTTATGAATAAGATATTAATTTTACAATAAATGGGATTATTTTTCTAATAGAGTACTCAACACGCAACAATGGGTTTCTCCAAAATCTTGCGTCGTTCACTACATTGAGTTATAATGAAAAATAATACACTAATATTACTAGTATTTTAATTGGAAGTTAACGTCTAGTCATTGTATTAGAGGGAATGAATAATAGTAAATATAATATGATTATAACTATTTGTTAAAAGATTTATCTTTAAATAATTAATTTTAGAGGATTAAAATGAGAATGAATCCAATTTTAAGCATAAAATACTCTAATATTTTTAAAAGTCTATTTACCACCTTTTGACGGAGAACCCTATTTCAATATTGTTTGGGTCAATTTTATATGTTCTACTTGAAAAAAATATATTTTCTGAGAAGCACAACATCAAAATTTAATTTGGCTGAAATTTTAGTATTTTTCTAATGAAATTCTTATTTTAATGAATAGTATAAAATACTACATTTTAATTCAAATTTTCCTTTTCATAAAATTTATTTATAAAGTTATATTGTTATTTTAATTGGTTTTAAAGTTTAATTGGATTGATTTATTATCATTTATTCCAATTATGGTCATTATAAGTAATTTCACATTTAAAATTGACATAAAAACATGTTAATCTTTTGATATTTTTACTTCATAAAAACACAATTTTTAGTTTTGACAATGAGAATTAAATCAAAATTTATTTCTTCCAATTCTGTGTTTTGAATTTGTAAAAATGGATTCCATATTTTGAATTAGGAGGTACAATTTATTTAAATATGTACCTTTTATTTTTGAATGTTAGGAAACGTAACTACAGTAATTATTTTTATTTACCAAGGTTAAATGGTAAATCTTGTAAATAAGGGTAAAAATAATATTATACAAATATAAAACTACCCGAACATGTGTCATAATATTATAAGATGACATATGGGTGATCATGGGAATCCTAGGGTTTATTTTAGTACCCCATGGATTTACTTGGGAGTGATGATGAACATGTTATTTTAGTACCCCATGGATAACGTCTGGCCATTGTATTAGAGGGAATTAATTTTAAGTGAATAGAAATTTAATATGAACATGTATGTTTTAATAAAATAAATTTTATATAGGGTTATATAATTGATCTCTTAAACTATATTTAGTCTTTAGAAATAAAAAATTATATCCTACATCATGGTATTTTATTTATAATTTTTAGACATTAAATAAATAAATTTAATTAAGACACAATGATGAAGTAGTGGTTTCTTTATCAATAAAAGATACAAATAAATGATATTATAAATATTAAAATAAATATAATTTGAAATAATTTATGTAATACATGAATTTTAAAGGTTTATATTACATTTTATGATTGATTCAATGTTTTTTATCAGAATCAATTTGTCATGGATTTTTTACAAGTCAAGTATGAATAGTTTCCAAAATTGAAATAATTCTTAACATAAAATATAAAATAATTTATTAAATGATATAAAATTCCCAAAAAAATATAAAATTCTATAAATGGTTAACATAAGTCCAAATATTTAATAAATTACTATTTTTCTGTTTTTTACATGATATTGTATTTACATTAACCCACAATGTGTAACTAACATGATATCATGGTAAAACTAAAAAGGGAAAAATAAGGGTTATACAAAAAATATAAGGAGAAACATATATAAAACATGTTTAATGATTATTGAATTATTGGTATTCGAACCCACACCATCTTATCTTCAAATAAAATGAGTTTCAGACCATTTGTAATCAAAATTGAATTTACAATAAATTAATATTTATTGACTTTCTTAAATTTCCCATACCCCATCTTATAAAAGGTTACCACCTCTACCCACATACTCACACCTCTCAATCCCCTTGGCTCGTCCAACCTTATTCCAAATAATCTACCAACATTCCTAACTTCCTCCTAGAATATTTACCTTTGGCATAAGGAAATTCACAGAAGCCTTTGGGCTCAAATCCAAAAAAGTTACCTTATTTAGCAATAATATCTTCTCTCAAGTTCCCTTCCTTTATTTTTTTCCTACAATCCCTATGCTAATATTATTTATTGACTATATAACAACAACAATATCCACAATATACTTGGATTCTTTTTTATATATATTTTAAATAAACTTACACACACCTTCATCTAATGGATATGAACATACTGTTTTTGTTTAAGACGAACTACCATCTCACAAAACAAAGATTGTTCAATTTTACCTTACCAACTATCTTGGTGGACATTATAATAGACCTATAATTATATATTACATGTACTTTATTTATATATTTCCTATTATTATGTAATTAATATTTAAAATATACCTTTATGATTTCCATGATGTGTAAATACGATTATTTCATTTGAGGAAGTGTGGACTACTGCCCCTCAATGTGATATGACTCATTCATGCTATACATGGAGTGTATAAAACATGGTTTTGATAAAAAAAATGAGACATAAATAAACTAAATATAATACTGTAATTATAATAAAATTTATATCATTTGATTATTATTATTATTTTAATATGACATAGAAATGAAAGTAGTGCTCATGACTACGTACGGCCTACCGTCTCCATGAATGGTGTATTTTATTTCCAATCAACAAATGATATAGAATGTTAAAAATACATATATATTCGGAATATATGATATTTAAATCATTAATATAATTCTAGATATGATGTAATTTTGACTACATGGAAAATTTATATCAAAACAAGTTCATTTTCGACTCATGTACTGAATATTGACGAAACAACGGATATTAACATAAATAATTATGTAATGTTTTTGAAATGGTAATAAGTGATATAAAAATTAATAATTATCATGAAAATGGTTCTTAAGAAAGTTTAAATTAACCTATGTTTACTATTCTTTAATATAAATAATGAACAAGACAAGTCAGACTCAAGGTAAGGGACTTCATCCCAATATCCTTTCATTGAGGCATATTTTTAGAATATACACCTCCTTATTTTATAGGGTGAATAATAAAACCCTTTGACTTTTAATTTCACCCTAAGGGAATATTTTTTCTAGAATGTTTTTTACAAAACTACAAAATGAATGTTTTTAATGTATGTGGTGAGGACGACCTCTCTGCTGGTATAACCGTTATTTAATATTTGGATTCCTCTATAAGACTTAATGTTTTCAAAAGGAAAAGAAATACATTATTTCCTTTTTGGTTGTTTTGATATTGAAAATGATTTTTAAAATGGATTGCGTATTTCAATGTCTATAAATGATTTCTTATGAATGAAAATGTAATTTTATTACTCAAATGATGATATTTTCAAAATTTTATGTGTTATTATTATATAATGGTACTTATACATTTGAAGGGTGGTTACGTGATAAACCAATGAAGGGTGGTTATGGAATAATTCAACAATGGGTGGTTACGTCATAGCCTCCCATGAATAGGGTATGGATGCCAGTCATATGGCTATTCCATTTAGTGATATGTGTGGAAGTTGACATTATGGTCATTCCATTCAAGTATGTTTATGTCCCAAGTTGCCTTTATATATTTTATGTTGCTTTATATGGGCTATATGGAAATACTTTGGTTATAAAAATGGTACGAAATGAGCTTATATTTAGTGAAGTGTTTTTATTAATTCTTATTGGTGAAAATTATTACTTTATGATAAAGTTGTCTTGGTTACATGTTATGGAAAGACTAACAGTTATCATTCATTATGTCTCCCTTTCTGAGATTTTTATGCTCCTCCCAAGTTTTGAAATTCTTTTCACATGACATAAATAAAAATAGAGTCATGGATGGGATCAAAGAAAAGTTGTAATACAAAAACATGAAACTGTTTCATGTTTCTTTTTAAAGTGTTTTTGTTTTATAAAAAAATAGAGATTGAGTAGAAGTGTCAACTTGTAATATTAAAGTTGTTATGTATTAGTTAAGACCAAATAATAAAATTATATAAACATAAAAATATACTAGATGTGAATTAAATTAAAATTATTGACTTAACTCGAATTTATGCAATTTTTTAGGCCACATCCTTATAGGAAGTCTGATAGGTCGGTTTAGATAACTTTAGAGGTTTGGCTTTGATTAAAGCATAAGTGACGAGTTTTATATAAAAACATTGGATAGAAAATTAGAAAGAGTCATAGTTATTTGTGATAAATTGAATGAGTTTATGATGACATGAATAGTATTATCTTAGTGTTTACCCTCCTCATAAGATAGTATATGATGATTTCAATGATAAACTCACACTGGCCATTATGTTTTAGTAAATGGTAGGATCTTGCATGCACCAAAGTAACAATGGAATTGAAGTAAATTGTAGTGGTTTTATGAATAAGAACTGAATGAAATGGGAGCTTCAATAAGAACTCTTATAGTTATTCTTAACCAAATATCTAGGGTTATGATTGACCACTCAAACTTTGGTGATTTTTTTAAAGCATCATATAGGGAAGAAAAAATCACTATAGAAGTCCTAGTAATAATAATAAAGGTATGTGTATTCCAAAACCTATGTGTCAATAATGTGGAAAGATACACATAAGAAAATGTTTCAAATGGATCAGATGATGTTATAGATATGTTAGTGAACTTCCAAAAGTAATAACCAAAAACAGAAAAAGGAAGCATTTATTTGGATAGGGAAAAGGGAAGGATTTTTCATCTCAGGGGTCAATTGAATGTTTTAAATGTGTTGTGCATGGTCATTATTCAAATAGATCTCCTAATAAAAATGGTCAAGAATGGTATCAGCAGGACCTTACAAATAAATGTTTACAAATACCTAATACCATTCCAATTGAAGATGAGGAAACTGAAAATGATCTATGAATGTTATGGATTATTTCTTAGCTCATGTTTTGAAATTGATGAAATATTAAGACATTATGCATGATGGTTTTATGTAGTAAAGAAGTATAAAATATTAACATGGAAAAACTTGGATAAAGGATCATGATGAATGTTCGATAAAGACATATGTTGGATCTAAAGATGATTATATGTTTAAATGTATTAATTATGGGATTAAATTACATGACTTATAGTATTTATAACCCTTAAGTTTGTTATAAAAAGATGTTGATTGAAGATAAATTATCTTTTCTTTTGAGTATATTGTTATAATGAACCATTAGGGGTTATATGAGGCTTGAATTTGGGGCAATTAAGGGTTATTAATTTTGGTGATGCAAAATGAGAGGTATGAGATAACCATTGAGCTTAAAATATGTTTTGGTTATTTTGGAGGATTTTTTTGCATTTTGAAAATGTTATTAGAATTAAATAGTTTTTGAAAAAGGACAACATGTAGACTATGTGACAACCCATCACATAGGACAATGTTTTGGGAATCGATCCCACAACAAAAGTGTGACTGGGATTTATCACTTACAATTGAACTACATTAAGTCCCTGGTTTGTATGGCTTATTCTTTTTAGTTAAATGATTTTATGGATCAATACTAGGTTGATTTTGGGATATTATTCCTTATAAAATGTATATCCTTAATATAGGGGAAAAATCGGTTATTAAGTGATTAGTGTTATTTTGGAAGACATTCCCTCTTTTGGGAACACTATATACCTATGGAAAATAGAATACTATGGGATTTTATTGGAGGAGTAATTATTGAATTTTATTTTGGAAGAATCATTTTATTATTATCGACAAATAGAGATTTGGGTTATTTTTGGTAATGATTAAACTATCATAGAGACTATGTGATTAAGTTAATTACATTTATGTACGACACTATAAGTGTAGCTGATGTTATTTAGAGATAATTGTTAAGCTTTATTTTGGAAGACCTTGTGATCAAATCCTTCATGATTTTTTGGATTCAATCATAGTTTGGATTTATTTGAATAATTTTAAGGACAATGGATTATTGAATAGTATTTTTTGAAATTTGGGTATTTTTTGTTGAATTTTTTAGATTAAGAGTACTATTTTATTTTTATTGAAAGGTTATTATTTTTTGGAGATTATCTAATCGTGTACAAACAATTTTTTTTCATTAAAGTGTAAAGATAAAGGGAATTATATGGTACATATTTTTTGGAATATGTGATTCTTTGTAATTTGATTCTATTTCTTCAAGTGTGACCAAGTCATCTTGCATACTCATCATTTGGTAAAAAGAAGACTTTGGGTTGAAATTTATTAAATGATGAAACTATACATGAAATGTAATAATATTTCCTTATGATCTTAGTAAATATCATTAATAAATTCCTCCAATTTATGAAAAGGATCATAAAACAAAAAATTTTGTACATATACTTTTCCTACTTGAGAATCAAATACCATTTAACCCATCACATGTTTATGATTTTCTGGTAGTTAACTTTCTTCTAATCATGTTTTTTATCACTCTTCATCCGAACATGATGGTTAGTTTTTTCTTCAATATCCATGTTTTCCTTCATGGAACCCTAGTATTTATTATCTCAGGTTATCTTTTTTACTTATCTTTATTTATTTTAATGTTTCATTTTTATTGAATCTTTTTTCAATGTGGGATTATCATTGATGTTTTCGAGCCCAATTTTAAAATTGCAAGGATGCAATTTCCTCAAGGGGGAATGATGTAATGAACAAGGTACATATATAATAATACTTTTTCTTTTCTATTAATATTTATGAATAAGATATTAATTTTATTTTAAAAGGGGTGTGTTTCTTGTAGTGTACTTCACACACTACAATAGGTTTCTCCAAAATCATACGTTCACACAACTTTAAGCTATGCCAATAAAATAATAAAATATTATTATTATTTCAAATAGTAGTTGACTCCAAGATGTTGTATTAGCTGGAATGAACAGAAATAACTAAAGTATGATTATATATTTTTTATAAATGATTTAAATTTATCCAAAAAATTTTATATTCTTAAAATGATAATGAATCCAATTTTTAGTAAAAAATACTCTAATATTTTTAAAAGTCTGTTTTACCACCTTTTGATGGAGAACTATTTTTAAATAAATTTTTTTCACATTATTATGTTCAATTTGACAAGATAAATTTTTCCTTTAGAATCATAATAAAAAAATTTACTTTGTTAGAAATTTTGTTATTTTTATGATGATATTCATATTTTAAGGAATAGTAAAAAAATACTGCATTTTAATTCTAAACAACGTTTTCATATAATTTATTAATATAATTAGATTATTATATTAGTGGTATTATGTTTTAATCATTTAATATAATTATGTACATTTTATGTAATTTCACTCTTAAATTGGACATAAACACATCTCAATATTTTGATTGTTTTTACTTCTTATAAACTGACTTTTTAGTATTGACAATAGGAATTAATATGAAATTAATTTCTTCTAATTATTTGTTTTGAATTATGAAAAATGGATTACATATTTGGAATCAATAATTTCAAATTATTTTTATTTACAATGGTTGAAAGGTAAATCTGGTAAATAACGGTAAAAAGGTATTTTAAAAATATTAAATTAACCTAACATGTGTCCTCATCCTAATGGATGACATTTGGCAGAGCATAGTAATCCAGTAGTCTATTTTAGGACCCCATGGATCCAGTTGGGAGTGACAATGACATCTAATACGAATTAATTTTATGTAAAGTAAAATATGACATAAACATATATCTTTTAGTATAATAAATTTATATGGGGTTATATAATTGATCTTTTCGAATATAAATATTCATTTGAAATATAAAACTATTTTCTACATTATTTTATTTTATTTATAATTTATATACATTAAATAAATAAATTTAACAATGACACAATGATGATGAATTGATTTCTTCATTAATAAAGGATTGAAATAAATGATATTATAGATATTAAAAAAAATATTATTTGAAATTATTTATTTCAGCCTTGAATTTTTAAGTTAATATGAAATTTTAGGATTGATTCAATATTATTTTTCTAAAGAAATAACTTTTTTTGAATTTTTTAAAAATTTCAAGTTTGAATAGTGTCCCAAATTGACATAATTCATTTCATAAAATATAAAATAGTTTATTAAATGACATTAAATTCAAAAAAAATATAATATTTGGCCAAAATGGTTATGATAAGTCCAAATATATCATGAAATATTTTTTGTGGTCCGTTTTACATGATATGGTAATTATATTAACCCACGATGTGTAAATATCATGATATCATAGTAAGATTAAAAACTGTAAAATAACGGTTAACACAAAAATATATGGATAAAAATTTTCAAAACCTGTCTAAAAATTACTAGATTATTTTTATTCAAACCGAACCTATCTTATTTTTTACTTAAATGAGTTTTGGATCATTTTTAATCAAAACTGAATTTATAATAAAATAATATTTCATGACATTCCTAAACTGCCCGTCCTCCCTCTTATAAAGGGCCACCCCCATTATCCAATTACTTACACCTCTAAATACCCTTTAATCATCAATAATCTGAACAAATAATCTCCAAAAAACCCTTACTTCTTCTTATAAGCCTTTCCTTGGGTGTTTGGCAATTCAAGAAATTCTATTGGATCATATCGGTAGAAGTTTCCCGAATTAGAGGTAACATATTTTCTCAAGTTCCTTTCCTTTATATCACTTCACCACTCCTTATCCTCTTATTATTCATTTATTATATAACAACACTAGAATCCTCAAAATACTAGGATGTTGTTATGAAAAAACATTAAATACACTTACACACACCGCCATCTAATGAATATGGACATACTGTTTCTGTGTACGGTGAACTACTGCCTCACTAAACAATAGTTGTTCAATTTTCCCCTACTGCCACTCATGGTGGCCTTTATGATGGAACTATTATTATATACGATTTGTATTGTATTAATGTTTTTGCCAATTTTTCTGTAATTTTCATTTACATTATATTATTATGCTTTCGATGATGTGTAAATATTAAAATTTCATTTGAGGAAGTGTGGAATACTGCCCCCTCAAAGTGATATGACTCGTTAATGCTATACATGGAATGTATAAAGGACGGTTTTGTTAAACTAATCAGGCATACATGACATAAATGTTATATTCGTATTATAATATTCATTTATATCATTTTATTATTATTCATTTAATAGGATAATGAAATTAAGTTAATGTGCATGGGTATGTACGACCTACCCTCTCCATGTACGGTTTGTTTCATTTCTTATCTCCAAATGTTATGGAATATTATAAATACATATATTCTAGATAAATAATATATATAAATCATGAATATAATTCTAGAGATGATGTATTTTATACTACATGGAGAACAAATATAAAAAAAAGCTCATTTTGACTAAAGTGTAGAATATCGACAAAATGATATATATTAACTTAAATAACTCTATAATTTCTTTAATGCGGTAAATAGTGATATAAAACTAATAATAAACTTTAAAATGGTTCTGAATCAAGATTAATTTTACCTATGTTTATTATTCAATAATATAATGAATGAAATAGACATCTCGGACTCAAGGAAATGGGCTTCGTCCCAATCTCTTTTCATTAAGGAATATTTTGAGAATATAAACCTCTTTATTTTATATGGTGTATATTATACCAAATTGTCTTTTAATTTCATTTAATGGAAATATCGTTTATAAAAATCATTTTACTAAACAAAAAAATGAATTTTTTAACATATGTGGTGACAATAACTTCTCTACAACAGTAATCATTATTTGATATTTGGATTCCTCTATAAGCCTTAATGTTTTTAAAATGAAATTAAATCCCTTATTTCATTTTTCTGTGTTTTGGTATTGAAAATATTTTTTTAAATGGATTGAGTATTTCAATATCAAGAAAAAATTTCTTTTGATTTCAAATGAACTGTTAGTTGTGAAAGTTTGATATTTTCAATATTTTTTGTGTTATGATAATATAATTTTACTTGGAAAATTTGAAGGGTGGTTACATGTTAAACCAATGAAAGGTTGTTACAAGATAAACCAATGACGAGTGGTTCTATGTTAAACTAAGGACATGTGGTTACATTATGACCTCTATTGCATTGGTTATGGATGTTGGTGGTATGGCTATTCCATTTAGTGATATGTGTGGAAGTTCCATTAAATTATTTTAATGTCCCAAGTCTACTTTATAAGTTTAATGTTTCTTTCTATGGGATTTATGGTAATATTTTTGTTACAAAAATGGTAATAAGTGAGTTTATATTCAGTGATGTGTTTCTTCTACTTATTAAAGGAGAAATGTATAAATTTAGGATAATGTGTTGATGGTTTACATGATTTCACAAGACTAATAGTTTTCATTCATTTTGTATCCCTTTCTGATATTTTTATGCTCATCCTATGTTTTGAAATGTTTTTTACGAGACATAATGAAAAATAGAGTCAAGGATGATATCAAGGATAAGATATTCCATTAAAACGTGAAATGATGTCCTATTTCTTTTTAAAAATGTTTTGTTTTATAAAAAATGGATAGTGAGTTAATGTGTCTACTTGTAATATTCAAGTTGATATTTATCACTTATGACCTAATTCTCTAAAACACTACACATGAATAGATCCTCGGTGTGATTTAATGTAAATTTATTGAATTAACACGTCATTACGTAACATTTAAGGCTTGGGCCTTATATTTCCATCGGCGTCCAGTGGAAGAGAATCCACCCAAACCCCACCTTCAGGGGAAGGATCAACTATGTCGCATCAAGATAAGAGTTGTAGTTTCATGGGAAAATAGACTGAGGATGAGGTCATAGTCATGGTAGATAGACTTATTATTATCAGTGTATGAAAAGCATAACTATATAGGGTATTCCATCATTAGCATAGGGATATGGGTCAAGATAGTATCATGATTTATAAATAATACCTAACGATTAGAGTGCATGATCTTCTATAGTATGAGGTATTTTTCATGTAGCCTCTACTTTTGTATATTATTTATTCAATAAAGGGTTTTCTCACTCTTTTCTCCCTTTATCAACATTGGAATGTCTTGGGGTGGAAATTCTGTAATTCTATGAGGTGATGACCCAAGAAACACCTTTGAGAGTGCAGTTCAATAGAATTATCCAATTCTAGGATTTTCCCCACAAGGTATTAAATAATATCTTCTTATCAAACCTCTCTATAATCAAGGTTATAGGATCTGGTTTCATTCTCATAAGGGATTGGCAAGTCTCTATAATACCTATGTTGACTTCTATCACTACAGGGTATCCTTAATATCATTATAGGGTGTTTGATGACTTCAAAATGGTGAGTCAGATGTTCATGATAGTATAGCTAGACAAAAGCATCATGGGATTGGTAGAGTGACAACCAATATTTCAAGTCTCTTCATAGAGTATAAGGGAATACATATGATATATTTTCATCCCATTTTAGATTGTATAATTGATGCCAATCCTGATTATTTTTCTAGATTAACTCCAAAAAGAGATGTAGACTTTATGATTGAGAATATTCTAGTAGAAGATTAAATATCTATTCCTCTATACTATATGAAACCTACTAAGATATAGGTGCTCAAGAGAATGATGAAGGATTTAGAATCAAATGATTTTATCTATCACGACCCCTCCCCACAAAGTGTACCCCCCTAGGTCGGCAATGTGGAAAGGGGGATAATGACCCCCGAGTCCCACATCCGGTAGGCCCCAGGTTGGCGACTAGCACCGATGGTATAATAAACACACAAATAGAAGGCATTACCCTCTAAGAGAACACATGCGAAAGAGAGAGATAAGATAGACACCAACATACTACTACTCGGAACTGAAATATAAAATAAACCCTAGTACATATATGATATTCCACGCAAAAGTACTACAAGTTAAAGGGAAACAACTACATGTACCCAAAATAAAGAAAAACAGCAGCGACCACAAGCCCAAACTGCTCCTTCAACCACAAGCTAGTAGTAACAAGCCTGATCTCCAACCTACTCCAAGTGACCTGAAAACAGTTTATATAAATGTAGGGTGATTATAAAAGTATACTCAGTAGGATCATCCCCGAAGCCTCTCATGCAAAAGTATATAAATCATATTAAAGCACAGTGAACAACAACTGAAACTAACTCATCACCTAAACAGGTATACCAAGTTCCTAGCATCACCATGGCTACTCTCACCAAGTAACACATACAAGAATATATCATATTGTAATAATATCAAGGGTACCCCGCTGCTAATTCCCCACTGTATTGTTGATTTTCCCCAATGTCATACGTCATGTGAATCTCTCTCCAAAGGCTTTCTCATATACACCTGGGCTAAGCTCCACAATCCGCACCTCGTGCACCACAATGGCTTGCTCGCAGACACATGCACGAAGCACCACACCATCCTCACAACCAAAAGTAACCAGGTAGTTTCCTAGAGCGACCACAGCTCGCATAATGTGCATCATACGTCGCGTATTATAGCTTAAGACATTACGTCCCATACACCGAGTAAGAATACTCAAGCCATCATTGTCTATACAAGTTAAACCTATACTAGTACATAGGATACTATATCAAGAATATTTTTGTTTTAATAACCACAATCCATTATAGCCCTCTACACACATATAAGGGAAAAAATAACCCATGTGCCTAATGGAACTAGTATCTACCAAAAGAAGAGAGTGGGGTCAAAGGGGGTAGTTATCCATTCACCCAATCATCGGAATGTTGTATAAAACACACCCCCCAGGGCTTAGAATCCTTGGAGTGATAGTTTCCCTTATTGATAGGGTGGAGGAGCGTATAGAAAAAAAAGTACAGAATATATTATAAATCACAACCACACTATGGGAATAAGCTAGTCTTAGACACAAATGCAGCTAACGTCTCTTGGTCTCTAGGCTACCTCTTCTTAGACTAGGTATCATATAAGCACACAACCATTTAAAGGCTTTATTAGATTACTTCATTCCCCTTTTATAAATTCCAATGTATGTTAATTAATTCTTCCAACAGTAATTAACCATGAGAAAAGCCAGATTAAATTCATCAACATCACACCCAAGGTCAAGTGTTCCTTAAAAATTACAAACTAATCATTTTATTCCAGCATCTCTATCCCCATGGTTTAACATTAGTTATCAAACATTCATTACAGAAATAATTTCCCATATTCCCTGGAATTCTAGAAAAGAATCCTATGCTAATAAACACAAGGGGGATCAACACGGTGAGTAGACGTACTACCCGTCGAGTTTTTGATGCCTATTGCAAGAGCGTAGACCCATTCTCCCTATAGAGGCAATACACAGAAAGCATGTGTCATACCCCGCATGTGTTCGCCCCTTTCAGATGAAGGGTAAGCTAGACCAGCTGCCTTGAGAAGTGGGGAAAAGAAAAGAAGATAAACAACCAAAGAATCCACAAGCAACCAATAACCACATCCATCCCATTCCATCATCCCTGGTGTCCTCACCGACACCCACATGTATAAACTGATGCATCTCGCCACTAAAGGGGTCATTCTCTACCACAACCACAAGGTCTCCATGCCCCCACATCACAAAATCCATCCAGGATCACATCATAGAACAAGTAGTAGGAAAACAACATCACATCAATTTGGGATCCTGGCCCTTTAACAAGGCATCCCGCCTTCAGACAACAGGCTCCAACAGATTTCAGGTTTACTAACCAACTGAATTAAACACATCATCGGCCTCAATATTATTAACCCCAAGTTGGAACAACAACCAGATTCATTTACATTCCCCCTTATCTTTATCCAATTAATAATCAATTAATTCCAGCTTTAAATTCTTTATCAATTTTATATAAAGCAACATGATAACAATCCTGGAATATATATCACACTACCTAGCAAGTCAAGAGGCAAACCATTATCACCGTACAAAGAAACAACATGTGGTCAAACCAATTATTTTAATCAGGTTCAAGTATTTTATTAGGTCAATTTCATTGTGATCGAAAATGCTAAATCATGATAACTCTATGATTTCACATAAAAAATTAAAGAATCCATGAATCCCCTACCTCAAAGGTTTTTTATGTAACCCACAATGGTCGAAGAACGCACAAGAAGACCGGGAAAATTCACCAAGGATCCTCCCTAGACCTCTTCTCCTAACACAACCAAGACCAAATCTAATCATATTCAACATTCACACACTTAGATCTACCCATAACGGGCATAGATCTAAGATCCTGGGAGAAGAGGATGAGTAGATCTAGGTATATCTAAGAAATCAAACAAAAACGATCACTTACCTCAAGAAACCGAATTCGATTCACAAAGAGAGGCCTCCGGATCACCTCTAAAACGCTTGGGAGTGGTTCTTCTACCTCCAAGGGTAATCCTGATTTATGTCCGCTTAGATGCTTAAACAAACCATTTAGATGTAAAAGAGGTCAGGTCCACAATTTTAAGAACTATCTTTAGGTGCCCACACGGTTAGTCTGCATGGTTTAACAAACCATGCGCTAACCCTGGGTTAGCTTCTGCCTCGTCAAACATTCCTCACATGGTTAGCCCAGATGGTTAGAAATATAGTGCACTAACCATGAATTAAAAACTTCATCCATGACCAACCTCACATAGTTTGGCCGCACAGTTTAGGAAAACCATGAGCCAACCGTGAAAAAGCAATAACCCTTTGGCTTTCCGTAAAAGTCCACCCAAAAGCACCCTAAAGACACCTTGACCTTCTGAAACACCTCTAGAACCACATTTTCACAAGGAATAGACTAGAGAGGTCTAGGCCATTACATCAGATACCTCTTAAAACATTCTCATCCTCAAGAATCCAAAACACACCTAATGAGAAAACGAAGCAGGGTCTAAACCACCACCCACCGAGATACCAATCAAAAGAGTGAAAGACACCAAAGCTACAAAGGGATCCATCTCATAAACATGAAAGTTTCATAACCACATCTACTACAACGATACATAGAAGTAGTTAATCATTGAAAAAATCTGGCTACTGAGCACGTATCTCTTATTCCCGTTCCTAGGTACTCTCCTCCAGGCCACCGTGTCTCCCCAAGACACGAACTAAGGGGATGGAACACCCATGCAACAGCTTCTCTATGTGGTCTTTGATCTCCATAGGTCGCTCCACAATGGTGGCATCATCATCAAAATCAATATCTCTCCAATTTATTATGTGGGTTCCATCATGAAGATAGCGATGTAGTTGTTATATATGGAAAATATCATGTATCTGACTCATCTGAGGGGGAAGTGCTACTCGATATGCCACAGCTCTAACATGAGCTAACACCACGAAAGGCCCAACAAAGCGGGGAGGAAGCTTACTCCCTCGACCAAACCTTCGCTGCCAATGACGGGGAGTTACTTTCCGAAACACATGATACCCAACAATAAACTCCAAGGGTCTCCTCCTTTGATCATCATATGATTTCTGATGATCATGAACTGCCTTCATCCTCTAACGAATCACCTGAACTATCTCTGTTGTATTCTGCACTAGTTCCGGTCTGAGAATTGCTGACTCTCTGACCCCAGTCCAGCACAATGGAGAACGGAAAGTTCGGGCATACAGGGATTCAAACGGTGCCATACCAATGGTGGAGTGGAAACTATTATTGTATGAAAACTCCACTAGGGGTAAGTGCATCATCCATGAACCTCCACAATCATGAACACAAGAGAACGACTTGTCTTCAAGAGTCTGGATGATTCGCTCCGTCTGACCATCCATTTGAGGATGAAAAGCAGTGATAAGTCATAGCATTGAACCGAAAGAAATTTGGAGAACTCCCCACACCTTGGAGGTAAAACAAAGATCTCGATCAGAAATGATCATCCTAGGGACTCCATGAAGTCTCACAAACTCCTCCAGATGCTGCCTCCACAAAAATTCCACTGAGATTGACTCTTGGATTGCTATAAAGTGGGTTGATTTCATTAAAAGATCCACTACCACCCAAATAGAATCATAACATCCCGGAGCTCAAGGTAAACCCATAACAAAGACCATTGAGATGTCCTCCCACTTCCACTGAGAAATCTCTAATGGCTGGAGAAGACCACCTGGAACACGATGTTTGGCCTTCACCTTCTGGTAGACTAAAAATCGAGAGACAAACTCTGCAACCACACGCTTCAGCCTAGGCCACCAAAACTGACTCCTCAAGGATTGTTACATATTTGTCGCACTAGGATTCACTGCTAAAGCAGAACCACGGAACTCTCTGAGGACTGTCTCACACATCTCCAAGGGAACAAAAATCCTTCCATGATACAACACTCTGTGTTGTTCATCCTCAGACCAACCATCAGAGGCCTCAACACAAACAACTCGGTCTCTCTAGACCTCCACCTCAAGATCCCCCAATTGGGACTCTTCCACCTTCTGCACCAGGGATGACTGCACCATCATCTGAAAAAGATAGCCTCTACCCCCATCATCTCCCATATCAATATGTAATGCTGAAAGTTCTTACATTACTCTCCAGGAATCACCAGATTCACGCACAGCATCACTATGTGACTTTCTGCTCATCGCATCATCCAAAACATTCCCATTTCTAGGTGTATATGTTATTTCGAAGTCGTATTCCTATAAGAAATCCATCCACGGACGTTGTCGTATGTTCAAGTCACACTGGGAGAAAACTTGCCGTAAACTCTTATGATAAGTGAAAAACACAAAGAGTTCACCAATGATGTAATGTCTCCACAACATCAGAGAAAACACCATAGCTTCCAAATCAAGATCATGGGTGGCACGACTGTGTTCATGGGGACGCAACTGCCGGGACCCATAAGAAACGACTGACCTCTGTTGCATAAGAACACAGCCTAACCCTAGATGTGAAGCATAATAGAAGACATCAGAACTGAAATCCTTCAGCTGGAAGACAAAGGAATGGAAAACATACTACCTTCTCCTTTAGATACATTAAAGCTTCCTGACACTGATCAGTCCATATAAATGCTTGATCATTCCTAGTCAAAGCTGTCAGAGGAGTCGCAACCTGTGAGAAGTTGGCCACGAACCTCCTGTAGTAGCCTGCGAATCCTAGGGATCATCACACCTCAAAAAATATCTTTGGGGCTTCCCTAGATACAACTACTTCTATCTTTGATGGATCCACAACTACTCCAAGTTGGGACAGAACATGCCCCAAGAAACGGACTTCTCGAGCCCAAAACACACACTTCGACAACTTCCCTAACAACTGATGTTGGCGAAGAACTCCCAAAATGGCTCGTATATGCTCTGCATGTTCCTCTTCATAGGTGGAGTACACAAGGATTTCATCGATGAAAATGACCACAAACTAGTACAGGTACTCATGGAACATAGAATTTATCAAACCCATGAACACAGCTAGAGATTTCATCACACCAAATGGAATTACAACAAACTCATAATTCCCATGACGGCAACGGAAAGCAGTCTTTGGGATATCCTCATTGTTCACATGCATCTGATGATATCCTGACCATAAGTAGATCTTCAAGAACCAACATGCGCCCTTCAGTTGATCGAATAAATCATCAATCCTTGGAAGAGGATAGCGGTTCTTTATTGTAACTTTGTTTGAGCGACGATAATCGACACACAACCGCAAACTGCCTTCGGCCTTATTCAAGAACAGAACTGGTCCACCCCAGGGGGACAAACTTGGTCGAAAAAAACCGCACTACAACATACCATCGAGCTGTATACATATCTCTCATAACTCAAGAGTGGCCATCCTATATGGACACATAGAAATATGAGATGGTCCTAGATGTAGCTCGATCCCAAACTCAATCTCTCGTCGAGGGGGTAATACTACAACCTCCTATGGAATGACATCAGGGCACTCCTCTATGACCCTAAGAAACACCAAATGCCAAACATATGAAGAAATCTGACTCATCTCAGCCGCCATGGATGATAATGATGGAATGCACCTATGACCCATATGAGGATCTAACTCACCAACAAACACCACTGACTCTCCATCCGCACTAATGAAAATGACCTTCTTTCTGAAGCAATCCACGATATCCGGCACTGAATACAACCAATCCATGTTGAGGAAGACATCATATGGTTGTATCCTTATTCATAGGGAATCACCCCAAGAGCGGTGTTTCCCCAACACTAGCTACCAATCTTTATATACTCTGAATAAGTCAGCTCGACCTCCAACTGGTGTAGTCAACTGCAGGGGCACTGGAAGCCTCTCTACCTCAAGTCCCAAAGCATGGACAAGGGTAGGTGATATGAAGGAGTGTGTCTCTACTGAATCAAACAAGGCATACAGCAAGGTAGAAAACAATAAAAGGGTACCTCACATGACATATGGCTTGTCTGGTGCTGGAAACGCTAGAGCATGAATCTGACCACGACCTCCACCATGGCCTCTCTAACCCTGATGACGACCACCACCATGACCGTGTTCTACTCTTTGAGGACAGGGAGAATCCTAGGGTTGTCCTCTACCTGCCCTATCTCCCCTCTTGTGATATAAAGATGGTGCAATAGGCTGCTGCTGCCTCAGCTGGGACTGCCTCAAAGGATGAACTTGGAGCGTAGAGCCCGGTGCACGATGACTGCTCTGAAAGGTCAGGCACTCCTGCTACTGATGGCCACAACCACCGCAAGAAAAATAAGTGCATGATCCCTAGGAATAGGGCTGAGATTTTCTGCCTCTGGAGAAACGAGATGTGGAGGGCTGAGACCTACCCCCAGCTGAACAAAAACTCTTCTGCCCTAAAAACTGAGAACCCCAGACCACAGCTCTGCTTCATGAGGAATCATGTTGATTCCCCTCTCATGATGATTCAGTCCTATCCAAAGTCCTCTCGACAACTTTCGCCCTTTCCAGCACCTCAATATATGTCTTCAGCATAAATGGGGTGACCTGGCGCTGGATCTCTAGATGCAAATCCTCCTCCAAATACCTCGCCTTGGCCTCCTCTTCTGGTAATAGGTCTGAAGCATATCATAAAATGTTCTTGAAACGGATCCAAAAATCCTGAACACTGGAGCTCCCCTGTCAGTGGGTAAGAAGCTCCTAGAGACTGGATGCCTTTGCTTTTGAGGAAAGGAACTCGACTCTGAACTTGTCTTGGAACTCCTCCCACGAGATCGCTGACTCCTCACAATCCTTGAGGAACAAGAACCACCACTACCTTGCCACTCCACGTAGCATCGTCATAGCTATGGACACCTAGTGCTCCTTCCGATCACAGATCAAACTGAACCCTATCTCGACCTCCTCTATCCAGTATTCCATGAATGCATCTGAAATGGATCCCTCATACTTATTGTAGACTCTAGCGCTGAAAATCTCGTAGTGACTTCCTCTGAGTGTTTTCATCGTCAAACTCTACCCTTCAGTGACCTGGTGGGACATCCTGTAGGACATATTCTACGCAAACCTGAAGAGGATGTTGACCTGGAGACATACCAGCTAAATAACAAACACATAGAGATCCTAAACCTAGAATATGGAAGACTCAAAATTAATAAATAAGTTTTTTTATTTTATATTCATTTATGTTAAACTATCCCAAGGTCTACCCATTCCAACACAAGCACAATGAAGAATGATGCATGATCCTTTCCTAAGTCTCTACCCAGCAACTAGTATCACCTTGTTTAGTAGCCATTGTAATCTTAAAGTTCTATGCATCAGATCATAGGGGGCACTAAATGCCTATGTCTCAGTTGGTATCCAGTGTTTACCTCACTTGATAAACATGAATGACACTGTTTCCCTACCAAACCTTTCATCCTCGCATGTTCCTAACTCCAGACTCCATCCCATCCCTCAATCTCGCATATGATACCACTATGTCACAAACCCCTACCCACAATGTGTACCCCCGCTGGGCTGGTAATGTGAAAAGGGAGATAATGCCCCCCCCGAGTCCTACCTCCATTAGGCCTCGGGTTGGCGACTAGCACCAAGGGTATAATAAACACACAAATGGGAGGAATTACCCTCTAAGAGAACATATGCGAAAGAGAGAGATAAGATAGACACCAAGCAACTCCAACTCAGAACTGAAATATAAAATAACCCATGTAAAAATATGAAATTCCATTAAAAAGTACTAAAACCGAAAGGGGAAAAACTACAAGTACCCAGAAGAATGTAAAACTATAGTGACCACAAGCACGAACAACTCCTACAACCACAAGATAGTAGTAACCAGCTTGATCTCCAACCTGCTCCAAGTGACCTGAAAAACATTTTATATAAACATAGGGTGACTATAATAATATACTTGGTAGAATCTTCCCTGAAGCCTCTCATTCCAAGGTAAAGAAAGCATGCTAGAGCACAATGAACAACAAGTGAAACTAACTCGTCACCTAAACAGGTATTTTATGTTCCCAACCTCACCATGGCTACTCTAACCAAGTAATGCATACAAGAATATATCATATAATAAGAATATCAAGGCCACCCCTCTACTAATTCCCCACTGGTTTGCTCATTTTCCCCAACGACATACGTCCTGTGCATCTCTCTCCAAAGGCTTTCCCGTATACACCTGGGATAAGCTCCACAATCCGCACCTCATGCACCACAATGGCTTTCCCGAAGACACCTGGGCAGAGCACCACACCATCCTCACAACCAAAAGTGACCAGGTAGTTTTCGGGAGCCACCACAACTCACAAAACGTGTGTCATACATCGGGTATTATACCTCAATCCATTAGAGCCCATACTCGGAGTAATAATCCTCAAGCCATCACAACCAATACACGTTACACCTATAGTAGTCCATAGGATACTGTATCCAAAATATATGTGTGTGAATAACCACAATCCATTACAGCCCTCTATACACATATTTGGGGAAAACTAACTGATGTGCCTAATGGAACTAGTATCTACCATGAGAAGAGAGCGGGGTCAAAGGGGTAGTCATCCATTCACCCACCTATTAGAATGATGGGGAACCCCCCCCCCCCCCCCCACAGGGCTCATAATCCCCGGAGTTCCTATTTCCCTTACTGACAGGGTCGAGTAGTGTATAGAAACACAAAAATTACATAATATATTATAACTCACAACCACACTATGGGAGTAACCTAGTCTTAGACACAACTGCAGCTAACATCTCTTAGTCTCTGGGCTGCCACTTCTAAGACTAGGTATCCTATAAGCACACAACCATTTTAAGTCTTTATTAGATTACTTCATTCCCATCTTATCAATTCTAATGTACATTACTTAATTCATCCAACATTAATTAACCATGAAGAAAGCCACATAAAATTCATCAACATCACACCCATGGTCAAGTGTTCCTTCAAAGTTACAACCTCACCATTATATTCCAGCATCACCATCCCCATGGGTAAACAACAATTAATCAAACATTCATTATTGAAATACTTTCTCATATTCCCAAGCAATCTAGAAAAGCATCCTATGTTACTAAACACAAGGGGGCTCAACACGGTGAGTAGATGTACTACCTTTCGTGTATGTGCTGCCTATAGAAAGAGCATAGACCCATTCTCCCAGGAGAGGCTAAACACAGAAAGCATGTTTCATACTCCACGTGTCTTCACTCGTAAAAGATGAAGGGTAAGAAAGACCAGCTGCCTTGAGCAGTGGGGAAAAGAAAATCAGATAAACCAAAAAAGAATCCACAAGAAACCAACAACCACATCCATCCCATTACATCATCCCTGGTGTCCTCCCAAACACCCACATGCATAAACCAATGCATCTCACCACTCTAGGCGTCATCTGTTGCCACAACCACAAGGATTACATGCCCCCATATCACAACACCCATCCAAGATCACATCATTGCACAAGCAGC
Organism: Viscum album; assembly: GCA_963277665.1. Classification (NCBI taxonomy): domain Eukaryota; kingdom Viridiplantae; phylum Streptophyta; class Magnoliopsida; order Santalales; family Viscaceae; genus Viscum; species Viscum album. The sequence continues at coordinate 1,223,303,690 of OY728159.1, forward strand.
AGGAAAACAACATCACATCAATTTGGGATCATGGCCCTTTAATAAGGCATGTGGCCTTCAAACAACAAGAACAAATGGATTTCAGGTTTACCAACCAACTGAATTAAACACGTCATCAGCCTCAATTTGATTAACACCAAGTTGGAACAACAACCACAACAATAACAACTAGATTCGTTTACATGCCTCCTTATCATTATCTAATTAGTTATCAATTAATTATGACTTTACGTTCTTTATCAATTTCATCAAGAGTAACATGCTAACAGTCATGGCATATATATCACACTATCTAGAAAATCAAGTGGCAAACTGCTATCATGGTACAAAGAAACAACATACGATCAAACCAATTCTTTTAATCCGGTTCAAGTATTTAATTCGGTCAATTTCATTGTGATGCAAAGGGATAAATCATTTTAACTCAACAATTTCACATAAACAATTAAAGAATCCATGAATCCCTTACCTCAACGGTTTTGGAGGAAAACCACAAAAGTCGAAGAACGTCCAAGAAGATCGGGCCCATTCACCAAGGATCCTCCATAGATCTCTTCTCCTAACACAACTATGAACAAATATAATCATAATAGACATCCACACACTTATATCTACGAATAATGGGTGTAGATCTTAGATCCCAAGAGAAGAGGCGGAGTAGATCTTGGTAGATCTAAGAAACCAAACAAAAAAGATCAGTTACCTCAAGAAACCATCTTCGATTCGCGAAGAGAAGCCTCCGGATCACCTCCAAAATTCTTGGGAGAGGTTTTTCTACCTCCAAGGAAGGGTTATCCCAAGTTATGGCCGCTTAGAGGCATAAACCAACCATTTAGAGGAAAAAAGAGTTTACATCCAAAATTTTAGGATCTAACTTTATGTGCCCGCACAGTTAGTCTGCACGGTTTAACAAATTGTGCGCTAACTGTGCGTTAGCTTCTGCCTCATCAAACACTCTTAGCATGGTTAGCCCACTCAGTTAGACAAACTGTGCGCTAACCGTTCGTTAGCCACTGCCTCCTAGACCAGCCTCACATGGTTTGGCCACATGGTTTAGGAAAACCTTGCCCCAACAGTGCGAAATCTATTACCATTTATCTTTCCTTAAAAGTCCTCCCAAACGCACCCCAATGTAAGCTTGACATCCAGAAACACCTCCAGCACCACATTTTCATAAATAATGGAATATAGAGTTCCAAGTCATTAAATTACCATACCTATTACATCTTCTTGGGGTTCACCAATGATTTCTTCAAATAATTTGGATGGGACCCTTCATTTATAAATGAATTTATGATTCTTAATGAATCTTATGATTAACAATTTGTATCAATTTTCAATGATAGATGATCTCTTTGATCAGTAAAATGGAGCAAGGGTATTCAAAAATATCATCCTAATATCATAATTCATTAGGTATGATTCAAATCTATAGATATACCACATTAGGCTTTCCAAATTTGTTCTAATTTAAATTTGTGTCTTGTTATGTCATTCGGTCTTATGAACAAGCCTTCCATTTTCATGGATCTCCTGAACAAGGTTGTCCACTGCCTACTGGGTTCCTCTGTTAAGGTTTTCAAGGATAAAATGTTTAAGTATTCTCATACCATTAGAGATTATGGTAAACACCATGATATCATTATGAATAAAATGATAGAGAATCAAATATATGATAACATATACAAGTTCCACTTTAGGATTGAAAATTATCACTACAAGGGTCCCATTATCTTAGAATTAGGAGTATTAGTTACCCAAGATAGTGTGTGTATTGTGATTTCCTAGGATAAAACCAATGATTTATTTCAATATAAAAAGTTTTTTGGGGGTGGATGGATATTACAAGTGTTTGATACAAGACTTCTCACACCTTGTCGGACCTCTTACTAGTCATACTAAGGGTGTGAATTTACTATTGTTTAAAGCATATGAAAAAATCGTTTCATGAGAATAAATGATGCCCTACATCGATACTAATTATGATTATTCTAGATCCTAGAAGTGGCTATAGAGTTATATTTGTTGCATTAGTCATCTATCTAGGTGTATTACTAATGATGAATGGTAGATTAATTGTGTACAGGTCTCACATGTTGAGACCTTGTGAGTACAACAACCCAATGTAAGACCTTGAGCCTACAATAGTTGTCCATGATTTACACTATTGGATATAATAACCAATCGGTGAGCTATTTTGATGTATACATACCACAAGGGACTCAAATATATCTTTACCCAGTGTGACATGAATATCAGATAGTGAATATGGGTCAAATACCTTTAGTATTTTGACTTTGGTCCTACCTATATGGCTAGTAAGTGTAATGAGGTAGCTGATCCACAGATCTAGAAATCTCAAGGACAAGATGTTTATGAAGACAACCATGAAAGGAAATTGATGGACCACTTTTATGAATTGCATATGGAGTCTCAAGAGCATAAAAAGTTTCATTTTCTTTCAACCTTAGTAGTTACCTCTTAACTCTTGGATATAGTGGATGGATGTTAGTTTTTAGATTGTGAAGGCCTTCTCCTATGGGATGCTATTTTTGGTTGAGGTTCATATACAAATTAATCTATTTATGGACAAGATATCTTATGCTACATGGATATTTTTGGTGTCCTACATATATTATATAAGAGATTTTTTGAGAGTTTCATGCTACTAAGTGGGCAGTACACCCAGGTATCTCCACGATTTATTTCAATATGTGGAAACAATGTTGGTTGTTAGGGAAGAAAATATAGGTATTAGGTTTTATCATTAGGTTTTCCACCAGTCAATTGGTGAAGGCCGAATGATAGCGACTTTATGGATTTTTATATCTATTAACAGTATTGTAATGGAAATGGGCAGATATTACTATGGATTTTGTAGTCACCTTACCATGGTAACCTTGAGGTAGCAATGAGGATTGTCTTGTTTTGGATAAACTAACTAAAGTTTCCCACTTCCTTGATTTCCAAGAGACTTTCTCAGCTAATGATTTGAGAAGATTGTATGTCTGTTAGATCATATGACTACAAGGGGTCTCTTATACTATCATTTCAGATAGGAAAACTCATTTAAAATCAATTTTCTAATAGTGTTTATAGAGATCTATGGGTACACAAATTCTCATGACCGTATCTTTTCATCCATAGACATATGTCCCCTCGGAAAAGATGATACATGTGTCAGAATACTTGTTACAACATTTTGTACTTGACTACATCGGTAATTATGTAAATCATATCCCTCACATTGATTTCTCCTAAATTATATTTATTCGGTGGATATATAGATGGATTTTTATTATGCCTTGTAATGTAGACCATTCAATTCACCAATTTGATGGTTATATGTACAAGAGGTAATGCTACTAGGTCCTCATCTCCTGCAGAAGACATTACTGAAGGTGTAGTTGATAAGAAATCACATGTATACTGACCAATCTATATGGATATCATATGTATATAACCGTTTAGGACCTCTAGAGATCATGTTAAAGGATGGTTTTTCTTGAGGGTATCTTCCATTTTTGGACATAGATGAAGAAAAATGCATGAGATGTTAATTCATCATTATGACAGGCCGTTTGGGATTCTAGATAGATTCGAGATACTTTTTAATTGATTGATATTACCACAGAGGTATTGGTCCATGTCTGATGACATCCTTATTTCATAGATTCGCCATTATCTTGTCAACTCATCTCATACTTTAGATCATGATGGTGTTGTGTTTGATATTGACGCAGCATTTGAAGAGTATCACTAACACATTGTTGACCAGATCACGATGTATCTTTGAGGAATACATATAACCTTAGTATAGGTGTTATGGTAAAATGGTTGTGAATAAGATGATGTTGTGGAGTATGAGGCCGATTTATGTGCTAAGTGGATGAAGTTTTTCTCATACGTGGTTTTACTGCCCTTGTAAGGGTAACTCAAGGATGAGTACCATTGAGGGGGAAGGCTGTAAGGAACCAATCAGTTCTATGAGCTATATATCCATTGAATATAATTATCATTATTTATCTTGACATATAATGTATTCCTAATGACATCACAAAAGTTTCAGGGGGTGTTGGGGATTTTTCATTGCTCAGAACTCTATACAATGAAAGAATGAACTAGAAATCAGCATTTTTAGAAAACGTGTCGCTAAACCAAAATAATTTCTCTAAAAAGGGATGATGTATTTTAGAGGTTAGATCAGTACACATGGTCTTACCGAGCCATGTTCCTTGGGATACATCCCTATGTAAGATGTATACAGTTTTTAGTAGATACAAATAGAGTGGTTCACACATGTTTTCTCAAATTGTGTGGCCAAATGTGGGGTGTCCCTTCTTTGATAGTTAGTGAAGCACGATTGGAAAATAGTTTTTCTAATCATGTGGCCAAACCATGAGACCCGGAATACTGGGGAAAAGTTACCATTCATTCATTAATGAAATTTATATGTTTAATCCATTCTATTTTTTACTCATTCCAGAAAACAGAAAACTAAATCCTCCTCCTTTGAGCGATATTCCTCCTCTAACCTCTGTTCTTGGATAGACCTCTGATCTAGACTCTTATTTGATCTACATTTATCTTATTGGATGTTTCTAGATTTGTACTTCATTAAAATTTCTCATTTCATTGGTTTTATTCCTCTCATTGATGTTATCTCAATGTAGGCTCACATAACCTATTTTTATGGAGTTGTTCATTTCTTTAGATTTCAACTACTTCCGGCCAAACTTTGGGTTGATACTGCATGTGGGGAGTGATACAAGCATATGGTAGGTGGAAAATTATTATTCTCTAAATGTATTATTGTCTATAAATTTTCTTCATTGTGTGAAAAATGGTACAAGTAGGAATTGGCCCTAAAATTCATATCCCATTATTGTAATTGTTTTGTTCATATTCTAGAGATATTTTTATACGTGTTTATCATTCCATTGGTGGTTGTGACCACAACACCATAATCCAATAGTAGGATGTTTTCCTTTTCTTCCCCTATAACCATTTTTATAATTATTTGCGATGTTGTTCTTCGGTTTCATATTCACCCTACTAATAGTAAGTGCCTTTATTTTAAAATGAAATATGAATTGATAATAGATAGTACTTTAACCTTCTAAGGAATGTGTCTCCATTTTATAAATTAACATTAAAATGTTTAATGAAATTATATTTATATATATCACCTGGCCTTGTTCTTTTTAATTCATGGGTAATTGGTAGAATGCTTTAGATCGCATTCTCATGAGTATAAATGGTAAAGGAATGAACCAAGTAAATGAAAAAGTTATTAAAGTAATAAATTGTTTCATTTCCTTGATCTCCCTTATCATGTTTATGGAAGGTAATGTAATGAACCAATTAAACTATTAAAAATAATGAAAATTACATTTACTTTAATTAAATAATGATATTTTTATAAGGTTTCTAATGCACATGGGCCACTATAAATTTATAAGAGTGGTCCGACTTCATCTTTCATTGGATTCCCAAGTGAATTCCTTGATCACTCTGAAATAATTGTTCTAATTTAGGAGTCAGTTGAATATGTAGATACCCACTGTGGAAAATGTTTTGTTTATAATAGTGCATTACCTAAATGAATTCTTATAATCCCTTTACAATTTTTTTGAATATAATGATTCCTTGGATACACTCCTTGGATCCAAATGATGTCTCTAGGTAGATAGCACCAGGGATTCACCACATTGGGCTAGTGATGATTAGCATGGGATTACCTTAGACAAGATCATTAGACTTGTCCAGAATTATATACAAGGGAATTCCATATCAATCACCTTGGATTACACCCAGACGCTTTATTACAAAACTGCATGAGTTATTACTACGAGTTGGCTAAACATTGAGGTCACGTATTCCATGGTTACACCCTAAATCCTCTTTTGTTATTATTATAGTCTATTTCAATGATGATGGAACAATCATGTTTTTATCCATTTAAAATGAACATAAATGGGTTAAATGAATGACCTCATGTACAGAGACATTACCAATTGATGTTGAATAAGGTATGAGTTATTATTTTGGAATTACTTTATATTAACATATACATACACAACGCTCAATTAATATTAATAGATTATAGTGTATAGAGGTCATTAGTGGTAGCCTATTGAGATTTATCTCACACCCTGTCTAGCTCTTCATTGGTACCTGGGATGATTATATGATCATAGGTATGGACAAGGGAATGTTTCCTAGGACACAATACCTTCTTGATTTATAGCTTACAATAGATCTTGGTAATAGATTACTAGTCCATTTATTGGGATTTTTGATAGTTTTTTTTCTTTTGAATTTCTATATAGCTTGTACTCCACTAATTGTCCGCTTCCATGTATTACTTTTTTTCTAATTTTGTAGAGTGATGACAATAAATCATCATATTTTGTGAATGAAATAGTTCATATTATGAGTTGATTATTATTTATGGATGTATTTTTATTACTTGAACATCAAAAATTATAATGTAGTTGTTATGATTCAAATTTTGTTATCCATATATAATATTATATTGTATATTTTGTACCCAATATGATGACAGATTATGGTAATTCCAAACTAGAATCAATTACTGAGAAAATGAGATTCATGAAGCAGTGCATGGTATTAATTATTCTAGTGTGCTAGGAACTAATGGGTTATCAGTATCCTCTTATGTTTCTTCTTGGGTTCTAGTTAAATATATTATTGTGGAATTCATGTGGGAATTAAACAAGTGTTAAAATCCCCCTTGCATGGAATGTTCTACGACTACAGTTCTAATCCCCTAAACCAAGGACCCACCCTTTATAAGTAATTACATACCAATAAGATTTTTTAAATTTCCTAAGAAGTTTTTTTCCTCTGTGGTAAAAAGATCCTCTCAAATCATGTGCACAAATGGATTTATGATGAAAAGTATAGTTTTGGGAGGGGAAGAGGAATTCTTTGTGCAATCTGTTTGGTTAATGAAATGATCATAAATTTAAACAAAAAATAATTGACTCCAATATCTCCATCAATATAGATATATATAAAGAATATGACCAAATAGGGTGATATTTCAATATAATGGTTCTTTCATGTATGGGATTCTATGAGTGGTTCATGGATATTTTATTCAGATATTATGGTTAACTTGGATGTCCATTTCGTTTATAGGGAAAACTATTAGCTTTGTCAAATATATTAGTTTCTTAAGGATGGTGACCCAATTTCCCCTTTTCTATTCTTTCTAATATAGGATACTCCGAGTTGATTAGTTAATAAGATACTTCAACATGGAATTATTCTTTGATTTTAGTGACAGCCTCTTATTCAAGGAATTTCTTAGCTTATGTCCATTGATGGTTTAACTATTTTTTAAAATTTAAACAAACACTAAATCCTTGGAATTAATTAAGATATATAATATTATTGTAAATGGGGTGTATATGACATGATCCATGATAAAACTATCATGTTAATCTCAGAGAGGGGCTTGTATATAATTTCTAGATCCATATAGTCTAGTCTAGGATTAAATTTAAGGGAATTCCATATTGATTATCTCCATTTAACTTTATCTTATTGTAGGCTTCATGTGAATCACATTGATAGTTTTTTGGAAATGTTAACCAATAGGATTACCAATGGGAAGATCCCCTTTTTATCACCTAGTGTAATAATCACTCTTGTTAGTATTTTTTTATATTTTATACCAATTCAAATTTTATTTTATGCTAATGTTCCAACCTCTTTCATTTTTTTTCCTAAAAATGATGAAATAGGTTATATGTGATGATCACATGGAGGGGAGGCATTGTTGGGAATGGATGGAATGTCCATCCAGGGAGGGAGGCATTGAGGTTTGGATTATTTTGGGGACCATTCATTGTTTTCAATCAAAAATTACTTGGGATGTTTTGGATGTTTGATTCATATGGGGAGGATTCATGTCTAAAAAACACAGTGATAATTCAAGACACTGAAAGGAAGATCATCAATCATATGGTACCTAGTTTATCCCCATATCTCCTTGGATGATAGCCATCTTCACTTGATCTTAGTATTGGTGGAGATTAGTTATTGGAAACCTATCTTTGAAAGTGATAAACTCAATTGTTGGGATGTCTTACCATAGACCACTCCATCTATAAATATTACTGGTACTGAATCATCATCGGGGCCATTCGGTACATGAACCAACATACTGTTTTAGATTTTATTGATTTCCCCTCTATTCGTGAAACATTTTTTTCATGGGTTCTTCAATAGTATATTTCTCAGTAATGGATTATGGAAGGGTTTCACAATTATTGGTTGAACACAAAGAATGGGTAGATGTGTTGTGGTGTAAAGATATCCCTACCATATTCAATTTTATGGTGTGGCTTGTTTGAAAAAATTTTCTTTCTAATGATGAGAATTTTAAGATACCCGGTATCCATTTGGGGGCATGGTTTACAAATTATAATGATCCTATGGAAGAATTCACCTGATGCGTCTTCATTGAGTGGAAATCTTATAGGCTTGTGTGGCTCTCTTGGGGATGTTTCACATGTGTTTCCCTCCAAGGTTTTGGGGGAAGAAACTTCATTGAAAAATTGTTTCAAGTGTATGGAATAATAAAATGGAGGATAAATATAGAACTATTATACATGTGGTAGGGAACTTTTGTATTTGGAAAGTGAGCATCAAATCCTGATATGAGGACCCATCAATCTATAATATGGTTATGAGTATGAGAACAAGAAATCACGTTATTTATCTTGTTCAACTAATAATGAACTAGGAAGTTCTCCAACCATATGAAATATCATGGGATACCGGTTTCCCATCCCATCTTTTCTCATCCCATACTAGAGAATGGGTCTGTTGTAATCCACATATAATGAGGCTTAAACTCAATACAGAAGGTTGGTGCATCTCTAGTGTCTTAGTGTGTGGTAGTCTAGTTTGGGACAATAGATGTTTGTTTATCATTACATTGATATCCATATTTGGGAATGGTATAACACTCTAGGAATAAAAAATTGAATTGTTAAATATCCTTGAGTTGTGAAATAGGAGGAACATTCACTGGATTCACTAAAAATGGACTAACATTTTTTTTTCGAAATTTAAGGCATGGTCTCAACCCCACTCCCAAGACTATTTCATATCAAATTCTGATGATTGGTTGACCGATTAATAATGACTTTGAGATAAATCAAACATGGAAAGAGGGAAAGGGAGAGACTACCTACTTTTCTTTCAATGATCCACTAGAAGATGGTTTCACTTGCCTTAATATTTTTGGGTCCTTTACCTAAAAATTTGTGATAATTTTAATTGGTGAAACTCTTGGCCTGAATTATTTTATGCCCACATATCCCCCATTATTTTCTTCATTTCATTGATCATGGTGGTGATTCTTTTCGTTAATAAAAAATATTAATAAGATGACTTATTTGATATTACATTATTTTTAATAGTTTTAATGAATTTTTCCTTAATATTGATGATCTTTTTAAATCAGTTGAACATCTTATTCACACATCCATGGGAAAACATTATATATTTTTGAGATTTGGCAATGTGTATTCAATGCTTTATTCTATGTGATTTTCCAGTTCCTTGATGTGTGAATTTTAAATTCATCTAAATTTCAGGAGCAGTTTAACAAGAATATATATGACTATAAACACATAATCTCTAAAAATAGTAACGATAATTAATCAATTTAAAGATTAAAATAAAGTTTACAACATCTTTTTTAGTTAATGATTGAAGTTTGAGTTGAGGAATTTTATATGGTATTTCCATGAAAGATCAATATTCAATACATTTATTTTTTGAAATTACCTCCATTGTGTATTTTCAGTAACCATAATCCCTTCCATTGAAATAAGATGGTCTCAACAGATTCTAGAATTTAATATCTTGAATTTATATCAAACTAAAATATATCATTCATTAGTCTTGTTATGGTCTAAGATATAAGTAAGAATAAATAATTGAATAAAAATAGAGTTGCATATCCCTATACAAGGTTCCACTCTGAAACCATTGATTTGGTCCTTAAGGGAAATGTGTGAAGGACAAGAGGGGATAAATAGGCCTTTATAAAAATTATCAGCATTATTAAAAATTTATTCTTAAATTTTTGTGGTTTATAAAAAATGAACAATTAATTTTTAAAATAATAATATTAATTAATTTTTAAAGAGTGAATGAAGAAAATTAAAAGCATTAAACACAAATAATTTTATATTATTTTGGAACAAAATTATCCTACAAATACACTTCACAACCCAATCAATGTAGTATGAACTCCAATATGAAAGAAAGATATACTTTTACACAATAACAATATGAACCCATAAATTTAGATTGGAGAAATTTGAACCCAGTACCTAATGAGGAGAATCGATAAACCTAACACATAGTATTTTTCTAAAGTGTAAAGAAACATATGCTTTCAACAGAGGATCCCAACCTAGGTTTTATAATTATTTGTGAGATATGCATAAAAAGGGATGGTTTTTAAATATTGTATATCTTTTGAGAGAAATTATTATGTGTAGACCACTAACTATAAAAAATATAGAATAATGATTATAACTCGAAAAAAGTTTAAGGATTGTTCTTGATGAAATAGTTGAAGAAGACCCATCAAATTGATTTAAAAAATAAATTATGGCCATTATAGTAATTGTAAAAAACGTCTCCTCAAAGAGAATGAAGTTAAAGATGACTTTCTTCTTCTATGGGAGTTCATAAAAATGATGTAAACGTCTGAGTAAAAGATCACATGAATGTTAAACGATTATGAGAATATTTGATTTTTAGTTTTGTGGCACATCATTTTTATTCCCAGAATCCCTAAATCCTTTAAATAAAATCTATAAAATCTATCAAATGAATATCCAATAGGATAAAACAATTCAAAAAATAATAATAACAAAAACATATTAGTGAGGAATTTATCATTACATAAGTTATCTAAAAAAATAATGTTTTCATCCATGATAACTACAATAATAATTGATTATATTTAAAACATGCTTAATCCTATTTCAATTACCCATTAAATAATTCCAATAGTCTCCAAAATAATTGTTCATGAAAATTAAATGAATATCATAAGACAATTTTACTATTAAATCCAAATTTTAAATATATAATAATTTAATGCAGTGCATAATTAAAATATTTTTTATGTTACATTAATTTTCACAAAATAATATTGAATTAATTCCATGTCATTAAATTGTTAATTATAAATAATAATTAATACAAATGAACACAAAATAATAAAACATAAATATTCCTAAAATATGTGTTGTATGAGTTCAAATGAATAAATAATAAATAAACGCATATTTTAAAACCGATGAAATGAAATTGAAGAAGTGATTGTGTATTAAAAAAAATTAAATATAATGTCGTAACAATAAAAAATGAGTCAATCATTTAAACGATATCTGTAAAACTCATGCAATTAATATCATAAATATTTCAAGCATATTAACTTTAAATAAATATATTTTGTATAAATGAATAAAATATGAAAATATAATTAACATGAATTTGATACATTAAAAAATCATTGAAATAATTTTACCATATTAATTAATAACTAAGAAAAAAATTAAATTCATTAATTTAAGTATTAATAGATATTTTTATTTAAATATTTAAGGCTATCCTTGAATAATGAAAAAAAATATTTAAAATTACTATATAAAATGTTTAAATCATATCAAAATTATCTTTATGGAATAATCATGATTAATAACAATTTTTTGTATATAAAAAATATTAAAAACAGTTATTATTGACATACAGTATTTCAAATATGGAAATATGTAAAAATGTAATGAGAAAAATATTTTTTAATGGTTGAATATTTTTTTAAATAATTATAGGATAATTTTTTTTTGATAGTAGTAGAAAAAATTATAGTGGTTGTATCAGAAAAATGTGATTTCTTCATTTATTTAAATGTGTGTCAATATAAACTTTTGGTAAAATTTAGCCCATATAAATAATAGGATTAGTTATCTTTGATGATTAATTAAATGAACATAGATATTAGGGATTTCTAATGGATTATAAAGCTCTTGAATATAACTTGTGTAAAAAATATATCATAAAAAATTGAAAAACATAATGTAAAAACTATAAAAAATGATGAAATGTTTCATTAATTATAATATTTTTTAGGTAACTAAAAATAAATTTTAAACTCATATAAAGATTGATTAAATGTATAAAAAATTTATATTTCTAACCCAAAAAATAGTAAGTGATTCCAATGTGTATCATGTGAGATATCAAAGAAATAAAAATTATTGTGCATTCCATAAATTGTATAATTCCCAATTTATTTCATGAACATCAATGCTTTTATTCACCAATGAATCAAGGAATCTATACATCCATTTATTCTAATTAAATCAATATATATGTTTTATTTTTTAATAAGAATATGTTTTGAAACAATATGGTCTATATTAGTCATTTTATACAATAATAACCAAAATAAAATTAATAGCACAATAAGAAAAAATATTGTTCATACAAAAAACATATATCATATTTAAATAAAAATGTGAACATGTTAGAGATTTAATTCTACATCTTTATAGTTTAATAAATGATAGATAAACCCATTATATTTAAAAATAAATTTTAATTATAAAAACATGATCATTATAGCTTAATATAAAACTAAAAAATATTGAGCAAATATAAAGTGATTTTCACATAAATTGTTAAGTGGGTTTGGAAATATAAAATATTAATTTAATATTCAACCAAAACAAATATAAAATCTATTAAATCACACGCACCATAATTATTCCCCTCGGTCTATATTTAGATTATCATTCACTAGATAAACTAACAATTAGTATAATACCACGATCATATAACTATTATTTTATTCTTATCAAGTTGCATGGTAATTTCATTGCGGTTGTTTTTCATTATCTCATTAATAAATGAGTTAAAAATCATAAAATATAAAACTAAACTAAAATCACTTATGTAAAAAAAAGTATATAATACATAGTTAATAACATAATAAAATCCACTTAATATTAAAAAAACATGTAATAATGATAATAATTGAAAATTTAAGCAAAAAACATAAAATATCTTAAATATATATATTAAGTCATTATAGCCTACCACAACTTCAATTAAAATAAAACCACATTTTAATTTGTTTGAGTAGTAGAAAATGGGGGGATTTAAATTATTTTTTTATTATAACTTTCTCTTTGGGGGTGACATAACTTACATCACATAAAAGTTTTACTATCAATGAAATAATTGGTGTAACTGAGAGGAAAAGGTCGTGGAAATCCAATTTAAGGATTTCAGGATTGGGGAGTCCATTAAAATGATCAATGAAATCTGAGTTAATGCATTTTTAATTAGTAATGACTACAAAATTACATTTAAATTTCATTACCTTCTAAGGTCGATGTTTTGATAAGGGGAATATGGATCCTGACCATGGGAATGTCCATGTAATAGGATATTCTCATGATAATGGTGGGGTTATTGGGTTGTGATTAAATAGTGTGAGATTAATAAATAGAATATATATTTACTTATATAAATTTTATTAGATAAAGTACTAAATCTATTCTAATATTATATGTTGAAACATCCAATAAAATGACCTAAAAATATATTTGTGATTGATAATTTATTTTGATAACCCTCTCATTGGCACAAGTTTCCAAGAGTGTAAAAGGCTCTTACCAATTATCCTATTCCTCTAAAGGAAATTATATGTGTTGAAAGAACCTATTACTAGTGTGATTAGTAATGAGGCTAGTGGAGAATTCATGTCTTTCTATGAGAAACATTTTAATTATTCCACATATTCTCAGTGTTTCATGTAATCATCCCTGAGAAATGAGATTCTGATGTAACATGAGGACATGTATTTGTATATCATGATGTATCAACATCAGGATCTCTATCAAGAGAATGTGAGAGAAGAGAGATATGAGATATCCAATTATCTATTTAAAATTAACCTTGGATAACCAAATCCATTTGGGCCTCATGTATTCAATATTGTAGGATAAATTGAATTCTTAGACATCATAAGGATTAAATTCCCAGATGAGTTATGCATGGATCCTATACTTTCCTCACAACCCAATTCCATATCTAGTAATATAGCTAATTATAGTTTTTTAAATTAAAAAGAATATTCCTTTGGAACTAATTAATCATGTTCACCATGTGGACATGAACATATTTCATGACAATCCCATGGTCTTTATGGAGAATAAGAAAAATAAAAACCATGTGAACGGTCCCAATACTCAAAAAAAGTCTAAAGCTCTCGATAACCAAATATCTATGAATAGGTATATCCATAGGTCTATCAATGAAAAGGAAGTAGTATGTTTTTCATGTGGAAAGAAAGACCACAAGTGATGAAAATTCATGTATAAGAAATTGGAAGCTAATGTTTCATCAGTTCGCAAGTGTAATAATTCAATATCTACAAATTGGGTGCCAGATTCCATTTTTGGTGATCACATCTATATCTTGATACTAGAATAATGTTGGTTCTAATATATCTATAGATGTATTGTGGACTTGGGAGCTTCATATGGTGTGAGGATTGCTTCTCTATCCATCAGAGACTACCACCTCTCATTTCCAGTCAAAATTTTCCTAGTTCTGAGATATTTTTATTATGTACCATCTATTACTTGGAATATAATTTTTGAATCCAGCATAAATAAATAAGTATTTATTTTTATGAATGTAAACAAAAGTTGTTTCTTTTATAAATAAAAGATACTTTATGGTATGTAACATTTAAATAATGGACTTTATATATTAAATTATAAAAAAAGGTAAAGGAAATAGGTAATGAAGACTTATATAACACTCATCTATGTCATTTCCCTCTCGATAATATAATCTAGAAGCATTTGAAAATGAAATATAAAGATTTTTATTTCGACTACTTTGATCTAAAATCACTCAAAATATGTAATTCTTGTTTATAAGGAAAAATGTCCAAACTACCCTTCAATGGACAAGGTCAAAGGGAAATGTTGATATTAGGATTAGTACACACTTTTTTGTGTGGGCCATTTACAATATAATATAGATTTGGTTATTATAACTTATAACTTCTTCTGATGACTTGATTATATGTGTATATGATTTATTAATGATTCATAAGTCTTAGTCCTTTGAAAAAATCAACGTATTCAAGAATATTGAATATACTCAACCTGGAATGAAGATAAATAAGGATTGACTAGATTGAAGTGGTGAATGTATTAACGAAGATTTTATCAACGTTACCAGGGACATTGGGGTGTCTATCTCAATTCACTCCACCTTACACCCCATATTGTAATGGTATTAGTTAAAGGAGGAATAATACCATGTTAGAAATGGTAAGGTAAATGATTATTCATGATATGCATTACAAGTTGTGGAATACACACTAAATCGGGTACTAACTAAATAAGAAATATAATTCCTTAATGTTTTAGAGTGAAGAGAAACAGTTTTTCTCACATACACATTTATAGGGTTATGAGGAATTTTTTAAGGCCTTTTACAAAACTAAACTAGCATCCTAGGGATATCATGAAGGGGTATCATAAGGAAACAAACGGTTAATCACTATAAAAGTTTTTAGATAATAAAGTGACTATTGCCAGAAAAAATATATTTTTGGATAGAGAACACATCCTCACAAACAATAGTGGGACCATGATTAACATAAATTATGTTTATGATCAAGATACATTAGATTTCGTACTAAAAAATTATACATATCCATATGGAAGATGTAATTATTGAAACACAAGAACTTTGTAGGAGAACAATATAGGTAATATAACTAGTGATATTTGGTTCTCTATTCAAGAGGGTGAAAATTAATTATTGGTTGAAAATGATTAATCTATATCCAAAAATAGATTACAGAGATTACAAAAGATGAAAGATAAAAAAAATATAGGATTTATGAAATGGAATCCATTTATCATAACCATGTTTGGGTTCTTGTCGAAGCTCTTTGTTGATGTAAAGCCTATAGGGTGAAAATAGTATTAAAGAAAAAACTAGGAATGTAAGGAAAAATAATTAACAATAAAGTAAGGCTAGTAGATTAAGGGTTTAAACAACATCATTTAATTAAATATGATGACTCTTTTTCTCCAGTTTCAATGTTTAAATCCATCTAATTTCCAATTACTATAGAATCATACCATGACAATTTAATTTGGAAGATAGATGTCAAAAACATTTTTCCTTAATCGGAACCTTATCGAATATATCTGAAAGACACAACCATAAGTTTTTGTGACTGTAGGTGATGCCAAAAGGATATTGAAATTGTTTAGATCCATTTACAGATTTAAGAAACATTTAGATCAAGGAATATTTGAGTCATTAAAGCTATAAATTAATTTTTTTCATGAAAAAAGAATGTGATACATGTGTTTAAAATAAATTTTGAGGGAATAAAATCATTATCCCCGTAGTATATTTTTATGGCATGTTACATATTAAAAATGACATACAAGTCCTATGGTCTATTATGGATTGGTTAAATATTGATTATTCATGAATGAATTTGGTGAATCATCATATATTCTATGGAAAATTAACATTCATGATATATCCAAGAGGCTACGTTTACTATGTAAAAGTATATACATTGACTATATACAAAAGGGATTTAGTATGAAACAATCCAAAAATGGATTGGTTACAGTAACAAATGGTATAATTTTTTCTAAGAAAATGTCTTTGGAGACACAATAGTTGAATGATTAAATGAGTAATCTCATATACAATTTAGTGATATGATCAATAATATATTCCTTGTTATGTACTAGACATGATTATTCCTATGTATTAAAAAATTATTTTGATTTTAGGATAATCTAGAAGAACAACATTGGTCTACTACTATGGTTGTCCTTATGTATCTAAAAAGAACTAAGGATAAGATCTGGGTATATAGAGGAGATGAGGAGATAGTGATCAAGGTTTATACTGATTCTAGTTTTTAAATAGAATATAATGATCTGAAGTCTTGTTAAAGATATTTTTTTTATATCTCAACAGATTAATTGAGATTAGGAAGAGTTCAAAGAATCCATTTTCATCATTTCTAAAATCGATTCTGAGTATATAATGACATTTTATGCATCCAACGAACTCGTTTGGATATGAAACGAAGTACATGAGCTTGATGTGGTACTTAAAATTAAATACCCTATCACATTTTATTTTTTTAATACAACAATGATGGCTCTTTTAGAAGATAAAATGTCACAACAACAAAAAAAGAACATATGTCATAAGTATCGCCTCTTGAGGGGTTTTTAATTTAGGGGTGAAGATTTAGAAATAAAATTTTCCATATAAGAAACTTTTGCAGAACCCTTGACTACATGCTTATCTCAGCAGAAGATCTATTATTATGTGAGAACTCCCAAAATGAAGGTTGTTAGTGGTAAGCACTCATGAAATTGAGGTTATTTGGGAGTTTGTACACTAGAACAAAATTCTATATACATTATGATAATTTATATTCACCGATTTTAATATTTATAAACTCTTTATCACATCATGATTTTTCTATTATGTAACATGGTTTGTGTTTTTTTCATAAGGGTAGATATCATACTAAAAAGTTGAAGTTGTTCCTTACAGTGATTAGAAACCGAAAGTGCCTTGGTAATACTATTAAATATATGTCCTATATCCAGAAAAATTCATTTAATAGTCACAAATGATATAGGATACCAAGTGTGAAAACTCATAGGTCTTTGATGAACCTTGTCATGGTTTACTACCTTGGTAATATCTAGCATGTTATATTATGATAATAAGACCCACCAGTAAAAAATCAACATTTATATGTTTCATCTGTTGTTCTGATCTATAGGCATTTTTATTGATCCTCAGACATTAAAAATATTATATATGATTATTATAAGTCACATACGTTGATGTATAAGAGAAAACCACAATGTCATATGTTCACTAAGAGGTAAGATGTGATGGGTTCTTCACAGGTAATATTTAATTAATGAATAATATGATAAATGAATTTTACCTTTTTTTCATTAAGAGAAGCTAATATCTTATTCCATTGGATGGAAATGATATAGAAAAATGTATCCACAGTCACGGTGTTCTATAGGCAAGTTCAATTTTTAGAAAGCCAAATAAAGATACATTGATCACAATGTTTTATAGCACCAACATAAATCCTTATTGATTAGAGATAGTGTGATAAATGGAATTTATTATACTAATGCATCCATAAGAGATATGATGTCGTTTTAACCTAAACTTCATTTTTTATGGTTTCCTTGGAATTTTATTAGATTTTACCATTGTTATTTGGACTACTTTAACTAATTCCAATTAGAATGAGGATAATAGGGTCATATAATAAGTGTATCTAGAAACACAGTTAAATAATATTATTATCATACAAGTAGAATAAATATTTTTCCCAAACATTGTTTATTAATTAATTATTTTTTATTGATATAGTATATTACACTACCATTTTTTCAAGATAATATGATATGAGAAGAATCTTTAATAAATATTTCTTTTATATTTAGTGAATATAATATTTAAATTTTTTATAGAATAATATAGTGATGTTAATTTATTAAATAAATTGTCATTCATCAGGGTCGGATACAAATTGTGGAGGAATAGAGGATAAACCTTAACAGTCCCGTGTTAAATAATATATATAGAACATTACTTCAATATATAATATTTAATTTAACTCATGATTTTACTATATGTTAAGAAATAAGAATATTATTATTATTATAGACATGGGGTTCAATGTATATTAATAAAATAATAAGGGGATCTTGTGAAATTATTATTTTCTAACCCAAGTAATATATAGACCCAATAATATATTTTTATTAAGGATGAAAATTTTATTTTGTCGTGCATAACTATATTTGTAGAGAATCCTCTCAAAACCATAGGCAACTCCCACACTAAGAACACTATGTAGAACATATAGAAATATCCCTCCACCACCACTTTCAAGCCTGTAGGGATCTAAGAGAATTCTTCCTTCATGTTATTCTCAGGGAAATAAAATTTGAATGAAAAAAGCATTAGGATCTATCATTCTGTCACCTAGAAATTCCTACAGTGACGTTCAGAGGTCCATGGAATAGGTGTGGATCAACACTATTTTAAATCTATTCTTGATTCCAAAAACCAAACAATGATAAAACATAGATAAATTGTTAGATCCATTATCAAAATATAATTCCATGAAATTTAATTAGTAAAATTCTTGAATTAATTATAAATAATATTTGATGATCTTGCGCTCTGGTTCCGATGTTTTTTATTGTTTATTGTCATTGATTCTATTCTTTTGAATATGTATTTTATCATTTTGTAAATCACTAATTATTAATCGATAATGACAAAAATGTTGAGTTGGGAATGACCCATCGGCCTCTTCCATTACTCATGGATCCAATATACCAGTTTCCACATTTCATCCATCCATTGATTAGAAGATGACCAACATAACCTTCATGAATCACTTGCATGGCCCGGTCCATGAAATATCTATCAACTTCCCTATCACTCTATCATCATCATTGATTGTGGAAATATTCTCAACTCCCAGATCTCATAATGTTCCATCAGTTCACCTCCAAATTAACCTAATCAACATAGCTTGTTGATCCACGATCAATGATACGATCGAAAAATACACATCATTGCATGAATGCCACCTCTACATCTCTAAATATCAAGACCAAAAATAAAAATATGACATGTTATGTTGAATTAATATTTCCCAATGATCAATCACCCAAGTATCATTGATTCATCGGTCATCTGAAATGCTGATGAGGAACATCGAAGAACAAAGGGTGAATATCATGAAACAAAAAATTGATAATCAAATAATGTTTATTTTCATTTGGTCCAGTATTTTCATAATCTGAAGAACATGATGGAATTATGAAATAGAAAAATTAAAGGAATAATAAATATAAAATTCCTAATTCTTTTAAATGGAAACAAATAATGAATAGACAAAAAATGGTGCATAAATCAATTTAAAATTAATTAACATGTGTTTTTCTCAATAATCAGCAATAGGTAAAGAAAACCAAAAGAACAAGTGCCATACCATGTGTTAAGATTCATCATTATAAAATAGTTAATCTAAAAAAATTCTATTTTTGAGTTCTCCCATGGTCATCATGGGAACCCCAAATATCCCCATTCATACATTTCTAATCTTTGACCTTGAGATCACCCAACGACAAACTCGCAATAGAACCCCCTTTCCATCTTCTCATTCCCCAGAGGGTTATACATATAACACTATGGAATTTTAAAATGATTATTTTATACAGAATCATCATTATGTATTTCCAATTAAATTAAAATTAAATTAGTTAATTAATTTAATTCATTAAACTCTCATATGATTGTACTAAAATAAAGAATCTAATAGTGTAACACATTGATATTTTAATTGAGGAACATCACATTTGATATTATAAATTGAACACAACACCAAGACTAGAAGAGAATGTAAAAAAATAGTAATTTTTGATATATTTATTTTTAAATAAATTAAATACCCTTGATAGATTACAATGCACACAAACCCAAGTTTTAATGAAACATGATACTTTATTAAAATATTGTTATTTAAGCATGGACAATATAACATAGCCATTAAGTTTGTGGGTATGAATAGTACTAAATAAATTGTGATTCATATATAGTTTAAACATGTATAAAATAAATTCAATGTTTATTTTTTAATTATAAATAAAATAATATTTATTTAATGATTTTTTTTTGTAAAATTACATTTTCCTAAAAGGCGGTCTAGTCACACTGTCCGTACATAATTTAATTTTTTTTACCACTTTTAGAAAACATATTTTACAAAATAAACACAATTATTTAAATATTTAAATAAAAATTATCCTGTGGATAATTTTAAAGATTTTTCTGAAATGTTTTATTTATGGATGAGTAGTGTTAAGTACAAATTTTTTTAAAACTAGATTTTAGTTTAACTTATTTTCAAAGTTAAATAATATTTTATATTTTTTTAATGTAAAATAATATCCATAATATAATATTTCACTAATTTAGTAAATTTGGATTAATTTTATGTTAAAATTAATTGTAAAAAATTTTCACACTTATATGTATTTTCTTTTTTAAAACCCTCTTCTTCATTGAATTTATAGGTAAAATTTTAAATTGGATTATTCCAATTCTATGAATTTAATTTTAAATAATTTCTTCTTTATTTTGACTCATAATAATTTATATTATATAAAAATATCAACTTAATTTTTTAACATTTTAAATTATAAGCGTAGCACAAATTAAATTCCACGTTTAAGGTAAAAGCTAATTTCATAGGGGTTAATATAAGAAGATAATGGTTAAAATCACCAACTAACTTGTTGAAACCCAATTTATATCCATATATATACCTTAGTAACTCTAATGGATAATAATGGCCAATTTTTGGAATTTTTTGGTATGACAAAAACATTGGTGTAGTTGTTTATTTTTAAACATTCTATTTGTGTCCTCTCTTCCACTAATAAAAGGCCACTGCCTCTCCTCCCCACTTCACTCTTGAAAATCCTTTTGGTTAATCCAATAAATTCATAAATAACCTAATTAAACTCATAGAAACATCTTGTATACCTTTATTTTATTGTAAATCCACCTAGGAAAGCTTTTTGTGCAAACCTAAAGAGGCCCTTAGAGGAAGAGGTAACATTCTTAAATGGACATTTTTTTATTTTTTCGTCCAGCACATTCAAATTATATTAAATAATGATAGTATAATTACACCAGTATATATCATATATTGATATGTAATTATTTTAATGTAACAACAAATATACATATCCAATTCAATCCAAAGGGTTACAAAATAATCATTCTTGTTTACGGTGGACTACCGCATTGCGAACCGATGTTATTCATTTTCCATCACCACCTTTCACCGAAGGATATAATGGTGATTTTAATGTTTATATATGATATTAATGATATTAAAATACTTATATAATTATAATACAAAATATATATTATAACCTCTCAAGATTATGGAAAACGATAATGTCACTCATGTGTAGGGAGGAGTACCACCTCGCAAACCAGTGTGATGTATTTTTCAATTATATTTCACATGGATGGTAATTATTATATATTAAATTACTATATATTATATATGATAGATAATTATTATTCTGGAAATATGATATCACATAGACCTTCTCACTTCCAATTATACGTTAGATTCAATAATGTCGTTCATGTGTGTGGTGGACTACAGCCTCGCAAAGTGATGCGATTCCTGTTTCAAGAATTCATTGCATGGAAGATAAATACGGTAAATTTAATGATTATGTATTATATATATATCTGGATGAAAAATAAATCTATAATTTTTAATTTCTTTAATTTAATCATTTTAAAAAATGGAAACAACGTTCATGCATAAGTATGGCTTATCGTCTCCATAAAAAATGTAATCTATTATTTTCTCTAGATTTTAATGATTACTATAAACAAATATATAATGAATATATATAAATATATATGATATTTATATCATGGTTCACATTCCATATACTATTAAACTGATATCTTGTTAAAATTAAAAATATTACCAAACTAAAACATGCATTAAAAGTGAAGTAATTATCACCCAAAACTGTGATTTTAACATTGAACTAATAAGAAACTGGTAATAAATGAGTATAAGTAAATATTATATTGATTGAGATATTATTATGGTTCTATAATATATTTATAACAAATATTTATTTATTATATATCTGGTTTATAAACAAACAAAGTATTTGGATCATAGGGTAAGGGCTTCTTGTCTCACTTTTATTTTTGTGAGACATACCCCATATTCACCCCTTATTCAATTGTGTGCTGTATATACTCTATATTTTGATGTGTTATATAATGAATATATTTCTATTAATGGTAATTAATTTTTAATTTTATGTTATTTATTTCATAGGGATTTTGATTCAAATTTTATGAATGTGGTAATGCTTTATTTTGCAATCTCATCATTATTCAAGATTTTTTTTATTAAACTCTCCCTTGGGGGAATCATTTTGTATTTCTATCATATAACCAATATATTTATTTATACTCTAGTATTTTAATACCTTTTAAATTAATAGTATAATTTTACCACTCTTTGTTACTTAATATAATTGAGAAAATGTTTTTAAAAATGGAGAACATTGATTCTTCCTTCAGACATAAATCCATATTCTTCCAAAACTAGGTTTTCTAAAAACATTTTCAAATATTATTTTATAATTTTTAGAATGATTTATTAATGAAATTTTTAACAATTTTATATTTAAAAAAATTAATGGAATCTTTACTTTATTTTCTAAATAAGGGTGACTGGGCTTTTACTGAAAATGAGAAAGGAATATTCATTTGTATGTGTGTGACATGAAAAGAATTTTTCACCATTATGAAAAATCAATGATTTAATTTTTTTTACAATTATTCAAATGTAATTTTTAATTAAATATGTTATCAAAATATATTTTGAAATTTAAGTTTTAAAATTTAATTTTTAAATTGAGAAGTTTATTTTTCAAAAGAATATTTTAATGAAATTTTTATGGATTTTTATATCAATCGATGATATACGACCTTTCTTATAGTTATGATCCACTGGTCATTTTTTCTATTGATATCATCATAATTATTTTCTTAGATGATTTATGATTACTTTGATTGGGGGTGTACTATTTTGATACAATTCATTATTTACTCTGAATGGTGAGTGATTATGTTTATTGATTGGGGTAATTATTTAAATTTTGTAAGTTAGTTTTTTAATATGAATATTCATGTTGATAATGTTTATCCCACTTTTTATAAAAATACATTGGACTTATTAAGTGGTATATGGGACCACTATTTACCCATGATGAATCATTAGGTATCATAAGACAAACTAGATTGGGATTCGGTTGAGGACTTACCCATTTATTTATATTTCATGGAATAAATCATGGACAGTATGTTTTAGATGTTTGGAAATATGAATTGCATCACTATGATTTCGAATATTAATAATCCATGTGATTGTATGATTAGTTGTAACATACATGCCTGAGTTCAAATGTCAAGGTATTATTTATATGAAATTATTTGAAAATCATTTATTCTTGTCATATAATTATCAGGTTGTCGATTAAATTGAATCTATTTTAGTTCTTTCCCATGTCATATTGATTATGATCTATTTATTCATATCTTAAATTGTATGCATACCCTTACCAAACATATGAACTCACCCATTTCTTATGTTTTATTATTCTTGGGATACGAAGAAGTGTAATATGATTTATATGCAAAGATATGATAAATGAAAGAGTGTAGTAATAAAATAAAATAATATGTTGAATTTATATTTTCAATTATAATGTGATACTTAAATATATATCTTGTTAACCAAGACTTCTAAGCTATTTGGTCCATTGGGATGTGAATCCTTGTATCTAGTGTCAATGTAATTAAGAAACCACTAAATCTGGGATACTAGGGTCTAGGTAATTACAATTGGTATTAGAGGAAGAATTTTACAAACCACGGGAACTAGATTTTGGAAAACATAATTTACAAAACAAACACTATGATATACATTGAGGATATGTATAGAAGAACATCCAAATGTTTTGGTAATAAAGAGTTTATGATGTTTTTCCTAGAAATACATCCTTGTTGGGGTAATACATGTTGATGTGGAAGTGGAATAGTTTTACCTAGGGGTAATCACTCCAAAAATAGTGTATTGTGATTGACCTAATAGTCTCATGGTGCACAAAAATGGGCCTTATTACACGCCTAGTTTGACAGTCTTGGGGGGTATACTTATGGAAATTCACATTTTTTTAATAAAACAATATAAATTATTTAAAATTAAATATATTCCCAAATAAATAATTTTTTTATTATGTAACATTCTACGCATAATTTTTTCAAATTATGTTAGTTATTTCACTAGTTTTGTAATTATATGCAATGTTTCATAAATTCATGACATAATCTAATGTATTCTATTATTTATAAATGGTTCATAGTATAAGGAATATGAAACATATCAATGATATACCCCATATCGGTATTTCCCAACATTGAAAGATAATTGAAATGGAGATGGTGATGTAGATGGAACTTATGAAATTATAACCATATTGTGGAAACAGACTCAAGTTATGAGTAAAAAACAATCTTGTAAGAAGAATCCTTATCATACTCTATATGGTGTATCAAATTTTCACTAATCCATTCATAAAAAATCCTAGCAATTCAATGGGACTAAAAATAAAATAATTTCTGAGAAATGGATAAATTCCATAGAAAATAAATTTATCGCTTTGGGAAGTAATGAAAGGGATAAGTTAGTCATGAATATTTATCGTCCCTCTAGGGATGCTGATAAATCGATGTCATTAATTAAAAACACTATGTATGAGGCAAAAATATTAAACATATAGTGGAATGATGTTAAGTTACTCTTCTGGGAATGATATTTTTCTCTTCACCAATGACTGGATATGGAAAGACAACCCCTGAATCTATGAAAAAAGGAATTTAAAATTTTTCCTAAGTTTGAATCAAACATTATAAGGTTATAAAGGAATTACAAAAACTATGTAAAAAATACAAATAGAATTATTTACCATTAATTTTATGGGATTTAGAATATTCCTTGAAAGTAACTAGTCTTTGAAAATTTCTTATTATACAAGAATATAATGTCATGTGCTTCAAGATAAAGAAAGATGTATCCAAGAATAATGGGTAAAAGGGAGGAAAAGGAACAAGGGGACATTAGATAAAAATATATATAATGGGAAGATGTGAGGACCCAGACTCCTAGGGTCCTTTCCTTTTCCAAAAACCTGGATCCTAAAGGGGTAGCATCTTGGTTTGAGGCCGATCGGTGAGATCGACCGATCGGTGAGACCGATTGGTGTCACCCAGCCTTGTTGGGGTTTTTCCAGTGACGTGCACAAATTGGGTTTTAAACCCTACTTTAACCCCTTTAAGCTCGTTTTAAAGCCCAGTAACGCCCATAAATGTCATTTAATTTAAATATTTAATGAATTAACCAGGTTTGTGCATCGGTTTAAACCGCCCGACCCTTTAATGGTGTGTGGGGCCGTGTGGTCAACCCACGACCCCGCTCCTTACGCGGTTTCGCATTCTTATCTCAACCATCCCCGGACTTTATAAACAAAAGAAAGGGTACTCCTAGGTTTCTTTTCTCGATCACCTTGTGCTAGAAGTACCTTTCGATCAGACGAGCTGATTTTCATTTAGACGAGCCGCATCCCTATCCGTGGAGTTCCACGCCCAGGCTTAGTGTCGATCGTTGATTAACAAGTAGGTAATTTCTCCTTCGTCTCTTCCTTTTTGTGTATCATGCATGGTGGTCATGCTTTTGATTCTGTATAATTGGATGAACCAACCCTAAATAAAGTTAATGAACTGATTCTATAAAGAACGAAGTGGGGGGGGGTTGTGAATGATGACTATGCTCTGTTTTATGATCTTCTTTTCTGAATTTTGTGGGCTTACGCCTTCTGAAAATCATGGCCATTGGTGGTCTTTCTATGTGCACTAATGAACCCCAGGTGATGTTTTAAATGGCATGTTTTTTAGTTGTGAACTCTTGCTATGAAAATGAAATTGGTTAATCACTTATATCCGGCTAAATAAATTGAGGCACCGGGATCAATCCTTCTGTGATAACCCCAGATAAAGCGCACTGAAATTAAAATCATGGAGTGTGTTAAATTTTATAATTCTGAAAATACCGGCATGGGCCTGTTTAGTGGTGGTGGTTTGGTTGATTTTCCTTTATGGGCCATTTTCTGGGTGATTTGGGTGGGGATGGGATCCCCTGTTGTTATGGATTCAATGGTTGTGAATTTTATAACCGGGTGGTTACCTTGTTTATATCACGAATTGGGGTGGAATA
Source organism: Viscum album (assembly GCA_963277665.1). Lineage (NCBI taxonomy): Eukaryota > Viridiplantae > Streptophyta > Magnoliopsida > Santalales > Viscaceae > Viscum > Viscum album. The sequence continues at coordinate 1,223,330,775 of OY728159.1, forward strand.
CTCTGTTTTTGAGAACCCTTTTGGCTCCTAGATATTAGACATGGGGATATATCTTGGGTTTTCTTTGGTTGTTATGGATTTACGAGAAAACCATGTGTGGATGTTATAGTTAATGTTTGACTATTTGCTTTCCTGGTCTTATTCCTATGCTTTCTAGTTGCCTAAGTTGGTGCAGAACTTAATTAAACATCACTGCTAAATATTAAAATGAATGGGACAAATGGGTTTTGATGGCGAGAGTTGTGACTCAGACTTGAGTGTTGTTTGTGTTCCTTTGGCTGGCTAAAAATCCTAAACTTGGGAGAGTGCTTGTTACCTATATATATACTTGTAGTTTTGTGTTTCTTATTCGCACCCCACCCAAGTTGAGCACTTAGTGCCGAACACCCCCATTTCATGGGGGGCGATTTTTTTTCCAACACTATTATTAGTGGCTGGTTATTAGCACCTTTTCTACTCCCTTTCCCGGATAGCCCATGTATCTTTAGGCAGGTTGTGATGGCCTGAGGCCATTATTAGCAAAAGAACCTTCGGGCGGGGTAGTTTGGTGGTTATGTCCCAGGCGTGTGAGGGCAGGTGGTTTCCCAAGTATCTTCGGGATGAGGCCCAGGTGTCTTCGGTCGTGGTAGTGGATCTTCTAGCCCAGGTGTCATCAGGCATGGTGGTGGTTGTTTTGGCCGAGGTTTTTGCAAGCATGGTTACGTGTGACATTTGTGGCCAAGGTGTGTGCGGGTGGGGTTTGGCAGTGGGACTGCGTGAGGTTGTGGCCCAGGTGTGTGCGGGCAGGGTGTCGCAGTGGGACTGTGGTGAGAATGTCCGAATTGGTTCGATGCATAGGATGACTTCAATAACCATTTGGAATGTGGCGTAGGGTACCCAAACATTGATGTGATCTTATTATATATATAACTTGACTTGTGTTATTTGGGGAGTGTTCCTTGGTGAGGCTTGGGTGGATAGATTACCTTGTTAGGTGTTTGGTTTACTCTTTTTTCTCATGGGACTTTAGTATGTTCCCACACTTGTGCACGAGAGTCTTTGGTTTTCCCAACTGAGTATACTTGTATGCTCACCCTACGTATATAAAACTACTTTCAAGTTTCCAGGAGGACTTTGGTGATCGCACGGAACCATACTAGCTAGGACCTTTGGGTCAGTTGCAGTTTCTATTTTTCTTTCTTTGGTACTTTACACTTATAGTCACTTTGTTGTTTTTAATATTGTAACATGCATTGGGAATGGTCCTTGTCTTTACTTTTACTTTTTGCTTTTGTTGTTGTTGGGATTTACCATCTTATCTCCCAATCCTATTAAAACAAAAGGGTAATGTCTTCCATTTAGTGTCTGATTCTATACCCTTGGTGCTAGTCGTCAATCTGGGACCTATTGAAGGCGGGTTTCGAGGGTCATTACCTATCCTTCAACCTAAAGAAGGAAGGTCCTGGTAATCTACTGACCCTTCCCTCCATCTGGTGAAGGCGGGTCGTGATAGAATGGTATTAGAGGTGAGGTTGAGAGATAGGATGGAGACTGGAGTTAGGCACAGAGAGGATTGCATGGGACGGTAGGGCGACATTGTTGGGTGACCTTGGTGCGTGAATTAGGCCAGGGAAGACCGGCTAAGACATGGGATTTTAGGCCCCCCGTGATCTGATGCAAGGACTCTGGACCTACTGAACGACCAAGTGTGGCCATGCTGATTTAAGTGTACAGACCCTAGGAAAGGTACATGCATCATAAAGACTTGTGTTCTCGTGTTTTTGGGGTGTCTTGGGAATTAAGAAAAAATAAAAAGTTTAAGAAGGTTTAAGAACAATATTCTGCACTACTTGGTCTTAGTCAATCCTTGTTTACCTTGTAGATATGACAACTGGAAGGCGACCACGTTTGGTGCGGGATATCGAGGCCCTGAAGACTACCTTGGCCGATCGGTAGAGAGCTGATCGAGAGGAGGAGGACGACCAGTGGCAGAATACAAATAGGGCCTTCCAGCAACAACCCCTATAGAATTATGAGGGCCGCACCTCTGATATGAAGATGGAGGGCTGCATAGATGAGCTAGTAATAGCCTTCTGCTTGATCTGTGGTCCGATCGAGTACTGGGTCCCTCTGGCTATCAGCAATAAGTGGGGAGCTTCACGTCTGTGGTGGAAACCTTACCTGGGGGAGAGGAGAGTGGCTGAGGTGGCATGGGATGATTTCGAGAAGGAGTTCCGGGCGGAATTCCTCTCTTCGGCGATGAAGGCGAAAAATAGAGAGGAGTTACTCTCCCTCCAGCAGGGGAGTATGTCATTGAGGGAGCTAGGAATAATGTTCTAGGACCTCATACATTTTTCTCCGGACCTCTTTCCCGACGAGGAGTCTTGAGAAAGAGGTTTAGGGGAGGTTCTCCGACCCTCCCTCTAGTATGTTGTTACCCCCTTTACCCTGTCGATGTACTTGGAGGTCCAGAAGAAGGCCGAAGTGGTGGAGAGGATGCATTCTCTCGAAGGTGGGTCACGATAGGGGATCCAACTGGGACCATCGAAGGGGAAGGCCTCCAGCACCAGGCCTCGAGCATCAGGACCCTCTAGGTTCCGATCAGCAGGGAGCAGGCCGCAACAGTTTTAGTTCTGGTCCCCTTGTCATCACCCATTTCATTCGGGCCCGGGACTGTAGTGCTTCATCTGCGGGAGCCATGGACATCTATGGAGTCAATTCCCGGACCGGGTACTATACGACGGTGGCAGACAGCCCCAGCACCTGCCCCAACAGCAGCTTCCAGTCAGGCCTTTCCAGCAGTAGCAGAAGGGATAGCGAGCTCTTATGAGGGCGGACGTAGGAGGAGGAGGCCGACCTTAGGGCGCTCCTCAGGGACCTTGAATGGCGCGTGGTCGGGGTGGTGGCCAACAGCCGAGGGGCAGAGGAGCTGGACGTGGACAGTTACACGCTACGGAGGCAGCAGTTCTAGCAGGGCCGAAGGTTGTTTGAGGTACGATCAGTTTGTTCAGTACCCTTGCTTATGCCTTGTTCGATACCAGAGCTTTGCACTTCTTTTTTGCACCCAGTATAGCCTTTGCCTTGGGTCTAGATGTCGAGATACTTCCAATGCCCCTGGTGATGAGCACACCAGTAGGTGGTTAGACCGACTTGTTATTTGTTTGTCGAGGATGTCGACTGATGATAGGGCCACATCAGTCAGTTAGGGATCTTCTTTCTACTACAGATACAACCATACTATGTCATCCTAGGCATCGAATGGCTATTCTATGTGTGTGCCATCATCAACTGCTTCCGAGGAAGGGTTGTGGTCTCAGACTTGGGCGGCCTGCGTGTTACCTTCACCAGCGAGCGTAGCAGCCAAAAGGGCATCAGGTGAGAGGAACCCCTTCTCTCCTTATTAGCCGATCTGTTAGTGGAGTCAGTACAAGCTGAGATGGTGGAGGTGCCTGAGATTGTTCGTGAGTTTATGGAAGTATTTCCCGAGGAGGTGACAACTCTACCCCCTCGACGGGATATCGAGTTTGGGATAGACTTGGAACCTGGTGCTCATCCGATCTCGATGGCTCTTTACCATATGGCACCTTCGGAGCTACAGGAGTTGCGGATTCAGATTGACGATCTGATGAAGAGAGGTTATGTTCGACCAAGTGTGTCACTGTGGGGTGCTCCAGTCTTGTTCGCATGGAAGGCGGATGGTGGTCTCAGGTTGTGCAAAGACTATAGGAGGCTCAATCCGCTGAAAATCAAGAATCACAACCCCCTTCTGAGGATAGACGATCTTTTCGACCAGCTGATAGGGGTAGGGTGGTTCTCGAAGATCGACATGTGGTCTGGGTATCACCAGTTGAGAGTGAAAGAGGGAGACAAACCAAAGACAGCGTTCAAGTGGAGATATGGACACTTCGAGTTCATATTCATGCCTTTCAGTGTTATGAATGCCCTGGCTGTGTTCATGGGGCATATGAACACCATCATCCGGAAGCAGCTGGATCGGTTCGTAGTTGTGTTCATCGACGACAGCCTGGTCTATTCAGGATTTTAGGAGGACCATGCAGAGCACCTGAGGACGGTTTTGGAGGTCCTCCGACAACATCATCTCTATGGGAAGTTGTCAAAATTCAAATTCTGTACAAAAGAAGTGCACTTACTCGGGAACGTGGTGTCCAAGCAGGGGGTTGCGGTTGACCCATAAATGGTTGAGGCAGTTGTTTCTTGGGCAGCACCAAAGAATGTGGCAGAGGTCCATAGTTTCCTCGGGCTGGTGGGTTACTATCGAGGGTTCGTACCCAACTTCTCTTGAGTTTCAGCCCCTTTGATAGCCTTGACCAAGAAAGACAATGTTTTCATGTGGAGTGAGCAGTGTGAGTCAGCCTTTAGCTATCTGAAGAAGAATTTGGTTAGTTCCCCAGTGATGAGATTACCAGAAGAAGGGGTGGCGTATGAGGTGTTCTGTGATGCTTCAGGATAAGGCCTGAGATGTGTGTTGATGCAGTGACAAGAAGTAATCTCTTATAGGTCTAGGCAGCTATGCCCTTATGAGCGTAATTATGCCACCCATGACCTGGAGCTTGTAGCGGTCATTTTTTCACTGGAGTTATGGCAGCACTACCTCATCGGAGAATGCTTTGTGGTCTTCACAGATCACAAAAGATTGAGGTATATCTTCTCCCAACGAGACCTAAACTTGCGGTAGTGGAGGTGGATGGAGTTCCTCCTGGATAATGACTTCGATATCTCATACACTTTAGGGAAGGCGATTGTAGTGGCTGATGCCTTGAGCAGGAGATCACGGAAGGATGCGGTCCGAGAGTCAGCAGACTCCTGGAAGGCAATGGAGCAGTTGGCTGCCTTACACCTGGATGTGAGGATGGATAACGGTAGAGGTTTCCTGTATTAGATGGCAGTATAGTCGTCTCTATTTCAGCAAGTGGGGGAATCTTAGTGGGGAGACCCAGAGTGCGATGTGATGCACAACCGAGTTGACCAGGGCAATGCTCCGGAAGTATGGACGGAGGATGGCCAAAACTGGATGCTTTTCCCGGGAAAGTTGTTTGTTCCCAAGGTGATGTGCAGCAAGGTTCTCAGTGAGTTCCACAACTCACCCCTAGCAGTACACCATGGAGTGTCCAAGATGTACCAGGGACTAATGATACAGTTTTGTTGGCCCGGAGTGAAGCGAGCAGTGGCAGAGTTTGTGGCCAAGTGCTTAGTGAATTAGCAAGTGAAGGCTGAACACCGAGTTCCAGACGGCCTACTGTAGTCTCTAGAAGTTCCCGAGTGGAAGTGGGACGACATCTCGGTGGACTTTTTCATGGGACGTCCCATGGTCCAAGGGGGATACGATGCCATCTGGGAGGTAGTGGACCGGTTGAAGAAATCATCTCACTTTCTGGCAATAAAGGAGTCAAGTGCAGTGGATGCTTGGGCACGAAGGTACGTGAATGAGGTGGTGTAGTTTCATGGATTTCTGAGGTCCATAGTCTCAGATAGGGATACACATTTTTTCTCACGACTCTAGAAAGGTTTGCAGCATGCTTTTGGCACCCAGTTATGCCTTAGCACTTCTTTCCACCCGCAGACAGATGGGCAGACAGAGCGCACCATCCAGACGTTGGAGGATATGTTGCAGGCATGGGTTCTGGACTCAGGAGGATCATGGGTGCGACACATGCCCATGATAGTTTTTGTCTAAAATAATATCTATCACTCTACCATTGGTATGGCCCCATTTGAAGCCTTGTACGGGAGGCTATTCCATTCACCTATGTGTTGGACTGAAGTAGAAGAGGCAGACATCCTTGGCCCTGAGGTGGTGCATAGCACGACAGAGAAGGTTCAGCTCACACACGAATGGTTGAAGGCGGCACATGACCGATGGAAGTTGTATGCTGATACCAAGAGGAGGCCCTTGGAATTTGAGGTTGGAGACCACGTGTTATTGAAGGTCTCCCCTCGGCATTGACAATGGAGGTTCGGAAAAGGGAGTAAGCTTTATCCCAGGTTCATCAGACCCTTCGAAGTGTTGCGGCGGGATGGCGAAGTGGCTTATCAGCTAGCGTAACCACCGCTGCTACTAAGGATACATGATGTCTTCCATGTGACCCAGATTCATCGTTACCTGCATGACGATTCACACGTCCTTGATTGGGGAGAGCTAGACATCGAGGATGACATGACTTTTTTGGAATGACCTGTGATGATCGAGGATCGTGAGGAGAAGGTGCTCTATGGGTGAACCATCCCCTTGGTTCGTGTGTTGTGGAGACTCGGTGGGCTTGAGGAGAGTACGTGGGAGAGGGAAGCACAGATGTGTGCCCAGAACGCAGAGTTGTTTGGAGTTTTATACTGTTCTATTATACCTGTTGTGGTAGAATGTTTTGTCCTGTAGGCTATGGAATATGTTGTTTTCTTTTCTTCTGAATGTGTGTGAAAAGTCCAGGCTACGGGGAGGGGAGGACCTGAACCCTAATCAAGATGCATTAAGGTGGATGTGATTAAACCTTTGCGGGAGAGTTAGAGCCACCCAAAGTGGATAGTATCTTGACATGGAGAAGGAGACTCCCCAACCCACATGGATGGTTAGTTTGACATTGTATGTTTCTTGATTCTTGACAGGGAGGTGTCCTTAGTTAACAATGAGGTTCACTATTGAGAAGTATCTTTCGAGGTGATTGTTTGGACCCGCTCTTTCCTTCTGGGTTGTTTAAATTCTTGAGGGCGAGAATAGTTTGAGAGGTATCTGATGTGATGACCCAGACACTTAAGATCCTTTCCTTTTCCAAAATCTGGATCCTAAAGGGGTAGCGTCTCGGCGTGAGGCCGATCGGCGCGACCGATTGGTGCGACCGATCGGCACGACCGATTGGAGAGACAGATCGGCGCCACCAATAGGTGCAACCGATTGGTGAGACCAACCTGCCGATCAATAAGACTGATCGGAGAGACCAAATGATCAGTGTCACGCAGCCTTGTCGGGGTTTTTCCAGTGACGTGTGAAAATTGGGTTTTAAACCCTACTTTAACCCCTTTAAGCTTGTTTTAAAGCCCAGTAACACACATAAATGTCGTTTAATTTAAATATTTAATGAATTAACCTGGTTTGTGCATCGGTTTAAACCACCTGACCCTTTAATGGCATGTGGGGCCGCGTGGCCAACCCACGACCCCGCTCCTTATGCGGTTTTACATTCATATCTCAACCGTCCCTGGCCTTTATAAACAAAAGAAAGGGAACACCTAGGTTTCTTTTCTCGATCACCCTGTGCTAGAAGTACCTTTCTATTGGACGAGCCGCTTTTCATTCAAACGAGCTGCATCACTATACATGGAGTTCCACACCCAGGATTAGTGTCGATCATTGATTAACAAGTAGGGAATTTCTCCTTCGTCTCTCCCTTTTTGTGTATCATGCTGGGTGGGAATAATTTTGATTCTTTAGAATTGGATGAACCAAACCTAAATAAATATAATGAACAGATTCTATAAAAAATGAAGGGGAGGTTGTGATTGATGACGCTTCTTTGTTTTATTATATTCTTTTCTGAATTTTTCGAGCATACGCATACTGAAAATCATGGAAATTGGTGGTCTTTCTCTGTGCACTAGTGAACCCCTAGTGATGTTTTAAATGGATTGTTTTATAGTTGTGAACTCCTGATGTGAAAAGAAAATTGGTTAATCACGTATATACGGCTAAATAAATTAAGGCACTGGGATCAATCCTTTTGTGATAACCCTGGTTAAAGTGCACAGAAATTGAAATCATGGAGTGTGTTAAATCTTTTAAATTTGAAAATACCGGCATGGTCCTGCTTAGTGGTGGTGGTTTGGTTTCTTTTCCTTCACGGGCCATTTTCTTGGTGATGTGGGTGGGGATGGGATCCCCTCTTGTTATGGATTCAGCGGTTGTGAATTATAAGACCGGGTGGTTACCTCGTTTATATCACGAATTGGGGTGGAATCCTCTATTGTTGAGAAACATTTTGTCTCCTGGATATTGGACATGGATCTATATATTGGTTTTTCTTTGGTTTTTGTGGATTTACGAGAGAAACGGGTGTGGATGTTTTAGTTAGTGTTTGACTCTTTTCTTTCCTGGTCTTGTGCCTATGCTTACTAGTTGCCCAAGTAGGTGCAGAACATAATTAAACATCACTACTGAACATGAAAACGAATGGGACAAATGGGTTTTGAGGGTGAGATTTGTGACTCGGACTTGAGTGCTGTTTGTGTCCCTTAGGTTGGCTGAAAATCTAAACTTGGGAGAGTTCTTGTTACCTATATATATACTTCTAGTTTTGTGTTTCTTATTCACGCCCCACCCAAGTTGATCACTTAGTGCTGAACTCCCCCATTTCATGGGGGAGGGTGTTTTTCCCAACACTATTATTAGTGGCTTGTTATTAGCTCTTTTTATGCTCCCTTTCCCAGATATCCCAAGTATCTTTGTGCAGGCTGTGACGGCCTGAGGTCCATTATTATCACAAGAACCTTCGGGCGGGGTAGTGTGGTGGTTATGGCTCAGGCGTGTGTGGGCAGGTGGTTTCCCAAGTATCTTTGGGATGAGGCCAAGGTGTCTTCGGGCGTGGCAGTGGATCTTCTATCCTAGGTGTCTTTGGGCATAGCAGTGGTTGTTCTGACCAGGGTGTTTGCAGGCATGGTAACGTGTGACAGTTGTAGCCCAAGTGTGTGCGAGCGGGGTATGGCAGTGGGACTGCGTGAGGTTGTGGCCCAGGTGTGTGGGGGTGGGGTTTGGTAGTGGGACTACGGGAGGTTGTGGCCGAGGTGTGTGCCGGTAGGGTTTGGCAGTGGGACTACATGAGGTTGTGGCCCAGGTGTGTGTGGGGGGGGGGGTGGCAGTGGGACTACGGTGAGAATGGCAGGATTGGTTCGATGTGTAGGATGTCTTCAATAACTAGTGGGAAAGTGGCGCGGGGTACCCACACATCGATGTGCACTTATTATATATATTACATGACTTGCATTATTTGGGGAGTGTGCCTTGGTGAGGCTTGGGTCGATAGTTTTCCTTGTTAGGTGTTTGGTATACTAGTTTTCTCATGGTACATTAGTACGTTCCCCCACTTGGGCATGAGAGTCTTTGGTTTTATTTAATGAGTATATTTGTATGCTCACCCTACATATATAAAACTGCTTTCATATTTCCTGGAGGGCTTCGGGGATCGCGGGGGACCATACTAGCATGGACCATCGGAGCAGTTGCAGTTTCTTCTTTTCGTTCTTTGGTACTTTACACTTGTAGTAACTTTGTGGTTTTTACTTTTGTAACATGCATTGGTAATGGTCCTTGGATTTACTTTTACTTTCTGCTTTTGGTGTTGTTTGGATTTACCATCTTATCTCCCAATCCTATTAAAAGAAAATGGTAATGCCTTCCATTTAGTGTGTGATTTTATACCCTTGGTGCTAGTCACCACTCCGGGACCTATAAAATGCGGGCTTCGGGGGTCCTTATCTCTCCTTCATCATAAAGAAGGAAGGACCTAGAAATCTGCTGACCCTTCCCTCCTACTGGTGAAGGCGGGTCGTGACAAAAGATGTGACAGATGGATTTCCAAACATGTGATTCTTGTGGGAGGAAACACAGTGGCACATGATTAAAATTAAATGGAGTTTGAATCAACTTTGGAGAAAAAAAAAAATCCTGCTTGTGATTTCTATGGTAATAAATAATCATCCATTGCCCAATGATTATACTATTCGGAGAATTGAATCTATGAAAATTAATGTACCAAGAATCAAGAAAATATACCTATAAAGATAGAATTGGTCAAGCTCATGCTTATACTATTAGTACTAATAGAGTGGAATGATTAATGTTCTTATGTTTGGATTTAGTAATAATGTAATATGAGTATTTTTATCAATAATAATCCAGTTATATGAATTATTAAATGTATATCTATTTTAATATAGTGTTATTTAATTTAGGATATGAGAGAATATGTCCAATTATATTAAAGACCATTAAAAGTGATTTAGTGAAAAGTTAAACTTCAAGGAAAACACTTGATTGATCAAGGATTACAATTAATATGTTCTCAATGTTGAGATAATAATGATCAATTTGTTTTTATAAAGGTATTGGTAATGGTTTTTATTTATCCACTATTTTATTTTTAGGTAATTATTGTTTTTTATAATTTTAGAGAATTATGGGAATTATAATAAAATGATTTAAGAAAAAGGACAATATGCATATCTGCGAAAAACCTATCACATCAGGCATGGTCTTGGGGTCTAAAAAACAAAGTAAAATAACGGTAAAGCACCTACCACTGGCCAAATTCTTTTTTCAATTAATAATACTTTTATTTTGTAGAAATGATCTGATAATTAAAAAAATTAAGAGTGGATAATGATAATCTTTTAGAGTCACTCTAGAGGTTTAGATATTTATGTATATTAACAGACTTGTCACTCTATTATTTATCTTATGGTCCCTCGAAAGTAAATTTTAGTTATTTGGGAATAAAAAATTCATCTTGGTTATTCATTTATTATATTAATAAATAAATTCTAGAATGACTAAAGAACAGCCAAAATATGAAATCGTGTGTATGAAATAAAAAGATATCAATTAATTAATTTTTTTTATGTTTTGGAAATGGATAAGTAAATGAGAATGTTATCATATTACATACATTTACATCATGGATTTATGGATTTATGGTTGTTAACATTCTCTTAATAATTCAATTTCTTATGATAAATGATATGTATCCCAATTTACTAATCTGTGGGCAATATTTTTTTTCTTCCATGTCCATATCATCACATCCCACTTATGTTATCTAATGTGAAACCTAGTTTTTTGATTATTCTTAATTTCCTTTGTAATTCACATTCACTATTATTAAGAGGATTTTTAATTGACCCATATCATGATGTGTGATTTCAAGAAAGTCATTTTCAATTATCCAACCATTTATTATAAACATCACGAATAAATTTGGAAGATGTGGTTCATTTAAGGGGGGACCAATGTAACATCCTGAGATTGGAAAATAGGAAAAAAATATTTAGTAGAATATATTACATGATACACCAAGATAAAAAGATAATTTAAACCCTTCATACTTTATGATATATTTTTTCTTAAATAAATTCTATTTCATTGATAACATTAAATTCCTGAAACAATGGATTTGGATGAAATTTGATACTCTATTAAAACATTAATATTTAAAAATGACATTATAACCTCTGAATATTAATAAATAAATAAATAAAATTCTATGACTTAAAAATTTATAAAAAAAATTCAATGGTATTAAATTTATTTGAAATAAAATAAGAAACATTCGAAAGACAAAGAAATGTTTTCTGAAAAAAATGTATTTTTCTAAAAAGAGGTCTTGTTTCCCTTTGAACACATTTTCTAAATTTAAAATTTAAAACTTTTATAAAATATATTTTAAAAAATAAAATTCTTTTTTAAAATAATAATTTCAAAATTATCTTTTGATTAATATTGTGTATTTTTCTAATACGTTTCATTTTTTATGAATAGTGAAAAATACTGATTTTTATTTAAAAGTTCATTTTCATTTAAATTGTTTAAAATGTTACATTATATTTTAAATTAATAGTAAATTCAAATAAGATATATTATATTATATTTTAACTAATTTATTTATTTTTTATCAATTTTATGTTCAATTTTCATATAATATCTTTCCATACTTATGGAAATCGTATTTTGGAAACCAACTTTTTTGACACGCCCGCAGGTGTAACTTTAAATTGGATTCAAACACTTATGTGAAAAAAAATTTAAGAAATTGATTCCTTAATTTTAATTATAATTATTAAAATTATATAATAAGGTCACTTTAATTTATCACAATTTTTAATAGTAATTGAATTAAAAATTAATTATTGTGGTTAAGGTGAAAACAGGTTTATTGGGGGTTTATTAAAATGATAATGGATAAAATGACCTACCAATTTTTCCAACACCAATTTAATGCAATACAGTTTACCTCATATCCTACATGGATTGATAATGGCCCATTTTAGAGGCTTTTCCAATGATAAAAATGTGCATGTAGTTGATTCTTTTAAAAAAACATCTTCGTGCACTCCCCCACTTATAAAATGCCACCCTTCTCCTCCCATAAGAACAATTCAAAATCCATTTTAATAAACAAATACATGTAAAATAAATAAATAACTCTAATAAAAACTATATAGTAAAAAAAATTATCATAATGTCATCATGGGAGTTTATTGGTGCAAACCAATAGAGGTCGTTTGAAGAATAGGTAAAGTTCTTAAATGATAATTTTTATTTTCTTACCTTGTGAACCTCCTTAAAAAATTATTCAATAATTATAAAATAATAGAAAAAAGATATCCCTAATACTATAATGATTTTATGTTAATCAAATAACCTATATCCATCTCCATTTCCATCAAATGGGACACAAAATTGTCATTCATTTGTACGACGTACTATCACCTCGTGAACTATTGTTATTCGTATTCCATAAACACCTCTCATGATTGGATATAATGATTAATTTTATTATTATATGATATTTATGATATTTTTATACCTATTTAATTATATTAACATATCTAACTTCTTACCTCCCAACACTTTGGAAAACAATAATGTCGCTCGTGTGCATGGCAGACTATGGCATTGCGAACCAATATGATGTTCTTTCTTTTTTATTTTAATCGTACAGTAATAAAGATATATTAAATTAATATATATTATATATATATATAATAATTATACTTATTTAATTATTATATCATATATTCCTTTTTACATTCTATTTTGTGGGGGAAACTGTAACAACGTTCATGTGTACGCTGAATTACCACCTTGTGATTGGATGTGATACGTGTTTCACTAACACATTGCTTGGAAAATGATTAGGGAAAATTTAATAAATATATGTGATATTTATGATATATAATTGGTTCTTTAATTTTAATATATTATTTAACATTCTTTCATTTCATTCGTCGATAGAATGGAAACAACGTTCATGGTACGTAAAACTTACCCTCTCCATTAACGTTGTGATACACTATATATATAAAACTTTTTATTATTATTATGAATACATATATAATGAATATATATGATATTTATATCATGATTTAAATTATTTATACGAATTCACTAGGGTAAAAATAAAATAATAAAATTAATGAACTAAAACATACATGAAAAACGAAGCAATTATAACCCAAAACATGATTTTAATAAAGAATTACTAATAAATGGGTGATAAAACACTATAGGTAGACAATATATGGTTTGATATAAGTGATTATTATTTTGTAATATTTTTTTATTGATATAAATTTATTATATAAGAGGTTCATACACATAATAATAAGGTCAAACCTGGGGAAAGGGTTTCTCATATCACATATATTTTTGTTTGACATACACTATATTCACCCATATTAACTTTATGTAGTGGATAAATACACATTTTTATATGTTATGTAATTAATATATATGTTTTCATGGAATTTAATGAACCATTCTATTTTTTTATTTCATGGGGAAACGATTCAAAAGTTACCCAAAGTGGTGATGGTTTATTTCACAATCTCATCATTATTTGGCATTATTTTTGTATATCCTTTATTAATTCCTAAAATTTTCATGGAATAATAAAATTTTATCCCTCTTCGGTGCTTAATATAATTGAGAAATGTTTTATAAGAAATGACAACAATATTTCTCTTTTCTTTAAAAAATCCATTTACATCCTGAACATTGTTTTCTAAAATTGATTAAAAAATGATTTTAGAATTTTCCAAATTATCTATTAAATAAATTATTAACAATTATTTTATTTTTAATAAATATTTTGAAATGAATCACTTTGTCATTTTAAAAACAAGTATCGTATGAATTTTACAGAAAATGTATCTTGAATCATTGATTTTGCATGTATGACATGAGTGTAATTTTCCTTCATCATGGCCAATAAATCTTTTAAATTTTATTTTACAAGTTTTGAAAGGTTTTGTTTAAAATAAAATTATTTTAAACATTTATTGTTAACGTTTTTCAATGGTTTTTTGTAGAGTTAAAAGGTTATTTTCCTCCAGAATGTTTTTAATGAATGTTTTATGCTATTTATATCAATGGATGACAAAAATCCATTATTATATTTGTAATACACTATGTATAAGTTTGATTAATATCATAATTATTATTTCATTAGATGGTGTTTGATCATTTTCACAACAGTTGTACTATTTTGAAACCATTATCCATATTAATCTAATTAGTTTATGATTATATTTATTGACTGAGGTAATTATTAACATTTCATATGTTTGTTTTTAAAAATTAATGTTTATGTAGATTATGTTAACTCCTTTATTATTTGTAGTGACTTTGAATTAGTATGTGATAATAAGGGCATATTATCTCCCCTCGATGTATCGATAAGTATCATGAGACAAACTAGATTGGGTTTGGACTGAGGCATAAGCCATTTATTTCATTATCGCGGCACAAGGACTAGATAGTATGTTTTACATGCCCAAAATTATTCATTCCATCATTATTAATTCAAGTATTATTATTCAATATGATTATTGGATTAGAAAGATTATCCATGGTTATGTTTCAAGATCATGTGAAAATTTAGGTTGAATTATTTTGTCATTATTCATTCCTTACATATTATACTCATGTTATTGAAAAAATGGAATGTTTTCCGTTATTTACCTATTAATATGTATTATTTTGTATTTACTCAAATCTTTAATTATTAGAATATTATTCCTGAACATCTGGCCTCACCCCTTTCTTATGATTTATTTTCTCTAGGATACCAGTAATTTTATTATGAGGGATATGCATGCATATTATTAAGGGAAGATTAGGGTTCTCAATGAAAATATTATGTTGTTTTTTATTTTTTAAATTGAAATCCAAGATTATAATATGTATCAATTTTACTAGTACAACAAAACAATTTGGTCTATTGGGATGTATTTTCTTATATCTAGTTCTAATTTTATATAGCAACCACTGAATCTGGGCTATATGTGTTGGGGTATTTATATACACTAGAAAGACTTATGATATTATTAAGGTAAATAATATTCTCTGTATTTAATGGAATCCTCAAATTTATCATCCAAGAAACTATTTGGGTGTTATTTCCGTATTTCCAAAAAAAATACATGTTTATATGATATAATAAATTTAATATGTATAATATTTCAACAGTGAGGTTGCACAGTCCCTGGAATTTTATGTTGACACCATGACATACTATGAAAATATTATTTGAAATATTACAAAGTGAATAATAGAAATTTTAGAGTTACTATATTCCCCAACATTCATGGATGTTTTTATCAAAATGTGAAAACCTACTCTAATGGGTGTATAAATTATTCTCACATTTAGTTTTTCTACTCCAATGAACTCTCATTGAGGATCTCTTGCAATATTTGACCACAAACTAAGAGAAACACTCTACCATGAAGGATATTCTCCTACTGATTCCTTGAGCACCACTAAGAACCATAATGTGGTAACTCTTTCATCAATTTATAGTTCATCCTAGTCAATAATGTGTGACAGATCATGTACATGTCTCCTCAGTTGTGACACATAGAAAAACAATGAAGAAGGTATAAATATGGTGGTATTTCAAAGTGTTATTCCTCCCCCTAAACCTTCATACAAACTGTATAAGGTCATTTGAAACTCAAAAATTACTTTCAACCTCTACGGAATCTCTAAAATTATCACTTATGTGAGACCTTCGGTAACACTTGGAATGCATCATTGATCTAAAATGGAATCCATCTGTAATCTTCATAGAAATTATGACAGCCTTGGGTCATCTTCATCCACTTTTGGATGACATTAAACATCCCTATCATAACTCATACCAACTCTATGCCCTTGATCAGTGTCTCCCTAGGCCAAAACTAGTAAAGTATGGAATTATAGGGTCACCCATACGAGGACTTGAATTGTAACATTACGATGGAAGAACAACAACTTCTACTTCATGAATAATTTCCAAGGGTAGACAAACCTCTTATCTATATTTAGAAACCATCATTTTATCCCAGAATAAGTCCTCTAGAACCTAAATAGTCCTCTCTACCTGGTATTTATATTGGAATATCATGATCATTCATAATTGAGTATCAAATCCTTATTTAATTCTCTATAAGATCATGTTGTGAAATGAGTATCATAGTCTAAAATGATCATTGTGGAAATTACATGATGTCAGACTATCTCATGCACACATAGACATCCCTTCACTCCATAAAAAATTTCTCTTGAATGGTTAGTAAGTGGGAATACATAGTGAGTTAGTCTATGATTACCAAGAAAGCCCTATAAAATATTGATGATTGTGAAAAATCTGTAATGAAACCCATGGAGACATCTTCCTACTTCCACTTCCAACTTGGTACCTCATCCTTCACATACTTTTAGGTGAGGTATCAAG
The DNA here is from genome assembly GCA_963277665.1 of Viscum album. Lineage (NCBI taxonomy): Eukaryota > Viridiplantae > Streptophyta > Magnoliopsida > Santalales > Viscaceae > Viscum > Viscum album. Next base: position 1,223,347,250 of record OY728159.1, read on the forward strand.
AGATAAACTCTGAAACACATCACATTACTTCTGCACATCAAAACATATGTGTAAGGTACTATAATATCCTCTCCACCCTTATAAAACTAAGGGGAAACATGAAACTCAATCAAAATCTACTCTCATAGCAAGATTGGATCCATCATATGGCTTTTAGCAAGTATGTCATGCTACCCACATTAAAAAAAATGAATCTGGATCACTTTCAATGGATATCTGGTCATGCAAGATCTCACAATCGATATCCCTAAGTTGTACCTCCTTGAAGCATTAAATAATTACAGGGCTAACAGAAATTGACTGGAGGTACATTGTTTCATCCACAACCACTGGGGTCAAATTTAAAGAGGTTAACTAGTTCATCTTCTCACTCAAGAAATGTAAAGTAAAGTCTCTTCTTTGAGAATTTGTTACCATGTTCCATTTCCCAACAATAAAAACTATCAAAAAGACATAAAACTATAGGAAATCCAGTCACCACCTCTCCTTATGTTCTTGAAAATAATGTTGACAATTCTCTAACCATATGAATTCTTCCCCCCATTCGATTAAAGTATTCATAGGTGCATCAATTATAGATTAATCATGTAAATTATCCAAATAGCATACTAAACCATGGAAACACTTCATAGTGGATGAATTATTGGGGGGATCACATGATTCCACTAGTTCAGCCTCTTTTGTCTCCACCACTACTCTCTTTTATGAGATAACATTCAATTGTAAATGGACTGCTGGAATCCATATTTAACACTCAGAGGGATTCCAACAAAGATGATTCTCTTAGAGTATATCTAAAACTATCCTCAATGGTCTTCTATTCTCTACCTTGTACACTAAGTACACATTCATTTCCTTAATGAAGGAAATCACAAACTATTTTAATATGGGATGTAAGATGTGTTTCATATTTCTAATAAACAATTTTGGAGATTTCAACACACCGAAGGGAATCACAAATATATTAATGAAACCATAGAGCCTCTTGAATTCCTCATTTGGTGCATCCTTCTTTTGAATCTAGTATAGATGACAACACATCCAATGATCCAAATATATGATCCACATCACCCCAAACCACTATTATAATTAGTCCTCAATTATCGGAGTTGGGGAATCCATCTAGAAATTCAGCTGATTTTGGTGGCATTAATCCACACATAACCACAAGCTCATGTTACCTTCTTTTAAAACATCATTGGGGATGATCATGGGAACATAATAGGTTTAATAGTATAATCATATTGATATCCTAAAACTACACGTTCTAGACACAAATCTCTATAAATTCATCTATTACAAATGTAGTGATATTGGGTCTTCCCTAGGTGCAAGTATATACATGAGTCAACCTTTTAATGTGCCGGTAATACTGTAATACTATCATAAAATTTTCCTCCATATTCCTCTACCAAAATTGAAATTTAATACTCATAACATCTACTACTTTGAGGGTCATGAAATTCATCTTTTTAAAAATTTGTTGTATCCCTTGTATATGAGCTCATTATACACTACTTATGATTCCTTATCTCAAAAAAAGGAAAATCCCGACCCACTAATTATGATACACTGAAACCCTTGGTAATAGTAAAAAAATTCATGGATAGTTGAAAAAAAGTCCATAATAAGGAAAACAAAATAGGGCCTCATCACTTCTATGAAAAGATCCCACATGAGGCTCCCTCTTCTTCCTTAGTGGGGTAACATTATCGGTAGAAGTGTGTGATCAGATAATATTCCCATATAAGATCCTCGAACCATATTGTTTAAGATAAATGGCTTTAATAGAATCAGTAGGTATCAAATAAGGGATGAGATCTGTAAAAAATTGGATTAAGGATTTTTATTAAATCTATATTTGTAGAAGAGAAGATGTATGTCATACCTCAATGCACACCAGAATCCCCAAGGTCATATTACAATACTATATGAATTTATCATTCCCCTTTCACAACAATTATCTAAAATAATGGTTCCCCATACACCTTTAATCAAAATATAATGTCTCAAACAAACAAATCAAACGAACTCTTCTTCCTCACTTCGATACCTTCCACTACTGGTGGCATTGGAACACTTACATGAATTTTAAATGTCTCATAAGAGATTGTGTCTCAATGTGGGAAGTGTCCCTCTTCATTAAAAATTTATACCCACCTTATACATCACTGTCACAGGGTGCCAAAACCCCCTATGTCACCTTATAAAATTATTGTTTCCATAATCCCAATCAAGAGGGTACTAACTAGGAAAAAATCTCATAATACTGATAGGATCTAGTCCTCTACCACTTTAGGGGGGTTCTAGGTCACCATGAAACTATAGTGGCCACTTCCTCTGAAACCTAGAAATGAAATACAACGCATTATTTTCATATATGAATACTACTGAAACTAACATGTTCTTAGTTGGAAGAGGATAACCATACTCCTCAATGGGTATATGTACTACTTAATACCCACCTAGAGGAACTATATGTTACACAAGTCCATATAAAAAATAATTATCAACAACTGTATCATAGTCATGATATTTATATATAATCATACATAACTATCATTATAAGGGAATATAGTGATAAACAAGATTCACTATGGTCAAAATATAATATATGGAGAGTTGATTCAAGAAGGAAATGGATACCACAACTCATTCTTCAATGATACATATAGTAGTGTTTTCACTCTAATATTTGCCTATATGTACAGATTCAACACTATCATTTTCAAATCCCTAGTGAATGTATATATCATCATTCATAGAAAAACTATGTTCCCTAGATTGAGAGGAAAAATTGAGACATGTTACAATTGTTTTCATATATCCCAAACCAAAAAATCATTGACAAAATATCATCAAGATCTGGTTCTTTTCCAATCTTCTTTGACACCACTTTTCCATGACATAACCCATAGGGGAATACCACGTTGGTAGTAAACAATGTGTGACACCCCAATCCCTCCTTCAATAGGCTAGGGGAATGCAACTATCACCATGTATGAATATCAATCACATGGGAGACCATGGAAAAATGTAAAAATACAACAGAACACATATCTCTACTCTAATTTTAAGGGGGAAAGATGAACAACTCATACGGATCATAAGGGAATTGCACTCACACAAATTAAAATTTAATAAACCTTACTAGTTGTTAGTATGGTGGTGTGAGATGTGTTGATAAGATAAGAAAGTCTAATTGTCTCTAAATGTGACCAAAACATAATAAAAATAACAGAAAACAAAAAAAACTAAAATGAAATAGCAGAATTGAATGCAATGGGTTCGGAAAAAATTTAGAATATTCAAGCAATAGATAAAATAGGGTCTTTATGCCGCATAAATAATATAAATCATGGTCTCCAATCTAACATGAAATAATACAATCCTTTAGTGATAGCTAAATTGTGGAGATTCGTTATGATATTACTTTAATGAACATTTACAACTTGATAAAACTTATCGAGACTTAACATTTCCATATTAAGCCTTGAATCAATCATAACATTATAGAAAATAGCTACCTTGATCTACTCTAATTTTCAGTACATCAGTCAATGATCCAAGTTAAAACAATTCATTTTCCTCACATGTCAATTATTTCGTACTGTTAATTGATACACATTATTGAATAGAATATAAAAAATGTAAAAATTATTCTAAACAATTATTTTAAAAAATCATAATGGATAACAAAATTCTATTCATCGTAGCCTGATTCCCTTGAAATATTTAGATAATCAGACTAATGAAATACGGCATGAAAAGAATAAGATAAAATGTATGATGAAGCATGAATGGAAATATTTCTCCTATCCTCCTACTCTAGTACTCATGCATCTTTTAGCTTTGTATATCTTCCCTTGTCTGTATGATCTGGTGATTGAAAGATTGATTATCTAGGGGTGGTTCTGGAATGGATTGGGATTTTTCTCAAATGGATTTTCCCATTTTCACATCTATATCCTCTCTCTTTAATAGATAATATATTCCCCTCTAAATTGTGTGCTCACAAACACCACTTGGAATCTTCTACTCCAGTTCTACGAGGATATCAATACCTGTTATTCTTCCACTACTAGTGATTTGAGTGCAATTTTCATAGCAATTTCCTCACATCAAATGTGACCATTTCGCCATATGGTTGATCCCCAAGGTATGATCTCAACAACAATTCATAGTACTTTCAATAATCTTCATGCGACAAACACAGTTCTCATTTCCATGCCAGGTACCCTCATCGCTTAATCATAACCAATTTATCCAAAATAACCACATTTGTAGTAGTGGGGAGGAATAGAGGCCTCACTCTGTATTCAAAATACATGCACAACAAACAAGAAAATACTAATATTTTAATAAATAAATTAGTATAAGTTTTTAATAAAATATATAAAAAATGTATATGTAAATTAATAATAGTAATAAATACTTATCAAATATATTGAAATATATATATTTATTATTTATATATACATATATAATTATATATATAAATATATATTGTAATTATTATTAATAATATATATATATTTTATTATATAAATATAATAAATATAGGGTGGGGTATTCAACCTCGACAGGAGGGGGTGTTTCAGGATTTTTCCCCAACAAGTGACATGCATGTGATGGTTGTGTTATGCAGAAGAGATTAACTTGGTATTCTAAAATGATGACATAACCTTTGATGAAGATAGAGGGGAACTCTTCCGTAGTTGGTTTAATTCATAGTAGGGATAAAGCATCTTTGGATAATCCTTCAGGGTACGGATCAAATGACTTTGGTCGGCTCATGCATAGGTGGTGTTTGAAAGTATATCCAATATGTCCTTCTCCCCTAGTAGTGTATAATGTCGGTTCTTCTCTTTTAATGAGATTTTATTTTATCAAATCTAGAAAATCGTTGATTCTTTTTTCTTCTCCTTTTTTGGTGGTCATGTTCCATTAGTCCAAGTAGTCGAGGATTGGAATAAGGTCTTCAAATGGGGACTTGGAGAGTCTCTCTCTAGATTGTGCGTGAGGTTCTACTATGGGTTGAGAATTTTCATATAGAAGTGATAAATAGTTAGATGGAGGTGAGTTTCTTCCATTTTGGGTTTTATAAAACTCATTTTTCATTGTCGGTGTTGAGGGTTATCAGTGTTAGGAAGTGGTTTCAATGGTGTAAAGAGGTGCTACTGGTGGTAGGGAAAGGTTGGTCGAGGATGGAAGTTACTTCCATTAATGTAATCCCATCATTGGAGCATAGTCGTTGGAGTGTTGTAACTGTTAGGTGCTTTCTTTGGGGTGTTGACAATGGTGAATGGTTGGAAAGAGGCTGGCGGTAGCAGAAGAAGGGTGAAGCTGGATGCTCTTTTCTTTGTTGTAGAAGATATGTGTGGGTAATGTAATTATGCTATCACTGGTCATCACTAGTAGCACTTTCTAAAAACTCACTATGTAAAATTTAATATAAAAATTACAAAATAAAATAAAACGCATCAAATTTATGAGTAAAAATTAAATTAAGTTAAAATAATTATCGGCACCTCATTATGAAGAGAGTGTTTTGGAAATTCCATATATTAGTAGTCAAAAATCATTATTCTTTTATTACAAATTAGTTACATGTTGTATGATAGAATTTTTTTAATAATAGAAATTTTTTATTAAAATTCATATATGTGTTGAGGTGAGTCACCACCAGCCAGGTGCTACTCCTAAGGTGAGTTACCATCGGGCTGGAGTCGTCGCTAAGGATGGGCTACCACCAACTGAGTCACCTCGAGACTAGTCACCACTAGACATGTCACTATCAAACTTTTATCCACCATGAATCTACCCATTATGACCTATCACCATTAAACTCTGATCCACTGTTGGACTCTGAGTCACTCCTTGCCTGAGGTACTTCTAGTCTATGATATTGTCAGATGCGGAGTCACTGGTAGTTTCATGATACTGTTACAGTCTAATGACATTAATGTAAATGGATAAATAACCATTTATATTGATGGATAGTTTTAACAAGTCTAAATTAAATAGTCAATTTATATCCAAGGGTTTTATAACTCCTTCAACTATTAATGTTATATCTATTTGAAGTACCATATCACTCCCTCTCTTACGATGTATGATGTTAATTGATTGAAAATTCTACAAAATATTGTGTGGTTAAATCATTGAATCTTTATAAGATCATGGATTCGTTTTCAATGAAGTTCAATTACATAGAATAATAGTATCCTTTACAAATATTTATTGATAAATTATTAGAGTTCCACTGGAACACATGGAAATTCATACGAAAAATAGTTTTGTTTCATCTTTGAATATTAATTCTCAAACACCTTAGAAAAGCTGATTTGAGGACTTTAAAAACTATAGACATCCCAGACGAGGCATCACTATTATCTATATATTATTTTAATTATTCTTTCTATTTGTATTGTTATGTTGGTTTCCAATCATATATTATCTCATATACCTAATCTTGAGAATACATGTTATTCTCCAATTCTCTTTACCTTTATTTTCCCAATATGTTCGTAGAAGTGGTCCTTGTGCGGACTATACTCTTTTATTTCACATATATAACTATAGAAGAGGATTTTTGGCCTAGATATCTCTTTTCTGTTTTTTTACCTGATCGAGGTTATAGATATTCCTAATTATTATTTTAATCTTCTTAGTAAAAGGTGATTTCCTACTACAGGGGATTAATTGTCATCTTGAGATAAAACCTCTTGTTTAATCCCCTGGGTTATTTTTTTTAATTCTAAATAATTAATTTTCTTAATCTATAAACAAAACTATTACTCTTAAAGTTAATCTTAACTAGTTTTTATATATGTTTTTTCTATGTAAATTGACTTCAACAACTTTGACAATTTTATCATTATTTTAATTGAGCCATAATCGCTTCTTGAGAATTATTTTTAAAGGGAAGATCTTATATCCATATGATATTTTGATTAACGATATACTTTATTTTTTCAAGTAGAATTTATTTTATGTTTTCTATAAGTAATTATTGGGAACTCAATTAACCCCCCCTTGTGTTAGTTACTCCAAACAACATTTGGTATCAAAGGTTTTGACATATCTTTTCAATTGTTATTTTAGTTTTATTATTAATATAAAAAATTTCTATCAATTCTAAATTCTAGATCATTATCTATAACAGAAAATAAGGATCTTCCACCAATATACCTCTTTATTTGAATAGTAAAAATTATGTTCAATGTAAAATCAAAATTAAAATGAATTTATAATGTATGGGTTTCGAAATTTAGGATGTAATAGAAAACCATTATGATGTACAACAAAATTATAGAATTACATGGACTGACAATACAAAATCTTCATAAAATAATAATTTTAAACTATGAATCCTTTTTTTATTCCTTTTGTTATGATGAATTCAATAGAATATCTACAAGGAAATATACTTTTGAAATATGGGGGACCTTAACTATCTCTCATAAAGGGACATTAAATATTTAGTAACTAATACTAAATAAAAATTAAATTATATATGATACTTTTAAAATTAAATCTGATGAACCTATTTCTAATATGCTTCTCAGGTTCAATGAAATAGTGAATACCATGCACTCACATGAAAAAATATGGATGTAAAAATATAAAATGATGATATTGCTTATATGCTTTCTAGACTAGTGGAGAGGAATATCTATATCAATTAGAGAATCTTCTAAAGTAAGTAAATTACATATTAGGTAATTGATAATAAATATGTTTATTTATGAAAAATCTCATAAATCCAACAAGGATACCAATGAATATGAAAAAAATAAGATCATTAGCATTCAAGACTACTACCTCCAAACAAAGAAAAAATGTACAAGCTGAAATTTCCAGTGAAGTAAAATATCCAGATGACAATGATGAAAAGGTAGATCACATGGCTGGAAGATTAAAAACATTATATTGGAAAAATAAGTTCCAAAAAATCAAATTTTAGAGGTGATTATAATAAAAATATATTGTGTAAAAATGTTGATATTCAAAATGATATCATATCCTGTGAATATAAATGAAAAGGTAATGTTAAATATGACTACCCAAAATTAAACTATAAGAAAAATTTTGAGGATAATAATATAATATACAATAAAGACATGAATGAAACTCTAAGTGCCTCTAAAGATATCTCCAGTGATTCAGACACAAATAATGGAGATAACTCTAACATGAATAATATGTTCTTTGTGGAAAGTATATCATTGGTACAAAATATTCTTAATGATACTCCTACAAATATTCTAAATTATTTTGAAAAATAAAATAATAAAGAATGAATGTCCAATGAATATCTGTATGAATATTGTAACATGATGGAAGATACCATTTATAAATTGAAAAATAAATATAAGTTACTTAAAAATTTTATGCTTTGACGGTAAATATTAAAAATGACTATACTGTTGAAAATAGAAAAATGTTTAGTTTTTGAAAGAGAATAGTGAACCAAAACGATCAAATGAATATTTAAATAAATATTTAGGAAATTTTACCAATGGTATTAAAACATTATGATAGATTATAGGAAACAAAACTACTTCCAAGTGTATAATAGTAATGGGTTATGAACCTGGGAAGATAAAAATTATAAAAACTAGATTTATGGGAAGAACAAGTTCTAAAAATTCATATAATTATAGAGCATACTCAACTGGATAAAGTAAAGTATTTATTTCTAGAATATTATAGTTTCTGGACATTGTATGTTCTATACATATGTCTAGTTAGTATTCAAACGTCATAAATATGATCAACATTGTCAGTGGACATGTCAATTTTGGTGATAATGCTAAATGGAAAATCATTGGCCTTGTCCCAATTAGTAAATATAATTCGGCATTAATTTCTAAATATTTATATGTTGGTGGATTGAAATATAATATACTTATCATTTCTCAATTATGTAATGATGGTTTTTATGTAATGTTTGAAAATAATTTCTTGCATTTTTTTATGATAAAATGTTTTAATATTTGAAACATTAATAAATGAAAATATTAATTATATTTATTTTAATTATTTAACTTCTAAAAATATTTGTTTATGATGTTCCTTTAAAAAGGAATCTAATCTTTGGGATTGAAGATTAGTCAATTTTAGTATTCATTCACATAAAATGATAACAAGGAAAGTATTAGGTAAAGATCTACTAAAGCTTAAATTCCCAATGATAATGTGTGTGATCCCTATATGAAAGTGAAACTTCATAATATTTCTATTAAATATATGAAAGGACCTTCAACTTATTATCCTCTATATTAAGTTCCTATGGAACTTTTTGGAACTTCAATAGTTTCGAGTTTAAATGGAAAAAATTATGTTTATGTTCGTATATATGACCTTTCTTGGTATACATGGGTATTCTTCTTATCTCACAAAATTGAATCTTTTTATTAATTTATTAAGTATAAAAAACATGTACATAATCTATGTGGACTTAGGATTAAGACCTAAAGAAGCGATCACCATCTAGAATTTGAAAATCAAGACATTTATTAATTTTATTTTCAATATGGTTATAATCAAAAAAAAATTCTCCAAGAAAAACATAGAATATGTTGTTATAGAAATAAGAAATAAGTCTCTTCAAGAGGCATCCCAAACTATGCTAAATGAGTATGGCCTATGTGTCTGCATTTGGGAATAAGCTACTAACACTATCCTCTTATATAATAAATATATTTTTAATTTGACCACTCTTAAAAAGAAAACCTTAGGAGTTAAGGAATAATATATGTCCAAAATTTAATTACTTTAGAGTTTTTAATTTCAACGTTTTTATCCTAAATACAAAGGATAATCTAAAAAAGCCTTCTTCTAAGAGTGATTAAAGAATTTTTCTTCATTATTCAAATTTTTGTAAATCTTAAAGAGTTTTAATAAAGATAGAAAATAATGGAAGATTCATTACACATTAAATTTTATGTAATCTCTCATAATGAACCTAATACTATGTTAGAACACCATAAGGATATGAATATTAATTCTAATCCCTCTGAAATTTATTTCAACCACGTAGAAACTTCATCCAGTGAACTTCCAAAACCTAAACCTAAAGAATATATTGAAATAATGAGCCCCTCTTTTCTAAGAGCTAGTAGGACTCCTAAATATCATCCCTTAAACGCTATTTTAGGTAACCTATATAGAGGTAAAAAACAAGATCCTCTCCTATGAATCAAATAGACCGCCATGATTTTTGGTCACAACATGAGTAAAATAACACCAATGGTGATATCAGTGATGAATTATGCATAATAGTATATAAGTGGAACTGAATCAATTTGAGATAAATAATGAATGGGAACTTTTTTATAGACCTAAAGACACCCTATCTATTGGATCTCTTTGGGTATCTATAAACAAGGTTGATGAATCAAGTATTATAGTAAGAAATATATCTAGATTAGTTGCACAAATGTATAATAAATGAAATGTTGTTGATTAAGGAGAATTTATTTCCCATGTTTGCAGACATATGGGCATTAGGATGCTTCTTTTCTTATACAGAACATTTTTTTTCAAACAATATCAAATGGATGTTAAAATTTCATTGTTAAATGGGTTTATAATTGACTCTTTTTTGTTGAAAAACCCCCGGATATCAGAAAGAAAAGTTTTTAAATCATGTTTTAGAATTTTAAAAAATATTTATATGCATAAAAACAAGCTCTAATGTCTTGTTATGATAGGATTACCTCATTTCCAATTTCGAATTTTTTTTCTAAAGGTATATTGGATTTGACTGTTTTTCAAAAAAATTATTTCAAAAGAGTTTATAATATTACCAATACATGAAGATGATATTATTTTGGGATCTATAAATGATTCACTATGTACTGATTTTACTAATATAATGAAAAATGAATTTGAAATGAGTTTAATGGGCGAACTCAAATTTTTTCTTGGATTTCATAGAAATTAAAAAATATTTTTAAATAAAAATAAATATGAAAAAGACATTTAAAAACGTGTTTTCTTAGACACCACAAAAAATATTGATAGTCCCATGAGTACCACCTGTAAACTAGATCTTAATGAAATTGGAAGTCAGTAGATAAAACTTGTTACCAAGGTATTATTGGATGTCTTCTGTATTTCACTACTAGTTTGCCTCATATTATGTTTAGTATGTTTATGTGTCCTCACATTCAAGAAAATCCTAAAGACCCGCAATAATTAGCAATAAAAATAGTTTTCAAATACCTCAAATATAAAAAAAATTGTATTTTCCTATCCAAGAGGATACGAATTTTTCTAAGAAAGTTATTCAGATGTTGATTTTTGTGGTTGAATGTTATATTGAAAAAAAATTTGGACCATTTCATCTGTTAGATAAATCTCAAGTATCATGGTGTAGGAAGAATAAAAATTTTGTTGAAATATCTACTTATAAAGGGGAATACATAAATACAAGGATTTTTTAGCACAATTTCTATGGATGAAAAACCATTTACTAGACTTTGGATAGAAATTTACACATGTAGATATAAATTGTGATAACACGAGAGAAAAAAATCACTAAAAAGCTAGTATATCACCAAAGAATGGTACACGTTGATTGGAGACATCATGTTTTGATTGAACATTATCAAAAATATTATACAACATTATAATTTTTGGGAACAAAATATTGTCTTGCTGAAATCTTTACATACCCTTTTAATTCTGAAAGAATATAATGTATTAAACATTAATTTGGAATTCTATGTTTTCCATGAAAAGTCACCATTAATGGGCCACCATTTATGATTCATCATTGATGATTCCCCATTGATTAGTACTTATTTATGAGTAACTATTGATGAGTCACCACTGATGATTCACTATTGAACAAATCACCATTCCTTCTATTACTGTCATTTTGATACCATTACTATTTATTTTTTGATTATTTTTTATTGTTTTATATTTTATTATTCTGAATCCCTAAATGATAGGATTTACATCATAAATAAAATTGATTCAATTGACCCTAAATCATTTGAACTCATGACTCCATCCCTTCCTCTTCGACCAATATCATTTCCTTCTTCTCTCATCTGACCTAAACCATCCCCCAATCAGTATGGATCGTGTGAAGTGATTAGCATAGTCGAATCCCAAAGAGCATAAAAATCAATGAAATGAAGAATATATACTAGCTGTTCAGTTCTTGTTTCATAAAATCCTCTTATGGAGAAACTAATTGTAGATGTAAAAAGGGATACATATGCGCAATGGATTCCATCAAGAAATATGCTCGTATTGAAAGTAATAGAAGATCCTAAGTGGATGAAATAGTTTACAAAAAACCAATGTCGGTATTGTCCAGGGTTGGTATAAAATTTATATTAGAATATTTAGTTTTTTCAAAGATAAGGAGGATCAAATAAGAAGTCCCCTTGATGGATAAGAGTTTTATTTCCCTTTAAGGGAATTGGAAAAGTGCCTAAGTGTTTCTCATAAAGGGGTATATGTGAACTTTCAAGGAATAATTCTAAGTGAATGTGGTATTTTTAATTAGGAATAATCTATTCTACAGTTAATAGAAGCTGGAACACTGTGATTAACTACATATGATGAACTTTATTCTTAGTGTAAGACATTATCCATGTTTTTACAGCATTTATTGGGTCCTAGAAAGGATATTTCAACACTACGATATATCAAGATGTTTACATCCTATTTTTGATGACGTAATGTTAATAGTTCAATCCGTGAAGATTTATGATCATCCATATATATGAGATGTGAAAGAAAAGTTCATGGTTGAGCTCTATGGTATACCCAAAATGATATATTCCATCCAGGATGTTATCATCTTATTCAAATTATGGGATGAATTTGAATTTTTTGATGATGATAATGATAGTGAAAATGTTATGAAATCTACTGAAGAAGAAGAACAATTGTCTGTTGAAGTGGGGAGTGATATAGAGATCGTTAAATATCCTCATGCTATTTCTTTTGGATCTAACTATCCACTTGATTATCTATCATTCCTAATATCCCATTGGGATGAATTATGTGATGATGAAACAAAAGTACCAGGAGTGGAAAAATTCAAGACATCTTCCTCCAAATCACAAGGAGACCAGATTAACAATTCCTATAATGAAAATCGTAGTTGTGTTAGTGCTTATAATAAAGCAGATAGTGATTCATAACATGACAAATCAGATGGAAATGAATGTAAGGAAAGATATGATCATGAATGTTCAGATAATGATGATCACGGTGATGATCATAGATATGGTAATATTGATGGAGATGATAAAAATGGGGTTGATCATGATGACCATGATCATGAAATTGTTCAGTCACATCCTCCACCTTGTGGAATCAAGTTTTATCAGGACTATGAATCAATACAAATATTATGAGATTAATTTGGTACCTATTATTATAATAGATGATAAAAAATCTACTAGTGGGTGGGAAGTCCCCCGAACCATCTAATCACACAAAACAAATATCTATTATACCAGAACATGGTGAATCACCTCTAGTTCACAAAGAACCCCATATTCTTCCTTTAATTAGGCCTTAGTTAAGTACATATGATGAGTGGGAGAAATTTAAAAGTTATGTTAGACTTGGAATTAATTACAGTGATTAAAATGTTGAAGAAAGTGAAAGTCCTGTCAGAGGAGATGGATCTTTCGTGGATCAACTTGATCAAGATGGTGATTTAAATCATTTTAATCCAATGGAAATAGGAATTCAGGATGATCTTGTTGTTCCACCTAAAAATAGAGATCATGAACCTACTCCAATTTTATTTACTCTTGATGTAGAGACAAAATATTATTTATAATCATTTTAAAGAGGTGTTAATTCTGATTTGGAATCCTTGAGATGAAATTTGGTTTCAGATTTTAAAAATGTTTTAATCTTTCATCCAAATATATTTCCAAACATATTAAATAATGAACTATATATTTTTTTGAGATTTTTATATCTCATTTAAAACCTTAATACATATTTCATATTGAAGAAATAAAATTGGAATGTTTGAAATACATATTAGGGGGAATTTCATCATCTTTCATAGAGAGGTTGAATTCTATTTTTCAAAAATTGTAAAGCATGTATGGTGCTACCTCTCCATATACTAAACCTAATATTGTCTCAATACCTATTGATATAGAGATACTCATATAAATTACAAGGGAAGAACTGAATACTTCATTTGGTGATCTTTCAACACATGAAGACCAATTGAGAGAAATACACCATCATGGGGAGTACATATAAGAGATACTAATGGAGTATTACATTATTCTCGGGGCAGATTAAGACACTATAAAGAAATAAATAATGTATTATTTTTCAAGAATTGGTAAAAACACGGGTTGAATGAAAAATTCAAATTCCCAAAAGAGAATATGTGAATTCAACCAGTTGAAAGGCCTTTCAAATAACAAGTGGGTGAACTGAAGGTTCTAACAATTTTTTTGCAATGATTCAAGGATGATAAAGGGATATCATTAGTGCTATAGAGAGAGGTGGTAATATTATGATGAATTTATTCAACCTCATGAAACCATTCATACATGTTCACATCTTGGGTATAATTGCAACATAGTCCTTCCTAGTGAAAACTTTTGTTTCTTGTACATCCCAAGAACTAGTTCAATATAGGCCTTTTGTGATTACTCTGTAATATAGTCTTATACCTCCACCATATCAACCTCTGATTTTACCAAAAAGTTGAAAATATTTGTCACAACAGAGCAATTCTTCTTTGAGATAAGATTCCTCCTGCAAACCAATACCTACTATCACAACCTATTATTAAACTATTACTACTACTACTTCATCCACTCAGTTAGAAAAACAAAAACAATTAAAAGATCACAACCATTCTTCAGTTTACCTCAAATAGTGAATAAAATTAGATGAATTCATTGGTGTGGTTATTTACTTCGTACACTTTCTATTTTTATTTTGTACCCAACACTTTTTGCCTCTTATTCAATTAAATATCTTATTGTTTTTCGCATCTACTTGGATTTTTATTCTTTCTTCTCTTTTTGATAATCTCAAAGGGGTTGATAAATGGAAATATATTTATTATGAGGTGAGAAAATTGAAAATATACATATTCTATTATATATTAATTATATATTTATGATATTTATGATATTTATTTCTTTTATATTCATATATATTAATATTAATTTACTGACTATTGTTACTCCTCTTTAAGATAATCCATTTCATGTGTATTATAGTTGTATATATCAGTCATAAATCTTCTTAATTTATAAGTTGATTATTTTCACTTAATATTTGGTAAACTATGTTTACATAATTAGTACATGAATTAATAATTTTATGATTTGTGATCATCAAAAAATGGGAATATATTGGAACCTCTTTTTTCGGAAGACTGTTTGGCACGTCCTTATTTTAAAAATCACAAATCATGATTCTTTTAATACTATTGAATTACATGTTGTATTGTATATTTTTATATGATAAGACACATTTTATGATAATTCAGAGAATTATTGAGGCGAGTCACCACTAGCCACGAGCTCGGGCTTTGAAGAGTTACCTCCAAGAATGAGTCACTACTAACGATGAGCTACCACCTGGGGAGTCACTGCAAGACTAGTCACCATCAAACTAGTGATATATAGTGGAGTCACCACCAGAATAGTCACCATCAGGATAGTCACTTCCAAGGATCTACTGTTAGTACATGTCACTATTACACTCTAAGTCACCATTGGACTCTGAGTCACAACCAGCCTAAGGCACCTGTAGTCTAAGATATCGTCAGATGATGAGTCACTACCAGCTTCATTCTACCATTGATGTCTACTAAATTTGATGTGATTGTCTCAATGACCATTTATATTCATATATATATGTTGACCAAGTATTAATGACACATTAAATTCTATTCATGGATTGTTGATCACCTTCAATTGTTGTTTCAATATCAATATAAAGGAACATATCTCTCTGTTACGATGTAAGATGTTTACAGACTAACAAGTCTTCAAAAAAAATTGAGTGATTGAATTTCTAAATTTGTACAGGCTCGTTAATTCATCTTATTTGAAGATCAATGACACAAAATCACAGTATCCTTTATAGAGAATGATTGAGATATCAATAGTGATCAAATGGAACACCTACAAATTACTATGATCCTCTATTTTTTAATATCTTTCAGGAATAAATCTTGAACTCCTTACCAAAGCTGATCTGAGGACATTAAACATTCTGACCATATGAGACATGAAATCACTATTCTCTTCATATTTTTCTGATTTATCATTTTGTTTTTTAGAACTATTTTTTTACTTTTTTCAAACACATAATTTCTTTAACACCTAATCTAGAGATTAATTGTTATTCTGTCATTATATTTACATTTGTATCGCTATAGTGTTTGTGGAAGAGGCCTTTCTGTTGGTTTTAATATTTAAATCCCATGTATAATTTTGGAAGAGTCATTTTAGCATGGACATATTATTATTGTGGTTTGTTTACCTGATCCAGGTTGGCGATCTGTTTGATTACAATTATAATATGCTTGGTAGTAGGTGATTTCCAAGTAGATGGCATTAAGTCCCACCTTGAGATCAAACATCTTTTTTGTTATACTATGATTTTTTTGGTTTTATTACCAAATCCTAATTACTTTTCATCCATAAAAAATTATTACTTTGATAGTTAATCTTAACATTTTTCATATGTAACACCCCAAGCTTCCGCCATACGCTTCTCTTTGATTAAAACAGTAGCATGTGTGTACGCAACTTCGAGTTCTAACACACACAACAAACAATCAAACTAGAAATTATGAATTGTGATACCCAATTTTTAAAATTTTATAAATTCTATCTTTCAAAATGGACTTCATTTGTGGATTTGGAATATCAAAATTATCTTTGGGTGAAGTTTTGTTATTTTTCTGAAAACATTCAATTTTTGAGGAATAGTAAAAAAACACTAAGTTGTAGTTTAAAACCAAATTTTTATTTAAATAATTATTAATTTTATTTAAATTTATTTTACGTAAAAATAGATACATAATACCTATATAAGTTCAATTTAATTCATTAGAGTCAATTTATAAAATTTTAGATATATAAAAATCTTATTCAACTTTCCACCATCTTTTACCCATCTCCTAGAAGAATTTACAAATTCACACAAAACATAATTTAACCGCTTCTGTGAGTGGAATTTCAGAGATTCAAGAGACACAGTCAATATCGAGGAGTAAAATGTGGTTCAATAAGATAAAAATAATTTTTTTTGAATAGTATCTTTTTACTTTTATTTACCACGGTTAAAAGTAAATAGGGTAATTAAGGGTAAAAATGATATTATTATTTCTCTAACACTTTTCCTAATTTGATTGTATATGTATAATTCATCTAGAAGGGCCTTAGGAATAAAATATGAACCTCTTTGTCCACATGGATTAAATTAGGAGATTTATTATTGTTTAATTCAAAGAAGAGTTAAAACAGTAAAAATCAAAGTTTAATAACAAAAACATATTTAATATAGGGTTATACATCAGATAAATTTGATTATATGTATTCATTAGAAAACTAAAATGATTTCCTACATTATGTTATTTTATTTATAATTTTTAGAAATTAAATATTTTAATTTATTTATGACACAATGGTGATGCAGTAATTACCTAATTAATGAAGTATTAAAATAATTGATATTATAAATATAAATATAAATGTAATTTGAGACTTTTTATGAATTACACTAATTTTATAAGTTAATATGACATGTTATGATTGATTAAATGAATTTATTTTGAATTAATAATGTTTATAGGTCTTTAACAAAAATAAATTATTAAATAGTGTCAAAATTGACATAAATGAGTATTTAAAAAAATATTATATTATTAATTAATATTCTATTACTAAGAATCTAAAGATCAGAAAAATGACTTAGATAAAGTTATCTATGTTAATAATGAACCACTTGGGGTTCTATTGGCTTGTTATAGTCAATTTATTAACCATATAATATAAAAATACAAAGAGACAAGGTAAATGTCAAACTATTTAACTTAGAGTTAAATTTAAATGATAAGGATAATATAGTCACCCAAAACTGTCTAAAATATATTGGTTGAAAGTATTTCGACCCATACCCACCATATCTTTCAAATAAGTCACTTTGGAGCCATTATAAACCTAATATGAATTTATTAGAAAATAATATTTTATGTTTTTTCCTAAGGTGCCCCTCACACCTCTTATAAAATGGCACTCCCCCTTCTCTTAAATCAATACCTTCAATGCCTTTTGATTCATCCAACCCCTACACAAATATCCTCTCAACTCCCCTCAATTCATCCTAGTGGCCTTCCATTATTCAAAAATCCAACTTAATGAGCCCTTTTGATCAAATCAAAAGGAAGAACCCGAAGAAGAGGTAAAAATCTCAACACATTTTCAAGTTCCTTTGTTCTTAAAAATTGTTTTTATTTTTTGCCTCCATTCTATGATAATAACTCTAGTATATTCTATATAATATGATTTTATTATAAATATGGTACAACAAAATTCATTATTCTATCCATCCCTTGAATGACATGTCACCATACTTGTGTACGTACGACTTACCATCTCCACGTCATGGTGTAATTGTTATTCAATACATTACTATTTGGATTGGTATAATAAAGATGTGTAATTCATGTAAATAATAAATATAACATGATAATTATTATGTATATATGATAAAACATCTAATTATATATTATTTTAATTTCAAAAAAATGATATTGTTGCTCGTGCGTACGTACGGACTACCGTCTCCACGAACACAATAAGATTCATTCCCCATTGTATCTTTTCAAGACTAATTATCATTTGATGATTATAAATTAGGTTTAAGGACTTTATATATTTCTAGATATGAATAAGATACAACCAATGGATGACAAAAATGACTTATGTAACAAAAAATATAAATAAAATGAGTACGTGAACACCCATAACGCTGATAATAATAAAATATTATTGACAAATAAATTTTAAAAGATCATATATGATATCATATTTATGTATATGATTCTTGTATAATTTAATAACAATGATTAAACTATTATACATGAGTTTAACCTACCCTTGACCTAGGAAAAGTACAAGGTGAGGGTTTATTTCACAATCTCTTCATTATGCGAGATTGTTTATATGTAATTATCTACTGGGACCCCTTTGTCATCCACATCCAGGTTTCTGAAAATTTAATTTCAAAAAAATAACTAGTTAATAGAAAATGGGTTAAAGTATATTATACCGTTTTTTGACTTTTTATAAGATGTTTAAAATTGAAACTTTCCATTTTTTTCCAAACAAGGTCCTTTTTAACCTTTTTGACAAAATTAATGTAAGAATGTATTTTCTTACTTATACAGCAGGTGCGACTGTTTTCGGCCATTATAAAATCATTGAAGCTTCTATTACAACTTATAAGAATATTTTAAAATTAAATGTTTTCTTTTATAAATATATGACTTTTAAATGATTTCAAAAAAAGGGATATTTCTCTCAAATAGTTTTGATTTCATCTATGGCAACATCCTTTGATGGATTGTATTCCTATTTGAAGTTGATTTATTATGATACAACACATCCATATTATATTGAAGGTTTTGGGATATGTTTGACTATGGATGTGTTATTTTTATACCATTCATGTTTTATAGATAAAGTATTGACATTTCGTATGCTAGTTTTCAAACGAATGTTTATTTTATGTTTAAACCAGTTCATATGAGGAATGCATTGGGCTTAGTAAGTGACGATTAGAGCTCACTATAGATCCTAAATGAATCGGTATGTCTCATTAAAAAATCTAGTGTCTTGGCACTGTGCCTTGACAAAATATTATTTGTAGTCTTAGCATAAGGCCTTTACTATGTGGTAATGATAGTCTGGCATTATGCATTCCATCATTATGTAAGTGGTTATTGATATTGCATTTGATTATTCTACGAGTAGAATATTCATGTGAATAAGTAAATGGAATTATTTTATTTTATTTCTGTCATATTATTCTGAAGTTCAAGTTTAAAAGGATTTTTTTAGTTATAAATTTCCTTAAATGTTTAAGCTTATTTATAAATGTTTCTGCTATATTGTTATCTATATAGAGCATCTGAGATCACCCCTTTCTATGTTTTATTTTTCCTAGTATGTGAAGAAGTATTTTATGACAGACCTGCAAAGACAGTTTGAGGGGATATGAGTGTGGACTATGATGACTATGTTGTTGTAGTTTTTCACTTTATTATGTAATATAAGACTTATGAATGTGTCTAGTGTTTCCAAAGCTACTAAACTAATCATTCTTTAAATACATGATATTTTGTGATCATGCCAATGTTATGTAATAATGCAGTGACTCTGGGTAACTAGGTTCGTGGAATTACATTTGGTATCAGAGGAAGTTTAGTACAAATCTTGAAAGACAGATTTAGATAAACTCTGATTAGAGCACATAGACCTAAGATGGACTATGAGGATTAGTATAGAAGAACTTCCTAGAATTTTGGTATTGTAGAGATTTTGTGAGTTTTCCAAGCAATAAATCCCTACCTAGATACGAGCTGGTAGGGGAAGCTATAGCATAGAATTACCTAGGGGTAAAACCCGAAAACACCTCTTTGAGCTAGACTCGAATGGGAACTAGTGCACGACAACGGGCCTTGCTGCACTCTTGGTTATGACACTCCATGGGTATATGCTTAGGATAATTCTCATTTTCTTTACAAACCATTATGAAGGGTTTTTGACTATTTACTTCCTCAAAGAAAACATTTTTTTATGATTATGGATTATATCCATAAATAGTTTAATTTATGATAAGTGTTTTACA
This sequence comes from Viscum album, assembly GCA_963277665.1. Classification (NCBI taxonomy): domain Eukaryota; kingdom Viridiplantae; phylum Streptophyta; class Magnoliopsida; order Santalales; family Viscaceae; genus Viscum; species Viscum album. The sequence goes on from OY728159.1 coordinate 1,223,368,148, forward strand.
AGTATGGATTTATGTATTTTGATTCATAAACTGATCTAGTTTATGCAGTTGTTTATAAATGGCTCCTTGTGGAAGGAATGGAAACTGTATCAACGCACACACTCCATATAGGTATTGCCCTCCTACCCATGATAATTCTATTGGAGCTAGTGATTCAACTGGTGATGATCATCTAATCACCATATTGGGACAAATCACTCATGTAATTAATATTAACCTTACCCGTATGGAGCAACCTGATCCGCAATGTAGAGGATCAATGTTAGATCGCTTCATGAGGCTAAAACTACCAACATTCAATGGGGGTACAAATCCACTAGTATCTGAGTAGTGGATAAATTTCTAAGAGAAAATATTCCATGCCTTGGGAAGTAGAGAAAGGGAAAAAGTTGTCATCGTTGTTTATCGCCTCACTGGAGAAGTTGATCAATGGTGGTCATTGATTAAAAACACGAAGGAGTATGACGAAGTATAAAATATGTAATGGAGGGGTATTAAAGATATTTTCTAAGAAAAATACTTTCCTCATGACCATCAAGCGGGTATGGAAATACAATTTCTAAGTCTGAGGAAAAAGGAGGACGAAAATGTTGCAAAGTATGAGTTTAACTTTACAAGGTTAGCAAGTCATATTGTAGATTCTATATGTAACCCAAGAAGTAATATTGATCTTTTCTTTTATGGGTTAAAACCATTTCTGTGTTGAGCTTTAGTCTCACAATCCTTCTCATCATACGAAGATATTGTCTCATGTGCTATCAAGATAGAAAAGGAATTCTTTAAGTCTTACGACTTTAAATAAATGAAAGAGAAGAAAGAGATCCGCTGATCACTCAAGAAATGGAAATAAGGGGAAGAAAGGAAAAGTTGAATATCCATCTGGCAGTAAATGTGGGAAGAAACACCCTGGTACTTTCTTGAAGGGAATTAGAGTTTGTTACTTGTGTGGTGAAAAAGGCCACCAAGCACATGATTTCTAGGGGAAGAAAGAAGAAACCGAAGTTCAATGCTACAATTGCAGGGAGATGGGACATTACGCAAATGAATGACCTAAGCGTCAGGGGAACGTACCTCAGAAAAGGCCAAGGGATCAAGGCCAAGCTTATGTTATCACTACATCTGAGGTAGAAGCTCTGAAATACGTGGTGGAAGGTAATTTAATGGTTTCCTCAAGTTTAGCAGATGCTTTTTTTGATTATTGATCATCGCATTGTTTCATAGCTTCCCAGTTTTCTATGAAAATTAGATATTTCCAATTTGATTTAACAAGCGAGTTGTCAGTTAAAACTCCTAAGGGAAGTATCATTATAACAATGTTTTGAGAATATGTTAATATAAGAGAATATAAATGTTATTTATCTACTAATCTCATCGCCATACCTATGTTTGAGTTTTATATAAATATCGTTATGGATTGGATTTCAGACCATGATTCAAAGATTTATTTTAAGAAGAATGAGGATAATATTTTTGATGATGATGCTAAGGAACACCTTATCTTTAGAGCAGAATCATCACCACCTAATTCTTATCTATATCCACCCCCAGTAGCTCAACTAAATTCAATTATTGGGGAGGAAGAGAATGAAATAGCTATGGGTGAGGAAAGGACTGTTCAAATAAAGGATGTACCTATTGTGAAATAATGCGTTGATGTTTTTCTAGAGGATATACCTGGACATCTTCCAGAATGAGAAATTGAGTTTTCCATTGATTTGATTCCTGGATCAAGGCCCATATGGAAGACCGCTTATAAAATGGCCATTGTAGAATTAGTGGAACTAAAGAAACAACTATAGGAATTGAGTAATAATGGATTTATTCTCCCTATTCTTGCACCATGGGGATCCTCTGTTCTTTTTGTTAATAAGAGAGATGGATCTATGAGGATATGTATCGACTACAGGGAGATCATTGCTATAACAATAATGAAAAAGTATCCCCTACCTCGCGTTGATGAATTATTTGACCAACTGCATAGAGCTCAATACTTTTCAAAGATTGACTGTCGATATGGATACCATTAGTTGTGTGTGAATAAGGAATTTATTTCGAAGACATAATTTTGAAACAGGTATGGGCCTTACGAGTATATATTAATGCCTTTTGGGATGACTAATGCACCCTATGTTTTCATGAATCTAATGAACAGAGTTTTCAAGGAATATCTTGATGACTTGTAGTGGTATTTATTGATTATATCTTGGTATACCCCAAAAGCTATGAATATCATCAAAATCACATGCGCATTATCTTGAAGACTCTGAGAAGACATGAATTATATGGGAAGTTTAGAAAGTGTGAATTCTGGCTTCAGGATATTTCTTTTCTTGGCCATATTGTCTCTAAGGATGAAATCTATGTTGATCCTTCTAAGACCAAGGCAATACAAGAATGGCCAGCACTGACGAGTATAACTGAGGTATGCAATATTATTGGTTTAGTAGGTTATTATCAAGGTTTCATCTAGAATTTTTCCCGATTGGATAACCCATTAACGAAGCTCACACGTAAACGAGTTAAATTTATTTGGAGAACAGATTGTGAATAATGTTTCAAAGAACTAAAGAGAAGATTAGTCAATGACCTTATCTTCACTCTACCATCAGGGAATTTTGGGTTCATTATTTATAGTGATGCATCAAAGAAAGGTCTTGGTTGTGTCTTTTTGCAGAATGACAAGGTTAATTAATATGCATCACAACAGCTAAAAATTCATGAGAAAAACTATCCTACTCATGATCTTGAGTTAGTTGCTATAATCTTTTCATTGAAGATATGGAGACATTATATCTATGGTGAAAAATGTGAGATATATTCTAATCACAAGAGTTTGAAGTATATTTTCTCATAGAAAGAACTCAACATAAAGCAATGGCGATGGCTTGAACTACTCAAGAATTACAATTTCACAATACACTACCACTCTGGGAAGGAAAATAAGGTGGCAGATGCTTCGAGCAGAAATCATCATGGAGATATGAACAAGATGAGAGTTTAAAGGGATCCTATTTTCATGGATCTAGTAAATATGGATATGGGAATAACCATGGAAGGTGAAACATTAATTCTTTTTCAAATGGGTGCCAACCCATATTTACTAGAAATATTAATGAGTTCTCTGACAGATGATGAAGAGTTTCTAAAGAAGATTAAAGCTGTGAATGATGAGAGATTGAGTAACTTTGTGTATGAAGATGGAATTTTGAAATTTGGGAAGAGACTTTGTGTTCCTGGTATACCTTATCTAAAAAGGTAATTGTTGGATGATGGTCATAGTTCCAATTTTTTAATACACCCTGGGAGCACCAAAATGTATAGAGATTTGAAGGAACATTTTTTGTGGGACAACATGATGAGCGAGATTGCTGATTTTGTGCCAAGATGTATGGTTTGTCAACAAGTGAAATCTGGAAGGAAACAACCTAGAGGACACATGCATCTTCTTCCTATACCGGAGTGTAAATGAGACAATATTACGATGGACTTTGTCATGGGACTTCCAAAGACTCCTAGAAGGAATGATGCAATATGTGTCATTGTTGATCGTCTTACCAAGTTAGCACATTTTATTTCTATAAGAGAATATTTACCACATTAATGATTAGCACGACTATATATTAATGAAGTTTTAAGACTTCATGGAGTACTACTGTAGATTTTTTCTGATTGTGATCCTCATTTTACATCAAGATTTTGAAAAATTCTTCAGAAAGCCTTGGATACTGAACTTCATTTGAGAACTGCTACCACCCCCAAACTGATGGACAATCATAACGGACTATCCAAACCTTAGAAGACATGTTGAGATCATTATCACTTGACATTCAGGTTGTGTGGGATCAATATTTACCTCTGGTGGAATTTTCCTATAGAAAAATATTCCATTAAAGTATTCAAATGGCACCATATGACGCGTTATATGGAAAAAGATGCCGCACAACAACCTGTTTGGATGACGTTGGTGAATGAAAACATGTAGGCCCATAACTGGTGGTGGAAACGATGGAAAAGGTGAAGGTAACCCAAAACCACATCAAAGCATCTCAAAGTAGGCAGAAGATCTATGCCGATGACCGAAGGAAGGATTTGGAATTTCAGGTAGGAGATCATGTTTTCCTAAAGGTATCTCCATGGAAGGGAGTTATATGTTTCGGTAAGAAATGAAAATTGAGTCTGAGGTACATAGGACCTTTAGAATTTATTGAACAAATTGGGGCTGTAGCTTCTCATTTTTCAATGCCGCCGAATCACTCCAAAGTTCATGATGTGTTCCACATATCACTATTGAGAAAATACATGCCTGGCCCAATGCATATACTCACCTGTGAAGAATTAGAACTGGAACCTGATCTGTCTTATTACGAAGAGCCTGTAAAGATTCTTGATACAAGAGAACAAGTGCTGAGAAACCGGAAGACTCGTCTAGTAAAAGTTCAATAGAGAAACCATAAGATGGAAGAGGCAATGTGGGAACCCAAGGAACATATGATGAAGAACCACTCGAGTCTTATTATGCAGTAATATCTGAGAAATTTCGAGGATGAAATTATTTGAAGGAGGGGAGAATGTAATACCCCAAGCTTCCACAGTACGCTTCTCTTTGAATAATACAGTAGTGTGTGTTGTATGCAACTTCGAGTTCTAACACACACCACAACCAATCGAACTAGACATTACGAACAATAATATCCACTTTTTGAAATTTTAAAAATTTTAACATTCAAAATTGACTTAATTTTTTGGATTCAGAATATCGAAATTAGCTTAGGGTGAATTTTTGGAATTTTTCTGAAAACATTCAAATTTTGATGAATAGTGAAAAAACACTGAGTTCTAGTTTAAAACCAAATTTTTATTTAAATAATTATTTATTTTATTTAAAAAAAATTTCGGTAAAAATAGATACATAATACCTATAAAAGTTCAATGTAATTCATTGGAGTCAGTTTATAATAATTTTACATATATAAATTTTTTATTGAACTTTTCACCATCTTTTACCCATCTCTTGGGAGAATTTACAAATCCACATAAAACATAATTTTACCACTTCTGTGAGTGGAATTTCAAAAATCCGAGAGACACGGTTAATATCAAGGAATAAAATGTTGTTCAATAAGACAAAAAATTGGTGAATAGTAACTTTTTACTTTTATTTACCACGGTTAAAAGTAAATATGGTAATTAAGGGTAAAAATGATATTATTATTACCTTAAAACATGTCCTAATTCTTTTTGAAAAAGTATAATTCGACCAAAAACAACATTACGAATAAAATATGAACCTCTTTGGTCCACATGTATTAGATTAGGACATTTATTATTATTTAATTTAAAGAAGAGTTAAAAGAGTTAAAATCAATGTTTAATAAATAAAACATTTTTAATATAGGGTCATACATAAGATAAATTTGATTATAAATATTAATTAAATAGTTAAAAATATTTTATACATAATGGATTTTTATTTATAATTTTTAGACATTAAATAATTTAACTTATTTATGACACAATGATGATGCAGATATTACCTAATTAATAAAATATTAAAATAATTGATATTATAAAAATCCAAATAAATGTAATTTGAGACCTTTTATGAATTGCACTAATTTTAGAGGTTAATATGACATGTTAGGATTTATTAAATGAATTTATTTATAATTAATAAATTTTATAGGACTTTAAAAAATCAATTATTAAATAGTGTCAAAATTGACATAAAAGAGTATTTAAATCAAATATTATATTATTAAGTGATATTCTATTCCAAAAAATTTAAGGTTTTGCCAAATAACGTAGATAAGGTTATATATATTAATAATGAACAACTTGGGGTTCTATTGGCTTGTTATAGTATGTTTATTAACCATATAATATAAAAATACAAAGAGACATGGTAAATGAAAAACTATTTAACTTAGAGATAAATATAAATGAATAAGTTAATATAGTAATCCAAACCTGTATAAAATCTATTGGATGAAGTGATTTAGACCCATAACCACCTTATTCTAGAAATAAGTCACTTTTGAGCCATTATAAACCGAATATGAATTTATTATAAAATAATATTTTATGTTTTTTCCTAAGGTTCCCCTCACCCCTCTTATAAAAGGGAACTCCCCTTCTCTCAAATTCATACCTTCAATGCCTTTTGGTTCGTCCAACCCCATCCCAAATATCTTCTCATCTTCCCTCTCTTCATCCTAGATGCCTTCCTTTAGTCAAAAAGTCATCTTTAGGAACCATTTTGATCAAATCAAAAGGGAGAACCCGAAGAAGAGGTAAAATTATCAACACCTCTTTCAAGTTCCTTTCTTCTTCCACTGCCTTTTTCTTTGTTGTCTCCATTCTAAGATAGTAACTCTATTATATTCTATATGCTGTGATTTAATTATAGATATGGTTAAACCAAATTCATTATTCTATCCATCCCTTGAATTACAGGTCACCATACGTTTGTACGTATGGCTTACCGTCTCCACGTTGGGGAGTAATTGTTATTCAATACATTATTATCTGGATGGGTATAATAATGATGTGTAATTCATATAAATAATAAATATAACATGATAATTATTCTTTATATATGATATAAAAACCAATTATATATTATTTTGATATAAAATAATTATATTGTCGATCGTGCGTACATAAAGACTACCATCTCCACGAACACGATAAGATTCATTCCCCATCGTATCCATTCAAGACTAATTTTCATTAGATGATTAAAAATTTTGTTTAAGGACTTGATATCATTCTGGATATGAATTTGATAAAACCTATGGATAAAAAACACGGCTTATGTAACAAAACATATAAATAAAATGACTAAGTGAACACCCGAAACAACAATAATACGAAAATATTATTAACAAAGCAATATAAAATGATCATATATGATATCATATTTATGTATATGATACTTGTATAATTTAATAATGATAATTTCACTATTATAAATTTAGTTAACCTACCCTTTTCCAAGTAAAATTACAAGGTAAGGGTTTATTTCACAATCTCTTCATTATCCGAGGTTGTTTATTCGTAATTATCTATTGGGACCTCTTTATCATCCACATCCGTGTTTCTGAAAAATGTATTTCAAAACATTTTTACTAGTTACTAGATAGTGGGTTAAAGTCATTTATACCCTTTATGGAATTTTTATAAGATATTTATAAAGGAATCATTCCTTCGTTATCCAAACAAGGTCCTTTTTAACCTTTTTGACAAAATTATGGTAAGAATGCCTTTTTTTAACTTATACGGCGGGTGTGGCTATTTTTTGCCATTATAAAATCATCAACGTTTCCTTTACATGCTTATAATAATATTTTCAACGTAAATTTTTTCTTTTATAATTATGTGACTTTTAAATCATTTCAAAAAAAGGATATTTCTCCCAAATAGTTTTGATTTCATCAATGAAAACATCTTTGATGGATTTAAATATTATTTGAAGTTGATTTATTATGATACAAAACATCCATATTGTATTGAAGGTTTTGTGATATGTTTGACTGTGGATGTGTTATTTTTATACCATTCATGGTTTATGGATAAAATATTGTCATTATATATTCTAGTTTTAATAAAAAAAATTATGTTATGTTTAAACATGTTAATATGAGGAATGTATTGGACATAGTAAGTGACGGGTGGAGCCTGCTATAGCTCCTTGATGCATCGTTTGGTATAATGAGACAAACTAGTGTCTTGGCACCAGGTTTGAAAAAATCATAATTGTAGTCTTGGCACAAGGCCACGACTCTGTGGTTATGATAGTCTGGCATTATGCATTCCATCATTATTTAAGTGGTTATTGATAATTCATGTGATTATTCAACCAGTAGAATATCCATGTGAATAAGTGAATGGAATTATATCATTTTGTTTCATCCATATTATGGTGATGTTCAAGTTTAAAAATATTTTTTTAGTTATACATTGCCTTAAATGTTTAAGCTTATTTATTAAATTTTCTTCTATATTGTTATCCTCATGGAGCATCTGATCTCACCCATTTCTATGTTTTATTTTTCCGAGGATGTGAAGAGGTATTTTATGACTGACCTTCAAGGATAGTCTGAGGTGATATGAGTGTGGACTATGGAGACTATGTTGTTGTAGTTTTTCACTTTATGATGTAATGTAAGACTTATGAATGTATCTAGTGTTTCCAAGGCTACTAAATTAATCGGCCATTTGATTCTTGATCTTTTGTGATCATGCCAATGTTATGTAATAATGCACAGACTTTGGGTAACTAGGGTCAGGGCATTACATTGTATATGATTTTTGTCAATGTAACCTGATTCCAATAGTAGAGATAATTTTAACATTATTTTAACTATGACATAATAACTTCTTGAGAAATCGTTTAAACAGAAATATTTTATATCGATCTATTAACTTTATTAACTACTTATTTTATTTTATTAAGGGTATTTTATATTAATATTATTTTTTGAAAAAAAAAACGTATGCAGAACTCAATTAGCCCCCCTTTTGAGTTAATCAATCTGAAAAACAATTATTTATTTTAAAATTTAAAGAATGAAATAATTTAATTTATAAAAAAAATGGATGTAACAAAAACTAATGAAATATGATATATTTCATAAATACTAAAATAAATAAAACAATTAAACAAAAATATTTATTAAATTAAATATTATTTATTTTTTGGAATGTATGTTAATAAACAGGTAGTATAATAAAATACTAAATTGTAAAATTGAAATTATTATTTGAAAAGCATAAATTAAAATATTGAAATAATTAAAATAACTAAAATAAAAAAAATTGAATTTAAAAAATAGTAAAATTTTGAAGATAAAATAGAATTAAGTAGTACATTTTAAATTTTTGATAACATTAAAAAATAAAAATATAACATATAATCACATTTTTAATAATTTAATATAAAAATTATAAGAATTATCATTTCTCCAATAAAATAAAAAAATTTAATAATAAATAGAAAATTAATTATGAAAATTGATGTTACAAAAAACAAAAAGAAATGGAATATCAAACACACCTATAATTAATCGACTACACCGGAGGGAAATTCATTGCATTTTATTTATTTAAAAAACTGAGAAAAAAAGGCATCTTGCCAAAGTTCCAAAACACTCAAAAATCAAAATAGATCAAAAATCCCAATAAAACATGAAGAGGAATGCATGTTATGTGAATTTGGCACACTAACATATTTAAATTCAAAATAGGTTCTAATTCCAGAAGTGAAAGAGACTATATAAAAGTGGAATTGATTTTTTAATATGTGAAATCAGAATTAATCACTCTACATTAGGTTGAATGAATTGAAGATTGATTTTTATAGTTTTTTATTTTCCTGTCACTCCATTGAATCAACTCAAATGATAATTAAATAAGTAAATTGTCTCATTCTTTATTTAGGTTCAAAATTCCCTTCTGGTTAATGAACACATTTTTGAATTTTATGTTGTTTATTGTTTTTTACCCATCGTTTCATTTGAAATGAACTATAAAAAATCAAGTATTTGATAACTAAAAAGGGATAACAGGCACACCAAAATTCAAAAGTCAAATACATACACAATAGGGTCCTATTTTTTCATTTCACTTTAGTTACAATGGACATAAATGGTTATAGTTGGAGTTGGATCAATGAGGTGATTGTTCAAAAAGAGTGAAACACCTAGGTTTAAGTTCAAATTTGTAGTTTTCCCAGGTCATAATATCTGTTCCATAAATATATATCCCACCACACACCCTTTCTATGTTCCTAATGTTAACATACATGAAATTATAGGAATAAACATTTAGCAATTACGAAATTATTGAATTTTCAGAGTCCTTGAATCCACTCAATCCTGACTACAATAATCACCAATGCGGGATGAAAATATTTTTTTTAATATTTTGATCCTATTTTCAAAAAAAAATATTTATAGAATAATAGAGAGTTAATTAGAAAAAATATATGGTTATTGAGGTGAACATAGTGAAAAGAATTTTAGAAAAAATTAAGATCCATCTCCCACACTAAAAAAATAAAAAATGTTTCCAATATTGTTTATTGAGGTGACATAAATAGTTGAATAGATTTATTTAATTAGATTTGAATATTGGCATAGAAAATAATTCATGGGTGAGAGTAGATTTTTGAGAAAACATGCATCACATTGCTCAATTAAATCACATAATACACAAGGGAACCCTTCCAGCAAATATGAGACATTCAAGGATAGAGAATGAATATCCAAAATGTTTCATGCATAATATGAGTTCATGAATGATTTTCAACGGGGAACTAATATGTAACTTGAAATTTCATAGGGAACATAATGAAATCCAATAATTTAGCTTTAGTGAAAAAACATTATTAATGAATTCATAACAGTGAATTAAATGACACCAGTATAACCACAATAACATATATAAAATTTTCAAATTATTACTCCTCAAATACATAGAATCACTACTCAATGTAGCAAATAAAATGTGTAACATACCATGGAATAATTTAAAGAAGTCCTCTAGTTAAGAATTTGAAACTACTACATGATGATAATATGAACATGAGTCATTTTATAAGTTACAAATGAATTTTTTAATTGAATAGAGTTTGAGTTCAGTGATATTTTGTCAGATCTTTTTCACTTGCAGCTCCCACAGGAGTTGAAGATCAAATATAATCTACCAGTGTTAATAAAATCTCACAACCAATTATACCATCCTCAATTGGTCACTTGACCAGTAGCCAAAACACTTGTAATAGTACTTCACCTACCACAAACTACTTTAACCATGTTGTCATTAAAATTCAATACATAGAATATATAACCATCAAACAAGTGACAAAGTGTCCAATAGAAATTATAACATTTCTGGGTTATATATTTAAGGATTCAGAAAAATGGTCATGCAACATTTATTAAAATCTATATTTAATGATAAAAAATAATATAAATCATAGGTTTCCTCCCATGTAGTTCTAGTTTTTTTTTTCCAATTCATATTCAATCCCCTTAATATTTTATCATTGGTTATTCAGTGGGTAAGATTCATCATTTAATGATCCTACGGTTTTTGATTTTCAAAATTTAGAAGGTTCAAAAAACTTCATGTAACTCCATATCCTCAAGATGTATTATCAAAAATTCCAACACCCAAGGAATAATCCTTCTTATATCAAATGTATAAAAAATGTTTTTTAGTCAATGGACAAATAAAAAAACAATTCAACACCAACATCAAAATTAACAACCATAATTTTAAATTTCTCAAACTCAGTTTCCCCGACACTTATGATAGTAATAGGATTTAAATTATATAAGTAGTGAAAATAAGAATCTCACTATGAACAAAAGGATGATTGTTAAATAAAACATCCGTAGGGGAATAAGGGAACCATCAAGATCATAGATTATTCTCTTAAACTCATCGACAAAAATATCATCAAACCATTGGGGAAATGAAGCACGAGATGGCCTATTGGACACATTTGGTAAAATGTCCAAAAATTAATCTAACTCACTATTAGCAGATATATACGACTCTCTTTTTACTTATTGATTAATGGAATTAACTCCATACTTATCGTTAACACCAACTATTTCACTCTCAGCAGACAATGTACGAGGTGCGTAATTACATCACTTGTGTTTGACATAATATGAAGAAGTATCATGAATTGTAACATGGGAGGGTTGAAACATTTGAATAGGATATAAAACACTTCCAGTGTGAAATATTAGTTCATAAAAGACCATATTTTGGTCCTTTCCATTGAGTCTTATAATTTGTTATCAATTCATTCCAGCCTTTCTAGCTCCTGTGTAGAATCTGATTGAATAAACATTCCCTTAAAATGTTCACTGACAAACTCACTGATAAAATCATCAATTGGTGATGATTTTCCATCCTAACCTTAGTTTTATATACCTCATCATCAATATCAATCAACATAACACTGAACTCAAGTGGAGACTCATTGTAACCATGAAATTATATTTGGACCCTACACTTTGAGGCATTATTGATAGGCCCAAAAATGGATAAGAATGGTCATCCCAAAATGATTGAAACAGTTTTATCACACTCTATGTGTAGAATAATGATGTTTTTGGGAAAAGTTTGTTTAACTACAACATCAAAAACATCAACCCTTCTATAAGAGTAATAAATTGACTTGTTGGCTAGTTGTAGTGTCACTAAATTGGTCTCATCTCCCCAAGGCCCAAATATTTGAATAGGAAAGAAGGAATATAGTTGATTATATCCCCTAAATCACAGAAGCCCCAAATATCCTCTCTTAGACCAATTTTTTAGGAAATAACTAAACTGTATGGGTCTTTCAGTTTGGGAGGAATATTTTTTTCAACTATAGCACTTTCCTCTGCATTCTAATTAACATTTTCTATCTCACCCCAATCTCCCTTTTTATCTGATAACCTATTTATCAATTTAAAATATAAAGTAGTTATATTTATATATTCCACTAAAATCATTTTATCATTGAATCTTTTAAATATTTTAAGAAATATGAGGTACTAGGGTTCATTGTTAACTTTAATCCTTTGAAGAAAAGGGATGGAAAGGGGATAATTCTTCAAAACATGTGTATTATTTTCCTTATCCTAAAAAATTACTTTCTTTTTTACAAATTTTATCAATTATAATTTTATTTTTCATTATTATTATGATTTTTCATATAAATTTCCAATATTTTCTTGGATTCATTAAACCCTTCTAGATTTATAGATTTCGGATTTTCTAGAATTTTAGCACCTTTCTCATCTTGAAAATAAATTGTATCCTTATTAGATTATTTCCTAACTTATTATTCAATTTTAATACCCAACCTAGTTGTTACTACCATCACATTCTCTCTAGGGTTTGACTCGGTTGTTCTTGGAAGCATACTATGTAACACCCCAGGTAAATAATGAATATGAAATTTTCATATTTATCCATATTTGTGAATAAAATATTAATATGACTTTAAAGGGGACGCTATGCTCGATGGCGTACCCAACACGCAACAACGAGTTTCTTGGGAATCTTACGTTGCACTCTAATAATAAAATAATATTAATTCAAATGGTAGTTAACATGTAGCCGTTGTATTGGCGGGAATGGATAGAAATAACTAAATTATGATTATATATGTTTTTAAATTTTTTTTACATTTATCCAATAAAAGCTAAAGGCTTAAAATACGGAAAGAATTCAATTTTAGGCGTATTTGCCTTAGTTTTCACTAAAGGTTCACTTATCACCTTTTAATGGAGAACTGTCATTAAATATAGTTTTGTTCACTCTTAAACATTCTTTTGGACCAAATAAAACTCTTATTAAGAATCGGGACATCAAATTTTACTTTGTGTAATTTTTTGGTATTTTTCCGATAAAGTTCATTTTTTAATGAATAGTGTAAAATGTTGTATTTTAATTCAAAACCTCATTTTAATCTAATTTATTTATATGATTAGATTATATTTTGAATTAGTTTTAATGTGAAATTAGAAAATATTTTTACCATTAAATCCAATAGTGGTCGTTGAAATTAATTTCACTTTGAAATCAGACTTAAACTAGTGTCAATCTTTTGATACTTATTGTTTTATAAAAACACGCTATTTGCTCTGACAGCGGGAATTAATTATTAAATTAATTAATGTGACTAATATGTTTTGAATTTTGTAAAACGGACTTCATTTTTGAATTCGGAATATCAAATATAGCTCAGGGTGAATTTTTGGGATTTTTTTGAAAAACTTCAATTTTTGATGAATAGTGAAACCACTAAGTGGTACTTATAAAAGCTGATTTTCCGTTTAAATGGAATTTTGCCATCATTGTGTTTTGAATTTCAAAAATCCTACATACATGGTTGTCATTAAGAAGTAAAATGTGGTTCAATGAGATTATAATAATTTTTTGGTGAATAGTAACTTATTAAGTTCTTAATCACGATTAGAGGTAATTAGTGTAATTTATGGTAAAAATGATATTATAAGAATGTGAAAACACCATGAAACTTGTCCTACACCTATTGGGTGAGTCAGGGCCGACCAATACAAGCCATGGGCCAACTTGGGGACCCCATGGAGACACTTTGGTTGGGAAATTACATAAATAACATTTTATTTAATGTAAAAGTAAAATTGACACAAACATGATATGTTTTACTAAAACAATTTTTAAGTTGGGTTATACAAGTCATAGTTTTGATTATAAATATTAATTGGAAAGCTAAAAATATTTCCTACATCATAGTAGTTTTTTTATAATTTTTAAACATTAAATAAATTAAATTATTTATGACATAATAATGATGCAACGATGACATCATTATTTGACGATTTAAATAAAATGGAAGGATAATGTAAAATCTATAAACTAAACATGTCCAAAACTTATTGGATGAGTGGATTTCAAAGACTTATCACCTTATCCACGAATTATATCAATCTGGGACCTTTTGAAACCAAAATACATTTTCAAATAAAGTAATATTTCTTTACTTTCCAAAAGTGCCCCTCCTCTCCTCTTATAAAAGGCCCCCACCTCTACCTCATTTCACACACTCCTCAAGCCTTTGGCTCAGCCAACCCCTGCCCATTTACTCTCTCCACATCCCTCTCCTAATCCTAGAGTATTCCATTTGGGCAGAATCCTTTCAAAGGAAGCCTTTAGGCTCAAATCAAAAGGAGTTACACTTTTAAAGGTAATCCATTCTCTCATGTTCATTTGTTTTATTTTGCTTCTCCAACCCCCTAAACTCTTTTTATTTATTTATTTTGTAACAACAAAAGTATATTAAATATACAAGGATGTTTTTATAAGATTTATTCGAGCTACACTCTCACACAACTACATCAAATGGTTAAATAACTTACGGTTTCCGTGGATGGCGAAATTCTGCCTCCCGAAACGATGATTGTTCAATACTCATTTAACACCTTCAAAGGTGGCCATTATGATGTCACTATTTTTATATATGATATATAATATGTTTATTTTTTCTTTAAGCTTCTGTTTTTTTCATTTTGGGCATACCTTTATGGTTTCCATTATGGGTAAACGCGATATCTTCATTTAAGGAAGTGCGGACTACCGCCCCCTCAAAGTGATTTGATTCGTTAAATACCATATGTGGGATGTATAAAGGATGTAAATATGATATTATACTGTAATTATAATATACCTTTATATCATTATTATTCCATTCTATAAAATACGAAATAGAAATGAAAGTAGCGTTCATGCGTACGTACGACTTACCGTCTCCATGAACGGTGCATTTCATTTCTTACCTCTAAATGATTATGTAATGTTATAAATGCATGAATGTACTGGATATATATGACATATATGATATCTAAATAATGAATACAATTCCGGATATAATAAACATTTGGCCACATGAACAACGTGTAATTGTAAGAAGTCCACTTTCGACTTAAGAACCAAATATCGGCAAAACAAATATTATTAACATAAATGATTACATAATGTTTATGACATGGTAATAAGTGGTATAAAAGTAATAATGAACTTGAAAAAGGTTCTTAAGGAATTAGAAATTAACTCAAGTTTATTATTCAGGAGATTAAAGAACGATCGATTCAAGTCGGACCCGAGGTAAGGGATCCTACACCTCTCTTTCGTTTTAAGTACACTCTTTTATGTCATTCCTTTTAAAGCTCATATTTCTTGTTATTGGGATGATATTTTATATTACTCCTACAGTAATTTTTATGTTCATGTGATGAGAGACCCTATTCTCTCTCATTAATCCATTTTGGATGTTTTGAGTGGCGCCGTTAGGCTGCCGAACTTTCGTAAGAGATCTAACCTCTCTCTTTCTTTTTAAGTACTCTCCTTTATGTCAATTCTTTTAAGCTCTTCTTTGTAATGTTGGGGTATGTTCTTTTATATTACTCTTTCTGTACATTTTATTGTAATGTGATGAGATACCCTATTTGATCTCATCAATCCATATTCGGAAGTTTTATGTGGCGCCATTAGGCTGCCGAGTTTTCGTAAGGGATTTTTCATCTCACTTTTATTCCCGAGAGATTTATGCTACATTTGCCACAAATTCCATTGAGTGGTGTATGTAATGACCATTATTATACTCTTTGTGTAATATAATTTCGTTTATGAGTATTTACATCAATGACCTATTGTCCTTCTTTCATGGGGTGTATGTTTTGAAAGATACCCAAGTCGGTAAGGGGACCTTTCACCCTCCTTTTTTTTAAAAGACTTCTTTTGTTGGTTCTTTTAATTTACATATTGTTATGTTGGGATATGTTCTCATATATCCTTATTGATGTAAATTTTATGTCCAAGTGATGAGATACACTTTTTATCTCTCATCAACTCATTTTGATGTGATGCCGTTAGGCTGTCAAGGGAACTTTTTAACCCAATTTCGATTTCTTTGGGTTCAACTTGTAGTCATTGAATATGTCATCCATTGAATATGTGTGAATGGCCTTTTATTGTTTTACACTTAATATCCACTTATATTGGGTGTATATATATTTGTCACACATATTTTTGAGATTTATTTGTCCTTAATTTAAGGATACCTTCTTTATAAGGGATTTCATCACATTTGGCATTTCTATTGAGGGTTCATTGTTTTTATGCACAAGTTCACTCTTATATGGTGTATATACTTTCCTTTGGAGTATTATATCATGAATCCTTTTATTCTCATGATATTATAAAGTTCTGACTAAATGTTATTCCTCGATTATTGTATTCAAGTGTCTCTAATTTCGGTAAAACCCCTTTAACCAAAATATCATTTTAAATGTTTTAATTATTTGTTCTTATTAATATCCATGTTTTCAAAATGGTTTTATGGATTTATTTATATGGATATTAATGGTTTAAAATGTTAAAATCTTCAAGGTGGTATGGGACACTTTGATTCAAAAATCTCTTTATTAAATGTTTTAAATGGTTTTGGAAATGGTTTCTTTTTGAATGGATTCATTATTTCAATATCCTAAAATGTTATATTGTGATTGAAATATGGAAATGTTATGTTTATTTTATTCATGTTTATGTGATACGATTATGTTATGGTTCTTGGGAATTGTTATGAATAATGGGTGGTTCCGTGATAAACTAAGGGCGGGTGAGCCCGATATAGCTCTCCAATGCATTGGGTAACGCGAAGGAGTGAAACGTTAAGGTTTCTCCAAAGAGATTTAGGGAATATACTGTGATGGGTATTCCAAACGTAACCAAGAGGGTTACTCCCTATGTAAGAATGTTATGAATGCCTCAAGTTACCTTTATTTCTTATGTTTTCTACAATTTATTCATGATTTTATATGCCTATGTTTTATGGGTAAAGTGTGATTTCATTCTAATGTATATATGAACTCATGTTTCCTTTCCATATTTTTTATAACTCTTACTACGCTTTTTATGCTCATCCCAAGTTTTTGAAATGTTTTTCACAGGTCAAGGGAAAGGTACATGATGTGATGATAGTGTCAAGGATGTGTCAAGAACGAATCTGTGTTATAATTTAAATATGATTCCGTTGATGGGAAGAATGAATGTTGTCTTTTATGTAACCACTTTTTTTAAATGTGGAATGTAATGCAAGTTTCATGATCTAATTCTCTAAAACTCTAAACCTGAAAAGATCCTCAATGTGTAATCTTGTAATAACTCAAGATTAAGTAAGGGTTTAAGGTTGGGGCCTTATAGTTGGTATCAAAGGTTGGTTTAGATAACTTTAGAGGTTAGGGTATTCTTTAAGAATAAGTGACATTACCATAATGGTTAGGATTTCAAAAAGAGTCCTAGTTTTAGATAAAGTGAATGAGTAAGTTTATCTTAGTGTTTACCTTCCTCATTAGTATATGACGGTTTTGTTGATATACTCACACTGACATTTCTATTTTTAGTGAATGGATGGATCTAGCAGGCACCAAAGAGACAACAGGTTTGAAGGAAACTGTGGTGGTTCTCTGATTAAGATACTAGATAAAATGGAGGATTCAATGAGGAAACTCATGGTTGTTCTAAACCAAATATCAAGGAGTCATGATCAACCACTTCAACCTTGGTGATTTCTCTAATGCATCATGTACGATATGGCCAACTCGATGTGGAAATTCAGGTAATAATTATTAAGGTAACCATTAGGGTTTATATGATACTTAATTTTTAGGTAATTATGGGTTACTATATGATATGATGGAAAATGAAAGGAATGAGATAAACTTGAGGTTAAAATATGTTATGATTATTCTTGAAGATTTTATCTCATTTTGGGGAATGTTTTAAGAATTATATAGTTTTGAAAAAAGGACAACACGCAGACCGTGTGACAACCCGTCGCGTCGGACAAAGCTGCGGGAATCGAACCCACAACCAAAGTGCGACTTGTATTTATCGCCTACCACTGGACTACGTGAAGTCCCTGGTTAGTTTGACTGATTCATTCTAGTTATATGATTTTATGAATTAAGAGTAAGTTGATTTTGGGTTATTTATGAAAATGATTAACCTATCATGGAGGATATGTGATTAGGTTAATTACTTTTCAAAACGAGACTTTAGGAGCAACTGATATTGTTTGGAGATAAATGTTATGATTTATCTTGGAAGACTATGCAACTAAATCCTTCAAATATTTGGGTTTCAATCTTATATTGGTTTACATTGAGGAATTTTTATGGACAATTTTGTTTATAGAATGGTCCTCGTTGAACTTTGGGATTTGTTTGACAAATCTTGGAGGTTAAGAATAGATTTTCTTTTATAAAGGGTTATCCTTTTCTGGATTATCTGATCTTGTACTAACCTTATTGGTTTTGGTTTTGGTTACAGTCTAATGACATGGGAAGTATATAGTTCTCTTTTGTGGATTAGATGATTTTCTAAAAGTTGATTATAGTACTCTTAATGTGAACAAGTCTTCCTAAATACTCGCCTTCTGGAGAAAATATGAGTTTGATTAAGGAATCTAATAAAAGTTGAAAGTCAACATGATAAGTGATTATGTTTCCTTATGAATAAATTCCTCAATAAAAAGTAACTTAAAACAAAAATGTTGTCTATTAACTTTTCCTACTGGGGAATCGAATACCGTTTAACCCATCATAAGTTTGTGATTTTCTCATGGTTAACTTTCTCCTAAACATGTTTTCTATCACTCTCCATGAGAACATGAACCTATGTTTTCTCCTCCATGTCCATATTTTCATACTTGGAATCCTAGCATGGGTTAACTCGGGTGACCTTTGTACTTATCTTTCTTTATTTTAAAGTGTTTGTTTTACCGACTTTTGTTCCGATGTGGGACTTTCAAGGATGTTTCCAAGCGCAATTTTAAAGTTGCGAGGATGCAATTCCCAAAAGGGGGGAAGGATGTAACACCCCAGGTAAATAATGAATATGAAATTTTCATATTTATCCATTTTGTGAATAAAATATTAATATGACTTTAAAGGGGACGCTATGCTTGATGGCGTACCCAACACGCAACAACGAGTTTCTTGGAAATCTTACGTTGCACTCTAATAATAAAATAATATTAATTCAAATGGTAGTTAACATGTAGCCGTTGTATTGGAGGGAATGGATAGAAATAACTAAATTATGATTATATATGTTTTTTAAATGTTTTTACATTTATCCAATAAAAGCTAAAGGCCTAAAATACGGAAAGAATTCAATTTTAGGCGTATTTGCCTTAGTTTTCACTAAAGGTTCACTTATCGCCTTTTAATGGAGAACTGTCATTAAATATAGTTTTGTTCACTCTTAAACATTCTTTTGGACCAAATAAAACTCTTATTAAGAATCGGGACATCAAATTTTACTTTGTGTAATTTTTTGGTATTTTTCCGATAAAGTTCATTTTTTAATGAATAGTGTAAAATGTTGTATTTTAATTCAAAACCTCTTTTTAATCTAATTTATTTATATGATTAGATTATATTTTGAATTAGTTTTAATGTGAAATTAGAAAATATTTTTACCATTAAATCCAATAGTGGTTGTTGGAATTAATTTCACTTTGAAATCAGACTTAAACTAGTGTCAATCTTTTGATACTTATTGTTTTATAAAAACACGCTATTTGCTCTGACAGCGGGAATTAATTATTAAATTAATTAATGTGACTAATATATTTTGAATTTTGTAAAACGGGCTTCATTTTTGAATTCGGAATATCAAATATAGCTCAGAGTGAATTTTTGGGATTTTTCTGAAAAACTTCAATTTTTGATGAATAGTGAAACCACTAAGTGGTACTTATAAAAGCTGATTTTCCGTTTAAATGGAATTTTGCCATCATTGTGTTTTGAATTTCAGAAATCCGACATACATGGTTGTCATTAAGAAGTAAAATTTGGTTCAATGAGATTATAATAATTTTTTGGTGAATAGTAACTTATTAAGTTCTTAATCGCGATTAGAGGTAATTAGTGTAATTTAAGGTAAAAATGATATTATAAGAATGTGAAAACACCATGACACTTGTCCTACACCTATTGGGTGAGTCATGGCCGACCAAGACAAGCCATGGGCCAACTTGGGGACCCCATGGAGACACTTTGGTTGGGAAATGAAATAAATAACATTTTATTTAATGTAAAAGTAAAATTGACACAAACGTGATATGTTTTACTAAAACAATTTTTAAGTTGGCTTATACAAGTCATAGTTTTGATTATAAATATTCATTGGAAAGATAAAAAGATTTCCTACATCATAGTAGTTTTTTATAATTTTTAAACATTAAATAAATTAAATTATTTATGACATAATAATGATGCAACGATGACATCATTATTTGACGATTTAAATAAAATGGAAAGATAATGTAAAATCTATAAACTAAACATGTCCAAAACTTATTGGATGAGTGGATTTCAAAGACTTATCACCTTATACACGAATTATAACAATGTGGGACCTTTTGAAACCGAAACACATTTTCAAATAAAGTAATATTTCTTTACTTTCCAAAAGTGCCCCTCCCCTCCTCTTATAAAAGGCCCCCACCTCTACCTCATTTCACACACTCCTCAAGACTTTGTCTCGGCCAAAACCTGCCCATTTACTCTCTCCACATCCCTCTACTAATCCTAGAGTATTCCCTTTGGGCAGAATCCTTTCAAAGGAAGCCTTTAGGCCCAAATCAAAAGGAGTTACACTTTTAAAGGTAATTCATTCTCTCATGTTCATTTGTTTTATTTTGCTTCTCCAACCCCCTAAACTCTTTTTATTTATTTATTTTCTAACAACACCAGTATCTTCAATATACTGGGATGTTTTTATAAGATTTATTCAAGCTAAACTCTCACACAACTACATCAAATGGTTAAAGAACATACGGTTTCCGTGGATGGCGAAATTCTGCCTCCCGAAACGATGATTGTTCAATACTCATTTAACACCTTCAAAGGTGGCCATTATGATGTCACTATTTTTATATATGATATATAATATGTTTATGTTTTCCTTAAGCTTCTGTTTTTTTCATTTTGGGCATACCTTTATGGTTTCCATTATGGGTAAACGTGATATCTTCATTTAAGGAAGTGCGGACTACCGCCCCCTCAAAGTGATTTGATTCGTTAAATACCATATGTGGGATGTATAAAGGATGTAAATATGATATTATATATGATATTATACTGTAATTATAATATACCTTTATATCATTATTATTACATTCTATAAAATACGAAATAGAAATGAAAGTAGCATTCATGCGTACGTACGGCTTACCGTCTCCATGAACGGTGCATTTCATTTCTTACCTCTAAATGATTATGTAATGTTATAAATGCATGCATGTACTGGATATATATTACATATATGATATCTACATAATGAATACAATTCCGGATATAATAAACATTTGGCCACATGAACAACGTGTAATTGTAAGAAGTCCACTTTCGACTTAAGAACCAAATATCGGCAAAAAAAAATATTATTAACTTAAATGATTACATAATGTGTATGACATGGTAATAAGTGGTATAAAAGTTATAATGAACTTGAAAAAGGTTCTTAAGGAATTAGAAATTAACTCAAGTTTATTATTCAGGAGATTAAAGAACGATCGAGTCAAGTCGGACCCGAGGTAAGGGATCCTACACCTCTCTTTCTTTTTAAGTACACTCTTTTATGTCATTCCTTTTAAAGCTCATATTTCTTGTTATTGGGATGATATTTTATATTACTCCTACTGTAAGTTTTATGTTCATGTGATGAGAGACCCTATTCTCTCTCATCAATCCATTTTGGTTGTTTTGAGTGGCGCCGTTAGGCTGCCGAACTTTCGTAAGAGATCTAACCTCTCTCTTTCTTTTTAAGTACTCTCCTTTATGTCAATTCTTTTAAGCTCTTCTTTGTAATGTTGGGGTATGTTCTTTTATATTCCTCTTTATTTACATTTTATTGTAATGTGATGAGATAACCTATTTGATCTCATAAATCCATATTCGGAAGTTTTATGTGGCGCCATTAGGCTGCCGAGTTTTCGTAAGGGCTTTTTCATCTCACTTTTATTCCCGTGAGATTTATGCTACATTTGCCACAAATTCCATTGACTGGTGTATGTAATGACCATTATTATACTCTTTGTGTAATATACTTTCGTTTATGAGTATTTACATCAATGACCTATTGTCCTTCTTTCATGGGGTGTATGTTTTGAAAGATACCCAAGTCGGTAAGGGGACCTTTCACCCTCCTTTTTTTTAAAAGACTTCTTTTGTTGGGTATTTTAATTTACATATTTTTATGTTGGGATATGTTCTCATATATCCTTATTGATGTAAATTTTATGTCCAAGTGATGAGATACACTTTTTATCTCTCATCAACTCATTTTGATGTGATGCCGTTAGGCTGTCAAGGGAACTTTTTAACCCAATTTCGATTTCTTTGGGTTCAACTTGTAGTCATTGAATATGTCATCCATTGAATATGTTTGAATGAAATTTTATTTTTTTACACTTAATATCCACTTATATTGGGTTTATATATATTTTTCACACATATTTTTGAGATTTATTTGTCCTTAATTTAAGGATACCTTCTTTATAAGGGATTTCATCACATTTGGCATTTCTATTGAGGGTTCATTGTTTTTATGCACCAATTCACTCTTATATGGTGTATATACTGTCCTTTGTAGTATTATATCATGAATCCTTTTATTCTCATGATATTATAAAGTTCTGACTAAATGTTATTCCTCGATTATTGTATTCAAGTGTCTCTAATTTTGGTAAAACCCCTTTAACCAAAATATCGTTTTAAATGTTTTAATTATTTGTTCTTATTAATATCCATGTTTTCAAAATGGTTTTATGGATTTATTTATATGGATATTAATGGTTTAAAATGTTAAAATCATCAAGGTGGTATGGGACACTTTGATTCAAAAATCTCTTTATTAAATGTTTTAAATGGTTTTGGAAATGGTTTCTTTTTGAATGGATTCATTATTTCAATATCCTAAAATGTTATATTGTGATTGAAATATGGAAATGTTATGTTTCCTTTATTCATGTTTATGTGATACGATTATGTTATGGTTCTTGGGCATTGTTATGAAGAATGGGTGGTTACGTGATAAACTAAGGGCGGGTGAGCCCAATATAGCTCTCCAATGTATTGGGTAACGCGAAGGAGTGAAACGTTAAGGTTTCTCCGAAGAGATTTAGGGAATATACTGTGATGGGTATTCCAAACGTAACCAAGAGGGTTACTCCCTACGTAAGAATGTTATAAATGCCTCAAGTTACCTTTATGTCTTATGTTTTCTACGATTTATTCATGATTTGATATGCCTATGTTTTATGGGTAAAGTGTGATTTCATTCTAATGTATATATGAACTCATGTTTCCTTTCCATATTTTTTATAACTCTTACTGAGCTTTTTATGCTCATCCCAAGTTTTTGAAATGTTTTTCACAGGTCAAGGGAAAGGTACATGATGTGATGATAGTGTCAAGGATGTGTCAAGAAAGAATCTGTGTTATAATTTAAATATGATTCCGTTGATGGGAATAATTAATGTTGTCTTTTATGTAACCACTTTGTTTTAATGTGGAATGTAATGCAAGTTTCATGATCTAATTCTCTAAAACTCTAAACCTGAAAAAATCCTAAATGTGTAATCTTTTAATAACTCAAGATTAAGTAAGGTTTTAAGGCTGGGGCCTTATATACTATTATATCTTCCTTGTTGATCCATAGCAAATTTGGAGAATTTTAATTTCCATACTATAAATTATAGAATACGTTACATTTTTCAAGGATAAAATTTTAATTAACACCAGTTATAAGAATAACAATAAGTTCCCATTTTGAATTTAAACATTCATACCAATATTTATTTGAATTATATGTTATGAAATATAACTGGTAATTTGGTGTAGTGGGTTGTTTGATAACTCCTTGAACTCTCCCTGATAATTTAATATTGATTTATATCTTAAATAATTAAGATTAGATAAGGGATCCCAAAAACCCTGACTTTTATCCCTCTGATCCAAAAACTAGGAATTCCCCTCAGACATGATAGAGAAATAAAAATTGGGACAACATCATTGATTATGACCAAACATTCCACTGTGACAGCACTACAGCTAATAACTTTTTCATTAACAACAATAGCTTCGTTGTTTGTTTTATTCATATATATAAATATTTTCCTAGTGAACTTTTGTTGGGAATTTTTAGCTAGTTTATCAACTGTTTCTAAATTTCATTAGTTATGGAGTTAGAGAAGTCACCCCCACAAGATTGGTCAATTAATTTCTGAATATAATGTGTGAGGGAATTGAAAAAAATTTCCACGAGAATATGGGTAGTTGGATGGTGATTGGGACTCTATATAATAAGTATTCTAAATATTTTCCATGCCTTTAGAAACAACTCTCTGTCAACCAAGATTAACCATGTTATCCTATGCCTTTCTTCTATAGTGGTGTTCCGACAATATAATTTAGAGACAAAAACATTGAACATATCCTCATCAGTTCATAATATTTCTTCATTATGGTTAGGAAACCAAGTACTTCCCTCCCCCTAAGACAAAATGGAAATACCCTCAATATCAACTCCTAAAAACAAAGATCACATAGATGAAATGTATTTATAGAACCATAATAGAATCTAATGATATCAATTGATTCCCCTATAAGAAGTCTATTAGTTGAAGGAAAATTAATGATATGAGACTGTTTGATCTCATAGTTCCTATACATAGGGGATAATCTGATGAAAGATAGATTTATTGAGGTTGTTGGAATTTGGAACTTCTTATGTTTAGTTCTCTCAAGTTTGGTAACTAACGGTTGCGGTACATTAATATTTTTATTTTTTTCTCGTAAAACAATAAATATTTTCATATTTTCATTTTCATATTTCATTTGGTTTCTAATAACAATATTGTGGTTTTTGATTAAATGTATTGGAGTTTCTAGTTCTGACATACAAGTTCTTGTGTGCATGGGGTTTTAGACTAACAACATTTTAGATTATTTTTTATTATTTTTATGTTTGTTATTTTTTTTATATTTTCATGTCATATATTTATATATTTTTCTAGTTTTTGTTATATATATTTTTTGTGTTTTTTTAAAATGGTCTCATGTGCTCTCCCTGTAAATTGTTCTAAATTTTGTCCATGGTAGAATTAATGTCACAAAAATTAAAAATTATAAATCCCAACATACTACTAGTATGGTGGTGATATGGGTGTTTATTCCACTGGGAAGTAAATTGGGTTTTCAAGTGACCAAAAGAAAAAAAAGATAAACAAATAAAAGTAAATAGAGATAAAAAATGCAGTTTGTGATGAAAAAATAGAGATCAAACAAAAAATGGTTGAATTATAGTCCTTGGGCTGCTTGAATAGATAGAAATTATATTCTGAAGTAATAATTTAATTAATACAATCATTTGGTTCCAATGATATGGTGTAAATTCATTGATCTATAGCTTCACTGAACTTCAACAACTCGATGAAACTTCACGAGCCTTAATATTTTGATCTGAACCATGGAAATAACAAATTCACTTTGGAAAATATATGAATTTACCTTTTCTACTTTTTTTACATCTATCAATGATCCAAAGTTAAATTATTCACTAGCATCACTTTTCGGTTATTGGGAAGTTTTAACATAAGTATAATGGATTGAATAAATTTTAGTTCATTAGAGATTGATTCCCCTAAAATATGTATCTACTCATACTAATGAAAATAATAATTAAAATAATGATAGAAAAGGGATGATGAAGTATCCCAGGAAAGATTTATCTTATCCTCCAACTATAATTCTGATCCTTCTCCTAGCTATGTCTGTGTTCCACGGTCTATACGCTTCGGTTAATGGACTAATGATCATTGTGGGGGGTGGTTCTGGAGTGGATCAAGATGATTATTGAATGGGTTCACCCCCCTTGTTTTATGTTTTCTCCTATATCATTAACATAAAATCAATTCCCTTATCAATTTCACGATCAGGGTCATTGCAGGGTATCTTCTCTCCTATCCCCCATGGTGTGTCTTCACTATTAATCTTCATCCTCATGTTATTTCAGTGAAAGTTGATTAATCATTTCTTCTCCTAGAACATGAACATGTATCAAAATATTTCATTCCAAGGTTATGGTATCTACAAGATTTATGGGTATTTTCCCAATTTTAGGGCTACAATTAGAATTATCTTTTCTATGTTAGGTACCCACATCACCTCAGTATCACAATTTGGTAGAAAATAATCACAGTTGTAGTAGCGGGGAAGAAAAAGGGCCCTCGTATGTATTTAGAATACTGAAAAATCAAAAAAAAACATTATAGAACAATATTGTAATAATTAAATTATTATAAGTATTAAATAACATATTTTAAAAACATATATACAAATATAAAGAAATAATAATTACAGATACTCATTAAATATATAAAACTATATATTTACTTATTATTTATATGTTCATATATAAGTATAATTATATATATATATTACATATATATTATTGAATATAAATATAATAAATTTAGGGGTGTCCAGTCTCGATAGGAATGGTTGGTTCGACCTTCTTCTCTAATATGTGGCAAGAAATTGGTGGCTCTGGTAGGTGGTAGAGGGGAACTCGGTCTTCTACCATGGTGACATGGTCATTGAAAGTGGTTGTGGGGAACATGGCCTCAGTTGTATTCTCACATAGCATATCGGTAGTGGCTTCAGAGAATCCTCCGCAGTATGGATCATATGATTACGGTCAACTCCATCATGGGTGGTGGAAAATGGTGGATTTAGATTGGAATTATTCTTCAATGGTTCACGGTACATGTTCTTCTATTCTTATGAGTTTTTATTTCATTCAATATAGAAATTTATTTTATTTGGTGTTCTTCTCCTTCATGTGGTGGTCGAGATACATTGGTCCAATTCAGTGTGGCTCAATAGTATGTCTTCCAATGGTTATTTATCAGGTTGATTGGAAGATATTTGGTGGGGATTCCACTATAGGTAGATGACTGAAATAGAGTGGTGGTTTGATTGAAGTATGCAATGGATGTGTTTTCATTATAGATCTGTTTCCACTGGGTCTGTGCTACCGGTGGTGGGGGACAATGATTGTAAGAGGTGGTTGAAATGGTAGAAAGATGTGCATCTAATGGTTGGGAAAGGCTGGTAGAGAATTCAAGGTCATGGTGTTTGAGTTATTTCTTTAGATTGTGGCCATGATTGGGTGATATCATTAGGGAGCGTCCAACATTGGATGTTGGGAATGAGGTTAGATGTAGCAGATGAATGGTGATGGTGGATTCCCTATGCATATCAGTAGAAGATGTACAATAGTTGCATAATTGTGTTACCAGTGGTCATAGGTAGAAGCACCTAAAGAAAACATATAAGTAAATTTTAAAATTACAATTATAATTGAAAATAAAATAAAACAAATTAAATTTAAAACGAAATTAAGTTAAAATTATCATTTGTTAAATTCAAAGAATGTAATAATTCAATTTATTAATTAAATTAATGAAAAAAAAATACACATAAAAAATGAAAAAAAATAATACATTTATGTAAAAAAATAATGAAGAAAATTAAGATTTATTTCGTTGAAATATAATTTAACAAATAATTATACAAAAAAATAATATATTAAAAACAGTTATTATTTTTTTGAAAATTATAAAATTAAATAAGGAAAATTTTAAAAGAATAAAAATGAAAAATTATAATTTAAATAAAAAAATTATTAAAAATTTGAAGTTAATACATAATTAATTAAGTAATTTGAAATTATTCAATAACTGCTAAAAATAATACAATTAAAATTTTAACAAATAATCACATTTTTAATAATTTAATGTGAAAATGAAAAAAAAACTTATTTACTTAACTAAATACACTATTTTAATTGTAAAAAGACAATTAATTATAAAAATTAATGTGGCATAAAAATGGGATAAAATGCCACATCACAACCTGTTAATTCATTCAGAACATATATCCCACATCAATGTATATAAGGAAGTATAGAAAAAGATAAAAGTATCAAATAAAATACCACAAAAAATATTAAGAGATGAACCATCAATAGGAAGGGTTAATGCTATCAAAAATAGATTTTATAGCATGAATACACTCCACCTACTCATGATCCCCCTAGGAATCCATTTAAAGGGTTATTTTATACATAAGTCAGAACATGTGTAGGTATAGCCCATATATGGGATAAACTAATAATTGCTAGCAAGACACCCTAAAATCACTAAACACAAAGCATCAAATAGTGGGAATCCTCTGAACTAAAAAAAATAATGGACTAAAAACATAACCCATATATGATCAAAGGGAGTTTAAACTATTAGGGTGATCTCACATCCTCAATACCATCCTACAATACAACTTTGAGGTTCAAGGGTAAAAATTATTCAAGATAACTCAGTTGTCGAGTGTCTCTACAACTGATGAAACTTATCCAAGAAGATACATTCATCAGGAATTTCCATGAAGAATTTTGAATCAACTGAGATAGATCTTTCAAGATACTCACTTGATCAGTCTACACCTCACTTGAAGACAATAGACATTGATATATAAATAGGTTTCGCTCCTGAGGCTTTGCGGGACACCTAACCCTACCAATATAAACCAGCTATGAAAGGGATCACATGAACTCGATGTTAGATAAGGGATACCTCACCCAACCTAGGGCATAATGATTGAGGGTCACACCTTGGACTTCATTGAGGGATACCTGAAACTATCAATAAAAAACTCATAGAGTGGATATTTCATCCAATTCATGGGATGAGATAACTTATGGTACCATCATAGGGATGGACAGAGGGAACTCACCCTCATTTATAAGGTTCATGCGGACTCACCCAACCTCATACTATACAAAACTAAGGATAAAAGTATTCTATCTTACCCTAGAAGAAGTAAAAAAGTGTGTCGCATGGGGTAAAAAATGTGTTTTACTGAGTTTCAAACTAGTCATGTCCTTCCATCTCCCGCGTCATGTACCAACCTATAAACATTGTGTGATGTTACAACACATAGTGTTTTGAGCAAGGGACAAAACTTGATGATTTCCACCTACAAAATCCCATTAACTTTACAAAATAAATTGGAATCTCCCCATAACACATAGTGTGTGTGGTTATATAGACTCTTGGATGTGTTCTCCTTGTACACACTGATAGGGCTAGCTAAGGGTTACATGGTGTGGGCGTGTTTCACATGGAGTTTGATTTTTACGTTCACTCTGTAAAACGTAGATTCCATAATGGGAGGAACACATAGAATGTATTTTTCTAATGTACATACTGATTTGTTTAGAATTTCATATTAAATTCTAGCCTTTGGGTGTAGCCACTTATTCCCCCCCCCCCTTCTTTTCGTCATCTGAATAAACATGTCCATAATTAATAAGATCTGAGTTGAATGAGCCTTTAATGATGTTCGTGATCAGATTAGAGCCCCCCATTGATTGGAAAACACCCATAATCACCATCCCAAAACACCCGAACAACATGGGTCTAGAATTGTCCATTTTATGAACCACCTCTAGTAACATTAATTGTTAGTGGAAAGATTTCAGCCACCCATAGTTTCTAATAACACATTGTCGCAACTCCCAATATACCTTTCTCATTATGTATCATTAATCCACTATATCCCAAACCATCATCGGATTCCTATCATCGTACCCACACCTCTATCATGCCTCAAAATTGTAAACATAATCCTATAATTATTGGTGAACCTTCTCTAAAGGGACCACCACTTAATAACATCCTACGCCATCTTTCCATAAAGAAAGTACGTCATCTCCCCCAAATTTCTCACATTGATGCCCCAATGTTACACTATTTTAGAAAGCCTATTACATTAGGTATGATCACATATTCCATCACCCAGAGCATCTAAAATAAATGAGATTAATAGTTCATGAATCTCCATTAGTATCCACTTGGGAACCTTGCGTACTGATAGAATATTCATGAGTATTGAGTAAATCACACAGTTGAAAATGGTAATTCTTTCACCATACGAAAGAAATTGGTTGTTCAAATAATAAATACCCCTTGTAAGCTTTTTAACAATTCCTCTAATTAATCAGACTCAGGCTCTACCACGGGTGATTGGTGCACTCAAATATTCTAAGGGGAACTCCTTTTTATGAATTCCCAATATGGATTCAATGATATTCCTTCACCTTTCCAATTAAGAAAGAGGAGAGAACACATATCATTTTTTCCAATTGATGATTTGACCAATCCATCTGGTGTTATATTCCATTATATTATTGAATACATTGATCTAAGAGTTATTGTTCTTAATGAATAAATCCAAATCATCCAAAAATAGAGTATGGGACACCCCGTAGAAGTGATCTCTATAGATATAGGGATTAATTAGTCGATGTTGTATACATGATGTATAATGTCTACTAATAGAATCCTGGACTAGGGTAAAGATGTTGGTAGAAGGGGGTATCCTTGTATAATTTCCCTAGCCGATTTTTTAACCCACATTACCTCCACATGAAAACTAGGTTGAACTAGGTTGATATATAAACCAGAAATTACAATTAAACAACCCATTCATAGAACACCATGCACCCTAATAACCCAAATGATGAAATTCCACTCAAGGATGTCATAGGTCTTAACCATATCCACCTTGAAAAAAATGTTGGATCCCACCACTATTATATTTATTTCTCGAACAATATCTTGGGAAATACCCATTTTAGCATTGATTGACCTGCCTTAGATAAATACTTGTTTCTCCAATGAGACCCATAAATCAATATATCGAGAGAGTCTCCAATTGGTGATAGAATCCAAAACCTTGAATGAAAAGTTCTATATACTAATGGGATAAAAATTATGGATAAAGGAGGGTTATTTAAAATTTGATATGTTGACCATAGTACTGGATAAACAACCCTATGAAGATACCATCTACAAAATATGTTTTGGAGAGCTTCGATGAGGCCGTTCTTGATAAAATTATAAGAGCTGACGTCGAATGAACTCAAGAACCAATTGGAACCTGTCTTAATCTCCAGATGGAAGGAATTTATAGAGTCCCACATATCCTTATCCATTATGAAACTTCTCATGAGGTCATTGACTTGGAATAGGTCACTTACAGGATAGAAAAAAAGAGGTCGGCCTAGCCGGTATGATAACCTCTCTACAAAACCAAGTTAGTATTTCATAATAAAGAATTAAAATGAGATTCCACCATGAGAATAATAAATTATGGGTCACTATTATAGAATCCATCTTCAATTGGGATGTTCTGAGAATGGGCATGATGTTTTTCCTTCAAGAAAGCATGGAAGAAAGCCATTTTATGATCAACTTCTCTAATCCCCATATCCTGAGAAAATTCATGAAAACTACTCTTATGAAACATTATCATCTCATTAAATTGTTTTATTTTTATCCCAAAAGAAAAAAAAGATTTATCATACCATGTCTCCTCTAGAATTTTTCATCACTCTTTATCACCCTCATAATGGAATCTAAGGTGGGATGAATCAAGGGTAGGGAAGTATCCAAAATTGGGAGCTCGTGTTTTAGGAGAACCAGTTTATTATGGCAGCTAATACATCATCCCCCATAGATAAAATATCCCAATAGAAGTTCACTATAGTGAGAAAGCCAGGGTGGTGTGCCCACCTTTTGGATAAGAATAAGTTCTTTCCACTTATATTTCAAGAATTGATACGATTGAGAAGATGAGAGTGATCCAACAATGATTGAACTATGTAAATGACCTCTATATTAGGGAAATAATAGATATCTTGGAGGTAACTGAAACATAGTCCAACATGTACCAAATTTTTCAGTTCCCTCTCTTATTATTACACTACCTATTATTGAAACCAGAATAGCTCAAGACTTGGAGACCTCCTAATCTAAAAGGATGCGAATTTGACCGAGCCATTATGATAAATAGATCATCCACCCTTTTTATCATATGAATCCATTATTATGTTTAATTATCCTCCCACCATCCATACCACATCCCCATGATTGAAGGATTTAAGGAAAACCCATAGTTGGTCTCATATCCTTGCTTTTCACTTTTCATAATTGTAGGAAAAGAAACAACACATGTTACTAGCTTCCACTTTAGCTGATAAATGTAGAAAAGGAACCTCCAGATTACCCTTTCTATAGTGGAATGCCCTAAAACCCTACAACGGTGATTCATGGTTTCTCCGTACATAAAATATAGTATGCCAATACTTTTGGATAACTCTTAAATATTAGGTGGTATAGGTTTCATTTCTAGGAAAACCATAATAGAAACACTATTCTTGGAAAACTTCTTGGATAGTAATTCCATTTTTACCTGGGATCTGGGCATGTGGGCATTTCAAATGATCGTTTAGAACATTATAAAAATATCTTCCTAGAACTGGACCTTGGAAAGGGAACCCTATTTCCTTGCCTACATGAAGAATCTGACATCATTCTAGCACATGTTCTTGTGAATACCCCATTCATATAAATTCTTAGTATGGGGGAGGACTGAGGCTCCACCTATAAAGCCTGGTAGATGATAAAGGCACTCATCTTGGTCAATGGGAGGGCGTGGGTCATTCCTACACATGAAATAACACATTGTATATGTTCAATTGTGAAACCAGTGAAGCTAAAGGACAAGTATCCCAATGGGAGGGAGGAATTTTAGGAGATCCATAGTGAATAATCTCCTTGCCTTTGGAATTAAAAATATCATGTATTGGTAATTTGTGAAGATATTTGGTAATAAGTGGGCTAGGAAAAATATAGCCTATATATGGGATAAGGTCCCTACATGGGGGATGGTTGTTGGGATTGTATTTAGTGATGAGGAAGAAGGGAAATAGAGATAGGACAAAAATGGAATCCGAGATTCAACACCCACCTCATATATTTCCAAAACCGTGTAGACTAATTGTGAAGCAAATCATTTTTCTAGGGATGAAGATACCTTTTACACAATGTGATTCTACTATCATTGTGAAGTGTGATGGCATGTCCAATTTTTAGATTTTGAAACTGAATGGTTGATGATATGACAACATTTATAGTAGTGTGTTTTTTTAAGGATTGTACAATGTTTTCATCCATTCCACTAAATCTTCAACATGGAATAATAGTTTTGATGGAGGAGGATATCGGATATCCACACCGAAACAAATTTGGGCCACCATGGAGTCTTGAAGACAAAGGGTACATACATCCGCACATTGAAACATTACAAGTTAGTTTTCTCCCTAAATGATAGGTTATGAAAGGGAATTAGGGTCATGTTAGTATAAACTAATCAGCTAGAAGGGGGGACTCTAGTCTCAAGTAAAATTTCATACCAATATTTGATTGGATAAACCCATAGGTGATGGATGATCTGGTCAAAAGGGGTGCATACTGCATGTTTTAATTTTTTTTCTTTTCACATTTTAAAACCTGATTCTTTTTGTGTTGTGCAATAATTAATATCCAATATTATTTATAATTAAATGATTTATATTTTATAAAAAGTAAGTAAACCGCATCAAAATATAGACAAATGATCAGTTAAAAATGGATTAGACTATTCTTCAAAAACATTATCCCTAAAATTAATTATATTAATTTTATTTTTTGGGTCAAAGGGGTAAGGATTCATGGGTAGTTTCAAAAATAATAGACCAAATTACTATTGAATAAAATAAATTATTTTATAGATAATTAATCTCATTATTTTAAAAGTTGAGATAAATTAATAAAATTTGAGTAAAAAATCACAGAATCTAGTTTCCACTATCTACTATTTTAAAATTTTCATTCATTTATTTTACATTACTTAATTGGTTTAGTAATTTAATTAAAATATAGATGGCCAAACATTTGGTTAAAATTTATCACATTTATTCTATGATATATGTGGCATCAACCCCATACTTATGCTATTTTACATTTTAGAAGATATTGTAGTTTGGAAAAAAAATATAATTTTTTATGTCGGTATCAAACAGAGAGTTTAATGATACCTTCAATGAATTCTAATTTTTAGCACTTTCAGGGTGTACCTATTTCTGGTAGGCTTAAAAAGAATCATTTATTCCTCTCGGTTTGTATTAATTTATAAATTTATATTATTATTGGACCACTGGTATAAGTATAGGGATGATTTCATCAAGAAAAAAGAAGCACAATGATATCTTTTGACCACATTTTAAGTCTTACAGATTTCTTATAATAATTTACTAAATTAATTATCCAAATTAAAATAAGAAATATTTAGAAAGAAAAAAAACGAGAGAGGGGAACCAATTTCTTGGGGTTTTTTCTAAATATATTAATACAACTCAACTCACAAAATAATAGAATAAAATTTATATAAAATACTAATTTTATTTAGCATTAATTTGGTTAATTATTATTGAAACTATAATTTCATATTTACTCTCTTTATCCAACAATATAGAACAAAAAAATAATATATTTTGTTTATTGTAGTTTTTGAGAATAATCTAATTACTGGTTTAAAAATTGATTATCTTCTTCCTACATAGTTTTGTTTATTATTGAAAACATTTCATAATAATTTTTAGAAAAATATGTATTATTCATAATGAAATTATTATCCATTTAGGTTATCGAAGAACGAAATAAGAAATGAAATCCCATGGTACACACCCCTTTCAAAAAGATCTTCACTCTCTTAAAAATTTAGCCACTCATTTTCCAGGTGATCTCTAATGAAAAATATACCAAAATATATATAATAGAGAAAATAAAAGAAATATTGGAGGAGAAATTTTGTATTAAAAACATAAATATCTTTATAATTACATATAAAATGTGAAATATTTTGATAAATAATTGATAAAATAAATAAAATAAAGAATAACACAAATCTATATAAAATTTTAGAAAATAGAAATTGGGGAGATAAATTCCTATCAATGATGAATGATTCCTAAGTAAAAAACCTAGAAAAAGATCCCCACTAATAGTAGAATGAGGATTTTCATAGTGGTGTGATAATATATTCAGCTGTGTGGAATACTCCCATAGGGTTTCTGGTTTGAAAACACTAAAAAATATTATAATGGGAGAAAACTAGAGTTTCATCAATCCTGATGCAGAGCATTCATGTGGTGAACAAATGGTTCATGGCCTGAATTGATCGTTAGAAGAAAATATAGTTTTTTACAAATCATGAACATTCAAAGGGACACTTCTATGTATCATTGTAAATTCCTCATATTTCATAATCTTCTGATGTTCTACATGTTTGTTTCCTGGAACTTCTAGCCTGGGGATTCAGTGACATTTTTCAAAAATCCTTGGAATTATTATTATCTCTATTCACAATCTGAATGGTTAACCAATGTTTAAACACATTTGGATCCATACCCCTCCCCTTGGATTCATTCTCGCTCATTTGTTTCTTTTTCTTCCACCTCACTTCGCAACATGAACTGTATGCATCTTCCCAAAATAAAATGGTTTCCTCAAAATTATTCCTTACTTCACAACAATGTCGGCACTGACATAAATAATATAAAGAAAAAATATTAGATGGTTGTATCATTTAAAAAAAATTAATATTCAATTAAAACAAATATAAGAGCTCATGAATATACATATGAAAATTAATGTTATCACCATCCCTTAATAGTCCATGACTAATGGATCTCTATCAATCATCATAATTGCAATAAATCGAAGGTATATTACACTTAACGCATTGGATTTATTTTTTTCTATTCCAGGATGATGAATGCTAGAAAGAAATATTTATTTAGAATCACCAACCATCTAACTTGTCTAATGTTTAGTTCATTTTTTGGGAATTTAGATTTTAAATTATGTTTTCCTATGTATATATCACACTTCTCCCCACAATGACAAAGTATCCAAATTTTTAATGAATATATAATTGCAGATAACTCAAAATTAGGTGGAGGAAAATTATATTCATCGTGCTTAAAGTATTGAGATTCGTAGGCAATCATTATTTCATTCAATAGGTACTCATATTTGTGTCCTTTAAAAAATTCAACTTTTTAAATAACAGATCCTTCCTTATTAAGAGAAAATTTACCACATGTTCACTAACAAAACATTTCTAAAGTTCTTAGAAACTCTCCTCGCACTCATTTTTCTAGGTGAACTAAATTCCCTTTCATGTAAACTTGGTTAGTGGATTAGACATCTAGGAATATTTTTGACAATATTTCTATAGTATCTCTCTTGAAAAAGGAAAAAAATAATCTTAGTCACTTTTGTATCATTAGGTCACATCACTATAGCCTTTTTTGTTAATGGATCAACCAAAATTCATAAACTAGTCATAATTTATCCCTATAGTTCAACTTATTGTAAATAGAACTCAAATTTCTTAAATTTAGCATAAATATTTTTTCCTTAGAGTTTGTAATATGGTCCTTAGATAACCCACATAATCTGCATTAATTTTGTAATATATGTGGATATCCTACATAAATACCTCCAAATATTTATCAAGGTAGTCCCTAAAAACACTATTCATAAAATCTATAAATATAGTTGGATGATTATTCAGTATAAAGGAAATAAAAAAACGTTTAATATTTATTTCTTATTTGGAAATAAATCATATAAATTTCTTCTTACATCACCCTCAACGATGATACCTCAACCGGATTTCAATCATAGAGAATAATTGAACCACATGAAGAACATAAAATAAATCATAAATACTTGGATGTGGGTATTTTTTTCTTCATTTTGATCCCATAACCTTCAGTATAATCAATAAAAAATTGCATTGACTCGTCCTTCTTTTTTACAAATAGAATAGGTGTTATCCATGGAGGAACACGCAGTCAAACCAAACCAATATAGGAATGATATTGAAGTTCCTTCTCCAATTCCTCTAACACAACATATTCACATATATATAGGGTTTTCATGTTGGATTAAAACTAGTTATTATGTTATTTGACAATTCTACCACTCTCTATAGAGGTGGTCCACATGATTCATTAAGAAATACATCAATGTATTCATGAAAAGAGGGTATATTTACATTATTTATACATTCAATTACATTACCATATTCAGAATTAATTTCTATGAAGATACTATAATAGGTGGATCTTGAAGTTAATCAGGGCGGGATATCTATCCTTTGAAAATCATTGTATGGTGTCCCTTTAAGATAGATAAAAATTCATTTCTTATACAGCTTATCATCAAATAAAACATTGACATCTAATCCATCTCTAGAATTATGTCAAATTACACCATTATAATGACCAGAAGGCTTTTAGATAGGATATATTCACCAAATTTAATTGTGTAATTCTTATATTCCCTTGATAATTGAATATTCCTTCCAGTATTATTAACTAACATTTATACCACTAGTAGTTCAGGGTTTAGTTTTATATTATTTGAAAACATAGATGAAATAAAGGAATGTGTAGAACCATAATCAACTAATGTACAATCTATATTTGATTATATGATTATAAAACATACTACCACAACATATAAAGCCTCAAATTAAACTATTGTGATAGAGAAAGGCACATAGTTTCTCCATGGGTCCCTTCTAGGGTTTATGGTGGTTCCCCTCCAATGTCTTTGGTTTGGTCCATGGTAACAATTATGTACATGCTTCATACACTTGTATCATTATAATAAATGTTTTACATTCACTATATTTCCCTTTTAATTTTTATTTATATGTTAAGGTTTTATAACTCCATGAGAAGTTCTAACTACAAGGCCATTTCTTCAACACTTGTAACACTTTTTACTTTTTTGAAGACAATTCACTAAAGGATTCTTTGGTAACTTACTGTACAATGGTATTTTTTGTTTCTATATTCTAGTTTTTCATAAAAAATATTTCCCAAATTTTTTTATCCTCTACTTATTATCATTCAGTCCCTGAGAAAATTGTACACCTCCTAACTTTGCCTCCACTTTGAGAGCACACTACACTATTATCCCCTAAATCCTAATGTATTATACTTGAAAATCATTTTCTATATGGATTTTTTTCAACCAAATAATCAATATATCGTCCCAAAAATTCAATTATAATGATTTAAGTGTATCTCAAAATCCTTATAATGGTCATATCATTACATCAGACTCATTCATTCTTTATTTTCATTATCTTGAGGAATTTCTATTCCATTTTTAGTCAAAGGCTATGAGGAAAATACTTACTGAAAAATACAATTTTTGAAATATTTAAATTCTCTATATTCAACTTTATCATCTGATTTCACATCCTTGATCTGTTCCAATCACTAATTGTATTCTCCCTCAAAGTATTATTATACATCAAAAGTAGATTTCTTCTACTCAAAATAATGGATTATAGAAGATTCCTTTCTTATATTTTTGATCCATTTTTCTATGACCTATAATTCATAGATTCCATAAAAAATAAGTGATCATTAGAACCCACAAGAGTCAACATCTAGTTGTTCCTTCCGTGGTGAATCCAAATTCTCAATATAGTTTAGGTTATTATTCATGACAAAATATAATCAATTCCTAATAATTTGTTTATCTTTGGATCCCCCCATATTAGAAAGGGCATCTTCACTTTATCAAATGTGTCTGTTATTGACATGTGTTCTTAAATTTCCCTCCATTTTTCTAGAAAAATGAATCATAAATGAGATAATTACTATTATTTTGAATCATATGGTAATAATTCTTAATGTATGTTTTTCTAATATCATTCTTCTTGGATCTTATACTTTAATCCAAACATTTAAAAAAAAT
Organism: Viscum album; assembly: GCA_963277665.1. Lineage (NCBI taxonomy): Eukaryota > Viridiplantae > Streptophyta > Magnoliopsida > Santalales > Viscaceae > Viscum > Viscum album. Next base: position 1,223,407,500 of record OY728159.1, read on the forward strand.
CAATAAAAATTCATGCTTCATATTTGTTTATATATAATGTGATAAACCAAACCATATCCCCCAAGAGTGTATGGATATGGGATTATTCTTACGACCACTCATCATGAACCTAGTGAAGATCGACTTGATACTCGAAATGCCTTCTTCAGGGTGAATACACCTAGGTTTATTTATTCTACATCCAAATTTACTTACTAGTATCTATATTGGGATTTCATTTCTTGGAAACCACACACTACATAATATATAAAAACATAGTTTTTTTCCAATATTTAGACATATCCCTAGGAGTTTCACAAAGTTTTTATAGTCCAAATTTCCACAAATAACTTTTTCTTCTCTCTAATTCCATCAATAGAGACTCTCATTTTTTCTAAAATATTTTTAATATAATTCCTTAACAATTCAATACATTAAAAAAATTTAATGATCTTTTGATATTTAGTGTCTTCAAAACACGGTACATGATAGATAAATTATATTGAACATAAAAAACATAATCTTTAACTTAATCCTCTAGAATTCTTTAAAAATATGTCATAGGTCGCATCACATTATATGATTTCTTAGGGACATAGATCAATAGAAAAGGTTGAGCAAAAATCTTGGTAAAGGATAAACAAATGAAATAAAAAGTAAGTGAACATCATGGGTTAAAGATGAGGCGTGATGATATATAAAAATCATAGATACATGAGGCATAATATAAGATAATGATGATTAGTACAAGATTCATAACATGGAAATATGGCTATAACTTAAACATGAGATAATCATAATCATATCACCAAGGTCCACCAATAAGGCTTCATAAAACATATTACCATAGTTTTTCCGCAAGGTATCATAAAACATCACTATGGTATCATAATCCTATCAACTCTAGATATTAATTTGTTATATTGATCATTGGAGAACTATTTGCGACCACCTTTCTTATATTTTACTTTTACTATGCCACATAGATCATATATCAAAAGAACATATTTCATCTTGATAACCCACGAGTTGGTAATTTTGGTTTTATACATGGAATTATTCAATAAATAATGTATATTAATGCCTATGTGAATACAAATTGAATGAAAATATGTTTTGTATTTAAAATCATAAAGTTATGGTGTAGAAAATCAAAGAAATATTTTGGAATCATAACAAGTTTTTGTAATAGTTTATAGAATAGTAATAATTAGAAAGGTGGTTTTTAATTAATAAGGCATAATTTATAAAACAAAGTTATTATTATGAACTCATGATGAAATAATTAATTTAAAATAAAAAGGCTTATTATAAAATAAATACATCAATAAAAGAAAAGAGGAAGTGAATCCCTTACCTAGAGATGTGGCATCATAATGTTGGAGAAGTGTTCTCTATTACCATAGAATCTCCTTATAAAGACTCTAGGGAGGTAAAATTGGAGGAACATCAGGAACAATGACATACGGGTGTAGAATAATTTGATTATAGGTAGGTATTTACAGAAAATTTGGGAGCATTGTTTGATAATTTTTAAATATACTCTTTGGAAATTTGGGTTGCTGAAAATAAAAAACAATTTGTTTACTCATGATTTTGTATCATATTTTATGAAATTAATAAGGTTATTTTTTGAAATATTTTATATTTAAAACCCAAATTCAATATTTTATGTTACATTGGGCATGGGAATATCATTTTTCTAATAAATATTGTTTTTAAAACATTAAATTCCATTATTTATGTTTTGAAAAGTTATTTATTGGTTTAGAAATCGATTTTAATTACATAAAATAACTATATTAACAAAACCTCTTATTTTTTGTCATGGATTATATTCTATTAATTACCAAATTATTGTAAAAAATTATTAATTCCCAAAATATACCCAAAAAAACTAAATTGTATTTTTTCACGACTCAATAAAAATTTATTATTTTAGAAAATTTTCAAATATTCCCAATAAAAAAATTAATTTTTTCATTTAAAACATGAAATCCATTTCATCAAAATAATTTTATTAATATTAAAAATTAAATTTATAAATAAAATTCATAATTTATAAAAAAATACTAGTTTTCAGGATGGTTTCAACTTTATGATTACACGGGACATTATGAAATTATATTATCATTTATATATAAACAATATTAATTCAAAAGATAATTTCCTATAAATGAATTTATTTTAATTATTTTAAATTTATTAGAAAAAAATTATATTAATAATGTATATAATACAGAAATATAAAATTATGTTTTTTTAATTTCAAACATTTATTCTATAATATTTAACACTAATATTTAATTTTATTATAATATAACTCCCTTAAATTTTAATTTCATTTGTTCTCTAAATAAGGAATTAATATTTCAGGGTCCCATTTATGTTCTAATGGTCGTGTTATTATTCCTAAAATTCAGATTACATTCCCAACAGTCAAATTAATATTCCTACAACTATATTACTCCCTATAAATATATCTTAATTCTCTCATTCATCATTAACTCTAATTCCACTTAAGTTCCAATATTTTATATTTTTAAAATATTGATGGTATTACTATTTCTCTTTTTCTTTTTTAAATTTTTTTCCATGATAGAAATAATTCGATGGGATCCAAATGATCCAAATGTTTCAATTCATTTTATATTATTTTTTTCATTTTTATCCTCAATAATATTTTCAATTCTTATAAATTTATTCATTCTATAAATTTAATGTTTATGTTCTGTGAAATAAATCATTATTGGTTTTTATATTCTATTTCATGTGTCTTTTAATAGACTACAATACTACATATGAAACACTTTAACATGTTCAAAAATAAATTCCATTTATATAATTACGGTTCCTTAAACGTGTGGAAAATACCTTAGAGGGTTGAGATGGTGTTAGTATGTACTTAAAACATGCAGTTAAGTCCCACATGACGATCATGCTATGATGGGACAGTCTATTATGACACTGTTTGTTTACCATCTTGTGGTTTTTTTCAAGTTCTGACAATGTTCATGTGGTAAGCACTATACAAAGTAGAGGGGATAGATCCTGACGTTGGTTCATACCATGAGTGGGAAGGATTTGGTCAAGATAGTGATCGTTTCCTTAGATGATTAGGCTTAGGTCCTAAACTATTGAGGTTGAGAAGGTTGTGTCGGAGGTGATGTGAGACATGGGTGATGAAACCTATCTTCAATGATCAACTAGTGGGTATGGATTTGAATATTTGATTGTTCCATGTTGCAATCGATATTGGGTTAAGGTCATATACAATTCCTACCGTGAGCCTCTGGGTATGGGATATGATGTCATTTATGAAAAAACACCCTACTCTATAACTTTATGAATGGGTCTTGCTTGGTATAACACCCAACCCAACACATTCAGGTGTATGTCATGTTGTGTTGTGAGGCGACTTCTTCCTTTTGGAATAGATCCAATGCAGGTGGGGTAAGGTGTCATGATGTCTTGGTTAAAACATGATGACCTAACTTTTATACTTTTATATCTGTTGTGAGTTCTATTTCTAGGTGGTTATGTTTCTTAAGAACCGTTGAACTAATTATATATTATTTTCATGAAAATCCACTTGATCGCCATAACACATGGTATGGATGAAGTATTGGTGACTTCTATAGGGTCACAGGACAGAACACATGCTTTCATACATTGCATGGGGTTTGATGTACATGGGTATAACTTCCTGTATTCTATTAGGTAATGTGTACTATATATTAAGGTGAAAACATTGTATTGTTGTAGAAATTCATAGAGAGTTAGGATTCAGTCGGATGATTTTGTGTGTTGGTACAAAGGACATTTAATTTGAAATTTAGTTTCATTCAGAATGTGTATTGGTCAATGTGTTATTATTATTTTTAATTCTTATTTTACTTTTATGTACTTTATCAACAATGTTATGTACTACTAAATCATGTAGATACATTTAATAAAACTATTCTAGATAGTAGGGGACCTTGGGGATCCCTATTTTTTCAACATGGTTTTTGAAATCCTGTCATATAAATGGGTCATGAAATTTTTTCAAGATATTCGAGAATGAACCTAAGGATTTATTTTAGAGGGATTAGTCTACCCAAGATTAAATTAATCCCTTTCTAATAGTCAGAAGACTCTGAGTATGGTGAATTGATCATAATGTCAAAGGATTCCCCAACTCTAGAACCATTAGGGAAATCTAGGTAGATGAATTATAAAATGTTATCAATGCAACATTTGGGATAGGGTAGTATTGTTGTATTGGTGTCATGATTTCAGGACATGATAGGTGCACTGATTTCATGTATGGACAACATGACATTGGTTGAAACCCATGATTCCAAGGGATATTCATTGTACTAACTAGGTAGTATATGATTATTTCAGCATTTATTTTGACCAACAATAACAATGTTGGATGGATGGGACTCAAGATTAGTCATAGGGCTTAGTTTGAAGAAAGAGAATTGTTTATACATATAGATAGTGGAACACTTAGTGTACGATACATTTTTTCTATGTATAGTTTTTTTACATTTTACCTCATTAAATCCATTATTAATTAAAAAACATATAATATAATTTTTTTTCTAAAATATATTTTATGTTGTGATTATATTAATATGTATGTGAGGGGTTTAGTAGAGGGATTGTGATTTTGATTGTTCAACCACTATAGAGAATTTTTTTGGGGATGACTGCTTTATGAGAAAAATCCTATATTAAGAATAAAATATAGTTTTTATGAAAAAACTAATTTGGTGTTTTATGGTGTATTTCCTCAGTTTCATTCATCGATATGTGATTAGTTCAATTCGCTATAATATATCATGTGTGCCTCCGTATTCACCGGAGGCTACAGACAACCGGCGATGGTGTATGATGGAACAATGGGGAGATAATACCCTCTTCATCAAGGTGAAAAACAATGGTAAATAAAACTATAAGATTGATAATTTAAACACATATTCCAACTGAATAATAATTAATGATCAAATTGAATTAAATATTGTCCTTTAATGATGACATTATAGTGGTTTAAAACTATGAAGTATGAAAGATATAAAAGGAGGCATACAATAGTAAGAACATAAAAAATGGAAATAGTAGACCAAAATCAAAAATATTATTGAGAATCCTAAGAACTATCTTTTTCATATACTCCCATGTTCATGACCAAAATATAGATCAAGAGTCTACAATTGGGAACATCACATTATCCATAGTTGCATCCATAAAATTATCTTGGGTACCAAGCGGTGGCCAGAATAGTGTGTGATTAAAACATAGTAGGCCACCTCCTACAATGTCTAATGAAAATTTAATTAGTTAATATAACATGTATCAAAGTGAAGTTATAATAAATAAAAGTGGTAAAAATAAACTGATACCATTTCCGGATAAGGTTCCTCGTGGGATACATGGTCAACCATGCCTGCTTCGAGATAAGTCAAAATTCTAGGATCATATGACCAATTAATTAAGTTAGGGACCGAAGTGACATGGAAATAGCATTCTATAATAATAACTACAAGGAATATAATAAAGACCCATGGAATTATTGACTTTTGAAAGTCAATACCACTCATGGTGATTGACTAGGGTGTGCCTATATTTTGTTTTGACTAGAGTCCAAGGGATGAACCCTTGAAATTATTTATCTAAGTGTTTCTAACTAAATTAATGAAATAATAATTATTTTGTGTTAGGTAGGTATCAAAAGAATATATGGATCTTACAAAAATAATTCTTAGTTTGAATACATTGAGTCGAACCGGGGAGATCATCCATAACATACAAAATTTTCAGGGGAAGTAGAGGAATATATGACATTAAGCCGAGGTACTCATCAATGTAAGACATTAATTGAATCTGATATGTGATTACCACTTTAAATTCACATAAATGAATCTAGTTTCATATTATGAGTTCACTCAATGCATTCCCAAAGGAATCCAAGTCTTTCTTAATGCATGACACATGTTTATCAATGTGATAAAATTCCATTGAAATATCCAATGCATAAATGGTAAGTATTCATAAGGCCATATAACGTATCCATTCCATTTTAATATTAAATTTATTCAACTAAAAATCTCTAATTGTAATGAAATATATGTAAATATATCTTAATTTTTGGTTTTATTAGATGGGATAAGCGGTTCTCCAATTTGATAAACCAAACGCACAAAATGTGTTGTTTTGGTTATATTTGGAAAATGTTAATATGGTATTTAGGATGAACACACCCATGGTGGTTATTCTAGTTGAGGTTATCAACCTCCAATGGTTTCTATGGTCTTTATAGTACATTTAGGTCATGGAATATGTGAAACAATGATGGATTTATACTTTTTGGGGAAATACATTGAAACTACTCTATTTGGAATAATGTAACAAATTATAAACATCAATACTTTTAGGGAATTAAATAGACCACCTACCTTGGACCCATAGAAGCATCCTAATCAGGCATGTGCCTCGGGTTATAACAAGAATGATAAAAATTAGAAAATAAAAAAACCATTAAAATAGTTTCTATTCCCTTAGACAGAGATAACTCCAAACATAGAAAACAAAATTGAGTAAGGAAGGTAATGATTTTTTAGATTTACTAATGGTTTTCCAATGTGTCTAACTGTTAAGTAATTAGTGTTTGAATGCGGGAGAAATTCCAATATCTCTAAAGGTAATAGTAGGAGGTCCTAACATGTTCTCATGGAATAATTAATGGAGTCACAGGTTTAAATTGTGTTTTAAATGAAATAGTGAAAAATGAATTTTACAACATTTTAAACATGGTGTAGGATTTGGCTACACGATTGGGAAATCACTGCACAAACCATGAGACCCTACTACCAAAGAGCACAACACCTCACAAAATATATGATCATGGTTAAAAAAATGTATGAAAACTATCTGATATAGGCCTATAAAAAACTATATATATTGAATTTATTAACAACCCCTTCACCGGTTTATAAAATTGTGATCCTCCCTTTTCTAATCAATATGGTTGAGTTGTATGGTTATCGGAACCATTAACTAATCATCTGCCTCATCCTACTTCTTTAAAAATTGGTACTTCAGGCACTAGAACTTACAAAATTATCCTGAAATGTCATTTACACAATTGAGAACAACCTTTTAGATATAAATAATCGGTTTTGATATAATTAAAACGTTTTATTATCATGATAAAGATCTGTGATTTTAAAACCTCCCATCCTTAAAACAATTTGTCACATAGTTTCACTTATGATGGTGGTTTTACTATATTTGAGAACAACTTTGGTCATTGAGTAATTATATAAAAATATGTTTCCCATGCCTTATTTTGTATACTTTTGTGATTTAATAGCACCTAAACCAAGGAAATCATCCTATCGTAGACTATCTTCATGCTATGATCGATGATATGAACTGGATACTCCATGAATTAAATATTAGTCTCTAAATAAATATCTTTAAAATAAAAGTCAAAATAGTGGTTGGATTAATAATGGTGTAGCTAAAAAGTATATGGAAGACATCATACATAGATCATTACCACAAAGGTAGATATATCAGATATACTACCATCCCAACTCTCTATAAGATTGTGAAAGGACTGTTGAATCTTGTTTCCAACTTACCCTACATCTTAATCCATATATGACCCAATCTAGGATAAACTCTTTTGAAGAATTGATCCCATACCTCAAAATCCAGAGTTTGATGACGGAGATCAACATATGAATTATTTTTAGAATGATATGTTTCCATGAGTTTCATGATTAATTATACCTTATATGATTTCTATTGAATGTAACATGTACCTATTAGGGATGCCTCTCCTACCTCTAAACAACATAGTAATGAATGACATAGCCTACCAAAGAGTTACTCATAAGGATCCATATGAATAGTCGCCATGAAACTTTTATTATAGAAAAACTCAGAGACATTCATGTTTTTCTTTTTTAAGAGCCTCGAAAATCAAGTACACACACAAGGATCATATCCTCTAGTACCTATATAGTTATCCTATACTAACAATCTATCGGAGGGTTTTATGCCATATTCAGAAGTACATGGTAACAAAAAGAATTTGAACACCCCTACCGAAACCAAGAAGTAAAACAATTATCCATGTCTAATAAAATTTTACTTTGAACCCCATTAAGAATTATGATCTATCAAACATATAGACTCCATATATCATCTACTAAAAAAGTCCCCTAGATAGGTATGAAGTGGGTGAACTTCATCAACCTTTCCATAATTACCCCTAAATATTCATATACATTGGGAGATCTCGGTAACCCCATCATGAAATTCAGGATGATTTTGTCCCATTTCCATTTTTTCATAGGTAATATTTGTAAAATATTAGTATGACACCTGTGTTCCATTTCCGTATGATGAAATGTTGAAAACCTTGTAACATATCCTATGATTTCCTTTTTCATCTCAAATCACTAATACTAGCGGTGAAAATAACAATACATGATTATAATTATGGGATATTCATCTCATTTAGAAGAATAATATTATCACACCAATTTATTTCACATAATTGTTGGAACCCATATATAACCATAAATATATGGTATATCATCCTCATAAAAAACCCAACCAGGTGGGTTATTTACACTAGAAACACTCTCCCTTAGGACTAAGCCTTCAGTATATGAATGTTTTCTCATCTTCAATCAATATAAAAGTGATATATTCACTGACATATCCATGAGTATAGGCTTCTCGTGACATTCATATTCATTCAAATATATTTCATAAAGAATATATATCAATTTCAATTCACTATTATCTTCTTGAACATCTGGAGTCTGACTGTTTCAGAATAAAGTATCATTAACTAAATTTCATTTTCCTATTGTGTAAGTAAAAAAAATTCAATGTACTAAAGATATGAAACCCACATCTACTTTATTATATTCAAGTATAACTAATAGAATATGTATTCGAGTCTATTATTATATGTTTATGCAGTAAAATACACACCCAAAAGGTAATGTCTCCAAATACATGGGAAATTAACAATATATGCTAACATGAGGTCATAAATTTTTTAATTAAAATTTTAAGCCATCAACTAAAAAGACACATATTCTATGAATCACTCCACTTTTATCAAAAGAACTCTTAGAATTATTCATGACGCATCACAATAAACCATGTAACCCTTTCCAGGCTCCGGATAATTGAGAATCAGCATTAATGTTATCCCCATTATCAACTCCTGAATGAACTTTGCAGACCTTCAGACCATGTGAACATAGCATCCACCATTCTTATTCCCATAAATGGTGTTGTAATGTGTAAAAATTTCTAGATGAATCATCAATAGAAATTATCTAGTCCTAATAATATTCAAATATCAAAAACATTTATAGGATCTTCCCAAGGAAAAATACTTCTCACCTTCTTGGAATGCATAAATAACCCTGAATCAGATATAATGATACCCATGATTTATCATTATTGATAGAAAAGTTGATCTTGATGAGCATGTCATATAGATAGTTGTCTTTTAGTGTACATTATATAATTTCAAGCTGTTTGTACTGATAATTTATAGTATGATAGTAGGAAAAAAATTCATCCACAAAAATGACCTCAAAGGAATCTATGAATGGGTTTGAAACATGATTCATCTGTTCTATAATAAAAGCATACACATTATTTAGAAAAAAACATGCTCCAAGAATTCATAAATTCCATACCTACTTCAAATTATTATACATTGTATATCTGAGGGTCTTACCCTCACTTGATGATAGCAAAATTTTAAATAAATCTTTGGTAAAACCCTATACCTTCAACATTGGTTTAGAATATTCTCAATATGAAAATGTGTGTATTGGTTCTTAACTATAAGTTGATAGAACCTTCTAAAATCCAGATGTAGCCTCAGGGTACCATCCTCCTTAATAAGTCACAGGTGAATCCCAAGGAAAATTATGGGGTTATATAAACCTTTAGATTATAGGTCCTCAAAATACCTCATGAGTTCATAATGTTTATAAGGATACATCATATATAGATTGATAAATACTCATTCTAATCTTTTAATAAGATAAATGGTGAAATCTACCACTCTCTTAGGGGGTAACCTGGAAAAACATTTAGGAAATTATTCTCTGAAATGGTCCACATTCAAAGGAAATATAGTTTGTTCTTCTCTCTAGCCATCAAGAAAAATCCTAGAAATCCTATCTGACACTCCACCCATCCTATGATTATTAGGTCTGGATCAAAATTCATAGACATATATTTATTCATTTTGAACATAGATACCACTCATAGGTGATGATAAAAATAGACCTCTGGGATAAAAATCAATATGATCATAAAAAGGCCATAACCAGTCCATCCTAAGAATTACATCAGAACCAATCATCTTTTTTTTAAATGATAGATATGAAATCACAACTAACTATCTTGAGATAAAACTCCATACATTAGTGAATGATATCTGGCCAAATTCTCAATGGACTATCAGGATTCTTCACCCCATATAAGAACTCCATCTTGAGACCAGGACATCTTATTAAAGTCATATATATGAACAAGAGTGAATTTCCTATGTAGAAAAAAGAATATACTGAATTTTAGGCTTCCAACATCATACCCTCTAATATAGATGGACTGGAACTATACTACTCAGGTGTTGGTTTCAACTCATATTATTGGACATATCCACTACCTTGAGTTATAAATTTACCTCCCTGAATAGGTCCACTCAGCTCAAATTGATAAACCTACGTATAGATTCCTTGACCTCGACTTCCTCCTCAACCTAAACAATTAGTGTCACACCAGCTTCCTTCTTTGAATATAGCCACTTATCTCACTATAGAACTAAAAACTAATTCATGAAATCTCCCACTAGGAACTAGTGGAATGAACCAAAAAAACATCTACATATGGACCACTATTTCATAGGATCAACACTCTTCTGGGTATCTGGTATAATGGGGAATCATGTAACCCTTCCTTCAATAGTGATGGAACTACGTAACAACCATAGAACACACTTTAACTTCCAATACCCAAAAGAGAAAACTGATGGTGACACTTCTGACCACTTGATGAACCACTTACTTATCTCGTTTTTTAACGAACCATCCATGTACCTTTATCTTCCCTCATTGAACATGCGTATATAAGGTTCTGGTTAATGATCTCAGAGATAATAGTCATTATGGGTACATTTAACAATGATAGAAATGAATAAATTAGTCTACCCACAGAATGAATAATGATATATGGATCATCACCAGTAAGAGTGAGTGAGAATGATAGAACTCCATGATACATGATAAGTAATCCCAAACAGACATAGTACCCTACTCCATATGGATGAATTCCTAAACATGATCATCTTTCAACATATTCAAGAATTAAATAGTCAAAGAAACTATTTTAGAAGTCCCTCTAGACCATTCCTCTAATTCACTCTCTGTGTGTAAGAACATCCCAAAATCTCTTGCAATATCCCAAAATAATATATGTTGTGAGCTTCACCCTAATTTCTAATGGAATCTCTATATTCTTAAAGATCATAACCATATCCTCTATAAAAGACTCCACTGTATAGGGACCACCTTTCCTTGCAAAGGTAGGTGGGTTCTACTACTGGAATTCCCTGTTCGACTTCAAAATATTTGGAATGGGTCATGGATATACCTTCAAAGAATCTACTCGACTTAGAAAACCCTCTATAAGATAAGAAACAATACCTATTCTAGGAACAACAAGTGATACAATAGGAGGTTCTACATAGGTATCTACTTGTGGTCCATGTTCTACCACCTCTGGAAAATGATCATCTCCACCTTCATGATGCTCGACCTAAGGCCATCATGAAGGAATATATATATAATGCCAAAAACATGCATCAAAAAAATATAGAAGATACAAAATATTATAGATAGGAAAACAAAGATAAGTATAATTCCACACTATACAATATCACAACAAAAAATATCTATAATGACCCTAAATTACATCTATGGAATTTTTATTCTGAATATATAATTGTTTCATATTTAGTAATATAATATTATATAATTCACACACACCCAGAGAATAAGCCAAATATTTTTCATTATAATATTTTAAAAATTAAATTTAGAGAATAAATATGTTTATAATAATTTAATGTAATAAAATAAGATAAAAAATATATAATAGGATAACAATATTGAGAAAATTTGGATATTCTCAATCCCTCAGAATAATCACACACATGAACAAAACTGAAGAAAAGAAAGAATAATTTTAGTAATGAAATATGAAATTTGAAAATGAATATCAATAACATTATAACCATGATAGAAAATAGAATTCAATGAATATGGAATAAAATTTAATGTATTTATATAAATTAGAGATCATATATTACTGTTGCATGTCTAACTGTTGGAATAATAATATGACCACTAGAACAATAACCTAACCATTGGAATAGTAATCTAACCATTTGGATTTAAATGAGGTCGCTAGAATTGTAAGATCACCTATGAAAATGAAAAATATTATTTAGGTATCTTATAATATAATGACATGATATATTGATACTATGCTATAATTAAATAAATGTTTTAAAATTGAGAAATTAAATGTTTTTTTATAAGAAAAAATATTCTAATTGAAATTTTATAACAAATATAATGATTTAAAAGAATTTTTATTTTCATAAAATTTACTTTTAATTTGTTATTAAGTTATATTATAATGATAATATAATCAAATGATATCATAAGTAATGGTTCGTAAAATTGGAAATCATATTAAAAATTGTATTTTTTTAATTAATGGGTATTTTCTATAAAAATTACATTCATCATATTCAGAAATTTATTTTCATAATTTTTTTTCAATTTTGATATATGTACCACAAAAAAAGTTTTAGGGAGAATATTTGGTATTTTTCTAAAAACATTTATTTTTTGGTGAATAGTGAAATACATTATTCATTATTATGAGCTAAATATATGAATTTTTGTGTCATGGATGATGTAATAGTCCATTAGATCCAACTCGGATAAAAAATATTTATAGTAAAAAATAATAATAACAAATACTATTGGATGTCTTGATCCAAAATAATATAATAATCTTTGTGATATTCAAAAACATTGCTCTCTCCTCTTTATAAATACCACCACTTATCCACACACATTCAAAGACATGGATATTGAAAAAACATATCTGATTCTCTTAATACTCCTCTCCCTCACATCATATTTATACTCGTATTATAAAAATACTAATCAATGGTTATTTAACTAGAATCCCAAGAGGATACATCGAAAAGAGAATGTAAAACCCCCAACTGAGTCTTTTATTTTTCTATTCCTCTTCATCCTGGAATAAGATTACAGTAATCTTAGAATAATAACTCCATAATCGTATATATGATGTAATATTATTTTTTAAATACAATATTGTTTCTGACGCTTTTGTCGGGGTACACGTGTCCATCTTCTTCGAGTACAACAACGCTGTTATTGTTGCCCTGCATTCCCACTTTCCAAAGATGGGCGTCATTCATTACTTGTTCAGGGAATTTTTCTCCTTGATCAAAACAGGATATGGGATGTCGATTCTTCCTTCTAGGGATTCCTCCTCGGAACTCTTCACCTAGTTTGGGCCTCCCTTATTGATTTAAGACGTTGTTTGTGAAACTCTTCCAAGTGCCATATCTTCGTGGACACCAGTTAATTACACTACTTCATCCGAGACATTCCAAAGGGTATGGTCAGGGTAGTAACCTTCAGTCAGGGGAGTAGTCACATTGGAAATCACTGGAATATCTGGATATTGGGACACTGGCGCATCTAGTTTTCTTGGCCTTATTATAGGGCTTCTCGAGGGCACGGAATATCGAGTCATCCCATGTCGAACGTGGGGAATTGTATGCCATACGCTTGTATCGGGGGTTTTCCTCATCTTCACATGTTTAAAACTGGGTATGCCACGTGTTTAACATCTAGCGGAGATGGATCGGACTGACCAAAACACTGATTAGAGGGGATTATATGGGTGCAACCACTTGGGGAAACACTATTGTTGGGGCCAATGTGTGGTGAGCTTCCTATTTGTTGTTAAGGGGAATGGGGAATGTGGTGGCATGATCCCACTAGGATGTGGCAGCCTAGGTAAGAATCAGGATGGATGATGGAGGGTTTAGTGAAGTAGGTGGAGAATGAGATGGAGTCGACTCGAGGGTGACGGTGATGTTGGGATTGAGTCTCGAAGATACCTCCTATGTATCCCCATGGCATGGAATAAAATTCGTCATAGTTCATTTGATGATGTCTTACAGAAAATTGGGGATTTCAACGGCTTACCACTTGATGCTGGATTGCAGCGGCTTACCGCATGATGGGGTCACAAAATCTTACGATTGGATGGGGTCGTAATGGATTACCACTGATTGAGGTCCACAGTTTACTATTATACAGCACGGGGTTGAATCGACATGAAGGAGGACTTGCGTCCCACCTAGATAGTGGGATTGAACCTTGTGGAGACTTCCTATGTACCATGCCTTGTTTGGGATCAATGTCCATGTAGTTCATAAGGGTTTGGGAGGACCGACGTGAAGGACATCAGAGTGACCAGGTGTTGGGATTTAACCTCAGGGATGCTTCCTATGTACCTCACATTTTCAAAGATCAAAGGTCATGTAGTTCAGATGGTGTTGAAACTGATGTGAAGGGGGGTCGGAACCAATGGTTGTTGGGCATGAACCTTGGGGAGGCTTCCTATGTATCTCGCCTTACTAAGGATCAAAGACCACATAGTTCACAAGGGGTGTTTGGTGAACTGACGTGAAGATGGTTGGGAATAATGGATGGTGGGATTGAATCTCAGGGTGGCTTCCTACATACCCTACCTTGGCAAGGATCAATGGCCTCGTAGTTCATGTGGTGCGGGAACCGAAGTGAAGTGGGGTCAGAACCAATGGTTGTTGGGCTTGAACCTCAGTAAGGCTTCCTACGTACCTCGCCTTGGCATGGATCAAATACCACGTAGTTCAGAAGGGGTTTGGGGCTTATACACTAGGTTTCCCAGAGGGGATTATATGGTTGATGGTTACTCTAAGCCCATGTGTGTCATGCTCAGTGTGACAAACAAGAGGCAGCAAAGACCTAACGATCATATCACAAAAGGTGCATCCATGGGAATTAGACTAGGGATACTCATAGTTAGCAATCCAAAGAGGAAATAGAGGATTACATGTGGTTAGCATCCCAGAGAGGAGATGGAGACTAGGACTTACTCTAGGAGGGAGGCCAGTGTGATGACAAAGCCCTACGGGAGAAAGATTTGGCACCGAGGAATAGAGGAGGAGTATGGGTGTTTCCTTCTGCAAGGAAATCTAGGGGCTTACACCAGGGTGGTTTCCCTTTCCCCATAGATGAACATCACTCTGATAAGAGGATGTATTTCTATGTGAGGAATTATTTCACTCTCGTGGAGACCAGTGGGCGTAGAGAACGTCCAAGGTTGGGCACCATGCGTGCAAGGCACGAGGAAATGTCACAATTTAACGTCATGTTCTAAGGATGATTGTGTTCGGAAGTTTAATATCCTACGGCTCGGACAATGTGGGTGCACTACGCACCCCTAGGACATACATAATCGATACACACTCACCCATTAGGGAAGGAAGGAATCAGCAACACCGTGACTAGGGGATGTCAAGAGGTGATCCTATTGGGGGTCCACTTTAGCGTGGCTATGTGAAGAAGCAATGTCTATTAGCATGCCAACAGACCTAAGGATGGTCGGGACCAATGGATTGTGGGCTTGAACCTCAGTGATGCTTCCCACGTATTGTTCCTTGTAAGAGATCAAAGACCTTATAGTTCATGTGGGTTTGGTGAACCGATGTGAGGTTGGTCGGGACCAATGGATGGTGGGATGGAACCACAGGGAGGATTCCTACAAACCGCACCATGGAAAATATCAAAGACCACCATGTTCATAAGGGGTTTTGGGCTTACACTCTTGGTTTATCAGAGAGTACTTCATGGTTGATGCTTACTCTAAGCCCACGTGAGTCATGCTCGAAGTGAGAAACAAGATGTAGAAAAGACCTGATGATCACATTGTGAATGGTGTGTCCGTGGGAAGTAGACTGGGGATACATGTAGTTGGTGTCCCAAAGAGGAAATAGGGGCTTCTGTGTGGTTAGCATCCCATAGTGGTGATGGAGATTGGGACTTACTCCAACAGGGAGGCATGTGTGATGACAAAGCCTAGCGGGAGAGGGAGTTGGCACCCAGGAAGAGAGGAGGAGTAGGGGTACTGCCTCATGCTAGGAAAGCTAGGGGCTTACACCCAGGTGGTTTCCCTTTCCTCATGGATGAACATCACTCTGATAAAGTGAATTTCATTCCATGTGATGATTTATTTCAATCATGTGGAGACCAGTGGGTGTAGAGAACATCCAAGGTGGGGCACCCTGGATGCAAGTCACGGCGAAAGGTCACAGTTTATTGTAAGGTGATGAGGAAAATGGTGCTTGGAAGTTAATCATCTTGTAGCTTAGATGAGGTGGGTGGGCTTCGCACCACTAGGACATACATAACTGATAGAAACCCTCCCTTGAGGGAATGGAGGCATCAGCAACATCGTGACTAGGATGTGTCGAGAGGTGATGCAATTTGGTGTGCATGTTATTATGGCTATGCAAAGAAGAAATAGTTGTTAGCGTGCCTATGAGAAGGAGCATGAGGTGATGCAATGCATCGTGAATAACCACCCAAGGGACTTTGATGTTACATCGTGCAAACCTGTAGGTTTGCATGGGAAAAGGAGTTGTAGGGAAAAGGAGTTCATAGGTAGAAGCCTTGTGAAGCTCTGGTGCTCCATTATGTGGAGGGGCTTCGTGAAAGGATGTGTGTCGCGAAGTGAATTTTCCTAGGCTAGGAATTGGGCATAGGTGAATATGGGAGGAACTTTGTGGATTGGTAATCCATTCAACAAGCAATGCCTCACGAAACAAGTATGCCTTGCGAAGCAAGTTGTGGTGAAGAAATGTGCTTCGCGAAGCACATTGACCCTGCCTTATCATGTAGTTCATGATTGTATGGAGGGATTTTTGTGAAGCATAAATTCTTCGCGACAACCCGAGTCCCTGTGGGGATCCCCTTCCTTCGTGAAGGCACATGGGATTCACGAAATGCATCCCTCTCATATGAGGGATGAATTAAAGAAAAGGGGGAGGCACGTCACAATGAAAAAGTACCTTGAGAAGCTCATGGATTAACGAGAAAGAAGTGCATCGTGATTTGAGAGTTGAGAAGGTGATAGGTCGGAAGATCCATCCTTTGTGCTTGAGGGTAGCCCTGTATTTATAGGCACGAGTAACCAATAAGTAAATCTTGCTCGGCACGAAGACAGAGTTTGCTCCACGGTGGGTCGCAAACGTCAAATCGGATGGCAGAGGATCCCGCCTTCTTGCGGGGTCACGAATGTCAAATTCGTTCAAGGAGCCGCCATCCTCCTCGTGTCGTAGAGGGCATGGCCCAATGGGGCTTGGCGAATGGTTTTCGCAAGGCAGCCTTGGAAACTTCTCTCTTGTTCTTATTCTTCCCATGTTTTGGACCTAAAAGATGCCCCCCCCCCCCTCAGACTTTCATCTGGGGAGAGATCAAGGGTGAAAGTCTCCATGTCAATCGCCAAACTCCCGTGGAAGTCCGCGAAGCTGTTTCGCGAAGAGGGCTCGTGAGGTAGATTCGCAATGTGCAGGATGAGTGCGCCACGATGATCAGCGTGGTATGGATGTGCCACAAAGCTCTGAGGTTCATTGCCTATAAATATGAGAGCAGAACTATCTTTTGTACTTTACTTCCTCCATGAATTTGTCTTGTAGCACTCTCGATTCGTGAAGCTTCGCTTAATCCATTTTTACTCTCCACGAATCGGGAATTCTGCTTGGCGGTGCTAAGAAAGTCTTCGACTCTGCAATAGCGATTAACGAAATTCTTTTGATGGTCAGTGCTGGGCTCTGTGATCATTCTTTGAAAACGAGCTTAGCGACATTTCTCTACAAAATGGATTCGCATACCGAACACACTTAAAACCCTAAATTAAAACTAAATGTCTCTCCAGGAGGCTTATAGGGGGTCCTCGTGGACACTATCTGAAGGGAGGAGATGGTGAATAGCTTGGGCCTATGGGAAGTAATACAGATCCACTCTGACCATGATTCTTTGGTGGAGCTGCAATTGGAGAGCCAGAGGAACTATCCATTGTGTAAGAGGTTTCCTTTGTATGGATTTGGGATGAGGGAAGGTGTCTTCATTTCTAAATCAATTAGTGATTAGCTAGCCTACTGGTTCAGAAGTACACCATGTCAGTGCCAATTGTTTAGGGAAACTAACGACCATGCCCGAGAAGACTCCACACCCGTCGATGTTGACTGCCTATATAATCACCGTAACAATGTTAATTAAAAGTCATTGTAGTCTGAGACAACCCCCCCCCCCTATACCAGATAATCATGAAGGAAGCCTTAAGGAACCTAGGGAATGGATGGTCTGAGGAGTGGGACCTGCCCCAGGGTGGAAACATAACAAATGATTGGGCCTGGGCCTACTAGGATGGTGCCTAATGTGAGGAGATTGGGGATGAGATGAGGAGAGTGGGCCTATATGAGGTGTTTTGGGCCTCCCAGTTTCACAACTATCAACCGAGGCAGCTAATGTACGTTTTGCTGAGTAGGTGGTCATCAAGGACCAATACCTTCCACCTACACCATGGGGAGGTTGGTATCAGCTTCTGTGACGTGCGCCAGATCTCAGGGGTCCCGAAATTGCATCACGATGTTTGATGAATCCCTCCAAGTCAAGGGTGTGTGGGAGGATCCAAATAAAATTTTGTGGCTAGCAATGGAGTTGATGGAGCTGGTTCCCAAAGTGGACAATGAATCCATAAGGGATGTCCATTTCATGCAGTGGTTTAAGCAGTTTCTAATCTTCCAGGAAGATAGGAAGTTTCCGGTGAGGCCTTAGACTTGCCTAAAGGGGGCTCAGAGAGGCAAGGAGCACTCATACTGGCGGATCTTGGAGGTCAGTTGGTGAAAAACCTAGGAATTTAGCGTCAGCACCGAGTAGCAGCCGATAGTTAGGCTGGCGGCATTCATCATGACTCTTATTTGCGGTTAGATCCTGCTAATGCGGGATACATGTGTGTGTGACCCAACACATTCAACATGGCACCCATGTTGGCGACAGGTGGGTTAGTCAACCTCGAGATCCCAATGCTTTCCCAGATAAACAAGATGTTGTAGCACATCAGTAAGGGGAAGAGGCCACAAAGAATATTTGGGCCATTCCACCTCCTGTATGGGTGGATAGCAGCACTTCTTAGTGGGCTATATGAGTACCGGAACCCCATCTCACCTCGGGGGTCGAACATTCTCCCCTTTATTCTAAATGTCTCACAAATATTTCCATCCAATATGACCACACCGTTGGTATTGAACCGGGTGTGTAAGGAGATGGAATTAAACATTCACTAGTTTCCACTTCCAATGGGTTCTTTTACTGATGACGGCCAAGGAACAAAATAGCACTGGTTCTATCTCCTAGCCCTTCAAGGTGGAGTCCCAGTCGAAAGGGTGGACTATAAGCCCCTCTACGAGCCGTACAACCTACACCAATATTCTCAGAAATTTTGTTGTATGAAAGAACTATCCCCATGGTTTTAACTAGGGGTGCACCATGAAAAACACCTATGTATGATGAGGAATATATGGATCATGTTCACACGGGAATACGGGAAGATTTGGAATGAGTTTCCTCTAACTACTATTATATTTGGATTGGTAAAGGAGTACGCCCAAAGCTGAGAGGCAGCATACCCGACGAAGATGCTGAAGAATCCAGCCTTTCTGGTCGGTGGTGGTGAGCCTCCCAAACCTTGAGGTCGGGGCCAGAAGGTGGAAAGGTAATCTCATGATGGTATGGATGTCATGGTGGCGAGACCCGCACCAGTTGAGGGTGAGGCAGTAGAAATTGTTCCAACAACAATAGTAGACCTAGTAGTTCCAGAGGAACAGAGTCATCCAGAGGGGAGTCCAGTGAGAGGATTCCATAGGATACCCATACAGGCTCTAGGGAAATAGTTGTGCCATATATACATGCCATAGAATGTTGTCTTCTCAGAGGCCTAGGACATCTGGGAAGTCAATCGGAAATTATTCATACCGTCTGAGAAGTGGCAACACTTGAACCATCTCAGGATGGATTTTTCGAGGATAGGCCCTATCAGGACCGGCATTGCAGTGTCTCGTGTAGAGGCGGAGCAATACCTGGAAGATCTAGAGGACATTGTGCATTCCTAGGATGCCACATGTTCAATAACAGATTGTTTCAAGGTGTTTCAAGATCGTATGGTCCCTCCGCAGTTGTCAGTCGCTGAATTGAGCGAGCACTTCCCTCTTCTAGAAGAATCGAACGAGTCCTCCAGGTGGGATGAGGATGGTAGAGGGAGTCCATTTAATGAGGGATATGTTGGTGATCAAGCCTCAGAATTTAAATAGTTCATAGAGGCCATTGAGGTAATGTAGAGACCCGAAGCCTGACGTACATGGACATTACATTACTTTTGCGGAATACTTGGTACATAACAAAAACATACACACAAGGATCGTAATAGTTTAGTGTCTTTGGAAACTCGGAACGTAATCTTCTAATCATGGTGAAAGATCTTCAATATCTCCCATAATGATATTCCCTTTTTTTTACCTAAAACCTTTTTATATATCCTGGGGAAACGAAAACATAAAGGGGTGAGCTCAAATGCTCAGTAAGGGTAAACAAAAGAAAAATCAATCACATCATATTCATAAGAACATAACTTTTGAAAATCTTAACCTGCAAAAGAGAGCATAATTTCATAACATGGGATAACTCATAGTAGTGAAATGAAATCCCAGTAAGCATAACATAAAACATGAAACTTTGTGGCATACACACATAATCATAGAGAATCATTTCTTGTTAGTCATGACTCATTTCCAAGACTATCTTAGTGGACAAAGTCCCTTTCTGAATCGAGTCACCCTCGTTTCAGTCCTGTTTCACTGAACCGGTATAACCTACCATTCCAGCCATGTCTATCTCATGAGATATGAAATCTTTACCCAATGAATTGGAGGGATATATAGGTCCCACCCATCTTATAATTAATCCTTTCTTATGTGTGCCACATAATCATAAACCATACATCATAGCGTAACCCATGTAATAAAAATGGAATTCTTAAACAACATGACATCATAAAACCATTCATATAAGATAAAGGAATTCATAAAAATATTTCCATCACAACATAATCAGATCCATGTAATAATAGGGATAAAAACAGAACCCTTTTATTATCGTAGATGGAAAATAATTTTGATAAAATACTTGAACTCCATTCTTGAGGAAAATATCCTTTCTACTTCAAAAACACTTTTCTTTTCTTAACATGTCATACAATTATAAACTAAAAGAAGTTGATTAAAAATAAACTTGAAAACTAATAAAGGAAGATTCTTGGAAATAATGTTTAAAAATCCATTCTTGCCGTATAAGTTAAAAAAATATTCTTCGTACTTTTGTCGGAAAAGTCAAAAAAATACCTCGTACGAAAAACGACAAAAGATTCCTTTCATACATATTACTAAAAAATCACCGAAGGGTAAAAATGGATTTAAAAAAGTGTAGGTGGATGGAAATAATATTACATATTGATGAAACATGGATGTGGATGATAAAATACACCCCAGTAAATACTTACGAATAAACAATCTCGGATAAAAATGAGATTGTGATATTTCCCTTACCTTAGGTCCGACTTGCTTTGTAAGTGTCCGAACCTCCTGTATAATGATTTAAATCATGTTATTGACTTATTCCAGAATCATATTCATTGTTATTATATCATATATGGTCCACTTATGACTTTATATTACCCATTCTTTTGTAAATTCATGTTAAAGTAGCATTTTGTGTAAAATCGTCTCATTTGTCGTTCGTGTTTTTAACTTGTAATTATTCATATGATTACTTAGATCATGATTACTTAATTCCATAATATAAAACATGATATATATATATATATATATATATATATTCATAATACACATATATAATAAATCAGTAAATGGAATGAAATACACCGTTCATGGAGACGGTAGTCCGTACGTACGCATGAACGCTGTTTTCGTTTCCTTATTGAATTGAATGGAATTAAGTAGATGACATGCATATAAATATAAATAATTCCAGTATCATTATTAGGTCATATATTTCATTAGTACTTATTTTATATACTTTATAATCATTCATGAATGGTTAATCATTGAGAATGAATCCCATCGCGTCGTGGAGACGGTAGTCCGTACATACGCACGAGCGATGATATCGTTCCCATGGTCGTGGAATTGTGTTGAAGTGTATGTATACTATTTCAGTATCAATATCACATTATAATAATAATATATAGTTACTCATTACACCTTTATACCCATCCAATTAAGGTGGTGGCGGAAAATAGATTACACCACGGCGTGGAGACGGTATTCCGTACGTACGCACGCGCGGTGATTTCCTTTTTCCATAGGATGGATAGAAGGTTAATTAGAGTTGTTTCATATTTATAATAACATATCAGTATATAAGAAATACTTATGTTATTACTTTATCATGAAACAACTAATGAAGAAGAAGTTGAAGAAGAAAGAAATTGAAAAGATCGGTAATGGATATTACCTCTTCTTTGGAACGCCTCTTTGAATCCTCCACTTAGGGAACTAATATTGGTCTTTGAAGAAGACTAGGACCTCTAGGATTATTCTAGGGAAGTGGAGAGGAGAAAATGGCAGGGTTTGGCCGAGTTTGAGTGCTCAAATTGGTGTGAGGAGGAGGGGGAGGAGGTGTCCTTTTATAAGGGAGGAGAGGGGCACCTTAGGAATATCTCAAAATATTATTTTATATTAAAGTCAAAATCGGTTTATAATGGTTTCAAAGGGTCTTATTTCGAAGCTAAAGTGGGGATGGGTCGAAATTCTATCATCCAATAGGATTTAGACAAGTTTAGGGTATTATTTTAACCTTATCAATTAGATTTAACTCTAAGTTAAATAGTTTAACTTTTACCGTGTCTCTTTGTTTTCTTTCACTATATGGTTAATACACTTACTATAACATGCCAAACGAACCCCAAATTGTATATTATTAATACATATATCCTTATCTAAGTCATTTTTCCGAACCTTAGATTTTTAGGAATAAAATAACAATTAATAATATAATATTTGATTTAAAAACTATTTTGTGTCAATTGTGACACTATTTGATACATGATTTTTGTGAAAGTCATAACAGAATTATATGTTCGAACAAAGTTGATTAAATCAACACTAATATATCATAGTAACCTATATAATTTGTGGAATTCAAAAAAATTCTCAAATGACATTTATTTTTGTGTTTATAACACCAATTATGTGAATATTTCATTAATAAGATAATTACTGCATCATCATTATGTCATAAATAAATTAAATTATTTAATGTCTAAAAATTATAAATAAAATACCATTATGTAGGAAATATTTGTAGCTTTCTAATGAATATTTATAGTCGAATTTATCTTATGTATAACCCCATATTAAAAATGATTTACTTATTAAACATTGATTTTATCTATTTTAACCCTTCTTTAAATAAATTAATAATAAATGTCCTAATCTAACCCAAGTGGGCCTAAATGGTCATATTTTATTCATAAGGTTGTTTTTGGTCGAATTACACTTATCCAATAGAATTAGGACATGTGTTAGGGTAATAGTAATATCATATTTACCCTTAGTTACCCTATTTACTATTAACCGCGGAAAAAAAAATTAAAAAGTTACTATTCACCAAAAAATTATTTTCATCTCATTGAACCACATTTTACTTACTGACATCAACCATGTCTCTCAGAATTTTGAAATTCCATTCACAGAAGCGGTAAAATTATGTTTTATGAAAAATTCAGTTTTTTTAACTACCACTTAGTAGTTTCACTATTCATCAAAAATTGATGTTTTTCAGAACAATGCCAAAATTTCATCCTAAGCTATATTTCATATTACGAATTCAAAAATGAAGTCTATTTTACCAAATTCATAACATAGAAGTTGCATTAATTAATTTTATAATTAAATCCCGCTGTTAAAACAAATTGTGTGTTTTTAAGAAACAATATCTATCAAAAGATTGACACTTGTTTATGTCTGGTTTAAATGTGAAATTACATCCAATGACCAACATTGTATTAAATTGTAAAAATATATTCTAAATATACTTTAAAACCACTTAAATTAATAATTTATCACTATTAATTATTTCGATTGAAAGAGTTGTTTTTAACTAAAATTTAGTAATTTTCACTATTCATTAGAAAATGAAAGTTATCCAAAAAGTACCAAAATTTCACCCTAAGAAAATTTTGATATTACGAATCCAAAGATAAAGTCCATTTTGAAAAATAAAATTTACAAAATTTCAAAAAGTAGTTATTACTATTCATAACGGCTAGTTTTAATAATATTTTAATAGCATATCGTTGTTTCGTGAAACTCAGTATTGCGTACTACACACGCTATCGAGGAAGGTTGCGATTGCGTGTAATGCAAGGCAAGTCAAGGATGTGTGTTGTGCAAGCTCCTTTTGGTGTAGCGTAAAACACAAGACATTAATAAAATTAATAAGAATATTTTTCATAAAATCTCAGGCTGTTACATTCTACCCCCTTAAAATGAATTTCGCCCTCGAAATTCGTCTGGGTTATAAATGGTTTACTCACTAGTGCAGAAAACATTTTTTATGTCGGTTATTTTTCATTATTTACGTCGGTTTTTAGGCGACGTTAATACGGATGACGTTATAAACAACGTTTTTTTCGTCGGTTATTTAAAACCCGACGTAACATCCCTAACATCACGGTGTTTATCACGTCGGTTCATTAATAACCGACGTGATAAATATGCGCGGGGGGGGGGGGGGGGGTTATCACGTCCGTTATTTCTAAACCGACGTGATAAAATGCCTGGGATATCGTTTATCATGTCGGTTATGACATAACCGACGTGATTAACCCTTCCCCGGGCCTATTATCACGTCGGTTTCTTAAATAACCGACGTGATAAAAAGGCCTGGGAAACGTTTTAGCACGTCGGTTATCCAATAACCGACGTGGTAAATCGATTCCCAGGCCTTTTAGCACGTCGGTTATATTAAGAACTGACGTGATAGAAGGCCCGGGAACGGTTTATCACGTCGGTTCTCTAAAAAACCGACGTGATAAACCCCTACCGATTTCCTTACCACGTCGGTTATAAAATAACCGATGTGAAAGCGATATTTTTTTTAAAAAATAATTGCACTGCTCTCACCAAAAATCAACCAGAAACCAAACAACAAAAATAACCATGCCAGCCCTCCCCAAGCCCCAACTGAACCCCACCCTCATCTATACCCAACTAACAACCTGGCCAGCCCTCCCCCACCACATTGGAGCCCCACCACAACCCTTGGACACCCCCCACCCCTTGGACAGCCCCCCACCCTCATTTACACCCCCACGACCCCTAGTACAGCCTCAAACACCCATTGGACACCCCTCCCATATCCCTTTGACACCCCCACCCCTTGGACAGCCCCCCCCCCCCACCCTCATTTACACCCCCAAGACCCCTAGTACAGCCTCAAAAACCCATTGGACACCCCCCACACCTTGACAGCCCTCCCAGACCCCTTGGACACCCCCCCCCCCCCGACCCCTGGACACCCCCCCGAGCCCTTGGACAGCCCCAAACACCCCTTGGACACCCCTCCCATATCCCTTGGACTCCCCCCACCCCTTGGACACCCCCCACCCCTTGGACAGCCCCCCCACCCTCATTTACACCCAACCGGCCCCTTGGACAGAACTCCCAGACACCTTGGACACCACTCCCATATCCCTTGGACACCCCCCACCCCTTGGACACCCCCCCCCCCCACCCTCATTTACACCCAACCGGCCCCTTGGACAGAACTCCCAGACACCTTGGACACCACTCCCATATCCCTTGGACACCCCCCACCCCTTGGACATCCCCCCACCCCTTCGACAGCCCCCCCCCCCACCCTCATTTACACCCCTCGAACACTAGGACAGCCCCAAACACCCCTTGTACACCCCTCCCATATCCCTTGGACACCCCCACCCCTTGGACACCCCCCCACCCCTTGGACAGCCCCCCCACCCCCTGGACACCCCCCCCCTGACCCCTTGGAACCCCCCCCCCCCCCGACCCCTTGGAAACCCCCCCATCCCCTTGGACAGCCCCAAACACCCCTTGGACACCCCTCCTATATCCCTTGGACACCCCCCACCACTTGGACACCCCCCACCCCTTGGACAGCCCCCCCCCCCACCCTTATTTACACCCAACCGACCCCTTAGACAGCCCCAAACACACCTTGGACACCCCTCCCATATCCCTTGGACACCCCCACCCCTTGGACACCCCCACCCTCATTTACACCCCCCCCTCCCCGACCCCGAGGACAGCCCCAAACACACCTTGGACACCCCCCCATATCCCTTGGACACCCCCCCAAACACCCACCCACCCCCTTGGAACCTCTCCCCCCATACCAAAATCCAGACCAGAAAAACCATCAATAGTAGACCAAAACAAGAAGTAGAGAAAAATTAAACATTCACTTATATAACATTAAAAACTTACACTGTCAACTTCAAAAAAAACTAAATCCAACCTAAACGACTACGAAATACACAATTACATTGACAATATTCAAAATTACATTTTACATTACAAACAACTAAAAGTCAATCAAACCTGTAAAATAATTTGACCACTCCACTTGTAAGTGTTTGATATCTTCAGCAGTAAAGGGTTGAGGGTCATAAAAAAGCTACAAAGGAAAAGGATAGTAGTCAATGTGTATAATGAATAAATCAAATTGAAATATTATGAGAAAGAGGAAATCATACCAGGTCAAAACTCAGAACTGTCCCAGTTGTTATTATTTCAAACATAAATCTTAACATGTAATATCCGCATTCGATGATGCCTTGTTGCTCATGACATTTCTATTTGAATGAGTGTAAATTCAATATATTATTTTTATGTAATAAATCAAAATGTACAAATTATAAATGGATATTTACCTTCGCATGTACATATTTGATCTTGAAATTCCTTTTCTTTGCGCTTTTTCGAAAGTGGACCCATGCCCTATTAGAAAATAATACGAATGGGGTAAATTTAAAATTCATTATAATATATAAAACTATTGTGAAATTGAAACTTACGTTTCCAATATATTCTTAAAACTTTCACGCACATCATCATGGAGAGAGCATATCCAATAAAGTGTTTCTCCTTAGGGGAAAAAACCCCTAACATCCAATGATCCCTGATAAAAGGAAATTTAACATTAGTGGTTTTTTATGTTAAAAGATAATTAACTCTTTGAGAGGGATGTGTTTCATACCTCTCACAAAAAGGCATCATCCAACACTGTGTGATTACATTCATTTCAAATCTATCAGCAATATAAATCATTCTTTGTTCCTCATCCAATGCACATGCTTCAGGGGAAATCAATTGTGGGTCCATGAATCCATATACATCTGTCAGCTCATTCCTCTCACAAATTTTATACAGATACCTAATACAAAGCAGACATAAGTATACATTTTTAATAAATATAACGCAAGGAAAAGGTGTTAAGACTTACATGATAAAAATTTGCACCATGTTGATGCCCAACTTATCTCCAGTGAAAAACTCCATGATATCATTTTTCATAATCCCCACACTTAGTTCACGTCCACAGACTTGAGCTTCCATTGTAAAGTCATAATGATCCGCCAACAAATTTGAATATCTTGACAATTTTTCAAGACTGCTAGTATCTTCATCTGATGTCATAGCTATCTGTCTTTGTTGTTGTCTATACAGTATTTCTTTACCTTTGAAGTATTCCTGTAAAAATAAATTGAAAAATATATTAGTTTTCAAATGATAAAACATTAATAAAAATATAAAATAAAAGATATAACATCCATACCTCTATGGTAATGAGTCGAACAAGTCTGGATGGCCAAAGTAAAAAATGGCCGATACTATGTCCAACTGTCGTCACCTCATCTGTAGGTAATGGTATCCGAGCTGATCTATCTATAATATCCTGTACAGTGACCCTCTGATTCTGTACCTCTAACTGTTGATGATTAACTGTATCTCCTATACAATATACCATCCCATATGCAACTATATGATGTTGAGGATCATCAACATACAACTCACAATAAGTAGGTAGCTGCGGCGGAGGAGGAGGATAAAAAATGGGGTCCGCAGGCTGAGGTGGGGGAGTGGGAGCTACTGGGAGAGGTGGAGTGGGAGCTGCACCCTGAAATTGTCTTTGCAAGTCTGCAAACATAAACTGCACCGATGCTCTAATCTTGTCCTCCATTGTCGCATTAATATTATGGACTTCAGCCTCCAAGGATTCTATTTTTTTTTATAAACTCCCTCAACGTTAGAAGTTGAGGAACGTGGCAACACTTTTCTTACCGATACACCTGTCGGATATCCTCTTACACGGCCAGGATGTTCGGGCTTTCCCAATGCCACAGATAAAATATCTTCCCTCCCAGATGGTGTAAATGTCCCCTGTGAACTCTGCTCCTCAAGAGAGTCCTGTAATAATTAATTGAACATTTCTATAATGATTGGAAATATAAGACGAAAATAGTAAACTTAAATAAATAAAATAGCTATCTTACAATCCTCTCAACTATGAGTCTCGATTCTTCCGAAAGATATTGTCCTTTTTTTCCCTTCCGAGCTCTTTTCCGTTTCTCATGTCTAGATGGAGGGGCCACCTCTCCAGAGCTTGAAGACTCAGCTCTTAGTTGTTGAAATTTTTCTGCCATCATTTGTTCTTCCAATAATGCATACCCTCCCCGAGATAAACTATGAGGGTATACATTTTTAGATTGGATCTCTTGATGAGCTTTCCTTGTTTGCTATAAATTAAGAATAAGTAATCATTAACAAAACAATAATACGATCATTTATATAAGAAAGCTTATAAAAGTATACATTTCCCTTACCAAAAATGATTCTTTTCTTCTACTTTCAAAAAATTGTCTCCATGTGTCTTTATCTATAAAAGGATATATTCGACATGGATTCTCACGACTCCTATGACCATAAATGAAATCAGATGAGGGGGTTGATTTGAAATCCCTCCATCTCCTAGCAGCCAATGATAAGCATTTCTTCCTGACTCCTCCAGTGTCAGGAATATCAAATGTCATCTGATAAAAAAGAGGTTAAAAATATTATATATACTAGAAACATTTAAAGAACAGTAAAACAATATCAAAAGATCTTACCAAAATGGTCTCCCACAGCTGAGAAATTATCGCCTTATCCACACTTCTCCAATCATCATAGAGAATGCTTACTTTTCTCTTAGCCTGAGTTGCTACAAAACCCTTAAAATCTTTAGCATTTGGACCTCTAGGAAGATCATCATCATCAAACTCCACGACTATCCTCTCCTCCTTCGTACGGGCAAGTGATAATTTTGGTAAATGTGTGCACCCACGCTTACCTACCTTTGAACTCTTTTTCGTAATAGGAGCATGTGAATGTTCCTCCCCAGATGTATGACCAATATGCTCATCTCCAGAATCATGTGGCTGAACAACTGATTGATCTTTCATTTTCCTTCAAATCAAAAAAACAAACATTAGTTCACAAATATACAAATTCAAATATTGTAATACTACTTAATCAGAAAATAGAAAAGTGTACTAAATTACATAATAGTAAACATTGGTAATATGGTAAGCATGTTAAACAATGATAAACATGGTAAACACAGTATGTTGTACCCCTCTCTCTTGGATTTTAATGATCACAATCACTCTTATTATGTTCTAACTTGTTTTCAAGTGTTTTTGTTGATAGGAAAAAGGTTTCCAAGGAGTTAAACCAAGAAAGCTGAAAAGTGGACTCACTGAGTCCACCGGTCAGCCGGTGTGTGCTCACCGGCCAGCCGGAGGACCCAGGTAGTAGACTTGCCCACTGCCTGGTGTCACCGGCCGGCCGGCTGGTGGACCAGACAGCCTTGCTCTGTCTGGGCCACCGGCCGGCCACTGGCTCACCATCGGTCGTCCGCTGGATCACCACCGGCCGGCCGGTGGACCGGACAGCCTTGCTCTGTATGGACCACCGGCCGGTGGACCAAACAGAGAGCCTTCCTCTGTCTGGACCACCGGCCGGCCGCTGGATCACCACCAGCCAGCCGGTGGACC
Source organism: Viscum album (assembly GCA_963277665.1). NCBI lineage: Eukaryota > Viridiplantae > Streptophyta > Magnoliopsida > Santalales > Viscaceae > Viscum > Viscum album. The sequence continues at coordinate 1,223,437,893 of OY728159.1, forward strand.
AGACAGAGCTTTGTTGTCTGGACCACCGGCCAACCGGTGATCCACCACCGGCCTGCCGGTGCGCCCAGGACTTCTCCTCTTTACGGTTTTTATTTTTTTATCATTTTGGTTTGATACATGTTTTAATAAGTAAAAAATTTACAATATCTAACATTATATGAAAAAACTAAATGTAAACAAGAAATAAACATGTGTTACCTGTAATTTTAGGAATGTACAGTTGGATTGTTTTCCCAAATTCCTTCGTCGAGATCGTTCCTTATGGCACAAACCATGTCTTCAACAAACTCATCATTATGTTCTGTTAATCTTTCCATGGAAGTAGGGATCTCACATAAATCAGCATCTTCATCAAATTCATCCTCACCAACATATTGTTTTTTCCCTTGTAAAACAACAGCCCACTGCATATCTGATTGATCTACTACATAGAAAATTTGTTTGGCATGTGTTGCCATTATAAAAGAATCAGTTGTGTCTTCCAATCTATTCAGATTAACAAGTGTCATTCCAAATTCATCGTGTCTGACACTATTGTTACCAATAAACCATTTACAGTTAAAAATAGGAACTTTAATTTTAAAGTAATCAGCCTCCCATATGTCTTCAATCACTCCATAATATGCACTTGATGCCGAAATTGGGTTTCTGTCCTTAGCACTCGAAAAATGCATTGCTTCTGCAAACACCAATACACCACTATACTGAACTGCACTTCTGTTGTCCTGAGCTTTCGTATGAAATTTATAGCCATTAATGTCATAAGAGGACCATGTTATCACATTTAAAGATGGACCACCCACTATTCATTTTAATGTCTCTGATACATCTGATCTACCATGCAAGGTCTTTTTAAACCATGGCAAAAAGGTTTTGTTGTGCTCATTGAAAATCCACATTTCTTTCTTCTTTGGATGACATTGTTTCAACTCATTAATATGCAATGTGATATACGGTTGAACATCAGCTATCTTATTCAAGATGTATGATTCTAACTTCTTCATCTGTTCAGCTGACAGTGATTTGACTTTCAAGCCACGAATCCCCTTTCCCTCATTATTAACCCGTTCATGGCGAGATGGAGGCAAACCTATGTGTTGCGCCGTAGCCAAGTAGCTCGTACAAAACTCTGCTACCTCCTCAGAAATATACTTTTCAATAATGGAGGCTTCAGGTCGATATGGATTTTTAACATATCCCTTTAATATTTTCATATAACTTTCAAAAGGATACATCCAACGAAGATATACAGGTCCACAAAGCTTTATTTCTCGAACCAGATGAATCATTAAATGCACCATCATATCCAAAAAAGTTGGAGGAAAATACATTTCCAAATGACAAAGTATAAAAATTGCATCCTTTTCCAAAATGTTCAAAGCATTCACATAAATCGCCTTGTTAAAAATTGAATTGAAAAAATAACACAACCTCATTATAGTCTTTCTAACACGGATGGGCAATATTCCACGCAGTGTAACTGGTAGAATTTTTTGCATCATGACGTGACAATCATGTGATTTCATACCTATCAACTTCAAGTCTTTCAATGAGACAAAATTTTTTACATTTGAAGAATAACATTGAGGCACTTTGATATCATGAAGACACTGACAGAAGCTACTTTTCTCCCTCTTCGATAATGTATGAGAAGCCGGGGGAAGAAATGTTCGTCTTCCTTTAGGAGTGGGAGCTAACTCCAAACGTATTCCCATTGATAGTAGGTCTAACCTTGCATTCAACCCATCTTTTGTCTTTCCTTTAATATCTAGCAATGTTCCGATCAAAGAATCACAGATATTCTTCTCCACGTGTATGACATCAATATTATGTTTGACTTCATGATACCTCCAATATGGTAGCTCAAAAAATATTGACATTTTCTTCCAAATATGTCTATCATTACCAGATTTCTGTGTCTTTCCCAATGACACATCAAGGTTTTTCACCCTCTCAAAATACAAATCTGGGGGTAAAGGTTTTGGAGCAGTATCAAATTCTTGTCATCCATTGAATTCCTTTTTTAGTCTTATATAAGGGTGATCCATAGGCAAAAACTTTCGATGACCCATGTACACTGTTTTCCTCCCATGATGCAATTGACAATATGATGTCTGTTGTTCGCAAATTGGACATGCTTTATGCCCATTAACACTGTATCCAGACAAATTTCCATATGCTGGGAAGTCATTTATAGTGAATAGAAGCACTGCATGCAGTTGAAAATATTCCATTTTATAATAATCATACACCGTAATACCATCAGCCCATAACAGTTTCAAATCATCAATCAGCGGTGACAAGTATACATCAATATCATTGCCGGGTTGCTTTGGACCAGAGATCATGATACTCAACATGACATATTTGCGCTTCATACAAACTTCAAGAGAGAGGTTGTAAATTACCAATAAAACAGGCCATGAACTATGTGTGCTACTGAGGGTTCGGTATGGATTCATTCCATCTGTGCACAAGCCTAGTCTCAGATTTCTAATTTCATTTCCAAATGTAGGGTACTGGGCATCAATTTTCTTCCATTGTGGACAATCAGCTGGATGGCGTATTTTTCCATCACATACCCGCTCATCAGCATGCCATCTTAACCTTTTTGCATCATGTGAATTAGCAAATAAACGTTTGAAACGAGGAATTATAGAAAGATACCAAAATACCTTTGAAGGGAGATTTGTAATCTCTACATCAGCTTGTGATTTTTCTTTCACCTTATACCGTGATGTCCCACATTTAGGACACTCTTTCAGAAATTCATATTCCTTCCTATATATAAGGCAGTCATTCGGACAGGCATGTATTTTCCTGTATCCCAATCCCATCGGGCATAATATTCTTTTGGCCTTATAATGTGAATCTGGAAGATCGTTATCTTTTGGAAGAATGTCTTTCATCAATTTTAGCAGCTCTGTAAAACTTCTATCACTCCATCCATGTTTCGCTTTCAGGTTAATCAATCTTAACACCGCCAATAAAACCGTAAAATCTATACAACCAGGATATAATGGTTTTTCGGCATCACCATATAGACGTGCAACTGTCGGTTCTATCTCAATTTGTTCTGCTACAATATCGCGAATCATTTCTTCAATTCCATCGGAGTTACCATCTTGCGATTCATTATCATCAGTGACATTCTGTCCAGTTTCACCATGCCAAATCCAAGGGTTGTAACTCGGATTGAAACCATGACAAATCAGATGATCTTTTATCTCTCTACTTTTCAACTTCTTCATATTCAGACATTTCAGGCATGGACAGAATAAAAATGTCACTACTTGGAACATTTTGTTTAGAAAATTCCAAAAAGGCATCAACACCTTCCTCATATTCATTGCTCATTCGATGTGCCGTAATCCAACTTCGACTCATTATTACCTATAACAAATAGAAAAAATATATATATTTTTTAGATAAGACAAATATATGTTTATATGAAAAAAATCATAATTTGAATGTAAACACTTTTGAAATATAAAACAAATCGATGTGTATTTAAAAAAATATGCTTGAATATTATTTTTTAAACAAAATATAGTAAGATATAACACCCCCCATGGACACCCCCCGACCCCTCTGGATAGCCCCCCGCCCCTCCTGGACACCACCCCCCACCCCCTACCCCCTTGGACACCCCCCTGGACATCCCCCAACCCTCTGGACAGCCCCCCCACCCACCCGGACGACCCGAAATACCCTCTGGAGAGGCCGCCACCCACTTGGACAGCCCCCCACACCCATCCACCCCCTTGGACACCCCCCTGGACACCCCCACCGACCCCTCTGGACAGGCCGCCACCCCCTTGGACACCCCCCCACACCCACCCATCCCCTTGGACACCACCCTGGACACCCACCGACCCCTCTAGACAGCCCCCGACCCCTCTAGAAAGCACCCCCACCCCTCCTGGACACAACCCCCCACCCCCGACCTTCTTGGACACCCCCCTGGACACCCCCCAACCCTCTGGACAGCCCCCCACCCCTCCTAAACACCACCCCCACCCCCTACCCCCTTGGACACCCCCTGGACACCCCCAAGACCCACCCACACCCTTGGACACCGCCCCACACCCACCCACCCCCTTGTAAACCCCCATGGACACCCCCCGACCCCTCTGGACAGCCCCCACCCCTCCTGGACACCACCCCCCACGCCCTACCCCCTTGGACACCCCCCTGGACATCCCCCAACCCTCTGGGCAACCCCCCCACCCACCCGGACAACCCCAAATACCCTCTGGAGAGGCTGCCACCCACTTGGACAGCCCCCCACACCCATCCCTTGGACACCCCCCTGGACACCCCACCGACCCCTCTGGACAGGCCGCCTCCCCCTTGGACAGCCACCCACACCCACCCATCCCCTTGGACACCACCCTGGACACCCACCGACCCCTCTGGACAGCCCCCGACCCCTCTAGAAAGCACCCCCACCCCTCCTGGACACAACCCCCCACCCCCGACCTGCTTGGACACCCCCTGGACACCCCCCAACCCTCTGGACAGCCCCCCCCCCCCCCCCACCCCTCCTAAACACCACCCCCACCCCCTACCCCCTTGGACACCCCCCTGGACACCCCCAACACCCACCCACACCCTTGGACAGCCCCCCACACCCACCCACCCCCTTGTAAACCCCCCTGGACACCCCCCGACCCCTCTGGACAGCCCCCCACCCCTCCTGGACACCACCCCCCACCCCCTACCCCCCTGGACACCCCCCTGGACATCCCCCAACCCTCTGGGCAGCCCCCCCACCCACCCGGACAACCCCAAATACCCTCTGGAGAGGCCGCCACCCACTTGGACAGCCCCCCCACACCCATCCACCCCCTTGGACACCCCCCTGGACACCCCACCGACCCCTCTGGACAGGCCGCCACCCCCTTGGATAGCCCCCCACACCCACCCATCCCCTTGGACACCACCCTGGACACCCCCCGACCCCTCTGGACAGCCCCCGACCCCTCTAGAAAGAACCCCCACCCCTCCTGGACACAACCCCCCACCCCCGACCTGCTTGGACACCCCCCTGGACACCCCCCAACCCTCTGGACAGCACCCCCACCCATCCTAAACACCACCCCCCACCCCCTACCCCCTTGGACACCCCCCTGGACAGCCCCCAACACCCACCCACACCCTTGGACAGCCCCCCACACCCACCCACCCCCTTATAAACCCCCCTGAACACCCCCCCGACCCCTCTGGACAGCCCCCCGCCCCTCCTGGACACCACCCCCACCCCCTACCACCTTGGACACCCCCCTGGACATCCCCAAACCCTCTGGACAGCCCCCCCACCCACCCGGACAACCCCAAATACCCTCTGGAGAGGCCGCCACCCACTTGGACAGCCCCCCACACCCATCCAACCCCTTGGACACCCCCCTGGACACCCCACCGACCCCTCTGGACAGGCCGCCACCCCCTTGGACAGCCCCCCACACCCATCCATCCCCTTGGACACCACCCTGGACACCCCCGACCCCTCTGGATAGCCCCCGACCCCTCTAAAAAGCACCCCCACCCCTCCTGGACACAACCCCCACCCCCGACCTGCTTGGACACCCCCCTGGACACCCCCCAACCCTCTGGACAGCCCCCCCCCCCTCCTAAACACCACCCCCCACCCCCTACCCCCTTGGACACCCCCCTGGACACCCCCCAACACCCACCCACACCCTTGGACAACCCCCCACACCCACCCACCCCCTTGTAAACCCCCCTGGACACCCCCCGACCCCTCTGGACAGCCCCCCACCCCTCCTGGACACCACCCCCCACACCCTACCCCCTTGGACACCCCCTGGACACCCCCCAACCCTCTTGATAGCCCTCCCACCCCCCTGGAATCACTGAAAATTTACCATAACAAGAAGTTGGGCCATTCAAAGAATGTTTTTAGGTGTGGAGGAAGAACTGAGTTTCAATAGATAGAGAAGGAACTCGACATTAGGTTTTCTATTCCATGTGTGGATTTGAAGGAGTTAATGTTTGTTCAGTGACCCAAGAGATTGAATCAGAAATTCAGATGTTGTGCCATTTTCTCATGATGAGGATGAATAATTGGTGGGGTTTGACTTTTAAATGGAGAGCTTAGCAGACCATCATATTTTCTATAGATCAGTAAAGGATGTTAGCATCGAACATAAGGCTTAAGGGATGCTTTCAGATCCAAATATGTATGTTGATGGATGCAATGGCTCTAGTAGAGGTTCTAGAAAGAATGGTGGTTTTATTTGTTTAGGATAAGTAGTGAAGAAAAAACTAGTTAATTTTTTACTTGCTGAAAAGAGGGTATCTAAAATTTTTAACATGCCGAGGGGAAATCTGGAGAGTCCTCCTCGTGAAACTTTGTTTGCAGGGGGTGAAAATGGTGATGTGATCCCAAATCCATGCACCTATGCCATGGTTGTGTGTGAATAAAGTATTAACAACTGTAAAAGGGAAACCCATCCAAATGGACACGCCCCAACCCTCTCGGGGATTTATAGAAAACGATGAAAAATTAGTGAAATCATAAAATTAGTCAATATTGCAAGTCGAACTAATAGATCTAGGGATGATAAATAAGATTATGGTGCCAAAACGAGTTAATAGGGTTCGCAATCGAAGAATCTTAGCTAGTTTAAACAAAAAAATCACAACACATATATATATATACTATCCGCGAAAAAAAAACGAACGAGTGGGAGGATTACCTGAGTGCTGCGAGTTTAGATGATTGATCCGAGGAGATTAAATATGAGAAACGATGATCACAAAACTAATCTAAACCAACGAAATGGACGAGCCGATTCGGGTTTACGCGCGAGAGGGACGAGTCGCGACTGTTGAAGGTAAACTCGCGAATGACAATCCACGGGTCTGGGTAAATTTTTAAATGAGTTATCTCGTCGGTTATTCAATAACTGACGTTATAATTTTTTTAAAAACATTTATAACATCGGTTATTCAATAACCGACGTAAAAACCTTCCTCCGATTTTTTTACGTCGGTTATTTTATAACCGACGTTATAAAGGGCTCAAAATCCGCGTTTTTTTACGTCGGTTATTCCATAACCGACGTCAAAAACATCTGCTGATTCTTTTTTTACGTCGGTTATAAAATAACCGAGGTAAAAAGGCCTTCAAAAACCGTGTTTTTTACGTCGGTTATTGAATAACCGATGTAATAACTCGTACATATGTCGATTTGTTACGTCGGTTATTGAAATAACCGACGTAAAAAACAAAGCCGCGCGATTAATAACGTCAGTTATTTTTATAACCGACGTAAAAAACCCCGTTTAACATATTATGACGTCGGTTTTATATAACTGACGTAAAAAAAGGTGACGTAAAAAACGTTTTCTGCACTAGTGACTACTTGAAAGTTTTTTTTAATAGAAACCCACATCGTTAAAAGGATTACCAAAACCAATATTTAAAAACAAAAGTATGAAACTTAACGGTTACCCAAATAAACTAATCACTGGGTTTCCACATAGGTGAAAATATAGATATGGAAGAGAAATCTAACCATCATGTTCTGATGGGGAGTGGTAGAGAACACGGCTATGCAAAAGCCAGCTATCACAAAGCCAAAAAATTTTGACGATCTAAGGTACCATCTGATTCATCTGATATAAGATCACTAGGACAACATTTTTGGTTTTCAAGATCGTTTCCCTAAAGTTGATGAATTTGAATTAGAATAAATACTTACTTTATTTTGGTACAATCTCACTGTTGTTCGTGCCTTGAACAATTTCCACTTCATCTCTTAAATAAATGAAGTTGAATTTGTTATTCGTGAAGTGTTAGCAGATCATGTGATAGAATGACGGGTCATTCCATCTGTCTCAAACAAAAGGTTAGCAAAAGTTATTAAATATACATAATTCATTCTATAGTGAGATTAATCATATATGGTTCCTAAAATGGACTTATACATCATATATCATACTGCTTAATATAATAAAACTATTTTCTACTAAACAGGGACTTCCTGTAGTCCAGTGGTAGGCGATAAAGGCCAGTCGCACTTCGGTTGTGGGTTCGATTCCCACATCCTTGTCCGACGTGATGGGCGGTCACCCGTCCTGCAGGTTTTCCTTTTTCTAAAACTATATCACTATAACATCCCATCAATAATATCGAAAAAAAATTATATCCTTAAAAAATACTAACTTATGTCCAACATAATCCATTCCAATCTTTAGGCTTATCCATAATACTGCAGTCCACTCTCATAACATAGTGAAAAACGATTACCAGAGATTTAACACCATCGTCGATCCCCATATATCATAAGGTATGTTTTGTTGGTCACATTCCAAACATTCAAAGTCCTTAATCGTGTATTCTCTTGAATACCTTAGTGAAAACATGAATGCAGTTAAAAGTTAACACTTTCCACATACCAAAATCCTCAAAATTCTATATACTCAAACCATTATATCACTTAGTCCTTATATCAATCATGAGCTCATGAATACTGTTAAACATTTTGTTTTCTCGTTTTCCCTTTATTATGCGCATATCATCTTATTTCCAAAAATATCTCAATTACTTTGAATACCACATTAGACTAATACATAAATATTCCAATACTCCATGATACAATATTATTTTTGAATCCCATTACATAAACACTTAATCATTCCACCACATCGTTGTCATATTCAACATCGCCAATAGTGATCGCATGTGACTTCCCTTTGTCCTTTGCCTTCAGTGGTTGCTCATGTTGATCATCACTAACCCTTGGATTAGGGCATTTATTAGCATAATGCCCCATTTCCTTGCACTTGAAGCATTGAAGTGTTGGCGGTGCGTTCTCTGTAGTGTTTTCTTTATTCACATCATTAGAAACCCTTTTTCCATTACATCGACACTCAGCTACTCGATGACCTTCTTTTCCACACTTAAAACATTTTCTAGTCCCTTTAAGACAGTCTCCACCATGCTTCTTTCCACACTTTGTTCATAAGGAAACATTCATCTTCTTTTCACCATTATTCTGAGATTTTTACTTGAACTCCATCTTTCGTTTCTTTTTAAAACCATGAGATGGATATGTAACACCAACTTCCATTTCTACCTTCATAGCACAACGCACAATTTCTTCATAGCTACTGAAGTCTCTTATAGCTAATACCCTTCGAAGACTTGGTTTTAAGCCACTGAAAAATCGATCAACTTTACTTTCAGGTTGGATGATAATACTAGAAGCTAACCTTGCAAGTCTTGTAAAATTTGCTTCATAGGTACCAACAGATTCATCATCCCTTTGCTTCAGTTCAAGAAACTCTTTCTCCATCTTTGTTCGAAGAATACGAGGGAAGTACTTACTAAAAAACAAGTTCTTGAACTCGTCCCATTCCATGGACTCAATTTCATCTCTAGGCCTCGTATTCTTGATAAGATTCCACCATTGATCAGCCTCTCCTTCCAAACGATATACTGCTAAGATGACTTCATCATGTTCAGAACATTGAAGAACTGAAAATATCTTTTCAGTGGTACTGATCCATTGTTCAGCAACAAGTGGATCAGAAGACCCACTGAAAGAAGGTGGACGTTGCCTCATGAAGGACTCAATAGAATATTGTTCCCTTCTCTGCTCATTTGGAAGTCCAGAATGATTCATAGCTTGTGTAAGTATATCAATAAGATTTTTCACTCCATCTCCCATAACATTTGTTTGTTCAGGAGGACAATCATTGCATTGTCCATTGCATTGATCAACACGGTTCCTTCGGGTTCCAGCCATCGTCTAAAACCCAAAAAGAATAGTGTGAGAGGCAAAAATCATGCTAGGGAAAACAACATAATAAAGGGGGAGTACCTTCAATATCTAACATCTTAGGTTTAATTCTATGATCGTTAGCGTAGTTCTAGTACTATAACTTATACGCATACTTAACCTTAGGGACATCCCTAGACATACCGTAGAAATATCTCTAGGGATCTCCCTAACGTTTTCGCATCCTAGTTTCCAAAGGTTGACTAAACCTTTCCTCTGATACCAACTGTAGAGACCCGAAGCCTGACGTACATGGACATTATATTACTTTTGCGAAATACTTGGTACATAACAGAAACACACACACAAGGATCGTAATAGTTTAGTGTCTTTGGAAACTCGGAACGTAATCTTCTAATCGTGGTGAAAGTTCTTCAATATCTCCCATAAAGATCTTCCATTTTTTTTACCTAAAACCTTTATTTATATCCTGGGGAAAAGAAAACATAAAGGGGTGAGCTCAAATGCTCAGTAAGGGTAAACAAAAGAAAAATCAATCACATCATATTCATAAGAACATAACTTTTGAAAATCTTAACCTACAAAAGAGAGCATAATTTCATAACATGGGATAAATCATAGTAGTGAAATGAAATCCCAGTAAGCATAACATAAAACATGAAACTTTGTGGCATACACACATAATCATAGAGAATCATTTCTTTTTAGTCATGACTCATTCCCAAGACTATCTTAGTGGATAAAGTCCCTTTCTGAATCGAGTCACCCTCGTTTCAGTCCTGTTTCACTGAACCGGTATAACCTACCATTCCAGCCATGTCTATCTCATGATATATGAAATCTTTACCCAGTGCATTGGAGGGAGATATAGGTCCCACGAATCTTATAATGAATCCTTTCTTATGTGTGCCACATAATCATAAACCATACATCATAGCGTAACCCATGTAATAAAAATGGAATTCTTAAACAACATGACATCATAAAACCATTCATATAAGATAAAGGAATTCATAAAAATATTTCCATCACAACATAATCAAATCCATGTAATAATAGGGATAAAAACAGAACCATTTTATTATCTTAGATGGAAAATAATTTTGATAAAATACTTGAACTCCATTCTTGAGGAAAATATCCTTTTTACTTCAAAAACACTTTTCTTTTCTTAACATGTCATACAATTATAAACTAAAAGAAGTTGATTAAAAATAAACTTGAAAACTTATAAAAGAAGATTCTTGGAAATAATGTTTAAAAATCCATTCTTGCCGTATAAGTTAAAAAAACATTCTTCGTACTTTTGTCAGAAAAGTCAAAAAAATACCTCGTACGAAAAACGACAAAAGATTCCTTTCATACATATTACTAAAAACTCACTGAAGGGTAAAAATGGATTTAAACAAGTGTAGGTGGATGGAAATAATATTACATATTGATGAAACATGGATGTGGATGATAAAATACACCCCAGTAAATACTTACGAATAAACAATCTCGGATAAAAATGAGATTGTGATATTTCCCTTACCTTAGGTCCGACTTGCTTTGTAAGTGTCCGAACAACCTATATAATGATTTAAATCATGTTATTGACTTATTCCAGAATCATATTCATTGTTATTATATCATATATGGTCCAATTATGACTTTATATTACCTCTTCTTTTGTAAATTCATGTTAAAGTAGCGTTTTGGGTAAAATCGTCTCATTTGTCGTTCGTGTTTTTAACTTGTAATTATTCATATGATTACTTAGATCATGATTAATTAATTCCAGAATATAAAACATGATATATATATATATATATATTCATAATGCACATATATAATAAATCAGTAAATGGAAATAAATACACCGTTCATGGAGACGGTAGTCCGTACGTACACATGAACGCTGTTTTCGTTTCCTTATTGAATTGAATGGAATTAAGTAGATGACATACATATAAATATAAATAATTCCAGTATCATTATTAGGTCATATATTTCATTAGTAATTATTGTATATACTTTATAATCATTCATGAATGGTTAATCATTGAGAATGAATCTCATCGCGTCGTGGAGACGGTAGTCCGTACGTACGCACTAGCGATGATATCGTTCCCATGGTCGTCGAATTGTGTTGAAGTGTATGTATACTATTTCAGTATCAATATCACTTTATAATAATAATATATAGTAACTCATTACACCTTTATACCCATCCAATTAAGGTGGTGGCAGAAAATAGATTACACCACGGCGTGGAGACGGTATTCCGTACGTACGCACGCGCGGTGATTTCCTTTTTCCGTAGGATGGATAGAAGGTTAATTAGAGTTGTTTCATATTTATAATAACATATAAGTATATAAGAAATACTGATGTTATTACTTTATCACGAAACAACTAAAGAAGAAGAAGTTGAAGAAGAAAGAAATTGAAAAGATCGGTAATGGATATTACCTCTTCTTTGGAATGCCTCTTTGAATCCTCCACTTAGGGAACTAATATTGTTCTTTGAAGAAGACCAGAACCTCTTGGATTATTCTAGGGAAGTGGACAGGAGAAAATTCCAGGGGTTGGCCGAGCTTGGGTGCTCAAATTGGTGTGAGGAGGAGGGGGAGGAGGTGTCCTTTTATAAGGGAAGAGAGGGGCACCTTAGGAATATCTCAAAATATTATTTTATATTAAAGTCAAAATCGGTTTATAATGGTTCCAAAGGGTCTTATTTCGAAGCTAAAGTGGGTATGGGTCGAAATCCTATCATCCAATAGTATTTAGACAAGTTTAGGGTATTATTTTAACCTTATTAATTAGATTTAACTCTAAGTTAAATAGTTTAACTTTTACCGTGTCTTTTTGTTTTCTTTCACTATATGGTTAATAAACTTACTATAACATGCCAAACGAACCCCAAATTGTATATTATTAATACATATATCCTTATCTATGTCATTTGGCCGAACCATAGATTTTTAGGAATAAAATAACAATTAATAATATAATATTTGATTTAAAAACTATTTTGTGTCAATTTTGACACTATTTGATACATGATTTTTGTGAAAGTCATAACAGAATTATATGTTCAAACCAAGTTGATTAAATCAACACTAATATATCATATTAACCTATAAAATTATTGTAATTCATAAAAAGTCTCAAATGACATTTATTTTGGTGTTTATAACACCAATTATGTGAATATTTCATTAATAAGATAATTACTGCATCATCATTGTGTCATAAATAAATTAAATTATTTAATGTCTAAAAATTATAAATAAAATACCATTATGTAGGAAATATTTTTAGCTTTCTAATGAATATTTATAGTCGAATTTATCTTATTTATAACCCCATATTAAAATTGATTTACTTATTAAACTTTGATTTTAACTATTTTAAACCTTCTTTAAATAAATTAATAATAAATGTCTTAATCTAACCCAAGTGGGCCTAAATGGTCATATTTTATTCATAAGGTTGTTTTTGGTCGAATTACACTTATCCAATAGAATTAGGACATGTGTTAGGGTAATAGTAATATCATATTTACCCTTAGTTACCCTATTTACTATTAACCGCGGTAAAAAAAAGTAAAAAGTTGCTATTCACCAAAAAATTATTTTCATCTCATTGAACCACATTTTACTTACGGAAATCAACCATGTCTCTCGGATTTTTGAAATTCCATTCACAGAAGTGGTAAAATTAAGTTTTATGAAAAATTCAGTTTTTTTAACTACCACTTAGTAGTTTCACTATTCATCAAAAATTGATGTTTTTCAGAACAATGCCAAAATATCATCCTAAGCTAAATTTCATATTCCGAATTCAAAAATGAAGTCTATTTTACCAAATTCATAACATAGAAGTTGCATTAATTAATTTTATAATTAAATCCCGCTGTTAAAACGAATAGCGTGTTTTTAAGAAACAATATCTATCAAAAGATTGACACATGTTAATGTCTGGTTTAAATGTGAAATTACATCCAATGACCAACATTGTATTAAATTGTAAAAATATATTCTAAATATACTTTAAAACCACTTAAATTAATAATTTATCACTATTAATTATTTCGATTGAAAGAGTTGTTTTTAACTAAAATTTAGTAATTTTCACTATTCATTAGAAAATGAAAGTTATCCAAAAAGTACCAAAATTTCACCCTAAGCTAATTTTGATATTACGAATCCAAAGATAAAGTCCATTTTGGAAAATAAAATTTACAAAATTTCAAAAAGTGGTTATTACTATTTATAACGGCTAGTTTTAATAATATTTTAATAGCATATCGTTGTTTCGTGAAACTCAGTATTGCGTACTACACATGCTATCGAGGAAGGTTACGATTGCGTGTAATGCAAGGCAAGTCAAGGATGCGTGTTGTGTAAGCTCCTTTTGGTGTAGCGTACAACACAAGACATTAATAAAATTAAAAAGAATATTTTTCATAAAATCTCGGGCTGTTACAGGTAAAATCCTATTCCCCTTCCTTAGGGTATGCTTCCAGGTCATTCTGAACACCTTACTAACATATGAACTGTGAAGGAGGACCTCATACATAGAAACCATTCTTGTCCCTCAGGGGATGTAGATGTGGGGCCTTCGGGTTTCACACCTATGGATGCATCAATTGCTACATCTACCAGGGCTAGGAAACCTAAGTTGACCCCTTCAGATCTTTCAGATCTTTCGATAATATATGGGGGACCACGCCTCGGGGTCCCGATAACATCAACCCAAGAACGAGGCAAGGAATTCGATCCATGTAAGTTTCTTCTACAAAATTCATGGATGTCACCAAATGACCATGTCAACTAATGTCCATGATATTTTTTGTGTGTATAGTCCATAGATTGGCCTAGGCTACTACAGCGAGGTTGGTCAGGACTTCTGGCAGCACCTTTCCCAAGGGAATGTTGGAGATCGTAGAGGCAGATACCCAGATTGACTGAACTGCGGTGCTCCTGATCACTAGTGGGACAACCACTGAGGTTGTGCCCATGATTATTGAGGTGCAATCTGATGATGAGGATCGATCAGATAGCCCATGTCCCGCCATGTCTGACCAAACACCATATGCGGACCCTACTGATGAGTTTTTGAGGGAATTCCCCATATATGAGCCTTCGAACTGCACCGACTGGGTTGAGACCACCTCCTATGTAGAGGAAAACAAAATATTCTATCTCTAATCGTGGAAGCTGATCATGTGATTCATTTATGACACCCCCAAGCACTATGGTTGGATGAGATGGACAGACTTCACACACAACAATGTGAACTTTGTGTTGGGGGAGTGGATTCCCAGCGTCCTCACATGCTCATCCTAGATCTTATATAGGAGAATATTTGGGAGTATGACTATGGTATTTGTGTGGGCTAGTAGAGGAGGAAAGCGGTGAACATAAAAAAGCTCTGGGAGGATGAAAACGAATTCCACCAACTGCAGGTCTAGGTAGATGAGCACTCAGCCACTGTTAATGCACAATCAGAGATGATATTGTGATTGAAGGCCCAGTTGGAAGAGGCCTATGAGGGAATGAAGTGATACTCTGAGGAGATTACCATCATCCGGACCGACGTAGAGTGGGTCTAGATTGAGGCCGATGAATTGTGCCCCATCACAGCCATGGAGGAGTGGGAAATGAACCGGCGGCAGAAAATCCTGGATTCCACAAGCTAGAGGGTGGAAGAGCTGCAACTTTCTTTTGACAGGATTAACTCATACAAGGGAGGGATAAGCCCTCGAGTGCTGTAGAGGTCATAAACACTCTAACTTACTTTCATGATTTGATTATTTGAATCTATAGCTTGCACGAGTTCCGTTATTTGTGTTGGTTTTATATTCGTCTGTTATATTCATGAAACACCCAGTTATCAATTCTTAAGAACACGTGGGTTGATCCTAGTGTGAGAAACAAGGGATGATCACTGTGTTATTCTATCTGAACATAAGAGTGCTGACCAAGTTTCGGGCATCTGGGGTTTGAACAACCAACCTGGATTTCGGTGAAGTGAAGGGTGAGACCTGACTAGAGAATGAAGCTCTCAGAATAGTCGAATTACCATTTTCCTAGTCTTCTCTTATGCACGAACAAGGTAATTTTAGGGGCACTGGAATAAATCTGAACAAGGGGGAATGGAAGGTGTGAATCATAATACCCTTGATTTGGAACACTATAGTGACAGCATGACAATTAAGAATGATTGTTGACCGTGTTTGAAACATAGTATCCTTATTGTGTTAGCCTAAAATGGGGATACAAAATGAGGGCTGACCACTAACCATGTTCGAAACATGGGGCCTGACATGAAATTTCATCCATTAGTCTTTTGGAATGTTAGCCCAGGACAGTTAGAGACCCATAGGCCATGCCTCCATTCTGTTAGGGGTTCCTCCAGATGTTAAAGAGGACGAGGGTATGAATAAAGGGCACCAAAAGTGTGGAGAGTGGAGTGATCTGTTGCTCAACTGGAGTCCAACACTCTTGAAATTACACCACCCTGGTAGAAACACATTAGGTGGGTACATCAGTCTAATTAGGGATCTAACATACTACCGAACATGATCTCTCTAGTAAAGACCTGGAAGGACCTGTAGTTTTACTTCATATGGTAATGATGGTTCACATAGTTCAAAGGTCATACTACATGGACCATGGTTAACAGTTTAAAGTCATGTTACATGGACTGTAAGATCATAGTTTAAGTTCATAGAGGGTGGACCGTGATCAGGGCCGAGGGGCCAAGAGGGTTAAAGACCCTAGGCTAGGCCCAAGGAAAAATGCTTGGGCATAAATATGTGTCCCATAAAGATGAGAATCAATTCAAACGTAGTTCTTGGGGAATAGTGTGGTCAGAGACCAACACTGGTAGGAAGAATCCTCTTAGTAGTGGAAACTGATTCAACCCATGATTAAAATAGGGCATCCTGAACTTGTTCTGGGTAGAACCACTGTTTAGTGTCATGCGTTGAGGACATATGGAATCATGCAGTTTAATGACATACAATAGGACATGGACTGAAAGAGAAGATCTCCGGAAGATAGTATGTGTTTCGGTGGCTATAAACCCAACCTGAATGAGGACTTGGAGTCCGGATCACACCATGTATCCCCAGAGGAATCTCTTCAAGTTAAGGGACCAAAAGTGAAAATTATGTTGGGCCCAAGGCAAGGCTCCTGGATGATCCTACATACACCATTAGGATGGGAATCAATCCATATATATTTTTGAGTCAATGTTTAACATCATGTGCGACAATGAAAGGCATGTATGGCATGGTTATGCCAGTACATGTCCTACCAGAACTACTAATCCCACGTGAGTCATGGTCGATGTGGTAAACAAGGAGTAATTATGGGACATCCCTAGCATATAAAGGCACATGTCAGGGGATATGGGACACTTGTTGAATGATGTCCGAATGATGTATATCCACCTTTATAACGCACTTATATGCATGGAAGAGTAAAGTCGAGTGTGTTGAAATTCCACTTGAACATAAGAAAGTGGAAATATGTGAATCGTGATGCTCAATATCTTGACCAAAATTATGGTGGCATGACGATAGGGTATAGAAATTGTCCATGTTTGAAACACAACATCAATATCGTGCTAGCCTGAAATGGGGACAAACAAATGAGGGTTGAATGTTGACCATGTTCGAAACACAAGACCTGTCGCAAATGTAGTTTGAGATCATTAGGGATATTGGCCCAAGATGGTAGGTAAGCTAATGTGTCATGATACTAGGCCGAAAATGGGGTCCCTATAGATATAGAAGAGGATGACGATCCAAATGACGGGCTCACGAGGCTTGGACATGGTACTAGGGGAATGCCCCCGTGAAAATTCCATACTTTGGGCTCTTTTTCAAAACACATCTGAGTACGACTATAAGACGTATTAGATAGAGGGAGTCGAGTCCCTTCCCAAGGACAAGGGTCCTGGGGTTGCACGCTTTCAACATAAGGTCCTAGGGTAGACCATTACGGGGGGCTCAATTTAATGGACTGTGCACAGGGTGGAAAGATAGCCAAACATGACGCGTGGTTCCCATAGGGAGATCAAATTTTGGGATCATAGAACTCAAACTAAGCTAGGAAAAGATATGAGAAGAACATGGTGCAACTATTTAAAAACCCTATGTGAATGAGAAACTAAGAGGTACCCATTAAACCCCATGTTCTCAAATGAGTTCGGGCTAAGGGGATTAAAAATAAGGAACATGATTTGTAGATTCGAGGGGGCTGGACCAGGAGGAAAAAATGCATGGGCATTCCAATTTTTCCCATGAGGATGGGAATCAATCCAAACATAGTTTTGAATGATGGACTGCAGTTTAACATCTTGTAGTAGGGATGTGGAGTGTTTTTAGTTTATGGTCATAGAGCTTGGACCACAAATGGTAGGAAAGGAGAGACACACGATGATGTAATTACATGACCTGACATGAATGAAGACCTGGTCCATATCATCATGTGCTTCATGGGGGAGGTTTTGGGTCGAGGGACTGAAAATGAATGTTAGGGTGAGCCCTAGACAAGGTGCACAGACGTTCCAATGTACCCAATGAGGATGGGGATCAAGCCGCATGTTATTCTAAGCATGGCATGATAGGATACTGGTTCTTGGGATAATAAGTTTGTTCTAGTCTGGCCCTTTCAACAAAAGAAGTGGTATTTGATATATCATTTTTCCCATTAGGATGAATTGTTTTTTTTGTGAAGCGACGGGCCTAGGATAGAAATTCCAGGCATCACCACAAGAATCAAGTTTTATGCAGGCATTAACAAATGGTATGGTGTGTGACCGATACCAAACATGATGTCCCCTCAAGTGAGGAAACCATGAAG
This sequence comes from Viscum album, assembly GCA_963277665.1. NCBI lineage: Eukaryota > Viridiplantae > Streptophyta > Magnoliopsida > Santalales > Viscaceae > Viscum > Viscum album. Next base: position 1,223,456,530 of record OY728159.1, read on the forward strand.
TGGCGTCGTTATCCATCGTGCGGCCAGGATGATAATGTCATAGTTTAGGTTCATGTGATGGGACCAGGTGACATAGATTAACACCATATGGCATGGACGTATACATGAGGTATAAGGTTCCAGTGGGGATGTGCAATGTATGATAAATCCTACCTGACGTGAATGAGGATGAGGTCAACACCATACCAGGGGAAATTCTATGGAGGAAACTTCTGGTCCAGGGGCCATGAAAGATTAGAGGATAAGGGGCAGGAGAAACTAGCTCCAAATTGAGCTGGACCCGAAGATGAGTTTTCTGGGTGTTCCTACGTATCCCAAGGGAATGGGAATCCAGCCACATGTAGTTCTTAAAGGTTCCATTTGACATCATTTGGGACAACATATAGTTTAATGTCATGTGGGAGAGGAAGTAGGGGGTATAACTCCTCAAAAGGTGAGTATGTGGTGCGACTGATGAAAACACGACATTAATGGGGACATAATCCCACACCACGCCATGTAGTACCATAATATTTAAAGCCCCAAATATAGAACAGAAGTGATAAATTAGTGGAACTCGAGCTGGACCCAAAGACAAGATGTATAGGCGTTCCTACATATCCCATGGCAGTGGGAATCAAGCAGTACGTAGTTCTAAATGAGATCTTAGTGTATGGTCTCAGATCTTGAGCCTTAGAAGAGTGAAACACTTCCAAGTAAGAGCAGACCTCAACTCGATCCCTAACCTGTAAGAGTCAAAATCGGTGTGCGAAACAAGGGAGGAAGTGGTTTTATTAAATACCTGGAACGCACGCCAAAGGGAAGTCAGTGCGTAGCCCCGAATGATTCCTTTACGGTGGGATTGGTCTTCCTAACGTGAAAATTAACACTAAGGGATAGTTCCAAGAGTGTTAAAATTTCATTTGGACATGATGGGGTGGAAAATAATGTGAATCATGTAACCAAAATTCAAGGCATGAACGGGTCGACATGATGGTGGAGGATAACAGTTGACTGTGTTCGAAACACAGCATCCATGTCGTGTTATACTGAAATGCGGAAAAAAATGAGCATTGACCACTGACCATATTCACAATGTGGGACTTATATCGATTTTTTGTCTGAAACCCTCTAGGATATTTTCCCATAATGGTAGGAGATCCCCTAGGCCTTGCATCCATGAAATTTGAGGGTCCCTTCGAGAGTGAAAGATTATGGAAGCCCAAATGAAGGGGAACACGAAGCCTAAAAAATGGGCGAAATCAAGTCTACATATAATCTGACACATCAGGCACAAAACCAGAGTATTCTTGGGCACATTCGTGAACCATAGTAGAGGGTCGAGGGGGTTAATGTGAGAGCATCCAATTTGAAAAAATGAGTATAGAACAAAAAGACAGAGAACTCTCAAGAAAAAAAGGTACATGGGATGGTTATTACAAACCTGACATGAATGAGGGAATAAGCCCATACCACACCATATATCCCTCCCATTTATGAATTCAGCCTAAGGGGCCTAGATAAAAATGAGATCTCTAAGAGATGGGGCTAGACCCGAAGTCTAGACAATCGGGCTATCCTACCAATCCCATTAGGGTGGGAATCAAGACACATGTGGTTCTTAAAAATAAATGATACAAATAAGGGCCAAATAACCCAACGAGAGGAATATACAGCATGGTGAGTAACATGATGTGAATAAGAACGTGAGTCTATACCATACAACCCTAAATGAGAACTTGGGTCGGGGGCCTGGAAAGGCCAAGGGGCATGAGGATGGGCCTTATATGGAAAGTCCTAGATAGTGTGTAGTTTAACGTCTTGTTGTGAGGAAAAAGGTAGGGGAATGTTATCTCATCCAGGGATGTGTCTGACATGGTGAGCAAACTGACGTGAATGAGGACATAATCCTACACCACACCATACAACCCTATGTGAGAACTTGGGATAGTGGCCCAAAAAGGCCATGGGGCCTGAGGCTGGGCCTCAGACGGAAAGTCCTGGCTAGTTTGTAGTTTAACATCGTGTAGTGAGGACAAAGGTAGGGGTAAGGTATCTCATCTAGGGATGTGTATGGAACCGCAAGCAACCCGATGTGAATGAGGACATATTCCCCACCACACCGTGCAACCCTAAGTGAGAACTTGGGACAGGGGCCCGGAAAGGATAAGGGGCCTGAGACTGGGCCTCGAATGGAAGGTCACGACCAGTTGGCAATTTAACGTCATGCAGTGAGGACAGAGGTGATCTTATTTTAGGTTCACAGAGCTCAGACTGTATATGCCTAGTTTAATGTCATATGAGTGGGACAGAAAGGGCGAATCATCGTGCTTATGGATGACCACAAAGTGGAAGCGATGATTGAGGATGATTGTTTACCTAGTTTGAAACACAGTATCCACCCTTGTGTGACCAGAATTTAGGGAGAACAATTGAGAATCAACTGCTGACTGTATTCGCAACACATGACTTATATCAACTTGTCACTCGCATTCCTGGATGGTGTTAGCTCATAATGGTAGGAGAGCCTTTGGGCCGAGCATCCATGCCATTCAGGGGCCCTTTTGGATATAGAGGGTGATGGAAACCCAAATGATGGGTCATGTTGAACATGGAATGGATTGTGCTCACATAACGGATGATAAATAAAGGAAGGTATATCTCAAGGGGATATGTGTGTCTTGGAGAAATAGCCCGACATGAATGAGGACATGAGTCTGTAACACACCACACAATCCTAAATGAGAACTTGGGCCATGGGCCCGAAGGGGTTGAAGGACATGAGGTTGGGAATCCTGGCCAACTATAGCCATATGACATCATGTGTGGTTACCACATCATCACAGCTCCTAAGCCCAAAAGAGCTGTGCTCGATGTGGGAAACAAGGACCCGGATTCTAATTTCCCTATAGTTTAAGGGACTGATAGCTTGCACAGGCCGAAGTGAATCGCAACTCAAATATATAGTGGTTAGGATGAACAATAACACTCAATGTTTTGGATCTAAATGGGTGGTGACAATGACAAAGGATAGCCACTGACCATGTTCGAAAGACAACATCCTTATAGTGTGACCTGAAATGGGAACACAAATGAGCATCGAACGCTGACCATATTCACTACGTGGGACTTTTATTAATTTGTTTCTCAATATCCTTGAGGGCATTGGTCCAAAGAAGTATGAGATACCTTAGGCCAAGAATCCATTCCAGTCGGGGGTCCTTTTGGATTTGAAAGATAATGGAGTCCCAATCAAAGGAGTGGGTGAAGCATAGGTGTGACCATGCATTTTAACATCCAACAGGGTAGTGAAAGTGACAGACATCTCCGGGGAGCGAGATGTATGGTGGGATCATGATGTGCTTTTGAATTGAGGAAAAATCCTATACCATACCATGTGTCCCAACTCGAGGGGGAATTTTGACGGTTGGGCGGGGCCAACAGACGAAATGTTCGGGCATTCCTATGTATCCCATGAGGATGGGAATCAAGTCGTATGTTGTTCTCAAAGGCCATGAAGTTTAACATCATATGGTGAGGACATGGGAGACTAGAAGAATGAGGAGGGAGACCATGGTGTGATCATCATAATCCTGACATGACCAAGGCCAAAGATGTTTTCCCTACACCGTGTAAGGATCCTCTAAGAGGTCTACCCCTAGGTGGGATAGTGAATGAAAAGATTTTGGGGGAATAGACTCAAGGAGAAATGTTTGAGCATTCTTACGTGTCTCATGCAGATGGGAATCAAGCCACTGTAGGTCTAAGGGTGTAGTTTAATGCTTTGTAGTACAACATATAGTTTAATGTTATGTGGGATGTTTTATAGTATAAAGTCATGTAGGACTGGGAAGTTTAGGGTCGCGTGGGACCAAATAGTTTAGGGTCATATTTGACCCGGTAGTTTAGGGTCATGCAAGGAAAGTTGTCTTAGGAAAAGTATTGGATGAGGATTTTGGAATTTGTGGGACGATTTATACACTCACCATCCATGGATACCAGTGATTACGCATTGTTGGGGTAAAACTTGTGAACAATGAAAGGACCGTCCCATTTGGGCTCCAACTTGGGTGGTTTCCTACCAGGTATCATTTTCATCCTGAGGGCCAATACCAAATCACCTTGCAGGAAAGAGTGGTGGAAAACCTTTATGTTGAAGGCACTAGCTATCTTATTTTGATGCCTTTTTAGATTGTGCAAGGAACATAGCCTATTCTCGTCAAGTGCTTCAAATTCAGCCAGACAGAATTCAGCTACCTTATCTGGTGCCTGCTGTTCATAGAACATTGTGCGTAATGAAGGCTACTGAATTTCAATGGACAGGAAGACATTAGTTCTGTACATCGGCGAATATGGGGTCACCAGGTGAGAATTACAAGTTGTTTTCTGATAAGGCCAGAGGGCGTTGGGGAGCTTGTCTTTCCAACTCATCTTATTCTGTCCAACCATTTTCTACAAAATGTTAGAGAGGGTTTTTTTTGAATTCCTCGATCTGTTTGTTTTCTTTGGAATGATAGCTAGAGGTATGGTTTGAATGGATGTTGAACTTAGCGTACAACTTCTTCAACTCAGCTGCTCATAATTTCCTGTTGTTATCAGTGAGGACAGTGTGAGGAACTCCAAATTAGTAGATGATGTTGGAACTCACAAAGTCAATGATGGAACGAGACATGACCTCCTTGAGTGGATGTGCCGCTACCCTCTTGGAGAAGAAATTTGTAGCCTTCATGATGAATCTGCACTGGCGAGCTGTCGTCCGTGGATTTGGTTCCATGACATCGAGTCCCCATACAGAAAATGGATATGAGTACATGGTAGAGTGGAGAGGCTCGGGATACTGAATCAAAAAGTTAGCATGAATTTGGAATGCATGGCGTCTCTTGGGGAACTTTATGTAATCATGGATCATGGAGGGTCAAAAGTACCACAGTCTCTAGATCTAGTGAGACAGCTTCGGCCTGGTCTGGTGGTCACTGCATGAACCAACATGAACCTATTGCATGACATGGTAAATCTCAACTCCTTGGATGCAATGGAGAAGAAAACCATCAAACTCGTGTTTATCAAAGATATTCTCAAGGCTGGGACCACTCTGGAGTGTAAACTGTAACGCACGGCATTGTATTCCCTTGCAATCAACCCGACCAGCCGGGAGGTACCCATTTTGGAGATATTCAACAAAGGGGGCTCTCCAGTCAAGAGTCACTTCAACCACTGTATCTTGGGGTCCTGACATGGAAGCTCCGGTGGTAAAATGGCTCACCTGTAGAAAATTTTCGTCATCTGGGGATACATGAGTAATGACTCTCCAATGCACCATGTGGATAATCAGATCATCCTACTCAGGTTCTGCAAGTGATGTGTCCAGGTTGGCCAGGGCATCAGCTCCACCATTCGGAGATCGAGAGACATTGAGTAACTTCCGGTTGATATGGGAAACAATGCCATTAGCAGGAGATTACACACCAACAATGGTACGAGCTCTGGAATTATAACAACATAGTCACCATTGATCTTCTTGATGACATTTTCAGATTCCCCTTTCACATTCAAATGGGGCACATCAATCTCGAGGGCCAGCTCAAGGCTAGTGATGAGCTCCTGATACTCTGCCTCATTTCTGGTGTATCCTTATGACCACATGAATGATTATGATAGATTGTCTTGTTTCGGGGTAATAAATAAGGTACCCAAGCCTACCCTTTTGAGAATGGTATCATTAAACCTCTTGCAGGTGGGGCTTTGTGATGCACCATCGATGTGAATCAACCATCACATCATGGCCTGGTCCACCGAGATGATCGCCTCATCTGGGAAATTGAGATCCAAGGACTGTTCAGAAGGGGCTGGATGGGTATCAAGGAATTCTGCCAATGTTTTCCCCTTAATAGATTTCTGAGCGACAAACCTGATATCGAACTGCGGAAGAATCACTACCCACAGAGAACGATAGCCCGTCAACATGGGGAGTTTTAGAATGTACTTCAGTGGGTCTACCAGAGATTCCAATTGTACCTCTTGGTGCTTCAAGTAATATCATAAATTCTGTATTTCGAATACCAGCACAAGGCATCACTTTTCGATGGTGGAGTATCTAGTCTCCGTATCGTGGAGCATATGACTGAGGTATTAACGGTTTTTCTTCATCCCCTCATTGTTCTTCTAGTCAGGAAGGGCACCGACAGATCATTCCAGGGTGGTCATAGAAAAGACCAGTGGTTTTATAGAGATGGGTGGCATCAAGATTGGAGGTTGGATTCGATACTGCTTGATCTTCTCAAAATCAATCAGACACTCTCTGTCCCATTCATAAGCGGTGCCTTTCTTCATGAGCCATGAAAATGGCTTACACATTCAAGCCAAGTTCTTAATGAATTATCATATTTATGATAATTGGCCTTGGAAACCATGAATCTCTCAAATATTTCTTGGAGGAGGCACTTTGATAATGGCATTGATCATCTCTGGGTCGATCTCAATGCCCCTTTATCTGACAACGAAGCCGAGAAACATTACAGAGGTGACCCTGAAGGCACACTTCAATGGGGTCATCTTCTGGTGACGGGAACGGAGGAAGCTGAAAAAATTCTCACGTTCTTTGAGAAGGTCGTGACACTGGCGAGATTTGACCACCAGATCATCCACAAAGCATTCCACCAACGTTCCAAGGATCGACATAAATATGTGATTCATAGCTAGCTGGTAGGTGTCACAGACATTATTTAAACCGAAGGGAAAGACTTGGTAACAAAATGTTCCTTGGGGTGCCCTGAAGGCTGTGGAATCCTCGTCCTCAGGGTTCATTCGGATCTGGTTGTACCTGGAGTACCCATCCATTAAGGAGAGGGCTTGGAATCTAGTTGTAGTGTCATTCAACAACTCTGTCATAGGAAGGGTAAAATAATCTATCGGATAGTGATGGATGAGATCCCATAAGTCATTGGAGACTCTGATATATTTGTTCTTCTTTTTGATAGCACAATGTTGGATAGACATTTGGGAACTGGAACCGCTTAACAAAATTGGCTCTGATGATCATTTCAACTTCTGCCTCTACCATGACACCATGATAAGGGTGCATCTTTCTAGGAGGCTGCTAGAACCTCTGATAATTTGCAGGGAGATCGTGTTGGTGGATGGATACCTGAGGATCTAGTCATGGAATCTCATCAAAACTCTTGGATAATACATCACAGTGTTGTTTTAGGAAGTCTATGTATAGTTGTTTCTCCTCGAGGGGCATGGTGGCACTGATCAATGAGGGTCTTGGGTCTGCCACGCTACCAAGGTTCACCTATATCAACTCGATGACTGTGGCAGAGACGCCATCTACAATGGTAAGGGTAGCATATGCTAAACCCTATTCTTCACTTGTGGAGGGGGAATCCTCGACCAGAGGAGTTTCTTCAGAGTCGGCTGATCCCGGAGGGAGGTTGGTACCCACTTGAATAACAATGGACACCGCATCAGGGGACCCCTGTGCTACCAAAACCATATCGACGAAGGATGTTAATCTGATCCCATCGGGCCTTTGGCCCACAAGTCCACACATGATGATACCAAAGCAATAATGGAACTTTGTCTTGATCCAATTAATTTCATCCTAGAAGAATAAGCACGTACGATGTATTTCCATTTCCAGGGGCAAACATCCCGATACCTTAGGGGGTACGAGTCTCCAGGATGACCTAAGCCTGATTTGTATAAGAGTACAAGGTGATTTTCCACTGCCTCTCGGACTTGGGAATGTGTTCTTGCCTCGTCCAAGACACAACGATGCATTGTCCAATGTATAGGGTTTTATCCTCCATTTGGGGGATTGGAAAGACATAGGCATCATCTAGATCTATCCACGGGTCGGTCGCAGTTGTGGCATGCTCGACCTCATTGTTATAAATCTGCTTTTAATTGATCTTGTACTAGTTGGAATCTAGATAGTGGGCCTCACAAGAAGCAAAGGGAGATGTGTAACCTCAAAGCATGCCCACTCGACCATTATGGGAGTACTTGATGCACTTGTGATATGACGAAGGAACCGCTGTATGCAGGTGGAGCCATGGACTTCCCATCAATGCATTGTAGGCGGTGTCTTGGGGGACTACAATATTTTCAGTTCTGGAAACATGGCCACCAAACTGGGTCTTCAAATAGATCTTGCTGACTATCATCTGTTCCATCCTATCATAACCTTGGATTCTGTGGTCAGAGGGACTTAGATCATCTTTAGACAATCCCATATTTCGTAGTGTTCGAGACAAGATTAGGATAATTTTGGAGCCCGTGTCGATAGGGCAATGACAAAACTCCATGCCATTGAACTGGCCCGTGACGTACAGTGGGAGAATGTTCCCCTCTATGGGGGAGCCTTCATCTTCTTCATGGAACATGATAAATTCTTGTAATTCAGTATTCTCAACTACTTCAGCATGAAAATATTGTACTGCTACTACATCCATCTCAAACTGGAGGGATCTTCTTAAAGCCTCAGTGAGGGCCTCACTCATATCTGACAATAGGATAAGGGCCTCATGGGTGGAGAGCCTTATTGGAATGCTGGAAATATGAATAAGAACATTGTACTTATGCACCAGGTGTGAACTTATGCTTGTAGGAGGTTGCTCTGTGACTAGAGGTATGGTGGTCCCGACTTACTAGACCGGTGGATGACTGGTACAGGGAATAACCCATTGCCCATTGTTCGAAGCAGGAGGAGTACCTACCATACTGGGGCTAGCTAACTAGGACTAGCATGTAGCAGGGCATGGCTGGGGGCGGCATGGTCGATGTGGTTTTGCCTAATCCAACGCCAAAAATGGCGTCGAAGGCATGCCTGATTTCACCAGGTGAGAAGGTTGTGTATGCTGAGCTATGCACTGAGATTTTTTCCTAGTTTCGGTAGTATATGGATCATGACAGTAAGTGCTGAATGAGGCACTCTAAAGACCCATATAACCATGGTTCCATTGACACTGGTGATCACTGGTGATGTTGAAAGGATTCGCTCGTCGTTCCTCATCATCCAGAATTTTAGGGGTTTACCAACTCTACGGTGTTAACCGAGGCGTTCCCTTGACCATCACATGAAGAGTCATCCACTACTAGAAGGACTTCGGGAAAGATGACAATCACCATGGGCATGAAGTCGCCGAGATTATGGGATGATGATGGAATCAGCGAGGGAGTTTTCTTTCCCTTGCATCACTAGTGTCTCCCCTTCTGGGAAGAGGTCGGCTGAGACGACGAAGAAAAAGTGGTGGATGCAGCTTTTGAAGGCTCTGGCCGATTTAGGAATTCCAAGATGACACCATGGGCCTGAGAGACTATTTTTCGAGCCATCCATACATCATACTTTTGGGATCTGTGGCTAGAACACTGATGACACTCGCCCTCCCTGTCACTACTGCGGTCTGGCCTCACCGAGATGCATGTTACTTGCACTTGGGATGGGCCCAGCCTGACTATGTTGTTGTCGACCTAATCTTGGATCAAGTCTTTGAACACACAACACTTCTTGAGAGTGTTCCCTATGATCTGGTTATACGCGCATTAATTAGGGTGATCACTAAGGTTTTCCACTACCGGTCTTCTACACTCAAGAAAATGCACTATCCCGTGTTCTAAGGCACAGCGGAAGTAACTGGGGACCTGTGTCTCGTTGAATAAGTAGGTCTAGTTCCTCCTGTCCGGAATGGGTGCCCATGGATCCCATCCCTGACAGGGGATGGAGGAGCCTGTCGAGGAGGTGGAACTCGATTATCTTGCTTGGGTGGTGGCAGTGCGTTGCGCGGGGGAACCATTCGATTTTGAGGTAGCTGCTGCTAGGCATGAGGTTGCGCCTGTGGTGGCGGGCCTCTTCGAGGTTCTTGAGGAGGCTCCATTGGCAACAACTCGAAACACCTAGGGTCCACTATTTTATCCACTATAGCGGGATCAGCCCTGATGGACCTTCTCGTGGGGATTGTAGGAGGCAATAGATGTGCCTGCTTAGCCTAGTGCAAGGATCCCACTATGTGCATGGCCTTATCAGAGAAGTCTTGAAACCCCTCAGGATAGTTCTGGGTGATCATAGAGTGAACCAATTCTGTCTTGACATTTCCCACACACAAACTCAATAATTTCACTTGAGTCAGTGGCATGTCGAGGGAATAAGTGATTCCTTTCCATCAGGCGACAAAGTCGGCGATATGCTATCAGGACTCTGCTTGCACTTGAAGAGGTATGTGAAACTCGTTTTATGCATGTTGGAGCTGAACTGGTAGAGAAATTGCCTATGGAGGTCTTCCTAGATGGTCACCGACTTGATGGGTAGCTTTCTATACAAGACAAACGCACTTCCTTCCAACATCTGTACAAAACACCGGAGTTTGGAAGCTTCCTACTGCGCTGGAGTTCCCAACATGAGACCACACCTTGAAGTAAAGTGGGTGAGGTGCTGTGGAAGGTCTCACATTCCATTGAAGGGAGGAAATGTAGGATTATTGAAACCCAGGGGTGCTAGAAAAACATCCAGCCACGTCGGATCTGGCTTGACATCAGGTAGGAGTGCCACCTGTCGCGTTTCCAATGCCTCAAGGTGTGCAATGACTGATGTCATTAGATCATCTAGACTGGGGTCCATATCTTAATGGGGATCCCTAACCATGAGTGCATTGGCGGGTTCTCCAATGTGGTAAGTAGGCCCAGTGCCTCATAGAGTGGCTGGTGACATGACCCTCGGGGTAGTTGGGGGAACTCGAGTTGGGTCCCATGGATTGTCGCGCCGTTCCAGAGGGTTTTGGCAAGAAATACTACACCCACTTGTAGTATGTTCCGGCTTCAACCCTGTCCACGGGAGAATGATGGTTTGGGTCACCTATGGCATCACGTCGAGGTAAAGTTGTCCTTTCCCCTGCTACCCTGGCCTCGGATTATTGTAGTCTGGTCATCGCTCTGCTGCGGGTTCAGCAAGGTGGTCATCGACCACCTTCTTCTGTTCGGCAAGTTGCTGATGCTATGCGGATTTTTAGGGTCTTCCTCCACCTTCTACACTAATCTAGATGTGTTGAAGGGTTTGGTTGTTATGACACTCTCGTTACACTTACCATGATTTTGGATAAGTACTAATGCCTCAGTGGGCGCATAGAGACCCAGTAGGCTCCTCTGTTCATGAGTAACCCTCCCCAAGGGGTCCAGTAGCTATGGCACGCCCTCAGGGGGAGGTCCACATCCAGGAGCTCCAGCTCATTTTACTCTTCTGATAGGGTTGTCCGGTTGACCGTGACTCTACCTGGGGGCATGTCCTAATTGTCGCCTAATGATTCGGGTTTCCCTCGAATAGGACTGAAGAGGAGGGTAGCATATTTCTCCCCTCCGCAGATCTTCAGGTGGGGGGAAGCCTCCTTGATAATCTTGTAGATTACCTTGAAACACTGAATGCATTATTATTAGAGGGCCCTATGGAGACCTTGTGACTCATGGCACTGGGCCATATGTAGTGGGGCCAAATCAACTAGACGGCATTACTCTCCAATGTCTTTAAAATGCGATTGGCTCCTAGGAAAAACCACTCGCTGACGATGAAGGTGAATGTGCATCACCCAGAGGGTTTGACGGAAACACTCAACATCCTCTTGGGTGAGGGGTTTCTGTGCACCGAAATTTGGCACTGCCACGAGCCAAGACATATCAGGGAAGTGGTCTGGTGTGAGGATATTTTATAAGATTCTTGGCTCAAATTTAGGGTTAGGATATTCAATACCCCACTCATCAACTAGAGGCGGATGAGGAACCGGTAATGGTACCAAAGCAGAATGTTAGGATTGTAGGTTGGCCGGTGGAGAGTACGACGAGAAAGCCAATAAACAGCCACATCTCGGGTATCCACTAAAGAGTATAGAGACTTAGCCACCACATCATGGTAGGATGGGCTAACGGCTATAGTTACGAGTGTAGGGGATGGGGCTACTGGCGATGGGTCGTGCTACTGCTCGCCTGCCATTGGTCCCCAGAATAGCTCTATATGTTCTCTAGTCGAGGTAGAGAGTTATTCTGGTGATGAAAGTGGTGATTGCATGACCATAACCTATGGGGTCACCAAATTTTCTTCCTCCTGGATATACCTATAGAGGGAGGCGGGAATCCGATGGACATCGCATTCTGGGAGTACTAGGCTGATGTGCCTCATTCCTACCCCATACCTTGACTCGGAGAAGAGAGGGGAGGGTTCATGTTCTAAGTCATACTCTTCTTTAGAGTCTGAGAAGTGGACTAGTTTGATCAAGGTCCAAAACTTCCTAGAATTCCTCTTATGGAGGTGACGACCCACCTTACTGCCCCTGGATAGCTCTTCTAGATAGGGTAGATTCCTAACACGGGGAGTTCATTCGGTAGTACTAATGTTGTGGCAGAGAGGGTTTCCACCTGAGTATGCTGGGGTGCGAGGAGAACAAGGAAAGATATCAAAGGGGACATGAGGAGGACCTCTGTTTGTAGTGCTGGAGAGGGTAAGACCTCCGCTGAATCCGGTAGGAGCATGGGGGAACCTCCCTGCTTGTTTCCCCTGGTGACATCATTATGAGGAGGGTCCTCGTACTGGTCGAGATGAACACAGGTAGGACCTCCATGCTGGGCACTGGTGAAGTGAAGTCGACCCTCACTCCTCTGATTGGTGGGGCAAGGAAGACCTTCTCCAACTGCTATGGGGACATGGAGAGGGTCCCCACTTTGGAGAGTGACGGGATGTGAAAATTCCCCACACCAACGATCTGTGGGGGGAGGAATGACTCCATATCCATTGTAGTGGGCATGGGAGAGACATCTATGCTGAGTGTCTCTACAGTAGGGAGGACCATAATTTCAATTGAAGGTGGCATGGGGAAGACTTCCATGCAGGGCTGAGAAGTGAGGAAGGACCACGTTCTCCATGGTAGAGGTACGAGGAGGACCCCCGTACTGGGTGTCATTGTTCCGGGTAAGTTTGTGGCCGCAACTGCCTGTACTGGTGACCGAGAGAGTTGACCCAGCCTACACATGGGGCGGTTGGGGCCTCGATCCATGTCGGGGGTATGAATATCCCTAATCAGCGTACACAGGTAGTTGGTGATATGCAACAGCGGTGGCTTGGGCCACAGTAGCCGATAAAGTTGACGCCCCTTGAAGAAATTCATCTTCAGCTTGCCCCTGATGTTGGTGTTGGATTAGATGTACTGGAGCCAGTGGTGTAAGTACAAGGCATACCTACTCATCATTCAGTAATACTAGGTGGTGGAACTAATGTGGCCTGATGGGAGCCCTTGTTGGGAGACCCTGGGATGAGATCCTGCTTGGGATGACCTGGATATCCCCTACCTCGTCGACTTAGGGAAGGGAGTCATCGAGGAGTTCATTGGATAGTCTCCTGAAACGTTTATATATTGGAGTGGGGAGAAATTGATCCATGCGTGACCCTCAGGGGAAGCATTGACGATGAGGCATAGATGCCTCTAAATCCAGGCGGGCCACATCCCGAGTCTGGATAATACCCTCCTCCTCGAACCGGTGTATGAAGCCATTGATCACTTTTTGTGGGATGAACTATGAGGGAGAGATGTGGTGGAGGCACTCAGCAGTCGTGGCCATTGAGATTATCGAAGAATAGTCAGAACCACGCCAGAATCTCGCGCTTGTACTGCCCCTCCCCCTGGGTTGGTGTGCAGGCGGTGATCGAGTTTTGGGTGCAGCTGATTGGTTTCTAAAAGAAGGGATATTAACTCATATGTGCAGAAAGAAAAAGGGAATTTATGACCATTTCCCCAACTCCATTCCGTCTTCCGTGGATGGTAAGATGGATCTGCGTAGACCATATCATAGACCAGCACGTCCAACGTTTGGACTACCCCAATTTCTGGTGAGTTTCATGCCTGGCCCATTATTTGCATGGCAGGACCTAGTGTATGATAGCTGGATCTGGTGTCATGAAAATCCACTGATGTCTCAAACACTCCTAATCTCCATATTATAGAGAATATCTTCACATCGGGTTCAACAATTCTGTTTTTAAAATTTTCATTAGGGTGCGCTCATCCGTCTTGTTCGAGGATGGCGGCACTATTTTTTTCCTTGCATTCCCACTTTCCAAAGGTGGGTGGCATCCATTCATTATTCAGGGACGTTTTCTCCTTGATAAAAACAGGAAGATGGGATGTCAGTTCTTCCTTCTAGGTATTCCTCCTCGGAACTTGTCATCTAGTTCGGGTCTCCCTTATAGATTTAATACGTTGTTAGTGAAACTCTTCCTAGTGCCATATCTTCTTGGACATTAGTTAATTACACTACATTTTTTGGGACATTCCAAAGATACCGGTCAGGGTAGAAGCCTTCAGTTAAGGGATTATTCACATTGGACATCACTGGAATGTCTGGACGTTGGGACACTAGCACTTCTCGGTTTCTTCCCCATATTATAAGGCTTCTCGAGGGCGCAAAAGCCTGAGGCATCCCACATCAAATGTGGGGAATTTTATCCTATAAGCATGTATCTGGGGTTTTCCTCATCTTCCCATGTTTCAAACTAGGTATTCCATGTGGTTAACATCTAGCAGAGATGGATCAGACTGATCAGAACACTTATTTGAGTGGATAATATGGGTGCAACCACTGGAGGGAACACTGTTGTTGGGGCCAATGTGTGGTTAGCATCCCGATTGTTGTTAAGTGGAACGGGGAATGAGGTGGCATGATCCCACCGGGATGTGGCGGCCTGGGAAAGAATTAGGATGGATGATGGAGTGTTTAATGAAGTATGTGGATAATGAGATGGAGTCGACCTGAGGACGACGGTGATGTTGGTATTGAGTCTCGAAGATACCTCCTACGTATCCCCGTGGCAGAGAATCAAAGTCCTTTTAGTTCATCTAGCGACGGATTACCTCCGATTAGGGATTTCAACAGCTTACCATAGGATGGTGGATCACAACAGCTTACCGCTGGATGGGGTCACAACGGCTTACCACTGGATGGGGTCACAATGGCTTACCGCTGGATGGGGTCACAATGGCTTATCACTAATTGAGGTCCACAATATAACGTCATGTAGGAAGGGGGTGAACCAATGTGAAGGCGGACTTGGGGCCCAGATAGATGGTGCTCTTTAACCTCATGGAGCCCTCCTATGTACCCTGACTTGGCAAGAATCAAAGTCCATGTACTTCATAAGTGTTTGGGCGGACTGGCGTGAAGGGGGTCAGAGTGATCGAGTATTGGGCTTGAACCTTAGAGAGGCTTCCTACGAACATTACCTTGGAAAGGATAAAATACCATGTAGTTCATATGGTGTGGGAACTGACATAAAGGGGGGTTGGAACCAATGGTTATTGGGCTTGAACCTCAGGGAGGCTTCCTACGTACCTCACCTTGGCAAGGATCAAACACCATGTAGTTCAGAAGGTGTGTTTGGTGAAGCGATGTGAGGATGTTCAGGAACAATGGATGGTGGGATTGATCCTTAGGGAGGCATCCTATATACCCTACCTTGGAAAAGATCAAAGACTCGTAGTTCAGGTGGTGTGGGAACATATGTGAAGGGGTTTTGGAACCAATGTTTTTTGGTCTGGAACCTTAGGGAGGCTTCCTACGTAGCTCACCTTGGAAAGGATCAAACACCATGTAGTTTAGATGGGATTTGAGGCTTACACTATAGGTTTTATGGAGAGGATGTCATGGTCTATGCTTACTATAATCCTATGTGATTCAAGCTTGGTGTGATAAACAAGGGGAAGAAATGACCTGACGATCACTTCACGAAAGGTTCATCTGTGGGAAGTAGACTAGGGATACATGTAGTTGTCATATCATAGAGGAAACAGAATCTTATGCATTGTTAGAATCCTGGAGAGGTGATGTAGATTGGGTCTTACTCCATGTGGGATACCCGTGTGATGAAAAAGCCCAGAAGGAGAAGGGTTTGGCACCGATGAAGAAAGGAGGAGCAGGGGTGTTGCCTCCTGCAAGGAAAGATAGGGGCCTACACCAGGGTGGTAGCATGTTCCCTGCAGACAAACGTCGCTCTGATAAATAGGATTTCATTCCATATGAGGAATGAATTCACTCCCATGGAGACCAGTGGGCATAGAGAATATCCAAGCTGGGAAGCCCTGTGTGCAAGGCACGAGGCGAGGTCAAAGTTTAATGTCCTGAGCTAAGGACGATGGTGCTTGGAAATTTAACATCCTGCAGCTCGGACAAGGTGGGTCCACTCCACACCCCTAAGACTTACTTAACCGATACATACCCTCCCTTGGGGGAAGGAAGGCATCGACAACACCGTGACTAGGGGGTGTCGAGTTGTGATCCCATTGGGGGTCTACGTTAGCATGGATATGTGAAGAAGCAATAGCTGTTTGCGTGCCATCCGGCGTAAGGATGTTCAAGACTAATGGACGGTGGCCTTGAACCTTAGGGAGGATTCCTATGTAACATGCCTTGAAAAGATCAAAGACCTTGTATTTCAGGTGGGTTTGGTGAACCAACGTGAGGATGTTCGGGGCCAATGGATTGTGGGCTTGAACCTCTGGGTGGCTTCCTACATACCTCTCCTTGGAAAGGATCAAAGACCACGTAGTTCAAAAGGTGTTTGGGGCTTACACTCTAGGTTCCACAGAGAGGATGTCATGGTCGATGCTTACTGTATTCCCACGTGAGCCATGTATAGTGTGAGAAATAAGAGGAAGAAAAGGCCTGACGATCACGTCGCGAAAGGTGTGCCTGTGGGATGTAGACTGGGGCTACACATAGTTTGCGGCCCAAAGAGGAAACATGGTATACATGTGGTTAGTAGCCCAAATAGGTAATGGAGATTGGGTCTTACACCAGGAGGGAGGCTCCTGTGATGACAAATCCCAGTGGGAGAGGTATTTGGAACCCATGAAGAGAGGAGGAGTAGTGTAACACCCGAGATTTTTATGAGTAATATTTTGTTTTTTATATATCATAAAAGGAATCATTCACTACATACTAGCTTGGCTTACTTTACACGCAATCGCGACCTTCCTCGATAGATTGTGTCGTACGCAATACCGAGTTTCACTAAACAACGATATGCTATTAAAATATTTTTAAAACTAGCCATTATGAATAGTAATAACCACTTTTTGAAATTTTATAAATTTTATTTATTTAAAATGGACTTCATTTTTGGATTCGGAATACCGAAATTAGCCTAGGGTGAAATTTTGGTATTTTTCTGAAAACTTTCAATTTTTGATGAATAGTGAAACCACTAAGTGGTAGGTTAAAAACTGAATTTTGCATAAAACTTAATTTTACCGCTTCTGTGAATGGAATTTCGAAAATCCTACAGACACGGTTGATATCAGTAAGTAAAATGTGGTTCAATGAGATAAAAATAATTTTTTTGGTGAATAGTAACTTTTTACTTTTTTTACCGCGGTTAATAGTCAATAGGGTAACTAAGGGTAAATATGATATTACTATTACCCTAACACATGTCCTAATTCTACTGGATAAGTGTAATTCGACCAAAAACAACCTTATGAATAAAATATGACCATTTAGGCCCACTTGGGTTAGATTAGGACATTTATTATTAATTTATTCAAAGAAGCGTTAAAATAGTTAAAATCAAAGTTTAATAAGTAAATCATTTTTAATATGGGGTTATACATAAGATAATTTCGACTATAAATATACATTAGAAAGATAAAAATATTTCCTACATAATTGTATTTTATTTATAATTTTTATACATTAAATAATTTAATTTATTTATGACACAATTATGATGCAGTAATTATCTTATTTATGAAATATTGACATAATTGATGTTATAAACACAAAAATAAATGTAATTTGAGACTTTTTATGAATTACACAAACTTTCTAGGTTACTATGATATATTATTGTTGATTTAATCAACTTGTTTTGAACATATAATTCTTTTATGACTTTCACAAAAATCATATATCAAATAGTGTCAAAATTGACACAAAATAGTTTTTAAATCAAATATTATATTATTAATTGTTATTTTATTCCTAAAAATCTAAGGTTCGGCCAAATTACTTAGATAAGGATATATATATATTAATAATAAACAATTTGGGGTTCGTTTGGCATGTTATAGTAAGTGTATTAACCATATAGTGAAAGAAAACAAAAAGACATGGTAAAAGTTAAATTATTTAACTTAGAGTTAAATCTAATTGATAAGGTTAAAATAATACCCTAAACTTTTCTAAATCCTATTGGTTGATAGGATTTCGACCCTTCCCCACTTTAGTTTCGAAATAAGACCCTTTGGAACCATTATAAACCGATTTTGACTTTAATATAAAATAATATTTTGAGATATTCCTAAGGTGCCCCTCTCCTCCCTTATAAAAGGGCACCTCCTCCCCCTCCTCCTCACACGAAATTGAGCACTCAATCTCGGCCAACCCCTGCCATTTTCTCCTCTCCAATTCCCTAGAATAATCCTAGAGGTCCTGGTCTTCTTCAAAGACAAATATTAGTTCCCTATGTGGAGGATTCAAAGAGGCGTTCCAAAGAAGAGGTAATATCCGTTACCGATATTTTCAATTTCTTTCTTCTTCAACTTCTTCTCCTTTAGTTGTTTCATGATAAAGTAATAACATCAGTATTACTTACATACTGATATTTTATTATAAATATGAAACAACTCTAATTAACCTACTATCCATCCTATGGAAAAATGAAATCACCGCGCGTGCGTACGTACGGAATACCGTCTCCACGCCGTGGTGTAATCTATTTTCCACCATCACTTTACAAGGATGGGTATAATGGTGTAATGAGTAACTATTTATGATTATTATAATGTAATATTGATACTGAAATAACATATATATATACTCCAATACAATTCCACGATCATAGGAACGATATCATCACCCGTGCGTACGTACGGAATACCATCTCCACGATGTGAAGCGACTCGTTCTACATGATCATCATTACATAATAATTATATAAATGAATTGAATGAATAAATATGATATATGTTACACTAATATCATTCTGGATATAAGGTATCTATAACCTTAAAAGAAGAATAAGAATTTATTTGGCAAAACACGCATAAGAACAAATGGCAATAAAGACCCGAGTAACAAGTAACAATGAAATATTACTAACAAGAAGATAAGAATATGACCATATATGATATCATATAAATATTTATGATTCTGGAATAAGTCAATAACATTATTTAAACCATTATACAGGAGCTTCGGACACGTACAAAGCAAATCGGACCTAAGGTAAGGGAAATATCACAATCTCATTTTTATCCGAGATTGTTTATTCGTAAGTATTTACTGGGGTTTATTTTATTATCCACATCCATGTTTCATCAATATGTAATATTATTTACATCCACCTACAATTTTTTAAATCCATTTTTACCCTTCGGTGAGTTTTTAGTAATATGTATGAAAGGAATCTTTTGTCGTTTTCCATACGAGGTACTTTTTGACTTTTCCGACAAAAGTACGAAGAATGTTTTTTTAACTTATACGGCATGAATGGATTCTTAAAACATTATTTCCTTGAAGATTTCTTTACAAGTATTCAAGTTTATTTTTAATCAAATTCTTTTAGTTTAAAGTTGTATGACATGTTATGAAAGGAAAAATGTTTTTGAAGAAGAAAGGATATTTTCATCAAGAATGGAGTTCAAGTGTTTTATCAAAATTATTTTCCATCTAAGATAATAAAGGGTAATGTTTTTATCCCTATTATTACATTGATTTGATTATGTTTTGATGGAATTATTTTTATGAAGTCATTTACCTTATATGATTTGTTTTATGATGTCATGATGTTTCAAGAATCCCATTTTTGTTATATGTGTTATGCGATGATGTATAATTTATGATTATGTGGAACGCATAAGAAAGGATTCATTATAAGATGGGTGGGACCTATATCTCCCTCCAATGAATTGGGTAAAGATTTTATATCTCATGAGATAGACATGGCTGGAACGGAAGGTTATTTCGGTTCAGTGATACAGGACTGAAACGAGGAGTGAACTCGGTTCAGAAAGGGACTTTGTCCACTAAGATAGTCTTGGCAATGAGTCATGACTAACAAGAAATGATTTTCCATGATTATGTGTGCATGCCACAATGTTTCAAGTTTTATGTTATGATTATGGGGATCTCATTTTCACTTCTATGATTTGTTCCATGTTAAGATATTTTGTTTTATTTTGCAGGTTATGATTTTCAAAAAGATATGATATGATTTTTATTTCCTTTATTTTCCCTTTCTGAGCATTTGAGCTCACCCTTTTATGTGTTCTTTTCCCCAGGTCAGGAAGATGGATATTAAGTAGAATATGCTAAAAGGGACCCTAGATATGATGAAATAAATGGGAGACACTGTAGAAGATTTATGAACCAGTTGTTTATGTTTCCCAGTTTCTAAAGACACTATTCCTATACGGTCCTTTGTGGTTTTGTCATATGTTGTAATAAGTGTGCTTCAATTTTGAAGTATTAACAATGTATGTAAAGTATGGGTCGTTATAGTTGGTATCAGAGGAAAGGTATAGTCAACCATTGGAAACTAGGATGTGAAAGCCTTAGTAAGAACCCTAAGGATAAGTCTAAGCATAGAACACAATCTTAGTGTTTTAGAAATGGCCATGAATACCCTAGGATAAAAACTTAAGTGTGAAATTTTCTCCTTGATTATGTGATTTTCCTATTATAATTAGTGTTGCTCACACTATTCTTCTTGGTTTTAGTCAATGGCTGGAACCCGAAGGAACCGTGTTAATGCGGAATGCGATGGGCAATGCAATGATTGTCCCCCTGAGCAACCAAACGATATGGGAGCTGGAATGCAAAATCTTGTAGCCATGCTCTCACAACTTTCTCAAGATATGAATCATGCAGGACTTCCAAACGAGAAAAGGAAGGAGTAACATTCTGTTGAATCCTTCATGAGGCAGCGTCCACCTTCTTTCAGTGGGTCTACTGATCCATTAGTTGCTGAACAATGGATTAGTACTACTGAAAAGATATTTTCAGCTCTTCAATGTTCTGAACATGATAAAGTCATCCTAGCAGTGTATCGTTTGGAAGGAGATGCTGATCAATGGTGGAATCTTATTAAGAATATGAGGCAAAGGGATGAAATTGAGTCTATGGAATGGGACAAGTTCAAGAACTTATTTTTCAATAAGTACTTCCCTCGTATTCTCCGAACAAAGATGGAGAAAGAGTTTCTTGAACTGAAGCAAAGGGATGATGAATCTGTTGGTACCTATGAAGCAAATTTTACAATACTTGCAAGGTACACTTCTGGTATTATTATCCAACCTGAGAGTAAGATCGATCGATTCTTTAGTGGCTTAAAACCAAGTCTTCGAAGGGCGTTAGCCATAAGGGACTTCAATAGCTACAAGGAAATCGTTCGATGTGCTCTCAAAGTCGAGATGGAGATTGGAGTAACCCATCAGTCACATGGGTTTGATAAGAAGAGGAAGATGGAATTCAAAGGAAAATCTAAAGAGCACACTTAAAAGAAGATGAACATTCCCTTATGCTCAAAGTGTGGAAAGAAACATGGAGGGAGTTGTCTTAAAGGGACAAGTAAATGATTTAAATGTGGAAAGGAAGGTCATCGGGCATTTGAATGCCGCGATAATGGGAAGAAGATGTCTAATGATGCAAACAAAGGAAGGGATACACAGAATGAACCTAATACTCTTCAATGTTTCAAGTGCAAGGAGATGGGGAATTATGCCAATCAATGCCCAAATCCAAGGCTTGATGATGATGGTTGACGTCAACAAAATCTTAAGGCTAAAGAAAAAGGAAAGTCACATGCAATTTTTATCAGCGATGTGGAGTACGATAACGAAGTGGTAAAAGGTACACTTACCATCCACTCTAAAGTAGAAAATGTTTTATTTGATTCTGGATCCACCCACTCTTTTATTTCTGAAAATTTTTCTAAGGGTATCGCCGTACTACCTCAACAATGAGATGTTGAGTTAGCTGTGACAACACCTAATGGCACAACAGTCGCATCAAAAGTTTATAATTCTTCTCCGATCGAAGTTTGTGGGAAAGTGCTTCCTGCAAATCTTGTGATCATTCCTTTAGTGGAATTTGATGTGATTCTTGGCATGGATTGGCTTTCTCTACATGGAGCTCATATCAATTGCCAAAGAAGGGAAGTCACATTTCATATTCCAGGTCAATCTACGATCGTCTATCAATGCAAGGATGAACGTAACCTTACAGTGGAAATTTCTTCCATCTTATGGGTATTGATTCCACTAAATGAAGGTTATTTATCTCAAATGGTTGGTGAGAAACTCACGATTAAGAATATGCCCATTGTACGGGAGTTTGATGATGTATTTCCGGAGGAATTACCGGGTCTTCCACCAAATCGTGAAGTTGAGTTTTCAATAGAACTCGTACCGGGCGCTTTGCCAATTTCAAAGACACCTTATAGAATGGCCCCAATTGAGTTGCAGGAATTGAAGAAGCAACTCCAAGAGAATCTTGATAAGGGATTCATACGCCCTAGTGCGTCACCTTGGGGAGCACCTGTTCTATTTGTTAAGAAGAAAGATGGATCAATGAGACTCTGCATTGATTATCGAGAACTTAACAAGATCACTATCAAGAACAAATATCCTCTCCCACGCATTGATGACTTATTTGACCAACTACGCGGAGCTCAGTACTTTTCCAAGATTGATCTTCGTTCAGGGTATCATCAATTAAGGGTCAAAAGGGAGGATATACCAAAGACGACTTTCCGTACAAGGTATGGACAGTATGAATTTATAGTGATGCCATTTGGTCTTACTAATGCCCCTGCTTTCTTCATGTATCTAATGAATAGAGTCTTTAGAGACTATCTTGATCAATTTGTGGTAGTTTTTATAGACAATATTCTTGTCTATTCAAAGAGCAAGGAAGAGCATGAAGATCACGTGAGAATTATATTGAAGACCCTGAGAAAGGAGAAGCTTTATGCCAAATTTACCAAGTGTGAATTTTGGCTTCAAAAAGTTTCATTTTTGGGTCACATAATCTCAAAATAGGGGATATATGTGGATCTAGAAAAAACAGAGGTTATCGAAAGATGGTCAAGACCAACAACAGTAACTGAGATCCGAAGTTTTCTTGGTTTGGCTGGATATTATCGACGTTTTGTAAAGGATTTTTCACGATTATCTAATCCACTCACCAAGTTGACTCGGAAAGGAGTTAAGTTTGTTTGGACAGAGGAATGTGAAGAGAATTTCAAGGAGTTGAAAAGAAGGTTATCCAGTGCACCTGTGCTCACACTGCCTTGTAGTGGAGAAAGGTTTGTGATCTACAGTGATGCATCCAAGAAGGGATTGGTGTGTGTTCTTATGCAAAATGATATGGTGATAGCTTATGCCTCACGACAGTTGAAAATCCATGAGCAAAATTACCCAACTCATGATTTGGAGTTGGCTGCGGTAATCTTTGCATTAAAGATTTGGAGGCATTACCTTTATGGTGAAAGGTGTGATATTTATACTGATCATAAAAGTTTAAAGTATATTTTCACACAAAAGGAGCTGAATATGCGTCAAAGAAGACGGTTGGAGCTGATTAAGGATTATGACTGCTCAATCCATTACCACCCTTGGAAAGCAAACAAGGTGGAAGATGCATTAAGTCGACAAGACCATGCTAGTTTATCCATGATGAGGATCACAAAGGATCCAATATTTATGGATTTACAAAGGATTGATCTTGGAATTATAATGGAAGGGGAAAAATCTTATCTTTCTCAAATGAATGTTCAACCATCTATACATGCGAAGATTAAGGAGGCACATAAAGAAGATGTCGAGTTACAAAAGAAGGTGAGAAATGTTCCTGAATTCAACCTTGATTGTGATGGGATAATAAAGTTCAGTAATCGGGTTTGTATTCCTCCCATCCCCGAATTAAAGGAGCTGCTGGATGAGGCTCATAGTTCTTCATTCTCTATTCATCCTGGAAGCACGAAGATGTATAGGGACCTGAAAGAGTACTTCTGGTGGGATGGCATGAAAAGAGATGTTGCTGAATATGTCTCTCGATGCTTGGTTTTTCAACAAGTTAAAGCTGAGAGACAAAATTCTAAGGGGATGTTACAACCATTACCCATACCCGAATAGAAATGGGAAAACATCACTATGGACTTTGTCACAGGACTTCCTAAAACATTGAAAGGCAATAATGCTATTTGGGTCATAGTTGATCGTCTTACAAAGTCTGCACACTTCATTGCTATTAGAGAGGATTTCTCTCTAGATCATCTTGCCAGGATATATGTAAAGGAAGTGGTAAGATTGCATGGAGTACCACTTTCTATTATATCTGATCGGGATCCGAGATTTACCTCGATGTTCTGGCGAAGTCTTCAGCATACTCTGGATACAGAGTTGAGTTTCAACACTGCTTATCATCCCCAGACAGACGGTCAGTCTGAGAGAACAATTCAAACCCTTGAAGATATGTTGAGAGCCTGCTCTATGGATTTCAAAGGAGGTTGGGATCAACACCTACCTTTGGTGGAATTTTCTTATAATAATATCTTTCACTCCAGTATTCAGATGGCTCCTTATGAAGCTCTCTATGGAAAGAAATGCAGGACTCCAACTTGCTGGGATGAAGTTGGGGAAAGAAAGCTGTTAGGACCTGATCTCGTTGATGAAATGGCAGAAAAGGTTAGATCTATTCAACAACACATAAGAGTAGCTCAGAGTCGACAGAAAAGTTATGCCGAGAACCGAAGAAAAGACCTAGAGTTTGAAGTGGGTGATAAAGTGTTCTTACGAATATCTCCCTGGAAGAGGGTTATGAGATTTGGAAGGAAGGGGATGTTGAGCCCTAGATATATCGGTCCTTTCGAAATACTGGATCGTGTTGGGAAGGTGGCGTACCGATTGGCGCTTCCACCGAATCTCTCTCAAGTTCACGATGTGTTCCATGTATCTCTCCTGAGAAAGTACATACCTGATCCTTCACATGTACTCAGCTCAGAAGTTGTACCGCTGGAGCAAGATCTTTCTTATGAAGAATAGCCGATAGAGATTCTGGATCGTAGCGAAAAAGCCCTACGAAACAAGACCACTCGATTGGTGAAAGTTTTATGGAGGAACCACCAACTTGAAGAAGCTACATGGGAGCTTGAGGATATGATGAGGGAGAAGTACCTCATCTGTTTGTTACAAAGTGACGAATTTCGTGGGCGAAATTCTTTTTAAGGGGGGTAGAATGTAACACCCGAGATTTTTATGAGTAATATTTTGTTATTTATATATCATCAAAGGAATCATTCACTACATACTAGCTTGTCTTACTTTACACGCAATCGCGACCTTCCTCGATAGCTTGCGTCGTACGCAATACCGAGTTTCACTAAACAACGATATGCTATTAATATATTATTAAAACTAGCCGTTATGAATAGTAATAACCACTTTTTGAAATTTTATAAATTTTATTTTTTAAAATGGACCTCATTTTTGGATTCGGAATACCAAAATTAGCCTAGGGTGAAATTTTGGTATTTTTCTGAAAACTTTCAATTTTTGATGAATAGTGAAACCACTAAGTGGTAGGTTAAAAACTGAATTTTGCATAAAACATAATTTTACCGCTTCTGTGAATGGAATTTCGAAAATCCGACAGACACGGTTGATATCAGTAAGTAAAATTTGGTTCAATGAGATAAAAATAATTTTTCGGTGAATAGTAACTTTTTACTTTTTTTACCGCGGTTAATAGTAAATAGGGTAACTAAGGGTAAATATGATATTAATATTACCCTAACACATGTACTAATTCTATTGGATAAGTGTAATTCGACCAAAAACAACCTTATGAATAAAATATGACCATTTAGGCCCACTTGGGTTAGATTAGGACATTTATTATTAATTTATTTAAAGAAGGGTTAATATAGTTAAAATCAATGTTTAATAAGTAAATCATTTTTAATATGGGGTTATACATAAGATAAATTCGACTATAAATATTCATTAGAAAGATAAAACTATTTCATACATAAAGGTATTATATTTATAATTTTTAGACATTAAATAATTTAATTTATTTATGACACAATTATGATGCATTAATTATCTTATTTATGAAATATTGACATAATTGATGTTATAAACACCAAAATAAATGTAATTTGAGACTTTTTATGAATTACACAAATTTTCTAGGTTACTATGATATATTAGTGTTGATTTAATCAACTTTGTTCGAACATATAATTCTGTTATGACTTTCAAAAAAATCATATATCAAATAGTGTCAAAATTGACACAAAATAGTTTTTAAATAAAATAAAATATTATTAATTTTTATTTTATACCTAAAAATCTATGTATTGGCCAAATGACTTAGATAAGGATATATATATTAATAATAAACAATTTGGGGTTCGTTTGGCATGTTATAGTAAGTGTATTAACCATATAGTGAAAGAAAACAAAAAGACATGGTAAAAGTTAAATTATTTAACTTAGAGTTAAATCTAATTGATAAGGTTAAAATAATACCCTAAACTTGTCTAAATCCTATTGGTTGATAGGATTTAGACCCTTCCCCACTTTATCTTCGAAATAAGACCCTTTGGAACCATTATAAACCGATTTTGACTTTAATATAAAAAAATATTTTGAGATATTCCTAAGGTGCCCCTCTCCTCCCTTATAAAAGGGCACCTCCTCCCCCTCCTCCTCACACCAAATTGAGCACTCAAGCTCGGACAACCCATGCCATTTTCTCCTCTCCACTTCCCTAGAATAATCCTAGAGTTCCTGGTCTTCTTAAAAGACCAATCTTATTTCCCTAAGTGGAGGATTCAAAGAGGCGTTCCAAAGAAGAGGTAATATCTGTTACCGATCTTTTCAATTTCTTTCTTCTTCAACTTCTTCTCCTTTAGTTGTTTCATGATAAAGTAATAACATCAGTATTACTTACATACTGATATGTTATTCTAAATATGAAACAACCCTAATTCACCTTCTATCCATCCTACGGAAAAATGAAATCACCGCGCGTGCGTACGTACGGAATACCATCTCCACGCCGTGGTGTAATCTATTTTCCACCATCACTTTACAAGGATGGGTATAATGGTGTAATGAGTAACTATTTATGATTATTATAATGTAATATTGATACTGAAATAATATATATATATACTCCAATACAATTCCATGATCATAGGAACGATATCATCACTCGTGCGTACGTACGGAATACCGTCTCCACGATGTGAAGCGACTCGTTCTACATGATCATCATTACATAATAATTATATAAATGAATTGAATGTATAAATATGATATATGTTACACTAATACCATTCTGGATATAAGGTATCTATAACCTTAAAATAAGAATAAGAATTTATTCGGCAAAACACGCATAAGAACAAAAGGAAATAAAGACCCGAGTAACAAGTAACAATGAAATATTAATAACAAGAAGATAAGAATATGACCATATATGATATCATATCAATATGTATGATTCTGGAATAAGTCAATAACATTATTTAAACCATTATACAGGAGCTTCAGACACGTACAAAGCAAATCAGACCTAAGGTAAGGGAAATATCACAATCTCATTTTTATCCGAGATTGTTTATTCGTAAGTATTTACTGGGGTGTATTTTATTATCCAAATCCATGTTTCATCAATATGTAATATTATTTAAATCCACCTACAATTGTTTAAATCCATTTTTACCCTTCGGTGAGTTTTTAGTAATATGTATGAAAGGAATCTTTTGTCGTTTTTCGTACGAGGTACTTTTTGACTTTTCCAACAAAAGTACGAAGAATGTTTTTTTTAACTTATACAGCATGAATGGATTCTTAAAACATTATTTCCAAGAATCTTCCTCTACAAGTATTCAAGTTTATTTTTAATAAACTTCTTTTAGTTTAAATTTGTATGACATGTTAAGAAAGGAAAAATGTTTTTGAAGAAGAAAGGATATTTTCCTCAAGAATGGAGTTCAAGTGTTTTATCAAAATTATTTTCCATCTAAGATAATAAAGGTTTCTGTTTTTATCCCTATTATTACATTGATTTGATTATGTTTTTAGGGAATTATTTTTATGAAGTCATTTACCTTATATGATTTGTTTTAAGATGTCATGCTGTTTCAAGAATCCCATTTTTGTTACATGTGTTATGCGATGATGTATGATTTATGATTATGTGGCACACATAAGAAAGGATTCATTATAAGATGGGTGGGACGTATATCTCCCTCCAATGCATTGGGTAAAGATTTTATATCTCATGAGACAGACATGGCTGGAACAGAAGGTTATTTCGGTTTAGTGATACAGGACTGAAACGAGGAGTGAACTCGGTTCAGAAAGGGACTTTGTCCACTAAGATAGTCTTTGAAATGAGTCATGACTAACAAGAAATTATTTTCCATGATTATGTGTGCATGCCACAACGTTTCAAGTTTTATGTTATGATTATGGGGATCTCATTTTCACTTCTATGATTTGTTCCATGTTAAGATATTATGATCTCTTTTGCAGGTTATGATTTTCAAAAAGATATGATATGATTTTTATTTCTTTTATTTGCCCTTGCTGAGCATTTGAGCTCACCCTTTTATGTGTTCTTTTCCCCAGGTCGGGAAGATGGATATTAAGTAGAATATGCTAAATGGGACCCTACATATGATGAAATAAATGGGAGACACTGTAGAAGATTTATGAACCAGTTGTTTATGTTTCCCAGTTTCTAAAGACACTATACCTATACGGTCCTTTGTGGTTTTGTCATATGTTGTAATAAGTGTGCTTCAATTTTGAAGTATTAACAATGTATGTAAAGTATGGGTCGTTATAAGTAGCGGTGTTGCCTCTTGCATGGAAGTGTTGGGGCTTACACATTGTTGGTTTCCCTTCCCCTGTAGACGAATGCTGCTCTGATAAAGAGAATATCATTAACATGTGAGGAATGATTTTACTCTCGTGGAGACTAGTGGGAAAGGAGAAAGTCTAAGGTGGGGCACCATGTGTGCAAGGCACGGGGTGAGTTCATATTTTAACGTCATGTGATGAGGATGATGTCTCTTGGTAGTTTAAGATCCTGGAGCTTGGATTAGGTGGGTGGGCTACGCACCCCTAGAAATTACATAATTGATACTCACCCTCCCTTGGGTGAAGGAAGGAATCGACAACATTGTGTCTAGGGGGTGTTGAGAGGTGATCCCATTGGGAGTCCATGTTAGCATGGATATAAAAAGAAGAAATAGATGTTAGTGCGCCTATACAAAAGGAGCATGAGGAGAACCAACACATTGTGAAGCACCGCCCAAGGGACTTTGATGTTACTTCATAAAAACATGGAGGGTTTCATAGATAAAGGAGTTTCAAGGCATAAGATTTCATAGGTAAAAGCCATGTGAATCTCTGATGCTCCATGAAGTGGAGGGGATTTGTGAAATGATGTGCTTTGCGAAGTGAAGTCACCTAGGCTACACATAGGGCATAGGTTCCTATGAGAGGACATTAGTGATTTGGAAAGGCATTTGGGAAGAAAGGGCGCCTCTCGAAGCAAGGTGTGGTGAAGCAATGTGCTTCGCGAAGCACAGTGACCCTTCAATAGTATGTGGGTTGCGTGTTTATGGAGTGTGTTTTGCGATGCATAAACACTTCACGATTACCTGAGTCCCCATGGGGATCACCTACCTTTTTAAAGTCCCATGGGCCTCGCGAAAGGCAACCTTCTTGGAAGAGGGGTTGAATTAAAGCAAAGGGTAGGCACTTCTCAATGAAAAAGTACCTTGAGAAGCTCACGGTTCACAGAGCAAGAAGTGCTTTGCGATTTGAGAGCTTAGAAGGGGAATGGTCGGATGATCCTTCTTTCAGGCTCAAGGGTGTCCTAGTATTTATTGGAAAGAGACACCATGAAGAAGATCATGCTCGGTGAGAAGATAGAGTTTTCTCCGTGGTAGGTCATGAACGACAAATTGGCTAGCGGAGGATCATGCCTCCCTGATCCACGATGAGCACACGAATTTCAAAGAGGTTCATGGATCCTCCCACCTCATAGATCCGCAGTGGGGTTGCGAACATCAAAGGGGTTCGCGGAGCCTCCTACCTCCTTGCTCCGTAGTGGGCACGGGGCCACGGGGCTCCATGAAAGGTCTTCGTGAGGCATCCTCAGAGACTTTCCTCTTGTTCTTATTCTTCCCAACTTTTGGGGACAACAAATATCTATCCTATATTATCTTTTCTTCTCCTCTTATTCTAAAAATTAAAACATAGTTCATTTGATCACAATTCAACACCTCTGTGGATGGATGAGATTTTGTTTCTCATTACAACCTTATTGAAATATTTAAATTCATTTACAATTGAATAAAATGACCTAAATATTTATATTATTTATTTTTAATATTCAATAAAAAATATATGGTCTTTATATTAAATAAAATGAAGGTGGTTTGTGATGGTTTGTAATATCACCAAAATAAACTTTCCATAAAACATTATCATTTCACTAAATGAATCATCTATATGTTAGAACACATGTGGAAAAATGGGAACATTTTAATTTATATAATTTCATGAATACCATTTCATTTCACTTCTATTTTTTGGTCTCATTTGAAAATAACTTCAATAGTTATCCAAAAGAGATCAAACCTTGGTACCATAAAATGAACGGCCTTGAAATAATGAAATTAAACATTATACCACATTGAAATGGTTAGAAAGGAATCTAATAACTTTTTAATAAGAAATATTTATAATTTAATTAATTTAATTAAGGAATTAATTTAATTTGATTAAACATGACATTAAGGTCATGTGTAGAGTGATTCGGGGGCCTATGGTAAGGGATCTCTCTGAACCACCCTATTTTATTTAGTTTACATTGTCTCTAAATTTACAAATATTTATCTATATATATATATTATTTAATTATTATATATGATTCATATATTCCCTACAAAAATTTTCCTAGTTAAATTCACGTTTTATTTTATGGTGATATACATATTTTAAATGGTTCCCTTATCAGTTTCTCCCGATTAGAAAACATGATTAATTATAACTAATGTGTCTCTTATCCCATTAAAATTATCACTGGTTAAAATGTTATAAACCACATAGGATTTCAAATATCACTCATTTTATCATGTAAAACCTATTTTTTATTTCTTTTTTTATGTAATTTATTATTTTTTATCCCACTTTAAATACTTGTTACCATTCTTATTAATGCCTCACTTAAGAGTTACATTTTAAAAGGGATTTCTCAAACCTTTTTCAAGAAATAACATCACTAAAACATCATTTTTAATTGAATATAATTATTAGTTTATAATATTTATTAAATAACTTATTTCATGTAAACCCTCATGATATTCCATTGGGTTATGCTATATGACATGGTCGGGAAACTAATTTTCTTCCATGGGTAATCCTTATGTTTATGCCTTATATTGGATTTCAATATGTGGAACACATATGCATGTACATGTAATTCTGGGTTCATCAATATAGTTATAAAATTAATTGGTTAAAATAAATTCTAATGATATGATATGATTGATATTAGGGTGTGAAACTAATATATGATGGAACTTTGTCCACCGTGTGATGTTGTCTTGGTATTATCATTGAATTATGTTTTTTATGTTACATGTTGTTGAAAAGATACTAATTTTCCATGATCTTATGATTATATGTTAATTATTTTATTACTCTATATGATTATTTATCAGCCTTTTCTTTTATGTTATCATGTTATGCCTTATAACTCATATGTTATGCTTTATTATGAAATTTATTCCCTTAGTGGGATTTACGTCACACCCCTTTCTTTTATATATTCCCTAGGTTAACCTATATAGCTTTAGAAACTAAATATAATTTAATATTTCATAATGGATATGAAAATAATGATGTTTTATTTTAGTTTCTTGTTGATTTTGTATGTACCTAGTCTTCTAATGATATTGGGACTCTTTATCCTTTAGTCGTATTTAATGGTATAATTTTGTTAACTATTATGTAATAATATGTATAAAAGGCTTGGGTCACAATTGTTGTTATCTTATGATAGTGTCGATATTTCTAGGGATTATGAGAAGAATAATTTATTAATAACCCTATGTTTAAATGTATGTATAGGGGAATTTCCGAAAATTACATTTAAGTATAGAGTGAGTGGTTTCCAATCAATTAAATCTATGTCTAGAAACTACAAGTGCATGTGAATATTGAAATTTTACCTTGGGTTAATAACCTCGAAAAAGGTGCATTGGGTATAAACACAACCTTCACCTATTTCACGATAATGATCTCTTATTACACAACATGATTAAAACGCCCAAAAAATATTCATTCGATATTAAAAAACCATGTATGAACCATTATGTAGGATTTGAAAAACATTTTAGGTTAGAAAACCCAATTAGAAAATTATCATAGATAACCTAGACTGAAAACCTAGATATAATTTATGATTTACATCAAATTTATATGTTATTCATTAAATGTTCATAGTAACCATTTTATATGATTTTTAGTTTTAGTATTCTCATCTGTATATTTAATTTTTATATTATAAATTACTAGAACTAGAATAAAATACTAAAAGGATCACTCATTATCTAATATTGATATTAAAATTTCTTGTATGATTATAGTTCTGCATATTATCCCATTTCAATAATGTTTAGTAAAACTATTCAAATAAAACCTCTAAATATAGGGGTCGATCTATCTGTGAGAATAAAAAATGATGTACTTGTCGTATGCCAAGTATATTACTCCACACTGATCAATGTTTATGTAATGAACCTCCCATAAAATACTTACATAATTAATTTGGTCTAGTATTAGGATATATTTTTACTTTATTGGATATCCTGGTATAATGTCCACATCAACTATGAGGAGAGAGATATCATTCTTTGCATCCTGAGTCATGCACTAATTACATAAAAGTGGAAGGAGGGGACTGAATTTCTTTTGGAATTATATTTTCAATATTGGATATTATTGACTTATGAGAAATAATATATAGCCCAAATTATTGAATAAATGGTGTAAATAATGCTCGATGACATGCCCATTGTGAGGGATTATATAAATGTATTCCCTAATGAATTTATAGGTTATCCTTTTTATCGATAGGTTGGGAATGCAATTGAATGTATTACTCGATCACTATACATATCCAAGACACCCTACAAAATTATCACCATTGAGTTGGATGAACTGATGAAGCAATTACAAGAGAATCATGAAAAGGTTTTTATATGCCTCATTGCTTCACTCTGAGGGGGGGGGATCGATCCTCTTTATCAAGAATGATGATAAGTCAATGTTACTTTACATATATTATATTAAAATACAAAAATTTATGACAAAGGATAATTATCCCATTCCATGTATAGTTTTTTTATTCAGTAAACTTTGGGGATCCCAGTATTTCACAAAGGATGACCTTTGGTTGGGATATCACCAATTTAATGTTAATATGGAATATATTCCCTTGAAAGACTTTTGAATAAGTTATGGACACTATGACATCATATAGATGACCTTTGGACTCACTAATTCTCCCAAAATAATTTATGGACATAAAAAGTTCATTGTTTAGATATTTCCATGAAATATTTGTGGTGGTATTTATTAGTTCCAATATACTCCAAAATCAAGAAGGAGAAAGATTTTTATTCGAACAAAGTGATAATGACATTCCTAAATGAGAATTTATAGGAAAATTACATTAAATATGTGTTTTTTTAGGAAGTATCATTCATTGGTAATTTTATCACCTGAAAATGGATATATAAGGTCCTTCTTAGACAATGGAAATTGGGGAGTATCCACGAAAAATATCAGTAATGGAGATCTGTATATTCCCTGATCCATATAGATATTACCTATTATTTTAATCAACTCTTCATGATTTTCAAGCCCACTAACCATTATTACTCAAATGAGAGAAATTTTTGTATGGGAAAATTATTGAAAAGATATATTCAATGAATTTAAAAAGCGGTTTGATCACTCCACTGGCACTTATGATACCCACAAGTGGGGTACTCTAAATGATATATAGTGATGCTTAAAATAATGTTTTAGGTTTATTACTAACTCAAAGTGATAAATTTATTTCCTAAGCCTCATGGAATTTGAAAATGGATTAGAAGAAATCCCCAACGCATGATATAGAGTTGGATATAATGATCTTTGTCATGAAAAGTTAGTAGCATTTTCTATATGGGGAGATGTGTGAAAGAGATAAGGATCATAATATCATAAAATATATATTCCCTCATAAGGAACATAATTAGATTCAAAGAATATTTTTAGAGATAATTAAGGTCTATTACTTCTCAATCCACTATTATCCTTATAAATAAACTAAAGTGGAAAATGATCTGAGTAAAAATGATTCAGAAACCTTATCAATGATGATAATTGATAGGGATCCAATATTCTTAAACATGAAAATTATTTATAGGGAAATTATAAATTACGTAACATTATTATTTTTTTAAAAAATTATTTCTTGAACATCTTTCTTGATAAGATAAAGGATTCTCAAATAGATGATGTATAAATACAAAATAACATGAAAGCTATATGAAGATAGAAATCCTTGGAGTTAAAAATTGATGAAGATGGAGATGTGAGATTTGGGTCATAACTATGTGTACCATCAAATCCTATGATAGAGAAAGTTTTTTTTAATAATGCATATAGTTAGACCTTCTCATCCTACCTAAGTTTCATGAATCTGTATCGAGATATCCCAGATAACTATTGGTGGAAAATTATAAAGACATAGATCAAAAAATATATCTCAAAGTGACAAGTATTTTAGAAAATTAAGGTTGAATGTAAAAATTATATCGTGATGATAGAACCATTACCCATACTAACAAATAAATATAGATGCATCACTTGTAATTTATCACTGGTCTTTCTAAAACATCAAGAGGAATTAATTTTATATGGGTATGGGTGGATTATATTATAAATATAGATCACTTAATTTCAATTAAATAAGAATTTACCCTTGATAAAATTTTAAGTATATACATCAAATAAATTGTTATAATGAATGGAATCCCACTATAGACTGTATCTGACCGATATCTGATATTTACCACTATGTTGTGGAAACATCTCTAATATTATCTAAACACTAAAATGGAATTCAGTATGAATTATCACAGCTAAAATAATGGCCAATCAAATTGGACTATCCTAAAATAAGAAGACATGACGAGAACATGCTCTATAGAATTCAAATAAGGACGTGATAAATATATTTTTTTGGATGAGTTGACATATAATAATAGTTTTCAATTAAGAATCCAAATAATCAATATGAATCCCTTTATGGGAAGAGTTGTGGAACACCTTAATCTTAGGATGAAGTTGGTAAAGGAATTTTTCTAAGAATTAAAATGGTCGATGAAATTATATAAATTGTTAAGACCATTCTATAACACATTAGGGCTGTACAAAATTGAATGAATAGATATAATGATTGTAGCAGCGGCAACACTATAGTGGCGGAGGGACTGTAGCAGGTACTATAGCGGTGGCGGAACTGTCACAGGTACTGTAGAAGCGCTGGTACTGTAGAAGTACTATTCACCGATCCATCCTTTGGGAAAAAAATGGGCTCTCTAGCCTTCTATTTAGGTAATTTGGCCTTGGGCCTTTGGGATATGTAATGGGTCACCCTCTACCCAATCTAAAGAGGTCTTTTCTTTAATAAAAAAATTGAGGATTCGGCCCCAACCTTTAAAAAAACATGTAAGAGTTTCATGATGACTAGGAAGATGAGTAAACTATGTTATTACCTCTGAGATACTATATCCCATCGGATCTTTGGCTTATTTACTAAAACTCTTTCCAACCCTATCTCATGTACCCATCAAATTATATGCATCACTCTTAAATAATTACATAACATTTCCCTCACATGTCTAGAATTTTGAGGATGCGTAGTAAGAAAATTATCTCTCTTATGAAGATCATCCAGTAAAGATCTTAAACCATAGATATAAAGTTATAGTCTACAAGAAAACTATGCTAGTCAAAGTAGTATACTGAAACCATAGGTACAAGGAGGTGACATGGTAATCAGTGGAAACCATGATGAAGAAGTACCCACACATGTTTTCTCCATTGAACATAAATCAAAATTTTGAGTGTGAAATTTATTAAGGTGTAATAATTTAACAAACTATAATTCTATAAATGGAATTATCTATCTAAATATATAATTGTTTAATATTTATTAATATATTAATATATCATTCACACACAACGCATGAAAAAATCAAAAACATTTTATTATTTTATGTTGAACATAAAATTTAGAGAATCAATATTTTCATAATTAATAAAACTATTAAAATGGTATAATAACTACACAATAATAAAATAATATTTGTAAAATTTAGATCTACTGGATCCCCCTGAAAAATATCACTCAAGAACAACACTGATGAAATGATACAGAATGTGAGAAATGTCATATGCATTTTGAAACAATAAATAAATATATATATATATATATCATTGAGAGAAAATAGAAGTGAATGAATATTGAATGAAATATAAGGCATTTTTAGAATTTAGGGATAACATACTACCATAACAAATTTGAACTTTAGAATTGTAATCTGATCATTGGAATAGTATCACGATATTTGGAATAATAATTTGGCCATTGAAATAGTAAACAAACCTTTAGAATTAAAAAATCATCTGTTTAAATTTAAAATAACATTTATGTATCATAAAAAATTAAATAATGAAATATTTATACAATGTTTCAAGTAAATAAATTTTTTAAAAATTATAAATTATGTTTTTGTATTTTAATTTAATATTAACATTTTAATTACACTTTTATAATAAATATAATTATTAAAAAAGAAAATATACATTCATAAAATATATTTGTAAATTTCTATTTTATTTAATTATAATTATAAGATAATTTTATTTTACAACAAGTGATTTTTCAAAGGCTCATAAAAGTAATCAGAGTATTAAAATTGGTATTTTTTTGAATAAATGATGATTTCATATAAAAATTAAATTTATCATATATATATATTTGAATTCGTAAAATGGATTTAGTTTTTTGAATATTTATTTTGAAAACTTTTTAGGGTTATTTTTTGAAATTTTTCTAAAATAGTTGATTTTTTTGGTGAGCGGTAAAATATAGAAAAATACGGTATTTAACATTATAAACTAAATACATGATTTTTTGAGTCATCGATGATGTAATAACCCATTGTTTTGAACTCACATTCACTATTTACTGTAAATAGTCACAATACTAAATACTATTGAAAGTATTGATACAAAATAATAAACTAATTAATATAATATTCCAAAACACCCCTATCTTCCCCTTATAAATACCACCCACTCTCCTCAAACATTCTAATACTAGTAGACTTCCAGTATTACTCCAAATTTCATCCTAAATACTCTACCCCATTCCATAGTGTTTTGGTCACATCAAAATACCAATCCCATGTTTCTTAAGTGTAATTCCAAGAGGAGACATCCAAAGGAGAAGGTAATACCCCCAACCGAGCCTTTTACTTTTATCTTCCTTTTCATCCTCCAAAATAATTACATTAAAAAAGTAAAAATACCTGTAGTATAATTTATATTCAATAATATTTTTATGTTAGTTTAATATCTATCATCCATCATATTATATTCTCATCTTATTCTAAAAATTAACACATCGTCCATATTATGTCATGCATCGCCTCTATGGATGATGAGTTCTCATTTCTCATCACCCCACTAGTGTCATGTTTAAATTCACATAGAATTATTTAAAATGAAATAAATATGGTTATTATATATGACTTCACATTATATAATAAAAATATTTCCAGGATATTAATCAAAACAAAACATGTTTGTGATGTTTGGTAAAACTGTTAAAACTACCAAAATAAACTTACCATAGAACATTAATGTTTTAATAAATGAATCATATATATCAGAACACACATGGATATTTGGAACCATTTAAATTTGTAACAGTTAATTAATATAATTTAATTTCACTTCTATATTTTTAATCCTATTTTACAATATCTTCAACAATTATCCACAAGTGATCTGACCATGGAACAACGAAACGAATGCCCTCAGAACAGTGCGATCGTACTATTTTTCTTACTGAAATGGTTATAAATGAACATAATAAAATTATAATAAATAAAAAATATATATAAATTTTTTAATTAATTTATTACGGAAATTAATTCGATTATCTAGGACATTAAGTGGATGTGTGGAGCGATTACAGAACATGCGTTAAGGGATCTCTCTGAATCAACCTATTTTCTTTGGGTTATGATTTCTCTATTTTTAACTCACTTTTTCTCTATTGTTTTAATATTTACATACTATATAATATTTATATGCTTCCTACACATATATTTCTTTTTAAATTCAATTTTACTTGATGGGATATACATTTTTGAAAGAGTTCCCTTCTCAATTTCTCTCCTTAAGAAAATATGATTAAAGGGAATTTCCTCGTATCAAAACCTTTTCCACGTACCCGTCATTAAATTTTTTTTATCCAGTAATGTTTTCTATAATCCATCATTTTATCATAGAAAAGTATTTAATTTAATTTTCGGTTTTATGAAAAAATTTATTTTTTTATACTCTTTAATGATGGGTTACCCTTTCCATAAATCTCAGCTTAAGAGTTCCATTTCTAAAGGGATTAATTTACACTATTTAAAGTATTATATTAACTTATATATAATGATTCATATACTATTATTATGAATGTATAAGAATTATTATTTCCCTTGTTTTGATGGAAACAGTTATTATATTCCATCTAGTTATTCTGTATGACATAGTTATGAAACCCATTTCATTCCATAGGTAATCCTTTTATTGATTCCTTATATTTAGTTTCTTTACATGGCACATATATTCATATAGAAGTTATGATTGGTTTTCCTAGATATAACTTCAATTAATTGGGTGAGTTTTTAACATAGGATATGATACGTATGGGAGTGAACATAGTCTATGACGTAACTTTTTCCACAATGTTTTATTGTTATTATGGTTATCCTTGACTTATATTTATGTCATGTTATATGTTTTTTAAAAATTATTATTTTATTCTTGATATTATGATTATATATTATTATTTTTCTTCCACTATATGATTCTCTTGGACCCTTGTCTTTTACATGATCATGGTATGCCTTCTGAATCATATGATATACATTATTACCATGTTTATTCACTTACAGGGATTTATAGATAACCCCCTTATTTTATGTATTCTCCATGTTATCCAATATATTTTTAGGAGTTAAAATATATTTATGATATTATTATAGAGATTAAAATAAATACCTTTTATTTTAGTTTCATATTGATATTTTCTATACCAAGAAAAACAAATACATTGGGCCACTCAGTCCTTTAGTTGTATTTAATTGAATAATTATGCTAAAAATCATGTAATAGTATGTGTAAAATAAATGGGTCACTACCTTATACTCTTCCAAGGTTATGTCAAAAGTTAATATTTTTAGTATCAATCCTAAAGGTCAAATTATATGGGGATTTAATTCATATTTATAGAGGAAAACAGTTTTAAATTTTAGAATGGCCTCCCCATTTTATGGAAACCAATTTTTAAAGAGTTAAAATTTAGAAAATCAAATTGTAATAGTTTAGTTATATAGGTTTGAATTCCAATTATATATAGAAATAAACTATATAATCATCAATTGTATCTTCATTTACCTGAAAAAAGTTATTTATCATGAGGTATTGTAATGTAATATGTCCATGAATGGTCGATCTGTTATAGAAATTATCATTCCAATTTAGAAAGGCAAGACAATATAAATTGAAATTGATAATACATTTAACTGAAAACAAAGAAAAGTTTCAGATTATTCAACCAATGTTTTATATCTTCAGACATGTAAAAACTTGTTCACATAAGGTTTCATCATCAATCTATGTGGGAAAACATCATTTAGGTTGATACCGAAACATTATGTAACCATTCTTTTTCTTCTTTTCCTGGGAGAAATAATAGACATTTATATCAAAGAAATAAATGCACACAAAATAGGTAATAGTAGAAAATGTGATGAGATATGAATGGAATGTCATATAAATTACATATAATTCTCTACATATATATAATTATGCATGGGAGGATGCTCCCTTATCATGCCTTCCCAATGGTGGAAATCCAGAAAGCATAACATCTTAAATCATGTGCATCACCCAATAATCAAAATAATGCAAAGATACCAATGAAATACAAAAAAAATATTAACCCAAAAAACATGTATTTCCCCCCGCACATGGGTTAGCAACTCCCATGCATGGCTTATTGTTAAATTTTGACATGTCCTATTATTATATCAACCAATCCAAAAATAGTAATACAAATAAAAAAATAAAGGTTTAATACCACTTTGTGATGTCCCTGAAATAGTTTATACACAAGTGACATGTCTAGTTTTCCACATGTACATAAGCATTTCTCCTCATATAGTAGAGAATTTTGACTAGCAGTGAGGGTGTATGATGGTTTGGTGGGGAGACTATATACTCTATCAGAGTGAAATAATGTGATAATAATGTAAGTTGAAAATTAAATGCAACATATATTCTGACCATATAATAAATGATGGATATAAACTAGTAAACAATATCATATACCAATGACATCATGGTGATATAGAAATATAACATAGGAAATACATGGTAGAATACATAAAATAGTAACAGTATAAACAAATGGAAATTAAAGGGAAAAAAGAAATTGTCTTCATGATAATCTCAATCACTGGATCTGTCCTCTACTCCCAATATCCCAACCAAAGAAGATATCAAGCATTTATATTAGTTCACTTCCCTTTATACTTACATTCATCTATGAAATCTACATGGGTAGCAAGTGGTGGATCAAATAGAGAGTTGTTATAACTCAGTATGCCATATCCAATGGTGTTTAATTCAGTTCCAGACATATTATATTATATATAACAGTCTGTATATATAATAAAAAATATTTAAAAATAAATAAAAACATTTTAGGTCTCAGGTTCCTCATGATATACCAAGTTAGTCTGACTTACCTTATTGAAAGCTACATATCCTTGATCATATAATTGTTTAATTTGTTAAATGAACCGGTGTGTATGGAAATTTCATACAATATTAAGAAGAAAATGGAATCAATAGAAGCCAATGTAATTCATGACTTTTGGAATTCAAGACCACTCGTGGGGATCAATTGAGTTTGTGGCAATTTAGTTTTGACTTGAATCTAA
The DNA here is from genome assembly GCA_963277665.1 of Viscum album. Lineage (NCBI taxonomy): Eukaryota > Viridiplantae > Streptophyta > Magnoliopsida > Santalales > Viscaceae > Viscum > Viscum album. Next base: position 1,223,497,925 of record OY728159.1, read on the forward strand.
AGAGTGAACAATTTTTATTCTTCTATTATGAGTTTCTAACCAAACCGAAGAAAAAATAATCCCAGTGTATTAGGTATGTCTTTATTGGAATCCATGGTGGTATCTAATGGATTCCTTATCTAAAGACGTCGAGCCAAACCTTGAAGTTTATCCCAGGAATTCAAAAAAAAGATTATTAGATGAATTTTGTAAGTTAATACAGGCCATTAATAAATGTATGAATCTAACTAAATCCGAGATGGGTGTGCTACATGGAATTCATACCAATGAATGAAGCGGCATCCTATGAGTTCTCTCAAAGAATTATAAAAATAATCCAATACTTGAAAAAGGAATGACATACCTTTAATAGTGTTATAATAGTCTATAAAATCATATAATTCATAAATAGTATGTGGTAATAAGGCCAAGTGATGTATCCTTCATATTACACAATTCAATTAATTCAATTTAAGAATTCCACTTGTAATTAAAAATCCAAACACAACCTAAGGGGTCTGTTGGTTATATTAGGGAAGGGTCTATCCTATTTTCCAAACTAAACATATCCAAATATGTGTTTTGGTTATATATGAAGAAAATTCAACATAATAATTATGTTGAATTCACCCATGGGGGTGGTTTGGGTTGAGTTTATAAATCTCCAATAGTATATAGGGGACTTATAAAATGTTTACTAATAGGATTACACTAAATGTTATAGGAGTTATAAATTCAAGGGAAACTCAAATAATGTTCAATGTTTTTCACAATGCCACAAATTATAAATATCAAAACTTTTATGTAAAATTAGTCAACCACCTATCTAGTCCTTTAAAAATATTCCTTATCTGGTATGAGCCATATATTTGGAATAGAATGATAGAAAATGATAAACCAAAAAAATACATAAAATTAAGGTATAATAGCTCATAAGATTGTTAAACAAAAAATGGAGAATAAAATAGAGGGAGGAATGTAAAGGTATTTTGGACTTACCGACAGTGTTCCAATGTGACCGATAGAGGTGAAATTGGAGGTTTGATGAGGGAGACATAACACAATATAAAAGTGGAAGAGTAGGATCTCTCAATGTGCTGTTATGCATAAATTATTGAGGATTGAATGGGAAATTAAATTTTAAAATCAAGAAGGTAGAAAAGGAAATTTCCCACATTTTAAATATGGTGCACGGTTGGGCCTTATAGTTGGCCAGATCTAGAGTCCCTAGTTTCTAGGAGAACCACACCTATAATGTTTTAGGAACACAATTAAAAAAACCATATGAAAACCATAAGAGATGGACCTAAAATACATTTCACCCAATTCACGATTTATAGTCCCCCTTCTCTTTTTTTTTCAAACCATGACCATCCATTTATTGTGTTGTATGGTTCAGGTACATGATTATCCAAATCATGCACTAATCATACTCCTCTTCCTACTTATTTAAAAACAATTACTCTATCCTTTTTATCATCCCAAAACTTTTAGAAACCTTTTATATCCCTTATGGACTCCAATTTACATAAAATGAAGGAGGTTTTAAACAATTAAAATTGTATGTACCTCTATGAAGAATATAAATATTACATGAGGTGTGTGTAAATGGTTTTTAAATATGACTATACTTAAAATGGATTTTGGATCCCATGAAAATGAAATGACTGGTATTTTCTATTTTTGATATAGCTAAAATAAATTTGTTTCTAAAATTAGATTTCAAACTATATTTTATAATTAGAGGCAATTTTTATAAATAGGACCAGTTAGTCTATGGTTTTGGTACTTTTGATTTTTTAACAAAAATTATATGCAAAGGAGTTTTTTAAAAACTCAGGATAGTTTTTTCGTGTGTAAAGTTGTTTGAATGAGATTTTAAAAATAATAAATTAGTAGTGTAAACCAAACTACCTGATTTTTTATTTCTTACTTAGAGTGACATGGAATCTTGAATTATATTCTTGTCTTGTGTGCTACATTTATTTTTAACTTCTCATTATGATTGGTGTCTTTAGACATGATTTGTTAATATGGATGGAAAAAAATTGGTTTCTATATAGAATAGGGTTTTTTGGTTTTCTATGATGGAATGGGATGACCCTAGATGTTTGGATTATATATTCAGTGAGTATATTTTGAATGTTTTGGGAGTGTCACCTATGGGGAGATCATATATTTTTGTGGATGTTGGGGTCAAAAAATCTAGATATGAGTGGTGATATTAGGCATAGGACCCTTGATCTGTGTTTTTATGTTTTTATAAGTTATATCACCTGGTTTGAGTGTTTTTAGGTGATTACTATGATAGGGGAAACATTAATTACATTTAATCTGTGGTAGAAGAGTCTTGTAGTGGAGAGCAATATAAGTCTATGGAAAAATCTTTTTTTGACACTTTTCTACTGAAATATATATGGGTGTGGTTGAGCCCCACCTTGGTGTTTGATGATTGGTGTTTTTGTGGGCTCCCAGTTATGAGTGGATAGGTCAAATCTAGCCAATGTGTTCAGTGGTAGGTGATATATGAACATTACAGATCATATTTTTTGGTTTATCAAGGTGCTGATAAGGATACTCCGATGCTAGGGATCACTAATCGTTTGTGGGTGCACAACCCTTGTGTTGGAATAATTATCCTTTTAGTGAAACCGATCAGTGGATGGTTTAAATGGTATTGGGGTACTGATGAGTGGATGGAACTAATAAATATATTTTATTGAATTTTTGGATAGATTATGTGTATTTTTAATTGAATCATGATGGTAGTGGCAAGATCTAAGAACCAAGTGCATAGGTGGATTGTTAGTGCTAATTGGTATAGTGTCAGTTATTATATGTTTTTTCTCAAGGGAAGATTCCATGTATTAATTATGGCAATGGGATGGAGGTGGTGTAATATAAGAGTGATGGGGATTGAGGTTTATTCTATCCTAATTTATTCTCATAGAGTAGAATTGGGATTCATGTTTACACTTTGGTGTGAGATTTCAGGCATTTCAACATTTCCTTCATTTGTTAAGGCAACATGATCATGTAGTTTAGTCATGTGGTGATGTGTCAGCTAGGGAGGCCAAGTGTTTAATGGAAAAGTCAGTAGGAGAAGTAATTATTTTTTTATTTCATGGAATTGGTTGTGGTAATATGGAGACTGAATCATTTGTATCATTTAGGATGCTTCTAAGGTTGTTTGGATATTGAGTCAATATTCTGGGGGAAAATTTACTGTATTGAGGAATCGTGTTTAGAGTTTTGATCTGGAAGTATGATCATTGTATGAAGATTGAAAATAGATGACTGTTAGTGAAATGAAGCTACTTCAAGTTATGATGTATGATTATATGACTATTATTACTTCACAAAGATGAGAATTTTTATGGTGAAATTTTTTTAAAAACCTACAACATTAACAGTTATAGGATTTAAATGAAATTTGAATTCTCTTCCATAGAGAGGGATACATTTTGTAAATTGAATATTTTATTTGAAGCCCAAGTATATTGATTAAGGGGTTATGTCATGGTTTGAGGCTAGGAAGGAGTCTCAGGTTCTTAGGATATAATTGGACAGGTTTAGGGTGACTTGTGAACAGACATTCTGCTGTGAGTAATTCTTTCAGATCATGGTACATATGGTCAATAAATCAAGGGGTTAGCCAAGGTAAGGCCCCTTTATCTGGATCATTCATAGATTGGATATAGAGATAATGTTGTGAAAGTCTCAACGAAGTGGTGTGGTACCTCTACCCAAGGTTTTTTCATTGAGTGACACTCACAGTCACACTATAAACTATTGTTGGGGCTATTTGTTTAAGGCTCTTATGGTAAATTTACCAGGGGCCCTTTTTAAGAACCACCTCGATCACCCCATATTTTTTGTCATTCAATCAAGAGGTAAGGGCCCTCTTAGGATCTCAACATCCATCCCTTGGTGAACTTTTCACCCATGTTGTTTTGGAGTGATTCATAATAATGATTTTTGGTAAGGTCTCTCCCTATCATCCCCATTGTTGTTTTACTTTTTTCATCTAATTCTGGTTCACAAGGTCAGTGATTCATGAGATGATTTTACTATATCTTGGTGAAATCATCCCACTTGATGTAACTTTATTGTGTGTATTATTTAGGGTTTTTTGATAAGATTTAGTCAAGAAAGAATTCACTTTTTACCTTACATTGTGTTTCCTAGTGGATTTATTTAGGATTTTTAGTGATTTTAGGTGAATTTGGTTGATGGTTTGGTTATTTAATTTGGGTTTTTTGTGTATCTTAGGTCTGAGTGTGTGTCAAGAGTGCACCGCTCCTTATTTCTCAGGGTCTCAATGTTTTGAGCTCACCCAATGAGTTTGGTGTTGGTTATGAGAATTTTATTATTTGTTTTAGTTGTTTGGTTTATAAATTTGACTGTATTTATTGATCATGTGGGTGCTATTGGAAAATTATAAGGTTGGTATGAGCTAAAGATGGTTATGGATTTTTGGTTTAGTTATGTGTCATTGAATTTAGTGAATATTTTGTTCCATTTGTGATTTTATCTTAGTGTCCCACCATTATGATTACTTTTGGAATGTTTTATGAATTTTGTGACATCAAAATAGAGTTGGATGGGATCATGTTTTCCTAACAGTAAACATGGATCGTATAGATTTTTTAATGGATTGGGGGTGGTTCTGTGGTCAAATGGTTCTAGTGTCCCTCTCTATATATTGTGTAATGGAATGTGTGATTTTAAGAGAATATGTTGTTCAATTATTTTTTTTCCAATATTTTCTTCTCTTTATTTAAAATTTTCCAGGAAAATAGGTGATTTCAGAAATGGGTTTTGAAATTTTATTTGAAAATGTTAATGAGTTTTTCAAAGAATTTCATAATGATATTTTTATAAAGAGAATATCCTGAGTATGATGGAATGTAAAGCCTATTCTAAAGGGTTTAAAGAGAGGATTCTAACATGGTTTTAATTGAAAATCAATAAGTTCTTTGTTTGCTTTTTTTAGGTTTGAACTTGGGAGGAAGATTCCCTATTTACAAAAGATTATATGTTATTATACTACCTAGTTTTTTTTCTTTGGTGTGTTTCCTATCTCATGATGACACATGTTGTGTGTGTATCCCTATGAGGACTATAAATTTGTTATCAAAGTTATGGTTTATTTTGGATGGGTGTGACAAAATCCATTGAAGGTTCGATATTTGTATTGGGGCATTCTAGAGATGTGTAGAAAGGCTGAGAGAGGCTATAAAACTAGTATGAGTTAGTGAGTTGTGAGATTGATTGGGAACCCAATTTTTGGGTTTTTAAGTGTTTTATTTTGTCTTCTCATAATAGTAAATTGAAAAATTATGGGAGAAGGATACTAAGGTTGAACCTTGACTGGAGTAAGATTGATTAGTCTAAGATACTAGACCTTTTTATGGATAAGAATTCTTGGGTCATGGAATCCATCTGATGAGAGGATAAGGTCATGATCTAATACAAGATGTAGGCAATGGAAAATACCTACAGTGATCAGCTGGTTTATTAAGATTTGTATGTTGAATCATACCACGTTTCTTTGGGTGGTGGGTCGAGTTCTTGGGCAACACCTACCCCGTGTATTTTTATATAGGATGGAATATGGGTTCCATAATGACACACTACCCTAAATTTCTGGGTATGGTTCAAGATTTCTATGGTACCCTACCATATATCCTTGATCGTGGATGGGGTTGTTGTAATATGTTGCTTTTTCCATTCGATCTAGAGCTAATATAGTTGGGTTTAATTGTTATGGTAGCCTTGTTAGTACATGATAAACTGAATTCTATTATTATATGTTCATTGTGCATTATGTTTCCAAGTGTGTGTGTGTGTGTCACACCCAAACATTCTAATATATATATATATATTATTACCTTAAAATATGTTAATGTATTTGAATGATTTCTCCACACGCAACATCAACTAAAACAAAACTCAGATATGTTTATACCATTATAACCTTGTAATGGAATTATCATAAATAAATATTAGTAACCACTCTGAGAAATATTTATAGAAATAAACTTAATTCTCTTTTTTATATAAATGAAATTCAATTGGTATACATAAAATGACAAAAAATCATTTTATATATAGAAATGTATATTTATAAATATTATTTTTTATGTGATGTGAATCTTGTGATTAATAATAATAAAATATATTTTATTTGAATAATTGCTGAATAAAATTTAATTAGTAAATTATTATAAATATGAATGTGAACAGTTAAAATTCGAAAAAAAATCTATTTTCATTTAAAAAATTTATTTAATTCTACCTCGCATTTTTTGTTTAAAAGTTTAATTTGTAAAATAGATGATTTTTGTTAGAAAAAAAATAAACATCCTTTTTAGTATTAAGAATAATAATATAATGATAATTTGTTTTTTTGGGATTTCTCTAAAAAGAAGGATTTTTAGGTGAAAAGAGAAAAAATACTACTTTTATAAATAACATTAATTTTATGACATTCTTAGTATATAAATATAGATCATAAATTATGAAAAACTTTTTATAATAAGAAAATTATATTTTATAAATGATTTTATAATTTAAAAAATATTGTTTTTAATTTAGAAACCCCTATTTTATATTTGAGAACATAAGTAATATTTTCTGAAAAGTATTTTTTAATACATTATACAATTTTAGTTTAATATTAGTTTCTTTTTACTTTTAAAATAAATTTTCAAATGAATTGTATTTAAAATTTTTATTCCTTGTGAAAAAATTATCTAATAATGATGTATTTTTTAGGGAATAAATATTAAGTTATCTTGAGTAAAAACTATTTACCATGGTAAAAGATAAAATGTCCAAAGTAATAATTCAATGGGTAAAGGGATTAATTTTTTTTAAAAATATGTCTATAATTGAGTGGATTTGGTTTTTTTAGACCTTATTTCTTACAAACATTATTTAATAAATTTTGGATCTAATATACATGTCCAATAGGTTCTCCATTCATATAAAGTTAAAATATTAACACGGATAAAATTCTCACCAATTATAAAAGGGGCCCCTCACTAACCCTTCATGGAACTCCTAAAAATTAGATTTCCTCTTAAACACCAACCATTTTTTCTTCCCAAATAATAATATTTTACTAAATTAATCTTCAATTCAAAATATTTTATCCCATTCCATCCGTTTATAAGGGATCTCTTTTGGAAATCTCAAAAATATCAGCGTCTGTTGTCATTTTTACTTAAACTACTTATTTTGTATTTTTATTTTAAAATTATATTTTTAAAATACCTATGAAATTAAATCATTATTATTTATAGTAATATTTTTTTCTATTATAATAATCATTAATCACTTTCTTCCATTTTATATGAATAAAAATTAAAAATGTAAGGCGTTTGTTGTGCGGACTACCACCTTTATGATGCAATGTGTTTTTTTTTACTTTACCACATTATAAGGATGTTTCCTAAGGGGGATTCGAAAATTATTATTAAATTTTTGTGAATTTTTTTTTTTTTGAAAATAAACCATGTTACCCTTCTATCTAGTTCAAGGGAAAATGACTCATCAACTATTTGACCGTATGGACTACCGCCTTTGTAGAATGAATAATTTTTTTTATTCTTTTTATCACCTCTAAAAATTAATGGATCTGAGGATGGTATTGAAGGATAAATATTATTTTTATGATATAATTATGGTTCTAGAATGAATAACTAGATAACATATATATTATGTTATCAACAAACCATTATTGATAATTCAATTGTTTAAACTGAGCAGACTAAGAAAAAAATGACTTCTTCATTCTAGATAATGACATTATATAAATAATATTATATTTATAGATATATTAAATTAATATATATATCACACTAATATACTCCATATAATATCATTATTCTTATATTATCATTATATTACAACCAAACCACCTCATAATCGTCCATTAATCATGGTAGGTTCAGTTTTGGGTCGGTTTAACAACCTACTTGAAAAATATGGTGAATTTATATCATGGATGACTATAAGAACTTATTTACAGGTATACTAAAATATAAATATTTAATTAATGGATTTATTGGTTCTATTATGGTTATATCAACATTTAAATCATTAATTAAGAAAATGATTTTCGTTTGATAAGAATCACCGAAATATGGTAATTTTTAATTTTATCTTCCTAGTTTGTAACAAAAAATACAATTGAATGAAATTATATATTTATAAAATATAATGGAACATTTATTATAGTAACATATATGATCTAATAATTATGTAATATGGAAAAAATAATAAATACTAACACCATTGTTATGAAAAATAGTTCAAAGCGATATAGATTACTTACAACTAGTATTGAAAGTTGGTAAAAACTTACTGATATATATATATATATAATGATTATAAATGTGGATAATAAATTGTAATAACTGTGAATATATTTATTTAGAGTTTTATTAATTACCTTAATTTAATTATACAAGATATTAGGTTTAAGGGAAAAATTAATTAGGGCAGAGCGTAGTGTTTCGTCTCAAATTCAACTCTTCAAGACATGGTTGGTATTTTATTCATGGTATTTTAAGTTCAAATATAATCCCACTCTTTCAATGTGATTTAATTAATCTTTTATAAAATTAATAATGGTTTTCATGATCCCAATTATGATTCATTGAGACATAATACATATGTTATTCCCCATATTTATTTGTATAGTGGTCTATATATTTACAATCCCATAAATGTTATATATATTATTTAATTTTAATCAATTGGATAATCTAATAAAAATCATGTTCATTTCATCAAATTTATTTTTACTCAAGTTTTATCCCAGTCATAAGATTTTATGGTAAATCAATTTTCATTAATGGAGTTATGATCATTCACTTGAAATTATTACATTTAAGATGGGTTTATTAAAAAAATTCATTATATTAAGTGGTATTCTGTAATTGTATACATTTTTTACATATAAAATCCATTTCATACATTTTATGCTTCATAGAGTATGTCTCTCGTAAGGGAATTGATAACCTAAAAAATCTGTTCTCTAAGTTATACTTTTTCATCTTGAACATTTATTTTATATTCTTGGGTTCTCCAACATAAAATTTTATTACATATTATTTTATAACCCTATTTTGTATAATTATTTTTTAGAAAAAATAATTTTTTTTGGTACACTTATTACAATGTGCGAATTAAGTAAATGTATTTTGAAAATATTAAAAAGGATTTTTTTACTTTCACATTCACATGTTTTTTCTCTCCATCGTCAATTTTATATGTAATAATTTATTGGAACCTTATTATTTTAATTATCATAAATCATGATTACTATGTTTCTAACAAGTTCAATGTTTTATTAATGTAAATCATATTCTAATTAACTTTTTGAATCAAACTTGGTAAATTACATATCTACAATTACATCAGGAGATATGCCATTAGTTGTGATGATCTACCTTTCATTCGATCAACTCTAATGGTGAAATATATCTACCATATGTCTCAACCACTAAGGGATTTACTATGGTGAACATATATCGTTACTTCACCAGAATCTACTAGTGAACTACATATACTACTGAAGACACCACCACAAACTCGTCTACCATAAAATTTGTGCAACCATCATATCTCTTGAACCACCTGTCTAGATCTGCCGTCAACAAATCTATTTCTAAGAATGATCTATCCCCAGACTATGTCTACCTCCAGACTATATTTATTATCAAAAGATATATATCAGCAGACTCAATCCCCTATTAGACATGATCTACTTTTATTTGAATCTTTTTCAAGTATGACACCATTATTTTTCAAAATTTTAATTTGAATTTATTTCATCCAGTGGATTGTTTATGGAATTTAATGAATTCATGCTTCACTTGAATTTATTAACCAGTATTATTAAACCAAACCATTGATGAATTGAATAGTATGTAAAACAATCCTTATTTATTTCCCAGTATGAGGATATATAACTTTATTTATTATTATTAATCAACAGATAATTATAGTTAGAGAGTTATACATTCTATAAAACACTTTCATACATGCAGGTGGAACTGTGTGTGAAAAGATAGACCAATTATTAAGAATAAAACATTTATACATGCATAAAGATTATATTATTCTCACAATGAATCAACTCTATACATTGACATACTGAATGTTGAATGGCTTATCAAACATCCATAATAATATAATTACATGCACAAACATTGAAATATATTCGAGCTCCACCAAAATACAAATAAAAATACCTTTGAATGTTTGAATATATTCAGACTGAGAAATATCACTTCTTCTAATCTCCAATCATTATCTTTCATGTTTATGCATTACATTTGTGATCTGTGATTAACACACTTTCTCAACTTTTAACTTTTTTATACACATGAAAAATGTAGAAGATGTTTTTTTCTTGACCTTGTGCTATTTTATTTGTCCCTTGTATAATTATGGATGAGGCTTTGAGCATGGATAGCCTTGAGTTGCAATTATTGTAAATCCCAATCTATGATTTAGATCATGTTTTTTGTTTAATAAACATCTTTGTAGTAGGAGATTGCAATGTAGAGGGGATTAAGTCTCATCTTGAGACTAAACCCCTTACTTTATTCCATAGAGTTTTTTATGAGTTTTTTCTACATTTTAATGTATTAAAAGGTATTATTTATTTAAATCTAAAAAGGATTCTTTAATTTGATAGTTATTCTTAATATTTTTTATATAATGTGTTTTGTTGAGTACATTTTTTCAAAATTTTAAATTATTTAAAATATTATTTTAAATTATCCTTCAATGAAATTTTGGAAATTATTTGAATGATCATATCTAGATAATTATACTATATTGTTTAATTTGAAATTTTTATTAACTTCTAGGGATTTAGTTTTAAATTTATTTAAATATAAGTTTTTATTCGGAACTCAATTAAACCCTCTACAGAGTTTCTCACTTCAGCCAACATTTGGTAATAGAGTATTTCAAATATCTTATCAAGTGTAATTTTGTTTTCTTTTAGTGATCTTAATTTTTTTATTTCTATAGTTAACTTCTTATGGATAATAATATAATGGGGGTATGCTATAAATATTTCCCCATATTTTAATGATGAAAACTATGATCAGTGGAATATTTAAATGAAGATGCATATTAAAATAATGGGTTTTGAGATTTGGAATGTCATTAATGAAAAATATGAATTACCCAAAACCAATTGATCAGAAAGGATTGATACACCTAAAGAATAATATAACAATAACTATAAAGGCATTAATTCTTTATATTTTCTTAAGGATATGAAGATTTTATTAAAATTTTAGCAATTACTATTTTGTTTTAAATTTTGGATAATTTGGATCTTTCCCATAAAAGATATTATAATATCAATGAAATGTGTTTGAATACTTATACAATTAAATATGATACATTCAATATGAAACATGCTGAACCAATTTCTTATATGTATCTCGCGTTTAATGAAATTTTGAGCATGATGCATTTACTATAAAAAAACAATTCCTAATAATGTCCATGTGATTCACCTATTGTAATGTGTACTAGAAACATGGATAAGAACTCCAGTTTTAATTAAAAATTCATGTGATCTAGGTAAGATTCATGTCAAAGAGTTGACGAGAAATCTCAGAATGAATAAAAAGGAACTAAAAGTAAATATATAATAAGAGGTTAAACCAAATTAAAAATTTCTACCCTTCAATAGTACTTATTCAAAACAATAAAAATAAGACAAATGATGACACCCCAACTGATGATGAGTCACCAAAAATATGTGATGAAGAAATTAATCAGTTATTCAGAAGATTCAAGGAATTTTATATATGTAAGAAGTAATTTAAGAAACACAAATATAAATTAATATTCAAAAATAAAGGTAATGGGAGAAAATATTTGAAGAAAGATGAAACAAAAAATGGAATAGTCTACTTTGAATACTAGATGAATGGTCATGTCAATATTGACTATTCTATGGTATGATTTAATTAGATATATGAAGAAAAGGGTAAGATATATAGATAATATTTAAAATAAACATATAGTGATTCAGAGGATATCTCAAGTAAATTAGATTCCACCAGAGAATAAAACGATGATATGGAAAATATATTTTTTATAAAAAAAACTCATAATATGTATCTAATATTTTTCATGTATCTCCTATTCATAATTTTAAAAAATCTATAGATAAAAATCATGGAAAAAAATCTAATATATAAATTTTTGAATATTTTAATTTTATAGAGGGTAATTTTAATTAACATGAAGATAAATATAAATGTTAAAATAAGAATAATACTTTAACAACTAGTTTTAAAATAGTTATTACTAAATATATAGATAAAAAGGCCCAGATACAAAAAGAAAACAATGACTAAACATTTTCTAATGATACATTAAAAAAATATATTTGGAAAGATTTAAAAATGTAATGCATACCATGACCTTGATTCTTGGAAAGAAAACTGCCCCTAAATATACTACTATAATAAGCTAATATCCTAGGAAAATAAGGATTATTAAAAATCAATTTATTCCTAGAACTAGTTCCACTAATTTTGTTACTTATTTTTATTCCTTTTGAACTAACATGTTTTTTATTTCTAATAGTCTAAAATCATCTTATATGAAACCTTGTAAGAAGTTGCAGGTATTTAATTCTTTGATTCTAGACTCAAGATGACTTGGGTACCAAATTCATTTTTCCTTTAATACATTTTTATAGGAAACCTACTTTAAATCATATATTAAGCACTTAAGATAACTCAATAGTGAATTCAACCTATACATCACATTTGTACTATTCAATATTCAAGATCATGATCATGGTTGATGGAGTAAATGTCACTTTTGGTGACAATTCCGAATGAAAAATTATTAGACTCAGTAAAATTAGTAACTATAACACTATTTGAAATTATAATGTTGTATTGGTATATAGATTAATGTATAATCTACTAAGGATATCACAACAATGTGATAATGGTTTTCATTTAAAATTTGAAAATAATTTCTAAAACGTTTTTCATTCCGAAAATTATTTAGTTTATACTATCTTGAGAAGTGATGATATGTATGTTGTTAATTATGATTCATTATTTTCTCCAAAAAAAAAATTATATATGTAACTTTCACAAAGACTCATGGAAAAAGAATAACAGACTAGGTCATTGAAATATTCATTCACATTGAAATCTACTCGGGAAAGGGTTACTCAAGGATCTACCTGAACAATAATTCCCAAATGATAAGGTTTGTAACCCATTTAAAAAAGAGAAAAACACAATATCACTTACAAATCAAATGAAGGAGCTTCATCTTCTTAACCCCTAGAGTTGATTGTCATGGATTTTTTTTTATAACATCAATTTTTTCTAGATTAAAATTTATCCACTATATATATGTTTTAGTTTATGGATTTTCTAGATATACATGGGTATTCATTATATCTCACAAAAGTTAATCTTTATCATATTTTGTCTATTATGAAAAATCTGTTAAAAATTATAGTGGACATAGAACTAATATCATCAGAATTGATCTAGTTCATGAGTTTAAAAATCAATATTTTGAATCATTTTTTCTCAAAAAATGTTTTTAATAATTAAATTTCTACTCCTAAGTCCCCATAGAAGAATGGGGCAGCTGAAATGAGAAATTGAACACTTCAGAAAATTTCTAGCACCATGCTTAGTGATTATGACATACCAATTACTTTTGTTTAGAATTTCTGAATATATCTTCTAATATAATCCATATATTTTTAATTAGACCACTCTTAAAAAATAAATCTTATGAATTTTTTAATGGATGAAAACAAATGTTTAATTCCTCAATGGTTTTTGGTTGAAGAGTATTTATTCAAAATAAAAATAATAATCATGAAAAATGTGATTTTCGGTTAGATCATGGAATTTTCCTTGTATATTAAACATATAGTAATCTTATAGGGTATTTAATAAGAGGATAAAGATTTTAAAGAAATGTTTTAATGTAAAATTTGATATAATATATCTTCAGGATCCTAATAAACATATTGAAAACCATGTTGACGATCAGTCAAAATGAAAATTTAATAATAAACCATATAACAATTTTGTGAAACAAATAAAAAAACTTCAAATTCTATGGAATGATTTGAACCTGAACCTATAAAATATAATAAGATATCTAGACCTTATTTTACTAGAAATATTATGACTCATAGATATCATCCACTATATTTTCTAGTTGTAGACCCCCATAGAGAAATGGAAGGTGGAGCTCCTCTTACAAATTAGGTTGAATATATAACATTCTAATCATAGCTTGAACCTAAGAACATCAATGATGAAATTAATTATGAGTTATAGGTAATGTAAATGGATGAATAAATTATTAAATTTAATATAATTAGTGTTTGGGAATAGGTATATAGATCAAACTACACTCTGACCATTATCACAAAGTGATTTTTTAGAAATAAAGTTGATATGTTAGGCACTATAGTTAGAAATAAATCTAGACTGATTTCACATCGATATATTCAATAAGAGGATTTTAACCCTATATAAACCTTTGCACAAGTGGATAGACTTGAATCAATTAGTACAATACTTTCAAATTTTGAATATTTCCGCATCAAACTGAATCAAATGGATGTTAAAAGTTCATTCTTAAATGGTCATATAGTTAAGGATGTTTTCATTGAACAACCCCATGTATCTCAAAATACCCATTTTTCAAATAATGGTTTCAAATTAGCTAGATATTTTTATAGTTTAAAACATGATCCTAGATCTTGATATTATATGATAATATCAAATTAATGTATCAAGGTTTTACTAAGGGAATAGTTGATCCTGTTATATTTATAAAATAAAATTCAAAATGTGTTTTTTTTTAATTTATGTTGACGATATGATTTTTTGATCTTCTATAAATTCATTATGTAATGATTTTTAAAAAATGGTGTATATTGAATTTGAAATGAGAGTACTGTGTGAGTAAAAATTCAATCTCGGTTTTCAAAATCTATAAAATAAAGATAGAATTATTTTTAAACCAAATTAATTATACCAAATACCATTTGAAACATATTTGTGCGGAAAACATAGGAAGTAGTGATACTCACATGAGTATAACCTATATTTTGGATCTTGATAAACCTGAAAGTCAATTGGTCAATCCAATTACAAAATTATTTTTGAATGATTGATATAATTAACTAATATTCGACCATATATTATTTTTATTATCTGTTTGTCGGGCCATTTTCATGAAATTAAAGAGGCTGTCATTTACATTCCATAAAAATAATTTTCAGATTCCTTGTGTATATAACCAATATAGGGATATTCTATCCTAGAGGAAAATCATTTGGTTTATTGAGATATATAGATGAATATTTTGTTGTTTTAATTAAGACAGAAAAAAACTCTATAACATTAAACATTATGGGAATTTCACTAGTGTCTGGGTTTATTAAAAAATAATAATTTCGTTTCAATGCCTTTTGATGAGGCTGATATACCTGTAGGAAGTTTTTTTGAATAGGTTTTTTGTATGAAACACACATTACCATATTATGGATATAGATTTAGACATTTCCCAATAAATTTTGACAATAAAATTGTGATAAATATGTCGAACAATCAAGTATCCCATTCCTGGAAAAATCACATTATTATAAAACATCTATTTTTGAGAGATAATTTTCTAAAAGGTTATATGACTGTCGAATTAATTGGAACATAACATTGACATGATGAATTATTTTTAATTCCCTTTAATTTTGAGATATTAAATGTTATCAATCACGAATTATTAGTGATAATCTTTAATTATCCATTTATCTTCAAAGTCCAATTGTTGGAAGATCAAACGTTGGGTGATCTGCCATTGGACGATCCACCATTATAAGATCTAACTTTGGGAGATACCCCATTGAATGAACCACCACAGGGTGGTACACCATTAGTGATCCACCACTATTGAACCATCATTAGTTGATCCATCATTGGGTGATCTACTATTCGGATATCCACTTTTGGATGATCTACTAGTCATGTCTCTAGTTTACCTACTATTGGTTCTATTTTCATTATTTTAATTTTATTAAATTAGTATATGAATATTTAATTATATTTATTATCAAAAATACCTAAATGAAAAATGAATCCTTAAATATTATTTTGGGACAACTCATGATCATGACACATTTCATAAGTTTCAACTTCCCTTCTCTTCTGACCTTCAACCTTCCTCGCACTAATCCTTCTCCTTTTGAATCAAAGTAATGGTGAGAATGAAGTGTTCTTATATATCGTATCCTAAAGGATCAGGTCATGTGGAGAGATCATCAGGATAATATAGTGACCCTAGTCTTTTACATAGATAAATACATGATTTTGATCATAATTTAACATAAAATTACAAGATAGGGATAGTAAAGTCTAGTGTCTTAGAAGACAAGGTACATAAAACTGAAAGCGTGGGACTAAATAATAAATTTATTTTTTATTTATCATAAATTATGATATCTTAAAATAATTTTATCCCTTATATATTCATAGGATAACCTGGGGAAAATATGAACAAATTTATGAGTTAAAAATCCCAATAAGGGAATAAACATTAAAATAAAGCATACCACATATGGTAGAAGGAATAACATATATATAAATAAAGGAATGGAACGTGATTAAGCATAAGGAATCATATTACATAACACATGGTATCATATAATCATGGAATCATATAACTGTGGAAGCAACAAAAAACATGACATTATCATGATTCAAGGCTTGTTCGACATAGGGGATCATGAGTCATGGCTTTTTGCACATAGAAGACCATGATTCAAGAATAACCACCTAGACCATTTCAAAAAACATCTCATGAGACTAAAAAGACTAATTACTTTTAGAACTATGTAGTTGAATACATTATATAATTTTCATGAGTATTCGTTCCCCATAAATAATCAAACATATGTAATCAAAAATAAACATAAGTGATACCCATGTAAATAATTATGCATCATAGTCATGTCGAAATCATAAAAAATGGGTGTTTCAAAAAAGATTCAATGATATAAAGTAATTAAATAATATATGGAAATTCATAAATAATATACCCATATATCAGGATTTGTGATGTCAAATTGAAGTAAAAAGAGTTTTTAAGTAACATTATAAATAAAAAAAATTCGTACGACTTTAGAAAAAACATTCAAGATTATTTAAAATGAAACACGAATATATGTTTTTATCGGAAAATAATTGAACCAAAGTAGTTTTTCATGATAAAAATGAGTTATTTTTTAAAAATAATAGTGTTTTAAAATATATAATGTAGTGTATTTGAAATGAGTAATAAATTGTGATATTTCCTTAAATCGAGCTTGGCTATCTAAAAAAATCAAGTACGGAACCATTCAAAAAAATGTATATACCCGAAAAGAAGGAGAAAAAGATATTGATAAATAATTTTTAAAAATAAAATCAATATGTAGAATATGTAAATAAAAAAATATAATTTTATTTGGTTAAAAAGAGAAGAACAATGACCGAAAGGTATAATGGCGGTTCGGGAAGTGTCCCCTTCCAAATGTCTGGAACAATTCTTTACTTGATCTCAATGTCCTAAATAATCAAATTAAATTCATTAATTAAAAATTACAAAAACATTTATACATTTTGTTATTATAACTTTATTTTTTCTTTTATGGCCTCTTTTCCTACTTTAATAGATTCAATTTCATCATTTGGGAGTGTTTATTTCCTTCATTTTCATGATTGATTTACATGTATACTGTATGGAAAATCATGTCGAATGAGGATAGTTGTCTACAACTAATCTTACATGTTATTAATGATCATTTAGAATATTAAAATACCATTTCTTTCAGTAAGTGGGGATAATTAATTAGGTAAGTCATTAATGGTAATTGTTTAGATTAATTTAGCATTTTTTAACAAAATGAACTCATATTGTTTTATAAATTAATATCATGTTAAAAAATGATTCCAGAACATTAAATAAGATATAATACATATATTATAATATTTTTCAACCATAAAAATTGTTTCATGACCATCCTTGAAAAAATAATTGAAAGATAAAATCACATCATCCCTAAAGATGGTAAATCAGCAACTCAAGAATGATATTTCCATTTTTAAAGTAAAAGAGAGAAGAAGAGATTTCAGAAATAATTATTCCATAAACATGATAAAATTACATTATATGTAAGATACTAAAGTTTTCATGTCATTTTTATTACAGTAGGTGAAGATAGAAAAAACTTTTAAAGGAACTTGAAAAAAAACTGAATGAAAATAGAAGATGGTTTTACCTCTTGGTTTCTTCTTCTTGAGAGCCTCCTTAGGGGGTTGATTTTAGACATTTTCTAAGAAAAAAAGCTCCTGGTCATGGGGAGGGGGCATCAGATGATATTTTAGTAGAATTTGGATAAGAAAAAAATAATCAATAGGTGTGATGATAAGAGGTGGCGAGGGGTGCTATTTATATTGGATGAGGAGGGTGTTTTCTGAATATTTTAATCATTATTTTATTATTATTATCATGACAAGAAATAGTATTGAATATTGAGACTAAATAAAATAAATTGAGTATGTGAGTTTTATATAGTTGGATTACATCCAAAGTACATCACTTTTGACTCCATAATTCATGTATTTATCATTTATAGTAAATTATAATATTTTACTATTCCCCAAAATATTAAGAATTTCTGAAAAATCCCAAAAATACACCCGAACCATTTTTTAATATATAGAATTCAAAAAATGAACTCCATTATATGCAAATAATTTTCTAAATAAGATAAATTTAATTTTTAATTAAAATTCATCAATTATTTGGGGAATTTTTTTTTAATTTAAAATAGATTTTCTAACACTTTGAAAAATTAATTAAGGTCTCATTAAATTATTTAATTAAAATAAGAAATAAAAATATAAATTTTGAATACATATAATGTAAATAAAGTTTCATTTAAATTATTAAAGTCATCAAAAAAATTATTAAATATTTAAGACCAATAAAATTACCAACTCTTAATTAATAATAATAAAATCACATTTTTACATATACTATAATATAATTATATCATATTACAATTTATAATATAATTAAATTTTATTTACACTTTCATATGTGAGGAAAAAAATTCAATGTGTAGTTTACCATTCATAAGGGTCACATTACTACTAAAAAGGTCAAGTTAATATTTCATTGGTATAGGTTTGTTAACTTCTAAAAATAGTTCTAATGTCTTTCATTCATCATTTATAATGCTTTTATTGAGTTCTATACATCTTTATACCATATGAAATAATTATAAGAATGGAATTTCCATTGATAAAACATTGGGTCATTACATTGTTCCCCCTTATGAAATTTCTCCCTTAAAATTTCATTTTTCATACTAAGGTGAAAAAAGTTGTGGATACTTCTCTTTCATCGCTTTCTTTAGTTCCCATGTTTCCTCTTTGTACTTATGGTTCCACCAAGGAACTTTGACTATGTGAGTGGTCTTGTTTCTAAGAACATTATCTCTTCTATCCAAGATCTTCATTGGATTGTCCTCATGAGAAAGATCAATCTAAAACTATAAAACCTATAAAGATCATGTATGTGAAAGATTTGGTATGTAATTATTTAATAGGGACACGTGAAATATAGTGTGTACTTGAGACATGGTTTGTGGAACTTCTATTTGATATTTCATGGCTCTGACATGATTAAGGATCTCTAAATGGCCAATTTACCTAAGACTTTTTTTCTTTTCCCAAATGTCATGATGTTTTTCCATGGAGATATGTGGAGGAATACCATGTCACTAACCTTAAACTCCATTTCCCATAGACAATTTTATACAGAGCTCTTTTGTTGGCTTTGGGCTTCCTTGATGTGCAGCTAAATGGTTTTTTACGTCTCCATAATTTCCTTCACCATTTCAGGTCCTAGAATCTCATGTTTACTGACATTGTCCCAGCATTCCATTGTTCCACACTATTTCCCATAAAGATCTTCATATAGAACCATTTTTATGTTGGTTTGGAAACTATTATTCTAAGAGAACTCAACCAGAGGCAAATTTTGGTCCCATCCTCCAATGATGTTCATAGAACATTCTTTCAACATGTCTTCTAGTTTCTAAGAAGTACTCTCATATTTTCCATTAGATTGAGGATGATAGGCCTTACTAAAATTTATATCAGTGCATATATCATATTGGAGAATTTTCTATATATTCTAGGTGAATCTTGGATCTTAATCGGATACAATCAATTGTGGTACTATATTCAGCCTTTCCACTTCTATAATACATACACGTGCAAGATGATCATGTGAGAAGTCCTCCTGATTTTCGATAAAGTGATATTTCTTTATAAGATGATCCACAATTACCCATATATCATTATTCCCTCTAGATGTATTTGGAAGTCCAGTGAAAAAGTACAAGGTGATGATTTCCCATATCAATGCTGGTATGGGTAATGGATTCATCTACACTTTATAATTTTTCATTTCATCCATCACTTAATGACATACCAGGAACTTTTATGTATATTCAGTGATCTCCTTTTTCATACTGTCCCACAAAAAGTTTTCACGAAGCTCTAGATACATCTTTGTGCTCTCTTGGTGAAATGATAAGGTTGATCTTTGCACATATTTCAAAATATCTTTTGTTATCTCTATATTATATTTTATACATAGTCATGACCCAAATCTTATGACTCTATCCTCAAAAATAATGAACATGAAGGATTTCCCATTTCAGATAGCTTCCACCCATTTCTGAATTTACACAAAATTTATTTAAGAATCCTTTATTTTCTCAAAAAGGGATCATTGAGAAATCTTTTGATAAATTATTTAGGATGTTCCTCCTTTAATTATTCTAATTTATAGCCATTTTATGTCTAAAAAGATTGGCCACTTCTCAATTCTCATCATTCAAAATAATGCATGATCCTTTATACATAGAGTATATGCCACTTTATATTCCTTTCCATGATGGCAGTGGATTGATCAGTCATAATCCATGATAATATTTAACCATATTCATTGATGAATATTAATCTCCTTTTATGTTAATATATATTTGAGACTCTTGTGATTAGTATATAACTCACACTTCTCCACAAAGAGATAATGATGTGATATTTTCTTTGCAAATATCATAGCTGCAAACTCCAGATCATTCGTAAGATAATTTTAATGAAGAATTTTCAACATCCTTTAGGTGTAGGCTACCACTTTATTACTTTTCATCAATAAAAAACCCAATCTATTCATTTAATCATTGTTGTATAACACAAAGAGTTCTCCAATTTTGGGGAGTGTGAGTAATGACATTGTGATTAGACTCTTTTTGAACACCGTAACTCATTCCTCGCTTTCTTGAGTCTAGAAATAGATCACGCCCTTCTGTCATCTTGGTTATTATGCTTCAAAATCTTGACAAGGTGGGGACAATACGTATTTATTGTGGAGGAGGATGGTGTTTTTTGTAATATTTTAATCCTAATTTTATTATTTTTCTCATGAAAAAATAGTGTTTATTATTAATATTAAAAATATTAAATTGAGGTTTTTATTTCATGATAATGGACATATATCATCACTACATCACCTAGGAATCCATAATTCAAGTATTTAGCATTTATCATAAATTATCATATTTCACTATTTACCAAAAATTCAAGTATTTCATAAAAAATACCAAAAAAATCACCATAACCATTTTTCAACATGTAGAATTAAAAAATGAACTCCATTTTATGAAAATAGTTTTCTAGATATGATAAATTTTATTTTTAATTAAAATCATCATTTCTTCAGAAAATAGAGATTTTATAAATTAAAACTACTTTTCTAACACTTTGAAAAATTAATTAAGGTCTCATAAAATTATCTCATAATCATAATAAATCAAAATATTAATTTTGTAAAACATTTTAGGAAAATAATATTTATTTTAAATTTTTAGTTAAATCAAAATATTGTAATTAAATATTTATGCCCTATAAAATTACTAACACTTAATTAATAATTATTAAAATATATATTTACTTATACTATGATATAATTATATAATATTTCCAGTTATAAGATAATTAAATTTTATCTATGCTTTCATACGTGTAGTTACTGTTCCATTTTTTATTTACAATTCATAATGGCTGCATTACTATTCCAAAATTCAAGTTACTATTTCATTGGTATAGGATCTTTAACTTCTAGAAATACGTATTATTTAATTAATTAATTATTTATAAATTTTTTATTGTGTCCTCTATGTGTTTATTCAATATAAAATAATTATAAAAAGGGAATTTCCCTTGATAAACCATTGGGTTGTTATAGAGAATCTAGTCGTGTTTCTGTAGCCAAACCAAAGAACAACTGGCTTGCTACTTGAGTGGTTTTTGTGAAATAAAGAGACAATTGGTGAATGGATAATGTTGAGAAATTATTTAGTACTGATATTGATTCAAGACCAAGTATTTTAGGAATGTTATTCAATGAATGATAGACCATTCTTTCCTAGATTTCTTCACTAATTCTATTAGTATGCTGAGTATAAATTTGTTAAGAAGAAAGACATGTTTAAAAGTATGATTGATGAAAAATAATTAAAATTTTCATCAAAAAAATTTGATCGATTCCTTAATTTACATCACATAAGTATATATAATTACTTTTGTTCATTTATTCTATGAAATAGTTAATTATTTTTATATGAGAATGTTTTTTTAGAGTTGAATGGAAATGATGTTTTATAAAGACTAGATGTTGTCAAACACAATGGAGAGTGTGAATTTCTATATAAATTCATCTACATCTTTCTTTGGGTTGGTAAATGGGAATTTAACATGATGAGATACCAAGACATTATTCTTTCTTTCCTTATGAAAAGAGGGGATACAGTAAACTTGTGAATATATTTAATGGAATATATGATGGATATGATAAAGACTTCATCTAGAACAAATAATTTATTTCCTTTTGTGCTCATATCTTCCATATTTAAATCCATGGTCTTGGTAGATTTGTATAAAAGAAACTTTTCTAACATTTCGTGGTTTTTGTTTTTGAGAGTTCACCTTTAAGAGGATGAAGTTAAATCGGAATCCATAGTAAAATAAATGAGTAGAGGAAAATGATAAGATATATGCGAACATAAATATTTTTCAACACCCTAAAATACCTAAAGATAAATCTTATCATTGATTGGATCTATATTAGGTTATTATTTACTTTAATGAGGAAGTTGAAGAATACAATGATGGAATAAGAAAAGAATAAATAGCATTCTCATTTGACGAAAGGAGTGACCCATATGTGGTCAAGATCCCCTATGTTTCCTATTCAGAATCTAGCCCCTATATATATTCATGAAATATATATCTTATTTATTGAAGGTGAATAAGAGGATATTTATTTCATAGGAAAATAATATGTTAATAGTTTTTCTAAAATCTCATGGGAAGTAGCATATATTCCATATGGATTTGATGGATCATGATTTAGAAATGGTGATGGAAATCAAGAATCAAAAGGTCATAATGTTTATGATGATGCTATTGAGAAAGAATAGTCACATCCATCTCTAGTTGTTTCTATTTCTGGTAGGTCTCTAATTTAGGATAGTCCCAGTTCTCTTTTTCCTATTATCCAAGAATCTATTCCAAGAGATTAGTCTATAGAACCTATAGTGGGAGAGAAAACCCCATGTCGTGGTCTTAAAAATTAGTTCATAGTGATGAAACAACTATTTCAACCACTACATAGAGTGATGAACCATCCATGTGGGAGCCATCTCCTGATTCCAAGTTAGTGGTAATCTCTCATTCGGATTTAGAAGGCGGTCATGATGATAGTGATGCTGATGAATATGTCACTCAACCTATTCATGGTGGTATTTCCATCCCTATTAACAAAACATATCCTATGTCATATGTGGTAAAGTAAATTGATGAGTCTGAGCAGCTAGAATATTTTCCTTCAAATTTTCCATTTCTAATATCATAGAATATAGAGGTGGTTCTACCTAAGAGGATTAAATCTCCTTTACATTCTTCTCCTCTCTGTTTATTCTGTGTTTCTAAAGGTAATTTGGTTACTTTTATAGTATGTATGATTTTATTATATTAGTTAGATTCTTAAATCCATGGATCCTTGAGTAACATAGATCAATGGAGAAGATAAAAGAAATATCTCTGAATTAGTTGCCTTCCACATTCATCCTAAATGTTTTTTAAAATACAAGGATGTTGGGAATTTGATATTGGATAATGATATAGAAGTAGTGAAGTCCCTCATAAATGATATGAAAGTAATTGTTTTCTATAGTCCAAGTATCATTTTTGGAGATGATGGAAACCTTACCTACACCTGTTACTTCAACATATTCTGCTCCACCACCTACATCTTCAAATGGTGTAGAGATTATAATAGCTATTGTAATAGAGAATGTTCATGATACTTTGAGTGATATTATTATATATTATTAGGAGGATCTTTGACATTTCATTAAACATGTTCAAAACACTTATGAATCTATTAGGGAGTGTTTGAATTAAGCTATAAGTTATAGAGATACTATTAGTAAAGCTGTAAAATAACACATTCCCAGGATTTATAACAATAATGAGCTCAGTTATCATTTTATATTTACTAATTTAAATTTAATGATACCTCTTGTAACTATGCAATTTAAATATAAAATGAACTAACATAATGTTTTTTCCATCTATTCAAATTGTTTATGGAGGACAATAAATATTTAGTCAAATCCATAGATCATTGTGGAAACATAAATATGGATTTTTTTTCAACTTAATGATACACTTTTTATGTCTTTAGGACTGAAGTGGTGTCACAATAAGCTATACATATGACTGATTTAACATTATTACCTTCTTCTACACCTATACCTCCATATATTAAGCCTTTTGGAAAGTATCCAATTGAATTAGATCAAAATCCCTGGTCAGTTTTCATTAGTGGGCTTCCTCATACTAACTATGCACCATTGGCGTCTTCCTTTGTGCCTCATATCTCATAGAAAGAAAAATACCCTATTGATGCTTCATCTCATCAAGTTGAGATTGATTATAATTCAAAATATTCTTTATAGGGATTTTATTTTCCCATATATTAATTTTTTTTCAAGTAATATTTCACTTTAATCTCTAATGAACACTATTTGTAATTTATCTTCTATTTTTTAGCTTTTGTTTTTCTATTATTTATTTACATTTTTATAATCCCAGTAGGGGGAGTATTTTGGGATGAAATTCAAGATTGTAATTATATTTTATGTATGTATAATTATATATACCACATTAGTGATTTCATAGGTTAGGTAGAAAATACATTGTATTCATCCATACTTAACTCTCTATATGTTTTCAAATACATGGTTATATATACCATGATTTTTTATCATCAAATTTGGGAGATTTTTGGAACCCCCTTATTTTATTAGTCACAATCATGATTATTAGGTTTCTAAAAAGACGAATGTTTTATGATTGTAAATCATTTTACATGTAAGTTTTTGAAACAACATTGGTAAAGTACCGATCTACCATTACATGAAGAGATACATCATTAGTTGTAATGATCTAATGTTAGTTAAATTATATTTACAAGTGGATCACATCAACTGTTACACTCTACTTTTGATGGATATATCATTGATAAAATCCACTTCTAATTCAATAAAATCTATTGTTGAACTATATCTACCATTGTAGAATATACCCATGATTGATCTAATGTTAGATCTATGCTACCCTTAGATCTCCTTCACATCCAGACTAGATCTACCATTAAAAAATCTACTTTCAGACAAGATTTACTGTTTTACTGGATCTACCGCCAGACTATATCTACCTTCAGACTAGATCTAATGCCAGACCCAATCCATAGTCAGACTAGATCCACCTTTATTATAATCTACCACCATTGCACTACCATTCTAATTAATTTTTTTTATTTGTATTTCATTCCTCCAATGGTTAGTTTAGGGAATTTAATGTATTCAATCCAAATATGGATTTATTAATCATCATTCATAAACCAAATCATGGATTAATTGAATAATAATTCATACCTTAATTATTTAGTACTGATAATGAGGATCCAAGACTTTATTTATCATTATCCTTCAATGGATAATTCGATTTAGAGAGTTATTTATTTTTCTGAACTCTTTCATGCACGTAGGTGGAACAGTGTGGGAAAAAACTAATCTAATATCATCAAAAAATTGATATATACAAAGACATTACTACATAATCACACTATATCATCTCTAGAAAATTACTTTATGAAAATAGAAGGACTCATTAGACAACCATGACACTCTAATTTCTTGAACATTCAATGGATCCTATTCAAGATCATCTCTAATAAAAATACAAGTAAACTTTTAAAATATGAAGCTATTAAAACCTAGAAGAACCACTTATTCTAATATCTAATCATTTACACATTCTCTTTATGATTTGAATTTGATTTGTATGTTTCACTGCGATTTTTATCTGTATACAACATCTCCTATACCAATCTACAATGTTTATGACACACATTCAAAAATGTTTCTATTTTTTATAACCATGAAACTATGGAAGGGTACTGTGTGAGTTAGTAATATTTCTTTTATACAATGTATAACTATGTAATTGACTTCGATCTAGGATAGCCATTTGTAATTTTGATTGTATGACTTGATCAATGTTGTGAATTAAGTTTATTATTTAATAAACTATATACCAATATGTGATATCTAAGTGGATGGTATTAAGTCTCAACATAATACTATGGATTAATCCCAATTGGGGAAATTATTTGAAATATCAAACTTATATAATAATACTTTTTCAATTAACCTAGAATTTTTATTAATTTTGGGTATTTAGTTTTAACTTATTTTAAATAGAAGTTTTTATTGTGAGCTCAATTCACCCCCAATTGAGTTGTTCACTCTGAAAAATAAACTCTATATCACTTAAAGGATCCATTATTATAGATTATTTTTAAATTTAAAGGATTTAAAAGGATCTCACAACACCTTTTAAAAATTTACCTTTTAAATTGACCAGTAAATTTTATATTGTATCAATGTAAAAAATCTAAAAGAAATGTTGAGTTTTATTTCAATTTCACATATCATTTCCATAAGGACTTAATATGATGGGGTTTATCCATCATGACTTATCCTTTAATATATTTATTTATCATTTGGGGGATTTAAATTATAGTTAAAAAAATCGGATCCCTGATCCCTTCTTTTGTGATACAATATGAGGAATTATTTTAAGAGGGTTTTTTACATTTCTTCCAGAACCCTTCTATGTATCCAATATTTTAAGGTGGTTATATTATTTTCCACCACCCATTCTTTCTCTGTATCAGTAATTATCCTGTTATCACTTCCATTTATATGAGATAAAGTATTAGAATTTTTATATTTTTATCCCATTATGGATGATTTTTGAAATTTTGACTATATATTATTGGACCACCCACCTTATTTTTAGGGATGGGTTATTATCATGTTATACATTTTCTTAACATGGAAAATAGTATTGGAAATTGGTATATTGTTATTCCATTATGGATGATTATTGGAAAGTTGACTATATATTTTTTGACCAACCCCCTTTTTTCTATGGAAGGGTTATGATCATGAAATCTCTTTTTCTGACATAGAAAAATTAATGGTGTTCAATTTATTTATATTATAATACAAATGATTGTTGAAAAGTTATATTTGTATAGTTTGACCATCCACCTTCTTTCTATGGATTGATTATGATCATGTTACACATTTTGTTGATGTGTTTAAAATTATTGACATTACTTATGATTATTGACTAATAACACATTTTTATTAGTTCTTTACAGTCATTGTCATTATTTTTATGGATAGACATGTTTTTTAGTAAGTAGTTCTATATGGAATAATATAAAAATATTTTTGACACTTATGGTGAATGCATTGGAATTAATTATGTGATGGGTGGGGCCATAGTTATATTGTTCTTTGATTTATCAACAGTTATATTGTGTCAAAAAAATGTTTTATTTCTATACCTCTTCACATAATAGGATAGTTTCTAAGAAAAAGGCATTTAAAACATGTTATTGATGTCCTTCATTATGTATTTCATTCGTATAAGATCTATATTATTGATATCCATGCTCTCATTTATTGTCATGTGTGTATAATTTCATAAGTATTGGTTAATTATGAATTTGGATTTTTTACTAATTCCTACAATAATATTTATGACATGATTATAAAATGATTACCTCATTTATATTTTGTCCTTACTGAGTGTTTGATTCACATATTTATTATGTTTCTATTATATAGTTTTTAAATAAAAGCAGTGATCGTGAAATTTTCAAAAGGGAAAAACAAGTAAACGAATTTATGGTAGATGTTAGAGACTCATTATAGATTAAGTAGTTTTTTATATAATATAAAAATATATGTATGAAACCAGTAAAATGGGATTTGTTAGTTACTGTTTTTCCCTAGTTTTTAAAATCTATAAAAATGAAAATACATGTCTGATGTAATGAATTAAGTAATCAATATTTATTTTTTTAATTATCGATGGTTATATCTATGGTTTTACAGGTGGTTTAGAAGTTATTGTGTAATGGATATTTTTATGGCACTAGATCATGGAGTGTTGGTCTGGGGTCCCATAGTTGGCACCATAGGAGGGTTTAGATAACTTTGGTGATTATGATATTTTTTTAGGATAATTTAAGTGTTGATAATTTAAGTTTGATCGAATTTCCAATGGTATGGATTACCATTTGAGATAGAATATGATTTTACTCTAACATAATAATATGCTTTCAGTTTTTGGATTGGGATAATAAATTAGAGTTAAACCCCTATGGATATGTTTATTTGATAAATATAAGAATTAGATAATATATAAGAGTTGAATTAAAGAAATTATTCAATTGGTATCTTTGAAATTACGTCCCTATATTGATACCACAAGTGAATGATGTCTCTTTAATAGATGTGCCTAGGGGTAATAACTCTAATAAATGGTAGATTAAGTAATAACCCAATCCTCACCTAGTGCATGAAAAAGAGGTCTAATGACACACCAAGTTGGAAATTTCTAGGGGATATTATTTGGTTAATTAGCATTCACATTATTGACCATTATAAGGGATTTGAATTTGTTTAGGTTACATAACCTCATATGAAAGTGAACATGGATATCATATTTTGAACTATATATATTCATATGTGAGGGAATATATTAATTGATATGTTCTTTTCTAGAAAGGTATAAGTTGGATCTTGGGAGTATAGTCTTTAATGTTTTTTGGGATTATAATATTTTAGGAATGTTCATTGTAATTTGGGATCTCTATTTAGGGGATTAGGTTAAAAAGTATGACAGAATCAAACCCAAAGTATCTTTTGTTGATCCAAGATTGATATATGTCAAACTAAGTGTGATATAGTTTAAACATAGTCAGATACAAGTTGATTTATAATAACTATATTCTTAAATGATTTTGTTATAAATGGAGACCTCCAAAGGTAATATCATATTATAATTATTTTTTTGAAATTTTCTTATGATGATTATATCTATTGTTTTCTCTTTTGATAAAAAAATAGAAACCTGTTTAAATCCCAAACAAAAAAAAGATAAGTATAAAATCTCCAAAAATTCATGTGACCAAGATGAAAGAGGTAAGAAGAATCAATTTCCTACATTGAAAAAATAGCGGAAGAAACATGGGGTAAATTTCCTTAAAGGGACATGTAAATGATATAAGTATGGGTGTAAAGGTCATCAAACCCACAGGTGTAATGAATATATGGATTCTACAAAAATATATTACTTCAAGTACAATACATTTGGGAAATATGTGAATCAAAATACCAATTCAAGGTTCAATGAGGTTAATAGTCATCAAAAACCACGTGAACAAGTAAAATACTATGCAACTAACCCTGATGTATTAGATGGTCATTTCCAATTTATATTTTCTAGTGTCCAATGTCATGTTAGTTTTCACCAAATTTTTGATATTTAATTGTAAATAAAAACAATTAGTGGTATGGTTATCATATAAAAAAAATCAAAAGTTTTGGAAAGTTATTATTTATGGATATAAATCTTCTTCCCTTATAATAATTCTTTGTGAAATTAAGAATGGGTTAAACCTATTTATAAGGAGCCTAGAATAATTTTTCATATAGATAAATCTCATTCCATGAGCGATATAAAAACATTATCATCTAGAAATATATAGTTAATTATGATTTCCATATATAAATTACTATAATATTATGATTCAAATTGGGAGGATGTAATTTGTTTAAGGGGGACAATTTCCAACGAGCCTGTACCCTAGTGGTACAGGCTCCTGCTTGGCATCCAAAAGACTGAGGATCAAATCTGGGTAGGGGAAAATTTCCCAGGTACTGTAGCAGGTATTGTTGCAGCGGTGGTACTATTGCAGCGGCAACACTGTAGTGGCAGAGGGACTGTTGCAGATACTGTAGCGGTGGGGGTACTGTTGCAGGTATTGTAGAAGCGCGAGTATTGTAGCAGTACTGTTCACCGAGAGGTTCTTTGGGCTATTTAATTGGGCTTTCAAGCCTTGTATTCAGGCCACTTGGCCTTGGGCCTTCGGGCTATGTAATGGGTCTCCCTCTACCCAATTTAAAGAGGTATTTTCTTTCAAATAATAAATTGAGGCTTCGGCCCCAACCTTTTAAAAAAATGGGGGACAATTTAACACCTCCAAATTTTAATATATCATTGAATTTAAATAATTTAATGAGTTCAATAACTTTATCCACATACAAAACCAATAAACAATGAATCAGTGATGCCTTTAGACTGCTAAAAAATGTCCATTGAAGTAGTAAGAATGAACAATAATAACTTATTTATTAAATATTAATATAAATAATATATTTTAAACTTGTAATATATATGAAATTCGCTTAACAAAAAAAATGACTAATAAAGTCATTTTGTACTCAGTAATTTATTTCTCTAAATATTTCCTTTTATGTGATTTATATCTTGGGATAAATGATGATAAAATATATTTGATATGAATAATTGTTAAATAATAATTTAATTATTAAATAATAATAAATATGAATTAGAATAGTTTATATTATAAAAAAATCAATTTTCCTATAAAACAGATTTTCATTATATCTCAATGTTTTTCATGAAAATATAAATTTATAAAGTATTTAATTTAAAATTTAAAAAATAAAAATTATTTTTTATTAATCATAATAATATAATCTTAAAATTAATTTTTGTAAATTTTTTAAAAAAATGGTATTTTGTTGAACAATGAAAAATAACATGAATTTTGAGACTTTAGTAGTATATATGTATATATCATAAATTAATAAAAACTTTTTATAACAATAAATATATACACTATAAGTTAGTTAAAATTCTAAAATGGTTAGTATTAATTTAAAAACTCATATTTAATATTTTAAGACATATGTAATATTTTCCTAAATGTTTTTATTAATACATTACATATTTTTATTTTTAAATTAATCATTATATATTTCACAAATTCAATCAAATGAAATATATTTAAAATTTAGAATTATTGGGTCTAAATTATCTTATAATTACCACATCATTTTTGGGAATAAATATTAAGTTACCTTAGGTAAAAATGTTTTACTATGGTAAACTCTAAAATGGTAAAACTAATAATTCAAGGGTAAAAATGAATGAAAAATGATAAAATTTTATCATTAATTGGTTTTTAGTGTTTTTGTAGATCTTATATATTCAGGAATATATTATTTCCCAATTTGAAAACCATTTGAAATTTTTAACATTTTCTCCCTTTATATTAAATTGAAATATTAAAAGAATATCATTCTCAAAACATATAAAAGGGTCCTCTCAACACATATTCAATGAACACATTTAAATTATTTTTACTCCTAATAACATTCCATTTTCTTATAATTTAATTTTTTTATTCTATTGAGATTTGGGTCAAAATATATTATCTTATTCTATCCATATGCATGGGATCTTCTAAGGTAATCTCAAAGTGCTCAGCGTGTTAATCATTATCAACTAACTTCTTAATTATCTATTTTTATATTCAAATTTCAAATTTAAAATATCAATTTAATTAACTTATTATTTTTTATATAATTAATGTTATTATTATATGGTAATAATCATTAATCACCTTTTAGCATTTTATTCAATAAAAATGAAACTATAATTCGTGTGGTGTACGAACTATCACCACCACGACGTATTGTGTTTTTCTATCCTTCAAACCTTATAGTACTAGTATAAAAGGAATAATTAATCAATAATTTTAAACTTTATATAGTATTTATGGTTCTAAAATATTAATACAAGTTACTCATTTCCACTATCTTATGAAAAATGAAATCATCAACCACGATTATGTGTATACCACTACCTCCATCAAACAATAGATTTTCATTTTTAATTTCATCACCACCCCAAATTTATAGTTATAAGGATTGTATGAATAGAAATATAAGTTTTTTATGATATCGTTAATATTTTTTTTATGAAAAATTAGATAACCTATTAATTATATGATCATTAAACGATTATTATTAAATCAATCGTCTAAAATGAGAAAACTGAAAGAAAAATGACCTCTTGCATCTATGTAATAAATTTATATAAATTGTATTTTCTTTATATTTTTTTAAAATTCATAAATATAACACTAGTGAACTCTAAATAGGATAATTATTCTTATATTTTAATTATATCACTACCAAACCACCTCATAATCATCCATTAATCATGGTAGGTTCATGTTTGGGTTGGTTTGACCACCTACTTGAAAAGAACTATGAATTTATATCATAGATGACTATGAAAAATTATTTAAAGGTATAATATGATATATATATATATATATTAATTGTTTTCATTTATATCAGTATTTTACCTATTAATTAATAAAACACCTTTCGTTCGTTAAGAAGAAACTAAACCTGATCATCGTCGATTTCATCTTCATGGTTTGTAACCAAAACTACCATGGAATGAAATAATATTTTCAAAAAATGTAATGCAAAATATTTGAAAAAATAATATATGATCTAATAATGACAAACATAAAAATAATAATTGATACCAACACTTCTTTACTGATCCTAGTTTAAAATGATAGAGATTAGATACACCCGATGTTGAAAATAAATAATAACTAAATTATATATATGTGTGTGTGTTAGTAATGACTATAAATGAGTAGTATAAATGTTAATAGTTATGAATAATGCTCTTTAGTATGTATTTAATGAACATATTTTAATTATTCATGACTTTTGTTGCATGTTCATAATGAAATAACGCAAGGGTAAGGGTTTCATCTCACAATTCTCTTGTAGAGACATGTCTTTTATTATGCCCATAATTTAATTAATGTATTGTATATAATTCTTTTCTCTGATATAATATCATGAATTATATTTTAATGATGTAATTTTATTTTAAATTACATTACCACTCTGTTATTGGTTTTGATTATAGTGTTACTCAAGTCTCAAGGTTTATCTTGGTCTAAATTTTGTTTCTTTGAGACATGATACATATTTTTCACCATATTTCATTATATAAAATTATATTAATTTAATATCCAATGATTGTTCTATATATTAATTAATCATAATTATGGGGTTAAAATAATTCAAAGAAAGTTCTTTTCAGAAAATTTACTTTGAATCAACCGTTACCCCTGTTAAAATTGTTTTTGGTAAGTCAATTTTCATCTATTAAGTTATGATCAGTCATTAGAACATATTTAATATAATTTGTGTATATTATAAAATTTAATTTTTCTATGTGGTATTATCTAGTTTGTAAAATTTTTACCAAAGTGACTACTTTTCAAATGTTTCATGATACAAGGAGTTTTTTACCAAAAGGGTATGGATAACTCAAATCCTCTTTTTTGAGGTATAATGTTTTATCGTGAACAATTATTTTCCATGATTGGGTTCTCCCAACATAAGCATTTCATGTATGTTATTTTATATTCCTCTATATGAAAAATATTTTTTAATAAAAATTATTTTTTTTTACTTTTCTAAAAATGTAATTTTTAAACGATGTTATTTTTGAAAATAATAAAATGGGGTTTTTATCTCACTTTCACATATATTGTCTTCTAATTCTCATTTCTCCAATATAAACATTACATATTACACGGATTAATTATTTAAGTTTATTTCATTACATAAATGTTATAAAAGTCTCTAACTTCACCATTTAAGAAGTTACATTTGAAAATAACGTTGTCATTTCAATTTTACATCATTTTTTAAAATGTTTTCTTAAATATAATTAAAAAATTTCTTTTATTTACCTTTTCATTTTAAAATGGATTTAGTCAAACGGAGTTAATTTATCA
Source organism: Viscum album (assembly GCA_963277665.1). Classification (NCBI taxonomy): domain Eukaryota; kingdom Viridiplantae; phylum Streptophyta; class Magnoliopsida; order Santalales; family Viscaceae; genus Viscum; species Viscum album. The sequence continues at coordinate 1,223,532,431 of OY728159.1, forward strand.
TTATTTAGCTTTTTATGTATATATATATATATAATTTAAAGTATTTAACCCAATTTATCAAACAATTCAATCCTTGGTCCCTTTATTTTTAATAATGTATAATGAATTTATTTATGATAGAGTTTTTAAATTATGTCTACAACCTTCTATGTTTCCTTTTTTCACAGGGGTTATATTATTTTTTAACAATCAATTTTCATTCAAGATTGTTTATGATCATTTCATTCCTTTCATTAGTATGGGTGGATGTATTGGGATTCTGTATATTTTTATTCCATTATGGATTTATATTAGAAATGTTACTGTGTATTGTTTGACTTTCCACCTTATTTTTCTTGATTGGTTATGATCATGTTATCCTTTTTATTTACATAGGGAAAATTATTGGTATTTATTGTACATTTATTCCATTAAATGTTATTATTGGCAAGTTGAATATGTATTATTCAACCATCCTCTTTATTTCGACAAATGTGTTATGTTCATGTTATCCCATTTATTTATATGTGAAAGGTATATGAATTTGTCATTCTATTGTTCCAATAAAGATTATTATTGGAAATATGAATACATATTTTTTGACCATCCACCATATTCATATGGATGGGTTATGATAATTTTATTCCTTTTATTGATATATGGAAAGGTATTGATATTCATCATGATTATTGACTCCTAACAAAGATTGATTATGTATAAACATTATATATATTCCATTATAAATATATACATGTTTTTTTAGTAAGAGGATCTTTAGGTAATTGTTTTAAAAGTATTCTTAACACTTATGGTGAATCGATTGGTCTTAAGAAGGTGATAGGAGGGTCCCATAGTTATATATCTACTAGATCAATCAACAGGTCCCATGAGATAAAACATCTTGGGTTTTGTGTATATCTCTACCTATTATAGGATAGTATCTTTCCACAAGTCCATGAGTTTTTTAATAACTTGAATTGGGAATTCCATCCACATGTGACCAATATTATTGATTTCCATGTTTTCTTTTTTTTTTCATGGATATAAAATTCTTATAAATTTTAGTTGATTATGTCTTCATTTTGTTTACTTATTCCTGGTATAATATATATGCCATGTTTATACTAGGATTAGCTCCCTTACAGTTCATTTGATCACACCTTTTTATTATGTTTCCAATATTTATAATATTTAGAAAATTAGTACACATTATGTTTTTAGAATGATATGATGTATGGAATAATTTACGGAAGATGTCAAATGCTTGTTATGGATTCGGTAGTTTGGTAAATAATTAGAAAAATCCTGTTTGATACAAATAACATGGGATTTATTAGTAATTTTCTATTCTAATTATCTAAACATGTGAACATGAAAAAAATACTTGGTATGTAATGTATTAAATAATAATTATTGATTTTTTAATTAAGAAGGGTTAAATCTAGGCTTTTATAGGGGGTATCAAAAAGATTGTTTCAAGTATTTATTTATTGCATCGGATCTAGGAGTTTGGGTTTGGGGTGTCAATGTGTGTTTCAATACAATGATTTTGATCCTTATATTTTTATTACATTAAAACCCAATTGATTGTGATAGAATGTAGTATATTTAATGAATTAGTGACCTAAAATAGGTTGATGGACTTGCCCTTATCCACATAAATAGAAAGTGTTTTTATTTACATGGGAAGACAATCCTATTTTATCTTTGGAAATAGAAACTACATGGATATGGACACATGGTACAGGAATATAAATATATATAGATCAATTATTTTGTAGGAGTGTTATGTGATTTACCCCAAAGTCTACGTATTTTACCTTTTAGTATCATTATGCATTGGTTTTTTCATGTCTTCCATTTGTTATACGTGATAAAAGTTTTAATTTAAACTATTGATACTCCTCTATTTTTTATAATTTCAACACATGGATGGATTTACTATTTTTATTCTATACTCAGGGGGACCATGGGAATCCTTATTTTATGTACACATTTTTTTATACCCTCCATAAAAATGGGTGATGATAATTTTTTGGTAGATTAGGGAATAAACAATGGGATAGATTTTAGATGGAATAATATCCCTACAACTATGTTTCTCTCACCCGACTAATTAGTAGCCACTGGAATGTGTGTATTCACCCCGCAGGTCAAGGGATAACCCCTTCTTGGGTTTCATTCATGCAATATGGGTTGGGGTATTATACATATATCTCACAAAATATTTAACAATAACCCATTATTCAATAAAATCATCTTTATTAACTTAAATTCATAGCTAAAAAACACATAATAGATTATGTTTTATACAATTAACATATAATGTATGTTTGGACAACAATGAATTCATTCATATAAAAATTGAATTGAATCCTTCTATTTTAAGGGACGAATAATATTCAATGGTCGCAAAAAATTCCATGAACGTTTATATAACATTTAGGATCTTTAAATATCCTATAATGTGTTATAAATATCCACTATCAAGAATCCATGGATATTCCCCATTGAATGATTTTAGTGAAACTTCAATAAAAAAATTATTTTCCTTAACATTTTTTATTTTCATTTTATAAATTTTACGTATTATAATTAATACGCAATTGGATGGGTATAATGGTGATAAAATATTTAGAAAATTTACCCATCTAGTCACATCTTCAAAAAACATCTTTTAATTATAGATATTTTTTCCCAACCTTCAGTCTAGACATTTCAGGTTTCTTTTGAATATTATTTAATTGATTGGGTTGACTCCCCCTCAAACATTACCTCCCAAAAAATCTACACTCATGGGAATCCTGTTTGTTAAAATAAAAATTACATTCCATGTTCCTAAGGACAACATAGTTTGAAAAGTATCAATGAATGGAATACATCCCTTTATAAAATCATTGTTGTCCAAATGTTGACAGCTTTTCTTCTTACTCTTTTTTACCAAAATTCATTGATAATTTTTTAGAAAAATAGTTTTTATCGACTCCAAACATATTCCTCCTTCCTAGAGACTTTGTTCCATCCAATTTTGAATCTTCATTTATTTAAAATTATTAATTTACAAATATTACTCCTAGAATATATAGATTTTAGAGAATCATTATTTCTCCCCACCAAAATTACCTTCCTTCCCTGTAACATACAATTAGACTTTTCAAAATCATTTTCAATATATTTATTATCTATTTAATTTTCTATTTGGTTGTATACTTAAATATCTTCATTCATCAAAACATTAACTCTTTCAACATCCTCTTCCTTCAAGATTTGTCCAATTTCCTAAAAATAATTTTAGAAATTAGATTTTTACTTTTCCAAATCATTTTCATTACTAATAATATTAATTCTTAATATCTCAATATCATTATCATTTACTTAAATTATTTCTTACATTAAAAGTTTTAATGTATTTTATTTAGTAAATAACATTGGTAGTATCCAACCCTAGGATCCACCAAATGATTTCCCTTGCTGATGGTTCACATGACCTCAACCGTGCATTCTCATATGGTAAAGAGTTCTAAATAGAAGTGAGGGACTAGAGTGTGTCTATGGGGAGACTATACCCTCATTTGAGATTGTAACCAAACTTAATAATCATAACATTAAATAACATAAGTAGAATATCAATCAAGACAAAAGATAAACATCCAAAAGACTATAATAATAAATATCCAAAAGCAGACATATATAATGTGATGATCATGTTCTGTATCTATAAAACCACAATACTTGTATATAGGAATCTAGTTAAATACAAGTAATAAAATAAAAAACACCAAAAATGAACTGTACCAGCAAATATAAATATCCCAACTTAGTATTCTTCTCCCCTGTTCATAATTAATGATAAAATCAATCATTGAACTGTGTGTTCTTTCACTAATCCCTACTTGTATAAATGAAGTCTTTTTGGGTACCCAATAGTGGCCTAAAAAAGGTGTTATATGTCAGTCATTGGGACACCACCAATGGTGTCTATAAAATATGAGACCTTGTAATATAAATAGTAGTAATGTTCAATAAATATCAAAGGTATAATAAAAACGAATGTGAGGTGTGATCTTATAAATCCATATATCGCTCCATGTAAAAAATAGTGAATCCCCCATAAACAATGGTATATATAATGAATATATAAAAAATTTATACAGTCGAGTCTAACCACTGTAATCCAATACCCATATCAAAGCCATCTGTAAGGATTATAAATTAACCATGATGAACTTTTCATGAAATCTAGTGTGTAGTATTCATCACATCCATGCCATATAATCAATTTTTCCACAATATTCATTTCATCTAATCAAATCTTTCAAACCATGAATGGCCAAATCCAAAGTATATATGACTGAGACATCTACATTGAGTCCCACAAGTATCATGATGGAAACTTTGTAATTACTTAATTGGATTCCAAGAAGAATTTCAATAAACCATGTTCTATGAATGTCTAATAAAGCTAAATACAAGGGGTATCATGGCTATTGTAACAATATAGAATCATGATCCAAGGAGTAAACTAGTCCAAGGAATCCACTACCACAATCAAGACCTTGGGAGTATAAATTTCCATTGAATCCGAGGGAATTAGTATCAAAGGATTTTTTCCAAGGAATCCACTACTATAATATATTCTTCCACTCATTTAATTTCTTCTTTTCACAACCATTAACATTCCATGAGTTCTTACAACCCATTTCCACAATTATCATTCAAAAAATGTCACCATTTAACATTATGTAAAACATGTCAAGGAAAAATAAACTCTATCCTATCACCTCAATTCAATTTTTTCAATTTAATAATTCTCCCAAAAATCAATGCAAATCTCACACTCACTAAATTGGGTGGCCTATCATGATGATGATACAATGGAACACCCCATGGGTGGACTCGGTTGAGGATAAGAAAACTCCAACCACAAAATGATACTCAAGGGAAACCTAAGAGGTTAAAATTTATTCAATTCTATCATTAAATTATTTTTCATGGAAACTCTAGAAAATATTTCCTAAGGAACAATGGGAATATGCTTTAAAAAACACTAAACATGAATTAAAATGTATAAACCACCAACTATAGGTTCTTACTAGATCACACATCCATTATCGACCTCAAATTCAGTCCATATTAGAAGAAAAATTAATAAAAAATTAAAAGTATGAAAATATGAAATATTATCTTTCCCCTAAATAACGTCATTAATACAAATAAAAACAAATAGTTACACACGTTTTTTGTTGAAATTATTATAATGGATCCAATGATACAAGTGGTTCTTGAACAAGAGTATAGACAATTAATCAAGATAAAATCCTAGATTAGGATTCAAAAACATATCAAATAGGAGGAGGAATATCCCTCGACAATAGGAGAAGAATAAACTGATGGTGATTTTAGTTTTTAACTCATTAAGGGAAAACATTTCATTTAGCCTCAAACTCATTGGGTTTCATGGTTTGGCCACATGGTGGTCCAAACATTGCACCAACTATGCTACCTTTTCTTCCCCATGGGGAACCTCACACTGCTCATGGTGGTTCATCATAGATCAAAGTTCTTTTTTATTTCTTCTAGAATATATTATTAAGCTAAAACCAAATCTCCATGGAGTGAACTATCATTCACAAAAATCATGAATCTAAAACACACTTTATTGTATTTTAAAAATGTTAGATCACATTCAACAATTATTATTTAAAATTGTACATTTTTCATTGAATTTTTTGAAATAAATATTCTAAAATAATTCCCCATAACTTTTTTACTTATGTTAAAATACTCGTTAAAATCATAGGAAACTCATATTTGGTCTTTGTGAAACTACTTATCTATTAGAAATATATGATCTATCATCTTATATTTTAGAATAATCAACTTATATTTTATGTAATATATTTTATTTCATCACAATATATCATTGACCGTCATAATATTTTTACATATGTACCTTTAAAATGATACATATCACCAAGAATATTATATATGGCCAAACTTCTTCTGTATTAACTACATATCATCTTATGTACATCCTCTCCTTTCTAATTTTAAGTACTAAGAAAAATATATATATTTTATTTAATTTGAAAAACATATTTTGTTTCTTTATAGGAATCCTTCATATGTACATAAGATGATTGAATTATCAGTATTTCTTGTTCCTCGGGAAATAAATTCTTACACATGGTTCTGAACATCTTATACATCCCTTATCTTTCTCATTTTTAGTCCTAGAAATAGAAAATATATTATGTATCAAATATTTTTTTACATATTGATTACCTTTTTCAGATTCTAAACAACAACTATAATTAATATATTAAACATCATCATAGATGTTATGTATTCTATTCCTTGGAAACTTTTGTGATCTCATTCAGAAACAAATATATTATTTGTGATTAAATATAATATGAAAATAAGGTATTTTATATTTTTTAACACATGGAACAATGAAATTCATATGTATCATCAAGAAAATAAATTTCATATATATGTATGTTCATTTCATTTATCATCCCCTCATATTTTCCTCCATTTGAGGATGATATGTCTTGATCATAGTCAACTACGTCCCAAGGGCTTGCTGTAAGGATTTCCTGAAACAAGACATGAACCTCATATCTCTATCGGATACTATTGACACTAGTACACCATGCCTTTTTACCACTTCTTATATAAATATTTTTTAATGATCCTCCATCGTATGAGTTTACTGATTTGGGATGAAATGGTCCAATTGGGTTAGACGGTCCACTATCACCCAAATGGCATCAGGTTTCTAGAAAATTCATTGAAGACTGGTAACAAAATATATTGCTATCTGATATCATTTCCCCAATAGGATGGGAAAATGTTGTAACATACCATCTTATCTCTGATGCTCTACTTTAACCTGTTGACAAGTTAAGAAATGTGAGATGAACAAAACCACCTTTCCTTTTTATGCCGCTCAACCAAAAATTTTACTTCAATAACTTATACATCTTTTATGTACCAACATGTACTCCCCATCTCGAATAGTGTTAAGAATGAAGGAGTTGTTCCTGAAAAACCATAGGTACAACCATTTAATCTGTGAAGCAAAAAACTAAACCCCCACCAATTTTCCATACCTCAATGGTCTCCCCACCATTCATTTTTGAACTTGCAACCAGACATTATGCATCAGATGTTTGTGCCTCTATTATCTATTTAACTAAATCAAGAACACGCATAGCTGAAAATAAAACAAAAACATCACACGGTCTTCACATTCCACAAGCATGTCAGCTAATACCGATATCAACTGTCATTCATATAAAACTTCTTTATCCATCTAAGCATATGAAATTCTATTCAATGCATCCACCACTGAATTTCCTTTCCCTGGTGTGTACATCAAGTCATAGTCAAACATTTGCAGATACTCCATCTATTTACTTTTCCTCAGATTCAAATCTCACTATGATAAAATGTGTTTCAAGATTTTATGATCCGTAAACAGAGTAAAGTTCTCACCAAAGAGATAATGTATCCATGTTATCAAAGAATAGATGACTATAGCTAACTCCAAATCATGTGTTAGGAATTTATTCCCATGCTCCCTCAACGGCCGTGAACTATAAGAAACCACATGTTCTCTTTGTATGAGAAAAAACCCAACCCTGATCCTAAAGCATAATAATACACCGCATTCCCCTGTCCTGATTCTGTAAGGATCAAGATAGGTGTCGATGTAAACCAAACCTTAAGTTCATGGAAAGAATTCTCATATTCCATTTTCCATTAGAATGGATCATTCTTCTTTGTTAGTGTTGTCATTGGTGAATCTAGTCATGAGAAGTAATTCAAAAATCATGGGTAGTAACCAGCTAGAACAAGAAAACACTATATCCCAAAAACATTCTTCAGTGGTCCCAAAGAAATAATAGCTTGAATATTTTCTGGATCAATAGAAATGACTTTCTCAGAAATGTCATGGCCAAGAAAACATAATTCTTGTATCCAAAAATCACACTTTGATATTTTGTCATATAAATGATGATCTCTCGGGATTTGTGACACTATTTCCAGGAGCCCCTCATGATCAGACCTTGTCTTTGAATATACAAAATTGTCATCCTAAAACACCACAACAGAAGAATCTAGATATTGTTGAAATATCTGATTCATCAATACCATGAAGACCATTAGGGAACCACTGAGCTCCCCTTAATTGATTAAACATATCATCAATGTGTTGAATTGGATATTTTGCTTTATCTTAACATAGTTATGCTTACAATAATTAGCACACAGCCGAAGAGTTTCATCAGCCTTCTTCACGAACAAAACTGGTGCTGCCCAAAGAGACATACTTGGTTGAATGGAGCCCTTTCTTTCTAACTCCTCTAACTACACTTTCTATTCCTGTAACTCTATTGGTTCTATCTGATAAGACGGAAATAAAATAAGACTGGTCCCCGAAAAGATATCAAACGTATTCTCCACTTCCCATAAAGGTGGTAACCTAGAGAATTTCTTGGGAAAGATATCTGGAAATTTATCCACAATAGTTCGAAAACTATATTCTTGGATCTCTTCTGTTGATGCCAAAGTCAACAATATAATTGGTAAGAGATCATTCCCACCATTGGTGCCAACAATCTCTTTTCACACTTCATTAATATCCTCTCTCCTCTAAAGAGATGCTCAATGTTTTCCTCAGTCATGATACTATCTATTCTCCTATAACAGTCGATTTGTGCATTGAACATTGTTAGGAAATCCATACCTAGGATTAAAATATAGCCATCCATCTCTAACATCGAGATGTCCCATTTCATCTCAATTCCATCAACAGTTATATCACTTTCTATACACACAGAGGCTTTACATTCTCTGTCACTGAGGGGAGTTTGCATTCATATAAGGCACCATTTCATGTTTTAGACATAACTAATAGGTGGCCCACTACCTCCTCATCTTAGTGCTAGAGTTCTCATCCAATCAAGTGATGACTATTACACTTCATCCACTTGAATTTCGAGCAGTGATTGATATTGTTATTGGAGTATCCGGCTACAATCCCTACCCAACAGTTTGGAAAGCCTAAGTGATGCTTTGGACCAACTATTGGTTTACCTGTGGCTCGGGTGAGACCAAATTCTCAAAAACCTCTTCTGACTAGTTCATATGATTCCTATCATGTTCCATTTTCTAAAGAAACAAAAAACTCTATATGTAACACTATGTAGAAACTGATGGGTTACAATTTCATATTATATCACATAAACTATCACAACATTGTTTTCCAAAACATCCTTTTTCCCATGTTCAACCATTTTTTAAAACATATCATATGCTTTTTAAAATTAAACCATTTTAGAAATACGATAAGAATTTTCTCTTTTAAAATATTTCATTTGAAAACCTATTCCATACTTTTTCATAAAATTAACACTTTTTTTCAAAACATGAATCATTCCCAGAAATTATGTATGCACTCTTAGTGGGAAGTCATTTCTCTACAATGCATTTCATGCTCATCTCATCGGCTAAACCCATGACGATGAGATTTAAGAATACTAGAAGTGTATCCATACACTTATTTACCCAACTCCATGGTAACTTTAAGTTCATCATAAAAGGTTTAGCTACATCCTTTTATGCTACACATTTTATGTTCCTTCAATCCTACTCTTTTCTAATATTCCTTCCCAAGGAATAGACAAGAAGGTATTTCATCTCCAAAACTAGGAAAATTGATGACTATATGTTAGGAACGGACCGAATAAGCTAATACCATTTGTAATGACCCGCCAATTCTCATTGGAATGAGAGTACAACGAGTCATTACTAGGCCTTATGTGACATCCACAAGATAACAAATGCTGGCAATAAATGCTGAAGGGTTTCATATACAGGTGGGGGATGATTTACCCTTTAAGGAATATACCAATAAACCTAACAACCATAACCAAACATTCACTATATGATGCATGAACAAATGGAAGAAAACTCAATAACTTCATGTATCTCAAAATCACATCAAAGTAAGCAACAATTGAAGAATAACCAAGTATCAAAGTACATAGCGGATAGAATACACAATACTCTCTAAAGACCTCAAGACTCTATGCACAACAAGCTCTAAGATCTAGAATCTCTGAAAAGCCCAAACATCACGAGGTAGTTCTAAACAAGTGTGGAACATTACCTTTTCCCCTTTCTCGAAAGATAGTACCTACAAAAGCACCAAAGTGCCAAAGCAGGTGTGAGTATAAAACTCAGTAGGATTTCCCCAATGACTTCCCTACTCACGCCACTAGGAGAGAAGAGTTAGAAACAATTATATAATAAAATATATATAAATTAATTTCTCAAAAATAGGTTATAACTAAATATAAATATGCTTCCAGAACTATTCATTACCAAAAGCATACAAGGGAAATTGAAAATAATTTTCGCAGCAATATATTTTTTCAGAAAAATAACTAAACAACCTTTACAACAATTTCACAATATCCCTTAATCAGAATACCCAACCATTCCACAAACACGTGTAACCAACCACACATTATAGGTTATGACAGTTCCATACTCATGATCAGTTTCTCATCGATCTACCAAGTCATCACAAGGTAATTGTTTCCCATGTTCCATTAACACTTTGGTATAGAGTACAAGGTCATATTTCAACCAATCCTTGTGTATGAAATTCTTGTGTACCATTAAATCATTGGCATTGAGAAAAAGGACATATTTCAACCATGACCTATATACGCAACATTAAAACAAACCAAAAATTCCCAATGATCATTCCAAAACAACCCTTTCAATAAACACACCTTTTCAATGAAAACAATTTCCGTTAAAACAATTTCAATATCAACCCATTTCAATTAAAAACCATTTCGATAAAACTCAATATTTTATTGAAAACCATTTTTGTTGAAAATATCATTTTTATCAACCATTTAGCAGTTCCAGAAAATTCATAATTTAAAAACATCATTTTAATTTCAAGAAAGTAAACCCCATTTTTCACAACTATTCACCAAGCTCACGCAATTTCACAAAACCAGAAATCATCATAAATGGTGATTTTTCCATTTATTTCACAATAAATAAACCTATTTGAATATAAGACAATAATTTATATAAAGAGGAAATTAGAGTGAATCCACTTACCTTGAAGGTTTTGATGAAACATTGACAATAGACGAAGAACACATAAAAAAACAGGTCGATTCTAAAAGAATGGCCTTAGTTCTTTTATCCTAGTAATATCATGACTCAACATTGAATTATTTATCATAAAAAACGTAGATATACCCACTATAGGTTCATATCTAAGAAATAATGTAGATTAGATAAGTAGATCTTAGTAGATATATGAAAAAATGAGAAATCTGGAAAGAATGGTGACATACCTCAAGAATCAGACTCGAAATCACCAAGGGAAGGCTCTTGGTTGGATTAAACTCTTATGGTAGGGTTATCCAGCCTTCTAGGGAGAGAAATCTCGATATAGGGGAGTTTTGAATCAAAAAAAAATATAGATAAAAAATGTTTAATCTCCTAGAAAATCGGATCTAGATTTGACCTCTCCACAAGGTTTGACAACATGGTTTGGGCCAACCCTATGTGGATCATGCGACCTTCCTTTTGGTCCCAACACTCCTTATTAAACCCCCAAACTCTCCCATATTTCAAATTTCCCATTTTTATAGAAACACATTTTTTATGAAAACATACCACATTATAGAAACACACCACTTTATGGAAACCACCCACTGGAAACACCCCACTTTATGGGCACAACAATCTTTACGGAAACACCCCACTTTATGGAAACAACCCACTTTATGGAAACAACCAGCATTACGGAAACACCCAAATTTATTGAAACTCTATATTTTATAGAAACACTATATTTTATGGAAACTCTCTAATTTATGGAAAATCTCTATTAAATACACACCAATTAATAAAACATGAGGAATTGGGTTATGTACCCAAAACCTGGGGGTACTACATTAGAGGTTTCTTCATCAATACCAAATCACAAAAAACTCCATACAAGGTCTCAATTAAATCTCTATGGTTCCAAAATCACCAAAACATCTCTTGGTATCAGTAGTATGTAATTAATAAAACAGGTCGTTATCATAAAACTATCGATAATAAAAAAATATGTTTATATATCTAGTGTTCATCAGGACACTAAGTCTCCCAATAATACCTAATTTAGAAAAATTGGATAAGATATATTGAATTATGTGTCTTTTTTATTTCCCATATAATAATGAATAACATAGTCATGTTCATTTATAATCAAGTTCATGTTATCAAATAATCGATATTATGACACAACATTGACAAACGTACATCCTAACATTATTTTTGAATTTCTTGTATTACATCTATATCATGTTTATATTATAGATTTAGATTGATAGTACCCCTATCAATATAATATCACACCATCACATTATTATTATTCATATCCCATTGGTGTGAATGCATCCTAGAGATGATTCACATATAACTAGTTATGTAATGTAATTACCAAGATAATATCGATATGACTTATAATATAATAACATCATGTAGTCATTACCAATATCTCAGTGGTATAATAACATCACATAACCAAAACTCATACGAACACTAGGGTTCGGACTTCACATAGTTAATTAATGAACAACTTTAACCCATTATCAGTTTAATAAATTGTATCATTATCCTAAGGCATCACATTTCCATAATTTATTAATCAATGATTATGGTATCACATAGTTGATCCATCATAATCAAACTACTCATAGTGTAACATAGAAACTTATGAAATTACATATCAATCCCTTTTACATAGAAGGAAAAATAATTTTTTAAATTTAATTTGTGTCTGTGTTTATTAAATTTTTTAAAGGCATGGGATTTCTAAAAATCGAAGTACATGTCTATGTTTATTCCTCCGCCCACTCTGCTGACAACCATTTCAGCTCTCATAGATGTTTCAGAGGCCTCCATATAATCATATCCTCCTCCTCGTTCATTATTGGAGGTCCCTACATATTATCCTCCCAATAAACCACCCTTGTTGGACCCTATCACTATGTTTGATATCATGGTGGTTTTCTCCTTTAATTATATTCTCCATGGTGTTTTATCTCTATCCTGACTATCATGTATTCCTAGTAATCCAGGCATTTCCATTACCCCCTATTACTCAACCCAGGTGGAAGGGTGCCTGGTGGTGGTTCTCTTGGAGTCTGAGATCATTAATATGGAATTGTATCATGTTTTTTACTTGGTGGATATATTTATATGTGAGTGGGCATCCATATCTTATTTTCTTGCCTTTATGTGATCTAAGGTCATTGATCACCTAGTGGACATTTCATCAATTTCCAAGTGTGAATATTTTATTTATCTCTTATCTAAGGTAGAAATCATCACTTCCTTGACTAGGGAGACTCATCTATGTGGAACATTGACGTTCTCATTTCCTAGGTGGTCTTGGGATGCTCATGTCGGATAGCAATCAAGATTGGCATCATTTTGGGTCAAGATCACGGGCGTCTGCTACAACAATAGAATCCTATAAAACATTAAAGCATGGGAGATTATTTTTTCTATATATGGATGAAGATAATCATATATATGAGATAACCACACTAACATTTGTCTATGTGTATTTGGATATCTGAGGCCCCTAACCCTTGCGTTTTCTAATTGCTTTTGGTGATTAGTTCTCTTGTTCAAAATTGGTTTTCTATCTAACTCTTCCAAGGTTTTGTGTGACATTACACATGTTGGGTTATTCGGAGAATATGTAAAGACATATTCATTTTCTTTTTTATGTTGTGAATTCGGTCGATGGTAGAAATGTTTTTTAGGGCACCGTCCATGTTGTGTCCTATGAAGGGCATAAAAAACGTCATGAATTTTAGGAAAATAGAATGGCTATAGAAACTTCTCCTTTTTCACTAATCAATTGTTTGTATTATTTTATTCCCTATACATGTACCCCGCCTTCAAGGTAATCTCTTATTTATGTTCATATTCCCATGAATACTTTCATTATAGTTCTATCAGGAAAGGATCTGGTGGATTCTAGTGATTTTTAGGGAGTTAAAACTGACCAAAATCATCCAAAATAGGTAGATGTGGGTTCCCCTTGTCCTCATATTCTTCTATATAGGAATTTGATTATGGTATTCATGTCTCAATGCATTGGATTTATAGTGCATTGTATAATAATTCTGTGGGGTTGGTGGTTGATATTGTGCCTTATCTGCTTCACCCCTTTAGATCTTTAATGTTATTTGGTGACTCCAAATGAGGTATTATTAAATATATTCCCATTAGATAGTTTTATAATAATGATATGTTCTTATCTGAAGTATTTTTTCAATGTGAAAACTGGTTAGAAGCTGTGCTTTCATCCCTGATATATGTTTTTTTATTCAAAATATATTTTATCCTTTTGGGAGATTCAGTGACTAAAGAGGTTATGTTTTTTTTTCATCAAATAGTATGATTCTATGTATCTCAATGGTGTAGTCAACCCTTGTTGATATAGGATGGATTAATAAATATATATATATATATATATAAGGAACTGACAATTTATATAATACATAAACTCATCCTAATGGATCCTTAGACCATTGGGATACCGCCATTTTTTTCCAATTATTTCCATTCTAATTTGGAATTCTATGGCCCTCTAGGATTGTTAAATGAATAATTTACATTAAAATAAATATCATATAATTAATTCTTTAGTTTTGGAAATTCTGGAACAACCAAAATAATACATTATTACTAACTTTTTAATATGTTCTAGTTTTTATAAATTCATGTATGGTTCTACGTGAATCTACCATATTTGGATATTTAGGAAGATTGTTGTTTATAATGAAATTATTGACACATCATCTAAACATATTTATATGAAGGGTATATTTGAGGGAGGGTATCATATCATCTCCTTAATTTATGAATGATCTATGGAAACAGAATGATTGAATCTCAAGAAGCACCTCTCTATCTTTCAAAAAGGGAGAAACACATGGTTTTAGGGGATATTTCAACACAATAGAAGATGTTTCCCAGAAGATGGGTGGTGCAACGTATTCCGATAGGTCCATAAAATATTTCAAGGAGTTCAAGGCCACATAGGTTGTCTAAATTTTGGGTTCATTGGTTATAATTATACCTAGTACTATATTAAAATATGGAATGTGTATATATTGAGATAATTGGATCAATTCCTAGTTAACATATAATGCATTGATTCCTTTCCTCAATCCTCCATTAAGAACCTAACTTGATTGATTTCTGATAACTCTCTGCTGGCTGTGCATCCCAAGAAGCATAATAATTTAAATAACATATTTTTCTATTCACTTTTAGGGCACAAAATGAGAGATTCATGTAGTTAGTTAGATGTTATTGGGATCAACTGGTGAAACGGTCCTTGTGTTTGGGGATAACATATCATACCAATTTATTGAAGAAGGCTCTTTATGATAGGGCATCTAATAGAAGCAGTAATAATCTCAACCAAGCGGATATCATAAATGAAATTCATAATATTTAATATAGTCTATAAGGATATGGGATGATGTATCCTTCATGATTATGGAAACCAAAAAAATGAACTGGACCAGAAACAATGGATTTAGAAATATTGGTCATGGAGACATCAAGGGATCTTTGGATCTTGGTTTTGGATCAGAACTCATCCTATTTTCATGCATATATTAAGGGGAATAATGTGATCATATGTATTGATCTAGAACTCACAGATGATTCATATACTAGTGGTGTAGAAGAGGAAGGGAAGCCAGTGGTGTTAAACTTTTATGATCTTCTTGTAGGAACTCATATCGCTTAATGAGGGTGATGATCATGAATAAAGAGAGAGTTTCATTTTCTTAAAATCATTCCCCATAATATGAAGGATTGTGATAATGAAGATATCAGTGTACTTTCGTGGTAAATGAAGTTTTGGGATGACAGTGCTAGTTTGAATTTGGATAGTACTCCTAGTCCAGAAGGTTTTCCGAGAACATTTTAAGTTGTTTCATGGGATATTATCAAGGCTCGGGTTATCAAGGTGTCATAATATATATTCACAGTTTGAGTATTTACTATATAAATATTTGACTCCATGGTTGTTCTAGTTCTAGAGGTTAAAGATCTGGCTATGCTCAACATATATAGTAATATATTCCTCTTCCACTTCTCATAAATGATACCCATCTGTATTCTCAACAAAAGGATGGGATGGGTCATTCTAAGGATTGTTTTGGATAAACATCCCAAATTTATCCAAGGGAAAATAATCTAAGGGGTGATTAAGTGTAACATCCAAAGTAAATAAAGAATAAGACATATTTAATATTTATTAATATTTGTGAATTAAATAATAATTTTACTTTAAAAGGGTTTCAATGATCCATAGTGTACCCGATACACAACAATTAGTTTCTTTGAAATCTTACATAGCACACTAATAATATAATATTATTATTTTAAATGGTAGTTAACGCTTAGCCATTGTATTGTAGGTAATGAACAAAACTAGCTACAATATTATTATACATGTTTTTTAAATGTATTTACATTTATCCAATAAAATTTAGAGGCTTCAAATATGATTGAATCTAATTTTAAGCATAATTTACATTAAAATATCGATTTATCACCTTTTAATGCAGAACCCTCTTTAAATATAGTTTTCTTCACTTTAATACATTCTATTTGATCAAATAAAATTCTTATTTAGAATGGGGACATCAAAATTTTCTTTCTGTAATTTTTTGGAGTTTTTCTGATAAAGTTCATTTTTTAATGAATAGTGAAATATATTGTATTTTAATTAAAAACTACATTTTAATCTAATTTTTTATATGGTTAGATTATCTTTTTAATTTGTGTTGAAGTGTAATTAGAATATATTTTTACCATTTAATCCAATTTTTTTCATTGGAATTAATTTCACTTTGAAATTGGACATAAACAAGTATCAATCTATTGATAGTTATTGTTCCTTAAAAACGCATTATATGTTTAGATAACAGGAATTAATTTTAATTTAATTAATTCCAATTATATGTTTATAATTTGATAAAATAGACATAATTTTTTAATTTGGAATACCAAATATATCTTAGGCTTTATTTTTTGTATTTTTCTAAAAAACATCAATTTTTTATGAATAGTTAAACCACTTAAAAGTAGTTGAAAAAATTAATTTTTCTTATAAATATAATTTTACCACTTATGTGAAATTAATTTTGAAAATCCAAAATACATGGTTGTTATTTTTAAGTAAAATATGGTTTAATAAAATGAAAATAATTTTGGTGAATAGTAACTTTTGACTTTTATTTACCGCGGTTAAAGGTAAATAGGGTAATTGAAGGTAAACATAATAGTATAATAATTAAAAATTACCTTAAAACTTGTTATAAACATATTATATGAGTAATGTCCGAACATGGAAATCCTTGGGACGATTTTGAGACCCCATGGAGCCACTTATGAATGATAATGACACTTTATTTTAATTAACTTAAAGTAAAGGCAAAATGACATAATCAAATAGCTCTTTGTAAATTAATTTTTACATAGTGTTATATATGTTAAATTTTCTACTATAAATATTTCCTATATCATGGTATTTTTTTATAATTTTTAGACATTTAATAAATTAAATTATTTATGACACGATAATGATGCAATGTTTACTTTATTAATAAATGATTTAAATAAATAAGATTATAAACATTAAAATAACATCCAAAACTAGTCCAATTTCTGTTAGATGAATTTATTTCGACCATGATTCATCTTATATTCTACCCTAATGGGTTTTTGACCTTTATAAACTGAATATCATTATATCATAAAGTAATATTATTACACTTTCCTAAAGAGCCCCTCCTCCCCCTATTTAAAAAGCCCTCACTTCTAACCAATTCCTCACACCGCTCAAGCCTTTTGGATCATCCAAACTCTACCCAATTAATCTCTATACATCTATCTCCTCCTCCTAGTAGACTTACATTAGGTAGAAGGAAATTAAAGAAACCATTTGTGTTCATACCAAAGGGAGTTATCCAAATTAAAGGTAACAGTTTATCTAAACATCTTTTCTATTATTTTAGTTCTCCAACCCCTAAAATCTTTTTATTAATTTCTATTATAACAAACCCAGTATCCTCAATATACTAGGAGGTTGTTATGAGAATTATTATAAGTACACTTACACACACCACCTTCTAATGGGTGAAGAGCATACTGTTTATGTGGAGGGAAAACTAACGCCTCACGAAACGATGATTGTTCGATTATCTCCTACCGCCTATCATGGATGACATTAAGATGATAGTATATTTATATATGATATATATTATGTTTATTTTTTCATTATTCTTATGTATTTTTCTTTTATATCATACCTTTATGGTTTCCATTATGGGTAAACGTGATAATTTCATTTGAGGAAGTGCGGACTACTGCCCCCTCAAAGTGATATGACTCGTTAATATCATACGTGATACATATAAAGGATGGAGTCAATGATATTATATATGATATTATACTAGAATTATAATTTACCTATATATCATTATCTTTTAATTCCATTAAAATAAAAAATATAAATGAAAGTAGCGTTCATTCGTACGTGCGGCTTACCGTCTCCACGAATGGTGCTTTTCATTTCTTACATCAAAATGATATGTACTATTATAAATATATATATATATATAATGTATATATATGATATATATGATATCTAAATAATGAATATCATTCTAGATAAAATATACTATTTACCATATGGAAAACTTGTAAATATAAGGTATTTATTTTTGACTCGAGTACCAAATATCGACAAAACGAATGTTATTAACTTAAATGATTACATAATGTTTATAACATGGTAATAAGTGATATAAAAGGAATAATAAACTTGAAAAAGGTTTTTAATCTAGTATAAATTAACTTTAGTTCATTATTCAAGATATTAAAAAACAATCGAGTCAAGTCGGACATGAGGTAAGGGACTTCATCTCAATCTCCTTTCATTGAGGCATATTTTTTTTAATACAAGAATTTCTTTTATATACTATATAAAAACCTTTTATTTTTAATTTCATTCAAAGGGAATAATTTTCTACGAAGAATTTTACAAAATGACAAAAAAATAAATTTCTTTTTAACGTAAGCGGTGACAATGACCTTTCTACTACCACAAGTATTATTTTATCTTGAGCTTCCTTAACAAGCCGTAATGTTTTAAAAGGGAAAATAAATAACATATACTATTTTATGTATTTTAGGTATTGAAAATGGTATTTAAAATGGTTTTTATAGGTTAATATATTGAAATGTTATATTTTTATTGCAATGTGGAAATGTTATCTTTCCATTATGCTTATGTTATGTGTTATGATCATGATATGGTTCTTGAGAATTATTTACGTATACGGGTGGTTCAATGATAAACCTAAGGTGGGTGAGCCTGAGATAGCTCTCCAACGCATTTGGTAACGTGACAGAGGTAAACCTGAATGTTTATCCTAAGAGATTTAGGGAATATTTTGGGATGGGTATTCCAATGTAACTCCCTATGTAGTTTTGAAAGCTACATTGTAAGTATGTTATGGATGCCACAAATTACCTTTATTATTTTTGATTTCTATGTGTTATTCATAAATCTTATGATTTCATGAGGTATGTAAAAGAGTTTATGGTTTTTATGTATTTATGAACTGATGTTTAATTTCATTATTTTATAACCCTTACTGAGCCTTTTATGCTCATCCCATGTTTTGAAATGCTTTCACAGGACTTAATGATGAATAGGGTCAAGGATGGGATCAAGGAAAAGTCATACTGTCAAAAACATGGAACTAGACAAGACTCTTTTTTTCAAGAGTTTTTATTTTATGAAAAAATTGAAACTGAGTAGAAGTGTCTGCTTTTTAATATTTTGAGATGTAATAGTTATGTCCTAATTGTCTAAAACTATAAACTTGAATAGATCCTCAATGTTAATTAATTCATTTAATTAAATATTATGTAATGTTTTAAGGTCGGGTCATTATAGTTTGTATCAGAGGTCGGTTTAGATAACTTTAGGAGTAAGGGTATTGTTAAATTAATATCCATAAATTAATTTATGTTAATTTTGAAATCATATACCATTTACAGATGTCCATATTTCTTCGCCTAAGATATTTATATTTCCAGAATGGTTTTCCGCAGAGGAAACATGCATCTTTGTTGGGACGACATCAGGAGGAAGACAACATTCCAAATCAGGAACCGGAGATGGTCGGAATCAGAACAGAACTGTTTCTTCTAGTGAAGGATCAGTTGACTCAGGATATAAATGTTGGTGGAATACATGCGCGAGATCATCCATATAAACCACCGAGGAACATTCCAGTAGTAGAGCATTTCATGAGGCAACATCCCCCATCATTCAGAAGATCATCTGCCCCTGTACAAGCATAAGGGTGGATTAAAGCACTGGAGAAAATTTTTGATGTCTTGGGTTGTTCAAAACATCAGAATTTTAGTCTTACTGTATACATTTTTGAAGGTGAAACTGATCAGTGGTGGTCGATGGTGAAAAATATAAGGGATAGTGAGGAGATTGATGCTCTTGATTGAGATGAATTCAAAGGTATGTTTCTAAGAAATATTTTCCTAAGGTGGTTCATCATAGGATGGAAATAAAATTTCTAGAATTGAAGAAGAAATATGACTTAGTGGATGTTTCTGAATAAATATTCAATTGACTGGAAAGGTATTCTTCAAATTTCATATGAGATCTTGATAGTAAAATAAACTATTTTTACTAAGGATTAAATCAAGAGTATTGAATGGATTTAGCTTTTCGTGAGTTCAAAAGTTATGAAAAACTTGTTTGTTGTGCGGAGAAGGTATAAATGGAGTTTGTTGATGGTTAGGTGTTCTTTGAAAAACAATATAATAATAGGTCAAGGTGGTAGAAAAAAGGGAAGAACTCTTAAAAAAAAGTCTAATGGTATGTAATAAAAGTTTACTGTTTGTGATAATTGTGGTAAAAACCATGTTGTGGTATGACTTTTGAATTCTATTAATTGCTACTGATATGGTAAAATTGGACATAAGTCTCGTAATTTCACTGAAAAAGATCAAGGTAATAGTAAGACAAAATCTGATTTATAGTAAGTAAAATGTTTTAAGTGCAATGAAATGGGTCATTATGAAAATGAGTATCCAACAAAGAACTCAAGTGAGGGAAAGAAGCCAGACTACAAGCAGAAAGGGTTGGTGAAATCCTTCGCAACTACTTCAGTATATTTTGGGCCATCAAATGAAGTAGTATTAGTACACTATTTTTTTGTTCAGATTATTCCAATGTGTTGATTGATTCAGGGTCTACACACTCTTTCATTTCTGAGAAGTTTTCTAGTAAATTGGGAATTCCATATCAATATATGATTATTGAACTTGTTGTAAAAACACATGGAGGAAATTTTGAGACAAAAAGAAAACATAAGAACCTTACTGTCCTTGTGTGCGGAAATAATCTACTTGCAAACCTTATTG
Source organism: Viscum album (assembly GCA_963277665.1). NCBI lineage: Eukaryota > Viridiplantae > Streptophyta > Magnoliopsida > Santalales > Viscaceae > Viscum > Viscum album. The sequence goes on from OY728159.1 coordinate 1,223,554,007, forward strand.
TTTTTTCACCAGTAGAGTTTGATCGTATTTTGGGTATGTATTGGCTTTCTGTTTATCATTCTAAGATTGACTGCAGAGCTAAAGATTTTTCTTTTTAGAATTATTTTCAGTTTGGGTACATGAATGAACCCTAGCATTTGAAAACATAACAGGAAGCTGAGAAACTAGTAAAATATGGAAATGAATGTTACCTTGCCCATATTGTTGAAAACAAAGGAAATTTTCAGATTAATTAGGTTCCAGTGATAAATGATTACCTTGATGTTTTTCCTAATGAGTTTCCTGGAATTACACCTAATTGGGAAGTTGAATTCACTATTGACTTAGTTCCTGATGCTAATCCAATTTCAAAACCCACTTATCGAATGGCTCATATTGAACTTTTAGAGTTAAAGAAGAAATTTCATGAGTTATTAGATAAAGGTTTCATTAGACCTAGCACATCACCATGGGTTTCTCCTATCCTGTTTGTTAAAAATAAAGATGGTTTAATGGGACTTTACATTGATTATAGAGCATTGAATAACATCACTGTTAAGAACAAGTATCCTTTGCCTCATATCGATGATTTTTTTTTGTCATCTCCAGGGAGTTTAGTTTTTTTCAAAGATTGACATGAGATCGGGGTACCATCAGTTGAAAGTGAAAGAAGTAGACATTATCAAGACCATGTTTCGTACCAGATATGGCCATTATGAATTAGTAGTAATGCATTTATATTTAACCAATGCACCTGCTGTATTCATGGATCTTATGAATGGAATTTTTCGAGAGTTATTGGATAAGTTTGTGGTTGTGTTCATTGATGATATTCTGGTTTAATCCAAAATTAAAGAGGAACTAGATAGTCATTTAAGGGTTGTCTTGAAAACCTTAAAATAAAAGAAATTATTTTGGAAATTCAGCATGTGTGAGTTTTGGTTGTAAAAAATTTCTTTCCATGGTCACATTTTTTCAACAAATTTCATAACTATTGATACTTCAAAAACAAAAGTTGTTGAAGAATGGCGAACACCCGCAAATATAACCGAGATCCATAGTTTTCTAGGTTTGTAAGGTTATTACTGGAAGTTTGTTGAAAATGTTTCACAGTTATCTAGTCCAATGACTAAGTTAACTCGAAAAGGTGTTAAGTTCATCTGGACAAAAGAATGTGATGATTGTTTTCACAAATTGAAAAGAAGATTGGTGAATGATTTAGTTTTGTCACTGCCTTCCTGAAATGGTGAGTTTGTTATCTACAGTGATGTGTCATTTAAAGTACTTGGTTGTGTCCTCATGCAGAATGATTAGGTAATTGCTTATGTTTCATGTTAGCTGAAACCACATGAATTATATTACCCTACACATGATTTGGAGTTAGTTGTTGTTGTTTTTTCCTTAAAAATTTGGAGGCATCATTTGTATGGATTAAAATGTTAAATAAATACTGACCACATAAGTTTAAAGTATGTAGTCACTCAAAAATAATTGAACATGAGACAGAGGAGATGGATGGAATTAATCAAGGATTATGATTTCATGATCCATTACCATCCGGGAAAACAAAATAAATTGTATAATTCTTTGAGTGGAAAAATTAAAGATTTAGTTACCATGTTATCCCTGGAACAAGATCATTTGGATTTTGATTTGATAAACTTTGGCATAGAAGTCTTTGGTGCATAAAATTCTTCTTTTTTGTATCAGGTGTCATTGATATCATCTCTATCAGATAGAATTAAGCAATCACAAATGGTAGACAATGAGTTAAAGAAAAATGTAGATTTGTTTCAGAAGGGTAGGTTTCCGGAATTCATCATTGATAATGATTGTGTTTTGAGATTTGGAAGGATATTATGTGTGCCTTGTTATTCACATTTGAAAAATGAGTTGTTATGTTAAGCTCATAGTTCCCTCGTTTTCAGTTCATCCTAGTAGTACAAATATGTATAGAGATCTTCGGGAGTATTACTGGTGGGATGGAATGAAAAAAGATATTTTTGATTTTACTGTGAAGTATTTGACTTGTCAGCAGGTTAAAGTAGAGCAGTAGTCACCTAAAGGGGTGCTTCAGCCTTTACTGGTGCCATAGTGGAAATGGGAAAATATATCCACAGACTCTATTGTGGGATTACGAATGACATATCGAGGTAATAATAAAATCTAGGTTATTGTTGATCGATTGACTAAATCTTCTCATTTCCTTCCTATTAGAGATACTTTTTATCTAGATCAACTTTCTTGGTTGAATGTTAAAGAGATAGTTAGGTTTCATGGAGTTCCCCTCTCCATTGTATCTGATCGTGATCCCATGTTTACTTCTAACTTTTATAAAGGCCTTCAAAAGTCTTTGGGTACTGAATTAAATTTAATTACATATTTTCATCCTCAATCTGATGGGAAATCAGAACAAACAATTCAGACCCTAGAGGTTATGCTACGTGCTTGTTCACTAGATTACCAGGGAAGTTAGGACCAACATCTTTCTTTGGTTAAATTTTCACGCAATAACAGTTTTTATTCCATCATACAGATGGATCCATTTGAAGCATTATATGGAATGTGTTGTCAAACTCCATCTTTTTTGGTTGAATTAGGTGAAAGGAAGTTGATGGGACCAACATTGGTAGAAGAGATGGCAGAGAATGTTCAGTTGATTCAGAAGCAGATGATAATAGCTCAGAGTAGACAGAAAAGTTATGCGGATGACCGGAAGAAGGATCTTTCTTTTGAGGTAGGTGATCATGTATTTCTCAATGTTTCTCTGTGGAAATGTGTGATGTGTTTTGGTAAGAAGGGAAAGTTGAGCCCAAGTTTCATTGGACCTTATAAAATCCTAGATAAAGTTTGATCAGTTGCATACAGAGTGGATTTACTTCAATGTTTATCCCAGGTACACTATGTTTTTCATGTTTTGATGTTGAGAAAGTATATGCCAGATCCATCTCATGTTTTGAGCCCAGAGGTAGTTCATTTGGAAGAGAATCTCTATTATGAAGAAAAACCAGTCCAGATTCTTGACCGTAGAGAGAAAGTGTTACGGAATAAGTTAATTCACCGTGTTAGGTCCATATGGTGGAAGAGGCAACGTGGGAATCTGAAAATGATATGATGGATAAATACCCCTACCTATCTGACAAGTGAATACAAAAATTGTGAGGATGTAATTTTCAAAAGGGGGGAAGGATGTAACATCTCAGGTAAATAAAGAATAAGACATATTTCATATTTATTAATATTTGAGAATTAAATATTAATTTTACTTTAATGGGGTTGCTATTATCAGTAGCATACCTGATACGCAACAACAGGTTTCTTAGAAATCTTATGTTGCACACTAATAATCTAATATTATTATTTTAATTGGTAGTTAACTCCAAGTCATTGTATTGAAGAGAATGAAAAAAACTAACTACAATATGATTATAAATGTTTCTTAAATGTATTTACATTTATCCAATAAAAGTTAGAGGCTCAAAATGTCAATGAATATAATTTTAATCATAATTTAAATTAAACAAGTATCAATCTTTTCATATTTATTGTTTCTTAAAAACATGCTATTTGTTTTGATAACGAGAATTAATTTTAAATTAATTAGTGCAACTTTTATGTTAATAATTTGGTAAAATAAACATCATTTTTGAATTCTGAATATCAAATATATCTTAGGCTGAATTTTTTGTATTTTTCTGAAACACTTCAATTTTTGATGAATAGTGAAACCACTTAGTAGTAGTTAAAAAACTGACTATTTCATTTAAATTAAATTTTAACACTTCTGTGTGTTGAATTTTGAAAATCCAACATATGCGGTTGTTATTAGTAAGTAAAATGTGGTTCAATAAGATGCAAATAATTTTTGGTGAATAGTAACTTTTGACTTTTATTTACCGCGGTTAAAGGTAAATAGGGTAATTCAAGGTAAAAATAATATTATAACAATTCAAAATTCCCGTAACACATGTCCTAACCTTATTGGATGAGTAATGGCAGACCATAAGAATCCTTCAGTTGATTTTTCGACCACATGGATCCACTTATGAATGATAATGACACTTTATTTTAATTAACATAAAGTAAAGGCAAAATTACATAAACAAATATCTCTTTGTAAATTTATTTTTTACATAGTGTTATATAATTTATCTTTCAACTATAAATATTCATTGTAAAGATAAAAATATTTCCCAAATCATGGTATTTTATTTATAATATTTAGACTTTGAATAAATTAAATTATTTATGACTCAATAATGATGCAATGTTAACCTCATTAATAAATGATTTAAATAAATAAGATTATAAAAATTCAAATAACATCCAAAACCTCTCCAATTCTTATTAGATTTTTTTATTTCGACCATCAGTCATCTTATCTTCTAGCTTAATTAGTTTGGGACCTTTAGAAACCGAATAACATTATATAATAAAATAATATTATCACACTTTCCTAAAGAGCCCCTCCTCCACCTTATAAAAAGCCCTCCCTTCTAACTAGTTCCTCAAACCTCCGAAGCCTTTTTTCTTGTCCAACCTCGGCCCAATTAATCTACCTAAATCCCTATCCTCTTCCTAGAAGCCCTTCCTTAGGTAGAAGGCACTTCAAGAAACCCTTTTGGTTCATACCAAAGGGAGTTACCCAAATTAAAGGTAATGATCTCACTTAACATCTATCCTTTTATTTTACTTCCCGAAACCCTAAACTATTTTTATTAAATTATTTTATAACAAATCCTTTATAATAAATATACTATCAGGTTTTTATGAGAAGGATTCAAACTACACGTACACACACCTATATCTAATGGGTGAAGAACATATAGTTTCTATGGATGGAAAACTAACGCCTCACGAAACGATGATTGTTCGATTATATCCTACTGCCTAACATTGTAGAAATTATGAAGACACTATATTTATATATGATATATATTATGTATTTGTTTTATTTATGATTCTGTATTTTTCTTTTATACAATACCTTTATGATTTCCATTATGGGTTAACGCGAAAATTTCATTTGAGGAAGTGTGGCTTCCACCCCCTCAAAGTGATATAGCTCGTCCATACCATACATGGTACGTATAAAGGATGGGGTTAATGATAAAATATATTGTATTATACTAGAATTATAATATAACTTATCATTATATGTTAATTCCATAAAAATAGGAAATTGAAATGAATGTAACGTTCATTTCTACATACGGCTTACCATCTCCAGGAACGGTGCATTTCAATTCTTACCTCCAAATAATATGTACTATTATAAATATCTAAATATACTGAATATATAAGATATATATGATATCTAAATAATTAGTATCATTCAGGATAAAATATACAACTGACCACATGGAAAAATTGTAAATATAAGGTGTTCATTTTTGAACCATTACCAAATATTGACAAAAGTAATGTTATTAACTTAAATGATTACATAATTTTTATAACATGGTAATAATTTATATTAAAGGAATAATAAATGTGAAAAGGGTTCTTAAGGAAGTATAAATTAACTTTATTTTATTATTCATGAGATTTAAGAATGATCGAGTCAAGTTGGACACAAGGTAAGGGACTTTGTCTCAATCTCCTTTCATTGAGGAATATTTTGTTTTAATTCATGACTTTCTTTTATACACTATATAAACACCTTTTAATTTTCATTTCATTCAATGGGAATCTTTTTCTATGAATTGTTTTACTAAATGACAAAAAAAATATTTCTTTTTAACGTAAGCGGTGACAATGACCATTCTGTTGCCGCAAGTATTATTTGATCTTTGGCTTCCTTAACAAGCCGTAATGTTTTTAAAAGGAAAAAATTACCATATTCTATTATATGTATTTTTTGTATTTAAAATGGTTTTGATAATGGTTTTGATAGGTTAATATATTCAAATGTTATATTTTTATTACAATCTGGAAATGTTATATTCCCTTTATGCTTATATAATGTGTTTTGATCATGTTATGGTTCCTGGGCAGTATTTACATATACGGGTGGTTCTGTGATAAACATAGGGTGGGTGAGCCTGAAATAGCTCTCCAATTAACTGCATAACGTGAAGGAGGTAAATGTGAATATTTCTCCTAAGATATTTAGGGAATATTCTATCATTGGTATTCCAAAGTAACTCCCTATGTAGCTGTGATAGGTACTGTGTTAGTATATTACAGATGCCACAATTTTCCTTTATGATTTATGATTTCAATGTTTTATTCGTAAATCTTATGATTTCATGAGGTAAGTAATAGAGTTTATGTTTTTTTATGTATTTATTAACTAATATTTTATTTCTTTTTTTTATAACCCTTACTGGTCTTTTTATGCTCCTCCCATGTTTTGAAATGTTTTCATAGGACTTAAAGATGAATAGGGTCAAGGATGGGATCAAGGAAAACTCATGCTATCTAAAACCTAGAACCAGACATGACACTTTTTTTTAAAGTGTTTTTAATTTATGAAAAAATGGAAACTGAGTAAAAGTGTCTACTTTTTAATCTTTTGAGATGTAATATTTATGCCCTAATTCTCTAAAACTCTAAACCTGAAAAGATCCTCAATGAGAATTAATTCATTTAATTCAATATTAGGTAATCTTTTAAGGTCGGGTCCTTATATTAGTATTGTGAAAGAAATGTTGTAGGAGATAAATTTTAAGAATTTTGGATCTAATTTTATGATTGATGTTGATATGGATAGGGTCTATGACCAAATGGAGTGGGGTTTCATTATAAGGTTAATGAGATAGATCATATTTAAAGTGTGTTTTAGTGACTTGTTCTTCATATGGTATAGGTCTCGATGGATTTAAATTTTTATCATGGGAATGGGTTTGGATTCCTAAAGATTGTATGTGGTCTAATGACAGGATTACCAATGTCACCATCCCCATTCATTTTGGAACAGGATTCTATCCCAAGAAACATTAATTGTGTAATTGATCAAGGGAGGATAATGGATTCTCAGGTCATGTCATGGGATAGATTTGTCTCTCATATAATGATTTTTGATTACATTGTATTTTTTATTAATGTTAGGATGATATCGATCCTAAATTTTATTATGATCATGAAAGAATATGGAACATGGTGTATAAAAATAGTCAATCATGGTAAGATAAACATTTTCATTTCTAAAAAATGCTCATCCATTGGGGGTAATTATACCCTCAATAATATGGTTATCCAAAAATGAATCTTAATGAATGAATACATTGGAGAACACGTATTGGATGGTAGTATTAGAAATGATTTTTTTGAATATATCCTTAGTTGAATTTTATGGTTCATTTGTAGCAAGAAGAACCAATTATAACTATTTGGAGGGAGAGTAATGGTGGTTAAAAATGTTCTCACCTCTATCCCCATGCATATTCATTCAATAATAATGGATGATAATGAAACCATCAACTAAATTGTGAAAATCATAATAGTGTTCATTTTTTATACTAATCGGTGTTGTAAATTTCATTGAGCCACATGGTAGAGAATGGAGAAACAAATAGAAGAGGGGGAATTGATCTAAGAAGAGTTTTGGGAGCCATGCAAGGAATACAAGAAAGTTTGTCTTGGGAAACTATTGATTAGAACTATATATGGGATGGATTAGGAAGAGATGGTTTGGGGAAGGCTAGAGTGGGTGTCCATCTTGAATTGGAAGAACATATATTCATATGCCCATCATGATTGATCAAAAATGAAATCTCAAGGAGAATATGTGGTGGGTATGGGTAGTTCTGACATTAGTTTTTTGAAAAAATAATTGTGTTTTCCCCACTCCTTGTATTCTGGTGGGCCTAGTTTCTAATCTCTCTTTCAAAGAATCTGACTAATATCCTGTCCTCATTAAAATTACACTCTTTTTGGAACAGAATATCCTTCATTGGGTCATTACTTTGTTGGGAAAAACGAAAAATATGTTTTCACAGAGCCAAAATATGGAGTATTTAGTAGTAATTATTATCAAACACTAGTCCATGAAAACTATGATCAATATGAATTGGAGAACATTATTTATTGTATGGAATTACAAGTAAAAATAAACATTATAATTTGAAATTGAGGAGCAAGGCCATACCAACATATGATGGTGTTCAAAAGAAGTTTATTGTGTTGACATCACTTTGTTGGGGTTATGAGTCTCACTATTTAGAATTTTTTAGGTACATCTTCTTCAAAGAAGAATAGTACTTTATAGTTTGTGGGTTTATTAGCTAGTGCATAGGGATTTCAGGGAGTAGGGACTCATTGTTTGAGTTTTTTATGGTGCGGTTTCAGGGGGTGGCCCAACATGAAAAGGTGGATAAAATATTTAAAATGGTTTTCATAGTTTTTTCTTGTGTTCTATGGGAGGCCATAAATTTTTAAATAGAAGTTGAATGATACACCTACCTCTTCATTCAACTTTTTGTGTGGTCTCTTTTGGAAAACCTTGTCGATCTTATCCTCGGTGGGGTGTCTTTATTTCACTAAGGGGGATTATTACATGGATGAGGATTTTTACAGATGATTCAAGTAAATATAATCAACTGAGTTTGGTTAAATGGAATTCCCCCAACATTGGTCTGAAGATTAAGGTTGATGTAAATTTCAAGCTAGGAGGGATGAGAGGAGGTGGCCTAGTTCAGGATGATATGGGATTGGTGGTTATTTGATTTAGTACTTACTATGGCCAAGGAAATTGAACTAGGGTGGATAAATGGTCTATTTTTAGTGGTCCCATGCAATTTATACTCAATAGAATAAATATTTCAATGATAGAGTCTGACTTCTTGATACAAGTTGGCTTTCTTTATAATAAAATAAAAATTTCATGCGACCATACCTACTTTATCAAGAAGTGATGGATGATCATTGACCTGGGTAATGTGGTGAGACATTCTTGTTGGAAAGGTAACATTTCCGTGAACAACATGACCACTAAAGGGAGATATAGTGATAGAACCATTCTGTATCACTTTATTAGGTCTTTACTATATAAAATTAATATTATTGTATTGGGTGATGCACTCATTATTCACTTTTTTCCACTTTAAGTCGTAATAGTTTCTTTAAAAAAGTCATTTTTGTGTGAGGGTGTCCATGTGTGTGGGTAAAAAAAAGCACCATTATAATTACAATCACATAATAATTCAAACGAATTTATTTGGAATTACATAGCTAAAGAACCAAATAATCACAATTTTACGACTTTAAATCCAAGTCATTAGATCATTTTTTCCATACTAAATTGGGGTTTATTTATAGATTTTGTAGCAAAACAATCATCTACTCATTATTTCCTTTTTGAAATATTAATTTTATACTCTTTATATTATATTATCAAAATCAAAATATTCTATACACCTAGTTACAAATTATGTCATCAGACCTCATAACTTCTCATGTCCTATTATGTGATAATGTTATTATCCATCCCTTAACTAATTTCATCATTCCAATATCATTTATTCAAACTACTATATAAATGAATTAATTTATAATATTTTTGTCACTTTGGGTTCCCAATGGAGTCCCTGTTACCATGTTCCCTACATTTGAATACATACAATTACATAAAATGATAATTAAAATTTAGACACTAGACGTTACAAAAATCATGAATTGAAAAATTACTTATAACAACCAATAGAATAAATATTGATCTATTTGACTAAATGGATGAATACCTCTAAACCCACTATAAATGTGGGGATAAATAAAACATCATTAATTGGTGACGAAAACTAATTAAAGATAGTCGTATCATCTTATACTCTTCGATAAAAGTGTCAAACTATTAATGGATCAAGATTCCATCAGCATTAAGAATTCACGATCAAGAAAATGATTGAAATAGATAGTTTAAAATGGATAACGGAGTTCCATGTTTCTATTTCAATGTAGTGAAAACAAGGAATACCGAAAGTTATAATAAATTAATATAAAATTCCCAAAATTACCCAATGTAAATGTATCATTCCAGACCACTAGTTAAATCCTAATAGATCATCACCTAATTTATAGTGTCCAACTATACTTCCAATGAACTATTATTTGAACCTTAATTGAAGAAAAATATTAATATGTAGGTACTATTATCCCAATAAACATAAAATATATTCCCCTTGGGTTTTCATGGGATCTTATACTTTCTCAAAAAAACCCTAACTCATTCATATTAAAACTCTCCCACCTTTAGACATCTTCCAACTCTATTTTCATGTGAAATGACACTTGATTAAATGCTAAAACGAAAAATTTAAATTGAAAAACTCACCCAAAAAATTGATTTATTTTCAAAAGTGGTCCCCTAGTTTTCTAATCTAACATGCATCAGAATACACTAAAAAGACAATTAGGGTTCCATTATAAAATTAAGAGTAATAAATTATAAGATACCATTAGTTTTTATGGAATATAATAAGGATGGTTTTATATGAAAATGAGTGAATTTATACTAATTTTTCATGTGGAACTGGATATTATGGAATGGACCTTGTTTTGCACCATATAGGTTGTGTATGAGTTATTGAATAGGAACAATCTCATAATAGTCATCTTTTATTGTATTGGTTTCTTTGGTACAACTACAACATCAAGCCTTGGTTATGGTAAGGAGGCAAAAACAGAGTTTGGGATCTTCTTCCAATTCCAGGGCCATAATGTCATAGAGTGGTTCTTGAGACATAGTGTTCATTTGAGGGCATGGAGGCTATGATATGGTATAAAATATTATTTATTATCCTTTCTCAAGTCAATTGGATCTCTTTTTTGATCACATCACAGAGTCCTAACACGTTTTTTCACCAGCCATCCCTATGTGGTGGCCATCTCCCTTACTCCATATTCTTTATTGATTAGGGACTCATTACTATGCAGCCTTGTATGTTCTGTTGTGACACCTATTTTTGTACAAAACCAAAAAATTATTAATTATCCTTAAAAAACATGCTCTCAGTTTTTCTTCTTGATTTATTTGTAACTTGACTACTTCTCCTATATATGTTCTATCCCTTAAACGATTGTTTTCTTCCCCAGTATTGGAGGATAAGCTTTTGAAAATTCGAGGTGAGTTTCTATGCTATTATTCTTAGTTTTCCATTCTTCTCTTGTGATAAATCACATAAATAATCCTTTATCCCTATATACAAAAAGGATCTGGATCTAGAATTTATTTTTTTAGGAATTGGTATTATATCTAAGGGTGATGCGAATGTGGTATTTGAATATATGGAGCGTGGGTGTGATTTAATTTTGAGAACATTGAAAAGATGACATTAGAATTTGTATTCTTGAGGTAGGTGGTTCCTTAGAATACAGATCCCTTGTATATTAATTTTATCATTTTATTATATTTGGGATTATGTGTTAGAGGCTAGTTTTTGAGATTGATCACATGTGTGTTTTGGTGTGTCCTATGAGGCCATGTTTGTTCCTATATGTTTTATTCCAAATCATGTAAGGATGTATATAATTTTGAGGATTTTATTCCTATAGAAAATGATATGTGAAAATTCATAGATTTGTTATCCTTTTGATGGGGTTATGTTGGACTTGTGATGAAGATTATTATGGAATGAGACTCTGGGAATGGGTATGGTGGCCTTATGTCTTGACCTAGGCTTTAATGATAGGATGTGACAGTTATGTTCCCTAGGATGAGGTAGTACTGAGATAAAATGTACATATGTAATAACTTATGATAGTGATAGGGCATGATATTTTAATGGCCCAACCCAGGATGCATTTCCCTTGTGGATGCTCAGAAACATGAGAGGGGGCCTTGCGGTCGACCCAAAATTATCACTTGTGTTATGACCATAATTCTGAAATGGATCCAAAGAAAATATGGCCAGGGTTCATGGAATCGTGGTTAGTACACAGATTCTAAATACATTATTTCTTGTTTCTTAGTTATTCATTTCCTTATCACCTTAGTGTACACATCTTATGAATGTCTACTTATTTTAATGATTCAATGGTGGTGTCCAAATAATTTAACACTCACACTCTACATGGGTATATCAGTGCACATGAAGATATCTTGATCAGGTATCTAGAGGAGCGAAAGGGCCCTATAGTTGGTTTATAAGGAGAACAGAATTTGTATATGGATATGGTTCTAGAATAGAGAAAGATAGTTACATCATTTTTTTGTTTTATTGTTGTTTTGATGACCTTCCACATTGGAGGTCCATTTGGTTTCACATTTTATGAACTATTTCTAAATTTGTTATCGTATTGTATTTATGTGATCTCCAATTTTATTTTTATTTTGGATTATGTTTATGTTGTAATTATTCTAGTGATAGATATGATTAAAAATGTTATAGTATCCCCACATTACTTTAAACCCTTGCTGCTAGTCTACATCCACTTGTGTATGGGGAGGTGAACATAAGGTTATGTGTAACTTTAGATCAAACCCATTGATTCTGGTCTAGGTTGTTGAAAATTATTATCAAACCTTGAGTTTTCCTTATCTTCTTTGGGTATATTTTAGGAAGGATATAGGAAGTGTGGAAATTGATTAGGGTAGTTTACATGTGCCTTTCCAACTCATGTGTAACATACATTCGAGTTAACAAAGATGGGGTTGTTATTATAATTTAATGGGATTTGGGTGAATTCATGCATCATTAATGGTCATATAGGACCACATTTCATACACACAAATATATATATATATACCTATTGTGTACTACATAGTAGTTCTTTAGTGGAATTATTTTAATTTTTCTTTGTTTGGTTATATATTTTTTTACATTTTCACTCCTGGTTCTTTGATTATAACTATGATGGTTTTATTTATTTTAAATTTAACAAGTGGTTGTGTTCTGTGTATATATTATTTTTTATGATGTGTAGGTAAAGTGGAATATTCCTAAGCCTTGGGTAGTACTATGAGGTTTATACCTTATCTGTGGATATACCCTTGGATAGGTATTCCATTATAATTATTTTATATTACACATAACTTATTAGGTTGTGCATGTAATAAAGTTATTATCGGCATTCTGAATGTTTGTTTCTTATTTAAAATATTTTTCACTTAAGATGTTCAAGATTAATCCTGGTAGGGAGGATTTTGAAGTTAAAATTCAAGTTATGTCAGAGGATACACTTTGATGCACTCCTTCACCTTCCTAGGTTTTTAAATTAGAAAACTCACCTTGGAAAAGAATATTATAGATTATTCTTACTTCAAGAGGAGGGTTGGAGAGGAAAATGGTTTATTGTGCACGAGACTTTCAACTCCAAAATCTATCATCCTTCCTGATAACTAGTGATCCTAGATATGTTGAAGAAATATGGTAACATAATCACGGGAATCTTTAGGGACCTTCTGGGAGGTGGTGTGGTGTTTTGGGACAGGCAAGCAAGCATAATTTTCTTGCATGGGATATGTTCAAGGAGTTTTTCCTGGATGAATTCCATCCTGAAACACTAAATGTGGATCAATATCAAAGGTTTATTGAGATTCAATAAGGTAAGATGTTATTTTATGCCTATACATATCACATTATAGTGTCAGTATTCTTTGCTAATCTTATTGTTGGGAATGTTGCATATATAGGTAGGAAGTTCTAGATTATCCTTCATCTGAATCTTAGAATTTTTTAGGGTATTTGACCTAATCAAGTATATAGTGGTTATATGCATGTCCTTGAGTTTGGAGAAGGGTCTATAAGTGGATAGAGTTGCAATTATCCTTCCATATCTTAGCAGATTAGCTATTGGGATTTCAATTGCTATAGTGAGTTCTTTTTTTGGTAGCAAAAAAAGGATAGATGAGGTGGTACAGTAGTGTGAAGGATACGAAGAGAATATTTGGGATTATTTTTCCTCGTGTTTGGGTGGTGTAGGTCCCCAATGTTTCAATTGTGGACAAATTGGGAATAACCACAAATTTTGTCTAATACCTTATATCAGATTTCATGTATTTAGAAAGATGTGACATCTTAAGAAGATTTTAGTGAGAGTTTTGCAGAGATGAAATCATATGTGTGAAAGTAATATTTGAGTTATTCCACAAGAATATTGATGGGTTCCACATTATCAGGCTCTGACCCCACAATCTTTGTTGACTCAGGGGGTATGAACCTTAGAGGCAAACCCAAGGATTTGAGGTCGGGAGAGTATGTGTGGTGTACCATGTTCTAGAAGTTGGTGGAAAGGGAACTTTAAAGGTTAGAGGTATGGTTTTAATTACCGCTTCTATATCTAATTCATTGTTTTATTTAAGATCATCAACTTTTTGTATTACTTCCCTTTCACTTAATAGACTAGATTTACCCGTTATGATATCTTCAAGTTACTCTCTCTGGACATACCATTACGAATAAAATTGAACTCTATTCAGATATTTCTTGAGTGTTCCATGGTTTTTTTTGATATGGACACCTGTGGGACTTTAGTATATTAAATTCAACTATATTTTATGTTATATTCATAATGTAAGAGTTGTCTAGTTATCGAGCTCATATTTACTACTACCATAAAAGTGCATCTTTCACCATGCCTATATGGGAGTGGTTCATGTTAAACAATAACTGGGACCTAAAATAGGGTAGGATGGTACCATGACTGAGTCATACTAGAGAAATTAATGCATAAGAACTTCTCATGGATCTCATAGCTGAATAATTTCTATCCCCATCTATATTTCATCCAGTGGTGGATCCTTATTGAGATTTTCAATAAATTACTTCATAGGTATTCTCCTAGACAGTGGAATTGGGTTTGATATTGACCTACTGTCTGGGGAAAAACTGGTATTGATACCTCATTATCGTATGGAACTATATGTGTTGAGATAATTGAAGGTGTACTTAAAGGATATTGAGGTGAAGGGATTTATCAAACTGATCACATCACCTTGCGGTTCTCAAGTGGTGTTATCTATAAAGGAAGATGGTAGTCTATAGCTATATGTGGATAGAGGAAAGCATAATTACATAACGATGAAGAACATGTATTCTTAACTTGTGATTGATGATTTATTTTATTAGTTACGGGTATCTCTATGGTTTTTCATGATTGATATTCTTTCAGGATACAATTAGCTATGGGTCAGTGAACAAATTTTTCCTAAGACAATGTTTTGGGGTGGATATAAACTATATGAGTTTCTTTTTATTCCTTTCATGTTAAAAAATTCTCCAATAGTATTCATATATCTCTTGTAGATGATTTTCCATCCATGTATTGACTTCTCCATAATTGTATTCATATATGATACCCTAATACATTCTAGAACATTAGATACTCATTCTTGGAACCTTTGATAATTTATTGAGTACACATCAATCAAATTATATTTTGGCTTATTTCCAATGTGTTACTTATGGATTCAAGATTTGAGGTTCATTGGGCATGTCACTTTTCTGTATGGTGATTTTGTGGACCTAAGGAAGGTGGAGGTTTTCAGGTCTTGGGAATGACACATGAATGTGTTTGATATCATTATTTACCATGGGATTTCAATGTACTATCAATATTTTGACTAAGAATTGTCACATTAGGCCATTACTATGATTGAACAAGATAAGAATGGGGTGAATTTTTAGTGGTTTGATCAGTGGAAAGAGGCCTTCCAAAATAGATGTGGAGATTTATGATAGCATGAGTAGTGATTCTTCGAGAGGCTCGGATTGGATATGCAGTGTACAATGATGCCTCTAGCATTATATTTGGAGTTATGTTGAAGAAGGGGTGCCAAGTAGTTTCTTAAGGGTCACATAAATTATAACCCCGATATCATAAAAACCCAACGAATGACTTAGACTTAGAAGATATGGTCCATGTTCTAAATTATTGGTAACATTATCTCTTCATAAAGAGGTTTATTTTGTACAAAGACCAAGAGATCATGCAATAAATATACTCTTAGTGGAACCTCACTCTGATATAGAGGAATTGGTTAGAGTATCTATTGAAATTCATCTTCAATATGGAATATTATCTAGGGAAGTGTAATTTCATTATATACACTCTTAGTACGAAAATATTTTATATTTAGGCACAATGGGAGCAGTCTTCGCAAGAGGAATACCATCTAATGAGTTTAATGACTATGTTTCTAGTGAATGCATATGAAGATCATGGAGTTATGAAATTTTTTCTTTGGTTATCATGTTATTTTTATTATATAAGGTAAGGGTTATCTCAAAGTCAAATCATTAGTGTGTGGTGATTTAGGAGTGCTCGGCAGAGGATCATTGAGTTTTAGGATGGTCCTTGGATGATTAAAACAGGATCTACATTAATGATATGTGTGTAGTTCCAAATTCTTTAATAGAGTAGATGATGATATACTATCAAGTTTCAAAATGGTTTATGAATCCCAGTTAACATAGATGTACCATGACATATAATGATGGATTGGATGTCCTAGTATGAAGAGAGAAAACCTTGGTTTCGATTCATGATGCCTTACCTGTTAGAGAGTAAATTTAAATGATAGTAATTTTTAAGTTTTACTTCGGTGACCTCTGGTTCCTATATATAAGTGTAATGACATGAATATGGTCTTCATGATGAGGTTGACAAGGAACCTAAGGATTCTTGATGTTGATTGTGTGGAAGTTGATTGATTGATGAAATTTTTTCATTTCCTACTAATTTGAGACACCCTTTTTGTTGATTAGTTAGGAAAACTATGTATATAAGTGATTTTATTCCATCATGGATCTCTTATTAGAATTATATCAGAAAGAGTTGTGTGTTTCACATTGCATATTTTATAGGGATTATAAAATTCTTTAGTTACCCAACTGAAATCGATTACATTGTAACATCCACATACTAATGGATGGTTTGATACGATGATTATAATTTTGGAAGAAATTTTGTACTAATGCATTCTAGAATTCACTGAATCGTGGGACGATCATATATCCTTGGTGGAGTCTATATACAATTTTAGATTCAATGACTCAATTCATATTAAACCTTTTTCTTCTCTTTTTGGTCAGTTGTTTCCCTCATTATTGTGGGGTAATGATGTAGGTGACACATTAGTTATTAAGCAATGTTTGTTGTAGGAGACATCTGAGTGAGTGTAATTGATCATGAGTTGGTTTCTTATTTCTCATATTAGGTAGTGGTCAAATGTCGACTAAGGATACAACCTCATGAGTTTTTTGTGGGAAATTAAGTTTTCTTGTGGGTGTCACCTTAGTTGGAAAATATTCATCTAAAAAAGGTAATGGAAGTTGGCACTATGGCTTGTGGGACCATTTAAAATCACTGAGATTATTGGGTCAGTGGATATCCATTTGGATATTCCTCTATGATATTGAGGTATGCACAATGCATTCCATGACTCTTAGTTATATAAGTGCATACCAAATAAAATACTTGTGATCGACTGTAATGAATTTGTGCTAAAGAAAAACACATCATTTAAGGATTGACTAGGGAAAATCATTTTCATGTGAGAGAATGTGTTTTGAGAAAAGATAGTCACTTGTTAGATTCCTATGAAACATTGCACTAATCCAAGAGGATACATGGGAGTGGATTTTTTATGTATAGTACTAATGGACCGATTTATTTGTGATGCAATCATATAGTAACATCTAAAGGACAATTAGGTTTTATGGAGAATATTTGAGACACCCTTAGTTTTTATAGAATAACCTATAATTTTCTTTGGACGATAAAGATGGTAGTCGAACTAATTTTTCAAGTGAAACTAGATTCTATAGTGTAGTGCATATTTTTTGACATAGAGGCTATCGATGCGACGTGATTAGGGAACTATGTCATAGATGTTGTATTTTAGGGCTTCTGATGTTTTTATAATGTTTTGTCATGGATTCTTTTCTACCAGAGGTTGTAAGGTGGTTTTTAGGTTGTTCTTCCAATTTCATTGTTACTAAATCATTTAGTAGTACTTGAAATGTAGTTTTCCTATGAGGGATTTGATATTTTACTGTGGTGAGTACTATTACATACTTATTCATTCCATAATTTAGAGGACTTTATTGTTAACCACAGGGTGGATTTTAGTTAGACATTTTACCATTCAAAGTAATGGTGTGGCCATCTCCCTTTTCTCACTGTCCGTAATGATTTGGGACCCATTGTGGACTAACCTTATATATTGTGTTATGTTTTATGTTTTTTCTATAATTTCTATTAATTCGTTAGGCCACTCCAACTCATCCTTCTCTTAGCCTTTCCTCCCAAACCGTGGGTGACATGAGGTCTTCTCCAATATCACTTACATACCTCAAAAAATTTCTTTCCGTCAGGATATTGGGAGATTTACACATGTTAGTTATAAGTGAGTTCTCATTAAATTCATCCTATTTTTCTTTCCTTCACTTGGGATGAATCATATAAATAGGTATATTTTACTATCTACTTTCAATATAATATTTTAGAATCTCTTTTGTGATGGATTGGGACTATATCTTAGGATACTTGGTGTGCGGGCTTGAATCAGTTCACATGTAGGCATGATTGGGAAATTATCTTTTTGAAGATCATAGTGTTCATATAAAATTGCTTGAGCAGGGTAATTACTTACAATATATATCCCTTATATATGATTTTTAATGATATGATAGTTCTTAATTTTTTTTGAGACCCATGTCTGAGTTTTATCACATGTCTGTGCATTGGTATCTCATGAGACCATTTTATTAATATGTGTATCATGACCTATTTTTTATGGATGTATGGCCTTTAGAGTATTTGTTTTTTATAGAAAGTGAAAGGTGGACCATCATGGAGTGGTTATCCCTTAGAGGGGGAGAATGTACGACATGCAGCGACATTGATGATGAACTAAGACATCAGGAATGGGTATAAAGGCCTTATAGACTAACCCAGAACATAATGTTGGGATATGATGGAAATGTGGACTGAGATAAAGTGTTGATCAGATATTATGGTCATGTGACCTAACCCAAGATAGTGAAGGGTCTTGATTGTTTTTTTTCTTGAACCATTATTTTTTTGCCTTGTGGCTACTCAAAGACATATGAAGTGTCCTAGGAGTCATCCCATGATCATGACTTCTCTTAAAACCATTCTTTTAGTATAGATATGAATTACATAAATTCAAGGATTATGGTGGATTGGTTATCACATGTTTTCTTGACCCATGATTGGTTGTTTCTTGACTGTAAATTTCTTTATTACACCATGTATTCTTCATAAATTACAATAAGAATGCACTATTTGTATCCTATTGGGTATATACTCACACGATTTTTGGGAAAATTGATGCACATGTAGATTACTGAATCAAGGATCTGGGGAAGGGAAATGAACTTGTAGTAGGTTTTTGAGGATAATGAAGTTGAGATATGGGTGAGGTATTGGAATAGATCGGTATAGTTACTATATTTTATTTTATTTTTATTTTTTCTAGTTATACTATTGTTCTATTGACAAGCCACTGGGGGGTTCCATCTAGTTTTACAAAGTTTGACTAGTTGTTACATCTGTTATCACATCTTATTTATGTTTCCATCTATTGTATTTTTTATATTGTCCTGTGTTTATGTTATTATTACTTGAGTAATGTATATTATTACTGAGATAAATGTCTCTATATGATACTTTATACCACTTCTTATAGTGGGAAGCCTCTTTCATATAGGGAGGCATACATGATGTTATATGGAAGTTTTACATAGACCTAGTGATTCGGGTTGGGATTTTACACACTATTCCATTTAAATACATAATTATCTTATTAATTTAATATCAATATTCATAATACAGATTAAACACATATCTACCCATTTTTTCTAATAATATATAAAATATTGTATATAATACTCATTATAATATAGATAAGATTCTAATTTACCCATACATGTTTCAATTGATAAATAGTGCAAAAAACATTTATAGTAACACACACATATAAGCTTATAGAGTTGAAATCAACCAACAATCAATTTTTTTCTTCCTATTGAAAACATCTTCAATGTAATGGGATTAAAAATATATATCAATATAAATTAAAAATAATTTTAAGGAACAAATTGTGACCCTAAAATCCCACATCCAATCATCAATCGGTTGGAAACTAGAAATAAGGGTATATATCATGAAAATGAGAGGAATTCCACAATGAAAAAATTATAGAATAATATAAATTAAATAAAAACACAAAAACTATGAATAATAAGGAATCCATGATAAACTGATAGCATAGAAAATTTATAATGCTTAAATATCACAAAACATAACTAAAAGGAAAAATATATACAACTTGTTCAAAACAACTATCAAATCCTAACAACACATTAAATCATAAGCAAAATGTTTAACTTAGTCAAATATAAAACAATCCTAAACACCAAGTTACTACTTTAAAAGATAATAATAAACATAAAATTTCCTAAAAACTCTAAAAAATATTACATTTATTTTTTCTAAAATTTGGGTTATGTATATTCTTGTTCTTAGTAATCCATCCAAAAAAGAACTAAAAAATCAGGATATATCATACATATAAAATAATGAAACATTGAAAACTATTATGAAAATGCTTTGATATAACCAAAATAAAATACCAAACCATGGGTCATCTGGGTCAACTTATATGTCTTGGCATAATACAACAAGGAAACACTTCAATAAAAATCATTAATAGAAAAACCAAAAGTCACAATGGTTTTTAACATCATTTATATATTTACTGACATTAAAAGGATTTTATCATTTATTAATCATATAATAAATATTAAAACCTCTACCACAAAGGTTATTAACATATGATATATATATTAACATATGTTAAAAAATGTTTTTATACAATTTATTCATATAATTAATGTTAAAAGAAAAAACATTCATAACACATTGGCGTGGTGGTTTTTAACACCAGTTATATAATAACTAATGTTCAAAATAGTTTTAACGTCAATTAACATATGAATAATGTTGAGACTCCAGGTTTTGAGGTTAGTTATATGAATTAAATCCATTAAATTTATAATCTCACATCTTGTGATAGTTTTTTTTCTATTTTTTGACAACATGCCCTTTCTATTTTTAAATTCCCACCTACATATTTATCATTCCATAGGAACAATTTTTCCAATACATATATCACATTTAAATCTATCTGTTTATATACTCTCTATATAGACCTCATTTATTATTAAAATGCTTCATCATTTCACCACAAGAATATTAAAATGTTTTATTAGTTCTTAATTATAAATAAATGAATATTAAATAAAAAAATTTAGATTTGGAGTACTTTTATAAGAAAGGAAAAGTAATAAAAAAATTAATTCCTTTTTCCTCTTCTTAATTGGTTTTTGAAATTTTCTAGTTCATACATCTTGTTATTTTCCACGGGAGTTATGTGTGTTATATAAAATTGAAAATATTTATATAATTAGATTTCAATTATTTTGATAATAGATTTTTAATGTGACCTATAATGGTAGATTTATAAATAAATAACATTAAGGGTGACATTCTATGTCGGTTATTGTGAGAAGAAATGTCAAAAGTCACTTATATTATTGGTTATTTATATTCTCGATTATATGTGACTTTTGACATCAATTATAAAAATAATTGACCTCAAAAGCGTCAACATTAGATGTTGGTTATTATAATAACATAGACCAAAAATCACCTAAAACATTTTCTATTTATATAACTTACATGATAGGTCAATTTAGATATTAGTTATCAAAATAATTGATGATAAAATCATCAACCATTAGTTCCAAATAAATATTTAAACATAAATTTATATATATAATGTTAAAAAATAATTAAAATGTCAATTTAATTTATATAGGCATAAAACATCATGTTAAATTACAAAAAATGTTACAAGATATTGTTCAACAATTTCATTTTTATCCCACAAGTAATCACACTCTCTATAAATTTAAGAGTAATTCATATATGTAAACATCACAAACATGAAATTGTAATAGTATGGACCCCCAATTACTTCTCCAACCAACCCCGAAATTATAGTCCCAACACCTCATTTCATAAAAGATGCAAACCTCATGACCTTCTCATCATGACTACATCATCCTCAAAGATATATAATAAATATGTAAACCAAGTGTGTTAGTGGTGCTGGAACATGCATCATGTGTGGTACAAAAACATCATGTAATCATGTGGGTTAATCATAAATCATAACATCAATTTTAGTACTTCCACATCATAGAGTGGGTTGAAATAAAATTGGATCTACCAGTTTCCCAACACACGAGCCCACTCACATAGTTTGTGTTCGATCACACCCAAAAAACCATCCCTTTAGGGGTGGTTGAGTAAGGAATATTACTCTTGTTTCAAGAAATGATAATAAACATAACCATTCACACATCTTGTAACACCCCAATCTTCCACAGTACACTTCTCTTTGAATAATACAGTAGCGTGGGTTGTACACAACTTCGAGTTCTAACACACACCACAACCAATCAAACTAGCCATTATGAATAGTAATACCAACTTTTTGAAATTTTATAAATTTTAACTTTTAAAATGGACTTAATTTTTGTATTTGGAATATAAAAATTAGATTATGGTGAATTTTTTGTATTTTTCTGAAAAAAATCAATTTTTGATGAATAGTAAAAAACACTGAGTTATAGTTTAAAACCAAATTTTTATTTAAATAATTCTTTATTTTATTTAAATTTATTTTAAGTCAAAATAGATACATAATACATATATAAGTTCAATGTAATTAATTGAAGTCAGTTTATAATAATTTTACATATATAAAAATTTTATTGAACTTTTCACCGTCTTTTACCCATCTCCTAGAAAAATTTGTAAATTCACATTAAACATAATTTTACCGCTTCTATGAGTAGAATTTCAAAAATCTGAGATACACAGATAATATCAAGAAGTAAAATGTGGTTCAATAAGATAAATATAACTTTTGGTGAATAGTAACTTTATACTTTTATTTACAACGATTAAAAGTAAAAAAGGTAATTAAGGGTAAAAAGGATATTATTATTACCCTAAAACATGTCCTAATTCTATTGGATAAGTATAATTCGGCCAAAAACAACCTTAAAAATATAATATGAACCTATTTGTTCCACTTGGATTAGATTAGGATATTTATTATTATTTAATTCAAAGAAGAGTTAAAAGAGTTAAAATCAATGTTTAATAATTAAAACATTTTTAATATAGTGTTATACATAAGATAAATTCGATTATAAATATTCATTAGAAAGATAGAATTATTTACTACATAATGGTATTTAATTTATAATTTTTAGACATTAAATATTCTAATTTATGTATGACACAATGGTGAGGCAGTAATTACCAAATTAATGTAATATTAAAATAATTGATATTATAAATATCCATATAAATTTAATTTGAGACTTTCTATAAAATACCATAATTTTATAGGTTATTATGACATGTTAGGATTGATTAAATGAATTTATTTCTCATTAATAATGTTTTTTGGACTTTAACAAAAATCAATTATTAAATAGTGTCAAAATTGACATAAAGGAGTATTTAAAAAAAAATATTATATTATTAGTTGATATTCTATTCCTAAAAATCTATGGTTTAGAAAAATGACTTAGATATGGTTATATATATTAATATTGAACCACATCTTGTTCTATTGGCTTGTTATAGTATGTTTATTATCCATATTCTTCAAAAATACAAAGAGGCATGGTAAATGTCAAACTATTTAACTAAAAGTTGAATATAAATGATAAGGTTAATATAGTGACCCAAACTTGTATAAAATATATTTTATGAAAGAATTCCAGCCCATCCCTACCTAATCCTGGAAATAAGTCACCCAGGATCCATTATAAACAGAATATAAATTTATTATAAAATAATATTTTAAGTTTTTTCCTAAGGTGCCCCTCACCCCTCTTATAAAAGGGAACTCCCCCTTCTATCAAATTCATACCTTCAAAGCCTTTTGGTTCATCCAAACCCTGCACAAATATCCTCTAAACTTCCCTCACTTCGTCATAGAGGCCTTCCTTTAGTCAAAAATACAAATTAAGGATCCCTTTTGATCAAATCAAAAGGAAGAACCCGAAAAAGAGGTAAAAACCTCAACACCTCTTTCAAGTTCCTTTCTTCTTCCACTTCCTTTTTCTTTGTTATATCCATTATAAGATAATAACTCCAATATCTTTTATATATTGTGATGTTATTATAAATATGGTACAAACAAATTCATTAATGTATCCATCCCCGGAATGACATGTCACCATACGTGTGTACGTACGGCTTACAGTCTCCACATCGTGGTGAAATTGTTATTCAATACGTTATTATTTGGATAGGTATAATAGTGATGTGTAATTAATGTAAATCATAAATATAACATGATAATTATTCTGTATATATTATGCACCATCTAATTATATATTATTTTAATATAAAAATAATGATATTGTCGCTCATGCGTACGTACGGACTACAGTCTCCACGAACACGATAAGATTCATTCCCCATCTTATCCATTCAAGACTAATTTTAATTTGATGATTAAAAATTATGTTTTAGGATTTGAAATCATTATGGATATGAATAATATAAAACCTATGGATAAAAAACATGGCTTATGTGACAAAAAATATAAAGAAAATGAGTAAGTGAACACCAGAAATGACAATAATACTAAAATATTATTAACAAAGGAATATTAAAAGATCTTATATGATATCATATTTATGTATATGATTCTTGAATAATTTAATATCAATGATTTAACTATTATATAGGAGGTTAACCTACCCTCTACCTAGAAAAAATACAAGGTAAGGGTTTATTTCACAATCTCTTCATTATCTGAGGTTGTTTATAAGTAATTATCTCCTGGGACATCTTTATCATCCACATCTATGTTTCTTAAAAATGTATTTCAAAACATTCTTACTATTTTATTGAATATGGGTTAATGTCATTTATACCTATTGGACTCACCTATTTTGATAATCCCAAATCATGTTTAAATATTGATCATGATATATTAATCCATTTGCTAATCCTTTTAATCTGCATTTATATTTTTTATCCTGAACAATTTATATTCTTAGCCTCATGACTTTGTAGCATCTGCTTACAGTTTAAATTTATCTTAATATATGTTCACTAATAATTTCTACTAGTAAGAGCCTTCTGTTCAAGGTCACCATTATATCTCACTGTTACTCTTGGATCACTGTCGCTAAAAAGTCACCGTTGAAGTTCTACTATCACTAATATAAGCTACCCGTATAAGGTCACTTTCAAAAGTCTACCGTTGGTCCGATTATCAAAGCTTATAGACAAAGAGTCATCATCACAAGGTCACTGTTGTGACAAGGCTTTTGTTAGAAGTTCAGTATCAGACTCTTTCTCAAGTCTTCTGTTGAGAGATTCACTATTCAAGTCTACAGTTGGACATGTCGACTATTAGTAGAAGTTTACCGCTAGACAACTCTTACTATAGAGATAGTCAACTGTGGTTCAAATTCTATTGATGGACATACTCCACCATTAATGAAATTACCTATTGATATAAGTCTACCATTGGAAAGGTCATTGTTGAAATAGTCTGACGTTACAGAGCTACCGTTAGAAGCTTACTATTGAAGTCTACCACGTATCAAGCCAACTGACTGATGCCTACAGTTAAAGGTCTACTGTTGAGCCTACCGATGAAGTCCACTGATGAGGACATACTATTACACAGAGTAACAACTACCAATACAATGCATCCACTGACACAAAGTCCACTGTTACAAGCCTACAGACAGAGATCTACCGATGGATGATTATTGTTAACTTGTCACTGCTACTCAAATTCTATAACATGTAAATATTATTAATATAATGATAACGGTTATTTTTTATTCTTTTAATGTATGTGATAGTAATTAATGATGTTATTGGATTTTTAGGAACCGTACCTCATACCTATAAAAAAGGTAATCATTCCTATTGACCAGAGAAGAACATGTATAAAAGGAAACCAAGAAGATGAACAAATTAGCGGAGAAGAGAGGTTTCTGTACATACATGCATGAATCAACCTAATGATACAAAAAGTCTTACATTCATAAAAGAATAAGGAAGGCTACATACTGAATTCTTTGAACATGAACATTCCATGAGCAAAAGTGCTTGTAACCCAACAAGATGATTATCTCTACATCTGGAAGTCAGAACCTGGATGTTGTGACACTCTATTTTGGAGGAAACTTTCAGAGAAGGACAAAAAAACCATTTTCTTCATTCCAACGAGTCTAGAGCTGATCTGCCAACATATAGATCTTTATAAACTTTTATCAAACATCTTTATCTCTATTGTGTTCCAGTATTTTACCTTTGTTAGAATTGTGTCTGTGCTACAATCCCTGACTCTTGTGCTTGAACTGAGGGATAATGAAAATCCTCATACCAAACTCTCTTTACATTTGTTTCCCACGCATAACTGTGGAAGAATCCTAGTGTGACTTGGTAGTTTATTTTTCCACGTCGAACTGTGGTAGGGGTTGCAAAACCTGGACAGTTTGTGAAAACTGTTGTAAAGCCCAATACAGGGTGTGTATCACTTTTTAATATAATTACTTGGTGTTAGGTGATCACCAAGTAGAGAGGACTATGTCTGGACTTAAGAATAAACCACTTGTTTAAATTGTTGTGTTCATCTTTCACTTACTCTGTTTTATACTTATCTATTGTGCTTATACTTGCAAATACAAAAATCTGTTTTTAGATTCACTCTGATAGTTAGTTCTAGTTAGTGTATATATGTGATTCATTTAGTAAAATTGTTTCAAAAGTCTAATTAGTTCTCATAATGATTCAAGTGAGGAGTAATCAACCTTTGGGAAACCTGTTGAATAATAAGTCACTTATATCTCTACTTGACTTATTAACTGGGCTGTTTTAATTTGGAGGATTTTAATCCTAAAAGTTTTTAACAGAAATTTTAATTGGAACTCAATTCACCCCCCTCTCGAGTATCCACTCCAACCAACATTTGGTATCAGAGGTTTACTTTTCATCAAACCAGTATTTCATGATTTTCAAATTCTATTCAACTGTGATTTAAATTTTATCTTAATGATCTCAAAATTTCTGTTATATCTATATTTTCAGTTCTTTAAACTCCTAATCTTCTATAGATATCCTATTTTAGGTTGCTGCTACTAACAAACCACCTTTCTTTAATGGTAATAATTACGGTCAGTGGTAATTGAAAATGAAAATGTAACTTGAATTCGTAGGACCTGGAATCTGGAAAAAAAATTAAGAACAACATGTATTACCTATTACTTCTAGGGACACATGGTATCATGTAACTAAAAATGTTTATAAAAACAATTATAAAGAAATGAATGCCTTATACTATGCTTTTGGTGATGAATGATTCAATAGAATATCTGTCTGTAAGGCTACTTTTGAAATTTCGCATACTTTTTTTGTTTCTCATGAAGGAACAACCAATGTCAAATAAATGAGATTAAATACCTATAATATTAAATATGAAAATTTAAAGATAAAGCCTGATGAATGTATCTCGGAAATGTATCATAGGTTCAATTATATAGTGAACACCATGAATCTTCTTGGAATGCCAGTGGACAGCAAAGACCAAATCATGAGGCTGCTTAGATGTCTTCCTGATAAGTAGATAGGCACATCTGTATCAGTTTGAGAATCATGTGACATCAGAAAGATACCTGTAAAGGATCAAATTGGAAAACTAATGATGTATGAAGAAGAGATCAAGGTAAATCAAGAAATAGAAGAAGAACCAAAAAGTAAGTCAGTAGCATTCAAGAATCCTACCTCAAAAAGCAAAGACAAAGAAAAAGTTCAAGTACCTGTAGGCAGTTCTACAAGTAAATAGTCAAACTCAGACAGTGATGAAGAAATGGCACAACTTCCTAGAAGATTCAAAAGATTCTACCAAAATAAGAAATCCTTTAAGAAGTCAAACTTCAAAGGAAAGTATGATCATAAAGGACAATGGAATAGAGATAGAAAGTGGAATGAAAACACAAGTGAAATAGTATTGTAGAGACTCGAAGCCTGACATACATGGACGTTACATTACTTTTTCAGAATACTTATTACATAACAATAACACACACACAAGGACCGTAATAGTTTAGTGTCTTTGGAAACATGGAATATAATATTCTAATCGTGGTGAAAGATCTTCAACATCTCCCATAAAGATCTTCCTTTTTTTCTAAACCTAAATCCTTTCTTTATGTCCTGGGGAAAAGAAAACATAAAAGGGTGAGCTCAAATGCTCAGTAAGGGTAAACAAAAGAAATATCAATCACGCCATATTCATAAGAACATATCTTTTGGAAATCTTAACCTGCAAAAGAGATCATAATTTCATAACATGGGATAAATCATAGTAGTGAAATGTAATCCCAATAATCATAACATAAAACATGAAACATTGTGGCATACACACATAATCATAGAGAATCATTTCTTGTTAGTCAAGACTCATTTCCAAGACTGTCTTAGTGGACAAAGTCCCTTTCTGAACCGAGTTCATTCCTTGTTTCAGTCCTGTTTCACTGAACCGGTATAACCTACCGTTCCAGCCATGTCAATCTCATGAGATATAAAATATTTACCCAATGAATTAGAGGGAGATATAGGTCCCACCCATCTCATAATGATACCATTCTTATGTGTGCCACAAAATCATAAACCATACATAATATCATAACCCATGTAATAAAAATGGGAATCTTAAACATCATGACATCATAATACAATTCTTATAAGATAAATGAATTCATAAAAATAATCGCAACATAATCAAATCAATGTAATAATAGGAATAAAAATAGAACCCTTTATTATCTTAGATGTAAAATAATTTTTATAAAACACTTGAACTTCATTCTTGAGGAAAATATCCTTTCTACTTCAAAAACACTTTTCCTTTGTTAACATGTCATACAATTTTTAAACTAAAAGAAGTAGATTAAAAATAAACTTGAAAACTTGTAAAGGAATATTTTTTGGAAATAATGTTTTAAAAATCCATTCATGCCGTATAAGTTAAAAAACATTCTTCGTACTTTTTTCGGAAAAGTCAAAAAGTACCTCGTACGAAAAAAACGACAAAAGATTCCTTTCATATCTTTTACTAAAAACTCACCGAAGTGTAAAATTGGATATAAACTATTGTAGAAGGATATAAATATTACATATTGAGGAAACATGGATGTGGATGATAAAATAAACCCCAGTAAATTCCAAAGTATAAACAATCTCGGAGAAAAATGAGATTGTGATATTTCCCTTACCTTAAGTCCGATTTGCTTCGTAAGTGTCCGAACCTCCTGTATAATGATTTAAATAATGTCATTAACTTATTACAGAATCATATTCATTGTTATGATATCATATATGGTTCAATTATGACTTTATATTACCCGTTCTTTTGTAAATTCCATGTTAAAGAAGCGTTTTGGGTAAAATCGTTTCATTTATCGTAGGTGTTTAGACTTGTTGTTCTTGACATTATTATTACTTATATAATGATTTAATTACTTCCAGAATATAAAACAGGATTTATATATCATATATATTCAGTATATATATATATATAATAGATAGATAAATGAAATGAAACACACCGTTCATGGAGACGGTAGTCCGTACGTACGCATGAACGTTGTTTTCTTTTCCTTGTTGTCTTGAATGGAAGTAAGTATAAGACATACATATATATATATATATATAAATCCAGTAGATTTAACATGTCATATATTTCATTATTATTCATTATATATACTTTATAATCATTCATGAATGGTTAATGTGGAGAATGAATCTCATCGCGTCGTGGAGACGGTAGTCCGTACGTACGCACGAGCGATGATATCGTTCTCATGATCGTGAACTTGTGTTGAAGTGTATGTATACTATTTCAATATCAATATCACTTTATAATAATCATATATAGTTACTCATTACACCATTATACCCATCCAATTAAGGTGGTGGCGGAAAATAGATTACACCACGGCGTGGAGACGGTATTCCGTACGTACGTACGCGCGGTGATTTCCTTTTTCCGTAGGATGGATAGAAGGTTAATTAGAGTTGTTTCATATTTATAATAACATATCATTATATAATAAATACTGATGTTATTGCTTTATCATTAAACAACTAAGGAAGAATAATTTGAAGAAGAAAGAAATTGAAAAAGATCGGCAATGGATATTACCTCTTTTTGACGCGTCTTTTCTTAACCTCCACTTAAAGAACTAAGGATGGTATTTGAAGAAGACCAGGACCTATAGGATGATACTAGGGAAGTGGAGAAGAGATTTTGGAAGTGTTTGGCCGAGCTTGAATGCTCAAATTGGTGTGAGGAGGAGAGGGAGGAGGTGCCCTTTTATAAGGGAGGAGAGGGGCACCTTAGGAAAATCTCAAAATATGTTTTTACATTAAGGTCAAATTCGGTTTATAATGGTTCCAAAGGGTCTTATTTGGAATATAAAGTGGGGATGGGTCGATATCCTCTCATCCAATAGGATTTAGACATGTTTAGGTCATTATTTTAACCTTATCAATTAGATTTAACTCTAAGTTAAATAATTTTACTTTTACCGTGTCTTTTTGTTCTCTTACACTATATGGTTAATAAACATACCCTAACAAGCCAAACTAACCCCAAGATGTTTATTATTAACATATATATCCTTATCTAAGTCATTTTTCCGAACCTTAGATTTTTAAGAATTAAATAACAATTAATAATATAATATTTGTTTTAAAAACTAATTTATGTCAATTTTGACACTATTTGGTACATGATTTTTATGAAATTTATAACAGAATGATAGGTTCGAACCAAGTTACTTATATCAACAATAACATGTCATATTAATCTAGAAAATTAATTTAAGTCATAAAAAGTCTCAAATTACATTTATTTGGGCATTTATAACATCAATTATGTTAATATTTCATTAATAAGACAATTACTGCATCATCATTGTGTCATAATAAATGATAATTATTTAATCCATAAAAATTATTAATAAATTCCTATGATATATATAATTGTATTAGTTTTCTGTAGACTATTCATTTTTTACGTTTCATGAAGTTAATCACTAAATTAAAATTATTATACTTATAATATTTAAGAAAGTGACATGTTGTCACATTCTTTGGTTTTAATAATAATTAAATTATTTTCATGAAACAAAGTCCATTAAATGAATATAATCCGACCCTTAGGTGATATGGGTCGAATTTTAGTCATCCAATAGGATTTTTCCAAGTGTTAGTGTAATTTTATAATCTTATATTTACCCTTAATTACCCGATTTACCTTTAACTATAGTAAATAAAATTTACCGTAGTTACTATTCACAATGCCCAAAAATAAAAAGTAGCATATTAACATAATTTTTACCCACTGATTCCGAATATGGAATCAATTTTTCCAAATTCAATACAAAAAAGTTGCAGAAATTAAATTAAAATTAATCCCGTTGTCGAAAGAAAATGTGTTTCTCTTTAAAACATTGCAAAAGATTGAATTGATTTAACCTATGAATTCAAGGTAAAATCATTGATAATGACATACATTATATTAAATGGTAAAAATATATTCTATTTATACTTTAAAACCATTAAATATTATAATTTAACCACATAATATATTATGATGAAAAAAGTTGTTTTTAATTAAAATATAGCATGTTTTTACTATTCATTAAAATATGAAAGTTATCAGAAAAATATCAAAACTTTATCTAATGTAAATTTTTATATACTGATTCAAAAGAAGAATTTTATTTTGTCAAATTGAACATATAAACATGTCAAAACTAGATTTAAAGTGGGTGTGCCATCAAAAGGCGGCAAAACTGCATTTTTTGAAAAATACTTATTTTACCCGAAAAATTTATTTTGTTCTTATACCATGTTCTAGAAAATGTGTAAGATGAATAATAATGTTATAAAATTAAAATTTTAGTTAATACTATTCGTAACGGCTAGTTCATCACAATATTATAATAATATATCGTTGTTTATTAAAACTCGGTATTACGTACAACACATGCTATCGAGGAAGGTCGTGATTGCGTGTAATGAAAGCCAAGTCAGGGTTGCGTGTAGTGCACAACTCCTTTTTTGTTGCGTATAACATAATCCAACCATATTTTATTTATACATTGAATATATATATATATATATATGTATACACTCAATGTTGTGTAGAATAACTTCTATCAAACAAACTTTAAATTGTGTGTAACAAGAGCCAAGAAAAGTGTTGTGTATACTGCAAGCTAATACAGTGTTGCGTATATCGCAAGATAATATTTGTTTTTCATACAATTGAAGATATGAATGAAATTAAAAAGAATGTATCTTATAAAATCTCGGGTTGTTATATTCTACCCCCCTTAAAATGATTTTCTCCCTCGAAATTCATTGGGGTTTTAAATGGTTTACTACTCGAAAGTTTCTTTAATAGAAACCCACATCGAAAAAAAGAATACCAAAACATGGTTTTAAAAACTGATGTATGAAACGTAACGATTACCCAAATAAACTAATCACTAGCTTTCCACATAGGTGAAAATATGGATATGGAGGAGAAATCTCACCATCATGTTCTGATGGAGAGTGGTAGAGAACATGGCTATGGAAAAGCCAGCAATCACAAAGCCATAAATTTGCGATGATCTGTGGTACCATCTAATTCATCATATATAAGAGCACTAGGAAAACATTTTTGGTTTTCAAGATAATTTCCCTAAAGTTTATGAATTTGGAATTAGAAGAAATACTTTCGTGATTTTGGTATAGTCTCACCGTTTGTCGTTCTTTGGAAAATTTCCACTTCATCTCTTAAAGAAATGAATTTGAATTTGTCATTCGTGATGTGTTAGCAGATCATGTGATAGAATGATGGGTCATTCCATCTGTCTCAAAAAAAAGGTTAGAAAATTTATCAAAAAAATACCTAAGTCCATCTATAGTGAGATTAATCATATATAGTTCCTAAAATGGACTTATACTTCATATATCATACTGCTTAATATAATAAAACGGGTTTCTACTAAACAGGGACTTCCTGTAGGCCAGTGGTAGGCGATAAAGGCCAGTCGCACTTCGGTTGTGGGTTCGACACCCACAGCCTTGTCTGACGCGATGGGTTTTTGCTCGTCCTGCAGGTTGTCCTTTTTCTTAAACTACATTACTATAACATCACATAAATAATATCTAAAAAAGTTATATCCTTAAACAATACTAACTTATGGTTAACATAATCCATTCCAATCTTAAGGCTTATCTAAAATACTTCGGTCCAAGCTCATAGTCTAAAGAAAATGATAACTTGAAATGTCGTCAACCAAACATGTGAATACCATCATTTATCCCTCATATATCTTGTTGGTAACATTCCAATCATGTGAATACCTTAATCATGTATTCTCTTGAAAAATGAATACCCATTAAACCTTAGTGAAAACATAAATGCTGTCAAAAGTTAACTCTTTCAACATACCAAAATCCAAAAATTCTATATACTCAATCCAATACATAACATTCTCCTTATATCAGTCATGAGCTCATGAATACTATCAAACATTTAATTTTCTCCTTATCCCTTCATTATAGGCATATAATCTACATTCCAAAAATATCTGAATAACCTTTCATGGATACTGGTTACATTAATCATACACTTTCAAAACTCATGGAAAGACAATAGTGTAACAATCCTTAGATGTCTCTTTATTCCATAGTACCATGAGATTACTTATACAACATTACACATGATAAACATGTAATCATTCCACTACATTCTTAAACCACTGACCGAGCTTCAAAAATTCTTTCATCTAACATATCATTTGTAGTCTCTTCATCATCATCCACATAAATACTACCCATACGACCATACTGATTCTCTTCATGAGACTTTCCCTTAGGGCATTGGTTGTCATAATGCCTGTACATTCCACATTTAAAACATTTAACCATTGTTGATGTAATAGCAATACCATTATCCTCATCCCTGGTGTTAACTAAACCTTTTCCTTTGCACTTACTGGATTTGTGTCCTTTTCCACACACAAAGCTTCTTCCAGTTCCTTTGAAACATTCTCCTTGATGCCTCTCCCCACATGATTTACATAGGGGAAATTGAACTTTCTTTCCTCTATGATCATCATGAAACTCCATCTTTCTCTTATTAGTCGAGTCAGGAAACTTACAAAATTTTACTTTATTGATCATATTATGATATTGCTGATTCGGCATAATAATGATGTTTGGACTTCCAAATCCCATTTCATTTGGTTTCTCATGAATAATATCATCCCATTGTTCATCATATCCTCCATTATCGTGAATCATCTTGTTTCCAGCCATTTTCTAAAACCCAAAAAGAATAGTGTGAGAGGCAAAAAATCATAATAAAGGGGGAGTAACTTCAATATCTAACATCTTTGGTTTAATCTAATATCGTTACCATAGTTCTAGGACTATATCCTATACATATACTTATCCTTAGGGACATCCCTAGACATACCTTAGAAATATCTCTAGGGATCTCACTAACGTTTTCGCATCCTAGTTTCCAAAGGTTGACTAAACCTTTCCTCTGATACCAACTGTAGAGACCCGAAGCCTGATATACATGGACATTACATTACTTTTTCAGAATACTTAGTACATAACAAAAACACACACACAAGGACCGTAATAGTTTAGTGTCTTTGGAAACTTGGAATATAATCTTCTAATCGTGGTGAATGATCTTTAACATCTCCCATAAAGATCTTCTTTTTTTTCAAAACCTAAATCCTTTATTTATGTCATGGGGAAATGAAAACATAAAAGGGTGAGCTCAAATGCTCAGTAAGGGTAAACAAAAGAAATATCAATCACGTCATATTCATAAGAACATATCTTTTGGAAATCATAACCTGCAAAAGAGATCATAATTTCATAACATGGGATAAATCATAGTAGTGAAATGTAATCCTAATAATCATAACTTAAAACATGAAACTTTGTGGCATACACACATAATCATAGAGAATCATTTCTGGTTAGTCAAGACTCATTTTTAAGACTATCTTAGTGGACAAAGTCCCTTTCTGAACCGAGTTCATTCCTCGTTTCAGTCCTGTTTCACTGAACCAGTATAACCTACCATTCCAGCCATGTCTATCTCATGAGATATAAAATCTTTACCCAATGCATTGGAGGTAAGTATAGGTCCACCCATCTCATAATGATATCATTCTTATGTGTGCCACAAAATCATAAACCATACATCATAGCATAACCCATGTAATAAAAATGGGAATCTTAAACATCATGACATCATAATACAATTCATATAAGATAGAGGAATTCATAAAAATAATCTCAACATAATCAAATCAATGTAATAATAGGGATAAAAACAGAACCCTTTATTATCTTATATGGAAAATAATTTTGATAAAACAATTGAACTTCATTCTTGAGGAAAATATCCTTTCTACTTCAAAAAGACTTTTCCTTTCTTAACATGTCATATAATTTTTAAACTAAAAGAAGTTGATTAAAAATAAACTTGAAAACTTTTAAAGGAATATTTTTGGAAATAATGTTTTAAAAATCCATTCATGCCGTATATGTTAAAAAAACATTCTTCGTACTTTTGTCGGAAAAGTCAAAAAGTACCTCGTACGAAAAAACGACAAAAGATTCCTTTCATATCTTTTAGTAAAAACTCACCGAAGTGTAAATTTGGATATAAACTATTGTAGAAGGATATAAATATTACATATTGAGGAAACATGGATGTGGATGATAAAATACACCCCAGTAAATTCCAAAGTATAAACAATCTCGGAGAAAAATGAGATTGTGATATTTCCCTCACCTTAAGTCCGATTTGCTTCGTAAGTGTCCGAACCTCCTGTATAATGATTCAAATAATGTCATTAAATTATTACAGAATCATATTCATTGTTATGATATCATATATGGTTCACTTGTGACTTTATATTACCTGTTCTTTTGTAAATTTCATGTTAAAGAAGTGTTTTGGGTAAAATCGTTTCATTTATCGTAGGTCTTTGGACTTGTTGTTCTTGACATTATTATTACATATATCATGATTTACTTACTTACAGAATATAAAACATGATTTATATATCATATATATTCAGTATATATATATATATATATTAGATAGATAAATGAAATGAAACACACCGTTCATGGAGACGGTAGTCCGTACGTACGCATGAATGCTGTTTTCCTTTCCTTATTGTCTTCAATGGAAGTAAGTAGATGACATACATATATATATACATAAATACAGTATATTTAACATGTCATATATTTCATTATTATTCATTATATATACTTTATAATCATTCATGAATGGTTAATGTGGAGAATGAATCTCATCGCGTCGTGGAGACGGTAGTCCGTACGTACGCACGAGCGATGATATCGTTCTCATGATCATGAACTTGTGTTGAAGTGTATGTATACTATTTCAGTATCAATATAACTTTATAATAATCATATATAGTTACTTATTACACCATTATACCCATCCAACTAAGGTTGTGGTGGAAAATAGATTACACCACGGCGTGGAGAAGGTATTCTGTACGTACGCACGCGCAGTGATTTCCTTTTTCCGTAGCATGGATATAAGGTTAATTAGAGTTGTCTCATATTTATAATAACATATCAGTATATAATAAATACTGATGTTATTGCTTTATCATGAAACAACTAAATAAGAAGAAGTTGAAGAAGAAAGAAATTGAAAAAGATCGGTAATGGATATTACCTCTTTTTGACGCGCCTTTTCTTAACCTCCACTTAAAGAACTAAGGATGGTATTTTAAGAAGACCAGGACCTCTAGGATGATACTAGGGAAGTGGAGAAGAGATTTTGGCAGGGTTTGGCCGGGCTTGAATGCTCAAATTGGTGTGAGGAGGAGAGGGAGGAGGTGCCCATTTATAAGGGAGGAGAGGGGCACCTTAGGAAAGTCTCAAAATATTATTTTACATTAAGGCCAAATTCGTATTATAAGGGTTAAAAAGGGTCTTATTTGAAAGATAAAGTGGGGATGGGTCGCAATCCTCTCATACAATAGGATTTAGACAATTTTAGGTTATTATTTTAACCTTATCAATTATATTTAACTCTAAGTTAAATAATTTAACTTTTACCGTGTCTTTTGGTTTTCTTACACTATATGGGTAATAAACTTACCATGACAAGGAAAACGAACCCAAAGTTGTTTATTATTAATATATATATCCTTATATAAGTAATTTGGCCGAACCGTAGATTTTTAGGAATTAAATAACAATTAATAATATAATATTTGTTTTAAAAACTAATTTATGTTAATTTTGACACTATTTGGTACATGATTTTTATGAAATTTATAACAGAATGATAAGTTCGAAACAAGTTACTTATATCAACAATAAAATGTCATATTAACCTAGAAAATTCATGTATGTCATAAAAAGTCTCAAATTACATTTATTTGGGTATTTATAACATCAATTATGTGAATATTTCATTAATAAGACAATTACTGCATCATCATTGTGTCATAATAAATTATAATTATTTAATCCCTAAAAATTATAAATAAATTACTATGATGTAGATAATTGTATTATCTTTCTGGGGACTATTCATGTTCGAAGTTTCATGAAGTTTATCACTAAATTAAAATTATTATACTTATAAGATTTAAGAAAGTGACATGTTGTCACATTCTTTGGTTTTAATAATAATTAAATTATTTTCATGAACAAAAGTCCATTAAATGAATATAATCCGACCCTTAGGTGATATGGGTATACTTTTAGTCATCCAATAGGATTTTTACAAGTGTTAGGGTAATTTTATAATCTTATATTTACCCTTAATTACCCGATTTACCTTTAACTATAGTAAATAAAATTTACCGTAGTTACTATTCACAATGCCCAAAAATAAAAAGTAGCTTATTAACATAATTTGGACCCACTAATTCCAAATATGGAATCCATTTTTCCAAATTCAATACACAAAAGTTGCAGAAATTAAATTAAAATTAATCCTCTTGTCAAAAGAAAATGGGTTTTTCTTTAAAACATTGCAAAAGATTGAATTGATTTAACCTAAAAATTCAATATAAAATCAATGCTAATGACATAAAATATATTAAATGGTAAAAATATTTTCTATTTATACTTTAAAACCATTAAATATTATAATTTAACCACATAATATATTATGATGAAAAAAGTTGTTTTTAATTAAAATATAGCGTGTTTTTACTATTCATTAAAATATGAAAGTTATCAGAAAAATATCAAAACATTATCTAATGTAAATTTTTATATCCTGATTCAAAAGAAGAATTTTATTTTGTCAAATTTAACATATAAACATGTCAAACAATATATTTAAAGTGGGTGCACCATCAAAAGGCGGCAAAACTGTATTTTTTGAAAAATACTTATTTTACCCAAAAAATTTATTTTGTTCTTATACCATGTTCTAGAAAATGTGTAAGACGAATAATAATGTTATAAAATTAAAAATTTAGTTAATACTATTCATAACGGCTAGTTCATGACAATATTATAATAATATATCATTGTTTATTAAAACCCGGTATTGCGTACAACACACGCTATCGAGGAAGGTCGTGATTGCATGTAATGCAAGCCAAGTCAGGGTTGCGTGTAGTGCACAACTCCTTTGTTGTTGCGTATAACAGAATCCAACCATATTTTATTTATACATTGAATATATATATATATACACTCAATGTTGCGTAGAATAACTTCTATCAAACGAACTTGAAATTGTGTGTAACAAGAGCCAAGAAAAGTGTTGCGTATACTGCAAGCTAATACAGTGTTGCGTATAGCGCAAGATAATATTGGATTGTCGTACAATAGAATATATGAATGAAATTAAAAATAATGTATCTTATAAAATCTCGGGTTGTTTCAAGTATGCTATGAATGTAAATGAAAAGGTCATCTGAAAGAAGACTACCCCAAGTTTAAATTCAAGAGAAAATATGAGGATAAGGGAAAAAAGTTATAAAAAGTCTATGAAAGCCACTTGGAGTGCTTCGGAAGATAGTTCGAGTGAATCATATGCTTCAGAATTAGAACAAAACAAACATACCAATCTTTGTTTTATATCTGAGACATCTTAGGTAACAATTAATTCCCATGTGCATAAAACTCATTATAATAGCGAATCTCATAATTATGAAGATATGACTAAGGAATAATTATTTGAATATTTCGAAATGCTTGAGGATAATTTTAATGAACTCAAGGTCAAATATAAGTCATTAAAAAGACATCATGCTTTAAATGCGGATTACAAGTCAAATCTGGACATAGAAAAATAGAAATTTTCTAAACTGCTAAAGGAAAATACAGAGATAATATTATATAATGAACAATTAATAAAGGATATTGAGATTTTCACTACTAGTAGGGATACCTTGACATAGTTTCTAGGAAAATATATTGCTCTAAAATATACAACTGGTCTAGGATATCAGCCTGGACAGAGGTAATTTAGAAAAACCAAATAAGTTCCAAAATATGGACAGTTCACTGCTAATTCTGGACCATCTTTTGAGAAAAAATTTTCAAAAGGACCTAACAAAGTATTTATGTCTCAAAATATGTTTTTTGACTTTTGAAAACCTATATAGAAAATATGGGTTCCCAAAGTTTTACTAGATAACCTCTTAGGACCCAAGAAGAATTATGTACCATAACTACCCCATGATTAATCTGTTTTTCAGGGTAATTTACTAAATATTTCCATTAATACCTTATGGTACTTGGATAGTGGATGTTCGAGACATATGACTGGAGACTATTCTTGCTTCAAGAGTCTAACTAAAGTTGATGGTTGGCATGTCACCTTTGGTGACAAATAAAAACAAAAAAAATTGTCAGCTTAGGCTAGATTGGTAACCCTGATACAATATTAATTTCTAAAGTACTTTTTGTTGATGGATTAAAGTACAATTTACTTATAATATCTCAGTTATGTGATGATGGATTTAATGTTAAATTTGAAAATTATTCATTCCATGTTTTTAATTCAAAAAATGATTTAGTGTTCACTGCATGTAGAAATGAGAATGTATATGTTGTTGATTTAAATTCCTTATCTAAAAATAATGTTTCCTGCTTAAATTCTTTTCATAAAGAGTCTTGGTTGTGGAACAAAAGGTTAGGACACTATAATGTTTACTCACCTAGAAATATATATAAGAAATTTTTAGTTAGAGACTTACCTAAATAAGAATTCCCACTTGATAAAGTGTGTAATCCCTGTCAAAAGGGAAAACAACACAAAGTTTCTTTAAAACCAAAGAAAGAGGTTTCAACATCTCAACCACTTGAGTTGGTCCACATGGATTTGTTTGGATGATCAAGATTTTCAAGTCTAAATGGGAATCACTATGTCTATGTCATAGTGGATGAATTTTCTAGATATACTTTGGTATAATTATTTGTTCACAAAAGTGAATCAGGTTCTTACTTTATTAAATATTCCAAATCTGTTGAAAATCATAGTGGACTTAGAATTAAGACCATGACAAGTGATCATGTCCATGAGTTTGAAAATCATGAGTTTGAATAATACTGCTCACATAATGTCTATACACACAAAATTTCTTTCCCTAGGACACCTAAAAAATGGAGTTGTAGAAAGAAGAAATAGGACCCTTCAAGAAATTTCTAGAACAATGCTTTATGAGTATGACTTAAAAGTTTATTTCTGGGATGAATATGTAAATGAAACCTGTTATATTATCAATAGAGTACTAATTAGACATGTTCTAAAAAGGAACCCTTATGAGCTTTAGAATAATAAGAATCCTAAGGTTAATTACTTTAGAGTTTTTGGTTGCAATGTCTTTATTCTTAATACTAAAGATAATATTGAGAAATTTTCTTCCAAAAGTGATGAAGGAATTTTCCTGGGTTATTCTATCTCAAGTAAAGCCTATAGAGTGATCAATAAGAAAACAAAATTTGTGGAAGAATCTGGTCATGTAAAATTTGATGAGACTGATCCACATGATCCTAAAACCTCTCTTAAACTTCTTGAAGAAGATTTTTCAATTTTCATCCTTAATGAATACGATAGTGAATCCCCTGTAATAGTATCTAGTTCTGGAAATTTTATAGAATTTGCACCTGCAGTTTCTGAACCAATAGATGACAACGAAGAATCTAGTTCAACCCTTCCTAGTGGTTTTAGGACTCTCAAGAATCATCTTCTAGATGCCGTTGTAGGTGATTTAAAGAGAGGAACAAAAACTAGAGCTTCTCTAAGAAACCAAGTTGAACATGAAGCCTTTCGTTCACAGCATGAACCCAAAAATATTAATGATGCTATCAATGATGAATTTTTGGTAATGGCTATACAATAAGAGCTAAATCAGTTCTAAAGAAACAAATTTTGGGAATTAGTGGAAAGACCTAAGGACACGTTGACAATAGGCACTAAATGGGTGTTTAGGAAAAAAGATGATGAGTCTGGGAATATAGTTATAAATAAGGCCAAGACAGTTTCACAAGGATATAGCCAAGAATAAGGAATAGCCTATGAGGATACCTTTTCCCCTGTAGCTAGACTAGAAATTATTAGGATACTACTTGCTTATGTAGCTCATATGAATTTTAAACTTTATCAAATGGATATCAAAAGTTCTTTTCTAAATGGGTATATAGTTGAGGATGTGTTTGTTAAAAACCCCACATGTTTTACAAATCCCCATCTTTTAAATCATGTGTTTAAACTTTATAAAGATTTATATGGTTTAAAACAAGCTCTAAGAGCATGGTATGATAGGCTCAGATCATTTCTTATTTCAAAATATTTTACCAAAGGGAAATCTGATCATACTCTTTTTCTTAAAAGGATTTCAAAGGATGTTTTGACAGTACAAATTTATGTGGATGATAATATTTTTGGGTCTTTTAAAAACTCTTTCTGGGTATATTTTTCAAAAATGATGCAAAATTAGTTTGAAATGAGTTTAATGGGAGAACTCAAATTTTCCCTTGGATTTCAGATCATTCAAAATAAAAATGGAATTGTCTTGAATCAAAGTAAATATTTTAAGGATCTTCTAAAACGTTTTTCTTTGGATGGTAGTAAAGGCAGTGACACACCTATGAGTACCACCAGTAAGTTGGATACTGATGAAGCTGGAGAATTAGTGGATCAAACCATCTGTAGAGGTATGATACAGAGTCTACTCTATCTTACAGCTAGCAGACCTGACATTATGTTTAGTGTATGCATGTGTGCTCGCATTTAGGCCAATCCAAAAGAATGTCAATTAACTGCAGTTAAAAGGATTATTAAATATCTCAAACATACTCCCAACATCAGAGTATTCTATCCAAAAGGACAATCATTTGATCTGTTGAGTTATTGT
This sequence comes from Viscum album, assembly GCA_963277665.1. Lineage (NCBI taxonomy): Eukaryota > Viridiplantae > Streptophyta > Magnoliopsida > Santalales > Viscaceae > Viscum > Viscum album. The sequence continues at coordinate 1,223,596,486 of OY728159.1, forward strand.
GATGCTGATTTTGTTGGTTACAAGTTAGGTGGAAAAAATACCTCTGGGACATGTCACATTTTTGTCAAGTCACTAGTATCTTTGTGTAGTAAGAAGCAGAATTTTGTTGCATTATCCACTGCTGAAGCTGAATACATAGCTGTGGTAGTTAGTGTGCTCAAATTCAATGGATGAAACATACTTTTCTGGATGATGGATATCAATTCAAACATGTCACTATAAAGTGTGACAATACAAGTGCTATTAACATTTCAAAAATCTAGTATCTCATGCTAGGGCAAAGCATATTGATGTGAGACATCACTTTTTGAGGGATCATTATCAAAAGGGTGATAACACTCTTGAATTATTTGGCACTGAACATCAATTGACTGATATATTCACAAAGCCCTTGAATTCTAAGAGGTTAAATTACATCAAACACGAGTTAGGGTTGATTAATTTCAGTGCAGGACACCTCACTATTAGACTTCACAGTTAGACCTCACCATTAGACCTCATAGTTAGACCTCACTGTTAGGCCTCACAGTTATACCTCACCATTCGACCTCACAGTTATACCTCACCGTTAGACCTCATAGTTAGACCTCGCCATTGATCCACATAGTTGGACCTCACTGATAATCCTAACTGTTACACCTCACTATTTCACCTCACTAGTGTACCTCACTGGTACATCTCACTATGGGATACCTCACTATTTAATTTAATTTTATGCGGGAATCTGAACCAGTTTTATTCATATTTCTATTTTATTTTTCTTTGAATCCCTACATGATAAAACTAAAGGCTACAAACATATCTCAATCTAACTTTCGTTCTCAATCTCGATCATTGCTCTCGAAATCCCTAAACCCTAACTCTCAATTTGAGCCCTCAAACATCTCTCAATCCCCATGGATAGAATCAAGTGACCCTAATCTATCAATGATGATGCACCAAGGACAAAGAGAACTCGAGCCAAATCCAGTGGCACCAGTAATAGACCGATAGGACCTGTCAACCCACATCTGACCAAGAGAGAAATCTTTGCTATGAAAGAGTTAAGTGAAGAATGGTTGATATCGAGAAAGTCATTAGAGATGGAAGAACTCAAAGCCCAAGGATGGACCGAATGCATTGCCAATAAAAATGGACAGTACTACCCAAAGATTGTGAAATAATTTTATGAATATATGATGTTCGAAGAAGAAGATGATGTGAATAGGCTAATATCCAGTGGCAATGGCATTGAAGTCAGCTTCTCGTCTGCTGAGTGGGCTGCCTATTTGAGAGTTCCTCATGAAGGAGTATATGATTACTACTCTGGAGTGGCTCCTCTAGATAGTGACGTTTTTTAATATGAAAAAGCTCTGGAAGAACTGACAGAAATTAAAAATCAAGGAAGATCATTGCAGCTGAGATGAATGGAGAAGATAGGATTTTGTTTAAGTTTGTTCAGCATGTGATTAGTCCCAGGATAGAGGATTTTTCAGTGTTGAAGTATCATGACATATTATTGATGTTATTACTAAAGCATCGAGAGAAGATTAACCTTTGTAGGTTAGTGATGGCATAATTGAAGTATATGACTAAGGCAAGCTCAATATCCAATGACATATTCCATGCGAAGCTAATTTCAGTAATGCTAAAGGTAAAGGGTGTATCTGGAAATCAAGAAGATATGATAGTGGCTAAAAACAGTGTTTCTATATCAACGGTAATTTGAAAATTCATGAAAAATAGCTGGAATCCCTGGAAGAAGGCATGAGTGAATGATGAAGGAAGGGTTTATGAAACATTTGACCCTACTACTCACCCATCTAGCCCAAAATACAAGAGAGATCCAGGCCTGAATCCTGGTGAACCAGAACCAGCTTATTCAGATGATGAGGAGGAAGTTGAAGGAGTTGTGGTCCCAGAAAGAGAGATCAACTCCATTGATGATGGGAGTGATCCTGACTGTCTTAATAGTCATGTAAGGACAGTAGCTTTTGGAGCAGCTAGCCCTCCAAAAGAACTGCTTGGAAGAGAGTGTGTTCTGAATGACAATGATATTAAGACCACTAAAGAAGAAGAAGCATCTCAGAATATTTTCAAAGACACATATCAAGAGGATGAGGCTATCGAGTCATAACATATTTCTCATGAGGGAGAGGAGGATTCTGATAAGGATGAAGGAAGGGAGGATGTTTATGAAGATGATGATGAGGAAAATGAAGAAGAGGATCTCAGTTTGAGCCCTCGGATAGATAATACAAACAAGAAAGTGTCTGATCCCGAAGTAGGAGTGTCATATACTGCCATTGATATTGAATTCATTGATGACTCAGTGGGGTATGAGACCCACCCCACTGGTGAACCAACAGAGGAGAAGGTTATTGAATCTATTGGAGTTGCAAAGGAGGTTGTGGAATTACCTGGAGCAAAACAGATAGAGTATAATTCTCAGGAGAGAGATCTAAGTGAGGGGGAGCATTTTGGTTCTATATCTATTCTCAAGGACATTGAAGAATGGTCAGAAGATCCTGGATATCTGGTACTTGGAATGGATTATGATTATTCAGATTGTGATATGTCAAGAAAAATACATTTTGTACCTGCTGTTTTGGACCTTGTCACAGTACCTTCAATGGTTCCCCTTCCTGAGAACCTTGCCACTATGTATGATCTGGAAAATCTAAAAACTGATCTGCACCAGATGTTTTATAACAAGGCTTCTGAAATGGAAAAGGCAATAGGCTTGATTCAAGAGGTGATTGTCTCTGAGATGGCTAAATTTCAATCTTCCATTCAAGCCAGTTTTTTCGAAGAAATATCACAATGCCAGAATCAACTCAACGATGTTTCTCAGTCTGTGGAACTTCTCAGATAGTTAGTGGTAAGCCTGACTACTCTTGTGGCCTCTAACGGCCAAACAGAAAATGACATTCACTATATCAAAAGTGTGATAAAACATATGGTTACCGTGTTTGAAAGTTTTAAGGAATCCATGAATGCTCATGTGAAGGTCCAGGATGAAGATGTGAAGAATCTTATCAGTGGTTTGACAAAGTATTGTAAGGAAACTGTTGCTTTCTCTATAAATCCTTTTTCTGCCTTTGCCTCTACTTCAACCTCCAGTGCACCACCTATGGACCTGTCAACTTTTAGGACAATGGTCACTGAAGAGTTTTCCAATATTTCTAGAGTTAGTTCTCCTGATCCTCAATCTATTACTCAGATTCTATCCACTACCAAAGAAGTTCAGAAGGTAGTAAGTTACTTCATGCAAGAGGATTCCTAGGACCAGAAGAGTATAAATGAACAAATTAATTTTTATTATAAAAGGATTTACTCCAAGCATCATATGGATACTCATTTCAAGCTTCTATTGGAAAACATCTAGATTCCACCAGTCACTAGAGCCTTCAAGGAACATGTTACTCAGTTGGGCTAGTTGACTCTAGCCTTGGAAAAATTTATGGAGAAAAAGGATTATTTCATATCATCTGTGGAAAGAGGAGGAAGCATTATTATGGACTTTAGAAACCTTCTTCTACCCTTTATTCATGTGGACTGCACCCCTGTCATCATCCCTCATGCCTTACCTGCATCTTAGCCCATTAGTTCTTCCATGATGTCTCCTGCTGAAGCCATCAGAATTCTTACTCCATTGATACCTCAGTGATCTACCCACTACAGACCCACAGGAGCTTCTGTTACTGCCCCTCCACTCATTCTTACAGCAATTCCCAAACCTACATTTCCACGTGCTCATTCTCCATCTTCTTCTTGCAAAGGGAAAGACCACTTGTCTGAGGCTGATGGGGATTGAGTTTTTTTGTGTCTTTTTGATCGGTGGTGTATGTTTTTTTTGAATCATGTAATGTCATTTCATTAATAAAATCTTTCTCTATTCTCTCTATTTGTGTTTCTTTTTTCTAATCACTAAGGGGGAGAAATATTGTGCTACTTATAGACTAATCATGTGATTTGGGGAAAATGTGCTAATATGCTAAAATAGTCCTATATTGAATCTTTTCTACCTTTCTATCTTATGTGATATATATATTTAATACATACTGGCATAATTTCTTATTATCCAAAAGGCGGATATTGATGGACTCATCTGTTTTGATAATCCCAAATCATGTTTAAATATTGATCATGATATATTAAACCATTTGATAATCCTTTTATTCTAAATTTATATTTTTTATCCTGAACAATTTATATTCTTAGTCTCATGACTTTGTTGCATCAGATTAATGTTTACATTTATCTAAATATAAGTTCACTGTTAAAGGCTACTAGTAAGAGCCTTTTGTTCAAGGTCACCATTATAGCTCATTGTTACTCATGGATCATTGTTGCTAAAAAGTCATCGTTGAAGTTATACTGTCACTGATATAAGCTATCGGTACAAGGTCAATGTCACAAGTCTACCATTGATCTGCTTATAAAATCTTAAAGAAAAAGATTCACCATCATAAGTTCACTACTGTGAAAAGGCTTCTATTAGAAGTTCACTGTCGGACTCTTTCTCAAGTCTTCAATTGAGAGCTTCACTGTTCAAGTCTACAGTTGGACATGTCTACCATTAGTAGAAGGATACGTCTAGACAACTCCTCCTGTCGAGATAGTCTACTGTTGTTTAAAGTATACTGATGGACATACTCCACCATTAATTAAAATACCTGTTGAGATAAGTCTATCATTGGAAAGGTAATTGTTGCAATAGTCTGATATTATAGAGCTATAGTTATAAGCTTAATGTGGAAGTCTACTACGGATCAAGCCTAATGACTAAAGCCTACAGTTAAAGGTCTACTTTTGAGCCTACTGATGAAGTCCACTAATGAGGAGCGACTGTTACACAGAGTAGCAGCTACCGATAAAGAACATCCACTGACTCAATGTCCACCATTACAAGCCTATAGACAGAGAGCTACCGATGGAAGATGACTGTTAACTAGTCACTCCTACTCAAATTCTATAACTTGTCAATATAATTAATATAATGATAACGGTTATTTTTTTATTATTTTAATGCACGTGATAGTAATTAATGATATTGTTGGCTTTTCAGGAACCGTACCTTGTACCTGTAAAAAGATTATCATTCCTATTGACCGGAGATGAACATGTATAAAAGGAAACCTCAAAGATGAACAAAGTAGTGGAAAAGAGAGAAGTCTGTCCATACATACATGAATCAACCTGATGATAGAAAAAGACTTACATGCATAAAAGTATAAGGACGGCTACATACTGAATTCGAAGAACCTGAACATTCCATGAGAAAAAGAGCTTGTAACCCAACAATATGATTATCTCTACATCTGGAAGTCAGAAACTGGAAGTTGCGACACTCTGTTTTGGAGGAAACTTCTAGAGAATGATGAAAACTTCATTTTCTTCATTCCAACGAGTCTAGAGCAAATCTTCCAACATATAGAGCTTTCTAAACTTCTTTATAATATCATTATCTCTATTGTGATTAAGTATTTTACCTTTGTGAGCAGTGTGTCTGTGCTACACACACTCACTCTTGTGCTCAAACTAAGGGATACTAAAAATCCACATAAAAAACTCTCTTTACATTTGTTTCCCATGCATAACTGTGGAAGAAGACTAGTGTGTCTTGGTAGTTTATTTTCCCATGTAGAACTGTGGTAGAGGTTGCAAACCCTAGACAGTTTGTGAAAACTATTGTAAACCCCAATAGAGGTTGTGTATCACTTTTTAATATAATTTCTTGGTGGTAGGTGATCACCAGGTGGAGAGGACTAGGTCTTGACTTAAGACTGGACCTCTTGTTTAAATTGTTGTGTTCATCTTTCACTTACTCTATTTTATAATTATACGTTGTGCTTATATTTGCAAAGACTGAAATCCGTTTTTACATTCACTCTGATAGTTAGTTATGGTTAGTGTGTATATGTGATTCATTTAGTAAACTTGTTTGAAAAGTTGAATTAGATCTCATACTGATTCAACTGGGGAGTATTCAACTTTTGACAAACCTGTTGAACAATTAGTCACTTATATCTTAACTGCCTTAATTAACTAGGCCGTTTTAATTTGGGGGATTTTAATCCTAAAAGTTTTTAACAGAAATATTAATTGGAACTCAATTAACCCCCTCTTGAGTATCCACTCTGACCAAAAACACCCTTGTTTGACTTTTTATAAGATGTTTATAAAGGAATGTTTCTCTCATTTTCCAAACAATGTCCTTTTTAACCTTTTTGACAAAATTAAGGTAATAATGTCTTTTTTTAACTTATACGGTCGGTGCGGCTATTTTCCACCATTATAAAATCTTCAAAGCTTCCCTTACAAGAGTATAAGAATATTTTCAAATAAGACATTTTCTTTTATAATTATGTGACTTTTAAATGATTTCAAAAAATAGATATTTCCCTCAAATACTTTTGATTTCATCTATGTCAACATCCTCTGATGGATATTAAGCTTATTTTAAGTAGATTTATTATGATACAAAACATCCATATTGTACAGAAGTTTTTGTGATATTGTTTAATGCGGATGTGTTATTTTTATACAATTCATCGTTTATGGAGAAAGTATTCACATTTCATATAATAGTTTTAATACGACTGTTTATGTTATGTTTAAACATGTTCATATGAGCAATGCATTGGACTTAGTAAGTGACGGGTGGAGCCCGCTATAGCTCCTCGATGCATTGGTAGGTCTCATGAGACAAACTATTGTCTTGGAACAAGGCAGTAACAATATCTTATTGTTAATCTTCACACAAGGCCTTGACTATGTGGTTATGATAGTCTGGAATTATGCATTCCATCTTTATGAAAGTGGTTATTGATATTTCATGTGATTATTCGACTAGTAGAATATCCATGTGAATAATTAAATGGAATTATTTTATTTTATTTTTTCCATATTATGTTGATGTTCAATTTTAAAAGTCTTCTGTTTTAGTTATACATTGCCTTAAATGTTTATTATTATTTATGAAATTTTCCACTGTATTGTTATACTTACTGAGCATCTGATCTCACCCCTATCTATCATTTATTTTTCCTAGGATGTGAAAAAAGTATTTTTTGAATGACCTTCAGGGATAGTCTAAGGGGATATGAGTGTGGAATATGGAGACTATATTGTTGTAGTTTTTCACTTTATGATACAATGTAAGACTTTTGAATGTATCTAGTATTTCCAAGGCTACGAAACTAACCGGTCTTTCGAGACTTGATCTTTTGTGATCATGCCAATGTAATTTAATAATGCACTAACTCGGGATAACTAGGGGCAGGGCATTACAGTTGGTATCAGAACAAGTTTAGTACAATCCATGGAATCCAGATTTAGAGAAACTCTAATTAGAGCACATAGACCTAAGATGGATTTTGAGGATTAGAATAGAAGAACTTCCTATATTTTTTATATTTTAGAGATTTTGTGAGTTTTCTAGGAAATACATCCCTATCTAGATACGAGCAGGTAGGGGCAGCTCTGGCACAGATGTACCTAGAGATAAAACCTGAAAAAACTGCTTTGAGCCAAACTCGAATAGAAACCGGTGCATGAAAACGAGCCTTACTGCACTCTTGGCTACGACACTCCTGGGATATATTCTTAGGATAATCCTCATTTTCCTTACAAGCCATTATGAAGGGTTTATGAGTATATACATCTTCAAAGAAAACATTTTTTTTATGATTTTGGATTATATCCATAAATAGTTCAATTTATGTTAAGCATTTTACAAGTATGGAATTATGTATTTTGATTCATAAAATGATTTAGTTTACGCCATTGTTTAGAAATTGCGCCTAAAAAAGGAATGGAAACTGTATCAATGCACACACTCCATGTAGGTATTTCTCTCCTACTCAATATAATTATAGTGGATAAAGTGATGCAAATGGTTCTGCTCAGCTAACCACCATACTGGGACTACTCACTCAGGTTATGAATAATAACCTTACCCATACGGAGCACCCTGATCCGCAACGTAGAGGACCAATGTTAAATATCTTCATAGGGCAACAACCACCATCATTCAATGGGGGTACCAATTCACTAGTATCGGAGGAATGGAAAAATTCCTTAGAAAAAATATTCCACACCTTGGGTAGTAGAAAAAGGGAAAAAGATGTCATGGCAGTTTACCACCTCACTGGAGATGTTGATCAGTGGTTGTCATGATCCAAAACCTGAAAGAATATGATGAAGTGTCAAATTTTGAATGGAGGGATTTTAAAGATATTTTCTTAGAAAATTACTTTCCTCATGACCATCGAGTGGATATTGAAATACAATTTCTGAGTCTGAGTCAAAAGGAGGACGAGAATGTTGCAAAGTATGAGTCTAACTTTACAAGGTTAGAAAGGCATGATACAGATTATATATGTAACCCAAGAAGTAATATTGATCTTTTATTTTATTGGATAAAACCATTTCTCCATCGAGATTTAGTCTCACAATCCTTCTCGTCGTACGAAGATATTGTCTAATGTACTATCAAGACAGAAAAGGAATTATCTAAGTCATACGACTTTAAAACAAAGAAAGAGAAGAAGAGATCTGTTGATCACTCCGAAAATGGAAATAAGGGGAAGAAGGGAAAAGTTTTATATCCATCCTACAGTAAATGTGGGAAGAAACACCATGGTACTTTCTTGAAGGGAATGGGAGGCTGTAACAAGTGTGGTGAAAAAGGCCACAAATCTCGTGATTGCATGGGGAAGAAAGAAGCTACTAATGTTCAATGCTCTAATTGCAGGGAGATGGGACATTATGAAAATGAATGTGATAAGAGTCAGGGGAACATAACACAGAAAAGGCCAAGGGATCAAGGCCAATCTTATGCTATCACTAGTACTGGGGTAGAAGCTCCTACAGACGTGGTGGTAGGTAATTTAATGGTTTCCTCAAGTTTTAAAAATGCTTTATTTCATTCTGGATCATCTCATTGTTCCATATCTTCCTAGTTTTCTAAAAAAATTAGATATTTCAAATTTGATTTAACAAGGGAGTTGTCAGTTGAAACTCCTAAGGGAAGTATCATCACAACAACGTTTTGTGAATCCGTTCCCATTAGAGCATATAAATGTTCTTTATCTGCTAATCTCATTGTCATACCCATGATTTAATTTGGTATAATCCTATTTATGGATTGTCTTTCAGACCATGATGCAATTATTTATTGTAAGAAGAAGGAAGTTACGATTTTTGATAATGATGATAAAGAACACCTTATCTTTAGATTAGAATCATCACCACCTGATTCTTATCTAGATCCACCCCCAGTAGCTCAACTAAATTAAATTACCAGGGAGGAAGAGAATGAAATAACTATGGTAGAGGAAAAGAATGTTCAAATAGAAGATGTACCTATTGTGAAAGAATATATTGGCGTTTTTCTAGAGAATTTACCTGGACATCCTCCATAACGAGAAATTGAGTTTTCTATTGATTTAACTCCTAGATCAAGGCCCATATTGAAGACCCCTTATAGAATAGAGATTGTTGAATTAGTGGAACGAAAGAAAAAACTAGAGGAATTGAATAATAAGGTATTTATTCACCCTAGTGTTTCACTATGGGGATCCCCTGTCCTTTCTTATAAAAAGAAAGATGGATCTATGAAGATATGTATTGACTATAGGGAGATCAATGCTATAACAATAAATAACAAGTATCTATTACCTCACATTGATGATTTATTTGACCAACTGCATGGAGCTAAATAATTTTCAATGATTGAACTTCGATCTGGATACCATCAATTGTCTATAAAGAAGGAAGACATTTCAAAGATAGCATTTCGAACAAGCTACGAGCCTTAAGAGTTTACAGTAATGCCTTATGGACTGACTAATGTACCCTCTTTTTTCATGGATCTAATGAACAGAGATTTCAAGGAATATATTGATGACATTGTAGTGGTATTTATTGATGATATCTTGGTATACTCCAAAAGCTATGAGGATCATGAAAATAACTTGCACATTATTCTAAAGATTCATAGAATAAATGAATTATATGGGAAGTTTAGCAAGTGTAAATTCTGGATTCAAGAGATTTATTTTCTGGGCCATATTATCTCTAAGGATGTAATCCATATTGATCCATCGAAGACCAAGGCAATCCAGAAATGGCCAGCATCGACAAGTATAAATGAGGTACACAGTTTCATTGGTTTAGTAGGTTATTATCGATGTTTCATCCAGAATTTTTCACGATTAGATAACCCATTAATGAAGCTCACACATAAAGGGGTTAAATTTGATTGGACAAAAGAGTGTGTATAATGTTTTGAAGAATTGAAGATAATATTAGTCAATGCTTTTATATTGACTCTACCATCGGGGAATGTGGATTGGTTATTTATAGTGATGCCTCAATGAAAGGGCATGGTTGTGTCCATGTGCAGAATGATAGGGTTATTTCCTATGCATCATTACAGCTGAAAATTCATTAGCAAAACAATCATACTCATGATCTTGAGTAAGCTGGTGTAATATTTTCTTTGAAGATATGGAGACATTATCTCTATGGTGAAAATATGAGATATATACCGATCAAAAAAGTTTGAAGTATATTTTCTCACACAAAGAACTCAACATGAGGAAAAGGTGATGGCTTGAATGACTCAAGGATTACGATTTCATGATACACTACCACTCGGTGAAGGTAAATAAGGTGGAGGATTCCTTGAGCAGAAAGGATTATGGTGTTTTGAACTAGATGAGTGTTAAAGAAGATCCTATATACTTGGATCTAGTAAACATGAATATGAGAATCACCATGGAAGGTGAAACATCAATACTTTTTCAAATGGTTGCCAAACCATCTATACTAGAAAGGATAATGAGTTGTCAGACCGATGATGAGGAGTTTCAAAATAACATTAAAGCTATGAATGAAGGGATATTGAGTGACTTCATATATGAAGATGGGATTTTGAAATTCGGGATGAGACTTTGTGTCCCCGATATACCTGATCTAAAAAGAGAATTGTTGGATGATTATCATAGTTCCAATTTCTCTAAACACACTGGGAGAACCAAGATGTATAGGGATTTGAAGGAACATTTTTGGTGGGACATCATGAAGATGGAGATTGCTGATTTTGTGTCAAGATGTATGGTTTTCAACAAGTGAAAGCTGGAAGGGAACTGCCTGGAGGAGTCATGAAACCTCTTCCCATACCTGAGTGGAAATGGGATAATATTACGATGGACCTTTTCATGAGACTACTATAGACTCCTAGAAGGAATGATGCAATATGGGTCATTGTTGATCTTCTTACCAAGTCAACACATTTTCTTGCTATAAGGGGGGATTTATCACTTGAACGTCAAGCAAGACTATATATTAAGGAATTTGTGAGACTTAATAGAGTACCCCTATAGATTGTTTCTAATCGTGATCCATGTTTTAATTCAAGATTCATGAAAAGTATTCATAAGGCCTTGGATACTGAACTTCGTTTGAGCACTGCCTTCCACCCTCAAATAGATGGACAATCAGAATGAACTATCAAAACCTTACAAAACATATTGAGAGCTTTCTTGGCTGACTTTCAGGGAATGTGGGATCAATATTTACCTTTGGTATAATTTTCCTATAATAATAGCTTCCATTTGAGTATTCAGATGGCACCATATGAAGAGTTATACAGAATGAAATGTCGCACACCAACTTGTTGGGATGATGTTGGTGAAAGAAAACTCTTAGGCACACAACTAGTGGAGGTAACAATAGAAAAGGTGAAGGTAATCCAAAACCACATCAAAGCAGCTCAAAGTAGGCTAAAGAGCTATGTCGATAACCGAAGGAAGGATTTGGAATTTTAGGTTGGAGATCATGTTTTCATGAAGGTATCTCTATGGAAGGGAGTTATATGTTTCGGTAAGAATTGTAAATTGACTCCCAAGTACACATGACCTTTAAAAATTCTAGAATAAATTGGGGCTATAGCTTACCGTTTGGAAATGCCTCCAAGTCTCTCCAAAGTTCACGATGTGTTCCACGTATCACTATTGAGAAAATACATGCCTAACCCATTTCCTATACTCAACTATGAGGAAGTAGAACTATAGTCCGATCTATATTATTGTGAAGAGCCCTTCAAATTCTTGATACCATAGAACAAGTGTTGAGAAACCGAATGACACTTCTAGTAAAAGTTCTATGGAGAAACCATAAGATGGAATATGCAATGTGGGAACCCGAGGAACTTATGTTGAAGAACCACCCGAGTCTTTTTATGCAGTAATATTTTAGAAATTTTTTAGGATGAAATTATTTGAATGAGGGGAGAATGTTACACCCCAATCTTCCTCTGTATGCTTCTCTTTGAATAATACAGTAGCGTGTGTTGTACGCAACTTCGAGTTCAAACGCACACCACAACCAATAAAACTAGTCGTTATGAACAGTAATACCCATTTTTTGAAATTTTATAAGTTTAATATATCAAAATGGAATTCATTTTTGGATTTGGAATATGGAAATTAGCTTAGGGTGTATTTTTGGTATTTTTCTGAAAACATTCAATTTTTGATGAATAGTGAAAACCACTGAGTTATAGTTTAAAATCGAATTTTGTTTTTAATTAATTATTTATATTATTTAAATTTATTTTATGTCAAAACAGATACATAATACCTATATAAGTTCAATTTAATTCATTGGAGTCAGTTTATAATAATTTTAGATATATAAAAATTTTATTGAACTTTTCACCGTCTTGTACCCTTCTCCAAGGAGAATTTGCAAATTCACATAAAACATAATTTTACCGTTTTCGTGAGTGGATTTCAAAAATATGAGAGACATGTTTAAAATCAAAGAGTAAAATGTGGTTCAATAAGATAAAATTAATTTTTGTTGAATAGTAACTTTTCAAATTTATTTACCATGGTTAAAAATAAATAGGGTAATTAGGGGAAAAATGATATTATTATTACCCTAAAACATATCTTAATTCTATTGGCTAAGTATAATTCGACCAAAAACAACCTTAGGAATAAAATATGAACCTCTTTGATCCACTTGGATTAGATTAGGACATTTATTATTATTTAATTCAAAGAAGAGTTAAAAGATTTAAAATTAACATTTAATAACAAAAACATTTTTAATATAGGTTTATACATGATATAAATTCTATTATAAATATTAATTATAAATCAAAATTTATTTCCTACATAATGGTATGTTATTTATAATTTTTAGGCATTAAATAATTTAATTTATTTATGACACAATGGTGATGTAGTAATTATCTAATTAATGAAATATTAAAATAATTGATTATATTAATATCCAAATAAATTTAATCTGAGTATTTTTATGAATTACACTAATATTACAGGTTAATAAGACATGTTAGGACTTATTGAATAATTTTAGTTCGAATTAAAAAAGTTTTTAGGACTTTAGCCAAAATCAATTATTAAATATTTTCAAAATTTACATAAAGGAGTATTTAAAACAAATATTATATTATTAATTGATATTCTATTCCTAAAAATCTAGTGTTCCATAAAATGACTAAGATAAGGTTATATATATTAATAATGAACCACTTGGGATTATATTGGCTTGTTATTGTAAGTTTAATAGCCATATAATATAAAAATACAAAGAGATATGGTAAATGTCAAACAATTTAACTTTGAGTTAAATATAAATGATAAGGATAATATAGTGACCCAAACCTGTTAAAATCTATTGTTTGAAAGTATTTTGACCCATACCCACCTTATCCTCGAAATAAGTCACTTTTGAGCCATTTTAAATTGAATATGAATTTATTATAAAATAATATTTTAGGTTTTTTCTTAAGGTGCCCATCACCCCTCTTATAAAAGTGCACTCCCCCTTCTCCCAAATTCATACCTTCAAAGCCTTTTGGTTCAGCCAACCCCTGAACAAATATCCTCTCAACTTCCCTAACTTAATCCTAGAGGACATCCTTTAGTCAAAAATCTATCTTAAAGAGCCATTTTGATCAAAACAAAAGGAAGAACCTGAAGAAGAGGTAAAAATCTCAACACCCCTTTCAAGTTCATTTCTTCTTCCACTTTATTTTTCTTTATTGTCTACATTCTACGATAATAACTCCAGTATATTCTATATATTGTAATGTTATTATAAATATGGTACAACCAAATTCTTTATTCTATACATCCCTTGAATGACATGTCACCATATGTGTGTATGTACGACTACAGTCTCCACGAACGCGATAAGATTCATTCCCCATCATATCCATTCCATACTAATTATCATTTGATGATTAAAAATTATGTTTAATGATGTGATATCATTCTGGATATGAATAAGATACAACCTATGGATTAAAAACATGGCATATGTAACAAAACATATAAAGAATATGAGTAAGTGAACACCCGAAATGACGATAATACTAAAATATTATTAACAAATCAATATTAAATGAACATATATGATATCATATTTATTTATATGATTCATTTATTATTCAACAACAATTATTTAATTATTATACATGAGTTTAACCTACCCTCGACCAAGGAAAAGTACAAGTTAAGGGTTTATATCCCAATCTCTTCATTATCTGAGGTTGTTTATACGTAATTATCTATTGGGACCTCTTTATCATCCACATCCATGTTTCTTAAAAATGCATTTCAAAACATTATTATTATTTTATAGACTATGGGTTAGAGTCATTTATACCCTTATTTGACTTTTTATAAGATGTTTATAAAGGAATTTTTCCATCATTTTCCAAACAAGGTCCTTTTTATCCTTTTCGACAAAATTTGGGTAAAAATTTCTTTTTTTAACTTATACGGCGGGTGTGGCTATTTTCCGCCTTTATAAAATCATTGAAGCTTCCCTTAAAAGATTATAATAATATTTTCAAAGTAAATTTTTCTTTTATAATTATAGGACTTTTAAATGATTTCAGAAAAGATATTTTTCTCTCAAATACTTTTGATTTCATCTATGTCTACATCCTTTGATGGATTTGAAGCTTATTTGAAGTTGATTTGTTATGATAAAAAACTTCCATATTGTACTGAAGGTTTTGTCAAATGTTTTACTATGGATGTGTAATTTTTATACCATTCATGGTTTATGGAGAAAGTATTGACATTTCGTATGCTATTTTTAATACGAATGTTTATGTTATGTTTAAACCTGATTATATGAGGAATGCATTGGACATAGTAAATGATGGGTGGAGACCGCTATAGCTCCTTGATGCATCACTAGGTCTCATGAGACAAACTAGTGTCTTGGCACAAGGCCTTGACAAAATATTATTTGTAGTCTTGGCACAAGGCCTTGATTATGTGGTTATGATAGTCTGGCATTATGCATTCCATCATTATGAAAGTGGTTATTGATATTAGATGTAATTATTTGACGAGTTGAATATCCATGTGAATAAGTAAATGGAAATATTTCATTTTATTTTTTCTATATTGTGATGAAGTTCATGTTTAAAAGGATTCTTTTTTAGTTATACATTTCCTTAAATGTTTATGCTTATTTATGAAAGTTTCCGCTATATTTTTATCTTTACTGAGCATATGAGCTCACCCCTTTCTATGTTTTATAATTCCCTGGAGGTGAAAAAGTATTTTATGAATGACCCACAGGGATAGTCATAGGGGATATGAGTGTGGAATATGGAGACTATGTTGTTGTAGTTTTTCACTTTAGGATGTAATGTAAGACTTATGAATGTATCTAGTGTTTCCAAGGATACCAGACTAATCGGTATTTTGAGACATGATCTTTTGTGATCATGACAATGTTATGTAATAATACAATGAATCTGGGTAACTAGGGTCAGGGCGTTACACATCCCACATGATAATCAATCTTTCACATCAATACTTCTACTATAAATACATATGGAATATCTACTATACAAAATCTAGGTGAATTTGTATACCCATGGTATTAGTAACCCATGATGGCACTCCAACTATAATCCCATTTGGTACCACCACACATGAAATGCAATGAATATTATGCTCATATAATAGGGTCAATATTATACATGTGAATACCCAAAACTATTCATTCGGGTTCAACACATAAAAATGTTGTATATTTTTCCTATATAAAAGGTAGAAAAAATAAACAATATTTAATACATTTCAAAAACTTTTCCTATCTAGGTTTTGAAGAATAAAATATTTAATTAAAAATTATCAAAATATTAAAAAATTATAAAAAATATTTAAAACACTTTTGTTGTGCTCACCTTGTAAATGAAGTGAATGCCTCCGACAACTCTATTGAACCTGTGGAAAAAAAATTATACCTAGGGTTAGACATTAATTTTCTTAATAAGAAGTTTTAAAATCATTGTTAAATACTTATAATATATTTATTTTGAATAAATAAATTCTTAGAAATATGTTTTAATATATTAAAATCCATTAAGTTCATATAACTTTGAATGTGATTAATTTCTAATGTAATAATATTTTGAAATAAATTTTTGGATTTCTCTGTTTGAAAAAATAATAATTTTGATGGATTAATTGTTATACTCAGTAGACCATAAGAAAAATTTGAGGCCACTTAGATATGTTTCATATAGGAAATTTCTCCTTAATTTCATGGGTTTACTCGATGTAACATGACTTAATATTCTATACTCTTGTGCCAATGTGATGAAAAAATTTAGTGGCCATTCCTTTCTTAGTCATAACCCTAAAATGTTTCAAAATAATATTTACAAAAATTATTATTTTTCCACGAAAAAATACTTAAATTATTCTTAATAAGTAATTATCATTTTTTTAGAATTCCAAAAATCATATTTGGGAGAAATCCATACTTATAAGATATTTGTTTTATTTAAATTTCATAAATATATATAAATTAATTAATTAAAACATAAATTAAAATTCATGGAATATCGATGATAACTTAGATGATGGCCAAATATAATTTATGAGTTACATACATAGAAGTGAAGAGTAAATGTTATGCATAAAATAATAGGTTTATTTTTATAATTATAACTTCAATTAAAAACATTATTCATTACTGACAAAAATAAACAGATAAAATAATTACCATAATTTAGTTATCCTCTCCCATGGAGATTTTATTTAAGAAAGAAACAATTTGAGACTAAAAAAACAATGAGTAAATAATTTAAGGTAAATAATTTAAAGTGAACTATTTAAATTAAATAATTATAAAATGTTTTTTTATTTTTTTAATGAAAATAAATATCATGAGAGATAATTAATTAAAAAATTAATTCCTTGCATGAAGATTTAATTTTCTTAGAAGAGTTTAAATCCAAGCATAGAAATAAAATTATATTTTCTAAACAGATTTGAAAACCCTTCCTTGTTTTTGTCATAAATTTTAAAGGTATAATTATACTTTTAAAAATACATAAATTTTGTAAATTAATATAAAACCATCATTTAAACCATAAATTTGAATGATTTATTTAAAAAATCATAACCGACCTAGATAGATGATTTTGAAAATAAAATTTAAATCAATCTCTTCTATTATAAATATATATATATATACATATATATTTATTTAAATATCTGTAAATTAGATATAAAATGATAGATTTTAGACATGATAATAGCATTTCAGAACTATAAACCTAATTTGATAAATAAAAATAAATTATCCCTTATAATAATAAATTTTTGAAATAGATAGATAGATAGTTATATATATATATATAATTAAATGTAAACTGATAAAAATAACATAAACCCTTAAATAATTTTATAAAATTTAGAAGAAAATAGAAATAACCTTTACTTGATTTGCTGAAAATTAGAAAACCAAATTCTGTTAATCTTTAGACACTAAGAAAAAAATGTTGAATGAATTTGGGGGGAGTCTTTCCTCTTTTTTAGTGTGAAATAAATGAGTTTATATAACAAGATATTTTAAAAAATCTTTTGGAATATAGGGAAGGAAAATTTAAATTTTTCATTTACCAAATTTTCATAATTCTCATTATTATTTAATTATATCTTATTATAATTTTTATACATTCTAGGTGATATAAATTGGTCCTTTATATTTGTTTTTATGTTACTAATTTTATTATGATATTTCATTATTTAACATTTATGATTATTCCACTTTATTTTTTGTTTTTCTTGTCTCATGTTTTCCTCAATTTTTTAAAATTCTCATTTTTTTAACATTTTTTGTCATTTGGTTGTCCTGTTTCACATTTTCCACTTTATCTTTTTTTGTTCTTTTTTATTCGACTCATTTCACTTTCTATATGTCGCGATTTTTTCTATTTCTTGTTTATTATCTCACTATTTTGAAGACATCATCATTATTATTATTATATTTTTATATTATAAATCACATTTCATTGTTTTCTTTTCCAAATCATTTAAAAATTTTATATATTTTTTTACATCTTGAATTTTTTTCTTTTTTCTCTTTTTTCATATTTTATTTTTTTATAAAAAACATATTTTTTATATTTTTTATATTTTTTTAAATGTTTAAATTCTTTTTAAAATATATATATATATATATATAATTCATTTTTTAATGATACTATAATTATATATATATTTGTAATTTCAAACATTTTTTATAGAAAGTCATAAATATAATTTCATATATTTATAAAATATATATATATATTAAAAATAATATTAATTTTCGTAAAAAGAATTATTTTTCCCTTAGTAATTTATTATTATTATATCATTGAAATATTAAAAAGATTATAATTTCCATATTTTATTGATTTCAAAATAATGGTAAAATTTTAATAATAATTTTTATCATGAATATTAAAATGCATATATATATATATACATTTAATTATATATTTGTAAAATGTAATCATTTTAATTTTCACCCAATTTTATTTATTCAAATAATTTATTTTTTACATAAAAATAAATGAAATATATTTATATTAAAATACTCTTTAAATATATTATTACCACATTTAAAAAAAATTACAATTTTCTTAAAGAAAACAATATCTCTTAAAAAGTAATATTTTTAAATTTTGAATTAATATATCTTAGATATATAAAATATTTTATTAAAACGACTCTTCATTGGTTTTAAATTTTTAGAAAATAATAATTTTTCAATTACAATAAATTTATATTTAAATTTATTGGGGTGTTGCAACACCCATTAAAATCAAATGTCATTATGCCACATCATGAAGTGAATATGCCTCCCTAGCATGAAAAAGTAGGCATGTAACAAAACTCATATAATTAGACACAAAATAACTCCCCATGTAGTCACATTACACTCCACCTAGGAAAATCCTTTATTAAGACTACATTTATCTATCATATCCCTGGTATGTTTATCAGGAATAATAATCCAATATGATCATTATAGGTAGCAAAACATATCATCAACCATTGAACTAAACACAACATCGAACATATCCATGAAATTATTATGAATAATATCATTATAATCATAACTATTAATAAAATCCTGAAACTTATAATAGTGGTCCTCATAAAGTCCCCATTATGCCAACATTGAGGCATCAACATAATCATAATTGAACTAATTTTCACGGTCATAGAAAAATAACCTTGATCCTTATGATTGAGTCCGGATATTCATCTTCATTATAGAGATGGGGGAATTGGATTACAAAGAATGTCTTTCCATTTACATAAGTTCATCCTCAGATCTATGACACATTAACACATGTCACCGTCTTGTTCATCATCCTTTTAAACAAATTTTTTATTAAAATGGAGAGTGAAATTTATAAAAGGTCAAAATTTGTGGGGTTTTAAATTGATGGATCCTGTGTGACTACCCTTTAACTATAAACAAGTAATTATGAGGAAGAGAACCAATATAGGAATAATTCTTGAAAGATTGTTTTTGATACCTTTTGAAGGAAGGATTTTTGCTACCAAGTTTCCATCTCCCCATGCGTGCAGAACCTCCACGTGTTGTTCGAGGAGTGCTCATCAAGATCTGAAAAAGTAGTTGGTAGACCACAGAGTGGGGTCGTTCCAGCATAAAAATGTTGGAAGCCAATTCATATTTTTTCACTACTGCAAACAACCTAAAATTATTCCTTTTTCATATCAAGATTCTATTGATCATCAATCTGGCTTCCCATGTCAGTGAATTCCCTTGCATTTTGAAAATATTAAATTCAATGACTATATAACTCTTCCTATTTTTAATTTTACCTCCACAACTCAAGATGCCTTGTACACATATTTGGAGCATTATAACTCACCCATCGTCCCTATGAAATATTATAATTTTCATTCTTTTTCAATGAGTTACTTGGTGTAAGATTACAAACAATGACCAAATTCTCCATACGTTTAATCGTGGGGGAATTTTTTTATATAAGAGTGTGTACAGTCACTTTCATATAAGAGAGAGTGCATAACCTACTTTTATGCCTATATTTATTATCTTCATCCTTAATCAACTAGTATCCTACTATAAAAACCACAACTCATGCCTTCGATTCTACCATTGAAGTGTTATTATCATATAATCATACAATGATGATGTTATTCATTGATTCAATATGGATATTAACTCCCATGTATTCCCCAGTATAGGAAAAAAATCTGATTTTATAATCAAAATTTCAATTCTTTCATATCATACATAAAAACAAAAAATAAGAGTTATTATCGTGTTATAATCATAAAATATCATCAAAAAATCATGTCATATAATAAACCATGATACTAGGGAATAAAAATTATCAATTCTACACCTTTGGGATCCTCTAGAAGTTGATCATGGATATTAGTTTTATGAACCATCCCTGATTCACCCATCCACACCCACGAACATAATTTGGAGTTCTTTTTTACATTGGAGGATCAACTAGATAAATGCAGTACTTCATTTTATTTTACTCATGAAAATGATCCAAGAACATCCCTATAAAATATTTCACATTATATCATCATCAATCCCATCACACTACATTTTTAAATTTCTATATTTTCCCACAAAAAAACTCAAATTCCCTCAAAATTATGACTATTGTGATCTATGAAAAAAATGTTCATTGTTGATTTTTTATGTGTTGAATTATTAAACCTCACTAAAATTATTTTTTTCCAAATCTAAATACATACACACACACACTTATACACATATATATATATAATTATAATAACCCCCAATATGAGTTCCAATAAAAGATAAATCTTCAAATGGTTACATCTATAATTTTTCAAGATAACAACCAAGAAAAAAATATAATCTATATTTTTTTTCAATTTATTAACTTATATTTAATGGCACCTCACAATATCTTAAAGATAAAAATCTAAGAAAAATAAATCAAGGTGATATTCCATAATTATGAATTGTTGGAACATATATGTTTTAATTTATGCCAACAGACCAACTTCACAATAAAACTAAATACATAATTCATCCTATATATAACATTTGGGATATGGGATTATTACATCTTAGTGATCTTCTCTAAAACCCAATATAATATTTAAAATTTCTCCATTAAACCCGATCTACCCTAGGATTAAAACAACATCATGATTCTATACAATCCTTAGAGAAACATTCTAAATATAAATTATTTCGGTCATAAGATTTCTTGTCATGCTAATATCCAAAAAAACAACACAAGTAAACTTTTTCTTACATTTGAGTAACTTGAACACTAATTTAAATTCCAAAATATTATAAAAATAATTTTTATGGCTACCCATACATATGTTTGGACATTGAATAGATCTCATTCTTGTGAAGAAGGCTACTCTTCTACATATTCTTTCAACGTTCCTGTCTGAAATCTGAGAAGATTCAAACTCATAATTATCTTATTTCATTTTATGTATTGTTTTTATATTATGGTAAAGGTATCCTTTAATGTCACTAATAAATTGGGGATTGAACTAAAATCACTAGTAACTTCTTGATCATTGTAAATTAAAGAACACTCTTTTGTGGAGGCTCTTCAAGGTATAGATATTGTCAATAATGATCTACCAAGATCATCTATTTATAGAAAATGGAGGATGGTGGCTACTCAGTCATTAAAGATCTTAATACCCTTTTATAGGGGCTCCATTTATGTAAATTATCCATTATTATATGGATTTAATACTCTAAGGAAGATAAATTATTGACGTACTTAGATATCAAATCTCATATTGCACATTGTTGTGGAAGAATTGATTGGAAGATGATTCCACATAGAATAGGTTTCATCTATATAATTATGTCATGTAAGGATGACCTTGATGTTATGTGGATGTTTGGGTCTGGTAACATGAAACCCGAAATTATAATCATATCCAAATGGGAAATTAACTTTTATCTATCCAATCAAAGGAACTCAACAGCATTAGTTTGGGTTAGATTTCATGGTCTAAATTGGGTTTTATGGAATCAAAAAATATTGAATGATATTATTTCAAACATTTCTATACCATTAGTGATTGATAATCATAATCTTAATAGGGATCTTGGTTTGTATGATAAAATATTGGGAGATTACAACATTGAATCAATGCTTCGGAATGTTATTAGTTTCATTTCAAAAAATCATAAGTCTTAGGGAAATATAGGGTATGAATTTGTCCTTACATTTTTTCAGGTTTATATAGTTTTTTGCCACATAATTTTTAATTGTAGGTTTTTTCATAATCTGGTAAATCAATTGCCTAAAGGTAATTCATGGAAAGATGATAATAGAATTTAAAAGGAAAAAAATACTACTTTGGATAAGGTTGAGAATTCTAGAAAAAGTGATCCCGTAAAATGGATTAAATGAAAACAAACACATTTAATTTTAATAATACCATTGTTAAAAATTGTTTTTCCCTTGTTAATGAAGAGTCATGAGAAATTCATTTAAATAGGCCCTCCAAAAAAATGAAAATTGATTATGTGCAACTGGATGGATGTCAAAGAGAAAATAGTACTCAAATCAATGGAGATGAAAACATTTTTCAAAAATAATCTCATGATGTTAAATGTTTTGTGGAATGTTTACAAGATATGAAATTTAAGGAAGTCTCCATAAATCATAAAGTTGATTCAATTATTTTTTTTGAATTGAATGAAATTACAACATCTATCCATGAAGGTAGATATTTTTTTTAAAATCGCTGTTATTTATTAGATTGCATCATATGAAGACAAAATTAAATATTTAACAGATATTCTAAATGACAAATCTTCAGGTCATATTTAGCTTTTGTTAATATCAGAAAATGAAGAAAATATCATCATGAGTTCTCCCTAGACTAAAATAGTTGAGCACTCATAATTATAGGTTGGACAAGTTCTCGGTGACTTTTAAATCCTAAATATTTTTATGAAATCTTTCTATTTAAATACTTTTAATTCCCAAATAGCATGCATTCCACACAAACATTAGTTTAAACAAACCACATGACACAATTAATAAAAAATGACTGTTGAAACCTAGTAATTATATTTGTGTGAATAAATATGAATAACTAATTTATATAATAAAAATTACGTTCCAACATAATATTAATTTATTGGTAAGTTCTTGGAAAATAATAAGATAATTTTTATTAAATTCTTTGTATTCTTAAAAAATAAGTTTTCTTCATAAATAAGTTTATTTTCTTTTTATGAGTGAATATTAATTTTTATAATTTTTTGAATTTATATTTTAAAAAATGAATTATTTCCTAAATTCATCTTATCAAAATTACCTTAAAACTATTTTATAATCTTTTTTTGAAAACATTTATTTTTTAAGAAATAGAAAAAACACTATTTTTATTGAAAAATGAATCTTCTATTAAAGTCTATATATGGTAAAATTATTTTATTTATTAGTTTTAAATTTTTATTAGTTTATTATGATTTAAAATATTATAATTGTGTTATTTTTAAATAATTTTATGCTTGAATTTATTATAAAATCATGTTGGGTTTTATAAGATAATTTTTTTGAAAAACTATTTTTTATATTTGTTTACAGATTTTATTTTAAATTGAATTCTGAAACTGTTTTTGAAATTTGAGAAATGAATGAACATTTTTGATTTATAAGGCCCATATTTAGTTAATAGTTACATTTTATTTTATTTTTCCAAATAGGATTTGTAACCTTGGTAAATTCTGTTACCACAGTAAAGGGTAAATTTTTTAATTTATATTAAAAATATAATGATAAAGACTATAAAATGACTCTAACGCATGCCAAAAATTTAATTGATGAAGATACTATAACCCTTAAAACATGATGATAAAAAATAATTTTTTTAATGGACACGTTTCTATGAAAATGACTTATATAATATTTAAATCGAAGAAAGACACTAAATATCATTTTCTTTGTCTTAAATATCACTTATGTGTCCAAATGTGGAAAATGGTATGATATGAATGAATTTAATTGTAAAATTTAAAATTAATAAACATATTTTCATTATATAAATTTATTTTTGACTTTTTGTTCAACTTAAATGATATTATTATATTAATAATATCTTACTTAATAAAACATCAATGATATCACATTCCTGTTTAAAATAATATATCAATATTAATATGGGTGTAACCAAAAATATATAATAGACTATAAATATTATTATTAATTATAGAATTTCTATCTTAATAATGGTATTTTTTAATTTTTAGTGAAAAAATAATTATATTAAATAATTACATAACATTGATGTTGTAATTATATTTTTAATGGAAATATCAAATTAATGTTGTAATAAATATTAAAAAAAATAACCTTTTAGATAATTAATTTGATAAAAAACATTCTAGATAACCCAAACCCTATAGATAAGTAATAAAATATTTTACTTGATGTTACCTTGTTATCATGTTATTTTTAAAAGTCTAAGTAATAAATAGTGTCCTAATTGACACTAATGATATTTTAACAAAGTAATTTTTATTAAATTATGTAAAAATCATAAATAATATTTAAAAAATACAAAAAAAAATTATAATATGATCTAAAATGTTATAACTTTTTAATTTATTGTATAATTCTCATCTCATAAGTAAAATTTATATCCTTTTAATATTGAAAATGTTGTTACCATTGTCAAAATTAAAATTAGTTAACTATAGATAAAACAAAATGATAATGTTTCAAATAATAATAATAAACCTGTCAAAAATGTATTGGTTGATGATATTACAACCTTATATCAACTTATATTGAAATAAATTTTATTTTTTAGGTATTTTTATGATATTGAATTTAGTATTCATTAATATTTTTTTAATTTTCAAAAAAGTGTCCCTCACCTCAATTATAAAGGGCACCTTCTCCCACACTTATTAACATCAAATTGAGCCTTCAACCTTGACCATACCCAGACAATTTCACTTATGAACATACCTCGTCACATTCTATAGGTTTTGGTCTTCTCAAAATCTAAACTGTATCATCCATAAGAGGATATCTAAAGTATGTTTTCCAACGAAGTTGTAATCTTCGTTACTGACTCTCTTTAGATTATACTTCCTCTTCATTTGTGTTTCAATTATAAGTTAATAACTCTAGTATCAACAATATTTTGTGATTTATTATTATTATTTAACAACCATATAGTCTATTTTATCCATTATAGGAAAAAAATCATCATGTGTTCGTACGTACGGCTTACCGTCTCCACGTCGTGCTGTAATTTATTTTTCATCACCATATTATTTGTATGGCTATAATGATGAAAATAATATATATATATATATATGATAATTATAACATTATATTTATACTAGAAATTAATATTTCATCCTCTTACTTACCATTTTACAATTAATGGAATGATATCATCGCTCATGTGTATGTACGACATATCATCTCCATGACACGATGTGATTGATTTTCCATGTCCATCATTAATGAATGAGGATATAAATGTATATAATGAATATATATGATTTATTAAATGATTTAACTGTATCCTATACACATGAAATAAAACCTATATGATAAAACATGCATTTGAAAACGAATCATCTTACACCCGAAAGAAGTGTTAATGAAATATTATTAACAAATAATAAATAAGAGAGGATAATATATAATATCATAAATGTGAATGTGAATCTAGAATAAATTACTATTATTATTTAAACAAATATATAAGAGTTTTTAAGAGGTATGAATGAAATCATACATAACGTAGGGGTTAAATTCACAAACTCATTTTTATTCAGGATGGTTTATACGTGAGTATTTACTGGGGAATATTTATCACCCATTTCCATGTTTCATAAAAATGTTTTCAAAATTAATAATAATATTATTATTATATAATTTTTAAATTCACCTTAACTATGATATAATTTCTATTAAATGTTATGAAATTAATCTTTTGTCATTTTTTTCTAGGGAGGTACTTTATGACATTTTTGACAAAAGTACGAGATAAATTTTTTAACTTACAAGGCCGGAATGGATTTTTCTACTTTAACGAAATCTTATTTCCTAGAAGAAATCATTATAATATTGAATATCTAGTTTCAAATAAAATTATTAATTTTAATATTGTGAATCATTTTAAGAAAAGAAAATTTTGACAATAATGAAGGATATTTTAATCAAAAATTATTTTCAAGTGATCTCTAACAATTATTTTCCATCTACAATAACATTTTTTCCAGGATTTTTTATGTTTATGATGGAATGATATTTATGAAATCAATTTATTTTAAATGGTTTATGTTATGATGGAATGATTTCTTTGAAACCCATTTCATTTTTGGGTTCTATAAGTAAATTATATTCATGTTGAACACATATGTATGGTTTTCATTATATGATGGGTGGGCCGTATATCTCCCTCTATTGCATTGGGTAATGATTTATATCTCATGTGATAGACATGACTAGAGTTCTTAGTGATCTCGGTTCACTAATACATGTATGGAAGAATGAGTCAACTCGGTTGAGTAATGGATTTTATCCACTATGATGGTTTTGGGAATGTGCCTTTGACTAATATATAAATGATTTTACATGTTTATGTGTATTAATCAATTTAATATATTTAATCATTCTTTCATGGAATATTTTCGTTTATTCTTAATGAACTTATATGGTTTATTATAAGAAACTATATCATTATCTTGCATATCAAGGATAAAATTTTTAAAAGTTATCTTCATGTTCTTATGCCCTTATGAGTATGTTATCTCCAATGATTTACCCTTACTGAGCTTCTAAGATCACCCATTTCTTATGTTTTTTCCCTAAGATATGAATGAATATATTAAATTAGATATGTCAAAATTGGTTTTAGTTATGGAGGAATATGTGTGAGACAACGAAGATGTTTTATGAATTATATTATGTTTCATAGTTTCCAAAGACACTAAATTTATATGAATCGGTTGAGGTTTTGTTACATAGTTAATATTCTTCAATTTTAGATATATTATCTATATATGAAAACTATGTTCCATTATAGTCGATGTAAGCTCAAGTTTTAGTTAACCTTTGGAAACTTGGATGAGAAAACATTAATAAGAACCCTAAGGATGTGTCTACGTATATAATACAATCTTATAGTTTTGGTAACAATCATGAATAGCCTTGGATAGAACCTAAGGTTAACTAAATTGAAATTTTATAAGTAATTGTCCTTGATTATGTGATTTTTGTTTCTCATAATATGATATCTGGTTTTAGTCAATTGATTTAAATCGAAGGAACTTCATTAATACTGTATTCTATGGAAAATTCAATGATTTTCCTTCTAAGAAACCAAATGTTATCGGAGAAATAATGAAAAACCATGTTGTTATGCTCACACTACTCTCTCAATATATTAATAACAAAGAATTTCCAAATGATAGAAGGTTAGAAAAATATTATTTTGAGTCCTTTATGAGGTAGTGACCACCTACATTCAGCGGGTTTTCAGATCCACTAGTTAATGAACAATGGATCAGTACCATTAAAAAGGTATTTTCAATTCTCCAATTTTCAAAACATTAGAGAGTAATTCTTTCAGCCTTTGATTTGGAAGGTGAATCAAATCAATGGTAGATCCTCATCAAGAATGTGAGTAAATGACCTGAAATTGAATCCATGGAAGGCGATGAGATCAAGAACTTATTTTTTAATAAGTACTTTCCCTGTATTATTTTGAAAAATATGAAAATTACTTTATTGATCTTAAATAAAAGGATGATGAATCTATTATAACTATGAGGAAAATTTAGAATGACAAACAAGGTACAATTCTAGAATTATCACCTAATGTAGAATAAAAATTTATTGATTCTTGAGTTAATTAAATACATGTCCTTAAAAGTAATTATCCATATGGTACATAAATAACTATGAGGAAATAGTTAGATGTTCTCTCAAGGATGATATAGAGATTGCGATAACCCATTAATTTTATGGGTTTGATAAGAAGAGAAAAATCAAATTTATGGGAAAATATAAAAATTATAGTGAAAAGAATATGAGCATTCCTTTATGATAAAAGTGTGAAAAGAAACATGGGAAAAAAATTCTTTAGTGGACTAGTAAATGTTTTATGTGTGGGAAAGTAGTTAATTAGAAAATTGATAACTGATGTGATTGGAAAAGATAGCTAATGATGAAAAGGGTATATAGAATGAACCTACCACACTTCAAGGTGTCAAGTATAAGGATAGTTGGAATTATGCTACTAATTCATAAATATAAAGTTATCGATGATGATTGATGTCAAAAACCTCTTAATATCAAAAACAAAGGCAAATTGCATGTGATCACTTCTGGCTATGTGGATGGTGATAATGTAGTGGTGAAAGGTACATTTACCATCCACCCAAGAGGAATTAATGTTCTATTTGATTCTAGATACACACACTCTTTTATTTTTAATGAATTTTATAAAGGTATTTTCAAATTACCTCAACAATTAGATTTTTGAGTTAACAATGAGAACTCCTAATAGAACAACATTTCCTTCACAAGATTATAATTATTAGTTGGTTGAATTTTGTTTCAATGTGCTTCCTACAAATAATGTGATCCTTCCTTTAGTTGAATTATATGTGATACTTGGAATGGATTGAAATTCTCTATATGGAGCTCATATCAATTTATGAGGAAGTTAAGAAACATTTCATATTCTGAATGAATATATGATCAGTTATCGATGCAATGATGAATATGAACATTCAATGGAAATTACTTCTCTCTTGTGAGTGTTAATTTCTATAAATGAGGGTTATCTACCATAGATGGATGGGTAGAAACTGACCATTAAGGATACACATATTTATGGGAGTTTTTTATGTATTTATAGAACAATTTTAAGTTCTCTCACCAAATAGTGATGTTTAGTTTTCAATAGAACTTATATCAGGTGCTATACATATTTTAAACATTCCTTATATAATGGACCCAATTGAGTTTCTAGAATTATAGAAGTAAATCCAAGAAAATATTGAAAATTAATTTGAATTCCATATAGAATCAACATGGGGTATACATATTCTGTTTGTTATGAATAAATATTGAGCAATTAAACTTTGCATTGATTATCGAGAACTTAACAAGATCACTCTCAGAAACAAATATCATCTCCCCCATATTGATGACTTATTTGATCTACTACATGGACCTCAATACTTTTTTATGATTGATGTTCATTTTGGATATCATCAATTATGGGCCAATAAGGAGGATATACACAAGATGACATTCAATACAAGTTATAGACACTAGGAATTTAGGGGGATTATATTCGGTCGTCCTATTTCCCTGGCTATCTTCATGGATTTAAGGAATAAATGATTTGTATAATATCTTGATCAGTTTGTTATAGTATATATAGATGATATTTTTATATATTCAAAGTGAAAATAAGAACATGAAGATCACTTGATGATTGTACTAAAGTCCCTAATAAAGTAGAATATTTATAAAAATTTTACCATGTTTGAATTTTAGCTTCCTAATGTTTCATTTTTGGGTCACATAAACTAAAGATAGGGGATATCTAGGGATCTAAAAAAGACAAAAGTTATTGAACATTGTCCTAGAAAAAAATAGTAACTGATATCGAAATTTACATAGTTTAGCTGGATATTAATAACATTTTTTTGAAAGATTTATCATGATTATCTAATCCACTGGCCAAGTTTACTCGAAAAGAATTTAATCTCATATTGATGGAGGAATGTAGAGAGAATTTCATGGATTTGAATACTTGTTCATTCAATGCACTTGTTCTCACACTACCCTATAGTGGAAAACGGTTTGTGATCTACAATGATGAAACAAATAAGGTTATGGGATGTAATATCACGAAAATTGATATAGTGATCCATTATATCTCACAAAAATTTAATATCCATGAAGGAGATTACACAAATCATGATTTCGAGTTAGTTGTGTGAATTTTTTCATTAAAGATATGGTAGCATTATCTTTATAAAAACTCTATTCTTTATTATTTATTAATACATGATTTGTTTCATAAGATTACACTTAATAAAATCCTAAAGATTGATAAGTCTATTTTCCTTAGAAATTTGGTACATTTCACGATAAATTAAGAAAATGAATAAATCAAAATTATTGAAAACTTACGTAACATGATCATAATATTCCATCGAACTTAAAAACAGATGGGATAACCTGGGGAAATATATAAAAATGGGTAATATATAAAGCCCAATAATAGAATAAACATAGAATAATATGAAGATAATAATACATGTAATAAAATTTTCATATCAATGGTTTATAAAAATAGTAATAATCATAAGCATGAACAATCAAACATGATATAGCATGATTTTCATAAAGGCATCATCGGAAATGTGGTAACAACATAAGACAATACATCATAAACATAGGTCAAGGATAACTTCCAATACATAATGATGGAAAATAGTACAATAAAAGGATTAGCTTCACTCTGATTTGCAACATGACATCTCACTAGACTAAACATTAATAAATGCATGGGAGTTCTGTATTATTCTAGGTGCACCTATCAATTTCACTTTATTCTCATACTTAAGTGTGCTACATATATCATAGAGAATGGATTCATTAATTTTCATTTTTTCCACTATAAAAGAGTTTGGAATTAATAAATTCTATTCCCATGTAGAATAAGTATAATTGTATAAAGTTGAACACACTTTATATGAAATGGGCATGGTATTCACTACAATTGTTTGGGAATGGAAAATCCCAATGAAATTTCTACAGCATAACATCTTCGCATCAATATTACTAAAATAGTTTTATGAGTTTGAATAAAATATATCATCATTTGGATATTAAATAGGTAGTAATAGAGACATGTAAAAACATGTCTCAATGTTAGTAATTGAAAATATATGGTATAAGATAATGTAGAATCTTTAATAAAGAATAGAATGTGAGGATCCCTTACTCAGGTGTGTAACTTCAAATGCTTGGGAAGGGCATCTGGAGTGCATGGTGGAACTATAGGAGGTCCATAATGAGGGGATAGAATATTAATGATGTGGTCAAAGTATTTTTAGTGAAGATAAATGGGATATTGGTAGGGTTTATATAGTAAAACAGTGGTGATTTTTTATCTTTTCCCAAACATAGGTTTTGGAATCAATTTAATAAAATAAACAATAATACAAACCAACTCTTGGTTTTTTCCCATGGTTTATGAGAAATGGGATTCATTTTCAATATTATATATTTCCATTGTTATAAAAAAATGAAAAACACTCCTGATTTTGTGTATGTGATTCACACTCTTACAGAATGAATTTTAAAAAATTAAAATATATTAATGGTTTAGGAAACTTCATAATAGATTTATAAAATTAATACATTAAACATAAAATAAAATTATTTTAAATGTAAAAATATGTATTACACCATTTGTAGCTTTTATATTATTTATTAAATCACTTTTGGGTCGTTATGATGTCAAAATACACACCGTAAATTTATATGTTATTTAATTTGTACCTGAAAAATTGAATGTCTCATAAAATTATGTAACAGATCACCATTAGATAATTTAAACATTATGATTCATAAAGTAACATATATTTTCTAAAAAATAATTTTATTAATATATATATTTTCACATTTAAAATAATAATGGACATATATTGGGAAATGATTTGTTTTTTGGCAATAAAAGTTC
Organism: Viscum album; assembly: GCA_963277665.1. Classification (NCBI taxonomy): domain Eukaryota; kingdom Viridiplantae; phylum Streptophyta; class Magnoliopsida; order Santalales; family Viscaceae; genus Viscum; species Viscum album. The sequence goes on from OY728159.1 coordinate 1,223,628,597, forward strand.
TCAAACCTTTATAAAAATTAGATTTGACTTCATAAAAATTATATGATCATTTATATATAATAAAAATTATTTACGAATTATATTTTATTAAAATATTATTTATTTCAAAATTTCATTAATTCATCAAAACAAATCTATTAATTGAAATTGAATACTAATTAAAAATGCAATTTGTGTTTTTTTGTCTCAAAATAAAAATCATTTATAAAGTAACAATGATAGGTTGAAAATAAATTAATTATTTTATAAGAAATAAATTACATACTCACATCACTAGTTTCATGATACATATCCCTTTAATACAAAATATAAGTCCTTAACGGTAAGGTTTGTGACGGTGAAACTTTCAAGGGGTGGTTCAGCGTACATGGTTGGGCCCATGAATTTGATGAGCTTGAACTTCTCCTATAAATGGTTTCTGTCTTGCTTAAGGTGTTTTATCTAAGATTGGGCTTGGTAAATGGTATATCCCAGTGACTTAAACACCCATTAAATCTCATATAAATGGGTTTCATAGGGTGTGGTCCTATTAGTTGAATCCATTACTTCCTTTTTATATGTCAATTAGATCTGTTAAAACCCTATATTTATACTAATAATATGATCATTATTAAATAGGTATTTTATTAATGGTAAGGAATACTAATGGTCATTTAATTTGGATAGGATATAATAAAACAAAATAAGGTGATTTGTTTCTAAAAACATAATACATAAAGAGTCATTTAATTAAAAATCTAGGGAAATATTATTTATAATTGTTCAGTTCATTACAATCTTCCCCCCTTAAGAATTTTTTCCATCAAAATTTTCTTTTCCCATAAGAAAATAAATGATGGTAACTTTGTTTCATCATCTTCTCTATTTCCCACATTTCTTCTTCAATATTTTGATTTCTTTATAATACTTTGACTTGGTGAATTGTCTTATTCAGTTGAACTTTGTCTCTATGATCTAAGATTCTCACCAGGTACTCTTCATTGAAAAGATAATTATCCAATGGCACCACCTCTTTATTGAGTGCATGTGTGGGGTCTTGTATGTACCTTCTAAAGAAGGATATATGGAATATATCATGTACTAGATATGGCTTAGGTGGGAAAACAAGTTGATAGGCCACCGCTCTGATGTGATCATGGATCTCAAAGGGGAAAATGTATCTAGGACTAAGATTTCCCTTCTTCCCAAATCTCATCATTTTCTTCCATGGAGATATGTGTTGCAATATCATGAATCTGACATAAAACTCTAGGTCTCGTCAAAGATTGTCTCCATAGATCTTTTGTCGAATATTTGATCCTTGCTGTTTTGGTGAATTTTCCTAACATTTTCCACCATTTCTTCAACTGTTTTAGGAACTAGAAGTTAACATCTCCCAACAATATCCTAGAAAGTAGGTGTTCTGCACCACTTCCCATTAAGGGCTTCATAGGGGACCATTGGTTGCTTGAGTGGAAACAGTTTTTGTATAATAACTAAAATATATGCATATGGTTGTCTCATCATGCTTTGAACTCCATTGAACATCATATCAACATGAAACCCTATCTTTGAATTTTCCTCTTAGACAGGACATCAGTTTGAGGATGATATTCCATACTAAAGTTCAACTAAGTGTTTAGAGAATATTGCAGTATTTTCCAGAACTTATAGGTGAATCTCATATCTTGACCAGATACAATTGATAGTGTTACTCTATATAGCCTTACCACATCTCATATGCATATCTAAACAAATATATCCAATGATAAATCCTTTTCAATCTATATTAAGTGTTGTTTCTTTGTAAGATGATCCACCAAAACCAATATATCATTATTCCCTCTTTATTTATTCATAATAATTGTGACAATATACTTTGTGATTTTTCCCATTTCCATGTATTTTTTGTTTATGGTGGCATCATCCCCTTGGAATTTTACATTTCGGCTTTCACTTGATGACATACAACCAATATTGATTTATATTCTGTGATTTCCTCCTTCATATTATTCCACCAATAATGTTCTTGTAGATCTCAATACATTTTTGTGCTTCCTAGGTGGACAGATAATTTAGATCTATTTTCATCATCCAACATCTCCTTGTCTAACTCAAGATTGGAAGGTACACATAGTTTCAACCCAAATCCCACAACACCTTTATCACTAACATTGAACTCAAAATATTTCCCTTTTCTTATAGATTCCACATTCATTTAAATTCCCACTTCATCTCTTTGATCTTCATTTAACCACTCCAAAAAGGATGTTTAAAAAGTAATATTTCAAAGAATTGATGATGTTCTTTCGTTTACAGTTCAGGTGCCCATCCTTTTCAAATATAAGAAGATCCGACTCTTCTCAATTCTCATAAATTATATAATTCACAGATCCTTTCTACTTAGAGAATCTTCCAATTTAGTCACATTTTTAGGATGGTAGTGAATTGAGTATTCATAGTCCTTGATCCTATCTAACCATATTATTTTGGCATATATTTATCAAAAAAATTTGAATATGTGCTTGAGGATTTTGTGATATTTATATATTTCACACTTCTCCTCAAAGAGATAGCAACACCTTATTTTCAAACGGAAGATCATAGCATCCCACTCTAGATCAGGTATTGGGTTGTTCTATTTTTGAACTTTTAACTTCCTTGAAATATAGTATATGACTTTTTCATTCTCCATTAACACACAATTCAATCCCTTCTTCAATGCATCGCTAAATACCACAAATGTATCTCCACTTTTGGGTATTATGAGTAAAGGTGCAATGATAATCTTCCTTTTTCAATCCTTGAATCTATTTTCACACTCATAATTCCAAGAAAATTTGACTCCCTTGTGAATTATCTTGGTTGTAGGGTTAGAAAATTGTAAGAAATTTATCCCTAATCGATGATAATACCTAGTTAATCTAAGGAAATTATGGTTATCTTTCATAGATATTGGCCTTTTCCATCATTCAATTACTGTTTTCTATGAAGAGTCCATAGATATATCATTTCTTTTGATGATATTATCTAAGAATGGTACTTCATTCAACCATAACTCACGTTTTATATAGTTGGCATAGATCATCTCAGTTAGAAATGTCTTGATCACAATTCTTAGATGCTCCACTTTCTAATCTTTGATTTTGGATTATATTAGAATTGCATCTATAAATACTACCAAAAAGGTGTCGAGGTAATTTGTAATGTCTCTATTCATCAATTCCATGAAAATTATTAGATAATTAGTGACTTCTAATGGCATTATTATGAACTCATAGTGACGGTACCTTGTACAAAAAAAGTCATGGGTATATCCTCCTTCTTCACCATAAGTTGGTAATATCCCGATGGTAAATCCACCTTGGATAAGTATTGTGATCAATGTAGTAGATTGAAAAATTCCTCAGTCTAAGATAGAGGATACTTTCTCTTTATCGTGATCTTGTTGAGATCATGATAATCAATTCAAATCCACATTAACCAAACCATCTTTTTAACAAAGTGGGTCAGTGCACCCAATGGTGAAGAACATGGTCTTATAAACCCTTTATCCAGATTCACCTTTAGTAGTTTCATCAGCTCCTCAAATTCCACAACATCCATTCTATTTAGAGTCTTGGATAATTTAAATACCCCAGGTTAAATCATGATTGATAATTCAACACCTCGTCTTTGATGAAGATTGGGGAATTCCTCAGAAAACATATTAGTGTATTCCCTCATAATAGGTATGTCTTCGAGTATGATTCTTTCTTTATAATAAATCCTTTGATATAGATATTAATACATATAGGGAAATAATATTCATGATTTGGATATTTTTTCTAAAGAATATCAATTCTCATCCCTTCAATAGTATCGAACTTAAAGAGAATTTGCAATATGGAGAGTGATTTTCTTCTCTTGGAAATTTATTTTGGAACTATATAGTGAAAGGCCTATACCCATAATAGAATCAAATTCTATCAATAAGAGTATGAAAAGGATTACTAGAATTTTATGCCAAATAAATTTGATATGGTATGAGATATATACATGGGATGAAATAATTGTTTCAATTTATATTTTCACCAACATCTCTACTTCAATGCTTTGTTGTGGTCTTTTAATAGTTCTATAAAACTTTTTTTTATGATGGGATTCATAAAATGAGTATCAAAAAGTACATTCTCTATTCTTGAATGATTGACTAGTGTACCTATCACCACTTCATTGAAGGGATCCACCTCTATGGTCTTGATGTACAAATACCACCTTTGCTACCTTGGAGGTTGTTGGTTTTCTTCATAAACCCTTGGAATAGTGTATTGGTTTGAAGATTTACTTGGAGCCTTGATTTTGACATAATGAACAATGCATTGAGGTTTGACTAGAGCATTCCTTTCCTTCGTTGCATTAGTAGGTATCTCTGGTCGAGAATAGCTAGTTAGGTCTCCTTATTTCCCGCACCTAAAGCAATTCCTCTTACCATTTAGGAAATTTCCAGGGAGTTTCTTTCCGCACCATTGACAAGTAGAAGGTTACAATTTCTTGGAAATAATAGATTTCTCCATTGGATCATCAGAATTATTCCCCACTTTCCACTTCTAATCCCCTTGATACCCTTGAGATTCACTGATCTCAGTTTCATCATTGGTGGAAAATATGACAATTTCTTCATAGATATCAAATTCTAGTATTTTCACTTCATTTCGTATACTATGTTTTATCCCACCAAATAATAAGTAAACATTGAATTTGGTGGTAACTACAAAGTAGGGGGAGTATCTCACAGGTATTGCGAATTTTTACTCATATGCCTCGACAGATAATTCATTTGTTTTCTTGTGGGAAATGAAATTACTTGCCATTATAAGTTAAAGAGTGTGAGAAAAAAATTTATAGATTTTTTTTTGAATTCCTTCCACCCAATCACTTTGATCTCTTCCTTGGGCTACTTATTCTTGATCAGTGTTCAGTACTGATCATATTCTCTATCTAAATGATAAATATCCAGTAAAAAATTACCTTGTTTAGAACATTAAAGGATATAGAAATATCTTCTGAAGGGAGTTGATCCATTGGTCCTTGATTATGGGATCGGATAATCCATTGATATTCGGTGGACTTTGTCACATAAATCTCTCAATTGTAGATTATACTTTATTAAGGTATTTTGTTTCTCCTCCTAATCTATGTTTCTATTCACAACCAGAGTAAGCTAAGAGAGTATAATCCCAAATTTTGTGACTCCTACTCCCATTTAGTTGGGAATCATCATTGGGGTAGTAATCACATTCCCCATCGCATCGATTATGTACCCAATTCTTCCTATTTCTAGTCATTTACCAAAATAAAGTAAAAAAAACGGATGATTTTTTTAAACTATTAAACCCATAAATGATAATTTAATAACAATAAAGGTATAAATTATAACTTAAATATATTTCCCCAACTTATGAATTTTAGGATTCAATATATGTTATCCATGATATATTTCCTAATATATATTATTATGGTAATTTCTTGTTCCTTTAATGATTTTTTTTAATTATCTTATGAATCAACCAAATTATTTCCCCATGGAGTTTTAAACTAGGTTTACATTAAGGCCCATATTCATGTACCAAGTTTCATCTATAACGACCCATATTTTCAAAATGGTTCAGATCATTAGTTTTTAAATTTGAGTCATTTTTTAATAATGGTAAATATATACTATGGAATGAGGATGTTTCAAATAGTGTCTTTTGATTTTTTGGAGTTAAGAGTTCCGAAAACTGGGCTAATTTACTAGGCCATGTGGCTTGTGTAAATCATGTACCCTAGGCCTCATAGTGAGTTTTAACGGTGCGATTGTTGATAGTGGGAACTTGTAGGCAATGTTGTTGGTCTAAAACTGTGGGACTTAACCATGTATGAAATATCCATAAGAAATTTCTTGACCATAGTTTCCACATGATTTGGCCAAACAGTGTATCCAAACCATGCTCCTGTATCTTTTTTTGTGAAAAGATCCAAATGGCCCTCACTTACACTAATAACCTTATGTATTTTTGTTCTTCTTCCTCTAGTGGCTGGTTTTGAGTTTCCTCATATCGTAGCTTCCCAGATCCCTACGGTTAGGATTTGAGATAAAATTTTGATCCTAAGTATGATTCAAAATATATTGAAAGCATTGGATCCATCTCAGTATGATTTATAATCATCTCCATACCATTTTTAGTTTATCTTTGAATCAATCAAACAGTTTAGGTGCAAGCTCACTTTCCCTATTTCTAGGGAATTCGACTATTTATCATATATCTTCCTACCTAATCCATATCTAAGGATGATATCAAGTGGGGATTTGTCTTTGACCTTGAGGTAGATGGTCACATCATTTTCCATTTGATTTTTGATGCTTTATAGCTATATTGTTGTTTCACATCCAGTCTTTCGTTGAGCATACCTTTTAAATGGATTTGATCATATGAAATTGATTTTTTCACCTTTTTATATACCTATAGATCCTTTATTGGTAGTTTATAGTTTGTATACCCCTTATATGGTCACCCCTTGGCTATGCCAAATAGAAATCCCCTTTATGGTTAATTTATTCAAATTCTTGGAAATATTTTTAGCTAATAGCTTAGACTTTAAATAGAATGGCCTTTGATATATGAGTATTAATAAGACATAAATCACCTATTATGTATTTTTCTCAACCTATATATTCTAATTTCCCATGTTGAAAATTAACTTATTTGATTATGTCACCCCATAACTGACCCTATGAGATTTTTAAATTGAATTACATTGATATAAGGGATTGAATGGTTTAATTTGGTGGAATGGATAATGCAGGAAGGCTATCATTCCATAGATTAATTTAATGTATTAAATGAAATGGTTTATGAAGGATGGTAAGGGAAATTCATTGGTTATAATTTTCTAAATTCACATTTTGAAATGTACTGCCCTATAATAAATGAACATGAACATTTAGATACATGGGATATTTTTTATCGTGTCTTATGTTATAAATATGATTATGCATCATTTATATGTATATGAGATGGTTGAAAATAAATAATGGGAGGTTATGCCTCAGGAAAATTATAATTATGAATATGCCTAGGTAGAGGTTGTGATACAATGGTGAGGTATTTGTTGAGCATGACGGTATCATGCTCCCTTAGATCCGGTGTTGAGAAAGATATCTCACACCATTGACACTTCTTGGATTGTGGGCTATACGCACCACATTCTTTTGTTCGAGTGGTGACATGAAGTCTCACTCATCATCCTGAGTGTCATTCATTACATCTCAAACTCTTGTTGGGATGTAGGGTTGTTCCATGTTGTTTGGGATTATATGCTCATCAAACTGGTCATATATTTCGGTGTTACGCCCCTATCCAGGAAGCAACTAGTACTCACAGTATATAGAATCTTATTCCCACACATACATGATTCATAAGGTGGATGAAATATATATAATTATAATATATATATATATATATATATTATTAATTTATATATATAGTTACTATTCAGAAACATTCCATCTATGATCTAATGTAGTAAGATCCATCATATATTCTTTAGGAACTAGAGCGACCTCATTGTTAATTTATTCAGCATTTCATTCTTATACTATTATACCTAAAAATTGTTTAGTTAGGAGCACTATTTGGATTATGCATAGACCTCATTGGTAGTGACCTACTTATATTTATATATAACTCCATACTCGAACTACTATTGGTTCCTAAGATTATTTTCTATCACCAGGTTAGGATGAGGGAAAGGACCTAGTTACAGGTTGCTGATATATATTTCTTATAAATGGATCTTCGGAGTAGAGCACCCAACATTCGATCAAGATTATAGTTTTGTATCTTTTTTTATTTTGGTAATTTTTTATAGCGTGATCGTATGCATGTTCTCTGGTTGTATTTTTTATATCATCATGCCTTGAATCCATGTATTGACCCTACCATAGAAACTTTTGATTTTATTATTAGTTCCTCAGTTTTATTTATTCTTCCACTTCATAATAATTATATCTATTTATATATGCATCTATTACTATTTGTTTATATTTGTAACCATTGTACCACTCTGATTAGAGGTTATAGTATCTCCAACATACCACCATAATACCCTTATTTCTATTCGGCAACCTATGGCATACGGGGAGGTGCGCTTGAGGCAATGTGACCCACCAGATTGGGGATAGGTTTAAGTAGACCTCAGATCGGGACATTGAAAAGTGGTATTAGAGGATTTATTTTCCTTGGTCTTTCTTTTTGGTAATTATATTGGAGAATATGAATTAGAGGGATTTTTAATTGACCTTATGCCTAGACGTAGCTAACCCCTGTATAGGGGATACTGAAATTACCTAGGATGGGAACTTGAAATTATAACTTTTTCCTCTTATGGTTGATATGACTTCACCATTGTGTGATTATCGTATATTATGATGTTATAAATATTTGTATTATAGAGATAATGATTTATTTAACCTATGCTTGATGAAAGGAGGGATTTTTATTAGACTGTTCAACATTTTTTTGAATACTAGGATTAATATGTCATGCATTTTCTCATGTCATGTTTAATTTCAAGTGTTCATTTTTCAGTTAAAATTTTTTGTGCCTTGAATATGTGTTTAATTATGTTGACACTTCTTACAGGGATTAAAATACATAATTTATACTTAATTTTCCTTCCTTAATGTTATAGTGTTTTCTTAAATATGTTAAATTAGACACCTTGAGCATTCAACTGTGGCACGTTGACTGAGGGACCATTGGTCGCATGAGCTAGAAAGTGTTGTGGTGAGGGTGAAGTGGAGGCCATATTTTTGTTCATAAAGAGTATGGACCTTATGGAACGAAAATTGTAATACATATAATTCAACCATTTTAAATTGATTTAAATGTTTTCACAAGAAAAAATTAAAATTAATAGGACATACAAAGTTAAAAAATACATCTTCTATATATCCAACACAGAGACATAGACACAACTTGGCCTTCATAGGGGGTACTAGTATCACTTACATTCTTATGGCCATCATGGCCTCTTCTACCATCTAGACCTGGCTTTTGAAGAAGGTATAGTGGAATGATCATCTCTATGGATAGGCTTACTACACTTCCTAGTTTCATAAGTGAAACCTTTTAGTTGCTTTAATCTTTTATGAGGAATATATTGGCATTTTAGTATCATGTATCCATGACGTTCTCTAGTAGTGCCCCCTAAAGGTAGTGGAGATCATGCTCTAGAAGTCATAGTCCTTAATCTTTCAGTGATTACTCCTACATTTCCACCTATGGATCCTCTTATTATACCAAAAATGAGCAATTATGCCTAGTTCAAAGAGGTTTTCCTATGTATGATATAGAATATGAAGGGTTTCATTGAACCTAACTTGATAATGGATGAGTTAACTCAATAATTCTAGCAGTGGAATCTCCCACATTTTTTGCGGATAGTGGGTGATATGCCACTAAGTCATGGACCGAAGAAATACATTATATTTTCTAGAATCTCCAGATGGATCCCGAGTACAGGGTAAACCTACCTATGTATATTTTACATGATTATTCCAAAAGGTTGTGGGATGTTATCACCCAAGAGGATTGGAATAGAGATATGGTTTGGGAAGATTTCCAAATGATCTTTTTTGACTACTTCATTCCCTAGACTCTAAAGGATGATTGATATAGGGAATTCATGAGCTTATAAAAGGGGAGTATGACTGTTATGGAATACTATGCTCATTTCACAGAGTTATTATGTCCCGCTTCTACCCTTGTTGGTAATGATATCATGACTTCCATTCGATTAAATGATGGGCTAGTTTACTTTATCCGGTTGTAGTAAAATGTTTTTATGTTGATGAACATTTCTAAAATCATCAACCCTACCCTTATTATAGAGTGGAATTTGAGGGAAACTATTTGTGCATGTCAGGGTGGTTCAGAACCTAGATCTACATGTGGTTCTAATTCTATAAGAATGATACATTTCAAGGAATATCATGTAGATAAAAATAGTTAGGTTCCTTGTACAAAGGGATTTATAATATTTCATCATTGTTGTAAGTTGGGACACACAAAACCCCAATGATTGTGGGATCCAATGAAGTGTCGAGGCTGTGGAAGAATTTCCCATATTCCGCATTTCTATACAACCATTCTATAAGCACCTTTTAAGTGGGGATCTACAACTACTCTGTGATCAGAAGTGCGTTTAGTAGTATCACCATGGGCATGCAGTTGGAATGTCGTTGGTTGACCAGGTTGATGTGGTCGTCGAGGTAGAGGCAGTTAGACTCACGATTCCTAGAGCAGGTAGATTGTTCATGCTCAAGGTATTCAGGAAGTGACATAGGTTCATGGTATATTCTTGTTACATGAAGTATAACCTATTATAGAGGAGTAGAGCATTTGACCTTCTACTTTATGAATTACAATTCTAGTAGCCTCTATATTACTGTATATATTATTTTACACAGGCATGTCACACTTATTTATATATAAATAAATTACTAAGAGTATGGGCGTCAAGATCAAACAATTCTAGGGAGTCATGACACTAGATACCTCATTAGGTATTTGGTCAGAGGTAATATTCCGTTGTACGGACTATCCCCTAGAGATAGGTAGAAACCTCTTCGTGTGGAGTTTTTTCATCATAGATTGATGGTATTTGATGTAATCATCAGAATGAACTGGTTAGTTTTTTATCAAGCCCACATTGACTGTTATTTTCATATGGTAACATTTAAATCCTATGAGGATAGTAGGCACATTGATAAAAATGAATGGGATTTTAGTGTGACTAGAGATAGAACTGAGCAGTAGAGTTTAGATAGTGTGAAAACTCAGATTTCCTTCCTTTTCCTTAATGACCAGGGTTTACACGCCCCCTATTTTTTCCACCTCTAGTGGAGTGTTTCAGTGACATCATTCTAGATACCTTCTTAGGTCTACATCTATTGTGAATGGTGTATTTAACAATTAATCATTTCCCAAGAGTAGTACAAGTGACCATTCCTCCTTAAAGGGTGGAACTTAAGGAGCTTATAAAGCTCATGATGTCATTGGAGGATCTGGAGGCTAAAGGATTTAAACACCCCATAACTACTCCTTTGGATTCACCGATTATTTTTTTCCATGAAGTATGACTACACCCTTATATATTTCATAGAATATCATCTCTTAAACTAGCTCACAATAATGTACTGGTATCCACTTCCAAGAATTGATGACCTATTTCATCAGATCTGGGGAGCGAATGTGTTTTCTAAGATAGATTTGAGGTTGTTCTATTATACAATTTGGGTTAATAATTCATAAATACACCACATTTCTCTTCGAAGCATTTACAGTGTATAGAGTACCTGGTCAGGATTTTTGGAATCAAGAACACACCTGTTGTCATTATCTCACTTATGAATAGGGTTTTCCACCCATATCTAGATTCATTTCTTATAGTATTCATTGAAAATATCTTGGAGTATTCACTCTCCACACATGACCATTCCAACCATATTGAGATCATGATGAATACACTGAGAGATAATTTTCTCTATTATAATCTTAGTAAGTGCCACTGTTGGGTTCACAAATTCCACTTCCTGGGTCACATTATATCGGAATAAAGTGTTTCAATAGATCCAGATAAATTGAGAGCTGTAGTTTCCTAGTATCATCCTAAGAAAATCGTTAACATTCATATTTTCAGAGGGATTTTCATATATTACAAACCCTTCTTCCTGGATTTCTCACACCTTTCATAGCCATTTATGATCTTGAAAAATAATGGTGTGAAATTAATATGGAGAGAATATTTTGATGCATTCCTTCAAGAGTTGAAGGGTCATTTAAATTCATAAAAAATATTCATTCTACTATATCAAGTAAGGATATATACTGTATATTGTGACACATTAGGTATCAGGATTGGAGATTTCATGATGTAGGACGAGTGAGTCATCGCATACGGGTCTAGTCAGTTGAGGCCTCAAGTGGAATTACCCCATGCACAACCATGAGTTGGATGTTGTAGTTCATGCTTTATGTAGTTGGAGACATTATCTTCTTAGAGGTAATTTTTTGGTATTCACAAATCCCAAAATCCCCAAGTATATATTTACACAATAAAATCTGAATATCATACATCACAGGTGGATTGAGTACATACAATAGTTTGATTTCGAACATGCCTATATACCTAGTAAATGAAATTCAATAGATGATGATCTGAGCTGAAAATACTAAAACTCATATAGTTCAGGAATCTAGTGGTGAATTTAATCTTATAGACTTATTATCAAATTTTCACATTGTTGTTTAGGGGAACCATGGTCAAACAATCTTCTCGGCCTTAGTTGTGACTTATACTCTTTTGGAACATGTATGAATGAGATAGTTCACTAATCCTAAAGGACTAGTTCCAAGTGAAATTGTTTTTTATGATGATACATATTCATATTAGAACATGGACTGGGATTAAACCTTATTGTTCCATGGGTGTATATGGGTCCCAGCTGTCATCAGAGTGTAGATCATATTGTAATTCCATGCCTCAGAATCAGGAGTTCACCCATGTGACACAAAGATGATTCAGGATATAAGACACTAATATTAGTGGCCTGGTATGAAATTACATATTATTGTATTTATCACCTGGTTTTCTACATATCTGTATGTGAAAGAAGAACATTAGAATATGGAAGGGTTTTTGCAACCATTTTTTCATTTCTAATTGGAAATGGTATGATGTTTTGATGGATTTCATGACTTGTCAACCCAGGTCACCTCATAGAAATGATATAATGTGGGGTTTAATTGATCATTTGATGATGGTAAAAGACTTAATTCCTATTAAAGAAACCTTATAGATAGATGATTTGGGAAGTAATTACACTAGGGAGGTTGTAAGTCTTCAATGATCTCATTGCTCTATCATTTTTTATAGAGATTCCCTATTTCAGTCACAGTTCTGGAAGGGGTATAGAAGGAATTGGGTATATAGGTGCTTCTGAACATGGACTATCTCCCACAAACCAATGGACAGATAGAGCAAAGGATTCATGTGCTATAGTACATGCTTCATAAAAGTTTCCTTGACATCGGGGGTTCCGAGTAGAAACACATTCCCCTCAATGACTTTTCTTATAATAAAATAGTTCAAGCTACTAATGAGATGGCTCCTTATAAATCATTATATGGTCGGCCTTACCACTCACATATGTTCTATTTAGATGTATGGTAGGTATCAAGGCTTATACCACACCTCATGTAAGGGACAACAAATTTGTTCAAGCTAATTAAAAAGAACATAATGTTAGCTCGATCCAAATAGTAGCCATATGCCAACATGCATCACTGACCACTCAAGTTTGATGTTGGAGATCATGTTTTCTTGTGCATATCACCCAAGCTAGGGAATAGACATAATCGGATGCAAGGTAAACTGTCACTGAGGTTTTTTGAAGACATCAATGTTGTGAAATAGATCATACTAGTGGATCATCAGTTGGAACATCCATAGATATACCAGTTTATGGATGATGTCCTTCATGCATCTCAGCTTCACTGATACTACCTAGAAACATCACATGTTTTTCAAATAGATGAAGTCATACTGGATGTGTAATTTCCCATTGAGGAGTATCCTATTCTAATTATTTATTGGATTTTTAAGGCACCATAATTAATGATAGTTACTCTTGTACGTGTGCTATGGAATCACAGCCAAGTATATAATCATACCTAGGAATGGGAAGCTAATATAGGAGATTTGTGGTTGTAATTCTTGCTGACTACATGTATTTCTCTTTAGAATGTAAACTCTAGGATGAGTTGACTTATATGGGGGAGGTTATAATGACCCATCTTTCAATGAAGGCATGGATCATTTGATTTTCAATTTGAATCCTTTTTCAATCCATGAATATAATTATTGGGGAAAAAGGAAGGTCCCAATATCATCTGTGGATTGTTTGGATCTCAGAGTCCTAAAAAGTGGGATAATTAACTGGGACACATTATTAGTGTAAACCGCACATCCTATGCTACAATATTATTTTTAACTATTTGGTTGTGCACAATTTTCACTTGTAGGCTGCACGTTTTTTATGAAATCATGCGACCCTAGCTTCTTGACAATGCTACATTGTAAGATTTTTCTACATAGGGTTTCACCACATCTTCACATCAATTGGTAAGCTTTCCATGATAATCATGGGTGTTGTATCCATAATAAATTCATTGACCATGGTTTTCGCATGGTTAATATAAACCATGTGGCCAAATCATGTGCCAATATATTTTGATGTGAAAATTATCAAATTCCCCTCACTTAAAATTATAAAACATTCTTTTTCACTTTCTTCCTCCAATAGTGGATGGTTTTGAGTTTCCTCTTCTGGTACCTTTCTAAATACCTAAATTTAGACTCTGAGCTTAATTTCATATCTAAATTTCAAATAATGATCTATTCGAAGCATTGGATCTACCTCAATATGTTCTACAATTATCTACCTCCCTATTTATGTTTCTCTTAGAATCCATCAGGTTATTTAGGTATAATCACATTTGCCATATTTTTAGGGTGTTGAACCATTTCATATATCTATTCAAACCTAATCTAAATCTAGGGTTGATATATAGTGGGGACTCATCTACATCTTTGAGGTAGGTGGTCACATCGTTTCCCCATTGAATTTTGATGCTTCATATCTACGCCATTGGGTTGCATGCCAACTTTTACTGATCATCACTGTTAGATAGAGATATTAATATAAAATTTAATATCACACCTTGTTATATATTTATTTATCTTTGTTTGGTAATTTAGAGGTTGTATGTCACTTATATGGCCACCCCTTGGTTGTGCCAAATCGAATTGACCTTTAAAATTATTTTATTCAAATGCCAAAAAATCCATTCAGTTAACAACATAGACAATAAATATGATGGAATTTGATATATCAGTGTAAATAGGTCCCAAATCACCTCTTAGGTATTTGGTTCAACATATAAGCTGGAATTTCCCATGTAGGATATTAACTTATTTGATCATATCAGCCCCAAAGTTACGCTTTGAGATTTATTTATTGAATTAACTTGATATAAGAGATTAAATGGTTTCATTAAGTATAATATATAATGCATGATTGTTTTCTTTCTTTTGATATATTTTAATTTATTAAATGAAATGGTTTGTGAAGGGTGGTAAGTCCGCAACATTGGTTACGCTTTTCTAAAATCACATTTTGAATTTTAATTCCCTACTTTAAATGAACTTGACCTTTGAGATACATGGGGTCTTATGACACATGTATTATGTCCAAAATATGAATCTCTTCATTTATATGAATATGGGATGGATCAAAAAGGACCATGGGAGGTTATGCCACATGCCAATTATTATTATGAATATGACTTTAAAGAGGATGTGATATGATGGTATGTGATTTTTTTAGAATGATGGTATCATTCTCCCTTACATCAGGTGTTGAGAAAGACGTCTCGCACCATTCACATAATTAGGATGGTGGCCTTGATGTACCATATTCATTTTTTCTAGAGATTACATGAATGATCACTCACCATCTTGAGTGTCGAGTGTAACATCTCGTACTCTTATTTTATTTCAAGGAATGTACCCAATTTCGTGGGATTATTGGCTTGTTAGACTGGTCATGGATGTCTGAGTTATGCCCCAATCCAGCCAGAAACTAGTAATTTAAGTATATGGCCACCTAAATATTCATGTACTTGGTCCATATAGGTGGATGAAGTATATATAATTATAAAATAAATATATATATATATATATATATTATGATATATATATATATATATAGTTACTCTTCAGGCACTTCTCGACTATGAATCAATGAAGTTAGAGCACTAGGTGTCCTTTGGGAACCTGAACAACCTACTTATTTATTTATTTGTTAATGATTTTTTATACTCTTATACCTCCACATTGTTTATTTATAATCCCTGCTTGGATTGTGCATAAACACTATTGGTGGTGGCCCCCTAGGATTTTTATCCCACACCCTACTTGGGATTCCTTTGGTACCTGAAAATATTATCTATCTATAAGTATAGATAAGGTAAAGGGCCTGATTATAGGTTTTTTATTTGTAGTTATTATAGATGGAGCTTTGAATCAGAGGACCAATCATTCTCTCGAGATGCTAATGGAGCATCTTTTTTTATTTTTTGACATTTTAATAGCATGATTGTATAATTGTTCCCATGTTCACTTTGGTGTATCATCTGGTCATGCATCTATGTATTAAAACATCCATATAGGCAATTGATTATATTATCAATTCTTAAGTTTTATTTATTCTTCCACTTCTTACTAATTATGTCTTTTTATACACACTTCTTCTACTATTGTCTGTTTATATTTTTAATTGTCATGCCACTCAGATTAGAGAGTATGCTCTCTACACTGTACCACCTTTACAACCTTTCTACTAGTCTACATCCTCTAAATTATGGGAAGGAGTTCTTGAGGCTATGTGACTCACAAGATCCCGGCACAGTTTAAGTGGAAACTAGGTTGGGAAGTTACAACACCGAGTGAGGCCTGAAACACAATTTTGGAGTTGTTGTCCCTAGGTACATCAGGGCCCAAACCACATCCACATGTAGTATCAAAACAGAGATGTATTTTCTTGATAAAACAATTGT
This sequence comes from Viscum album, assembly GCA_963277665.1. Lineage (NCBI taxonomy): Eukaryota > Viridiplantae > Streptophyta > Magnoliopsida > Santalales > Viscaceae > Viscum > Viscum album. The sequence goes on from OY728159.1 coordinate 1,223,645,282, forward strand.
AATATACTAACCAAAATTTAGTGATATTTTTTTATACCTATCCTTATCCATAATCCTTTCTATATAGTTTTCAAATCATAATCCCAAAAACAAGTAAACATTTCCTTTGAGGAAAACTATAACAACCTTGTTCTATATTTTTTATTAATATGTGATTTATTTTATAATATTAAACATAATAAAAATTGAATGATTGAGAATTATAGTTAAATTGGTAATTAGTTACATTAAATTAAAACATAAAATGGGGAATACGTCATCTTTATTGAAAACTTCTTGAACATGATAATAATATTCCATTGAACTTAAAACTACATTGGATAACATGGGAACATACATGAGAAAGGGGTGATCTATAAATCCCAAAAATGGAATAAAAATTGAATAACATAAAGAGAATAATATAAGTTAGATAATAGTTATAATAATGGGGAATAAAAATAGTAGTAATCATAAACATGAATAATGATATACGATATAACATGATAATCATAAACGAAACATGGGAAATATGGAAACAACTTAAAACACCACATCATATAGATATTTCAAGGAAAAATTCCAACATTTCATGATGGAAAAGCTCCCATAAAACAATAAGGTTCAATCTCTATCAAAACATGATGTCTCATGATACTAAAAAATACCCAACGTATTCGAGCGCTATATAATTCTAGGTGTACCCATCACTTTCAATTCGTTTTCATGCTTCGGTGTGCCACATAGATCACACAACATGGATTCATTCATAATCATATTTTATTCCATGATGAAGGAGTGTTGAATACATAAATGAATGTCCCATGTAAAATAACTATAAGTTTATAAAGTTGAACACCATTGATATGAAATGGGTAAGGTATTCACTATACAATTTTCCACTCTTGGAAAATCTTGGTAAAATTTTGGCAGCATAATAGTGTCACATAACAATTCAAAAAATGGGTTGGTGATAGAGGAAGGGATCTCTCATAATTAGTATATTAAATTTGTAGTAATATGGACATTTAAATAAATGTTCCATAATTGGGAATTCGAAATATAAGGCATAATATAATAAAGAAACTTGGATAAAGAAGGGAAGGTGAGGATCCCTTACTTGAGTGTGTTACACAAAATGATTGGGAAATGATTTTCGAGAGATTGGGGTCACCTTTGGAGGACTCTATAGAGGGAATTGAAGAATAAGTATGTGCTCCAAGGATTTTGATTGAATACAAATGGGATTTTCGGTGGTTTTATAGATGAAAGGAGTGGGGATATCTTTTTCATTTCCCAAACATAGGTTTTGGACTCTATATAATCAAATAACCAGAAGCATAAAACTTCCAATGGGTTTTTCACATTGTTTCTTTCAAATGGGAGTGGTTTCAATTATTTTATATGGAAAAGGTTGGATTTTAATATAATAATACACATTATCTTGTATAACTGGGACACACTCTTAAAGAATGGATTTTAAAATATTAAAATATATTAATGGCTATAAATTGATCACAATCAATTTATAAAGTTGATAAAATAAATATAAAATCACATTATTTTAAATGGGAAAAGTATATTTGGTTTTTTATACCTTTTATAGTATTTTTAAATAATTATTTTTTCATTATGATGTCCTAACACACACTCTATATTTATACGGTATTTAATTTTACTTGAAAATTAAAATGTGTTAAAGAATTATAAAAAACACCATTGGATAATTTTTAAATTATTCTCCAAAAAATAATATTCATTTTATCAAAATAATATTATAAATATGTTTATTTTTCACTTCTAAAATATGAAACGCCATTTATTGAGAAATTCTGGGTTTTTTGATAATAACAGTTTTTGATCCGTTATAAAAATTACAATTGACTTCATAATAATTATATGATCATTTAAATTTAATAAAAAATATTTTATTAAAATATTTTATTAAAATATTATTTTTTTTTAAAATCCATTAATTCATCAAAATAATGGTCTTAACTAAAATTGAATAATAATTTAAAAAATTGCTTTATTGTATAAAAATCGGAATCTTTTAAAAAGTAATTGTAATGTGGTGAAAATATTCATTATTATATACAAAATAATGTTCATACTCATATTTCAAGGTTCATGATACATATCCCTTTCATACACCAAAAAAATTCCTAAGGGTAAGGTGTGTGAGGGTGATACTTTTATAGGGTGGTTCAGCATACATGGTTCGGGTTGTGATCTCAATGAGCTTGAACTTCTTTGATAAAATATTTAACTCATTTTTAAATTTTTGGATCTTAGCTTGGGCTTGGTAAAGGTAAAATACCTATCATGATATATCCCTTAGAAGGTCTGATAAATGGGATTCATGGGGTTTGATCCTACTAGTTGAGGTCATCACTTCTTTTGTCTGTTTTAATTGGATTTGTTAGAACCCTATATTTATACTAATAATGTGATTATTGTTAAATGATTATTTTATCAATGGTAAATATGGTTAATGTTCATTTAAATATGATAGGATATAATAAAACCAAATAATTTCTTGTGTTTTCTATAACCATAATACATAATAATACATTTAATTAAACAACTATTGAAATTTTATTTATAACTCTTTAGGTCATTATAATATTTATAAAGAAAGTTGTGATATATATTATTATCATAAAATTTAAAAGTATATTTTCACACAAAAGGAGCTGAATATGTTTCAAAGGATATGGTCGGTGTTTATTAAATATTATTAACGCTCAATACATTACCACCCTAGTAAAGAGAACAAGATGGAAAATGATTTCAGATGAAAGGACTATGATAGCCTATCTGTGTTGAGGATAAAAAAAGATCCAATAATTATGGATTTGAAAAGGATGAATATGATAATTTTAAAGGAAATGGGGAAATACTATCTTTTTAAAATAAATATTTAACCATATATAATGGTGAATATTAAGGAGTCCGAGAAGGAAGATGTAGATAAACAAAATAAGGTGAGAAATGTTAATGAGTTCAAACATGATTAGGATGGAATATTAAGGTTCAGGAACCGTGTTTTTATTCCTCCCATTCTAGAATTAAAGGAGCTGTTGGATGAGGATATGAGTTCTTCATTCTTTATTTATCATCAAAGAAAAAAGATGTATAAGGACCTAAAAGTGTATTTTTGGTGGGATGGCATGAAGAGGTATATTGTATAATATGTTTCTTGATTCCTGAATTGTTGTTACATCAAGGTTGTGAGATAGAAGTTGAATGGGATGTTACCACCATTACCCATTCTAGAATGGAAATGGGAAAACATCACCATGGACATTGTTTTTGGGTTTCTTAAAACATTTAAAGGACATAATGTGATATTGGTTTTTTTATCACCTCATGAAGTCAACACACTACATTTATATCAAAGAAGATTTATCTCTAGATCTAATTTACATAATATATATTAAAGAAGTTGTAATATTTCATGGAATACCACATTACATTACATCTGATAGGGATATGATGTTTACCTTGAATTTCAAGATAAATCATTAGGGGGCTCTAGATACAGAGTTATGTCTCAGCACTACTTATCATCCTCAGATAAATGGTATGTTTAAGAGTAAAATTTAAACTATATAAGACATTTTTACGGTTTGTTCTATGTATTTCAAAGGTTGTTTGGATCCACACTTACCTTTGGTATAATTTTCCTACAACAATAGCTTTCACTATAGTATTTATATGGTTCCTTATGAAGATATATATATATGGTAAGATGTGTAGAACTATGAATGTATCGAATGAATTAGGGGAAATAAATCTATTAGGACTCGATATAGTTGATGAAATGGCGGAGAAGGTTAGATATATTCAATAGAACATAAGAGAAGCTCATCGTGGACAAAAACGTTATGATGAAAATCATAAAAAAGATCTAGAGTTTCAAGTTAGTGACAAGGTATTTCTAATAATATCTCCCTATAAGAGAGTGATGAGATTTGAAAATAAGGAACTGGTGTTCCTTAGGTATATCGATTCTTTTGAAATTCTGGATCATGTGTGGAAGGTAGCTTATCGACTACTGCTTCCATCGAATCTCTCTCAAGTTCTTCATGTGTTCCATGTATGTATCTTGAGAATGTATATACCCGGTCCTTCACATATAAAAAACCAGAAGTCATACCATTATAGAAAGTTCCTTATGATAAAGAATAGACGATATAGATTCTAGGTTATATAGATAAATTTCTATGAGTCAAGACCACTCACTTGTTTAATGTTTTATTTTTAAACAAAAAATTTGAGGAAGTTATATGTGAACTGGGGGATATGATGAGGCCTTGGTATACACGTCCTTTTGTATCCACATGATGAATTTCTTGCGTGAAATTGATTTCAAGGGGGTTATAGTGTTACACACATAAGTATTTATGAAATATTTCTCTTCGAATAATTTTAATTCTCCAAAAACATTCATTGCACGCAACCATGAGTTTAAAAAACTGTGAGACACTATTTGTATAAAAATACTGTTAAAACATATCCATTATGTTGGATGTAATAAATATGAATAAATAATATTTTAAATATAAACAATGTGTCAAAATCAATATGAATTTATTGATGTGTTCTTATAAAATAATCACACAATTTTTAGAAAAATAACTTTATTCATTAAAACTATGTTTTCTTTAAAAATGAGTTTATTTAATTGTAGGAGAGAATATTAATTTTTATAAGTTCTAGAAACTATATTTAACAAAATTAATTTCATTTTTTAACTCATCATGTCAAAATTATTATAAAATTATTTTCTTTCAAATTTTTGAAAACATTTAGTTTTTTGAGAAATAGCAAAAATAGTGTTTTTTATTTAAAAATATATTATCTTTTAAAATAATTATAAGGTAAAATTATGTTTTTTATTTGTTTAAAATTTTAGTTAGTTCATTTTGATTTAAAATATTCCAACAGTTTTTCAAGGATTTTATACCTGAATTTATTGTAAACTCATTTTATCTTTTAAAAGGGTGTTTTGGGGGAAACAATTTTTTATAGAATTTATTGATTTTTATTTTAATTAAATTATAAAAAATGGATGAAAATTTTGTATTCAGAATGTCCAAATTTTTTTATAGGTCTCTTTTATTTTTGGCCCATATGAATAGTAACCTTAGTTGATTTTCTTACACAGATTAAGGGTAAATTGACTAATTTATGATAAAATTATATGTTAAAGACACTAAAATGACTATAAAAATGAAAATAATTTATTGGAGGATGAACCATTGACCCTAAACACAAAAATATTGAAATTTAGTTGTTTAATGGACACTTTTCCATGAAAATTATTTATGTAATATTTAAATCAAAGAAAGTCAGAAAATCTCACTTCGTTTTCTTTAAATATCCCTTATGTTTCCTCATGGGCGAAATGCATGATATGGATGAATTTTATAGAATCTTTTGAGTTTTTACTAGATGGAATTTCAAGGTAATTTGAATTTTTTAGCAAGTACAGTATGGGCCATTTTTAAAACCAATATTCAAAATGCAATTATGGGAGTTCAAATACTCCAATGTGATGTTTTCACACTTGGGAGAAGACCTGAGGGGTCCCCGGGGTGTCCCGTAGAATTTTAGGAGCATCGGACCAAGAAATTTAGGTTTACAAGGGATCATCACTGGGCGTATGGTTTGATTAAAACTGTGCATCTCTCAACAGGATATTGTGTTGCCTCAAACAGGTGGATAAAGCCTCTGTGCACAGGTTGTGCATGATTTACCAAATCATTCCACTAGACCACAATATTAGTGGTTAGAGATATAACCTAATAACTATTCACCAAATGTTTTTTGCATGGTTTCCAAATCATACGGGGTGCCGCAAGTAGCCTTGTATAGAGTGCCTGGTTGGTGGCCTCTTAAATAAATTGTGCAACATAAACTATGTGTTGGGTCCCAATTTTTAAAAAAAAATAAACTATTGTAATTCAAAATGAAATGAAATAAAAACAAAATAAAACTCTCCTATCCCCCTCTTATTTCAAGTGGCGCACAACCATCCTACTCTCCAATGGCATGCACCAGACCTCCCCCTCGGCACCTTCCTCATATGGCACTTTCGTCAAGATTTCATCATAATTACTAATCAAATATTTCCGGTGAGACTCAAGGATCTCCCTTTTACCCTATTATAGTGATTTTTTCCTCTCTCTAGAACCCAGTGAGGTGGGGTTGAGCCCTAGGGTTTGGGGTAATCCAGATTTCATTTTTCTTCCATTGTTAGGGTATTCAAAGGGTCTATGTAGATGTCTTCTTATGTGTATCAATATTCACCATTGAAGGTGAAGTGGATTGGTTTATTTCATCTTGTAGTCATCACATTGAGGTGAGTTTTTAAACCACTGTTTGGTTTGGCATATTTTATTTTGGGTCCTTTGGTGATTTAGGGTCCCTAGTTTTTGTTTGTAGAGCATTTGACGACTTCATGAAGGATTTCACTCACAAACACAGGTATGTATATATATACATATATATATATATATACATATATATATATATATATATATTTTGTACATATTCCCTGATGGCTACGGGAATATGTACATTAGACTAATTGTTATATATATAGGAATATGTGTGTGTACAAGTGTGGAGCGATCTTTTCCGTTGAAAATGTCAAGTGATAGAGAGTTCTGTTTGGTCTTTTTTTAAGTTAGGATCCATATAATTTAGCATTAATTTAATAATACATTATTTTTATGCTTAATTTTTATTTGATGAATTGAATTTTGAATCTTTAATGAACTTTTTAATTGAGAATAACGATTTCTCAAAGAAAAATGTCATGTTTTTATAATAAAACCCCTCCGATAGAGGTGTGCTTTCTTCTAAACCAAAAGGTGTTGATTAGATGCTTAATGATTCCTTGTCTTAATGGTTTGTAGTTTTCCTTATTCTTTGATGACATATTCTTATTTAAAACATGTATAAGACATGGCCTCTATTAGAGTTAGGAAATAGATTTTTTCCTTTATAAATGTTTATGACACCATTGCACCTTCTAAGTGCCTTCTTATCCATATTCATTTTAATTTCCCATACATAAAACACCTATGGGGTGTGTTCTTATTCTTGCCTATTTATAGGATGATTATTTATAACTAAAGTGAATTGACTTATTAAATTAGGATATGTATTGACTCCCTTGAAATTTTATTCTCTTGAGTAAAATGGTTTTTTTGAACTTGAATTGTATAATGGTTTATTTAGAAAATGTGATGGATGGGTGTGTATAACCATGTGATATGAATAAATTTTAATGCTAATAAATGGGTGGGTATTCCCTTTTGACATGTTTTAATGTAATTGGTAATTAAGTGGTTAAACTCCAATTTTAAGTATAAATGTAAATGGTAAACAATCAGTGGGTATGTTCATTTGTTATATTAAGATATTTTGATTATTATTTGGGAAACATGAGTGGGTATACTCATGAAATGTATTTCGTTATAAAATTTGATTGATGAGTGTGTATACAAATTGTTTGAGCTGAATTTAATTGATTATATATGAGTGGGTAGACTCATATGGTGTTGAATGCTAAATTATTTGAAATGAATTATTGTTTAGATAACATTGATGGATCCCCATAGATCTTGAACTCCATAGTTGATTTCATGGTTTGATTATTCCCCTTGGGTCATGATTTTGTGGGAATCCATGGGATTTCCTAACCCTTGGATTAGACTTTCTTGGACTCTCATTGGACATGTCCAGTATCACGTGCTCCTACGACTCCAACTTATGCCTAACTAACTTCTCATCAAGATTCTCCTGGAACTCAAGGAGGATTCATTGGTATTCAAAACCTTGGATATGTCCCTACTTGGTGTGAATCCTTGAAAAATGGCCTGAACATGTGGTATATGATACTTTTGGTTATATATCATGGCCATGGAAAATTGTGACTTGTGTAACTATATAGCTTGGTCATGAATTTTTTTGACTATTTTTCTTGAACAGAAAGGTTGTGATTGATATAGCATGTAAGGTGTATGGTAAGGTCATGGTGGTTTGATGTTTTTGGAGGAATGGAAATTTTTTATTTTTATCAGTGTATTATTTATATCTACCTTGTAATAAGATCTTGAGTGTATTTTTTAGGGAGCATTGAGGGGCTATATTAGTATCACTAATTTAGTAATTTACATTCCCTGGGAATCTTTACATCCATTTACTGCTTAATTGCCTACCTACACATAACTATAACCCTATATTGTACAAAATGGATTGTGTTTGCCACCATGGGCAAAAGCCTACTAATATGTTTTTTCAAACCCTACTCAGTTACCATTAGAATCTGGGTAAACCTTCTAATTTTTTGGGATAAAAACATTTACTTGTGTTGTTTTTCTTGTACCTGAGGACATAGGAGCAAAAGATTGAGAGGGATCCTCGAATTCCTGTAGAGATTTCCTATGGTATTTTTAGTTATTTTCATTACATGTGTCTAGTTTTGTATTGAATTGTAAAACATGTTTTATGTTACTCTTTTAGATTATGTATCATCAACTAGCATGCATGCTTTGTATAAACAGGTGTTGTCCATATTCTATATTCAGTTGATATTATAGATGCCTTTTTCATGTTATTCATTTCTTTATACTAAATATATTATTTCATAGTTGTTACTAACAAATCATATGTTGTGTTACACATACATGAGGGTATAGTCTCCCTATTGAACTAAATTTACACCCTCACTGCTAGTCAGAAGCCTTTGGCATACTGGTAGATGTTCTTGAGTCCATGTGGTGAGCGGTTCAGCTACCCGTTTTGTGGTTAGTCATGATGAGGCCTTTCAAAGTGCTGTTAGAGGTGGTTATTCCTTTGCCTTTCTGTTCTGGGTTGGTAGACAAGAGACTTGGAATGTTTTGGCACTAGGTAAATATTTTTTTTTGGAACTAATCACCCCATGTATAGAAAATGACCATGTGTCCTGGTCAATAAATATTTGTTTATACGGTTCGATGTTACAATTGATATGATTTCACCTAGGGTGAGTAGTATACTTTTTACTGCTCATGATTTCTAAATTTATAGAAATTTTTCCTTGGAATAGTACATAACACCCCATGAATTTACAAAGAGATTTAATACAGAATGCATGAAACACTGAGTCTATGAAAAACACAACTTTGTTATAACCTAGCCAAGTAAACATAAAATTTTCACCTCTGGGATTTGAATTTCAAAAAACTGACATACACGATTGCATTCAGTATGATATATAGAGTCTAATAAGACAAAAACATTTTTTGATGAATAGTAACATACCATTATGTATAGTAACATACTGTAGTGAATAGTGATGAATAGTAATGAATAGAAAATCGTCCAAAAAATAGAAACATTACCCATGAATGTATAAAAACAATTTAGACAATTTAAAATTGAAAAAACAATCATTGTAGAAGTATTGGTATTTTTGTATTTAATAAATATTTTAATAAAAATTTTATGATTAATTTAATAATTTAAAATTATTTTTTTCATAAAATGTAATAATAAAATTCTACCTTATTGTCTTATGGTTATAAGATAATTTTATAGGACCTTAATTAATTTCTGAATGTATTATAAAACAAGTTATAGTTTTAAAGTTCTTTTTATATTAAATTATGATTTTATTTAAAAATGAAATTAAAAATATATAGAATACTAATTCCAAAAAATATATTTCATTTTTGAATTCTACAAGTTAGAAAATTGTTTGGGTGAATTTTTTGGATTTTTCTAAAAATACTTGAATTTTTTTATGAATAATGAAATACGGTAAAATACCTTATATACAAATTATTAGTTAAATACATTATTTTTGAAAACATGAGGGATTGAAGGCCACATGGCTCGAACTCGAATGAATGTATCACTATTAGGGACTCATGAATAAACTCTATTGGTTCTCATGATGGAAATAATAAAATAATGAATAAAATATTCAAAATTCACTCCTCTCCTCCACTATAAAAACCCCCAACACTCCCTCTTATCCACACTCTTCTATGACTTGACTCTCCTTAAATTTATTCCCAGATACCCTCTCCTAGTCACTCCCCTAGTCCAAGAATCTTTTGTTCATTCCAGAAGACAAAAACCCATTTCCTTAAAGAGATTCTCAAGAAAGTGGATTCCAGAGGAAAATTCATCTTTTCATTTCTTTTATTCCAAGTTCTCTTTTATGTGGTATATATTGAAATCTTTCATACCTTTTTCTTATTTACATTTTATTCTATTCCACTATTGTTTTATGATTATTCTAAGAAAGGGTGACCCATTTCCCCTCTATTTTTATTGTTTTCTAAAACCTTGTTGCATAGTCGTTATGATGTAGAGTTTTCATCTCAAAAACTCAGATTTTTCAAGCACTCTTAGTATGTTATTATCTTTTAATTTAAATTTTATTATGTTGGTATATGTAATTACATATTCTCCTTAATTTTTATATTATGTATTAATCATGATATACCCTTTTCTATCGTCATTATATTTTATTAATTTTTATGTGACGTTGTTCGGCTGTCTGATTTTCGCAATGGATCTCTCAACTTATCTTTTATTTTGAGTTCCATTATTTTTCTTCCCTCTTTCAATTTCTTCCAAATTTTGTGATTAATCTAATATATTATATTTACTACATTTATTCCATGATAAAAGAATTTTTTTTCATCATCTTTCCTTTCCCATTCATTAATACTAAAAATGAAAACACCACCCGAGATGTGCTAATCTACCACATTCCAGGATGAGGGGTTTTCAATTTCTATTACCATCATAAATTATGGTCTTGGAAACATTATTCTTGTTGGAATAGACTATAATATATGTGCTATTTCTCATCTATATTTCTGGAACCTTTTTGTACATATGTTTTTGATTTATAAATCAAAATACGTTTATTGTGTTCAAAAATCACAAATTAACCCAAACAGTTTTCATTAAATGATTTAAATAATGATCATATTAACTCCAAGTGACAAAATGAAATTTAAAACCATGTAACCTTATTTATGTTCACTAATAACACATAACATCAATTCTGTAAAACAATCCTCATTTTACATTATTCTCTATTCCTATATATAAGTATACCAATCATGAAACAAACAGACCCAAACAATGAAATTGAACCACTAAAACCATCAAAAAGTTCATGAATGAACGTAATAATAATATATTAAATCAATTACATGTATAGTAGGTTCTGTAAACCATAATTAATTAATTTAATTCTGTTATCCATGACACTAATACCAAGTAAAGAACACCATCAGACTTAAGGTAAGGGTTTATTCGTCTCACTTTCATTTTTGCGAGATATTTTGTATTCACTAATATTACTTGTGTAGGGTGTATGCATACTTCCCATTTATGTTTCATATCATGATTCCATTTATTTTCATGATATTCAATATTTCATTTAATTATTATAAATTTGGGTAATACAATTCAATTGATTACAAAGTTATAAGTATTTTCATCCCAAACGTCTATTATCATTCAGGTTTCTCTTATTCACTACTCACCTCAATGATATTATTTTCTTATGTACTCCTTATAAATTATATGTGAATGCTCTATATTTTTGTACAAATAATAATCCTACTTTCATAAATTGTGATTTATATGTTTTAAAATGGTCTTTCAAAAATCCTTCTCGAAATACCATCTTGGTTCAACGAACTTCTCAGATTCTTTCCTATTTTGATGTTCACACTATAATCTATTTTCAGCCCTATTTATCTTTTTAAAGTAACTAATTTTAAAATGAAAAATATATTTCGGTACATTTCTTGTTTTATAACATAAAACATGAATTTGCGTTTTAAATCACTTTAATGAATTTCTCTAATTATGCTAAAATGTTTTAATTCTAAAGCTTTGTTAAAAACACTTTTTACACGATTTCACTTTAGTGGGACATCACTTGTTCCAAAAATGTAATATCAATGTCCTTACATTTTATTTTCTAGAATATATATTTTTAAAACCAGGCTTTTGAAAAATACAAATGATTTTCCAAAAGAACTCTTCTTTCCAAAGTAAAATGAAATTTTCTCATCTCACTTTAACTTTTATGAGATATACGCCTTATTTACTACTTATTCTTTTCATGTGGTGTCTTTAATGAACTTTGGGATATCATATTAAATGTATCCTTATTATCATGATATTCTAGTGGATTATGATTTTAATATTTCAAGGTGGTATGGGACACTTTGGAATGTTTAAGGATTATTTCATAAAAAAATAAATGGTATCATTTAAATGTATCATATCTACGTAAACATCCATATTGAATAATTTAATTCATTGAGGTTTATTTATTATTATATCATATACCATATTTAATTTAAATATTTATGATTAGTTTTATTGCGGATGTTCTATATTAAAATCATTTACCAATTTACTATGAATGGTTAGTGTTTATGATGATTGTTCGGGGAAAGATATTTACATTTCATATATTTGTTTCAATATGAATGTATATGTTATTTATGTTCATACCCAATCATATGAGGAATTAAATGGACATAGTTAGTGTTGGGTGGGCCCCTCTATATCCCCTAGGTGCATCGGTAGGTCTTATGAGAGTAATTATGGTCATGGAACGAGGCCTTGACAAAATGAATACCTTTGGTTTTGGCAGAGGCCTTAATTATTTCTAGACGTCTAAGTCATAGACTTGATGGTATATTTTAGAATGTTCTTCATATGAATTTTCCTCAATAATAATCTATTAATTGAAATTTCATGTGGTTATTCGACTAGTATAATACACATGGTTATGTTTTATTATGGAATTATTTACTCATCTAATATTCCTTCTTCAATGTGTTCAAGTTTATTTTTTGTTGAGACTTGTGTTTTCAAAGATTCACCATCCCTATTGTTGATGTATATGATATTTTATTCTATATTACTTACCATTATATTGCATTTGATATCACCTCTTTCTTATGATACATTTTCTTATGACATAAAGATGTTCTTTTATGATGGAACTACAAAGATATTATTAGTGTGGCGGATGTTCCCAATAAAACATATATGATGTATTTCTTTTAAATTTGTAATGTTGAACTTATGTATGGATCTAGATTTACAAAACTACTAAATTACTCGGTCCTTCGGGATTTTATTCCTTGTAATCATGCCAATGTATTAAAATAATTCACCGGATTTAGGCTTCAGGGGTTCAGGTGTTATATTTGGTATCAATGGAAGTTTAGTAGAAAACATGGAAAGTAGATTTAGAAAACATATATATTAGAACAATACCCTAGGATATTCAATGAGGATAAACATAAAATAAAATCCTATAATCTTGGTATAGAATATATTATGTGGATCTTCCTGGAAAATACATCCACGTCTTGATAATACAAGTGGATGGGGTTCTAGCACAGATGTACCCTAGAGTGAAACCTCCGACAAGGAGTTTGGATCTTGACAAGGGGTGACCCGGTACATGACAATGGGACTTACTATGCACCTCATTTGATACTCACTAGGGAAGTGCTTAGGATAATTCACATTTCCTTTACCCAATATTAAGAAGTATTTATGCCCCCAAAGTAACAAAAGTATATGGTTCTATGATTTACGATGATTAAACTTATGCTATGTGTTATAAAATGTTTAGAGTCATAGAGAGCTCATAATGATACCATCTAATATATAATATAGAATTGATTAGAAATGGAGAGTAGCAGAATGAATTAGAACCTTACCAATGCACATAATGTGAAGAGTAAGAAGGATCATATCTTTAATGGTCTCAAGCCATCATTTCAAAGGAAGATTGTCTCTGAAGTATCCTAATCATATTAGAAAATAATATCATCTGTTGAAAGGGTATTTAAAGACATCTCTGAGTCATATGGCTTTGAAGGGAAGCATAAGAAGAAGAGGATGACATGAAAAAAACATGAAAAAAATGGAACAAGGGAATGAATTATTTTTACACATGTGATAATTATAGAGTGAAACACCGTGATATGTTCTTGTGAGGAAAAAGAGTTTGCTTCATGTGTGGATAAAAAGGCCACCATGCTCATAATTGCAAGACAAGGAAAGAATTTTACTATATTCTATTATTTAACTATAAAGAGATGAGACACTAAGTGAATCAATGTCCAAAGCATCAAAAAAATATACCCCAAACAATGATTTTGGATAATGATCAAGTTCTGATGCTACCATAGATAAAAAAATGATTAATATGCCTAGTCAAGAATCATTCCATTTGAATATTTTGTTAGTAATGTACTAGTTGTATGAATTATGAGATATATAAGGACTGTAATACAATATTCTTTCGTTGAGGATTTGTGGTTATATGATGAATGGTACAAAGGAAAAGTTATTTAGATGGAATTTAAACTTTTTAGAAAAAAATATTTGATTGAGGGAAAGAAAATCCTTTATATATATATATATGATGTTGAGATAATGACGATGAAATGATTGAATCAGAAAAATATTGACTACCTTGGAACTGATTATTTACTTGTTGATAATTGGTCTATGCTACCATCGATGGAGTTTACAACACTTTTGGATTTAAGAAATATATCTAATAACATGTATCCTACTTAAGGAATATTGAAGAATTCATGTTTCCAATATAGTTTTTACGGTAATTCTATTTATTACCATATTTCAAGAGGATACATGATGAAGTTATTCAATGGATTGGAATATGAATTTTAGAGCTACTTCTTATTGATTAAGGGTTAATGATATGTTCATCATGGAAATTTAGATACCTTTATTATAATGTGTTTAATAATTATATTTTTTAATTTTATGCAATTATGAAATGGTTTTATTTTATCATTGTATGGGGTTTTAGAGTTTAGTGTCACTACATGATGGTTTGATTATTCTTCCATGACCATGTTGTCCAACATGGAAGCGTTTTGTTGTAGTAACTGATGCATTTCCCATTCCTATTATTAATAGGATATTTTAACCATATTCGTGATGTGGGTTTACTAGAAGGGAATCTTCAGGTATCAACCATTCAAATTCGAAGTTCAATTTCAAATTTTGAGGACAAAACTTTTTTAAGGTGGGGGTAATGTAACACCCCAAGAATTTACAAATAGATTTAATATAGAATGCAAGAAACACTGAGTCTCTACAAAAAATAACTTTGTTATAACCTATCCAAGTAAACATAATTTTTTCACCTTTGTGACCTGAATTTCAAAAAACTAACATACACGATTTTTTTCAGTAAGATATTTAGAGTCTGATAAAACAAACAAAATTTTTGGTGAATGGTAAAATACCCTTATGAATACTAACATAATCTTATGAATTGTAATGAATAGTTAATCAGCCAAAAAATAGAAACATCACCCATGAATGTATAAAAACAATTTAGACATCTTCAAAGTGAAAATGATCATAGTATAAGTATTGGTAATTTTGTATGTCATAAATATTTCAATTTAAATTTTATGATTAATTAAATAATTTTAAATGGAAATGTGTTTTCATAAAATTTAGTCATAAATTGTTACTTTATTGTCTTATGGTTGTAAGATAGTTTTAATGGACCTTGATTAATTTCACAATGTGTTATAAAATGAGTTATAGTTTTGAAGTTGTTCTTTTCGAATAAATTATGATATTATTTAAAAATTAAATTAAAAAGAATTATAAAATCCATTTAAAAAAGATTTTATTTTGAAATTCCACACATCGAAAAATGGTTAGTGCGAATTTTTGGTATTTTTCTAAAACACTCGAATTTTTTGATGAATAGTCAAATTCGGTAAAATACTGTATATACAAAATATCAGTTAAATACACTATTTATGACTTCATGAGCCATGTAAGGACACCTGGTTCGAACTCACATGAACTTATCACTGTTATGGGTCACATAAAACAACATTATTGGTTGTCTTTATGGAAAAAATAAAATAATGAATAAAATATTAAAAATTCACTCCTCTCAACTATAAAAGCCCTCTCACTCCCTATTCTCCATACTCATATAAGCCTTGATGCACTTCAATATTCATCCCAAATACCCTAGCCTAATCACTCCCCATGTAACGACCCGGAATTTTGAATAAATCTTGTTTCCTAATTTCATGTGTTATTTTATTTTTTATACTCAACAAAAATGTTTTATTTGATAACATGAGTTTAATTAAAATGAGAAAGTTGGGTTTAGACGGTTATATGACCATTGGTCAATATGACCGCTGGAAACTAAACGTTTTGATTATTGCCTCTAAATACAAGTAATCTTGGTTAATATTTATAGAAAGAAGATTTGATGGCCTCACCCAGTAGTCTTCGACCGATTGAAGCCCATCTAACAGAACTTGGGAAGGAGGTAGCACCACTGGGCTTTGCTCTGGACCAAACCCAAGACGAACTTCATCATGTGAATCTAGAACGGAATCGCCTTTGCGAGAAGTTCAAACTAATAGAAATTACAACTCGTGTGATGTTAGCCGATCCTCCCTCAGATTCTCTCGCCTTAGCACACCTTACACTTAGGTCATATGCTGGTGTGATAAGGGGCTATGTAAGGAGACCATAATTGCCTTGTGTAATCCTTTGTTTTAAATAAAAATTGGGATTTCTTCTTATGATGAAGTTTATGAATTTTCAAATGACCGGATAAATATAGTATTCATATTTTTGATGAATTTTAAAAAAAGGATATTTTAAAAATGGTTGTGTAAACCTTAAATAATTAAAAATGTGTAATGATTTTCGAAAAATGGTCTTCTACAATTATGTTCAGTACGAAATTTAGAGTCTAATAAGATCAACATAATTTTTGATGAATAGTAAATTATGAATAGTGATTTTAGGATTAGGATTAATAATGTGTCCAAATGGATTAGTAATCTCACTTAAAGAAAGTATTAATATAATCTAGGCACCTTGATTAAGTAATGTGATTCAATAAAATGGTTAAATAACGGTTTCATAAATTATTATTCAAGTATTAGTTTTTTTAGGTGAATAGTGTTTTTTAATTAAAAATGTAATTAAAAATATTTAGAAAATTATTTTAATAAAACTGATTTCATTTTTGAACTCAGAACACTGATATTATGCTATGGTAATTTTTGGGGTTTTTTCTGAAAAAAATGAATTTTCGGTGAATAGTGTTTTTATTTAAAAATTAAAATTAAAATTATTTAGAAAATAATTTTTATAAAATA
This sequence comes from Viscum album, assembly GCA_963277665.1. Taxonomy (NCBI): domain Eukaryota; kingdom Viridiplantae; phylum Streptophyta; class Magnoliopsida; order Santalales; family Viscaceae; genus Viscum; species Viscum album. Next base: position 1,223,662,513 of record OY728159.1, read on the forward strand.
GAGTTCATATTTGTAATCAGACCGTTAATATTTGGTTAAGGTGAAATTTTGGGATTATTTTGAGAAAGTTGAATTTTCGATGAATAGTGAAAATACAGTTTTTAAGTTATGGGTGTTTAATGACATCATTAAATGATGTATTAAGTTTGTAATCAATATGTTCGAATTATGAATAGTGATATAAGGTATGAGGTGTCCCAAGTGGCAAATACCATGGGAAAATACCATGGGCAAGCCCACGGTTTTGCCAAAACCACTAATGAGGTGTCCCTTTGCCATTATTGCCTTGTCCCCTCACTTTCCATATAAATACCAAGTCATCCTCTCATCCATTAGAATCCCCACTCTCCCCAAACGAAGTTCTGGTCTTATTACCTCCCAAGGAGTCCTACCATGGTGCCCCCAAGCCCTCAAGGTCCCAACCTTTGAGTTTTAAGAGTTATGTTTTAAGGTAAGGGATCTGATCTCTCTCTTTCTTTCCAAGAAATCTCTTTTATGTAATTTCATTTATGCTCCATGTTCTTATGTTAAAGGGTGTTCCTTTATACTCCTCTTACTTACCTTTTCATGCTCACATAATGAGAGATCCCCTCTTACACTCATTATTTCGTTTTATGAAGTTTTAGGTGGCGCCGTTAGGCTGCCGAAATTTTTGTAACGGATTCTTTCTCCCTTCTCATTTTTCAAGATCTATTTTCATGTAAAGTATTTCAAGTTCCTTTTTATTATGTTGGGGTATGATCTCTAAATTTATCATACTTATATTTTATGACCATATGATGAGAGACCCCGTTTTATCTCTTCAATTCAGTTTTTTTGATGTTTTAAGTGGCGCCGTTAGGCTGCCGAATTTTTAAGTGGTTCTTCACCCTTCTCGTTTTGAAGTTCTACTTTCATGTCAATTCTTTCAAGTTCCTTTTTGTTATGTTGGGGTATTATATCTATATCTATCATACTGGACTCTTATTTTAATATGATGAGAGACCCTATTTGATCTCTTCAATTCAGTTTTTTTGAAGTTTTAAGTGGCGCCGTTAGGCTGCCGAATTTTTAAGTGGTTCTTCACCCTTCTCGTTTTGAAGTTCTACTTTCATGTCAATTCTTTCAAGTTACTTTTTGTTATGTTGGGTTATGATCTCTATATCTATCATACTGGACTCTTATGTTCATATGATGAGAGACCCTATTTTATCTCATCAATTCATTTTTGTTGAAGTTTAAGTGACACCGTTAAGCTGCCACATTTTAAAGGGATTCTTTCACCTTTCTCCTTTTTAAAGTTCTAATTCCATGTCAAGTCTTTCAAGTTCCTTTTATATTATGTTGGGGTATGATCTCTATATCTATCATACTGATATTTTATGTTCATATTATGAGAGACCCTATTTGACATCATCAATTAATTTTTGGTTGAAATTTATGTAACGTTGTCAGGCTGTCGTATTTTCATAAGAGAAATCAAATTTTTGTCTTCCTTCCATGTTTTTCATTTAAAATTTTATGTCCTTGAAATGGCATCACCATGTCTATATATCCTTCTTATTTTTTCCCTCTATTTCTTTATGGGTCAATTATGATTGTTCGACCCATGTCCCCTCTCTTTTCAAAGTTTTCTAAAACCTTGTAACATAGCCGTTATGTTGCAGAATTTTCGTCTCAAAATGCCTCTCTTCTCTCAAAATTATTTTATGTTATAAAGTGAATACTCAAAGCTCTTATTTCTGCAGGGGTATTCACATATATATCAAAATGTTCTATTTTAAATTCTGGGATTTACATACATGATACCCGCTTTCCCTTTCCGTGGGATTAAAGTAACGTAAAGATCATGTCTTTAAAGCAGCTTTTAAAACGTTATAATTATGAAATGAAACCCATTTATTTTATGCTATATGGGTTATTTATGAAATTTTTGATGATGATATATGTGTCTCACATGATAATAAAGGAAAATTTAAGGGTGCTCCCTGATAGCGCTCCAATGCATTGGGTAAGGACTTAATCTCTAGAGATGACAATTTCTAACGACGCCTTGGTGAATAACCTTGGTAATTTTTAACGACACCTTGGTGAAACGAAACGATTGTCAATATTAAATGTTGTAGCCACATATTCAAGTTATGAAAATGTTATTTTTATTATGATATGCCTCATGATTTCATTCTCATGCCTTAAAGTTCTTTTCATGACCTTATTAAAGTATCTCAAGTTCACATGTAAAATGTTTCTCTTGTTTCCCTTACTGGGCTTTTTGCTCACCCTTTCTTTTGATGTATGCTCCCAGGTTATGTGATGCAGTAATGAACCTAGGATGAACATGTGGAGAATCCTTTCAAGTGTTTTAGAAAAATGTTTTATGTTTTCATGTTTAAAGTTCCTGGTTTCCAAGACACTAAACCTTAAAGATCCTCTTTTTTGTAAAATGTAATGAAAGTTTATGTAATAAAGTGGCGGGATGCTATAGTTGGTATCAAAGGATGGTTTAGTTATTTGTGGAAATTAGGATATGAAAAATCTTGGAAGAACCCTATAGAAAAGTTTAAATATAGGAAATCTTCCTGGTATTTTGGTGAGTATTGAGTAAGGGGTTTCCAAGCAAATAAATCCATGTCTGGATACGAGCAGGTAGAGGTGGCTCTAACACAGATGTACATAGGGGTAAAACCTAAAAACACCGCTCTGAGCTAGACTCGAATGGGAAATGGTACACGACAACGGGCCTTTCTGCACTCCGGGTTACGACACTCCCGGGGGATATGCTTTGGTAAATTCATAAGCTTAGTATGAACCATTATTAAAGGAACAAGGATAAAATAAAATAAAGCTTCACATAAGAATATATGATCATGGATAACCTAGATTGGAACCTAGGGTATCACAAGTTAGGATATACTTTTATTCTACATGTTTATCCTTTTATGCTTAAAGTTTCCTTTTCATGATTATTAGCTAAGTAAATAAGCCCCTAATTATAGTTTCTTTTCTTAGTTAATGGCTGAAATGGAAGAACATGTCCCAAAAACAAATGTGACAGGAAATGAGACGATTGTCGTATTAATATGACAGAGATGATTAGGGGGTTAAAAAATGATTATTATTTTGGAATATGTTCACTATTTTGGGGACCCTATATGATCGAGGTAAATAGATTACTACAGTATTTTCATTGAGGAGTATGGTTGACTTATATTTTGAAGAATCGATGAATTTATGGTGGACTTATAGTAATTTAGGTTACTTATGGGAATGATTAACCTATCTTGGGTAAAATATGTTTAGTTTAGATAATTTTCTTATAAGATGTTAGGAGTGGTTGATGTTGTTTGGAGATGAACAATGAAGTTTATTTTGGAAGACTATGTTATCAAATCCTTCTTGTATTTGGGTTTCAATCTTAGTTTGGTTTATTTTGAGGAATTTTAAGGACTGTTATTTATGGGATGGTCTATGATGAACTTTGGGTATTACCATGGAACATTGAAGATTTAAAATTAGTTTCCATTCCTATGGGATTCTTCCTTTTTGAAGAGTTGTTTAACCTTACCCTTTCTGTTTTTGGGATAATGTTTAAAGATAGAAGAAATAGATAGTTAATCTTTTGTGGATTATGTGATTCTCTAGAAGATGATTCTTGTGTTTTGATGAGACCAAGTAGTTCTGAATGCTCGTCGTTTGGGAGAAAAGATTATTTTTGGTAGAAACTTATTAAAGGGTGAAACTCTACATGAAGGTAGATATATTTCCTTATGTTTTTGTTCTATGTTGTAAATGAATTCCTCAAAATTATGAAAAGGAATGTAAAACAAAAATGTTGTTGGTTTAGGTTTCCTACTAGGTAATCAAAGATCATTTACACACATCATAAGTTTGGGATTTTCTTATGGTTAACTTTCTCCTAATCATATTTTCTATCACTCTCCTTTAGAACGTGACCCTTTGTTTTCTCCTCCATGTCCATGTTTCCTACATGGAATCCTAGTATGAGTAAACTCGGGTGGCCTTTGTACTTCCTTTTCTTTCTTTTAAAGTAATAGTGTTACTGACTCTTTTTCTGATGTGGGACTTTTAATGAAATTTCAAAACCCAATTTTTAAAAAATGAGAGGACACAATTTCTTAAGGGGGGAAGATTGTAACGACCCAAAATTTTGAATAAATCTTGTTTCCTAATTTCATGTGTTATTTTATTTTTTATACTCAACAAAAATGTTTTATTTGATAACATGAGTATAATTAAAATGAGACAGTTGGGTTTAGACGGTTATATGACCATTAGTCAATATGACTGCTGGAAACTAAATGTTTTGATTATTGCCTCTAAATACAAGTAATCATGGTTAATATTTATATAAAGAAGATTTGATGGCCTCACCCAGTAGTCTTGGACCGATCGAAGCCCATCTAACATAACTTGGGAAGAAGGTAGCACCATTGGGCTTTGCTCTGGTCCAAACCCAAGCCGAACTTCATCGTGTGAAGCTAGAACGGAATCGCCTTTGCGAGAAGTTCAAACTAATAGAAATTACTACTCGTGCAATGTTAGCCGAGCCTCCCTCAGATTCTCTCACCTTAGCACACCTTACACTGAGGTCATATGCTGGTGTGATAAGGGGCTATATAAAGATACCGTAACTGCCTTGTGTAATCCTTTGTTTTAAATAAAAATTGGGATTTCTTCTTATAATGAATTTTATGAATTTTAAAATGACCGGATAAATATAGTATGCATATTTTTGATGAATTTTAGAAAAAGGATATTTTAAAAATGGTTGTGTAAAATTTAAATAATTAAAAATGTGTAATGATTTTCGAAAAATGGTCTTCTACAATTATGTTCAGTACAAAATTTAGAGTCTAATAAGATCAACTTAATTTTTGATGAATAGTAAATTATTAATAGTGATTTTATGATTCGGATTAGTAATGTGTCCAAGTGGATTAGTAATCTCACTTAAATAAAGTATTAATATAATCTAGGAACCTTGATTAAGTAATGTGACTCAATAAAATTGTTAAATAACGGTTTCATAAATTATTATTCAAGTATTAGTTTTTTCGGGTGAATAGTGTTTTTTAATTAAAGATTTAATTAAAAATATTTAGAAAATTATTTTTATAAAAAGGATTTCATTTTTGAACTCAGAACACCGATATTATGCTATGGTAATTTTTGGGGTTTTTTCTGAAAAAAATGAATTTTTTGTGAATAGTGTTTTTATTTATAATTTTAAATTAAAAATATTTAGACAAAGATTTTTATAAAATGGAGTTCATATTTGTAATCAGAGCGTTGATATTTGGTTAAGGTGATATTTTGGGATTATTCTGAGAAACTTGAATTTTCGATGAATAGTTAAAATACAGTTTTTAAGTTACGGGTGTTTAATGACATCATTAAATGATGTATTAAGTTTTTAATCAATATGTTCTAATTATGAATAGTGATATAAGGTATGAGGTGTCCCAAGTGGCAATTACCATGGGCAAGCCCATGGTTTTGCCAAAACCACTAATGAGGTGTCCCTTTGCCATTAAAGCCTTGTCCCCTCACTTTCCCTATAAATACCAATCCATCCTCTCATCCATTCGACTCCCCACTCTCCCCCAACGATGTTCTGGTCTCATTACCTCCCAAGGAGTCCTCCCTTGGAGCCCCCAATCTCTCAAGGTCCCAACCTTTGAGTTTTAAGAGTTGTGTTTTAAGGTAAGGGATCCGATCTCTCTCTTTCTTTCCAAGAAATCTCTTTTATGTAATTTCTTTTATGCTCCATGTTCTTATGTTAAAGGGTTTTCTTTTATACTCCTATTACTTCCCTTTTCATGTTCACATAATGAGAGATCCGCTCTTACTCTCATTATTTCGTTTTATGAAGTTTTAAGTGGCGTCGTTAGGCTGCCGAAATTTTTGTAACGGATTCTTTCTCCCTTCTCATTTTTCAAGATCTATTTTCATGTAAAGTATTTCAAGTTCCTTTTTATTATGTTGGGGTATGATATCTAAATTTATCATACTGATCTTTTATGACCATATGATGAGAGACCCCATTTTATCTCTTCAATTCAGTTTTTTTGAAGTTTTAAGTGACGCCATTAGGCTGCCGAATTTTTAAGTGGTTCTTCACCCTTCTCGTTTTCAAGTTCTACTTTCATGTCAATTCTTTCAACTTCCTTTTTGTTATGTTGGGGTATGATCTCTATATCTATCATACTGGACTCTTATTTTCATATGATGAGAGACCCTATTTTATCTCTTCAATTCAGTTTTTTTGATGTTTTAATTGGCGCTGTTAGGCTGCCGAATTTTTAAGTGGTTCTTCACCCTTCTCGTTTTGAAGTTCTACTTTCATGTCAATTATTTCAAGTTACTTTTTGTTATGTTGGGATATGATCTATATATCTATCATACTAGACTCTTATTTTAATATTATGAGAGACCCTATTTGATCTCATCAATTCATTTTTGTTGAAGTTTAAGTGATGCCGTTAAGCTGCCAAATTTTTAAGGGATTCTTTCACCCTTCTCCTTTTCGAAGTTCTAATTCCATGTCAAGTCTTGCAAGTTCCTTTTTATTATGTTGGGGTATGATATCTATATATATCATACTTATATTTTATGTTCATATGATGAGAGACCCTATTTGACATCATCAATTCATTTTTGGTTGAAGTTTATGTAACGTTGTTAGGCTGCCGTATTTTCATAAGAGAAATCAAATTTTTGTCTTCCTTCCATGTTTTTCATTTCAAATGGTATGTCCTTGAAATTGCATCACCATGTTCATATATCCATCTTATTCTGTCCCTATATTGCTTTATGGGTCAATTATGATTGTTCGACCTATGTTCCCTCTCTTTTCAAAGTTTTCTAAAACCTTGTAACATAGCCGTTATGCTGCAGAATTTTCGTCTCAAAATGCCTCTCTTCTCTCAAAATTATTTTATGTTATAAAGTGAATACTTAAAGCTCTTATTTCTACAGGGGTATTCACATATATATCAAAATTTTCTATTTTAAATTCTGGTATTTACATACATGATACTCGCTTTCCCTTTCTGTGGGTTTAAAGTAACGTAAAGATCATGTCTTTAAAGCAGTTTTTCAAATGTTATGATTATGAAATGAAACCCATTTATTTTATTCTATATGGGTTATTTATGAAATGTTTGATGATGATATATGTGGCTCACATGATAATAAAGGCAAATTTAAGGGTGCGCCCTAATAGCGCTCCAATGCATTGGGTAAAGACTTAATCTCTAGAGATGACCATTTTTAACGACGCCTTGGTGAATAACCTTGGTAATTTTTAACGACACCTTGGGGATGGAACTTGGTGAAACGAAACAATTGTCAATATTAAATGTTGTAGCCACATCTTCAAGTTATGAAAATGTTATTTTTATTATGATATGCCTCATGATTTCATTCTCATTCCTTAAAGTTCTTTTCATGTCCTTATTGAAGTATCTCAAGTTCACATGTAAAATTTTTCTCTTGTTTCCCTTACTGGGCTTTTTGCTCACCCATTCTTTTGATGTATGCTCCCAGGTTATGTGATATAGTAATGAACCTAGGATGAACATGAGGAGAAGCCTTTCAAGTGTTTTAGAAGAATGTTTTATGTTTTCATGTTTAAAGTTCCTGGTTTCCAAGACACTAAACCTTAAAGATCTTCGGTTTTGTAAAATGTAATGAAAGTTTATGTGATAAAGAGGCGGAATGCTATACCCCACATCCAATAAGCTCTTGGTGTTTCCAAAAGGCTAAACCTCCTTCCCTAAAATAGATTCTCAAGGATGTGGATTCAAGAGGTAAATTCCCATTTTTGTTTCTTTTATTTGAAGTTCTCATTTATGTGGTACGTATTTCAAGTTTTTATATTGTGTTCTTGTTTCCATTCTAATATGTTCCACTAGTTTTTTATGATTCTTCTCTGAATTTGTTACCCATTTCCCCTCTCTTTTTAATTTTTTCTAAATCCATTTTTCATAGCCATTATGCTAAGAAATTTTCATCACAAAATAACTCTCATTTTCAAGAATTCTTATTATGTTATTATAATTTAATTTCAATTGTCTTATGTTGGGATATTTAATTACATATTCCCCTTACTGTATATATTATGTAATAATGATGATATACCATTTTCCCTCATCAATATATTTTATGAATTTTTAAGTGACGTTGTTAGGCTGCCATATTTTTGTAAGGGATTTCTCTAATTTTATTTTATTTTGAGTTACTTTTTTTTCATTAAACTCCTCATTTCTACAAAATGTTTTTTTGGTGTCCCGCCTTTTTATTACCTAAAATTACATTATATTTTACAAACATATGATCTTTGAAGTATTCTTTCTTAGAAATCTGGAGCATAATACATGAAAACATAAAACAATATTTTAAATACCCTTTAAAAGAATCTTGAAAAGTTCATCATATGTACAATTACTACATATTATAACCTATAGGCATACATCAAAGGAAAGGGTGAGCATAAGTCCTTGTAAGGAAATCAAGGGAATCGGTTTACTTGTGATGTCAATAAGAACTTGTTGAAAAACATAGAGACAAGAGAAATGGATGAAGAGGCATATCGTAATAAAAAAACATGAATCTTAACTTGAATATTTGGGTAAAACATTTAATATAGACACTCATGAATATATCACCAAGGTTCATCCTCAAGGTGTCATAAAAACAACCAGGGTTATTCACCCAGGTATTGGGAAACTTGTCATCTCTAGAGATTAAATTATTTACCCAATGCATTAGAAAATTATTAGGGAACACCCTTAATATGTATTTATTTTCATGTCAGCCACATATATCATACACAAAAATTTCATAAATAACCCAAAAATAATAAAGGAAATGGGTTTCATTTCGAAATCATGACATTTTAAAAGTGCGTAAAAATAAAATCATTATGTCGTTTTGAACCCATGGAAAACAAGTGAAGGATATATGTATGTCAATTACAGAATGAAATAGATAAATTTTATGTCTTGATGAATACTTCTGGAAATGAAATAGGTTTGGTTATTCACAAAAATAAAATAAGATAATTTCATGAATAAAAGAGAGAGATTTTGAGATGAAAATTCTACAGCATAACGGCTATACAACATGGTTTTAGAAAATATTGAAAAGAGAGAGGGAAAGGGTCACCCACTCATAAATAACTCATAATACAGTATGGGTACATAATAAAAAGAAATAATATCTTGGTACAGATATTTGAATGACATACCACATGAAAAATAAACTTGAAGAAAAGAGAAGATTTTATTTCTTTTATGAAAAATTCGGCAGCCTAATGGTGTCACTTAAAATTCAGAAAAATAAATTAATGAGAAAGGAAATGGTCTCGCATAATTTTAAAATAAAATGGATAGAAATCAGAACATAAAATAACATATCCTAATAAAATAATATATATACAAGAATACATAACATAAATTAAGTCCTGACATAAAAGAGGAGGGTGAAAGGTTCCCTTACCATAAAGAGTATCATAAAAAGCTAGAAGTATGGGACCTTGGGAGGATTGAGGGAACCTTTTAAGGACTCCTTAGGAGGTAAAAAGACCAGATCTTTGTTGAGGTGGATTTTGGAATGAAAATAATGAAGTAATGGATTGGTATTTATAGACAATGTGGGGGAATGTTTTATTAATTTCCAAGGGACACCTCATCGGTGGTATTTGCAAAACCATGGGCTTGACCTTTGTATTTTCGCATGGTATTGGTAACATGGAACACCTCATAAGATATCCTAATATTCACAAGTATACTAGAATTATTACATCATTGTTACATCATTTATGTTGTCATTAAATACACCAAAACTCAAAACTGTATTTTCATTATTCACTGAAACCCAAAATATTTTATAAAAGTATCATAAATTGACCATAACCTAAAATCAATTCTCTGAATTAAAAAATGGACACTATTTTATGAAAATAATTTTCTAATTGTGAGATATTTAATTTTTATGTAAAAATACTATTTACCTTAAAAAATACTAATACATAACTAATAATTTATGAAATAGTTATTTACTTATACAATTATATCACATTACCATTCAAGATGCCTAAAATATATTTATACATAATTAAGTGGGGTTACTATTTCATTGGTCACATTCCTATTTATAAGGGTAATATTACTATTCATAATTTACTATTTACTAAAAATTATGTTGATCTTATTATACTCCAAATTTATTTCTGATCATAACAATAGAATAAAATTTTTGGAAAATAATTTCACAATATTAATTATTTGAAGAATACCAAAAATACTTTAAATACCCTTTTACAAAAAAACCCAAAATATGGAAACTATATAAATTCACGCGATATTTATTTTGATATTTGAAATTAAAAAAAATTACCATAATAATAAATAAAAATTTTATTTATGAAAAATGATTGCACAAAGTAACTAAAGCCTCGTTATATATCAACATATAACACCTGAATAATACCTAACAGTAAGGTGTGAAATGGTGATAGAATATTGGGGAGGCTCGAACAACATTTTTAAAGTGGTGATTTCAATCATCTTGAACTTCTCTATTAAATGATTTCGTTCAAGCTTCACATGTTAGATTTCGGCTTGGACTTGGTCTAGAGCAAAGCCTAGTGATGCAACCTAATTTCCAAGCTCTAATAGATGGGCTTCGTATGGCCTGAGTCTACTGGAGGAGGCCATCGACTTTTCTTTCTATATTAATTAACCGTGATCACTTGTATTTATAAACAATAATCATAATGTTATAGAATCCAACAACAATATTGCTCAGTGGTCATATAATAGTCAAAACCCAATGGTCTCATTTTAATTATACTCTATTAAATAAATGATATTGTTTTGTAGATTATAAAATAAAATAATACAAATATTTTGGAAACAAATATTATTAAAAAAATTAGGTCGTTACATTCTTCCCACCTTAATAAATTTTCTCCTGAAAGATTAAACTCATACCCTTAGAAGAGAAAAGGTCTGGGTACTTCTGCCTCATAGACTCCTCCCATTCCCACATGGCATCTTCGTATTTTTTTCCACCAAAACACCGTAACTAGGTTGGTAGTATTGTTCCGTAGAAACTTGACACTACAATCCAAGATCTCCACTCACTTCTCTCCATAAGAGAGGTTATGTTCTAGTAGTAACACCTCTGGATTTAGTAAATTTGAAGGTTTAGGTATGTAATTCCTCAAAAGGGATACGTTGAAGACATCATGAACTTGTGGTAGATTAGGAGGAAGTGAAAGCCGATAGGCCACTGTTCCAACATGATCATGGATTTAATAGGGGCCAATGTACCTTGGGATGAGCTTTCCTTTCTTCCCAAACTTCATGAATCTCTTTTAAGGTGAAATTAGATGAAAGACTTTTTCGCCAATATCAATCTCCAAGTCCCTTCGACGGTTGTTAGAATAGCTCTTTTTCCGACTCTGAGTTTCCTTGATGTGTTGTTGGATGGCATGGACCTTTTCTGTCATATCTTGCACAAGATCAGGACCAAGAATATTTTTCTCACCTAATTCATCCCAACAAGTATGAGTTCTACAATGTTTCACATATAGTGCTTCATAGGGATCTATTTGAATGCTCGAGTTGAAGTTATTATTTTAATAGAACTCAACTATTGGGAGATAGGTCGTACTGAAATTCAATTTGGTGCTCATATCATGTTGAAGTATTATCAAAAAAAAATTTATGAATCTTGGATCATGAGAAGATACGAAAGAAAGTGGAACTCCATGCAGCCATACCACTTTCTTCATGAAAAATCATGGTAGTTTGATCAAGAGAGAATTCGTTCTAAATATTGTCAAATGGGTATTATTGGTGAGATGGTCCAAAATAAACCATATCATACTATTTCCATTAAAAGATATTTGGAGATTAGTGAAAAATTCCATAGTGTTATTGTCCCACTTCCATGCTGGTGTGGGTAGTGGTTGTAATACACCTTTATGAAGTTGTCATTCTAACATCCCTTGCTGACATACCAGGCACCTTGAAGTGTATTCAGCAATCTCCCATTTCATATTATCCCACCAATAATGATCATGAAGGTCTCTATACATTTTTGAACTACCAGGACCTATTGGGAAAGTAGAGCTATGAGCTTCTTCTATCAGCAACTTCTTTATTTACAGAATAGATAGAACACATACACTTGTACAAAATTTTAGTACACCTTCTTGATCAATATTTAACTCACGATACATCCAATTCTTCGTAGCCTCAAACTTCTTCTAAAAAAAGATCTTATTTCCAAGCATTATTAATCTTCTCTAGTAATGATGGTTGAGAAATAATTTGGGTTAGGGTTGATGATGTCACTTACCTTATAATTCCAATTTCCAGCTTTACTAGGTCATTGATCAATGGATCTCTTTGAATCCTCATCATGGAAAGAACAACTGGGTCATTCCTACTTAATGCATCTGCGACCTTGTTTTCTCTTCTTGGATGATAATGAATTGAAAAATTGGAGTCTTTAAGAAATTCCAAACATCTTCTTTATCTCATGTTCAATTCCTTTTGTGTAAAAATATACTTTAATCATTTGTGGTCTATGTATATATCACATTTCTCCCCATAAGGATATTTCCTTCGTATATTCATATCAAAAAACAACTGTAGACAGTTCTATATTTTTCATAGGATTGTTTATCTCATGAGTCTTCAAATGTCGAGATGCATAAGAAATTACATTGTCATTTTTCTTGAGGACGTACCCAATCCTTGTTATAGATGCATCACTAAAAATAATGAGTCCCTATCCACTTGAGGGTAGAGTGAACAGAGGTGTGCTAACCAATTTCTTCTTTAGCTCATGGAAACATTCCTCACACTCTTTTGTCCAGATGAACTTCACCACTTTTCATGTTAACTTGGTTAATGGATTAGAATGTCATGAAAATTTTTTCACAAACCTCATAAAATATCTCATTAATATAAGGAAACTAATCATTTCAGTTATTGGTTTAGGTTGAGGCCACTCCTCTACAACATTTGTCTTTGAAGGGTCAACTTTGATTCCTTCATTGGTTATAGTGTTACCCAATAAAAAAACATGTTGTAACCAAAATTCATATTTAATGAACTTTCCAAAAATCCTCTCCTTCCTTAGAGTTTTCAAAATAACCCTTAGATGATCCTCATTGTCCTTACGACATTTGGAATATATCATAATGTCGTCAATAAAAACTACCACAAAGTTATCAAGTTAGTCCTCATAGAATCTATTCATAAAATCCATAAAAATATAAGGTTCATTTGTCAATTTGAAGGGCATAACAATAGACACATAATGCCCATATCTTGATCAGAAGGTAGTTTTTGGAATATCTTCTTTCTTCACAAACAATTTAGGATAACCGGATTGAAGATCAATCTTAGAGAAGAAGTTAGCCCCGTGAAGTTGGTCAAATAAGTAATCAATTTTTGGAAAAGGTTACTTATTCAACATTGTGATCTCACTCATTTATCTATAATCAATGCATATTGGCATGGATGCATCCTTCATCTTCAAAAATATAACTGGTTCTCCCAAAAGAGACACACTCAGTCAGATAAACCCCTTATCCAAAATATATTGTAGTTGTTTCTTTATTTCCTCCACCTCCAAATTTTCCGTCTGATATGGGGTCTTAGATATCTGATGACATCTTGGTATGAGTTTAATGGAAAACTGTACCTCTAAATCTGGGGGTTTTCTATGTATGTCCTTAGAAAATATGCCAATTTATTCCTGGGCGATGGGAATATTTTCTATCCTTATACTCTCATTTCATTCTTCTTCACCAATCAACCCCATAAATAAGGATATATGATCTTCTAGAGAGTGATCAGGTTGAGATATCTCTCCTTATAAGTTAACTGTAGGTTTTCCATTCCAGACTACTGATATTTCATTTCTTCTTCATTTGCTCTTATCATTATACTCTGAGAGCTAGTATATCCCTAGTATAATTCTATGATCTAGCATGGTAATGACGACTATATTTGTGATAATAGTTTGCTCACTAAAGTAAATACTAGAGTTTTTAAACACCTAAAATTCTTGGATAATCCCACAAGGAGTCTTGACTGATAACTCTACATTTTGAAAATCAGGGGTTTATTCTAATTTCATTGCAAACATGGATGAAATAAAGGAATGTGTAGAACAAGAATCAAACAAATTACTTCCTATATTTGAGATAACGACAAGAGTACCTTCCACCACATCATTTTTCACTTCAACATCAGCCATAGTGATAAAAAAAGCATGACCTTTTTCACTTGGCCTTTGCTAAGGCTGATGGTGGTACCCCCCACCACATCCCTAGAATATTGACAGTGATTAGAAAAGTGCCCATGTTTCCCACTCTTATAGCATTGGACAATAGGTTGGGCCTGAACCATCTTACCCTTTTCATTAGTTTTGGGTAGTTTTGGCTTAACCTAACTATGAAAATTCCAAGTGATATGGCCATCTCTTAAACAATTGTAGCACTTCCCGCTCCCAAACAGGTAGTTTCTTGAATGCTTCTTTCCACATTTATTACATGTGGGATGTTTCACTTTCTTTCCTTCTCTTCCTTGACCAAACCTTCTACCTAATCATGGATCTATTGATCTATTCATATCATTGGATTTATGAGACCACTACATCTCCCCAAATGCAAGTTCAACTTTCATCTCACTCCATACGATCTCCTCATAGATCTCATAGTATAATTTTTCTAGATTATTCTACAGTTGAGGTCTCAGTCGACCAAATAATCTATTGACCTTCCAACTAGGATCCATGAAAAAGCTTGAGGTATAATGGTGAATTATTTTGAATTTCATCTCATATCTTCCAACACATTCATTCACCTTCTTCTTCAGCTCGAGATACTCCTCAATTTTTCTCATTGAATGAGGGAAATACTTATTGAAGAAGATCCCTATGAACCCTTCCCTCTCTATAGATTCAACCTCTACTCATGGCCTCGTGTTTTTAATCAACTCCCACTACTGATTAGATTCTCCCTCTAAGAAGTAGACAGTCAGGGTGACCTTCTCTTATTCCGAAGAGCAGAGCACAAAAAAGATCTTCTCTATAGAACTGATCAACTGTTTAGCAATCAAATGGTCAGTAGATCCATTGAAGGTTGTTAGTCGTTAACGCATAAAGGGATCAACAGAATGTTGTTCCCTTTGTGTTGATATTGGTCTCTTAGCTTGATTCATGTTAGTTCTAATAACATGAGTCAGTGGGTTCATCATTATCATGAATGTTTCCCTTCCATCTTCCATCAGAGGGTTGTTATGCATGGTCCATTGCATTCACCATTATCATAGTTCCTCCTATTGACATCCATTTTCTAAAAGAATAAAACCATTCTGAGAAACTTATTTAATTCATGAATCTTTTAACTATAAATTATTTTTATGTCATGAAACATTATCCTTGAACGTTTTACTCTTTAATAATATTACATTTCTCTGTCAATCCTTCATAATGATTCCTACAATGCTTGAAATAACCAAACATGTCCACCAAGAGTATCAAACTAGGAGTGAAGCAAGGCCCATTTTCATGTACCAGGATACACCAGTTCAAGCCGAAACTCCTTGTCAGTGTTTTTACTCCTAGGTACATCTTTGTGAGAGCCAGATCCACTTGTTCATATCCAGATAGGGATTTGTTTTTTTGGAAACGACTTACTTAATTTTTTACCAAAATACAAGGAAGTTATCCTATGTTTAAAATTTTTTATAGGGTTATTCCTAAAGTTTTAATAGCCTAATTTCCCTAAATAACTAAACTATCCTTTGATACTGACTATGGAATCCCAACTTTTTATTACATAACTTTCCAAAACATTTTACAAATAGAGGATCTTTAAGGTTTAGTGTCTTGGAAATCCTAAGCATAATACAAGAAATCATTAAGAAATCTTTTAAATACCCATAAAAAGCTTCTTGAAAAGTTCATATTATGTAAAATTATTATATCTCATAACCTACAGACATACATCAAAGGAAAGGGTGTGCAAAAGTCCCAGTAAGGAAAGAAAGGGAATCAGTCTACTTGTGATATCAATAAAAACATGTTGAAAAACATAGAGACATGAGAAACGGAGGAAGTGGCATATCATAATATAAAGAACATTAATCATTACTAGAATATTTGGCTAAAACATTTATTTTTAAAATTTATGAACATATACCCAAGGATCATCCCCATGGTGTCATAAAAATTTCAAGGGTTATTCAACAATGTATCATGAAACTTGTCATCTCATGAGATTAAATTCTTTACACAATACATTGGAGAGCTATCAGGGAGAACCCTTAATATGTATTTATTTTCATGTGATCCATAAATAAATATTTCATAAATAACCCAAAAAGAACAAAAGAAATGGGTTTCATTTCAAAATCATGATGTTTTAAAAGTGCTTAAAAATAAGATCATTATTTCATTTATAAACCCTGGAAAGGGGGTGAGGGTTATATAAATGTCAATTCCTGAAACAAATAGATAAATGTTTTTTCCTGATGAATAAACCGAGAAATGAAATAGGTTTGGGTATTAACATAAATAAAATAAGATAATTTCATGAGAAAAAGAGAGATATTTTGAGATGAAAATTATGCATCATAACAGCTATACAACATGGTTTTAGAAAATATTGAAAAGAGAGGGTGAAAGGATCACCCACTCATAAATAACTCATAATATAGTTTGGGTACAGAATAAAATGAAATAATATCAGGATATGGATATTTTAATGACATACCACATGAAAAGGAAACTTGAAAGAAAAGAGAAGATGTGATTTCTTTTACGAAAAATTCAACAGCCTAACGGCGTGGCATAAAATTCAGAAAAATAGATTGATAGGAGTGTAAAGGTTCCATCATCATTTAGACATAAAATGTACCTCAATAGTGATATAAAAAATCATATCCCAACATAATAAAATGGAAACTAAAAGACATAACATGAAGGAATTTATGACATAAAAGATGAGGGTGAATGGTTCCCTTACCGTAAATAGAAACTTCAAAATCTCGAAGGTTAAGACCTTGGGAGACTTGAGGGAACCTTGGAAGGACTCCTTGGGAGCTAAAAAGTGTAGATCTTCACTGAGGAGAATTTTTTAATGAATGGAATAAAGGAATACGTTGGAATTTATAACAAAAGTGAGGGAATACTTTATTAATTTCCAAGGGATGCCTTATCGGTGGTATTTGCGAAACCATGGGCTTGTCCATGGTATTTGACCATTTTATTGGCCACTTGGGACACATCATAACATATCTTACTATTCACATGTTGACTAGAATGATTACATTATTGTAACATCATTAATGATGTCATTTAATACACTGAAACTCAAAATAGTATTTTCACTATTCACCGAAAAAAAGATTTTTTAAAAATCTCATTAATTCAACATACCTAAAATAGATTCTATGAATTCAAAAATAAACTCCATTTTATGGAAATAATTTTCTAATTATCATATTTATAATTTTTACGTAAAAACACTATTTACGATGAAAATAAATACTAATCATTAACTAATAATTTCTGAAAGAGTAATTTACTTTTTCAATTATATCAAATTACCATTCAAGATGTCTAAATTATATTTATACTTAATTATGTGAGGTTAATATTCCATTGATCATATTACTATTCATATGGGTAATATTACTATTTTTAATTTATTATTTATAAAAATTAAGTTGATCTTATTATACTCTAAATTTCTTACTAATCATAACTATATAAGACCACTTTTGGAAAATCATTTCACAATATTATTTTTTAAAAGTAGACAAAAAATATATTAAAATACCATTTTTCCAAAAAACACAAAAAAATATGGAACTTCTATAAATTCAACCTATATTTATTTTGATATTTGAAACTCACAAATTTTACTATAATAAGAAATAAGAATTTTATTTATGAAAAAGGATTACACAAAGTAACTAAGGTCTCTTTACATAGCCCCTTATAACACCTTCATATGACCTAAGAGTGATGCGTGAAATGGTGATAGAATCTTGGGGTGGCTCGGACAACATTGCATGAGTGGTGATTTTTATCAGCATCAACTTCTCCCTTAAGCAATTTCGTTCAATCTTCACATGTTGGAGTTCGGTTTGGGCTTGGTCCAAAGAAAATCCCACTGATGCAACTTCCTTTCCAAGCTCCAATTGATGGGCTTCATATGGCCCAAGCCTACTGGATGAGGCCATCAACAATTAATTCTGTATTAATTAACCATGATCATTTTTATTTATAAACAATAATCAACACGTTATTTAT
Organism: Viscum album; assembly: GCA_963277665.1. Classification (NCBI taxonomy): domain Eukaryota; kingdom Viridiplantae; phylum Streptophyta; class Magnoliopsida; order Santalales; family Viscaceae; genus Viscum; species Viscum album. The sequence goes on from OY728159.1 coordinate 1,223,680,864, forward strand.
TCCAACGGTTATATTGAGAAATGTTCATATAACAGTCAAACCCCAACATACTCATTATAATTATACTCACTTCATTAATTAAAGGATATAGTATTGTTGAGTATACAATAAAATAACACACAAGTTTAGGAAACAAATATTATTCAAAATTTTGGGTCGTTACATTCTTCCCCCTTTAAAAAAATTTTCCCCCAAAATTTCAACTCATACCCTCAGAAGAGAAAAGGTGTGGGTACTTATACCTAATAGACTCCTCTGGTTCCCACGTGGCTTCTTCCCATTTTTTTCCTCCACAACACCTTAACAAGGGGGTAGTCTTGTTGCATAGAACCATATCTCTATGATCCATGATCTCCACCAACTACTCTTCATAAGAGAGTTTATGTTCTAGTTGTACCACCTCTGGATTTAGTACATAAGAAGGATCAGGTATGTACTTCCTCAACAGGGATTCGGGGAAGACATCATGAACTTCTGCTAGATTTGGAGGAAGTGAAAGCCGATATGCAACTGATCCTAGGTGATCAAGGATTTCATAGGGGCCAATGTACCTATGGATGAGCTTCCCTTTCTCCCAAAACCCCATCACTCTCTTTCAAGGTGAAATTAAAAGAAAGGCTTTGTCACCAACATAAAACTCCAAGTCCCTTTGATAGTTATCGGCATAGCTCTTTCGCCGACTTGGAGTAGCCTTAATATGTTTTTGGATGACACGAAACATTTTTGTCATCTCTTACAAAAGATCAGTCCCAGGAAGCTTTCTATCACTAGCTTTATCCCAATAAGTATAAGTTATACATCACATCCCATATAGATCATTATAGGGTGACATTTTAATTCTTGAGTGAAAGATGTTGCTGTAAGAGAACTCAACTAATGGAAGATGTTGATCCCATCCACCTTTAAATACAATTGAGCATGTTATCAACATTTCCTCAAGTGTTTGAATACTCTTTTCAGATTGGCCATCAGTTTGGGGGTCATAGGCCATACTAAAATTATATTTGGTACTCAGAGCATGTTGAAGACTTCTCCAGAATCTTGATGTGAACCTTGGATCAAGATCATATACGATTGATAGTGGAACTCCATGAAGAATTACCTCTTCCATCATGTAAATCATGGCAAGTTGATTAAGAGAGAAATCTTCCTGAATAGAGATATAATGGGAATTCTTGGTTAGATGGTCCAAAATAACACATATCGCATTTTTTCCATTGGAATTTCATTAGGGACCAGTGACAAAGACCATAGTGATATCATTTCACTTCCACACCGGTATGGGTAGTGGTTGCAATACCCCTTTAGGAAGTTGTCTCTCTTCCTTCACTTTCAAACATTCCAGGCTCCTTGAAGTGTAGTCAGAAATCTCCCTTTTCATATTATCTCCCCAATAATGATCACAAAGGTCTCTATACATTTTTGTACTCTCAGGATGTATAGGGAAAGTAGAGCTATGAGACTCTTCCATCAGCACATTATTTATTTCTGAAATAGGTGGAACACATAGTCTTGTACAAAATTTCAGTGCACGCTCTGGATCAATATTGAACTCCGGAAACATCCCATTCTTCAGAGCCTCAATCTTCTAAACAAAAGATCTTCTTTCTAAGATTTCTTGATCTTCTCAAGTAGTGATGGTTGAGAAATAATTTGGGTTAGGGTTGATAATTTACATTACCTTATAATTACAATGTCAAGCTTTACTAGGTCGTTGATCAAAGGATATATTTGAATCCTCGTCATGAAAATAACAATTGGGACTTTACTAATTATTGCATATGCGACATTGTTTTCTCTTTTGGGATAATAATGAACTGAACAATCATAGTATTTATGAAGTTACAACCAACTCCTTTGTCTCATGTTCAATCCCATTTGGGTGAAAATATACTTCAAACTTTTATGCTCTATGTATATATTAGATTTCTCCCCATAAAGATAGTGCCTATATATATTCAGTGCCAAAAATGACTACAACCAGATCTAGATCATGAATAGGATAGCTCAGCTCATGAGTCTTCAAATGTTGAGATGCTCAAGAAATGACTTTGTCATTTTTCATGAGGACGCACCCAATCCCTTTCATAGATGCATCCTTAAAAACAATGAATCCATCTCTATTAGAGGGTAGAGTGAACACAGGTGCAGTAACCAATTTTTTCTTCAACTCTTGGAAACGTTCCCCACACTCATTTTCCCAGATAAACTTCAACCCTTTTCGAGTTAACTTGTTAAATGGATAATAAAGTAGTGAAAAAATTTCACAAACCTCCTATAATGTCTCCTTAATCCAAGGAAACTAAGAATCTCAGTTATTGTTGTAGGCCGGGGCCACTCCTCTACAACCTTTTTCTTTAAAGGGTCAAGTCGGATTCCTTCATTGGTTATAATGTGCCCCAATAAAGAAACTTCTTGTAACCAAAATCCCTATTTTCTAAACTTTCCAAAAAGCCTCCACTTCTGTAGTTTTCAAAATAAGCCTTAGATAATCCTCATGATCCCTGCTACATTTCTAATATATCATAATATCATCAATAAAAACTTCCACAAAGTTATCAAGGTAGTCCTTAAAGACTCTATTCATAAAATCAATAAAAATAGAAGGTGAATTAGCAGTGTGAAGGGAGTAACAAAAAACTCATAATCCCTATATCTTGATCAGAAGGTAGTTTTTGGAATATCTTATTTATTTACACTCAACTGATGATAACTAGATCGAAGATCAATATTATAGAAAAATTGAGCCCCGTGAAGATGGTCAAATAAGTCCTTGATTATTGGAAGATGTTATTTTTTCTTCACTATGATCTCGTTCAGTTCCTTATAATCTATACATATCTGCATTAATCCATCATTATTCTTCACAAAGATAACTGGTTCTCCTAAAGGAGACACACTCGGTCAGATAAACCCCTTCTCCAAAAGATCTTGGGGTTGTTTCATTAATTCCTCAAGATCCACATTTTCCGTCTTCTATGGGGTCTTTGATATCAGATGAGATCTAGGTATGGGTTTAATGGACAACTCTACCTCTCATTCTGGGGGAGGTCTGGGTATATCCTTAGGAAATATATCAATTTATTCCAGGATGATGGGAACATTTTTTATCCTTATACTCTCATTTCATTATTCTTCACCAATCAAACCCATAAAGAAGGATATAGAATATTCTTTTAGAAAAAGATCAGGTTGATATATCTCTCCATGTAAGATAACTGTAGGTTCTCCATTCAAGACTACTAAGATTTACCTTCTTCTATATTTAATTTTAGCATTATAATTTGAGATCTATTATTTCCTTTGTGTAATGTAAAATTATATCATGGAAATGACTACTAGATTTGTGATAATATTGTACTCACTAAAGTAAATACTAGTGTTTTTAAACACTAATGATTCTTGTATAATCCCACCAGAATTCTTGACTGAAAACTCTACTTTTATAAAATTATGGGTTGATTCTAATTTCTTTACAAACATGGATGAAATAAAGGAATATGTAGAACCAGAATCAAACAAAGTACTTTCTATATTGGAGACAACAACAAGAGTACTTTCCACCACATCATTTGGTGCTTCAACTTCATCTGTAGTGACAGAAAAAGCATGATGTTTTTCCATTGGCCTTTGTTGAGGCTGATGGTGCCCCCCCACGACCCTTGAATATTGATAGTGATTGGAAAAGTGCTAAAGTTTTCCACACTTATAGAACTGAACATAAGGTAAGGCTTACACCATATTCGCTTAATCATTAGTGTTGGGAAGCTGTTGCATCACCTCACTATGAAATTTCCGAGTGATATGGAAATCTCCTCTTCAGCTCTTGGAAAACAATTTCACACTCCATTGTCCCTCTAATCCAAGGAAATTGTGAATCTCATTTATTGTTGTAGGCTAAGGCCACTCTTCTAGACCCTTTTTAATTTCAGGGTCAACTATGATTCCTTCATTGGTTACAATGTGCCCCAAGAAAGAAAAATGTTGTAACCAAAATTATATTTTCTGAACTTTCCAAAAAGCCCATCCTTCCGTAGAGTTTTCATAATAACCCTTATAAAATACTCATGCCCCTCAGAACTTTTCCAATATATAATAATATCATCAATAAAAACTACCACAAAGTTATGAAAGTATTACTTAAAGACTATATTAATCAAATCCATATAAATAGAAGGTGTGTTAGTTATTCCGAAGGGCATAATAGAAAACTCATAATGTCTATATCTTGATCTAAAGACAGTTTTGGGAATATCTTTTTTTCCACCCTAAATTGATGATGACCAGATCAATGATAAATCTTAGAGATGAATTGAGCCCCACAAAGTTGGTCAAATAAGTCATAAATTCTTGGAAGAAGGTATTTTTTCCTTACTATGGTCCCATTTAGTTCTCTTTAAACAATGAAGCGTCGTAGTGATCCATTCTTCTTCCTCATAAAGAGAACAGGTGGTCCCTAAGGAGACACGCTCGGTCAGATAAACCCCTTCTCCAAAAGAACATATATTTGTTTCTTTAATTCCTCTAGGTCAACATTTTCCATCTTATATGGGGTCTTTGATATCAGATGAGATCTAGGTATGATTTTAATAGAGAACTGTACCTCTCTTTTTGGGGGAGGTCTGGGTAACTCCTTAGGAAATACGTTAATGTATTCATAGATTATGTGGAAATTTTCTATCATTATTCTCTAATTTCTTTCTTCATCACCAATCCAACCCATAAATAAGGATATAGGATGTTCTTCTAGACAAATATCAGGTTGAGATATCTCTCCATGAAAGATAACTATAGGTTTTTCTTTCACGAATTTTGAGATTTCCTTGCATCTGCATTTGATCTTAACATTATACTTTGAGAGACAGTCCGTCCCTAGAATAATGTAGAATTCTAGCATGGGAATGACTACGAGATTTTTGATAATATTTTTCCCACTAAAGTAAATACTAGAGTTTCTAAACACTAAATATTCATGGATAATCCCTATAGGAGTCTTGATAGATAACTCTAATTTTATAAAATCAAGGTATGATACTAAATTCTTTGGAAACCAAGAGGAAATAAAGGAATCCGTAGAACCTAAATAAAACAAATTACTTTCTATATTTGAGAGAACAAAAAGAGTACCTACCACTACATCATTTAGTTTTTATCTTCATCCACAGTTATAATGAAATCACGACCATATTCCCTTGGCCTTTTCTAAGGCAGATGATGGTTCCCCTCAACTGCTCTCAGATTTGGACAGTAATTGGAAAACTGAACAAGTTTTCCACACTTATAGAATTGGACATCAGGTAGGGCCTACTCCATATTTCCCTTTTCATTAGTACTGGGAAGTTGTGGCTTCACCAAACTATGAAAATTCCACATGATATGGCCATCTCCTCCACACTTGTAGAACTTCCTTCTCCCGAGCAAGCAGCTCTCCAAATGCTTTTTCCCACATTTATTACACATGGGAAGTTTCACTCGTATGCCTCCTCTTCGCTAATCAAAGATTGTAGAGACCCGTATCTTATCGTACATGGACATTACATTACTTTTGCGGAACACTTAGTACATAACAAAAACACACACACAAGGATCGTAATAGTTTAGTGTCTTTGGAAACTCGGAACGTAATCTTCTAAACGTGGTGAAAGATCTTCAACATCTCCCATAAAGATCTTTTTTTTTACCTAAAACCTTTCTTTATATCCTGGTGAAAAGAAAACATAAAAGGGTGAGCTCAAATGCTCAGTAAGGGTAAACAAAAGAAATATCAATCACATCATATACATAAGAACATAGCTTTTGGAAATCTTAACCTGCAAAAGAGCTCATAATATCATAACGTGGGATAAATCATAGAAGTGAAAATGAAATCATAACTTAAAACATTACTCATTGTGGCATACACACATAATCATAGAGAATCATTTCTTGTTAGTCAAGACTCATTGCCAAGACTATCTTAGTGGACAAAGTCCCTTTCTGAATCGAGTAATCCTCGTTTCAGTCCTGTTTCACTGAACCGGTATAACCTACCATTCCAGCCATGTCTATCTCATGAGATATAAAATCTTTACCCAATGCATTGGAGGGAGATATAGGTCCCACCCATCTTATAATGAATCCTTTCTTATGTGTGCCACATAATCATAAACCATACATCATAGCATAACCCATGTAATAAAAATGGGATTCTTAAACAACATGACATCATAAAAAAATTCATATAAGATAAAGGAATTCATAAAAATATTTCCATCACAACATAATCAAATCCATGTAATAATAGGGATAGAAACAGAACCCTTTATTATCTTAGATGGAAAATAATTTTGATAAAACACTTGAACTTCATTCTTGAGGAAAATATCCTTTCTTTTTCAAAAACATTTTACATTTCATAACATGTCATACAACTTTAAACTAAAAGAATTTGATTAAAAATAAACTTGAAAACTTTTAAAGGAAGCTTCTTGGAAATAATGTTTTAAAAATCCATTCTTGTCGTATAAGTTAAAAAAAACATTCTTCGTACTTTTGTCGGAAAAGTCAAAAAAGTACCTCGTACGGAAAAACGACAAAAGATTCCTTTCATATTCTTTACTAAAAACTCACCTAAGGGTAAAATTGGATTTAAACTATTGCAAGTGGATGGAAACAATATTACATATTGAGGGAACATGGATGTGGATGATAAAATACACCCCAGTAAATAATTACGAATAAACAATCTCGGATAAAAATGAGATTGTGATATTTCCCTTACCTTAGGTCTGACTTGCTTTGTAAGTGTCCGAACCTCCTGTATAATGATTTAAATCATGTTATTGACTTATTACAGAATCATATTCATTGTTATGATATCATATATGGTTCACTTATGACATTATATTACCCGTTCTTTTGTAAATTCCATGTTAAAGAAGCGTTTTGGGTAAAATTGTTTCATTTATCGTAGGTGTTTTGACTTGTTGTTCTTGACATCATTATTACTTATATCATGATTTACTTACTTCCAGAATATAAAATATGACTTATATATCATATATATTCAGTATATATATATATAATAGGTAGATAAATAAAATGAAAAACACCGTTCATGGAGACGGTAGTCCGTACATACGCATGAACGCTGTTTTCCTTTCCTTATTGTCTTGAAATGGAAGTAAGTAGATGACATACATATGTATATATATACATAAATCCATTAGCTTTATAATTTCATATATTTCATTATTATTTCTTATATATACATTATAATCATTCTTAAATGGTTAACATGTAGAATGAATCTCATCGCGTCGTGGAGACGGTATTCCGTACGTACGCACGAGCGATGATATCATTTCTATAAATATTGAATTGAATTGGAGTGGATTATACAATATATCAGAATCAATATTATGTTGTAATAACTATGTATAGTTATTCTTTACACCATTATACCCATCCAGGTAAGGTGGTGGTGGAAAATAGATTACACCACGGCGTGGAGACGGTATTCCGTACGTACGCACGCGCGGTGATTTCTTTTTCCGTAGGATGGATAGATGGTGAAATAGGTTTGTTTCATACTTATAATAACATATCAGTATATGAGTGATACTGATGTTATTACTTCATAATGAAACAACCTAAGAAGAAGAAGTGGAAGAAGAAATAAAGATGAAAGAATTGGTAACGGTAATTACCTCTTCTTTGAAGTGCCTCTTTGAGACCTCCTCTTAGGGCACTAAAATTGGTCTTTGAGGAAGACCAGAACCTCTAGGATGTTGCTAGGGAAGTGGAGAGGAGAAATTGGCAGGGGTTGGCCGAGCTTGAGTGCTCAAATTGGTGTGAGGAGGAGGGGGAGGAGGTGTCCTTTTATAGGGGAGGAGAGGGGCACCTTAGGAATATCTCAAAATATTATTTTATATTAAAGTCAAAATCGGTTTATAATGGTTCCAAAGGGTCTTATTTCGAAGCTAAAGTGGGGATGGGTCGAAATCATATCAACCAATAAGATTTAGACAAGTTTAGGGTATTATTTTAACCTTATCAATTAGATTTAACTCTAAGTTAAATAATTTTACTTTTACCGTGTCTTTTTGTTTTCTTTCACTATATGGTTAATACACTTAATATAACATGCCAAACGAACCCCAAATTGTTTATTATTAAAATATATATCCTTATCTAAGTCATTTGGCCGAAACTTAGATTTTTAGGAATAAAATAACAATTAATAATATAATATTTTATTTAAAAACAATTTTGTGTCAATTTTGACACTATTTGATATATGATTTTTTTGAAAGTCATAATAGAATTATATGTTCGAACCAAGTTGCTTAAATCAACACTAATATATCATAGTAACCTAGAAAATTAGTGGAATTCATAAAAAGTCTTAAATTACATTTATTTTGGTATTTATATTATCAATTATGTCAATATTTCATTAATAAGATAATTACTGCATCATCTTTGTCTCATAAATAAATTATATTATTTGATGTCTAAAAATTACAAATAAAATACCATCATGTAGTAAATCTTTTTATCTTTCTAATGAATATTTATAGTCGAATTTATCTTATGTATAACCACATATTAAAAATGATTTACTTATTAAACTTTGATTTTAACTATTTTAACCCTTCTTTAAATAAATTAATAATAAATGTCCTAATCTAATCCAAGTGGGCCTAAATGGTCATATTTTATTCCTAAGTTTGTTTTTGGTCGAATTACACTTGTCCAATAGAATTAGGACATGTGTTAGGGTAATATTAATATCATATTTACCCTTAGTTAACCTATTTACTATTAACCGCGGTAAAAAAAGTAAAAAGTTACTATTCACCAAAAAATTATTTTCATCTCATTGAACCACATTTTAGTCCTTGATATTAACCATGTCTCTCGGATTTTCGAAATTCCATTCACAGAAGCGGTAAAATTAAGTTTTATGCAAAATTCAGTTTTTAACCTACCACTTAGTAGTTTCACTATTCATCAAAAATTGATGTTTTTCAGAACAATGCCAAAATTTCATCCCAAGCTATATTTCATATTCCGAATTCAAAAATGAAGTCTGTTTTACCAAATTCATAACATAAAAGTTGCATTAATTAATTTTATAATTAAATCCCGCTGTTAAAACAAATAGCGTGTTTTTAAGAAACAATATCTATCAAAAGATTGACACTTGTTTATGTCTAGTTTAAATGTGAAATTACATCCAATGACCAACATTGTATTAAATTGTAAAAATATATTCTATATATACTTTAAAACCACTCAAATTAATGATTTATCACTATTAATTATTTCGATTAAAAAAGTTGTTTTTTAATTATAATTTAGTAATTTTCACTATTCATCAGAATATGAAAGTTATCCAAAAAGTACCAAAATTTCACCTTAGGCTAAATTCGATACTCCGAATCAAAAAATGAAGTTCATTTTGAAAAATAAGATTTACAGAGTTTTAAAAAGTGGTTATTACTATTCATAACGGCTAGTTTTAATACTATTTTAATAGCATATTGTTGTTTAGTGAAACTCGGTATTGCGTATTACACACGCTATCGAGGAAGGTCGTGATTGCGTGTAATTCAAGGAAAGTCAAGGATGCGTGTTGTGCAAGCTCCTTTTGGTGTAGCGTACAACACAAGACATTAGTGAAAGAATATTTTTCATAAAATCTCGGGCTGTTACATTCTACCCCCCTTAAAATGAATTTCGCCCTCGAAATTCGTCGGGGATATAAATGGTTTACTATTCGAAAGTTTCTTTAATAGAAACCCATATCGTAAAAAGGAATACCAAAACTTGGCTTTAAAAACTAAAGTATGAAATGTAACGATTACCCAAATAAACTAATCATTGGGTTTCCACATAGGTGAAAATATGGATATGGAAGAGAAATCTAACCATCATGTTCTGATGGAGAGTGGTAGAGAACATGGCTATGGAAAAGCCAGTAATCACAAATCCATAGATTTGTGATGATATAAGGTACCATCTGATTCATCAGGTATAAGATCACTAGGACAACATTTTTGGTTTTCAAGATCATTTCCCTAAAGTTGAAAATTTGAATTATAATAAATACTTACTTTATTTTGGTACAATCTCACTGTTGTTCGTGCCTTGAACAATTTTCACTTCATCTCTTAAATAAATGAAGTTGAATTTGTTATTCGTGAAGTATTAGCAGATCATGTGATAGAATGACGGGTCATTCCATCTGTCTCAAACAAAAGGTTAGAAAAAGTTATTAAATATACATAAGTCATTCTATAGTGAGATTAATCATATATGGTTCCTAAAATGGACTTATACTTCATATATCATTCTGCTTAATATAATAAAACTAGTTTCTACTAAACAGGGACTTCCTGTAGGCCAGTGGTAGGCGATAAAGGCCGGTCGCACTTCGGTTGTGGGTTTGATTCCCACAGCCTTGTCCGAAGCGATGGGCTGTCGCCCGTCCTGCAGGTTGTCCTTTTTCTAAAACTACATTACTATAACATCCCATCAATAATATCGAAAAAAACTTATATCCTTAAACAATACTCACTTATGTCCAACATAATCCATTTCAATCTTTAGGCTTATCCATAATACTACAGTCCACTCTCATAACATAGTGAAGACGATTACCAGAGATTTAGTACTGTCGTTGATCCCCACATATCATAAGATATGTCTTGTTGGTCACATTCCAAACATTCAAAGTCCTTAATCGTGTATTCTCTTGAATACCTTAGTGAAAACATGAGTGCAGTTAAAAGTTAACACTTTCCACATACCAAAATCCTCAAAATTCTATATACTCAAACCATGATATCACTTAGTCCTTATATCAATCATGAGCTCATGAATACAATCAAACATCTCATTGTCTTCTTATCCTTTCATTATGCACTTATCATCTACTTTCCAAAAGTATCTGAATAACCTTTCATGGTTACTGGTACCATTCATCATACACTTTCAAAACTTAAGGAAAGACAATAGTGTAACAATCCTTAGATGTCTCCTTATTCCATGAGATTACTTATACAACATTACACATGATAAACATGTAATCATTCCACTACATTCTTAGACCATTGACCGAGCTTCAACATTTCTTTCATCTCACATATCATTTGTAGTTTCTTCATCATCATCAACATAAATACTACCCATATGACCATACTGATTCTCTTCATGAGACTTTCCCTTAGGGCATTGGTTTGCATAATGCCCGTACATTCCACATTTAAAGCATTTAACCATTGTTGATGTCGTAGCAATACCATTATCCTCATCCATGGTGTTAATTGAACCTTTTCCTTTGCACTTACTTGCTTTGTGTCCTTCTTTTCCACACCCAAAGCATCTTCTAGTTCCTTTGAAACATTCTCCTTGATGCCTCTTCCCACATGATTTACATAGGGGAAATTGAACTTTCTTTCCTCTATGATCATCATGAAATTCCATCTTTCTCTTATTAGCCGAGTCAGGAAACTTACCAAATTTTACTTTATTGATCATATTATGAGATTGCTGATTCGGCATAATAATGATGTTTGGACTTCCAAATCCCATTTCATTATGAATAATATCATTCCATTGTCCATCATATCCTCCATTATTGTGAATCATCTTGTCTCCAGCCATTTTCTAAAACCCAAACAGAATAGTGTTAGATGCAAAAATCATGATAAAGGGGGAGTAACTTAAATATCTATCATCTTTGGTTTAATCTAATATCGTTACCACAGTTCTAGGACTATATCCTATACGTATACTTATCCTTAGGGGCATCCCTAGACATACCTTAGAAATATCTCTAGGGATCTCACTAACGTTTTCGCATCCTAGTTTCCAAAGGTTGACTAAACCTTTCCTCTGATACCAACTGTAGAGACCCATATCTTATCGTACATAGACATTACATTACTTTTGCGGAATACTTAGTACATAACAAAAACACACACACAAGGATCGTAATAGTTTAGTGTCTTTGGAAACTCGGAACGTAATCTTATAAACGTGGTGAAAGATATTCAACATCTCCCATAAAGATCTTTTTTTTTTACCTAAAACCATTCTTTATATCCTGGGGAAAAGAAAACATAAAAGGGTGAGCTCAAATGCTCAGTAAGGGTAAACAAAAGAAATATCAATCACATCATATACATAAGAACATAGCTTTTGGAAATTTTAACCTGCAAAAGAGCTCATAATATCATAACGTGGGATAAATCATAGAAGTGAAAATGAAATCATAACATAAAACATTACTCATTGTGGCATACACACATAATCATAGAGAATCATTTCTTGTTAGTCAAGACTCATTGCCAAGACTATCTTAGTGGACAAAGTCCCTTTCTGAATCGAGTAATCCTCGTTTCAGTCCTGTTTCACTGAACCGGTATAACCTACCATTCCAGCCATGTCTATCTCATGAGATATAAAATCTTTACCCAATGCATTGGAGGGAGATATAGGTCCCACCCATCTTATAATGAATCCTTTCTTATGTGTGCCACATAATCATAAACCATACATCATAGCGTAACCCATGTAATAAAAATGGGATTCTTAAACAACATGACATCATAAAACAATTCATATAAGATAAAGGAATTCATAAAAATATTTCCATCACAACATAATCAAATCCATGTAATAATAGGGATAGAAACAGAACCCTTTATTATCTTAGATGGAAAATAATTTTGATAAAACACTTGAACTTCATTCTTGAGGAAAATATCCTTTCTTTTTCAAAAACATTTTACATTTCTTAACATGTCATACAACTTTAAACTAAAAGAAGTTGATTAAAAATAAACTTGAATACTTTTAAAGGAAGCTTCTTGGAAATAATGTTTTAAAAATCCATTCTTGTCGTATAAGTTAAAAAAAACATTCTTCGTACTTTTGTCGGAAAAGTCAAAAAAGTACCTCGTACGGAAAAACGACAAAAGATTCCTTTCATATTCTTTACTAAAAACTCACCAAATGGTAAAATTGGATTTAAACTATTGCAAGTGGATGGAAACAATATTACATATTGAGGTAACATGGATGTGGATGATAAAATACACCCCAGTAAATAATTACGAATAAACAATCTCGGATAAAAATGAGATTGTGATATTTCCCTTACCTTAGGTCCGACTTGCTTTGTAAGTGTCCGAACCTCCTGTATAATGATTTAAATCATGTTATTGACTTATTACAGAATCATATTCATTGTTATGATATCATATATGGTTCACTTATGACATTATATTACCCGTTCTTTTGTAAATTCCATGTTAAAGAAGCGTTTTGGGTAAAATCGTTTCATTTATCGTAGGTGTTTTGACTTGTTTTTCTTGACATCATTATTACTTATATCATGATTTACTTACTTCCAGAATATAAAATATGATTTATATATCATATATATTCAGTATATATATATATATATAATAGGTAGATAAATAAAATGAAAAACACCGTTCATGGAGACGGTAGTCCGTACGTACGCATGAACGCTGTTTTCCTTTCCTTATTGTCTTGAAATGGAAGTAAGTAGATGACATACATATGTATATATATACATAAATACAGTATCTTTATAATGTCATATATTTCATTATTATTTCTTATATATACATTATAATCATTCTTAAATGGTTAACATGTAGAATGAATCTCATCGCGTCGTGGAGACGGTATTCCGTACGTACGCACGAGCGATGATATCATTTCTATAAATATTGAATTGAATTGGAGTGGATTATACAATATATCAGAATCAATATGATGTTGTAATAACTATGTATAGTTATTCTTTACACCATTATACCCATCCAGGTAAGGTGGTGGTGGAAAATAGATTACACCACGGCGTGGAGACGGTATTCCGTACGTACGCACGCGCGGTGATTTCTTTTTCCGTAGGATGGATAGATGGTGAAATAGGTTTGTTTCATACTTATAATAACATATCAGTATATGAGTGATACTGATGTTATTACTTCATAATGAAACAACCTAAGAAGAAGAAGTGGAAGAAGAAATAAAGATGAAAGAATTGGTAACGGTAATTACCTCTTCTTTGAAGTGCCTCTTTGAGACCTCCTCTTAAAGCACTAAAATTGGTCTTTGAGGAATACCAGAACCTCTAGGATGTTTCTAGGGAAGTGGATAGGAGACATTGGCAGGGGTTGTCCGAGCTTGAGTGCTCAAATTTCTGTGAGGAGGAGGGGGAGGAGGTGTCCTTTTATAGGGGAGGAGAGGGGCACCTTAGGAATATCTCAAAATATTATTTTATATTAAAGTCAAAATCGGTTTATAATGGTTCCAAAGGGTCTTATATCGAAGCTAAAGTGGGGATGGGTCGAAAGCCTATCAACCAATAAGATTTAGACAAGTTTAGGGTATTATTTTGACCTTATCAATTAGATTTAACTCTAAGTTAAATAATTTTACTTTTACCGTGTCTTTTTGTTTTCTTTCACTATATGGTTAATACACTTACTATAACATGCCAAACGAACCCCAAATTGTTTATTATTAAAATATATATCCTTATCTAAGTCATTTGGCTGAACCTTATATTTTTAGGAATAAAATAACAATTAATATTATTTTATTTTATTTAAAAACTATTTTGTGTCAATTTTGACACTATTTGATATATGATTTTTGTGAAAGTCATAACAGAATTATATGTTCGAACCAAGTTGATTAAATCAACACTAATATATCATAGTAACCTATAAAATTAGTGTAATTCATAAAAAGTCTTAAATTACATTTATTTCGGTATTTATATTATCAATTATGTCAATATTTCATTAATAAGATAATTACTGCATCATCTTTGTCTCATAAATAAATTATATTATTTGATGTCTAAAAATTAAAAATAAAATACCATCATGTAGGAAATCTTTTTAGCTTTCTAATGAATATTTATAGTCGAATTTATATTATGTATAACCACATATTAAAAATGATTTACTTATTAAACTTTGATTTTAACTATTTTAACCCTTCTTTAAATAAATTAATAATAAATGTCCTAATCTAATCCAAGTGGGCCTAAATGGTCATATTTTATTCCTAAGTTTGTTTTTGGTCAAATTACACTTGTCCAATAGAATTAGGACATGTGTTAGGGTAATATTAATATCATATTTACCCTTAGTTACCCTATTTACTATTAACCGCGGTAAAAAAAGTAAAAAGTTACTATTCACCAAAAAAATTATTTTCATTTCATTGAACCACATTTTAGTCCTTGATATTAACCGTGTCTCTCGGATTTTCGAAATTCCATTCACAGAAGCGGTAAAGTTAAGTTTTATGCAAAATTCAGTTTTTAACCTACCACTTAGTAGTTTCACTATTCATCAAAAATTGATGTTTTTCAGAACAATGCCAAAATTTCATCCCAAGCTATATTTCATATTCCGAATTCAAAAATGAAGTCTATTTTACCAAATTCATAACATAAAAGTTGCATTAATTAATTTTATAATTAAATCCCGCTGTTAAAACAAATAGCGTGTTTTTAAGAAACAATATCTATCAAAAGATTGACACTTGTTTATGTCTAGTTTAAATGTGAAATTACATCCAATGACCAACATTGTATTAAATTGTAAAAATATATTCTATATATACTTTAAAACCACTCAAATTAATGATTTATCACTATTAATTATTTCGATTAAAAAAGTTGTTTTTTAATTATAATTTAGTAATTTTCACTATTCATCAGAATATGAAAGTTATCCGAAAAGTACCAAAATTTCACCTTAGGCTAAATTCGATACTCCGAATCCAAAAATGAAGTTCATTTTGAAAAATAAGATTTACAGAGTTTTAAAAAGTTGTTATTACTATTCATAACGGCTAGTTTTAATAATATTTTAATAGCATATTGTTGTTTAGTGAAACTCGGTATTGCGTATTACACACGCTATCGAGGAAGGTCGTGATTGCGTTTAATTCAATGAAAGTCAAGGATGCGTGTTGTGCAAGCTCCTTTTGGTGTAGCGTACAACACAAGACATTAGTGAAAGAATATTTTTCATAAAATCTCGGGCTGTTACAAAGATCCTCTCTAAACATGGATCCATTGATCTCTTCTTGTCATTGGATTTATGAGACCACTACATCTCATCAAACTCTAGTTCAACCTTCATCGTACTCTATACGATCTCCTCATAACTATCATTGTCTCGGTTGGCTAGATTCTTCTACAGTTAAGGTCTCATCCACCAAAGAATCTATCAACCTTCCCATTAGGATCCCTGAAAATGATTAATGTATAATGGTAAATTCTGGTGAAGTTCATCTCATGGATTCCAATAGATTCATTATCCTTCTGCTTCATCTTGAGAAACACCTTCTCCATTTGTTGTTCTCATGAACGAGGGAAATACATATTAAAGAAGATCCCTCTAAACTCTTCCCACTCCATATCTTTAAACTCCATTGTCGACCTCATGTTTTTAATCAGCTCCCACCAGTGAATAGATTCTCCCCTTAAGTGGTAAATATCCAGAGTTTCCTTCTCTTGTCTCAAATAGCAAAGAACAAAAAAGATCTTCTCGATAAAGCTGATCCATTGTTCAGCAATCAGTGGGCCGGTATATCCACTGATGTTTTTTGGTCATTGACACATAAAAGATTCAACAGAATGTTGTTACCATTTTGGTGAGATCAGTCTCTCTACTTGATTCAAGTTATTTCCCATAACTTGAGTCATTTGGTTCATCATTCCCATGAAATTTTTCATTACGAGTTTCATAGGATGGATATCATTGCATGGTCTATTGTATTCACCATTAGAACAGTTTCGCAGATTGTCTTCCATTTTCTAAAAGAATAAAACCTTAGTGGGAAAATTATTTCATTCATGAATCATTTAACTGTGATGGATTTTTATGTTCTAAAACATTAATATTAAACATATTATTCCTTAACAATAATTACAGTCCTCTATCAATCCTTCATAATGATTCATACAAAGCTTTTTATTAACTAAACATATCCCCAGAAGTGTGAAACAAGGAGTGAAGAAAGGCTCATTGTCTTGTACTAGGATACCTCAGGTCAAGCCTGAAACTCCTTGTTGGTATTTTCACAGTTAGGTACATATGTGCCAGAGCCACATCCACTTGTTCGTATCCAAATAGGGATTTATTTGTTTGGAAACCACTTACTTAATATTTCACCAAATTGTAAATATGTTTTTCTATATTTAAAAATTTATATAGGGTTCTTCCTAAAGTTTTAATAGACTAATTTCCAAAAATTACTATACTATTCTGTGATACCAACTATGGTATCCCTCCTTTTTATTACATAAATTTCCATTACATTTTACAAACATAGGATCTGGAAAGTCTAGTTTCTTTTAAATCAAGAGCATAATTTATGAAAACATAAAACAATATTTTAAATACCCTTGAAAATATTATTTAAAACTTAATTCTATTTAAAATTGTTTCATCTCATAACCTAGAGACATACATCAAAGGAATGGTTGAGCTGAAGGCCTTGTAAGGAATGAAAGGGAATCTGTACACTTGTGATATCAATAAGATCATGATGAAAAACATAAAGGAATGAGAAAAGGAAGAAGATTCATATCATAATAAAAAACATGAATCAAAAATTGAATATGTGTCAGAAAAATTTAATTTAGACATTCCTGAACATATCACCAAGGTTCATCCCTAAGGTGTCATAATAATTACCAGGGTTATTCACCAAGGTATCGTGAAGCTTGACATCTCTGGTGATTCAATTGTTTACCAAATGCATTGGATTTCTTTTAGGGTGCACACTTAATATGTATTTTTTATATTATCCACATTGAACATGAACAAACATTTCCTAAATAAACCAAAAATAAAAAAAGAAATGGGTTTCATTTCAAAATCGCGATGTTTTAAAAGTGCTTAAAAATAAGATCATTATGTCATTTATAACCCATGGAAAGGGAGTATGGGTTATATGTATGTCAATTACGTAATAAAATAGATCAGTTTTATGTATTGATGAATAACCTAGAAATTAAATAGGTTTGGGTATTCACATAAATAAAACAAAAGAATTTCTCGAGAAAAAGAAAGATGTTTGAGACGAGAATTCTCCAATATAATGGCTATACAACATGGTTTTTGAAAATATTAAAAAGAGAGGGGAAAAGGGCCATACACTAATAACTAACTCATAATACAATATTGGTAAAAAATTAAAAAATTAGATCATGGTATGGATTTATAAATGACATACCACATGAAAAGGAAACTTGAAAGAAAAGAGAATATGAGATTTCATTTACAAAAAATTCGGTAGCATAACGGCGTCACATAAAATTCAGAAAAATAAGTTGATGAGAGTGAAAAGGGTCTCTCATCAATGGTAAATAAAATAGACAAAAATAATTACATATAATAACATACCGTAACATAATTATATGGAAACTAAAAGACATAAAATAAAGGAAGTTGTGACTTAAAAGAGGAGGGTGAAAGGTTCCCTTACCTTAAAGAGTAACATCAAAAGCTCAATGGTTGGGACCTTGGGATTCTTGAGGGAACTTTGAAAGACTAATTTAGTGGTAAAAAGACTAGAGCTTCATTGAGAATGGTTTTTAATTGAATGTAATAAAGGAATGGGTTGGTATTAATAGAAAAAGTGAGTGAATATTTTATTAATTTCTATGGGATGCCTCATCGGTGGTATTTTCCAAACCATGGGCTTTCCCATTGTATTTTCCTCAGGTATTAGCCACTTGGGACACCTAATAACATATATTTATATTCAACAGTCAACAAAAATTATTATATCATTATTAAATCATTAGTGATGTCATTAAATACACCGTAACTCAGAACTGTATTTTCACTATTCATCGAAAAACAATACATTTTATAAAAATATCATTAATTCACCATAACCAAAAATAAATGCTCTGAATTCAAAAATGAACTCCATTTTATGAAAAAAAAATTCTAATTATGAGATATTAAATTTTCAATTAAAAACACTATTTCCCAAAAAAAATCCTAATACATAACTAATAAATTTTGAAAAAGTTATTTACTTATGCAATTATATCACATTACCATTCAAGAGAACAGAATTATATTTATACTTAATTAAGTGAGGTTACTAATCAATTGGTCAGATGGGCTTCGTATGGCCTGAGTCTACTGGATGATTCCATCAACTCTTCTTTATGTATTAATTAACCATGATCATTTGTATTTATAAACAGTAATCATAAATTTATATCTTACGATGGTTATATTGACCAACAGTCATATAACAGTCAAACCCCAATGGTCTCATTTTAATTATACTCACTTCATTAATTAAAGGATATAGTTTTTTTGAGTATAAAATTAAATATCACACAAATTTAGGAAACAAGAATTATTCAAAAGTTAGGGTAATTAAACATGTGATGAATCCAGAATCTTACATGTACTAGAATTTTTTTCATAATAAAGGAATTATTTTTCATCATCTTTCCCTTCCCATTCTTTTATACTAAAAATGAAAACACCACCTGAGATGTGCTAATCTACCACAGTCAAGGATGGTGGGGTTTATATTTTTATTATTGAATTCAATTCTGGTCATGAAACCATTATTATGGTTGAACCAAACTATAATATGTTTATTATTTTTCATCTATGGTTATAGAATATTTTTTTACACATGGTTTTGATTTATAAAGAAAAATTAGTTCAGTGTGTTCAAAAACTGCAAAATAACCCAAACAGATTTCATTAAATGATTTAAATAATGAGTCATCTTAAATCCAAGAAACCAAATGAAATTTAAAACCTTGTAAAATTCCAGATCTTCACTAATACCATATAATTTCAATTCTGGGAAACAATACTCATTTTACTTGATTCTCCATTCATGTATATAGGTATATCGATCATGGAACAAATGAACCCGAACAATGAAATTGAACCTCTTAACCCATCCAAAATTCAATGAATAAACTTAATATGGTTATAATAAATCAATTACATGTATAAGTTGTAATTTAAATCTTAATTAATGAATTTAATTTGGTTGTCCATGACACTAAGACCAAGTGAAAAACACCATTGGACTTAAGGTAAGAGTTTCTTCGTCTCACTTCTATTTTTGTGAGATATTTTGTACTCACTAATCTTATATATGTATGGTGTGTGCATACTTCCTATTGATGTTTCATATAATTATTCCATTTTTTTCATGATATTCAATGTTTCATTTAATTATAATTATTTTTGAGTAATATTATTCAATTGATTACAATTTTACAAGAAGTTTCTACCCGAACCACCATTTTCATTCGGGTTTCTCTTATTCTCTACTCACATAAAGGATATTATTTTATTATGTACTACTCATAAATTCTATTTTAATGTTCTATATATGTGTACCAATCAGAATCCTACTTTCATTTATGTCTAGTTATATGTTTTCAAAGGTTTTTTCAAAAATTATTTCGGAAATACATGCTCGATTCAAGGAGCTTCTCATAATCTTACCTATTTTGAAGTTCACCCTATAATCTGTTTTAAGCCATATTTATCTTTATAAAGTCTCAAATATTACAATTAAAAATATTTTTTTGTTAATTTATAGTTTTATTATAAAAAACATGCCTTTTCTCTTTAAAATCGCTTTAATTAATTTCTTTAACAGCACTAAAATGTTTTAATTGTAATGCTTCTTTAAAAACACTTTTTACATGATTTCACTTCAGTGGGGCATAACTTGTTCCTAAAAATTAATAGCAATGTTCTTAAATTTTATTTTCTGGGATATAATTTTTTAAAACCTAGTTTATGAAAAATACAAATGATTTTCCAAAAGAACTCTACTTTCCAAAGTAAAATTTATTTTTCTCATCTCACTTTAACTTTATGAGATATATGCCTTGTTCACTATTTATTCCTTGCATGTGGTGTATGTAGTGACCTTTGGTATATCATTTCAATAGTATCATTTAAATGTATATTATCTATGTCAACATCCTTGTTGAATCTTGAACTTCATTGAGATTTATTTATTATGATATCATATACCATATTTAATTTAATGGTTTATGATTAGTTTTATCATGTATGTTTTATCATAAAATGATTCACCAATTTACTCTGAATTGTTAGTGTTTATGATTATAATTTGGGGAAAGATATTTACATTTCATATGTTAGTTTAAATATGATTGTATATGTTATTTATGTTTATCAACATTCATATGAGAAATGAATTTGGTCTTAGTAAGTGTCATTTGGGGCCCGCTATAGCCCCTCAGTGCATCGATAGGTCTCTTGAGACAATGTATGGTCTTGGCATGTGGCCTTTAAAAATGAATATTTATTGTTTTTCATGAGGCCTTAGTCATTTCTAGACATCTTGGTCGCAGCCTTGATGGTATATTTTAAAAAAATTTGCATATTCATTTCCCTCATTGTAAATCTAGTAATTTAAAGTTCACGTGGTTATTTTACAAGTTTAATACCCATGGTTATGTTTTATTGTGTCATTATTTACACAGCTAATATTCCTTTCTTAATTTTTTCAAGTTTATTATTTGTAGAGGCATGTGTTTTCAAGTATTCACCATTCCTATTGTTGATGTATATGATATATTCCATTTTATTTCATACCCTTACTGAGCATTTGAGCTCACCCAATTTTTTTGTTTCATTTTCTTAAGACATGAAGAAGTTCTATTATAATTGACCTAGAAAGATAATATTAGAGTGGTGGATGTTTCCAATAAAACTTATATGTTTTATTTATTTTCAACTTGTAATGTTTAACTTATGTATGTATCTAGCTTTCCTAAACTACTAATCTACTTGGTTCGTTGGGATTCGATTCCTTGTAATCAAGCTAATGTACTAAAATAATGCACTGACCCCATTCTTTTGGGTAGGGTCATTACATTGAAAAAAAGGTATGAAGCATTTCATGCATCAGTATATGAATTTATATATTTTCATTCCATGCATATTATACTCCATGTAGATGAATTAGTAGGTTTCTATCTAATTTTGGTTGTGTGCTTGGGTGTTATACCATGCTTAATTAAACCTATTTAGGTAGATTTTAGCATTCTTATTTTTATAACATGTTTAGGTCATTACATGCCATGTTGCCACTTATTTTAGCATGTTTTGCTGATATTCCATGCTTCTGTGTTATATCATGCTTTCTTTGTTAATTTTTGTGAAAATATGATTGGTATGTTCTGATATGTAAATGGTTCCATGGGCTAGAAATTTATATGTTTCATTTATAATGGGATCCAATTTTCAATGGTGAGGTGTATGGGAACCTTACCACTAGGAAAATTTACCTCATGTATTTGAAACGTTGTAAAATGGTTGATAAAGCTAAAATGTTAATGTTAATTGTTTGAGATAAATGGGAGACAATTTTCAATCTATGAAGGGTATTGTTTCTTCATAAACAATAAAATGGAAACCCGTATTAAATATAAAGGGATGATGTGTTTCGAAATGGTTTTATGGGATAACTATTCAATTATTATCTAAAATCAATTGGTAATATTTCAAAATACCGAACTGGACCCAATAAGGTTAGTTGGGGCATATTATTAGGAGATAAATTTTTATGGGTTTTTATACTATCTATGGCTAAAAAATTGATATTCAATTTCTTTTTGAATAACCAAGGTTATTTTAATGGGACCCTCATTGGTCGCTTTATTTTTTAAAATGAATTTATATTAAAAAATTCATAATGATAACATGATTTCAAAGAGTTTTTAATGTTACAAAATGAATTTTTATATAACTTTATTACTGTTTCCCTTGGGTATTTGGTTAAAATGATGTACCTAGTATTTTTGTTAATGTGACTTCAGGTTTTGAATTAAATCTTTAAGTTGTTTCAAGATTTGAATATAAATCATTGTGATGATCTTGAAAAATATAACATGTAGTAATGTCCTTTATTTGAACCCTCATGTAATGGTAGTTTAAATGTTTTATATAGATGTCAATGGAACAGAGATGTGAACATTTATCCATAGGACAACTCTTTTTAAAAGTGATTTAAAAGAATGTGGGTCTCGAGCCTAGTGTAATCTATTTTTGTGGGATCTAATTATAATGTTGATGCTTATGATTCTTAAGGGGATATCCCGTGGCAGGTATCACCCTTAGTGCTTGAAATTCCTTGTTAATATCATGATCTTTTTTTAGCTTTGTATTCATTTGGGTGTCATTGTCCCTAGCAGTAATTTTATTTTTGAAAAGTAAATCCTTTTTCAAATGGGTGGTCCTTGAATATTGAACCATATTATGGGAATGGGCATCAATGAACGATTAGTTCCGCATGTTAGACATGCCTCAGGCATGGTCAACTATTTATGAGGTTATGGGAACCTAACTTTTCAACCCTAATGGAAGACTCTGTATGACATCATTCGATTCAATGGTTGTATGAGATGAGGTGATTTTGATCAATTTTATGTATGATTTGTTTGATAATTGATTACATATAGTGGATAGCCTAGGGATAGTACATAGGATGTGTTGTTCTCTCTTGTAATCTTTGGTTTGTATGTGTTGGTATATGTGGTACCCATCGATTGTTAAATGATGTAACAAACTTGTTGAGTTTGGCTAGGTTTTTGAGTCTTGCGCAGTTCAGGTATTACTCTGGTCATATCTAGAGTATAGTGACCTAGGATTTAAGGGAATTATGATCATCCCAATGCTTTCGAGTACTTTCTAAAAATTCGAGTTTTTTTACATGTCGGCCAGTATGATTTTGGATTTCATGCCAAATGATTTGAAATTGTGATCATGGTTTGTGGAATGCTAGGGATTCATTTAAGGTGTTCATGAACTAGCCTACATATGATCGGTTGGTCACTTAATCTTTTTAATGACTCGAACACTCCTATGGTGGGGAGATTCATGTCATTTTTTTGGTATTTCTTGGTCCTTTCTCGGAATCACGACATTGATATGGTTGACTGTTTAGGCTATCTTTGTGAGAACCATTTTCTTTTAGGGACTTTGGTGGTTAATCAAGAATGATCAAAATACGCCTTTGGTGGTAATGTTTTGTGATCTAATAATAGAGATGCAGCGATAGTTGAATCCTATATTTTCCTAAAGAAATTGACCAGAAGTGGTTCAAATATTTTTCTCTGGTATCCACTTACTGTACACTTTCTAAATAGACAAGAACGTTCCTTTTCATGATGTCATCCTTGGTGATCTAAGAGTGCATTGGTCTTATTCTAAGTTAATGTATTAAAATATGCAGGGATGTTTTGATATATCTATATGTGTTGTGCTTTAGGTGCATGTTTTTTTCTTAGGGTTGGTTATTACTAATTGGAACGTGGTTTCTTGTGTGCACCTTCTTCTACATTTGACGTGACTGCCAGGCAGATGCCACTCTAGGAACTGTTAGTGATTTGATGTGGATTTTGTGCCTTTTTACCTAAGTCTCACTTGTGAATATAGTGTATGGGATACCCTGGGTTAGTTTCATGGACTCCCTATTAATGAATTTGGGGTTACCTCAGACTGGTTGTCGAACTCGGTGGTGTGTCTAAAAGGGTAATGAATTATAGTGGTCTATATCCTTGTCAACTAGCATGGATATATATCAGGGAAGTGGTAAAGATGCATAGAGTACCACTATCTATTATATCCACTCAAGATCCATGATTCACATCTATGTTTTGGAAGAGTCA
Organism: Viscum album; assembly: GCA_963277665.1. Lineage (NCBI taxonomy): Eukaryota > Viridiplantae > Streptophyta > Magnoliopsida > Santalales > Viscaceae > Viscum > Viscum album. Next base: position 1,223,705,627 of record OY728159.1, read on the forward strand.
TCACCATGCCCTAGATACTGAACTGAACTTCAGTACGGCCTATCATCCTCAAACTGATGTCCTATTTGAGCGAACTATTCAGACACTGCAGGATATGTTAAGATCATGTTCTATGGACTTCAATTTTGGGTGGGACCAACATCTTACACTGGTTGAATTCTCATACATTAACATTTTCTACTCAAGCATCTTAATAAAACCATATGATGACTTTAATGGGAATAGGTTCTTTTGGGATGAAGTCGGTGAGCATAAGCTGTTAAGACCATAAATGGTCGAAGAAATGGTGGAGAAGGTGAAAACCATTCAGCAACGTATCAAGGCATCCCAGAGTCGACATAATATTTATGAAGATAACTATCTATGAGACCTTGAGTTTAAATTTGGTGACATGGTATTTTTGCATATATCTCCATGGAAAAAGATCATGAGGTTTGGAAAGAAAGGTAAGTTAAGTCATAGGTATATTGGCCACTTCGATATTCTGGATCATGTTGGGGTTGTGTACTATCGACTAGAACTTCCACCTACTGTGGCCAGAGTACATGATGTCTTTCATGTATCCCTTTTAACAAAGTACATACCAGACCCTTCACATGTACTTCTTCATAGGTAGTACATCTAAAGGATGATCTTTCTTATGAGGAGAATCCAGTGAAGATGTTATATCGTAGAGAAAAAGATCTACCAAATAAGACAATGCCCCTCATCAAGGTGTTGTGGAGAAAACCACATGTTTTAAGAAGAGACATGGGAATCCGATGCAGTGATGAAGCAAAGTTACCCACATCTGTTTCAGTGTGGGAAAAGGAAATTTTGAGGGTGAAATTTCTTAAGGGGGGAAGATTGTAATGACCCAAAATTTCATTAATGAAAATTCCTCTTGATCTAATTAAATGTTTTATTATGGTTATATAAAATGTGAACTTCTTTGTTTTTATGTTTCTGGATTTTAAAATACCATTAAGAATTGTGATCGGTGCTAATATAGCCATTGAAAAGTGATCACATGATTAGTATAAATATAGGGCTTTAACAAATCCAATTTAGTTTGAAAAAGGAAGTGATGGCCTCATGCAGTAGACTAGCCCCGTTAGAATCCCATTTTTCAAAGCTTGGAAAGGAGGTGGCATTGTTGGACTTTGAGCTTGAAAATTCCCAAGCCGATCTTGAACACGTTAAGCTGGAGGGGAACCGACTATGGGAGAAGTGGAAGTTAATAGATATTACCACCCGAGAGATGTTATCCGATCCACCCCAAGAGTCTGTCACTATCGCACACCTTACCCTTCAGTCTTATGTGGGTGTTATAATGGGTTATGTAATAAGACCCTAGCACTATGACTATGTACATTATTTTTGTATAATGAATGTTCATTCATTTTATTATTGTTATTAGTAAATAGTTTTTCAATTACAAATAGTATTTTTAAATAATATTCAACAAAGAATTCAATTCTGATGAACTAATGGATTTTTGAATTAAATAATACATTAATAAAATATTATTATTCAATTACTTTTTATTAAATATAAATTATCATATAAATTTATGAATGCAATTGTAATTTTTATTAAGGTTTGAAAACTGTTTTTGCCCAAACCCATGAATTTTCAGCAAATGTTGGTTTTTATTTTAAAAGTAAAAATTAAAATATTTATAAATTAATTTAGATAAAATGAATATTATTTTTGGAATCATTACATCGAAATTATCCAATGGTGAATTTTTCATAATTTTATGAGATATTCAAATTTTTGGGTAAAAATCAAATACCATTTAAATATATAATGTTTTTTATGACATCCTAATGGCCAAATAGTGATGTAATAAAATACTATAAACATCATTTTAGTCCACTATATTTTTTATCATTAAAATAATTTGATTTTAGATTAGTTTGATTTATTTTAAAAATCTTTTTTGGACCCTCTGTGACTTATAAACCAATTTGTTTTTTTAAATTGTTTTTCTTGAGAGTTTGACTCCCCTCCAAAAACGCAACCTGATTATTTTAAGAATTTAGGCCATTGGACTTATAAAATATTGTTTTCCACTCCCCTTTATAGAAAACCATGGGCAAAAACCATGGGATGCTTTGTGGTATTGATTAGTTAATGTGAGGTGTCCCAAACCTAAATAATAAAGAATTCTCTCTCTTTTCCAATATAAACTCACCCAATATCCCACTTACTCTTCACTAAAAGCCTTTTTTGTTTGACCAACCAAAACCATAATCTGTCTAAAATCCTCCCAAAGTGTTCCAATCTCCCAATAATCTTCTCTCATGCCTCTCCCATGCCTTTGGGATCACACTTCGAAGTAAGGGATTTCTTCCTTTCTTATTTTTTTCCAATTTTCTCTAAGTTGCTATGAACTTTTTTCAATTAAAAATTTTTGTGTATGATTTTTCACATTCCCCTTACTACCCTATTTATTATTGGATGATGGTATACCCCTTTATCTCTCATTAATTCTTCCCATGTACACCTATTACTGTGTGGAAATTCCGTGAGGGATTTCTTACACCTCTTTTTCATCCAAGTAATTCTTTAGAATTATGCATCTAAATTACATTTTTTTTTGTAAATTTTTATATATGACCCCATTATAGTCCATTTAAGTTGAATATGATGATATTCCCCTTTCTCTCTCATCAACCATTTTTATGAGTTCTTATTTCACGTCATTATGCTGCCGAAATTGCACAACAATTTTCCAAGCCAATGTCATTGTGTAGTGAATATCATGCTCATTTCTCTATCAAGGGTATTAGCCTTTATGAAAATTTACTTATTGATCATAAATATTCATGTATCTATTCTACATGCCTTTATCGTGGAATAAATTATGATGATTGATTCCATGTTGTATGATCCATGTGGCACACTTATGCATGAAATGAAATTTTTATGAAGGGTGTGCCCTTATAGCACTCTAATGAAATGGGTAAAGTATAGTATCATGATAAATCATGTGAAATAGGTTTTTACTCATGATAATTCAAGTTCAACAAGTTTTTACTCATGCTTAATGTGCAATGAGGGTTTACTCTTTCTCCATGCACAATGAGCCTTGGCTCATGCTAATTCTATTGTTAAGTGTTGTTGCCACATTTCCATGTTATGAATATGATGCTTTATCATGCCTTTATGTTAATGTTTATATTGTGCTCCATTGATATGACTATTGTATAAAAGGTATGGTATTCCTCATGTTATTCCATGTTTATTCCCTTACTTGGCTTTATAGCTCACCCTTTTCTTATGCATGTCCTTAGGTTATCCCATGCAATGCTAAGTATAAGGGAATGTAGTGGTCATGTGAAGGAAGTTGTCAAATAATATGTTTTGTGTTTTATGTTCTAAACTATTATGTAATGATACTATTCTCCAAATACATGAGACATATTGATCTTCAATATTGTGTCAAGTGAAGTTTATGTAATAAATCATGTTTCATTGTGTAATACAGAATAGGGTTGTCATAATGAGATTGTGTGTGTGTGAATATATATCTTCCATATACATATTCCTTCATGGATATGGGGATATTTACATTTTATTAAGGTATATATGTATATAGGATTGTAAGTTTGTGCTAGTGTGAGGAGATCTTTTCCTTTGAAAATGTCAAGTGCTAAAGTGTTTTGATTTGTCTTTTTTTTATATAGGATCCCAATCCTTGCCATTTAATTTACGAATTAATTAGTTTCCATTTTAATTATTCTTTTATAAATTGAATTTTTAATCTTTAATTAACTACTTAATTATGAAAAATGGTTTTTTTGATAAATAGAGTAATGTTTTTATAAAAAAACCTCCAATGGAGGTGCGCTGTCTTCAACACCAAAACATTTTGATAAGATGTTTAATAAAATATTGGATTAATGATTTTTAGTTTTCCTTATGATTTGATGGCATACTGTAATGTAAGTCATGTTTTGAATAAGGCCTATAATGGGGTGAAGAAATGGAGTTTTCCTTTATACCCGTTTGTGGAACTATTCCTCCTTTTAAGTGCCATCTTTTCCCTTTTCATTTGAATTTATCTTACATGAACCACCCATGGGGTCTATTACTATTATTTACTAGCTATAGAAATATTATTATAACTAAATGGAATTGGTTTGTTAAATTATTAAATTTATTTCCTCCCTTTCATGTTGGTGTTCTTGTGGAAAATGGTTCTTTTAAACATGAATTTTATATTGGTTTGTTTGGAATCTTTGATGGATGAAAGGGTATACACATGTGAAATGAATAATTATTAATGGTAATATATGGGTGGGTATTTCCATTTGAGATGTTTGAATTTAATTAGTTAATGAATGGGTAAACATGTCTGTTAAGTTTAAATGTTAATTGTAAATAAAGGGAGGGTATGATAATTGGAAGTCTTTAGATATTTTGATTATAAATTGGGATACATGAGTGGGTATACTATAAAATATATTTGGTTATGAAATGTGACTGATGAGTGCGTATAATCATTGTATAAATTTAATGTAAATTATTATATATGAGTGGGTAGAGTCATATGAGTTTGAACATTATATGAAATGAAATGAATGATTTTACAGATTTTAAAGACAAATCTACATGGATCTTAAACATGGTAGTGGATGAATAGGGTTGAGTATGCCCCTTAGGTCTTGATTTCATAGGATTATATTGACTTTACTAACCCTTGGGTCCATATTTATTAGACTCACATTAAACAAGTTCGGTATGACATGTTTGTAAGAATCTAGCTAGTGCCTAACCGAGTTTCCATTAATATGCTCTTAGGACTCGATGTAGATGACATTGTCTTCTAAAACCTGGATCTAACCCTTCATGGTCTGAGTCTTTGACATACGGCATAGCCGTGAGGTAGGTAATACGTATTGGATATGGTAAATTGTAAAATGTGTAATTATAAAGCACATCCATGATTGTTCAGACTCTTTTGGTTGAATGGAAAGTCCATAATTGATATGGAACATGGTGTATAGAGAAAGGTTGTGATTGATATGGAAGGTGGTTTATAGAGAAAGGACATTGAGGTTTGGTTTGTTTGGATGAATTTCAAGGAATTGTTTTTTATTTTTTCAATATTTGTAGCTTCCTAGTTATAGGATATCTACTATCTTGTTCAGGGATACTTGATGGGATATATTAGTTTCATTTGTTTAGCAGTTCACATGCCATGGGAATATTTACATCCATTTACGTCTTTATTATCTACCTACACACTGCCTTAATTCTATATTGAAAAAAAGTATTGGGACAAAAAATGTTCTTGTATGTCTCCTAAGATGTTATCTCACACCCTACTCAGGTTCAATTAGTACCCGAGTAGAACTTCATGTTTGTAGGGCTACATACCTGTGTTTGTGGTGTTTTCCTTGTACCTAAGGACTTAAGAGCATAAGAATGAGTTGGAGCTCAGGATGCTCTTAGAGATCTCCTAGGGTCTTTTTAGTTCTTTTATTTACAGGATTATTATTTTTTAATGAATTGTAATGTATGTTTTAAATTACACTTATATCTTATTCATCATCATCTAGAAAGCACGATTTTTATAAACTGGAATTGGCCATATTTTATATTTAGTTGTTATTATATTTTTATTCCACTACTTATTCATTTTTTTATATTGCATCCATTGTTTCTTGATTTTTACTATTTGATAAACTATTGTGCTACAATGACATGAGGGTTTATTCTCTCCACTGAACTACCTTTACAATATCATTGCTAGTCAACAGCCTCTGGCATATGCGGAGACGTGTTGGAGGCCATGTGGTGACCAGTCTAAATACTGGTTTAGTGGTCAGTTAGGCCAAGATGTTACAAATTTAAATGTAAAATTTAAACTTAATGAACATATTTTCCTTATATAAAATTAAATTTTACTTTTTTTGCCACATGAATGATATTTTGATGTTTATAATATCTTATTTAATAAAAAATTAAATATGTCACATTCATGTTTTAAAAAATATATCATTTTTAATATAGGGTCACCCAAAAGAGATATTTGACTATAAATATTCTTATGATATGTAAAAATTTATATTAATCATGGTATTTTTGTTTTAATATTTTGTGGAAAAATAAGTATATCAAATAATTACACAACATTGACATAGTAATTATTTTATCAATAGAAATATCAAATAAATGTTTTTAAAAATACTAAAATAATTAACATTTGAGGAAATTAATGGGATAAATGAACTTTATAGATGAACCAATCCCATTAAAATTATAATAAAATATTTGTTTTGAAGAAAACTAATTATTTTGTTTTTAAAAAAATTCTATGAAATGACTAGTGTGAAAATTGTCACTAATTGTATTTAATCAAAATAATTTTTATTAAATGATTAAAACATCACAAAAAATATTTATAAAATTAAAAATATTATAATATAATAAAAAATGTCATAAATTGTACATTTATGGTCTAATTGAAATCACATATGTAAAATTTAAAACTTTATAATATTGAAAATGTTGTTACCTTATTTTAAATAGTTTAACTAATGGTTAATCAAAATGATAAGGTTTAAAATAATATGAAAAATTATTAAAAAATGTGTTAGTTGATGATATTAAAAATTTATCTCATAATATATTTGAATAAATTTTTATTTTAAAGGTATTTTTATTGATATTTAATTAATTATTAATTAATATTTTTGGAAATTCAAAAATTTCCCTTCACCTCAATTAAAAAACGGAACCTCCTCCCTCACGTCTTTACATCACATTGAGCAGTTAAACTCAACCATACCCAGAAAATTTCCCTTCTAAAATTACCTAGTTGTATTCTAATGGTGTTGGCATTCTCAAAAGAATAACTCTATAATTCCTAAGTGAAAATCAGAAGGATGTTTTCCGAAGAAGAGGTAATCTTATTTACCGACTATTTTAAAATTATTTCTTCTTCTACTTTCTCTTCACATGTTGTTTCAATTTAAAAATAATAAATCTAGTATAAACTGTATGTTATGATGTTATTATGATCATGGAACTACAAAATTATTCCTGTTATCCACCCTAAAAGAAAACAAAAGCACCGCATGTGCGTATGTACGGCTTACCATCTCCACTCCAGGGTGTAATTTGTTTTTTCATAACCACTTTTCTGGATGGGTATAATGATGGAAATAATATATATATATATATATATATATGATAATTATAACATTATATTGATTCTGTAAATTAATATATCATTCTCTTCCCTACCGTTCCATCATTAAAGAAATGATATCATCGCCGATGTGTATGTATAGCCTACCATCTCTAACCTGAGATACGATTCATTTTCGAGGTTCAACATTATTTCATAATGATATAAATGTAAATAGTACAAAATATTATTCTATAAATGATCTAACTAAATCCTATGTACAAGAACTAAGACTTATACAATAAAAAATGCATAGTAAAATGAAGCAGTTATCACCCGAAAGTAGGGTAATATTGAAATATTATGAAAAAACGAGTGTTATGAGAGGATCATATATAATATGATTAATATGAATATGGTTATGTAATTAGTTAGGAACATTATTTAAACCATTAAATAGTATTTTTGAATACATATGAAGGAAATCAGACCTATGGTGGGGGTTAATGTCACGATCCAGCCTTGGGTCGACCCTGAACTAGTCACCCAAGCCAGTCTGCAGCTTGGCCTGAGGGGCATTCCCGATCCCCACGGGCTGGAAACTAGTTCCAGCCATCAAATTTTAACCATTTTGACTGATTTTTTCCATGAACAAAAGATAACCAAATAAATAAATACTGACGAAAATAATAAATAGCAATGGAAAGAAAATAAAAATGTGCATACCTCCATGTGACCTTCCCTTCCACCACTCAACCAAATACCCACCTTGCTCTAATAATGAGAAACTCAACCAGGAGAACAAAATAAAATAGAACCATTAACATAAATGATAAAAATAGGTGTGAGAATTAATTTTTTTGGAAGGGATTCCAAAAGTGAACCACAGAATCCAAGAGTCTCTTTTCCCAAAACAATTCCATGACACAAGTTAGAAATTATAATATAAAAGTAGGGTATTTCAAAATTGAAAATAAAAACCAGTTATCCCCATTTAATGATCTAGAACATGATACATACCATTTCCAAAAATATTTTTTATATTATAAACAAAACCCAAAAAAAGACAAAAAAGAAGGGATAATGTATAATAGGTAAGTAGTGCAAGATAGAAATAAACTAGTATAACAAAAATTAAAAAAAGAAATGAAAAGAATCAGGTAACCATGGGTGATTCTAATAATCCCTAGAAGACCCTTGGATATACCTAGTTTGGAACCACCTATCGTTGTATGGTGAATATCCTAAGTCTATAACCAACTGTTCATCCTCACAGAAAAAAACCAGCGGCACTCCCCATCTGGCCTCTATACCTACTAGTGGCTACCAACCCGTCTAATCAGGTATGATAAGAAACAATCACTCGATCAACTAAAATATTCCCAAGAACCTAGGTCAGTTATAATGATAATAATGTGTATGTAGGATTCTCTCACATGCATGACTCGCCTTATCATGTCATCACCGCACTTTCCCACCCCAAACATGAATACTTCCTAGGAATTCAACCATACAAGGTTACCCTAGATAGGATCACCCCATATACATATATATATATATATACATTTCAAATGTACAAAGTGATAACCGGGCCATCACATCATTTTATTATCAAAATCACTTTAAAAAACACTTGAAGATGTCAACCAGGCCTTTAGTTTTACTTAATCAAATGACTTTACAAAAATATTTCACAAGATATTTTAAAAGAACTCTAAACAATAGTTTTGTATGTAAAAAAAGACAAATTGGATTCTAGGATCCATGTTTAAAAATATTTACCACAAATGTATTTAGTAATATTGAACACTGTTTCATAAAAATAAACAAAACGACTCCTTACACCACACACTAAACAAAGCCTACACCAAAAACCAAATAGGCATTTACTCATGGATTTCTTTTTGAACTAATTTAAAGATCCACATGAAGATACCAACAACATTTAGAGAACAGGAACCACATAAAAAACTAAGGTTCTGAGAAAAATACAAATTCAAAGAACCATATTCATTTGAGGGCATGTCTCTGTGTGCCCCGAGTGCACCCACGGATTTATAAACATTTAATGGTACTTTGAACCTCTAAAAATACATGCAAAATAATTTACACAAAAACACTAAGTTCTATAAAACCAACCCACATATGACAAGAACTTCCAAAAAAAATTATACAAGAAAACATCACTCAAGTCATCCAGCAATACAGTTTGAAGATAATGGAATTTAGTACCAACCATGTTGGCAAGGCATAAACATGTTCATAAATAGAGGATCATCCTAAAGTCCATTTTTTAATAAAATATTTCAACAAGAAAACACTAAAATAATTTAACTACAAACATAATATGGTTTGGAAACATTATCTAATCTTTAATTCCGAAAATATGAGATTTAATTGGATTGGAAATAGGAGCGAGGGCCTTGAAAAACCTAAACCACTAATAACTGTTAAAAATCAAAAGAACCTTTCCAAAACTTTTAAAAGCCCAATTAAACAATCGTTTCACCAAAGCTTTAAAAACCAGCTTGAAAAAATGTTTGATACAAATAAAACCTTTTAAAAGGAAGAATTTTCATTTTAATAAAACACATCGTGTACACCACTATATAGAATATAGGAATAAACACATAAAAACACTTCCACCAATTTCTTCCATCATAAAAACGTCACAAAAACCTAAATAAATATGCCGCAAGTATTTGAATCACATTTTCATATTAATTAAAAATATTCAAGGGGTGAAAATCATGTTTGACAGTTTAAAACAATACCCAAACAACATTTAGTGCACAATTAAAAAGGCAAAACAAATAATTACTTCAAAACAAAATTTTAATAAAATCTATAAATTCTAAAACATCAAAATAAGTTACCCAAAGGTATCATAAAAACAGGATTCAAGAAATTAAAATTATTTAAAAGAATTAAAGTACCAACAAAGTGTTTAGGAAAGGAAATTTGTGAATTCACGTGCCTCAAACATGTACGAAAGTGATGCTTCTTCTGTAGAAGAAAGAACCGAGCATTTTGCTCCCTCTTCACACCCAGAAACTGAGAGAAAGTGCACAAACAAACCCTATGATTAGGGTTTTTCTAAAATGAATGGAAAACTCTCGCAATTATTTAAGTAAAAATCTCCAAACAAATAGGTTACCAGGGAGAGTGGCACGATTGGAAAAACGACCACTAGAGAGGAGGAAGGGGCACCGAAACATGGCGTAGCTACTAGTGGAGCAAGTCGGGTAGAGGTAGAAGCTGGGGGTCAGGTTTTCTAGAGCAAGGGAAGGGATCAGGGGAGTCAGTCGGTACAATAAGGGGAGGTCGGTAGGCTAGATCACCGATGGGTGAGGGGAGAGCATGGAGGGGGTAGCCAGAGAACTGAGAAGGATGTACGATGAGGGGGAGAAGTATTCCAGAGTGCATAGGGAGGGGTGATGGATGAGGCACCCTAGTGAGAACCAATGGGATGGCTGACCGGTGATAAGAAAGGAAAAGGCTGGAGCGACAAAGAGGAGGGAGACCCGGGCGGGGTGCCACAGTTCCACACTATTAGGAGGGTGAACCACTTCTCGCGCTAGGAAGGAGAAGTGGCGTCTACCCCCTTAGGGTTCCCTTTTTTTATATCTTATAATATTAATTATAATAATTATAACACACTAATAATAATAATAATAGAATAATAATAATAATACAATAACAATAAATAATAATAAAATAACAATTATTATTATCATTATAATGATAATAATAATAATAATAATATAACAATAATAATAATAATAATAATATAGCTATTATTATTATTATTATTATTATTATGGTAATAATAATAATAATAGAAAAAAAATTGAATATTAAGAATAATAATTACAATTAGACTAATAGAAAAATTTCGTGAATTTCATTTAATATAATAAAAATATTAATAAAAATTTATTAATAATTGTACAAATAGAAGTTTTTAAATAATAAAAATATTATTAACAATTCTTAATATTAACAATATTTCTATCAACACAATAACATTATTATTATCACATTTTAAATATATAACTTATCTCTATTACATAAAACTTTATTTATTTCAAATGATAGTCATCTGCATGGGAACCTAGGCCGATTGTGTGGCTACTGCCAACCATGTGGTGCCCGTGATCCGGTCTGAAACCAACCGAAGTCACTATATGTAAAAAAATTTAAACTGGGACCCGGCCCAAACATTGATGCAATTAATGAAAGAAAAGAAATAATAAAATAAAAATAAATTTAAAAGTCAAGGTGTGACAGTAAATTTCATAATCTCGTTATTATTTGGGATTGTTTATATGTAAGTACTTACTAGGGAATATTTATCTTCCATCTCCATGTTTCAAAAAAATATTTTCCCGTGCATTTTTTTTAATATCTTACAATTTTTAAAGTCTCTTTTACCCATTTTTGAATTTTCACTAAACAGTCTAAAAGGAATCATTATTTTAACGAGGAACTTTACGAATCTTTTGTTAAAATTAAGAGAGGAATGTTATTTTTTAACTTACATAGAATGAATGGATTTTTCTGATTTCATGACGTATTAGTTCCCTAAGTCTTATCTCATAATGTTTCTAGTTTTGTTTTAGGAAAAAAAATTATTTTATAATATAATGGTATTTCAATAAATGAAAATATTGACAATATAAAAGAATATTTTCCTCCAAAATTATTTTCAACTAATCTCTAAACATTATATTCCATCTACGATAACATTATTTGTATGATTTTTTATTTTTTTGATGGAATTATATTTATGAAACCCATTTATTTTCCATGGGTTATTTTATGATGGAATGATTTCGATGAAACCCATTTATTTTATGGGTTTTATGAATTAATTATGTTATTATAGAACACATATGTATGATTTAAATTATGTGACTGGTGGGACCTATATCTCCCACCAATAAATTGGGTAAAGAATTATACCTCATGAGATATACTGAACTAGAAAGGGTAGTAAACTCAGTTTAGTAATGCATCACTAGAAAAATGAGTGAACTCAATTTAGTAAAGGGCTTTGTCCATTATGATGGTCTTAAAAATTAACCTTGAATAACAAGAAAATGATTTTCTATGCTTATGTGTATGAAAAAATTTCATGTATTATGTTCTACTCTCATGGATTATATTATTTGATTATTTATAAACTTCTATGAAGTATTACAAGAAATAATATCGTGATTGTTGATATGTAGTATAAAACTTTCAAAAGATATTTTGATGTTCTTATGATTTTATGATTCTATTATCTCCCTTCAATTACCATCACCAATCACATGAGATCACCGTTTTCTCATTTTTCATTTCCCTAGGATATGAAGAAATATATTCAGTAATATGTTTCAAAAAGGGTTCTAGTTATGAAGGAATAAGTGGGAGACAATATTGATGTTTTATAAATCAATAGTTTATGCTTCCTTGTTTCCAACTACAATAAACCAAAATGATTTCTGTGTGGTTTTTTTTTGTAATGAATATTATTCTATTTTATATATTGTATAAATGTCATGAATATATTTGTTGTTATATGAATCATCATGAAGCCCTTTAGTATTTCCCAATGGAAAAATAGATTAGATTGTCATTACACAACCTAGGAATTCTATTCTGACGACCACTATTTATGAATCTCCTCAAGATAATAAGAAATCAAAGAATGGTAAAAACTAATACTATATACCTTCTTCTATTAGTAATAATGTTTTTGATTCTGAAAAATTAGTGTTGGGGAAAATCAAATCATGCATTTTTTGAATACCTGAAAACACATTATAACTCAACTCCCTTTCCAATCATGCAGTGACTACAAATGACTGAAAAATGTAAAACTATGAGATAATATGTGAGGATGTCTCACTTGGGGAAATAGATTGAAAAAACAATTTAGGAAATTGTAATGTTGTGAAATTCCATGTTTCTGAATTCCATAGCACGCAAAAGGTTTAAAGCCTAAGAAATGAAGGAAATAAATATTTTTTCATCAAAAAATCAACTTGGAATAAAACCTATGGTGGAAATAAAAAAGGGCTTATTCCTCCAAATACCGTTTGATGGAATATTATATTATAGAGTTTCTAGGGACTGGCCAGCCCCCAAATGATTATATCTCTTGGTCCTTTTTATAAATAAGAATATACATGGTCTTCTTGATCTTTTAGATTCTAAAAGAGTATTCTCTATAAATATTTCTTCTATTGAAAAGGTGGGTTATCATATGATTAATACTAATTAGTCTATTAATGATTATAGAAGTATTTGAGTTTCGGATCCCTCAGGAATGAATGGAATCTCATATATCATCTCTATAGAGTAAATAGTCACATTAATTATAATTTTTTGGGTATGATTCAATTTTTTTATTTTATTAATGCATACAATGGTTACCAAGAGAGAAGTTGATTATGGATGGAAATTCTATCATTAAGTAGTCCTATGAATTTTTCTTGGATTCTTCTAGGAGATTTTAATTCCATTTTCAATCCAAATGAGAGGTTAGGTTTGGTTAACACCTCTACATCACCCATAAAATTGATGGTCTGTATTGAAAATAGAAGTATTTATGAAATCAATTATGTTTCTGCTAAATATACATGGTACTGGAATCATCTTAAAAAAGTGTTGGAAAGAAAATTATTAAAATCCATTATTAATGATTTTTCCTTTAATGTTTACTACTTTGTGTCATGTTCTACTCTTGAAATGTTAAACCCATATCATCATCCTATTTTGAAAAAAAATCACTAGAGGGACTAAAATTCCTTTTCCATCCAGATTTATCAACACACATATTTCTCATCCTGAATGTGACAAAATGGTTCAAGACACATGGAATTACATAAACTATAAGGATGATTCCATACATTGATTTCTAAAGTTCAAATTCCTTAAGATTAAATTCAAATCCGGGATTCATGAACAATTTACCTATATAAAAGAAAATACTATTCAACTTGAGTCATTGTTTCATAGTATTCAAGTGAGTGACACTAGTTCTAATTTTTTTGTTGGTCTTGAACAGAAAAAAACTATTCATGAACTAAATACTCTCTAGAATTATAGGGAATGCATGTGAATACATCCCTTTAAAGTTAATTGAATAAAGTATGGTGGCCAGAACACAAATTTTTTTAATTCTATTTAAATAATTCAGAATCCTTATAGTCCACTAGATATTTTCTATAATATTGGGGTGTTTCGTGATAAAAGAGAGGAATTGGTTTCTCATGTGGTTTCCTTTTAGAAGAATCTTTTTTATGGTCCCAATTATAGTATTGAACTTATAGAAGATAATATTATCAATCTAGTCAATAATGAGGGTAATTCAAGCCTTGTTACTATTCCATATGAATTTGTAATTAAAGAGGCTATTATTGGATTAAATTGTTGAAGCTATCCTAGTACAGATGGATTCATAAATTCTTTCTTTCAAGATTGTTGGGAGATTATTAATTGTGATATTTTTAGGTTGGTCAGTTATTTTTTAAAGTGTGGAAAGTGGACAGAAATAATTAATGGTCATCTTCATTCTCTCATTCCAAATGTGGGTAATGAAAATGAGATTAATCTATTTGGGCATGTGGCTCTTGTTGACACTATCTGTAAAATTATTGGAAATATTATTTCCAACAGGCTTTCTCATATTTCTTACAAGATTGTGTCTCCCAATTAGTTTGGCTTCATTAAAGGTAGAAATATTTTGGATTGTTTTATTACTCCTTCTGAGTTCATTAATCTTATCTGTAAATCCAACATAGGGGGTAACATCACTCTCAATATTTATGTCAAGAATTATTTATATTTGTTTGACTGGAGATTCATTTTCATTGTTTTTAGTAGTTTTGGAATTAATAAAAAAATGGGTTAGAACTCTTCTGACTTCGGTATATATTTCAATGTTCATCAATGGTTCCCCTAAGGGATATCTCACAAGTACCATAGGTGTAGTTCAAGGTTGTCCTCGATCATCCATCATCATCACCATTGTTGGAGATTATTTAAGAATACACTTTCTTATCATGGATAATTCTAATAATATCAGGCTCATTAGAGATGGTAGGGTCCATGTTCCCCCCACCTGCTTATTGTATACTGATGATATCTTTCTTTCAACTCAATGTGAAAAAATAAACAGAAAATACATTAAAAATTCACTTCTTCTTTATGAGAATGTTTTGGGTTAGGATATTAGTTAGAATAATTATTTACTACATTGTGGTAAAAATATCACTATAACTAGAAAATTTAACATCATGGATGAGTTCTGTATTAGGGAAGGATGGATTCCTTTCACTTGTCATGGTGTTCTAACATTTTGGAGAAAACCCCATGCCTATCATTTTTCTCAAATTGTGAGTTAGGTCAAGAATCATTTAGACTCATATAAATGAAAGACTCTCTTGACGGTGGGGAAATTTAGCCTTGTTAAATATTTTATTTTCTCAATTTTGTTTACTATTTTATAGTTTATCAATGGTTTTCTACCCTCATCAAGAGTATTATCAACTCTACGAATAATTTTATTCAGATTGGAAGAATTCTTCAATGGTGGTTTGTGACTATCTCATGGGAACAATGTTGTAATACAATTGAATTTTGTGTGTGTGGTATAAAAATATCTATAAATTTAATAAATCTCTATAGTATAACCTTATGAGGAGGCTTAAAAATGAGGAGTTAGAATCTCATTACTTTTTAGGATCCATAGTATTAAATATTATCAAAAATGGGAATTTAAATTATGTAGATTATTTTATTTCGCATGCTCTCAATATTTTTTCCCAATGTTTAAATAAAATCTCATTGGATGGTTGGAACAAATTGATCCTTGAAGTGTTTATTGGAAAACTATCTAGTTATTCCTTTCATAAACTCTCATTATTCTTATGATTCTTATTTTGAAAAAAAATTGTCAGTTAATGAGCATTTGGAAAACTCTTTGGATGGGCTTCTTGTTTATATCAATGAGTCGGTTTTGAATTATAATTTTATTAATTCCAATGATAATATTGTTTGGGAACCACCTATAAATGGAAGTATTACCTCAAGGGATTTCTATCATGAGTCTATTAAAGGTAATACTTCTGGTTGGACTAAGGATTTGTGTAGCATATAGATTCATTCTACCAAATTCTCCCTTTATTGGAGGATTATGTTTCCAGTACTCCCTACTGATGATTTTATAAAGGGATTTGGAATTAATATTTTCTAAAAATGTGTATTATGAAATCAGCATCATGATGACATCGATCATTAAGATTTGATTTGTGTTATAGAAATTGTAATGTGGTCTGTAGTATCGGGTTTTTTTGTAATTTGTATTCATTTTACATCCAGTATATGAGACAATATCCTAATGTGAATTGGTTTTACTCTTTACGAACTGATGAGGAATCTTTTCTAGTGGCATGTTCAGAATTCATACACATTATTTGTTGAAAAAAGAACAAAATGAGACATGGCACCACTTCATTGTCCATTAAATTAGATCTTGTAGCTGTGATTATTAATATAAAGCAATCAAATGGTTCTTTAAATTGGTATTGTGATTACTCAATTAATTAATTTACTATTATTAAATCATTTCTCATTATAGGTAATTATCGACCTGCTTTTATAACCTCTGAAGTTATATTGATTCATCC
Organism: Viscum album; assembly: GCA_963277665.1. NCBI lineage: Eukaryota > Viridiplantae > Streptophyta > Magnoliopsida > Santalales > Viscaceae > Viscum > Viscum album. Next base: position 1,223,722,433 of record OY728159.1, read on the forward strand.
ACTTCCTGGATGGATCAAATGTAATATGGATGGGGCATCAAGAGTATATTGAGGTCATTCTCATTAGGGTACAATTTTTCATAAATGAAAGATTTTAAGCTATATTATATTGTTGTGTTACTTTTGTTTTTTCAAAATCTATTAATACTTATATTGATTCCCTTATTAATGCATTGAAGTTGAAAATAAATGAGGTTATATTAATTTGTGTCTTTAATGTGATTCCACACACTATTATGAAAGATATCAGAAATGGTATTATTCATCTTTTTGGAAAGTTGACTACTTGATGGAGAGAATTTCTATACTATCTTTCCCCTATAAACTACATCATTACTCATGTATTCTAGGAGGAAAATTATGTTGTGGGTCGAATAGCTAACATATTAATTTTTTCTTCTAACATGCCAAGCTCAATGATATACCAAATGCAATTGTTTCTTTCTAGAAAATGGAATTCTGTAAAAACGAACTTTGTTTAGACTTCTATGATTTACATTATATTAAATAAATAAGGATTTTCCTTTTTTTTAATCTCTCATTCTTTAAAAATATGATATTTTTTATTCATATTCATTAACCATTAAAGCATTTCAGAGAACTATCCACCTCTATTGAGGAAGGTGACTAATAAATTCATCATAAAACAAATGAACAGGGATGTATTTGAAAATGGGTAGTTGTTGACGGTTTTTATTGTAGTGGAAACACCTGATGAGTGAAAACATAGGAAGGGTATTTCAAATTCAATGGATTATACACCAATTTTTAAGGACATAAATGTCCTGACCGGTGAAATATTTCAATCAAATGTTGATAAAGGGAATTTTATAAACTAGAGATGATATTTGAAAATTATATTTATAATTAGATTATATTATATCAAATGAATGAACACCTGATCTGAGGATCTTTCTTTGATGAATATGTTAGTCATATAATACCCTTTTATAGATTACCTTCATTGCATATGTTGGATCCATAAGTATAGTTTCTCTATTAGTGATCCATGCATTCTCTATAAACCTCTGACTAACACTAATAAAATGATGGGTTCTAGCATGATTGATATATCATCTTGTATTGTTCCTCTATATTGATTTTATTTACATTTAACTTAAAGGATTATCAATTATTTTTCACATTTTTTTAGGGGAGGAGGTATGAAGAATTCAAGGGTGAATTCTATTGTGGACAAAAATTTTCAATTCTCAATTAACCTTGCAAAAAATAAATAACCATATATTTATAGAGTTAGGGTTTAAGTGAAAATACTATTTAATAACAAAAAACCCTGTAAATAAAACAATAAACCTAATATTACCACAAGTTATATCAAAAATATTATTATTTTATGGCCTGTACTAAGTGGAAAAATGATAAATATTATTATATCAGGTTGTAAATTAATATTTATCACGAGAAATGATCATAGTCTACTCATCTTTCTGTAAATTTATCAAATACAGGAATAAATATTTATTAAATATTTATTCATAAATAAATATTATATTTAATGTATGATGAATAATTTTTTATTAAATATTCAATAAATAATATATTTATATTTATATTTATAATCTAGTAAATAAATATTTATTTAATTTATGTGGTAAATATAAGATGAATAAGATTATTCCTCAGCCTTGAGAATAAAATTTATTCCAATTGTTAAATTAAAATTGAATCTAATTAAGATCAATAGAAACACATCATGTGTGACCCCCTAGGATTCATTATCTTTGGTATCATGTGGCTTTTCCAAAATTCCATGATTATTTTCTAGTAATGGGTCAATGAACCCAAGATAAATAACTTAATTTTACAAAGATGGAAACCACTTAAAATTTATTTTTGTGTAATAAATCTCTTTATACTAATATCTCATCAAACGACTTCCGAATTTGTATCTTTAACCTATATTATTGATCAGAATTACTTTAACTGTCTGTAAAAACATGTCGTTACACAATGACCATGGAATTTAATGTCATATTTCCATTCCAATAAAATATTTGGTATATTAACATCCATAAATAGGGAAGATATGAATCATTCCTAGAATTTTACACTAATAACAGGTCATTCATGACACCCCCAATGTATCATACTTCTAGTAAACAAATGGAATCATGGTTTTTTTCCAGTAAATATTTGTTCAGGACTCAATACCTACATTAATAATAATATTAAATTCTAATACCCATTATGCACAATCATAGAGAGAAATATTTGATAACACATAAATATACATAATTCTTAATGGAGGGTATATTCTAATTATTTCCTCTCTTGGAGATCACCAAGTGTGAACATCATGAGAAGTCAGATTCGCTTACAAGTAATAGAACCTAAGAGTCTACATACTATCTTCTTTGTCATAGAATCTTTATCAAACTATATAATTTTATTTATTAATACCATCATATCATTTCGAGGTTCTCATCACACCGAGGAACTATTATGACATTATCAAGGCAATATATACCCTAGGGAATTATAACATAAAAGTCATAAAAATAGTGAAAATTCCATAGAAAATGATTTTTTAATATTTAAATCATTGAATATTCATGCAATAAAAGTTCAAATATTTTGTATCAAAACACCATCATTAATAAACTTCTAATTGGACTAGATCCAATAGTATAAAACATTCAGTCCTCTTGGAATCAAAAGATGATTATGATTCTACTAATCTAGATTTTTAGTTAAGGGGTATTCCATATTGTCTTCCATGGATATTATTCTCCCTGTAACTTCAGCACTCAGAGAAAAACCCCTCAATAGATGATACATCTAAAGTACACGCTTTGTCTGCTGAAGTGACCATGGCTCCTTTGGGAGATCCACCGCTACTAAATTATATAAATAGAGTGTGATAAAATATTTACATCTAGTTACTACATCAAGATACTATACAATGTTGTGTATCCAAACTTGTTCCTTATGTTCCTTAGAGTCCAAAATACACTCATACACTACTATAGAATATACAACCACAACTTTCCTTGAGCTCTTCCAACTCACAACTCCTCCATTAAGAGTGAAGATATATCTTTCCTATCATTTAAAATCATTTCAGCCTCTTTGAAAACTTGAATCCTATAATATCCCATTTTTTCTAAGTACATCCATCTTTGACTTTTTGAAAAACCTTCTTGTGTACAGTTAGTTTTGGTTTGGACCTTGGTGATTGATCCCATGTATGGTTGGGTTAGTCATTTAGACAATGTAAAAATGGACATAAGTTTTGTTGTAAAAATAACTCCCACCATGAATATTTACTTCATGACATGAATTTTTGTGGGAATACCCCATGAATTCCATACAATGCATGAATGGTATGTGGAAAACCCCATGAACATAATTCACAACCTAAATAGAGATGGGAAATATGTGAATTGAAAACTCACTATGTGAGGTTTTTTCACTATGTGAATTTTTTCTGGCTTTTTAATTCAATCCAATTGATTTGTTCACATATGTAGGAGCTTATACATTCACAATGTGAATTCTATATTCACATAATGAATGTACCATTCACATTTCTCTTTTAAAATCAGGTGTATTGTGGTTCTGATATCCCACAACCCAGTCCACTCGACCTAAACCCTTCTACAGATAACCTTTTACTTTCCCATTCCAAACGAAATAAACATTCCCATTGGATCATAGAATTACAAATCAAGCTATTTAAGGTAAGACTTCAGTTATTCATCCCTCTATTATCTCATTTATTTACTCTATGGTAAAACCTAGTTCAGGATGTGCTAACTTGGACTATGATATCAAGTCTTATGTTTATAAAACCTTTGGTCTTCACAGAAGGGATGGAGGAGCTTGGAAATACCTTGGGCATTGAGGAATAGTTACGTCTACACTACTTTTGAGGTGGGTGGTCTAGAAAAATTCATTAATTTCAATTTTGATTCCTCTAGTATGTTTAATAAGTATGATCCTACCAGTACAATATATGAATGACCTAATTAATTAGATAATTAACTATTTTTATTAAATCCTAAATATTAATTTAACAACCCAAGTTTTTTAAAGTAGAAAATTTGGTTTGAATGCCTATGCAATACACAAAACTGAACCTAGACAAAACAATGACTATTTAAATATGAACATTTTAACCTTCACATTAGATTTTAAGATATTATTATTATTATCTAATTTAGTAAATATATATGTCATAAATATATTAACAAATGATTATTAATTATTCAATCAAAATTTGGTAGTTTCTTTTTTCGAAATATATTTTTATAAAAATTATTTTTATTTATTTATTTATTATAATTATTTTCTACAACATATATAATTTTAATAAGAAAAATAAAATAAATATTTGGACACATAATTAATATTTAATAATATTTATTTAAACTAATTACATGTAAATCATATTTATTCAGGATTTTGATATAATTTTATTTTAAAATTTAAAACTTCATTTTTCTAAAAACTAGTTTAAAATATATAAAGTATCTAAATTTTAATTAATTAATATAACCCAAAATGATAAATGAATGAAATAAAATAATTATATAATATATATGACCTTATTAATTTTAAATAATAAAGTAAATATTAGTAGTTATAGAGTTAATGTGAGCTTATATTTTCCTTAATTTATATTATCGAATAATTTCAACAAAATATTTTAACAAAATGATTAGTAACTATAGTAAATATTATTTATCACAATAAACAAGAAATAAGATAATTAATGGAAAAATATTAATTGGAAAAAACAATAATTAAAGTAACCCAAATAGTATGAATATTTATCTTTAATTTTCATTTAAATTATTAATATATTTATGTGTTCTTATTTTTTAATTTATAATTTGTTATGTAATCTGTTTGAAAAAAATATATTTTTTATACCGTAAAGCCCAAATATTATTTTCGGTTAATATTTAAATTCAATTAAGAAATCTGTTTTGATTAATTTATTTATTTATGAAATTAATATTAATTTAATAAAATATTATTTGTTAGTTAATTTTCTCAAATATAAATTATCACATAATTTTTATGAAGTCAAATATAATTTTTATTAAAGATTGAAAACTGTTTTTGTCGAAACCTGTAAAATTTCAATAAATATTGGTTTTTATTTTAAAAGTGAAAATTCTCATATTTAGGAAATTATTTAGATACAATGGATGTAATTTTTTTAATATGGACATTGAAATTATCCAATTATTAATTTTTCATTATTTTCAATGACAATCAAATTTTTAGGTAAAAATTAAACATCGTATAAATATATAATGTAATTTATGACATCATAATGGCCCCATAGTGGTGTAATAAAATAATATAAAAGGGATATTCATCCAATATATAATTTACCTTTAAAATAATGTGCTTTTATATTTGTTTTACATATTTTAAAATTCCTTAGTGAATCCTCCAAAATGTATAATATATTTTGTAATTTTAAACTCATTTCCTTGAGAGTGTGACTCACCTCCACATAAGAAAAGGGAAATATTTTATTATTTTAGGCCATTTACCATATAGAATAATGTTTTCTGCTTCTATTTTTCAAAAACTATGGGCAAAAACTATGGGAATGTTTGTGGTTCTGAATATTTAATTATATGGATTCCAAAACCATTGTTTGTGAAATATTAAAGAATTCCACTCTCATTCCATATATAAACACACCCAAACACATACTTATCTTCCCTAAAAATACATAGAGGACGTCCCTACTCTTCCCTCTCTTCTGTAGAATCCTCCCAAGGAACCCCAATCTCTCAATGAGCTCATCTTCAGTCTTTTCAATTCACACACTAATGTAAGGGATTCTTTCCTTTCTCATTTTTATCCAAGTTTCTTTATGTTGTTATACCCTTTTATTTTCAATTAAAAATATTGGGGTATGATTTCACACATCCCCCATAATTTCCTCCTTATGTTTTAAGGATGATATACCCCTTTCTCTCCCAATAATCCCTCCCATGTACGTCTATTACCATATCAAAATTTCGTATGAGTTATTTCATTTCTCCTCTTTCTTCAAGTTTCTCTATTATGTAACCCCTTACTTTTTAAAACACCTTATTTTGGGACATGAATTTATATTAACCATAACTATAAATTTCTCTTATATATGATTATTGACACAATTGTCTCTCATCAACCTTTTTTATGAATTTTTATGTCATGACGTTAGGCTGCCGAAATTGCACCACGATTTTCCAAGCCAAAATCAATATGTAGGGAATATCATACCCATATCTCTATAAAGGGTATTAAACTTTATGAACATATAAATATTTAATGGTTATTACATATATATATTACACATTCCTTAATCATTTAATATCTTTTTATTTTGAACGATTCCATGTTTTAAGATTCATGTGGCACACTTATTCATGAAATAAAATGTTTATAAAGGGTGTGCCCTAATAGCACTCCAATGCATTGTGTAATGTTTAGTATAAAAAAGTGGCATGTTAATTGAGGGCTTACACATTCTAATTCATATGTAATGAGGTTTTACTCATGATAATTCTTGTTCAATGAGGGTTTACTCGTGATAGTCCATGTGCAATGAGCCTTGGCTCATGCTAATATCATTATGTATGTTGTTACCACATTTCCATGTTTTGATAATCATGCAATATGATAACTTTATGTTCATGATTTTGTTGTGATCCATTGATATGACTATTTTATAACATGTATTGTATTCTTCATGTTATTACTTGTTTACTCACCTGTTGGTTTGTATATCTCGCGCTTTTCTTATATATGTCCTCAGATTATCCAATACAATGCTATGTACAAAGGAATGTTGTGGTCATTTAAAAATATTTTTCAATAAAAAAGCTTTATTTTATGTCTTAAGATGTCTTTTAATGTTTCTAATCACCAAAGACACTAGACATATTGATACTTGTAGTTGTATTAGGTTCATTTTTATTTAATACAGTTTCATTAGATATAAAATAATTGGAAGGGTTGTTATAGTTGGTATCAAAGGATATATTTAGTTATTTTGGGATTAGGATTATAAAACTCTTGCGAAATCCATAGAGATAAGACTAAGTATAAGAAAAAAACACTAAATTTAGGTGAGTATAAATAAAGTTGTTTATTAATCAAATACATCCGTTCTTGGATGTGAACAATTAGATGTGGCTCTGGCATAAGAATATCTAGGGTTAAAACCCGAAAACAAAGCTTTGAACTAGTCTCGAATAGGAACTGGTGCACGATAATGCTCCTTGTTGCACTCATAGTTCGCCACTGTCAAGGGGTATGCTTTGGTAAATTCATAATATTTTTAAGAAAAATTATTTATGGAAAAAATCCCATAGGAATATATGTTAGGATGTTGATCATGGATTACTTAGGTCGAAGCAAAGAAATTTATAGGTCAAGGAGATTAATGTAATTTATATGTTATCCCTTTAATGTCATTAGATTATATTTTAAGTTTTTAATTGTTTAAAAATACTCATCCTTAATTTTTCCCATTATTCTAGACAATATATGGAAATACTAAGAACTGGTTTAATGTTTAAATTTCGAGGATTTAATTTTTTAAAGGGGGTAATAATGTAACGACCCAAGTTTTTTAAAATAGAAAATTATATTTGATAGCCTATGCAATACAAAAAAATGATCCTAAAAATGATAATTTAAATATGACCACTTTAACCTTTACAATAAATTTTCATATATGACTAGTATTATATAGTTTATGAAATATGTATGTCAAAAATATACTAACACGTGATTATTAATTATTCAATCAAAATTTGGTAATGTCTTTTTGTTTTTTAGAATATGTTTTCATTAAAAATGATTTTTATTTATTTATTATAATTATTTTCTAGAACATATATAAAATTAATAAGATAAATAAAATCAATATTTGGTCTCATTTGATAAAATTAATTTAGGGTGATAATTTGGAAATTTTCTGGAAATATAGATTTTTTTGTGAATAGTGAAATTAAATTTCATACTTAAAATTGTCATTAATTTTGATAAATGAATTAATTATTATATTAATTTGATTTCAAGGAATCATAATTTTCATTTAATTATAATTAATTCTGTTAATTTCATGTAAAAAATATTTATACTTGATTTTATTATAAGTTTTTTTTGATTTAAAACTGCATTTTTCTAAAAACTAGTTCAAAATGCATAATGTAACTCTATATAAATTAATTAAAATAATACCTAATGATAAATGAACTAATTGAAATATTTATATTATATATATATATATATTTATTAATTTAAAATAATAAAGTCAATATTAGTAGTTATAGAGTTAAATTGAACTCACATTTTCCATAAAACTATATTTTCTGGAATATAGTTTTCTATAATAATTACCGATTTTATATAAAATTAAATTTATTTTGATAAAATTAAATATTTGAATCATCTTAATTAATATTAGATAATTATTTCAACATAATATTTGAATAATATGATTAGTAACTATAGTAAATATTATTTATGGTGTTAAAAGTAAAATAGGATAATTAATGGTAAAAAATTAATTTGACAAAAAGAGAATCAAAGTAACCCTAATAATATGAATATCTAGGTTTACTTTTCATTTAAAATTTTAATATATTTTTTTATTATTGTTTTTTCATTATAATTTTTCATGTTATCAGTTTGTAAAAAAATTAATATTTTGATACGATAAAGCATAAATATTATTTCTGGTTAATATTCGAATTCAATTAAGAAATATATTTTGATAAATTAATGTATTTTTGAAATAAATAATTTTTAAAAAAGATATTGTTATTTAATTACATTTATCAAATATAAATGATCACATAATTGTTATGTAGTCAAATGTAATATTTATCAAAGTATAAAAACCGTTTTTATCAAAACCCGTTAATATTCAATAAATAATGGTTTTTATTACAAAAGTGAAAATTCACATATTTAGAAAATTATTCAGATAAAATGAATATTATTTTTGCAATCAAGACTTTTAAATTGTCAAATGGTGAATTTTTCATAATTTTCTCTGTCAATCAAATTTTTGGGTGAAAGTTATGCACTATATAAATATATATTCAGTGTTATCTCATCATAATGACCCATAGTGATATAATAAAATATAATAGAAGGGATATTTTGGAAATATATGTTTTTCATTTAAAATAATGTGGATTTACATTTTTTTTACTTATTTTATAAATCCTTATTGAATCCTCTAAAATGTATAATATAATTTATGATTTTAAATTCCATTCCTTGAGAGTGTGAATCACCTCTACAAAACCAAGGGAAATATTTTATTATGTTCATAAATTTTGCTTATAAAATAATTTTTTATAGTCCTATTTGGAAGAAAACATGGGAAAAAACAATGCAGAGGATTGTGGTTTTTAATATTTAATTATAAAGGTTCCAAATCATAAGTTTGTGAAATATTAAAGAATTTACCACTCATTTCCTATATAAACCCACCGAAGATCCCACTTATATTCACACAAAATCCTTTTAGAACATCCCTTTGCTTCCCTACCCTCTCTATAATCCTCCCCTGCTACCTAATTACCTTAAAAATCCCCTATTCAAGCTTTTGAAGTCACACACTTAAGTAAGGGATTCCTTCCTTTCTCATTTTTATCCAAGTTTATTTAGGTTATTTTACCATTTTATATTCAATTAAAAATGTTGTGGTAGAATTTAGAACCTCCCCAATACATCCATACTTATTTTTTAATGATTATATACCTCTTTATCTCTCATTAATCCCAGTAATGTACACGCATTACCATGCTGAAATTTCATAAGAGTTATTCCATTTCTATCTTTCTTCAAGTTTCTCTAACATGTTAAGCATTCTATTTCAAAATAACTTGTGTTGGGACACGTATTTATATGACCCACATACTATTCATTTTAGTTATATATTATTAGAGACCCCTTTCTCTCTCATCAGCAGTTTGTTTGAATTTTTGTGTCACGTCGTTAGGCAATCAAAATTGTACCGTGATTTTCTAAGCTAAAATCATCATGTGGTGAATACTATACCCATTTCTCTATCAAGGGTATTCAACTTTATGCACTTATAGATATTTAATGGTACTTACATTTATTTATTCCACATTCTTTAATCATGGAATAAATTTTTTATGTTGAATGATTCCATGTTATATGGTCCATGTGACACACTTATGCATGAAATGAAATGTCTATAAAGGGTGACACCTAATTGCGCTCCAATGCATTGGGTAATGTTTAGTATCATGATACGCTATGTGAAGTGAGGATTTAATCATTCTAATTCAAGTGAAATGAGGGTTTAATAGTGCTAATTCATGTACAATGAGGTTTCAATCATGCCAATACATGTACAATGAGCCTTTTCTCTAGCTAATACCATGTTGTATGTTGTGGCCACATGTCCATGTAATGATAATCATTCTATATCATTCTTTTATGTTCATGTTTCTCTTATTCTCCTTTAATAATCCTATTTAATAACATGTATTTTATTCATCATGTTATGCCTTGTTTACTCCCTCATCGAGCTTTATAGCTCACTCATTTATTATATATGTCCTTAGGTTATCCCAAGCAATGAAAAGTACGAAATAATGTTATAGTCATCTAAACGGTTTTTTCTATAAAGATGTTGAATTTTATGTCTTAAGTTGTCATGTAATGTCCCTAATCCCCAAAGGCAATGGACTTCTCGATACATGAAGTCTTATTAAGTGAAATTGCATTTAATAAATAATACTTAAATATAAAATAAAGAGAAGGGATGTTATAATTATCCCTCTCAGGTAAATTAGAGCGTCCATCAGAATTAATACTGGAATTTAGGCCACTCGAGAGGTGAGTCCCCCATTGTAATTTTAATGAAAATTAAGTCTTGATAATATAAATTTTTAATAACATGTGAATTATAATAACATAAATTTGGAATAATAAGTGAATTGTGATAATTTAGTACTGGTAAAGCATGTGAATTTGGATAATATGCTATTAAAAAGGTGTAAATTATTTGAATTGTTAACCTAGAATGATATGACTAAATTTATTATTACTAGATAGAATAACCCACCAATTGATAATAAATGGAATGTTTATTAGTTTTGATAAATTGACCAATTTGGACTATGATAATATGTTTTATATATTTAATGAATGTTATGATTGGATTGATTTTACATGATGTCACTGAAATGATGATTGAGGGCTTGAACCAGTGTCTGATAAGACACAGAACCCATGATTCATTTGGATTCAGGAGAATCAAACACTTTAAATTGTTACTCTCCCCTAGGTATTGTTCTATGGGGAGGCGTAGGATAATCCAGCATGGGATATTCACCTAGATCCCAATGAGATGGTTTACTTAACCTTGTTATGATAATGCGTCCTGAAAAGACATAAGTGACTCCATCATGGGACATTTTCATGGAGTCCATTGTGGTTGGACACATTACCCCTTGGTGATGTGCTCCGTGGGAAGAAGTAACAAACTCCAACAAGGGTGGATTTGCATGGACCCAATATTACATGGTTACTTGAGACATGTCATTAGATAATCATCTGGGTGTAAGAGAATAATTTATGAAATGGATTATTTATCCTGGTGTAGGAGGATCCCTAACTTTGTGGTGTTATCAGGCATGTAACCAAAGTAGATTTCGTTTACCCAGGGTGTCAACCTAGAGCCTGGGGATTGGAAGGTTTAATTGATGTTGTGTATTAATTTTTCAATTAATAAACCTGATTATAATTATATATCATGAACTGTTTATTAATATTGGATTGTTTTAACACCATAGGTTACAGCCTACTGAGTTGTACTCACACTATGTTCAGGAAACATTTAGTACCCGAAATGATTTCATATATGCAGGTATGAACAAGGTAAAGAGACCTTGTTATTGATTTTTCTATTACTACATGGGTTAGAGGTTGGATGTGGGATTGACATCGGATTCAGGAATGGGTCTTTGGATTAGTTTATTTTGAATCCAGTTTTTCTTTATTTTAAGGACTTTTACCTTGTCATTTAGTTTCATATAGCCTGAAATTAAATTAATTCTTTTATTTGGTGGATCATTCAGTTTCTTCATTTTATTTATAGATGGTTCCTTTCTTGATTATTAATATTATTTATACTTTTAGTATAAATATGTTACTAATTTTATAGTCTTCCCATTATATTCCTTACACCCTAACCACTATTCGGTAGCCTCTGGAGTAAAAGAAGTCATGATTTAGGTCTAGTATCCAACCCAGATTAGTAACCTGGGGAAGTACAATTTCATGGATGTAACATTATGTAATAAAAAAAAATTTTCATTTACTATTTATAAAAGGTGGAAAGGGTACTAGGATGTTTTAGGTTTTTATAATAAGTTTATTTGTGGGAGTAGAAAACCCTTGTATAGGAGAAAAACTATGTTCCCTAGAATGGGATTGTTGTTCAAGTTGTCTTCTTGTTACGGTTTTGATGTTACATCACCTTGGGTGATTTAATTCTTATGTTATGTCCCAATTTTATAAAATTTTAATTGTGGGTTGGTATGTCATGCAATGAGTATTCATGCATTATGGTAAGAACATAAGGATATATGTAGGCATGTATTGTTCATTATAGGAATTTATTTATTGAATTTGACAGATCATCCCTTATAAACTATGAAATGATAAACCTTGATATATTTGAGGAAAATAAATGAACGAAACTATTTTCTTATAACAATTTTCTTATTAATCCAAATATGAAAGATCTATGAGCTTGGGGATCTCTATCATTTTTATAAAAAATTTATGATGACCTATTTTGTAACCTATATTATATATAGTTTTTTAACACTTATAGAGAATATGAATCTTCATCATCTTCAGGCTGTGTATCAGGAGTGTGGAAGTTAGCACACTACCTACATCACTAATCCAAAACTTCCTATAGCTCTCAAGAACCAAATAGATGATCATATGAAAAACAGATTCATCTGATTCTATGATCTATGGAGGGGGAGACTGCTCGCACCATCATTTCAATGACTGATATGAATAGAGAGTTACAATTTTATCATATGTTTATATTAACCATGGAGGGAATACCCTAGGTAACTAAGTTATATATCAAGTCAATCTTGAAAATCAATAAGAACCCTAAGACACAAAACATATTAGATAGTGAAGATTTCTTCTTACATGTTACAAAAATTATCCAAACATCTGTGGGATACCATGGAGAAAGATGATTAGTAAGAGGATATAACCTAGCAGGAATTCTAGGAGAAGTTCCAAATACACTTTTGTACTATGACATTGAGGGATAAGAGGGATCATGAGTTTATGAATCAGATGCATCCGAGAAATTTAGTGATAGACAATGATAGATCATTCACTAACATATATTGTTTTCTCTATCCTTAGTAGGTGATGAGGTATTCAGGGTGAAACATTTCCAAGATGGGATTCACTAGGAGGTATGGTCATAGTGGAACATTTTATTCTTGACAAAATTAATAGAAATAATGAATCAGGATCTCATCATGGAAGAGATCTTATGGGACACCCCGGGTGGTGGTCGGGCGGTATCAAATGGGTGATCAAGCATCTCTTCATCACAATGAATGATGTATTGAAATAATTGATACAGCTAAGAAAGAGGTGGGTAGAGCTTATGGGGCTTTTGGTATCTGTCACAGGATCACATCCCATTAGAGTGATTTTAGTGTGATAGGTTTCATTACAAGAACCTACAATGTCTACACACTATAATAGAGTGTCACATTAACATGATATTAGTCCATCGGTAAAGGTTCTACAAGATCCCACTATATGAGAGTAGTGGTAGGGGTCATGATATACACTAGAGTCTGAGGACACAACTAACCCTCATAATACTAGTATCTATATTTCCATAGTATTTTTTGGATGAAGTAGTGGGTATAATACCCCATCATATGAGTGACAATACTATCCATAGGGAGCAACACATGGGAGTTATATTGGACCCCTTGGTAGAGCAGTAAGTCAGTTGTATTCAATTCAATCTATTTTAAATAGTCTGGATGTCATAACATTTACCATAAGAGGTAATATTCTTTTATCATCTACCATAAATTACATTTTTTGGTAAATTATCATCACATTCCTTTATATCTACACATTTTTCAAATGTTTTGGGTTTGATTATCAAGATCAGATATGGATATATGTCCATTCATTAACCATCATGAGTATAATCATAATATATCAACTATAGAAAGGAATATTCTCTTCAAATTGGTGGATATTGTTTCCTTTTGGAGATTTTTGTGTTGGAAATGATTTTTTTATTTGATTCAGATTATGGACTGGTTAGTTCCATACCAGTCCCACATCAACTACTACTAGAGGAAAGATACCTTTCTATATCTAAAAGGGGTATCTATTATCACCATGGTTAATGGGATAATTAGGATGGTCGTTCAGAACCAATTTAGAGAAAATTATACTATAACATGGATTAGATATCAATACGTTTTTTGGATGATGTTGGAATGCTGCATGATACTTTTCATTCATTGGTAGACCCTTTTCGGGATGTCATTCTTGAAGAGTTATCTAATCTTCCACCTAAGCAGTAGATCAGGTTATCGATCGAGTTGGTTCCAAGAGATGATCCAATTTCTATTCAACCTTACAGGATTGTAGAATCAGAGATTTTTGTATAGAAGGTTTAGTTGGAAGATCTATTATCTAATAGATTCATGCGGCCTAGTAATTCTCCATGGGGTTATCCCATGATTTTTTCATAGAAGGATGATGGGACTTGGTTCTTATGTGTGGATTATAAAAGGTTGAACCAGATGATAGTCAATAACCAAAGTCACCTAATATGAACCAATGATATATTTAATTATCTAAGATGTGTTAATATTTTCTCCAATATTGACTCGAGTTTAGGATACCATTAGTTGAGTGTGAGGGTAGCTGACATAAAAAATTATGCATTTAAGAGTAGGTGTGGTTTGTAGATGTTTTTTTAGTATGTAGGTAGACTAAGAAGTTTCTTATAGATCAAACAGCTAATGCACCATGGGAGGAATAAACCTACTCAAGACTTAAAGTTAGCTGGGATAGTACATGCCCTAAGATTCTAGATACACTATCTATTGGGTGAGAGGTTTGTGGTGTACAAAGGCCAAAATAACATATATTACATATTATCTCAGTGGGGCCTAAACCATTAGTAGTAGAGGGGGGTTGAGTATTGATAGACATTCAACTTCATGTTGTCTTGTACTATAGGAAAGGGAAATTTTGTTACTTATTATTTGAGCCAAAACATGAAGGGGGAGGAAGTATTGGAGACTTTGATGAGTGTAGGATGAGGGAACATTTTTTGGAAATGAATCTAGATATCCAAGAGTCCAATGGGTGAGTAACTTTTTTTCAACATCTTTTATACCTATTCTTTTAGATCAGATCAAGAGAAATGAGTTATCTAATTTGGAGTTACTAGATCTTATGGACATCTTATATAGTGGGGATCTACCATTAAGATGGACCCTTTCAAGAAAAAATGTTCTTATTATCCATTTCCCTGCATGGGTTCTTATTGGCTTACATGAGGAGATGATAACAGCGCTTCTTGATTCTATATGGGTGGTATATCTAGTTTTGACAAAGATGTATTTCGATCTTTATAGATTATAATAGTGCTCAGGGATGAAGAAGGAGATAACGAGATTTGTGGAAAGATGTTTCACCTATCATCAAGTGAAGGTCATGCAACAGAGGCCTGGAAGACTATTTCAGCCAATGTCCATACCTTAATGGATGTGTGATGAAGTCACTATAAATTTTGTGACCAGATTACCTAGGAAACCCCGTAAGAAATATACCTTGTGGGGGATCATGGATCAACTAGTGAATGAAGACCACTTCTTATACATTAGTGATACTTTCAATTTCGATTATATAGGTAGTATATACATGAAGGAAATAGTTCGATTTCATGATGTTCTATGGTGTATCATTTTTAATCGATATCCCCATTTCACATCAATATTCTGGAAAGGTCTCTAGATGGTATTGGGATCATAGGTTCTTCTAAGAAATATCTATCATCCTCGGACAATTGACTAATTTAAATGGATGATTCTGATTGTGGAAGATATGTTACAATCTTATATCCGAGATTTCGGTGGTTCTTTAGAGAAGAATCTTGAACTCATGGAGTTCACATGTATAATAATATATTCTAGGCATCGATACAAATGGGTTCTTTTGAGGCCTTGTATGGAAGGTCATTTCATTCACCACTTTATTGGCTACACTACTGAAAATTTTGTTATTTGTGAAGGGTCATTTGTGACGGGATCCCATCACAAATGGCCTTTTACAACTTGGACCCATCGCAAATGACTAGTTGTAGAGAATCGGGTCCCAAATCATATTTTTTTTATGATGAGCCCACCACAAATAACATTAAAAAATCACAAAACATAATTATTAATAAATTTTAATAAAATAATATTATGAATAAAAAAATAATATTAAATAATAGTAATGATAACAAAATAATAATAACAAATTAACAATAATAATAATATATTATTATTATTATAAATAATAATAATATAATATTAATATTAATAAAATATTAATATTAATAATACAAATAATATTAATATTAATAATACTAATAATATTAATAATAATAAAATAATATTAAAAAATTTAATTATAATAATAATAATAATTAAATATTTATTAAAACCTCAATATTCACAAAAATATAATATAATAATAATAACAAAATAATAAAAATATTAAATAAAATATTAAATAATAATTTTAATAAAATAAATAATTAATAGTTAAATAAGTAAAAAAAATTAAATGAATAAAAAAATCATAAAAAATATAAAAAAATTGTAACAATATAAAAAACACACTATATAAAAATGTAAATATATAGTATTACAAAAAAAATATATTAAATTGTTTTATCATTAGATGTATAAACATCACTAGGGGTCTTTTAGAGGATCTGGAGGAGCTAGAGGATATTGTGGAGGGAACTCCATCCCTAAACCAAGAGTCAGAGGACGCATATACTCCATCGTATTCTTGTGTTCATGTGGCTGTCATCGATGCATATCCTCCTACTACATACGCATACACACTATAAGCTCACCCTGAGATCGTAGCTGCTCTAGATAATGTGCAGCATATGATGATGACTCACCACGACCTCCTATCGAGATGCACATCGACATCGCAGTCGTTCTATATTAGCTTCTTAACATCAATCGAGAGTAGATACCAACAACTCAATCTTTCACTAAGGCATACTGAGTCACCTACATCAATTATGCCTCGACAAATTGGTGGGCACTGGTCTGATCCTCTTTCATGGCATGAATCTTAGTCTATTCCTGAGACGTCGTAGCTTCATATGCCTCCTTCAGTTGCAGTTTAAAATTAAAATAATTAAAATATTATTAGTAGTTAATTTTAAAACTCAAAAAAATTTACACTGACAACAATTTGACACAAAAGATCATCTATAATCTCTCTAATGACTAGATCATTGTACATCCTCTTATCAATGACGAACTCTATAATATCAAGATGTAAAACTGCCTATATGAATATAAAATAAATAGTTTAATTTTAAAATTATATAAATTCATTAAAAAAAATCTTACCATATATTCCATATGTGTACTGAAAATATGACAATCAGTTCAATATGTCACCTCTGATTTCCCTTGGTTTTGTCGACCTACTGATGATTTCCTCTAAAAATTAATACGCATCCAGTGTGAACATAATTCATCCCAAACCCTATATGAAATGTAATCAGGTTGGTGGGCATGAAAAAACTCATCAAACTCTATCACTTTGGCTTTCATCAGTACTTTCATATCAAATTGTGCAAAAATTAATGGAAATACTCATTCATAAACACCTCACTTGCCTCCTAGATAGCTTCAAAAATGATCTCTTTGATAGGAGACCATATCCCTAAAAATAATTAATAATATCAGTTAATTAATTAAATAAATTTAAAAATAAATACTCTTTTTTTACATACCATCCAATGATTGAACATGAGTTGCTAAGAATCAATGGGAATCTGATTTCATGTGACCCATGCCCCAAAAAAATAATTTCTTAAGATATCAATTCTCTAAATTAATGGTATTTCCTGAAAAATAACTAAAATAAACAAGTAAAAAAACCTATGAATGTGTGGATTGAAGCCAAGATTTGGATTCTACTCAAGGATATGGTCAGCAATCTTCAATCATGGAAGACCACTCCCCCTATGAGTCCTCACTGAACTGCTTGTAGTATAAGTGTCGAATGATCCAACATCCTTCTTTTCATTAGGTAGACTACCCTCCTCAAACTCACAAAACATATCTGAGTCCATCTGAAACATGAAATGACTGTTGTTAGAAAATAGTTAAAAATAACTAATATATATAGATATTTATTATATATGATTATAACCATCATTTAACTATGTCAATATTCATCTTCATCCATATATTAATATCTATTGGTTTCAATATCTTTATATTACTCCTCAACATCATCAATTTCTATATGAATTTTAGTTTCATAATATCTTTTCATGTCAAACTCATTTGTTACATCATAATATCATTATCACCATCGATACATAATGATGTCATGTCATCATAGATATTTGTGTCTCTTCAAGAAAAATATTAATTTGGAGTATTCTCTTGAAAATATTGAACTCCTTGAACATCAGTAGAACTACATTCACTTTGAATAAACTTATTTTCTCAATATATCATTTTTATTATGCTACACTAATCACCTAATTCTCTTGAAGTAATATAATAATTTGGATAATAAATGTGTCGGATGGGCCAGTAAATATTTCTCATTTACATCAATAATTATTTTATATTTAATATCAATAATTCCATGGCTCGGATGAGCATGCATGCCTCCCTCAGTTTCCACCCACTAACATTTAAACAATGCTATGTAATTGTTTTCCCAGATAACATAGTTAAATAATTTCTTTCATCATGTCGTAAAAGTAAACTTCAATTTTTGTATTATTGTATTCTCTTAAGAAAACACCACTATTCATTTTTTTACCCATATGCACATGTTTGAAATGAAAAACCATTCACCACATTTTCATTATAATGATTAACCATTTTGGATGGGGGGGTTACTCAATACACGCAATCGATTATCAATTTTAACAGCATGTTGAGATACATAAATTTTTTAAAAACAATTATCAATAAAACAATTGATAAAAAAATTATATGTTATACCAAAAACAATCAATGTTACCATTTTTTGAAACCAGTGAGAAAAATTATTTTTCCAACATTCTTCCAATGCAGTTACTATAATTTGTGGAAGTTGTTTCTTGATATGATTATCATATAACATAAAAATAAAATAAAATTAATTTACTGTAACAAATATTATAAAATAAGTTATAGAAAAATCATAGTTCAAATGGTTTCATTTCTTCATAGTTGATAAAAACATATATATGTGTTAAGTGATTCCCATCATCTGAAATTTGTTGCCTATGAACTCCACCAAAGCCAAGTTCTACATGATTTAAAGCAGATAATTGATTACTCATTTCATCATCAACATTTCCCTAATTATAGTCCAAGTGGTTGTGTTTTGATGGATATTGATAGTAAGAATAATGAGAGCTGAAAAAAGAAATATCCTCCTATAAATAAGAATTTGCAATTGATCCTTCTTCTGATTCTTTATTACATACTTTTTTCTTAAATTTCTTCATGCATCTCTCAAATGGGTACATCCATCGTAACTGTATCAAGACTTTTCATTTTTCTTTATGAATCAAATGTAATATCAATTGTTCTATTGACTTAATTAAAGTCTATGGGAAGATTTTTTTTATATTTTACATAAAATTAAAACAATATCTTCTTGTAGTCTTTTTAGTGCATCATAGTCAGTTTTCTTCACACAAATTACTCAGAAAAATATAATATGTCTTTTAGCGCATCCCATATATTATAATTCAGCAACCCTCTTAATCTAATTGGCATAATTCTTTCCATTATATCATGACTGTAATGAATTTTTAATTCAGTAATATGACCATTTCCAGCACATCTTTCCAAATTGAAAACATAACCATCTAGAAGTCTCAGATCTATAATCCACTAACAAAATATTAATTTATTTTCTTTGAAAATTTTATAATATGCCTTTTACTTTATTAAATTCTACGATTTGATATTTCCAATTAGTTCAAGATACGGTCACACGCAAATTCGGGCAAGATCAAATCGTGTCTTTACATTATCATTGTTCTAACCTGGTCTATCCAAAACTGTATAAAATATATTATCCAAATATTTCTTCTCAATATGCATGACATCCAACATGTGATGGACCAAAAAATGAGGTCAATATAGTAGATTAAAAAAAATTCCTTTATCTGATTGTGTTCTTTCCCAAAGCCATCAATTTTCTGTTGGATTATAATTTGTCTAAATATAATGGTATGTAATAAATAGGAAAATTATTTTAAGTCCAA
Source organism: Viscum album (assembly GCA_963277665.1). Classification (NCBI taxonomy): domain Eukaryota; kingdom Viridiplantae; phylum Streptophyta; class Magnoliopsida; order Santalales; family Viscaceae; genus Viscum; species Viscum album. Next base: position 1,223,743,020 of record OY728159.1, read on the forward strand.
AATTGATATCACTATTGGAGCTCCATCTCTTTCAATTGAGTCTTTTTTGAAATTATATTTGTTATTCCAAGAAGGAATGTCATTTGGAAGGAATATGTGATGATAGTTGAAAAAATAATATTTTCTTCCATTGATGAGATTAAAGGATTTTTTGTCTCTCATACAGTACAGACATGATTTTGGACTATGTGTACTCTAGCCTAAAAACATTCGATATGTTGGTAAGTCACTAATTGTCCACATCAGTACATCTTTCGGTGTGATATTTTGTTTCACGGTAACATCATATGTACTGACACCATTTCTCTACAATGAATTTAACTCCTAAATCAATGGTTTCAAATAAAAATCAATATTATTTTTCGAATGTCCTGGAATTAATATGGTCAAAATTATATATGTAACCTTAATCAAAATCTAAAGAGATAAATTTTATAGAGTTATAAAGATAGGCCGACATGAATACGGACTACTGTAATGACCAAATTGATAGAAACCATCAGTAAAAAGGCCCAATCACACGTTTTAGGCTTATGAAGAAATATATGGATGTACTAGTTCAAAATATTTCCATGAACCACCATTAGAGGGGTGATTTAAGATTTTACCGGTTGAAATATTTGTTTTTGTGCCATGACATCAATATCGTTATGTTCTGAGACATAAATAAACAATAAAATATGATTGTAAGTGGGAAATACATCAACTATTTTATAGGAATCAATCTAGAATTTCCTAGTGGAGCCTCTTTATAGCTCAATTTTCTACATGTGGGACAACTATCCAATGACTCATTTTCACCATAATATAAGATAAAATCATTTGATCATGCATGAATCTTCTGAAAACCAAGAAACAGATTAAGAACCAGCCTCTTTCACTCATATAAATTTATAGGAAACACATTTCCTTTAACTAATAGTGTTTTGATAAAAGAAATTATCAGATCAACAACTCATAAAATTGAGATGGTTCCATCTCAAGTGTAAAATCAATACCACCTAAAATTTCAGTTTGTTGAAAAGAAGGATCTTCCACATCATGTACTAAATTTTGAAACCTTGATGGATCTGGAATCAAATTATTAGTATCTTCACTAGAACTACATTCACCCAATTGATACCATAAAACATTATCTATTTTAAAACCAAATTGTAATAGACGAATCCCAACATTCTCAAATGTTTCAAATGTCCTAAGACCGCATTTTTTACATGGAAACTTAATTACCTATTCTAAAAAAAATTTGGTTTTGATGATGAAAATGATAAGAAATTTTCAACAATCTCAATATATAAATGATTTATACTAGAACCATTTGGATTCCTGTGGTGATTTATCCAAGTGTGGTCATCGAATTATTATTATTTTCAACTTCCTTATACCTTATTTCTCTAAAAAATATAAAATAATTAGTTTTTTTGAATAATTTGAAATAACAAAAACAATATTCAAAAAGAGAAAAAAAATATTAATTATTCCTAATTACCACTAATTACCACTATTTCTTACTAATTATCACTAATTGCCACAGTTTATTATTATTTATTATTATTTACTACTATTTATTAATAATTATTGTTAATTACTGTTAATTATTTGTAATTAATACTAATTAGTTTTTATTGCAAATTATTACTAATTTTAACTAATTATTCCTAATTGTTTCTAATTATCGCTAATTATTATAATTTATTATTGCTAATTATTACCAATTATTACTAATTACCGTTAATTATTACATCTTATTACTATTTGTTATTATTTACTACTGTTTATTGCTAATTAGGAATAATTACTCCTAACTACTATTAATTATTCTTAATTACTACTAATTAGTTTTATCAATAATTATTACTAATTATTAGTATTTATTACTATATATAACTATTTATACTTATTTATTACTAATTATGCCTATTTATTACTAATTATACCAAATTATACCTATTTATAACTAATTATTACAAATTATACCTTATATATATTTATTACTAATTATTAGTAATTTTAACTAATTATTACTAATTATTACTAACTATTACTAACTATATATATTTATTATTAATTATTCCTAATTATTACTAATTATTATTATTTATTACTAATTATTAATATTTATTACTAATTATACCTAATTGTAACAAATTATTACTAATTATTACAAATAAATGATAATTATAACAATTATTTACAATTTATTACTATTTAATACTAATTATACATATTTATTACTAACTATTACTAATTATACATATTTTTTACTAATTGTTACTAATTATACCTATTTATCACTAATTATTACTAATTATACACATTCATCACTAATTGTTACTAATCATACTCATTCAATACTAATAATAACTATTTATTACAAATTATAACAATTTGTTACTAATTATTTCTAATTATAGCAAACTATTGCTAATTATTCATAATTATTACTAATTATACCTGTTTATTTCCAATTATACCGATTTATTACTAATTATTACTAATTATTACTAATTATACCTATTTACCCGTTTAGTACTAATTATTACTAATTATACCTATTTACCTATTTTCTAATAATTACAACTAATTATTACAAATTACACCAATTTATTAATAATTAATACTAAGTATTACTAATTACTACCAATTATTTCTAATTATTACTAGTTATAACTAATTATTCCAATTCATTACTAATTATAATTATTTGTTAATAATTATTTCTAATCATTACTAATTATAAATATTCATGACTAATGTTTCCAGTTATTCTTAGTTATTAATAATTATATTTATATATTACTAATTATAAGAATTTATCACTATTTTTTAAAAATAAAACCTATTTATCACTAATTATTACTAATTATACCTATTATAAATATTTATTACTAATTATTAATAATTATTACTAATTATGCATATTTTGTAAAAATTATTACTAATTATTAATAATTATACATATTTACCTTTTTATTACTAATTATTACTAATTATTAATAATTATATCTATTTATTACTAATTATTACTAATTATAGCTACTTATAACTATATGTTACTAATTATTACTAATTATTACTAATTATACCTATTTATTACTATTTATTAATAATTATTACTAATTATTACGAATTATTTCTAATTATAACTATATATTTCTAATTATTACTAATTATACATATTTATTACTAATTATTACTAATTATACCTATTTATTGCAAATTATTAATTATTATACCTATTTATTAATATTTATTAATAATTATACAAATTTGTTACACATTATTACTAATTATACCTACTTATTACTATTTATTACTAATTATTATAGGTTATTACTAATTATACCTATTTATTACTATTTATTACTATTTATTAATAATTGTAACTAATTATTTCCAATTATTACTAAATATTTTTAATTCTACCTATTTATTACTAATTATTACTAATAATACCTATTTATTATTAATTATTACTACTTATACCTATTTGCTACTAATTATACCTAATTATTACTAATTAGTATTAATTATTACCCATAAATATTAATTATTACTAATTATACCCATTTATTACTAATTATACCTATTTATTACAAATTATTACTAATTATACCAATTTATTTCAAATTATTACTAATTAGTACCTAATCTTTACTAATTATTACTAATTATTAATAATTGTTACTATTTGTACATGATTATCACAAATTATTAGTAATTATTCCTAATTATTTTTAATTATTCCTAATTATTCCTAATTATTCCTAATTATTCCAAATTATTACTAATTATCCCTAATTATTTCTAATTATTCCTAATTATTTGAATTTAATTAAATTTATTCCAATTTGTTACAAATTATTACTAATTATACCAATTTATTACTAATTATTACAAATTATACTTATTAATTACCAATTTTTACTATTTAATAATAATTATTAATAATTATACATATTTATTACAAATTATTACTAATTATACCTATTTATCACTATTTCTTTTACAAATTATACCTATTTATCACTAATTATTACAAATTATATTTTTTTATTACTAATTATTACTAATAATACCTATTTAGAGCTAATTAATACTAATTATTACTAATTATTACTAATTATACCTATTTACCTATTTATTACAAATTTTTTACTTATTATTACAAATTATTACTAATTATTAGTAATTTTCACTAATTATTACTAATTATACCATTTTATTATTAATTATTAGTAATTAATACTTATTGTTACTGATTATTACTATTTATACCTATTTATTACTAAATATTTCTAATTATACCTATTTATTAATATTTATTACTAATTGTTTATAAATATAACTATTTATTACTAATTATTACTAATTATACCTATTTATTACTATTATTACTAGTAATACTTATTTATCATTAATTATTACTAATTATTTCTAATTATACCAATTTATTACCTATTATTACTAATTATATCTATTTATTACTAATTATTTCTAATTATCCCTATTTATTACTAATTATTACAAATTATTTCTAATTATTATTAATTATACATATTTATTACTCATTATTACTAATTTTACCTATTAATTACTAATTATTACTAATTATTAATACTTATACATATTTATTACTAATTATGACTAATCCTGCCTATTTGTTTCTAATTAAACCTTTTTATAACTAATTATTAAAAAATATGACTCATTATTACTCATTATTACTAATTATTACTAATTATTACTAATTATAACTAATTATTACTAGTATACCCATTTATAACTAATTATTACTAATTATTCCTATTTATTAATATTTATTACTAATTATTCCTAATTATTATTAATTATTTCTAATTAGTACCTAATTATTACTAATTAGTTTCTAATTAGTACCTAATTATTACTAATTAGTTTCAAATTATTTCTAATTATTACCAATTATTACTAATAATTACTAATTATATAGCTTTATTACTAATTGTTGTCAATTATTATTAATTATTCCAAATTAATCCTAATTATTTCTAATTAATACAAATTTTTCCTAATTATTCAAATTTATTCAAATTTATTCTAATTTATTACTAATTATTACTGTTTATTACTGTTTATTACTATTTATAACTATTTAATACTATTTATTAATATTTATTACAATTTATTTCTATTTATTGCAGTTTAATACAAATTATTACTATTTATTACTACTTATTACAATTTATTACATTTTATTAGTATTTATTACTAATGAAACAACATAATTGTAAAAATAAACAATATAAAATAAAATTATATAATTATAATTTTATTTAATTATTGCTAATTAATAATAATTACAGCTAACATAAATTTAAATAAATTTACTAAAAAATAAAAGCAATATATAAATATCTTTAAACAATATCTTTTGTATGCTGCAAGGCTTGGATCACTCCGATATGAAATTTTAAACTTTTAAAAAAATATATCGAGAAATAAGAGAGTTCAAAGAGAGAGAGAGTAGTTGAGATAGATGTGAATGAAAAAACGGATGGTGGTATATGTAGGTTAGATTATTTGTAGTCGGTGTATTTGGGATGGGTCACGTAGCAAATATTAACCCCTATTAATTAACAAGCGGCAATTAAAAAGGAATTTGTGACGGGTCTCATCGCAAATACTTACCTGCCAACATTGTATTTGCGACGAGACTCATCAGGAATGTTAAGCCACTATTAATGAGGGGAGGTGATTAAAAAGTGTATTTGTAAGGGGTCTTGTCTCAAATGTCAAAACCACCGAAGGGGTATTGGTGTAGGGACCCATCGCAAATACGGAAACCTTCCTGCGGTTTGGCGTACAGTGTGCGCCTGACCATTTGCGATGGGAAACTCTCTTCCCATGGCACACCCCAAGAAGTGAGATTAGTTCATGACATGAAATGACTTTTGTTGGGGTTTTTATGACAACTCACATCTTTAATACACATCATTTCATGATTTATTACTTAAAACGTACATAGAATCACCCTGAAGATCACCAAGCCTAGTGTCTTTGGGAAATTTGGTACGTAGAATATCAACTTGATTCATGGATAAAACACCATTATTGAAAACATTCAAAACAAGCTTTAAAACTCCAATGCCCTTAAAACTACATGGCCTAACCTGGTGACATATATATGAAATTGGTGAGCAATAAAGCATAGTAAAGGAATAAACAAAAAATACATGATAAAAGTGTTACATGTTACTCAATAGGAATTTAAATGGGAAATGAATGGGGAATTAATCATAATATTGAACAGTGAGGCATGAAGCAACATTATAGTATAATGGAAACATGGGAATATAGAAACAATATTAAATATGAAATCGTAATCAGGGGTCAAGCATAGAAACAAATACATCATAACATGGTGAAAAAAGAACCATACTAGATTATTTTTACTCCCTAATCCCATATATGACGTCTCGTGATACTAAAACATTACCCAATACATTGGATCAATATATAATCCTCAGTGCACCTATCTCTTTGATATTTTGTACATTCATAAGTGTTCCAAAAAAGATCACAAAAATTGGTTCATATTTCATCAAATTTAATCCAAAGATTAAGGATTTTGGTTCAAATACATTTAATTCCCCAATAAAATAATGATAGGTATGTCTCGTTGAGTACCCTTGAGTGGAAATGGCGATCGTATTCACAATACATAGGTTTGGAATGTTAAAATCATATGATAATTTGGGCTGCATAACGAGGCTACATTATGAATAATGGGAGGTCTTGATTAGAGTAAAAGGGATATATAATTACTTTTAAATTATGAGGGAGGTAATAGGGATATGTAATAACATAATCCAAATTGAAAAATTGGAAATTAAAAGGCATAAGATGAAAAGGTGTTTGAATAAAGAGGATAAGGAGACGACCCCTTAATTTCAACATGGTAACATTTTAGGTATAGTTCATAATGAGAGCGGATAGATGGTCTTTCATTCTTAAAACATAAATTTTTTAGTAACGTTTTCCTTATAAATTCATGAAAGTATAACCAATTGAGAATTAAAATACAAATTGCAAATAAGGTGCTTGAATGGAAAAGAAGAGAGTGAAATACCATTCCTCAAGATGGTGTTTCCAAAAGATTTATAGGATATTCTTGAGAGAATAGGGGAACCTTCGTAGTGATTTATATAGGAAATTTCAGAGTATAGTCACACTCTAATAGTTTTGTGTTAGTATGAATGGGTGCATGGTTGTGTTTATATAGAAAAGAGAGGGGTTTTCTTTAATATTTTCCAAACATAGGTTTTTGAATCTATACAATAAAGTAATCAAACCATAAACCATCCCATTGTTTTTTAATATAGTCTCTGCCAAATTGGATTTTTTTTAATTATTTTAAAATTTCATTATCCAAAAACATTTAAATAATACCCTTGATGGTGTGGAAGTGAGTCATGCTTACAAAAAAATTGATTTTGAAACTTCAAGATATAATATTGATTATGGAGGATCCATAAAGGGTTTAAAATTTTAATAAAACAATGTCAAAAAATAATTTTAAATTATAAACATATATTTTGTCGTCGATACCTTTTTATAGAACATATTACATCACATTTGGGTCATTATGTTTTCATAAGACACACTGTATATTTATACTATATTTATTTTTTATCCTAAAATTGACAATATTAAAAACTATGAAATATTACCCATTGGATAATTTTTACATGCTAATTCCGAAAATAATATTTATTTTATCAAAATATTTCTCAAAATATTATAAATTACACTTATAAATTAAAACATCGATTTTATTGAAAAATACTAGTTTTTTGACAATAACAGTTTTCTAACCCTTATAAAATATAAATTTTCACTCTCTAAAATTATATTATCATTTTTATTTAATATATACTATTTAATAATAATATTCTATTAATATATCATTTGTTATTGAATTCATCAAATGGATTTTGTATATTGAAATTTCATATTACCCTAAAATAAAAATCGAGTTCAATCGTATTAAAATCAAATATTTATGAAACTCGTTAATTAATCATTTACAAAGTAAAAAAATAAGGATTATTTATAATTATTGTTTTATTCAAAAGAAAATATATATATAAATTGTTTGGGTCGAGATACGTAACCCCTTATTACATTAGTGGACTCCCAAAGGTAAGAACTATGACAGTGAGATTTTCATGGGGTGGTTCAGCAAACATGGTTTTATTGTCATCATGATGAGCTTCGAATTCTCCCATAAATGGTTTCACTAATCCTTTACTTCGTGGAAATCAAATATAGATTGTTCAATCAAAAATACTAGGTATGCCATCTCCCTTGGAAGCTCTGATAAATGGGATTTATATGTTTCAATCCTATTGGTTGAGGTCATCGCTTCATTTGTTTGTGTCAATAAGACTTTATCACAACCGTTAATATATACTAATCTTATGATTTATGTTTAATGGATATATTATAATTGGTTATGATGCTTAACATAATTTTGAATCTGATAGGACATAACTTATAATGGCTCAATATAAACATAGTAGTGCATTTGTTTTCTATATTTACATAAATGAATTAGTTACTTATTCATTTAAAAAGGTAATTTCATTTTTAAATGTTCAAGTTGTTGCATTATTCATCCCTTTATAAATTCTTCCCTTTAATTTTTCATTTCATACACTAAAACAGATGTGGGTGCTTCTATTTCATCACATGTTTTGGTTCCCATGTCACTTCCTCATATGAGATATCATTCTACAATGGTACCACCACTGGATTTAGTACACATGAGGAGTCTGGTGTGTAATTTCTCAAGGGGTATACATGTAACACATCATCTAATTGATATAGGTTGGGTGGGAATGTTAGTCGATATGCCACATCTCAAATTCAATCTACGATCACAAAGGGCCCGATGTATCTTGGACTAAATTTTCCCCTCATCCCAAACTTTGTGAATTTATTCCATGTTGATATATGAAGGGATACTTTGTGTCCAACCTCAAACTCTAGATCACATTAGCAATTATTTTTATAGATTTCATACTAACCTTGTGAAAATTTCATATGATGATAAATGGTTTGAACTCTTTCTATCATCTCTTGGACAAGATCAGGTCCCATAAGATTCTTCTCTCCAAATTCATCCCATTATGTCTGATTCCAACAGATCTTCCCATACGAAGCCTCATCTGGATCCATTTGAAATGTATAATAAAAACTATTATCATATGAGAACTCTAATAGGGGAGGTTTTGATCCCAACATCCTTTTAAATCTAGTGAATATGATCTTAGAATATCCTCCATATATTGAATAGTATTTTTTGGATAACCATCCACCTGAGGTTGATAGGTTATGATGTAGCTCAATTATTCCTTCAATTCTTTCTGAAGGCATATCCAAAACCTCATGGTAAAGCTCATTTGTCAATTATATTAAATAAAGAGTGTAACTCCAAGAAGTATGGATGCTTCACCTATGTAAATCTCATCAAGTTGTTAAAGAGAGATATCTTCCTGGATATTAGTTAAATGCATTGAATTTGTAAGGTGATCAACTACTACCCAGATGGGGTTATTAACTTTAGGTGTCCTAGGGAGTCCTATGATTAAATCAATTGATATGTTTTCCCATTTCTATAATGTTATACGAAATGGTTGAATCATACCCTTAGACTAATATAATGTATACTTGACTTTCTAGCATACCAATCATTGAGATATAAACTTCATAATCTCTCTATTCGTGTTTTCATACCAAAAAAAAATTAAAATATCTATGCATCATAGTGATTCCAAGATCAATAGAGAAAGATAAGCTATGCACATCATCTAGAAGTTACCTCTTTTGTTCTTACATTGAGGAGAAAAATAATTTAAGTTCAAAACATTATAAATCTATCTTTCTCAAATTTGAACTTTAGAATATTCACTAACTTCTTCTCTAGAAACTCATCATCTTTTTTAGCCTCCGTGATTCTATCAAGAATTTATGGTTGAGTAGTTATTTTAGAAAATTAGGATAAATATACGTTTATTGTAACTATCACATCTCAACCCAAGTTTTTCTAAAACTATAATCTTTTATTTAAGTTGGATATTTTGGTTGAGGTTTGGGTAGAGTTCCTGGTAAAAAAATTTGACTTTTTGAATTTCATGTGAGTCTTGGACCTGTGAATGGTCAGTGTTCACGATTTTGGTAGAAAATTTGTTATTCGTTAAGGATGATTGATTTTCCAGTTCAGTTTGTTCATGCACGGTTTGACTTTCACAGTTTATCCTAATGCATGTGTTTCCAAGGGGAAACCATGAAGCTCTTCGGTGGTGTTTGGGATGAGGCACCTGGCCTGCGCATGGCTACAAAAAACCATGTTAAGTGAATGTGATGTGGCTCTACATTTATTGATAAGAAGAGTTTCAGGGTTAGTCCTCGGTTTCCCAAACCATATGGCCAGCCTATGATGGTGTCCTCATTATCCAGTGGGGTGAGTATGGTTGGTGCATGGTTTGGGAAATCGTGCATCTAAAATGTTCTACTTTCCAATGCCTTTAAAAATAGGAAATTAATATTCTAACCCACTTCCCTTATAAACCCAATTGGTCCATCCTCCCTCTTATTTGACCAAGTAACACGAAGTTGGCTCCTAATATCCTCTCCTTTAGTTCCCCTCCCTCTATGGGTGACTCCTCAATCTTCTTAGGTATTTTTTAGATGTTTTCCTCCCCTCATTCTCTTATCCTTTGGATTTATTGGTTTATCTTGGGTGGTCTTTATATTACCCCCAATATTTTGAAAATAAATTGAATGCATGAAACACTAAGTATCTACAAAACTCCACATTATTATAACCAACCTAGTCAACATTATTTTCCAACTGTATGACTTGAATTTCGAAAAACTGACACACACAATTGCGTGCAGTAACATATTTAGAGTCTCATAAGACAAAAATAATTTTTGGTGAATAGTAACATACCCTTATTAATATTAATATGAATATAAATATGACCCTTATTAATAGTAAATCAATTATTATTTTATTGTCATAAGTTTATAAGATAATTTTATCTTGATTAATTTTCCAGTGTGATATAAACGAATTATTATTTAAAAATTATTACTTCTCAAATAAATAATGGTTTTATTTAAAAAATAAATTAATCATATTTAGATATTTCTTCTAAAAAATGGAGGTTGTTTTTGAATTTTACACATCAAAAAAAGTTTTGGGTGAATTTTTGGGATTTTTCAAAGATACTCAAAATTTTTATGAATAGTAAAATAAGGTAATTTACGTACATGTGCATTATCAGTTAAATTTAGTATTCCTAGAAAAATGGATTATATAAGAACATTTTTTTTGAAATCACATGAAAATATTACTATTCATTGTCACAAGAAGCAATGCTATTCATTGTCTTTGGAAAAAAATAGTAAGTAAAATAATGGGAAAACCCCTCCTCTCCTCCAATATAAAAACACCCCTCACTCCCTCTTCTCTTCACTCCTCTAAAGCATTGTTCCGTATCTAAATTCTAATAAAATACCTTCCCAAAATCCACCCCCAATTCCATCAACTATTGGTATCATTAAAAGACCAAAACCTCTCACATAAAGAGGCTCTCAAGAAAGATTACTTCAAGAGGTAAATTCCACTTTTCATTTATTTTAATTAAAGTTAATTTATTTTCTTTTTATTTCCTGACCTCATTTAATCCAAATGTTGTGATAAATCTTATACCTTACCTATATTGGAATTTAGTTATGATAATGGAATAATTCTTCATCATTTCTCTTTTCCCCTTCATTTATACTAGAAGTGAAAACACCATATAAGATGTGTTAATTTATCACATTCAGGGATTATGGGTTTTTAGTTTCTATTACCATCTTCAATTCTGGTCAAGAAACCATTTTGATGGTCAAACCAGACTATAATATATGTTTTATAACATATTTAATGTTCTATAATCCTTTTTTACAAATTATATGAATTTATAAATCAAAATGAGTTCGTTGAGATCAAGAACCTTCACTTAACCCAAACAATTGTAATTAATGTTTTATATAATGATTCATATTCACTCTCAATAAGAAAAAAAAATTTATAATCACATAATATTCTGGTTGTTCGCTAATAAAATAAAACTTCTATTCTAGAAAACCATTCTCATTCTACATTTTTATATGTACATGAATATAAGTAAATCGATAATGAAAACGAAGGAAGAAATCACTCCCAAACAATGAAATTGGATCTCTTAACCCATCAGAAGTCCATGAATGAACTAAATAAGGTTATTATAAATAAATTAAATGAATAGTAGTTTCTGGATACATTAATATATGAATCTAAATTTTATTAATCAGATTTTTAAGATCAACTGAGGAACACATTCAGACTTAAGGTAAGGGTTTCCACCCAAACCTCCATTTTCATTCGGGTTACATTTATTATCTACTTACCTCAATTAAATTAGTATTCATTAATATGTACTCCTCATAAATTATGTGTGAATGTTCTATATATGTGTTACAACTAGAATCAAACATTCATATATGGGGAGTTATATATTTTGAAAGGATCTTTCAAAAAATCCTTCCCGATAAACATTCTGTTTCAATGGAATTTCTCAAATTCTTACCTATTTTCAAGGGCACACTATAATCTATTTTTTGGAAAACATTACATTTTTATAATCACTATTTTTTTATTAAAATACTATATTATCTTAGTTATGGTTTAGAAAAATACTTTTCCAAAAGAACTCTTTTTTTCAAAGTAAATGTGTATTTATATTAAGAATTACTCTATGATTTTATTTAAGTATCTTCATCTATTTCAACAATCTTGTTGATTTTTATGCTTTATTTGGATTATTATTTTATGATATCATCTAACATATTTAATTGATTTTATTATTATTACTTTGACTATGGATGTGCTATCATAAAACCATTCACCAATTTACTCTGAATGGTTAGTGTTTATGATTAATGTTTGGGGAAAGTTAATTACATTTCATATATTATTTTCAAAATGAATATATATGTTGTTTATGTTTATCCTTGTTAATTTGAGGAATTAATTGGACTTTTTAAGGGTCAGTTGGTGCCATTTATATCCCATCGGTGCATCAGTAGGTCTCATGAGACAAACGACGGTCTTGTCACAAGGCCATGACGAAATGATTATTTATGGTCTTGACAAGAGGCCTTGATGGTATGGTTATGATGTCCCGCATTATACATTCCCTCATTATAAATCAAATAATTTAAAGATCATAATTTTAATTGACTGGTATAATACCCATGATTACGATTTATTATGGAATTATTTATTCATATCTTATTCCCGCCAAAATTTGTTCAAGTTCATTTTTAAAGGAATGTGTTTTTAGTTATTCATCATGCCTAATTTTTATGTTTATGATATATTCCATTGAATTTATTACCCTTAATGATCATTTTATCTCACCCTATTCTTATGTTTCGTTTTCTCAGGACATGAAGAAGATTATTATGAATGACCGGGAGGGATAAGCATATAGTTGTGGATATTCCCAATAAAACTTATATATTGTATTTCATTTCTATTTGTAATGTTGAATTTATGTATGTATCTTGTTTCCAAAGCTACTAAACTACTTGGTCCTTCAGGATGCATATTCCTTGTTTATATTATAATGAAATAAAATAAGGCATGGGCTCTGGGAAATTGGGGTCGGGTCTATGCAGTTGGTATCATAGGATGTTTAGTAGAATACATGGAAAATATATTTTGAAAATGTAGATTAGGGAACAAAACCAGAAGTTGTTATTTGATGATAATCATATAAGAACGTAATTGAATTTTTTGTAAGGAATAGATTATGTGGATATTTCTAGAAAATACATCCCAATCTAGATACTACAAGTGGTCGTTGTTCTAGTATAGATGTACCTCGGAGTGAAAACTCTGACAAAGAGTTTCAAGCTTGAACTGGGTTATCCTAGTACACGAAAATGGGCCTTACTACGCACCTGTTTTGACACTCCTAGGGGATATTCTTAGGATAATTATTATTTTCTTTTCAAGCCATTACGAAGGATTTAAATGTAAATTCATTCCAAAAGAAACCAGGTTTGTGATTATGGGATTATGCATTCATTGGATTTCAATTTATGATAAGTATTTTTGCTAAGTTGAGATTATACAATATGGTTCATAAAATAATATTTTATATGAAAATATTTAGAAATGGCACCTAGTTGAAGAAATTGAATCCTAATCAACACGTGTATCCATTATAGGGATTTCCCTCTGATGCAAGATAATGATGTCAGATCTTGAGCTACGACTGGTGTTGAGCAACTTATAACAATACTTGGAAAATTGACTCAGATTAAGAACAATAGCCTTACCCATATGTAGCATCAGCATCGGCAACATGGAGAAGCTATGTTGAATCATTTTATGTGACAACAACCTCCATCATTCAATGGTACTACATATCCATTTTTATATGAGTAGTGGATAAGCTCCCTAAAAATATATATTATATCTTTGGGATGTAACAAAAGAGAGAAGGTTGTTATGGAAGTTCACCATCTATCAGGATATGTAGATCATTGGTAGTCTCTAATCCAAAACAAAAAGGAGGAAGAAATAGATGACATGGAATGGAATGATTTTAAGAAACTATTCCTAGAAAATTATTTTCCCCCAAACAACAAGATGATATGGAAAATAAATTCTTGAATCTGAGGCAGATGGAGGATAAAAAATTTTCCAAGTATGAAGTTAACTTTACATGGATGGAAAGGCATGCTGAGATCAACATTCATAATCGATGGAGCAAGATTGATTGATTCTTTGATTGTTTAAAAACATTCCTCCAAAGGAATCTAGTATTGGAAATTTTATCATCATACAAAGATATAGTCCCAAGTGTTATCAAGTTAGATAATTAATTTTCCATGTCTTGTGACTATAAAGGAAAACAACAGAATAACAAGGATGAAAAAAAATATAGAAGAGGAAATTTGGAAATAGAGAAGAATGGAAGATTTTACCTTCTATCCTGTAGTAATTTTGGAAAGAAAAACCCTAGAACATACCTAGAGGGAATGGGAGTCTGTTAAAAGTATCGAGAAAAAGGCCACCTATCTTAGGATTGATTGGGGAAGAAAGAAGCTACCAAT
Source organism: Viscum album (assembly GCA_963277665.1). Taxonomy (NCBI): domain Eukaryota; kingdom Viridiplantae; phylum Streptophyta; class Magnoliopsida; order Santalales; family Viscaceae; genus Viscum; species Viscum album. Next base: position 1,223,758,227 of record OY728159.1, read on the forward strand.
ATTCCAGGATAAAATTGTAGGGAGACAGTATATTATGAACATGAATGTCCTAAGCACCAGGAAAATGTTCCCCAAAGAAGGCCAAGGGAGAAATGCTGATCTTAAGCAATCACAACTGTGGAGGATGAAGTTACAAACTGTGTGGTAGAAGGCACTTTAGTCATTTCATTGAAAATAGCCAATACTTTATTTGATTCTGGATCATATCATTCTTTCATATATTCCTAGTTTTTGAAGAAAATAATATATTTTCAATTTGATTTAATTTGGGTGTTTTTAGTCAAAAATCCAATGGGAACAATCATTTCAAAAAGTCTACATCATGAAATCCACATTATATCATATAAACGTGTTTTATCGACTGATTTTATTATCATAACCATGATTTAATTTGATGTAGTCCTCGGTAGGATTGGATTTCAAACCATGATGAAAAAATGTATTTAATGAAGAATGAGGTTACAATTTTTGAGAATGATTTGTAATCCCTCATCCTTTGGGAAGAAACACCACCATCTGGATCTCATCAAGATCCACCCTCATTAGCTCTACTAAATTCAATTGTTAAGGATGAAGGGAACACAATATCTATGGGTGAGTAAAGGAATGTTAAAATACAGGATGTATATATTGTGTTATAATATGTTTATTTGTTCCTAGAGTATTTACCTGGACATCATCCAGAATAGGAAGTTGAGTTCTGTATTGATTTAATTCCTGGTTCAAGGACTATATCAAATAATCCTTATAGAATGATTGTAGTCTAATTAGAAGAACTGAAGAAACAACAAGAGGAATTGAGTCATAAAATATTTATTCATGCTAGTGTTTACCCATGGGGAGTATATATTCTTTTCATCAAAAAGAAATATGTATCTATGAGGTTTTTCATTTACTATAGGGAGATCAATGCTATAACAAATAAATAACAAGTATCCCCTACCTCACATTGATGATTTAATTGATCAATTTCATAGACACCAATATATTTTGATGATTGGACTTAGATTTGGATATCATCAATTGATAGTAAGGAAGGAAGTAATTCCAAAGATAGTCTTTTGAATTAGGTTTGGGCATTATGAGTTTATGGTAAGGCATTTTGGACTGACTAACACACCCTTAGTTTTCATGGATCTAATAAATAGAGTTTTCAAGGAATATTTTGAGGAATTTTTATGTTATTTATTGATGATATCTTGGTATACTAAAAAATCTACGAAGATCATGAAAATAACTTGCTCACTATTCTGAAAACACTTAGAAGAAATGAATTATATGGGAAGTCTACCAAGTGTAAATTTTGAATTCAATCAGTTTCCTTTCATGGCCACATTATCTTTAAGGATAGAATATATGTTGATCATGTGAATACAAATGCGATGCAAGAATGGCCTACTCCAACAAACATAACTGTGTTTCATAGTTTTATTGTTTTTTCAGGTTATTATCGGCGTTTCCTTAAAAACTTTTCCCATTTAGCCAACCCAATGACCAAGATTACATGTAAATCGGTTAATTTTGTATGGAAAAAATAATGTGAGGAAACTTTTGAGAAATTCAATAGGATATAAGTGAATGATCTGATCCTAACTCTACCATGTTGGAATGATGGCTTTTTTATCTATAGTGATGCATAAAAAACGGAGTTGGTTATGTCCTTATGTAGAATGGTAGAGTAATTTCCTGTGCATCAAGGGACCCAAAAATATGTGAACAAAACTATCATGCTCATGATCTTGAGATAGAATTTTTAGTTTGTGCTCTAAAGATATGGGGACACAGTCTCTATGGTGAATAATGTGAGATATATATGGATCCCTAGAGTCTAAAGTATATCTTCTCATAGAAAGAACTCAACATGATGTATTGATGATGGCTCGAACTACTCAAGGATTATTATTATTCCATACACTACCACTCAGGAAAGGAAAACAAGGTAGCTAATTCATTTACCAGGAAGGATCATAGAGTTCTTCTAAAAATAAATATTAAGATGGATCCTTTTTATAAGGATCTAGTGAGGTTGGTTATGAGAATTATCAAAGAAGTTGAGGCATCACTACTTTTTAAAATGGTTTCCCTACTGTATTTATTTAAAATAATGAAAGCTTCACATTCAGGTGATGATAATCTTCAAAATAAAATTAATACTATGAAAGATGGGAAGTTGGATAACTTCATGTGTGAGGATGGATTTAATAAATTTGGGAAGATTCTATGTGTTCCCTCTCTAACCGAGATGAATAGAGAGTTATTTGATTATGCTCATAGCTAAAATTTCTCTATAAATCTGGGTGGCACAAAGATGTATAGAAATTTGAAGGAACATGTCTGGTGGGATAGCATAAAGAGGGAAGTTGTTGATTATGTATCAAGATGTTTAGTCTATTAATAAGTAAAGGAAAAAAGACAACATCTTATAGGATTCATGAAACCTCTACCTATTCTTACATCAAAATGGGATGAAATCACCAGGGATTTTCTCCCTAGATTACCAAAATACTAGGAAAGAAAGATGCAATATGGGTAATTGTGGATCGACACAAAAAATATGCACATTTCCTCAATATAAGGTAGGATTTTCCACTTGAGAGACTTGCACAACACTATATCATTAAAGTTATAAGACATCATGGGGAACCTATTTCAATAGTGCATGATTGTGATCCTCTATATACATCAAAATATTGGAATAGTCTTCATAAATCATTGGATACTAAGCTTCATTTGAGTACTGTTTATCATCCTCAAAGTGATGGGAAATCAGAAAGGATGATCCAAACATTAGAAGACATGTTGAGATCATGTTCAATTGAATTTCAGGGTATGTGAGATCAATATTTACATTCAGTGGAGTTTTCCTATAATAATAGTTTCCATTCAAGTATTCATATAGCACTATATGATGCATTGTATGGAATGAGATATCGTACACCATCTTGTTGGGATGAAGTAGGAGAAAGTAAGCTTGTGGGCCTAGGTCTTATGGAGGAAACAACAATGATGGTAAAGACTATTCAAGGCCATATCAAATCAGCTCAAAGTAAATAAAAAATATATAGTGATAATCGAAGGAAGTATTTAGAGTTTAATGTTGGAGATCATGTTTTCTTTAAATTATCTCCATGGAAGGGTGTTATATGATTTAGGAAGAAATGGAAATGAAGCCCTATGTACATAGTCCATTTTTAAAGTATTGAGATAATTGGAGTTGTTTCATATCATTTTTTATGCCACCTAGAATGTCTAAAGTACCCAATGTGTTCGATGTGTCATTTTCGAGAAAGTACATGCTATACCAAATGCCTTTTCTTACATCTGATGGTATAGAATTGGAAACTGATATATCTTTCAATAAAGATCCCATCTTGATTATGGTCACTAATGAACAAGTGTTGAGGAATTAGATGAATCGACTGGTAAAGATACTTTGGAAAGATCATAAAATCTAAGAGGAAACATGGGATCCTAAGGAGCTTATCATGAATAACTAAATAAATCTTTTTTAGAGGTAACAATATGGTAATTTTGAGGAATTTTTTTTTTGTGGAGAGGATAATGTAACACCCCAAGATTTTGTAAATAAATTAAATAAATGAAACACTGAATATCTAAAAAACACCACTTTGTAATAACCTATCCAATCAACAAAATTTTCCTCCTCAATGATTTGAATTTTGAAAAACTGACATACACAGTTGTGTTTAGTAAGATATTTCGAGTCTAATAAGATAAATATAATTTTTTCTGAATAGTAACGTAACCTTATGTGTAATGGCCCAAACCTCTCCAGTCCATTCCTTGTGAAAATTTGGTACTGGAGGTGTTCTGGGGGGTCAAGGTGACTTTTTGGTGCATCTGGGTGGACTTTTAAGGAAAGCTAATGGGTAATAGCTTTTAACCGGTTGGCACACAGTTTGCCTAAACCGTGCAGCCAAACCCTACGAGGCTAGTCTTGGAGGCAATGGATAACGCATGGTTAGCACACAGTTTGTCTAACCGTGCGGACTAACCATGTGAGGAGTGTTTGACGAGGCAGAAGATAACAAACGGTTAGCGCACAGTTTTTTAAACCATGTGGACTAACCATGCGGGCACCTAAAGTTCGATCCTAAAATTGTGTATCTGAACTCTTTTTCCTCTAAATGGTTCGTTTAAGCCTCTAAGAAGCCATAACTCAGGATTACCCTTACTTGGAGGTAGAATAACCTCTCACAAGCATTTTAGAGGTGATCTGGAGGCTTGTCCTCTGGAATCGAAGCCGGTTTCTTGAGGTAAGTGATCCTTTTTTTTGGTTTCTTAGATCTACCTAGATCTACTCCTCCGCTTCTCTTGAGATCTTATATCTACGCCCACTATGGGTAGGTATAAGTGTGTGGATGTCGATTATTATGAGATTTGGTCTTGGTTGTGTTAGGAGAATAGATCTAGGGAGGAACCTTGGTGAATTGGCCCGGTCTTCTTGGGTGTTCTTCGACCATTGTGGGTTTCCTCAAAAAACTATGAGGTAGGGGATTCATGGCTTCTCAAATCGTTTATGTGAAATTGTAGAGTTAGCATGATTTATCCCTTTGGATCACAATGAAATTGACCTAATTAAATACTTGAACCATATTAAAAGAATTGGTTTGATCGCATGTTGTTGTTTTGTACTATGATAACAGTTTGCCTCTTGATTTGCTAGATAGTGTGATATATATGCCTTGCTTGATAGTATTTTTCTCTTGATGAAATTTAAAAGGAACATAAAGTTTGAATTAATTGATAATTAATTGGATAAAGATAAGGAGGCATGTAAATGAATCTTGTTGTAGTTGTTATGGTTGTTGTTCTAACTTAGTGTTAATCAAATTGAGGTCGATGATGTGTTTAACTCAGTTGGTTGGTAAACCTGAAATCTATTGGTTCTTGTTGTTTGAAGGTCAGATGCCTTGTTAAAGGGCCAAGATCCCAAATTGATGTGATATTTTTTCTTGCTTCTTGTGTTGTGATGTGATCCTGGATGGATATTGTGATGTGGGGGCATGGAGGCCTTGTGGTTGTGGCAGCGAATGATGCCAAGAGTGGCGAGATGCATCGTTTTATGCATGTTGGTGTCGGGGAGGACACCAGGGATGATGGAATGGGATTGATGTGGTTTTTGGTTGCTTGTATATTCTTTTGTATATTATCTGGTCTGCTTTTCTCCATTGCTCAAGGAAGCTGGTCTTGCCTACCCTTCTTCTGAAAGGGTTGAAGACAAGTGGGGTATGCCATGTGCTTTCTGTGTTTAGACTCTCCAGGTAGAATGGGTATACGCTCTTGTTATAGGCGGCACAGACTCGACGGGTAGTACATTTACTCACCGAGTTGATCCCTGTTGTGTTTAGTAGCATAGGATACTTTTCTAGAATGCCTAGGAATATGGGAAAGTATTTCTGTAATGAATGTGTGTTTAATTGATGTTAACCCATGGGGATAGAGATGCTGGAATATAATTATAAGGTTATAACTTTTGAAGGAACACTTGACCTTGGGTGTGATGTTGATGAATTTAATGTGGCTTTGATCATGGTTAATTAATGTTGTAAGAATTAATTAATGTACAGTGGAATTGATAAAAAGGGAATAAAGTAATCTAATAAATCATTTAAATGGTTGTGTGCTTATAGGATACCTAGACTTAGAAGTGGCATCCCGGAGTCCGAGAGATGTTAGCTGCAGTTGTTTCTAAGACTAGGTTATGCCCATAGTGTGGTTGTGAGTTATAATATATTATGTACTTTTTGTGTTTCTATATGCTACTCCACCCTGTCATTAAGGGAAACTGGCACTCCAGGGATTCTGAGCCCTAGGGAGGTGTTTTCCCCAACATTCTGATGGGAGGGTGAATGGATGACAACCCCCTTTGACCCTTATCTCTTCTCTTGGTAGATACTAGTTCCATTAGGCACAACGGTTAGTTTTCCCCATATATGTGTGTAGAGGGCTGTAATGGATTGTGGTTATTCACACACAAATATTCTGGATATAGTATCATATGGACTACTATAGGTGTAACATGTATAAGCTATGACAGTTTGAGGATCCTTACTCGGAGTATGGGATGTAATGGATTGAGGTATAATACCTGACGAATGATACACATTATGCGAGCTATGGTGGCTCCTGGAAACTACCTGGTTACTTTTGGTTGGGAGGATGGTGTGGTTCTTTACCCAGGTGTCTACGGGCATGACTTTGTAGTGCATGAGGTGTGGATTATGGATCTTAGCCCAGGTGTATACGGGCATGCCTTTGGAGAGAGATGCACAGGATGTATGTCTTTGGGGAAAAGCGGCATGCCAATGGGGAAGTATTAGCAGGGAACCCTTCATATTCTTACTATATGCTATATTCTTGTATGCATTACTTGGTGAGAGTAGCCCTGGTGAGGTTGGGAACTTAGTATACCTGTTTAGGTGACAAGTTAGTTTCAATTGTTGTTCACTGTGCTTTAGCATGATTTATTTACTTTTGCATGAGAGGCTTCAGGGAGGATCCTAATGAGTATACTATTATACTCACCCTATGTTTATATAAATTGTTTTGTAGCTCACTTGGAGCAGGTTGGAGATCAGGGTGGTTACTACTAGCTTGTGGTTGTAGGAGCTGTTCGGGCTTGTGGTCACTGCCGTTTTACTTTCTATTGTGTACTTGTAGTTTTTACCCTTTCAGTTGTAGTGCTTTTTCATGGCATTTCATATATGTACATGGGTTTGTTTTATATTTCATCTCTGAGTTGGAGTTTATTGGTTTCTATCTTATCTCTCTCTTCTGCATGTGTTCTCTTAGAGGGTAATGCCTCTTATTTGTCTATTTACTATACCCTCAGTGCTAGTCGCCAACCCGGGACCTACTGGAGGTGGGACTCGGGGGGGGGTCATTATCTCCCTTTTCACATTGTCATCCTAGGGGGTACACTTTGTGTGTAGGGGGTCGTGACAGAGTGGTATCAGAGGTCTGGTTGAGGTATAGGATGGAGTTTGGAGTTAGGCACATGTGAGGTTTCATGGGTGGGTAGGGCAACAATGTCATTCATGTTTATCAAGTGAGGTAAACACTAGAGACTGACTGAGACATAGGCGTTCAGTTCCCCCTATGATCTGATGCACGAACCTTTATGTTTATAATGACTACTATACAATGTGATACTAGTTGCAGGGTAGAGACCTATGAAAGGATCATGCATCATTCTTCCTTGTTCCTGTGTTTGAATGGGTAGACCTTGGGATAGGTTAACCTAAAATGAATAAAAATAAAACAATTTATTAATTAATTTTTTTTCTTCCATATTCCAATTTTAGGAGCTCTAAGTGTTTTATTATTTTGCAGGTATGGCTCTAAGTCGACGTCCTCATCAGGTTTTCATAGAAGATATCCAGCAGGTTGTCCTAGCAGGTCGTTATAGTGTAGCGGTTGATGACGATGACACTCGTAGGAAGACACTCCGAGAGTTTCAGCGCCAAAGTCTGCAGAAGTACAAGGGATCTATTTCAGATGTAGTCAAGGAAGACTAGTTGGAGGAGGTTCAGATAGGCTTCAGTTTGATCCGTGCTTGGAAGGAGCACTGGTTGTCCATAGCTATGATGATGCTGCATGGAGCAGCAAGGCAGTGGTGGTTCTTGATCCTTGGGAATCTTGAGGAGTCAGAGGTCCCATGGGAGGAGTTCCGAGGTAAGTTCAGAGTTGAGTTCCTTTCATTTACTGCAAAGGCGTACAATCTCCAGGAGATTCTTACCCTACGATAGGGGAGCTCCGGTGTTCAGGAGTTTGGGATCTGTTTCAGGAACCTTTTACGATATGCTTCAGACCTATTACCAGACGAGGAGGTCAGGGTGAGGCATTTTGAGGAGGCTTTGTGTCCAGAGATCCAGCGTCAGGTCACCCCATTTATGATGAAGACATATCTTGAGGTGCTCGACAGGGCGGATGTTGTCGAGAACACTTTGTCCAGGACTGGATCATCACGAGAGGGGAAGCAGCATGATTCCTCACTATGTAGAGCTGGGGTCCGGGGTTCCCGGTTTTCAGGGAAGAAGAGTTTTCATTCAGCTGGGGGTAGGTCCCAGCCCTTCACATCTCATTTCTCCAGAGGTAGAAAATATTTTGCATATTCCAAGGGATCAGGCACTTGTTTTTCTTGTGGTGGTCATGTCCATCAGCAGCAATAGTGCCCGACCTTTCAAAGTGGTCAACATGCCCCGAGTGCTACACTTCAGGTTCCTCCTTTGAGGCGGTTCCAGCCAAGGCAGCAGCAGCCAGTTGCACCAACTTTAGATCACTAGAGGGGACATGGGGCAGGAAGAGGATAACCCCATGATGCTCCTCTTCCTTAGAGAGCAGAGCGTGGTCGTGGTCGTGGTTGTCATCAGGGTCAGAGAGGTGGTGGAGGAGGTCTTCGTTAGCTTCATGCTCTAGCACTGCCAGCACCAGATGAGCCAGATGTCATTCAAGGTACCCTTTTCTTGTTTTCTACCTCATTGTATGCCTTGTTTGATTCAGGAGCAACTCACTCCTACATATCACCTACCCTTGTCCAAGCTTTGGGACTTGATTTAGAGAGGCTTACAGTACCCTTGGCGTTGACTACGCTATTGGGAGGTCGATCTGACTTATTTGAAGTATATACAGATTGTGAGCTAGTGTTGGGGAAACATCTCTATTGGGAAGATTTCCTATGTTTACAGATACAACCATATGATGTCATCCTCGGCTTGGATTAGCTGTATTCAGTGTCAGATATTGTGGATTTCTTCAGGAAGAAGGTTATTTTCTTTGGTGCGGATGGAGAGCCAGTGGTGTTTATTGGTGAGTGATATCCTCGGATGGGTCACAAGAACATTCCATCCTTATCGTCCATGGCGGCTGAGATGATGTCGAGTTCTTCAGAGGTTTAGGATTTGGAATTTCATAGGGTCGTAGAGGAGTAGCCGGATTTCTTTCCAGAGGAGGTTTTAGCATTACCCCCTCGATGAGAGATCGTGTTTGGGGTCAAGCTACAGCCAGGAGTGTCTCCTATCTCTATGTATTCATATAGGATGGCCCCTTCTGAGTTACGAGAGCTGCGTATACAGCTTGATGGTCTGTTGTAGTGTGGTTTTGTTCAGCCAATTGTGTCCCCCTGTGGTGCACCAGTTCTGTTCGTGAAGAAGGCCAATGGAAGTTTGCGGTTGTGTGTCAATTATCATCACTTTAACAAAGTGACAATAAATAATTTCTATCCTCTTCCACGGATTGATGATTTATTTGATCAACTAAAGGGTGCAAGTTGGTTCTAAAAGATCGACTTATGGTCTGGATATCATTATATGCGTGTGAAGTATGAGGATATCCCAAATACTGCTTTCCGTTGTCGTCAGGGGCATTATGCATTCATTGTAATGTCGTTTGGTGTGATAAATGCTCCAACTGTGTTCATGGGTTTGATGAATGTTGTGTTCCATGAGATCCTGGACAAGTTCATGGTAGTTTTCATCGATGACATCCTTGTGTACTCCACCTCTGAATAGAAACATGCAGAGCATCTATGTTCCGTTTTGGGAGTTCTTCGCCAACAACAGTTGTTCGGAATGTTGTCGAAGTGTGAGTTTTGGGCTCGAGAAGTCCGTTTCTTGGGGAATGTTGTATCCCAACAGGGAGTAGATGTTGATCCATTGAAGATAAAAGTAGTTGTGTCTTGGAAATCCCCCAAGACAGTTTTAGAGGTGAGAAGTTTCCTTGGTCTCGTAGGATACTACAGGAGGTTCGTGGCCAAATTCTCACAGGTTGCGACACTTCTAACAGCTATGATCAGGAAAGATCAAGCTTTCATATAGACTAATCAGTGTCAGGTAGATTTGGAGTATCTAAAGGAGAAGTTATTAAGTGCTCTTGTCCTTTTTCTTCCAGCAGAAGGAGTTCAGTTTGATGTCTCATGCAATGATTCACATCTAGTGTTAGGTTGTGTTCTTATGCAAAAAAGGTCAGTCGTTTATTAGGGGTCTCAGCAGTTGCGTCCCCATGAACATGAATATGCTACCCATGATCCTGAGTTGGCAGCCGTGGTGTTTTCTCTGAAGTTGTGGAGACATTACCTCATTGGTGAACGCTTTTTGGTTTTCACTGATCATAAGATTTTGAGGTATGTTTTCTCCCATCATGACATGAACTTACAACAACGTTGGTGGATGGAGTTCTTACCGGAATAGAACTTCTAAATATCGTATACACCTGGAAAAGGGAATGTTGTGGCTGATGCGTTGATCCGAAAGTCACGTAGTGATGCTATGCATGAATCTGGTGATTCCTAAAGAGCAATAGAACAACTTTCCATATTACATCTTCATATAGGAGAAGTTGGGGGTAGAGGCTGTCTTTTTCAGATGATTGTGCAGTCATCCCTAGTGCAGAAGGTGGAAGAGTCCCAGTTGGGGGATCTTGAGGTGGAGGTCTGGAGAGACCATGTTGTTTCTAGTGAGGCCCTTGATGGTTGGATTGAAGATGAACAACACAGAGTGTTGTATCATTGAAGGATTTTTGTTCCCTTGGCGATGCGCGAGACAGTCCTCAGAGTGTTCCATGGTTCTCCTTTAGTGGTGCATCCTGGTGTGACAAAGATGTACTGATCCTTAAAGAGTCAGTTTTGGTGGCCTTGGCTGAAGCGTGCGGTTGGGGAGTTTGTGTCTTGATGTTTAGTCTGCCATAAGGTGAAGGTCGAACACTGTGTTTTTGGTGTCCTTCTCTAGCCATTAGAGATTCCTCAGTGTAAGTGTGAGGACATCTCAATAGACATTGTTTTTGGTTTACCTCTAGCTCTGAGAGGTTATGATTCTATTTGGGTGGTAGTGGATCATTTAACGAAATAATCCCACTTTATAGCAATCAAGGAGTCATGCTCTATTGAAGTTTTGTCAAGGCAGCATCTGGAGGAGAGTACCTGGGAACGGGAATCACAGATACATGCTAAGTACCTAGAGTTTTTTTATGATTAACTCTTTCCATGCATCGTTGTAGCTGATATGGTTATGAAACTTTCATGCTTATGAGATTTCTCCCTTTGTTGCTTTGGAGGCTTGCTCTATTTTGAGAGGTATCTCGGTGGGTGGTTGTTCAGACCCTGGTTCGTTTTCTGTTTAAGTGTGTTTTGGATTCTTGAGGATGAGAATGTTTTGGGAGGTGTCCGATGTAATGTCTCAGACCTCTCTGGTCCATTCCTTGTGAAAATGTGGTGTTGGAGGTGTTTCGGGAGGTCAAGGTGACTTTGGGGTGCGTTTGGGTGGACTTTTAAGGAAATCTAAAGGGTAATAACTTTCGCACAATGGGTACACCGTTTGTCTAAACCCTACGGCCAAACCGTGTGAGGTTGGTCTTGGAGGAAGTGGCTAATGCACAGTTAGTGCACGGTTTGTCTAACCATGTGAGGAGTGTTTTACGAGGCAGAAGCTAACGTATGTTTAGCACTCAGTTTGTTAAGTTGTGCGGACTAAACAGGCGGGCACTTAAAGTTAGATCCTAAAATTGTGGATCTGAACTCATTTGCCTCTAAATGGTTCGTTTAAGCCTCTAAATGGCCATAACTCGAGATTACCCTTCCTTGGAGGTAAAAGAACCTCTCCCAAGTGTTTTGGAGGTGATCTGTAGGCTTCTATTCACAAATCGAAGCTTGTTTCTCGAGGTAAGTGATCCTTTTTGTTTGGTTTCATAGATCTACCTAGATCTACTCCTCCTATTCTCTCAAGATCTTAGATCTATGCCCGTTATGGGTAGGTCTAAGTGTGTGGATGTCGATTATGGTGAGATTTGGTCTTGGTTTTGTTAGGAGAAGAGATCTATAGAGGATCCTTGGTGAATCGGCCCGATCTTCTTGGGCGTTCTTCGACCATTGTGGGTTTCCTAGAGAACCTTTGAGGTAGGGGATTTGTGGCTTCTCTAATCGTTTCTATGCAATCATAGAGTTTTCATGATTTAACCCATTGGATCACAATGAAATTGAGCTAATTAAATACTTGAACTAGATTAAAAGAATTGGTTTGATCGCATGTTGTTGCTTTGTACCATCATAACAGTTTGCCTCTTCATTTTCTAAATAGTGTGATATATATGCCTTGCTTGTTAGAATGTTTCTCTTGATTAAATTGATAAAGAATGTATATCCAGAATTAATTGATAATTAATTGGCTAAATATCTGGAGGCATGTAAACGAATCTGGTTGTTGTTGTTGTAGTTGTTGTTCCAACTTGGTATTAATCAAATTGAGGTCGATGATGTGTTTAATTCAGTTGGTTAGTAAACCTATATCCTATTGGTGCTTGTTGTTTTAAGGTCGGATGCCTTGTTAAAGCGCCAAGAGCCCAAATTGATGTGATGATTTTTTCCTGCTTCTTGTGTTATGATGTGATCCTGGATGGATGTTGTGATGTGGGGGCATGGAGGCCTTATGGTTGTGGCAGCGGATGCTTCATAGAGTGCTGATATGAAACGGTTTATGCATGTGGGTATTGGGGAGGACACTGGGGATAATGGAATGGGATGGATGTGGTTGTTGGTTGCTTGTGGATTCATTGGTTGTTTATATGCTTTCCTTTTCCCCACTGCTCAAGGCAGCTGATCTTTCTTACCATTCTTCTGAACGGGGTGAAGACACGCGGGGTATGCCATGTGCTTCTCGTGTTTTGCCTCTCTAGGGAGAATGGGTCTACGCTTTTGCTATAGGCAGCACAAACTCGACGGGTAGTACATCTACTCACTATGTTGATCCCCCTTGTCTTTAGTAGCATAGGATTCTTTTCTAGAATTCCTGGGAATATGGGAAACTATTTCTATAATTAATGTTTGATTAATTGATGTTAACCCATGGGGATGGAGATGAAAGAATATAATGATGAGGTTGTAACTTTGAAGGAACACTTGACCTTGGGTGTGATGTTGATGAATTTAATGTGGCTTTGCTCATGGTTAATTAATGTTGGAAGAATTAATTAACATACAGTGGAATTGATAAAAAGGGAATGAATAAATCTAATAAATCCTTTAAATGATTGTGTGCTTATAGGATACCTAGTCTTAGAAGTGGAAGCCCAGAGTCCGAGAGACGTTAGCTGTAGTTGTGTCTAAGACTAGGTTATGACCACAGTGTGGTTGCGAGTAATAATATATTCTGTACTTTTTGTGTTTATATACGCTACTCCACCCTGTCAGAAAAGGAAACTGGCACTCCGGGGATTCTGAGCCCTAGGGGGTGTTTTCCCCAACATTCCGATGGGAGGGTGAATGGCTGACTACCCCCTTTGACCCCACTCCCTTCTCTTGGTAGAAACCAGTTCCATTAGGAACAACAGTTAGTTTTCCCCGTATATGTGTGTAGAGGGTTTTATTAGCATATGGTTATTCACACACATATATTCTGGATATAGTATCTGATGTACTACTATAGGTGTAACAAGTATAGGCTGTGAAGGCTCGAGTATCCTTACTCGGAGTATGGGCTGTAATGGCTTGAGGTAAAATTCCTGAAGTATAATACACGTTATGTGAGCTGTGGTCGCTCCCAGAAACTACCTGGTAACTTTTGGTTGTGAGGATGGTGCGGTGCTTCGTCTAGGTGTCTGTGGGCAATCCATTTTGGTGCACGAGGTGCGGATTTTAGAGCTTATCCCAGGTGTATACGGGTAATCCTTTGGAGATAGATGCACAGGAAGTATGTCGTTGGGGAAAAGAGGCAAACCAGTGGGGAAGTAGTAGAGGGGTAGCCTTGATATTCTTACTATATTCTATATTATTATATGCGTTACATAGTGAGAGTAGACATGGTGAGGTAGGAAACATAGTATACCTGTTTAGGTGATGAGTTAGTTTCACTTGTTGTTCACTGTGCTTTAGCATGCTTTCTTTACTTTTCCACGAGAGGCTTCAGGGAGTATCATACTGATTATACTCTTATAATCACCCTAAATTTATATAAACTGTTTTCAGGTCACTTGAAGCAGGTTGGAGATCAGGCTGGTTACAAATAGCTTGTGGTTGTATGAGCTGTTTGGGCTTGTGGTCGATGCCGTTTTACTTTCTTTTGCGTACTTGTAGTTTTTCCCCTTTCAGTTGTAGTACTTTTGCATGGAATTTCATATATGTACAATGGTTTCTTTTATATTTTAGTTCTGAGTTGGAGTTAGTTGGTGTCTATCTTATCTCTCTCTTCTACATGTGTTCTCTTAGAGTTTAATTCCTCCCATTTGTGTGTTTATTATACCCTCGGTGCTAGTCGCCAACCCGGGGCCTACTGGAAGCAGGACTCGGGGGTCATTATCTCCCTTTTCACATTGTCGGTCTAGGGGGGTACACATTGTGGAGAGGGGGTCATGACATTATTAATAGTAATATGACCCTTATGAACAGTAAATCAATTATTATTTAGTTTTCTTAAGGTTATAATATAATGAGATCTTGATTAATTTTTCAAAGTGATACAAATAAATTACTATTTTAAAATTGTTTTTTTCCAATAAATAAAGGTTTTATTTAAAAATTTAATTAATCATAATTAAAAAAAAAATCAAAAAATGGAGTTCATTTTTGAATTGTACATGTCAAAAAATTGTTAGGGTGATTTGTTTATGTTTTTTGGAGATACTCAAATTTCTGATGAATAGTAAAATATAGTAATTTATCATATATATATACATTTTCTGTTAAATTCACTATTCCTTGCATAATGGATGATGTAATAACACTTGGTTAGAGATCACATGCACATATTACTGATATTGGTCACAATAATCAATACTATTGGTTGAATTTGAAAAAATAATAATATAACAAGTAAAATAATGGGAAACCCTCCACTATAACCCCCTACCAATTCTCTTCACTCCTATCAAGAATTGTTCCATATATTAATTCTACTCAAATATCCTCCCAATCTCCTCCCCCATGTCCATTAGCCTCTGTCTAATTAAAAGACCAAAACATATCCCCTAAAGAGGCTCTCAAAAAAGATTACTTGAAGAGGGAAATTCAGATTTACATTTCTTTTATTTTATGTTCTTTTAATTTATTTTTCATTCCTTTCATACTTTCATAAATATGTTATGATGACACCAGTACCTTAAATTTAATATAATGTTTTTATGATAAAGTAACAATTCTTCATTATCTCTCATTTTCCCTTCATTTATACTTGAAATTAAAACGCCATCCGAGATACGTTAATTTATCACATTCAATGATGACAGGTTTTCAATTTCTGTTAAAATTTTTATTTTTGGACCTGAAACCATTTTTATTGTTTAAGTATTATTACTTGTTTAATATTATTTAATCATTTTTTACAAATTATATTAATTTATAAATCAAAATGAGTTCATTGTGATCTGGAACCGCCAATGAACCTAAACAATTATCATTAAAGTTTTATATAATGATTTATCTTCACACCCAATAACCAAATGAATTTTATAACCATGTAATAGTATGGATGTTCCATAATAACTTAAAACTTCTATTCTGGACAACCATTCTCATTCTACATGTTTATCTGTACCTGAATTTCAGTAAACTAATCATGAAAATCAAAGAAGAAAACAATCACAAACAATGAAATTTGATCTCTTAACCTATCAAAAGGACATGAATGAACCTAATAAGGTTATGATAAATAAATTAAATGTATATAAGTTTCTATAATAATTAATTTATGTGCCTAAATTTGATTATTCTTGTCTTTAAGATCAAGTTAGGAACACCTTCGGACTAGAGATAATGGTTTTCCACCCGAACCTCCATTTTCATTTGGGTTATAATAATTATCTACTTACCTCAATTAAATTCTTATTAATTAAAATTTAATCCTCATAATTTATGTTTGAATGTTATATATATTTTTTCCAACTAAAATAATACGTTAATTTATGGGGATTTATATGTTTTAAAATGATATTTCCAAAATCCTTCCCGATAAACAATCCCATTTCAAGGGAATTTCCCAAATTCTTACATGTTTTCAAGGGAACTATGTAATCTCTTTTTGGAACATATTATATTTATAAAATCACTAATATTTTTACGAAAACACTATCTTACTTATGTTTTGTTTTTATACAAAAACTTTCCCAAAAGAACTCTTCTTTTTAAAGTAAAAGAGTATTTATCTCAAGAATTACTCGATTATTTTATAAGAGTATCTTCATCTATTTCAACACTCTTGTTGATTTTTATGTATTATTGGGATTATTATTTTATGATATAATCTACCATATTTAAATGAATTTTTTATTATTATTTTAACTATGGATTTGCTATCTTAAAACCATTCGCCAATTGACTATGAATGGTTAGTGTTTATGCTTAATGTTTGGGGAAAGTTATTTTCATTTCATATATTAGTGTCAATAGGAATGTATATGTTGTATATGTTTATCCCCATTCATATGAATAATGTATTAGACTTATTAAGTGTCTTTTTGGGCCCACTATACCCCCTTAGTGAATCAGTAGGTCTCATAACACAAACTACGGTTTTGGCACAAGGCCTTGAAAAAATGATTATTTATGGTCTTGGAATGAGGAATTGATGGTATGGTAATTATTTCGCACATTATGCATTCCCTCATTATTAATCGTGTAATTTAAAGTTCATTAGATTATTCAACTAGTAAAAATCCCATGATTGAGATTTGTTATGGGATTATTTATTCAGCTCTTATTCCTTCCATAATGTGTTCAAGTTCATTTTTAAAGGCATGTGTTTTTAGTAATTCACCATGCCTAATGTTTATGTTTATGATATATTTCTTTGTATTTATTACCCTTACTGAGCATTTGAGATCATCCCTTTCTTATGTTTCATTTTCTTAGGATATGAAGAAGTTTATTTTGAATGACCTGCATGGATAAACTCATAGTTTTTTATGTTCCCAATAAAACTTATATGTCGTATTACATTTCATGTTGTAATGTTAAATTTATGTATGTATATTGTTTCTAAAGCTACTAGACTACTCAGCCATGTGGGAGTTAAATTCCTTGTTTTTATGCCAATGTAATAAAATAAGGTTCCAGCTCCAAGAAACTGGGGTCGAGTCTTTATAGTCTCTCACTTGTCCAAACCCTGGGGTATATTATTGATGTTTACCTTGTATTACTTTAATATTGGGGCATGTAGAGTGTCATTCATTCTTGGTTCTCCTCTCCCATGTAGTTTTGTTTCATCTTTATGTCATTGATGTAGGTTCCTCCACACACTTCCATTCGAAACCATTGTATGCGATGCTTGATCATTTATAATAGGCCTATAAATGTTTTATATATACATGTGATGTGTTCATGTGAATTTTTATAATGTTTCCATGTTTTAAATTTTATTAAAATGGGTTTTGATAGGACTTTCGTAGTTATTAATGTATTTTTATGTATGAAAGGGGTTTGATAAAATGTGTTATGACCTTTTTAAAAGAATTTTAGATATTTGGGACTGGGTTTATCCATGGGTGGGTTTTTGAAATTTGGTCTGCTTATAAATTGGGCTTTGTGTATGGGTTTGGATCCTTTCATGGTTTGTTGCTTATGTGTGGAGCCTATTTATCTGAGGTAATGTTCTGTGTGTTTCCTCAATTGAAACATTTGTTATTTTATATCTTACCATGGATGTACCATTGGTCGTCGGCATATCCATATGTGCATGGGGTGAATATATGGATAGCCACACAAATTATAGAGGATTTAAATAATTTTGTTCACCTTGATCACCAAAATTCCAAAAACATTTCTTATATTCCTTTTCTCCCTTTCATCCCATATTCTATTAAATGGTTTTATTCAAAACTTCAATCATTCTCTTAAAAGGTTTCTAATTTTCTATGTGACTCATTGGATCCAAACCTCAAATTTGGTTTCTAATTTTTTTTATTAAATATTATCACATTTGAATCCTTTAAGAGTCATTTGGTAAATAAATGATACAGAGTTCCATTTGGTATTTTTTCGAGAATTTTTTATGTTTTTATATTAGTTTTGAAAATGTTTTTATAAATTTAAATGGATTTCTAAATTCTAAGGCCTAGTTGGTACTTTATACTATTTTAGAAAGTTGTTTTGAAACTCGTGTGATGTGTAGGAATTATTGGCACCTTGTATGACTTGATGAGTGCTCAGAACCTCTATGGTTTTCTCCTTGAGGATAGGGACTCTTTATATAAGGTTTCAGAGTTTATTCTAGGGAATAATAATGGAAGTTGGGTTATTGGTTAATTCCATGCATGTGATGACATCATCATTCTCCTTGTACTATTATCAGGGGATTCATGGGCATCATCTAGAGGTTTGAGTGATGGTTTCTTACTGGTCTTTGTTAGAAATACTAGTACCCATGGATTTGTTGAGATTCCAGGTGGTGTTTGCAACTGGTGAGGTTGCTTTAGAGCAGCTAGGATAGTGATTGACTATGGAGCTGCATCATATGCTAGTAGGTGAGTCTAACATGATTACATATAAGAATTTCATCAAGATTTTTTTGGAAGTAACCATTATTACTATCTATATATTCTTATTTTATTTCTTCTACACATTGGTTTTCTCTTCTTCTAGTTATAAACTACCTAAAATAGTATTGTTTACTTCATGTCCAGCATAGCTCTTTTATAACATAGATTTGATTCTTCATTGGGATTTGGTTTTCGGATTTGGTTTTGAAATGGAAGACGATTTTAAAACATAAATCCATGATTTTTTTTCCAAAGTAGATTTTTTTAGAAAGATTTCCCTGGTTCATTAAAATGATAAAAACATTATTTTACTCATTGTCTTTCAAACTGCTGTTTATAGACTAATTCGGAAAAGTAAATGTATGGATTTTATGGTGTTTACCAACTGAGAAGTTTTATGTCCACACCCTACTATCTACACTCAACTTAGGAAGACCTGAGCTTTTTTTGGGTTATCATTTCATTCATGTTTTCTTATAGATTTCGATGTTTTTGTCGATGGTGGTGACCGAGAGGTCACATGGAGATCGTTTTAGAATCTAGTTTGGTTTTAGTTTTGTTTTTATTTCTGTTTTGTTCATCTATTTTTGTATATGGATATGTTAATTTATTTTTTGATATTCAGTTTTTGTTAGTCTATGTGGTGAGAATTGTTTTGGTTATTTGATCCTGGTAGTTATTGGGCTAAATCATTCCCAAGGTGATATCTTTCATGCCCAGTGCTATTTTCCAACATAGGAGGATCACGAGTGCCTCTAAGGTCTTTTAGAAGGCTGATTCAGGTGTCGAGTTGGATGGAAGCCTATACTGGTTCGTGAAAAAATGGTATCATAGCTGGACATTGTTATTTGGGGCATCAATTATTTTGAAGGTTGTACTATTAAAACTTGAGAGATGGGTATGGGAAGAGTTTTGTGAACTATTGCTCATCCTAAACCTCAAGTAACTAGGTGTAGTCTGATACTTAGGCCTTTTGTTTTAGTTTTTTTGAGTGTGGATGGGGAATGACAATGGAGGTGAACTAGTGATGTACAGTGGGCTTATGTGGAGTAGTGGCCAATAGGCATCCTAAGTGCATGGTTTGAGGTCCTCATAGTGGTTGGTTCTTTTCCGGGGCATTATACACTAAACTATGTGGATAGGTTTTATATGTCCACTAGTTATCCATTCATGGAGATTGGTGTGAGTCATGTTTTTCCATGGTTTTAGTCAGTGTGAGTTGATTTAAAAGAAAAAATGGGTTATTAGAAAAATGGTTTTTGGGAAATAACTTTCAAAAAAGAAAGTGATCTCATTTTTTGGATTATTTTGAAAATCGGTATCTGTGTAAGATGGTTTGGAAATTGAAATTTAAGAAGTTGTTTTTAAAATAGGATCCTGGTTTTTTGGTTTTTTCCATTCTATTGTTTAGAATTTTCCTCCCAAAAATCTCTCTGTGGTTTCCAATGAGTATCATGAAATTTTTTACCCTACCCAGACACAGATTAGTGTGTAGGAGGTTGATTTATTATCAGTTTTTTCCAATTTCCCATGTGTATCAAGGTTTGTTAGATGTTGTGGATTGTCTTATTGAATTTTAGGGTTTCTTTAGGTCTTTGGAAACTCTCAAATCTATAATATTGCATTCATTTTGCGGTTCATTTGATAGACCATGTTTTGATTAGTGAAAGGTGATCATACCTATTTCATTTCAAGATGGTATGTATTAAGGATTAATTAAGACCACTTACATCTAATGGTTAATACTTACAAAGGTGTAGGTAAGGAATGTGGCAGATCTATTGGGTGTTTAGAAAGGCCACTGGATGTTGAAGGCCTATGTTGACCACTTCAAAGAGTTGGTTCCCTTTTCCCAAGAGATATCAAATGAGGATTAGATGAAATATACTCCCATATTGTTTTGTCTTTCTCCAGACATTAAATAGTTATTTCTCTAATTTAGTGATGTTTCGTTCAAGAATCTAGTGGACGAGGCATTTCTTAATGAGTTTGTTTCAGGAGAATAGGAAGTTGAAAATATGTAATTAGTTTACATTCATGGAGGTTCCCCATATGTCGAGCAGTGTGTGCAAAAAAGAACATATTCCTGAGGAGAAACCTTTTTGGATCCAAATTTTCATTCAATGGACCATTTTATTGTGTGTTTTCATTGTGTTCAGTTCAGTAATTCAAATCTATATTCAAAAAAATAGTCGATGACTTTCTGACCGTGTGGTTGTTTAGGTCACTAAGAGAAGTTTTGAAGGAAGCATTGTCATAAGAGGAATACTTAGCTAGATTTTTAATCCCCTAACATGAGGGAAAAATATTATTCAAGGTACTAGGTCCATAGCCATAGTTATAAATGTCAATATTTTCATGAAATCAGGAATCAATGGGTGTGGGGAACCTTGGCCCATATCCTGAATCTAGTGTGGAGTGGGCACACTTTAATTTTCTTTATTTCAGTTACCATGTTCTTGAAAGTACCATTTTTTGTATTATGTTTAGTTATTACTTATTTTAATAATTTAATTTTGTTTTTTTATAATGGTTGTGTTATTGGACTTTTAGTGCATTGGTTTTAGTTTTGGTTTGTGCTAATTTTGGATATGCTCATGTATTATGGTAATGATGAATCATATTTTGGTTCACAATTTTTTTCATTTTTCTTATGTGGGTTTGCCCTTATTTCATGTGTTTTAGTTGATTTTATGAGTTCTTAGTGGTTGTTCTAGTTGGTTTTTATGGGGAGTTCTTGGGTTAGTTTTTTCTTGGTTACAATTTTAGGTGTTGTAGTGTTAGTTGGTTTTTTTAGTGCAGAGACACTTTCCATCTTCCATGTGGTTAAATCTTATTTTATTTTTCTCTCTAGGTTAGTTCAGTATGAATTTTATATTTAATATACTCAACATAAGGATCTTGGTTTTGCCTAGCCACATTTAGTTTCGAGATCAAGTTTTTTTTCTTTGTTTGGATGGGTGGATTCCATGGGGAAAAACTTATTTGTGGTGGGGAGAATGATCAGACCCCAACCCTGAGTTTCCCATATTTTAATCTTTTCTTGATGTTTTATATTTTGGATGAGGTTTGGGTTGAGTTCAGAATTATTTTTATAGTTATTCATATTTTTCTGAGTTTTGGACCTGTATATGGTTAATGTGCATTTTTTAGGAGAGACTGTGTGGCTGGTTAAGGATGAGCCCTTTTTTAATTCAATTTATTCTTGTATGGTTTGACTGGCACGATTGTGTCCAAACTGTTCACGTACAAGGGTAAACTGTGCGGCCCTTGGGTGGTGTCTAGGATAAGGTGCATGACCTAATCACTTTTAGGAGAAACTGTACAGTAAGAATGCAAGGTGGATCAATATTCATGAAAGAGTTGAGTTTAACAGTTAGATCATTGTTTCCAAAACTTTGTGGTGAACCTATGTGGGTGTCCTCCTTCATTAGTGGGGTGTGCACAGATGGTGCATGGTTTGGTAAAGAGTGTTTCCAAACCATGCGAATTATCTCATCCTTAAAACATGAACATTCATATTTTAACCCCCCTCTATTTTAACCCCAATCAGTCCCTCCTCCCTCCTGTTTGACCTAGGAGAACAAAGATGGTCCCAATCTCCTCCGGTTTTGTTTACCTCCCTCCATGGTTTCCTCCTCAAGATTTATAGGTAAGTTATTCTTGGTTATTGGATGTTTTCCTACTATAAATATACTTTCCTAATGTTTTTAAGGTTTCTCTTGGTTGATCTATCTCTTGGAAGAATCCTATGGAATAGGGTTGATGTCTAGCCTGCATTCCATTGATGCTAGGGTGTGTGGATTGTATTTTGATCTTGGTTCCCTTCCCCCATTCATTTTTATTGAATATTCCCATCTTTTATGTAGGAGTCTTCATCTATTTCCTTTATAAAATATTTCATATGATTCTTGATCATTTCTAATATATTTATAAATTTTTTATATATAATTGTGGTGTTTTTTGTGAATTTTTATGGTGTTTTCAAGTAGGAAATTTTATAAAAAATGGTTTTAAAATGACTTTCTCAATTATGGCTATATGTATATGTATTAAAGGTGATAAAAAAATATTTAATGTATTTTTTAAATTAATTTTAGTGCTTTGGGATTTCCTTTATCCTAGGTTGGGTTTTGGAAACTTGGCTCACTTATAAATTGGGATTTTTTATGGGTTTGGTTCCTTTTATGGTTTGATTCTTATTTATGGACCCTTTTTATCTAGTGGAATGTTCTTCATGCTTCCTCAATTGAAACATTTAGAATTATATGGATTACCATGAATTTTCCATTGGACATGTTCATATCCACATGTTCATGGGGTGAACATATGGATAATAACACAAATAATATTGTCTTTCAATAACGATGTTCACATTAAACCCGAAATTTTTAAACCCATTTCACCCATTCCTTTATCCCTTTCATCATATAATCTATGAAAATGTTTTTGCTCAAAACATTCACTATTATCTCAAAGGTTTCTTGGTTTCTATGTGACTCCTTTGTTTCAAAACCTCAAATTTGAATTCTAAATTTTTTTTTCTAAAGATCAACTATTTTGGAATCATGAAGTGTTGTTTGGTAACTAAATGAGAAAAAGGCCCTTTTGGAATTTTACATGCATGTTGTATGTTTTCATTTTAGTTTTGGAATTTTTTTGAAATGGAATTGGATTTGTAAATGGTTTGTCCCATTTTGTACCATACGTTCTTTTTGTAAAGTGGTTTTGAAACTCCTATGATGTGAAAGCATAATCAGTGCCTTGGATGACTCGATGTTTGTTGGGAACCTCTATAGTTGTCTCTATGAGGGGAAGGCCTCCAATAGGTGGTGTCAGAGTTAGGGAAATAATATTTTGATGGAAGGTTGTTTATTATTTTATCCCACATGTATGATGACATCCTCATTATCCTTTTACTAATATCATGTGATTCATGGGTTTCGTCTAATGGTTCAAGTGATTGTTGCTTATTGGTATCGACTACAAAGACCGGTCCCCCTGGATTTGTTGAGAGGCCTGGGGGTGTTCCATTGGTGAGGATTGTTTAGAGAATCTAGGTTAGAGATTGACTATATAGTTGCACCATATGTCAGAATGTGAGTCTGGCCCTAGTACATTTAGGGACTTTTTTTAGAGAGGTTTTGGAACTTCCCTTGATTATTATCTATAAGTTCTTGTTTTATTTTTACTACACTTTGTTTTTCTATTATGCTAGTTGTAACCTGCCTATAATTTTATTGGTTACCTCATGTCTAGTATAACTCTTTTATTACATGTATTAGATTTTATTTTGGATTTCATTTTTGAATTGATTTTTGAAATAGAAAATTGTTTTAAAAAATGAAAGTCATGAGTTATTTTATAAACTGTATTTCCTTCGAATTTTTTGTTTGGTTATTTAAAATTATAAAATCCTTAATTTTCAAAATGTGTTTCAAAACATTGTTTATGTGCATTTTCATCAAAGGAAATTTATGGATTCTGTGGTGTTTTCCTATTCATATATTTTATTCTCACACCCTACTTATGCCACTTAGGATTGGTTGACCCAATCTATTTCATAGGTTCTGCTTACATTCATATTTTCCTATAAAGAAGGCCAGTTTCGGGTATGGTGCCGACAGATAGGTCACATGGAGATAATTTTGTGATCTACTTTGGTTAAAGTTTTTTTGGTTCTATTTTGTTAAGTTATTGTTGTATCTAGATAAGTTCATGTATTTATTGATGTTCGGTTATTAGTGTTTTATGGTGTGAGATCTGTATTGGTAATTTGATCCTCATCTTTATTAGGATAAATAATTCCCACTTTGATATCTTTGATGCTAGGTACTAGTCGCCTACCAAGAAGGATAGATAACGTCTCTCGTGCCTTGTCACGAACTGGTTCAGGTGTCGGGTTAGATGGAAGCCTAGCCTGGTTCAAAACAATTATATATCCATCCTTTGAATTTTCCAGAATATTGGATCCCTTGAAATCATTATCATGGATAGAGTTTCAAGATACATTCTACTCAAAAAACCTATCACTTTGTTTTCCTTCCTAGGATGGTAAATGATTGTATAATTGTAATCCTTGGTCAGATCTGACCACATCAATTGGCACATGTTTTTCTCATTTTGTATGAATATAAACCTGAGGATTCTATGGTCCCTCTATATAGTACACTTCACCAAATATATTTAATGTTACCAGATCTTTAACATGGAGATCACTATATCCAATTTGAGATCATAGGTTTGGTGGTTCTTATCATGGATCATTAGTTAGTGGGTGGTATTTGTAATGATCCAAACTATTATAAATGAAATTCTCCCTATTTGATTTAATTAAATGTATTATTTTATAATATGGTTTTATAAAACACTTGAACTTATTTGATTTTATTATATTCTATTGGATTTAAATTACCCTTTACACTCTTTACCTTTGATAAAATATATGTTGAATAGTTATCACGTGATTAGTATAAATATCAGGTTTTAACAAATCCAATTGACATAGAAAAAGGAATTGATAGCCTCAACCAATAGGATCGTACCATATGAAGCCCATTTATCAGAGATTCCAAGCGAGATAGAATCTATGGGATTTTCCCTTGACCAATTCCAAAATAATATCCAATAACTTATGCATGCATGAATCCATTTATAGGAGAATTTCAAGCTCATTCATATCACATATCAAACCTTGTACGTCGAACCAAGCCATTAAGGTCTCACCATGTGCACCTTACTCTTAGGGTGTTTTATGGTCTATTAAAGTGGTATGTAAAAAGACTGAGGAAATATTTTTATGTACATTATATTTTATAGAATAATGAAAATAATTTCAGATTATTATTATTACTTTTTAAATGATTTTTTCTATACAATAAAACACAAATAATATTTTTTGAGTAGTAATAAAATTCAATTAAGAGATATATTTTGAAGAATTAATGGATTTTTGAAATAAATATTATTTTAATAAAATATTATTACTAAATATTTTAAAAAAATAAATGAACATATATTTCTTATGAATTCAAATTAGATTTTTAAAAGGGTTTGAAAACAGTTATTGTCAAAATACCCCATCATTTATTAATAAATTTATCTTTTATTTTAATAGTGAAAATTCAAATATTTAGAAAATTATTCGTATAAAATAAATATTATTTTTGAAATAATAACATCAAAATTACCCAATGTTGAATTTTTCGTAATTTTCAAATAAAATCGAATTTTCACTTAAAAATCAAACACCGTATAAATAGATGGTGTGTATTATGACATCATAATGACCCAAAGGTGATATATTAAAAACTATAAGAGGTATCCATGACCAAATATAAGTTTTAACTTTAAAATAATGTGATTTTGTGTTTATTGTTTATATTTTATAAATCCACAATGAATCCGCAAAAATTTATAATATATTTCAGGGTTCTAAAATCATTTCATTGAAAGTATAACTCACCTCCACATAATCAGGGGAATTATTTTATTATGTTTCCAAATTGGCCTCATTAAATAAATTAAACCACAAAAGTTTTGTATAAATCAAGGGAAAAACATTGTAGGTTTTGTGGTTTTGGTTATTTTTTTATAGTGAGTCCAAAACCATTGTTTGGGAAATGATAAAGAATTCCCTACTCATTTCCTATTTAAACCCAAACAAGATCCCATTTATCTTTACTAAAAATAATTTTATCATGTAATTAATACAACCTCCCCTCCCTATATTCCCCCCATGTCACCCACAAGCTCTCAAGAAGCTCCTCCCATGCATTTGGAGTCACACACTCAAGTAAGGGGTCCTCACCCTCTCTTCATTATTCTAATTTTTTTATCTTATATCGTATATTTCATATTCATAATATTGGGATATGTTTTTACATTCCCAAATGAATGAACATTTTATTTTTAAATTTAAAGAGACCCCTTTACCTCTCATCATCCTATTTTATTAAATTTTATGTGATGTCATTAAGCTACTGAAATTTCACCATGATTTTCTATGCCAAAACAGTTGTATAGTCAATACCATACCCATTTCCTATAATGGTTTCTCACCTTTATACACTTATAATTATTTTTAATGGTACTTTAATTTATTTATTCAAAATTCTTGATCATGGAATAAAATATGATGGTTAATGAATCCATGTTTCATGATCTATTTCCCACACATAAGCATGAGAATGAAATGAAAATGACAGGTGTGATTAGAATTATATTGCACTCCAATACATTGGGTAATGTTTTGTAACATAATATTTCTTGTTTAGATAGGAAGTGAACCTAATTAATTTTATCTACATTTTCCATCATTATTTCAAGGCAGTTATCCCTAATCTGTGTTTATGATGTAGGGATTTAAGTTGTTTCCACATTTCACATTTTATGATTATCAATTTATATCATTACTTATTATCCATGTTCCTTTTATGGACCATTGATATTTCCATAGTAGAAAATCTATTACCTTATTCTATTATTATAACATTATTGTTATTTATAGCCCACCCATTTCTTATTTATGTCCCCAGGTTATCCTTTGTAGTTTAAAAATCTATGGAATCTAAGAAGATTATTGTGGAATTTTTCAATAATATTATTGTATCCCATGATCAAGATGTTATGTTATGTACATAATTATTAAATAAACTAGAATTATATATCCTTTGGGTTGTACTTTTTATAATTTCATGTAATGATTCATTATTTAATTTGAAATGAAGAGCTTGATTTTTATATTTGGTATCAAAATAAAAGATTGGTTATTTTTGGGATTAGGATTATAAAAATATAAAGAAATCCTCAGGGATAAGAATAAACATAAAAATCATCCCTAAATTTTGATAATTATAAGGCATGTGGTTTATCAATAAAATACATCTCTCTCTAGAAACTATAAGTGGACATGGTTCTAGAAGAGATGTACCTAGTGGAAACAACTCCAAAAATGTGTGTCAGACCTAAATTAGCATAACATTGAACATGATAATACTTCTTACTACGTATCTGGTTTGAAAATATTTGGGGAGATGCCTTAGTAAATTCATAATCTCTTTACAAACCATTATTAAGTGATCATGAAGTTCTCATAAGAATAGTTTTTAAGAAATAGATCTTGGATAACATAGATTTAAGCTTATAAATTCATAAGTAAAGGAGATAAATGTAAGTTATAAGTTATCCATTTAATGTCGTTACATTATGGTTTATTTGTTTAATAGTTTAAAAATAATCATTCATAATTATACCTTTATTATATAAAATTTCACTAAATAGGAGGAATTATGTAAAAAATCAATGTGATGGGTAAAGTGATGACTTCTCGAATGACATGCCCAACACGATGAGAGCAGAAATTTGAAAATTCGTGAGGATACTCTCTCAGATGACATGGGTTTTGAATATAAAACTAGATAAAGAGGATCTCCCAAAACCCCTTAAGAATGAATTTTTTTAATTATATCCTTTTTTCTACAAATTCCACTGACTTTCAATTGATCATCTGATCCCTTAATTATGAAACAATTGGTCAACTTCATCGATAAGATATAATCCATCCTTAAATGTTCTAAACAAGAGAAGGTACTATTGGTTATCAATAATATAGAGGTAGAAGATGATTAGTGGTGGAAATTAGTCATAAATACGAAGCATGGGGAAGATATAGATGCGATTGCATTGAAATAATTCCAAAACTGTTTTTTATTGAAAAATTTCCACACACTCTCCGACTTGAGATGGAAATGGATTTCCTCGTCCTCAAGAAGAAAGATAATGAATATATCATGGAGTAAGAGGAAAAATTCCCAAGAATTACATGATAAACCTCAATCTTTTTTGTTACCCCTAAATTCAAGGTTTATTTCTTATTTAGTGGGCTAAAACCCAGTTTATGATAAGCCCTAGAAATCTGTGACTTTGATAGCTATGAGGAAATTGGTCGATGGGCCCTCAAATTCCAAATGGAGATTGATGAATCTCAAGGGTATCATAGGGATAAGAATATTAAAGTAGATTTTAATTCTATTTTCTTATGTAGAAATATAATGGTGATAAGAAATTTCAAAAACCAAATGGTCAAATGGGCCGAAAGAAGCACCCTATAAATTGCCTAAGGTGAATGGGGAAATGATTTTGGTGTAATAAGGAAGGAAACCTAGATAATAATTTTCAATAGGAGAAACACATTAATTAAATAGGGGAAATGAATGCTTTGTCCATCCCTCAGTGCATTTTTCATTGTTTAAACTCAAACAAAATAGGGAACTTTTCAATCCAATGTGCTAAGACAAACATTTTTTTAGGCAACCAACAACCTCTAAGGCAGCTAGGGAAAAATTTCTCTATCACAATTGCTAGGTTGGATCCCAAATACGAAGTGGTGATAAGTGTTCTAGTTAATAATTTAAGAATAGTGAACCTACTTTTTTATTCTAGTTCTACACATTCCTTCATGTAACAAAAGTATAGTAGAACTAATAAAACACCAACAAAAATTGTGGCAGTAGTGTTTTTTGTGAAAATTAATTATGTGTCAATTATTTTATCCAGAGTATATAACTCCTCCCATATTACAATTTATGAGATGAAATTCCCATGAAACCTTTTCATACTCCCTTTGGTGTAATTTTATGAAATTATGGGTATGTATTGGTTTTCCCAATATAGAGTCAATATAAATTTCTTTGATAATGAAATAACTCTTTGTATCACGAATGAACCTATGATTCTATAAACATTCATGGAGGATGATTAGTCTTCTTTATTACCAAATTCTCAAACATGGATATTATTTCCCAATGATAAATCATTTATGTATCAAATGATTAATTCTATGGAAAGAATCATCCTTGAAGACATACCCATTATCAAGGAATGTACGAATGTGTTTTTGAGGAATTTCTTAGTCTTCCTCCTAGCTAGGAGGATGAATTTTTTATCATGCTTATACCTATGGTGTTACTATTATCCAAGACTCTATGTATAATGGATTTTGCAAAACTTAGGGAGATGAAGAAAAAATACCGGAGAATTTGGATAAGGGGATCATACTCCAAAGTGCTTCAGCCTAAGGTAAACCAGTCCTCTTCATCAATAATAAGGATTGGTCAATGCACTTTTTCATTGAATATCATGATCTCAACAAGATCATGATAAAGAAACAATATCTTATTCCATGGATTGATGAATTGTTTAATCATCTATACAGAGAACAATACTTCTCCAAGGTGGATTTGGGGTTGTGATATTTCCATGTAATGGTAAAAATGGAGGATAAACCCAAGACTATTTTTTCATACAAGGAACATACATAATGAGTTCATTGTAATTCCATTCAGACTCACTAATTCTCCAAAAATCTTATTGCACTTAATGAATAGAGACTTTAGATATTACTTCAATAAAAAGTCGGTAGTCTTTATATATGATATTCTTATATTCACCAAAACTAATGAGAAGCATTATAATCTTCTGAGAACTATGCTAAAGTCATTACTAATGGATAATCTTCATTCCAAGTATAAAAAATTTGAGTTCTCTTTAAAGTAAGTCTCATTTTTTGTGGCATACTATCACATGCAATTGGATATCTATGGACCCTTCAAAAATAGAAGCAATTAAGGATGGATGAGGCCAAAATATGTGATAGATATTCTTAGTTTCCTTATATAAGTAGGGTATTATCATCGATTTGTGAGAAATTTATCATGATTTTAAAACCTTATAATTAAGATAAGTCAAAAGGGATTCATGTTTTCTTATAATGATGAATGTGAAGAGAGATTCAAGGAGTTCAAAAGGAAAATTATCAATAAACTTGTGCTCATACTACCCACAAGTGTAGAGATTTCATGGTATTCAACAATGATTATAATAAGGGATTTGGTTGTGTGTTAATGAATAATGGAAATGTAAAAGACTATGCTTCAAGGA
This sequence comes from Viscum album, assembly GCA_963277665.1. NCBI lineage: Eukaryota > Viridiplantae > Streptophyta > Magnoliopsida > Santalales > Viscaceae > Viscum > Viscum album. Next base: position 1,223,788,644 of record OY728159.1, read on the forward strand.
AGTTGAAATTTCCCAAATAGTACCACCAATATCTTGATCTGGAGTTGGCTGTAGAAATATTTTCTTTGAAAATATAGAGGAATTCTTTATTTGGGAAGAATTGTGAAATATATACATATAAAAAACGTCTTAAATATATATTCACATAGAAAGATCTAATTATATACCATTGAAGATGGTTAGAGTAGATCAATGACTATGAATTCTTAATCAACTACCAACGTGGTAAAATGAATAAGGTGGAATATGCTCTATGTAAAAAGGATATAGAAGATCTATCATTGATGAGAATTTAGAGGGATATGATCTTTTATATTTAAAAATTATGGAAAATGTAATCGTAAAGAAAAAAACATCATTAATCCTTTCACAAATGATTGTTCAACTGTATCTTTGGGAAAAAGAGAAAGAATGTTAAGATAAATGGTTAGGGGGTTCAGAATAAAGTGAAAACTGTATGTAAAGGGAAATATTACGAGTTCAATGTTATTTAAGATAGAGTTGTATAATATGGGTCATGGATATGTGTACCATCCAATAAATAGATAAATAGAGAGATTCTGAATGATTTATATAGATTAACATTTTATATTCACCCTGGGAGCACAAATATGTATCGAGATCTCTGAGAGAACAATTGGTGGTACAATTTGAAAAAGTAGGTCACTGAATATACATCAAAGTTCCTAGAATGTGATAAAGTTAAAGCTAAAATTAGAATTTATATAGGGATAATACAACCATTACCCATACTAACATGAAAATGGGAAAACATAAACAAGGAATTTGTCACTAGAATTCTGAAGACACCCAAAGGAAACAATGTTATATGGTTTTTTATGGATAATCCTATAAAAAAATCTCAATTTATCACAATTATATAGTACTTATCACTCAACCAACGTATATAAACATACTTCAAAGAAGTGGTGAGGTTGAATGGAGTACCACTGTCGATAACATCTGATCAAGATTTGAGACTTGACTCCATTTTTTAGAAATTTTATCAACATGCTCTAAACACTAAGCTTTAATTTAGTATAGCCTATTATCCTCAAATTGATGTCCCGTCTAAGTAGAATTTTCAATCACTATATGACATGTTGAGAGCATATTTTATGGACTTCAAAGGGGTATTGAACCAATATCTACCTCTAGTTGAGTTCTATTACAAAAAAAATCCACTCAAGCATCCAAATTGACCCTATAAAGCCTGTTTAGGGAAGTGGTGTGAAAAGATTGTATGTTTTGATGAAGTGGGGGAATGAATACTGTGAGGTCCTGAAATGGTCAGAAAAATGGTAGTAAAGGTTAGGACCTTTCAGCAACACATCAAAGATTCTTATATTTGAAAAAAAATATGCTAACAATCATCAACGATACCTAGATTTTATTGTAGAGACATGGTATTCCACCACATATCTATATGGAATAAAGTGATGAGATGTTGGAATAAGGTAAATTTTATTCCAAGATTCATCAACCCCTATTAGATCCTTCATCGCATTAGAGAGGTGGTCTACCAAATTGAAATCCCACCTAACCTATCTCAATTACATGATGTATTCCATGTATCCCTTATGAGAATGTAAAAAACCAGACCCCTCACATGTACTAAATCCATAGGAGATATCATTGAAGTAATCTCTCTTTTGAAATTAGCTGGAGAATATCATAGATCATAGAGAAAATGTTGTATGAAATAAGACAATTCACATGTTCCAAGTGTTGTAGAGAAACCACGTGTTTTAACAAGTGGTGTGAGAACTAGAGGAAGTGATGAAACAAGGCAACCCTCATATGATTTAGTGTTGGAGAATTAAATTTTGAGGGAAAAATTCTTAAGGGGGAAATATTGTAGCAACCCAAAAAAGTTATAATTAAAATTACACTTTTTGATTTAATTAAAAGACTTATTATGTAATATGGTTATTGAAAACACATGAACTTATTTAGTTATATTATATTCCATCAGATTTAAATGACCATTAAGTATCTTTACCATCGATAAAATATTTGTTGAACAGTGATCAAATGGTTAGTAAAAATATAGGGTTTTAACAAATCCAATTGACGTATACAAAGGAAGTGATGGCGTCAAACACTAGGATGGTACCCTATGAAGCCCATTTATCAAAGAATCTGAGAGAGATATCATATCTGGGTTTTTCTATTGACCAATCCCAAACTAGGATCCCGTAATTAGACATGCGTGAATCCATTTACAGGAGAAGTTCAAGCTCATCTAGATCACAACCCAAACCATATAGGTTGAACCACCCCATAAAAGCCTCACTATAAAGCACCTTACTCTTATTGTGTTTTTTGGGGGTATTAAATGGATTTGTATTAATACCCTAGGAATATGATTATGCACAATATTTTCTATACAATAATGAATATAATTTCATCCAATTATTATTACTTTTTAAAGGATTTTTATTTTGATACAATAAAATATATATAGTATTTTTTGTAATATTCAAATTCAATTATGGAATTTATATTGATGAATTAATGGATTTTGGAAATAAATAATATTTTTAAAAAATATTATTCTTAAATAATTTTTATCAAATATAAATGATCATATATTTTTTATGAAGTCAAATGTATTTTTTATAAGGGTTCGAAAATTGTTATTGTCGAAAACGCATAATTTCTTAATAAATGTTGATTTTAATTTAAAAGTGACTATTCACGTATTTAGAAAATTATTTAGTGAAAATGAATATTATTTTTTGAATCAATATTTCTAAAACATCTAACTGTGTTGTTTTCATAATTTTATCATATATTGGAATTTTTGGGTAAAAATTAAATATCGTATAAAAATATAGAGTATATTATGACATCATAATGACCCAAAAGTGATGTAATAAATACATTAAAAGGTATAAATGACCAAATATATGTTTTAATTTTAAAATAACTAGATTTTAAGTTTAATTTATTTATTTTATAAATCCATTATGAATCCTCCAAAACTTATAATATATTTTATGGTTTTGAAATACTTTCTTTTAAACCATGACTCACCTACACATCAGAAAGGGTATTATTTTATTATGTTCGGGCCTTTTACTCATCAAATAATTAAAACCACTCCCAATTTTTAGAAACCATGTGGAAAAAAACAAGTTATGGTTTTTGGTTTTGGATATTTTATTATTTTGAGTCCAAAACCAATGTTTGAGAAATGGAAAATAATTCCTCTAAAGTCACTCACATGCTCCCAAGAAGCTCCTCAGTATCATTTGGAGTCACAAACTCAAGTAAGGGATCCTCACCTTCTCCTCTTTATTCAAGTTTCATTTTTTCCTTTTGCCTTTAAATTCCAATTACTGATGTTTGGATACATGTTTTAGTCTCCCTATTAAATAAAATTTTATTTCCAAATAATGATAGGCCCATTTATCTTTTATCAACCCATTTTTTTAATTCCTACACGATGTTGTTATGTTGTGGAAATTTCACCAAGACTTTTCATGCCAAACCAATTATGCATTGAATACCATACCCATTTCCTATCAATGGTGTTCACCTTTATAAACTTATAATTCATTGAATTTGGAGTTATATGTATTTATTCATCACTCCATGATCATGGAATTAAATATTACGATGAATTCATCCTTTTTGTACGATCGATGTGGTACACTTAAGCATCAGAATGAAATGAAAATGGCGAATATGCCCAGAATTATATAGTGCTCCAACAAATTTGGTAATGTTTAGTATCATGAGACATCATGTTGGGAAAAGGAGTAAACTTGATTCCTTTATGGGACTTTTTCCATCATGATATCATGGAAATCATCTATGACCTATGTTAATGATGTAGTGTTTTAATTTGTTGCCACATTTCCCATGTTATAATAATTATGTTATATCATGTCTTATTATTCAAGTTTCTTTTATTCCCCATTAATTTGTTTGTTTTCTAACAAGTTTTACCTTATTCCATTATTATTACATTTCTGGGATTTATAGATCACCTATTTTTTGTTTACGTCTCCAGGTTATCCCATACAGTTTAAAAATCCATGTAATTTTCGAATCTAGTTAAGGAATTTTTCAATAATGTTGTTGTATCCCATTTTTTAAGATTTTATTATAAGTACCTAATTCCCAAATAAACTAGAATTCTAAAACTATTGGGTTTTATTTTGTAACTTTTATATAATAAATAAGGAATTAAAGAGAAATAAAGTGCATAATTGTCATAGTATAGGATATCACTTTTCATTTTTCATGAGTATATAACCCAATATCTTTTTAGATGCATCACTGTAGATCACAAATACTTACCCACTTGTGTGTAATGTGATTATAGGTTCACTGATCATACTCTTATTCATCTCTTCAAAATTTTCTCATATTCATCCTTCTAGAAAAACACGATTCATTATCAAGTTAGATTGGTTAGGCTGCTTGAAAATTGTTGTATTTTTCTCACAAATATATGATAATACCTAGAAAATCCAACAAAACTACATACTTTTATCATAAAGGTTAGTCTATGACACCTTCAAATCGTTTTTGTTTTTAATTAATCCAACTATATCACATTTATGGTTATTACATGCCCTAATAATGTCATTTGGTCCAAGTATAAGTTAGATTGAGAACTAATCCTACCAGTTAGGAGGAAGACCAAATAATTATTTAGGAAACACATCAATGAATTCCATTAAAATGGTAATTTCATTAAGTATGATCTATTATTTAGTCTTAATCATTTTATCTTGATAAATTTTCTCATAATCTAAAAATATCCAGGCTTGAGATGAAGACACCAAATAATATTCATCCACCTCTTTACACTTATAGAGAATCAGAGGGCAATTCATAATACAGAATGTGACTTCCTTCAATCTGAATATTATATTGAATTTATAAAATTAAATACATTCCACAACTTGGATAACATAAAATTCCACTTAAGGGATACTAATAAGATTTTCAATAATAACATTCAAACAAAACATGAACATGTCATACAATAATCATAGAAGTTGTTTCCCGATGATAACAAATAATTTTGAGTGGGGACCCAAAGTTTTAATAAAACTCATAGATATTCTAATATAGAAGGAGTTGAAATAAAATATGACATAGACTACCCTTATGTTGAGATTACTTGTACTTTGGTCATCATGATACATATCAATATTACACTTTACTTGTTGCCTTATTGGGAGTGAATGTTGGTACCCATCATTCTTGGTATCCCTTAGAATAGAGAATTGTATTAGATAATACTCAACTTCTCAACATTTATGACATAGACCTGTCTTTGGTTCCTTATATTTAACTTTATTCCCATAAAACAAGTTACCCACTTTTCATGGAAATTGGATACTTTATGCCCTATTTTCCCACACTTAAGTTGTCACAAAGTACATTTGTGGCATTTACCTTGGTTTACCTTTCAAAATTTCTTAAACAAAGTAAATTGGGTATTCGTTACTTTATCACCTTAATCTAATGAACTTCCTTTACACACCATCCTCCTATTCTTTGAAATATTTTTACATTTAAGTATTTTATAGTTGTTAATCATGATTTTTAGAGCTAGTTTGGAATAATCACAATATTTATTACTTCATCACCTATCGTATTAACAATATCATTTAGGAATTCATCACATTTCCCCTCACATTTTTTACTCACTCAGTTCCACTTATTTATAGTCATTTAATTGAATAAAGGGAAAATCATGGATGATAATTTTTAAATTATTAAACTCATAAATGGTATACTACAAACACTAAAGGGGTAACATATAAATGACATAAATTTTTAACCTATGAATTTATTGGTCTTTAATTTAAGTTATCCATGATATATTTCTTTAAAAAAAATTGTGGTATTTTTTTGTTCCATTAATAATTGTTCTAAAGAATATTTTTTTTTACTAATGCATACCCCATGGTAGTGTCAAACTATGTTTGCAGAAATGACTATTTTTGTGCAATAGTGATGATCTATTCCATCTTAAAGCACATATTTCAAGGATATTTCCCATTAGTACCTTTTATCTAGAGACATATCCTCTTATAGTATCTATAGAGGGATGAATTTTCTTAGAAAAAATTAATCAATAGTTTACCAAAATTTAGTAATATTTTCTTATGTTTAGTATTATCCCTAATTATTTCACTATAGTTTTCTAATCTGAGTCCAAAAAATAACTGGGTTTTTCTCTGATACCAAATTGGAAAACACATTTCTCTAATACACATTATATGATGTTTTATTACAAAAACATACACATAGAACATAAAAAAAGGGTACTAAATACTATTTTATTTTGTAAATTTGGTAGAAAATTAACATTACACATGTATACAATATCATTATTGAAAATTTCCTTAATATTCTTGAAATTTCATTTCTCTTAAAACTGCATGGGACAACCTAGGGACCTAAATAAGAAATGGGGGAGTTATAAAGCCCAGTAATGGGATAAAAAGTATAAAAAAAAAGAAAAGTATTATATTTTATTAAATATTAATTTAGATGGGATTTAAAAGGGGTAGGAATGATAATCTTGAAAAATCAGTAATGATACAACAAGATTGCATAAAGGCAACATGGGAATGTAGAAAAAATTATACATTACATCAATAGCATAGGTCAAGGGTAATAGAAAAGAAATCAAAACATGGTAGAAAATGTACCATAATGAATTATTTTTACCCCCTAATCTCATATATGACAACTCGTGAGAATAAAAAATTACTTAATTCATTGGAGTGCTATATAATTTTGGGTGCACCTGTTACTTTCAAATCATGTACATGCATAAGTGTGCCACATAGATCATCAAAATAGGGACATATTTGACCACAATTAATCCAAAAAGTAATAATTTAGGAATAAATACATGGAATTACTAAATAAAATAAGTATATATATATATATATCTAGTCGAGTACCCTTGAGTGGAAAATGAAGCAGTATTCATTATACAAATATTGGGCATGGGAAATCACAGGATAATTCCAGCAACCTAATGGGGGTACGAATTTAATTGTGGGAGGGATTAAGGAGAGTTAAATGGGTTTTTCAATACATTGAAATAATAATGTGAGTAATAGGGATATGTAAGAATGTAATAAAACAAAAACAATTGGTAATTAAAAGGCATAAGATAAAAACATGCTTTAATAAAGAGGAGAAGGAGTGGATCCCTTAATTTAGGCATGGTAAAGACCTAGGTAAAGTTCATAAGGAGAGGATATAAATGATATATAATTATTATGACATAAATTTTAATGTAAAGGGATGTTTATAAAGGCCTTAAAAATAACAATTGATATTCAAAATTCCAATTACAATGAAGGTTCTTGAATTGTAAAGAATAAATTAAAATCCTTTACCTTGAGAGGGTGTTTCCAAATGTTTGGGAGGAGCTTCCAGAGATATTGTAGGAACCATTTGAGGAATATAAAGAGTAAATGGAAAAGTATATTAATTATCCAATGTTTTTAGTAAATTTTAAAGAGATATTAGTTGGGTTTATGTCAGAAAATATATGTGTTCTTTATTATTTTCCAAACATAGTTATTTGACTCTATACAATAAAGTAATAAAATCCAAAAACCATCCCATTTTATCAGATGGTTTCTTAAAAATATAATTGGTTTTTATTATTTTATTAGTACTTGAACCAATCACATTTAAATTATAAACATTATGATCTGTAAGTGAGTTATGTTTAAAAAGAATTTATTTTAAAAACCTGTAATATAATATAGGTGTTAGAGGATTCATAAATAATTTTTTAAATTAATAAAATAGCCTAAAAATTTAATTATATAAGGGGAAAATATATTTGTTCATGGATACATTTAATGTCACATATTACATCAATTTTGGTCCATTATGATGTCATAATACAACCCATATATTTATACCATATTTATGACAACCATGCTTTTATTACAAACTTAATCATGATTTATTACATAAACTATTCACTTGATATAACATGGATGATCGAGAGGTCTAGTGTCTTTGGGTCTTAGGATCATTACATAACAACTTAAAACATGAAATACAACATCTTTATTGAAAACTTCCTTTACTTGACCACTACATTCCCTCGTACTTAGCATTGCATGGGATAACCTGAGGATATACATAATAAAAGGGGTGATCTATAAAGCCCAGTAAGGGAATAAAAATAGAATACATGAGGAGTAGAATAAATGTTAGAAAATAGGCATATCAATAGATAACATGAAATACATGAACATAAAGGAATGATAAAGCATGATAATCATAACATGGAAATGTGGCAACAACACTTAACATGGAATTAGCATGGGCCAAGGCTCATTGCACATAGAGCATGAGTAAATCCTCATTGCACATGAAGCATGAGTAAACCCTTGTTTCACTTGAATTGTCATGAGTAAACACTCATTGCACATTATGTATCATGATACTATACATTACCCAATGCATTGGAGCGCTATAAGGGTGCACCCTTCATAAACATTTCATTTCATGCATAAGTGTGCCACATGATTCATAAAACATGGATTCATAAAACATAATCATTTATTACACGACAAAGGAATGTGTAATAAAACTTTATAATCAATAAGTAAATTTTCATGAAGGTAAATACCCTTGATGGATAAATGGGCATGGTATTCACTACACAATGGCCTTGGCTTAGAAAATAGGTTCAATTTCGGCAGTGTAACAGCGTGATATAAGAATTCATAAAAATTGTTGATGAGAGAGAAAGTAGTCTCTCATAATATCTAAATGAAATGGACAGTAAGGGGTTCATATAGACACATGTCCAAACAATTGTAATGTAATTTAGATTCATGATACAAAAGTATTTCTTGAATGTAACTGAGGAGAGAGAAGTTCCTTTCGGAATTTCAGCATAGTAACGGGTGTACATGCATGGCATTTAATGATAGAGAAAGGGGTCTACCATCATTAAAAAAAATAAGAGGGCAGTATGGGGGAGGTGTGAAACCATACCCCAACATTTATAATTGATATTAAAAGGGTATAACTATATTAATAAGATTGGACAGAAAAGTGAAAGGAAGAAAAACCCTTACATGGAAGTGTACTTCCAAAGTCTTGAGAGAGGCTTGAGAGAGGATTCTTGGGAGCTTGGGGCACCTTGGGAGGATTCTAGAGAGAGTAGGGAAGAGGATGGATGAACACAAAAGTCTTTGAGTGAGGAGGAAGTGGGAGCTTGGGTGGGTTTATATAGGAAAGGTGAGTGAATTCTTTATTATTTAGGTTTGGGACCCCATTCATTAAACTAATCCAAACCACAAATAAGCTCATGGTTTTTGCAAATGGATTTTAAAAAATGGGAGAGGAAAAAATTATTTTATAAGTCCAATGTCTGAACTTCTTTAAATAATGGGGTTGCTTATGTGGAGGTGAGTCACACTCCCATGGAAAATAATTTAGAAAGATAGGATGTTTAATAAGTCTTGAGTGGTCCATTAATGCTTTGTAAAATAAGTCAAACAAACCCAAAATCGAATTATTTTAATGTTAAAACATATATTGGACGAACATAAAGCTTATAGTATTTTATTACATCACTATTGGGTCATTAGAAGTCATAAAACACATTATATATTTAAACGGTATTTAATTTTTACCCAAAGATTTGATTGTGTCAGAAAATTATGAAAAATTCACTTTTGGATAATTTTGACCTCCTGATTCTAGAAATAACATTTATCTTATCTAAATAATTTTATAAATATGTTAATTTTCACTTTTAAAATAAAAACCCACATTAATCTAAAATTCACGAGTTTTAACAAAAATGGCTTTCGAACCTTAATAAAAATTACAATTGCATTCATAAAATTATAAGATAATTTATATATAATAAAAATTAATTTAATAATAATAATAATATTTTATTAAAATATAATTTAATTCAAAAATACCTTAATTTAATTAAATAGAATTATTAATTAAATAATAACTAAAAACACTATTTGTACTTTAAAAACTATTTACAATGTATCAATAACGACAAGAAAGTAAATTCATTATTATATACAAAAATAATGTACATGAACATATTACTAGATATTTGTTACATAACCCCTTAAAACTTCCGCATAAGACCTAAGAGTAAGAAGTGCGATGGTGACAGACTCTTGGGGTGGCTTAGATAACATCGCTCGTGTGGTAATCTCTACCAACTTCCACTTTTCCCGTAGACGGCCCCGTTCGAGCATGACATAATGAAGCTCAGCTTGGGCTTGGTCAAGATAGAAGCCCAAATATGCCACTTCTTTTCTGAGCTCTAACGAATAGGCTTCGTATGGAGCAATTCTACTAGATTATTCCATCGCTGCCTTTGTTTGAGTAAATTGGGTTTGTTAAAGCCTTATATTTATACTACTCATGTGATCACTATTCAACGGATATAAAAGTAACGGTCACAATTCTTAACATAAATCCAAAGAAGTTGACATTTTATAGAAACATTTTACATAAAGATACATTTAATTAGATCAAGAGGTATTTTCATTAATGAAACTTTGGGTCATTAGAATATTTAATTTTTACCTGAAAATTTGACTGTCCAAAAAAATATAAAAAATTCACCATTGGATAATTTTGATATGGTGATTAAAAAACTACTATTTTATAAAAATTATTATACAAATATGAGAAATTACGCTTTAAAAATAAAATCCCCATTTATTGAAAAATGGATTTTTTTTAAATAATAGTTTTCTGAAACTTATAAAATATACATTTTCACTTCATCAAATTGTATTATAATTTATATTTCATATATAATATTTAATAATAATATTTTACCAAAATATAATTTAATTAATGAACGTTTCTTAATTGAAATTCCTTATTACATAAAATTAAAATTTGAGTTTTGCTGTATTAAAATATAATTATCATCAAACTCATTACTTAATCATTTAAAAATAAAAAGCAGTAAGGATTAAACATAAAAATTATTTTAACAAAAATTAAATTGAAATATTCATACTATTAGAGTTGTGATTAATAAAAACTTATTACACCACTGAATTATTTAAGGGGATGGTGTGTTATTTTGATATTCTTATGGGGAGGTTCGGCCAACATGGTCTAGGTCATGATCTCAATGTGCTTGAAATTGTCCCATAAATGTTTTGAACCATGTTTTAGTTATTAGAAATTATATTGGGATTGATCAAGGAAAAATCCTAGAAAAACTATCTCCCTTGGGATCTTCTGATAAATGCACTTCATAGGTTATGATCCTACAAGTCAAGGCCATCGATTATTTTTTTTGCGTCACTAAGGATTTATCATAACCCTCTATGTATAATAATCATATGATCACTTTTCCCTGACAATATTATCAATGAATATGAGTCTTAATGATCTTCAAAATTTTATAGGTTATAACTTATTATAGTATAATATAACTAGAGTGGTGCATGTGTTCTCTATATTTACATTACATAAATAAGTATCTTATTCATTTAAAAATAGAATTTCATTTAAAAAGTTTTAATTCATTAATTTCTAAGCACTAGGTGACAGATTTATCAGTGAATGCTGGATCTGGGCCATTCACAATTTTTATTCCTTATTAATGTCATGAATATGATTTACCCATCACCATTTTAATCTCTAGTGTCTTGAAATTTATGATCAAGAACCCCTTTCTTATTGACTTTATCCCTTCTACAGATGACCACTGATTTTTCCTCTTTGAACAATAAGAGTTTTCCCACTGGATATTGGCATTATAGATTGGGATATTAAAGGAAAGACATTATTATTTTTCTCCCTCTCGTATTTATTATTTTCCATGTGTAAAACCCTTGTTTTGTACTGCCTAACCGGGATAAAGGTCTCATGGATTATGTAGACAGAACATTTGGTATTTTTTGATGGGGAGGAAGAAGGAACTTAGCTATACATTGTACATTGAGTAATAAATACATCTAGTATAATTTTATGTGAGTTGTCTATAACAACTTCATAATGTTTTCTGCGATTTCTATTATATGTAAAATAAGGTATATCAAACTAGTACACCATGAAAATGAAATAATTAATATAATAAGCCAATATTTTGATTAAATCCTTTATCATAGAAAACTCAGGGATCCCATCATGTTCATTAGGTTTTATACCAGACATGTGGTCACCTGATGGGTGAGTCTTCCTTTGAAATTATGATGAACTAAAAATCTTGATAACATGAATTTTACATAACATGTGAATTATTTTTACATAAATATAACTTAACATGTGAATTGTGATAATTTAATCCTAGTATAACAATTGAATTATGATAATTTGAACATTGTATATATGTGAATTATAATAATTCGTAAGCTAGCATGGCATGACTATGGTGATTCATCTTGGGCAGGATAATCCTTCAGTTTATAATAAATGGTTTGTTAATTGGTTTGAATAAATTGAATAATTTTGATTACGGTAATATTTTTGAATTGTTTGATTCATAGAACTATTGTTTTTTTTATACTTGATATTGTTGGCATGTTACCTAAAGGCTTGATCAACTATCTCCTGAGATGTGGTACCAGTGATTCTTCCTGATGCAGTAGAATTCACCACTTGATGTGGTTACTTCCCATTGGTATATTATCCCTCCATGGGAAGATTTAATAAACTCGATAATAGCACATTCTCATGGACCTAGTGAGATGGTTACTTTATGCTTGGCACGGTATCACATCGTGGGAGATGCTAGATACTCCACCGTGAGATATTCGCTTGGATTACAATGTCATTCTTCGCATTACCCTCAGGTGATGTGTGCCACTGTAACATTCCAAAATTCTAAAAGAATAACATTTAATTACATATTATATGTGGCATGAAACATTGATCTTAAACAACCCATTAAATATATATCTTTAAATTTAATAGCTTCAATAGCTTGTGAAACATGTAACCCCCAGTCTAAATGAATCATAATATAGTACACCGTTATAACATAGCCATTAATTTGGTGGGTATAAACAGCAGGAACTAAAATATAAAAATTATATATTTTACATGTTTAAAAGTAATTCATTGTTTTATATTGATTATAAATAAAATAAGAATCATTTAAAAGGGAATTTGTTTTCCGAAAACTATATTTTTTTATAAAATACGGTTTAGTCATGATCTATGATCTTAATTTAAAATTATCCTTTAATGCATTCAAAAAAAATTATTTAATAAAATTAGAATCATTTTTTAAATAATCATTCCAAAATTATCTTAGCAAATATTTTTGGTATTTTTCTTAAAACAATCATTTTTTGATGAATAATGAAAATTACTAATTTTTATTGAAGAATGCATTTTTTGTTTAAACGATTTACGATGTTAAATTATATTTTAAATTGGATTTAAAGTAAAAATATTTCAATTATATTAATATTTAAATAATTTAATTCATTTATTCAATTTCATGTTGAATTTTTATATTAAAACATTTTATGCTTATGATAATAGTATCTTTGATAACCAACTTTTTCATTAGGTCTACGGGTATAATTTTAAATTGGATTCTAACAATTCTGTAAATTAAATTTAGAAAAATATATTCCATATTTTGAATCAAGTTAATATATATTATATAATTTTATAAACTTAATTTTTTTACAATTTTAAAAGAAAAACAAATAAAAATAATTATTATGGTTAAGGTAAAAAAGGTTTTACCAGGGGTTAAATAAAGAAGAGAAGGGTTAAAATAATCTACCAAAAGATAAAACTGATATTGAATGGACATATTAACACCCAATAAAATCCCTAATTTTAAAATAATTTTATTTTTATGTTTTTGGAATGCGAATTACTTTATCATTTTTTATTCTTTGGGGAAATTTCATTGTAATTTCCCAAAGGGTTCCCTTTCTCCACATATAAAAGGGACTCTCCTCCCTTAACATAAAAACACCTCTCAAGAACATAAAATTAAACAAACCTAGAAAAAATAACTCCCAAAAATCCTTTGAAACATTTTATATCTTCTGGTCTTCCCAAAATACCAACCCCAAGGTCCTTAAGACGATATCCAAAAGAGGTTTCTCTTAGAGATGGTAATTATCTTAACAAAGAACTGACATTTTATTTATTATTTTTCCACATTAAATTATATATTAAAACATAACATATAGTAACCAAAATATTTTCCATATAATTATCTTTTACAATGTATATGGAATAGAATTTATCCATCTCCTCCTCAATCAAATGGGAAATGAAATCATCAATCGTGTGTTTGGAGGACTACCGCCACACAAACCAATGTAATTTGTTTTTCATAACCACCATTCAAGGATGGATAAAATGATGAATTTAACATATGTATATGATATTTATAATATTTATATACTTATATAATTACAATATCACAGATTCCTTTTTACATTCCAATCATTTTAAATTTCGATAAAGTCTCTCGGGGGTACGGCGGACTAGCGTCTCGAAAAGTGAGGCAATTCATTTCTCCCTTACTATTTATATGAATGAAATAATAATAAATTTAATAAATATATGTGATTTAAAAGAGATTATATTAATTATTAATGGTTAATATATCACCCAGTTCCTCACCCATTCACCCATTAAGGAAATGATAATGTTGATTGTGTGTGTGTACAACCTATTGTCTCCAAAAAGCGATGTGATCCATTATCCATGTTCAAATTTAAATAATGATTGAATAAAATTTAAAAAGGTAGTGTTAACCTTAATATTTTTATGTAGATAATTTAACTATATAATTTTCACAATAATGTTAAATTTAGTGAAAAAGCATGCATGTGAAAACAAGGAAAATAACATCTGAAACAATTAAAATAATGAAATATTAATAATGAACAGGTGAAAAGGTGTTATAAAATAATCATAGATTATATTATAAATATTAATGTGGATATAAGGTAAATTAATAACATGATTAAAACTATTATAAAGGATATTAATGTATGTTCGACTAAAAGGAAATGCGGGTTAAGGGACTTAATCTCAATTCCCCCTTCATTGAGGCATATTATAATGTTATGTACCTAATTTCCTCTAAATGTGGTATATAATTCCAATTTTACATTTAATTTCATAATTACTTAATTATTAATTTTATTTTATGTTTAAATTTTAATAATTTCATCTAGGTGCATTTCACATAATATTTACCATGTCGTAAAAAATTTCATAGCTCAATTTCTTTTCATTGGGTTATATTACTTCTACATCATCATTAATATTATAATATTATGTTTGTAATGAATTTTTTTTATCTTATGTTTTATTTCCACTTGATATATGTGGATTTATAGTTTTTACACAAAATATTTTCATTGATTAATTCTCAAATAAATATTATGGTCATTGTAAGTGTTTATTTCACAATCATATTCTAATGGAGATAATTTATTACTAAATATTAGTTTATAGAAATTATTTAATCATTTTATAATAAACCCATTTCAATTTAGCAAACTATTATTTTTAATGATATTTTCAAGTAATAGTCCTATTTTTCTATTCTTTGGTTCTTAAAATAATATAGAAAAAAAATTAATAAAATTCGACTTCATTTCTCTCTTCAAATATAAATATTTTCTCTTTTAATGCCATGTTTTCTAAAAAGGAATTAAATTTTTTTAACCATTTCAAAATGATTTATTAAATAATTTTTTACCCATTTTGACTTTTTCACCAAATTTCTTAAAAGTAATCTTCATGCCATTTTCAAAACAAGTAATTTTAATATTTTACTAAAAATTTGAAAGGGGAATTTGTTTTAATATACTCAGAATATACAGAATTTCTTTCCATTAGGACCACCCAATGTTTTACAACATCCTTTATAAGTTTAAATTTTTTTTCAAAGAAATTTATATTCAAATTTTTTTGTGAACTTTTAGTTTTAAAATTTTTTTCAAAGTTAAAAATGTTATTTTCCTCATTAATTTCTTAAATGGCATACTATGGTATCTCTATTAATCAATGATAGCAGCACTTTATTTCAAATATGATCCACTAGGTATATATTTTATTAATTTCATCCCAATTATTTATTTCGATGGTTTGTGATCATTTATACCAAATAGATAATTATTAGTCACTTTATTAATTAATTTTCTTGTATTCGTTAACTTTATATTGAAGCATGAACTCTCTTGTGATCATTATAAAACTAATTTCTCATTAGTATAAATATTCTTTGTATCATGAATATGATTTTTTCCAAAACCATATATGATTTTTACATATTTTGTTTATTTTATATATCTATATTGTTTGTATCGTTTTTATGATTATTTTCTAAACCGTACACCATTTTTACATCTGGTGTTCACTTTGAATGTTATTTGATTAACTAGGATATATTGATAAATTCATATTCCTTAATCTATATGATTATTTATTGATCATTCATATGGATTCATGAATTAAATAAATAATTTAATATAAGAGGAATTCTTTGTATATTAAGTGTTAGGTGGGACCTGGAATTATATATCCCCTTGATGCATCAGTTGTCTCACAAGGTGAATCAGTAAGCTAGCATTAAATGAGTTCATATCTATGGTTTTAAACTTTCTTGTGGAAGACCTTTACTTTAGAGGTATCATGTTCCTGATAACCTGACATTCAATAATTAAGAACTTCCTTCATTGATAATTGATTAATTATTATCCATCATATTTCCAAAATGATATTATCTATGAATGAATTTCATTATCAGTTTATTTGTTAAATGGAATGTGTTTTCAGTTATTTACCTTTCCATATTAATTAGTCCATATCAAGTCCTAATATTAATGTTATTGATTAAATGTCATATTATTCAATTTATTTATCTTTCCATATATATTATGCTATTCAAATTATATAAATGTCATGTGAGTTCAGTTTTTTATCTTTCCATAATTATGATTTTTTATTCATGATAGCTTCTACTATTCTTAATCGTCGCTAAGAATTTAAGCACAACATTATTTTTTCCCTTCCCCAGTAATCCATGAATTTGTTGTGATTTATATGAATGGATATAGTATAGGGAATAATTTTATTCTCAAAAAAATATGATTTAATTTTTGTTTTTAAAATATAATATTGGAATCAAATATGTAAATTTTTAACCAAGACTATAGACATATTCGGTCCATCGGGATATGATTCATTATATCTTATAACAATGTAATAAATTAAGAAAGTGTATCCAAGATATAGGGGCGAGGGTTGCTACAACTATGGGAAGATGTAAGAGACACTAGAAAGGGTATATATGCATGGATACAATTGTTACTTGTTTACTTAATACATTTCATAAGAGATTAATATAGATGTAATAGAATCCTCTAGTGGCATGGACAATCTATCATATTATTGGATGATCCACTAAATGAATGTGATATCTATCCTGGAGTTGAAGAATGTTTGGCTGACCAATGGTGTCTACCCGGAGCCTGAGGGTTTGTTGGTTTATTTGATGTTTGTATTAATTTATGAATTTATAGCCCTGATTATCATTTTATTTTTTGAAATATTTATTTCAACTCGATTATTTTGACATTGTGGGTGGAAACCTAAAAATTTGTGCTCACACCCTATTTGGTAAAAATTTGGTACCCAGGAATATTTCATAGATTTAGGTATGGAAAAGGAAAATGGGCCATATTCTTGATTTTTTTAGATGGGTTATATCTTAGAGATAGGACCGACATGGGGTTCAGGATAGAGGCTTTAGAGTCTTGTATTTTGAGTCTATTTTTTCCTTTAATAGTATGACTCTTATCAGGTCATTTTGTTTCATTCAGCATGAAATTTTGTGGATTCAATTATTATGTGAATCATTTATTTTATTCCATTTATTTCTACATAGTTACAAGATTGATTTTTTATTTTATTTCTATTCATACCGAAACTCTTTTCCTAAGGTCATAGTCTCTCCACTCTATTCCTTTCACCCTCATTAGTAATTGTTAGCCTCTAGGAATGTGAGGAGGTATGCCTAAATTCCAACATCTAACCTAGCTTATCTATGTGAGGGATTATCATTTTGGGGATGTTATACTTTGCATATCCTCTATTGACTAATTCATCATATCCTTTATAGAACAGAAACATTTCATTAGTATATCTCAAATTACTAAAGATATCTTAAATAACTTCTATTGATCATCACTTGGGTTAGATTGATATCTCATTACTATACTCAAGGCATAGTCGATGTCTAACCAGGTTTCTAACATAACATACATGACTAACCCAATCACTGGAACATATAAAATCCTTTCCTTTATATTTATTACTTTATCTATATGAGGAAAAAATATCTAGGAAAGATAAATTTCATGAGACATGGTCCGTAATCCAATATTGTATTGTTCTATACTGAATCTCTTTAGTATCTTTTTCAATGTTTGTACCTTGAAATAGGTTGATCGGAATCTTGGATCTATCACAATGTTTCTTAATCCTAAAAATATATGTTTATTATGCTATGTTCGTTTTAAATAAGTATTTATTACACCAGGATTTAACGGACTGAAAGACTTATGTTTAATTTATAATAAGTAATATTTCATTGAAATATAATACTAAGAAAAGAAACACACTCCGACTAAACCATTTATAGACACAAGTCTCACATTAATTCTTTATAATACCAAGTCCCATTAGGGATTCATTGAATTAAATGTTCTATGACCTGAATTATTTCTTTAACACATAAATGTTTCTTTTCCATTTGTATACCTTTGTGGAATACTTTTGAGTCAAAAAACCCTTCATGTTGTGTCATGTAGAAATATTTATGATTTTTCCCATTAAGGAATTTATTTTAACGTCCATTAATAAAATCTCATAGTCATGGAAATCCACAATGTAAATTACAATATCGAGGGATTTATGCATTGAAACAAGGGAAATAATTTCATCATTGTTTAACATGTCTATATGTGCTCATTTTCATCTTTAATATCCATTTTCAACCAACAATATTTACATCCACTGGTGGATCTACCAAAATCCATGATTTTCTTTAGTACATGGAATCCATTTTATAATGCATGGATTTTTTCAAATTTTCAACATATGTTCTACTTATTAAATCCGTATTGCTTAGGGGATCATTCTTACCAACTAATAATTAGTAACCAAACTTGGTGATTATAAAACTATATTATTATGGTTCCCTAGCCTCTCTTATAATTCTATATATTTCTTGTGTCTCTGAAATATCTTCTTCCACAGGGATTTGCAGAATTTGTTCATGATAACTCTTGTATAACTTCATTCAAGACTTTATTATATTCTATCCACATTTCACTATCTCTTGTAGATATTTGTTCCATATTTAGTAATATTTTGACTCTTAACACTATAAGCTTTCTATATGAGGGGTCATATAGGTAATATCTCGTTGTTTCCATGGGGTATCATATATAAGTACACTTATTGACTAAAGAGGTATATTTTTAACATAAAAAGTATTTTACAAATTCTTTTCAACCACACACATGTAAATTCAACAACATGTTTTTTATTTCACACCAAATTTTGTGTAGAATAAGAGTTATCGATTTTTTTGGAACTTCATTTAGATTATATATTTTTATCTATAATGTGTATCCCTAAAAGGATAATGGAATACTCACATGACTCATCATTTATCTCACCATGTCTAAAAAAGTGTTGCTTCTCTTTTTTATTACACTATTTCGTTGAGGTGTATAAGGAGTAGTAAGTTGAGAAAGAATCCCAAATCCCCCTAAGTAATCAATGAAGTTTTAATTAATATATTCTCCACCATGGTTGTCAACTTTATTACTATATTCCACGAATCTCTCAAAGGAATCAAAATAATACGTTATCAAGTAGACATATACATATCTATTCAAGTCATCAATAAATGAAATGATGTATGATTACCTACCCATTGATTCAATTATAAATGGTACACAAACATCATTATGAACTAATTCATTAATATTTTTGTCCCTTTAATATTTTCTACTAAATATTGATTTTCTCATTTTACATTGTAACCATGTGTGACATACACCCAGTGGTTTTAGTTCAAAGGAATCTAAATTTCTATCTTGATTCAATTTTTTCAAACTACTTTCATTTATATGAACTAGTCATTGATTCAATAGTTGAGTGTAGTATGATCCCTGTGATTTATTTAATTCATCAATTGTCATTACTCAGTTCATGAAATGAAGAACATAAATTCCATTATTTAAATATAAATTACCATAAAAATGATATCTTTATAAAATAAGTATCCATTATTCCTCAACATGAAATTAAATCCATCCATATCATGTTTGGATACAAAAAAAAAATTTGGTAATGGATGACACATAATAATGATCATTAAAAATAAATATCATTCTCATCAGTAATGTGATGTTATAGTCCCTAATAGACATAATACTAAATTTGTATATTTCAGCTACTCATAGATCTACGTGCACTCATCAAATAATGATAAATATACATGATTTCTATATTTTTAGATATTTTTGAGATCCCTAATCTATATCTAGTATCCAATTTGTGGAAATAAATAGATTTCACTTGATAAGAAACAAACCTGAAGCTTCCCTTTTCTTCTTTTCTAGGGTAAAATTTTTCTTTTAGTATCCCATCTTTCCACATGAGAAATAGATTGCATCATGTTCCATTTGATTCTCATTGATCTTTATCACATTGGATGGAAGTTTCACTGAAGAATTGGACTAAGAGCTCTTCTCTTGGATTTTCCTTTTATTCACCATAATTATGGAAGGCTTTTCACACTTTGTTTCCTTATAAAATTGTAAAAGAAGAGTGAGTTAACCAAGGAGAGACTTATCAATGTTGTTTATATTGAAATTAACAATATATCTAGATAATATTTGAGGGAGTGATGAATAAATAAGTTCAGTGCATAATTATTCTAGTAATCTGAACCCTAGAACCTCTAGGAGTACAATGTATCAAATGAGTTTTACTATATAAGGCCCAGATAACACATTCTCTCTAAAATTACTATGAAATAGTGTTGTGGATATATAAAATTGTTTTTTTCTTGCTATGTTAATGGAGAAACATATCCTAAAGGTGTTTGAACCATTATTGGAAGTTATAACCAATAATACAACTGTATATATCTATTAATGATGCTAAGTTTAATTTTGATGATGTACATACCATTACATTATAAAAAAAGATCATATTATTGATACATTAATTGATTATAATTTTTGTGAGGCATAATAAAATTATTTTTATGAAGTCTCTTGTTATTTTATAAGGACCAAACAACCATTACCATTGAACATTGAATAGTTCCTCAAACATTATAGTGGAAAGGATCCATATTCCCCTTCTCATAAACCATGAAATGGCTTATTCAATTACTCAAAGGTATTTAGGTAGGCTTATATTTTCCAACAGCAGGCTTGCATCATCTTAATTTGCTAAGTGGATTCCCTAATCTAGAAATACTAAGAGGGGTTTCCTCAACACTTTACTACAAGTTACACAAATTTTATAAAGTTTTATCCCCATTTATATAAAGTTTTCAAGTCAACCCAAAACGTTCATAAGAGTTCCCCATATAAAATTAACTGTCTGAATAGGTTTGTCCAAACACATAGTTTTATTGGTATTTCTCCTAATCAAGTAATAGAAGGCTTAATTTAACTAAATGTTAGATTTATGTGTTTTTATTATGTATAAAATTTTCATATTTTATCTTTTACATTCCTTATTAATATTAAAGGTATTTTACTTAAGTATTTAACCATGTTTTTATAAAACATTTACACGTAATATATTTATATAAATTCCGTCTTTTCATATATATCCATTTATTTATGTGATCAAATTATTGTATCAATATAATAAATAATGCATGAGAAAAGAATAACTAAATAAATAAATGCCCTGATCATGAGATTATATAAAGGGTTAATTTTTTTAATAGAAAATAAATTAACCTATAACCTAGTGGAAAACCATTATGTCAGTCTTCGAATGATTTATATCACTTCATCTGAATACCTATATATTACCTTCATCATCCCATTTCCAACTTGAACCACCTCCATGTGCCTTGGGATACTCCATTTATTACATGTGTTTCTAACTCACACATTGGTGGGGGGAAACAATGGATTGGTTAAAGGGAATTATGTAAATAACCTTGGACACGTAGGTCCTACATATTAAATGAGGGAGGGAAGGCCAATAGTCTATCAAATTTAATTTTACAATTAATAATTCAAAAACCGTGAAATAAAATAAATTAAACCAATTCATAACTGAGTCTTGTTCAAGCTCATGAATAGACATACACATGAAAAATATATATGAAAAATTACACTAGATAACATTAATTTATATTTGTTATTTATTATTAAGATAAAAACGCATGAAATAAATAATTAATTAATTCCATTTTATCTTATTGATGAATTAAATTTTCTTAAATATTCTCATCATAAATGAATTCATGGAAAATAAAAAAAATAACCAATAATTAATGATAATTAATAAAATCATTAATCATATATTTACTTTTTGAAACATTTCTAAATTTTCAAATACATCCAGTGTCAATCAATGGAATTAGGTTTTATGTTTTTCCTTTATATGGAGACTATATGGTGTTTATTTTCAAGCTACACACTGTGTGCCTCAAATGGTGTGTACCCAGGATAAATGCATAGGGATTTGTTTTGTATCTCAACTAGACTACATGATTTGTACTATTTAGATACCCATCATGTATCACAAATTTCACATGTCTACTCAACACGTTGATAGACTCGATGTGTTCGTTAGATGTGGGGCCACATGACATGTACTTCGGCTACACGCCATGTGTTTCACTTTCCATGTGGCCTCCAGAATCACCAAATAACCCTATATGTGATTCTTATGTGATAATTAATGGATTAAGTAGTGTGTACACTAGCTACACACTATGTGATTCATTAATTACATAGGAATCTGTTATTATGCGGTTAGAAACTATATATTTAACTACATGGTTAGAAAATATTTTATTGTTAAACCATGTAGATTTTACAACGTGTACGCTTGCTACACATCGTGTAATATAATATGTTGTGTACCAGGTTTGCTATATCTATATATGGTGTGTAATAAATTCACCAAAAGTACTTATTTAATGAGGATTCATGTATCCCAGGATATTTCTAGTTGTATTTCACTTGGGAACATGGAGTGTACTCAAACTACACGATGGGTAACCGAGTCTCTTTAGCAATAACCCATGAAACTTCCTCATGTATTCTTCAGTCACTCTTACTCAATTCTCAGTCCTTTAATAAAATGTTAATCATAGAATAAAGTAATTAAAATTTCAAATGCATGTTAATTTAACATTTGATTAAAGAATGAATAATCTGGAAATGAAAAATCTGACCACTATTTTGTATATTGATCAAAAACATATAAATACATATAAATTCAAAAGGTGGCCACTTTGATAACACATGAAGGTTATGATCATAGTGGAAGCTCTTAATGGAAATAAAAATTTTGTTAGAATCAATGGATTATTCTCTAATTGAGAAAGACATAGATGTCATGAATAAAGAAATTTTTAAATCTAATATTGATATAGAGAATCCCAAAACCCTGAAAGGATATCAATATGTTAAATTTATAAATAATTTATATGAGATATAAAGGTAAAATACCTGGTCTGAGGATCTTTCTTCAATGAGGGTTTTGATAATCTGAAAACCTTTTCCAAATTACCTTCAATGTGTTAGCTGGATCCAAGTGTAGAATCCCTATAGTGGTGATCCACATGTACTTATTTGACATCCAAGAAACACCATTATGATTTAAAGTGATAGTGAAATGAATATATCATATTTTATTTTTCATCTTGATCACTTCTAGTTCCTTCAGGCATTAAAAATTCACTTTAGTTCTAATAATTATTGATAAGAGGAGAGAAGCAAGAATTTGAGAGAGAATTATAAGGTGCATAACGATTCTCAATTCTTGATTAACCCTACAAAATAGAAATGAACATTTATTTATAGATTTAGGTTCTATTTTAAAATATCATTTAATAACAAAATGACCCTTAAATATTATAATAAACAAAATCTTACACCATTCCATAAAATAAGAATATTATAATTATTTTATGGTGTGCAATAATTGGTGCAATGATAAATATTACTTTATAGTATTGTAAATTAATATTTATCACTTGAAAATACCTTTGTCTACTCATACTCCACCATATTTAATGACTACTTGAAAAAATATTATATTCATAGCCAAGATAATAAATATTTATTAAATATTCAATAAATAAAATATGTATATTTTATTCATAATAAGGTGAATAATTTATTATTTAATTTATGTGATGAGTAAAACATGAATAAAGTTATTCCCCGGGGTGGAGAATAATATTTATCCCAATAATTATATTCAAATTTAATTTAATGGGGTTTAATGAAAACACTTAGTGTGTCACCCTTTAGGATTCTTTCTCATTCGAATTAGGTGTTATTGCCTGAAGTTTAATATTACTCTATAGCAATGGGTCAATACACCCAATAAAAAGAAATTAATATTCTAACCATGGAATCCACCCTTGAACACTTTCTATTTAATATAATCCCTTTATCTAAATATATCATAAAGAATTTGTCACATCTATGTTATCAACAAGTATGTTTGATACATATTTCTCTGACTATCTAAAATAAACACTTCTTTACACCATATCCTGGTAGTTCAATGTGATACTTCTATTCCAATAAAAGAGATGATATATTTAATTCTATCAATATGGAAGGGATAAATCCCACTTCAGCTTAACCATTAATAATATGTCATTCATTACACACCCAGTATACTCTACATCCCATGAATATATGTAGTCAGTATTTTTCTTAGTAAATCTAAATGAAAAATCAATACATGTGTTAATGATAATATTAATTTTTAAGGACCATTTCACATATTCACATATAAGAATATTTGATGACACATAATAATACAGAATTCTAAATCCCGATTCTATTTTTATAATCTTCCATATAGGATATTACTAAGTGAAAACTTCATGAGAATAAGTCTCATGCACATACGATTACTCACACCTAACAGTCAATATACTATGTTCCCCATCATAGAATGGTATTTTATCGTATAACTATATTTAAGAATATCATCATACAATTTTGAGGGTCTCATCATAGTAGAGGACTACTATAACTTATCAATTTGATAGATACTCATGGATATTATCACATCAAACTCTTGCAAAAAAATTAAAAATACATAATAATATGTTTCATTAATATTAAAATCATTAAATATACATGTACTAAAGGTAAAAATAGTTTTTTCCTAAAATGCTGACTCCAAAAACTATAAGACCTCGTGTCCATAAGAGTGTGAAAATATCTAAGGAAATTTGAAATTTTGAGATTATGAGTTGGGTTATTTTGATAATCAAGATTCAAAATGAAATTCAATGGATTCTTAATCACATGAATGGTTTTTTTGGACTTATAAGGAGGATTTTGAGATGTCATGGGGGCTCATAGGATCCTTAGGAGTGATCGGGTGGCTACTATAGCCAAAGCAGTAAAATATACACCTACTATCCAATAGGCACCATCGACTAACTGATGGTAACAAAAGTGGGAAAAAATATGGTTTTTCAGATAATATTTAAATAAGGTACAACCCCATCTCTTTCTCTCTATTTTCTCATTTGGACCTAGGGTCGAACTTCCTTTCTTCTCCGTTTCTCCCTCAATCAATGGGGAATTTTTGAGGCTATTCTTTAGTGATTTAATGTGTGTCTTTGACTCTAATATCCTCCATGGATATCCTCCTACTCTCTTCTATAATATTAGATTCCTAGTTTAGGTAATTGATACCAATTCCTCAATATAATAGTTGAATTATTTTTTTATCATGGGTTTTCCATGCTTCGTATATAGAGTAGATCCCATTGTGATGTCTTCCCAACATTTCAGGTCATTATGAAAGAGGTGAGCAGACACTTTTATTTTTATTGGTTTTTTAATCAATTTAAATATAAATTAATATTTATTTTAGGTCCTCTGTTGGGTATTTTTCTCTTATTGAGATGTGAACATCTTGAGATGGTGTCATCCAATAGCAGATGGTCATTTTAAACAGGTGCATCATAGTTTATAATTTTCAAAGGTTTTTGAAGTAGATTTATTTAAATTGGTATTTTTCTTTGATCTTTTGGTTAGCTTTTTGGACCTAAATATGTTTCCAGTATTTCTTGTGTAATTAGTGAGCATTATTTCCAAGTTATAGCGTGATGTCTTCAGCCTATGAATTTCTAATCATTTATGCATTTTTGAATTAAAATTTGAAATTGTTTAAAAAAATTAAAGTTAATTATTTAAAAATAATTGGATTGTAAATAATATATTTTGTGGGTTTTTTATGAGAAAATGATTTGGGTGTTTTTACAATGGATTGATGATCTAGGAGAGCCTCAGTGAGAGTTTTCAGGCTACCTTGAAATGGGGTTTCACTTTGGTTAGTAGTAGGTGGTCCTTATACATATTCCCTTTGGTATTATGTATTTAAATATTTTTATGTGTTATGTGGGTCCCCATCACATTAGTTTTTTATCATCTTTAAAAAAATATGTTTTATAATTAAAATTAAATCCTTAAAATGAATTGTAGAGGCTGTCGAATAGAGCTTCTTATATCGGCTGGACATCGCAGACACTAATGTATGAGAATATAAATAGGATCATGTTACATGATGTATAAGGACTTCATTGAGGGGTGTTAATGAACTAATTGAAATGAAAATGATGTAGTGAATTTAGTGATAATTCAACTAGTGATTTCTAGGAAAATAGGGGTGATTACTAAAGATACACAGACGATGAGTTTGTCCATGTGAGATACCCAAGAGGTATTGGGATCATTGAGATGATCATGGGGATAATGATATTCCATAAAAGGATATGATTTCTTACATATTTAGGATTGACAGATAATAGAGTACTGGTGGGGTATTTTGGATGACCTAGGATTCCTAGAAAGGGGGATAGTATTAAGACCATATCCCTATTGTGACTTTCCTAGGAGGTGTGAGATGCAACAATGTGACCCAAGGGGGCCCTAGTTGGTTCCCTTTTGACTTCTGAAGCTAAAGAGATATTGAATAAGGGAATAGGTGGAGTTGGTTCCATGTATCAATATAGAACCTTTACCAATGATGTGTGCCTAAGGATTGTGGATAGTTGTAATGGGTTTAGGTGTTTGACCAACCCTTTATTTATATTCATGGTTTTATGTATTTACTTTGTATGAAACTAAAGGTGTAATGATGTGATTATTAAGACCCAATAGAAGTGCCTAACAATATATGATGGTCACTTTGTGGATTATGATAGGTACTTCCTAGTATTCAACCTTTAATCCTTATGAGATACTTATAGGCTAGGGATCAGACTTGTTGATGTCATCTTGGATGGGTGGAGTGTATTTTGGGATCTGACTTTTGATCAGTGTAAATAATTCCCAAGACACAAAGATTTGATCTCAATTATATATGGGATTCCCTCAATTGCATGGGTCCCTATGATTCATAAAATATCTCTGATCTAGTCATTTACCCTTGGAGATTTTATTATGATCACTACTATATTGGTGGTATTTCTGGGTCATCCCTCGGATTTCGACTGTCAAGCCTAATGATATTACATGTTCTTGATCATAATACCTAGTATTCATAGTATTTGGTCATTAGAAAATGTGACATGGATAAGGTTCTTTTTAAATCATTTATTGGTGTTCCTGGTAATCAGATTAATCCATTTATTATACCCAATGTTTGGAGATATTATTTAGATGTTTGGGATTTGGTTGTTGATTATTTTATGATGATATATTTTTTTTGTTTGAGACATAGATTCATTTATTCCTAGGTTACACTCTATGATACACTTTTTATATATTTTTAATCATATCATGATGTGATAAAGAGTGTTTTAAGACATTTAAAAAATTATCATATGATTTTTAACATAAACTTATACTAATAAAAAATATGATAATCACAAGGCCTATTGTATTTGGAATAATAGGCACATAAAACATCAAAGAAACTAAAAAACATATTTATTTGTATTCTCCTTATTGAGATCCTAAATTCATTTGAGCTCCTAAAACAATAAATTATAACCATGTTAAATACATAAAACAAATGGTAGAGATAAAATACCCAATAGGGGAATAAACATGATGAAAAAACATAACACTTGAGTCATCTGTATAACGTGGAATTATAAAATATAATGCTAATGTTTGAATCACATAGGAGAATAACATAAAAAATACAGCATCTTAATATCATGGTAATAGAGAAAATGTGGAAGTAACATATACCATGACATAAAAATTATTCAAAGAAAACTTCATAGACAATATAAAATGGTGGAAAAAGTCACATAGTGGTTAAGGTTTACTCCTTAATCTCATACGTTATGTCTCTTGATATTAAAGATTTACCAAATCCTTTGGAACTATATATGGATACATCCATGATAACATGTTCAATATTATGTGTGCCAAAAAAGTGACTCAATAATAATACATAAAAATAAGAATCACCCATATAAATAAATGGGTTGCATAAGCTTTCTTCATATCACAATAAAAGAAAATTTCATAAGGAATTCATCTCAGAGATGAAAATATGGCATATATTTCCCTATCGATGTAATGGATCATAATCTAGGTATATCTATGAGATATATATATACATAACTTTTAACAAATCCAAAACATCAAATGTTTTCATCATTGATGAAACTTTATTTAAAATATTTCTTGGAATATTTTCTGAGGAAAATATTTTTTCACTTTGAAATCACTTCTTTAAAATAATAAAAACATAATATTATAGAAAAAAAATTATTTGAAAATTACCATGAAAATTTTTAAAGTAATTTTTAAATACTTTATTGGTCATGATAGTTATATATTCCATTCATGTCGTACAAGTTAAAAACACATTTCATTCATACCTTTGTAAAATGTCAAAAGGATCCTTGTTTCTAAAGAAGTAAAAATGATTAATTTTTAAAACATCTTGAAAAAATTCAAACATGGGAAAACATTATTTTAATAAATAATCATATATTCTTAATAATATTATTTAAACCATTTTAAGGAAAAATTTTACATGGTAGAAAATGAATTTTGTACCGAAAATAGAAAAAAAGATATCTTTTCCTAAAAACATTTTCCTAGCAATTTGAAGTACCAAAGAGATAAAAATGGAAATATTTCTTGAAATGTTCATAAATAATCATAGGAGAATAAAATTGAAAGGTTTTACTATAAAATGATCAATTAATTTCCTACATTAGAAATCGAATTATAAATAATCCCAATTAAAATGAGATTGAAACATAAACCCCTATCAATTTTGTAACTTTTGAATCATAACTCCCGTAAATTATGTAAATGAATTATAATGTAAAATATAATTAAATATAAATTATTGCTGGTATAATGTGAAAAGGAGTAGTATATACACCATTTAAAATAAATTAGGTGTATAATAGATCATGTGTCTCAAAGAAGGAAGTTTTGGGACGAACCCCCTACCTCAAGTTGAGACTTGACCGTATATGTATTTTATCTCCTACATAATAAACATATATCAATTATTACTTTTCTTGAGAACCTTTTCCACATTTAATACCTTATATTTACAATGGTTCAGGGGATAAATATAAAAAAATCCAACATTACCAACAAGAAAGTACTATGTGAGACTCGAATATGAGACCTCACCAAGAACCCTATAAATCCTCCTACACTACCTTATATTTACTCAATTTATTTTAAAACTAAATCACTTATTTCTACACTGGTAGTTGTGTGGATGTTCAGTTTACGAATTAAAAAAGTAATCGGCGTGTTGATCTTCATCAAAGAGGTCATTGTGACATCATCTAAAGAATAAATATCTTGAAATAATTATCTTATTTACAAATAAATCCTAATTTTAAAAATAACCGTGAATTATGGTTATGAAAAATGAACTAAATTACAATCATGGAGATGGTCGGTCGTACATATGCATGAGAAATATTTCCATTTTTCAAAGATCATTATGTTAATAAGTTGAGTGTTATTATATCTTTATAAAATGGTAATTAAATCATAAATTTCAAAAATTATTTTATATAAACATACATATATAATCCATCTAATGTGGTAATAAAAAATGGATCACATTACTTCATGGTGTGATAGTTTATCGTACATCCAAACAATGTTATATTTTTTCAATGGATGATAAGGTAAGAAGGTATATGATATATGCGTTTTAAAGAATTATTAATATGTCATGAATATAATATATAAAAATAAATCCATCATCCTTAAAATATGTGATATGTGATGATGTGAAAATGAATAACATCTTTCCAAGAGGAGGTATCCCTCCATAAACAAGAAATATGGTTTTGTTTCCCATTTTATGGAAGAGGAAATAAATAAATATAATTCCATAATCAAAATAATATATCATTATTTATAAGATATAGTTGGTATTATATTTTAATCATTAATACATAATTTAATGTTGTAAATAATGAAGTAAAAAAGAAGGAATGTGGTGAAATTGACTACCTACACTTAGGGGAAACTCCTTTGGATATTTTATTACGAACACTAATGTTGGTCTTTTTGGAATAAAGCACGATATCTAAAGTGCCTATGGATATTTAAGAGATATTATTTTGGTTTTTTTTATCCAAATGGATTGAGAGGTGTGAATAAGTGAGTGGAGGTGTGCCCCTATATAATTGGGGAGGATTGGTATTTTTTAAATACCCAATACTAATCAATGATGGGAAGTATCTCTCAAGAAAAGTTCCTAAAATTGATAAATAATATATTTTAGAGGTGATATGGTTGATAATAATCTCTTCCATTCAAAAAATATATATTTTTAAAAATGTTATCATATATAACTTGAGATATGCAGAAAACTGAGTTTTTAAGCATAAAAATAAAATTACAACAAAATCATGAAGATTGATTATTAAAATGAAATTAATTATATTATTCTAAATAAAACGGTTCATATATAACTCTAATACTAAATAAAAATATAATTTCACTTTTATTTTTCATTATTTAATGAAAAAATTACAGTATTTGAAAAAATGGTAATTTTTATTATTCACTAATAAAAACAATTTCAAAAAAAATCCCAAAATTTGACCCTATTTTAAGGTTGATATGATAATTTTCAAAATTTTGTTAATTTTACTGAAATATTTATAATCTCTATAAATTAGTTATAATATTTCCTCACAAAAAATAATAAAAACAATTTTTCATGGAGACAATTTTTTATAGAAAACAAATGTCTTTATTACAAATCAGGGGCTTATCTCTTAACAATTTATCAATAAATTCATATTGATTATTAATTTAATATACATTTAAAAATGTATCAAATATTATTCATACCCACCAATTTAATAGCTAGGTTATATTAGTCTGGTTTATATAGTATTAGTTTTAAATTATGTCCTCGTTCATTTTTACTCAGTGTTGCAAGATTTGTACACTATCAGGTATATATATATTTTTAAATATTGGGGGGTTATATACATAGAAACCCCTTAAAAAATGGAGGAATTAAATATTATTAATTAGGATCCTGATCCTAAGGATCAACATTGGTAACTGGTGGTAGTATAGGACATGGACCCTCTAAGAGTTTGTGGTTGGAACTTTCAATGTTACATTCTCATAGGCACACCGACATTGGATGAAGTATTTAGTATGATGATTATTTATTTTCCAAAGTTTATTTGTTTATTTTAGCTTATCATGTCACATGAAAAAACAATACATTTACTGATTATGAATAAGTCTTTATTTGTGGTTCCTTAAAGAGTTATGTAATCACACCTTTATTGGGAAACAATGAAACTTTGGTACTCAAGCATACCATTCACTTCTTACTGGAAGAGGTTGGGTAGATTATTGGTA
Organism: Viscum album; assembly: GCA_963277665.1. Classification (NCBI taxonomy): domain Eukaryota; kingdom Viridiplantae; phylum Streptophyta; class Magnoliopsida; order Santalales; family Viscaceae; genus Viscum; species Viscum album. Next base: position 1,223,820,752 of record OY728159.1, read on the forward strand.
TAATATTTTTTATTGAGATTAGAATCTCAAGCAAAATTAGAGATCAAGATAGATTGAGGCCCATAGATTTAGTGTATCCTTTTATATCATTGTTTTATTTTTTGTATTTCATCACTTTTTATGTATGTGATCGACCCTGTGGATGTTCATAATTGTATGATTGTATAGTTTACACATGGAATATTATTATTGGATTGGTAGTTTTAGTTTTTTTTCATACTCATATTTTTATTTTTTATATATGTTACCTTTTTATTTTATCTATTACTGAAAACTTTGATCGGGGGTGTAGTCTCCTGACGGAACTACCCAAGATCCCCACTAATAGTTGGAACCTCTGGAATATGGTGAGGAATTCCTGAGGTCATCTAGTAAGCAGGGATAGGGAACCAGTGGGAAAACCATAAGTTTGACGAATTAGAAATTGGTATTAGATCTTGATTTTATTTTTCCTTATTGTATCTGGATTTGGTAGACATGAGACATAGGGATGTGTCAGAGCCTATAATGGATATCAGGTCGATACATCTAGAAAAGCTATTTTGATAGGAATTATAGGTTACCATGTGTATGGAATTATATTTAGTCTTAAAATATTATGTTTTTATATTATTTTTATCTCATGTGACACACATATTCTTTATAGTTTATAATTTATTATTGTTTTTAAATCTTGGCACATTGGCAAGAGACTAGTGTTCATGAATCAAGATTATCATATAGGGTTCACATGATATAATGGCCTACTAGTATGATTATTTTCATTGATGTCTAATACTTGTTAGTATAAATTGTAAACAACTATTCATATGATGTTTCCCATATAAGAACTTAGTGGTATTCAACTTAGTTGGGCTGACATATATATTTATTTTCTTTTCAAAGAAGGCCATATGGAACTATAATGTGATAAATATTGATGACGATAATGTTTTACATTAGTGTAAGGGATGTGTGATGACCCTAGTAGGTCATTCTTGGAATGTGATTCGTTAATGGTGAACACTAGACGGTATTTATAATACTAGTCTTGAAAAGAAAAGAAAAAATATGTTCCGCTATTTATAGTGATAGTAAAATCCTATATGGTTTCTCCTATATAGATTGGAATAAAACTCAACATAACTAACCATGTGATGTGGTTATCTTAAAATAAATAATATATGATAATGTATTTATATATATATATATAATTTCACCTATGTGGTTATGATTCTTATGGAGGTAGTCTTGTGTATGGATGCTCGAAGAGAATCAATTCCAATATAGGTGGATGGTCTGGCAAGATGTTCCTAATTGACGAGTATATGTGACCCTATAGTATATTTTAGGACATTTATATCAGGTTTTTTAAAGATTGAAACATGAGTCTTCTTGTTAGTTAAGACATTTTTAGTAATGGGTTGGGAAATGTGGGTGGAACTAGAGACCATAGATTATGACTCAAGGTTTAGTGGTTAAGTGTTTGTATTTACTCAATTGAATCATTTAATAGGTTTTACCATGAGAATTATAGTGATTTGTAAATTTAAAGGAAAGTTTATATGACTCATGTTTGAGATAAATGCGTGGATGGTGCCATCAGATTTGAAAAAATTCAAGGTTAATCAAAATGATTTCTTGAGGTGGAGCACCTAAAGTGCTGATACTTTTTGTTTGAGGATAGTTTCAAGGGTGTGTTTATTAAAATAAACTCAATTAACCGAGAGTTTTCATCTACAATATTACATTTTCATATGACAAAATATATCTCATCCTAAAGGACTGATCGGTTTAGTAGCCATAAAGAACAATATACATGATTTATTACCTTATTAAATTGTACATATATGTAACAACCTGAACTTTTGAATAATATTTGTTTCCTGAATTTGTGTGTTGTTTTATTTTATAATCAACCAAACTATATCCTTTAATTAATGAGGTGAGTATAATTAAAATTAGACCATTGGGTTTTGAATGTTATAGGACTATTGGACAATATGGACATTGAAAAATATACTCTTAATGTTATGATTATTGTTTATAAATAAAAATGGTCATGGTTAATTAATATAGAAAGAGGAGTTGAAAGACTCATCCAATAGACTTGGTCCATACGAAGCACATCTATCAGAGCTTGGGAAGGAGGTTATGCCACAAGGCATTGCTCTAGACCAAGCTGATGTTGATCTTCACCATGTGTATCCTGAGCATAATAACTTGTGGGAGAATTTCCAGCTGATAGATATCACCACTCAGGCAATATTTTCTGAGACTCCACAAGACTCAATCACCATAGCACACCTCACTCTTAGGTCATATTCAGGTAAATTAGTCCTTAGTTACTTTTTGTAATCCTTTTGTATGAATTAAATTTTTATTTCTTATTACGGTAAAATGTTTGAATTTTAAATATCAAAATAGATATAGGATGAATTTATATAAGTTCCATATTTTTTGGATTTTTTTAAAAAGGGTATCTTAAAAAAATTATACTTTAAATAATTAATATTGTAAAATGATTATTCAAAAATGGTCTTCTACAGTTGTGATCAGTAAAAAATTTAGAGTATAATAAGATCAACATATTTTTTAGTAAATAAAATATTATGAAAATTAACATTACCCTTATGAATAGTAATGTGACCAATGGAATAGTAACCTCACTTAATTAATTATAAATATAATTTATTCATCTTGAATGGTAAGGTGGTATAATTTCATAAGTAAATGGATATTTTAGAAATTATTAGTTAAGAAATAATATTTTTTTAGGTAAATATTGTTTTACTTAAAAATTAAATATCTCATTATTAGAAAATTTCTTTAATAAAGTGGAGTTAATTTTTTAATTCAGAGCATCTATTTTATGTTAGGGTGAATTTATGAGCTTTTTATAAAAAATTTTGTTTTCAATGAATAGTGAAAATACAGTTTTGAATTTCGGTGTATTTAATGACATAATTAATGATGTAACAATTATGTAATAATTCGGGTCGACTTGTGAATAGTAATATATGTTATGGGATGTCTCAGTTGGCCAATACCATGGGCATATAACATGGGAAATCCCATGGTTTTTCAAATACCATAGATGAGGTGTCCCTTTGAAATTAATAAAATATTCCATCACTTCTGCTTTAAATACCAACCCATTCCTTCATTAAATTTATTCAAAAATTATCCTCAATAAAGATCTGGTATTTTTACCTTGTAAGGATTCCTTCTAAGGTTCTCTCATACCCCCCACAGTAACAACCTTCTTGCTTTTGATGTTACTCTTTAAGGTAAGGGAACCTTTCACCCTCCTCTTTTATGTCATGAATTTCTTTATGCTATGTATTCTAGTTTCAATCTTATTATGTTTGGTTTTTTTCTTATATTTCCTTATTTATTCAAATTTTATGTCCAAATTAGGAGAGACCCTTTCCACTCTCATCAACTTATTTTTCTTAATTTTAAGCGAGGTCATAAGGCTGTCAAATTTTTCATAAAAGAAATTACATTTTCTCTTTTCTTTCAAGATTCCTTCTCATGTGGTATGTCATTAAAATATATATAGCGTGATATTATTATTTTTTATTATATATCCATACTGTATTATGATTTATTTATGATCGGTTGACCCTTTTCCCCTCTCTTTTCAATATTTTTTAAAACCCTGTTGTATTGTCGTTATGCTGCAAAATTTTCATCTCAAAATCTCCCTCTTTTTCTCAAGAAATTGTCTTATTTTATTTATGTGAATACAAAAACCTATTCCATTTCTAGTGGTATTAATCAAGACATAAAATTTATATATTTGATTCTAGAATTTACATACATATAACCCTCACTCTCTTTCCATGGGTTATAAATTACCTAATGGTCTTGTTTTTGATAACTTTTAAAATGTCACGATTATGAAGTGAACCCCATTTATTTTATTCTTTTTGGGATATTTATTAAACAAAATTATGATATATGTGGATCACATGAAAATAAATATATATTAATGGAGTTCCCTAATAGATCTCCAATGTATTGGGTAAAGAATTTAATCTATAAAGATGAAAGGTTTCACGACACCTTCATGAATAACACTGGTGATTTTTATGACACCTTGGGGATGAACCTTGATTAAAGGTTCATGAATGTATAAATTAAATTTTTTATCCACATATTCAAGTTATTATTCATCTTATTTTTATTATGATATTCCTCTTCTTCCATTTCTCATGTCTTTATTTTTTCCATCAAGTTCGTATCCATATTACAAGTGAACTGATTCCCTTGCATTACAAACTGGTAATTCCGATCACCCTTTCCATTGATGTATGTCTCCAGGTTATGGGATGCAGTAATTATACATAGTATTAGATCATAAAGAATATTTTCTAGGTGATTTAAAATATTGTTCTAAGTTTTTATGTATAAAAATCTTGATTTCCAAGACACTAGTACTTAAAGGTCCTCTTTTTGTAAAATGTAATGGAATATTATGTAATAAAAAGGTGGGAGGACATAATACAAGACAAATAGCATAAGAAACATTCTTAAATCCATAATATTATTCTTAATATCCTTTTTCATGACCTTGGGAAGGGAAAAATAAATAGTTATTTAAGATACTCAATAATATTTATATAAAATAGATTCTATCATGAGTAAAAATTGAATAATAAATATGGAATGATAAATAACTTAAAAACATTCCATTTATCCATTTTGAAGTTCACTAAGGCATCAGACATGTATAAGCACTCACATTTTTCTCTTTTTGGTTAGAATTGACCATCTTTCAAAGCATTCATTGCCTTTTTCTTCGATTCATGAGAATTGAAACACCATGTTGTTATTGGGAAATGGGACCTATTGAATCTTCTTATTAAATATGAGAATGAGGAAAAACTTATCAATACATCGATCGGAAAAAAAACAATCCTTCAAGGGGTCTTGGTTTTTCCTCAACCGATGGTATTTTGACTTCCATTTGAGAAAAGACCCCCCCCCCTACCGCACAAATGTAGGTATGATTTATAAGAATCACAATTCCATTTCAAAACCGATCAGTTCCCTCGATCCATAAAAACCTGGTCAGTAGGTTCTTTTATTTTGATAATCGATTTCCATCCTTTGTTACCCAATTTCTCTGCCTATCCCTGTAGTAATATATGTTTTCAAACAATCGGTATACTTTTTATGGATTGATATAAAGAATGAATAAAATTTCAAATAGAGGGTTTGTTTTGATTTTTGGATTTATTTTTTCTCCTCCTATAGTCTTTTAGGTTATGTATAATAGGCGTACTATAAATACCCATGGATTGGAATCTAATGCTCATGTTCATGAAGTTAAGTAAGTGGGTAACGAGATTGTAAGGCCACATGGGGATGTGTTGTCTTTGGCCTCATAAGACTGACCAGGTTCGGCTGATAGTGATAGTGGAAACAACATTTCGACTTCAATAGTTATGAATGGGGATAAATATGTTTATTCTGGTGGATTTATTCCTAGTAAATCATCCATCTAGTGGTTTAGCTCATTGGGGTCCAACTAACAAATTTCTCTAATAGGCAACATAACATTCAATTGATGGAACAAGTGTTTTAATGTAGATGATAGAATATCTGACATATAGAAACTAGGTGGATGGACAAGGGTAGAACATCAGAATTCAAAGAATACAGTCTCATCCCTGATGAAACAATCTTAAAAAATGAGGCAATTCTTATTTAGGGTTCCCATTTTCTTTAAGAATAAGAGGAGGATGAGCATCACCCAACTTTTTTTCAAAATATTTTTTCAAAAAAGGAGAATTGGATCATTGATGTTGATGTCTATCTAGTTAATGCTGAGATAAATACCAATACATGGTAGGATTATTCATACCTTCCAAAACCTATGACTATTTGATCTGTAGGAAAATATAAGAAATATAGGAAGCTATACCAGTCTTCCACAAAAGAGGAAGAGGTAAGTCTAGACACAATGGTGGGGTATAAATATATTACTGGGATTCCAACATTACATTCTGGTGATGAGGTAGAGGTTGAAAGGGATAAGGTCATGGATCCTAATGAGTTTTGGTTAGAACGTCACAAGTTGTTACTGGTTCTAATGATTGATGGTGTCTAGAAGGAAATAATAATGTGGGATGCAAACCCGATTCTTATCCTGCATTCTAAGGATTAGATTTCAGATAAATAGTGTGATATAAAAGTTTCATAGGAGGATGTTGATAGAATGTATGAGAGGAAAATTCCAGTGGATCTTAATGATGAGCTGGTTGATTTGATCAATAAAAAATATCAGATACTAGCTCATAAAATCAACAGGGGGAAAATTTATCTATAATAATGTATTCAGACTAGGGATAGATTGGCCTACTAGTTTTAAGATTCCATCAAAGACGATCCAGATATACATGTAACCTATATTACATAGATATTTTATAAGGTGATTAACTCAAATCCTTTAAATCTTTTCTAAAATTGATGGCTAAAATCCTATTCAGTTTTATACTTGGTACTCTATGTAATCATTTTCAGATCTATCTTTCCCTCAAAAGTTTTTTCAAAAATAAAAAACATAAATTTTTAGGTCATTTTTTGAAATAATCATATCTAAGATACAAATAATATGTGTATTTTAGTGAAATGTAATTCCCAATAAGAAATGATCCTAATAATGTGAATATTTCAAGAGAAAGTTAATGGCCACAAAATTAATAAGAGACAAAAGATAACCATAAATTTATAAAAAAATATAGGCTTTGCAATTAAATCATGTGATTAGGAGAATAAAACAAAATGGAAACAAAAAATATACATAAACTTTCATCAATGATTATTCTATTTAAAAGCCATTTAAATATTATAGAATAATCTAAAAGAGTATAAAATTATTTTGGTAGTGGGAAATTATGTTAATGTCGTATACGTTAAAAACATTCCATTTGATTTTTTGTAAGAAAACATTAATTGACCCTTTCATTAAAAACATAATAAAGGTTCATTTTAATCTCAAAAAAATTCTTAATAAATCATTTTAGTTAATAATAAATACTTTTGAAAAACAATTTTTAACAATATATACATGGAAGAAAAATATACCCAATCAAAAAGTGAAATAAGATCGGTTTTTATTTTAATAATTTATTTTATTGAATAAACTTTAAAAGAGGGTAAAAGTTAGAATAAAACAATTTAACTTATTATGTATTAATAGGAAAAAATATGGACTTTATGAAGGATATATTATAATATATCTTAAATGATAATATGATCAATCCCAAAAATAGAGGAAATTGTAAAGAAAATTCTTACCACTTTGGTAACATTTAAATTCAAACCCATTGGAAGATTAAAATTGAATTAAAATATTAATACTAATTAATATATATAAATATATGTTAAATTTATCATAGGGTATGTATATACACCACATAAGAGTAAATATGTGTATAATATCAAAATATTTCTCCGAGGAGTGCGAATTGAGATGAAATCATTTACCTCAAGTTCAACTTGCCTCATAGGTTATCAAACCTTATGTATAATGAATATGAACTTATTATAATTATATAGAAACTATATATATGTAATATCACATATATTACAAATTTATAATATCTTTTCACCTATTTTAATAATATTTTATTACTTTCGTCATTTCAGGTGTAAACAACTTTGCTTTTCATTAGAATTTTGGTTCGGTAGTCACGATCTTTGTACATTGATTTTGGTTATATCAAATCCATAATATTAATTAGGATATAAATATAGTATATATAAATTATACAAATATATATATATATTCATAAAAGTTAAATATATATAAATGAATTACATCGTTCACGGAGACAGTAGGCCCAACATATGCATTAGCATTGTTTTCACTTTTTGAAGGATAAAATTAAATAATGGTAAATAATAATTTTATAATTAAAACTAAGTATTATATCCTATATATATTGTATATTTATTAAATTTATCCTTATTACCATCCATTTAAATTAAAAACCAAAAAATAGATCGCATCGCTTTGTAGATTTGGTAGTCCACACGTATGCATGAGCGACTTTTTCATTTTTCAAAAGATTGAAAAGTAAGAAGGTATGTATCATGTCATAATTAAAGAAGAATAATTATTTCATAAATATCATATATATTACTTTCTTTCTATCTTTATAATCATCTATGTAATGTGGTGACGAAAGACGAATTACACTACTATGTGGAGATGCTAAGTTGTACGTATGCACGAGTGATGTTTTCACTTTTTATAGGATGGGAAAGAGAGGAAACATGGATGTAACATTGTCATAATAATATATAAAAATATTTATGATACTATATTTATTATTTTATTATGGGTAAAATATATTTGGATTAAGTATATTATGAAATAAATTTGAAAGAGTCGGTAAATATGATTACTTCTTCTTCGATAGATTTCCGTCGGATTCCTTGTTAAGAGCCTCTAGAATGGTCTTTTAAGAAGAATAAAACAAATAATTCCATAATAAAGAGGTTTATAATAAACCTTGGTAGGTTTTGACAATTTATATGGCTCAATGGTTTGTTGATAAAATATAGAAAGGGTGTCTTTTTATAAGTGAGGGAAGTGTCACATTTGGAAATTTCTGAAATATTAAAATATAATGTGTCTATAACTCACATAAAATGGTAAAAAATTGAATATAATAGAATATAATAAGGAAATGGTCTTTATATAATCGTAAAATAAATATTTACTTTTTTAGATATCATTTTAAATGTTATCTTTAAAACTAACTCCTTCATTAACCAATTTTAACCTTAACCATATTATGGTCTTTTTCATTATTATAGGGTTATAATGATGCTTATAAGGTAAAAATTGGCTCCTAAATAGAAAATTGATTAAGTATTTGACAATATATTATCTCCATTGTCCTATTTCAATATATTTATCATTTTTATATAATTTAATAAAATATTATTTTCCTAAAATATCATTAATATAATTTTTGACACTATTCATTTTCATTGACATTTAAGACACCAAGAAAAATATATAATAATAAAATAATAATTTATAACATACTTATTATGATATAGTATTCTATAAAATTATTGTAACATTATAATTCTTCCAAATTGTGAAATTTTTATATTTATAAAATCATTTATTTTATTTTCTTATTAATTGAATAAATATTGTATCAAAGATGCATAAGAATTAAAGTGATTATTCGATAACAAAAAATTAAAAATAAATTACAATGGTAAAAATAATTAATTCATAATTCAAATTAATATTCAAAACTGAGCATATCCTTTTTTATCCTTATGTAAATATATTAGGGATTGAAACGTCAAGTGTGTGACAATTGGTTTTTATTCTTTTCATAATGTAAAATCAAGGAAAATATCAAATAAAAAAAGAATAAATTATCCATATTATCAACCAATGGATGGAAATTTCTATATTGAATTCATAAAATATGATGAAGGAGTATTTCATATAAATTTACAACTTTAGCACAAATTTTAACCTTGTTTTACCATTACCAAGTTGAAAAAAATCCACTGAGGTTACTATTTATATTCAAAAAATATATAAGTTATTAATTTGAAAAAGTTGAACCTCGTTATTAAAAATATAGATTCTATATTATTTAATTTAACTCAAAATAATTCCATTAATTAATTTAAGATAAAAACACAAAATGCAATGAAAATGTTTTTTTTTGAAAAATGCTCTTTTAAGTCCAAAAATGAATTACAAAGAAAATCAGGCATAACAATGTTTCAAATGTATTTAATTATATTATTTATTAATAAAAGTTTATTATGATAATATATTATTAATTTGAAATCATTATGGGTCCTTTTAAATTAAAATAAATAAAAAATTTACAAAAATCTGTATTTTTTCACTAATCATTGAAAACTCAATTTTTTCATAAATATCCTAAAATATAAACCTAATATAATATTAAAATTATTAATTTAAGAAAAATTATAAAATTTTAATATAAAAAAATTTTAATGGGTTTTCTAAGATAATTTAAACTCATTGTTGTACATAAAGTAAGTTATCAAAGAAATTTATTTAAAGAGAAATATATCACAAAATATTGGGTTATCATGTTCTTACCCCATATAATTATTTCACTCTAGAAATTATTTCAATCTAATACAAAAAAAATAGGATACTTTTTCCTCATCACATCCTCATTTTCCCTTGCAACTTCCCCTAATTTTATGATTTTTCCATAATACATTGGCCAAATGAGTGGTCTTGTTTCATAGAACATTCTCTTTATGATCCAGAATCAATACTAGTTATTCCTTATAAGAAATATATTCCACCAATGTTATGAATTATAATTAAAATATATGTGAAGGATCATGTATTTACTTCCTCAAGAGATATACATGGAAAATATAATAATATTGAGAGATATTCATTAGAAGAGCCAAGTGATAAGATACTACCAAGATAAGATCAAGAATTTTGAATGGACTTATATATCTAGGGATTATCTTTCCCTTATTTAAAACTTTCATAAGATTATTTTAAGCAGATATTTATAATAATACCATGTTTGAAACTTCAAACTCTATATCTCATCGATGATATTCCGAAAAACTTTTTTATTGCCTCTGAGATTTTCTTATGTGACGTTTAATAGGACTATCCTTTTCTATCATTTCCCTAGCTAGATCATATCCCAATATAATTATTTCTCTGACTTCCTCCCCAAAAATTAGATTTTTTCACTTCCTTCTATAAAGGGTTTCATAAGGATCCATTTAAAGTCACGATCAATAGCTATTTGGTAATAAAATTATATCAAATGATGGTGTTGATCCTAACCACCTTTAAAATACATAGTTCAATCTCTCAACATGCCTTCTAGATTTTGAATGGTTCTCTCACAATGAACAAACACTAAATGAAAAATGATTTATACCAATAGAAATTTATTGATAGATAATATAACTATTGGTAAAATGGGTAATTCCAAAAAATATTAACTTTTATTAGTATTAATTTTAAGTACCAACATTTATTTTTACCAAAATATATATATATATATATATATATATATATTTATATTCATTCAATACCAACACATCCTTTTCCAACAATTAAATCTATAACTTTATCATACTAATATCGTCTATTTTTTAACAACTTCGACCAACTTAGGCACCTTCGGCCATATCTTTGGCATCGGGCGTCCTTTTGATGAACAATCTATGGCACCAGAAACCTTGGAGAGAGACGGTCCCTTTAGTATACCCCATTGGAGTCTTGGATTATGTTGGGGAATGGTCAGGTTCGATCGAGCCCCAATCCAACCGAGCCCTCTGGACAAAAAGACTAATAACTCACAGACCGGGCGTCTGATTGACCCACCTTCTGGTGAGTTGATACCCCTATGACATGTCGGTCCTTTGATATAATTCTTTGTGAGACTTCATGGAAGTTGGAGTATCGACCAGTGGATTGAGGAGAGAACCCTCCCGGAGACGAGCAAGCCTAGTGTGGGAACCCAGTAGCTGGATGTGACGTCAAGAACGAAGAGTGATCATGTGTGGGTCAGCACATAGAAATCTTGTATGGGTCTGCATGGAGCGATCATGTGTGGTTAAGCACCTAAAAATCCTATAGGGTCAGCACTGAGTGATCCTATGTGGGTCGGCACTAAGAAATCCTATGTGATTCAGCAGCATAACCTCTTAATAGTGTAAGATGATTCAGTAGATACATATAATCATCTCGACTACTGTACTTAAGTAATACCTGGTGTGAGATGAGACAATACCTATGTGGCACTTTCCTTTGTGGAAATACCTTGGTGGTATTCTTCTGTGTGGAATGCCTATGTGGTACTTACCTTCGTGGTACTCCTTCATTTTTGGAACAGTTGAGATTGGGATTTTGAGTTGGAATATGTGTTTCCTCATGATTGAGACGAGTATACATGATAAATTAGGTATATGTATGGGCGTATACCTAAGTAGGGTTGTCAGTTGATTTCATTTTGTGTCGTTTATCCTTGGTCGATTTTGTGAGACCTTGAGGGTCTTAGGGTCCCTACTGAGTATCGTTATACTCACCCCTGCATGGGATCTTCCAACACTTCGTTGTATTTGGAGCAGAAGACTGACAGCGCTGATTGAGGATGAGGGTACCAAGATTGGAGGTAGCTTGGAGGAGGATGTTAGACGAGGCGAACCGCAGAGATGGTCATTCGTGATGTGTACCTACCCATTAGGTAGGATCCGTGGTGGATGATCTAAGAGCTTCTTTCCACTTATCAGTTGTCTTCTAATTTCCAGTTTTCCTTGTACTTTCCAGTTGGGCTTGTATTCTGGCGCCTTTTTACTTACTATACTCACTCTATTTACTATTCAGTTTACATGAGTTTGTATCTTGATGTGTGCTTGGTTGTGTGTGTTACAAGTTATAAAGTGAATGCCCTTCTAGTTTTAGGGAATACGCCTTCGGTGATAGTCGTCATCCCCTGCCCTATGGAAGGCGAGCTTGGGGTAGTCACAACATAGGCCCCGGGCGATGGGCCGTGACAAATTGGTATCAGAGGAGTCGTTTCTACCATATAAAACAAGACTCTAGTCTTTTAAATAGAAATAGTGTTAAGTGTAGTGAGTGTGGTTATCAGTTTAGGGAATCCATTGTTGGTGTTGTGGCTGACGTATCCATACACCAAGACCTTGACTTCTGATTTCTGACTCAGTGCACGAAAACACTAATTCTGTGTGTGTTTCCAAAAGTTTTCATTTTGATCTCTTGAGTCACCTCACTAGGTATATCTTATTGATTGTGGAACACCTATTTGTTTTCAGGATGCCTCAACATAGACAGCCAGTGAAGGTTTCAAGAGTAGTATGCACTGATAGCCCACCGAGCGATGATGCCTCAGTGTAGGGACCTCTTCCAGTAGAGGCACCAGTGGAGCCACCAGCGGTACCATTACCCATTGGGCCACTGATGCCACCAACCCCAGAAGTAGAAGGTGCATGCCTTTTGATCACATTTCATGAGTTCAAGTGCCAGAGGCCACCCGGGATTAGGGGATAGACAGACCCCCAGATATTTGAGGATTAGCTGGAGGCTATGGTGAGAGTCTTCTAACTAGTAGGGACACTAGATGATCTCATAGGAATCATTGCCGCTATTCTTCTACAGGAAGAAATAGGTAGATGGTGGAGCTTGATTCTTCAGGCTCACGATGAGGTGACACTTCTCTGGGAAGACTTTGAGAGCCTATTTCGGGCAGAGATTGTCCAAGAAAATCTTCGTGCAGTGCGCATTTATGAGCTACTTAATCTACAGCAGGGCAGAATGACAGTGGTTCATTACTCAGTGAGGTTCACCGACCTCTCATGATACACCACAGACATGGGGTGGGACCCATTATTCAGGGCCCAAACCTTTGATAAGGGACTCATGGGGGATATCTGGGATTCAATGATATCACTCAGCATCCCGAAGTAGGAAGGAGGGTTAGAGAGAGCACTTTTAGTGGAGATTTTCCTTGCTGAGTAGTCACTAGAAGTGAGACCCACTACCAGTCATCACGTAGCATAGTCTTCTGCAACTGGCAGCAGAAAGATGTCATAGAGGTCCAAGTGGACCAGACCTACAGGTGGATGACCATGGGATTCAGAGTCGGTTTTGCAGGGCACCCGAGGCAGGTCCAGTCATGCCAGGAGCAGGCAGTGTTACACATGCGGTGGGCAAGGTCACATGGCTCGTGACTATCTGACCCACTGTATAGATGATCAGTATACGGTCAAAGGACTTCCAAGGCAGAGAAAGAGATTCTACTGAGGAGTTCCATAGGGAGTAGGCGGACATGGAAGAGGAGCTGGTCGTGTAGCTGGCAGTGGTCGAAGATTCGTATTGTTATCACCACCACCACCAGGTGGTCCACCCCGACCACAGGGAGCAAGAGGACTGGGGTGAGCCCAGCTCCAGGAAGCTAAGGCCTACGATCACGGTGCTTCGGAGATGATACGAGGTACGATCTTTGTTTATTCAACCTTAGTTGTAGTACTTATAGACCTTGGTTCCAATCATTCTTTTATTTCAACTTCCCTCATTCGGAGCTCGGAGATTCTGACAGAGCTGTTGGCTCGATCCTTACGGCTAGAGACTCCTAAGGGAGTGGATTCGACGATTACACACTGATGAAGGAAGTGTGAGCATACTATAGGAGGTGTGAGCTTCGGCTGGGATCCTTTTTAGTGCCGAAAGGACTTACCTGGAAGAGAGTGCAGCCGATCACTTATCAGTTGGATAGCCTTATCCACAGAAAAGTTGATGTGGAGATTCTGAGTTATCCTATAGTGGTGGACCAGTACGCGGATGTCTTCCCAGATGATGTTATGGGGCTAACTCCTCATATATAGGTGGACTTTTACATTGACTTGTACCCCATGATGGCACTGATATCAAATCTGACCTATTGGATGGCTCCCGTGGAGCTTCGTGAGATGCAGGTACAGCTAGAGGACTTTTAGGGGAAGGGATTCATTCGTCCCAGGGTATCTCCTTGGGTAGACCCAATTTTGTTCACCAAGAAGTCGGATGGGAGCTTGAGGCTTTGTGTTGACTATCGGCACCTGAACTAGGTAACTGTGAAGAAAAAGTACCAACTTCCGAGGATTGATGACATCTTTGATCAGATGAAGGGGGAACGGTGGTTCTCAAAGATAAACCTCAGATCAGGCTATCACCCGCTCAGAGTACGAGATGAGGATGTGCATAAGACAGCTTTTAGATTTCGGTATGGCCATTATGAGTTCTTGGTTATGCCATTTGGAATAACCAACACTCCAGCAGTGTTCATGGGACTCATGAACATGATCTATCAGTCATACATTGATTTCTTTATAGTAGTCTTCATCGGCGACATTCTGATCTACTTGGCTACTGAGGAGGAGCTTGACTATCATTTGTGTGTAGTACTGGACACACTCTGAGAGAACCTTATTTATGGTAAGATCTTGAAGTAAAATTTCTGGATCCGAGAGGTTCACGTTTTGGGACATGTCATCTCAGAGGCAAGAGTTGCAGTGGATCCCGTGAAGATTGATGTAGTACTTGCTTGGGGGCCACCCAAGAGTGTGACAATGATACCGAGTTTCCCGGGTTTGGCTGGATACTATGGGAGATTTGTGCCATATTTCTCCAAAGTTTCAGCACCACAATCAGAGTTGACGAAGAAGGGGAAACCCTTTATGTGGTCGGAGAGATTCTAGCAGAGGTTTTAGGAGCTAAGGCAAAGGCTGACTAGTGCCCCATCTTGAGGCTTCCAAAGGAGAGTGTAGGGTACGTAGTCTACTATGACGCATCAGGGAAAAGACTTGGATTTTTCCTGATTCAGGATCAAGTAGTTATCGCTTATAGTTCTCAATATCTAATACAAAATGACAAGAACTATGCTACCCATGATAGAGAGTTAGCATCAGTGGCCTCCGCCTTGAAGATGTGGTGACATTATTTGATGGGTGAGCATTTAAAAGTCTACTCAGATCACAAGAGTCTTAGGTATATCTTCACTTAGAAATACCTGAACTAAAGACAGCGATGTTGGCTTGAGTTCCTCCAGGACTATGACTTAGAGATAGTCTATACTTCAGGAAAGGGGAAAGTTTTAGCAGATGCACTTAGCCGAAGATCTGGTA
The DNA here is from genome assembly GCA_963277665.1 of Viscum album. Taxonomy (NCBI): domain Eukaryota; kingdom Viridiplantae; phylum Streptophyta; class Magnoliopsida; order Santalales; family Viscaceae; genus Viscum; species Viscum album. The sequence continues at coordinate 1,223,836,427 of OY728159.1, forward strand.
TACAACTGTTTGGTGTGGTGACGGAGAAGTTATCTGCTTTGGAGATATCCTTTGTGGAACGTGATGGAGAATCCTTCCTTCAGTCTCTTACTGTCACTCCCCCAGTCCTTCAGCGATTCAGGGAGGCGCAGCATGGGGACGCTGACTGCGAGCCTCGACGTGCTCAGATATCCACAGGGCAGGCACCAGATGGATTTTATGAAGGTGGGGAGCACTTCATCCTCTTCAGAGGACATACCATTGTACCAGTATCACTTCAGGAGGAAGTGTTGAGGGAGTTCCACACATCCCCTCTAGCGGTATATCCAAGAGTGGAGAAGATGTACCAGGACCTCTGATAATAGCACTGCTGGCCGGGAATGAAGAAAGGAGTAGAAGAGTTTGTCTCTCGGTGCCTCACATGTCAGCAAGTGAAGGCAGAGAATCATGTACCAGCAGGCTTGGTTCACCATTTAGATGTTCCAGAGTGGAAGTGGGATGGAATATCCATGGACTTCGTGACAGGACTTACACGTACATCTAAAGGTTGTGATTATATCTAGGTGATCGTTGATCGACTCACTAAGTCAGCCCACTTCCTACCAATCTGATAGCAGGGTTCAGTAGAGAGCTTGGGATGCCTCTATGTGCAGGAGATTGTGCGGTTTGATGGATACCCTCGATGATTGTCTCTGATCATGATGCACATTTTACTTCCCGGATATGGAAGTGTTTGTAGGAGTCTTTTGGGACGCAGCTTCACTTGAGAACCGCCTTCCATCCCCAGACAGATGGTCAGACAGAGCGGACCATTCATACCCTAAAGGACATGTTACATGCTTGAGTCCTCATATTGGGTAGAATATGAGAGGATCACATCCATTTGGTGTAGTTTTCATACAACAACATCTGTCACTCCACCATTGGGATGGCACCTTTTGAGGCATTGTACGGGTGACCGTGCAGATCACCTTTGTGCTAGACTGAGCTAGGGGAGTCAGTACTAGTGGGACCAAAGATGGTACAGGCTACCACAGATAAGGTTAAGATCATCTAGTAGTAGATAAAGACTGCATAGAGTAGGAAAAAGTCATATACTAACAGGAGATGGATACCTCTTGAGTTCATGGATGGAGACCATGTCTTTCTAAGGGTCTCACCCCAACGAGGTTTACAGAGATTTGGCCAAGGTGGAAAGTTATCTCCAAGGTTCATAGGACCTTTCCAAGTCCCCAGCAGAGTTGGTCAGGTGGCTTACCACTTATCACTTCCCCCTTAGTTGCACCAGGAGCACGATGTCTTCCACGTATCCCAATTGAGGAGACATGTGCACAACCCATCCCACATCATCGACCATGGGGTGCTAGACATCGACGATGGGGAAACGTTTTCAGAGTTTCTAGTTGATATTGAGGATCAACTGGAGTGGGTTCTTCATGGGAATTTGATACCTCTAGTGCGCATTTGATGGAAGTACAGGAACCTCCAAAAGTGCACATGGTAGCGGGAGTCTCAGATGCGTGCTCAGTACCCCCACTTGTTTTCCTTGTTTTGTGATGTGGATTTCGGGGATGCAAATCCCTAAGGTGGGGAGAATGTAAAGACCTGGAATTTCCATGTAATTTTTTTTTAAATATATGGGAATTTTACAAGCTCGTGAAAATTTATGGCACGTGATACTGAGGCCCAGTGTTCCAAGAAGGAATTTCTAAACGTTTTTCAGGTACCTTCAGTAAATGTGTGAGCGGGTTTTTTTAACTTTCAAAATGGTTCTCGGAATTGAAATCTGAGGGCACCACTGAACTTGTAATGCCATTATTTGCTTAAAGAGACCTTTACCTCGACCACAGTAGGTCAAGGGTTAAAGATAGTTTTTTGGGTTTTTCGTGGGAAAGAAAAATAAAATAAAATAAACATTTATTTTATTTCTAATAAACCTCCCATGTGAAGGTTATGGAGGTGGGGATGACGTGGGGTTAAAACCTACGATTTTGAATGCTCGGTGGGGGGGATCACCTGATCTAGTAAAACTCCAAATTCAAAGCATAGTGGTGGGGACCACCCAAACCATTATAATGAGAGAAAAACCCCTCAAGTCCCTAATTTAATTATGCCAACTATCCTTTAATTAATTAAGCTAACTTAATTTGTGCCAAAAATTTCAAATTGGACGAACATATTTTATTATTTTGGCACCTCTTTTCTTGAGAGGGGATTTTTGGCTGGCGAAAGGGAAGGCGGAGAACTTAGGAGAAATCTATCCAATGAAGAACGCACTCCGGAATTGAAGAACGTGGATGGATTTTGAACTGTCTTCAGAAGCGTGAACGTAGAAATGACGATCACTGGCACTCTCTTCACCTTCACTATTTCCATATCATGATCTTCGTCTACATTTCTCCAAGGTAGGGGTTTAGTTGTGTATGATTTTATATTCCCATGTTCTTCCCTTCTGAAATAAGGAATGAAAATCAACTGTCTAACTTGTTGATCTGTGGATGACTTCTTTTGCGGGTTTGGGAATAATCAACTGTTGGTGGTTTTAGAATTTGGTGTTCTTCATTCATTATTTTGTTAAGTTGCATGCTACCGCTCTAACGTGGAGGGTGCGAGCCAAACAAACATGGTCGGACCCCTCCATCATTCTTCTTTTGGGTGTATTCTTCGCGATTGAGGAAGACTGAAAGTTACCCTCGGTGGGGTATGAGAACGGTGGTCAGCACCACCGCTTGAAGCGATGAAGGCGCTGGCGCAATGGCACCGGTTTTCAGCCTTCGTTGCCCCGCGACAACTGCGTTGTCGTAGCCTCCACTGCCAGCGGCCTCGCGGCGCCCAACGGCACCCACGGCCTCACACAGACCAGCAGCACTCGTGTCCCTGTGCCGCCCCATGACACCTACGGCTCCGCACCGCCCAGTGGCCCTCGTGGCCTCCGTCGTCTGCGGACAAGGCCACCCCACACACTAGTATCGTCAGCGGCCTCACGTCACCATGTGGCTTTGCCGCTTGTGGTCCTCCATGGCCCCACATATCCTCGTCGTCCCGCAGCTTCGCACCGCTCCGCTGCCATCATGACCCCTAGCCGCGACGCCTCCCGGTCGGGCCGCCCAGCGCGGGTCGGATCGGACCTAGTGCGGGTCGGGCCATACCCAGTGGGCCAGGCTGCCGAACATGGGCAGGGCCAGTCCTAGAATGTCGGGTCAACCCGAACTAGATCAAACTTGGTCGAGTCAGGCCGGTTCGGTCTGACTGGGTCGAACCGGAACCGAACCCACTTCAACCAATTTACGCACTTTCGGAAATATCATTGGCACCGGGCGTCCGTTTCACAAACCATCTCTGGCGCCGGAAACCATGGAGGGACATGGTCCCTTTAGTATACCCCGTTGGAGTTTTGGATTAAGTTCTAGAATGTTCGGGTTGGTTCGAGTGGGAATCCAACCGGGCCCTCAGGATTAAAAGGCTAATAACTCACAGACCGGGCATCCAATTGACGCACCGTCTGTTGCGTTGAGACCCCTATGATGTGGCTTTCCTTTGAGACACATCTTTGTGAGACTTCTTGGTAGTTGGAGTATCGACCAGTGGCTTGAGGTGCGGACCCTCTCAGAGATTGTAAAGACTAGTGTGGGAACCCAGTAGCTAGATGTGATGTGAAGAACGAAGAGTGATCTTGTGTGGGTCCTCACCTAGAGATCGTGTGTGGGTCAGCACCTAGTGATCTTGTGTGGGTCAGTAGAGAGTGATCATATGTGGGTCATCACCTAGTGATCTTGTGTGGGACAGCACCGAGTGATCCTGTGTGGGTCAGCACCGAGCGATCTTGTGTGGGTTATCACCAAGCGATTTTGTGTGGGCCAGTAGTTGAGCCTCTTAATAGAGTAAGATGATTCATTAGTTACATATAATCATCTCTACTACTATACTTAACTTCTAACTAGTGTGTGCTGAGTTCGAACCTCTGTGGTACTTTCCATTGTTGTAATACCTTGGTGGAATTCTTCAGTGTGGAGTACCTATGTGGTACTTACCTTCATGGCACTCCTTCCTTTGTGGAACATTTGAGCTTGGCCTTTTGAGTTGGACTCTGTGTTTCCTCATGATTGACATGAGTATACTTGATAACTTATGTATATAAATGGGCATATACATAAGTACGGTTGTCAGTTGATTTCATATTGTGTGGTTTATCCTTGGTAGATTTTGTGAGACCTTGAGGTTCTCGGGGTCCCTACTGAGTATCATTATATTCACCCCTTCATGGGTTGTGACCACACATCGTTGTGTTTGGTGCAGAAAACGGACACCGCTGACTGAGGAAGAGGGTACCAGGACAGGAGGTAGCTCTGAGGTGGACTTTAGAAAAAGGCGAACCATAGAGATGGTCGTTTGTGAGCTATACCGACCCATCTGGTAGGATCTGTGGTGGACGATCCAGGAGATGCTCTCCATCTATTAGTTGTATTGTACATTCCAGTTTCCCTTGGACTTTCTAGTTTGGCTTATATTCTGGCCCCTTTTTACTTACTCTACTCACTCTATTTACTATTCAGTTTACTTGAGTTCATATCTTGTTGTGTGCTTGGTTGTGTGTGTCACAGGTTATAAAGGCAATGTCTTCCCAGTTTTTGGGAATATGCCTTCAGTGCTAGTCTCCAACCCCTAGCCTATGGAAGGCGGGCTTTGGGTGGGGTGTACAAAGTGTAACTTGAGAGAAAAAAAAGGTGGGTTTGGAAGGGTGTACAAAGTGTACCTTGAAAGAAATAAAAGGTGCACTTTCTCTAAGTAATTTTACTATTTTTTCTATTCTGATTATGATTCTTTTGTTGGCTATTACTTAGTAAGTGGTTCTTATGTTACTTGAAAATTTTTCATTGCATAGTAACAGAATTCCAAAACACTGATCTTTGATTTCATAGTAATATTATTGGATTTCACAGTAAAATAAATTGCATGGTAACATAATTGGATTGCACGATAACCAAATTGTATTTCACGGTGAAAGGATTCCAATAATCTAATCTTTGATTCCATAATATTGTATTGAATGATAATAGATACCAAGGTCGATCCAATACTTGGATTTCACGGTAACAAGATTACACAACTCTAATATTTTCTCAGTGATGTCCTTATTACTGTAGAATACATGGCTTTGAATGAAAACATGGGATGTGACATTGTATTTCCTTTGGTCTCGGGTGATATTTAAAAATGTTTTGGATTGGCATGTCAAAATTAAGAATAAATAAAGGGATATGTTCCTTAGAATGAATTGATATTTATGGAATTTTCGTGTTTTGAAATCTGAATCATTTTTGTTGGTTAAACTCGTTAGGTTTGGTTGGATCCCAAGTCCCAGAATAAGAGTGGTAAAAGTTTAGAGACTTTTTTTAGGGTACATAGGAAGCTATATTAGATAATGTCTTGGTGTTTGAATTCCTTGTTACTGGGGATTGATTCAAACACCCTTTATTTCTTTATTAATGAATGTTATTCTTTTGTGTATTAATTTCAATCATTTTGCTATATATTACCCATTAGTAAGTTCTTCCATGTGTAAGTTTAGATTTTTCCTTCATATCTGCATTTGGAGTCGGATGTTTTTTGATTCAGGCAGCGGTTGTTAAATGAATTATAAATTAAACCAATATTGTTTTAAAAATGATTTTTTATGAATTATTATAAAATTGATGCAATTTTGTCAATCTGGATGTTAAACATTTTCTAGGGATGAAATATTGAATTTTTTTTAATAGTGAAATCTTATATTGACTAATAAAAATTCTATATAATATGGTATATCTTCTCAAGCCTTATTAGATGATGATGATATGCTTCCATTAGTGGTTGGGCCTTCTGATCCCATTAGAAATTCTATGGGCACATGACATGACAATGAAAACCATTGTATGAGAGATCCATGTTTGATCTATATCCCCTATAATGAGGTAGGGGAAATTTCCCCTAGGTTTGATGTGATTTATTTTTGAGGCATCTGTCTTGCTTATAATTTTATTACAGGGATATTCTTTTGGTGTCAGTGTGAGATTGGTGAAGAACTAATTCCATGATCAAGTGGAAGACAGAGGACCTGATTACATGATTGGGGATGATCAGTTTCTTCCCACCAATAGTGGGTGTGACACATGTGGTAGGAATTATAGATGATCAGCTAATTTCGGTCACCTAGTGTGAGTTTATTATTTGAGTTTATTTTTTGAGTTTTTTTGTGATTATTGTTTTTTTATATAGGTTTTGGTGAAGGAATTTGGCCAGTTGTTGACTCTACATAATCTTGGGACCATCCTTATATCATTCAAAATACAGACCACATTGATTTGTTGTGTTTATTTTGGTGAGTTTGTTTCTAGTTAGGGTTCATTGTGATTTTTTTATTTCTTTTTCAACCCTTTTCACCCTTATTGTTTTCACTTTATTTTTTTTATATCAAGATTACAATTAATATAATGCCAGAAGAGGAAATCATCTTTCTCTCAAACGAGATGATAAAGCTTGCTATATGGTTACTAAAATCCTAGGTATATGTATTCCCCCATAAGTGATGTATTAAAAATATTTCAGAATGTTTTTTTCTAATTAATCCTTTTTCAAATACAGGTGTTAGGTTTTGACTTTGGGTCCATGGTTATATACTTAGTTTCAACTAGGTCTTTTTATCTAGGTTTTTACCGCAATGGTGTTCGTGATTGGGACCCCTAGGAACTATGCCACCTACATTTTTGAAATACATAGTGATCGGAGATTTGATGTTCACTATGTTTTTTTTATAGTTGTTCTATCTATGAATATGGAGTGGTGGCACCTCTAGCATTTTCATTGTTACTCTAAGTATATGGGTTAAAATACCAATATTGTGTGACTTTGGTGCATGTGGAGGTACTCTCTCTTTCCTCACATCCTAAGCACTATAAATACCCAAATTCTTAAATAAGACTTTAGTTTTTTTCATTATGTTTTTTGGATGGGGTATTATAATACATGAATTTTATTTTTCACATCAAATTATCTTGAACCATAAATCAGTATTCATCTATAACTGTAGTGACTTTTTCATTGAGGCTGCATTTGGTATAAATGGAACTTGACTATTTTGATCCTTCTTTACTATGATATTTTAAGAATTTTATTTTTTATTCTCTATGATTTTATGTATTATTTCCATTAATATTCCTTTTTTAACATATTTCATCACACATTTTAAATTCATACCAAATAAACTATTGAAAATTATTTCTTGTTTATCTTGTCCATTTCTATTAAAAGGGATTTCTTATTCTAAATATTGAATAACAATTTATCGGTTTTCTTACTTTGGAATAGTCATAGTTGATGCTTTCACTTCAAAAGATGAATCATAGGATAAGGAAAGGGTGTTGAGTTCACAATGATGGGGCAACAACTTATTCATATATAATGACTACTATACAGTAGACATCCATTAATTAGTTCTCTACTATACTATTTCCTCCATTCCCCTTATTCTACAACTTTCAGTTTAACCTTATTTCCAAGGTGGAAAATATCAAATTATTTTAAGGAAATAGAAAGAACAAGAATGGAAAAGACAATGGGTATACACGATTTCTAGGTTTTTCCTTTCCCCTTAAAATTTACTGTTTTTTACTTTCCATTCAAGTAGGTATTTTTCACTTATTTTTGAGTATGATCTTTGGTTTTGTGTGGTGTAGATCTTAGAGCTGAATGGTCTGTCACTGCAGTGACTTGAGGTTCCTCACGGGTATTGGAGCTGACTTAGTTTTTTTCTTCTAGTTTATTACTTGTGGGGAGAAGAAATATGTTTGGTGGGAATAACTACTCTTCTACTATGGTGGGTGCTAGAAGATTGTAGTAAAGATACGACATACCCTTTGGGGGTGGAATCACATATGGATCCTAGGTGTTTGTTTTTTTATATGTAGTAATATTATTTTTTGGAGCTGCTTCACTGGAGATGATAGGCATGAGTCGTTGATTCTAGAGCAAACTCCTCGGATATAGTCGCCAGAGCTAGGGCTAGGGTTGGGTCACTTGTTTGGGGGTGTCCAAGGTTTTGTAATTGATTCATTTATTAATTAATTTCATAATTAATATAATTATTCTTTTATAAGTGTTAAAATTTGTTAAAATCTTCTACAGTTTAATAATTAAAACTGATGTATTATATATGATAAATTAATAAATATAAAATGAAATTTTACTAGTAATAGAAATTTATAATTTTTATTCAAATGTGATTTATAAATAAAATTTATATATTGGAAATATTATTAATAATATAAAAGAAATTCACTAGAACCTGTTGTTAAACACTTTTACCAACATATATATTATCTATTGGTATTATTATATTTACAAGAGAACAATTTTATCTATCACAAAAAATTATGGATATATTTTTTACCGATAGTTTAGTGACGAGGACATATATGTTAGAAAAATGTTTTTCCAACAGAAAATTCACTTTTACCAACAGATATGACCCCATTAGAAAAAGTGAAATATTTTTTAGTGAATAATTTAAAGGTGATAAATAGTATTTAAACTCATCTATATATTCAAATCCCCCGATGGCTTCACTAAAACTTCACGGTGAACCAAAAATAGAGATTAGATACGGTTGCAAGTGGAACTCCATTAAATATCACAACTACATTAATGTATAACTCGCTAAGATGATCAGGAGATAAATCTTCTCAAATATTTATCAAATTTTATGATTTCTTAAGGTTGTCAACTAAAACTCAGATTAAATTGTTCCCTTTAGATGTTTTGAGGAGTCCAGTGACTAAATACATGGTAATTTCTTCCTATTTTCATTCTCGTATCTGTAATGGTTATAACATCCCCTTATACATCTGTCACTTAGACTTAATTTTCAGAAACACCTAACATCATGATACATGCTCTGTAATATCCATTTTCTTGTTTTCCCCCCATAAATACTCTTTCACATTTCAAAACATATTTTTATTTCTAAGATGAATAAATAATGATAAAGTATGAAATTCATCTGACAAATCCTTCTTCAACTCTAGTATTTTTGAGAAACAAATTCAGTTCTAGAACCATATAATTCTATCATGACCATGGTTGAACTTAGGAACATTCATCACATTATTCTATAATTCCATATCTTCATTCTACACCTTCTTAATACTCCCATAGATATATTGTTAAACATTCAACAGAGAAAGATAATATCAGTATCCTTTCCTCAATATTTCAATAATCAACTTTAGTAAATCAATAAATATTGGATCTATTTAATCCTCACCATGGACAAAACTAGTACGATCTTTCTATTTTAGAGTATCATCCAACTTGTTCACCTTCTAAGGGTGGCCATGTATTGAGAAGTCATAATCATTGATTAATTCTAACTATATTATATGGTACATATTCAAATATTTATGTGTAAATATATACTTCAATATTTAATTATCAGTATATATATCAAAACATTCACTATATTGATAATGCCTCAATATCTTCAATGTAATAATTGAAGGAGTTGGTACCAAATTATAATTCAAGTAATTCTTCTCATGAATTTTCAATTGGCATTGTGGATAAGTAATAACAATATCATTTTAGATGAGAATAAATCACATTCCATTCTTTGATGTATCACTATAAATCCCAAACCCTTCTCCATTGTAAGATATTGGAATCATAATTTCACAAAACAACATTCTCTTTAGTTCTTTGAAATTCACCTGACATTCATATATACAAAATAACATAACCCCCTTCCATGTAAACTTTTTCGGTGGATTAGTTAGTCATTAGAATTCATTCAAAAAGCATGGTAAGTACACAATGAAGCCATAAAAACTATGGATCTAGGTTACCATGGTTATTCTAGCCAATTTCCCAATATCTTCTATCTTTGATGGATCCACCAATATACCCTGACTTGAGATTATGTTACCCATGCATGAATATTTCAAAATCCAACATCCACACTTGCTAAATTTAGCATAAAACTTTTCCTTACTGAATGTCTTCAATACAATTCTCAAATATTCTTTATTCTCTTACATTAACATTGAATATATAAGAACATATTCCATCAATACTATAAAAAACCAATTAAGGAAATCTCTAGACTCTATATTCATAAAATCCATGAAGATAAAAGGATTATTTTTTTTTCCAAGTGGCATTATAATTAATTCATAATGGCCATACCTAGTACAAAAGGCTTTATTGGGTATATCCTCCTTCTAGATCCTCAGTTGATGATATCCAAATTAAACATCAAACATAGAAAAATATTGATCTACTCATAGTTTATCAAACAGATCATCTATATAGGTTAGAGGATACTTTTTATTAATAGTGATTTAGTTAAGTTCCAAGTATTCAATGCAAAGTCTCATTCGCATATCATTCTTCTTAACAAAAAAAATTAGTGCACCTGATGTGGATTTATGTTAATACTAATTTTCCATATAATTTCTCGAATTTAATTATGTTTAGATGTTAAAACAATGGTTTAATTGGTTTACTTACTTTTGTGTTAATTTAATGTTAAACTAAAAAATAACTATTAAAAATAAATTTTTTATTAATTAATTTTTATATTATATTTTAATTATAATTTTTTATAACATTGATTTTACTATTTAATTTTTAATTTTATTTTAAAATATTAATTTTTGTGTTTTTGTTTAATTATTTTTTTCTTTTATTCTTTTTTCTTTTCATTTTTTTTAATTAAGTAATTAATTGAATTGTAGCATTTAATTTTTTTCCTTTAAATAATTTAATAGCTAGGGTTGTCTAATTTTAAATTAACTCCTCTATAATTTTTTTATTTATTTTGATAATTAATTGATAAATAAATTATATTATTCAAAATGATTTTAATTTTTTACAGATTTTATTATTTTAAAAAAATTATCAGTTAATGTTTTCTTTATATAAATGTAAATATTTGTCAATATTTAATAAAAAAAGTAATTTGATTTTAATTGAGTTTTTTATTACTAATTTTTGTTTAAAAATTGTTAAATTTAACATACTGGTTCATTTAATTAATAAAATATTATGTTTTCATTAATTTTATTTTAATTTTATTTATTTATTTGTAATGCAGGGCTTAATATATTTCGAGTCTCTAGTATGCCACGTTTATAAGATAATTGTATAGTGGCTACTATGAGGAGCATCATAAGAGGTATTCAGGCATCCAACATGTAGGTTAAATTTAATCCTCCTGTGCATATATTGTTATGTCGTCTAAAAGATAAATACATATGTTTTAGATCTCCTTAATAAGATAATTTTCTTATGTTTGAGATAATTGAGGATCCTACTCCATTGTATATTCCATGCAGACCATAAATATAAGTTAAATTCTTTAATTCCCATATAATAAATTCATTTTCTTGTGTTATAAGATAATATGCATGTTGGAATAAGATAAAATCATCCATGTGTAAGATAATTATCTTATGTGGCCTAAATAAAATAGTAACCCAATACCTATTCATTTGAAGAACATGAATGAGTTCTTGTTTTTATCAGATGTATCTTGAGAATAAATATAGGATCATTGACCTCAATCATGGCCAACCCTCACTTGGTAGCTGATTAAAGACTGTGAAGTGATCCTTTTGGAAGCTTGGTCATAATCTCAAGTGTGAATGTTTTTTTAATAAGATGTATCATAGTTGAAATACTATTATGAACATGAGTTTTCATCGACCCTGTTTGAAGGGGGGACAATTATAATGATGTTTTTGGAGAAATTTACAAGGTTTTACCAATTCTATTTTGTTGAATATGATTGGATATCGAACCTAATACAGGAATAATAAAAACCAGTAATTCCATAAGATCGATTGGAATATGGATTGAGGTTTATGAGAAATAAAATTTTCTGAGCACTTATTCTAAACCTCACTGTATTTTTTTATTCCTTGTTCGAATAAATAACTCAGTGTTCATTTCTGGTGATTCATTGAGTTTTTATATCAAATATCTCATGGATAAAGCTTGGTCAACCAACACATACAGATGAAGATTGAAGTTAATGGCGATTTCTTTTCCACAGCTAATCTTGAGAGAAGCCAATAGTTTATGCCCATCTGATGGACATGATCATGTAAATTGAGATTCAAGCCTCGATTAGAATTTCTAAAGAGCTCATGTTTTGACTCTGGGTGTAAGTAGATCGGTGATGAGTTTTTTTTTGAAGGTAATGTTGAAGAAAGGATAAGCCTCAAATTTTATTTTGATCATTTTTTCTGATTCCCTCTAGTTAGGGTCTGGTGAAGAAGATTAATGTGGGTTTATAATTTTTATATGACAATAGATCCAAAGAAGGTGAGCTGAAAATGTGCTTACACATCCACCAAATATTCTACTATGATTTTTTTAATTTTTTATTAAAAGAATAAGGGGACCATGAGTTCCCGAATTCACAATATTTGGTATCATATTTGTATTAAAAATTTATGTTTGGAGAAACATATGGATATTGAAACTCATAAAAAAAATAGAGGATGGTTAGATTATTATAAATCTAAGTGTGGTTCGAGTTTAATAGAAGCTAGTGACTAATGGAACATATCCCTCATGTTAGAGAATGAAAATAAAATTTTCATTTATGAGAAAAGTAGAATTTAATAAAAAAAAATATTATAATGTTGATGTTGAATTTAATCCAAAAGTTCAAGTGGGGTGATTTCAGTTTGGATCTTTTCAATGGTGATGCAATTTGTGACTGAAGGATAAAGAATTTATTCATTCAAGTGTTTGTAACCAAATAGAGGTGGTGATGTGTGGATTTGAACTAGATGTAAAATATAAAATAGATTGAATTGATGGAATAGGGAGGGATAAACTAAAAATACACATTAACGAATATAGGAGTAGAGTGATGGAGAGAATAATTAGGAGATATTCTAGTGAGATTAAAGAATTTTTTTTTTGATCAATGAGATAAAGACCAAAGGTCATTTACATTCTATTGACTTGATAAGATAAATATCATAGTTTGAAAAACCTAGTGAATGTGATTAGTGGTTTATTTTTTAGATTTTATCATTTCTTTATTAAATTTGAAATTTATCTCTATGAAATTTTTATTGAGCAGTAAATTTATATTTGGTGATCAATTTATCAATTAGTATGTTTTATTTTCTCTTCTACAATTTGACTGGCATATAGCCAATCGGAGGGTGTTATTCATTCAATGTAGACTATTGGTTTAGTTTGGTTATGAATTTATTGGTCGAATGTCATGGTTGAAGTTTTTTAATTTTCAATCACGAATTGGAGGATAGTGGGAGTTTTCTTGGTCATGGTGTTTGGAAGACTTTGAATAATTTTATTATGTCTTTATAAAAGTAATTTCATAACTAAGATTATATTTTCTTTCCTTGACTTTTTAAAACATAATAAGATTCATGTTTGGATATCTCGAACTATGTTTTGAGAGAATTTATTGAGTGAGATAATTTCAAATCAATGAAAAATGTGAGATTTAGGAGAATCTCTAAGTAAAGGAAATATTTCGTTACAACTTCTCTCCACTTCTCAAACATAGCTGTTTATTTTTTTATGTTATAAATTTGTCTGTTAATCTAGAAATTATATTAGTTTAAATTACTAACTTTGAAACCCTATATAAATAAAACAATTATTTTAATAATAATAATAAACGTGATAGTGGAACTAATTAAATTTATTCTCATTGGGAGAAAACTATGGGTGCTATTACACTGTAGTATTTAAGAGATTAAAAGATTGAATTTAATAGGTAATAACAACACACGCGAAACTTCATATTTCATTACCCCATGGTAAAGCCTTGGGACAAATGAATCCCTTATCTATATTCTCTTGGATTTGATTCTTCAATTCCTACAACTCAATTGGGGAAATTATATATGGAGTCTTTGAAATAGTTGTAGCACCATGTATGAGTTCTATTGAAAATTCAACTTCATGATTCAGATGAATGACAAGAAACTCTTCTAGAAGGAAATCAACAAACTATAAAACAATAGGAATATTTTAAATGTTGAGTTCATCCCTGACCATAAGAGATAAAAATCCCACATCGACAGGTAGTAATACCCATATGATGGAAGTAATTTCCTTTGGGATTTCAGGTTCATCATCAAACAAAATTACTATCTTAGTTTGATACTGAAAATTGAATATAGAATCCATTACCCAAAAATTGATATGGGATCTATACTGGGAAAACCAATCAATGCCAAAAATACATCAAATTAAACTAGATGAAGAATAATAGTATTTTTAGAAATCAAATTTCCAAAAAAAATTATCAGAGAGGAACTATATACTTGATATTTGATCATCTTACCATTAGGAATTATCAATTCCAAATCAGTATCTAATAATTGAGGTGATTATGTCATACCCTTAGAAAGTTATTAAAAAATAGAAGAGTGCTTAAAACATGAATCAGAAAAAATATTGTAATTTCTAGAGTGAATGATAAGGGATACATCTAACACATCACTGGGAACTTCTACTTCAACTGTAGTCATTACATATGCTTATCCTTCTCCCCTTGTCTTATTCTATGGTAAGTTCCATTTATTCTTGGGGAAATTGTTTGAATATTTTCCCATCTTGTTCTAATTAAAATACCAAATCACAGTGGTTTCTTTCTTTTTCGTACTTTCATTTTATAGATGGCTCATATCTTTTCACCTATAACAAAATCACCTCGCCTTCAAACAACATTCAGGATGATTCTAATCATAATTATTAAATGGTAGAAATTGTTTCATTCCCTTCTTCTTATTTGATACGTTCTATTTTTATTTATGCTCTGCTAAACTATTATTATCTTGAATTATATTAATTATATAGGATCTTAAAAATTCTTTCTCTGTCTTAAGGTAACTTCATAATATGTCATCATATTATGAAAATGATTGAGAAATTATTTCCCTTTGTAGATTTGACTTAATATCACCAAATAAATGGCCAAATTTTCTTTTTTATTATGTATATAATATGATTCCTAGTTTTATGTTACTGTAAAGCTGTCCTTATACTCTACCAAACTTTCTTCTTCCATCTACTTTAACATCAGGAACTTCCTCTCCATTTCATCTTGTTGTTCTTGGGGTATATTTTTCTTGGATAAAATCACCTTAAAAGTTCACTATTATTTGTATTATATTTTTTAAGATTATTTAGGGTTCATGATAAATGACCACCATTAATCAACATCTCATTTCAAAAAATATACATCTAGAAAAATTTATACACTTTAACTACATCCTAAAGATATGAATGTATTTTGGGGGGACCAAATCCATTTCTCAGCTACAAATGGATTAGTAGTCCCATTAAATGATAGAGGATTCTCTTATATGAGGTGATCAAACATAAGAAACTCATGTTATATAATAAACAAATGCTCTATTAGGGAAATTTTATTTTCCAAAACTTATGTCAGCTACCCTAATATGGCTATGATCTACTCAATTCCAATAACTGCTTTATTGGATTTCTCAACATGGTAATCCCTAGTTTGTTTATGGGTGATTATTCCCATTATTTTGTTAGGTTCCATCATTATATAATGGCACACAAAGAGTAATATAGTATTCATTATGAATATTGATCCATAAAATAAAAAATCTCATCATCATAAAAGTTATCAAATACTATAAGAGGTAATTATAGTTCTCATGTTAGCAATATTCATTTAAAATCTAGTTCCAAATGAATCTACTAAACTATATCTAATACCAACTATAGATATCCCAAATCCAATCACCCATATCCAATATCTAGTTTATTAAATTTCCATAAGGTGCGATGGATCTCATCCTGAAGGCTCGATTAGATTATTATTCTTGAAGAACTAGATACATACATGATTAACATATTAAATTGGAAATATAAAATATGTAGCTTAAGAAACACTATTAAATCCTTTATAGTATTCTAGATGTCATTATTCATATCATGGGGAAAGGAAAACA
Source organism: Viscum album (assembly GCA_963277665.1). Classification (NCBI taxonomy): domain Eukaryota; kingdom Viridiplantae; phylum Streptophyta; class Magnoliopsida; order Santalales; family Viscaceae; genus Viscum; species Viscum album. Next base: position 1,223,852,416 of record OY728159.1, read on the forward strand.
AATTAATGTTGAGCTTAGATCCTTTGTAAGAGTTTTTACAATGGAATCTATCATGAGTAAACAAGGAATAATCAATAAGGAAAGGTAAATAACTGAAAACACCTACCATTTAATCAATAATTTCTTTACAAAATGCATCAGTGGATAATATCAATGTAGTAATCACATGTATAATAATATCATAATTTTCAATGAAGGAAATTATTAATAATGGATATCATGATCTTAGATATCATTATATATTTACCATCAAGGCCTTGTACCAAGATAGTTTAATTGATGGGTAGGTGTATACCAAGAACCCTATTAGTAATTTTGGCCAACTGATTTATCTCATGATAAATATTAATGCATTGAGGGGATATCTATAACCGGATCTCATTTATCCATGCATGTCCAACGCATTCCTTATATATATAATGATTAATTATTTTATAAACATTTTTTCTTATTAGTAAATATCCATACTGAGTAAATAATAAAAAATATCAATATTTCCACAGTCAATCAGATAATTTTCATTGTAAAATATTTTATATAATAATGGTATAAAATTTATAAATCATTTTATCTATGATATAAAGAATAAGAATATTTAGGATAAATTTAATATTTAACTAAAAACGATCTCATGAAAGTTAATGTTTTAAGAAAAAATTAATGACCAAAAAAATAATAGGAGATAAAATATGACCAAAAATTTATAAAAAAATATAGGTTTTATAATAAAATCATGGCCTTAGGAGAATAATAGAAAATATAATAAAAACATTAACTTAATCATTCATTAAATTTTTTCTTTTATAAAACCATTGAAATAATTTATAACAATATAAAATCATGGCCTTAGGAGAATAATAGAAAATATAAGTGCATTTAGAATACATTACTAAAGTAAATTCGCTAATCACAAGAATATTTGAAAATAAAAGAGTTAATTATAATGGTAAATTTATATTCAAATAATTTTATTATATAATTCTTGAAAATTTATCTCTAAAAAATTCCCTATGAATGTTAGGGAATAAAATGAAGATTATGGAACCTCTAAAAATGTGGTAAATAAGAGAGACTCTCTATAGAAAAAATAGTCAAAGGTAAAGAAGTGGTTTTCACACAAATAATTTAGAAAAAAATTATAACATTTAAATAGGGTGTTTTTAATATTTAATAAATTAGGGATGATAAGAAAAATTCCTTAAGAACCTCATAAAAAGTTATTATGGAACTCAAAAAAAAGAAGAACACATGAGATGGAGATTCATATAACAATATTGAATTTGTTTTAGAGGAGTCAACATTTCCAAAGTTTACACTATGAGAATGGAAATAAAAATGTGAAATAATGAGATATAAAATCTCAGGAATAAAAAAAATATACTCAAATTAAGTTCAAAAATGAATTGTGAACTTCAGGTTGAGAAGTAAAATTTTTTCAATGGAAATCAAAAACTAAATCTTGAAATTGGAAAGAGATAGAAAAGTTATTGAAGACATGACTTCAATGATTGATCTTGGAAATGAGGAAATCATTAAGTTAAGTAAAAAATACCTAAAACTGAGAAACGAAAAAAAGGTTACGTGTGACTTGAATGATAACATACAGAAATCATGATATGGTTCTGAACAATTTATTTCAGAAACTAATATTATTCTGAAATCTAGAATTGATGATGAAAATATTCTTTAAAATCAACCTTAGAAGGAATATATCATTGAAAAATAGTCAAGGAGATGTGAAATTTATAATACAATAAAAATTATTATGGGAAGGGAAAAAATATAAATGTTGGCAGAATAAAGATTCAAAAAATCCTCAAAGGAACTCTCTAGTTTTTAAATAGAGGCTTCACAAGAAAACATAATGTGAAAAACACATTTTTGAGTTGAAAACGGTGCACACAAAAAACATTATTAATAAAAAAATTATTTCAAATAAGAATGTTTCAAGAATATTATTGATATTGTGTTTTATTTGGCCATAAATCGTAAAAGTATTATTAAAACATGTCCTTATGAGGATTTACAATGGAGAAGTATTCAAGTGGGAGGCAAAAAAATTAGGTATGAACTCAACAAAAGTATAAACTACCAAAGAATAATTTTCAAGAGGTAATTTATCTTAGAAATATTTTAATATGTTTATAGAATATGTGATCAACAATAATATTTATGTGTTTCTTTTATATCAAATCAATAAAATTTATGCCTAATAATTGAAAATAAAAAAATTATAATCAGATCAAGCACCAAACCAATGTTAGGGAATTGAAATATATATCAAGTAAATCTGAAGAACCCTAGATCATGGATTGTGATTTTACATCACAAATTATAGGAGATATGAAAAATAGGAAAAATATTGATAAATATGAAAGATTATGTGGGAAATTTGTGAATTAAAACTCTATAAAATCAATGGATTTGGGATAAAAACAGAGAAGATGAAAATTAGTTTATACAATGTATTTTTTACTAATGGGAAAAAGAATAATCTTTTGAACTTATCATAGGTATGTGATGCTATAAATAAAGTTATCAATTGGAAAATGGTTTTTTATTCATGAGAATAATATATTTGGTTGTTATAACTAAGGGTCTAAAAACCCCATTTAATTTATTTCAAGTTAGAGAAGCCATGAGATATTGTTATTTAATAAAACAAATATACAATTATTTTCGGAAAATCATACTTGATAATCTTGGAAAAAAGAACATAAAAAATCTATCAGATAAGAAATTGAAAAGAATATCCATATTCTGATAGAAGATACTTCCACTTTATATAAAACTAATATAAATGGTAAAATGGTGAAAAAAACTCATAAACTGATTAAAATTAAAACATAATGACCTTCTGATATGATCCAATCAATTGTTCGTGGACCAATGAAAAAAAGGTCAACAAGTTGAGAAAACTAAGTTATTTCTTTTATATGTGATTTCACATAGATGGTGTTCAGCATGTTTATGTCAAAAAAACTCATAGGCCCTAAACAGGTTCAATAGATTCAGAATACTTGTAGAGAAGAAAACTTGATTATCCTTCAAGAGACTTAGATCAGATAATGCCATTGAGTATACTAATAGATAATTCACTAAATATCTTAATAAACATGTTATCATACAAGAGTTAATGTGCTCCATACACACTTCATCGGAATAGAGTAGAAAAAATAAAATACATGATTCTAGTCAATATATAAATAAATGTGAGGTTAGACTATGACACATTAAGATAATAATGGTTATAGGATGTTACAACAACCAGAATAATTTAAAATTGGTTTCTATTAAGTAAATTTTTTTATATGACTCCTTATAAGAGGTGGTTCAAGAAAAAACAAAATTTTAAACACTTCAGAGACTATAGGAATCAATGTTCGATAAATAAAAAAATAGATAAAATGGGAAGAAAATTTAATAAAAAAGCTAAATATTAAATATCCATTGGTTATACACAAAATGGAATTTGCTACATATGTTACAAAAAGAAATATGAGGGAATTCTTGATAATGATGATGTCCCAGTTTTTTAAAATGAGGATGAAATCAAGGGTTCTATCATTATTTATGATGAGAATGATGTTATATATTTAACACCAATGAAATAAATTAGAGAAAGCGCGTCGATTAAAAAAGATAATGGTGATTAATCCTACTCAAATCCTAATGATGAAAATTATAGAGTAAAAGTATATAACACCAAATTGATAAAATATAATGATTTTGAAATTTTTATTGGTTATAAAAATCAAGCAGTATGAACCTATAGAAGAATTATGGAAACTGTCAACACTATTTTTCTATCAAATATCAAACCTCAAAAAGTTGGGGAATCTTTTTCAGAACATGGAATTGGTTCAAGATATGAATAAAGAACTAAAACAAATTAAAAAGAATGAAACTTTGTAACTTTTTCCTAGACCCATTGAAAATAATGTAATTATAACAAATTTGTTGTCCTGAAATAAGTTGGATGAAAAATGAGAAGTGTCTATAAATAAGCCCATAACAAATGATACTTACAAATTGAAGGAATTGAAATTAATAAAACCATTTCATTGTCATCTATACTTGAATCCATTAGGATTTTTTTAGATATAGAATCTTATAGAAGTTTAAAAGTGTTTCAAATATATGTTAAGTCGTCACTTATAAATAGTTATCTTAATTAAGAAATATGTGTGGAACAAGAAGAGGGATTCATGATATATTTAGATGTAAGTAGGGTATATAAACTAAATAGATATCCTTATAGTTTAGTGAAGGTTATAAGAAATTGGATTTTTAATATTGATAAATACCAAAGAAGAATGGAATTTCAAAAGGGATAAGTTGATATAAATGTGTATATAAGGAAGACCAATGACGCGTCATTTTTTTATTTTTTATTTTTTTTTAAATTATTTTTTTAGAAATGATGAAAAGTTATATGAATAATAGTCAACATATATGATGGAAACATTTCAAATTTAAATTCTAAGTGGAATGAAATTTCTCTTGATCTTAAAAATTACCCAATATTATGATTATATTTTTATCTCAATAGAGAAATATGTAATGGATCTATTGAAAAAGTGTGTCATGAAGGAATGTAGATTTATGTTCACTCATATTCAAGTAGTCATAAAACAAATAAAGGAAGTTGAAAGAAAATTTTTTAATGAAAAACAATTTACAAGTTTGATTGGGATTCTAATGTAAGTAATATAAACTAGGCATGATATTTTATACATTATCACTCTTTCTTCCAGATATCATTCTAATCCTAAAGAATCACATCTCTAGGCAGCAAATAGAATCCCAAGATACATATCAAATATTTACAATCATGTATTGACGTATAAGAAGAAGGAATAGATATATTTAAGAAGGTTTATAGAAGCTGATTGGGAATAATATATTGAATATTGAAAATCCACATTTTTTGGAGAATTACTTATTGCAATATGTTGTGAGTCATGGAACTCAAGGAAAAAAACTTTAGTTATATTGTGTTTAATTGAGGTTGAATATGTGGTTATATCATTATAAAATACTCAGATGTTATGGATAACAACATAGTTTGAAGATTTGAAAGTGGATGTTAATTATCCTCTACTCATTGAATGTGACAATCAGAGTTCCCTCAATCTATCAAATAATGCAATTCTTCATTCTATACTCGAAAACATTGATGTCAAGTATCATTTCTTAAAATATGATAGGGATAAAATTACCTCAAAATAGAATTGGTTCCATCAAAGAAATATATGTATAACTTTTTCACCAAACCACTTAAAAAATATTATTTAAAATAATAATGTTGTAAATGGGAGTGCATCTTACTTCCCATTACAAAAGTACAATATTACATGATCTTCCTCCTCTATTTTTTCATGTTTAAATTCATGAAGATATGTTATATACAGGGGGGATAAATCTTTCCCCATTGACTTTTAAACTATTTTTATGTGTATATTATGTTTTTTGGGAAATAAATCTTCAAATCTATTACAAGTTACTCTTATAGTTGAGTTTAAGGAAAAGGATAACCTTGAGTTTATTTGTTTTTAAGGATATGGTTGATGTTAGTGTTGTTCATCCTTTTTTTATACATTGAGCTAGATCACTTATACATATAGTTAATCAATTCATGACTCATTTCAATTGAATAGTTTCTTTCTCTACTCATTTACTTTGGTGTTATTATTAATACGGTGGAGAAGTGATAGATGATGTATTGATAAAAAAATATAATAGAGGAGATTTTTTAACATATGTAAGGATGTCGTTCTATTTTTGTCAATACAGGAATAAGTATAACAATTGATTAATGGGTATATATTTTTATAGAAAATTTTATAGTGGGTATAACATTATTTTCACCAATGAATATGATTGAATAACATCTTTTTTTTCTTAGAGGACTATGTAAATAATAATTTTTATGAAGATTTTTTTAATTTCATGCAAAAAATGGGCCATAACTTTTCCAACCTAGGACCCCATAAACCACACATGTGGGACTCATCAGCCAACTATATGGGAGATTTTTTACCTAGACATCTATAAGAGGATGGTGGTAGTGGTCCTGAATCGATTTCATAGGGACTGTGCATAGGCGTGTGCAAGGTGTGTTCATAGGAAGAACAAGAGGGTGATCAGCGGGACTAAACAAGTGTGTGGTGTGAATTATGTAGGGAGAGTGTGTGTAGTGTATACAAGATATGACCTAAATGATGAATCAAGAGGCTAGAGAATTAATATGTATTGTTAGGTACTGCAAGACAGAGCACCAGACAGATATGGGAATTTCTTAGCTTGAGTACTATTCTCCCATTAAAGTATATTCATATAATATTTTTCATTGGATCTATTAAATATTCATCATCAAATCAGATCATCACTTCATATTTAACCTCCAACCATCAAAAGGATATGTGAAAGATCTTGAGATAGTATATATCCACCCGACTCCAATGTTTGATGTCCATCCTTCCATTGATCAAACAATGAGAATGATACATGCTCGAACACTCAAACCCATGAATAAAATATTTCTATTGAATACATTTAATTATTCAAATTTACTGAGACCATAAAATGAAAAACAATAACAAAAATCATTGACCATGTAAATCCATCATAATAACTAGTTTCAATTCAATAAATAATACGATCAAGTGAATATATATTGAAAATTTCCAAGCCTTCACCTAGAAAAAAATGTTTGCAAGAAGCGTTCAATAGGGAAAAGCTTGATTAAATGAATCCTATGACATTTTTTATCCCCTATCTATTAATTTGCTACATCATAAGGTTAATACAATCACATGATTTCATGTCTTCTTCAACATCACTTGGGATAAAAAGGATGAAAGTTTTTACATTTTGAAATAAATAAAATCTCAATATCTTCCAGAGTATTTTAAAGGAACTTGAAAAGGTATAGAATACAGATTATATGTAGTGTTATTTTAATGGGGGTGGAATGGTTTTTCATCTATAAATACTAAGGTGAAAGGATGATTTGTAGAGGTTATTCTCTTTAAGGTGTAGTTTTTGAAATGGAGTGCATGTGTGCTTTGTTCAAGTGAAGTAGAAGATCTCGTGAGCCTTTCCTAGTTATGTGAAGGAAAGAAAAAACCATGAGGCTACCATTTTTTCCAAATGAAAGAAGATCCATGTTCCTTTTTAACGTGATTAAATTACCTCAAACCTCCTATATTATGTGAAAAAACATAGAGGACCTGCATATATTGTTTATACTGAGGTCTCAAATAAGTAATAACAAAGTCACAACATGATTTGTATATTCATATTACCCTGAAGTTTACATAAAGCACACCAAATTTTATGAAAGTGAGAATACTCACACATTATATTTTTGAGCAATAAGGGTTTCTTGTGTAAATTCATTGAATAATGTATAGTTATAAGAACATAAAATTTTTATCATGTGAATGCCTATTACAGTGGGTTGAGGTAGAAGTAATTAATCTTGTTTGGATCTCTTATGGGGGATCATTAATTCAATGGCTATTAAGAACAATTTTTATTATTTTTTAATTGTGTGAATATGATATTGTAATTGGTCTGAGGTTTTTCCCTGGAATGATTTTTTGTTAATAATAATAGGGGTAGTCTGTGTGGAAAAAACCCATTATATACAAGGGATACATTCATCCTTGGAGGAGGGGAACCTCTTTAACAAATTTTTAGTGTTTATTTATTTCCTCCACTAATTAACATATTGAAATAAAAATTGTTTAATAATCATGAGATTTGAATCAATATTTAGACATTTAATAGCACCAATCCCCCACTACCTCAATGTTTATTACCCTTCTTTTGATCCTATGAAAATGTTTTTTAATCATTTATGGTAAATTAGAAACCTTCTCAGGTATATCAGTTAATGAAATACGAGTATTTCAGTAGGCAGTTGAGATAATGGGTAAAGTTGTGGCTCAAAATCGATCGATATAAGCTATGTCCTATGGTGGGGAAAACCATAGGTTGGATGAAAATTGGGATGGTAGCATGTTGGTTCCTGGAATTTGATAGGTACTGTGGAGATTAATCTTGATGATTTAAGGAATATATTCAATTTCAGTAACCTCCTTATATATTCTACACACCTCTAATCTAATTTTGGTTTCCATTTTTAGTGATTTGATACCAATGACACTGTAGCATTTTGGAATTTGTAGTTTATTATGGGGTTTCCATGTGTCATACATATAGGATTTCTCATGATGAACTATGTCCACTATTTCACATCGTTTTGATAATAGTAAGACACTACCTTGAGTTTTCTTGGTTTTTTTATTCAATTTAAATTGAAAGGCCTATTATTTTGGAATCACCCAGAGGGTATTCTTATCTTCTTGCATAAGGGATTTCCTAAGACTGTGTATTCCTAAACATTCACATTATTCGAAAGAGGTACATCATAATTTATAATTTTCAATGTGGTTTACATTAGATTAATCTAAATTGGGTTTTATCTTGGCATCGTTGGTTAGTGTTTTGGTATCCAATATTGTAGGGGAATATTGTGAGTAATTAGAGAGAATTTGGTCATGGTTCTTGTGTAACAAAATCCACAAATTTGTTTTTAGGTAGTTATACCTTTGAAATTAAAATGTATAAAAATTTAAAATTATTTTTAATTTATTAATTAATTATAGTTTAATTTTAATTAATTAATTTGTTGGTTTGGTTATTAGAGAAGCCATTGAGTTTTTTTTATAATGGATGGATATACTTGGAGAGCCTCATCAAGAGTTTTCATACTACCTTAAAATGGGGTCTCACTTGGGTTTAAGTTGGGTTGACCTTATTCACATACCCTTCCATTTTATGATTTTATTTCTATTCATGTGGTTTTCATGGCCCCACCACTTTCGGGAGTGAGACTCATTAAAATGATCAGTTTCATTAATAAAAATTAAAGTCTAATTATGAATTGAATAAGGTGTCAAAGTCCCCAATGGACCCTCCTAGACCATCTATAAATCATGACCACCAATGGCCAAAAATATAAGTTATATTGTGTTTCTTGTAGTATATGAATCCCTTTAGTGATGTGAATGTATTATTTTAAATGAATGAGATATAGTGTCCTTAGTGGTAGGTGTCTGTGTGACATCTAGGTAAAAAGGTCGATGACTCGGGATTCATTCTCAAGGGGTTTGGCTAAGTGAGATGCCCTTAAGAAATTAGACTCATTAGATTTCCTTTGGGTAAGTGTTATTCCCCCACTAGGATGTGATTAATTGTGTATTTTGACCCTATGGATATTGGTGGATGGGTCAGGTGTATAAGACATCCTATGAAACCTTGGAAAGAGGATAGGTTTATGGTCATATCTCTAGTGTGGATTTCCCGTGTGTCTACAAAGTCCTCAATGAGACCCAAGTGAGACCTAGTATGTTGCCTTGTGACTTGTGACCCTAGAAAGATGGTTTAAATTGGAATTGGTAGAGATGGCTCTGAGACTCACCTTAGAACCTATACAGCTGATGTGTTCCCAATGGTTTGTGAATATAGTTTATGGGTTTTGGTATTAAGTTAAACCCTTTTTGTATTTATGGTTCTACTTATTTACATTATATATGGAAATAGGGTCCCTGGCATACTTCTTAAGACATGAATGATGGGGAACCTGAGATGTGATAATTACTTTGTGTATTCCCTTGTGTACTTCCTATGATCCATCATTTGAGTCTTATGTAATAAGGATAAGGTAAAAATTTTATGTTTTAATATCATCATGGATTATAGGACTGTATTCTTTGATCCATTTATTGATCCATGAGAACAATTCTTCGGATATTGGGAATCGACCTCAGGTCTATATGGGATGCCTTGGATTCCATGAGTCACTAGGATTTCTAGAATTTCTAGGATAACACCTTTCAAGCTTGGTTGTTTTATTATGATCACCAGTGTATTGATGATGTGAATAGTCCATCCCTATGATCTAGCCAATCTAGCCTAGTGATATTTCCAACTCCACATTATGATGACCAGGTTATCTGAGATCTGACTATTTTCATGGTGGAATAGAGATGTTTATATTTTAGTCATTACCTAGGGTTCCTGGGAATTATCTTCAATCCATTTACTACACCTAGAGTTTGGATAGATTATCTAAAAACCTGAGATCTATTTCTAGATCTTTTTATGATGAGATTTTTTTTCATTTTTGCCAGATCTTCATATATTCTTATGTTACACCCTAAGATCTGGATTTTATATGGTTTTCATGATATCAGGACCTACATAGAGACCACCCAGTACATGTTGAAGAAATTATGGTTAACCAGGGTGATGGTCCAGAGCATCAATATTATTTATTGGTACCAGGGTTGGACTTGGTCCCCCTGAGTGGCTATAGTTAGCATGAATATCATGATGTACTCAGAGTATCCCCAGCATTGTCAAGAGAAGGTAGTATGGTGGATTTATTTTTTCTACTATTAATTTATTTCTTCAGATTAACATGTCACATGCACATACACTAGATATACTATTTATGTATAGGAACATAGTGGTGCTTCCCTACTGAGTTATGTACTCACACCCTTATCAGGCAGCCCTTCCACTTGGGTACCTGAGTATATCATTCACTTCATTCAAGAGAAAGTAAGGAAGATCCTTGGTATGATGTTATTGATCAAGTTGAGAAGGTTTAGCATGATTGAATATTATGCTGGAGTGAGGCTTGGGGTTATATCTGAGCCTTCTATACCATTATTTTATTCATTTATTTTTTCTCTATTTGTATATGTGATCAGCTCAGTGAGTGATCATAAATGTATTATCATATTGTTTCCAAAGGAATTATTATTATCAATTTGGATGTTGTATTTATCATTTATAATATGATGATTATTCAATATATATAATACTTGGTTATTATATCTATTATTGTGCACTATAATTAAGGGGTATAGTCTCCACACAATACTACTCGAGATCATTTCAACTAGTTAGTAGCCTTTGGAATATGGGTAAGTTCACCTGAGGTTTTGTTGTGAACCTTGCGGTGCACTATTCGACTAACATTTAGAACATGGAATTATAGTAATGTTCTTGGTGTTACCAAAATATTATACAAGAAAATGTTTCCAAAAAACTAAATTATATATGAATATTATTAATATGAAAATCATAAATAGTCACTCTGACTGTTTTATCACTTTCTCTTTACATAACTATAAAAAACTACCTCTTGTGGGAATTTTCACTCAAACCAATAAAAAAATATTCTTCATCAAGAGGACTAAACATTAGTTTCACTTTTTCCCAATAAAAAAATTCATCACTATAATTCATTGTACATCCTTCTGAAATATGAGTGTACCACCAATCAATGTTGAAATCTTTTCACAACTCCTTTTCCATGCATATTTAAGGGAAAAAATAAATAATTACCCTTAACTCCATGTAATTATTCTTATCACATCTACTTTACCATGACATATTTTTATTATCTTTTTTGATTCACCCCTAAGAGTCCTAAACTCATAAATTTATTCAAAAACTACATTGAGTTGGAAGAATCATTTAAAATCAATGATTCTTGATTAATATTATATTATCTTTAAAATCTCCACACATTCTGGAACTTACCATTCTTCTATATGGACCAAACTAATAAATTCCATTCAATCAACCTTCACCATGAAATCCCAACAAATGTATAATATCACATTGATAAATTTTATTATCCCTTCATATATCAAAATATTTAAAATAACCACAAACCAATATTTTATTCTACTCTCATATGAGAAGATAGTAACAATATATCTAAAAGATAAAATGATAGTTTTCATTATTTCAGTGCACACAAGTCCCCATTATATGTAGACATCTATCAAACGGATGATTTATACCACTGTATTTAATACAAACAGATTCAGGGTCTCCCCAACTACCCTAACTCTCTACCTCAAATATCATGAAAACACCAACCAAACAAGATAATATAATATATATCAACACAATTCATAATAAATATGACTCCCTTATTATGGAATAACTTCATAGTTTTTTCAGAACCATATCTAATCAAGTACACCAATTAAAATTGGTTATTAATTTCAAGCTACTTCGATCTCTCATGATGGCATCATAATGGTTTGAAATCATAATGTTTAAACTCTAAGGAAACTATCCTTTAAATAGGGAATGTTCAAATTTATAGAATAATACCAAAGGGTATACTATCATTCATAACAATTTTCAACCCCATATTTCAATATAATTAACTCACTAGAATCATTGTTCCTAGATAATTGATATTGTCTATTTTTCCATGAAAGGAATAGAAATGTCAATCTCTACCCCCGGTGAAATGATATCATCGAATCATACCTCATAATTCTCTTAAAGAAATAAATAAGCAATATCATTTACCATTTACATGGGCACTAAAGTATATAAGTGAATGAAAAAAAATTGGTTGCATGTATCTTTCTATGTGGTTTCATCAATTATGAATGGAATAAATGTAATCCATTATGTATGGATTAAATGAATTTCATTCATTAAAAAATTTTCATTCACCAAATAAATTCAATGAATAATTCCAATATGAATAAATGTACACTAATACATTGAATATGTCCGACACATTTCATTAAATAAAATGAATCAATGATGGTTATATAAAGGGATGGGATCCCTCATGTTTGAGGATTGGTAGTATGATAGCCTCCTAATTCTCTCTTCCTACCAAAATAAATTATATCCCTAAGTGGATGTGCTATCACCCTATTTTTTGACCCATAAGAAACTTTATGGGATCCTTTGGTCAGTGAAATCCCAAGGTTACAGGAAGATTGTGTTTACTTCTTTCAAGATCTTCATAAAACATACATAGAATAATAAAAGATGTATTCATAAATTTAGGTATGCATATTATATTAATTATTTAAATTATAAATGTTGATTTTATTGAGGATAGATAAAATAACTATGGTTTTACATCCACTTCCAAGTTCTTATGATGAACCCCTAAATCCAATCTCTCGTATCAATGCTAGTATATCTAATTGAATCAATATAGTCCTTTTATTGTTATATGAACAAAACATTTTATAAAAGAGAAAATAGTTTCTCCCATCTGTAAGTAATTTTATATGTCAACATAATACAATGTTTGATACTTTATCATGGAACTTCTTTGTTAGACAACATATTGTAAGTGGACATACAAAATTAAAATTAATTAAATTTAATATTTAGTTAATATAGGTAATAATATATAATTATTTTATAAATGATAAGAGTTAGACTTTATAAAATGATATTTTTGAACTCAAAATTAAATATGAAATTGCTATTATTTTTTATAATATTTTTAATAGATAAATATATTGTATATTTATTAAGAAAATTCAATTATGAAATGAATTAGATTATTTATAAAAATATATATAAACGAAAATTGGTTTTAAAATATTTATAAAATATATAAAATTGATTCATAAATTTACTATAAAATGTTTTTGGTTAGTTGATTTAATTTTTTTAAAATTTTTTTTACAAATATTACATTAATATTAGACATTTAATATTAATAATATCTTTTTCGTAATTATATTGTTTATAAAAAACATAGTAAAAGTTATGTTGGGAATATTTTAATTATGTAAATTATAATTAATTATAAAAAAGTGCCTGAAACATTTATTAATAAAATATTCGAAATATTTGATGTTAATATTTAAAATACCATTTAACAAATTATATGGCATCTCTTGTGATCCAGATATAAAATTTTCTATTTAGAGATCGTAAGGGTAATTTATAATGTATTTATAGATTATGTAAAGAAGACCATAATATAAAAGGGTTTATAATCATAATTACAAACTTTTTGTAATTGATTAACTCAAATTATTTGAATTAAAAATGGTCCTTATTTAAAATTTTTATTTTGAAAACATAAAAAATTGATATTAAATTTGATCAGAGGTTAAAATAACGTAAATTATATGATATTTAGATTAAATAAAATGTTTATAAAATAGAAATTTAATTATAAAGTTGTTTATAATTCATTAAATATCCTTGAGATTCAATATAATGTATAATATTAAAGTGTTTATATATAATGTGGATACAAAGTATTTATATTTATTATTATGTAATTTCAATAAGATTATCTAAATAAAAAAATTTATAATTATATTTCATTTATGAATTGTTTAAAAATAGTTATCTTATGTTTAAATATTTAAAATTTCTATTTATTTAAATGTTATTAATTTATTAATTTATTTATATAAATTTTTTATAGAATGTGAATAATTTGTACAATTTATTTACGTGATAAATTTCTTCTAGGAGATAGATCCCTTTATTACATGTCAGGTACTACTCCATAAAATTCATTTGTTCATCTACCTTGACCCTGGTTTTTTTATATTTATGAGATTATGTATAGTTTTTGAATATTTTTTTTGGATATTAATATTTGGATTTACCAGGAATTAGAATCTCTCTTGACTAAAGTATCCACTAAGAGATAGACTTGGGGTCGGACTACAGACCAACCTAGAGGTGTATGCCTTGTTCTAGAAAGGTGTAGTGTTTGATATCTGTCACACTGGGATTACTCTTGTGGAGATTATCAATATCATATAGTTTTAAACCTTCATATGAAGAGTATATGTACCTAAATCATTTGATGAATTCAAATTTCTATTAATTTTTTTTTTGAACTAGATTTTTATGTGAGTAACAAAAAATGTGTGTTGTGTGAACGTTTACACATCAATGTGGGGTGAAAAAAATTATTTTGGGAATGGAATAGGAATTGTAAATCTAAAACATTAGAATAATGCATAAAAAAGAATAAAAAAACATTAGAATATAATTAATTTATAGTAATTAATAGTTATAAATTTAATATGTTTGCATTGTATATTAAATTGGTGTTATTAAGAAAACCCCTCAAATATTAAGTGTATGATTAATTCCAAAGTGACACTTTTCAAGACCTCGATCATCCAACCGTGTAGGTTATTCTAAAGTAGGGTGTTTGTGAGATTATCTTGAATAATCCATGAAACTAAGGAGTGAGACTGGATCATCTTGGGTGAGTTCTCCCAAAATAGGGTGCCCCTAGATTTTCCTTCGTTAGCTGGTTCTTTATGTTTTATTTTGATGAAATTTATTAGGGAAACCTTTAGGAAGGATACCTAAGGAATAAAATTGAGTAAATCCATATGATGGATATAGGTAAATATTTATCCACTAAACTATACAATATTCCTAACTATTATGATTGGGATAATTCCCTACCTAAATTTTTAAGTGGTGAGAGGAATGAAAAAGTATACTCATTGATTAGTGAAATATGAATCTTGGATCACTAAATGGGTTTGATGTATAGGTTTATTAATTTTTTTTGGAGAAATACCATTTAATTTCCTAGATGGAATGAAATAAAAGATGATACTCACCATTGAAAATGTCATTTTCATGGATTATGTAATTATTAAAAAAAATTATATTGAGGTCATAAATAGGTATACCCTATAAAATTTTTAAAATATTGGTATATGTGGTTGAGAAGTTTTGTCAATGAGAATCATTTAGAGACCATGATTGTGAATGTTATAGATATCAACTTAACAAATTCTAAATTATTAATATTAGATACTAGGCGAGTATCACACATTTTTTTTGATAAATAAAGGCTTAGTGGTAGGTTAATTAATAAATGGTGAAGTAGACATTCATGTGGGTAATAAAAAAAGTTTCTTATTTATAAGTTGAAACTTATGAGTAGAATCTACCAATTGTATTATTTTTAGAATTAAAGAAATTTTATTAAGTTTTTATCTTAAGTAGAAACATAATATATGTATCATGTTTGGACAAGATGAAATTATTATTTACTATAAAAAATAGGATTTTCTCTATTTCTAAGAATGAAATGTTTTATAGAATTATTTATATAGTAAATATTTTATACATTATATAAATATAGGATCCTATTTATACCAATTGGAATAAAAAGGTCGAGGTTGATTATAATCCAACCAATATTTGGAATATTTTCCTTGGACATATAAATGAGAAACACATTTAAATAATATGTAAAGATAGATTACAAGACTTGTTTAATTATGAATCATTTAATAATAAGGAATATTTCTTAATGAAGAAAATAAAAAAGATGCCTTTTGGGATAAAACCTGAAAGAGCTAGTGGATTGTTGAATCTTGTACATAGTGATGTATGTGGACTAATGATAAAATAATAAACTGGTGGTTTTTGTTAAATTATTACCATTAAAATGACATTGGATTATATTCTGTTGTTTTTTATGAAACACATGTATGAAACTTTTTAAGATTTTAAATAATTTCAAAAATAAGCAAATAATAAACCAATAAAGTGTATTTAGATCCTATATTTATATTGAGGTGGGGTGAAAAAATGAGCTAGGAATTCATTTATCATATGAGGAATTATGGAATTGTTTCACAACTCACCCCTCCTGGAACATCATAATGGAATGGTGGGTCTAAAATAATGAATCATACCATTTTCTACTTGGTTTGATGAATGATGAATCAATGTGACCATCCTATTACATCTTTGGGGTTTTCCCTACAGAATTACGATTTACTACTAAAGTATGCTCCATATAAATTAATCATTAACAAACCATATTAGATATATACTATGAACTATCTTGTTATATAATTTATAAATATTTTGGGTTGTGAAGCATATGAATGACATTTACCTTATGATAAACTTGACCCTAAGTCATAAAAACTCTTATTTGTTGGTAAACCCAAGGAAACTAAGTGGTTATATGGGTATACATAATATGTATAGGACACATCTTATGGTATATATGGATATATAGAAATATGATTCTGTTTGATAGTGATCACATCATACCCATTGTTATATTGATAAGTGTTGATGATTTTCTAGAGGCCACTCTATTATTACATCTATTAAATATGGATTTCATATTTGTTATCAATGATACTAAGTCCTATAGGGACACATGATAGGTGACTTGGATAAGGATAAAATTTTGGAAAAATTCCTTCTTCCAAGATGAAGAGATTGTGATAAAACTATTTCTAAAAGTATATTCGGATGGATTCACACAGAGTTGTGAAGTTTTTGAAAAAGTATATGTTGTATTTTAATACAACTGGGATATTGTTAGATATCCACTAAAATATGAATTTGAATGAATTACATTTTTTTGTGTTTATCTTTCCACATTGTTTAATATATTGTAATCCATTATTGGATGGATTTAATGGAATTAATTAGGAATCGATTAAATATACTGAATACATTGAATGAATTCAATGAATAATTATAATGAGAATAAGCATCTATCGTTACATCAAATATGGATGATGAATTTCCTTAAATGAATCATATCAAGGATGTCTATAAAAAGAGATGAGACCCATACTATTGGGATGAAGGATGGTATACAAGCATTGTGATTATATCTTCCTGTAAAAACATGGTTTATCACTAAGGGAATGTGTTTGAACCCATTCTATGCTTTTTGGTTTCTCAAGAAATGTTCTTGGATTCTTTGGATGATATGATCCTTTAAAAGTAGGAAGATTTTGTTTTTATATTTTTTAATATTAAAAAACATGGATTTAATAATAAAATATGTGTTCATCACTTCAAATATACATTTTATGTTATTTATTTAATTTATAGAAATTGAGATTATCGAGGATATATCACAAAAATATGAGTTTTCTCCTACTTCTAGTTATTATGATAAACCCCTAAATCCTATTAAACTTGAACTTAGGCAATAAATTTCTTTACACGTTGATTATTCCTCAAAATATCATCACATTACCTCTCAAAGAAACTGAATAAACTTGCATCAAAGGGTATTCTCTACAACCATCAAGGAGTGCATCTTAAAATCACATTTCTCAAGATATCGTCCTATCATCAAAATAAATAACCAACCACATTCAAAAAAATAACATCTATATCCTGGTCAAGTTTATCATAATCTGAGAATAAATAGTCATAATCCACAATATAAATGAAAACATTAAAATTTTCTCTTTGTAAAAATAATCATCAGGAACCAACTCAGGTCAACTTTGAACTGGTCACTAGATTCGGCCTGTGACATGTCTCGAGAGGGGTTCTTGATCACCCCAGGTCGGCGACATGTGCTAATAGAATAAATTAGAACAAAAGGGAATGATTTCTCCCAAGATAAATAAAATAAAGAAATAGAAAAAAAACAGAGAAACTCGATACAATAAACAATGAAACTAAACAACATCTATACAAAAACTGCAAATATCACAAGAAGAACATCAAACCCCATACAAGATCTGACAACCAATTATTCTCCATGTGACCCTGGGGTTCACTCTTCAATCCCAAACCCAACATCTCCCATAGCGATCAAAATAAAGCTGGAACCAGCACCAGAAGCTAAATATAAGATGTGGTATAGGTGTAAGTATTAAAAACTTAGTAGGCATGCCTGAATAATCTATTCAAGGTTAATTTTCTCTAAATAAAAGAAACATCAATTTTAGGTTTGAAATAAAATATATAGTACTTGGTTTTTAAAACATTTTCTATTTAAAATAATACATGGTACATTTCCCTTTTTCATTTAAAATCCGATTCTTTTCCAAGAAGAAGACATTATAATTTTAGAGAAGGATAAGGTTTTACCAAAAAAAGGAGGAGGGTTATGTAAAACATTTTCAAAACATTTTTCCATAAAACTTTGAAAACAAAAACTTTACTTTTAATAAATAACCTTTCCATATAAGAGAGTAGCAAAAATGAACACATACTAAGGGAAATTGAATATACCACGTATGAGTAACCAAGAAACAAGGAGCCTCAATCATCCACCACAAACAATTAAGTACTGAATATCCTTGGAGAAACTAAGATCTTTGTGGATAATCTGGAACATAATAAATACCTTAC
This sequence comes from Viscum album, assembly GCA_963277665.1. Taxonomy (NCBI): domain Eukaryota; kingdom Viridiplantae; phylum Streptophyta; class Magnoliopsida; order Santalales; family Viscaceae; genus Viscum; species Viscum album. The sequence continues at coordinate 1,223,871,406 of OY728159.1, forward strand.
TCATTCCACAGGCATTCCTCACCCGATGATATCAATTCACCCAAATGCTGGATCTTACCCTACATGTCTAAACCTATGGGCACAATCCCAAATCCGATCAAGGTCCATACTAATAGCAACTAGCCATTATGTAACCCAAACTAGTGCATCCACCATTCCATGAAAATACACTAGCTATGATAGGTTACCATGTCAATACTAAAGTATAGTGAGTTAATAAAATACAAACAAGCAACCAACCACATATACACATATCACACACCCAAGCATTACACACAAGCATCACCAGAAATCACCCCAAGGAAAAATATCTTTCCTTCCAATAAATAGTTAATGAGGGAGTTCCATACTAATGACCTCCCATAAAATTCAATATAAACAAGGAAATAATATCATCCAAGGATATTTTTCAAGAGAACTAAGTTTATAAAAGTTCCAAACAAGCCTCAAACACACATTGAGAAACCATCCACTTTTAATAGAATCACACACATTATTTGAAAATCCAAAACCACTTAGAAAATACATTTTGTGAACCCAAAAGACCATTTTAGGATCCAAATAAATTTACAAATCATAATACATAATTTTTAAACCATTAATCATTCATTAAATCTTAATAGACATTTCCTCAATCATTTAGTGTGCATAGATTAACAAGAAAATTACATATTCTTCTAAAATGAGAAGGAAATTGCCTCATTTCACATTAGATATTTATTCTAAAAATCATAAATCACTAACTAACTTCTATAGATAGTGATAAATTCAAGAAACAAATTATTCTTAAATTTAATTCCCAAATGCAATGGGGAACCTACCTCAAACCATAATAACATCAAAAACACCAACATGAAACAACTGCACGAGGGTCCAAAGAAGTAAGAACATCCACAAGGAAACCTAAAAAAGAAAAACCCTCAAATTAAAATAAAAATAAAAATGAACCATAGAACCAAAAGCCCAAGGTTGAATACGTACCATAGAGAAAACGGAAGAAGAAGGGAGGGGGAAAAGAGAGGAAAATAATACCTTGAAGAATCTCCCCCCAAAACATGAATAAATAACTTGGATCCACCCATGGAAGGGGTTGAGAGGAATGATTAAGAGGGGAGGATCCTCTTAGGGTCACATGAACCGAATGAGGGAGGAATAGGGTGTCTTAAGATTAAAATATGAAGAGGTTACAAAGCCCAATTCAAACTTTTATGACACCTAGTAATTGTGCATGGTTAAGCTATACGGTTTACCAAAATGTATGCTAATCTTGTTCCCCTAACTAGAAACACTGGGTACCTGCATGGTTTATCCACACATTTTGGGAAACCATGTGAAAAGTGTGTGGAATGGTTCAATAAAAAATTATAGAACCATGTGCACCCCTTCTATATTATTTCTCTAATAGTGCTTTTGTTGTGACCCTTGACTTGAGACACCCACAGACTCGCACAATTTCTCTATTGATCCAAGCAGTTTGAACCAAATATTGTATAGCACATGAAAATAAAATAGTTCATGTTCAAAATGAATTGAAAGTGAGATCAACCTCAATATGTCACACAACTACCTCTTAACCATGCACGTAAATCATACAACCGAATAAAAACAACACAAAACTCAAAATTCAAATATAAAACACCCAAATATCAAGATAGAAACCATGAAAAGAAGGATAAAAAAAGATAAAAGATAAAAATAAAAAAACGGGGGTATGACAATTACCCCCACCCTTATTTTTTCTACCCCTAGATATCCACAACATCTCTAGTTGATCGATCAAAGACAATGGTTCCCACACAAGCATGATTTTATTCCTCAAACTAGAAGCACCACAACCACCAACAAGATGAAAATATTCAATTTTACTTGAAAAAAACCAACTAACTAAAACCACTACTCAAGAAGGATAGAAAAATTTAACATCAAACCACACCACCTTACCACAAGAAAAACATTTGGGAATACTCCAAAAGTCAAACGTTCACCCAAACAAAAAATATCCATAGTGAGAAAAATTCAAGGGAAACCACTTATTTACACACCAAAATAGAGAAGAAACAATATTTCCAACTTGGGATCCCAAAATGGACTCCACATAATTTTACATTTATAGTCGGGTGCCCAACCGACATCACCCATAAAACAATGATAATTTAAACTGGAACAACTACACATAACTTCAGGAGGGACCAAACGAATATCATGAACCATGAGACTCCCTTTACTGCAACCAACACTTCCATCAAAACATATATTTGAGAGATATGGACACATCATCCACTTTCACACCAAATTAAAATCAAAAAGAACAATACATATAGTGGAACACACCTACACCCATGACAGAAAAATTAAAAAATTTCCAAAGGGCATGCTTCCATTAAAACAAAGGTTCTCAAAAAAATCCCAAACCTACCTTTACCTTTCAAAAAAAATAAAACAATGAAATACACCATCATTACCATTGAGAAACAATTATATAAGAGGGGACTTCATACTGATTCCCTATCAGCACCCAACTTTTATAAATGGGTGGGGTTCCTTTTTGATGGGTGGATCTGGATCCATGTCACTTCTAATAAACACCCCAAAAAACATTTAAGTGATTGTGACATCCACAAGTACAACATTTCTTTGAAGAATCTGGACTCGATGAATTCTTATGACCCTTCTTGCCACCTTGAGTACATACCAATGTAATATTCCTATAGGAAGTTCATGAAAGTTCATAATTCCTTTTAATTTTATGACCCAAATGACTGGCTTCAAGTTAATTTTTTATCCCCTTACTAGAATTCCATTCACCATATCCAGAGACTAGAGGGAAGATGTCTATCTCAACCAATCATGTCAATATAGCTTCAACCTGAAAGAATTTCCTTTCCATATTGGCAAGAGTGGTCATACCAAACTCTGACACCTTCAATTGAAGATCAAGATGAATACCATTCTCAAAATGTCATGATTTGAGGAAATATTCCTTGGCCCACTCTTGAACAAAAGGAACTAGATCCAAAAAATGATAGACAAAATCCAACAATGACCCATCACCTTACAAAATATAGCATATCTTTATTGCCTTATTCACCTTCACAACCTCATAGACATACTGCCCAATGAATAAAGACTCGAAGAATTCCCATCAAAGACATCCTTGAGGCTTGGTCTGAATGGCTGACTTACACCACTTCTAACTTGGACCTTCCAACATAAAGGTTGAAATTTTCACATGAAAAGACTTAGAAAACTCAAGGAAACCCTAGATCCTTTTTATTTTCCACATCCACACTTCCTATTCTAAAAGATATTCTTAACCATGAAAGATAGGAGGGTTCAACTTCTAAAACTCAAGAAGTAATTCGTTGGTTTGATCAACTGGAGGATCCACTAATAGAAAACTTCCCTTAGTTTCACCTTGAATATCCATCAAATATTTAGTTGGGAAATACATAAAACAATAAGAAAACCGATAAAATGATTAATATCCAACCCACCGACAATGATCTCAAACTCAAAACACCACTTAAACAACATTCCAAAATCATTGGAAAACTCGCTAAAAACCACCGGTTATCAAAACATAATAATATTTCCTCTAAAAACACTTTCTAAAAATAGAACATGAAACTTTTCACCCTCTCAAATGGTATTCCATGTAGACTCACACAAAAATATTCTTATTCCAATATGGGATCTCATCCACCATTCTATCAATCATCCACTTCCTCATTAATCAACGCATGTGAGTAGTCACAGGAATACGAAATATCAAAACCAGAAATTTCTAATTTCAAAAAAAATGTTCAACCCAAGATTCAAATAATCAATCTACATGTCATATAAAATTTTAAAAAACTATTCAGAAATTCGTTAAAACATTTCCCCAAAACCATTATATTTTTAAAATAATTTCAAATTCCAAAACAAACAATTCGGATGAACCATGGGTTTTTATTATAAAAATATAATTTTGTAAAACTAATTTTCATTTCACAAAAAATCGTCTTATTAAATATCCATTTTCTAAATATTTCTTTAAAATAATGTTGAAATTTAATATTCCATCTTCCATAAACCAAACTGTTACAACTTTTACTCTTGTTTTCATATTTTCAAAATAAGGGTTTTCAAAACAATTTCAGAATCAAGGACACAAAACAAATCACAAGGGGAATATAGTGTCGATGGGTGACTTGTACATATGGTTGTTGGTCATATGAAAATCACCACACCATAAAAGATATTCTTTCACTATAATTTCCCCATCTCCACAAGGATTTCTAGGCCCTACAAGCTCACCAAGAACACTGTTCCAACCCCGATTTTGTTTCCCATACACTGAATGACCCACAAACGAAACCTAACTCTCCATGCTAACCCAAGGTTTGGTATAGTAAATTTTGTCCAGACACTTCCACATACCTACACCCCAAGCTCTGAATGTCCTACTCCATCTACATTAACATCCCAAATAACAAAGGGATCTCTAAATACAAGGTACTCTAAAGAACCTATGCCCTGATACCATTTTTTCACAAACCAACCATGGTTAACACCAATACAAACACTAAATTCAGTCTACGACTAGGCTTGAGAGGCATTCATGATCACCCCAGGATGGAGACAAGTTCCAAGGGAATCAACGAGAATAAAAGGAAATGCATTCACCCAAAATAAATAAACTAAATTGGCATAAATGGAAAAATAATATAGATACAATAAATAGTTTAACTTAACAACATCTATATATAAATTGAAAATAAAAAAATCCGAACATCAAAACCAAAACTGGACCTGACCACCACTAATTCTCCATGTGACCCAGAGGGTCACTCTCCAATTCCAAACCCAAAATCACCCACAACAATCGAAACCAATTTGGAACCTACACTATAAGATAAAAACAAGAAGAGGTGTAAAAGTGAGTATTAAAAACTAATTTTGTGTTATTGAACAATCTATTCCCAACATACCTCCTCTAAAAAAATGAAACAACAATTTCATGTTTTAAATAAAATATATAAAACTAGTTTTTTCATATAATTCCTCTTTTAAACCAAACATGGTCCATTAACCTTTTTCATTTAAAAAATATTCTCTTATAAGAATGATACATTAGTATTTTAGAGGACAAGGATGGTTTTTTAACTTAAAAATGGAGGAAGTATGTGTAAAAAAATCAATCAAAATTTACATAAACCTTTGAAGACCAACACATCACTTTAAATAAATAAGTACACCATATAAGAGAGGATAATCAATGATCACATAAAAAAGGAAATGGAATATATCACGTATGAGTAACCAACCAACAAGGTATCTCAATCATCTAAATAATACATCTTAATGCCTAATAACTTGGGAGAACCTAGGATCTCAATGGATAATCTATAACGTACTAAACACTTAACTCATCAAATAGGAATACGTCACCCAATGGTATCAATTCACCAATACGCTCGATCTTACCCATCATACCCTAATAAAGGGGAACAATCCCAAAATAGAGCAAAGTCCACACTAAGGACTACTAGAAATATCATGAGCTAAAGTAGTGCAAAAATCATTCTTGAAAAATCCAATATCTATTCCAGTTTCCCAAGGCAAGACTAAACTGGGGTGATCCAATAAAAACCAAATAATAAACTAACCACATATACATATATCACACACACAAGCATCGAATACAAGAATCACTCTGAATCACCCCAAGGAATAATCACTAGATTTTCAACTAATAATTTACAAGGGAATCCCATACCAAGGACCACCCATCACATTCAACACAACTAAGGCAATAAGATCATCTAAGGAGAGTTTTCAATTGAATCAATTTTATAAAAGTAAAAAATGGGCCTCAAACCCACTTTGAGAAACTATCCTTTTCATATAGAATCCAAAAAATATTTTACAAATCCAAAACCACTTAGAAATTCCATTTTGGAAACCCAAACTACTATTTTAGGATCCAAATACATTTACAGACTCAAATACAAACTTTAGAAACCATGAATCATGCGTAAAACCCAAATTGTCATTTCATCACACACTAAACATGCATATATTAACAAGAAAATTCCATATGCTTCAAAAAAAGAATAAAATTACCTTATTTTCCATCAAAATATTATTTGATAAATTATACATCGGTAATTCATGTCCATAGAAGTTATGAAAAGAAATCAACCAATGATTATTTTATTTAAAGGCCAAATGAAACGGAGAACCTACCCCAACCCACAAGAGTTTCAACAATTCCAACCTAAAACAACACCATGAGGGTCCCAAGAAGCAATAAAATCAAAAATAAAACCTAAGAACACAAACCCCTAAATTTAAACCCAATGAAAAAATGAACCCTAGAACTACCAAACCAACAGACAAGAGTAACCACTAAGAAAATGGAATAACGGAGAGGGGAAAGAGAAGAGAAAATACATTTAATAATCACCACAAAATAAGAACAAATCACTTGATCAAAACCTTGTAAGGAGGTGGTAGGATTGGGGAATATGGGAAGAACATCCAAGGGTCCCACGAACTGAATGGAGGAGGAATAGGGTGTTTGTGGGTTAAAATTCGAAGAGGGTAGAATGGTTAGTTAACATTTTTAAGGAACCTAGTCACTTTTCAAACCTTCTACATGGTCTGAATAACCATTATTAGGATGTTATCCCTTTACCAAAGATAACCAAATACACACATGGTTTCTCCTATGAGCCACACAGTTTGGACGAAATTATGTGCAGTTCGTGCAACTCAAACTATGCATGTTTGAAATGAACAGAAAAGGAGCTCAGCATCAAGAGGCTACATGGTTACCCCTTAACCATGAACCTAAACTATGAAATAGAAGAAAAATATCTCAAAACATAAAATTCAATTCTGAAACACCTGAATCTCTAGCGAGAAACCAAGAAAAAAATTATAAACCAAGATAAAGGAGAAAAACAGAAAATGAGGTGTGATAAGAATGATCATAGATGCACATATCATCAATAGGTAAAAAAACATTAATCTTAGCTATCCTTGGTCATACCACCTAGAATCCATATCACCCTAAAATATAATCATCAAATAATAAATTTCAAGTAATTATTCACCTATATAAGTTGTATTAACCCCCACAACATCCTCCACAAAAATCTCAACCCTCGTTATGGTGGAAATTTTAGTTTATGGATGAGTCCTAATAATTATCAAGATCCATAATTGGTGGAACTCAAATAGGTGAGGACCAGATAATAATTAGATCAAGAAACACAGATAAGTTAATACATAATAAAATAGAACCTTTAAAATAAGATGCAAACATCAATACTTAACAAAAACTCAAACTAGTTAAGATGTGATCTGTACTTACACAATCAAATGGTCTATATGTGGATCTAATATGGATTCCATATGTTAGTGGAAAATAAAAATAACATTAATTTACCTAAACTCTAATATATGTAAATAGATAGAAAACATAAAAACTGTTCTCATGGTCTACCCCACGTTAACGGACATTTCCCAACTCACTGTGCACAATTTTCATGCCCTCTATGAAACTATATAATGCATAGCCAATAACTAATAAGTACCCTATGTGAATAATATTATTATAATTGGAATAGTCAATAAATGATAGGCTCCATCCATAATAATATATTTGTCACCTACATCTATGTCATGTCTTCATATCCCAATATCTCTTTTGAGTTCATTTATATCATCTTCCAACTAACCCAATACAATATTCAATTGTTCCTTCTCAAAACTCCATCCTATTTCTTAACTAAATATAATTACACCACTTTATCATGACTTAATTATACTAGAACCTCCCTTAGGCTGATAATAGAACAAAATGTGGCCTTTGAATCTCATATCCAATGGGTTAAAGGTAGGAAAATAGCATCAACTATGTAAATATCAAAAATGGGAGGCATTACAATCTTGAGAACATATAGAAATATTTTATTACAAATGAAACCTATAAAACCATGAATAATAAGGGATATATGGTCAAATAATATTATAAACAATTTATAATTCATAAATATCACACAATATAACTAAAATGAAAAATTGATACAATTGTGAAAAAATGATCACTAAATCCCAAATATTCATAAAAATATATGAAACATGTATACCTCAATTGTACATAAACCAATCCCCAATACCAAACCCTAGTTATCAACCCTATGAATTGAGATGATGCTACCCATAAAATCTATCAAAAAAAATTTCCAGCCTTTATATAAAATTATGTGTGAGAATATACATATACTTATTTGGTCATCAATAAAAATACAGAACAACTCAAAAAATATTGTTCATGGATAATAATGAAATTGTGGAAATTTCTAAGGCATAATTTTTTATCTTGCCGCACTAAAATCAAAACACATGGGTTATGTAAGTCATCCTACAAGTTAATTTATAACCCTAGAGGATATATAATTGGATAAAAGTCATAATCTTACCAGAAACCATACTCTCCTAAAACAAAGGATTAATACATATATAATAAAATATCACTCAATCCAAAATAATGGAAAGGGACCCCAAACCACTTTCACCAAACCTAGTAATAATAATCCCAATGCCACATATCATGAAGTATGTCACCCCATGCCATCATCTTTATAAGTACATCAACCACATGAATACATCATAAAGCTGTCAACCGCATATGTTAAGAATACCCCCATTGGAAATGTGTGTGGTACTCCCACATCATGTCATCGCATAGGGTACACCCATATCATGATGTCACTTATTGTATTCCCACACCATATAATATTCATAATGGGTACTTGGTTTTATATTTTGATATCACATGAGCTGACTCACTTAGAGCATGTCGGGAAACTCTTCATGAAAATCTCCCTTCAGTGGTGGTTGTGTAGTAATTGATACTCCCATTGCATTGAATAAAAAAATTAAAAAAAACATTCATGCTTCTCCTATCATAATCAATATCTCACATCAATGTTTATTCCACTAGAATCATCGGTGGTCTTTCCATATCACAAAAATCTAAAATAATAGTACACTCACGGAATGATTCACCATTGGTGGTACTCTCAATGGCATCGTCAGTGGTACTTCTATATTCTAAAATAGAATAAGGGAAAACTCATATAGTATGTTTGAACTCCCAGTGGTACTCCAACCAACCTCACATGTCTTATATTCATATCATATATTGAATACCCATACCTAACACCAAAAACTATTTTTATGATAAATATCACTCAAATTGAGTTAAAAGAACTCCCTAAGTAGTTATACTACCCTCCACCAAAGAAAAACCACTAAGAAAATTACATCTATATGATATATCCCAATCAAAATTATCGATAATAATAGTTCAATATGATCCTCATGAGTAGTATAATTTAATCATATAAAAGAGAAACATTCATATAATTAATCCAACCGTGTAATTTTTATTATTAATTTCATCATCATAATCGTCGTCATCTGATTTATCATAATCTTCCTCATGATCCTCATCTATTCATCATCTAATAAACAATAATTCTTTATCATAGTGATCATCAAGTTGTATTTTAATTCATCACCAAATATTCACCTTTATCATTTTTATTTAGTCATGATAGTCCTCATTATCATCGAGCTGAGTGAATAATATTATATGGCATGTCATGTTATTCATATAGGATTGTCCTCTAATTAAAAATGTGTTGACAAGTTTTAACCTCCTTTTGGTCATTACATTACTATCACATATCAAATCATATAAAATGTTTCACTTTTATTATTATATTTAGAATTCATACATGTTATTCTATTTTACATTTTATAAAATGACTTATAGATTCATAATTAAAAATCTCATTAAATTGTCGATCATATAATAAAATATGATCCTTGGTAATCCCCATTTTCAATTCTATACAGTTAGGTCCCACTAGGAAATGCTCATTTGTCATATTCATTGAAACATTTTTCAAATTAATTTTATGAGAATCCACAACCAAAATCATAATTTATCATTTTAATCACCTATAGAGCCCTGAATTGGAAAATGCAGAGTGTCACTTTGTTTTAATAAGGAAAGTTGTCCATGTAGTTCCTTCATTAATATTTTGGATTGGGTCTCTATAGATCCTAAAAGTATATATATTTAAATACTAAAAACCATTGAAATGAACTTCAATTCCCATGAAATTATCACCATTGTGATTTATAAGAAAAAATAATCAATTTTGGTTATTTATGTGTTAAATTCGAACACTGCCTTTAAATGATACATTTTCCCCAATTTATACACATAGAGAGAGAGAGAGAGAGAGATTTGTTTATATTTTATGATAATAACTATTGTAATTATTTCCCTAGGTTATGGATATGTGGTAGAGGGCCTATGGGTGTCAAAGTGGTATCAATTTTGAGTCTCTCAAACTATTTTCATATTTTCATTTAATGTTTTCATTGTAGTTTTATAATTCACCCACCCTGACTATTTATAATTATTATTATTGTTTTTTATACTTTCTATTATTTAGTTAGTAATGACATAACGGATTTTTTTTATTTGGAATAAAATAGGTTTTGATTAAAAACATGATCTCCTAAAATTATTTTTGATTTTTTCAGGCTTTTTGGGGAATTTCATGAACAAAGTTAGACATGATAAATGTGTTCAGTTGAGAAATGAATTTGGGAGGATTGGTGTTTCATGTAGGAGGTCTCATTTATGAAAAAATATAAAGAATTTTTTGAGACACTTTCATTAATTATGGGATGAATACGTTGTGACCAGGGCTTGATAGCTCAAGAAGTGGCATGGATTGAACAGATTAAATCTAGAGAGGGTGTGGTGAATCATGAAAGGAAGAGGTTGATGAAGTGTATTTTTATGAGCCTCATTTATATGTGGTTGGTGAACCAACCTCACTAACCTAAGTCTTCCGATGAGCCTTCTCATAGTATACATGTGTATTCCCTGTTCCTATGTTAGTTTTGGGATAATTCCATGCTTAGTGAGGGACTGGTAGGAGTTATTTCAAACATGAAACCTCCCACTATGCCTATAAAAGGAGAACTTGAGGATATTTTATAATCAATTAATTCAAGATAAGAGATCTCTATTATATCTGAGAAATATGGGATATCTCCCTATGTGAGAAAGAGGCCTACAGAGAGTGAATTTTTTATAAATGTTTTTAATAATAAAATAAAGGCCGTTTCTACTGCCATTATTCTCTCTTAGTGATTAAGGAATCACAAAAAAATGGTATGAGATCCATTAGTGGAAAAACAATGGTGAGAAGTGGATATTTTCAATCGATATTCTAAAAATTCTTTTCAAGTAAATTCCAAAAGACTAAATGATCTAAAAAATAGGGATAAAATAATCTATCAAGATGTAGTAAAAGTTTGGTTAAAGTTTTGGTTCTATAACATTCCTTTCAAGAGAATAATGTACTTTTATGGAACCAACTACATCTTTGAATATTTTCCTGTAGCTAGTTCAGCATGTAATTTTATTTCCATTTAATTAGATATTATTAACCATGGATAACATTTTGATCATATCTTGATCAAAAAGAGTTCTATTTAGACAGTCCAAGAGATTTTTTCACCATTTAGACCATTTTAAACTAACTTTTAAGATATATTTTCTCAAACAATGCTCTAAGATTTAACTAATTAAATTTTAAGGGATGGACCATCCATGGGAGGTATAATCATGTTGAATTATTCAAACTACTATATTTGCAAGACTCTAATGGAATATTTCCTTAATTAAAATTTTTTCTTTTATCCCATTGACTACAGTGGAGTAAAAACAAATTCCACCAAGAATGCTAAGTGGAATAATGTTAATAATAATGAGATTGATCAAATATACTAAAAGATAAATCCTAGAATATATCATCATAATGATCAAGAGAAGTTAATTTAATAACTATAGATGATATTGGAGAATACATATCAATTAATGACTCCTCAAAATAATATTCTCATGTAAAATCTGTTTATGAGACTTCAACTACATAGTATAATACCTATAGCTAAACATGATAATGAGTTTCAGAATATGGTGAAACAACTGGTGGTTGTAGGTTAAACTTTGACAGATGGATTTCCTGAAAAAATACTTAATATGCACACTTCCTAAAATTCGGGATAAGTTAGTGGTCTCCCACATCAACTCAGCACCTAGATACAAACTTACCGTGGAAATGGAAAATGATGCACTGTTAAATGATAAGACCCAAATAAAGGATATAAGTTACAACCAGATACAAGATCTCATCCTCGAGAAGAGAGGGATAGAATAAGGAGGTGGTATTGTGTAAGGAATAAGAGGATAAATAAATCTTAGAGGGATGTCCAAATATTTTAGGATACCATAATAAAAATTCAACCAATGTGTCGGGGAGGGGTACGTAAAGAAAAACTATTAAATGTTACTAAAGTATGAAATCCAAGGTAGTAACTAACAAATAATAAATGGGGATTTGAATTTGGAAATCACTAGGGAAGAAAAACTTTACTACAAATATTATGAAGAGACTTTATTTCACACATGAGGATAAGATACAGAATATGTGGTTGATACTGTAATATTTTACCACTTCAGTCTGCATCATATGTATTTATTGACATATCAAGCCAGTGACTTTGGTGTTGTCAATATTGGAAATACTATTTAGATATAAATTATTAGAAAGGGTGATATCAAAGTCAAGATGAATATTGGATATAAAATTACCGTAAATTTTAAGATTCCACAGAATAGATTGTCTAGTAAACATCAACGTTGTAATTATTTATAATTATTTTGATATTTAAGGTTGTCACATGTTTCAAAAGATCTTAGTAATAATCAATATGGGAGATATATCCCATGCCTCTTCATCAACTATGGAGATGAGGAATTCAGATAAAAGCTTTGGGACCTGAAGGAGAAGAATCCGGTCAAAAGAAAATATGTTGTGTTCAATGAGAACTAGACTATCAATGATATTAAAAATATAAAAAAATATTAAAGATAAAGTTTCACTAAAGACAAAGAGGTTTCAAAAGACTCATTAGAAATAGATCGCGAGGTAGTATAAAAGGACATTGAATAAGGAGACACTCAATAATCTCAACCAAAAGTTCTAGAACCATAATAGGAGCTAATTGATGGTGTGCCTCTCGACCTAGCATTTCACTGGTTCAAAGATCTACATGAGGAAGCAATACATCAAAAAGATATCAAGAATTAGAGTAACTGATAGTGATAGATGAGGGGGTATAGAAAGATATCAATATGAACAATGACATTCCCGATCATTAGATCTGCATGGTGATGGATATCTATCTACATTGACTTTATAAGATCCCTATAATGGAGAACTAAACAAATATACAAAAAATGGAGGTATATTAGGAAAAGTTTTACCACTGAAAATTATCAAATGGATTATACCTAGTGGGGGAAATTTTATTATGTTTTTTTCAGTTACCATGGTAGGTGGATGGTGCACCAACTTCACCTCTCCAAGACTTCCAACATGTCTATTGTACATTCTACATGTGTAACTCCTTTTCCATTGGGATCCATGAGAGAAATCCATAGTTGGTGGGGTACTGGTGGGAGTTCTAATAAATTTTACACCACCAACCATTCCTATAAAATTATTCCCTAATGATATTTTATCATCAATCAATTCAATCCAAGAGAGCTCTATTGTATTAGAGAGAGTTGGGAGATCTCTAGGTGTAAGAAAGATAGGGGTAGAGAGTGTGTTTTGTAATATTTATCGTAAATATAGGGAAATTCCAATTAATTTTTTTTTAATTTTACGGAAATTTTATGAGTCCGCAAAAATTGATGGCGCATGATTCTAAGGCCTGGAGTGCACAAAATGTGTTTCTGAACATTTTTTAAGTACATTCTGTAAACGTGTGAGCGGGATTTTATAAATTTTGAACCGGTACTCGGAATTGAAATCTGAGGACACCTTTGAACTCACAATACCAATATTATCTTAAATAGACTTTCACCACAACCGTAGTAGGTCAAGGGTGGAAGATATTTTTTCACTTTTTTGTGGAAGAAGAAAAAGAAAACAATTAACATTTTATTTTTCTTTTGAAACCTCTCTTTTGTATTTATGGAGGTGGAGACCACCCGAGCTAGAAAACCACAAATTTAAATTCTTGGTGTGGGACCACCCAAACCCCACTTAATGGGGAAAACCTCTCAACTCTCCAATTAATAAATTGAGCCAACTACAATTAATTAAATGTGTCAACTTTAATTAATTGTTAGACCTATTTTTAATAATTTGGCTCTGCATTTTTGTTTGGTTGGAGGATTTTGTTGGAAAAGGAGCTTGGGATAATTGTGGAGAAACATTCTCTCCAATGAAGAACTTTTCCTCCAAAAGAAGAACTCCCTCTGTAATGAAGAACGAGGAACTAACCTTGAGCCTGGATCTGAAGCACTTTGCAGACGCAACAAATGCCGACGTTCTTCAACGACTTCATCTTATACCTCTTGACTCCTCCAACGAACGACTAGTAGGGGTTTGATTTGATTGATCTTCGTTAATTTATTTTACATTGAATCTAGCCCCATGAGCTGCTTGCTAACACTTTAACATGGAGGGTGTGGTTCAAAGGAACATGGACCTACTAGTGCACAACCATTGCTGTTTTTGATGCATTCTTTGCGATGGAGGAGGATGGCGACTGGTACCGGTGACTGGAGCCTGTAGAAATCAGGAGCGGCGGCCGGCACACCAGCTAACCTCGAAGATGGCGGTGGCGCAACCGCGCTGCTGGTGGAGGGTCACAACTGGTTGGCCATGGTGGAGCAGAGGCAGCGGTCAGTGCCCGACCGGCCACGTGAAGGGGAGGCGGCAGCACGCGTCTGCACCGTCAGTGTGCAGGAGCAGCAGCACGAGGCAGCGGCTGCAAAGGAGGATGATCGTCTTACTGTTTGTCGTCGATGGGGGCGTGACTACACCGCAAAGGAAGGCTAGTATTCCAGCCAATTGTGGGACTCCTAGCACGGGTTGCACCACAGGCCGCCCAGTGAGCCACCCATCAAGGGGTTGGGCCACGCCGGCGGACCGGGCCGAACCCAGCGGGCCAGGCCAAACCCAGTGGGCAGGGCCCGACCCAGTGGGTTGGGTCAAACACAGTGGGCTGGGTGGGACCCAAGCCAGGACTTAGGTCGGTTTGGGTCAACCTAAACCAGGTCAGGTCAACCATGTTCGGGTCGGGTTGGGTCGGTCCGACCAGGTCGGACTGGACCCGGACCATCTTCGACCCCTTTTCACTCTTTCAACCACAACTTGAGCTACGGGTGTCCATTTGAAAAACCATATGTGGCACCAAAAATGTAGGATTGAGATGGTCCTTTTGGAGTACCCCACTTTAATTTTGGATAATGTTGGGGGAATGGTTGGGTTGAATCGAACATGAATCCATCTGGGCCCTCGGGACTAAAAGGCTAATAACTTACAGACCGAGCGTCTGATTGACGCACTATATGTTTCATTGAGATCCATTTCACGTGGCGGTACTTTGGAATACTTCTTTGTGGGACTTCATGGCAGTTGGAGTATTGATCTGTGGCTTGATAAGCAGACCCTCTAGGAATCAAGTGATCTTACTGTGGGAACCTTGTGGCTGGATGTAACATGATAAAGGGATCCTATGAGGGTGTGTGATTTGGGATCCTATGTGGGTATATGTTTCAGAGTCCCACTTGGACCGCTTTAGAAAATCCACGTGGGACTACTCTAAGATATTATGTGGGTCTGCTGTACTAGGATCCTATGTGGGTCTGATGATTTAGGATCCTATGTGGGTATACCTCTTAACAGCGTAAGATGATTCAGTAGTTACATCTAATCATCTTTACTACCATACATATGTTATACCTGGTGTGAGCTAAGTCTTTACCTTTGTTGTAATCTTCTGTGTGGCATACCTATGTCGTATTACCTTTGTGGTCATATCTTTGTGATATTATTCTATGTAGCATACCTTTGTGGTACTTACCTTTGGGGTGGTTACCTTGGTTGTATTATTTCTTTCGTGGAACAGTTTTACTTTGGATAAGGATTGGGGCCTTGTGTTTTCTCGTGAATGAGATGGGTATACTTGATAACTTAGGTATATATATGGGGTGGTTACCTTGTTCGTATTACATTTGTGTGGTTAACTTGTTCGTATTACCTTCATGCATTTTGGTTTAACCTTGGTGGATTTAGTGAGACCTTTGAGGGTCTCGGGGTCCCTAATGAGTATCATTATACTCACCCCTGCATGGGCCACACCCTCACCTTGTTGTGTTTGGTGGAGATGACAGACATCTCTAACTAAGGACGAGGGGACCAGGACTGGAGGCAGCTCGGAGGTGGACCTTAAAAGAGGTGTACCGCAGATACGACCATTCGAGAGTTGTGCCTACCCTTCAGGTAGGATCCTTGGCGAGTGTTTGTAGAAGCTATTTCAGTTTACATGTACTTTCCAGTTTACATGTACATTACAGTTGGTCTTGTATTCTTGCCTTTTTTTCTTACAGTACACACCTTTTTTACTATATAGATTCGTTGTGTTCGTATCTTGATGTGTGCTTGGTTGTGTGTGTTTATAGGTTATAAAGGCAATGCCTTTCCAATTTTAGGGAATACGCCTTTCAGTGCTAGTCACCAGCCCTTGGCCTATAGAATGAGGGCTTGGGGAAGTCATGGCATGGGCCTCGGGGGATGGGTCATGAAAATTTTGTAATAGAGGGAGATTCTACAATAGAACATTGGACTCTAGACTTTTTAATAGCAATAGTTTTAAGTATAGAGAGTGTAGTTTTCTGTTTAGGAAATCCAGTGTTGGTGCGGTGACCGACGTATCCATACACAAGGACCCTGACTTAGGATTTATGACTCGGTGCACGAAAACACTGATTGCATTTGTGTTTTGAAAGGTTTTCTTTCTAATATTTTTGTGTTAGCTCATCAGGAATAAATTTTGATCGTGGCGCACCCATTAATTTTTAGGATGCCTCCACACAGATAGCTAGCTAAGGTTTCAGGTATAGTACGCGATGAAAGCCCACCGAGTGATGGGGCCATCGTGAAGGTCCCTTTATTAGTAGGGGCACTAGGGGGGGCACCAACAATACCATTACCCATTGGGCCACTGATGCCACCAGCCCCCGCAGTAGAGGGTGCACACCGCATGAGCACGTTGCATGAGTTCCAGTGTCAGAGTCCACCCAATTTCAGGGGTGAGATGGACCCACAGGCAGCTTGGGATTGGTTGGATACCATGGTGAGAGTCTTCTGACTGGTAGGAACACCAGCTGATCTCATGGTGATCCTTGTCGCTAGTCTTCTACATGCATTAGCAAGCAGATGGTGGAGCTTGATACTACAGGTTTACGATGAGGTGACACTTATCTAGGAAGACATTGAGAGCCTATTTCAGGAAGATTTTGTCCAAGCGACCCTTCGCAGAGTGCACATATAAGAGATTCTTCATCTGCAATAGGGCAGCATGATTGTGGCTCAGAACTCAGTGAGGTTCACTGACCTCTTACACTACACCACTGATACGGTTCGGGACCCATTCTTTAGGATCTGGACCTTCGAGTAGGGACTCAAGCGGGAGATCAGGGCTTCGATGATTTCTCTCATCATCCTGATGCAGGAGGTGGTGTTAGATTGAGCCATCTTAGTGGAGAATTTTCTTGCTAAGCAGTCACCAGCAGTAGGACCCACCACCGAGCATCACGTGGCAGAGTCTTCTATAGCTGGCAGTAGATAGATGTCATATAGGTCCAAGAGGACCAGACCTATAGGTGGACAACCGCAGGATTCAGGATCGGTTGTGTGAGGTACTGGAGACTAAGTCCGCCATGCGAGGAGCAGGTAGTGTTACGCATGTGGTGGGTAGGGTCACATGGATCGATACTACCCGACCCACCATACAAATGATCAATAGATGGTCGAAGGACTGCCCAGGTAGAGACAGAGGTTTGAGTGAGGAGCTCCACATGGAGTATACGGAAGTGGAAGACGAGTTGGTCCTGTAGCTAGCAGTGGGTGACGATTCGAGATGTTACTGCCACCACCACTAGGTGGTCAACCCTAAAAATAGGGAGTAGGTAGATAGGGGTGAGCTCAGCTCTAGGCAGCTGAGGTCTACGATCACGGTGCTCTGGATATGATACAAGGTATGATCTGTGTCTACACTACCATAGTTGTAGTACTTATAGACACAGGTTCTTGTCATTCTTTTATTTCCACTACCATCGTTCGGAGCTCCGAGATTCCAATGGAGTCGTTGGCTTGATCCCGATGGCTATAGACTCTTACTAGAGAGGATTCGATGATTACACACCGGTGTTGGTAGTGTGATTTTACTCTGAAATGAGAGAGATTTGGTTGGGATCTCCTAATTACGGCTGTGAGGCCTTATGACTTCATCTTGGGTATGGAATGGTTATCTACATTCCACAATCAGATTGACTATATTAGGAAAAAAGTGTTGTGCATCCGTGAGGATGGGACTAGTTTTACCTTCACCGGTGAGAAGGGATCCTTTTCAACATACGATGGACTTACATGGGGTAGGGTGCATTTGATCACCCATTAGTTGGCAATCCTTATCATCAGAGCGATTGATGTGGGGAGTCTGAGCTATCCTGTAGTGGTGGGCCAGTACACGGAGGTCTTCCCTGATGATGTTTCGGGTCTACCTCCTCACAGAAAGGTGGACTTTTACATTGAATTTTACCCTAGGATGGCACAGATATCAACACTAGTGTATCGTATGGATCCCGCACAGCTTCGTTAGTTGCGGTTATAGCTGGAGGACTTACAGGGGAATGGGTTCATTGGGCCCAGTGTTTCTCCTTGGGCCGCCCCAATTTTGTTCACCAAGAAGGTGGATGGGAGCTTAAGACTTTGTGTTTTTATCGGTGCCTGAACCAAGTGATTGTGAATAACAAGTACCCAATCTCGAGGATTGAAGACCTCCTGGATCAGCTGAAGAAATAACGGTCATTCTCAAAGATAGACCTCAGATTAGGATATCATCAGCTTAGAGTACGAGATGAGGATGTGTAGAAGACGAATTTTATATGTTGGTATGGCCACTACGAGTTCTTGGTCATGTTGTTCGGTGTGACCAATGCTCTAGGAGTGTTAATGGGACTCATGAATAGGATCTTTCAGCCATACCTTGATTGCATTGTAGTAGTCTTCATCGATGACATTCTAATCTACTCGGATACTAAGGAGGAGTATGCCTATCATTTGTAGATAGTTATGGACACACTCTGAGAGAACTAGCTTTATGGTAAGCACTCGAAGTGTTAGTTTTGGATTCGAGAGTTTCACTTCCTAGGACATGTCATCTCGGAGGCCGGAGTTGCGGTGGATCTAGCAAATATTGAGGTGGTACTTTTTTGGGAGACACCCAAGAGTGTGACGGATGTACGGAGTTTCCTAGGTTTGGCCAGATACTATCGGTGGTTTGTGCCAGATTTCTCCGGATTTGAATCTCCATTATCATCATTGACGAAGAAGGGGAAACCCTCTGTGTGGTCGGAGAGATTCCAATGGTGTTTTCAGGAGATGAGGTAGAGGCTGACTAGTGCCCCCATATTGAGGCTTTCGGAGGAGGGCGTTGAGTACGCAGTCTACTACGACGCATTAGGGACCAAGCTCAGATGTGTCTTGATGCAGGAGTGAGAAGTTATCGTATATGGTTCTTGACAGCTGAGATAGAATAATCATAACTATGATGCCCTTGACCTGGAGTTAGCAGCAGTGGTCTTTGCCTTGAATATGTGGTGGCATTACTTGATGGGTGAAGGTTTACAGTCTACTCGGACCACAAGAGTCTCAGGTATATCTTATCTCAAAAGTACATGAACCTGAGAGTGTGGCGTTGGCTCGAGTTCCTCTAAGACTATGACGTCAAGATAGTCTATACTATTGGGAAGGGGAACGTTGTAGCAGATGCACTTAGCAGAAAATCTGGTATACAGGTTCTAGGTGAGGTGATGGAGCAGATGGCCGCATTACGGATATCCTTTGTGGAACAAGATGGTTCAACTTTTATTTAGTCACTTATAGTCACTCCCCAACATATTCAGCGGGTTAGGGAGTCGCAGCGTGGGGACATAGACTGTGAGGCTTGGGGTGTTCAGATATCCTCAGGGCAGGCACCTGATGGATTTTCTGAAGGTGGGGAGCACGTCATTCTTTTCAAAGGATGTTCCATGGTACCAGTTCCTCTTCAAGAGGAAGTTTTGTAGGAGTTCCACACATCCCCTCTAGCAGTACATCCAGGAGTGGCAAATATGTTCCACGATCTTTGACGATAGAAATGGTGGCTGTGAATGAGGAAAGTAGTAGCAGAGTTTGTCTCTCGGTGACTCACTTGTCAGCAAGTGAAGACAGAGCATCAGGTACCAGTAGGCTTAGTTCAGCCTTAGAGGTCCATGAGTGTAAGTGGGATGGGATATCCATGGACTTCATGACAAGACTTCTACATACATCTAGGGGTCATGATTCTATTTGGGTGATCGTCATCCGACTCACCATGTTGGCCCACTTCTTACCAATCATAGAGTAGGGTTCAGTAGAGAGATTGAGATGCCTCTATGTGCAGGAGATTGTACGGCTACATAGAGTACCCTCGGTGATTGTCTCTGATCATGACGCACGTTTAACTTCCCGCCTATGGAAGGGGTTGCGGGAGGATTTCGGGATGAATCTTCATTTTAGCACTGCCTTCAATCCTCAGACGGATGGCCAGAATGAGCAGACCATTCAGACCCTTGAGGACATGTTGATTTCTTGCGTCCTCGACATTGGTCATAGCTAGGTGGATCACTTTCCCTTGGTGGAGTTTTCATACAACAACAACTATCACTCCACCATTGGGATGGCACCTTTCGAGGATCTATACAGCTGACCTTGAATATCACCTTTTTGTTAGACTGACCCAGGGGAGTCAGCACTTATGGGACTAGAGATAGTACAGGCTACCACAGAGAAGGTGCAGATCATCCGAGAGTGGTTAAAGACTACATAGAGCAGGCAGACGTCTTATTTGGATAGGAGACGGAGACCTATAGAGTTCGAGGATGGTGACCACATCTTTCTACGGGTCTCACCTCGATGGAGTTTGATGAGATTTGGCCAGGGTAGCAAGTTCTCTCTGAGTTTTATCAAACATTTTTAGGTCTTCAGCAGAGTTGGTGAGGTGTCTTAGCACTTATCTCTTCCACTTCAGTTGCACCTGGTGCACGACGTCTTCCACATATCCATGCTGAGGTGATATGTGCACAAACCTTCACACATCATTAAATGGGGAGATCTAGACATCAACGATGGTGAGACATTTACTGAGGTTCCAGTGGAGATTGAGGATTGATATGAGAGAGTCATTCATGGGCAATGGATACCTTTGGTGTGTGTACATTGGAAGCACAGGAACCTCTAGAAGAGAACATGGGAGTGGGAGGCTTAGATTCGTGATCAGTACCCCCACTTCTTTTCCTAGTTTTTGTAATTTGAAGACCCAGAAATTCAATGTATATTTCTTTTTAATTATATGCGAATTTGACGAGTCTGCAAAAATTTACAGCGCATGATTCCGAGGCCCGGAGTTCCCAGAATTATTTTCTGAACTTTTTTAAGTACGTTCAGCAAACGTGCGAGCAGGTTTTTATAACTTTTGAACTGGTCCTCGGAATTGAAATTAGAGGACCCCGTTGAACTCTAATTGTTGATATTTACTTAAAGACACATTCACCTCAACCTCAGTATGTTGTGTGTGGAAGATAGTTTCTCACTTTTTCATGGAAGAATAAAAATAAAATAATTAACATTTTATTTTTCTTTTGAAACTTATCTTTTGTAATTATATAGGTGAGGACAACCTAAGCAAGAAAACCCCCAATTGATATTCCTGGTGGTGGGGACCACCTGAACCCCTCTTAATGGGGGAACACCTCTGAACTATCCCATTAATAAATTGAGACAACTACAATTAATTAAATGTGTCAACATTAATTAATTTTTTTACTTATTTTTAATAAGTTTGATATTCATTTTTGTTGTGTTGGAGGATTTTGTTGGAAAAGGATCTTGAGAGAATTGTGGAGAAACGTTCTCTCCAATGAAGAAATTTTCCTCTAAACGAAGAAATCCCTCTCCAATGAAGAACGGGGAACCGACCATGAGCCCAAATCGAATGCTCTTTGCAGAAGCAAAAATGCTGATGTTCTTCAACAACTTCATCTTCTACCTCTTGACTCCTCCAACGAATGACAAGTAGTGGTGTAATTTGACCGATCGTCATTAATTTCTTTTACGTTGAATCTCTCCCTATGATATGATTGTTACCTCTCTAATGCAGTGGGTGTGGGCCAAACGAACATGGCCCGACCACTCAAAACCTTTGCGATTTTGGATGCGTTCTTCGCGATGGAGGAGGATAGTGACAGGCACTGGAAGAACTCGGGAGAAGAGGTTGGCACACCGGTCGGCCACGAAGATGGTGAAGGCACAAACATTCCTCTGGAGAAGGGTCGCATCCCGTCGACCACGGTGGAGCAGAGGTGGCGGTCGGCGCACGACTGGCCAGGCGAAGGGGAGGCAGCGGCGCGCGTCCATGCCACCGGTGTGCAGGAGCCGTAGCACGAGGCGGCAGCGTCGAAGGAGGGTGGTCAGCTCGTTGTCATCCACAGGTGGTGGTGTGGCACACAACCACGCCATAGAGGAGAGTTGTCCATCCGGCCAACCGTAGACCACCCAGCGCGGGTTGCGCCATGGGCCGCCCAGCAGACCACCCATCGAGGGTCGCACGGTGGTCTGCCCCTTGGGGGCCGCACTGTGGGCCACCTTTCAGTCTGGGCTGCACTGGTGTGTTGGGTCAGACCCAGCGGGCTAGGTCGGACCTAGGGCTAGACCCTGGTTGGGCTGTTTCGATCAGAACCGGTTCGGGTCAGCCCAGGCCGGGTCGGGCCTGACCAGGACAAGCTTTAACCCCCTTTCGCTCTTTCGGCCATAACTTGATTTACGGGCATCTATTTGACGAGCCGTCTATAGCACCGGAAAACATGGATCGAGATGTTCCTTTTGGTTTAACCCACTTGAGTTTTGGATAAATTTGTGGTATGGTTGGGTTGGATCAAACACTAATCCAACCGGGCACCCGGGACTAAAAGGTCAATAACTTATAGACCAGGCATCTGATTGACGCACCGTCTGTTGCGTTGAGAACCCTTCTATGTGGTGGTCCTTTGGGATACTTCTTCGTGGGACTTCGTGGAAGTTAGAGTGTCGATCTGTGTCTTGAGGAGCACCCCTCCCGAAATTAAGTTAGCTTAGTGTGGGAACCCTGTGGTTGGATGTAACATGATAAAGAGATCCTATGTGGGTATGTTCTTTGGGATCCTATGTGGGTCTATGTTCAAGAGTCCCACTTGGACCGCTCAAGTAAATCCACCTGGTACTACTCTTTGATCCTACGTGGGTCTTATGTTCTAGTATCTTACGTGGGTCTGATGATTTAGGATCATACATCGATCTTCCTCTTAAAAGAGTAAGATGATTCATTAGTTATATCTAATCATCTTTACTATTGTACCTATGTTATACCTCGTGTGAGATAAGTATTTTCCTTTGTGGTAATGTTCTGTGTGGCATACCTATGTGGTACGTAACATCGTGGTGATATCTTTGTGATATTTTTCTATGTAGCATACCTTTGTGGTACTTACCTTCATGGTGGTTACCTTCATGGAATTCTTTCCTTCATGGAATGGATTTACTTTGGATAAGAATCGGGGCCTTGTGTTTCCTCATTAATGAGATGGGTATACTTGATAACTTAGATATATGTATGGTCATATACCTAAGTAGGGTTGTCAGTTGTTTTCATGCTTTTTGGTTTAACCTTTTTGGATTTAGTGAGACCTTTGATGGTCTCAGGGTCCCTACGGAGTATCATTATACTCACCCCTACACGAGCTACGCCCACACCTTGTTGTGTTTAGTGCAGACGACGGGAAACGCTGACTAAGGACGAAGGTACTAGGAATGGAGGTAGCTCTGAATTGGACCATAGATGAGGCGTACTGCAGAGACGACCGTTCGAGAGTTGTACCTACCCTTCAGGTAGGATCCTTGGCAGGTATTCACAAGATATGTTTCAGTTTACTTGTACTTTTCATTTTACTTGTACTTTTTAGTTGGTCTTGTATTCTGGCCTTTTTTTCTTTCTGTACACACCTTGTTTACTATATAGTTTACTTGTGTTCATATCTTGGTGTGTGCTTGGTTGTGTATGTTTATAGGTTATAAAGGCAATTTCTTCCTAGTTTTAGAGAATGCGCCTTTCCATGCTAGTCTCCAGCCCCTGGCATATGGAATGTGGGATTTGGGTAGTCGCGACACGGGCCCTAAGGGACGGGTCGTGACATTTATTCTTGTTGAAATAAATTTATTTTCTCCCTACATTCTTCTCTCATAGAGATTAGTGAATCACAATATTTTATTGGGTACAAAAGTTCGGTTCTAATGATATCAGGGAGCTATCATCATTATAAACCCCATGAAGGAAGGTATGGAAATATGGTGTGGACTTATCGAACCTCAATTAAAAATCTAGAAATCATGAGTGGGTGTGTAATGTTGTCTTTGAGTTGTGAAAACATCATCCAAATGGGAATACCTCGTGAAAACTTTTCATAATTTTCATGCATTAAAATATAGTAATAATAAACCAGATCCACTCATAAAATTGAGGACGTATATCCATTCAAAAATATTATTAATAAGTCAATCAACAAGGGTGTTTGGCCTAACTCAATTAGTCCTTTGGGTGTGCCTATCTATTTCTATTTATTTTTGAAAGCCCTTATACCTAATATTAATTATTATTACTATTATTGTTATTGTTATTGTTATTATTATTATTATATAGCAACCATTTTAATTATATTTTATTTTGATATATTTATTTATTTATTGTTATCCTCTCATAGGTTTTCTCCTTCATGACTCCCCATTTCTTCTTAACGCTTGAACCACTGAATCTCACTACCGTAATAGGCCTCCCTGATCCCACCCACTTCTTTCAACTAAGATTTTTTGTTTCCTTTATCCTTCATCATCGGGCCATTTCAAGCACCATCGTCTTACTCAATCTCTCACACTACTACAAATTCGTATATATTCTGCACTACACTTTTATCTATGCTAGAAAAAAGTGCTGATAAAAGATAAACAGTATCATTTCTATACATAGCACTGAAAAAAATCATATGTTATTAAAAATAATATTTTAATAGAAATTATATATTTATATATATATATATAATATTTTCTTAAATATTATTTAAATAATAATAAATATGTATTTACACTTAATATATAATAAATTTAGTGGAAATTGTATATAAAA
This sequence comes from Viscum album, assembly GCA_963277665.1. NCBI lineage: Eukaryota > Viridiplantae > Streptophyta > Magnoliopsida > Santalales > Viscaceae > Viscum > Viscum album. The sequence goes on from OY728159.1 coordinate 1,223,896,867, forward strand.
TAATTAAAAATTATTATTAATTAATAATTTGTTAATTATCATCAAGTAATAAAAATTTATCAACAATTTCTTGATAGAAAAAATATTAATAAATCAATTAAGATCCTATGAAATGTTGAAAAGGGATCTTAAACTTAACATTACAAAAAAAATGTTTCTCTAAGTATCCATTTATGCTCGACAAGATGTTAAATCAATTCTTGAGAAAATAGTTATAGCTTTAATACTTAAAGGGACCTCTATACCTATTTTTAATCAATCAAAAAAGGTCAGAATGCCTACAAAAATTGAGTTTTTAGTTGTGACGCCCAAACTTTTCAATATTTGATGAAATTTCAGCTTTATTTATTATGATCATCTTGAATTTTTTCATTAGTGACAACATTTATTATATATTCTTATATTCATATGGATATTATGGAGTTAAAGTTTTATCATATTTCATATTGTAGTTTTATTATTAATTATAAATATATATATTTAGATTTATATATAAATATATGCATATAATAATTTAATTATATAAATAAATATATAAACATATAACCATATAAATATTTTTTGAAATATAAAAACCTTAATTAAATAACAAATAACTCTGCATTTTTTTTAAAATAAAAATTTATCTATTTTTCTTTCCTTATAAAAATGTATGAATATGTGTGTACCTATAAAAATGTATATATAATCTGTATATATAAATGTGTGTGTGTGTGTGTATGAACACATAGATATTTATTTTTTATACATTCTAATGTATGTAAATCAGTATTAATATATAATATATTTATATATGTATATATGTATATATGTTCACATGTGTGTGTGAGTGTGTTTATGTTTACAAGCTTCTATGTGAATATAAACACAAACACACCAATATATTTTATAAATGTATTTATAAATAATCATATAAATAAAGGTATCAATATATAGATAAAAAATTATGATATATATATATATATAAATAAATAAGTTGGCCTCACCTGTTTTGATAATCCCAATTATGCTTTCATATACTTTGATAATCCCAATTAATGTTTATCTATATTCAAATTCGCTCAATCTATGATATTCTATTATCAAAATGATAATAATATTAAAATAGTCTCTGAAATATGTTAATCATTGTTTATCTATGTTCATAAGAGTTCTGAAGTAATTATATCCCAATCGGATGTGTTGTGAATAAAACAGATAAGTGTTAAGCCACTGATCTGCGTATAGCTACTGATATAGAGCTACCGGTACTCAGTATACTGATAGACTTAGTCTACCGATAGACAGAGTCACCTATAAGCTAAGGTTACCGATATGAACAGAGCTACCGTTAAGCATAGAACAAGTCTTCCGATATTACAGAATGGAGCTACCGATGTTCATAAGTCTACTGGATGTTACGGATAGAGTAATTCTACTGATACAAGTACAGACAGTCACCAATAACAAGAGCTATCGATAGACTGAGCTACCGATATAACAAGTCTACCGAGCTACCGATAGAACAATTCTACTAATCTACTGATAGAACAAGTCTGTCGAGCTACCGATAGATTAAGTCTACGGATATAAGGAGCCACTGATATGTTAAGAGCTACCGATATCAAGAGGTACCGATACAAGTGCAAAGAGCTATCGATGAATGTTCAAAGAGATACCGATAGAAGGTCACTGTTACACAAAGACCACCGTACACATCTACCAACAGAAGGATACTAATGATTGACCAACCAGTCAAACTCTATACTCTCAATACTATTTATTTATTAAGATAACGGTTATATTTTATGGTTTTAATGTAGTTAATTTTTTTTAATGAATTCTATTTCCATGTCTGGGAACCATATCTGGTACCCATGAAAAATGTGATCATTCCTTTTTCCGAAGCTGAAAGCTATAAAGGGAAGGAAATAGAACACTGGATATATACGAAAAGAGGTATTGAAAGTGTAGTGAACACAGAGTGTGCATACAGCAAGAATCTAGGAACCAAGAAGGCACTTGAAGTGTGAAGCAAGAACTGGAAAGTGGAGCATACAGAAAGACTACATCCATACTCCATGAACACTGAACATACATGATGCAATTCTTTGCTAGAGGAGAACACAAGCTGCATCTTGAGTGAAGAACTACAAAAAACACTTCATGCACTCAGGCTGACAAGATGAACATGGAACCAAGGAAGAAAACGATACTCTGTATTTCAGAACAAAAACCAGAGAAGGACTCAGAAGCTTTTCTGACCAACCAAATGAGTCCAGATCTTCACTTCCAATCACTAAAGCTCTTCTAAACTCATTCTCACTAACTTTAGCGATTCTTTCATTTACATTTCATGCAGTATGTGTACCCTATTTATTTTACACACACACTGTCTCCTGAGCTAAACTGGAGGATTCTTAAATCCTCACTCAAACTCTATAACTCTCCTTTTTCCCACTCTGGATAGTGGTAAAGGTCGAGTAAGGCCTGGAAAGTTGTGAGTTGTTGTTTGTTTTCCCACGTAGAACTGTGGTATAGGTCTTTGCACCTGGAAAGTATTGTACTATTGTTAACCCTGATCCAGGGTGTGGATCATTTTATATAAACTGTTTGAGAGGACTAAGTCTCGTCTTGAGACTGAACCTCTTGGGTACATCTGCTATGTTTTTTATTTTAAGTCTTAAGTATATTATATATTTCATATTTTTCTTCTAACTACTTTGAAATATAATTTGTTTTAAAGTAACTTTGATATTAAATTAGAAAGTGTTTATACATATTTAAAACCATTAAGTTAGTTTCAAAATTCAATTTAATCTTCAGATTAAATTAACTGAGACCTAATCAGTCTTTCAGAAACTAATTGTACATTTACACTCTGTATAGATTCAATAATGTTTAACTTTGTTGTTAAATTGGGGGATTTTAAGAGAAATATTTTGAACAGAAATTTTAATTGGAACTCAATTCAACCCCTTCTTGAGTATCCACTCCGACCAACATTTGGTATCAGAGGTTTGTTTTTGTTAAAGGATTTTTGAAATACTCTGTTTTTCAACTATGAATTTAGTTTCATCTTTAATGATCTTAAATTTCTATTAGTTCTAAATTTTATCTCTTTAAATTCATTTTTTAAAATCTATTTATGGATAATAGACTATATGGTGTTGCTACTAACCGGCCACCTTTATTCAATGGCACCAATTATGCCCTGTGGAAACATAAGATGAAAATTCATTTAGAAATATGGGTTTTGATATTTGGACTGCTATAAAGTCTCAATATAAAATTACAAAGACTAAAAGAACTAATTGGGATGAACCTAAAAATACTTCTTACAATAATAATTGTAAAGATATGAATGCTCTGTATTGTGATCTAGTAGATGAAGAGTTTTACAGAATATCTTCTTGCAAAACTGGTTATGGAATTTGGGACACTTTGGGTGTTTCTCATGAAGGAACAACCAACGTTAAAGAAATGATATTGAATATATATACTATTAAATATGATAATTTTTAAATGAAGACTGATGAACCTATTTCTGACATGTATCTCTGTTTTAATGAGATAGTCAATACAATGAGTTCACTTGGTAAAGTTGTTCCAGCAAAGGAATAAATTATGAGGATACTGAGATGTTTTCCAGATAGATGGAGAGGCACATCTGTTTCAATAAGAGAATCATGTGACATTAGAGATCTGCTTGTAAAAGAGCTTATTGGTAAACTAATGATGTATGAGGAAGAACTCAAGGTAAATATGGAGGAAGATGGTAAACCCAAGAGAAAATTTGTAGCTTTTAGGTCTACTGCTTCTAAGAGAAAAGGCAAGGAGAAAATTCAAATACAAACTGAAAGTTCAACCGGTGAAGATTCGGACTCTGATAGTGATGTTGTGATGGCTCAAATAGCCAGGAGATTTAAGAAGTTTTATAGGAAGAATAAATTCTTCAGAAAATCCAACTACAAAGAAAATTATGACAACAAAGGTCATTGGAAGACGGATTGGAAGAAATCTGACAAGAATGATAAAGTAGTCTGCTATGAATGCAAAAGGAAAGGACACATCAAGGATGAATTTCCAAAATAAATATTCAAAAAGAAATATAGTTTTAAGGAAAAGAAGTACAAGAAAGGTATGAAAGAAACCTGGAGTGCTTCAGAATATAGGACAAGTGAATCTGAAGTTTCTGATTCTGAAAAGAATCATGCCAACATGTGATTCATGACCAATACCTCTGAGGTACCTGTTTCCCCTATGCTAAATGATTATTATTCTGGAAATAACAGTGATTCAGATAATGATGAAAATATTTCTAAGGATGAATTGTTTGAATACTGTAATATGCTGGAAGAAACATGTAATGAAATTAAGGACAAATATAAGTCATTAAAGAAACAGCATGCTCTCACTGCCAATGTTAAATCTGCCTTTGATATAGAAAAAGAAAAGAATTCTCAACTGTTAAAGGAAATTAAAGAACTGAAAATTTCTAATGAGAAAAATAGAAAGGACTTAGAAAAATTCATAAATAGAAAGGATACTCTTACTCAAATGCTTGGAAAACAATTTTCACCTAAATACACTACTGGTTTGGGATACCAACCTGGGCAGAGATAGTTCACTAAAACTAGATTTATTCCTAAGTCTGCACAAAATTCTGTTTATTCCAGTTCTGGAAATTCGTATGCTTCAACCAGCTATTCATATGGTTATAGATTAAATAAAGTTTATATTTCAAAATCTATTGATTCAGTAAATTATATGAGACCCATAAGACAAATATGGGTACCTAAATCTTTGATTACTAACCTTTCTGGAACCAAGAAGATCTGGGTACCAATGTCATTTACTATCTAAATCTATTTTGTAGGAGACCTGCTAAAAGAGTTCTCACAAGAAGGTATGGTACATGGACAGTGGATATTCAAGGCACATGTCTAGGGATTACTCTTGTTTCAAGAGCCTAATCAAGGTTGATGGAGTTCATGTCTCCTTTGGTGATAATTCTAAAGGAAAAATCATCATCTTAGGCCAGATTGGTAACACTAATTCAATTTTAATTTCTAAAGTTTTATTTGTTGATGGACTTAAGTATAATCTGTTAAGTATTTCTCAATTATGTGATGATGGCTTTATTGTTAAGTTTGAAAACGATTCTTGTAGTGTTTCCAACTCTAAAAATTTTTTAGTATTTTCTGCCTTAAGAAATGAAAATTTTAATGTTGTTGATTTAAATTCTTTAGCCAAACAAAATGTTACTTGTTTAAATGATTTTCATAAAGAATATTGGCTATGGAACATAAGATTATGACACTGCAACATTCACTCACTTAGAAAATTGACTAGGAATAACTTGGTTAGAGACCTACCACTACTTGAATTCCCATCAGACAAAGTTTGTAATCCCTATCAAAAGGGAAAGCGACATAAAGTTTCTTTTAAATCAAAGAATGAAGTTTCAACTTCTCAACCTCTTGAGTTGGTTCAAATGGACTTGTTTGGACCTTCAAGAGTTTCTAGTTTAAATGGGAAGCACTATGTCTATGTCTTAGTAGATGACTTTTCTATATATACTTGGGTATACATCTTAGCTCACAAAATTGAAGTTTGTTCTTACTTTATTAAATACTCCAAATCTATAGAAAACTTAAGATTAAAACTATAAGAAATGATCATTGTCATGAGTTTGAAAATCATGACTTTGAATATTATTGCTCGCACAATGGATATAGTCACAACTTTTATGTTGTTAGGACACCTCAGCAGAATGGTGTAGTAGAAAGAAGAAATAGAATCCTTCAAGAAATTTCAAGAACCATGCTTAATGAATATGACCTGCCTATTTACTTTTGGGTTGAAGCTGTAAATACAGCTTGTTACATTATTAAAAGATTCTTTATAAGGGAAGTTCTTAAGAAGACCCCATATGATTTATGGAATAATAGAAAACCCAAAGTTAGTTACTTCAGAGTCTTTGGCTGCAAAGTTTTTATTATTAATACAAAGGATAATCTAGACAAGTTTTCTTCTAAGAGTGATGAATGAATTTTTCTTGGTTATTCTTTAACTAGAAAAGCATATAGATTCTTTAATAAAATAACCAAATGTGTGGAAGAATATATTCACATCATGTTTGATGAAACTGATCCACATGAGCCTAAAACCTATCCTGAAAATCATGAAGAAGATTTGAGTATTTTGGACCTTAATGATAAATCTAAAGAACCTGCTGTAAAAACATCCATTTTTGGACATATTCCAGAATCTCTTTCTGTTGAACCCAAACCTATAGATAAACCTGAAATTTCTAGTCCTACCTTTACTAGATCAACTAGGATTCTAAAGAATCATCCTTTAGATGTTGTTGTTGGTAATCTTGATAGAGGGACACAGACTAGAGCTTCTCTATGAAATCAGGTTGAACATCAAGCCTTTCTTTCATAGCTAGAACCTAAAAATATCAATGATGGTATCAATGATGAATTTTTGGTAATGTATATGCAAGAAGAGTTAAATCAATTTTAAATAAACAAAGTCTGGGAATTAGTTGACAGACCCAAGGACACTTTGACAATAGGCACTAAATGGGTTTTTAGAAACAAAGTTGATGAATCTGGAAACATAGTTAGAAACAAAGATAGACTAGTTGCACAAGGATATAGTCAAGAGGAAGGTATAGACTATGAGGAAACTTTTTCACCTTTAGCCAGAGTAGAAGCCATTAGAATTATACTTTCCTATGCTGCTCATCTGAATTTCAAGTTATATCAAATGGATGTCAAAAGTGCTTTTCTAAATGGTTTTATAATTGAAGATTTTTTTGTTGAACAACCACTTGGATTTACTAACCCTCATTTTCCAAATTTTGTTTTTAAACTTTCTAAAGATTTATATGGTTTAAAACAAGCTCCAAGATCTTTGTATGATAGACTTAGTAATTTTCTTATTTCAAAAAGTTTCACTAAAGGGATTGCTGATCCAACTCTTTTTATTAAAAGAATTTCTAAATATGTATTAAGAGTTAAAATCTATGTTGATGATATTATTTTTGTATCTTCTAAAAATTCTTTATGTACTGATTTTTCAAAGAGTATGCAACATGAATTTGAAATGAGCTTAATGGGAGAACTTAAATATTTTCTTGGATTTCAATTTTTTCAAAATGAAAATGGTATTATTTTGAATCAAAGTAAATATAAAAATGATCTTTTAAAACATTTTGGTTTGGATAGTATTAAGGAAAGTGATACTCCTATGAGTACAGTTTATAAATTGGATGCATGTGAAACTTGGAAACCAGTGGATCAAACCAATTACAGAGGTATGATTGGAAGCTTACTTTACTTCATTGTTAGTCGACCAAATATTATGTTTAGTGTGTGTATGTGTGCAAGATTTCAAGCTAATCCTAAGGAATCTCATTTACTTAATGTTAAAATTATTTTTAAGTATCTTAAACACACTATAAACTTTGGGTTGTTTTACCCAAAAGGACAATCCTTTGAGTTAATGAGTTATTAAGATGATGACTTTGCTGGTTTCAAGTTGGATAGAAAAAGAAAATCTGGAACATGTCATTTATTGGTAAAATCCTTAGTATCTTGGTGTAGTAAAAAAGAGAATTATGTAGCCTTGTCCACTGCCGACGCAGAGTATATAGCTACTGGTAATTGCTGTGCACAAATTCTGTGGATGAAACACACTCTCTTGGACTATGGATATGACTTTAAGCATGTTTCAATCAACTGTGATAACACTAGTGCAATTAACATCTCAAAGAACCATGTATCTCACTCTAGGACCAAACACATTGATGTAAGGAACCACTTCTTGATAGATCATTATCAAAAGGGTGATATTACTCTTGAATTTATTGGTATTGAACATCAATTAGCTGACATTTTCACCAAACCTTTAAGTTCAGATAGGTTAAGTTACATTAGACATGAGTTTGGAATGATTAACCTTGATCGGTAGCTACCTTATCAATGTAACCTCACCGATGTGAATCCTCACCGATGTAACCTCACTGATGTGAATCCTCACTGATGTAACCTCACCAATGTGAATCCTCACCGATGTGAAACCTCGCCGATGTAACCTCACTGATGTGAATCCTCACCGATGTAACCTCACCTATGTGAATACCTCACTGATGTTAATACCTCACCGATGGACCTCACTGATAGGAACTCTCACTGATAAACTCTACTGATGAGTGTGCTATATTAAAACTTCTGTCTGCCGCCAGAATCTGAATCTTTTTTACTTTATTTAATTTTATTCATTTACTTTATGATTCCTATATGATAAAAACTATGTCATAGCTACTTCTCAATCCAATGAGCCTCAAACCCTTTGCCCTCAAACCTTAGCTCCCGAATCTCTCAAGAACCCTAAATCCCTCGAACCAGCGATGGAAAAAACCAAACATCTTGCCATCAGAGATGACACTGATAAACCAAATTCAAAGAAGTAGAAGTACGAGCCAAAAGTAAGTAGTAGTGTTGTTAGAACAAGGTCGGGTAGGTGACCAGTGAATCCTCATTTGCAGAATAAAGTTATTTTGATTGAAAAGGAGCTCTGTGTGGAATGGTTGCTGCCTAAAAAATCGTTAGTTCTCGAAGTGCCTGAAGATCAAAAATGGGTAGATTATTTTTCGAACAATAATGGTCACTGCTATCCGAATCTAGTGAAGCAATTTTATGAGTTTGTAAGCTTTGAGAAATCTGAAAATGAGAACCGAGTGACAACTTATGTGAATGGAAAGGAGATATATTTCTCATCCGTTGAATGGGATGAATGCTTGAAGGTTCTGCATGAAGGTGTATCTGGATATGTCTCGAAATCTATGCCACCTACAAGTGATATATTCGATTATGAGACTGATTTGGAAGAGCTTACTGGTGATGGAAATCAAAGACAGGTAGTAGCTGCAGAAATGGATGGAGAGAACAGATTTCTATTCAAATTTGTTCAGCATGTCTTAATACCAAGGAGAGGAGACTTTTCAAATTTGAGATATCAAGATATCTATCCCTTGTATCTCCTGAGACATTGTGTGAAAGTGAATCTGTGCATATTACTGGTGATCCAAATGGAAGACATGACAAGGCCAAAATCTAAGACTAATTCCCTATTCATTGCCAAGTTGATCTATGTGATGATCAAAGTAAAAGGAGTGGTTGAGTCTCAAGATGAGATAGTGGTAGTAAGGAACAACTTTTGTATCACAAGCACAGTGTGCAAATACATGAAGATAAATTAGAACCCAAGGAGAGGAGAGTGGGTTAATGATGACCAGAAGGTATATGATAAATTTAATCCTATGGATCATCCTTCAAGACCTAAGGATGTGAGGGATCTAGGTCTAGGACCTGATGATGAAGAACCTGAATACAATGATGATTCTAAAGAAGAAGAAACTCCTATGGATGATGGGAGAGATCCGTACTTGACTCCAAGTCCTGCTGCTGAAATTGTATCTTCTAAAAAGGAAGCCTTAATAGAAGAAGAGACGCCTACTGATAAGGAAGACCAGCCAGCCCCTGAGTATAAATAATAAAATGAGAATGAATCAGAAGCATCTAATTCTGTGATTTTAAGTTTCATTCCATTAATTGGAAGCTCAGTTGTTCCTACTGAGGATGTAGTAGGAGAAAGGGGAGAAGTTGTACCTAATCCAGAGGACCCTCCTGCTGTTTTAGATATGGAAATGATAGTAGAAGATTCTCCTCTTTAAGAAAGACCTATTGAGAATGTCCTTATTGTACAAGATAATGCACCCATTGATGGGGAGCATCAAACCAAGTTTGGAAGAGTATCAGTGGCTGTTGATATTGAGGATTGGGAAGAAGACCAAGGTTTTGTGGTTTGTGGTTTAGACTATCCGGACTCCGATAATGAGGAATCTATCAATAGACCAAAGATTATATATGATGTTGAGACTGAGTTATTACCTGAATATGTGGTCAGAATGAATGACCTAGATAAGTTAAAGAAAAATATTAAGGGCAATTTTGGGGAAGAGGTAAAGAAGATGGAAGTTTCTCTGGTATCTTCAATCCAATCGATTATGACTGACTTTGTAGCCAGTATAGCCTCTTAAAGAGTATCTTTTGTGGTTTCACCTGCTGATTTGACCACCAAGGCTGACCTTGAATCCTTAACGGATGAGCTGAAATAATCCTTTAGTGTTTCTTTTGTAGAGTTGAAGCCCTATTTTTTGAAGAGATGAGTATGTTGGAAAGATCTTTTGAACTCTCTATCAGTTGTAATTTGTCAACCGTTATGGAAGAAATAGTGGAAGAAGTTATAGATTTCCAGACTCAAGTGTCTAGACTAGAAGCAGATCTTGAAGCTCTAATGAAATCGGTTATCTCTTTGGAATCATACATGAGCTCAAAATCCCAAGCAGACAAGGATTTAGCCTATGTCAAAAGTGTTTGAAGTCAAATGGTTTTAGTGTTTGAAGGTTTTAAAACTTCCATGAAATATCATGTTAAAACCCAGGATTCACAAGTTCAAAATATTATTAGTGGGTTGACCAAAAACTTCAAGGAAACCGTATCTTTCTATTTTGGTTCTGTTGCTTCCATACCCTCAGTGGATTTGAATCAAATTCGAGCTGTGATGAAGGAGGACCTTGGTTCAGCATCAACCAATGGCTCTGTGGACTCATCTGATCTGAGAAAAGTTGTGATTTATACTATAGATTCAGCTATAGAAATAATGAAGACAGTCCAAGACTATATGAGATAAGCCTATGAATCTCAGAAAGAAGTGAAAGATAAGGTGTACTCTTATTTCCAAAAGATTTACACCAACCATCAACTCAACAATCACTTCAAACTTCTGTTGGAAAACCTGAAATTACCTCCTGTCAATCAAGCCTTCAGAGAGAAAGTCAGCAAGCTAAGGGAACTGACTCCCACCTTGGAAAAATTCATGGAATAAAAGGATGAATTAATATCTTCTATGGAGAGAGGAGGAGGAATAATTATGGATTTCAGAAATCTTTTGCTGCTTTTTCTGCATGTTGATGCTAGGCCAGTGATTGAACCTCCAGCCTTACCAGCCTCTGCCTCTACTGGTTCTCTAATTATGATGACTCCAGCCCAAGCCATTCGAAGCCTCACGCCTATGATCACTCAATGAACTCCTTAGTACAGGACAGGCATAGTTTCGGTGGCTCAGCCTCCTGTGATCATTTCCGGAATTCCTAAGCCTTCACCAGCATCCTCATCACCTGAATCCGCTACAGATCCCAAGGGAAAATCTCACATTGAGGATGTGGAATGAACAAGTGGATAAGATGTTTGATAGGAATCCCTTGTAATTTGTTTTCTGTCTATGTACATTTTTGTAACATTTAAATACAAGTGGATACGATGTTTGATAGGAATCCTTTGTATTTTTGTTTTCTATCTATGTACCTTTTATCACTTTCTGATTATCACAGAGGGGAGAAATATTCTACAAAGATTCTATAAAGGCGTAGAGATATTCAAAGTACCAAAGAAAGGGAAATATTCACCCAGGGGTAGAAGTATTAAAGGGAGATATTAAAAGGGAGAGAATAAATATTGTAGAGAAAGTATCAAAGGGGGAGAAATTTTATCTAAGGATGAGTTATCATTCTTTTCCCCTCTAATACCATTGCATATAATTCTCTGATACCATTGCATTTAATTCTATCTCTGATACTTCATGGTCTGTAATATATTGTTTTCTCTCATACAATTGAATTTAATGATATATCCTCTGATACAACTAATCACTATTTTAAAATGATAATATCATAAGTTGTGATTTTCAAAATGGGGGAGATTGTTGACCTCACCTATTTTGATAATCCGAATTATGATTTCATATACTTTGATAATCCCAATTAATGTTTATCTATATTCAAATTCACCCAATCTATGATATTTTACTATCAAAATGATAATAATATTAAAATAGTCTCTGAAATATGTTAATCATTGTTTATATATGTTTATATGAGTTCTGAAGTAATTCTAACCCAATTGGATGTGTTGTGCATAAAACAGATAAGTGTTAAGCCACTGATCTACGTATAACTACTGATATAGAGCTACCGGTACTCAGTCTACCAATAGACTTACTCTACCGATAAACAGAGTCACCGATAAGCTAAGGTTTCCGATATGAACAGAGCTACTGGTAATCATAGAACAAGTCTTACGATAGTACATAATGGAGCTACCGATGTGCATAAGTCTACCTGCAGTTACCGATAGAGTAAGTCTATTGATACAAGTACAAATAGTCACCAATAACAAGAGCTACCAATAGACCTAGCTACGATAGAACAAGTCTATCGAGCTACCGATAGAACAAGACTATCGAGCTACCGATAGAGTAAGTCTACTGATAGAATGAGCTACCGATATATTAAGAGCTACCGATATCAATAGATACTGATACAAGTGCAAAGAGCTACTGATGCAGGTTCAAAGAGCTACCGATGGAAGGTCACTGTAACACAAATCCCACCATACACATCTACCAATAGAAGGCTACTAATGATTGACCAACCAGTCAAACTCTATACTCTGAATACTATTTATTTATTAATCTAACGGTTACATTTGATGGTTTTAATGCAGTTAATGTTATTTAATGAATTCTATTTCCATGTCAGGGAACCGTACCTAGTACCCATAAAAAAGGTGATCATTCATTTTTCCAAAGAAGAAAGATATAAATAGATGGAAAGAGAACACCGGATATATAAGAAAAGAGGCAATGAAAGTGTAGTGAACACAGAGTATGCATACAGCAAGAATCGAGGAACCAAGAAGGCGCTTGAAGTGTGAATCAAGAACTGGAAAGTGGAGCATACAGAAAGACTACATCCATACTCCTAGAACGCTGAACATACACTAAGGAATTCTTTTCTAGAGGAGAACACAAGCTGAATCTTGAGTGAAGAACTACAAAAAACACTTCATGAACTCAGGCTGATAAGCTGAACCTGGAACCAAGGAAGAAAATGATACTCTATTTTTCAGAACAAAAACCAAAGAAGGACTCAGAGGCTTTTCTGACCAACCAAACGAGTCTAGACCTACACTGAAAATCACTAAAGCTCTTATAAACTCATTCTCACTTACTTTAGTGATTCTTTCATTTACATTTTGAGCAGTGTGTTTACCCTGTTTATTTTACACACACACTATCTCCTGAGCTAAACTGGAGGATTCCTAAATCCTCACTCAAACTCCATAACTCTCTTGTTTCCCACTATGGCTAGTGGTAGAGGTCGAGTAAGACCTGGACAGCTATGAGCTGTTGTTTGTTTTCCCACGTAGAATTGTGGTAGAGGTCCTTGGACCTGGAAAGTTTCGTACTGTTGTTTACCCCGATCCAGGGTGTTGATCAATTTATATAAATTGTTTGAGAGGACTAAGTCTCGTCTTGAGGCTGAAACTCTTGGTTACATCTGCTGTGCTTTTTAGTTTAAGTCATAAGTATACTATATATTTCATATTACGCTGCTAACTACATTGAAATATAATTTGTTTTAAAGTTACTTTGATAGTTAAATTAGCAAGTGTTTATACTTATTGTAAACCATTAAGTTAGTTTCAACATCCAATTTAATCTTCAGATTAAATTAACTGAGACCTAATCAGTATTTGAGAAACTAATTGAACATTTACACTCTGTATAGATTCACTACAGCTTGATTTTGTTTTTAAATTGGGGGATTTTAAGAGAAATATTTTTGAACATAAATTTTAATTGGAACTCAATTCACCCCCCCTCTTGAGTATCCACTCTAACCAAAAAAATAGATAGATCATAAAATATAGAAGAAAATAAGATAGAGAAATGGTATGAGCATTCATTTTTTATATGGAGGTCCTATGATTGAATTCAGGCATGCACGAATAAGTAGGGAGGGGGAAGTGATGATTGGGGAGTGTCATGTGTGAGAAGAAGGGAAGTATGTTGTGTGAGAACTGATTGGGGAACTCTAATAAAAGGGGGATGGGGCATGGGAAATGCACCTAAGTTTTTTAAAAAAATCTAATTTTCTCATCATTTTTTAGCACTGATAAAGGGTGGTTTATAATCTCTAATAAAACTATTGATAAAGGGGACTCATATCAATGCTTTCTTAGAACAAATAAAGGCTTAATTTATTATTTCATTCTCTTTAAATGATAAAAGTGACCACCTTTGTCATCATTTATCACATCAATACTTTGTTAGCATTGACAATGATCATTTGGAGAACTGATAAAGGTCATTTCTCTAGCAGTGTCACATTAAAACCACAATTGACAACCCTTGTCTCAAACATGGAATCATACCACCATACCAAAATTTATTTATCCAACCTTGTGAGGCCAGATCTTAGATCTACCTCACACATTATCATTGGATCTACATGGATATTCTCAATCAAACCAATGGTGATACTTACCTTGACATCACTACCTCTCCACACTTGTCCAAACAACCTTAAAAAATTATTCACTTAAATCAATTATAAACTACCCATTTTTTTATACGTGTTATTCCAACTACCTTAGTTAGCCCCCTTTCAAATTATAAACCATTGATCCATGTTGGAAGTCTCAAATTATGGCCTATTAAAGGTCATAGCAGATTAGGGGTTAACTAATCATTATTGTTTTCTCTCACTAATCATAAAATGATGAATCTTGAATCCAAAGGTAAAAATTAAATTATTGTAAGTCTAGTATTAACATAATCCACAATATATCTTCATTAACATTAAAAATATAATTCAAACCCACTGATAGAGAATAAAGATTCAATTTCAAAGGTTAATATTCCCATGATATAATTGGTGTTAAAATAATAATATTTGTTGAGAAATTAATACAACCCTACCAAGAGTGGGACCACCACCTCATTACCATGATCCATATGCCTAAATTTTTTTCTCAAAATAAGTGAATTAAAGAATCCTTCCATTATTTTATGGAAACATATCATCAAGGACATTCCAATGCTGGGTCTAAGACCCAATATAAACTATCATTAGTATTAGATAAAAAACCATGTCCTAAGAATCTAGATACGGGATGAATTAAAACCTGATATGCAGTTTTAGGGAAAATTTAATAAAGTTATTATTCATAAATATATTAATTTAATTAATTACATTTAATGGCCTATAGGTTCACAAAGATAGTGTATTAATAAGCATAACTGTTTCTATTGAAATAGATATTAGGATATGTTGGGCCCAAAATAGTGGTCGGGTAATTTCCAAGTTTATATAATTTCAAAGAAAGTAAATAAATTCAATATTATTTTAGTTTATAATTAAAGCAATGGAAATTATTTATTTATTATATTCCCAAGAAATTTAAGGAATATTTTTTCTCACCCATTCTTGGTGGGTCGATTTCTAACAGAGTACGTTTATGGAAGTGGAAACACCCACTAGTTTTCACATCCATGATGGCTCATGGGGATACTCTCCAAAGGAATATGTGCATTGGGGAACTTAATGAAAAACTCTAAATAACACATATAGGTCAAGTGGATGGGATATTAGGCTTAGAACACCCTTTTGGAGAGTAATTATGGACAACTTCAGTACTCTCTTGTAGATTAAAGATGTATCCATGAATTCCATTTAAATTAAAAATATCGAATTGGTCACTCAATTGTACTAATAATAAATTATGGTCATAAACTAATGAGAAACCATCTATATGTATCCAAGTCCCTCCATCGATGGAACCATCTATATGTATCTAAGGATATCCATCAATGGAACCATCTTGGTTAATTTTTTTGTTTTTTATGAAGTTTTTAAGCCACAGAGTTAGGCACTATATAATTTACAATCATCCAAGGTGATGAGGGTTATTTTGGATTTGGTTTTGGTCCCATGATAGGGCCTTCCTATATATCATCATGAGATAAATCAAAACTCAAATAGTTTGGTTCCACTTAATAGGACACATCATACATTTTGAGAACATGTAACAAGGACCAGACCATGGTGTTTTAACATCATGCAACAAGGATATTAAGGGAAATGGGGCCAAGAAAAAGTTCTTACAGTACTTTTACTAAAACACTCTAATGGACCCAGAAGGAATATGTCCCTTTAGGTTAAATATAACCCCACTAGGAATATATCCCATAGAAGATTAGGATGAGCTTGGGGTGTTGAGTTTGAACAACATGGAGGATTCCTACACATCTTGTTTAGATAGGGATCAAATACCATGTAGTTCAGAAAGGTTTTGTGTTACACCTACAAAGTAGGCCCAAGGTTGACTCATCAAGAATATAACCCTTTCATGGTCGGCCTCACTAGAAATATGTCCCTTCTAGTTAGTGATAACATGGTTGGGGATTATACCAAACAGGAGGCCCAAGTGTTGATTATTTGATAATGTAGATGACATGATCTCCATTAACCTCTAAGTGTATGTTAGTCATGATCAATGTGAGAAATAAAATGAAGTGAATGATATGGAAACGTGAAAAATCTCCTTCAACGACTGGGGGAGGAGGGAAAGTTTATAAAATGTGATGGATGTCTTAAAATAAATACTAAAAGATTTCTCTAGGTGTTATTCTTGTTTAAAGATCCACTTCACCTCTATTTTATACAGATGGAAGTGAGGAAGAGGGTGCGTGTATGGGAAACTGATTTCATGGCATAACTTGAGAATCAAACCAACACCATCCCTAAGGTTGGAATCATCCTTTCCATGGTAATGTATGATTGATTACATTTCAAGGGTCCAAACTACTAGGGAGGTTAAATCACATAATTTTATTACCATAGTAATTTCTGATTGAGAGGAAATTTTGATGTGCCCTAGGTTCAGATCATGTATGACTAGAGGCTTTGGAGGAGGTCTGGTATTGGTCCCCCTTGGATTAGGGACCCAGATAGAGGGGAGCCCCATAAATGGAGATCTGAAATGGGGGATTGGAAGATGCTTCGCATAGGTTATTCTTGAATTAATTGAAGGGTTCCACTCCCAGGTGATACCTGATCTAGGGGGATTTGAATTCTCCCAGGTGATATCTAGGTCAGCTAGGGGTACCTCACCCAGGTATATCGTTGGTTAAATTTTAAAAAAGAAAAACTTGAGTGTCCAAAAATGGACGAGCCTTTTCTAAAGCCTGTAACAGTCTCCCAAAGATCTCTGGGAAGGGCCTCGTACAAGTCTTGAGTTCAGGGAAGGTCTTTTACGCTAGTTATTTTGGACTAGGGGAAGTGTATCTTCACACAGTTATACAGTGTTTTAGACCTATAGGGAATTTTCATCCTTGGTATTTTATTTAATTCCCAATTTTTTGAATCTTGGGGAGCTACCTCTAGGGTTTATAGGACTTGGGGACATGACTTGGGTGAGAAATGATTCTAGAATTTTCCTTCATATTCTAATCATTTAAAATGGGGATCCTATGGGTCCTATTTATAGGAAGACTAGGGAACCAAGGTGAAGGAGGTGTTTGAGGTAGGTCACTCGCACAAGTCACTCATTAAATTATCTAATGCATGATTCAACTTTTCTAGGTTTCAACTATACATATCTGGCCAATCTGAGTCTATGGGCATGCATGTTAGACATGTGTGATGTCGATGGGTGCATAGGAGGGGCCTTTCACAAGATCACATGGGCGAACACACGCAATATTTGTTTCATTTCATTTATCTTTCACTTGAATTATTTTCCATTGAAACTTATCATCCTCAAGTAAAAAAGGAGTGTCAAAAAACTCCCCACTTAGTATTGGATCGAATAAAGAGAGGAAGATTTTATCCTGAGGTAGAGAGGAATATTAACATTGATGTATAATTCATTCATTGAATTTCATGTGTTTTTTTACATTTATTCTTGGAAATTGTGAAAATTACATATTTTATATTGTATAATGGATACATGCATGGATGGGCCACACAAGGTGGTCATGCAGGTTACCTGTACATCTATAAATTACATCAACTGCCCAAAAATTCTTACTCTCACTTGCACTATTTTGGAGATTCTCTCACTTTTGTGGTGTTAATCATTCATTCACATCATCTAAGATTCTAATCTATGATCACCCTAAGATAAATACTTAAGGAAAGTGACATGGTATGGATGTTAAGCAAGGTGACCTCAGTGAGGCACCTATGCGAGGTGACCAGGATGAGGTAACATTAGCAAGGCCCTTTTGTGAGGTGACCTCATTAAGGAACCAGTGCAAGGTGATCTACTTCCTTTTATATATTACATCCCATTCACATATTTAATCATAATAAAATTTTATCTTTGAATATTGTGATCTATAAAAAAATAAAACTCTACATAATTTCTTTCATAATTCTGATGCTTTCTCAAATAGTTCCATTCTCTAATGAAAAACATAACGCACACTTCCAATATATGTTGGACATCAATGGGCCAGATTATTATGAAGTTAAATAAACAAATATTCCTAATTTAGAAAATAATTTGAAGAACTTTCATCATGAATACACTGATAGTGATCAACAACCACCTTATTACCATATGCTCTTGAGATATGTACTCATCCCAAATATTAAGAATTATTTACTACTTCCCCTGTTCTAGGCATACATAAATTTCTCCAAAACCAACATCCCGTCTAGGGTAACATATATTAATGATGGAATGGTACACTATGCCTTTGTAAATAATCATAATATCTTAGATCCATATTTGAAGCCTCACACTCTTGAGTAAAAGGCAGACAACTATTCATCTATTTTCCATGCTTCTAACAAATACAAGATAAAAATATGGAATAAATACAAGGTCTAATGCTATGGAGGAGGTATCAAGCAAGAGTGGATGTGGGTGTACTAGGTGAACTAGAATTCTTCTAAATTCAAAGCGGAACTAAAGTTATTCTACATCTATGAGGTTGTCTGGGTGGCCCAGACATATGTGTTCAAGAATCCAGATATCATTACTCAGGTACTAAGTTGATGGTTCCAACAAATAAATACTTTCAATATGGAACATGGAGTAGTCAACAACAACTTATGATATGTTAGAAGGATCTCAGGATCTCCCTTTCTTATAGAGATTCATGATGAGTTCATCCCATAGAATGAAATGCAGGATGATATTGAATAAATTACCTCATTCAAATATGATCTATTAAAGATATCCCGATATATTAGGAATGAATATCCCCACAATAGGTGTTATTACCAATCTAAGGAACGGATTATGGTTTTTCTAGAAAAAAAATAAGGTCCAAGCTATCAGTGCCCAATAGTATGTCCTTCATTGGAAAGGCGGGGCATTCCTGATAATGTTTTTCCTAGCTATATATTTTCACACCAATTCATTTCCCTCCAACAACCAATATTATCCTATCCCATTCACATTCTATTTGAGAAGCACCTAATGGTGTCCTAACAGCCCTGGATCCTCATGGATCTTTTTGTATCTCAATTAGTAATCAAGTTGCATATATCAGGTGTATCTATTGGATTGACTTACATGTATGATGATTGTAACCCCGTGGTTTGGTGTGAATTATTATTTTTTTAATAAATTTAATTTATTGATAACTTGTGTTACACACAATGTATAGTTTGTCTTTCATTACACAGAATAATGAGTTTTAACAAGATCATGGTGTATTATTAATATAATTATTTAAATGTGAATATTATTACCTATCCATTAAAAATAGAATGATGAATAGTAATAACTACTTTTATATATTAATTATAATTATTTTATCTAAATAAATCATATTTATAATAAAATACATAATTTTTTCTAACAACGTTATATGTTTCAAAAACACTACTTTCTCAAATAAAATTATTTTTATGTATTTTATTAAACAATAAAAAAATTAATTTTTGAAACTTTTAGAAAATTAATTTGATAAAATAAATTACATTTTTATAATAATCATGTGAAAATTATGTTAGGTTTAATTTTTTGTTTTTTTTTTGAAATGTATCATTTTTTGATGAATAGTGAAAAATACAGAATTTTAATTGAATATTGTCTTCTCGTTTAAATTATTTATATTTTTAGATTATATTTAAAATACTTTTAAATTAAAACTAATTAAATTATATATCTATTAATCCAATTTATTTCAATTTAATCAATTTTATATTGAATTTTTATATAAAAACATTCCAATCTTTTGAATATTTTTCTCTTTGAAACCCTGTTTTATCGTCACCTCTACGAGATTAATTTTAAATTAAAATTTTTCACTTATGTGAATGGGGTTTGAAAAAATGTATTACATATTTTGAATAAAAATAAATTATATTATCCAAAAATTTAAACTTAATTTTTTACCATAATGAAGAGTAAAAATGGTAAAACAAATTCTACCACGGTTAAGGTAAAAATGTGTTTATCAAGGGTTAAACAAACAAAATAAGGGTTAAAATCACCTAAAAACTCATATAAAATCTATTTTATTGTACTATTTTGACCTTATACTATCTAAGACTCTAAAATTACCTTTTTTCAGAATCTTTTCATGTGAAAAAACATGGTTACACCTTTTTTTTAAAAAAACTACAAGTGTGTCGCTCTCCTCACTTATAAAAGGACACCCCTATACTATATAATTCATACCTTAAAACCCTATTGGTTCAAAAATTATCAGCCAAAATCAATTCCAAAATTCTATCTTATTTTTCTACAATCCTTATTTTTTTCATAAATCCAACCTATGAAGGCTTTGGTGTAAACATGTGCAGGTTACCCGATGAAGAGAGAACTTTCTTCAATTAGTGTTTTTTATTTTATTTCTTACCCAACCTCTTTAAATTTTTATTAAACCATGAATATATAATAAAATCAGTATATTACTTATAATTATTTTTTTTATTTTTATTTCATGACCTAAAACCATCTCCTCTTATATAAAACGGGTTATGAAATCATCATTCATGTGTATGGTGGACTACTACCTCAAGAACTAATGGCATTAGTTTTTTCATTAACAACTCTCATGGATGGTAATAATGATTGATTAAATTTTTTTATATTATTATTCTTCTATAATAATAGCATCACTTGTTCCATTTTTAAATTTCATTCTGTGGGAATACGATAATGTCATTCGTGTGTACTATGGACAACTGCCTCACAAAGCTATGTGATTCGATCACACTTACATGCAAGGTAATACAGATGAATTAATGAAAATGTTATGAATATGACATAATAAAATTATTTTGGTGTTTTAATATAATATTTATCATTGTTTATTTCTTTACCTTGGAAAAATATAAATAAAATTCATGCGACCGTACGTCCTACCATCACCATGAATGGTGTATTTCTTTTTCTATTTCTAACTTTTATGGTCACTCTAAATAAATATATACTAAATTTATATATATGTGTGAGATATTTATATCACGTTTAACATTTTAGGTATTGTTGAACCATGATCAAACTAAGAGTACCAAAAATAAAAAATCAAATCATATGTAGAAAAACAAAGTGGTTATTACTCGTAACATGACTTTAACATGGAATTATTAATAAAAAGGTAATAAAAGGTCTTAAGTAAATCTTGTATGGAATGATATATATATAAATAGTTATTTAATATATCTATAGAAAACTTATATTTATTATATAGGGGGTTTGAATGTGTATAAAGAAATTTGAGACTTATGATAAAGGGTTTTGTCTTAATTTTCCTTCTTTGAGACGTATGTTATGTTATCCATGTATCTTCCTTTATGATGTGTGTATATAGACCTCTTGATATTTAATATCATTAATTTGTTTTTTATCATGATATAATAAGTTTCATTTAATTATGTTCATTCATGATGCTTATGTTTTAGAGTTTATAAAGGGGTAAATATTTCATGTTACTGTCTCATAATTTATCGGGATTATTTATTATTAATTTTACAATGATAAAATATTATGATACATCTCTCAATAAACTCATTTGTTTTCTTCTCATATGGTTTTTCATGATATTAATTATTCCATTTTCTTACTCTTTAATACTTAAAATAATTCATAAAATGTTTATAACAAAATCTAAGTTTATTTCCTACTTTGGTTGGAAATTTATTTTCTTCCTAAGTCATGTTCCCTAAAAAAATTCAAAAATGTTTTATCAAACTCCTATGATTTTTATAAAATAAATTTTCACCCAAGTTTTAGTTTTTAGAAAAAAAAAATGAAAGTATACTTCATGTTATTTTCTAAACAATGTCTACTTGTCAATTACCATAAATATTAAAGGAATATTTGTTTTAACATGTATGACATGAAAAAAATCTTCCCATCATCATGAATATTATTTTATTTTAAGATTTATTTATAATTATAAATTTTTGTTTTCAAATAATATGATTTTTTTAAATTTTTATGCTTTGAGAAGTGTTTTTCTAAACAGAAAGGATATTTTCCTCAAGAAATTATTTCAATGATATTTCAAAAAAATACATTTAAGATGACATCTATTGATTTAAAATATATTTTATTGGGGATATCATCCAAGTATACCTTATTTATTATTTATTTTAATGTTTTATTATTAAAAAAATTTATAAAACCAATTTCCCTTCCACTGATTATTTCTAGATAAAATTCTTTTGAAACCCACTTCTTTCTCTATGTGTTATACTATGATGAAATGATGAAATGATAATGAAACCTGCCTATTTTTCACAGGTTATGACATTATGAAATATCTATGAATCCCATTTTATTTCATGGGTTACGATGTGATTTTTTTATGATCTTATTCTACACATAAATATGGTTTTCATTATGATATGAGTGGGACCTATATATTACTAAAATCAATTATGTAAAGATTTATATCTCATGAGATAGACATGATTGGAATGGGGAGTGAACCTGGTTACGTAAGGTACTATATCCACTATAATGGTATTTGGAGAGAATCTTAACTACTCCCATGGTTTGGGGATCAATCTCATTCCACTATGATAGCCTTGAAAGTGAGCCTTGACTACTATTGGAATGAGTTTCTAGGCTTATGTGTATGACAACAACATATCTTCTTCCAATGTTATGCTCTTATGGATCACTTTCTTTTATTATCATATGATTCATGCCTTATGAACTTCTATTCATTATTCCATGACTCGATATTATGATCTTTTAAATAAACGGTGTGGTTTTCAATTGTTACGATCATGTTTGCATACCCGTATGTTATTGTTATGCTTGCGTATCTCCCCTGTTCATCCATACTAAGCATCTATGATCACCTTTTACTATGTTTACATTACCCATTTTATGAAGAAATTTATTGTGTATGATATTTATAATAAGGGTTATATATAAGAAGGAATTAGTTATGGATGATTTATTTCACCTAAAATTTTATTTTATGTTTTCATGTTTCCAATGGCATTATACCTTCACAATCCTCTGGGGTGTGTTTGTGTAATGTAATAAATGTTAATGAAAAATTATGTGATATCTAGGTATGATATAACTTTTCACTATAGTCAGTATCAGAGGATAGGTTTATTTAGCCTTTAGAAATTATGATGATAAAAATTTAGTGAGATTCCTAAGGAGATGTCTTAAGATAAGTATAAGGTTGAGTCAAAATATAGGAAAATGTAATGGAATTTTATTAAAGGATGGAACAAGTATTTTTAAATATATTAAATAGTTTTCTGAATAGTACAAGTGGATGTGGCAATAATATTGAGGTTCCTAGGGATAATAACTCCAAAAAGGGTTCATTTAACTGGACTTGATTGACACCTAGTGCACGATAATAGGCCATATTGCACACTTGGTTTGACAGTCCAAGGGTATATTCTTTAGAAGTTCACAAACACTTTTTAAACCATCATTAAGGATTTAAATATAATATAATTTTGAATGAACAAGGATAAACCGACTTTTTTATATATTATTAAGAATTTTTCATGATTTAAACATCTTATAAGTGATATTTAATTATTATATAGTTTCCCACTATGATTATTGTTACTTATACTATTATTTTGGTCTTAGAAAATGGTTGGAACCCCAAATAACAATTTTAATGTCAAGTTAAATGGAAAATTAAATTATTTTAATCCAGAGTAGCCAAATATTTTAGGATCTATAATGAAAAATCTCATTGATATGCTCATGAAACTTTCTCAAGCCTTCAATTGTAACACCCCAACCCCTCTAGACCGAAGCCGGTGAATTACTTGTTACATTGGAATGGTTATAAGGAACATAATCCTGAAGTAATTATCTAGTTAGTAGTTCTGATGAAACTATATACATAGATGTAACTCAAACTACATTGGTAAAGGTTACAAAATACAATACATAACAAAAACTAAAAACTTCATCCACAGAAACTCAATAAATGATCTCCAATTCATAACCTATTAAAGGTAAAAAAACGAAAGGGATGATCTCATATCTTTATTGAGGGTTACAAATAGAAGAATCATGAATTAAATAATAATTTAATCAAAAACAATTTGACATAATCAATATGGCATAGTGAATAAATGAGAAACTCACACCATTAACATTTTGAGAATGAAACTACATCCATAAATTTTTTTGCATAGTTCAAACCTCATAGATAGTAATAATTGTTAACGAATAAAGAAAATGATTATTAATTTGACATCATGTGTCTATCACATGAACCATAATATCGTTAAAACAATTTAGTCATGTGGGTAGAATCCCATCGGATTTTTGGAAACAATCTCGAAGGGTTTGTTGCCAACAGATTTGTCTCATGAGACCTGTCAATGAATCGAGGGGCTATAGTGGGCCACACAAATCTCTTCATTTACAAATAATTATTTATACATAGATTCAATATAATATAAATATTCCTTAATATTATCCATATAGAATAGATGATACATATTCATCAATACTTCCATAGTTAAAAGAACATTCAAAATAAATATTGTATGTAAAATGGTATACAGATTAAACAATAATCATATCCATGATATGAGAATATGGATATTTAGAAGAAATATATGTTAAAATGAAAATTTATCTCAAATTGGATGTAGGTACACCATATAATAATTATTAGTTGCACAATACAAAGTAAGTCACAACGAAATGGAAAATGAGACAATGTTCCCTACCACATGGTAGTCAACCGATTCATGGGACCAAAAGTTAATAAACATCCATTTAATAATTATATAACATGAATATAAAGATTATCATGATAATATATATCAAAAATAAGTACACAATAAACCAAATTCAATAAATAAGTGGCGAATAATGAAATCTCTTGAAAATGAAAGTGAGATGAGAAACCACTTACCTTATGCTCGAGTGTGTTCTTTGTTTATTTTAATGATCCAAATAATCAAATTTATCATTATTAATTAATAATTCCATAAAATACTATACATGTAATAAATTTAGTATAATCATATTAGGTTCATTCATGTGCCTTTTAGTGGTTCAAGAGGTTCAATTTTATTTTTTGGAAGCATTTTCTTCCATGGTTTTCTTGATCGGTTTACTTGTATTCATAAATGGAAGTTCGTTTGATGTGTGGTTAAACATTAAGAATTGTTAATATATCATATAAATGGAATTTCAGAGATATAAATGATCTTATAATGATTTTGGGTTATATAACAAGATAATGAATTAATAGTTAAAAGTTAATTACAAATGTTTGGATTAACTTGGCGGCTTTGTTCATAATGAACTTGTTTTGTATTATTATTTTATATTATAATTGTGTATGTATTACAGAACGTTAATGAGATGAAATACATATATTTTGATTAGTTTCAACCATTAAATTTTTTTAAGACTAGAATTTAAACTGGTATTGAAAATTGAGAACTTGTCTTCCTTGAATGTGATAAATTAACATATCTCAGACGGTGTTTTCATTTTTAGTATAAGAGGAGGGGAGAGAGAGATGATAATGAAATATTCCATTAGCATAATATAATTCAATTTCATGTAATTTAATGTAATTATCATATTATTTTAATGAGGGGATATGAGGAAATAAGTATAAAAGAAAGGAACGCAAAATAGAAAAAAACAATTGATAAATCTCTCACGAAAATTTCGGCAGCCTAACGGCGTCACTTAAAATTTAACAAAATAGTTTGATGAGATAAATGGGGTATCTAAAAACTCTTGCATAATATGGAAATAAATTTTAATATGGAATGACATATCCCAACATAATACAATTTAAAATAAAAGAGAAACCCTAAAATGAAATCTTTAAGAAAAGAGAAGGGTTGTAGATTCTCTTACCTTGTGGAGTAACTCCCAAAATATAAAGGTTGGGACCTTGGGGGTTTAAGAACACCATGGGAGGACTCATAGGGGTAATAATACTATATCTTCAAGGATAATTTGGTTGGAATGAAATTAAATGAAGGGGGTGGGTGGTTATTTATATTAAATGAGGGGGAGTTTTTTATTAATTAAAAGGGACACCACATTAGTGGTTTTTGAAAAACCATGGGCTTTCCCATGGTATTTTCCCATGGTATTTATCCACATGGGACACATTATGCCATATTTTATTGTACACAAGTTGACCATATTTTTATATTTAATTACTACATCATTATGATGTCATTAATCAACCGAAAACTCAAAACTATATTTTTACTAATCAGGAAAAATTCAGGTATTTTCCAAAAATCCCAAAAACATCACCCTAACTATTTTTCAATGTGTAGAATTAAAAAATTAACGCCAATTTTTAAAAATAAATTTCTAAGTATTTTTAATTTAATTTTTAAATAAAATCATAATTAATTCAAAAAAATTATAATTTTAAATGTATAATTTGTTTACATCACATTGAAAAATTAATGAAGATATCATTATCTTATTACCTCAAGAAAATAAAATATTATCATTATTTTCTATTCATAAGGGTCATATTACTATTCATATTACTATTCATAAGGGTATGTTACTATTCATAAAAAATAATGTTTGTTCTATTAGACTTCAAATATCTAACTGGTCACAACTATAGATGACCATTATTCGATATTCAAAACATAGAAGTGGAAAATTTATGTTTAATGGATTGGTTATGACTATCTACTAAATAACCTAGTGTTTTATTAAAGGAACACATTGCATTATGAAATATAAGATATGAATAGAATATATTTACCAGAATCATACCATTAAATGTTTCGGGTGTTATATTATTCCCCCCTTTGAAAATTTCTCACTCAAAATTTTATGTATGAAGCCCACTAAAAATATGTGGGTGGTTCTTCTTCATAATATCCTCAGGTTCCTGTGTTGCTTCCTCCATATTCTGGTTTCTCCAAAGAACCTTAACTAGAAAAGTTTTCCAATTTCTCAATAACTGCTCCCTTGGGTCAAGAATCCCGATAGGATCTTCACAGTATGAAAAATTAGGTTCCAGTTCTATTTCCTCATAGGTGAGTACATACATTGGGTCTGTCATGTATTTCTTTTAAATGACGAATGAAACACATTATGAAATTTGTAGAGACTTAGTAGAATTTCTAAATGGTAAGCTACAACTCTGATTCTTTCTAAAATTTCAAATGGTTCAATGTACCTGGGTCTTAGTTTTACTTTCTTACAAAACATTATGACACCCTTCTTAGAAGATACTTTTTGAAATACATGATCTCCCACATGAAATTCCAAATCCTTTCTTCGGTTGTCAGCATAACACTTCTCCTTTGGGATTCTTTTATATGGGCTTGGATTGTCTTCACCTTTGTCATGGTCTCTTCAAAAAGTTATGTTCCTATACGTTTCCTCTCAATAACATTGTCCCAACAAGTTAGAGTTCAACATCTCTTTCCATATAATGCTTCATATAGAGCCATTTGAATACTATAATGGAGACTATTGTTGTAGGAAAATTCCACCAAAGAAAATTATTTATCCCACATACCCTGAGAGTCAAAAGAGCATGATCTCAGCATGTCTTCCAGAGATTTAATAGTCCTTTCAGACTATCCATCGGTTTGGGGCTGATAAGTAGTACTCATAAAAAGCTCATTGTTTAAATCCTTATTGTGACATTTCCAAAATTTGGAAGTAAAATGGGGATCATGATTAGAAACAATTGATAAGGTTACACCCGGAAGTCTTAAAAAATCATTAATATATACTCTTTATAAATGTTCAAGTGGTAAATCTTCCCATATATCAAGAAAATGTGCTTATTTTGTAAGATGTTCAACAATGACCTATATCGCATAATTATTTCTTTGAGTCTTTGGAAGCCCGATGACAAAGTCTATTGTAATATCATTTCATTTCCACATAGGAATTGGAAGGGGTTGCATGACTCCTCTAGGTGTTGTCTTCCAACCTTCACCTGTTGACAAACCAAACATCTCGACACATAATCAGAAATATCTCTATTCATGTTTTATCACCATAAATGTTCCTTCAAATATACATACATATTAGTTCTACTAGGTTGAATAGAGAAATTGAAGCTATGAGCATCATCCAACAATTCCCTTTTTAGATCAGGTATATCGGGAACATAAATCCACCTCCCAAATTTCAGTATTTTAACTTCATATATGAATTCAATCAATCTACCATCATCCACAGCTATAATTTTCTTTTGAAACTCTTCATCATCACTTTGAGAAATTTTTATCCTTTCTAGTAAAGATGGTTTGGAAACAATTTGAAAATTTATCAATTTCTCACCTTCCATGATTATCCCCATATCCATCTTTACAAGATCCATGAACATAGGATCCATATCAATTCTCATCTTGTTCAGAAATCTATGATCCATTTTTCTCAAAGCATATTCCACCTAATTTGCATTCCCCAAGTGGTAGTGTATAGTGATATCATAATCCTTGAGTAGTTCAAGCCACCATATTTTCCTCATGTTGAGTTCTTTTTGTGAGAAAATATACTTCAAACTATTGTGATCTGTATATATCTCACAATTTTCACCATTGAGACAGTGTCTTTATATCTTCAAAGAAAATATTATAGCTTCCAACTCAAGATAATGAGATGTATGGTTCTTTTCATGAATTTTTAGTTGCCTGTATGCATAGGCAATCACTCTATCATTCTACACAAGGACATATCCATGGCCTTTCTTTGATGCATCATTAAAGCTCACAAATCTATCATTCCCTGATGGTAGAGTCAATATTGGATCATTCACTAGACTTCTCTTCAGTTCTTCAAAAAAATCTTCACATTCCTTTGTCTATAGAAACCTAACCCCTTTTTGTGTGAGCTTGGTCATTGGGTTGGATAAATGGGTGAATTTAGGAACGAAGCACCGATAATAACCTACTAAACCAATAAAAATAGGTACCTCAGTTATGTTTGTTGGAGTAGGCCATTCTTGCACTGCCTTTGTCTTCAGAAGATCTATAGATATTCCATCCTGGGAGACAATGTGGCCTAGAATAGAAGTTGATTAGAGTAAAAAATCAAACTTTCTAAACATCCCATATAATTCATTTCTTCTAAGAGTCTTCATAATAGTGTGAAAGTGATTTTCATGATCTTTATATCTTTTAAAATATACCAGGATATCATCAATAAACACCACTACAAAGTCATGAAGATATTCCTTGAAAACAATATTCATCAGATCCCTAAAAACATATGGTGCATTAGTCAGTCCAAAAGGAATTATTGTAAACTCGTAATTCCCATACCAGGTTTGAAATATTGTTTTTATTATTTATTACTTCCTCACAAGAAACTAATGATATTCATATTAAAGACCAATCTTTGGAAAATATTGTGCTCCGTGAAGTTGATCAAATAAATCATCAATTCATGGAAGAGGATACTTATTCTTTATTTTAATAGCATTGATCTCCCTGTAATCAAAGAACAACCACATAGACCCATCTTACTTCTTAACAAAAATAATAGGGGATCCCCAAGGAGAAACACTAAGGAGAATAAATATTTTATCACTCAATTCCTCTAGTTATTTCCTTAGCTCCACTAAATCCATAGTGGTCATTCTATAATGGGTCTTTCATATAGGCCATGAACCGGGAATTAAGTCAATGGAAAACTCAATTTCATGCTCTGGAGGATGTCCAGGTAAATCCTATAAAAAGACATCAACATATTCTTGCACTACATGCACATATTCAATTTGAAGGTTTCTTTCCTCGCCCATAGATATTGGGTTCCCTTCCTCTCCAATAATTTAATTTATTAGGTCTTTTGGGTGGATCTAGATGATAATCAATTTGTGAATTTTCTTCTCTAAAAATTAGGGATTATATTCCATTTTAAAAAATTGTAACTTCCTTCTTCTTGCAATTAATCTTCACATCATATTTTGACAGCCAATTCATACAAATAATTATATCAAATTCAGTCACTGGTATGATGATATGGTTAGTAACTAAAGCACATTTATGTGTAATGAGGGGGACTAATCGACATGCCTTTGTTGCAATGATACATCACTTATGAGTTTTGACTGAAAAATACTTTATTAAATCAAATTGGACATGTCTAATCTCCTTGGAAAATAGGGAATATATAAATGAATGTGATGATCCAGAATCAAATAAATTGTTTTCTAAGTTTGAGGATATAGTTAAATTACCTACCACCATATCATTAGGAACATTAACCTTGGCAGTTGTAATCGCATATGCTTTCCCTTGCTCTCATGGCCTTTTCTAAGGAATGTTTCATTGGCTCTTAGGACACTAATTTCCATAGTGTCCCATTTATCGACAATTATAGCATTGAACTTCACCAAATTTCTTCTTCCCCATGCATTTGTTTGATCTATGACCCTTTTCTCCACACTTTTATCATACACCCATGCCTTTAAATAATTTCCCAGGATGATTCTATCCAAATTTCTCGCATAATGGTAATTTCTTCATTCCCTAGTTCTTCTCTGACGCTTCACCTTTTCCTTGGTTATCAGAGTACCACTTCTTATCTTGGTTTCCTTTGAATAAACTTATTCTAGAAAATTCTTTCTCTGTTTTGATGGCACTTGATTCTATTTCAACATATGA
Organism: Viscum album; assembly: GCA_963277665.1. Lineage (NCBI taxonomy): Eukaryota > Viridiplantae > Streptophyta > Magnoliopsida > Santalales > Viscaceae > Viscum > Viscum album. Next base: position 1,223,927,879 of record OY728159.1, read on the forward strand.
TGAAATTTTTTGAGAAGCATGTACCCTTTAAAGACTTATCTTAAGACATCCAAAGAAATGATCAATCTTGTTTTCCATGTCTCTTATGTAATCTATGGCATAACTGGATAGTCTAGTGAAGGTAGCCTCATAATCTGCAACACTGTCTTCTTCCCTTTGATTTAATATTAAGAATTTCCTCTCTCTTTTCGTTCGTTTCTCACGAGGGAAATATTTTTAAAATAATATTTCCTTAAAATTCATCCATTCCATATCTTTTATTTCTTCTTCCATAGTGGTATTTTGGATCAAGGACTACCATTGATCAGTGTCAACCTTGAGACAATATACTTCCATCACTACCAATTCATTTTCATTACATCTTAATACCATGAATATATTTTAAAGGGACTTGATCCACTGCTTAACAACCACTGGATTGGTAGTCCCAATAAAATATGGGGTCTTATGCTGCATAAAACAATCCAAAATAGGCGTGGCATCGTTATTTATCACAACCTGAGTATGTTTTCCCAATATGGTCATGATCTGATCTGCTTCAACATTGATTGTGTTGACTTGCTCTGTGGGGAGATCCCTACATTTCCCAAGAGTATTGATTCCCATTCTTCAATTACCCATCATTTATAAATAATTTCATACACTAGATTAGGTTATGAATCTCAAATAGAAAAATCACTTAACGTAGATTTAAACATAACTAATCTCATAAACTTGTCTTCTCTGAGGAAAAATTTACATTAAAATCATTCATAATGTCTTGAAAAAGAAAATGTGAATTATCCTGAGAATATCTCCTGGGAGTATCAATACCAAGAGTGTATAAAAACTCAATTTCATGTACTAGGATACCCCAAGTCAAGCCCAAAACTCATCATCGGAGTTTTCACTCCTAGGTACATCTATGCTAGAGCCACCTCAAACTATTTTTATCTAGACGAGGATGTATTTTATAGAAAGATCCACGTAATATATTCCATTCCAAAATTATAGGATTCTCTTGTATGTTTATCCTAAAATTCTACCTTAGGGTTTAGTTCCCTAATATACAATTTCTAATATAGTTTCCACATTTTCTACTAAACTTCCATTGATACCAACTGTAACACCCAGACCCCTCTAGACTGGAGACGGTGCATTACTTGTTACATTGGCATTGTTAAAAGGAAAGAAATCTAGAAGTAATTATCAGTTTATATGTATTTAAGAAACTAGATACATATATTTAACTAAAATTACATTGGTAAAGGTTACAAAATACAATTAAGAACAAAAACTAAAAACTGCATCCACATAAACTCAATAAATGATCTCATATTCATAACCTATTGAAAGTAAAAAAATGAAAGGGGTGATCTCAAATTCTCAGTAAGGGTTAAAAATAGAGAAATCATGAATTCAATAATAAGTGAATCATAAACAATTTGACATAATCAATATGTCATAGTGAATAAATAAAAAACTCACGCCATTAACAAACTGAGAATGAAACTGCATCCATAGATTTTGTCATAGTGGAAACCTCATGGATAGTAATAATTGTTAATGAATAAAGAGAGTGATTATTAATTTTATGTCATATATCTGGCACATGATACCATAATACCATTAAAACAGTTTAATTCTGTGGTTAGAAACCCATCTGATTTTTGGAAACAAACTCGAAGGGTTTGTCGCCAACTGATTTGTATCATGAGACATGTCGATGCATCGAGGGGTTATAGCAGTCCCCTCCCATCATTACATGTCCAAATCATTATTTATACATAGATTAAATACAATATAAATATACCATGCATTATCTGTATAGAATGGAGGATATGGATTCATCAACACTTCTATAGTTAAAACAACATTCAAAATAAACACCGTATGTAAAATGGTATAAGATTTGACAATAATCATATCCATGATATGAGAATATGGATACATAATAGAAAGATAATTTCAAAGGAAAAGTGATCTCAAATGGGCCTTAGGTACACCACATAAGAATTATTAGAAGCACAATACAATGTAAGTCACAACGAAATGGAAAATGAGACAATGTTCCTTACCACATGGTACTCAATTGATTCGTCTAACCAAACGTTAACATGTAAAGACCCGAAAATTCCAAGGAATTTTTTTTTTAATTTTCTTTGAAATTTTACAGGAACGCAGTTTCTGACGACGGCTGATTCCGAGGCCCGGTGTGCCTGGAATCAATTTCTGAAGTTTAGCTCGGGTACGTTCAATGAACGAACGAGCAGGAATTTCTAACTTTTGAACCAATACTCAGAATCAAATTCCAAGGGCCCCGATGGAACCGTAGCGCTGATATTTTCTTAGAAACTCTTATTCCGTAGATGTGTTTACATGAGGGAAGTTGTTAAAAAATTGTGAAAGTTAAAATAAAAATAACTTCAATTTTTATTTTCCTTAAGTGTTTTTATCCATTAGATGGAAGTTGGGTAACTACCCAACTTCCCTTGGAAGGTTAAGAGGGTGGTGGGGCCCACACTAACCCCACCCCTTCATATCCTCTAACCCCCTCAACTCACAATTAATGTTGTGAACTTAAGTTATAACTTATGACATTAATGTAGTGAGTTTAATGTGAGTTTTTGAAATTCAAACTCTTGAATTTCAAAGGTTTATGTTGTGTTAATAAATTAAGTGTGGGCTTAATTTATTTTTTTTGGTTAGTTTCTTTGTTGCTTGAGAGGTTTGGGAGAATCGTTGAGAAACTTGAAGATCTTCTTCATCTTCGACGAAGAACGTGAAGAACGGTTCTTCTCCGACAAAGAACATCGACCCCACGACCTAGAAGACTCGGCATCCCGGATTCTTCCGTCTTCATCTTCCTCCACGACAAGGGAGAAGTCACCGACCGTGGTGATCATCACCAACGACAACGTACCTCCCTTATTCATCATAGCAACAAGTGAGGAGACGTCTTTTCCTCCTCGGACGCACCCCGACGTCCACAGAATCTACGTCCGACGCCGCGACGCCATTCTCCGCGATACCCGACGTGCGACGTCAAATATCAAGGTAGGTGTTTGTTTCGTTTTATTCTTGATTCTATCTTTGACGTTCTACGGGTAATGAGAACCCCCTTGTTATTGTTTAACGGGAGGAGGCCGGACCGCACGAACACGGACGATCCTCCTCCCTTTTTATTCTTTCTTGTCATTGCGGATCGAAAGAGAGTGATGTGGTGTCGTCGCTACGCGTGGGAAAGAATGACAAGAAAAACGTGACGTCCGAAAGAAAGTGATGTCGTGCCATCACACTGCGTGGGAAAGAACGGAAAGGATGCGCGACATCGTCACGCCGCGCGGGATCGAGCGGCAAGAATGCGCGATGTCGTCACGCCGCGCATTCAAAATTTTAAACCCTCGTGCGTGGGTTTTTGATTGCAAGATAATCGTATAATTTATTTTGGACAAATTATACCCTCGTCAATGATTAAAATCATGTGTTTAATTATTTACCAATTGATAACACCTAACGCGGAGGGCGCGGGGCGAACAAACACGGCCCGACAACCCTCTGTAGCTTGTTTATCGATGTGCGGATCGACGGACAATGACGAAGCAGGCCGCTATGGCGTTTAATTCCTTCGCAGTGAAGGTCGGGTCTCAGGAGGACCGTTGGCGAAGACGTCAGGGGAAACGGACCACCGGAGCGCGTCCGGTGGTCCGCGGAAGAGAGTGGCGGTGCCGGCGGCCGGAGGCAGCGGCGGCGGCGCCCGGCGCGCCGCCGGCTTCAATTCGCGGCGAGGGGGCGGCAGCGCACACCCCCGCCCGCGGCTTCCGCTCAGTCGCGCTGGCCGAGCCACGCAGGGCCGAGCCCAGCCGGGTCGGACCCGGGTCGACCCGGGGGGGGGGGGGGGGGGGTCGGCCCGGGCCCAGAGCCCCCGATTCGGACTACTTTCGGTCAAATGCCCATATCTTGGGCTACGGACCTCCGATCGACGCACCGTCAGTTGCGTAGCGATCCTCGGAATGAGACGGTCGTTTCGGTATATTAAACTCAAGGTTTCGGAGAAATTTGGGCTCGGCCGGGTTGGTTCGTACACGAAACCAACCGGGCCCTCGGAGCGGAAACGCTTGTATCATTAGCACCGGACGTCCGATTGACGTACCGTCGACTTTGATGGATTCCTCTAAGTGAGACGGATCTTTTGGCTTACTCCGCTCGAGGTTTGGATTCCATCGGAGTCTGGTCGGGTTGGTTCGCTCACGAAACCAACCGGGCCCCTGGAACGAAAAAGCCAATAACTCACAGACCGGGCGTCTGATTGACGTGTCGTCTGTTTTGTTGAATTCCTCTTGATGAGACGGAACTTTTGGAATATTTCGCTCGAGATTTGGATACAGTTGGATAGTGTCGGGGTTGGATTGCACCTGAAATCCAACCGAGCCCCTGGAACGGAAAAGCTGATATCTTTCAAACAGGACGTCTGTTTGACGAACCGTCAGCGGCGTTGATGATCTCGTTGAGAAACGGTCCCTATGAGTATACCCTATGAAAGTTCGGGGTACAGTTGAGATATGGTCGGGATTGGTTCGCTCACGAAACCAACCGGGCCCCTTGGATGAAAAGGCGAGTAACTCGTAGATCAGGCATCCGATTGACGCTCCGTCTGTTGCATTGAGACCCCTATGATGAGGCGGTCCTTTGATATACTTATTAGTGGGACTTTGACATACTTGGAGTATCAACCAGTAGCTCCTGGAGCGGACCCTCCCAGAGACGAGCGTACGGAATACGGAGACTGTGTAGCTGGCTGGGACCTGAAGACTGCTTGTCCGATTCGAGTCGGAGAGACTTGTATAGCCCAGTGGGGAGCACTACTATGTTTGGGTGGCAGACCCACAGCGGGGATCACTACTGTGATTGGGTGGAAGACCCGCGGTACTCGACTGGAGGAGTAAATCTGTAGGCTATAAGGGGGGAGCACTACTGTGTTTGGGTGGCAGACCCCGACGGGAAGCACTACTGTGTGAGGTGGCAGGCCCACGGTACTCGAGAGGAGGAGTACCTCAGAAGTCTTAGGTTAGTGAGAAGTACCTCGGAGTCGTGACAGGACCACTGTACACTCCAGAGACGGAGCTCTTCAGCAGTTACGGTTTTGATAATGAAAATCCTGGTTTGAGCTGAGACTATGACCTTTGTGTTTCCTCATGATTGAGATGGGTTACTTGATAACTTCGGTATATGTATGGGCATATACATGGGTAGTGGTTATCCGTTGATTTCATAATCCTTGTGTTTCCTCATGATTGAGATGGGTTACTTGATAACTTAGGTATATGTATGGGCATATACCTAAGTAGAGGTTATCTGTGGTGATCTTCTTTGTGGTTATCCTTGTTGGTTTTAGTGATATATTGAGGGTCTCGGGGTCCCTACTGAGTATCGTTATACTCACCCCTGCACGGGTTATGCCCGCACCTCGTTGTGTTGGTTGCAGACGACGGACAGTGCTGACGGAGGCCAAGTGTTTGAGGACTGGACAGTACCCGGAGGTGGACTACACGACGAGTCAGTACCCAGAGGTGGAATTCACGGCGAGACGACACTCAGAGGAGGTTGACGGGCGAGAGCGTTGTGGAGGCTATCTATACTTACCCTTCAGGTAGGATCCGTGGTGGACGATCCAGGAGTTGCGCCACCTGTACCTACCCTTCAGGTAGGATCTGAGGAGGATGACCCAGGAGCTGTTTCCGTTCTTCCAGCTATTGTACTTTGTTCAGTTGTAGTTGTACTTTCATTTGGTTTTGTATTCTGTCCCACTTACTTTTCAGCACTTCTCTTTGTACTTAGTGTTTTGCTTCCGCTTGTAATCTGTGGTGTTTTGTTTACTTTTATAAAGGCAATGCCTTCCCAGTTATCGGGATTTATGCCTTTGGTGCTAAACGCCAGCCCCTGGCCTATGGAAGGTGGGCTTGGGGTAGTCATGGCACGGGCCCCGAGGACGAGTCATGAAAAATTGGTATTAGAGGAGTTCAGTTCTACCGCAAAACTCAGGACTCTGATCTTTCTCTATGTGAAGCAATAGTTTTAAGGGTACCGAGTGTGGTCTTCAGTTCAGGGAGTCCAGTGTTGGTGCGGCGGCTGACGTATCCGTACACCAGGATCCTGACTACTAATTTCCGACTTTGTACACGAAAGCACTGATTGTGTGTGTGTTTCCAAAGAATTAAAGTCAGCTCAAACCAGGTCGGCTCACCAGGTATAGACGTTGATCATGTCACATCTGTTCAGGATGTCTTCTTGCAGACAGTCAGTTGGAGTTCCGAGAGAGTACTCGATGATGGCCCACCGAGCGGCGAGGCTCCGGTGCGGGGCCCTTTTTACTATGTTGGCACCCTCGGGTGGTGTACCCACAGCACCACCTCTTTTTGGGCAGCAGATGCCACTACCTTACTAGAAAACTGTGCACACTGGCAGAGCATGTTGCACGAGTTCCAGCAGCAGTGGCCTCCGAGGTTATTAGGCGAGACAGATTCCCAGATAGCAGAGCAGTGGCTGGAGGCGATTGGTAGAGTTTTCCGCCTAACTGAGACATCAGTAGAGTGGATGGTGGACTTGGCCACTAGTGTTTTCCAGTGAATGACCATGAGGATGGTCCGCATAGTGATGAGGCTTTAGTACATGGACCGATGCCTGAGATAGTACCTTTGGGTAGTGTGTTAGCTATATATCACTACCTATTGGTCAGCAGTTACAACCGGCGGTACCGGTAGGTGACACATGTAAGCTTACTACCTTACATGTGTTCTAACATCAGATACCCTCAAGTTCCGAGGTGAACCTGACTCACAGGCGGCTGAGGACTGGCTTGAGGGGGTGGAAGATAGTTTTCTAGAGCTTATACAGTTTCGGCGGGACGACGTGTTGATAGGTGAGAATTCATCGAGGCATACCGAACATACCGGGTACTCGATGGATGCGTTTCGATCAGTGCAATAGAGGTCAGACCTCTGAGCATGGTATGTTTAAGGGCTTCCGAGCCAGCACCTTTTCTCTATGCATTCCTACTTAGGCTAGGGTGATAAAAGGAACCTTTGTGGTTGAGAATTCTTTGCTGAACAAATACAGCTAGAGAATGATAGAAGTTTTGAAAGCAGGAAACTAGCGCCAGTCTCGGGGACTTGGGCATGTAAAATGTTTCAAGAAGAGGAAATGTTAAGGATAGATGAATCTGCAGAACAGCAGACATGGAGGCAGAGCTAGGAGAGCAGCATGTGGTGGTGTACATTTCAACATGTTACCATCACCCGCCTTTGTAGTCCCCACTAGACTTAGGGAGTTGGAGAGAAGGGGAAGAGATTAGCTGCTTGCGATCATAGAGTGCGACCAAAAAGGGCTCTAAGGATGATTCGAAGTGCGGAATTTTTCTTCTCCTAGCTGCCATAGCCACAGACATCAATACGAATCATCCCTTCCTTCCATGAATCTAGTCCCAGACCTAGAGTTTCCGGTTAAGCCGTTGAATTGACCCTCACGTCTGGAGATACCTTTGGGAGGAGACTTGATAGTCACACTTACGCCGATGGTGTGATCTGACCCTTGAGGCGAGAGTTTCGGTTGGGACCTCTTGGTGGCAGCATCGAGGCCTTACGACGTTAGTTTGAGAATGGATTTGGCAATCACTGTTCATACTCAAATTGATGGTATTAGGAAAACATCAGGATGGGTTTTCCTTGGTCGGCGAAAAGGAAACCCTGGGCAGCACAAGTTAAACTCATGCACGGGAGGGTACGAACGATCACTCTTGAGTCGGCCAACCTTACCCTCGTGGCAGCAGTCGTTTGAGTTCCAGTTCTAATAGGAATTGGAAACCTCTAGAGTTCGAGGATGACGATCACATCCTTATATGGGTCTCACCTCGACGAGGTTTAAGGAGATGTGGCCAAGGCGGCAAGTTATCTCTGAGGTTCAACGGACCTTTCTAGGTCCTCAGCTGGGTAGGCGAGGTGGTTTATAGCTTGACCAATCCACCTCAGTTGCACTAGGTGCACGACGTATTCCACGTATCTCAACTAAGGAGATACGTGCTTGATCCTTCACACATCATCGCCCTCAGGGAGTTGGACATCGATGACAGGGCATCATGCACGGAGGTTCCAGTGGGGATTGAGGATCGACAGGAACAGGTCCTACGAGGATGGTCTATTCCACTTGTGCATTTTCGTAGGCAGCACGGAAACCTCCAGGTTAGCACATGGGAGCGGAAGGCTCAAGATTCATGCTCTGTACCGCTTTTGTGACCCTGGTTTGTGTTGAAGCTTTACGAGGACGTAAATCCCTGAGGTGGGAGTAATGTAAAGACCCAGAAATTTCAAGGAATTTTTTTTTTAATTTTCTTTGGAATTTTACAAGAACTCAGTTTCGGATGGCGCCTGATTCCGAGGCCCGGTGTGCCCGGAATCAATTTCTGAAGTTTAGCTCGGGTACGTTCAGTGAACGAACGAGCGGGAATTTCTAGCTTTTGAACCAATACTCGGAATCAAATTCCGAGGGCCCTGATGGAACCGCAGTGCTGGTATTTTCTTAGAAACGCCTATTCCGAAGTGGCGTTTACACGGGGGAAGTTGTTAAAAATTTGTGAAAGTTAAAATAAAAATAACTTCAATTTTTATTTTCCTTAAGTGTTTCTATTCATTGGATGGAAGTTGGGTAACTACCCAACATCCCTTGGAAGGTTAGGAGGGTGGTGGGGCCCACACGAACCCCACCCCTTTATATCCTCTAACCCGCTCAACTCACCATTAATGTTGTGAACTTAAGTTATAACTTATGACATTAATGTAGTGAGTTTAATGTGAGTTTTTGAAATTCAAACTCTTGAATTTCAAAGGTTTATGTTGTGTTAATAAATTAAGTGTGGGATTAATTAATTTTTTTGGTTAGATTCTTTGTTGCTTGAGAGGTTTGGGAGAATCGTTGAGAAACTTGAAGATCTTCTTCATCTTCGACGAAGAACGTGAAGAACGGTTCTTCTCCGACGAAAAACATCGACCCCACGACCTAGAAGACTCGGTGTCACGGATTCTTCCGTTTTCATCTTCCTCCAAAACAAGGGAGAAGTCACCGACCATGGTGATCATTGCCAACGACAACGTACCTACCTTCTTCATCATAGCAACAAGTGAGGACACGTTGTTTCCTCCCCGGACGCACCCCGACATCCACGGAATCTACGTCCGACGCCGCGACGCCGTTCTCCGCGATACCCGACGTGCGACGTCAAATATCAAGGTAGGGGTTTGTTTCGTTTTATTCTTGATTCTGTCTTTGACGTTCTATGGGTAATGATAACCCCCTTGTTATTGTTTAACGGGAGGAGGCCAGACCGCACGAACACGGTCGATCCTCCTCCCTTTTTATTCTTTCTTGTCATTGCGGATCGAAAGAGAGTGACGTGGTGCCGTCGCACCGCGTGGGAAAGAACGACAAGAAAAACGTGACGTCCGAAAGAAAGTGACGCAGTGTCGTCGCACTGCGTGGGAAAGAACAGCAAGGATGTGCGACATCGTCATGCCGTGCAGGATCGAGCGGCAAGAATGCGCGACGTCGCCACGCCGCGCATTCAAAATTTTAAACCCTCATGCGTGGGTTTTTTGATTGCAAGATAATCGTATAATTTATTTTGGATAAATTATACCCTCGTCAATGATTAAAATCATGTGTTTACTTATTTTCCAATTGATAACACCTAACGCGGAGGGCGCGGGCCGAACAAACACGGCCCGACAACCCTCCGCAGCTTGTTTAATGATGTGCGGATCGACGAACAACGACGAAGCAGGCCGTTATGGCGTTTGGATTCCTTTGCAGTGAAGTTCGGGTCTTAGGAGGACCGTTGGTGAAGACGGAGGGGAAACGGACCACCGGAGCGCGTCCGGTGGTCCGCGGAAGATGGTGGCGGCACGCCACGCCGGCGCGGTGGCGCCGGCGACCGGAGGCAGCGGCCGGCTGCCAGGCGGCGGCGGCGCCCGGCGCGCCGCCGGGCTTCAATTAGCAGCGAGGGGGCGGCCGCGCACACCCCCGCCTGTGGCTTCCGCTCGGCCGCACTGGCCGAGCCGCGCCGGGTCGGGCCCCACCGGGTCAGACCCGGGTCGGGTCGACCTAGGGGGGGGGGGTCGGCCCGGGCCCAGACCCCCCGATTCGGACTACTTTTGGTCAAATGCCCATATCTTGGCATACGGACCTCCGATCGACGCACCGTCAGTTGCATAGCGATCCTTGGAACGAGACGGTCGTTTTGGTATATTACACTCAAGATTTCGGAGAACTTTGGGTTCGGCCGGGTTGGTTCGTACACGAAACCAACCGGGCCCTCGGAGCGGAAACGCTTGTATCTTTAGCACCGGACGTTTGATTGACGTGTCGTCAACTTTGATGGATTCCTCTAAGTGAGAAGGATCTTTTGGCTTACTCCGCTCGAGGTTTGGATGCCGTTGGAGTGTGGTCGGGTTGGTTCTCTCACGAAACCAACCGGGCCCCTAGAACGAAAAGGCCAATAACTCACAGACCGGGCGTCCGATTGACGCGTCGTCTGTTTCGTTGAATTCATCTTGATGAGACGGAACTTTTGGAATACTTCGCTCGAGATTTGGATACAGTTGTATAGTGTCCGGGTTGGATTGCACCTGAAATCCAACCGAGCCCCTGGAACAGAAAAGGTGATATCTTTCATAAAGGACGTCCGTTTGATGAACCGTTAGCAGAGTTGATTATCTCGTTGAGAAACGGTCCCTATGAGTATACCCTATGAGAGTTTGGGGTACAATTGAGATACGGCCGGGATTGGTTCGCTCACGAAACCAATCGGGCCCCTGTGATGAAAAGGCTAGTAACTCATAGACCGGGCATCCGATTAACGCGCTGTCTATTGTGTTGAGACCCCTATGACGAGGCAGTCCTTTGAGATACTTCGTCGTGGGACTTTGAGATACTTGGAGTATCGACCAGTAGCTCGTAGAGCGGACCCTCCCAGAGACGAGCGTACGGAGTACGGAGACTGTGTAGCTGGCTTGGACCTGAAGACTGCTTGTCCGATTCGAGTCAGAGAAACCTGTATAGCCCAGTGGGAAGCACTACTGTGTTTGGGTGGCAGACCCACAGCGGGGAGCACTACTGTGTTTGGGTGGCAGACCTGCGGTACTCGACAGGAGGAGTACCTTTGTAGGCTATGAGGGGGGAGCACTACTCTGTTTGGGTGGCAGACCCCAGCGGGAAGCACTATTGTGTGAGGTGGCAGGCCCGCGGTACTCGACAGGAGGAGTACCTCAGCAGTCTTAGGTTAGTGAACAGTACCTCGGAGTCATGACAGGACCACTGTACACTCCAGAGATGGAGCTCTTCAGCAGTTACGGTTTCGATAATGAAAATCCCGGTTTGAGCTGAGTCTATGACCTTTGTGTTTCCTCATGATTGAGATGGGTTACTTGATAACTTAGGTATATGTATGGGCATATACCTAGGGAGTGGTTATCCGTTGATTTCATAATCCTTGTGTTTCCTCATGATTGAGATGGGCTACTTGATAACTTAGGTATATGTATGGGTATATACCTAAGTAGAGGTTATCTGTGGTGATCTTCTTTGTGGTTATCCTTATTGGTTTTAGTGAGACATTGAGGGTATCGGGGTCCCTACTGAGTATCGTTATACTCACCCCTGCACGGGCTATGCCCGCACCTCGTTGTGTTGGTTGCAGACGATGGACAGTGCTGACCGAGGCCGAGTGTTCGAGGACTGGACGGTACCCGGAGGTGGACTACACGACGAGTCAGTACCCGGAGGTGGACTTCACGGCGAGACGACACTCGGAGGAGGTTGACGGGCGAGAGCATTGTGGAGGCTATCTGTACCTACCCTTCAGGTAGGATCCGTGGTGGATGATCCAGGAGCTGCGCCATATGTACCTACCCTTCAGGTAGGATCCGAGGAGGATGACCCAGGAGCCGTTTCCTTTCTTCCAGCTGTTGTACTTTGTTCAGTTGTAGTTGTACTTTCATTTGGGTTTGTATTCTGACCCACTTACTTTTCATCACTTCTCTTTTTACTTAATGTTTTTCTTCCGCTTGTACTCTGTGGTGTTTTATTTACTTTTATAAAGGTAATTCCTTCCCAGTTATCGGGATTTACGCCTTTGGTGCTAGATGCCAGCCCCTGGCCTATGGAAGGCGAGCTTGGGGTAGTCACGGCACGGGCCCCGAGGATGGGTCGTGACATAATAACCAACAATTTAATCCTTATATACCATGAATATAAAGAGTGTCATGATAATATATATCAAAAATAAGTACAAAATACACCACATGAAAAACATAAGAGGTAGATAATGGAAATCTCATGAAAATGAAAGTGAGATGAAAAACCCATTACCTTATGCTCTATTGTGTTCTTAGTTGGTTTTAATTACATGATTAATCAAATTTAGATTAATTAATTAATAATTATAGAACCTCTTATACATGTAATCAACTTAGTATAACATTATCTGGTTCATTCATGTCCCACTTATGGGTTTAAGAGGTTCAATTTTGTTATTTTGGAAGCATTTTTTTCTTAGGTTTTATTGATTGGTTTACTTGTATTTATGAATGGAAGTTCGTTTGATGTATAGTTAAACATACATAATTGTTAATATATCTTATTAATGAAATTTCAGAGATATAAATGATTTTATAATTATTTTGGGTTATATACCAAGATGATGAATCAATAGTTAAAAGTTAATTACAAATGTTTGGACTAACTTGGCAGTTTTGTTCATAATGAACTATTTTTGTATTATTATTTTTTATTATGAGTGTGTTAGGATTACAAAAATTAATGATATGAAATAAATATAATCTTATCTGGTTCAACCATAAAAATGGTTTCATGATCAGAATTGAACATGGTAATGAAAATTGAGTACTCTCCGTCCTTGAATGTGATAAATTCACACATCTCAGACAGTGGTTTCAGTTTTAGTATAAGGGGAGGGGGAAGGAGAGATGATGATGAAATATTCCAATAGCATAATATAATTTTAGTTCAAGGTAACATGATGAAATTGACCCCAGGTATCTGGATGAGTTAAATAAATTATTTTTTAATAATTACTTTCATCATATTCTTTATAGGAAGATAGAGAATGAGTTCATTGAGATAAATAAAATGAATATGAATTCATTGGTACCTAGGATTCAAATTTTACAAGACTTGTAAGGTATACTTCTAGTATTATTATCTAACCTAAAAGTAATATTGATCCATTATTCAATGTATTAAGACCATGTCTCTAAAGTTTGTTATCTATAAGATAATTCAATAGCTATGAAGAGATTTTTTGATGCTTTATTAAGTTTTAAATGGAGTTTTTAGTTATATATAAATCTCATGGATTTTATTATAAGAGAAATTGGAATTAAAATTAAAATCTAATAATCATGGAGATAAGAAGATAAGATTTACTTTATGCTCAAAGTGTGGGAATAATTATAGAGGGAATTTTATTAAAGGGAGAAGTAAATTTTTAACAATTAAAGGGAAGGTCATTGAGAAATTGATTACTGAAGCGATGGTAAGAAATTAGCTAAAGATACTAGTATATAGAAAGATGAATAGAATGCACCACCCACACTCCAGTGTTTAAACTGAAAGGAGTATGGGCACTTTTCTAATAAGTTCTCAAATCCAAAGTTTAATGATAATGATTGAATTCACCAACCTCTTAAGCCAAGAGGACAATAGAAATCTCATGTGATCAATGTTTCTAATGAGGGGAGAAATAATGACATCGTGAAAGGTACATTTACCATCCAATATAAAACTAATGATGTCTTATTTCACTCCGGATCTACCCATTAATTCATATCTAAATAATTTTAAAAGGGAATCAAGATTCCACCTAAACTATTAAATTTTTAATTATTAGTGAAAACCCCTAATAGTATGATGATGTCATCTCAACTATATGATTCCTCTCTAGTTGAAAATAGTGGGATTTTGATTCTTCTAAATTAGTCTATTCATCCTCTAGTTTAGTCTGATTCCATCTTTGAAATGGATTATATATCTTTATATAAAACCTCAAAAACTATTGAGGAAGGGAATTCACATTTGATATTCCAAAATAATATTTGATTATCTATCAATTTAATGATAATTAAGAACTTATGATAGAGATAACATCCATTTTAGGTGTCATAATTTCCATTCAGAAGATGAATTTATCTCATACTATTGGGGAGAAACTCAACATCGATGGTATGCCTATTGTGTGGAAATTCTTTGATTTATTTATGGAATAGATTCCTAGTGTTCCAATGAATATTGAAATGTAGTTTTCAATAGAACTCATACCTGGTGCCACACCTATTTCAAATAATCCCTATATAATAGACCTAATTGAGTTATAGGAGTTGAAGAAGAAACTCGAGGATAACCTTGATAAGGGAAGCATTAAGCTATGTGTTTCACCTTGGAGGGAACTTGTTCATTTTGTGAAAAAAAATATAGATCAATGTGACTCTATATTGATTATCTAGAGCTGAACAAGATCACAATAATGAAAAGGTATCCACTTCACTATATTGATGACTTGTTTGATTAACTAGATGGAGATCAATAATTTTCTAATATTGTACTTCATTTTGTATATCATCAACTGAAGGTCAAGAAGGAGGATATACCAAAGATGACATTCTGTACAAGGTATGAACACTATGAATTTATACTAATTCTATCCATTCTTACAAATTCCACCACTTCTTCATGGATTTAATGAATAGATTCTTTATAGATTACCTTGATCAGTAAGATGTATTATTTATAGATGATATTATGATCTATTAAAATTTCAAGTTAGAACATTAAGATCACTTGAAAATTTTACTAAATAACCTATGTTAGGAGAAACTATTTTTAGAATTTAAAAAGTGTGAATTTGTTTCTAAAAAAAGTTTCAGTTTTGGGCTATATAATAACAAGAGAATATGTATTGGTTGATCCATCAAAGAAAAAGGCTATTGAATATTGTCCCAAACCAATAATAGTGACTGAAATATATAGTTTTCTTGGTTTATTTGGATTTTTTCTCTATTTTGTAGAGAATTTATCATGAATATATAATTCACACACCAAGTCAACTCATAAGGTATGTAAGTTCCTATTGATGGATTAATGTGAGTAAAACATCAAGGAACTAAAGAGAAGATTAGTTAGCGCACCTGTGATTAAATTACCCTATAGAATGGATGTTTTTTTAATCTACAGAGATTCATATAAGAAGAGTTTTGGATGTGTTATAATATATAATTACATGGTTATTGCTTATGCCTCATAAAAATTTAAGGTTCATGACCAATATTAACTAACTCATGATTTAGAGTTAGATATGCTAATGTTTTCATTAATGATATGGAGGAATTATCTTTTTTGATAAAAGTGAGATATATAAACAGATCACAAAATTTAAATTTTACATTCACATATAAGGATTTCAATATTCATTGGAAAAAACTGTTAGAGATGATTAAAGATTATGACTACTCAATATATTACCGCCTTGGGAAAGGGAACAAGGGGTCCATTTCTTTTTGTTGAAAGGATCATGATTGTATGTCAATTATGAGGATAAAAAAGGATTTAATATTTTAGGCTTTTCAAAGGTTGTATTTGGAAATCTTCAATGAAGCGGAGAAGTCTTATCTTCCTCAATTGAATGTTCAACTATTCATCCATGTAAAGAATAAAGAGGCATGGAAGAAATATGTTGAGCTCCAAAAGAAGGTTATAAATGATCTTGAGTTTAACATTGATCGTGAATGAATTATAACATTAAGGAACCATATATGTTTTTCCTTATATATCATATTTAAAGAATGAGTTTTTAGAGGAATTTCATAGTTCTTCATTTTCTATTGATCCAAGAAGTATAGAGATTTATAGAGATTTTAAAGAGTACTTTTGGTGGGATGGCATGAAGAGAGATATCGTGAAGTTTTTATTTCAATTATTATTATGCTAGAAAGCTAAGGCTGAGAGAAAATTATAATGGGTTGTTCCATCTATTAAGCATATTAGAATAGAAATGGGAGAACATCATCATGGATTTTTTATATGGACTCCCCAAAAAAGCTCAAGAAAATAACGTTATAATGGTTGTGGTCAATCACCTTACTAAGTCATAACACTTTATCCCTATCGGATAATATTTTAATATAGATAATCTCTTTAGGATATATGTTAATGAACTGGTAAGGTTTCATGGAGTACAACATTCCATTATGTTTGATTGGGATCTGAGGTCTTCCTAAAAGTTATGGTGAAGTCTTCAATAAGCTCTTGATTTGGAGCTGAGTTACAAAAATGTGTATCATCCATAGAAATATGGCCAGTCTAATAGAAAAATTAAAAACCTAGACTATATGTTATTTATATTTCAAAGGTGTTTGGGATCAACACCTTACATTACTTGAGTTTTCAGAAAACAACTTGAGAATTCAGAGGGATCCTTATGAATCCCATCTCTAAAGAAGTGTATATATCCAATGTGATAGATTGAAGTTGAATAAAGAAGGCTATTGAGACATTAGATAGTTGAATAAGTGGTAGATATGGTCAAAGAAATTCATAAACACATCAAGGTAGCTTAAAGTCTATAGAAAATTTATCCGGATAGACATTAGTGTGATCTAGAATATGAAGTTATTGATAATGTGTTTCTATGAATTTCTCCATGGAATAAGGGTAAGAGATTCAGGAAGAAAGGTAAAATATCCCATTGATATATCAATCCCTTTTAAATTATTTATCATAGTGAGATGGTATCCAATCAGTTGGACCTTTCACCAATCCCCTATCAAGTCCATGATTTTTTCGATGGATCTCTCCTGAGAAAGTACATTCCCAACCCTTAACATGTACTAAACTCAGAGGTCATACCACTAGACCATGATAATTTTATTAAGAATAACTAGTGGAGATTTTGGATATGAAAAAGAAATTTATATGAAATAATACTTCTCAATTGGTTAATGTTTTGTGGTGAAACCACCAGTTTGAAGAATTTACGTGGGAACTTCAGGATTTTATGAGGTAGAAGTATCATAATTTATTTATATTTGAGTAGATAATTCCACGAGATAAATATGTTGTAAGGGGTAAAATGTAACACCTCATGATTTTATGAATTATTTTTTCAAATAAATTAAATTTTTTCAATATATTTCATTACAAGAAACACCGAGTTTATCTTGGGTTACACACAACACATAGTTTTAATAGGATGGAGATATATTATTAATATAATTATATAAAAAGTATTCTTATTTCCTAGAAAGTAAACAAAGTGGTATAAATTATAATAAATAATTTTTAAATATTATGTATATTTTTTTATATAAATAAAACATATTGATAATAAAAAACATAATTTTCAAAAAATAATTTATATGTCTTGAAAATACTAATTTCTCAAAAAAAAAATATTTTTTTCCTTTAATAGAACTATAATAATATAACTTTTTGATAATTTTAGAAAATTAATTTGATAAAATGAAATTAATTTTTGAAATTATAATGTAAAAATATCTTAGGGTTAATTTTTGGGATTTTTCTAAAATGTATAATTTTTTTGATGAATAGCAAAAAAATATTGAATTTTAATTGAAAGATTCCATTTTTAAAAAATTATAATGTTATATCTTGTTTTAAATTAGTATTTAAGTAATATTAGTTAAATTATATATCTATTGATCAATTTTAAGTCAATTTAATCCATATGATATTGAATTTTGATATAAAAATATTTCAAACATTTGAACATTTTTTTCCTTGAAAATTCTCTTTCTCATCACGTATGTGGGATTAATTTTAAATTGAAATTTTAAAATTCTATATATGTAATTTAAAAAATGGATTCCATATTTTTAATCACAATAATTTTTATTATCTAAAAATTTCATCTTCATTTTTTACCATAATGAATATTAAAAATAGTAAAAATATATTTACCCGTGTTAAGGTAAAAATGGGTTTACTATGGGGTTAAACTAAAAATTTTAGGGCTAAACTTTTCTAAAAACATGTCTAAACTTTTATTAATATCTATATTTTCACTTTATAATGTCTAATTCTCTCTAATAGTGGGTATCTTGATGAGCCAGTAAGGGGCCTCACGATGACAGGGTTTCCCCCGCGCCGCCTTCATCTCCATCGTCACAGATTGGATATCTCCTCAACGCCTCTCCTCGGCGCGTGGGCGGCATGCATTCTCTTCTTATTTTGGTGTCGTGTGGGTCCATGACCCTCAGAGAACCCATCGTTTTTTCATCCTTATTGCCCTTCCTTCGATCTGGCTAGGGTTTTCTTGGCAGTGTTGTGTTGGTCCAGATGCTACGGCCTGGGGGTTGTCACCACGCTTCGGGTCGATGGTGGGTGTGTTGGAGTTTCTGGTCTCCGTGTGTGGGTTTGAAGGTGGCGGTGGATCCGTGGCTTTGGATTCGGAAAGGTCTTCGTCTGACGTGATTTGGGAGGTCCTCAATCTCGAGCTGGTTTGGGATTTTTTTCTCTTCATTTGTGGTTTTTTGTTTCTTTTTTGCTTTGGGTCGACTTAACGGGAGGGTATCTTTTTGCTGAGGACTTTGGTTCTGATTTCTGGCCGAAGTAGATGAGTTTTTCTATGCTGCTGATTTCATTGTTGAGTTTGGTAATTTGATTCTTCTATGGTTTGTGTTTATTCTCATGGTGTGTTTTGATGCAGGGATGAAGTTTTTCAGTCATGGATGGATTTTTGGTGGCATGCGGCTTGAGGTTTAAGAGTTAATGCTACTATATTCTATTACAGGAATGGCTTCATATGGGGTTTAGAGCAAGGGTTTTCTTCTGGAAGTCAGTTTCGGATTTTAATGTTTGAGAGGGTATGGGTTTGACATCGGTTCCATGCCCATGCAGTCATGCATGGGACTGCTTACCATGAAGCAATGATTAGGAGAAACTGATTTATGGTTTATGATGCTGGGTGGAGCTCTTCTGTGTTGGCTTGAATGAGTTCTTTGTTCTTAAACTTTTGTATTGTGGTGCCTTGAATGCTATTTTTCATTGAATTCGTGTATGGTTTCTCACTTTTTCCACAAAAGTGACTCAATAATA
Source organism: Viscum album (assembly GCA_963277665.1). Lineage (NCBI taxonomy): Eukaryota > Viridiplantae > Streptophyta > Magnoliopsida > Santalales > Viscaceae > Viscum > Viscum album. Next base: position 1,223,947,031 of record OY728159.1, read on the forward strand.
AAAAATTAATTTTCAGTCTCAATAATGGTCAATTTTGAAGCCTTTTCCATGTGAAAAGCGTGGCTGCCCCTTTTTCTTTCCAAAAATCACAAGTGTGCTAGTCACCTTACTTATAAAAGTCTACTCACTCTCCTATCTTATTCAAACCTTCAAAATATTGTTTTTGGACAATACATGAAGAAATAACATCCCAAATTCCATCCCCTCTTTCTATAATCCTTATTGTTAGAATAAATCAACCTAGGAAGACTTTTTGTGAAAACCTAAGGTGGTTACCCTAAGAAGTGGTAACATTCTTCAGTTAGCATTTATTTTGATTTATTTATCAACCTACTTAAATTTTTTTTATGACATTATGATATAATAAAATTGATATATTCCATATACTTTTAGGTTTTTATGTTAATAAATTGACCTAAAACCATCTCCTCTACTGTCTATTTGGGAATTAAATCACCATTCATGTGTACGGTGGACTACTACTTAATAAAACGATGTCATTATATTTTCCAATACCACCTATCACAACTAGATATGATGTTGTACTAAATTTTTTTATGTAATTATTCTTCTAGAAGCATAATTTCACATGTACATGTTTTTTACTTTCCATTCCTCGGAATATGATAATGTCGTTCGAGGGTACGACTAACTATCCCTGCGCGAAGTGATGTTATTATTTAACGCTTTACACGGAAGTTAATGAGGATCTTTTTAATAAAAATATGTGAAATATATGACATGAAAAATTATTCTGGAGTGTTAATATTTTATTTACCTTTCATTGATTTTTTCCTCTATGAAAATAGAAACAACGTTCATGCATATATACAGCCTACCATCTACAAAAATGTTGTATTTTGTTTTCTATTTCTAGCCTTTAGGGGTAACTCTAATTACATATATACTAAATATATAAATATTATATTTATATCATGGTTAATATTCTATATATTATGGAACCATGGTCAAAGTAATAGAACCAAAAATAACAAATAAAATCATATGTGAAAAAACTAAGCAGTTATTACCTAAAACGTGGCATTAACTTGGAATTTTTAATAAATGGGTAAGAAAATGTAATAAATAAATCATATATAGTATGATATATGTATTTATGGTTCATTAAAAGATTTATAATTAAAATATATTTACTATACAGGATTTCCAAACATGTACAGAGTATGTTGAAACATAAGTTAAGGGTTTTTGTCTCGATTTTTCTTCTTTGAGACATATGTTATGTTATGAACCTATATTCTTTTAAAAATTGTATATAAATCAACTTTGATAGGTAATATCATTAATTTTGTTATACTCATTATATTATATCATTTAATGATGCTCCTTCATGGTTTTTACATTCCAAAGTTTCCAAAGTGGTAAAGATTTTATGCCACAGTCTCATCATTTATTAGGATTATTTTTATTATGTTTCTAATGATAAAATATTATGATATACATCTCTATAAAATCGGGAATTTTCTCCTCGTCCAGTTATTTGTGATATTAATATTAGTATTTTTCAATCATTGGTACTTAAAATAATTAAGAACATATTTTTAAGAAAATATAACTTCATTTCTCTTATCGTTCGTAACCCTATTTTCATCCAAAGGCATTTTTTAAGAAATATTGTCATAAATGTTTTACTATTATTCTACGATTTGTTAAAATAAATTTTTACCCATTTTTATGTTTTTTAAAAAAAAGGAATATACATGTCAATTTCCAAACAATTTCAGTTTGTCTTTTATAAAAAGATGTTAAAGGAATATTTGTTTTAATAATTACTGAATGAATAAAAATCCCCATCATCGTGACCATTATTTTCCCTTAGATCTAAATTTATAATTTTTCAAAGTTATTTTAAAATAAAAGGATTTTAAACAAATTATTTTTTTAAAAAAAATAAATGGAAAGGTTATTTTAGGTAAGAAATGTTTTAAATTATCTTTCAAAATCACTTTCCATCTAAGATGAAGTATCTTTATATTACATATTCCTTACTGGGGATATGAACCAAGGATACCATTCTTATTATTTCTCTCAAAATAAATTTTTATAAAAATATGTTTATAAAACATTCTTCTCTTCCACAGGTCATACCAGGATGAAATTCTTATGAAACCCACTTTTTCTCAAGAGTTATGATATGGTGAAATGATTATAAAAGATCTCTCTTTTAATCAAGTAATAATATGAAGAAATGTTTATTAAAATAAATTTCACTTCTTAGGTAATGATATGATTAATGTTTTATGATCTTGTGGAACACATAAATATGGTTTTCATTATGGTATGGGTGGGACCTATATATCCCTTCTATGCATTGGGTAAAGATTTATATCTCATGAGAAAAACATTACTTGAATGGAGAGTAAACCCAGTTTAGTATGGTAATTTTTACACAATGATGGTCTAGGTAGTAAACCTTGACTAATATGATGGTTTGGTGAGTGAACCCATTCTACTATGATAGCCTTCAAAATGAGCCTTGACTATTATGTAAATGATTCTCTATGCTTATGTGTATGCCAAAAATACATGTCTCGTTATAATTTTATGCTCTCATGGATCATTTTATTAGATTATATTATGATTCATATCTTATTATTCATACCTTATGATATTCTAATTTTTATGAAATCACTCAAGATTATGATCCATGGAATGCATGTTATGGTTTTAAAATTTTATTCTCATGTTCCCATACACTTGTGTTCATGTTATGCTTATGTATCTTCGCTGTTTACCCTTAATGATCATATAATATCAACATTTCTTATGATTAATTTATCCAATTTATAAAGAATTATATTATGTATGATATGTTAGGAAGGGTTCTAGATATAAATGACTTAGTGGGAGATAATGTACTTCACCTATGAACCAGTTTTTTATGTTTCCATGTTTCCAGAGGCACTATATCTTCACAATCCTTATGAATGTTTTCATTTAAGGAAATAAATGTTCATAAAAATTATTTGATATCTATTTATGATAAGATTTCTTCACTATACTAATGCATGTATTTTCTCAAACCCTGAAGAGGCACTAATAACAAGCATCCCCCGACTCGAATCTGTGACAACTGTTGGATGGGGAAATAATGGTTGGAAGGATCAAAATGAGGATGATGATAGTGGAACTATATAATCCTACAAACATTATTGTAAGTGATCCTCAGAACATGATATATTTAAAGAGACCACACATGTTGATCCTATGTGTTCTAGTCATCACCTTCGGGAGGAAAGTTGATTTTAGGTTGCCCGGCCTCACTCTGATGCCGAGAGGCCCAAAAACCCCATGAAATTGAGGGATTTGGGGTCTGGTTCATAATAATCTTGGGTGAAATCAAAATATGTGTGGCCTGATGAAGTTATTCTCTAGAAAGGTAAGCCTTACAACACCATGGACTTATAGTGATTTCTTTATGTAATATTACTGATCCCATAGATTGGGGACGTTTGAGCACCCCTTGACCTCTAATATAATAGTAACACTATTGAGGTGGTAATGTAAATCTAAAAGAAATATATTCTTATATATTCCAATAATTACATGATATTTGACACAAAATGGGAGAATTATCTAATGTATTGGGGTGTCACTAATGGGTTGGTTGATCAATCCACTAACAGATGGGTTGAATTCATCGATGTTGTTGATATATGTTTCCCTCATTCTAATCCATTTCCTTACACCCCCCCCCCCACAATACCACCATTATTAATTTCTATTTATAAGGAATTACATTACTCTAATTCACAGAGGGAGGAATAAGAGGAACTAGAGTTGTAGCTACACAATATGACTTGATAGGTACTACTATCGGAACTGAGGGAGACTACCCTTAATCGAGGGAATTATCCTCAGGACAAAGGTTCATATATGAGAAAATGGAGGTAGGAGGTCATTAACTTCCTCCCCTAGTAATCATGTTTGAATAAATGAGTGTTATCCTCTCTCTATAGAATGTAAAGGAACATTAGAGAGTGAAAACATTATCCAAGCACATCACTAGTCATGGTGAGTTTTCATAAAATTATTTTTTCTTAATTGGTATAGAATATGCAGATGAACTAGATTTTTCATTACAGAATCCACTTCCTTATCTTCTCTTAAGGGTCTTAGATCTGACCCTCTATGAACTGAGTAGGGTACTCCCAATGAGGATCTTTATTGGTGAGTTAGTCCCCAAAGCAGGAAAAGTGTCAATGTATGAGACTGAATTTGATCCTTCCACTAAATAAGCAGAGATGAATCATGGTACATTTCTAATTTTCATTATAATTCATCATGTTGTAATCACTGAATTTTTCCCATGGTGTTATTTCATAACCATTGCGTGTGTTGGAGGACCCTACAACTACCACTATTGGCCCTGTCACCATCCCATAAGGGGTTAAATTCTAATCCAAGCATCTTGGATACCCCTAATAGTGATGATTCTAAGAGAATTAAAGTATTATATAATGAAATAACGGAATAACTTTTTCAAGGTATTGATATTCCTAGATCCTTAGAAGAGTTTTAGGACTTTAATAAAGTATTGGATATATGTGTGTTTCTTGTTTAGTGTTTTTTTACATATCCAACCTCCTTATGTCTAATGCATTAAATCAATGGTCTTGTACTTTTATGATTTTTCTATAGAAAACATTTCCAAGTAAATCCATGAATTGGGCCCCAAGTTCCCTCCTACTCCCATTACAGAAGCTTCACTATATCAAAGAGGTTCTAAAGTGGGGGATTTTAATTATCCTTCTATCAGGGGCCCAGTGAATACTTAGGAAGATTATACTTAATAGGATATCCCTTCTCAAATTCTTGATCTCATGGATTATAGGAAGGGGGACATTCAAGAAATCAATACATTAATGAGTGAGTTTCATCAATCACTTTGGTCACCTTTTTCCTTTCTCTTTACTATCTACCAATAAAGGTGACTTGTTTAATTCATATTTCAATTATTTCAGCCCCAATGGATGAACCTGAACCATAAGTCTATGCCCCAACTCATCCAATGATGTAAGGAAAGGGTGGAATTACACCAGAAATAACAATTCAATCTACTTATATAGGAGAAATAATTCTGGTGTACACCTATCCTCTTAATACCACCACCATTAAAATAGAGGAGTCTAAGGATACTCTCTAGGTATCTCAATGATTTCAATGGAAATAAATTTGGGAGTTAGTTTTGAAGACACATATGGTATATCTACCCTAAAAACCTCATCAGATCTAGAAAATGATTAGCATGTTAGGGTATGGTGGATTTGAATACAGCACGGTACACTTAACTTTGTAGGTGATCATTCATCGGTGGAAGTAAGAGCATGAGTCTAAAAATCTCCTTATCAAAGAATTAATCCTTACAAAAACTAATGATCTCTGAGACACATTATCCTATGTGTATATCAATCATTCCAAGAAGTTTGAGTAATTAAAGTAATGAGATGATTATAAATCCCTTCAAATATTACATTTCCAACAAGTGATGGAAACCACTAGAAGGGATATCATAAAAAAATCACCATTCATTGTAATAGGTTTGGGATGAGGGAAAGAATACCATTGTGACCATAGAATATGATATCTTCCTTGTTGAGGGGTATGATACTACCTAGTTATCCAGGATTTAATAGGATATTGATAAGGCTTGATAGGCCCTCCAATAATTCTAAAGTTATTTTGATGGTCTTAGTTAAAGTATGACATAAATACATCAACTTATGATTGCTCCTATAATTTTTATTCCATGAAATAAAATAAGTTTTTCATCAACCACATATATATTTTTTTCTATTTACATTTTAATTCTAATATGAAACAAAATTTGGATCATTTAATTGAACTTCCCAGTGTCAATGTGTTTTAATTACAATTATAAAAATAAGAAGATGACCTAAGTTTTTATAAGGTCTTGGGACCCAGAAAGTATTACATGACTGCTTCTAGGTCCACATAGAAGTTCCTACAAAATTTGTGTCTTTTGTATCATCACCATAATTTTTTTCTAAGTCATATATAAACAGGACTTTGGGAGAAGGAGTTGGATTTTTCCTAGTATTCCTATTATGTTTTTGTTAACCAAACAGGTTTCATTTATTTTTTACTTCAATTACACACATTCATAAATTATGAAAAGTGCATATCTAGTGAGTAGAAACTCAACACTTTCTGATGTTTCCCTTTTTGATTTTTTATCCCAATGATTTTTTTCACTTTGATTGGAATTTTTTGGTCTTATAGGTCAGATGAATTAAAACAATGTTTTGGGTCAAATATCTTTGACCATAAGTTATAGGGATAATGAACCAAGTAGAAAATTTAGTCCAAGAATGATCTATCACATTCCATAAATGAGGAGTCAAATTTTTAATTCATTATTTTTGAATCATTGGACCCAAAGTGATAAAATGGGACATGTTAGGAAGGAATGATCGTGGACCTTGTTCAGAAATTGACTCCTCCTACGAAGTTGTTGGGGTGTATAGAGGAAATAGTATTTCTTCTCAGGATGGAAATTCCTTTGATTGATATTCCATATTTAGAGGTGTATTATGAAAATCCATTTTTAAAGTGTATTATATATATTCAGAAAAAATGTTTCCTTCGAGTGGGACACTCTTATTACCAATGGTCATGGTAGGATTGTGAAAATAGGAATTTCTAAAAACCATAAAGTGTGCATTGAAAAATAAATGAATTTAGGGATGAAGGAATCATTAAGATTTTCATTTTCCCAACATGTGTGAATATAATTTTACTCCAATCATGAGTTTTTTAATGATGGGGATCATGTTGGAATTCCAAGAACAGAGCAGGACAATGTGTGGGAGAGGGGTATACATTTTTTCAATGGTGGTTGGGCCTAGAATGAGAGATATAGGCATAACTATGTATCCCATTGGAATTATTATCAATACACACATAGTTCTAACATAAAATCATTATTGGTTATCAACCCCTAGAATAGTGATCCACTCAAGAGAGGGACATAACAATTCATAGTTTTACATTATATGATAAGGACACAAACCATGCAGTTTAACATCATATAGAAAGAAATTTACCCAAAGTTTAATGTCTTGTGGAAAGGATGATTGGTGAACATTTTAATATATTTCATATAAGACCATATATTCAATGGTGATCTAGTTAATAATGTATCGACAATATCTGGGAATGAAGGAGCAAGGTTGTAAGCCATGGGCTTGGAGTTCTTGGATCTGAAGGAGAAGTATGGTACATATATGTAAGGGATGACCATAGACAATGGTTTAAAATTTGTTTCCAATAAAATTTCATCAAATCATATTGAGATAAGTGTCAATTCTCATGAGGATGAAAATTACATTGATTTATAGGCCATATTTGGATGTGTATAATACAAAGCCATATTTTGAGGCATATTATTCATTGAAAAAACAAAGATCTCTATTGGGGTTTGAAATTATTATTAAAAAATATAAAAATAAAATATTTTGGAGATCCAAATTTCCTAAGGCCTAGATTATGTTTTTTGAAAGGAATTCACCTGAGTATGAATGTTACATCTTGGTTGGAATTTACCAGGAATAAGGAGAGTATTCCCTACATAGGGCTGGATTATATGTAATGAAAGATACATTTATGAAGAGAACTAGGATTTGAGATCTGGGTGTCACTACATATCTTGTAGCAACAGATATGAATCCACACATAGTTTTATAAAATGTTCCCTGCACAGGTCTGTCCTATATGCAGGGAGGGTAATTTTTTTAATATGGGTTCATGAATGAAAGGAGAATGGGTACCTAAACCTATCATGAAAATATAAATCATAAATAGGAGAGTGTGGGAATGATTTTTTTTTATATGGGACCATTTTGGGGATTCTAAACATCACAGCATAGCTCCATGAGATGAGAATAAATCCATACATGGTTTTAGGAGATATTCCCACACTAATAGAGTTCTCATACGAAGGGGGGAATTTTGTTATATTATGGTTGGTAAAGGATGTAGAATAAAATCATAACTATGTACCTCATTAGTATGAAAATCAATCCACATGTTGTTCTAAGATATAGTTATAGTATGTGACCAACATAAGTAATGGTGATTCCCTCAGGTGAGAGCCATAATAATGAAAAAAAATTAACATCATATTAAAGGGACATCAACTATGTAGTTTAACATTATTTGGGGAGGGTGTAGGTTGTATGATGTGAAGAGGAATTATGAAGTATTTTATTTCAAAAACTCCTCCTGAATGAAGTTTGCTTATTTTAATGTCATGGTGTTTGGGTCGTGAAGTGACCTGACCGTTTGAGGAGGACCTTACCAAGATTCCAAATCCCACGTGAGCTATGATCACTATGAGAAACATATAATGGGTTGGGTTTCCATTTTTAATGGGATAAATTCACATAAAATAGGTTAAGGGACTAATTAACACTGTCAGGTATGGAGTGTCATTGTCATATGGTAAAGAGAAACCTGGAATGAATAAATAACATAGAGTTAAAAATAGTGAGGAAAATCATACCATAGTTAAAAAAATGTTGTGATTGAGAAAGAAGGTCTAGTCAGCTCTATGTATCTGGTGGAAATAGGAATCAAGTTTTATATAGCTCTAGGTAATGATTATCAACACTGATCTAACTCATATAGAGGGAATGGGTAGTCATTTTTATTTTAGCTGGGCCTAGGATGAGGGTTTGAGGTGTCACAATGTATCTCATCAAAAGAATAATCAAGCCACACATAGTTCTCATAATTTCATGCAATTTAACTCCTTGTGTTAAGTATGTTTTCTTGTAACACATTCCTAGGTGTTCTGTAAACCATCTCATAAGAAGAGTTTCCCTTTATCATTGCATGATACCTCCTAGGATTTTCTCCCCGGGATTGATATCCTTGGTGCATAGTGTAAGACTATATTTGAGTGTCATGTGATAAATATAATTTTATACAGTTTAACATCTTGTGACTAGGATGGTATTAGTCCTATATTTTAGGGTCGTATGACAAGTAGAACTCCACCCATCTTAACATTTTTTGGTAATGACGACTGATGTCATGTATTTTTTGGTCATAAGATCGGGATAATATGTAATTAATCAAAAGAAAAAAAAATTTATAAATATTTCATTGTTAAAGGAATAGTATGCTCACCATGCATGGTGAATAATGAATATGCTTCAATGGAATAAACCCTATGTAAATAAAATGTTCCTTCCCATTTTGGATCACGCTTTAGAGGTTTCTTCTTAGGTATCATCAGGGCCCTTATGACCAAAACTAGTTCCCCTTGAAGGAACTAATGAAGTCAAACTTTCTTGTTGAAATATATAAATATTTAGTTTTTCTACATCTAAATGATGCAAGGTGTGAAACCTCTTCTCATGGAGTCATTCTAGTACATCTAAACACTTTTGTGACTACTCATCTGTGGACAATTCAACACAAATGGAATTTTTTAGTAAAGGAAATTAGACTTCAATGGTAAATATTGTTTCTCTCTTATATATCATTGAACATGGGGTCACTTATATAGAATTATGAGTTGTGGTATAGTAGGACCATAAGGCATGGAAAATATTTTCATGTAATGATTTTTAATACATTTCCACTATTTTTTGAAGTATTTTTTATACGGTTTTGTTAAAATCCTCTATCTATACATTTACTATTTCCTGGTAATAAGATGAATGGTTAGACTCAATGTTACATAACTGGTATATCCACTTCTACTAACAAGAATATAAGTTTGTGCTATTTTTCGTCAGCATTATATATGGGTCATCAAACCTGGTAATAACTTTAGACTGCATGAAATTGATGATGCTTTTTTCCTAAATTTGTTGAGGGGTATTGATTCATCCCATTTATTGAAAAATTTGGTAGCATAGAGTATATATTTAAACATCTTGGTTGTAGCTAGAGGGAATGTCCCCAAAAAATACATTTCATATATGGATAATGGACAGGAGTATTTGGTGACACGTAAAAATGTTGGGGGTTGATGGATGAAATTGGCCTACACTTGATAGGTATGAAACTTATTTGTGAATTGTGTAAAAACCTATGTCATTGAAGGCCATAAATATTTGAGCCTCCTAATTTTGTGAGAAAAATTGTTTCCGAACTGGGAAAAAACATAGGTACCATCATAGACTTATTGCATAATGTCAATACGATCCTATCCATTAATGCACCCACTAGGGGTTTTGTAAAACACCCATTTATAGAAGACCTATTGATGCCTTGGGCCATAATTAATGATGAAATTTACTACCCACCATTGGATCTGCTCATTTCAGGCTTTGTATAATGGAAGAGTCCCACTGTGGAGATATTCATGGATGGGTGTTATCCCACCATTCACTAGATTATCTAGTTCAGGGGTATAATTGACCTCATTGGTCTCTTCTATTATATTTTGAACAAACAACAATACCATTCTGTGATGTGAAATGTAAATGACTATTTAATGCTAGTTTGGATTCTTGAAAGCTATACCTGTATTTTCCAATCCTTCTACCTGAGCATTTTATGAGCATGATGCATGAGTCAATGTGGGATCTAAGAGGAATTCTTCCATAAATCCTCATACGTAGTCAGGAAAGGTGACTATTTCTAGATTTATAAAAGTAAAATCACCAATGACTTGTTTGATTACTAACTCAAAAGAACCTTTGGAATTGATATTGGTCACTAGAATCTATAATGTGATTTATAATCTAGTAATGAGTTCTTGGTACTATGTCTCATCATTGGTGTAGCCTTCTGACAACAAGGAGTAATAAAGAAAGACTTCCCTATCTATAGGGATAAGAATAACCCTCAATAAAACTCTATTGTTCCTGGGTTCTTCCATCACCTTTTGCACTTGGATTTTAGATACCCCATCAAAACACAATACCCATGTCTTTGGGGTGTCCTGGATATAGAAAAAAAATTTCCGGTTGTTTGATATCCATAGGAATTTCAAAAAAATAATGATTCTCTATGTGGAAGTATATAAATATTCCCCCTTTATTTTTTTCTATTGTATAAAATAGATGTCCTAAATAGGCCTCATGATATTGAAATTAGTGCCTCATCTTCTAAGACACATAGATTTATTATAGATATTTCTACTTGATATCTGAATAATGAGTCTCTTTATTGTTCATGTTCATACTAAAATGGTATTGACTTTTTCATTTCCATCTTCATTATTTTTTTGTAAGGAAATCGCCCATCTATATCTCTAAGGTTGTGAGAGATAATATGTGTGACTTTCCTCTAATGGGAAGAATATGCACTGGTGGACATAGAAAATAATTACTGAGAATATATATTTCTTCTGGGTAGTTGTCAGTCCACTGATACATAACCCCTTTTTTATCCACCTGGTGAGGGGAAATCACTTTCCAGTAAGATTTTATATAAATCATCAAATGTTGGAAAGACATCCTTGTATTGCTCTCAAATATTTGAGGTTTCAATGAGGTAACATGTCAAGTATTTCCTTTTTCTTCATGGGATCTACCTTGATTCACTGATGTTTTACTGTAAATCTAATAAAATATCCCGAGTTTACACTGAAATTAGATTTCAGGGGGTTCATTTTTAGGCTATGTTGTCACTGTTTACTAAAACTAGTCTCAAGGTCTGCACAATGGTGAGAAAATTTCCAAGATATTACTAACATATCATCAGCATAACACTCAATATAGTTTCTTAAAAAGGGTTTAAATATGATTTTCATAGCACGGTTGTATTTAGAACCTAAAACGTGTTGGCTGAAGGACAACAACTGATAGTGATATACTTCTTATAGTGTCATAAACGTAGTTGTTTATTCATATTCAAGGGTCATTCATAATTTCTTATACCCTCGGTATCCATCCGTAAATTTGAATTCTTGATACCCTTCCATCACATAAATCAGAAGATCTATAATTGGAATTAGGAAGTCAACTTTTGGATAGTACTGGTTGGGACCACTGAATTCAACGCACACTCCGATTTTCCCATTATTTTTTTTGACTAGGAATATAATGGAAATCTATTTTGGGTATTGAAGATATTAAATGAAGTTTGATCTGATTATATTATCAACATCAACTTCTATTTTGGAATCACGGAGCGTATGTGTTATTCTAGCCACAAACTTTTAACCATTATGATCTTTTTTCAAACCCAGGTTGTGGAAGTCTACATCAGGATTGATGCCTTGAATTTCTTTATAATTTCATGTAAATACATCTCAGTGCTAATAAATAAAAAATTTCTATACTTCTCCTTCCTCAATTTTCATAGTCACACTAATGTGTGTAGGTCGTGAATCTTCCTTTTTTTATATTTACCTATTCAATTTTTTAAACAGTAGTAGAGGTAGCCTCCTCATGTGATGTGATAATTCCATAAGATTCATCTAATGATGTTAGGGTTTTCTAAATTATTGGGGATAATGTGAGGTAATTTTTCACCTGAAGTGTTTCTGTTTATAGGAGGAAAAAATAACTTTTCAGTATAACTAGGTTCAACTGAAAAAAATTGATACCATGAGGTTTGTCGATTACATTCCAAATTCTAAAATAACATATTTTATTCGATTTATGGGTATCACATATTCATCATTAACCTCCTCAAATGTGTTGGTTGGGGTATTTTCTAGACCATTTGAATCAGTAACCAAAGCTACATCGTGGGTCATGTATTTCATCCCTTCCCTTAAATAAAATCCAACATCATTGTATTGAACCTCCCAAGATTCAAATGGAGATTTATCATCATAAAATGTCCCACATTTCCAATTGATGTATTACATTATAAATTGGTGATATGATAAAGGTATTGTTATATGTTGATGTATCCAAGTCCTTCTAAATAAGACATTGAAAGATGTATCTTTTTGGATGACCAAGAATTCAGAATTAGACACTAGGCCCAAAAATTGAGTTCAAACCTAGATTTTGGAAATGGGATTTTGTTCACTCTTTTCATATCCCTAGATTGTAATAAGAGAAGGATACAGGTTGGATTCACTGAAACCTAACCAATGACTCATATTGGAATAAGATTGACCCCCGATCCATTTTCAATGAAAGCTTGTCTGACGTCAATTTCATCTAGTCTTCCTGACACAAACAAGGGCCTAATGTGTCCATGTATTATAGAATCCATTTTTTGTTCTATAAAATATATGGAATCATGAAATTCCATTGGATCAATCTCTTTCGGTTACATCTAAGTTATAGTGACCTCATATTCTAACTCTTGAGGGCTTAGTAGAACCTCTAAAAGTGCTTCCCATGGATCCTTTGAAAGGTTAAGAGCATCCAGAATTGACATTTTCATTATAACTTTAGAAAAATACTTTATGAATTCATAATTCTGAGTCAAAGTCTTGAACATTTTGGAAGAGATCTATTCCCTAATAGGAACCTTATAGGATGAAATGACAGGGGTAAGCAACTTGAGTGGTAAAGAAGATGTTGGGGAACTTTTTCAGATATTGGATTAGGTTTACATGGCATTCCTATCTTTCTCAGATGACAAGGCTCATTCACCTTTCTAGTCTATATTCCAAAATAATCAGTCCTGGAATAATTTTAGTAAATGTAGGTGTGTTTTCATATTCTTCTCATGATTAGTAAAGGTAAGTTCCATGACTCGCATTAGAATAAATGGATATGGTGGGGATGTGGCCATTATATTGAGATCAGACGAAACTATATCTTCCCCTACCCCCTTAGACCTTACATCCTCTACATGTGGTTCCCTAGTTTGGCCTAGAGAACTTGGGTTTGTAATATTACCCATTATTAGAGAATGGATCCATTAAATGTATGATATAAATGTAACCAAAGATGAAATATTTATCTAATAGGGAATCCTCTTAGAGGGATAATTATTTTTGTACCGTTCGGTGGGATTGATCCCATGGTATTACTGGGTGCCTAATGCTTTAAAGCGTCAATAATTCTTTTGAAATCTGTGTGGGTTTCTATTCCTATGCTTGTTTGTTTACTCTTTATATTCTACTAATTTTTGGAATATTGGATTTTGTAAGACTGTAGAATTACTATAACCGGTTGATCTGCAATAGGAAACACTTTATGAATAGTTGATTAGTTTAAATGTTCCCGAATGAGAGCATGAGTTCTCTTGTTTTTTTAACAGAACTTTTATGAACCCATTCTCATAAATTCCTACCATTAACTTTTTTCCTCGCGACAGGAAGTGGAAACATGTGCCACATGCACTTGTGGTTTACCTAACTTTACTTTCCCCAATTCAATGATCTTCTAAAGGATTTTTTTGAAAAAAAACATGGTTATTTTTTCCCAATGTTTTATGATGGGAGCAATAATTCTTGTGGTCATCAAGACCATATTAATCATGCATCTTCATATTTGGTAGCATTAATAAACTATTTTTCATGGATTCTATAAATTATCCCATAACTTTCTCTTCTCAGAAGGAATAAAATTTATTATTTGAGTCATAAAATTAGGAATTTTTTGGTTCTCTCCACTCATACAGAAGGGGTAATTGTTACTAAAATTTCAATTTTGGAGGTAGTTCTACATGTGGAGGTGATGTATTTGGAGCGTAGATGGCATAGAGTTCATTTTTTAGTGACCATTATAGTTTTCACTCAAATTGTTCTCTTTACTTAGGTTGTCGGTAGTGGATGAGAATTTTCCCTGGTTCAAAACATAGAATCTTATAACCTTTGTGCTACTATGTAAATATCTATAAATCCAAATATATACTTCACAGGAATGAGTGGCATTCGTAGATCATCATGAAGGTTCTCAATGAAAAGACCCAACAAATCAACTTGAAGAAGATGAAAATTTAAAGAGTAATTCAAACCCTTCCCTTAGAAATAGAAACTAAAACCTTATTTTTTCTCAATATCTTCACATTAAGAGATTGAGTACCATTTTCTTATGAAATTTAGAGATGAATTCATGGATGAATTTTTTTTATATGATCTTCCCACCATTTAATTGATCTGGATGGTAGATTTATACATAGGGTAATGGATGATCCATTAAGTTCATTATGAAACACCTCAGTTTGAATGCATCTCTCAATTCAATGGTTCCCATCAAGGGACCACACCAAGACATGGAGTTCATCAGACACTTTCCTGGATCCACCAATCCATTGAATATTAGGAATGTAGGATTCTCAAAACATGGTGGGGGACGAGTCTCATCCACCCATTTAGGGTATGGATTCCTTTCCTACTATACAAATGCACCTAATCCTCAAATTGATTCCAATTAAGACTCCAGTAACTCAATTATGTCAATGATTTAGGGAGAAATGGAAAACTATGTAGGATATTGAACAAGGGGAACGGGGGTTTGATTCTGCTATCGCGGTTCATCCTATACTCATGTTGGGTAACCTGCTGGTGTTGGCTTGTGATGATAAATCTAACTTGGACCTAGTGGCATACCTAATGGGTGAAACTCATGATATATTTCTGTCATGTGTTCCAAGTATATTCTTTTTCAATATCCCATATTAAGTGGAAGTTATTGCTCTACATCGGTTGTTGTAATGAATCCACTTTTCTAAGGTACATCAACTAGTTGTGTGAGATGAGGCTCTACTTGAAGAACATATCCAGTATGGATTCTTCCTTGGAGAAGTTACACAGTGAGTTTTCCCCAGTTTTTCATATCTTCATCCTATAGAATAATTCTCTCTTAAATTATGAAAGGTTAAACCTCTTCAGGTAGCGAGTGAGACATGGTTTCAGATTTACCCTTTTCCAGGAAATATTCTCACTGGGGAGGTGCTATGGATGCATTTTATGTAGCTCCAAAATTCTTAGTGAGTATCAAATTCCTATTATGAAAACATTATTTATTCATCTCCATATGGAATATATTTCAGATGAATACATCCTCTTATTTTCCCTCTATATCAGCCTCATGTTCTATTTTTTCTGTAGGGGTTGTGCCAATGACATTCACCAATGCATAATGCATTATCAGTGTAATATTTTCAATGGAATTATGGAAGTGTTAATTTCTCAGATAATATCTAATAAAGGAACTATGATCATTGGAATAATTTTAACCTTAATATAATATTATTTTTTGGTCCCTTTGTGGTTTCGTGTATTTTCCTTTAATGATTACCTTGGAGCCACCCAAAGAAGGGTGAAACAAAGTGGATCTCTTGAAACATTCTTTAAGCATGTCATGATTGAGAAAGTGGGGCCATGAAATGAAACAAACTTAGAGGGTTATTCTTTCAAAATTCTCCACAATCAGTAAAATACTAACCACCATTGGGGAGGGTTGAGGTAATAATTCCCCAATCCTTGTGGGACATGTTTTCTCTAGTATCCCTGTAGATATAGTAGGTACGGTTGTTATAGATATGGCAACTATCTTGATCTTGCAGATCTTTTTTCAAGAATGAGCTGGGTGTATTTTACAGTCTATACATGAGCTAATTTATTTTGAAGGAATTGTTTTTTCATCAATTTTCCATCCTTAAATAAGAGGATTGCTTAGCCTTATCGTATTCCTCATGCAAGAGTCATTCAATGGATCATTCTCATCAAGCCTTAATCTTTTGTGATCTTTTAGTTTCGACTCCTACTGAGTATGATATCTATAATGAGCATAGCTTTCTTCAAATGTATTGATAGAAGTAATGAAGCTTCATGATGTCACTTCTGGAGGGCCCTACTAATGGGGTAGTGGGTTAAAATGAAATACTTTCTGATTTTTCCATCCCCTAATTCGGACAGTATATGGGGTGTTGGAAATCAACTAGTATATATTTCTTATCATGCTAAAACATATATATAAATGATCCTCCTTTCCCCCTAATTTTAGGCATCACATAGGTGTAAGGAAATATAAGCCAAATTAAAAATGTAGTTATTTAATTTTCTTAACATAATATTTAAATCCATCATAAGAAAAGGCTTTTTCCCTCAGGTGATGAAGATATGTCCATACATTTAGGAGAATTTCATGCACATGTTTTTATAAAAAAAATCAGGAATGTCATATTAAGGATTGGATTTTAGGGAAAAAACATGACAGGAATATTGTCTTTATCTACTTTTTACTCAAAAGAAATGTGTCTACTTTTTCTTTTTTTAAATATTCATCCACCTTCACTAAACAAAGAGGGTGTTTAACTACTGATTTTCTATAAGTATATAATAACCCAGATCTTCGTTTCAGTAATGCTTTTCCTTTTTCTGGAGTTTTAGTTAAAAATGGAGTTTCTGAAAATTTTTGAAGTACATGTCGTGTACTTTCTGAGTACACACTGTGTACTCTTATCCCGCTCAAAGCCATGTGATGGTCGTGGCTATTCCACAGACACAGTGTGTAGGGGTGACGTGGAGGCCGATTTTGGCGGAGTACGGAAAAACCCACTACACATCGTTTACTTTAAAAGTACATGTCGTGTACCTTATTTTTATTTCACTAATTAGACCAGGGTCACACCTAATGCTCATAAACGTCTTCTTCTCTACCTAATTCCATCCAAAGTGTCCAAGTAGGCCGATTCTTCTCCGAGCCACCGATCCGTCAACAATTGTCTGAATCAAACACTGTCAACTGTAGAAGAAACGCAGCGGTGAGTTCATGGTTCTTCTTTGGCCTTGTTTCCTCATTCATCCTCTCATGTGAGTTATCTGAGGTTGAATGTTTTAGACGTTTTTGCAAATATAATTGGTTCTAGGATGATTCATGGTCTGAGGTTCAATTATATCGATCTTCGAGGATTAAGGTAGGTGGTTTGTTGCCTTACGTTGAAGTTCTTTGAGTTTTGGTTGCAAAAGTGTCGGATACCCATGTATCGGGTATCCCGGGTTTAGGGTTTTGATCCTATTGTTATTTGCCTTATATTTCTTGTTAGCTTATGATTAATTGTTGCAAACATATGCTCAGTTGCATGTTTGAGGATCACCCAATGGGTGTTTCTCCCTGTTTGGTTGTTTATCATTGTTTGGAACCGTTTTCCTATGACGAAACCCCTATTGAAATTCCTAGTTTACTTTCTATAAATGTTGCATGTGTATTTTTCTATTTATATTCTTTTGATTCATGGTAACTATTATCCAAGTAGTTGTTAAACTTACTTAGGGCTGCTGATAGTCGATTATGCACGACTGTACTGCTCAGGGCTCTTAGAACATTGTGTGGGAGATCAAAGAGGGAATAGAAGATTAAGTGCTTCCCTAGAGGGTCTGTTTGTTTTAGTTTCGTACACAGGACCCAAAGGAATAGGACTTTGTGCTTCCCAAGAGTGTTCTTTGTTACATGCGCATCGAAACAAGAGGAGGAATTAGATGTAAGTGCTTCCTCAAAGAATCTATAGCTATCATTTCAAGACCATTGGGGAATTGACGTGAGAGCTTCCCATAGTGTATGTGCCCTGTTTGATTACTAGACTATAGGGGTCTGCTAGTTTGAGCCACCCAGAGAGTCAGTGTTAATTTTGATGGTTTGTTGTGATGAGTCCACCAAGCAAAAGAACAAGCTTGGGTTTTGTGATGCTTGTGTTTAGGTAGTCTTTTGAGATACCTTCTGTGTTAATTGCTTTACCATGGAATAGAAGGCTTTGCTAGTTCCCCCTGGTTGTTTAAATTAATTGAATGTGTATGGTAATTGGTAGGATCATTTACTGGTATACTCTTAGTCCATTACTATACTTATTTCCCTTTACTTTCTCTATATTACTCACTAATAGTAGGGCGCAAATCTTGTGGTGGTTTCCTACGGGGATTATTCTCACACCCTATTTGAGTCATGCTTTTTAGGCCAAACAGATTATATGGTTGCAAGTGTAGATAGGGATTGTGGTCCTTCTACCTCAGGTACATGATTTCTGGATAGAGTTGGAGAGCATGAGACCTGGCTTTGGTTCGCGATGCTGCTGGAGTTGTTGTTTACGTTTTGTACTTGGTTTCAATTATATTTCAGCACGTTGTTTTGTTTACTGCTTTTCATAGATACGTGTACTATTCTGCATCATTATTATATCAGTCATTGCTTTGACTTTTAGTTTAGTTGTTGTATGTTGTTTTTTTATTCTGCTATTTTTTATGTTTATTCTTCCACTGTATACTTTACCAAATGAGGGAATAGTTTCCCCATAGACTCACCAAGGCCCTCACTGCTGGTCGATAGCCACTGACATTTGGGGAAACGCGCTTGAGGTCATGTGGCGAACTAGGTATGGGGCACCAGTTATGTGGCTCTGGATTTAGGTCGTTACAAAGTGGTATCAAAGGGGTTTTCTTATTTTCTATTGCCTTACTATTTTACGACAATAGACAGCGATAGGAAGAAATGGGTAGTTAGTACTTAATTGTGCCCCAGTAGTAATTATCCCGTGTATAGGGAAAAGCTATATTAACTCGTAATTGAAATTTTCAGTTTTTTCAAGTGTTATAGTTTATTATATTTCACCATTGGCTAATGCACATGTTTTGTGCTGTTACAGTTTATATGATTGTGGTTCTATTTTGTTGCAACCCGATGAGATGAGGGTGTTCCATCTCATGCATCATATAGGCACTGGGTAGGAAATCACATGTCATGAATTTTACCATGCCAACTAGGTTGCATTATAATTTCATGTTATTGTGGTAGATGTTGTGATAAATTATGCATGTTGTTGTGATAGTTGTTGTGATAGAATTACTTGTTATGCTAATAGATTATTGTTTATTTAACAGCTTATCTAGCAAGGATGCCAAGATCTGGTCTTAGAGGTGTTATGGGCCCTCGAGGATCGGAATTTGCTGGAACATTGGATTGTTATGCTGTTTTACTTGTTATATGCATTTTTATGATGCCCATATTTGATTCGTGGGGAGTATGGGCCCCCACAGATCATAATTTGGCACATAGATGCTTTTTTTTTTAGTGTTTCTGGTATTCAGTGTAGTTTCTGATTTACTTCCCGAAAAAACCCAGAATACACGGCATGTACTTTATTAATACACACCGTGTAGTTTTTAAACCATGTTACTAACTGTGTGGACAGAGACACGGGGTGGTGGAGAGTCTTCAGGGACATGCCGTGTATGATAAGTACACGCCGTATAGTAGTCACCCGTGTACCTGGTTGTGTCACTAACAACAAGGGTCGATGAAGATTGAGAAGATCATGCCATGTTATAAAGGAACACATCGTGTAGTCCTATCTATGTACTCGGTCGTGTCACGAACAAAAAGGGTCAGCGTTAACTTCTCTTAGAGACGTCGTGTTGTTTTCAGAACACACCGTGTAGTCTCGTTCAGGTACCTGGCCATGTCACCAACAACATGGGATGGTGTCACCTTCACATATACACGTCGTGTAATGTTCATACATGTAGAAGGTCGTGTATTTAACAACACGGGTCGCCGAAGCCTTGTCTAGTACACGTTGTGTTTGTTCAGAACATGTCGTGTAGTCTCGGGTAAGTCGGACCGTGTGGGTTAGCCGTGAAAAGAGACTCAGGCAGGGGAGTGGAGTTTAACTACCTGTCGTGTGTTGGGACAACACGCCATGTAGTCCAGGATGTTACACGACCAGTGGTGGCAGAAGTACACACCCATGTGAATGGCTTTAAAAAACACGATGTGTAGTTTTTAATACATGTCATGTAGTTGTGTTTTGAAAACTTAAGTGTTCCTCCCTTATGTTCTCGTTTTGTACTCTTTTGTTTTTTGTCCTCGTTAATCCAAAATCTGAAGTGTGCTTTTGTTATCTCAAAGCTATGGCACCAAGACATCCTCCCATTGCATTCCAGGAACTAGGCAGTGACCGTACGCCTGATACGGCAGATCAGGGACTACCTATAGTTCTGCCGATTGTTCCGGATATGGAACCTGCAGTGATTCCAGTCACTGGTGTCGATGCTCAGTTCAGAGATGGTTTTATGAGGTTCATGCAGACCTTCCAGGGAGCTCAGTATCATGACTCGTCTATGGCAGAGCTGACATGAGTCTTCCAACAGCATCATCCTCCCACTATCACAGGGGATGGAGGACCTCAGGCTACAGAGTCATGGCTAGAAACCATGCTTTCCATCTTCGAGCATTTAGAGACACCCCCAGACAGAAGGGTGAAGCTCGCAACTTACATGCTGTGAGATTCTGCAAAGAGATGGTGGGACGTAGTCTCACAGGAAGGGTGCCAATGGACTATGGCCTGGGATGAATTCCAACGTACGTTCTACGACTACTTCTACTCGGTGACGCTGAGGGCTGATAGAGACAGAGAGTTCATGAACCTGCAGCAGTGTAATCTTTCAGTTATGGAGTATTCCTACTGTTTAACTAAGTTACAGCATTTCACTCCCGTTCTGGGAAATGATGAGTTGTTTTTGGAAATGAAGTTTGAGGAAGGCATCAAACCAGAGATCAGATCGTAGGTGAACATCTTCCAATTGACTTCTATTACCCTAATAATCAACCAGACGCTAATCACCGAATGGAATCTGAGGGAGACTGGGGTTGTTGACCTGGTCGTTTCAGTATCCAATATTGGTTCATTGCATACTTACAGCAGGAAATTCCACCGAGAGTGTACTCAAGGTGACTCGAGGAATTGAGGTAATTCTTCTGGAAGATGGGATCTTCCTTCTGGCAACCAGGTGGTGTGCTATCAGTGTGGAAAGAGTTGGCATAAGAAGGCTCAGTGCTCGATAGATCCAGTGGAGTGCCGATCATGCAGCAAGATGGGTCATTTGCAGCATTTTTGCAGGGTTCATCTTCCAATAGCTAGTGAAGGAGGATCAGTTTCTACTCCTCGTACAGGAGAAGGATTACCAGTTCCATAGAAAACTAGGGGCTAGAGTTATTCAGGTCGTTTAGGCTAGGGTAGAGGTCGCGGACGCGGTGGTCAGGCTCAAGAAGGATCATCTTAGAGATATCAGGTTGCTACATAGGGCCACAGTACTGGCCAGATGTTTGCAGTAGAGCATATTCATTAGGAGCAGGATCCTGGACCTTCCACAGTTCGAGGTACAATTTTAGTAACCTCAGTTTTATCTTCTACACGTTTCGATACTGGATCTTCTGATAGCTTTATTTATGTTCACACTATGGAGATTATTAGACTTACTGTCTTTACTTATGAGGATACGTTGGCACTGGACACTCCTTTGGGACATAGAACTACTAGTGTGCGTCAGTGCAAGGAGTGCCCCTTGAGGTTGGTGGATATCACTTATTGTGGGATCATTATGTCCTTGAGATGATGGGTTATGATGTTATTCTCAGAATGGACTGGCTAGTTCCTTTCCAGGCCTTTGTCGATTGTTATTGCCATAGGGTGAGTTTCACGTCACCAGAGGGCAGGTCTATTCTTCACAAGGGACAATGGGATGTCTAGGAAAGTAGAGCCGGACCAGAGCATCATGGGTTGGGCAGTGTTATATCCCATATTTCTAGTTTATATCTGGATGATAAGGGTACTTCTCAGATGGACTTCCCTTCGGTAGTTGACTGTTTTCCAGATGTCTTCCCCGAAGACTATTCGGGGTTACCTCCGGAGCGTGACTTAGACTTCTCTATTGAGCTTTACCCAGGAGCAGCACTGATATCCATACCTCCTTATAGGATGGCTACGCCTGAGTTGCAAGAGCTCAAGAAGTAGTTGGAGGAGTTGCAGGCGAAGGGTTTTATCCGACCCAGTACTTCCTCTTGGGGTTCGCCTGTGTTGTTTGCGAAGAAGGTGGATGGTACCTTATGGCTTTGTGTGGACTATCGGGAGTTGAACCAGTTGACGGTCAAGAACCGATATCCATTGCCGAGAATTGATGGTCTTTTTGATCAGCTTCGAGGAG
Organism: Viscum album; assembly: GCA_963277665.1. NCBI lineage: Eukaryota > Viridiplantae > Streptophyta > Magnoliopsida > Santalales > Viscaceae > Viscum > Viscum album. The sequence goes on from OY728159.1 coordinate 1,223,969,868, forward strand.
CTAGGGTATTTTCTAAGATCGACTTGAGATCTGGATACCATCAGTTGCGGGTCAGACCATCTGATATACCTCTCACAGCTTTCTGAAGCAGGTATGGTCTGTACGAGTATCTGGTTATATCGTTCGGTCTCATGAACACGCTGGAAGTTTTCATGGTGCTGATGAACAGATTTTTCCATACTTACATGAATTCTTTCTTCGTTGTCTTTGTGGACGATATATTGGTGTACTCTCACACTCAACACGACCATGCTACCCATCTTGAGATCGTATTGAGTACACTGAGAGAGCATCAGTTTTATGATAAGCTCTCAAGGTGCCACTTCTGGATGGACGAGATCTACTTCCTAGGCCATTTCATCTCAGAGAAAGGAGTATCAGCAGACCCAGAGAAGGTGAGAGTAGCAGTTACCTGGGAGCAGCTGAAGAATGTCTTCGAGGTACAAGGTTTCTTGGGACTGTCTGGTAATTACAGGCGGTTTATATAGGAATTCTCATGCTTAGAAGTGCCATTGATGGGCTTGAATAAGAAAGGTGTGAAGTACATTTGGTCAAAATCTTACGATTCATCCTTCCAGGAGCTGAAGGGGAGATTGACTTTAGCACCGATTCTAGTTCTACCAGAGTTGGGCAAGAGTAATACAGTTTTCAATGATGCATCCATCATCAGTCTTGGAGCAGTGCTTATGCAGGAAGATCGTGTTATTTCATATGGATCTCAGCAGTTGAGGCCCCATGAGAAGAACTATCCTACGCATGACCTGGAGTTGGCTGAAGTTGTTCATGCTTTGCGTTGTTGGAGGCACTATCTCATGGGAGAACATTTTGTGGTATATACTGACCACAAGAGCTTCAAGTATATCTTCACACAGCGTGACTTGACTCTGATACAGTAGAGGTCGGTCGAGTACCTATATTCTTTCGACTTCAAGCTTGCTTATACACCTGGGAAAGGCAATGTTGTGGCTGACGCATTGAGCAGGAGGACTCAGTTGCAGGAAGTTCAGTAGGCCAGCAGTGAGTGGATGTTAATGTCTATGTTCTCGGAGATGCATTTGGAGGTGCACGACAGACAGGGACAGACAGTTCTTTCTTCTGTAGTTGTTCCCTCTACTCATTTAGATCGATTTTGAATGAGGCAACTATCAGACCCATAAGGACTAGTCCTACAGGAGGGTGTGTTAGATAGAGACCCTACTCCGGGGTGGACAGTGGGCGATGATGAGGTGAAAAGTTTTCATGGTCGCGTATGGGTTTCAGTGGACATACGTGAGGAGATGATGCGGGGGTTTCATGCTTCATCTTGGGAAGTTCATCCTGGTGTCACCAAGATGTACTGATACTTATATCATCAGTATTGGTGGCCAGTTATGAAGAAGGATGTGGCTGGTTTTGTCATGCAATGTTCCACTTGCAAACAGGTGAAGGCAGAGCATCAGCGACCGGCATGGCTTTTACAGTAGCTACCCATTCCTATGTAGAAATGGAATGATGTCTCAATGGACTTTGTGGCAGGGTTATAGATATCTCCTCGAGGGAATGATGCAGTTTGGGTTGTAGTGGACAAGCTCACTAAGGTCGCACACTTCTTGCCAATAAAGGAGACCTTCAGTGTTGATGAGCTAGGACGGTTGTACATCCAAGATATTGTACGTCTTCATGGAGTTCCACACTCCATTGTTTCAGACAGAGATGCGTGTTTTACTTCGCACTTCTGGTAGGGGCTACAGAGGGATTTGGGTACATAGGTACTTTTGAGTACAGCATACCATCCCCAGACTGATGGCCAGTCCGAGCGTACGATCCAGGTGCTTGAGGATAGGCTCCGAACTTGCATTCTAGACTTTGGAGGTACTTGGGAGAAGCATATCCCTCTAGTGGAGTTCACTTTCAACAACAGATTTTAGGTGACTATTCAGATTCCACCTTACAAGGCTTTGTACGGTAGGCCATGCCAATCACCTTTATGTTGGCTGGAGGCATGAGAGGTAGCTTTGCTGGGACCTCGTCTTGTTCAGGAGACCTCAGAGTAGATAGAGTTGATTTGGAAGAGACTGGGGACTGCACAGTCTCGGTATAAGTCATATGTTGATCAGCGGAGACGACCTTTGGAGTTCATGGTTGGAGACCAGGATTTCCTGCATGTTACCCCGAGGTTGGGACATAAGATGATTAGGAGGCAGGGGAAGCTCTCACCAAGATTCGTTGGTCCATTTTAGATTCTGGAGAAAGTATGGTTGGTTGCAAACAAGTTGCAGTTACCTTAGAGGTTCCAGGCTATGCACAATGTCTTTCAGGTTTCTCAGCTTCGACGGTATTTGTCATACCCGTCTCAAGTTTTTCAACCCGAGGAGGTTGAGCTGGAGCAGGATGCATCTTTCGAGGAGCATCCTATTAGGATTTTTTATTGTAGTGCAAAGGTACTTTGTGGACGATAGGTTCCTCTCGTGTGGGTGCTATGGTAGCACGGCCGTATATAGGACGAGACATGGGAGAGGGAGGCTGATATACGATCACAGTGGCCAGAGTTGTTTGAGTTTTCTTCTCCTATGCCTCGTTAGGGAAATTCGGGGATGAATTTCTTTTAAGGGGGGATGTTTTTAAGAACCCAGATCTTCGTTTCAGGTATGTTTTTCCCTTTTCTGGAGTTTTAGATAAAAATGGAGTTTCTGGAAATTTTTAAAGTACATGTCGTGTACTTTCTAAGTACACGCCGTGTACTCTTCTCCTGCTCAAAGCCCTGTGCAGGCTGTGTCCGGGCCACACACATGGTGTATAGGGGTGACTTGGAGGCTGATTTTGGCAGAGTACAGAAATACCCACTACACGCCATGTACTTTAAAATCACACGTTGTGTAATTTCTTTTTATTTCATTAATCGGACCAGGTTCACGCCTAATGCTCATAAACATATTCTTCTCTACCTAATTCCATCCAGAGCATCCGAGGAGGCTGATTCTTCCCCGATCCACAGATCCGTCACAGGTTGTCCGAATCAAACTCCGTCGATTGCAGAAGAATCGTAGTGTTGAGTTCTTGGTTCTTCTTTGACCTCATTTCCCGATTCTTCATCTCATGTGAGTTATCTGAGGTTGAATGTTTTAGACATTTTTGTAGATCTACTCCATTCTAGGCCGATTCATGGGTCGAGGTTCAAGTATATCGATCTTCGAGGATCGAGGTAGGTTGTTTATTGCCCTACGTTGAAGTTATTTGAGTTTTGGTTGCAAAAGTGCTGGATACCCATGTATCAGGTATCTCGGGTTTAGGATTTTGATCCTATTGTGATTTTCCCTAGATTGCTTGTTAGCTTATGATTAATTATTGCTAATATATGCTTGGTTTAATGTTTGAGGATCACCCCATGGGTGTTTCTCCCTATTTGGATGTTTATCACCGTTTGGCACCGTTTTCCTGTGAGGCAAACACTCTTGAAATTGCTAGTTTACTTGCTATAACGGTTGCATGTGTTTTCTGCTCTTTATATGCTTTTGATTCATGGTATCTATTAGACAAGTAGTTTTGAAACTTACTTAGGGCTCATGACAATCGATTATGCATGATTGGACTACTCAAGGCTGTGAGAACCTCATGCGGGAGATCATAGAGGGAATAGACAATTAAGTGCTTCCCTACAGGGTCTGTTGGTTTTAGTTTCGTAGGCAGGACCTATGGGAATAGGAATTTGTGTTTCCCAAGAGTGTTCATAGTTACACTTGCATCGAGACCACAAGAGGAATTAGACGTAAGTGCTTCCTTATAGAGTCTGTAGCTATCGTTTCAAGACCATAGGGGAATTAACGTGAGAGCTTCCTAGAGTGTATGTGCCTTGTTTGATTACTTGACTATAGGGGTCTTCCAGTTTGATCCACCCAGAGAGTCAGTGTGAATTCTGATGGTTGGTTGTGACAAGTCCACCAAGACAAAGAACAAGCTTGGGTTTTGTGCTACTTGTGTTTAGGTAGTCTTTTCAGATACCTGTTGTGTTACTTGCTTTACCTTGGAATAGAAGGTTTTTCTAGTTCCCCCTGGTTTTTTAAACTAATTGAATGTATATGGTAATTTGTAGGATCATATACCGGTATACTCTTAGTCCATTACTGTACTTATTTCCCTTTACTTTTGATATATTACTCACTGACAGTATGGCACAAATATTGTGGTGGTTGCCTACTGGGATTATTCTCACACCCTGTTTGGGTCCTTCTTTTCGGCCCAAACAGATTATATGGTTGCAGGTGTAGATAGGGATTGTGGTCCTTCTACCTCAGGTACATGATTGCTGGTTAGAGCTGGAGAGCATGGGACCGGGATTTGGCTTGCGATGGTGCTGGAGTTGATGTTTACGTTTAGTACTTGGTTTCAGTTGTATTTAGGCGCATTGTTTTTCTTACTGCTTTCCATAGATACATGTACCATTCTGCATCATTATTATTTCAGTCATTGCTTCGACTTTTAGTTCAGTTGTTGTATGTTGTTTACTGCTTCCGTTATTGTTTATATTTATTCTTCTGTTGTATACTTTACCAAATGAGGGAATAGTTTCCCCACATACTCACCAAGGCCCTCACTGCTAGTCGGTAGCCTCTGGTATTTGGGGAAACGCGCTTGAGGTCATTTGGCGAACCAGGTACGGGGCACCAGTTATTTGACTCCAGATTCTGGTCGTTACAAAGTAAATGTGTTAAGAATAATCTCTTCTACTATGTTACAGGTTAGGCAATCCAAGAGTGGTTTAGAGAGTGATAGTTTTCTTTTATTGTATTCTTGTTGAGAAAGGATATAACTTTTCAATGATAATAAATCATGAATGACTGGACTCATCTTCTAAAGTGCCCCATGATTTAAAGGATTTATCATAATGGATTTAGTAAGGGTATGACCTTCTTTTTTAAATGAATTATTATCTAAGGGAGGAAAATTATGGAAAATTACATGATGGGGAGTAATACTATTAGAGTTTGAATTCCGATTACAATGATAAGTTCCGGCATATACATTGGGGAGAAACTTAAGGGTATATAATGGAAAGGGTTAGACCATCTTATCGTTCAATCTTCTAACCACGAAGTGGGTTTTTACGGTACTGAGAAACTGAAGGATTCCCTTGATGGATTATTTCATGACCATGAATAATTTCTTCATAGTAGATATTCCTGGAAGGACCTCCAGAGTTACTGGTAGAAATGTTTCTAGGAGGACCTTTGTAACTATGACTACTTCTTCCATAACTTGGTAATAGATCATCTGGACCTTGGGCCACCATTGATAGATGTTTCATGGCCTCAAGAACACCAACCTTAAGTATTTCATGATTTTTGACCTTCTCTTTGTTTTTATTTTTCCTCTAGTGAGACTCTTTATTAGGTTATATTCTTTAGGCTATTGGAGTAACTTATTGTAGATATTGACTTTTATATACAAGGTTTTTTCAAAGAAAATCTAATGTTGTCACTAGGATTTTTTGACCAGCTCTTGTAATTATGGAAGGGATATATTCATATCATGGATTCATCACTAAAATAGGTCAGTGACCTCTAATTTTAACCAGGATATATTCCCAATCCTATTGTCCCTTTATCATGGTATTTTTCTGATGATCATCCTGTATGGGAGAAAAGATCCGTGTCCACTCCTAAGTGAGCATAATATTATGCTGATAGGCCACTTTGATTTTGGAGGTGGGTTTTATCCATAACTAATAACCACGAATTCTTTGGTTTTTGTTGCATGTAATTCTTATAAAATGTGGTCAAAAACTATTTCATATCCTTCCAGCATTACTAAGTGGTAATGAGGGAATTATATAGATGGAACTAGAATATAATACCAATATATGGTTAGAAAAGGGATATAAACCTACTTCTATCCTCCATTAATTATCATTATATACAAATAATTATAATTTGTGGTTTAAGAGACATTGGTGTGCCCCCTGTTTGTTGTCGGGGAAGGCCAGAAGAGTTCTCTGGTTTCTATAAAATTTTATTGGTTGGCTTGATGTGTGTGAGAGGTATATGGTACTATACATATGTTTCCACCAAATATTTGGGGAAGTATTCCCCTGAAGTAAAAGGGGTATGAACAAGTTCCCAGTTGCTCGATTGTTACTCTCATCAGGCTATCTTAGGCACTAGAGTTTGAGAAAACTAAGATGAATCTCGTAGGGCGACATCCCCATCATGATAAGGACTTAGCACCACATGTAATTAGTGAAATTTTTTGTCGAAAGGAGGCCTTTGGATTTCCAAATATGTGATTTATATGATTCCATCATTGAACTCCTTTTATACCTCCTTATGCTAAGGGTGGAATGTTTTTTGTGATATAAGGAAAGGCTCCAGAAATGGTTTGAGATGGCAATAGGTGTCATCTATTTCTTTCCCACCATTTTTTGTTGAGTGGATGGCTGGTAGGGGTTTATATCATAGAGGGATGCACATGTGACCTCTAAGGTTGAGGCAGTATAATTAATGTGGTATTCCCAGACTAGTGCATTCAAAACTTGGCATTTAAAATGCTAGGTCGGTGACGGTGTCCTCTGGTTAGTCATGGAACCATTTTGTCGAGCAATTGATGTGTACATTTGTGTTAGTTGGTAGGATTACATTGGATTAAATAGAGTTATGATGAAAGTTCCTGGAAGGTTCATATAAAAAATATAAATATGATAACTCACAAAGGATCATCACAATAGGTTAACACACATTAGTTTTATTATCTTATGATGTCCATGTTTGGCCCGATTTCACTTTGTAAGAGTATGAAAGGTGCCTGACATGTGGAAAATATAATTATTTTGGTTAATTAAAGGATTCTCATTAGATTCACTATTTTTGTTTCACACCCATTCATGGATGGTCAATTTTGAAAGGGGTTTGTTCATGAAACTAGAAACACATAACGGCTATCACATCCATGATGGCTCATGGGCCAACATTCCAATGGTAGTTGGTCTTTGTGTAACTTTTCCAAAGACACTTAATAACTCACATTGGTTGAGAGTATGGGAGGTTGGGATCATTACACCCTTTTTGGGGAATTTTTTCCTACTCTAGGACTCACTTAAATATTTAGGACATATCCTTCAATCCAATTTAAATCCAAATATGGAACCTATCACCCCTATGTATTAATAATCAATTATATATTTGAATTGATGGTAAACCATCTGTATGTATCTAAGTTTATCTATCAGTTGAACCGTCTATATATCTCTAAGGTTCCTTTTTCATAGATCCATCTCGGTTACATTATTTCTGATGCTGGTTTAATCTATGTTGTTAGGAACTCTCGAATTTATAGTCATCCAGGGAGAAGGGAGTAGTTTAGATGTTGGGATTGGTCACATGATAGGGTCTTCCAATGTAACCTCATGAGAAGGATCAAAACCCATGTCTTTGGAATTGACTTAATGGGGAACAACATACATTTCAAGGTTATGTGACAAGGACCAGACCAGAAAATTTTACATCATGTGGAAAGGAAGTCCAGGATAATGAGGCCTCAAAAACATTAGTGTGGGACTTATACTAAAACGAACTGAGGGCCACTGAAGAAATATGGCCCTCCAGGTAAAATATAACCCTACCAGGAATAAGGATTAGAGAATATTAGGGTGAGGTTGGGGTGATATATTTGAAACTTATAGAGGATACCTACATATCATGTTTGGATAGGAATCAAGGTTTGTGTAGTTCATAAGGTTTGGGGATTACACATACAAAGGATTTTGAGGTTACTTCATTGGGAATACGGCCCATTGAAGGTTTTTCTCACCAGGAATATGGCCCCATGAGATGGTGATAACGTGGTTGGGGCTTGTATCTAATAGGAGGAATATGTGGTGTATATTTTTTTTGAACGGAATAGATAAATTACTGATCAAGGAAACTAGGATTACAAATCCAGTCAGGGAACAAGTTCACCTAAGAATTATCACCCCAACATTTCCCAAAGTGATCCAAACGATGGTATCTCGAATTACCCTCTCTTCTGATAAACAAAAACTTTCGTGCATCGAAAACATCGGTCATTGACCAAATCTTCCTCAAGATGAGACCAAAAGGTTAGGAATCCTCATCTTTTGTTGAGATAGCTTTCACCACTTCAAGGCAGTCAGACTCCACCAGGATCTTGGGCCAACATTTTGAACGGGAAAAAATAATCCCCTGGAGGATGGTCGAGGCCTCAGCCACCATAGGGTGCTAGGAGTTAGGACCTGCCCTACACTGACCTTCCACAATCTGGTCAAGGATGTTATGAGAAATGAGCCCAATGTCGAACCTTGAGTTATCAGAGACAGCAGCATCTATGTTAATCTTGTAGAAACCCTCAGGGGGGAGACCAAAAGGGAGTCACCCGTTCGGTGTTGCCCAAAGAATACACCGCTTCACTTTTCTTCCTGCCATTCATCCACTCCGTAGCTCTAGCCACCCATAGATGATCAGGGGTCACCTTCCTTTGGAAAATTCATTCATTCCAGCGAGTCCAAACCAACCAAGCAATTGTGTATATCATCCCGACCATGCTCGGGTCCAGAGAAGACACCCATTTAGTAAGCTTTGGGACCAACCCAATTGAAGTATCAAAGAAAATGCCAAAATCTGGCCTCCAAGCCTTCCACACCCCTTACATCACCTTTACAGGAAATAATTTCATGCAAAGGAGACTCCAATTAAAGAAATCACAAAAGACAAGTGTCGTCCTCCACCATATGTCGTTGCACCAGAAAGTCACGGGTTGGAAGAACCCCAGCATAGACCTACCACCAAAAAAATTCACCTTAGGGGGGAGTGGTGAGGGACAAGAGTCACTTCCATCGATTATTGGTAAAACCCTGGAAAAAACCTTGAACCCCCATTTTGTAACCTGAACAAATAGAATATCTCCCATGAGGTTCCCAAGTTCATCAAATCTAGTCATTACCCATTCCTGGTGTGAGAGTGATACTCAGGATGAGCTGACGATCCACCTCGTTAAACCAACACCAAAGCTTCTTCTGATCCCAGTCCTCAAGCTATTTATCGAGCAGATCACGTACCCATGCATCTTTGAATCCAGGGACAACCAGTGAGGAAACCTTATGATTGATTCCCTCTTCCAACCATGGATCTTTCCAAATTTTAGCATTATGCCCATCAGTAATTCTCCACACGTAACCCAAGTCAATGAGATATTTTTCTCCCCAAATGCTCTGCCACATAAAACATGGTTGTGGCCCCAGGTGGGTGTGGAATAAATCATAATGAGGGAAGTACATAGCTCGCATCACCTTTGAAAATAGGTTATTTTGGTGGGAAATAAGGTGCTATCCTTGTTTCGCCAAATGAGCCTCATTAAACCATTTTAGATTTTGTAAACCTAGGCTGCCACATAATTTTGAAACACACAGCTTCTCCCAAGACATACAATGGTCATTATGTCTTCCCTCATGGGATCCCCACCAAAAATTGGCCAATAGGGAGTGGATTTTATCAATGAGAGTTTTGGGGAATTTGAATAGCGACATGGAATAAGAAGGGATTGCTTGGGCCACTGACTTCACGAGAACTTCCTTTCCCGCCTTGGAAATCCTCCAACTAGACCAAAGACAAATCAGATGATCCACCCTATCCACAATCGCACCGAAAACTTGTTTTTTCGACCTACCCACCAGGGTCAGGAGACCAAGGTACTTCAAATGCTTATCAACCAGTGAAAACCTGCACATTCACTGCAACTCCTCCCTCTTAGCTTGTGGGACGCCTTTACTGAAAGATAATTCTGATTTTGAAGCATTAAGGCGTTGCCCCAAGGCCTTTTCATAGATATTAATGATATTCAGGACCGCACTATATTCTTGTGGGGTAGCACGCATGAACAGGAAGCTATCATCTGCAAAAAATAGATGAGAGATAGGGGCCACTTCTACAAACCGTAGCACCATGTATAACTCCTTGATCCCCTTACTTCAAGATGAGATGAGAAAAGACATCTGCCACTAGAATGAAGAGGTAAGGTGACAGTGGGTCCCCCTGTCTCAAGCCTCTTGATGGTTCAAAGCTCGCTGAAGGGACCCCATTAATGTTGATTCTGTAGGTGACAGACATAATACAATTCATGACATTAGAGATCCATTTTGCCCTAAATCCCAATCTAGACAGAACAAGTTCGAGAAAATTCCATTCAACTCTATTATAAGCTTTCATCATGTCTAGTTTCATTTCCATGGTTCCACGCTTGGATGAAGAGTGAGTTTTCATAGAGTAGAATAATGTAAAGGCAATGGAAGCATTGTCAGTAATAGATCTCTTTCGGATGAATGCACTCTGGTTATCTGAGACAAGTAGCGGGAGAAAATCCCTAAGTCTGGCCACCATGATTTTGGAAAAAAAAATTGTATATCACATTACACAGGCTGATTGGACTAAACTTTGAAATTTTCTAGGGGCATTGGGATTTCGGGATAAGAGTAATAATAGTTTCATTTAGGGACTCAAGAGGGGCTCTTCCATCGCACACCTCCTTCATTTGGGCGACCACCTCGGGCCCCAAAATATGCTAAAAGAGTTTAAATAACAAAGCATGAAAGCCATCAGGTCTTGGTTCCTTGGTAGAGTGAATATGATGTAGGGCCCCAAGCACCCTCCTTTAGATAGCTAGAAGAGAGGAAGATGTTGGGGATACGGGTTACAGGTGTCACATCCTGGCCTGAGAATCCATCTGCCACCATCCCTAAGATTGGGATTCTCATTACCATGGGAATGAATGATTAAGGAAATTATGAGGATCCTACCAACTAGGGATATTAAATTTGTGACTTTCATTATCATAGGAATGTATGATTGAGAGGGAATTTCGGTGTTCCCTTGATTGTGATCATTCATGTATGAAGGCTTAGGAGGAGTTCTTAGCATAGTCTAACTAATATGAGGGAACAAGAGAGAGGGGTTCCCTATAATTGGAGATGAGAAAAGTGGTATTGTGAGGTTATACTCATAGGTGATTCTTTGGAAAATTGAATGGTGCCTCACCCAGGTGATACTTACGCGAGCGGGGTTCATCTTATCCTAGTTGTTGTCAGGGCCAGCTAGGGGTTCCTTGCCATGGTATTACTTTGGTGAATTTGGATGAATAATATCTTGGGTGACAAACCATGGAATTTAATTTCATATATCCTCTAGGGGCCTCCTCATGTTCTCTTGTAAGGTCCTCACAATTGTCCTGTGATTGGGATGGTCTTTCATGCTCTAGATTGGAACTACATGGATGTGGCTATTAGTAAAGGTATTTGATGTTTTATACCTTATTGAAATTATAATACATGGATCCTCATTTAATCACCTATTTTTTAAGCTTTTGGATCTACTTGGAGGGTTTCAAGGACTTGGGTGAAGGACTAGGGTGATTAGAGATTCCATTGGTTTCATTCGGCTTCCATTCATTTCAAATGGGGATCCCAAGGGTCCTATTTTAGGAAAAATTGGGACATTAGGTGAAGTAGTTTATTTTTGTAGGTCACTTGAGTATGTCACTCAAATAGGTCTCTCATACATTCATTCAATGAACTGGGTTTCATCCAGACATGTTTGGACCTACAAAAGTCTCTAGGTGGGCATGTTAGTCCTACTTGATAAATCTTGGTGCTTAGGTTGGGCTAATCACCCATATACCTGCTTCAGGAATGGGATTATAACAACCCCATTTTATTTATTACATTAATAAATTATTTAATTACATAAAATTTCACTTAATAAAAACTGAAAGATATAGAATTATGGTGTCTTTGTGAATTAGTTTCATTACAAATCAACTTGAAACATGAAATACAACATCTTTATTGAAAACTTCCTTTACATGCCCACAACATTCTTTCATTCTTAACATTGCATGGGATAACCTATGGACGTACATGATAAAGGGGTGATATATAAAGCCCAGAAATGGAGTAAACATGATATAACATGAAGATAATAATAAATTTTATGCAATCCAAATCAGTAATTCATAATGGAACATTAATCATAAATCATTCTATAACATGATATTCATAACATGGAAATATAGAAACAACATCAAACACTACATCATAGGTCAAGGATAAATATCCAATTTATTATAGTAGAAAAATTCCAGAAAAGGAATAAGTTATACCATTGTCACAACATGACGTATCATGATACTAAACATTACCCAATGCATTGGAGTGCTATATAATTTTCGGTGCACCCTTCACATTCATTTCATTCTCATGCTTAATTGTGCCACATAGATCATAAAAATGGATTCATTCATCATCATAATTTATTCAAAGATCAAGGGTTCTGGAATAAATACATGTAATTCTTCAATATAAAGTTATATATGCATAAAAGTGAACAACCTTTATTGGGAATGGGTATGGTATTCACTACATAATTGTTTTGGAATGGAAATTCACAGTGCAACATCGGCAGCCTAATGGTGCGATAATTAAATTAATAAAAACTTGTTTATAGGAGTCAAAGGGGTGTATAATAATATATAAATTAAATTTATAGTAATAGGTTCATATATATACATGTTCCAACATAAATAATTTAGGAATAGAAGGTGTGAAATAAAAAAGAAACATGAAGAAGGAGGAGAAATGGAATAACTCTTACGAAATTTCGACATGGTAACGGGTATAAATGGGAGGGATTAATGAAAGAGAAAGGGGTATATAATCATTAAAACATAGTAAGGGTATTATGGGGGAGTTAAAAAAACATACCCCATCATTTTTAATGGAAAATAAAAGGGTGTAACAATATAAGGACACTTGGATAAAAATGAGAATTAAATAAACCCTTACTTGAGTCTGTGACTTCAAATGAATTAAGAGTGGATTATTTAGAGATTGGGGAGCCTTAAGGTGATTATAAAGAGGGGATGAAATATTAAGGACGTGATCCAAGTATTTTTAGTGAATAGAGTTAGGATCTTGGGTGGGTTTATATATAAATTAGAGGGCAATTCTTTAATATTGCACAAACACGGGTTTTGGAATCTATATAATTAAATATTCAATACCACAAAACATCCCATGTTTTTTAACATTACTTTTTCAAAATATGAGTGTAAAAAATTAGTTTATAAGTCCAATGACTGATGATATTAAAATATCATCCTTGATTATGTGCAGGTGAGTCGCATTATTAAAAAAATGAAATTAAAATCATAAAATATATTATATATTTTGGAGGATTCACTAAGGATATATGAAATAAGTAAAACAAATATCAAATCACATTATTTTAAAGTTAAAATATATATTTTTCCAAATATCCCTTTTATAGTGTTTTTTACATCACTATTTGTCCATTATGATGTCATAAAATATCCTATATATTTATATTGTATTTAATTTTTACCGAAAAATTAGACTATCTTAAAAAATTATGAAAAATTCATCACTGGATAATTTCGATGTCCTGATTCCAAAAATAATATTCATTTTATCCAAATAATTTTCTAAATATGTGAATTTTTACTTTTAAAATGAAAACTGACAGTTATTGAAAATTCACCGGTTTTGATAAAAAAACAGTTTTCAAACCTTAATAATGATTACCTTTGAATTCATAAAAATTATATGATCATTTATATTTAATAAAGGAAATATAATGAAAATTATAAATTATTATTTATTTCTGAAATCCATTAACTCACCAAAATAGATTTCTTAATTGAATTTGAATATTAACCAAATATATTATTTGTGCTTTAAAAAACATTTACAAAGTAACAATAATAGAATTAAAGTATATTCATTATTCTATAAAAAATAGTACACAAAGACATAATTCTAGGGTCTTGATACAAATACCTTTATTACACTATCATATTCCCCAATATTAATGTGTGCAAGGGTTGGGATTTCATGGGGTCATTCGGTAAACATAGTTTGGTCTGTGATCTCGATGAGCTTGAACTTCTCCCGTAAATAGTTTTTCTCATTATTAAGTTGTTGGATATCGGCTTTGGCTTGTTTTAGAAAAAATAATATAAATTCTATCTCCCTTGGAAGCTCTATTAAATGGGATTCAAAGGGAATCGTCCTACTGGTTGAGGTTGTCACCTCCTTTGTCTATTTTGAAAGGATATTTTAAAACTATATATTTATACTAGTCATGTGATCACTATTCATAAGATATATTAACAATGGTAAAGATACTTAATGGTCATTTAAATCCAATTAGATATAATAAAACAAATGGACTGTATATGTTTTCTATATTCTTTTTAAAAAAAAGACATTTAATTAAATCAAAAGGAGGAGTTTCATTTAAAACAGTTTGGTTCGTTACAATCTTACCCCCTTTGGAAATTTATCCCTTGAATTTTTCATTTCCCATCGTCAAAAAGATGAGGGTAAATCTGTTTCATCGCCTCCTCAAGTTCCCACATTTCTTATTCAAACTTGTGGTTTCTCTACAACACTTTGACTAAGTACATTTTCTTATTCCATATTGAAATTTTTCTCTAAAAAATAAGATCTTCATTAGATTGTCCTAATAAGAGTGGTCATTCTGAAATGGTACCACCTCTCAGTTGAGTATATGAGAGGATTCTAGTATTCACTTTCTCAAGATGGATACATGGAATAAATCATGTACTTGATATGGTTTAGGTGGGAGTGCTAGTTAGTAGGCCACTACTCTGATGCGATCAATGATCTCAAAGGGGCCGATGTATCTTGGAAAAAGCTTTCCCTTCTTACCAAATATCATCACATTCTTCAAAGTGGATATGTAGAGGAATATCATCTCTCTAACATCAAACTCTAGGTATTTTCAATGATTATCGTCATATATTTTCTATTGACTCTTAGTAGTCTTGATGTGCTACTGAATGGCCTTAACCTTCTCCTCTATTTCCTCAACCATTTCTAGACCTAGCAGTTTAAATTCCCCAACTTTATCCTAGCATGAAATTATTCTACACATCTTCCCATAAAGGGTTTCATAGGGAGACATTTTGATTCTTGATTGGAAACTATTGTTGTAAGAGAACTCAACCAGAGGAATATATTGATCTCATCCTTCTTTGAAGACCATTGAGCATTCTCTAAACTTGTACTCAATTGTATAGATAGTCCACTCAAATTTGCCATTAGTTTGATGGTGATAGGATGTTCTTAAGTTTAACTAAGTACTAAAATAATGATAGAGACTCTTGGAGAACTTAGAGGTGAATCATGGATCTTGATCAGATACACTCTATAGTGGTACATCATGCGGCCTCAACACTTCTCTGATGTGTATCTGTGAAAGTTGGTCCAATGAGAAATCCTCTCAAGTCAAAATGAAATGTGAAGTCTTTGTAAGATGATCCACCATAACCCAGATATTATTGTTTCTTCTATATTTCTTAGTAATCCTGGTGGAAAAGTCCACGGTGATGTTTTCCCATTTCCATGTAGGTATGGGTAATGGTTGCATCATCCCGTTATATTTTTTCCTTTCTACCTTCACTTTATGACTTACAAGAAATCTTGTTGTGTATTCTACGATCTCCTACTTCATATTCTCCCACCAATAGTTTTCCTAGAGATCTAGATACATATTTTTTCTTCCACAATGGATAGAGAAGGTTGATCAATGTGCATCATCCAATATCTCCTTCTTTAACTCAAGATTTGATGGTACATATAGTCTTGACCCAAATCTTACAACACCTTCTTCATTAACAATGAACTCCTAGTATTTAACATTTCTAATAGTTTTCACTTTCTTCTGGATTCCCACATCATATCTTTTATTATCCATTAACCTCTCTATAATAAATAGTTGAGACATAATTTGTGAAATTATTGATGATGTTACTTCCTCTATAATTCCCATGTCTATCCTATTCAAGTCTAAGAAAATTAAATCCTTTTCAATTCTCTTCAAAGAAATATTTTCTAGATCCTTTTTACTTACATCATCTCCCACTTTATTCACTTTCCAATGATGGTAGTGAATTGAGGAGTCATATTATTTTATAAGCTCAAACCATCTTTATTAGCGGATATTCATCTATTGTTGTGTTAATGTATACTTGAGGCTTTTGTGATCTGTATATATTTCTCACTTCTCACCAAAGAGGTAATGTGACCAATTTTTCAAAGCAAAGATCACTGTATCCAACTCCAAATCATTTTTATATATTTATTCTCTTGAAAATTAAACTTCCTTGAACCATAGTCAATGAATTTTTTACTTCTCATCATCACACAGCTCGGGCCCTTCTTTAAAGCATCCCTAAATACGATAAAAATTTCTCCACTTGTGGGTAGTGTTAGAACGGGCGCAGTGATAAGCCTCTTTTTCAACTCATTGAATCTCTCTTCAAATAAATCATTCCATGAAAAGTTTACACCCTTTTGAGTTAGCTTGGTTAGAGCATTTGGAAATCACGATAAATTTCTCACAAATTGAAAATAATACCCAGATAATAAATAGAAAATATAGATATCTATCACAGTTGTTGCACTCATCCATCCTTCAATTGTCTCTGTCTTTAAAGGGTCATAAAATATCCCATTTCTTGTGATGATAAACCCCATGAAAAAGACTTCTTTCAGCCATAACTCACATTTTTTGAACTTGGAAAAAATATTTTCCTTTCATAAGGTCTTTAGAACAGTACTTAAATGCTCCTCATACTCCTTATTACTTTTGGATTATATTAGAATATCATCAATAAATACTAACAAAAATTTATCAAGGTAATCTCAAAACACTCAATTCATCAAGTCCATGAATATTTCTAGAGCATTAGCGAGTCTGAAATGCATTACTATGAATTTATAGTTCTTATACCATGTATAAAAACCAGTCTTAGGGATATCTTTCTTCTCCACCCTTACATAGTAATATCTCAATCGCAGATCCACCTTGGAGAAGTATTATGCTATACATATCTAATCAAACAATCCATCAATTCATGTAAAAGGATACTTGTTCTTTATCTTTATTTTTTTGAGCTTGCGATAATCAATACAAATGCACATTGACCCTTTCTTCTTCTTGATAAAGAGGATCGGTGCACCCCATGGTGAAGTACTTTGGAATATAAACACTTTACCAAAATTCTCCTATAGTTGTTTCTCTATCTCCTAATGTTTCACAAAAACTATACTATAAAGAGTCTTATATATTGGAAATTACCCAAGTATAAGATCTACCATGAATTGAAAATATCTACTAGGAGGAAGACCATGTAATTCCTCTGGAAATGCATCAGTGAATTCCCTCACAATAGGCAGGTCTTCGAGGATGGATTTATCCTTAGAATCAATCATAAGATCAAGATACACATTCTTTTATGGTAGTAATATTCATTCTTGGGATGATGGTGGTAAAGAAGATTCCTCCTCCTCCTTGCACTTGTATAGAATATGGGGTTGATTTTCCATATGGAGAGTGGTTTCCCTCTCATGGAAATTTATGTTGCATCTATATATGGAAAGATAATTTGTGCCTAAAATTTCATCAAATTCCACAAAGGGAATTATGATAAGGTTTTCCAGAAATTTCAATCCAAAAAATGTGATAGGGGAGGAGTTATATACATGGGATTCTATAATTGAACCATTTTTCATTTTCACTAACATCTCTACCTCCATGCTTTGTGGTAGTGTTCGTATTTTTATTCTAAATTTTTTGGATATAAAATAATTTTTAGAACCATAATAAAAAAAATATATTCTCTATTCATGAATGAACAAATAGATTACCTATCACTACTTGGTTTTTTGGGATTTACTTCTATATTAGTAATTGAAAAAGCTCTATCTTACTACCTTGGAGTTTGTTGGTTGCCTCTAAAAACCCTTGGCTTGGTGAATTGGTTTGATAAATTACCTAGTTCCTTGTAGTTATATAAATGAACAATATGCTGAGGGTTTATCAGTGCATTCCTTTCCTCCATAGCAGTAGCTGGTTTTTATTACTAGTAATCACTGGCTAGGTGCCCTTCATTCCCACACCTAAATCATTTCCTTATCCCCTTTAGGCAGTTTCTAGGGTTCTTCTTTCCATACCTTTAGCAAGTGGGAAATTAAAATTTCTTGGCACAGTTAGATATCTCTATCGGACCACCAAAATTTGACTCCACCTTCCGCTTATTATCCCCATGATACCCCAAAGATTCCCCAATCTACATTTTAACTTTGAGGGTGCATTGAAAAATTTACTCATATATATCAAAGTCGTGGATTTCTAGGGATTTCCATAGGATAGGTTTTATCCCACTAAATAAGTGGTCAACCTTACATTCAGGAGTAACGGAAAATCTTGATGCATATCATTCCAACCTTGTGAATTTTTCCTTATACACTCTAATTGACTCGTCATCTTCTTTCTTGAGGGAATGAAAGACCCTTTTCATCTTAAGTCATAGGGCACGAGAAAAATATTTATCAAAAAACATTTTCTGGAAATCCTACCATCCCATTGCCTCGATCTCTTCCTCGGGCCTTATATTTCTTATCAATGTAAACCATTGATCAGCTTCAACCTCCAAACGATAAGCATCCAAATGAATGATCTCTTGTTCAAATCATTGAAGGATGGATAAGATCTTCTCAATGGTTCTGTTCGATTTTTCAGTGATTGAGGGATCAGATGATCCATTGAAAGTATGAGGTCTTTGTCTGATAAAGCTATCAATTGTGACTTTTTAATTATTACGGGGTTGTAGTTTACTCTTGATCCATGTTTCTATTTAAAAAATTAGTTGACTGAGATAGTATCATGAAACATTTTGTGATTCCTGCTTCCTTTGGATTGGGCATCTCATTAGGTAAATCATTACATTGATCTTCGCATTGGTTGTTAGCCCAATTACTCCTATTACCAGTCCTTGGATAGAATAAAAGGAAAATTAGGGTAAGTATTTTGAACTATTTAACACATAAAGGGGAATACAATGACATTAAAGGGATAACTTATAAATTACATTTATTTTCCTAACTTATGAATTTCTAGGCTTTAATCTATGTTATCCATGATCTATTTACTAACATATATTCTTATGGGATTTTTTTGTTCCCTTAATAATGGTTTATACTATGATTTTGAATTTACCAAAGAATATCCCCTAAGAGTGTCAAAACATTAGTGCATCAAGTCTCATTGTTGTGCACCAGTTCCTGTTTGAGTCTAGATCAAAGAGGTGTTTTCGCGTTTTACCCCAAGATACATTTTTTCCATAGCCACATCCACTTATTTGTATCCATACAGTGATGTATTTTCTTGGTAAACCACTTAATCTATACTCACCAAGATTTAAAGTTTTTTTTCTTATACTTAGTCTTCTAAATAAGGCTTTCACTAGAGTTTTATAATCCTAATCCCAAAAGTAACTAAACATTCCTCTGATACCAACAACAACAACCCCATTATTTTTATAACATTAATAAATGATTTAATTACAAAAAAATTACACTTAATACAACCTAAAAAATCGATAACTCTTGTGTCTTTGAGAATTAGGTACATTAGATATCAACTTAAAACATGGAATAAAATATCTTTATTGAAAAAATCCTTTACATGACCACAACATTCCTTCTTACTTAACATTCCATGGGATAACCTTAGGATGTACATAAGAAAGGGGTGAGTTGTAAAACCCATTAAGGGATTAAACATTTCATAACATGAATACAATAATACATGTTAGGAAAGTCATATTAGTGAGTTATAAAGTAACATGAATCAAAAATCATGATATAGGATGAGATTAATAACATGGAAATATGAAAACAACTTAAAAACATTACATCATAGGTCAAGGATAAACTACCAAGACATCATAGTGGAAAAATTACAATAAAGGAATTGTGTAAACCCTTTTCCCAACAAGACATATCATGATACAAAACATTACCCAATACATTTGAGTTATATATATATTTCATGATGCACCCATCACTTTCATTTTATTCTCATACTGAAGTGTGCAACATAGATCATAAAATATGGATTCATTCATCATAAAAAATTATTCCATAATCAAGGGGTTTGGAATAAATAAATGTAAGTCCTAAATAAAAAGGTATATGTTTATAAAATTGAACACCCTTGATCAAGAATTGGTATTATATTCACTACACAATTGTTTTGGAATGGAAATTTGTGGTGCAATTTTGACAACCTAACGACATGACATAAAAAATCATAAAATGGGTTGATGAGAGAGAAAGGAGTATCTCATAATATATACATCAACTTTATAGTAATAGTTTCATAGAAATACATTTCCCAACATAAATAATATGGAAATAAAATTTGTAACAAAATAATGTAACTTTAAGAAAGAGGGGAAATAGAATAACTCTTAAAAAAGTTTGGAATGGTAACCTGTGTACATGGGAGGGATTAATGAGACATAAATGGGTCTAAGATCATTAAAAAATAATAAGGTATATATGGATGAGGTGAGAAAACGTACCCAATAATTTGTAAATGAAAATAAAATCAAGAAATAATATAAGGAAACTAGGATAAAAATGGGAATAAAAGAAACCCGTACTCGAGTGTGTGACTTCAAAAGCTTGAATATGAGATTCTTGAGAGCTTGGGGATCCTTGTGAGGATTCCAGAGAGGGGATTATATATGAAGAACATCCTCCAATAATTATTAGTGAAGTGAATTGGGGTATTGGGTGGGTTTATATAGTAAATTAGAGGGGAATTGTTTAATATTTCACAAACTTAGGTTTGGGAATCTATATAATTAAATATTCAAAACCAAAAACCTTTCCATGGTTTTTGTACTTGATTTTTTCAAAAGAGGAGTTTCAAACATTATTTTATAAGTAAAAGGTCAGAAGATGTTAAAATATTATCCTTTATTATGTGAAGGTGAGTCACATTATTAAAGAAATGAATTTAAAATCATAAAATTTATTATATATTTTGGAGCATTCACTATGGCTTTATAAAATAATTAAAACAAATAGAAAATCATATTAATTTAAATTTAAAACATATATTTGAACTAATATCCATTTTATAGTGTTTATTACCTCACTATTGGGCCATTATTATGTCATAAAACAACATATATATATATATTATTATTTAATATTTACCCAAAAATTTGAATGTATCAGAAAATTATGAAAAATTCACTATTGGGTAATTTATACTTTCTAAATGAAACCATCATTTATAGAAAATTGATTTATTTTGACAAAAAAAGGTTTTTAAGCATTAATAAATATTACCTTTGACTTAATAAAAAATATATGATCATTTATATTTATTAAAAGTTATTTAATGATAATATTAAAATATTATTTATTTCAAAACTCCATTAATTCACCAAAATATTTTTTTAAATTAAATTTGAATATTAACCAAAGATACTATTTGTTCTTTAAAAATCATTTACAAAGTAACATTAATAAAATGAACTTATATTCATTATTCTACAGAGAAATAATGTATATAACTATAATGATATGTTCATTATACATATACCTTTATTACACCATCATACACCCTAAGAGTAAAGTGTTCAAAGGTTGGGCTTTCATGGGTTCATTCGGTGAACATGGTTTGGGTTGTGATCTTAATGAGATTGAACTTCTCTCATAAACGGTTTCTTTCATGCTTAAGTTCTTGGATCTCAACTTGGGATTCCTCTAGTGAAAATCCTATAAATGTTATATCCCTCAGAATATATAATAAATAGGATTCATAAGGAATAGTACAACTGGTTGAGGTCATTACCTCCTTTGTCTGTGTCAAAATGATTTTTTAAAACACTATATTAATATTAATCATGTGATCACTTTTCAAAGAATATATTATCAATGGTAAAGATAGTTAAAAGTAATTTAAATCAAATTCTATATAATAAAAAAATTTAGTTCATGTGTTTTCTATATCCATTTTTCAAAATAAGACATTTAATTATATCAAAAAGGGAAATTTCATTTATAAAAGTTCAGTTCCTTATAGGGATGCCCTATCATGTACCCTCTGGTTTTGGGCTAGGTATATCCTCCTATATACCCTATTGTTTTAGTCTTGGGGTTTCCTCTCATGTTCCCTCTTGTTTCGAGCTTGGCATGTCTTCCCACTTTCCCTCTTATCTTGGTCTTGGGATGATCTCTAGTTTACCCTTTGAGATAATAAAACATTTATCATTAGCCAATTCATTGGAGGTAGATATAGGTCTCACCCATATCATAATGAAATCATAAATACATGTGCCAGAAAATCATAAACAATCATATCATAACCCATGAAATGAAATCGGTTTCATAAACATTAAATCATACTTTAACCAATGGAAAAAGAAATTTGTTTCATAATAATTTCATCAATGAAAACCCATTGAAAAGAAGCGGGTTTCATAGATATATTACCCATAAAAGATAAATAGATTTTATAAACATCGTAACATAAAACATAAACCATTTACAGAAATAATATGAATAGAAACATTGAATCATTTCCCTATAAATCCATGAGTAAACCCATTGGATATTATCTAAGATGAGAAATAATTTTGAAAGATCTTTTAAAAACACTTCATGGGGAAATTATCCTTTATTGTTTAAGAAATTATTTTTAAAACATAAAACATTTTAAAAATCTATTTCATGAAAATAAAATTGAAAACTTATAAAGGAAGCGTTAAAAACAATTTGAGAGCCTTTAGTCTTTGAAAATTTGTATAGGGGCTTGAAAACCATTTAAAAACAGTTCTTCCCAGAGATTCTATAAAACAAGCATGAAAACCTTTTGAAACCCATTTATTTTCAATTCAATTTTAAAAAAAAAATTCTCAAAAACTAACCTTTTAAAGATGTAAATAAAGATTCAATGAAATGATGGTTGGTAAATCCATACATACCAAACATTCCTTTTTTACCGTAAAAAGTTTCGAAAAGTGCCTCAATTGGAAAATGACAAGAAGATTAATTATTTAAACCCTTTTTTGGATTAAAAGGTAAAAAGGGTAAAAAAATATTTTAAATATTGTAAGATAATAGTATAATATTAATGGAAACATTTCTAAAAAACATGGTTTTGAAGGAACACAAATTTTTGACCAAAGAGAGAGGTAGAGTTGTATTTTCTTAAAAAAATTAATTATAATAAGTACCGAAGAGTTGAAAAACTAGTATGGATACATGAATACATCAATAATAACTATAAAAGAATAAACTTAATGAGTTTTATTTCAATATTTATTATAATATTTCCATAATGAAAAAGTTATCATAAAAAAACTTGACAAACAATTAGATTGTTTTAATAAATTCTTACAACATGGTAACTATGAATCATACTCCCCATGTAGAAAAATGAAATTAAATCAAGCATAAAAATATCATAAAACTGTGTATATTCAGTTAATAACATGTAAAAGTCATTTTATACACCTCATATAAAAATATAGTTGTATAACATGGCATGTGTCTCAAAGAAGAAAAATTGAAACAAAATTACTTTACTGATTTGGTAGCTTTAGAAACTAGAACTGCATGATAGAAAGATCATAAAATGGTTATAAAAATACCCATATAATTAATTATAAAAGGAATATAATATATTCATGGGTAGTATATACACCGCAAAAAATAATTGAATGGTGAATAAGGCAGGTATCTCACATAAATAAAGAGTGAGATGAAATTCCCTTACCTTCTGTCTTGACTCTCTTCGTACTCATACAACCTTCTAGTATAATAAATGTAAGTTTATTAAAAATAATTTATAGAATAATACTATAATATATAATACTATATATAGTTTTATTACAACATTATATTACCAAATTGTAAACAATTCTATGTTATGGTTTCACTTTGGGTAATATCCGCTTTGTTCTTCTCATGTATCTTAATTTGTTATATCTTTAGTCCTAATATCATGATTTACAGAATGTAAATCTTGATATAAATATAATTTATTTTCATTATATTTATTTTATAAAAATCTGTTAGATATAGAAGTATGAAATGGAATACAACGTTCAGGGAGACGGTAGGTCATACATATGCATGAACGTTGTTTTTGTTTTATTATTTTATTAGAGGAAAGAGAGAAATTGACATATATGTATATATATATATATATTTATTTATAAATATCATTATTAAATTAGAATTATTATATCATATATATCATATAATTTCACTAAAAAACATCCTTAATACATTTCATGTTGTGTATGAACGAATCACATCACTTTGAGGGGCGGTAGTTCACGCTTTCTCAAATGAAATTATTGTATTTACACAAGATTGAAAGTATAAATATATTTATTTTAAAATAATTATATACGATTAAATGCATTATAAATATCATCAATATTATATAAAAATATATTTTACATCATAATTTCCACTATGAGAGGCGGTAATGGAAGAATGAACATTCATCATTTTGTGATGTGGTAGTTCGGCGTACACATAAATTGTATGGTCGTTACCCATTAGATGAAAGTGTGTGTCTCTATAGGTAAAACTCATGGAATAAAAACATATAAGTAAACTAAGGATTTTTTTTGTTTTTTTATAATAATCACATAATTATAGTGGAGTGGTGGAGAAGGAAAATAAAATAAATGAGTATGAGGAAGGATGTTACATCTTATTTAGGTAACTTATTTTGGTTTGCATCAAAGGGATTCCTTGGATTGATTTCTTCCATAATTAAGGATTCAAGTAGGAAGGGAGGAATTTTGGGGAGATATTTGGTTATATTTTGGTCAAGAAAAAGTGTCTTGAGATGTGTGAGGATGTGGGAGGTGAGGAGGGCTTTTATAGTGGAGGAGGAGTGGCACTCTTGTAAAATTTTGGAAAAGGGGAACCTCGTCCATGTTTTTTTATTGAAAGTGGATCCAATGATAGACCAAAGTATAGAAAATTGAGTATAGGGTAGAAATATGACCATACAATGTATTTTGGACAAGTTACTGTGTCATATTTGGCCTTAATTTTAGGGTTTATTCCCTTATTAATCTTAATTTAATTTTAATCATTGTAATAAGTTGTAATTAACTTCACTAATATTTTTGTTAAAAAACATGTTGATATTATTATATATTATGAATTATTATGATTCTAAATATGGAATCCATTTTTCAAAATTCCAATCATATAAGTGGAAGAAATTAATTTAAATTTAATCTTGTAGATAGGAAGAGGGTGCAAGTTTTTAAAGTAAAAACATTCTGAAGTTTCCTTGGTTTTTATAACCAATTTCACTATGAAATTGATTAAAATAAAGTAAATTGGATAAATTACAAAAAAATATCTAATTAAACTTTAATATAAATTAATAATATAATTTAACATTATAAATAAATTAGATGAAAAGTCATTTTGAGTTAAATTTTACAATTTTTCATTATTCATTAAAAATGAAACTTCATAGAAAAATTAAAAAATCACCCTAACCTAATTATTTTGTTTTTATTAAAAAAAATTTGACATATAAAATATATAAACCTTCTAAAAATCTAGATTTAAAATAGGTTCTCCATTAAAAAGTTAGTAAAAGTACCTTAATAAAGATATTTGTTTTTATATATATAAAAATGGGTTTGTTATTATCTTAGGCCTATAAAATCTATTGGATGAATATAAAAAAAATTATTAATTATATAATAATTATTTGAAATAAATATAACTCAATAAATGTAAATAATTTAATTTATTAATATAAAGAAACTTTGTGATCATAAAAATAGTTTTCTATAAAAATATTACATTTATATTCAATTTGTTATTATATTCATTGTAACTAATGAATTAATTTTATATTTGTGTAAAACATATTTTTTAATAAGTAATTTAATATTATTCATATCCACAAACTTAATTTCAAGGTTAAGTATTAATGTATTAAAAAAATATTTTAATATTATATTTTTGTTCGGTAAAAATCGCTCTTTCATTTTATGCAAACCATTAAGGATATTCAGTCTTGTGTGCAACATAAACTAACTATAGTAATCTATATAGATAAATATTAACTTCATATTGTGTATAGTTTATGATTAAATTGGAATTGTTTATAACTCAATCCAAACATAGCGCTTTAATATATATATATATATAATAACTATTTTCAATGTTGTGTGAAATGAAAAATATCAAAAAGAATAAACTAATTTGGAAAAAAATCCCAAAATATTGGGGTGTTATAGGTCATTTCTATGATCTCGCCACCATAAATGGTGTACAAATTAGAGAGAGAAAAAGACCAAGTTATGCTCATCCAAATATAAAAATTATAATTATAAGAACTTGAAACCAAAAATGAATATGTATTTATTTATATATATATAGTCTTAGATTATATCACCAATGACTAGTGATTTTAGTTCGGAAGTGAAAGTCATAACCCTACCCATGTGAGATCAATCTGGTTGATATATAATACTAGGGAAGGCTGAGTCAATACAGAATTAATTTTTTAAACAAAATTAATGTAAAATTAATATATATATTGAGATTCCCCAAAATATAATTCTAGATATGGTTCTAAACATACATATTTATAATACAACAAATGAATCACCACAAAATCCCAAGATCGAAAGTTTGGTGTATTTAAGAACTAGGAACATTTACATAGTATAAAATGAATTTATTCCACAAAAATTCTCTACAAATTTAATTCTATTATATGTGTCCCTTTCATTTAATTTCCAGAGGAAATGGGAAAACATAAGAAAATGGTGATCTATAAATCCCATTAAGGGATAGGCAATGAACATAGATCATAAGGTAACATCATGTATAAAAAAAGATGCATTATATGAGAATGTAAACATGATTAAAAGAGTCATAAAAAGGTCATAAAAAATATTAATAAAATGATCATAAGTATATGAAGCATGACATGGTCATAAGTATAAGAGGCATAACATGGAAACTTTCCTACATCATAAACATGATACTCTCATAAACATGTCACCATATATCATCATTGGGGTGTTTTAAAACATATTTCCAAGGATTTTTACTATGGTATCATAAAACATTACCAATTCATGATGCCAATGTATCATGAACATGTCATCTCTAAGGATTAATTCTTTACCCAATTTACTTTTTATCTATCTGAGAGAACCCTTCAAATTCCTTAATTCATGTGTTCTATATAAAAAGAACACAAATAAATCTATTAATAATCATATCATCTACCTGTGTAAAATAAATAGGTATCCAATGAAAGCAAGTATATCTCTATGTAAATACCCCTAAATAAAGATAAATAATTATAGGTTATTTACACCATAAATATTCAAATGGTATACATAATATTCAATAATTTCCCAGTCTAATAAATGGATTATTATCTTGGACAACATCCTTCAATCATAAGAAGATTTAGGGGTACCCATAATGGAAAGACCTTGGAAGAAAAGTTATTCATAACTGATGATGAGGCGACATAAGGGAGGAGGTGTATAATTCTACATATATGTCATATTTCCACCAAAATATATGTGATTGGGAACATGGAAGTGGTGAATAAATTTAAAATCCATTAGAATGGTAGATAGTGAAATATAACGTGGAAATTGATTACAACATGAGTGGTAAAAAAATCCCCCATAAACAATTATTGTGGATATCTACATGAATATCCATTTAGAAACTATAATATATTCACACTAAAATGGTTAATACCCCTGACTAATAAAGGTAAATAAATAGATAATAAGATTATATTCATAAATTGAATGTATATATCAAACCAAATACTTCAATCCTTCATTATGGATTGTAAAGATCATCTGGATTATCCAAAGAAAATCCCCGAGGAGTTTGAAACTATGTATGCAGAAAGGCCTCTTTATCATGAACACGGTGGTGACCAAGTTAATTCCTAACATTCCATTTTTAGGGTTATTATCCCTAGGTACATCTATTCTATATCCACAACCACTTTTAATATACAAACATGGATTTTTTCTAGGAAAACCATTAACACTTTTCATTTTAAAATTTAGGATGGTTTTATGGATACGTGATAATATGAGAATTATAAAAGCTTATAAATGTATTTTAAGGAGAGGTAATAGTGATATCTCATTTATATCATACTAATGATAGTATAAAAAGTATGAATAATATAATTCCCCTTGAAATAAAAAGATATTTAAAATATTATCACAAATATAGTGGGAAAGTAGGAGTGGGGAAACCTTATTTATGAAGAGTAACGACTTAGAAAAAGGCTATAATGAGAGAGAATAAATAAACTCTCATAAACAATATATGAAATAGAATATGATAAAAAAATAAAAACCATGGAAATATATTAAAAATTTATTTAAAAATACATTATAACAAAAGTATTTATCTTGAAAATGAAAGAGGATGATTGATGAAACCCTTACCTCTCTACAGATTCTTAACTTATAGTTGACCTTTAAAAAAACTCTTAGATATTGAAAAGGTTTAAATATAAGATAATAAATAAAAGATATAATATTTCATAACTTTAAATTTTTTGTGGGAGAAAGAAAATAGGGTGTATGTATCAATACTTGACAGGAGGTGGTTTAAAGGAATTAAATACTGATTATTTTGTTATTACGACCAACCGCTTTTGGGTGAAATTAATTTCAAGGAATTTTTTTGATAATTAAGATTTAAATTTTAATTTAGGGTCATAAAAAACCTAAAACTTATATTTAATGGGGTGGATTTTAGGAAATTATTTCTGTTACCCATTAATATTAATTGGGTACATTATTTTACCTTTATTAAAGTAACTCTTTTAATACCATGAAAAATATTTTGGGCTTTAAAATGAAATTAAACTTATTTAAAAAAAATTAAAATTTTAATTAAAAATATTAAACAAATTTTACTTGATTCAATTTATAAAATTAAAAAAATACAATATGATATGTGTATAACAAATAAAAACAATTTTTTTAGGAAAAGATAAAATTGTATATCCAAAATTTTAAGCATGTGTTTCTAAATGTAATGAATTATATATTATGTTATTACTTAAATAAAATTTTATCAATAATATAGATTAATAAATTTTAATTCGTGCTCGTATCATTATTATATCAATAGTGTTGGGTTATTTCTTATAAAAAATCTATTTTCACCTTTTACCCCAAAAAACAACTTTTTTTAATAAAATTACATCAAATTAAACGATTTCTAATTTTGATATGATTATTAAAAAAATATTATTTATTTTATGAAACCAATTAATTATATATGATAATTTTAAATTTTAAATAAAAACATTATTTATTGAAAATCAACAGTTTTTATGACATAATAAACGTTCTGAACATTATAAAATTACTTTAGACTTTTTTTATTTCTTTTATAATTTTAAAAATTGTTTAATAAAATTATTTCATGATAAAAAAAACTTTATTTAAAACCTCTAAATTTATCATAAAACTTATTTTTAATTGAATTTAAACCTATTTTTTATTTCCAAAAAAACAGATTTGGTTATATAATAAAACAATTCTCAATTTCAACTTAATTGGATCTACATAAACAAAACTAATAATTACCAAATTTTTTATTTACCAGTGGTCATAATTCCCATCATTCATATTGGTCGATAGTTATAAATTTAAATGACTATATTTCCCTGTAAATACACTGTCATTATTTTTTATCATTCACTACTTTTCTTATAATGTTTTCAAACATCCTTTGATAATGTTGATCATTTTCCTAAAGCTTCAATTTCCTTCTACAATCATTATAATAACAATGATCCTTATGTTGGAATTCATAAGTACTGTGTTTTCTTCTGTGTTTTCATTATTCATTTTTATTTATCTCATTGTACTTATCTTAACTGTTATAGTAAATATTAATTCATAATGTTTAATATTCTTATGATATGTTATAGTATTTATATATTTTCGAAATAAAACAATCATTATAAAAAAATATTTATTCTAATAAAAAAATGTTTTTTCTTCTGATACATTCTACCCCCATAAATAAATTTTGTACTTTAAATTTTAATCAACAAAAAATTCTTAATAAAAGAAATTATTATAATAAATTTTATCTATAGAAATTACAAATTATAAATACCTAGGAGATTTTAGTCTTATGGGGTTATATGAGTTATAATTAACATGATCTACTAGATGAAATTAATATCTATATATGGCTCAATACCAAAATATTCTTAATTTTATTTCCCAAACATAACCAAACTCCACTCTAATACCAAATGTGATTCCCCTAACCTACCCTTCCAGGTCTGGTTCTAAACATGTATACTTTTTAATACATTTAATGAATTACAATAAGCTCCTAGAGTATAATGTACAGCTTATTTAGGAACTAGGTACATTTATATGGAAAAATACCCATTTCTTCCACAAAGATTATCCATAAAAGTAATTCCCTTATATGTATCCCTTTCATCGATATTTGTAGGGTAATAGGGAAACATAAGAATAGGTTAATTTTTAAATCCTATGAAGGGATAAATAGATAAAATATAGCATAAATGAACATCGTGGTTAATACATGAGGAATGATATAAGAACATGAACATGAGGAACAGATTCATAACAATATCATAAGAATAGGAGGCATAACATTATCATAAGTATATGTGGTACAACATTATCATAATTATTTGAGACATTGCACGGAAATGTGGCTAAAAGATAAACATTATGCATTCGTAAACATATCACCATAGCTCATCACTATGGTGACTTAAAACATATTACCAAGGCTTTTGGCCATTATATAATAAAACATTACGAAGGAATGCATCCAAGTTTTAATGAACGTATCAACTCTAGAGATTAGTTATTTACACAATTAATTAGATATCTATCAGGTTAATCCATTATGATGAATTAATTTATGTGTTCCATGTAAGAAGAACTTATAAAATCCGTAAATAGTAATATCATGAACATATGGAAAATAAAGGGGTTTATAATGAAAGTTTTTATCTCTCTATGTAAATACCCTTCAATCTAGATCAATAATTATAGGGTTTTTACAATATATAGAAAAAATTGTAAATGTTTTAGTCAATAATTTCACAATTTAATTGATGGATGAGTATCTAGGTGAACACAGTTCAAAAATAAGAAGCATATAAGGTTATCTATAATGGAAATGTGTTAGAGGAAAAGTTATGCATAGCAGATGGTAATAAAGGATAAAGGAAGTGATAAATTGTTCTCTATATATATCATATTTCCTTAATAACATTTCTACATAGGAATATATAAATAGTTAATAATGGTAAAATTTATAAGAATTATGGATAGTGAAATAGAACAAGAACATTGGTAATAACATGAGTGTGAAAGAATCCCCCTAAAAAATTATTGTGGCTATCTACATGAGTATCTATTTAGAAACTATAAGGTGTTCAAATTGAAATGGTTTTTACCACCAACATAATAGAGATTAAAAAAATAAGAGAAGAGTAAATTCAAAAACTTAAAGTGAATCTCAAACCATATATTCCAGACTTCCATTATGTCCCACAAATAGCATGTGAATTATATAATAAAAATTCACTGAGAGTTTCAAACAAGGTGTAAAAAAACACCACTTTATCATGACCCATGTGATGATAAATTTAAAACCCAATATTACATTTTTTGGCTCATTACCCCTAAGTATATATTTTCTAGATCCACATCAACTTATTGTATCTAGATAGGTATTACATTCGTAATAAAACTACATGCACTTTTCATCAACAAATTTTGGATAGTTTATGGCTATAGAATGTTAGAGAATTATAATGGATTATGAAGGTAGTTTAATGAGAGTAAATAGAGATATATCATTTATAAAATAGTAATTACATTACAAAAATCATCCATAATACAAATTCTCATTTAAATGAAAAGGAATTTAAAAAGTCTCGCAACGTTAATATGAAATGAGGGTTGTGTAATCTTTATTTTGACATAGTAATGGCTTTAGAAAAGGATATAATAGAAGATAATAAATAAAATCCCATATATATATATATATATAAGATAAAAACATGAATACCATGCATAGAAGTGTATTAAAAAAATTAAAAATATATTATAACAAAAGTATTGTGCTTGAAAAGGAAAGAGGATTATTGAGGAAACCCTAACCTCTCTTGAGCTTATTAAACTTTGATTCAACCCTTAAAATATAAGAAACACATAAATATTTAATAGGGATAAATTTAAGATTCTACATGAGGAATATATACTTATATAACTTTTATTTTTTGTGTGACAATGAAAATAGGGTGTGGGTATTTATACTTAAGGGGCTGGTTTAAAATGTTTAAATAAGGATTATTTTTTATTAAGGCCAATCACTATTGGGTGGGAATAATTTTGAAGAATTATTTTTATAATTAATGTCAAAAAATTAGTTTAAGGTCATTAAAACCCTTAAACACCGATTTAATGATTTTTTCTAGGTATTTTATTCATTTACCCATTAATTCTAACCATGTACATTATTTACCTTCATTGTGGTAGCTCCGTGTTTTACCATGGTAATTTTTTTGTGTCTTAAAATGATATTTATATTATTTAATATTTTTAACCTTATTATTGAAAATATAATATTCATTTTAATTGATTTAATTTATAAAAGTGATAAAAATTAATTCTAATTTGATACATTTATAACATATAAAAATAGTTCTTTAAAAAGAAAAAATTGTAGAACCAAAATTTTAATCATGTGTTTCAAAATGTATTGAATTATATATTACATAATTCCTTAAATAATTTTTTTTTATAATATAGATTAAAAATATAATTCATGATCATATCATGATTATATCTTAAGAGTTAGGGTATTTCAAAAAAAATATTATTTTCACTTTTTACCCCAAAAAACAACCTTTTAAAAAATTAACATAAATTTAACCTAGAAAATTTTCAATAGGGTAATTAAAAAATTGATATATATTTTATCAAAACAATTGTCGAAATATAATAATTTTAACTTTTAAATAAAAATCCCTATTTATTTAAAATTGTTATTTTTTCTAATATAGTAAACTTTCTGATCATTTTAAAATTTCTTAACACTTTTTTAATTTATATTGTAATTTAAAAAGTATTTCATAACATTATTTCAGGAAAAAATTTATTCGATGCTTCTTAATTTACCATAATATGTATTTTTAATGTAATTTAAACATATTTTTAGTTTCCAAAATTACAATTTTGGATATATCATTAAAAAATCCAAATGGTAAATTTATTGTATCTACCTAACCGACAATAATAAAGAAAAATTGTATTATTTAACAATGGACATAATTATTATCAGCTATATTAGCTGATAATCGTAATGTCAAACAACCATATGTCCCTATAAAAACACAATCGTTCTTGCCCCATCATTCACTTTTTCTCTTAAAAAGTTTCTTACATGTCCGTTAATGATGTATAACATTTTTGTAACACTTCTCTTTCTTTTTACATTCATTACAACCAGAAAAAATATTTATGGGTGAATTAAGGCCTATAGGGTTATATTTAGTGTGTGCATGATTTTTTTCATTTATCTCGCAATATTGTTCTTAACATTTTTAGTAAATAATATTTCATGATCTTTAATATTCTTATGAAATGCTATAGTCTTTCTATATACACATAAAAATAGTAATTATAAAATAAGAGTTCTTCTACTTATTGAAAAATATATTTTTTGGGTCATTACATATATACATATGTGTGTGTGTGTGAAAATTAATATATATTTTGTATTATATATATGCACTAATTGTGATGGAAATATAGGCTCTACGCTATTAAAAAAACATTTTTTTAAAATTTGGTGTGGCTCTATCGCCCCCTATCTTCCATAGAAGAAAACAATCCTTTATTGGAATAAGGGGGAGTTCCTAACACACTAAATATTAATAAAAAATATATAGTTATTGTTTTTTAATACAAGTGGAACCCCATGAGGGGATCCTTCACCCCAAATAACATGAAAGTTAATATGATTTATGTGTGACATTGACATAACACCACTATCAGGTCGGTTCGACCCTGGAAAGGTTGGGTTGGATTCTTCACGACTCGTCCATCCTTTCCAGATATTTCCTCGTGATCTAAAACACCTCCAGGGGGGTTTAAAAATTGTGGAGCCCAAATAAATATAGATGAGATTCTTAAAAAATTAAAAAAAATATTGTGAATGTAATTAAACAAGTTACAGGACCATGAAAAAGTGTTTTGGGAATTAAAATTAAATTAAATATATTTTAATTCATGAAAAATACCCTTAATGTGAATTCATCACGAATTTAATTTATTTGTATGAGTTTAATGTGTACTAATTTATCATGATCCATAGGCTGACCAATTCATGTTTGATTTTATTTATTTATTCATCTATTAAATGTATTTATTTGTAATAATAATTTAATAAAAAGTGATATTCAAATCAACTCATTTGTCATAATTTTTATAAGGTTTTTTACATCCATAATAAATTTTATTTGCCTATATTCTTAATAGCCAATAACCCATCTCCTATTTTCAGTTATTATTATAAAATAATAAAGATGAAAGTTTACGTATTTTTTGTTGACACGTGGTGAGATACCGAATGAAAGCTTGACGCATTGGATGGGTGAGCACTTCAACATGAGTCACATGCATCATAACTCATGGTGTTATTCCTAGGATCTAGAATGCTCTATTATTAACTCAATATATAAACCATTATTATCATCATGTGATAATGATTTTAAATTTTATTTATGAAAGGTTTATTACTTTATGTACGTGTAGTATTTGTCATGAGATCACGTAAAATAATTAGCGAGTATGTGTAGATAAAATGAACATTCATGGTGATTTATTTATTATTTAAAACATTATAAATATGTTAGATTTTTTATAAAGAAACATAAAGTGTAAATATAAAATAATTACATTCACTGATATCAATAAATAACTCTCAATTAAAAATTACGTAATAATGCCTTACAATACTTAATTTTGAAAACAACTGCTTGTATGGGGTTCTCTTCAACCCTAGCTAAGGGTGCCTCCTACTAATGGGGATATCTTATTAGAGAGGTGGGTCGGATTAATTAGATTTGAAAACAAATAAATAGTCATAACTGGATTTTTTCAACATTATATGTAAAGTGTTAAGTAAATAAAGTTTTTTCTTTTTATAATATGGGACCTCACTCAACATATCAATGAATCACTAGCTAATGTGTCTGGCTAGCTAAAATCCTACTTTAAGACTCTTTGTGTATTGCCATAGCCATAATTTTGACTATAAGGAGAGGTTTTAAGAATAATTTCTCCTAAAATAATCAAGCAACTGGGTATTGATTATCTAATAGTTGAGGGATATTTAAATTCAATAAGATAGTGGGATACATTAAGGATAATAAAATATATAATCTTTAATAACTAGTAATAAATATAATTTACTTATCTACTTAAGTTTAATTATTTATAAAAATGGATAGTAATACCATAAGTTTACTGTGATCAATTAGGGAAAAATAATATATTCTAATAATAATGAATTTCAAAAATTATCACTAGAACTTGTGAGAATTACTCTGATGTGAAAGGAAATTATATGTGCTAGAGCCTTAAACACCTCTTTATCCACCTTATGAAGAAAGGGTGAAAATGAAGCTTATAGGAGACACATGGATGATGCATTTTATTTTTACATTAACATTCAATCATCATTGTCCAATGTTTTGTAAAAGTAACACTAGTAAATTGATGGTTTCACATGTTGTATCAACTTAGAAAATTTTATGTGTAGAAAGTGAAGTGAAAAATGAATTATATAATGATTACACATAACATGTGTAGACAGAATGATGTATCATGATCTTTTAATATATACCATTATTATATAATTATCCCCCAATTAATCAAGTTTCATTTAGGATTATATAAAATTAAAAATTTATAGAAAACATGCCATTAACTTTTGGTTAAGGTTCTCTAAGAGTATGGTAAATTTTAAAAAAATAATCTTTTGTTGTAATTGTGAAAAACATGAAAGCCAAGGTGAAAATTTCAATGGAACTTATGATTACAGTGGCACATTAGCAATGAAATTAAAAGTAAAACAATTAAAATCATCATACATGAGGCTATTTTATTTTCATGTCAGAAGATAAATATATAAAAGAAAAAATTTAATGAATTTAAGTATAAGCTAGAAGTGTCTTTGAATTATTGTATTTTCATCATAGTATGTGTTTTTCTATTTTACTTTTAGGATATTAGATACTAAATTTGTGTCATGAATTTTTATCCAAATATAGTAACCATGTGAGTATAGGATCATTCTAAAAAGTAAGGTGAATCCTCTAAATGGCTGATAAAGGGTTATTCATAAGTTTTTGGTGAGAAGTACACAACTTCTAATTTCTAATTTTGTAGATTCTAATGAATGTTTTATTAATTATTACAAAATAAATTATCCCAGGTGTCTATTGAACATAAAGATAATTTATTCCATTTTTGTAATAAATGTGTTCTATGGTGTCTCATAATCAACTAATAGTACAAAAACTATTCAATCAATGGTAATATCAAATGAATATAAAATACAAGCCATAAATACTTAGTCATACCATGAAGATTCAATTTCTATTAAAACTTTAATTAGTTTTCAAGGATATTTTTAGTATGGTCATTAGAATCTTTCGAGCTAAAAGCATTAGGTATCAACAACACAATTACATACCATGTTTTGATAGAGAAACTTTTATAAATAAAGGTTATCCAAAAGGTTTTTGGAATTATTTCACCAAGAGAGTTTGAACTTTTACAAGGAGAAGTTGTCGGTAAATTTAAATACTTCCTAATTTAATTTTAAGAGTTTTAAGAAATTTAAAGGTGAAGCAATGAACATGAATGGTTGGAATATATGACTCGGTTAGGGCCTGTGAGCTAAAGAATATCATGACCAAGAATTCATCACTCATGAAAATATAAGGTGGATTTATTTCTAAACTCACATTTCCTTATACAAATGAGATCACTGATTGATGATGAGTCTTACATGAATTCATTGGTCATAAAATTCATAGTGTATTTATTCTTAAAATAAAATTTCCTTAAATGCAATAAATCCCTGATATCAATAAAAGGGTGATCAATTATGAATCTTATAATCCTTTCTAATTATTTTATTATCTTTCAAGATATTATTTTAAAATAAAACTTCTAACCCATTAATATATTCTAACGATAATGAAAATTTTAAATCATATGATTTATAATATGAAATATATCTATTATATCATGAATCAATGTATTTATATGTAGAAATTTTGTTAAGGATAAATCAGTATACAAACCAGCATCAAGAAAAACACAAACTGCATATTTATAGTTTATCCTAAAATATTTATTAGGATATTTCGAAAAACACTAAGATAGAAAATGTATAGTGAAGAGATATAAGTTATTTCAACAAAAGGGTGAACATATTTGTTTAATATAGTGGGAGAATAATGACTTTTAAAAGTCATGGTTTTCAAATTCACAAGTTGTTTGAAGATAAACAAAATCTACAAGATTTTATGTGAATGTAATTTTCTAGAGACACTTACTACATAGGATGATTAAAATAAATAAATCGTTTTATATTAACTGCAATGGGTGATATATTCTTCATCCTAAATGGAATTAATAAATGGAAATAATATATTGATTCAATAAAATGGATACTGTGTTCCAAAATCAAGTCTATATTTTGGTAGTTTTGGTAATTTATGTAAATCAATCAGTGGTTACTCAAGAGAAACTATATATTGATGGTATGATAATTGTACCAAAAAACTCAATTGAATATACCAAGTCATCATGATAAAATCCATTTGAATTCCACTTTTCAATTAATTTTTATATGATCATTATATTGGGCAGTAGATCTCAATACCACTATTATTGAAGGTTTTCTATACGATGCAACTATAAATGGTTGGTGACATTGTATAATTACAATAAGAAATGAAAGTTATAGAGATCAATATTTAGATTAATTAAAGCGACATGTTCAAATAAGATTCATTGAGAACAAAATTATGCCATGTTCTGTAAGAGGTTAATGGGAGAACCATAGTCTTCTAAGTAAACATATTGTTAATATATAAAAAATAGTCGATTGGTCATAAATTAAGTTAAGATTATAATAAAAGAAACTATCCAAATATTAAATTAAACAACACATGAGTTAGGGAATGAGATCAACTAAGATAGATCTAAGGGTTTTTTAAATAAAATCAAAAGTATATAAACATACAAGGTATTAGAAAATACTAAATAAAAAAATTAGAGAGATAATTTTTACTGATGTCACGTGACATAAATCTCTCTAAGACAACATGTATGAGACATAAGAGAATATTAAAATGTCGAGTATAACTCTAAAATAATCAACAATGGATCTATCACATATATCATAATATTAGCAAAATTGTATATCCAACCTAGTAATTTGAGAGAATGGAACACTAGTTTTTAGGGGACAATAATAGTACTTCCCAAAATAAATATGATCTAATATTGCAGTTTGGATAAGAAAATGATAAATATAATATCATTCAAGATAATGGTAGTCATATCTACAAATAATTAGAATGCTACAGCTTTTTATGTAGTGAAATAAGAATAATATACACAATGATTTGTTCTATTTCTAGGAATTGTACCAAATGTACTAATAATGATTTCAATATTAAGAGAGAGAAAAAAAGGTTATACTCAAGGATATCTTCTCTTGGGAAGTTTTACTCAAGGTGGTGAAGTCATAGATAACATAAATTACATGTAGGGAAAATTTGGTAAACCTAATGACTAAAACCATAACTTAGAAAAATCATGATATTATCATGTGAAAGATAAAATTTTGATTGTTAACAAGTTGGCTCTAGTGAAAATGGGAGTATTGTATAATTAGGTTCCCAATACCAAAATTGAAAAGCGATTTTTTATTACCAAATAATTTATATATATATAATCATGATATATACTTACCATTATAGAATTAAAATTTTTATGTTTAGTATTTATATGGTAATTTAATTAGTTTATTTGTCGTTACAACTGGTTGTAGTAGTTTCGAGCTATAATGAGAACCTCAAGTTACTATTACAATAATCTTAAACATATAAAATATATGGTCAAGATAAATCATACTAACTATAAAAATATTATGTATGACTATTAGGTATTGTACGCTCATAATAATTGATACTTATTCTCATTAATTTCACACTTGGTGTTGTCAAGTAGATGAGATCATGAGGACTGACCCACTAATAAGAACATAACATGTTATAGGTGTCATTGGTTGTTCATATTTTTGAGAACATACATTGGTCTCTATACTTGAGAACATTATCAATGTAAACCATTTGATCACATACTTTGATTCAAGAACAACATCGTGACATTTATGTTGTGGTGACAAATATTTCATTATGTACGTCATTGATAGTACGAAATTGGTTTAATGTTCCAAAAAGTTTTTGTCACTTTAAAAAATAATGAGATAACTCAGGCGCAAATAACTAGGATAGTAGTACCTTTATTAAATCCAAGAACATAATGATTAAAGTTAATTCAATTTGGTAAGTTAAAAAAGAAATATATAAATCAAAGATAATGACATGAAGTGTGTTTATTTATTTATGATATATTAAGAGACAAAATGATTATATTACACAGTTTATTTTTATAAGAGGTTTTAATTTATATGAATGAAACTAATCTTCTTAGGGGACTTGATTGTTTTCTTTAGTCCTCTGTTTCTCTATGAGTATCACTCACTACTATCATGATTGTGGAATAGAGGCTCACAAACAATGAATAATCGGAAGCTTAACCAATTCTAGTGAATTGAATATTAGGGCATGTTAGGCCTCATGGTTGTCACAAAGTAATGTACAAGTTTATATGATCAAAATGAAAATAAATAAATTAAATATCATTCATGTTTATAATAATACCAATGGAATTTATTTATTTATTATATTCATAAGTAATTTAGTTAATATAATGAAAAATATTATTTTGAAAAAATATTTAATATTTAATATTCGTACTTTGTTAAATTTTTATGTGAAGATAAGACAATTTAACGACTTTTAATTTATCACATAACACATTATTATTATTAAAAGTAAGTGAAAATTTACTTATGATCATTGTCACACATTTTTATGCATTTAAATATTATTCTGAGTATCAAATAAAGAGTTACCTTATTAAAGGAATTAAGTTCAATTCTAATATTTTTAAACCCAAATATAAATTCACAAATATACCCAAATTATAAGTAATATTCATTCCCTTGAATTTGAGAGACCCTATCCCAACTATCACAAGTTCTAGAGGGATAAATAGAGGCTCGAAACACCTTTTTTAAATATCTCTTCCCCAAATAAAAGATATAGCAGTCTTATGATCACTGCAACATCAATGATCTCACTATTACTCCATTCTTTAACAAAATCATGAAGATTGATGTTCACTAAGCTTCTAAAATGTGTTTGGATGATCTAGAGGGTTTCATGTTTGGTTCCTTCAAGTGAAAATTATCTATGATGAGTGAAACATGTTTCTAATCAACATCACATGAGGAGTCATTTTGGTTAGATTTTTGTTTGTATTATTCTTGGTTAATTAATTTACAAGTGATTCATGGATGAATTAAGGAAGGGGTATAAATAATTTGATGTTTTAAAATAAATATATACCTGAACTTTTTAAAATAAAATTTTTAATGATTTCATAAATCTTTAGGTTCTATCAATTTACATGTGGGTGGACGTTTAGTGTGAATTAAAGGATTTTTGGTTTCAAGTTAATTTATAAAATTAAATTATTAAATTACTTAAGGTGTATGATGAATGTAAATGTATTTAAATAGGAAAATAAAATATTAATAATCGGATATTGGATTTATATTTCAACAATATAGTATTTCTAGGGATATAGTATTTCATTTAATGCTAAAAATAAATGATAGAGGGTTATAACACTATTTCAAACCTCTTTTTTGTAAATAGATAATTAATTAGAGAAATTTTTATTGGGACCAAGTTGATTGGAAGTTGTTTTCAGATGTTGGAAGAAGATTTTATTGGGTGTTTTTCATTTTTTTTGTCATTTTTTGAAATAAGTTTACTTTGATGGGTTTTGTTTTCTGGTGAATCTATACTAAACTCAGACGATTGGAAGCAATGTTCTAGGGGAAGTCCATCAATTTCTGTTTTAAAATATAAATATTTTTTCTTCGTGAATTTGTTTTCATCCTCACATTATGTCCGGAATAAAGTTTTTTGTTCAGATTGAGAAGTTTTAAAGGATTCATAATTTCATTATAGATGTTCAAAAATAAATATGATGATGTTATTCTGTGAAAAAAATTCTCAACAACATAAGTTATCTAAAAACTTGTGATCCAAGATTTTTGAATGAAATATAGAGAAAATATTTCTAAAGTTACATAGTGATTATGACAATATTGATGTCCTAAACATCATGAATTCATGATACAATAAGGAGGTTGTACAGGAAATGCAAAATGTGGTTTTTTGGTGTTTTTAAAAACTGTAAATCTTTCGATAGAAAATCATCAATGTGAGGTGAACCATATGAAGAAATTTATCAAAGTCTGGGAGTTTAAAAGTGTTGATGAAAGAAGGTTTTGTAAGTGTTTCTCAACTAATCCATTAGATGGACCGATCTACCAGTCGAACTGATTCCCATATTGAACCATTAGTTTATGTTTTCTATAAATAAATAATTTGTTATCGATACCAATCCATTGGAAAAGTCATGAAATGGATCTATCGTATGGGTTTATAAACCAATTAATTTGAAAATTTATAACCCTGATATAACATTGGAATCAGATTTCTATTGGAGGCTGACTTAAGTTATTTATTATGAAGGAGAATATAATTTTTTAACTCTAATCAACCTTTTGAATTTTTTGTCACTAATAAATTAGTAATATATGGAGACAGATCCATCTTATGGGATTAGAGACGTATCAAATAGAAAAATAAAAATAATATATTAAACCATTTTCATAGTGTAGAAGTTTTTAATTGTTTTTAATTAAGTAAAGACACATTGGACAGGATTTTTCATCGATAAATCATTAGAGGTAGAATTTCATCTAATGTTTTTTCATTTTTATGAGGAATTGTTGAACAAATTAAGAATTGTGAAACATATTGAAGGTGATAGAATACTATTGTTCAAGGGTTATTAAGTCTATATAAGTTACAACAATTTATATGGAAGAACAATATCAGTTCATTTAGAGCATCGAAATGGGAAATCTTTTGTTTTACATATTCTTAATCGAATCAAGAAAATTAGAGTAGCAAATAGTATCAAAATGAATAATTGTACTAGACTAAATAATTGTTTTTATATTTGAATAAGGATAGAGTTATGGGAATATTCAAGAAGATTCAAGAAGAATTTAGAACTGTTGACAAGTATTAGTAATTTAAAAATTATGTGAAAGGGAGAGCGACCGTGCTAAGGTTTTGAATTTG
Source organism: Viscum album (assembly GCA_963277665.1). NCBI lineage: Eukaryota > Viridiplantae > Streptophyta > Magnoliopsida > Santalales > Viscaceae > Viscum > Viscum album. The sequence goes on from OY728159.1 coordinate 1,224,012,422, forward strand.
TTTAGGAAGATTTCTGGATGGAATTTTCAAGAGAAACATTTTCATATAGAATAAGTGTTTAGAAGATGTTGTTAGGGTTTTCCATATCTGACCGAGAATTCATAATAATCATTCTAAGAAATTAAATAAGGGTTTTAAATTAGTTTTCAGAATAACAAATCAAAGGTGTTTCAGGATTGAAGAATCGGACAGAAGAATCAGAGTGTGTGATCAAACTGAGTTTTCATGTGAAGTCTAAAAAAGTTTTTCCTAACTGCTTCTAGGTAATAAAGTGAATAATTGTTTTATTTTTTGAATAATTTCAAAAGTGTAATATTCTTAATTAGTACACTAAATTCTTTAGAAGAAACTAGGGAAGGTTTCTAGACATGATACAAAATCATATTTATATAATTCATTCTAGAATAAGCACATGTAATATTGAATCGATCATAGTTCTACACAAGTGTAAGGGTATTTTCTAATTTTTTATCCACATAAAAGGATTTATTTCTAGTGTAATTTATATAATTTTATTATTTTCAAACTATTCCATGGACTATCTACTTTTATTGTGTTCTGAATCTTGTAAATACTCGTGTTCTTATAGAGGTGTAAATTTTTTGTTTTCAAAAAGTTAATAATTACTTAATATGAGTTAAAGGTTTATTTATAAGAAATATAACATAAAATAATAATATATCACCATTTCACACCCTCCACCTCTCAATAATTTCATTGATCATAGTTGGCCCTTTTCAATTGGTATCAGAGTAAAGGTTACCTTACTCTTTGTAGAAGTTTTTTAAGAGAATTTGTTATGGAGAATTTGAATTGTGTGAGTTGTAAGGGAATTATAGTATTTGATAGAAAAAACTATGATAATTAGAAACATATATTGTTTTTATATTTATGTATATTAGGTATGATGTTTTGGAAGTTGCTACAAATAGATTTCCTCCTCTTGTTGAAAATTTTCCTTTTGCATTTATGGAAAAGAAGAATCTATAGATTGGTGGAACAGATAAGAATTCTTCACTCTCATCACTTTTTTAAAGTAAATTTTTTAGAGTGAATTGATTTTAAAATGATAAAGGTATATGGGATAAGTTAAAAAATATCTATGAAGGGAATATGAAGGTGAAGAAATAAAAGTTTCAAATATGGAGATTGAAGTATGAAAATCTAAATATATGTGAGTATGAATTTGTTAGTGGCTTATTTACAAGGCTAAATGATAGTGTTACCACCATTATATGTCTTGGTGAGAAGTTATAAGATTAAATTGTTGTTGAAAATATCTTTTGATTTCTCATTGAAATGATTTTTGGGAAAGTTTTATCTTTGGAAGATAGAGATCTTAAAACTAAATATTTGGATTACCCTTATAGTAATCTCATTAATTATGAAATGAGAAGGGGAAAGTTTTGAAAATAAAGGAAAAAGTAGATCAAGAGATTTATTTCAAAGATTACTAGAATTGGATATCCAATAATACTCTTTAAAAAGAATAATATAGAGACTCTAAAAACAAAAATGAGTTCAGTAATAATCTTGATTAATTATTATCATTATTTTATTAAAATTTTAATGTAAAAGAAATTATAGATGGAATCTTCCACTATCTTTTTTTGAATGTGGTGTTTTGGGGAATTTTCTAGTGAACTACCATTTGAAAAAGAGTAAATAAATCATGATGAAGATATTAAAAGTAAAATAATATCGTATAAGAAACATGTTGATAAATACTATTCCAAGGAAAAGATAAAAATTTCATGAAATATAAAAGTAGATTTATTTTTAATAAAGATATTGAAAACGAGTTGACTAAACTTAAAGACAAAAAATTAACTAAATTTTTTAGAGAAAATATGTTTATTACAATAGTTAGTGACGAAAATTTCAAAACAATAGCTCTGAAGAAAAAGAGGCTTGGTTAAAATTTCATCTAAAAAGATAAATGAAATAATGTATTAGAAATATTATAATAATTGAAAGAGAAATAAAAAAGTTGAAAACGAAAAGTTATATTGAAAACAATCAAGAATATTTTATTGAATAGAAATATAAGTTTCTAGAAGAGATTTATTGCTTGAAGAAATCTCCTGGAAGATAAAATAATTAGAATTAAAAACTTAAAGTATATATAATGTCAAGGGAATAATATTTGGAACGTATTCTGAAAAATTTTCCAAAGTTGAGTAGAGAGTTTCAAGTTTCAATAAATATATCTCCGAAGTTAGTGAAAGTTTTGGAAATTTTGAACCTGAGAAAGATAAAAAAAATTATCTTTTAAGGTTGAGAATAAAATATTATATGTTCCTAATAAGAAGAAAGTTGAGAAAATAATGTATGTGTCCAAAACCTATAAAGTTAAAAATTCAAAAGTTTCTAAAATTTATAAGTCTGAGTCAAAGGTTGTATCTACTTCTTATTCTAATAAATTTGGGAATAAATTTTAATTGAAGAAGAATATTCTGGGTGAAAATAGAAAGTTTTGTGTATAACAAAGATTGGATATAAAAGATAATAAAGTTATAAAAAACATGTCCACAACTCCATGAAATATGTAATTTACATAAGTAAATATTCTTTCTATGGTTACTATTGGTATTGTGGTAGATTTGGTTATATAGAATATATGTGTTCATTTGATCGAAAACACTAAAATTACTACATGAGTTATTGGAAAATCAAATATGGGGATCCAATCCTCCCTAATATGTAATTCTATGAAAGTTTTTTTGAAAGTTTAAAATAGGTTCCAACCTATGGAAACAATTTTTGAAATATTTTAATAGCCTATAAATCTTGTGAAAGTGTGTATTGTTTTGTTACTAGCATAACAAAAGACTTATAACAATTTTCAAAAGACATATTTGAAGGAATATAAAATAAAATAAAAATCACTTGTTATAGAAACTACTCTCAAAGCTACAAAAGGAGAACAACCGTGTATTTTGGATAGTGGGTGCTCCTCACATATGATAAAATATTTTAGGTTTTTTAATAATGTTAAATATATAAAATAAGAAACAATTATGTTTATAAATGATGAATCTCTTATAATCAAAGGTATTTGATTTATCATTATTGGGGAAGAAAAGTTGAAATCCAAGAAGTCCTTGTTTTTTGATGGGTTGAAACTCAACTTGTTAATTGTTTCAAAACATTCTGATAATGGAAAAATGTCGTTTTAATAAAATTTGGTTTTTTTGTGAAAATATTTGAATATGGAAAAAGTTTTTACAAGAGGCCAATGTATAAAGGGGAACTTTTTTCAAGTAGGTGGTGTACATAATTCATGTTACCTAAGAATGGTGGAATAAAATTAGTTGTGTCATGAAAGGTAAGGTAATATGTGTCAAAGAAATATAACAAAGTTTTAAAAGTATGAAATTCTTCATTATAATCTAGATATTAATAGAATAAGGGGTTGGTGTTGTTAAATTTTTTAGAAAGGGAAGATTAAGAACACTATGCACAAGAAAGTTGATATTCATTCAAATTGTCCACTAGAACTAATTCATTCTAATATTTGTGTTCCAATGAGTATACTATAAACTTTCATAGATAAATAATTCATTTATTTCATTTATTATTATTTTTTCATTACTTGTATTGGGTATTTGAAAAATAAATTGGAATATCTAAAAGTGTTGAAGAGTTTTAGGAGAAGGTCTGAAAAGGATTGTGGGTATTCTATAAAGAAGTTTCAAGTGGATAATTGTGGGGAATATAAAATGAAGAGTTCATAAGTTTCCTTAAAAACATGGAATTCGACATGGTTTTATTGAACCATATTCAACCTAACAAAAATGGTGTGGCTAAAAGGAATAATAAAAGTATAGTAGAGATGGGGCTCACAATGTTTATAGAACATGGAATTTATCACTACTTATAGAGGAAAGCAATGAACACAATAGATTATAATCAGAATCAATGTTTCTACAGGCTAGGTTCTAATATGAATCTTTATGAAATGTTTTATAATGAAACTCCAAGTTTTAAACACTTAATTGTTTTGGGTAGTCCATACATTATAAATATCAGAGGCGGAAATCTTATAAAATTTGATCAAAGATTTGATGATAAACTTTTATTATACATGCTCTAGATGTTAGAAAATATATATGTTTCAACAAAGAAATAGGATATATAGTTCATTTTTTTATGTAAAATTTCATGAAAAATATGATGAATATTTCTAAGAAACACACGTAGAAAAGAAATATGAAGAATGTGAAATATTTTTTATAGATAAATGTGAAAATGATTCTAATAGTGGTGATTCAATGAAGATAGAATAATCACACTCAATTAATTCTAGTGATGAAGAATAACTTTATTCATCTTGTCCCAGTCTAAGGAAACATGTGTGAGTTCAAAAAAAATTTGGAGATCAACAAAAAAAATATCAAATAAGAAGAACATCAATGTTTGTTTCGCATACTTATTTTTATTAAAAATGTGGGTAAAAATATTTTAATAATGATTTTGAGAATTAGGAATGTATTCATGCTATGAATGAAGAGTTGAATCAGATTGAGATGAATGATACTTGTGAACTTGTACAAAAACCAAATGATAAAACAATTAATTGTGCAAAGTAGGTTTTTCATAACAAGTAGAATGAACATGGTGATGTGATAAGAAACAAATCATGATTAGTTTGAAAAGGATACACATATATTGAAGTTATTTATTTTTATGATACTTTTTATCCTTTTTTAAGGTTAGAAACAATCAGAATCTTCCTTTTAATTGATGCAAAAAAAATTATAAATTTTTTCAAATGGGTGTGAAATCCATGATTCTCAATAGAGAACTTGATGATGAAGTTTTTTTTGAACAACAATGTTATTTGTTTATTGTGAAATATGAAAGTTATGTGTGAAATTTAAACAAATCCTATTATGGGATAAATAAATATTATAGATCTTGGTATTCAAAATTGGATACCTTCTTAAGAATTTTTAATTTTAAGAAAAGAAGAGTTTATAGTAACCTATACTTCAGATAAAAGTATAATATTTCTCTCATTATTATTTTATATGTTGATGATATTATCTTTGTTGTGAATTATGAAATAACTTGTAATAATTTTTCTAAATATATAAAGAAGGTTTTTGAATTTTACATGATTTGTGAAACAAAATACTTTCTTATCTTACAAATATCACAAAAGAAGAAGTATATTTTTCTATCACAAGACAAGTATGCTAAGGAAATTCTTAAGAAGTTTGGAATGGAAATTTAGAAATCTATTTCCAAACCAATTTCATTGGGAACCATGTTGTATAAATATAGAGAAGGAAGGGATATGGATAATAAATAATTTTGGAAGTTGATTTGAAGTTTTTTATATATAACTAATTCCAGATAAGATATTGTTTATATTTTTACCTTATGCGAAAGATTCCAAAGTGATACAAAGGAATCTCATATCTCATATAGAATATGAATTCTCAGATATATTAGAGCCACAATATATTTTAAAAACAAACATGATTTCTTGGGAATAATTTTTTTTGTATGAAAATATTGATTGGGAAGGAAGTGTTGATGATAGAAGATCAACATCATGAGGATTTTTCTTTATGGGGTAAATTTGAGTGATTTGGAAAACTAAATAGGAAAATTATATAAATCTTATCATAGCTAAAGATGAATATATTGTTTCCACTCAAGATACAATACAAAATATGTGGATGAAGTCTCATTTGAAAGATTTTCTTGATAAAGTGAAGATACCCATTCTCTTAGGTTTTGATAATCAGAGTTTTATAAATCTTAAAATAAATCCAATGATCCTTATCATTAAAAAAATATTGATACCAATATCACTTCATCATAGAGAATGTGGAGAAGAATGAAATCAATGTGTAATATGGTACTATAAAGGATAAAGTTGTTAACATTATCACAAAACCTTTACCAAAAGAAACATTTTCTATATCGAGGTTGAACATGGGAATCCAAACTCTTTCCCTCCTAGGTAGAGGTATGTGTTTTTATCCACTCTCTCATCAAGTCTTTGGATAGTGTTTTCAAGAGGGATAAAAATTTTGTTTCATAAATCTATCCATTGGTATTTACTAAACCTTTTTTGAAATTATGTATTTATGGGGAGTTATCAGGAAGCTGTGAACTTATCATGTAAGTTCTTGAACAATTATGATTTTTTTAAGTGCCTATAGGAAAATAATTTTTAAAGGAAAGTAAAATAAATTTTTAAGGTGGAATTTTTGAAGATAAAGAGATATGTTTCATGAGTCACTACTTACGGAAAGCATGTTTTCTCTATCAATGATTCTTTCTTCCTACTATGTGTATGCTCACATAGGCTTAGAGTTTTTTATTAGTGATCCATATTTTGAGTTAGAAATTTCTTAGTTTTTTATGAAACTTGGTTGGAAACAAAATCCAAAGGGGGATATTGTTGGGGCCACATTTGTTGGAAGTTTTTTTGAATGCTGGAAGAATTGGTTACTAAATGTACTATATTTTGTTGTTATTTTATGAAATCAATTTAATTTATAAAGGTTTTTTTAGAGAATATATACCAAAATAATAATATTAGATTCAATGTTCTTGATGAAGTCGTTTATTTTTATCTTTCTATTTTGAAGATTTTTTTTAGGTTGTTTTCCGACTCACATTATGTCTGGAATGCATTTCTTTGGTTCTGAGGGAAAATTTTTATCAGATTCAAAATATATTTTGAGATGTTCATTAAAATTGATGATTATGTTCTATGAAAAAGTTCTCAACATCATGGGTTATTTGAAAACATGTGATCATATCTTTGGGAAAGAAAGAGGAAGAAAATATTTTTAAATTCTAATGGTTCTTATATAGATCTCAATGTTCTGAACATCATCAAGTCATGATAAAAAAATGTGGTTTTGGAAGATATGTGAAAATTATATTTATGGTGTTTATAATAAGTGGAACTCTTCTAGTTGATGATCTCTAGTATGAGGTGAAATGGAAGCTGAAATTCTTTCAAGGCTAGGAATTTCAATGTGATGAAGATATAAGGTTAGAAAAGTGTTGATCGACAAATCCATCAGAATGGCTGATATACTAGTCAAAATGATTCATAGGTTGAACCCTTAGTTGTTGGTTTTTATAAATAAATAAATCATTATTTATACTATTCTATTGGAAAAGTTCTAGCACCAATTTATCATATGGGTCCAAACACTAATTCATCATACAAGCACTAACACCGATACAACGTCAAAATCATAGTTCTATCAGAGGAAAACCAAAGTTATTGAGTGTAAATGAGAAGAGAAGTTTCTAATTCTAGTAAACCTATTAAAGTTGTTATTAACAATGAATTGGGAATTCATAGATATTGATCGATCATATGGGATCATATACCAATCAATTAGATGAATCACAATAATATAGTTAACCATTTTCATAGAGAATAAGTTATAAATTATTTTAAATTAGATTAGACTTAGGATAGAAGATTTTTCACTGATAAAGACTCGAAGGATGAATTTAATCTGGCCATGTTTTCATTAGTCTGTGGAATTTTTAAACAAACAATGAAAGGTGAAAATACTGAAGTTGTTATCAGACTATTATTGAAGTGTTCTGATGTCTATAGAAGTTACAATAATGTTTATGAAAAAATAGTCTTAGTTGGTTTAGTACATTAGAATGATAATTATTATATTTTACATGTTATCAATTAGATCAACAAAATTAGATTAATATATAGTATTATAATACCAAATTGTATCACACTAAAAAAGTTTTTGTTAATTCGAAGAAGGTTAAAGTTGTGAGATGTTTTGAGAAGATTCAATAAGAATTAAAAAGAGTTAACAAGTATTGATAATTTTTCATAAATGATGTTGAAATGAATTTTAAATTTATGATTCTTTAATTACTATGAGAGAGAAAAAGAAATCGTTTTCCTACCCATTTCACTTTTATAGAAACCATAATTAGAGGTCAATCTAAAACATACTCTAACAATGTTCACATGTAGTCAAGAGTGAGAGATCTGAAGTTTAAAATTGGTAGAGGAAGGTTTCTAGATGAATTTTTTAAGAGAAAAATTTATAGAATTAGGAAGTATTTAGAACAAGTTGTGTTTATGGTTTTTGGATCAAGCTAAGCATTTAGACTAATAATTATATAGAAAGAAAGAAGCGAATAAGATTAGTTTCTAGACTAACAACTCATACATGTTTCGGAACAAAATAATTGTATTGATGAATTAGAGTGTGTGGTTAGACTAATTTTTCATAAGAAGACCATAGAATTTGTTCCTTCCTTCTTCAAGGTATGAAAGTGGAGATTTTTTTTTGAATAATTAAAAAAGTGTAAATTGTTGAAAGAGGACAGTAACTTTTTTGGAACAAACTAGTGAAGGTTTATAAACTTGTTACAAAATTATATTTCCGTTATTCATGCTAGAAGAATCACATGCACTATTTTATTGATCAGAGTGATACAAAAGTGCAAGGGTATTTCCTAATTTTTTTATCCAAAAAAAATGATTTTTTTCTAGTGGGTTTTGTGGTATTTCATTATTTCAAAACCATGCCAAGGATTAGCTAATATTATTGAGTAGTGAATCATGTAAATACTTGTGTTCCTAGGGATGTGTGAATGTTTTTTTTTTGAAAATTGATGATTCTTTTATATGAGGTTAATTTTGTTTTACAAGAAATATAAAATAAAAGAAAAACATAACATTGATTCCCCCCTTCCCCATCTTAGTGATCACACTAATACTGATTGGTGCTTTTCATGTTTAAGAGTTGTTTTAGTAATTTATAATATTAGACACAAAAATTAAAAAGGATGTATCGCAGGAAAATTTCATGGATATAGTTTTATCCATTTTATAGATTATATTATAATAGTACACTCCATAGTGAAAATTAAATCTCCCTAGCTGATGAAATTTCTAAAATAAATTTTGTACATGAGTGAACACAAGTACAATTTAGTGATAATTAAGATGATTGAAATTAAAAAATATCTCTATACGTGACCCATGATAAGAATAATAATAATTCCCACTAATATAAATTAGTAAATTATTGTAAAATATTGTAAAATATATAATTTATAATGTTATATGTGCTAGTGAACAACGATAAACCTTTGATGAGTTTTTTGGGGACGAGAAATGATTATGTAGAAATTGATATGGTAAATGTGACATGCATGGTAATTTTTGATTTAATACATATACCTTTCTTAAGATGCATAATTATCATGGAAATGAAAAGAACAACACATTGTAATGATTTGGGCCTTGTCATGTCAATAACGTGTGATTTTTATATGATATGGTTTGACATGGACACTAAGATCTAATGATATGTTATGATGTGACAACAAAATTTATGATATTCTTATATTTCTTGTAATATTTTAAAAAACTCTAGTGTCAATATAGTGTGATTATTTTATAGTTGTGATATCATACAATAATTTTAGATATAATTGTGGTTAGGTGATTGAATTGTGAGTGGAATTGATTTGATGTACTATTGAATAGTTAGTTTGACAATAAAGAAATAAGATGGAGATTTATAATCTATGATACATTTTTATGGTGTTGATGTGTGATAATTATGATGATAATGTATGGATAATTCTATTTATATAAGTTTGGATAGTAGAATTATAGTGTTGAGATGGGATGTTCAAATAGTCATCTCGACTAGTTGACACGGCATATTATCTTCAAAACTTACTAGCATGATCAGTTGTTAGATGACTTAATAATAGTTGGTGGTGAATTTATATGTTAAAGGAATGTTTTTATGATATCTTGATATGAATATAGTATTTTTTTTAATATTATTACACACTTTATTTTTGTTTAAATTTAAGTTTATGGAGTACCATTCATTGTACACCCACCACACAATAGATATTTTCTTAGTTGTGATCCAACATATGATTAGTTATCTGATGAACAGAATAACTAACATAGTATACCCTCTCCCAACCACTGGTTGATATATATTTTATATGGATTGGATATAGATATTTTGTATTACGGTTCTAATTTAGACATGGATTTGGATTTGGAGGGATTATCAAGTGGGTTGGTGACAATACATTAGATGATGGAAATGTGGACACTAGTTGATAGGGACTTGTTTTTAGGGACTCTTATATATTTAAAATCATGTGTAATATTATATATATAGTGTTATTTGTAGATTATTTTTTATTTGATCATGGGAACACAATCTGCTAATAATTGAGACTTATAAAATCATTCAATGTATACCATTATAATTTAATATAATTATATGTAGTATATTTGGAAGCCCTGAAGATAAGATAGTCTAATAGTTGAGTTTTGACTTTAAACCTATGGGTAGTATTGGATGGTGACATCCTGAAAGTGTATTTTGATTTTAATATTTATATTATTATGAAAGCATGATATTGACCTATTTTATTCATCCTTAGGGGATGGACTAGAGGGTATATAGATATATGCACCCATACTTTTTCATATAATGTTATATGTTCATGTTATTAGAGGTGCCGAGTAGTATTGGATTGGTGACCAAATCTAATTTGAGTAACTGGATATATAAGAGTTTGTTTCATATACCACTGAAATATATATTGTTCTTGGGTTTCTTAATACATGTTGGGGTTTAGTAGTTGTCTTTCCATATTTTTAGATTTATTTTATTATGGCTACATTGAATAAAATTCTTTTATTTTTTATATTAATAATTACAATTTAATGTTATTCCCTTATTCATGGTTATGGTTTTATTTTATTATACCTTCTTATGACATCTTCTCTAAAGTTTATCATCTTCAATTTTAGTGTTAAAGCCCCTTGATGTTGTTAGGATTAGTTGTGAAAAAAAACATTTTCTATCCAACGAATTATATATTTTGGAAGGAGTGGTTCTACAAGTCTAACTTATAATGTACATATGGAGCTGAAAAATTAGAAATGAAAATGATTATAATTATGGAAGATATAAATATTAGATGATTACAGTCAGATAATAGTCAGTCAAAAATTACCCATAAATACACAGATAAAGGTAGTGTGGAAATGTAAAGAAAATTTAGGAAATTAACTCTTAGATACTTAAGAGTCACATTTAAGAGTTTTAATAAGTGGGTACTTTATACCTGAAGATGGAGTTGATGTGGGGAGTGTATATTAATGAAAAAAGGAATATCAATGGAGATAAAATTTGGTGAACTTATCTCCATGATGATACGAAGGAGATAACGACTTGTTCCTCTATCAGTTTTCGACTATATTTACAATGTTGAAGACATTATTTTCTATGACTAGTGAATTGTAATCATCTTCTGATTCTTCAATAAAAGTGTTATAATGTCTCCCACATGGATAAAAACTTATTTCTAAACCATCTAAAAACTTTTGTTGTTATTTATAATTTATTTATTTTATTCATTATCGTTCAGAGATATTTTCTAGGTAATTTGAAGGATGGTGATTCGTTGCAATGAAATAGTAATAGTTTTCCCCTATTTTATGGTTCATTTAGTTTTTTGGTTTGTTCAGGTGTTTTTATCCCTTTTATGTTTTGGAGGTGTAAATTTTTGAGGTTTAATCAAAAGGTTCTAGGGATACAACAAGTAATATCAAAGCCTTAGTTATAGAGATTCAGACCAACAAAACCTGGTGAAGGTGATTCATATCTCAGTTTAGCAGAACTACTATGATTCTTCCCTATAATATCATTCTAGTAATAATATGTTAACCCTGATAAATGTTTTGTAATTTTGTAAGATATCATTATCTTTGAAATTAAAGGAATTATATAAGGGTAAGTTCTGGGTGGAGATATTCAAAAACCTAGTTTTTGGATCCTATATGATACAAATAGAATATTTTCTACTATATGGGATCTTCATCTTTTTTTGATGGGTACCAAGTTGGAAGAAATAAATAATGAAAAATGGGAATGGATCTCAAATAATGAACTTGAAGTGATCTAGATTCTACTGGTCCAAAATATGGAATATAAAATATAATAAGTAAAAATTGTATAAAAATTTATAATGTCACTAAATTATATGTATTATAATCCCATAATGATTAACAAGGTGTTCTTATTGCAAATGATATACAACATGCGGATGTTGGAAGGAAATCTTTTTTACTATCAAATTAATGACTTTTATATGATTATAGGTCAGTTGGAATTAGTCAAGGTGAAAGTTAGAGATCCATGGTGGGAACTGTTTTACTCTCATCACTCTTGAGATCATGGGACATAATGGTGACTGCGGTGAGTACCGAAAGAGGTAAATTCTAAATTTTGTTTATAAAAGTTAGGGACCTTATCTAAAATGAATAAATTTTTCAAGATATCCATGAATATTCAGAAAATTCTTATGCTGTGGAGGGAATGGAGCGTTCCATAGAAAAAAAGTTCACAAAAAGGGTAAAATAAAGAGAAGTAAAAGTAGGAGTAGCTCAGTGGAATGTAGTCCCATGTGTAGGAATTATGGGAATAAAGGCCACCCAAAGAAATATCATAATGAATGGAGTTTCAACTCCAGATGATATGATTCTAGAATTAGATTTGTGAATCCAGTGTTAAAATATATAATTTTTTTAAAAGTATCTCTAGTTTACTTAAGTCTTCATTTATTGATTATAGATCTTCTTCTCACTCAACTTATGATAGAGGGAGTATGAGGAATTATACGTTCAAAATTCCTTGTAGGGTCCCTCTTATGACTGAAAATTAAATTTTTATTAAGATAAACTCCCTTTTAAGGGGTAAGGGGAAACCAAACGACTTCAAAAACATAAATACAATCAAGAACCACAGTCCAAAGTCCCCTAACCAAAAACAATCCGATTCAAATCTTCCAAGACGTTCCCCTCCCCAACATCAAAATAATCTGATGAGCCTCCACCTTACATCGCTGCACAGAAATCAGTCTCGTGCATGAATGCACAGCACAGAACTGGCGGCAAACGTCATACCCTCTCAAACATCCAATTCCTAAAATCCATGATCTGTGAAAGCTCCTTTCTCTGAACCTCTTCTAAATCCATCCTTTGAGAAATCGGATGCATTGACCAAAGACCGCAGACCGTAGTGCCATAAAACAATCATACCAACATAATATCCAAACCTCAAATTCAATGATTCAAACATATGATCAATCATGAATTCATAAATCCATAAAAATCTCACACTGAAAACAACAAACCAAGAGAAATCGACTTCATCCAGGACCAAAAAATCAAGAACCATGGTTGAGCTTAAAAAATCACATACCACATCCCATTCCAAATCAAATATGAAAATCAAACTGATCCTAGGAAGAACCTAATTGCATATAATAGGTCAAGAAGAATGTATAAATCACAAAACAAGAATACCAGTTTCAAAAGTCGTTACCTCAACCAGTCACCCGAACACCAGAAAATCAGAAAAACATCTACCACAAGAATAAAATTTTACTAGATTTTCATGAATTAAGGCACATATCAGGGTTAAGTAAGTAATTAATTTCCATTAGAAATCTAGATTGTGAGGGTTTATATAATACATTCACTGATATAGCAAATATATTTTCACTTTTATTCATGTTGGTGTCCAAAGTTGTGAAGAATGGAACTTTGTTCTTAACTAGAGTCTCAGAAGGTGCAATGCATACTAGAAAAGAAACATCTATAATGTAATTTCATGGTAGCCTAGGTCACTTAACTGAGAATGAGTTGAAAATCCTATATATAAAGATATTAATAATAATTCGAATCATGGAGCATGGAATATGTGAATATTGTGGCCTTTGGAAGAAGTGAAAGGTTTTATTCCAAATTTAAGGTAAGACACTAAATAACCAGATGTTATATTTGTTTCACATTGATTCATTGGGGTCAGATTTAGTTCATTCTCATGGAGGGTTATTGTACTATGTTACCTTCATAAGTTATGTAACATAAAAGGTGTGGGTGTTCTTTCTTAAGAACAAGTTTGAGTAATTGAAACCCTTAATCAAATGAATATATATGGTGGAAAAGGTGACCAGATCAAAACTAAGTTATTTGTGGTCTCATAATGGTAGGTTGTATGGAAATAGGTAATTCTAAAGGTTTTTTTGGACAAAATAAATACGGTTTCTGGTGATTGTACTAGGTACTTTAAAATATAATATATTTTTTGAGAGGATAAATCAGATGGTATATGAAAAGGATATGAAAATGAGAATTCCTATGGGGTTTCCTAGTGTTTTTTGGGAAGAAGTGGTGAATTTCGAAGCCTAACTGATAAAAAGAGTCTTTATCCATTAGGGTAGAAACATCCAAAATCCTATTGATTTGGAATAAAGGTTAAAATAACTCATCTCATAGTCTTCAGTTCACTCACATACATCCTTCTTGATATTATGCAGAGAGGGTAATTCATGAGCTTCTTTCTTTTTAGGATACCAAGATGAAGATTTGGGTTTTAGACTATGGGATAAAAACTCATTTAAGGTTATCAAAAGTCACAATATAATATTAAATGAAGATTTTCTTTTTAATATTAGAAAAAGGTAGATGATACTGATGTGATCAATGTATATTTTAAGTTTGATGTCTAACTAAATAGATTTCCAAAATTTATGAATATTCTAGATAGTTATAAGAGTTTGATAGTTCAATAATCACCATACAATCCAAAAGAATATTTGGATTATAGTCAAGTTATGATGGTGTTTCCATGGTTGGAATGAATATAGATCATAGTAACTATGGAAGATAATGGAAGATCTCAAGAAGATACGACACTAGATGCAATATTTTTAGAAGGATATTATATATATGGGGTGATGCATAGTTCTACCAAGATCATTCATGAAGTACATATATATGGAAGTGATCTTCATTACTTTATTCTCATAGATGATGGAAAAACTAAAATCTTGGAAGGTGTTGTAATTCTAAAGTAATTGAATAGGTGAGAGTTATCTATGATAAATGATACTTATTCAATACATGTGTCTTCAAATTGGGATCTAACAAAAAGGCATACTTGGAATAAAGTAATATAGAATAAATGGGTTTATAAGATTAAGTAATAATAATATGGTAGATGATGGTACATTGAAAGGATAGTCATGAAATTGTTTTAACAAATGGAAGGTGTGTGTATTTCTTGAGATCATTTATTTGGTTTTTTAATATATTACTATTTGGATAGGGATCAGCATGGTTACCATGGAAGGAAATCATCAAGATTTTTTGGATGTGAATTCCTATTTTCTCTATATGGATTTAATAAAGAAATTTTCATGTTGGAGTTAGTAGTTTTCATAGATAAATAAAACATAAATCTTTTTTGCAAGTTGATGCATAGAATTTATAGATCAAATTAGGTAGCATGGAAGTGGTAAAAAGGTTTAATGCCTTCATAACTCAGTGGAAGTCTATCCAGAGTAATGTGGATTGTTACTGTTATCAGAAGTGTATGATGATAGGAGCTTCATTATTCTAATTTCCTATGTTCATGACATGTTAATTTATAGTCTCATTAAGGAAAGGATATATGAGATAAAGGATCAATATTCTATAATATTTGGGGAGAAGGGTCTCGACTTTGATAAAATATTGTTGGGGAATATAGATTGGAAGGGACTTGACTTCTAGAACATTGTTCTTAAATTTTTATAAATATATCCAAAAGTGGTGGAATTATACGAAAATGGAGAGAAGAATACAATTACCAGACCGTTTTTCAAACATTTCATATTGATAAAAAAGAATCCACCATAAAAAGAAGCATAGTAAGAGTACATAGAAATGTTTCTCTATGCGTCAGAAGTTAGAAGTTTGATGTATACCATCGATTGTAATCAACTATACATTGCAAAAGTTATGGAAGTTATTAGTAGATTAATGAATAATTCAAGAAGGGTCATATGTTAATTGGTTAATAGGTTTATCTAGAATTTAAAGGTTTCTTTAATTTTTTCTCTTTTATTCATAACTGATGAAGCATTTCAAGGCATTGTAGACAATGATTATGAATGATATTTAGACATGTTTAAGAGAATAGTGGTCTATGTGTTCATTTTTAATGGATGAATATGATTTTTATGTATAATATTTAACCATTATTTGAACTTTCAACAATGAAATTAGAGTATATTACTTT
This sequence comes from Viscum album, assembly GCA_963277665.1. Classification (NCBI taxonomy): domain Eukaryota; kingdom Viridiplantae; phylum Streptophyta; class Magnoliopsida; order Santalales; family Viscaceae; genus Viscum; species Viscum album. The sequence goes on from OY728159.1 coordinate 1,224,028,564, forward strand.
AATTAAATCTAGGAAGGAGTTAATCAGCCTGATGAGGTTGTTGGAAGATCTCAGAAGAAGGCTATAATTTGGAATGATATTTTTTTGATTCCTAGAGTGTAATCCACTTGTCCAATAAATTTATGTTTCATTCCATAAAAATCACATTAAGTTGAAGTAGCACTTCATTCGAAAGTTTTTAGAAGAAAAACACCACATCGATGGAAGATTTATAGATCTCAGAATCTAGAAGATATACTAAAAAATGTTGTAGTTTTTATGGTAGTACTACTCCTCAGTCGAGCAGAGATGATTGGAAGAATGGTGGGGAATAATGTAGCTACAAATTATTGATCATGAATGGAAGGAATTATATGGATTCTAATATAGGGATCATTGATGAAGCTTGAAAATGATTCTCAATTGAGAGAATGTTTGGATCACCTATGAAACCCATTATTGGGATAAAGAATTAGATATTTCAAAAATGAGTGGTTCAAGAATTATTTCTGAAGTACAATTGTAGATATAATAAAATAAATTTTAATGTCTTAAAATATAGATGTTATACAAATCATATTATATTGTCCAGATGATAAGAAATCATAACTTACCACTAAAGTATCTAGAAGAGGTAGTACAGAGATTAAAAGGATTTATATTAAATTAAATTTTGGGTATATAAGAGTTATCTCACTGGGTTTTTGAAAGTGAGAACTGTGTTCTAGAATATGGATTTGAGGTTGTGATATTCCTTATCTAAACAAATGGATATCTATATAGATCATATCTAGTGGAATTCTCCCCCAAAAAGATTGGATGGCGGTATGTACAAGTTTCATTGGAATATTACTGCTAAATTTATTATAGTGGATAACTATTATTGTATATATTGTGAATTATAATCATCATATTATTCTTTAATTAAAGTATTGTAATATTCCCCTTTTCAATTATGACTCATGTATGGACCATGTAAAAACTTTTTTTATTCTTTTTTTTTGTATTTCTTTCAATAATTTTCGTTTAGAGTCCTTCGATTGATTATTCAGAGGTTGGTGATTCATTATGGTGACTTAGGTGTGTTAGTACTTTAAGATTCATTTTCTTGATTTTATGGGTTTAATCTATAACTTATTTTTCGCATTTTATGTTTCATAGGAATAACATTTTTTATTTTAAACATAATATTCATTAGACCAAACATATGTTAGTTAAAATATTGTGTCCTGTTAGTGGAGTCCCTTAAGGGTCAATTTATCTATCTAGGTAGGTTTCCTAGTGATAAAATTTCGTGAATGGGTGTATAAAATAATTTTTATGGAATTTATATTGTAGTTCATAGATACACATATGTGAGGTTTTGGTTGGTTTAAGAAGACTTGTTAAATATTTCTAGAGATATTATACATTATCCTAACAGGAAAGGGAACTAAACTAGGTTGTGGCCACCAATTCCATTCTTTGTAAGGAATTTCATTTTTAAACTATTTTTAGTAAATTAATAATTGATTATAGGATATATATAGGTTATAATATGAAATATATAGTTCTTTGGACATAATCTATGCACATGTTTATTTTTTATAAGGGAACTATTCTAGGATGGATAATCGTGAAGTTAAAATGATATCTTATAAATTTTTATCTCCATTATACTATAAACATATTGAGATTTATGGATTTTTTTGAATGTGGTAACATACCATGGGGGAACTTATATATGAATACACGGTCGAATGTTATTCAATTACACACCTATCTTAGTGCCACCGGTAGTTGATAGTAAGTCTTATAGAGTCTTTATCCAAGGTCCTGAGTATGTGGGACCTTTACATGCTATTATAACAATGATTGATCTCACTATGGAGTTAGAGATAGATTTTTTTAGTGAGATTTTGTGAGTTGGGATTGAGGGTTGAATTGAGAGATATGGTTAACTATTTTTATTTGATTTAATATTCACGCCCTCTTTGACTACCCATTTTTTGTTCACTTTAATGGATTGTGGTTCTATTATCATTTAATGTTTGGGTAACCATTGATTACTTAGTTTAATTTATTTATTATGGTGAAAATTGTGTTATTATGGTTTATATATCTTTAATTTTTCCTTTTTACCATTCTTATTGGGATCATGATTTCCCATGATATTTTAGACTTGGAAATTAGTAAGAAGTGAGAAGATGGATGAGATATGTCATATTCAGATTATTTATGGTGGATGGTATTTTTTTATGAAAATATTATCTCATAGTTGGTAAAAGAAGGATTAAAATAATTATTTTTCTTTAGTAAATGAGGTTCTTGTCCTGGAGTATGAATATAATATTACTTTGACAAATTGGGTTAATGATTTTGATAATGGATATCCTTTTTGGGTTACATGGTGTATAATGCATTCCATAGAAAATGTTGATCAAACCTTTTTATATGAGACTTTTTTTGGTATTAGTGAGGAGTTGAGTAAAGATATTCTATGGAAACTTTGATATGAGAATGTATTTTATGGATAAGTTTTAATTGTGATATTACTTCTTTATTTTCTTTGATATGTTATGATAGATGATATAGATTGAAAATACTTTTTTTGGAACATGGATTGACATTCTAGTTCCACATTTATGAACATAATGATAGTTAATTTCATGGTAATGATGATTCTAGTGGGAGTCTAAGAACAATATATATGATTGAAATATTTATGAATGATATCCTACCCAAGATCAGTTAGACCAAAAAATTAGACTTACACTATAAAAAGGTGGCTTTCTTAAGGGTCAAATGTTTTGGGTTCAAATGGACAAGATTTCATTATGAGTGATTTTTGTGGATGGAACTGAGTAACATGTTACCATTAGTAAATTTGGTAATATTTTTTCTCTGATGAAAAAACAAAAAGTTGATTTCATTATGAGGTATTTACTTCGAAGATTATTTGTTATCCTGGTTAGAGTCTCTTTCTCATTTAGGAACCTTTATGATGTCTTAGGTAGACAGTTTAAGGTTATTGGAGTGACCATGTCCCTGTTAACTTTGTATTGTGGTATTATAGGTCCCAAATAAGTATCATTATTAAGGACATTAAGCACATGTGTGTGATTAGATAATTTTAATTTTTTCATTGGTTGTTTTAATGGTATTATCTACTGCTAATACTATAAGACAAGTGATAACAATTGGATTGTGATTATCCTAATACTTGTGAGATATTAAAATATCATATAAGATAATTGATATATATATATATTTATTTAATCTACTAGTACAATATGTAAGATAGTGATTAAATAGGTATTGATGGCATAGTCGAGTTAAACAAATGACTAGTGTCAAAATTAATGAGGTATTTATAAGGATGATGTGTAAAATTCAAATAAAATTGAGTTTAAATTATTTACTATAATAGGGAATCCTATGGATGGATTTAGGAGTAGTGGTATCTTGGGATTAGGGAAAACTATATGGATAGGTTTTGTATTTTCATAGAAGATATAGGTTTATTAAGTTCTAGAAGTTACGGATGATAAATTTCATTTTTCCTTTATCTAGTGATAGAATCCCTTTTAAAAGACATAAACAATGATGTAACCAATGAAGTTAAGAATTTTTATGTTATAATCCAGATGTCTTTTATCCTAAGGGTTATAAAACACAACATATTACATTGAAATATAATGGTGACATTTATCGAGTTGTGAAGAGAGATTTCCGGTCAGTTTTATATCCCTAATTAGTGGTATATTCAATATTTATGAGGTTGTACCATGGATTTTAGTGAAAAAATAATTTACTAAAAAAATTATAAACATATTCTTAGTATTGTATTTAGTGATAAATAATGAAATTAGAAGTTTGTGATGTTGAGTTAAAGTGTTGTTAATAAAATATTTGAAGTTATTTTTTACGATTATTTTACTAATAATCATTATATAAAATTGTGGAATTCTACAATATTGGCTTGCATAAATACTGGAAATAAGAATTACCTACCTAATTTAATATTAAAATTCATTCATTGGTTTTTCTATAAGGATATTCATTGATTTCTTCAAGAGAGGAATATTTTAATTGATTGTTTTAATGCTAACTTGTTTTTTAGATCCTATGGAATTTCAAATATTAGTAAATTTACTCAAATAGAAGTATGAGTTACCCTATGTTATTTTACTTTTTGTTTTCACTTAGGAATGTTTATTATTCATAAGATAATGATGTTGTGTACAGTTTCATTTACTCTTAGGTTGGTCAGTGGTTTCTATTTTATTCTTAAGTTTAAGAGGATGTTTTTGGATAAAATAATAATAAATTTTAACCAAGTTTTGTGAAACCCTATATGACTTTATATAAATATGATACATGGATTGTTTATTAGTGCTTCCATAACTGATAGGTCATGGGAGGGAAGATGATTCCTTAGTTAAAGTATTATGGAGACCTAGACGTGTGGATATAAACATCCAGGTTTGGGAGTGGTTCGCAAAAATTTACCCAATAGGTTGAAGCCATTGCTTGTAACATATCTAGGGTTATTGATTCCATAGAGACCTAAGAAGTAAACTAAGACACACATATTTTTGGTGGGATTTGGATATAAAGTGTCCAACATTTTAGATATTTTTATTTAAGAGTAAGAAACACATTAAGATTAAAATTAAAATGATTGATGCAGATGTGTTGATTCTAGGTTGTTCCTAAGGCAATATTGGATGGAATTTTTTTAAAATATTTCAATTTCATTCATTTATAATGTAACCATTCAATAATATAAGAATCGCCTCATCATTCACTTATTCAATCCTTACATGATTTGAATTCCAATAACCTAAACACATATAGAATTATTTTCATGGTCACTCTATGTTATAAGATCATATTCACACTAAAAATATATAGTTTTTAAATTGGAAAAAGGTGAAGAATAAAATAAGTCATCGAATGGAAATATAAAACTAAATATCAAATTATAAGTTTAAATAACAACATAATAACATCTAACTTATCTAATAAAACTTCATAAAATCAACCCATTTCAGGTTTTTAACTCTATTGATGCAAATATCACAATTGAAGATGGAATTTGACTCATAGAAGCTGGATGAAATAAAGAAAAACAATCAAATCATGAACACTTTGGTTGTTGTGTTAATTGATTCACTCCACGAAAATAATAGTTTACACTTATTAAGAAAATGAAAATAAGATAATACAAGACGAAAAACTAGATAGTTTTTAGCTACCTACAATTGAACAGCAACCTTAAAACAACTTAACAATACTATGAAAGAAGATGAAATTTTTAAGACAAAATGAGAATGGAAAAAAAATATCTAAGTGGAACTAATGTTTTAGAAATTCATTCTATAAATTTTTAACTATGTGTTTATTCCAAATAACCCTCATTAGTTATTTAACATTTCAACCCCTTGAAAGTAGGTGTAGGTACAAGTTTTTAATCAAGAGGGGTGGTTGGTTTTACAGAAATTGTTTCACTTTACTTTTCACACTTTTTTGACAAACCAAAACTCCAAATATCAAAAAGTGACCACATAAAAACTTTTTTATCCTTATTAATGATACAAACATAAAATTTCATGTTTATTTGGAACCTATATCCAACATTATGGGAAAAATACTAAAGTTAGTTTTTTATCTTTATGGACACTTCACATTCCAAATATCCAGTTTATCATGAATTTATGATCGCAAAAACAAATGAATCTAAGTGGGCCATAATTAATGAAAATTTTACCTATAATATTTTATATATATGTAGATTAAATTTAATCCCATTTTAAATAAATATTATGATGTTATTAATGAAATTGTGGGCATTCATTTTGTTTTGTGAAATCTAGCTTATAATTTTTTATCTTCAAATTATTCTTCTAGGATAACCTTTCGAATGACTAAAGTAGATTGGTAAATAACATAATGAAATTTTATACATTTTTTACTCCATACTAATTAACACTTTGTGCATCATATGACTCTAAATATGGGTGTTACATCCATTTTGATGACTAGATTCCCAATTTATTGGCCCATAATTTTCTGGATTCGAGGTCCAAAATGTAAATCATCTATTGTGAATTTTTCACTGCTCAGGATGTAAAAAATATTACCCCCAATTTTAATATATTATTTTTAAAATTTAAAATTCAAATAATTAACAAATATTTTTCTATAAGGTGATGATTAAATGGACAAATATTTATTCATTTCAAACCATAATTTCAAATTTGATTAGAAATGATGTTTACATTATAAAATAAATTAACATTGGATTTTATTAACAAAAAAAAGAAACTAAATCACTTAAAAACAAATAAAATTATTCATTTTTATGGGAAAATCATAACACAACTCTTTAGTTTTTCAAGTCCCTATAATATTACTTACACATAAAGATTAAAATTTAATTCCCTTATCTAGACACATTTTGACATGCAATTTTTTCCACTATAACTTCACATAAAATAATAATGAAACAGATAAAAATACTTTTAAACAATCTAAGTACACAAGAAGATCCCCAACCCAAAACCATTTATTTTTTTAATATAAAAATTACCTTTCATCCAATTCCAGTTAAGCATAAAGATGCATTTTACATCAAAAAATACAAGGGGTTCATTTTTACTCAAGGGGTAAATTATGGATCCACTAGGTGGGAAACACATTTTAACCTTAATATGAGAATATATTTATTTATTTATTTACCATAATTGATATGAAAAGGTTAACTCTGGATAATCCAACTATGGAGTCACTATCCTCAAGTGCATGATTTCTTACAAATAATCAATCTAACACTCTATAATGAAGATGTACAACCTAAATGTGAGAATGAAAACTTTGAAGACACTATCTCCAAGTTCTAGACACCACAAATTATTTCAATCCATATCTCTACAAGGTCATCTCTACCTGGTCATTTTATTGTTATATTTTATTATTTTATTTTATTTATAGTCAAATTAAACATAAAATGATCATATAACCTATTCTAAAATAAATAGACTCCAATTAATCAAACACGCACCACACAATATAAGGAATGTGCATTGTGAATTTTTTAATAAAATGCATGAAAATATAGATGGTCAAAAAACACAATTGAAAACCATGCTTGTAATGTTTTTTATGATCTAATAACACCTATTGGACATAGTGGAAGCAATTAGAAATAAAATATGAGGATCTCCCAAGAATGATAAATTAAAATTTTGATAAAACATAAATAAAGAACATGTTGTAAATGAGTGTACCATATAATGGAGAGAATATGAAACATATTCAAACTCTATCACAAGGTTTTAATAAAGATAACCTCAGTGGAAAAAAGCATCCTACTTAAATAGGTATATATGGGCCGATCTGAATCATCTAATGATCAAATGGAATTTTACCTCCCTATATGTTCTTATTGATCCTCTACTGAAATAGATAAGAATAAATAAAGAAATCAGTTATGGGGTATTGGAAAACCATGAGGATTAAAGTCCAAACTAATATGATAGGATATGGTTGCAGGTTTTATATAGAATTTGAGGAAACTTATAGGTGGTGTATGAATTAATTCAATAATTTATAACACATATATTAATTTCTCAGCTAATCCACGCATCTTATTTATGAATTCATTTAAATCCCATTCATTTCATCTTATGAAAAATATATTTTAATGATATCCATGGTGGAGGATTAATCAGTTGTCCAATTGATACTACCAACATAATTAGTATAATATATATATATATATATTCCATTATGAATTAAAATCACAAATTTCAAGTAATACATATTATATATATCATATATATATATAAGGTTTTTGGTAACATATCTCATTAAATCTTAGGCTTTCACTAAATCCTATACGACTTTATACGATTTTACCTTATATTATATCATACTTAATAACTTTTGAAACCATATCCAAAATACCTTTTGGATATCTTTCAAAAGTATTTTGTAAATCCATCATTAACTTAACCTTTTATTACATCATATGCAATACCCTGTGAATACCCATCCAAATAACTTTTTTATTAACTCTAAAACACTTTTACAGTATCTATTTGATTCAAACTTGATCCTCATTCAATAAACTGCAAAGTGTGACCCCACAAGCCTTTATAACAATGAAAACAAATGAAAATCAATGAATAAATGTCATTAAACAAATAATAGCCTCTAGAAAAGAGTGAATCCTACTAAAAATATAAAGGGATCTGGCATGATATCCATCAAACACATGTATCTTTATACCTATATGGATTAATATGATCGATGAATACAGCACAAATAATTCATCATTATAGAAAATAACATGAAATACCTATTATCCAGATAGATATATAACATTTATTTATAGCCACACACTCCCACGTTATATCTCAGTTGAGGGTCCAAGTTTCATTCTCATCAAATGAGAGGGCACATCCCATCTTGGTTAAGCTCCAACTAATGATAGGATCGGCAACACACCCAACCACCCCATATTAGATAAGTCAATATATAGACATACATAAGTAGGGTATCAAATTATGAAGGATCTTAAAATAGGTGTCTCTCCAACATAACAAATTAGGGACTCAAATATTAACCATGTACCCTTAGTATTCCAAATAAATTGGTATGAAACTACATGGGGTACACTTAGTAGGTCATCTAATTCACATAAAGATTCATATTATCTTTTTCGTTTCACATGAGAACATCATGTATCTCTATACAAGAATCCTACTCATTCCAACCGGAACACTTCATAAAAAACTATAATAATTTATGAATAACATCAATTATGGAAAAAATTAAATTTATACTTTTGGAGTTCAATTATCAATTCACTTCATAAAATGTTTATCTATATATAGATTCATATAGACAATCTGAAAGAATGACAAAATGGAGGATACATTTAACAAGATACGTTTTAATATTAACAAAATATTTAATAATATTTAACAAAACCAATATAGGAATTATTTTATCATATTATATATGATTAATTTCCAGATTAGCCTTATATTTACTACACTTTTAGGGTTTTGTTAACACATTACATCATATATATAATATATGTCACATATCTATGTGAGCACCTAATAAAAATCTCCCATTAAACTCTTTAGTGGAAAAAACCTACTAAGTAATATAGTTTGAATAATGGTGAGATGTAGGAATCATATTCCAAACTATTCAACTTCCTGAACATATTCAAACTTATTAACTTCACAACATCAAATGAAATAATGTCATCTTTTGTCGTCTATTTAGATATATTTATAATTTCATCATCATCATACATGTAATGTTATTTCATCAAAAAAGATTCTTGAAATAATTTATCTACTTACACCATTGTTTTTCAGTACTCTTAGGATCTTTTAGGATAAAGTGAAAAATGATTTATGATATTAAGTGGAAATAACAAGATTGATTACATTATTCATTTGTTAATTTTGAACCTCTCTAAGTTCAAATATAGTCTAAAAAGTTTCTTATATTTTATATTCATTTAAGAATATCTTTCTAAGATACACACACCATTTAGTATTGAGAAATAATATTTATTTCTTTTGGTTAGAAAATTAAACAGATAAACTATATCATATATGGTATTATATATGTTTGGAGCATTTTTATTCTAAAAATACTTTATTAAAATACATATTCCTTATCAAATAACTTTCAAAATTAATTTCTATAACATTTATACATAACATGAACATTTTATATAGTTTCAAAAACTCTTTCAGGTATATCATGGATAATCCAAATATATTGAATTTTTACTCTTCCTATCTGAAAAACATAGATTTAAATTACCCTAATTTGATTCTTAGAGAAATGTTTTGGAACTTTTCAAAAAAGCATTATTATTCTAGTTTGAAATTTTGCCTAATTTTATAATCTATAAAACACTTTAGAACCTATACATAATATTCCTAGTTTATATATATTCAAAACACTTTGAGAATATCGGGTAAACATTTTTTAATTCAATCATACTATAATAAAACATCAATATATTGAAATAATATATATTCCCTAACCTAAAAACCCATTTTTAGCCTCTCCTTAATGCATGTTATAAATCATACAAATCAGAATGATGAGTATAAAAAGTAACATACCTCATTTTATTAAACAATATTTTTTTCATGCTCTTCCCAAGGGAAAATGAGATAATATACATATTATGAAAAGTTTATAGAAACATGAAGTGTACAAGTTATCAATTAAAAAACTCCTTTACTCCATTACATGAAAGAAAAACTTCAATATCAAAACTTTATTTCATTTTTAAATTACACGTATTTACAAAATTTGTAAAACCAATAATTGATATTATATATCAGTCAAAATAATATAATTTATTTCTATAACCAATGATGTTTTAAGATTAAATTTAGCATAACCAACTCATTTAGAATATTAAATGATATTTGATTTTAATTTTCATATTGAGAATAAGAGACTAACCTCATTAATTTACCCAATCATAGTGATTACATGAGTTGTGAATAAGATTACTTTGGTGATTTTCTATCTAATACCTTTGAAACATTAATTCAATCACTCTATGTTTCCATATGCATCTAGATTCACTTTATTTATAATTTTCATACATGGTTTCTAAGGAATGAATTATCTGACTCATGGAATACTTGTTAAGAACTTTTATTAAATTAGCTATTTTTTAAGAGATTTACTTAAGCTACAATTTTTAAAATTTTATTACTTTAATATTCTTCTTCCAAGGATTAATCACAAGGTTTATCTTAATTATGATGATGATATTATCAAAAATAGAATATTTTATTATTTCAATATCGTGTTTTATAACCACTTAATAAGGACTTTTAATAAATGGGATAACACTAAAATGATTACCCCTTTTAAAATTCATCAAACCCATCTTTGGGCCAAGATCTACAATTCTATAAGAAACAACTCCACATTAGTGTTCATTTGACAACTTTTTTATTTAGGAATGGTATCATACCAATCATATTATATTTGATTATTGTATATATGAGTGGAAAACCCTTTTTCTAATCTATCATATAAACAAACTCAACTCTATTAATATGGTATCCAAACGGTTTGGTATTCCCATCTAAGTTTTACCCAAATCAAATATTAAAAACAAGTTGACCGAGGAAAATCTGAGGGAACCCATATTTGGTGTGAAATTACTTGACATAATCTAGAGTCACATATTACTTTCTTATTGTACACAAGATAATCCAAGGGAACTCGGTATTGGAATGAAATAACCTTGTTCGATTATCTTGATCTTAACATGTGTCACTTTGAAAGGAATATCACACATAGTATTTGAATGAGACTTTTATCTCTTCATCTAATCTCATTTTATTCCTTTTTATTTATTCATTCTTAGTAATTTATTTTGGAATCTTATTCCCATAAAAAATCAATGTGTTCAACCCATATTGACGTGTAACTCTTTAAAACCCCACAATTTTATGATACTCGCACCATAAATATATGAATGCATCATATACATAAGTTACATTTACACTTTATGTAAAGGATTAAATTTATACAATATTGAAAACCACTATATGAGTAATCCCAGATTGATAGATAGCCAACCACTTTCAATTTCATATATAGGACATACGCCTCTAGGTAAGTAGTTAATTTGGCCCCAAATACCTTTAACCAGATATACTTCACTCAAGAGATAATTAAATTTACCATAAATCTAAAACCAAATATGTACAAGATATATTCAGAAACTAAATTCAAGATGATATCTTCAATTGAAAATTGAGGTCATGGTAGATGAATAACTAAATTCATTATCGTTCCTATCATGTAATGAAAGGATCTAACTTAAAGTAATTTTAACATTTTAAACTAAAGTATACACAATCTTTATACATTTTAAACATTTTACTAAATTTGAATAAAGTAGTGAATAAACATTAAATAAATGAAAAAAATCAAATATTTAAAGATGAGATAAATAATTATGAAAAATACATAAATAGAAGATAATTATAAACCCTTTAATAATTTTTCATCTTTAATGTTATGAACATTCCATGATACTGAATATAAATATTTTATACTAAATCCAATATGAAAACTTTCATATTTATCATTATATGGGATTTCCATTTTAAATATATGACCTTTTATGAATTATAAACAATTTACAATTCAATTTCTATAATGTAAACATTTTAAATAATATAAATATAACATACATAATTATAATTTTAAACATGCTTATATTGATCGTAAAAATACTTTTTATGTTTTTTAAAAAATACCCAAATAAGTACCTCTTTTATTTTGAAGAATTCAAAATAATTAATTATGAACCATTTGAAATTTAAATATAAAAAATTTATATTCTGACCTTATTTCATATTTTATAACCCTTTATTAAATAATTCTCGTTATTTATAAATAAACACATTTATTTATAGAGCATTAGTAAGGCAATATAATTTGTCTAAAAGGTATTTTAATTATTAACATTTGGAAATAACATGTTTTATAAACATTTAATTAATTATAAAAAAATTATAATTAATCAATCTATAAAACTTTTATTAATTAAAATATAAAAAAATACCATTTATAATTATTTATAAACATTTTATAAACCATTAAAACCATTATATATGTTAAAAAAATTCAATTTTAAAACATTTCATATTACCATTACAGATGGGGTATTTCAATGTAAGGTAAAATCCTTCTACCCTTACACAGGTCATCATGAAGCCCTTTTGTAAAGTTAAGTCACCAATTACCTTTACATAGATTAAATATAACACATTTCATAAATGTAATATGAAGTTAATATTTACATGGCTCATTATTAATAAGGTTACTAAAGAGATTACATTTACATGAATGCTTTATGTAAAGGTAGGTCTTGATTTACCTATATACAGCCTCCCAGTAACATTATGTAAGAGAAAAACCTTCACACAAACCATTGGTGTAAAGGTAATAAGGAGTTCACCCTTACACATACCTTCTATAAAAGGGTATGACCTTTACTCAAACTTTATCATGTAAGGGTTAACCACTCAGTAACATTTACATACCTTTATAAAAAAATAACTACCTTTAAACAACCCATATTTTTGTGTAAATATATGTTTTGATGGTCCTTATATAGAACACTCTATATAATTGAAATGCATCGGTTACCATTATTAATCTCATTTATATAAGGGTAAGGTGTTAGTTACCAGTATGCATCCCAACTATGTAATTGTAAACCCTTTTATGAAGTCAAATTTTAAAAAATGTGAAATAGAACCATTTATTGATTCTTCATCAATTCCATGATATATTCCATAAATTTAAATCTTGATTTCCCTCTAATACCACTATTAGGTTTTTTATGAGTCTAATAACACTTATTATACATAGTAGAAGAATTTTGAAACCAAATTTGAGGATCTCCCATACAATATTAATGAAACATGTGATAAAACTGAAATGAAGAACTTGTTTTTAATGATCATACCTCACACCAAAGAATATATAAAACATCTTCAAAATCTATCACATAATTTTGATGAAAATCACCAAAGTGGGTAACAAAAGAATTCATCCTCCACTGGTATCCATAGGCCCATCTGAATCACCTGACATTCATATGGGATGTATATTTCCACAATGAAATTATAGAGCCTATAATGAAAAGTAAAATAATAAATATAGAAATGGTTCAAGGAGTATCTTACAATCATGATTATCTGAATCCACACCCATACACCATCATATGGTAGTAGGGTTTATATAGAACCTGAGTACTATCCTTGGTGGTGTATAAATAAATTCATGTGTTTATAACCCATGTATTAATGCCTAGTCTAATTCATGCATCATATGCATGAATTCATTTAACTCCCAATAATTTCATCATAAAAAAATATATTTTAATAATATCCAATGTGGATGATTGATTAGTATTCCAATAAATACTACCAACATAGGCAGAATAACATATATATATATATATCCCATTATGAATGAAAATACCAAAATTCATATAATCCATAATATATATATATATATCATATATATATATAATACTTTAGGAAATATATCTCCTACAATTATTATTGAAACCTATGATCATGAACTTTAACTTTTTTAAAGATTAATATTAAGGTATGTAAAATCATTTAATATTATTTTTATTATTAATAAAGTTTGATATCACATGAAAGGAAAAATAAATTAAATTTTCCATTTAAGATGAAATTTTTCACAAAAAAACATGGATTTTTCATCCCCCCTTCAAAATAAAATGACATTTCCCATAATGTGCAATGATTCAAAAATCAGTAGGCTAATAATGTAGAGGGGAGAAGTTAAAGAATGAAAATTTAAATAAATCTATAGAATATAAGGACTTTTTTAAATATGAATACTCATAGGTAAGTAATTGATCATTCAGGCTCCATGTCACATGAAAACTCCACATGCATGATTAAAAATTATATTTCAACTCTAAAAATTATGTGGTGAAATTGTAATTCATAAAAATCCTTCAACTTGTGAATCTCATATAGAAACAACATTAGAGAAACAAGGAAACCGAAATGGGTTTATTTAATTAAATAACAAAAAAAAATTAAAATGAATCTAGTTTTCCTCTCAGATATTAATTAGTCATTAACTTGACATAGACCACCCAACTTGTCAAATTTTTTCTTATTAATACATTGGATCATTAAAATACTCTTCAATTTTAGGTTTGTGGTATGTTTTATTAATGTTTGTACCCTGTGATAGTTAGACTTCCACTAAAAGGATTGTGAATCTCATCTTTCCCATGACTGTAGATATGATATATAATATAAGGCCCCAATCACATCAATCACAAATTATCTAGGTGAAAATGAAGTTTAGAAGAGTAAAGGAGCACAGATTTTCCCAGTTCAAAGTGTTTTACTTTAAAATTACTTGATTGATAGCATTTAACTCTATATTTATTGATCCTTGAAATGTTATAAACCTCTATATTATGTTATTCAAGTTTATTAAGGTCCAATTTTTCTTTTTCGACTAAGGAATTGTCAGATTTTTTATTTTTGATGGGCCAATGTGATTCGTGCTAAATTTCAACTAGAAAATGGAAATATTTTCAAGAGACCAACCTATATGGAAACATTCATAGGATAGGTTTTTATGATATTTTATATACCCAAAGGGCATCCAAGAGTTTTATCAACCAATCTTTCATATATAGGTTTTAAAAAAATTCTATAATTTTTTTATTTCTTTATTAACCAACTTAGAATGAAAATTGGTTTTATGGTGGTAGTATATAGAAACTTTGTCATATATATCAAACTTTTACATGAGTTTTGAGAATGTATGATTATAGAAATGGGTTCTATAATCTCTAATGACATCCCTAGTAATTTTGAATCTATAAAAGATGTTTTCTTTACAGAAGTAAATCAAAACCTTGTGGTCATTAGTCTTAGTTAGTATAAAATAAATCCATTTAGACACATAATTGATATCTATAATGATGTAGATATGTCCCTGATATCTTGGATGTTGTCCCATAAAATCAATTCACCAATTATAAAAAATTTCAACAATTATATTCAAATTAAGCAGTAATTGGTTAATTTTAATGATGGATCCTATTTATTGAAATCAAGGACACCTTTCAAACAATTTATAAGAAAACCTATATAGTGTTGTCTAAAATAACCCACATTGATAAAAAAAAATTAGTGGATTTTTTTGTATAAAGTTTCCACTACATGCATATCCATGATATAAATTGATAACTACCTCTTACTCAGCATTAAGGACACATCTATTAATGACCAAACTAGGGGAAAACATTTTTAGATAGGGATTATATAACACATTGTGTTTAACATCATCAATAAATTTCTTCATATCTTGAGTTATCAATAATCATTGAAATATTTCTATTAAAAATATTATTCTATATTATCATACCACAAAAAATAACTCATAGAATAGAGATAATAATTTGGAAATGAATCAAACATAGAAATATAGGATAAATTATCCATGAATTCTAACCTAGAAAGTTGTTCACCTACCAAATTTTTTATTCCCTTTTATCCTTTATCACTATGTTATATTGTTACAAGAGAAGGACCCACATAATCAATTTTAACATAGTATCTTATTTTTGGAAAAGATATTTCAATTTTAAACAATCAATGAAAATAGTGATAAGGGGTCATAATAGGTTGGGTATTAAAATATATAAAGAAAACATTATAATGAGAAATTAATTTTCAGTGGTAGTGTAATTGATTTTTTCCTCATTAAATGACTTGTTCAGATATCCAATTAAAAATAAAGCTTTTTCCCAAATTTTTCTTAAGAAATATCCTACCACAATTCCCTTCACATCACAGATGATTTCAAAAGGAGTGTCACAATTAATAGATTTCATAATAGTTGGATAGATAAGACATAAATTGAGACTCTAGAAGGATTACCCATAACTTTTCATCCAAAAAAAGAGTATCTTTTATAAGAAAAGAATAAAAGGGTCATTCAATGGATATAAATTTCCTAATGAACCTTCTATAGAACCTAGTGTGTAGTAAAAAATAACATACTTATTTAATATTTTTAGATAGGGGGGTACAGACTATATATACCATGAATTTATTAATCTCTATCCCTTTACTAGAGATAAGATTCCCTATAAGTAATCCTTCATTTAGGTGGTAATAGAATTTTTACAAATTTAAAAAAAACATTATACTCACATTCTAATAAATACCACTAAAAAATACTCATTTATCTCTCAAATTTACCCCCAAAATGGATAATTAGTTCATAAATACTTCTATACACTCCCCCAACATGTTAGAAAAAATTATCATTGTGTACGGCTAAAAGGTACCATGAGAATTACAAAACCTGAAGGGTATTATCTTGATGGAAAAACTTCCAAATGGATAGGTAAAAGATATATTGCCTTGTTATTATAAGTGAATATTCATTTAGTTGTAACATAGATAACTATATAGGATATAGTAGAACCCATGTCTTTCCACTCATTCAGAAACATGATCAATGAAGGGTAAAAGAAAATGATCTTTATTAGTGCATGAGTTGAAATTCTTATAGTTAATACAACCCCCCCCCCATCCACCGATCGCCCTTATTGGAATTATTTTTCCATCATTATTGGTTATCATAGTGATTCCATCATTTTTAGGATCCATTTGAACTAGGATTACCCACGCAAACCTAGAAATGAGGCAGATAATACTTGCTTCTAATAACTTAAGGATTTATTTTTTTACAACTTCCATTAAATTGGGATTACGTATCTATTCGGGTTTTTGATAAGGATTTTAATTTTATTAATGTAAAAATATATGGGTCCCAATTAGTGGGTAAATCCCAGGAATATCAGAAAGGATCCATCCAATTACTTTATTTTGATTTATTAAAACATCATGTAAATTTGAATCTTAATGGGACTAAAGAGAATAAGAAATTAAAATGTAAGGGTTTGGTTATGCCATATAAATAAATACATATTTGAGGAAGGTGGGAACTTTGGTTCAAAAAAAAGTTGGTCAAAATCACCTAAGTTATATTTGGACTTTGGATCAAACTATTTTATTTTTTTTTAAATTCTAGGAAGAATAAATTCATCTAAAATAGATGTTTCAGCCTCAAAAATGTTCAAATCAGTGATGGAAATGGGTATATACTCAAATTAAATTATTTATCCCAAGTTTCCACTAATTGGTGATCTTAAAAAATAATTATAAGAGCTATAAGAAACATATTCAATCCAAAGAGAAAAATTTCCCTCATGTGGAGAAATTAAATTGATTTCCCTATGACTTAAATATCCTTGAATAATTCATTAATGTTCCTTAAGCCCACTTTCATCGTTCCCTAAAAAATTTAAATAATGATCCTTACCATCATTAAAAAATTAAGAGAACACAAGATAGATTTTAAGATCAAGACTAATGTACCTAAAGGTTATGGGCATATTCTCATTCCTGATTTGGATGACTAAATTAATTATTTCATGGAATAAAAAACCAAATTTTATAGGGATTTGTTCTATAACACCTAAGTTTGATTTATTTTTAAGTATATTTAATTAAAAAGGGTATATGAAATTTTAAACTTTTACTAGAATATATTTAAGATACCTTTATACACCTAAATATTTAGAACAATTAGTTAGAGAGTGATAGATGTGGTTTGGATATCCTCAAGCTCGAACTGAATATACACAACTTATGGAATGAGGTTAACCTAGTATCCTATATCACATAATTATTTTTCAATATTTTTCTCTCTTAGCTTCATATTGATGTAAGGAAAATTGGGTTACTTTAAATTTCGGTCCACGGTTTCCTGGATAATGGAGCTCACAATTTTAGCTAAAAGGAATTTTTTTTAGATAATTTCCTTTTGAAATTAAGAATGTCCTTAATGTACATCAATTATGCATGTTTGGTTTGGATTCCATCAATAAGGGTGATATTTAGTTTAACATGAGATAATAATTCCATTAAAGTTTCTATAAGATCGTGTTTTTATTTTCCTCTCACAATTTGAGTTAATATTCTAGATTACTGTATTATTTTGGGTGGCGGTGGCTCCTCTATATTATCCACATATTTCACATATTCTAAAGGTGGTTCTTCGGTATGATCATTTAAAGTATAATCATAAAATGGTTTATCAATGGCTAATTTAGGTTTCCCAATTTCTTTTTCACTTCTCAAGATAATCACAACTTTAAGTTATTCAATAGAGAATTGTGTAAAACTAGATTATACACCTGAGGCTAGGAAGGACATACACTTAGTTTTCATGGGTGCCTTTACGTTTCAACTGTTTTTATTTTAGTTTTTAGGGTTAAAACCCCGATATTATGTTTCTCTATTGTCTTTCATAGTTGTTCAGATAATGGGATATTAACAAATTGGATAGAGTTTTAAGTTGGTAAGTTTATCCAAATATGATATTTAGGGTGTTTGAATTGCATTGGAGTATGTTAGAATTAGTCTTGTTAAGATTGAAATTGGTTATTGGTTGGAAGGATTTTTGGATTGTAGGGATTTAGACCCTGTAGATGATTGAGTTATTTATTATCCTTCTAATTGAATACTAGATGGTAATTATACCTATTGAATTATTTTGGGTACTATGAGTTTTGAAAATTTAGATTATTGGCCTCCACAAATGGTCATCGTCGAATAACCTCCATGATTAATTAAATCATTAGAAAATTATCATTACTATGTTTGTGTTTGTCATAAATTTTTTAAACATGGTCAATATATTAAACATTAAGGATTTTCCTATGTCCTATCTCCTCAAACATCCTAGAGAGGGATACCAATTTTTTCATACATCTTTTACCATCCCTAAGAGTGTTCAAACCATTTGATTTTGGAGGCTTCTCATAATAGGTACCAGTTAAAAAAATTTATTTTTATTTGGTAATACCTTCCATATACTATTAAGCGTTATTGTGGGATTCTTTAAAGTCTAATTACAAACCACTTATATGAATTTTTTGTTTCATATGCCTAACCATTAATAAATGAATTGAATTTATTATCTGATTGAAAATCCATGGTGAGGTATCATGTGTATGGTATCTGTAAACCCTACCATAGTTTCATAAAAAGACTCTTTCCCTTTCATAACAAATTTTAGAATTTTCTTTTTAAGGGTGACTATTTTATAGTGGGGTAAGTATTTTTAATAAAAATACATTTATAATTGGTCCCATATAGATATGGGTATTGGTCTAATATTATTTAACAAATTATTATTTGGTATTTTATGGAAAATGGGAATGGTTCATTCTTGATTGGATTAATTTCGTGAGGGGGATACCTTGTCTCAACTATTTAATTAAACACTTTAATATGAATTCAATTAATCTCTAAATTCATCCCACAAAATATGGGAAGGTGGTTTATTACTTGGGTTTTAAGGTTATAGTAAGATTCTCCTTGGGTAGTATATTTGATGCATGAGGTTTCATTGGTCCAAGAAGTCATGAGATAGTCATTAATGGTTTAATAATTTATATTCCCTAAGTTATGGGCATCCTCAATTGGATTTTCTATTTGATTCCTACTCAATCTTAAGATGGGGTTAGGTGGAGAACATCTATAGGGGTGAAATCAAGTTTTGAGTATGTAGTATTTTAAAAAATTTGATTTAAAGGTAGATGATCCCTAAATTCAGTTCATTGTCATTCCCTAGGATTATAACCACCAATTAGTTACTTTGAATGGTCTTGAATGTTATAGGTAATTCATAGATAGAAATGTAAAAATATAAGAGAAGTGGGGGTGATAATAGAAGGGTAATTAGTAATATGAATTACTTTTTTCCCAATAAATGGTTCTATAATTTGGATTTCCTAAATTTTCCCTATATCTTGAAATGTAATCTTGTATCACAATTATGTTTTTTGATTCCACGGACACCAAATAAGTGATCTAAAACACAGTTATTTTTTAAGTGTTTGTATATAAAGTGTAAAAACTTTGGTATATGTTTATTTTAGAGTATTAAACAATATATGATTCAAATAAAAATTATTAATTATGAAATGTTGATCCTAGGTTTGAACTAGGGATACATGGGATGTAATTGTATTAAAAATATTTTATTTTCACTAATTTATGATGTATCCATTCAAAAAGATAATCTTACCCTAACAATTATATAATTTAATGAGAATATAATTCAAATTATAATCACCTAAACACTTATATATTTATTTTTATCATCATCTAAGGTATAGGATTTTATTATCACTAAAAATATGTATCCTTTAAAAAATAGATCATCAAATGGAAATATCAAATTAAATAACTCATTTTAGGTTTAAATAACACTAAAATTACATCTAATATATCCCATTAAACTTCATAAAATCAACCCATTATTGGTTTATCTCTCTATTTATTAAAATCTCCCAATGGAAGATAAAATTTGACTCATAGAAGTGGGATTAATGAGTAAAAAACAATAAAATCATGAACACTAACATTATTGTGTCAATAGATTAACCTAATGAAAATAAAAAATTATAGTGAATAAGAAAATTATAAAAATATAAAATAATTATAAATGTAATTTAAAACACTAGATAGTTTGAATCCACATGAAATTGAAGAACCACCATAATACAATGTAACATTATAATGAAACATGATAGATAACATGAGACAAAAGAAAATGGGAGGAATAATTTATCTAGCTAGAATTAGAGTTTTTGAAAGTTATCACAAAAATTATTCACTTTTTTATATTCCAAAAAACTGTCCATATATACTTAAAATTTATACCCCTTTAATTGAAGTGGCGGCACATATTTATAGAAAGAGGGGTGGTTGGTTCTACTTTCAATTCTGTCACTCAAAGTTTCATACCTACCTGAAATATCAGACATCAAAATATTGAAAAGTGATCATTGAAAAAAATCACATACTTCTTAATGATACTCCAATAAAATTTAATGTTCATATAATAATGATAGTGAAATTTATGGTCACAATACTAAAATTAGTTTTTTAATCCTTACATATTCTTCACATTTCAAAGATCCTGTTTACCATGAATTCATAACCTCAAAAATGAATTAATTTCAATAGTAAATAGTAAATTATTTTTTTAATTATCATATTAAACATATTGAAACCAAATTTTAACCCATTTGGATTTAAAATATTGAAGTTGTGGAATAAATTGTAATCTTAAATTTTGGACCATGAAATATGGCTTAGAATTCGTTTCCTTAAATTGGGCTAACTAGATCTCCTTAAAACACTTTAAATAGTATGATAAATAGTTTTATGAAATGGGAATCATGATTTAATCTATAAAATGGTAAATTATGCATAATTATACTTGAAATGAGGGTGTCATGTCAATTTTAGTGACCTAATTTTCAATTTGATATTTCTATGAATTTCTGTATTCGAGTCCCAAAATTTCAATATTCTATTGTTAATCTTCCATTTCCCTATAATGAAAAAATATCCCCATTAATTTTAATAAATTTATCCTAAAATTTAAAACTAAAATCATTACAAAATATTTATTTGTAATGTGATTTTTAAATGGATCAAGATTAACTTATTTTAAACAATAATTAAACATATGAGGAGAAGTGAAGTTTAAATTTTAAATTTTGTTAACCTAAGAATTTATAAACAATGAATCACATGAAAAATATTAAAAATTAAATGAAAATTATACAATTTTAGTGGATAATTATAGAGTCTCATGTTATGGTGTACTAACGTGGTTTTTCATATATTTTTACCTATCTATTTCAGAGAATTTAAAATTAATATAGTGTCTATAGATAATTTAATGGAGTATTGGTTTTGGATTATTATTGTTATATAGTTGTGACCATATTTAATTGTGGTTTGATATTTTAAATATGTTTCATTTATATATAGTTATGTTTTAGGGTTTGAAGGATTTAATGTGATTTTATTTTTTTAGTTTCTAAGGATGGGTTTGAGTCTTCTGAGGATAAAAATTTTTGAAGGTGTATATATTATAGAGGCTAAATATTTTAAGTTTTTGAGTTTATTAATTTTAAAAGATATTTTGGTGATTTTTCACTCAAGGGGAAATTATAATTTAAACATATTAAATGAATCCATATAAAATATTTTATGGTTTATTTGATCATAATATATGGTGTTTATCTTTGGGGTAATATTTGACATAAATCAAATAATTTTTTATTATTGATGGATTTATAAAAAAAAATTGTTTAATTATTTAATGTTTTGGTGGTTATTTATTAACTATTACGATAAATATTATACCTTTAATACTAAACATAAAATTAAAATTTCTCCATTATAATATTTCTTAAAATGTGATATTTTATTTAATACTAATATAAATTGCTAGTAGAGTCCAAACACGTTATATTCTAGTTTTTCTCTAAATAGTTAATTTTCCCATTAATCACTCAATTTTAATGCTAGTCAATGAAAGTTATGTCAAAATATTTAGAGGAATATTCAATGGTCCCTAAAGATAATATTTAAAACCCATGTCAATATCATTTATCTATTTTCATCAATGGTGTAAAATTATAAACCATGGTTTATTGTTATGTTCATGTTAATTTATTAGTGAAAATTAAATTATTCAATCAATATTCTTACTATTAATCATTCTTCCAAGATCACCATGGATGGACATTCATCTAGTGATACCTTATCACCACTGTGGATTATGCCATGCCTACCTTTTATTATTATCATAACTGTCAGCTACAGCTATCTTCGATTAACTGAGAAGCATCCACTAATCAGGGTGGTGGACACTTGATGGAAAAAATACATCACGTTAAATTTTAACATATTTGGGATTGTGTTTGTTCAAAAATAATGTAGAAAATGTTACATATTATAGAATAACCTGAGTTATTAATAACGGAAAGGCTCTTTAGTAGTTTGAAGGTAATTTTAAGATATCTCATGAAACATATGAAGTAAATGAAAAACAAATTATAGGAATTGTATGAAATAGTATAGGATTTATTATAATGAAATTTAAAATTAAAGGAAGGAATCATGAAAAAGACATTATTTTTTCAAAGGAAGAACCTTATACAGGATTTGTAAAGGAAATTATTTGCACAAAGAAGGAAGAAAGATAATGTGAACCAAAAAAGATTCAGGAAATAATTATGTATAGTCGGAGATGTTTTTTAAAAGGTTGGTGGAGGTTATCATGTGATGTGGAATCAAAATCACATTTGGATTACACAAATCACGTAAGAAAGGAAGTATTTTTATGTGAAATGGTTTTATATAATGGAAAAAATGTAATTGTATACAAATAATGTTTTTTATCATCATTTGTCTATATATAAAACCCTAATCATTTCATTTTGTTATAGTTAGTAAACTAGAAATAAATTTTATGTACTTTATAGTTTCTTTGATTCATGTATCTAAATATTTACAGAAAATATTATCACATCAGAACTATTATTAGCATTACATAGTATGTAATAATGTCTTAAGTGTATTTGTTTCAATGAAATTTCATAATAGTTACCCGCTATGTTTAGAACCAAGAAGTTCCCCTATGGTATCCAAAAATATATGTTATATATCCATATGATATCATTTAATTGGTGAAAAATGATATAGGTTCTCAGGGGTGAGACTCATAGGGCTTTTAGACACTTTCTCATGGTGTACAATCTTGGTAATCTCTAGTGCATGATATTTGTGGAGAGGTAGGATACATCAGCTATGCCAAGAGTGATTTTGTATAAATGTATAATTAATGAATTTAACCCATTTATTCATTAATATAAATTGACATATTAGGATCCTTTTGAGTGAATAAAATTTTCTGATTAAGTCCTCTACCCTAGTGGTGTTTTTGGCTAGTTCATTTTCAAAAAGTTAAAGAAATAAACATATAGAATATAGGTTTATGACCCTATAATTCCACATACTTGATTAAAGATATCAAGTTAAAGGGATTATATTACATGGTGTACATTCATAGAGGTTACATATCATTAGGACATAAACTTCTTTATCTATGGTATACTTGGCATGTTTCTTGATACTAACATTGTGCATTATGAAGTATAGCCTAATCCCACTAAGAAATGGTATATAGGATCAAACACTAAGTGTATTCAGAAATTATTTCAATTCTATATGAATTGAATGTGTTGGATAAATATTATTTTCATATGTGGTTTAAAAATTATTCATGTTTTTTATCATAAATAATAAATAATCATTTATTTCAAATAATATATATGTGAGTTTAATATCTAATAAATATTTATTCACTAGAAAATTATTTATTTAATTATGTGAATATAAATATATTTAATCATTATGGTTTATTCACAAGGTATAAAAAATATTTACTTATTCATTTATGTGAATAATTAATAATTATCCATTCACTAGTTTTGATGAATATAATATTTATATATTTATAATGGAATAATGTAGTGGTTTTTATTTAATTTACTAAATAGTCATTATTCAAGGACCAATAAATATTGAGGATGATTGATGGACCAAGTTTAACAGTCATGTGAGACATATCCTATTAAATATTATTTGAATAAATTTTAATTTAATTATTCAAGAAAAATAATATTTTTTATCTATGAGTTTAGTACATTCCAAATAAATAATAATAATATTACTATTATTTATAAATGGGATTATCTAGGGATTAATAAAATAATAATAGACCTTACGTAATTATTTATTTTCTAACTCTAGCACTATATAATCTCGGTTATGAAATTTTCTACAAGGGGTATAACAATATTATATTATCGTGAACAATTAGTTCTATATAGAATCCTCTGAAGCTATGAAGAATGTGAATAAATTCTCATCCTCTTCCATATTGAATTCCTTATCCCATCAAAGATTATATTGTGATCAACATCGATCATTTCAAGTTATATATTAATCCACACCAACACCCATAGAATTCTATAAAAACCATAAGAGGTTCATGAAAAAAGTGTCGATCGCCCCTAAAGGTAATCTACAATTTATTCCTTTAACGTGGTAATGGAACAATAACAGGGGTCTTCTGATTCATCGATGAACAAAGAATTCAATGAAAGGTAATTATTAAAATTAATTAACTAATTATAAATTATATATAAAAGGATAATATCTTTATAGATTCTATGAAAAAATTTATATCTAGTTCCAAGGAGAAATATGAAGAAGTTAATGGAAAGATTTTGTTGGGAACGGTCCTGATTGTAAAGACAAGAACCTTCCATACATAGATATCTCATCCTAAAAGATGTATATTCATTGTATAACATAATAATCCATTCCAGAATTAAATAGGTTGTAAGGACCTGTGTTTTTGGAAGAGGTCAAAATCTCGACCCTGTTTGAATTTTTGACTGGTTTCTGAGGAAAACTGGGGAAAATGCGAAGTTTTTTGGAAATTTCCGGACTACACGTCGTGTACTTTAAGTACACGCCGTGTATGTGTAGGCGAGTGACCGACCGTTTGATCACTGAGTAAATTCCGTGTGATGACAGTGTAGTAGTTTCTTACTACACGGCGTGTAGTTTTGAACACGTTGTGTATACCCCCGACCGTGTGAGGTCATACATGGAATGTAGGCCATTGGCCGGGTAGAACCAAGGATACGTCGTGTTCCCTTTGTACACGTTGTGTAGTCTAGCTGTGTATGAGGGAGATACATGGTGTGTGGGTATGTTGGCAAGGAAGATAATAGAAACCAGGTACACGTCGTGTACCCAGAGGTACACGCCGTGTACTCATGTCAATAGGTTCAGAAAGTAAGTTGGTGGAATTCAGTCATCTTATGAACAGTTAAATGAAATATACACGGTGTGTAGTCCTAAAGTACATGCCATGTACTTTATTTTTTCTCTTAAAATGGACAGTAGCCTTGTATTTAGGCAGAACCTCATACCCTCCGCCCGGATTCACGAACCAAGCCGGCTGGGACTTCAATCCTTCCCCGGATCGCTGTCTGAGACCCGTTTCGAGCTCTGATTAGTGTGTTGGAACCCCCTCGGTAAGGCATCGATTCCTCTTTGGCCGTTTTGTCTGATTTTAATTCTAGGACGAGTTATAGGTGTTTGAGCGAGTTTGAATCTTTTGTAGATTTACTTTGTTTTAGACCAAATTGACAGCTGTTACCGGAGGAGTAGCATCGTGCGAGTCTCAGATAGGTGGTGCATACCTAATTTTGTGTTTTCGTGGTTGTTTAGGTGATGCGGCCTTCGTCGCATTTTCGGGTACTTTTAGTGGGACCCATTTTATCTGCTTTTCCATATTGTATTGTTTATGGGATCTCTGAGATGCCTTTGGGTATGCCTGGTTACCAGTTTGCGTGAGCGGGGCCGGGTGAGGGGTCTTTGCTCATCGGGTCATTTTGGGCGGGGAACGCCAAAATGGTTTAAATTGAAATATGATTGTTATAAACTATTTAGTTTAATTTGTTAAAGCCTGTTATAAATTGTTAGAGGCATTTAAGACCTCAGTGATGGTATGGGACAGCACCTGGTATAGTGCAATTTGACTGTTTAGTTGGTTTGTCCTAAGTATGTTTTCTGTTTAACTATGTTATATATGCGATTGTTGAATTGCATCTACTAAACCCTTTGGGTTGTGTTGGGCTTTGCCGGTTACGCTTGAGTGATGCTGATCACAGGTTGGGGATTTTCCCAGGTTACTTTGGGTGGTTTTGACAACGGGTTAAGGTTTCATGGAAGTCGTCTTGAGGACGTATGACTGTCAGGTTGGACATGGCTTGGGTTACTAGGATGACGACTCCATCGGACTTGAGCGACATGGTCGCAGGGACACGAGGTTTTAGATGTGTTGGTGGCTTAGGGGTATTTTGGTGATTACCGCTTACCTGGGACTTTCAATAGTGTGCACATAGAGATACTCTGTGATGAGGTGGTTTTGACCACTCGTGTGGGTAGAGGCCCTTATAGTTGCAGTTAGTTATTTTGGTTGGGGGTGCTTTCCATAGAAAGTCACATGGGAGGTGAGGAGCCTTCAGGGGATGGGTGTGCCTTCGGGACGTCGGTACTTGAGTCACGAGGTGTTAGGAGGCACATGGTGCCGGGTTACTATTTTTGGACGTGCCTTCGGGAAGTCGGTACTTGAGGCATGAGGTCTCAGGAGGCACATAGTGTCGGGTTACTATTTTTGGGCGTGCCTTCAGGACGTCGGTACTTGAGGCACGAGGTGTCATGAGGCACATAGTGTCGGGTTACTATTTTTGGGATTGCCTTCGGGATGTCGGGACTTGAGGCACGAGGTGTCAGGAGGCACATGGTGTCGGGTTACTATTCTTGGGCGTGCCTTCGGGACGTCGGTACTTGAAACGCGAGGTGTCAGGTGGCACATGGTGCCGGGTTACACAACAAAGATTCTGGTGTTGGCCGAAGCAGGTGACACTCTGTGGTGGCTGTTGAGCACCAGTGGAGTTGGTGTTTATTTGTTCATTGTACTATTTACTGCTTTCCTTGTAAATGCATGACTGATTAAACACATATATTTGGTACGCACCGATGGGTGGTATCCTAGTGAGATTTGTTTCACACCCTGCACGGGCCCTTCGGGACATGTGCAGACTTTATGGATTTACGTGTAGGAAAGAGGCCAGCTTCAGGAGCTGGGTTACGTTAGTTGTTGGATGGAGATGGTATGGACCTTGAGGTCTTACCTAGCAGGGTTTACTTGGTTCTGTTTTTCTTTTCTGTATCGGCATGCTTACTTGTTGTAGCTAATTTTGGTTAGCCATTGGCGCCCTTTTTATACTCAGTTATGTATAACCTGGTTTGGATGCATGCTTGGTTGTTTACAGTAGTTGCTGTAGTTGTTTTCTATATTGCTTCCGCTGTTTATTGTTATTGAATGTGGTTCCGCTATGCGGGTTTGGTTTGAGTCTGTTGAG
The DNA here is from genome assembly GCA_963277665.1 of Viscum album. Classification (NCBI taxonomy): domain Eukaryota; kingdom Viridiplantae; phylum Streptophyta; class Magnoliopsida; order Santalales; family Viscaceae; genus Viscum; species Viscum album. The sequence goes on from OY728159.1 coordinate 1,224,057,074, forward strand.
TCATTCTTTTCGCTGTATCTTTACTATTATATTCGGACCAGTACCCTTATCCTAATCCTCCAATAGGGTATAGCCTCCACACTACACCTAACAGACCCTCGATTCTAGTCAGCAACCTTTGGCATTCAAGGGTGGTGTGCCTAAGGTCATGACACCTGACCAGTTCAACACTGTTCGGGTGGATGGCTGGGTTCGGGTCATTACAAAGTGGTATCAGAGGAGTTCTTGACAAGTATTTAGTAGCAATGTTTTCTGGATACTAATGAGATTGAGACTTATCTTTTTTATTTCTTCTGGTTTTACTATTTGGAATATGGTAGACTGGAGATAGGTTGTTACTGGAACTAGGTTTCTAGCTTGTTCTTGGGTTCCTGCAGCCCCAGGTACGAGGGATGAACCAAGTTTCCATGTGTGGGAATTGCTGTTGCCTTTTTCTCATATTATAGTTTATGTGATTTCCACCTCGGTGGCTCACTTGATGTGTGATGTTGTTGATTTTGATATTGGAACTTTGACCCGGACTGTTAAGGGAGAATTGGACCTTGGCCCAATATGGCAAGGCTACTTTGTTTGGCTTTTGAAAGGAACATTTTTAGGGTATTTCAATTTCATAATTTCACATATTCCTTGTGAATAGACAATGCCATGTGAATAAAAAAAGTTTTTCATGATTTATATGCTTTGAAATGTGAATCGGTGAAATGCTTGATAGAATTGATAGTTTTACAATGTGTATGCCATGCTATATATTTTTGTAGAACTGCGTGTTGCAGGTTATTTGAGTCTGACTCTTATGAGAGAAGGCAGGTACTATGGATGAGGCAGTGTAACCGTCAAGATTGGGTGACTTGGTCGTTGGTTTGACGCAGCGTGAGTTGTCAGGACGGGCATGGCTCGAGGTACTTTTGATACTTGGCTCTGTTGAGCGGGTAAGTAGGCCATGAGGTCGGGATGTTGTGGGTCATGGGTTGCGGTGAGGGGGAGTAAGGGTAGTTGTTATTCACTACCTTTTACTGATTTCCTTATCTGTGTAGAATATATTGTTATATATATATGGGTTGTCTGACTATTTATGGTATTCAGCGGGTTACTCCTTCATGACTCGATGGAGCGTCAGGAAAGAGATGATATCGTGCCGCCAGATCAGGGTCAGAATTCGGTACATGCAGAGCATGAGCCACAGGTACAGGCTCAGGGACAGGATTAGGTTTAGGATCCGGTGTGGGTAGGACAGCCGCCTAGTTTGGCATCGTTCGGGCCATGTCTCGACGAGCAGCTCTGAGCAAGCCTAGAACGTGTCTTGCAGGGGATTGAAAGTGGCGCGCAGGGTACAGACCCTTCTATGGCATATCTGATACGGGAGTTCCAGTCACAGCACCCGCTGCTTTTTTAGGGTGAGGGTGGTCCGCAGGCGGTAGAGAACTGTATAGAGAGTATGTAGATGATCTTCGAGCAGCTCGAGATGCCTCCAAGGTGGAGGGTCAAGCTGGCGATGTACATGCTGAGAGGCCCGGTAAATCTTTGGTGGGATGTACAGGTACAGGCTCGTAGGCATGTGGGACTCGCTTGGAAGGATTTCTAGGACAGGTTCTTCGAGAACTTTTATCCGGAGACGCTGAGGGAAGATAGAGCTCGAAAGTTCTTGAGTCTTCAGTAGGGAGACGTGTCCATCATGGACTACGCAACTACTTTCACAGAGTTTTCTCACTTCACACCTAGTATGGTGAGCGATGATGCAGCTAGGGTGAGGCGCTTCGAGGATGGCTTACGACATGCCATTTGAATCCAAGTGAACATCTTCAGGCTGGGTTCTTTCTTCGAAGCGGTGAATCAGGTGATCATAGTCGAGGGCAACGAGAGAGAGAAATCTCACTTGGGAAAGACAACAGCTTCAGGTGACAGTTATGATAGCAGGAAATGAGGACAGGATGAGTTCCTGCCGGGCATTCAGGCCAGAGATTCAGCTCAACCACCTCATGGGAGTTCTTCGGTGATTTGATTCCAGTGTAGACACCCGGGAAATGTTTGGGTGCAGTACGATAGGCCTCCGAAGGAGTTTCGGGCATGTGGACAGGACGGACATCTAGAGAGGTTTTGCAGGTAGCCTTCTCAGATAGGCGGCAGGGAGGGACAAGGACAGACTGCAGCGTCTGCAGTTGGTTCAGGTTTGGTACCCGGAGAGGGTAGTCGAGGTTCAGCTATGCGTGGAGGTCGTGATAGAGACGGTGGGACCCAGCTGAGGGGTCAATGGCCGGTGACTATAGCAGCATCACAGGAAGGTCATGCATCAAGCAGCCGTGTTTCAGGCCAGGTGTACACCGTGGAGCTGCCAAAGGCTGAGTAGGCTGGTGAGCCGATGTCGGTTAGAGGTACACTGCAGTGTGATCATGATCTCCATGTTTCCTTTTTGGAATGACCTGTAGAGGCATGTCTGTTTTGAGTGCATGTGGTGCACAGGATCTATGTGGACTGACTAGATGCTAGTCAGTGGGATTGGCACCGTATTGGGTGCGTGATATATTCTATGTATATATGAATGAGATTCATGGCATCGGGGAATCAAGGATGCGGGTTACTTGAGGTGTCGTGGGCATCAGGGAATCGAGGATGCGGGTTACTTAAGGTGCTAGGAACCAGGACCTCATGGAGGCAGACACCGATGTGGTGCAAGCTACGTTCGGTGTCGAAAGCAACACAGAAGCACCAATGAGGTGCAGGGGTGACGATACATCATGGGAGGACTATGCATTTGGAAAACATGTTAGTAAACCCTATTTTCTTTATGTTTGGTAGGGTTGAGACCGGGTAAGGCGATTCCTAAAGTGGGGAGCCCCCCCTTGAGGAACTTAGTCGGAACCTTTGAGACCGAAGAAGTCCTGGTTATTTTGATCGGGGTGGTATGTTCGGTGCCATCTTCAAGTTTCGTTCAGTATCTCGAGGATGAGCTACATTAAGGTGGGGAGTTTGTAAGGACCCGGGTTTTTGGAACGGGTCAAAATATCGACCCTGTTTGAATTTTTGACTGGTATCTGAAGAACATTTTGGAAAATGCGAAGTTTCTAGAAATTTCAAAACTACACACTGTGTACTTTAAGAGCACGTCTTGTATGTGTAGGAAAGTGACCGGTAGTGTGCTCGCTGAGTACATACCGTGTGATGACCGTGTAGTAGTTTCTTACTCCATAGTGTGTATTTTGGAACATGTTGTGTATACCCCTGACCGTGTGAGGCCATACATGGCGTGTAGGCCATTGGTCGAGTAGAACCAACGACACGCAGTGTTCCCTTTGGACACGCCGTGTAGTCTAGCCGTATGTGAGGGAGATACATGGTGTGTGGGTATGTCGGTGAGGAAGAGAAGAGAAACCATGTACACACCGTGTACCTAGATGTACATGCCGTGTACTCATGTCAGCAGGTTCGGAAAGTAAGTCGAAAGAATTCATCCGTCTTATGAACAGTTAAATGAAATATACATGGCATGTAGTCCTAAAGTACCTGTCGTGTACTTTCTTTTTTCTCTTAAAATGGGTAGTAGCCTCGTATTGAGGCAGAACATCATACCCTCTGCCCGGATTCGCGAACAAAGCCGGTTGGGAGTTCAATCCTTCCCTGGATCGCCGTCTGAGACCCGTTTCGAGCTCTGATTAGTGTTTTGGAACCCCCTCGGTATGGCCTCGATTCCTCTTTGGCCGTTTTGTCTGATTTTCATTCTAGGACGAGTTATAAGCGTTTGACTGGGTTTGAATCTTTTGTAGATTTACCATGTTTTAGAATTAATTGACGGCTGTTACCGGAGGAGTAGCATCATGCGAGTCTCTGGTAGGTGGTGCATACCTCATTTTGTGTTTTCATGGTTGTTTGGGTGACGTGGCCTTCGGCGCGTTTTCGAGTATTTTGAGCAGGACCCATTTTATCTGCGTTTTTATACTGTATTGTTTATGGGACCTCTGGGATGCCTCTGGGTATGCTGGGTTACCAGTTTACGTGAGCGGGGCTGGGTGAGGGGTTGTTACTCATCGGGTCATTTTGGTTGGGGAACGCCAAAATGGTTTTAATTGAAATATGATTGTTATAAATAGTTTAGTTTAATTTGTTAAAGCCTGTTATAAATTGTTAGAGGCATTTAAGACCTCTGTGCTGGTATGGGATAGCACCTGGTATAGTGCAATTTAACTGTTTAGTTTTTTTTCCTGGTTATGTTTTCTGTTTAACTATGTTATATATGAGATTACTGAATTGCATCTGCTGGACCCTTTGGGTTGTGTTCGGCTTGGCCGGTTATGCTTGAGTGAAGCTGATCACAGGTTGGGGCTTTGCCCTGGTTACTTTGGGTGGTTTTGACCACGGGTTTAGGCATCATGGATGTCGGTTTGAGGCAGTACGACTGTCAGGTTGGGCATGTCCCGGGTTACTTGGATGGCGATGTCATCGGACTTGACTTACATGGTCGTAGGGACACGAGGTCTCAGATGTGTTGGTGGCTTAGGACTATTTTGGTGATTACTGCTCACCCGGGACTTTGAGTAGTGTGCACACAAAGATACTCTGTGACGAGGTGGTTTTGACCACTCATGTGGGTAGAGGCCCCCATAGTTGCAGTTAGGTATTTTGGTTGGGGGTGATTGCCATAAAATCCACGTGGGAGGTGAGGATCCTTCAGGGGATGGGCGTTCCTTCGGGATGTCGGTACTTGAGGCACGAGGTGTCATGAGGCACATGGTGTCGGTTTACTATTTTCGGGGGAACCTTTGGGATGTCTGTACTTGAGGCATGAGGTGTCAGGAGGCACATAGTGTCGGGTTACTATTTTTGGGCGTGCCTTCAGGACGTCGGTAATTGAGGCACGAGGTGTCAGGAGGCACATAGTACCAGGTTACTATTTTTGGGTGTGCCTTTGGGACGTCGGTACTTGAGGCACGAGGTGTCAGGAGGCACATGGTGTCGGGTTACTATTCTTGGGCATGCCTTTGGGACGTCAGTACTTGAGACACGAGGTGTCAGGTGGAACATGGTGTCGGGTTACACAACAGAGATTCCGGTGTTAGCCGAAGCAGGTGACACTCCGTGGTGGCTATTGAGCACCAGTGGAGTTGGTGTTTATTTGTGCATTGTACTGTTTACTGCTTTCCTTGTAAATGTATGACTGCTTAAACACATATATTTGGTACCCACTGATGGGTGGTATCCTACTAAGATTTGTCTCACAACCTGCACGGGCCCTTCGGGATGCATGCATACTTTATGGATTTACGTGCTGGAAAGAGACCAGCTTTAGGAGATGGGACATGTTAGTTGTTGCACGGAGATGGTATGGAACTCGAGGTCTTACCTAGCGGGGTTTACTTGGTTCTGTTTTTCTTTTCTGTATCGGTATGCTTACTTGTTGTAGCTTCTGTTGGTTAGCCATTGGTGCCCTTTTTATACTCAGTTATGTATGACCTACTTTGGATGCATGCTTGGTTGTTTACAGTAGTTGCTGTAGTTGTTTTCTATATTGCTTCTGCTGTTTATGGTTATTGAATGTGCTTCCGCTATGCGGGTCTGGTTCGAGTCTTCTGAGTCATTATTACTGCTGAATCTTTACTGTTATATTCAGACTAGTACCCTTATCATGATCCTCCGAGAGGGTATAGCCTCCCCACTATACCTAACAGACCCTCACTGCTAGTCGACAGCCTTTGGCATTCAGGGGAGGTGCGCCTAAGGTCATGACACCTAACCCGTTTGGCACTATTCGGGTGGCTGGTTGGGTCCGGGTCATTACAAAGTGGTATCATAGGAGTTCTTGACAAGGATTTACTAGCAGTGTTTTCTGGATACTAATGAGATTGAGACTTCTCTTTTTTATTTCTACTGGTTTTACTATTTGGGATATGGTAGACTGGAGATAGGTTGTTACTGGAACTAGGTTTCTAGCTTGTTCTTGGGTTCCTGCAACCCCAGGTACAAGGGATGAACCAAGTTTCCATGGGTGGGAATTACTGTTGGCTTTTTCTTATATTACAGTTTATGTGATTTCCAACTCGGTGGCTCAATTGATGTGTGATGTTGTTGATTTTGACATTGGACCCTTGACCCAGACTGGTAAGGTAGAATTGGACCTTGGCCCAATATGGCAAGGATACTTTGTTTGGATTTTGATAGGAACATTTTTAGGGTATTTCAATTTCATAATTGCACGTATGCTTTGTGAAGTGATAATTCCATATGAATAAAAAAGATTTTCCATGCTTTATATGCTTTGAAATTTGAATTGGTGAAATGCTTGATAGAATTGCTAGTTGTTTAATGTGTATTACATGCTATATATTTTTGTAGAATTGCGTGTTATAGGATATTTGATTCTAAATCTTATGAGAGCAGGAAGGTACTATGGTTGAGGCAGTTTAACTGTCAGGATTGGGCAACTCGGTCGTTGGTTTGAGGCAACGTGAGTTGTCGGGACAGGCATGCCTGAGGTACTTTTGATACTTGGCTCTTGTTGAGTGGGTAAGGAGTTCATGAGGCTGGGATGTCGTGGGGCATGGGTTGCGGTGAGGGGGAGTAAGGGTAGTTGTTATGCACTTCCTTTTACTGCTTTCCTTATCTGCGTAGAATATATTGTTATATATATATGGGTTGTCTGACCATTTACAGTATTCATTGGATTACTCCTTCACGACTCGATGGAGCGTCAAGCAGTAGATGATATCGTTCCGCAGGATCAGGGTCAGAATTTGGCACAGGAAGAGCATGAGCCACAGTTACAGGCTCAGGGACAAGATCAGGTTCAGGATCCAGTGCGGGCAGGACAGCCGCCGGGTTTGGCATCGTTCGTGTCGTGGCTCAACGAGCAGCTCTGAGTGATCATGGCATGCATCTTGCAGGGGATTGATAGTGGCGCGCAGGGTACAGAGCCTTCTATGGAATATCTGATGCGGGAAAAAATGGGTTTCATAAACATTTCATCAGAGCATAGCCTGTAGGAAAGAAACGGTTCTCATAAACATTTTTCATCAAAATCATAAATAATTTGGAGAAAGAATAAGTAATGTATCATTGGATTATATCCATAGTAAATCTTAAGAAACATCAAAGGTTTTTGTCATTGATGAATTGAAATTCTATAAAAATATCATTAAAATAATATTTAGGAACTTATCCTCTCCATTTTGAAATCAAATATTTAAAATATAGAAAATGTCCCAAATATTAAAAAAAATTATATTTTAAAATAATCTTAGAAAATTATAAATTAATATTTTAATCTTTTATCATTCATGATAGAGGTACATATCGTTCATGTCATACACATTAAAATAAATATTCATTCCACATTTCAGTAAAAACTCAATAGTACCTCATTTGGAAAACGAAAATAAGATTCATTTTTAAACATTTTGTTAAAATAAAAACATGGTTAAATATGTATTTAAATAATCATTGTATAATTGTAAAAACTTTCTTCAATATATTTTTATAAATCATTGACATCGAATAGAAATGATTTTTGAATGAAGAGTGAAATAAAGTCGATTTTTCAAAAAAATAATTTTTTTATATTTAGTTATTAAAGAGAGGAAAATGAAATTAAAATATTTATTATAAATATTTTACTATAGGATAATAAAATTCAGGATTTTTTTAGATATATATGATAATATTATATCATTATAAACTTAATAATAAACAATACTGATAAACAATGTGATTACAACATAAAACCTTTACCACTTTGGTATATATTGAATAGTAAGACTCGTGAAAGAAATATAAATAATATGGATATATAAATAACCATGATTTTAATAAGAAGAATCATAAAATTAATTCATTTATAGAGAATATACCACACAAAATAAACAATTATTGAATATGGAATGTGTCCAATGTAAATAAAGGTGAGACAAAAATCCTCTTACAACTTGGGTAACATTTAAATTTTAATCCATATTAAATAATAACATAAAATGATACATTAAATATCATAAAATTAAATATATTGATTATATAAAATGTAAAATGGTTTTTATATACACCTCATATAAGAAGATAGGTGAATAACATAACATATGTCCCAAAGAAGACAATTTGAGGCAAAATTCACTTACATCAAGTCTCGACTTTATCTATACCCACATGAAAGTCATGTATAATAAATATAGGTTTATTATAAATCCATTCCCAAACCACAATAATATATATTTCACCATATATTATTTAATAATAACCTTTTATAACCATTTTATTAACAACTCTTTGTTGAAATCACTGTTTTAGGTAAGAATGACTTTGTTTTTCAAGTATGTTTTGTTTTGGTATTTTCATTCCTTTTACTTTGATCATGGTTCCATAATATAAATAGTCTTAAAAATGATATAGATATAATATATATCCATTATATATGTATTTATAGTAATAAATAAAAGTTAAATATTTAAAATGAATTACACTTTTCATAGAGATGTTAGGTCGTATATATGCAAGAAGGTTGTTTGTATTTTCTCGACGGATGGAATGAAATAATGGTAAATATTAATTAACCAATAGATAAATATTTTTATATCATAAATATCACATATATTAATAATATATACCCTCATTACCATCCATGTAAAATTAAAAAAGAAAACGTGTCACATCGCTTTCTGGAGTCAGTAGTCCACACGTACGCACAAGTGATATTATCATTTTCTGAAGGATTGGAAGGTAAGAATTTGGTTGTGATTTTAAAACATATAGAATTATAATTATGTAATAATATAATGTGTTTATGTTAAACTCATCATTATATACAGCTGGAAGAGATGGTGATGGAAAACTAATTACATTGGTTCTTGGGACAGCTGTTCTTCGTACACAAGATCAACAATTTCATTTCCAATTTGATGGAAGGTGAGATGGATATTGTAAAGACCCGCAAATTTCAAGGAATTTTTTTTCTTAATTTTCTTTGGAATTTTACAAGAGCGCAGCTTCAGACAGCACCTGATTCCGAGGCCCGGTGTGCCCGGAATCAATTTCCGAAGTTTGGCTCGGGTACGTTCAGTGAACGGACGAGCGGGGTTTTCTATCTTTTGAACCGGTGCCCGGAATCGAATTCTGAGGGCACCGATGAAATCGCAGCGCTGGTATTTGCTTAGAAACGCCTCTTCCGGAGTTGCGTTTGCTCAACCGTGGTTTTTAAAATTTTGGGCTTTAAGTCGGAAATAAAATAAAGGTTGTGCGACAACTTTATTTTATTTCACTTAAGCCGCTTGGAAGTCACTTGAAAGCCACTTGAGCTGAGTTAAAGCGGATAGGGTGCTATCCGGAAATATCCTACCCTCTTGGTAGGATATTTGTGCGGTGGGGCCCGCACAAGCCCCGCCGTTTCTTCCGCTAAGTAACGCACCCGCGAAAACCCGTCAAAGTAACTGAAAAGTCAACCGACGCGTTTTCTTAAATTCTTAACAGACCATTTAATTGAGCGGTTTATTTCGTGAATTAAATGGGTTGTTTCGTTCGTTGAATTAATTCAACGAACATATGGGTCGTTACTTACGCATTTGCGTTTGTTGGCAAAATAATAAAATAGACCAACGTGTCTATTTTGGAGGATTACTCTTTATTCTCTGGGCCTCCACCCTCCCCGCGAAGAACGCGAAGAACGCGAAGAACGCAAAGAACGCCGGAACCAAAATTCGACGACGCACACCGTGATCCGCGACGTCGAAAAACTTTTTCCGCGACCTTCTTCTTCTTCTTCGGCGCTTCTTCTTCCGTGGCGAACCTACGATCGGCGGTTAAAGGTGAGAATCGAATCTTCTAAATTCTCCCTTTTTATAATTCGATATCAACGGATTTAAATTAATTAAATCCGTTTGATCTTGATCCGGAGATCGTCGGCGCGACTCCTTCCCGCGGTGCGACGAGCGTCTCTTCCGCGACGATCACCAAATCCGCGACGACCTCTCGTCCGACGACGACGACAAGGTAGGGATTTAATTCTTGATGATTCTTTCCCGTGTTTTTATTTCTTTTTGAATAAAGAACCGGCATGAATATTTTCAATTAATTAAAATTGAATTGCCGTTTAAAAGAAAAAGAAGTGAACAATTTTTATCTTGATTAAAAATTGTTGTAGCCCCTTTCCCCCGTTGTTTATGACTAACGCGGAGGGTGCGGGTCTAACGAACAAGACCCGACAACCCTCCGCCGATCCTTTTCGTGTGCGGTCTTGGCAAGCGACGATGAACCGTGCGGCAAGGGCGATCCGTTGATCCCGTAGTGAAGATCGGCCCCCGGGTGGAGCAACGGCGCAGACGGGAGAGGAATCGGGCCACCGGAGCAACTCCGGCGGCCCGCGGAAGGCGGCGGCGGCGCGGGTCGCCGGCGTGGCGGCGCCGGCGACCGGAGGCGGCGGCGCCCGGCGCGCCGCCGGAGGATCCTCCGCGGCTCGGCCGCGGCGGCGGCGAACCGACGGACCGCGTCCGCGGTCCGGCCACCCAACACGCGGCCCGCGCGGGCCGCGTTCCACCTAAGCCGCGGGTCAAACCCGCGGCGCCCCTTGGCCGCTCGGCCGAGGTCGAGCCGGCCGGGCCGCGCCCAGGCCGGACCGGACCCGGCCCAACCGGGCCGGGTCGGGTCGACCCGATTCGGCCGACCCCCAGGGGGGGTTCGGGCCGGGTCGCCCCGGGCCCAGAACCCCCGTTTTCGGGCCCTCTTCGGTCTTTTGCCCATATCTTGGGCCTAGGACCTCCGATTGACGAACCGTCAGCGTCTACGCGATCCTTGGATCGATACGGTCGTTTCGGTATATTACACTCAAGGTTTCTGAAGACTTTGGGTTCGGCCGGGTTGGTTCGTACACGAAACCAACCGGGCCCTCGGAGCGGAAACGCTCATAACTTGAGCTACGGACGTCCGATCGACGTACCGTCAGCTGTGGTAGTTTCCTCTAAGTGAGACGGAACTTTTGGCGTACTCCGCCCGAGGATCGGACACAATGCGGAGTACGGTTGGGTTGGTTTTGCCCTAAAAACCAACCGGGCCCCTGGGGCGAAAATGCCAATAACTCTCAGACCGGGCGTCCGATTGACGCGCCGTCTGTTGCATTGAGATCCTGTTGTCGATACGGAACTTTTGGATACATCAACTTCGGACTACGTGTCAGTTGATGTATCAGCCTCTCGGCTCGTGGAGCGGACCCTCCTAAACGAGCTCGCTGTGTGCGGGAACCCTAGTGCTGGCTGTGACTTCGACGACAGAGCAGAGATCCTCCATGGACTGCGATGACGACAGAGCAGAGATCCTTCGTGGACTGCGGCGACGACTGTGCGGAGATCCTCAGTGGACTGCGTCGACTACTGCATTCAGCGATCCTACGTGGATCAGTGCTACAGGTCCTGTGTGGGCCCGATCCTATGTGGGTCCTTACTACCGGTTCTGTGTGAGCCACTGCCTACAGGTTCTGTGTGAGCCCGATCCTGTGTGGGTCTTTTGCGGGGGTTAGTACCTATCGATCCTTCGTGGGTCCGACGACTTAGATGGATCAGTGATCATCTTTGACGTCATCTGAAAAAGTATACCTGGTTGAGCTGAATCTTATGTTACTCTCCTTTGTGGAATGTGTTGAACTATCCTATGTGGATTTACTGTTTACTCTCCTTTGTGGATTTGAGTCTTGCTTTCCTGTGTGGATTGAGTTGTTCTTGAGCTCATGAGCAGAGCTAGAATTGGGGACTTAGGTATATGTATGGGCATATACCTAAGTCGAGTCAGATGTTACTTCGTGATTGCACCTTCCTTTTGTGCTATATCCTTTGTGGATTTCGGGAGACCTTCGGGGGTCTCGGGGTCCTTACTGAGTAGATTATACTCACCCCTGCACGAGCTATGCCCGCACCTTGTTGTGTTGGATGCAGACGACGGACAGCGTTGATCACGGTTGGGGCGTGGAGCAGGACGGTACCTGGAGGTGGACCACTGGGCGGGACGTGCTCGGAGCGGACGTGGGACCCGAGGAGCCTGGAGGCTATCTGTACCCACCCTTCAGGTGGGATTGCCAGTGGACGACACGAGGCCGCCGTCTTTTCTTCAGTTGCTGTTCTTTACCTTTTTAGTTGTACTTTCAGTTGGGCTTGTATTCTGGCCCCCTTTACTTTTCTGCACTTGGTAGTTACTTTCCGCTTGCTGACTCTGTGGTGGTTGTTACTTATAAAGGCAATGTCTTCCCTGTTTACCGGGATTTTACGCCTTGGTGCTAGTCGCCATCCCCTGGCCTATGGAAGGCGGGCTTGGGGTAGTCATGGCACGGGCCCCGAGGTCGGGTCGTGACAAATTGGTATCAGAGGTGGTCGGTTCTACCGCAGACTCTGATCGTCTTTTCTTTCTATATGAAGTGATAGTGTTTAGTGTATTGAGTGTGGTTATCAGTTCAGGGAGCCCAGTGTTGGTGCGGCGGCCGACGTATCCGTACACCAGGACCCTGACTCCTGATTTCTGACTTAATGCATGAAAACATTGATTGCGTGTGTGTTTCAAGTTTTCTTTGTGATTACTTGTGTCAGCTCACCGGGTATACTGATCTGCTTCATGAAAGTCTCAAGTTTTCCTTGTGATTACTTGTGCCAGCTCACCAGGTATACTGTTCTGACTGTGGTACTCTTGTTCTCCTTTTCAGGATGGCCCCGCGACGACAGCCAGCTAGGGTTCCGAGTGTAGGGCGCGACGGCAGCCCACCGAGCGACGAGGCCTCGGTGCAGGGCCCTTTGCCAGCAGTGGCACCGGCGGTAGCTTTACCCGCCGAGCCACCGATGCTACCAGTACCCGACGCTGACGATGCACGTCGCCTCAGGGCACTGCATGAGTTTCAGAGCCAGCGACCGCCCAGGTTTCGTGGTGAGGCGGACCCCCAGGCCGCCGAGGACTGGCTAGAGGCGGTGGTACAGATCTTTAGGCTAGTGAGGACACCAGCGGATCTCATGGTGATTCTCGCGGCAAGCCTCCTGCAGGCGGCGGCAGGACGATGGTGGAGCTTGATGCTCCAGGTTCACGATGAGGCATCCTTGCTCTGGACGGACTTCGAGAGCCTCTTCCGCTCTGAGTTCGTCCCGGCCACCCTCCGAGAGTTGCGCATCCAGGAGCTTCTCCAGCTGCGCCAGGGCAGCATGAAGGTCGCTCAGTACGCGGCGAGGTTCACTGACCTATCTCGCTACTCGACCGACATGGTACGGGACCCCTTCTTCCGGGCCCGGACCTTCGAGCAGGGCTTGCGGCAGGAGATTCGGGCGTCGCTGATCTCCCTCAGCATTCCGACCCAGGCGGGAGTACTGGAGCGAGCCCTCCTGATCGAGAGCTTCCTGGCAGAGCCTTCTTCAGCGGCGAGACCTAGCGCAGGGCGGCAGGTAGCTGAATCTTCGGCAGCAGGTAGCCGACGGATGACTCTCGGGTCCAGGCAGACCATACCCCCACGCAGACGGCCTCAGGACACCGGCTCAGCAGTGCGGGTCACACAGCGGAGTGCCAGCCTTCCGAGAGGCAGGCAGTGCTACTCCTGCGGCGGGCAGGGTCACATGGCTCGTGACTGCCTGACTCGCCGACCAGAGGAGCAGCAGACGGTGGAGGGGCCACCCAGGCAGAGGCATAGGGTCGACCGTGGCGGTCCGCAGGGAGGAGGCGGACGAGGCAGAGGAGCTGGCCGAGCAGCGGGTGGTGGGCGACGCTTCCAGGCTCTACCCCCACCACCACCAGGAGGGCCACCACGACCACAGGGATCTGGCGGGCAGGGACAGGCCCAGCTCCAGGCAGTGGAGGCCTACGACCCCGACATGCCAGAGATGATTCGAGGTACGATCTGTGTCTATTCCACCCTTGCTGCAGTACTTATAGACACAGGAGCGAGTCACTCTTTCATAGCCTCTGCCCTTGTTCGGAGCTCGGAGATTCCGACTGAGCCGTTGGCTCGATCCTTACGGCTAGAGACTCCTACGAGAGCAGACTCGATGATTACGCACTGGTGCCGGCAGTGTGAGCTTACTCTAGGAGGCGAGAGCTTCGGCTGGGATCTCCTTGTAGCGGCGTCGAGGCCTTACGACGTCATCTTGGGCATGGATTGGCTATCCACGGTTCATGCCCAGATCGACTGTTTTAGGCGCAAGGTGCGATGTGTTCGCAACGACGGGAGCAGGTTTACCTTCACCGGCGAGAAGGGAACCTTTGCAGCACAGGATGGACTTCCGCGGAGGAGAGTGCAGCCCATCTCTCATCAGTTGGATAGCCTCATCCTAGGAGCAGTGGACGTGCGGAGTCCAGTTTTTCCTGCAGTGGTGGACCAGTACGTGGACGTCTTTCCCGAAGACGTTCCAGGGCTACCTCCTCGTAGAGAGGTAGACTTTTACATCGACTTGTACCCCGGGACAGCCCCGATATCTACTCCAGCATACCGGATGGCCCCCGCCGAGCTTCGAGAGCTGCGGGTACAGTTGGAGGACTTGCAGAGCAAGGGGTTTATCCGACCCAGTGTTTCACCCTGGGCTTCCCCGATATTGTTCGCCAAGAAGGCGGACGGGAGCTTGCGACTGTGTGTCGACTATCGTCGCCTGAACCAGGTGACAGTGAGGAACAAGTATCCGCTGCCACGGATTGATGACCTCTTCGATCAGCTCAAGGGAGCGCGGTGGTTCTCGAAGATAGACCTCCGGTCAGGCTATCATCAGCTCAGAGTTCGAGACGAGGACGTGCAGAAGACGGCCTTCAGATGTCGGTATAGCCATTATGAGTTCTTGGTTATGCCGTTCGGCGTAACCAATGCTCCAGCAGTGTTCATGAGCCTCATGAACAGGATCTTCCAGCCATACCTCGACCGATTTGTCGTGGTCTTCATTGACGACATTTTGGTATACTCGACGACTGAGGAGGAGCATTCCTACCACCTGCGAGTTGTGCTAGACACATTCCGAGAGCACCAGCTTTATGGAAAGCTCTCAAAGTGCCAGTTCTGGTTACGTGAGGTCCACTTCTTGGGGCACGTCATCTCTGAGGCGGGAGTTGCAGTGGATCCCGCGAAGATCGAGGCAGTGCTAGCTTGGGAGCCACCCAGGAGCGTGACGGAGGTGCGGAGCTTCTTGGGCCTAGCCGGATACTATCGGAGATTTGTGCCAGACTTCTCCAGAGTTGCGGCACCACTCTCATCCTTGACGAAGAAGGGGAAACCCTTTATGTGGTCAGACAGATGTCAGCAGAGCTTCCAGGAGCTGAGACAGAGATTGACCAGCGCACCTATCTTGAGGTTTCCTGAGGAGGGAGTTGGATACGTAGTTTACTGCGATGCATCAGGGACTGGACTCGGGTGCGTCCTGATGCAGGAGCGGGCCGTGATCGCCTACGGATCACGTCAGTTGAGGCCGCATGAGCAGAACTACGACACTCATGACCTGGAGTTAGCAGCAGTGGTCTTCGCTCTGAACACTTGGCGGCACTATCTGATGGGCGAGCGCTTCACAATCTTTTCTGACCACCAGAGTCTCAGGTATATCTTCTCTCAGAAGGACATGAACTTGAGACAGCGGAGATGGCTTGAGTTCCTCCAGGACTATGACTTTGAGATAGTCTATACTCCTGGGAAGGGGAACGTGGTAGCCGATGCCCTCAGCAGGAGGACGGGCATTCAGCTACTTGAGGAGGCGACAGAGCAGCTAGCCTCCTTACAGATATCCTTCGTGGATAGAGACGGAGCAGCCTTTCTTCAGTCTCTCACAGTCTCTCCTCCACTTCTACAGCGGGTCAGAGAGGCTCAGCGTGGGGACGCTGACTGTGAGACCCGGCGTGCACTGATATCCTCAGGTCAAGCGCCTGATGGCTTCTCCCTTGGAGCAGATCACGACATCCTTTTCAGAGGACGTACCTTCGTACCAGTCGCTTTACGAGAGGAGGTGCTGAGAGAGTTTCACACTTCTCCCTTGGCGGTGCATCCCGGAGTGGCGAAGATGTACCAGGATCTCAGATGACAGCACTGGTGGCCGGGCATGAAGAAAGCTGTGGCAGAGTTCGTTTCACGATGCCTCACATACCAGCAGGTGAAGGCAGAGCATCAGGTACCAGCAGGCTTGGTACAGCCCTTGGAGGTCCCGGAGTGGAAGTGGGACGGGTTATCTATGGACTTCGTGACTGGACTTCCACGCACTTCCAGAGGTCACGACTCCATTTGGGTGATTGTCGACCAACTCACCAAGTCGGCACACTTCTTACCCATCAGAGAGCAGGGCTCAGTGGAGAGCTTGGGACGTCTTTACGTCCAGGAGATCGTACGGCTTCACGGTGTTCCATCGTCTATCATCTCCGATCGAGATGCTCGTTTCACTTCCCGGCTTTGGAAGGGGTTGCAGGAGGCGTTCGGGACGCGGCTCCATCTGAGCACAGCCTTCCACCCTCAGACGGATGGTCAGACTGAGAGGACCATACAGACACTCGAGGACATGCTCCGTGCATGTGTTCTCGACTTTGGTCGCAGCTGGGAGGACCACCTACCCATGGTGGAGTTCGCGTACAACAACAGCTACCACTCCACCATCGGGATGGCACCATACGAGGCGTTGTACGGCAGACCCTGCAGATCACCGTTGTGCTGGACAGACCCTGGGGAGTCAGCACTTGTGGGACCAGAGATGGTCCGAGCCACGACAGAGAAGGTCCAGATCATCCAGGAGAGGATGAGGATAGCTCAGAGCCGGCAGAAGTCATATGCTGACAGGAGGCGGAGGCCACTAGAGTTCGAGGATGGCGACCACGTCTTTTTGCGTGTCTCACCTCGACGTGGTTTACGGAGATTTGGCCGAGGCGGCAAGTTGTCTCCACGCTTCATCGGGCCTTTCCAGGTCCTCAGCAGGATAGGAGAGGTGGCTTATCGCCTAGCTCTACCACCTCAGTTGCACCGGGTGCACGACGTCTTCCACGTGTCTCAACTGAGGAGATACGTGCACGACCCGACGCACATCATCGACTTTGGGGAGCTGGACGTGGACGATGAGGCGACTTTTGCGGAGGTCCTAGTGGAGATCGAGGGTCAACAGGAGCGGGTCCTACGTGGGCGGTCGATTCCTCTTGTGCGCGTCAGATGGCAGCACGGGAACCTCCAGGAGAGCACTTGGGAGCGGGACGCTCAGATGCGTGCTCAGTACCCCCATTTGTTCCCCTAGTTTTTGATGTATCTTTATGGGGACGTAAAGCCCTGATGTGGGAGTAATGTAAAGACATGCAAATTTCAAGGAAATTATTTTCTTAATTTTCTTTGGAATTTTACAAGAGCGCAGCTTCAGACGGCACCTGATTCCGAGGCCCGGTGTGCCCGGAATCAATTTCCGAAGTTTGGCTCGGGTACGTTCAGTGAACGGACGAGCGGGGTTTTCTATCTTTTGAACCGGTGCCCGGAATCGAATTCTGAGGGCACCGATGAAATCGCAGCGCCGGTATTTGCTTAGAAACGCCTCTTCTGGAGTTGCGTTTGCTCAACCATGGTTTTTAAAATTTTGGGCTTTAAGTCGGAAATAAAATAAAGGTTGTGCGACAACTTTATTTTATTTCACTTCAGCCACTTGGAAGTCACTTGAAAGCCACTTGAGCTGAGTTAAAGCGGATAGGGTGCTATCCGGAAATATCCTACCCTCTTGGTAGGATATTTGTGCGGTGGGGCCCGCACGAGCCCCGCCGTTTCTTCCGCTAAGTAACGCACCCGCGAAAACCCGTCAAAGTAACTGAAAAGTCAACCGACGCGTTTTCTTAAATTCTTAACAGACCATTTAATTGAGCGGTTTATTTCGTGAATTAAATGGGCTGTTTCGTTCGTTGAATTAATTCAACGAACTGATGGGTCGTTACTTACGCATTTGCGTTTGTTGGAAAAATAATAAAATAGACCAACGTGTCTATTTTGGAGGATTACTCTTTATTCTCTGGGCCTCCACCCTCCCCGCGAAGAACGCGAAGAACGCGAAGAACGCCGGAACCAAAATTCGACGACGCACACCGTGATCCGTGAAGTCGACAAACTTTTTCCGCGACCTTCTTCTTCTTCTTCGGCGCTTCTTCTTCCGCGGCGAACCTACGATCGGCGGTTAAAGGTGAGAATCGAATCTTCTAAATTCTCCCTTTTTATAATTCGATATCAACGGATTTAAATTAATTAAATCCGTTTGATCTTGATCCGGAGATCGTCGGCGTGACTCCTTCCCGCGGTGCGATGAGCATCTCTTCCGCGACGATCACCAAATCCGCGACGACCTCTCGTCCGACGATGACGACAAGGTAGGGATTTAATTCTTGATGATTCTTTCCCGTGTTTTTATTTCTTTTTGAATAAAGAACCGGCATGAATATTTTCAATTAATTAAAATTGAATTTCCATTTAAAAGAAAAAGAATTGAACAATTTTTATCTTGATTGAAAATTGTTGTAGCCCCTTTCCCCCGTTGTTTATGACTAACGCGGAGGGTGCGGGTCTAACGAAAAAGACCCGACAACCCTCCGCCGATCCTTTTCGTGTGCGGTCTTGGCAAGCGACGACGAACCGTGCGGCAAGGGAAATCTGTTGATCCCGCAGTGAAGATCGGCCCCCGGGTGGAGCAACGGCGCAGACGGGAGAGGAATCGGGCCACCGGAGCAACTCCGGCGGCCCGCGGAAGGCGGCGGCGGCGGCGAACCGCCGGACCGCGTTCGCGGTCCGGCCACCCAACACGCGGCCCGCGCGGGCCGCGTTCCACCTAAGCCGCGGGTCAAACCCACGGCGCCCCTTGGCCGCTCGGCCGAGGTCGAGCCGGCCGGTCCGCGCCCAGGCCGGACCGGACCCGGCCCAACCGGGACGGGCCGGGTCGCCCCGGGCCCAGAACCCCCGTTTTCGGGCCCTCTTCGGTCTTTTGCCCATATCTTGGGCATAAGACCTCCGATTGACGAACCGTCAGCGGCTACGCGATCCTTGGATCGATAAGGTCGTTTCGGTATATTACACTCAAGGTTTCGGAAGACTTTGGGTTCGGCCGGGTTGGTTCGTACACGAAACCAACCGGGCCCTCGGAGCGGAAACGCTCATAACTTGAGCTACAGACGTCTGATCGACGTACCGTCAGCTGTGGTAGTTTCCTCTAAGTGAGACGGAACTTTTGGCATACTCCGCCCGTGGATCGGACACAAGGCGGAGTACGGTCAGGTTGGTTTTGCCCTAAAAACAAACCGGGCCCCTGGGACGAAAATGCCAATAACTCTCAGACCGGGCGTCCGATTGACGCGCCGTCTGTTGCGTTGAGATCCTGTTGTCGATACGGAACTTTTGGATACATCAACTTCGGACTACGTGTCAGTTGATGTATCAGCCTCTCGGCTCGTGGAGCGGACCCTCCTAAACGAGCTCGCTGTGTGCGGGAACCCTAGTGCTGGCTGTGACTTCGACGACAGAGCAGAGATCCTCCGTGGACTGCGACGACGACAGAGCAGAGATCCTTCGTGGACTGCGGCGACGACTGTGCGGAGATCCTCAGTGGACTGCGTCGACTACTGCACTCAGCGATCCTACGTGGATCAGTGCTACAGGTCCTGTGTGGGCCCGATCCTGTGTGGGTCCTTACTACCGGTTCTGTGTGAGCCACTGCCTACAGGTTCTGTGTGAGCCCGATCCTGTGTGGGTCTTTTGCGGGGGTTAGTACCTATCGATCCTTCGTGGGTCTGACGACTTAGATGGATCAGTGATCATCTTTGACGTCATCTGAAAAAGTATACCTGGTTGAGCTGAATCTTATGTTACTCTCCTTTGTGGAATGTGTTGAACTATCCTATGTGGATTTACTGTTTACTCTCCTTTGTGGATTTGAGTCTTGCTTTCCTGTGTGGATTGAGTTGTTCTTGAGCTCGTGAGCAGAGCTAGAATTGGGGACTTAGGTATATGTATGGGCATATACCTAAGTCGAGTCAGATGTTACTTCGTTATTGCACCTTCCTTTTGTGCTATATCCTTTGTGGATTTCGGGAGACCTTCGGGGGTCTCGGGGTCCTTACTGAGTAGCTTATACTCACCCCTGCACGGGCTATGCCCGCACCTTGTTGTGTTGGATGCAGACGACGGACAGCGCTGATCACGGTTGGGGCGTGGAGCAGGACGGTACCTGGAGGTGGACCACTGGGCGGGACGTGCTCGGAGCGGACGTGGGACCCGAGGAGCCTGGAGGCTATCTGTACCCACCCTTCAGGTGGGATTGCCAGTGGACGACACGAGGCCGCCGTCTTTTCTTCAGTTCCTGTTCTTTACCTTTTTAGTTGTACTTTCAGTTGGGCTTGTATTCCGGCCCCCTTTACTTTTCTGCACTTGGTAGTTACTTTCCGCTTGCTGACTCTGTGGTGGTTGTTACTTACAAAGGCAATGCCTTCCCTGTTTACCGGGATTTTACGCCTTGGTGCTAGTCGCCAGCCCCTGGCCTATGGAAGGCGGGCTTGGGGTAGTCACGGCACGGGCCCCGAGGTCGGGTCATGACAGATATAGGTTATTCTATAAACATAATAACTTATAAGTATATTTCAGATAAATTTTTATATATTTTAATTATTAATACATGAATTATGGTGGTAATTGAATAAGTAAAATGAATGATATTAGTAAATAGAATAACCATCACTTGGAACAACCTCCTTTAGATATCTTATTAACCACCCCAAGGTTGGTATTCTGGGAAGAATAGAAGATCTAAAAAATGGATAAGAATGTTTGGGATATATTTTTTAATGGCTTTTCTCATCCAAATTTATTAAGAGGTGTGAATAAGTGAGGAGTGGAGGTGGCGGTTTATAATTGAGGATGGGAATTTTTGTAAATACCCAAAACTTTTCAATCATGGGGAGTCACTAGAAGAAAACAAATGCCCCAAAATTTCTAAATAATAGATTTGATGGAATATATGATCCAAAAGTGCATCCACCACACAAAAAACACATTTTTTATACATATTGTTCCACAGCCTCTAAGTTAACTTTTTCCACTTTAGTTTTCACTATGGAAACTAGTCATTTCACCTAAGTAATTTATCATTTAATAATAAAAAAGTCAGAATTATTAGATAATTTTTAATCACTAGTTATAAATATTAAATAAAGTTTATAAAATAAAAGTCCTCAGTGAGTGGAAAATTAATTTTTACATAAGCATATGTAACGTGCAAACCCTGTTTTACCCTTTACCATGGTAACAAAGTTTTTACTATTTAGGAGTAAATATAATTATTATAAAAGGAAAATTAGTTCATTAATAGAATATGGATGATATTTTTAAAGATATACCAATAAATTTTCAGATTATAGTATTTCTAAGAAATTTGAATCATTCAATAAAATATTATTTATTATAAAATAACATTAATATCAATTTTGACACTATTCATTTAATTTGACTTTAAAAACATCAAGACAAATGTTTAATTAAAATTTATTATTTTAAAACCGGTATAAAATGTTATATTTTTCTAAAATATTTATATAATACAATAATTCATTCTATTTATATTACTTTTAATATTTTTAGTATCATTTATTTTATTTCTCTATTAATTAAATAATTTATGTGTTGGTGTTTCATGAGTATTTAATGTAATTATATAATTAATAAAATTCAAAAAAAATACATCATTAAATTAATTTCATTATTATCAAAATTAATATTAACATTCATTCAAATTTTTTTCTTCTTATGTGAACACAAAATTGAAATTTAAAAGCAAAAGGGTAACATTTTGTCATTTTCTTTACTTAAATTATTCTATTGATCAATTTCATAGAAAAGAGGCCCCAAAAACACAATAAATGAATTTAAAATAAGGTAATAAGGTTCAAAATATGGTAATAAAACGGAATTTAACAATTATTTAGTTCATTTCAACCCTTGTCTTTTTAGTTTAATCTGTGGTAAACCTGTTTTAACCTTAATCGTGGTATTTAATTTTTACTGTTTTTACTATACATTGGGAAAAAAAGTTGAACTAATTATATAAAATTAATTATTATGATTCATATGATTAAATTAATTTGTCCAAATTAAATTCATATAACTAGTGGAATTTAATTTAAAATTAATCTTGTAGATGTATCAAAAAATGATTTTCTAAAGAGAAAGTTTTCATAAACCCAAAAAAAATTATATAAAAAAACAATATAAAATTGATTTTAGTGACCATAATTGGGTTATAAATAATATAATTTAACTGATTTTATTTTTAAACCCATTTTAAAATATAATTTAACTTTTAAATTACTTTAAATGAAAAGGCAATTTACAATAAAAATCTGTATTTTTTACTATTCATCAAAAAAATTAATCTCCTCAGAAAAATCTCAAAAAACATACTAATATAATTTTGATACACAGATTCCAAAAATTAAATTAATTTTATAAAATATATTTTCAAAATTTTCAAAAAAATAATTTTTATTATTTTTTTATAAAAATAAGAAAATAACATTTTTTTATAAAAGATGTATTTTCAAAGTGTATAAAGACTTTACTAAAAATTAATTAACTATTTATCAATATGTTTTATTTTTATAAAATAGTCATACCTAATTTTCAAAATATTTTTATTCCTTTTCATACCACAAAATATAATGTCTAGCTGAAAATGGCCACATTAAATCATAATATTTTAATAGAATATCGTAGTTCATTTTAACTCAGTGTTGTGTAAAACCAAAACTATCAAGGATTTTAAATTTATTTTAAAAAAATATTTCATAAAATATTGATATGTTACAATAATAACTTTTTATGCACCTTGAAACCTTCAAGTTATATCATGGTAGTTACATAATAATTTGTAATTATTTATTATTCATTGACTGATTATACAAGATTTTTGGTAGGTCTTCACTTCTTTTTTATTCATTATTTAATATAAAGATTAATTAGTATGTTTTAAAAATATTATTTATCTATATTCAAGTTTCAAATCATCCTAACAATATTAAGAATAGATGAACAATTATTATAGATGAAATTAGGAGGTGCTGATAATTATAGCCGATAAACACGGATACAAGATGTGTGATAAAAAGTACATACCTTGAACTAGAGTTCACTATACACAGATGTGTAACTACATACATGACATTCCAAGAATTAATGACATGAGAATAATTTAATGCACACCATGTATTGACTGGAAAATCTTGGAACATGTTCTGTTAGACCACACAATGTGTAGCTAGCATACACCTCGTGGCACCTATATTGATTAGCAGCAATATTCATGTGGATATGCAGTTAAATAGATAGAATAATTATCATTAATGAGATACACAACATGTACTTAAAAAACATAACCTTTTACTTAATAATCCCCAAATCAGAATAATATGTTGAGTTAACCAGTAGTTCACACTGACACATGATAAACAGAACACAAGACATGTAGCTTGTCAGTATATTCCAGGTAATCTGACTGAGAAACATAATTACATTTTTTGTATTATATGTATTGACTATGTAATAAGGTTTTCATAATTAATAAATTCTAAATTAATTCCCTATCATTTTTTTAATTTATATTCATGCTATTAATTTTCCATATTACCTTTATGATGAGTATCACCAAGAGACATTACATGATTATTAAGATAATGGTAATTAACTGATTGATTAATTGAATGAACAAATTTATTCAAACATGTTTATATTAATAAAAAAAATAAAATGAAGTGAATGATGCATAAGATATTTTTTTGTATTCATTGAATGTATATGGATGATCAAGATCTAAGAGAACCATGTGTATGTGATTTATTTATTTGAATAATTTTTGTATGGTTTCTGTAATAATTTATTAAATTAAATAATAGTTTGTATGTCATTCATCTCCTTTTATTATGTAATGGCATGCATGCCCATTATTTCTTTTATATAACCCCCCATTAGCTGATCCTTTGGTTACCATCACCTATGTGTGAGTAAGATTATGTAATGGATGGATATCCCAAGGGAGTATAGTTGGTCCAAGTTTAGAGACGAGGGGAAATAAATCTAAGAGATACATAATAGAATGGGTGTAATGTTGTAACTCAAACAATTCTTGGTTCTATGAGATAATTCCCTAGGTTCAAGGGTTGGTTTTTTATATCCTAGAAAATCTAACCATTATAGAATCTTGTGATCATTCCACCTTATTTATTTCATATATTTCAATTGAACAGCTAATTACTTATGAATACTTAAATCATTAATTAAAATAATTAAGTATGTAAGATGTAAAATAAATATTATCATATGTGTAAATTTTATCCATACATAGATAATCTCTTAAGTAAATTACACTTAATATTAAAAAGTATATAATAAGCTAAAATGGATAGTTTACACATATGTATATAAACCCTCAAATAAAATATTAAGTCGTTATAACCTTCCACTACTTTGGTAGAAATCAAACCATAGTTCAAAGCTCTTGACCAACCTCTATTGGGGAGTTTTTAATAATTAGGGAACAGATATATTGATTTTGGGGTTTACTTAACCTGGCTTGAATTAAGGGTTAATCGAATCTAATAAACTTAGGGTAACTAGTAGGAAAAATGCTGGGGAAATCATAATCTAGGGTTTTAGGATTTAGAAGTCCACTCAACAGATCAAAGAGATGTGATTTAATGCATTTTGAAAGTTACACCTACCTAAATACCTTCAAGAAACTTATTATACCTCCATCTAGGTTATGAATAAGGTACATATGGATCCTTGACACAAGGAAATAAATATGAAGGTATATTCTAAAAATAATGGTGGGGGTTATTATTTTTTGATAAAATAGTGGGATATTAATAAAATAAGTTAAATTTATTATCTAAATTTTAATCCATATAAATTACTAAATTTTTTACTTATTTATTTTAGAAATGTAATATCACAAAACTTATAAAATATAATTATGCTCCATTTTAGAGAATAATAATACCAGATTGAATTTCTAGGAATAGTGTAGATTCCTAAAGGTTATACTACAACATGAGTGGAAATTAAATGTGATGGAAACCATATACCTGAGGTTCCTAACAAATTGGATATTAATGAGGAATTGTCTCTCTATATGAAACATTTGGATGATGCCATATATGTCCAATGTTTCTTGTTATCTTCTATGTCTGGTGATCTTTTAAAGAAAATGAGGATATGGATAGGCATAATGTATCACCATCAATATATTTATCAAGAGAATGTCGGAAAAGAAAGATATGTGATCTCTAATTCACTATTCATGTGTAATCTTAGAGGTTTGGCACTACTTGGGCCTCATATAGTCATGATGATTGGACACATTGGGTGCTTATTCATCTTAGGATTTATGATCACTAATTAGTTGCATATAGATCTCATTTTATCCTTATTTACAAAGATTTTATTTAGTTTTATCATTAATTATAATATAACAAATAGTGATAAAACACTTATAGAACTTCTATCTCTTGTTATCCAAATTGATAAATAATTGGATCATGAAAATATTTTGGTCCTTATGGTGGACAATAAAAGAAAGGACAAGGAAAAGGGCCCCAAGAATCATACCAAGTATAAGTCTCCTACGCACCATCCTTCAAATAAAATGAATACCCAATTATAGGTAATGTAAAAGGATGTGGTATGTTTTTCATGTGGAAATATAGGCCATTGGAAGTATAATTGTACCCAGTTAAAAAGTTAAGTAAAATATTCAGGTGAATTCATTATCAAGTCAAATATTCTTACAGCTATAAATTGGTTTTAATATATAGCTTTTGGTACTCGCATATTTTTTAAAATTCAGGATCAAATTATATTTTGAAATATTTTCAAAGGAGAGATTTATTTATGGAATTTTAATAGTGTGAGGTTGGATACTCTTTCCATTGAAGACTACCACCTTCAATTTTTGGAAGGGATCATCTTGGTTTTAAAATATTGATATTATGTAAAAACTTTTACCAAAAATATAATCATTGTATCATTCCTACATACAAGTGATTTTATTTTAAAGTTAAAAAATAAAATCTATTTATTATATAAAGAGATCATAAGTTATGGTGTGAAATATTTAAATAATAGTCTTGGTGTTATAAATTTTTTAAATCCAAGTATTGGAAATTAATAATGAATAAATTTCACATGACATGTTTCACACTTAGTTATGGCATCATCATCTTAGTCATGTAAACAAGAAGTGTGTGAAAAATATTTATCAATATGGTTACTTAGACTCTTTTGATCTAAAAAAACATTGAAAATTTCAAGATTTTTTACAAGAAAAAATGATCATGCCATATTTTGGTGGAGAAGGTAAAATAGCTATAGAGCTTCTCAAATTAGTACACACAAATGTATGCAGACCATTTCTAGTGGAATATAGAGGTGGGTATTCTTACTACCATACTTACTAATGACTTATGTAGATATGGAAATGTATATATGATGTTTTATAATTTTAAATATCTAGAAAAATTCAAAGAATTCAAGAATTAATTAGAGAATCAACTTGTTAATAATACAAATAAACTTCAATCTAATTAGGGTGGTTAATATCGTAACCAAAAATTAATGAACTTTATACAAGAGTGTGTGATCATGTCTCAAACCACTCCTTATAAACCATAGTGAAATGGTGTTATTGGAAGGATAAACAACAAATTTATTGACATGGTAAGGTAAATGGTGATCCATTTGACTCTTCTATTATCCTTTTGGAGATATTCATTACATACTACATCACACTCTCAAAACTAATTACCAAATAAAGGGGAAGACAAGACACTATATAATGTCTAGAAATAAACATTTTTTGTCACATACTTATGAATGGGGTTGTTATATGCTTGTTAAATCCAATTATAGAAAAAAATCACCATGAGTATGAATTTTATCTTTATAGGGTATCCTAAGGAAACAAGGGGATACTATCTACAAAACCCCTCATACCAGAATGTGATTGTAGCAAGACAAACCATTTTTCTTGAGAGGGAGTACATCCTCAAAATGGATAATAGGAGAAATGTTAATTTATATTAAGTTAATGGACAAGATAAAAAATATTTGGAACATAAACAACTTCCATAGGTTCCCATGTAAGTTGATGTTCCTGAAACACAAGTTCTGTGTAGGAGAACCTGAGAGGATAGAGGACCAGAAAGATATGGTTTTCTAGGTACCAAGGATGGTAAATTGTTATTGGTTTAAAATAATGATCCCCTTTACTAGAATAAGGTAGTAGAGATCTCAGAATATTAATGATGAAATGAATCCATGAATTCTATGATAGATTCCTATTATCCAAACAAATTTTGGGTTTTAATCGATCCCCATGTGGATGTAAATCATGTGGGATACAAATGGGTATTTAGGAGAAAACTATACAGGAAAGGTAATTTAAGTACTTATAAAGTAATGAATATGGATAAATGGTTTAAAAACATTATGAAATTTACTATTATGAAACCTTTTCTCCAGTTTCCATGTTTAAATTCATCAAAATTCTACTTTCCATAACAAAATTCCATGACTATGAGATTGGGTATATGGATGTCGAAATAGACTTCTTTAAAAAAAAATCATCAAGAAGATGTCAATATGACACAACTTTAAGGTTATGACGCTCTAGGAGATTCCAATAAGGTATGAAATTTGCGCATATCCCTTTATGGGTTAAAGCAAGAATCTAGTTCCTGGAACATTTTATTTGTTGAAGATGTAAAAGAATTTGGTTTTAGAAAGAAAAAATGTGATCCATGTGTTTACTAGTGGTTTATTGAGGGTGTGATAATATTTACTATAGTATATTTTGATGACATATTACTTATAGTAAATGAAATACTATCCTTATAGTTAGTAAAATACTAG
The DNA here is from genome assembly GCA_963277665.1 of Viscum album. Taxonomy (NCBI): domain Eukaryota; kingdom Viridiplantae; phylum Streptophyta; class Magnoliopsida; order Santalales; family Viscaceae; genus Viscum; species Viscum album. The sequence continues at coordinate 1,224,084,912 of OY728159.1, forward strand.
TTAAAAAAGTGATTCTTCAGAAAGGAATTATGTGAAGCATCACATATCCTTCCAATAAAGAACATTCTTGATGGATCCAAAAGGATTCTTATACTAAGTCAAGGTATATAAATTGATCGAATACTAAAGTGATTTAGAATGGAAAAACTAATAAGTGATTGGTTTCAATGTATCATGGTATACATCTCCCCAATAAAATGTGTGCTCGGATACAACAGGAGAGAAAGAGAGAATGATTAGGATCCTATACAAATATTCAATGGAGTCCGTAATGTTTGTCATGTTATGTACTAGGCTTGATGATTCCTATTCTTTAATCATGCTAGGTTGATATCAAGATGATCTTAGAGAACCGCATTGGTCTCCTCATAAGGCTATACTTAAGCATCTAAGGCATGCTAAGGATATGTTCCTAGTTTAAAGAGGATGTGAGGAACTAGTCAACAGAGGATATTCTTATGCCAGTTTCCAAACAGATCAAATCAATCTAAAATCACAATCAGGATATGGGATCTGTGAGCCACATGAGTTCAAAGAAGCAATTTGTCACCATTTATTTTAACACCCCAAGGTTTTGAAAATAAATATATAATGAAATTTTATAATATATCCATTAAACACAACTTTTCCTCTTCTATGTTCTGAATTTTGAAAAAAATTCATCTAGAGTTGTGTTCAGTAAGTCATTCGGAGTCTGATATAACAAACATAGTTTTTGGTGAATAGTAACATACCCTAATTAATAGTATTATGAATAGTAATATGACCCTTATGAATAGTAAATAATAATAATATTTTATTTTCTTAAGGTAATATGATAATGGTATCTTAATTAATTTTTCAATGTCACATAAAACTAATTGCACTTCAATATTGTTATTTTTAGAATTAACTATGACCTTATTTAAAAATTAAATTAATAATATTTAGAAAATTATTTTTGAAAAATGGACTTCACTTTTGAATACTAAACATCGAAAAATTGTAGGGGTGAATATTTTGGATTTTTCTGAAGTTTTAAAAAAAATTATGAATAGTGAAATATGATAAAATACCGTATATACAAATTATCAAATAAATACACTATTTATGACATCACAAGTGATTCAAGGCCACTTGGTTCAAACTCACATGCACATATTACTATTAGGGGTCACATTAAACCACATTATTGGTTGTCTTGAGGGAAATAATAAAATAATGAATTAAATATTCAAAATTTACTTCTCTCCTCCACTATAAATACCCCCTCCCACTCCCTCTTCTCTTCAAAACTATAAGCCTTAAAGATCCTCAAAGTTCTACCCAATTACCCTTCCCTAGTCTCTCCCCACGTCCAAGAAGATTTTGGTCTTGCCAAAAGACCAAAACCCCTTCCCTTAAGGAGTTTCTCAAGGAGGTTATTTCAAGAGGTAAAGTACCCTTCTTTTTCATTTGGTTTCATTTCAATTTATCATCTTTGGTTATCCTCTCCTCACCTCCTCGGTCCAAATGATCTTGATAACTCCATTAACATATATATACTAGATTTATATCATGTGAATGGAAGAACCATCATAAATATTCTTACTCCCTCCCTTTTATTTTATAAATGAAATCGACGTCCAAAAGGTTCTGATTTATAACCTTCTTGGACGACAAAGTTTTGTTCTTCAATTTCTTCTTCATTACTGGTCATGAAACCATATTCATGGTTGAACCAGACTATAATATATTTTTTATAACCTAATTAATATACATGAACCATAATATGTACATATAATTAAGTTATATGACAAAACTAGTTCATAATAATCCAAATACCTCCGAATAATCAAAGCGGTTTTCATCTAATGATTCAACCTCATTCTATGTAACCAAATGATAGAAATGGACATTAACAATTCAAGATGTTCATAAATAATATATAATTCTAATCCTGGAGATTTATAACTATTTAACATGAATGAACTAACCATAATTATGGTAAACTAAATACATGTCTAATAGGTTCTGAAATAATTTATTAACAAGTATAATTTCATATTTTAGGATCTTAAGTACAATACTGGAACACGTTTGGAGTTAAGATAATTATTTTTCCACCCGAACTTCCATTTTCATTCGGGATACTTTCATTGTCTAATTACCTCAATAAAATTATTATGTATTGTTATGTACTCATCATATATTTTGTGTGAGTATCGCATATATTTTTACAAACCCGAACCCTTCCTTATTTTATGTATAGTTACACATTTTAAAAGGAACTTTCAAAGTTGTTTCCAAAATACCAGCCCGATTCAAGGGAATTTTTCAACGTCTTTCCTATTTTCAATGGCACTCTATAATCTGTTTTTGGAAACCATTATCATTATAAAATCAATCATTTGGTTATGAAAATTCTATCTTACTTCACTTCTGGTTTTACACAAGGATTTTTTCAAAAGAACTCTTATTTTCAAAATAAAAGAGTATTCATCTCAAGAATTGCTTAATGATTTTATAAGGGTGTTTTCATCTAATTCAACACTCTTGTTGATTCCATGGTATTATTGGGTTTAATCATTTATGAATTCATCTACCATATTTTATTTAATGGTTTATGACTAACTCTATTTTGGATGATCTATCCTAAAACCATTCACCATATTATTCTGAATGGTTAGTGTTTTATGTTTAAGGATTGAGGAAAGTTAGTTATGCTTCATATGATAGGTTCAATATGAATGTATATATTGTTTATGTTGATCGCCGCTCATATGAGGAATGCATTGGACTTATTATGTGATGGGTGGGGCCCGCAATATCCCCTCGATGCATCGGTAGGTCTCATGAGACAAATAGATGTGGAATTGGATGAGGCCATTCCCAATGTGATATATAGATTTTGGCTGAGGCCTTAATCATCATACGTCTTAGCCGAGGCCTTGACAAAATGTTTTAGAATGTTCGGCATATGCACTTCCCTCATTATGAAGTTATTCATTGAAAGTTCACGTGTTTATTCGACTAGTAGAATACCCAGGATTATGTTTTATTATGGTATTATTTACTCAGCTCATATTTCTTCCATAATGTGTTTCAAGTATATTATTAAAGGCATGTGTTTTCAATTATTCACCATGTCTAATGTTTTTATTATATTCTGATGTATTGTTTACTCTTACTGAGCATTTGAACTCACTCCTTTTCTTATGTTTCATTTTCTAAGGAAATTAAGAAGTAATTTATGAATGACTTGCAAGAATAATCTAGGATATGTGATGTTTCTTGTTGAATAAAATAGTGTTTTCTTTCCCTTAATGTTGTAATGATAAACTTATGTATGTATCTTGTTTCTAATAACACTAAACTACTCGGTCCTACAGGATTTTTATTCCTTATATGTATGCCAATGTAATAAAATAAGGCACTGACTCCGGGCAACTGGGGTCGGGTCCTTACAGTTGGTATCAGAGGAAGTTTAGTAGAATACTTGGAAACTAGATTTAGAAAACCTAGAATTAGGGAAGAGTCCCTAAGTTAGTCTTTGAGGATATACATACAATAATGTTCTGGTATTTTGGAAAGGAATAGATTATGTGGATCTTTCAAGAAATACATCCCTGTCTGGATACGAGCAGGTAGAGGCGGCTCTGGCACAGATGTATCTAGGGGTAAAAGCTGGAAACACTGATTTGAGCTAGACTCGAATGGGAACTAGTGTATGATAACGAGACTTGTTGCACTCTAGGTTATGACACTCCTGGGGGATATGCTTAGGATAATTCACATTTTCTTTAAAATCCATTATGAAGGATTGAAATGTAAAATATTCCTCAAAGAAACCATATTTGTGAATATGGGATTATCCATGCGTAGGATCTCAATTTTTCTGAATATTTTTAAGTTAATATTATACATTATGATTCATAACCTAATCTAGTGTATTCTATTATCTAGATATGGCACCTATTGGACGGAATGGAAATCGCACGAATGCACGTGTCCCCTGTAGGGATTTTCCTCCGACGCAAGATAATGATGTTAGATTTGGTGCTGTGATTGGTGATGAGAAAATCATAACTATACTAAAAAAACTTACTCAGGTTATGAATAATAACCTAACCCATATGGAGCATCTGGATCCACCACGTGGAAGAGCCATGCTAGATCGCTTTATGCGACAACAGCCTCCATCGTTCAATAGGACTACAAACCCTTTTATAGCATAGCACTGGATATGTTCCCATGAGAAGATATTTTTCACTTTGGGATGTAATTAAAGAAAGAAGGTTTTCATGGCAGTATATCATTTATCAGGATATCTGGATCAGTGGTGGTCATTAATCCAAAACAAAAAGGACGAGGAAGAGATAGAAGAGATGGAATGGAGGGATTTTAAAGAAATATTATTAGAAATATATTTTCCTCATGAGAAGCAAGCAGATGTGGAGAGACGATTCTTGAATCTGAGGTAGAAGGAAGATGAGAATGTTGCAAGGTATGAAGCTAAATTCACAATATGAGCAAGACATTTTGTAGACTACATACGAAATCCAAGGAGAAAAATTGATCGATTCTTTGATGGCCTAAAGCCATTCCTCCGGAGGGCACTGGTTTCCCAAAGTTTTTCATCATATGAGGATATAGTTTCATGTGCCATCAAGACAGAAAAATAATTCTCTAAGTCTTATGACTTTAAGGGAAAACAATAAAAGAAGAGGGCTGTTAAAAACCCTGGGAAAGGAAATAAAAAAACGGGGAAGAAGGGAAGATTTGAATTTCTACCATGTGACAATTGTGGAAAGAAAAACCCTGGTGCATTCTTAAAAGGAAAAGGAGTATGCTAAAAATGTGGTAAAAAATGCCATCTTGCTGGTGATTTTAAAGGGAAGAATGAAGTCAATGATGTTCAATGTTATATTTGTCGATAGATGGGAAACTATGCTAATGATTTTCCAAAACGTCAAGGAAATATGCAACAGAAAAGGCCAAGGGATCAGGGACATGCTTATGCAATCACAACTGTAGAGGTTGAAGTTCCTAATGACATGGTGGCAGGTAATTTAATAATTTCCTAAAATTTATCCAATACTTTATTTGATTATGGATCGTCGCATTCATTTATATCTTCTGAGTTTTCCTAGAAAATTCGATATGTACAATTTAATTTAATAAAGTAGTTATCATTCAAAACTCCTAAGGGATGTATCATTGCAACAAAGGCATGTCGATTAGTCCCCCTCCAAACAACAAAATGTGCTCTAGTTTCAAACCTTATCATCATACCAATGGATGAATTTGATATAATTCTCAGTATGGATTGGATGTCAAATTATGATTCGAAGATTTATTGTAAGAAGAAGGAAGTTATAATTTTTGAAAATGGTGTAGAATCCCTTGTATTTAGGGTGGAAACATCGCCACCATATTCTTATCTAGAACCACCCCCAGTAGCTCTACTGAATACAATTATTGGAGAGGAAGATAAACCAATATCTATGGGCGAGGAAAGAAATCATCAAATTGAGGAAGTACACATAGTGAAAGAGTACACTGATGTATTTCCAGAGGATTTACCTAGACATCCTCTAGAGTGGGAAGTTGAGTTCTCTATTGATTTAATTCCTGTTCTAAGGCCCATATCGAATACCCCTTATATAATGGTCACTGTGGAATTAGTGGAACTAAAGAAACGACTAGAGGAATTGAGTAATAAGGGATTTATCTGCCCTAGTGTTTCTCCATGGGCAGCCCTAGTTTTCTTTGTCAAGAAGAAAGATGGATCCATAAGGCTTTGCATCGATTAGAGGTAAATCAATGTTATTATAATAAATAATAAGTATCCTCTGCCCCAGATTGATGATTTATTTGACCAACTGTATGGAGCTCAATACTTTTCAAAGATTGACCTTCGATCCGGATATCATCAGTTGTGTGTGAGGAAGGAAGATGTTCCTAAGACAACATTTTGGACCAGGTATGGGCATTATGAGTTTACAGTAATGCCTTTTGGACTGACAAATGCACCCTCGGTTTTTATAGATTTAATGAATAGAGTTATCAAGGAATATCTTGACAACTTTGTCGTGGTATTCATTGATGATATCCTCGTATATTCAAAAAGAGATGAAGGTCAGGAGAATCACTTGTGGGTTATTCTGAGAACTCTTAGAAAAAATAAATTATATGGGAATTTCAGCAAGTGAGAATTATTGCTTCAATTAGTTTATTTTATGGGAAATATTGTCTCCAAGGATGGAATCCTAGTTGATCCTGCAAAGACAAAGGCAATTCAAGATTTCCCCACGCCAACAAACATAACTGAGGTACGTAGTTTTATTGGCTTAGCAGGTTATTATCAGCATTTCGTACAGAATTTTTCTTGACTGGATAACCCACTAACGAAGCTCACACGTAAAGGGGTTAAATTTGTTTGGACAAAAGATTGTGAAGAATGTTTCTAAGAACTGAAGAGAATATTAGTCAATGCTCCTATATTGACTATACCATCAGGGAAGGAAGGGTTTGTTATTTATATTTATGCTTCAAAGAAAGGACTTGGTTGTGTCCATATGAAAAATGATAGGGTTATTGCTTATGCATCAAGAAAACTAAAAATTCATGAGCAAAACTATCCTACTCATGATCTTGATTTAGCTACAGTAATCTTTTCTTTGAAGATATGGAGACATTATCTCTATGGTGAAAAATGTGAGATTTATACTGATCACAAGAGTTTGAAGTATATTTTCTCACAGAAAGAACTCAACATGAGGCAAAGTAGATGTCTTGAATGACTCAAGGATTATGATTGACCGATACACTACCACCCGGGGAAGGAAAATAAGGTGGCAGATGCCTTGAGTAGAAAGGATCATGGAGTTTTGAGCAAGATGATAGTTGAAAGGGATCATATTTTCATGGATCTAGTAAATGTGGATATGGGAATAACCATGGAAGGTGAAACATCAATTATTTTATAAATAGTTGCCAAAAAAACTTTACTAGAAATGATAACTAATTCTAAGGCTGATGATTGGGTTTTTCAAAAGAATATTGAAGCTGTGAATGATGGGATATTGAGTGACTTCGTATATGAAGATAGACTTTTGAAATTTGGGAAGATACTTTGTGTTCCCGATATACCTGATCTAAAAAGGGAATTGTTGTATGATGTTCATAGTTCCAATTTCTCTATACACCCTGGAAGCACTAAGATGTATAGAGATTTGAAGGAACATTTTTGGTGGGACAACATGAAGAGGGAGATTGCTTATTTTGTGTCAAGATGTATGGTTTTTCCAAAAGTGAAAACTAGAAGTCAATAGCCTGGAGGAGTATTGAAACCTCTTCCCATACCCGAGGGGAATGGGATAATATCATGATGGACTTTTTCATGAGACTACCAAAGACTCCTAGAAGGAACAATGCAATATGGTTCATTATCGATCATCTTACCAAGTCAGCACATTTTCTTTCTATAAGAGAAGATCTACCACTTGAACGTCTAGCAAGACTATATATTAATGAAGTTTTGAGACTTAATGGAGTACCCCTATCAATTGTTTCTGATCATGATCCACATTTTACATCAAGATTATGGAAAAGTCTTCAAAAGTCCCTAGATACTGATCTTCGTTTGAGCACTGCCTACCACCCACAAACTGATGGAAAATCAGAACGGACTATTCAAACAATGGAAGACATGTTGAGGTCTTGTTCACTTGATTTTCAAGGCATGTGGGATCAGTATTTACCTCTCGTAGAATTTTCCTATAACAATATCTTCCATTCAAGTATACAGATGGCACCCTATGAAGCATTATATGTGAGGAGATATTGTACACCAACCTGCAGGGATGATGTTGGTGAAAGAAAGATCATGGGCCCAGAACTTGTTGAAGAAACAATGGAAAAGGTGAAGATTATCCAAAACCATATCAAAATAGCTCAAAGTAGGCAAAAGAGCTATGAAGATAACCGAAGGAAGGATTTAGAGGTTCAAGAAGGTGATCACGTTTTCTTAAAGGTATCTCCATGGAAGGGTATTATGTGATTCGGTAAGAAGGGAAAATTAAGTCCTAGGTACATCAGACCTTTTGAAATTCTGGACCGAATTGGAGCTGTAGCTTACCGTTTGGCAATGTCACCAAGTCTCTCCAAGGTTCACAATGTGTTCTATGTGTCAATGTTAAGAAAGTACATGCCAGACCCAACACATGTACTCACTTAAGAAGATGTGGAACTTGAGCCCAATCTGTCTTACTGTGAAGAGCCTATCAAGATTCTTGATACTAGACAACAAGTATTGAGAAATTAGACGACTCGTCTAGTGAAGGTTCTATGGAGGAACCATAAGATGGAGTAATCAACATGGGATCCTGAGGAGCTTATGTTAAAGACATACCCGTAACTTTTTAGGTAATATTTTGTGAATTTCGAGGATGAAATTTTTGTAAGGAGGGTAGAATGTAACACCCCAAGGTTTTAAAAATAAATATAGAATTCAATTTTATAATCTATCCATTAAACACAACTTTTCCTCTTCTATGTTTTGAATTTCTAAAAATGGTCATCTAGAGTTGTGTTCAGTAAGTCATTTGGAGTTTGATAGAACAAACATGATTTTTGGTGAATAGTAACATACCCTTATGAATAGTATAATGAATATTAATATGACACTTACTAATAGTAAATAATATTATTATTTTTTCTTAAGGTAATATGATATTGGGATCTTAATTAATTTTTCAATGTCACATAAAACAAATTGCACTTCAAGATTGTTATTTTTCGAATTAACTATGACCTTATTTAAAAATTAAATTAATAATATTTTGAAAATTATTTTTGAAAAATGGACATCAATTTTGAACTCTACACATCGAAAAATGGTAGGGGTGAATTTTTGGGATTTTTCTGAAATTCTAGAATTTTTTATGAATAGTGAAATACGATAAAATACCGTATATACAAATTATCAGATAAATACACTATTAATGACATCACAAGTTATGCAAGGGCACTTGGTTCAAACTCACATGCACATATTACGATTATTGGTCACATGAAAATACACTATTGGTTTTCTTGAGGTAAATAATAAACAAATGAATTAAATATTTAAAATTTACTCCTCTCCTCCACTATAAAAACCCCCTCCCACTCCCTCTTCTCTTCACTACTCTAAACCTTGAATATTCTCAAAGTTCTTCCCAATTACCCTTCACTAGTCTCTCCCCACTTCCAAGAATCTTTTTTTCTTTCCAAAATACCAAAACCCCTTCCCTTAAGGAGTTTCTCAAGGTGGTTATTTCAAGAGGTAAAGTACCATTCTTTTTCATTTGGTTTCATTTTAATTTATCTTCTTATGTTATCATCTCCTCACCTCCTCTGTCAAAATGATCTTGATAACTCCAATAATATCTATATACTGTATTTATATCATGTTAATGGAAGAACCATCATAAATATTCTTACTCCCTCCCTTTTATTTTATAAACGAAATCGACGTCCATAAGGTTCCGATTTATAACCTTCATGGAAGACGAAGTTTTGCTCTTCAATTTCATCTTAATTACTGGTCATGAAACCATATTCATGGTTTAAAAAAACTATAATATATTTTTTATAACCAAATTAATATCCAGGAACCAGAATATTTACATATAATTAAGTTATATGACAAAACTAGTTCATAATAATCCAAATACCGCTGAATAATCAAAGTGGTTGTCAACTAATGATTCAACCTCATTCTATGTAACCAAATGATAGAAATGGACATTAACAATTCTGTATGTTCATAAATAATATATAATTCCAATACTATAAATTTATAACAATTCCACCTGAACTTCATTACATAAAAACAAGTGATCTGAATATGAAAATAAAGGAAACGAACACTCCAGAACGACGAAATTCAATACAATAACTTATCAATAAAGACACAAATTAATTAACCATAATTATGGTAAAATAAATACATGTTTAATAGGTTCTGAAATAATTTATTAATAATTTTAATTTTATATTCCAGTAGCTTAATTACAAGAGTGGAACACGTTTGGAGTTAAGGTAAGGATTTTTTCACCCAAACTTCCATTTTCATTTGGGATACTTTCATTATCTAATTACCTCAATGAAAATCTTATGTATTGTTTTGTACTCATCATATATTCTGTTTGAGTATCATATATATGTTTCCAAACCATAACCCTTCCTTATTTTATGGATAGTTACACATTTTAAAAGGAACTTTCAAAGTTGTTACCAAAATACAAGCCCGATTCAAGGGAATTTCTCAACGTCTTTACTATTTTCAAGGGCACTCTATAATCTGTTTTTGGAAACCATTATCATTATCAAATCACCCATTTTGTTATGAAAATACTATTTTACTTCACTTCTGGTTTTACACAAAGATTTTTCCAAAATAACTCTTCTTTTCAAAATAAAAGAGTATTCATCTCAAGAATTGCTTAATGATTTTACAAGGGTGTTTTTATCTAATTCAACACTCTTGTTGATTACATGATATTATTGGGTTTAATCATTTATGAAGTCATCTACCATATTTTATTTAATGGTTTATGACTAAATCTATTGTGAATGATCTATCCTAAAACCATTCACCATATTATTCTGAATGGTTAGTCTTTTATGTTTAATGATTGGGGAAAGTTAGTTACGTTTCATATGATAGATTCAATATGAATGTATATATTGTTTATGTTTATCCCCTCTCATATGGGGAATTAATTGGACTTATTATGTGATGGGTGGGGCCCTCTATAGCCCCTCTATGCATCGGTAGGTATCATGAGACAAATAGACATGGAATTGGCCGAGGCCTTTCCCAATGTGATATATGGATTTTGGATGAGGCCTTAATCATTAGACGTCTTGGCCGAGGCCTTGAAAAAATGGTTCATAATGTTAGGAATATACACTTACCTCATTATGAAGCTATTAATTGAAAGTTCATGTGCTTTTTAGACTAGTAGAATACCCATGATTATGTTTTATTATGTCATTATTTACTCAGCTCATATTCCCGCCATAATGTGTTTCAAGTTTATTATAAAAGGAATGTGTTTTCAATTATTCACCATGTATAATGTTTTTATTATCTTCTATTGTATTGTTTACTCTTACTGAGCATTTGATCTCACCCCTTTTCTTATGTTTCATTTTCTCAGGGCATGAAGAAGTAATTTATGAATGACTTGCAAGCATAATCTAGGAGATGTGATGTTTTTAGTGGAATTAAATATTATTTTCTTTCCCTTCATGTTGTAATGATAAACTTATGTATGTATCTTGTTCCCAATAATACAAAACTACTTGGTCCTTCAGGATTCGTATTCCTTGTATGTATACCAATGTAATCAAATAAGGCACCGACGCCGGGCAACTAGGGTCGGGTCCTTACAATTATAAAGTGAATTCTGAGTACATATCAATTTCTAATAAAGTAAAATAACATATTTGGGTTTTGAAATTTATTTAGAAGATTTATTTATTAATTATATTTAGAGATTTTATTTCATTTTATTGTGATATTACTACAATGGTGGATATATTAAAGGATCTAAGATCACATAAATATAAAAAATACATACTCTACAACTATCACCTCGTGAAGGATTTTTCTCAAAGGGTTGAAGTCATTGTGAATATATTTCCTATAAAATAAAATGTGGAAGACCCCTTGAATAAATAATTATCTTATTAGAAGCATAAACATCAGGTGATAGCTAGTATATAGATGGTTGTTAGCAGATGGTTCTAGTTTAAGTGGGTATCTATTGTATTTGGAGCCCTATAATCAACTTGTAAGTACTTTATGGTTAGTTATATTCATTTATTTTAAAAATTATAAACTATATTATTAATTTTTTATTTTATTTTACACGAAATATTATTTGATAATATCTTAAGTGAACTTTTATCACTGAAAGGTCATAATAGTTCCCCGCAATAATGAGAACCTTGAACTTTCATAATAGTATCATTAGAAATAAGTTATATATCCAGATGATATAATTTTATGAGATAAAAATGGTATATTCTATCAAGGGTGGAAACTTAAATAACATTGAGATACTTTCACATGTTGTGTGCCCTTGGTAATATCTAGTACAAGAGGTTATGAGAACATGACCCATAAATTGGAAATTCATTTTTATTTGTTATTTGATATGACTATATGTAGACATGTGTAATGATACTTAAACTTTATAATTATTATTCATACATGTAATAAGTTTCATACTTTGATGTATTGATGAAAATTGTGATGTCATATGCCAAGGGTGGGATAGGATACATTGGTTTCATCATGAGTGATGTTGCATTAAGGAATAATGTGAGAGTGGATTCATCCATTCTCTTATTTAATGGAATTTTATATCTTAGATTATTTGTGGGAATAGAATTTCCCAATTATGTCCACAATAATAATAGTATTTTTTGAAAGTTAATTTCCTGAAATTCAAAGAAAGATACATGAACCATATATTTTGATACCACTATCATACAAATTTCATGACTAGAGATGTCAAGATAAATGGGATTATATTACATATTATATGTTCATAAGAGGTTAAATGTAATTGTAACATTAACTTATATCACGATGGGAGTATTAATGTGTTTTTAGACACTAACATCGAACCTCGGGTAGTGTTTCCTAATGTAACTAATAAAGGGGTCTAGAGGGTCACACGTTAAGATCATTCAAAAACCTCAGTTAAATCCAAAATGAAATTAACATGTTGGAAAAAAATTATTCTTGTATGTTGTTTAATAATTATTCATTTTCATTTGATCATAAATATTCAATCACCAGTTATTTGGGAGAATATATATGGGAGTTGAATATTTAATAAACATTTATTATCCAGATAATCATTTTTTTATTATGTTAATATAAAAATATTTATTTATTCTGATTTATTCACAGCAAAACAATATATTTATTTATTTTTTTACATGAAATTTTAATAAACATATATTCACGAGTTTTGGTCACTATAAAATTTATATATTTACTGGTGAATAATACAGTGGTATTAATTATTCAAGGACCAAAAAATATTGTGGAGGATTGAAAAACCAAGTTTAATAGTCTAGTGAAAAATTTCGTATGAAATATAATTTGAATAAATTTTAATTTAGTTATTCATGAAAAATAATATTTTTTTTATCCATGATTTTCGAAAAAAATAAGTAAATAAAATTATTATTAATATTTAGGCATTGGGTTCACTAAGAAGTTATAAAATAATTAGATACCCTGAGCAATTATTATTTTTTAACACAAGAATTATATAAACCCATTTATGACATTTTATACAAATTGTAGAGCCACAATATTTCATTGTGCACAATAAGTTCTAGATAAAATCCTATAAATATCTGAAGAATGAGGAGGAATTCTTCTCCTCCACTAGTGTGAATCCCTTCTCCCCTGAAGGATTTGGTTATGATCAATATCGATTGTCATAACCGATATATTCATCCATGCTAGCACCTAGTGAATTCAACAATGATGATTGGAGGTTCAAGAAGTACTTGTGGACCACCACTAGAGAGAATATACACTTTATTCCTTTTATGTAGTGATAGTATGAAAATATTTTTGAACTGATTCATCAATAAATAAATAATTCAATGAAAGGTAATTATTTTACTAAAAAATTAATTATAAATTATATATGAAAATATCCTATCTTTGTGGATTATGAGAAATTATTTCATTCTAGATTTAAGGGGAAATATAAAGAAGTTGATGGAAAAATAATTTGGGCACAGTATTTTCCTCTTCTGCTACACCTCATAACCATCACAGGGTATCAGAGTGGTAACATCATAATTTATAATTATTTATTATTTATTGGTTGGTTATATGTAATTGTTGTTAGTTCTTAAATTCTAGTATATTAATTCTTTAATATAGAGTTTAATTAACATGTTTAAGAAAATTAATTCTCTCAATTCCATTTTCATGTCATCATAAATAGATTAATAACAGACAAATAACAATCTAAGATTCCATCAGGTTGTGATGAGGATTATGGCTAGTAAACACATATACATGGTGTGTGACTGAAAGTACATGCCATGTACCTAATTTCACAACACCTGGACATGTCACATGATACAAAAAGTACTAAAAATTAATGACATGGGGAAAATTAAATGCACATCATGTATTGATCAAGACATAATAGAACATTGTCTGTCAAGCCACATGGCATGTAGTTGGTGTACACATCATGTAGTATACACAGTTTAGTGGTAATAATCAAGCTAATAATGTACTAAAATGCATAGAAAAACTCCATGTGAGACTGAAATCATGTATCATTAATGAGATACATGATGTGTATTTGTAATAAAAACCATTTAACTCATTAATACCAATATTCAAAGAACATGTTGAGTCAACTGATCGTTTATATTGAGACAGAACAAGTGGAACACAAAATATGTATCTCGTTAGTGCACTCCATGTAATTTGACTAAGATACAGGATTATTCCCTAGGAGTTTATCTTAGATCCATGACAAGCAAGAAACATGGCGTGTAGCTCATTATTATACACCATGTAGGCTCCCAATAAATAATAGAATAAATTACATAAAGAATAATTAATTACATCATTAAAAACCTTATTATACTATTTTAATTATATTTTTTGGCTATGTAATAGGGTTTCTAGAATTAATAAATTCTCAATTATTTCTATGTAATTATCTGTAATTATTGTTTAATCTATTTATCTTCCATATTACATTTATGATGGGTATATCCAAGAGTCTTCATATTTCTATTAAAAAAAGGGAATTAATGAATTTATTGATTAATTAATTTAATTAATTTAAGTGTTTTTATATTAATAAAAAAGAATGAATTTAAGTGAATTTTGGATAGTGTACTTTTGAATATATTTTTCATGTATATGGATTTCCATGATCTTAGAGTAACCTATGTATGTGATTAGTTTATTTAATTCATTATTTCATGGTTTTTTAATAATTGATTATATTAAATAATGGGATGTGAGTCACTCCTCTCCCCCATTATGTAAGGTATTACGTACCCATTGATTTTTTATAAACTATCATTAACTAATACTTTGGTTCCCATCACCAACATGTGACTAAGATTATGTAATAGATGTTTCTCACATGCTAGTATAGGTGGTTAAAGTTTGAAACCTATGGGAAACTAATATCAGAGGTACATAGTAGGATGAAAAGAATGTTGTAACATGAAAAATTCATGGTTAGGGAAGTTAATTCCCTAGGTTCAATGGTTGGTTTATCATATTCTAGATAAAAAAACCATTCGATAAGATCATTTTTCATTCCACTTTATATGTTTTATTTCTGTCTGTTTCATGGTTAATTATATATTGATATTAAAATCATTAATTAAACTAATTATCAAGCAGGACATATGAAAGTAAAATAAATATTATAATACATGTAAACTTTATCTAGGAATTTTTAATAACATAAGTAAAATCCACTTAATATTAACAAGAATGTGTCAAAATAAAATGGTCAGTTTACATATAAAGATAAAAAAAATCGAATAAAATATTAATTCGGTATAGCCTTCCACTACTTGGGGGGAAATTGAACCATAGTTCAAAGTGGTTGACCAACATCAATTGTGGTGACTTTAATTATCAGGTAATCACTATCTTTAGTTTTAGGTCGACTTAACCAAGCTTACATTAAGGGTTCATCTCCTCTATGAGACATAGTAATACTAGTAGGAAAAGTGCTGAGGAAATCCTAATCTAAGATTTTAGGATTGGGGATTCCACTCAATAGATCAAGGAGCTATAGGTTAATGTATTTGGAAAGTTATTTTTACCTAAATACCCTTAATTATATTGTGAGAACGCTATATGGGTTATGAATAAGGGACATTTAGATCCTTGACACTAAGATATCTATATGATGGGATATTCTGAAAATAATTGTGAGGGATATTATGTATTGATAAAATAGTGGGAGATTAAAAAATAAAACTATATTTATTATCTAAATTTTTATCAAAATAAAGTATTGAAATTTTTATCTTAATTATTATAGAAATCGAAACTCGCATGACTTTGATAATCTCATAGCAAACCATTATAGAGAAGGATAAGCTTCTCACCAGCTTAAATTTACAAGAATTTTATAGACACTTATTTGTTATAATACACCATGAAGGAAATTATATGTACTGGAAAACCACATTCCTAAGGTTCCTAGAAAAGTGGAAAATGATTAATAGCAATCTATCTATTAAAAATATTTGGATGATACCACAAATTTGCAGTGTTTCATGTTTTCTTCCTTGTATATTGAGCTTTTAAAGCAACCTTAGGAGATAGATGTGTATAGAATAATGTCTCAATCTCATTATATCTATCAATAGAATAAATTATAAGAGATATATGAGATTTATAATGACTTTTTAATGTCAAATATTTGAGAGATAGGGACATATGGGACTCACATTGTGATGATTATTGGCTACATTGATCACATAGACATATAAGTATTTATGATCTTGAATGTGTTATGCATATATATACTTTTATCCTCACTAATTTATAGTTTCTCTAGTTTTATTATTAAATATAATATGAGAAATAGTGAGAAAACTCTTTCAAAAATCCTTAGTCTTGTTCTCTTGATCAAGAAATGGGGCATGAAAATATTTTAGTTCTTATGGTAAATAAGAAAAGGAATAATAATGAAAAGGGTCCCAAGACTCATACCATTTATAAGGATCATGAGCACCATACTTCCAAAAAAAAGAAAGATCCAAATATAGGAAAAGGATAAGTATTTAGTATGTTTTTATGTAGCATGTCAGGAAACTAGAAGAAGAACTACACTCTATCAAAGAAGCAAGGGGAAGCTTTAGTTTCATTCTTTATCGAGTGAAATATTTTTATATATACACATTGGGTATTAGATACTACTTTTTGTGATCATATATATATTCAAAAAAATGAACCAAGTAGATTTTGAAATATTTCCATATGAGAGGTGGATTTGTGAACTATAAATGGTGTGAGTATGGATTCTCTAGCCATTGGATACTACTATCTTCCATTTCCAAAAGATAAGGTCTTGGTTTTAAGAGATTTTTATTATGTACCAATCATTACCAAAAACAAAATCATTGTCTCTTAATGAGATAAAAATGGTTTACTATTCAAATATGGAAATAAAATTTGTTGGTTTTTTAAATAAAACATATGTTATGGTATAGAATAATTATATAATGATTTTTATATATTAAATTATGAGAGCCATGTATTTTAAATTGATAATGAATCTAGTTTTCGTAACTCATTTCACACCCAATTGTGGAATCATCATCACGGTCATGTAAAAAAGAACCATATGATAATTAATTCTCAAGATGCTTACTTAGACACTTTTGAGATAAAACCACCACTAATAGAAATAAAACCCAATACCAGTTGTTTGAAACCATTGGTATAGGTCTCCAAAGTGTTGGTATATCCTATAAAAATGGTTTGGAGGACATATGACTATTAAGGAATCGGTATAGAACTATACCAAAGGTTTTGTTAAAAAATTGGTATAGGTAATGTTAAAAATAACATAGAGTGTGATTTTAATCCCAGCCCCACTCATTTATAATCTAATGACCTAACTACTAACCAAATATGACTTATGTGTACATAATTTCATAAATATATATATGTATATTCATAATTAATTTAAATTTTGATTTATTTAATGTAATTTGACAATGAAATCCATAAAAAAAATATTGGTACCTATACCAACAGTTCTAAAAATCATTGGTATTGGTATATACTATTGGTTTTTAGAATCATTGGTATAGTTTCTTTGATATTTTGAGGTATACTAATAGTTTATGTGAAACCTTTGGAATAGGGTGGACCTATACCAATGGTTTTTGAAAAACTGTTGGTATAGTGTGTATATAATGAACCTATACAAATGGTTTTGGAAAAATCATTAGTATTGGGTGTATATAATGGACATATACCAATGGTTTTGGCAAAAACCATTATTATAGGTCCTAATTAGTGACCTATACTAATGTTTTTGGAGAAATCGTTGGTATAGGGTGTCTACAAGAGACATATACCAACGGTTTTATCTAAAAAATTTTGTATAGGGCCTCTCTATGGTACATATACCAGTGGTTTTCCAAACCATTTGTATAGGTTTTTTGGTATAGATCCTATTTCTAGTAGTTCACTTGATATATTTAACAAATGTTTATAAAGAAAAATAACTAAGACACCTTTTGGTGGAAAAGGTGAAAGAGCTTCAAATCGTCAAGAATTGGTACAAACTAATGTGTGTGGACTATTTCCATTAGAATGTAGAGTTGGGTATTCTAACTTCATTAATTTTATTAATGACTTGAGTATATATGGATATGAAAAACAAATGATAAATAAGTCAAAATAGTGACTATTTTAACCAAAAATTTATCGAATTTTTGTTGGAATATGGGATCCTATCCCAACTCACTCTTCCTTAAACACCATAGTGGAATATGGGATCCTATCCCAACTCACTCTTCTTTATTTTGTTCAATTTTTCAGTTGATGTGAATATCATTGTTTAAAAATGGGTATTTAGGATAAAACTATACATTGAAGGCAAAGTAAGAACCTATAAATAAATGATAGTGGAAAAGGGGTTTAAATAATATCAATTCATTGACTATGATGAAAAATTTTCTCCAGTTTTTATATCTAAATTCATCCAAATTTTAACTTCTATAGCCACTTTCTATGGATATGATATTTGGAATATGGATTTCAAAGTAACTTTCCTTAATGGAAACCTACATGTAGACATATATATGACACATCCTAGAGAGTTTGAGAATCCAAAAAATTATAATAAGATATAAAAGTTACATAGATCCATTTATGGGTTAAAGAAGACATCTAGGTCATGGAACATTCAATTTGATAACCCATAATAGAATTTTATTTCATAAAGAATGAATATAATATATTTATTTATAATTGGTATAGTGGGAGTGTGGTTGTATTCCATTTAGTATATATTGATGTTATATTACATATTAGAAATGACATATCATTCTTAAAATTGGTTAAGGACCGGTTAAACAAGTTCTTCGCCATGAAGGACTTAGGTGAAGAATCATATATCCTTGGAATCAAGATCACTCATGATATATCCAAAAGGGTGCTTAGATTAAGTCAAAGAACATACATTGATAAGATACCAAATATATTTAGTATGGAATAATATAATAGGGGATTGGTTATAGTGTCTTGTGTTATAAATCTCTCTAAGAAAATGTTTCGTCAGACAAATAGAAGAGAAATTGATAGAGGTGGAGTGAGATCACATATACATCTGGGATATGATATATCAAATATGTAATGTTATGTACTAGGCTTGATATTTCCTATGTTTTAATCATGGTAGGTAGATATAAAGTAAATCTAGGATGAAAACATTGGTAAGTTGTTAAGATTATCCTTAAGTATCTGAGCCACAATAATTATATTATCTTAGTATATGGAGGAGATAAGGAACTAGTCATGAGAGAATATATTTATTATAGTTTAGAAACAAACCAAAATATTCTGAATTCGTAATAATGATATTTCTTTAGTATCAATGGAAGAGTTATGGGCTGGAAAAGTTTAAAGAAACATGTTCTCACTGACTCTACAATGAATTCCAAGTATATAGTTTATTTTGATGCTACAAATGAAGCTATTTGGATTTGGAATATTGTTTAAGATATTGATTTAGTTCCTAATAGTTGATATCCAATCACTTTGTATTATGATAATACTACAGCATTGGCTCTTTCAAAGGATTCATGATCACATCATCATTCGAAGAACTTACTCCAAAAATATCACCTCTTGTGGTATTTTTATAAAATGGGTGAAGTTTCTATGATTTGAGTTTCCATATAAGAAAAACTGGTGGATCCCTTGACTAAATCCTTATCTTAGTAGAATCATGAATATCATTCTAGAGCTAGAAGATTGGAGTTTATTAGTAGTCATCTCTAGTTAAAGTGGGATTTTAGTGGATTTTGTGCACTAAAACCAATTTCTATGAACTTTATGGTTTCTTGTATTCATGTATTTGAATATTTAAAAAATATATTATCACATCATGATTTTTCTTCTATGGTACATAGTATATAATAATATCCTAAGTGTACTTGATGCACTGAGAGATAATAGTAATTTCCCGATATCATGAGAACCTATAAGTACCACAAAAGTGTTCTTAAATATAAATGTTATGGTTGGATGATATCATCTGATGGGAAACAAATGATAAAATCTATCATAGTTGGATACTCATGGTATTTTAAGGAACTTTCTCATGGATTAAACCCATGGTAATCTCCATTGAAAGTGATTATGAGAACATGACCCTATTAATTGGAAATTCACATTTATATGTTTCATTTAATATTCTTATGTTTAGATGTTTGTAATGATCTTTAGACTTTATTATTATTATTTATAAAATCCATAAGTAATGTAATTTTATGTGTTGGTGAAAACCATGATGACATATTCTCACAGATATGTAGGATAGGATGGGTGTGTCACGGGTAATGTTGAATTAATGAATAATATGTGAATGGATTTATCCCTTTTGTTTTTTAATAGAATCTGGTATCCTAGGAACATTTATGGAAATATAATTTCATGATTAAGAACATAGCCATTATGTTGTTATTATAAAGTTCATTTACATAAATTCAAAGAAAGAGACATCAATTATATAGGTTGATAACACTAGCATGAAATCTATTTTATTATAGATATAAGGATAAAGTGATTATATTTCATAGTGTTTGTTCATAGGAGGGTACATGTTATTGAGGTATTAACTTCTTTCTCTATGGGAGACTTCACATTTTTTTAGACTCTAACCTTAGAATTTAGGTAGGGTAACCTAATTCCACTAATAAAGTGTTTATAGGGTCACACACTAAGTGTATTCAAAACCTCATTTAAATTTTATATGAATTTAACATGTTGGATAAATATTATTAATATACGTTATCTAATAGATATTAATGTTGTTTTGATCAAAAATATTCAACAAACAGTTATTCGAGAGAATATATATGTGAGTTGAATATTTAATAAATATTTAATCACTAGGTAATTATTTATTTAATTACGTCAATATAAAAATATTTATTTGTTCTGTTTTATTCACAAGGAAATAATATATTTATTTATTTAGTTATTTTAATATTTAATAAATATTCATTCACTAGTTTTAATGACTAATATATTTATTTATTTATTTATTTATTTATTTATTTATTCATGAATAATGCAGAGATATTTAATTAATTAAATAAATAGTCGTTATTCAAGGACCAATAAATATTGAGGAGGATTGATAGATTGAGTTTAATGGTCCACTGAGAAATATTGTATTATATATTATTTAAATAAATTTTTATTTATTTAATTTTGAAAATAATATTTATTTTATCCATGAATTTAGAACATGTTAATTAAATAATATTATTATTGTCATTTAGACATGGGGTTTTCCATGAATTAAGGAAATAATAAGATACCTTGCGTGATTATTTATTTTATAACCCTAGCACTATATAAACCTGATTGTGAAATTTTTTCAAAGGAAAGAGCCACATTATTTCTTTTTGTGCTACAAGTTATAGAGATAAAATTCTTAAGATATGAAGAACATAGAGCTATTATCCTCCTCCACTAGTGTAAATCACTTCTCCATTGAATGATTCGATTACGATCAACATCGTTCATCACAAGCAATAGATTCATCCATATGAGCACCCTAATAATTTTTCAATAACGATCATAGGTTTATGAAGAATCTGTGGATCATCACAATATGGAGTTTACACTTGATTAATTTGATAGAACAACTATACAAAAAGAACATTATGCTGATTAATTTGTTAAGAATTAATTCAATGAAAGGTAATTTTTAAAATAAATTAATTAATTATAAATTATATGTGAAAGGATCATGTATTTTTGAATTCAATAAATTGATTTATATATAATTATGTGAAGAAATATGAAGTATTTGATGGAAAAAAAATTGGTCACAGGCCCGACCAAAAAAAATTCACCTTAAAACCATTACATTCAAGTAAGATAATTAAATAAAGTAATATCAGTGTGAATTAATTTTTTATTTAAAAAAATAAGAATATTTTATTCATTTTCATAAATAAAAATAATCTCTTTCTTAATGGTAAGAAACTACTACAAATAACTTATATGGCAAGTAGTGTATCATAAAGAAACTATTATTGTTTCACCAGGATCAGTGCAACCATGCCGAGAGGGGGTGGTGGATTAATTTGAGTGATTATTTAACAATTAAAACATTTCCCCTATCTACTAATGAACCCATTCGGTTAATAGATCTCTCACTCTATCTTCCAATTCAGTTTTCATGTAATGGTTATAACTAATAAATAAAAAATAGGTATATATGAGTTTTCTAATGATTTTTTTTTGAAAACAATTGATAAATATATCCCCAGTGTATAGTGGTTGTCATCCCACTCACACACAAAATCTATTTTATTATCAATATGAAGCTCAGGAAAGGGTATATACTTATACATGAAAATCACTGGAACAAAAAACTTGTATGAAAGAACCAACTTTATATCTTCAGGTTCGAGCACCAGACTTACCTCTCTCTAAAAAATACAAAATTTGGTTGTCTCCTCATTAATAATGATCATTAAGCAAACACAAGTAACTTATTGACTAAAAAATATATAAACTTGTTACTTTTTATGAATTTCTTATAATTCAACATCATAATTATTTGAAATTTTGATATAATGTAATGGTAAATTGATATGCTTAGTGTTCTTAGAGGTTTGGGATATACAGTAGCACCAACATCAACTTCTCTCTTTTCTCATCCTCCTATTATTCAATGCACAAGATAATCCAATTCATAGAAACATTGGATCGATCCTTTTCTTTTATTCAAAATGATATTTAGTATCACAATGTTGGGTTACCCTCTATCTATTTATTTGATACACAAGATATTCAACTACATTTTGTATCAGGTTCTTTTATATCTCTTCACCCTTTCTTATTCTCTTATATTTATCCATTTTAAATTTTCAAATTCTCATGAATATTATTTACAAACTAAAATATTGAAATATTCATCCAATATCATCTTCCATATCTCTCATTAAATCTTACATACTTAATGGTTGAGTATATCAAATATTATTCTAAATATTAAATTCATAAATACCAAACCACAATGAATCTATGATATCTCTTTGATATAGATCCTTTTAATATTCATCACTTTGTATAAAAATAAACAATTCTTATCCAATTATTTGACTTTGAATTATTATTGTTCTCTATTTTTTCTTCATGATGATATTTTTCAATTATTATGGTTTATCTCCTTCAAAGTTCCATAATAACAACAATCCTTTAATTATATGTCTTCATGATAACTTTTAGTGAACCTATTGTGGTGTGAAATTATTTCTTACAATTTAGACTTATTTTTTTAATGGTTATGTTGTGTCATATCTTATTATGATGTCAACTAATCAATAATCTCATTAATTTGTTTTGCCAAGATTTCATAACAAAACATTATGGTGTGAATTACTATTGAAAAATTATTTCATCACGTAATATATTGCAGACTTCTCATTATATAAAGACTATCGATAAACTTATAGAACTAGATATATCTTGTTCTTAATCCATAGATTGATTTGTAATGTAATATTCTTCTTGATGACATATAGCAAATTCATCTTATTAGCTATTAATTACTAAAAAACTATCTTCAATCATAGCATAATACTTTAGTATTATGATGTTTATCTTTTTAATAACATCTTAGAATCATCACATTTTATACTT
Organism: Viscum album; assembly: GCA_963277665.1. Taxonomy (NCBI): domain Eukaryota; kingdom Viridiplantae; phylum Streptophyta; class Magnoliopsida; order Santalales; family Viscaceae; genus Viscum; species Viscum album. The sequence goes on from OY728159.1 coordinate 1,224,108,865, forward strand.
TATCACTATTATATTTTTTAAAAGAAAACCCTTACATAACACTTAAAGAATAAAATCAACCCTTATGTGTGTCTTGTGTGTTTTTACTTATCATACGAAAGTCTCATACTTTGAAAAAAAATTAATCCTTCCTATATATACATTTTCGTATCAACCTTTATGAATGAATAGAATAAATATTATATATCTAAGTGTGGTTCTATACTGTAAATAATTTCACGCAACGGTAGAATATTACATATCACTATGGGTTCTAGTACTTTTTCAATTTTCACTTCCATATAAGATATTAAATATAACATAATATATTACATATCATTGAAAATTTTATGTATTCCTTGAATGATATTATGTATCACACTATAAAAGTTTCCTTTTACATTTTTTCATGAACTTTATAATATATTATCTATGTTCCTGAAAATATCATGAATCTATGGGAGACTTCTACCTTTACCACATTTTAGATTTATAGAAGATATTATGTATCAAAGTGAGGCTTCTCTAACACTTTTTACTTCTTTATAATATCATGTGTATCATCCTAGGTATCCTTTTGTATCTCAGTGAGACTAGGTGCTTAACTGATTTCCTGATTCTAAGGAATATTTTACATATTGGATAATTTTTAAAATATCCATCCATGTATCACTATGGATCAGTCCTTTTCTATTTTTCTAAAACTCATATATACTATGAATGAATTCCAAACAACTTAGGAATCATCTCAAACACTTCAAATTACTTTTGAATAACTTTAATTTATCTTTAATCATCACAAAATAATTCCAAATATTATACACTATATAAATACTCATTAGAAAAATTCAATAGATATTACACTTCCTTAACCAACATCAACTACTCCTTAGGAATATTACAAGTATATTTTTCATGTAACATCATTCATCACTATATGATAACACTAAGGATGATGCTCTATAGCTAGCTTTGATATCTTCTTCCCAAATATATAATATCTAGAGGTATTAATACTCCATGGAACTATTATCCTATTCAACTTATTGTAACTTTTTAAAATGGTTTATCTACATAAAATATCAAGTATCAGTTGTAAAAACCTGAATATTTAGTTTAAGAGAATAATAATCTCAATAGCTTCCTTAATATGCAACATCAAGATTTAAGTGAATTGAGATATATTATAAAAATATTATTATTTATGTGTTACCTTTATAACCTAGCTGTTGAATTAAAAGGTATGAATATGAGTAACCACATTATGAAATATATATATATATATATATAATGGACCTACACAATAAAAATTTATTGCTTAATTCTTAGGAAATAGTCATTCAATTTTTTGTAAAGTCATTTTATGCTTCAAAAAGATTTATTTTTCATTGAATAGTGAAAAATATCAATTTTTCAAACTCTCATTTATTTTCATTAAAAAAGTAATTTAAAACCCCCTTTATATAATGAATTTATAATTAAAGTAACATATGATCCATTATATTTGTAATAATAAAATTAATTTTTTTAATCATAGATATTCATGATTTTTTTATAAAATATTTTTTATTCTTAAAAATGCATTTTTCTAAAAAACATTTTTTTGCACCTTACGCATCAATATTAAAATTTATTTCTTACAATTATATGAATTTAACTTGATTAAATGGACTTATTTTTTGGATTCATAAATCCAAATTTATTCTCAAATGAATTTTTTGAGATTTTTATAAACTATTTATATTTTGATGAATAATAAAAAATTCAATTTTTATGAAATACGATATCTTTCAGGATATATTCAAGATAAAAATATGATATAAAAAATTATTGAACTAAGGTAATGAATCATGTATGATACTATAATTCAAATATAACAAGAAAATAATTTAGTAAATATAAATTAGAATTTATTTCGTGATAATTATGAAAATTATTTTCAGCACTAATGTAGTTCTTGTGGAATACTAGAAAAGTCAAATGTGGTGTCCAAAAGATAATATTTGAGAATGAATAAGTATTTTACAGACTTTTATATTAACTATTATGTATTATTTATGATTTTTATATATAGTTACTAATTTTTTAATCATATAACAAGTGAATTATCCAAATACGCGTGTAATGCTTTGGAAGGCTAGAAAAGTCAAAATAACATATTAAATGGTTTATCATGACATATATGTGATAAAATATTGAATTTTAACGAAAATAAATGTTTATTTTTAAATTTATTTATTTACTTTTATGATGTTAATTTTTTAAATTTTAATTGATGAAATAATTACCTTGAATTTTTACGCAATGCTTACACGATGCTTATGTTTGCAATAAAAAATCAAGTAAATGATTTCTAAAGACTCTAAAAGTAATATTTTTTGGGTGAATTATATTATAAAATTAATTTTGAAGATAAATATAACATATTAGATACTTATTTATGTATTATATTCTAATTAAATTACACTCATGTTTTTTCAAATTCAAATTGTGTGAATGGTTCTTAAAATTACATTAATAGAATTTTATGTTAAATATATTTTATTAAATTTTTTAAAAATTATAAATAAATTTAAATAAGATTATTAGGATGATAAATAGTCTAATTGTTTTTAATTTTCCATTTATAATAAAATATTAAACTTATAAGAAAAATTAAAAACCTTTAATATTGAAAAAGTCATTCTCATGGTTAAGGTTAAAATTTGTTAACCAAGGGGTAAAACCAAAAGGTAAGGTCAAAAATGATATCTAAACCTGTATAAAAATTATTTTATGATTATAATAATACCATGTATTCCTTATAATAAAATCCTTATCATTTTGGAACGATTTTTCATGATCTATAAAAAATATTATATTATGATATTCCATATAAATTACATTAATTATATTTTATAATAAATTTTTTTTATTAAATGATTTTAAATTCAAAAAAAAATAATTTAATTGGAAAATTTAATGGAATATGGTTGATAATATAAAACATATCCCAAATTTGGGCACTTTTACTTTTATAATAACTTTATTAATCCCAAAAGAGTAAAAAACTATGATATCCCGATAATCATCAAAAGGGTTAATGAGGGTTAAAACTAAGAGATAAGGGTAAAAACATAAACAAAACTAGTGAGATTATTATTTTATGAGTGTATCTATAATTATAATCATCCCATATTTTATAAATATTAATTTTTTATCCACTTTATAATAAAAATTAATGTATATTAATTTAATGATTTAAGTGTTTCTAAGGGTTCCCCTCCCCTCACCTATAAAAGGGTACCCAAAAAAATTCATTAATCACGATGTTTTTGCCTTATATATCAGGAAAAACAAGCCCTAATATCGTAATATATTCCTTTACAAAATCTCATAACTTTTTTTCTATCCCAAAGATCATCCTTTTAGGGATTAAGGTGTAATAAATAAGAGGTTTCTCAATGAAAAGGTATAACTCATAACCGAGAATTTCCAATTTTATTTCTTCTTATACCTACTAAAAATACATGGTATTCATTATAAAATAATTAATTAATTATATTAATTATTATTAATTATTATTTTTATAATTTAATTCCTATTATCCATTAATTTTTTATCATATGTGAAACGAAAATATTGCTTGTGCATACGGGTGAACTACCACTTCCATGAATCGATGTGTTTCATTTTTCATCCCCAATTAACATTTATGGTTATGATGAAGGAATTAAAAAATAAATATGATATATATGATTTTATTATGTTTTTGTAAAGGTTACTTATTATCTACCTTTCTCTCATTCCATCCATTAAAAATTGATAACAGTGTTCACATGTATGTATGGCCTACCGCCTCCATGATCGGTGTAATTAGTTTTTATAACTCTTTTTTTTAAGATTAATATAAATATATAAAAATATATATTGTATACATGTAATATTTATATAATGGATAATATTATTTATATGATGTAATCATGAAAAAAAATTCAAGGAATAAAACTACTAAACCAAAACTTACATGAAAAACGAGACAGTTAACAGTCTGAAATGATAATTTTAATAATAAATTATTAATAAATGGTTATTTAAATGATATAAGTGAATAATATATGGTATTATAACTATGTATATATTTTTATCTAATTATAGTAAATTTAAATTTTTTATACCTTAGGTTAAATCAAGTTCATTTAAGTGGAAGCATGATGTAAGGGATTTCTAAACCCAATTTCTATTCAATGTGTTATGTCACTTATTCATTGATTATGTTATGTAATGATTATTTGAGAAGTAATATTTAAATACAAAATGTTTTATTTCCACTTTTATTGTGCGGTTTTACATTTTTAACACATAATTACTTCATATATTAATTCTCACTTAATAGTATGTTCTTTTTAATGGGTTTTCATCCCAATTTCCACTTTATTGATACATATTTGGTATTATCTACATTTTTTATTTTATGTGATGTATATACCTATCATTTTATGTATTTTAAATGAATATATATTTATTTATGTGACAGACCTCTCAGATCTCTTGAAGTGTTTCATTTTCCCTTTTACTCTGGTTTTTTCTGCTACTATCTGATTGGGGTGTCTCTCTAGTGATTTTTAAATTTGCTGAGTGTTCAGAATCAATGTTTTGATGTACAACAGAATGGATCTTTGCACTGCATATATTCCTGATCTCTGATCTCCTAGTTTTTGTGGATTCTCTATGTTTCCCTTGAGCAGCATGGTGTTTCTGTTATCTTGGAGAGAAGGGGATTTCTCTTGAAGTATAAAATCTGAATTGGGATTTGATTGTTTTTCTGCTTGGTGATTTCTATAATGGATGAATTCCTTGTTGTAGTGATTTTCATCTGTCATGATGGATAATCCTCTTGCTATTTCATATTTGAAGTTTGTGAAGAATGAGTTTGGACTCACTTGGAGGTCGTTTCTTCCTCTTTTATGGTGACCTTGTTGTGGAGGGCTTCGTATTCTGGTCTTGGTCTTATTTTGAGTCTTTTTCATGTAACCCCCAATAATTCTATGTTGGTGTAAGCTCTTTTCACCTCGAGTTTGTAACATACCATTTTGATTTTAATAAATTTCTTTGGGGGCATTATTTGGGAAACCAATTCATGTCACCACTTTCTTAAAAAAATTATGTGATTACATTTTCAATTCAAGTTTTATATTTCAAAGGGTTACAATTAAAATTTTCCCAAAGATATAAGAATTTATTTTACAATCTCATTTTCTTTGGGATAGCTTATAATTTCATTAAAGTGATCTTATAATATATTTTTCATAAACTCTATATATTTCATTATCCTATATATATTTAAGGAGTTCTCGTGTTTTCTTTTAATTTTTCCCCTATTTTTAACTTTAATCAATCTAATAAATCTTTGAAATAAAATCTTATCTCATTACTCTTTTTGATCAGTCATGTTTTTTGTCCATGTACATATTTTTCAAAAAAAATTTATAAAAGTAATTTTTATTTACTCAAATGATTTATTGTAGAAATTTTATTTTATCCTTTCATTTTAAAATGTTAGAAATAAATCATTATAATGTTTCACGAAATTCTCATTTTTGACGTTCATTATAAAAATTAAAAATGAATGTTTCTTTATAATATATAGGGAATTAAAGGGTTTTCCCAATGAAATTAATATTTATACTATTTAGATTATTCTATAATATTTCAAGGGTTTTCCAAATAAAAAACTTTAATGAAATATTATTTAAATGTTTATCAACCATTTTCTTTATTTCTATAAAGGAAATGATATTATTATTAAACCTATTTTTCTGATGAATTTATGGTTATCTTTTATCTCTTATTAATCTTGTGGTTATTAACATTCTCTTGAAACATTCCTATTATTGTGATCATTTTTTATTGGAAGTTATGTTTCTATTAAATAATCATATTATTTTCATCATGGATATGAGTATTACCTAAATTGTATACATTTCAACATACAGTGTCTTACTATGAAATCTATTTGATTGACTATGGAAATATTAATGTTGCATATTATTTACTAAATAATAATATTTATTAATAATGAATAAAATTATAAATTAAATTTATCATTAAATATATGAATCATTAATTGGACATTGAATGATGGGTGGGGTATGATTATAGATATCCCCTTGATGTATCAATAGGTCTCATGAGATAAATCAGATTTCTAGCCTTATTAAATGGGTTTTTTGTGTACACCTACACATCAATTAGATTCTCTGGGAATAAGTCCCTGATGGTATAGATATCATGATGCTTGAGATCATGACATCCACTATTAATCATTTCTTTCATTTATAATTCAATTATTTTTATCCATGAAATTGTTTTATTAACATTATCCATATATGCATTTCATGCTCAACTTATTGTTTAAATAGAAATTTTTTTTAGTTATTTACCTTTTCATATTGATTATTCCTTATTTCTTTATGATATATTTCATTATATTAATTCCATTAATGATTATCTAAAATATAAATTTTCTTATGTTTAATTTTCCCTAGGATCTCGGGATGTATGCTTTGAATGATATGATAGGTTATTGTAGATAAAATAATGATGTTCTAAAAGAAAAAATTGTGTTGTATTTTATGTTTTCAAATATAATGTGAGATTCATGTATTTATATAGTTTACCAACAAAAATAAAATATTTTTTCCTTCATGATGTGATCACTTGAATCTGGTGTCAATGTAATAAATAACACATCATCTATAGATTACTATATTTGGGGTTTCTATAGTTGGTATTAAATAAAATTTAGTAGAAACCTTGGGAAATAGATATAAGAAAATATATATTAACAAACGTAATCCTACTAGTATCTTTATGATATTTCTAATCATATAATAATATCATAAAGTTTCCAAATTAAACAAATTTTGTTTTTAAAACTCGAGATGGGCCTTTGGGCTGGCCCAATTCCTTAAATAAAAACACCAAATACACCAATATTATTATTGATTACTAAAGGTTCAAAATTGAAATGGTTGTGTTAATAGGTTAGGGGATGACATTTAGGAATAGAAATGGGTGAAAAATATTAAAACATGAAAAAGTTATAAAAGAAACAAGATTTATTCTTAAATCTGGAATTGGGCTCACGGTTTGGCCTAATTTATGAAAACTCACCCATTCATACATAAATTCTTGGAAAACCCCCAAAACAAAGCATTAATGGAAAATAAATGAAAAATACCTTTAAAATATGTCATATATGTGACAATTATCCCCACCATGAAAAATTTATGTCCTGTAAATTCTACCTGAAGATTGATCGAAAAAAAGGAATGGATACACTTCCTCAACCCATGACTTCCCCTCCCATGTCTCATGTGTATCATTACTATGCTGCCAATGAATCTGGACCAGTAGAATAGACTTCCCTCAATGCTCCTTCCCTTGGGAGTCCACTATTTGCACTGGCCGCTCAAAAACTGACAAGTCAGGCTCTATCTCCAGTTCTTCCCAACTCAACACATGGGACAGATACGGGTTGTATTTATTTAACTTGGAGATATGGAAGACATCTTGGATGGACGTCAACTGGGAAGGTAAGTTCAACCTGTATTCCACCTTTCCAATAAGATTGGTGATCTCAAAAGGTCCCACATATCACGACGTCAGCTTCCATTGCTTCCCCAATCGATGATGGCCCAAAATAGGGGCCACTTTAAAGAATACCCTATCACCCACCGAAAACTCTAGGTCTCGACGCCGCTGGTTAGCATAAGATTTACGGAGACTCTGAGCTGTAAACAAGTGCTTCCTGATCAATTTGACCTTCTCAGACGTGTCCTGCACCAAACTCAACCCCATTAGTGAGGTCTCACCTACCTCAGCCAACACAGGGGGGGACCGACAAGGACGACCGTAGAGCGCCTCAAAAGGCTGCATTCTAATCGGATATTGGTAACTATTATTATAAGAAAACTCAACCACCCCCAAATATCTATCCTAGAAACCTCCAAAGTCTAAAACACATGCACGGAGCATGTCCTCTAAAATATGATTCACCCGCTCTGTCTAATCATCCTTCTGAGAATGGTATGTCATTCTCATATTAATATGAGACCCCAAGGCCTTCTGAAATCCTTCCCATAACCGAGAATTGAAACGGGGGTCTCTATCTAAGACAACTACTAATGTCATTCCATGGAGTCTCACCATCACCTGAAAATACAAATGGCCCAACTCGTCTACTTTAGTTATATCTCTGATCGGAATGAAGTTGGATGATTTGGTCAGATGATCAATCCCCACCCAAATGGCATTCTTACCTTGAGGTGTATGAGGTAATCCAACAATGAATTAAATAAAGACCTCGTCCCACTTCCTGTTAGGAATGGGTAATGGCTGGAGCAAACCAGAGGTCCTTTGATTCTCTACTTTCACCTACTGGAATGTGTAGCATCTCAACACAAATTCTGATATGTCTCGTCTCATACCAGACCACCGGAATTGCCAATGGACATCATAATACATCTTGGTGTAACCCAAATGGACATCCCACTAAGACTAGTGGTTTTCCTCCATCACCACCTTATGCAGAGATAATGACACTACTGAACGGACCATAAAGCACAAGATGCCATTGGGAGACGACGACCAATCAGATTATGTCTCCCCACCAGGAAGAAACTCTTTTGACCATTGAAAAATATCATCAATGGGTTTTTTCCACTGAATCAACTCCAACAAAGAAGGATCCAACTGGACACTCTCCAAGAATGCACCTCCACTGTGTTTTCTAGTCTTCACATGCATCTGAGAAAAGATCCCCATCAAAGTCCACTCATTACTAGACTTCCTCAAAGCCCTCACTTGAACTCTTCTACTCAATGCAGCCACCACCACATTACCCTTTCCTGGGGGATAGAAAATTTCAAAGTTGAACCCCTGCAAGTACTCGATCCAACGACTCTTCCTCAAGTTGAGGTCCTTCTACGAGAAAATATAGGCCAAGATTTTGTGATCAGAGTAGACCAAAATCTTTTCCCCAAATAGGTAGTGACTCCAAGTCTTCAAATCATAAATCACCGCTGCCAACTCTAATTCATGGTTTGGGTATCTCTCTTTATGTGGTCCAAGTTGGCGAGAGCCGTATGCCACCACGTGATCATCCTACATAAGCACGCACCCAAGATCCATACCTAAAGCAACATAATAGACCACATATCCCTTTCCAGCCTATGGAACAATTAGTGTGGGGGTGGTAGTCAACTGCCTCTTCAGCTCCTCGAATGATGCCTAACATTCTGGGGCCCATACAAACTTCGCCCATTTCCAGGTGAGCACGGTCATCAATGAAGCAAGCCGTGAGAAATACTGAACGAATCACCTGTAATAAACAGTCAAGCCAAGGAAACTCCTGATCTTGAACATATTATTCAGCTGCTCCCATGACATAACTGCAATAATCTTCTTAGGGTCCACTGAAACCCCTTCTTAGAGATCACATTCCCCATAAATATCACTTCCCTAATCTAGAAAGTGCACTTTGACAACTTTTCATAGAGGCGGTGATCTCGCAATGTGCCCAATATGATCCTCAAGTGTTGTTCGTGCTCCTCCTCGGAGCTAGAGTAAACTATAATTTCATCCAAAAACACCACAATGAAGGAATCAAGATTCTGATGGAACACCCAGTTCCTGAGTTCCATAAATACCATTGGAGCATTGGTCAATCCGAAGTGCATGACCAAATATTCAAACTGGTTGTCCCTGCTTCAAAAGTCAGTCTTTGGGATATCTTACTCCTTCACCCTAAGTTGATGATCACCCGAATGCAAGTATATTTTAGAGAACCACTTTTCTCCATTAAAATCATCGAACAAATCATCTATTCTGGGAAAAGGGTATTTGTTCTTAATTGTTACCTTATTCATCTTTTAGTATTCAATGCACAAATAGAGGGATTCGTAGGCCTTTTTCACAAACAACACATGAGAGGCCCAAGGATAGATGCTCGGGCGAATGAATATTTTGGATTCTAAGTATTCTAGCTATATCTTTAATTCCACCAACTCGGTAGGGTCCATGTGATAAAAGGGAAGAGATATCGGTTGTGTTCCTGGTGCTAGATCAATCGAAAACTCTGCATCCTTCTCCAGGTGAATACCCAAGAAATCATCTAGGAATTGTAAAGACCCATAAATTTCAAGGAAATTTTTTTTTTAATTTTTTTTGGAATTTTATAAGAACGCAGTTTCTGACGGCACCTGATTCTGAGACCCGGTGTGCCCGGAATCATTTTCCAAAGTTTGGCTCGGGTACGTTCAGTGAACGGACGAGCGGGTTTTTCTAACTTTTAAACCGCTGCTCGGAATCAAATTCTGAGGGCACCGATGGAATCGCAGCTCCGGTGTTTTCTTAGAAACGCCTCTTTCGGAGTTTCGTTTGCTCGGGTGTGGTTTTTAATTTTTGGGCTTAAAGTTAAGAAATAAAATAATTGGTGCGACAAACTTTATTTTATTTCACTTAAAGCCACTTAAAAGCCACTTTAAGCTACTTAAGCTGAGTTACAGCGGATAGGGTAGATCCCGAAATGACCTACCCTCCTGGTAGGATATTTGTGAGGTGGGGCCCGCACGAGCCCCACCGTTTCTTTTCCGCTAAGTAACGCACCCGCGAAAATCCGTCATTATGAAAGTCAACTGACGTGTTTTCTTAAATTCTTAATGCACCAATTAATTGGGCGGTTAACTTTGTTAAATTAATTCTATGAATTAATTTAATCATTTCTTAACCTCTTTACAATCCATTGGCATAATAATAAAATAATACCAATGCACAACTTCTTGAGGATTGCTCGTTGAGAGGTCTTTTGACAGAAATTTTGTGCCTTCATCCTCCTTTGCGAGGAATGCAAAGAACGCCGTCACCCTCGGAGATCGACGACGCTTCTTCCGAGATGTTCTTCCCCGCAACGATCTCCGATCACCAACTGCTTGAGTCCGTCGACGCGACACTGTATTCCGCGACGACGCGACGCCCTTCCGCGACGACGCGACGCCCTTCCGCGACGCGACAATCGCCTCCTTCCGCGACGATCAATTCTGAGAAGAACGCACGCTCGATGACTATGGCGAGGTAGGGGTTTGTTTGTCAAATAATTTTTATTCCTGTGATTGTTTTTTTTAAAAACAAAAAACCCGGATCAAGTTCAATTTTAATTCCATTAAAATTGTGCCTTGCTTGTTATTCATGTGTTGAATATTTTATTCCCGGTTGTTATCACCTAACGCGGAGGGTGCGGTCCCAACAAACACGGCACGACAAACCTCCACAGTTCTTCGTTGATGTGTGGATTGGCGGGTGATGACAAAACATGCCGCAGAGGTGATTCGTTGTTTTCGCAGTGAAGTACGGGACCCGGGAGGAGCTACGGCAGAGACGGAAACGTAATCGGACCACCGAAGCAACTCCGGTGGCCCGCAGAACCCATCGGCGCAGCCTCGGCGCGCCGCCAGACAGGGCCACCGTGGCTAAAGCCACGGCGGCGGCAGCCGCGCGGGTCCGGCACACACGGGACATGGCTTTGCCACGTCTGCTGATCCAGCGCGGCCCCACGCGGGGCCGCGGCACCTTCATCCCGCGGGGGCAGTGCCCCTCGGCTCCCTTGCTCGGCCTCTCGGTCGAGCCGAGCCGGGCCGACCCGACCGGCCGGGTCGCACACTGGCCGGGCCGGGCCGCGCCGAACCGAGTCAGACCCGGACCCGGGTCGGGTCGACCCGGTTCGGGCCGACCTAGGGGGGGTTGGGCCTGGTCGGTCCGGGCCCAGACCCCCCGTCTTCGGACCATTTTTGGTCTTTTGCCCGTAACTTGAGCTACGGGCCTCTGAACGACGCGCCGTCAGCGGCGATGCGATCCTTGGATCGAGACGGTCGTTTTGGTATATCACACTCAAGGTTTCAGATTACTTTGGGTTCGGCCGGGTTGGTTCGTACACGAAACCAACTGGGCCCTCGGAGCGGAAACGCTCATATCTTGAGCTTCGGACGTTCGATCGACGTGCCGTCGACTTTGTTGATTTCCTCTAAGTGAGGCGGATCTTTAGGCCTACTCCGCCCGAGGTTTGGATGCAGGTGGAGTACGGTCGGGTTGGTTTTGCCTTAAAAATCAATCGGGCCCCTGGGACGAAAAAGCCAATAACTCTCAGACCGGGCGTCTGATTGACGCGCTATCTGCGACGTTGAGTTCCTGTTGACGATATGGAACATTTGGATACATCAACTCTGGACTATGTTTCAGTTGATGTATCAGCCTATCGGCTCGTGGAGCGGACCCTCCCGAATGAGCTTGCTGTGTGCGGGAACCCTAGAGATGGTTGCGACTGCTACTGTGACGACGACGATTGTGCAGAGATCCTCAGTGGATTCGATGATGATGACTACAGCACTCAGTGATCCTGTGTGGATCAGTGCTACCGATCCTGTGTGTTTCTGATCCTGTGTGGGTCAGCGCTCAGCGCTTCTGTGTGAGTCAGCGCCTACAGGTCCTATGTAAGCCCAATCCTGTGTGGGTCTTTGTGGGGGTTAGTACTTATCGATCCTTTGGGGGTCCGACGACTTAGATGGATCAGTGATCATCTCTATCATTATTCTAAGAAGTATACCTGAGTGAGCTGAAACTTTGTTTTACTTTCCTTAGTGGATTGTGTTGAGCTATCCTGTGTGGATTTACGTTTTACTTTCCTTTGTGGATTGTGTTGAGCTATCCTGTGTGGATTTTACGTTTGCTTTCCTGTGTGGACTGGGTTGTACCTGAGCTCGGATGTTGGAGTCGAGCGAGAATTGATGACTTAGGTATATGTATGGGAATATACCTAACCCGTGTCGAATGTTACTTCGTGATTGTATCTTTCCTTTTTGGATTATCCTTTGTGGATTCTGGGAGACCTTTGGGGGTCTCGGGGTCCCTACTGAGTAGCTTATACTCACCCCTGCACGGGCTATGCCCGCACTACGTTGTGTTGGTTGCAGACAACGGACAACGCTGATCGTGGTGGAGGCTTGCGGAGCAGGATGATACCTGGAGGTGGACCACTGGGCGGGACATACTCGGAGTGGTCAGGTGGACCCGAGGAGCAGTGGAGGCTATCTGTACCCACTCTTCAGGTGGGACTTCCAGTGGACGGCTCGGCGTTGCGGCTTTACTTTTTAGTTGCTGTTTTTCCCCTTTCAGTTGTACTTTACAGTTCGGCTTGTATTTCCGGCCCCCTTTACTTTTCTGCACTTACTGTTGTACCATCTTTTACTTAGTGTTTACTTCTTCTGCTTGCTTACTCTGTGGTTCTTGTTTACTTTACAAAGGCAATGCCATCCCTTTTTCCCGGGATTTACGCCTTAGTGCTAGTCTCCAGCCCCTGGCCTATGGAAGGTGGGCTTGGGGTAGTCACGGCATGGGCCCCGAGGTCGGGTCGTGACAGGAATACCTCCAGAAACTCATTCGCTACATGAGGTAGTGAACCCTCAGGGGAAATACCAGTTTCCTCTAGTGTGAGCGATGATAATTGGAAGATAAGACTTCCCAAATCTAGGAGTAAAGGTCCTCCACAACTGGACCGAGGATCCCATTCTCTATGAAAAACCTGACAACTCCCATCAGGTGCTGTGAAACTCATATGCCACCTGTAACAATCAATGTGTGCCTGGAAGTGTACTAGAAAATCCATGCTATGTATGATGTCAAAAAGATCCATTTCTAAGAACAATAGGTCCCACTCCATCTCGACCCCTGACATGGAAAGCGCACATGACAGGCACTTGAGACCCTGCTCCTTCTTCTTTCCCGGTGGTGTAACCAACTCCATTGCGAAAGACATTAACTCAGTTTTAAAATTAAGCATGTCCACAAAATGGGAAAAAGAAATGAAACAGAGGTGGTAGTATCAAAAAGAGAAATAGTTATAGAAGATGATATCAAAACGGTACCTTGAATTGTCGACTATCACACCTTTGATCCTGCAGGTGCCTGATCCACCGCATGGAGATTTCTGGTCTCTTATTGTGGATGACAGCTAGTCTATGGTTCTGCCCTGAACTGGATCTACCCAGAAGATGACCCATCCCTACCCCCACGACCACCAAATCGAGATCCCCCAGTCCTCGATGGCTCAGACAATGCTGGCAGTCTTCTTCAAGCCACTGACCCTGCCCCACTTGGAAGTGGATGTGCCAAACCACAGAACTGCTATAAATGACCCATAACTCCACAATGGTAACAAGGCTTCAGAGGAAGTGGGCATTCTAATTGTATTTCCCCTGGCTTCCCACATTAGTGTCACATGACTTATCTCGCATTAGAAGTCATAGGCGAGAACTTCCTGGAAGAGTGGCCTGAACTACCACCTCCTTTCTTTACATGTTCCTACCGCTTCATTTTCTTCTATGAGGAGCTTCCACTACCCACTACTAATACAAAACTAGAGAAACTAGCCCTGAATTTTCTATCAATATCCACTATGCACGCCCGATCAACAACCTCAGCATATGTCCTCACCTTAAACAAGAACTCCTAGGAGTATATCTCTAGTCGCAATCCTTTCTCAAACATCTGGGCCTTCGCCTACTCATTGGAGACGATTTTTGGAGCATACCGGACCAACTCAGTGAAACAGTTGGCATACTCCATAATAGATATATTCCCCTAAACAAGGTCCATAAACTCTCTGGACCTAGCATAAGCTAACACCTCAGAGCAGTAATGTTCATTGAATACGGCCTTTAAATCACCCCAGCGCATCTCCTCATTCTTCCTACTTTGAAGCACCGACCCCCACCACTTACGGCTAGGACTCTCCTAAAAAAAGGAGTAACACTTCACCTAGGTCTCCTCAGGTGTTTCCAGGAGCTCAAACATATGCTCGATCTTCTTGAGACATTCCACTACTTCCTGGGGTTCGGAGATGCCTCGAAAGGTAGGAGTCTTGTTTTTTAGAAACTCATGTGCTTTATCTTTCCTAGGACTCGTCTCTTCTACCCTATAAAGAATATGAGTTGGAGTCAGTCCTTATCCTAGATCTTGGACAGCCCAGACCACAGCCTCGACTAGCCTCTGGTCGATCAGTGTTAGAGAACTCTCTTCGGCTTCCTCCTGTGGGTGAGTGGGAGATTTCTAGGGAGGCATGTTGCTACAAAAATGCAACAGTCACAAAAGAATAGTCAATACAACAATTCTGAAGATTTTAATAAAACACATCAAATATAAATAAACTAAACACATTTCATTAATAAAAGGAACAACTACTCCACCCCCGCCCGGTGTCCACGTGTGGTCTGTAGCCCACACGTCTCACCTGGAAGTGAAGTTAATTAGACAATTACAACGTCCCATGGTGACTCAAGGTCTGCCACGAGAGGTGCGGTCCAGTCACCCTAATCATTACCAAAACCTTGTTCCCCAACATTCCTAGCTTCTATTATCCCAACTCATCTCAAAATTGTAACATAATCCAAAAACATTAACCTCCTTTGATAGCATTTTGTCACAAACTGAATTTGGTCACCACCAATACCGGCACCAAACCCAGTTTGTGGCAAGGCCCGAAGGGCGTTCCCTATCCCCATGGGCTGGAACAATTTCTCGGGTTTCATTAATTTAGGTTTCGGAATAATTTACCTGAGTATGAAAGCATAAAACATTAAAAACAATCCATCATATAAATCTGTAATTTTCGAGCCAAATAATTATTAAGAAAAAACCAGAACTGAATACATTGGTTTAAATACAAGACAATAATAGTGTTCCAAATAAAAATAAATATAACAGAAAGACATCCCCAAGGACTCCACATGACAAGGGGTCATCACCCATAAGCTGTCTCCACAACTCCGCACCAAGGATGGGAACTAACACCTCGAATCGCCACCACCCAAAGGCTTTCCTTTGCCTGAGTCAAACATAACCAAGTCTAATTACACCCAAGGGGTGTAAGTAAGGTGTGATCCTAAGCCCAATATGATACCACCCAATTATTCAAAATATCATTCAATACAACGTAAAATAGAAAGCAGTTTTAATACGCAAAGAAAAGCAGTGATAAATTCCAAGTAATGCAAATTTCATTTGAAATAGTTTTCATGCTAAAATTTTCAGAACATTCACACATTTAAATATAAATTTTATCTATTGTAAATTAAGGCCAAAAACATCCCAATACAAGGTAAAATACCACAAATACAATGAGAAACAAAATCAAGAACACCTCTAGGCACTAGATAGTCTCGTGCCCAATGCACCTTGTACCTCGGTGTATAGTAACCATAGTAAAATATGTTCTCGTGCCAGAGACACTAGTAGGGAACATACTCATAACCTATTGGTCCCCATTCATCATCCATATAGTTTAGTTAGAGTTTTATTTATCCAAATTCTAATTTAAATAAGGAGAAAACCCATCGGGTCCACTAGTCGTACTAGTACACATCCACCCCACCTAGGTACCTGGGATTACCCCTTTGTACTAAAAATATTTCAGATATCTACATAAATTAATTTTAATAAAAAACACCACTACCAGTCTAATAAAATCAGTATAGTATCTACACACATTTTATACCACTTAAAACACACAACAAAACACTTTTATTTTCAATAAAACTTCTTCTCAAAACCCTGTATTGTTTTGCACCCAAAACACTTTAAAAACCACAATTTTCACACTATGTTCACACTTGTAAATTGAAAAAATATAAAATTCATCCCCATATAGTTCAATGAAACCATCAAATCAATTTTTTGGGCAGCCCCAACTGAACCAAGAAATGATTACTTTTTAAAACCTCCATTTTCACACAAACATGGCACTTAAAAATCACATGTTCCACAAACACCATTAAAACCCATTTTCGCAGTAATAACCAAAGGGTATATACATTAAAAACATGATTTTAAGACCTATTATAGTTCAATAAAATCAAGTAAGTATTTATTGGGAATCCCTTATTTAACCCTTAAAATATTTCTAGGAATAACCCCCAATTTCACCTAAAAATGGCAGTTCAAACTCATTTTCAATACAAACACCACTAAAACTAATTTTTTCAGCCATAATAAAATGAAATAAACATGAAAATATCAAAAAAACAGAAATATAATTCACATAAATTTCATAAATATGGAATCACCTACCAATTTAATGAAAACCCTTGAATCTCCATGTGAAAATAAAATCGCACCACTGCCGCACTAGGAGAGACCTAGATCAAACATAAAATCACAAGAATTGACCAATAAAACCTAAGGATAAAGCCTAGGTTATACACTCTATTTTAAGGAAATTAGGAACCTCAAGGATAATCTAAGAAACCCTAAGAATAATAAATAAAACCCTAAGAAAATTGAATGAAGAGTGAAAGAGACTCACTTACTTGAGGGATCTTGAATAATCACCCCAAATACACCAATAACTGAATTCCAAACTAGTCCAAACATAAATTGAGGTTCGAATAAGGATTAGGAGGTTATGTAGGAACTGTAATGGAGGAAAGAGAGTAAGAATTTAGAGAGTTAAGAAGTAATGAAGTTACCTCTTCAATTCTGGCTGATTTGAGAAAATCTACAATGTTCGGCACTAATTCATGATGAACAATATCTCCAAAGAGGGGGGAAAGAGGTTGGGTGTGAATTTGGGTTCAATGGTCTTGGTTGAGACTTGGAATCACTGAAAATATTTAAAATTTAATAACTTTTTAATTAAAAAAAAATTAAACTAGAAATGGGTCTTCGGGTTGGCCCAATTCCTTAAATAAAAACACCAAATACACCATTATTATGGATTACTAAATGTTCCAAATTTCAATGGTGGTGTTAATAGGTCAAGGGAGTCCATTTAGGAATTCTAATGTGTGAAAAACATTAAAAATTGAAAACTTTATAAAAAAAATTATTATTAAATCTGGAATTGGGCTCACGGTTTGGCCCAATTCATGAAAACTCACCCATTCCTCTATAAAATCTTGAGAAACCCCAAAAACAAAGCATTAATGGAAAATAAATGGAAAATACCTTTAAAATATGTCATGTATTTGATAGTGATTATTGTTTCTCACACTATTATTTTTTTTTTTAGTGAAAGTATATAAATATTATGAACCATTTTAATACTGAATGTGATGGATAATGTAATGATTGTCCTCATGAAAAATAAAATTAAATAAGATATAGAGGAAACCCCTTGTGGTTATGCCTAATTTTTCATCTAATTATATGAATAATATTATCAACTTGGGTGAGTCTCCTAACACACATGATAGGAGAAAAATGGAGTTTCATGAACACTTTGGAGGGAAGAAGATTCAATTTTCTACATGTCAATTATCTTGGAAGAAGTACTGAAGGAAATGGATAAGAGGAACAAAAAATGTTTTATGTATGGAAAATAAGTAAATAGATAAAAATAATTAGTGAGTAAAATGGATAGTTCAATAGATAGATATTATTATCATCATAATGTACCATTTATAGCTTAATTTATTATGTGTGGGGACATGGGTATTATCTGAGTTGATTCCCTAATCCAAGGATTAACTCCTATACCAAGGAAGGACCTATGTTATATCATTGAAGTGAAAGGATTAAAGTGTTTGTGTATTTGTATTCAAGAATTATGTGTTAGGTTTTTATATCAACTTTATTCTCATAATAATAATCATGGATCATCTAATGATTGTTCTATAGTAGTTTTTCTTTAAGTATTTGAAAACATATATTGAATGGTACTAATAACCAAGAAAAATGATTTATTGGTAAGATGATATTTTTGCATAACATGTGATTAAGGGAAAGATAAGCATTAATATTTCTAAGTTTTAGCTAGTATTGTTATGTTGGGATAAAGAGGTGATTGAAATTAATAAAATTAAATTGGATAGTATTTATGACCTTGGAATTGATTAGTGATTTGATCAAAAATTATTTAACTTCATTTATAGATTTATGGAATATTTTTAAGAGTCTAGATTTTATTTTAGGAATAAGGATAAAGTTAAATTTTGGAAGCAATTATGATTCCTTTGAATCATTATGGGGATTCAAGTTATTAATATATTTTAAGAGAATATGCAATTAAGGAATTCACATGTTTGGTATTTGAAATTATGAGCTACTTAATATTTTTTGGGGATAAATGTTAAAGTTTATATTAAAAAAATATATGTGATATAGACTTTCAGATTTTTGGGTTTTGAATTTGGTCATACATATTTAGGATGATTTTTAAGGTTAACTATTTATGGAATGGATTAAGTTTAATTTAAGTGGTTATTATTGAGGTTTTAGAGATTATTGTATTATATTTATCCATAGTAGATAACTTGTGCAAACCATTTGTGTTTTGGTAAATATTTATAGAAAAAGGGAATGAATTATAATTTTTTATGTATTTTATGATTCATTAAAAGTTAATTTTATAGATTTAACAAAGAAAAATTCATCTTGAATATTTATTTCCTATAGTAAGATATGAATTAGAATTAAATGAAGCACAAAAAAAGGATGGAATTTCACTTTTGAAATGGAAATAAATCAAATAAGTACATTTTATCATATTCTATATCTTGATATTAAAATAATCCCCAAACTATAGGAAAAGGATATTGAAATAAAATTTTAATCCACTTACCTTCATTTTAGATGAATTCATGGTCTTTTAACCCCCTCACTCATTTATAGTTTTTTGTTCATTAAATTTCTCATTACCATGTTCTCTATCACTCACTATTAGACCTTAGATTTTATTTTTATCCTCAAGGTATATATTTTAACATACCACTAATGTTATTCTTATCTTGGAACCCAAATATGTGATAATTAAAGTATCCATTATATTTACCACTTCCCATTTTCAGTGGAAGTTTTATTATCCCTCTATATGATGTGGGTTTGAAAAAGTGGAATTTTAAAATATTGAACCTTTTATGGTTGAGAAAAAAAATTGGGAGGAAAATTTTATTTAAGGTTGGTAGAATGTAAAACTCCCAAAATTTATTTTAAAATAATAATAAGTTCATATATTTATTAACACACAACACCAATATTTAAGTGAATTGAGATATATTATAAAAATATTATTATTTAAATGGGATTTTTATAACCTAGTTGTTGACTTGGCATGTATAAATATAAATAACTGTATTATGAAACAAATTAATAATGGACCTACTAAATAGAAATGTATTAATTAATTCTTATTAAATAATAACTCTATATTTAGTGATATCATTTTATGTTTCAATAATGTATTTCCTTCAAAAATGATTTTATTGCATTTTGTGTGTGAAAATTATCAATAATTTCAAAAAAAATATAATTTTTAATTTATAAATTGAAATTTATTTTTTAACTTATCTTATCAAAATTAACTTATGTAGAAATTTTGGTTTTTTAAAAAATTATTTTTTAGTGGATAGTGAAACATTCTGACTTTTCAAATACTCTCATTTATTTTCATTAAATAAAATAATTTAGAATTCCTATTCTATTTGGGATTTTTTATTAAATTGAAATTTGATTCATTTTTATTTATAATAATACAATTAATTCTGTTGGAATTATAAATATTCATTATTTTAATATAAGTTAATTTTTACACTAACAAATGCATTTTTCTAAAAAACTATTTTTCAATACATTTTACGAATATATATATATATTAAAATTTATTTATAAAATTTATTTGAATTTAATTTAATTAAATAGAATTAATTTTTTTATTTATAATTTTAAGTTTATACTAGGTTTAATTTTTGATATTTTTTTGAAGAAGTTAAATTTTTTGAGAAAAGTAAAAAAAATATTTTTTAAGATATACAGTATCTTTCAATTTATCATCAACATATAAATATGATATAAAAAAATTATTGAACTTTTGTAAAGAATAATTTATGATATTATAATACATATATCATAAAAAATAATTCAAAACATAGAATTTAGAATTTATGTCATTATAAATATGAAAATCATTTTCAGTTCCGACACAGTGCTTGCATAGCACTAGAAAAGTCCAATCTGGTGTCTTAAAGATATTTTCGAGAAGTAAGAAGTATTTTATAAAAGTTTTTATTAAATATAAATTATTATTTACTATATTTATGGATACATATTAATTTTTGAGTAATATAGCAAGTGACTTATCCAAATTCTTGTGTAATGCTTCTACAAGGCAAAAAAAGTCAAAATAACATATTGAATAATTTTTCATGACATGCATGTGATTAAATATAAAATTTAAAAGGATATAAATATTAGTTTTTAACATAATTTATTTTTAATTTTTATTGATTAAATAATTACCTTAAATTCTTATGCAATGTTGACGCAGTTCTTGTACAAGCAGTAAAATATCATGTAAATGATTTTTAAAAACTAAAAAAGAAATATATTTTGGGTGATTTAAGGTGTAAAAAAATTTAAGATAAATATAACATATTATTTATTTTTTAAATATTTATATTCAAATTCTATTACTTAAATTTTGTTTTCAAATTCATATTATGTAAATAGTTCTTAAAATGACATAATAGTGTTTTATGATACATATTTTCTTCTTTTTAAGGGAATTCCCATGTGTGGCCTTTTCGAACCCTCTACACATGGTAACCCCCATCACCCATGAAGAGGTCACTGCCTTGAGGTAGATCCCCAGCTGGGGAAGGATTCATTTCCAGCCAAGATGGCAGAGCATTCTGGAGGGTGACAGCCCGATTGGTGATGGTTCGTCAAAGCAATCTGTCAGCACTGTGGGCTACACCTCATTTTTCTCACCTAGTTATGACTGGGCGACCTGGAAAGACGGGTAGATCCTGGGGGAGAGGCTCATCCCAAAATTGGACTCCAAGTATTCAAACTCTGAAACTCCCAATGAACGGCGTTGTTATACCACTCGCCTTCGCTGCCACGCCACCATCGAAGTGGCATGTTTTATGTTAAATAAATTTTATTAAATTTTTTAAAAATTATAAAAATATTAAAATATGACAATTGGGATCATAAGTGATCTAAATTTTCATTCATTTTCCATTTATTATAAAATTTTCAATATATAAGTAAAATTATAATCATTTAATATTGAAAACATCATTAATAGTGTTAAGGTTAAAATTGGTAACCAAGGGATTAAACTAAAATTTATGGTATAAAATGATATCTAAACCTATAAAAATTTAATTGTATGATTATATTAAGAACATATATTCCTTATAATTGAATTAATTTAATTTTAGAACTATTTTACAAGAGTTAGAAACATAAAATATTATTATATATCATGTATTACTAAAAATATAATTAATGATATTTTATGATAAAAATATTTTTTTAAATGATTTAAAATTCATAAAAAAAACTTACCTTTGACCAAGTGAATGGGATATGTTTTATAATAGAATCCAAAATCCATTTATGTGTCACTTTAATTTTTATAGTAACTTCCATATCCCCAAAAGAGTAAAAATCTATAATATCATAGTAATTGACAATGGGTCAGTGGGGGTTAAAACTAAGAGATAAGAGTAAAAACAAAACCAAAAATTGTAAAAATATTATTTAATGTGAGTACATATATTTATACTCATACTATATTTTAAATATATTAATTTTTATCCACTTTATTATAAAAATTAATTTATATTAATGTAATTCTTAATTAATTCCAAGGATGCCCCTTCCCTCACTTATAAAAGGGAACCTACTCTTCTTCATTATTCACAATTTTTTAAGATTATATCCTAGAAAAACCCTACCCTAATACTATATTTTATTCCTTTACCACATACTATAGCTTTTTTATTTCAAAAATACCTTCCTTTTAAGGATAAATATGTAAACCAAAAGAGGTTTATCAACGAAGAGATATAACTCTTAAATGATAATTTTCACTTTTATTTCTTGTTCCACCACTTCTAAATTCATTGTGTCTCTTATAAAACAATTATTTCAGTATCTTAAATATTATTAATTATTACTATGATAATTTAACACCCATTACCTACCTTGTTTCCATCATATGGAAAAAAATAAAGCATTGATCATGTGTACGTGTGGACTACCACCACCACGAAGCGATCTATTTCATTTTTTGTAACCACTTAACATTTATGGATATAATGATAGAATTAATAAATATATATGATATATATGATATTATTATGGTTTTATAAATGTTAATTAGTGATTAAATTTCTTTTTTCTATCTATTGAAAAGGGAATTTGGAGTTCATCTGTACGTATGACCTACGATCTCCGTAAATGTTGCAACTCATTTTTATATCTCTGTATTTTATGGATGAATCTAAATATATATATATATCCTAAATATATATAATATTTATATAATTAATGAATTTAATTTTATTATGATCCCTGAGAAATGTGCAAGGAACAAAATTAGAAAATTGAAACCTATATGAAAAATAAGACAATTAGCACTCTGAAATGATGTTTTTAATAAAAAAATATTAATAAATAGGTATTGATCATATATGATATTGTAAGTATTTATATGTATCTTTTATATAATTGTAAAAAAAAATATATATTAGGTTAAAGTATCTTCAACTAAGTGGAAGCATGATTTAAGGGATTTCTTAACTCAATTTCCATTCATTGGGTTATATCACTTCTTCATTGGTTATATTATGCCAAGATTATGTGAGAAGTAACCTGTAAATGATATTTATTTTATTTCCAATTTTACTATGTAGATTTAAATTTTTCACAAATAATTACTTCATTGACTAGTTCCGACTTCAATGGAATAATCATTGTAAGGGATTTGCATCTCAATTTCCACTATATTGAGACCAATTTGGTATTACACGGCTATTTTATTTTCTATGGTGTATATAATGATCCTTTGATTTATTTAACTTGAATATATATTTATTTATGTGATTAAATTTTTAATTAAATTTTATTATTTCAATTATATACAATTTAAAATCACCCAAATATGTAAGAATTTATTTTACAACCTCACTTTTTTTTGATTTATTATATTTTAATTATGGGAATATTATAATCTATTATTCATAAAATCCATCTATTTTCTTATACAGTATATATAAAAGGAGTTTAAATATTTTCCTAAAAATTTTCATCTCTCTGTAACTTTAATCAAGAAAAGTAATGCTTAAAATAAAATTTAATCGCATATCTCTTTTTGATTGAGGATACTTTTCTTCTATGTTCTCATTTTTTAAATTGTTTTAAAAAAGTCTTTTTTATTTATGCACATTATTTATTAAGGATTTTTTATGTTATCATTTATTTTTTAAGATTTTTTAAAGGAATATTTCAAATTTTTAATGAAATTTTCATTTTTGAATTTATTTGCAAAAAAATCAAATGGAATTTTTCATTTTAACGTATATGGTGTTAATAGATTTTTCCACCTCCATAACTGTTTTATGTAATTTAGCTTCTTCTATAAGATTTAAATGGTTTTGAAAAAGAAAATTATTTAATGAAATATTATTTTAATTTTCCTCTTACATTTTTTTATTTCTCTAAAAGACATGATTTTATTATAAAGAATATTTTTCTAATGAATTGATGGACATATCTTATTAATCTTGTGTTTATTTACTTTATCTATAAACATTCACTTTATTGTTATCATTTTCCATTGGATGGTAAATTTATCTTAAATATACATATTCTTTGGATCATTTATATTATTACTAAATAAACTATATATCAGTTCAATATATGGTGTTTTACTATGAAAGCTATTTGAATGGATGGGGAAATCTTAATATTATGTATTCTTTACTCAAAATAGAAATTTTTTGATATGTAATATTGTTTATTAATTAAAGTGATCATTAAATATATGAAAAAATAATTGGACATATAGTGAAGTGTGGGGGCGGTTATAGATAGTCATTCTATGCATCAGTAGGTATCATAAGACAAGTTAGTCAGCTAGCCTTATTAAATGGTTTTTTTGTGTAGACATACCCATCAATTAAACTATTTTGACACAAGGCATTGATGGAAAATATATCATGATGTCTGAGATCATTAAATCCAACATTATCTATTTTATTCATTGAGAATTCAGTTATTATTATCCATGAAATTATTGCATTTATATTATCAATTGATACATTTCGTTCTTAGGTTATTGATTAAATGACATTTTTTTAGTCATTTACCTTATCATATTGATTATTCCTTATTTATTCATGATTTCATATGCTTTTTGAATTCCCTTACTAAGAATATAAGATCTCCCTTTTCTTATTTTTTTCCTTTCCCTGAGATCCCAAGATTTTTACTTTGAATAATATACAAAGATATTCTAGAGAGAATAACGATGTTATAAAAGAAAATATTGTGTTGAATTTTATGTTTTCAAATATAATGTGAGTTTCAAGTATATCTCTAGTTTACAAAGACTAATATAATATTAATTCATTGGGGATGAGATCACTTTAATTAGGTGTCTATTTAATAAATAAGATATCAACTCTGGTTTACTAGAATTTGGGTTTTTATAGAAGTATATCCCTTTAATTATCTTTTCCAACCTTTGAAAAATGTATAATATTTAAGAAATTTTGACAGCATATAAATATTCAAAAACCTTTTACATTTTTGAATGGATCTCCAAAAATCCAATAGAAGTATCTTTTATTCATTTTGAATCATTCATGAAATCATATAAGTTACTTCTTCCCCCTTATTGATAGATTTATTTAGCATGGAAAAAACATGAAGTAACTTCCAACTTCAATCATCAAGGTGTTATCCATTATTTCCAACCTAAATATTTATAAAATTCAACACATATTGACACCTTTCATTGGAAAATCCATTATTATTCATCCCTTATACTTGCGTACATTATAATTCTTCGAATATTATCTTCTCAACACATATTGGCATCATTATCATTGGAATCATGATTATTCAAAACAAATACAACTCAAAACTAAGTGGATTCAAAAATCAAAACATTTGGATTTGTTATCAATATCAATATATAAAATCCATGTCAATATTTATTTTCATTTTATTTTCTCCCCTTCTTCATTGAAAATAAATAAAAATTAACTTGAGATTCAGTGGTATCAATTCACTTAAATTAATGTTCCATAATCTATCCCACTCTAAGTATATGGGAATAATAATTAGTGAAGAAAAAAAAGAGTAATTTAGGAAACATATTTATCCATAATAGAATAAAATATGATACCAACTAAATAGACTTTATTACGGTCTACTCAAATATATTTAAGGTTGATAAAATTATTTAATATATTCTCATGAATTTTTCAACATGAATTACCTTACACATTTAAATAATAGATTTAAAACATTAAAAATAACCATTGGGTTTAGTTTTAGAAATCAACCCATGAATTTATCAGTTTCTAATTATATCATGTGTCATTTATCAATTTACATCCCCCCCTGGACCAAAAAAACTAATTATTTTGAAAACAATAATGATAGAATATAAAACAGTTCCTTTTCAATATCATATTTTCAATAACATTCTGTAAATTAAATATTCACATGATTTATTATTTTATTGATTCGTAGAAAAACTTGTCCCCCTCAAGGGATATATTCTAACTTCACTTCATCAAGGATGTCATGAACCATGCTTGATGCCCTAGTCCCCTAATATCTGATCCATCCCTAACATAGCCTAAAGGGAACCATCGATACCTATTAGTTAGACACTAGCACCTAGAATCATGAAATAATCATGAGGGAATGATTTTTCCATAATAATGTGAAATATAAAGATACAAGTTGGTATGATCAACACTCTAAAGGGAGAAATTTCCATATTCAAATAGAAGGTAGGGTCTAATCTATAAAGATCAGTAGGGTCTCACCAAGTTCTCCATAATCAATTCCATATTAATTAAACCAAATATGATTTCAATTTAAATAAAATAAGGCATGGTATGAAATTTACATATTTTCAAAAAAATGTTTCTATAATAAAAAGATGAAAGATATATCAAAACATTATTAAATGAAAACTTTATATAAAACATTATATAAAGTCATTATAAAGAATGAAACAATTATATAAATCAATATCATGTAATAATCAAATAAAATATACCACAGAACCATGTATTAATCCCTATTTTATGTCATTTTAAAGAAAGAGGATCCTCTCACTACTCAATCAGTGATCTTGGCTTAATGTGTGCACACTTCCCAAAACTCAGGTTGTTGGTACTCAACTCCCCATCAGGGAAAAAATCATGCCATAGTATATTTAGGTTAGTGTTGTCATCATAAATCCAATGCTAGGGTGTCATATCCCAGTTTGATTGTCCAGATTACCCAATAACTACCAAGTCTCGCATATGCTTTAGTCAATAAATTAATCAATCATAGGAAAATCAATCATTTCAAATTAGTTCAAAATATAATTTCCCACTTTTAATTTTTAAAATGACTTTCTCATTTCAAAACAAAATAATAGGTTTTCATAAATTCATGCCCTTTCAAACCATATTTCAGTTAAAAACATTATCTCAAATTTAATTTTGAACTCAATCCATCATTTTTCTTAAATCCACTTGATAATTTAAATTTCATTAAAATTAGAGGGTCTAAAAATTTTCCATGCCTTTTTCAAAATCAAACATCAATCATCTCAAATACTGGTTTTTCAAAAATTTAAAAACTCACATAAAATAAATTAGTCAATTCATGGTTTCAATTATATGTAAAAACATATGGAACCACCTGCCTTTTAATCAGTGATCAAATCAACACCCATAATGGGAAGACACCAATGAAGAATGAAGTCAAAAGAGACCAATAATAAAATCATAGATCAAAAGCATCAAGATCACACTTTTATTCAATAATAAAACATTAGATCATACCACAATTTAATAGGTTTAGTGTAGAGGAGGATAAAACCATAGCGAGGGAACTCACCAGGGATCAAATGCCAAACTAAGATCTATGGAAGGGAATAAATCGCTCACTACATACAGGAAGAATATGAGGGTTCTCAGGAGGAGTTCCTATGTAATTCCTAATTAAACCAAGCATTCATAAAAAATAAAACTATTGTGAATGAGTTATTTATGTCTTAAATCAATGTTTTACAACTTAAATGCATTAAATTTCACAAACATCAAAAAACTCATCACATTTGGTTAAAAACACATTGAGCAACAAATTTACATTTTAAGTTCATCTTTTATGGCATAAATAAATTTGAGACAAAATCTATTCTCACAAACTGTTTCCATCATACAATTTATGTCATAAATTAAGGATTTATAACATAAATTATTTCTATAGCCAGCATCCAAAAACATAAACCTGAAAAAACACCCAACAGATTCTAACTCACCCTAGAACCAGAAAAGGGAACCCTCTAAAACCTTCAACACATTTATACATAGATTCTATTAATTCAAAAAAAACATCCCAAAACTATAGGTTGTTTTCCCTAAAAAATCTCTCCATACTTAAAAAAATAGAAATTCCCCCAAACAAAAATGGAATCAAAACAACAATCAAGAAATACCTGAAAGAATGTAACATGATGTTAAAGCCTCCCTACCATAAAAACTTTTTCTCCCTATAAATCCTATCAAGATGTTTTTGTATCTAAAAGTTGATTCCACTTATCTCTCATCAGTTCCTTACAATCCCATGTCTCATGTGAATTGGAACCATGCTTCAATAGCACATATACCAAAGGTGTCATCTTCACAGGAAGAACCTTTTTGTTATAATCAAAAATCCTAACTGGATTCTTAGTCATGGATAAAACAGGATCAATATCATGATCTTCCCAGCAAATAACATGATAAGGGTCAAAAATATATTTTCTAAGTTGTGATAAATGAAACATTTTGTGAATCAAAGTCAAATGTAGTGGAATTAAAAAATGGTAGGCCAATTTCTCCACTCACTCACTAATCTAAAAAGGATTGAGAAACCTTGGTGCAAGATTTCCTTTTTTTCCAAGAAGTTGGTGACCCAACCAAGTGTAAACTCTCAAGAACACGTGGTCACCAACTAAAACTTCAATGGTCATCATCACTGATCTGAATAAGATTTATACTGGATTTATTCCATCAATATTCTCTAACTAATTAACTGAATATTCATCATTGACTCCTGGTCTAAACTCAATCTAACCAAGAAACTATCACTAATCTCCAATAAAAATAATGGCTATCAATAAGTATGGTCATACAAGGCCTAAAAATAATTCATTATGATAGAAAACTAGTCACTTTTGTTATAGGAAAACTCAACCAGTCCCAAATGGTCATCACAATCTCTAACTAAGTGAATAAAATAAGCACCTAGCATGTACTCAAGAATCTATATA
The DNA here is from genome assembly GCA_963277665.1 of Viscum album. Classification (NCBI taxonomy): domain Eukaryota; kingdom Viridiplantae; phylum Streptophyta; class Magnoliopsida; order Santalales; family Viscaceae; genus Viscum; species Viscum album. The sequence goes on from OY728159.1 coordinate 1,224,138,209, forward strand.
GCTCGCTCTATCTGGATATCCATTTGTGGATAATATTACATTCCCAAAAATACCAAGGATATGGTGAAAAGGGCTTAATATACATGGATGTTATATTATTTTAGATGAATATTTCGTATATTGAAAAAATACATGCACGAGGACCGTAATAGTTTAGTGTCTTTTAAAACTTGGAATCAAAACCTTCTATCAAGGTGAAAGATCTTCAACATCCCCCATAAATATCTACACCTCAGCACTTAAAACTAAAAACTTTCTTCCTAACTTGGGGAGTGGAAACATAAGAAAGGGGTAATCTCAGGTTATCAGTAAGGGTAAATAAAGGAAATGAGTAAGCCTAACATGAACAAAAGGGTACGGAACTTGAGAATAACATTTGAAGATCATACCCAGCATATTATAGATCATAATAAAGATTGGAATTTCATAATATATTGATCATAATAGAATTAAGATCATAAGTTGTGTAAGCATAACATAGGAATAAGACATGAAATTTGTGTCATGTACAAAAGATTAGAAACACTTATGTTAAGGATACATACCAAGATATTTATAAAAGGTTAGGATTGGGCTATGATCCATGTACCTACTTCAAGATTAGGCTAACAATGTGTGTACCCTCTTACTTTTAGGCTTGTTCTACAACCCATTTAACTTATTCATTTTAATATTGGGATACAACTTGTGTACCCTCTTACTTTTAGAATTGGTCTATAAACCATATACCTTCTTATTTTAGGGATTGGGATACAACCTGTGTACCCTCTTACTTTTAGTCTTTAGCTAAACCCATGTACCTTCTTGTTTTCGGGCTTGGGATACAAACCATATACCTTCTTGTTTTTAGTCTTTGGATACAACCTATGTACCCTCTTACTTTTATGATTGGTCTACAAACCATATACCTTATTTTTTTATATATTTGTTATCATTACCCAATGCATTGGAGGGAGCTATAGGTCCCAAACATCTCATAATAAAATCAATCATAAAAGTTCCACAAGATAAGAATACTTTCATCATATCATTACCCATAAAAATAGATAGTTTTTATAAACATCAAATCATAACCCATGAAATGAAATGGGTATCATTAAAATTTCATCGCATCATAACCTATTAAAATATATAGTGTTCATAATCACTTCAAGAAATAATAACTCGTACAAAGAAGTGTGTTTCAAAAGCATAAAACTCACAGAAGTCAAATGGGTATCATAAGAATAATTACATCAAAAGATAATCAATTTAAGAAATAATAAGAATGGAACCTTTGGATCATTTTCTATAATAGAATAAGTGACATCAAGAGATGTTATCATAGATGGGAAATAACTTTGTAGGATATTTTGAAAAAATTTCTTGAGGTAAATATCTTTTCTTCTTTGAAAAAAGGGTCTTTAAAACATAATAAATTTTGAAAACCATTTTCCTTAAAAACATATAAAAAAAGCTTGAAAACCTTTTGAAAACAATTTCCTTGGAAATATCTTTTTAAAAAAATCTTAAAAATTAACCTTTTAAACATGAAAGGAAATATTCAAAGAATTTACGGTGGGTAAATTCATACATGTCTTCTGAGGTAAAAAGAAAATTCATTTTTCATAGTAAAAAGGTTAGAAAAATGCCTTATTCAAAAAGCGACAAGAAGACTCCCTTGAAAAAACTGGTAAAAAAAGAGTAAAATTTTATTTTAATTATCCTAGGATATTAGTAGAATGTTCTTGGAAACCTTTTTTAGAAAACGTGGTTTTGAAGGAATACAAATTTCCAACCGAAGAGAGGGTAAAGTCGGCCTTTCTTAAAAACACTTCCTTAACTATATTATGTACCAAAGTGATGAAAAATGGTACCAATACATTATTTTATTATGAATAACAAGAGGAGAAGAAAATTAATGAGTTTTATCGAGAGATGGATCAAAATATTTCATCGAAGGAAGTATAAACATAAATAATCTTGAAAAGCAATGAGATTTCACTAATGAACTCTTATAACTTGGTAACTTGGGATAATAATCTCCATGTAAGAAATAAATATACATGAAACTTAAAATATCCTTAAAATAAGTGAATTTAATATATAACATGTAAAATGGATATATATACACCTCAAAAGAGAATTTAGGTGCATAACAAAACATGAGTCTCAAAGAAACATAAATTATCAATGAAAGATCATAAAATCAATATGTAAATTACCATAAATTTAATTATAATATACATATAATACAATCATGGTAAGTACATATACCACTTAAAAGGAAAGAGTGGCAAACATACCATGTATCTCACGGAAATAAAAAATGAGATGAAATTCCCTTATCTTGTGAATTGACTCTTGTCGTACTCATTAAAACCACGTGTATAACAAATATAAATTTATTATAAATATTTTACAGAACCTATATCTAATAAAATATATTGTTGGATTATGACCACATATTATCCACTTATTAACCATCCTATGTTTAGGTTTCACTTCGGATAATTTCTTCTTTGTTATTCACATGTCTCTTAATTTGTTATATCATTCGTCCTTGTACTTATATCATGATTCTAGAATTTAAACCATAATATAAACATAATTTATATATAGTATATATGTATTATAATAATATGTATAATATAGAACTGTGAAATTTAATACATCAATCATGGAGATGTTGAGTCATACGTACGCATGAACATTATTTCTATTTTATTATCGTATTTAAATAAAGAAAGAAAATTACATATATGTATATATATATATAATATCATTAAAGTCGCATTATAATGATATATATATCATATAAGTTCACTAAACTCATCCTTAATACATTATATGTAGTTTGTGAATGAATCGCATCACTTTGAGGAGGTGGTATTCCACAGTTCCTCAAATGAAATTATCATATTTACACCAAATAGAGAGTAAAAATATATATGTTGTGAGAAGAATACAGAATATTTAAGGCATAAAAAACATAATATATATAAACAGAGTGTGCAACACCCCCAAGGTTTTCAAAATAAATAAAAATGCATGAAACCCTGAATATCTACGTAATGAAACTTTGATTAACGGAGATAGTTATAAACCAGACCTTAAACAAAACTTTACTACTTCTAGGATTCGAATTTCAAAAAATGGACATTTACAGTTGTAATCATTAAGTTATTTGGAGTCTGATAGAACCAACTTTTTTGAGAATAGTAATATGTCCTTATGAATAGTAATATGACCCTTGTGAATAGTAAGTCATATTATTATTTCATTATCCTAAGGTTATAAGATAATGAGATCTTGAATAATTTTTCAAGGTGATATAAAATGAGTTATAATTTTAAAATTATTATTTTTCAAATAAATTATGATTTTATTTAAAATTTAAATTAATCATATTTAGAAAATTATTTACAAAAAATGGAGTTCATTATTGAATTTTGCGAATTGAAAAGTGGTTAGGGTTTTTTTGGTATTTTTTGAGAAAGTTAAATTTTAAGTGAATAGTAAAAATAGAGTTTTAAGTTTTCGATGTGTTCGATGACACCATAATGATGTAATCATTCTAGTTCACTATTGACAATTAAAATATGATATGAGATATCCTGAGTCACTAGTGTAAAAAACATTTTTTACATCGGTTATTTTTATTTTTTAGATAGTTTTTTTGCTGACGTTATTATAGGAGACGTTATAAATATTATTTTTTATGTCGGTTATTTTAAAACTGACGTAAAAAACATAAATCCAAAGCATTTTTTATGTCAGTACATAAAAAATCGATGTGGAAAATGCTTCGGAGTCATGATTTATTATGTCACTTTTTAAATAACCGACGTGGTATATACTTTATTACACCAATTATTACATAACCGACGTAATAAACTGCACCTCTGAAGAATTTTTCGCATCGATTATTAAAAAAACTAACATGAAATAAAATTTATCATGTCGGTTAACAGACATGATAAACCAGTCTGTGAAGCATTTTTTTACATCGGTTACTGTTTAACCAACATGAAAACATATATACTACGTTGGTTAATAAATAACTGATGTAAAAAACTATTCCCATGCATTTATTACATCAGTAATAAAATAACAACCCTAAAAACCAAATTTTTTTAATCAAACCATTCAACCATTACTATGCTCTAACAAAGAAGACATGAAACAAGTAGAAAATAGACCAAAACCAAACAAAAACCAGACTAGAATAAATACCAAAAAACATAAAAACTAAACCAAAACAAGTAAAACCAAATAAAAATTAAACATTCAGATACATACACTACCACAAAACTGGGCAAGGCATGTGCCTGCCTTTATCAGCGCTAACGGAAAAGCACTAATAAAGGGGCGGGCCATTATCAGCACTAAAAAAAACGCTGATAAAGGTGTACCCTTTATCATCGGTTGTTTTAGAACTGATAAAGGGATTATTTATCAGCGCTTTAAATATCCCTTTATCAGTGCATTTATTAGCGCTGATAAATGTAACACTTATCAGCGCTTTTCTTAGTGCTGATAATATTTATTGTATACATTAAATAAAAAACACATGTTATAAATATATATATATATTAAATAATTATAAGATTAATACTTAATATATTTATTAGATTTATTAATTCAATATATATTTATTAGTTTTATTAATTCATTATATATTTATTAGATTTATTAATTCATTATATATTTATTAGATTTATTAATTCATTATATTTAATATATATTTATTATATTTCTTTATATTTAATGTATTTGTTTTATTTATAAATATATAATGTGTTCTAATATATATGTATAATTGAAATTATTGAATATATATGTGTTTTCCAATGAATTGGGATCGATCAATATCATACATGTGCACATCTATATGTATGTGTTTTTCAATGAATTGGGGTCAATGAATATATCATACATGCGTATATATATGTGCATATTGAATAATTTTCATTTATAGATTATAATTCATTATGTTACCCATATATAATATATATATATATATATTAATTAAATGTACACTTAAAATTAAATTATATTTAAAAAATAAATATATATTTTATAATATTTTCAATGATATATATATAAATACACCTTTCAAACAATTTTATAAGTATAAATAGAGATATATATATTTAGAGTTAAATAAATATATAATAATATAAAGAAATTCTTAAATTGATGCATTTATCAGCGCTTTTATTAGCGCTGATAAACTACCTATTTATCAGCGCTAAACAAGCGCTGATAAAGAGTGTCTTTATCAGCACTGATAAAGGTGGTATCTATCAGCGCTTTTCAATTTAGCACTGATAAATACACCCTTTATTAGAGCTTTTTACTAGCGCTGATAAAGTTCCACGCGGGATTGATAAAAACCCTCAGGTCCTCTTCCTCATCCCCGCACCCTGTCAAGCTCTCGCGGATGCCCTCCTTTGTGCCGCTGCCACCGCCTCCTTCTCCTACCCCTCTGCCGCGGTCGTCGCCTCCTCATTCTCCTCCTCCTCCGGCCGCCTCCTCCTCCTCCTCCGGTCGCCGCCTCCTCCTCCTCATCTGCGGCTGCTCCTCCTCCACCTCCACCTCCACCGCAGCCTCTTCCTCCTTATCCTCCACCAGTGCCTCCTCCTCCTCCTCCTCCTCCGCCTACTCCGCGGCCTCATCCTCCTCCTCCTCCACCGGTGCCTCCTCCTCCTCTTCCTCCTCCGCCTACTCTGTGGCCTCGTCCTCCTCCTCCTCCACCAGCACCTCCTCCTCCTCCTCCTCCTCCGCCTACTCCGCTGCCTCCTGTCCACCGCGGGTCCCCCACTGCGGCCTCCTCCTCCTCCTCCTCCTCCGCTGCCTCCGAGCTTCTTTTGTTGCGTCCGCTGCCTCCGCCCTGCCTCCGCCCTGCCTCTGCACTGCCTTCGCTGCCTCTGGTGCCTCCACTATCGATGCCTCCTTCTCCTCCTCCACCGGGTCCTCCTTCTTAAGGTGATTAAAATTGAATTTTCATGAATTAATTATGTTTTCATTGTGGTGACCCCTAGCATCCTATCCCAAATTATGAATATTTGATAGCCATTATCTTTTTCCTCTTAACATTTCGATAGAATCCATTGTATGAATACTTGGATCTTATAATATTTTTTTGGATTTGAACAATTTACAATTGGTTTGGATGTAGGGTGGATGATGACAACCTTGGTGAACCTCAATGTTGACTCAAAAAAAATTAGGTAGGAAGTTCCTTACCCCTTGGTTTGTCCTTTACACATGATACTGTCAGGAGTATTTATAATGGAATATAATTACACCATTATTGATTATGATTGCATGTGGGTGTGTGTATAAAGAAATGCCTATATTGATTTTTGGATTTTATGAGTGTTGTTATTGTGGGTAATTGTTATGTTTGGATTGTGATCACATGATGTTATGTGTTATATTATATACTCATGATAATATGACATTACAACTTGAATGATTCACCTCGTATATGTGTTAGCATGCATGGTGTTTTTATGTTGTACATCAAAGAAGTGGACCATCATGAAATTAATATCCCTTAGTAGGGTACTACACTTGATATGTGATGATGAAGACAGAGAACCTAAGCATAGGGTGGAGGTACAACATATCCATGGTGTCGTGTCATGGGTGTGCTTGAGGTACCCAGTATTTTCTAGGTCCCATTCACTATGAGATGTATAATTTTTTTCAATAACCACATGGATCTATCTCATACATAGAAATAGGGTAAGAAGGTCACTGATTTCTTGGCTACTTAGGCCTCTCTAGGTAACCTGTGTACCCTATTTAACATCATAGGATCCCTCCCCCCAAGCTTGTTAGTTTTGTTAAAGAATATTACCATGGGATAAACTAATTATACCTCCTTTGACTGTTTTTAGCTTTGTCCCCTTCTTGAAATAAAATATATCAACATTGGATGTGTTGAAATAAAGTTCATGACTGAGTTATTTAAGTTATAACCTAGGGTTTATTGTGCCCCCCCCCCACTACTCCCTCTTCTCCCCACCTCATCCATGCCTTCCCTCCTCCCTAATCTCCCTCTCTTCTAACTAAACCTCCTCCCCTTCCTCCACCAATACTCACTTCCCTCCTAGCACCATGATTTTAACTAAGGGTAGGTGCATCCCCCCATCCAAACACATAGCTTATGGATCGTGCCCTATTGCAGATAAGCACTAGACCCAAACTCTAACTCCACCATCTCCTTCTCCCTCTTCTTTTCTACCACCATTGGAAGATTCCATCTCATTGGGTTTTGATTTTCCTTTTGCATCCCACCACTCACAAAATGTGGTTCCACCTACCAATGTCCATCCCTATTTTCACTTTGAGGAAATGCAACACTATATGTGCTTGGACCATTTTCAATCCAAGTCGATTTTCACCAACAAATCCATGGATTTGGTCATTATACACATGTTCCTCATCGACAAGGATGTTATGGTAGCCCTTCGCATCAATAAAACACTCCCAAATTATTGATGTTCCTAAGGAGATGTTTTGGGAGCTCTTTTTAGAGTTCCTTACAACTTTCAAGATAGAATTAATCTGTATCACCTTCAAACTAGGTGGTAGGGATTGGGATTTGACACTGGGTGAATTCAGAGTTGTCTTGGGGTTTATTCTTCTGACTTTGCTACATCCACTACCTATGTTGCTTTGTTTCTTGATCTGAACAAGACAAATACACTAAAGATTTGGGTGTTGATAACTCATGAGCCGACGAGAATCCATGATCCTCCCACATCCAAGAGCACCCAGATGAAGGGTTATTATCTGAGGATTAGTAATTGTGCCTTAGCTCATGCCTGGATAGCATGGGGAGACTCCCACATAACCATCACATAGACTAAGGTGGCCATTATGGACACTTCCATGGGTGCCCTTGTTGAAAACATATACTGCTTCTTACCTATGCATTTGGTCTCATGTGTTTCAATCAACTTTCTACACTTTTACTTTTTATTCACATGTTAGGCTACCTATTGGCCTTACCCATGAGGTATTTCCTTGTACGGACACCCTATAGAGACCGCCCTATGAGATTGATCCACAAGTTTCACTGATTACCCTACTTCCTCACAAAAGGTATGGTTAGACCATGTCTATAGTGGTGAACCCCACTTACATGCTATAAAAAACTCCCAAGAACCACCCCTCATCAGGGGTGATCGAAGAGAGGAAGAGATTGGATGAATCCCAAGAACCACCCAAGATTTGCTATTAATGAGCACGCACCCTACCATTTTTGAAGTATCTTGTTTTTTGTCTAAATTATACACATATTCCTTCTCCCCTAACCTATATACTCATCCTATGGATTTCAAATAGAATGAATATAAATAAAGAATGGATGAATGCCAATCGGTTGACAAAACGGTATGAAGAAGGCGTGAAAGAGTTTATCATGTTTTCAAAAGATCATGCATGTGACTCTTCTAAAATCCTTTGTCTGTGTTTACGCTGTTGTTATTCAAAACAAATTATTCCAGAGGATTTGGAAGAACACTTGATCTGTCACAGTATATATCAGGGTTATACATGTTGGAATAAACACAGGGAAACAACGAATGTAGGTAGTGATTGGGATGACCCTGCATTTTATGGATCATCTGATATGATTACAAACATGAACAATAAAGATGACCATATAGAGGATGTGATTACAGATGTGAATGATTATGAAGATTGTATTGAGGAAATGACAAGGACCATCGAAGATGAACTTCGTGATTGCCCAAAATTGTTTGATAAGTTAAAAATTTGTGTAAAGACGCCATTGTATGCTGGTTGCACTAAATATACAACATTGTCAGCCATATTGAAGCTGTATAATTTGAAAGTAGACAATGGGTGGAGTGATGACAGTTTTAAGAAACTAATTTTCCTCATGAATGACATGCTCCCAGAAGACAATGAGCTCCCGAGCTGAACATACAATGCCAAAAGAATGATACGCTCTATGGTTATGATCTCTGAAAGAATACACGCCTGCCCAAATGACTGTATACTATTTCACAAGGACCACAAATCACTTAAAGAATGCCCAAAGTGTGCTTATTCTCGATACAGGAAAGATGAATCCAGTCCTACTAAAGTTGTATGGTACTTTCTAATCATTCAAAGGTTTAGATGCCTATATGAAAGTGAGGAGACTGTAGAAAAAATTAACATGTCATGTAGATACAAGAATTAAATATGGGATACTAAGTCACCCGACAGACTCTCCTCAGTGGAAGAGAATCGATCATGAGTATCTTGAATTTGGAAACGAGTTGAGAAACCTTCATCTTGCGTTATCTACAGATGGAGTGAGTCCTTTTGGTTTTCAAAACAACAGTCACAGTATATGGCCGGTTATGTTGAAAAATTATAACTTACCACCGTGGTTATGCATGAAACGAAAATACATAATGTTATCTATGCTTATATCAGGACCAAAACAACCGAGTAATGATATTGATGTTTATATAGCTCCATTGATCGAAGATTTAAAATTATTGTGGGATTCAGGTGTTACATTATATGATGCTTACAGAAAGGAAGATTTCACTTTGAGAGTCATGTTGTACGGGAAGATAAATGACTTCCCTTCTTAGGGAAATTTGTCAGGATATAGCATTAAAGGAACTCAAGGTTGTCCCATTTGCGAAGAAGTTACACAATCAATTAGGTTGAAACATTCATCGAAAACCGTGTTTCTAAGACATCGCAGATTTCTACCATGATGACATAAGTTCCGTTGTTAGACGACATCATTCGATGGAAGTTCAGAAGAACGTACAGCACTATCTCTACTAACAGGCGATCAATTGTTTGAGAAAGTTAAAAATGTGGACACTACTTTTGGTAAACCGGCTTTGAAAAACCTTACCAAAATCGGTTGGAAAAAGTGATCAGTTTTTTTTTGAATTGCAATACTGGAATTGTCTGTATGTAAGACATTTTCTTGATGTTATGCATGTAGAAAAAAATATATTTGATAGTGTTATCAGCACGTTGCTAAATACATCTTGCAAAACAAAAGATGGAATTAAGGCTAGGTTGGACATGGTTGATATGGGAATACGAGAAGAGTTGGCACCAGTGAAGGGTGAAAAATGAACATTTCTTCCTCCTGCTGCTTACACTCTTTCCAGGCAGGAGAGATATCAGTTTTGCAACTTCTTGAATGACATAAAGGTTCCAGAGGGGTATTCATCAAATATCAGTAACCCCGTGTCAATGAGCGACTTGAAGTTAAAAGGTCTGAAATCACATGACTGTCATGTTTTGATTCAAAATATCATTCCAATTGCTTTACGTTGCATTTTTTCCAAGAATTTTCACCATACATTAACGAAATTGTGTTTCTTCTTCAAAGCTATATGCAGAAAAGTTATAGACCCGGAGAAATTGCCAGCTATGGAAAAAGAAATTGTCGTCATATTATGTGAATTAGAAATGTTATTCCCACCTTCATTTTTTGATATGATGGTTCATTTGATGGTCCACTTGGTGAGAGAGATTCTACTATGTGGTCCTGTACATTACAGATGGATGTACCCCATTGAATGGTATATGAAGATTTTGAAAGGTTATGTCAAAAATCAAAGTCGTCCGGAGGGTTGTATTGCTGAGTGATATATTGTTAAGGAAGCCATTTAATTTTGTACTGAATACTTGTCTGGTGTGGAAAGCATTGGATTACTGAAATCTCGTCACACTGGGTGTCTTGAGTGTGAAGGAATTTCTGGAAGATAGGTTGTCACAATCAATATTACAGATTGGGAGCAGGCCCACCTTTATGTTTTGCATAATAGTTTCGACGTTGACCCATATGTTGAAAACCAAAAAGATATTCTTAGGCATTTGAATCCATCTAGGGCTGAAAAATGGATATCAGATACACATAATCTACAGTTTATAGGATGGTTTTGAGATCATATTTTTGAGAAGTCAGACGAAAATCCAGTGTCAATTTCGGAACAACTTCGATGGCTATCTGGAGGACCAAGTGTGTATGCATTATCTTAAAATGCTTATGTAGTTAATGGTTATACATTTTATACTAATGAACATGATGAAGATAGTACCATGCAGAATAGTGGGGTTACACTTGTGGATGAAGTGATGCATGTTTCCAGTGTTAAGGACAGAAATCCAATTTATGTGAATATTTCATACTTTGGCATCATCAAACAAATATGGGAGTTGGATTATACGGAATTTAAAGTTCCGATATTTCAATGCAAGTGGGTTGATAATAGGAGTACTGGTAAAATAGATGATTTGGGATTCGTTAAAGTTGATTTCAGTAAGTAAGGGGAAAAAGACGAACCGTTTATAATCGAATCATAGGAAGTGCAAGTATTTTATGTTCCAGATCCTACAAACCGAAACTGGTCAATCATTCTGTTATCGACCAAAACAGCTGAAGGGTCAGATGAAAATTCAACGGAAGATGACCCTTTCATTGGGAATTCGCAATCATTTTGCAGTGGTCCCAATGTAGATGAAGTTTTGTATGTCATAGGAGACCACAATGAAGGGATATGGATAGTTGATAGAGGGGTCAAATTCCTTCAGCCTTTAAAAAAAAGAGTTCAATAATCAGGTTATTGATTTTTATTGTAATATAGATTGTGTTACATTATGTTATTATCTATTATCTACTACTTTTATGTGATCTAAATTAAATGTTAAACCAGTTCTATAGATAATGACTTCTTCACCTGCTGATGCACCCAAACCCGAGACATAACACGTCTCTCAACCTGTTGCAGCTAGTCCCACTACTGAGAGACAACAGGTCTCTCAACTTGTTGTAGCTAGTCCCACTACTGAGGTACAACAGGTCTCTCAAAATATTACAGCTAGTCCCAGTGCCAATGCTAGCGCTTCAGAGAAACATAATGATGATGTAGAAACTGAGGAAATGGTAGGCGACGAAACCCCAGAGTTACAAAAAAACAGGTGCGTCGTAGTTTGACAGTTTTATCCAAAATCCTTAAGGCAAAAGAAAAATGCATCAAATATGAGGTGGGATGGAATAAACTAGGCCAGCATGTAAACCCCAAAAAAGACATGTTTAGTAGCTACATTGGAATCGTCACTCGACAACGTGTACCGATTGATGTAGATTCATGGCACCATGTTGTCATCGGGTTGAAAACATTAATGTGGGAAGTGATTATGGTAACATTACGATATCATATATTTAATTTATTAAAATAAAATAAAATAAAATACTGAAATATTGACTAACCCTTTATCATCTCTTGTAGAGTGCATTTATAGTAGATGTTTCACACAAAAAATATGTTTAAAGACTGGCAGGAAGGGATCATTAAGGATTTCGCACCATTTTAACAAAACATCATTTGAAAGATGTCGAAGGGAAAATCAAGCCGCACCCTCCTCCTCCTTATGCACACTTGATATCCCAAGGAACGTGGGATGCGTTTTGCAACCATCATGCGGAACAGAATTTTTAGGTACATTGTGTTTGGTTACACATTGTGTAACGTTGCCTGTATTCATCACGTTGATTGATAGGTTTTTATTTATGAAACAACAACTAAGTGCTGAAAATAAAGAATGGGCAGAAAAACCAGCATACCTGTAACGCCCCGACCCCAGCTACCCAGAGTCGGTGTATTACTTCGTAACATTAGCATGATCACAAAAGATCAAGTCTCGAAAGACCGATTAGTTTAGTAGCCTTGGAAACACTAGATACATTCATAAGTCTTACATTACATCATAAAGTGAAAAACTACAATAACAAAGTCTCCATAGTCCACACTCATATCCTCTTCTGACAATCCCTGCAGGTCATTCATAAAATACTTCTTCACATCTTGGAAAATATGAAGACATTGAAAGGGGTGAGCTCAGATGCTCAGTAAGGATAACAATATTGCGGTAGCTTTCATAAATAAACATTAACAATTAAGGCAATGTATAAATAAAACAAAAGCCTTTTAAACATGAACTTCAACATAATATGGAAAAAGTAAAATGAGATAATGCCATTTACTTATTCACATGGATATTCTACTGGCCGAATAATCACATGAAATATCAATAACCACTTTCATAATGATGGAATGCATAATGCCAGACATTCTGAAACATTTTGTCAAGGCCTCGGCCAAGACGTCTAAAATGATTAAGGCCTCGGCCAAAACCATAAATCAAATTGGGAAAGGGCCTCGGCCAATTCCACTTCTAGTTGTCTCATGACACCTACCGATGCATCGAGGAGCTATAGCGGGCTCCACCCGTCACTTATTAAGTCCAATGCATTCCTCATATGAACAGGTTTAAACATATCATAAACCATAACATAATCGTATCACATAAAACATGGATAAAAGAAACATAACATTTCCACATTTCAATCACAATATATCAATACAACACATTGATATAATAAAAATGCTTTCAAAACCATTTTCAATACGAAAATAAAAAAAAGTTAAAACTTTGTATTTATTTTTCATTAAAAAAAACGTGATCGCTTGTAGAGGAAGCCGAAACTGAAATAATGGTCACGGCGGCGGAGAAGTCGTTGTCGCCGCATATGTACGGAAAGAAAAACATTCCCTTTTTGTCTTTTAGTAAAACACTTCGTATAAAAAAGATTCCTTTTGAATAAACGTAAAATTCAAAGGGGTTTATACACCGTATAAAAGAAAGTTGTGTATAAAACCAAATATGCCTCAATGAAAATAGATTGAGATGAAGTCCTTAAAAAGATCATTTTTAAAATAAAAGAGATATATTATGTGTATTCACTATAGGTACACGTATAGAAAGTAAATATACAAAATAGGACATAATAATATAATGACATAATTTGAAAGTAGGAGATTAACCCAAAGAATGGAAGTTGGGTTAAGAAATTCCCTTACCTCGTGTCTGACTTGACTCAACCGTTCTCTAACCTCCTGAATAATAAACTAGAGTTAATATATACCTTATTAAGAACCATTTTTAATTTCATTATCCTTTTTATATCACTTATTACAATGTTATGAACATTATGTAATTATTTAAGTTAATAACGGTCGTTTTGTCGATCTTTGGTACTTGAGTCAACAATAAACTTCTTATAATTACAAGTTGTTTATGTGGTAGAATATCCATTATCTCCAGAATTATATTCATGATTTAGATGTCATATATATCATATATATCCAGTATATACATTCATTTATAATATTACGTAACATTTAGAGGTAATAAATGAAATGCACCGTTCATGGAGACGGTAAGCCGTACGTACGCATGAACGCTACTTTCATTTCTATTTCATATTTAATGGAATGAAATCATAATGATATAAATTTATAATATAATTCCAGTATAATATATTGTATAATACCATTTAATCCATCCTTTATACATCCCACATATGGCATTAACGATTCAAATCACTTTGAGGGGGCGGTAGTCCTCACTTCCTAAAATGAAATTATCGCGTTTTACCCATAATGGAAATCATAAAGTATGACATAAATGAGAAATACAGAAGCATAAGTAAAACATAAACATATTATATATCATATATAAATATAGTGACATCTTAATGTCCACCTTTGAAGGTGTTATATGAGTGTTGAACAATCATCGTTTCGTGAGGCATAAATTCGCCATCCACAGAAACTGTATGTTCTTTAACCATTAGATGTAGGTGTGTGTAAGTGTAGCTCGAATCCTTCTTATAAAAACATCCTAGTATATTGAGGATACTGCTTTTGTTACAAAAGAAATGAATAAAAAGAGTTTAGGGGGTTGGAGAAGAAAAATAAAACAAAACAACATTAGAGAAGACATTACCTCAAAATCGGGTAACTCTTTTTGATTTGAGCCAAAGGCTTTCTTGGGAAGAGTTCTGACCAAAGTGAGGCTTCTAAGAGTAAGAGGGGGAAGTTGGCAGAGTATTTGGGTAGATTTTTGCCGAACCAAATGGCTTGAAAGTGTGAATGAGGTGGTAGAGGTGGGGGCCTTTTATAAGAGGAGAGGAGGGGCACTCTTGGAAAGTAAGGAAATTTTACATTATTATACAATGATTTTCGGATTCTAAAGGTCCCACACTTATATAATTCGTGTCTAAGGTGATAAGGGTTCGAAATCTACCCATAAAATAGTCTTTGGACAAGTGTAAGCCTTGGATTGTACATTATCTTTTCATTTTATTAAAATCGTTAAATAATGAGGTCATCGATGCATCATAATGATGTCGTAAATAATTTAATTTATTTAATGTCTAAAAATTATAAAAAAAATACTATGATGTAGGAAATCTTTTTAGATTTCCAATGACTATTTATAGTCAAAAATATGACTTGTATAACCCCATGTAAAAATTGTTTTAGTAAAACATTTCATGTTTGTGTCATTTTTTACTTTTACATTAAATAAATATATATTAATGTCATTTTCCAACCAAAGTGGCTCCATGGGGTCCCCAAGTTGACCCATGGGTTTTCTTGGTCCGCCATGACTCATCCAATAGGAGTAGGACAAGTTTCAAGCTCATCTCATATTATTAAAAAATTATTTTTACCTTAAACTACACTAATTACCTCTAATCGCGATTAAGAACTTAAAAGTTACTATTCACAAAAAATTATTTTAATCTAATTGAACCACATTTTACTTCTTAATGACAACCATGTATGTTGGATTTTTGAAAATCAAATCACAGAAGTGGTAATATTTCATTTAAACGAAAAATCAGTTATTTAACTACAACTTAGTGGTTTCACTATTCATCAAAAATTGAAGTTTTTCAGAACAATGCCAACATTTCACCCTAAGATATAATTGATATTCCGAATTCAAAAATGATGTCTATTTTACAAAATTCCAAACATATAAGTTGCATTAATTAATTTTATAATTAATTCTCATTGTCACAACAATAGCGTGTTTTTAAGAAACAATTTATATCAAAAGATTGGCAATTGTTTATGTCCAATTTCAATGTTAAATTAATTCTAATGACCACCATTGGATAAAATGGTAAAAATATATTTTAATTATAATTTAAAACCACTAAATAGTATAATTTATCACTATAAATTATTTTGATTAAAAAATTTGTTTTTAAGTAATTTTCACTATTCATAAAAAATTGGAAGTTCTTAGAAAATTACAAAAAATTCAACTTTGGATAATTTCGATATTACGAATACAAAAATGAAGTCCATTTTGAAATATAAAATTTCTATAATTTTAAAATGTGGTTATTACTATTCATAACGGCTACTTTGATTAGTCGCGGTGTTTTAGAACTCGAAGTTGCCTACAATGCAAGCTATTGCATTATTGAATGAGAAGTGTATCGTGGAAGCTCGGGGTGTTACATTCTCCCCTCCTTCAATAAATTGTGTCCTCGCAATTTGAAATTTTTCTTTGAAAATAAAAGGTTGAAAATAGAAAATACCTTTGAGGAAAACCCACATCGGAAATAAGATTAATAAAATTTAGCCTTAATAAGAGGGAAAGGGAAATGAAAAAGTCACCACCCAATTATGATATTGATTAGGAGAACATTGGTGGCAATTAGAGAAATATAATTGGAGGGAAAACGTAAATATTTGTAGGGAGTGATTGAGGTCATCAATCACAATCAACTGTCAAATTGAGGGCCTCAAAGCCTTCAATCTATGTTGATTTAAAATATCATCAGTTCAACAAGACATAAGGTATTAGGATAACACATTTTTTTGTTTTAATATCCCTTTACTAAAGTTTAAGAATTAATTTATTCATTGAATAAGAGATAGGTATATATATATTTATGCTTGACAGTTAGAGTTTCAACCTTCAACTCATCTTTCACTCAAAAAGATAATAGAACTCAAAAATATTATACTTATCCTAATTGTATAAGGTTACAAATGTTAACACATACCATTTAGATTAGTAAAATTATTTTGTAATAACCAGGGACTTCTTGTAGGCTAGTGGTAGGAAATAAAGGCCTGTCGCACTATGGTTGTGGGGTCGATTCCTGCAGCTTTGTCCGACGCGACGGGTTATGCCCCACCCTGCAGGTTGTCCTTTTCCTAAAACTATAGTATTATAATATTCCAAAAATAATCTTCATAAATTTTTTAACCTTAAACAATACTATCCAAAGATCAACTTAATCCACTCCAACCTTTATAGTTATCCAAAATACCTCTGTCCAGACTTTCTCTAAAAGGTCTTTTAATTCCAAAATCAATTTATCAAATTCCCCAAACAAAGTAAAGTTTCTCTTATTGTCACATACTAAAAATATGATTACCTTCATCATATTAAAACCTTAATGAAACAACAAGTACTGCAGTACAATCCTTATATATATATCACATTATTCTAATAACCAGAATATAATCCATGAGTCCAAAAGCACCAATACATTAGTTATTCTGCTTCAACTATAGTAACAGCATAAGATTGTCCTTGATCCCTTGGCCTTTTTTTAGGTAAGTTTCCCTGACGCTTAGGACATTCATTTGCATAATGACCCATTTCTCTACAATTGTAGCATTCAACATTGATAGCCTCTTTCTTTCCCTTTCAATCACGAGCCTGGTGACCCTTTTCTCCACATTTATAACAAACTCCCATTCCTTTTAGGCAAGTACCAGGGTGATTCTTCCCACAATTATCACATAATGGAAAATCATTCTTTCCCTTTTTCCCTTTATCTGTCTCTTGTTCTACCGTTCTCTTCTTCTCTTGCTTTACTTTATTGTCATAAGACTTAGAGAATTCCTTTTCTATCTTGATAGCACACGAGACAATATCTTCGTATGATGATAAGGATTGTGATACTAAAGCTCGGCGGAGAAATGGTTTTAACCCATCAAAGAAACGATCAATATTACTCCTTGGGTTACGTATATAATCGGCAGCATGCCTCGATAACCTTCTAAAGTTAGCCTCATACTTTGCGACATTCTCATCCTCCTTCTGCCTCAGACACAGAAATTGCCTTTCCATATCTGCTCGATGGTCACGAGGAAAGTATTTTTCTAAGAAAAGCTCTTTGAACTCCCTCCATTCCATATTCGATACGTCATCATCTTCCTTTGTGTTTTGAATCAGCGACCACCACTGATCGGCATCTCCAGTGAGGCGGTAAACTGCCATGACAAACTTCTCCCTTTCGCTACTCCCCAAGGAATGGAATATTTTCTCTAAGGAGTTTATCCATTGCTCAGCTACTAACGGATTTGTACCCTCATTAAATGTTGGTGGTTGTTGCCTCATGAAGTGGTCTAACATTGATCCTCCACGTTGTGGATCAGGGTGATCCATACGAGTAAGGTTATTATTCATAACTTGAGTGAGTTGTCCCAGTATGGTAATAAGTTGATCAGTACCAGTTGTATCTCCAGATCCACAATAATTATCTTGAGCAGGAGGGAAATCCCTACACGGAGTGCGTGCATTAATACGGTTTCCATTCCTTCCACTAGGCACCATTTCTAAATAATGGCATAAACTAGATTAGTTTATGAATCAAAATACATAATTCCATACTTGTAAAATACTTAACATAAATTGAACTATTTATGGATATAATCCATAATCATAAAAAGGTTTTATTTGAGGAAGTATATACTCATAACCGTTCATAGTGGTTTTTAAAGAAAATGAGAACTATCCTAAGCATATCTCCCGGGAGTGTCGTAACCAAGAGTGCAGCAAGGCCCGTTGTCGTGCACCAGTTCCCATTCGAGTCTAGCTCAAAGCGGTGTTTTCAGGTTTTACCCCTAGGTACATCTGTGCCAGAGCCGCCTCTACCTGCTCGTATCCAGACAGGGATGTATTGCTCGGAAAACTCACAAAATCTCTACAATAACAAAATTCTAGGAAGTTCTTCTATACTAATTCTCAAATTCTATCTTTGGGCTATGTGCTCTAATCAGAGTTTATCTAAATCTAGCTTCCAAGGTTAGTACTAAACTGCCTCTGATACCAACTGTAACACCCCGACCCCAGCTACCCAGAGTCAGTGCATTACTTCGTAACATTGGCATGATCAAAAAAGATCAAGTCTCGAAAGACCGATTAGTTTAGTAGCCTTGGAAACACTACATACATTCATAAGTCTTACATTACATCATAAAGTGAAAAACTACAATAACAAAGTCTCCATAGTCCGCACTCATATACTCTTCTGACAATCCCTACAGGTCATTCATAAAATACTTCTTCACATCGTGGAAAATATTAAAACATTGAAAGGGGTGAGCTCAGATGCTCAGTAAGGATAACAATATTGCAGAAGCTTTCATAAATAAACATTAACAATTAAGGCAATGTATAAATAAAAAAAAGTCTTTTAAACATGAACTTCAACATAATATGGCAAAAGTAAAATGAGATAATGCCATTTACTTATTCACATGGATATTCTACTGGTCGAATAATCACATGCAATATCAATAACCACTTTCATAATGATGGAATGCATAATTCCAGACATTCTGAAACATTTTGTCAAGGCCTCGGCCAAGACGTCTAAAATGATTAAGGCCTCGGCCAAAAACATAAATCAAATTGGGAAAGGGCATCGGCCAATTCCACGTCTAGTTGTCTCATGAGACCTACCGATGCATCGAGGAGCTATAGTGGGCTTTACCCGTCACTTATGAAGTCCAATGCATTCCTCATATGAACAGGTTTAAACATATCGTAAACCATAACATAATCGTATCACATAAAACATGGATAAAGGAAACATAACATTTCCACATTTCAATCACAAGATATCAATACAACACATTGATATAATAAAAATGCTTTCAAAACCATTTTCAATACCAAAATAAAAGAAAGTTAAAACTTTGTATTTATTTTTCATTAAAAAAATGTGATGGCTTGTAGAGGAAGCCGAAACTCAAATAATGGTCACGGTGGAAGAGAAGTCGTTGTCACCGCATATGTACGGAAAGAAAAACATTCCCTTTTTGTCGTTTAGTAAAACGCTTCGTATAAAAAATATTCCTTTTGAATAAACGTAAAATCAAAAGGGGTTTATACACCGTATAAAAGAAAGTTGTGTATAAAACCAAATATGCCTCAATGAAAGGAGATTGAGATGAAGTCCTTAAAAAGATAATTTTTAAAATAAAAGAGATATATTATGTGTATTCACTATAGGTACACATATAGAAATTAAATATACAAAATAGGACATAATAATATCATGACATAATTTGAAAGTAGGAGATTAACCCAAAGAATGGAAGTTGGGTTAAGAAATTCCCTTACCTCGTGTCTGACTTGACTCAACCATTCTTTAACCTCCTGAATAATACACTAGAGTTAATATATACCTTATTAAGAACCATTTTTAATTTCATTATCCTTTTTATATCACTTATTACAATGTTATGAACATTATGTAATTATTTAAGTTAATAACGGTCGTTTTGTCGATCTTTGATACTTGAGTCAACAATAAACTTCTTATAATTACAAGTTGTTTATGTGGTAGAATATCCATTATCTCCAGAATTATATTCATGATTTAGATTTCATATATATCATATATATCCAGTATATACATTAATTTATAATATTACGTAACATTTAGAGGTAAGAAATGAAATGCACCGTTCATGGAGACGGTAAGCCGTACGTACGCATGAACGCTACTTTCATTTCTATTTCATATTTAATGGAATGAAATCATAATGATATAAATGTATAATATAATTCCAGTATAATATAGTGTATAATACCATTTACTCCATCCTTTATACATCCCACATATGGTATTAACGATTCAAATCACTTTGAGGGGCGGTAGTCTGCACTTCCTAAAATGAAATTATCGTGTTTTACCCATAATGGAAATCATAAAGTATGTCATAAATGAGAAATACAGAAGCATAAGTAAAACATAAACATATTATATATCATATATAAATATAGTGACGTCTTAATGGACACCTTTGAAGGTGTTATATGAGTGTTGAACAATCATCGTTTCGTGAGGCAGAAATTCGCCATCCACAGAAACCGTATGTTCTTTAACCATTAGATGTAGGTGTGTGTAAGTGTAGCTCGAATACTTCTTATAACAAAATCCTAGTATATTGAGGATACTTATTTTGTTACAAAATAAATGAATAAAAAGAGTTTAGGGGGTTTGAGAAGAAAAATAAAACAAAACAACATTAGAGAAGACATTACCTCAAAATCGGGTAACTCTTTTTGATTTGAGCCAAAGGCTTCCTTGGGAAGAGTTCTGCCCAAAGTGAGGCTTCTAGGAGTAATAGGGAGAAGTTGGGAGAGTATTTGGGAAGAGGTTGGCCGAGCCAAATGGCTTGAAAGTGTGAATGAGGTGGTAGAGGTGGGGGCCTTTTATAAGAGGAGAGGAGGGGCACTCTTGGAAAGTAAGGAAATTTTACATTATTATACAATGATTTTAGGATTCTAAAGGTCCCACACTTATATAATTCGTGTCTGAGGTGATAAGGGTTCGAAATATACCCATAAAATATTTTTTGGACAAGTGTAAGCCTTGGATTGTACATTATCTTTTCATTTTATTAAAATCGTTAAATAATGAGGTCATCGCTGCATCATAATGATGTTGTAAATAATTTAATTTATTTAATGTCTAAAAATTATAAAAAAATACTATGATGTAGGAAATATTTTTAGCTTTCCAATTACTATTTATAGTCAAAAATATGACTTGTATAACCCCATGTAAAAATTGTTTTAGTAAAACATTTCATGTTTGTGTCATTTTTTACTTTTACATTAAATAAATATATATTAATGTCATTTTCCAACCAAAGTGGCTCCATGGGGTCCCCAAGTTGACCCATGGGTTGTCTTGGTCGGAAATGACTCATCAAATAGGAGTAGGACAAGTTTCAAGCTCATCTCATATTATTAAAACATTATTTTTACCTTAAACTACACTAATTACCTCTAATCGCGATTAAGAACTTAAAAGTTACTATTCACCAAAAAAATATTTTAAACTCGTTGAACGACATTTTACTTATTAATGACAACCATGTATGTTGGATTTTTGAAAATCAAATCATAGAAGTGGTAATATTTCATTTAAACAAAAAATCAGTTATTTAACTACCACTTAGTGGTTTCACTATTCATCAAAAATTGAAGTTTTTCAGAACAATGCCAACATTTCACCCTATGTTATAATTGATATTCCTAATTCAAAAATGATGTCTATTTTACAAAATTCCAAACATATAAGTTGCATTAATTAATTTTATAATTAATTCTCGCTGTCACAACAATAGCGTGTTTTTAAGAAACAATATATATCAAAAGATTGGCAATTGTTTATGTCCAATTTCAATGTTAAATTAATTCTAATGACCACCATTGGATAAAATGGTAAAAATATATTCCAATTATACATTAAAACCAGTAAATATTATAATTTGTCACTATAAATTATTTTGATTAAAAAATTTGTTTTTAAGTAATTTTCACTATTCATAAAAAAATGGAAGTCCTCAGAAAATTACAAAAAATTCAACTTTGGATAATTTCGATATTAAGAATACAAAAATGAAGTCCATTTTGAAATATAAAATTTCTATAATTTTAAAAAGTGGTTATTACTATTCATAACGGCTACTTTGATTAGTCGCGGTGTTTTAGAACTCGAAGTTGCGTACAATGCAATCTATTGCATTATTGAATGAGAAGCGTATCGTGGAAGCTCGGGGTGTTACCATACCCCTATCGTAAAGCAAGGCTGGGGTATGCTTCAATTGAAAAACAATTGGTACATATTTTAAAAGTACTGTAATAATTTTATGTGACATAAAACAACACTGTAACCATGTTTCTCTATTTATATGCAGATTGATGAAGCAAAATCCCAAGTCACTTCCATTCCATGCCATATGCTATGGAAGGAGGCTCATGTTAATAAAGATGGGAAACAGATAGATGAAAGCACATAAAAAGTGTGGGAAACATGTGTAAGTATGACATAATATAAACTTGTTTTGCTTTAAATCACTATTACAAAACGATGATTACTTATTTTTTCAAATTTTCTATTTGACATAGTCACAGGAATCAACAACACCCGCGCCGGATGCAGACATAATTTCAGCGGCCTTGAAAGAGCCAGAACAGTATGGCCGCGTCAGAGGTGTGGGTTTTGGGGTGTCACCCCGGGCATATTTTCAGAAAAAAAAAACAAGAGGATGAACAAACTAAAGAATTGCATGTAATGAGAGATAGAGTAGCTACCCTTGAAGAACAATTCCAAACTCAGGGAGAGATTCTAAAGAGTTTGATGGAGGAGAGGTGAAGAGAACAAACAACTCAAGAACAACCCGCGCAAGAAGATCCACCCCCCCACAAGCTTTGAGGCGAGCCATTACCCTCAAATACCAGACTTAACCGAGGTAATAAATGTTCTAATATTCTTTTTTGTGAAATGTGAATCACATAGACATTGATACCTTTCATGTAATGATATTATACATGGTGAAAATGACTGTGATTTATATCTGTCAACTCCCACCCATCGCCTTGTAGCGAGGGATACGGTGTTCAATATGTAGAATGACACGCTACACTCCAGACCACTTCCAACTAGTCATGTCAAAGTGTCGATTAATGTATCTCATGAGCCTAACGCTAAGCTACCCGTTCCAAATAACGATGATGACATTCATACCGTGGAAAAATTTGTTGGAACATTCGTTGCATGGCCGTCGAATCTTATAAAAAACATATCGACCATGAGGTATTCATTTACAATTCATTTTTCAAGCAGAACCTTTAACATTAAATTTGAAAATGGCTGAACTGATGAATGTTATTAAAGAAGGAAAAAATAGAGGAGCTAAAACGAAAGAGCGGCTCCAACATTAGATCAACCAACTGATCAAAACGATCTACTGAGAGCACTTTCACCCCTCCCATTCTATATCCACATTTAATATCATTTCAAGCTCATGTGGATACGAAAATGAAAGACGGAAAGAGTCATACAATTGTTTGTGAAAAATATATGTACGGAGAGGAAACATTATATTTTGTTAGTGTAGACGTTGTTGCTGAGATCATCACATATGACTGGCTAGGCACCTCAGTTATAAATGTATACATGAGGTATGTTTTCATGATTTGATTTTACAGAAGCTGGTATACTTTCATAATTATGGCTAAATACATATCATATTTTTCACAGGCGTATATATGAAAAACAATTGAAGGGATTTTCCCATGAATACAAATTTGGACTCGTTAGTCCTCACACCATTTCTACACAACGAGAAGAAATAGATTCTGATTTTCAGGCTGAATTAATGTCAAATCTTCTCAGAACGTTTCAAAGCAGAATTACAACTGACAGACTCTTTTTAATACTAATATTGCAGGGGTAAAACTCTACATTTTAATCATATCAATTATATTTTCATTTATATCAGTACTTATTTCTTTTTGTGTTTTTAGGGAACATTGGATGCTCATTAAAGTCAATTTGGATACTCCAAAGATTTATTTTCTGGATTCACTGCATGGATATCCAACTAACTGACCATACATGAGGGCGATTGTGAATTTTTAATACACTAAATCCAAAATTTTAGAACTAAATATCTAGTTATATAATTTATATTATCTTTTAATGAGGATTTTTTTATGATAGGGTGGTGTATGAATATCGTCTAAAGGCTGGAATGAATCCAGTGAATAAGGACGACAATGCCCACAAGATCTAAAAATGGAGAAGTATCTGGGTATATATAATTATATTTCACTATACAAATACATATCAAAACAAATTATTTATTTTTCTCGATGTTTCTGCAGTGTCTGAAACAAATAAACGACAAGGACTGCGGTTATTATGTTTGTAAATTTATGAAAGAGATCATATTTCATGAAAAAACTAGCATCCCTGAAGAGGTATTTTTGAAAATAATTACTACTTCATTTCAAATAATTATTAATCCTTTGTGTATTTATATTTTTTCAGTACTACTATGACTATCTCAAAAACTCCTATTCCAAAGATGATATAAATATGTTTAGAAACGAATGGGAAGCGTACTTGATAGAAGAATGTAAACAAATAGAACAATGAAGGTGAATTCCTAATACTTATGTTATCTTTATATGGTCATTGATATCACCCTTTACACTTATTAAGAATCTATGATCTCCCTTTCTTATGTTTCATATCCTTAGATTAGTGAATTCCTACTACTCAGTTTGAAATTGACATAACTTTATAAAACAACATAAATGACATACGGAAAACTAAGCAAATGCGTTCGGATTGTTTTAATACTTTAGTACAATGATCCCTGAGTCATTTTTGACGTGTAAGAATTGACCGCACCTCAATCCGACGCATGGTCTGATCGGTATGACTAAACGTTTCTGATATCAGTTTCAAATTGAGATAAACTTTATAAAACAACATTACTAACATAAGGAATATGGAGAAAATGCTTTCGGATTGTTTTGATACATTAGGACAATGATCCATAGTCATTTGTGACGTGTACGAATCGACCGCACCTCAATCTAACGCATGGTGTGACCGGTATGACTAAACGTGTCTGATATCAGTTTCAAATTGAGATAAACTTTGGAAAACAACACTACTGACATACGGAATACCGAGCAAACACATTTGGATTGTTTTGATAATTTAGGACAACTATCCATGAGTCATTTTTGACGTGTACAAATTGACCGCACCTCAATCCGACGCATGGAGTGACCGGCATGACTAATAGTTTCTGATATCAGTTTGAAATTGACATAACTTTGGAAAACAACATAAGTGACATACAGAATACCGAGAAAATGCATTCATATTGTTTTGATACTTTAGTAAAACAATCCATTAGCCATTTGTGACGTGTACAAATTGACCGCACCTCAATCCGACGCACGGTGTGACTGGTATGGCTAAAAGTGTCTGATATCAATTTCAAATTGAGATAAAATTTGGAAAACAACACTACTGACATACGGAATACTGAGAAAACGCTTTCGGATTGTTTTGAAACTTTAGGAAAATGATACATTAGTCATTTTTGATGTGTACGAATCGACCGCACCTCAATCTGATGCACAGTGTGACCAGCGTGGCTAAAAGTGTCTGATATCAGTTTCAAATTGAGATAAACTTTAGAAAACAACACTACTAACATACGGAATACCGAGCAAACACGTTTGGATTATTTTGATACTTTAGAACAATGATCTATTAGTCATTTGTGACATGTACGAATTGACCGCACCTCAATCCGACGTATGGTGTGACCGGTATAGCTAAAAGTGTCTGATATTAGTTTCAAATTGAGATAAACTTTAGAAAACAACACAAGTGACATACGGAAAACTGAGAAAACGCGTTCGGATTGTTTTGATACTTTAGGAAAATGATCCCTAAGTCATTTTTAATGTGTAAAAATCAACTGTACCTCAATCTGACACACGGTGTGACCAGTATGGCTAAAAGTGTCTGATATCAATTTCAAATTGAGATAAACTTTGGAAAACAACACTACTAACATATGGAATACCAAGAAAATGAATTCATACTATTTTTATACTTTAGGACAACGATCCCTGAGTCATTTGTGATGTGTATGAATCTGCTGGACCTCAATCTGATGCACGGTGTGACCATTATGGCTAAAAGTATCTGATATCAGTTTCAAATTGAGATAAACTTTATAAAACAACACTAATTACATATGGAATACCGTGAAAACACGTTCGGATTGTTTTGATACTTTAGGAAAACAATACATGAGTCATTTTTGACGTGTACGAATCGACTGCACCTCAATCCGACGCACGGTGTGACCGGTATGGATAATAGTGTCTGATATCATTTTCAAATTGAGATAAACTTTAGAAAACAACACCACAGACATAAGGAATACCGAGAAAACGCGTTCGGATTGTTTTGATACTTTAGGAAAATGATCCATTAGTCATTTGTGATGTGTACGAATCCACCATACCTCAATCTGATGCACGGTGTGACCGGTATAGCTAATAGTGTATGATATCAGTTTCAAATTGAGATAAACTTTAGAAAACAACACTACTGACATACGGAATACCGATAAAATGCATTCGTATTGTTTTGATACTTTAGGAAAATGATCCATGAGTCATTTTTGACATGTAATAATCAACCTCACCTCAATCTAATGCACGGTGTGACCGGTATGGATAAAAGTGTCTCATATTAGTTTCAAATTGATATAAACTTTGGAAAACAACACTACTGACATACATAATATTGATCAAACACATTCGGCTTATTTTGAAACTTTAGTACAATGATACATGAATCATTTGTGACGTTTATGAATCGAAATCACCCCAATCCTATGCACGTTGTGACCAGTATGGCAAAAAGTGTCTGATATCAGTTTCAAATTGAGATAAACTTTGGAAAACAACACTACTGACATATGGAATACCGAGAAAACACATTCGGATTGTTTTGATACTTTAGTACAACAATCCATGAATCATTTGTGACGTGTACGAATTGACCGCACCTCAATCCGATGCACGTTGTGACCGTTATGGCTAAAAGTGTCTGATATCAGTTTCAAATTGAGATAAACTTTAGAAAACAACACTAATGACATACAGAATATCGATCAAATGCATTCGGATTGTTTTGATACTTTAGGAAAATGATCCCTGAGTAATTTTTGACGTGTACGAATTGACCTCACCTCAATCCAATGCACGGTGTGACCAGTATGGCTAAAAGTGTCTGATATCAGTTTGAAAATGACATAAACTTTAGAAAACAACACTACTAACATACGGAATACCGAGAAAACACGTTCAGATTGTTTTGAAACTTTATAACAACGATCCATGAGCCATTTGTGACATGTAAGAATCCACCGCACCTCAATCTAATGAATGGTGTGACCGGTATGGATAAAAGTGTATGATATCAGTTTCAAATTGAGATAAACTTTGGAAAACAACGCTACTAACAAATAGAATACTGAGAAAATGCGTTCGGATTGTTTTGATACATTAGGACAATGATCCATGAATCCTTTTTGATGTGTACGAATTGACCGCGCCTCAATCTGACGCACAGTGTGACCGATATGGCTAAAAGTGTCTGATATCAGTTTCAAATTGAGATAAAATTTGGAAAACAACACTACTGACATACGGAATACCGAGAAAATGTGTTCGTACTATTTTTATACTTTAGTAAAACGATCCATGAATCATTTTTGATGTGTAAGAATCAACTGCACCTCAATCTGACGCATGGTGTGACCGGTATGGCTAAAAGTGTCTGATATCAGTTTGAAATTGAGATAAACTTTATAAAACAACACTAATGACATACGGAATACTGAGAAAACGCATTCGGATAGTTTTGATACTTTAGGACAACAATCCATGAGTCATTTTTGATGTGTAAGAATTGACCTCGCCTCAATCCGACGCACGGTGTGACCGATATGGCTAAAAGTGTCTGATATCAGTTTGAAAATGACATAAACATTAGAAAACAACACTACTGACATACGGAATACCGACCAAATGCATTCGGATTGTTTTCAAACTTTAGGAAAATGATCCTGAGTCATTTGTGACGTGTAAAAATCAACTTCACCTCAATCCGACGCACGGTGTGACCGGTATGGCTAAAAGTGTCTGATATTAGTTTCAAATTGAGATAAACTATGGAAAACAACACTACTGACATACAGAATACTGAGAAAATGCGTTCAGATTGTTTTGATACTTTAGGACAACGATCCATGAATCATTTTTGAGGTGTAAGAATCGACCGCACCTCAATACGATGCACGGTGTGACCGTTATGGCTAAAAGTGTCTGATATCAGTTTCAAATTGAGATAAACTTTGGAAAACAACACTACTGACATATGGAATACCGAGAAAACACGTTCGGATTGTTTTGATACTTTATGAAAATGATCCATGGATCATTTTTGACGTGTAAAAATCGACCGCACCTTAATACGATGCACGGTGTGACCAGTATGGATAAAAGTTTCTGATATCAGTTTCAAATTGAGATAAACTTTAGAAAACAACACTAATGACATACGGAATACTGAGAAAACGCGTTCGGATTGTTTTGATACTTTAGGAAAATGATCCATGATTCATTTGTGACGTGTACGAATCGACCACACCTCAATCCAATGCATGGTGTGACCGGTATGGATAAAAGTGTTTGATATCAGTTTGAAAATGACATAAACTTTAGAAAACAACACTACGGACATATGGAATACCGAGAAAACACGTTCAGATTGTTTTGAAAATTTAGGACCATGATCCATGAGTCATTTGTGATATTTACGAATCAACCTCACCTCAATCCAATGTACAGTGTGACCGGTAAATATTTTCATTAGATAAAGAATCAGTATTTATTAAATGAGATAAATCAATCAAAAACATATTGATTTTACATTATTCCCTTTCATTGTTATGAGAATGAAAACATTTGAGTTTAAAATTTCATATTTTAGTTTCACATTTCCATATTAATGTATTCTTTCATATTACTGTTTTAATTTATTTCATTGTTGCATTACTAACATAAAATTTGTTTTCTTATATAGGTGAATTTTTTTCCTTGAGTTCGGATGCTCTGTTCGGCAACAAATACCGTCGAGAGCGGATCACAGATATAAAAGGATGAAACATGAATGTTTATAACTGTTGTTGAATAATTGTAATTGTAACCATGTAAAACAATGTTTGAAATGTATATAGCAATGTGATTTTTTGTATTCATGATGTTAAGTAAATGTATATACCGTTGTCGGTCAAAATATTGTGTGTGGGTGCTATGGTGTGCAGGTGTGCATGTGATACTTTGTGCAGGTATTCTGGTGTGTAGGTGTGCAGGTTCTATTTTGTAAGTGCAGGCAATGGTGCCTTTATCAGTGCTTTTTTGAGCACTGATAAAGGACACCTTTAACAGCGCTAAAAAAAGCCCTCATAAAGGGGGTCCTTTATCAGTGCTTTTTTTAGTACTGATAAAGGTATCCTATATCAGCACTTATCGAATCACTGACAAAGGGGACCCCACATTTATCTATGTCGACATTAACAGCGCTTTTCTAGTGATTTTAATGCCGGTTTTTAGCACTGATAAAGGGCCAAGTTGTAGTAGTGATAACATTCAAAACATACAACGTCAACTGAAAACCCTAAAACCCCTTGGACATCCCCTATCCCCACGAACAGCTCCCACACCCCACTAGATACCCCCCCACCCCCTAGACAACCCCCACCCCCCTAGAAACCCCCCACCCACTAGACAGTCCCCCCTGAACACCCCAACCACCTGGACACTCTCTAACCCCCAGGACACCCCCCCAACCCCCTGGACACCCACCCCCCACTGGACCCCCACCCCACCCCCTGGACACCCTCCCACCCCCCAGATAACCCCCTCCCACCCACTATACACCCTCCCATCCCCTTCTACGCCCCCCCCCCCCCCCACCCCCTGAGCACCCCCTACCCCCCTTGATAGACCCCCCCCCCCCCGAAACCCACCCCCTGGAACACCCCCCACCCCCTAGACACCCCCACCCCTTGGACAGTCCCACACCCCCCAGGACAGCCCCTAACCCCCTGGACACCCTCCCACCCACTTTACACCCCACCCCCCACCCCCATCGACACCCCCACCCCCTGGACACACACCCACCCCCTGGACCCCCCCCCCCCACCCCATGGATACCCTCCCACCCGCTGGTCACCCCCACCCCCTGGACACCCCACCACCAACCTGGATAGCCCCTCCCACCCCCTAGACCACCCTCCCATCCCTGGACAACCACGCCCCCCCCCCCCCCCACCCCTAGACACCACCCCACCCCACTGGACACCCCCCCCCCCTCCCACCCCCTGGACACCCTCCTATCCCATATACACCACCCCACCCCACTGGACACATGCCCACCCCACTGGACACCCTCCCACCCCCATGGACACCCCTCACCCCGTGGAAACCCCCCACCCCCTGAACACCCCCCCCACCCACCCCCCTAGATACCCCCCCCCCCCCCCCACCCCCTTGGACCTCCCTCTCACCCCCTGGATAGCCCACCCTCGCCCACCCCCTAGACACCATCCCACCCCCTAGACACCACCCCACCCCACTAGACACTTCATATCCCCTGTACACCCCCCCCCCCCATCGGACACCCTCACACCCCCCCCCCAGACACCCCACCCCCAACTGGACATCCCCCCACCCCACTAGACATCAGCCCACCCCACTGGACAGCCCCCACCCAAGGACATCCCGCCACCCCTACCCCCTTGGACACCCTCCCACCCTTAGACATCGCCCCACCCCCCATGGACAGCCCCCCACCCCCTGGACACCCCCACCCCTTGGACACCCCCCTACCCCTTAGACACCCCCACCCCCCAGACAGCCCCCCATTCCGCCCCTCCCCCTAGACACCACCCCACCACACAGGAAACCACCCCCTGGACACCCTCCCACCCCCCTACACCCTCCCACACCCTAAACACCACCCCACCCCCCATAGATAGCCCCCCACCCCTGGACACCCCCCATGAAACCATTACTATGCTCTGCTAAAGTATGAAACAAGCAGAAACCATACCAAAAGCAGACCAAAATCCATACCAAAATAACATCATAACTAGACCAAAACTAGAAGAACCCAAGAAAAATTAAACATTCACATATATAACATTGAAAACATACAATGTCAACTAAAAAAACCTAAATCCAACCAAAACAACTACCAAATACACAATTATAATTATAATATTCAAAATTACATTTTACACTACAAAAAACTAAAACCGAATCAAACTTGTAAAATAATTTGACTATTACACTTGTAAGTGTTTGACCTCTTAAGCACTATAGGTTCGAGGGTCATCAAATAGATACAAATTAAAATTATAGTATTTAACATGTATAATGAATAAATCAAAGGAAATATTATGGAAAAGTTCATAAGGAAATCTTACCAGGTCAAACATCACAAGTTTTCCAGTTACAATTATTTCATAACTAAATCTTAACATATAATATCCGCATTCGATGATGACTTGTTGTTCATGACCATTCCGTTTAAATTAGTGTCAATTCAAAATATCATTTTTATGTAATACATTGAAAAGTAAAAATTATAAATGGATACTTACCTTTACTTTTACATATTTTATCTTCGCACTCTTTTTCTTTTTCTTTTTTTTTGTAAGTAGACACATCCCCTGTTAGAAAATAATACGAATGGGATAAATTTAAATTTTATTATATTATAAAAAACTATTAAAAAATTGAAACTTACTTTTCCAACATATTCTTAAAACTTCCCCGCACATCGCCATGGATAGAGCATATCCAATAAAGTCTTGTCTCACTTGTAAAAAACACCTAACATCCAATGATCACTGATATAAAAGAAAATTTAAGGTTAGTTGTTTTTTAAGTTAAAATATAAGGAACAATTTTCTAGATATATGTTACATACCTCTCACAAAAAGGCATCATCCAACACTCTATGATTATATTTTGTTCAAATCTTTTAGCAATATAAAGTGTTCTTTTTTCCTCATCCAATGAATTTGATTTAGGGGAAATAAAATTCAGGTCCATGAATTCATATACATATGTCTTCGAATTCTTCTCACACATGTTATAAAGATATCCAATACAAAAAATACATAAGTATACATTTTTAATAAATATAATGCAGGGAAAGGTGTTAATACTTTCAAGGAAAAAATATACACCACATTGATTCCCAACTTATCTCCAGTAACAAGCTCCATGTTATCATTTTTCACAATCCCCACATTTATTGCACGTTCACAAACATGATCTTCCATTGGAAACTCATAATAATGCGCCAACAAATTTGGATATCTTGATAATCTATCAAGACTACTAGAATATGTATATGATGTCATATCCATTTTTCTTTGTTGTTTTCTATATAGTATTTATTTACCTTTGAATTATTCCTATAAAAATAAATAGAAAAATATATAATTTTTCAAATGTTAAAACAACTTTAATAAAAAAAAGATATAACATACATACCTCTATGGTAATGAGTTGTAGAAGTCTGGATGGTAAAACTAAAAATTTGATGATACTATGTCCAACTATCATCACCTCGTCAGTAGGTAACATTACTTGAGCTGATTTATCTATAATATCCTGTACAGTGACCCTGTGATGCTCTGCCTATAACTGTTGATGATGAACTATATCTTTTATACAATATACCAGCCCATATGCAACTATATGATGGTTAGGATCATCAACATACAACTCACAATAAGTAGGAAGTTGTGGCGGAGTAGTAGGATAAAAAATGGGTTCCATAGGATAAGGTGGGGAGTGGGAACTACTAGCAGAGGTGGATGATAAATAATGGGGTATGTAGGAGGAGGAGGAGGGGTGAGATATGGAGTATAAAATTGTCTTTGCATGTCTGAAAACATAGATTGTACCAACCCTCTAATATTTTTCTACATCATCACATTAATATTATGAACTTCAACCTCCAAGGATTCTATTTTTCATTTATAAACACCCTCAATGGAAGAAGTTGAAGAACATGGAAAAACTTTTCTTACGGATACACCCGTTGGATATCCACATACAAGACTGAGGTTTTTGAGATTTCCCAATGCTGTAGATAAAATATCTTACCTCCTAGCATCTGTAAATAACCTCTATGATCTCTTCTCCTTAAGATAATCATGTATTGATTAATTGAAAATTTTTGTAATGATTCAAATTATATAAAAAATATAGTTAACTTAAATAAATAAAATAAAAAACTTATTGTCCTCTAAGCTATGATTCTCGATTCTTCCAAAAGATATTTCCCCCTTTTTTCCCATTTGAGCCCTCTTCCATTTTTCATGTCTAGATGGAGGGGATGGAGGGGAAACCTCTCCAGAGCTTGAAGACTCAGCTCTCAGTTTTTTTAATTTTTCCTCCATCATTTGTTATTCCAATAATGTATACCCTCCCCAAGATAAACTATGAGGGTATACATTTTTATATTGGATATCTTGATGAGATGTCCTTGTTTGCTTTAAATTAAGAATAATAAATCATTAACAAAACATTAATAAGATCATTTATATAAGAAAGCTTATAAAATTTTACATTGCCCTTACCAAAAATGAATCTTTTCTTCTACTTTCAACAAATTGTCTCCATGTTTCTTTATCTATGAAAGGATATATATGAAATGGATTTTCATGATTCCTATGAACAAAAATGGAAACAGGTGTGAGGGTTGATTTGAAATCCCTCTATCTCCTAGAAGCCATCAATAAACATTTACTAATAAATCCTCTAATGTCAGAAATATCAAATGTCATCTTATAAAGAAGAGGTAAAACATATTATACTAGAAACATTTAAAGATTAGTTAAACAATAGAAAAATATCTTACCAAAATCAGCTCCCACAACTGAGATGTTATCACTTTCTCCACACTTCTCCAATCATCATACAAAATGCTTACTTTTCTTTTACCCTGAGTTGATACAAAACTCTTAAAATCATTTGCATTTGGACATCTAGGAATATCATTCTCATCAAACTCAACAAGAATCCTCTAGTCCTAGCTACAGGTAGGTGATAATTTTGGTAAACATGTGCAGCCACATTTATTAACTCTTGAACTTTTCTTTGTCGTTATGGGAGCACATGAGGAATATTGGGGAACATCAAGAGGAGTATGTGAATGTTCCTCCCTAGAGGTATGATTAGGATGATCATCTACAAAATCATGTGTTTGATAAACTAAATGATCTGTCATTATCCTTCAAATCAAAAAAGAAAACATTAGTTTACAAATATACAAATTCAAATATTAGAATACTAATGTAAACAAAAAATCTAAAACTAAAAAAAGTTACGTAATAGTAAACATGGTAAATATGGTAAGCATGTTAAATAATGGTAAATATGGTAAACATGGTAGTGTAATTTTTATTCAACAAAATCAATAAATATATAAGTTATGTAAAGGTAAACTATGGTAAACTAATGTAAACATGGTAAACAAGGTAAAAATGGTAAAGTAATTTTCATTCAAAAAAATAAATAGATATATAAGTTATGTAATGGTAAACATGATAAAATAAATTAAACAAAATTAAAATAAACAAAAATTTCTACTTATTTGTTTTATAACGCCTTTTAATAAATAAAAAATTACAATATCTAATATTTTATGAAAATAATAAATGTAAACAAGAAATAAACATATGTTACCTATAATATTAATAATATACAAATGGATTGTTTTCCCAAATTCCTTTGTTATAATTGTTCCTTATGGAACAAACCATGTCTTCAACATGCTCATCATTATTTTCTGCTAATATTTCCATGGAAGTAGGGATCTCACATAAATCATCATATTCAATAAGTTGATCCTCACCAACCTATTTTTTTCCCTTGTAAAACAACAGAACACTGTATATCTGATTGATCAACTACATAGAAAATATGTTTTTCATGTGTTTCCATTATAAAAGAATCTGATGTGTCTTCCAATCTGTTTATATTAACAAATATCATTCCAAATTCAATGTGTATGACACTATTTTTATTGATAAACCATTTGCAGTTAAAAACAGGAACTTTAATTTTAAAGTAATCAACCTCCCATATTTCTTCAATGACTCCATAATATGCACTTGATACAGAAATTTGGTTTTTGTCTTTAAAACTAAAAAAATGCATTGCTTCTGCAAACACCAATACCCCACTATTCGGAACTACACTTTTGTTATCCTAATCTTTCATATGAAATGTATATCCATTAATGTCATACCTGGACCATGTTATCACATTTAAACAGGGACCACCCACTAACCATCTTAATGTATCTAATACATCTTATATACCAATCAAGGTCTTTTTAAACCATGGAAAAAATATTTTGTTGTGATCATTCAAAATCCACATTTCTTTCTTCTTTGGATGTCATTGTTCCAAATCATTAATATGAAATGTGATATAAGGTTGAGCATTATCTATGTTATTAAATATGTATAATTCTACCTTCTTCATATGTTCAGCTAAAAACTATTTGACTTTCAAGCCATGAATCCCCTTTCCCTCATTATTAACTCGTTCATGGCGAGATGGAGGCAAGCCTATGTGCCCCACCACTGCCAAGTAGGTCGTAAAAAAATTATGCAACCTCCTCATAAATATACTTTTCAATAATGGAGGCTTTAGATTGATATGGATTATTAATATACCCCTTCAATATTTTCATATACCTTTCAAAAGGATACATCCAACAAAGATATACAGGTCCAAAAAAACTTTATTTCTTGAACCAAATTAACCATTAAATGCACCATTATATCAAGAAAAGATGGAGGAAAATACATTTCCAATTGAAAATTATAGAAATTGCATCCTTTTCCAAAATGTTCAAAGCATTCACATCAATCACCTTATTAAAAATTGAATTGAAAAAATGACACAACTTCAATATAGTCTTTATGAAATGAATGGGAAATATTCCATGCAATGAAACTGGTAGAAGTTGTTGCATCATGATGTGACAATCATGAGATTTCATACCAATCAACTTAAAATCCTTTAAAGATACCAAATTTTTTACATTTGAAGAATAACCTTGAGGCACTTTGATATCACGAAGACACTGAAAAAAGTTAATTTTCTCCCTCTTGGATAATGTATGACAAGATGGGGGAATAAATGTTCATCTTCCATTAGGATTGGGAGCTAACTCCAAATATATTCCCATTGATAGTAAGTCTCATCTTGCTTTCAACCCATCTTTAGTCTTTCCTTTAATATCTAACAATGTTCCAATAAAACTATCATAGATATTATTCTCCACGTGTATGACATCAATATTATGTTTCACTTCATGATATCTCCAATATGATAGCGCAAAGAATATTTACCTTTTCTTCTAAATATGTATATAATTCCTAGATTTATGTGTCTTTCCCAATGTCACGTCGAGGTTTTGCACCCTCTCAAAATACACAACAGGGGATAAAGGTTTTTGAGAAATATAAAATTCTTGTGATCCATTGAATGCCTTTTTTAGTCTTCTATAAGAGTGATACATAGGAAAACAATTTCTATGAACCATGTATATAGTTTTCCTCCCATGATGCAATTGACAATATGAAGCCTATTGTTCGCAAATTGGACATGCTTTATACCCATTAACATTGTATCCAGAAAATTTCCATTCACTAGAAAGTAATTTATAGTGAACATAAGCACTACATGCAGTTGAAAATATTCCATTTTATAAGAATCATACACCCTAATACCATCCTCCCATAAAATTTTCAAATCATCAATCAATGGAGACAAGAAAACATCAATATCATTTCTGGGCTACTTCGGACCAGAGATCATTATACTCAACATGACATATTTTCACTTCATATAGACTTTAGGTTATAGGTTGTAAATTACCAATAAAATAGGCCATGAACTATGTGTGCTACTAAGTGTTTGGTATATATTCATTCCATATGTGAACAACCATAGTCTGAGATTTCTAATTTCATTTCCAAATGTAGGATATTTTTCATCAATTTTCTTCCATTGTGGATAATCATCTGGATGATGTATTTTTCCATCACATATCCTCTCATCAGCAAGCCATCTTAACCTTTTTTCAACATGTGAATTAGAAAATAAATGTTTCTAATGATTAATTATAGGAAGATACCAAAATACCTTGGCAGGGATCTCTATAATCTCTACATCATCCTATGATTTTTATTTCAACTTATACCGTGATGTCCCACATTTAGGACACTCTTAGAGAAATTAATATTTATTCCTATATATCATACAGCCATTTGGACATGCATGTATTTTCTTATATCCCAATCCCAGCAGGCATAATATTTTCTTGGCCTTATAATGTCAATCTAGAAGATCATTATCTTTTGGAAGAGTGTCTTTCAACAACAGTAGTAGCTCTGTAAAACTTTTGTCACTCCATCCATGTTTCACCTTTAGGTTAATCAATCTTAACACCACCAACAAAACCATAAAATCCGTACAACCAGGATACAATGGATTTTCAACATCACCATATAGATGTGAAACTGTCGGATCTATCTCAATTTTTTCAATTGCAATATCACGAATCATTTCTTCAATTCCATCCGAGTTACCATCTTACAAATCATCATCATCAGTATATCTAAAATTCTATACAATTTCACCAAGACAAATCGAAGGGTTATAACTCGAGTTAAAACCATGACAAATAAAATGATCTTTGATCTCTCTACTTTTAAACTTCTTCATATTCAAACATTTTATGCATGGATAGAAAAAAAAATATCACTGCTTGGAACATTTCGTTTAGAGAATTCCAAAAATGTAGCAACACCTTCCTCATATTCATTACTCATTCAATGTTCCGTAATCCAACTTTGAATCATTATTACCTATAAAAAGTATCAAAATTATATATCTTGGTAAGACAAGACAGTTATATATTTATAAGAAAAATATCATAATTTGAATGTAAAACAATTTTGAAATATGAAACAAATATATGTGTATTTGAAAAAGATATGAATGAAAATGATTTTAAAAAGAAAATATAGTTAGATATAACAGTTTTATATTTATATGAAAATTATTTTAGGATTACATATCTCTTATGTGGATCATGATATAATAGTATAAATTCATCTTGGATCCTTTCCTCTTAAGGTACACAAAGAATACATCCTGGTGCAACTAGATACCAAATTCACCCTTCTATAAACAAGAAATATGAAGTATAAATATTAAAATATGTATAAATTCACTACTGAAAATTAAACCTATCCCAATGATTTTAAACCATTTGGATAACCCTGAAAACTGTTGGGGTAGAATATCCCAACGGTTTCACACACCATTGGAATGATGGTTGTTGTAATAGACTTATACCAACAGTTCTACAGGAACCGTTGGTATAGACTTCCTGAAGTTAATATATTCCAATAGTTTCAATGAAACCATTCATATATATAAATATACCAATGGTTCAAGAACCATTGGTATACATGTTTTCTAGCATATAATCTATTCCAATAGTTTCATGGAAACTGTTGGGATATATGTATACCAACGGTACAAGAACTGTTGGCATACACTCTCTAGTATATAATCAATTGCAACAGGGGGTGGGGGTTATCCAGGGGTGGGGTCTGTCCATGGGGGTGGGGGTTGTCTAGGGGTGGCGGTGTCCATGGGGGTGGGGTGTCCTGGGGGCGGGGGCGGTCCATGGGGGTGGGGGCGGTGTCCAGGGGGTGAGGGGGTTTTCCAACCCCCTACCCCCTTGGACAGCCCCCCACCCCCTGGACACCCCCCCCTGACACCCCCACCCCCATGGACAGCCCCCCCAACCCTCTGGACACCCCCCCTCCCCACCCCCCAGACACCCCCACCACCCTGTACACCCCCACCCCAATGGACAGCCCCCCAATCCCCTGGACAGCCACCCCCCCCCCCGAACACCCCCTACCCCCTTGGATAGGCCCCTCACCCCCTGGACACCCCACCCACCCCTGGACACCCCTACCCCCTTTGACAGCCCTCTCACCCCCTGGACACCCCCACCCCCACCCCCTTGGATAGCCCCCCCCACCCCCTAGACACCCCCACCCCAATGGAAATCCCCCCCAACCCCCAGGATAGCCACACCCCCACCATCACCCCCATGGACACCCCCTACACCCTTGGAAATCCCCCTCACCCCCCCTAGACACCACCCCCCACCCCCTTGGACACCCCCTGAACACCACCACCCCCTTGGACAGCCCCCAACCCCCTGGACACCCCCCCCAACCCTCTGGACCCCCAACCCCAAACCCCCTTGAACACTCCCACCCCCTAGACACCCCCTACCCCTTGGACACCCCCCCCCCCCACCCACCCCCTGGACACCCCCCCCCCCACCCACCCCCCTAGACACCCCTACCCCCTTGGACAGCCCCCTCACCCCTTGGACACCCCCTGCCCCCCTGGACAACCCCCTCACCTGCTAGACCCCACCCCCCCCCACCCCCACCCCCTAGACACTTCCACCCCCTGGATACCCCCCCCCATCCCCCACCCATTAGACATCCCCCCACCCCCTCTGGACACCACCACCCCCATAGACAACCCCCCCCCCAACCCCCTAGACAGCCCCCCCCCCCCCCCCCCGCCCCACTCCCTAGACACCTCCCACCACCTAGGACACCCCATACCCCCTTGGATAGACCCCTCACCCCCCCCCAAGACACCAACCCTCCCCCCCACCAACCCCCTGGACACCCCCTACCCCTTAGGAAATCCCCCTCACCCCCCCCCCCCCCCCCGCCCCCCGTACACCACCCCTTTGGACACCCCCTGGACACCACCACCCATCTTAGACAGCCCCCCACCCCCTGGACAGCCCCCCCACCCCCTACCCCTCCCCCCACACACACACACATGAATGTACACACACACACATGATAGAACACACATGGTTGCAACAAAAATTGTAGAACTTGCGTGATATCACTCCCATGGTTTATTTTACCAGAAAATAATTTATCATGGTATAAAATAACACTATGACACGTACCATGATAGTAAGAAAAATATATAAAAATAACATCACAAAACATAAGTTTAGGGCATCGTGAAAAATAAAAAATGAAACAGAGGAGTCTGAGGATTAGTTGCGAGTTGTGAGTTGACCTGATAGATCTGGTGATAATAAATATTATGAATGTTGTTGGCAAAATGAGTTTGGAGGGCCTGAATTCAATGAATCCTTTCTAGGTTTTCCACGTGATAGAGATGAGTCGCAGGTTGCCCGATCGAAGAAAATAGAATGACAGAATACGGGGTGTGATAAATCATTTAAAATCTTTATCACATCATTTATTTAATAAACAACATGATAAACTATTTTTTATTTTTATAATGTTAGTTATTTAATAACCGACATAGAAAACCCTTTATCACATCGTTTATTTTATAACCAATGTGATAGATGGCGTTTTATCACATCGGTTATAAAATAACTAACATGATAAAGCGCCCAGATTCGATCTTTCACGTCGGTTATAAAATAACAGAATTGATAAATCTAATCTCTATATTTTTTACATCAGTTATTTTATAACCGACCTAAAAAATTTATTCCCATCAATTTTCCACGTCGTTTATTTTATAACATACGTGATAAATAAATTTATCCAGCTTTTCACATCGGTTATATAGAACTAATATAAAAAATACCAATGTGTTAAATGTTTTTTTCAATAGTGACTAGCCAATACCATGATAAAAACCATGGGTAATCCCATGGTTTCTCATATACCACTAATGATGTGTCCTTTGAAATTAATTAAAAATTACCTCGCTTTCACTATAAATACCACCATCACCTCCCTCTTCCTATAACACCTCTCAAGATTTGATCATTCTCTAAATTCTCCCCAATCCCCTTAACAAGTCTATTCCCCACATCCAAGACCTATTGGTCTCACCAAAAGTCCAAAACCAAAGTCCTTAAGGAGGATCTCAAGGAAAAGAGATCAAGTGGTGAAGATCCTCTTTCATTTTCTTGTGTTTTCTTTTCAATTATTTTATTTTCTTGTACTCTCTTCACATACCCTTATCCAAGAGGAATGAAATATCTAGTATTATATATATTCTGGATTGTTACCATGTTTATGGAAAAATTCATCATCATTCTTCCTCTCCTATTCCTCTTATTGTAAAAATAAAAACACCATCTGTGATGTGTCGATTTACCGATATCGTGGATGATGTGTCTTCAATTTCCTTTACTACCATAAAATATGGTTGTAAAAACATTTTAATGGTTGAATTTTTTTAAAATTCTATGATATGACCTCTATTATGTTTTTTAGTTAACTTACACACATAATATTAAAGGTATAACATGAAACAAGTTTGTGATTATCGAAGAACTTCCAAAATGATATAAATGGAAATCACTAAAGATTTATCTAACAATTCATCCTAATACTATATAACAAAAATAATTTATGGAATCATTTAATATTATGGAAACATATTAAAATAATTTTGTTCCACTTCTAGAGTTTCTCTTCCATTCGATAATAAAATCCTTTACAAACCAACCCTGTAAATCATGCGAAGCACGCACCTAAAACTATAGAAATAACAGAATGATATTTATAAATGGGCCGAATGATGTTATAAAATGATCATATAAGGTGTTATAAACATGAATATTTTTTCTAAAAGTATTAATAAAACTATTTTAACCATTATAATTGAGTTTTAAACAATTTTTAAGTAATACTAACCTGGTGTAAGGGAATTCTTAACCCAATTTCCATTCTTTTGGTTAACCTTCGAAATTATGTATTATGTGGTATTAGGATTATTTTTGTGATGAATTTTTGTTTATATTATGTTTTATTATGTTTATTTATAGTTTATACACATATTCATTTAATTATATTAATTTATCACATCAATTATATGATATTTGTAAGTGACTTTTCTTCAAAAATCCTCTTTTAAAATTATATTTTACAAAATTCAAGAGCAATGTTTCTATGAAATTATTCATGTTTTATGATTATGTTATGGTTCTTGGGAATTTTTTATGATGAATTTTGGGACCTATATCTCCCTATAATTCATTGGGTATGTGTAAGTTGGAGGATGAACTCATGGTTACTCCAAGTGTAACTACGATAGTTACACCATAAGGTAGCCATGATGGATACATTGTAAGATAGCCATGAGGGTTATAAATCACAAGGTTGTCGCAAGGGTTACAATATAAGTAAGTAATTCACCAAGATACCTTTATGGTTTTATATATATTTTCCTTAATTTTTTATGGAAATCTCATGTTTCAAAAATTAAGTATATATGGATGAGAAGTATTTCTTTGTGAAATGATTTCATATATTTATAAGTACCCATGGAATAATGGTTTCTTTACTTCATTTTATATCCCTTACTAAGCTTTTCATTATCATCCCATAATTTTAAATTTCTTAAAAGAGTATAATGATGTTTAATAGAAATAATAAATTCAAGATAAATGTTATGAAGTTTTATCAAAGAAATAATGTTGTTGTTTTTTGTTAAAATTTTATTTTTTGGAAGAAATGGATGTTACTTTAGTGGTACCCACTTTGTATTCTAGTGGGTTGATATGTATGAGTTATTTCGTAAATTTCTAAAACTCTAAAACAAAAATATCTATGGAAATGTAAAGAAGTAAAATATAGTTGAAATAGATATATTATGTAATGTTTAAGTACAATTCCTTATAGATTTTCCATCATAATGTCCACCATGAGAGGTGGTAAAGAAAATTGAACAATCATCGTTTTATGAGGCGGAAGTTCTCCGTACACATAAACAGTATGTTCATTACCCCTTAGATGGATGTGTGTGTAAGTGTAGGTAGAAACCATAGCATAAAATTATCCTAGTATATTGAGGATATCAGTGCTGTTATACAAGTATGGAATAAAGATATTGGAGGGGTGGAGAAAGAAAGTAAAATAAAGAAACTTGAGAGAAGGTCTTAATCGGGTAACTCGTTTTGGTTTGTGGCAAAAGGCTTATTTGGAAGTATTTTTTCCCAATGAGAGGCTTATAGGAGAGAGGGATGATGTGAGATTATTTGATCAGATTTTGGGTGATCCAAGGGGCTTGAGAGGTGTGAATAATAGGGAGAGGTGGTATCCTTTTATAGAGCAGGAGTGGCACTCTTATAAATATTTGAAGAAAGAATCTCACCCATGTTTTTCATGTTGAAAGTGGATCCAATAATGATCTAAAATCAATAAAAGGGAGGATAGGGTAGAAATATGGATATCCAATGGATTTTTTAAAATTTTATAAGTTTTTTTGGGTCTTAAATGTAAGTTTAAGTCCTTAGTTAAGCTTAATTTTACCTTAATCAATGTAATTAATTTTAATTACTTTAACTAATATATTTTGTTAAAAATTAAGTTGTCCTGATTAGATATTATAAATTATTCTAATTAAAAATATGAAATCCATTTTTCCAAATTCAAATCATAGAAGTTCCAAAAATTATGTTAAAATTAATCCCACAGTCGGGTCGACAATGCGGGTATTTAAAGTAAAATTCATCAGACGTTTGCTAAG
This sequence comes from Viscum album, assembly GCA_963277665.1. Taxonomy (NCBI): domain Eukaryota; kingdom Viridiplantae; phylum Streptophyta; class Magnoliopsida; order Santalales; family Viscaceae; genus Viscum; species Viscum album. The sequence continues at coordinate 1,224,182,462 of OY728159.1, forward strand.
TTTTTATATCCCATTTCAATATGAAATTGGTTCAAATTACCCACATTGGATTAATTGATAAAAATATAACCTAATATAACTTTTAAACTAAATTAAAATATAATTTAATCTTATAAATAAATTATATGAAAAATCAATTTTGAATTAAAATCCAGTATTTTTAACTATTCATTAAATAATGAAACCTTAAAGAAAAAACCAAAAAATTATCCTAACGTAATTTTTATGTTTCTATTATAAATTTAAATTTTATTTTGACATATTAAATCCATAAAAGTGCCAAAAAATTTATTTAAAATGGTTTCTCCATTAAAAGGTGTTAAAACTACCTTTATAAAAAAATATAGGTTTTTATGGATAAAATTAGGTTTGTTCTTATCTTCTATCTATCCAATATATTGGATGAATAATTAAAATAATTTATTGAATGTATAACATATATATAACATTAATATCACTCAATAAATTTAATTAATTTTATTTATTAGGATCAAACATCTTTTTTAGCATAAAAATATTAATATTTTTCTTTATATTCAATCAATTTCCATATTCATTTCTAATTAATTAATAAACTATGAATTCATAGTATATTTGTGTAAACCATATATTTTTATAAATTAGTTGATAATTTTAATAACCACTAATTTTACTACTATTTTAAATCTTATTATTTTGAATAATGATATTTTAATAATATATTATTGTTTGGTAAAACTCATCCATGCGTGTTACGTAAGACATCGATGAAAGTCATTATTTTGTGTAATTCAAGATAAAATAATTGTTCTATGTAGAGAAAGATAAAATTTATGTTGTGTTTAGTTCATGATTAACTTGGCGTTGTTTATAACTCAATCCAAACATAGTGATTTAATAAAATAAACTATTTTCACTATTATGTGAAACAAAAAATATTGAAACGGTTAAATGAATTCCAAAAAAATAATCCGCAAAATCTTGGGGTGTTACATAGTATCCCATGGAATCTTATAGGGCTCTTAAAAAGTGTTAATTTAAATGGGTATCCCTATCATAGACTATAATAGAGATAACTCCATGTAATCTAAAAATCTCTTTCATTTAGAGACATCCCAAATCCTCAACTTTGGTTTTATCTCAAATGGGTATAAAGTGATCCTATTTGGGAAGATTATTGAAAACATTATATATATCATTTTTCTATCAAGGGGTATGCATAAACCCAACTATGAAATCCATATAAATATAATTCCACTTCCAAGTCAGCATTATAAGCAGTAGAAGATAACCTGAAGGGTTCTGGAGCTCATAGTTGACCTGTTTGTAGGATTAACAAAGAGAAAAAAATTAGGTGATGACTCATACCATATATAAAAACTAGAATAATCTCTGAAAATCATATAACATCTTCATGGTACCCAAGAACACCGCCCACTGGGGACTACAGAAGTCCCTAGTCACAACCTTTCTCAAAAGCAAACCTGTAACACACTTGTTCTAAAAACATAGGATACCATGTAAAGAGAACAACAACTCAAGAATGGTTTTCCCACTAAAAAGAGTCCCCAATTCCATGTAATTAATCATCAAGTTTATTCTCCCAAAGAATCATATTGATAAGATATGAGTTCAACTTCACACCTAAGAAAACAACCCTAGACTCATTCTCTCGGACTCCCAAATGAAACTAAGAAAAGAGATTCATAAAATTTCACTCTTCTGGTGATTTTTTCATGTATAGGGAAATAATTTTCCTTCTCAAAGCATAAAAAATTAAATTCCCCTTATCAAAGGTGTAGGAAATGTCGAAATAAAAATACTTCAGGTACGCCACATAATACCTTTGTCAGAGATTCAAATATTTTTTAGATAAGATATAACTCAAGATTTTGTGGTTAGAATAAATGGTAAACCTTTAATTTAAATGGTAATTCTAAAAACTCCTAATATCATCCATCATTTATTTGAGTTCAATATCAAGGGTTGGATAATTCTTATCATGTGGACTAATCTCTCTAGAATAATATGCTACCACATGATCGCCCTATATAATGACACAACCCAAACCCAAACATGATGTATCACAAAAGATAACCTAAACCTTCCTAGCCTTGGGAAGAGTCATCATTAGTGAAAAAGTCAAAATAAGTTCTAGGTCAACAAAATAACTCTGAAATTTATCATCCCAAATGAATTTCACTCCTTTCCGAGTGAGAGCTGTCATCGAAGAATCCAACTTTTAGAAATTTCTAATGAATTTGTGGTAATATCTCACCAAGACCAAGAAGTTCCATATCTTGAAAACATTACATGCTTTCTATCGTGTCATAACAACTTTCGATTTCTCAAGATCAAATGAAATATAATGATTTGAGACCATGTGTCCCAGGAACATCACTTCCCAAATCCGTAAATAACATTTCTAAAGATTCAGATAAAGTCAATGATTTATCAAAGTTTTTAAAACTACTCCTAAATGATGCACTTGGTCCACCTCAATATGAGAGTAAAGTAGGGTTTCATCTATAAATACCTCTATGAATGAGTCAAGGTACTCATGAAATATATTTTTTATAAAATAAATAAAAAATGTAGTTTCATCAATCAGACCAATGGAATAACAAGGTAATCATAATGGCCATATCTAATCCAGAAGGAAGTCTTATGAATTTCAAATTATTTTATTCTCAACTGGTGACAACCAGATCAAATATAGATCTTTGATAACCACAACTCCCCTTTCAAGTGGTCAAATAGGTCATCAATCCATGGAAATAAATAGTTATTCTTTACTCTGACTCAATTGATTTTATAGTAATCATCAAAAAGGTGAAGTGTTCTATCAAATTTCTTTTCCAAGAGACTTGTTTCTTCTAAAGGTCATCCACTAAATCATATAAACAATTTCTCTAGAAGATTATCTAAAACATTATTCAACTATATCTACTCCACTAGTTCCATATGTTAATAATGAATAGACACTAGATGATTAACATGTACAATATAATTAGAAAACTCTACCTATTTTAACAATGTAAATACAGATAAATCAAAATGAAAAATGTCAAGAAACTCAAAGACAATTGGAGGGAGATCATAACTCAAATATTCTCTCTCTAAATAAAAATAAAACACTGATATTACCCTACCCAAATTTAGATAAGGGGTCGGGATCTAATAAACCCCAAGTCTCATTCTCCCTGAAAAACATAGAAGACCACATTAGTAATAGTAAAGGAGACCCATCAAAGGAAACAGTCATTTTGGGCCTTATGATTCACCAACCAATCCATCCTAAAAATTACATTGAGAGGTTTCATATAGATAAATATAAAACTTTAGGTAATAAAAATATCTAATAAAGATAAAACACAAAAAGGATAATAATACCCTACTCTCTCTTCATTTAGAGGGGAATAGTAATATCCATCATGTAAAATAAAATATAGATACAAAGATTTAGAAAATTCAAAACACAGGTCAATATAAATGAGTGAGATGTGCCAGTATAAAATAAATAAGTAACTAAAGATGAATTTATAGTGATTCTACTTATCACAGTCACTGGACCCACATCATTTTACTTTGGAGGCTCTTCTACTATGTGAAGAAGCTTCATTATCAGTTTCTGAGGATGGAAATACTTAGTATTTAAAGAATCCATTTCACCACATCACATTTTTATTCTAATGATCTCATTCCACTATGTGGATAAAAAAGTGGTATAACTTCAATAGGTTACCTGAGTGACCCTACAGACTAAAAACCATGGGTTCTTCAATGCAAACTCATTTTGAATTCACAACCTTTCCATGATAATACCAAGTCAAATGACCTATTCTAGGCACTACAGGATGTTTGTATGATATCTTCTATCAATAAGCACTATGGGACTCATTTCACTTCCTCTTTCCTTTAAAGTAACTTGTAGAAATTTTACTGGGAGAAAAAGGAACTCTCATCAACCCTAACTTACCATCTAGGTCGAGATTAACCATCAAATCTCTATACAACACATTAGCATAATATGTGATCTTAAACAAGAAAAAATGTGACCAGGAATCTGATTAGAGACCCATCTTGAACCATCGAGCCCTCATCTTCTCATTTGATACCACCTTAGGTGAAAACTGAATGAGCTCAGCAAAATGCTTCGCATTCTATGTCATGGTCCTATCACCCTGTTGAAGGTTGAGAAAATTTTTTATTTTTTCCAATACCATTGACTCTAGATATAACTGTTTAGTGAAAATAAACCAAAAGTCCTTCCACTAAAAATTTTAATTCTTCTTCACCAACATCAGAAAATCCCACCATATCCTTATTAGTCCCTTAAGCATAAAGGTATCACATTTCATCTTTATAGCTTCTGGAATTTCCAAGAACTCAAAAAGAATTTCAATCTTTATCAACCAGCCCACAGCCTCTTGAGGATCGTTATAACCTAAAAAAATGGTGTTTATTAAGAAGAAACTCTAAATAATGATCTCTAGATTCATCCCTTGAAGGTTACACTACCAGATCATGGATTGTAAGGGGCGCAGGTACCTATCCAAGAGCTTGTATAGCACACATCACCATCTCAAGGAGATTCTAATTCACTGGAGGATTCACTTTCTATGATTCACTAGTAGCTTGCTCTTACAGCCTATTAAATTGTCTCCTCTAATAAATTATGTTACAAAACATCAATAGAAACCAATTAAATCATTAGAAATGTTACACAGATCAATATATCAAACAAGAGATACATAAATATCAATTCATTAAATAATAATTCAATATTGGTATTTCAACATACTCATATCAAAAGTAGAGAAATGTCTAGAATCATATCAAAACATTCCTCAAGAAACTTTTCCCAAACATCCATGGTGACTTAATGATCATTAAAATGTGAGATGCACATCCATTTTCTCACAACTAAATCCAAAGTCCCATCAAACCTACCTCTTGTCTAACAAGACAGCCGAACTGCATGCAGAAATCAAGGAAATGTATACTACCTAACATTTCTATAATACCACTTTGTCACAAAAGAGTCTGGATACCCTGGTACCCTGGTATATGAGTCATCCCTGGCATGTTTTAAAGGGTGTTCTCAATCCCCATGGGTTAGCAACAAGCACCTGAAATCATATAAGAATCGCGAGATAATTATCTTTTCCAAAATAAATTGGAACATAAAATATACAAGTCGGTATGATCAACACTCTAAAGGGAGAAAGTAATATAATAAAATAAGTAAAATAGTACCCAAATATTACATCATCAAATGACCCAATATCTTCCAAGATAAAGCTCAAAGAAAAACTCATGTAACAAGTGGATCACATTTCCAACCATCACCTCGATCAATATAGGTTCCAAGGATAAATAACATCCACCACCTCAAAGTGGTTCATTTTCTTTTCTTGTACCTAACATATGATAATCTACAAACACAGGAAGGAAAAGGTAGGGTGTGAGATATAAATCCCAGTAGGGTCTCACCAAGTGTCCCATAATCACAAAAATTAAACCAAATATACATTCAACTTAAATATAACAATTCATGTCATGGAATTTAAATGTTTTCAAACAAAAACATGTTTCCATAATCAAAAGACGTAAGATATATCAAAAAAATTGAAAAAAAAATTATAAAACATTTATATAAAGAATTTGGTATGAATAAAACAATTCTAAAAATCAATGGAATGTGATCATAAAATCAAGTATATCATAGAACCATTTATTAAGACATGTGGTATGATAATTTCTAGTAATAGGATCCTCGCACTACTTAATTTGTAATCTCATCTGAATGTGTGTTCACCTACCATGTCTTAGGAAATCGGGACTCAACTCCTCATTATGTAAAAAATCATTGAATAATATGATTATGGTTGTGTTTTCATCATCAATCCAATGATATGGGTTAAAATACTAGTGTATGTGTCCTAATTACCCACTAACTACCTAGGATCACATGTACTTTAGTCAGTTAATCAATCAATCATAGTAAAATCAATCATTTCAAATCAGTTCAAAATATAATTTCCCACTTTCAATTTTCAATATGCATTTCTCATTTAAAAACCAAACATAGGTTTTTATAAATTCATGCCTTTTCAAATCATCTTTCAATTTAATCTATTTATCTAGAATCAATTTCCAAATCAGACCATCATTTTTCTCAAATCCAACCAACAATTCCAATTCCATTGAAATTAGGGGTTTCTAAAAATTCCCATTATTTTTTAAAAATCTAACATCAATCATCTCAAATTTTTGTTTTCAAATCAATTAAAAATTAACTTAAAAATAATGAAGCAGTTCAGGGTTTTAGTTGTAAGGAAAAATAATATAGAACCACCTTCCTTTTAATAAGTGATCAAATAAACACCTGTAATGGGAAAACTCTAATGAATAAAGAAGGCGAAGAAGATGAATAAGGAAATACTAGATTATAAAAATCAAGATAAAACTCTATTTCAATCAAAAAAACAAGAAATTATACCACTTTTAAATAGGGGTAGTGGAGAGGAGGATAAAATCATTGTGAGGTAACTCACCTGGGATCCAAAGATAAATTGAGATGATCTTAAGGGAATAAATTGATCATCACATACAGGAGGGGGCATAGTCTTCTCGAGAAAAGTGCCTATAGAATGCCTAATGAAATCAAGAATTTATCACAAAAAAACTACTATTCATGAGTCATGTACATCATAAATCAAGGTTTTGTGGAGAAAATGCATCAAGTTTCAAATATTCTGAAAAAGGTTTTACCTCAGGTTAAAAACGCAATGAGAGATGAATTTATAGTGTATGTTCATATTTTATGGCATAAATCAGTTTGTTCTATAATCCATTATCACAACCTATCACCAGCAGACAATTTATGTTGGAAATCAAGGATTTATAGAGTATTTTCTATCTTTATAGAGAACCTAGAAATAAAAGCCTTTAGAAACACCCAATGACTTCCAAATCACCCTGAACCCAAAAAGGGAACCTTTAAAACCCTTAAAACATTTATATCCATACTCTATTAATTCATATAAATAAACATCCCCAATCTTTATGTCATTTCCCCCAAAAAATTATATCTATCCTTGAAAAAATAGAAACGCCCCCAAACAAAAATTGAATCAAAACAAGATTCAAGAAATACATGAATAATGGTAATGAGATGTTACAAAGAATAATATCTTCATAAAAAACGATTAAAGAAATCAACTATTAGATCACTCCATGATGGGGACTTCCATTAAGTCTATAATAGTTATTCTAGTTTGTTCAACTTTTATTTCTCCCCCATTATCATGAATCACCTTCAATTCCCTACATATAAAGGTCAAGAACACTATATATGGGAATAAGGTTGAACTATTTTTTCTTTAGTGACAAAAACAATGTTTAGGGTTTCATTTAAACTAAGATACTTCTTTATTTCCAACCCCATTTTTAGATTAACTCATCATACTTTCTGTAACACCCCGAGCTTCCATGATACGCTTCTCTTTCAATAATGCAATAGCTTGCATTGTACGCAAGTTCGAGATTCTAACACACCGCGACTAATCAAAATAGCCTTTATGTATTTTAATACCCACTTTTTGAAATTATATATATTTTATATTTCAAAAAGGACTTCATTTTTTGATTCGGAATTTCGAAATTAGCCTATGATGAATTTTTTGTAATTTTCTGAGAACTTCCAAATTTTTATGAATAGTGAAAAATACTTAAAACAACTTTTTTAATCAAAATAAATTATAGTGATAAATTATACTACTGAGTTATTTTAAATTATAATTAGAATATATTTTTACCATTTTATCCAATGATGTTCATTAGAATTAATTTCACTTTAAAATTGGACATAAACAATTGTCAATCTTTTGATATATATTGTTTCTTAAAAACAAGTTATTTGTTGTGACAGCGGGAATTAATTATAAAATTAATTAATGAAACTTATATGTTTGTAATTTTGTAAAATAGACATCATTTTTGAATTTGGAATATCAATTATAGCTTAGGGTGAAATTTTGGCACTATTCTGAAGCATTTTATACGAAGCATTTTTACTAAATGACAAAAGGAATGTTTTTTTTTCGTACATATGCGGCGACAACGACTTCTCCGCCTCCGTGACTATTATTTGAGTTTCGTCTTCCTCTATAAGCCATAACTTTTTTTAAAAGAAAAATAAATATCATGTTTTACTTTTCCTTTTATTTTTGTATTGAAAATGGTTTTGATAAATTTTTTATTATATCAATGTGTTGTATTGATATCTTGTGATGGAAGTGTGGAAATATTATGTTTCCTTTATGCATGTTTTATGTGATACAATTATGGTATGGTTTATGATATGTTTAAACCTGTTCATATGAGGAATACATTGGACTTAATAAGTGACGGGTGGAGCCCGCTATAGCTCCTAGATGCATCGGTAGGTCTCATGAGACAAACTAGTGTCTTGGCACGAGGCCTTGACAAAATCTTATTTTTGGTCTTGGCACGAGGCCTTGGCTGTGTGGTTATGATAGTCTGGCATTATTCATTCCATCATTATGAAAGTGGTTATTGATATTGCATGTGATTATTCGACTAGTAGAATATCCATGTGAATAAGTAAATGGCATTATCTCATTTTACTTTTGCCATATTATGTTGAAGTTCATGTTTAAAATGATTTTTTTTAGTTATACATTGCCTTAAATGTTAATGTTTATTTATGAAAGCTTCCGCAATATTGTTATCCTTACTGAGCATCTGAGCTCACCCCTTTCAATCTTTTAATATTTTCCAGGATGTGAAGAAGTATTTTATGAATGACCTGTAGGGATAGTCAGAAGAGGATATGAGTGTGGAATATGGAGACTTTGTTATTTTAGATTTTCACTTTATGATGTAATGTAACATTTATGAATGTATCTAGTGTTTCCAAGGCTACTAAACTAATCGGTCTTTCGAGACTTGATCTTTTGTGATCATGCTAATGTTACGAAGTAATGCACCGACTCTGGGTAGCTGAGGTCGGGGCGTTACAGTTGGTATCAGAGGAAGTTTAGTACTAACCTTGGAAGATAGATTTAGATAAACTCTGATTAGAGCACATATCCCAAAGATAGACTTTGAGGATTAGTATAGAAGAACTTCCTATAATTTTAGTATTATAGAGATTTTGTGAGTTTTCCGAGCAATACATGTAACACCCCAGGTAAATAAAGAATATGAAATTTTCTTATTTATCCATATTTGTGAATAAAATATTAATATGACTTTAAAGGGGACTCTATGCTCGATGGCATACCCAACACGCAACAATGAGTTTCTTGGGAATCTTATGTTTCACTCTAATAATAAAATAATATTATTTTAAATGGTAGTTAACATGTAGCCGTTGTATTGGCGGGAATGGATAGAAATAACTAAAATATTATTATATTTTTTTTAAATGTTTTTACATTTATCCAATAAAATATAAAGGCTTATAATACGGAAAGAATTCAATTTTAGGCATATATGCCCTAGTTTTCACTAAAGGTTCACTTATCGCCTTTTGATGGCGAACCGTCATTAAATATAGTTTTGTTCACTCTTATAAATTCTATTGGACCAAATAAAACTCTTCTTAATAATTGGGACATCAAAATTTACTTTGTGTAAATTTTGGGTGTCTTTCCGATAAAGTTCATTTTTTAATGAATAGTGTAAAATGTTGTATTTTAATTCAAAACCTCTTTTTAATATAATTTATTTATATGATTAGATTATATTTTGAATTGGTTTTAAAGTGAAATTAGAATATATTTTTACCATTAAATCCAATAGTGGCCTTTGGAATTAATTTCACTTTGAAATCAGACTTAAACTACTGTCAATGTTTTGATACTTATTGTTTCATAAAAACACGCTATTTGCTCTGACAGCGGGAATTAATTATTAAATTAATTAATGTGACTTATATGTTTTGAATTTTGTAAAATAGACTTCATTTTTTAATTCAGAATATCAAATATAGCTTAGGGTGAATTTTTGGGATTTTTCTGAAAAACTCCAATTTTTGATGAATAGTGAAACCACTAAGTGGTACTTATAAAAACTGATTTTCCATTTAAATGAAATTTTTCCATATTTGTGTTTTGAATTTAAAAAATCCGACATACATGGTTGTCATTAAGAAGTGAAATGTGGTTCAATAGGATAAAAATATTTTTTTGGTGAATAGTAACTTATTAAGTTTTTAATCGCGATTAGAGGTAATTAGTGTAGTTTATGGTAAGAATAATGTTTTAATAAAATGAAATGACCTAGACACATGCATTACCCTCATTGGATGTGTCATTTCCGACCAAGACAATCCATGGGTCAACTTGGGGACCCCATGGAGCCACTTTGGTTGGGAAATGACATAAATATCTTTTTATTTAATGTTAAAGTAAAAATGACACAAACATGAGATGTTTTACTAAAAGAATTTTTACATGGGGTTATACAAGTCATATTTTTGACTATAAATAGTAATTGGAAATATAAAAAGATTTAATACATCATAGTATTTTTTTTATAATTTTTAGACATTACATAAATTAAATTATTTATGACATCATGATGATGCAGCGATGACCTCATTATTTAACGATTTAAATAAAATGGAAAGATAATGTAAAATCTAAGACCTACACATGTCCAAAACCAATTGGATGGGTGGATTTAGAAACCTTATCACCTTATCCTTGAATTATATCAATGTGGGACCCTTTAAATCCGAAACTCATTTTCAAATAAAGTAATATTTCTTTACTTTCCCAAAGTGCCCCTCCTCTCCTCTTATAAAAGGCCCCCACCTCTACCTCCTTACCCAAACTTCCAAAGCCTTTGGCTCGGACAAACCCTGCCCATTTTGTCTCTCCACTTCCCTCTCTTACTCCTTGAAGCCTCACTTTGGGCAGAAGTCTTCCCAAGGAAGCATTTGATCTCAAACCAAAGGGATTTACCCGATTTTAAGGCAGTGTCTTCACTTGAGTCCTTTTGTTTTATTTTGCCTCTCCAACCCCCTAAACTCTTTTTATTAATTTCTTTTGTAACAAATCCAGTATCTTAAATATACTAGGATGTTGTTATAATAAGGATTCGAGCTACACTTACACACACCTACATCTAATGGTTAAAGAACATATTGTTTCCGTGGATGGCGAATTTCTGCCTCACGAAACGATGATTGTTCAACACTCATATAACACCTTCAAAGGTGGACATTAAGATGCCACTATATTTATATATGATATTTAATATTTTATGTTTTACTTAAGCTTCTGTATTTTTCATTTATGGCGTACCTTTATGGTTTCCATTATTGGTAAACGCGATATCTTCATTTAAGGAAGTGCGGACTACCGCCCCCTTAAAGTGATGTGATTCGTTAATGCCGTATGTGGGATGTATAAAGGATGGATTTAAAGTTATTATATATGATGTTATACTGGATTATAATATACCTCTATATCATTATTATTTCTTTCCATTAATGTATGAGATAGAAATGAAAGTAGCGTTCATGCGTACGTACGGCTTACCGTCTCCATGAACGGTGCATTTCATTTCTTATCCCCAAATGTAATGTACTATTATAAGTACATATTTATAATGGATATATATAAGGTATGTTACATATAAATGATGAATATAATTCTGGAATTAAAATATACATACCTCTCATTTAGTTTTAATTTTATTAATATGACAAAGAAATGAAAGTAGTGTTCATGCGTACGTACGGCTTACCGTCTCCATGAACAGTGCATTTCATTTCTTACCTCTAAATAATTATGTAATATTATAAATACATGTATATGATGGATATATATGATATATATGATATACAAATCATTAATATCATTCTGGATATAATGAACCATTGACCACACGATCAACATGTAATTGTAAGAAGTCCACTTTTGACTTAAGAACCAAATATCGACAAAACAAACATTATTAACTTAAATGATTACATAATGTTTATAACATGGAAATAAGTGATATTAAAGGAATAATGATCTTTAAAAAGGTTCTTAAGGAAGTAGAAATTAACTCAAGTTTATTATTCAGGAGATTAAAGAACGATCGAGTCAAGTCGGACCCGAGGTAAGGGATCCTACTCCACTCTTTCTTTTTAAGTACACTCTTTTATGTCATTCCTTTTAAAGATCATCTTTATTGTTATTGGGATGTTATTTTATATTAATCCTACTGTAATTTTTATGTTCATGTGATGAGAGACCCTATTCTCTCTCATCAATCCATTTTGGAAGTTTTATGTGGCGTCGTTAGGCTGCCGAGTTTTCGTAAGTGATTTTTCATCTCACTTTTATTCTCGTGAGATTTATGCTACATTTTCCACAATTTCCATTGAGTGGTGTATGTACTTCCCATTATTCTACTCATTGTGTAATATACTTTCTTTTAGTATTTACATCAATGTTGTATTGTCCTTCTTTCTCGAGGTTTATGTTTCGAAAGATACCCATGTCGGTAAGGGAACCTTTCACCCTCCTCTTTTTAAAAAGACTTATTTTGTTATGTCTTTTAATTCACAAAATATTATTTTGGGATATGTTCTTCTATATCCTTATTGATGTGAATTTTATGTCCAAGTGATGAGATACCCTTTTTATCTCTCATCAACTCTTTTTCTAAATTTTGAAGTGACGCCGTTAGGCTGTCTAATTATTGCAAGGGAACTTCTTAACCCAATTTCGATTCTTTGGGATAAACTTGTACACCTTGAATATGTCGTTCTATGATTATGTGTGAATGTCCTCTTATTGTTTTACACTTAATACCCACTTATATTTTGTGTATTCATTTGTCACACATAGTTATGAAACTGATTTATCCTTAATCCAAGGATACCGTCTTTGTATGGGACTTCGTCTCAATCTCATTTCATTGACGCATATTTTGTTTTATAAACAACCTTCTTTTATATGGTGCATAAACCCCTTTGACTTTTACATTTATTCAAAATGAATATTTTTTATACAAAGCGTTTACTAAACGACAAAAGGGAATGTTTTTGTCTTATGTATGCGGCGACAACGACTTCTCCGCCGTCGTGACCATTATTTGAGTTTCGGTTTCCTCTACAAGCCATAACTTCTTTTTAAAAGAAAAATAAATACCATGTTTTAATTTTCATTGAAAATGGTTTTCATAATGTTTTTATATCAATGTTTTTTATTGATATCTTGTGATTGAAAGGTGTGAATGTTATGTTTCCTTTATGCATGTTTTATGTGATACGATTATGTTGAGGTTCTTGGGCATTATTATGAAGACGGGTGGTTCCGTGATAAACTAAGGGCGGGTGAGCCCGATATAGCTCTCCAATGCATTGGGTAACGCGAAGGAGTGAAACGTTAAGGTTTCTCCGAAGAGATTTAGGGAATATACTGTGATGGGTATTCCAAACATAACCAAGAGGGTTACTCCCTACGTAAGGATGTTATGAATGCCTCAAGTTACCTTTATGTCATATGATTTCTATGATTTTATGAGGTATGTTAAAGTGCTTAGGTTTTATGGGTAAACTAGGATTTCATTCTTATGTATACATGTACTCATGTTTCCTTTCCATATTTTTATATCCCTTACTGAGCTTTTTATGCTGATCCCAAGTTTTTGAAATGTTTTTCACAGGTCAAGGGAAGGGTACATGATGTGATGATAGTGTCAAGGATGTGTCAAGAAAGAATCCATGTTTTATTTTAAGTATGTTTCCATTGATGGGAAGAATGAATACTATCTTTTATGTAACCACTTTGTCTAAATGTGGAATGTAATGCAAGTTTCATGATCTAATTCTCTAAAACTCTAAACCCGAAAAGATCCTCAATGTGTAATCTTGTAATAACTCAAGATTAAGTAAGGTTTAAGGCTAGGGCCTTATAATACATCCCTGTCTGGATACGAGCAGGTAGAGGTGGGTCTGGCACAGATGTACCTAGGGGTGAAACCCGAAAACACCGCTTTGAGCTAGACTCGAACGGGAACTGGTGCACGAAAATGGGCCTTGTTGCACTCTTGGTTACGACACTCCCGAGGGATATGGTTAGGATAATTCTCGTTTTCTTTACAAACCACTATGAAGGGTTATGAGTATATACCTCCTCAAAGAAATTTTTTTTATGATTATGGATTATATCCATAAACCATTCAATTTACATTAAGTATTTTACAAGTTTGAAATTATTCATTGCAATTCATAAACTATCCTAGTTTATGCCATTTTATAGAAATGGTTCTCAATGGAAGGAATTTGAACTCCAACAATACATATGATCCAAAGCGTAAGAAGGATCATATCTTTCACAGTATTAAGCCAACATTTAGAAGGTAAATAATCTCCCATGTGTTCTCAATATATGAAGAAATAGTATCATGTGTTAATAAGATAAGTAAAGCATTCTCTGAGTCTTATGGATTTTAAGGGAAGAAAGAGAAGAAAAGGATGGAAGAGAGAATGATGGAAAAAGGGACGTGGGAAAAGAATAATTTTCCAATATGTGATAATTGTGGGAAGAAACACCTTGGAACTTGCCTGAAGGGAATGGGAGTTTATTATAAGTGTGGAGAAAAAGGACACCAAGTGTGTGACTGCAAGGGTAAGAAAAAGGTTTCAAATGTACAATGCTTCATCTGCAAGGAGTGGGGACACTACGCAAACCAATGTCCAAATCATCAGAGTGTGCCCCAAATGATGTTATTGGATAATAATCAAGTTATGATATTACCACAGATGAGGAGGAATGATTACAGTTCTTATGTTGTTATTAAAGAATTTTGTAATTTGAGTTTTGTATCAATGATGTACTGGTTATAATAATTATGGAGTATATAAGTATTGTACTGCAGTACTATTTCATCAAGGACTTGATATTGTGTGGAACCAAGAAAAGTGGCTCCACAGTAGGTTAAATTTTTTGAAAATATATGGTTGAGAGAAAGATAAACCATAATATTGTTCTGATACCGAGATAGTGATTTTCGAATAAGACATGATTGATTTGGATAAATTATATTGGATATTCTTAACTTCCTTGAAACCGGATGATGATTTGTATACATTTTTGGACAGAAGGAGTATATATAGTATCCTATAAGGAATAAGGGATCATGGTAATTCAGGATGTTGTAGTGTTTTAAGAGAATACATGATGAAGGTGTTCACATGTTGTTACACGGGAAAAAAAGGGATCTTCATTATGTTTAGCTTCCTCATAAAATTTGGACTGTGAGTTGGACAGAAGTATTTTGGATAACTATAAAGGTTGGAATGGATTAAGTTGAACCTTGGATAGTAATGTTTAAGGTTAAAACATTTCTGAATATTATTTTTGGAATATTATAATAGTTTTAGAAAAAGGACAACCTTCAGGTTGGGTGATAACCCGTCGCTTCAGACAAAGCTGCAGGAATCGAACCCACAACCATATTGCAACAGGACTTTATAACCTACCACTAGCATACAGGAAGTCCCTGGTTATTACAAAATAGTTTTCGTAATCTAAATGGTATGTGTTAATATTTTGAACCTTGTACGATTAGGATAAATATAATATTTTTGAGTTCTATTAACTTTTTGAGTGAAAGATGAGTTTGTGGTAGAAATTAGTTGAAGGTTGAAACTCTACTTGTCAAGCATAAATATATATATATACCTATATCTTATTCTATGAATAAATTAATTCTTAAACTTTAGTTTAGGGAAATTAAAACAAAAAAATGTGTTATCCTAATACCTTATGTCTTGTTGAGCTGATGATATTTTAAATCAATATAGATTGAAGGCTTTGTGGCCCTCAATTTTACATTTGTTTGTGATTGATGACCTCAATCACTCCCTACAAATATTTACATTTTTCCTCCAATTATATGTCTCTAATTTCCACCAATTTTCTTTTTATCAAGATCATAATTTGGTGGTGAGTTTTTCATTTCCATTTCCCTCTTATTAAGGCTAAATTTTATTAACCTTATTTCTGATGGGGGTTTTCCACAAAGGTATTTTCTATTTTCAACCTTTTATTTTCAAAGAAAAATTTCAAATTGTGAGGACGCAATTTATTGAAGGAGGGGAGAATGTAACACCCCGATTTTCCACGATACGCTTCTCTTTCAATAATGCAATAGCTTGCATTGTACGCAAGTTCGAGATTCTAACACATCGCGACTAATCAAAATAGCCTTTATGAATAGTGATACCCACTTTTTGAAATTATATATATTTTATATTTCAAAAAGGACTTCATTTTTGGATTCGGAATGTCGAAATTAGCCTATGATGAATTTTTCGTAATTTTCTAAGAACTTCCAAATTTTTATGAATAGTGAAAAATACTTAAAACAACTTTTTTAATAAAAATAATTTATAATGATAAATTATACTATTGAGTGGTTTAAAATTATAATTATAATATATATTTTTACCATTTTATCCAATGGTGTTCATTAGAATTAATTTCACTTTAAAATTGGACATAAACAATTGTCAATCTTTTGATATATATTGTTTCTTAAAAACACGCTATTTGTTGTGACAGTGGGAATTAATTATAAAATTAATTAATGAAACTTATATGTTTTTAATTATGTAAAATAGACATCATTTTTTAATTTGGAATATCAATTATAGCTTAGGGTGAAATTTTGGCAATATTCTGAAAAACTTCAATTTTTGATGAATAGTGAAACCACTAAGTGGTAGTTAAATAACTGATTTTTTCATTTAAATGAAATATTACCACTTCTGTGATTTGATTTTCAAAAATCCGACAAAAATGGTTTTCATTAGGAAGTAAAATGTGGTTCAATGGGATTAAAATAATTTTTTGGTGAATAGTAACTTTTAAGTTTAATTAATCGCGATTAAAGGTAATTAGTGAAATTTAAGGTAAATGATATTATAAAAATATGAAATGACCTTGAAACTTGTCCTACCCCTATTGGATGTGTCATGGCCGACCAAGAAAATTCATGGGTCAACTTGGGGACCCCATGGAGCCACTTTTCTAGGAAAATGACATAAATAACTTTTATTTAACGTTAAAATAAAAATGTCAAAAACAGAAGTTGTTTTACTAAAACAATTTCTAAATGGGGTTATACAAGTCATATTTTTGACTATAAACATTCATTAGAAATATAAAAATATTTCCTACATCATGATAATTTTTTTATAATTTTTAGACATTAGATAAATTAAATTATTTATGACACCATGATGAAGCAGCAATTACCTCATTAATTAACGATTTTAATAAAATGAAAAGATAATGTAAAATCCAAGGCTTAAACTTGTCCAAAGACTATTTTATGGGTGGATTTATAACCCTTATCACCTTATCCTCGAATTATATAAGTGTGGGACCTTTAGAATCCGAAAATCATTGTATAATAATGTAAAATTTCATTACTTTCCAAGAGTGCCCCTCCTCTCCACTTATAAAAGGCCCCCACCACTACCACCTTATTCACACATTAAATCCATTTGGCTTAGCCAAACTCTGCCCAAATACTCTCAAAACTTTCCTCCCTTACTCCTAGAAGCCTCACTTTGGGAAGAATTCTTCCCAAGGAAGCCTTTGGCTCAAATCAAAAAGAGTTACCCGATTTTAAGGTAATGTCTTCTCTAATGTTGTTTTGTTTTATTTTGATTCTCCAGCCCCTTAAACTATTTTTATTCCATTATGTTGTAACAAAACCAGTATCTACAATATACTAGGATGTTGTTATGATAATTATTTGGTTTACACTTACACACACCTTCGTCTAATGGTTAAAGAACATACTGTTTCTGTGGGTGGCGAAATACTGCCTCACGAAACAATGATTGTTCAATATTGTTTTAACACCTATAATGGTGGCCATTTTGATGACACTATTTTCATATATGATATATATATTATGTTTATGTTTTCCTTATGCTTCTTTATTTCTCATTTATGGCATACTTTATGATTTCCATTATGGGTAAACGCGATAATTTCATTTTAGGAAGTGCGGACTACCGCCCCCTCAAAGTGATTTGAATCGTTAATGCCATATGTGGGATGTATAAAGGATGGATTAAATGTTATTATACATTATATTATACTGTAATTATGTTATACCTTTATATAATTATAACTTTATTCCATTAAATATGAAATATAAATGAAAGTAGCGTTCATGCGTACGTACGGCTTACCATCTCCATGAACGGTGCATTTCATTTCTTACCTATAAATGTTATGTAATATTATAAATTAATGTATATACTAGATATATATGATGTATATGATATATACATAATGAATATAATTATCGATATAATGGATATATTACCACATGAACAAAGTGTAATTATAAGAAGTTTATTTTTGACGCAAGTACCTAAGATCGACAAAATGATCGTTATAAACTTAAATAATTACATAATGTTCATGACATGGTAATAAGTGATATAAAAGGAATAATGAACTTGAAAAAGGTTATTAATAAGGTAGATATTGGCTCTAGTTTATTATTCAGGAGGTTAAATAACTATCGAGTTAATTCGGACACGAGGTAAGGGAATTTCTTAACCCAATTTCCAATCTCTGGGTTAATCTCCTACTTTCAAATTATGTCATGATATTATTATGTCCTATCTTGTATTTTTACTTTATTTATGAGTACTATAGTGAATACACATAATATATCTATTTTATTTAAAATAATTATCTTTTAAGGGACTTTGTCTCAATCTCCATTCGTTGAGGCATATTTGGTTTTATACACACCTTTCATTTATACGGTGTATAAACCCCTTTGACTTTTACTTTTATTCAAAAGTAATCTTTTTATACGAAGCGTTTTTACTAAACAACAAAAGGAATGTTTTTTTGTCGTACGTATGTGGCGACAACGACTTCTCTGCCGCCGTGACTATTATTTGAGTTTCGGATTCCTCTATAAGCCATAACTTTTTTTTAAAGAAAAATAAATATCATGTTTTACTTTTCTTTTATTTTGGTATTGAAAATGGTTTTGATAAAGTTTTTATTATATCAATGTGTTGTATTGATATCTTGTGATGGAAGTGTGGAAATATTATGTTTCCCTTATGCATGTTTTATGTGATACAATTATGTTATGGTTTATGATATGTTTAAACCTGTTCATATGAGGAATGCATTGGACTTAATAAGTGACAGGTGGAGCCCGCTATAGCTCCTCGATGCATCGGTAGGTCTCATGTGACAAACTAGTGTCTTGGCACGAGGCCTTGACAAAATCTTATTTGTGGTCTTGGAACGAGGCCTTGGCTACGTGGTTATGATAGTCTTGCATTATGCATTCCATCATTATGAAAGTGGTTATTGATATTGCATGTGATTATTCGACCAGTAGAATATCCATGTGAATAAGTAAATGGCATTATCTCATTTCAATTTTTCCATATTATGTTGAAGTTCATGTTTAAAATGATTTTGTTTTAGTTATAAATTTCCTTAAATGTTAATGTTTATTTATGAAAGCTTCCGCAATATTGTTATCCTTACTGAGCATCTGATCTCACCCCTTTCAATGTTTTAATATTTTCCAGGATGTGAAGAAGTATTTTATGAATGACCTGCAGGGATAGTCAGAAGAGGATATGAGTGTGGACTATGGAGACTTTTTTATTGTAGATTTTCACTTTATGATGTAATGTAACATTTATGAATGTATCTAGTGTTTCCAAGGCTACTAAACTAATCGGTCTTTTGAGACTTTATCTTTTGTGATCATTCCAATGTTACGAAGTAATGCACCGACTATGGGTAGCTGGGGTCGGGGCATTACACTTTCACTTTCTATTTTCTAGTTTTCATACACCTTTAGTAATATGTATTTATTTCCCTTTTCAACCAATTATTTATATAGAATTTCATTATTTAAATTATACATCAAAGAATATGATTCTCCTCGTGATAGATTAATTTTCTTAAGTATCACCACTTGGGAAATCAATATGATCAATAAATCCTTTAAAATATGTCCAGCCTGATTGCACCTTCCATAAATATCCTTAATAACTCTTGGGTCATCATTTTTAGAAAAAAAATATCATGAAATTAAATTTTCTATTCACACATACTTTATTTTTTCCCTTAATAAATTTTGTTCTCTTAATATTTTCATGTATTATTTTCCATTTAAAATTGGGTTGGCCAAATGATCATGCATTATTTAAGAAGATAGTCAACTTTCTTAGGTATTTAACATTATTTATTAGAATTTACTTCCACCAAATCAAACCTTTTATTTAGTTTATGTATTTAAATTATTATTTTTTACTTAATTTTCCTTCCTTCAACACCAAAACGCATGTATTTTTTTCAAAAGTATATGATATACCTATTTTTCCACAAAATAAGCATCTTATTACACTTCATGAAGCATCCTTCTTGGTCTTTTTAGTTTTTTTTAACAAAATTATTATTTTGATTATTTCACAAGGTAAAATCACTTATATTCTCTTTGGACTTATTATTTTTTGGTATCATTAATGCATCTAGTTTAGGAATGTGCTTGGTTGACTTTCACAAACATGCATCTTCACTGTGACCAATCCTATTTAAATTTCCACAAAGAATTTTTTAGCTTTCAAATCTGTTAGAGATGAATATATGTTTTATTCTTTGCCTTTGTACATTTCCCGAACATATATTTTCTCACCCTTGATTTATGCTTCCTTTTATTTCCATGGGTTTACATATTATTCCAACAATCAAGATCCTTGTTCCCAAATTTTTCACAAAACCAGTGATAAATAAAAAACCATGTCCTTCTCTTTGAATAGTAGTCAGACCGTATTTTCTTATTTATTATTTTGGATGCATTTAATCCTACATATAGTTTTATTTTTTTGAATAACTTTTCTTTCACTTACTTTTATCAACCACAACTATATTGGTGGGTTTCTTTCAAGTTTTATTCATCCATATTCTAATTTAAAACCTAAACTATCCACGAAAACAGATTTAGTAAAATAAGTATTTTCTTTAATGGACTGTGCCTATTACTTTGTGATTATAAGGGTTTTATCAAAGAATTATTCCATACCCTTATTACAAGTGGTTATAAATCCTTCAACATAATAATCCTCTAAAAACTTATAAATACAGTGATTCTTTACTTGACAGCTTATGAGGACTCAACATTTTCACTTTAAATTTTATTAATTGAAATTATAGTTCTACAAACTTCATGTTGATGATATTCATCTAATCCCTAGCTAATCCCACCTTTTCCTCAAAATCTCATCCTATTTTTAAAATATTATCCCCATGAATCTAGTTATTCTCTTATAAGGAAATATAAATCTTCCTAATCCAATTAGCGTTTATCCCCAGTTAATAACCCTTGAAAATAAGTACTTATTCAAATTCATGGATATTCTTTTCAAGCCCTTTCTTGGATCCTTCCTTCTCCTGGATTTTATCAATCCATTAATTCTTAAATTTGAAAAACCTTTTTTTAAGCCATGGAATCATGGAATTTATATATCCTACTTATTTGGAGATATTTACACACATCAGAACCCTTTGTTACAAAGCTTCCTCCAAGTCTTTTGATTATTCTTAAGGTGGGTGATCTTCTTTTATGGGAGATCCTTTAAAACAAAAATTGAATCATCTTGTGATTCCTCAGAAATATAATATTCCCTACTTATATTTGGATCATCACAAGGAAATTTTTTCAAAGAAATTTTAGTTACCTCATCTCCATCTAATCTTTTTAAATCTTCTGAGGTGGGAGTATTATCTGGTTTTTAGTAGTATATTTTTCTATAATATCTCCTCTATCTAGGATAGGTTTGATCTACTATTCACTGAATCTTGTGGAAGTTGAAACTTATTCATATTTACAAAATAGGTATAACTTCTTCATATTTTTCATCTCTTTTATATTTCTATTATTTAGATTGTTGGAAGATATTTAATTATGATCAATAGTATATATATCTTCTCTAAGTATACACTTCATCATGAATTAAAAAAGAGAAACTCAAAACTTCAAAAACTCTAAATCATTAGATTATAGAGAATCCAATTATAGGTTTAACTATAATAATACCAATTTTTGTTCCACCATGATCAATGAAGCCACACTAAGATGGGTAGATAATTAGTGTGAATAGTTATCTACCAATTAAAATGTTTTCCCATCTTTACCTCTTTACCAAATCAATGAAAGGATCTCCCACTCTTTTCTCGCCTTTTATTTTCATGCAATTTATATAAGTAAGAAAGAAACAATTGGAACACAATGTTTTATTTACAAGGTTTTTCTCCATTATAGATTAACATATACTTGGTGTATGGTGGTTCTTATCCCACTCACACACATATTCTCTCTTATCATCAAGATGAATCTTAAAGAAGTCTATATATTTGAACATGTATAATTTTTTGTAAGAACCAAACTTACATACAAGAACCAAATTTTTATATTCATGATCAGACACTAAACATTCATATATCTACAAAATACCAGATATTGATTGATCCAATTGAATAATTATTAATAGGAAAATAAAATTCACTTTTGTAAAAAAAAATGTATTATCTTCTTCCTCAGTATATAGTAACCATAAGGTTTCCTTAAAATTCATTAGAATGTTTGATATAAAATAATTATATGTTGTTTTGATTAGTGTTCTTTTATGATTGGGATATATATCAATAGAAACATCAACTTCTCAATTTTCTCTTATTCTTCTTCTTTAACGCACAAGAAAATATTTTTCATAGTTGGGTTGGATCTATCCTTTTCTCCAAATCAAAAATATATTCTGGATCACAATATTAGGTATTTATATATCTCTATATTTGATACTTAATATATTATGTAGTTTTCCACATAGGTTTTTTCTATATCTATCCACCTTTTTCACTATTTAAAAATTATACTTTAAATATTCTCATAATCTCATGAATAATATTTCCATATTTGAATACAAAATCCTTCCTCCAATCTCAACCTCTTGATCTCTCATTCAATATTCAATACTTCTTATTCCAATATATCCACTTATATTATCAGTATTAAATGCATAAATACTTGATCAAGATTAAATGATGATGTATCCTTTATATTCATAATTTAAATATTTAACATGTCTATATAATAATAAATAATGTTTAAACAATTATCCATCTTTGACATCTCATTATTATTGATCTTTTCTTCCTTATGATCTCCCTTGATTTCCATGGTTTCTAACCTACAAAACTCTATAATAACTATAAGACTTTATGTTGGGCATGTATTTTATCTACAATACTCTATAAATCAAATTTATTTTAAAGACCAAAAATACCCTTGTTTGTTTTACTAATGATATTACTTTAAGATTATTTTAGAAAATTAATATTTATTGAAATATTTATTTTGGAATTATATTGAACCTTTTAATTCCCAATGATTATTCATCAAAGTGTTCATACCATGTTTTAGTCTATTCTGGAAACATTGTTTATACCCTATGTTTATAAACGTAATGTAACGAATGAACCCTACACTTGAAAATAGCGCATAAGGAATGAACCCTACGTTCATAATTGTACGTATGTATCATCAAACCTATGTTATTAGAAAATAATAGTTAAATAACCTTAGGTTTGGATGGAACCTTGCATTTTTTTAATAGAAGAAAGTACGGTTAAAGAACCCTACATAAGTAAGGATCCCTAACTTTCAAGGAAAAACATATGTTTAGTTAGCCTTATGTTTATGATTAACCTTACAATGTTAGCCTTATGTCTGGAGAATGAACTCTATGTAGTTGAACCCTACATTTGGTATTTTTTTCGTTTTGTAAAGGAACCCTACATTTGATTATTCAATGTCAGAGATTTAAATTCATGATTTTATCAGAGTTTTTTGCAATAGTCCTAACAAAATTTCTGGCTGATAAAAGGATTTTTTACGACCAATTCAAAGTCTATTATGATTGATTCAAAGAACCATACTCAATAGAAAAAATCACTCCTAATCTATTATTATTTTGAATTTGAACATCCATAATTTATTAGAAGATTTACTTGGATTTGGAATACTATATCAAGTATTCTATGATATATATTCTACATGTGTATATTTTAAATATACAGATATATATGACATTCATACATATGATTTTATACTTGTGAATATCTTTTACAAATTTTCTATAATAAATGATAGACTCTATTATTTACATAAGAGGATACACTTTCATGATATACATGTTTCAAACTCATACTACTGTAAGATTACTGCTGGTTCTATTTGTTTCTATTGTTATTAAAGATCATTTGAAACTGGGATCACTTTGGAACAATTATTTCTGGAAGACATTCATTTTTTAATAATAAGATCCATATACTATCAATTATTGCTGCTATAATTGTGAAGTTCAACCTGAACCATAAACAAATCAAACTCTTTTGATTTATTGGAGTATCAACTGCTCAAAATTAGTTGTGGTTTAAGTATCAAATTCTTGTTCTAAGCTGTGTATTAACAATTCCTTATTAAATAACTAGAAGGATTTGTTTATCCTTGATTGTAAAGGTTTAAACTACCTGCACTCTGTTGTGGATTTGAAGGTCTTGTGATAAGAGGACCTTACTAGTGAAATTCACCAAGCTCACTGAGAGAGTGTTGGTGGAGTGGACAAGGAGTTCTTTTTTCCCTTAACCATTATAAATTTGTTGTGTTCTTTCTTTTTTTATTCATAACTCATATTCATTATAGAATAAAACACTACATATATGAATAAATCACAAAGGGATTCAAAATCAATAATTATAGAAGATTTTTGAAAATACACAATTTACCCCCCTCTTATGTTACTTTGTATTATTTTGACCAAATAATTGGTATCATAGGAGAGATTTTGTGATAAATCAATAGCAAGATGAAAGGTATATAGTCTACACAAATCATACGGCAATAACTAATCCAAAAGAAAGAATGTCTATGGTTTTTTCTCCATACTTCAATGCTGAAAATTATGGATTTTAGAAATCTCAAATTATTATCTTTCAGAAGAATCTTATATTCAAAGTCTATTCAAAGATCATTACTCCTAAATGATTCCCCAAAAACTAGAGACTTGTACTACCAAACAGAAGTAGAATATGACATCAATTCAAAAGTAATGAATTCTATTATCTACGGACATGGTCCTCATGAGTCTAATCATGTATAAAAGTGTCATGTTGCCTATGAGATGTGGAAGAAACTAGATGTTTCATATCAAGGAGTAGAAAACATCAGATAGATGAGATATTCTACTACAAAACAAAAAATTGATACTTTTAGAATATTTAATGGTGAAGGCATTACACAGATGAATGAAAGGTTTCCTGAGATTTTCAACAACATTATTGTCTTGGGAGATCCTATCAAAAAATATGATCAATAAATGAAAGAACTCATAGTACTACCCTCTAAATGGAATGGCATATCTTCTACAATTAATCAATCATCACCTATCAAGAATTCTACTATAAACAAACAAATTGGTACTCTGATTATGTAAAAATAAAAAATGAAAACTTAATTTGAAGATTATAATATTGTAGTAAAAATGTAAAATACTTCCCCAAAATTAACATCTTATAAGTATCACAGAAAAACAAAACAAGAAGATAAAATAGAGAAAAATTTAGATTCCTCATATTCTGAAGTGGAACTGGCTCAGCTAGCTAAACATTAGTAAATTTTATAAGAAAAGAAGCTTCAAAAAATCCTTCAAGAAGGATGAAAAGGTAACTAGAGAAGTTATGAATGAAATAAATTGGGTCACATTAGACTTGATTACCCTCAATTGAAAGATGGAAGAAAATTTCTAGAAAAGAAATATTAGAAAAATGTTGACTACGAGAATAAAGGAAAAAAGAGAAATTAAAGCTATATGGATTGTATCTAAAGACTCTAACAGCTCTTCAAAATCTGATTTATAGGATCCATAAAATCAAAAAGATAATATATTCTTTATGTCTTAAAAGAAAGAGGTACAAACCTATTACTCTTCTTATTCTGGTACTAATAGTTTCTCAAATAATAAATTAGCTGCTCATTGTTCAATGTTATAAGAGAAATATGATTCTTTATTAAAGAAGCGTAAATCATTGAAAAATATTCAAAATTTTGTTTTAGGTGAAAGATACACAATGTTAAAACAACATCAAGAATTAATTGAAAAAAATAATTCATCTATATCAAATTGTATTGATCATGAAAAAAGGATAAAATAATTATAGGATGAAGTAGAATCTTATAAAAGTTATGCTCTTGTTTTTACTAAAAGATACAAGATTATAAATGAGATTCTTGGAAAGAATGTAATTAAAATCAAAATATTTGGAATAGAAAGCAAGGGTGAAAAATCTAAATTATAAAAGAATTATTTTTATTCCCAAATAAAACATGCTACCTCTTATTATTGTGGAATAAAAGTTCATTTCACTAAAAATGGTTACTTGAGAAATCCTCAAATCAGTGGTATTAAAAAGGCTTTTATTTTTAAAAATATATTGGAAGAAAGAAATATAAATTATGGAAAGAGAAGGCAGATCTGGATTCCCAAATCATTTCTCACTAACACTGTTGGACCCCAAAAAATATAGTTACCAAAAGAAACAAATATTTAATCACTTTTATAAGAAAAATTCCATAGGAACGTCAAGGAAATATGGTATATGGATAGTGGGTGTTAAAAAACACTAGTGGAGACTCATAAATTTTCCATAAATTCACTCAAATTATCAGAGGACTAGTCACTTTTACTGAAAATTGAAAAGGAAGGATCATTGGAGTAAGAAAGGTTGGGGATCAAATGACTATCTCAATCAACAAAGTATTATCTGTGCAAGAATTAAAGCATAACCTGATAAGTATCTCTAAACACTATGATGATGGTTTTTCAATTGATTTTTCTAAAAATACCTACTCTATGTTCAAAGATAAATTGCTACAATTTAGGGCACCAAGAACTAAAAATGTCTATAGTTTTAATTTAAAATCCTTGTGTAAACAGAAAGTGAATTTTTTTAACTACTAATACAAATGAGTCATGAATCAGGAATAAGATACTTGGTCATTGTAATATATTTTGTTTGCACAAATTTTCTAGGAAACAATTAGTTCTGTATTTGGCTTGCCATAAATTTAGCAATTATAGATTTTGTGATGCATTCCAAATTGGAAAACAACACAAATCTTCTTTCAAATCTATTAACAAAATTGCTACATCTACTCATTTAAAAATTATCAACATGGATTTTTTTGGACTATCCTAAGTATAAATTTTGGTTAGTAAATTATATGTATTTTTTTAGTTGATGATTATTCTCGATTTACTTGGGTATATTTTATAAAACTCAAAAGTAAATTCTTCATTGTTTTTTAAAGTTTTATGTGAAATTGTTCAAAATGAAAATAGTTTTAAAATAATTTCATTGAGAAGTGATCACGGTGGATGAATTGAGAATAAAAAAATTTAATTCGTTTTTATCAAATATAGGTATTAAACACACCTTCTCTACACCAAGAACAGCTCAACAAAATAGAATTATATAAATAATAAGTAGAACTATTCAAGAAATGGAAAGGATTGTACTAAATGAAAACAGTCTTCCTACCTAATTTTGGGAAGAAGCTATAAGAACAGCTTACTATATCATGAATAAAGTTTAAATAAGGCATATTTTTAAAAGGACACCCTATGAACTTTGAAATAATAGAAAACCTAAAGTAAAACACTTTAAATTCTTTAGATTCAAGGTGTATATCTTGAATATTAAGGACAAACATGATAGGTTCGATCCAAAAGCTAGTGAATGAATATTTTTAGGATATTCTTCTACCTCTAAAGCTTATAGAGTGTTTAATAGAAAGGTAATGATTATTGAATAATAATTTCATGTGAATTTTGATGAAACTTACCCTTTCATTAAAGGTAAAGATCAAACATATGAAGTTACTGACTCATTTGAGAATATGAGACTTGAAACCAACAAAACTAATTTTTAAAATGATATTAATAAAATTCAGTCTAGTTTAGAATAACATCAACTAAATAACCTTAAGGTGTCTTACCTAGAAAGTTTATAACCTTAAAGAACCAGCCTTTAGAAACTATCATCAAAGACATAGAAAAAGGAATTATAACAAGAAGAAATGTAGGAAACCTAGATGAATTATCTATCTTTATAACTCAGTTGGAACCTAAGTCTATTGACGAGGATTTGGAATATGAGAGTTGGATATTGTAAATTAAAGAAGAATTAAACCAATTAAAAATGAATAAAGTTTGGAAATTGGTAGAAAGACCATCAAATTATCTAGTAATAGGAACAAAGTTAGTCTTCAGAAATAAACAGAAAAATCAAGGGAACAAAGGTAGGTTAGTAGCTAAAGGATATAATTAGGAATATAGTATAGGTTATAATGAAATATTTTCCCCTTTAGCTAGATTATAATCTATTATATTCCTTTTAGTTTAGGAATATCATGTAAATTTGAAATTATATCAAATTGATGATAAATATTCCTTTTAAAATGTATATTTAATGGATGAATATTAGGTTGAACAACCTAGAGGTTTTGAAAACTCTCATAAACCAAATTCAGTTTTTAATATTACTAAAGCTCTTTATGGCCTCAAAAAATAACCTATATCTTTGTATGAAATATTAAGTTCATTTCATTTGAAAAATGGATTTACTATTGTATTAGAAGATCTAACTCTTTTTATGAAAATTGGTTTTATAATATTTTATTAGCGCAAATTTATGTTGATGATGTATTTGTTTGTTCAACAAATAAAAATCTTTGAAATGTTTTTTAAAAATAATGAAAAACGAATTTGAAATGAGTATAATAGGAAAGTTTAATTTCTTTTTATGATTTAAAATTTTCAAAAAATATTATGGAAATATTTTAAATCAAATTAAATAAATTATTGATTTATTGAAAAAGTTTGGACTTGAAAACAACAAGATATATACAACTCCTATGTGTACTAATATAAAACTTGATTTGGATGAATCTGGAAAACCAGTTGATAATAATTTATATAGAGGTATGATTTGTAGTCTATTATATTTTACTAATAACAGGTCATAAATTATGTTTTCGGTATTTTTTTGTGCTATATTTCAATCAAATCCAAAATAATCCCATATTACTCCTATTAAAATAATTTTTAGATATTTAAAAGGAACTATTTTTCAATCTCTTATTTACCCAAAAATTTAGGATTTTAATTTAATTATATATTCAGATACTAACTTCGGGGGATGTAGATTAGATAGAAAAATAACCTTAGGAACATATCACTTTTTGGGAGAATATTTATTATCATAGTCAAGTAAAAAAACAACACTTGGTTGCCTTGTCAATAGGTGAGGTAAAATATGTATCTTCTCATAGTTTTTGTGCACAAGTATTATGGATAAAAAATACTCTACCAAGATTTGGACTAAATTTTAAAAATATATCTATTTTATGTGATAATACAGGTG
This sequence comes from Viscum album, assembly GCA_963277665.1. Lineage (NCBI taxonomy): Eukaryota > Viridiplantae > Streptophyta > Magnoliopsida > Santalales > Viscaceae > Viscum > Viscum album. Next base: position 1,224,212,029 of record OY728159.1, read on the forward strand.
ATATTTATATTTCAAAAAATTATCTAAGTCATTATAGGACTATTCATATTGATATTAGTGACCATTATTTGAGGTAACATATTCTTAAAGAGAATATTTCTTTTGAATTTGTAAATACTGAATATCAGTTAGCTAATATTTTCATAAAACCACTTCCCACTTCAAGTTTTGATTTTATTAATAGGGAGTTAGGTTTATTTAATTTTAAATAAGTGTTTATTAGTTTATTTCATTTAATGGATTTATATTTTTAATTTTTTTCAATTTATGTTGGTCAAATTTGTTTATTTTATTTATACTTTTACTTTAATTTCAATGTCATATTAGTATTTCTTTTATTTTATTTAAAAAAATCTCATTTTTAGTTTTAAATTTCATGTTTTCAAAAACTAAAAATTAATGATTACCCTACATAATCGAAATGAGAAACCAGAAAATGTCATCATCTGTTAGAAAACCCATCAACTTTACTTACCTTTTTGTTTTTGAACCGTTTCACCTCGCAAAACCCTCATCTTTCTCCAAAACCCTAGAATCTAAAAATCTTCAACCTTCATATTCTCAAAAATGGTAAAGACCAATTGAATAGATGAATGTGAAATAAGTGATATGAAGCATCGTTTTGTTCCCTCAAGAAATATTCTTCATGTTAATTTTATAGATTTCGAATGGTTATATCAAACAAACCTTCTACTCAAATAGGCTCTAGTGTTTCAAGGTTTGGAGTTTCTGTTCAATAAAGAAAATATAGATTATATTTATGAAGTAGAACTGAAGAACTTTTATAGAAATGTTTAGTTTAGTTTCAGTGAATCTGAAGATACAATATCCTCTTGAATAGAAGATAAGGAATTTTCAATTTATTCAGTTGAAATTGCTCAGATTTTAAAATTTCCCCATGAACGAGTATTCCACCTTGATATTTGATCAATTTGAAATCAAGATCACAAGTCATAGGACATAATTTCATTTCTATTTAGTTAAAAAATATAAGGAAAATGTTTTTAATGGATCTTGAGGCACACTAAAAGGTTTTAGTAAATTTCATTTAAACTTCTATTCCTCCAAGGGTTGTTGAGATGAAGAAAATTTTATATCCAATTTTTTATTTATCACTAAAATTAAGTGGAATTTTCCCAGATATATAATGACATATCTGAGTTACTATTTCCATTCATAAGAAATAATTTAATTCAACTCATATGGAAGGATATTACCTTTTATTATATTTAGGAAAATTTTGATTTGGATTTTGGATTCTCGAATTAAATGTCATCACAATAATGTATTAAATGTTTTGACTCTTAGGAAATTTGGTTTATTTTAGAGTAAAATAAAAGTTAAGATGTTTCTTGTTGGTGAAGATGGACAAAAAATATCTAGATCTTTTTCTCGGGGGGAGAAAAGTAAATTAATGAATAAAGAAGTTAGTGAATCCAAAATAGAAGGTGTTGCTTAGACTACCAAGAGAAAGGTTCAATATAATGATATAGATCTTACAGAAGAAGGTCCAGAAGAAGAAGTATTTCATAAGGAACTTTTTTAAAAACCAAGTAACATAGAAGGCCCGCATCATGAGTATCCAGTGTTAGTATCTAGATAGGAAAATCATTCATTTAATTTAGAAGAACCAGAGCATTTTGAGGATCAACAAGTAGAAAGTCAGGTTCAAGAGTTATAGGTTGTTCCTCAACAATATCATCAGGAAGTAGTTACTTAAGAAGTTTATAAAGTTCAAAAATTAGTCACTCAGACCACTGAGAACATTGAAAATCAGTCCATCATAGCCATTTGTCCTTCTATAGAAATAACTACATATATTTCTAGATAAAGGACATAGGCCCTTGATAGTATATCTCATTCAAGTGAGAAGTTTTTAGATAATTCTCATATAAATCACTTATCCATTGTCGAGGTTGCTGGTTATTCAAATAATATAGAGGAAGAAACATCTAACTCTCTAAAAAATTAGATTGAAGACTTGGTTATAAAGATTAAAAACATTCGGGAAGAGAATTCACATCTTCAAAAGGAACTGTAAGATTCAAGAAAATATTTTGATGATTTAAGAAATTCATCAATTCCAATTATGTAATTAGAATATATTTAGACTCAAATTCAAGAAATCATAGAGACTTATATGTCAAAAAGAGATTTGGATGCCTTTAAAAGAGAGGTGTTGGATTAGATTGGGATGCTCAAATCAGAATCTTTTTCTAAAATAGATTTTTTAGATTTGAAAAGGTACTCATTAAGTTAGTTCGAATCTATCAAGGGGGTGTCAATAAAGATAGAGATTCTACTTTTACCCCACTAAAATCACCAAATATAATCAAAAAGACTCATTATATCACATCAGTAATGGATGATATGAATGAAAGGATTCATAATCTTAAGTACAATAGTGAACCCTTGTCAGTCTTGTTAGAAAATCAGAGATATCTTTTGGTGAAACTGATATCAAGTGAACCTGGCATCAGGCTGCTACTCAATCATTTCAGCATCAAGTTATCTTTGTTTCTGAATATAGAGGATAATTTTCATGACTTTTTAAACGTCGATTTGATTGAAAATATGAAATTCATTCAAGATTCAAGGATTTTGATAAAGAAGTTGGCCGATAATATTCCAAAAAGGTTACAAGCTCAGTTGCATGAATTGAAAGAAGTTTTTTAAGTGTCTCAAGAATCACCATAACTAGCACTAAAATCTATGCCTGACCAATTTCTTTCACCCTCTTTAAGACCTAATATCTAAACCTTTTCCAAATCCAAAAACCACTAATGTATTTGTAAATTTTTTCTAATAAAAATTTATTTTTGTACTTCATTTCTATATTTTATTATATGTTTATCTCTACTGCCAAAAACCCTTCCTTATTTATTCAAATAGCATAATATAAAAATCATTTATTGTTCAGTGAAAATTTGAAAGTTTTATAATATTTTTCTTCTACTTTATTTATAATACCACAAAAAGGCGGAGAAAATAGGGTAAATACAACATTTTAGGATATTAAAAAAATTATCAAAATAGTATTGTGAAACCAAAAACATTTTTTATTATTTAAATGTGTTTATAAAATCCAATATTTTATGTTAGTTATTTTATGGGTTTTGTGATCATCAAAAAGGGGTAGATTTTTGGGAATGAATTGTCTTAACAATAATCTGTAAATCATATTGATTTTGATGCTTACAAATACCCTTGTTTGTTTTACTAATGATATTACTTTAAGTGTATTTCAAGAAATTAATATTCATTGCAATATTTATTCTAGAATTATATTCAATATTTTAATTCTCAATGAATATTCTCTAAAGTGTTCAGAGCTTGTTTTAGTGTATTTTGGAAACACTGTTCATAGGTTACATTGATAAACATAACATAATGAATAAACCCTATGCTTAAAAATAGTGTGTAAGGAATAAAACCTACTTTTAGAATAGTACATACGGATCATCAAACCTATGTTATCAAAAAATTATAGTTAAAGAACATTAAGTATGGATGGAACCTTACATTTTTCAAGAGAAGAAAGTATGGCTAAAGAAACCTATGTAAGTAAGGAACCCTACATTTGAGAGACAAATTTATGGTTCATAAACCATATGTTTATGATAAACCTTACATTTTTAAACTTACATTTGGATAATGAACATTACGTAGTTGAACCCTACATTTTGTATTTTTTTGTTTTGTGAAGAAACCCTACATTTGACTATTCAACGTCTGAGATTTAAATTCACGGGTTTTTCTAAGTTTTCTGAAACAGACTTGATAAAATTTCGGGCCAATTAAGGGATTGTTTACGATCAATTAAAAGTCCATTATGATCGATTCAAAGAACCAAATTAAACAGAGAAAACCACTCTTATTCTTAAGGTATGTTATGAATCCCCTGGATTATTTTTAATTTGAATATACATTATCTATAAAGTGATTTTCTTGGATTTAGAATACCATATCCAGAAGCCTATGCTACATGTTTATCCTGTGTATATTTTCAATGTACGAATTTATAAAAATAATACATATTATTGTATGCTTGTGAATATATTTTACAGATCTACTACAACAAATGATCGCCATTGTTATTTGAAAATGAGGCTATACTTTGGAGATATACATGTTTCAAACTCATACTACTATAATATTACTACTATTGTTGTATGTTAATGTTATTATTAAAGATCATTTTCAATCGAGATCACTTCAGAACTATTATTTTTAGAAGACTTTCATTTTTTTAAGAATAAGATCCATCTACTGTCAATTGTTGTTGTTGTAATTGTAAATTTCAACTTAAACTATCAACAAATCAAAATATTTTGATTTGTTGGAGTATCAACTTCTCGTACTCAGTTGTGGTTTAAGTATCAGCTTCTTACTCTAAGTTCTAGATTATCGGTTCCCTGTTAAAGAACTAGAAGGATCTGTTTATCCTCGATTGTAAAGGTGTGAAATTCCTACACTTAGTAGTGGATTTTAAGGTATTTTGATAAGAGGACCTTTCTATTGAAATTCACCCATCTCATAGAGAGAGAATTGGTGGAGTGGATTAGGGGATCTTTGTGCCCCAAACCACTATAAATTTTTTGTGTTCTTTCTTTCTGTTTGTTTGCTTCTCATATTCACTATAAAAATAAAACACTACATATTTACATAAATCACAAATGGATTTGAAATCCATAATTGTGGAATATTGTTGAAAATACACAATTCACCCCCCCCCCCTCTTGTGTTACTTTAAATTATTCTTACCTAACACTGTAGTTACATGTTTTCGTTATAACATGAAATGGAACTATTATAGATTGAATCAATTTCTCATGATAAAGGGTTATTTTTTTCATTTCATGGTTACATCATGGATTCTATAATAGTGGCATGAAACAATCTATCATATCATTCTAGCATCATGACAAACTATCATGACATAACATCATGGTGTGAAAAAATATCACAATACTCTCTTCATAAAGCGGTATAGCATAACCTTATCTCTATAAAATGGTTATATATAAATTATATAACTAGTTTCAACTTTTTTTATACATATATTGCTTCGCAGTGTGATATTCTTTTTCATGGTGCATAATAAGTTCATCTTCTTCATTCTTCATCATCGAATCCAGTTTCTTGAATTATGGATTAGCACTTTAGCATTGTGTTTTTTAATCATTGATAGAAATATTATAATCATCAAATTTGATGCTTTAGGATTATTATATTTTTTAAATTGATAAACCTTGCATACCACCAGAGGAATTAGATTATCCCTAACGTACGTGTGGGGTACCGTTACTTATCATAGGACAGAACCATAATTTTCAAAATTCTTAATGTTTCCTCTAAGTTCCATTATGTATCAACCTTTACAAATATACTATAGAACCCTTATGTATCAAATTTTAGTTCCATAATTTTCCAAATTTCATGAAACTATAGAATCATACGTATCAGTGTGAGTTTTTATATATTATAAATTTTTATTTATTTAGGAGATATTACATATCATAGAATATCTTCTATATCATAAAAAATATTATATATTCCTTAAATAATATTATGTATTATAGAGTGAAATTTTCATTTTCTATTTTTTCATTAATTTTAGAATATCATACATATCATTATGATAATATCACATATCTCCATGAGACTCTTGAATTTACCACATTTTAGAGTTCTGAAAGATATTATGCAACATGGTGAGTCTTCTCCAAACATCTTTATAATATATTTAATATCATTCTAAGTACCCTTACAAGTCATAATAAGATTGTGAATTTTTCTAATTAACTATTTCATAGATATACCTTACATATTGAATAATTTTTCAATTATCCAACAATGTATCTTTTTGGTTAAATTATTTTCCATTTTTATATAAACTCAAATATGTAATATAAGAATTCCAAACTTCTTAAAAATAATCTCTAGCACTTAAAATTAATTTTGAATAACTTAAAAGCATATTTAATCATCACCAGAATAATTACAGATCTTGTAAAACATATTAATACTCTTTTTTGAGTTTCATTTTATCTTTCACAACCTAAACCAAATTCAAATCTTCCTTGAACATTATCCATATATGTTTTTCATATAACATCAGTCTTCAACACATGATAATACAATTGATGGAACTTCAAAACTAGTTTTCTAAGATTCTTCATAGAGATATAATATCCATCAATATTAATACTTCGAGGAATTATTATACTCTTAAAATTATCAAAACATGCTAAAATAGATTTTATACATAAAATATAAAGTAGTAATCTTACCCTTCAATGATATTTTCCAACCTTTAACAAAAGTATAATATTCATACAATGTTGATATCATCTTGATCTTCAAACATATTTAGCACAAGTGAATAGATCTCTAATAATCTTATGAAAGATTATTATTTTCATTTCAAATCAATAATGGTAGTACCTCAGTTACTTTTTACCCCTTATTGACATATGTATTTAGAAAGGATCAAAAATGATGGAACTTTTGGCTTTAATCTTCAAGATTTTATCAAATATACTCAACTTTAACACTACTTAACTTAACCACATATTAACACCTTTTTTTGGGAACTCTATTCTTATTCATTACCTATGATTTTTTCAATTCACATTTCTTACAAGATTCACTTCTCATCATATATTGACATAATTCTCACTAACTTAATGCTATTGAAAATCAATAAAATACCAAAATAAGTGGGTTCAATAACTATGTGGAAGGTGGAATGAGAAGAAATTATATGGTAAGAAGGGTGTTGTTAAGAAACTATGCGGAATGTGGTTCATGAAGAAATCGTGTGGTAAGTATAGAATCATGAAGAAACTAAATGAAAGGAAAATTTCAAAGGTATTGCGTAGGGTCTCTCTATCTCGGGATCATGCGACGAAAAAGTGGTGGATTCTATTATTTATCACAAATTTCTGGATTATATGGGATTCATCCAACCATGTTCTTCATCATGGAACTTGGTCATCGCTCTAGTAAATTCATTTCAGGGTTTTAGATATTATCTTCACTTTTATTGATCAGTGAAATTACACCTTCCTGCCTTGGGTTTTTCTGTCACCTACTCATTATGGGAGTCCTTTGGATATAGTGTTTCAGGGGAAGAAGGGATCAGGTGTCTAGGTTAAGTGGTAGCTACCTATTCTTGGTCTAAAATTAAACATATATGGTTCTTTTCTATAAGGTATCGTGCACAGATGTGGTCTCATTCATAAATTTTGAGTTTATGTTATTTTGGATTTCTCATAATTTTTTAGTGAGGGATATTCAATTGTAATTGAGTCATTTTCTTTACTTCAAGTCCTTATATTATGTAAGTAACTTTAAATATTTATTTATGAAGTGTAAATTGACTCTGCCATTATGGTTAATGCACTAAAAGGTCATAAGGAGTGTCCATCGAAAATTATTTATCACATCAGATCCTTTATCTCCTTACTCCATTTGAATTTGAGTATTGCTCATACATTTCAGGATGGGAACATGTTGGAAGATCTTCTCACTAGAAAAGGTGACTCAGATGATAGGATCATGGTTTTATTGAACTTTGTTTCTCTTCCTATTGATTTTGTCTAGATAGTGTGATGGGATGTCGTTGGTCTTCACTAATTTTGGCCTCTATGACTCTTTTCTTCATTTTTTATTTTGGTGTTTTTTTTCTTCTATTATTTCTTCTGTTTCTCATTAACAAAAGATTTCAATTGTTTTTCAGGGGATAGTGTGTCTACGCAAAACATTTAAAAAACATATAATTTTAGTAAATTTTCATACTTGGGTGCATTATTGTGTGTATGATCCTTGGATGTAGTCCAATGTGGTAAACCAAGTAAAAAATTTATGTGTCTATTTCATGATTATATGTTCATTATAAATTTATATTATATTAATAAATAAGTGTGTTTTGTATACAAATGGAATATGATTAGTATGGTATTTCTTTGAAACCTTCATACCTAGATTCACTAACCCCCCCCCCCCCCCCCGTATCATGGTATTTAACTAGTATGGGACTAATAAGTGGTATCAAACTAGAAGGTTTATATTTGTGAAATTATTCTCTATTAAAATTCATAGAAGGAAGAAATCCCAAATTGATTCTGATCTTTTATGGAAATAATTTTCAGCTATGGAAGAATATAATGTTACATTACTTTTTATAATTAAGAATATATATTTATACTAGTGTTATTCATGGAATTTTGATCAATATAAATAGTGGGGATTTATCATAGGGATACCATAAAGAGTTTTAATTTCATTAAAAAGGAATCAATTATTTATGGGTGGACTTATCTAATGTTATCAACATGAAATTGATATCATGAGAATCATCACATGCTATGTGGTAAAAGTTTCTCAACATCTATGAAGGTGAACCAAAATTATGTGAAGATAAAAAGAAGGTTAAATGGAAAAAATATGTGGATTTTAGGATGCACCCAAATTAATCCATTGATTCATTTTTTAAATTGGGTGAAGAAGATTATAGAGGAGATGCAATATTTGGGAGAAACTATTGATGATGTCAAATTTGTGAATATAATTATGACATTATTTCCACCTTAATTAAATCAAAAAAAATTAGTGTTCATGTTAAAGGAATCAAAATTGATATCATTGGATAGTCTTCATATAACTCTAGTATCATATAAAATGAGGAACAGTGGTAATTATTTTTTTGAAAAATGGAAGTCTCAAGAATTATCATTCAAGGAAATGAATAAGATTTTAGAGGAATATGGTTCTGAAGAAAGGTAATTTGATGAATTTATGTCATTCCTTTTCACAATTTTTAAAAGGTACAAATGAATTTTCAAAGGAAAATTTACACTCGCATTCTTTCGGTGTGGAAATATTGGGAACCACGTTACTAAGTTTTCTAAGAACTATTTAGATGATGATTATGATGAATTAACAATGATAAAATCATAGAATATTGTAAATTAGAATATTAAAAATAAAAAATCTTCAAAAATAATAACTTTAATTCAAAATAATATAGAAACTCATGAGGATTTGAAGTATAAGAGAATGAATATTGTAAAGACCTCAATAAAGTAGTTCTTTTACCTATTGTAGATGATCTAAAAATAGTAGAAGGTAGTGATGATGACAAGGTAGAATAAAAAAGGGAAATTTTACCTCAAAGAAGAGTTATAGGTTTCATTTGATGATATATATATTTAAAGAGCCAAAATTATGAAATCCAATGGTGTAATTTGTGATCCCAAACTCTACATAAAACATTAGGAAGAAGAGAAGTATAAGTTAAAGGATAAAATTAAAAATATCAAATATTAAAATCCTAAAATCATATACAATTTTACTAAGTTCATTCGCAATATTGAATAGAAGAACCAAATTATCGATAGATTAACTAACATAATGAAATTTCAAGTCAAATGTATCGAAGATCTTGAGGGAGAAATCATCATTATATAGTGAAAATAAAAGAAAGAGATAGAATCTTCATTCTTACTATGAAATCAGGATATTGGATCAAATCTTCTTTATAAAAGTTAAAGGATAATCATGGAGATACAAAAAAAAATTGGATAATTTTTCATAGAAAAAAATAGACATCATAATTAAAAAGATGGTATGGATCTTGATTTTAAAAAGAAGGATCTGTTGGTTGATTATATGCCACAGGAAACCACAATAAAGTTGAATAATGATTTGGGTGTTACTATGAATCATAACACTCAATGAACTCAAAATATCACTGATGTTTTAGCAAGTACACATAAGAGTATGTAAAAAATCATGTCTTGTTATTATTGAAAGGTGTGACATTATTAAAATGTATGTTCCATGGACAAGTGGTATTGGATGGAATAAGATCAAATAAGGTGCCTAAGAAAAGTTTAACATTCTAGATATGCTTTTTTTATTGCTTTTTTTGTGGTTTATATATAGATATATATGTTTATATTTATTTATCATCGATGATACTGAGGAATATTAACATAATGACCCAAAGTGGTCATACATAGTATTTTAAGGAAACCTCAAGTGAGTAGAAAATAAAAAATAAAATTATCTCATTGCAATATGAGGTTGGTCAATCATATTAAAGAAGGATCAAATGTATCAATCATCAATATTATTGAATTCAAAGACATGGAAAAAAAATAAAAGAGATGAGAATAAATTGGTTATAGATATTTCCATAAAATAAATAGATTGATCGAAACTATCGATCCTTAAAAGTAGATATACTCCTCATATGAAATGAAATAAGGATCATTCCATCAGAATCAAGTAGAAAAAGGAAGTTATTTTAAGGTTTTATTGAGTCAAAAGACTATTTTTGTATCCTTTTTTACAAAAAACATAATACACTTCATTAAATTTTATTTAACTCGGAGTTATTTGTTTAAGTTAATATTACGAAGAAATTCACTTCTGGTTTTTTAAGCTCTGGTAAAATAAAGTGATCCAATATGTTATAGAGCTTTGAGAAGTAATGATGAAGTATATCTAGTTGAATATATTGTTGTTTTCATATTCATTACAACTGAAACTAAAGATATTTGATATTTATATTATGTTTTATTATCAAAACACCTTTAAATTGAGCTGAGATTTGAGGAATAGTAGGGGAGAGTTACACAAGTTAAACAAGATTTGAAAATATTTATACATTGATATTTCACTAACTTAGTTCCACTGATAGTTTCACTTATAATATTCTTCAGTGTGTTTTTCTTATATATGATGATTTTGAGAAGATTAATATAAAACCTTTAAGTTTTTATTTTTATAATCATTACTTCTAATCCAATGTTCTCAAAGAGTTTATAGGTCTAAGATACTATATATTCCAAAATATAAAATTTAGTTGGAATTTTTATTTCTCAACACAAGTGAAATTATAAAGTAGTTTTTCATGAATTTTGTCTTCACCAATGAAAATAAGAGAATTTTCAAATTTATTCTTTATCATTTATGTTTCCATGTGATCTCACTAATACTCAAAATCTTATCTATCAAATAATTATGTTCAATTCAAATTTAGATTGTTATAACTTCTAACCTATATAACACCAGCCACAACAAAGAAAAAAATCTATCCTATACTAAAAAATTATTTTAAGGAATCTTGATATCAAATATATGAAAAATTAATAGTAAATAGAAAATATCACATACCAAATGTATCATAAAAAAGTATAGACAAGGTCTGATACCAAGTGTTTGATGTGTTTTTTTAATCATCTAATGATTTTTTGGAAGAGGATTATAGTCTAAACACAGACCTATATTTCTTCAAGAAATCAAACACATAATATTATCATAAAATTTAGAACCATAAATACCTAGTATTTGACAACTACAATATACATATTTTCTTCATGATGAAGTTAGCTTAAGTAAGATTGCTAAAGTAGTAAACAAATTCTTATTACCTATTAGAGAATAAACTATCCATTAGATCCCAATTCATAACTTGAGGATCCCAGTTCTTCAATAGGGGTTATAGAACCTTATTTATAGAAGAAAAATAAAGAACTAAGGGAGGAATAGTGTTTCATATTTTGAGAACCAAACCTGTCACACAACAAAGGGAACTCTTCCCTAATATAGTACAACCCTAACACTCTTCATTTAATGAAAATTTCAATTATCAAATGTCAACACATGGCATTGAATGTTACTACCCATTGGGTGAATCTTTTATTGAACACTTAAACAAATAAATGAAAATATCGAATGAACCAACTTTTTGGTTCATAAATTATGACTAACTATAAGGGATGAAGTGGAAATGATAGAACAATTTTCATCATATACAATGGTTTTATATTACATGCATCATATGCATGAGTTCACCATGAGTCACATTTATGGATTCTATATGCACTTTTAAAAATCTCCCACTATAACTAAAATCTTATAAGGACTTTATCTAAAACTTTACAACACTTTTTGAATCCATCCAATGTGGTTTTATCAAACTCTCTTCATTTTGGAATAAACACTTTATATCAAAACTTAATCTTTATCCAAAGGCCTAATTGTGTAACCATATAGGCCTTAATATCATTTATATCAAGTACGAAATCTTCATTTCATAGATGTAATCAAAGAGAGGCCTCTAGCAAAGATTCAATGCTACTCTAGCTACTAAGGGGTCTGGTGTAATCTCCATAAAATGTACTTAAATATCAATACTAACATGTCCACCACGACATGTATCCTAGAAATGATATTAATACAAATATAATCTGTTTTCATGAAATCAAGTGACCACTAGATATGGACATTTTTAATCTAGTATAGGACTCTTATGTTTTCTTTATTTTCCAAAAATATTGACTAAGTCGATGAACACATTACATTCCATTCATCTATTTGATGAGTACATCACATGTAACTCATCCAAGTATCTAATCACATAGTATGTGACACAACTAAACATGAACATTAATTTTCTTTATCTAATTAAATCAAGGGAAGAATGTATTTAACTTTTCATACAAGTGGGTAAATATCAACTTAATTGTGCTCCAACCGATAATATGATCAGCAGCATACCCAACCACCCCCAGATTAGCTAAGTTAATATAATTATTTTTATAAGTAGGGTATCAAAGTTTAAATTTTATCATTACAGGTATCAATAGAACACTAAAATTTTAATATATTATTACATTTAAATAAGTCAATGTGTTCAATAGTTTTTCTAACACGCAACACCAAACTAGAATGATACCATGATATGTTTAGACTGTTAAAACCTAGCCATTAAATTAGAGGTAATGAGTAGGAGTAAATTATTTATGATATATATATAAGGAAAAAAAGGCTACTTTTAATATGAATGAACTACAATTATTTTACCTAAAATGATTAATAAGATCATTTATTGTTTGTAAAAGTATTTTTTTCAAAAATTGCCTTTTTAAATGATATACATTTCTATTTCAAGAAAAATATGATTAAAGATTATAAATTATGTTTAATACTAATTATTTGTTAACACTAATTATTTGGTAAATGATATGAAAAAATAATAATAGTTAATATTTAAAAATGTCATTTTCCCATAAAAACAAATTTTTATTATGTTTTTTATGATTTTATTCAAAAATTAAATTTATAAATTTTAGAATTTGAATTTTAAAATATTTACATAATTTTTCGATTTAGAATAATAATATTATCTTAAGATGAAATTTTGTGTTTTTTCCAAAAATATTTATATTTAGTCGAAAAATACTGTTTTTTGTGAAAATCAAATTTTTCTATGATTTTACCATTATATATGAATATCCTAGAAGTTTAAAAAATATGTAATTAAATATTTATTTATGGAATACAACTATTCATTTAAATATATTATTTGAGATTATAAATCCTATGTCTAACATTTTTATAACTAAATTAAAATATTAGTTTAATAAAAATTATTTTTGGTATTTTCTTTCAGTCAAGTATTTTCAAGGTGGGATTCAGTTTTGGATTTCCATGAAATCCTCATAAATTTTATTTGTTTTATAATAAACCAAATTATTTCATTTTAAATAATAATTTTAATAATTATGTCTTATAAATAAATTTTATACTTAAAAATACACTTTATTTAAAAACTATTTTTACGCATTGTGTGTTAATCTTAAAATTGAATTTTCAAAACCTTAGATATTTTATTTTATTAAATTATTTAAAAATTAAAAATAATAAGGTTCAAATTAGGTAAATGGTTCCATAATAAATTTGTTATTAAAATTAAATAGTATGGTTAAAAATTAATTACCAAGATAAAAGTAAATTAGGGTCAAAGTTAAAAATCTAAAATAAAAACACCCCAAAACACTCAAGGTTGTCTCAAAAATGTGGTTCTTAGGTTATTTTTGACCCACAATAACTTTCCCCTCTTATTTGGTCTATATTTTTTCCAATAAACCTTGAATAGTAATTTTACATTATTAAAAATGGAACGATAACTTCCAAAACTACCATTCACTTCACCTATAAAAATATAACACATACACCAATTCAAGACTCACATTACCTTAAAATTTATCCTTTAAACTCTACCAAATTTCCCCTAATAGAAATATATCCCACTTAAAAAATCCTCTAGTCTCAATTAGTTTTCCCATGCCCTTGATTCCCAAGGATACTATCAAGACAAAGTTCAAAGTCACAATGTGTGTATTCATTAATCCTTAATATTTTACCCAAAAATAATTCTCAACATAGTAATATGATAACCTCGGTATCTTAATTATACTTTAATTTTATTATTATAATAGAAAACAATTTATTTATTCATTTCCATCCACATAGAAAAGAAAAAGGATGTTAACCGCGCATTGTGCGGACAACCGCCTCTAAGAAAAAACATTTTTCATTATTTATACTAATTTTATTTATATATAAAAACCACTTAAAATAGGAATATATAAATTGAAAACATATATTTTAATTATATTATACACTTTCTTAACCTTACTCACAAATCGATATATAACTTGTTCATGTTTGGTTCGGTTTAACCAGCAACTTGTAAAACAAAATATAACTCTATCATGGATAACTATGGGTAAAAAAACTAATATTATCATAAATTAATAAGAAATTAATGATTTTTTTGGCTATTTAATGGTTATATTAAGTATTTAAATTTTTATTAAAATATCATCTTTGATCAATAAAATTACGAAAATAAGGAAACACCAATTTTTTTTTAAAGTCGGTGCCTTAGTCAAAGACCAAGGCACGTTTTATTGATCAAAAGAGAAAAATTATTACAAAAGTCTAAAGGATGGAATCTTATTAAAGTCCTTATGAAAATAGGGGAGCGATTTTTCAGGAAAATCATCCAACCAGGTAACATCCTGATCGACCCCCTTATTGGAGAGACTATCGGCAACCATGTTTGCTTCACGGAAAAAATGTGTGGCAATGTAGTTGAGATCCATGAGTGAGGCAAGACATTTCATCCATCAAGATGTGAGTGGCCATGCAAGCTGCACCACTCCTTTCTAGATATCTTGAACAATAGTAGTAGAATCACATTCAATCCACAGCTGGTTCCAACCCTTTTGCTTAACAAAATCTACCGCAAGAATCACTCCCAACATTTCCGCTTCCAAAGCTGAGGCCGCACCACACCCACCAAAGAAGCAGACAAGGCACCTGCTAAGAAAGTCTTTAAAGATGGAACCACAACCTGCTGGACCCGGATTTCCTCTAGAGGTGCCATCAACATTCACTTTGATCCATACTGGAAATGGAGCCTGCCAGAAGAACTCAAAGGTGCGTCGAGGTTGCCTATATGATCCCTTAATCCAGAGATGTTGAAGGATATCAAAGTCGCCAACAGAGTTGTCACAATCATCTTTCTGAAGATTTGCGATATCCTTGATATCAATGAGAATTCTCATTTTACCTACATTGAGACTAAATGAGCAATTATTATGAATAAAATTATTTTTATCATACCAGATTCCATGCAGGAGTTCCGCCACCACATTCAGAAAGAGATTCTTGACTTGCTTAGAAGATCCCCAATTAACACAAAGCTGCAAATGAGAGCTGATATTTGCGGGAAAAGACAATCTGCAACCAAAACTATCAAGATTATAATTCCAAAGAGTTGCAGATGTAGAAAAATACAAGAACAAATTATTAGCATCCTCACGGTATTGATTGCAAAGTTGACATCTCGAACAAAGAGAAATCCCAAATGATTTAATACATACTTCTGTTGGGACTCTATTATGAGAAATACGCCAAATATGAGTAAGTCTCAAGGGCTTAATCCAAGTTTTGTTAAAATCTTCCAGCCAAGAAAAATTAGAGATAGAATTGGTGAAGTTGTTTTGGTAGAAGCTTTTGGAATCAAGGACTCCATTAAAGGCAGGTTCCCAAATCAGGAAATCATCCATGTTAGTAAAGGAGTAATTGTCAATGATGTGACTGATTTCATCTGGAAGGGAGATGCTACGGGAGTTAACAACATCCCTAATAGTGGATTTGGGTTTCCAGGAGTAGTGGTGGGAGTCAGAATGGAGATTAGAGGGACACCGGTCCACTTCTCCATCCAGAAATTCAGAGAGTAATTCACACTAACCATCCATATAGAATTGTTCATGATGCTAAGTAAAGAGAGACGAATGGATGGCCAGATGGAATAAGAAATATACCCCAAGTTACCATTTCGAATTCTAGTAACAAATCTTTTCTTGAGGAAGTCCAAGGAGTCAGAGCTGTTATGAATCAGATTCCAAGCCAGCTTAGCCTGAAGAGCGTCATTAAAAAGTTTAAGATTCTTAATACCAATACCACCCTTGTCCAGGGGTTTACAACACATGACCAAAGTTATGGTATAAGGCCCCAGCCTTAAACCTTACTTAATCTTGAGTTATTACAAGATTACACATTGAGGATCTTTTCAGGTTTAGAGTTTTAGAGAATTAGATCATGAAACTTGCATTACATTCCACATTTAAACAAAGTGGTTACATAAAAGACAGTATTCATTCTTCCCATCAATGGAAACATATTTAAAATAAAACATGGATTCTTTCTTGACACATCCTTGACACTATCATCACATCATGTACCTTTCACTTGACCTGTGAAAAACATTTCAAAAACTTAGGATGAGCATAAAAAGCTCAGGAAGGGTTATAAAAATATGGAAAAGAAACATGAGTTCATATATACATAAGAACGAAATCATACTTTACCCATAAAACATAGGCACTTTAACATACATCATAAAATCATGAATAAATCATAGAAATCATAAGACATAAAAGGAAACATGAGGCATTCATAACATTCTTACGTAGGGAGTAACCCTCTTGGTTACATTTGGAATACCCATCACAGTATATTACCTAAATCTCTTCGGATAAACCTCAACATTTCTCTCCTTCACGTTACCCAATGCATTGGAGAGCTATATCGAGCTTACCTGCCCTTAGTTTATCACGGAACCACACGTCTTCATAACAATTCCCAAGAACTATAACATAATCTTATCACATAAAACATGCATAAAGGAAACATAACATTTCCACCTTTCAATAACAAGATATCAATACAACACATTGATATAAATACATTATGAAAACCTTTTCCAATACCAAAATAAAAGAAAAGTAAAACATGGTATTTATTTTTCTTTTAAAAATAAGGTATGGCTTGTAGAGGAAGCCAAAACTCAAATAATGGTCACGGCAGCGGAGAAGTTGTTGTCGCCGCATACGTACGACAAAAACATTCCCTTTTGTCATTTAGTAAAACGTTTCGTATAAAAAGATTCCTTTTGTATAAATGTAAAAGTCAAAGGGGTTTATACACCATGTAAAAGAAAGTTGTGTATAAAATAAAATATGCCTCAATGAAAGGAGATTGAGACGAAGTCCCATACAAAGACGGTATCCTTGGATTCAGGATAAATCAGTTACATAACTATGTGTGACAAATGAATACATGAAATATAAGTGGGTATTAAGTGTAAAACAATCAGAGGACATTCACACATAATCATAGAATGACATATTCAAGGTGTATAAGTTTATCCCAAAGAATCAAAATTGGGTTAAGAAGTTCCCTTGCAAAAATTAGACAGCCTAACGGCGTCACTTCAAAATTCAGAAAAAGAGTTGATGAGAGATAAAAAGGGTATCTCACCACTTGGACATAAAATTTACATCAATAAGGATATAGAAGAACATGTCCCAAAATAATATTATGTGAATTAAACGACATAACAAAATAAGTCTTTTAAAAAGAGGAGGGTGAAAGGTTCCCTTACCGACATGGGTATCTTTCGAAACATACGCCCCATGAAAGGACAATACAACATTGATGTAAATACTCATAAATGAAAGAATATTACACAATGAGTAAAATAATGGTCAGTACATACACCAATCAAAGGAAATTGTGGCAAATGTAGCATAAATCTCACGGTAATAAAAGTGAGATGAAAAACCCCTTACGAAAACTCGGCAGCCTAACGGCGCCACTTAAAACTTCCAAAAATGGATTGATGAGATCAAATAGGGTATCTCATCACATTACAATAAAATGTACAGAAAGAGGAATATAAAAGAACATCCCCCATCATAACAAATAGGAGCTTAAAAGAAGTGACTTAAAGGAGAGTACTTAAAAAGAAAGAGAGAGGTTAGATCTCTTATGAAAATTCGGCAGCCTAACGGCGCCACTCAAAACTTCCAAAACGGACTGATGAGAGAGAATAGGGTCTCTCATCATATGAACATAAAAATTACGGTAAGAGTAATATAAAATAACATCCCAATAACAAGAAAGATGAGCTTAGAAGGAATGACATAAAAGAGTGTACTAAAAAAGAAAGAGTGGAGTAGGATCCCTTACCTCAAGTCCAACTTGTCCTGTTCGTTTCTTTATATTCCTGAATAATAAACTTTGATCAATTAATAATTGCCTAAGTACCTCCTTTAGAGATTATTATTCAGTTCATATCACATATTATAATGTTATAATAATTTTTTAATAATGTTAGTTCATATCAGACGTTTTTTCCGATGTTTGGTACATGAGTCAAAAATGAACTTGTTTGAAAAAAGATTGCTCATGTAGTTATAAGTAAATAATTTCTAGAATGGTATTAATGATTAAAATATCATATATATCCATTAAATATTCATTTTATACTATTCCGTATCATTTGGAGATAAAAAACGAAAAGCACCGTTCATGGAGACGGTAGGCCGTACGTACGCATGAACGCTACTTTCATTTTTTGTCATATTAATGGAATTAAAACAAAATGATAGAGATATATATATGTTATAATTCCAGAATGATATCCATAATTTAGATTTAATATATTACATATATATCCATTATATATATGTACTTATAATATTACATAACATTTTGAGATAAGAAATGAAATGTGTCGTTCATGGAGACGGTAAGCCGTACGTACGCATTAACGCTACTTCCATTTCTATTTCATATTTAATGGAATTAAAACATAATGATACATAATAGTATTTTAATTATAGTATGGTATCATATATAATATCATTAAATATATCCTTTATACGTACCACATATGGTATTAACGAATCAAATCACTTTGAGGGGGCGGTAGTCCGCACTTCCTTAAATGAAGATATCGCGTTTACCCATAATGGAAACCATAAAGGTAGGCCATAAATGAAAAATAAAGAAGTTTAAGTAAAACATAAACATATTATATATCATATATAAATATAGTGTCATCTTAATGGCCACCTTTGAAGGTGTTAGAAGAATGTTGAACAATCATCATTTCGGGAGGCAGAAATTCACCATCCACGGAAACAGTACGTTCTTTAACCATTAGATGTAGTTGTGTGTAAGTGTAGATCGAATCCTTCTTATAAAAACATCCTAGTATATTTAAGATACTGTATTTGTTACAAAATAAATGAATAAAAAGAGTTTAGGGGGTTGGAGAAGCAAAATAAAACAAAAGGACACAAGTGAAGACATTACCTTAAAATCGGGTAACTCCCTTTGGTTTGAGCTCAAAGGATTCCTTGGGAAGACTTCTGCCCAAAGTGAGGCTTCAAGGAGTAATATATGGAAGTGGAGAGACAATATGGTCAGGGGTTGTCCGAGACAAAGGCTTTGGGAGTATGGGTAAGGAGGTAGAGGTGGGGGCCTTTTATAAGAGGAGAGGAGGGGCACTCTTGTAAAGTTACAAAATGTTACTTTATTTTCAAAAGAGTTTCGGATTTTAAAGGTCCCACATTGATTTATTTCGATGATACGGTGATAAGGGTTTGAAATTAACTCATCCAATAGGTTTTGGACATGTTTAGGTCTTAGATATTACATTATCTTTCCATTTTATTTAAATCGTTAAATAATGAGGTCATCGCTGCATCATCATGATGTCATAAGTAATTAAATTTATATAATGTATAAAAATTATAAAGAAAATACTATGATGTAGGAAATCTTTTTATCTTTCCAATGACTATTTATAGTCAAAAATATGACTTGTATAACCCCATGTAAAAATTGTTTTAGTAAAACATCTCATGTTTGTCTCATTTTTACTTTAACATTAAATAAAGAGATATTTATGTCATTTTCCAACCAAAGTGGCTCCATGGGGTCCCCAAGTTGACCCATGGATTTTCTTGGTCGGCCATGACACATCCAATGAGGGTAGGACATGTTTCTAGGTCATTCCATTTTATTAAAACATTATTCTTACCATAAACTACACTAATTACCTCTAATCGCGATTAAAAACTTAATAAGTTACTATTCACCAAAAAATTATTTTTATCCCATTGAACCATATTTTACTTCTTAATGACAACCATGTATGTCAGATTTTTAAAATTCAAAACACAAAGATGGCAAAATTTCATTTAAACGGAAAAATCAGTTTTTATAAGTACTACTTAGTGGTTTCACTATTCATCAAAAATTGAAGTTTTTCAGAAAAATACCAATAATTCACCCTAAGCTATAATTGATATTCCGAATTCAAAAATAAATTCTATTTTACAAAATTCAAAAAATATAAGTCACATTAATTAATTTAATAATTAATTCTCGCTGTCAGATCAAATAGCGTGTTTTTATGAAACAATAAGTATCAAAAGATTGACACTGGTTTAAGTCTGATTTCAAAGTGAAATTAATTCCAACAACCACTATTGAATTTAATGGTAAAAATATATTCTAATTTCACTTTAAAACCAATTAAAAAGGTAATCTAATCATATAAATAAATTAGATTAAAAAGAGGTTTTGAATTAAAATACAACATTTTACACTATTCATTAAAAAATTGAACTTTATCGGAAAGATACCAAAAATTTACACAAAGTAAATTTTGATGTCCCAATTCTTAAGAATAGTTTTATTTGGTCCAATAGAATGTATAAGAGTGAACAAAACTATATTTAATGACGGTTCTCCATCAAAAGGCGATAAGTGAACCTTTAGTGAAAACTAGGGCATATACGCCTAAAATTGAATTCTTTCCGTATTTTAAGCCTTTATCTTTTATTGGATAAATGTAAAAACATTTAGCAAACATATATAATAATATTTTAGTTATTTATATTCATTACTGACAATAAAATGTTTATGTGTTAACTACCATTTAAAATAATATTACTTTATTATTAGAGTGCAACGTATGATTTCAAAGGAACTCGTTGTTGGGTATTGGGTAAGCCATCGAGCATAGCGTTCTCTTTAAATTAATATTTACATTTTATTCACAAATAGGGATAAATATAAAAATGTCATATTCTTTATTTACCTGGGGTGTTACATCCTTCCCCCCTTTTGGGAATTGCGTCCTCGCAATTTTAAAATTTGAGCTTGCAAACATCCTTGAAGGTCCCACATCGGAACAATAGTCGGTAAAACAATTACTTTAAAATAAAGGAAGATAAGTAAAAAGGTCACCCGAGTTAACTCATACTAGGATTCCATGTAGAAAAATATGGACATGGAGGAGAAAACATAGTGTCATATTCTGATGGAGAGTGATAGAAAACATGTTTAGGAGAAATTTAACCATAAGAAAATCACAAACTTTTGATGGGTTAAACGGTATTCGATTCCCCAGTAGGAAAAGTTAATAGACAACATTTTTGTTTTAAGTTACTTTTTATTGAGGAATTTATTCATAAGGAAACATAATCACTTATCATGTTGACTTTCAACTTTTATTAGATTCCTTACACAAACTCATATTTTCTCCAAAAGATGAGTATTTAGGAAGACTTGTTCACATTAAGAGTACTATAATCAATTTCTAGAGAATCACCCAATCCACAATAGAGAACTATATACCTCCCATGTCTTTAGACTCTAACCAAAAACAAAACCAAAAAGGTTAGTACAATATCAGATAATCCAGAAAAAGATAACCCTTTATAAAAATAAAATCTATTCTTAATCTCCAAAATTTGTCCAACAAAACCCAAAGTTCAACGAGGACCATCCGATAAACAATTTTTCCATAAAATTATTCAAAGTAAACCAATATAAGATTGAAACCCAAATATTTTAAGGATTTAGTCACAAAGTCTTCCAAGTTAAATCATAACATTTATCTCCAAACAACATCAGTTGCTCCTAAAGTCTCGTATTGAAAAGTAATTAACCTAATCACATATCCTCCGTGATAGGTTAATCATTTTCATAAATAACACAAAATCAACTTACTCTTAATTCATAAAATCATAGAACTAAAAAGAATCATTCAAAATAACCAGGGACTTCACGTAGTCCAGTGGTAGGCGATAAATACCAGTCGCACTTTGGTTGTGGGTTCGATTCCCGCAGCTTTGTCCGACGCGACGGGTTGTCACACGGTCTGTGTGTTGTCCTTTTTCCAAAACTATATAATTCTTAAATCATTCCCCAAAAAGAGATAAAATCATCAAAAATAACCATAACATAATTTAACCTCAATTTTATCTCATGCCTTTCACTTCAATCATAACATATAGTAACCCATAATTACCTCAAAAGTAAGGATCATATAAACTCTAATGGTTAACTTTATAATTATTACCTGAACTTCCACATCGATTGGTCATCTCATACATGATTCATTACAGAACATACCAAGGTTCAAGTGGTTAATCATGACTCCTTGATATTTGGTTTATAACAACCACGAGTGTCCTCATTGAATCCTCCATTTTATCTATTATCTTAATCATAGAACCACCACAGTTTCCTTCAAACTTGTTGTCTCTTTGGTGCCTGTTAGATCCATCCATTCACTAAAAACAGAAATGTCAGTGTGAGTATATCAACAAAACCATCATGTACTAATGAGGAAGGTAAACACTAAGATATACTTACTCATTAACTTTATCTAAAACTAGGACTCTTTCTGAAATCCTAACCATTCTGGTAATGTCACTTATGCTTAAAGAATACCCTAACCTCTAAAGTTATCTAAACCGATCTCTGATACCAACTATAAGGCCCCAGCCTTAAACTTTACTTAATCTTGAGTTATTATAAGATTACACATTGCGGATCTTTTCAGGTTTAGAGTTTTAGGGAATTAGATCATGAAACTTGCATTACATTCCACATTTAAACAAAGTGGTTACATAAAAGACAGTATTCATTCTTCCCATCAACGGAAACATATTTAAAATAAAACATGGAATCTTTCTTGACACATCCTTGACACTATCATCACATCATGTACCTTTCCCTTGACCTGTGAAAAACATTTCAAAAACTTGGGATGAGCATAAAAAGCTCAGTAAGGGTTATAAAAATATGGAAAGGAAACATGAGTTCATATATACATAAGAACGAAATCATACTTTACCCATAAAACATAGGCACTTTAACATAACTCATCAAATCATGAATAAATCATAGAAATCATAAGACATAAAAGGTAACTTGAGGCATTCATAACATTCTTATGTAGGGAGTAACCCTCTTGGTTACGTTTGGAATACCCATCACAGTATATTCCCTAAATCTCTTCGGAGAAACCTTAACGTTTCACTCCTTCATGTTACCTAATGCATTGGAGAGCTATATCGGGATCACCCGCCCTTAGTTTATCATGGAACCACCCATCTTCATAACAATGCCCAAGAACCATAACATAATCTTATCACATAAAACATGCATAAAGGAAACATAACATTTCCACCTTTCAATAACAAGATATCAATACAACACATTGATATAAATACATTATGAAAACATTTTCCAATAAAAAAATAAAAGAAAAGTAAAAAATGGTATTTATTTTTCTTTTAAAAAGAAGGTATGGCTTGTAGAGAAAGCCGAAACTCAAATAATGGTCATGGCGGCGGAGAAGTCGTTGTCGCCGCATACGTACGACAAAAACATTCCCTTTTTTCATTTAGTAAAATGCTTCGTATAAAAATATTCCTTTTGGATAAACGTAAAATTCAAAGGGTTTTATACATCGTGTAAAAGAAAATTGTGTATAAAACAAAATATGCCTCAATGAAAGGAGATTGAGACGAAGTCCCATACAAAGACGGTATTCTTGGATTGAGGATAAATCAGTTACATAACTATGTGTGACAAATGAATACACGAAATATAAGTGGGTATTAAGTGTAAAACAATCAGAGTACATTCACACATAATCATAGAATGACATATTCAAGGTGTAGAAGTTTATCCCAAAGAATCGAAATTGGGTTAAGAAGTTCCCTTTCAAAAATTAGACATCCTAACGGCGTCACTTCAAAATTCAGAAAAAGAGTTGATGAGAGATAAAAAGGGTATATCATCACTTGGACATAAAATTTACATCAATAAGGATATATAATAACATATCCCAAAATAATATTATGTGAATTAAAAGACATAACAAAATAAGTCTTTTAAAAAGAGGAGGGTGAAATGTTCCCTTACCGACATGGGTATCTTTCGAAACATACGCCCCGTGAAAGAAGGACAATACAACATTGATGTAAATACTCATAAATGAAAGAATATTACACAATGAGTAAAATAATGGTCAGTACATACACCACTCAAATGAAATTGTGGCAAATGTAGCATAAATCTCATGGTAATAAAAGTGAGATGAAAAATCCCTTACGAAAACTCGGCAGCCTAACGGCGCCACTTAAAACTTCCAAAAATGGATTGATGAGATCAAATAGGGTATCTCATCACATTACAATAAAATTTACAGAAAGAGGAATATAAAATAACAACCCCCATCCTAACAAAGAGGAGCTTAAAAGAAGTGACTTAAAGGAGAGTACTTAAAGAGAAAGAGAGAGGTTAGATCTCTTATGAAAATTCGGCAGCCTAACGGCGCCACTCAAAACTTCCAAAATGGATTGATGAGAGATAATAGGGTCTCTCATCATATGAACATAAAAATTACAGTAAGAGTAATATAAAAGAACATCCCAATAACAAGAAATATGAGCTTAGAAGGAATGACATAAAAGAGTGTACTTAAAAAGAAAGAGTGGAGTAGGATCCCTTACCTCAAGTCCAACTTTTCTTGTTTGTTTCTTTATATTCCTGAATAATAAACTTTGGTCAATTAATAATTGCCTAATTACCTCATTTAGATATTACTATTCAGTTCATATAACATATTATAATGTTATAATAATTATTTAATAATGTTAGTTCATATCAGACGTTTTTACCGATGTTTGGTACATGAGTCAAAAATGAACTTGTTTGAAAAAAGATTGCTCATGTAGTTATAAGTAAATAATTTACAGAATAGTATTAATGATTAAAATATCATATATATCCAGTAAATATTCATTTTATACTATTCCGTATCATTTGGAGATAAAAAATGAAAAGCATCGTTCATGGAGACGGTAGGTCGTACGTACGCATGAATGCTACTTTCATTTTTTGTCATATTAATGGAATTAAAACAAAATGAGATAGATATATATGTTATAATTCCAGAATGATATCCATAATTTAGATGTAATATATTACATATATATCCATTATATATATGTAATTATAATATTACATAACATTTTGAGATAAGAAATGAAATGTACCGTTCATGGAGACGGTAAGCCGTACGTACGCATGAACGCTACTTCCATTTCTATTTCATATTTAATGGAATTAAAACATAATGATACATAATAGTATTTTAATTACAGTATGGTATCATATATAATATCATTAAATATATCCTTTATACGTACCACATATGGTATTAACGAATCAAATCACTTTGAGGGGGCGGTAGTCCGCACTTCCTTAAATGAAGATATCGCGTTTACCCATAATGGAAAGCATAAAGGTACGCCATAAATGAAAAATACAGAAGATTAAGTAAAACATAAACATATTAGATATCATATATAAATATAGTTTCATCTTAATGTCCACCTTTGAAGGTGTTAGAAGAATGTTGAACAATCATCATTTCGGGAGGCAGAAATTTTCCATCCACGGAAACAGTACGTTCTTTAACCATTAGATGTAGGTGTGTGTAAGTGTAGCTCGAATCCTTATTATAACAACATCCTAGTATATTTAAGATACTGTATTTGTTACAAAATAAATGAATGAAAAGAGTTTATGGGGTTGGAGAAGCAAAATAAAACAAAAGGACACAAGTGAAGACATTACCTTAAAATCAGGTAACTCCCTTTGGTTTGAGCTCAAAGGATTCCTTGGGAAGACTTATGCCCAAAGTGAGGCTTCAAGGAGTAATATAGGGAAGTGGAGAGACAAAATGGGCAGGGTTTGGCCGAGCCAAAGGCTTTGGGAGTGTGGGGAAGGAGGTAGAGGTGGGGGCCTTTTATAAGAGGAGAGGAGGGGCACTCTTGTAAAGTTACAAAATGTTACTTTATTTTCAAAAGAGTTTCGGATTTTAAAGGTCCCACATTGATGTATTTCGATGATAAGGTGATAAGGGTTAGAAATATACTCATACAATAGGTTTTAGACATGTGTAGGTCTAATATATTACATTATCCTTCCATTTTATTTAAATCGTTAAATAATGATGTCATCGCTATATCATCATGATGTCATAAATAATTTAATTTATATAATGTCTAAAAATTATAAAGAAAATACTATGATGTAGGAAATCTTTTTAGATTTCCAATTAATATTTATAGTCAAAAATATTACTTGTATAACCCCATGTAAAAATTGTTTTAGTAAAACATCTCATGTTTGTGTCATTTTTACTTTAACATTAAATAAAAAGATATTTATGTCATTTTCCAACCAAAGTGGCTCCATGGGGTCCCCAAGTTGACCCATGGATTTTCTTGGTCGGACATGACACATCCAATGAGGGTAGGACATGTGTCTAGGTCATTCCATTTTATTAAAACATTATTCTTACCATAAACTACACTAATTACCTCTAATCGCGATTAAAAACTTAATAAGTTACTATTCACCAAAAATTTATTTTTATCCCATTGAACCACATTTTACTTCTTAATGACAACCATATATGTCAGATTTTTGAAATTCAAAACACAAATATGGAAACATTTCATTTAAACGGAAAAATCAGTTTTTATAAGTACCACTTAGTGGTTTCACTATTCATCAAAAATTGAAGTTTTTCAGAAAAATCCCAATAATTCACCCTAAGCTATATTTGATATTCCGAATTCGAAAATTAATTATATTTGACAAAATTCAAAACATATAAGTCACATTAATTAATTTAATAATTAATTCCCGCTGTCAGAGCAAATAGCGTGTTTTTATGAAACAATAAGTATCAAAAGATTGACACTAGTTTAAGTCTGATTTCAAAGTGAAATTAATTCCAACGACCACTATTGGATTTAATGGTAAAAATATATATTCTAATTTCACTTTAAAACCAATTAAAAAGATAATCTAATCATATAAATAAATTATATTAAAAAGAGGTTTTGAATTAAAATACAACATTTTACACTATTCATTAAAAAAAATGAACTTTATCGGAAAGATACCAAAAATTTACACAAAGTAAATTTTGATGTCTCAATTCTTAAGAATAGTTTTATTTGGTCCAATATATTGTTTAATAGTGAACAAAACTATATTTAATGACGGTTCGCCGTCAAAAGGCGATAAGTGAAACTTTAGTGAAAACTAGGGCATATACGCCTAAAATTGAATTCTTTCCGTATTTTAAGCCTTTATATTTTATTGGATAAATGTAAATACATTTAGCAAACATATATAATCATATTTTAGTTATTTCTATTCATTACTGACAATACAACGGCTATGTCTTAACTACCATTTAAAATAATATTACTTTATTATTAGAGTGCAACGTATGATTTCAAAGGAACTCGTTGTTGGGTATTAGGTAAGCCATCGAGCATAGCATTCCCTTTAAATTAATATTGACATTTTATTCACAAATAGGGATAAATATAAAAAGGTCATATTCTTTATTTACCTAGGGTGTTACATATGGTGGCATGTTTCCGTTCAACCGTACTACCAGACCAAACAAAAGTTTTAATGCAGGCATAGATTTTCTTGAGAAGACTGACAGGCCAGTTGTAAACCATCATCGAGTAGACCATCTTAGAAACAATTGTAGACTTAACAAGACAAACCTTGCCATCCATCGAAAGATATTTACCCTTCCAAGATGAAAGTTGTTTGATGATTTGATCCACAATGTTGTGAAAATAACTGGATTTAGGTCTTCCCCAAAATATAGGAACACCTAGGTAAGTGAAGGGGAAAGAGCCTTTTTTTATTCCTAAAAAATTATTAATGTGACTTTTTCTGTCGGGGGAAAAGTTCTTTCCAAAGAAAACAAAATATTTTCTCCGACTAATCGCTTTGCCCAAAACATCTTCATAATGAGCTAGGGAATTTTTGAGGTTTTGGATGTTCCTTTTATCACCTTTTAAGAATAGAATAATATCACCAGCACATAAAAGGTGAGAGGGAACATTTAAGTTTCTAGAAGCCTGAATGGGATTAATCTTGTTTTGAGCCACCAGGATTGTAAGAAGTCTACTTAAGTAATCTTCCTCAATAGCAAAGAGGATGGCAGAAAGAGGATCACCTTGCCTAACCCCCTTGGTGCATTTAAAGAAGCCTTTAGGTGACCCATTGACCAGCATAGAGATGGAAGCCGAATTGAGTAAGGTGCAAATCAGGGAAATAAAAGAATCATTAAAGCCAAAGCTCTTGAGGACCTTTAGAATAAAGCCCCAATCCATGGTGTCAAAAGCTTTCCTGATGTCAAGATTAATGGCCATGCTGCCACCTCTACAAACTTTATTCAGCATATTAGTACATTCAGAAGCAAGGCAGATACAATCTTGAATAGTTCTACCCTTGATAAATCCAAATAGATTCTAAGAGACAATTTTTTTGGAAATAGAGGAGAGTCTGTTAGCAAGGAGTTTGGCAATGATTTTATAGATCGTGTTAATGAGGGAAATAGGGCGGAAGAGATGAATCTCATCAGCATTGTCCACTTTGGGAATAAGAGTAAGAAATTGAGCACTTATCCCATGAGGAAGAGAACCATTGAAGAAAAAGGAAATAACCAGCTTACAAAAATCCACATGTATGAGGTCCTAGTACTGTTGAAAAAAACCATTGTTGAAACCATCTGGCCTCGGGGCACTATCAGGGTTGAGACTTAACACAGTGTCCTTGATCTCATGTTCCATAGGTACGCTTAAGAGATGATTATTGTCTTCAGCAGTGACCATATTAGGTATGATTTCAGGGAGTATCTCCTTACTAATCTCCTGACCATTGAACAAATTGTAGAAATAATCAATGACATGATTAGAAATGTCATCCTCAATGTCAAGAAGAGTGTCATCCACTCTAAGCAAGGTAAGGGGCCTACAAGTTTTCCTGATACTTTGGAGATAGTTATAGAATTTAGTATTCCTGTCTCCATCAGAGAACCATTTTGTTTTGAAGATTTGCTTTCGCATATTATCTTTCAACTTGTGATTATCATATAAATGATTTTTTAGTTTCTTTAAAAGTTATTCTTTACGTATCTAGATATTTTCCCCTTAGTATAATTATATGTGATATTAGTAATGGGTTAGATCAATTTTTAAAGAACTTATAACAATTTTTCATATAAATAAACCTCATTCCATACCCTAAATAAACTCATGATCATCTAGTGGTGTAAGATAAATTATGAGTTCCTAATAATAATTACTTTAGTCTTATGAGTCAAATTTTGAGAATGCAATTTAATTAGCGGGAATGAATAGGAGTAACATCTTTATAAAATATATATATATAAATAAAACAAGGATACTTATAATGTAAATAAAATACAATTAGATCACCTAAAATGAATAATAAAATCATTTATTATTTAGAAAAATAGTTTTCAAAAAATTTCATTTTTATGTGATATGAATTTATATTTCAAGAAAAAATGTGATTAATAGTGATAAATGTTTTTGATATTAATAATTTATTAACAGTAATTTAGTTTTAAAAGGAAATGAAATGAAAATAATGATAGTTAAAATTTGTAATTTTCATTTTCCAAAAAAAATAGTTTTTCATTTTGTTATATGATTTTACAAAAAAATTAAATTTAAAAATTTTATAATTTGAATCTGAAAACATGAGAATAACGTTGTTATTTATAATTAAAATAATATCTTAAGGTGAAATTTTGGTTTTTTTTCAAAAAGATATCAGAAAAATTTAGTTTTTTTTTAATTAGAAATTTTTTTGAATTTATCATTAGGTAACTATATTCTAGAAGTTTAAAAAATCTTTTAAGTAATAAAATATTTATTTAATGAATAAATTTATGAATATTATTTTATTATTTAAGCTTATAAACCCTATTTCCAATATTTTTAGAACTAAATTAAAATGTTAGTTTAATAAAAATGGTTTTTATTGTTTTCTTTGAATCAAGTATTTTTATGGTGAGATTCGTATTTGGATTTACATGAAAGACTCATACCTTTTATTTGTCTTATAATAATAAAATTTATGACATAGGAATTAATAATTTTAATGAATATTACTTACACAAAAATTTTAATCTTAATAAAAATACTTCTTCTAAAAACTGTTTTCATATGTTATGTGTGTGAATCATAAAAAAAACTTTTAAAAATCATAGATATTTCATTTTATGAAATTGTTTAAAAATTTAAAATAATAAGGTTAAAATTAAATAAAAGGTTCAATATTAATTTTTTCATTGAAATTAAATACAAAGTTTAAAAATAAATTACTAAGGTAAAGGTAATTTAAGGTAAAAGTTAAAAGTTAAAAGAAAACACCTAAAAACACTCCAAGATTTCTCTAAAATGAATGGTTGATGTGAGTTTCTAATAACACTCCCTTTAACCTCCTATTTTTCCATATTTTTTCTATTTTCCTTTGAATAAAAACATTACATTATAGAAAATATAAGGGTTATTCCAAAACTACCCATCTCTTCACTAATAAAACGATAAAACTTCCACCACTTCAATACTCATATTACCTTAAAATTTCTTATTTATACTATGAAACATAAGTCCTACTAAAACCCTATCCCAATTCCAAAATTATCTATCCTCAATTATATATCCTAACCCCTTCATTTTCAAGGATATTTTAAATAGAAAGTACAAAGTCTTAATATGAGTATTCCTTAATCCTTAACATTTTCTTCTTAATATTTTACTCTAAACCTACTCTTACCATATTTATATGAAAAAATAAGTATAATTATTTTAATTAATTGTTATTATGTTATTTTAATAACCTTTATTAATTTATTTCCATCCACATAGAAAAGAAAAAGGGCATTAACTGTGCATTTTGTGGACTACCACCTCCACAAAATAACATTTTTCAATTTTTATATTGTTTTTATTTATTTATAAAAATCAATTAAAATATTATTAAACAATATAAAAACATATAAATAAAATAATTATTATTATATTATAATGATATTTTACACTTCCTTAACCATACTCACCCATCAAGATATTGTGCATTCATGTTTGGTTTGGTTTAATAACCAACTTGAATAATGATATGAAACTATATCATGGATGACAATGGGAAATAAAATAATAAAATTATTATAATTAAATAATCAATTAAAAATAGGTTTTAGGTTTTGGGATAGTTATATTAATTATTTAACTTATTATTAAAATATCATCTTTGATCGCTAAAATTACCAAAATAAACCAACTTCAATTCAATTTTCACTCAAACATAATCATAAAATATGGAATGAATAAATAAAATATAATAATAAATGTCCCATATTGAATTAAAAATATACTAATAATTTATCTAATTAACATGATTTTATTATTCAGGAAGCTATGCACATACACAAAACAAATCTGGAACATGGTAATGTAACAACCAGATATTTTAGAAAAGAACATCATATTCGATAGAGTATACAACACACAACACCAAGATTATAATATAATGTAACACCTTTAGAATTTATGATATATTTATATTAAAATAAAATCAATCTATTCAATATCTAGCAGTGCACGTAACATAGGGTTTGAATGAAACTCGATGCTCTATTAAAATATTATTATTTAAGCTTGACCATTATAACCTAGTCGTTAAGATGGAAAGTATGAATATTAATAACTAAATTATAAAAATTATATGTTTTAAACATGTATAAAATAAATTCAATGGTTATATATTTATTATAAATAAAATAAGAATCCTTTGAAAGAAAAAGAAATGTTTTATGAAAAAATGTACTTTTCTAAAAGGTGGTTTATTTATAATTTTTGTAAATAATTTAAAATTAATTTTTACAATTTTAGAAAATTTATTTGACAAAATAAACTAAATTTTTGTAATATTCGTGTAAAAATTATCTTTGGATGAATTTTTGGGATTTTTCTAAAAAATATTAACTTTTTTATGAATCGTAAAAAATACTAGTTTTTTATTTAAAACTTCAATTTCATTTAAATTATATAAAAAGACAAATTATATTAAAAAAATAAAGTAAAATTAGTTAAATTATATTAAAATTTAACTAATTTTGGTCATTGAACTCAATTTTATACTAAATTTTGATATAAAAACATTCTACACTTATGATAATTTTCTCTTTGGAAAACTGTTTTTTCTTCACATCTATCGTTTAATTTTAAATTTAATTCTATAAATTATATGAATTGAATTTATAAATAAGTATTCAACATTTATAATCATGATAATTTATATTATCTAATATGGTTAACTTAATTTTTTACCATAATAAATAGTGAAAATAGTAAAAACTAAATTACCATGATTAAAGTAAAAATTTGGTTTACCAGGGTGATAAACTAGAAAGATAAGGGTTAAAAATGACCTAAAAGTTGTACAAAACTCATTATGTGAAAATATTTTGACCTTATAACCTCTAATTTTCCATAATGTCTAGTTTTTTAGGCTTTTTCATGATAAAAATGTGTGTATCACTTTATCTTTTCAGAAATTTCATGTGTTTCCTCTCACCCACTTATAAAAGACCCACTATCTTTCCCTATTTACACTTCAAAAAAACTTTGTTTCAGCCAATACCTATTAAAATATGATGAGATAATAACACAATTATATAATATATAAATAGATATTATTATATTAATTTAATAACCAATATTCATCTACACTTCCAACAAATGGGAAACAAAATCGTCGATTGTGTTTATGGCGGACTACATCCTCACAAACTGATGTAACTCATTTTCCATAAACAAAATTAAAAGGATGGATATAATGATGGATTAAGAAATTATTATAATTTTATAATAATTTTATCACATATAGCTTTTTACTTTCTATTCTGTATGGGATACGATTACGTCGCTTGTGTGTACGGTGGACTACCGCCGCATGATGCGATGGGATTCATTTTTCACTTACTCTTTACATGAAAGGTGGAAATGTTAAAGTTAATGAATATATGTGATTTTTTTATTTGAACATAATTTTATAAATATAATATCACATGTAAATTCTTAACTTCCAATCCATTGTAAAATAATAATGACGCCAATGTGTACGTGTGGACTACCGCCTCCACGTAACGATGTGAAATGTTTTTCATTTTATTTTTATATGGATGGTAAAAAAAATTATTTGATTAATATAAAAGGTTTATGTAAAATGATATTGATTATTTAAAGGTCAATTAATATTTCTTTTTCTTTCCTTCTATCCATCTAGAAAAATAGAAATTGTGTTCATACATATGGCATAACGTCTCCATGAACGATGTAATCCATTTTCTGTCTCTAACTTTAATGGATTACCCTAAATAAATTTACAATGAATATATATTATATTTATATCATAGTTTAAATTATATATATTATTTAATCATGATCAAATTAAAGGGAGAAAAATTACTGAACTAAAATATACATGAAAAACAAAGTATCACCAGGAATAGTGATTTTAACAAATAATTGTTAATAAAATGGAGATAAAAGACTATACTAAAATAATATATGAAATGAGATATATTATTATTATTTTTTAAAATATTTATAATAAACATGTATTTAAAATATAGGGGTTTCGAACACATATGGAGGATGTTTAACCTGAGGTAAGGGTTTTAATTTTCACTTTTACTTCTATGAGACATACACCATATTCACTACTTATTCCTTTATGTGGTGAATATAATGCCCATTTTGATATTTTATATCTTGAATATATTTCTATCCATGGTATTTAAAATTTAATTTTATGTTATTTATTTTATAGGGCTTACGATTCATAATTTACCAAACTGGTGAGGGTTTATTTTACAATCTCATCATTATAAGGGAATGTTTTGTTTAATTATCCATTGGGGGATTTACTTGATATTTATATATTAAAATAAATATATGTTATTTTAATATATTTATTCATGAACTTATTTCAGTAATAGTATCATTTTCCACTCTTTGTTACACAAAATTATTGAGAAAATGTTTTTAAGAAAATTATACTTTATTTCTATTTTTGTTTAAAAATCCTTTTTCATAAAAATACATATTTTATTAAAATGTTATCAAAAAAAATTAACCTTTTCCAAATGATTTATTAAATATATTTATACCTATTTTGAACCTTTTAAATTAAATATTTCTAATGGAATCTTCATGTCATTTTCAAAATAGTTCTTATTGTGATTTTACTGAAAAATGTGAAAGAAATATTTGTTTTAACATATACAGAATGAATGAAATTTTCCACCCTCATGACCACTCAATTATTTAAATATTATTTTAAAAACATAAAATATTATTTTCAATGAAAATTATTTTCAAAAAAATTGTGAACTTTTTATTTTAAAATTATATTTTCAAAGTGAAAAGTTTATTAGGCTAGAAAATATCTTTAACATTATTCTTATGCTATTTCTATACATAAATGACATCAAAACTTTATTGTACATATGATCCAATGGGTATATTCTATATTAATATCATAGTTACTCTTTCTTTGTATGGTTTACGATCAGTTTGAATAAGGATGTACAATTTTATTATCATTAATTGTAACAGCCCGAGATTTTATATTTCACTAATGTCTTGTGTTGTACGCTACACCAAAAGGAGCTTGCACAACACGCATCCTTGACTTGCCTTGCATTACACGCAATCGCAACCTTCCTCGATAGCGTGTGTGGTACGTAATACTGAGTTTCACGAAACAATGATATGCTATTAAAATATTATTAAAACTAGCCGTTATGAATAGTAATAACCACTTTTTAAATTTTAGAAATTTTAACTCTCAAAATGGACTTTATTTTTGGATTCGGAGTATCGAATTTAGCCTAAGATGAAATTTTGGTACTTTTCGGATAACTTTCATATTCTGATGAATAGTGAAAATTACTAAATTATAATTAAAAACAACTTCTTTAATCGAAATAATTAGTAGTGATAAATCATTAATTTGAGTGGTTTTAAAGTATATTTAGAATATATTTTTACAATTTAATACAATGTTGGTCATTGGATGTAATTTCACATTTAAACTAGACATAAACAAGTGTCAATCTTTTGATAGATATTGTTTCTTAAAAACACGCTATTTGTTTTAACAGTGGGATTTAATTATAAAATTAATTAATGCAACTTTTATTTTATGAATTTGATAAAATAGACTTCATTTTTGAATTCGAAATATGAAATATAGCTTGGGAAGAAATTTTTGCATTGTTCTGAAAAACATCAATTTTTGATGAATAGTGAAACTACTAAGTGGTATGTTAAAAACTGAATTTTGCATAAAACTTAATTTTACCGCTTCTGTGAATGGAATTTCAAAAATCCGAGAGACACGGTTAATATCAAGGACTAAAATGTGGTTCAATGAGATGAAAATAATTTTTTGGTGAATAGTAACTTTTTACTATTTTTACCGCGGTTAATAGTAAATAGGGTAACTAAGGGTAAATATGATATTACTATTACCCTAACACATGTCCTAATTCTATTGGACAAGTGTAATTCGACCAAAAACAAACTTAGGAATAAAATATGACCATTTAGGCCCACTTGGATTAGATTAGGACATTTATTATTAATTTATTTAAAGAAAGGTTAAAATAGTTAAAATCAAAGTTTAATAAGTAAATCATTTTTAATATGGGGTTATACATAAGATAAATTCAATTGTAAATATTCATTAGAAATCTAAGAAGATTTCCTACATGATGGTAGTTTATTTGTAATTTTTAGACATAAAATAATTTAATTTATTTATGACACAACGATGATGCAGTAATTATCTTATTAATGAAATATTGACATAATTGATGTTATAAACACCAAAATAAATGTAATTTGAAATTTTTTATGAATTCCACTAATTTTCTAGGTTACTATGATATATTAATGTTGATTTAATCAACTTGGTTTGAACATTTAATTCTGTTATGACTTTCACAAAAATCATATATCAAATAGTGTCAAAATTGACACAAAATAGTTTTTAAATCAAATATTATATTATTAATTTTTATTGTATTCCTAAAAATCTAAGGTTCTGCCAAATGACTTAGATAAGGATATATATATTAATAATAAACAATTTGGGGTTCGTTTGGCATGTTATAGTAAGTTTATTAACCATATAGTGAAAGAAAACAAAAAGACATGGTAAAAGTTAAATTATTTAACTTAGAGTTAAATCTAATTGATAAGGTTAAAATAATATCCTAAACTTGTATAAATTCTATTGGTTGATAGGATTTCGACCCATCCCCACTTTATCTTCTAAATAAGACCCTTTGGAA
This sequence comes from Viscum album, assembly GCA_963277665.1. Lineage (NCBI taxonomy): Eukaryota > Viridiplantae > Streptophyta > Magnoliopsida > Santalales > Viscaceae > Viscum > Viscum album. Next base: position 1,224,248,840 of record OY728159.1, read on the forward strand.
CCATTATAAACCGATTTTGACTTTAATATAAAATAATATTTTGAGATATTCCTAAGGTGCCCCTCTCCTCCCTTATAAAAGGGCACCTCCTCCCCCTCCTCCTCACACCAATTTGAGCACTAAAGCTCGGCCAACCCCTGCCATTTTACCTTCTCAACTTCCCTAGAAACATCCTAGAGGTTCTGGTCTTCCTCAAAGACCAATTTTAGTTCCCTAAGAGGAGGTCTCAAAGAGGCGCTTCAAAGAAGAGGTAATTACCGTTACCAATTCTTTCATCTTTATTTCTTCTTCCACTTCTTCTTATTAGGTTGTTTCATTATGAAGTAATAACATCAGTATCACTCATATACTGATATGTTATTATAAGTATGAAACATCCTTATTTCACCATCTATCCATCCTACGGAAAAAGAAATCACCGCGCGTGCGTACGTACGGAATACCGTCTCCACGCCGTGGTGTAATCTATTTTCCACCACCACCTTACATGGATGGGTATAATGGTGTAAATAATAACTATACATAGTTATTACAACATCATATTGATTCTGATATATTGTATAATCCACTCCAATTCAATTCAATATTTATAGAAATGATATCATCGCTCGTGCGTACGTACGGACTACCGTCTCCACGACGCGATGAGATTCATTCTCCATGTTAACCATTTAAGAATGATTATAATGTATATATAAGAAATAATAATGAAATATATGACATTATAAAGCTACTGGATTTATGTATATATATACATATGTATGTCATCTACTTACTTCCATTTCAAGACAATAAGGAAATGAAAACATCGTTCATGCGTACGTACGGACTACCGTCTCCATGAACGGTGTTTTTCATTTTTCTACCTATTATATATATATACTGAATATATATGATATATAAATCATATTTTATATTCTGGAAGTAAGTAAATCATGATATAAGTAATAATGATGTCAAGAACAACAAGTCAAAACACCTACGATAAATGAAACGATTTTACCCAAAACGCTTCTTTAACGTGGAATTTACAAAAGAACGGGTAATATGAAGTCATAAGTGAACCATATATGATATCATAACAGTGAATATGATTCTGTAATAAGTCAATGACATTATTTAAATCATTATACAGGAGGTTCGGACACATACGAAGCAAATTGGACCTAAGGTAAGGGAAATATCACAATCTCATTTTTATCCGAGATTGTTTATTCGTAAGTATTTACTGGGGTGTATTTTATCATACACATCCATGTTTACTCAATATGTAATATTATTTCCATCCACCTAAAATTTTTTAAATCCATTTTTACCCTTCGGTGAGTTTTTAGTAATACGTATGAAAGGAATCTTTTGTCGTTTTTCGTACGAGGTACTTTTTGACTTTTCCGACAAAAGTACGAAGAATGTTTTTTTTTAACTTATACGGCACGAACGGATTTCTACTGTTTTATAAAGCCTTATTTTCATGAAGCTTCCTCTAAAAGATTTCATAACTATTTTCAATAAAATCTCTTTCTTTTAAAATTGCATGATGTTTTGTGAAAAGAAATTGATTTTGTAGAAGAAAGGATATTTTCCTCAAGAATTCAATTCAAGTGTTTTATCAAAATTATTTTCCATCTAAGATAATAAAGGGTTCTTTTTCTATCCATATTTTTACATTGATTTGACTATTTTGTGATGGAATTATGTTTATGAATTCCTTTATCTTATATGAATTGATTTATGATGTCATGATGTTTCAAGAATCCCATTTTTGTTACATGTGTTATGCGATGATGTATGTTTTATGATTATGTGGCACACATAAGAAAGGATTCATTATAAGATGGGTGGGACCTATATCTCCCTCCAATGCATTGGGTAAAGATTTTATATCTCATGAGATAGACATGGCTGGAATGGTAGGTTATACCGGTTTAGTGAAACAGGACTGAAACGAGGGTTACTCGATTAAGAAAGGGACTTTGTCCACTAAGATAGTCTTGGCAAAGAGTCTTGACTAACAAGAAATGATTTTCCATGATTATGTGTGTATGCCACAAAGTTTCATGTTTTAAGTTATGATTATTGGTATTACATTTTACTTCCATGATTTATCCCATGATTATGAAATTATGCTCTCTTTTGCAGGTTAAGATTTCCAAAAGTTATGTTATTATGAATATGATGTGATTGATTTTTCTTTTGTTTACCCTTACTGAGCATTTGAGCTCACCCTTTTATGTTTTCTTTTCCCCAGGATATAAAGAAAGGTTTTAGTTAAAAAAAAAGAAGATCTTTATGGGAGATGTTGAAGATCTTTCACCACGATTAGAAGATTTTATTCCGAGTTTCCAAAGACACTAAACTATTACGATCCTTGTGTGTGTGTTTTTGTTATGTACTAAGTATTCCGCAAAAGTAATGTAATATCAATGTACGTCAGGTTTCGGGTCTCTACAGTTGGTATCAGAGGAAAGGTTTAGTCAACCTTTGGAAACTAGGATGCGAGAACTTTAGTGAGATCCCTAGAGATATTTCTAAGGTATGTCTAGGGATGTCTCTAAGGTTAAGTATGCATATAGGTTATAGTACTAGAATTACGCTAACGATCATAGAATTAAACCTAAGATGTTAGATATTGAAGTTACTCCCCCTTTATTATGATTTTTGCCTCTCACACTATTCTTTTGGGTTTTAGAAAATGGCTGGAAACAAGATGATTCACGATAATGGAGGATATGATGGACAATGGAATGATATTCTTCATAATGAAATGGGATTTGGAAGTCCAAACATCATTATTATGCCAAATCAGCAATCTCATAATATGATCAATAAAGTAAAATTTGGTAAGTTTCCTGACTCGGCTAATAAGAGAAAGATGGAGTTTCATGATGATCATAGAGGAAAGAAAGTTCAATTTCCCCTATGTAAATCATTTGGGAAGAGGCATCAAGGAGAATGTTTCAAGGGAACTGGAAGATGCTTTGGGTGTGGAAAAGAAGGACACAAAGCAAGTAAGTGCAAAGGAAAAGGGTCGGTTAACACCATGGATGAGGATAATGGTATTGCTACGACATCAAAAATGGTTAAGTGTTTTAAATGTGGAATGTATGGGCATTATGCAAACAAATGCCCTAAGGGAAAGACTCATGAAGAGAATCAGTATGGTCATATGGGTAGTATTTATGTGGATGATGATGAAGAGACTACAAATGATATGTGAGATGAAAGAATTTTTGAAGCTCGGTCAATGGTTTAAGAATGTAGTGGAATGATTACATGTTTATCATGTGTAATGTTGTATAAGAAATCTCATGGTACTATGGAATAAAGAGACGTCTAAGGATTGTTACACTGTTGTCTTTCCTTGAGTTATGAAAGTGTATGATTAATGGTACCACTATCCATGAAAGGTTATTCAGATATTTTTAGAATTTAGATGATATGCGCACAATGAAGGAATAATAAGATAATGGGGTGTTTGATTATATTCATGAGCTCATGATTGATATAAGGACTAAGTGATATCATGGTTTGAGTATATAGAATTTTGAGGATTTTGGTATGTGGAAAGTGTTAACTTTTAACTGCATTCAAGTTTTCACTAAGGTTCAATGGGTATTCAAGAGAATACATGATTAAGGACTTTGAATGTTTGGAATGTGACCAACAAAACATATCTTATATGGGGTTCAACGATGGTATTAAATCTCTGGTTATCGTTTTCACTATGTTATGAAAGTGGACTGCAGTATTATGGATAAGCCTAAAGACTAGAATGGATTATGTTGGACATAAAATAGTATTGTTTAAGGGTAGAAGTTCTTTTTTCGATATTATTGATGGGATGTTATAGTAATGTAGTTTTAGAAAAAGGACAACCTGCAGGACGGGCGACAGCCCATCGCTTCGGACAAGGCTGTGGGAATCGAACCCACAACCGAAGTGCGACTGGCCTTTATCGCCTACCACTGGCCTACAGGAAGTCCCTGTTTAGTAGAAACTAGTTTTATTATATTAAGCAGCATGATATATGAAGTATAAGTCCATTTTAGAAACCATATGTGATTAATCTCACTATAGATCGACTTATGTATATAATTTTGCTAACCTTTTGTTTGAAACAGATGGAATGACCTGTCATTCTATCACATGATCTGCTAGCACTTCACGAATAACAAATTCAACTTCATTTATTTAAGAGATGAAGTAGAAATTGTTCAAGGCACGAACAAAAGTGAGATTGTACCAAAATAAAGTAAGTATTTATTCTAAGCAAATTTTCAACTTTAGGGAAATGATCTTGAAAACAAAAAATGTTGTCCTAGTGATCTTATACCTGATGAATCAGATGGTACCTTATATCATCACAAATCTATGGATTTGTGATTACTGGCTTTTCCATAGCCATGTTCTCTACCACTCTCCATCAAAACATGATGGTTAGATTTCCCCTCCATATCCATATTTTTACCTATGTGGAAACCCAGTGATTAGTTTATTTGGGTAATCGTTACATTTCATACTTTAGTTTTTAAAGCCAAGTTTTGGTATTCCCTTTTACGATGTGGGTTTCTATTAAAGAAACTTTCGAATAGTAAACCATTTATAACCCCGACGAATTTCGAGGGCGAAATTCATTTTAAGGGGGGTAGAATGTAACAGCCCGAGATTTTATATTTCACTAATGTCTTGTGTTGTACGCTACACCAAAAGGAGCTTGCACAACACGCATCCTTGACTTGCCTTGCATTACACGAAATCGCAACCTTCCTCGATAGCGTGTGTGGTACGTAATACTGAGTTTCACGAAACAATGATATGCTATTAAAATATTATTAAAACTAGTCGTTATGAATAGTAATAACCACTTTATAAATTTTAGAAATTTTAACTCTCAAAATGGACTTTATTTTTGGATTCGGAGTATCGAATTTAGCCTAAGGTGAAATTTTGGTACTTTTCGGATAACTTTCATATTCTGATGAATAGTGAAAATTACTAAATTATAATTAAAAACAACTTCTTTAATCGAAATAATTAGTAGTGATAAATCATTAATTTGAGTGGTTTTAAAGTATATTTAGAATATATTTTTACAATTTAATACAATGTTGGTCATTGGATGTAATTTCACATTTAAACTAGACATAAACAAGTGTCAATCTTTTGATAGATATTGTTTCTTAAAAACACGCTATTTGTTTTAACAGCGGGATTTAATTATAAAATTAATTAATGCAACTTTTATGTTATGAATTTGGTAAAATAGACTTCATTTTTGAATTCGAAATATGAAATATAGCTTGGGAAGAAATTTTGGCATTGTTCTGAAAAACATCAATTTTTGATGAATAGTGAAACTACTAAGTGGTAGGTTAAAAACTGAATTTTGCATAAAACTTAATTTTACCGCTTCTGTGAATGGAATTTCAAAAATCCGAGAGACACGGTTAATATCAAGGACTAAAATGTGGTTCAATGAGATGAAAATAATTTTTTGGTGAATAGTAACTTTTTACTATTTTTACCGCGGTTAATAGTAAATAGGGTAACTAAGGGTAAATATGATATTACTATTACCCTAACACATGTCCTAATTCTATTGGACAAGTGTAATTCGACCAAAAACAAACTTAGGAATAAAATATGACCATTTAGGCCCACTTGGATTAGATTAGGACATTTATTATTAATTTATTTAAAGAAAGGTTAAAATAGTTAAAATCAAAGTTTAATAAGTAAATCATTTTTAATATGGGGTTATACATAAGATAAATTCGATTGTAAATATTCATTAGAAAGCTAAGAAGATTTCCTACATTATGGTAGTTTATTTGTAATTTTTAGACATAAAATAATTTAATTTATTTATGACACAACGATGATGCAGTAATTATCTTATTAATGAAATATTGACATAATTGATGTTATAAACACCAAAATAAATGTAATTTGAAATTTTTTATGAATTCCACTAATTTTCTAGGTTACTATGATATATTAATGTTGATTTAATCAACTTGGTTCGAACATTTAATTCTGTTATGACTTTCACAAAAATCATATATCAAATAGTGTCAAAATTGACACAAAATAGTTTTTAAATCAAATATTATATTATTAATTGTTATTGTATTCCTAAAAATCTAAGGTTCTGAAAAATGACTTAGATAAGGATATATATATTAATAATAAACAATTTGGGGTTCTTTTGGCATGTTATAGTAAGTTTATTAACCATATAGTGAAAGAAAACAAAAAGACATGGTAAAAGTTAAATTATTTAACTTAGAGTTAAATCTAATTGATAAGGTTAAAATAATATCCTAAACTTGTATAAATTCTATTGGTTGATAGGATTTCGACCCATCCCCACTTTAGATTCTAAATAAGACCCTTTGGAACCATTATAAACCGATTTTGACTTTAATATAAAATAATATTTTGAGATATTCCTAAGGTGCCCCTCTCCTCCCTTATAAAAGGGCACCTCCTCCCCCTCCTCCTCACACCAATTTGAGCACTCAAGCTCGGCCAACCCCTGCCATTTTACCTTCTCAAATTCCCTAGAAACATCCTAGAGGTTCTTGTCTTCCTCAAAGACCAATTTTAGTTCCCTAAGAGGAGGTCTCAAAGAGGCGCTTCAAAGAAGAGGTAATTACCGTTACCAATTCTTTCATCTTTATTTCTTCTTCCACTTCTTCTTATTAGGTTGTTTCATTATGAAGTAATAACATCAGTATCACTCATATACTGATATGTTATTATAAGTATGAAACATCCTTATTTCACCATCTATTCATCCTACGGAAAAAGAAATCACCGCGCGTGCGTACGTACGGAATACCGTCTCCACGCCGTGGTGTAATCTATTTTCCACCACCACCTTACATGGATGGGTATAATGGTGTAAAGAATAACTATACATAGTTATTACAACATCATATTGATTCTGATATATTGTATAATCCACTCCAATTCAATTCAATATTTATAGAAATGATATCATCGCTCGTGCGTACGTACGGACTACCGTCTCCACGACGCGATGAGATTCATTCTCCATGTTAACCATTTAAGAATGATTATAATGTATATATAAGAAATAATAATGAAATATATGACATTATAAAGCTACTGGATTTATGTATATATATACATATGTATGTCATCTACTTACTTCCATTTCAAGACAATAAGGAAAGGAAAACAGCGTTCATGCGTACGTACGGACTACCGTCTCCATGAACGGTGTTTTTCATTTTTCTACCTATTATATATATATATATATACTGAATATATATGATATATAAATCATATTTTATATTCTGGAAGTAAGTAAATCATGATATAAGTAATAATGATGTCAAGAACAACAATTCAAAACACCTACGATAAATGAAACGATTTTACCCAAAACGCTTCTTTAACGTGGAATTTACAAAAGAACGGGTAATATGAAGTCATAAGTGAACCATATATGATATCATAACAGTGAATATGATTCTTTAATAAGTCAATGACATTATTTAAATCATTATACAGGAGGTTCGGACACATACGAAGCAAATTGGACCTAAGGTAAGGGAAATATCACAATCTCATTTTTATCCGAGATTGTTTATTCGTAAGTATTTACTGGGGTGTATTTTATCATACACATCCATGTTTAATCAATATGTAATATTATTTCCATCCACCTAAAATTTTTTAAATCCATTTTTACCCTTCGGTGAGTTTTTAGTAATACGTATGAAAGGAATCTTTTGTCGTTTTTCGTACGAGGTACTTTTTGACTTTTCCGACAAAAGTACGAAGAATGTTTTTTTTAACTTATACGGAACGAACGGATTTCTACTGTTTTATAAAGCCTTATTTTCATGAAGCTTCCTCTAAAAGATTTCATAACTATTTTCAATAAAATCTCTTTCTTTTAAAATTGCATGATGTTTTGTGAAAAGAAATTGATTTTGTAGAAGAAAGGATATTTTCCTCAAGAATTCAATTCAAGTGTTTTATCAAAATTATTTTCCATCTAAGATAATAAAGGGTTCTGTTTCTATCCATATTTTTACATTGATTTGACTATTTTGTGATGGAATTATGTTTATGAATTCCTTTATCTTATATGAATTGATTTATGATGTCATGATGTTTCAAGAATCCCATTTTTGTTACATGTGTTATGTGATGATGTATGTTTTATGATTATGTGGCACACATAAGAAAGGATTCATTATAAGATGGGTGGGACCTATATCTCCCTCCAATGCATTGGGTAAAGATTTTATATCTCATGAGATAGACATGGCTGGAATGGTAGGTTATACCGGTTCAGTGAAACAGGACTGAAACGAGGGTTACTCGATTAAGAAAGGGACTTTGTCCACTAAGACAGTCTTGGCAAAGAGTCTTGACTAACAAGAAATTATTTTCCATGATTATGTGTGTATGCCACAAAGTTTCATGTTTTAAGTTATGATTATTGGTATTACATTTCACTTCCATGATTTATCCCATGATTATGAAATTATGCTCTCTTTTGCAGGTTAAGATTTCCAAAAGTTATGTTATTATGAATATGATGTGATTGATTTTTCTTTTGTTTACCCTTACTGGGCATTTGAGCTCACCCTTTTATGTTTTCTTTTCCCCAGGATATAAAGAAAGGTTTTAGTTAAAAAAAAGAAGATCTTTATGGGAGATGTTGAAGATCTTTCACCACGATTAGAAGATTTTATTCCGAGTTTCCAAAGACACTAAACTATTACGATCCTTGTGTGTGTGTTTTTGTTATGTACTAAGTATTCCGCAAAAGTAATGTAATATCAATGTACGTCAGGTTTCGGGTCTCTACATTAATCATATTATTCTAGATAGTTTATGGTTATATTTATTTGATTAGGTTCAATATTAATATTTCATTTGTTAGTTTTTCTATATGAATATTTATTTTTATTATGTTCCCCCTATTTAACATAATTAATGAACTAGACATAGTAAGGGATGGGTGGGTAATGGTTATATATATCCCCTCTGAAGTTCCAAAGGATCAAATAATAATTGAGAATGGAGGTGGAATCAGTTGTTCACTTTTAAATAGTTTCAATAATTTTAAAAACATAACCCTTATAACATGTTAAGATTTATTTCCTTATCAACTTTTTAGAAAATACTAATAAATGAAAAAGTAGGAAAGAAAGTAAAGCTTACAAGATTTACAAGGTTCAGCCTTGGTTTGAGAACCTACATCCTTGACATATCCACTCCCATGAGTTTATGTAAATTCATTATTATGAAGAAGTTAATAAAAATTGTTCCAACTCATGTTAGACACATTATATATCTCTATAGGTAAGATTATACTAACTCATTTCATTTTACAAAATTTCTTATAAAACAATTGATCAAAAAAATAATAATAAGACTTTGTTCAATTTTCTCCACAAAAGCTCAGTCTGGATCCTCAGTTTGATTTGGATGGATCTGATTTTCTCAATCTTATAAGGTCAATATGATTCTCCCATATTCAAAATGCATTACTCGGACTATTATTAAAATCACACTCTAGTCTTCCTCAGTCTGATTGACTCAATATGATGGAATTAATACAATGAACCCATTCTCAATCTGGAAAACTCAAACTCTAATCAAATTCTCAAAATGATCTTCCTCAATCTGATGGAAACTTTCACTTACAATTTTTCAATGCTTCACCTTTTGAGCTTATGTGAAAAATTATAATGAATGAATTATATGAGAAACTATTTATAGATTAATTAGAAAAAACATGAGTGAAAAAACTATAAAACTTTCCCTACTTTCTCAAATTTCAGAACTCCAAAAATATCTCACATATAAACTTCAACTTTGACTTCTTCAATCCTCCTAGGATTTCTTTGAGATTTATGAAAAATTTAATTTCATGATCACTCCAACTCTTCATAAAACTTATATAATCTTATTTTTTTTGTCTTTTTCATAATCATCCTTCTCGAACATTCTATCATTTCTTCAGTCCGATGTAACTTCCTCAACTTCCATATGATGTATCTTCCTCATCTTCAACAAAATGTATCTTCCTCGAGTTATTACGATAGGACTTTATTTCTCAGATCATTATGATATTTATTTCTTTATCAGATTATTACGATCTCCCTTTCTTTATCTACACATTATGATCTTCCTTTCTTTCACAGCTCATTACAATATGCCTTTCTTTCTCATCTCATTAAGATTTTCCTTTCTTTCTCAACTCAATGTGATCTTCCTTTATTTACCAACTCATTAAAATATTTCTTTCTTTATATTATCATTGCAATATTCCATTATTTCTCTTCTCATTACGATCTTTATTTCTTCTATAGATCATTATGATCTTCTTTTCTTTCCCAACTCGCTAAGATCTTTCTTTCCTTCTCAGCTCATTACGATCTGATTGAGTTTCCTTCCTAGATTCAGACCAATGGAATCCTCATAATGATTTAAGTTCCCATTAATATGAAACTCACATTATGATTATTTTTCCATAAGTATATAGAGTATTCAATTATAAATCCACTTAGAAACTTTTAAATTTTTCAAACTTCATCATATTTATACTTTCTTTCTTATAAAAACTTCTGAGTCTAGAACTTCTATATTTGATATAATCATTAGATTCTATCATGATAGTTTACATGATTTGTGATAACTTAATGACCAGAAAAGAGTCTTCTAACTTAGATTAGAAAGTTTGAGAACTTTCTAACTCCTGAATTTATAATCTTCCTTCAAAACTCTTAAGAAAAAATATGACTTCTTCAATCAGTGACTTTTGTCTTTCTAACTCAGTAACTTCTTTATTTATATAATTAAAGCAAAGGAAAACTCCTATAAATCAACAATTTATGCCTCCGATTATTTTTGATCTAATTATATGAATCTAATGTCGCTCAATTCTATACTCTGAGTTTGGGGCTTCTCAGTCTGATCCTTTGAGTCAGGAAAATAGATTTCTTAAAAACAAATCTCCCCCCCACCCTTTATTTTTGGGTTCTAACTTTTAGTAACTTTCAACTTTACTACAAATATCATTATAATGGACTAGTTCTGATTCCTGAATAAAAAAAATCTTATAAAATAAGGTTAGTTTTCAAAAGGTAAAAATAACTTTGTTAAAATAATTTATCAAAAAGTTTCTTCAATCTGCCCCTTTGGATTTGTTGACAACCCTTGTTAACAACTTTTTAAACTCTCAAAAAAAATTCACAAATTAACTTCTATAAATAACTCAAGTTTTTTTACTTTTATCAAAATATATCCTTTCGCAAAATAGTGTGTCCTAAAACCACACTAAAGGATAAATTAATGTTTTTGAATGAATTCCATCCCTAAGTGAAAAGAAAATTTTGTGGCCATGTAAAGATAAACTTTACTCACTTTTATCTTCTCCTATCTCACTTTTATTTTCTCCTCTCTCACTTTTCTTTTTCTCTCACTTTTTTTATCTTCCCCTATCTTACTTTTCTTTTTATCTCACTTTTCTTTTATCTTCACCTCTCTCACTTTTCTATTTCTCACACTTTTATTTTTATCTCTCCTATTTTATGTTAACGACATATTCAAATTCCTAAAATAATGATAAGTAAAAGATTCTTACAAAATGAATTTTTTACTTTCTCTCCCACATTGTCAACATAATCCAAAGCACAATGGAGATATTTCTTTGTAAGGATTAGGAAGTCATCGGAGAAGGATGAACATGAAGTTATAGCCTCAATTCCACAAATATTTCTTTCGGTATGGATTTTGTGAAAATATCAACAATTTGATACTTTTTTGATATTTATTCCATCATAGAATCTTCAACATCAACTTTATATTTTATAAAGTAAAACTTTATATCATTGTTTTTTTATCTTAAATTTTGAACAGGATTTGTAGAAAGATCAATTTCACTCTGATTATCATAAAGTATCTTTAATGGTTTAGAAAATTTTACATTCAAATCTTCTATCTAAACATTCATCCACAACATTTGAGTACAAACCCGAGTAGCTGCAACATATTTGGATTTAGTTGTGCTCAAGTTTACGGAACTTTGTTTCTTACTATGACAACTCACACAACATTCACCCAAGAAAAATATTTCACCTCAAGTTGATTTTTAATCATTAAAATCTCTATCCCAATCGACATTAGTAATCCCACGAAACTTCATCTCATTATTTCTTTTGTATAATAAATAATGTGAAATTGTTCCTTTTATATATCTCAAAATTATTTTGGATGAAAATATATGTGATTATTTTGGATTACATTGATACGAAACACACAAAGTCATAGTATAAACAATATTAGGCCCTAAGGCTATAAGATAATGTAGAATTCATATCAGCTTTCGAAAGTATTTCAAATTCACACTTTTTCTGGATTTAACTTTAATCAAATTTGTTCTCATAGATGTGGGAGTAAAACTTATTTGGATTATTCCATCCCAAAATTCTTTAACAATTCACTGACATACTTTTCATGAGATAGGAAATTTTATTTTTCTTTTTGTAAAACTTGCAATCCAATGAATAATGTTAATTCCCCTAACGTAGACACTTCAAAATTATTTTTCATTTATTCAGAAAAATCTTTAAAAAAAAATTCATTATCCCCAAAAAAAATTATATCATCCACATAAACAATTATAATAATATTTCTGGGGTCATCATCTTTCACATAAAATTTATTGTCAACTTTTCCTTTAGAAAAAATACACTTTCTCAAACAATTTCCAAGTTTAGAATATCAAGAACGTGGATATTGTTTCATCCCATAAAAATATTTCTTCAGTTTACAAACTTTTTTATCATCCTCATTAAGTGGAAACCCACAAGTTTATTCAATGTAAACTTCTTATTTAATCTAACTATTTAAGAAATCTGACTTAATATCAATATGAAAAAAAAATCCAATGTGTGGACACTAATAGAAATATTCTAATAGTTTCTAATCTTATAAATTGAGGAAAATATTCTTCAAAATCCACACATTATGATTATGCATAACCTTTACAAACAAGCTTGGTTTTGTTTTTTGAAACCTCTCTATATTCATTTAACCTATTTCTATAAACCCACTTGGTTCTGATAAAATTTAATTTGATTTCCATGAAACAAGTTCCCATGTTTCATTCATCTCAATCTGATCCAACTCTTCATTCATGGAATCCACCCATTAATTATGTTCAATAGCTTCTGAAAATGATTCTGGCTCAACTTTTGAGATAAGTGAAGTCTGATTTTCTAATCTCAACTTTTTTCTTATCTGAACTAGAGCCTTCTAATTTACAATAATGTTTTTTGAATCAATATGTTCATTTAAAAAAAATTCAAGTTTTCTTTCCCAATTGAACTTTCCTCATCACATGAACTTTCTAAATCTTGATAAGGATGTTTTGACTTACTTTCACTGTTGTTGGAAATCTCCAGTTTATCCTCCCCAGTATTCTCAAAAAAATTTATTAACTAATTTCTATTTTCAATTAGTTTCACATCATATGATTCCACCAACTGTTGTAAATGCTTTTCTAACTTTTGTAACTTATTCCATTTGGTGAATAACCCATAAAATTTCCTTCCTCATCTTTCTCATCAAAATTTTCCAAATCTGGTTTTTTGATTTTGAGTAAACATGGAATTCAAAAAACATTGAAGTACTTCAATGAAGGTTTTATATGATACCATATTTCATAATAATTAATATTGGATTCTTGTATTATAAAAAATTTGTTTTCAATATGTACAGCAGTACTAACAGCTTCTTTCTTGTAAGACTTTGAAATTTTATATTGTTCTAACATACTTCTTAAAATTTCCAACAAGTTTCTATTATTTCTTTCTATTACTACATTTTTTTGTAGAGTATGGGGAGCACTATACTATTTTTCATACCATGTTTTCTAAAATAATCTTCAAAATCATTATTGGTAACTTTGGTACCATTGTATGTTCTCAACTTCTTTATATAAACTCCCATCTCTTTATCAAATTCTTTTATGAAAACTTGAAAACTTATACATCATTTGACTTGTGTTTCATAAACATGATGTTTTTCATCCGAGTGAAATAATCAATAAAAGTGATAAAGTAAAAAATATACTTTTGTTGATTGATGTCTCATCATCCCACATAAATCGGAATGAATGTGTTCAAGAGGTCTAGTAGACTGAATCTCAACTCTCTTATGAATTTTATTAGTCATTTTTCCTTCCTAACTAGTAAGAAAAACATATTCTTATCTTCTTTTCAATTGTAACAAGTTTTTGACAACATCAACTTTAGAAATTTTGTTCATATTTTTCTATCCAAGATGGCCAAGTCTTCATGGCCATAATTTGTTTTCATCTTCAGCACTTAATTAATAGGAGTTGTAAATTTTTCTATTTGGAAAATATTTCCACTGGTTCTTTCTCATTTTGTAATAACTTTTCCATATTTCACACTTTTAATAAAACAAGAATATTTTGTGAAGATTACTTATTTTCCATCATCACACAGTTGACTTACACTAAGTAAGTTATGTTTTATCCCATCAACAAATAAAACTTCCTTAGATTTCAAATTTTCTGGTTCAATCTCAGTTGTTCTGATTCCTATTATTTTTATGTAACTATCACTACCAAAGGTAACTGGTCCTCCATAAAGAATTTCAATATGATTCAATATTTTCATATCAGCTGTCATGTGTGAATAATAACTACTATCAAGTATCCATGGTTTTTTCCTTTTACTTGATTTTAAATCTATCTCAATAATAAAATATCTTTCTTTATCTTAATTATTTCCAACTAACTTTTATTTTCCACCATAATAAACTTTTTATGCAAGGAGTGTCATACATTTTTCTTCATGATGACAATCCTCATCACATGTTCCACAAACCTCTTCCAAACATGAAAATTGAATTTTTTTTAAGGTTTCTCGCATCTTGAGATTTTAATTTTCTAACTTCCTATGGATGAGGAAAATTATTCATTCTTTTTTCATTAAGCCTTCTTTCGGGAATAGATAGGTTATAAAACATTTATAAGCTCTTTGGACATAGATTCCACAATACTAACAATATCCATCTAATTTTTATTTTCTATTGAAGTGAGATATTTATTTGTAAAATCCTTATTGAGTTTGATAACTTCTTCCTATTTAAACATACTTTGGTCATGGACCGTATTTCCTCATAGGTGAGTTTTTAAATTTTGTATATATGATAGGTTTCTCACACCCTTTTTCCACCCAAAATTTCCCAATAATTTTTCAAGAACCTAAAATGTTATAAAAATCAGATCAAACATTTTTTTATGGGTAATCATTTTAAATGATTCTTCATTTGATTTTTCTCTACAACTTTAGAAGTCTCATATTTTAATTCCAAGGATTTTTTTGAAGTTTTAATTCATCTTTCTCTAGGTATTTTCAAACTCAATAAGTTTTGATTAAAACGTTTTAACTTATTATTCCTTAACTGACATCTTCTTACTAAGATCTTTAAGCATATTTCCATGTTCTTAAATTCTAAGTTTGTAACAAAATATCTCCTAAATGTATTCATCCTCCTACTTGATGAAATCTTTTCTTCCTTTAGTAACTTCTTTATAATATTTCTTTGTTATTCTGATTTATTTCTTGAGAGTTTTTTTTCTCAAATCATGTAAGAAGTTTTTTTATGAGATTATGCTCCCTATAAGATTCTTCACCTCCTTCTTCTTCACTATTTTAGGATTCTTAAACTTTTTTAGCTTTTTCAATGAATGTTCTAACCATTTCTGAACTATCATCTTCTGAAAAATTATTTTCAATTGAGTTGGATTTATCTTTCTTACTCAATATACTTATCTTGTTTCCATTATACTTCTTATATTTTTTGGATGACTTTTCTTATTTATAATTTTTGTTCCACTTCTTTCACATAGTTTTTTCATTGGAATGATCTCGATATCCAGCAAATTTCTTCTCGGGGAAATTCATAGTAAAGTGTCTGAATCCACCACACTCAAAACATTTTAGATAATTTTACCTCTAAATTTTCCTCTTCATCATAAATACTTATTGGATATAAGAGATAAGATTTTATCATTCAACTCACCATCCTCTTTACCTTTGAAGTCCTAAGGATTAACATCTTCAACATCTTGAATTTTTACCTTTCTCATATCTTAAAAATATATTTCATGATTCATATTCTTTTTAAACATTAGAGTTTTTCTAATTTCATAATTAATAAAAAAATTATGCAATTCATCAAGAGATAAATCATACTTATCTTATAAAGAGTAGATTTTAGAATCAAACCTTTTTGGGAAGATTCACATAAGTTTCTTAACAATTGTAGAATATTCCAAGACATATCTAAATCCTCTGATGTTGCAAACAATTTCATTTACTCTGATAAAGAATTCATTGATAGTTTCTTCATCTCTCATTCTGATGTCTTCATACTTATTATGATATATTGGTAGATTTTCCTACTTCACTTTAGTATTCCCTTCAAAATTACTTTCCATCTTTTCCCACATACTTTTTGAAGTATTGGGACCCATCACCTTATAATAAACATTTCTGATAAACACATAATGATTGAATTTCTATACTTTACATAAACTTATATATCTATCTTATCACAAAATTTCATAGGAGTATATTTCTCAATAAGTAGAAAACCAGTAGTATTAGCATCAAAAAGTTCCAGGCCAAGAGATAGGATACAAGGAATCATCTTATTTTTTCATCCATAATAATTTTTTCCATCAAATGTAGGAATTCCTCTACAATTGACAGAATTGATATTATTAATGATAAGTATTCAATAAGGTAACCTTCTCTATTACCAATTTAAGTTCCAAAGGATTTAATAACAACTAACAAGGGGGCTGAATCAGTTGTTTTATTTTTATAAGTTTCAATAATTTTTAAAACTTAACCACTATAAACTATTAATATTTATTTCCTTATTAATTTGTTAGTAAATACTCATGCATGAAAAAGTAGGAAAGAAATTAAAGCACACAATATTTACATGGTTCGTCCTCAGTGTGAGAACATACATCGTTTCTATATCCATTGTAACGAATAGACTCGGGTTTCCCCCAAACCCCGTACCCTACCCGTTCTGTTACATGCCTGAAGGGCATTCTCAATATCCACGGGCTGGTGATAAGCACCCAAGCATCGAACAATAAAATAGAGGGAATGATTTATCCATTCCAAAATAACCATAAGGCATATATATATATATATATATAACAATAAGAAAAAGTGGAATATGAAGAAGACATATATTCCTTAACTGTAAGAAAGCAGCGGAAATAGACAACTGAAAAAATAGCTAAAAACTCCAAGACAAGTCCAACTGAAAAGGACTGAAAACCAAAAAGATACTCCAAATGATGGTAGGGACAGACTCCCACCATCTCACCCCCATCTACCTAACCAACTAACACGAACCTCACCTCCTTACTATGGTTCATTTCCTTTCCCTACACTGGAAGAAAAACAAAGTTCTACGCACCACAGAAGAGGTGCACAGGGTGTAAGCTAACAGCATTAGTAGGATCCCACCCAGATGTTCTATAACTAGTCTCCATATAAAAATCCATGTGTTATCATTTTAAATAAAACATGGCATGATAAGAAGTAAGGTAGTTTTATAGAAAACATGGTAAACATTTCCCTTTTTACACAGTTCTAAAAAAAAGTTGGTATATCAATTTCAAAGAACATTTTCAATATCATTTTCCACAAGAATAAACATGCATATCAAGTCTAAATCAGAAATAAAATCAATATAAAAAAGAATCATAGGTTCACAACACTAAGGAATACTATAGGTCTAGGCCACAGAATACTCATACCATAATAATCAAGTGCACAAATTCCAATCCTAGAACACAGGACTAGGAATCATAGGAATGCCCCATTAGTAAACCCCACAAAATTTCAATATCATTCTCCTAGAACAACGGGACCAGGAAATAGAGGAAATCCGAAAGGCAAACCTCCTTGATAATCAAAAAATAATGGATGATTTTCCTAAGATAAACCTTCCACATAAGTACCCAAGGTAACATGTGTGCTATTTTGTAGAATTCATTATGATTCTTTGAAAATACTCATTTTCTATCCAATTATCAATAACTAGGGAAAACCAATTTTTCATAAAAACCCCTTTTCAACACACACAAAACAATCATATAAATTTTAATATGTAAAATAGTTTATAAATAAAAATAACCAGGTTCATCAACATAGGCTAGAGGCGAAACCACCTACCTCAAAACTAGGGTCTCACATGCATATAATAGAATCCAAAATCAAGGAAACCCAACAACATCAATGAAGGAACTGGAATCTAATCCATATCAAGATTGATTCAATTTATAAGACAAGGAGTTTTTGGAAGAGATGAAATCCACATACCTCAAAGACGAATTCCCGCTACGCCACAACCAACTGAAGAAAAGGACTTCAGAATGAGATCATACAACGAATCTTGGAAGAAACCAAGAAGAAACACCATCTTAACCCAAAAAAAGAAAAATGCCACCCAATAGTGATATCATGATCCAAGGTAACAAATAAGTGGGAAGACAACTTACCTGGAGAGATACACCAGGATCGCAATAGGGAGAGAGTGCCGAACGGATCAATCTAAGAGGGGTTGAGTATCTCAAAAACGCCCAAGGACTGCCTTAGGTTGAGATCCATGAATAACCGACAAAGGAATTAAAACAAAATAGCTGCATGATATCTTTAAAAATTGTATGTGGGATGTTACATGATGTGTAACCCAGGTTCATGATGTGTAACTGACACATCCCATATACACCAAAAAAACCCATCGGTTTAGATTATAAATCTGTCATTAAAACCATACATGATATTTAATCACCATTTATAACATGTATCGGTTTATAGTGTGATATTTCTATTAATGACTTATATACGGCACCCATTAAACCACATGTAACACAGTTACATAGCGTGTAATTGTTGGGTAGCCTACTAAAATGACATATTCTTAGTGAAAGTCCAAAAAATCTATGACTTCACCATTATAAGTATCCTCCAAATCTCAAGGTAGAAGAAAACCACGATGGGGTTAAGGGAATACTTGATGAAATGGTAACAGGATCTTACAAACTCCCCACTATAAAGACTTTTTATCCCTATAAAGTCATCTGGAAGAAGTATTCCCCAGAAAGAGATGAGGATACTTCTCCCTCATAAATAATTTTCATTTCCATGTCTTATGATAATATGATTCTTATTTCTATAGAACTCTGACCAACAGAATCGACTTCCCACGCAAGTATTTCACTTGAGAGTCAATGATCTCAACTGATTTCTCCATAATATAAGAATATAGACCTAACTCAATTTCTTCCCAACTCAGAACATGATCCGAATCACAGTGATATTTCTTGAGCTAAGATATATAGAAAACATCATGAATACTTGACAACTGAACCAAAAAAATTAACCAATAAGAAACTTGTCTGATCCACTCAATGACCACAAATGTCCCAACATATCTTGGATTCAACTTTCCCTACTTTCCAAATTGATGGTGCCCAAACCTAGGAGAAACTATCAAGAAAACTCAGTCACCTATGGAAACTCAAAGGTTGATGCCACCGATCCGCATACGATTTCTGTCGACTTTGGGTTGTAACAAGATTTCGATGCACATCGTGAATCTTTGAGGATGTTTCCTAAACCAAACTTGGTCCAACTAAAGATACTTCACCCACCTCATCCCAATAAAGAGGTGAAATATATGGGTGATCATATTATGCTGCAAAGGGAACCATTATAATTGATGACTGATAACTTTTGTTATAAAAAAACTCAACCAGTCTTATATGACTATCCCTTGATCCTCCAAAATCCAAGACACATGCACAGAGCATATCTTCCAAGATCTAAATTACTCACTCTGTTTGACCATCTATATAAGGATGGTAGGTTGGGCTCAACTTTACCTAAGTTCCCATCACCTCTTGAAGACTCCTAAAAAATATCTAAGTAAACCTAGGGTCCCTATCCAAAACAAGGAAAGAAAGACTCCCATGTAACCTCACAATCTCATAAACATACAGCTTACCCAGATATTCAACCATAGTGGTATCCTTGATCGGAATGAAATGAGAAGACTTCGTTAACCGATCAACAACCACCCAGATAGCATTATTACCTTAGGGATTCCATGGAAATCCAACAAAAAAATACATGGATACCTCATCCCATTTCCAAACTGTCATTGGAAGAGGCTGAATCAACCTAAAAGGTTTCAAGTGCTCTGCCTTTATTCATTGGTAGGCGTAACAGTGAGACAAAACTTTGTGATGCCATGCTTCATAACCAACCACCAGAATCATTGTCTCGTGTCATAATACATCTTCATAGTGTCTGTATGTATGGCCCATGAAGAGTTGTGATAGTAAAACAAGAATAGAATCCTCACAGATGCTGGGATGAAAATCCTTTTCCTAAATTGAAGCATACCATCTGAAGAAAGAGACCAACTCGAAGTAGTCTCCCCACCATAAAGTCTTTCTAGATTCTTTTGAAAATCATCATCCTATTACTGACTCTACAAGATAGAATCTATTAGAGATTATTATAATAAAAAAACTATCTAGAACCATTTCTGAAACATCCCCCTAAGAATATAAGTTCAACTAATTGAAAAGACCCATAAGTTTCCACTTGTCCTTTTATTCCAGGATAGCCTGTGAAGGTAATTTCCTACTTTGAGTGTCTCTAATAACATTACCCTTTCTTAGGGTATAGGTGATATTGAAGTCAAACATATGAAGGTATTCTACCCATCATCTATGTCTGGGATTCAAGTCCTTCTGAGAAAACATATAACTCGAACTCTTATGATCAGTGAAGACTATGAACCTTTCCCCAAAAAGATAGTGTTGCCAACACTTAAATGAATGAATGAGTAAAAAAATATCTAAATCATGATTGGGGTAATTCTTCTCATGTGGTTGAAGATAAAGAGATCTATAAGCTACCACATGGTCATCCTACATAATCATGAATCCCAAACTAGAAATCGAAGCATCACAAAACAACACATATCCCTTACTGGGCATAGGTAAGATCAGAATAGGATCCGATGTCAGAAGCATGTTCAGTTCATCAAAAGAATTATAACACTTTGCATCCTAGGTGAATTTCACCACTTTCCTTGTAAGAGCAGTCAATGGTGATGTTGGCTTAGAGAAGTCCTGGACAAACAATTGGAAGTATCCAGCAAGACCAAGGAAGCTTCATATCTCTGAAATTATGTGGTTCCTTCAATGACAAAACAACCTTTACCTTCTTGGGATAAACTCATAAGCCATGATCATAAATTTTGTTCCCCAATAACTTCACTTCTTAAATCCAAAAACTACAATTTGAAATATTTCTATACAAATGGTGAATTCTAAAAATTTCCAGAACCAAACTCATATGGTGCTCATACCCACTCTTGGATTTTGAATAAACCAAAGTATCATCCATGAAAACTACCACAAAAGTGTCAAGACATTGATGGAATATCCAATTCATCAAATCCATAAAAACTACAGGAGCATTATTTAAACCAAAATTCATCACAAGATATTCATAATGGACATACCTTCTCCTCAATCCTATCTTCAGTATATCAAACTCCAAAACTCTGAGTTGATGATAACCCAACTGAAGATCGATCTTTGAAAACCAATTTCCCCCCTTTAACAGATCAAATAGATCATCCAAATGAGGCAAAGGATATTTGTTATTAACTATCACTTGGTTCAAATTTTGATAGTCCACACATAAACTAATTGAACCATCTGATTTCTTGGAAAAGAGCACAAGGGTTTCCCAAGGTGAAATGATAAGGCAAACAAAACCTTTTTCTAACATGTCATTCAACTAAATCTTGAGCTCTTTCATATTTTTTGGTTCCATATGATAAGAAGGTATCAATATTGGACATATACCTAGCACCAGATCAATCATAAACACTACATCTCTCTCTATGGAAAAAGATCGTAAAAATCATCTGGGAAAACATTAGGAAAGTCTTAAACAACAACAGTAAAATCAACAACAGGAGAGACGTCATCAGGATCAAACACAACAAAAACAAACAAACTCTTGAGATATAGGTAGGAAGGTCCCCCATTACTTGACCTCAGGTACCACTCCCCATGAAACACATGAGAGTTCCCATTAGTAGTAAGAAACGAAACACGCTGATGATAACAATCAACCTCCACTAGATGAGTGATAATCCAATACATACTGATGATGAAATGAAACATATATAAATCAAGAATGATAAAATCATAGACCAACTCAATATTAGATATTATTGATGAACAAGAAGGACACCTGAACCCTTGCTCTTTAATCATACCAAGAGGTGTTGCTAACTCTATATTAAAGGGAATAAGTTCTATTGGAAGTTTAAGAACATCAAAAAATGTTAATATATAAATAAGTGTGAGAAACCAGTATCAAATAAATCAATTGATATTTAATATGAAATAAGTATAGTACCTATCACTATTGTTGAACCTACATCAACTTCTGTTGGACACTCATATACAATGTGAAAATTCTTCACACTTGAGGCCTATAGAAGGAGCCCTATTGTATTTGAAGCTTTTAACTACTCCGCGGTAGCCCTTGGAGCCAATAAACCCTATCTATAATGAGGCATAGTCATATCCTGATAAAAGTGATATAAGTTAACAACATTTCCACAACTCTTCCACATCTTCATGATATAGGACAAGAACATCCGGTGTGTCCTCCCTTACTACACTGATAGCAATTCATAGGAACATTACCCAATGTAACATATGGTGTATATGAGTCTCATTGCTGAGACCTACCTCCACTACTCCTATGATGATATTGTCACTTCTTATTCTTCCCATGTGTGCCACTAAAGATATCACCTGATGGAAGAGAAGAGTTGTAAAATCCAACCTTGCCTACCATATTCATTTTTGTCATCATATCTCTTTATACCGTCTCTGTATAGGTAAAAATATATAGTATAAACACCTAGAATATAATATATGGTCTTAAACTCTGTAGGTACTTATGAGCCTTCAATTGATCATTCTTTACCACATTCAGGGGGAAACGGAAAAGCTCAGAAAAATGATTGGTGTATGCTAACACCGAAAACTATACCTATTATAAAGATAGGAATTATAGAGACTTCACCAGTATTAGAGACTCTAGAAAAACTGTTGAAATAACATGGTTTTGAAACCTTTTAAATCCAAGCCCACATGTTTGTCTACTTTGACCAAAAAATCCCACCATCACTTAATGGAACCCTCGAGTCTGAACACTACACACTTCACCTTGATATTATCAAATTTCTCCATAAATTTGAATATTTAATCGATCATATCAATCAATTCATCCACCTCCTGAGGTTATGTTATTCATTTAAAGGATGATGGCTTCTCATGCAAGAACTATCATGATCGATGTCTCTCTCCTCTAGCTCCTAGTTTTTCACTAACCACTGGATTCTAAACGTGTGGTAAACCTTGATAAATAGCACAGATTTCTTGTATGATATTCTTAGTGAAATTTTGATCTATAGGTTTGTTTCCTTAAAGAGAATCAGCTACACCTTCCTGAGGAACTCAAGGATGACGTCTCGGAGGTATACTGTTGCACACTGAAACATAAGAATGATCAGACAACAGAAAAAATCTTAGTTCAATATAGAAAACCCATAAGAAAAAACTGAGACTTTTAAAACAAAAAACCAATACTATAGACATACATCCCAACATCCCATGGAAACTTTAGTCTTGTTACGATAAGATCTAGCTAGGCACTTATCGCAACATACCTCTCAAGTCCCGACAATCCTATCTCCAGTCTAACAGATGTCCCAAGACATAGAATCTTGAGGAAATACCTCCTCTGATACCAAATTGTGACAAACCTACCTAGATTTCCCAAAAACCAAGCACCCAAACCATTTTGTTACATAGTCAAAAGGTGTTCCTGATCCCCATGGGCTGGAGACAATCACCTAGGCATCAAACTCCAAGTCAAGTCCAACTACAAAGGACTAAAAACCAAACAGCTACTCCAAATGATGGTAGGGATGGACTCACACCATCTCATCACCAGCTACCCAAATAGCTAATACAAATATCGCCACCTCACTTTGGCACCTTTCCTTTCCCTACACTGAAATACAAAAAAAGTTTTATGAACCACTGAAGAGGTGCGCATGGTGTGAGATAATAGGCTCAATAGGATCCCACCCAGGTGTTACATAACCACTCCCTCTATAAAAATCCTTGTATGCTCATTTTAAATAAAACATGGCATGATAAGAAGTAGGGTAGTTTTATAGAAAACATGGTAAACATTTTAATTTTTCCACAGTTCTAAACAAAAGTAGTTATATCAATTTCAAATCACATTTTCCATATCATTTTCCACAAGCATAAACAAGCATATAAAGGCTAACTCAAAAGGCTAAGAAATATAAAATAGATTCACAGGTATCATAACACCAAGGAATACTATAGGTTGAGGCCACAAACTACTCATAATGAAATAATCAAGTGCACAAATTTTGATCCTAGAAAACATGCCTAGGATGTAGAGGAATATCCCTATGAGTAAACCCCCCAAAATTTCAGTATCGGACCCCTAGAAAAATAGTCCTAGGAAATAGAGTAAATCCCTAAGACAAACATCCTTGATAATAAAAAAACAATGGATGATAGCCCTAAGACAAACCTTCCACCTAAGTACCCAAGGTAACCCATGTGATCTTTTTCACAATTTATTCTAATGCTTTGAAAATACCCATTTTCTCTCCATTTATCAATAACCATGGAAAACCCATTTTTCATAAAAAATCCTTTTAAACACACACAAGACAATCATTCTAGTTTCAATATAAAAACTGTTTATAAATATAAACAACCAAGTTCATCAACATAGTGTAGATATGGAACCACCTACCTCAAAACTTGGGTTGCACACACTTGTGATGGAATCCCAAATCAATGAAACCCAACAATGTTAAGGAATGCCCTGGAATAAAATACACATCAAGATTGATTCAATTTAGAAGATAAGGGGCCGACAAAAGAGAGAAAACCCACATACCTCAAAGACAAATGCCCATCACGCCACAACCAACAGAAGAAAAGGCCTCTAGAATGATATCACACAACAGATCTAGTAAGAAACCAATAAAAACACCATCTTAAACTAACAGAATAAAAATTCCACCCGATGGTGATATTGTGATCAAAGGCAATGAAGAAGTGTGAATAAAACTTACCTGGAGAGATGAACCATGATTGAAATGGAGATTGAGTATCGAACGGATTGATCTAAGAGGGTTTGAGTCTCTCAAAAATGCCCTACGATTGCCTTAGGTTGAGAACCATCAAGAACCGGTGAAGGAATTGAAACAAAATAGCCGCACACTATCTTTAAAAACTATACTAGGGACATTACACGATGTATAACCCAGGTTCATAGTGTGTAACTTCAACATATTATATATTCTAAAAAACCCATTGCCTTAGATTAAAAGTACGTTATTAAAACCATACTTGATGTGTAATCACCATTCACGATGTGTACCAGTTCACAATGTGATCTTTCCTTTCACAATTTACATCTGTCACCCATTACAAGGCGTGTAATATAGTTAAATGGCATGTAATTAATCTACAGCATGAAAAAACAACCTTTTATTTGTGAAATTCCAACAAATATCTAATTTAACCAATATAGGTATCCTCCCAATCGCAATGGAGGGGAAAACCAAGACAAGGTTAAGGGCGTACCTTATGAAACAGTAACAATATGTTACAGCCACTATCATGGGTATATGGAAATTACCTATTATTAATAAGTAAATAAAACTTGTTCCAACTCCTGTTAGACACCTTATATCTCTTTATAGGAAATATTATACTAACTCCCATTAGTTTACAAGGTTTCTTACAAAACAATTGATCCAAAATAAAAGAATAAGAATCTATTCAATTTTCTCCACAAAAGCTCAATATGGATCCTCACTCTGATTTGGATAGATCTAATTATCTTAAAACTATGATTCCAATACGATTATCCCTTATTCAATATGAAATTATCAAACTCTACTCAAACACTCAATCTGTTCTTCCTCAGTCTGATTGACTCAATACGATGACTCGATATAATGAACCCATTCTCAATCTACAAATCTCAAACTCTTCTTAAATACTCAATAAAATTTTATTCAGTACAATGGGAACATTCACTTATAATTATTTAGTGATCCACCTTTTTTTCTTATATGAAAAGTTTAAATTAATGAATGATCTAAGCAATTATTTATAGGTGACTTAGAAAAACAAGAGCAGGAAACTTTAAAAACTTCCTCGCTTCCTCAGATTTCAAAACTCCAAAAATATCTCACATTTAAACTTAAAATTTGACTTCTTCAATCCTCCTCATATATATCCATGATTTATGAAAAATTAATTTTCAATTTTTTTCACTAAAACTCTTTATAAAACTTCTAAAATCTTCTTTTTGAGTCTTCTTCATAATTATCCTTCTCAGGAATTTTAACATTTATTTTGTTTGATGAAACTTCCTCAGCTTCAATGTGATGTATCTTCATCATCTTTAATACAATTTATCTTCCTTAGGCTATTATTATATGTCTTTATTTCTCATCTCATTATGATCTGCCTTTATTTTTCATCTCATTTTGAACTTCCTTTCTTTCTCAACTCATTACGACCTTCCTTCCTTTCTCAACTCATTAAAATTTGTCTTTATTTATCATCTCATTATGATAATTATTTATTTATCATCTCATTTTGATCTACCTTTGTTTCTCATCTCATTACTATTTTCCTTATTCCTCATCTCATTATGATCTTCCATTCTTCTACAGCTCATTATGGTCTGCCTTTCTTTCTCAGGTCATTACAATCTACCTTTCTTTCTCGTCTCATTATGATCTGATTGACTTTTCTTCTTAGGTTTATTCTGATGGAATCCTCATTGAGATTTAATTTCCCATTATGATGTAAATACCATTATGATGATTTTCTGATAAATATGGAAAGTATTCAATTATGAATCCACTTAGCAGCTTTGAAATTATTCAAACTTCATCATCTTTACACTTCCTTTATTCTAAAAACATATGAGTCTAGTACTACTAGATCTGATACAATCATTATGATTCCTCCATTTATTAAAAATATATTATCATGATAGTTTTCATGATTTGTGAGAAATTAATGATCATAAAATCATTATATAACTTAGGTTATAAAGTTTGATAACTTACTAACTCCTAAATTCACAAACTTATTTTAAAACTCTTCAGTAACAATATGAATTATTCAATTAGAAACTTCTATCTTTCTAACTCAACAACTTATTTCTTTCTCTAATTAAGGAAAAGGAAAACTTTCATCAATAAACAATATATACCTCTGATTATTATGGATATGATGATCTAAATCTGATGTTGCTCGATCTGATACTCTGAGTATGGTGTTTCTCAATCCAATCCTCTGAGTCTAGAAAATTCCTTTCTTAAAAATAAAAAATTTCTCCCCCTTTATGTTTGGGTTAGAACTTTTGGAAACTTTTAACTTTTTTACTTAGATAATTACAATGGACTGGTTCTAATTCTTGAATAACAAAAACATCCTTATACAAAACGGTTAGTTCTCAAAAAATACCAAAACATTGTTAAAATAATTTATCACAAAGATTATTCACCCTCGATGCATCAATAGGTCTCATGAGAAAAATTAGTTGGCCAAATTATATGGCCTTCTACCCATATATTTAAACTATCTTGTGAAAGGTCTTGATAATATGTTTCAGATATCCATAATTTTGCATTCTCTAATTATAAGATAAGTTATTGATTTCCATGTGATTATTTAATTACTTAGAATATATGTGGATAAGTTTCAATATTATATGATTATTTATATGGCTATATTTTATCATCATTTATTCCTACTATATTATGCTCTATTTTTTGTTCAAATGGCATGTGTTTTAATTATTTACCTTTCCATATTGATTATGCTTATTTAATCATGATAGCTTTTGTTATATGCATACCCTTACTAGTCATCTGAGATCACCCATTTCTTATGTTTTATTCAAGAAATGAGGAAGTTTTTTATGATTTATATGAAGGGATATACTAAGGGGAAATATTTCATTTTCAAAGAAAATAATTTGTATTTAATATTTTCAATTGTAATGTGAATTTCAAGTATGTATCTTGTTTACCAATACTACTAAATTATTCATTCCTTTGGAATGTTATTCCTTGTATCTTATTTCATTTTAATAAAGTAACCACTGACTCTATGCAACTAGGTTAAAGTTCTTTATAGTTGGTAGTAGAGGAATTTTAGTAGAAACCTTTGGAACTAGATTTAAGAAAATATAGATTATGAAACATAACACTATGATATAAATTCAATGTAAGTTTATAATAATATTTCTAAAGTTTGGGTAAGGTAGATATTATTTTGTTTACCTAGTAATACATACTTATCTAGATTCTACAAGTGAACTTGGTTCTGGAACAGATGTACATTGGGGTAATAACTTCAAAAAAGGTGTGACATTATTGACTTGAGGGTACCCTAGTATATGAAAATGGGCCTTACGATGCACGTTTATTGACAATACTAGGGGATATACTTGAGTTTATTAACATTTTATTTATGAACCATTATAAAGGGTTTGATAATATTTTTATGATTTGAAAAAATTACCAAAGAAACCATGTTTATTTTTATGAGATAATCTATTCATAAATTTTTCAATTTATGTTAAGTGTTTCACTAGTTATGGGGTTATACATTATGATTCATAATATTATGATCTAATCTAGTGTCTTTTATTATTTAGAAATAGTTCCTAGTGGAAGTATTGGAAATTGTATCTATGCACATAATCCATAAAGTAAGAATTATTGTTTCTCTGATGTGATTAAGCTGTTCTTTCAAAGTGAACTAGTCTCCAAAATATTCTCCTCATATGAGGACATAGTATCATGTACTATCTAGTTAGATAAATAATTATATAATTATTATTTATTTAAAGGGAATTAAGTGAAGAATATGATGATGCATTAAAAAAGGATAAGTGGAATAAGTGAGAAAAGTATTTTTTTTCCCCATGTGATAATTGTGGAAAGAAATGATTTTGTGCTTTCTTGAAGGGAATGGGAGTTTTCTATAAGTATGGAGATAAATTCCACCTTGATATTGATTTTAAGGGAAATAAAAAATCTTCCAAAGTGAAATTCTTCAACTATGAGTACATGGGGAACTATGAAAATGAATGCCCCAAGTGTCAAGGGGATATACCTCAAAAGAAGCTAAGGGATCAAGTTGAACCTTATGTTATTACTATATACTAAGTGGAATTATTCATGTGATTGTGTTTTTTTTTAAGAATTATGTTATAGGATTATTTTATCAATGAAACTCTAGTTATAATAATTATTAAATATATAAGGATTGTACTGCATTACATTTTCTTTAAGGATTTGAGACCTATGTTGAATAGTACTCAAGATATAGAAAAATGTTTTAATGGAAAGTTTATCTTTTTAGAAAACATGTTATTTATAGAAGATAACCCTTAACATGTGCTCAATGTTTTGATAATAATGATATAGGTATCTTTATGGGATATTATTGGTGACCATGATATTGGTTAGTTATTTTATGATTTGTATTATCTTTATTAGAGTTTACTACATGTTTGGTTTATAGAATATATTTGAAAACATGATAATTTATTTTTGGAAGCATGAATGATTTCATAAACTTTTTATGGTGATCAAGGTATTCATATATATGGAATGTGACATTAAGTTCCACTTTATATTTTCTAGGGAATATAATGTTGATTTAGCTACCTTAATTCTAAATTTGGTTAGACATATTTTAAATGATCCTTAAGGTTAAATATTTATGGAATGGATTAAGTTAAACTTTGGTTATTTTGTTTTTATTAAAGATAATATAAATATATTTTTACTTTTTTAGGGATCTTACAAACCGTTAAAAGTTAATTTTAGTGCTTTGGGTATAAAAAATAATTTTTGGATATTAATTTATTAAAGTAAGAGGTGAAGTGAAAATTGATAAAAAAAATCAAAGGATTAAATTGTGCTTATGAAATATAAATATATCAACTAATTATATTTTCTTATATTCTTATATAGTAAAATAATTCCTCAACTCTAGGAAAAATATCTTGAGATAAAAATGTTCTCCCATTAATCTCATTTCTATTGAATCAATGGTCTTTTAAATCCTTCTATATTTATAGTTTTTTTATGGTAAATTTTATCATAACTATGTTCTCTATAACTCTCTATTAATCCTTGTGTGTCAGTATTCTCTTTTATGTCCATATATTCACTTCCCACCTATGCTCTTCTACTTAGAAACCTAGTTATGTGATTATTACTGATAACCTTTGCACTTTTATTTCTCCCTTATCAAGAAGATGTTTTATTAACCCTTCTCATGATGTGGGATTTCAATAAATTTATTTTTAAATGTAAAGCACCTGATTACTAAGATCAAGATTAAATTGTGAGGATGCAATTTTTTTAAGGGGGTAGAATATAAAACCTTGAGATTTTAAAAGTGGAATTTCATATTTGATGGTGTATATGACATGAAAAACTAATATTATAATAGAATTTAACACCCAAATACATTATGATAAATTTATTTTTTCAATAAATTCAATGTTTATCTATTTATTATAAATAAAATATTTATTATTTTAAATAAAATGAAATGTTTTCTGAAAAACTGTATTTTTCTAAACGGTAGTTTATTCACGCTTTGCACACATGATTTTTATCACTTTTATAAAATTGGTTTGAAAATTTAAACTTAATTTTTTAAATATAAATATCAAAATTATCTTTGGGTGAATTTTTTTGGATTTGTTTGAAAATATTAATTTTTTAATAAATAGTGAAAAATACTGATTTTTATTGAAAATTGTCTTTTCATTTAAATTATTTACAAAGTTAAATTATATTTTAAATTGGTTTTAAAATAAAATTAGTTAAATTATATCACAAATTAACTAATTTATTTCATTTTAATCAATTTCATATTTAATTTCTATATTAAAACATTCTATACTTATGAGAATTTTCTCTATAGAAAATCGCTCTTTCGTTACAACTATGGTTTAATTTTAAATTGAATTCTACCACATATGTGAATTGAATTGGGAAAAATGGATTCAATAATTGTATTAAGAATAATTTATATTATCTAATAATTTCAACTTAATTTTTTCTATAATTAATATTGAAAAAAAAAGTAGAAGTTAAATTTCCACGGTTAAGGTAAAAATTGGTTTACCGGGGGTAAAACTAAGAAGATAAGGGTTTAAAATGACCTAAAACATTTAAAACAAAAATTTAAAAGAAAATATTTAGACCTTATAACCTATAAGGTTCTATAATTACACAATTTTTAGGCTTTCTTCATGATAAAATCATGGGTATCACTTTATCTTTTCAAAATTTTCATGTGTGTCCTCTCCCCCACTTATAAAAGGTCATCCACTCTCCTCCCATAATTACACTTACAAAACCTTTTTTTTAGTCCAATACCATAAAAAAAATACCTTCTTTAATTCTATACTCACGTCGTAGAGTCCTTTTTTGTATTATTAATTCCTCCTAATAATGTTTTAGGTATAAACCTAAAGAGGATCTCTAAAGAAGAGGTAAAATTTATAAATGTGTGTATTTGTTTTATTTCTTCTTCAACCTCATTAAAAACTTCTTAAACTGTGATATATTATAATACAATTTTATCCTATATACTTATATTCTATTATGTCAATTTAATAACTCATATTCTTCTCCACTTATTTCAAATGAGAAACGAAGTCGTTGATTGTGTGTACGAAGAACAACCGTCTCACGAACTGATGTAATTTGTTTTCCATAAGCCCCTTTAAATGAGGGATATAATGATGTATTTAACATATTTATACTATATTTATGAAATTATTATACTTATTTAATTATTATATAACATATATTTTCTTACTTTCCATTTTTTGGGGCATACGATAATGTCGCTCGTGTATAAGGAGGACTACCGCCTTGAGAAGTGATGTGATTTGTTTTTTATTTAAGGTTTAACTGAATGGTATTAAGTTTAAATTTAATGAGTATATGTAATATATATGATATAATAATACTTCTTTAAAAATAATATCACATATAACTTCTTACCTTCCAATTTGTTGGAAAATAATAACATCGCTTGTGCGTACGTGTGGATTATCGCCTCCACTTAGCTATGTAAAATGTTTTTCATTCTATTTTAACATGTATGGTAATAAGGATGTATTTAAATAATATAAATCATATATATAAAATAATAATTATTCTATAAATTTTAATTAATATTTATTTTCTTTTTTTTCCATCCGTCGAGAAAATTGGAAACAACGTTCATATGTACGTATGGCTTACCGTCTCCATGAACGGTGTAGTACATTTTATTTATATAAATTTAATAGATTACTATGAATACATATATAATGAATATATGTTATAATTATATAATTTTTAGCATTCTTTATATGGTTTAACCATGATCAAATTAAAAGGACCAAAATTACTAGACTAAAATATATAAGAAAAACGAAACAATTGCCACCCAAAATAATGATTTTTATAAATAATTATTAATAAATGGGTGATAAAATATTATAATAAAAACCTATATGGTATGATATATATTATTATGGTTTTTTAAAATATGTATAATAAACTAGTATCTATTATACAGGAGTTTCGGACATATACAAAAGAAGTCAAACCTGAGGTAGGGGTTTCTCGTCTCACTTTTACTTCCGTGAAACATATGCCAAATTTTCCTGTATATTGATTTTTATTATTTATTTATTATAGATTCTTCTATATGTATACCCTTAATCGGTATCTAAGATCACCCCTTTATTATATTTTATTTTCACTAGGATACCAGGAAGTGTTTTATGATTCCTCGTATCTTATTCCAACGTAATAAAGTAACCACAGACTCTTGGATATAGGGGTATGGGTATTTACAGGTAAGGTTTTCCAACTCAAATTCATCTCTTCGAGAAATTTTTAGTATTATGACCCTAATTTCATTAATGTGGTGTATATAATTTTTATTTGAGATATCTTATCATGAATTATATTTTAATCATTATATTTTATGTTCAATTACAAGCCCACTCTTTCAAGGGGTTTTGATTAAAATATTTCCCAAGATGAAAGGGTTATTTATATCAAAAATTAAATCCTTGAGACATGTTTATGTTATAAATATATCTTCCATTAAATGATTTATTCACTCCCCATGGGTTTATCTTTATTATATATTTTTGTTATTCATTTTAAATACTAAGATAAATTAGTTCCTTTTCATCAAATGGATTTTAATAAATTATTACCCTGGTTGTAAAGTTTCTGGTAACTAAATTTTCATTCATTGAGTTATGATCATCCCCATGGAATTAAAATATGGGTTCATTATAAAAATGATTATATTATGTGTTATTCTATTTTTTCTATAAATTTAAATTTCTAACACATAATACACATTTTTGAAATATTTCTTACTCATGGAGTATGTTACTCGTAAGGAGTATTGATAACTCAAGACTCTTTTCGTTAAATTATATTGTTTCATAATTAAATTATTTCTTCCATGATTTGATTCTCCTGGCCTAATATTTTATTATATGGTAATTTCTCTACCTCTATGGGGAATTATATATTTTTATATAAAAGAATGTTTTTTTTACTCTTTTCATAATGTGAGTATTAAAAAAAGTTATTTCTTAAATATTAAAAATGGGTTCTCCATTCACTTTAATATGTTTTTTATTCCTTGAAAATTTTATATAATATAATACTTATGTATTTTAAAAGGCCCTATTATTTAATATTATTTTTAAAGTTAATAGTTTTCAAAGATTTTTTACTTCACCTTTTGAAAAACACTTTTGAAAGTGACCCGTAACATCATCTTTTACATCAATCTTAAAAAAATAAAAAATATCTTTTAAGTTTTCACTTACATTTTAATTTTCATTGTAAAAAGTTTTTACCCTAATAGGTTTTATGTTTCACAATTTATAATATAATTTATATTTATATTTTATGGGAGTGAACTCAAAGTACCAAACAATCTAATTCTTGATCCCTTCTTGGGTGGTATTATTCCAACATTCTTTTTCATGGATGTTTTTCATCTATATCAATATACTTGTATGTTTCCTTTATTATAATGGGGTTGTGTTATTTTATAACCATCAACCTTCTTCCTATGGATGGATTATTATCAGGTTCTTCCAGCATTGACTCAACCATAAACTACTACATCAAATGGTTTTATCTTGAGGGATGCTTACAAAAAAACCTATTCCATTTATTTATCGGGGAACTATTGAAAATCCATATATTTGTTATTATAATATGTATTTTTATTGATTACTTTGGAATGTTGACTATGTATCATTTAACCATCCACCTTCTTCCCCTAGATGGTTTTTGATCATGTTGTCCCTTTTAATGAAATAGGGAAAATTAATGGCATTTCTTATGTTATTATTCTAATATGGATGATTATTGGAAAAGGTTATTATATTTTTTTTATTCTTTTTTTAATAATATGAATTAATTTAACTTAAAAAAGTGATGGGTGGGGATCAACATTATATAGCCCCTTTATGTAATGGTAGGTCTCATGAGACAAACATGCTTAATTATTTTTGTGTGTGCCTACCCAAAACTATATATTGACTTGACAGTAAGATAATAATGTCTAAGATCATGATTTATTGTCTTATGGTATAAAATTAGTTTTCCAACATTATTCTTTTCATCACCAAGGAACCAGTTATTGTTATCCATGTGGTTTTTTTATTTTTATTTCTATCCATGGATATATTATGCTCTTTGTTTGAGTTGATTATGGAATTATGATGATTACTTACTTCTTCCATAAAATTTATTACATGTTTATGCCATGATTTCCTCAATTTTATGTTTTCCCTCACTAAGTGTTTGATAACACACCTTATTATGTTTCCCCATGTTGTGTAGAAAAACATTACACATGATATTTCTAACATAAAAGCATGTGTAGAGAATTTTTGGGAGATATTGAAGAATAATTATGGATTAATTAGTTTCTTATAGTGGAAAATTTTTCTTTATTTGAGAAAGACATGGGATTTATTAGTTTATGATTTATCCTAATTCTATAAAGCTCTAAACCAAAAAGGACTTTGGAATGTATGTAATTCAATATTTTCTTTATGCCATGTAATTATGGGATAGTTATTTCCAGAAATCTATAGTTGGTACTAAAGACAGTATAAAAAGTATGTATTTATAAGCATGAGATATGGGAGTGTGGATTTGGGGTGTCATAGTAACTTTCCAAATTCATGTAATAAATATTGATAACAAGTATACACCCCTAAGTATATCAATGACCATATGAAATTTTATAAGATATTCTTTAGAGGATCTATCCATATAATAAGTCCCTACTTGTTAGCTCATGGATCTAACCATTGTACCTTAAATGAAACCAATTGTATTGTGTATAAGATTCCATTTATTCTAATATTTACATTTCAATGCAACCCTTAATACCCCATGATGATCATTGATTTGGGGAAAATCAAAGTCATGCATTGAGGGTATTTTATCATTTAACTATTCATATAAAATAAACTGAAGCATGAATGAATAAATAATAAATGGAATCTTCCTTTATTATAATAACATGATCCATTTAAAACTATTACATAAATACATAAAGTATCATATAACAAGAGATTTAACCTAACCCTTATGATTCTATTGTGATAATAGTTTTTTCAATCAATATGCTTAATTCTCCTCTGTATCTACCCAATTAATATTTGCATCACCTTTCTCAATGATCTCCCATATGAGATGGAATTTTTGAAGGATGTGTTTGGTCCTTTTGTGATATTGGGGCTCCTTAGCCTGAGAAACTACCCCATTGTTGTCATAATATAGCTCTATTACTCCCTCGATTCTAGGAACCACTCCAAGTTTATAAATGAACTACTTGATCTAAACATCTTCCTTCGTAGCATCTGATACTTCAACATACTCTACCACTCCTATCGAGTCCTTTATAATAGTTTTTTTGGAAATACTCTAACTGATAGCTCCACTATTCAAGAAAAAATGAATATATATTGAGATTTCATATCATCTATATTAGATTAGAAACTAGGATCTATGTAACCCTTTACACATAGTTCATCCTCTCCTCCAAAGACCAAGAAGATAAATTTAGTCCTTCTCAAGTACTTAAGAATGTCATCCACAGAAATACAGTCACTTTAAATAGGATTTTATTAGTATCTATTTGTTATAATAAAATTATAAGATATATTGGTTCAAGTACACAACATGGAAACTTCACCCATATATTCTTAATATTTGTGTCATAAAACACTAGTAAATACCCCTTATTGGGGTTATCCATGATAAACTACTTTATCACTTTACCAATATATGTGTTCGGACTTAGTCCAAGAAACCTAGTAGATATATCTCTATAGATATTCATAACCATTATATAGTAAACTTCACCCATATATTTAATTGAAAAACATTTACCCATCCATAGATTCACTAAGTTAAGAGTTGAGATATCATTTCTAATAACCTGTATGTCATGTACATACAATATCAAAAACTCTAAGACACTCCCACTAACTAGATTATATATATAGTATTCATCAGTATTTTTAATGAAATAAAAATCTTTTATTACATCATAAAAATAAATATTCTAACTCTAAGAAGGCCATTTTAGACTATAAATATATCATTGTAACTTGTATACATTAGAAGACTCGTTTGGAACTTAAAAACCATCAGGTTATATCATCTACACATCCTTGAATAAATTATTATTAAGTAAACATGTTTTTACATCCATCTGATATATATCATAATCATAATAATCAGTATGGCTAGAAAAATATGAATGGACTTTATCATTGAAAAGGGTGAAAAGGTATATTTATTGTCAATACCATGAATTTTTCTATAACCCTTTTTCACCAAGTGTGCTTTACTGGTAGATAAAATATCATCCATGTTAGTTTTATTATTAAAAATCCACTTACAACCTATGGGTTTTACCCCTTTATATGCATCCACCAAGTTCAAAAATTGTTTAGTGTGCATGAAGACCATTTCGGACTCTATGGATTTTGTCCATTTCTCATAATTAAAAATCTCAATGGCTTCCTGGTAATTGGTAGGTTCATCAGATATGAAAATTTCCTCATCATCATTTTCTATGTGAAATCCATATCTCACTAGATCTTGAAAAAATACTATGAGACCTCTAAGGCTCTTCTATAACTTTATTCGGTTCTTCTTCCACAACTCTTTATAAAACTGACTAAACCTCTATATTAGGAACACTTCCTATTTTTTTATTGATCATATTCAAGTTTAAATTTCCTCCCACTAACTAATCAATCAATTTTTTGTATTTCTAGGAATATACCATCTCAATCAGTAAACACTTTCTTTTCAGTAAGGTTGTAGAAATAATATCCCTTGGTTTCCTACGGATAACTAACAAATAAGAATTTTTCTATATTAGGTCCTATATTTTCAGAAGGTAATCATTTTATAATATCCTTAGAACCCCAAATCCTTATAAAAGACATAATTTTATATTTTATAGTCTATATCCCATATTGTGACTTTATAACTTATTTGGATAGAATGTGATTTAGTAAAAATATAGTAATATCTAGATCATAAACCCAGAATGTAATAACAAGGTCGCATGGACTCATCATCGATCAAAACATATCCAATAAGGTATGATTACTCATTTTAGATAAATTATTCCATTTTTTGTTATAATAGGATTGAGTTATGAAACAATTACACAATCTCTCATATGAGAAATGAATTCTTGGCTTAAGAATTTTTTACCCTGATCTGATCGGAGAAATTTAATACTTTTTCCCAATTGATTTTATACTTTATTCTGAAATAATTTAGACTTTTAAAAAGTTTCATACTTGTTTTTAATCATAAAAACATAAACTTATTTACTAAATTCACTGGTAAAATTAATGAAGTACTTGTAACCATAATTTTTTATGTACTCATTTCTCTATATACATAATTATGTTAGAGATAAAATGGTTCACTATACCTCTCACATTTTCTCTTAAAATGTGACTTTGTCATTTTTTTCAATAAACAATATTCACATATATAAAACAATTCATAATTGAATGAGTAAAATAATCCATATTTATGAATTTTTTAATTTGTTTCTCTTTTATATATTTTAGGTCACAATGCCAAAGGTTGGTGGGATTATAATCAACCTTGAATTTCTTAGTTTGAATGGTATTAATAGTATTATCCATATTTATAATGTATAAACCACTCAAAATATTCCTAATTCCATAAAAAATTTCATTCTTATATATAGAAAAACAATTTTTCTTAATAGTAAATAAAAATACCTTCTTATCCCAACAAGTTATATAAATAAAATTTCTATTTATGGTAGGAACATAGTAACAATTATCTAAATACAGAATCAATTCACTAGGTAGATATAAATCATAATTTTCAAATTATAATTTAATAACTCTTACTACATTACTGAAATGAATATTTACTTAACCCTTTATCAATTCCTACCCATCTTTGAGTTTTTATTTTTATGCACAAATTTGTGACACCCATTTGGTATGCAATAGCCACAAATTAGAGTTAGTGCAATTAATTTATATGAAATTTACAATCAAGGACTCTGAATATATCCCCTTGAGAACATTTATCAATTCTAGATACTAAAATGTTCATGTTTTATAAGTCATACCTATTAATGGTCTCAATAAGATTAGTGTAAAGTATACAATAATCTATAACAAAGTCATATCAATGGGAGAGTATCATGTTTTATAACTTTTAATTAAGCACTTTTAATGATAATTATCCCACTAAAATAGATGAACCCAAACATCATATTCTTTTAGTGAGTCAATATTATTATTTCATTAAGTAATTACCACACATTGGTGTGAAACACATCGAGTTAGTTATTAAAATAGGGATTCATCCCAATCAAAATAATTTGGATTATTGGATAGTTGAGTGGAAAACTATTTATACATATCCATCATATAGATAATACTAAACTATATTCCTCTAGTATCCCAACCCTTGGGGTTTTCTAACTAACTATAAACTCGAGAAAATATTAAAACAAACTAAAAAAAGAAAATCTTAGGGCACACCTCTTTGATGTGAAACTTCCCAGTTAGATGATCAAAATTCAATTATTATTTTATTCCCTTACACAAAATAATCTAGGTTCACCCCACTATGGTGTGAAACTACCCAATTGTACGATTGATTCCTTGAAAAGTTTCACTTTGTAAGGAATTAGAAACTTAGTATTTAAGGGGTTTTCAAGTCTCACTAATTTAATTTACACCACAAACATATTAAATTCATAACTGTTACATCATATGTAATATTTATCTTCTCATGTTTTATTCCTTTTTGTGTATACATTGTTGGATTTAAAGAAAGGACTTATAGTGATTTTACCTGAGAGGGGGTGAATAAAGGTATGTAATGTATTTGAAAATTAAAACACTTAAACCTTAAGTGTCTCACTTACCCAATTTGATCCTAACCTCTCAAACTTGAGGGTCACTTGTTATACTCTTTTAATGGATATGATTTATATTCCTTGATCAATTTTTGTGTGAATTTGTAAATTAAATATGGATGTGAATATTTACTTGGTTCACCCTCATTGGGCTATGTCCAAGAAGCCTGCAACATCATTTTCCCATGCACCAAAATCCACTATAGAGATCATTGATCTCAAGATTCACTCCCCTTATAAATGTTTAGTCTTAGTCACTCCTCTCCAAGGCTTATTGCCTTGAAAGGTTTAGGGTTGGTTCACTTTCACCTAATACTCATTGTCGGTTCCCTAAAAATCCTTCATCCTTTAATCACTACTCTAAGAAGTATCCATACATAGTATAAGAACATGTAGGTCCTTTTTCCAGCAATACTATCATGGAATAAATCCTCAAAAATATATAGATGCTTTTTTTAAATCCACTTGTTCCTCACCTTTACAATATATGAATATCTCCTTATAAAACACTTATCCTTTATTGTTAGATAGAAAAAATCATCTTATTATTTGGAAGAGTCTTCAACAGATTCCAAATATTCAATTATTACATCCCCTCATCTAGAAAAAATATCTTCCTCTTATGAAAATTTAATATGTATATGTTTACAACATTAAAACATTATTCCATTCAATATACCCTTCCAAAAATACGGAGTTTATGCACCCAAAAACTAGACACCTAGAAGGATCATCATGGGATTTGAAAACCACCCATAACTCCTACAAAATCTCATCTAAAAATTTCCTCATAGTCACATTATAACTAATTCATGGACACATAGAAAAACACCTCTTGAAACATGATTTTTTTTTTCAAATAAATTTAGCAATATAAATGCTTAAAATCCTTCAATTTAAGCTAAAATCATGATAAAAAATAGATATCCATTGTATTTGAAACATTTAGACTGGTTCATGCATCGCCAAAGTAGATCCCTCCTTATTTTTCATGTTTAATCCCAACGC
Source organism: Viscum album (assembly GCA_963277665.1). NCBI lineage: Eukaryota > Viridiplantae > Streptophyta > Magnoliopsida > Santalales > Viscaceae > Viscum > Viscum album. The sequence goes on from OY728159.1 coordinate 1,224,289,689, forward strand.
AACTTACACCATATCCTAGTGTAGTACACTAATCTGTTTTGCCTCCAAAATGGTGAAATTTATGGGTGTAGTCAGTTAATACAATCCATTTTGGCTAGAAACTTCACCTTTCCACCATGGACACTTCTACTATAGGTGTGTTCCATCCTGTTTTAGCCTCTTTAAAACTTCATGTCTTCAACATATAACATTTTCATCACTATGGATTGTATACTATGATGTAGTGCACAAATTTTAGTCATTTTCTATCTACGTGTTGAGCACCATAGAATGCACCATGGGTAGCCTATCCATTTTGGCATGCACCTTCACCTATCCACCATGGCTTGTCTCGCTATGGGTGTGGTCTAGATACCTTGGAAATTTCATCTAGGTATAGTGGAAATCCACCATGGGGAGAACCAAAGCATCATCCATGTTCTATTTTCTTGTTTTGGGCCATATCTTCTTCACAACACACCCAAGATTATGGTTGTGGTGTTCCCTAGCCTTTCTTCCACCTTCACCACACCCTCCATCATGGGTGTGGTCTTGCCTATATTGTTCACCATAAACTCTCCATCCCTTTCACTATGATTACCATGACCTTTCTATGACGTGTTTTCCCATATTCACAGAAACATACCCTCAACCATGGGTGTGGTATTTCCCAGTTGTTTATATCATACTCTTGTTCAAGAAAACTCAAAGTACTTCACTTTTAAACTGCATACACTTATCCAATCACCTCTTTTTCAAAAATTCTAGTATTAATATCAGTTAATCATGATGTTAACTACTCACCTTATTCATCACTATTGGGATAGACCAATCTCTTAACCATCACTTGACATGTTTTTCAATAATACTATTATCAATAAATCCAACTTTCTGCCTTGGGATTCCAACACACATCATGTCATCAACCTTGACCTTCCTTATCTTCAAAAAATCCAACATCAATCCTTTGGTATTACTAACAATATCACCCTTTTTAATTTTTTGACAATACACAACACTTTAAAATATCTTACTCCCACTTATTGGCAATGAAATACAAAGGTATCATATTCTACCTTTAAATGAGGGAATTTTTCTATAAATTTAAAAACTATCCTTTTGAATGGGATTAACTTCTACTTTAATTTTAAAATCATTATATACCTTAATATGTGGTAATAAACTATAATAAATTTCACTCTCCATTAGTCTTTGAATTCCAAGAGGGTCTCGTTGTGGGATTCAACTCCCCGTAAGGATTAAGTGGATATATATTGTTATCTACCCCTATTTCCAGAATCTTATTTTAACCAAAAATCATCTATGATGTATTTTCTCTAGAGATTCATTTAGTGAATTTTCCACTTTCATATATATATTTCAATATATCCTCTTAGTACCAAGACTAATATTGGTAAAGGAAATAAATGTTTTATAGAAAACAACAAGGTTGTCCATGTCATTCCTGAATACCATAAAACCAATTAATAGCTCTGTCTTTTTCATTTCACAACACAATGTGTGATCTCCATCACTTCACACCAAATGGCTAGTTTGTAACATTAAAGCAAATTTTTGTGAGGTTCATACCACATAATGAAGAAATTGATACCAATCGTTAATAATTTGATGAAAATTATTGCAAGAGTGGTTCAATTTGAACAAATAATACCATTTAAACTCTATGATTTTAAAAACCTCACAAGCTTAAAAAACTTCTTATTAGGCTTAATAGCCTTTAATTTTCATAACAAATCCTCTTTATTCTTTGTCTCTTAACACCACCTTTTGATACCACTTATTATTATAAAAAATGTGGGAACCTCTTGTTGGAAAAAATATTCAAATTTACAAGATTTTGGATACATTGAAAACCATCAGATGATACTAAACACCAAACCACTTTTCAGAAATACAAATATATGAATATAAAATTCATTTTCTCTACTACTATTATTTCCCAAACAACTTCTTACTTTTTTCCCTAATTTAAACAAACAGCTCTACTGAACATAATTTAGGACTTCTTTACATGTATTTTCAACATATAAATTCTCCACAAGAATAAAACCTCTGTATTTATACCAATTGATACATATAGATATCAATTAATCTTTGAAACTATACTAAATTCACCATTTTCATTCACATTTCTGTTTGTCTAGATTTTTATTTAGTTCCAAACAATTATACTTCTCTAGAAAAAATGTCCCATAGATCTCTTCTCCCCCATAAACATAAACATATTAAAAAAATAAGAAACAACAAATTATAGGAGCATATGGGTACCTATAATTTCATCAAGTTTAGTAATAGGGATTTTCAAGATGTACCAACCCATCACATTCAATATTTATTTTTTACTTTATATTTTAGAGAAATAATTCAATAATATCTTCAAGGTATTCATTATTATTTGTAAATAGAAAACTTGACCTATTTCTAAAGTATATTCCTTATTTGATACCTTTTACACACTTTTATTTATATATTTGAAAATCTTCATCTTTCATTGGATTGGTATTTTCCACAATTGTGGAATCAATCACACTTTGAACTTGTATCATATTATGTAGAATCTCTAAGGGATCTTACCTCCAGATTTATTGTCCTTTGCATATTCCACATTTTCCCGTTATTTATTTTTGTAGGACCACTTTGGATAATATCTTTCTTGATATCTAAAAGTTCTATCTTTTAATATGACTTCTTCATAGGTGGATTCACTTTTATTTCCCCTTATTTCATAGCTAGAACAACCTCTTGATTTTGCTTCAATATTTTTATTATTTTACTCCAAGAGAGATGTTATTAGAACCCATATTTTTTTACTCGATACACTATATATAGATGATAATTTTCATCCTCTAAAACATTAAACCTATTTCCAAGATTGATAAGACTTTTTTCAAGATAATAATTCTCTCTGTAATTCGTTAAAGTAAAGTTTCTCTATATGGATTATTTACCCTTCCATGTATTTCTCCAATTACAATACCTTTTTATATGACCATGGTTAGAGAAAATAAGTCAACTAACATAATAATCATACCTTATTTGGTCTCTTATTGATTGATATATTAGCCCGACTGCCCAATTCTTCCACAATGGAAGTACTTTGGTGCCTCTTTATTTTTTAGAACCAAACTTCCTAATATTTCCTGGAAAAAATATTATCATCCAAATTTTAGATCTAGGATATTTATTTATTTTTAGTCTGATTTTGGATAAATATTCATATTCTCACTTGAGGCATTTATCCACTCCTTGAGTTCTTTAATCTTCATTTGCTTTTCTTTTATCTGAACAACCATCACCATGAAATTTGAAGCATCATTCATACCTAATTGTCTCATTTATTCAATTTGGGTCATGAGAGGTATGGGACTAGCCTTTAACTCCTTATTTATGGCTATTATATTCAAAATATCTTGGTATAGTTATTTAATCATGTTACTTTTTCTTTCATATTTATTCCCATATTCTTCGTATTGAGATTAAAGTTCACTTCTTCTAGTCTCAATATTTTGTTTTTACATGAATAATTATTCATCCACTGAATATTACACTCCATGTATGGTTCTATATTATTCTTCTTTGACATTGTATGATCATTCCTTAAAATATTAACTTAATGTTGTTTTCTATTCATCACTAAATTCACATCTCTGTTTTAGCTACAAGAGAGAGTTTGAAAATACACATCCTTTATCCACATGATTATTAGAAATATAAATATCATTAAGTTTAGATTTTACCTCAGTTGGAGAACATGACTACTAGGATTCTTATTTTTTTCTTATTTCCTTTTTTAATAATTTTTTTCTCACTTGGAATTTCTTCTTTTCCAAACAAATCTCCTGATTTCATCCACATGACTTTACAGAACTTTCAATGATTCATATTTTTTTCAAATATTACTAGTGATACTACTTTAATTTCTCTTTAACCAAATCATAAAGTATAATGATTATTTTATATGTTTCATATATAACTTTGTGTCTACTCTACAGAACTATTTAATCTTTAAAAAATTCTTAAGGACTCCAAGAGATTCATACATGAAATAAAGGAATGCTTTTTTTCATGTTCTAAAATCCATTCCATAAAAGAAATGATGCTTTATTGTGGTTGTAATTTTTCTTCAACAACTTCATATCAAGTTTTATCAATAAGAATTAAATAAAAATGAATATATACTTTGATGACACTTGTTGGATTTAAGTAAGGTACTTTGAGTGACATTTCCCTAAATGGGGGTGAATCAGGGTATGTAATGTCTTTAAGAATTAAAACACTTGAACATTAAGTGTATCACTTCCTTGATGGGATCTTGACCTCTCAACCTTGAGGGTCATTTATTATGCTATTTTACTATATATTATTTAAATTAATTGATCTTTTTTGTGTGCATGTATAAAGTAAACATGGACATGAGTGTTTACTTAGTTCTCCCTAATTAGGATACATCCAAGGATAATGAATAAGTGTTGTGTTTTACACCAAAATACACTATATATCTCACTAATATAAGGGTTAAATTCCCTTGAAAACGTTTTTTATTATTCACTCCTTTCCCATGGTTATTTTAGGGTTAACTCGCTATCTTCCAAGTCTCACTACTAGATCGTTGTTAATAATTCCTCCTTTTCTCACTAATATAGGAAGGATCCACACATAGTTTATATAAATTTAGGTCTCTTATCCAAAAATGCTATGATTATTAAAAAAATATATAGATTCTCAATTGAAGTCCACTTGGGTTTTACCATCACAATATGTGAATAAACCCTCATATATCACTTCTCATTTTTGTTAGTTAGAATACTTATTCTTCTTCTTTGGAATAGTCTTAAATGGATGACAAATATTAAATACTTCCATTACCTCACCTATAAAAAACCTATTCCTATTATAAAATCTAATATTTTTATATTCATAGTGTTAAAATACTTTTCTGGTCAATATCCCCTTCCATAAATAGGGAGGTTATGCACCCATCTACTGGACACTTGGAAGGATCATTATGGGATTTGAAAATTTCCCATAAATCATCCAAAATATTCTCAATAAATTACCTCATAATCATATCAAAAACTACTTCATGTAAACCAATAATAACGCTTCTTATAGTGTGATTTTTTTATAAATAAATTCACTTACATAATTATTACAAATTCCTTCAATTCAAGCTGACGTCATGGTCAAAAACCAAGATCCATGATATATAAAACATTGAATACTAGCTCATGAATAACCAGAGTGTATTCTTTAGAATTTTCTATTCCTAATCGTAACATTCCTTTCACTATATACTATTTTAAAACACTAAGCCAGTTTTCCTCCAAAATGATGAACGTCATGGGTGTAGTCACCTACTACAAGTTGTTTTGGCTAGCGACTCCACCTCTCACCCATGACCACTACTAATATAGGAATTTTCCATCCCATGTCAATATCTTTTTAATTTCATGTATTCAAAAAATAATAATGTAATTAACACTAATTTTATACTATGACTTAGTAAAAAAAATGTATGTCATTTTACCTCAACACATTGAGCACCACAACATGCACCACAGAAAGCCTGATAATTTTTTAAATTAACTTCATCTATCCACCATGAATTTTCTTGAAATTGGTATGGTTCATCTTCCTTGGTCATTTCATCTAGGTAAACTAGAAAAAACCACATGTACCACCATGATGTGTTACCTATTTCTAGTTTCTCATTTTGGGATATCTACTCTTCACAATGGGTCAAAGACTATGGGTGTGGCCTTCCCTGGACTTTCCTCTACCTTTACCAAACTCTCCACCGTGAGCGTGTTCTTTCCTATATTGGGTACCATAAACTTTCCATCCCATGCACCAATATCCTCATGGTCACTCCATGACATTTTGTACCATATTCATAAAACATTCCCTCAACCATAGGCATGGTCCTTCTTATCTAGTCATGTTGCACTCCTATGAAAGATAACTCATAATGATTCATTTCTAGAATTATTCAACTTGTCCAATCACATCTTTTTTAGAAATTCCAACATGAATTTAAATTAATATTGAAGTTAAAAACTCACATTTACCATCACTATTGGGATCAACAAATATCCCAACCACCACTTCATCACTTTTTCCATCTTTAAAATTCTTTTGTTAGCAATGATATTATCAAAAAATACAACTTTTTGCATTAGTATTCCAACATACATCATTCCATATTCCTTGTTTCAAATAATCCAACATAAATCCTTTTGGATTTATTTAATACATGATTTTAATGATTTAGTTTTGGAATCCCGATTCCAACCACGTAATTTATGTGTTCATACCACATTAATGTGGAGCTCTTTATATATCACATAAGTTAGTGTTACTCCTCCCAAAATATAAGTAAAGTGTATTCATACATATCTTAATACATTATATGCATGGTTTATATGAACAATTCATGTAAATTCATATTGCTATATGATATTGAAAATATCCACATGAGTAAGCTCAAAGTGATAGATAGCCAACCCCATTCACCTTTCTAGAATAAGGCATAAGCCTCCAGGCCAATAGGTGGTCTGACCCAAAGTCCCTCTCCCTAAGGAGTCTTTTATCAAAAGATAATTTAATTCATGATATCTCAAACACCTAATATGCAAAAACTATTCCCAAAAAAATTCTCAAGCTTGTAGCAATAATTACAAACTGAGGTCAAGGTAAATGAAGGCTAAATTTTATGACATCGAACCTATCATGTCATCGAGACTCTATCCTTGAAGTAATTTATCAAATAAATTTTTCATACACAATATTAATATTTCTCAAACAATTTATTAAACATGAATATAAAATGAATTTAATTAATAAATAAACATTTTATTTATTTTCAAAAACATGAGATAAAAATTCAAAAACATTTCATAAATAAATTATAATTATAAAAATTTAATAAATTATAAAGAATATAAAACAAATATTCATTTGAATATGAACTCTTTTATATTTTGTATTATAAGAAATTTATATGATATTTCATGAATTATAAAAATTTTATAATTCAATTTCTATTATATAAAATTTTTATATAATCCAAACATTATATATATATATATATATATATATATATATATATATATTGTAATTTATAAACACTATATAAATTACACTTTATGATTACCAAATAGACTATTTTATTTATACATCATAAATCATGAAATATAATTTTTTGTAAAAGGTATTTTAAATATTAACCTTTAATATTTGGGGAAAATGTTTCATAAACATTTATTTAATTAATTATAAAACTTTTCTACTTATTTAATTAATTTATAAAATCTATATAACTTAAATATTCCCAAAATACCTTTTATAGTGATTTATAAACATTTTATAATCCATTAAAATAATTTAAAATTTAAAAAAAAAAATAAAAAAAAATTAACCTTATGTAGAATGCATATTTTGCATAAGGGTAACATGCCTTTACCCTTAAAGAGACAATATTCATAAGGATAGTATGCCTTTACCCATATGTTATCACTCTGTGTAAGGGTATTACATTTACATAACTTACGATGTGTAAGGGAAACACAGTGAATACCTTTATATATCATGTTTGAAGAAAGGGTATTACCTTTACATAAACCTCTTATGTAAGGGTGTTACCTTTATACAACCTATATGTGTAATTGTAACATAGAGGTTACATTTATATAGACTTTCTATGTAAGGGTATAACTTCTATTTATCCTTATTTAATAAGGGTAAATCATATTTACCTTTACACATCTCACATAAAGTCATGTAACTAGAAACAGGTTAATGATAACATTTTTATTCATTTTAAATTAATAATATAAATCAAAACTAGTGATCAAAACTTGTTGTATTTATTTAATAAATGAATTTTGATACCATTTATGGGATTTATTTAATCATCTAATGGTTATTTTAAGGAAAAAAGAAAACCCAACACATGTCAATCTTTCTTCAAGAAATCAAACATAAAATATTATCATAAAAAAGAGTATCAGAAATACCTAATATTACAATACTAAAATATCCATATTCTCTTAATGATGCAGTAACATTAATAAGATCATCAAAGTATAAAAAAATTATTCCTACCACTGAGAGAATACACCTCCCTTTGGATCCTAGTTTGTAAATTGAAGATATCAGTTTCTCAAGAGGGGTGTTAGAACCTTCTTTATATAAGATAAATAAATAATCGAATGAGGAAGAGGGTTTCATATTTAATTTACCAATCTACCCACACAACAAAAAAAACCCTTCCCTTATATATTCCAACCCTAATACTCTTTATTTAATGAAGAATGTTGGATATCGAATTCCAACACCTGTCATTGAATGCTACATCTAGTTGGGTGACTATTTCATTTAACAATTCAATAAAAAAATGAAAATCTTGAATAAAATAACTCTTTGGTTTGTAAATAATAAGTAATTTATGGGATGAAGTGGAAGTGATTGCACAAGTTTCATCACATGAAATAGTCGAAGGGTAAATGAATCATAAGAATGTTTTTCCCATTCATTTCATGCATGGATTTTACATTCAATTACAACAGTGTTTTACTGGATAATATATGATCAAAAGCTTTAAGAGGGTGATAATTGAAGTTGTAAAGAGTACATACAATTTTCTCACAAGAATGAGATCTGTTTGGAAGTTACAAACTCTGAATAGATCTGAGTTCACTTTACAAAATTCATACAGGCAATGGAAATTAATTCCTCAATAGTCCAAAAATTAGGATGATAAATTAAAATCAATCATAAATTAAACAAAATGTAATGGAAACAAAACATATTGTTCGAGTTGAAAATCCAAAAAAAATTATAAATAATATTATAACCATAACTTCTAATCAAGGGAACTCTTTACTTTTATCCAAAAGCGGGTGGAGGTTTAGTAACCCAAACCAAGTTATACAATTTCTCTACTATGAAATTATCCAACATACCAATTGGAAGAAATAAGTTTTGTGCCATGAAAATTGTCGACAAACCCATTGGAAGAAGGTGGTTCTTTCCTAGAGATTCTCTCTAATCAGCAAGATCAATAGTAATTCAACACCCTAACTTCATCAAACACATTGGTTTTAAAGATATAGTTTCATATCCATAAAAACTATTTGATCCTAAGAGATTGTAATAAATTATTAAAATAATTATAACTAAGATATTTTATATTTAGAACCTCACAATCAAAATATATAATAAACAAATAATGAAAAATATTACAAGAGAAACTATCAAGAACACTAAGTAAGTGTAATCTTAATATATAAATATTTTCAACTTGTGTATAAATTTTATAACTCATCTATTCTATTCCTTAAAGCTCAGTTCAATTTATATTCACTATCATAACAAATCCAAATATAACATCTGAGATCTTCAGGTTCAGTTGTATCAAACATGGAATAAGCTATATATTTTTTTATATATACTTTAGTGTGAATTCTCAAAGCTCTAAAACACAATGGATCGCTTTAGTTCAACCGAATTTAAACAATTGAAATTTAAGTTCTGTATAATAAAAACACTAACAAACAACTTAAAGTTAAATAAATTTCAATGAATAATACTGTGATTTTAAAAACAAATGATAAAAAATTTATCTTTTGACTTAATAATATCCCCCTTTTTATAATCACAAGACATAGAATAACAAGTAAAATTTACTGAAATATAAAATGAAAAACTTCCTTTAAATTTCAATGAAACTCACTCTCCCTGAGTTTAACAGCAAAAAATCTCACCCCCTTGAAACAACATCAACAAACACATTAGTATAAACAAAGTTTCCTCCTAAATAGAAGAAAAAATTACGAAACATGTTCATCTAAAAATTATCCCCTGTAGACGCCGAAAAAGTCTGTAACTCTCAGAGGAAGTTTTGAAATGACAAAGAGAATTCATATTCAGACTCGGAGGCCCGGTCCGGATGGCCCGGAAGTGGTGCGCGAAATTAATAAGGGCCCGCGAGAAAAACTTGTTCTCGCGCGAAGGAAGTCCGGGGTTCGTGGAAAAAACACCGGGATGGCGTGCAATTTTGTATGCCCAGTTCCGCACGCTGAGGCTTTGTGTGCTGACTGGTCCTAGCGCGGAAGATTTCACGCGCTGCCTGGATTTGGCGCCAGCATATACCTATAAATATAAGGCGATCCCAACCATTTCGGGGTTGAGGAATTCAGACCAGCTCCCGTGCGCGCAATTCGGACTCTCGCACGTGCAAGATGACTACCAGGTAATTCCCCTTTTCACACAACCTTGCCCTGCGGTTCGCCTTTGCACACTACCCCACTGGATTAAGTGAATTTTCCAAATCCTCTGGGTTCTTCCTTTGCACGCAATCCTTTCCCCTGGTGCGCAATCCCTTCCAATTGCGCGCAATCCCTCCGATAGGTTTTTCCATGACCTAGGGATCGGCCATTGCCCCCGCACGCAATTCAAGCCCTTTGCACACAATCCCTTGTACGCGCGCAATCCTCTGACCCAATTGTGTGGCATCTCGGTGTTTTGCGTGCAAACCTTCTCTTTGCATGCAAAACCCAGGACCCCTCACCTTGACCAGCGCCCGATGTCTTCTATGTCGGGCATGCACGTCATGCGTTGTTTTCCCGTACGGCCTTCTAGGCTCGTACAAAGTAACCTCAAGGTCCCTTGGGTGGTGTTTCCCGTTGCATTTCTTTGCCTTATGCTTCTCCGCATAGGCACGCTAACGGCTATTTCTTCTTTGCATAGCCATGCTAACGTGGACCCCTCGATGGTTCGCCCTGCGGCCCCCCTTCACTATGGTCTTGCCGATGCCTTCCATCCCACAAGGGGTAGAGGGTGTTGGGCATGTAATCCCTAGGGGTGTGGAGCTAACCCACCTCGTCCAAGCTATAGGACATTAAACTGCTAAGCACCTCATCCTTAACACATGACATTAAACTGTGGTCTGACCCCGTGCCTCGCACGCAGGGTCCCCCCAGCTCGGACATTCTTTACTCCTCTCATCTCCACAGGAATGGAATCTTCCTCGCATGGAATGAGATCCTCCTTGTCGGAGTGGTGTTTGTCCACAGGGGAAGGTCTGCCTCAGAGCGTAAGCCCATAGCCTCTCTTGCGGAAGGTTTCTCCCATCCACCTCCGTACTTCCCCACTGCCAAGGCTAGTGGATTCCCTTTCCCACTGTGCTTTGTCACACCACGGGCCTCCATCCTGGAGTAAGCCCTGGCACCAAGGGCTGCTAACCACGCGTAAGCCCCTATTTCCTCTTTGGGCCACTCAAAGAGTAATCCCCTTTCCGCTTCTCACGGACGCACCCTTTGTGACGTGATCGTCTGGTCCCTACTGTCTCTTGTTTCTCACACCGAGAATGACTCACGTAGGCTTAGAGTAAGCATCGACCATGGCATCCACCATCATGATCCGCCTTAGAGCGAAAGTCCCATCCCAGCGAACTACGTGGACTTTGATCCGTGCTAACGCATGGTACGTAGGAAGCCTCCACGAGGTTCAATCCCACCACCCGGTCACTCCAACTTCTTCATGTCGGTTTGCCAACACTTTGGGATGCCTCAGAGCATAAGCCCCAAACACCCTCATCCCACATGACATTAAACTGTATGCCCCAAACTATGTAGGACTTTGATTCGTGCTAACGCATGGTATGTAGGAAGCCTCCATGAGGTTCAAGCCCATCACTCAGTTGTTCTGACCCCTTCGTGTCATTTCACCAGCGCCATTATGGGTCACCTCAGAGCGTAAGCCCCGTATTCCCCATCATGAGCCACCTCAGAGCGTAAGCCCCATAACTCACACTCACATCTCATCCTAACCTCTCCCTCAATCCCACGTGCCTCGGGAATCTCATGCCCTATCCCGGAGATCTTACTTCCTCCAGGCTACAATCCATACGTTCATTATCACGGGTCGCCTCTTTAGGTGTCCCACCGTATCACCGAACTACGCAAACTTTCATTCCCTGCCATGGGGATATGTAGGAAGCCTCCACAAGGTTCAAGCCCATCACTCCGTCACTCATCCTAATCTTTACCCAGGCCGCCACATCCTGGTGTGATCATTCCACCTCATTCCACTCCATAGTAACTGGGAAGCCGCCCACGTGTTGGCCCCAATATCGGTGTTCCCCCTAGGGGGTCCTTCAATCTGATCCACTCTCAGTGTTCCGATCAGTCCGATCCGTCTCCGTAAGACGTTAAACTTGTGGCATACCCTGTGTTAAATATGGGAAGCTAAGGAAAACCTTGGATGGTACACAATTCCCCACGTTCGATGTGGGATGCCTCGGGCTTCCGCTCCCTCGAGAAGCCCTATAATAAGGGACAGAAGATAGACATGCCAATCCCCAATGTCAAGGCGCGCTGACGACACCCCAGCGTGACCATTCTCCTCACTGAAGGTTGCTGCCCTGACCAGACCCCCTGAAGTGTCTCGATGGAAGCAGCGTAATTAACTGGCGTCCATGCAGATATGGCGCTAGGAACAAGTTTCACAAACCCGTATTAAATCTATGAGGGAGACTCGGACTAGGTGACGAGCTCCAAGGAGGAATCCACGGAAGGAAGAACCGACATCCCATCATCCCTATTTCAATCAAGGAGAAGACGTCCCTGAATAAGGAACAGATGTCGCCCCGCCTTTGGAAAGCAGGAATGCAGGGCAACAAGCCGCGCGTCTTCCCCCCGCGTGACGGATGTGCACGTGCCCCGGTGTAAAAGCATCGGAAACAGAAAATGGTGAACCCGACGTGAAGCTCTTCTCCTCAATATGGAGACTGGTAGCGTTCGGGGTGTTGGAAGATTAGCATGTCACCAGGTCCGGGCACCTAGCACCGGGATGTGTAACCCACCAGGGGTTTAGGTAGTCAGGACGTTGATCATTCTATTCTGCAATGACGTCAGTGTGGATCCCTCTCACTGATCACGGAAGACGGAATGACGTTGGGCTATTGGTTGTCGATTTCTCTGTTCCCTTTTAGCGCTAATGGGTTCATCTCCCTGCTTCCAAGAATCAGATCGCTACATTCGGGGCTCGATCGCCACCTGCCCACCGGCACAGGGGTAGGGACAGTACCGACGTGGCCACCCCGCGTAGCCCCGCCTTTCCCACAGCTGCTCCAACTCTAACTGCTGAAACTTCTAGGCCCTCACGCCCCCTCTCCCCGTCAGAGATCATCCAACGAAGGGTGATCAACGACCTGGTTCGTAGGTACGAGGAGGAAGGGGTCATCCCCACCAGGGACATGGACCGTTTGGATCTAGAGGCAGTTGCGCCTCACCACCATCACCTCCCCCGAGGGTCGCGTAGGGAGCCGTCGCTCCCCACTCCGACGTTCAACCGCTTCGAACGCCTATCCCCGGAGCACCTTGACAATGCCCTCCCCTACGCCGATGAGGTGGGGGATTTTCAGGTCCACCCGATCGGAGACCCATCCCAGGGGTTCACGGCAAGAGCCCCTGCCAGGCTGAGTCGACGCCACCGCCCGACTCCCTGGGCCGAGGAGAAGGAAATCTCTATGCCTGCACCACCGGCTCCAACCCATCTGACTCGACGCCAGCGTCGGGCGCGAGCGGAAGATAGTGCCCACCCTGGGGCACCAACATCAGCAACCATTGTGGCCCGAGCCACTGCTGACTCCTATTACCAGACCCCCGCACACGTTGATCAGGGGCAGTTACATGCCCGACCTGGATCGAGGCCCCGACCGACCCACAGGCAGGTTAGGCCGAATCTCTCGGTCACTGGCACAGGAAATGGCCACCGCAGACCAATTCGAAGTAGTGCCACCCACCATGAAGGTCCATTATGTTCCACTGATCTGGAAAGAAGAAGGCTTCTCCGTAATAGCTCTGCTCCGGGTATGGATTTTACCAGCGCTCATTGCACTGGGTATGAGGTCACTTCCCCTACCGTTGGCCGCGAGTATGGAGCCATTGCATATCTGGTCTCTCACCCACATGGAGGTCCTCCCCATGTCCCTTTCGACATCTGTCTTGGTGATTCTCGCACCTCGGCCTTTAGTCCTCTCTACCGCAGCACCATTGCGTCCAGGGGACTCCTTGACGGAAATCATCCTTGCCCTACGGATCCACCCAGGGGTAGGAAGGAAGGACGTTGTCACCATAAGAGGAATGTCAGGGGAGTCCAGATAGAAATCAGACCAGTCTTTTTCTCGGACTCTGAGGTAGATTACGACTCGACGATGGAACCTTCCCCCCAACCCTTTGAGTCGAGGGAAGGGATGGGGATGCGGTGTGTCAATCTCATACTCCCCAAATTTGAGATCCGCATGATTCCCTCCTCCATCCAAAGGTATATCCAGGAGGATGAGGAATTGGCGTACCCCCAGGGATCAAACCTGCAGTTACCGTTGGCCTCCCCAGAAGCACCTTACACCTCAGTCAGGGAGGCTGGGGAACTTTTCTGGGGACTGACGGAAGAGTCACCACATGACACACCCTAGGAAAGCACCGACGCTATGGCAGGAGGACCATTCTCCAGCCCATACAATCACGACGTGGCAGCCAGGACACTGCGACCCTTGGAGGGCGACTTAGGGATCGGCGGCCAATCGGCCTGCTCTCCATATTCTCCGCCAGCTAGCCCACCGGCCTAGTGGCCTGCCTCGACACCACCGCCAGTTCCCCGGCCATTCTTGGTTGATGAGCAGGGGAAGCAAGGGCCGGATCCCGAACTAGAGTCGTGGTGCTTTTGGACTATCCTCATAGCAGGCCACTTCCCTGAGAATTTTTGGCCGGTCATAGGATCGAATTTTGATATACCAGAGTCTCTCACCCTGGGAGAGTTTGAATGTTTCCGCCAGACTCTCCAGGTGACTCACTCTCGTCTTCGCTGTCATCTAGCGCCTTATCCCGGGATTCAAGCACATCTCGAGGATATTGGCGAGCAGTGCCTTCGGGTCGACCTGGCTGCACTCCCCACGGTTCGGCACCCCAAGTCACTCAGCCACCACAGGGCCATCCAGCAACAATGCGTATAGAGCTTTCAAATACTCCGCAAGGTTATTGAGGAAGACACCCCCCGCGTGCACATCCGTGGATGGGGGAAGTAGGCTACCCTTCTTTTCCGTGTGATTCTCCAACAGCCCGACTCACTGGGCGGCTTTGAGGGAATGTCGCCAAGGGCAGTGGCGGTCAACATGGTCGACCTTTCGGGTGAGGGAAACTGTGTGAAATTCCTCGATGGGGAATCACCCCCTGAGGACAAGCCGTTATTGGACCCATCTGGGAGGATTACTCACCACCAGAGGAGCCTCCTAGGTTTCCCCACACCCACTGAGGCATTAACATTGATCCAAAACATCGGTAAGGGTAAAGAGCATGTCGGGGCTTTCAAGCTCGCCGAACCATCTGCCTCAGTGCAGAAGGCAGAGGAAGATCCTGAGAAGGCCACGCTACACCAACAACTTTCTGAGAAAAAGAGGTTGGTTGATGAGCTCTTGGTTGAATGAATTACAGAGTGGTGGCCTAACTATGGTAATCCTAGGCTAGGACAGTAGGGGCAGGAGCACCTACCCCTTGAGGAGATTCTCCCTGGAAATCGTGACGATGTCGCATCCGCCGACAGGGGAGAGGCCGGAGCCCATGGCAAGCGGGCGCGATACATTTCACCGAACCCTCCTGAGCGGTGTGATCACCTGAGGGACCCCGCTTGGTTTCCTCCCGCTGCCCTGAGAGTCGCTCTGCCAGCCGCCCCGTGAGCTGTTGAGCCTGACTACCGGATTGAAGAGACCGGCAATGCGCTTGTGGTTAGAGACCCTAGTCAGGACAGGGATCTGCGTCCGTAAAATCTAATGGAAGCACTCATCGCTCGCTTAGAGGCCCTGGAAACTCGGCAGGTGGCAATCCCACCGGACGGTAAGCCATACCCAGCGTGGGTGGATGATATTCCGGCCCCGCTGGGATTTGGGAACCCCACTTTCGCCCCCTTTAACGAGACCAAAGACCCGCCACAGCACCTAGACCACTTTAACTCGAGGTGCAGGCCTATGTTAGGTACTCTGACGCAGTAGGAGGCCGCCAAGCTCCGTTGCTTCGTTTAGATGCTAGAAGGACCAGCATTCGTCTGGTACAGCCAGCTCCCTGTCGGATCTGTGACTAGCTGGGAGGACCTTCGCAGGAAATTCCTCTACCAGTTCAGTTCCACAACTCAGAAGAGGAACATCGCAGACCTCTTTAGGTGCAAACAAAGGCCCGAGGAGCGATTCGCGGACTTCGTCGCCCGGTGGAAGGGGCTCACGTACTCCCTTGACATGCCACTAACTCAGGACCAATTACTGACAATGTGCATAGGGAATGTCAAGGCAAAGATGGTTCCTTCTCTGATCACTCAGAATTACCCCAGAGGGTTCCGGGACTTCTCAGACAAGTCTCAGCGCCTCGAAGAATCCCTGCAACAGGTCAGTCAGGAACACCCGCTACCTCCTGTAATCCCTACAAGGAGAGATGCCAGAGCTGAGCCCGCTGTTGTGGCCCAGATAGAGGCTCGTAGGCATCTAGAGTTGCTACCAGTGAGGCTAGAGTAGCAGCCCCATAAGGGTCCACCCCCACGGGCACAGCCTCTGGCCTAGCAGCGACCGCCTCAAAATTGGTAGGCGCCTCCACGTAACGCACTGCCACCACCTAGGTAAGAAAATCAGGCTCCGCCTCCTCGGCATGCCCCTCCGGCCCCTGGTCATGGCCAGCCTTCAAGAGCCCCCTTTCCAGACATAAGTAATCGGACTTACTCGTTTGATGAGGCCCAGGTCCCCAGTTATTTCCATAGTGCCTTGGAGCAGAGGATAGTACGACTGCCCGAGTGCCAGAAGCTAGAAGAGGTGTGTCTCACTGATCACCCTAACTACTGCCCTTATCACCAGACCCTAGGGCACACCATCCAGTGATTCTATGTGTTCAAGGACTGGCTCCAAGACCAGATTGACAACAACATAGTCAGGTTGGGCCCAGACCCGGCGCAAGTGGCAGGTGTCTTTGTAAGATTGGATGGCAGTAGTGGCAACGATGATGGGTGTCAATAGGTTCCTGACCATGGTTCCTAGAAGTATAATGATTGGATGGCCCACAGAACGGTCTCCCATGACCATGGCATCATCCGTGCCCGCCAGAGTCATCCAGAGCCTTCAGAATCTGTGAGCGCCACCTCAGCATCGTCGCCCCAGCCTACCTCTTCCCAGAAGAGCAAGCGGTGGCACAAGAAGGAAGAATGCGCCCTGCCAATGTCATTATCATCCCACACTCTTGGCGATTTTATGCCCCCAGAAATGGGGATCCCTCCGAGACTCCATCCGGTAGTGGATAACTCCTCGAGTGAAAGACAGGGGTACACTTCAGTTAACACCGTAGAGTTTGTAAATCCCTTTTTGACTCCCGATGACGAGGAATGCTAGGTGGACCTTCCCAATGTCTCCAACTCTCACCAACGTCGGCGTAGCCGCAGCTACGTGAATCGTCGGGGCACATCAGTTGGCACCTCTAGCCAGGTTGTTCATGCTACTGAGACTAGGCAGTAGGCCCAATACAGATCTCAGTGCACGCGGCCCCTTCATCTGGTATCGACAGGTTCGCCTTCACCATCGTTTTCGTTGCTGGATCAGGAAGAACCACCTCGACCGTGCCGCGACCAGCTCTTCCCTGCCACCAGCCGACCCCAGCCTTCCGGTCCTAATCTGGCAGCCACTCTCTGGGATTCGACTAGTGAACATCGAGATGTGCCTAGTACCATTCATCCACTGGTCCCGTCGGCAAGGCCCGTCATGCCCCCAATCGCAGAGCGGCCTCCTATAAACAGAAGCTCGCGTTTGGCTCAAAAGTATGATGTTATGAAGCACCTGGCCGACATTCCGGCAAGGCTTTCTATCCTTGAGGCTCTTCGCCTGTCAACTGAAATGTGTGAGGCACTCTCCAAGGATCTAAGGATCCCCCTCCAGTTTGAGATAGAGGTAGCGGCTGCAGAAGCCTTCCACACCGAGACAATTGAGAATGCTGAATGTCAGGCAGTTATCTCATTCTTCGGTGAAGATGAAGACCCTCCCATACAGAGGCACATTTGCCCACTGTACATCACCGGCCAGTTCAATGGAATGGAAGTCTGACGCTGTCTTTTTGGCTTGGGTTCTGGGATTAACCTAATCCCAACTCGGACACTGTGGAAGATGGGGTTGTCTGAGGATGATCTAACCCCCTCCGACCTCAGGATCCATGGGTATGACAGGACTGAGCAAACTCCACTTAGAAATATTCTCTTAAAGACCCAATTTAGTGGCTTAATTTCCAATACTAAATTCATGGTTGTATCTCAGGACACCACCTACAACGCGTTAATGGGCAGGTCGTGGATCCACATTCACGCAGTGGTCCCCTCATCGTATCACCAGTGCCTCAAATACTCCCTTAAGGGTTGAGTAGGCGTGCTCCAGGGAGATGCGTCTCATTTTTCCTCTTGTGAAGCCTGTTATCTGGACGCTGACTATTACAAGAGCAAGGACAAGCAGATCCTGACAGGTGAGGTTGGGCCTGCCATTGTTACAAGTGATCCCTGGGCAGGTTTGGATGACACTTATGTCTTCCCAATCCATCGGTTGGAGGCCACAACCCCTGACATGGGGTAGTGCTTTGTTGTTTCGGGTACTAGAGGAAGGAATATTTCTGGGTACAAGTGGCGGTGGGAAATCACCTCGTACTCCTACACCAACCAGGCTCAGGCGATCCCCGAGACTCCTACCCATGTATGATATCGCGACGTTAGGCTCATGGCAACGGTGGTACGTCATATGTGTCTGTTTCGCCGATCCGGAATCGACTGGATCAAGCTGACACACCACTACTACTTTGATGTCATAAAGCGTGGCCCCTTGGGCCGAAGGCCAGATGGTATTGGATCAACCGCCTTTGTCTCCATGGTCTCCCTAGTGCATGAGTTGCCCGACGTGATGACCTCTACCGCCCAATTCGGCACCATCTACCCATTAGGGTCTGTCAGCCCCGAAATGGCTCCCCCCATGGATGATCCCTCCACAAGTGGAGAGGAGGACATGGAAGATGCTCCCCCTGCCTTTGAGGAGGGCTTCTCCACCACAGTCGACGAGTTAGTGTAGGTGAACCTCAGTAGCAAGGCGGACCCAAGTCCCACATTGGTCAGCACCGCTATGCCCCTCGAGGAATGGAAACAGTACGTAGACTTTCTTAGATAGCATTGTGATGTGTTCTCTTGGAGTTATTATGAGATGACAGGACTAGATCCCCAGGTATCCGTCCACCACCTTGGCCTTCCAGCAAACCACTGCGGGTTCAAGCAGCCTCCCAGAAAGATGCACCCCTCTCACGGTGCCATGGTTGTGGCCGAAGTTGATAAGCTCATCAAAGCTAACTTCGTCAAAGAAGTTCAGTACCCCTGGTGGCTAGCCAACAATGTGCCAGTCAGGAAGAATAACGGACAAATCAGGGTCTGTATCGATTTCTGCGATCTCAATCGCCACTGTCCAAAGGATGATTTTCCCCTTCCAGTGACAGATTTGTTGATCGTTGCCACGGCTGGGTTCCAAGCCCTCTCTTTCATGGATGGGTACTCCGGGTACAACCAAATCCGGATGGCCCCCGAAGATGAAGAGTTCACTGCCTTTAGGGCCCCCCAAGGTACTTTCTGCTACCAGGTTATGCCCTTCAGCCTGAAAAATGCAGGTGCCACCTATCAATGGGTCATGCGCCTCATATTCAAGCCGATTCTTGGGACACTGGTGGAATGATACGTGGACGACCTAGTGGTTAAATCTCACCAGCGCCAGGACCATCTCAAAGACCTTGAGAAAGTGTTCAGCTTCCTCCGTTCTTGCCACTTGAAGATGAACCCGTTAAAGTGTGCCTTCGGGGTCAACTCCAGAAAGTTTCTTGGATTTGTTGTTAAATACCGAGGCATCGAGATCGACCCGGAGAAGATCAAGGCCATCATCCAGATGCCTCCCGTGAGAAATATTCGGGAACTTCGAGGTCTCCAAGGCCACTTAGCCTATATACGCCGATTCATTGCGAATCTGGCCGGCAAGTGTAAGCCCTTTTCCCAGCTCATGAAGAAAGGCACCGCCTATGAATGGGACAAAGAGTGTCAAATCGCTTTTGAGGAAATCAAGCAGTATCTACTCCAACCTCTGGTCTTGATGCCACCTATTTTCAGAAAGCCGCTGGTCCTTTACGTGACCACCCTGAATGATCCCTCGGCACACTTCTCGGCCAGAAGAACAATGAGGGAACAGAGAATAGCCTTTACTACCTCAACCACATTCTCCTTGATACGGAAATTAGATATTCTCCCATCGAGAAGAGCTTCCTGGCGCTCGTATTTGTCGTGCAGAAATTGTGGAACTACTTACAGCACCACGAGGTACAGCTGGTCTCTCGGGTAGACCCGTTGAAATACATCCTGAATTGACCTATGTTGACTAGCCGACTGGCGCGCTGGGCGGTGATCCTCCAGCAGTTCGACATCAGGTTCATACCTCAGAAGTCCATCAAAGGAAAGGTGTTGGCAGACTTCTTAGCTGCTCATCCAACCTCCGCAGATTGGCCACTGAAGCTAGGCTTTCCTGATGAGGTAATCCTCTCAGTCAATCATGTCATCCCATGCTGGCAGATGCACTTTGATGGTGCCTCCCGAAGCCCCACCGGTAAAAGGCTCAATGATCCTAAGCTCAACAGAGTGGGCCTAGGTGTCTTCTTCATCACCCCGGAGCAAGTCGTTCTTCCGTATTCATTTATGTTGTTAGAAGGCTGCACCAACAATGAGGTAGAATACCATGCCCTCATCATTGGCCTTGAGTTGACTCTCGAGATTGACGTACCCCATCTTCATGTGAAAGAGGACTCTGAGCTAGTCATCAAGCAGGTCAATGGTGACTATATTGTCAGAAATCCAGAACTCGTTCCATTTCTGGAGTGCACCCTCCTTATAATGGCTAAGTTCCCCTCTCGGTTGGAGGTCGTTCATATCCTCCGGTCGCAGAACAGTTGAGTAGATGCTTTGGCCAGCCTGTCCGCATAACTAGTAGAGCCTGAAGAGGACAACCTAATTATCCACATGGCACATCGGAGAGTCATTGCTCATGTTATTCCGTAGGATGATCGTGGCCCGCGGGTGAACCATCTCATCATTAGTGCCCCTATGTCAGAATCCCTGGGGGCTTCAGATGTGGTAATTGAGACAGTTCTTGACTGGAGGACGCCCTTGGTTGAATATCTCTAGCACGGCAATCTTTCGTCAGACCGAGATGAGCGTGAGCGAATCCAACGTTGCACGCCGCTGTTTACCCTTCAGAGCGGTCCTAGCCTTGGGAAGCTCCTTTATAGATGCGGATTTGATGTTGTTCTCCTCTGTTTCCTTCAAGGAGTCGAGATCCCACAGGTCGTGCAAGAAGTGCATGTTGATTCCTGTGGCGCCCATCAGCCCGAGTCGAAGTTGTCCCACCAGATTCGGAGGCTGGGGTACTTCTAGCCCTCCATGATCTACGACTGCATCAAGTTTTCCAAGAGGTGTCATGCATTCCAAGTCCATGCTAACTTTGTGCATCGACCACCGGAGCCTCTCCATACTATCAAGTATTCTTGGCCCTTTGCAGTCTGGGGGTTGGATGTCGTAGGACCTTACCTACCGGTGACGGCCCGCCAATGCTGGTTCATCTTGACCGCTATGGATTTCTTTTCCAAGTGGGCATAGGTAATTCCTCTTAAGGAAGTCAAAGCTTGTTCTATTGCTGACTTCGTGAGCTCCAATATCATCTATCGATTTAGAGTACCTCATGCCATCCTCACGGATAACGGAACCAACTTCCAAGTATCCGAGATGAAGAAATTTTATGCCAAGTACAACATTCGCTCTAACCACACCTCCCGCTATTATGCGCAGGCGAATGGATAGATCGAGGCGTTTAACAAAACCCTCTCTAACATTCTTCAAAAAATGGTTGGTCAGAACAAGAAAAGTTGGTCGGAAAAGCTTCTCAATGCCCTCTGGGATTATAAGATGATGGCTCGTAACTCCACCCAGGTGACTTCGTATTCCATAGTATACGGAGCTGAGGTCGTCCTTCCCATTGAGATTCAGTTTCCCTTATTGTGCACGGTGTTCTATGACCAGCAAGCGCCGGATAGAGTTGTCAAAATCCGTCTAGCTGAATTGGAAGTGCTGGATGAAAACAGGCTTTGCACTTTACATAACTTGGAAAGGCATCAGAGCAGGATGGATCGATCTTTCAACAAGAAGGTTTGCCTCCGCTCCTTTCTGCAAGGTGACCTGGTGCTGGCTCTCAGAGCGCTAATGATTCCTGGCAGGAAACCACCCAAGTTGGAGCCCAAATGGGAGGGGCCTTTCATTATCCATAAGGTCTATACCAATGGCACGTACTCCCTGGTGACTATGGATGGTTAGTGCGTCACTCCTCCCACCAACGCCAGGTTCCTCAAATGGTTTCTGCCTGATCCCCCTTGGGTCCAAGTTCTAAGACCTAAAACTAAGATCCTTTCACGGTCCTACATGACCCTAAACTGCATTTGGCCCTACATTTAGGCCCCTCAGGTCCAAGTTCTAAGACCTAAAACTAAGATCCTTTCACAGTCCTACATGACCCTAAACTACATTTGGCCCTACATCTAGGCCCCTCGAGTCCGAGTTCTAAGACCTAAAACTAAGATCCTTTCATGGTCCTACATGACCCTAAACTGCATTTGGCCCTACATCTAGTCCCCTTGGGTCCGATCTCTAAGACCTAAAACTAATATCCTTTCACGGTCCTACATGACCCTAAACTGCATTTGGCCCTACATCTAGGCCCCTCGGGTCCGAGTTCTAAGACCTAAAACTAAGATCATTTCATGGTCTTACATGACCCTAAACTACATTTGGCCCTATATCTAGGCCCCTCGGGTCCGAGTTCTAAGACCTAAAACTAAGATCCTTTCACGGTCCATCTTGACCCTAAATTTCATGCTCGTCCTCACTACAAGACATTGAACTGCAAGCTGGTTAGGCATCCCTGACCAAGGCCCAGCCTCAGGCCCCTTGGCCTTCTCGAGCCTCTCAGCCCCAGCCTTCACCCGAAGCGTGCAGTGGAGTGTAAGATTAGGTCCTCATTCGCAATGGTTTATCCGCTGAGCCATACGCACCCCCTGGAAGAATTGCCCCATATCGTCCTATATGACATTAAACTGCGCTTCTATAACTACATGTGGCTTTATTCCCATCCTAATGGGATATGTAGGACCACCTGAACACCTAGATTTCAGGTCGATCCCCATCTCTTAGGAGATCCCATGATCTCTCGGTCGCCTCGGTCTTTTGGCATGTCCCTCCCCACAGGGGGACATATAGGTGTGGTATAGGGTTTTTGGCACTACGCCCCCTTCCCCCGAGAATCCTCCATATTTTGTCCACTCTCAGACTGAGCTCTTAGACCCTTTACAGTGGTCTGCTAATGTGTTCAGAGTACTCTAGTCTAGGACCTGGAGTGTCAGATTTGACTTAGGTAAGTTTTCATCCACTTTTCAAGCTTCGTGCTCCCCTTCATTTGGACCCCATTATCTTTCACACCCGGAGGGACCCCCAAGAATGGCCTGGATACAACGCCTAAGGGCTCTCCTACCGTCACGGGCCAATGCCCCTGAGGGTTTCGGGCAACAAATTGATACAAATCCCACGTTGCGAATGTGGTAAGCGGTTGATGATCATTTGTTTTCCCCTATCTCTAGGCTAACGTGACAGGATGCTGTGTTGTGAACATGGTCAGAAGTAATCCTTAGTCGTCACGCTGGCTTCTTCGGGCCCTAAATTTTTTTGCATGATTCACATTATGTTCCACCCCACCGTGTCAAGGTGGAATCTCGACACTCCTTGCACTAACCCTCAGTGCACCCCCACATGTCAGATGGACCAAGCTATGTAACGGTGTCTCTCAGGGATCCCGCGATCTGAGAGCTAGAGTCTGTGCTTGGGTTTTTTCTTTAAGGATTGCGTGCATCTTGACCCTCATCCCCATGGGAAATGAGAAGTCGCCCAGACATTGCATTTCGGGCCCAGCATAGCTGGGAGCTAGCATCTCCTACCCCCCTAATTATTGGACCCTTGTAGGCCCCTTTGGCCCGAGACCCCTCTCCCGGGATTGCCCGCAGTGACGGTATAAGGATATTCCCTCATCCACACCAGGTACGCCTCACCGCATCGTGCGTATTCCTCAGGTCCAAACCATACGACCTTAAACTGTGTTGTCAGGTCCAAACCATATGACCTTAAACTGTGTTATCAGGTCCAAACCATACGACCTTAAACTGTGTTGTCAGGTCCAAACCATACAACCTTAAACTGTGTTGTTTGGTCCCACCACATGACCATAAACTGTGATGATATCGTCCTGGCTGCACGACGAGAAACGACACTGCATTGTGGTGGCCTCCCCATAGGGGACATCACATTGGGTATTGGTCAATTGTCATACCATTTTTCAATGCCTATTACGGCTTGATTATTGTGGAAAATCCAGGAGTTCTTGCCATAGGTCGGTCGCTCCACAAGAGAAAAACCACTCACCTTCAAGGACAAACAAGATATATCAAATGCCGCTTCTTTTTCTGTGAGGGCTAGACCCTCACGTCTCCCTCGTCCTTTGCGCAGGCGCCATATCATGACACGCCACCTATTAAGAACTATGTATGGCTTGATTCTCATCCTAATGAGATACGTAGGAGCACCTGGGAACTTTCCCATGGGACCAGCCTAACTTTTCGTGTTCGGTCCCTCGGCCTAAACACGTCCCTAGGAGCACATAGTAAGCAGGGCCTTGCCCCCATTCATGTCGGGTTTCGCAACTGCTTTACCGTGTGTCTCCCATTCCCTTTACCCTTTGGTCTGAGCTCTAAGACCATAAACTAAGATCTCTTAAGAACTACATCTGGCTTGATTCCCATATTAATGGGATACATAGGAAAGCCCAGACCTCCGGTCCTTGGGTCCAGCTCGAGTTCGGCTAATTTGTATCTTCGGTCCCACCTTCGGGACCCCAACCACGGGACTGCGTGGTGTAGTGCGGGATCATGTCCTCATTCACATCGGGTTTACGACGACTGTACCCCGCGCACCCCATTCTAAAGAATTAGCCTTCTCATCCTTTCGTCCTACACGATGTTAAACTGTGCTTCTAGAACTACGTGTGGCTTGATTCTCATCCTTATGAGATACATAGGAATGCCTGGACATTTCGTCTTGGGTCCAGCCCCAGGGATTACGAAATCCTGTCTCTCCTTACTGTCGTCCCCTCAGCTTGACTTCTTGGGGAGTGGTGTAATCGTTACATCCACCCCAAATAAGTTCGGGATGCCCCATAGTAATGTTGGGAAGTGGTAGTTCTCTTGCCAGAGAGGTCCTGTTTGAAAATTGGGATGATCTGTGATCAAGTTGGTATGTCCCCCTAATGTGCCTCCGTCACGGTGGCGCAATTCCGGGAGTGTTGGAATTTGTTCGAACAAACCACCACCCCACTTTCCATGCTTTGCGTGCCCTTTTATTTCGGATCCTCATCCTTTTTCATGTTCGATGAGACCCCCTAACAGTATGGATGATAGACTTACGATCCGCCTACTGTCCTGGGCCAACGTCCCAGAGGACTGGTCATGTTTGATGGGACCCCATAACAGTATGGATGATAGACTTTGGTCTGCCTACTGCCACAATATGGATGATAGACCATTGGTCCGCCTATTGTAGCAATATGGATGATAGACCTATAGTCCGCCTGTCGTCCTGGGCCAACGTTCTGGAAGACTGATCGGCGATATTTGAGTTAGGCCCTGTGTTGCAAACATGGTCAGCGGTCATCCCTCATTTATCATCCCCATTTCAGTCCAATGCAATATAGATGTTGCGTTTCTGCCACGGTTAATATTTGTCCTCCATCTTCGTGCCCCATTGTGTTTCGAATTTGGGTAACGTGATTCACCTTTTTCATCTCCCTATGTTCGGGTGAATTTCAATGCCCTCGGAATTGCCCCGTTCATGTGTTTGGGCACGTGGAAGATACAATACATCGATCGGACTGAGGTCCCCTCCCGTCAGATGGACCTCCCTATTCTCCTTAGAAATCCAAGCTCGAGTTTGGATGCCTGAAGCTTGTTTAATGCCCTGCAATTGGACGAAATGATAGCACGAGCACCCTGCCCCGGATGCTCTGAAAATACTCCTGCTCTTCCAGAGAGCCTCACCCATTGTCCACCATCTGGCTGATTGGGGTGGGGAATAGGATGAAGTTGAAGTTTGTGTGGTTACCGATGTGGATCCTCACACCCTCCTCATTGAGCGTCATCGGCGCCACCCCGGTGATGTTCAGCAGGGATGGTTGCAGGCCGTTTCCCGGAGGACGGATGGCATTTGGGAAAGTGTACCCACCGAGATGAGCCGAAACCCAATCGTGGAAGATCTGTAAGGGGACACATACCCTCCGAGGCGACCCCCCTCATGAGATGCGTCCCAGGATGGCATACAGTTTGGCCAAAACGGGGACCCCCAAGTTGAACCATTTATTGGCGGCCATGGTGCCTACCATCACCAGTGTTGCTGGATGGACACTCATCCTCGCGTCCCACACCGGTAGGAGCCACCCGCTCATGAAGGTAGTGAGGAACCCAACGTACTGGACGTTCGGGTCTCGGGCCTCAATGATGCGGTATCCCCATGATTGGTATTTCTCCGCCTCCAGGGTCCTCCAATACGACCCATCCTTGCTCCTCTGAGCTGTAGTTGGGCACCGTTTACCCCGTCCCGGCATCTTGATTGCCGGATCCTTCTCAAGGAACTGGCTGAACCATCCCTTTTAGGCAATGTCTTTCAGGAAGTCCTTGACCCCTAGCCTCTCTTTGGCTAGCTCCAACAGGTGCCACGTCAGCATGGGGGTTCGTGACCTGTCTTCCCAGGTGTTCTTTGGAGGAAAAAACTCATCATATTGGTAGAACTCCATTGGGATACCTCTTATGTAGTGAACTTCCCAGAGGCTGATGCCAACTTCCCCATGGTGAAGGTGGAATGTGTTGGTATCAGGAGACCACCGGGTGAATAGCTCTGGCCCGAGATCAAGTTGACGGTGGAAGTGGAACTACGACGTCCATACCGCCTCAAACAGGCCAATATGCCGCAGCTCGTCCCCAAATTGGTCGCAATTATGGTGAACCTAGAATGCTCAGGCCCACTCACTGGTGAAGTTGCCCCCGGACCGCAGGTCCCAATCTTTCAGCCAGCCCTTAGTGTCATCTGTGACGCTCTGACGGAACGTGCTCGCGTAGAGGGCCGGAGAGTTCTCTGCGACAGGCTCATCCCCGGTAATGGTCCTGGTCTTCAGGTTCAGGACATATACATCCATATGCCTAGTTTCCCTAGCAGGATGGCCGTTGTTGGTGATGTTATAGCGGGGAAGCTCATCCTCCCGGGTCACCCATGACCGCGGTGTTTCCACCTCGAAGCCCGGCAGGGGAACATCCTCCAGGGTGCCAAAGTTCTAGAGCGGGAGGTTCTCAGATAAGGTATATTCCTTTTGGGTGGGGGTCAGCAGGTTGAACATGGTTAGGTTGTTGTAAATGATCACCTTGGTGCCATAAACCTCCTTTTTCGCCGCCATTTCGGCTCTACGAGCGGCGGCTTCCCCCTCATCAACTTGGTTTGCAGGCATCTTGAATATTTCGGGAGTGGTGTGAAATCAGGATGTAGTGCGCGGAATCGGAGAGAGTTGCACGGAATCTGAAGCTACGGCGCGAAATCTAGGAGTTGGGCATGCAATCGGCACGCTAGGCATAGAATATCTTGAGTAGGCACGCAAATGCGGCCAAAATTCAGAAGGAATTACGCGCTTCCAAAGTGTTTTAACGCGCAGCCGCGAGAGCAATTTCGCGCATGAGAGCGGTATGCCTATCACGCGGAAAATCTTGAGTACGGAACTTGGGACCCAGTGCCCCATTTCATAGGTGAGGCCAGGGTTCTGCGCCGCACGGAAAGAAAATTCTGTGTTGATCCGTCGTTCTACGTGACCCGTCGGATTTTTGCACGCAAAATGCCCAGGAGATTCACTACATCATCATTTCGGCATTTCCCTCGGAATCCGATCGTTGCGACCTCTCGGCGATCCAATTCCGAGGGGGGCATTTGTAGACGCCGAAAAATTCAGTAACTCCCAGAGGAAGTTTCGAAATGACGAAGAAAAGTCATATTCAGACTTGGAGGCCCGGTACGGATGGCCCGGAAGTGGTGCGTGAAATTAAGGAGGGCCCGTGAGAAAAACTTGTGCTCGCACGAAGGAAGTCCGGGATTCGCAGAAAAAACACTGGGATGGCCCGCAATTTTGCGTGCCCGGTTCCACACGCTGAGGCTTTGTGCGCTGACTGGTCCTAGCGCAGAAGATTTCGTGCGCCGCCTGGATTCCGCGCCGGCGGATTCCTATAAATAGAAGGCGACCCCAACCGTTTCGGGGTTGAGGAATTCAGACCATCTCCAGTGCGCGCAATTCGGCCTCCCGTGTGTGCAAGATGACTTCCAGGTAATTCCCCTTTCCACGCAACCTTGCCCCAGGGTTCTCCTTTGCACGCAACCCCACTGGCTTATGTGAATTTTCCAAATCCTCCGGGTTCTTCCTTCGCGCGCAATCCTTTCCCCTGGTGCGCAATCACTTCCAATTGCGCGTAATCCCTTCCGAAATTGCGTGCAATACCTCCGATAGGTTTTTCCATGACTTAGGAATCAGCCATTTCCCCCACACACAATCCAAGCCCTTTGCACGCAATACCTTGTTCGCGCGCAATCCTCAGACCCAATTGCACGTCATCCCAGTGTTTTGCGCACAAACCTTCTCTTTGCGCGCAAAACCCAGGACCCCTCACCTTGACCAGCGCCCGATGTCTTCTATGTTGGGCATGCACGTCATGCGTTGTTTTCCCATACGGCCTTCCAGGATCATACGAAGTAACCTCAAGGTCCCTTGGGTGGTGTTTCCTGTTGCGTTGCTTTGCCTTATGCTTCTCTACATAGGCACGCTAACGGCTATTGCTTCTTCGCATAGCCACGTTGTTCACCCTGCGTCCCCCCTTCACTACGGCCTTGTCGATGCCTTCCCTCCCACAAGGGGTAGAGGGTGTTGGGCATGTAAGCCCTAGGGGTGTGGAGTTAACACACCTCATCCAAGCTGCAGGATGTTAAATTGTTAAGCACCTCATCCTTAACACATGACGTTAAACTGTGGTCTGACCCCGTGCCTCGCACGTAGGGTCCCCCCAGCTCGGACATTCTTTACACCTCTTGTCTCCATGGGAATGGAATCTTCCTCGCATAGAATGAGATCCTCCTTGTCGGAGTGGCGTTTTTCCATGGGGGAAGGGCAGCCTCAGAGCGTAATCCCCTAGCCTCTCTTGCGGAAGGTTGCGCCCATGCACCTCTGTATTTCCCCACTATCAAGGCCAGTGGAGTCCCTTTACCACTGCACTTTATCGCACCATGGGCCTCCATCCTGGAGTAATCCCCAGCACTAAGGGCTGCTAAACACGTGTAAGCCCCTGTTTCCTCTTTGGGCCGCTCAAAGCGTAATCTCCTTTCCGCTTCTCACAAACGCACCCTTTGCGACGTGATCGTCTGGTCCCTGTTGCCTCTTGTTTCTCACACCGAGCATGACTCACGTGGGCTTAGAGTAAGCATCGACCATGACATCCACCATCATGGGCCGCCTTAGAGCGTAAGCCCCATCCCAGCGAACTACGTGGACTTTGATCTATGCTAACGCATGGTACGTAGGAATCCTCCACGAGGTTCAAGCCCACCACCCGGTCGCTCCGACTTCTTCACATCGGTTCACCAACACTTTGGTCTAACTCAGAGCATAATCCCCAAACACCCTCATCTCGCATGATGTTAAATTCTATGCCCCAAACTATGTAGGACTTTGATCCATGCTAACGCATGGTACGTAGAAAGCCTCCACGAGGTTCAAGCCCATCACTCAGTTGTTCCGACCCCTTCGCGTCGGTTCACCAGCGCCATTATGGGCCACCTCAGAGCGTAAGCCACATACCTCACACTCACGTCTCATCCTGAACTCTCCCTCGAGCCTACGTGCCTCAGGAAGCTCATGCCCTAGCCCTGAGATCTTACTTCCTCCAGGCTCAAATCCATGCGTTCATTCTCATGGGTCTCCTCTTCAGGTGTCCCACCATATCACCGAACTACGCGGACTTTGATTCCCTGTCATGGGGATATGTAGAAAGCCTCCATGAGGTTCAATCCCATCCCTCCATCACCCATCCTGATCCTTACCCGGGCAGCCACATCCTGGTGGGATCATGCCACCTCATTCCACTCCACAGTATCCGGGAAGCCGCCCACGTGCTGGCCCCAATATCGGTGTTCCCCCTAGAGGGTCCTTTAATCTGATCCACTCTCAGAATTCCGATCAGTCTGATCCATCTCCGCAAGACGTTAAACTCGTGGCATACCCCGTGTTAAATATGGGAAGCTGAGGAAAACCTCATATGGTACACAATTCCTGACGTTCGATGTGGGATGCCATGGGCTTCTGCGCCCTCAAGAATCCCTATAATAAGGGACAGAAGACAAACATGTCAATCCCCAGCATCAAGGCACGCCGACGACACCCCAGCGTGACCATTATCCTCATCGAAGGTTGCTGCCCTGACCAGACCCCTTGTAGTGTCTCGACGGAAGCATCGTAATTAACTGGCATCCATGCAGATATGGCGCCGAGAACGAGTTTCACGAACCCATCTTAAATCTATGAGGGAGACCCAAACTAGGTGACGAGATCCAAGGAGGAATCCACAAAAGGAAGAATCAACATCCCATCATCTCGGTTTCAATCAAGGAGCAGACGTCCCTAAACAAGGAACAGATGTCGCCCAGCTTTGGAAAGCGGGAATGCGGGGCAACAAGTCGTGCGTCTTCCCCCTGTGTGACGGACGCGCGCGCACCCCAGCCTAAAAGTCTCCAAAACATCCCCCTTTGTGATTTTCATAAATATAACCATAAGAGAAAATAAGATATCACATTGAATTAAGAAATAAGCACAAAATATGGTAGTTAAAGAATTCATAAAAAATAATTAACTCGTATATGAATAAGTGTTTAAAAAATACATTAACAAGAGAAATATATTTTAAAAAATGAAATATATTTTATATTTTTTGATTTGGTGACCATTTGTTAAATATTATTTATTATTTTTTTTTTGGTTATCTATTTTCTTATTTTATTCCTCTATCTTCTCAAAATTTATTTCCTAGAATTTATTGAATTATTTTAGATCCTTCATTAATTATTTATTCTGATCTTAAAGATAATTGATGTCAACATCTTTTTCCTTCAAATATTTCCCCATATTTTCTATGTTTTGGAAGTGTTGTTAACATTCACCTTTGAAATTAAAAACATCTATCGTGAACTCTACCAATAAATCTATTAACCACTTATTGTAGGACCCCGGGACACCCTGAGAGGGGAGGGGTGAATCAGGGTGGCAACTTTTTCTTCTTAAAGTTGTGGATCTTGTTCCCACGTTGATAGGAACTACTTAAACATGTATGATGGATATGATCAGCAATGAAACATTCACATGCAAAGAGATAACACAACAATTTTTACTTGGTTCGCCACTAAGGGCTACGTCCAAGGAGCATACGCCGACAGGTTGTCGGTCGTACCAAAATCCACTATGCTTCACTAGCTGTAGATTACAAAAGTTCAGGTACAGTCACTCTGTCCCAGGCTCACTGCCTTTACAAAAGTATAGGGATAGCTCACTACGTCCCTCGGGTCACTCCCGTTGACTCCCCCTGGCTCACTGCCATTGGTGAAGTCCCACTCAGTTTATAGATGTGAAGGTCTCTTCAATAGATGTGCATTGAAGTTCTTTGTCTCCTGTTCAGCATAAGACTTTTCTTGCATCAGGGTTCAGAGTTGATGCTCTTTCTAGTTCAATCCTTCTTCTTTAGTGCAATTACTGAATGCACTAGATCCCCTTGTCTTCGTTTGGCTGAATCACAATCACTTATGTGATTGCTCAATAAATGATGCTCAGCTTACTTGTCATCATCAGAATCAGTTCACCATGTATGCATGAGATCATGTATGTATCATTTAGATTTCTTCTTCAATCTCACTTTTCACTGAAAGTATCAGACAATCTTTCAGCTCTTGTGCAGCTCCAGAAAGGCGGGCGCGCTCCAACAACACCTTTTGCGCTTATCTAAGCCAGGCGTGCAAGTCCCAATATGGCGCGCAAGTCTCACTACGGCGCGCAAGTCTCCAGCGCGCAGGTCCAAACTGGCGCGCAAGTATCACCAAACCACCTGCGCGACACTGCCTTCCTCAACTTCTAACCTGCGTGACTTACTTCCTTTCTCTCCCAAACCACCTTGGGCGCGCAGCTAACAACCGGCGCGCAGCTTCAGATAATGACGCGCAAGTCCACCTGCACGACCACACAATACTTGCGCGACTTCCACACTTGCGCGACGGGAGCTCTTATTTTTCTAATTGTTGAACTCCGTAGGAAATGAGGAGGGGTGGTCCTCTATTTATAGGCAAACTGGACCCCCTGCGCGGTGGCGCGCAAGTCTCCCATCGGCGCGCAAGTCACGGCGCGCATGTATCTTCCTCTGTAAGTCACTTGCGCGACCAAATTCCAAACTTGCGCGAACCTCCATCATTTTCCATATTTTATGTTTTTGATCTTGAAAAACAACAGGCGCGCAAGTTCCCAAGCCTTCTAGGCATCGGCGCGTAAGTCTCTTCATGGCGTAAAAATCACTTGTGCAACCAGCCCAATACTTGCGCGACACTTATCCCTTTGACATAAATTGATGTTCTGATCTTGAAAAACATATGGCACGCAAGTTTCCTATCCTCCAAGACCTCAGCACGCAAGTCCCTTTTCCAAAAACACTTTTCTTTATTTGTCGATTTTCAGACCCAAAAATTTGGCAAACACTGGGAAACGGTGCCACCTTGTATCTGCTCTTTTTGTCCGCCTCCAGATCATCCATTACTTTGTCGATGTTCCTTGAATAAAACATGGATCATTATCCACAGTCCTTGAACTCGACATGCCACCATGCAATCTCCTTTTTCAAAAAATTTGTATGTTGTTTGTTTGCTTTTTCAACAAGCACGATCACCTCAAAAGCACTTCTTCTTAGTGATCTGTATCCTCCAGCAACTCTTCTGCTTTTATCACAAACTCCACTATTGTGATATGTATTCTTTGAAGGAATAACATTATCATCATCATCTTCTATGACAATGTGATGTGCATGGCTATCTCAGAATTCCAATCCCCGCATAGCCATCTTAGAATTCCAATCATTTGCACATTGTCTTCTTCATCAACTGTCATGATTGACTTCATGCAAACCATATGATTAAATTTTTCAAGAAGTCTCTTGCATGGTTCTCATGCAATCATGAGTAATTTCATGGTCTTCATCAAAAACCCATGGGTCTCATGAAATAATGAGGAATTTCATGGACTTCATCAAACCCATGGTTCTCATGAAATAAGAAGGAATTACATGGTATTCATCCAAAAACCCCATTCTTTGTTAATCATCCTCAGATGGAGTACACCTCACATTCTTCATTGTTGTAAACAATGTATCACCTTTGACACATGTTCTTTGAACTTATGATCAGTACAACAATCGTCTGAATTATCATTCCTCCACTTCAATGGAGTACTTCTTGATCTCCTTCATTTGGATCTTCCATTCCTCCATTTCATTAGAGTACTTCATGATCTCCTTCATTTTGATCTTCCATTCCTCCGTTTCATTGGAGTACTTCTTGATCTCCTTCATTTTGATCTTCATTGAAAAATATTGACAACAAATACAACCTTATACACAAAGTGGTTCCAACACTTATAAGACTTAAAAATATAAAAAATATATACTATTTAATTATAGAAAACATAGTATGGAGATAATTTTGGATAAAATATATATAATTTCAAACAAAATAAGAATTTGATTTGACATAAGAGTTAATTTATTTTCTATTCTTTTCATCTAGAAACTAGCTTTCAGTTCTGAACATTCTGACTTCATTTCATCTCTTTATCTTCTAATCTAACTTTAATATTTCCATTATATTTAGGTGTTAAGTACAAAATATCAACATTTTTTTAGAAAATTCATCTTTTTCAACATAAATTCCATTAAAACTCTTAATATACAAAGATTTTACTCTTTCATACCTAGCTACTCGACTAACTTAACATGTTCATAAGAAACTTCTTGTAAAACATTATTTGATTTTTTAGCCTCTCAAAAAGTGGGATTACTCTTATGAGACTCGACATGTGATGATATTTAATATTCTCATGAACATTAGGAAGAATAATATCTAATGATTTAGATACTGAAACATCTCATGGTGTAGGTTTTTTAAAATCAAATTCTTTGATAGATTTTAATTCTTTTATTGTACCATCATTTTCACTTTATTTAAAAGATATAGCTGAAAGGGATTAAAAGAAATTTTGTTTAGAAATTTCCATTTCTTTTTCGTTTACTTTACCAGTTTTATATTATGAAAAATTTAATTTCTTCTTCAGCATTTTTGGTTTCTCTTCATCTATCTCTCAGATGGATAATAGGGGTAGAGAATCTATCGATTTCTTTACTTTCAAAGAAGACAACTTCTTATTCTTTACTAAATTAAAGTCAATTTATTATTCTTTTAAGGTATTAAATTTTGATTTATACAAACCAAAATAATTTTTCAATGATTTCCATTATTTTACTTTCTTCATGACCTCATCATATTTTCTCTACCATCTATCACTACAATTTTTAATAATTATATTTTGTTCTTTATCCAATTTATTAGAAACCATATTATTCTTCATTATGGGGGATTTACTAACTATAATAAGTTTTTATTCCTCCTTATGTTTAATTTATTTCTTTGAATATTTCCTCCACTTGGGTGATTCTACAACTACTAGAAGATACTCGATTACTTTTCATTTCTTTTTAGTTGATTTCATTTTTATCTTCTTGGTTTTATTAGTAGCTAGAAGGTTGAATTTTTTGTTTGTTTATCAAAAAAAATATTCCACATAATCATAGAGTATTTTATCATGGATATAGTATCAGTATTCTATTAGTTCTTCTTCACTCACTTAGGTGTAATGATACTTTTCACAACTTCCTTCCATAAGATTCTTACTAGCATATGATTCAGGATCCTTGAGTAAGGAATAATCTTCATCTTCACAAGGAAAAATAACTCACGATCAAAATAATCCTAAATAAACTTCAAGATGTTAAATTTTCTTATGATATAAAGATAATACAACATGTAAACATCCTATATATTAATGGTGTCCTTGTCACATTTTTGGAAGAAGAAACCTAGGATTTACTAGAATATGATCCTAACTTCTGTTTCCAAATGAGTAGTCTTATGAAATTTCTCTTTAAATCTAAAAAATATTTCCAAATACTTATACTTATTAAATGTTCTAGAGATTTTTAAAAGTTAATTTGAAATGAATAAGGACTCACCCTCTAATTTTAGTCTAACAACTTCCACAAAGTTCTTCAGTAATAAAATAAAATCATGATTGTGACCTGAAAATTTCACATTCCTTTATCTATATGAATTATCCAAAAAATTGATCCATAAAATTATGATTATATGAAAGGTTAAAATAACTAATATTCTATACTTAGAGATGTAATATTCTCTTATACTCAAAATATTATTTATTTTTTTAACAATGATTCATACTTTTTATACCATTCTAAGTTGATCATTATTTTACATAATATTTCTCTTGAAGAAATATATCTGGTATATTCCATTTAGATTTATAAAATAATAGTATAATATATTAGAAATTAGGAATAAAAATCAGTATTGTTTCATCGGTTTTGGAAATAATTAAGGCTTAAAGATCATTAGCTCAGGGAAAACCAATATCAGATACAAATACATGAGACCTATAGTGATACCATTTTTTAAGTAAATTGTATCGATTTCAATTAGTTATGATGTTAAATAAATTGAAATAAATATATGATAAGGGATAGGTTGTGGATATTTTCCTAAAAACAATGGATTGAGCTCGAGTGTGGATCCTTGAAATTTGATATACTTTCCATGTGAAAATAATCATGTCATAAGAATAAAATACAATTAGTAAGGTGTAATGGAGTTTATAATA
Organism: Viscum album; assembly: GCA_963277665.1. NCBI lineage: Eukaryota > Viridiplantae > Streptophyta > Magnoliopsida > Santalales > Viscaceae > Viscum > Viscum album. The sequence continues at coordinate 1,224,325,966 of OY728159.1, forward strand.
AAGGAATATAAGGAAATGACAACACCAGTTTCAACCCAGTTTAAGTTTTTAGTGGATGATGATAATAAAGAGTTCAATATCACAGAGTATAGGTAGATCATCAGGATGTTATTCTACTTATGAGTGATAAGAACCAATATTGTGTTTCCACTTGTTAATCCACAAGGTACTAAAGTAATCCCAAGTAATGTCACTTGAAAGAGGTAAAAATAATATTTTGGTATATCAAAGGCATAATTAATTTCATATTTATTTCTAGTAAAACATCTCAATAGTAGTTATTTGGATATTCAAATACAAATCAAGATAGTTTAGTAGATGGTATAAATTTAAAATTGGATGGTGTATTTTATCTTGGGGGATTGTGCATTTCTTATCTTATAAAAAATCTAGATTTTATTTCATTGATCACTATAGAATCAGAATATATTGTGGCCACTAAATATTTAATGCATCTATTATGTTTGAATAAATAACTTGAGGACATGGTAGTTGAAGTAATGTATCTTATCCAAATAAAATGTGATAGTTCAAGTGTTATTAACATTATTAAAAATTACACCCATCACTCTAGGATGAAACATATTGAAATCAAGTATCAATACATCATGTAGAAAGTTGAGCATGAGTTAGTGAAATTGGATAATGTTCCTAACAAACTACAGTTCATGGATATTATAATAAAGGCATTAGATAAGGATATGAGAAGCATATACTAACTCTAGGTGTTCATTCAACCCTCCATACTTAGATAGTGTGGACATAAAACTACCAATCTCCATGGTATGTTGTGTGTTCTCCCATGTGTTGATTATAATTATTTCACTTATAACCCATAAAGGAGTGACCTTTTTGTTAATTGTAAAAGGGGGGAGATTATCCATGAAAGGGGAATAAATGATTACATGAACCTTTAAAGTGGGGTGTGTGATGCCCTGAGCTAGCACTCCCAAACCTGGTGTGAATAACACATACTTTACATACTGAATTTGATACCAACTATAAATTCTCATACATAACTATACCATAATTACATAACTTAAAATAAAATATTATGTTAGATACAATCTTATGACCTTTTAGGTTTATAGATTTAGATAATTGGGACAAATCATAAACTAATAAATCTTTTTTATTTCACAACTAACAGACACTTTTTTCTCTACATAAGTAACTACTTAATCCATAAAAAAGTCTTCAACATCTATCTAAAATTATCTACACAATATAGCCTATTATTCATATCAAATGAAATGATTTTCTTCATGACATGGGGATATGGAAACATAATAAGGTGTGAGCTAAAATTCTCAGTAAGGGAAAATATAAAATTGAGGAAATCATGACAAAAACATGGCATGAATATTGTGGTAGGAATATATAATCAAAATAATTTCATAATAAAATTAACCTTAAAGCATAAAATATCCATGTATAATAATGAAGATGAAAAGATCACATGGATAAAAATAACTATTTCCTTAGAAATTAAATTCCTAGTGTTGGATAGTTAATTACATTCCTTGATCCAAGACATAATGAACTTACCATCAAAGTCTAATGTTAAGGGAATATCTTTTTTCGGGTGAGAATACACCAAATTAACCAAAAAAGTCTGTCTCATGAAACCTACTGGGGAATCTAGGGGCTATATAATTTTGGGTCCCACGTATCACTTGTTTAATCCCAATGTATTCATTATATGAAATATTTACTAAACAATACATAATCAACTTTGTCAGCAATCATCCACATTATAATAACAACATATGGAATGCTAATACTTTTCCCCGTGTCAAAAAAAGGGATAAAATTATCATAAGAAATCCAAAGAAAGAAGTTGGATAGTTTCAAAATAATATATCTCCAGTGTAACAAAGGAAACCTGGAAGGATTTTGACATATATTAAAATAATATTTTCAGCACAATGTTTTAAATGATATCACACAAGAAGGGATCAAGAATCAAATCATTTGATACCATGAGTTCAAACCTCAAAAAGATAAATATATATTATATGATAAATTAATAAATATGAATCCCATGAGGGTAAATCATTTTGAATATGAAAATAAAAATGGAAGTGAAAACATAAAATATTTTTTAGAAAAAATTCTAACATTTTTGTAGAAGAAAATTTTATGGGTCACATTAGAAAGTAATTTTCAAAAGGGTGAAGTAAAAAATTAAAAAATATACTTTTAAAAAGAATATCCAATATTTGATCCTTAAAATGACTTAATTATTTCCAAAAATAAATATTGTTTGTAAGATATAACATGTGGTTTTAAAAGGCACAACCTTTTAAAACATCTTAATATACATTTTCTTAAAACCCATACTATAAAAAGAGTGTTAGAATAATCATTGTATTAAAAGTTAATTTTCAAAAAAAGGATTATAAAATAAAATATAATAAAATATTACTATGGAAGAACAAAGGAATGGAATAAAAAATTCCATGATAAAGTTTTATAACTCGAGGAAGGAGATTTGGATTACCAATAACCCCTATAGGCAACATATCCCAAGAAGTGAGAAATATTTGTAAACGGGTTTATGTGGTAGGAATATATATCCCTAGAAAATAATGATAGAATACAACATAAAATAATCAAATGGAATAATTTACCCAATGTATACGAAATAAGTTCAATAGAATGATCATAAATCAATAAATGAAAATTGAGTTAACAAAAAGCCATACAACTTGGGAAACAATTGAGTCAAAATCTATTTGATGAAAGTTTATTGTTCTGTCTTATTATTTTCATGAATAAAAAAATATATGAAAAATATATATATATGGGTAGTTAATACACCATTCAAAGGAAAACATGGTTCATAACATAAACTTGTCTCAAGGAATTAAAGTTTGAGACAAAGAAACCTTGTGACTTGAGTAACATTTTAATCAAAACCTATAACAGAGAGGGATTGTAATAGAAATTAAATTGTAAAAATTTAAAATATAATTGAAGATATTAAATTTCAAATAATAATGGATATACACCACATAAATTAAATTAGGTGCATAATGTCAAACATGTCTCAAAGAGAGGAATTTGAGATGAAAACTCTTACCTTGTTCTAGATTTATTATGTGTATGCACCTAACTTTCTCAATAACCAGATTAAGTTTATTATATAAATTAATTGTAACACTATTATTATATATTATTTTTAATATGTTAGATTTATTATCTTATCCGATTTATTTTTTATATATTTTTTGTTTATGTTTATGTGAAAATTGAATTGGTGTCAGCTTATTTCAGTGATTTTAGTGATCAAAGGTAATATTTTAGTAATGAGTTAAATATTTAATATAACTATTATAGAACCAAAAAACAATATTAAACTTTTTAATAACATATAATATTATTATTATTTAATTTTCCATATTCATCAATGATATATTTTTATAGCATTATTTATATAGGTGGGTAAACCAACCCAAACATGAACACGCCATATCTCGATGAGTGAGTATAGTTAAGGAAATATATAATTTCCTTCTAAAATAAGAATAATGATATTATTTATATGTTTATAAGTTTTTGAATAAGTTTTTAAGTATTTTTATAAAGAAAAAAAATCAATATGAAAAATGAAAAATGTTACTTCGTGGAGGCAGTAGTCCGCACAACGCACAGTTGACGTCCTTTTGTTTTTCTAAGTGGATGGAAATGAATAAATAAAGCTCATTTCATTAATATAATAACACATATATATATATATAATAATTTTATTGAGGTTATCATATTACTATGGTAAGTATAGGTTTGTAAGATAAATATTAAGAGGAAAATTGTAAGGATTATATAATACTAACTTTGGGACTTTGAACTTTCTTATGAAAGTCTCCTTGGAAATGAAGGGATTAATCAAACTAATTGAGGCCAGAGGCTTATAAAAATGATATAGGTTATAGGAGGATAAAATTTTGATATTTTAAGATAGTAATTAAAGTTAATTTTTGTGGAATGAATAGTTGTAAGTGTCCCCTTTTATAAGTGAAGATAAGGTCACTTTTGATAACACCCTTTAATTTTTAATGATATCATTACACTATTCATGGATCAGAGACTCCAAAATTTAGAAATAATGGAGTTTTGGGTGATATTTGGTTGACAAATCCTCAATAAATTATTTCAAAATATGTTTTAAACATATTGGAAATCATTTGTTCTTAGGTCTTTACTTTTACCTTTTTTTGTTTCCACATTCATAACTAGTTTTTCACTTAGTAATTTTTATTTCACTAAAAATATAAAATAACCCACATTAAAAAATTCGGGTGTGATGAAACTAAATTTAATCTCCATTTATTCAAGTTAAATTTCTATATAATATAAAATTTACTTTAAAATTAAAACATTTTATATATCAAATAATAATTTTTGTAGAAAATGGTCTTTTAAACATTATATGTTCTTAATATTATTTAGCATTGGTTAAAAATTAAATGTGCATTAATATAATTATATATGTCTTTAAATTCCACACTATTGTTAAACTTGAAAATAAATTAATTTAATTTAACAGATAAAAATTATACAGTATTAAAAAAACAATTCTTATAAAATAGTAGTTTTACCATTATCATGGTCATTAACTTTAATCTTATTAATCGTAATTTTTTGTCCAAAATTATAATTTAACTTATAAAATTATATTATAATTTTTATATAATATATGAAATCTATTTTTATATATTTAATTTCTACAAGTGATGGAAATTAATTTTTAATATAAGCAAATAAAAATAATGTTTTAAAATAAAATATTACTTGTGTTTTCAAAACAATATACAAGTGTTTTATAAAAAAATATAGTAATTTTAAATGATTTATTTTATTTATAAATATATATATATATATATATATATATATTATAAAAAGGTATCAAAAACATTTAATATATTATTGTATTGTGATAATGTCATAAAATTGACAGTTTTTAGAAAAATTGGTATTTTATCACTATTCACTTAAAAATAAGTTATTTTATAGAAATTCCAAATAATAATCTTAATATTTATCATTCTTAATCCAAAAATAATGTTTATTTTTTCAAATCCAAATTATAAAATTTATAAAATCAATTTTTGGATAAAATCATAAAATATATTGAAACCCTATTTTTATTGGAAGATGACATTTCCGAATATTAATTGTTATTATTATTATTTCATATCATTTACCAACTAAATTGGTTTTATCACATTATTAATATAAAACATAATTTATCATTATTAATCATAAATTTATTGCAATATAAATTCATATCACATAAAAAAAGTAATTTTTATAAAAATAATTTTCCAAACAATAATTGATCTTTTTAGTCATTTTAGGCAGACTAATTAAATTTCATTCATATTAAAAGTAGACTTTATTTTATTTTTAAATATATTTCATAAATTGGTTACTCCTATTCATTTTATCTGATTCAAAGGCCAGGTTTTAATTATCATACCTAAATATTTATATTTTATCTAAATATATCATGGTTTAGTTTAAGTTTGATGTCATGTGTGGAGAAATCAATTGAACACAATTAATTATTAAAGGTAATCATATATTAAAATAGTTTGGTGTTACATTATCCCCCATAAATAAATTGAGTCCTTTCAATTTTAATAATTACTCATTGAAGAAAGTATGTGAGGGTATTCTTAATATATTCATCATTCGAGATATAACCTCTAATATGATATTTATCTTACTCTATTAGGCTATGAAAAGTTACTTATCTTTATTCGAGAAACATTATCCACTTATACAATCATATACCCAAGTATGTATATACCTTAATCATATATTTTCTATAACATACTTTTCTAAATACCATTTGAACCTATAAGAAATTAAACCATAGGGAGATTATATATTCTTTAAAAAAAATAACTCAATATTTAACACTCAAATGGTATTGACCACTAGTTTATAAAATCATACAATATTCAATATATATCATAATCCAAAAAAATGTGATAAACCACAAAAAAAATATCATGGATCACTTTTCATTAAATCAATAATCAATTATAAGGATATCAATATTATATAACTCGCTTTTCTCAAAATCAATCTACCCTTTATTACCTCAATATTAAGAAAATTTTAAACTAAAGATCTATCTATCCCTTAATCATGTGTTCTCAAATAGTTATCCCCAAAAATATAAATTTTTCATAAAATAAATTTTCAAGGTTATTGATACTATTTAATATATGTTTCCAAACCATTAAACTGGAACTACTGAAGAAAAATCCTTATATGTTTTACATAATCCACATAACTTTTAGAATATAACAGAATATCATCAATAATTTTCACTCATTGATGGAACTAACTAAGAGTTTAAAATTTTAATTTCTATTAAAATATAAATATCACTACCTAAGGTAATGCTAGGAAACTCGCTTTTCCCATCATAATAGGCATATAATAAAAGTATCAGCCATTTAATTATGCTTCCTTATTCGTTTATAACACATTGTGGTTTCAAGAAAGATACTTTCTCAAATTTTCTTTTGGGATCCTGCTTCATCCAAATTATAAAACCATAATGGTTAGGATGATATCCAAAATATGACTATGAAAAACATTAATCTGAATATGTCTTACCTTATGGCACTTTTATTTTTAACATATGATACTTTTGGTTCAACCTATAACTCACTTTGTTCAATCCATGGTAATTCATGGTCGTTTTTATATTAGGTTCTCTAATATAATTAGTTAACATCACACATGAATCTTTCATAATGGTTTCTAAAGAGAATGTTATTAACTAAATCATATCCCCTATAAGTTCCAAACTAGGTGTTCTATTATTCCTCTTTATTGTGAACCAAGTGAAGATTGAGTTAATGCCCAATCCTCCCTTTTCGGGGTTATTACCACTAGATAAATATTTTCCAGAGCCTATATTCACTTATAGTATCCAAATAGGGATGTAACTGCTATGTGAACCACATAATATCTAAATTACTAAAACTTAGGTATGTTATCCTATACTTAGAATTATTTCTTAGACTTGTCCCTAGGATTTTCATTGAATTTATCTTATCATAATCCCCAAATAAAAAGTGAATTTTTACATTAAGGTTAAATCATATACTATACTAAAGGGTTATCTATACATTTGAAATTTTGATTATACCTAACTTATCAATAATTCAATTATCCTCAATAAACATCAAAATCTCCAAAGTTATCTAAACCTTTATCTGATACTAACTGTGGCACCCAAGACCCGCACTTCCAAATCCGATGCTCATAAACACATACTTTACAAACTAGATTTAATAACAACTATAAATTCTATAAAAAAACTATCCCATAATTACATTAAATAAAGAATATATCACTTTACATATAATCTCAATACCTTTGAGGTTTATATCTTTATATAATTAGAACAAATCATAAACTAATAATGCATGTGTATTTCAAAAATTATGAAAACCTTTTTCACTATATAAGTAACTAGTTAATCCTTAAAAAGTCTTCAAAATCTCCTTCAAATTATTTTCACAAGATATCTTCTTAGAAATATCATGTGTAGATCATTTATTCATAACTTGGGGAAATGGAAATATAAAAATTAGTGAGCTCAAATGCTCAGTAAGGTAAAATATACAACTGAGGAAATCATGGCATAAACATGACTTAAGTATTATGGCAGAAATCAATGATAAAAATAGTTCTTTAATAAAATGAAACTGGAAGAATAATATATTCATGGATAATAATGAAAATTAAAAGATCCCATGGATAATAATAAGTGGTTCATTAGAAATGAAATGAATAATTATGGATAGATAATTCCATGTCCTAATCCAATATATCATGATCTTACCATCAAGTGCATATGTCTAGGATATATCTTTTTTTGGGAAATAATACACCAAAATACCCAAACATGTTTGTCTTTTGAGATATACCAATGAATTGAGGGGAGATATAATGCCACGCCCCACCCACCACATTTTTATGTCTAATTAATTCATCATATGAGATATTAAGTAAACAATACATCATTAACTTTCCCAATAATCATTCATATTATAATAATAACATACGAAACACCAATACTTTCCCATATTATAATAAAAGGTATAACATGATCATAAGAAATATAGATAAAGAAGGTATATGGACATTTTTCCAAATAGGATTATAAAAATATCATATAATAAAATATTATGGTGGAATACCCTAAGAATGGAACAATAAATTCCAAGATAAAACTTTATAACTCAAATAAGGATAATTGAGTTATTAATAACCTTTAGGAGCAATATATCCCAAGAAATGGGAAATATTTTTCATAGGGTTTGTATGGAGGGAATGTATATCCCCCAGAAAAAAAATGAGAGCATAACACATTAAAAAATCAAAGTGCATAATGTATCCAACTTATATGAAATAAGTTTGAGAGAATGATCATAACTCAATGAATGAAAATTGAGTTACCCAAAATCCTATAACCAGGGTAACAACTGAGTAAAAATCCATTTGATGAAAAGAAATAGATTTGGATTAAAATTTATGTAAATAAAAAATATATATGAAAAATATACATTCATGGGTAGTAAATACACTATTCAAAGTAAAACATGGTGCATAACATAAACATGTATCAAAGATTAAAAGTTTTAGACAAAGAACATCAGCAGGTTGAGTAACATTTTAATCAAAAACCCTTGAAAGAGAGGGCATGTAATTGAACTTCAAATACCATTATTAAAATATAATTCATGATGTGATATCTCAAATAGCGAGTATATACACCAAATAAATTAAATTATATGCATAATACCAAACATTTCTCAAAGTGAGGAATTTGAGACAAAAGTTATTTCCTTATCCCAGATTCATTATGCAGAAGTTCCTAACTTCCTGAATAATCAAATTAAGTTTATTAGATACTATATTAGGATAATTATTCTTATATATTTAATATTAACCATTTATTATCATATTCTTTTTATTTATTATGTATTTTTTTCTCATGTTTGCATGAAAATTGAATTAGTGTTGGCTCATTTCGGTAATTTTAGTTATAAAAGATAATATTTTAATAACAAGTTAAATAATTAATATAAACATTACAAAACCAAAAAAAAATATTTAATTTCTTATGAACTTATAATAATATTAGTATTTAATTTCCCATATTCACCCATTATATAGTTTTATAGTATTATTCAAGTAGGTGTAAAAACCAACCCAAACATGAGCACGCTATATCTCAATGGGTGAATATGGTTAAGGAAATATATAATATCATTATAACAGAATAATAATGATATTATTTTTATGTTTTTAAGTTTTTAAATCACACTTTAAGTGTTTTTTATGAATAAATAAAATCAAAAAAAACAAAAAATGTTACTTCATGGAGGTGATAATCTACACAATGTACGGTTAACATCCTTTTGTTTTTTTAAGTGGATGGAAATGAATAAATAGAAGTTTTTAAATTAATATAATAATAATTAATTTTAATAATTTTAATAATTTTATCATATCACTATGTTATTTATAGTTTTGTAACAGAAATATTAAGAATAAAATGTTAAGGATTGCATAATATTCACTTTAGTGCTTTGAACTTTCTCTTGAAAGTATACTTGAAAATAAAGGGATTAGGATAAATAATTGAGACCATGGTATTATAATAAATATATATTATTTGAGGAGGATAAAAATTACAAAATTTTAGGGAATAATTCTATGTAATGGGTGTGTTTTGAATGTGTAGAAGTGTCCCCTTTTATAAGTTAAGAAAATAGCACTTTTGATAACACCCTTTAATTTTCAATGATATCATTACAGTATTAAAGGGTAAAAGAATCAAAAATTTATAAATAATGGTATTTAGGGTGATATTGGGTTTATAAATCCTCAAAAAATGATTTCCACATATGTTTTAAACATTTTTGAAATCATTTGTTCTTAAGTTTTTACATTTACCTTTGTTTTACTTTCATAACTAGTTTATGTTTCTATAAAAATATAAAATATCTCCTCTTAAAAAATTTGGGTGTGATGAACCAAAATTTAATCTCCATTTAATATAATTTAATTTATAAATAATATAAAATTACTTTTAAATTAAAACATTTTATATATAGAAAAATAGTTTTGTAGGAAAATGGTGTTTTAACCATTATGTGTTCTTAATCTTATTTACCATTAGTTAACAATTAAATGTTTGTTAATATATTTATATATGTGTTTAAAAAAATACTATATTCTTCATTTAAAATATATTAATTTAATTTATTATATAAAAATTTCCCAAAATCAATAAAATAATACTTTGAAAATAACAGTTTTACTATTATCATGGTCATTAACTTTAATCTTATTAATCATTATTTTATATCCAAAATTAAAATTTTAATTAATATATAATATGATCATTTTTTCTAAAATTTGAAATCAATTATGATGTATCTAATTTCTACAATTAATGAAAAGTTATTTTTAATATAAGCAGATAAAAATGGTTTTTGATAAAAAAATATTATGAATGTTTTCAAAATAATATACATGGGTTTTATAAAAACAACATAGTTATTTTAAATGATTTATCTTATTTATAAATATATATTTTTATATAAATGGGTTTCAAATACATTTAATTCATTCTTATTTTATGATAATGCCATAAAATTGATAATTTTTAGCAAAATCAGTATTTTTTCACTATTCAACTAAAAACCAATTATTTCATAGAAATACCAAAAATCATCTTAAGATGATATTTTCATTATAAATCCAAAAAAAATATTTTTTCAAATTAAATTTATAACATTTATAAATTCAATTTTTTAATAAAATCATAAAATATAGTGAAAACTTATTTTTATTGAAAAATAAAATTTATAAATATTAATTATTCTTATTCTTATTTTATATAATTTACCAGCTAAATTGGTGTTAAATAATTATTAATATAAAACATAATTTATCATAATTAATCATATTTTTCTTGAAATATAAATGTATATCGCATTTCCTTTGTTGACCCATCATCACCTGGGTTGTTACCCTTTAGGACACTCTGCCATATCGGCTGGCAACAGCTCCTTCCCAAATAGGGCTCTCTACGGAGTTACCTCTTCATGGGGAGGGGGTTTCCTTTATGTTAAGGGTTTTAAAAGTCCACACCTATGGATTCCATTTTTAAAAATAAATTTATATCGCATAAAAATGAATTTTTTATAAAAAAATATTTTTTAAAACAAAGAAACATTTTATTAATCATTTTAGGAAAACTAATTCAATTTCATTCATATTAAAAGTAATATTTATTTTATTTATACATATATTTTATAAAATGGCATTCTCACTAATCTAATGGCTATGTTTTAATATCTATACTTAAATATTTATATTTTTTCTAAATATATCACGGTTTTGTTTAATTTTGATGTTACATGTGGAGAAAGTTATCTAATACATTAAATTATTAAAGTTAATCATATATTAAAATCTTAAGGTTTTATAGGGATAGTATCTGAATAAATATGATAAAATTAGGAGAGTTATTTAATGCTAAATCAAGGGGAGATCTTGTGCAGGGGGAGAATCAAAGTTGTGGTGAGAATGGATTTCAAGCACCAAGTGGTGGTTGAGAGATGAATGAAGTGAATTATTAGTAAGATTTGAATGTTACTCTTATTTCTCACACTGATAATGAATCAAATGAGCTTATAGTACATTTTATGTGAGCCTTTTATCACTCTCTAGAGTTTTAGATAGTGGGTGGTGTTTTAAGTCGAAAGTATGAAAGAGTTTTCAATAAGATAATTGAGGGGTTTAAAGTGTTGTCAACAAATATGAAGGTCTTATTGTTGGAAAAAATACCTAATGTTTCATTTTTAGAAATTATGGGTTTCATTTTTTGAAAAATCATGTTGATAATATTCCAATGTGGATAAGACCAAAAGGTATTCACAAAAGAAATGATTTATAGGAGTTTGAATCCTATTTTGAGAAGTTTCCTAAAAAAATAAATTAAAGGTAGAATTTTCATATAAGAATTAGGAAAAACAAAAAAGGATTCATGTGGAAGAAGTTTTTTATAAAAGTAAGGAATCTCATAAAGGAAAATAATTTAATGGTGGAAAAAAATTGAAGGATGAACAATATGAAAAAGATACAAATGAAACAATTTGTGAAAATAAGAAGGAAGGATCATGGAGGACATACATGATTCATAAAATAATTAAGTGGAGTAAAATTAATTTTGTAAAGACAAGCAGAGTTTCTCATAAGATGAAAAATGAAAATCATATGTGGTTTTTAAAATTCATGTAATAAAAGGATTATTTTTAAGTGAATTAGTTTTACATTAAGGTAGAATTTATAATCATATGTAAATCATGTTTTTAAAGGTCCATTGCCTATAAATGGGGCCCTAATAGCATCATTTAAATAATATAAGTAATTAAAGGAATGTTAGAGTGAATTAATCTATTATTTTTTGAAAAATAGAATAATATTTTCTTTTACATAAATCATAATAATATCTTCAAGCCATAGGACCTTTGTGGGATCAATGGACTTTAGGCCATAGGGCCTATAGTCTATCATTTGAGGACCTCATGGATATTTAGAGCAGTTTATATTGGTGGATGTGATGGTGTGATGGTATTTAGTGATGAATTAAGAGGAAAGATGTGCATTTTTGGGATCGGTCACTAGAAGTAGTGAATGAATTTCAGAGCACACCTAGAGCCTTAGCATGGGGAGGAGATGATAGGCTTTAGACATGACATTAGGGAATCAAGATGGTAGATGTCAGGATGGTAGGAGAGGTTACTATAATTAAGTTCTTACTTCCTATAGGCCTTTTTTACAGGAAATATTGGGCATTCAATAATTTATCTTGGGGATTTTGGGTTATGTAAGGTTTCCCTCTCAACTAAGTTAAAAAGAGGTTTTATCCAGAAAATAAAATAAAAAAATATTTTGAAGGAAGTGGTTTTATTTCCATAGTTTTAACTTTATTTCATTGTAGTTATGTTTTATGAAATTCACTAATTTATTATATTAATTATTTTAGATTGGGGTTACTCCATTATTCATATTTTTATTACATTTTCTTATTTATTCTTTCATTATGTTTTGTATATGGTAATGTATTCCATTTGAGTGTTGAAAACATGTTGTGGTATTCATCAATAAGTTTCCTATTAGAGATGGATTTTGAGGTTCAATCTCATTATTACCATTGATCTGGGTGGTCTTGATGGGAATGGATCACAACACTTTCCATTAGTATTTTTTGATTTCTAAAGGTTTAAGAGTTGAGAGTACACATGCCATATTTAATCTCTAGAATAGTATATACATATTTCTTCCACAATTTGATGTCTTTATAACCAAATTATTTCAATTAAATTATGTTAGAGAGAGTTTATATATCTATCCTTAAATTATTGAATTGATCATTATGTTCATTTTAGAATGCTTGTATAATTTACAAATAAAACTAATCTCTTATTTGTTTTTTGTGTGTGTTGGAATGTTTTAGATCTTCATTATTTCCTCCATATTTACTTTGTTTTATTATGGTATTTTTAGTTATTATTTTATATGAGATAATGTGTTCATATATAATTTTTTTATTTCATATGTAAGTTTTTTGTTTTTATATGTCTAGGGAGAGTACAGCAGCAAAGGGAAATATATTTCATATCTCTTTGTGTTGATAGAATATATTACATTTGATCTCGAAAATATATTATGTATTAGCTCAGTAGAAAATTATAGATTCTAACATATTAATAGAAATTTCTTATACATGATTTAGAGTATATTATATATAATATTAGTGGATATTTTGTATCATCCTTTTTAGTGATCATTGGATCTGAGTATTAATGGCTGGGTTGATCATGATTGTCCAAATTTATTCTATAATTACATAAAACCTTGGATGATGAGATTTATTATTTTCTTGGATGCTTGAACAAGTACACATTTCATGGTTTTTAATTTCATCCTTCTAGTATGAACTAGAGATATCTTTAGTGAGATAATTTCATTAGAGATGGAGTTTTTTTCCACTATCAGATACACTGTTTGCCTTACTGTTATTATATTGTGTTCCTCTAATAAATTTTTTCCAATAGAGACTCATTATTGGTATATATAGGGAGATCCTATATTATTATGTTTTGGATTCCAAGAGTTGTAAGAAAACCCATTTCACCTTTTAGAAATCTTTTAAAAGTTGGACCCAATCAGTAGTAATCCTGACTGGTCTATATATTTATTGTCTTTTTTTATTTTCATGTTTAATGTTCTTTCACTTCTGGGTTTCTCTCTTCTTTTGTTTTCTTGATGTTTCTATCCTGTGTTTTTTACTCTCATTTTGATCATTTATTAATATAGTAATGGGGTGGTGTTATTTTCATAGAGTATTACCAAATTGGTTTAGACCACATATACCATTATGTCCCTATTTATTGCTTTCTTTAATTTGTTATTTGCTCAACTTGAATCATTTTTATCATTATTTATACTTTTTTTATTCATTTTTCATTCATTATTGAGTCTTAAACTCATTAAAAAATTGGAAACTAGTCAATTATATGACAATTTCATCCATTTCATAAGGAAATATCTGAAATATTTTCCTTAATAGTTGGTATCAAACCTCACATATATGATAATGGAATCCAATAAGTATGAGATTGATAAGTGACCATACCTTTAACCTATTATGACTTAATGAGAGAATTTCTAGTCCAGGAAGGAATAAATGACGTGCTTCATGGACCCAATAAACCTCACCATATTCAGTTCACTTATAGACAGACTACGTATAATTACATTGATATTCCTCATGACATTTTAATAAAATCCCATAGTTCTCTTACATTTTATTTGGATGATAATATTTTGTAAGAGGTTGTGTATGTATCCTTTACTGGTGTAATCTGGTTTAATATTGGAAAAATATATATGATAACTTGATTATTCATCCATTTTCATAAGAATCGTAAACTTTATAATTTCAAGATGCACCCCAGAACACCAATTCAGGTATATCTTGATGAGTTTAACAAAATTATACTTGATTTGTCTAATACTAATCTTAATATTGAAGAAAAATACCAAGAAACTATATTGTGATCTACTTGGATGGTTCATATAGACATCTTATTAATGTTATGGGGTATTGTAGAGACTCTATGTCTTTTGAGGAAGTCAAATATACCTTGCTTTTATGTGAATTATAAGATAAGCCTAAGTTTAAGACTGAGGCTGGGGGTTAACTATTAGATGTCATTTTTAGTTTTTAGGAAAAAAGATATGTAAAGGTAATTAGGGTGGAAATAACTCTAAAAATCTATATATAATCATTATAACTCTAATACTAGAGATTTTACCTACTATCATTAAGGGAAACCTAGCCATATTAGATCTAAATTCCCAAAACTGAAATCGGGTGAGCATCCTAAAGAATTTAAAGATCAATAATTATTTTCTTATGTATGATATGATAGTGTTGAGGTGTTGAAAGTATCTAAATACACACTTCAATATGACTGGTTTTTAGAATTAGGCTTCTCTTTTCATCTCTCACTAGATACAAATTCCTTTTCTTAATTAATAGAGGAAGATGAATGATAGATTGCGTTATCAAACAAAAAGAGGAGGCATTTTATGGGTATAGGTTATTTCATTAAAAACCAAGATGATGGTTATATTTTCATCTTATTAGATGTGATATGGGTTCTTGATTTACATAGGAATATCATTTCATTTCGTGCTTTGGACCAGAGGGGATTTACCTTCAAGAATGAATTCATCTTCCCAGAAATCTCTAAAGGTTACCACGTGGTCATTAAGGAATCCTTAGTTGATAGGTTGTATGTCTTTAATGGAAAGATTCATGCTCGGTAGCTAGGTATTACTTATGTCACTAATAGTGGTGAAACCATTCTTTGTCATAGGAGGTTGGGGCATGTAAGTGTTAAGGGTTTAAGAGAGTTAAGTAGACAAGGGATGTTTACCCAAGTTACACTAAGTAACTATAACGACCCAATATTTTATCAATGGAAAATTACTTCTTAAAATTATTTCATATAATCACATGAAATCCCAACACAAAGAACTACTAATAAATATATGACTTTAAAAATAATATTATCACTTCTGTGATTTGAATTTCAAAAATCTAACATACACGGTTGTGATTAGTAATATGTTTGGAGTCTAATGGAACAAACTTAAATTTTGGTGAATAGTAACCTACCCTAATGAATAGTAACATACCCTTATGAATAGTAATATGAACCTTATGAATAGTAAATTGTCCAAAACAATAGTAACCACATCCATAAATGTATAAATAAAATTTAGGCATCATATAAGTGATAATATGACCATAGTAAAAGTATTGGTATTTTTATGAGTCATAAATAATTAATTAAAATTAATGAATTAAGTTAAAATAAAATGTATTTTCCTAAAAGGTGTTTATAAATTAACAATTTTATGACTCATTTTTTTAAGATAATTTTATAAGACCTTATGTAATTTTTGAAAGCATTTTAAAATCAGTTAAAGTTTTAAAATTTGTATTTTTCAAGTAAATTGTGATTTTAATTAAAAATTAAATTAATAATATTTATAAAAAAAATTGAAAAATGGATTTAATTTTTTGATTCTACACATCAAAAAATGGTTAGGGTGATTTTTTGGGATTTTTCTGAAATACTTGAATTTTTAGTGAATAGTATAATACATTAATTTACCATATAAATACATTATAATTTAAATCCACTATTCCTGACATCATAAGTGATGTAAGAACCCAAATATCAAACTCACATGAACTTATTACTATTATTCTTCATGGAATCATTATTATTTCTTGTCTCATGGAAAAATAATAAACTAATGATTGAAATATTAAGAAAACTCTCCTCCCATCCACTATAAAAACCACCCACACTCCCCTCTTCTATTCACTCCTTTCAAGTCTTATTCCTTACTTAACTTCCACCCAAATATCTCCCCAATATCCTACCCCATGTCTAGTATCCTTTTTCCTCCTCAAAAGACCAAATCCTCTCCCCTTAAGAGGTTCTCAAGGAATATTAAATCAAGAGATAAATTCATCTTTTCTTTTCTTTCACTTTCTTTTCAAGATCCTTTGTTTCTTTTATGTCCTTACCTATCCTCATTCAAATTTTATTAAAAATACAGTACCCTATATGTACTATAATTTTTTTATGATAATGGGATATTTTTTTATCATCTCTCATTTACCCTTCTTTTATTTTAGTAGTAAAGACACTATTCGAGATGTGTTAATTTACCACATTCAAGGACGATGGGTTTTCAATTTATATTACCATCTTCAATTCTGGTCATGAAATAATTTTTATGGTTTAACCAAACTATTAAATATTTATTATATCTTATTTTTTTTCTGGATTCTTTTTTCACACATTATGTAAAATAATAATTCAAAACAATTTAATTATGAGCAAAATCACCAAATTAATCCAAGCATTTATCCGTAATGTTTTATATAATGTTTCACCTTAACTCCAAATAACCAAATGAAATTTATAACCATATAATCTTATGTATTTTCACTAAATTAATAAAACTTAAATTCTGGACAACCACTTTCATCATACAAGTTTATCCGAACATGGATATAAATGAACTGATCATTAAAACCAAGGAAGCAAACGGACCCGAACAATGAAATTGAACCTCCTAACCAATCAAAAAGGTTATGAATGAAATAAAAAAGGTTATAATAAATAATTTAAATGTAAAATTGGTTCTAGAATTATTAATTAATAAATCTAATTTTATTAGTCATGTAATTAATATCAAGTGGAGAACACCATCAGACTTAAGGCGAGGGATCCTCTCTATTTCACTTTTATTCAAGAATGTCCTCTATAATTTTCCCTTTTATGTGTAATCCCTAATGATGGGGTATTATTTTTCACCTCCTCCATACTTCCCTCATGATTTATAAGTGATATAAAACCCCTTTCTCTCTCATTAATCCCACTTAAGTGCACTTGATACCATGCTGAGAATCCGTAAGGGATTCCACACAAACATCCTTTCTTCCCTCAGGTTGCCTTATCTTTATTTTACCAAAATAAATTTATCTTATATTTTTATGTGAATATTATAAATATTGTGTACATTTACCAAATTAATTTATCAAGACCCTTTCATCATTCTCGTTTGGGGATATACATGTTTTTAAGTGATTCTCTCCTCAATACTTCCTGATAAGAAAACCTGTTTTGAGGGAAATTCTCCAATTCTTACCCAATTTCAAGTGAAATCTATCTTCTATTTTAAGCCACAATTGTCTTTATAAAATCAGTCTTTTTATTATTAAAACTTTCTTGGTTCACATCTAGTTTTATATAAATGATATTTTCCTTTTCTATTTTAAAGGCTCTACAGTATTTTCCTTAAAACCGCACAAAAATGTTTTAATGCTAAAATTTATTAAATACTTTTCTTACATGTTGTAACTTCTAAATTGACATAACTTAACATGATACATGCCTATTTTACTTTATTAATTTCCATGTATATTTTATTTCCTTTCTTTCATGGACACTTTTATGATATGCCCATTTGTTATGCTTTATGACATGATTGTGGTACACAATTCTTTCCATGGGTAACCCTTATGTTTATGTAAGATTGATTATGTATGATTATTTATGTGGAAAACATATTCATGAAAAGATAAGATTGGTGTGCCCATATATCACTCCAATTCATTGGGTAAAGTTGAGTATCATGAGATGTTATGTGCGACGATCTTGGTAGTTAGCCTTGGCTTGTGCTACCATGTGAAACGGTCTTGGAGGTTATCCTTGACTCGTGCTAAAGTTATGTTTTATGTTACTATCACATTACTATTAATTCATTATTATATGATCCCATGTTTATGTGTTATGATTCTATGTTCTTCAAGCCTTTTATTTTTCATTATTCCATGCCTTCTAACCCATGTGTTAATGTTTTTTTACTATGTTTTTTTTACTAGGCCTTTAGATCATCCCTTTGTTCATGTGATCCCTAGGGTACCCTATGAAAATGTAAGGGCACAAATAAAGTTTGGAAATATTTATGGATATTAAATAAATAAGTGTTTTTTAGTCCCATGTTTTAAGACTTATGTACATAGTCTTCAAAGGTATTAGACTTCACGATACTTGGCTTGTACTTTAATGTTTAATTATGCTTAAAACCATGTAATGTTATGTGTAAAAGGATAGGGTTTCTATAGTTTTTATCAAAGGATGGTTTAGTTATTTTTGGAGATTAGTAATAGAGCACTTTAGTAATAACCTTAAGGATGATACTAAGTATAAGAAAACATATCTATATTTTGGTAAGTATAGAGTAAGTGGTTTATCAAGAAAATACATCCCTTTCTGAATACAAATAGGTAGAGGTGGATCTGGAATAGATGTATATAGGGGTAAAACCCAAAAACACCTCTTTGAGCTAGACTCGAACGGGAAATGGTGCATGACAACAGGCCTTGCTTCACTCTTGGTTTAACACTCCTAGGGGATATGCTTTGGTAAATTCATGATCTTGGTACAAACCATTATTAAGGGAATAAAAAAAGAGCCCATAAGAATATAAGATAAGAAATAGATCAAGGATAACCTAGATTGAAACCTAGGGAATCACAAGTTAGGATATACTTCTCATTTACAAGTTTATCCTATTATGTTCAAAGTTTCCTTTTTATTCTCAATAGATAAGTATTCAAGCTCTCTAATTGTACATTATTTTTCTTAGTTAATAGTGGGAAATAAAAGAACACGTGCCAACAATCAATGTGATAGAGAATGTGAAGATTTCCCCAATTATATGCCTGATATGATGGGAACGGGTGCTCAAAACTTCATGGCATTACTTAGCTAGATCAAGTTATGAATAATAACTTGAATCGTGTGGAACATCATCCTCATCTAAGGAAAGAGCAAGTTGTTGTTAAATAATTCATGTAGCAAAGGCCTCCCATGTTTAGTGGATCTTCTGATCCCCTCCTTGCGGGACAGTGTATTAGCTCTATTGAAAATATATTCTCTATCCTCCAGTGCTCAAAAGAAGAGAAAGTCGTGCTGGTGGTCTATTGTTTTGATAGGGTAGCTGATCAGTGGTGGAAACTGATCAAGAATACAAATCCCCAAGAGGAAATTGATTCCATGGTCTGGGGGTAATTCAAAAGAATGTTTTTCAATAAATATTTTCCCCGAACCCTCCCTCTAAATATGGAAAGAGAGTTCATTGGACTCAAGAATAAGGAAGATGAGTCCATCAGGGCGTATGAAGAAAACTTCATAAGGCTTTCAAGGTATGCCTCTGGCTTTGTCATGAACACTTAAAGCAAGGTGGATCGCTTCTTTAATGGACTGAAGTCGAGTCTACAGAAATTGTTGGTGATTCAAGACTTTGATAGTTATGAGGATATTGTCTATTGTGCCTTTAAGGTTGAAATGAAGATTGGAAACTCTTAGTGGTATCGTGGGTCCAATGACAAAAAGAGGAAAATGGAAACTAATGTGGGCGGTCCTGCAAATAAGTTCCATGATGGAAAGAAGATAAATCATCCCATGTGTAAAAATTTTGAGAAGAAGCATCTTGGGAACTATCTAAAGGTAACCAATAATTTCTTCAAATGTGGAAAGTTAGGACGTCTGGATAAAAATTGCCGACGGGATATGAAGAATACCGCTAATGTGGAAGAAGAAAGGAAGGTTCAGATCAACACTCAGCCTGTAGTGTAGTGTTACAACTATAAGGAGTATGAGAATTATGTGAAAAAATTTCCTAAGATTAGGGTTGTTGGAGGAAATCAAAAACAATCTCCAAGGAAACAAGGAAGGTATTATGCTATCACTACTACTAAGGTGGAGCCGGACAAAAATGTGGTGACAGGTATGCTAGTTATTCATTCAAGAATAGTGAACATACTATTTTATTCTGGTTCTACACATTCTTTCATATCTTTCAAGTTTAGTAGAACTATTCAAACACCACCTAAAAATTTGGGGGATATGTTATCTGTGAGAACAGTGAATGGGGAAATTATTTCATACAAGGTTTATAACACCTCCTTGGTAAATGTTTGTGGACTAAACCTCATAGAAAATATTTTCAAACTTACTTTAGTAGATTTTGATGTTATATTGAGAATGGATTGGATATCTTTCTAAAAATATTACATCAACTATCAAGAAAGGGAGATCACTCTTCACATCCAGAAGCATCCTCTAATTCTATACAAGTGTTAAGAGGAAGATGAATCTCCTTTAGAATCATTGTCTCAAGTGTGGATATTAATTTCTTATGAGCAAGCATGTCTAGCTCAGATGATTGATACAAAGTAGAGAATCATGCTCAAAGATATTCCCATCATAAGGTATTACACTAATGTATTCCCCGAATAGTTGCTTAGTCTTCCTCTTGATTGAGATGTTGAGTTCTCAATTGAACTTATTCCTGGATATCTGCCTATATCAAAGACACGTTATATAATGGCCACCGTAGAGCTGGACGAGCTAAAGAAGCAGTTACAGGAGAATCTGGAGAAGGGTTTTATACACCTGAGTGCTTCCCCACGGGTTGTGCCAGTCCTCTTCGTCAAGAAGAAGGATGGTTTAATGCAACTCTTTATTAATTATCATGATATAAATAAAATCATGATAAAGAACAATTGTCCTCTTCCTCAGATAAATGAATTGTTTGATCATCTTCGTGGGGCCATTTATTTCTCTAAGGTGTAACTTCAGTCGGGATATCACTAATTAATGGTTAAGAAGAAATATATTCAAAATATTGCCTTTTAAACGAGGTATGGACACTATGAGTTCATATTGATTCCCTTCAGACTCACTAATGCTCCTACAATTTGCATGGTTTTAATGAATAGAGTCTTTAGATATTACCTTGAAAAATTTATGGTAGTCTTTATCAATAGTATTCTGATATACTCCAAGAGAAAGGAGGAACATTAGGAGCATTTTAATACTATGTTAAAGACTTTGTGAAGGGAGAAGTTGTATGAAAAGTACAGTAGATGTGAGTTCTGGATGGAGGAAGTATCATTCTTGGGGCATGTTATTACCAGCAAAGGGATATCTATGGACCCTTCCAAGACAAAGGCAATTGAAGAGTGGCCCATGCCATTATCTATAATGGAGATCCGCAACTTTCTGAGTCTAGCCGGGTATTACAGCCGATTTGTGAATAATTTTCCACAATTTTCAAACCCAATGAACAAATTAAAATAGAAGGCAGTAAAGTTGTTGGGAAAAAATCCCTGAAGGTAACATTGCAGCATTTTTGGGTTGGTTGTGTTTGTTGACAATTTAGGTTTTCCATGGTGAATTTTTGATTTTGGGAGATGTTTTTGACAATCCATGTTGAAAAAGAACCATGATAAAGGAAAGGAAGATTTAGAGGTGGTACAAAAAGAGCAGATACAAGGTGGCGCCATTTTCCAATGTTTTCCAAATTTTTGGGGTCCAAAATTTGGGATTTGGTGAACATCGTGAGAAGTGTATTTCCTTGAATATCTTATCAAAATATAGAAAAGGCATGAGTTTCATGAATATGGAATTCTTGATGTGGATTTCATGAAGACACGAAGAAAGTTGACGGTGTTCTTCGCAATTATGACGAGCTTCGCGAACAGTAGCATTGAAGAGCATTGTGGAAGTGAAGGGAATTGTGGGTGGAGATTCGCGATGAAGGCGTGAAGTAATTGAGGGAATTCTCCATGATTACTATGATCTATGTGATCCAAAAAAATTCGTGGTGCTTCGTGAAATAGAGATAATTTAAATGGAAATTTCAGAGCTTCGTGATTTGAGCCGATGTGGCACTGACTTCACGTGGAAGGTTCAAGGGTTGGTGGAATCACCTATAAATAGACCTAGTCCCCCTCAAGAGAAGGAGAGAGTTTTCCATTGAAAAATTTTTAGCTCTCTAATTGTGAAGGAAATTCACGGAGCAGAGAGCTTAGTGAAACACAGGAGCTTTACAGCGGCTAATCTAGCTCTGCTAAAGTGGTGTGTTCTGCGTTGGCTCAATGAGCTTCGTGAAGGAAGTCACTTTGCGATGGCTTGATCTCTATGACAGCCTAATATCTACAAAGGATTGAGCTTTTTGAAGGTCTAGGATCTACAAAGTAGTGTTCTCCACGAGGCAACGAGCTCTGTGAAGTTGTGTGCTTCGCGAAGAGGTAGGGACTTCGCGAAGGCTTGTTTGAGCTTCGCGAAATTGGGAACTTCACGAAGTAGGGTGCTTTGCGAAGGTATTTCCAAGGGGTGTTTCCCAGTGATCAGTGGAAAATGGGTATTCATTAGTGGATGAAATTTTGACGTCAATAGAGCATCTACATACAATAGAGGATGCATTCATTAGTGATAATGAAGAGACCTACTGGTCTATAAACTATGAGTGGATCTTCTAAAGAAGTAGTGAGCTCATTTTAGTTGAGAGATCAATGAGTTATCAAATTCTGAGTGGTTTTAAACCAAGAGGGATAGTGATTCCACTTAAAACTTGTAAACAACAGTGCGCTTATAGTGTATTTGGTACATCGGCACATCACCGGTGTGTGCTCCTTGTACATATCCTAGTGAGGGTGAACCAAGTAAAATTTGTGTGTCATGTGTGTGCTTTAAGATTGTTTTATACTCCGCAATAGGAAGGAGAGAGATAATATAGTTTTTTCTAACAAAAAAACAAGATCAAAAGGTGCAATTGTTTTAATTTTTCATACCCGAATTCACCCCCCCCCCCCTCTGAGGGTATCTAGCCTAGTGGACCTATCAAAAGTTTTTCTGGACTCAAGAATGTGAAGGTTATTTTAAGGAGTTGAAAAGGAGGCTAATCATTGTTCCAGTACTCACACTTCCAACAGGTGGAGAACTCTTTGTGGCATACAGTGATGCTTCAAAGAAGGGATTAGGGTGTGTGCTGATGAAAAATGATAAAGTGATAGCCTACGCCTCAAGGCATCTGAAAATCCATGATCAAAACTATCCTACGCATGATCTGGAGTTAGCAGTTGTGATCTTTGCATTAAAAATCTGGCAGCATTATCTCTACGGGGAGAAGTATGATATATATACTGATTATAAGAGTATCAAATATATATTTACACAAAAAGAGCTTAATATGTGCCAATAAATATGGATAGAGCTCATCAAGGATTATGACTGCTCAATCCACTACCATCCAAATAAGGCAAACAAGGTGGCAGATGCTCTAAGTAGAAAGGATCATGCATCTTTATCAATTATGATAATTGAAAAGGATTTGATCTTCTTAGATTTGTAGAGGATGGACATGTGAATCATTAATGGGGGAACATCATCAATCCTTTCTCAAATGATTACTCAACCATACCTCATGGAGAAAATAAAGGATGCTTAAAGAAAATATGTGGAAATTCAGAAAAGGGTGGAAGCCATTAAAAATGGGAAATCATCTGAGTTCATGATTGATGAGGAAGGAGTTGTAAGATTTGAGTCCCAATTATGTGTACCATCCAATCTAAAGATAAAGAGTGATCTTTTTAATGACGCACCTAGATCAACCTTTTCTATTCACCCAGGGAGCACAAAGATGTAGCAAGATATCCAAGAGAACTTTTGGTGGGACAATATAAAGAAGAAGATTTCTAAGTATACATCAAAGTGCCTAGTATTTCAACAAGTGAAGGATTAAAGATAGAAGTCTAAGGGGATAATGAAACCACTACCCATACTAACATGGAAGTTGGAGAACATCAACATGGACTTTGTCACTGGACTTCCAAGGACATAAAGAGGAAACAATGCTATATGAGTCATCATGGATCATTTTATAAAGATAGCTCACTTTATTTAGATTCTAGAGGACTTCATATTAGATCAAATTTCATGGATAAATATCAAAGAAGTGGTAATTCTTCATGGAGTACCACTATCTATTGTATCTGATTGAGATCTAAAATTCATCTCAAAGTTTTGGAAAAGTCCCCAACATGCTCTAAGCACTGAACTAGACTTTAGTACGGCCTTTCATCCTCAAATTGATGGCCAATCTGAGCAGACTATTCAGAAACTAGAAGATATATTGAGATAATATTCTATGGAATTCAAAGGAGGATGGGACCAACATCTTCCACTAGTTTAATTCTCCTATAATAATAGTTTCCACTCAAGCATCTGAATGGAACCCTACAAAGCCCTGTATGGGAAAAGGTGAAGAACACCAGCGTGTTTAGATGAAGTCGGTGATCGTAAGTTTCTAGGAACTGAAATAGTTAAAGAATCAGTGGAGAAGGTGAAAACCATTCAGCAACACATCAAGGCAGCCAAAAGTCGACAAAAGAGTTATGTAGAAAATCGTAAATGAGGCCTTGAGTTTGAAGTTGGATACATGGTATTTCTCCATGTATCTCCATGGAACAAGGTCATGAGGTTTGGAAATAAAGGAAAGCTAAGTCCTAGGTACATTAGCCACTTAGAGATTCTTTATCATGTCGGGGTTGTGGCCTATCGACTAGTATTTCCACCTACCATGTCCAAAGTACATGATTTCTTTTATGTATCCCTCTTAAGGAATTACATACCAGACCCTTCACATGTACTCTCTTCAGAGGTGGTACAGTTGGAGAATGATCTTTCTTACGAGGAGCAACCAGTAAAGATCTTGGATCATAGCGATAAAGTTCAACGTAACAAGACTACTCAAATGGTCAAAGTATTGTGGAGGAACCATAAGTATAAAGAGGAAACATAGGAACTGGATGAGGCGATGAAAGAAAAGTACCCACACTTGTTTATGGCTTAGAATATAAAATGAAATTTCGAGGGTGAAATTTCATAAGGGGGGAATAATGTAACGACCCAATGTTTTATCAATGGAAATTTGCTTCTTATAATTAAGCCATACAATCATATGAAATCACAACATAATGAAATACTAAGAACTATGTGATCTTTAAACATAATATTGTTACTTCTGTAATTTGAATTTCAAAAATTTGACATACATGGTTGCAATCAGTAAGATGTTTGGAGTCTAATAGAAAAAACTTAAATTTTTTGTGAATATTTACCTACCCTTATGAATAGTAATATGACCCTTATGAATAGTAAATCATCCAAAATAATATTAACCTCATCCATGAATGTATAAATAAAATTTAGGCATCATATAAGTGATAATATAACCATAGTAAAAGTATTGGTATTTTTATGAGTCATAAATAATTAATTACAATTAATTAATTAATTTAAAACAAAATGTATTTTACTAAAATGTGTTCATAAATTAACAATTTTATGTCTCCTAGTTTAAAGATAATTTTATAAGACCTTATTTAATTTTTGAAATCATTTTAAAATTAGTTATAGTTATAAAATTTGTATTTTTCAAGTAAATTAGGATTTAAATTAAAAAATTAAATTAATAATACCTAAAAAAATATTTTTTAAAAATGGATTTCATTTTTTGGATTCTACACATCAAAAAATGGTTAGGGTGAATTTTTTGGATTTTTCTGAAATACTATAATTTTTTTGAATAGTAGAATGCATTAATTTACCGTACAAATACATTATGATTTAAATCCACTATTCCTAATATCATAAGTGATGTAAGAACCCAAATATAGAACTCGCATGCACTTACTACTATTCTTGGTCATGGAATCATTACTATTTATTGTCTTATGGAAAAATAATAAACTAATGAATAAAATATTAAGAAAACCCCCCTCCCCTCCACTATAAAAACCACCCACACTCCCCTCTTCTCTTCACTCCTCTCAAGACTTGTGCCATACTTAAATTCTGCCCAAATCTCTCCCCAATATTATCTCCCACGTCCATCAGCCTTTGGTCTCCTCAAAAGACCAAATCTTCTCCCCTTAAGAGGCTCTCAAGGAAGATTAAATCGAGAGGTAAATTCCTCTTTTCTTTTCTTTCACTTTATTTTCAAGTTCCTTTGTTTTCTTTTCTATCCTTACCTCTCCTCGTCCAAATTTTATGACAACTCCTATAACTTATATGTACTGGAATGTAGTTATGATAATGGGATATGTTTTTATCATCTCTCATTTACCCTTATTTTATTTTAGTAGTAAAGACACCATCCGAGATCTGTTAATTTACCACATTCAAGGACGATGGGTTTTCAATTTCTATTACCATATTCAATTATCATCATGAAACCATTTTTATGGTTTAACCAGACTATTAAATATGTATTATAAATTATGTTTTGTTCTGTAATCCTTTTACACACATAATGTAAAATAATAATACAAAACAAGTTAATTGTGAGAAAAATCACCAAATTAATCCAAGTGTTTATCATTAATGTTTTATATACTGATTCACCTTCACTCTAAATAACCAAATGAATTTTATAACCATTTAATATTCTGTATTTTTACTAATGTCATGTAAATTTAATTCTGTACAACCACTTTCATCATACATGTTTATCCGAACATGAATATAAATGAACTGATCATTAAAACCAAGGAAGAAAACGGACCCAAATAATGAAATTGAACCTCATAACCAATCAAAAAGGTTATGAATAAACTCAAAAAGGTTATACTAAATTAGTAACATGTAAAATAAGTTCTTGAATTATTAATTAATGAACCTAATTTTATTATTCAGGTCATTAATATCAAGTGGAAAACACCATCGAACTTAAGGTAAGGGATCCTCTCTATTTCACTTTTATTCAAGAATGTCCTCTATGATATTCCATTTTATGTGTAATACCTAATGATGGGGTATGATTTTTCACCTCCCCCATAATTCCCTAATGATTTATAAGTGATGGTAAATCACTTTATCTCTCATTAATTCCACATAAGTACACCTGATACCATGCCGATAATCTGTAAGGGATCCCACCCGAACCTCCTTTGTTCCCTCGGGTTTCCTTATCTTTCTTTTACCAAAATGAATTTATCTTATCTTTTTATGTGAATCTTATAAAAAAAATTTACATGTACCAAATTCATTTATCAAGATCCTTTCATCATTCTAATTCAGGTATATACATGTTTTTAAGTGATTTCCACCTCAATACTTCCCGATAAGCAAACCTGTTTTGAGGTAACTTCCCCAATTCTTACCCGATTTCAAGTGCACTCTATATTCTATTTTAAGCCACCATTGTCTTTATAAAATGATTCTTTTTATTATGAAGACATTCTTGGTTCACTTATTTTTTTATTTAAAGTATTTTTCCCTTTTCTATTTTAAAGGCTCTATGGTATTTTCCTTAAAACCGCACAAAAATGTTTTAATGATAAAATTTCTTAAATAATTTTCTTACATGTTGTCACTTCTACATTGACATCACTTACCTTGATACATTTATATTTTTCCTTATGAATGTCAGTGTATATTTTAGTTCTTTTCTTTAATGGATACTTTTATGATACTGCCATTTTTTATGCTTTATGACATGATTGTGGTACCCAATTCTTTCCTTGGGTAACCCTTATGTTTATGTAAAATTGATTATGTATAATTTTTTATGTGGAAAACATATTCATGAAAAGTTAAGATGGGTGCACCTAGATAACTCTCCAATACATTGGGTAAAGTTGAGTCTCCTGAGACGTTATGTGTGACAGTCTTGACAGTTAGCCTTGGCTTGTGCTAACATGTGAAATGGCCTTGGCAGTTAGAATTAACTCATGATAAAGTCATGTTTTATGTTGCTTCCACATTAATATGAATTCATGTTATGATCCCATGTATATGTGTTATGATTCCATGTGGTCCCTACCTTTTATTTTTCATTATTCCATGCCTTCTAACCCATGTGTTAAAGTTTTATTACTGTGTTTTTTTCCTTACTTGGATTTTAGCTCATCTCTTTGTTCATGTGATCCCCAGGGCACCCTATGAAAATGTAAGGGATCAAAGGATTTTAGGAGATCTTTATGGAGATTAAATAAAGAATTGTTTTTTTAGTCCCATGTTTTAAGAATTATGTACCTAGTCTTCAAAGACACTAGAATTCATGATCCTTGGCTACTACTCTGATGTTTAATTGTGCTTAAAATCATGTAATGTTATGTGTAAAATGATAGGGTTTCTATGGTAACATATAATTTTTTTAACACTGTGTATTTGTTAAGTCTAAAAGATCCATCTTTCACAAATCTTATTTTAAGGTAAGTTATCCACTTGAATATGTGAATTATGACTTGTAGGGTCCTGTTAGGACTACCTCCCATAGTGGGGGTCTTATTTTGTGGTATGTATTGATGATTTTTATAATAAAGTATGGATTTATATTTTTTGAAATAATTATCATGTTTTTGAGGTTTTTAATCCTCTATTGAGAACCAATATATGAGAAATTTAATGGCCATGGGGACTAATAATGTCTGTGAATGCCTATCTAGTGAGTTTATTGAATTCTATGAGGCTAAGGGTATCACTAAGAATTATATTGTGAGTTATAAAACACAATAGAATAGTTTTTATGAACACATGAACTACACTATTCTTGAGTTGTTCTGCAGTATGTTGTTATTCTTGGGCTGCCCAAATCCTTTTAGGATGAGGTTTCCACCACAAAATCCTATCTCATTATTCAGTTCCCCTCATCTTCTAAGTAATTCAAGACTCTATAAGAATTATAGAGCATTCACCCCCATTCTATGGACTTATGAGAGTTTTTAGGTGCACTTCCTACACTCATGTCAAGAATGATAAGCTATATTTGAGGGTTGTTATGTGAATTTTCCTAGGCTATCCTAATAGGGTGAAGGGATATAATCATTGGGTTAAAAAACCAGATTTTAGAACTGCATTATTAGTTGGGATGAGGTGTTCCAATATCTTGATCCTAATGTAAAAAAACCCCTAATGGTGACAGTGGTGATACACCCCAAAAGAGGGATATTGAGGTTTCTCCTCCTACTGATTTGAGTCTCCTATTGAGACTCCTCCACCACATCATCAACCCAAATCAGGTTTTTGAGTCTGATTCTAATATTTCTATAGAAAGTGTACCTCCTAATGACATTAGGAGTTACCAGTTCACTATGGATAGATAGAGGAAAGTTATTAGACCTCCTTCTAAGTAATTCATTTTCTTTCCATGTATCACGAGATCTTGATAGTGAGGACCCCCAAAGTTATAAAAAGGTTGTTAATGAAATAATCTCCAAACACTGGATTACTACAATGGATTATGGAATGAAATCCTTTATGAAAAATTATACCTATTCCATTGTTAATAAGCCACTTACTTCCAAGGAAATAATATGTGAATAGATATTTAAGATAAAGGAAGATAACCCTATAGTGAATACAATAAAATATAAATCCAGATTAGTGGTTAAAGGTTTCCTTAAAATAGAAGGATGGTATTATTCTATAAAAAAATCATGTAGTTAAGTTGTAAAAACTAGGCCCCACTAAAAGTATAGACACCCTGCCTTTTGAATATGGTCATCGAGTCTTAACCCTCTAGGAACCACTAGTTGATATGGATACTTTTTCTTTCCATATAGCCTAGGATATCGATAGTGAGGACCCCCAAAGTTACAAAAAGGATATTTATAATAGAAACTCAAAGAACTGGATTGATTCCATGGATTTTGATATGAAATCCATTAATAAAAACTATACCTAGTCCATTTTTAATAATCTGCCTACTACTAAGGTGATAGGATGTAAATGGATCTTTTAGAAAAATAAATATTACACTTTAGGTAATAAAATAAAATATAAAGGTGGATGGGTGGCCAAAGGTTTCCTTTGAAGAGAGGGAGAGTATTATTCTGAAATATTTTTTCCTTTAGTTAAGCTATAATAATTGAGCCTCACCGACAGCATAGGTACCCCACATTTTTAATATGGTCATCGAGTCCTGGCCTTCCAGGCACCACCAGTTTCCCCAAAAACACATGTTATTCCCCCTGGGTCCCACCCACATTCTTGAATAGATCATTATACTAATTATTCTTCTTAAAAAACAACACGTGTTCTTTTAGTGTTCTTTTTCCTCACTTACACACCCTATAAAACATACCAGGATGTCACCCATCTTGACACAACTCTAGGACAAGGTCACTTAACTATGGAGTTTTAATCGGGTAAGATCCCAAAAAAGAAAGGTTTACCTTGTTTAAATAGGTATTAACATTTATTCTTTTAAGTATCACTTTTATAGGGGTGTTACACTCTTCCCCCCATTAAATCACAATTATATCATTGTAGCACCCAGACCTCAAACTCAGGTAGTGTCACTACACTTCCAGCTAATTATTGGATCTGATACCATTTTTTATGACCCAGCATCCTAGAATCATGAACCTAGTTATCTAATCACATGGGTATCAAATAACACCTTTGGTTTCCTTCCCAGCACACCACGGTTTATTACCCACAGGGGTCGCTAATTAGATTAATGGTTGTCTTCATTTTCCAACACATTATCTTTCAATGTGCTTTATCCCCACTCACACACACCCATGGAAACTTTCATAGAGGTCACCTATCTTGATACTACTCTAGGAAAGACATTCTTAACTATGGATTTCTAATCAGATAAGGTCCCAAAAAAAAGTTTCACCTTGTTGATAAGGGTAGTAACATTTAGTCCTTTAAATATCACTTTTCCATAGGTGTTATGCTATTCACCCCTTTAAAGCACAACATCCATGTTGTGGATTCTGCATTTTAACCGAGGCTGTGTCACTGTACTTCTGGCTAGGTACCCCTTTGATACCATTGTAAAAACTGGGCCTCATTGACAGTAGAATGCCTCACATTTTTAATATGGTCGTCGGGTCCTGGCCCGCTAGACACCAATAGTTGCCCTGCAAACACATGTTATTCTCCCTTGTGTCCCACCTACATCCGCAAATGAATCGTCATACTAATGACTATCCCTATATTCCAACACATGTTCTTTAAGTTTTCTATTCCCTCACTCACACACACCATGGTAAACTTTCAATGGTGTCACTCATCCTAACACTACTCCAAGACAACATTCTTAACTATGGAGTTCTAATCAGTTAGGCTCTAAAAAATAAAGGCGTGCCTTATTAACATGGGTGTTAACATTTCTTCCATTAAATCTCACTTACCTATAGGTGTTACACCCTCTATCCCTTTAAAGAAAAGAATTTTTATTTTAGACCCTACATTTAAACCCAGGTAGTGTCACCAAACTTTTTCCTAGGTACCCCTTTGATACCACTGTAACAACTAGTCCCCAATGACAGTACAGAAACCCTACCTTTTTAATATGTTCATTGGATTTTGGCCCACCATGCACCACCAATTTCCCCATATACATGTGGTATTCCCCCCTTGGGGACCACCCAGGTTCCCAAATAGATCATCAAACTATTGATTTTGTTCATAATCCAACACATGTTCTTTCAGTTTTCTTTATCCTCACTTACACACCCTGATAAACTTCCCAATAGGTCAACTATCCTGATACTACTCCAAGACAAGCTCGCTTTAACTATGGAAATATAATCAGATAGGCTCTCAAAAAGAAAGTTTCACCTTGTTTCCATGAGTAGTAACATTTAGTCTTTTAAGCCTCACTTTTCTAGGGGTGTTAAATAAGAATACTTTTATTTGACACTTTCTTGATTTTTCTACTCATTTTGATCTTGATAGAGAACAACTTAATGTTAAAACAATCTTATTTCATGGTGATATAGATGAAAAACTATGCATGAATCCTCCTAGTAGTTTTGCGCATGAATTCAAGTCTAGCAAGGTTTTTTTATTAAATAAATATATTTATGGTTTATAGAAGGATTATAAATAATGGTATATAAAATTTTATTCATTCATGTTACAGTATAATTTCAATAAGAGTAATTTTAATTGATGTGTTTGTTTAAAATACATTAAAAACCACATACTATATTTTCTTATGTATGTTGATGACATGTTGTTTATATGTAGTGATATTAAATTGATCACCACTATTAAAATGAAATTGAAAATATATTTAGAAAATAAATATTTTGGTTGTGCTAAGAAGATTTTGGATGTAAAAATTATTAGGGATAGAAAAAAAAGACTACTTTACTTATCATAGCATGATCATGTGCTAGAAGTTGTTAAGATATATTTGTTTGATGTAGTGAAACTAGTCAATATTACTTTTGCTCATCATTTTAAGTTATCATTGTCTCAATCTTCTATCACTACTACTGATATTGAATATATGAGTAGAATTCTATATACTAGTGTTGTGGGTAGCATTATGTATGTTATGATCAGTACTAGATGGGGTTTATCCTTCTTTGTGTGCACGTTGAGAAGTTTTATGGGAAATTAAAGTAAGACACATTGACATTCCCTTAAGTGGTTGTTAAGATAAATTACTTCTATCATGGATATTTTAATTTATTATGGTATGAATTTAAGTTCTAGAGACTTAGTGATTAGTTTTATAAACTCTGATTATGATAGAAATATTGATATTAGAAAATCACTGATTGGTTTTGTTTTCACTATATAAGGGGACCAATTTCTTTAAAATTAAATATTAAACTAGTTATGGAACTTTGAACCATTGATGTTGAGTATATTTATTTAACCAAGGTTATCAAGGAAGCCGTTTGGCTTAAGGTTTTGATTGTTAAACATGGTTTATGTGATTCTATCCTTACAGTTCACTATGATTCTTAATCTTACCTTTTTTATAGAACCTATTATGTCATGGTCGGCCCATGAATATAGATATTAGGTTTCATTTCATTGGAGAGGTTATTGAAATTGGAACAGTATGTTTCAATAAGATACACACAAATGAAAACACAGTTGATAGTTTGACTAGGGAAGTGGGTTTGTCTAAATTTAAGAACTATTCAGATATCATGAACACGGTTCCACTTGAATAACATTAGGTGCAGGGAAAATTCTCTTAGTTTATTTTGAAAATGGTAGAGATTTTTTTATTTTAGCATGCTTGTATGATTTAAAAAATGAAACTAATCTCTTGTTTGTTTGTTGTGTATGATGGCATGTTTTATATCTTCATTATTTTATCCTGTTTTACTTCATTTTATTCTAGTATTTATGGTTATTATCTTATATTATATGTTGTGTTCATCCATATGTTTTTTATTTCATATGTATGTTTTTTTTTCTCACCTATCGGGGGTGAGTACAACATCAAAGGGGAGTATATTACATCTCCCATTATGCTAAGAGAATATCTTATGTTTGATGCTGAAAATATATTACATATCAACTCAATGAAAAAGTGTGACTTCTTACATATCATGAGTAATTTCATATGCATGGTCCAAAGGATATTACGTATCACCTTAGTAGATATTATGTATCATCCTATGTGGTGATCATTGGATCTGAGTGGTAAAGGTTGAGTTGATCATGGTCATCCATCTATGGTGTGTCATTGCATCAAGCCTCGACCGCTGAGCTTTATTATTTCCTTGCCCGCTTTAACTAGTATACATTCGATGATTTTTCATTTACACCTTCCAGTTTGAACTGGATAGAGAAAGTTTAAGTGTGAGAAGGTTTTCATAGAATGTCATGTCATTCACTGGCAGATGTGTTGTTGTTATTGTACTTAGTTTATCTAAGAGATGTTGTCTGGTGGAGACTCATCACTAATACCCGTAGCGAGCTCCAAGCTTGTTTTATCGGTGATTCCCAAAGCTTGAAGATGAACCAAGTCACCTTTTGGAGATCTTTTGCAAATTGGACCCAATCAATAGTAAGTCTGATTGGTGTGTAAGTTTCTTGTATCCATTTGATTTGCATGTTTTAAGTTCTTTCACTTCTGGGTTGCTTTTTGTCTTTTTTTGCTCGTTTTTGTACTCTCGTTTTGAGCAATTATAAATAAATGAATATGGTGATGTTCTTATCATTGATTTGAGCCAAAGTGGCCTAAAAACCATGTTATATCTTTGTGTCCCTCTATATGGCTTTCTTTAATTTGATAGTTACTCATCTTGAATCGTTGTAATCTGCTACTATAGATCGGAGTAAGGAAAGTGTCTGCTTTTATCAGCATTAAGACGAAAGCGCTGATAAAAGCCTCACCTTTATTAGTGCTAGCTAAAAGCGTTGATAAAGGTCACATTTATCAGTGCCATTCTGAGCGCTAATAAAATTTTTTAATAAAAAATATTATTAATATATATATAATTATTATATTTATATCCAAAAATAATGTTTATTTATATACATTAATTAAAAAATGCTTGTTTATAATTAATATAAAAATTATATATTAATATATATTTTTTAATAATTCAAATATATATATATAATGTTTTTAAAAAATATTTATAAGATTATAAATATATATATATTTAAATAATTATAAAATTATAATAATTTTTTTAAAATAATAAATATATTTATAATTATATATAAATAATTTTTAAATACATTTATTTATAATTATAATTATAAATAATTAATTAATATATATTTGAATAAATATATGTCTCTAATTAATTTGGCTGATTATATATATATATATATATATCATGATATAATGATGATATTCATGGACATGATTTACGTTATTTATGTTCATATATTGATGTGTGATTATAATTGATTCTATATGATCATAATTTTATTTGTGTATATGATTGTGGGTTGTCATTTTCCAAATGTTAAGATTACCTATATTATGATGTCGCATACATATGTTATGTATTCATGACTCATTTTTTATGATATATAATTACTAGGTATGATTCACTCACATTATACCCATAAACTTATTATGTTCTCATAAATACAATAAATATATTTAAATAATAAATATATTTATTATATTTATAATTATAAAATTTTTATTATATATAAATACTTTTTAAATGTATTTATTTATAATTATAATTATAACTATATATATATATATAAATAATTATAAAATTATAATAAATATATTTGTTCTAATTTTATAAATATATATATTTTTATATATTAATAAATATATATTTATTTATTTATAATTATATGTAAATATTTATAAATATATTTATTTATAATTAATTATAAATATACATATATTTAAATAATTATAAAATTATAATAAATATATTTATTATATTTAATTATAAAATTATAAATATAATAAAAATATTTATTATTATTTATTTATTTGTATTTATAATTATAAATAAATATTTATTTATTTAAATAATTATATATTTATAATTATATATTAATATATATATATAATTATATATTAATATATATATATATATTAATATATAAATATATTTAGTATATTTATAATTATATATTAATAAATATATATATTTATATAAATATATATATATATATATATATATATTAATATAAATATAATTATAATTATATTAATATTAATATAAATATATTTATAATTATATATCAATAATTTTTAAATATATTTATTTATAATTATAATTATAAATAAATAAATACTTTTAAATCTCATCGGGTGTTAGTTGAGTGGTACCCGCTTATTGTACCCCTCACTCTATGTGGGAACTGTCCTAGGCTCGAGTCCTGCCAAACTTGGACACTGTGTATATTATGCACAAGGCAATTCAAAGTCATTTTCTTAGTTGGGGAACGTGCAGCCCGCTCTGGGCCTGGCAAGGCACCCCAATGGGAGGCGAATGTTACCCTTACACATGTTTAACAGTTGGGGGTTCACCCAAGTGGTAAAGGCTCCCTATAATCCTGCATCAGATCGAGATTCAAATCTGGGAGGGAGACAATTTCCATAAGCAGACAGCGACGCGGGCATGACGCATGACATAGGCAAGCGGTGATGCAGGCGTGACGTAGGTCTGGTGATGCATGCAGTATGATCTAGGCACGACGATGCACTAGGCCATCAGGCTAATCAGTGGGTCTTTAGGCTATGTAATGGGATTCATGTCCACTGGTCCTTTAGCCCGTGTATTGAATAAATAAGCCTTAATGGGTGGGTTATCCCTTAGAGGGGCTATGGTTTGTCTTTCTGACCTATGTTTGTGGTGTGTATATTTAATGTAATTGTACCCATAAGCACCTAATATATATATATATATATATATATATAATTTTAATATATTTATTTATAATTATAAATATATATATATATATTAAATAATTATAAAATTATAATAAATATATTTCAATAATAAGCATGGTTATTATATTTATAATTATATATTGATATAATAATATGTAATTATATATATACCAAAGTAGTGCGAGGCATGAGATATTATT
Source organism: Viscum album (assembly GCA_963277665.1). Classification (NCBI taxonomy): domain Eukaryota; kingdom Viridiplantae; phylum Streptophyta; class Magnoliopsida; order Santalales; family Viscaceae; genus Viscum; species Viscum album. Next base: position 1,224,363,318 of record OY728159.1, read on the forward strand.
ATATAAATATATTTATAGTTATATATAAATATTTTTATATATATTAATTTATAATTATAATTAGAAATAAATAAATATATAAATAATTATAAAATTAAAATAAATATATTTAAATAATAAATATATTTTCTATAATTTTATAAATATATATATAATCATAAAAATATATAAATATATTTATAATTATATACAAATATTTATAAAATAATAATAAATATATTTATTATATTTATAATTATATAAATATATATAATTATGTAAATATATATAATTATATAAATATATTTATATGATTATAATAAATATATTTAAATAAAAAATGTATTTATTTATTTAGATCTTTATCATCGTTTTTTAGCGCTGATAAAGGTGTATCTTTATCAGCACTAAAAAAGTTATAATAAAACTAGTCTTTATTAGTGCTTTGTATTTAAGCACTGATAAAATTGACCTTCATTGGTGCTTTTTGGAAAGCACTGATAAAAGTCTTTCAGGTTTTTATAATAGAACCCTAACAAATTCACCATCTCCTCATGCCTTCAAGCTTTTATGGAACTGTAGTTATGTCACCCTACCATCACTCCATGCCTTTGGCTTCACCTTCATCATTGTCGTCGTCACTCCCTACCATCATCGTCGCTCCCTATCGTCGCCGTCGTCATTGCTCTCTATCGTTGACACTCCCTGCCGAACCCTCACTGCTCTTCATCAATGAATCGTCACCTCTCTAAGGTATGAGATTATTACTTCTCCTCTTAATCACTTCTTCCATCTAGGTCTTTACTCCCTCCAACCTCTATGTATTTTGTTCTGACCGGATTCACCCCCTCATTTTTCTCCTCATCACCGTGCTCATTTTTGGTCGAACTCAAGGGTAAGGGTTGGGCCTTTTTTCTTATGATTTCTTTGTGTTTGGGGAATTTTATTAATTTTTTGAGCTCCATTCATCCTATATTTGAATTTATGGACCATTCGTCGTTGATTTGAGATAAGTTACCTCGTGTGTTTTCCATTAAATTGCAGAACTGTGATTGTTTTCATGTTTAAATCCATGCTTTGTATATAAAATAATAACATTAAGTGTGTTTATGTGTTATTGGAAAGGTAAATCAAGTTTTATGTGATTTTCATTTCAATTCCAAGGACTTCTCAATTGTGGAACTTGTTAAAAATATTTTTTAATAAACCATGCACACCATGTGTTTGAAAAATTGCACAAATTATATTTATAAATAAATTCTAAGATTTTATAAGGTGTTTTGGTCATAAAATTTAATTCTCAATAGGCATAATATTTTTACTTTTCATTTAAAGCAATACTTGAAATGTCAAGCATTGATAAAATATTTAAAGATTTATATATAATAAAATGAGGGGTTTAACATTTTTAGACCCCATTTGGTTTATTGGATAAGACAATTAAGGTAACTTTTTAATCAATCAAGTGATTTTATAATGGTGGACTAATTTATAAATTAATTTCAAGGGTGGTTTAAAGTTTAATTTTTTAAGAAATTTCTTATAAATTATTTCAAATTATTATATAGAGAATTGGCCTCTTGGTGGATTTCTAAAAGGCCTATTTAGACCTTTTAAATGGTCTTTCAAACATGTGGATGTGTGAGACCCACTTATTTCCCCTTATTATTGTTTCCCTTTTTGGGTGGTGTTTGATGTATGTGGTGATCGGGCGATGGATAGAAAGAGGATATTTCTTGTGAGATCATTAGAGGTGTGGGTGAGTTATTATTTATGCTTAATGATGATCGTTTGGATTATTGATTATTGCACACCATTACTATTACTTTGGTCATGGTAACCTAAGTAACTAAGTGAGAAGTATTTATTTATGCTACACTAGATCATTACACACTTCTAGTGCCCCTTGTTATGTATAGGGCTAGTGGGGAGTGCCCGGATTCTAGGATTGGTGCAAGCTAGTCAAGTGACTTGTGTTAGAATGAAACATAAGCCTACATTTGGTCCCAGTTTGATAAATTCTAGGATCGTCTCACATTAAATCCAAGGGTAGATCCCATGACTTCATTTCATTGGTTGGTGGTTTTGCGTAAGGGGTTCTATTAATCTTGTTTAGTTTCCCTGCTTGATTGATGTGTTTGGGACCCTTGTAAGATTTCATTTATTTCTTATTTTCATTTCATTGAGGTTGTGGTTCCATTCATTAGATCATTTACCTATGTAGCATGAGTGGGATTTATATAGGATTTTCAAAATTGATTGCAAAGTGTGTTTCATTAAACCCAAGGGTAGATCTCATGAGACTCGTAAGGTACACATAGATTTTTTCTATTAACCATAAAATCAAGATCGATCATTTCATAAATGGACTAAGATAGAATAATTTTATACTTTTATACTTTCATGAATTTTACTTTTATATATTATAATTTTATACTTGTATAAGTTTTTAAAACTATATACTTCTATAAATTATGTATACTTTTATATAGTATTATAAATTTATATAAATTTATAAATTATGTGTATTTATTTAAAATATATGTTCTTTTATAAATTATATATAATTTTATATACTAATATAAATATATATACATTTTTAATTTATACTTTTATACCTGTAAACTTTTTTCAATTTATCAATAGTTTAATACTTTTATATTTTCATAAATTCAATGACAGTGTTGAGAATATTTTAAACAACAAAATAATTTCTTTTTTTATTTGTGAAACCATTATTATATTCAATATTCATATTTTTTATTATGAAAATGGTTTTCAAATAATATAAATTTTATTTTTTCCATTATTGCATTCAATATCCATATTTCATTGGTTTTTTATAATTTAAATGCGATGTTATACTTCATTTATACTCATACAAAAATGGTTTTGATCATTAAAAATATGAATTAAAAAATAGTTTTTAAAAATGGAATCCCCTCCATTATATTTATAAATTTCCTTCAATAAGTTTTTTGTTTTTGATCATGTGGGGTGATAAACCATTTTTCAATATTTCCATTTTATTTCAAGAAATTCATGAGATCCATCTTTAATTGTACATATTTTGTGTATTTATTTTGTTAAATATTAGTATTATTGAATCAAATAGGATGAATGTGAATAGAGAATGGATGGGTGCCAATCTTATAACAAAAGAGAATGAAGATGGGGTGAACAAGTTCATCAAGTTTTCAAAAGATCATGCATATGACCTTTCTTGAATCCTTTTTTTCTATTTACATTGTTGTTATTAAAGGCTAATTAGTCTAGAGGATTTGGAAGAAAACTTTATTTTTCACAGAATTGATTGAAGTTATAAATTTGGGAATAAACATAAGGGAAAGGTGAATGTAGCTAGTGACTGGAATAGCACTGCATTTTATGGATCATCTGATATGATTACAAGTATGAAAATGTAGAAGACTATATGGAATATGTGATTACAGGTATGAATGATAACAAAGATCATATTGAGGACATGATAATGAAAGTTGAATATAAACTTCATGATTGTCCAAAATTGTTTAAGAAATTAAAGAGTTGTGAAAAGGCTCCATTGTATGTTGGTTGTACTAAATATACAACAATGTCAGCTATACTGAAGCTGTATAATTTAAAAGTTGTAAGTGGATGGAGTGATGCCAATTTTATTGAACTACTTGATCTCTTGAATGATATTCTCCCAAAAGATGATGATCTCCCTAGCCGAACATATGATTCTAAATTAATGTTATGTTTGATGGGTATAATCTCTGAAATAATACATACATGACCAAATGATTGTATACTATTTCTCAAGGAACACAAATCACTTAAATAATTCCCAAAGTGTGGTGCTTATTGATATAAGAAAGATAAACCAGGTCCTATAAAAGTTGTATGGAACTTTACAATAATTATAGTGTTTAGGAGCCTATATGAAAGTGTGGAGACTACAATGTAATTGATATGGCATGCGGATACAATAAATAAATATGGAAACTTTTTCATCTGGTAGAATCTCCTCAGTGGAAGAGAATTGATCATGAGTAACCTAGATTTGGAAATGAGCTGAGAAGAATTCTTTATGTGTTATCTACAGATAGAGTGAATCCTTTTGATTTTCAAAGAATCACTCACATTACATGGCCAGTTATGTTAGTAAATTATAACTTTCCACTAGAGTTATGAATGAAATAAAAATACATCATGTTATCTATGGTTAAATCGGGACCAAAACAACCGGGTAATGATATTGATGTTTATTTGGATCCATTGATTGAAGATTTGAAATTATTGCGGAATTTAGGTGTTATGTTGTATGATACTTATATAAATGAAAATTTCACATTGATATCTATGTTGTATGAGATGATAAATGAATTTCCTACTTATGGAAATTTGTCAAGATATATCATTAAAGGAACTCAAGGGTGTCCCATTTGTGAACCAGGTATACAGTCAACTTAGTTGAAACATTCATCAAAGACTGTGTTTCTAATACATTGTAGATTTCTACCCCAATGGCATACGTACTGATCTTGGATGACATCATTCAATGGAAGTTCAGAATAACATAAAACATCGTCTCCACTAATAGGAGATTAATTATTTTATAAAGTAAAAGATATGGACACTACTTTTGGTAAATCATTTTTGAAAAACCTTACAAAAACCAATTGAAAAATGAGATCATTTTTTTTTTGAATTACCATACTAGAATTTTCTGTATGTTAGACATTTTCTTGATGTTATGCATGTTGAAAAAAATGTATGTGATGGTTTCATTAGAACGTTACTAAATTCACCTAAAAAACAAAGGATGAAATTAAGCCTAGGTTGGACATGGCTGATATGGAAATATGGGAAGAGTTAGCACCAGTGAAGGGTGAAAAAATAACCTTTCTTATTCTAGATTCTTACATTTTTCTAGGTAGGAGAGATATCAGTTTTGTAACTTCTTGAATGATGTAAAGGTTTTATAGGGGTATTCTTCTAATATCAATAATATCATGCCAATGACTGATTTAATGTTAAAGGGTCTAAAATCACATGACTGTCATGTTTTGATGCAAGATCTAATTCGTGTAGCTTTATGTTTCATTTTTTCCAAGAATTCCCATCATACATTTAAAAAGATTTGTTTATTTTTCAAAGCTATATACAGTAAAGTTATAGACCTGACAAAATTTTCAACTATGTAAAAGGAAATTTTCATCATATTATATGAATTAGAAATGTTCTTCCTGTCAGCATTATTTGATATGATGGTTCACTTAGTGAGAGATATTTGACTACGTGGTCTTGTATATTATAAATGGATGTACCCCATTAAATAGTATATCAATATTTTGAAAGGGTATGTCAAAAATGAATTCATCTAGAGGGTTGTATTGTGGTGCATTATATTGTTTAGCAATTCATTGAATTATGTACTAACTACCTATCCAATATGGAAATCATTAGTCTACCGAAATCTTATCACACTGAACAGCTTTTGGGTGAAGTAATTTCTTAAAGAGATGTTGTCACAATCAATATTATAGATCAGGAATGGGACCACCTTTATGTTTTTCATAATAGTTAATATTTTTCCCCATATGTTGAAACCCAAAAATAAATTCTTAGAAATTTTAATCCATCAAGGGCTGAAAGCTAGATGTCAAATACACATAATAAACCGTTTATAGGATGGTTTCGAGACCATATTTTTAAGGAGTTAGATGAAAATATGGATTCAATTTTAGAATGAATTCGATGTCTATCTAGTTTACCAAGTGTGTATGAATTATCTTATAATGGTTATGTAATTAATGGTTATATGTTCTATAAAAATGAACATGATGAAGGCGGTCCATGAAAAATATTCTAGTTACACTTGTGGCTAAAGCAATTCATGTTTCTTGTACTAAGGACAGAAATCCAATTTATGTGAATATGTCATAATTTGGAATCATCAAAAAAATCTGGGAGTTGGATTATAAAACATTCTAAGTGCCTATTTTTTAATGAAAGTGGGTTAATAATAGGAGTGTTGTTAAAATAGATGAATTGGGATTCGATAAAGTGAATTTTAGAAAGGAAGGGTACAATAATGAATCGATTATAATGGCATCACAGACAATACAAGTATTTTATATTCCAAATCCTGCAAACTAAAAGTAGTCAATTGTTCTGTTATTGATCAAAAACACTGAAGGTTTGGATGAAAATTCAACTGAGGATGAACCTTTCATTGGGACGTTGCTATCATTTCACATTTTTTCCAATGTAGATGGGGTTTTTACATCATAGCATACCACAATGAATAAATTTGGATACTCTCTAGAGGGGTCAAATCCCTCTAGCCTTAAAACATATTACAATAATCAAGTTATATTTTTTTATAATATGCATTGTGTTACATCATGTTATTATATGTCCTCTACTATATTTATGTAATCTAATTTAAATGCTAAACCAATTCCATATATAATGACTTTTTCACATGTTGGTTCTCTTAATCCTAAGGAACATCAGGTTTCCCAACCTGTTGTTGCTCCCAGTGTAGAGGAACAACGACCTTCTGCATGTGCTGGTCCTCCTAATCCTGAGTAATAATAGGTTTCTCAACCTATTGATTCTCCCAGTACAGAGGAACAATGACCTTCTACACATTTCAATGCTAAAAATACATAGTAATAACATATTGATGGTGTTGAATCCAAATAAATGGTAAGTGATGAAGATATTATGCTACAGAAAAAACAGGAGCATCATAGAGTGACGGTGTTAGCAAAAAATATTAAGGTGAAAAGTAAAGACATCAAATTTGAGGTCGGTTGAAATGTCTGTGGCCAGCATGTTAACCCCAAAAAGGCCATGTTCAGTAGTTACATTGGGCTTATCACTCAGAAATGTGTGTCGATTGGTGTAAATTCATGGCACCATGTTGTGACCATGCTTAAGGCACTGATTTGGGAAGATATTATGGTAACATTATGATATCCTTTCTTTATTTTACTAAAAAAATAAAATGATAAAACATTGACTTATTCTTCATCATCCCTTGCAGAGTTCATTTATAATATATGACTCCCACAAGAAATATGTATTAATTCTTAGTGGAAGGATTTACAGAGGCTTTCTCACAATTCTAATGAGATTTTATCTTAAAGATGTTTAAGGGAAAATAAACTCGCACCCACCGCTTATGTATGAACACCTCATAAGACAAGAAGCATGGTATATTTTTCCTGGTCATTGTACAGAGATTTCTTCTCAAGTAAATTTTTATTGGTAATACATTGTTTGAAAATACGTGTATTCATCACTTTGATTGTGAATTTTTTATTTATGAAACAACAACCGAGTGCTGAAAATAAGGAACAGGCAGCAAAGCCAACATACCCCTATCATAAAGTAAGGATGGGGTACACTTCACTTGAAAAAAAAATTGGTACGAATTTTAAATATACTATAATACTTTTATTTCACATGAAACAACAACATAATTATGTTCCTATGTTTATATGTAGATTAATGAATTCAAATCCAAAGCCACTTCCATCCCACATTATTTTCTATGGAAGGAGGAATGTGTAAATAAATATTGGATACTAATAGATGAAAACACACAAAAAGTGTGGGAAACATGTGTAATTATGAAATAATAAAAAAATACTTTAAATACCTATTATATAAAAATGATTACTTATTTTACTATATTTTATATCTGACTTAGTCACAAAAATCATCAAAACCTGTATCATATGAACACCTACTATTGGTGGCCTTGAAGCAGCCAGAACAGTATGGTCGCATCAGAGGTGCGGGTTTTGGGGTGACACCCTGAACATATTTTGAGAGAAAAACAACAGGAGGATAAATATAAAGAAATGGAAGAGATGAAATCAATATTAGCTGCCCTTGAAGAAAAAATTACATTGGTAAAGTGAGTTTCTAGCAACTATTATGGGGGGACAAAGAGAAGAAACAACACAAGAACAACCATGGTGTGAAGATCCCCCCCCCACCATCTTTGAGGAAAGTCATTCCCCTTAAAGAGCTATTTTAGTTAAGTTATCAATATTCTAATAATTATTTATATGAAATGTGAATCAGAAAGACATTGATACCTTTCTTATACTGATATTATATAGGGTAAAAATGATTGTGATTTATATCTATCAACACTCATCCATCGCCTTGTTGTGAGGCTCAATTGTAAATGTAAACATGAGATATGTTTTCATGATTTGTTTTCCCATATACTATATTAATTATGAATAAATATATTTTATATTTTTTTTCAGGAATATATATCAATACCAATTTAAGAGATTACCCCATGAAAATAAATTTTGACTCATTATTCCTCACATCACTTCTTTAGAACAAAAAGAAATAGATTAAAAAATGAAGGAAATAGTGACAAAACTGGCCAATTTTTTTGAAAGAAAGCATTCGAATGACAGACACTTCTTAATACCAATATTGTAGGGGAAAAACTCTACAATTTAATCATATCAAATATATTTTCATTTTTTATTGATTATTATTTTTCATGTTTTTAGGAAACATTCGATGCTCATTGCGATCAATTTGGATACTCTAAAGATTTATTTCCTCAATTCACCGCATGGATATCCAAAAAACTGACCACACATTATGAAATTTATCAATTTTTAATACACTGCATCCAACATTTTAGAACTAAACTCCAAATTATATATTTTATATTGTGTTTTAATGAGAATTCTATTATGATAGGGAGGTGTATATATGTTGTGAAAATCAGGGATTGAGGACAGCTAATGCGCACAAGGAACCGGAAAATTTCTACAACTAGAAAAGTATCAATGTATATATAATAATATTTCACTATCCAAGCACAAATAAAAACAAATTACTTATTTTTCTCAATGTTTCTGTAGTTTTTAAAACAAACAAATGGAAAAGATTGCGGTTATCGTGTTTGTAAATTTATGAGATATATCATATTCCATCAAAAAACTAGCATCTTTGAAGAGGTATTTTCGAAGATAATTACTATTTCATTTAAAATATTTATTAATCCTTTGTGTGTTTATATTTTTCAAGTACTACTATGACTACCGAAAAAAAAATTGTATTCACATAACGATATAGATTTGTTTAGAAATGAATGGGCAGTACACCTGATGGAAGAATGTACAAAAATAGCATGAAGATGTGACTTCATAAAATTAAGGGATTGTTTTATATTTATGTTTAATTTATTTCTTTTTAGTATTACTTACATAAGAATTGTTTTCTTATATAGGTGGATTTCTTTGTTCTAGTTGGGGTGGTTTATTTGAATCTTCTCATGCTAGTTTGAGACTACAACTGAGATAATAAAAACAAGAAAATGGGTCAAGAATGTATACAAACATCATGAAAAGGTGATCTCCTGATACTTATTTAATTAATTTTGTCATCATTTTGTCTTTTATTTGTATGTTAATTTCCTTATCATTTTTATCTAATACTTATTTAGTTTTTTCACAGATCTTTTGAGAAGTCATATTTTACTTTCAACTGTCAACAAAAAGCCACAAAGAGAGATGACATATTCCTTTTTCAAATGTTACCACACTTTCCATTGTCTTTCTTTGTCAAACTGCCAATAGTGCATACTTTTTTGTCTAAGAACATCGACTCAATATGCAATGTTGTCAGTTCGACGAAGAAATCCAATGAAAGGAATGGTAACATTGTCATTTGGGATATTTTGAGACTTTGGGATGTGTATGAATTAATTACACCTCGATATAACACATGGTGTGACTGGTATGACTCCAAGTGCTTCTTTTTATTTAAAATTGGCATTAATTTTAGTAAAAAAGGAAACTAACATACTCAAAACTGATCAAACACATTCAGATTGTTTTGATAATTTCATGAAACAATCCATAAGTCATTTTTGATGTGTAAGAATTAGTCATACCTCAATATAATACAAGATGTGTCCAATATGACACAAAATTTCTATTATCAAATTAAAATTGATATTTTAATTTAAAAAAAAATCACTCACTAAAAATTGAGAAAACGTGCTCGGAATTGTCTTGATAATTTAGTACAACGATTAATAAGTAATTTGTGACATGTATGAATCAGTATCATGTCAAACCGATATATTATGTAACCGATATGGCTTAAAGTGTGTGTTTTTAGTATAAAATGACATTTTAGTAAAAAAGAAAAGTGATGTAATCAAAACTGAGCAAACGCATTCGGATTATTTTGATAATTTAGTAAAATAATCCATAAGTCATTTGGGATGTGTATGAATCAGCCACAGCTCAATCTGACACATGGTATGACTTCAAGTGTGTATTTTTATTTAAAATTGATATTAATTTTAGTAAAAAAGAAATTTTAAATACTCAAAAATTATAAAACACATTCATATTTTTTTGATACTTTAAGATAAAGATCCATAATGTAGGCTTTGGGCACAGCGGAAGCGCGTTGGTGTCTATACCCAACTTTAATTTTAGTGTTAACAATGATCAATCTGAGATCCGTCATGATAATAAAATTCCAGATCTTTAGAATAGAACAAAGAACAAAAAATAAATAGGGGAGTCTTAGAACCATAGATAGGATCAGCATATGTTGGTTATAATTAATTTAATTAATTAACAAGAATTACCTTGATAGAATTCTTTCTTTATTGATGTTTCTGGTCACGATATGATGTGATCCGTCATTGTGTCATAGAATCCAAGTGTAGGATTCTTCTAGCGGTGATCCACTCATGCTCCACATATCTCTGGACATCGCCGAAGGGATCTCCAGGTGCTAGCGCGGAAGAGCCTTCGCTTGCGATGTCTGCCTTCGATAACCTTGATCCGGTGGAGGTGGATCTCTCTCTCGTAGCTTGAGAGCATTCTTGGTGGAAAAGGAATTTTCTCTTGGCTTGAGATCTTTTACAAATCCATTGTGCACAACCAATGAAAAAATGTCTAGGCTAATGAGAAATATTTAATTTGGATTTTTAATTACATAGAATAATAAAATGAATTAATTACCCGAAAGCGTTTATTCATTTTATTTAATTCTTAGTAATACCCCATGTCTAATAATAACAGTTTACTATTATTATTACCTGACATGCACCCAGTGAATTACTCCTGATATTATTTAATTAAATAAATAATATTTATTTCTCATATATTCCCAGAAAAAAAAATACATGGCGTGTACTTTTATTTTTCCATATTTCTTTATTTACTCCAACATGTTTATTAGAACTTGAGTAATGGCTATTTATTTCTAAAATAAATATCACTACATTACTCGCTAATAAATATATTATTTCACCCACAATTTATTCTCTCGAATAACTAGTGTCAAAATAAATGCGATCAGGCATCCTTAAATAATTATTAAACCACAATCGGGAATAATCTTTATTTAACTTGTTGAATTGATATTTAACTGAGATACTTAGACACACTTAGTGTGTGACCCTCTAGGACTCTTTATCAGTGGAATTAGGCAGAGCCTACCTAAAGTCCAAGGTTAGCATCTAGCAACATGCCAAGGCACCCATAGAGAAAGAAGTTAACGATGTAATGACGTGTCACCTCCTACGAACGCTTACCGTGAAATATAATCCATTTGTCTCAATATCTCGAATCAAGCGGGTTTCATGCTAGTGCCATCAACCCATATGCTCGATTGTTCTTTCTTTGACTTTCCAGAATTGAACTTGCTCATTCCTCACCGTGGACATGGATTTATTTAGGCTATATCAATTCCATCAAAGGGCCTGAGAGATCTACTTCCATTATGGAATAGAAGGGACAAATCCTTTCTCGCATTATCTATTAATGTAGTATCAATTGTGACGCACCCAACGCATCCTACCTCACTGCAAATAGTGTGTCATCATAGTTTTTTTCAATACATCTAAGTGTGCGATTTGTAATAATCTTTAATAATAATCTTAAAGTTTAAGGACCAATACACATGTCCACAAATAGGAACATCCAATGACACTATAAAATGTGGATTTCTTGCTGACGGGTCTCGTTCTCATAATATCCTCCTAGATATTACCAAGGGCACACACTATGATAAGGTGTCTCAAAGTTTTATGAGTCCTTGCCCCTAATGGCCTGTATTATTTGTGTCCCTCAAATAACCTCATCCGGCCATAGAACATATATTCAAGAACAGCATTATGGAACTTCCTGGTTCTCATCATAGCAAGGATCTGCTATGACCCTTTAATGAAAAATCTATCCTTAGGACATTATCACATGTATTGTCATGTAGAAGAAAAAACAAGATGTGATAAGCTATTTATTAATAAATAAAGTACAAAGTAGTTGGTTCTAGGCCACCAACTCCAACAGACTCCTACTTGGACTAGAGCCAACTGCTAACAACCTTTAACCCACTAGCTCTCACACGATATTCATGTTTCTACTGAGATAGGCCTTTAGTCATGAGGTCTGCCACGTTCTCTTCCATAGACACTCTGCTCACTGCAACTTCACCCCTTTGATAGAAATCCCTCAAGAGGTGATACTTACAGAGTATGTGCTTTGTCTATTGATGTGACCTTGGTTCTTTTGCAAGAGCCACCGCTGCAGTATTATCACAATACAACATCATAGGATCTTTATTTCTAGGCACCACATCAAGCTCCTAGAAAAGGTTCTGAATCCAGACGGCTTCCTTAGATGCATCAGAAGCCTCTATATATTCAGAATCCGCTGTAGAATCGGCGACAATTGGTTGCTTTGAACTCTTCCAGCTCATAGCTCCTCCATTGAGATAGAAAATATATCCAGATTGTGACTTCAGATCATTCTAATCTGTTTGAAAACCAGCATCAGCATACCCTCTGATGACAAGCTTTTCATCTCCTCCATATGTTGAGTCAATAAGGATATCTTATGACTTCTCCATTCCTTATGGTTTTATGTTTTGAAAATCATAAACAATTTTTCTTAAGTTCTGAATATTTTTTTAAGTTCTGTATTTTTCTTTAAGATCTGTAATTGTCATTACGTTATGCTTACAGATATATCATTACATTTTTTAATTCTGTTAGACTTACAGATCTTTCATTCTGTTTTTCCATTCTGTTATACTTACAGATATGTCATTACGATATGTGATTCAGTTTTTATGATTCTGAATCCGGTGTATATATGATTTAGTTTTCATGATTCCGATTCTGGTGTATATGTGATTCAGTTTTTATGATTATGAATCCAGTGTATATGTGATTCCAATTTTGTGATTCCGATTCCGGTGTATATGTGATTCCGATTTTGTGATTCCGATTCTGGAACAAATGAGATACCTATTTCACAATCTGATTTACTTTTTCTTATGATTCTGTTTTCTTAATAATGTTATTCTTAAGAATATGTTTTCTTGATTTCTTAATATTACGTTTTCTTGATAATGTTAGAGTTGTTTAAATGCATCATTCTAATGATATCATATTCTAAGTTCTCTTATACTTAACATTTATCTTTAACTTAACATTGTTTCTGTTACTTGAAATGATGTCGTATAATCTATTATAAACTAACCATTGTATGTTTTTCACGTGTCCAGGTCCCTCTAAAATTTAAGGAAAATATGACCATTGGAGTGGAGCCGACCATTGGAAAATTTTCCTATAAATACAATCCCATTTGAACGATAAAAGGACTTCAACTTCGACAAATGACTTTGACGAAATCAAGTTGTGAAGTGATTTATAGAGAGAGAGGCTCTTACAACTCTCAATGTTTCATGCAGATGTCGTGAACAACTTGTTCATGCATGAACAAATTGTTCATACTTGCTTTGTGAAGACTATGATCATGCTGATCATGGGATTCCTAGTTTGGAAGATAGAGGTTTCGATTTCCTTCTAAATCGAGGGTTTACGAGGATAGCAAGATGGATATCGATCTTCGGATTGAGGGTTTACCTGGGTTTGGGTAATACATACTTTCTTGAAAGTATAAATCAAGGAACCTTTATCCAAGGTTGTTGGATACCCTTCTCTTTGGGTTAAAATAATCTTATTGTTACTTGTTTACTATTATAAGTTGTTTTAATTCTGTTTTTGTATGTTAACTTTGTTAAAGTTCAGAAGTATAAAATTCTTATACTTTGTAATTCTGTTACTCTAATTATATTACAAATTCTATATGCTTTAAGGTAGAATCTTTATTTTAAGAAAATAGAAAATGTTTCTTTAAGAGGTCTTGTGAATGTTTTTTTAACCTTGTTAAACTTAACTTTAAAGGTTTCAAAGGAATTTTTAAAGTATACAATTCACCCCCCCTCTTGTATTTGAGCATCTCATTTTTACATATTCGATCCTACAATTGGTATTAGAGGAAGTTTATGAAATACTTATTTTCACATATAAGTTTTCTTGCTCAAGTTTTCCTTTTCTTAAGTTCTTCATATTTGTTTTTAAACTTTTACTACTAATAAGTTTTGTGGAAAGAAATGTCTTTTTAGTATGGCAGGAATTTATGTTGGATCTCTAGATAATCTCAATCCTACTAGACCACCGATCTTAGATGGAAATAACTATGAGTACTGGAGAGATAGAATGAAGACCTTTGTGATAAACACAGGTGTAGACAACTACATTATGTTAACTGGAGATTATAAGATTCCTGATAAGGAACTTAAAACCTTTACTAATCCAGAAAAGGTGGAATACCAGCTGAACTTTAAGGTACGTAATACTTTGCTATGTTCCATTACTAGAAACATATATAGCCAGATTTCATCCTGTAAAGATGCAAATAGTATTTGGAAGAAGCTTGAAGTAACTCACTTTGGAACTTCCAAATTTATTGAAACTAGAAGAGCAATGCTCAGAGATGAGTATCATGGTTTCTACTTCCCTTATAGAGAACCTGTATGTAAGGTACAACAAAGATATATGACTATTGTCAACATCTTAAAATCCATGAGTGAGAAAGGTTTAGATGATAAATCTCTTGTAGACAAGATTATTGAAATCATTCCTAACGAATAGGAATCCAAGAGAACTACTATAGATGAGAATAGGAAAGTTACTCAGATTTCTCTTGATAAAATATTTGGAACTCTTATTCAACATGAAACCAGAATGAAGAGAGATGTTGATAATATTAATAAGAAGAATGGAAATGGAGGTGTTGCTTTTACAACTACTTCAAATCATATGAAATACAAGACTCCTAAGAGAACTACAAGATCAAAATCTAAGAAGGTCAGTATTCAATCTGAATCTAGTGAAAGTGAAACTTCAAAAAATGAGTTAGAAAATCTTGCTCGGAGGATGAACAAGATTGTCGGGCAGAAGAACTTTCAATATAGATACAAGAAGAAAGATGGAAAATATAATAAATATGGAGAAGTGATTTTCTATGAATGTAGAAGAACTGGTCATATCAGACCTGATTGTCCCTTGCTTAAGAAGAGAGACAAGAAAGACAGGAATTCTGAAAGAAACAAGAAAAGGTTTTATAGATCAAAGCATAAGAAAGTATTGAAATCCAATGACACTTGGAGTGCCAGTGGTGGAGATTCTTCTGATGAATCTTCAGAATATGAATCTTATGGGAAAAAGAATATTAGTCTAATAGATAGAGTTCCATTTCAAAATCATTATCTTATGGCTAAGGTACGAACTGCTGAATCCTTAACCAATATGTATTTAAGTGAAAATTTTCTAGATAAAGGTTTTTCTTAAGCTGAAGAATCTTCTTCATCAGATAATAATAATTATTTTCCTTCCTATGAGGAAGTTTTTAGATTTTCTAAGTTGCTTGAAAAGAGAAATTGTAAATTTTCTAAGAAACTTGATAAAGCAAACTCTAGAGAATCTATTTTAACAAAAGAAATTTTAGATCTTTCCAAATATCTTTATGAGAAAAATGATTTTTTAAAAAATCTTTCTAAGAAACTTAAGGAATTTAATTCTGATAAGGATAAACTTTCTAAGGATCTTAAAAAAATTAGAAAAAGATGTTTTAGAGGATAAAATTAACTCTATATCTATTATTCTTGAGGATAATAATTTAGTCCTGAGACTAAAATCTAAAATATTTTCCTTGAAGAAACTTCTTGAAAAATTTACTTCTGGTAAAGAAAATTTTGACAAGATGTTTTCTTAGATCCAACCTCATGGTAATAATCAGGTATTAGGTTATTCTCATGAAAAAACCTATTTTTAAAAATAATTATTTTGTTCCTTCTAGAGCCCCTTTTTGTACTAAATGCCAAAGTGGTGGGAATTGAAAGAAAAATTGTTCTTTAAATAAAGTGAAATCCCTTGGATTTTATAAAGCTTATTTTTCTAAACAAATATGGTTACCCAATATTTTATAATCTAATAGTTCTGAATCTAAGAAAGTTTGGATTCCGAAAGCCTAACTCTTTCTTTTTCAGGAAAATGAAGGAAGTACCAACAACTTATGGTACATGGATAGTGGATGTTCCCATCACATGACTGATAACAAAGACTATTTCAAAAAGATTTTAAAAATAAAAGGTGGAAAGGTAACTTTTGGTGATAACTCTCAAGGAGAAATTATCAGTATATGTAACATTATTCTTCTTGGTAAAGTTATTATTTCAAATGTTCTTTTTGTAAAAGGCCTTAGGCACAACCTCATAAGCATAAGACAATTATGTGATGAAGTTTACCTTGTGAATTTTAGAAATAATAAATTTTTAGTTCACAATTCTAAGGATGAGTTTATTTTCTCTACCCTTCGGCATGAGAATGTGTACACCTTAAACCTAGAAGACCTTATAAGTCAAGATCTACCTTGACTTAGTGCATTTTAAGATCAATCATGGCTTTGGAATAGGAGACTAGGACACTGTAACTTAAGGAATCTAAGTAAGCTTTCTAAGAAAAAACTTATTCAGGATCTACCGGAACTTAAGTTTGATTCTTCAAAAGTATGTGATCCTTGTCAATATGAAAAGAAACATAAATCTAGATTTAAATCTATAAGTGAAGTTAAAACTTCTAATGCCTTACAGTTAGTGCACATAGATTTATTTGGTCCAACACAAACTGGAATTATTAGAGGAAAATACTATGTGTTTGTCCTAGTTGATGACTACACTAGATTTACTTGGGTTTATTTTCTTGCAAAGAAATATAAAGCTTTTTATTATTCCAAAATCTTTAGAGCTCAAGTTAAAAATGAGAAAAACCTACCATTGATAACTATTCATAGTGATCATGGTGAAGAATTTGAAAATTCTGATTTCGAAACTTTTTATAGTAAAAAGTGTATTACTCACAACTTCTCAACTCCAAGAACTCCTTAAAAAATAGTGTTTTCGAAAGAAGAAATCACATTCTTCAAGAGATGACAAGAACCATGTTGAGTGAATATTCTATAGATAAACATTTTTGGGCCGAAGCTATAAGTACTGCTTTTTATATTATAAATCAAGTGTTAATAAGACCGTTTCTTAATAAAATACCTTATGAGTTGTGGACTGGCCAAAAACCAAAATTTTCTTACTTCAAAGTTTTTGGTTGCAAAGTATTTATCTTGAATACTAAGGATAAATTGCATAAATTTTCACCCAAATCCGATGAAGGAATTTTCTTAGGTTACTCTACTAACTCTAAGGCATATAGAGTTTTTAATAAAAACACTTGCACTATGGAAGAAATAGTACATGTTAATTTTGATGAAAATGATCCTTTCGTTTTCAAACAACCTAAATCTTTTCCTGATACATTTTCTAAAACTGATCACCAGCCTTTGATAGAAGATCTTTCAGACAAGGATAATGTTCAAGAAAATGTTTCTAAAACATTTACTCCTGAAGATTTTCTACCTTATGTTGATGAACAGGTTTTTCAAAATCCAAGTCAGTTGTTACTTAGGAATCATCCCAGTGATAATATCATTGGAAATGTTAGTAAACCAGTAAGAAATAGAAGTTCTTTAAGAAATGAAGTTGAACATGTTTTATTTCTTTCCTAAATTGAACCAAAGACTCCTGAAGAATCCTTGGGTGATGAAGATTGGATAAAGGATATGCAAGATGAACTCAATGAATTTGTAAGAAATCAAGTTTGGACCTTGGATGAGAAACCTAAGGAAACTTCTGTTATTGGAGTAAAATGGGTTTTTAGAAACAAATATGATGAAAATGGAGTTATTTTTAGAAATAAAGAAAGATTTGATGCAAAAGGCTATAACCAACAAGAAGGCATAGACTATGAAGAAACCTATGCTCTTATATCAAGACTTGAAGTTATTCATATTCTTCTATACTTTACAGCATTCTTTAATTTTAAACTCTATCAAATAGATGTTAAGTGTGCTTTTCTTAACATTTATGTACAGGAGGAAGTTTATGTAGATCCACCCCCTGGCTTTGAAGATACAAAATAT
Source organism: Viscum album (assembly GCA_963277665.1). Taxonomy (NCBI): domain Eukaryota; kingdom Viridiplantae; phylum Streptophyta; class Magnoliopsida; order Santalales; family Viscaceae; genus Viscum; species Viscum album. The sequence continues at coordinate 1,224,381,683 of OY728159.1, forward strand.
CCTAATCATGTTTATAAACTTACCAAATCTTTATATGGACTTAAACAAGCCCCTAGAGCTTGGTATGATAGACTTTTAGAATTTTTGCTTCAAAATAACTATGTTAAGGGAACTACTGATCCAACCCTTTTCATTAAGAAAAATGGTAAAGATGTTTTGATTGTTCAAATTTATGTTGATGACATCATCTTCGGATCAACTCAGCAATCCTTAACTGATTCCTTTGCGAATCTTATGAAATATGATTTTGAGATGAGTGTGATGGGTGAGTTAACATTTTTTCATGGTTTTCAAATTTCACAAAAACCAGAGGGAACTTACATATCTCAAGATAAGTATATCAAAGATCTTTTAAATAAATTTGGGTATGAAAACACTGAGAGTATAAGTACTCCTATTAGAACCTATAATACTCTTGATATTGATGAATCATGGAAACCTGTAGATCAAACATCTTATAGAGGGATGATAGGAAGTTTACTGTAATTAATAGCTAGTCGACCTGACTTAATGTTCTCAGTATGCTTATGTGTAAGATTTCAAGAAAATCCTAAAGAATCCCATTTAAAAGTTGTAAAAAGAATTTTTTAATATTTATAGGGAAATTTAGATTTGGGAATATTTTATTCCTCTGGAAATGATTTTGAACTTAAAAGTTTTTCAGATGCTGACTTTTGTGGTTGTAAAATGGATAGAAAAAGTACATCCGGAACTTGTTATTTCTTAGTAGATTCCTTAGTTTCTTGGTCTTGCAAGAAACAACACTCTGTAGCACTTTCCACTACTGAAGCTGAATATGTAGCAGTTGGAAGTTGTTGTGCTCAAGTATTGTGGATGCAACACACACTCACAGACTATGGTATGAGTTTTACTAAGACTCAAATTATGTGTGATAACATAAGTGACATTTCCCTAAGTAAAAACCATGCACATCACTCTCGTGAAAAGCACATAGATATTAGACATCACTTTCTTAGGGATCACACACTTAAAAGAGATATTATTCTTCAATTCATCGGAACACAAGAGCAACTTACTGATATTTTTACAAAACTTCTACCTTCCGATAGATTTGAATATATTAAACAGAAGCTAGGAATGATTTCTGTAAGGTAATCATTCATATCTACTTCTTGTAAAATCATTTCTTAACATTAAACTACTCCTTATTTCAGGGGGAGTACATATGTTTGTTTATTTTCTTTCTTTAAAATCTTTTTCTTTCATTTGAAAATTTCGGATTTGAAAATTTTGAATTTAAAAATCTCGGATTTGAAAATTTCAGATTTGAAAATTTTGGATTTGAAAATTACGGATTTGAAACTTCCAAGAAAAATTCTTATAATACTGATAAATCTCTCAGAGTATTCCAAAAGGTAATCGTTTTTACTCTTTATTTTCTTTATCTTAAGTTTTAGTTGTTGGTATTTCAAAATTTCTTAAATTCCTATTTATTTACCTTACTTCAAAAGATCGTAATTCATATTTTCTATATCCATTCTCAACCGTCAGATCATATCAGGTTATTGTTAGCCGTTTGATTGTCTTATGGAAGTTGAAAAGTCATAGCTATGTCTATATAAGGGGTGCCTTGTTTTCAAGTATCACACCATCCTTACTGATCTCAGAGCCGAATTAGAGAGAAAGGTGGCTTCTTAAGAAGAGAGGATCTTGTCTTTAGAGAAGAAGAATCAGGATCAGAAGATCCTATTGAAAAAGTTTGAAGAAGATCATAGGGAAGTGAAGAAACTCAAAGCCTTGATAAAGAAGATGTTGTCTGAGCAAAAGAAGAATGGATGACTTTTCTTTACATTCTGATGTTTTGTTGTAATATAAACTTTATTTCAAAAAAATTCTTAAGAAATTTCTTACATATCTTCATTTTGTTTTCGAATGTATGCTTGCTTAACCTTTCAGGTACATCTTATACTTCTCCATTCCTTTCCCTCTTTTTGAAAATCACAAAGGGGGAGAATTTATTTAAAGGAATAATTTAATCTATAAGAAGGAGAATCTAGTAAGGGGGAGTATGGAAATAAAGGATAATGTCTATGTAAGGGGAAGTTTTCTTTTAAAAAGAAATTTTTATCTAAGGGGGAGATATTCCCTTAAGAAAACCTGACTTCAAAGATCAAGAATACGGTCCTTGGGAAACATAACCTAAGGGGGAGTTAGTCGTATTCATCCGAAATCTTATTCAAAAGGGGATATAAGTTTTTCATACTTGTTTATCTAATTCAATATATTCTTCCTTAGAAAATTTGTTTGTGCTTTCCAAAAATGGGTAGATTGTTGAGTCAATAAGGATATCTTATGACTTCTCTATTCCTTATGGTTTTATGTTTTGAAAATCACAAAAACTTTTTCTTAAGTTCTGAATATTTTTTAAGTTCCATATTTTTCTTAAGATCTGGAATTTTCATTCTGTTATGATTACAGATATATCATTACATTTTATAATTCTGTTAGACTTATAGATCTGTCATTTCATTTTTTCCATTTTTTTATACTTACAGATCTTTCATTACGATATGTGATTCAGTTTTTATGATTCCAAATCTGGTGTATATGTGATTCAGTTTTTATGATTCTGAATCCGATATATATGTGATTCAGTTTTTATGATTCTGATTCTGGTGTATATGTGATTCAGTTTTTATGATTCCGAATCCGGTGTATATGTGATTCTGATTTTGTGATTCTGATTCCGGTGTGTATGTGATTCCAATTTTGTGATTCTGATTCCGAAACAAATGAGATACCTATTTCACAATCTGATTTACTTTTTCTTATGATTCCGTTTTATTAATAATTTTATTCTTAAGAATCAGTTTTCTTTATTTCTTAAGATTACGTTTTCTTGATAATGTTAGATTTGTTTAAATGTATCATTCCAATGATATTGGATTCTAAGTTCTCTTATACTTAACATTTATCTTTAACTTAACATCATTTTTGTTACTTGAAACGATGTCGTATAATCTATTATAAACTAACTGTTGTATGTTTGCCATGTATCTAGGTTCCTCTGAAATTTAAGGAAAATATGACCGTTGGAGTGGAGCCGATCGTTGGGAAATTTTTCCTATAAATAAAAGCCCATTTGAACGAGCAAAGGACTTCAACTTCGACAACTGACTTTGAAGAAATAAATTTGTGAAGTGATTTCTAGAGATATAGGCTCTTACAACTCTTAGTGCTTCATGTGAATGTCATGAACAACTTGTTGAGGCGTGAACAACTTGTTCAGACTTGTTTTGTGCAGACTCCGATCGTGCTGATCGTGGGCTTTTGGGTTTGGAAAACAGAGGTTCCAATTTCCTTTTAAATCGAGGGCTTGCAGGGATAGAAAGACAGATACCGATCTTTGAATTAAGGGTTTATCTGGGTTTGGGTAATACAGACTTTATTGAAAGTATAAATCAAGGAACCTTTATACAAGGTTGTTGGATACCCTTCTCTTTGGGTTAAAAGAATCTTATTGTTACTTTTTTACTATTACAAGTTGTTTTAATTCTGATGTTGTATGTTAACTTTGTTAAAGTTCAGAAGTATAAATTTCTTATACTTTTTAATTCTGTTACTCTGATTATATTACAGATTCTATACACTTTAAGGTAAAATCTTTCTTTTAAGAAAATAGAAAAGGTTTCTTTAAGAGGTCTTGTGAATATTTGTTTAACCTTGTTAAACTTAACTTTAAAGGTTCCAAAGGAATTTTTAAAGTATACAATTCACCCCCCCCCCTGTATTTGAGCATCTCATTTTTACGTATTCGGTCCTACACCATACACTAGGAACATATCCTTAGTTCTTCTCATATACTTAAGGATAGTCTTAACAGCAGTCCAATGTTGTTCTCTTGGATCTGCTTGATATCTGCCTACCATGATCAGTGCATAGGCAACATCAAGCCTAGTACATAACATGGAATACATGATGGATCCTATAGTTGAAGCGTATGGGATCTTACTCATTCTATCTTTCTATTGTTGTGTCTGAGGACACATTTTCTTAGAAAGATGTAGGCCATGTGACACTAGAACCAATCCCCTCTTGGATTGTTCAATACTAAATCTCTTTAGTATCTGGTCAATGTATGTACCCTGACTTAGTCTAATCAGCCTCTTGGATCTATCACGAATGATCTTCATCCCTAGAATGTTGGTTGTTTCACCTAAGTCCTTCATGGAGAAACACTTTTTCAACTAGTCCTTAACTGACTGTAAGACTTGTACATCATTTCCAATAAGCAATATTTCATCAACATATACTACTAGGATAATGATCGCATTCCCATTAAACCGCTTATAAACACATGGATCATATTTATTCTTAATGAAACCAAATTCCTTTATGGATTCATCAAATCAAATGTTCCACAACCTAGATGCTTTCTTTAATCCATAAATGGATTTATGAAACTTGCAAACCTGTTTGGCTTCACCTGGTGTCACAAACCCTTCTGGTTGTGTCATATAGAAATTTTCCTGAAGTTTCCCATTAAGAAATTCTTTTTTTACATCCATTTTACAAATCTTGTAGTTATGGTAAGCTGCTATATCAAGTATGATTCTTATGGATTTAAATATGGAAACTAGCGAGAAGGTTTCATCCTAGTCAATTCCTTGACATTGTATGAATCCTTTAGCCACTAGCCTTGCTTTATAGGTGCTAACTTGACCTTCCATGTCCAGTTTTCTCTTGAATACCTATTTGCATCCAACATGCTTTACATCAACTGGCTCATCGACTAGAACCCAGACTTGGTTCTGATACATGGAATCCATCTCAAAACTCATAGCTTCTAGACATCTTGCAACTTCTGATCTTTCTACTGCTTTCTTGTAGGATAGAGGTTCATTATTGTCCAACAATAATGACTCACCATCCTCGGTGACTAGGAAACCAAATCTCTCTGGTTCCCTTACCTCTCTTGAGCTCCTACGTAGTACTTTTGTTTCTGGAACCTCTTCCACGAGGACCTGTGGAACTTGTTCCTGTACCAACTCCTATGTATCTTGAGCATCAACTTCATCGAAGTCAATATTCCTCCCACTATCCTTTTTGAGGATGTACTCCCTCTCAAGAAAGACAGCTTGTCTGGAGACAGTCACTTTCTTATATGAAGGGTTATATAGGTAATATCCTTTCGTTTCCTTGGGATATCCTATAAAGATACACTTCGTGCCCCGGGGTGCTAGTTTGTTTCCTGAGAAGTCCTTAACAAATTCCACGCATCCTCATAAATGTGTGTGCGACAAAATGGGTTTCTTTCCATTCCATAACTTGGAGGGAATTCCATTTGTCACCTTGGTTGGTAATCAGTTTAATGTGTATGTTGTAGTCTGTAATGCATATCCCCAAAAGGATAATAGAAGATCCGCATGACTCATCATCGACCTCACCATGTCCAACAAGGTGCGGTTCCTCCTTTCACTAACACCATTTCACTGTGGTGTATAAGGAGGAGTGAGCTGAGATATAATCCTAGACTCCCTTAGGAGATCGATGAACACTTGGTTCAGATATTCTATGTCTCGATCCAATCAAAGATTCTTTATCTTCTTACCAAGCTGATTCTCTACTTCATTCTTGAATTCCTTAAATTTATCTAAGGCTTCTGACTTATAACTCATTAAGTAGACATATCCATATCTACTCAAATTATCAATAAAAGTAATGAAGTGAGAATATTCACCTATAGCTTCTACTGGAAATGGTCCACACACATCCGTGTACACTAATCCTAGAAGCTTTGTGGCCCTTTCACCCTATCCACCAAAAGGCGGCTTGGTCATTTTACCCTGTAAACAAGTGTGACATCTATCAAGTGATTTTAGCTCAGTCGAGTCTAAATAGCCATCTTGGAAGAGATTTTTCAAGCGCTTCTTATTTACATGACCGAGACGGTGATGCCACAACTGGGTGATGTATGAGTCATGTGAGTCTGTTTCGTTATCGATTTCCAACACTTGGTTTTTGTAATTTAATACATACAAACTATTATTTAAATGCGCCATACCATAACATACATTGTTCTTATAAAAGAGAGAACCCTTATTTCCAAACTTGAAAATAAATCCATCCATATCCAAACAAGATACAGAAATTATGTTCTTGGTAACACTAGGCACATAATAACAATTATGTAAAACCAAAATCATCTTAGTAGGCAATGAGAGGTGGTAATCACCAATGACTAATGCAGCTAGTCTGGCACCATTGGAAGCTCTAAGATCCACCTCTCCTCTGGAAATCTTTCTAAATATACTAGGTTTCTGCATTTGAATACAGATGTGATCCCCACAAGCTGTATCTAATACCCAATGTTTAGAAATGGAAAGATTACACTTGATAACGAATGCACCTTTAGCGTCCCTATGCTTCTGGGTGCAGTTCCTCTTCCAGTGGTCTTGCTTTCCAAATGAAAAACATACTGCCTCTCATTCCTTGCCCTGCCTCTAGATCTTCCCCTTCTTAGAGGGACAGTGCTCGGGGGCTTCAGACCGTTTATAAGTCTTTGGCCCCTTTGTCTTGTCCTTCCTTTTCTTATTCACCATAAGAACTACGGGTTTTTCATGCCCCATGTCCTTATCTACCTGGAAAATTAAGGTCAGAAGTTCTGATAAACTCTTCTCATTGTTGCTCATGTTGTAGTTGACAATGAAGCTAGAGAAGGTCTTGGGCAGTAATGATAGGATGAGATCTGTATGCAACTCATCTGGGAACTTAATCCCTAAGATGTCCAGGCATTCAATGTAGCCAATGAGCTTGAATACATGAGGCCCAGCTGGCGTAGACTCTCCAAGATTATTTTTAAACAAAGCATTGGAGATCTCATATCTCTCATGTCTCGCCTTCTCTTGATAGAGATCCTTAAGGTGATACATCATGTTATACGCGTCCATGTTTTCATGTTGCTTCAAGAGATCATTAGACATGGCCGAAAACATGAAACACTGGACATCTGTGGAATCATCCATGTGTTTCATATAGAGAGATATTTCCTCATCACTAACCTCTTTTCCAAGCGCAACTAGAATAGGCTCTTCCAGCACATACAATTTCCTCTCGTGGCGAAGGATGACACGTAAACGCTTCTTCCACTCTTGGAAATTGGTGTCGGTGAGAAGGTTTTCCTTCTCGAGTATGGTTCGAAATGATATGTTTGAAGTAATTTTTCTTATTGTTTCTACAAATTAAGATGAGAAAAGGTTTAGTACTTTATTATGATAAAACTGAGACAAATAAATAAATTAATACTTATTAGTCTCCCACTATTTTATCGAAATCCAATAGCCCTCACCATTGACTTCAGAATATTCTATTTCCTGAATATTCTAGTGGAAAGGATCCATATTTCCCATCGTATTACCCCAACTAGGGTTGGTTATGCAACTTTAAGGGTTTTAGGTAGGCATTCTAAATGCCTACTGCATTAACTCGTAGCTCCTTGATCCGCTGAGTGGACTCCCCAATCCTGAAATCCTTTTATTTTTGGATTTCCTCAACCTTTGCCTCTTGGTCACACTAATTCCAGTTGTGGCAGTCGACCCTTGATGTGAACCAAGTCAAGTCAACCCAAAACCTTGAATTTAGAATTCCCCGAAAATTGAAAGCACCCCAACTAGGGTTGGTCAAGCACTTTGAACTATGGTTCAATTCTAACCAAGATTATGGAAGGCTATACCGACTTAATATTTCTTTGAGGGATTTTATCCATATACATAAATTTCCATTGTATTATATTTGATTACATGATTTTTCCTCCAATGTCCCAAAGGCCTTCATTTTTTATTGATTTTGATAATCCAACTTTCAAGGGGTGAGGTGGAACCCTTACAAGACCCGTAGGCGTAAGTATTACATGGCCCGTAGGCCTTAGAGGAATTCATTGCTCGTAGGCTTCAAACATTACATACAACCCAGACTAACTACTTGGAACTGCACCTCCCCAGCATCTTCATCGTGAAATCAGCTCTCCACCTTCACATTGTTGTTCGGTTAGGCATTCCCGTGCATGCATAGGCTTGTCCCGATGGCAAGTGTCATACCCTCTCATTCTTGCAATCTGTTTAGATTCTACTGTGGTGAAATCTCTTTGCTCATTCTTCTTGTATAGTTTTTTCCTTGTAGGTTGTCTGGTTTTCATCTGCACTTAAGGTGGCCCGAAGGCCTTGAGGTGGCCCTAAGGCCTTACTGACCTGAAGGCCTGGGTGGCCCGAAGGCCTTAAAGGACTCAGGGACCAAATCAGTGGCCCGAAGGCCCAAACGGGGGCATATTCCCAGCTGCTACAGTGCCAAATAGTGCCTGCTACAGTTCCCACTACAGTACCTGCTACAGTATTGCACAGCTCCCGCTACAGTACTGCTACAGTAACCCGTAAATTCTGTCTCCACCTGGATTTGATCTCTGGTCGCTTGGATGCACTTACGGAGTCCTTACCAACCGGGCTAAGGCTCATGTGCATTACATTAAGTGGGATATACTTAGGTGATTAACCATGTCTAAGATAATATTTATGCATAAGTCGGTCTTATTTTAGTTCCATATTGCATGGTTGTTTAATTCATTAATTGTGTGATCGTGACAACACACCCAAAATAAATAAACCATGAAACTAACAGAAATAAAATAAATGGTATGATCATGAGCTTGTTCTATTGGTTAGTTTATCTAGCGGTTTGATAAACTAACCCAATACCTAGAGGAGAAACACCTTGAACCTTTTGGGTTCATGTTTACAGCTTTCCACCTGTCCACCTCTGTATCTCCTTGGATTGGTTTTACCTTGGCTCCTGACTTGAGCCGCCTCCACTAGCTTGGGAGCTCCATCTATTACATATGCATTTATCTCACATGAAGATGAGGGGTAAAAAGGGGGTTTTACATAAAAGAAACCTTGGGCGCGCAATCCCTACATATTAGTGAGGAGAAGGGTTGCATTCCAACAAGTTTAATTTAAATAAATAAATTAAAAGAAACCATTCATATACAAAGGTCTTGGTATAGCTCATGATCGTCCATACATGCAATGATATTTACACATAAATAAACTAGCATTCAATTCTTTAATCGTTCTTGTTTAAGATAAATCACGCTCGAATCAATTAATTATCTTTAATTAATTAATCCTTTTATCTTAAACCTTTTTCTGAATTTCCTTGAGGTTCTCATCCATTGTAATTTTAAGCAAATAAATTCATTTAAAATTATCTTTGTATGTAACTTGTACCTTAGAGAAAACCCAGTGAATTCCCATTCATAACTACCCAATGAGTAGAAATGAACATTGCACAGATGTTAAATTAAACATATATATATATAACACTTATCACGTGTTGTGCATCAGCTTTACGCCTGCATTATGGTACACGTCTCAAGGGTTTGTATAATATAATAATAAATTTTAATAAATCTGCGTAATTTGGATGAGTACACGGCGTATAGTTCCGACTACATGGCATGTAATTTTGTTCACCATCCATCCGAAGTACACACCCAGGGACATGGCGTGTAGATGTACTTCGGAAATTTTTGGAGTACACGGCGTGTTCAGTGGGACACACGCCGTGTAGTATCTATGTTACATAGTTTCCAGTCGGGCAAGTTGTGTATGGGGTACACGGTCCAAACCTATCCCAAAGGGACTACACGCCGTGTTCAGTGGACCACACGACGTGTAATCCGGAAACCGTGTGCCACCTGTTCCTGGTTAACACACAGTGTCATTTATGACTTAGGAATACTCCAGCACATGGCCTGATTTAGTGGACCAGTCTGATGCATTGAACCTAGACTACACAGCGTGTACTTCCAAATACACGTTTTATATTATGGTGTTGTACGGCCAAGAACATTTGGAACCTCCGGATGAGATCCTCTATTTTGTTTTAATCAAAATTAAAAGAAAAATTGTTTCTGTAAGGTGAACGAGAAACGTGAGAGGAGGAACAGATCTCGAGATTCAGATTTTAAAGAACAATTAACTTGAATTGAAACAACTAAATTATTAAATGCATAAATCACCAACTAAAAACGTAAATAATTATAACCAATGATATGACCCTTCTGATACCACTTGTAGGTTCCAAGCACAGCAGAAACGCATTGGTGGGTGTACCCAACTTTAATTTTAGCGTTAACAATGATCAATCTGAGATCCATCACGATAATAAAATGCCAGATATTTGGAATAGAACAAAGAATGAAAAAGAAAGAGGGGAGTCCCAGAACCATAGATAGGATCATCATATGTTGGTTATAATTAATTTAATTAATTGACAAGAATTACCTTGATGGAATTCTTTCTTCATTGATATTTCCGGTCATGATCTGATGTGATCCGCCATTGCATCGTAGAATCCAAGTGTAGTATTCTTCTAGAGGTGATTTACATGTGCTCCACGTATCTCTGGACGTCACCAAAGGGATCTCCAGGTGCTAGCACAGAAGAGCCTTCGCTTGTGATGTCCACCTTCGATCGCCTTGATCCAGTGGAGGTGGATCTCTCTCTCATAGCTTGAGAGCGTTCTTGGTGGAAAATTAATTCTCTCTTGGTGTGAGAGCTTTTCCAAATCCGTTGTGCACAACCACTAAAAAAATTTCTAGGATAATGAGAAATATATAATTGGGATTTTTAATTACATAGAATAATAAAATGAATTAATTACCCGAAAGCATTTATTCATTTCATTTAATTCTTAGTAATACCTCATGTCTAATAATAACAGTTGACTATTATTATTACCTGACATGCGCCCAGCGAATTACACCTGATATTATTTAATTAAATAAATAATATTTATTTCTCATAAATTCCCAGAAAAAAAAAATACACGGCGTGTACTTTTATTTTCCCATTTTTCTTTATTTCCTCCACCACATTTATTAAACCTTGAGTAATGGCTATTTATTTCTAAAATAAAGATCACTGCATTACACGCTAATAAATATATTATTTTACCCACAATATATTCTCTCAAATAACTAGTGTCGAAATATATGTGATCATGCATCCTTAAATAATTATTAAACCACAATCGGGAATAATCTTTATTTAACTTGTTAAATTTATATTTAACTGAGATACTTGGACACACTTAGTGTGTGAACCTCTAGGCCTCTTTCTCAGTGGCATTAGGCGGAGCCTACCTAAAGTCCAAGGTTAGCATCTAGCAACACACCATGGCACCCATAGAGAAATAAGTTAATGCTGCAATGACGTGTCACCTCCTACGAATGCTTATCATGTAATATAATCTCTTTGTCTCGATATCTCGAATCAAGCAGGTTGCATGCTAGTGTCATCAACCCATGTGCTCAATTATTCGTTCTTTGACTTTCCAGAATTGAACTTTCTCATTCCTCACCATGGCCACGGATTTATTTAGGCTATATCAATTTCATCAAAGGGCCTGAGATATCTACTTCCATTATAGAATAGAAGGGACAAATCCTTTCTCACATTATCTATTAATGTAGTATCACTCATGATGCACCCAACGTATCCTACCTCACTGCGAACAGTGTGTCGTTGCAGTTTTCTTCAATATATCTAAGTGCGTGAGTTGTAATACCCATTAATAATAATCTTAAAGTTTAAGGACCAATACACACATATGCAGATAGGAACATCCAATGACACTATGAAATGTGGATTTCCTACTGGAGGATCTCGTTCTCATAATATCCTCCTGAATATTACCAAGGGCGCACACCATGAAAAGGTGACACAAAGTTTTATGAGTCCGCACCCTTAATGGCCTGTATTATTTGTGTCCTTCAAATAACATCATACGTCCATAGAACATGTATTCAAGAACAGTGTTATGACACTTCCAGGTTCTCATCATAGCAAGGATCCGCTATGACCTTTTAATGCAACAGATATCCTTAGGACATTATCACATGTATTGTCACGTAGAAGAACAATCAAGATGTGATAAGGTATTTATTAATGAATAAAGTACAAAGTAGTTGGTTCTAGGCCACCAACTCCAACACATAAGTCATTTTTGACGTATAAGAATCATCCTCACCTTAATTCGATACACAATGTGTCCTGTATGTCTCAAAGTGTCAGTTATCAACTTAAAATTAACATTTTAGTTCAAAAAGTTTCACTCACTAAAAACTGAGAAAACATGCTCGGTGTCACGACCCGACCCAACGAGGCTCGAGCCGCGACTCCCCAAACTCGCCTCCAATAGGCCAGGGGCTGGCGTCTAGCATTGAGAAGGCTATCACACACATGGGAGGCATTAGCCTAAGGTACCTGTACACACGCACCCACATACACCTCCATGCAACAGTGCAGAGATATATAAAACTGAAAAGTAAATGCATGCATATAACTATCCCAAACTAGAGTGTAACATAAGTACAAAAGGGAAAAAAAGGGCCCACCAAACGAAAACTGCAAAAGTGTCCAACCTGATCAGAAGGAGGGGATTGCTGTCAAAAGAACCCACCAGTAAGCTCCTCGACACAGCTCTGGTAAACACCCCAGTCAGTCCCGCTCACAAAGCTCTGCCTGCTCCGGGTCCTCTTGGGACACCATCGAAAGTCTTGTGGTCTGCACAAGACACAAACATGTGCGGGCAAAGCCCGTGCAGGGGTGAGTATAAAAATACTCAGTAGGAACCCCAAAAACTCAAAACAAAAGAGAGCAACTGAAAGGCAATAGTCCACTCATCCCAGCCAGAGGGAGCCCATGTGAGAGAGAAAATCCATCTCGTGACCATCATCAGCTAAACATAACTAGTTAGCTCAATCCAGGTGTACGCCCATAAATACACCATAAACATCCAGATATACTCAGCTCACACACCAAGCCACATGAGGTACCGACCTCATCACCATCAATGGTTCACAACCAGGAGAACACACTCCACAATCACTGTCATCCCAGATGACACTCGTCCGAGAGATACACTCCATCGGGTCTCACAAAAACATCTCAGACGCTCACCCGAGAGATCACGCTCGTTGGATAACGTCACTTAGGAAACCTCGCTGAAACAACGTAAACACCACACTCCTCGGATAGGGGATCGCTCCTAGGGTCCGCTAGGGGATACCAGAACCCACACCGGTATACGAAGATCTCACAGATAGGGGATCACTCCCAAGTTCCGCTGGGGGATACCACAACCCGACCTGGCATTCGTAGATCTCACAGATAGGGGATCACTCTCAGGATCCGCTGGGGGATACCACAACCCAATCTGACGCTCGATAGAAACACACCACTCAGATAGAGGATCGTCACCCATGTCACGACGGTCACGACGATACTGAAACCCTATCTGGTACAACTCGCGATGTAGGGGATAGAATCGACGATGCACCAACCCAACCGAAACCATGCACTGAGTAGGGGATCGTATAACCAACAATTCTGCAACTCTACTATAATCCTCATGCTGAGTAGGTGGTCATATTCCCAACGATGCCGCAACCCTACCAAAACCACATGCTGAGTAGGGGATCGTATAACCAATGATGTCGCAACCCTACTATGCATGGCCCACTACGTAGGGGATCATACACCCAATGATGTCACAAACCCTATGGGGTTAACCTGCTAGATAGGGGATCACCGCCCGTGGATAAGCGATCACAGCGATACTAAGAACCCGATCTAGGGAAACGATGCTAAAGGATCCCACTCCGGGCCCACCGGAGGGATTCCACAACTCTAATTGATTAAACATCTCATCAAGAGGATCACAAACCTATACTAAGGTTGTGATGTCGCGCGAACCCTCGTAGGAACGAACCAAGGGAGTACCCTCAACCATTGTTGGTCCAAACATCGCTAACCCAAGCGACCCTCCACAACGCCACATTGCGCACCTCCAAGGCCGATACTGAGGCCACCATCGCCATCCACATGGAAAAACATGCAGGATAGGCGGTTTACTCGCCCGAAACGGACAACCGGTGAACAAGGTACTATTCACCGTAGTTTTCCCGTGTGGGGACCACACCACGATCCCGAAACTCATCAAGAGGATCACACCATTGCGATCCCCTTGGAAAAACTCACGAGATCGACTACTCGATCGTCAAAAACGGACACCCGGTGAAAAAGGTACTATTCACCGTAGCCAGCCCGGGTGGGGCCCACACCATGATTCTGAAACTTGTCAAGAGGATCACACCATTGCGATCCCCTCAGAAAAACACATGGGGTCGACTACTCGATCGTCCAAAACGGACACCCGGCAGAAAAGTCACGTTTCTCCGTAAACGCCGGAACCCGGCCTCGTGGGGCCCACACCGTGTTCTCAGTCCCAAAACCCGGAAACTATCTTGAAATGTTTTTCGTATCATCAGGGTCTCAACGCCACTGACGGCACGTCAATCGGACGCTCCGTGCAGAAGTTACGGCGGGTCCAAGCTGAATAATAATAAAATATTATTATTATTTCAATGTTTCGTAGCCCCGGGCCACAAACACGACTCATAAAAAATTCCCAAAGTGAGATAAAAATATCAGTCATGACGCAAGGAACATGTCGCTGCAAATGGCTCGCAAATCGGAGTTAGGTTTTGCGAGTTACAGGGCTTTAAAGAACCCTCAGAAAAACCTGGCCGGACCACCGTCTGCCTCACCGGAAACCACCGCGTCGCTGCCGGAAACCGTCATGCTGGAGCCGGACTCCGCCGCGCCGGAGCCGGAAACAACCGCACCACCGCCGCGCCGCCGTGGGTCTCGCCGGATTCCGCTATGGATGCCGCCGGAATCCGGGTTTTCCGCCGGAAAATTTCCGGGAGCCACCGGAATCACCCCGTTGCTCCAAATTCAGATCTGTAACATGTTTCAGAAAGCTCGGGATCCGAACTACACAACCCCTATGAAGATTTAAAGAAAAACAACACAAAAACGAGATCTGGGATTTTAAAACTCAAACCGCCTACCTTTTGGCGGATCGTCGACGCTTTGTATGCTCCGCTGCTGCTGCTGCACGATCTGAGAGCGTCTGTCGTCAAGATCTTCCGACGGCACCTCATTTGCTCGATTTGAAGGATCGTCGGCGAAGAATGGAGGAGGTTGCCACGTTCCCTCCTTCTGCGCACCAACGTGAAAATGGCGGGGGGTGGATTGATTTCTTTTTATTATTTTTAATTAATTAATTAATGCCACCACCGTCCACGCTCCTGACCGAACCTCCCGGCACGGAGAAGATTAGGTCACCTCTAGGGTAAACGCGACGTTCTGAACGCAACGGTGGGCTCAGATTTTCGATCCGAGACTCCGTTCAGAAGTTATTCGAGCTGAGGCTCATAAATAAAATTTTCCATTTATTTACGAAAACACCTTTGGTGGCTTTTCTCACAGCAGGCTCGCGCCCGCAAAGTTTACACCTCGCCTAGGGTAAACGGCATGTTTCGGACGCAACCGTGCCCTCAGATTTCCGTTCTGAGCTACCATTTAAAAGAAAACACAACCCCGCCACGTGCATAGTATAAAAATACTTAATATTTTTATAAAATTAATTTCGGGCACACTGGGCCTCGGAATCGCACGCCGTCTTTGCACCTAACTCTGGAATTATTCGTAGGAATATTCCAAAACTGAGTCCCTACACTCGGATTATCTTAATAATTTAGGAAAATGATTCATAAGTCTTTTTTGACATGTAGGAAGTAGTCTCACATCAAACTGACACACGATATGTCTGGTATGACTCAAAGTGTGTGTTTCCATATTCAAGTGTCATTTTAATAAAAAACACAAGTGACATACTCAAAGCTGAGAAAATGCATTCAGATTGTTTTGATACTTTATAAAAATGATCTATAAGTCATTTGTGATGTTTAGAAATCATCTACACCTCAATTCAATGCATGGTGTGACCAGTATATTTCCAAATCTGTCTATTTATTTAAAATTGACATTAATTTTAGTAAAAAGAACAAGTGACATACTGAAAACTGAGCAAACACATTCATATTATTTAGATACTTTAGGAAAATGATCCATAAGTCATTTATAACGTGTAGAAATCAACCTCATCTCAATCTAACACATAGTGTGACCGTTATAACTCTATGTGTGTCTTTTTATTTAAAATTGACATTAAATTTTAGTAAAAAGAACAAGTGACATACTGAAAACCAAGAAAATGCATTTGGATTGTTTTGATACTTTAGGAAAACAATACATTAGTCATTTTGAACATGTAGGAATCATCCACATCTCAATCTGACGCACGGTGTGACCGATATGACTTCAAGTGCGTCTTTTTTATATAAAAATGATATGAATTTTAGTAAAAACGACAACTGATATACTCAAAAACAAACAAACTAATTCATATTATTTTTATGCTTTATGAAAATGATTCATAAGTCATTTTTGAAGTGTAGGAATTAG
Organism: Viscum album; assembly: GCA_963277665.1. Classification (NCBI taxonomy): domain Eukaryota; kingdom Viridiplantae; phylum Streptophyta; class Magnoliopsida; order Santalales; family Viscaceae; genus Viscum; species Viscum album. The sequence continues at coordinate 1,224,398,074 of OY728159.1, forward strand.
CCGCACCTCAATCTGATACAAGATGTGTCTGATATGGCTCAAAGTGTCTATTATCGGTTTAAAATTAACATTTTAGTTCAAAAAGTGTTACTCATTGAAAATTGAGCAAACACGCTCATATTGTCATGATAATTTAGGACAATGATTCGTAAATTATTTGTGATGTGTAGGAAAAAGTCTCACATCAAACTGACACACGATATGACTGGTATGACTCAAAGTGTTTATTTATAGTTTCGAATAACATTTTAATAAAAAAATACAAGTGACATACTCAAACTGAGAAAATGCATTCAGATTGTTTCAATACATTAGGACAACGATCCATAAGTCATTTTTGACGTATAGGAATCAGCTGCACCTCAATCTGACGCACGGTGTGACCGGTATAATTCCAAGTGTATCTATTTATTTAAAATTAATATTAATTTTAGTAAAAAGAACAAGTGACATACTGAAAACCGATCAAATGCATTCAGATTATTTTGATACTTTAGTAAAATGATTCATAAGTCGTTTCTAATGTGTAGGAATCAACCTCACATTGATTTGATGCACGGTGTGACCGTTATAACTCTAAGTGTGTCTTTTTATTTAAAATTGACATTAATTTTAGTAAAAAGAACAAGTGACGTACTAAAAACCGAGCAAACACATTCTGATTGTTTTGATACTTTAGGACAATGATTCATAAGTCATTTATAATATGTAGAAATCAACTTCACCTTAATCTGATGCACGGTGTGACATTTATAACTCTAAGTATGTCTTTTTATTTAAATTTGGCATTAATTTTAGTAAAAAGAACAAATGACATACTGAAAACCGAGCAAACACATTTAGAATGTTTTGATATTTTGTGACAACGATCAATCAGTCATTTGTGATGTGTATGAATCAACCGCATATCAATATGATGCACGTTGTGGCCGGTATAACTCAAAGTGTCTCTTTTTATTTAAAATTGACATTAATTTTAGTAAAAAGAACGAGTAACATACTAAAAACTGAGCAAACGTATTTGGATTATTTTGATAATTTAGAAAAACAATCCATTAGTCATTTGTGATGTGTATGAATCAACCGCACCTCAATCCGACATACAGTGTGACAGATATGACTCCAAGTGTGTCTTTTTATTTAAAATTAACATTGATTTTAGTAAAAAAACAAGTGACATATTGAAAACCGAGCAAACACTTTCGAGTCATTTTGATACTTTAAGACAACGATCTATGAGTCGTTTGTGACATGTTGAAATCAACCGCAACTCAATCTGATGCACGGTGTGATCAATATGGCTCAAAATGCCCATTAATAGTTTAAAATTGACATTTTAGATCAAAACATGCGTCACTCACTAAAAACCAAGAAAATGCGCTTATATTATCTTAATAATTTAGTACAACAATTCATAAGTCTTTTTTGACGTGTAGAAAGCAGTATCACGTCAAACCGACACATGATGCGATCGGTATGACTTAAAGTGCGTGTTTTCAGTTTGAAAACGACATTATAGTGAAAAACACAGGTGACATACTGAAAACCAAGTAAACACATTCGAATTGTTTTGATACTTTAAAACAATAATTTATAAGTAATTTGTGACAAGTAGGAATCAGCTGCATCTCAATCCAACGCACGGTGTAACTAGTATAACTCCAAGAGTATCTTTATTTAAAATTGACATTAATTTTAGTAAAAAGAACAAGTGACATACTCAAAACTAATCAAACACATTCAGATTGTTTTGATGTTTTAGGATAACGATACATAAGTCATTTGTGACATGTATGAATCAACTCCACCTCAATACGACACACGGTATGATCAATATAACTTAAAATGTGCCTTTTTATTTAAAATTGTCATTTTATTAATGTATTATTTCATATTAATGTTTAATTTATTTCTTTATAGTATTACTAACATAAAATTTGTTTTTTTATATAGTTGGATTCTTTTGCTTGGGTTGAGGTGATTTGTTTGACAACTGATACCATGAGCGGACTTTTTTGAGAGGGGATCGCAGACGCTAAAGAAAATTAAACATTAATGTTTTTAAATGTTTATGGATATTTGTAAATGTAATTATACAAAACATTGTTTGAAATTTATATATAGTAGTATTTTTTCTGTATTCATGATGTCGAATTTATTTCAATTAAATTATATATTTTGCATACATAGGTTACAGGTTTTTGATATAGGGTGATGTTATACAAACACCACACTCCAACAAGGCGAGCCTTTATCGACGTTAAACGAACGTTGATAAAAGGAACCCCTTTTAATGACGTTGACCACAACAACGCCTTTTTAGCGGTGTTAAAGTCTCTTTTGCATGGTGTTAAAGGGCATATTTGTAATAGTGATCGTTGCTTATGCTTCTGTTAGTCATCATTCGTTCATTCTCAAATTTCAAACTCATTAACAAATTGGAATCCATTTATACAAGAATCTTGGCCATTGCATGAGGGGTATCCTTAAGATTGTTGAAGGAAATGAGTGTAATACGCGGATTATGGTATAGAAAAACCATCGAGGCATATTACATTGTAGTCCTCTTAAATTACCACCCTTCACATTGCACCCCGTCAATACCACTAGATTTTCAACAAAACTATTTTAAGATATAATGATGATCTCATGTTAAAACTATTTTAGGATATTATGATCATCTCATGTTTTATATATATATATATCCAAATTTTAATGTAATTTACTCTCACGCCCACCCATCAGAATCTTTGGATGTGGCACCAGCTTATCCATTGTAAAAATTATTTTCATCCCTATATATATATTTTTTAAATATCAAATATATATATATATATATATATATATATATATATATCCAATATATATCATTTTCAACCTGGAAAGTTCCTTACCTTTTTTTGTTAAAAAAATCATTTTTCTACCTTTTTTAATCAGATGTCTAAAGTGCGAAAATTGTTTTCATAAAAAAAACTCCGGTTTTTTATCCCCAAAATTTGGGCTAATTTTTATAGAAAAAGTCCAGCGTGGGGAAAAATCTTCCAAAGCGCCTATTTTAGGATCCCCAAAGTCAAAAGCGAGACATTTTATTATTATTTATTTTTAACAAAGTTATACGGCTTTAATTATGAACATTTATCCTACACGGTATAGAACACCCGAATCCTCTCCTTTATTAAAAAACAATACTTCATAATTAATAAAAAGTAAAAAAAACAATTTAACAAAATATTATAAAATTAAATTAAACATACACTTAATTTAAGTAAAATTAAATTTTAATTATATAATTTTAAAAACTGGGAATCATTTTCTTTTAGTTTTCATCTTTTCATGATTTTAATTTGTATTTGTTATGACAATAATAAAAATATTAATTTTAATAAAATATTAATTTTTATACTATTTAAAATTTATAATTATTATTTAAAATATTGTTCATAACAAATAAAATTATTGTAAACCAATAAATTTTTTTTGAATAATGATATTTTTAAATTAATTGTTATACAATTGTTGTAAATCATAATGCGTTTAAAGTAAATATTATTTTAAAATGCATTCTAAATTTTAAAAAAATTGCAACTTTAATAAATAGTTTTATTAAATATTCATTTTTAATGTAACAACCATTATACAAATATCTAGTCCGGTAATTAATGTCTAAAATAATTTGAATTATGAGGAGTTCACAATGATAATGAAAACGTTTAGAGTTTAAAATAAAATCTAATCACATCAATTCGAAATATTGCTAAATAATTTAATTATTTTAGTTTGAAATTAAATACCAATTAAATGAAGCAACACCAATTATTTTTACCAAACATTATAATAATAATTAGGAAATAAAATTTATCGTTTGAAAGATTATAATTAATCTTTAATTCCCACCATATGTAACAGTAATTTTATAATATAAATTAATTAATTACAATAAGTTTACATCTAATCTAAATTATGCGGTCGGTTTTGTAAATAAATAATGATGAAAATAAGAAAATTTATCGTCCTGCCCAGAAGATTGAAGTTGCCTCCCAGCCCTTGACTTCATCCTGGTTGTTGGCGGTGGGCTACCCTGAGTCATTGAATCCCATGAACTCAATGCACTAAAACTTAGTAGACAATCGCACTTAAGTCACCGAATTGAATAGCACACAACATGAACCACACAAGAACCTTCAGAAGACAACGATTGAAAAAAATAAAGGCAAAAAAACAACAATACCCTTTTATGTGATTTGAACATAACAATACTTTTATAGAAGAATCAGAAGATGATTACAATGTTCAACTCGTCGCTAAAAATGATTTCACCCTAATGATATAGTAGACTCAAACCAATTCAACTAATTTCCACAACCTTCTAATCTTCGTGGAGCGAAGTCCATGCAGATCAGATCTCCACGATCATCCCTCCGCTCTATCAAAGACTCTCACCACCTCAACTCCAGCTTCCAGTGCACAATGTCCACATCTAGAAACTCTAGAAAAATAATCTTATGTATGCTTTCTTACATAATCCCTTTTCCAAAAAACTGTCAGCGAAAGAATCTTATGTATCCTTCAAAAAGAATCTTACGCAAATCCTTTGCATCTCCACATTGCCTCCATATGACTGATCAAGGTGCAACATTCGATTGCCAGCATTTGGTCGTCTTTTATCCAGATATCTAAACCTAGATTGCGCAGCTCTCCCATATCCATCCCGCATCGGAAGTTAGACTATCAGATTCACTCCATCCGATAGTTCTAACAACTTCGTTGAAAATGGTTTTCACACGACTTGAGTCTAACAATCTCCCACTTAAGAATCATTTTCAAGTTTCACCACTAAGTCCTCCATCCCCACCCGCAAACCTTCCACTCTCAAACTTTGCAGCCACGTGGTTCCCCCACCTTCCTAGTCCGATTGAGGCACAACATCGCCTCAACACATCCTGGACAACAACTTCATCATTATATCTGCCTGATTTTGAGCTTTTATCCATCTTCCGTAGATCCAACATTGTCCTCCAATAACTTTCAAATGAAGTAATACTTCAATTGAATTCGGTTTGTCCTAGAGTGAAACATCATATTGTTGGCCAAGTGGATTGCACTTTGTGAATCATAAAACAACTCTCCAACTTCCCACCTTTACCGAGAACCTATAACAACCTCTATTGCCAAACCGACTCCTTCTCAGCTTATGTTAATGTAACGTACTTCACTTCCATCGTCAAAAGTGAAACTATCGGTTGAAGCTTCGACATCCAGCTCATAGTTGTGCCTCTGAAAGTGAGCACATAGCCCGCAGTTGTAACGTCTCAGTATGACTTATTCTTTGAACAATATTTGAACTGGTTTTCCACGTGACATCATGTGCTCCTCACCGTACACCAGAGACTACCGACTAGCAGTGAAAGTCTATGGTGGTACTATGAGGAGACTATACCCTCATATCAAAGTGCTCGATCATAGATAAATAAACTAAACATCATGCACATCCATAAGAATCAAAAAACAAATAAACAATAAATGAATGGAACATTCAATAATAGAATGAAATGCTGCATACTAACCTGAATAACCATGATCACATACACAACTGATCGCCCACTAGGCCGATCCCATATACAAAATAAAACAGTTGAAAAGAAATACATCTGGCTCTACTGCCAACTACAAGTTGTACCACATACCCAATCTCCAAAACCCTGTCGAGCTACCCAACTCGATCCTAAGACTCCATAAAAGTGGCTCCACTTGATCATGTAATCCCGGGCCTCCGCCCTATCCGCTGTGCATATATGTTTAACTCAAAAGTGAATCTAAGGACAACATGCACACCAAGTTGCACGTACAAGGGGTGAGAAATGAATCTTAGTAGACCACCCCCTATGGTGAACCTATAACCTGCTGTCATATGTGCATGCTCATGCAATATTCTCAACCTAACCAAGAAATAAATGAAATAAAAATAAAATAAAACCACAGTCGATCCTTAGGTCTGTGACCTTGATCGATCATACCTACTTCAGACAATGTTGTGGTGTCTATGAGCACGTTGCGTCGATCATGCCAACTCAGTAACACGTGGGCTCCAAATCCATAGCATCCCTAGCCAACCCTCATGACTTTGGGACCCATCTCACAACAATTCAATTATCCGAACTCCAAATCTATGGCAACCCCAAACAACATCCTCATAATTTTGGGGATGTAACCCACAACAATCCAATCATCTGAGCTCCAAATCCATGACAAATCCAAACAGTATCCTTATGACTTAGAAGACATAACCCCCAGAAGTCCTATCATCTAAGCTCTAAATCCATGAAAACTCTATCCAGTATCCTCATGACTTAGGGGGCGTGAATCACAACCGTCCTATCATCCAAACTCCAAATCCATGGAATCTCTAATAGTGAAATTCAGGCTCTAAATCCATGGCATCCCCTAATGTATACTGAGCTCCTAATATAAGGAAGCTCCAATAACAGAGCCCCATGTCTGTGGAATCTCTCATCTGTACCTGACTCCAAAACATGGCAACCCATCCATATGCCTTACCCCATTACCATGGAAGCCCAACAATATCACATATGCCCCAAGGATGAAAACCAAGTTCCAATATAAATAAAACAAAAGAAAACATCTCAAGGGTTGGAAGAGTACCCACACTCGTCACCACCATCTTAGATCCATCAGGATTTCACATTGGTTCGGGTTCTAGGGTGATACCCACAACCATCTCTACCCATTGCCACATACCCGCTCAGGGCCAGTCTACCAATCGGCCACCCACTTAACCATCTTGGTCAACGTGTAAGTGAGGGAATCCCTCTTGGGATCTTAAGAATTGTTATGAAAGTGAAGGAATCCCACTTGAGATCCTCTAGGTCAGAACATAAGAGGAGACATCCCACTTGGGATCCTCAGTCACAACCAGTCTCTCGGGCCAATGACCGTCTCTCGGTGTAACACCCCCCAACCCAACTGTAAGAACCCAGACCTTCTTTTCAGGTATGTTTTTCTTTTTCCTGGAGTTTTTGAGTCAATCTGATCACACTACACGTCAGATGGATGCGTTGTCTATTCCTAGACATAAAAAATAATATATTGTTTGTTTCCCATTATTTAATTTCATTACAATGTAATTTTTATTATTTTGACTATTAAACACAGGTTTTAGTGTCTTAAAACACTAAAAAATCATTTACAAGATTCCTTAGAAAATTGTAACTCAGATTGACATTTTTTTGGTTCCAAAATTTCAAAATTTATTGTTAGATTATTTTCCTATGATTTAAAATCCATCCAATATTGTTTTCCCAGTTTTGACCCCTTGACACCTGATTTTAATGAATTTGGTATCTTTTCAAACTATTTATTAAGTCATTCCTAAAACACCTCACATTGAATGGATGTGTTTTCTGGGTGTGCACAATAAATATAATTCAAATGTATTTCTACTAGGTTTTTTCATGAATCTATGGCCATTTTATGATTTTCTGACCATTTCAGCCATGTTTTAGTGTTTTAAAACATTAAAAAAATGTTTATGGGGATCCCATAAACATTAAATTTTTTTGAAGTATACGCCGTGTACTTTATGAGTACACGCTGTGTACTCGGTTACCGCAGGTAGCCGTGTGCTGGCCATGTAGCGGCCTTGCACACGACCATGTGTGATGACCTGGAGGCCGCCTAATGCGGAGTATGGAAACAACAAGTACACACTGTGTATTTTGTTTTTTTTTTTCATTAAACGCACCGGGGTCGCGTCTGACGGACAAAACTCTCTTCTTTTAGGTCCCATTCATCTGAGAGCGCCGAGCAGCAACAGATCTTCAACGAGCCCCCAAGCCTACGTCCGTCCTCCGATTTGAACACCATTGATTGTGTTGGAATCACATCAGTGATTTCTCTCTTTTGCTAGAACCTCGTTTCAGGATTTCTATTCTTTTCCAAGTTATAGTGGGTTGAAGGTTTTAGATGTTTTCTTAGATCTACAACATTCCAAGGAGATTCAAGCTTCGTGGTTCAAGTATATTGATCTCCTAACCCCGAGGTAGGTGGTTTGTGCCTTTCTATAGGAAGTCTTTGAGTTATATGTGCAATTTCTCCCAATACCCATGAACGGGGTATTGCGGGTTTACCGTTTTAGCCCTATTGTTTTTCTGCTATACTGGTATGCCTGAGTAGATGATAATTGATTGTGAATAGGGTGAATTGTTGTGCTTTGGATGTATTTCCCATGCATGTTTTTCCTGTTTTGACCTTTGGGTCTTGTTTTCCTGTAGGCTGCTGTTTACTATCCATGCCTAGTATTATAGGATGGTGTGCCTGTTCTTCTGCTATGTTGTTGTACTGTAGAATGCTAGCCAATTAGTTCTTGATGTTTACTTGGGCCGTTACGCGCTACTACATTTTCTTGACTTACACAGGGCCGTGAGAACCTGGTGTATAGACCACAGGGAGAATTGACGTTGAGGGATTCTCCAGAGTGTCTTTATAATTATACGATGCGAGACCACATGGGGGATTGACATTGAGTGCTTCCCTAGAGTGTCTGTAGTTCCTTGATGTGGGCTACAAGGGGAATTGATGTTGAGTGCTTCCCCAGAACACCTTTAGTATGATATGAGACTATAGGAGGAATTGACGGTGAGTGCTTCCTCAAAGAGTCTATACTTTAGTTGAACCTGAGGGGTGAGACAGTGTGTACTGCCCAGAGGGTGGATTATACTTGATAGGTAGGACTAGAGGGGATAAAATATGGGTACTTCCCAGAGGGTTACCTGTTGTGTTATCTGTTTTGCTGTTGCATGTTGTGTGGTGTTTTGAATGCTTAAACCGTGGATTGTTTACTGCTCAGTGCTTCTTTGTTTATTTCTTTCAGTACTTTTACCTTCTATATACTTACTGACTGTTAGGCACAAATCTTCGGGTGGTTTTCTATTGGGATTTAGTCTCACACCCTGTTTGGGCCATGCTTTTAGGCCCCAAAATATTATATTGCTGCAGGTATAGACAAGGGAAAGCACCCTTCGACTTCAGGTACTTGATTGAATTGGAGTTGGAGAGCATGAGACCACGCTGAGGCTTGAGATGTTGAGGAGTTGCTCATCTTTTTTTATTTTGTACTTTGGTTTAGTACTGTATTCAGCATTGTGACTTGTTTGGCTTCTTTCCTAGACATATATGTATCATGCATCATTTATATATATTTATGCTCCAGTTATTTCTTTATCAGTCTTCCCCTGTTTACTGTTGTTGGATATTTACTATTTATGCTATTTTGTGTTGTTTACTTCTGCTGTGTACTCTGCCAATGAGGGCATAGTTTCTCCACTATCACACCCAAGACCCTCGCTGCTAGTCGGCAGCCTCTGGCATTTGGGAAAAAGCGCTTGAGGCCATGTGACCAACCGGGTACGGGACGCCTCTGGGTGGCTTCCGGAACCAGGATGTTACAAAGTGGCATTAGAGGGTGTTCTTTTCTCTTGATTTACTGTTTGGAGCCTATAACCAAGGATAGGATAGAATAGGTACTTGGTAATAAGCTGTTCCCGGGAGTAGCTAACCTGTGTATAGGGAAAAACCAATCTACCTTGTTATTGTAATTTTTTTGGTTTTGCAACTTTACGGTTGATTTGATTTTCACCGTTGGGTGATTCACATGTTTTGTGTGGTTATCGTTGATGTTATTGAGGTTCTATTTCTGTCGCAACCCGATGAGATGAGGGTGTGCCATCTCATGCATCATATAGGCACTTGTTAGAAATCACACGCCATGCATTCTTTCCATGCCATCTAGGATGAATTAGCGATTGCATGTTGTTGTGATAGATGTTTTGTAGAATATGCATGGTGTTGTGATAGATGACTTGATAGAAATACCTGCTGTTTGATAGGGAATTGTGTGTAAGGTTTTGTTTGAATAAACGCCAAACTTTGGTTCTTGAGGTATTATGGGCCCTCATGGACTGGAATTTGGTGGATCTTTGCACTGTTATTCTTGTTTATAACATGTATAAGATGCCAAACTCTGATTCACAGGGAGTATGGGCCCTCACAGATCGGAATTTGGCACACTCAATGCTAGTTTCAATGTTTTTTGGGTTTTGGATTAGTTTCTGACGCTTACTGTCCAGAAAAACCCAGAATACACGCCATGTAATCTTAAGTACACGCCATGTGTTCTTCTGTTCAGGAAGAAATAGTTTTTCTTAAGTACACATTGTGTACTTTATGTACACGCCGTGTAGTTTATGACCGTGTCGTAGGCCGTGTGGGCAGAGACACAGGATGAGAAAAGTCTGGTGGAAACACGCCGTGTCTGCGTTGAACACGCCATGTAGTATAATCCTAGGAACCCGACCATGTAGCTAACAACACGGGTCAGTGGAGTCTCTTCTTATACACGCCATGTCCCCGTTGAACACACCGTGTAGGCTGACCCAGGTACCCAACTGTGTCACGAACAACACGGGTCGGTGTTATCCTTTCACGTACATGCCGTGTCTGTCAGGAACACACCGTGTAGTTGGAGCCGTGTGTCTGACCATGTCACTAACAACACAGGCCAGGTGAAGCTTGTCCAGTACATGCCATGTCTACCTTGAACATGCCATGTAGTCTTGTCTTGGGAGAGTCGTGTGGCTTAACTGTGTAGAAGGACCCGGGTAGGGGAAGAGGATTCAAGTACACACTGTGTGTTTTGAGAACATGCCGTGTGTTTGGGGTGTTACATGACTAGTTTAGGGAAAAGTACACGCCCATATGAATGACTTCAGAGAACACGCCGTGTAGTCATGTTTTGTAAAACTTGAATGTTTTCTTCCTCTTGTTCTCTTCTTACACTCCTTGTTTTCAGTCCTTGATAATTCTGATCTAAGGTGTGTGCTTGACCTTGCAGAGTCATGCCACCGAGACGTCCTCCAGTTGTACGCCAGTTTCCAGGCAATGATCATACACCGAACATGGATGATCGGGGACTACCTGCAAATTCTCATGTTGTGCTAGTCTTGGCACCAGTAGTTATACCTATTACCAGTGCTGATGCATAGTTCAGGGAGGGCTTCATGAGGATGATGAAGACTTTTTAGTGAGCGCCGCCTCCTGCCCCATCGATGGCTGATTTGACACGGGTCTTCCACCAGCAGCATCCTCCCACCTTCTAAGGGGAAGGAGGACCTCAGGCTACAGAGTCATGGCTCGAAGCCATGCTGACGGTCTTTGAGCATCTGGAGATGCCTACAGAGAGGAGAGTCATGATCACTACCTATATGCTACGAGATTACGCCAATAGATGGTGGGATGTGATCTCACAGGCGGGTCATCAGAAAGTTATGGCTTGGGAGGAGTTCCAGTGCATCTTCTATGAATAATTCTATCTGGAGATCCTGAGGGCCGACTGAGCCCGAGAGTTTATGAGCCTTGAGTAGGGTACCCTATCGATTATGGAGTAATCCTCTCGTTTCACCGAGCTTCAGCATTTCACACCCTTCTCGGGAAGAGATGGGTTATTCTTGGCAAGGAAGTTCGAGGATGGACTCAGACATGACATCTACTCTCAGGTGAATATATTTAGGTTGACTTCCATCTCTTCCATCGTCAACTATGCATTGATCACGGAGCGGAATTAGAGGGATTCCAGGGTTGTGAGCCAGGGCGGCTCGACATCCAGAGTTAGTGCTCTGCCAGCTGATAGTTAGAAGCGCCGTAGGGAGACTACATGGGGAGATCCGAGTAGGCGGGATGCATCTTCTGGTATCCAGGTGGTGTGCTACTAGTGCGGGAGAAGTAGGCATATGAGGCTATAGTGAAAGAGAGACCCGGTGGAGTGCCAATCTTGCGGCAAGTTGGGACACCTTCAGCGTTTCTATCAGATCTTTTCACCAGCATCTAGTGACAGGGGTTCATATATGACTCCTTGTATAGGAGCAGCTCTGACAGTTTCTCACCAGTCTGGGAACTGGAGTTCTTCCAGTCATTCAGGCCGAGGTGGAGGTCGCGGCCGCGGTGTTCAGTCACCAGGCTACTAGCGACAACAGGGTGGATCAGTTCAGAGTAGTCAGACAGGGTCACAGGGTCGCAGAGCTGGCCAGACTCTTGCAGTGGAGCAGACCCATCAAAAGCAGGATCTCGGCCCCTCTAAAGTTCGAGGTACAATCCTAGATTACTCAGTTTTATCTTCAGCTCTTTTTGATATTGGTGTTATGCATATCTTTATTCTGTCGCTGTTGTAGAGAGCCTTGGGCTTTGTATCTTTTCTTCTACCGATGTTTTGACACTAAACACTCCATTATGGACAAGAACATCTGGTGTACGTCAGTTCAAGGAGTCCCCTCTTGATGTTGGTGGGTTTCACTTCCTTTGGGATCTTTATGTTCTAGAGATGACAGGCTATGATGTCATTCTCGGAATGGATTGGCTAGTTCCCTTCTAGGCAGTCGTCAACTGTTATCGCTGTAGGGTGAGTTTCATATCACTAGAGGGTGGATCTTTTCTTCATAAGGGCAAGTGGGATGTCCAGGTGAGTAGAGTGGGTCCAGAGCATCATGGGTTGGGAATAGTTACAACCCAGATTTCTAGTCTTTATCTGGATGACCAGGGGACTTCACAGTTAGACTTTACTCTAGTGGTGGATCATTTCAGAGATGTCTTTCCAGACGAATTCTTAGGTTTTCCTCTGGAGTGTGAGGTAGACTTTTCTATTGATCTTGTGACAAGGGAGAAAATGGTGTTCATTCCTCCTTATAGGATGGCTACACCAGAGTTACAGGAGCTCAAAAAACAGTTGGAGGAGTTGTAGGCTAAGGGTTTCATCTGACCCAGTACTTCTCCTTGGGGTTCTCTTGTCCTGTTTGCGAAGAAGGAAGATGGTACCCTTAGTCTTTGTGTGGATTATCAGAAGCTGAACCAATTGATGGTCAAGAACCGATATCCCTTACCTAGGATTGATGATCTCTTTGATCAGCTTCGAGGAGACCGGGTGTTCTTGAAGATTTACTTGAGGTCCGGTTATCATCAGTTGCGCATTAGACCATCTGATATACCTCTCACAGCCTTCCGGAGCAGGTATGGTCTATATGAGTATATGGTTATGTCGTTCGGTCTCACGAACGCGCCTGAAGTTTTCATGGAACTAAATAACTGAATGTTCCATACGTACTTGGATTCCTTCATGGTTGTTTTCATTGATGATATCTTGATGTACTCTCACACTCGACACGACCATGATACCCATATTGAGATCATTTTGAGTACACTGAGGGAGCATCAGTTATATGCTAAGCTCTCAAAATGCCACTTTTGGATGGACCAGATTTACTTCTTGGGTCATGTAATCTCAATGGTATGAGTATCAGTAGACCCAGAGAAAGTGAGAGTGGTAGTTTCCTGGGAGCAGCCGAAGAATGTATTTGAGGTGCAGAGTTTTCTAGGGATGGATTGATACTACAGATGTTTCATACAAGACTTTTCACACTTAGCAGCATCGCTGGCAGGTCTAACTAAGAAGGGGGTGAAGTTCTTATGGTCAGATTCTTGTGAGTCAGCCTTTCAGGAGATGAAAGGTAGGTTGAATTCATCACCGATACTAGTCTTTCCAGAGCCAGAAAAGAGCTAAACTGTTTACTGCGATGCATCAGGTATCGGTCTGGGAGCTGTGCTTAGGCAGGGAGACGGAGTCGTTGCGTACGGGTCTCGGCAGTTGAGGCCACATGAGAGGAATTATCCAACGCACGATCTGGAGTTGGAAGCTGTTGTTCATTCCCTACGCTATTGAAGAAATTATATTCTGAGATAGAACTTTTTGGTTTTCACCGACCACAAGAGTCTCAAGTACATCTTCACTCAGCGTGATCTGAATTTGAGACAGCGCAGGTGGGTCGAGTACCTATAGTTCTTTGACTTTGAGCTTGCCTACACGTCGGGAAAAGGCAACGCAGTAGATGATGCATTGAGCAAGAGGACTCAAATACAGGAAATTAGGGAGGCCATCAGTGAGTGGAAGCTTATGGATTTGTTCTCTGAGATGCATTTGGAGGTGCACAATAGACAAGGGTAGACTTTTCTATCTTCTATAATTGCTACCTCTACACTTCTTGATCAGGTACAAATGAGGAAACTATCAGATTCTGAAGTCCTAGTCCTAAGGGAGAGTGTGTCAGGAGAGGACCATATTCCTGGATGGACCATAGGTGAAGATGAGATCTTTCATTTCCAGGGGCGCGTATGGGTGCCAGTAGATATACGCGAGGAGTTGATGCGAGAATTTCATTCCTTAGTTTGGGCAGTTCATCCTAGCGTCACCAAGATGTATCGTGATCTACACCATCAGTATTGGTGGCCAGGTATTAAGAGGGACATTGCTGGTTTCATCATGAGGTGTTCCACTTGTCAGAAGGTGAAGGTGGAGCATCAGTGACCAGTAGGGCTTTTACAGTAGTTACCCATTTCTGAGTAGAAGTAGAATGATGTCGCGATGGACTTCATGACCGGTTTACTAAGGTCACCTCTAGGGAATGATGCAGTTTGAGTTGTCATTGACAGACTCACGAAGGTTTATCACTTCTTGACGATCAAGAAGACCTTCAGTATTGATGATCTGGGATGGTTGTACATCCGAGAGATTGTACGTCTTCATGGAGTTCCACACTCCATTGTTTCAGACAGGGATGACCTTTTTACTTCTCGGGTCTAGAAGGGGATTCAGAAGGCTTTGGGCATATAGGTACTTTTGAGTACAAATTACCATCCCCAAACAGATGATCAGTCCGAGCGTACGATTCAGGTGATTGAGGACATGCTTCGAGCATGTATCCTGAATTTTGGAGGTTCTTGGGAGAATCATATACCTCTTGTGGAGTTTGCCTACAATAATAGTTTTCAAGAAGCTATTCAGATGACACCTTATGAGGATTTGTACAATAGGCCATGATGATCACCTTTATGTTGGCTGGAGGTAGGAGAGGACTCTTTGCTGGGACCTTGTCTTGTTCCGAAGACCACAAAGCAGATAGAGTTGATTCGGAAGAGGATGACTACTGTGCAGTCTCAACAGAAGTCTTATACTGATCAGTGGAGATGACCTATGGAGTTCGAGGTCAGGGATCAGGTTTTCCTGCGTGTCACACCGAGGTTGGGACACAAGAGGATTAAAAGATAAGGTAAGCTTTAACCGAGGTACGTCGGGTCGTTTGAGGTGTTGGAGAGAGTGGGATCGGTTGCCTATCGATTGTAGTTACCTCAAAGGTACTGATCTATGCACGACGTCTTCCATGTTTCTCAGCTTCGACGTTATTTTTTAGACCCGTCTCATGTCTTCCAACCTGAGGAGGATGAGATCGAAGTGGATGTGTCATTTGAGGAGAATCTTATACATATTTTGGACCACAGTACAAAGGTTATCCGTGGACGGTCTGTCCCCTTGGTACGAGTGTTGTGCTAGCACGGGCGGGTGCAGGACGAGACTTGGGAGAGGGAGACCGATGTACGAGCACAGTGGCTAGAACTGTTTGGGGTTTATTCTTCTATGCCATGCTAGGGAAATTCAGGGATGAATTTATTTAATGGGGGGAAGTTTGTAAGAACCCAAACCTTCTTTTCAGGTATGTTTTTCTTTTTTCCTAGAGTTTTTGAGAAATGAGGAGCTTCTGGAAATTTTTGAAGTACATGCCGTGTACTTTATCAATACATGTTGTGTACTCGGTTACCGCGGGTAGCCGTGTGCTGCATGTGTAGCGGTCTTGCACACGGCCATGTGTGATGACCGGGAGGCCGCCTAATGCGGAGTATGGAAATAGAAAGTACACACCATGTACTCCAAAAGTACATGCAGTGTATTTTGTTTTTTTCATTAAACGCACCTGGGTCACGTCTGATGGACAAAACTCTCTTCTTTTATGTCCCGTTCATCTGAGAGCACCGAGCAGTAGTGGATCTTCTACGATCCCATGAGCCTCTATCTATCCTCTGATTCGAACACCGTTGATTGCTTTGGAATCGCATCAGTGAGTTATCTCTTCTTCTGGAACCTCATTTCATGATTTCTATTCTTTTCCAAGTTATCATGGGTTGAAAATTTTAGACGTTTTCTTAGATCTATAAAATTCTAAGGAGATTAAAACTTCTTGGATCAAGTATATTGATCTCATAACCCTGAGGTAGGTGGTTTGTGACTTTCTATAGTAAGTCTTTGAGTTATATGTGCAATTTCACCCAATACCCATGAACGGGGTATTGAGTGTTTACCGTTTTAGCTCTATTGTTTCTCTACTATACTGGTATGCCTGAGTAGATGATAATTTATTGTGAATAGGGTGAATTTTTATGCTTTGGATGTATTTCCCATGCATGTTTTTCATGTTTTGACCTTTGGGTCTTGTTTGCCTATAGGCTGCTGTTTACTATCCATGCCTAGTATTATAGGATGGTGTGCCTGTTCTTCTGTTATGATGTTGTGCTATATAATGCTAGCCAAGTAGTTATTAAGGTTTACTTGGGCCGTTATGTACTGCTACAATTTCTTGACTTACACAGGGTCGTGAAAACCTAGTGTATAGACCATAGGGAGAATTGAGATTGAGGGTTTCTCCAGAGTGTATTTATAATTATACGATGCGAGACCACATGGGTAATTGACATTGAGTGCTTCCCCAGAGTGTCTGTAATTCTTCTACGTGGGCCACATGGGGAATTGACGTTGAGTGCTTCCCCAGAGCGCCTTTAGTATGATAGAAGACTATAGGGGGAATTGACGGTGAGTGCTTCCTCAGAGAGTCTATACTTTAACTGAACTAGAGGGTTGAGACTGTGTGTGGTTCCCATTGGGTGGATTATACTTGATAAATAGAACCAGAGGGGATAGGCTATGGGTACTTCCTAGAGAGTTACCTGTTTAGTTATCTGTTTTTCTGTTTCATGATGTGTGGTGTTTTGAATGCTTAAAATGTGGATTGTATTTAGCTTAATGCTTCCTTGTTTATTTCTTTCTGTACTTTTACCTGCCATATACTCATTGACTGTTAGGCATAGATCTTCAGTGTGGTTGCCTACTAGGATTTAGTCTCACACCCTGTTTGGTCCATGCTTTTGGGCCCCAATAGATTATATTGCTACACGTATAGACAAGGGAAAGCACCCTTCAACTTCAAGTACTTGATTGCATTGGAGCTGGAGATCATGAGACCAAGCTGAGGCTTGCGATGCTGAGGAGTTACTCATCTGTTTTTATTTTTTACTTTGGTTTAGTACTGTATTCATCATTGTGACTTGTTTGGCTGCTTTCCTATACATATATGTATCATGCATCATTTATATATATTTATGCTCCAGTTGTTTCTTTATCAGTCTTCCAATGTTTAATGTTGTTGGATATTTACTGTTTCTGCTATTATGTGTTGTTTACTTTTGCTGTGTACTCTGCCAATGAGGGCATAGTTTCCCCACTATCACACCCAAGGCCCTTACTGCTCGTCGGCAGCCTCTGGCATTTGGGGAAATGTGCTTGAGACCATGTGACCAAATGGGTACGGGGCACCTCTGGGTGGCTTCCAGAACCGGGACGTTACACCAACCTCTAAAATATCACAGCCCCACATGCCTAATAGGGAAAATCTCATTAGGGAGATGGCCTCAAGCCCATCCCATTTCCAAGTCACTCTAGGTTGGCATGTACACCCAACCAATCCGCCTCCATGAGTCATAACCCAGTCCCACTAGCCAGTGATTGTCCCAAGAAACATTAGTTGAGGACCTTGATGATCCCATTACATGTACTCCAACCATTATCATGGCCATCATCTAGTTTACATCCCATGTCTCACTCTCAGGATAATGTTGGATTTAACTACTAGAGGTAAACCTCTTAGTCATAAATTTCTCACCCATAACCGCCTCTTAGAAGTACCCAAAACACCCTAAGGGTTCCACCATCACAGTATACATGAAAATTTTTCATAATGGACTCCTCTTGTGTCTAGTTCTACCCTAAGGGTATAAAAAACCCCAAAACCCTCAAGTGGGTAACAAGGGAGCTACACATGGATTATACCCCAAGCACACGACATGCACTCTAAAATTCCCACCCTGGTCATGTACTTTTACACAACATGGGTACAATCAGGGTCTGAACATGTGATACTACATGGTTAGGGAACATATGGGGTATGGTTGTGTACTAATACACGACCACAACACACCTGGGGTTTGGTCGTGTACTTTTACACGACCATGTACCCCTTACATGGGGTGTCTTTCCCAAGTACCCAACCACATACAAGATGTGTACTCAGAGTACATAGAGTGTAGTCTCAAAAACTCTATATTACCCATATAAGAAGAACACAAGGTGTGTTTTCTTGAAATCAAACACCATGTGATTAGGATTTCTTGAATGGAACCCTCTGCAATTGGCCCGAAACCCCAATTTCCACCAAAATAGCTACAAATTGACCCCCACGGGGTCCCCAAAAATCATAACAGGCCTTTAAAAACTAAAAAAACTAATCTATGGGGATATATGGCTTAAAAATCAACAAACCTACCTTGTGGTGAAAATTCTAAAGTTCCAGTTCGATCTGCACTCAGTAGTGTCCGCACGATGATTAGGTGCGACCTGAGTTATGCAACGACACCTCCCACTCCCTCTCTCTCTCGACTATGGTGAAGGGAAGACCCCAAGGGTATGGGGTGGGGGAATATGTGAGAAGAAAAAGGAGCATTAAAAAAAAATGAAAAAGTAAAAGGAAGAAAAAAAATTTAAAGAAAAAGGGACTCGGTCCTAGCCTCGGTGTCCGACTTAAGGTTATGCCTCGCCTAGAACCCACCCATTCCAAACATAACCATAGAGTCATAAAGTAAATCTTTAAATCTGATCAAAATATATCACTATTCAAATGCTCCTGAATAAATTAAGATTTAATTAATTAAATAATAAATATTTCATATTTTGTTGGAATTTGAATGGATCAAAATTCCAAAAAACACTTATCCTAGGGTAATCACTCTATCATAAGACCAATGGAGTGTTTATAAAAATTATATGAGATCATATACCAGGGTAAATGACTGTTTACCCCCCCCCCCATGATCATTCAAAACAAAAGAATTCAAATTTCTACTCATTTTCACAACCTGAAAAAACCTAGGGTTCTACAATCTCCCCACCATGACACTTATCATCCATGAGAAATCTCAGTGGTATTCCAACCACACATCTCATCCCACCTCAATCATCAATTCATTGCATTCCACTTCAAAATGAAAACCAATTTTCCTCTGAAAAATTTCAAACATGTGACGTACGACCATTAAAGGTAAAGCAACTACTTTCCACTGATAGCTTTTCATTTTAACTATTAAAGATACATTTATATTATCCTTAGGATTAGAACAATTTATAACTATGTGGTTTTTCTCAAGGAGACAGTGTGTTTATCCTAGTGAATCTTCTAGAATAATTTTTTTTACATTTTTTCTATTACGAAAACAATAAAAGAAAACATGAAATAGTGACATCAAAGATGAAATGAAAATGAGAACTATAGAAACAAATAAGGAAAAAATAAACAAAAAGAAAAGAAGAAAATAAATTTAGCAAGAATAGAACTAGCTATATATTGATCAACTCTCTACTACATATCACTGATATATAAATATTATATCATCAAATCTCAACCTCATTCAATACATGAT
Source organism: Viscum album (assembly GCA_963277665.1). Lineage (NCBI taxonomy): Eukaryota > Viridiplantae > Streptophyta > Magnoliopsida > Santalales > Viscaceae > Viscum > Viscum album. Next base: position 1,224,417,766 of record OY728159.1, read on the forward strand.
CAATCTATCAACACAGACACCCCTCTTTCTCTCTCTCAATAGTGAATAAACACATATAAAATCCATTCTTATAAACAAAATTATCTTCTAAATGTGAAAAGAATATTTAGGTAAAATAAGTTTTTCATAGAATATATTCCATGAAAATGTGATCATCACTAGGTCAAACAATCACATGACCTCTCCTGAGTTACTCTATTGATTAAAAAAGATAATAAGAGGGAACAAATGAAAAAGGAGTTAAGAGTAGAAAACCATAATTTTGAATAAGTATGATTTAGTATCTCCCTATTCACATTTGAAACTTGTTAAGAATGAAGAATAACTCAATGATGAGTTGATTCTTGATATCCAGGAAATATTAAGACTCACATCCTAAAACTAGGTCTGAAAATTAGCCCTATATGATTGGAAGTTATATATCACATTTTAAGGAATAAAATAATGGACAACACAGAATATTATTTACAAACAAAGAAAAATAAAAGAGAGGAGGATAAGAATAGAGAGTGTGTCGGGGAAACAAAATGAGGTTCGTCCTTCTACATGTTCTCATACACTATATGAAAATAAAGAAAATATTTCCAAAACTAATGGATGAGAAGAAACACTCCACATGGAAACCTTTATTGTGTTCTCCTCTATGAACAGACTTCCTATGAAATTACCATTACTCCCGCATGTTCTTGCATTGAATCCAAACAAGAGAACCTAAATTCCAAATATATTCATCACTTCCTTTAAATTCCTTATCAACCAATCTTTTAAATGTGTGCATCACCTAAAAATGAAACCCAAGATGATTCACCATCTCATCCTAAAAATTAATAATTAGGTTGATAGGCTAACCAACTCATGGATTCTATCTTTTAAAAAACAGCATTTCATCCACTTTTATAAATCTCTAGTGGATTTATTATATTTTAGAAAAACTTTGGTTTAAACTCATACCTTTGATTTTTACCATGTCTCAAGTCACCCAAGAACTTCTTAAATGACCACCTTAAGCACTAAACTTGTTTGCACATACTTGGTTATCCTTTAGGATTAGGTTGTACACAATAATTATCAAGATTGATCTCAGCTTCTACAAACTCACTCGATCATTTAACCGAGCAGTTAGTGTGCATATTATTATCACATCGTGACCAAAAAAATAAAACCAAAGAGGTCCCATCATCTTCAAAAGATCAACCCTATAACAATACACTATAAACACCAGTGAAAAAAATATCATTATCTCCAACTTGACATCACCTTCTTAGAACTACAATAACAATCAACAATGCATTGGTTTGAGTCAGAATTCAATTAGTAGAACTTGAATTATTGAACATTTAATTCAATTTCAACAAGTTTCATCATGTTCATATACACCACATAATTTCTCAATCCTTTATCATCTTTATATACACCAAAATCAATTCATTTAAATTGAAAAAACACATAGTCTATCTTAGTTGAATGTTCTTCTTATTTGGACTTTCTACCATCTTAGTGTAAATCTCTAGGATTATTCTCATGAGAAATAGTCTAACTTTCTCACCCATGATTTCCATTGATTCGCTGAACCCCTATGGTTCCATCACTAATGAAATGGCCTGATCTTCCCAAAACCAATCAATTTAACTAAATTTGTATGTCAAGGCTTATTCTATCAATCTATACTCTACTCATATACCTAAATCCATCATCATTCTATTTTGAATTTATCTCATAATAGATATTTCAACCTTCACTATTCCATATGAACATCATTAACCAAACCAGTCATGTCCAAGCCTCGAGATTGTCTTTGTCATTGGAGTCATAACCAACTTAGGTTTCATTATTCACTTTAACATTATTTGGATTTTGGTTATGAGGGTTGGTAGATTTTGGTTATGTGGATATTTAAATTTGGATACATAGCTCGAGTGAAAGAATTTGGATATATGGTTCAACTCAAAATTTGGATATATCACTGCTTCCATAATTCCCTTACAAGGATCTGCACAAATTTGGTTATGTGAGACCTTGGTAAATTTGGGTATGTGGCTGGGAAGCTTGGAAGTTCTCCTACATAGACACCACAACACTTGAAAATTTAATTACATTGAAAAATGGCTACGTACGGTACCTATAATTAGAAAATATCCCATAAATTAATATTTAAGAATGAAACATGGAATCTGAAAGAATTATTTCCAAACACAAAAATATTCCAAAATTCTCAAAAATAATATTCCAGTCAAATTCATCAACAACAATCAGATTATTTTTTTTCTTCTAAAAAATGCATGGAAACTAAAATAAGAACATTCAAATAATTTCATACTAGAAACACTCATTCTAATTTGAATATAATAAGAATTAAATTTTCAACTCAAAATAACGGAATTTAAATTATATTACAATCACAGATCAATTCTACAACAAAATCATTAGAATTCATTATAAAATATGTGGAAAATATGGAATGAATTTTAGCCACATCAGCTACCATCAGAAAACTACCAAGATGATTCCTGAATTCACTCATTCATACTGGGAAGTCACAATGCCACCCATGATTCATCACCAGGTTTATGGTACTTCACACCATAAAACTCAACCCAGAAAGTATAACATTCAAAAGTGAATAATATGATATTCTCCATCATATGAGTATCCATATCATATCATTGCAATCAAACTCCAAACAAAAACCCTTGACCCATGCTCTTTCCATCACCGAACGTATTGATTGGATGTGGTCAAAGAACTCAAACCATAGTACCACAAACTACCTCCATATCCCTAATAATGGCAACATAAACACTAAAAAACCACTCAAAACAAGGATCACATCCTCCAATGACCTATGGTTAACTCCCCACCATAAGGATTTCCTTCAACACTCCTCAAGAACCGACCTCAACATGTATAATGTGGAAAAACCACTTGGATTTCCTCAAGATAAAAACAAATACACAAACCTGAACATGTTCTAACTAGTGTTTCACATAACCCACATTCCCAAACCCTTTATCAATAAGGATTTATCCCAAAATCCATGCCAACCACCACTATCATCCTCAAATTGGAGTGATTCCCCAAGAAACTCTCACAGGCTTTCACACTCACATAATCCAAAAACCAAGAACCTTAGTTAATGTATATAATCTATTGACCATGCTCTTCATGTAGACCAGTTCCAATAAGATGGATCACCATCGAGACTTCTCTACAAAGTTAGGGACCTTACTTGTTCCAAACTGAACCACATGCTTATATTCCATCCATTGTCATTACAAGTCATGATAATCCATAAAAACTCTCATCCACATACTAAAATGCACCCCCCAAAATAGGTCCAGGAACTTGAACAGTTCTACCCTCAAAATCCCACCTTGATACCAAGGTACCCTCGGTGCCACACATTTTGAGGTGCTAGCACTCAAGGTTATTAATTTGATAGAACCTAAGTAATCACCATGACTTCATCATAGCCTCAATGGTACCTCCTGTGCATTGACCTCCAAATTTAGCACATACTCGTGCTTATTGTCTCAAAGGCACCATCCACCTTGGGAAAACCCCTCTTACGGGATTCCCTCAATCACCGTAAAAGATCTGAATCACTAAACACTGATTCGCATCCCCAGCTCTCTAGGTCTCCCACCTAGCCCCAAGTTTATCTCTCACTGAAGGTCCCGAATCATGGTAAAATTATTATTATACACATATAAAAAGTATTAGGGAACCACATGCTCAACCACCCACTCTAGGGTCTCATCTATCACAACTCACTACATCCAACATGCCCATACCAAAAACCATCAACCCACTGGGGCACTGATTCTGACAAAGTATCCACCTATGAGGATTATCTCTTGAGAATCATGGTATAATCTATCCTTACTTAGATAACCAACATCATCATTTTAAGATATACACATCCAAGTAAATCTCAGATACTATCTTGGTTAATTAGAATACCATTCCAATATATATGGGGAAATTCCATATTGGTTGTTTCTAGTATTTTAAGTAACTGAACCAGGGTCACAAAAACCCATAAGGGATTTATAACTATGGCATCAAATTACCACATTGAATGACTAGGGTCACTCCATATCCCATGCACCAAGGGGATGTATCACCATCAAGAGAATCTCATCATAGATTCAAATGACCTACCATCATAATAAAATACATGTGCATGTCAGTCCATAAGAGTAGAATTCCACCAAGTAATTATATAGGAAAATGTTGTATGAGTAGTTTCTGGCAGTTTAAACAGATGAACATCTCGTCGGGGACCAAAAATCACACCAGTAGGCCCGTACATGTCATGTGAATCCTATGTGTCAGATCATGACGCATGAGATGCATCTTGCCTCTACAATCCAAAATCCAAATCCAATAATCGACATCTTACCAATGATATAAGATCCAAAAATACAAAAACTCATAAATATAAACATCATATGAATCAAACAAGGTGAAAACCATGTCAATTGTAACAGTACAAATCCAGAACATCAATCATATCCCTAGAAATGTGGACTTCTTACCCAACTAGGTGTTCATGATGCACCAGTCTAATATATATCATAGGCTCTGACACATTACAAAAAATATTGGCCACCATATCCCAAATATAAAGTCAAAATAAAAACTTATAATACCACTTTATAACATCATGATCTAGCTAACTCTTTGAATAGTAATCAGATCAGTTCTCCATGTGACCATAGACTCACCTCCTCATTTTAAGAAGGCTTCTAATTTGCAGCGGGGTTCTAAGGCGGTACTATGAATGGACTATACCCCCATATCAGAGTGAATAATCATAGATAAATAAACCAAACATCACACACATCTATAATCATCAGAGTAATCATAAAAAACAATTGAATAGATCATGCTATAATAAAATGAAATGTTGCATATAGACATAAAAAATCATGCTAACATACACAACCGATCACTGATTAGTCCAATACCATATACAAAATAAAATAGACAAAAATAAATACACTAGGATCTACTTACAACTTTGATCCATACATAACCAGTCTCAAAAACCCTATCAATCTACCTATCCCAATCCTAAGACACCATATGTGCAACTCTTCTTGGCCATGCAATCTTGGACCTCTGCCCTATCCGTTGTGCATCCATGCTCAAGTTGAAATCAGATATAAGTTTTACACATACACTAAGGTGAACATATAGGGGTGCCAAATGAATCTCAGTAGGCCACCCCCATTGATGAAGATATAACCTATTATCATAAGTGAATGCTCATTCAATATACCCATACTATCTAGGAAATCATTGTAATAAAAATAAAATAAAACCATCTTCGATCCTTAGGTTTGTGACCCTGATTGACCATACTTTCTTTAGCCAATTTTGGGGTGTCTCTAAGAACATTGTGTTGAACATTTCAACTCATTAGTATGAGAATTATAAATCCATTATTTCCCCAGCCAATCCTCATGATTCTAGGGAACCACCCCATGATAGTACAAACATTCGGTCTCCAAATCCATGGTAACCCAAAACAATATCCCCATGATTTCGAGGATGTAACCCATAAAAACCCAATCATCTAAGATCCAATTATATGGATTCTCTAAATATAATCCTCATGACTATAGGGATAAAACCCATGAAAGTCCTATCTTCTAAGCTACAAATCCATGACAGCTCCAACCAGTATCCTCATGGCTTTGAGGACATGATCTATAAATCCATGGATGCTCCAATAGTGTAATCTAGGATCCAAATCCATGGAATAACCTATCATATACATAGATCATAATCCCATGTAGGTCCAATCACTAAGCTTCATGTTTGTGGCAACCCATCCATATACATGTCCCCATAACCATGGAAGAAAAACCATTTCACATAATCCTTGAGAGTAGAAACCAAGGTCCAACATAAATAAAACAAAATAAAACATCTCAAGGGATAGAGGATTCCCACACTTATCACCACTATCAAATCACCATCGAGATTTCACATCAGTCCAAGTACTAAGGTGACACCCACAACCATCTCTACCCATATCCAAATACCCATTCAAGGATGGTCTATCAATTGGACACCCACGTATCCCTATGGGTTAATACATAAGTGGAGGAATAACTCTTGGGATCCTAAAAATTGGAATACAATTGGAGGTATCCCACTTAGGATCCTCTGAGTCAGAACATAAGTAGCGGTATCCCACATGGGATCCTTGGTTATAGCCAATATCTCAAGCTGATGCCCACCTCTTAGGGTAATAACTCCCATAACCCAACCCCAAACATATCATATCCCCATAATCCTAATAGGGTTAATCTCAAAAGGGATATAGAATCAAGGCCGTATCCTTTCCAAGACACTCTATATTGGATTGAACACCCAACCTACCCACCTCCACGAGTAATAACCAAGTCTCACTAGCTAAGGACTGCCATAAGCTACACCATTCATGGAACTTAGTGATCCCATGAAACATCCTCCAACCATCGTCATGACCCTTATTTGGGTCTCATCCCATGCATCACTCTCAAAATACCATTGCATTTATCCACCAGAGGAAAACATATATATCATAACTTTCTCTCCCTAAACCACCTCTTAGAAGTACTCAATAAATACCAAGGGTTCCACTATCATGTTCTATATGGAATGAATTTTAGAATGGACTCCTATTGTGTCTAATTATATATCTAGGTCATAGAAAAACCCCAATCCCTCAAATGGGTAATAAGGGAGCCATACACGATGTGTAATCCAAAATTCCAACCCTAATTATATAATTCTATATGGGCTGGGTATAATCAGGGTCTGGCCATGTACTACTACATGACCAGGTCACACATGTACTGTAGTCATGCACCACCACACGACTGTGGAACACTTGGAGTTTGGTCATTTACTAATACACTACCATATACCCCTTACATGGGGTTTATTCCTAAGTACCCAATAACAAAACCATATACCACTACATGAAGTGTACTCAGAGTACATGATGCATAGTATCAAAAATTTCATCTTTCCATAATAGGGAAAAACATGGTGTGTATTCTTGAAACCATACAGTGTGTGATTGAGATTTCTTGAATGAAAACCCCTATAATTGTCCTGAAATCCCCATTTTCCCCAAAATAACTTAAAAAAAACTTCCATAGGGTCCCCTGAAAATAATAATAGGGATTTTAAAAAATAAATAACCAATCTATGGGGATCTAGGGATTAAACATAAAATGGACCTACCTATTGGTGAAAGTATTTAAGCTTTGGTTCGATCTTTGTTCTGCAGCTGTCGCATGATGATTTGGTGCGACCCAAGCTTTATAGTGGCACCTCCCTATCCCTATTCGTATTTGTATCTTTTTTTAGCTGTTATGAAAGGAATACCCTAGGAAGGGTACATACATGATAAGAAAAGGGAGGAGAGGAGAAAATAAAAGGAAAAAAGAAAAAGAAAATGAAGAAGAAGAAAAGAAAAGAAAAGAAAAGAAAAGAAAAAGGAGACCAACCTAGACCCAATGACTGACTTGAATATATGCCTCACCTAAGTAAAAACAAACATTTTTGAGCCCAACATAGAGAAAGAATCTAAATCTGAAACTTTTTTCAAAAGATATAACCATCTGAATGTGCATGGATATATTATTAATTAATTAATTAATAAATATTACACATTCTTCTGAAATTCAAATGGATTTGAATTCCACAAAACTCATGTACTAAAGTGATAACCATATTATGGGACTAGATTAGTGGTCAGAATATGATCAGAGGTCATATTCTAGGGTAAAATGACAATTTTACCCCTCATAAGCATAAAAAACCAAAAAATCAAATTTCTACTCATTTTCACAGCCCATAAAAACATAGGGGTTTTACGGTGGTACTATTATGAGTACCAACATCTCCAAAAAAGTATTAGTTAGAAAAAAACTTATAATGAATCATTTATTTTGAAGTAAAGTGACAATATATAAAATCCCATTAAGTACCAAAGAATCCACTTTACTACCACCCAATGTTCACTTCTCAGATTCTCTATGAACATTCTAACTACTCCCACTGCTTGTGCAATGTCAGTTCAAGTAAAAACCATGGAATACATCAAACTTCCAACTGTAAATTCATAAGAAACCATTTCCATTTACTCTACCATAGATTCCATTCATGGTGCCTTCTCCTTTCTCAACATAAAATTTTTGTCTTGGGGAGTGGTCGCTAGTTTTTCCTCACCCATGACAAAGTGTTCCACCACCTTCTAGATATAGCTAGAATTAGTGAATAAAGTTTAAAAATTAGTCATTTATGATATGAATCCCCATAATCTATTTTACTTAACCACGATCCTTCATCTCAAAACTTATGTATAATTTATCTTTTAGATCATTGATCCTTTCCTTTATTGGACTGGTAATAATCATGTCATCTACATAGAGAAGCAGGACGATGAAGTTACCATCATCAAACACATTTGGGTTACAATAATGATCTACACTATTCAGGTAAACTTTCAATCCACCATAAAGGCATTGAACTTTCAGTTCCACTGCCTTGGTACTTGCTTCAAACTATAAAGGCTCTACTTCATCTTTCACACAAGATCTCAATTTCAATTCTCCATGAAACCTACCAGTCACTCAATGAAAATTTATTCATCTAAATCCCCATGAATAAAAGTGGTATTCACATATAGCAGTTCCATATATAATCCTTCCATTATAACCATGATAATCACTATTTGAATAGTTTTATGTTTAACAATTAGATAAAATATCTTGAAAAAATACACACATTCCTCTTATTAAAATCCCTTCATGAAAAGCCTTACATTACATGTTCATTTACTATTTTCTTCCTCCATCAGTCAATAAACCTATTTATTATGATGAACTTTTCCCCAATAATCCTTTCAATTAGATATAATGTTTCAAACACATTAAATGAATCAATCTCATCCCTAATGGATAAATCCCATTGATTCAAGTCTTTTATATTTACAACTTCTTCTGAGCTCTCAAGTTCTCCATTTTTCGTGAGAAGAAAATATTATAGATCGCTTCCATATCTCTATAATTTCCACATAATCCTAGTATATCTCTATAGTTGACCTTGAGGATTTACTACTTCCAAAACTACTACTTTTGAAACTTTAACTTCTTGATATCTTCCCTAATATTTTATATTACCTGATCTCTCTATTACTTCCAGCCATGGAAACACCATAAATAAATAACCTCCTTTCAGAACTTACTCTAGATTTTCTGGTATTTCTTGAAATTACATACTCCATGAATTCTCTAAAATATTTGTAACTTTCAGAAATCCATTAAGTTAAACCTAACATTATGATAATACTTGTATCTCATCAGCAATATCCTCTTAGTTCTAATCCTTCCACAAGATATCTTCATTGAAAATAACATTTTAAATTCTATCAAACTTTTGAGAGTTATTATCCAAGATTCAAAAGCCAAATTCTTCATAACCATACCATAATAAGTAATATACTCAGGATTTAGATTCATGATTTCCCTATTCCTTGAAATCAATGTGGATGTAGGTGAGTGAATAAAAGACTTTAAGTTGAGTTATTTCAATCTTTATTATAGAACAACAAAACTCTATAATTTCCTACCCCAATAAAGAATAATGACTCCTATTTACCAAGTAGGCTACACGATACATCCTTCCCACCAAAAAAATACATGGGGAATACACCGTGAATTCTCATGCTCCTTTAGTTATCAAATAAGGTATAATTCATCCTCTTCAGGAATACATTATGTTCTGAAGTACCTAGAATGGTCTCCTCAGATTATTTTACTTTCTTCTAGAAAAATATCTAGAATTCCCTACTTCTATACTCCCCACCATTATCAGATTTCAAACATGTTAGTTTGCATATGGTGTCCTTTACCACCATGGTTCTCCATCAAATTAAGGTTATGAATACCTCCGAATTATTCTTGAAAAATAATACCAACAAATTCCATGTCACATCACCAATGAAGGAAACATCACAAAATGAATCTCCATGAAAATAAACTAGATTCGGTCCCCATAAATCTATATAAACTAACTCAAACTTCTGGTTCTTTAGTGTCTTAGCTTATCTTTGGAATGACACCATACACTACTTCCTAAGGATGCATTCCTCACATGTTTTATGCAACACCCAATGATTTTAGTAGAAATTGTCCTTCAATAAAATACTATGTTGAATAGATTTCTCCACATGAAATACCAAAATAAAATAAATCCATAGTTCATTTTATTAATAGAAAATTATATGTATTAAAAAGTGACTATTATAATGTAGCCATTGAATTATCGAGTATAAATAAGAGTAACCTTATTATGAAATCAATATATAAAGTAGAATAAATGAAATAAAGTAGAAAAATTATTCTTTACAAGGCTTATTTATTCAAACTTGCAAAGGAGGTAACATTACTAGGGTTTTCTCTAGACCAAAACCAAGCTGAACCCCAATAAGTGTGGCTTGAGTGACATTGTTTATTGGAGAAGTTCAAGCTTGTAGAAATTGCTATGAGACATATGCTAATTGAATTAGCATTCATGAGAACCACCGCTACTAATATTACCCTTATATATTTGGGAAAAGTTTTGAGGATATTTGTAAGTAGAAGTTATGATGATATAATCCTGTAATTATTAATAAATTTTATATTATCATTATTTTGTGTATTTTATACATTTTTCAATTTCATAAAAGTTATTTTTAAAGGAAAAAATGTTTTTATTTAATATAAATGTATTGAATTTTGTAACCAATTCTCATTAAACACGTAATCAATCATAAATAATTAGGATTAAAATCATCCAGTGATAAAAATACATTTTCTTAAAAAGTATACATTTTATATATATTGCATAATTTTAAAACAATTAATCAATATTGAATAGTGTGGAATATATTAATAATATATATAAATAAATAAATTAATATTTATATAAATGTTTTCTCTTGGCATGAAATATGAATAAATTCTTTTTATGTTTAAAAATACATTTGTCCAATTTTTTTTATGAACACTTTATTAAAAACTATTTTTTATCAAAATTTTAAATTAATCCTAATAAAATGATGTTCATATTTTTAAATATCATACATAAATCTGGTAAAAATTTCATTTACATCTTTATCATAAAAATAAGTTACCAAAGTAAATATTAGTTACCACAGTAAAACAATTATTTCTCTAAGGATTATTTTTTTATAAAAATTATGTAATTTTTATAAATTTAATTGATATAATTTAAATGATGACTCAAACACGAGGTTTAAAAATAGAAAGAAATATATTAACCATAATATAATTAGTAATTTATTTTAAATAAGAATAAAACACATTTAATGTATAAAAAGACATTTTTCTAAGAGAACAGTTTTTCTATAAGTTATGTTTTAATGTAAAAGTTAATTATATAAATTTTAAAAATTTAATTAAATTAAAAGGAGAAAAAATTAGGATTCATAAAATTAAAATTTTTAAAGAGGGTTCATCTTAAAGATTTATTGAAAAAATAGTTTCCATGGTAAAAATTTAATCAAGGTTAATAAGGGAAAAATGGGTAAGTTAAAGTGGCTTGATTTTTTTTTTACTTTACATGAAATATAGAACTTATAAAAGACATTTTTTTAGGTTTTAAATTCATATCCATATGCCTCAAAAACATTTCCTTACCTAATTCGCATATCATTCATGTGATTCCATCTTTACCCCTACCTAACTTTCAATTCTAAGGAAAAGTCTATCTTTTTCACCTAAAAAAGGTTCTCACTTCCACCCACTTCAATACACACTTAACATCAAATTAATCTTGAAAAACTACCCATTTTTATTATCCTAAAATACCATTACATGTTTATTATACCCTTTTTACAATAAATTTCCCGAATTCCTCCATTTCCAAGTGGTCTTTCGAGAGAAGACTCAAACTCTCAATGTGAGTATTATCCACTCCCTAACTTTCTCTTCTCTATTTTTCTCATTCTCCCTACTCCAAGACTATTATAAACATATTAATATAATTACATCAGTATCATTATTATAATTAAATTTTATTATATTCATGGTAAAACCATTATCTATTCCCATATCATCCATTCCAAAAATGAAACCATCACTCCAGTTACGTGTGGACTACCACCACTAGAAACAACATACTTCATTTTTCATCATCACCTTACATGGATGGTTATAAGATTTTATTTAGTGAATAAATATTATATCTATAATATAATTATTATTCTTTAAATATCAATTATTATCTACCTTCCTTTATTTTTATCCATTAAAAATTGAAATCATTTCCCATGCATACATGCATCATACCGCCTCCATGGATGATGTGTTTTTTTTTCATCACTGCCAATCATGCTGGTTATAAAAATGAATTTAATTAAAAAATATTATTTTTTATGAAATTATTAAGATATTTAAATTATAAATTAGTCATTATATTAATAATATTAATAATAATTGATCATTTCAAACTTAATCGCCTAAACGAGCGCACCAAAAGGAAAAATGATTTCTTTATTGTAAGAAATTGTTTTTATCTTACACTATTCATCCACCTATTCTCAATTATGATTAATATATTTAATAAAATCTAAATAATATCATTATAATTATGTAATAATGATATTATAATAAATTCACTCCATAATCATACTTATATATTAATCAGAGCATGTTCTTATTTGGGTTGGTTTAACTACCTACATGAATGATGGTATAAATTTCTATCATGGATGAATATTGAAACCTAATTACTTTTAATTTTGGATGTTAATAATTAAATAATAATAATTTTTTATTTATTTAAGGGTAATATTAATATTTAAACTCCTTATTAATATAACACATTTTGTTCATTAAAAAACACCAAACAAGCTTATCACTGATTTTATCTTCAAGAATAATAACTAAAAATATCATGGAGTAAAATTAGAACATTATAAATAATTATATAATATCTATTATAGTTCCATAAATAATATAATAACAATGAACCTTTTATCAATGCACAAGGGTCGACATTTAAATTACAAAGCGCATGCCAAACAATCAAAATCATTAAACATCTAATGATGAAAATATGAAAAAACCAAGTAATTAATGTGTAATGAATGATTATAATTTAATATTATAAAATTTAATATATATGTATAAGTTTATGATATAAGTTATTAAAATTTTTATGTTTATTATATAGGATGTTAATTTCTTTTGTGCAAGCTGAGGGTTAAGGTAACGAGTTTCATCTCAAAATTTCCTCCTTTGAGACATGTTTTATATTATATACCTATTTTATTTTATATAGTGTATATAATACCAATTTTACATATTACATAATTATTATATCTATATTAATGGTATTTAAATTTCCATTTAAATTACTCTCTTTCAAGATAATTCAATTAAAAAGTTAACAAATCCATAAGGGTTATTGTTAACTTAATTCATTTCCATTGATTTATAATTTATATTCTTGAACTTCTTTCTTATATGTTTGGTATATTACACTTTAAGGTTTTATTATATGTAACTTTCTCTTTATATCTAAAAAAATAAAATATCTAATCCAAAACCTATTCCATGATGAATTTCTTTCTCATAAAATTATAATGTTGTTAAAAATTATTATCATCCTTTAAAGAATATTTTTCTTCCATATCCATATTATTTATTTCCAAAAATGATTAACTTCCTTAATTTGAAATCCAAATATGTATCATATATTTTGATCTTTATATTTTTATTTAACTCTTCTAAAAAATAAGCTTTATTACTCTTTTTATGATGTGGGTTTCAATAAAGGTATTTTAAAATATTTAAGGATTTTTCTTCCATGATCATATGTTTCATCTTCCACACCAAATTTCTTCTAGAAAACCTTTATATTTTTCAAGGATCTATTATTGAAATTTCTTTACAAATATTATTCGAATTTTTTTTTCTTTTCAACATATTGAAAAAACTTTTGAAAGTGACCCATAACTTTGTTTTTTGATTGATGTTAATTTGTTAATGAAAACTATTTTTAAGATTTTACCTCAATTTTCCTTATCTCCAAATGATCTATCTCTTTTCGAGTTATTTTTAATTAAATTTCCTCTAAATTAACTAATGAAATATTCTTTTTGGGTGATTTAATTTCTTGGTTTCAACCAATCCAATTCTTGAGTCACTTTATGTGATACCATTTGGAAAGGTTACAAAGATAATTTTTATTTTCATGGATTCATTATGATATGATGACTGATTTATTTCATGTGTAAAAAATATGTATGGATGATTATTATGTGATGATTAAAGTCCTATATCACCCCAAATTCATTGGTTAATCTTTTATATATCAGGAGATCACTATGTTTCTGGGAATAGGAGTGAACTCAATCGCATATGGAAGTCTGTCTACTATGTTTCTAGGAATGGAAGTGAACCCAATCCCTTATGGGACTCTATCCACTATGGTTATAGGATTTTTAGTGAACCTAATTTCCTATGGGACTCTATCCACTATTCGATGATGATATTGGTAGTAATCATTGACATATGTAATGATTTTATATGATTTTAAATGATCAAAAACTCTATACCACATTCTTATGCATATGTTATGTTTTTATAGATCATGAATATTGAATCATGTTACCACACACTTATTCATCTTGTATAATATTATTCTTAAAGTTTCATTCCATGAATTATGTTTTATTATATATATGATTTATTGGGAATGTTTATCTTATGTTATTCCATGCACTTTGATTATGTTCTCATACCCATATCTTCATCTTATTCTCACTTATGATCTTTGATTAATGAATCTTATACATACCTTTTCTGAGCATATGATCTCACCATTTTATTTGTCTCCATTACCCTAGTTATGAATAATATTATAGCATAGGATATGTGTTGATGGAGGTATAGTATAGTGAAATTATAGAGAAATGTTCAAAATTATGTGAAATAATATTTTTATAAATCTAATATCCAAAGACACTAGACCTTTGGGTTCTAGGATTATGAGATTATTTTGAAATGTATTGTTTAATTAATGTAAAATATATTCAAGTTTATACTAGATCATATCACTTGGTATCAAATCTAGTTTATAAATAAAGTGTTTTTAGAACCAAACTTTGGAGTGCATGTCTGAGCTGTCTCAGTTGGTATCACATCATAGTTTAGTTATTTTTGAGGATTAATTTATTCATTTATGGGATTATGGTGAGAGAAATTTAGTGAAAACCATAGGGACAAGTCTAAGTATATGATAACATCCTAAAGTTTTAGTAAATTTGGTATCACGTGGTTTCCTATTAACAATATCCATGTCCAGATACAAACAACTGGTTGCTAGATCAAGAACATATGCACCTAGGGGTACACTAAAAAAAATTGTTTCTTAGTGGCAGTTTATTAGTGGTGGTTCTAGTAACCATCGTGAATTAAATCTGGTTAAATATATATATAATATTGTGGTGGTTTGATAAAACCACCACTATATTTTTATTAGCTTAATAATTAGCGGAAATTTTAATTAAACCGCCACTAAATGTTTTAAAAAACCCTAATTCATACCCTCCCCTTCTCCCTCTTTGCAACCCCAATCCCTTTCCACCCCTCCCTCCCCTAACCTTTTCCTCTTACTTCCTTGGCAGGGACCCCGACCCCACGACAACCATCCCACCCACCCCTCTGACCTACCTCCTCACTTCTTAGTGGAGACCCCAACCCACGTGACACCCCCTCCAACCATGACACCCACAAACCCCCTCCGACCTCCCTCTCCTCAACTCACAGTTCCCCTCTTTGCTAATAACACAGACCCCCCTCCAACCTCTCTATCCCCAGATCGATTCCCCTCCTCAGTGGTGATGTAGAACCCCCCCTTCGACCTCCCGCTCCCCAGCTCATATCCCCTCCTCGACGACAACACAAACCTCCTTAAAGGTTGAATCATCCTCCCCATAACCATCCTTTATTCATTATTCCTCAAAGGGGTTATTTTCTTGTAATTTCTCTTTAAAGTTATACTTTTTTATAATAATAGTATTACATTACACTTTATTGGTTAGTGAATAGGTAATTGTAGTTGTGAATTTTTTAGTTTCTCCTAGAAAACTCCATTATAGGGTGTTTATTTATATACAAAATAGGGTAGGGGTTAAAGGTATTATGGGTATAGATTTGGTTATCACAATTTTTGGCTGTTCATTCCCTAGATTAATTGGATAGATATTATTTGACACATGCTTCCATATAATAGAGAAAAAGTTTGACCATACAAATACAATATTAATAAATTAAGAATATTTGAGGGCCAATATAATTTACCCCTTTCACATTAATTATAACTCATAATTATTTAATCAGAATTATTTTGGAGTTTACTGATTTTATGGAAATCAAGTTAGAGGGTTTTTTCACCACACACCCAAATATTGATATCAGAGACTTATCATGGAAGTATTAGGATGATCTAGCTGGGAAACCTATCCAGTGAGGTGTGATTTTGTTTTCGTTTTATGGTTATCTCTTTCTATAGCATTGTTTCATTTTTTAAGGTTTTATGCTTTCCCCTAAAGTGATATTTCTTAAAAAATGAAATAAAAATTTACTTTGTAAAATATGTGGAAGCTTTAAAATTGGAAATAGAAACACTACTTATAGCCTGAACAGATGGTGTTCTTTGAGGTATATCTTCTATAGTGGTATAAGGGGTGTGTTATCTTTTACATCCATAGTAGACATATATAGTTGAACATTTTGGGTATGCAATATATATCTTGAGCTCATATAGAGTTGAATATTTTTGTAACAATAATTTTCCTATGAAAAAACATTTCATTATATATATATTATAAATATTATTAATTTTAATTTTATGAAATAAACATCATTTTTTGATTCTAACATGTAAATACTATCTTATGAATTATTTTTCATAATTTTCATAAATAATTGTTTTGTAGCTAAATAGTGAAAAAATATCATTTTTTCTAAAACATTTACTTTTATTACATTACTATAATGGAAGAGTGGATTAAATTTTTTTGAAGCCTTTTTATATTATAAAAATATATATAATAAATAAAAAAATATACTTTTTGTATTTATAAAACACCTGTATATAAAATTTTCAAACATATGTAATATTTTAATCAAAATACTATTTTAGTTGATTAAATTAAAAATTAAATTTCTTTACCTATTAACATTATATTCATAAAATGTAAATTTTATTTTAGATAAATATTATCATATTATGTAATAATTATAGTGTCTTCTTTGGAAATAAATGTATAATTACTATGTTTAATGTTGATGACCATGATAATGATAAAAATATTATTTTCAACAAATTGTTTTATTAATGTTTTGTAACATTTGACTAATAAATTAGATTGATCTATTTAAAATAATGACACTATAATGATGTTTACAAACATATTAGATTATATTAACATGAATTTTATTAGTAATCAATGTATTATAATATTAAGAAAAAATAATAGTAAAAATATAATTTTTATATAGAAAATAGTTTTATAATATATAAAATGTTTTATTTTAAATATATATTTTATTGATTTCATATTCTCCACTGTGAATGAGCCCGTAAGGGGCACCGCTCACTAGGAATTTTCTTCTCGTCGCCGCCGCCTCCTTGCCTCGGATCGGTGCGACATTCCCTCTCATGCTCGTTGGATTGTGGTGGAGGATCCCCTACTAAAGGGATTTTCTGAGCTCAGCATCTATCTTCCTTGCATCGCTACCATCCTTCTCCTCGCCTGAATCTTTTTCACTGTATAGGGCTTCCACGACCAGACAATGTTGATCCACGATCGAGCTCTAGTTTCCACGGCCTTTCGATGTGTCCCCATCTCCGATGGGTGCGCAGGGTGGTTCATTGTTCCTCTGTGAGACCGGGCTGGCGGCGACGAGATCTGGCTATGATAGATCTTTCTTTGGCCGTCTGGTGATGTTCTTGTTTTGATTTTTGCAGTTGTTTTCATTTTTTTGTCTCGGATTTGGTTTGATCTTTGTGGCGTGAATGGTTCTTGGCAAACTCCTCCGGCGATCAGAGTCGGTGATGTTGTGGGAAGATATTGGTTTGTTGTTTTGCGATTGGGATTTGGTGTTTTCGATCGGTTTGATTCTAGTATTTGGAGAATCGTCTTCTGTGAAGACCACAATGTGGAGGAGCATCCAAGTCATTTTTTGGCTCAGGAAGTGGAAGGTTCATGCTCTTGATTACTTGATTGTGATGATGATGGTTGTTATTGGTGTTCATTTTTTCCATGAATTGAATTTGGTCTTGGCCCCGGTGGTCCGCAGCTCAAGGGTGTTTGCAACTCATTGTCTATAAGAAGTTTTTCCAGATGAGGTTCAGATCAATGAATTCTTGCTGTTTCTTGGCTATTTGGAATCAGACATTTGAGAGGGTATGGCTTAGACCATTGGTATCAGGCCCATGCACTTTTTCATGGGACAACTATCCGTTTATCACTAAGACAGTGGAATTTGGACTTAATGTTTTTTATTGCTAGGTGGTACTTCTTTCTTGTAGTGCGGGGTGCTTGTGGCCTTGAGCCCTTGGTCTGTTGGGTTTTTTTTCTTGTCTAAGTCAATGATGTCATGATGGGTTCCTCCTCATCCCTTTAAAGGATATTATTCTCAATAAAAAAAATTAATTTTCAGTCAAATATATATTTTATCATGATTATAAATTGCATTATATAAAATTCATAAAATTGAAGGATTAACACACAAATATTTAGTCATAGGGGTTATTTTATATATTTATTAAAACATAATTTATATAGGTAAAAACATGTTACCACATTAAAAATAAAAAAATTAAAAAGAAAATATATAAGAAATAATAATTTTATCTTTACTCAGAAAGACACTTCATCTTCTAACTCTCAACTTAGGAAGAAATATTTGATATATTTTAGAACGTTCATGGGTTTCCTTTGTGCTAAAATGTACCATTTCATATTTATGTTTAATTTTTTTCTTTTCAGTATTACTCATATAATAAGTATTTTCTTATATAGGTGGATTCTTTTTTTTCGAGCTGGGGTGGTTTGTTTGAAGATATTAATGCTCATGAGAGATTGGACTTCAAGCCTACAACTGAGATAATGACGAAAAATAAATGCATCAAGAATTCATACAACCATCATGAAAAGGTGAATTCCTACTACTTATTTAATTAATTTTTTATCATTTTATCTAATATTTTTAAGTTAATTTCCTTAACATTTTTATCTAATACTTATTTAGTTTTTTTCATAGATTTTTGGGAAGTCATATTTTTCTTTCAACTATCCACAATAAGGAACAAAAGAGATAAAATGTTTATTTCTTCTAATGTTACCACGATTTATATTTTCATTGACTTCCTTTTTCAAAGTGACAATATTTCACATCGAGTCGATATTATTAGATGAAAAATATTTCTCATTGTTGAAATACAGAAGAGTAGAGGAAGATCATGTGCCCATTGTGGTGACTTCTTATGATATAATGGGCACATGAGTTTCTTATTCTCTTCTGGATTTCAATAATGAGAATGGTTTTTTGGCTAATAACATCGAGTCAATATGTAGTGTTGGTAGTTTGATAAATAAATAAAATAGAAATCAGGGTAACATTGAAAGTTAGAATTTTATTAAGACTTTGGGATGTGTAAGGATAATCCTTACCTCAATCCGACACACGGTGTGACCGGTATGACTCCAAGTGCTTCTTTTTATTTAAAATTGACATTAATTTTAGTAAAAAAGATATCTAACATACTCAAAACAAATAAAACATATTCTGATTGATTTTATACTTTAATATAATGGTATATAAGTCATTTTTGATGTAAAGGAATCATCTGCACCTCAATCCGATACACGATGTTCCCGGTATGACTCAATGTGTCTGTTATTAATTTAAAATCGACATTTTAGTTCAAAAGTGTCACTCATTGAAAACTAAGAAAACATGCTTGGATTTTCTTGATAATTTAAGAAATACATTCTTAAATCATTTATGATGTGTAGGAATTGGTCTCACATAAAACCAATATATGATGTGATATGTATGATTCGAAGTGCATGTTTCCAGTTTAAAATGACAATTTAGTAAAAAAGAGAAGTGGCATTCTCAAAACCAAGAAATTTTTTTTGGATTATTTTGATACTTTAGTAAAATAACCCATAATTCATTTGGGATGTGTAGGAATCAGCCGCACCTCAATCTGACACATGGTGTGCCCGGTATGACTCCAAGTGCATCTTTTTATTTAACATTGACACCCATTTTATTAAAAAGGACAACTGACCTACTCAAAATTGAGAAAACACATTTGGATTATTTTGATACATTAGTAAAATGATCCATAAGTCATTTTTTATGTGTAAAAATAAACCGTACCTCAATATGATACATGGTATTCCTGGTATGACTCAATGTGTCCATTATCAGTTTAAAATTGACATTTTAGTTAAAAAAGTATCAATCACTAAAAACTGAGAAAACATGATCATATTTTATTTATAACTTACAAAGTTGATTCATAAGTCATTTTTTATGTGTATTAATTAGTCTCACATCAAAATGATACATTATCATATCTGTATGAGTCAAAGTGCATGTTTCTAGTTTAAAATGACAATTTAGTAAAAAAGACAAGTGACATACTCAAAATTGATAAAAATCATTTGTATTGTTTTGATTCTTTATTAAAACAATACATAAGTCATTTGATATATGTAGTAATCATCTTCACCTTAATCTGACAAACGGTGTGATCGGTATGACTCTAAGTGTGTCTTTTTATTTAAAATTGATATCAATTTTAGTAAAAAGAAAAAATAACTTACTCAAAACCAATAAAAAACATTTGGATTATTTTGATACTTGATTAAAATGATACATAAGTCATTTTTGACATGTAGGAATCAACCTAACCTCAATCTGATACACGATTTGTCTGGTATGACTCCAAGAACATCTTTTTATTTAAAATTGAAATCAATTTTAGTAAAAATGAAAACTGACCTACTCAAAACTGAGAAAACACATTTATATTATTTTGATAATTTATGAAAATGGTTAATAAGTCATTTTTTACGTATAGGAATGAACAAAACCTCAATATGATACACGATGTTCCTAGCAGGACTATAACACCCCAAACATTTTATGGTATGTTTCTCTTAAATACTTTCAATTCATTAGATAGCCTATATTGCATAAATAACCGATTATCTTTGAAAAAAAACTTGGTTATTTAGGATATAGTCATAACCTAGCAATTAATATTAAATTTTCCTATTATGTGTTTTGAATTTCAAAAAACGGATATACACGTTTGCAATCAGGGTGATATTTGGAGTCTGATAGAATCGACTTAATTTTTAGTGAATAGTAACTCACCCTTATAAATAGTAACTTACCCTTATAAATATTAATATGACCCTTATTAATGGTAACCTTACCCATGAAAGTATAAATAAATTTAGTCACCTTAAATATGAAGATGAATATTTTAAGTGTTGGTATTTTTTGATTGAATAATTATTTTAATTAAAAATTAAATTTATCATATTTATAATATTATTTTTGAAAAATGGAGTTAATTTTTGGATTCTACACATCAAAAAATAGTTAGAGTGAATTTTTGGGATTTTTTTTTGAAATACTTTAATTTTTGGTTAATAGTAAAATTTGCTAATTTGTGAAATATGATAAATAAATGAATTTATACATCATGATTGAGTCACAGATTATGTAAATGGATATTGGTTTAAACTCACATGCACTTATTAATATTTTTGGTCATGTAATCATAACTATTTACTGTCATATGGAAAAATAATAAACTAATGATTAAAATATTAAGAAAACCCTCCTCCCCTCTACTCTATAAACCACCCCTCACCCCCTCTTCCTCCCACACCAATCAAGCTTTGAGACATACCTAATTTCTACCAAATACACTTCCCAAGCCCCCCCCACATTCAAGACCTTATGGTCTCACCAAAAGGCAAAAAACAAATGCCTTAAAGAGATTCTCAAGGAAGAGTACTCAAGAGGTGAACCTTTCTTCATTTTTCTTTCAAATTCTTTTATAAGTTTGAGACTTTTTTTGCTCTCTCATCACCTCCCCTAATCCAAAAGCTATGATAATTCTAGTACCTTACATGAACTATAATTTTATTATGCTGATGGAATATTTTATCATCATCTCTCTTTCCCCCCTCCTCTTATACTAAAAATGAAAACACCGTCCGATATGTGTTAATTTATCACATTCAAGGACGATGGGTTTTCAATTTCTTTTACCATCTTAAATTATAGTCATTAAACCATTTTTATGATTAAAATAGATCAAAATATATGTATTTTATATTATTTAATGTTATGGAATCCTTATACACTCACAATTTAAAATAATAATACAAAACAAGTTCATTATGCACAAAACAACCAAGTTAATCCAGGCATTTATCATTAACTTTTATCTAATGAGTCATCCTCATGGTATATAAACAAAATAATTATAAGATAATTTATATCTATTTAATTTCACTAATAATATATATTAACAATTCTGGATGTTTAACCACATTTCAAATGAACTTTCATTCATAAATACAAGTCAACCGATCATGAAAACTAAGGAAGAAAATGCTTCCAAAACAATAAAATTGAACTTCTTAAACCCATAAAAAAGGACATGAATGAACCTAATAAGGTTATAATAAATCAATTAAATATAGAGTAGGTTCTGTAATTATTAATTAATGCAGCTAAATTTGATTATTCAGGTCATTAAGATCAATCAAAGAACACATTCAGACATAAGGTAAATGGATTCTCATCTCACTTTTATTTGCATGAGATTTCTGTTGTTCACCACTTATTTATTGTATGTGGTGTATGATTAATGCCATTGGATATATAATATCATTATTATATTTATATTAATGCTATTATATGATTAAATTTATGATTATTAACTTGATTGATTACAATATTGCAAGAGACTTTGTTTTGGTTTCCATTTCATTGTGATTTACTTTTTATTGTGCACCTAATCATTCTTTTCTGGTGTACCTATTTTACCTTTGAGATCATTTTTAATTTGAATTTGTAAATATATTATATATCCATATTCTGGTTTCACGGATATGATTATTATCTTAATCTGTATACCCTTTTACATACGGTGTTTATTTGGGATGTTGTTTTAACTATGGAAATATTGATGAATCCATATTCTCTACTCTATACAAATATTGAGAAGGCATATCATAATTGTATTAAATACATTTATAAAGAATTATTTTGACTTACAGTGATGGTTGGGGACCTCTATATCCCCTTGATGCATCGACAGGTCTTATGAGACAAATCAATTGGCGACAAACACTTCGAGTTTGTTTCTAAAACAGAATCAGACAGGTATCTACCCACAGACTTAAACCATTTCAATGGTATAGTTGTATCATGTGCCTATACATGATGTCCAATTCATAATAATTCTCATTATTCATTTTTAGCTATTACTATCCATGAGGTTTTCACTATTAAAAAATCTATGGATGCAATTTCATTCTCATTTTATTAATGGCGTGTGTTTTTCATTTACTCACCATGACATATTGACTATACCAATTTGATTATGATTCAATTATTATTGATTTATGCTTCCACTATTTGTAACCCTTACTAAAAATTTGAGCTCACCCCTTTCATTTGTTTACCTTCAACAGGTTATGAACAGGAGCCATTTATTGAGTTCTCTTGGATGCAATTTATTAGTTTTTGTTATGTATTGTATTTTGTTACCTTTCCCAATGTAATATAAGTTATATGTATGTATCTAGTTTATTCAAGACTATTAAACTGATCATTTTCTTTGGAATTTCAATCCTTTTAATCATGACAATGTAATAAGTAATGCATCGGCTCCGGGCTTCTAGGGTCGGGGTGTCACAATGACTAAATGTGTTCGTTATCAGTTTAAAATCAACATTTTAGTTCAAAAAATTTCACTCACTAAAAACCAAGAAAAAGTGCTCGAATTTTATTGATAATTTGGAAAATAAATTTATAATTCATTTATGACATGTATAAATTGATCTCATTTCAAATCGATATGTGATGTGATCAGTATGAGTCAAAGTTCATGTTTCCAGTTTAAAATGACATTTTAGTAAAAAAGACAAGCAACAAACTCAAATTTGAGTAAACGCATTCATATTTTTTTAACACATTAGTAAAATTATACATAAGTCATTTGCGACATTAATGAATCATATTAATTTCCATCCGATGCATGACGTGATTGTTATGAATCCAAGTGCGTCTTTTTATTTAAAATTGCAATCAATTTTAATAAAAAGGACAATTGACCTACTCAAAAATGAACAAACACATTTAGATTGTTTTGATACTTTAGGAAAATGATCCATATGTCATTTATGAAATGTATGAATCAACCACACATAATTCTGAATTATGGTTTTCCCTGGATTTCCATAAACACATTTTTAGTGTTTTAAAACACTAAAACATGTGTGGAATAGTCACAACTATATAAAACGACCTCAGATTGATGTGATATCATGGGAAAACCATTGATAATTTTTTTGATCTATATGCATAGACAACATGCCAATCTGATGTGAGGTGTGGTTGGAATTACTCGGTAAACACTTCTTAAAGGTACAACATCTTTTAAAAACAAGTGTCGGGGGGTCAAAACCCAGAAAATGATAATGGATTTCCCTAAAATCAGGGTAAATAGATTATAGATTTAATTTTGAAATATAGGAACTAACCTCACATAATTCCAAATTACAGTTTTCTCGGGATGGCCATAAATGTATTTTTAGTGTTTTAAAAAACTAAAACATGAATAGATTGGTAAAAACCATAGAAAATGACCTCATATTGATGTGAAATCATGGAAAAAACACCACTCAGTTGTTTTTGACATGTATGTGTAGAACAAACATCAATACGACATGCGTTGTGGTCAAAATTACTCAGTAAACACTTCTTAAAAGTACAAAATCCTTTAAAAACAAGTGTCAGGGGGTCAAAATTAGGGAAAAACATCGGATTACCCTGAAATCATGGGAAAATGACCTTAGATTGAATTTTGAAATGTTAGAACTGAATACACATCATTTTGAATTATGGTTTTCCCGTGATGGCTGTAAATTCATTTCAATGTCCTAGAACACTAAAATGTGCATGTAATGGTCAAAACCATATAAAACAACCTCATATTGATGTTAAATCACTAGAAAACCACCATTGAGTTGTTTTTGAAATATAGGACATCATGTGATATCAAAGTCTTTAATTTTTTTTATTAATCCAAGATCAAGCACACCACACGTCGCTTTAAAAATAAATTAGAATATTTACTTATTAATTTTTAGTTTTAAGTATTGAATATTATCTTAAATAGATAAGTTTATGTTTTTAAAGTGTTTTTCATTATATATTATTTTTTTGTTAAAATTTATTTTGTTTGATTAATAAAAGAAAAAAATTTATGTACATCATTATGAATATATTCTATGCCTTTTTTCTTTCTCATTTCTTTTCTTAAATGTTCTGGTATTCATTATAGGTGGCATATACTAGAAGTAGGTAGGAGTTTTACTGTTCTGATCCATGAAATTCTTCTAGTTTTCTACTATAATTCTGATTTATTATGTTTAGTTTTAATTTTATTTTTCTTTTTTGTTACAATTAAAGAGATGACATGGTCGGTTTCAGTTGATGAGATTATGTGGAGGTAGATAGATGCAGTGGAGGATGTGACATAGAGTTATATTGGGTATGATTTGTTGTTGGACATATTTTATATGTATATATTGAGGACTGAGGTATTGGTTGACAGAGTTATAGGTTGATTGAGATTGATGTTATGATGAATATGGATGTTTTTATATATGGATGTGGATGTATAAAGTATATATGATGGGTCTATCATATATTCATGTTTTCATTTATTGAATGTCAGTTTTTTTATATTTATAGTTTTTTATTAAATAACTTAAAAAAAATCTGATTTAGCGGCGGTTTTTAGTAACTGCTATTAAATAGATAAAATAAAATATGTTTTAGCAGCAGTTACAATTAACTTCCACTAAAACAAACCGCCGCTAAAATGTTCAACAATGATTAGTTTCATTTTATTTATATTTCCCTCAGATATTTTTCAAACAAAACAGCCACTGCTAAAAACATAAAATCACCGCTAAATGTTCCAAATTGACACATAAGAAAACCACCCCAAAATAAAAAAAACCACCACTAAATGACTAGTGATTGTGCAATACGCAATGGTTTTATTAACCACCGCTATACTATTAGGCATCGATTTAAATCGCCTCTAGTCTACAAAAAACCCACCTCTAATGGCCTTTTTTATAGTGTAATAACCCTGAAAAAGGTTGTTTGGGTATTAACTCAATCTTCACTCCAGACACAACAAGTGAGCATAAACGAACACTTGGTTTGACACTCCTAGAGGATATGATTTGGTTAATTCACATGCTCTTTACAAACCATTATGAATGATTTAAATGAAATTTTAGGATTTATTATAAAAATACTCATGTTATAGAACATAATAATAAAATGACCATGAACAAACTAAATTAAACTGAAGGAGTTATAGGTTGATCCAATTATGTCATATTTGAACTAAAATTATCATAGGTTGAAATGAAGGTGTCATTGGGGAAGACATCTTAAGATTGAGTTTTCATATTCATATGATTATGTAATTTGATTTTATTGGATATTACCATAAAAACTTATTTTAGTGTTTGGTTGGAAATAAAATCATTTAAATGAAGTCGTGAACGATACATCTCTAGAAACTCATAGGACTTATA
Source organism: Viscum album (assembly GCA_963277665.1). NCBI lineage: Eukaryota > Viridiplantae > Streptophyta > Magnoliopsida > Santalales > Viscaceae > Viscum > Viscum album. The sequence continues at coordinate 1,224,444,743 of OY728159.1, forward strand.
GATACTTAAGGATGTATTTTTAGAGAAAATGGATGATAATATAAATATATACCTATTATAAAATAAAATATGACTTTCCCAGGATTACCTAAGATAGAGAGGTCGATATATCATTAGATATTATATCTCGAGTCAAGACCTTAACAATTTGGCATTAGTGATCAATAATTTAAATAACGAGGATGTATTTTATTTAATGGGGGAGAATGTAACACCCTAATATTTTAGTATATATTTTATATTAATTAAATACTATGTTGAATAGATTTATCCACATACAGTACCGAACTAAAATTAATCCATGGTTTAACTTATTAAGAGGAAAGTATAAGTATTAAAAGTGATTGTTATAATATAGTTGTTGAATTAGTGGGTATAAATACAAGTAATCATATTATGAAATCAATACAAAAATTAGAAGAAATAACATCAATTAGTATAAGTATTAATTATGAGGCTCATTTATCCTAGATTTGAATGGAGGTAGTGTCACTAGGGTTTAACCTAGACCAAGCCCAATCCGAACTCCAACAAGTGCGGTTTGAGTAAAATTGTTTGTAGAAGAAGTTCAAGATCAGAGAAATCACTATGTGATCTATGCTAGCTGAATTGCCTCACATGAAAACCACCACTACTTATCTTACCCTTATATCTTATGCCTAAGTTTTGGGGGGATTTTTAAGTAGAATTTATGGTGATGTAATCCTATAATTATTAATAAATTCTTATTCTCATTATTATGCGTATTTTATAAATTTTTTATTTCTATAAAATTTACTTTTAAAGAATAATAATGGTCATATTTAACATAAATGCATTGTTAAAATTTAACTAATGTTTATTAAAAAATTATTCAATCTTAATGAATTAGGAATAAAATCATTTAAACTAATGTTTATTAAAAAATTAATCAATCTTCATGAATTAGGAATCTATATATTGCATATTTGAAAACTAATTTATCACTATTGAATAATGTGGAATATATTAATAATATATATACATTAAATCAATGTTCATCTGAATATTTTTTCTTTTCATGGAATATGAATAGATTCTTTTTATGCTTAAAAAATAATTTTTTATAAAAAAATGTTTTTCTGCACACTTATATTAAAATCTAACTTTTTAAAACTTTAGAAATTGAGTTTAATAAAATGATTTTAATATTTTTAATCAGAATATTTAATTTTTTTGGTTATTTTATTTCCATATTTAACATAAAAATAAGTTACCAAAGTAAATATTAGTTACCACCGTAAAACCGTTATTTCTTAAAGAATTATTTTTTATAAACCTTGTATAATTGTTATAAATTAAATTAATTTATTTTAAATTATGACTCTAATATGATTTTTAAACATATGAAAATATATATTAACACTCACATAATTATTAATTTATAGAAAATTATAATAAAAAAACACTTAATGTGTAAAAAGATATTTTTCTAAAAAAATGGGTTTTTTCCACATCTTATGTTTTAAAAGTTATTTTTCTCATATTTAGAAATTGAATTAGATTAAAAAGATTCCAAAATTATGATTTATAGTGTTTAAATTTGGTAAAAGGGTTCCTATTAAATTTTTAGTGATAATATAATTACCATGGTAAAAACTTGATCAAGGTTAATAAGGGTAAAAATGGGTAACTTAAAGTGGATCGATTTTTTTTAAGTTTACACAAAATGCAGACCATTAGAATAAAATCTCCAGTTTTAAAATTCATACCCACATTTATTAATATCCATTACTCACCTAAATATACTAACTTCCATGTGATTCTACCTTTACCCCTTACATAACATTTAATTCCACGCAAAAGTCCCTCTTTTTCACTTATAAAAGGATACAACTTCAACCCACTTCAAGCCAAATTTATCATTCTAATTCCTCTTGAAACTTTACCCATTTTTACTTTATTATAATTCAACTACACTTTTTTGGACCTTTTTTACAATATATTTCCCAAAGTCCTCCATTTCTAGTAGGTCTTTCAAGAGAAGACTCAAACTCTAAATGTGAGTATTATCCACACCCTAACATTCTATTCTTTATTTTTCTCATTCACTTTCCTCCAAACCTTATATTTATACATTAATATAATTAAATAAATTTAATTAGTATACTTAAATGTTTTTATATTCATGGTATAACCATTATCTATTCCCCTCCCATCCACTCAAAATATGAAAACATCACTCATGTTACGTGCAAACTACCACCTTAATGAACAACATATTTTATTTAATATAAAAAAACTACAAGGATTGTTATAATAATATATTTAATAAATGAATATGACATATATTACATATTAATTATTCAATAAAGATAAATAATTAATTACTTTCTTTCTTTCTATCAGTTGAAAGATTAAAGTGTTGCTTGTGTGTATATGCGGACCGCCACCTCCATGGATTAGGTGCTTTGATTTTCATTAATTCCTTTCATGTATGTTCATAAAATGGATTTAATTCATAAATATTATATTTATAACATTATTAAGATATTTTAATGAAAAATTATTCATTATAATAATAATATTAACAATAATTGATCATTGTAAATTTAACACCCTAAAATGAGCGTACCAAGAGGAAAAGTGATTTATTTTTTGTAACTAATATCTTCTTATGTTACCCACTTCATAAAAATATTTTCAATTTTTATTTATACATTTAATAATATCTAAATAAGATATTTATACTTATATAATAATGATATTATAATTAATTCACTTCATAATCATACTAATCCATTAATTATAAAAAGTTCTTGTTTTGGATGGTTTGGCCACCCACATGACCGATGCTTTGAATTTATATCATGGATTACTATGGAATCATAATTATGGATAATATTTGATATCAATAAGTAAATATTGTTTTTTTTGGTTATGTAAGGTTAATATTAATATTTAAACTCATTTTTAATGTAACACTTTTGTTTGTTAAAAATCACCGAACAAACACGTCATTGATTTAAACTTCATGAATCATAACTAAAAATAACATGGAATGAAATAATAACATTTTAAATAATTATAAAACATATATTATATAAACTTAAATAATCTAGGAATAATTAACTTTCTATCATATCATGGGGATCAACATCGACATTACAAAGCGTGTGCGAAATAATCAGAATCACTAACATCTAATGAAAAGAATAAGAAATAAACTAATTAATGCATAATAAATAATTATAATTTAATATAATAAAAGGTAATAAATATGGATAAGTTTTTCAATAAGTTATTAATATGGCTATGTTTATTATATAGGAGGATAAAGCACTTTCGTGGAAGCTGAGAGTTTAGTTAAGGGTTTTCATCTCAAAATTTACTTCTTTGAAACATGTTTCATATTATACACATATTTTATTTTAAATGGTGAATATAATTAAAATTTGACATATTATATCTCAATTATATTTACATTCATGGTATTTAAAGTTCAATTTCAATCTCACTCTTTTAATAGCATTTGATTAAAAAGTTACCAAAGTCGTAAGTGTTTTTGTTAACACGACTCCCTTTCATTGAGTTATAAGATTTAATCTTGAAATCCTTATTTATATGTTTGGTTTATTAAAACCTATGGTTTAAATATATATAATTTTTTATTTTTCACTAGGTAAAATAATTTTTTTAATTAAAATGTTATTTTGAGATGAATTTCATTCACATAAAATTATAATGTAGTTAAGATTAATTCTCATCCACTTTAAGGATTATTTTTCTTCCATATCCATATTTTTCTTTAGAAAAATATTTTTATTTGTTATTTTAAAATAAAAATATGTATTATCACTTGTAATTTTCATATTTTTATTTACCTATTTTCAAAATTAGTCTTTACTACAGCTTTTCTTATGTGGGTTTCAACAAAGGTATTTTAAAATATTAAATTGTTTTCCTTCCATGATTGTATGTTTTATGTTTCAATATACAATTCTTATAGAAAATATTTATGGATTTTCAATGATATATTATTTATATTTCTTTCTAGATAATTTTGGAAAAAGTTTTTCATGCCAACTTCTTGAAAAAACTTTTGAAAGTGACATGTAATGTTGTTTTTTCTTAATAATGTTAAAAATGTTTTATGGAAACTATTTTAATGAATTTTCTCCATTTTAATCTTTATATCCAAAATATATATCACATTTAGATTTAAGTTTCATGAAATTCCTTATAAATTATCTTATGAAATACTTCTTTTGGGTGATTAATTTTTTTGTATTAACTGATCTAATTCCTAAATTCATTTTAAGTGACACCATTTGAAAATATTACAAAACCCATTTTTATTTCCATAGGTTCTTTATGATATAATGAATGATTGATTTTATGTGGAACACATATGTATGGATTATTATCATGTGATGGGTGGGGTCCTATATCTTCCTTTATTGCATTGGTTAAGGTTTTATATCTCATGAGATTACTGTGTTTCTAATAATGGGAGTGAACCAAATCCCCTATGGGACTCTGTCTACTATATTTCTAGGAATGATAGTGAACTGAATCCCTTATAGGACTCTATTCACTATAAATCTTGGAATGGGAGTGATCTCAATCCCTTATGGGACTCTGTACACTATTTAATAATCTTAGCAGTAAACCTTGACATATGGAATGATTTTCTATGCTTATATATATATTACACTTATATACCAAATTCTTATGTATATGTTATGTCTTCATATCTCATGACTGTTAACTCATGTTACCTCACTCTTATTTCTCATGTATTATGTTATACTAAAAGTCATATTACATTTATCATGTTTTATGATATATATTCTTTATTGGGTAGAATTATCTTATGTATTTCAAACACCTTGATTATATTGTCATACACATATGAACACATTATTCTCACTTATGATGTTCAATTGATAAATCTTATTCTTATAATTACTGAGCAACTAAAATCACCTTTTTTTATGTTTCCATTTCCTAGATTATAAAGATAAGTATAACATAAGATATGTCTAGAATTAAGTCTTGTATGGTGAAATTATAGAGAAATGTTCAAAATTATGTGAAATAATATTTTTATGTAGATAATATCTAAAGACAATAAAACATTGGGTTTTGGGATTGTGTGATTATTATGAGATGTATTATTAAATTAATGTGAAATATATGAAAGTTTATCTCATATCATCTCACTTGGTATTGAATCTAGTTGGTAAAGAATGTGTTTTTAGCATCAAAACTAGGAGTGTGAGTATAAGGTGCCTCATCATGTATTCCATGTTTATGATATCCAAAATTTTCTTATTATTAAGGAATTTCATACCTTTATCACTCAAGTGACCTAGAATATCATTCCATAACTTTGCAAAAGTTATCTATCCAACATACATTTCACCATATAATAATATCATTAGGTACAATGTTTTATCCTCTACTCTTTTAGACACCATAATGAAACTGTGTGTAATTATCCATGCTCTATCTACAAATGTCATAAAAAACCTTTCATTATTTAGATTTACTACCAATATTAGGTTTTTATTTAACCTCGGTATATGTTTCATTTTTTAACTCTAGAAAAATTATATAATTTTTTTGGATGGAAGAATCACCCTTTCTCACAATCTTGATAGAATCATCATCCGTAAGATGAACCATGATGAATGTTTTATAGATATAATTCCACATAATTCCTATCTTGGATGTTGAGTGAAATAAAGCTCTAGAGTCTGTAATCCAATACTCTATTTAGGATTCACATATCCACTTCTAGAAGCATATCTTCTATAATTGAATCTTTGTTCCTTACAAACCTTATTCAGATGTTCTTTTTACCAGAATGCCAACACATGGGATATGTCACACCCCAACCTCGGATACTCCTTTATTTTGGTTATTTTTCTAGTCTTGGGTCCTTTTGTTGAGGTTCATGTTGATACCCGGTCCAACTTTTTGCGGTCTTAAAAATCTTGGGAGTTTTTTTTGGGTGTTTCCCGATTACCACACAATTAGTAGTAACCGTGCGGCCCAGCCATGCGGCTAGTATATGATTGAAAAAATCAACCATACATCTAGAACATGACCATGTGGTAGGTCCTAGGTATCAGTGTGTTATTCCTTCATTAGTCATAGGGGTCCGCACAGTTTGGAAAACCGTGCCGACGTGTGAGGTCATTAAAAATTTGATTCCCTTTTTTCTCTCTCACCTCCCTTCAACACTAAATTGATCCCCTCCCCTCACCTTCATTTTTATTGCACTAAGGGGTCCCAATAACCCTTCTACCTTGGATCTACTACCTCTATGGTACTTCCTCTTTGATTATAAGGTTAAATTTTTTGGGTTTTGGCCATTTATCCTTTATTTCTCCTATCCTCTCCCTATTTATCATTTTTTTCTTTGGTTATCCCTCTATTGGACAAAACCTAATGATATGGTTTGTGTGTTGTCTTGTGTTTCTAGGATTCTAGGGTTGGTAGTTTGTTCTTAGAGGCCTAATCTTCCAACTTCAAGGGTTTCATCTCTTTCTCATCCAATCGGTAGGTGTTTCCATGCCTTTTCTTCCAATTCCAATACATATGATGATTGGGTTTTCTTAATTAATTCTTAAAACATGTTTTGAACCTTTATTTTATTCACAGTTAATTCATGGTAGTGTTTTATTGTTGTTATATTTTCTAAAAATAGGTTTTTACATGAATCGTGGTTTATGCCCATGTGTATTTGTGCCAAAGGTGTTTGATGAAATGTCTATTGAACATCTTGGGTGAAATTTGATGGTTGTCTAAGATTTTCCAATTTGAAATGTTTTGTTAAATTTATTTTGGTCATTCCTTTTATTTTATATGTAAAACATGGTGATTTCATTTGATGTGGTTTGGAACTTGATTTTACAAGAGCTTCTTGGTTGTGAACTTGTGTTGTATTTTATAAAAGAGTGAAATGGATGGATTTGGAGTTGAAAGAAAATAGTGGTTTTATGAAAATGGGCTTTGAATGTTTGGATTATTTTTTTAGTGTTCCATTGGATGTAGTCACATCCATGGGTGCACTAGGTGCACACATAGATGTGCAATCAAATTAATATAACACTCTAAAGATAGTCCCCCTCAAGAACATCTCTTCTACCCATTTTCCCTATTTATCCTAAAATGGCTCCATTTTTTCCAAAATGAGGGAAGTGGTGTCTCTTGTGTCTAAAATTGGTTCTAAATATGTTCCTTATGGTTGGTTATGGTTGGCCTTAAGACATTCTTGGGTGAGTGGTTGTAAGCTATAGCTCGTTTGGTGTTTGTAAAAGAGGGTTGGATTGTAGTTAGTTTGAAATCCCATTTGGAACTTTCATATGATTTGTGTGTTTTAACTTGTCTTCAAAATTCACTTGGGAACATTTTGGTGAATGCTTGGTCTAAAGGCTTGTTCAGACACACTAGTATAAAGATGATGTTTGATGTTGTTTTGGAAATGGTTTCTATGTTTTTTTGGTAAATGGTAGAATGTTTTGAATCTAAATGACCGATTATAATTTTGAAATGGATATTTGGAAAACCCCTCTTGAGTTAGGTCTCTTTCCTAGTAAGTTGATCTAGAGATGGGAGGGTCCTCGGTATGGGACCTCCTTTGTATGTAGATTATTTTAAGGAAAGGGACTAACCTTTAGGTGGTTGGTATAGCATCCCACCTTTTTATCACATAAACTTTAATTACATTTTACAAAACCGAGGATCTTTAAGGTTTAGTGTCTTGGAAACCAGGAACTTAAAACATGAAAACAACATAAAGAATTCTTCTTAAACACTTGAAAGGCTTCTCCTCATGTTCACCCTAGGCTCATTACTGAATCTCATAACCTGGGGACATACATCAAAAGAAAGGGTGAGCAGAAGGCCCAGCAAGGGAAACAAGTGAAACATTTTACATATGAACTTGGGATACATCAATAAAGTCATGAAAAGAACTTTAAGGCATGAAAATGAAATCATGAGGCATATCATAATAAAAATAAAACTTTTTCATAACTTGAAGATGTGGCTGAAACATTTAATATTGGCAATCGTTTCGTTTCACCAAGGTCCATCCCCAAGGTGTCGTTAAAAATTACCAAGGTTATTCACCAAGGCGTCGTTAAAATGGTCATCTCTAGAGATTAAGTCTTTACCCAATGCATTGGAGCGCTATCAGGGCGCACCCTTAAATTTGCCTTTATTATCATGTCAGCCACATATATCATCATCAAACATTTCATAAATAACCCATATAGCATAAAATAAATGGGTTTCATTTCATAATCATAACATTTTAAAAACTGCTTTAATGACATGATCTTTACGGCACTTTAAACCCACGGAAAGGGAAGCGGGTCTCATGTATGTAAATCCCAGAATTTAAAATGGAACATTTTGATATATATGTGAATACCCTTGTAGAAATAAGAGCTTTGAGTATTCACTTTATAACATAAAGTAATTTTTGAGAAAAGAGAGAGGCATTTTGAGGGGAAAATTCTGCAGCATAACGACTATGTTACAAGGTTTTAGAAAACATTGAGAAAAGAGGGGACATGAGTCAAACATTCATAAATGACCCATCATATGGTAGAGGGACAAAATATAAGGGATTTATGAACATGGTAATGAAATTTGAAAATATACCGTATGAAATGAAGAACATGAAAGGAAGAAAACAAAACAAGATTTCTCTTGTGAAAATTCGACAGCCTAACGGCATCACTTAAACTTCAACAAAATTGAATTGACAAGGTCAAATAGGGTCTCTCATCATATGAACATAAGAGTCCAGTATGATAGATATAGAGATCATACCCCAACATAATATAAAGGAACTTGAAAGAATTGACATGAAAGTAGAACTTCAAAACGAGAAGGGTGAAGAACCACTTAAAAATTCGGCAGCCTAACAGCGCCACTTAAGACATCAAAATACTGAATTGAAGAGATCAAATGGGGTCTCTCATCATGTGATCATAAAAGACCAGTATGATAAATATAGAGATCATACCCCAACGTAATAAAAATGAACTTGAAAGACTTGACATGAAAGTAGAACTTTGAAAAAGAGAGAGGTGAATGAATCCCTTGAAAATTCGGCAGCCTAACGGCGCCACTTAAACTTCAACAAAATTGAATTGACAAGGTCAAATAGGGTCTCTCATCATATGAACATAAGAGTCCAGTATGATAGATATAGAGATCATACCCCAACATAATATAAAGGAACTTGAAAGAATTGACATGAAAGTAGAACTTCAAAACGAGAAGGGTGAAGAACCACTTAAAAATTCGGCAGCCTAACGGCGCCACTTAAGACATCAAAATACTGAATTGAAGAGATCAAATGGGGTCTCTCATCATGTGATCATAAAAGACCAGTATGATAAATATAGAGATCATACCCCAACATAATAAAAATGAACTTGAAAGACTTGACATGAAAGTAGAACTTTGAAAAAGAGAGAGGTGAATGAATCCCTTGAAAATTCGGCAGCCTAACGACGCCACTTAAACTTCAACAAAATTGAATTGACAAGGTCAAATAGGGTCTCTCATCATATGAACATAAGATTCCAGTATGATAGATATAGAGATCATACCCCAACATAATAGAAAGGAACTTGAAAGAATTGACATGAAAGTAGAACTTCAAAACGAGAAGGGTGAAGAACCACTTAAAAATTCGGCAGCCTAACGGCGCCACTTAAGACATCAAAATACTGAATTGAAGAGATCAAATGGGGTCTCTCATCATGTGATCATAAAAGACCAGTATGATAAATATAGAGATCATACCCCAACATAATAAAAATGAACTTGAAAGACTTGACATGAAAGTAGAACTTTGAAAAAGAGAGAGGTGAATGAATCCCTTGAAAATTCGGCAACCTAACGGCGCCACTTAAACTTTCTTAAAACGAAATGATGAGAGTAAGAGGGGGTCTTTCATCATATGAACATAAAAAGGGCAGTAAGAGGAGTATAAAAGAACATCCTCCAAAATAAGAACATGGAGCATAAAAGTAATGACATAAAAGAGATCACTTGAAAAGAAAGAGAGGGGTCAGATCCCTTACCTTAAAATGTAACTCTTAAACCTCAAAGGTTGGGACCTTGAGGGCTTGGGGGCACCTTGGGAGGACTCCTTGGGAGGTAATGAGACCAGAACTTCGTTGGGGAAGAGTGGGGAGTCGAATGGATGAGAGGATGACTTGGTATTTATAGGGAAAGTGAGGGGACAAGGCATTAATGGCAAAGGGACACCTCATTAGTGGTTTTGGAAAAACCATGGGCTTGCCCATGGTATTTGCCCATGGTATTGGCCACTTGGGACACCTCATACCTTATCTCACTATTCATAATTCGAACATATTGATTACAAACTTAATACATCATTTAATGATGTCATTAAACACCCGTAACTTAAAAACTGTATTTTCACTATTCATCAAAAATTCAACTTTTTCAGAATAATCCCAAAATTTCACCTTAACCAAATATCAACGCTCTGATTACAAATATGAACTCCATTTTATAAAAATAATTTTCTAAATATTTTTAATTTAATTTTTAAATAAAAACACTATTCATCGAAAATTCATTTTTTTCAGAAAAAACCCCAAAAATTACCATAACATAATATCGATGCTCTGAGTTCAAAAATAAAGTCATTTTTATAAAAATAATTTTCTAATTATTTTTAATTAAATTTTTAATTAAAAAACACTATTCACCCGAAAAAACTAATACTTGAATAATAATTAATGAAACCGTTATTTAACTATTTTATTGAATCACATTACTTAATCAAGGTGTCTAGATTATTTTAAAACTTTCTTTAAGTGAGATTACTAATCCATTTGGTCATATTACTAATCCTAATCATAAAATCACTATTCATAATTTACTATTCATCAAAAATCAAGTTGATCTTATTAGACTCTAAATTTCGTACTGAACATAATTGTAGAAGACCATTTTTCGAAAATCATTACACATTCTTAATTATTTAAGGTTTACACAACCATTTTTAAAATATCCTTTTTCTAAAATTCATCAAAAATATGCATACAATATTTATCCGGTCATTTGAAAATTCATAAACATCATCAAAAGAAGAAATCCAAATTTTTATTTAAAAAAAGGATTACACAGGGCAATTACGGTCTCGTTACATAACCCCTTATAATACCAGCATAGGACCTAAGAGTAAGGTGTGCTAGGGTGATAGAATTTTGGGGCGGCTCAGTCAACATTGCCCGAGTAGTAATTTCTATCAGTTTGAACTTCTCGCGAAGCCGATTCCATTCTAGCTTCACATGATGAAGTTCGGCTTGGATTTGGTCCAGAGCAAAGCCCAATGGTGCTACCTCCTTCCCAATCTCTGTTAGATGGGCTTCGATCGGCCCAAGGCTACTAGGTGAGGCCATCAAATCTTCTTTCTATAATAATTAACCAAGATTACTTAAATTTAGAGACAATAATCAAAACATTTTGTTCACGGTGGTCATATTGACCGATGGTCATATAACACTCAAAAACCAATGGTCTCATTTTATTTATAATCATGTTTATCAAATAAAACATTTTTTTTGAGTATAAAAAAAATAACACATGAAATTAGGAAACAAGATTTATTCAAAATTTCGGGTCATTACAGTTGGGGTGATGCCGGTTTGTGTGTTGTGTTTGGTTATATATATGAGGCTTGTTATTTGAGTGTATGGTACACCCCTTGTGAAATATAACATGGGAAACTAGCATAGAAAAGAGGAATTTTGAGAATATTTTCTTCACTAGTATGAGTTATGATACTAGATAGTAGACCATAGCAGGTGGATACTTGGGTTTATTGCAATGGTATCGGGCCCCTCGACCAGTCTAGGTAGGGAGACCATCGGGCACTAGGAAGTTATGACATCATTGAGCAGTTCATGCCTTCAGGATGAGTAAAATGTATAGTATGTTCTGGTTCTCCTATGAGTTCCTAGTATTTCTCATGTTCTTCCATTATGAGTACTACTAGATTGGTTTCCCTCACTATGTATAATATTATTCTCTATACCTAGTTTTGGTTTTTATTTGGAAAAAACTATGAATGTGTGGTTAGTTTAAAGAATATTTCCTAAGTAGATGATTTGAAAGAGAAAGTGCAACTCCAATTTTTTTATTCTTGTTCCTTGTTTTAAATTATGAGGGAAATGGATCATGTTTTTTGTCTTAAAATGAAAAGCATGTATGAAACTCTATTTTTATAAATGTATTTAAAATTAGTATTAATGGATTTTTTGGGAAAGGAATGACATGAATTCTTTGGTGGTTGCCTACTAAGTTGTTAGCTCACACCCTACCTATACCACTCAGTGTCGGTAGACCCAAGCTATTTTGAAGGTTCATCATTTGTTCAGGTTTCCTAGTAGATTCTCGTAGTTGGAGCATGACTGGTCTTATGGTTGGATGTGACCAAGAGTTCACATGGAGATCACGTGGTGGTGGTTCAGTGTGTCCATTTTAGTTTTAGTATTTTAGTTTTCAGCATGCTGAGTTGTATATTGTAACTAAATTGGTTTTATTTATTGGTTGAGATTAAGTTGTTGTCTATCTACATGTTCAGTTTTATTTATTTGATCCTGGTTATTTATTTCGGGCTTAAACCATTTCCACTTGTATGTTTTGATAGTCAAAACTTGTTTCCAGCCCATGGGGATTGGGAACGCCCTTCACGCCATACTGCGAGCCAACTCGGGTGACTGATTCATGGATGACCTAGCTTGGTTCATGAAAAAATGGTATTAAAGGCAGTTCTTGATATTTGGGGTGTCTGATAGAAGGATATTGGGACTATCAGGACTCAGAAGGTAAGTGTGGGAAGAGCGTCGTGAACTCTTTCTTGCACTGATCCTCAAGTTACTAGGGGTGGTTCAGGATTTGAGACTTTTTTCTCAGTTTGTTTTGGATTGAGGGATGACAATAGAGGAAAACTGGTGTCATGTTGTATCCTCATATGGAATGGTGACCCATGTGGAGTCCAAGTTCCCATCTTAAGGACCTCTTATTGTTATGCCTTACTTGGGGCATGGCCCACCACCATGTCACCGGGTTAGGAATAAGTACTATTCCCTCACTCTGATATCTCATTGTTGGTTGTGTTTCATTTTGGTTTCTATTGGTGCAAGTGTGTGTTGAAAATAAAAGTGGATTTCAAAAGGAAAATATATTTAAAAATGAAAGTGATTTCCATCAAATGGTTTCAAATTAGTGAAGTGGGATTTAAAATAAAAATGTTTGGATTGGGTGCAACCCTTGGTGTTCCTTATGGATGTTTGGATGCGTGTGGGGTACATATGTAAAGTGTGTGGGGGCACTTTTTCATGGATTATGTGGACGTAAATGGATGGAAACACTTTTAATAGTCCATAGGATGACATGGTTGAGTTATTGAAATTTAAAGGTTTTGGAAACTGGGTTTTATTTGGGAAGTGGATTTTGTCTATTAGAATTAGATTTTGGTATTTGGGAAATTGGACTTGGAAGAAGCCAATTTTAAAATTTAAAAGGAAGTGGTGGTTTTAAAAATGGAAATGAATTTTTTGAATTTAATTTTGTTTAAAAATAAGATTTCATCATTTTGAAAGTGGATTGGAAATGTGGAGATTTTGAAAATTAATATGAAATATGATTTTTGAAAGGATGATTTTGGTTGTGCTTGAGTTTGTTTGGCTTCTGAGCCAATTGTTTTGAGCACGGAGTTTTTATTTTGATTGTGTTTTGGATTGATGTGGGTTTCGGTTTGTATTTCTCATGTTGTTCAGGATGTGCCACCCATAAAATTCCCTCAAAGTTCTAACGAGTCATGCCTAGTTCCTAAGTTTTCTTGGATGTTGGCTATCTTCTACAGTGTTAGAGGTTCATTAGAGGTAGGTATATGGCTTGAAGAGGTAGAGTATTTCTTCAGGTTGTTGGGAACTTCTGAGGTCATTGAGGTTTCTGCTATCTCAGATTTTTCTGAGGGCCCAACTCTGGACCAGTAGAGGTTGGATGTCTCATCATCATTGGAATTTGGGGAGTAGTTGGCGGTGGTAGGCTCTCGTGAAGGATCCCATCTAATGAAGAGTGCATTCTGGAGGAACCTGCCTCTAATAAGTTATCTTCATTGGTTCCATCCCTTAACTCTAGACCAATCACGTATGTGCCATCAGTGTGGCTAGTCTGGGAAGTTTAAGCCATCATGTTGCATCTCTCTGAAAACATACCACCATTGTGGTCGTTTGAGTCATTAGGATGAAGAAGGAGTTAGGACTTAAGGATGTTAATGCCTAACTATGAGGCAAGAGATGATTCATCCATTAGATCCCCAGCCACAGGTCTCTAGGTGAAGCTTGCGCGTAGCTAGGAGTTGTCGGGGGAGTGTAAAACCTTGGCCCCATTTTAATTTTAAGCGATTGGGATGGAAATATATGAAGTTTCCTTGTTCTATTCTTGTCACTCTTGTTAGTTAATCCTTGTTGTGGTGGTGTGATTAGCTCGTTCTACCGCAACCCAAGTGGCCTTATCTGTTCCAATTGTGGATTTTAAACTATTAGTATCCCATAAGGGGTGTTGGGTTCGTGAGTGTACGAACCTATTCTGATTTTGGGAGTGTTTTCAGTTGTGTTCGTTAGGGAGATGTATGGATTTTTGGAGTTGATGGGTGGTGTTTTTAGACCCTTTCTTAGTTTGGGTGCCTTCCTGTGTGTTGTCCCCTAGGTTTTAGAAGTCGACCAGAGTGTATAGTTCTCAATTTTGGCATTGTTTTCTTTCACCCTTGTGTGGAGGGTTTTGGTTCTTGTAGAAATTTTCTCTGTCCCGGTGTCTTAGTATGCTGGGTCATCTAGTGGTATGTTCTCTTGTTGAGTCTTTGTGGTGAATTTTTTTTGCTCGTACTAAGGGAGTTAGTTTAGATCAGGTTAAGAGTTTATTAATTTCTAGTTGTGGTATGACCTCTATTTAGTTGGTGTGAAGAAGTTGGGAAAGTCTGGGTTGGGAGTTCCCGTGTTTACCCCATAAGGGTGGTGTGTTCGGGTTTCAAGGTCTCCATGTTAGTGGAATTATTATGGTGGGGAGAACCCTCTCCTATTCTTCCCTCAACCTCAGGTTGTGGTTCTTCTTGAATTATTTGGGTGTGACATGTGGAAAGAAAGTTCATCTCAAGATTCTCGTTTTTTCCTTGGTTTTTTCTCGGCATGGACTCGAGTTTTGTTAAATGTTGGATTGGTGAATTTATGGGGGGCATAAAGTGTCTATAGTTGGTATAATTGTCACACCTCAACCATGGATACTCCTTTATTTTGGTTCTTTTTCTAGTCTTGGTTCCTTTTTTGAGGTTCAAGTTGAGACCTGATAAAAAATTTTGAGGTCTTCAAAAGTTTGGGAGGTTTTTCTGGGTGTTGCACGGTTACCATACGATTATTAGTAACCATGCGGACCAGCCATGCAGCTGGTACAAGTTGGAAATAACCAACTGCATGACCGTTCGGTAGGTCCCAAGTATCAGTGCACCATTCCTTACTTAGGTAGAGGGGTCTGCACGATCACCATATAGTTTGGAAAACCATCCGACCAAACCGTGCAAATGTTTTTTTTGACAAAGGGTAAAATTTATTAAGAACAAGCAAGAAAATTACATGAGTCTGAAAGAGAGAATTTTATTACAATCCTTAGCAAGGAGTGGGAGGAGATCATTCGGTAACTCGTCAGCCCACGTAATGTCCATATTGATCCCTTTGTTGGCAAGACCATCTGCCACCATATTAGCTTCACGGTAGGCATGGGTGGAAATATATCTGATATCAAGAAGCGAGTTCAGGCAGTTCTTCCAGCTCACAGTAAGGGGCCAAGAGAGGTGAACAACCCCATTCCAAATTGCCTGTACAATTTTGGTGGAGTCGCTTTCAATCCAGATGTTGTTCTAGCCTTTGATCTTCACAAAACGGATGGAATGTATGAGAGACAACATCTCTGCTTCAAGGGAGGAGGAGTTCCCGTAGCTTCCATAGAAACATCCATAGCAGTGCCCTTTATAGTCTCTGAAAACTACTCCACAACCCGTAGGACTTGGATTTCCTTTTGAAGCTCCATCAATATTAATTTTGATCCATCCAGAAAGTGGGGCTTGCCAGAAGACTTAAATAAAACGTTTTTGAGGAGGAAAAATGCCACCAATCTTTAACCGTCGCAGGATCACGAAGTCACCGATCGAGTTGTCGCAATGATATTTCTGGATCGAGGCAGCATCATTAATGGAAATCGGGATTCTCATACGGCCTGCGATGAGATTGAGCGAGTGATTATTATGAATAATGGAATTTCTATCATACCAGATAATGTGTAGAAGTTCCTCCACAGCAGATAAGAAGAGATTTTTGACTCGTGGAGAGAATTCAAGCTTCACACAATGCTTTATGTGGGAAATAATATTGTCCGAAGATGGACACCTGTAGTTAAAAATGTCAGCAATAAAATTCCACATGGAAAAAGTAGTAGAACAAGATAGAAATAGATGGTTGATATCCTCACGATTTTGATGAAAGAGGGGGCATTTTGAACAAATTTTTATGCCAAATTATTGAAGAAAAATCTCAGTAGGGATGCGATTATGCGCCAAGCGCCAAATAAGAAAAATCCTAGTAGGTTTAATCCAGGGTTTCTTAAAACATTTCAGCCAAGAAAAATCAGATTCCAAGTTCAAAAAAGAATGATTGTAGAAATGTTTTGAGTTTAAAATACCATTGGGAGTGGGTTCCCAAACTAGGAGATCCTCATCATGAGAGAAAGGGTAATTTTCAACCACCTTCGAGATAGAGTCAGGTAGCTCCAAGTCCCTATCTCGCATCACTTCCTTAATAGTGCAATTAATGCTGTCAGGGGCTATATTAGGAGGAATCTTAGTAATAAGCGGGGAGCCCATCCAGTTATCTAGCCAAAAGTGAATGTTGGAGTCCATGCTAACCAACCATCTAGAGTTATTCATGATCCGAAAAAATAATGTTTTTAAGGATGGCCAAAGCGAAGATTGAACATAATTTAAATTTCCATTTTTTTAACATCATAAGAAATTTGTTTCTGAGAAAAGTAAGGGAGTCAGAGGTATTATGGATCAGTCTCCAAGTGAGCCTCGCTTGAAGAGTTTCATTGAACAATTTGAGATTTTTAATGTCAAGGCCACCCTTTTCAAGGGGGGTGCAACAGGTCGACCATGGGATGGTGACAAGTTCCCACTCAATGATGCTGCCAGTCCAGAATTTTTTTTATATACTTATTGACTTTCTTGAGAAGACTCAGAGGCCATTTGTAGATCATGAGGGAATAAACCAATTTGGAGAAAATGGTCGATTTCACCAGGCAGATTCTACCAGCCATGGACAGGGATTTCCCTTTCGAGGCAGAGAGTTGATTAATCACCTACTCAACAATATCAGTAAAATAAATAGCCTTCGGCCTACCCCAGAAGATGGGGACTCCGAGATAAGTGATGGTAAAAGATCCTTCCTTGATGCCAAGTGTTTCAATAAGGTTACCTTTTTGAGGGAGGGGGAAGGATTTCCGAAAGAAAACAAAGGATTTATTCCAATTGATGGTTTGACCCGAAACGTCCTCATAATGGGATAAGGCATGTTTAAGGTTGACGACATTTCATTTACTTCCATTACGGAAAAGAATAATGTCATCGGCATAAAGGAGATGAGTCAGGACAGCTAGATTCCTAGACGCCGAGATGGGCTTGAGTTTACCTTGATGAGCGAGCGAGGAGAGCAGTCTACTAAGATAATCTTCCGCAATCGCAAAGAGAATGGCAGAGAGGGGATCACCCTGATGAACCCTTTTAGTGCATTTAAAGTAGCCTTTGGGAGATCCATTAATAAGAATTTAGATTGAGGCTGAGCTAAAGAGGGAGTTTATCCTGTTAATGAAGATATCGTTAAATCCGAAAGCTTTGAGAACCTTAAAAATGAAGGTCCAGTCAATAGTATCAAAAGCTTTCCTAACATCGAGCTTAATGGAAATGATGCCTCCACGGGAGACTTTTTTTAGAGAGTTGGTGCATTCTAAAGCAAGGCATATGCAGTCTTGAATGGATCAACCTTTGATGAAACCAAATTGGTTCGAAGAGATGATTTTGTTACATAAGGGGTAAAGACGATTGGCAAGAAGCTTGGTAATAATTTTATAAATGGAGTTAATTAGAGCAATGGGTCTAAAAATATGGATTTCAGAGGCATTATCCACCTTTGGAATTAAGGTGAATAATTGGGCGTTGAGGGCATGAGGAAGAGATCCAGTGCTAAAAAAATATTTAACAAGTTTGCAGACATCAGTGTGGACAACCTCTCAGTGTTGTCGAAAAAATCCATTATTGAATCCGTCAGGTCTAGGAGCACTGTCAGGGTTAAGACTGAAGACCGTAGCTTTTTTTTCATGATCTAGAAGCGAAATTAAGAGAGAACTGTTGTCATCCGCACTGACCAGCATCGGGATGATCCCAGGGCGAATATTCTTGTTGATATGAGGGCCCTTTAAAATGTTTTCAAAGTAAGTGACAACATGATTTGAAATGGAAACTTCGGAGGATAGGATATTGTCATCATCTTTCAGAGAAGATAAGGGTCGGGTGACTTTTCTAATCCTCTGAAGGGAATTGTAAAATTTAGTATTTCTATCTCCGTTCATGAGCCACTTAGTTCTAAACACCTATTTGAGAAGGTTATCCTTTAGGGTTAAAAGGGAGTTGAGCTTGACGAAAATGTTTATTTCAGCTTGGTGGTCTGAGGGAAAATCATAGTTAGCGTAGGAGATTTGGATTTGATTGAGGTCATTCTCAAGGTTTAATATTTCTTGGTCAGTCTATTTAGATTTGGTAATACACCAACCCTTGAGTAAATGTTTTAGGTGCTTGAGCTTGGTGATACAGGAAAAAGCATCAGTAGGATGACTCATAGAGCTCCAAGAACTTTGAATGAGGTTAGTATAGTCCTGATCCTGAGACCAGGCATTGTTGAATTTTAAGGGAATACTAGCCTTGGATTTTTTTGAGTGAAAGGTGACGAGAATAGGGTGATGATCATAATTAAGTTTAGGAAGAGTAATACTAGAGATGGTGTCCCAAGCATCTAAGATTGGGGTATTTACAAGAGCTCTATCCAGCTTGCTAGCAACAACCCGATTATAATGTCTACGATACCAAGTAAACTTAGCACCTATGAGATTGACTTCAAATAGATTACAGTCCTCAATAGCAGTTCTAAATTCTCTAGATGATATAGGAGAATGGGAAGGACCCAGTTTCTCAGAGGGTGAGAGGATGGCATTGAAATCCCCCATCACCATCCATGGGTCATGCATGGAGTTAGCAATGGAGGTGAGGGCACTCCACAAAGGCCTACGATCTTGGTATCTTTTTTTGGCATAAACAAATGTACAAAAGATGCGCTTGCTATCAAAAAGAAAATCACAAGTAAACATTTGGTCAGAGGAGATACTAATGTTGACATTTTGCAAGGAGTTGTGATAAAGAATCCATAAAGATTCAGCATTACTATCATTAGTACAAGAACCAAGAAAATTATAACCAACAGAAAAGCGGCACAAAAAGTTCATAGAAAAGTTTATTTTGGGTTCAGAAAGAGATAAAATTTTGGGTTTATGAGTAGTAACAAGTCTTATAATAAAAAAAAGAGTGTCAGAGTTCGCTATCCCCTGACAATTCCAAAAAAGCACATCCATTAAAACCTTTTTTTGGAGCCCGAGCTTCTTTTTTTTCTTTTTGGATTCATTCGAGCCCCTGATCCTTTTAGATCTTATAAGGTTTGATGGAGCGGTTGGGGGATTCTTCATTCCCTATTTTCTCAGAGAAGAAGTAGTTAAAACATTAGTTACTTTCAAAACATTTAAATCAATAGCAGCAATAGGAAGGTCCATTGCCATAGGGGCATGGGGGTCAGTAGTCAAAGATGGAGTGTCCAGAGTGTCTACTGGTTCAAAAGATACAGCCATCAAGGGTACATGTTTCATTTTGGAGTTGAGATCCTGTAGTGGTAGTGGTATAGGGGGGTGCAGGGGGGGAAGGTGAGTTCACCTCAGCGCAATTATCCTGTTTAACCAGAGCAGAAGAATGCATACCAGAATTCTTGGACGAGGCAGTGGCATCAGCCTGTTTTGGAGAAGAATTATCCATAACACATAGTTGTGTAGGGGTTGCAGTAACTTGTGTAGGAGCCCGAGAGGCGATATCAACCAGGATGTCATCCTTGTGGAAGCCTATGTGAGATACTGGCGCCTTGGTGGGAGGATTTCTCGCTGCATCATCTGGATCCGCATGGAGGCAGGGTTCAGAGGAATTTACCAGGACGGGCTGAGCATTGTCTTCCAAGGAGGTCTGGGTGAGTACTTCCAGTTCTTCAGCTTCGACTTGATCAGCCCAAAAGGTCCCGGAGGACTCACCCAGAAGAGAAGTTTTTTTCACCCAAATATCGTGTTTTTTCTTGGGGAGTCAGGGACAGATGAAATCACACTCTTACCAGCCTTCTTCCTCTTCACTTCAGTCCATCCGTCATCCACAGGTTGAGTCACTTGGTTTTTGATCACCTGACATTTCAGCAGCGAGTGCCCAAAGATTTTTCATAGTTCACAGTAGGGCGGAATTCGTTCACACTCAATGCAAACTTCAGCACAATACTCATTGGTGTTAAATATTATGGTTTCCAGAATTTTTTCAGCAATTTTGACCTACACCATAACACGCGCATACATGCCAAGCTCAGTGTTCAGCGTCCGTTGATCAATCTTTAGCGATGTGCCGATACACGAGGCGATGTCGTTGAGAATATGGGGGTGCCAAAAATACAAATTCAATCCATGCAAACACACCCAGATTTGAACTAAGGAATTCTTTGTGTTATATGGATTGAAGGTGAAGTCCCATTCTGATAAACGAACGACACCCGGCTTGAGTTGCAGGTTTATGGCGTTCCATACACGATTCAAATCTTCTTGCATTTTCAGAACAAGGTAAAAATAACACTTACCGAGAGGGATGAGCTTCCAGTCAGAAAAACCCAAAATATTTGCAATTCTAGATTTGAGTTTCGGGCCCGACCAGGGCTTTTACCCTTTTAGATAGGAATTACGGTCCATGACGAAAAACTTACAGAGCAGCGACCGTTGCTGAAGCGCTTCTGGATCAGCTTCAATAGAAAATCTACCATCTTCGAGCTTCTTGCATCTAGTCGCCCGCATCTCAGTGGATTTTCAAGGGTCCATGCCTTTGAGAGCTTGGACGAAGGATATGCCTTTCGGCATGTCTTTCGTGAAGGTGTAATTTTTTTAGCTAATATTTTGGGCTTGAATGCGAGTTCACATTCATGATCGAATCCGCTACCCATCGAGAAGGAGCTATCAAATCAATTTGAGGCCAACGAAATCATCAAGATTGGGCAACCCTAGAGGGAGCGGCAGAAGCGACGAGAGCACTCGGCCATTGGAGAGCATTTTTCCCGAGATCCCCCGTGCGGATGTTCCAGGTCGTTAAAAATATGTTTCCCTTTTTTCCATCTCTCCTAACTTCAACCCTAAATCAATCCCCTTCCCTTTCCTTCCCTTCATTTATGGTGCACCAATGGGTCCCAAGACCCCTTATATCTTGGCTCTCCTCTCTCTATGGTGCTTCCTCTTTGATTATAAGGTAATATTTTAGGGTTTTTGGCCATTTATCCTTTATTTATCCTCTCCTCTCCCTATTTCTCGATTTTTATTTGGTTATACCTCTCTAGGAAAAACCCTAATGCCAATGTTTGTGTGTTGTCTTGTGTTTCTTGGATTCTAGGGTCATTAGTTTGTTCTTAGAGGCCTAATCTTCCGTATTCAAGGGTTTCGTCGCTTTCTCACTCGATTAGTAGGTGTTTCCATGCCTTTTCTTCCAATTCCAATCCAAGTGATTCTTGGGTTTTCTTAATTAATTCTTAAAACATGTTTCACACCTTTATTTTATTCATAGTTAATTCATGATAGTGTTTTTTTTTGTGGTTATATATTTTTTTTAAAATAGGTTTTTACATGAATCTTAGTTTATACCCATGTGTATTTGTGTAGGAGGCATTTGATGAAATGTCTATTGAAACTCTTAGGTGAAATTGAATGGTTGTGTGTTGTTTTCAAATTTGAAATGTTTTTTTTAATTGATTTGGGTTATGTTTTGGATTTTATATGTGAAACGTTGTGATTTCCTTTGATGTGGCTTGGAACTTGATTTGAGAAGAGCCTCTTGGTTTTGAACTTGTGCTGTATTTTATAAAAGATTGAAATGGATGGATTTGGGCTTGAAAGAAAATGGTGGTTTTATGAGAATGGGATTCAAATTTTTTGATTGGTTTTAGAGTGTTCCATTGGATGGAGGCACATCCATGGGTGCACTAGGTGCACTCATGGATGTGCAATCAAATGAAGATGTCAGTCTAAAGCTAGTCTCCTTCAAGAACATATCTTCTCCCCTTTTCCTATATTTTCCGTAAAATGTCTCCATATTCTCCAAAATTGTGGAATTGGTATCTCTTTTGTTTGAAAGTGGTTCCAAATGTGTTCCTTATGGTTTGGCCCGGATGGCCTTGAGACATGCTTGGGTGAGTGGTTGGAAGCTATTGCCCATTTGGTGTTTGTAAAATATGGTTATCTTGTAGGTATTTTGAAGGCCTGTTTGGAACTTTCATATGATTTGTGTGTTTTAACTTGGCTTCAAAATGCACTGGGGAACATTTTGGTGATTACTTGGTCTAAAGGCCCATTTGGACACACTAGTATAAATATGATGGTTTATGTTGTTTTGGAAATGGTTTCTAAGTGTTTTTGGTAAATGGTTGATTGTTTTGAAGCTAGAGGATTAGTTGGAATTTTTAAATGAATATTTAGAAAACCCCTCTTGAGTTAGGTCTCTTGCCTAGTCAGTTGATCATGAGATGGGAGGGTCCTTGGTATGGGACCTCCTTTGTATGGTAATTATTTTAAGACATGGTACTAACCTTAAGGTGGTCGGGGTAGTGCCAGTTTGTGTGGTGTGTTTAGTTATATATATGAGGCTTGTAGTTTGAATGTATGGAACACCCCTTGTGAAATATAACATGTGAACCTAGCATAGAAAATAGGAATTCTGAGAACCTTTTCCATACTAGTCTAGCTTATTGTACTAGATAATGTCCCATAGGAGACATATACTTGGGTTTATTAATATGGGTTAGGGCCTCTAAACTAGTCCAGGTAGGGAGACAGTCAGGATCTAGGGCATTATGACATCATTGAGTAGGGCATGCCTTCCGGATGATTCACATGTATAGTATGTTCTGGTTATTCTTTGAGTTCCTAGGATTTCCCGTGTTCTTCCGTTATGAGTACTACTAGAGTCGTTTACATTTTTGTATAGAATCTTATTCTATGTACCAGGTATTGATATTTATTTGGGAAAAAATATGAATGTGTGGTTATTTTAAAGAATAATTCCTAAGTATATGATTTGAAAGAGAAATTGAAACTCTCATTTTTTTCCTTCTTGTGTCTCATTTTAAATTATGAGGGAAATGGATCATGTTTTTTGTCTTAAAATGATAAGTGTGAATGAAAATTTATTTTTATAAATGTATTTAATAACTAGTATTAATGGATTTTTTGGTAAAATAATGGCATGGATTCTTTGGTGGTTACCTACTGAGCTGTTAGCTAACACCCTACCTATACCACTTGGTGTCGGTAGACTCAAGCTATTTTGTAGGTTCAACATTTTTTCAGGTTTCCTAGTCGATGATCACTATTAGAGCATGGTTGTTCTTGTGGTTGGAGGTTACCAAGAGGTCACATGGATATTGTGTGGTGGCGGTTCAGTGTGATCGTTTTAGTTTTAGTTCTAAATTTTAGTTTTTAGTATGTTGAGTTATATCTTGTAACTGAATCTGTTTTATTTATTGGTCAAGATTCAGTTTTTGGCTATCTGTGTGTTCAGTTTTATTTATCTGGTAAAATTTATTTCTTATGGGATTAAACCATTCCCACTTGTATGTTTTGATGCCCGACACTAGTTTCCAGCCTGTGGGGATTGGGAACGCCCTTTGGGCCATGCCGTGGGCTGGCTCGGGTGACCGTTCTAGGGCCGAACCAACTTGGTTCGTGACAAGACAACCTTCCATCGAGCAACTCTTGCTACAAATTCTTCTTATTATGAGTATTCCGTGATGTGTAAATTCCTCTACTTTCCTAACTACATGAATTTATAGTAGATTTTTTAATTTAATTCTGATGGATTTTCTTATTCAATATTAGGTTCTTAATGTCCATGAACACCAATTTTATCATATTGCTTGAATTTCTCACCATGATAACCACAACATCCCATAGCCCAAGGAGTGATCAAAGTAATAACAATAAAAATTATAGATCTCAAAAGTTTACCTTGATTTAATTAAAATTCTTCCTTATCATGTTAAAGTCATTGAAATTATTAGTTGTTGACTTCCCCCTTGACATTAGCATGTGAGATAGCCTTAGAAATAAGAACACCCTATTCTTCGCTATTGGAATCTCATACATATTGGAAATAAATTTTATAAGTTACAAAGTAGTGTTCACTTATAATAGGTTAAAATCCAAATCCTGGGTGAAATCTAAATCAACCATAATTCTTTATTATCTAGCCTTTTCCATTCTCCCCTCTTCATCACTTCTAGCTTGGTACCCATCAATAGTAAATCAAAATCCCTCTGTCATAGACTATACTCTTTCCATATCTTTTAGAATCCAAAATACACATCTTCAAACTTCTCCACCCAGAAATTACCCCCATCCAACACCATAACTTCTTGTGATAGTGAACTCACACTAAATTATGAAATACATACAAGATTTCATAAACTATTGACTGGAATTCTCCTAAAGGGAATAAGGTATAAATATTCTGTTGAACCAAGATTTGAAACACCATGGACAAGATTAAGTTGTCTAAAACTCTACAACCAAGATCTAATAGAAATTTTTAGAAATCATATGAACTATCAATCACTTAGGTGTTACCATCCAAAATATACACAATATAAAATAATCCCTCTAGAAAATAGGCAATTATAAGGAACCACATGAACTCAACGCACCATAACTTAGAAGATAACCAAAACTAAGTTTACACAATGAATCATACAAGATATGAAAAATAAAGGAATATATGAAAGACAAATATTTAAATAAATAGAGGAAAAATAACAACAAAATCCTTTTACATGGTTTAAATATGAGTTTTAATCCATGGGGGGAACACTGTAATACTTTTATTAATGAATAAAAATATTATTAAAATGTTTTATCATTTATCACTACAAGTGATTTCACCCTAATAATATAGTAGAGCCGAGATGGTGTAATCATACACTACTAAATTTTAATATCTATGGGGATAATTCCATCTATATATGTTCTCCAAAGTCATCCCTCTAATCTATCAAAGACTCCTACCGATCTAAAAATATTTTTTGGAACACAGTTCCCACTTTTATAAACTCCAAAAAAACAATCTTACATATTCTCTATAAGGATTATTACACAATACATTTTCCAAAAAACCACAAGTGAAAGAATATTACATATGATTCCTAAAGAATCTTACACAATCACTTTACGTAACCACAATACCTCCATCAGACTAATCAAAGGGTAACTTCTGATTGTTAACATCTGGTCATCCGACATCTGGATATCTGAACATTGGTCATGCTGATCTACCATATCTATCTATAATTAGATTCTGGGATACAAGAATCACTTGTTCTGGTAGTTCTATAAACTTAGATGAAAATGTTTTTCATGTGACTTGAGACTAACAAAAACATACCGTATTCTAAACTCACAATTATAAAATCATGTCTCAATTTTATATACTATTTTTGAATAGTTGAAATTTATAATGCCTATAGGATTAAATCTACTTTATTATAACATGATTTAATTTTTTTGATATAGATCTCACCATTTTTTTGATATTTATTAGTAAAAACAAATTTTTGTGAGATATTTTTTTTCCTATCATATTTGATTTATCCATTCTTTAACTTCACAATAAAAATTTCACTATCCTAAAATAAAATAATGATAATATAATTATTTATAGTCAATCCACAGTTTTTTCTGACATGATGAGTAATTGATCTCAACCAAAAACATTTTTCGACTTACCTCATAAATTGTAATCTAATCAATTTGATTTCAGAGAGTTGCAAAACTTATTTATTTTATAGAACACAATGAAATATTCATTTCACTATATGTGAATAAATGTCCAGTTTAAGATCTAACTTTATATGGATTAGAAAAAAATACAACATCAACATAGCCAACCAATTTTGGTTATGTATTTCCTAACATGTAATCATTTATACCCTTTAAATATTAATTAATAGGAGAAGAAAATTACCTTGCATCTAATTTATTATAATAAGACCTTGTAATATTTTAAAGGCAGATATAGGAAATTACGTGCGTATATTTCATGGATAATTAAAAAGTTTTTTATATTTAATTATCCAGAGACAAATAAATTCTTCATTATCCCCTCATGTAGAAAATACATCACACTTGTAAATAAGATATTTAATGATAAATTAGGGAAAACCCATTCCAAAATTTAATATTTCATCTTATAGATGATAAATTTAAAATACAAAGACACCCCTTAAATTTTTATGATCAAACATTTCTATGATTTTAGAAACTCTTTAAGAGTTATAAAGTTTTCCAAAAACATTAATTTTTTGATTTAGAATAGTCATGGGATGATAAAATAATTTTTTATATTCTTTGTTTTATAAATATTTATAATTCTTTCAAAAAATTTAATATACTTAAGAAATTTTGAAACCTTTACAGATTCATTTATAAATATTGCATTTTATGTTACCATATAGATAAAAAATGAAAAAACAAATTAGTTATAATTCAAATTTAATATAACTAAATTCATTAAAATATAAATTCTATAATAATCACATTCGCATTCAATAGCCTTAGTGGATCATATAACCAATCCAAAACATCACAATTTAAACATAGCACATAATTATTCAATTATTTTTTCCCAATTATTTTGATGTTGAAATCTATCAAAATCCATTATTATAAATATTTGGATAAATAATTCAAAAATTGAAATACATCATCAATAATAAATAATGAGATCTTATAATTTATTTAATACCACTGTCAATTCTAGGAAAATATCTATAAATATATTTTATTATTGATATATTCACAATTAAATTTAAAATAATAATTTATTTATTTATTTTCACTCACAATTAATGATGTTTTTATATAACTAATTTGACCTCCTTTCTAAAGGTTATTATAAATATATCAAAGTATTGATTTTTATCATTTTATAACTAAATTATTCATATAATTATTGTACGATTATTATAAACGGGAGGTTTTGGAAAATTTCATATATGGAATGTTTTGATAAATATTTATTTTAGTCAACATGAAAAACATGCAATATATATCCACCAATAAATAATAATACATGTGACCATTTAATAAATTCATATTTCATAAAAGATTTATATGGTTTACATGGTAGGTGGGTGAACCCATATATATTCAATAATTTACATTACAAATAAATATTATAAATTCACTTCCAATACCACTAGTTATGATATAAATAGTTTACCTTAAATATATATAACCCACGGTCACCACTTAGTTCTAATATATTCTAGTAGAAATTTCCTCCCGGTCAAGATCATGTATATGACAATCCATGCATTTTTAATGATAATTTTTATATTTACTTTAAACATGTATATATATTTATACCATTCCTCAAAGGATGTTATATAATCTACTATATACTCAATATACATTTAAAATTATTATGTTTACTTCATATCATAATAGAGGTTTTATTTAAAGGTTAAATAAATTTCCTTAACATGATTTGTTATTTTTATCTATTTGAAGAATTATTTAATTATTGAATATATTATAACTAGACATTTATTTTAATTACTTTATATTGATATCTATTATTATGATATTATTATAAATAATTTTATCAAATTATGAAACAAGAATATGATATTTTATTTGAAAAAGAAATAGTTTTTTATTCTAAATAAATTGTTTTCTATATATTATATGTTTATATTTTAAAATTAAATTTATACATTTTATAATTAAATTTTCATAAAATGGAATTTATTTTTGGTGTCTTGATGTCTAAAATATCTTAGGGTAACTTTTTGATATTTTTTTGAGAAAAAATATTTTTTTGCGAATAGTAAAAGAAATATAGTTTTTATGAATACTGTATATTTTATGAGGCGATCATGATATAAATATGAAATAACTATGTTCAAAACTTATGGAATTTATCTTACATGGTAATATACACAAAATATAATATAATTATTATTAAATTAATATAAATTAACTATTATGTAAATATAAATATGAAAACATTTATTGGTGCCGACACAATGCTTGCGCATCATTAGAAAATCAAAATTGGATTCTTTAAGATGGTATCTAATAAGGTATAAGTCTTTTATTAACCTTAAGAGATAAAATTATGACTAAAAAATGATACTAACATATATTTATTAATTTCAGATCTATATAATAAGATAATTATCCAAATGCTTGCACAAGGTAAGAAAAGTCAAAATTCTTATCTTAAAATTTTTATCATGATATTAATGGGGAAAAAAATATGATGAAAAGTTTTTATAAGATGTTATTGATTAATAATAAATTATATTTATTCCCTTAATTTATTTTTAATATTAAAAAATCGGATAAATATCTAAAATACTTATACAACATTGATGCAACGATTGTGCAAGTAAGAGAAAAGTAAAATTAAATGGTTTTTAAAATATTTAAAGTGATAATATGTCATGAACCCCTCAAATTTTACCTATCCTAGGTTGTAAATAAATATAAGGATTGAATCTCGAAGATTTCCTCTAATAGTTCATGGGTTGGTGACTAGCACTAGTGATATAAATCACATAATGGAAGACATTACCCTCAATATATAAATTCAAAGACAAGAGATAAGATGAAAAACACTAATCAACAACACATCACATAAAATAAGATTATATACCATATAATAAAAATCCAAAATATATGATATGAAATATATAAAATTATCTAAAATAAAGAACCAGAATTCTATTATACAGAAGTACCAATGAAAACACCCTATTCTAAGTTAACACATTCCATATCAAACACCAAATCCCTCTTAATTACCCAAAAAAATAGTTTATATATATGTATGGTGTGCATAACATGTATAATTAGTAGGATCATACCCAAGGTCTCTCATGAAATTGTGATAAGAGCATACTAATACTCCATTGAAAGAACAACAGAGCTAAAATGCACCTAAAATTGGATATCTAATCACCCCCAACCTCACGAAGGTGCAATCACCAAGTAACAAATCCAAATATAGTAATATAATATAAAAATAACATAATTAAAGCCACCTCACAACCACTTACCCTCTAGTTTACTTCTCTCACACCCCAATGTTGACATCTTTTCCTCCTATAACTTATAAAACCACTGATCATATATCCCTAACCTCATCACCATCCATGTGTCTCATATCACAGGTAATAGGGTATCATGAACATTAATTATATTAAAGTCATCCCCTCCTCCTTCCATGCATGTCTCCACCATGAATCACATTGAATTATACCACCAACTGGTAGTCTATCATCACCAGGCATCACCGACAACAAGAACTTCACCACAATGCATTACCACTAACTATGATATCATCACTATGCATCACCATAAACTAAGCTACCATCACTAGGAATCATCACCAACTAAGCCATTATCACTTTACACATCAGTTGAATAGAGAGTGAGGGATAAGGGGAAGTCATCCATATACACTCACAAACCTATATGTTGGGAAAAACAATCTGAATCCAAAACATTTTGGCACTGAGAAGGATATATAAATCAGGTGGGGTGCATTTGGATATTATATGAAAATAAAAGAATAGATGTTCATACACATAATAACCATCCTAATGGTCCACATAAAACAACACTAGCATAACCCATGATAATACCACATGACCCCATGAAATCTATCAACTACTCCTCCCATATCTAAATGTAACACACCACACAAAATATCCATACACAATCCAAAATTACTTTATTCACAAACTCAACCATTTCCAAATTCACTATTAGCCACCACATTCATGTTTATTAAGACATTTATTTAACCTCCTAATTATATATTTAATGAAAAACTACTCTTAAGAGCACTTTATATTTAATTCCAGCCATTAAATATCAATACCAATCATTAGCATTCATTCCCATACCATTCCATTTTAAATTATTCATTACTAACCACATGCCATAGCTACTTGGAAATTATAACCATACCCCAAAACACAATAGTTTAATCATCTATCCATAATTAACATCACATATCATGTCAATTCCATCATAACATCCCAATAATCATTCAATAAAAACCATGCTCTGTTAAAAAAAACTAGTCCACAACATATCTCATGCCAACTAACCCCACCCCTACTGTCTCAATACATCATGCACATGAATAATACACAAATATCACCATATAATCCCCATAAAAATCCATTAAAGCACAATAATAATAAAAAACACCCCAAAAATAAACAAAAAATAAATATCAAACCAAACAATTTCCACAATTCCCATTTAAATAGGTCTTTCATACTATTTCATCATCTCTCAGATGGGTGCTTTCATAGAATTTCAAAATTTACACCTAACTGATTCATATCCATATTTAAGTGATTAAACTATTATAAATGATGAATTAAAAAAATAAATTAAAATAAGGGTTCACATTGAATGGAAGAAACAATCAATAATTATAATAGAATCAAGTTATTCAAAAACATAATCAAAGATAATAAAAAAACATGGAAACTAGAAAACACATGAGAAAATACCCCATTAACTTTGATTTTATTAAAGATAGTTTATTATATTGTTTAGGTAAGTCCTTAATATACACTAAAAGGGAAAACAAAATTATACTAATTTAACATATGCACAAAAATTTGGAGAGAGATCGGATCCCCTACCTTAATTAAGGATTTTTGAATTATTATGAAAGATAAAAATAAGAATATGAGATGTTGACGTGACCAAAATTGAACTAAGAAACCCTCAAAACCTAAATCATAACATCCCCCATCAATATATCACCAAAAATTCACCCAAAACCATTATTCCCATGAACACAACCTTCTCCATATAAGTAAAGAGGAGGAAAAAATAAGCGAGGAAAGAAGAGGAACTCACATCTGATCACCCAAAATCAATCTCTTGTAGTTGGGAAGCAAAGCAACTAAAAAGGGGTTGAAAGACCTCCTGAATACACACCTAGGTCTTCCAAGATTCTAGGGAAAGTATAGGAGAGGGATAATTTTCAACGAGGATCTATAATTTATACAAAATGGATCTTTAAAGGGACCATAATCCAACACCCCTAACCATGCTATAGTGAATAGGGTTTTACCCCAAACCACAATTCAAGACAAGGTTCTATGCCATAATAGACCATAGTATAAATTCACTTTATAACCCACTCCTTAGTCAACAACAAGATCCTATAAACTTGGGAAAGGATGTGGTTCAATCCATTCACCACATCGTAACTACCCCCAAATCAATAGAGATATAAAATCTAACCTCCCATGAACCTATACCACAATAACCATCCATGCCATAGAACCAAAAACCAAAATGAAACCTCTATACCATAGCTCACCACGACACCATTTCCACCATAAAATAATAGAACCACCAAAACTGACCTCTCTAGGACTCTTTGTTATACCTTTTCTCCATGTCACATCCACCACTTAGGAGGTAAAGAAACTAAAACCATCACCTATATTCCTCCCCTCCACAAGGACCCATGCTACACGACAACCATGGGATCCACCCTTATGTGAAACTCCAACCACCCTTATGTAATATCTTTAAACCACAATAGAAAATCCCACACCAAAAACCTAACCTTACACAAGACCCCTATGGTGAAACTTAAATATCCATGACATAATCTGTTTCCCAACCAAAATCTCAGCTCCAACCCTCCAGCTTCTCCTCAAACCTTCTCTTGGAACCTTTATCACTTAAAACCAAACAAATTAAAAATCTATAAGATCTGGTATGTTACATTAGATTCCTCCCAAATTATTTTCATCCTTGATAATCAAATAAAAACCTATAAAAAAGGGAAGAATGAGGGTATTTAAATAGTTATCCCATGAGATAACTCTAAAGAATCTCACCACCACTAAAACACGACCATTAAAAAGGAGGGATGAGGTGTATAAAATAGGCAAATCCAATATCCAAAATAATAATATTAGGGAATATACCTCTCAAATAGGATTAAACCACTACTAAGATATAAGGATCATTATATGATCAATGGATAAAAGTTTTCTCATATAGACAGTCATGTTTTCAAAAAATCAACCAAGGGTCAAACATCTTACTCTCACCTAGGAAACCAACCATTTCCTCACAACCCAATGCATATTAGCATCCAACAAATCACAATAATTTTCATAATTTAAACCACACAAATTTTAAAAAACACCACATATATATCCATAATAAATTCAACAAAAAATGTACATCAATCAATACAATTTTATTATGAATTTCACGTGAATTTAATGTGTAAAATAAGAATATCATCACCCAGTTTCATATTTAAAAATAATTATTTTCCTTACAAGATTTAAATTATTATCCCTTTATTTTAAAGTGATTCCATCAAGCCAATCATATTAGAAATACAAATAGTACTACAGGGAATACCCTTTATAAATAATCTCTTCACACTGATTTTAAATAGAAGACATGGAAAATACACTAATGATTTTTATTATGGAAACACATCATATTAGAAATCCATAAGTATTACTATTCGTGGTTTGAAAAATATATTTTCAAAAATAACATATCAAAATTTCAAGAAAAAAAATAACTAAATAGTATATTACAATCTACTCTTAATTTATTTAAATTCATTTTGAAGAAATCATCACATTAGGCACTTCAATAGTTTTACATAGGTATGCTCCCAAATGAAAATCCAAACAAGATTTATCCTCATGTATCATGCTTGAAATTGTTAAAATAAATATTCATTAAATATCATACTAAAAACTAAACATGATACTATGTTACATTTATGAGGATATGATTTTACTTAAATATTTTGATACTAAATGCTTAATAAAAAATATGATTGGAAACTTGTTTTTCTAGGGTCATTAAAAAAACTACACAAATATTATTTATAATTATACATGGTTATCTAAATAAATAATCCATACATCACCTTTATACATGATTATTTATTTTTCAACAACTACGTATGACATAAAATGCATAATTGGATTTATATCACATAAATACTTTGGCATTACAAAACACTAATCATTATTGAAAATAAGAAGTGGTCTATTAATGTATAAATATTAAAAATTTCAACCACTGAAACTAAGAATGTTTTCATTATTTCAATAATTACATAATTAATTGACCAAGACCTAACCTCTCAATAATAAATTCATGAATTTATATAATACATCATGAGTGGGATGTAACACATGAAACACTAAATTATAAAAGAATAAAGATGCATCTAGGAATGGATTAAAAAATCATTTTAGTACAACAACATGGAATACCTTAAGGACAATTTTTTGATGAAGGCTTTAAAAATATCATAACATGGACACATTAATCACACCTTAATATCATAAACATAGTTAAACATTTTATGAATTTTGATGATAATATGGGAATTAAATTTAAGAGGAAAATATATTATAAAAGGCATGGTATGAAAAACTGATACATGAAATTATAACAACATATCCTAGGAGGTTCTCCTAGCATTCTTGATTAAAAGTTATTATATAATTATAACATGCTTAAAATTCTCACATAATAATATTGGTAAAATATTAATTTGTTTATTAATATATTATCATAATGTTAAATTATCACTTTGTTTTTATATATTTACCCTATCGTGATTTATAATTAATCCAAACATGGAATAATAAATCATGAAAAAAATATAATTCATAAAATCCATAACTTATCTTGATTAGAATGGAATTAAGAACAAATAAAATAACACATACTCTGGCATGCTTGAATAGAAAATCACATATACCATTTTAAGAATTTTGAAAATGATGTCTATAACAACAAAACTACGCATCATATTATTTCATCAAGTCAAATAGGTTAAAAATCCATAAATATATTATGATTTAAATTTTTATGATCTCATACTTTCATTTAATTACAAACATATTTTTTTTACTAACTAGGATTTAACACATGGCGTGATATTTCATATGAAGAGATGTTAGATTTTAAAGAATGAAATTTTTTCCTTGAAACCCTTAATTTTTTTTTGAATAAATCATAAGTTTTACTTTAAAACAACATGTTTTCCCCAAACCCATTTAAATGAAAAAAATTTAATCTCCCTTTAAAATGATCCAGTAATAAAAACTCCATTATTAAGGAAAATTCCTCCCAAACAAAGAACAACACAATTTAAACAATTCTAATATACATTACTAAACATCACTACACGCATTATATAACAACCCAAAAAAGTTCACAAGATCAAAACTATCAATATCAAGCCAAACTTTAATAAACATTTCATTAAAATTTAAATGGAATCAACTAATCAATAATTTAGTCAGTTTAATTTTTCATACATTTCAGGGTATTAATATTTCAACCATTTATGAAATATAAGTTTAAGATGATTTAAATAGTATGAATCAATTTAAAATGATTTAATTATAATTATAAAAACCTACTGATATTAATACACATTAGCATAAGTAAAAACTGTAAAAATATTTAAAAATAAAATCATAAATGTAATTATTGAAATGATTCATGCACTCTTCATTACCATCCATTACCATTCATTTCCATCCCATTCCATTTCAAATTCTTCGTTACTAACCACACTCCTTAGATTTCAAGAAACTATAACCATACCCCAAAATACAATATTCCAACCATGTCACTATGACCAACATCAGATACCATGATAACACTATCAAAACAACCTAACTTTAACTAAATTATAACCACACCAACCACCACAAACTAGTCCACAACACATCTCACACTAACTAACCACAATCTCACTACCTCAATATGATCCGAACTTGAACTTATGACAACCATCAAAACAATATCCCAAAAAAAACTATGCAAGTACAAGAATAACATAAAGAACACCAACAACACATAACAATATATTTCATCTCCAAATATTTCTATAATTTTCATTTAAATATTTATTTTATGACATTTAATAATCTCTCACATGGGTGCTTTCATAGAATTTACATATTTATACACAATCAGTTCATAGACATATTTAAGTACTTAACCTTTTATGAATGGTAAATTTTAACAATCAATAATGTCAAGGTTCACATGGAATAGATAAAATAACGAATAATTACAACACCACCAAGTTATTCAAAAAAATAATCAATAGTAATAAAAAATATGGAAACTAGAAAACACATGCGAATATACTCCCTTCCCTTTGATTTAAATAAAACTAGTTC
Organism: Viscum album; assembly: GCA_963277665.1. Classification (NCBI taxonomy): domain Eukaryota; kingdom Viridiplantae; phylum Streptophyta; class Magnoliopsida; order Santalales; family Viscaceae; genus Viscum; species Viscum album. Next base: position 1,224,480,487 of record OY728159.1, read on the forward strand.
ATTATATTATTTAGGTCAATACTTACCATCCAGTTAAAGGGAAAACAAAACCACACTAATTTCACATATGAAAAAAAGATAAGGATAGAACTTGGATCCCATACCCTAATCAAGGATATTCAAATCACCGCACAAGATCCAAGAAAGAAGAAGAGTTGTCCATGAGACTAGGATTACACCAAGAAACCCCCAATAACCTAAATAATAATGTTCTACATACATATATCACTAAAAAATCACCCAAACCAACTATTCCTATGTCCAAAACCTTTTATGGATAAATAAATAGAAGGAAAAAAATAAGAGACAAAAGAAGAAGAACTAACCTCCGATCACCAAGAATCAATATCTTTATGTCTAGAATAAAATCCCCAGAAAAGGGGTTAAAAGGCCTCCCAAGGACACACTTAGGTCTCCCAATATTCAACAGAATGGATATGAGTGTTATCATTTTCATACTGGTAGTGTAGTTTATACCAAAAAAAATATGAAAGGGATCATGGTGAAACACCCCTAACCATGCCATTGGAAATTGAGTTCTACCCCAAACCATGGAACAGGACTAGGTGCTACATCACAATAGACCTCAATATAACCCCCTTTGGAATTCATACTATAGTCAATAGAAAAATACTATATATTTGAGGTAAGGCTGCGATTTAAACCATGAACCATGTTGCAACTACCCCCAAATTAATAGAGATATAAAATCTAACCTCCTTGGTTCTTACACCACAACAACCAATCACACTATAGAACCAAATACCCAAAGAAAACCTCTACACTACAACTCACCTCCATAACATAGCCAACCTCAAAAAAAAAACATAACCACTAAAACCAACCTCTATAGGAATCTATGTTGTAGCTTATCTACACACTTCTGCCACATCTCAGGAGTTAGAGACACCAAAACCATAAAATCTCTTCCTCTATGTTGTAAGGACCCATGCTATGCTAGATTCATAGGATTCAATATTATACTAAACTACAACCAACCTTATGCAAGATCTATATTTTGTAAGAGAAAAGGACACACCATAAACCTACCCTTATGCAAGACCCCTCTGGAGAAACCTAATGTTCCATGTCATAATCTATTTCCACAGTAGAAATCTCACCACTAACTCCAATATCTTATCCTCAAAACTCCTCCTGACACATTAATCACCCAAAATCATTCAATGTAACAGGCCAATAGATTTATTTCATTACATAATATTTTGAATAATTATATTCTTTTATGGTTTTAGGGGATGAAAATGATAAGTGAGAAATTAATTAACTATTTAAATATGAATTATATAGGTATCTAGATATTTTTAAAGTCAAATTATGATCATAAAACTGAAAATTAATTTAAAGAGTATTTAATGTTAAAAATGATTTATAGAATTACTAAAAAATCATAAAAATTTATCTTGAATCATGTGGGGATGGGGGATGATCGATCATATCATCAAGATTCCATTTATCTGCCACTTTATATTTTAAAATTAAATTCTTGACCCTCAAAGATTGAATATTTTCAAAAAAATCCATCAAATATTTACTATTATAGGGGACTCATTTTTATATTTCCCAATCACAACTAAAGTTAAGTATTCTCTCCATATTATACCCAAATCCATCTCAAATAATACTTTTCCATGTTTATAAAGATCTAAACTTTCTAAAAGTCATTTATATGAATGGTTTAGACTTAATTCAAAGGATATTATTCAAATAGAAAGGAGGTTAGAGGGCATACAAAGAGAATTAGGACCTGTAGAAAGGATTTTTTCCTTTAAACTTTTATATCAAAAGTTTTGAAGCCTTTTTCTAAACTATTTCTACCAATGTTCATATTCATTATATTGTGTTATAAACTTCATTATCAATACATATATTATTTCTTAATGTAATTTTCTACCAGTCTTGACTTTATTTATAAAAAATAAAATAAATATATTTTCACATTTCTCACACGGGACATTTTCTATTCTTTAAAAAAGTGTGAAAGAATTATATTTTTAAATTTTTTCGTTATGATTACATTTTCCTGCCACCTTTGGTTTTTTTTCAAATCTTCTTCGACAGGTTATCAAGGTTTTCTATAGTTTTTTGTCCTCATTTTTTATAAATTATTTATATTGAAATATAGTTATTAAATATGCAATGGGGTTAATTTCTTATAAATCATATAATTTTTAGTTTTAAAGTATTTTTATCCACAATCTTTTTTGTATGTTCTAGGAATTACTCTTCTCCGTGATATTAAATAATGTTTAATGTGTTATTTTAAATTTAATCTTCATTTATGATATGGTTTAAATGTTTTGGTTAAAAAGTTTTAAAAAATAAGTTTAAGAGTTTTATGATAAAAGTGAATGTTTTTAAATGTTTTGTTCAAATTATAGTACTTTAGAATTGTATATGGTGATGGGTCAGGCTAGGATATAACTCTTCAATGCATTGAAGAATGATTTATTCTCTAGATAAATGATGTTGAAATTAAAGGGTTATTTTATTCTATTATGAATGATGTTGGAATTAATCGGCTATGTTATTCCAATAAAAATGATGTTGGAGTTAAAAAGTAAAGTTATTCTGTTTTGAATAATTTTGGAATTAACTCTTTAAGTTAATACGTTATAGGTTTATTATGTTGTAGTTAAGTGGTTAAGTTTTCTAATTATGGGTTTCATGGGAATTAACTATTTAAGTTATCCCATTACAAGTTATTATGGGTGATGTGAATATAATGTTCCAAGTAACCTTAATATTTATTCTATTGATTTTATACTTTCTTATGATATTTTTAAAGGATATTTTTTGTGAAAATAAAATAATTCAAGTTCGAATGTAATTTTATGTTCTTTTAAAGGCTCAAGGTTTTTAAAGGAATTAATTTTAATGGTTTTTTTCAAGTATTTCAATGGAATATTTGGTTTTATGTTTATTTTATACCCCTTACTATGTTTCATTATCATCCCACATTTTCATAATATTTTCATAGGTCTTAAGGATGAGTGGGAATTATTATGAAGTCTATATTTGAATAAGATATTTTTTCCTTAAATAAATAAATTATATCATTTAAAGAGTTTGTCTTAGTAAAAAAAATGAACATTTAGAAGAAAAACTACGTGTTCTGATATGAAATAGTTTTTGTTAATTCTATGAAAATCTAAACATAAAAGGTATAGGGTATGAAAACTATGTAATATTTTATATAAATAAGGTAATTATGGGATGGTTATGTTACGGTATTTAATATTTGTATCAAAGTAGGGTTTATATAAATTTATAGGTTAGGATGTTGTTACATGCGTATAATCTAAATGATTTAGAAAAAATTTTGGGGTTAATATGTTGGTTTGGTATTATATTTTTGAAGTATTAGATAACCTTAAGGGTTAGTATGTTAAGGAGAACTATGGTTATTTTTGGGGGTATAATTAAAAAGGATAAAAACTTAAATCAACTTTGGTTGAACCAAAAGAGTTGAATAGAATGTGTCTCAGTTTAGAAAATCTTAGTATTTATTTTTCTAATTCATATAATAGTTTACTGTGATTTTATTTGATACAACCACACTAACCATTTTTGTTTTTAGTAAATGACTTAAAATAAGATAATGAACTCCTCATAATATTCTTCATTTCATGAATAAAACTATATTTTTTTGGATCTAATGATCCATTATTTATTTATTTCTATGCTTCAAGAAAGAAAAATTCATTTTTGACATTATTCGTTTGGAATATGAAGTTAATCAGTGGTGGAATCTGATCAAATCACAAAAACAAGGATGGAATTACACTTACAAACTATATAGGAATGAATTATGTATAATTATAATATCCTCAATCCTAAAGGTAAACAAATTCCACAAGATCAAGAAAAATTAATATAAATCTATTAGGGGTTATGTAGGAAAGATCACCCAACTATAAAGGTATGCCTTTGGAAATTCATTCACAAGTATGAGTATTATAAAGGAAAATACATGGTTTAAGAAATATTTATTTTAGAAACTATAAGTTTCCTAGTCATAAACAAGAAATTATATCTGATATTATACCTATTTTAATATAAACTACTTTTAGTGAGGACAAATTAAAATTGTGAGGACTAAATTTCTTTACTGGGGAGGAATGTGAAAACCCATGTATTTTTAATAATGATTTATATGTTTACTTTAAACATATATATATATTTATGTGTGTGTGTGTGTGTTTATAACATTTCTAAATGGATTTTATAAAATAAACAAGTTACTCAATATATATTTGAAATTATTATGTTTACCTCATCTCATAATAGTTTTTTTTATTTAATTCTTGAGAAAATTTCCATAACATGATTTGTTACTTTTATATATTTAAAGAATTATATAACAATTGAATATTTTATAAATGGGTTTTTATGTTAATTATGTAGTGTTATATTAATGTTTATTATTATTATAGTTTTAGAAATAATTCTATAAATGTATGAAATAAGAATATGTGTTTTCATTTGGAAAAGAAATATTTTTTACCAGGAAAGTTCAGGATCCGAGTGTACTCGGTCCTCAAAATTTATTAAGGAAAATGAAAATACAATGATGGAGAAATGTGGTGCATAAAACACCACCAAACACAAAAGTGAAAAACTAATTCCACCAAAAATACACACCAGCAACATCCCCAACAAAAATAAAAATAACTGGAAGCTAAGTAGCACTACAAACACACCACTCACCTTGCAATGTTCAAGATCACCTACTCCCATCCTAGAAGTGAATCCTGAGGAAGTAGGCGCACCATCTCTATCACAATGACCTGTCCGAAATCTCCATTATGATGTGATGCACCAAAGTCAAAAACCCAACAAACACCCACATGTTGAGGCTATCAACCCACATCCCCCGACCGCCATTCCGCTATCTAAACGATGCTACTGAGGTCACCTAATCCTACTAGAGCACCACCTGCATGAGAAGATCTTCCAGGATCCCACACTCTAGCTCCATCACTGTCATCAACATGCAACTTTCCAGCACACCTTGTCGGCACATAACCCTTGCTGGCATGTTCTCATCCGATCCCTGTAGAACCAAATCCCCAAGTATCAAGGACACCGTGCTCTAAGGCATGTCGTTGCCATCACCATCCAAACAAACACTAGCCAGCACAGCCTACGCCATCATGCGTCGATCCAACCACCAGCCTTCGCCTGCCACCGCCGTCACAAACCCATGTGTGATCTCTTGGTTTGTTAGGAGGCCACCGGGATCCCAGAACCATCGTGCCTCATGCATCCGCCATTTCCTCCATCACAAACCGATACTGCACAACGCCTCCGACAACCCATTTCTCTAGCCTAGAACCACTTGCCCCCACCATTCGACCCCTGCAAAGGTCTCTAATCTACAAGACCGGACAATCAGCATCATCGCCACAATAATCCACGTCCCAATATCATCATCGCCAACAAGATCATCACCGTCCCGGAACAAAGCATCTCCACCAGGATCCCACATCATCGGAACCCTCCATCACTACCGTGTGAAATCCCCTCCTTCAAGGTAAAGCGCAAATATTCCACCAGGATACCAAAATATCCCCTCCATCACCGTCGAGATCCCCAGATCTCCACACCATACATCATCTCCGTCGATATCCCACATCCTAGGCTTGCTCCCCACATCATTGCTGCTCTAACCGAGACCAACATAAGCCCCATGATCATCAAGGTTGGTTATAATACTCTGCACCCTCGCAACCCATCATTGCCGAAACAAAGCCACCGTCACCGCTCGCACAAGACCCGATTTCTCTGGAACCATCACCAAATCTAATGGAATTTATTCCTCCTTAATTTCATCATAAAAAACATTCCTTATACCCAATTTTCCACATGCAGAAAACATCTAAAAGTGGCTAACAATATTAGAATCACAAGAGATTATCACGTGGCCATGAGATTCATGAGAGTGACTCTATCCAATCTTGAGAGAGAAGCTCTCCATCATAGTTTTTTATTTTAAACAACTCTTTCTATATATTATATGATTCTATTTAAAAGTTAAATTTCTAAATTTTAGAATACAACTTTGACAAATGTAATTTATTTTTGGTTTTATAATATAAAAATTATATTAGGGTGATTTTTTTGTGACTTTTGTAAGTAATTTTTTTGGATAATAGTAAAAAATAAAGTTTTATATAAATATTATTCCATTAATATAAATTAATTATTATGTCAAGATAAATAGGAATTTTTTTTTGGTGTTGACGCAGTTTCTACATAACATTGGAAAAGTAAAAATTAGTGTCTTTAAGATATTATCTTGGAAGGGATAAGTATATTTTTGATCTTAATAGAAAAAGTGATTACTCATAAAAAATATTGATATATATTTATGAATATTATGATTATATAATAATACAATCATCCAAATTCTTACTCAACACTTGCGTATGGTAATAAAATCCAAAATTATTATCTTAAAAATGTTATCATAATATAAAAGAGGATAAATAATATTATGAATGATTTTAGATGATTTTATTTTAGAATAATAAATTATATTTATGTTACTAATTTTTTTAATGTTAAATAATGGGATAATTATTAAAAACACTTAAAAGCGATTCGGGACACAAGGTAAGAAGTTTTTTCTTTAAACTTTACTATAAAAATTTTAAATACTTTTTCTACACACTTTCTCTTCCATGTTCATGTTTTTTATTTTAGGTTATAAATTTTCTTATATTTAATTCTATGATTTCTTAAGTTCATTTTATATTGACCTTGACTTTCTTTACAAAATAATGAAATAAATCACTTTTCACATTTTTGACATGGGTCATTTTATATTCCTTACAAAAGTGTGAAAGGATTACATTTTTATGTGTTTTTTCCTGATCACATTTTCCCTCCACGTTCTTTGGTTTTCTTAGGAAATATTATTCTCTATGTTTTCATGGTTATATAAATTAATTTTTAATTATCATCATTTTATAAATTATATTATTTGAAATAAAATTTATTAAAAATGAAATGGGGTTATTTTCTTATAAAACATCTAATTTCGAGTTCTAATGTATTTTCCTCTACACTATTTTATGTATTGTCCATTATTTTATCTTCTCCATGATCTTAACTAATGTTTCATGTGTTCGATTAAATTTAATATTCATTTATGGGTTGGTTAAAAGGTGTTTCTTTATAAGTTGAAAATAAGTTTTAAGAGTTTTATAATAATAGGAGGAAGCTTTTAATTTTTTTATTCAAATTTTGGTACTTTTTAATTATATATAGAAATCGTAGAACCTTCTATATAGATCTATAATTCATTTATTGATGATTTATTCTCTAGATAAATGATGTGGGAATTAAATTATTAAGTTATTCTATTAAAAATGATGTTAGAATTAATTTGTTAAGTAATTATATTAAAAATGATATTATAATTAACTGGTTAAGTTATTTCATTATGGATGATGTTTGAATTAATTATTTAATCTATTAAATTATAGGTTTTTCATGTTTCAATCAACTGTTTAATTTATTCCATTATGGGTTTCATGGGAATTAACAGGTTAAGTTATTATATTATGAGTAATTATGGGTGATATGAATATGATGTTCTAAGAAACCTTCAAAATTATTATATTTATTTTATTCTGACTTATGATATTTTTTGTAAGTTTTTTAGTAAAGAACTTTATTTCATGATTGAAATTAAGGTTATGTTCTCTTACAATCTTAAATAAGTTAAATGAATAACTTTTTTATGAAGGATTTTCAAGTATTTAAATGGAATAATGATATTTTTTTATTTTATACTTCCAACTAAGTTTTATGCTCATCATGTTTTTTGAAATTATTTTCATAGGGATTAAGGATGAGTATGAATGATTATGAAATATAGCTATGAATTTGAAATTTTGACCTTGAACAAAGAAAGTTTATCATTTAAAGAGTTTATATTTGTGGAAAAAATGTCCAATTATTAGAAAAGGTATGGGTTTTTATATGCAATATATTTTCTTAATTATATAAAACTCTTAACCTAAAAGGTATTAGTTTTTTAAATTATTCAATAATTTCTAAAAATCATGTTATTATGGGATGGTTATTTCCAAGTCATTAAAATGTAATTTAGGTACACTAATTTATTAAAGGATGTTTTGATTAAGAAAATTTTATTCTCATCTTTCCGAACCAACATTAGTTGATTTTCTTCCATTTATAGTTGGTAATAAGGATTTTTTACCCATATTTAATCATTAAATGCTTAGGGTAAAGGATTTATGAAATTATTTGAATTTATGATTTTATAAACTTCTAGTTCACTCAAATTTTTATGAGTATCAATATGTTATAATGATGTCATTTAAACTTCTACAATATCATATAGAGAATAAAAAATTCTCTCATCAATGAAAATTTAGTTGACCTATATCTATTAATTAAATTCATGATTCTCCCCTAATGTATATCCTCAAATAAATTAATAACCATTTATGTGTTTATAATTTTTATTAAAATTGATCATGTATGAACTAAATTATCATAAAATACAATGAATGTATCAATATAGATAAAATTTTCATTTACCATATTTGATTCTGTTGTATATAGTATAAATAATAATGAAACCTTAAAAAATTTCCTCAAATAATTTTTTCCTATTATGAATGCTTGTTATATATAGTGGTATTCAACATCTACCACATCTAATGTATGAATATGACATTAATTTTAATAAATATATTTAAAAATTAATAAATTCAAACAAGGATTAAAAGAAAATAGTGTATTTTTTATTAAAATACATACACCACTAGGTAGGAATATATTTTCTTTTATAAGTTCATTTATTATTTTTTCACTACTACTTAAGGTACTTACATGAGAATATACTAACTATTTAAGATAATTTATTATTATAAAAAATATATGATCTATTTTATAGAGTTTAATTAATTTAATATTCTATAAAACTTTTTCTTTAAGATATATATATATATATATATATATATATAAAATATTTATGATTTTACATTATGTATATTAAACACATTTATAACATTCACATCTAACAAAAGAAAATGAAATATAAAAATAAGAAAAATAAAATAAATATATAATGTATATCAAAAAATTACATAAAAAAATACCATCTCTTTCATGATATTTTATACATTATCATCTTTCTCAACAGATTCAAGGTAAACAAAGAAATCAAAGACTTCAAAATTCATTATGTCATCTTCATGCTTCATGGTATGATGTATAAAGTTTTATTTAACAGTTTTCTAATTTACCTTAATTGACTATTAATAAAGTTAAATAAAGAGTTTTGTTGTAAAACATGTTTGTGACTGAGGACCTTTCACACCACACTAAAAACATTCACTTTCTTAATGTTTTTAATTTCTTTAGATGTGGTTATTTTTCTGAAAATTCATTTTTTATTTCAAAATATCCAGTTTAAGGATAAGAGGAGACCAAAGTTACAGACCCAAAACATCACCAGGTGGGAATCAAAGTTTCAAACTACAGAACATAACCAGTTGTCAAATTTGAATTTCAAAAGCAACACAAAACCTGATGCCTGCCTCGATTTAGGAGTCGCTAGTGTCTGCTGGAGTCACTTTGTTTTCCATCATCCATCAACAGCATTGGTAATCCACCATCGCTATCACCACCCATCACCAATCATCAGTTAGGAAGCCATTGTGATCCATCATAATCGAGGATAAGCACCAGCATCGTTGTCGAAAACACACAGCTTGAAGTATCACTGTTGTGGACCAACAAACCACCATCAGAGCATCCATTATCTTCCAGGTCGCACCTCCTGAGACATCAACTACAACTGAAACCACACAATCCCAAAAACTCACTAGGATACAATGCACCAGGATGACCTGGGTTGGCGAGAAAGATCTAGAGGCCAGAGTAGAGTTTGAAATGGGAAGGCCCAATCAGGGAGGAGCGATCTTCGAATGGACCACAAACCAAAAACTTCGGAAACACCATTGTCATCACACCAAGCAAATCCATCCAACCAGAAAAGATGAAACTTGAAACGAAAGAGAAAAATAAAAACATTGGTAAATCACATCTAAGATGAACAGAACCAGAAAGAGAAAAAAACCATTGCGAACGTGCAAAAACATTGGGAAATCACATCCAAGTGTTCATTTGAACACTTTAGTTAGTTCCCATTCCCCTTTTCATTTAATGTATGATTATGACCACCTCAAGCATAATATTTTACTCAACCTCAACCACGTCAATTATTACTACCACAACCATAATTATATGTAGTAATAATCACTTTATGGAATGAAGGTGAACCAATTGGCTTAGATTTATGATTCTTCATCAGGGGTGTATTATTATTTTTTGTAACAAGAAAATAAGAAAATAGTTCTGAAATCTTTATTAAGTGTTTTTCATTATATTATTGTTTCAAAAGAACATTAAAAACATGAAAAGTAGAAATTTTATTTTTTGTAACTTGTCAATGTTGGTAATATTTCCTTTAAATATTTTTAATTTTTTTGTTATTTTAAACATTTATGAGTTATATTCCCTTATTTACTTGAAATAATATAATATCAAATGAATCTATTCATAAATATATTTTAGTTAAATTACTTGTCTTAGATGGTTATACCTTTTTTTAAAAAATTTCACACAAAATTAAACCACCATTCTATACTAGGTAATCATTTTTAAAATCCTCATGAAGATGATGAAATAGTGATATTAGGTCTCAAGAAAGATCTTGTGTAAAATCATGATTATCAATTTTGATTCTCCCTCCAAATATATTAATATCCAAATATATCATGAAATATAGAATCCATTATAGGTAATTTGTGTTAGTGATTTTATGGGAGAGGAAATTCAGTTAATATTCACCATGAAAGAAGATCCTACTCATTATTATAAACCTTTTAAAATTTTTGGAAACCATGATGATAACATGTTGATAAATTTGATGATAACTTAGACTGAAACCATGAAGCATTTTAAAATTGTGATACAAAGTCAATAATAGATATATTGTGGTGTAGATCATAAATGAAGTGTTTTTCAATTGATAAGTAGCATACAAAAATTATATTAAAATTTAAAATGAATATGGAAAATAGCTAAAGAGAAAAATATATAGAAAAAGTAACTATTTTGATTATCATATTGACATATATATAGGCTACGTGAGAATATAATCAACTATAAAATATATTTTTTGAGTTTATTTATAGATGTAAAGAAATATTGACTTTATTTTACAAAGTATAATTCCCATGTAAAATATAATTATCCTTATGTGTTTCATTTAATTATGGGATATTTAATTTGAGGAAATAACTAATAATTTTGGTGTAGATTTTAAATGGATGATTTTTCTCAATGAATCGAGTTCAACAGGATTGAATTGGATGAATTTTGAGAATTAAAAAGTTCACTAGGAAATTATTATAGTGAGAGAGAGAATATTAACCCATTTATTATGAAGGTTTCATATAGTAAATTAATGAAAGATGGAGGAGGATTAGGTTAGTAAATAGGGGATTAATTCACCCTATTTTATTTAGTCCTCTCTATTTTGTCTCATAGAGAGAATGAAGCTTTCAAAGTTGAACTTATATCATATTAAAACCAAAAGATATGATCTTTTAATATGTGTCTTTAATAGCAATTTTTATTCCATGGAATGTAAAATAGGTGAGCAACCATAGGCAACATCAAAATGTGGGTGAATTGAAAATAAAAATAAAAAAAACCCATTAATTAAAATCTACCATAAAATCAATAAATTAGAGTTAAAAAAAAATATAATTCCAGAACAAAAAATGAAAAACATGAAATAAAATAAATAGATATATAAGTTTAATCTAATGAATTGGTTGGAAATATAAGTTTTTAGGAAAATAATTTCTAGATAATTGGATCTATGCCTTTGGATTACATGTGATCCTTTTAAGATAAAATCAAATAAGGTAATAAATTTATGGGATATTAAAGGAAACTTTTGAAGAAGGTGAGTAAATACTTAATGCTCACTCTTAAGACTTGATCATGATATATAGATGATTTATAATTAAATTAAAAAATATATGTTAAAGTAAAATATATTTAAAAAATTAAAGGACAAAGTCTAGATGGATAGGACATTGGAAATTTTAAATAGGTTCAAAATAAAAAATCCCCACATCCCTTATTTAATATTAATATCAAGTTCCTTTAACTAAAACTTATTACCTTTTAACCAAAATTGGTAAGAGGATCATATAACTGTATTCGAATAACATTGAGTACAAGTAGTGACCATATTATAATAGATTAATAAGTTCATATCCCTAAGTCTTATTCAATACATAAATTAGCATAGTTAAAGACCTTATACTTAGTATTTCTTTGATCAAAGATCAATAAAAGGTCAAGACCTAACCTTCAAGACTTCTTTAATCTAATATTATTATAATAAAAGTTCTTATACCTGGGAATTCTTTTTCACTAGGAACGAAGGATGATATAATGGAGTGAATATAATAGTGGGGTCTAGGTTTCATATTTAAATGAATATAAAAAAAGAAAGGATAAGGCATAAGGGATAAAAAATGTGACAATAAATACTAAAATAAAAAGACTAATCTTCAAAATAAATTATAAATAACAATAAAGTGAAGTTCCATGATGCATGGGTTGTACTTTTCATTAAGATGTTCGCTTTTATCTATATTGTATATCTTTATAATAGCTTCATCATATAAATCGTCCTTGCACTTTATATAGATTCCTAAATCTATCAGTTGACTTATAAATTTACTGGATTTTGTATGGATTATCTTACAAATATTGTGCATTTAACCATTTTTGATGAAGTATATTCTCTTGTATAAATTTATCTATTTTACTATTTCAGTTATTATGGGTTTTCTTATGGAAGCTTACCTATCTAAAGGAATGTGTTGAACATAGTTTTTATTTTTATTTTTATTTTTTTTAAATTTATAAAAAGGAAACAAGAATGTTTCCAATATATTGTGATAATATTTTCTTGGATGGAAGATTTTGTTCCCAATTATGATGAGAATATAGAATAAAGTCTCAACCATGGTTTCAACTAATGATAAGAACATTAAATCATTACATTAGGATTGAAGGTATACATGGACCTTGTAAGTGTGATATATTTTCATTTTTTTCTTTGTAAAAGGAAGTGATTTTTTGTCATATTTATATGAAAATAGAAGATATTCCATTAGATATTCTATTGGAGATCCATCCACATTGAAAAGACATTTGGATTGAGTTATGATAAATGATGATATTTCATAAATAATATTCATTTGGGAAGGATATTTTAAGATGGAGTGAGGGATTCTTATTAAATCATAAAAGATATCCTGGATACACAGTATACAAAATTCATATGACAGTTTAGTGTATTCACTACATTCAATAAGAATATTACAATATGATAATAGTTATGTAGAGTAAGTTGATCGATGAACATATTATATATTTGTGAATAATTTAATAGATCCAACCATAAATTTCCATCCTTTAATTTTTCAATATTTAAGAAATATATTTGGATTATGTTTGAATAAGAACTAATGTTGAGGTAGTGAAAGATTTATTAAAATATTCTAAGAAATATTAATATCTTGAATTAAGTTTTGGAGTTACTCTTGTGTTAATAGATCATAGTTTAAGTAGATTCCAATGAAATTTTAAGTCTTGGTTTTAGGTTCTATAATTCTACCATGAAGTTAAAAAATTGATACATCCTAAGTATTTCAGAAGACTTGTATGCATTTCATTGGACTTGTTGATTATTTCATAATAATTTTCGATATTTTTGAAGACTTTAAACTATTTCTTGAGGCTTGTCGAGTTTTTTAAGACTTCGTAGAATATTTAATACTTTTTCTATAGATATTATAAGATATTTATATTTTTATAAGTCTCTTAAGATGAATGAAAATTAGAAAGGATAGGATATCACTAATGATTTCATAAATGTATTAGACTATTTCATAAGACATATATAAGAACTTACTAGAATATTGAAAAGGGAAAATTTCATATGAATTAAATAATTTTATAAGAGTCTTCATTTGGAAAACTTTTTTGAAGGAATTTTGTGTAATACTTTATTTAACTCTTCATATGATTTTGTTTTACAAAATGAATTTATTTTTTTGATTCAAAGGTTAATCAAAATTTGAAGAGTTGGGTTCCATAACTTAAGATTATAGAATATAATTTAGATGACACTATGTTATTACTAAATAATAAAAATATCATGATTGTTCTTATTATCACGATACAATATGTGGTATTCAGTTATGATGGTTGAAGAAGAGAGAAAGAGTTTTTATGACATAAATATTATCTCACTATAAATATGCTTGATAGAAAAGTATAAACTTAGGCTGGAGATATTATATGAGAATAACTTCATGTCATGAATATCATAACCATGCCACAAGTGTGTGATAAAAGGTATTTTTTTGGAAAGCTACAATATAAAATATAATTTTCTATATCATGGAAATATCACTGAATATTTTCCCATGTATATGTGAAGGATATTTAAATGGCAGAAAATTTTGTGAAAGAAAGTAGTAGTCTTTGAATTTCACACGTACAATAAAATATCACATTTATTGGTATTTTTAATAGTGATATTTGACCAAGATTTGAATTAAAATAAAAACCTAATGGAAATAATGATGTGATAATGCTGCCACTATTCAAGAAATATTTACATACTCAAATCAAGAAAGATGTTCTCATGATTTAAAATAATAAAAAATACGTGAGATAGGTGGACCCTGAGAAAAAATTACTATGTATTATCCAAGTATCAAATAAGTATACTTGACACTACTACCACTCAAAAATATAACTTATGTTAAATACTAGGAAGAGAAAAAACATTGCTATGACAAGTTGATATTAGTTCATTGAAAAAGAAGAATAAGGAGAGAAAGAGAGAAACATGATCTTACTTATACTAAATAAATTATAAAATTAAGATAATGATTTGATATTTATAGACTAAGATATTTATATATCATAAATATTGAATATTATGGTTTACATTGATCATATGGATTGAGAAAACCTATAATATTGTTGTGTTAGAGGTAAATCTTGTGATTGTTGCATGGTGGGGAAGGATAACTGATTTATTAAATTCCACTGATGAGAATCAAGCTACATTATAGATCACACTTCAAGATGGGTAGGAAAAATCATTTATTCTATAAATAAAGGCATAGTTGGTTCCAAATCTAGATAACTTCATGTTAATGTTTTCATTATACTTGGTTGGGTTTAGGATTACGATTCTAAGGAGATACCATTTATCGGTCTATTTATTAATAATAAAATAATATATGTGTATCCATGGGATAAAAAACCAAAAAACTTATAGTACATAATCATCCATAGTGGAAGAAAACCTCGTTTAAAAATATTGGTGTTCTTTTTTGTTATTTCCATATTTAAGTACTTTTACGTGATCACAGATAAGGTAAGAGTGAGAAATCCATTCACCAATGAAGTGCAATAGTAATGAATGGTAATTATTTAAATTGGTTTATAAGTTACCAACACTGATTCACCCTACCAATATTTTTCATACCCCAAATGATCCTAAAAAGTGGTATCATACCAAGGTTACAACTCTAATTAGATTCTCAATAGCCTCAAGAATTGATGAATTTTGAAGTTTTTTTGAGTTTATCTATCTTAATTTTCAATGGAGTGCAGACTTAGATAATAAGTATCAATTTCTAATCAATAATATATCCCATCTAAGAATATGAATAATATAAAGAATAATTAGATGAAAATGAATATTAAGATGACGTTGCTTTTATTTAATGGGAAAAAATATTCAGTTTCCTCATTTTTTTATTCTTAAGAAGACAATTTTTTCATGGAAGGAGAAGAACTATTTATTGAATCCACTACCACAGATATGGACCACAATTAAACCTCAGGTAGTTATGAATCTCTACATGAATAAAAGGTAACTAAAATCTCTTTCCAAAACCATCCTTAATAAGAACTCAACACAAGTGGGGTAGATAATTTCTCAAAAAAATTGAATAATGGTGTATATTATATTTTGAAGAAGGCCATGCATGATATTCCTAAAACAATTCATAATAATTTATGGACTTTTAAAATAATTTTAGGAAGATATCACCCATATTTGAAAATAATGTGAGGATATATATAAGGAGGTGGTATAGAGGGTGATGATAACTCTATATCTCACCAAGAAATTTAATGATAAGAGTGATAGAATTATAGGGCTATAAGAAAATTGATTAAAATCTGAAAAGGATTAGTTTGAAGAAATCATAAATAAATATGAGTCAATATAAAGTAATGAAGAAATGTTTCATGCATTTAAAGATAAGAAAATTTACATCATTAATGTCAATAATATTTATTAGAATTCAAGAAAAATAAGATTCAGTACCATGAAAACTTTTTGTGATAAATAATCAAAATTCATAAGGATGATGATGATAAGATCATGAAGGAAATTTATTGAAGGATAAAATCAATGTAGGATGAGAAAAAAATATTTAATATGAAATTTCTTGAGCTTCAAGTCTGGCTATAAAATTAGAAAATTGATCAAGTTAAGTATTCATAACAAACTGAGAAATGAGATGCTACTATGAATAATTGCAAAGAGGATATTTTCACTAAAAGACCAATATTTTATGATAGGAATAACATGATATCACCTAATTATAAATCTATAGCATTCTATAAATAATAAGAACATTCTACACTAGAAATTTATGTTTTGTTTTTCTAATTATGGTTTTATGCATATGGTAGGTTTCAATTCAAAATATATAAAAAATGGACGATGAAAAATGGTGAAAAACCCACCACAATATCTATGATGGATAAGAGAAAGTATATAAGAGTTGTTTCACTAAATAAATCCCAAATGATGGAGAATATGGGAAAAAACAATAAGTGTTAAAATCAGGCCAGACTGATATTTAATGAAGTTATAGATCTATTGGATACTATTAGCATTATGACATATTCGAGCATAAGTATATATATTATTAGAATAATATTACAGATTTTTAAGTAAAAATAAATCTTATATCAAGTATGATCAATTTTAATTTGGTGAAAATTACACATAAAATATCAAATAAATTTGAAATTCTTGGAGTTATTCATGGAAATTTTTATCAAAGTGGTCAGAATGGTAGATCATGCATATCCAAATCATTCAAACATGTTTCAAATATTATAGAAAAGGGAATTCCAAATAATCTAAATAAATATGAGTATTCTTTGAGAAATAAGTATAAGAAATACACTAATAGAATATTCCCATGAAGTTAATGAAGAAAATCGGTGATTTCACCATGGGTTATAAGAAAAGGAAATTTTTTAAATAGGGGAAGAATTTTGTTCAATGAAAACCCAATAAGTATAAGAATGATACTTCACTAAAAAAAGAATATCTTTATTATATTATAGAATAATAATTCACACCATGGAAAATTAAAAATAGGCCTTGGAAATCAAAGTTGTTAGAGGTAATTTGGTGAAAAAGAAAGAATCAATTCATGAAATTAATACGAGGTTAGTCTAGTAGAGGAAATTATTAAGGATTGAGGTGTAAGTTAAAAAAATTATGAGAATATTCCTAAATAATTCATGATTATATGGACAGATAAATTTGAAATGGAGAAAAATATGGAGAAGGCCCAAAAAAAGAAAGTTCTAAAGGGAAATAGGTAATTCACATAAAAAATAACTCAAATTTCATGATAGGTTGTCTAGTAAGGATGGACCAAGATTTTTTGAAAGTGTTGTCGGAGGTGAAGGTATGTTAGACATAGCTCAGTTGATTATTTGATAATGCTACTATCACGAGTGAAATTGCTAAACAAATTTAAAATAATAAATAAGAGATACATGTGATTTATTGGACAGTGCAAAGAATAAAAACCCATAAAAAGAATAAGATAAAGCATATAAGAATAATATACTACCTATAGTGATTGTTGATCCTAAGTATTGGATTTTTTATCAATGATTCAATATGTGTTGAGTTGGTAAAGCACCGGTGAATGTGATTATTGAAGAAGATGAGTTTATATGACCATAAAATATATCATTATTACCGGAATAATGATTCAAGAAGTCCATAAAATATTTTGATATTTAATGATGATATTTATATTTAGAGTACCATGAAAAAATATTTTATTTTTGTATAATTAAATTATAAAATAATTGAGAATGCCTAGAATTATTTTTTGAATAATTTACTAACTCTTTTTAGGAGATTTTAGTAAAAAAATATAGCAATCCCCAAGCAAACCAAGTGGCCATATCAACTACACATGTGTTAGAGAAGAGTTTACTCTATAAGTGATAGTTTGAATGGATAGCCGAGGGTGACATGAGATAATTATGAAGGAAAAGTGCTTATCTGAGTAGAAATGAGTGCACATAAGTGGCACGTATAAGGTCGATGGTGCACGTGGGCCAGCATGCACCATGGGCATGTCTGCGTAGTGTTGAAGACTGGACCTAGTTACTCACATTGAGTGACTGAAAGAACAAGTTAGAATATAAATGATTTTAAATCCAAAGTTTTCCCTGATATGGGATATTCACTACATGGAATATTATTCCTAGGCCATTAAAACCATAGACATACAACTATATTGAATAAAGAATCCACCACATGATCTTCTTCTTATATCATTTGTTGAGGTTTCTAAACACCTATTGAAAGAAAAATTTTAAGTTTACACTTGAGATAAAATACCTCACAAAGAACTACTATCCACTTTCCAAGTGCTACTGACCACATGAAAACTATGTAAGAGACTGCATATTTGGAAAATATACCACATGTTCTAATAAATCTACACTATGAGTTAAGATACCACATGAGTAAATTTAAAAGACCACATTATATGTGAAGTCACAGTTTATAAACCAACCACAATGGAGCTACCAGAAAATGTTCAACCTACCAAATGATGAAGGACACATTATATCTCTAACTAACATGATAATCCTTATTGGAAATGAAACTACCATGATTATTGTGGGATAATTTCATGCCTCTGAGCTATTTTGAGAAGAACTTGATGCCACAATTCTTTCTGTGCATAAGATTTATGGGCCTTGTCATTAACTGAATCAAGATGAGCCACATCCATGTTAAATAATACCCTAGATAATTTTACCGAGACTAACCTGATAATGAATGAGCTATTGGATGATGATAACACTAAATACATGATTTTTGTGAGATTGAAGTGTTGATATATATATATATATATATATATATATATGGAGTTCCACTTCTATGTATGTAAGTTGATTGAGAAAAATAGAAACCATACATTACAGCCTAGCTTCATGTGATGAAGATGATGTATGCATTAATGTTTATAATGACCCATTCTTTTTATACATTTATAATTCATCATTTTTTATGAATATTCATTACATTACACAAACATGAACCCGAGGACTGTAATAGTTTAGTTCCTTTGGAAGTTTTGAAACACAAACACTGGTCTATAAAAGAGATACACCATATCCCACTACATTCATAAATGGAACCCTTCTCATACATATCATATAATACATATCTTCATAACTTGGGGAAAGGAAATATAAGAAAGGGTGATATCATATGGTCAGTAAGGGTAAACAAGGGAGATACATAAGCATAACATGGAAATAATTTTATGAGAACATGAGCATAACATTTGAAAATCTTACCTTTCATATCGAAGATCATAATATTAGATCGTGATATAAAGATTGGAATTTTATAATACATGAATCATAAGGTAATAAAAGAAGATGATCGACGTGAGCATAACATTGGCATAATACATGGAATTTTGGGTATACAAATAATCATATAAAATCATTTCCATATCAGTTAAGGCTCTCTAACTAGATCATCATAGAGGAAAAAGTCCAATACTAAAATAGGTTCACTCCATATTCTAACCATGTCATACTAAACCGAGTTTACTCCTCATTCCATCACTTTCTTACTAAACTGAGTTCTCATCTTGTTCCAGTCCTGTCTATCTTGTGAGATATAAATCTTTACTCAATGCTTTGGATGAAGATAGAGGTCCCACACATCACCTAATTTAATCATAAATAGGTGTGCCACAGGATCATAAAAATTCATCGTATCATAAACCAAGAAATGAAATGGTTATCATAAACATTTCACCATATAATAAACAATGGAAAAGAGATAGATTTAATAATAATTTCATTATAGAATAACCCTTAAAAATTAGAAGGTTTTATAAGAATTTTATAATGGTATAACCCATGAAAGAGAAATCAGTATAATAAACATTATGCCGTAAAAAAATAAACCATTCAGAGAAATAACATGAATGGTATCCTTGGATCATATCCCCATTAAGGTACAAGAAACACCAATATATGTCATCTTAGATTGAAAATAATTCTGAAATATCATTTAAAACATTTCTTGGGGAAAATATAATTTCCCATTTGATTCTTTTTAAAACATAAAACATTTTGAAAACCCTTTTCTTTGAATATAACCTTAAAAAATTATAAATTAAGCTTAAAATCAATGGTTGTTCATGACATTGAAAATTTCATTCACACCAGACATGTTAAACAAAGATTCCTTTCACATTTTTGGTAAAAGCTAAATGTGCATTGTTTAGAAAATGAAATGAATATTAATTTCAAAAAAAAAAAATTAAAAATTAAAACATGGGTAATTTTTTTTCAAAAACATAAGGGAGTAATAATTTTTTTTTTTTTTTTAGAAAATATGGTTTTGGAAGAAAACATATTTCTGACCGAAGAGAGGAATAAAGTTGGATTTTCTTAAAAAAATTATTAATTTTTTTGAGTACCAAAGAGTGAAAAAATGGTAGAATTAGTTGAAAATATCATGAATAGTAATAGGATAAGAAAATTAATGATAGTTACTGAGAGATTTATCATAATATTTTATCATCAGAAATAAAATTTTAAATAATCTCGATAAATGATGAGTTTGTAACATGAGATATTTACCACTTTGAAAACATTGATCCCTAATCCCCATGAATGAATATAATAAAATTATACTTAAAATATCATGAGTATGAATAAATTCATGATATTACCTACCAAAGGGTCTATATATACACCTTGTGAAAGAATATAGGTGCATTACATAATGTACGTCTCAAAAAAGGCAAATTGAGACAAAATCTCTTACCTTAAGTCTTAACTACCATCGTACTCAATAAATACTCATGTTTAATAAATATTATTTTATTATACATCTAATAAAAATAAATCTTTATACATATCACACCATATATTTTTTTCTTATGACATTATATTTCTTGTTTATTAATGATTTCATGTTAAAGTTTTGTCTTGGGTAATAACTGCTTTTTTTGTATATTTTTTGATTTATTATAATTTTGGTCCCCTTAATTTGATCATGGTTCCATCATATCAAAAATGATAAAAATGATATAAATACCATGTAAATTAAATATATATTTAATTATAGTAATCCATAAAATTTAGTGATAGGAAATAAAATTCACTATTCATGGATACGGTAGGTCATACGTATGCATGAACACTTTTTTTCATTTTCTTGTTGGGTTGAATGAAAGAAAATTAAGTGATATATTATCAATAAATAATAATTTTTATTCATATATATATATATATATATATATCATATATGTTTTTAAAACACATCCTTAATAACGTCTATGTAAAGTGTTAATGGATCAAATTTTTTTCGGAGGTGGTAGTTCTCCGTACACATGAGCGACATTATCGTATTCTCAAAAAATGGAAAGAATAAAGGTGTGTGTGATATAAAAATTAAATAATAATAATAATTAACTCATAAATATAATATATATAATATATAAATAATAAAAACTTCATTATTACTAGCTATGAGAGGTGGTAATGGAAATATGAATGACATCGGTTCCCGAGTCAGTAGTCCACCGAACACACGAACGATGATTTCATAAACCATTTGATGAAAGTGTATACCCTTTTAGGTCATAAAATTAACAAATAAAAATCTTAGTATATGTAAGATACTTATTTTATTGTATAATCATTATATAAAAATAATTTAAGGGGGTGGAGGAAGAAATAAAACAAAAACGCTCATTAATGAATATTACCTCTTCTTCGGGTCTCCTCCTTAGGTTAGCACTTAAAGCCTTCATAGGATGGATTTATGTAAAAAATAATGATTTTAGTATGATGGGATGGAATTTGGGAAGTTATTTGGGTAGGTATTTTTCGAGCCAAATAGGTTTGAAGGTGTGAAGAAGAGAAGAGAGGAGAGGGTGTATCCTTTTATAAGTCAGGGAGAGGACACACTTGGTATTTTTGAAAAGAATTGAGTCCTCCTACAATTTTATTATGGAACGAGATTAAAAAATGGATCAAATTGAAAAATTAGACATGATAGGTTCAAAATATTACCATCCAATATTTTTTTACAAGTTTATATGTAAAATTACCCTTATATTTTTAGTTTAACCCCCGATAAACTCATTTTTACCTTAACCGCGGTAATTAATTTTTACTGCATTCACTGTTAATTTTTTCAAAATTAAGTTGGAATTATTAGAAATTATAAATTATTCTGATTAAAAATATAGAATCCAATTTTTTAAATCCTCTTTAAATCAGTATAAAAAATTAATTTAAAATTAATCATGTAAACGTGATGATAAAACAAGTTTTTAAAGAGAAAAAGATCAAATGTTTACAAAGTTTTTATATCCAATTTCAATATTAAATTGATTCAAATAACCTAAATTGGATTAATAGATGTCTTATTGAAATAATTTGACTTTAAAATAAATTTAAAATAAATTTAAATTTATAAATAAATTAAATGAAAAATTATTTTTCAATTAAAATTCAGTATTTTTCACTATTTATAAAAATGAAACATTTCAGAAAAATACAGAAACATCACCCTAAAATAAATTTGACACGATGAATTAAAAATTGGATTTTATTTTATTAAGTTATTTTTATTAAAGTTTAAAAAATATAATTTTATTATTATTCAAAAAAAGTCTTAAAAACATTTTTTTGAAAAACTAAAATTTTTGTAACACATAAACACTTTAACAAAAATTAGGTATTTTATTATCAATATATTTTATTTATATAAAACCATTATAATTAATATTTAAAAATTATTTAATAATATTCAAATAAATAAGTTTAATGTATAGGTTATAACAGTCACCTTTAAATAAAATATCATGGTTTTTTAAAACTCAGAGTAGCATGTAACACATACTAAGCCAGTGTTGCATGTATTGAAAGATTAACTTGGTATTTTTTGTAATGAAAGACATAAAAGAAATTTAATTTATATGAATATATATATATATATATATATATATATAATTCATAAAAAAATTGGGGTGTTAAAATAAAAATGCATTCCACAGTGATGAATGAATGAGAGTCTCTATGAAGTTTTACTACGTGAAGAATTTAGAGAAGTCTTGTGATATAATAATATTGTAGTAAAAATAAGGAGTGTGAAGAAGGAAATTTTTACCACACCCCTTCAGGTATTTAAATGTGGATTAAATTCATGATTATTTGCAATTATTTTCAAAACACGTGGGAAAGTATTTAAATGTTATGATGTAATTAAGATAGGAATTAAATGAAGAATATCATGATACACGTATCATGATTTATGTAGCATTTTATAAGGATCCATTATGGGATATTACACAGGAATAAATATCCATAATTAATGAGAAAATATTTCGAGACTCCTCAAGATAATTAAGCGAGAGGAAATTCTCTACTTTTAATAATGATAATTAATGTGAAATTATATATATGATATTTATGGTGTAACTTCATCTGATCTAACAATCTCTAATGTAACCAGAATGTGTTAGTTATGAGACCCTAAACACGCCTACCCATACGGCATAGGATATCAACTAGCAGTAGGGGTGTGATCAATTTAGTGGGGAGACTATACCTACAACGACCCTAGCCTTTTACACATATTATTACATGATTTTAAGAATAATTGTCCATCAAAAAGAAACCAAGGATCTTAAATTATAGTATCTTTGGAAGACTGGGTACATAATTTGAAAACATGAAACTAAAATATTTTTTTTATTTAATCACCATAATGAGATCATAACTCCCTTTGATCTATTATAACTACATAGAATAATACGATGAATACATAAACTAAGGGACGAACTAAAAATCCTAGTTAGGGAATGAACATGGGAATAGATCATAAAACATGAGTTGGAAGGCATAACATGATAAAATAAAAGGCATGGTTCATGTATAAACATATGGAATAATAACATATAGAACATGTAATCATATGATCATGGAAATATTGGAATGTGGTAGAAACATATAACATGTAATAAACACGAGTCGAGGCTAACTGCCAAGACTATATCACATGGTGGATAAAGTCCCATAATGGATTAAGTTTACTCTATAATCAAATATATGATGTCTCATGAGACTAAAACATTACTCAATTCATTGTAACTATATCAGGGTTCACCCATCATAACATGTTCATGCATATGTGTGGAATATAAAGAAATCAAACATAAGGAATAATCATAAGGGTCACCAATAGAAAGAAAGGGGTTTCATATTCATGTCATAAGGCATAACCAAAGTGTATATCATCATGGTATCCATGAAATAAGGGATTAAATAATTTTTGTAAAATCATAAAAATTAATAATAGATCATTAATAAAGATTCCCAACTAAAGTGAATATATGAAAAAAAGTGTTTAGGAATTTTGGAAATGAGCTACTTTAGTGCGCTTTGAGGAAAAATATTAAAGATTCTTTAAAGAGGAAAAATGAATAATTATTTTTATAAAACTTGAAATGAACTAAAATTGTTTTTCATGATATAATTATATATTTTAGAAAAATATTGGTGGCTTAAAATATTTTATGGGGTGTAATTGAAAATGGGTAAGAAATGGAGAAGTTCCCTTTAATCGGGCTTGCTTATCGAGACGAATTGAGAAGGGAACCTATTAAAACATGTATTCACCCATCAAATAAGGATGAATTAAGATAAATAAATATGTGTATAAAATTTAAATATAATTTATAATAATTACATAAGAACAATGAATAAATATATTGGGGTAAAGAGGGAGAAATTGTAACCCAAAGGAAAAAATGGAGGCTCGACGAGATCCCTTACCTTATGTCCAAATGTGTTCTTCGCTTTCAATAAATATCTTAGATAATAAAATTATATTCATTAATTACATAATTAATAACCTTTTACCTATTTATGTTATTTATTATATTTTTATTAAGTTCATTTATGGTCATTTTGATGAGTTATAATGTTAAATTTTATCGTTTTGGGAGTGTTCATTTTATGGATTCATGGTCGGTTCACTTGTATATAATTATGGAAGTTCTTTTCAAATGGAAATAATTCTCTAGAAGATAAATTATATGTTATTAATGAAATTACAAAAGTTTAAATGGTCCAATATATCATTTTTTTATTCTTATGTGAGGATGATTTATTTGATAAAACATTTATGATAAATGTTTAGTTTGTTTTTAAGGTTTTCCCGACCATTAAGAACTAGCTTCATTTTGTTTTATATTAAGGAAATATATTAATTCAATAATGTGAGAAAATATATAATATATATATTTAGGTCATTTTAAACAATTATAAGTGAATTTTAACCTTCCATGAATGCATTAATGGGAAACAATAACTCATCATCCGTGAAGCCTGTGAATCGACATACCATGGAAGATGTTTTCATTTTTAAGAATAAAAGAATAATTTTAGATATTTGATGATAGATGTAACATTAAAACAATAAAATTATAGTATATATATGATACTATAGTTATCATGAAACTTTTGGTAGAGGGGTGAGGATAAGGTAGAAGAGATAATGAAGGAGGATTTTACCTCTTGAATATCGTCTCCTTTATAACCTCCTTAAAGCATGTGGAACTGGTCTTTTGGTGGGACCAAAAACACTATAATGTGTCTAGGGATGAGTATAAGATAATTTTTTAGATTATTTTCAATATATAAGGCTCAATATAGCGAAATTTAGTGAATTAAGGGGTGCCCTTTTATAATTAAGGTGAGGGGAACTTTAGGAATTTCTCAAAATATTAAAATATAATAGGAATATTCTAGAGAAAAAAGCTTCCAAATAGCCTATAAATGTATAGGTAATTACATTTTGAATATTTATTATCCAATTTTTCTTTTTATAATATTTTTATGATTTTTTAATAATTTAATAAAATATTATATTCTTGAAATATATTTTTTGTCAAATTTTATAATATTCATTACTATAACTTCAAAAACATCAAAACAAAGATTCAAATTCGAAAAAATTATTTTTTTATATCATATAAATGTAATAATACTCTATAGAATTCATGGATAATCTTATTTATCTAAAATTATATTTATTTTAATATTTTTAATGTCATTTATTTTTGGTTTCCATTAATTTAATAATTAATATATCATTGTTGTATAAGAATTTAAGGTATTAATTTATTACCTAAAAATTTAAAATAAATTTCCATGAAGAATAAAAATATTTTATATTTCCAAATACTATTTATGTCCAAACATCTCTTATGGAAATCCAAATATTAAAAATTTTATACTTATTAAAAACCATAGTGTGAATAGTTTGGATTTCTTTTAAATAAAATACTATTAGGGTTCTAATGTCAAATAAGTGGATCCCAAAAGTCCTAAATTAGAACCATGGATTATTATATTCTATATATAATATAAAAATAATATTTAGTCAAATTGTTTGTTCATTTAATGGTTATTATCATTTTAATTAAAATCATTTTATTGATTTTTCTTCTACTTGCACAAACACAACATGAGTGATGAATAAGAATAAAAGGTAATTCTTTCATATATATTTTTTTAAAACAAATTACTATAATAAAAATAAATATTATATTCTCAATATAGTCCTTTATATTCATTCATTATGTATATTTACTCATATCCGTGTCAAGAAAACTTATTTAATTTGTTAATTTTACTTTTCTAGTTTTATGCAAGCATTGCACAAGCATTTGGATATGATTCATGTTATATAATTCAATAATTTGAAACAATCCATAAACATTATCATTTATGTATGATATTTAATAAAAAATTTGTGTGAAGACTTTTTACCCCTAAATTAATATCTATAAGGCATCAAATTTAACTATTTCAATTCTGTGTAGGCATTGTGTTGGCATTGAAACTGTTTTTTTATATTTATTATGAAATAATTTATAATTTATATGTTATGGATTATTTTTTTATAATATTTTTATTATATTATCATACATGAGTCTTTACATAAGTTTAATAAATTTTTATATCATAGTTATGTTTTGATGATATCACAAAATATACTGTGTTTTGTTAAAATATTTTATAAAAGTGTTAAAAAATTAATTATATATATTTTTCTCAGAGAAAGAAATAAAAATTTCTTTTTGTTTAAAACGTATATTCTAAGAATAAATTTACTTTACTAAAAATTAAGTTTTTATAACGTGGAATTTAATTAATATATTTCATAATATATTTATTCATATTTAGACCCACTAATTTAGTGTCTAGGTTATAACAGTTGTGTTAATGTT
The DNA here is from genome assembly GCA_963277665.1 of Viscum album. NCBI lineage: Eukaryota > Viridiplantae > Streptophyta > Magnoliopsida > Santalales > Viscaceae > Viscum > Viscum album. The sequence continues at coordinate 1,224,508,284 of OY728159.1, forward strand.
TTAATAGTATATCGTGGTTTGTTTAAAATAAGTGTTTGTGAAACAAAAGATACCATAGAAATAAAATTATTTAAATAGAAATATTTCCTAAAAATTTTGGAGTGTTACAATACCCCATGTTATGGAGTTACATAGCAGTGGAAATAAACAATATAACTAAATAATCATAGAAATATACAAGTGGAAAAAATAGATCATATCATTATGAAATAAAAGGTTGAATAAATAAACTGATAGTGATTAATCATGTAATGACATGCTAAGATGTATCTAAATGTCAAACTGAAAACAATACAATAAAATAATTCAAGAGACACAATGTAAACCCAAAAGACCTAGGTCCCGAAACCCATGTCAATTCCATCTCCAAACTCCAATGCATCCATCATGAAACAAATCAACAACAAGGTCACTTTACCATGTCCATTCCTACATCCATGTAATCTACTCGAGTACCAAACAACGACCCGAATTGGGTGTGAGTATAACTCCGTAGGTCAACACCACCATTTCAAAATATAACCAGAATGATAATAAGTGTATATAATAAAGAGATAAAATTGTGTATTAATTAATCAATTAATAAAATATATAAAACAACCTGCTTCGACACCCTTCCTTAATATCTCTGAGCATGTATAAAAATCATGCCAAACAACAACCATATAACCATAGTAAAACATAACCTACTTCAGTGCCTTGTTGGAATGTCTCTAAGCATGTCTCACAACCATGCCAACCACAACCTAAAATCCACTGTATAAATTTAAAAATATGGGTCAAGCCCGCTATATAAGCATTTCAACATGGGATTGTGCATAACTCTCTCAATATAAGCATTACAACATGGTACCGGTCTAGCCTGCTCAATACAAGCATTATAACATGGTACTGGGCTGAGCCTGCTCAAGATAAGCATTACAGCATAGGACTAGGGCTATCCCATTCAATATAAGTATTACAACATGGGAATGGGCATAGCTCTCTCAATATATGCATTACAACATGGGAGTGGGCATAACCTACTCAATATAAGCATTACAACGTGAAAATAAAAGAAGTCACAATAGCATGGATATCTCAATATCACATTATACATCTCAATGGTTAATTATGAAAATTAACATATATATTTCAATTTAACTTCATTTATATCCAAAATGATCAATAGTCGTATCAATAAGAAAAATCCATCACCTAGGTATTCTATATTAAGAAATCACCTAAGGTATCATGTTATATGAAACATAGTTTAATCCATTAGACAATTCATATTAATCAAGGGTTTACTCACCCAATGGGTATCCAAAATATAGGTCACAACAATTGGATCCAAAGGGATTCCAAAGAATAATCCAATTCCTGATTTAATAAATTTAGGCGCAAGTAATGTTGGTGAAATCATAATATTTCACACAATTTTCAATTTAAATAGACCACAAAGTTAAGATTTAGACCCCCTAACTTTAAGTAACGATCAAACAATGCTTCCAGCAGGATTCAACAATGATAAAAAAGGTATAGATGATCGCGATAAGGATCCTAGATCATAACTAATCAAGATCAAAACCAAAAATGACCAAAGTCAAGATATTACACTATAACTACCAGAGACAATGGTAGAGAAGGGAAAACCTAAACAGAATGACCTATAAGGGATTGATTGCTCAAAAAGGATTTCTAAAAGGTATGGAAAGGCACCGAGATCACATGGAATCTATCATAGGTCAAGAGAGGAAATGATTTTCCAAAGGAATGAAGAAATATCAAATACACAACACACTTAAAACCATTAGACTCGTGAATTACATGAAATTTATTTATTTACTTAAGTTATATGATGAAAAACACATCACTTTAGGTTAATTTTAACCCTTCTTGAACATTACACAATGTTTAATAGATTCACAGTGTGTATTCCTTTCACATCATGAACCAGGTTCATAGTTTGTTACTAGGAACTATCACACATTTTTTAAGATGTATACGGAACATAAATTTCCTATAGATAATTTCTAGCCCTATTTCTATAGATATGGACCAAATTACCTCAAAATCTATCCATACTCTCAAAAAACCTCATAATACCATTTAACATGTTTATATATGGACTCTATTAATTCAAACAAACATAGATCCCGAAGATTTAATTGATTTCCCCCAAAAATGATATCTCTCTCCGAACAAGGCCTGACCACCATGGCTCAAATAAAAAACTCAAAGATGGACGTACCTAGAAAATATGGGCTCTTACAATCTCTCCACCAAATAATACTCACCCCCAAGATAATCCAAGAATCCCTGTGGGGTCTTTGAGAATAAGTCTGTCCATTGTGCTCACATATAAGACTCCCTCTCCCAGGTCTCCTCCTAAACTTTCTCTTTCTACCACTGCACTCAAACTTGAGGTATAGTCTTACCTTAGAGATACTTCTCACTATGGTGTAAAATCTGTATTGGATGCTCCTTCAAAGGACGCATCATTCCTAAGCTCAAAATCCTTGACGTCCACCACATGAGAAGGGTTAGGATAATATCTATGAAGCTAAAATACATGAAATAGATCATGCATGGAACTATGGCATTGTGGAAGGGATAATCGGTATTCTACCAGACCAACCCTATCCAATATCTCAAAAAACCCAATAAACCTAGTTTCTAGATTTCCCTATTTCCAGATATGATATTTCCCTAACCTAGGTGACACCTATAAGAAAATATGATGACCAAAATCAAACTATAGAGGTCATATTTGATGGTCAGTGTAAGATTTATGCCAACTATGAATGATCACCAACTTACTCCTAATACACTAAACCTACTCAGATGTCTCCAGCATAAGACTATGCCCAACAAGAATTGACTCACCTACCTCTAACCAACAAATAAGTGAATAGAATTCCATGGTATAAAATTCCAAGAAATCTTCCATCTGGATAGATGTTTATAAGTTTTTATTATATGAAAACTCCATGAGTGTCATATGATCCTCCAATGAACCACCAAAATCCAAAATAGAGTCTTGTAACATATCCTCCAAAACCTAAATAGTCCACTCAGATTGACCATCAGTCTGATGATAATAGACCATAATCAAAATATCCTCTGATCCTAGAGCCTTTTGAAGACACTACTATAACCATGATGTGAAATGAGGATCTTTTTCTGAAATGATACTCCTTATATTACCGTGCTTTCGAACTATCTCACACATGTAAAGACTACTCAGATCATTAACTGTGAAGGTCTCCTTAATTTGAAATAAGTGTGATAACTTTTTCAGTCGATCCATGGTCACCCATACTACATCACTCTTATAGGTTTTCTAGGGTAATCCTATCACAAAATCTATAGTGACATCATCCAATTTCCATTTAGGAATAGGAATGGGATTCAAAATCCCAACTGGCCTTTGATGCTTGGATTTAACCTACTGACAAGTGAAGCATCACTCCAAAAATACAACTACCTATTTATTCAATCCTAACTACCAGTACTATATAATAAGACCACAATACATATTTGTTAATCCAAGATGTACCAATCATATATAATAATGAAATTATCTCATTAGCTCCTTGCATAATCTCATAGGAATCCATACTTGGTTATGTAAAAGAAGAGAATTGTCACAACCAACAGACCATTTTGATGGTGTCTCCCCTCCATATAATTTATATCTCAAAAATAAAACCTCCAAATCAGATAACTAATCTATCTTAATATGGTCTAAAATCACAGGTATAATATATTTTGAAGTAACAGCTACTTGTCCTTGATACTGCTGAACATCTAGATGCATGTCTACAAATAGATCCATCATCCTCCACTCATTATAAGAATCTTGAACTACCTATTCCTGTTTCTTTTGAATCAATGAATTGGCAATGATGTTTCCCCTACCCAATGTGTAATCTAACTCTAAGTCAAAAGACTAAAAATACTCGACCCACCTCCTTTTCCGAAGGTTCAAGTATCGTTGATAAAAGATATACCTGAGACTCTTATGGTTTGTGTATACCACAATCCTATCACCCATGATATAATTCCTCAAACATCTTAGGGAACATACCACTACTATTAACTCAAAATCACGAGTATTTTAATTCCTATCATGCGGTCTTACTGTCTGGATCCATATGAAACTTCTCAATCATCCTGCATCAGAACTGCTCCAAGTCCAACTCCAAATGGATCAAGGTTCCTGGTATATTATTTACCTAGTACATGTAAAGTGATGATAGGTTCTGAGGAAAACCTTACTTTCAGCTCCAAAAAATCTCTCTCACAAGCTTATAGACAAACAAACTTCACTCTCTTCTTGTTCATTCCTGAAATCAGCACTTCCATATGGGAGAAGTCTTTGATAAATTGCTAATAATATCCTATTAAGCCCAAAAATAATTGAATCTAAAAAAAGTTCTTGGGATGCTCCCAAGCTACCATGGCTACAACATTCTCTGGGTCTACTGACACCCTTGCCTATAAGATGAAATGGCCTATGAAGTCCACTTTATCAATCCATAAACTGCATTTGGTTATCTTTTAGTAAAGTTAATGCTCACTCAATCTAGTCGGAATGATGTAAAGATGTTGGGAATGATCTATTATTGGCTGAGAGTACACTAAGATTTCATAAAAAACACCACAAACCAATCTATAAAAGGATGAAAGATTTGATTCATCGTGGCCATGAATATCGCTGGGAGATTGGTCAAACCAAATGGTATCTCAATAAACTCATACAAACCACAACTACTCCTAAAGCAATCCAAGGTATGTATGATGGTATCACCCTCAACTGATGGTATACTAATCTTAAATAGATCCTAGAGAAAACATTATTACCTCTAAAATTATTGAAGAGATCATAGAAATGCGGAAGGGGATACTAGTTATTGTCCATCATATGGTTTGATCTCCAATAATCTATACATAAGCGCAAATACCCATCAGCCTTCTTATGTAAAATAATTGGAGAATACCAAGGAGACGTACTGAGCTATATGAAACCTTTAGTTTCTATATCTTCCAATTGAACTTTCAAATCCGGAAGCTTTACTGGTGTCATCTTGTATAGTGGGATAGAAACTGGATCTACTTCCAAAACCAACTTGATTGTGAACTCAATCTCTCACTTGGGTAGTAATCCTTAGAACTCATTAGGAGTGAAATTATAAAAATGGTCTATCACTAAAGAAAAATAACCCTAATGTATTCCACCAACATCTATAGAAATACTGGCTATCTAAGCCATGAGGCAATCCAATCTGCACTGAATTGTTCCCACATGACTAGCCTGAAGATCCCACTCACCCTAGTGAGAATAGATGCCTCCTTATAGAGATAAAAAGGTAAATATCCTCTAGTAATAGTCGATATTATCCTAGTATAGAACTAGTCAATCCATACCAAGAATCAATTCGAAGCCTTTCATTTTCAGTATAAATGGTTCCCAAAAAAGAGTGACCAAAAATCTCTAGAGAACACACCTTGTAATGTTTGATATTCTCTTACCAAGTTCTAAATGGTGTGTTGATGGATAAATTAAAATATAATATTTAAAAATACAATCCCAAATAGTTTTCAAAAAGAGAAGATAAAAAGGAATTCGATGCTCCCGTATCAAAAAAATACAATCAAGGGTAGATGATATAAGAATCATACCTCTGATAATAGATGACTTTACATCCACACTATTCGGAGTAGTCTTCATAACATGCAGCTAACTCTCCCTGCTACCCTAGGCTCAATTTTGACTCCCTAGATCTATTCCCTCTACCAAGTATTTCCTCTCCTGCACTGGGGTACCATGTCCCCTACCTTGGCTAAAACATCCTATGGAACTTCAGCTACCTACTTTATTAGGAGTAGATAAGTCCTTTATAGAACCAGGTACCTATCTTGATACCATTACACTTCTCTACTATTTCATGGCCCTACAAAACCTCTATAGTTGTCCCATCCTACTGTAATATTGAAACTCCAAAGAAGGGTACAGACACTGAGGTTGTTTTTGGTCCAACTTCCCAGACAAAAAACACTACAACGAAATATGGTCCTATGATAGATTCCCATTTCCTTGACCACTATGACCACTATTTCCATAGAAAAAATTGTCATGGTGATGCTTCTTTCCACTATAAGAAGATCTCTTAGTTCACCCTATTGAAACAGTCTAAATACTGCTTGGGGAATTTATCAGATTCCCTTCTGTGATAAGTTCCTGATTCATTACATCTTCAAAACGTCTTAGATGGAACTTGTTCACCCATAACATTATCTCATAGTGAAGATGATCTTGGAAATATATCTCATTAGAGATCTCATCAGTGGCTAAATTGGAACAAATCACTATAGGTTGGTGAAATGTTTGGCATAGTCCATCACTAAAATGACCTCATGTGTCAGGTGCATGAACTCTTGATTATTCTCATCCCTCAATTCCTCGGGATAGAAATGGATCAGAAAATTCATCTCAAATTCCTTCCAAGATAAATCATATTTTTCCTACTTTCTCTAGAATATCCCACCAACTCTTGGTAGGTCCAAAAATCATATATATATTGAGCTTCACCCTCTTATATGTGGGTGTCTTGAGATGCTAAAAGATCACTTGGACTGACTTGATCTAGAACTCAGCTTCCTAGGGGCCTCCATCCCTAATAAATCTAGGCTGATGATAGAGTTGGAAATCTCTCTTTAGCTTAGAAATTGAAGTCATGGTGCAATCATTCTCCCTTTCCATGGATTGCATGACCCTCATGAAACTATCGTAAATATTAACATCCATATGATTCTCAAGAGCTATAGGAATCTCTGGTTGAGCTACATTAGAAGCATGGTAATTTATACTATCATGACACTCAACATGAAGATGATGAGTAGAAAATTTCTCTACAATAAAAACACACTCCTTAGAACACTGACTATAATAACAAGGTCAACCTCAATAGGTGAAAAAAATAGTGAACCATTTATTCCTAGTCTCCCTAAACATGGATTTCAATTGTTTTAGCATGACATATCAGTTAATTTCATTCCATCTAAAAAATATAATAGGTATCTCATACCAAAGTTCATATAGGCAAGTATATATCACATAGAATAGATATTTCTCTATCATGAACAAATCATGTCATTATATATCTCTATGTGCCTATCATGATGCTTGTATACTCACCTCATGCTATACTGATCCATGAGTATAAATCCCAAGAACTAATAACATCACAAATAATAACCTCACACAACATGTGAATCACTCTGGGTGGAATAACATCAACTGTAACAAGAAAAAAAAACGTAAAAAATCCCATTATTAGGCACTAATATTTCTCCCTATATACGGGTTAGATACTCCCATGCAAAATATCATTACAAAATCTCGACACATTCTAGTCTCCTTTATACCTTTCCCAAATAGTAAATAAATAGAAAATAAAAAATTTCCTCCATTGATACCAATTTGTAACATCCCCCGATATGGAACTCTCTCACATGGACAAAATGAGTTGGTTATGAGACCTCAAGAACGCCTCTCCATATGCTAGAGGTTTTCGAATAGCAGTGGGGTTGTGATCAATATAGTAGGGAGACTATACCCCCTAATATGGTGTTACATAGAATAATAAATAAACAATAAAAATGACATAATTAGAGTAATATACAAGTAGAAACAATATCTCATATCAATGGGAAATAAAAGGAAGAATAAATAAACCAATAGTAATGAATCATATAATGATACACTAAAATGTATCTAAATGTCAAACTGAAAACAATACAATAAAATAATTCATAAGACACAAAATAAAACCAAAAGACTCTTGTCCTAAACCCCATGTTGGTCCCATCTCCAAACTCCATCCCATCCATAAAGAAACTGACCATAGGGTTAATTAAATTCATCATTTAATACATTTAGTCACAAGTTATATTGGTAAAATCACAAATTTTCACATAATTTTCAATTTAAATAGATCATAGAGTTAAGATTTAGACCCATTACCATTAACTGGTGATCAAACAACACTTCCAGCAAGATTCACCAAAGAGAAAAAAGGCACATATGGTATAAAGATGGATCCAAGATCATAACCAATCATGATCAAAACCAACAATGATTATGGTCAAGATATTACATAGAAATTTCTAGAGAACAAAGGAATAGAAGGGAAAACCTAAACATAATGACTTAACAAGGATTTATTACTCAAATAGGATGTCCATAAGGGATGGAAAGGTTCCAATATTTTCCAGAATAAATCATAGGTATTAAGAGGTAAGGCTTCACTTAATTAATGATGAAATATCAAATTCAAGACACACATAAAAATGATGGGTTTGTGACTAACACAGTGTATAATCATTACATGGCGTGTTTTTCTTGATTTAAGTGATATGAAAAAAAATACATCACCTAGGGATAATTTCAACCCATCTCAAACATTACACAATGTGTAATAGATTAAAAATGTGTATTCCTTTCACATCATGAAATAGAGTCATGATTTGTTCCTAGGAACAGTCACATTTCATGTAATATGTACATGACATGTAAACTTATTGGAGATAATTTCCACCTTGTTTCCACAGAGATAGCCCGAATTACCTCCAAATCCATCCAAACTCTGGAAAATCCCTCATAATCCCATTTAACACATTTATATATGGACTTTATTAATTAAAAAAAACATACATCCTCGGGCTTTAAGTTATTTCCCACAAAAAATTATCTCCATCTCCAAACAAGACTTGGACAGCATGGCTCAAATGAAAAACTCTAAGGGGGACATACCTGAAAAAAGATGAGATCTTACGTATGGTGTATATATTGTTTCTGGTGATGGATTAAGATGGTTGTTTTAGTTTGGACAATATTCTTAAGAACTCTTGAGAGAATTTAATACACCCAGTTTCACAGTGATAATAATACGAGATAAATATAGGTATCCAAGAACCTAAGTATTCAAGAATCCATGGAAGATCTGAGTCTATTGAGATCTAGAGGAAGTCTCTAGAATAATAGTGTTGGTAAATTTCTTGAGGAGGTACACATCTAGATGTACTGATCCATCTACTTGTGGAGGAAGATCAAATTTCTAAGTGGTATATAAGAAACCAAGGATAGGAAGAAGATATTTTTTGTTAGATCACCGTTGAATAAGGAATATTCTAATGGACTCTAGAAGTAGTGAAATATTATGGATCCTATATTGGGGAAAAAATTATTGAAGGTAGAAATAATAGCCTCTGTATATATAGGATTGTACAATCATTTTTTGTTATAAATTGTTAGAGATAATAGAGAATCTATGTTGGGGGGGAATAACCAACATAGAAAAGAGTAGTCTTTCAGGTCAAACGATGTAAATATTATGTGTTTATATCACTAATTTACCTACTGGACATAAAGTGAGGTAGTGAGAATTCCTTGAGTGGATTGATAACTTTAACAGATTCTATAGGTTTAATTTAAATGGTGAATAATTCATAAAATAAGATCATTGATTAACCCCCAAATGATCCATCCAATCTGGGGAATTACAAGTGGTATCAGAGTGAATGTCTCATATAAAGATCCAAGAAGGTTTTCTATTTAGAAATATAGAATATAAATTATTTTATTTTCCTCTGAGTACTTACTTTTGATGGTATAAACTTCCAAAATTAAAGGAATACTATGCTCCCCTATCTCTATTCACTTGGGATAGATGTTATAGAGATACTAATACAAGTTTTCTACCAATTTATGAATATAATCCAATGATTATTGCTGATAAAAGGAATATGGATATGGATGGGAAAGTAAAAAATGTCATCTTGATGTCTCTATTAGATAAAGTCTATACCAAATTCATGGGTCTTCAGGGCACTAAAGAAATTTTAGAAAACATGAGAAACAATTATGATGGTATTATTAAAGTTAAGGAATCCAAATTAAAAGTTTGTCTAAGTAGGTTTAAAGATACAAAAATATCTGATGATGAGAATATAGAAGATTATTTCACCAGAGTAAATTAAATAGTCATCAAATTTTAAGGATTTAGAGAGAATATGGAAGACTTAATCATTGCAAATAATCTTATGATAAATTCCATAAAAATGTTTTATCCCAAGGATTCAGATTTAGAGGATAAGGAAGATCAAACCTTGGATGTAATTCACAAAAAACTCAAGGACTATGAAATAAGGATGAAACTCACATCCAATAAGAAATACCAAAATTAAATGGTTGTTGAAGCTATAATAAAAGTGAAATACAAAGAAAATGAAGAAAAAAATATGTTGAATCAGATGATTCAGAAGATGAGGAAGTAAAATAAGATCTCAACCAAATCATTATGCTTTTATCAAATATATTTAATAAGGTAAAATGAAAAGGTAAAGGTATGAAATCACTTATGTGTTTTAATTTTTCTAATTTTTATTATGTTGAAAAGAGTTTTGCAAAATAAGTGGATTAAAGAATATGAATCTTATGATGATGATGAAATGATTCAAAAATAGAAAAATTGAAAAAATTAAGAGTCCAAATAAGTCTTATAATGATGTTATTGGAAAAAAATGATGTACCAGGTTGAGAGGAAGCTCTGATCCTAAATGTTGTCTTTATCACACAAAGATTTATATATATATTCCTCATTATTTTATGTTCTTGGAACTGACATACAAGTAATTAAAGGATATTTTGGAGGATATCATTAGAGGATATTAATAATAGATTTACTATTATGATGTGTCTCAACTACCATAAAGAGGAGAAAAAAATTTCATCACTTGTTGGGTAACTAATTTGAGAAGAATCGTTCATTATAATAAATTTTAATGAATCTAGAAATTTTGGATAGATTTCAAAACTATCAGAATTGGATAATAAATATCACTTACAACCCTTATTTTTAAATGTATCAATCATGATTATTAAGGTGGTGTTTATTGATGAAAATGATGAGAAAAAGAAGATTCATTTATATTGAACATGAATGATTTTGATGGGTTTGTTAAGATGTGTCCAAGTTACAGGTATCTCAGGATTATATCTATTTCATAGACCCAATTTTTTGGAAATGAGATTTATTTGAGAAGAGAGAAATTTTTTATAAAAGTATCACATATATATAAGTATATAGACATCATAGAAAACCATAATTATTTCTAACTTTTTTTCTACATCATGTTAGCTCATGTAGTCTTAGATTGGAATAATTAAAGGTAATTTTATAAGAAAACATGTGATATCATCCTTCTCATTATAATGGGTCAATTAGTGATACTAAAAGGAATAATTTTGATAGGTTTTTAAAATAATAACGAAATTATAACTCCCCTACATTGTCACTTTGTATTCGATTATCAATAAGGGGGAGGAAGAAATGAGTGCTCATATTGACCTTAAGATATGTTTTTATATTGATAACAAAATGAAAAGCATAATATTTTTCTTCCCAAGTATTTCATATATTTTAAATGAGTCAATAAGTGTTGAGTTAGTGAAGAAATAATGAAGGATATGATTAAACAAGATGAGTTTAGAAGACCATGAAATATATAATTATTGTATAAATAATGTTTTGAGAAGGCCATGAAATATTTTGATATTTCATTATGAGATTTATATTGAGAATACCATGAGAAAATATTTTATTTTTTCATAAATAAATTAAAGAATAATTACGAAGGCATGAAATTATTTTTTGAATAATTTCCTAAATATTTTTTAGAGATTTTGTTAAAAAATATGGCCATCCCAAAGAAAAAAAAGGGGATAACTCAACTTATCATGTGTTGGAGTTAAGATAACCTTGCAGGATCCATATTTCATGGCTAGTCCAGGGTGGAAGGAGAACATAGTGAAGTAAGTGAACCTAAAAAATCAGGCATGAGCATGCATGAGTGGAACAAAAGAGGTGCATGGTGCACAGGGGGTGGTTCCCACCATGGGTGTGTGTGTGCATGTGTGTGTAGTGTTCCCGAGCGGACCATGTTACTAAAATTGAGAAGATGAAGGGATGATTTATCATATAAATGATCTTAAATCTGAATTTTTATTTGATTTGGGATATGCATCACTTGGGATATTGTTTCTCTATCATTAAAATGATGGACATGACACTATTTTGAATAAATAATCTTCCATGTATTTGTATCCTTCCTTTTGTTTTTGAGGGTTTATTACACCTACCACATTAAAAATTAGAGGCTTCCTCATGAGATAAGCTACCACATGAAGAACTACTAGTGACTGTGCCAAGTTTTATTAACTACATGAACATTATGTAAGCGAATGAAGCTACTAAATTAGTCAAGCTACCACACAAGTAAATTGAAACAACCACATTATGTGTGAAGTCATGATTGATAGACTAACCAAAATTGAGCTACAGTGCTATGTTTATCCCATTGAATGAAGTTTTTCATATGAAATCTCGACCTACTATGATCATACTTATGATATATGAAGCTTTCATGAGTATTGTGGAGTAACTTCATACCTTTAAGATACTGTGATAAGAACACAACGCCCTAGTTATGTTTGAATGCAAGATTTATGGGCCACATCATTCATCAATTCAAAAATAGACACATCCATGTAAAATAAGAACCTATGGTTTTAGATGATATTAAGTCGAGATTGAAGGATCTTTAGAACAATGATAACACAAGATACAAGGATTGGGTGAGGATAAAGTTTTGATGAATAAATTTAGTTCCAACTGCATGTGTGTAAGTTTATTGAGAAAGATAGAAACCCCATGTTATAGTCCATCTTCACCAAATGAACACAATACATACATTAATATTAATTCATGACATAGTGATGAATGACAAAGAGATTGTATGAAGTTTTACTACAGGAAGAATATGGAGAAGATGTGTGATATAATAACATTGTAATAAAAACTAGATGCGTGACGAAGAAAAATTATAACCAATTCCTTTAGGTATTTTAATGAGGATTCTATATATTCATGGCTTTAGTTATTTACAAACTATGTGATAAAGTATTTAAATGTGAAGATGTAATTAAGATTAGCCTTTATTGAAGAATATGATGATACATGTATCATGATTTATACAATATTTTATGAGGATTAATTCTATCACATTACACATGAATTAATATCCATAATTAATTATAAAATAATTTAGGACTCTTTGATTAAATTAAATGAGAAAAAATCACTTGTATCCAATAATGATAATCAATGAAAATTTATATACACCATATTAATTGTGTATATATTATTGTTGGTGACGGATGAATATGGTTGTTTGAGTCTTGATAATATCTTTGATAACTCTTTAGATAATTTTATACACCCAATATCATGATGAGAATTATAAGAGTGGTGGTTGGGTATTAAAGAACTTGAGTATTCAAGAAGCTGAGAAAGATCTAGGTCTCTTAAGAACTAGAGGAAGTCTCAAGACCAGAAATGTTACTAGATTTATTGAGAAGGTACATGTGTAGACATTTTTATCAATATAATCTTGGAGGATGATCACATTTCCATGTGGTTTTTAAGAAACAAATTATAGGAAAAAGATATTTATTTGTTAGATCATCATTGAAGAATTTTATAATATTCAAGTAAACTTTGAAAGTAGTGAAACACAATGAATTCTGTGTTAGATAAATAGTTTTTAAAGGTAGATATATCATATTCCTCATAGATATGACATGTAGAGACTCTGATTTTGACTTTTAAGACTTTGGAATATTTATAAGAATATTTCTGAATCCATGATCTATGTCGGTGTGGGATTCTGGGGATCAGAGATCCTTGGTGCTATGATATTAAAAATATTAAATATAGGTTATCACGCAAGTGTGGGTTCTTTGAAAAAATGGAATAAATCCTGAGAATATTCTCATATCATAAATATGAGGCCACAGTTGAGTTCAAAACATGGTGTTTACCCTAGCCGCAACATAAAATTTTTCAGTGTCGGGTGCTCAGTTGATTATGTATTGATGACATGTTAAATGGAGGCTATTGATTTAATAGAAATTAAATCAATAACTCTCCCCACATCCCTATATTTTCATGGAATATAGTAGAAAAATTTACCATTTGTTTCATGATGAAGGACCCAAGTCCGATCTAAGGAGAGGAGGCACTGTCGTTTCCCGTTCTTGGCACCCATCATCACCGGATCGAGCTGTAGCAGCTTTCAAGTATTGTTTTGTACCTGAAGCTTCAGAGTTTCTCCAAGAGGTAGTATAATTTGAGTATTAAGTTTTGATCCCCTTCTTGATATGATGGTTTATGGTTTTATATCCTTTAGAAAACTACTAGGGACACCATGGGGGTTGATCTGTGGGTTTCAGTGGAAATCGGGGTGTTTGGGGCCACTCACAGGGAATTACCATTTGAAATTACCAATTACACATCATGTAGTGTAGGTTCACATGATGTGTGTTTTTACCATTTGGGGAATATTAATTTTGGGTACTACACATAGTGTACTAGATGTATACACTATGTAGTGATCCCAGGTTATCTGGTTGAAGGAAATGGCCAAGGATGTCGTGTCAAAGGACATGGCCATGTGAATGTACATGGCCAGGAGAATAGGAAATGAGTTTTTATACATGGGAACAATCCAAGGATATGATGAAGAGTTTTGATAGCTAGGACACACAGTGTACCATGGGTAAACATTGTGCTAAATACATGGATGGTCAAGCAATGTGCTGAAGGACATGGTTGGGGGCCCATGTGAGGGAAGACATGTCATGTACACTGTGTACACACTATGTATGCTCACATGGATAGCTAAGAAATACAATAGAAAACATGAATAGATGTTCATGGGTGGTATCACACTATATGGACCCCATTACACATCATGCAATATTCTTGGGAATTTCCACATGGCTTATATCCTTCTTCAGGACTTGGATTTTGGCCTGCAAGTAGCCTATCCTAAGTAGATTTTCCATGTAGAATGATATTGTATCCTTTATGGTGGATAATGAGACATGACATGGAATGATTCAAGAATGGAATTACAATAGTCATTCTAAATTTTAGATAGTGATCGGGGTGGATCACTGGAATGATTTTAGGGTCAGTACACATCCCTATCATCTCAGGATGTAGGTCCCTTGGACTTCTTAGGCCAGTAAATAGGTGATCCCTTGATATCTGGGTGTGGGTCCAATACCTGAGGCAATGTTTCAATGTGAGGAATGATGATCATGATGCTCATTTTAGAAATTCTTGACTGAGGATAGATATGAGTTTTGATTATTAGAGAGATACTAGGATTGGTACTCTCCTATTGTACCAGGGTGCAGGTTTCCCTTACCTCTCAGGTTGGTATAGATGAAACTCTTCCACACTAGGTGTGGGTCCTCTATCGATAGAGTAGTTATCCCAAGGTCAGTACTCCCCTGACAGCCCAAGGCTTGGTTCCCCTGTATCATTTGTGTAAATGGATAAAGAGATCTCATGTCGTATCAGGGCACGTGCCCTCTATACTCATTGTGTAGATAGAGTTGGTACTCTAATATTGTGTCTTGCTGTAGGTCCACTATCCATAGAGTTGGTACTCTCATGTCAAACCAAGGTGTAGGTCCTCCATACATGATGTTCTAGTAGGGTTGGTATTCCCCTATCATACCCGAGTGTGGGTCCCCGATTCGTGGAGTCGGTACTCCCCTGTCATACCAAGGAGTAGGTCCTCTATATGAGATACTCTGGTAGAGTTGTTACCCCCTATCATACGAGGGTGCAGGTCCCCTATTCACAGAGTGGGTACTCCCCTATCATAATAGGGCGTGGGTCCACTATTTCAGGTTTAGTACTCCCAAATTTCATTAGAGTGTGAGCCCCAATTATGATCATATAGGTATAGATGGAACTCCCCTATACATAGGGTGAAGGTCCTCTATATATGGAGTGGTATTCCCCCGTCTACGAGTATGAGTGGGGACAGGGTCCTCTATGAGAGTTGGATCTCCCTCGGTTATGGATCATAGTTGTGAGGAGTGGGCCCCTATGCTTGTCATGCATGACACCTGGTTAAGAGGTAGTTCTACCTCGACATAGTGAGGTGTGGTCCCTTACATATGTATACTTAAGAGGTTTCAATGGGTCGTTAAGAGTTAATACTCCTTCAGTTGGGGGTTTTTGATGAGGTGTGGGATCCTCTTCCCTCTACTTATAGAGGTTTCACATGGTGCATGGTCTGGAGTAGTACTCCCTTGATTGTGTGTAATGGTGAGGGGCAGTCTTCTCCACTTGGGTTCTTATAAGCTTGCACAGGGTGCAAGGCAGTGATGTTAGGACCTCTAGTGATGGACACAAGAGTTAGACCTATAGATATATTTTTGATGGATATTAACTCTTAGATGAGTACCATCTAGGGCCGCAGGGTTCATGGATTTATGTTCCCCTAGACGATCATTAACTTTGAGCCTCAAGTAGAAATATATCGCTATATATGAGGTCAGGACCTCATGATACTTGGAGTCTGAGATGAGTATATATGGTTGTTTCCTAGGTTTATTTGTTGTTTTTTCATGTATCTTGATTGACACACAATGTGAATTTGAACTAACTATCTGTGTATAGTCGAGGAGTGGTATATATGGAGTTTCTTTTCCTCTCTCACTTGGGTTCCCTCTGGATAGGTTGATCGAATTGTTTTCTTTTTAGTTTCTCTCTTTTATTTTGAGTTTTTTGAGTGACTGCTAGGTATTTTTATAATCACACATGCATGGGATTTTCCTAAAAATGTTGTGTATAGTGCATACAACATGCCTTTCAATGGAGTCCCAGGAGGACCCAAATTAGGTGGAAATTAGTGAGCTATATAA
Organism: Viscum album; assembly: GCA_963277665.1. Taxonomy (NCBI): domain Eukaryota; kingdom Viridiplantae; phylum Streptophyta; class Magnoliopsida; order Santalales; family Viscaceae; genus Viscum; species Viscum album. The sequence continues at coordinate 1,224,525,118 of OY728159.1, forward strand.
ACTAAGGTGTTTATCATGGATGACCGAGGTGTGTTCTGGTGATTTCATTTCTTAAAAAAACCATTATTATGATTAGGTTGGATTCTTTTGCAGATTTTAGTGGGATTGTAATTACCCCTTTTATGCTTTAGTACCTTTTTCTGTACTCAAAATGTGGGATAGTTTTATGCATACAATTATTTTTTAGTTTTATTATCTATGCATTGTTTCATGGAGATTTATGTGGGTGCGTACATACTGGTACCATATTCTAAGGCCTCCCATATGTTTGATATGCCTACTCAGTGTTGGTATCCAACCCTTGGCCAATTGGAGGTTGTCTTGGGGTAGTTGTTTATTTTACCCCGGTGGGTCGGGTCATAATAGAGTGGTATTAGATGACATACTTCCTTAAGAAAAGAGTCGGTTAGGTTATCTTGGGTTCCATAGAGATGGTTTTAAGGTGTTTTGAGTTCAAATATCAAGCCAAGGACTCCATTGTTAGTTTGGAGGCTGATGTATCCATTCACTAGGACTCTAGTAACCTATTTTTTTTAACTCAGTACGTTTAGACACTAGTTGGAGGGAAATTTTGGTACATAAATTATATAGTAATGGGTTGTGGATTCCATTTACTTTTTGAGACAACTCCTAAGATATACTTTTTGACTGTGGTGTGTCTTGATTCAATTTCAGGATTCCACCATGATAATATCCAGACAAGGTTCCACTGAGGGATTTTTATGACAATCTTCCAAGTCATGAGGCTTCAGTTCAGGGCACTGGTCTTGATTCAGTACTTCAGAGTGGTCCTCTATTTATTCCACCACCCTTCAAGTAGCAGTTTTTTCTGATATTTTAGGACAAGGATGTGTGCGGGCCTAGTGCACTGCATGAGTTTTAGAGGCAGAGACCTCCCAATAATTGGGGTGATCTAGACCCCCAAGCAGTTGATGACTAGATTGAGGCAGTCACACATGTTTTTATCCATGTGAGGAAACCACCTGATCGGATGGTGGTCCTAGTGGAGAGACTTATGCAGGGCTCGATCGAGCAATGGTGGAGTCTAGTGACATAGACCCAAGAGAAGGCAAAGCTCACCTAGATGAAGTTTTAGTGTCTCTTTAGGGAATATTTTTATCTATCCATGTTGATATCGGTGTGTATCTAGAAGCTTATGAAACTTTGGCAGGGTAGTATGTTCATGGAAGATTACTCATAGATGTTCACAGACCTATCATGATACTCCCAGTATATAGTTTGAGATCTATTTTTTTGGGAACGGACCTTTGAGAAGGTCCTCTGCAGAGACTTCAGAGAAGGTGTGGTCTCCTTATGCCTTATCTTCTATGCAAGGGTGATGGAGAAATCTCTAGTGATAGAGGGATTCTTGGAAAAGGGTTGGGAGTATGAAGCCAGTAGTAGTTTTCATATGGATGAGTTGTCTGTGATAGCTGGAAGATAGAAGATAATGGGATTGCTGTGCAGGAGGAAAAATCACACCCAAACTCAGACACATGAGTCTATAGTGTAGGAGATATGTCGGGAATATGTTCAGTCATAGGATATGAAGTTTTATGTTTGAAACGAATAGGGAAATCTTATGTGAGAATATCCAGACCGTCATGCTGTGGAGAGGGAGACAGTAAATGGACCTCCTTAGTAGAGGTAGAGTTTAGAGCATGGAGTTCTGCATGATGGAAGATGCGGCAGATGAGTGGATAGAGTAGTTGGAGGTGGATTATGGTTTAATTTTTTCCACCACTACCTTAGGTGATCCATTCTAGGCTCAAGGAGCTGGTGGATGGGAGTGAGGATAGATAGAATCCATAAATGACTATAACCTGGACGCTCCAAGTGTGATTAGAGGTATGCTTTGTGTTCGATATACTTTTTGCAGCAGTATTGTTAGAAACTATTGTGAGGTACTATATTATTTCCACTTATTTCTCAAGGATTATCAAGGTGATGCAGGGAATCGATAGAACCCTATGATGGTGTGGTTGATGTAGCTTCTAACTCACAAGAAAGAGGGATTCTTCCCCTATCGAGATGCATTCCTAGGACATGATACAAAACAATGCGGGCGAGTCTGTGCACCCCAAGTGAAAAGCGTCGAGGTGTGGTGGACAAGTTCCTTTAACTTGTGTGTTTGGGGTGGGGTTACATGTTTATGTGGAGAAGTTCATCCAAGGGAGGATGATGGCCGTTAGGTTATATCAGTATATACATCAAGTTGTCGAGGTGGTGTATTGCTAGACCCTATAACCACTGATGGATCAAGTTCTTGGTATTTTCAACCTATCAAAGTTGATGAGACATGTGCCTAATTTTTTCACTATGAAAACCTAATAGAGTTAGATGTTGGGTGTGGTTTGGATTTTTTCATTCCCTTGAGTGTGTGTTGGTAGATATTACAAGAACTTTTTGATGAGATCATTGGTGTGGGAGATCTAGTAGAGAGTTTTGTTTCTTCCCTCATGCTTGGGATTTGGATTTTTGGGGACAAAAATAATTAAGGTGGGGAGAGTGTAGTGAATTTTGTTTTAACCTATAAGACTTTGGAATATTTCTAGGAATATTTCTGAAGCTAGAAACCAAGTTAGTGTGGGATTCCACGACCCAGAGTGCCTCAATGTAGTGATTTTAAAAATATTAAATATGGTTTATCATGCACGTATATTTTCATTGAAAATGTTGAATAAATCTTGATTTAATTCTTGGATCATAAATATGAGTCCATGGTTGAGTTCAGAACATGGTGTTTACCCAAGGCGTGACATAAATTTTTTTGGCATCGGGTGCTCATTTGATGGTGTGTTCGTGGGTTTTTAAATAGAGGTTATTGATTTAATAAAAATTAAATAAATACCCCTCCCCCTTGTGTTCACATTAAATATAATAGGAAACCCCTCACACCCTTTTCATGATAGATGAATTGAGGTTGATCCAAGGAGAGGAGGCACTGCCGATCCTCATTCTTGGCATCGATCATCACCTGATTGAGCTGTAGTGGATTCTGAGGGTCGTTTTGAACCCAAAAATTTGGAATTTCACCATGAGGTAGGTGGATTTGAATTTTAAGCCCTAATACCCTTTTTGATGTGTTGTTTTAATTTTTTAGATACCTATACTACTATTAAAGACCTAGTTGATGTTGATCTGTTGGTTTTGGTGGAAATATCATTGTTTTAGGTAGCTCACAAAGAATTCCCATTTGGAATTCTTGATCACACGACATGTACTATATGGTCACACACCGTGTGTTACTACCATTTGAGGAAGATTAATTTTGGGTACTACACGGTGTGTACCAGATGTACACGCTCTGTAGTGAGCCCATGTCATGTTGATGACAGATATTCCCAAGGATTCCATGTCAAAGGACATGGTTGTGTGATTTTACATGGCCAGGAGACACAAATATGGGGTGCCATATAAAATCATGAGCTAAGAGCATGAAAAAGAGGCCATATATCTAGGACACTCTATGTGTTGGGGGAACCACTACAACAAAATAGGCCTTTAACAGTGCTAAAAATGACCTTTATCAGTTCTAGAGAAGCACTGACTATTGAAGTGAGATAAAAAGCCCTAGTATTTTATAAGTGATTCTAGAAGTGCTGGTAAATGACACCTTTATCAGTTCTTTTTTAAGCATTGATAAATTAAAACTTTATGAGTGATTTAAAAAAGTGTTGATAAAGGGACTATTTAAAACACTTCTAAAAGAAATAATAAAGAAATCCTTTATCAGTGCTTGTAGAAGCACTAATAAAGGGGCAAGTTATAGTGTGCTGCAACATCACACTACAACACCAGTGTAGTATATTGTAACAGCACACCGCAACACCAAAACCACCACAAAATCAAAAAAATAAATTACCAATATATAATTTAAATGAACTAAAATTTACAACACAAATACAAGAAAAAAACTGTATATTTTACACATTTCAAACATTGGTTTATATAATCACATAAGTACAATTTATTACATACATTCAAAAATAGCAGCGTTCCTTTGTATTTTGATCCTAACATCTACTCGAGAAAAAATGAACCTGTATAAGAAAAAAATTATTATGTTTGTAATGATATAAATAAATAAATTAAAAAAAGTTTTAATTTTAAACTAAACTTTTAGTCATACCAAGAACATTGTGTATCAGATTGAATTGAGGTTGATTCTTACACATCACACAATTTCTGGTTCACCTTCAAGCACTATCTTTATTAAAATTAACTATTTATGTATAAGATAAAAATGATAAGTAAATTAATTAATTAATAGCAGATATAATGATGAGAAAACAATCTAGGCTCGTTTTCTCGGTTTTGGCGATGTGTTGTGCGTTTTAAAAAAATGACACTTATATACTAAAAAGATATACATGGAGTAATATAGGTCACATCGTGCATCAGGTTCAGTCAAGGATGATTTCTACACATCTAAAATGACTTATATATCATTTTATTAAAGTATCAAAACAATATAAATGTGTTTTCTTGCTTTTGAGTTAGTTAGTTGTCCTTTTTACTAAAATTGATGTCAATTTTAAATAAAAAGACGCACTTGGAGTCATACCGGTCACACCGTACATCTTATTGCGGTGAGGATGATTCCTACACATCCAAAATGACTTATAGATCATTTTTATAAATTATAAAAACAATCTGAGTGCATTTATTTGGTTTTGAGTAGGTCAGTTGTCCTTTTTACTAAAATTGATGTCAATTTTAAATAAAAAACACACTTGGAGACGTACCAGTCACACCATGCATTATATTGAGGTGAGGATGATTCATACACATCAAAAATGACTTATATATAATTTTACTAAAGTATCAAAACAACGTGAATTTGTTTTCTTTGTTTTGATTACACCATTTATCCTTTTTACTAAAATTGATGTCAATTTTTTTAGAAAAAAGATACACTTGGAGTCATATATGTCAAACCATGCATTTTATTGAGGATAATATAATTCCTACATGTCTCAAATGACTTATAAATCATTTTCCTAAATTATCAAAACAATATGATTTTTTTCTCAGTTTTTAGTAGGTTAGTTGTACTTTTTACAAAAATTGATGTAAATTTTAAATAAAAAGACATACTTGGAGTCATACCATTCACACTGTGTGTCAGATTGAGGTTAGGTTGATTCCTACATGTACCAAATGAATTATGGATCATTTTACTAAATTATAAAAACAATTGGAATATGTTTGATTGGTTTGGATCACGTCACTTCTATTTTCTACTAAAATGTCATTTTAAACTGGAAATACACACTTTGACTCATACCGATCACATCTTATATCAATTTTATGTAAGACTGATTCCTACACATAAAAAATGACTTGTGAATTGATTTCATAAACTATCAATAAAATCCCAGAGTGTTTGCTCATTTTTTAGTGAGTGGCACTTTTTGAACTAAAGTATTGATTTTAAACTGATAACAGACATATTGAGTCATACCGGGCACATTGTGTATCAGATTAACGTGAGGATGATTTCTACAAATAAAAAATGAATTATGGATAATTTAACTAAAATATAAAAACAATAGAAATGTTTTTTCTTAGTTTTGAGTTTGTTACTTATATTTTTTTACTAAAATGTCATTTTAAACTGGAAACATCCACTTTGACTCATATCGATATCATCATGAATCAGTTTAATGTGATACCAATTCATACATGTCACAAGTGAAATATGAATCAATGTACCAAATTATCAAGAAAATATGAGAGTGTTTTCTTCTTTTTTAGTGAGTGAAACTTTTTGAACTAAATTGTTGATTTTAAAATGATAACGAACACATTGAGTCATATCAGGCACATCATGTATCAGATTGAGGTGCGGTTGATTCCTAAAAATTACAAATTAATTATATATCATTTATATAAAATATAAAAACAATACTAATGTGTTTTATTGGTTTTGATTATGTCACTTGTCTTTTTACTAAAATGTCATTTTAAACTAGAAACAGGCAATTTGACTCATAATGATAACATCGTGTATCATTTTGGAATAAGATAGATTCATACATATCAAAAATTACTTATGAATCAATTTCCAAAATTATCAAGAAAATATGAGATCATTTTCTTAGTTTTTAGTGAGTGACACTTTTTGAACTAAACTATTAATTTTAAACTGATAACGAACACATTGTGTCATATCGGTCACATTATGTTTCATATTGAGGTAAGGATGATTCCTAAATGTCACAAATGACTTATGGATCATTTAACTTAAGTAAAAAACAATCCTAATTTTTTTCTTAGTTTTGAGTACGCTACTTTTCTTTTTTTACTAAAATGTCATTTTAAACTAGAAACATACACTTTGAATCATACTGATCATATCGTGTATCAGTTTGATATAATAAAAATTCCTACACATCAAAAATGACTTATGAATTGATTTCATAAATTATAAAAAAAAATCTAAGAGTGTTTGCTCAGTTTTTAGTGAGTGAAACTTTTTAAACTAAACTGCTAATTTTAAACTAATAATTGATACATTGAGTCATACCAAGCACATCATGTATCAGATTGAGGTGAGGATAATTCCTATACATCAAAAATGAATTATGGATTGTTTACCTAAAGTATAAAAATAATCATAATGTGTTTTATCAGTTTTGAGTAGGTCGGTTCCCCTTTCTACTAAAATTGATATCAATTTTAAATAAAATGATCCACTTAGAGTCATACCAGTCACACCATGTGTCAGATTGAGGTATGGATGATTCTTACATGTCCCAAACAACTTATGAATGATTTTAATAAAGTATCCAAATAATAAAAAAAAATCTCAGTTTTGAGTTTGTTATTTGTCCTTTTTACTAAAATTAATGTCGATTTTAAATAAAAAGAAGCACTATGAGTCATTCTGGTCACACCGTGTGTCGAATAAAGGTGCAGCTGATTCCTACACACCTAAAAGTCTCAAAAAATACTAAATGTCAATGTTAACATGATTTATATTTTATTTATTTTTCAAACTATCAACACTACATATTGACTCGATGTTGTTAGCTGAAAAAAATTCTTGTTATTGAAATCCTGAAGATCAGATAAAGCTCATGTTTCCATTATATCATGAAAAGTCGCCAAAATTGGCACATTATCTTCCTCTACTCTGTTGGATTTCAACAACGAGAAAGGTTTTTATTATAACTAAAAAAATGAACCAACCTCTATAGTAAAACAATTATTATATGAGTAATACTAAAAATAAATAAATTAAACATAAATATGAAACAATACATTAATTATGGACAATGATTTTACTTTTCAAACATCAAGATTACATAAATAATTGAGAAGTGGAGGGAACATGAAGGAATATGATAAATTCCGACACTACAGGGGTGAAAATTTTCTAAGGGAGAAGAAGTTTTTTGAAGTTTTGGTGCAGAAAGGCATGAAAGTTGGACAGACCACCCCAACTCAAACAAAAGAATACACTTTTATAAGAAAAAAATTCTAATATGAGTAATACTAGAAAGAAAGAAATGGGTAAACATCAGTATTAATTTTATAATTGAGATGAGGAAGCATCATTTCTCTTCATGAAAGGGTAGTGGAGTGAACTTTAAGGAAAATCATAAATGCAACATTTTAGGGGTGAAAATGTTTCGAGGGAGAAGAAATATATGGAATTTTTTGTGTAGAAAGGCATGAGATATGGATATAAATATTCTAAAATAAATTAACTCTGCGAGGAATATTGAAAATTAAATCAATGTTTCATTATATAATGTTCTGGTAAAATAGAGAATGTATATTGTAACATTGCCTTTACATCTTCCCAAAGTGTTTCCTTCATTATAGTTTGTTCTTACAAGGTATTGGTAACCTCATCATGTATAGAAGAAAATGTCTACATGATTATTAAAACATTTAATTTATATTAAGTTAATGCAGTAGAGAACAAATAATATTACGAGAAAAAACATAGTATATTAAAAAACACTTTTACCTTCTCATTAAACTCCCTTTAGTTTTTTAAAGGATTTAGGGAATTGGTTCCTCTATCGAGAATTAAAATCCTCTATTTTTGATCCCCTCTAATGTACATGAAATTATTTATTTTGGGACCAAACTGAACTAATTTTGATCTCAAAAAGAAAGTTATATACAACTATCATCCTCAAAAACTCATCTCCTAGACATTTATCATTGCATTTTTTTGTTTGACCCACATCCTTCATCTCTTGTGTACATGAACCTATGTTTCTTGAAATAATCTAAGAAGTAGTCATCCATGGTATTACCAATTCTTAGAGTAGTACAAGCAACATAAAACAGATGTAGGATGAGTATCAAGAAAATAAAATGAAATAAAAACTATTTGGGAAATGATGCTGATGAGGATGACAATTGTAATAAATTATGTTCTATAAAAGGGTTAATGCCTCCCATTTTTTAGAATTACACCATTTTCACTAGTTATTAACTCGTGGCCTATTGAAGGTGGGATTTTGGGGTCATAAAGAGTTATTTAATATACATAGATGGTAATCATAGATTCCTAGGGGTGGAACCAATACATGTTGACCAAAAATGATGAATACCTAAAAAAATTATAATAATTATTCTAAAATATATAGGGAATGTAAAAAATAATTTTTGGAAAATAATATACCTAATAAAGAGAATTTTTTTAAACAACTCAAAATTATTAGTTGATAAATTGATTCAAAAATTATGTTTAGATAGGTTGAAAATAAGAATTATTTTCAAGCAGATGAAGAGTAGGCTTTATAAGAAAATTTCATTTTCATGGCCATTATGGGTTCTATGGTGATTTAGGGAACATAGTATAAAATTTTACTCATAATGAAATAAATAATAGTAATTATATAAGATATAGACGTTTTAAGTTAAATGGGAGATGACCCACTCTTACAAAAATAGTTTTGAAGTGAGATAAACCTTCATAAGTAAAATTCGATGATAAATTTCAACAATTGAATAAACTATATTGAAATGTAACTGTATAATATATTTTTATAATATATTTTTATAATATACTTGTGTAATATATATTTGTATAAGCCACCCATGGTCGGTTGGGGTGGTGAGGGTGGGATGGGGTTTGGGCTGTGGTTGTGGGGTCAAGTCCCTAGGCCAGCGGGTTTCTTTGTAGTTTCTTTTAGCATGCGTGAGCTACCGTTGGTGTATTCTATTATATATATATATATATATATATATATTTGCAACATATATATTTATTTTTATAATATATATTTTTATTTTATATATTTTTGAAATATAATATATATTTTTGTTTGTAATATATATATATATATATTTATAAAATATTTATATAATATATAAATATTTAATATTTAATGTAGGTCTATTTATAGATAAATATAATATATATGAATATATAATACATTTTTTATTTTTTTAATTGTATAAATATAAATTTGTGTAATATATTTGTATAACATATTTGTATAATATATATATTTCAATAATATAATTGTATAATATATTTATATCATATATTTTCATAATATATTGGTATAATATATTTGTATGATATATTTGTATAATATATATTGGTATAGTTATATATATATTTGTATTTTTATAATATATATTTTTGCATAATGTATTTTTATAATATATATCTATATTATATATATTTATATGTATTTTTAAAATATACATGTGTGTGTGTGTTTATATATAAAAAATTATATATTTAACACATCTATCCAAAACCACGGAACCCTGAGTAATTTTTCACTTTTCATTCGTGAACCATGAGTCAAATCCTAATTCATCTAACTGACCAACAGAAATAATATCTATCCATAAACTTGGTATGTGTCTTAACTCTTTCTAAGTTCAAGTAAAATTCATATGAAATATCATCTTTAACGATACCCTTCTCTATAATATAAAGATATTTATTATCGAGTAAATGGAAATTACTGAAAAAAGGAGATACATAATAATCCATGAATCCCTTCTTGTTTATAGAGTGGAATAAACTCCCATAATTAATGATCCATGATTCCAATGGAATTTTTAGACTCAACAATAAAAAGTTACTTCCTTTAGTGGCATTGGGGTGGGTGGGTTGTACATAATCAATGAGGGGAGAGGGTGGGGATTATAAGGAATGATAGTCATTTCCCTTTTCAACCAAACATCCCCGATAAATATTATTGATCACAGGGATATTCTAATAGTAAATCAAGAATGATGATAAAAAATGAAAATACATCTCTTCAAACAATCAATCAACAAGTGGGGAGGATTAGGTGAAAATAAGATACCTTGGATTGAAGCTTTGAATTGTCCAAGAGAAAGAAGAGATATTGAAAACATGGAAAATATTCGATCCTTGGATTCATTTTCCACTTGAATCGTTCAAGAATTGGATTTGAGCCTTGAAATTGCTCAAGCGTTGATTCAACCTTCGATTCACCGAGGAGGAGCTTCGGTAGAGGGTGGATTCCACGGAAAGCATTGGATATCATGATGAATTCACAAATGGTTAAGGTTAATTTAAATAGATCATGACATTTTTATCAATGCGTCCAAAAAAGCGATGATAAAGATCACTTTTATCAACATTAAAAAAGATCTGATAAATATTCCTTTTATCGGTGCTAATTAATCTTGCACTGATAAATGTTTTATAATTATAATTTTAAATAAAAAAGTTTGTATATATATTTATATAATTATATATATATTTAATAAATATATATAGATATAAATATAAATATTTTCTTTATTTAAATATATTTATTATAATTTTATAATTCTTAAAATATTTTATTATTTATTTCTGATTAAATAAATATTTTTTTTAAATAATATTTATATCATTATATATATTTACATAATTATATATATATATATATAATAAATATATATGAATATAAATATAGTAAATATATTCATTATTTAAATACAATTTTTATAATTTTATAATTATTTAAATATGTATAATTATTTATTTATTATTATAAATATATAAATGTATAAAAATAGTAAATATGTTCATTTATAAATATTTTTATTTATAAATATTTTTGTACAAATATTGTTTTAGCATTATTAATGAATATTTAATCTTAAGTGCATGCATTTTAAAAATGAGTGAAATTGAATATTTAAAAATTAGTACACTTTAACAATATTGAAAAATTGGATATGTTTTATTAACAAAATAAAAATTATTAAAAGATGGATATATATTTAAATAAAGATGAATTCATATTGAAAATATTAAAACATAATAAATAAATATATATAAAATAAATAATAGAAATTAGTTAAATTTCCATTAAAAATATTTGTGTGTGTGCATTATATATAAAAATGCATTAATTACGTATATGTGAAATCAATATATTATGTTTGATCTATGTTAAATTAAAAAATCAAATGATATTCAATTATTTCCATTACTCGATGCAATTAGTGAGTATTTTTAATTCATATTAATTTTTAGTTATACACCAATATTGACTAAATATATTACCATTTAATGTAAACCATAAATATTTTGTATTATATAAATCATATTTACATACATTCATATATACCTATATATTCAATATATAATATTTATTAACATTATCAATAATTATTTAATTAATAAAATGTTTAATATTTTCTCAATTTACTTATTTTAAATTTTTATTTGTTGGATTTTAATTTTACATATATCTATATATTTAATACATATTATTTATTAGTATTTATAATTTATATATAGTATAATCAATTTATTCGTTTTTATCAGTAATTATTTAATTAATAAAAAAATAATTTTTTTAATAAAATCATTTTTATTCTTTATTTATTTAATTATTTTGTTTTATTTAGAATTTTATCAGCGCAGAAAAATACTAATAAAGGATCCATTTATGGGAGTTAAAAATATAGCACTGATAAAGGGTACCCTTTATTAGTGCTAAAAATAAAGCACTGATAAAGGGAACCCATTACCAAGACTAAAAAAATGTGCTGATAAAGGGTGACGTTTATCAGCGCTAAAAACAAGCGCTGATAAAAGGTAGCCTTTATCAGTTATTGTTTTAGTGATGATAAAGGTCAGTGTTGTCAAAGGCCTATTTTTAAGTAGTGTATACACCATGATGAAGATATGACTGGCCAAGCCATGTGGGTAATGACACAACTGGGGGTCCGGGTGAGGTGAGACTTGTCATGCACACCATGTACATGCTATGTATGCTCGCATGGCTAGCCAAGCCGTGTATTAGAGGAAACAAAGAGATGTTCAGGTGGGGTCACACTCTATGAGTACCCTAGTACATGTTGTGAACTATTCTTGGTAACTTCCTCTTGGAACATCTCCATCTTCAGAACTTAGATTTAGACCTTCAATTAGCCTATCCTGTGAAATTTTCCATATAGAACACTATGGTATCCTTCTTGGTGACTAGTGAGATAAGTTGTGGGGTGATTCAAAAACTACACTACGATAGTGGTTCTAAATCATGGATAGTGATTAGGGTGGATCACTAGAGAGATATCGGGGGTCTATAACCTTCCCTATCATCTCAGGATGCGAGTGACCTAGACTATTTTGGCTATTAGAGAGATTCTCACCAAATATCAGGGCATGGGTTCCCTACCCATGGTCATGTTGTGACATGAGGCATGACGAACACATTGCTCCTTTTAGAAATTCTAGAGACTGGTTTGGATTCTCAGAGAAATTATGGGACAAGTACTCCACTATCATACCAGGGAGTGGGTTTCCCTTACCTCTCAGATCAATAGAGATGGAACACCCCAATAGTGGAACTTGGTCTTATAACCACGAAGTATTTCTCCTAGTGTTGATACTCCACTGACAAAGCATTGCATGGATCCCCCGTATTATTTATACCGATGGAGATGGATATCCCCTACCATATCAAGGTTTGGTCCCTATATTACTCATTGTGTAGATACAGTTGGAAATCCCCTGATGTTCCAATGTGAAGGTCATTTATCCATGGAGTCAGTAATCCTTCATCATACCAAGGTGTGAGTCCTCTATATGTGATGTTTTGGTAGAGTTGGTACTTCCTTGTCATACCAGGGTATGGGTCCCATATTTGTGGAGTTCATACTTTCCTGTCATACCAAGGCATGGGTCATCCACATGCGATACTCTAGTTGAGTTAGTACTCCCCTATCATACCAGGGTGGGGGTCCTATATTCATAGAGTCGATACTCCTATGTCATACTAGGGTGCGGGGTTAGTACTACCATATCGTGTCTGGGTGCGGGTCACCAATTGTGATCATATAGGTAGAGACAGAACTCCTCGATACACAGGATTTAGGCCCTCTATCTATAGAGTGTTACTCCCCTGTATATGAGTAGGAGTAGGGATGGGATCCTCCATAGGAGTTGGATATCCCTCAATTGTGGTGCATAATTGTGAGGAGAAAGCCTCTCTGCTTGTTATGTGTGTCCCCTAGTTAAGAGGTAGTGCTCCCTCAATTCGGTGTGGTGTATACCCCTCAATATGGTACTCCAAAGGTTTCATAGTATGGTTAGTATTTAGTACTCCCTTGGCCCTGGGGAAACAATGAGGTGAAAGATCCTCCACCCTATCCTTTAATATAATTCACGTAGTGAATGGTCTAGAGTAGTGATCCCTCGATTGTGTGTAGTGGTGAGGAGTGGGCCTTTCCACATGGGTTCTTATAAGCTTACGCAGGGTGAAAGGCAATGATGTTCGGACATCTGGTGATGGGAAATAGAGTTGGACCTAGAGAGTTGTTCTCGTTGGAGCATAACTCTCAGATTATTTCCACCTAGGGTGGTATAGATCATCTAGTGTGTGCTCCTAGATGAGCATTACCTTTGAGCCATGATTAGAAACCTATAGTTGGATATGAGTTTGGGACCTCATGATACTTATAGTCTAAGATGAGTATTTGTGGTTGTTTATTGGTTTTCCTTATGGTGTTTTCACTTATCTTGATTAAAAAACCCTGTGGAGTTTATCTAACTAGTCATGTACAACCAAGGAGTGTCCAAGTTAGAGTTTCTTATTCTATCTCTCTCAAGTTCCCTCTGGATGGGTTAAGAGTACTATTTCCCTTCAATTTCTCTAGATTGTTTTAGGTTTTTGTGGAACCTACTAGGTAGTGTAATACTCATCCCTACATGATCTTTTCCCACATATTTTGTGTCTTGAGAAGATGAAAGGTCTTTCAACAGAGTCCCAGGAGAACCCATATTAGGTAGAGATTATTGAGCTAGATAGACCATAGAGTTTATGAAGAATTAACTGAGGTGTGTTCCAATGGTTTCATTTTTTAGCAGTCCCATCCTTCTAAGCAGGTTGGAATCTTTTATAGTTTTTTATGGGATTGTATTTCTCCATTTTATGCTTCTAGTACCTTTTTTTACTTTGGTTATGGGAAATTTGTGTGCATGCCTTTTTTGTTTCAGTTTTATTATCTCTACATTATTTAATAAAAAAGTATATGGGTGTGTGTGTAAAGGTAACATAGGCTAAGGCATCCCATATGTGTGATATGCTTACTCAGTGCTGGTCATCAGCCCCTAGCCTATTGGAGGTGGGATTGGCATTGTCACTACCCAGACCTTGATGGGTTGGATCGTGATAGGAAAAACCATCCTTGGTTATAAATAATTTTTGGAGATAGTATAAAATCCATGATTGGGGGAATAACAAACATTTAAAGGAGTATGGTTTCAAGATGAACCTTGTAAATAACGTGTGATTATATCTTTCATTTACCCACTACACATGAGGTGAGGGTTTGAGAATTCCTTGAGTGGATCAATAACAATAACTAATTCAATAGGTTGAATTTAAAAGGTGAATAATTCATAAAATAATACCATAGATTCACCCTTCTATTAGTTATTCATCTAACTTGAGGAATTATAGATACTCATGTCAATAAATTTATAAAATGAATCTTCAATGGTTATCCCAAACATGGAGTTTAAGAGAAAGGTGTAACTTGGTTGAGAATCTATCCTCAACCTTTTTTCTCTCACTAATGAGAAAAGGAGTTTCACATTATTCCATTGTCTCTTATACTGTATTTTTGTACTACATTTATAGGGAATTAAAGGTGACAAAAGTTCATAAGAGTAGAAATGAAGAAAATGTGTAAGCTTTCAAGTCTTGAAAATAGATAATGAAGCCTCCATTTTGGTTGTGATCCAAAATTTGGTATCTTAAAAAACAACTGATGAAAATAACCACATTGATAAAGTTTAGATGGAGTTATCCACTGAGGGGGAGTAGTTTTGGAATCCTCTAAACTTGTCAATATATGAAAATCTATAATTTTGGAAGGTAATCGGAAAAGGTGTTTTTAAATATCTCATTATTATGTTGAAATATTTAATTCTTTTGTTAAGGATGATAAATTGATTTAATCCATGACATGAAAACTATACATTTGAGAAAAAGTTAAGGGTTTATATTTGAAGCAATACCTGGTTTTTTTTAATGTTTTTAATCTATGTGTTAATATTAGTATAGCATTTGAAGTTGTAAAATTTAATAATAATATTTGTACTAAGTGGAATTAGCTTGAAAATATGTGAACAACCCCTAAAAAATAAATTTTGATCTGATATCATATATTATTGGTTTATAGATTGATTTTTTGTCAAGGTTAGACCATATTGTTTTATATACTGAGCATGACTCAAGTATACTTAGAGTAAAATAATTTAATTCAAATTTATTTAATAAAATTGATGCCATCCTATATCAAGTTTTTTTGTATTTAATATCAATTAGTAATAGAGTGGTAAGAAAATGTAATAATATATTAACATGAATTTTCTATGTTAAGTATTTAAAACATGCATAAATAATGAGATTTTTAACCCACTTTGTGTTTTTATAATATTTATTGTAAATATAGAAGAATGAAACAATAAAGATATTAATATATAGTGATAAAAGTTTCTTGGAAGCAAGATATTGTTCCCAATATTGATGAAACGATGAATTGAAGTCCTAATAAAATTTTTACCTTATACTGTGAGAATTACATAATTATATGAGGATTGAATTAACACATGGAGCTTGGAACTATCAGATGTTTCCAGTATTCATGTAGAAAAGGAAGTGAGTTACTCTCACATTTATATGAAAAAGGGATATCTACAATTTTTTATTCTATTGTTGATCTATTCACATGGAAATGAAATTTAGATTGATTTACTAACAACTATGATATTACTTAAAGAATATTCATTTGGGGAGGTTATTTGAATATGGATTTAATCCACTGCTTGAAATTTATAAAATTTTCTAGCTACACGTTATACATAATTAATGTGATAGGTTAGTGAATTTATTGAGTTTAAGATGAAGATTAGAATTTGAGAATAGTTCAGTAAGAACTCAGGTTTTTAGAATGGGTCAAAATACCAACCCTGTTTGAATTTTGACTTGTTCCTGAGAAAACTAGGAAAATCTGGGATGTTCTGGAAATTTCCAGACCACACACCATGTACTCAGAGTACACACCATGTATGGGTTGGGTGAGTACCGTCCGTGTGCTCGCCGAGTACATGTCGTGTGAATACTATGTAAAAAATTCTTACTACAAGGCGTGTATTTATAAACATGTCGTGTACCCTTGACTGTGTGGAGGAATGTTGGCTGGGTAGAATATTTTTAGCAAGTACACGCCGTGTACTATTTGTACATGCCGTGTAGATGGGCCGTGTATGGGGATATACATGGCATATTGGGGATGTCATTCGGGTGAAGAATTACAAGTTGTGTACCCCTAGGTACATACCATGGAGTCAGTCGGTGAGTCTACAGTGGAATTTCAGCCATCATGTGAACAGTAAAATGATACACTCCATGTACTTAATGTACACATCGTGTATTTTCTTTTTTTCGCTAAAACGGGCAGTAGCCTCATATTAAGGCAGAACCTCAAACCCTCGATGGGTTTGAGCGGGAATATCCATTCAAGACTTTAATTCCCTCTCTTTCCTTCATCTGAGGTCATATTTAAACACCATTTAATCTGTTAAAACCCCCTCGGTAAGGCCTTGATTCATCTTGAGTTGTCCTTCTTGATTTTTGTTCTAGAATGAGTTTTAGGGTTTTGATTGGTTTTGATTATTTTGTAGATCTACCACATTTTAGACCAAATTTGAGGCTGTTATTGTAGGAATATCATCGTAGGAGTCTCAGGTAGGTGGTGCATACCTCTTTTTGTGTTTTCGTAGACTTTTGGGTGGCACGGCCTATGGCGCTCTTTCAGATATTTTGAGCGAGACCCTGTATTTACCTGTTATTTCTTATTTAATTGTTATCTGACCTATGGGATGCATTTGGGTATGCCCTGTTACATTTTTTTCTTGAGCGGGGTTGGGTGAGTGGTCGTTGCTCCCCGGGGCATTTTGGCCGGGGACAAGCAAAATGGTTAAAATTGTTTTGTATTGTTTAAACTGTTGAGTATGGTTTATTAAACTTGATATGAATTATTAGAGACCTTAGAAACCTCATTGATTGTATGGGACAACACTTTCTTAGTGATTTCCAACTGTTTAGATGGTTTTTCCTATTTATGTGTTCTGTTAAAATGTGTATATATTTAATTACTGAATTGCATGTGCTAGAACCTTTGGGTTGTGTTGGGCATGGCCCAGATATTCTTGAGTGATGCTGATCATAGGTTGGGCTTGACCTGGGTTATGTTGGGTGGTTCTAACCACGGGATTGGGCATCATGGGCGTCAGTTTGAGGAAGGATGACTATCATGTTGTGCATGTCCCGGGTTACTGGGATGGAAGGCCATCAGATTTGAGTGGCATGGTCACAGGGACACAAGGTGTTAGAGGTGTTGTGGCTTGGTTACTATTTTGGTGATTACCACTCACCTGAAACTATGAGTAGTGTGCGCACATAGAGACTTCATGATGAGGAGGTTTTGACCACTCGTGTGGGTAGAGGCCCCTGTTAGTTGCGGTTTAGGTACTTTGGTTTGGGGGTTCTTGTCGTAGGAAGCCATGTGGGAGGTGAGGAGCCTTCAAGGGATAACGTTGAGGCTATCAGGTTGGGGGCAGATGTTCACTATTATTTTGAGGGCAGGCATCCCAGTCCCTCAGGTTATATTATTTTTAGGGCATACATCGTTGTCCCTCCAGTTACTTTATTTGAGGGCAGACATCGATGTCCCTTCGGTTACTTATTTGTGGACAGGTATCACCGTTCCTCTGAGTTAGTATTTCTTGGGCATGCCTTCTGGACGTCGGTACTTGAGACACATGGTGGAAGGGGGCACATGATACCGGGTTACATGACAAAGATTCCGACATTGGCCAAAGCAGGTTACACTCCATGGTGGCTGCTGAGCACCGGTGGTGTTTGTGTTTTTTGTGAATCGTACTGTTTACTGTTTCCCTTATAAATTCATGCCTGCTTAAACACTTATATTAGTTACGCACCATTGGGTGGTATCCTACTAAGATTCATCTCACACCCTACATGGGTCATTCGAGACACGTGCAGACTTTATGGATTTATGTGCAGGAATGAGGCTAGCTTCATAAGCTGGGCTGCATTAGCTATTGCATGGATATGGTATGGACCTTGAGGTCTTACCTAGCTGGAGTTACTTTGTTTTTCTTAATTTCCTATATCAGCATGCTTACTTGTTTTGTAGCTATAATTGGTTATCCATTGGAGCCTTTACATGGATATGTATGACCTATTTTGGATGAATGTTTATTGTTCAGTGGTATTTACAAGTGATCAACATGTTGTTGTGTTTACAATCTGCTGCTATTGTTTATTCTCATTACTTCCACTATTTATCGATATTGAATGTATTTCAGCTCTACGGGTCTGGTTCGAGTCTACTGAGTCATTTATTCCACTGCATCTTTATTATTATACTTATACTAGTACCATTATTATCCTCTGATAGGTTATAGCCTCCTCACTATACGTAAAAAGACCCTCACTGCTAGTCAGTAGCCTTTGGCCTTCGAGGAGGTGCGCCTAAGGTAGTAACACCAGACCCATTTAGCACTGTTCAGGTGGTTGTTTGGGTTTGGGTCGTTACAAAGTGGTATCATCGGAGTTCTTGACAGGGATTTAGTAGGAGTGTCTTATTGGCTACTAATGAGGTTGAGACATCTCTTTTGATTTATTGCTAGATTACTATTTGGGTTATGGTAGACCGGGGATATGTTGTTACTGGAATGGAGTTTCTAGCTTGTGATTGGGTGCCTGCAGCCCCAGGTACGAGTGATGGACCAAGTTTCCATGGGTGGGAATTATTGTTTGTTTTTCTTAAATTACAGTTTATATGATTTCCACCTTAGTGTCTCACTTGGTGTGTGATTTTATTGATTGTGATGTGTAACCCTTGACCCATTACGATAAGGGAGAATTGGACCTTGGACCGGTATTTCAATACTTGGTTTTTGGGATTTTGATAGGCACATTTTAGAGTATTTCAATTTCATAACTGCATGCATGCTTTGTGATGTGATAATGCCATGTGAAAAATGTCAATTGCAATGCTTTGTATATTTGTAGAATTGTAGGGTATTTGGGTCTGGCTCTTATGAGAGAAGGCATGTACTATGGTTGAGGTGATTTTGATCACTAGGATTAGGTGACTTGGTCGTCAGTTTGAGGCAACGTAAGTTGTCAGGTCAGGCATGCCCTGAGGTACTTTTGATACTTGGCTCTGTTAAGGGTGGTTAAGGAGGCCACGAGGTCGGGATGTCGTGGGGCTTGAGTTGTGATGGAGGAGAATAATGGTAGTAGTTATGCGCTGCCTTTTACTGCTTTCTTTATCTGAGTTGAGTATATATTGTTATATATATGAGATGTCTGACCATTTATGGTATTCAGTGGGTTCCTCTTGTATGTCTCGATGGAGCGTCAGGCGGGAGATGATACGGTGTTGTAGGATCAGGTTCAAGATCTAGTATAGGCAGAGCAAGAGCCACCGTTACAGGCTAAGGGACAGGATCAGGTTCAGGATCCAGTGTAGGCAGGGCAGTAGTCGGGTTTGGTAGTGTTCGGACCATGGCTCGATGATTATCTCCGAGTGAGCCTGGTATAAGTCTTGCATGGAATTGACATAGGTGGACAGGGTATAAAGCCATCTATGGCATATCTGATGCAGGAGTTCCAGTCGTAGTACCCGCCACTTTTTCAGGGTGAGGGTGGTCCACAGGCGGCTGAGAATTGGATAGAGAGCATGAATATGATCTTCGACCAACTCGAGACACCTCCAGGGTGGAGGGTTAAGCTGGCGACGTACATGCTGAGAGGACCAGAAAAGCGTTGGTGGGATGTGCAGGTTCAGGCTCTTAGGCACGAGGGACTAGCATGGAAGGACTTTGAAGAAAAGTTCTTTGAGCACTTTTACCCAGAGACATTGAGATCCAAGAGAGATCGAGATTTCTTGAGTCTTCAGCAGGGAGAAATGTTCGTCATGGAATATGCAGCTACTTTCACTGAGCTGTATCACTTTACACATATTATGGTAAGCGATGATGCAGAAAGGGTGAGGTGCTTCGAGGATGGCTTATGACACACCATTAGGATCCAGGTGAATATCTTTAGGCTGGGTTCATTCTTAGATGTGGTGAATCAGGCGCTCATAACAGAGGGAAACCAGAGGGATAATCCCCAGGTTGGTCGGGGAACAGTTTCAGGTGATGGTTCGGACAGCAGGAAGCAAGGATGGGATGAGTTCCAGCCGGGCAGTCAGGCCAAGGACTCAGCTAGAACACCTCGTAGTAGTTCTTCAGTGATTTTCTTTCAGTTTGGACAGCCAGGAAATGTTTGGACTCAGTGAAATAGGCATCCAAAGGAGTGATTGGCATGTGGGTAGGTTAGGCATCTTGAGAGGTTCTACAGGCCACCTTCTCAGACAGCCGACAGGCAGGGACTAGGACAGATGGTGGAATCTGGAGTTGGTTCAGGTTTGGCACCAGGAGAGGGTAGCCGAGGTTCATCTGAATATAGAGTATGTGACATAGACAGTGGGATCTAGCTGAGGGGTAAGTGGCTGGTGACTGGAGCAGCACCTCAGGGAGGTCAGGCATCAGGCATTTGTACTTCATGCTAGGTGTAGGCTGTGGAGCTATCAGGATCTGAACAGGATAGTGATCCAACTATGGTTAGAGGTACACTACGAGTGTGGCCGTGACTTTTCTTATTTTCTTTTGGCATGACCTACTGAGGATTGTCTATTTTGAGTGCACTAGATGCACAATATTCTTGTGGACTAACTAGATTCTGGTCAGTGGGATTGGCACTATATCGGGTGCATTATATATTTATATATACATATATATGTATGAGATGCATAGCATCAGGGGAATTGAGGATGTGGGTTACTTAAGGTGTCGTGGGCATCGGGGGATTGATTATCTGAGTTACTTAAGGGGCATGGCATCAGGTTTTATTTTGAGTGTCCATGGGATGCAAGACCTCGTGGAGGCGGACACCGAAGTGGTGCGGGATACGTTGGGTGTCAGAAATGACATGGGAGCACCAATGAGGCGCAGGGGTGAGGATGCATCACTAGAGGACCATGCATCCAGGAAATTGGTTAGTAAACCTTTGCTTGTTTGAGTTTTTTTGGGTTAAGACCGAGCTAGGCAACTCCTAAGGTGGGGATCCCCCTTTAAGATTTTAGCCATAACCTTTGAGACCGGGGAAGTCTGGGTTATTTTAATCGGGGTGGTATGTTCGGTGCCATCTCTGGGTTTCATTTGATATCTCAAGGACAAGCTATATCTAGGTGGGGAGATTGTAAGAACATGGGTTTTTAGAATGGGTCAAAATCCTAACGTTGTTTGAATTTTGACTTGTTCCTGAGAAAACTAAGAAAATCTGGGATGTTCTGGAAATTTTCTGACTACACATCGTGTACTCAGAGTACACGCTGTGTATGGTTTGGGTGAGTACCGGCCGTGTGCTTGCCGAGTACATGTCATGTGAATACTATTTAGGAATTTCTTACTACACGGCGTGTAGTTATAGACACGCCGTGCAACCTTGAACGTGTGGAGGCCATACATATCATGTAATTCTGTTGGCTAGGTAGAATGTTTTTAGCAAGTACATTTCATGTACTATTTGTACACACTGTGTAGATGGTCCGTATATGGGGATATACATGGTGTGTTGGGAATGTTGTTTGGGAAAATAATTACACGCCGTGTACCCCTAGGTACACACCGTGTAGTCAGTCAGCAAGTCTACGGTGGAATTTCAGTCTTCATGTGAACAGTAAAATGATACATGCGATGTACTTAAAGTACAAGCCATGTATTTTCTTTTTTTCACTAAAACAAGAAGTAGCCTCGTATTGAGGAAGAACCTCAAACCCTCAATAGGTTTGAGTAGGGATAGCCAGCTGGGACTTCAATTCTCTCCCTTTCCTTCGTATGAGGTCGGATTCAAACACTATTTAATCTGTTAGAACCCCCTCGGTAAGGCCTTGATTCTACTTGAGCTGTCTTTCTTGATTTCTGTTCTAGAATGAGTTTTAGGGGTTTGAGCGGTTTTAATTATTTTAATCATCTACCGTGTTTTAGATGTAATTAGAGGCTGTTATCGGAGGAGTATCATCATACGAGTCTCAGATAGGTGGTGCGTACCTCTTTTTTTGTTTTCGCAGTCTTTTGGGCGGCGCGGCCTATGACGCGTTTTCGAGTATTTTGAGCTCGACCCTGTATTTACCTATTATTTCTTGTTTAATTTTTATATGACCTATGGGATTCCTTTGGGTATGTCCTATTACAGGTTTTTCTTGAGCGGAGCCGAGCGAGTGGTCGTTGCTCGCCTGGGCATTTTGGTCGGGGACTGCCAAAATGGTTTAAATTGTTTTGTATTGTCTAAACTATTGAGTATGGTTTATTGAACTTGCTATGAATTCTTGGATACCTTATAAACCTCAGTGCTGGTATGGGACAACAATTTCTTAGTGCTTTTCAATTGTTTAGATGGTTTTACCTATTTATGTGTTCTGTTAAAATGTGTATATATGTAATTGCTGAATTGCATGTGCTGGAACCTTTGGGTTGTGTTGGTCATGGCCCAGATATTCTTGGGTGAGGCTGATCTTAGGTTGGGATTGGCCTGGGTTACGTTGGGTGGATCTAACAATGGGATTGGGCGTCATGGGCATCGGTTTGAGGCATGATGACTGTCAGGTTGGGCATGGCCTAGGTTACTAGGATGAAATGGCCATCCGATTTGAGCGTCATGGTCACAGGGACACAAGGTGTCATAGGTGTTGTGGCTTGGGTGCTATTTAGATGATTACTGCTCACCCAGAACTATGAGTAGTGTGCACATATAGAGACTCCGTGATGAGGTGGTTTTAACGACTCGTGTGGGTAGAGGCCCCCGTTTTTTGTGGTTTAGGTACTTTGGTTTGGGGGTGCATGCCATAGGAAGCCATGTGGGAGGTGAGGAGCCTTCAGGGGATAACGTTGAGGTTATATGGTTGGGGTCAGAGGATCACTGATATTTTGAGGGCAGACATTGTTGTCCCTCCGGTAACATTATTTTGAGGGTAGACATCACTGTCCCTATGGTTACCTTATTTTGAGGGCAGACATCGCTGTCCATCCGGTTACTTTATTTGAGGGAAGACATCATTGTCCCCCCGATTACTTATTTGAGGATAGGTATTGATGTTCTTCTGGGTTACTATTTCTTGGGCGTGCCTTCAGGATGTCGTTACATGAGACACGCGGTACCAGGGGGCACATGGTGTTGGGTGACATGACAGAGATTCCGAAGTTGGCCGAAGTAGGTGACACTCCATGGTGGCTGCTGAGCACCAGTGGAGTTTGTATTCTTTTGTGCATCGTATTGTTTATTGTTTCTCTTATATACGCTTTCCCACTTAAACACTTATATTAGGTATGCACCATTGGGTGGTATCCTACTGAGATTCTTCTCACTCCCTGCACGGGCCCATTGAGATGCATGCAGACTTTATGGATTTACGTGTAGGAAAGAGGCCAGCTTCAGGAGATGGGCTGCATTAGCTGTTGCATGGAGATGGTATGGACCTTGGGGTCTTTACTAGCTGGAGTTAATTTGTTTTGCTTACTTTCCTGTATCTGCATGCTTACTTGTTTTTTAGCTACAGTTGGTTTTCCATTGGTGCCTTTACATGGATATGTATGACCTATTTTGGATGCATGTTTCTTGTTCAGTGGTAGTTACAAGTGATCAACATTTTGTTTTGTTTACATTCTGATGTTTTTCTTTATATTCATTACTTCCGCTATTTATCGATATTGAATGTGTTCCCGATCTGCAGGTCTAGTTAGAGTCTACTGAGTCATTTATTCTACTGCATCTTTATTATTATACTCGGACCAGTACCATTATTATCCTCCGAGAGGGTATAACCTCCCCACTATACCTAAAAAGACCCTTTCTACTAGTTAAAAACCTTTAGCCTTCTGGGAGGTGCACCTAAGGCAGTAACACCCGACTTATTTAGCACTTTTCTTGAGGTTGTTCGGGTTCGGATCGTTACAATGTGGTATCATAGGAGTTCTTGAAAGGGATTTAGTAGTAGTGTCTTACTGGCTACTAATGAGATTGAGACTTCTCTTTTTATTTAATGCTAGATTACTATTTGGGTTATGGTATACTGGAGATAGGTTGTTACTAGAATGGGGTTTCTAGCTTGTTCTTGGGTGCCTACAGCCCTAGGTACGAGTGATGGACCATGTTTCCATTGGTGGGAACTGCTGTTTTTTTTTGCTCAGATTACAGTTTATATTATTTCCACCTCAGTGGCTCACTTGTTGTGTGATGTTATTGATTGTGATGTGTAACCTTTGACCCGGTATGGTAACGGAGAATTGGACCTTGGCCTGATATAGCAAGGCTTGGTTGCTTGGCTTTTGATAGGCACATTTTAGGGTATTTCAATTTGATAACTGCACGCATGCTTTGTGATGTGATAATGCCATGTGAAAAATGTCAATTTCCATGCTTTGTATATTTGTAGAATTGCAGGGTATTTGGGTCTGGATCTTATGAGAGAAGGTAAGTACTATGGTTGAGGTGATTTTGATCACCAGGATTGGGTGAATTGGTCATCGGTTTGAGGAAATGTTAGTTGTCAGGTCGGGCATGGCCCGAGGTACTTTTGATACTTTGCCCTGTTTAGGGCGGGTAAGGAGACCACGAGGCTAGGATGTCATGTGGCATGGGTTGTGGTGGAGGAGAGTAAGGGTAGTAGTTATGCGCTACCTTTTACTTCTTTCCTTATCTATGTAAGTATACATTGATATATATATATATATATATATATATATGGGATGTCTGACCATTTATAGTATTCAACGGGTTCCTCTTGTATGTCTTGATGGAGCGTTTGGCGGGAGATGATACAACGCCATAGGATCAAGTTCAGGATCCAGTACAGGCAGAGCAGGATCCGCAAGTATAGGCACATGGACAGGATCAGGTTCAGGATCCAGTATAGGTAGGGCAGCATCCAGGTTTGGCAGCGTTCAGACCATGGCTCGATGAGAAGCTCTAAGCTATCCTGGTACGGGTCTTGTAGGGAATCGACAGAGGATCACAGGGTACAGATCCATCTATGGCATATCTGACGCTGGAGTTCCAGTCGCACCACCCGACACTTTTTCGGGGTGAGGGTGGTCCACAGGAATTTGAGAACTAGATAGATAGCTTCTAGATGATTTTTGAGTAGCTCAATGTGCCTCCAGGGTGGAGGGTTAAGCTGGAAACGTAAAAGATGAGAGGACCAGAAAATCATTGGTGGGATGTGCAGGTTCAGGCTCGTAGGCATGAGGGACTAGCATGGAAGTACTTTGAGGACAAGTTCTTTGAGCACTTTTACATAGAGACACTGAGAGCCAAGAGAGCTCTGGAGTTCTTGATTCTTCAGCAGGGAGACATGTTTGTTATGGACTATACAAATACTTTCACTAAGTTGTCTCACTCTTCACCTGGCATGGTAATCGATGACGCAGAAAGGGTGAGGCACTTCGAGGATGGCTTACGACGAGCCATTAGGATCTAGGTGAATATCTTCCGGCAGGGTTCATTCTCAGTGGTGGTGAATCAGGCGCTCATAGAAGAGGGTAACCAGAGGGATAGGCCCCAGGTTGTTCGGGGAACAGTTTTAGGTGATGGTTCGGATAGCATGAAGCAAGGACGGGATGAGTTCCAGCAGGGCAGTCAGGCCAAGGACTCAGCTAGACCTCCTCATAGCAGTTCTTCGGTGATTCTCTTTCAATTTGGATAGCAGGACATGTTCAGACTTAGTGTGATAGACCACCAAAGGAGTGTCGGGCATGTGGATAGGTTGGGAATTTTGAGAGGTTCTCTAGGCCACCTTCTCAGATAGCTGGCAGGAAGAGACCAGGATAGACAGTGGCATCTAGAGTTGGTTCAAGTTCGGCATCAGGAGAGGGTAGCTGAGGTTCAGCTGCACGCGGATGACGTGACAGAGACAACAGGATCCAGCTGAGGGGTCAGTGGTCAGTGACTAGAGTATCACCATAGGGAGGTTAGGAATCAGGCAACTATACTTTAGGCTAGGTGCACGCCGTGGAGATGCCAGGGGCTGAGCAAGCTGGTGAGCCGACAAAGGTTAGAGGTACACCACGAGTGTGGTCATGACCTTTCTAATTTTCTTTTGGCATGAATTGTTAAGGCATGTCCATTTTGTGTGCACGAGGTTCACAAGATTCTTTTGGACTGACTAGATGTTGTTCAGTGGGATTGGCGCCATATCGGGTGCGTTATATATATTTTTATATATTTTTATGAGATGCGTATCATCATGGGCATCGAGGATGCGGGTTACTTGAGGTGTTGTGGGCATCGGGGCATCGAGGATGTGCGTTACTTTAGTTCCATGGCATTAAGTTTTATTTTGAGTGTCCATGGGATACAGGACCTCGTGGAGGCAGACACCAATGCGGTACGAGATACATTGGGTTTCGGAAATGACACGGGAGCACCAATGAGGCGTAGGGGTGATGATTCATCATGAGAGGACCTTGCATCTGGGAAAAATTTTAGTAAACCATTGCTTGTTTTAGTTTTGTTGGGTTGAGGCTCAGCTAGGCAACTCCAAAGCTGGGGATCCCCTTGAGGATTTTAGCCAGAACCTTTGAAACCAGGGAAGTTCAGGTTATTTTAATCATGGTGGTATGTTCAGTGCTATCACTAGGTTTAATTTGATAGCTTGGGGATGATCTATATTAAGGTGGGGAGATTGTAAGAACCTGGGTTTTTAGAACGGGTCAAAATACCGACCTTGTTTGAATTTTGACTTGTTCCTGAGAAAACTGGGAAAATCTGGGATGTTCTGGAAATTTCTAGACTACACGCCGTGTACTAAGAGTACACGTCATGTATGGGTTGGGTGAGTACCGGTTGTGTGCTCGCTGAGTACATACCATGTGAAGACCATGTAAGAATTTCTTACTACAAGGTGTGTAGTTATAGACACATCGTGTACCCTTGACTGTGTGGAGGCCACACATGGCATGTAGGCTTTTTGGCTGGGTAGAATGTTTTTAGAAAGTACACACTGTGTACTATTTGTACATGCCGTGTAGATGGTCCGTGGATGGGGATATACATGGCGTGTTGGGGATATCACCTGGGTAAAGAATTACACACCGTGTACCCCTAGGTACATGTCATGTAGTCAGTCGGAAAGTCTACAGTAGAATTTCAGCCATCACATGAATAGTAAAATGATATACACTGTGTACTTAAAGTACACGCCATGTATTTTCTTTTTTTCCGCTAAAATGAGAAGTAGCCTCGTATTGAGGCATAACCTCAAACCCTCAATGGGTTTGAGAAGGGAGAACCGACCGAGAATTCAATTCCCTCATGTTCCTTCATCCGAGGTACGATTCAAACACCATTTAGTCCATTGGAACCCCCTCAGTAAGGCCTTGATTCTTCATGAGCCGTCCTTCTTGATTTCTGTTCTACAATGAATTTTAGGGGTTTGAGCGGTTTTGATTATTTTGTAGACCTACCACATTTTAGAACAAATTGGAGGCTGTTATCGGAGGAGTATCATCGTACGAGTCTCAGGTAGGTGGTGAATACCACTTTTTGTGTTTTCACAGACTTTTTGGTGGCACGACCTATGGTGCGTTTTTGGGTATTTTGAGAATGACCCTATATTTACCTATTATTGCTTGTTTAATTGTTATCTGACCTATGTGATGCCTTTGGGAATGCCATGTTACCTATTTTTCTTGAGCGGGGTCGGGCGAGTGGTTGTTGCTCACTGGGAAATTTTGGTCGGGGACTGCCAAAATGGTTAAAAAAATATGTATTGTTTAAACTATTGAGTATGGTTTATTGAACCTAATATGAATTGTTGGAGACCTTAGAAACCTCACTGTTGGTATGGGACATCACTTTCTTAGTGCTTTTTAAATGTTTAGATGGTTTTTCCTATTTATGTGTTCTGTTAAAATGTGTATATATGTAATTTCTGAATTGCATGTGCTAGAACCTTTGTGTTGTGTTGGGAATGGCCCATATATTATTGAGTGATGATGATCATAGGTTGGGCTTAGGTCGGGTTACATTGGGTGGTTTTGACCAAGGTATTGGGCATCATGGGCATCAGTTTGAGGCAGGATGACTATCAGGTTGGGCATGGCCTGGGTTACTAGGATGGCAAGGCCATCAGATCTGAGCGGCATGGTCACAAGGACATGAGGTGTCAGAGGTGTTGTGACTTGGGTACTATTTGTGTTATTACTGCTCACCCATAACTATGAGTAGTTTGCACATAGAGAGACTCTATGATGAGGTGTTTTTGACCACTCGTGTGGGTAGAGGCCCCCATTTGTTGCGGTATAGGTACTTTGGTTTGGGGGTGCTTGCCATAGGAAGCCACCTGAGAGTTGGGGAGCCTTCAAGGGATAGCATTGAGGTTATCGGGTTGGGGACAGAGACTCACCATTATTTTGAGGGTAGACATCATTGTCCCTCTTGTTACATTATTTTGAGGGAAGACATCGTTATCTCTCTGGTTACATTATTTTGAGGGAAAACATCGGTGTCCCTCTAGTTACTTTATTTGGGGGAAGACATCGCTGTCCCTCTGGGTACTTATTTGAGGACAAGTATCGTTGTTCCTTCGGGTTAATATTTCTTGGGTGGGTCTTCGGGACATCGGTACTTGAGACATGCAGTGTCAGGGGGCACATGGTGTCAGGTTACATGACAAAGATTCTAGCATTGGATGAAGCAAGTGACACTCCATGGTGGCTTCTGACCACCAGTTGAGTTTGTGTTTTTTTTATTCATCGTACTGTTTACTATTTATCTTATAAATGTATGCCTGCTTAAACACTTATATTAGGTATGCACCATTAGGTGGTATCCTACTGAGATTCATCTCACACCCTGCAAGGGCCCTTCGGGTCATGTGCAGACTTTATGGATTTATGTGTAGGAAAGATGCCAGCTTCAGGAGGTGGGATGCATTAGCTGTTGCATGGAGATGGTATGGACCTTGAGGTCTTGCCTAGCTAGAGTTACTTTGTTTTTCTTACTTTCTTGTATCAGCATGCTTACTTGTTTTGTAACTATAGTTGGTTATCCATTAGCGCCTTTACATGGAAACTTATGACCTGTTTTGGATGCATGTTTGTTGTTCGTTGGTAGTTACAAATGATCAACATGCTATTGTGTTTACATTCTGCTTTTGTTGTTTATATTCATTGCTTCCACTGTTTATCGATATTGAATGTGTTTCCGCTCTATGGGTCTAGTTCAAGTATGCTAAGTCATTTATTCCACTGCATCTTTGTTATTATACTCATATCAGTACCATTATTATCCTCCGAGAGGGTATAACCTCCCCAATATACCTAAAAAGACCCTCACTACTAGTCGGTAGCCTTTGGAATTCGGGGAGGTTCTCCTATGGTAGTAACACCCAACCCATTTAGCACAGTTCGGGTGGCTGTTTGGGTCCGTGTCATTACAAGTTCCATAAAGTGAGTTGATCAATAAACATATTATATCTATATGAAGAAATTAAGAGATACAATTGTGAATTTCCATCCATGTATTCATCAATCTTTAATAAATATATTTGGATGATGTCTGAAGAATAAATAATTTTGATGCAGTGAAATATTTATTAAAATATTCTAAGGAATATTTTATGTTTCATCAAGTTTTGGATTCACTGTTGTGTTAGTTGAAGTCGGTTTGAAGAGACTCCTAAGAAATTTGGAGACTTGGTGTTGATTTCTAAAATTCTATCATGAAGCTAAAAAATGGATAAGTCTTTAGTATTTCATAAGACTTGTATTCATCTCCTAAAACTTATACTATTTTGTAAAACTTTTTGAGATTTCATAAGGATTATTGGTAAATTTAATATTTATGTTGTTGATCGTAATAATTATTAAGTTTCGCATAAGATACTTAAGATGAAAAAAAAATGGAAATGGCTAGAGCTCTCTGGGGATTTCCTATGAGTCTTGGACTATTTTATAAGACTTAGATGTGAATATATAAGACTTTTGATAAAGGAAAATTTCATAAGACTTATGAAATTTCCTAAGACTCTTCAGTTAGAGAAATTTGGAATAGTCACTCTACATAAGACTTTATTTCAAAAAATATAATATTTTTTTTAGAATCAACAGCTAGTGAAATTTTGAAGAGTTAGGTTCCAGATGTTAATATTTGGTAATATAATTTAGAATATGTTGTTATTATTTTAAATTTTCCAAATTTCATGATTATTAGTATGATCATGATTCAATATTTGGTATTAGATAATGAAGGATAAAGAAAATATAATGAGTTTACATACCATGAATATGATTTCAAACTTCTTGTAAATAAAGTATGATATGAGGATGGATTTTCTATATGATAATTTCTTCATTGTATAAATGATAGAACCGTTCCATGAGTTCATAATGAAGGGAATATTGTTGGAAATATTTGTACCATAACATGTGATTCCATGTTTTGATAATATCATTGCATGTTTTCCAATGTATGAATGGAATATATTTAAAACCATATGAATTTTGTGGAAAACAGTTGCGGTATTTTGAATACATTGTGAAGAATAATATCCCATATTTCTTGGAAGTTTGAATAGTGATATTTGACCATGGTTTGAATGAGAATAAAAATTGAAATCAAATAATGATGAGATCATGATGGATCTATTCAAATAATATTTCCATTTTAAAATATGGAAAGATGTTACTATGATTTAATATAAAAAATAACTGAGAAATGTAGACCCTAAGATAATATTCTTGTGTATTATCTATTTATTGAAAAATTAGACCCAACACTACAATAAATTAAAAATATAAATTGTGAAAAATATCAAGAAGAGAAACAATACTGAAACAAAAATCTAATATTAGTCAATTTGAATAAGAATAATAATTAGAGAAATATAGAAATTAACTATTTCTTCTTCTCAAAAACTTATAAGTAAAATAATATAATCTATGATTTATATAATATGATATTTCTATATCATAAGGATTAAATATTAAAATTTATTTATATCATAAGGATCAAGAAAACTTAGAATATTGATATGTTAGAGGAAACTATTGTGATTTCTGTATATTGAGGAAGGGGATCTAATTTATTTAAGTACACTAAAGAGATTCAAACCATGTTGCATATCACACTTCAAGATGGGTAGCGTGAATGTTGTATTCTATAAGAAAAGGCCTGGTTGGTTATAGATACTAATAACTATAAGTTTGTTCTTATATTATACCTATATAGTGTTAGGATTATGGGTCCAACAATATACCATTAACTAGATTATTTCTTAACTATACAAGAATAATCATGTGTCTGTGGAATAAAAATCATAACACACCGGGGAAAAAGTTATCCACACTGGATACAACCCTCATTATAAATCCTAGCATACCTTATTTTTTTTACCAATTTAAGTCTTTTCCTATGATGAAATGTCTGGATAGAGTGAGAGATCCATTCACAGAATATGTGCATAGATAAAGGAGGGTAAATGTTTAAATTATTTAATAAATTACTAATATTGTTTCACCCCTATCAGCATTAGACATACCCTAAATGATCCTAAAATTATTCATGATTGGTTGTATTTGAGGAGGGAAAGCCTACATAAAATAGGTATAAAAATGCTTAGTCCATTTAGGCCTGTATTTATTATGGTATTAGAAAATTAAATCTATTTTAGTCCACATTATAAGAAGTCTAGTTCGTGAGATGGCTTGTATTTGTAATTAAGATTAAAAACAATTATTAAAACAATAATAAGATTATTAATATATATTCATCACATACATAAAAAATATATAATTTTTTATAAAAAATGATATATTAAATTGAAATAAAATTAAAATAAATTATAAAAAAATTAATACCAGCTAACTCGCTAGCTTGTATATTTTGAAATTGATTTACTTAATCCCGTGATATTTATCTATTCAATGAGTAATCCATTTTCCTTGATGTTCTACAAATAATTAGAACATAGATGATCAATTTGGTTCTATAGAAGTGTCCATCCAACTTCTACATCATCCATTAAGTGGATTATCTAATTAATGTATCACCAATATATGAAGTTTAGATGTTTAATATATGGCTTATGAATACAAAAAAACTTTATTCTAGAAGATAAGAATTTTGATATTTGTAGGATCTTATACACTCTCATATATTCCTCTTTTATCATTTGATCTATTTTTAGTATTTCCATAGTAGTGTAATTTTTTAATAAAGGTGACCATAGGTAAAATATTCATTCATATTATCAAGGTAAGTGAAATAAATTATTCAATACATTTTATATGATTAATTTAGAGTACTTGGTAACCTAGAAAAGTATTAAAACCATTAATTTTAACATTCTCATTATAGTGGCACTAATTTTAAGTTTCATGATAGTTGTTCTAGGATGGTTCCAAATGGTACAAGGGTCAATCAACTATCTAGAGTCCATGTACTCAAATATAGAGAGTTACACGAGGCTATTTTAAAATTGAATAGGGCATAAAAAATATGCATAAGTCCATACCAAAAGTGAACAATAAATGGTAATATCCTTTTAATGGAGTGTTATTTCATTTTTTTTATGAAATATATTTTAATGAGAAGTTTAAATGATAATACTTAGTGATTTATACTGTTATGATCATCAGTTTTTGAACTTATTGAATTTTCAGTGAAGAGAACATAGGTGTGTTTATTCAATATATTTTTATGGTTCTAGATATAACATATCTATAATTATAAATATTATAAATCCATTAATTTATTTATGAAATTTTATTTAGAATAAATTACATGGATGAAATTTTGATGCAATATTTTTGAAAATTATTTTCATTTAAAATGGAGATTTTAAGAATCCACAATGGTTTTAATTTTTTTGGAATTTTTAATTTTAATAGATTATCATGAAATTTTTTACTATTTAATTTTAAATGAATAATGATGAAATAATTTATGTGAAAATTGTTATTTTTTTCAATGAAGGATATTTTATAGGATTTGGTGGTTTTAAATATTTCATTAAGATCATTTTATCAAAGATATTATTTTTTAATATTTCTTTCCAATGGTCGTGTTGGATTTATTTTGAAGCCTTAGAACAAAGGTCATTATGAATAATTATAGAATAAAGGATGAGAGTATGTGTAATATATTGAGAAACATTTATATAACCAAAGATATAAGTCCAACATTATTCTTATTCCATAGTCAATTATTGTAGTTGATAAAATTAAGGTTGCATTTGGATTGGTGGATACTTAGTGCATACATTGAGCTTCATGAGTTATGGTTATTTCTAGTTCGGTTTCAGTTCTATCTAATGGGTTATATTATTTGATTTATTAGGATATTAATAAGAACCTATGATTTATTGGATAGTTATTATAATTATGTGATACATTAAATTAGAAAATTAGTGATCTTTTTCATGGGTTATTTAAAAAATTATAAATGATATTTTTGCAGATAAAGGTTTTTTTGGGAGGAAAGAAAGGGTTTTAACAAAGTTTAAGACATGGATCTTTCAAAAAAGTGTTTTGGGTTAAGGAAGATAAAGAATTTCTTTATTTTAACAAAAAAAATAATATTTTGTGGTTGAAAATTTTATTAATTTTAAATGTTTTTGATCTCCTATATATTTTTAAAACAATGTTTTAAATTTTTTTATGGAATTAAAATAGTACTTTGGATTATCATAATCATGGATATATATTTGAGTCATTAGAGAAACCCTACTGAGTTATGTACTCGTAACCTTCATGCACATGGGGGAGGGTATATATAGAACTTGTTGTTCATCACTGGTGAGCCATATATCCTATAATAGAAATATAGAGAGAGGTTATGGTCGAGACCATGGGAAAACATGATGCATTTTTTTGTATTTATGAGATTGTTTGGGTCATTAGTACTTATTATCCATGTTTAGATTTATGTCACATTATATTGTTTTATATTATTATAATTTTTTAATAATATTTATCATTTTACCATATCATAAATGGTTAGATTAGTTTATTTAGAGTAAAATTATTTTATAATAGTTTTATTTTATCCCTTGATGCCAGTAACCAATCTCCAGTGTTTATAATACATGCTTAAGGCTATGTGGTGATCTGACTTGAATCTAAAGGTTTGAGTTTCTGGATAAAGTTATTAAAAAATGGTGTTTGTGCTAGATTTTGGATCAATTCATGGAAAATTATATAATTCATAGAGAATGAAATGGTTGAAACTTCAAATGTGCATAAAAAGGAATAATTAAATTCTTTATAGTGAACACTGAGTTACCAAGAAGTATGTGTTGACTAAAGGTTGATTGAAAATTTGTAGGATGTTTTCAATTATTCCAAGTAAAAGTCTTAATCCTAAACGGTTGATATGGGAAAAGTTTTATAAATTATTTTAGTGTATTATAGAACTATTTTAATTTTTTGAACATGGTTTATAAATGAAATCCTTGAAAGAAAAACTAATTTTCAATGAAATAATGATTTATTTTTTTCATTTTTTTTTGAAAATTTATTTTGAGAAATGAATTGTTTTGAAATTTCCTTGATTTAAATGACAATAAATGGAATTGTCTAAGGAAATTGAGAAATATCCCCCTAAATGTAGTCTATATTGAGGAATATTTCTTAGATATGTGTTTTTACTTATAATTTTTAGTATGAAATCTCATGATTCTAAGAGGAAATCTTTTATAGTACCCTAATTTTAGGTATTTAAAGTTTTTATTTTATATATATTGAAGTTAAGGATTTTTCAGAGGTGATATTTTGTTTATTTTGAATGGGTTTTTGGAGAATTCATGGGAATATTCATCATGGTGGGACCATGCATCATGCTTAGGGGATCATATATGAGAAAATGAAAGAATAAATGGGAAATTTATGGAATGACATATGGTAGAAAATACATTGGAATCAACCATGAAAGATGAAAAATTGTTTTAATGGATATGCATTGTTGTATTAAAAGTCTCATGGACCATGTATTGAGACCATAAATTAACTTATAAACATATCAAAAGGTTATTTTTTCCATTTTGGGGAGTTTGTATCTTTTTTATCTATTTGATATAGGATTATGAAGTTCCCTCGAAATAATTTGAGAAGTTGCCTTTTTTTTCAACCATGGGATTAGAATATTGAGAATTAGGTTAAAGTGTCTTTGAGGTATTTTGAAATGGATGATGATGTTTTTTCAAGGGTATGTGAATCATTGAATACTTTAGGAGTTTGGAGGCTAAGGATGAATCTTTGGCTATGTCCTTTACTCTGTCAAAGAATCATTTACTCTAACATAATGAAAATTGGAAAATTTATAGGGAGTATATGAGTCATTACATACTATGTACATGTGATTTTAGATCTTCATATGATTCATTGGACCCGCCATAAGATTCATTCTAGAATAACATATGATTCATTGAGAGTTTTTAATGAAATGCAGCTATGTAAATATTTCATATGATTTATTAATGAATTGTATAAAATTCATTGTGAATTCGTATGAGTCATTCTGGAGCAACGTATGAGTGATTTCTAAGATGGATATGAGTCATTTGGTAAACTATATATTTTATGAATATTTGTGCATGTGTCATGTCAGGAATGAATTTAGAATATCCTAAACCAATACTCGAGCCATCCCATTGAAATTATTGAAGGTAATTATTGATCTCCATGAAAGGGAAATTATTTCCTACATATTGGGTTTTCCTAATAAATATAACAGAATACATAACAAAACCTTTTCAATGATCTAACATGACCCATCCATAATTCAGATTCCCATGCAAAAAAAACAAGCAGTTCTAAAATAATAAGCAAAACAAGCAAGGCATAATCAAAAATAAAATCCATGACTCCATCATATAACATAATGAAGATACAATGGACCAAAAAGATATCCCTAGATATAATATCCCCTAAGTGGATAATATGCACATGATACCAAAAAGATTCCAAAATACCAAACCAACAATCTCTGCTTGGCACAAGGTCCTGATCCAACCACATAACCAAAACCCTCTATATGAGTATCTAACTGAGTTAAATACATTATAATTAACTCTTTAAGAACCCAAACCTAAAACGGAATATAGATAAATATGATCATAAATCCAAGTATGTATCCTCTCCACACCCCTTGCATAATCTTTAAAAGTAAAAGCCTTTCAATCTAGTTTGAAAATACTCCTATAAAGTAATCTTTCCATTTCATGTTGAACCTCCAAATTAACCAAATTTCAGAAAAATAAAGAAGAATAACCCACTTTTGAAATATCTCATTTGTAGTTATTTTAAAAAAGTGTCTTGATTACTAAGAGAAATATATAAATTTAACCTAAGGTCCCTTTCTTACCAATTTTACCCCAAAATATTTTTAACTTAATTTCAATTTTTAACAAAAAGTAAAACTAACAACTTTGAAATGCACACATAAAAAGAACTAAATGTAAATAGTAATACCAATAGACCAAGTAAAATAGAATAAATGATTGAATATAATAACGATTAACATCCACTATGAAAGGAACATAAAAATATAAAAATATTAAATAAATAATACAGTAAAAGAAAAACCTAAAGTAAATAATATCACAGTAGTATCCCTAAGGAAAATAAGGTCAAGGAAACCTAGAATATTGTAATTTATAAGTGATATAACCATCATAATCAACTGTGTGTGAGTCTCTAGGGAGATTAGTCTAAATGTTTATTGAAAATGTGTTACCCAAGAAAGGGGAACCCTATGCATATCATAGTAATGTTTAGTTATCATTGCATCGGGTCCAAGGCTGGGTACAACACACCATGCCTAGAATTAACTTTCCAATTATTTATTCCCTAATCTTATAGGTTCCCATGACCGACTAGATGAAATTTAGTACATATTTCATAACTCAATAATATAAAACATTAAAAATATGCAAAAACCTTACTCACCTCCTCTCAAAGAAATCCACCACTAAAATATTCATGTTTCATCAAAACATAACCACCTAAATATAATCATCATGCTTGAAACACTAATAAAAAATTTCTAAATCCAACCCACTTACATAATGTTCCAACCAAGGATTTAACACCTCTTTGAGATCATAGATCACGAAATCCATTTAAATTTTTTTCAAAAAACCTTTAAATCATTAAAATAAGGTTAAAAACATCGAATCCCCTTTTTAAAAATTAATTGGGATTAGATATTTTAAAATAAACATTTTTAAACTAAAACGAAACTCAATTTTCATGATAAAAACATTTAACACACTTAATACAAAACCCAAACATCATTTAAAATATCACTACACATCATAAGGATCAAACTAAAGGGTAATAATGATAACTAAAGGACACCCAATATCAACAGTGATCAAATACATTTGTAAAGACTCTATTTAATTTGAAAAACAAGTAGAATTATTAAATTATTTCCTTTAGAAAACATTTAAACTTTATCATATATCCTAAACATCCTTTTTTAAATTTAAATTCAAATGAATAAATATTTGAGTAATTTTATCAAACACTTCTGGGGTATTATAAATCAATTTCAAATATTCCCAACCTATGTGCCATTAAAAACCCCATTTGAAATACTTTAAAATTTCCAAGTTAAAACAAAAATTATATCTTCCTTCAAAACTAACACCATTCCTTGATACTTAAAAAAACAAGGGACTAGAAAACTCAAGTAATCAAGGTTTTGAAATTAAAAAAACTATGCAAGGGGAAACCTACCACAAACCAATGGAAACAAATCACCTTTGATGAACACTATGAGAAAATATCTCAAGATGAGATCCATTGGTGTTGGACATCAAAAAAAGAAAGTCACAAAAAACCCCAAGACCTATGGTTTAGCCACCATGGCTCCTAGGTGAGGAATTAAGGAAAACAGAAAAAGAAAAAATGAAATAAATATAAGAGTAATAGCATTGAAGAATATACATAGAATCAGATGACAAACCATGAAATACAAGGAGTAGAGGAAGGGGGAATTCCAAGGGGTCCTCCTAATTTTTCCTTGTATAGATGGGTAGAAACATGGGCTCAAAGGGATTAAAATCAGGGAGGGGGTATAATAGGAACTTCAAAATTTCAACCACCTGCAAAAATCACACGATACAGACGCATAGTTTACCAAACCACGAACAAATCATACAAGGCTCACTAGAAACACCAAGGAAATGCCGCATAACTTGGACACTTGGTTTTACAAATCATGAAAGTTCCTCTAATAAAAATTGTAAGTTTCACACTGGTAGGTCACATTATTTTTACTTACCATGTTCTAATCTTGAGACATGCACCAAAGCCCCAAAACTTTCAAAATTCAGGTAAAATGACCTAAAATTCAAGGGAAATGTGAAAAATTTAAAGATAAATGAAATAATATGTAAAATTAAGTTTAGGGTCTGACATTTCTTCTAACCATAACACTTTCTTCCATAATAAAGTCACCAGTTATTTAAGAACTATGAAACTCAAAATAATTTAATAAGGAATGAGGGACTCCATAAATCATATATCTAAACCCATTAGGGGATATTGGAAACATTGATCATAATAGGTTTCCTTTTAGATATCAAATCCACTATAGTGGAATTTTTGACTATAGGTTCAAATATATCCATGATAGATGAAAACATTTCCAAACTAAATCCTGAATAAAGTTTATAAAATATGAGAAAATTCTAAGTCAAGAACTCTCGGGTAAGAATAGCACACTAAGAAGGGTTTACCTATAACACTCCAACGGGAGACTAGGTAGGATCATAAATAAGAAAATACCACACTCTAACCAATAGAAACATAAATATAAGGAATATCCCATTATAAAAACTTCCCATTATTCATTATAAATTTCTTAGAGGTGTAATTTAAATAATAAAGACCACTAAATCCACTCGAAATCACCCAAAAAATTAACTCATCCCTAAACAAATGGATCATAGTTTAAAGGTATAAAATAAAAATAAAAAATCATAACTATCACTAAAATAAAAAAATTCTAAAAATATTTAAAGGACTATTTCAAAATATTTCAAAACTATAAAATTTTTCTTGAAATAAAGATTTAAATTCACAAGTTCATGCTTAAAATCATTTGCAAGTTCTACAACATCAAACCCATTTTAGTTCATTTTATAAGATTATCTTATAAATTTAAAGAATAAGCTTCAACCATTCAAAATCAATTCATCACCAAAAAACTAAAATCCAAATTATCCTTTATTTTAAGTTCATTAAAAATGAGGTTATGTATAACATTCATTAGTTTCAAATCACAAAACTCCACATAAAATCACTTTTCAATTATATAATTCATTTATTGAATCTGATTTTCAAATCCAAATAATATGATTCATTTAAAATCATTTTATAAAACTCTTTATTATTTTTAAAACATAACCTTTATCATTTAAACTGATATTTCCAAACACAAATCATCAACAAAATCCAACCAAATACCATTAAAAATTCATAAAAACTCTTCTTAATTTATCCTAAAAATAACCAATCATTACCAAAAATAAATCTGGAAGTAAAGGGGTTCAACAAAATTTTTAATGAATGTTTAGTGGATCTGCATGGTTTGGACACATAGTTTGGTGGACCATGTTCCAACCATTAGATAGTCAATTAGAGTTTCTCATAACCATGTGCATGGTATATGTATGTTTTACCAGAACATGCGAGCTAACTATGCACCCTCAGTTTGACGCCCATTTCTCCCCCAAAACATGTAAAATGTCTAAACAACCCACATAACATCAATATGATCCAAATCAACATCAATTCAAATCAAAATACATTATAAATACATGAGGAACAATCTCAAAATTATGACTCGCAACTAAACAACCCAAGGTAACTTGATGCTTAGAATGACAAAGAGCTAGATAGACATTCCTCACACCTAACTATTAAGTTATGATATTCTTAACTCTTATCTACCATTACTTCCCAAATAATATAGGGTTCTATGATGCCATTTTTTAAGAAACCAACATGGGCTATCCTAACCTGATACCCAAAATGTCTCGTGGAAAGGATCAAAGTGCATTCCTAATCTCCACAGGCTATAAACTAGTTCCCAAGCATTAGAAAAAACAAATTTGGGACTGGTTTTACCCAATAAATATGCTATAATACATAGTGAAAACTTATTGATAATCCATCATTACTCATCTGTAATTAAGACGTCTATAAAAACCAAACAAGAAGTTCCGAACTAAGAAGCAAACCAAACAAGGAATAATGAAAAATAACATCCAATCCACCACCATATAATATAAAGGATATACAAGATATTGAAAATATATATCGAGATAAAATATCTCCAAATTGGCTAATATATTCATGGTACCAAAAAAACAAAAAGAATACCAAAATACCAAATTGAAAATTTCCACGTGACCCAAGGTAACCATCCAACATCATCACCAAAACCTTCTATATGGGTATCTAAAGAAGTGAAGACCATTAGACCAAACATTTCAAGAATATGAAAATAACCAAAAATATAAATAGTTTTGATCACAATTCCCAATAGGTATTCTCCACATACCCTATAAATAATATTTAAAAGTATAATCCTTTTATGCTAGTTCAAAAACAAACTATTAAGTTAATATTTGCATCTTAATTTAAATAATTCACTTAGAACCTTATACTCAATTTATTTTTCCTGAAGAAAACATTTTATCCAATTAAATAAAAATAAACTTAATTTTTTTTAATAAGAATAATAAATTTTTAAGGAATGCAATTATTCCAAGATGAAACTATAAATTAAGTATATTTCTGAAAAATAAAGAAGAATGTCTCAATTATAAAATGTCCCATTTTTAATTATATTGAAGTAGTGTCATGAAGGATAAGATAATTTTAAAAACTTAACCATAATTTCATTACTTTCTAAATTTACTCCCAACCATTTTAACTTAATTGAAATTATTAAAAAAAGAATAAAACTAATAACATTAAAATAAACACATATAATAGAATTTATTGTAAATTACAATAGTAACAACCCAAGTAAAAGAGAATAAATGATAGAATATAAGTAGTAATAACATCAACTATTAATGTAATATAAAATGATAAAAATAGTTAATAAATTCAATAATAAAAAAATATCTAAAATTAAACAACAACATGAGAGTGACGCTAGGGAAACTAAGTTAAAGGGAACCTTGAATGTCATATATTCTCATTGATCGAACCATCCTAATATATTGCGAGTAAGCTATTAGGGAGAGTAGTGTTAATTCCTAATAAAAAATGGACCAACATAGAAAGTGAAACCCAATACATATCATAGAAATTCTTAGTTGGTGTTGTAGTGTGTTCTAAGTCTTGATACGGTGCACTATGACAAGTAGTACTTTTCCAAGCATTCCATACCTAATATCCATAATCCCCATGATATACTAAATGGAGGTGAGTATATGAATCATAACTCAATAGCATAAAACATAAAAAACAGGTACAACCCCCCCCTCACCACACCTCAAATAAATCCCACACTAAACCAATCCCATTTCATAAAAAAAACCATTTGGATATAACTATAAAGCTTGAAACATTATTAAGCAAGGGATAAATCCAACTCATTTCCATAAAGTGTCAACCAAGCATTTGAAACCTCTTTGAAAACTTTGATCATGAAATCCAATTAATGTTTTTCTAAATCGAACTTAAATCATTAAACCAGGGTTTAAAATATTGAATTGCATTTAAAAAATGTGATTTGATACTTTAAAATCAATATTTTTAAACTAATATAAAACAATTTCCATTATAAACACATTTAAGGCACTTAATACAAAACCCACAAATTATTAAAAAATTACTACACATTATAAGGATCAAACCAAATATTAATAGTTATAGAATGATAACCAAAGGACACCTAAGATAAAAAATGTTCATTCCAATTTGAAAAATTGTCACGACCAGTCCTTGGGGCTCGTGTCGTGACTACCCCAAGCCAGCCTTCCATAGGCCAAGGGTTGGCGACTAGCACCAAAGGCATAAATCCTGATAACTGGGAAGGCATTGCCTTTATAAAATTAAACAAAACACCACAGAGTACAAGCGGAAGTAATACACTAAGTACAAAAGAAAGTGCTGAAAAGTAAGTGGGCCAGAATACAAACCCAACTAAAAGTACAGCTACAACTGAACGAAAGTACAACAGAAGAGACAAACAGCTGGAAGAAAAGAAGCAGCTCCTGGGTCGTCCCCCTCGGATCCTACCTGAAGGGTAGGTACAGATAGCGCAGCTCCGGGATTGTCTGCCATGGATCCTACCTGAAGGGTAGGTACAGATAGCCTCCACAACGCTCTTGCCCGTCAACCTCCTCTGAGTATTGTCTCATCGTAAAGTCCACCTCCGGATACTGACTCGTCGTGAGTTCCACCTACGGGTATCGTCCAGTCCTCGAACACTCGGCCTCCGTTAGCACTGTCCATCGTCTGCAACCAACACAATGAGGTGCGAGCATAGCCCGTGCAGGGGTGAGTATAACAACACTCAGTAGGGACCCCGAGACCCTCAAGGTCTCTCTAAATCCAACAAGGATAACCGCAAAGCATAAACACAACAGATAACCCTTACTTAGGTATAAGCCCATACTTATGCCTAAGTTATCAAGTAACTCATCTCAATCATGAGGAAACACAAAGGTTATGAAATCAACGGATAACCACTACCTAGGTATATGCCCATACATATACCTAAGTTATCAAGTGACCCATCTCAATCATGAGGTAATCACAAAGGTCATAGACTCAGCTCAAACCAGGATTTTCATTATCGAAACCTTAACTGCTGAAGAGCCTCGTCTCTGACGAGTACAGTGATCCTGTCACGACTTCGAGGTACTACTCACTAACCTAAGACTGCTGAGATACTCTTCCTGTCAAGTACCACGAGTCAGCCACCCAAACACAGCAGTTCTTCCTATCGGGGTATGCCACCCAAACACAGTAGTGCACACCCCCTAATAGCCTGCAGAGGTACTCTTCGGTCGAGTACCGTGGGTCTGCACCCAAACACAGTAGTGCTCCGTCCTCCATGGTTCTGCACCCAAACAAACTAGTGCTCCGTCCACTGGGCAAGTCG
The DNA here is from genome assembly GCA_963277665.1 of Viscum album. NCBI lineage: Eukaryota > Viridiplantae > Streptophyta > Magnoliopsida > Santalales > Viscaceae > Viscum > Viscum album. The sequence continues at coordinate 1,224,568,860 of OY728159.1, forward strand.
ACTCACTCCAAGTCGAGTCGGTCAAGCAGTCATCAGGTCTCAGCTGGCTACACGGTCTCCGTACTCCGTATGCTCATCTCCGGGAGGATCCTCTCCATGAGCTAATGGTATATACTCCAAGTATCACAAAGTCCCACAAATAAGTATCTCAAATTACCGCCTCGTCATAGGGGTCTCAATGCAATAGACGACACGTCAATCAGACGCCCAGTCTGTGAGTTATTAGCCTTTTTGTCCCAGGGGCATGGTTGGTTTTGGGTACGAACCAACCCGACCGTATCTCAACTGTACCCTGAACTCTCATAGGTTATACTCATAGGGACCATTTCTCAACGTGATCACCAACACCGCTGACGGTTCGTCAAACAGACGTCTGGTCTGTTAGTTATCAGCTTTTCCGATCCTGGGGCCCGGTTGGATTTCGGGTTCAATCCAACCCAGCCACTATCCAACTGCGTCCAAAACTCAGTCGAAATATGCCAAAATTTCCGTCCCGACAAGAGGAACTCAACGTGACAGACGGCGCGTCAATCGGACGCCCGGTCTGAGAGTTATTGGCTTTTTCGTTCTAGGGGCCCGGTTGGTTTTTTATATCAAAACCAACCCGGATGCACTCTGATTGTGTCCAAACCTCGAGCAGAGTAAGCCAAAAAGTCTGTCTCACTAAGAGGAATCCAACAAAGTCGACGGTACGTCAATCGGACGTCCGGAGCTCAAGTTATAGGTGTTTCCGCTCCGAGGGCCCGATTGGTTTCCGGTTCGAACCAACCCGGTCGTACCCAATGTTCCCAAAAACCTTGAGTTTAATATACCGAAACGACCGTCTCGATCCAAGGGGCACATCACAACTGACGGTGCTTTGATCGGTGATCTATAGCACAAGTTATGGGCGCTTGAACGAAAACTGTCCGAAAATAGGGGGTTCGGGCCCGGTCTGACCCGACCCGAGACCCCCTGGGTCGGCCCGAACCGGGTCGACCCGACCCGGATCCGGGTCCGGCCCACTAGGGCGCGGTCCGGCCTGGCTGGCGCGGCCCAGCCCCGCCGGTGCGGCCCGGCCCGGCCTGGGCGGCCCGCGTGGCTGGACAGCTCGGCTCGGCCGAGCTGTCGCGAGAAGGGGGGTGCACTGCCCCCCTGATTGAAGTCCCAGACCCCCCACGTGGGGGCCTCTCCCTTGACCGCCGGGGGTTTCAACCCCCGGTCTCCCCTCGGGTCCCACGTGGCCACGGGACCGCCGCCTGCCGTCGCGGCTTCAGCCGCAGCCGACCCTCCTGGCGGCGCGCCGGGCGCCGCCGCCTCCTGGTGGTCGGCCGGTGTCGGCCGCCGCATCCGGCCGCCGGCGCCACCGTGCCGGCGAGGCGCGCCGGCAGGATCTTCCGCAAACCACCGGACGCGCTCCGGTGGTCTATTTTGCCTGCGGTCTTCGCCGTCGGTCCTCTCGGGACCGGTTCTTCACTGCGAAGACTTCAAAAGGCCTCTGCGGCCCGTTCCGCCATCGCCCGTCGATCTGCATGCCAAATAACAAATTGTGGCCTCTTCGTGGTTTTCCGGCACGGCGCGACGGTGTCGCGGCTTTGTTCGGCCTCCACGGCGCCGCGCGATGGCGCCGCGCTTATCCGCCAATTCTTTATTATTTTCGCAGGGTGCAACGGCACCGTGCTGCCTTGCTCATGCCGCAACAAAATCAAGCATCAAGGGGAGAGGAGAGTCGGCCGTGTTCGTGCGGTCCGACCTCCTCCCGTTATTGCGATAATAGGCGGCCCAATTTAGAAAACTATGAACGGAGACAAAAGTATTCACGAACAAAACAAATAATCCCCTACCTCGAAAAGTCATCGCACATCGTCGAGCCGCGGAAAGAGGCAAGCGTTGCGATGATCGGTCGTCGCAGAAGATCGGTGCTGATTTCGTTGTCATCGGAGGAAGAGCCGTCATCGATGGCGATGTTCCCCACGGTGGTGTCTCCTCCCTTGACGCGGAGGAAGAAGAAGAGAAGGCACGTCGTCGGTGTCTTCGCGTTCTCCGTCGGAGGTGTTCTTCGTCGGAAGATTGGTGTTCTTCGTTGTGAGAATAACACCCTACACTACTTCCCCAAAGCTCTCTCACCCCAAACCCCTCAACACAACGAAAGCCCCAAAAAATAATAGCGAAGCCATTATTTTTTATTCACCCATGCCATTTGAAATTCAAATAACTTAATTAATTTAAGAGGTTGAACTCATTAATTAAAAAGTGTTGGCATGCACTTAAGAGGGGGAGTGGAATGAGAAGAGTTTTCATTAATAAGGGGGAGTTGTTCAAGAGTTAAAGAAGGGGCGATTAAATGGGGGTTAAAGGAGAGTTATAGGAATGTGAAAGGTTGGGGCTCGTGTGGGCCCCACCTTTCAAGTATCCACACATGGGAAGTTGGTTGGTCATGGGCCCCACCAACAACTTCCCATGGGAGAGAATAACTCCCAAAGACATAAAATAAAATTGTTCACACAATTTTATTTACATTAAACTAAATCCCCAAAAATAAATCTCAACTCGCTAAAAACGCAACTGCGGTAAAGGTCCCCTTAAGAAATTACCGGCGCTACGAGTTCATCGGTGCCCTCAGATTTCAATTTCGAGCACCGGTTCAAAAGATAGAAAACCCCGCTCGTTCATTCACTGTAGGTACCCGAGCTAAACTTAGAAAATTGATTTCGGGCACACCGGGCCTCGGAATCAAGTGCCGTCAGAAACTGCGTACTCATAAAATTCCAAAGAAATTAAGAAAAAAAAATTTCCTTGTAATTTCCAGGTCTTTACAAAAATAATCCATTTAATTTGAAAATAAAATAGTATTCTTAAGTTATTACCTCTAGAAGACATTTCAAAGTCATTAGATATCCTAAAAATCATTTTTAAAACTTAAATTTTCAATAAGAAATCTTTGATTCATTTTATAAAACACCTATAGGGTATTGGGACTCAATTTTAAATATTCATGGCCTAAGTACAATTAAAAAATCAAGTTACAAAACTCAAAAATTTTCAAAGAAAAAAAAATTATCTTCCTTAAAAACTAACAGCATTCAATGAACTTTAAAATAAATATGGGATTATAAAAATCAAAAAATAAAGGTTTGTATGTTTAAAGAATAATTATTAGTGAAATATATCTCAAAATAATGTAAACACATGGACTTTAGATAAAAATTCTAGAAAATGTCCAAAGATAATCTCCACGATCCCTAGATGACAAAATCGACATGCCAAAAAAATCATATAAACTAGGGTTAAATGACCATGGATCATAGGTGATGAAAGAGGGAAAAAAGAAGAGTAAATGAATAAAAAATAATATCAATAATATTAAATAATCCACTTTGAATCAAAGGAGAAACAATGATATCCAATGGATAGAGGAAGGGTGTTTATGATAAGGAGTCCTCCTCACCCAGAGTTACAAGAATGGGGAGAAATATGGGATCAAAGGAGTCAAAATTAGAGAGGGGTAAAATAAAAATTTCAAAAATGTTAATACTTGGATAAGTCTAATGGTTTGTCCTCATGGTTTACCAAACCATTTACCAACCATGCGAGGCTCACTGGACACAACTAGGAAATAAAATATAGTTTGGAAACAAGGTTTTAAAAACCATGCTCCAACTATATGAGTTCCTCTACTAAAAATTTCTGGTTTCACATAGATAGGTCACATAGTTTTCACTAGCCATATGATAACCATGTGATAGGAACCAAAACCCCAAAACTTGAAAATTTAAAGGAATAATGTCATGGAATTCAAAGATAAGGATAAAAATAAATCAATAAAGAAAATAATAAAGAAAATAAAGGTTGGGGTGTGAAATTTCATTTGGAGACTACTTATAAGTCACTAGACTCTATATATGGGACATCTATAGACTTTGTGTTAGTCATTATGAGGTGAACACCTAGATACTTTTTAAATAAAATGAAAATCAAATCAGTCGATGGTTTTCTGTGAATTTAGTTCAAAAATATTATCATCTTGGTCAAAACTAGTGATTCAGTCCTAGATTCAAGTAAAATTTAATGGGATTTAAATATTGATTAATTGAGGAGAATATTGGGTTCAATTCTAGGAATAATTTAAATTCATTATGGTTGAAAAAAATAAACTTTTTTAAATAATTTTTTTTATTCAAAATGTTATTTTTAGGGGGATTTTATATGATCAAAATTTAACTAAATTTCCAAAAATATTATGGATTTTTTTTCATATGTTTAGCGGAAGTATAAATAGAAGAAAATGTATATGGAAAATATGTTAAAAAATTAAGAGAAGAGGTTGATACTCCACTACATTGAATATCATATTTATTATGGAGAGAGAAGAATTGAAGGATATGACCTCCACATGATCGGAGAATTTTGAAGATTTCAAGGCAAGATGAGTCTATTTTTTTTTTGATATGGGTGATTTTTTTTAGGAATAAGGAATTTATTTTCATGAATGCTTGCTATCATGCATGAGAATATCACATTGAGGAATAGTTAACTAGAACTAACATGCATACTAAATTTTTGAAATCTTTATAGTATTCAAAGTCTTCCATAATAAGATCTACACTTTGATTATTTGGAATTATATCTTTCATTGAATATCTTATTCATACTCAACAGCATAGTAGGAATCCTAAATAACTGGTGGTGTTAGTCTAAATAATGTCATTAATCATTTGTAAAAAGTAGATGATAACTTCCCATTTGAGAAGTGGATGATACCTGCTCAAACCTTGTATGGGACTTGTACTGTATTTATGAAAACTATAAATTTATAGTGATAATAAAATCCATAGAACAATAAGATGTCAGATAAGGAAAGGATTAGTCTCTCACCATGAGGCCAAACCATGTAAAAATCATGTGTGTGTTGCTTGTATTTTTTTTGAATGCAGGTGTGGAAGAGTTATGAGAGAGTAGATCAAGAATTTAACTAGTTATAAAGGATAAAGTTTCAACTCAAAATAAATAATTTTTAAAAACTTATACCATAAATACACCCCATCTCAGTGGTATGCTAATTAATCTAAGATATACCGGTGGTATTAAAGCAAAAAAAGATCCATTAAGATCCAACTTTTCAAAAATTGAATCATGGATAATTTGAGTTATGTGAACAAAAAAATGTATTCCCTTTTTATACGAGAAAAACTTTCATGGATAGAAATTCAAAATTCTACCCTATCTTATATCACATCGATTAGAATTTAGTGATGTTGTTATTATTTGTTTTACAACGTTTACAAGACATGCTCCTATGACTTTTGATAAAAAGATAAATATAGAGGTAAATGATAAGGTTAATAATTATATATTTTCATTTATTTCATGAAAAGTATATAAAAAATCATGGGGTTCACAACATCCAAATAAATTTTTCAAAAAGTTGAAAACATGTATGAAGGAAATTTCAAGATCAAGGAATCCAAAATATATATTTAAAGATACCAATTTAAATATATCATGATGGATAAATATGAGAATGTTAAAACTATGTTACTAGAGTGAATGAAATAGTTAGTCACATTATAGGACATAAATACAAATTAGAAGATTCTACAATTGTTAAAAAATTAATGAGAAACTTTCCAGAAATATTTGTTTCAAAGGTTTCATCTATTGAAGATAGAGAAGTACTATCTATAAATGAGTTATATAATACTATTCATAATTAAGAGATGAGAAAAATATCAATTTTTAAGAAGAGTGATAAAGAGGATATGACATTTAAATCCACAATTAATATGATGACTAAATAATATGTGGTTGAATATTAAAGTGACTTTGAATAAGATAATGAGAGTAATAAAAAAATTAAAAAGGTTATGGATTTTATCTCTAAAAATGACAAAAGAGTTAAGGTAAAATATAAGTAAAAGATCTTACCCAAATTATTTAAGTGTGGAGGATTTGGAAACATTACAAATGACTTCCCAAAAAGAAATTAGATGAAGATAACCCTTAAATAATATTTAAAGGCAAACCATTTAAAGAGTATAAGAAGTTTGATGAAGGAAAAATCATATTATAGAGAATAAAGAAACAAATCATATTGAGTAAAGAGAAAGAAGAATATTATTCCACAAGCAATGAATTGGAAGAAAATTATGCTAGAAGAGATAACAATTTCATGGAACGTGTTGAAAATAGAGGTGATACATTAAGTAGTGATCAATAAAGAGAGGAAACCTATTTGAAACATATACTAAGAATTGATCTTGAGTCATGTTGTCACACGCCTGTCATAGCGCATGGAAAGCGAAAATTATTTTTCTAGTGCCGCACAGTGGCTGACCAGAGTTATCTCACTTGATGAGTTTCTCGGTTTGTTCACTCACTTATTCTAAATCACCTAAACTACTTTTTATTATTATTATTATTATTTTATGAAAATAGTTGAATTAAATGATTGAGTTTTTTATTATTTTCTAAGATAATAAAATGACATTAATAATGACAATTTAAAATTTAGCTAACATGAAATTATAAATAGAACGCTTTAAGAAAGAAATAACTTAGTATTAGGTTTAGTTTTGGATTAAATAATTATTATTCTTTATTTATTTAATTTTGGTTTGATAATCTAATTATCAAATCTCATGATGAATTACTATCTTTTTATTTACAAATTTTGAAATCTCGAATGCCTTTAAGAAATATAAATTCTACCTCCACCTTTAATCAAGGTTGATGAAACGCCTTGGTATGAGTCATTATATAGTCTAGGACCCAGATATATAAATGTTTTTTCATCTATTAATTTTATCAACTCCATCGTTTGAAGTGTTAACCAATTAAGAGAGTAAAAAGTGTTTAAAAAAAATAATAGAAATATATTGGGTTCCATGTTATGGTGGAAATTCACCATACCCATCCATGTCACTCATATATACTACAAATTTAAAATAAACTTTAAGAAAAAATCAAGAACACCTTGACCTCCCTCGGGCCAAGCCTCGGGTCAGCCCCTCATTGTTGAGGGTAAGATATCACTTGGTGGAATGAGGAAGAAGATAATAATAAAAAGAATAAAGAAAAAATAATAATAAAAATAAAAACGAAAGAATGGGAGATGAGAAGAGAGAGAGAGAGAAGAAGAAGAAGAAGAAGAAGAATAGGAAAGAAAAGAAATTAATAATAAAAATAAATATATATAATTGATAAATAATGTTAAAAGAATAAGAAAATATGAAATATGAATAAAAATAAGAAGAATAAAAAGAATGGAGAAGGGGTGGATCATACTTTGAGAAAAAAATTCATGGATTACTTTTAATAAAAGAAAATTGTAATTACAATTAAAAAGAAATTAAAAATGAAATAAAAAATAAAATAAAATAAAACAGAGAAGAAGAAGACATGCAAAATTGTCAAGAACCGTCTCTTTATTATGGTTTCAAACTCTCTTTTAGTCGAGGAAAGCCTATACTTCTATAGGAAAGGATGAGAGCCTCAACCTTCCTTTTAATCTTCTATATCTGTGGAGATATTCCTTAAAATTTAAGGTTTCGATACCCCGAGTGATTTTTGGAAACACCATGAGATTCAGGTACTTGAAATTTTAAATGTGGAGAATATCAATGTGGGGCAGTATGGTGTCAGCATCTTTTTCTATGAATGGTGGTGCTTCAATGTCATAGTGGCTAGGTGAGGTAGAAGGAGCTTGTTGCCATGGTGTAGAGCTATTCAAACCCTCCGACCATTATAGTGTCCAGAGGGAACATTGATATTGTCATCATGGGGTTAGTCAAGGCTCTGGAGGAGATCAATGGTGATATAATTCCTTGACAGTAAAGGATGGATCAACCCTGAGATAGACCAGTGGATACAATGGTGGTTACCAATGAGTTGCAGTGGGGGTCTGGTGGTCTTTGAGAAAAGAAAGTGGTAAATATGGGTGGCGTAGCGTGTCTTAGATGTTGGTCAAGGAATCAGGTGGGAATATGTTGTCCCATTTAAAATATAGATAGAACCCCAGGGTTATACCTTCCCACATCAAAACATTGATGCAGCCCCACAAGCATTTATAAGAAAATTTGCAACTTCAATCTAACAAAGAAGTCAGATTGGATCCAAAGGAAACCTAAATTCGTCGTAGGACTACCCCATCACCTAGAGAAACCTTTCTCCCACCACCTCATGGACATACCCCATACACTGTCATAGTTTCTTGAGAAAACCATGCTCATGGGTTTCACCACTGTGGGTCATGCACACAGGCATGACCCCACGTGTGCCCTAGCCTCGTGACCTGGCCTTACCACAAAACTGCATGGCCTGGTGTCCCTTCAGACCTACCTATGTGGCATATGACTTCTTTGGTTGAGGAATGTACCCAATGGCCTTAATTTTTTACAAACTCCTAAAAAAATATGAAACCCTTAGAACTTATTTCAAGATACTTAACCAAATATTCAAATAAAAATTTCCAAAAAACTCTAAATTCAAAATAATTTTTTTATCCATTGGAATAAAATTTAATGCTTCAATTTTAATTTCCCATATTTTAATAAAAAAATAATTTCATGGGTATTTAAATCTAAAACTATTATAAAATCATTGAAATTTGATTAAAAATATGCACTAATTTTTTTCTGTAAAATACCCTCACACTTAAACTATGCTTGTCCTCAAGCATAAAATATCAACATGGAATTTATAGGGCACAAATGTTACCAATATTAAAATTCCAAGGTAACAAAAACAAACAATTTTCAAGGTCAAATCAAATTTTCAAAATGTTACATAAAATAAAATTTTAATTTCTCAATTTTCAAAGAAAATATCAACTTGAGTATTTTAATTTTTCTCATTTTGAAAATGATGGAACTTATATTTTCATTCATTTAAGTTCCTTAATTAATAATTATTAAATATTCTAAATCATGACTTACCTCACTTCTAAATATTTTCTCTCATCATTCATGATAGAATTCATGTGGAGTTATGATCATATCATGAGAACCTGATCCTTTTCCATAATATTGTAAACAAAAAAATTTCTCCACTCTGTAAAGAAAAAGGAATGTAAAATAATGAGGGCTTTCAATTGATGTTTTAATGACTTTTAGGCTTAAGGTAGGTAGGAATTTATGTATTAAAATAAAGTCTTAAGGAGAGGGATTATATATTAAGTAAAATTCATGATATAAAAAATGAAAGTTTAATGGTATTCTCCCCTTAAAAGTAGAAACTTACAACTTCCACAAATCTCAAAAGTAAACATCATGATCAATTTAATAATATTGAATGATTTTAGAACCCTTTTGAATATATTTTTTTACTTTTAACCTTTTTTTTCAAATAACTTTCTCATTACCATTTTTTTGAAAGATATGCTTAGAATAAACCTCATATTCACCACCTAACCACATATGATAAAAATTATAGGTCTAGTGAGAATAATTTTTGGTTTTCTCAAATCATAACATATTTTTTCATTTTTTGGTTATTTTGGACATTTTCTCATCCTTTCTTATTCAAGAGGGTAAACAATGAAGTACCATGAATTAATTAACAACCTTACTTTTTTCCCACAATAAGAACACCCACACTTCTTCCTTTCAATGAATTTTATCCCTTTTACCATGAATCCCTTCACCCCAACACTTCAACTTTAAAATATAATGAAAATTATGAGAGTAGGGTAGCAATGGATAAAAATGAATTGAATCATTGCTCATTCCTAACAAGTTCATTCATAGTCACTATGCACAAAATAACGATTGATGTAAATGTGGTATTTAAAGGATAAGGGTTTTTTGAAAAATTCCTTAGTCATTTTAAATGTTTTTTTCATAGTCGTAGCTTTGAAAAGTTCAAATGAAATTTATAGTCATTGATATGTCCCAATATTACTCAAGAAATATGCTCAAGAATAAAATAGGAAGTACTTGGTCTAGAAATCCTCTTAGGAATGAGAATTATAACATTAGAAAATAACTCAAGAATTTCCTAATAATAAAAAATAAATTCACATGAATTTCATAAATTTAAAGCATAAAAAATGTTTAGGAAAATTTCATTTATAATAATCAACTAGTTACCTTAAATCATGATTCCTTAGTTTATTATTCATGCTTCACTTTAATCATCAAATTATCTATTTTACCCATTCAATATCATTAACATTAAAATCTAAAACATGGAATCATAGGATCCCCCAAAAACTCATGTCTCTTAGATGAGTTAGGAAAAGCCTAAATTTAATCATATGCATTCAATTTTTTGTTTAAAGATCAAAACATGTTGTTAAGAAAAAAATGTATGGAGTTAAAATATAATCATAAAAGTGAACTCCCTTTCCCATGAAGCTTCATCCCTATTCCTCCACTGTTTGGTGGATGAATTCTTATGTCATGAACTTATAAGATAAAATTTACCAATTAATTACAAGGATCATATCATTACAGCTAAAAAATATAGAGGTATTGGGCTTCATACTAAAATATTTCCAAAGACTAAAATTTAAATCTAAATTCCTAGAAATCAAGTAAAATATAAATTCATGGTATGATCTCCCATGTGGACCCTAAATTTTTACTACCCCCATAGGGAAGTACTAGCTCTTATCCATAGTTTTTTTATGGATGAATCTTCTTGAACTTGAGCCACCACATGTGACTTTTCCCAACTACTATATCTGCTTTATAGGTGAGTAATTAACCAAGGATAGAGTATATTATATCCTACCACTTCACAATTAGTTATAGCTTTCATGGTGGTGGTAGGATAAAGTATGGATCCTCCTCCTCTTTGGTTGATACTTTTTCAACCTCTAATTTTCCAGTGTTGGTTTTAATAAGTAATTTATCCTTATAAATATGATCATGAATTGTCCATATTTCCTTAGGCTTAGCTTCTTATACTTCTTTATAATACTCCTCAAATGTATGTTCATTAAAATTAAGGACCTCCATGCGTTCCTAAACAGGTACAGGTGTTATTTCTTCATCTTTTTTTAAGGCATAGCAAGAATTTAACAAATCTGAAAATTCAAGACAATAAAGAGTGATACTAAAATTATATTGAATAAAATTAGAAAATAAAGGGTTTAAAAAATATCATCTCACTAAGTTGGTTTTGGTTCAATCCCTTATTCTATGGTGAGTTCCTCTTAGAGTTAGATGGTGTCAAGTGGAGGTAGGTAGTTTATATCCTCTATATTTTCTTCAAATTCCACCATCGGGATGGCTTCCTCTTCTTCCATGACTAGAGTAACATAAAATGGTTCTGGATATTCTGTTTTGTAGGGATTAGGGAGATCAAGTTGTACCTTATACTCATTCCACAAGTCATCATGATCTTATGGATCTCCCATAGTTAGATTAGTAGACAATTATTCCTCAACATGGATTCACTCTAGATTATTATAATTAACTTGAATTTTTCTATTCAGATGTTTGGGTTGTGTATACTCACCAATCTGGTCCTTAACCCCTTTGATATCTTCAGTAAAATTGGGTAGCTCCAATAGCACTTTCTTTTTGGCCTTCAGTCTTTGATAATCAACTTTGAATTCATCAAGCATATTTTCTGGTTCAGGAAATGAAATTATAGTGTCATGCCCATTTATCATATGCTTGGATAGATTAGTGAGTTCAATGATCTTTTATATGAGATTAGCCTCTATAGCATTTTTAAATACTAGTTCTTTCACCTAAGAGTAATTTTTCCATTTATTGAAAAATGGTTGTTTGAAAACATCATGGAAAAAGAATATATTTTTTTAAATAAATTTAGAATCTATCTACTATTAATAGAAAAATATAAGAAAATAACTAATTAGATCCCTAGTAATGGTGCCAATTTTAACACATTAATATTTCAAGGTGTGGAAAAATAAAATTATTTTCCTAGTGCATCAGAGTGGCTGACCAGGGTCATCTCACTTGAGGTGATTCTCAGTTTGTTCAATCACTTACTATAAATCACCTAAACTACTTTTTTTTATTTCCTTTATTATTTTATGAAAAATTGAATTAAATGGCTGGGTTTTTTATTATCTTCCAAGATAATTAAATTACATGAAAAAATACAATTTAAACATAAACTAACATGAAATTCTAAAAATAATTAGTTAAGAAAGAAATAACTTGGTCTTAGGTTCATTTTTTGGTTTTATCATTATTCACATTTATTTTTTTAATTTTGGTTTGATAATCCAATCATAAAATCTCGTGATGAATTACTATCCTTTTATTTATAAATTTTAAAATCTCTAATGCCTTTAAGAAATCTAAATTCCACCTCATCATTTAATCAAGGTTGATGACACGCCTTGGTTTACGGTGTCCCATCTTTAAGGACCCTGATCCATTGATGTCATTTAATTCATTTATTATCTCAGCTCTATCATATGAATAGCTATCCAATGAAGAGAGGGGAAATATTCTATATAAAAAATAGAAATAGATGGAGTGGTATGTCATGGAAGACATTCTATATACCCATACATGTCACTCATATCTACCACAAACTTAAAATAAACATTAATAAAAATTAAATAACACCTTGACCTCCCCCAAACCAAGGCTTGGGTCATCCCCTCATTATCTAGGGTAAGATATCACTTTATGGAATGAGGAATAATAGAATAAAAAATAAATTAGAATAACAAAAAAAGTAAGAATAAAAATAAAAATAAAAATGGAAGTATGGGGGTGCGGGGGTGCGGGGGGGAGAGAGGGAAGAATAAGAATAAGAATATAAAATAAGAAAAGAAAATAAAATGAATTTAAAAGAATAATAAATATATATATATATATTATAAAAATAATGATAAAATATTAAGAGAAGATGAAATAAAAAAATAACAACAAGAATAGAAAAGGAAGAATGAATAAGGGGGTGGATCACACTTTGAGAAACAATGAATGGATTAATTTTAATGAAATAAAATTGGAATTAAAATTAAAATGAAACTAAAAAAATGAAATAAAAAATAAAATAAAATAAAATGGAGAAAAAGAAGGCATGAAACATCAGCATGACCCCTCTCCTCTTCATGGGTTTGAACACTATTTTGGTCAAGAAAAGCCTCTTATTTTATAGGCAAGGATGAGAGTCTCAACCTTAATTTAAATCTCCCATATCCAAGGATATATTACTTCAAATTTATGTCCATGAGACCCATGGTGTTTTTTGGAAACACCCATGAGATTCGGGTGCCTGAAAATTAGTGCATTAATAAGTCTCATGCGGGGTAGCATGGCTTTGGCCTCTTTTTCGGTTCATGGGGTGCATGGTGGTGCTTCGATATAGTAGTGGCTTGGTGAGGTGGAAGGATCTTGGTGGTGCAGTGGTAAGATCCTCAAACCCTAAATCCTTTTAATTGGATATAGGGAGCATTAATATGGTCTTCATGGGGTCATCCGAGGCTCTAGAGGTGATTAGTGGTTATAGAATTCTTCAAAAATGAAGGATGGATCGAACCTGAGCTCAAGAAGCCATTAAAATGGTGGCTCCCAATGAGTTTCACTGGGTAGTTGATGATCATCAATGGTGGTGAGTGGTGGATATGGGTGATGCAATGTGCTCGAGATGCGGGGTTACAGAATCAAGCAAGACAATGTCATCCCATTTAAAATATGAGCAGTAACTTGGGGTTATTCCATCCAACATAGAAACATTGGTGTGACCCTAAGATAATTTATAAGAAAATTGGTGGCTCTAATTAGATAATGAGGTCAAACTAGAGTCTAAGGACTCCTACCACCTCTATGGGACTGGCCTATCCCTGGTGAGACCTTCCTCCCACCACCATACGGATATGCCCCATATACTAGTGTAGTTTCATGAACAAGTTATGCTCATGGGTTTAACCACCACTAGTCGGGTGCACAGGCATGACCCCCCCATGCACCCTAGACTCGTGGGATGGAATTATTATGGCCCTACATGGATGGTGGCCCTTCGATCCTTCCTATTTGGTGTAGGGATTATTTGATTTAGGTTTGGCCCCAATGGCCTTAATGTTTTACAAACTCTTAAATTTTTTGAAAAACTTAGAACATATTTCAAGATATTTAACCAAAAATTATAATAAAAATATCCTAAAAACTCTAAATTCAAAATCATAATTTTTTATTCATTAGAATAAAATTTAATGCCTTGATTTTAATTTCTCATACATTCATTAAACATTTCATTTCATGGATATTTACATTTAAATCCATTATAAAATCATTGAAATTTGATTAAAAATATTCACCAAATTTATGCATGTCACATGTCTTGAAAGAAAACCTAAGCATAAATAGGAGGTTAAAAATATTATAAAGGAAGTCAAAAAGCTAGAAAATTTGGGAATTAGATTCATAGTAGGGAAGGCAATCACATTGAGGATATTAGGCTTATCAAAGTGAAATTGGTCGAGTAAGAATGGATTATATAAGAGTTTTAGAAAAGGATTACACTAAAGAAGAAGAACTTAATCTAACTAATTCAAGGCATGTTAAGTTTATGAATACCCTTGGTAAAATTAAATAGGACTATGATAAGGTAGTTAAAGTGAAGGTCAAGTCATCAAAATCTTCTTAAAAATTTTATACTCATATTGAGGTAAAATCTATTCCTGCTATATCTTAAAATTTAGAATCTATTCAAGAAAATAGTGTGTGTTATAAAGACTAAAATGAGAAAAACTAAGTTGATAAACACCTCATAAGATGATATATATAAATAAGGAAGTAGATAATATTCATAAAATGGAAAATTCTTCAAAAAACAATCAGAAGAAGGGTCAAAATGTTCAAGGAAAGTAAAAATAGTTTCAAAAAAACTCAACAATTTCATGTAATAACTTCCTTTATGGGTTACTGTTGGTATTTTGGTAATTATAGACACAAAAAATATGTTTTCTAGTATAATTTTCCTCTCCCTTGGAAAAAAATAAGGCTTTAATCAAGGGGGGTCTATCCTAAAAATAAAAGCTTCAAACCTATGAGAAAATATAATGTGAATTAAATAACACCCATGATGTCTAGAAAGAAAAAATTTGTTGGGATTAAAAAGATATTTTCTCTAGTTTCTAGGTGGAAGAATATCATAATTTTCCTTGAGTTTATAGTTTATAGGCGATATAAAATTTCCATATAGATATCAAATTTTCCTTCTCTATGGGGAGTTGTAATAAGAAGTATATTTTGAGAATCTAGAAGGTATTTTCTTGAAAATGATGTATATAAATTATGAAAACTGAACAAGGCATTAAATAGTTTTACATAGGCCGTAAGGTCCTTTTAATAAATAAAAAATAATTACTTGAGAGAGTTCTAATTTTCTATGGGAAAGGTGGGTAGAAAAATTTACATAAAGGAAATTAACTAATTCACTCTCACTGTAATCGTTTTTATTGATGAAATAATTTTTATAGGTGATCAAGAGAGTAATTTAATGGAAATTTTTAAACAAATTATGATCCACTTTAATATTTCTATTCTAGGTGAGTTGATATAATTATTGGGTTAACAAGTGATGTAAGAATAAAATTTATTTTTTATATCTCGAGACAAGTATAGCAAAATATTTTTGTATAGTTTTGAGATATATGACTTAAAACTAGTTTCTACACCTATTTAAGTAGGTATGAAACTTTAAAAGGATATTAATGGTTAAATTATAAATCAAAGTGAATTCAGATAATAATTCATAGCTTTTTATACCTCACTACATCTAAACTATACATATGACAACCCTGCTTTTTATTACAACTTAAACATGATTTATTTCATAAAACTTCACTTGATACAACAAATAAGATTGAGAGGTTTAGTGTATTTGGGTATTAGGATAATTTCATAAAAACTTAAAACACGAAATACAACATCTTTATTGAAAAATTACTTTACATGACCACTACATTCCCTGGTACTTAGCATTGCATGGGATAACCTGAGGACATGCATAAGAAAAGGGTGAGCTATAAAGCCCAGTAAGGGAATACACATGGAATAACATGAGGAGTAAAATACATGTTATACATTAGGCATATCAATATAGCATAATAGAAACATGAACATAAAGTCATGATAAAGAATGATAATCATAACATGGAAATGTAGCAACAACACTTAACATGGAATTAGCATGAGCCAAGACTCATTGCACATGGAGCATGAGTAAATCCTCATTGCACATGAAGCACAAGTAAAACCCTCGTTGCACTTAAATTAGCATGAGTCAACACTAATTGCACATGACGTATCATGATACTATACTTTACCCAATTCATTGGAGTGCTATAAGGGCACACCCTTCTTAAACATTTCATTTCATGCATAAGTGTGCCACATGGATCATAAAACATGGATTCATAAAACACAATAATTTATTCCATGATAAAGGAATGTGGAATTCATACATGAAAATTTATAATCAATAAGTAAATGTGCATAAATTTGAATACCTTTTATGGAGAAATGAGCATGGTATTCACTACACAATGACATTGTCTTAGAAAATCGGTGCGATTTAGGCAGCGTAACGGCGTGACATAAGATTTCATAAAAATGGTTGATGAGAGAGAAGGGGGTTTCTCATCATATTTACATATAATGGAAAGTAAGGAGTTCATATATATACATGTCCCAATAATTGTAATGGAATTTAGATTCATGATACAAAAGTGTTGCTTGAATGTAAACGAGGAGAGAGAAGTTCCTTTCGAAATTTCGGCATAGTAACTGGTGTACATGGGAGGCATTTAATGGGAGAGAAAGGGTATCCCATCATTCAAACATAAATAGGGAATTATGAGTGAGGTTAGAAACCATACCTCAAAATTCATAATTGAAATTAAAAGGGAAAAACAACTTAAAGAAAATTGGACAAAAATGAGAGAGGAAGAAAAAACCCTTACTTGGAAGTGTGCTTCAAAAGGCTAGAGAGAGGATTGTGAGAGGCTTCTTGGGATATTGGGGCACCTTGGGGGGATTATAGAGAGATTAGGGAAGATTTTGGACGAACTCCAAAGGCTTTGAGTAAGGAGTAAGTGGGAGCTTGGGTGGGTTTATATAGGAAAGGTGAGGGAATTCTTTATTATTTAGGTTTGGGAACCCTTATATTAAATTAATCCAAACCACAAACCATACCATGGTTTTTGCCCATGTTTTTTGGAAAAGGGAATAGGAAAACAATATTTTATAAGTCCAAAGTCCAAACTTCTTAAAATAATGAGGTTTCTTATGTGGAGGTGAGTCACACTCCCATGGAAAATAATTTAAAAAGACAAGATCTTTAATAAGTCTTGAGGGGTCCATTGATGCTTTTAAAAGTAGTTCAAACAAACCCAAAATCACATTATTTTAATGGTAAAACATATATTGGCCGAACATAAAGCTTATAGTATTTTATTACATCACTATTGGGTCATTATGATGTCATAAAACACATTATATATTTAAACGGTATTTAATTTTTACCCAAAAATTTGACTATCTCAGAAAATTATGAAAAATTCACCGTTGGATAATTTCGACGTCATGATTCTAGAAATAAAATTTATTTTTTCTAAATAATTTTCTAAATATGTTAATTTTCACTTTTAAAATAAAAACCGACATTTATCAAAAATTCACGGGTTTTGACAGAAATGGCTTTCAAACCTTAATAAAAATTATAATTGCATTCATAAAATTATAATATAATTTATATTTAATAAAAATTAATTTAATAATAATAATAATATTTTATTAAAATATTATTTAATTCAAAAATCCCTTAATTTAATAAAGTAGAATTCTTAATTGAATAATAACTAAAAACACTATTTGTACTTTAAAAAATATTTACAATGTATCAAAAAAAGAAAAGGAGGTATATTCATTATTATATACAAAAATAATATACATGAACATAGTACTAGCGATTTGTTACATAACCCCTTAAAACAGCCGCATAAGACCTAAGGGTAAGGTGTGCGATGGTGAAAAACTCTTGGGGTGGCTCGGATAACATCGCTCGAGTGGTAATCTATATCAACTTCCACTTTTCCCGTAGATGGTCCCATTTGAGCTTGACATGGTGAATATCATCTTGGGCTTGGTCAAGAGTGAATCCCAAGGATGCCACCTTTTTCCGATCTCCGACAAATGGGCTTCGTATGGAGCAATTCTACTGGATGAGGCCATCGCTTCTTTTGTCTGAGTAAATTGGATTTTTTAAAGCCCTATATTTATACTAATCATGTGATCACTGTTCAATAGATATATTAGCAATGGTAAAAATTCTTAACATAAAACCAAATAAGATGAAATTTTATATAAACATAAAGAGACATTTAATTAGATCAAGACGGATTTCCATTGATAAAACTTTTGGTCGTTACAATATTCCCCCCTTAAGAAATTTCGCCCTCGAAATTTTCCTTTTCCCACACTAAAATAAATTTGGGTAACTCAGCTTCATCATTTCCTCTGATTCCCAAGTCGCTTCTTCAAACTTTTGGTTTCTCCACAACACCTTGACGAGGGGCATTGTCTTATTTCGTAGAAATTTTTCTCTACGATCTAAGATCTTCACTGGTTGCTCCTCATAAGATAGATCATCATCCGATTGTACCACCTCAGAAGAGAGTACATGTGAAGGTTCTGGTATGTACTTCCTTAAGAGAGATACATGAAAGACATCATGCACTTTGGCCATGGTAGGTGGAAGTGCTGGTCGATAGGCCACATCCCCAACACAATCAAAATCTCAAAGGGGCCGATGTACCTTTTACTTAACTTCCCTTTCTTTCCAAACCTCATGACCTTCTTCCACAGAGATATGTGTAGAAAAACCATGTCTCCAACATTAAACTCAAGGTCTCATCGACGGTTATCTGCATAACTCTTCTGTCAACTCTGGGCTTCCTTGATATGCTGCTGAATGGTTTTCACCTTCTCCACTATTTCTCCGACCATTTCTGGTCCAAGCAGCTTACGTTCACCGACCTCATCCCAATAGGCTGGTGTTTTTCACCTTTTCCCATATAGGGCTTCATATGGTGCCATTTGGATGCTTGAGTGGAAACTGTTATTATAAGAGACCTAAACCATAGGAAGATGTTGATCCCATCCTCCTTTAAAGTCCATTGAGCATCCTCTCAACATGTCCTCAAGTGTTTGGATAGTCCACTCAGATTCTCCATTAGTTTGAGGATGATAGGCCATACTGAATTTTAGTTCAGTATTCAGATCATGTTGAAGACTCTCTCAAAACTTAGAGGTGAACCTTGGATCTCGGTCAAACACAATAGACAGTTGTACTCCATGCAACCTTACCACTTCCCTGATATATATCTGTCAACTCTGGGCTTCCTTGGAGGTTGTTGGTTGCCTCTAAAAACCCTTGGATTAGGACACTAATTTTCAAGATGCCCTGGTTCTTTTCATTTGTAGCAATGAACAACACGTTGAGGTTCGAACAGAGCATTCCTCTCCTCTGTCGCAGCCGCGGGTCTTTCTTGTTGACATTTAATAGCTAGGTGACCTTCTCTTCCACACCTGAAGCATTTTCTCTTCCCCTTAAGGTAATTTCCAGGGTGCTTCTTT
Organism: Viscum album; assembly: GCA_963277665.1. Lineage (NCBI taxonomy): Eukaryota > Viridiplantae > Streptophyta > Magnoliopsida > Santalales > Viscaceae > Viscum > Viscum album. The sequence continues at coordinate 1,224,588,413 of OY728159.1, forward strand.
ATGCACTTTTGGAAAGTGGGGTGCTGGATCTTCTTAGTACCGTTGGATTTATCCATTGGACCACCAGCATTGAATTCCACCTTATGCTTCTTATCCCCGGGATACCCCTGTGATTCTTCGATCTATATTTCAACCTTGAGGTCACATCGGACAATTTCCTCATAGCTGTCGAAGTCACGGATTGATAATACTTTCCGTAGGCTAGGCTTCAACCCACCAAAGAAGCAGTCAACTTTTCATTCTGGGGTAACGACAAATCCAGAAGCATATCGTGCAAGCCTTGTGAAGTTTTCCTCATATGCTCCAATAGATTCTTCATCTTTTTCCTTGAGGGAAAGGAATTCCCTTTCAATATTAAGCCGGAGGGTGCGTGGAAAATATTTATCGAAAAACATCTTCCGTAAATCCTTCCACTCCAACGCCTCGATCTCCTCCTCAAGCTTCGTATTTTTGATCAATGTCCACCATTGATCATCTTCACCCTCTATACGATAAGCCACCAGGAGAACCTTCTCTTGTTCGTAACATTGAAGGATGGATAAGATCTTTTCAATGGAGTTGATCCATTGTTCAGCGATCGTGGGATCAGATGATCCACTAAAAGTAGGAGGTCTTTGTCTCATGAAGCTCTCGATAGCGACTTGTTCTTTCTTAGGGGGGGGGGGTGGGTTGAACGTTACTCTTGACCCATGTTTCTATTCAAAACTTGAGTTAGATGAGAGAATAGCATGATAAAGTTTGCGATTCCTGCTCCCATTGGATTGGGCATCTCATTAGTACAGTCATCACACTGATCTTCACAACGACTGTTAGCCCGAGTCCTCCTATTACTGGCCATTGGCTGGAATAAAAGGAAATTTAGGGGTAACACATAAAGGGTAATCCAAAGACAAAAGTTGATGACTTATAAATAAACTTTTATTTCCTTAACTCATGAGTCTATAGGCTTCAATCTAGGATTTTCATGATCTACCTTCTAACATATATTCTTAGGGGAATTTTTTTAATTTCCTTTAATAAGGGTTCATACTAAGCTTGTGAATTTATCAAAACATATCCCCCAGGAGTGTCATAACCAAGAGTGCAGCAAGGCCCGTTGTTGTGCACCAGTTCCCGTTCGAGTCTATCTCAAAGTGGTGTTTTCGGGTTTTACCCCTAGGATACATCTGTTCCAGAGCCACCTCTACCTACTCGTATCCAGACAGGGATGTATTTGCTTGATAACCCACTTACTCAATACTCACCAAAACAAAGGGATGTTTTTATTATACTTAGTCTTGTCTCTAAGGATTTACTAGGGTTTTCTAATCCTAATCCCAAAAATAACTAAACCTATCCTCTGATACCAACTATGACAACCCTACTTTTTATTACAACTTAAACATGATTTATTACATAAAAATTCAATTGATACAACAAATAAGATCGAGAGGTTTAGTGTCTTTGGATCTTAGGATAATTAAATAAAAACTTAAAACATGAAATACAACATCTTTATTGAAAACTTCCTTTACATGACCACTACATTCCCTCATACTTAGCATTGCATGGGATAACCTGAGGACATGCATAAGAAAAGGGTGAGCTATAAAGCCCAATAAGGGAATACACATGGAATAACATGAGGAGTACAATACATGTTATACATTAGGAATATCAATAGATCACAAGAGAAACATGAACATAAAGGCATGATAAAGCATGATAATCATAACATGGAAATGTGGCAACAACACTTTATCATGGAATTAGCATGAGCCAAGACTCATTGCACATGGAGCATGAGTAAATCCTCATTGCACATGAAGCACGAGTAAAACCCTCGTTGCACTTGAATTATCATGATTAAACACTCATTTCACATGACTTATCATGATACTATACTTTACCCAATGCATTGGAGCTCTATAAGGGCGCACCCTTCTTGAACATTTCATTTCATGCATAAGTGTGCCACATGAATCATAAAACATGGATTCATAAAACATAATCATTTATTCCATGATAAAGGAATGTGGAATTAATACATGAAACTTTATAATTAATAAGTAAATGTTCATAAAAATGAATTCCCTTGATGGAGAAATGGGCATGGTATTCACTACACAATGGCATTGGCTTAGAAAATCGGTACGATTTAGGCAGCGTAACGGCGTGACATAAGAATTCATAAAAACGGTTGATGAGAGAGAAATGGGTTTCTCATTATATTTACATATAATGGAAATTAAGGAGTTCATATAGATACATGTCCCAATAATTTTAATGGAATTTAGATTCATGATACAAAAGTATTGCTCAAATGTAAATGAGGAGAGAGAAGTTCCTTTCAGAATTTTGTCATAGTAACAGGTGTACATGGGAGGAATTTAATGAGAGAGAAAAGGTCTCCCATAATTAAAACATAAAGAGGGAAGTATGAGGGAGGTTTGAAACCATACCCAAACATTCATAATTTAAATTAAAAGGGCAAAACAACTTAAAGAAAATTGGACAAAAATGAGAAAGGAAGAAAAAACCCTTACTTGGAAGTGTGCTTCCAAAGGCTAGAGAGAGGCTTGTGAGAGGCTTCTTGGGAGCTTGGGGCACCTTGGGAGGATTCTAGAGAGATTAGGGTAGAGGTTGGAAAATCTCCAAAGGATTTGAGTGAGAAGGAAGTGGGAACTTAGGTGGGTTTATATAGGAAAGGTGAGGGAATTCTTTATTATTTAGGTTTGGGACCCCTTTTATTAAATTAATCCAAACCACAAACCATACCATGGTTTTTTCCCATGGTTTTTGGAAAAGGGAAGAGGAAAAAATATTTTATAAGTCCAAAGTTCGAAATTATTAAAATAATGAGGTTGCTTATGTAGAGGTGAGTCACACTCCCATGAAAAATAATTTAAAAAGACAAGATGTCTAATAAGTCTTGAGGGGTCCATTAATGCTTTGAAAAGTAGGTCAAACAAACCGAAAATCACATTATTTTAATGTTAATACATATAATGGCTGAACATAAATCTTATAGTATTTTATTACATCATCATTGGGTCATTATGATTTCATAAAACACATTATATATTTAAACGGTATTTAATTTTTACCCAAATATTTGACTGTCTCAGAGAATTATGAAAAATTATCCGTTGAATAATTTCAACATCCTGATTCTAGAAATAACATTTATTTTATCTAAATAATTTTCTAAATATGTTAATTTTCACTTTTAAAATAAAAACCGACATTTATCGAAAATTCACATGTTTTGACAAAAATGGATTTCAAACCTTAATAAAAATTATAATTGCATTCATAAAATTATAAGATAATTTATATTTAATAAAAATTAATTTAATAATAATAATATTTTATTAAAATATTATTTAATTCAAAAGTACCTTAATTTAATAAAGTAGAATTATTAATTAAATAACAACTAAAAACACTATTTGTACTTTAAAAACTATTTACAATGTATCAAAAAAGACAAGGAGGTATATTCATTATTATATACAAAAATAATATACATAAACATAGTACTAGAAATTTGTTATATAACCCCTTAAAACAGCCGCATAAGACCTAAGGGTAAGGTGTGCGATGGTAGCAGACTCTTGGGGTGGCTCGAATAACATCGCTCGAGTGGTAATCTCTACCAACTTCCACTTTTCCCGTAGACGGTCCCGTTTGAGCTTGACTTGGTGAAGCTCAGCTTGCGCTTGGTCAAGAGCGAAGCCCAAGGATGCCACCTCTTTTCCGAGCTCCCACAAATGGGCTTAGTTTGGAGAAATTCTACTAGATGAGGCCATCGCTTCTTTTGTCTGAGTAAATTGGATTTGTTAAAGCCCTATATTTATACTAATTATGTGATCACTGTTCAGCGGCTATATTAGCAATGGTCAAAATTCTTAACATAAAACCAAATAAGTTGACATTTTATATAAACATAAAGAGACATTTATTTATATCAAGAGGGATTTCCATTAATGAAACTTTGGGTCGTTACAATACATTTTCTATGTTATGCCTTTATTTTATAGATATCATGGTGATCTAAAGGAATCGTATCTTATAACAACAAAATTGGTCCTTAAATATATCAAAGGGACTATAATTCATGGTATTTTTCGAAGTAAGGGGAATAATGTAATCTATTTGGATTTACTGATGCATATTGGGTAGGGGATTGTGATAATAGAATGTCCACATTAATAAGAATTTTCCTCTTCAAATATGGCTATACGAACAATAATTATAAGAAATAGAACATAGTCACACTAAGTACCATTGATTATGAATACATTAATACTACTAATACTTATACTCAAATGATTTAGGTAAAGGAGAAACTTAAAGAATTTTGGGTGAAGGTTAAAAAAAAAATTATGATTTTATTTGATAATCAATGTACCATATACCTTACTAAAAATTTAGTACAAAACTCAAGATCCGAGAAAATTGAAATCAGATTTCATTTTATTAAGGAGAGTGTTTCAAATAAAGATATCAAGTGAGAATTTATTCCTACCTGTGACCAGTTGGATGACATATTCATTAGGAAATTCCTAAATTCAGATATTTGACACTATGGATGAACATGAATGTTTATCCCTTCCATCTCTCTTATGATACTTTGGGAAGAAACCCCCCATATAGCTTTGGATTATGTTGATAAAGGGGGAGAAAATTTGCACAAATCTCATAAAGGAAGGTATTATTTATCTTTATTTAACTTTAATATATGATCTATTTTTATAGTGTAAAGGAGGAGAAAGTTTAAAATGTGAGTTACTTTATTTCGGAGGATAGAGACATATCACTTGTCCAAAATGTTTCTTGTCACTAAGAAATGTAGTTCTCTCAAAAACCCCACTCTAACTAGTGGGGTCATTTCATGATATTTATCACATGACAAAGGATGTGATTTAATGTCTCTTGAATGAGTTTCATGTGGTTGAAAAAAATCCAAAGTGGGATATTTAACTTCCCCTAGAATTAATAGAAAATATTTCTTTCTTATTAACCATAATATTAGAAGTTTGAGAATATTGATAAATTTTGTTTAAGGTTCATGTAAATGGCTATTGATTTTTCTCAAAGGGTCTATTGTAACGACTCAAGTTTTTCCTCCTTAAATAAATATTATTTTCAATAGCTTTCTCCACATGTAACATCGAAACCAAATAAATATAGATCTTTTTAAGGTAGATATATAATTAGTGGGTATAAATAGTGGTAACATAAATATGATATATATATATATATATAATAAATTTCACAATAAATATCGACTGAATAAGTTCATCTAAGAAACTAAAAAAATATTTTTTTAAAATTTAATTATTTTTAAGAATAATATATTTTGATATGAATAAATTATTAACACTATATAAATTATAAATTTATAGTAAAAATAATATTTAATATTTGAAAAATTGTTTTCCTAAAAAGTCATTTTTTTGCTATATTTTATATTTTTAATTAAAAATTATATTTATAAACTTTTGGATGTTAATTTTTAAAATTTAAATTCATTTTTAGATTTATCCTGTCAATATTATCTTAATATGAATTTTTGGGATTTTCCAAAAAAGATTAATTTTTAGGTGAATGGTGAAACATATTGTTTTTACAAATAACATGATTTTTATGTCATTATTAGTGTATAATTATGAATTGGAAATTCATAAAATATTTTTAGAAGACAAAATATGTATTTTTTTAGTGAATTTATAATATTAGAAATTTATTTTTAATTTATAAACCCATATTTTTTATTTTATAAGTTAAGTTATATTTTTCAAAAAAAGTGTTTTTAATATATTATACATTTAGTGTTTTAAAATTAATTTTTATAACTTAAAAAATGAATAAAAATCATCTTCGAATTTGGAACTACTAGGTAAAAAAATTATAATAATGACCATTTTATTTTTGGACATGGAGGATAAATTAAATAGGTAAAAACTAATTCCTATGGTGAAAACCAAAATGGTAAAAATGAGTAATATTATAGGTAAAAGACTTAACATTTTTTTTAAAATGTTTTAAATTGAGTTATTAAGATATAGATTGACCTTATATCTTCAAATCCATTTCCATGAAATATTTTATTTTCACATACTATTTTTAATAAAAAAACTAAGGTGACTTTTTTAAAAGGAGAATTATAACTGTGACTTTTACAATCATGAATAAAAAATGCTTCAAAAAATACCTTTTAAATATTTGATTTTCATTATATTCAAATTATTTATCTCTAATGGAGTTATGTTTCATGTTTCACCCTATATTTTCATTTATTATGTGATTATTTTGGGCAATCAAGTTTTTGGTGTCGACTAATTTTATTCATGATGTTATTTTATACCATTTGGATGTTTTATAAATCCCATTTTATTTCCATTGTTTCTTTATGAAAATTGAATGATTTAAATTTAGATTTTTAAGAAACCCATTATTTTTTCATGGTTTCATTGAGATATATTTATGATTGATTTTAAGTGGAACACATATGTATCGATGATGATGGTTGGGGTCCTATATGACCCTAAAATTCATTAGTTTAAACTTATATCTCATGAGATAGTTCGGTGTGGACATAATGAGTTTGTTCACGTGGGAATGGGCATGGTGGGTTTGCTCACATTTTTGTGTGTGGAAAAAATGAGTTTTTTCATATAAGAATGGGAATAATGGATTTTCTCATAGAGGATTTTATATGATTATGGTTGTGCCACGTTTCCAAGTTTTTTACCAAGTTATTCCAAATTTTCAATTTTTCTTTAATTTCCATGAAATGCCATGTTTTCCTGATTACACCTTATTTTTGAAGTATTCCATACTTTTATGTCATGATCACAAGTTATATGATTATTGAGAAGTGTTTTTGAGAAATGTAATATATTTTATGATTAACTTATGATCTTTTTATGAACTTACATTACTCTAACATATTTTATAATTATCATCTAAGGTATTTTTATTTATATTCTGATCTTTATGTCTTCCCCATGTTCTCCTTCGTGATATGTTATTTTTTTACTTTACTAAGTTTCTAAGATCACCCATTTCTTATGTTTTCATTACTCATGTTATTAATATTGTTATAGAGTGTGAGATGTCATGAAAAGGTTCTATAGGAACACAATTATTGAGAAATATTTACAAGTGTTGAAAAAAAATATGTTTATGTAGCTAATATTTAAGAGACTAAACATTTAGGTATTTGGGTTGTTTGACAGATTGTGAGATGTATTATTTAATTTATGTTTATATTGATCCACTTTATATTTTCTTTGTTTAATACTTCTTGAATTTTTAGGTTGATGATAAAACATTGGCTAAGTGCTTTACTCTGCATTAGAATCATTTACTCTGACTTAGTGAAAATTAGAAGATGTAGAGGGACCACATGAGTTATTATAAATTGTGTATGAGTGATTTAAGATCTTCATGAGTCATTGAACTCAATATAGGAGTAATTGAAAACTACCATAATATTTATAAATATTTATGGATAAAATGAGGATAATTCAGAAGTTCTTATGAGTTATTGATGAACTATGTACAAGTCATTGTGGATTCATGTGAATTGTTTTGGAGCCGTTTATGAGTGATTTCTAAGACACGTATGAGACATGTGGACCAGTGTATGCTTCATAAATATCTGTATATGTATTATTTAATTGTTATGTATTAGTTGTTAGAATCTGTGTATTAGTCATCTACAGACTCTATATGATTCATTCTAAGGCTATCACTTTGATAATTTTCTGATAAAATGATAATTAAAACAGTCGATGCTTTGTTGTGTATTTATTTCAAAATTATCATTGTATTGGTAAAAGTAAGTGATTTAATCCAAGATTAAAGAAATATTAAATAGTATTTAAATTTTGATTAAATTAGGAGAATATCATGCACACTTCTTAGAATAATTCAAATTCATTATTCCAATAAAAATGGAATGTTTTGAATTAATATTTATGATTTAAACTACTATTTTTTGGGGGATTTCATATGGATGAACTTAAGAGAAATTTATATAAAATTCATTAAATTTTTTTATATTTTTTTAGTTTGTATAAAAATTAGAAAATTAAGAAGATAATTTTTTTAAAAAAATTAGTATAAGAGGTTGATATACTATTTCATTAAAGATAATTTATATAAAGAAATTAGAAGAACTAAAGAATATGAACTACACTTGATCTGATAATTATAAATAAGTTGAGGAAATGTGATTCTATTTTCTTTTCATCTAGTTTCTTACTACTAAGGAGGACAAAGATCATTTTCATGCATGACAAGATCATCTTGAAGAATCGTTGAGAGGAGAAAATGTGTATGCTGCAATACTGACATGTTTTTGGCAATCGAAGTATTCCTAAAGATTATTTATAATTTTATGCTGATACATATAGTGGTGGATTAAATATATAATTTATAATAAATTTTTTTATAGGAATCACCAGTGAAAAAACACGATTTAACGTCTGTTTTTTTTTCAATTTTAACATCAGTTTTTAACCGACTCTATAAAGGTGATGTTAAAAACAAGGTTTTTGGAATTATTTTTTAAAAACCTGATGCCAAAAATGTGAATGATATTTATTTTCAGCATGTTTTTATCTAAGAATTTGATGCTGAAAACCGTTTGAATTTTTTTAATGATTCGGTATCGGGTTTTATAAAAATGGATGTCGAAAGCTAAAAAAAATAGAAAATATTAAATATTAAACCCCATAAAAATTAGTTTCCCTATAATAGAAAAACAATATACAACCATAAAACATCATTTATCTATGATTAAAAATCTATAAAAACATACATAATTTTAACAAGTTAATAAAAAAATTATCTATGCATTTTTATTATAAAATAGAATTGAAAAACACATACCTAAAATTTAAAACATGATCGTTGTTGGTCATTATTTAAGAATTATTTTGATATCATTATGTTCAAAGACCTATTATAACAAAATAATCCATTTTTGAACACTTATTATTAGAAAAATGTAATACTAACCAAAAACAATAGAATATGCATACCTTAAATTGTAATCACACTTAAAAAATAGTTCACAAATAAAGATCGAAAATGGTTAAGATCATATTTCATGTACGAATCGAAAAAATTTAATGTTTAGAATAAATTTGAATGATATAAGATTAAAAAACATAATACTATAAAAAATATAAAATAATTAATATGACTAACCTGGTCAAAATTAGTGGTTACCCAAGTTTTGATTATCTTATATATGAATCGTAGAACATAATAACCACATTCGACATGTCCATGTTGATGATGAAACTACAGTTAATAAAACATTAACTTGATAATAAAAACTAATATATACATATATATATCAAAAAATCAAAATAATATTTAATATAAAAAATAATTATCTTTAATTTCACATAGTTGATTGCATTTGGCTTCACTATTGACAAGTGATCTTTGTTAAAAAATTTCCGTGACCTAAATTTTCATATATATAAAATAATAATACATGTATAAAAAATGAAAATTAAACATAATGATATTATAAAAAACAAATAAACTTACTTATCTAATATGGTGGAAACTCACCTAATAAAGATAAAAACCAATATAATGTGTTTTCACTTAGGAAGAATACGCCAAACATCTAATGTACCCTACAATAAAAAAAGTTCTCATTTAATGAAATTATAATAAACATTCGTTAATAATTATGTTTATATTATTACCCATCAAGAAATGGAAAAAAAAAACACCCAATATTCATCATTAATAATCTCTCACACATATATGCCTCTCAATTTTCAATTGACACATATATCACAACCATTGAAATGAATTCTGGATCTATAAAACCATAAACACATGTGGTGTTATTTTTAACTGGGAGCGTGTGTAGATACATGATTAAAAGAGTAATGTAGTTAGTCAGTTTAAACCATCTTTATTTAAAAACATAAAAATTGAAACATCAATTTAATTACATGGAAAACAACAACAACACGAGCACATTGATCTCTTCAAAATTAATTAGATCCATGATATCTTTTCTGAATATTCTCAATGGATAGTATATTCCACATATGTTGGATTACATCTAAAAATAATAGATATTATCTAAGGAAGAAGAAACCTGAGATAATACTTCTATCCCATCATAAATATCTGAAGTATCTAGAGTTTTTTATTACTGAACCTTTTGTTTCCTTTATGCCTTTTCTTTGGATTTTAGATACTCCTATATAAGTTAAATTTCCAAAAAAAATTATAAGTAATTTTCAATCAGATATAATTAATATTTAAAAAAATCCATACCCTGTATGAAGTGTGATGAAGAAGGCTAGATGGCTAAAGTAAAAAATGAATCATAAAATCCTACTCTAGTAACCTCTTTGGTGGGAAATGGTAGTAGAGTAGTAGGATCAATAATATCATGTACCAACACTATCTTAACCCGTATGAATAGGCTGGTGATGTATAGAACCCCCCAAAAAATTCAAGACTCCAAATGCTATAATATGTACAAGAGGATCTCTTGTATACAACTCAAAATATAAGGTTGGGTATGAGTGAGGAGGTGGAGGATCTGATTAGGAAGGCTGGGTAGGCTGGGCAGGCTGTGACTGTCTTGTTGATTGTTTTAACATATTCTAATGCACAGCTTCTTGAATTTGATCACCCATGGAATGTTTTATATATTTCAGTTGAGCTTTTATGGATTCAATTTCTGGGTCTCTTGATTGTTTACTTTGATGACCAAAAACTTTCTAAATACTAACACTCACCTCATATCCTCTTATGCAGATGGCATGTTCTGGATTTCCTAAAGCAATGGCTAGGATTTTCATCCTACCCTCAGGCATAAAAGTGCCCTATGTTGATTACTCCTAAAGTTCATCCTGAAATGAAAAATGAAAATGGTATATTAGTGTAGTTAATTTATATTTTACAAAGAATCATGAAAATAATAATTATTTACTTAAAATTCATTCAGTTACTTCCTTATCTTTCTCTGTAAGATACTTTTCATTTTTTCTTCTTCTTGCTCTTTTCCACTTCTCATGGTGGGTGGGTGGTGATTGAGGACCAAATTGGACCTCATCAGAACCACTAGTGCAGTGAGATCTTAGTGCTTTAAACTTTTCCTCAATAATTTTTTGATCCAAAAATGATACCCTCCACATGATAATGTATGTGGGTATACATTCTAAAACTGGATGTCTTGATGAGATTTCCTCGAGGCATGTTATATAATAAGTAAACTAATAAGTAATTAGGTACATATATAAGAAATTTTAAAATATAATATAATATAATTATCATACCTCAAATGTTTCATCATGTATGGTGGAAACGAATTCATCCATGTATCTTCATCTAAAAATAGATACTTATGGCATGGTATTTCATTTTTTCTCCTTCCAAACACATAATTTTTTTGTGAACTTTGTTTTGAAATCCCTCCATTGAATCAATGCTAAAGTAATAAATTTTTCTTCACTGCTTTTATTTATTAAAAATTGAATGTTAACTTTAATTTCATAACATAAATATTAGTCATTTAAAATATATCATATTTGAAAAATGAGATAAATTAAATCAATTGAGGTATTTTACCTTTACAGACTGTGAAAGCTAATCTATCACCACCTTGTCGATAAACTTCCAATCATGATATAAAATGTTAATCTTGCAACGGATCTATATGCTGATATAGCTGATAATGTGCATTGCATTTGGTCCAGATTCATTTTTATTATCATCAAAACTAATATGTAATTGCTCATATCTATAAAAAAGTGATGGTTTTGGTAAACGTGTAATACCACATTTACCAACTTGAGAATTCAATTTTTGAATACTAAAAGTAGACGAATCCCCCGTTAAAATCTCATTAGTAGTCTTGTAATTATTTTTTGTAAATTAAAAGTTTTCTTTCATTAAATAATTATATTAATATATATTTAATAATATGAAAAAAGAAAAATAACTCAGTAGATGTTCTTCTATCTCTGTATCTATATCTGTTATTGTAATAGGAAAATGTAAGGAAATTATTATGTACCCAAATATTATTATAAATTTCAGTAATTAGAAAATAGGAAAACAAAAATATGTAAGTAAAAAGTAAAACGCATGTGTATGTTTAAAAAGATATAATTATGTTATGATTCTTAACAAAAAAATAAATGCAAGGTGAGCTATTAAATATAAACATTAATTCTATAAAGTTATAAACATTTAAAAATTTAAATGTCAAAGTCTGAAAATGTGTTCTCATATGCGTAAATTAATCAAAAATATAATAATGTATGTTTGGTATTTAAATGAAAAAATGTTTAACCATAACCATGGAATATAAAAATTTAACACAAAAAATCAAATAAATAATCAAATATATATAAGTAAATATCTAATAATTATTAAATAATAAAGTTTTTACACATGTAAATTTTTAAAAAATATAATGTAAGTAATTACCAGATTTATTAGGATAGTAATTTAGTGTTTTCCTAAATCCCTTCGGCATTATCATTTCTTATTGCATGCACTATGTCTTCATTATAGTCATTGGTATCCAAAAATCATGTAATAGAAGAAGAAGGCTCATATAAATCAATAACATAATCATTATCCTCATCATCCAAATAGATTCTTTTCCCTTGAAAAATGATGGGCCACTGGTCATTTGATGGATCAATGACATAAAATATTTGTTTTTCATGTGTGTCCATGATAAATAGTCCTCATTACAACTAAATATTTTCAAATCAACCAGTTTAAACCCATATTCATCATGTGTCACACCAATATTATTTACAACCCAATTACACTTAAATATGGTGACTCAAAATTTAATATAATCAATTTTCCATATGTCTTCTAAAACTCCAAAATATGGCGTTGATGCAGAAATTGGGTTTTTATCTTTTTCACTCGAAAAATGAAACGCTTCAGTGATGACCATAACACCACTATTTTGAACGATTCTCTTGTTATCCAGCTTCTTTGTGTAAAATTTTTACCCATTAATATCAAAACTAGACCATGTGATCACATTATGAGATGCCCCCCTACCAACCATTTTAATGTTTCTAATGTAGCTATATTTGCGATGAATTTCTCTTTAAACCATGAAACAAATGTCTTTTTATGCTCAATAATCATCCACTTTTCATTTATTTTTGGATATTGTAACTTTAATTCTACAATATGTAATGATATATATGATTAAACCTCATTTTTGTTGTTCAAAATGTATAAATGTGCTTGCATCACTTCATCACATGGAATGAAATTTATCTTTAAGCCTTGAATCCCTCTACCTTTACTATCAAATGTCATATGTCTAGATACAGGGAGACCAATATGCTCCACTTCATACAAATAATCAGTACAAAACTCAATCACCTCTTCCGATACATATTTTCAAACAATAGAGGCCTCTGATCGATGAGGATTTTTAACATATCCCATCAAAATTTTAATATATTTTCAAAAGGATGCATCCATCATAAATATGCAGGCCCACATATTCTTATCTTACATACCAAATGAATCATTAGATGAACCATTATATCAAAAATAACATATGTGTGAAATATATTTCTAGTTGAAAAAAATAATATAAGCTTCATTATCCAACATATTTCAAAAATTTGGATCAGTGCCTTTTTTAAAAATGGATTTCAAAAAATTACATAACCTGATGATAGTATTTCTAACAATTGTCGGTAAAATACTACACAGTGCAACCGGTAGATGTTTTTGCATCAATACATGACAATCATGATATTTCATACCTATTAATTTACAATCCTTCAATGACACAAAATTCTTCACATTTGAAGAATAACCACTAGGTACTTTAATACCATGAAGACACTGAAAAAAATTAATATTCTAAGTCTTTCTTAATTTGTGAAAATTCAGAGGTAAATATACTCAATTTTCTTTCATAGTGGGATCTAACTCTAAACATATTCCCATTAATATCAAGTCCAATCTATCATGAAATCTATATTTTTTATTTCCTTTTACATCTAAAAAAGTTCCAATCAAACTGTCACATGTGTTTTTATCAATATTCATAACATCAATGTTATGTTTTATCGCTAAAAATATCCAATAAGGTAGTTCAAAAAAGATAGACTATTTCTTCCAAATATTTTTTTGAAGGCCAAAACTTATTTTTTTTCTAAATATTGAATCAATAATTTTTACCCTGTTTTAATATTATTCAACTAAAAATAGTCATGGGGGAAGATTGTATTCCTATAAACTATTAAATGATTTTTTCAATCTACGATAAGGATGATCAATTCGCAAAAATATTTGATGTCCCATGTACACTATCTTTCTTCCATTCTACAATTGATAATATGAAGTATCTTCTTCACAAATTGGACATGATTTATGTACATTAACACTATATTTAGATAAGTTTCCATATGTAGGAAATTCTTTTATAGTTAACATTATCATATCATGAAAAAGAAAACATTATTTCTTGTATATATAGAAAACTTTAACACATGTCTCCCATAGTAGTTTAAAATCATCAATCAATGGTGACAGATACACATCAATATCATTTCTAGGCTATTTTGGTTCATAAATAATTAATCTCATCATAACATATTTTTTCTTTATACATATATGTGGGGATAAGTTCTCACTACGAACAAAACATGCCATAAACTATATTGGCTACTTAGGGTCTGATATGTATTCATTCCATTAGTACGCAATCCCATTCTGAGATTTAAAACTTCATTTCCAAAATCAATTTTTTTTATCAAATCTCTTCCACTGTGGTAAATCAGCAGGGTGATGTAAGTTACCATTAGATATGAACTCATCTAAATTCTATCTTAAACTTTTTTCATCAATTGAATTTGAAAATAGACACTTCAAACAATGAATTATTGGAAGGTACCAAATTACTTTATTAGGAGATTTGATTTGGGTACCTAATAATGAATCACACTTGAATTATCAAAATTGTATCAAGGAATTATTGAATGATATCATTAGAAAGAAAAAAATTTATTTTTCATGAGGTTATATTTCAGTACCTCAGAATGAATCTGAGTTGACTTTTTAATCCATCTTATAGTGTGATATCCCACATGTAGGACAACTTGATAAATATTCATATTATTTCCTATACAACAAAAAATCCTTGGGGAAAGCATGTACCTTTTTATACCCCAATCCCAATGGGTATAATATTTTCTTTTCCTCATAATTGGAATTTGGAAGCTCGTTGCCTTCTGGAAGTATCTATTTTAAAAGCTCAAGTAAGTTGGAGAAACTTTTTTCACTCCACCCATTACTTGATTTCAAGTTAACTAATATAAAAATAGAAGATAACATTGTATATTTACTACAACCTAGGAATAAAATTTTATAATAATCTCCATACAATCGTTCAACAGTTTCTATTTTATTGATGGTTTCAATACCTAAATCATGAATTAATTCTTCAATACAATTCTCTACCTCATTATTAATATTTTCATCAACATTAGATATTGAATTTTTATTTCTTTCACCATGCCAGATCCAACATATATAATTAAGGCTAAAAGCATAACAAATGAGATAATCCTTGATTTTTATGGAGTTTAAATTTCTCATATTTAAACAATTCACACATGGACAGAAAATAAAATCAATGTTTTAAAGATTTCATTTAGAAAATTCCAAGAATTCAACAACTCCTTTTTAATATTCACTGATGGTTCTTCATAAAACTATCCAATTATAATCCATTCAATACCTGATAATGCAATATAATTGGTGAATATATTAAAAAATATAAAAATATAAAAATATATATATAAATAGATAAATTTTAAACATAAACACATTCAATAAAAATTATTGGTAATCAAATAGGAAACATCAAAAGAATATGAAAATTAATTAATGTTAATATATTATTTCAAGAGAATATGACCATTTGAACATCTATTGTTTTTAATATTATTTAAAAAGAATATAAAAATGAATTAATTCTAATATATTATTCATATATAGAAATATTGTTTCAATAATTTAAAAGTGGTCAATTTAATTTATTTAGGTCAATTACAAAAAATGTAAACATATTTTATTTGAAAAAAAAATCCTATTGTAATATAAATTATATAACTTCTAAATATAAAAATAGTAATTTTTTTATTTTCATATTATATACATGTGGTTTATTAATATTATAATTTAATTATTTTCAATTATCTAACATGTATTAGTACATATTACATAGTTATTACATTAGTTCGGTGTCACGTGTGTCAAAAGATATTGAATATTGTATTAATTTAACGAGTGAAAAATATAGATTCATTACATGTGATGTACATTATATTGATGAATGATGACACCCTATATAATTGGTCATTTCATAATATATATCATCACAACCATTTGATAATTTCATCAAATAAAAAATTTATCAAAATAAACAAACTTTAAGAACAACATTTATAAATAAGAATCAACTACATAAAAATAATTGAAACAATAACTTAATAATATAACTAAATGATAAATAATTTAACATAAAATTTTTTAAAAAAAAATAAAAAATTAGGATTTCACCAAGTAAAATGGATCCCTAATTTGAACGTGCTACCTCAAATTCACTAGAGGAACAAACACTGCAAGATCTAACAAAAATGTTTGTAGGGATGAACAATAAACAAGAATAAAAAAAGAAAATTAAATTGTGGTTGATGGTCAGATGAAAAATGGTTTCGAAAGAGAAATACTTCCGTAGATGATGAAATAATGACAAAGGATGAAGAATCATGACCACATATAATGAAATGATGATAAATATTGAATCAAATAAATAACAATCAATGTTGGGATCACCGGGTCAATGTTGAGCTGATTTCGGGTCGAGAGAGGGTTTCAAAGTTATAAAAAATGAGATTTTCATGATCTCGTGTTTTTAAAAAAAATAGTGTCCGTTTTCAAAAAAAATTGATGCTCAAAAGTTTTTTTATTTATGGCATCAGTTTTACTAAAAAATGACGTTGGTTTTTTTCATTTGCAACGTCGGTTTTTGTAAAAAAAAAACATCATAAATCAATTTTCGCGGTGTTTTTGAAATTGGTTTTTAAAAAAACTGACACCAAAAGTCAATCTTTTTTTCATTGTTTTATGTTAAAATTGATGCAAAAATGTTCCTACATATACATTTTTCATTAGTTTATAAAAAACCAACGCCATATCTTCGATGTTGAAGTCACTATTTCTACTAGTGAATCCTTAATAACTGGTGGTTCTAGTATAAAAAATACCTTACATCATATGCTGGAAGTGGATGATACATTCCGCTTTGAGAAGTAGAAGATTCCTACTCAAACCTTGTATCCCACTTATTATCCATTTGTGATCACAAAAAATTTATAGTGATAAAAAATTCATGGATAAACAAGAGTTTGGATAAGGAAATGATTAGGCTCTCATATCATGGATGAAACTTATAAAAATATACTCTTTTCTTCTTTTGTTTCTTATTTTTCATATGAGTGAGGAAGAGTTTAAAGTGAATGGATAATGAATTTATCCACTCATCAAGGTTCAATTCAAAAGAAAGAATTTGTAAAAAAACTAGTACCAATGATTTGTCCCCTATTAGTGGTACCCCAACTAATGTAGGATATATATATATATATTATATTTCCATGTGATCATTGGTTGATTTTTTAGGATTATATCATTTTATTATCTTCTATTATGGGATCATTTTGCATTGGGATCCTAGATCAAAGGTATGTCACAATAGATCTCTAATCTTATGTTTGTTCTTACTTCCCCCTAGCCAAACCCTAACTAGAGAGGGTTTGGTTGAAATCAAATGCGGAGTATAAAAAAATTGGGTATTTTGGTTCTTGGTGGTGGAGAAGATTAATGAGATCAATGATCTTGATTTTGTAAGTATGGTTGTTCTTTAATGCCATGTTATAGATTATGGATTCTTCTACACACTATATTTCACAAAATAATTGAGGATTAGATGTTGAATTTTAAATTAAATCATTTTTCACATTAAAAATTGTTTAAATATGGTTAAAAATATTTGTTTATATTTTTTTAGAATGGGTTTTTTTATGATAAAGGAAAATAGTGATGTTTTATACGCATGTATTATTTTTTGAAAAAATTAGATATTTGTTGAATTATAATTTTTATTATGATATTGTTCTTAGTTTTGATTTTAAATTGAAATTTTTATTAATCTTGATGAATTGATTTTAGGGTGAAGTATTAGACACACAGTAATGAAAACTAGTTTTTGTGCATAGGACTCATCGAGTTTGATGAGAATAGTTGAAAACCCCACTTCATTGTGGGGGATTTTTTAGTAATACATGTTGGTATGAGGGTAGATGGTCCACTCATTATTAAGAGGTACCCAAATATTAACTCGAGGTTTAATAGATCCATTGTGTTTTAAAAAATTGAATACATATATGGGTAATGAATTTGGTAATAATTTAGATCTTTATATGTGTGGTTTTGGTTTGCTAAAATCTTAAAAAATGTTAAAATATGAAATTATGTTATTTATATTTATAAATATTTAGGGTATTTTTCAAGTTTTATAAAATTCATTTAAATATTACTTTATATTCACATTCATAGGGTTCAAGGGAAGTTATGGGGGGTATCCTACCAAGTCTTGTAACTCTCCACCTAAATGCACATCTTAATGGGAATGCTAATTGTGTGAATCATGATATAGGTAAAGGAAAAAAACATTCTTTAATAGTTATGGATCATAACATTGATGGTGTAACTATAGATATGGAGGTGATTCCTAAGGGGAGGATAATGCATGGAGTTTTTGGGTAATGATGAGGCATTTTTTGGATGCTTCTCATTTTAGAATATATATATTTTTTGGAATATTCATCCTTATATTTAGATCATATATTGAAGATACAAATTTTTTGATTTATTTTAATATTTTTTCATGTTTTTAAAATTCATTTCATGCATCATGTTATGGTATTTCCTTAGTGAATTATCACTTGCCTATACAAATTTTGGTATGTATGAAATATTGATACATCATGTAGAAATATTGATTGGATATCATCATGGGGAGTGTGAAAAATATTGAGGTAAAATCACACCCAATGGTATTTATTTTATCCCTTGACATTTATTGCCAGCATTTGGTTATCAAGGGGATGAATCTAAGAACAACTTACATTATTTCATAACTCAGTTGAGGTTATGGGTGATAGGAAAGGTCGAGATGTTATAAATACTATTAATTTAATTTTAATGGATAGTATTATTAGAAATATAATATGTTGTAACTAATGGTGTCATTATAAAAAGGTATAACTAGCCTATTTATAAAAAAACGTGATTTATTGGGATATACATGTTTACAAAGCAGTTTTTCAACCACTTATAGATTTTTTTGGAGTTTTTAGGTCATTTTTTAGGGGTAAGGAAAATAGTGGTCCTCATGCATCATATAGAAATTAATGTTTAGGAAATTTATCATGGTTTCATGTCTTTGTTAAAATTTTTTGTTTTTATTATGAAGTATACTTGAAAACAGAATGTTTGAAAATGGGTATTTTTTCAGGTGACTCTCTAAATAGTTTTCTTAGAAATGTATGATTATGTTATATATGATTATGTATTGGCATAGGAATATTATGTTGGTAACCAACCCCATTATGGTATATTGAGAGAGTGGAGGTGAAAGGTGTTTTCAAGGGTAATTTTAAGCGAATCTAGTGCAATTACTATTTCTATTAATGTTTTTTATGGATTAACTAAATAGAAACTCGTTGGGAATTGTATAATGATTTCACTAAGAATAAATCCTATTTTTTATTAAAATAATAAACCAAGGATGAGCTCCCTAATTATCCATTATCATATCAATATTTTCTATGAAATTGAGTATAAGTTTTCTTAACTAGTGGTGGGGAAATGCCACCTTGAAAACCTCTAATGGATATGCCCTTGATCTTTCAAAATCATGGTCCTTTGATATATCAAGGGGATTTAGGACTATAGGTAATGATACCCTAGTTAAATATAATCAACTATATTTTAGTTCTTTTTAAATACTCTTTAGTGTGTAAAAGTGAAGTTGGTAATGTATATGTTTGATGGACTTGTAAGTGAGTAGTAGGATTTAGTCAGTCGGGCTGAATTTCATAATGGGGTGACTTGGGAAGGTTTCAAGAATATTTTTTATCTATATTTCTTTCCTTACAAGTTACTGGTATTGAAAACCATTGAATTTTTCATTTTTTATCATCATGATATGATGAAGATGGAGAATTTGACTCACATTAAAACTTTAGACTAGTTTTCACGGGAGGTAACCACTAGTGAATTGCTAAAGGCATAAAGAATCGTTCCAGAATTGTAACCCAATATACAGTCATAAGTTATATTGTTTTGTATTGACTCATATTTTGAGATGTAAAACATAGTATTTCTGGATAAGTAAATTATGTGAAACCTTTTGGTGTGTAGTGTCATAACATAAATGAGAGGTTAGGAAATTTATAATCTCTTGTTCTTCAATACGAGGTAGTATTATGGGAGTTTAGGGTTGAACCACCAGGATTAGTGTTCATGATGAAAAATTAATCACAAAATCTACTTACATGAATGGAATTTTGAATTGATAAAATTATTTAAAAGAAAGAAAATTGGGATAATTTTGGAAAATATTAGAAGAGGTGTAATGTCGAGGCTTTTGAATCCACTCAATTTCATAATTTTCTTGGTTTTATAATAATGTATTGAATTAATTAATATATTTCCAATTATCAATATATATAAAAACTAACAGGGATAATTCCCATTATACTGAATATTCCATATTACCTTATTTTAGTTTTAAATTATTTTTTGTTAACAAGAATTTTCAATTATTGTATATGAAACTCGATAATTGGAAACACCTTTAATCCACCAATTGAACTCAACTTTTTTTTATTTTAGAATTAAATAAAAAATCAAAAACTCATTTGATTATTACTTTTATGAAATTAATTAATAGTAAATATTTTACTAAACATTTATTAAATTGATATAATAATAAAAATCTATTTTTCATCAACCAAAAGGAATGATTCCAAAGTTTTCATCCGAGACTCAATATAAAATGTCTTAGATAGCCATTAATAAAACATAGAGAAAATAAATACAATAAAAAAATAAAAAAATAATTAATTTTTATGTTTCAATCCTCTATCATAGAAATCCCCTTTCTACTTTAGATTCCTTCATTTCTATGATCATGTTATCTTCATGTCTCAAAAAAAATATTCAAATTTATCATAAGACCTTCATAATGATCGAAATAATTATACTTTAAAGATTTTGTAATGATGGTGTGACAAAGTGGAATTAACCCTTTACAACTTCCATGAATCTTATATAAACACATTTCCTAATTAATATCCAATCATCAGCTAGCTTGTGGAAATAGAATAGCCCCGTATGAAATAGAATAATCCTTAATAAAATCACAATGATTTTATAAAAAATTAATCCTTCTATAGGTCTAGGTTATAAAATAACACTATGGATCAAAGAATTGTTTCCTTTTGATCACTAATCACCTTTTTACTTCTCTAAAGCCTCTTTAAGTCAAAACTAAAAAAAATAAAAAAAACAAGTTATTTCTAAAAATATGTAAAAAAAACTGTAAAGTTATAAAAATAGAAATAAAATCATTCACATCAAATTTCCCTACACTTTACCCTTTCCAACCCTAGAAAAATATAATTACAAATAAAACAAAATAAACTTTGTTTAAATTAAAAAAACTAAAATTTTAATGATCATTTATACTTTTCGTCCAAAGAATATCACACCTCATCTAAAATCTAGTAATGAAAATAATAAATTATTATACTTACATTATTTTTAAAATTAATTATCTTCATCCATGCATCATTGAGATGCACCTTACCATCAATATTATACCTAATTTTTTTTATTTATCATTATGCTTAATATACAGAAACCGTATGACTAAAATATTCTTGCAACGAATTAAAAATCCCAATTATTTCAAATTAAAATTATAGATTAATCGTGAGGGATAATTAAGAGGACCAAATTTTTTTTGAAGTTTTTTGATGGTGGGTAAAAAATATAAAATTATTTTAGGTTAAAAAGGTGTTAAATATTCAAATAAAATCATTAAAAATCACTGATTCTTTTAAACCTGACTTTATCTCACTTTAAAATGTGTTTTTCTTTAAAAAACTATAAAATTTATTTTGATAAGAAATAATATACTAAAAAATAATCAAATAGATCAAATCCATTTGAACAAATCTTATAAAATTTCTCAATTCCAAAAGTAATGGGTTATTACTTTTATTAGTATCCTTAAATGTTAGGATTACCATGTAAATATCTTAAAAAAACTATTATCTTTAGAACTGAAATAAATTATGTTTCTAAAAGAAATTTAATTTTTTTAAATGATCTACTATACAAATGAAATCATTGGATTTGTAAAATCACTTTCCCGAAAAAAATATTATTAATGAAACTATCATTGCCTACTTAAAATAGAAGATATATTTGTATGTGTAAGTTTTATATTATAAAATATTAATGATAAAAATTGGGATTTATGGTTCACAAATGTTTTTAATCAAATAAAATAATCATTTTAATGCAGTTCTTAAAATTTTGAGAGTTTTTATGGAAAACAATGCAAGTTATGAAATCCAAACCATATCTTCAGATTCTATCAGTAAGTGGATGAAATAAAAGTTATGAAATGAGGATAGTCCTCTTAGTTTTAGAATAAAAAATTAAAAATCTTTGATAATATTGGATGGTAATAGTCATTTAAAAAATTAATAATATGTGCTCTCCCCTCCTCACAGAAGCCAAAGTAGTCCTCATTGGGGTCCATATCTATAATGATAAAGGTATTCCTACTGATTTAATGGAATTGGGATCATACCTAATTATTAGAAACCTCAACTATTCTATTTACACACTCTAGTTTATCATATACCACTATCACTACTATTGAAGCCTATGTTCCCCTTATAACACCTTCATGCACATTTGGGGCGGTAAAAAAGTGATAGACTCCTTAGATTACATGGGAATGTCACTCTAGGTTCTCAAAAAAATTAGTTTCTTTTGATCTTTACGATAGGATTGTAAATTATTTTTTCTATTCATTGGGTATAAAAAACTTTAAACCCCATGTTTCTCTTCCTTTATTTACTTTTCCCTTATACCCCACTTATTCTTTCAATAAAAATAAATTCCATTGATGATGATGAAATTTTAAAGGATTTAAGTTTTATTAAGAAATCATTTAATCGATGATGTTATGGATAAAATAATTCTAAAAATATAGTTAAGTGATTTATTTTACCAAATATATGAGTAATTTATATAATTAATTTATCACAGAAGTGTTTCTATTTTTAATAAATATTCCCTTGATAAAAATATGTATTAGTTTTTTATAATGCATAAATAAAATCAAAGAGTGATACAATTTATTTAAAATTGAAACTATAGTAATAAACGTCCTTGATTTTTATCTATCTTTCATCTCTCGGATTATCAATATAATATTAGATGTGGTGGAGGTTCTCAAGGATATGGATCCATAAAATCATATATACGCATCACAAACATATTATATTGTGAAGATAGATCTCTTTAGTTATCATTGATTTTCTTCATCCTATGATTCATGTGATGGACATATTCCATTAATCTATCGATATCATATATAATTTTATCTATCATTGACTATATAAGTTCATCAGTTGGTCTATACTATAGTGGAGGTACTAGAAATTGTTGAGTGATCACTATCCCAAAAAGATCGAGTGAGCGATCAAATAATCCTGGTGTAAACAAGGGTAGTTATAGTAGATCCTTCCAGTGAAGATGAATCTACTGGTGGGGAATCATCTATATCTATTACCCTACCTCATCCTCCTCCTCATTTAATGGATCAAAAGGTATTAGTATCTTAGCTTAAGGTTATATATTAACTCTTGATATGTCGCCTCTATTGACGTTATAGGTTTGATTGGATCTAGCTCATCTTCATTGCCCAATGCCTTGGTTATGTGGGTGATGAATCCTCAAAATAATATATTCTCATGATCATTTGATTCCATACCAACCATAAATATAAGATAAAGTAACTTGTTTTAACAAAGTTAACTTCTTCCTTTTATAGTTTGAATATAAGATCTCAACATTCACAAAATTTGGTTTCATATCCTTTTAGAAACATCATTGTAGTAATGAGATGATAGAGGTATTTGTAGGTTTTTGAGTGTTTTTTTTCTGAGACTTCTTCTTATAAGGAATATATACTACCTAGTATATCATCTTTATCCAAGTAGATTATAGAATTTATATTTTCATTATCTTAGTTTTTTCTCTATGAGGTATATTAAGTATATCAAAAAATCATTTACAGTGATGATATAGCCATTTTTGAAGATTAGGAATGATATTTACATGTTTTAACACCCTACCCCTCAACCACTTAATCATCACCAAATTTAGTAAAATATGTGTGGAATAAACTAAAAAATATATAGTGTTAGTGTAGCATATAATATCCCCTAAATTCCATGATATGATTCTATCCAATAATGGCGATGAGTGAAATCACTTTATTGTGTTATCCAAAAAGTGTGATCATATCCATAATGATTTATTAAGGAAACACTTTTAGTTGAATCCTTGATATAATATATCAATCATGATGATCTCTTTTAATTATTATTGACCTATAGTTCTGGTCCATGGATCTTCCACATTTTAGAACCATCTATAATTTTAATAATTCATAGAAAATAAATAATGAATATAAACTTAGTTTTCTTTAAAAGAAAAATATTTAAAAAATAAAATAAATAAAAAAGTAAAATCAGATTAAAAATGAAATAATTAAATGAAAAACCAAAACATAAATCAAATTTTAAAAATAAAAAAGAGAGAAAATAAAAGAAAATGGGAAAAGTAAAAAATGAAAAACAATGAAAATAAAAGGAAATAAAATAATAACGTATGAAATGAAAAAAGGTGAAGGAAAAAATAATTAAAAATAAAATACATCTTATCATGAGTTTTTATTTTAATAAAACTTTGAGTATAATGAGATTAAGAGATAAAGAATATAGTATAGTGTGTGGAAAATGAGGGAGGGGTTACCTTATTTTATAGCCAAAATTTCATAAAGACGTCATAATAAAGTAGTATAACACCTTTCTATAATCTAACGTGACTCACCAATTATATTCCTAGTGATTTAAACTAAATAAATGTATCTTGATGAATTTAGTAAAACCCTATATATAAATAGAATAACCCCATGAAACGTTATTTATTTTTCAAAAAAAAAGACAATTGCTAACATAAATTTATATTCTGCATAAGGGTCATGATATTTATCATATATGGTGGTCTTGACCTCTTGATTCTCATGGAAAATTTTAAGGATATTCACATGACCTCATGCTGATATGGAATGGACCCCATTCCACTCATATAAAAATTTAAGGAATTTTATTCTTACACATAGAAAACCATAAAAACTAACCTTTAATGCCAATTTTTTACCTATTGAATGGTTTTTTGATTCATTAACATGAATTTTTTACATTATTTTAACCATTATTAGACTATGTGTTAGTAAATTCCTTCTTACAAGTTTTCTTTACCTTTACCCTTTATTTATTTTTCTTCAAATTTTTACATCTGTTTAGTTTAGGTGATGGTTCCATCTCACAATATACATCTTTAATGTCGTGTTCTTTTAATGAGAACACTTCATCAACCAACTTAAAAAACTTAATATTATTATCTTTATTATACCTCCGAAACTTATTATTCATCAAACTCTACAAACTTATCTATTTCAATGACTCTTTAACATTAACATTTTTCAATCATTAAATTTATCACCCTACATTTTAAGGTATTTAAGATTTTGAGATAAACCTTTTCAATTTGAACCTATAAAACCTTAACCCATGAGCCTAAATCTTGAGACCTAATCCAAGATTCCACATGGCCTCAAGCACATACCCTAATTTGTAGATACCTTTAATATGACACAAGTAATAAAATAAACTATGTAGAATGGTTTTCTCTTAAGAACATAAATTAAAACAATTCTATTCATTATAAATATTCTTTATATAAAACCCATTTTAACAAATTTTTATAGGAATCCAACTATTTAATAAAATGTAACATTTAATGAGAAGCATATGAGACACAAGTTGACATAAAATAATGTTATTTAACCTTGTGACTCTAACTCTTCAATCATAGCTTCAACATGGATCCTATAATTTACCACTAGTATTCCCATTACCTATATCATGACCAATAATTTCTACATGTCTACAGAGGTGTACATGTAGGGGTTGGTATAAAATTAGTAGGATTTCCGTAATCACACTAATACATTTTGATATATGATCAATTATGATATAATATACTGATTACATGGAACATAAAATTCTAGTCAAATTTTTCTCCCTTTCTAGTCAAGGCTATCATGGGAAAATCCATCTTTGTAAAATATTAGTTAATATATGGTAATATCCCACAAATGCTAAAAAAACTCCATATCTCAAATATGTTTTTTATTTCCCAAGACATGACTAATTTGACCATCTAAAGGTCAATATAAATTCCTTTATATGAAACAACATGAATAAGGAAATTCATCTCTTAAATCCAAAAATGGTATATAGAGAATTTATTATATAATATACACTCACACAAAATATATATAATAAAATCCAAATGCTTCACATTATCTTCCACTTTCCTATAATATATGAGTATTCCATCCATAAATACCACTAAAAATAAATTAAGGTACTTATATAAAATACAGTTCATCAATGAGATAAAAACTATAATAGAGTTGATGACTTGAAAATCCATGAACAAAAAAATATAATAGTTATATCAGTATTAATTTTTTTAAGATCATACCTTTATCTCAACCTTAATTGATGATAAAAAATTTAATTTTCACAATGGAGAACCAATTATCTCACTTTAATTAGTCAAAGAAATAATCAAATCAGGTAAATAATTTTGTTTCACTATTAATTGGTTTATCTTATGATAATAAATATACACCCACAAACTACTAAAGGATTTCTCAGAAAAAGAAATTTGTGTCATAATATGTGAAATATAATGTCAAATGAACCTCATTCCCAAAATCTCATCCATTTTCACCTATAATTACCAAAACTCATCTAGAACCATACAATAAGATGTAAATAAAATAATTTTCATCCAAGGAACCAAATTAATTAATAATCACACATTTATTCTCAATGAATATCAACCCACTACCTTTTCTAGTTGTGGCTGATTATTTCCTTCCATAGACTCAAAAACTAAACTTTCCAACTATCATGCCAAGGATCCAAAATCTGCCAACATTGGAACCTTCTCACTATAATGAATATCCCATTATTTCCCCAAAGTATAAATAATCCCATATAATGCTAAAAAGATAACCAATAAACTATATTAGCTTATTTATGTCTTAAAATTAATGAACCAGTACATCTCAATGATCAAGTCATACATTTTCATTTCACTTACCAAAAAGTTCCATGAGATTTCCATATCACCAATCATAATAAATTAGGATAGAAACATAAATACTTGATTATTCCTTTCACCCATGGGAGTGTCTATTCTCATAGAATATAGTATTAAATCTATGTTTACCATTGGGGGTGGGTTATGGTGTATTGGTTTCAAAATAACCCTTATAATGATCTTGTTTCATATTTAAACAAATCACTCTTCTCTTCATCATAATTAAATATTAAAGTGATAAATTGTAAACAAAGATGCATTTTATTTTAGTTAGTTCACTCACACTAGGATATATTCAAGGAGCATACATTTGATGATGTGCTAGTGCACCAAAATCCACTAAATACTCTACATGTTAATTAAAAGGTTAGAGTGGTCTCACAGACCCTCTAGGTTCACAACCTTTTAAATGAATGAGGAAATTATACTCTCTTCACTCAATGATAACTCACTACTACTCCAAGTGACACCTTTATCTTCCATGTAGTAGGAATAAGGTCTTATACTAAGAAAAATGTAACAATTATCTCTATATTTATCCACTTGATTAACTTCATGATTTTCCATGAGAAACCACTTGTAATGATTCATTTTTTCTCTATTTTTATCACTATCTTGTTTTGAATTACATTAATAATCATATCTTTCTTAACCTTCTCCATTTTTTGTATAAATATATCTCTAACTTCCTGAGAGAATATTTATATTTCACTTATTTAATACCTTTAAGTTGACTCAATTATAAGTGTAAAATTATTATATTTGTATTCTCTTAATTTGATTCAAATTCATTCAATTAAAATCACCAGATATCCTCATAATGATATAAAATTATAAAATGAGATACTAACCACAACATAGTGGACTTCACTACATCATGGAATCCTTAGGTTAACACTTTGAATATAGAAACCATTTATTCTGAATCTCCACACACCCCATAAATTCACCCATATTCATACTCAAAATTATTCCTTATCATAATACATTACGTTATGTTGATGTGATGATCATGAATTAATTCAATGATTTTTTCCAAGTCTTAATTCCTATTTCTAGTTCAATTAAGAAATTATGATATGCTTTAGGACTCCCACCATATAATAGAAAACTCTAACTCTCTATTTTGATTAATCATACATGAATACCTCCTCATTTAGATATATTCTTATATAGTGATTTCTAAAACCAAAAATATCATCCACCTGACATTACCTTACATTTATTCCCCATTTCCAAAACAAATTGAAGGACTTTAAGGACCGATTCAACACTCTATCTATTTTTTTATATCATTGTAATCACCATGACATAAACATATATTATCCATAAAATAAATTGAGTCTTAAATCCATTCCTCAATATTCCTTACTCAAAAATTCCATCATCACTCCAAATAGTTATTATTTAATAAACTTATAGTATTTTAGTGTATTTAATATATACCTTGTTAATAAACACAATCCAAAAATTCATATGAGTATTTTTTTCTAACAATATTCACCATTGTGTTTTTTTAAAACATTATTCATACAAATTTACCACCTTCAACATACTATCATTATTATATATATTTCATCATTATATATTGTAATAGATAATTCATTATTAGTCCACTCTAAGCTTACATAAGTCATGATCAGTGAGATAAATAAGACTTAAATAAAAATTTCATCAATAAAAAAATTTATTGAACTTCATGCTTTGACACCCCTTGTAAATACTAAAATTTCATGATTTTACTAGACACATATTATTAAACATTGATTATTAACAAAGATCTAAAGATTTATTATTACCAATAAAATTTGGAAAACACTCTTGACAACACTTGTTTATCAACTATAATAATGCTTTTTACACCACTTTTTTCTTGTGAATTATAAATATTCCTTCATCAAATAAACTTTAAGAAACTCTCCCTCATTTTTTATTATCATACACTCCCCTAATACTTCTAAAAGAATACCCCCCTTTAGTTAATTTTTTATGAACCACCCCCTCAACCCATTAAACCATGAGACAAATAATTCTACATTAATAGATGATAAAAACATCTCCTACTTCATGGAATATCAAGCTTCTATCTATTAAATATTGTATATCTCTATATATTTATCAAATAACCCAAAAATAAATTCTCTAAAAGTCCTCAAGGGATAAATAGAAAACACAATAAATCAATCCATGAGAAATATCATACCTTTATTTGAACCACTACTTGATGATACCACTTATTAAATCTAATTATTGAACAAAAATCACCTTATGGGAGTGGGATTCCCTTCTCCAAACCTTTAAGTGAATTTAGATAGTTAAACTCAAATAACCAACTGATTTTTCTTGAATATTTCCTAAAATATTTCATTTATCATGATGCATGTAATGACATTAACTAGTTCATGTTGATGGTGTCAAGGATAAATAAGTTTTAAGGGATATATAACTGGGTTATGATTTGATTTTCTTTATTAAGATCCAGAGTTGATGATTCTAAGAATGTTTTAAATGTTAGATTAGATGATTCTAAGGTGATATCTTAGGTGGAGGAGGATCAAAGAAAGTTTTAGGGGTTCAGATAATTAAAAAATGCAAGATGGTGGTTGAAAAGCTCATTGGGTGCCTATTCAGGTTTCATCGGGTACCTGATGGGGTGAATGTGGTTATAATAATAATACTTGGGGCATTGGTTAGCCATTGAATTACATTAGGTACCTAGTGATCCACTGGGTGGATGATTTAGGTGCACTAGGTAGTTGACAGGGCCAAGAAATGGTTTTTTTACCCCATATTTTGGGTGTTTATAATTTAAAAAACCTTTGGGGTTCTTGTTTTCTCTGGCGTCAGACCAGAGGGATACATATGTACTCTCCCTCCTCTTTCCCTCTCTTTTCCCCCATTGATTTGGGAGGACATAGTTTTATTTTCTTTAGGGGTTTTAAGAAGGTTCTCACCCTCCACATCCTCCAATTCATTCTTCCTACATCTTCCACTATTTTTTATTGAATAGAATTAGGTTCATGATACTGATTCCATTGGATTGTGGTGGAATTGGGATGGGTTTATGGGGATTTTTTGTGTCTTAACTAGATAATGATAAGATAATTACATGAGGTTTCACACATTTTTTGTTTTTGGTAAGACTTTCCCCTAATTTTTTAGGCACATTCATTGAATTATAATGGAATCAATTGATAAATTGGAGTCATGTTCTAGGTATTTGGTTATTGGTAGTATCATAGGTGTTCTAGGAGTGGTATACACCCCATTTCATAAGATTTTTTCATTGTTACATTATCTGATTAGTTATGGTTTTTTTATACCTATTTAATTAAGATAGAATTATTGTGTAAATTGACTTTAATTTTTTTATAATTAATTAAATAGATTTTTGGTAAAACTAGGGACTCATGGATGTGTTATATGGATGATATGGTCTTGTACTAGATTTGGTGATAGTGTTTAAGCATCTCTTGAGGGGATAGATCTATTTTGAGGTAGGTAGTCCCGAAATTTTCCCAATGTTTTATACGTTGTTTCTTTGAACATGTGATATGTGGTGTCTCCACCCATGTGCGATTGACCTATAACTAAATTGGATTTTCTTCCCCTTGACCTGTATGATTTGGTCGAGGATATCTAGGGCTATAAGGGACCCTTTGAATTCTATTCTTAGAATCTATGGCCATAAATGACTGTGATATTGAATTAATGTGTGTTAGAATTTATACTCATGAACCAATAGGTATTTCATTAAGATATTATACGATTCTCAATACATTCATTTGGTAACTTTTTTATTTCCTTAGATATATGAGAGTTCTATAATTCAAAGATGTGGGAATGAGATATTATATGGATTGTTCCTTTTATTTATTTAGAGTGATTATGTGATGGTAGGACTATGGTTGGCCTTCCTTTTGGTGTAACATTATTCCATTAAAATAAAAGTCTATTAAGTGAAAAAGTGTTAGAAATTATGGCCTATAGAACCAAGATGGGCATCTTATTGGTTTTCCTTATTATAGTGAACCGATAATTGGTTCCCTTAGCCTCCTTAGAGTAGGAGATGTGTGTGAGTACACAAGGTTAGCTTGATACTTGACCCAAACAAATCATTGGTGATGTTGGGTTATCTTTTTTTATTATATTCTTGATTAATGGGGTTTGTGTCTATCCCCCTTCTAGTTTATGGTAACCAAGTTGGCTATTAATTGGTTTTAGGTGTGGATATAGGTTATACATGTTTTTTATTTGAAATATATTTGTATATTATACCAATGTCAATGACTTTTACCTGTTTAGTTTTTCCTTATCTATTACTTATCTAATCATATGTTTGTGATTATGTTTTTGGGTGCTATTCATAGTTGTATCATTAATGATATGTAGTGGATGAGATTCCTTTTTTTAGTATATTTGTTCTAGTTTAATATGAATTCCCCATTCACTTTTATATTTCTTATGGCTTGGGATAACATTCCCACTTATATTGATAATGCCTAAGTCATGGGACAATATTCACAAAATGATATTGTGATGTGCGGTATGGGACATGTCACAAACTTACCATCTGATGTTATGATAAGGGATGATATTACCATTACATTATAAGTATATGTCTTGGTATTCACTTCCAAATTAACTTAATATCCTCATGGTATGGGATTACACACCCACTTTCCATCTATTGTGATACCTTGGGAAACTCTACCTACTTATAGTGATGATTCCTATAGAATTGGATGTCATTCCCATTGTGTTGTTGTATAAGGTATGAGATAAAATTACTTCTTATATTACATTATGTTCTGAGGAATAAAATGGTCATATTATGATGAGATCATGACTGGGATGGTATACCAATTACTGGGAGATATAATATCTACCAGGACATGGAACAAAATTCCCATGTGGACTTGGTATTGTATGTGAAGGGATTTTGTTACTAGATTTTTTATATTACCCTTTGACATGGAACATACAACTCATGGTGTGATGCTTCTAAGGGTAAATTATTCCCAACTAAAAATGTTTGTTATGGGATGTTACGACCCAACCCTAATGGGGGCTCGAGCTACAACTACCCCAAGTCGGCCTCCATAGGCCAAGGGTAGTGACAAGCACTAAAAGGAATAATCTAAATGGGATTCCTTTTCCTAAGTACCTATACACATACACCCAACCATATCAATGTAAATGTGAATAGGAATAATAGTAAAAATATGCAATAGTTATAAAGTAAACCAAGCAAGCAAAACCTCTAGGGTGTAAAAAATTATGATAGTGCAAACTAAAAAATAAAGGGGAAAAACACATTCCCAACTAGAAATATGTCCCAACCTAAAAAAACTAGAAATGTAAATTGATGAGAGATCCCAACTCCTAATCTCTAATCTGTGACCACCGTACATGATCCAAAGTACTAGGTATCCCTAAACTTCTATAAAGTCACCGTCAACCTATCTATCATTTTCATAAGACACGAAACGTGCGGGAAAACCCCATGAAGGGGTGAGTATATAAATACCCATTAGGAAGACCCCAAAGATGAAGGCTGGTCATTAAAAGATACAACATGAATAAAAAATCAGTCGATAGAACATAGGATGTAAGATACAGTGAAAGAGAACAACTCATCCCAAACCAAGAGAGTGTAATCTTGTCCAAACACAAGGGGATCAACATGGTGTGTAAATAAACTACACATTGAGTATTTACCACCTATATTAGGAGAGTAGACTCATCCAACCATGAGAAGATAAATATAGAAATCATGTGGCATACCTCATGTGTCTTCATATCCCATAAAAGGAGAGTAACCAAATCCAAAGGTATGAATATAGAAGAATGTATATATATATCCTCAGTCAAAGAAGTAAAAATGAGAGAAAAATGAGATATCCATATCATAGATCATCCCAGGAAGAAGAGTCTCCAATATTTCCAAAATTCAATCAACAATTCTAAGTATCTCACACATCTTCTTAGAAGTAACTTGGTGAAGGCCCACGCCTCGCCACTGTGATGCACAACCAAGGGAGCACGAACTAGAAATAGAGGACTCACACCATATTGCATCATGGGGGTTACACTCTGTAATTATCTATAGAGGACCCACACCCAAGCTGATGGGGGGTTCTACTCTAGTTTCATGATGATTCATGCCATATCTGATAGGGGGTTCTACTTGATAGGTAGAGTACCCACGCTAACGATGATGGGGGTTCCACTCTAGTGTCATGAGGACCTGTGCCCTATCTGATAGGTGGGTTTGGGTAAAATTTCCTCAAGGTGTACTCTTGGTATATTTTGGGTGTTATTGTGTTTGTTGAAAAATTCAGAAGACCACAAATTAGTATGGTTGATGTTTGTCAAAGATGGGGTTTTAAGGTGGCGCAGTTTCCCAGTGTTTGCCAAATTTTGGGCCTTGAAATTAAGAATTTTTGTTAGGAAATGTATGGTTTTTTTCATAGGGATAAATGGTTTGAATAATGGTGAATGAAATCAGCAAAAGAATAGAAATATGGATCCTAGGACATAAACCACATACCTAGTCTGGGAAGGGTTCGCGACCACATACCAGGCAGTGAGAACGGTACGCGGGAGTAGTCCGCGAAACCAAAACGATTCGTAGAAATGGTTTGTGGTGAATGGCATGTGGTATGTGGAAGGTTTGATGGTTCACAGTGTGGTGTAATAGAATAGTGTTTCTTAGGAGTAAAGGTAGTTCGCAGACTGCTAGGAAAAAATGGTATGCGGAAGGAGTGCAGTTCGTGACAGGAGGATCGGTATGTGGTGGAGGCTATAACCGAATCAAAGATTTGGTAAGTCTTGGATTATCGGATTTTTTGAATATCTTTGTCTATATAAGGAGAGATAATCCTACCAATTAGTTGAGAGAAAATTTCATTAGATAACAACTCTTTACTCTAGGAATTAGTCAAAGTCCGAAAGAAGTTAGCAAGGGAGAATTCTATGAAGGCTGAAGTGGTTCACGTGGAAGAAATTTTTCCAAAGGTTTTTGTGGGAAACCATATCCCACAAAGGACGTGGTATGTGGATGAAGAATACATGGTACACTAGTGGTTTGTGAAAGAAGTCTGTGAACAAATAATAGTTCACAGATAGAGGGGGTTTCACATAGGAGCTTCGCGGAGTCGGTACATAGAGGTTGTGTGCAATAGTGAAGGTGGAGGCAGTCCGTAGATGAAGGGAGGTTTGCATAAGTGGAAATAGTGCACGGAGGAGGTGATCCCTATACTATACCTGGTACACAATATGTGGTGGAATAATTTGGTTCTCAATTTTCACAAGGAAGCTCTCAAAAGCTTCAAATCAGTTTGCGAAAGTATTTTCTGATGTCTAACAATACCCGGAAAGATGGATTTCATCTGTGGGTGAAAAAGTAACTTCAACAGAGCATCTACCTAAAGTTGAGGATGCAGGAATTCATGAAAATGAATGGAACTAATTGTCTATAAACTGTTTTTGACCTACAAGACTATAAATTGTGAGTGGATTTCTTTCCAAGAGTAGTGAGCAAAAGAAGAGGAAGAAGGTAACCATTTCCACCGGTAGTGAGCCAAAGAATGAGGCGTAGGGAGTGACCCTTGGGAATGCAGTGAGATGACACTAAAACTTATAAAGGTAGTGATATTGTTCAAAGAAGATATAGCCCAAACATTGTACTCATTATTGATATTGAGCCTTAGTGAATTTGGTACATCGGCACACCGCATTTGTATGCTCCTTGGATGTAGCCCAGTGAGGGTGAACCAAGTAAAAATTGGTGTATTCTGTGCATGATTTCATATCTATTTATATATTGCTATAGGAGGAAGAGAGAATTGAGTTTTTTCTAACAAAGAAACAATATCTGAAAGGGAAAAGGTTTTAATTTGTCATACCATGATTCACCCCCCCCCCTCTTAGGGTATTCGACCTAGGGGACCTAACAAGGCTCTACTCTGGTCATCGAGGACACATACCCTCTCTGATAGGGGGTTCCACTAGGAAGGTAGAGGACTTGTTCCCTAGTGTGATAGGGGAGTTCCACTCTGGTCATCAAGGACTCGCGCCCTATCTGATATGGTGTTCCACTCAATAAGTAGAGGATCCATGCCCATACATATGGGGGGTTCCACTATATATGAATTCTTTGGTGATCTCATCTATTCATTGCCTTCATCAGGAATTGCCTCGAATATACGTCATACTGAGAACATTTCATATCATATCTCTAAATCCACAATGGAGGGAACCATCTCATTCTACATGGAAAGAAAACTTAGGATAACCTACTCATAGTCCAAATCTGAGTCAAAATGAAGGATATATGAAACATTGAAATTTCCAAAAAAGGAACCAAGTATTACACGGCGTGTAAGGGGACCCACACGGCATGTAGTACCACTCTACCACCTAGTTATGTCCTTGTAGGTACGTTTCTTTCCAACTATGTAGGGTTACACAATGTGTAAGTGATATACATGATATGCCCATGACACCTGGGGTCCCTCCCGTGTTCTTGACCATGTCCGTGTAACCACCTCATGTCTATGTACTTTACCCCGTGTCTCTTTACTTTGATACATAGTCATGTACTCCCACACAGGTTCATGCCCATGTGCTCCACCACATGGCTCATCCATCCAAGGATGAGGTATGTGGCAGGTAGGAGGGATACAAGTTGTGTCATCTTTATATTCTTCTGAAACCCTAGCTTTCAGATCCAAGGTGCTACACATCGTGTGTTCATCACAGTAAATGGTGTGTAGTCTAATTTTTCACAGATTTCTAGATCCATGATCCATTCTTCAAATCCAGCCTTTTTGCTTTGATTTCGACCCTATATTATCCTAAAAATAGTGGATATAGCCTTGGAACATGGTTTCCAGCTGTAGATCACCAGAAATCGGATCCTGTCATTCGGTGGGGGGGCATTGCACAAACCGCCCGCCTCAGATCCTTATACCTTTGATTATTCAATCTCTAATCATCAAAACAAACATCCAAAACCCAAAACATTCCATATTTGTGTATGATTTATTGGTCTGTCCCTCACTGTCAAACTTTTCATGATTCCAGGGGTCCAATCGGGCACGGTACCACCTGGCAATGTCGAATCGGGACTGCGAGTTTCTACTGGTGAAGAATGTGAATCAATTGAGGGATAAAATCACAAGAATGTATGTTTAAAGATAGTTTCCAATAATTATTTTACAATTATCAAGAATAGGGATAATCAGGGTTAGAAAAAACAAATATTAAGCAATTAAACTGGTACACGGGTGCATACTCAGGCTACAATTGGCGCAGATCCAAGAAAGGGATCGGTCTACTCAAACAATTTAATAAAAAAACACATAAAACACAAAATTGATTAATCATACCTAGATATTGGATCATTATTCAGAAAATAACATGATCTCCAATGATCAAAGGAAGCCATTACATTTGTCGTATCCTGATCTGCTTCGATCTAGAGTTTCATCATCATATGATGCGATTCTCCAATAGAAGGAGGAAGGATAAGCTCTCAAAAGATCCCAGAATTATGAGGATAAACCTGGTCAAATCACCATGGAAGTATACTTCTAGAATTTCATTTTAGGTTAAACAAATTAATTAATTAATTTATCCTCTAAATGTACCGCCAATGGGTGAGGTGTCCAAACACCCCGCACCGACCTATTTTTGTTCATTCATAGGGTAAACAATGTGTTTTGGACTCAATTGTGGAATTATATTTCTTATATGATTTTCCATTAAATATTTATTCCATTTTCTTTAATAAAATTCTTGTTCACAATATAAAATATATTTAAATATTTTTATAAAATTAATTTCGAGCACATTGGGGATCGAAATCACACGTCATCTCGGCTCTTTGCTTTGAAAATATATATAGAAATATTTAAAATTATAACAAGGAAAAAACTAAGTCTCTACATTATTCCATTCTTCAAGATTTTCATCCCCAAAAATAAAAACTAAACAAAGTACTCAGGATACTGAACCCACATCTGGTTCTCCTACTCCTAGGAACTCTCCTGTATATTTCCTTACCGCCACAGCATGCGAACCAAGGGGGTGATCCATACACATAGGGTCCTATACTATCAATCCTATATCACCATTGGGTACTCTCTAAACATGGATCCATCCCCAATGTTTATCTCATCCCATTCAATTACATGCATGGGGTCATGCATGTATATCCTCAGCCGTGACATGTGGAAGATATTGTGCACCCACTCCAGCTGTGGGGGTAGGGTGAGGTGGTAAGAAACCTCACCAACCCTATGAATGATCTCAAATGGCCTGACGAAACTTGGGGATATCTCTCCTCCCCATCTAAACCTCTATAATCCTCATCATGGGGAGACTCTCCAGAAAACATGGTCTCCATGATCGAACTCCAAGGGCCTATGTAACGACCCAATGTTTTTCAATAGAAATCCCATTCTTATAAATATGTTATAAAATCACATGAAAACAATATATAATGAACAACTAAGTGATAAGTGAACTTTAATCATAATTTTGTCACTTTTTTGTTTGGAATTTCAAAAATCTGACATACACGGTTGCAATCAGTAAGTTATTTGGAGTCCGATAAGAAAAACATAATTTTTGGTGAATAATAACCTACCCTTATGAATAGTAACATACCCTAATGAATAGTGATATACCCTAATTAATAGTAACCTTACCTATTATAATATATAAATTATATTCAAGTTGAAAGTATGATATACCTATATTTTAGATTAAGTAAATGAATGTTTTAAAACTGGTTTTTGATAAGAAATTGTGATTTTAATTAAATATTAAAATAATCATATTTATAAAATTATTTTTGAAAAATGGACTTCATTTTTGGATTTTACACGTCAAAAAATGGTAAGGCTTAATTTTTGGTATTTTTCTGAAATACTTGAATTTTTTATGAATAGTAAAATGCGATAATTTACGATAAATGCTAAATAAGGGATTTATTGAGTCATTGATGATGATATGCTAATTTAAGACCAATTGGTTCTAAGAAACATGCATTTATTACTGTTCTTGGTCATGGAATACTTACTATTCCTTGTATTGTGAAGAAATAATAAACTAATGATTAAAACATTATGAAAACCCTCCTCTCCTCCACTATAAAAACCCCCCTCACTCTCACTTCTCTTCGCTCTTCTCAAGCCTTGTTCCTTGCCAATATTCTGACCAAATCTCTACTCAATATCCTCCCCCACATACAAAATCTCATAGACTCTTAGAAATACCAAAACCTCTCCCCTTAAGAGGTTCTCAAAGGAGGAAGTCTCAAGAGGTAAATTCATCTTTCCAATTCCTTCGATTTCTTTTAAGTTCTTTTCTTTTTGTTTCTTTCCTCACCTCCCTTCACCCAAATAGTATGATAACTCCATTAAGATACATGTACTGGAATTTTTTTATGCTAATGGGATATTTCATTATCTTCTCTCTTTTCCCCACCTTTTTATTTGGAAGAAATGAAAGCACCGTTTGAGATGCGCAAATTTAGCACATTCAAGGACAACGGTTTATCAATTTATTTTATGATATTTAATTATGGTCATGAAAACATTTGTGTTATG
The DNA here is from genome assembly GCA_963277665.1 of Viscum album. Taxonomy (NCBI): domain Eukaryota; kingdom Viridiplantae; phylum Streptophyta; class Magnoliopsida; order Santalales; family Viscaceae; genus Viscum; species Viscum album. The sequence goes on from OY728159.1 coordinate 1,224,627,688, forward strand.
GTTGAAACTTATTATTATATATATAATATATCCTATTTTTGGTTCTGTAATCCTTTTGTAAAAATTTTATTATGTTATAATGCAAAACATGTTCTTTGTAATCAAACCCACCGATTAACAAAAACGGTTGTCACTGTGGTTTTATATAATAATTTGACTTCACTCTAAGTAAGAAAATTAAATTTAAAACCATTTAAACTCCTTTATGTTCACTAATAACATACAACTTTAATTATGGACAATCACTTTCATCGTACGTGTTTATCTGAACATTAACCAATCATTAAAGCCAAGTAAGAAAATGAACCCAAACAATGAAATTGAACCTCATAACCAATCAAAATGGTTATAAATTAACTTAAAATGATTATACTAAACCAATTAATTATAGAATAGGTTATTTAATTATTAATTAATAAACCTAATTTGTTTATTCGGGTCTTTAATAACAAGTGTAGAACACCAACGGATTTAAGGTAAGGGATCCTCTCCTTTTCACTCTTAAATCAAGATTGTTCTCTATGCTAGGACTTTTTATGTGTAATCAAAAATGATTGGGTATTATTTTGAAACTCCCAAATACTTTCCTTATGATTTCTAGGTGATGATAAACCCCTTTATCTATCATCCATCCCTCTTAGGTACACCCAACCACATGCCGATAAACTTTAAAGAATTCTACCCGAACCTTCTTTGTTCTTTCGGGTTGCCTTATCTTTCTTTATATCAAAATAGAGATATATTATCTATTTATGTAAATATTCTAAATTATGTTTATTTTTAAAAAAAAATTATGAATACCATTTCATCACTCTCTTTCGGGGATATACATGTTTTTAAAAGATTCCATCTTTAGAACTTTCCGATAAGCAAACCTATTTTAAGGAAACTTCCCAAATTTTTACCCATTCTCAAGTGCACTATATCCAATATTTTAAGACACCATTGTCTTTATAAAATAATTATTTTCACTATTAAAACCTTCTTGGTTCAATTCTGGTTTTATATAAAAGATTTTTCTCTTTTCTATTGTAAAATCTCTATAGTATTTTCCTTAAAACCGCACAAAAATGTTTTAATGCTAATGTTTCTCAAATAAATTACTTATATGTTTTCACTTCTATTTGAAATCACATACCATGTTATAATCCTATTTTACCCGATGAACGTTCATGTATGTTCTAATCCCTTTCTTTCATGGACACTTTCATGATACACTCATTGGTTATGATTTATGTGATGATTGTGGTACCTAATTATTTCCATGGGTACCCTTATGTTTATGTATGGTTGATTATGTATGATTATTTATGTGGCAAGAATATTCATGAAAATTTTGAGATGGGTGCACATAGATAGTGCTCCAATTCATTGGGTAAAGTTAATTATTATGAGATGAGATGTGGAATGGGATTGGCAGTTATCCTTGACCGGTACTAAAATGGGAAACGGGATTGGCGGTTAGGCTTGACCCGTACTAAAATGGAAAACGGGATTGGCGGTTATCCTTGAACCATACTTAAGACATGTTTTATGATTCTTACACATTTATATTATTCCACATTTATATGATTCCATGTTTATATGATTCCATGTTTATAGGATTCCATGCTTATATGATACGATTTTATATGTTCCATGCTTTGGAAATCATTATGTCATGGCTCCTAACTCATGTGCTTAAGATATATCCTTATGTTCATTCCCTAATTAGGAATTCCATCTCATAACTTTGTTAATGTGTTTCCCAGGGTATCCTATGTAGATGTAAGGGATCAAAGGATTTCAGGAGCTTTTTTATGGAGATAAAACAAAGAAGTGTTTTTTAGCCCCATGTTTTATGTTATATGTACCTAGTCTTCCAAGACACTAGACTTAACAATACTTGGATTGTAATCTAATGTATAATTATGCTTAAAATATTTTAATGTTATATGTAAAAGGCTTGGGTCACTATAGTTGGTATTAGAGGATGGTCTAGTTATTTTTGGAGATTAGGAATAGAGCACCTTAGTGAGAACCTTAAGGATGAGACTAAGTATAAGAAAACATTCCTAAATTTTGGTTAGTATTGAGTAAGTAATTTATCATGAAAATACATCCATATCTAGATACGAGGAGGTATAGGTGACTCTGGGACAGATGTACCTAGGATTGAAAACTCGAACAAGGAGTTTCGGGTTTGACCTGGGGTATCCAGGTACATGACAACAGGACTTGTTGCACTCTTGGTTACGAAACTCTCGGGGGATATGCTTTGGTAGATTCAAGAGCTCAGTGCAAACCATTATTAAGGGAAAAAAATCCCATAATAATATAAGTTAAGAAATAGATTGAGCATAACTTAGATATAAACCTAAGGAATCACAAGTTAGGATATATTTCTTCTTTCTAAGTTTATCCTTTTATGTTAAAAGTTTCCTTTTTATGATTAATAGCTAAGTATTCAAGACCACTAATTGTACGTTCTTTTTCTTAGTTAATGGTGGGAAATAGAAGAACATGTTCCAACAACCAATGTGATAGGAAATGTGAATATTTCCCCAATTATATGCCTAATATGACGGGAGTAGGTGCTCAAAACTTCATGATAGTACTTGTTCAGCTAGCTTGAGTTGTGAATAATAATTTAAATCATGCAGAATTACCTCCTACACTAAGGAAATATCAAGTTTTCATAGAATCCTTCATGAGGAAAAGGCCTCTCATGTTTAGCAGATCTTCTGATCCTCTTCTCACGGAACAATGGATTAACTCCATTTAAAAGATATTCCTTGTCCTCCAGTGATCAGAAGAAGAGAAGGTTGTACTTGCAATCTATAGTTTTTATGGGGAAGTCGATCAGTGGTGGACACTGATCAAGAATATAAATTCCCAAGAGGAAATTGATTACATGGATTGGGAGTAATTAAAGAGGATGTTTTTCAAAAAATATTTTCCTCGAACCCTCCGTCTCAAGATGGAAAGAGAGTTCCTCGGACTCAAGCAGAAGGAAGATGAGTTCATCGGGGCGTATGAAGAAAACTTTACAAGTCTTGCAAGGTATGCCTCTGTATTTTTCATTAACACCAGAAGCAAGGTGGATCACTTCTTTAGCAGACTAAAACTGAGTCTATGAAAATCTTTGGTGATTTGAGACTTTGATAGTTATGAGGTGACTTTCCGTTGTGCCCACAAGGTTGAAATGCAGATTGGAGACTCTCAGTGGTCTCGTGGGCCCAGTTACAAGAATCGCAAATGGAGAACAAAATGGGTGGTTCATCAAACAAATCCCATGATGGAAAGAAGCCTGACTTTTCCCCTTGAAAAAGTTGTGGGAACAAGAATCCTGGTAACTGTCTAAAGGGAACCAAGAATTGCTTCAAATGTGGAAAGTTTGGTCATCTGGACAAGAACTTCCAAAGGGATATGAAAAATCCCACTAATGTTTAAGAATAAGGGAAGGTTTATTATCAACACTTAGCTTGCAGTGCAGTGTTACAACTGCAAAGAGCATGGGCATTATGCAAAAAATTTTCCTAAACTGAGGGTTGTCGTAGGCAATCACCAACAACCTCCAAGGCAACAAGGAAGGGATTATGCTATCACTATAGTTGAGTTGGGGCCAGAAAATGATGTTGTGGCAGGTAAGCTAGTTATTCATTCAAGAATAGCGAACATACTATTTGATTCTGGTTCTACACATTCTTTCATATCTTGCAAGTTTAGTTGAACTATTCAAACACCACCTCAAAATTTGGAGGAAAAGTTATCTGTGAGAATGGAGAATGGGGAAATCTTTGTGTCCATGGTTTATAACTCCTCCCCAGTTAATGTTTCTGGACTAAAACTCCCAAAAAATCTCGTAATAATTCCTTTAGTGGAGTTCGATGCTATATTGGGCATGGATTGGCTATCTTTATACAAATCCAACATCAACTGTCAGGAAAGGGAGATCATTCTTCACATCCTGAAGCATCCTCCAATTCTATACAAGCGTGAGGAGGAAGATGAATCTCCTTTAGAGTCATCATCTCAAGTGTGGATATTTTTTCCATGTGATAAAGCATATTTAGCTCAAATGATTAAGACAAAGGAGAGAATCATGCTTGAAGAAATTACCATCGTGAGGGATTACATTGATTTATTCCCTAAAGAGTTTCATGGTCTTCCTCCTAACCAAGAGGTTGAGTTATCAATTGAACTTATCCATGGATCTTTTCCGATCTCAAAGAAAACTTACAGAATGGCCACCGTAGAGCTGGAAGAGTAGAAGAAGCAGTTACAAGAGAATATGGAGAAGGGTTTTATACACCCGAGTGCTTCACCATGGGGTGCATCGGTCCTCTTCATCAAGAAGAAGTACAAATCAATGTGCCTCTAAATTTATTATCGTGAACACAATAAAATCACGATAAAGAACAAGTATCCCCTGCTATGAATAGATTACTTGTTCAATCAGCTTTGTGGGGCCCGTTATTTCTCTAAGGTGGACCTTCAGTTGGGGCATCGCCAATTAAAGGTGAGAAAGGAAGATATTCCCAAGACTACCTTTAGAAAAAGGTATGGAAACTATGATTTCATAGTGATTCCCTTAGGACTCACTAATGCTCCGACAATTTTCATGGATTTAATTAATAGAGTCTTCAGATATTACCTCGACAAATTTGGGGTAGTCTTTATTGATGATATTCTAATATACTCCAATAGAAAGGAGGAACATGAGGAACATTTTAATATTGTTTTAAAGACTTTAAGAAGGAAGAAGTTGTATAAAAAGTACAGTAAATTTGAGTTCTAGATGGAGGAAGTATCATTCTTGGGGCATGTTTTCACCAGCAAAGTGATATCCGTGGACCCTTCCAAGACAAAGGAAACTGAAGAGTGGCCCAGGACAACATTTTTATGGATATCTACAGCTTTTTGGGTCTAGGTGGGTACTACCGATGATTTGTGAAGAACTTTTCACGATTGTCAAACCCAATGACCAAGCTAACACAGAAGGGGGTAAAGTTTATCTGGATACATGAATGTGAAGACTGTTTCTTGGAGTTGAAAAAGAGGCTTATCACTATGCCAGTACTCACACTCCCTACAAGTGGAGAACTCTTTGTGGTGTATATTGATGCTTCTAATAAGGGCTTAGGTTATGTGCTAATGAAAAACGATAAATTGATAGCCTATGCCTCAAGGCAGCAGAAAATCCATGAGAAAAACTATCCCATGCATGATCTGGATTTGGAGGCTGTGATATTTGCATTGAAAGTATAGCGGCATTATCTCTATGGGGATAAATGTGATATATATATTGACCCCAAGAGTCTCAAAAATATATTCACATAGAAAGATCTTAATATGTTCCAACGAAGATGGATAGATCTCATCAAGGATTATGAATGCTCAATCCACTACCATCCCGGTAAAGCAAACAAGGTGGAAGATTCTCTAAGTAGAAAGGATCATGCATATTTATCAATGATGATAATTGAAAAGGATTCGATCTTCTTAGATTTGAAAAGGATGGACATGAGAATCATTAAGGTAGGAACATCATCAATCCTTTCTCAAATGATTTCTCAACCATACCTCTTGGAGAAAATAAAGGATATTCAAAGAAAGTATGTGGAACTTATGAAAAGGGTGGAGGCTGTTAAAAATGGGAAATCCCCTGATTTCAAAATTGATGAGGAAGGAGATATAAGATTTAGGACATGATTATGTTTACCATCTGATATAGAGATAAAGAAGGAGATATTGAATGATGCACATAGTTTGACCTTCTCTATCCACCCAGGGAGCACAAAGATGTATCGAGATCTCCGAGAAAACATTTGGTGGGACAATATGAAAAGGAATATTGCTGAATATACATCAAAGTGACTGGTATGTCAGCAAGGGAAGGGTGAAAGGAAAATGTCTAAGGGGTTGATACAACCACTACCCATACCATCATGGAAGTGGGAGAACATTACCATGGAATTTGTCACTGTAATTCCAAGGACATCCAGAGGAAACAATTCTAAATGAGTCATTGTGGATCGTCTTACAAATACATCTCACTTTATCATGATTCGAGAGTACTTTTTATTGGATCAACTTGCGCGGATTTACATCAAAGAATTGGTAAGGCTACATGGAGTACCACTATCTATTGTATCCGACCATGATCCTAGATTCACCTTAAAGTTCTAGAAAAGTCTCCAACATGCTCTAAGCATTGAATGGAACTTCAGTATGGCCTATCATACTCAAAATGATGGCCAATCTGAGTGAACTATTCAGACACTTGAAGATGTGTTGAGAGAATGTTCTATGGAATTCAAAGGAGGATGGGACCAACATCTTCCACTGGTTGAATTCTCCTACAACAATAGTTTCCACTCAAGCATCTGAATAGCACCATATGAAGCCCTTTATGGGAAAAGGTGCAGAACACTAGTGTGTCTGGACGAAGTCGGTGAGCGTAAGCTGCTAGGATCTGAAATGGTTGAAGAAATGGTGGAGAATGTGAAAACCATTCAACATCATATCAAGGTAGCCCAAAATTGATAGAAGTGTTATGTAGATAATCATCAATGAGACCTTGAGTTCAAAGTTGGAGACATGGTATTTCTATACATATCTCTATGGAATAAGGTCATGAGGTTTGGGAAGAAAGGAAGGTTAAGTCCCAGGTACATTGGCCCCTTCGAGATCTTTGATCGAGTCAGAGTTGTAGCCTATTGACTGGTACTTCCACCTAACATGTCGAAAGTATATGATGTATTTCATGTATCCCTCTTAAGGAAGTACATACCAAAACCTTCACATGTACTATCTTCAGAGGTGGTATAGTTGGAGGATGATCTTTCTTATGAGGAGCAGCCAGTAAAGATATTGGATCATAGAGACAAAGTTCTATGCAACAAGACTAATAATCTGGTCAAGGTAATATGGAGAAACCATAAGTACGAAGAGGAAACATGGGAAATGGAGGAAGTAATGAAAGAAAAGTACCCACACCTATTTTTGTCTTAGAATGTAAAACGAATTTTTGACGGTGAAATTTCATAAGGGGGGAATAATGTAACGACCCAATGTTTTTCAATGGAAATTCCCTTCTAATAAATATGTCATAAAATCATATGAAAACACAACATAATGAATTAATAAGTGATAAGTGACCTTTAAACATAATTTTTTCACTTTTGTTTTTGGAATTTTGAAAATATAACATGCACGGTTGTAATCAGTAAGTTATTTGGAGTCCGATAAGGAAAACTTAATTTTTGGTAAATAGTAACCTACCCTTATAAAAAGTAACATACTCTTATGAATAGTGATATACCCTAATCAATAGTAACCTTACCTACGATAATATATAAATAATATTCAAGTTGAAAGTACGATATACCTATATTTTTGAAGAAGTAAATGAATGTTTTAAAACTGGTTTTTGATAATAAATTATGGTTTTAATTAAATATTAAAATAATCATATTTATAAAATTATTTTTGAAAAATGGACTTCATTTTTGGATTCAACATGTCAAAAAATGGTTAGGGTGATTTTTTTGGATTTTTTTGAAATACTTGAATTCTTGATGAATAGTAAAATGCGATAATTTATGATAAATGCTAAATAAGGGATTTATTGAGTCGTTGATGATTATCTGCTCATGTAAGACCAATTGGTACGAATTCACATGCATTTATTACTATTCTTGGTTATGGAATACTTATTATTCCTTGTCTTGTGAAGAAATAATAAACTAATGATTAAAAAATTATGAAACCCCTCCTCTCGTCCACTATAACCCCCCCCCCCCTCACTACCACTTATCTTCAATCCTCTCAAGCCTTGTGCCTTGACAATATTATGCCCAAATCTCTCCCCAAGATCCTCCCCCACTTCTTAAATCTTCTATCCTCTTAAAAATACCAAAACCTCTCCTTTTAAGAGGTTCTCAAAGGAAGAAGTCTCAAGAGGTAAATTCCTCTTTCCAATTCCTTCATTTCTTTTAAGTTCTTTTCTTTTTGTTTCATTCCTCACCTCACTTCACCCAAATAGTATGATAACTCCAGTAACATACATGTACTATAATTTTTTTATACTAATTGGATATTTCATTATCTTCTCTCCTTTCCCCACCTTTTTATTTGCAAGAAATGAAAGCACCGTTTGAGATGCGCTCATTTAGCACATTCATGGACAACGATTTATCAATTTCTTTTATCATCTTTAATTTTGGTCATGAAACCATTTGTGTTATGGTTGAACTAGATTATTATATATGTAATATATCCTATTTTTGGTTCTGTAATTCTTTTTTACAAATTGTATTAAGTTATAAAGTAAAACATGTTCTTTCTAATCAAACCCATCGATTAACAAAAATGGTTGTCACTATGGTTTTATATAATAATTTGACTTCACTATAAGTAACCAAATTAAATTTAAAACCATTTAATCTCCTGGATGTTCACTAATAACATAAAACTTCAATTATGGACAATCACTTTCATCATACATGTTTTTATCTGAACATGAACCGGTCATTAAAGCCAAGTAAACAAACAGACCCGAACAATGAAATTGAACCTCATAACCAATCAAAATGGTTATAAAATGAACTTAAAAAGATTATACCAAACCAATTACTTATATAATAGGTTATGTAATTATTAGTTAATAAACCTAATTTTTTTATTCATGTATTTAATAACAAGTGGAGAACACCAATGGATTTAAGGTAAGGGATCCTCTCTTTTTCACACTTAAATCAATATTGTTCTCTATGTCAGGACATTTTATGTGTAATAAAAAATAATGGGGTATTATTTAACACCTACCCCATAATTCCCTAATTATTTATAAGTGATTATAAACCTTTTTATTTCTCATACATCCCTCTTAGGTACACCCGATACCATGCCGATAAACCACAACGAATTCTACCCGAACCATTTTTGTTCTTTTGGGTTGCCATATATTTATTTATATAAAAATTGAGATATATTATCTATTTATGTACATATTATAAATTATGTTTAGTTTTAAAAAATTATTTTATGAATACCTTTTTGTCACTCTCTTTCGGGGATATACATGTTTTTAAAAGATTCCCTCCTTATAACTTTCCGATAAGCAAACCTGTTTTAAGGAAACTTCCCAAATTTTTACCCATTATCAAGTGCACTATATCCTATGTTTTAAGACACCATTGTCTTTATAAAATCATTATTTTTATTATGAAAACATTCTTAGTTTAATTCTGGTTTTATATAAAATATTTTCCTCTTTTCTATTTTAAAATCTCTATAGTATTTTCCTTAAAACCGCACAAAAATGTTTTAATGCTAATGTTTCTCAAATACATTCCTTATATGTTTTCACTTATATTTGACATCACATACCATGTTATAATTATATTTTACCCTATTAACATCCATGTATGTTCTAATCCCTTTCTTTCATGGACACTTTCATGATACGCTCATTGGTTGTGATTTATGTCATGATTGTGGTACCTAATTCTTTTCATGGATACCCTTATGTTTATGTATGGTTGATTATGTATGATTATTTTTGTGGAAATAATATTCCTGAAAATTTTGAGATGGGTGCACCCAGATAGTGCTCAAATTCATTGGGTAAAGTTAAGTCTCATGAGATGCGATGTGAAACAAGATTGGCGGTTAACCTTGACCCATACTAAAATGGGAAACAAGATTGGCGGTTAGCCTTGAACCGTACTAAAATGGGAAATGGGATTGGAGGTTATCCTTGACCTGTACTAAAGACATGTTTTATGATTCTTCAACATTTATATGATTCCACATTTATATGATTCCATGTTTATATGATTCCATATTTATAGGATTCCATGCTTATATGATACAAGCTTATATGTTCCATGCTTTGGATATCATTATGTCATGCCTCCTAACTTGTGTTCTTAAGATGTATCCTTATGTTCATTCCCTTACTGGGCATTTTAGCTCATCCCTTTGTTCATGTGTTCCCCAGGGTACACTATGCAGATGTAAGGGCTCAAAAGAAGTTAGGAGCTCTTTTTATGGAGATTAAATAAAGAAGTGTTTTTTAGCCCCATGTTTTATATTATATGTACCTAGTCTTCCAAGACACTAGACTTAATGATCCTTGGATTGTACTATGATTTATAATTATAATTAAAATTGTGTAATGTTATATGTAAAAGTATTGGGTTTCTATAGCCTACGACTGTGATCTACGTAATATTTTTGGCTGCTATTTGTTGTCCTTATATTATCATGGGTGACCTGGACCTTCTCCATCATCAACTGCATCATATCTAGGCCCACAAGATATATCTCGCCAATCTCTGTCCAGAATAAGAGTGATATATAGGGTCTCCCATACAGGGCCTCAAAATTTTCCATGTCAATGGTAGAGTGGTGGCTATTATTTTACGCAAACTCTATCAAGCTCAAGTGATCCTCCCAACTCCGGATGAAGTCTAATACACAAGCACTCAACATATCCTCCAACACCCGGATAGTACGCTCAGTATGCCAATCGTTATGGGGGTGAAAGTATGTACTCATCCTCATATGGGTCCTAAATTCTTCCTACAATCCTCTCCACAATCATGATGTAAACCATGCTTCATGATCGGAGACAATCTTTGAGGGTTCCCCATGAAAGTGAATGATCTCCTGTACATACAACTGCCCCAAACTCTCCACCAAACTATGATCCCTAATAGTAATGAACTATGCCAACCTCATGAGTTAGTCAACTATCACCCAGATGAGGTTGTGACCCTTCGTTGTGTGTGGAATCCATATTACAAAGTCCATGGTCATCCCACTTCCACTCTTGGATCTTAAGGGGTTGCAACAAATCTGCCAGAACTTGGTGATCATCCTTCACCTGCTGATATGTGAGACACTAAGAGATGAACTCAGTTATGCTTTGTCTCATTCTATAATAAAAAAATCTCCACTGAAGGACTCTATACATCTTCCTCACACCAGGATGTATATCTAGTGGATAATTTTATAACTATTTTATCACCTCCTCTCACATAGTGACTGGAACCATCGTTCATACCTGAAAAAATATGACATGATTATCTCCTTCATAATATACATATAGAAATTACTCTATGGATATCTAGTCACATAATACCTCACAGTCAATTTATCCCAGCATGGACTCTCTCACATGCTTGAGAAACAGATGATTCAACATCATCAACTGCATAAAAGATGTACCCTCCTACTCCACTAGGGTCAGTTGCATGGAGGCCAATTACTCTAAAGTCTCTCACAGCAAGTAACCCTAGGACTTCCTGCTAAGGGAATATTCTACTATGTTTCCCTTCCCAGGATTATAAACTATCTCAAAGACATATTCCTTTAGTAACTCCAACCAATGTTGTTGTCTTGGGTTCAAGTCTCTCTGTTTGAAGATGTACCTAAGACTCTTATAGTCTGCATAAACCACAGAGCACTCCCCATGAAGGTATTTCCTATAAATCCTTAGTGAAAAGACTACTACTGATAGATCTAGGTCATGAGTTGTGTAGTTATGCTCATGGGGTCTCAACAACCTTGACCTATATGCATTAACTGCATGTCGTTTTATCAATACATAGCCAAGACCAAATCCCGAGGCATCACAATACACTACGTACTCCACGCATTCCTCTCGTAGTCTCAACAAAAGATCACTCATCATCCTCAACCTTAACTCCTTGAAGGCCCTCTGTAACTACTCATTCCAGGTAAATGGATACCCTTTCCATGTCAGGGCAGTCAAAGAGGATGTAAATCTAGAGAAGTCTTCCACAAACCTCCTATAGTTCCCTAGAAAACCCAAAAATCTATGCACCTCTAACACGCTCTTAGATAGATCCTAGTAAATAACTACATCAATCTCCATTAGGTCCATGGTTAAATGATACTCATAAATGACATGCACCAAAAAGTGAACCCTGTGAATCAAAAACTAGCACTTCGAGAGTTTCCCATAAATCGGATTCTCTCAAATAAAATCTAGAACCATCCTCAAAAGCTTTGTATTCTCCTCCTCTGATGTAGAGTATATGAGTATGTCATCGATGAGGATGACCAAAAACTGTTCTAAGTACGGCTGGAAAAATTGGCTTATCAAATCCATAAACATAGAGGGGCATTTGTCACACCAAAGGGAATCACTAGTAACTTTAGTGTTTGTAGAGTCATCGGAATTCAAATGTTGGAATATTAGCCTTGTGAACCCTCAACCGGTGGTAGTTGGGCCTAAGATAAATCTTTAATAACCATATCATGTCTCAAAACTAGTCAAAGAGGTCACCAATCCTCAGTAAAGGGTAATTATTCTTTATCGTGGACTGGTTTAGGCGATGATAATCAATGTAATACTACAAGATCCCATCTTCCTTTTTCTTGAACAACACCGAAGCTTCCCAGGAGTGTACACTAGGTTTGATGAAACCCTTCTATTGAAGGTCCTACAACTACAACTACATCTCTCTGAGTTCAATAGGGGCCATCCAATATGCCGCAGAATATACCGAAGTCGTGTTGGGATGCAAGTTGATGAAAAACTCCATCTCCCACCTTCAAGGTAGTCTCGAAACATCCTTGAGTAAGAATTCCATATAATCCTCCACAACTGAAGGAATATAGATTCTTGAATATCTTACTGCAATAAGGGCTATACTTGTTAACTGATGGGTGATGGTATACATACTTCTGCACGCAGAACCCACTCATCCTTCCATGAGATCTCTCTCACTATAAAGGGAGAATCCCATCCCATCAGTGCATAGGAATATGACTTGTCTATGGTGACAGTCAATCTAGGACCAGACCATGGACATCCAATCCATACCTAATATGGCATCATAGTGTTCCATCATGATGACCAAAAGGTCCCATGTGAACCTCTCATGATAGCATACACTACTAATATAAAAAATATATAGAAGAAGAATTTCCTGTAGGAACCTCAAGATTAAACTGTTGGTCTAGCACCTCAATTGGGAGATCTATCTATAGCACTATAAGTATAGAGATGAAGGAATGAATATAACTTATTTCTAATAATATTTAATTAAGAGTATAATAAACATGGATTGCACCTCTAATTATCTCATACATTGCGGGGTCATAAGCCTCCAAATCTTACAGTTGTCTGCAGCCCCACCCGCCGGATCCATGAACCTGGTTTGGGGCACCTAGTGGTGGTGATGAAAGGATATCATAGTGTCATCCACCAACCATAGATCGTCCCTCTCCTCTGCTCGCTCTTCCTCCCTAAGGACCACCTTGTCCTCACTTGGGAGATACATGATTATGGTGCTACCTCTTCCATGGAGGTCTGTTATCAATTTTTATGCGCTCCTCGGCATGCCTGGTTGGGCAGTCACACATTATGTGACCTCTTCCATAATAAGAAAATCACCACCCCTCTCTGGGTTTTCTTGTCCCTCTACGCTACCCGTAACCACATTCCCAAGTTTAATCATGAAGAGGTCTCCTATGTCGAGATCCCAGTGACTGGCGTTTGGTAGATGCTATAGATGACTTAGCTCTATGGCGCCCACTACCAACTCCAACTGTCTGGAATCCCTCTAACAGAAATCTCTCTATCACTAGTTCCCTCTATAGAACCCTAGAATAGGTGAGGATACACAAGGGTACCACACTAGCATGGATATCTTTGAGGAGTCTCTACTCAAACTTCCATGTTCAGAAGTATCCATCCCATATCATATTAATGGAGTAGAAGGTAAGGTCTGTAAACCATGTTGCACGCTCAACCACTGTCATCCCTCCTTGATATAACTCCAAAATCTCTTAAATCCAAACCAAGTGAAAGAAACAGGGGTAATAATCCTCATGGAAGAGCTGTTGGAATTAGGGCCATGAGTGTTTCGGCTCATCATGCATCTATATAACAAGGCTCCACCAATGCACAACTACTCCGTGGAAAAGGCTAGTTTCCAGTGCAACCACCTGGTCCATCGGGTTCTAAATGATCCTAAATATATGGACCACTAACTCTATCCAATTCTTTTCTTCCTGAGGATCTGGCTCATCGTAGAACCTCAGCAGCATCTGAAATTGGTACTCACAAAGCACGCTAAGCATGTGTGCATCCTCATCCTATTCTTATGGAATTATCAACTTCTATATAAGTGGAGGTTCTAATACCTTTCCACCTAGAGAAATAAGCTTGAGGGATAAACCCTGAACTGAGGCCTCATCACTCATCAGATCGTCGTTGTGATCTGAAATCGGTATCCTAGTTGGCTGTCATCATAGAGTAATCATGAGATTTATCATGATTCACCATGGTTAGATGATCATATATATATATATATATAATGGGGATATGACTCAAGTAATACATTCAAAGACTCAATCCTATATGATGCATGTAACATTGAACCTTGCAACAAATGTATTAGTATGTTGAGTTGACAAGAAGGTATTCAAGGTCCTGGTGAATGGATTTTTTGTCTGTTCATACCATAATTGGATTCCCTGGAATGAGAGCCTCACTCAAGACACTTTTGAAATTTTTTTACTAATCTCAACCAAATCCTCGTTAGGGGACTACTCCAAACAATGTCCCAATTAATGAACTTATTTGATACAAATCTGTCATAAACCAACCCTAATTAGGGCTTGATCCATGACTAACCCATGCTCACATCCATAGACCATGGGTGGTGACAAGCACCAAAAGGAATAACCTAAATGGGAGGCATTTTCCTAAGTACCTGTACACACACACCCACTCATCACAATGAAAAAGTGAATAGGAATAATAATAAAAAGATGTGATAGCGAGAAATTAAACCAAGCTTGAAAAACCTCTAGTGTGTATGAAAGTATGATAGTGAAAAATTAAAAGTAAATGGGAAAAACACACACCCAACCCGAAATATGTCCCAACCTAAAAAAACTTGAAAAGTAAAGTGCTAAGATATCCCATCTCTTGATCTCCAAGATGTGATCACCGTATGCGGTCCAATGTACCAGGTATCCCTAAGATCCTCTGAAGTCACCACCAAACTATCCGTCATTCATATAAGACATGACACATATGGGAAAATCCCATGTAGGGGTGATTATATACATACCCAGTAGGATTCCCCAAAAGATGAAGGGGAAGTAGTAAAAGATACAACAAGAATAGAAAGATAGCCAATAGAAAATAGGATGCAAGATACAGTGAAGGAGAACAGATCAACCCAAACCAAGAGAGAGTAAGTTTTTCTAAACACAAGGGAATCAACACGGCGTATATATGAACTAAATGTTTAGTATTTCCCACCTATATAAGGAGAGTATACTCATCCAACCATGATAATCTAAACATATAAATCATGTGGCATACCTCACGCGTCATCACAACTCATGGAAGGAGGGTATCCAAATCCAAAGGTATGGATATAGAATAATTTATATATATATATACTCATTAAAAGAATCCCAAACAAGAGATAAATGGGATCTCCATCTCACAGCTCATCCCTGGAAGAAGACTCCCCAACGGTTCCAAAAGTTCGTTAATGATGCCCAGCATCTCATGCATCTTCTCAGAAGTAACCAGGTGAAGTCCCACACCTCACCATTGTGCTACATAGCTGAGGGTCCACAAACTATAATTAGAGGACCCTCACCCTAGTGCATCAGGGGGGGTTACACTCTATAATTATCTGTAAAGGACCCATGCCCAAGCCGATGAGGGGCTCCACTCTAGTTTAATTAGGACCCATACCTTATTTGATAGGGGGTTCCACTTAGTAGGTAGAGGACCCATGCCTAAGTATATGGGGGGTTCCACTCAAGTGTCATGAGGACCTGCTCCTTATCCGATAGGGGGTTCCACTCTGGTCATCGAGGACTCACGCTCTATCTGATAGGGGGTTCCGCTCAAAAGGTAGAGGACTTGCACCTTGGTGTGACAGGGGGTTACACTCTTGTCATCAAGGACTCGTACCCTATCTGATAGGGGGTTCTAATTTGTAATTAGAGGACCCGCTCCCATATTGATGGGGGTTTTACTCTATAGGAATTCTCTAGTGATCTCATCTGATCACTACTATCATCGGGCATTGCCTCAAATAGGATTCATGCCTAGAACATTTCATATCACATATCTAAAGACACAATAGAGGGAACCATCTCATTATATGCAGAAAACCACTCAGGATAAGCTTATCGTTGGCCAAAATATGAGTCTAAATTAAGGATATAAAATATCGTTAAGTTTACTAAAAAGTAACCAAGTTGTACATGGCTTGTGAGGGAACCCATATGGTGTGTGGTCCCAATCCACTGTCTGGTCATGTCTCCTGAGGTACACGACTTTCCAACTATGTAGGGTTACATGGTGTTTAAGGGTTATACATGGTGTGCCCATGCCACCCAAGTTCCTACCCCAGTGCTTGGTTGTGTCCTTGTAACCACCCTGTGTCTGTGTACTTTACCCCATGTCTGTGTACTTTGGTGAACAGTCGTGTACTCCCACACAGGGTCCTTCTTGTGTGCTCCGACACATGAATATTCCATCCATGGATGAGGTACACAATGTGTAGGAGGTCTACACACGGTTCCATCTTTATAATCTTCTACAACCCTAGTTGCTACACCCAGGGGCTACAAATCATGTGTTCATCACGGTACATAGTGTGTAGTCGGGTTTTTTACAGATTTATAGATCCACAATCCACGCTTCAAATCTGAACTCATCACTTATTTTTTTACCTATCTATTCCTAAAAATATTGTATCTTTCTATGGAATGTGGTTTTAGGTTGTTTTTTTCTAAAAATCAGATCTTGTCATTCTGTGGGGGTGCGTTGCAAGAACTGCTCGCCTCAGATCCTTCCGCCTTCAATTATTCAGTATCTTATCATCAAAAAGCACACAACCCACATCCATTCTAGTTCTATGTCTGATTCATCGATTCATCCCTCGCTCGTAAATCTATCATGGTTCTGGGGGTCTGATCGGACTCGGTACCACCTGGAAAAGTAAAACTGGGACTGTGGGGTCGTACTGGTGAAGAACCTAAAGCAATTGAGGGAGAAAAGCACAAGAATAGATGTTTAAATATCTTTTCCAAGTTTTCTTTCCCAATAATCAATAATTAGGATAACCACAGTTATAAAAACCAAATATTAAGCAATTAAATTGGAACATAGATGCATGCTTAGGTTGAAATTGGCGCAGATCCAAGAAAGGGATCAATTATCTCAATAAATTTAATAAAAAAGGATGTAAACCACAAATTGAAGATTTCTAAGTAGATATTGGATCATTATTAATATAATAATTCACTCTCCAATGATCTAAGGAAGTTTTTTCATTCATTGTATCATGATCTACTTTGATCCAAAGTTTCGTCGTCGTCTAATGTGATTTGCCAATGGAAGGAGGAAGGAGATGATCTTGTAACATCTCATGATTATGAGGATAACCCTGGGTGAAGCTCGATGGAAATATACTTATAGAATTTAAATTTTGGTTAAACAAATTAATTAATTAATTTAAATAATTAGTTTATCCATTGAACATACAGCTAATGGGAGAGGTGTCTGAATGCCCTGCACCGACCTATTTTAGGTTGTGCCTAGGGTAAAAAATGTGTTTCCAACTCAATTGTGTTCTCATATTTCTGATCTGAGCTTCAATTTTATATTAATACCATTTTCTTTAAGACACTATGCATACAATATAAAATATATTTAAATATTTTTATAAAATTAATTCTCAAAACATCGGGACTTGGAATTTTATGTCGTCTTAGTGCCTAGTTATAGAAATATATATAGAAATATTTCAAATTCTTATAAGGTAAAAAATGGGTCTCTACATACGACATGATTCTCGCATGAGAATAGTTTTTTTGGGATGTGATTCACTCTCTTGATATGTGGCTTGGTACTAGATATTCTTTTTCCTATTATAAGCTACATGTGGATTGGGTTTCTCTAACATCTTATGATGATGTGGTTGGGATAGAATTTCTACTATAGTGTGATTGATTTAGGTCACCATTTCTACTTATGGACTATTATTTCATGTATTCTATGCCCATTAATGTACATTTCTTGGTAAATTATGATTGCTTATGAAATATTGGGATTGGGATAGTATTCCTACCAATATGATAATTATCGAGATGTTCTTCCCATGTATTAGTTATAAAATTATTATGGGATGATATACTAATTTTACATTGACTTGGTATGTGATGACCATTTAGTGATTTTATGATATTTTTAGATACACCCCAACACTAGCCAAAGTTGGTATGCTTACACCTGGGTGTTTGTGTAGTACCCATGGTTATGACATAATTATTATTACTTCTATTACCAGTTATTTTTCTTATGATCACATCACACTGTATATGTAATTACTTATATTGGAGATGTTTAGGGATAGTGTTGGTGGTGGTCTTCTAAGTTTTACTCACACCCATTTCGAACACCCTTAAACTTGAGAATACTTTATTGTTACAAGCACGGGTAGGGATAGGGACCAGATTTATATGGTTGAGTTGTGTAGCTCGATTGGATTTAAGAGATAAGACAATGCATGGGATAAGAAATTGGGTTATTATAGTCTCCTTTCCTTATTTGTTTTTTATTGGTTGTTCTTGGTTGACCTACAAGTGACCTTTCCTATATGTATTATTTTATGAAATTACTCTCCTATTTTTTATGATAGAAAGAGAGTTTTTATTTGTTTAACAATGGAATTTAGCTATGATATATTCTTTTATTTGGTTGATCTTATAATAGCTATTGATTATATTACTTATAATATGTTTTAATTTTATATTTACTAATAGGGTATAGTCTACCCACTTCTAACATACACCCTCACCAATGGTCAATAACCTCTAACATAAAGGGAGCTACACATGAGGTTTGTGGCACCCGGTTTGGTTACAATAGAGTTGAACCATATAGGGGATACTAAAAATTTGTATATGATACTTGTTTTTTCATTAATTATTATTTGGGATATGGTAAATAGAGATAATACTCATTAAAACATGGTATTTATTCTATGTATTGTGTTTTTATAGCTCCTTC
Organism: Viscum album; assembly: GCA_963277665.1. NCBI lineage: Eukaryota > Viridiplantae > Streptophyta > Magnoliopsida > Santalales > Viscaceae > Viscum > Viscum album. The sequence continues at coordinate 1,224,646,763 of OY728159.1, forward strand.
ATGATCAAAAATACAATTTACCCATGAGTTGGCATCGTCATGTTGTGTTTTTTTCGATTATAGATGCCAAGTATATTTTTTTGGGATTATTGATTCACTGATCATACTCTTAGCCTAAGGTGTTAAGAGGCATGAATTCATGCATCCTATCTGAAATTTAGGATTCACATAAAATTCATATTATTTCTTATGGTTGAGAAACTTGAGTATTATATATGGTGTTGTTATTTAAAATTTTAATAATAACTTATATTGCGTTTTCTTGTATAGTTTTTTGGTGGAATTCTATTTAGTGATAATTATATTTTTATTGTGTTATTACCATTTAGTAATTGGTGATGTGAATAATTTATGTTTCTAATACCTATCCCGATATCAGGAAATATGAGCTAGAGTTACACACTAGCGATGTGAGACCCTTATGGACACCATAATCTATGTGCATATGGATGACATTATGATCCTTGAGAGGGTAGTCTAGTATATGAGTACCTGGTGAGGAGTTTCACCCTAGAGTGGTTGGATTCATATGGGCATAAAAAATCATTCTATTTATAAAGTCTTAAATAGGTCGTTGGCATGTGTATTTCCTTGGATTCTTGAGAATAAATCCTGAGAGATGATTTATGGGTTTCGAACTTCATGGTATAAGTTTTATAGATCAGGTTGCAAGGCCCAGTGATGATTTTTCTGGCTTAAGATCATCATTAAAGGAATTTTGGCTATGTAGCAAGGTGATTTTCCTACTTATACCCAATATGATATCTGATGACATGAGACTATCTTGATATAGGATTTAAACCTAAGCATATGGGTGACTTCAAGATCATAATCATAGATATATGGTTTGTATGAGGTAAATGAAAAATGAGTGATGTGTGATTTGATTTTGGTTTGGTATGAGGGATGCCTTAAGGTATATTGATATGGATGCATGGGTGGATATTTGTGCATTTATGTGATCAAAATTCATATGAGGAATGATATGTGGTTTATTAATTTGGAGAGCTTATGATTTTAGAGATTTGACTCTCCATGAGGAGAGTCGGGTTATCGGTAGTGTATCACTAGGGGGTGCACATGTTTGGTTTTGTTTAATGATTAACCATGGTGGTCATGCACACCATTATAGGTATGGCTATAATACCCCCTTTTGGTTAAGATGGTGGTCTTCCTTGCTACATGTGTGTATTTTTTGTTGGATATTTCTTAATATTAGAATTTGAATGGTGAGCATAGTGTTTCAATATGAATGATCATCCTTGTAAGACTTGTGAGATATGTCGACAGATGAATTTTGGGAACTCTCTGGGTTAGAAAGAGTGTATATACTGGTCATGTGACTCTTTGTGTTACGACATGGTGACCTCATAGATGAATAATAATTTATGTTAGAAAATTCCGGGTATATGGTTAGGCTCAGAAAGGATGCGCATTTTCCCCCTTGAGAGCAGTGTAAGGTATGGGACCTTTTGAGGTGACTACATATTTTGGTGGTGGTCCATGAATCCCAAGCCATCCCAACTATGATAATCTTGTTCAAGGAATATTGATGGATTTTTGGAAGATCACCCTTGGGGTACAATCAAGTGTGATATGTGGACAGAAATGTGTGAGACACCTTTTCTATTCTAGGGGTGATAACCCTTGAAATTATATCACCCATTGAAAAATGTAGGGGAATTAGATATGACCTCTTTCATTATGTAAGAACCAATGAGGTGACTAATGGATTTAGCATGTTTTTTGTGGATTTTAGTGGATTAGAACTATTGGTAGGGATTTTGGTGATTCGTTAACTATATTTTTTTGGGAATTCATGCCCCTATGACATTGTGATACTACTATCAAAGTTGGAGGGATTCGATAGTGGGTTGGAATGTGGGAGATACATTATAGTGATAGTGGTAGATAGGTTTTAGGTTATTTATACTAATATCAAGTGGGTGATAGTGGATCATTGGAATTTTTGTATAGCAATTTCATGGATCATATGGATGTCATGGGCCCATGAGCAATGCTCATGGGGTAGTTTTTTCTAGATACGATGAGTGTGGTCTCATGAGTATCAGCATTTGGATGATTATGTGACATAGGTATGTCAGTATTCATTAATCTATGAGGTGAAAAATTATATGGTTGAGAACCACTATTGAAATCATTTTATTTTGACCCTTTTTTAGGTGGTGTATGGTGAGCATCAGTGGTGACACATATTAAGAACTTGGAATAGTAGTGGTAAAGGTTATACATTATAACATGGACACAAGTGAACCATGTTTCTATATATATATGTGTGTGTGTGGTTGGTGGGAAAGAATTGGATTCATGTACCGAATCATAGAAATATAGTAGTTTAGTGAATTCAATAATTGACCGGTGAAAATATAGAAAATTGGCCAATTGGATAACCAGGATAATAAACGTTAGTACTCATGGAAAGTACTAGTATGATGCCTTGTGTAATGAGGAGAGGCTTTATGTTTTCATCAATTCTTGAGTGTGAGACCATAAGTTTGAGGCTTGAATGTTTTTGTGGTGCTCGGGTGTAATGTCAAGCATGTGTTGGTTTGGTTTATATTGGTGACTTTGATCTTGCGGGTTCAAATTTTATGTTTTTGGAATTAAAATATTATGAAGGATGTGGGGATTTCTTATGGATTTGGTGGAATTATATGGTTCCATGATTCTCAAGTCATCATGTTTTTTTAGATTTGGTTAGTTCTATAGGATACCGAATATCGCATGTCATGTGCGGTGAGGTATGATTGCTCGTATGTTGATTAAAACATGTCTTTCAAGGTATTAATAGTTTGTGTGTTGCACCAAATCATGGGGTGTCAAGGTTGTTAGAAATTTTCACTAGTTCAGGTGTGTTGTTGGCATGATCATTGCCATCGGGGGATATGAATCTAGACCATGAATTGAGTGTCGGTGGAAAATGTAGATTTGGGAGATGAATGTGGATACTTATTGGGGTTGATAAAGGTTATAGTAGGGAGGTTTTATTGGATATCATCAGTTTTTGTTGGTGGAGTCAAAGAGAACCAAGTTTTAGTTGTTTGGAACAAGGGTTTGATTTGAGATTTTGAATCCAGGTAAATAGTTTATGTTTGCAGGCACTTTAAGTATTAGATTTTATTTTTTTAAGGAGGCAATATTGGTAGGGGATTTTTGGAGTGATTTTTAATGATTTGGGAAATTGAAAAGTACAGGTCAGTCATTGTAGAAGGCCATCAAGTACTTGATGTGGTTCCTGGGGTTGTAGGCCTACTGTCTAGGGCCACCAAGTGGCCAATGCATTACATCAGGTACAGCGGTGCCCATAAATATTTTTTTAAAATGGTAAAAAACATCCTTTTAGTGTTTATAAATTTTGAAACACTTTTAGTTTATTCTTCTCTTAGGTGTAGACAGGAGGGAGTACTACCTCCTCTTTCCCTCTCCTTTGTCCCATTGATCTGGGAGGTTTTGGCATGGTTTTCTTCAGTGGTTTGAGGTAGGATCTCACCATTTACCTCTTCTACTTCATTCCTTTTCCCCTATATTTTTATGGAGTGGAATTAATTTTATGATATTTATTTTACCGCATAGTGTAATCGGGTTGGGTTAATGAGGCTTTGGTGTGGATTGTCTAAAGGAGGCCCTGAGAGGATAAGAACATAAGGTTTCACATTGTTTCATTATTAGTAAGTATGTAACCTATTTTATTTTGGATTTTCCATCAAATTATAATTCAATCATTGATGAATTGATGTCGAGTGTTAAGGATTTGGTCAGTGGTAGTCTCAAAGGTGTGCCGTGAGTTTTCGACATCCCATTACTCAATGTTTTGGCATTATTATGCCATCTGGTGGGTTAATATACTATAATGACTATTTAATTAATATGTAATTATTATGTTATTTTATTGTAATTATTTTATAATTAATTAAGTGGATGTTTGATGGAAATAAAGCCTCATGGGTGAGGTTGATTGCCAATAATGGTTTGGATGAGCTTAAGCGACGATGGTTAATAATCACTTGAGGGGATAACTCCATTTTAGGTAATTGGTCACTAAAATTTCCTGGTGTTTTATTCATTTTTTCATGTTACATGTGATATCTGGTATCACTACCCTTGTGTGATTAACTTAAAACTAAATTGGATTTGCCTCCCCTTGACACGTATGAGCTGGGTGAGAATATCTAGGACCACAAGGGACCCTAGAAATACTATTATTGGATTACATGTCCCCTGATGAACATAAGATTGAATTAAAGTGTATTGGACTTCATTATTAGGACCCATTGGGTCTTACTTTGATTTATACTATGATACCTAGGACCCTGATTATGAGCTTTTTTAACTCTTTGGATAGAAGAAGGGTGTGTAATTGATAGGAATCAGTGTGATCCATTAAATTGATTGTTATTTGAGAGTGATTATATGTTAATAGGGCTATGGTTGGCCTTTATTTTGGGGAAGCTTGATTCTGTGGCTACCGAAGGCCATGGCGTGAAATTAAAGTCTTGGGAATTATGGCCTTTAGAACCAAGAGGGTGTCTTATTTGTAACACCTAGAGATTTTAAAAGAGTAGCATCATGTTCAATAGTGAATATGAAATGAAACACAAAGATTAGAAGAGAATTTAACACCTTGAGACTTTATGATACATTTATTTTTAAATAAATTTAAACTTTTCAATATCTTGTGATACACGCAACAACAGGTTTAAATGAAACCTGATACTCTGTTAAAATATTATTATTCAAACATGAAATTTATGACTTATTAATTAAGTTTGTGAATATTAATAGGACTAAATAAAATATGAAAATTATATGGTTTATACATGTATAAAATAAATTCAATGGTTATATATTGATTAAAAATAAAATAAGAACCATTTGAATGAAAAAGAAGTGTTGTTTGAAAAACTATATTTTTCTAAAAGGTTATTTAGTCACTTTTTTCGCACGTAATTTAAAAATAGTTTTTACCACTTTTAGAAAATTTATTTTACAAAATGACCTTAATTTTTTAAATTAGCATATCAAAATTTACTTAGGGTAAAATTTTGGTATTTTTCATAAAATGTCTAATTTTCAGTGGTTTCCTTTTCATAGTTGTAACTTTGTTTCATTGTGGTTATGTTGTATGAGATTCATTCATTTATTATATTAATAATTTTATATTTTTGTTATTCCATTGTTTATGTTTGTATTAATTTTTTTATTCATTCTGTCATTGTGTTCTTTATAGGGTAATGTCTTCCATTTGAGTGTTGAAAAAATGTAATGATAGTTGTCAACAAGTGGACTATTGGAGATGGATTTGGATGGTCACTCTCATTCATACCATTGATCTATATGGCCTTTATGGGAATGGTTAATGAAACTTTCCATTAGTATTTTTTGATATCTGAGGGTTTAAGAGTTGAAACTGCACATGCCATATTTAATCTCGTGAATAGTATATGAATCATTTTTTCAACAATTTTATGTTTTTATCACTAAATTATTTAAATTCCATTATGTTAGTGAGAGTGTCTATGTCTATCCTAAAATTATAGAATTAAACATTATGCTCATTTTAGCATGCCTGTATGATTTACAAATGAAACTAATCTCTTATTAGTTTGTTGTGTATATTGGCATGTTTTGATCTTCACTATTTCCTCCCTATTTACTTTTTTTTATTATAGTATTTCTAGTTATTATCTTATATGAAATAATGTGTTCATATGTAAGTTTTTTATTTCATATGTCTGTTTTTTGTTTTCATATATAGAGGTATAGTACAGAATTAAGAGGGGAATATATTTCATATCTCATTATCTCAAGAGAATATATTTCATTTGATCCTAAAAATATATTATGTATTGGATCAAAAGAAAATTATGGATTCTATGTATCAAGAGAAATTTTTTATTCATGGTTTGGAGTATATTACATATAAGATCAATGGATGTTATGTATCATCCTTTACAGTGATCATTGGATCTATGTGGTAATGGATGATTTGATCATGACCATCCATCTCTATTCTATCATTACATAAAACCTTGAATATCAAGGTTTATTATTGTCCTAGATTCTTAAACCAGTATACATTTCATTATTTTGAATTTATACCTTCCATTTTAAACTAAATAGAGCATGAGTAATAGAATGTCATTGGATATGGAGTTTTTTTCCACTTCTATATGATTGTTGGACTTACTATTGTTGTACCAAGTTTATCTAGGGTCTTTTTTTCGATGGAGACTCGTCACCAGTACATGCAAGGAGCTCCTAAATTGCTCTATTATATATTCCAAGAGTTGAAAGACAAATTAGTTCATGTTTTAGATATATTTTGTAAGTTGGACCCAGTCAGTAGTAATCTTGATTGGTCTATAAGTTTCTTATCTTTGTTTTATTTGCATGTTTTAAGTTCTTTCACTTCTAGGATTCTCTCTTATTTTGTTTTCTTGATATTTATCTTCTCTATTTTGTACTATCATTTTGAAAATTTATTAATATAGTAATGGTTTGGTGTTATTTTTATGGAGTATAACCAAAGTGGTTCAAACCACGTTATATCATTGTGTCCCTCTTTATTGATTTATTTAATTTGTTAGTTGCTCATATTGAATAATTTTTTATCATCATTTATACTTCTATTATTCATTGTTCATTTATTCTTGAATCTAAAACTCATTAATGAATTGGAAAATAGTAAATTATATAAAAAAATTATCCATTTAATTATGAGATATCCTTAATATTTTCCACAATAGTTGGTATCAAACCCACATATTTGATAATGGAATTCAATAAGTATGACATTGATAAGTGATAATGATTTTAACTTGTCACAAATTAATGATAATATTTATATTCCAATAAGGACTTCAAGACGTGCTTAATGGACCCAAGAAATATGGCCATAGTCAGTCTGCTGATGGACAGACTATGACCAACTACATTGATATTCCTCATGACATTTTAATGAAATCCCATAGTTCTCTTATGCTTTCTTTGGATGATAATGTTTTGTGAGAGGTGGGTATGTAGTACCTGTTGGTGGAATTTGGTTTAAACTTGAAAAAATATATATGATAACTTGATTATCTATCAATTTTCATAAGAATAATAAACTTTATATGTTCAATATGCACCCCAGAACACCAATTTAGGCACAGTTTTGTTGAGTTTAACAAAATTTTGCTTGATGTTTCTAAAATTAATGTTAATATCAAAGACAAATACTAATACATTCTACTGTAATCTCCTTGGATGGTTAATATGGACATCTTATTGATGCTATGATGTATGGTAGTGACTCCTTGCCTTTAGAGGAAGCCAAATCTTCCTTGCTTTCACCTGAATTATATAACAAGCCCGAGGTTAAGATTAAGGTTAGGGGTTTAACTATTAGGGGTCATTTTGAGTTTTGAATAAATAATATAGGTAAAGTTAATAAGGGTGTAAATAACTATATAAAGTATATGGATAATCATTCTGATTCTAATCCTAGAGATGTTAGCTACTACCATTGTGGGAAACCTGGACATATTATACCTAAATTCCCTAAACTAAAATCTGGTGATCATCCTAAAGCATCTAAATATAAATAATTGTTTGATAATCTAGGATATGACAGTGTTGAGGTGTTGAATTTATATAAAGAAACACTACTAGATGAGGGGGGTTGAGAATTAGGATTCTCTTTCCATCTATGATAGGATAGAAATTGCTTTTCTGAATTAGTTGAGGGAGTTGAAAGATAGGTTGTTCTAGGAAAAAACAAGAGGAATTTTATTGGTAGAGTTTATGTCATGTTAAACCTTGATGGTTGTTATCTTTTTATATTATTATATGTGATATGGGTCCTTGATTTATACAGGAATCCCCTTTTATTAGGTGTTTTGGACTAGAGGGGATTTACCTTCAATCATGAAATCTTCCTTCCCTAAAATCTCTAAAGGTTATTACACGGTCATTAAGGAATTTTAGTTGGTAGGCTGTATGTCTTTAATCAAAAGACACATGCTAGGTATCTAGGTATCCCTTATGTTACTAATAGTGGTGACACCATTATTTTTCATAGGGGGTTGTGGAATGTGAGTGTTTAGGGTACAAGCCAGTTATGTAGACAAGGTATGTTTACCCAAGTTACACCAAGTAACATATCATTTATGAACATTGTGTGTTTAGTAAGTCTAAAAGATCCATATTTTACAAATCTTATTTTAAGTTAAGTTTCCCACTTGAGTATGTGCACTATGACTTGTAGGGTCATATTAGGATTTCCTCCCAAGGTGGGGGAACCTATTTTATCATATTTATTGATTATTTTTTTTAAGAAATTCAAGATTTATATTTTTTAAAATAAGTATAATTTACTGAGTGGGTTTGAAGTATGGTTTCATGCTTAGGCATGCTTAAATCCTTTTAAGTTTAGGTTTCCATCATGAAAACCTATCTCATTATTCAGTTCCCCCCACCTTCTAAGTAATTCAAGACTCAATGAGAATTCTAGAGTAGTCACCCCCATCCTACGAACATCTAAGATATTTAAGTTGCACCACTTACACTCATGTCAATGCTAATAAGTTATATCCAAGGGTTGTTAGGTGCATTTTCATAGGCTATCTTGAGGGGTTGAAGGGCTATAATCCCTAGGTTGAAAAACTAGCTTTAAAATTTTCAATATTAGTTAGGATGAGGTGTTTGATGAGCCTGGTATGTCTAAAGACAAACCTCCCAATGATGATAGTAGTGATACACCCCAAAAGAAGGATATTGAGGTTGCTCCTCCTATTGATTTGAGTCTCCTATTGAGACTCCTACACCACCTCCTCAACCCAAATCATATTTTGAGCTTGATTCTAATAATTCTACAGAAAGTGTACCTTCTAATGATTTTATAAGTTTCTAGATCATTAGGTATAGAGAGAGGAGAGTTATTATACCTCCATATAGGTTTAACCATGCTAATATGGATTTTTTTCTTTCCATGTATCCCATGATCTTGGTAGTGAGAACCCCCAAAGTTATAAAAAGGATGTTAATGATAGAAAATAGAAACATTGGATTGCTTCCATGGATTATGGTATAAAATAATTTAAGAAAAACTATACCTAGTCCATTGTTAATAATACACTTACTACCAAGGTGATAAGATGTAAATAAATATTTATGATAAAGGAAGAAAACACAGTAGGGAATACAATCAAATATAAATCTAGATTAGTGGACAAAGGTTTCCTTCAAAGATAGGGATTGGATTATTATGAAATATTTTTTCCTGGAGTTAAGTTGTAACAACTGGGCCCCTCTGAGAGCATAGACACCCCGCCTTTTTAATATGATCATCGGGTCCTGACCCGCCAGGTACCACCGGTTTATATGGATACTTTTCTTCCTATATATCCCAGTATCTTGATAGTTAGGACCCTCAAAGTTACAAAAAAGGTTATTAATAACAAAAAACATAAACACTAGATTATTTCCATGGATTATGAGATAAAATCCTGTAATAAAAACTATACCTAGTACATTGTTAATAATTCACCTACTACCAAGGTGATAGGCTATAAATATATCTTTTAGAAAAATGAATATTACATGTTAGGGAATAAAATCTAATATAAAGTAAGACTAGTGGCCAAAGGTTTCCTTCGAAGAGAAGGAGTGGATTATTCTGAAATATTTTTTCCTGTAGTTAAACTATAATAATTGAGCCTCACTGATAGCATAGGTACCCCACCTTTTTAGTATTTTTGTCGGGTCTTAACCTACCAAGAACCACTAATTTCCCTGTGGACACATGTTATTCCACCTAGGGCCCACCCACGTGTCTAAAAGAATCATCAGACTAATGATTTCTCTCATAAACCAACACATGTTCTTTTAGTGTGATTTTTTCTCAGTCACATACACCCTAGGAAACTTAAAGGACCCATCCTGACACCACTCTAGGCCAAGATCGCTTAAGTATGGAATTTTAATTAGGTAGGATCCCAAAAAGAAAGGTGAACCTTATTGACATGGGTAGTCATATTTATTCTTTTAAGTATAACTTTTCCGGGGGTGTTACACTCTTCCCCCTTTAAATCATAATTCCTTAATTATAGCCCCCACACTTCAAACTCAAGTAGGCACTTCCAGCTAGGTATTGGATCTGATGTCATTTTTCATGACTCAGCATCCTCGAGCCATGAACCTTGTCATCTAATCCCATGGGTATCCAATAATACCTTTGGTTTCCTTCCTAACACACTACAGTTTATTATCCACGGGGGTCACTTATCATATTAATGTCTATCTTCATATGACAACGTGTGTTCTTTCAGTTTTCTTTATCCCCACTCACACAATCCCTAGGAAAAATCCCATGAGGTCAACTATCCTGACACTAATCCATGCCAAACATGCTTAACTGTGGAGTTATAACCAGGTAGGATCCCAAAATGAAAGGTGCACCTTGTTTACATGGTTAATAACATTTAGTCCTTTAAATATCACTTTTCAATATGTGTTGCACTCTTCACCCATTTAAATCATATCATCCTCATTGTGGACCCCACATTTCAACCTAGGTAGTGCCACCACACTTTTGGCTAGGTACACCTTTGATACCACTGAACAACTGGGCCTTGCTGATAGCATGATACCTAACCTTTTTAATATGGTTGTCGGGTCCTATCTTGATAAACACCACCAGTTTCCCCACAAACACATGTTATTCTACCTTGGGTCCCATCCACATGCTTGAACAGATCATCAAACTAATGATTATCCCTATAGGATAACAGATGTTCTTTCATTGTGTTTTTTCCTCACTCACACACACCCTAGGAAACTTTTTAGAGTGTCACTCATCCTGACACTACTCTAGGACAAGCATGCTTAACTGTGGAGATCTAATCAGGCAGAATCCTAAAAAGAAAGGTGCAACTTATTGATATGGGTATTGATATTTTTTCTGTTATATCTCACTTTCCCACAAGTGTTACACTCTCCACCCATTTAAATAACAACATATTTATTGTAGAACCTACATTTCAACCTATGAAGTGTCACCACAATTCTGGATGGGTACCCCTTTGATGCCACTGTAACAAATGGGCCTCGATGACAATACAGAAAACCCAAATTTTTAATATGGTCATCGGTTTCTAGCCCACTAGGCACCACCAGTTTCCCCACAGACACATGTTACTCCCCTCTTCGGGCCCACCCACATGTCTAAATGTATCATCAAACTAATAAATGCCCCCATAGTCCAGCACATGTTCTTTCAGTGTTCTTTATTCTCACTCACATACCCTAGGAAAGATCTGAGGAGGTCCCCCATCCTGATACTACTCCAAGTCAAGCTTTCTTAATTGTGGAAATATAATAAGATAGGCTCTTGAAAAGAAAGGTGATCCTTATTGGCATGAGTATTAACATTTAGCCTTTTAAGTCTCACTTTTCCAGGGGTGTTACATAAGAATACTTCTATTAGACTCTTTCTTACTTTTGCTGCTCATTTTGATCTGTATAGAGAACAAATTAATATTAAAATTGTCTTCTTGCATGGTGATCTGGATGAAAAACTATACATGAAGCCTCCTGCTAGTTTTTCACATGAATTCAAGTCTAAACAGGTCTATTTATTAAATAAATATCTTTATTTTTTAAAGAAAGCTTCTAGATAATGGTATATAAAATTTGATTCATTAATGTTGCAGTATAATTTCAATAAGAGTAAGTTTAATGCACGTGTTCATTTAAAATACATTAAAAACCACATGCTATATATTCTTATGTATGTTGATGATATGTTGTTAATATTTAGTGATATTAAATTGATCACCATTGATAAAATGCTAGTGAAAACAGATTTATAAATGAAATATTTAGGTAGTGATAAGAAGATTTTGGATGAAGAAATTATTAGGGATAGAAAACAAATATTGCTTTACTTATCTTAGCATGCTTATTTGCTTGAAGTTCTTAAGAGATATGTGTTTGATGTAGTGAAACTGGTCAGTATTCCTTTTTCTCATCATTTTAAGTTAACATTTTCTCAATCTCCTATCACTACCAATGATATTGAATATATGAGTAGAATTATATATGCTAATTCTATGGGTAGAATTATGTATGTTATGATCAGTACTAGACGGGGTGTATCCTTCTCTGTGTGCATGTTGAGAAATTTTATGGGAAATCCGAGTAAGACACACTAACATGACCTTAAGTGGATGTTAAGATACATTTCTTCTACCATGTCTCTTTCAATTTTTTATGGTAGGAATTTAAGTTCTTCATACTTAATGACTGGATTTATAGACTCTGGTTATGCTGACAATAATGATATTAGAAAATCACTGACTGGTTTTGATTTCACTGCACAAGGGGAACAATTTTTTGGAAATTAAATATGCAATTGGTTGTGGCACTTTCAACCATTGAGGCCGAGTATATTTCTTTAACACAGGTTATCAAGGAAGTTGTTTGGATTAATGGTTTGATTGCTAAACATGGTTTTTGTGATCATGTCCTTATAGTTTCACTGTGATTCTCAATCTCACTTAAATTTTTCCTGGAACCTATTATGTCATGGTAGGTCCAAGCATATAGATATATTAGGTTTTATTTCATTAGAGAGGTTATCGAAAGTGGAACAATGTGTATCAATAAGATAAACACCAATGACAACCCAACTGATAGTTTGACTCGGGATGTGGGTTTGTCTAAATTTTGGAACTGTTGAGATATCATGAACATGGTTCCACTTGAAAAACATTAGGTGCAAGGAAAACACCCCTAGATTCTTTTGTAAACGGTGAATATTTGTTGATTTTAGCAGGCTTGTATGATTTAAAAATGAAACAAATCTCTTGTTAGTTTGTTGTGTAAGATGTCATGTTTTATATCTTCATTATTTTCTTCTAGTTTACTTCATTTTATTCTGGCATTTATGGTTATTATCTTATATGATATCTTCTGTTCATCCATATGTTTTTTATTTCATGTGTAAGTTGTTTGTTCTCACCTATTGAGGGTGAGTATAGCATCAAATGGGAGTGTATTATGTCTCCCTTTGCGCTAAGAGATTATCTTATATTTGATCCCGAAAATATATTGTGTATCAACTCTACAGAAAAGTGTGCATTTTTACACATCATGGGTAACTTCATATGCATGGTCTGAAAGATATTACGTATCACCTCAGTGGATATTATGTATCATCCTTTGTGGTGATCATTGGATCTTGAGTGGTGAGGGTTGAGTTGATCATGGTCGTCCATCTATGTTGTGTCGTTGCATCAAGCCTCGGTTGTCGAACTTTATTAGTGCCCTACCCACTTGAACCAGTAAACATTCGATGGTTTTGGATTTTTGCCTTCAAGTTTGAACCAGATATAGAGTTTAATTATGAGAAGATTGTTCTTCCATTAACTGGTAGATGTGTTGTTGTTATTGTAATGAGTTCGTCCCGGAGTTGTTGTCCGGTGGAGACTCATCACTGGTACCCATAGGGAGCTCATAGCTTGTTCCGTCATTGATTCCCAGAGCTTGAAGATGAACCAAGGCACCTTTTGGATATCTTTTGCAAGTTGTACCCAATCAATAATAAGTATGTCTGGTCTTTAAGTTTCTTGTATCCATTTGCTTTGCGTGTTTTAAGTTCTTGCACTTATGGGTTGCCTTTGTCTTTGTTTGCTCGTTTTTGTACTCTCGTTTTGAGCATTTATAAAGATAGGGATATATTGATGTTCTTGTTATTGAGTAGGACCAAAGCGGTCCGAACCCAAATTATATCGTTGTGTCCCTCTTTACTACTTTCTTTAATTTGTTAGTTGCTCATCTTGAATCATTGTTATCGCTACTTCTGCTTTTGTTATTCATCATTCGTTCAATCTCGATTTTCAAACTCATTAACAAATTGGAACCCATTTATACGAGAATCTTGGTCATTGCATGAGGGTGTATCATTAAGATTGTTGGAGGAAATGAGGATAATAATGTACTTGAATTATGGTAGAGAAAAACCAGTGAGCCGTTTTTTTACATAAACCCTAGTTGAACTATACAATTAATGTTCTTCTCACTATAGCTTGTTCCCCTACGGGTGTACCAGGCCTCGAGTCTCGAATGCTAACCGCAACCTAACTAGGTAAAACTAGTCTATCCACGTTGTCATGTACTGTTGAGACGTTAAATCGCACGGTGGTTAAATTACCTCGACCGAAACCTACAACCAGCGGGAATCGAACACTGGACTTGATGGTCACAGCCCCCAAGCCTAATCGCTGGGCCACCCCCTGTGGGGGGCTCATTGAGCCATATTACACTATAGTTCTCTTGAATTGTCACCCCTCACCTTGAACCCTGCCAATACCACTAGACAATGATGTTCTCATTATACCATTAGGGTATAATGATGTTCTCATGTTATTTATGTATATAAATCCATATTTTTATGTAATTTACTCACATTCCCACCCCTCAAAATCTTTGGATGTGGCACTAGGTTACCTATCGTAAAACTTGTTTTGATCCTTGTATAAATTTTAATTTTTTAAAATATCGTATATATATATATATATATATATAATTTTCAACAAGGAAATTTATGTTGGGGAGAATCCCGAATCCGGGCCGAAAATTGCTTGCCAAAAAATATCGTGAGAAACCCAACGAAATATGGAAGCGATATGAGAAGAATAAATAAATCAACACGCAGGTTTTTTTTAACGTGGAAAAACCATCCCATGCGGAGGATTAAAAAACCACGGGGCAATTCCCAAAATATCCACTATGAATCAGAGAGTACAAATAATCCAAGTAATGCCCAAACTTGAATTACAAAAAAGAGAGCGTAGAAAACCTGTGTGAAAATTACACCCCGATACGCCTCTGCCTTCTCTCTGATAAACGTCCCGCTGACGCCATGTATCGGAAGATCAATCTGTGACAAAATGCCACCCTTCTGTCGACGAAATGTCACTACCTCAGAGATCTTCACCCGAACATGCGTCAACCTCGCACCAGCTTGCGACACCCGAAAGATCTCGCCATCATGATGTACCGCCGATCTCCAATCGGGACACGCCACCTGATCACCGCTATCAGGCAGACTTTCGATACGTGGCCCCGATCATCAATTTCGTAGCCGCTGCTCTGCACCTGTCAAACGCCGACGTGCCATCGTCGTCGTGCCACACGGGCCACCGCAAACGCGGCAACCCCATTCCGGGTCTCCCTTGCCGGCTACATCTTGTTGGCACACCTTTTTCTCTTTTCTGAAATATGTTTCTGCATCCTTCTTATATAGACACCAAGTCCATAATAATCAATTAATGCAGTCAACATCCATTATTCCATCCATTAATATTGAGAATTAAATATCCATTAATGTTGGGAGAAAATCTTCAATTAATGGTGATATAAATCTCCCCATTAATAATTTGCATCTCTCATCAATAAATGTGATGAATCCCTCCATTAATAATTTTCTTCTCTCATTAATAAATGTGATGAATCTCAACAATCTCCCCCTTCATCACATTAATGAATGGAACCATCCAACAAACCCAGTTGGAAAGAAAATATGTCGGTATCACACCAACCATCATCAACTGTAGAAAAATATGATGACGTCCTTCTGCACTTCTGATAAAAAAATATCAGCTCCCCCTGCAAAAAGAAAATCAAACGCCGAAATCTTCGTCACATTTGTATCTTCACCATCCTGCTGAACAAGACAAGAACCAGAAACATCTGGCTCCCCCATAATAGTGATTACCACATAATATGGAGCACCTGCAGGAATAAACTACTCCCCCTGCTCAACATCCCATAAGCGGATATGTGTATCACCTCTCTCAACCTGCTTTATTTTCCAAACTTTATTTTTCTCCACGCACGCATCTGCGATCCTCTTCAAAGCTTCCAAAATACTCACGTTAAACTGCAAGCACAAATCAACCTCCCTCTGATACCACTTGTTGGGGAGAATCCCGAATCCGGGCCGAAAATTTCTTGCCAAAAAATATCGTGAGAAACCCAACGAAATATGGAAGCGATATGAGCAGAATAAATAAATCAACACGCAGGTTTTTTTAACGTGGAAAAACCCTCCCATGCGGAGGATTAAAAAACCACGGGGCAATTCCCAAAATATCCACTATGAATCAGAGAGTACAAAGAATCCAAGTAATGCCCAAACTTGAATTACAAAAAAGAGAGCGTAGAAAACCTGTGTGAAAATCACACCCCGATACGCCTCTGCCTTCTCTCTGATAAACGTCCCGCTGACGCCATGTATCGGAAGATCAATCTGTGACAAAATGCCACCCTTCTGTCGAAGAAACGTCACTACCTCGGAGATCTTCACCCGAACATGCGTCAACCTCGCACCAGCTTGGGACACCCGAAAGATCTCGCCATCATGATGTACCGCCGATCTCCAATCGGGACACGCCACCTGATCACCGCTATCAAGCAGACTTTCGATACGTGGCCCCGATCATCAATTTCGTAGCCGCTGCTCTGCACCTGTCAAACGCCGACGCTCCATCGTCGTCGTGCCACACGGGCCACCGCAAACGCGGCAACCCCTTTCCGGGTCTCCCTTGCCGGCTACATCTTGTTGGCACACCTTTTTCTCTTTTCTGAAATATGTTTCTGCATCCTTCTTATATAGACACCAAGTCCATAATAATCAATTAATGCAGTCAACATCCATTATTCCATCCATTAATATTGAGAATTAAATATCCATTAATGTTGGGAGAAAATCTTCAATTAATGGTGATATAAATCTCCCCATTAATAATTTGCATCTCTCATCAATAAATGTGATGAATCCCTCCATTAATAATTTTCTTCTCTCATTAATAAATGTGATGAATCTCAACAATTTATTCTCAACTTTTTTTTTGTTAAAAAAAATCATTTTCTACTTTTTTTATCAGATGTCTAAAGTGGGAAAAATGTTTTCATAAAAAACTCCAGTTTTCCATCCCCAAAATCTGGGATTATTTTTTCAGAAAAAGCCAAGTGCGGGGCAAAATCTTCCGAAGCGCCAGTTTTTCTTCGCCCGAATTCAGAAGCAAGACATTTTTTTTAAAGTCATACGGCTTTGATTATGAACATTTATTAAACACGGCATTGACCACCTAAAGGTGACATCGGATCCCCTCCTTTATTTAAAAATAATACTTAAACAATTAATAAAAAATTAAAAAATTATTTAACAAAATGTTGTAAAATTAAATTAAACACGCACTTAATTGAAGTAAAATTAATTTTTAATTGTATAATTTTAAAAATTGTGATTCATTTTTTAATTTTCATCTTTTCATGATTTAAATTTCTATTTGTTATGACAATAATAAAAATATTTATTTTAAGAAAATTCTATTTTTTATAATATTTAAATCTATAATTATTATTTAAAATATTGTTCATAACAAATAAAATTATTGTAAAGCTATAGTTTTTTTTGAATAAAGATATTTTTAAATTAATTATTATACAATTATCGTAAAACAGGAATTGTTTAAAGTAAATATTATTTTAATTACATAAATTCGAAATACGGCTAAATAATTTAATTATTTTAGTTTGAAATTAAATACAAATTCAATAAAGTAACAAAAATTATTTTTACTAAACGTTATAATAATAATCATGAAATAAAATTTATTGTTTGAAATTTTGTAATTATTCTCTAATCCCTAATCCCCCTTCGGTCCCACAAACCACCAATCACCGGGAAGTTAGAAGCGCATCGGAAACTATGCCCTCCGGAACATTGGAGATAACCCACAAACTCAATGGACTCAAATATAAAAATATATATGTAAATATAAAAAAATATTTTATAAATATATAAAAAATTAATTATATTAGTATATATAATTATACAGATAAATATATAAATAAAAAATAATTATATATATATATATATAGAGAGAAAGAGAATTCGTAAAATATTGAAGAAATCTGAATGGTGATGTGGTAACGGTGTTCCCTATGCATAAGGAGCTCCGGGGTTCAAATCCCTACAGGTTCAGGCACGCACACGGGTGGATTAGTAGTGATATCGAGCGAGAGCGAGCACTGATAAAGGGCAGGGCGTGGATTGGACTAGTGGCGGGGGTGAGCACTGATAAAGGGGGTTGTCATGACGAGAAAGGGTGAGGTGGACACTCAAATAATTCTAAAAAACATCTTAACACTGATATGCACACTCTTCATCATCGTTTTCTAATGCTGATAAAAGGTGATTTTATCAATGATAAAATAAGCATTGATAAAGAGTGTGCCGATAAAAAAAGGTGCTTGCAAGATCAACAGTGTTTTAGATAAAAATCATTTCTAACACTGATAAAATCCAAATATGCAATAATGAAAAAGAATATTACGCATGCTTCCTCATGTAACCCCTTTTCCACAAAACAAATAGCGAAAGAATCTTAAGCATCCTTCAGAAAGAATCTTATGCAAATCCTTTGAATCTCCACATTGCCTCTATCTGACTTATCAAGGGGTAACATTCAATTGCCAACATTCAGTCGCCTTGTATCTGAATATCTAAACACAAGTCGTGCAACTCTCCCATCTCCATCCTGCACACAAAGTCAGACTACTAGATTCATTCCATCTAGTAGTTCTAGCAACTTTTCTGAAAATGGTTTTCACACAACTTGAGTCTAACAATCCCCCACATGAGATTCATTTTCAAGCTTCACTACCAAGTCCTCCGTCAGCACCCGCAAACCTTCTTCCACTCTCAAACTTCCATTCCAGTCGTGTGGTCCCCCCCACCTTGCTTCCAATTATCCCATCCTGACGGGCACAACACCGCCTCAACATATCCCAGACTGCAACCATCGTAAGCATATCTATCGGATTTCGTGCTCCATCCATCTTTTGTAGACCCAACACTTTATCCTTCAACAACTTTTGGATGAAGTGATACTTCAACTGAATGTGATTTGTCCTAGATTGAAACATCAGATTATTGGCTAAGTGGATCACACTTTGTGAATCATAGAACACACCTCTAACTTCCTACATTTTTTTGAGATTCTCTAATAGCCCCTTCATCAAAATCAACTCATTCTCAGCTTCTGTTAATGCAACTTACTTCACATCCATTGTCAAAAGTGAAATTATCAGTTGAGGCTTCGACATTCAGTGCACAAACTTGCCTCTGAAATTGAGCACATCGCTTTCGGTTATAACATCCCGACTCGACTGACTCTTTGAATAATAACCAGACGGGTTCGCCATGCGACCCCATGTGTGTCTTCTCGTACGTCAGAGACTGAAGACTAGCTGTAGAGGTCTAATATGGTACCATGGGGAGTCTACACCCCATATCAAAGTGCACAATCTTAGATAAATAAACCAAACATCATACCCATCCATAAGCATTAGAGTATGCATAAACAATAACTGAATGAAACATGCTATAATAAAATGAAATGTTGCATACAAACCCAAATAACCATACTCTCATACACAACTCATCGTCCACTGGGTCGATGCCATATACCAAATTAAACAGTTGAAAAGAAATACTTACGACTCTACAACCAACTCTGAGTCGTTCCATATAGCTGGTCTCCAAAACCATGTCGAGTTGCCCACCTCGATCATAAGACTCCACGTGAGCGGCTCTGCTCTGTCATGCATTACTGGGCCTTCGCCCTATCCATCGTGTATCTATGCTCAACCTGAATGCAGACATAAGGTCTGTACACACACCGAGGTGTATGTACTAGGGGTGAGAAATGAATCTCAGTAGGTCGTCCCCAACGGTGAACCTATAACCTGGTGTCATAAGTGCATGCACATGCAATATGCCCAGCCTAGCTAAATAGCTTGAATAAAAAAAACACCATTGATCCTTAGGCGTATGTGTTGAAGTTGGTGTCCTAGAACTAATTGTTTATACTTTGATTACATGCATACTCAATGATTTGAATATTAATAAAATATCTTATTACATATTGTTCATTTTTCTGCATAACTTTAATGTAATAATGTCATAGAGTATCGATCGCATTGATATGATCGTAGCACTTTCCCTGCTATGATGATAATCTTGAAATTCCATGGCGATCTTCATAAATATAGTTCTATGACCAGATATCACTCTATAATGGGATACATAGAACGTGACCGTCAGGTGTGAGTACTCGTAAGCGGATGAAGTTGAAGTTGGTGTCCTAGGAATAATTGATTATACTTTGATTACATATACATTCGATGTAGGAATATTAATTAAACATCTTATTATATATTGTTCATTGTTATGCACGTCAAACCGCCGCTAAATATTTTTCGAACAAAAATTTAGCGGCGGTTTTTAGAACGGCCGCGAAAAAACCGCCCCTAATTTTTTAAATTTTTTTTATTTTTTTTAAAAATATTTTCTAAAAAAATTTAATTTTTTTAACGACAGTTTTTTTAAAAAACTGCTGCGAAATAGCGGCGGTTTTTTGAAAACCGCCGCAAAATTTAATAATTTTTTTTTAATTTTTTTTTAAAAAAATTTAAAAAATATTTATTATTTATTATTTATTATTATTTTTTCATTTACAATAAAATATAGTTTATTATTTATAATTTTATATATTTATAATGTGTCAATTAATTAATAATTATAATTATTAGTTTTTTAAACGGAAAGAAAATTTTAAATAATTAGAAGAACAGACTTCGACATCAAATGACCATAACCTCTGATCCGAGAGTCCATTTCAGCTCCACAATCAATCAAATCGAAGCTTATCAAATGAGAAAAAACTAAGTGAGATTTAAATCACGTGATAATCAAAGGAAAAAAATATATATTCAAAATTCAAAAGTCAAAAATCAAACTCGAACTTCAAACGACCATAACTTTTAATTCGGGTGTTCGTTTGGGCTTTACCACATATCAAATCGAAGCCTGCGACGAGCTCTACACCACATAGTTATGGTTCTAACTCTTTGAGTATTGCACCCCTTTTTATTCCACCATAAATGCCCATAAGGTCTCCGAAACAGAGGTTTTAGTTGCAGACATCGATTTCTTAAAATTCAAAAGGTTATAAATTTCGATCCAGGTGTCTGTTCGGCCTGTACCATATATCATATCAAAGATTATTTCACTATCTTCGATTTGACGGGTTGTGACACTAGAAAATGAGTATCAGATCATATTTATGACCATTTCAACATTTTTAGGGTTTTTAGAGGTTCTTAACGTTTTATGATTTAATTAATTAATTAATTAATTAATTAATTAAATATTATTTATTTATTTATTATGTACACATTAACTATTAAATTTTTTTTAATTAATTATTAATTATTAATTATTAATTATTAGTTTATTAATCATTATTTATTTATTTATTTATTATTTATTTATTTATTCGTTATTCATTATTTATTATTTATTTATTGTTAATTAATTAATTATTATTTATTAATATAAGTTATCAATTATTAGTTATTAGTTATTATTAATAATTAATAATTAATTAATTATTATTTATTTATCTATTTATTTAGTTATATATTTATTTCTTTATTATTTATTATTTATTATTTATTCTTTAATTTTTATTCTTTATTCTTTATTCTTTATTCTTTATTTTTGATTTACAAAATATTAATTTATTATTAGTTTATTATTCATTTATTAATTATTAATTATTAATTAATTAATTATTATTAATTAATTAATTATTAATTTTATAATTAGCAATTATTAATTATTAGTTACTATTAATTATTAATTATTAATTAGTAATTATTTATCTATCTATTTATTTATGTATTTATTTATTTATTATTGATTATTTATTGATTATTTATTAATTAAATATTAATTAATTATTAAATATTGAATATTGCATATTAAATATTAAAATTAAAATATTAATTATTAATGATGAATTATTCATTTTATAATTATCAATTATTAATTATTTATCTATTTATTTATGTATGTATGTATTTATTTATTATTTATTATTTATTAATTTATTTTTAATTTACTAAATATTAATTTATTATTAGTTTATTATTCAATTTATTTATTTATTATTTATTTATTTATTTATTGTTAAATATTTATTAAATATTTATTAATAATTTATTAATAATTTATAAATTATTTATAAATTTATAAATATAAATTATAAATTCTTAATTCTTAATGATCAATTATTAATTATTAGTTATTATTAATTATTAATTATTAATTATTAATTATTAATTTTTTATTATTTACTATTTACTATTTATTATTTATTATTTATTATTTATTATTTATTATTTAATGATTTATTTATTTATCTATTATTTATTAGTTTATTATTATAATTTATTTATTTATTATATATTAAATTATTTTTTAATTAATTTATTATTTATACATTACTTATATATATATATTATGTTATATAATATATAATATATATTATATATTGTATATTATGTATTATGTATTATGTATTATATATTGTCTATTATATAATACATAATATAAAATTCATAATAAATAATATATAATATATATTATATAATATATAATATATATTATAAAATATATATTATATATAATACATTATATATTATATATTATATATTATAAATTATATATTAGATATTTTATATTATGTATTATATGTTATATTATATATATATATATATATTATTAATTATTGATTATTGATTAATAACTATTGATTAATAATTATTTAGTTTGTATCTATTTGTTATGTATTACTTGTTTTTCAAATTAATATATATATATATATATATATAAGTATATTAAATTCGATTTATTGACCACATGAAGAGTTTGCTGAAGTGGTAAAGTCTTTGGAGAATAAACAAGAGGTAAGGAGTTCAAATCTTACCAACGCAGAATTTATATATATGACATGAGCATGTGCATGGAGATGGATGGGCATGTGCGTGGAAATAAATAATAAATAAATAAATAGATAAAAATTAAAAAAATGATTTAGCGGTGGTTTAAACCGCCGCAAAAAAAACCGCCGCTATTTATTTCCCGAAGCACGATTTAGCAGCGGTTTTCCAAAACCGTCGTAGAACGATTTAGCGGCGGTTTAAATCGCCGCTAAACGAAACAAAAAACCGCAGCTAAATACAAATTTTGGCGTAGTGTTGAAATGCTATGAAAATATTCTTAATATAGTTCTACGGTTGGATAACATACTATCGTCAGATGTGAATATTCATGAACAGATGATGCTTCTTCTCATGAAGTTCATGCTTGGTAATCTTCAAGACATGATGTTCACGCTTGGTAATCTTCAAGATGAGAAATTATGAGAACATACCCACCAATAAGAATTCTGTATGTTTTGATGTCATCCGATATTTCTATCTACGAGCATGTGTAATGATCCTCAGACTTTAAGACTATCATTAGTGCATGTCATGACTTGCACACTTAGATTTTCTGATAAAAACCATCACTCCATATACTGGTGGGAAGTAGAGTACGTTGGGTGCATCACGATTGACATGTCATTAATGGATAAGTTGAGAAAAGATTTGTCCATTCCATCTTTATAGGAGTTGATATCTCGACCCTTTGATTGAAATATAACCATCGTCTAAATTCCATGACCATGGTGTATCGATGTGTTTATTTCAGATAATTAAAGAAAGATGCATCGAGTATATATATAGGTTGATGATACCGTTGTGAAACCTGCTTGATGAGATATTGTGACAAAGAGATTATATTACACAGTGAACGTTTGTATGTGGTTATTGAAGTTGCGACATTAAATTCATTTTCTTAGGTGTTTTGACCTATTATTAGAAAGTAATTTTGGATTTTAGTCAAGCCCGCCAAATGCCTACAAGAAAGAATTCTAGAGGGTCACACACTAAGTGTTTCCGTTGATCTTGATTAAATTCTATTTGAATTTAATTAATGGAATAAATATTATTCTCAAGACCGATGAATAATTTTATTCAAGTTATATTGACCGCATAAGTTAAATAAATATTTATTCACTGATATGTGAATATATATATATATATATATATATATATTGAATATTTAATATATATTTATTCGTCGGTATGTTAATTAAATATTTATTTATGAATAAAAATATTTGTTCAGGTATTTAATAAATATCAAGGAGTTCGAACAAATCATGACTGTGTTCAGTGATATATAATTATTTACAAGTCGGTAAAAATTATTTATCATTTGCACAAGATGGTGCACACCACAAAATAATAATAATAATATTATTTTGTGACATGAGGTTTATTAAAGGTTTTAATACTATTTAAGGGACGACATGTAATTAAACAATATTCTAACCTAAACCCTAACCCTATAAATACCCCATTATGGCTATTGTGTAGGTAATAAAAAAAGAGAAAATTGTTACGCACATCAAATTCTCTTTCGGTTCCTTCATCTCTCTGCTTCTTAAGAATGAGAATGTAAGAGAGATTTTTTCAAGACTGAAGAATGAGTGATCAAGAATGAACAATGCAATACATTCGATTTGCTGCGCTAGCACCCAGAGATCGTGTGATGTGGCTCAAATATCATTGGAGCACGTGTGGATCACTGCTAGATGAATTATACCCTTAAATCCTCATAAGTGCAACGAAAGCAATCCGAAAGAGTCTTTTCGGATGATTGACATCGACTACGAAGAAAGAAACCTAATATGAGATGATTGCTTTCTTCCAATCTAAATAAATTAATTATAAACTTAAAGTGAAAAATACTCTATTGGGGTTTGAGGAAATTGAAATTAAAAGAAATTTTAATTATCTCTTCGCCCATCACGCGCTTCCATTGCACCCAAAACCTTTTATTGGTATCAGAGTAGTCACATTTAATTTTATAATTATTTATTTGATTATTGATCGATGCACAATTGTGGTTAGATTTTCATTTCATGCCATTCATTCTTTAATAAAATTTGAATTAACATGCTTAGATATATTAATCATGATTCGTTCAGTGTTTCATTTTCTTAAAGGTCTAAGAATAGAAGAACAATAAGAGATGCCATTAAGAACTACCATTTTTTTGGCCCGTAAGACAGGGTTACACGGTCTGCACTCGAAAGTATACACAGTGTACCCTACTGCTCTGTATCTAGATGTGCCGAGGGATACACGTTGCACCATGCAATTACTACATGTGGTGAATTTATTCCACACCGCGTGTAGATCAGGCCAGACTGGCACATGGGTTTCTGGATTACATGGCGTGTATCGGTGTACACATCGTGTAGTCTATACAGGTTAGTGGTGTAAATCGTGCAATCCATGTGGTCATTATACATGCTCAAAACTGTGTGATACTGACAAACTAGAGAATTTATGATATACACAACGTGCATGCGATGTACATGGCATGCAGTTCATCAATTCCCACGTTCGAAAAACACACTGAAGACCCAGATATGCATCCTAGGCACATGGAAAGCAAAACACACGGTGTGCAGCTGGTTTGTACACGCCATGTAGTCCGGGTGAGGTACACGCCGCAGAGCCAAGCGTGTACCCTGGATACACAACAACCAAGATACATGGTGTGTAGGTAGTCTGTACATGCATTGTGGTCTCCCATTAAAGGGAAAAATTAAAAATTAAATTAAATTGAAAAATTACAACATTAAAACTTCATTTTATTGATTGATACACCATTGTGGTTTTGACAATTTAATAATGGTTTTACAGAATTTTAAATTCTTAATTAATTTATTGTAATAAAAATGTAATTATTGGTTCTGTTGTTTATTTCCCATGAATTCCATAAATGCTGGGTATCTCCAATTAAGTTCGGATGATCATTAAGATGGAAGAGAATTAATTAATTAATTAATTTAAGCAAGTTTATCTTAATAATAAAGAATGAATAAAGAAATTAATGCTTGCTTGTTACTTTTTCATATTCGTTGCATGTATGACCGATCACAAGCTTGACCAAGACCTATACATGTGTTGGAATTTATTTAATTAAATTTATTGCATGAGTTTGTAATTATTTAATATTAAATTAAATGATGGTCTGTGTGTCATCCCTCCCTCCATTTTTACATAGGACTTGCATGTCCAAGGATAATTATGTAATCCCCTTTAACCAATCCTTTGGTTCCCCTCACTTACTTATGAGTAATAAATATTTATAATTAATGGTGCATCCTAAGATGCGTGTAGTCAATTCGATATAGAATAATGATGATGTCAACTCGATGATACAAAAGTTTACAAGTGGAATGATATAACTCATGCTAAGAATAGAAAATGGAGTTATCCCCTAGTTCATTAGTTGATTTAATATTCGCTCATTAAATCAACCATTCGATAAGCTCATGATTAGGTCATTTACTTTATTTATTTATTTCTGTCTATGAATTATTTATTTTATGTATGCAATATTGCAGTCACATAAATAAATGGATTAATATGCAATGATAGAATTTAAATAAATATATTATGCATAAATGTTTTATCCAACATGGTTAATTAATTAAGAAAAATCCTCTTAATATTAAAAATACATGTAAAGGATAAAATAAGATAAAATTTATGCATAATAAATTAACATCCCTCAATTAAATATTAAGTCAAACTTATCCTTGTATTACTTGATTATGAATGAAACCAATAGAACTAAGTGCATGACCATCCCTTGTTGGGATACTTACTTTTATAAGGGGACATATTATGAAGGTTTTGGTTTGAATTAACCATTTTACATCAATAGGAGTATCCCTTTCTAGACTTAGTGTAATTTGGAGGAAAGTGTTGAGGAAATCCAAGTGAGGATTATAGGATTGGGGAGTCTACTCAATGGATCAAGGAGATGAAAGCATGTAGTTGGCAAAGACATGCCTACCTAAATACCTTCAAATAGCTTGACCAACCCTTGTTAGGGTTATGTGAAGAAAAATATGGATCGTTTTCATTAGAATGTCCTAGAAACTAGACATTCTATGTTCAATGATGAGGGCTATTGGGACTTGATAAAATAGTGAGAGATTTAATAAAAGCACTTAATTTATTATATCTCAAATAGTTCGTAATCAAGCAAAGTACTAATAATATGATCTTTTAAATTGTAGAAAAATGTAAAGATCATCATCCACACTATCCCTTTGATCTATATTGGAGAAATGATATCTACTAACTGGCAGTAAATTCTAGGAATGCTACTGAAGCCTTCAAGTTGTTTTGCACCACAAATGGAAATCATATGTGCTAGAACCCTCACTTCATGATCCACCTTCTAAGGAGATGAGTGATGAATAGTTCCTAGTTTATGAGAAACATATGAATGACATAGTCTATGTTCAATGTTTGATGCTTTAATCTATGTCTAGTGAGATCATGAAGTCTCATGAAAATATGGATGTGTATAGAATGCCCGACCATCTCCGTGGCCAATATTAGGAGAGAGATATACAAGAGCGGTTTAAGATCTCCAAGGATATTTTTCTAGAGAAAGCTCGGAGAAGGTGCTATGGATGGGCCTCATGTAGTCAAGATTGTTTTCTACATTAAGTGCATAGCGGTTCTAGGGTTTAAACTCCCTAAAGAACTGATCAATGATCCCATTCTTGCATCACCCTCTCAAAGATTCTCCAGTTTTGTTGTGAATTTTAATATGAACAACATTGAGAAGTATCTGCCAGATCTTCTCAATATTCTTTCCCAAGTGGATAAGGAGACAAAATGCAAAAGGTCTTCGGTCCTTATGGTGAACAAGTGAAAATGCCAAGTGAAAATCCCCAAGGCCAAGTCTTCTTTGCAACGACCTTCCAAGAAGAGAAAGATCAAGGGGAAAGTAAGGGAACAAGATTCTGTTTTTTTTGTATGTGGAAAGAAGGGCCACTGGAATAAAAACCTTACCTAAACTAATAAGAAAGGGGAAGCTTCAGGTACATTTTTTATCAAGTGAAATTTTTATGTTTCTACAAACTGAGTATTAGATACAGTTTTTGGTGCTTGAAACACACAAATTTTATGCATATTTTTAAAAAAATTTCAATGGTTTTAAATGGATTCTTAATCTAAATGACCACGATTTTCAATGTTTTCATTAAATGGTGGGTAATTTGAAACGAGGAATGAAAATGGTTTTGAATGGATAAAAGAAGGTTATTTTAAAATTTGGAATTTAATTATGGAATATGTTGAATTTTATGTATGTATTTGAAACTTATTAATGTTTTTCAGGTGTATGTTAGAAAATAGGTTCCAAGACAAACATGCCCTCAACCTGGTTCACAAGCCTCATAGATAGGCCTGAATAGGTCTGACCATCCAAGCACAGTTCAGGGAGAGCCCACATGGGTTAGCGTTGGCATGTGATCTTGAATATTACTATGAACATTGTGGCCCCAAAGGCCCACGTGGGCTGAGCGATGCAGCTCAGCCCATTTCTATGTGTGGGTGTGTATACAAGAGCTCGTCCCCACTACGAGTGGGTTTTCCCAGTGATCCCATGATTTTCCTTATAAATTATTGCCCCTCATGTTACTTTTTCTGATGTGGGATTCATTCTATGTGTTGTTTTTCATCCCATTTTAAAACACGCACCCCACACCCAGACACTCGATGCCACTGCGGACTCCACCGCTTCCACCTTCATCTTCAATGCCCGCTATCACTGCAATCATTGGAAAACATCCATGTTTTCCACTACCGTAGCTCAAGATCGATCTTCATCACCATGTCGAGGCCCAATAACACTCGAGATCACCCCCTGAACTTAGAGTGACCTCCATGATCCCATTTAGAGCTTCATCCATCCATTGTGATGGCCGAATGATGAAAGAGAGGCCTCTGTTTCCACCTTGACACTTCCACATCTCACCACTGCTCAAA
The DNA here is from genome assembly GCA_963277665.1 of Viscum album. Taxonomy (NCBI): domain Eukaryota; kingdom Viridiplantae; phylum Streptophyta; class Magnoliopsida; order Santalales; family Viscaceae; genus Viscum; species Viscum album. The sequence continues at coordinate 1,224,675,656 of OY728159.1, forward strand.
ATCCACTATCGCTGCCACATACTCAAAGCACCATTCAAACCATGCATGAACAAAGGAAAAGAAGGACACTTCTCCCATGGAACTAGTCCATGCTTCAAAAAAATCAACACCCAAAAACCATGGGTGTTTCCATGTTCAAAATAATGCGTCTTTAGGGGATTTAAAATGAAAATATTTATAAATATTCACCTTGACCAAGAGGAGTCCACCATCTGAGGCTTCTCACTACCTATACAAGAATAATCTTGCCTTGACCACCAAGAGAGTCCGCACACCATTGAAGGGAGGATACGAAGCATGATGGAGGCCGAATGATGCATCCCCAACTTCTTCTATTTTTTATTTTGGTTTTTGATTTATTTTAAATGTAATTTTAATTTATAATTATTTTATAAATATAATCCATGAATTTTTATTCAAATGTTTCCACTAATTCTTCCAGCCCGTCTTCTTCTTCTTTCCCCCTCTTCTTATTTTCCTTTCTATAATTTCTTAATTCTATCTATATATCATATATATATTTATTTTCATTTTCATTTTCATTTTATTTTTATTCTCTCTCTCTATCTCTCTCTCTCTCTTCTTCTTCTTCCCTTTTTTATTTTTGTGATTTCATGTGTTTTTTTTCTTTTTATTATATAATTCCTTTTCTTTTTATTTTATTTCTATATTCTTCTCTTCTCACTTTCCACCAAAGTGATCTATTACTCTCGATAATGGGGGGCTGACCCGAGGCTTGGCCCGGGGGAGGTCAAGGTGTTATTGAATTCTTGTTTGAAGTTTATTTTATGTTTGTAGTAGATATGAGTGGCATGCATGAGTATAGTGAATTTTACCCATGAAATGAAACTAAAATCTATTTATATTATTTCATTTCATTTCCTTTCCCTCTCTTAATCGGTTATCTATTCACATGTTGGAGTTGATCCAATCAATGGATGAACTACCATTCTATTGAGACAGATCCTAGAAGGTGTCGGACCCTATACCAAGGTGTTCCATAAACCTTTATTACAGGAGGAAGTGGAATTTAGATTTATTTAGGCATTTTAAATTTAAAAATTTATAAATAAAAGGATAAAAATTCATCATGAGATTTCATGATTGGATTATAAAACTAAAATTAAAAAAAATAAAGGATAATAATGATGGAAACCAGAACTAAACTCAAAACTAAGTTCTTTTTTCTTAAATCATTCTATTTAGCATTGCATGTTAGTATTAGTTTAAATTTTCATTTTACATGTCATTTAATTATCTTAAAAAATAAACAAAAACTGAACATTTTTCCATTCCTTTCATAAAATAACAAAAACAACAAAAATAAGTAGTTTAGGTGAATTAGAATAAATAAGTGAACAAATTGAGAAGATCCTCAATTGAGACAACTCTTTTCAACATTTGTGCTACATTAGTGTTGGGACCAATTTGTGTATGAATATTGTATTTGTTGTCAACAATTTTCAATACTAATCAAAATGAAGAAGGAGATGAATAAGGACTCCAATGTTAATGGATATCAGCTGAAGTGAGGATGCATGAAGAATTATGGAGATCGGCTAAAGTGAGGTTGCATGGAGAATTGTTATGAAATCACAACATTGGATGTCATGCTTGGGAAATTCTCTATGAAGTTAATTCAGATGATTGTTGAGTTGATCCTAAGTTCAAAGAACTTGTGTCAAAGGTGACACATTATTTACAACAATGAAGAATGGTGAGGTCCATCTAAGGATGATTGGAGAAGGATGAGGATTTGAAGAAGACCATGAAATAATTCATGATTGCATGAGAACCATGTAAGATCTTACTTGAAGAATGGAATCATATGATTTGCACGAAGTAGATAATGATGGGTGAAGAAGAAGAGAGAATGTGGAAGGACTTGGCATTCTGAGATGTCCATGAATTTCACATGGTATCCAAAATTAGATGATGCTTTGCTAATTTTTATTTCAAAAATATCATATGTTAGGAGAACTTGTGATGTAATACTTATGAAGGAAAGAGGGAGTAAAGGTGATTCCAGTCATATGCAGTTTTGATTGGAAACAATGATGTTGTTGGAAGATAGTGAGGTTACAATACTTCCTTTTGAAAATACGATGATGCTAAAGGTGTTAGATCAAAGAATATACATCATGATAGATATGGTTCGTGATTAAAGTAGTTTTTTGTTGAATACACTAGATGATAGTGAAGAAACATTGGTGTTCTTGCCGAAACAGACTTTAAGGTGGTGCTGTTTCCCAGTGTTTACCAAATTTTAGGGCCTGAAAATCGGGAGATGAAGAAAGGTGTTTTTGGAAAAGGATGTTGCACACAAGTTTGAAGATGGATTGGTATGTTTCACGCAAGTGGAGTTCCATGATTTGAACATCAAAATCTAGCAAAGGAGAGGCTTGCGCGAAAGATTTGGTTTTGCACGCAAGATTGGTTTTTGCGCGCATGATTAAAGGTGTTTTTGGAACTTGTGTGAAAGACATGATTTGAGGTCTAAACTTTGAAAAATGGAAAAGGAATGAAGTGCACAAAAGAATCAAAAAGTGTGCGAAAGTTGAGGTTGGCGCGAAAGAGACTTATGCGCCCAATGCGATGTCAAATGGGGTTTTGCGCGACACGTTAGGATCTTGCGCGATGTTTAAAATGTTGTGCGCAAGGAATGATTAGAGGTCCAAACTTTGAAAAATGGAAAAGGAAGGAAGCGCGCGAAATATTCAAGAAGTGCACGAAAAAAGAGGTTGGTGCGAAAGAGACTTACACGCCCAATGCGATGTCAAATGGGGCTTTGCGCGATGCGTCAGGATCTTGTGCGACACATTGGGGGTTTTGCGCGCAAGGGTCAGTGAGGTCTATAAATAAGAGGTGAACCCCTCACATTTGTTAATATCAACACTTAGAAGAAATCAAAGCTCTGAAGAGCATAATAAATATACACAAAGGCAGTTACATGAAAGAAGTAAGAGTTGCGCGCAAGAAAGGATAGTTACGCGCAAGTTTGATATTGCACGCAAGAGGTCTTCCACGACAAAAGTTGAATTTTGCGCACAAGTCGTTAATGTTGTGAACAAGATGCCCAAAAGGGGTGTGTGAAATATTGGAGTCCCGCTGGCCTTCGACAGGTGCATGAAACTCTCGAAGCGGCCTTGTGAAGAAGAAAGAACTGTGAACCATTCAGTTTCACAAAGAGAAGTTGAACTACACTCACACGACTGGTGTTTATCACCCTCATTGTGCTTTGTGAATTAAAGAAGAACTAGACGTGCAATTGAACTCCTATCTGGACAAAGGAAGAAGTTATTATACCTATGAACTCATGTGTTGGTATTGATAATTGAAGAAAGAGTATAAGACACTACTTCACTACTCCATATCATACTGTGTCAATCAGAAGGAAGAAAAGAAGAAGAAGAGAGTGGCCAATATATATTTAGTTATTCAGGCCACATCAACTGTGATGTTTTTAAGATGAAATGGTCTTCATTGTTCTGATAATCACAAAGGGAGTTTGTGATTTTAGTAGATAGAAGCAGAAGTGATCTCAGTGCAACTGGTTTTGCACTAAAGAAGAAGGGGAAGAAGATTGTGCATCTTTTAGGTTTTATACAGAGAAAGAAGTGGTTGTTTACCTGCATACTTCTAGGCAAGTAATAACTGAATAGAGGAAGAACAATGTAGCACTGTGACATCCAACAGGTCTCAATAGGTGGAAGATTCTTTTGGTGTTGCAAACTCTTTTAACAGAGAGAATACTGTCTCCAGAGGCAGTATAAAGAACCAGCTAGAGGCTGCAAGAGACTGTCTATACTAGTAGTATAAAGAACCAACAAGTGTAAGGGTATATACTAATCATTTCAATTTGGAAGAGGATTGTTTCCCTTCCCCCTCCAAGTGTAGGGAGCCACACAGACTAGAAGATTGTTTTCCTTGTCAATCCACTGTAACAACATATCACATTATAGTGGAGAATCCATGCACTAGTCATTCCCATGCATGTCAAGGACGTAGTTGCTCTTATTTAGTGGTGAACCTTATAAAAATATTGTGCGCATATTTTTACTGCTTTCTATTATTTCATGTGATAGGGAAAAGCGAATAAGAGAATCAAGATCCTAACTGATCAAGAGGTATTGGGATAAAAAGTTGGAATTGGTTTAAAAAGTCCTCAATACTGATTCAACCCCCTCTCAGTGTTAGGTATATCCCAAAATGGTCCTCTCAATTATGAAAATAAATTTTCTTTTTCCACACCCTACGATAGGCATGCGTCAAAACTAGTGCCATTTCTAGGGAGCTAATCAGCAGTTGATTTTCCTTTTCAATTTTCATAGTAGATTGTTTTTAATTTATTTAAATAAATTTCAAAAATTATTTTTTCATGATTTATTCAAATGGTTATTATTCATCATGGATTGGAAACTCACAAGTGCAAGAACCAGTAACTAAATCACCCTAGTCTGTAGAAGATAGTGTTTTGTATGGGCTAAATAGATCATGGAAGATCAGAGCCAAATTATCAAATAGAAGGAATTCAAGGACCTATTCTAGTACCTCAAATAGACCCTAAAACAACCAATAGTTGAAGGATTGACCAGAGAGTTAACTAGATTCTGGGATTACTTCCCATAATTTTATCAAAAAATGGATAAGACACCAGTAGAACTATCCTTGTTTTCTCCCAACACTTTTGAATAAGTTCCCTAGGTACAATTCCAAGAGAAAGTGGATAAACACAAACTCAAGTACAATATTCAAGATATAGAAGAGATGGTACACAATCTGTAAGGAAAAATGGATTGCATAACTAAGCACTTCAATGTATCCCTTAGGAAACCTGAACCTAAACTAGAAGACGATTCACTGGTCTTTTCTAATTTTTCTGAGGAGATCCAAGAAGTAGAGGCCAATACTGAGGAGTATCCACAACCCAATCATCTAAAGTATTAGATCTAATATGACCAGGTTAATCTAGAATGGATTAATGGTGAGGAAGAATTTCCTACTAAGATATGTGTGAGAGATCAACAAGATCTAAATGAATTATGGAATGAATATGAGGTACAACTTGATCCCCACAATCCCTACAAAGTATAAGATCCAGTACCATTTCATTTCACTCTATCCATGGAAGAATAATACAACCACACAAGTAATATAATTTTAATAAAAGATAGAGGATCCTGACCACCTGCCTCAATTCACTGAGATCTAACTTCAAAAGGCACTTACCACTGAATGATAGATTGAATAAGAACCAATTCATGGAGTTGATCTTATCTCAAACTCTATTTTATTTGATTTTATTAAATATGAATTGAGTATTAATTCCAATTTCATTGAATTTTTAGATTTAGTCAATCTTTGCTATGCCTTATAAGAAGATGAAGAAACTAGACATAAACCTATTGAGGAACACATGGAGCTACATGATTTGGATGAACATTCATTTGAGGAGGCCCATGAAGAATTCCAAGTAGCTAATCCAAAGTAAATCAAGATAGAGGATGATCATATTAAAAGGGAGAAATTTATTATTAATAATTCAAAATTAAATCTTGTTCAAGTAAAAATACCTTCTTACTTTCACTTTGATCATTCAATTCATTCATCACATGTTGATCCAACACTAGAAAAGAAAAAGGAGGTTACGCAAGTAGAAAATAAGGAAGAGGATGATTCATACTTCATCATACCCTCACTATGAAAGCTATACTTAATTGTGAGGGGGGGGGGGATCTGGTACAATTAATATGTGGATATTCCTCACCACAAAAAAATAAGCACAAATTGGGAAAATCCACATGTGGTGGTTCAAATCCAAGAATATTCATCCACCATCAGACTTTGGATTACCACAGGTACTACCCTATGAAGGTAGTATAAAGCTAGGGCCCAATTGGGGGATCATACTAAGATTTATCTTCTATTTTCTTTCTAGAAATTTAGATTTCAATTTCATTCTTAGGATTAGTCTAGAGTGAATCCCACTCCCTCTATCATTTTTTGAACTTCAATGACATGATCCTTGTACTTAATTGAGCAATTATCTTTTGTAGAACCATGATGGCACAAAGAATCACCCAAATAGTTGAATAAAAGGACTAAACTGAAGGTTCCAGGTGCAGCGAAAGCTTGTGGGTGGATGTGCCCACTTGGATTTTTGTCATTAGCAATGATCAATTTGGGATCAATACAACGATAAACGCCAATCTCCATGGATCGATTCACAGAAATAGACAAAGAAGAAGAAAGGTCCCGGAACCACAAAAGTGGATCATCACAGGTTGATTATAATTAATTTAATTAATTGATAAGAAATACATTTTGGGTGTTCTTTATTCTTTGATATTCTTGATCACATTCCAATGTGATTTGTCGTTGCATCGCAGAAGCCAAGTGTAGACTTCCTCTAGAGGTGATCCACATGTGCACCTCATATATCAGGACGTCGCCAAAGGAGTCTTCAGGTGCTAGTGTGGAGAAAACTTTACTTGTGTTTTCTACCTTAGATCTTCTTGATATGATGGAAGATGATATCTCGCAGTCTTGAGAGCGTTCTTGGAGGAAGAGGTTCTTTCGGCCTTGAAATAATTCTCTAGAATTGTTGTGCACAATGATTCTCTTGAAAAGAGTTGGGGTTGTGAGGATATTTATAATCTTGTAGAGTTATGACAATAAATAAACACGTTACTCATTTTATTTATTTCATTAACTCTTTTGAAAACCCCATGTCGAATCATTAATTCCTTGACATGTGCGCACACTGATTATAATAAATATCATTTAATAAAATGATATTTCCTCAAAATCCCGACTGGAAAAACTACACAACGTGTAATCATAAATACACGGCGTGTACTTGTTTTTCATTGAAAACTACATGTCGTGTACATTCAATGTACACGATGTGTATATCTTGTTTTCATTTATTCTTTTCCTTTGAAAAATGAAAACTACACGACACGTACATTCAATAATACATGACGTGTACTTGTTTTCAAAATAAAAACTACACGGTGTGTAATCATTAATACACAGCGTATACTTGTTTTCATTTTATTATTCCTCCAACATTAAAAAGATTTAGGATTCCTTGAATAATTATTAAACCACATATGGGAATAATATTTATTCTACTTGAGATACTTTAATACACTTAGTGTGTGACCCTCTAGGCCTCTTTCTCGTTGGCATTGGGCGGGCTTGCCTAAAGTCCAAGATCACTGTCTAGCAACGGGTCAAGGCACCCAAGAGAAAGAATTTGACGCCACATTGATGTGTCATCTCATACGAATGATTAATGTATAATTTAATCCCTTTGTCTCAATATCTAATCAAGCAGGTTTCATGGTAGTTTCATAAACCTATATGCTTGATCTGTCATTCTTTGAATTCTAGAAATAAACTTGTTGTGTCACCATGGCCATGGAATTTTTTCGACAGTTCTATTTCAATCAAAGGGCCCGAGATATCTACTTCCATAAATATGGAAGGGAAAAATCCTTCCTCGAATTATCCATTAACAACATGTCGTTCGTGACGCACCCAACGTACCCTACTTCCCGCCAACTGTCTTCGTGACAGTTTTCATCAATAATTATAAGTGCGCGAGTCATGACATGAGTTAATGATAATCTTCCAGTCTAAGGACCATTACACACGCTCATAGATAGTAATGTACGATGACACCAAGACATGTATAATTACTACTGGAGGGTCTGTTCTCATAATCTCCCATCTTGGAGATTACCAACTGCGAACTCCATGAGAGAGAGTCTCGTCTTCTTACGAGTACTCACACATGATAGTTTGTATACTATGTGTCCTATCATAGTATGTCATCCAACTGTAGAACTTTATTTAAGAGTATTGTTATAGAATTTCAAGGTTCTCATCATAGCGGGGATCTTCTATAACCTTATTAATGCAACAAATATTCCAGGACATTATTATATTATAGTCATGCAGAACAATGAACAATATATAATAAGTGTACATTCATTTAATCAATATATAATAAGATTTATCTTCTATTTTCTTTCTAGAAATTTAGATTTCAATTTCATTCTTAGGATTAGTTCAGCATGTATCCCACTCCCTCTATCATTTTTTGAACTTCAATGAGATGATCCTTGTGGTTAATTGAGTAATTCTCTTTTGTAGAACCATGATGGCACAAAGAAGCCCCCAAATAGTTGAATAAAAGGACTAAACTTAATGGAAATGGGAGTTCAATTTTATGTTTATCTTTTAAACTCTCTACATTTTTTCCAATAATAAGTTTTGAGCTTTAAACTGGAAATTGCATTCCCATGCTTGAATTTATGATTTACTTGACTTATATAGGAGACATGAGTTTCTTAGGAATCCCATGATTCTATGTTTTAGATTTCAATGTTAATGGAATTGAATGATTAATATGGAGAATTAAATGATTAAAGTGAATCATGGATATTAAACATATGGCTCATGATTTAAGGGAAATAGTTATTCTTGTAAATGAAATTTCCCTAAAACATTTTTCATACATTGAATTTCTGAAATTCATGTGAATTAATTTTTATTATTAGTTATTCCTTGAGTGATTTTACAATATTATATTTCCATTACTGAGATGATTTCTCGACCAAGTACTTTCTATTTTATCTTGAGCATATTTCTTAAGTGATCTTGGGACATGTCACATATCAGAACTTGCATTTGAAATTGTCAATGCTATGACTGTAAAAAAACACATTTAAAAATGATTGATTCATCTTTTGAAAATCCATTATCCTTAAAAACCACCTTTACATCAATACTTGTTTAGATAATAGAGACCATTAATTCCCTTGTTAGGAATGATCCATGTTTTAATCCAATTTTATCAATTCCTACCAACATCTTAGTATTTTCATGATATTTTAAAGTTGGAGTGTGAGGTGTGGGAAATTCATGATAAAAGGGATAGGTTAAATTTTAAGTAAGAAGTGTGGGGGTGATATATATGGGGATTGATAAAGGTTTATATTCATTGTACTCTTTATTGTTTTTCCCCTCTTGAAAAAAAAGAACATGACAAAAAAAACCCAAACAAATGAAAAGATTTGGTTGTGACTTAGAAGAATAAAAAATCACCATCACTAGACTAATTATTTTTATCATATGCGGTTAGGAGGTGGATGTGAGGTTTATTCAAAGCATAAATTTCAAAAAATAAAAAAAATGAAAAATTACTTTGAAAAAGAAAAAAAGTATAAAAGTTGAGAAAAATTCAAGAGGGTGCACAAATCATTCATTATGTTTTACTTTGATCATGACCTTACTTTATATTTGGGGAAAGTGGGGGTTGTTATAATTTGAAAGGGAGAATTTCATTACACTTTAACTTCAAATATCACGCTTTATACTTTAAGAGATAATCCTTCTCTTTGAGCCTTAATTTTTAAAACATAAATTCCTACCAACCCAAAGCCTTAGAATCCTTTAAACCTTGATTGAAATTCCTCATGATTTCATGTGTATTTTGTCTTTATAAAGTGTAGATAATATTTCCTTTACAATCCTATGGATAAGAAGCATGTTCTAATGGTATGATCATAACTTTACTTGAATTAATATCATGAGTGATGAGTGAAAATATTCAAAAGATAGGTAGAACATGATTTGGAATATTTAATAATAATGAATTAAGAAACTTTAATTAATGAAAAAGGAAGTTCCATCATTTTCAAAAGGGAGAAAGTAAAACACTTGAATTGATTGTTTCTTTGAAAAATGGGAAATTGAATTGATATTTTATATGACATTTGAAAATTTGATTTAACATTGATAGTTTTTTTATTCCATTTCTTTGAAATTTAAATATTGGTTGAATTAGTGACCTCTTTAATTCAATGTTGAGATTTTATGCTTGATGAAAATCATAGTTTAAGTGCTGGGGTATTTGACACACATTGATTTCATGCATATTTTTAAACGATTTCCAATGATTTTAAACAGATTCTTGATCTAAATTCCCATGATTTTTAGTGTTTTAATTAAATGGTTGGTAATTTTAAATGAGTAATGAAAATGGTTTTGAACCAATAAAATAAGGTCATTTTGAAATTTGGAATTTAATTATGGGATATGTTGAATTTTACTTATGTATTTGAAACTTGTTAATGTTTTTCAGGTATTTACTAAAGAAATAGGTGCCAAGCTAGCAGGCTCTAAACCTGGCTAGCAAGCCTCATTACCAGAATTAAATAGGCCCATCTGGGCAAGAATAGTGTAGGTAGATCTCACATGGGATGGCATGGGTTTGTGAGCCTACAGATTATCGTGAACATAGTGGGCTCAAAGGCCCATGTGGTCCCAATGGGGAAGCTCGACCCATTTCTATTTGTGGGTGTGTATATGGGAGCCCATCCCTACTGCAAGTGATTTTTCCTAGCAATCCCATGATTTTCCTCATAAAAACTCACCCCTTCCATTGTTCATTCCTTTGTGGGAGACACTCTATGTGTTACTATTTATCCCATTTTAAAACATGCACGCCGCACTCGAAAACTCGATCCCGTTGTCGACTCCACCATGCTCCACCGCTTCCACCATCATCTTCAATGCCCTCTGTAACTATAATTTCCGAAAAACCTCTATTTTCACCGCTGAAATAGATAAATCTCAATCTACATCACCATTTCTAGGCCTGAAAACACCTGAGATAACCTCCTAAACCTAGAGAGACCTCCATGAACCCATTTCGAGCTTCATCCAGTCACTGTTATGGTTAGATGATGAAGAAGAGGCCTCTGCTACTGCCTTGACACTACCATGTCTCACCACCACTCAAAATCCACTACTGCTACCACATAATATATGCACCATGCATGTAATGCACATCCAAAGAAGAATGAGGCTTGCCCCATGGAACCAGACCACGCTTCAAAAAATTAACACCCGAAAACTAAGAGTGTTTCCATGTTCAAAATAGTGGGTCTCTGTGGGATTTAAAATGAAAAGATACCCCCTCCTATTTTTTATTTCTCCCCCTCATTATTCTCCTTTCTTTAATTTCTTCATTCTCTCTATATATCATATATATATATATATATATATTTTCTTCTCATTTTTATTTTATTCTCTCTCTCCCACTATCTTCTTTCCCCCTTTTTATTTTTGTGATTTCATGTGTGTGTTTTCTTTTTCTTCTCTCATCCCTTTTCTTTTTATTTTATTTCTCTCTTATTCTCTTCTCTCTTTCCACCAAAGTGATCTCTTACCCTCAATAATGAGGGGCTGACCCAAGGCTTGGCCTGTGGGAGGTCAAGGTGTTCTTGAATTCTTTCTTAAAGTTTATTTTATGTTTATGGTATATATGAGTGGAATTCGTGGGTATGGAGAATGTACCCCATGATATTAAACTCAAAAACATTTCTTTTCTTTTCTTTTATTTATTTTCCCTCTTTTAGTTGGTTAGCTCTTCACATGATGGAGTTGAGCCAATAAATGGATGGAACAACATTCTATTGAGCTGGGTCCTGGAATATGTCACACCCTAGACCAAGGTGTTCCATCAAACTTGATTACAGGAGAAGGTGGAATTTAGATTACTTTAGGAATTTGAGATTTCAATTTTTTTTAATAAAAGTATAGCAATTCATCATGAGATTTCATGATTATATTATCAAACTAAAATTAGACAAATAAAGGAGAATAATGATGAAACCCAAAACCAAAATCAAAACCAAGTTCTTTCTTTCTTAACTCATTCTGCTTAGCATTTCATGTTAGTATAAGTTTAAATTTTCATTTTTCATGTCTTTTCATTATCTTAGAACATAAAAAACCAAAAAAATTTCCATTGATTTTATAAAATAATAAAAACAACAAAAATAAGTAGTTTAGGTGAATTAATAAATATTAGGTGAACAAAATAAGAAGCTCCTCAAATGATATGTCCCGAGTTATCCTCTCTGCCACTTTAGGAAAATAAATTTTCTTTTTCCACGCCCTATGACAGGTGTGTGTCAGAAAATAGATTTTATGCTTGAGAAAAAATATACTTTAAGTGTGGGGATATTTGACACACACAAATTTCATTCATTTTTTTTTAAAATTTTCAATGGTTTTAAATATATTCTTGATCCAATTGCCCATTATTTTCAATGTTTTTATTAAATGATAGGTAATTTGAAATGAGGAATGAAAACGGTTTTGAATAAATAAAAGAAGTTTATTTTGAAATTTGGAATTTTATTATGTAATATGTTTAATTTTACTTATGTATTCGAAACCTGTTAATGTTTTTTAGGTTTTTTCTAAAAAAATAGGTTTCAAGCCAAGAAGGCCCTAAAATTAGCCAACAAGCGTCATTTATGGGTCTGAATAAGCCCAGTTGGCCAAGCACGATGCAAGGAGAGCCCGCACGGGTTGGCGTGGGTGTGTGAGCCCAAAAATTACCATGAGAATATTTGGCCCAGAGGCCCATATGGACCAAGCAGTGTGGCTCATCCCATTTCTGTGTGTGGGTGTGAATGCAGGAGCCTGTCCCTACTACAGGTGTTTTTTTTCAGATGATCTGATGCTTTTCCTTATAAACACTTTCCCCTCCCATTATTCATACCAATGTGGGTCACATTCTATGTGTTACTATTTATCCCATTTTAAAACACACACCCCATGCTTTGACACTCGATCCAGCTAACGAATCCTCCGTACTCTATCACTACCACCTTCATCTTCAATGCCCTCCACCATTACAATCATCAAATTACCTCCATGTTTGTTTTTTCCATAGCTCAAGATAGATCTCCATCACCATGCCGGGGTTTGAGAACACCCTAGATCACCTCTTGAACCCAAAGAAACCTCCATGATCCCATTTAGAGCTTCATTTGGCCATTTTGAAAGCCAAATAATGAAGGAGAGGCCTTCGCTGCCGCCTTTCCACTGCCACGTCTCACCACCGCTCAAAATCCACTGCTGATGCCATGTACTCCAATAACCATGCAATCAATGCACAACAAAAGTAGAAGAAAGAGGCTACCCCTGTGGAACTAGTCCATTCTTTAAAAAAAATTAACACATGAAAACCACAGGTGTTTCCATGTTCAAAACAACAGGTCTTCGGGAAATTTAAAATGAAAATATTTATGAATATTTACCTTAACCAATAGGAGTATACTATCCAAGGCTTCTCACTACCTATAAAATAATAGGCTTGCCTCAACCACTGAGAGATTCCTCACACCACCAAAGGGAGGAGATGAATCTTGATGGAGGCCAAATGTTGCTGCCCCCACTTATTCTGTTTCTTTTATTTTTGTTTTTGATTTATTTTAAATGTAATTTTAATTTATAATTATTTTATAAACACAATCCATGCATTTTTATTCAAATGTTTCCACTAAATATTCCACCATTCTTATTATTTTTTACCATCTTCTTTTTCTTATTCTCCTTTCTTTAATTTATTCATTCTACCTATATATCATATATATATATATATATTTTATTTTTATTTTTATTTTATTCTATATCTCTCTCTTCTTATTCTACCCTTTTTTATTTATTTTTTATTTCATTTGTGTGTTTTCTTGTTCTTACATCATCCCTTTTCTTTTTATTTTATTTATCTCTTCTTCTCTTCTCTCTTTCCACCAAAGTGATCTCTTACTCTCAATAATGAGGGGCTAACCTAAGGCTTGGCCTGGGGGGGGGGGTCATTGTATTCTTGAATTATTTATTAAAGTTTATTTTATGTTTATGGTATATATGAGTGGAATTCATGGGTTTGGGGAATGTACTCATGAAATGAAACTCAAATCAATTTCTATTATTATATTTTATTTCTTTTCCGTATCTTTACTGGTTAGCTCTTTACATGATGGAGTTAAGCCAATAAATGTATGAAATGACATTAGATTGAGTCGGGCCTTGGAAGTTGTCACACTATAGACCAAGGTGTTCCATAAATCTTGATTACAGGAGGTGGAATCTATATGGCTTCAGGCTTTCAAGTTTTCAAAAATTTCTAAATAAAAGGATAACAATTCATCATGAGATTTCATGATTGAATTATCAAACTAAAATTAATCAAATAAAGGATAATAATTATGGAACCCAAAACCAAAATCAAAACCAATTTGTTTCTTTCTTAACTCATTATCTTTATCATTGAATGTTATAAATTTAAATTTTCATTTTACATGTCTTTTCCTTATCTTAGAAAATAAAAAAACCCACTTTTTTTCCATTGCTTTCATAAAATAATAAAAACAACAAAAATAAGTAGTTTAGGTGAATTAGAATAATTAGGTGAACAAAATAAGAAGTGCCTCAAGTGAGACGACCTTGGTCAGCCTCTGTGTTGCATTAAGAAAATAAATTTCCTTTTTCTATACCCTATGATAGGCATGCATCAAAACTAGATTTTATAATTGAGGAAAATCATAGTTTAAGTGTGGGAGTATTTAACACACACAAATTTCATGCATATTTTTTTTAAAAATTCAATTGTTTTAAATGAATTATTGATCTAAAATACCATGAATTTTAATGTTTTAATTAAATGGTTGGTAATTTGAAATGGGGAATGAAAATGGGTTTGAATGAATAAAATAAGGTTATTTTGAAATTTGTAATTTAATTATGGAATATTTTGAATTTTACTTATGTATTTGAAACTTGTTAATGTTTTTTAGGTGTTTAAAAAAAAAGGTACCTAGCCAATCAGGCCCTCAATCTAGCCAGTAAGACTCATTACTAGGCCTAAAAAGGCCTGTTTAGCCATGAATGATATGGGTTGGTGTGGACATGTTAGTCTACAAATTACCATGATCATAATGGTCTCGAAGACTAGAGCGGTCCGAGTGTTGTGAATCGACCTATTTCTATGTGTGGGTGTGTATATGGGAGCTTGTCCCCACTTTAGAAGGATTTTCTTAGTGATCCCACACTTTTACTTATAAATGATCACCCATCCCATTGTTCATTATGATGTGGGATGCATTCTATGCATTACTGTTCATCCTATATTAAAATATGCACCTCATGCTCAGACACACAATCCCTCAGCTAACTCTTCCATGCTCTACTACTTCCAGATCCATCTTCAACACCTTTCACCACTGCAATGGCTGAAAAACCTCCATATTCACCACTTTTTTAGCTCAAGATCAATCTCCATCACTATGAAGAGGCCTGAGAACAACTAGGATTACCTCCTGAACCTAGATCCGCCCCCATGAGCCCATTTTGAGCTTCATCCAGCCACTTCGAAGGCCATGTGATGAAGGAGAGGCCTCCACTTCTACCATGTTACTGCCACATCTCACCACCACTCAAAATAAAATTCCACTCCCATATACTCGAAGCACCATGAAATCTATGCATGAACAAAAGAGAAAAAGGAGGCTGTCCCCGTTGAACCAGTCCATGCTTCAAAAAAATTAACATCCAAAAACCACGGGTGTTTACATGTTCAAAATAGTAGGTCTCTCGGGGATTTAAAATGAAAATATTTATGAAGATTTACCTTGAGTAAGAGGATTCCACCATCTGAGTCTTCTCATTGCCTATAAAAGAAGAGGCTTACCTTAGCCACTAGGAGAGTCTGCACATCACAGAAGGGAGGATCCAAAGCCTAATTATTGGAGGCTGAATGCTACCGCTCCCCACTTCTTCTATTTATTTTTTTGTTTTTGATTTATTTTAAATATAATTTTAATTTATAATTATTTTATAAATATAATCCATGCATTTTTATTCAAATGTTTCCACTAATTCTTCTACACCTATTCTTCTTCTTTCTCCCTCTCCCTCTTATCCTTTATATGATTTCTTCACTATATCTATATATAATATATACATTTAATTTATTTTCATTTTTATTTTATTCTTATTCTCTCTCTCTCTCTATCACTCTTCTTCTTTATTTTTTATTTTTGTGATTTAATGTGTTTTTTATTCTTCTCTCAACTATTTTATTTTTATATTATTTCTCTATTATTCTTGCCTCTATTTCCACTAAAGTGATCTCTTACCTTCAATAATGAGTGGATGACCCATGGATTATCCCAGGGGAGGTCAATGTGTTATTTAATTCTTTCTTAAAGTTTATTTTATGTTTATGATAGATATGAGTGGAATGCATGGGTGTGGAGAATGTCCCCTACGACATGCAACTCAAGTATATTTCTATTCTTTTATTTTATTTCTTTTACTTCTCTTCATTGGTTATCTCTTCACACAATGGAGTTTATCCAATCAATGGATGAAACAACATTCGATTGAGTTGGGTATTAGAAGGTGTCACACCTTAGACTAAGCTGTTCCATCAAACTTGATTATAGGAGGGGGTAAAATTTAGATTTCATTATACATTCAAGATTTTCAAAATTTCTAAATAAAATGATATTAATTAATAATTATATTTCATTATTGGATTATCAAACTAAAATTAAACAAATAAAGGAGAATAATGACGGAACCCAAAACCAAGTTCTTTCTTTTTTAACTCGTTCTGTTTATAATTTCATGTTAGTATAGGTTTAAATTGTCATTTTTCATGTCTTTTCATTATCTTAAAAAATAAAAAAAACCCATAATTTTTTTCCATTTATTTTATAAAATAAAAAAAATAAAAAAAAGTAGTTTAGGTGAATTAGAATAAGTAGGTTAACAAACTGAGAAACTCCTCAAGTGATATGACCCTGGTCAGCCTCTGTGTTGCATTAAAAAAATAAATTTACTTTTTTCCACGCCCTATGAAATGTGTGCATTAGTGATCATATATGTATTCAAATATAAGACTAATTAGATTCAGATGAATTGAACGAGGGGAGGTAGATTAAGATAATCCAATGAAGCTAAACTTGATTATGTAGTTATCAGGGACCACCACCTCACATTTCTGACTAGAATGATCTTGGTTTTGAAATATTGTTATTATGTTCCTTCTGTTACCAAAAACATTATATTAGCATCCAAACTAGATAAAGATGGTTTTATTTCAAAATTTATAAATAAAATTTTCTTATTTTATAAAGTTATCATTTTTTATGATAAGACACATTTAAATAATGGTCTTTATGTGTTGGACTACACAAGTCAAATAATGAAAATCAACAATGAAACAACCTCACATGAATCATACCATGACCAACTTTGGAATCATTGGATAGGTCATGCAAACAAAAAGTGATTGACTAAATTACATCAAGATGGATATTTATATTCTTCAGAACTAAAACCACTTGGTGAATG
Organism: Viscum album; assembly: GCA_963277665.1. Taxonomy (NCBI): domain Eukaryota; kingdom Viridiplantae; phylum Streptophyta; class Magnoliopsida; order Santalales; family Viscaceae; genus Viscum; species Viscum album. Next base: position 1,224,692,888 of record OY728159.1, read on the forward strand.
TCATGCGTGTTTACAAGGAAAAATGACCAAAGCCTCATTTAGTGGGAAATGATAAAGGGACAAAGTGCTTCTAAAATTAGTTCATACAGACATGTGTGGAAAATTTCCTATTGAATTAAGGGGTGGGTACTTATACTTCATAACTTTTATTGATGATTTTAGTAGATATTGATATCTCTACTTAATTAGGTATAAGTTAGATTCCTTTACAAAAATTAAGGAATACAAGAATGAAGTTGAGAAACATATTGGTAAGAATATTAAGAAACTCCACTTAGAATGTGGTGGATAATATCTCAATAAAGACTTCATTGATTATTTATTGGAGTTTTGGACTTTATCTAAACTCACTACACCTTATACACCTTAATGTAATGGTATAAGTGATAGGTGGAAGCACACCTTATTGGACATGGTGAGATCAATGATGAGTCATGTGAGTATCCCATTATCTTTTGGGGATACACGTTACAAAAGAAAAAACAAATATACTAAATCAAGTACCAATTAAATAGATAAATGGTATTACATAAAAATTTTATAGTGGAATAAAAATCTTGTTATCGAATTTACATGTGTGGGGAAGCTAAGCATTTGTTAAGGTCTCTTCAGATAACAAACTTGCACCCTGAGGAACATAGTGCACCTTTATAGAATACCCTAAGGAAACAAGGGGATATTATCTATAAGACCCCTTAGAGAAAAATGATATAGTATCAAGACACGCCTTATTCCTTGAGAGGAAGAAAATATCTGAAAGAGATAGTGGGAGCGAGATAGACTTTGATGAATTCAAGGCTCAAGGCATACAAGAGTTGGTACATGAAAAAATTCTAGAAAGCCCCATGGAAGAAGAAACTATTTCAGAGACACAAGTACTGCGTAGGAGTACAAGAGAGGTTAAAGAACCACAACCTTATGGTTTTCTAGTCACTGAGTATGGAGACTGATTATTAGTTTATAATAATTATCCTCTAACCTATAAGGAAACTGTAAGTGGAACAGATGTTTCCAATTGGAAAGAATCAATGAATTTTGAAATGGATTCCATGTACCAAAACCAATTTTGGATTTTGGTAGACCCTCTATTAGATTTAAAGCTTGTTGGTTTTAAATGAGTATTTAAGAAGAAACTAGACATGGAAAGACAAGTTAATACCTATAAGGCATGAATAGTTGAAAAAGGGTTTAAACAGCATCAAGGCATTGACTATGAATTTTTTTTATCCAATTGCAATGATGAAATCCATCAAAAATCTACTTTCCATTATGAAATTCCATGATTATGATATTTATAAAATATATTTCAAAACATCCATCCTTAATGGGAACCTTTAGGAATATGTATTTATGACACAACCCAAAGTGTTTGTGAATCCAAAGGATTCCAAAAAGGTATGTAAGTTTCAAAAATCCATTTATGGATTAAATAAATAATCTAGTTCATGGAACCTTCATTTTTATGAGTCCATAATTGAATTTGGTTTCATAAATAATGAATTTGATATGTGTTTCTATAAATGATTTAGTGGGAGTGTAATAATTTTCTTAATAGTATATGTTGATGAAATATTACTTATTTGAAATGAAATACAATTCTTATAGTCTGTTATAGTGTAGCTAAATAAATGCTTCTCCATGAAGGGATTAGGTGAGGAATCATATATTATTTGGATCAAGATCTATCATGATATATCTAAATGATTTCTCAGCCTAAGTTAAGGTATATATATTTATAAGATACTGAAGATATTTAGTATGGAATAATCCAAGTGAGGATTATTGCAAATGTCACATGATATTCATATTTCTAGGAAAATGTGTCCTCGACACACGAGGAATATTGATAAGGATTCCATACACATCAATGACTGGTTCAATCATGTATGATATGAAATTTACTAGGATATATGTTTCATAATAATTGAGTGTGGTAGGAGAACATCAAGATGATCTAGGTGACCGCCATTGGATGACAGTCAAGACTATCCTTAAGTATCTGAGGCATACTAAGGATATTTTCCTGGTCTATGGAGGAGATGTGGAGCTATCCATCATAGGATATGAAGATACTAGTTTCCAAATAGATCAATATGACATGAAGTCACAAACATGATATATCTTTACTTTGAATGCAGGTTCCATGAGCTGTAAGAGCTTAAAGTAGGATGTGGTCATAAATTATACAGTGGAGTTCGAGTATATTACAACTTATGAGGTAGATAAGGAAGTATTATAGATACAAAACTTCATACAAGATATTGACGTGGTACCTATCAGTAAAGATCCAATCACACTCTATTGTGATAATACTAAATTAGTGGATCTCGCAAAGGAGCTAAGGTTATATCTACGGATGAATCATATACTTTGGAAGTATCATCTCTTGAGGGATTTTTCTCAGATATGTGAGGCTATAGTGAGTAGTATTTCCACATAAGATAATGTGGAGGACCCCTTGACTAAAGCTTTGACTTAGAAGAAACATGATTATCATGTCAGGTCTAGCAGACTAAAAGTAGTAGGTTATTGGATCTACTAAAAGTGGGAGTTTTTTGAATTTGGTGTCCTAGGACCAACTTATTTTACTTTGATTACATATATATTCTATTTATTTAATACTAATTAAACATATTATTTCATATTTTTCATTTTTCTTCATCACTTTAATTTAATAATGTCATAGAGTATTTGTCGCATTCATAAGGTTATAGTAGTTCCCCACTATGATGAGAACCTTGAAGTGTTATGAAAATATTCTTAATATGGTTCTATGATTGGATAACATAGTATGATGGTAAACATAGTATATAGACCATTAGGTGTGAGTAATTGTAAGTAGATGAGGCTTCTTCCCATGAAGTTTTCACTTGGTAATCTCCAAGATGAGAGATTATGAGAACAAACCCACCAGTAGGAATTACGCATGTTTTGGTGTCATAAGATATTCCTATCTGAAAACATGTGTAATGGTCCTTATAATTTAATATTATCATTGGCGTATTTCATGACTCACACACTTATATTTTCTAAAAAAACAATCACACCATATGTTAGCGGGAAGTAGTGTATGTTGGGTGCATCACGATTGACATTTTATTAATGGATAAGTCAAGGAAGGATTTATCACATCTATATTTATGAGAGTTGATGTCTTGGCCCATTTATTGGAATATAAACATTACCTAAATTACATGTCTATGGTGTATCGACATGTTTATTTCAGATATTCAAAGAAAGATGTATCAAGCATATATGTTGATTACACCATCATGCAACCTTTTTGATGAGATATTATGACAAAATTATTCAATTAAATTGCGAGAATTAATATGTGGTTATTGATGATGTGATATTAAGTTATTTATCTTGGGTGCCTTGACCCGTTACTAAATAGTAATCTTGGACTTTAGGCAAGCCCACCTAATGCCAACGAGAAAGAATCCTGGAGGGTCAAACACTAAGTGTTTGTTAATCTCGATTAAAATCTATTTGAATTTAATTAATGAAATAAATATGATTCTCAAGAATGAGAAATAATTTTAATCAAGTTATATTGATCACATAAATTAAATAAATATTTATTCACCGGTATGTGAATAAAAAATATATTTATTTTTATTGAATATTTAATAAATATTTATTCACTGGTATGTGAATTAAATATTTATTTATGAATAAAAATATATATTTATATATTCAATAAACACTGAGGAGTTCAAACAGATCAAGACCGCATCCAGTGATAAATAATTATTTACAAGCCAGTAAATATTATTTACCGTTTGTGTAAGATGATACACACCACAAAATAGTAATAATAATATTATTTTGTGACATGGGGTTTAATAATGGTTTTAATTGTGTTTAAGAACTAAAATTAAGTTATATAATATTCTAACCTAAACCCTACCTCTATAAATATCCCATTATAGCTATTCTATGGGTAATCCAAAAAAGAGATAATTGTTGCACACACTTATCTTTTAACTCCTCCATCTCTCTCCCTATCAAGAATGAGAATGCAAGAGCAATTTCTTCAAGACTAGTGAACGATCAATCAAAAAAAAAAACAATACAAGACATTGAATTCACTATGCTAGCACCTAGATATCAAGTGACATTTTTTGGGGATCATTAGAGCATGTGTGGATCACCGATCGAGGGATTCTACTTATAGATCCTTACAAGAACAACAAAGTAAATCTAAAAGGGTCTTTTTGAATGATTGACATTGATTACAGAGAAAGAAACCTAAGAGAAGGTGATTGATTTCTTCCAATATAAATAAATTAATTATAAACTTATTGTGAAAGACCCTATATAGTGGTTCCTAGAAATTGAAATTAAAATAACTTTTAATTATCTCTTCACCCACTGCGTGCTTCTGTTGAACCTGGAAACTTAATCTGAAACTTCTTCTCATCAAGGTTCTCACTTATTAATCTCCCAGATGAGAGATTATGAGAAGAAAATCCTCTTGCAGAAATTACACATGTTTTGGTATCATCGGATATTTTTATTTGTGAGCATAGGTAATGGCCATTTAACCTTAAGATCATTATTAATGCATATTGCGACTCACACACTTATATGTATTTCATAAACCATGATGATATAGTTCATAAAAAATTTGGATATGTTGGGTGTGTCATGAGTGATTTGTTATTAATGAATGAGTGGAGGAAGGATTTGTCTCTTCGATATTTATAGAGGTTGGTATCTCGACACTTTGATTGGAATATAACCATCATAATAAATTCCATTCCCATGGTGTAATGAAATGATTATTACATATAGTCAAATAATGACATATTGATCATATAGGTTGGTGAAATGGATGTACAACTTGTTTGATAAGATATTATGGAAAAATATTATATTACACAAATATTGTTCTTATGTGGTTGTTGATATTTTGAAATTAAGTTTTTTCTCTTGGGAGACTTGAACCATTGCTAGAGAGTAATCTTAGACTTCAGGAAAACCCACCTAATACTAATGAGAAATATTTCTATAGGTTTAAACACTAAGTATTTTCATTTATCTCGATTAAATTCTATTTTAATTTAATTAATATAATAAATATTATTCTTAAGAACAGGGAATAATCTTATTCATGCTTCATCGATCAAAAATGTTTATTGATGAGTAAAATATTTAATGAAATATTTATTCAGGTATTTATTAAAAGCCAAAGAGTTTTAATGGACCAAGACTGTGTTCAGTGATAAATATTAATTTATAAGTCAGTAAAATAATATTTATCATTATACCAGTTAGTGCACACACCATAAAATAATAACAATAATATTATTATTATTAGGCATGGGGTTTGTTAAGTATTATTATATTATTTAAGGACTAGTATGCAATTCAATAATATTTTAACATAAAAGATAACTCTATAAATAGATGCTTATGTCTATTATGTAATCAAGAATTGATAATCATTATGCACAATAGATTTCTCCCTTAACTCCTTTTTCTATCATATTCTCAAGAATGAGTTTAAATCCTTCAAGACCAAAGGATGAGCGATCAATACTAACAATATAAGATGATTAATCTATCGTGCTAGAACTCGGTGTTCCATCAGTGATTGTTTAGAGATAAAATGAGCACGTGTAGATCACCACTAGAGGGATTATACACTTGAATATTACAAACACAATGAAGGTAATCTGAAAGGGTTTTACAGAAGATCATCATCATCATCATCACAGAAAGAACTTAAGACATGGTAACATATTCTTATGATATTAAATAAATTGATTTTAAATTTAAAGTGAAAATACCCTATTTGGGTTCCAGGTTTCTTAACATCAATATCTAGTGGAAAAATTTCACTGGTCATGGAATTCATGCCATTGACAATATTACGAATGATCCATCAGATTAATAATATATTTTTTGTTTTACACCCACTGAGGTGATTCTGATATTCCCAGAAGATACAAGTGGTATGAGAGGGTCACATTTAAATTTATATTTATTTATTTTATTTTTTGTTTAACATTTAAAAGTTAAGATTCATTTTAGGTTTTAATTCATTCTTGATCTATCATCAAAATATCTTCTTTCACTTCTTAATTTCTCAAAAATATTACCAAGATTGGTTAATGATTAATGAATTTTATATATTAAGATCCCATCCAGAAGTACCAAGGATCTTGGGTGGATAATACAATACTACATGACATGTAATCCTTTGTTACATGTTGTTTATCCTTGTTCATTACACATGGACACCTGTGTAGATTCCAGGTCATTATGTAATCAATACATGTCACATGTAATAAATGCATCATATATAGAATAGCTAGGGCTACACATGACTTTTTTAGAGCACACACCATGTAGTATGACTACACATCATGTAGTCCACATGATTTCAAGATAAAAAACATAGGGTCAAACCATGTCATGAAATTAATACACCATGTAGATATAATACACAATGCGTAAATACTAAAATCCATGTAACTATAAGTACATTCCATGTATATTCTATACACACCTTATACTTCATAAATATTCATAAGAAGTGCACACTGATTCCTTAGGCATGTACTATAGATATTCATAAAGGATAAGTACACATCGTGTAGCTGGCTTATACACATCATGTAACTTACCAATTCACATAGAAATATCAAAATTAATTAATTACTCCTTAAACCTTATGAAATCGCATGATGTGGGTAATTAAATTGACAGTACACACTATTTTTTATATTTTATATTATATTAAATGTTTAATTAATTCCTTATAATATTTTAAACTATGAATCATGCATGATTATTGTATATTAAAGACTAAATGTATTAAATTATATAGCATATATAATTTTCGTGTAATCTATGGGTCATTAAGTTGACAGTACATGCTGTGAAATTATGATACATGCCATGTTCAAAATATATCATATGAGTGTATTGTTTATGATTAAACTACACTGAGTATTTTAGAAAGGTAATCATTGGGTTACTTCAAAGTACAAAGGTGTGCACTATTTTATTGAGTTTTAAATAAAAAAATAATTTATTTTATTTAAAATCATATATGATGAGAATTTTTTGGATGATTTAATGAAAAAAGATAAAATGAATGAATTAATTAATAAGATAATTAATTGGATTAGTTTGTGCATATTTTATCTTATTAATGAATGAATTAAAATGAATGATAGCTAATTATTTTAAATGTGTAATAATTTCATGTTTATGGTCAACCATGATCTTGACCAAGACTAGCGTTTATATTGAAATTATTTAATTTAATTTATTGTATGGATCTTAATTATTTATTATTAAATTAAATATGATGGCCTAAAATTCATCCCTCCCTCTATTATTATGTAGGTTCTGTATATCTAAGGTGATTCATGTAATTCCCATTAACCAATCCTTTGGTTCCATTCACCTACATATGAGATATAAGTACTTGTAATAAATAGAGTTTCCCAAGGTGTGTGGAGACGGTTAAAAAAAGAACCAAGATAATGCCAACCCAGGTGATACATAGGTGGATAGGTGGAGTTGTAACTCATTCTAAGACCGACACATTGAGTATTCCCCTATTTAAAAGGTTTATATTAAGTCATAATGCCTTCCACCTTCCAAATTAAGATGAACCCATAGTTAAAGTGTCAATTTGGAAAAATTCAGGGGCACTTTAATTATAGGGAAATCTTAACTAAGATAACAGGTTGAATTAGCCAAATTTATATTAAATTAAACATCAAAAGTCTAATTACTAAAAATTTAAAGGCAAGTATTAAAGAAATCCCAATTAGAGTTTCTGGATTGGGGAGTCCACTCAACAGACCAAGGAACTGCAAGCCCACAGTTAAAAAAATCTCCTACCTAAATATATTCTTATGGTTTTCATGGACAAATTATAGATCATTAAGAAGTGTAATATAGATCCATACCTATATAATTTCAGAGAAAATATAAATTCTGATTTAAATACTGAGGTATATTGAGACTTGATAAAAATAGTGAGAGATTTAATAAAATTAATTATTATTTCTCACATAATTTGTAATAAAAAAAAGTATGAATACTATACTATTTTAAATTATATAATAAATGGAAATTTAATCATACACAATATACGTATGATATATATTGGATAAATACCATATCCTTACTGACAGTAACTTCCATGAATGGTTCAGACGCCTCTAGATTGTGTTGCACCATGAATGGAAATCTTACATGCTTGTCTGATCTACCTGCAAAGGAGGTGAGTGATGTAAAATTAATTTTCTATGAATAAAATTTGAGTGATGATATCTAAGTTCAATGATTAATGTTATCATCTATGTCTAGTGAACTCATGAATTCACACAAAAACATGGATTCTTATTGCATACTCGAGAATCTCCATGGTATTTACCAAGAGAGATCAAGACATGAACTGTTTGATATCTCAAAGATATTCTTCAGATAAATCTTAGAGAGGGTACACTAGTTTATCCTTATATAGTGAATATCATTGGATACATTGATCTCCTAGAGTTTATAGGGTTTAAACTACCTAATTATCTATGCACTAATCTCATTATTACATCACTCCCTCAGAGCTTCTATAGTTTTGTTGTTAATTTTAATATGAAAAACATTGAGAAGTCTCTCCCAAATATGATTACTCTTCTTTTCTAAGTAGATAAGGAAATGAAGTGTAAAAATCCTTTCATACTTATGGTGAATAAATGGAAAGGCCAAGTGAATATATCTAAGACCAAATCATATTTTCAACTCCCTATTAATAAGAGAAATATCAAGGGGTAAGCAAGAAAACATGATACTATCTATTTCTCATGTGGTGAGAAGGGCCACTAGAAAAAAAACTATACCCATCTAAAGAAGCAAGGGGAAGCTTCTAGTGCGTTTGTTATCAAGTGAAATTTATCTATTTCTAAAAATTAGGTATTACATATAGCTTGTCGTACTCACATTTATTTTCAAATATAGAAACCAAGTAGATTAAAAAATATTGAACAAGGGTAGGTAAATCTATGAGCATCCTACAGAGCCAAACTTTTTATTGTAGATATCAGGGACAACACCTCACACTGATAATTGGTATGATATTAGTTTTGAAATGTTGTTATTATGTGACATCCATTATAAAAAACATCATATAAGTATCCATACTTGAAACATACAGATTTATTTTCAATTTCAGTAATAAATGCTGCATCTTTTATAAAGATAGAATTTTTTATGGTAAGACACATTTAAATAACAATCTTTATGTGTTAGATTACATGAACCAAGTAATGGAAATCGATAATGACACTTCTTGACATTACTCATACCACACCCAAATATGACATCATTGTCTAGGTCATGTAAATGAAAAATGCCTAACTAAATTACAAAAATATGGATATTTAGATTCTTTTTAACTAAAACAACTTTGTGTATTCCATGCATGTTTAAAAGGAAAAATGATTAAATACCCATTTAGTGGAAAAGGTAAAGGGGCCAAGGATATTCTTGAATTAGTTCATACCAACATGTGTGGACCTTTTCTAGTTTAAGAAATGGGTGGGTATTCATACTTCAGAACATTTAAGAATGATTTTAGTAGATATTAATATGTCTACTATAAGAACCCAGTTTTTCACTCGAGTATGGATCATTTAAATTTTAGTATAATTATTTATTTTGAACCTAATATATATTCCTAGTGAGTTAGAAAAGGTACCAAGGGTTTATGAGTCTTTTTTGGATCCTAGAACCCATCTTTTTGAAAAAATAGCCCTATCTCACGGTTAGAGTAAACCATGTAGAAATGGTGAATGGTTAGATATAACTATGTGGATGGTCTGTATTTTAGTTAGAGTCATCTCACATGGCTGGTGCATGGTTTACCTAACCATGCAACCTAACCATGCAGTTCCCCCTCTTCTCCAGGTACCCATGCAAGGTTGGATCACAATTTGGAAAACCATGCAGACAAACCGCGCACAGGCTAAATTTTGGGTAATTTTACCATTTTACCCTTAATGATCTAATTTAACCTCTTCCTTCTTCCCTATTAAGATTTACTGTGGGATTATACTCCATTTATCTCATTTTTGATCCTTTTGAAGACCTAAGCTAGGGATCAATATATATCTTTCATCTGGGATCCATTTGAGCTTCCATTTATCATGTTGGATGTGCAACAATAACTACTCAAGTTTGTTTGAGACATTTTTTGTCTCTCTTTCTCTCGACTTATTTATCGAGGTATGATAATTTCCCCATTTTTATCAGATATTATTTGTTCTAAGATAAATCAGAGGTTGATACTGGAGGAGGAGAGTCATACAACCCTAAGTTGGGTGGTCTACAACTCACCCCCTCAAGTTCATTGATTTTGGAAATGCTGTGCGGGGCCCAATGATTTCATTGGGTGTTGTTTATTGAATTTATATGCCATGAAAATAATCATTAGAACTATATAGTTATGATATTTACAAATATGTGATTATTTTTTAGCGGTTTCACCCACAACTCCATCCATTCCATGTAGGATGTTATTCTATAATTGTCATTTTAGTTTTCTGACATGTTTGAGCTATCATTATGGTATGCCTTGGTTTAACCTTTATAAGGGCATGCTTTTCTATATTAAATAATTTTATTTATGTTGTAAATAACATAATGGAATGTACCATGTATTCTCACAACTTGACCCACCTAAGGAAAGTTCTTAAAATTGATAAATTAATGATAAATGGAAATTAAAAAATATAATAAGTATATGACTTGGACTTATTAAATATAATTTAATAATAGGTTTCATATCCATAGAACCCCTTACCAAATTAATGGAAGGTAGTGGAGTGAACCTTGATTATTGAAAATTTCTTAAAGGGGTTAAATAAATGTTTTCATGCTATTTGGCCTTGTCACACTAATGAAAGGCAAGGCTTGAACCTAATGGACTTATTGATTAATTAAGACTTGATTAAATGGTTTCATGCTCAATTAGCCTTGTCACACTAATGAAAGGTAATGTATTGAACCTTATCAAATATTATATGAAATCATTATCAAATAGGAGTGGCCTAACTCGAGTTCAGCTTGGATTCCATAGGGAATGCCTTGAGCACTTGGGAACCCCATTCCAATTCAAGGATATAGATTTCTTATGTTGTGACCCACCTAGAACCCGATCCTTGTCTCACCTCAGATTCCTAGTATAAAACTGTAGGATCCCTCATGTATTATTACATGATGCCTTGGATACACTCCTTGGATTCAGCTTTGACAAGTAGGTGCCATGGTTAAATCCCATCAACCCCAGTCATTTCATATCCCTATTTTACCTTGGATGAACTCTATGGACTCAGTAGGAATATTATTGTGGAATTAATTGGACTATTATCCTTTTTATTACACTCTTAACCCTATCCAGCCTTTAGTTATTACTAAGTTGGCGACCCTTGAGGTCTACGTTTCCTTGGTTATTACCTTGTTACTTCATTACTAAAATCATTACAGGTTGCCTTGTTATATCTTCGAACCTTCACTATTTTCAACATGTGACTTATTTAAAAACTGGTAACAATCAAATAATGAACTTATTACATATTCATACCCCAACAGAGGGATGAACCAGATACTTGGGTATTTAGTTACATTGTACTGCTTTACTTTATATATTCATGCTTTCACATTGTTATATTTCCATTACTATGGACGAATTTTATAGACACCGTTGGTGGTGGACCACTAAGATTTATCTCACACCCTCTCTGGGCATCATTTGGTACCCGAGGAAGATTATATGAATGCAGGTGTTGATAAAGGGAAGCAGATGACTTCAAACACTTGATTACTTTCTGTTTAGGATGTAGCTTGATAGTAGATGACCGAGCCTGAGCTCTGGATGCTTGGCATAGTTTTCTGATTTATGTTATACTTTTGTGGATTATATTATTCCTACTATATCATATCCATGTTTATTAGTTTTATAGTGACATTACATATCATCATTAGTTTTATGTTATTCCAGTCAATTCAGTTATTGTCATCCTTGTATATTTATTACTTTAGTCTATTTTTGTTGCACCTTTTGTTTACATATATTTATTTCACTATTTACCTATGTTTATATTTATCCACTATTCCACACTATGGGAATGAGGAAATAGTCTCCCCACAGACACACCCTAGGCCCTTGCTGCTAGTCAGCAGCCTATGGCGTTTGGGGAGATGCAATTGAGGCCATGTAGCCCATTGGGCCTAGGGCACCTATTAAGTGGAATCTGGGTCCTAGACTTCACAAATTGGTATTAGAGGAAAGTTTTAATTTATTGATTTAATATTTTGAGACAATATATTATAGGTTAAGAACACTTTGGATTTGGTTATAAGTCGTTCTTGGGCGTCTTGAACCCAAGTTTGGGGTAAAAGCCAAGTTACCCAAAATATAATTGTTAATCTATTTTGCCAATTACAGTTGATATTATTTCACCACTGGGTGATGCAGATGTTGTGTGGTGTTGTTGATTATTATTCTGATTGAGATTATATCTTATCATTGGACTAATGTGATGGGGTCAAGGAGAATTGTCACATGCATCATATAGGCACCTAGAACTAGAATTTCATGCATATTGGCTTGCCATATATGTGCATTTCACTACTTTGTATTGCTTGATATGCCTGTGATTGTTGAGTGATGCTGTGATAGTTATTTTATGATTTTATTATTCTTGGTTGCGATTGAGTGATTACCTTTATCAATTCATGAGGTGTATGGGCCCTCATGGGTTGGGATGAGTAATTTACCAAGTCGATTAATTATGCTATAAATAAATGGGTCTTGTTTTCTTTGATAAGTTGTATGGGGATTGATTCAATGGTAATGAATATCCATTATAAAGTAAAAAATGAAATATAAAACAAAAATGGTTGCACTTCCTTATCCCTTCTTATCATGTTTATGAAAGTTAAGGGAGTGAACCAGGTAATTAAATATAAAATGAACTGAAACATACACTTGATAACTTACCAATACCTGGTCATCTAAGTGGGTAGTTGGGGTAGTATACCTTGGGTAGTGAGGTTTTCCTTGTTTATCATCCATAAGTGTTTATATTGATCCACTTAATTATTTTTTTGAGGTGTGTGATTGTAATTTATAGACCAATTCCACCATGACGTCCTCGTATCATACGCTAGGAGGGTGGCAACGACCATGTTCTAGACATGGTGGGAATTGAGCCTCCAGTTTTACATCTAGGAGTACCACTTTAGGCACCACCTATTGTACCTAATATGGTCACTAATTTACAAGTTCATTATAGTTTCCTACATCTGATATAGTCCATGAATGGTGCTCCATGAGTTGCACCTACGATGGTTGATCTGACTCGTGAGTTCCACCAGCAACATCCTCCTACTTTCTCAGGGGATGGTGGTTCGGAAGCTACTGAGTCTTGGATGGAGGCCACCCTATCTATATTTGAGAATTTGGATATGCCACTAGAGTGGAGAGTCAAACTTTCTACTTACATGCTATGAGATTTGGCCAAACATTTGTGGGATGTGATTACCCAGACTAGTCATCATTAGGGCATGTTATGGGTTGATTTCCAAAATACCTTTTATGATCAATTTTTTCCTTAGATGTTGATAGTCGATAGAGATAAAGAGGTCATGCATCTCAAGTAGGGTTTTATATCAGTTATGGAATATTCAACATGTTTCATAGAGTTGTATCATTTTTCACTACTTTTTATCCGGTGATGAGCTTTAGCGTGCTAGACGCTTTGAGGGTGGGCTTGTGTATTCCATCTGTACATAGGTGAATGTCTTTCACCTGCCTATTTTTTTTTGAAATATTCAATAAGGATATTATCACTGAGTTCAACCTGAGGGATGAAAATAGTATCGGGCATAGAGGATCAGTGTCACAGTGGGCCAATAAGTCTTCCAGTGGCAGGAAACATCCCCTCGAAGTTTCTTGCTGGGGTAGTGATATCCAGAGTATCCGTATTGATAAATATATGGTGTATCATTAGTGTGAATGATGGGGGAATATAAATCCTTAGTGTGATAGAGACACACTAAAGTTCTAGGATTGCTGTGGTATAAGGCATCTTCAATGCTTCCACATGACCTTTCCACCAGCTACAAGTGGAAAATTATCTACGCCAGCTCCACCTTCAGGAGTGGGTTTGTTTGTGCCGTGTTAGGCGGGGAGTTGGAATAGCACTAGTAGGACTGGATGAGGAGGAATTCATGGCCACAGTATTCATACTTCTGATCAATAATAGTGCCACCATAGCATTTTTGATCATGGTAGTCCAACTATTACATAGGACCATGGATCAGGCTAATTGTATGCGCTACAACCGATATCCGAGGATCAGGCTATGAGACCATATACGATATGCGATACTATTCTTGTGGAATCTACCATAGTATCTACTTTATTTGACATGGGTGATTCAAACTCTTTTATCTCTATATCTATCATGGAGAGTTTTGGACTAGAGATACAATATTAATGCGGTGTAATGACCCTAGATATACTGTTAGGAGTGCGGTAAGAGGGCATACACCAAAGTAGTGAATGTCCCCTTGAGGTATAAAGTTACACTTTCTTATGAAACCTATTATTTATTAAGATGAAAGGCTTAGATTTCATTCTTAGGATGGATTAGTTGGTTCAGTATCATGATTTTTTAGACTTCTATCACCATAGGGTATCGTTTACATCACTAGAGGGTAGTAGTTATCTACATAAGGCTGAGTGGGATGTCCAATCTGGTAGAGCGGGACCAAAGCATCATGGTATAGGTGGAGTGACTGCTCATATTGAAAATATCTTCATGAAAGATTAGGGTTTATGTCAAGATTATTTTACTCTAGTAGTGGATCATTTTAGGGATGTATTTCATGATGATTTTTCTGGATTAACTTCTGAGAGAGATATAGAGTTTATGATCAAGCTTGTTCTAGGAGAAGCTATAATATCCATTCCTCTGTACAGGATGGCACCTACAGAGCATCAAGAGCTCAATCAGAAGTTAAAGGATTTAGAGGAGAAAGGATTTATATGGCCCAATAAATCTTTTTAGGGTTTACCCCTGATTTTATCCAAACGGAGGATGGAACCTTATGTCTATGTGTGGATTATAGATGATTGAACCATATTATGGTAAAGAAATGATATCCACTACCTCAAATATTTGATCTCTTCTACCAGCTCTAAGGAGCTAGGGTCTTCTCTAAGATCGACTTGAGGTTTGGATATCAGCAGGTGTGAGTAAGTCCATCAGACATACCTCTTAAAACATTCCATAGTAGGTATGGTCTATATGAGTACCTAGTTATGCCTTTTGGTATTATGAAAGTTCCCACCATTTTAATGGTTATGAGGAATAGGGTGTTCCACCCCTATTTATATTTTTTTATTGTGGTCTTTGTAGCTGATATATTGGTGTATTCTTATACTCATAGTGACCATTCCATACACCTTGAGATTGTTCTAAGTAAACTAAGAAATCATCATATTTATTCTAATCTTGCTAAGTACTGCTTTTGGATCGATAAAGTTCACTTCTTGGGTCATATCATATCGGAATTAGGAGCATCTATTGACCTAGAAAAGGTTAGTGCTGTAGTTTCCTAGAAGCATCCCAAAAGCATGATTGATATTTAGAGTTTATTAGGACAGGATGGATATTAAATAAGTTTCATACATGAATTATCACATCTTTCTTCACCTATTAATTACCTTAAAAAGAAGGTTGTTAAGTTCCTGTGGTCAGAAGTGTGTGAGAAATCCTTTCAGGTGATAAAAGGGAGGCTTGTCTCAGTACCTATTCCAATTCTTCTAGAGCCAGACATAGGTTATACCATCTTCTATAATGCATCAAGAATCAAACTAGGAGAATTACTAATGTAAGAGGACATAATTGTTACATATGGATCTCAGTACTTGAGGCATCATGAGAGGAAAAACTCGATCTACGAACTTGATCTAGTAGTAGTTGTCTATGCCTTATGTTTCTGAAGTCATTATCTATTGGGTGAGTGATTTTTGGTGTACACGGACCACAAGAGCCTCAAATATATCTTTACACATTGTGAAATGAACCTCAGACAGTGTAGATGGGTCGAATATATACAATACTATGATTTTGATCTTGCCTATATGCCTAGGAAGGGAAATGTAGTTGTGGATGCATTGAGTTAGAAAACTTAGGCACATGATATATGGGAATCCATTGATGAATGAAAGTTAATGGACCTCTTTTATGAGCTGAATCTAGAGTTTCACAATAGTCATGAGCAGAATTACCTATCATCCTTGATAATTACCTATTCTCGCATTGAGAAGGTAAAGGGTAGACAATTTTTAGATCCTAAGGGCTTGGTTCTCTATGAGAGTATATCAGGAGACAACCCACCTCTGGATTGTTTTGTGGACATATACATCATCATATGCATTCATGAATGTATATGGGTTCCTATAGATATGAGAGAGGAGTTGATGCGTGAGTACCATGGTTCTTAGTAGGTATTTCATATAGGTATCTCCAAGATGTATCGAGATATGCGACACTAATATTGGTGGCCTGGGATAAAGCAGAAGATAGTAGGATTTATCACTAGGTGTTCCACCTGTCAGTATGTGAAGGTAGAAAACTAGAGACCTGCAGTCTTATTACATCCACATCCAATACTAGAATAGAAATGGGAAGATGTTTCCATGGACTTTGTAGTCAGTTATCCTAGGTCGCCTAGAGGTAGCAACATTGTATGGGTTTTCATCGACAAGATGATGAAAGTAGATCACTTAATTCCTATTTAGGATACTTTATCATTTAATGAGATGGTAAGACTGTATGTCTATGAGATCATATAAGTACACAGGGACCCTCATACTATCATTTTAGATAGGGATTCTCATTTCACATCATGGTTTTGGTTGGGATTTCAGAAGGCTATGGAAGCATAGGTGCTTAAAAGCACAAATTTTCATCCTCATAAAAATGGACAATTAGAATGGACGATACATGTCCTAAAGGATATTCTTAGAGCATGCGTCCTTGATTTTAGTAGTTTTTAAGAGAAGAATATCCCTCTCATTGAGTTTTCCTATAATAATAGTTTCCAAGCAACAATTCAGATGGCCCCTTTTGAGGCCTTATATGGTAGGCCATTCTATTCACCCATGTGTTAGCTGGAGGCATTTAATGACCCAAGCTTGATGTACATGGGCATTACATTACTTTTTTGGAATACTTAATACATGAAAAAAAACAGACACCTAAAGACCGTATTAGTTTAGTGTCTTTGGAAACTTAGAACTTAATCATCTAACATGGTGAAAGATCTTCCACATCTCATAAAGATATCCCCCTTTCATTTTCATACCTAAAACATTTCTTAATATCCTAGGGAAAAGAAAACATAAAAAGGGTGATCTCAAATGCTTAGTAATGGTAAACATTTAGAACCTAAAATAAACCATAAACATAAGAATTTAAAAAAATGAACATAAAGTTTAAATATCAAAATCATGAGTTATGAAATAAATCATGGAATTTCATAAGGCATAGATCATAAAGGAACATTAACCATCATAAAATAGAATTGGAATAAAACATGGAATTGTGGAAAACAAATAAGCTCATAATATGATTTTCATATTATCCAAGGAATTGCTACCAAGACCATCATAGGGGAAAAATTCCTTTACTGATCCGAGTTTACTTTCCATTCCATCCATGTATTACCAAACCAAATTTACTTACCATTCTAGCCCTGTATTAATGAACCAAATTTACTTGTCATTCCATCCATGTTTATCTCATGAGATATAAATCTTTACCCAATGCATTGGAGGGAGATATAGTTCTCACCCATCACATAATGAAATCATTCTTACATGTTCCACAAAAATATAAATCATTCATCATAGCATAACCCAAGAAATAAAATGGGTTTCTTAAACATCATTCTATTATAACATAATCAATATAAAATATCATCCCATCATTAACATAATAAATTCATAGTAGTAATAGGGATAAAAACATAACCCTATTTAAGAGCTTCATCTTAGATGGAAAACAATTTTGATAAAACACTTTGGCTTAATTCTTGAGGAAAACATCCTTTCTTCTTCAAAAATGTTTTCCTTTTTCAAAATTCCATGAAATTTTAAAAGAAAAAAATTTATTTAAAAATAAACTTGAAATGTTTTATAGGAAGATTCATGAAAATAAGGTGTCATGAAACTGTAAAAATCCATCCATACCATATAAGTTAAAAAAAACATTCTCCTTATACTTTTTCCAGAAAAGTCAAAAAGTACCTCATATGGTAAATAAAAGAAAGATTCCTTCTATCCCATGTAGTAAAAGTCAATAATGGGTAAAGTGAATTTAAAAATACATAGAAGAATATTAAACATTTTATGAAAATATTTTTAGAAAACATGGACATGGATGATAAATATATCCCTAGTAAATACTCACGTATAAACAATCTCAGATAAAAATGAGATTTGCAAAATTATCCCTTACCTTAGGTCCGATGTGATTACTATGTGTCAAAACCTCCTGTATAATGATTTAGATAATGTTATTAACTTATTATAGAATCATGGTCATCATATATGGTCATATTCTCCTTCGTTTTTTTGTAATAATTCTTTGTTACTCTTTATTTGGGTTTTAACTGCTTTATGATCGTATGCATGTTTTGCCGAATAAGTTTCAGTTCTCCTTCTTAGGTCATATTTATATCATTATAAAAATATATTAACATAATAAATACCATATTTATTCATTTTTTTATATTTTTATAACCATTTTTGAGTGGTTATCATGTAGAATGAATCACATCGCATCGTGGAGACAGTAGGCCGTACGTACGCACGAGCGAAAATATCATTCAAATAGTTGATGAATGGTTTTGAAGTGGATGAAGTATAAAATTTCAGAATCAATATCATGTTATAATAATCATATATAGTTATTACTACCATCACTATACCCTTACAAGTAAGGTGGTGGTGAAAAATAGAGTACACCACGGCGTGGAGACGGTAATCCGTACGTACACATGCGTGATTATTTCATTTTTCATAAGATGGGTAGAAGGTGGAATATAGTTGTTTAATAATCATAATAACCTATCAGTATATATTTACTACTGGATTTATTACTTTATAATGGAACAACTCATGAGGTGGAATTAGAAGAAGAAAGAAGTTTGAAAGAATTGGTAAATGATATTACCTCTTCTTCGACGTGCCTCATCTAAATCTCCTCTTAGAGCACTAGAGTTGGTCTACGAAGAAGACCAAGACCACTATAATGTTGCTAGAAAAGTTGATAATAGAAATTTACAGGGTATATATGAACTTTAATGATTAATTAGTTGTGGATAAAAGAGGGAGGAGGTGTCCTTTTATAATTGGGGTGAGGGACACTTTTGGAATTTCTAAAAATATTAATTTATAATAATTTGAAAATCAATCAAAATACCTCCAAAATGAGATATATTCGAATATAATATATCATAATATTTAAATATAATCAAACAATATAATTTATATAAGTTTTTCTGTCAATTTAAACATTATCATTTTAATTAACAATTAGTTATTCTATTTAATTTTAATTAAGATAACAAATGTTTCAATATTAAAAGAGCGAAATAATTACTTATTGATTTCAATTATACCATAAAGGAATAATTTAGAATAATTTAGACCATATAATAATTATTATATATTTTTAAAATTGTTTTATTATTTTTAAATAATTTTATAAAACATTATTTTTAAAAAATATAAATTGTGTCAAATTTGAAACTATTTATTTCATGTATTTTATAAATATCAATATAAGGTGTTATCCTCAAACAAAATATTTTATTATTTTTATAATGGGTCAAGGTAATCTATAAAATGCATTTGAAAAATTAATTATCCCAAATTATATTTATTTTATTATTTTTAATAACATTTATTTGATATCTCCATTATTAAAATAATCACTACAACAAAATTGTGTAATTATTTAATATACTTATTTGTAGAATAAAAATTTGGAATAAAATACTAATATGAACATAAATTTACTATATTTAATAAGAATATATTTAGTCAAATTTATATTTTGGAAAATCCAACATTAAAAATGTTATACTTATTAAAGTATGAATGTGGCAACTTTAACATCACTTTAAATAAAATAAAATAAATGTCATAATCTCTTATATAAAGCTCTAAATGGTCAATTTATCATCAATTGGATACTTATAGTAGATATATACTCTAAAAAAATGATTTGGTTATGTGTTTAGGTTTTCTTATGGTTATTATTATTTTAATAAAAATTGTCTTATGGATTTCTCACCAATTAATTAATTTTTACATCATCAAAGTATAAGAATTTAAGGTAATTATTAATTTCCTAAAAATTAAAATTAAATTAACATGATGTATGTAATTATTTTATATTTCCACAGTCTATTTATTTTATAAAACATCACCTGGTTATCCCTATATTAAAATTATTATACTTATAAGAAATGCGAGTCTGACATTTTGTCACTTTCATTGGTTTTATTAATATCTATGTCATTTTCATTTTCAAGTGGCCCTTAAATGACTAATTTTAGAACCTAAGATGTTAAGGGTATAATTTTATTCATACAATAGGATTTTGGAAGGTTTTAGGATAATTTTATTGTTCTTATCATATTATTTGTTACACTAATTTGCCCGATTTACCTTTAACTGTGGTAAATACAAATTATCGCAGTTACTAATCCTACTATGAAAAAAATAAAAGGGAACTATTTACATAATTTGTAACTTATTATTCCAAATATAGAATCCATTTTTCTAAATTTAAAACACATAATTAGAAGAAATTAATTTAAAATTAATCCCCGTTGTTAAAACCAGAAAGTGGGTTTTTAAGAAGTAAAAACTATCAAAAGATTGACATGTGTTTATGTCCAATTTAAAAGTGAAATTACTTAAAATGAGAAAAAATGTATTAAATGACAAAAATATATTCTATTTATACTTTAAAACTGTTAAATAATATTATATAACCATATAAATTATTTCTATGGAAAAAGTTGTTTTTAGTTAAAATTTTGCGTATTTTTACTATTCATCAAAACATGATAATTATCAGAAAAATATCAAAAATTCAACCAAAGTAAATTTTGATATCCCTATTATAAAAAATAATTTTATTTTTTCAAATATAACATATAAAGGTGTCAAAACTAAATTTAAAAAGGGTTCACCATCAAAATTCGGTTAAACTACATTTTTAGAAAAAACCCTTCTTTTATCCAAAAAATTAAATTTGTTCTTATATAATATCTAGAAAACATATAAGATGAATTTAAAACATTACATTGTATATATAACACATAATTTTCATTAAAAATCAATAAATAGTGATATGATTTTATAAACACAATTATTCTCTTTCTAAGCAGGTTTTCATAAAAACACATCTTTTATATTCAATTGGTTTTTATTTCCATTTATAATAAATTTGGTAACCAATGAATCATTATTTAAACATTTTTAAACCATATTTTCATAATTTAGTGGATATTATTCATAATGGCTAGTTTATATCCTATAATAATGATATTTTAATATTATATCATTGTTTAGTGAAACTCAGTATTGCGTACAACACAAGCTATCAAGGAATTTCATTCTTGCGTGTAATGAAAGCCATGTTATTGTTATGTTTAGTGAAATATTACTTTGGTGTTACATATAATATAATCCAAACATTTTTCTTTTATACATTAAAAAAAATCTATACTTAGTGTTGCGTGAAATGAATTCTATCAAGAGAACTTGAAATTGTGTGTAACAAAAGCCAAGAGTAGTGTTTCATATAATGCAAGCTAATAAAGTTTTGCGTATAGTGCAAGATAATATTGGTGTAGTATACAACACAATACATCAAAAAAATTAAATAGAATCTATCTCATAAAATCTCAAGGTGTTACATTCTACCCCCTTAAAATTAATTTCATCCTCAAAATTTGTCGGGGTTATAAATGGTTTACTACTTGAAAGTTTCTTTCATGGAAACCCACATCGTAAAAAGGGATACTAAAACTTAATTTTAAAAATTAAAGTTATAAACATAATAGTTACCCAAAGTAACATATCAATGGGTTTCCACATAGGATAACATAGGTGGGAAGTGAAAATATGGATATAGAAGAGAAATATAACCATCAAGTTATGATGGATAGTGATAAAGAATAAGGTTTGAAGAAAGTTAACTACAAAAAATCCATAAATCTATAATTATTTAAGGAACCATATGATTCATTGGATAAGAAGTTACTAGGATAATTTTTTTGGTTTCAATATCCCTTTCCTAAAGTTGATGAATTTTTGCATGAGGAGAAATACTTACTTGATTTCAGTACAATATCACTGTTGGTTATTCCCTGAATAATTTCCTCTTCATCTCTTATTTAAAGAAATGAAGTTTAATTTTTCATTCTTGAAGTGTTAGTAGATCATGAAATAAAATGATAAGTCATTACATCTATCTCAATAAAAAGGTTAGAACAAGTTATAAAATATGCATAAGTCCACCTACAGTGAGATAATACATTAATCTAAAAAACTTTAACCGGAATATAACTTATAATATTCATACATGGATAACATTATAATCCTTCCAAAAACTGATAATATAAAACTTTAGAAAGAGGTGAACTAAATCGAATTAATATTTTTCTCCCATATCTCATTTGGCAGTTATTGATTATCACATTCCAAACATATGAATACCTTAATCATGTATTCTCTTGAAACATAATAATAACATGAATTACCATAGAACCTGAGTGAAAACATGCATTCTGTAAAAATTAACACTTTACACACACCAAAAATACCAAAATTCTATTTACTCAAACCATGATATCACTTTTTCCTTATATCAATTATGAGGTCATTAATATGATCAAACATCTCATTATCTCCTTATCCCATCATTATGCACATATCATGCATTTTCCAAAAAAAATATGAATAAATTTTAATGGTTATCGATATCATTCAACATATACTTTCAAATACTTAAGTAAAAACAATAGTGTAACAATCTTCAGATGTTTATTTATTCCATAATACTATAAAATTACTTATACAACATTATTTTTGATAATCATGTACTCATTTTACTATATTCTTAAACTATTGACTGAGCTTCATCATTTTATTTCTGAACACTTATTTAATATCATATATCATTTGTAGTCTCTTCATCATCATCAACATAAATACTACCCATACGACCATGCTGATATTATTTATAAGATTTTCCCTTAGGTAATTGATTTTCACAATGCTTGTAAATTCCACATTTAAAACATTTAACCATCATTGATGTCTTAGAAAAAGAATTATCCTTGTCAATTATGTTAACTGAACCTTTTCCTTTGTAATTACTGGCTTTGTGTCCTTTTCCAAACCCAAATCATCTTCTAGTTCCTCTGAAACATTCTCCTTGATGCCTATTCGCACATGATTTACATGAGGAAAATTAAACTTTCTTTACTCTATGATCACCATGAAACTCCATATTTCTCTTATTAGCTGGGCCATGAAACTCACCAAAGTTTAGATTATTGATCATATTATGAGATTTCTGATTAGGAATAATAATGATGTTTCACCTTCCAACTCCCATTTCATTTGGTTTTTCATGAAGAAGATCATTCCATTGTCCATCATATTCTTTATTAACATGAATCCTCCAGTTTTCAGCCTTTTTCTAAAACCCAAAAAAGAATAGTATGAGAGGCAAAAATCATACTAGGAAAACAATATAATCAAGGGGGATTACTTTCAATCTATGATATCTTAGGTTTAATCCAAGGTTATTCTTGATCGTTACCATAATTCTAGGACTGTAACCTATAGTTATAATTACCCTTAGGGACATCCCTAGACATACCTTAGAAATATATCTAGGGATATCCCTAAATTTTTTACATCCTAGCTTCCAAACGTTAACTAAACCTTCACTATGATACCAACTATAATGACCCAAGATTGGCATACACGTACATTACATTAATTTTGAGGAATACTTAATACATGACAAAAACAAACACCTAAAGATCTTATTAGTTTAGTGTCTTTGGAAACTTAGAACATAATATTATGACTTGGTGAAAGATCTTAAACATCTCCCATAAAAAGGGTGAGCTTAAATTCTCAGTAAGGGTAAAAATTGAGAAAAAAAAACTATAAACATAAGAGTGTAGAAACATGAACATAAAGTTTCAATATCAAAATCATGAGTCATGAAATAAATCTTGGCAGTTCATAAGGCATAGATCATAAAGGAACATTAACCATGATAAAATAGAATTTATATAAAATATGGAATTTTGGGAAACAAATAATCTCATAATATGATTTCCATAGTAGCAAAGGAATTTCTTCCAAGACCACTATATTGGAAAAAGTCCTTCATTGAATCAGGTTTAATTTCCGTTCTAACCATGTATTACTGAACTAGATTTACTTTTTATTCCAGCCCTGTATTGCTGAACCAGATTTACTTATCATTCTGGCCATGTTTATCTCATGAGATATAAATATTTACCCAATTAATTGGAGGGAGATATAGGTCCCAACCATTTCATAATGAAATCATTCATACATGTGCCACAAAAACATAAATCATTAATCATAGCATAACCCATGAAATAAAATGGGTTTCTTAAAAATAATTCTATCATAACATAATCCATATAAAATATCATTTCATCATTAAAAAAATAAAATCATATTAGTAATAGGTATATAAATATAACCCTATTTATAAGTTTCATCTTAGATGGAAAATAATTTTGATAAAACACTTGAACTTAATTCATGAGGAAAATATCCTTTCTTCTTCAAAAATGTTTTCTTTTCTCAAAATGCCATGAAATTTTAAATGAAAAAAATTTATTTGAAAATAAACTTGAAATAGTGTAGAATAAGCTTCATGGAAATAAGGATTCATGAAACCGTAAAAATCCATTCATTCCATATAAGTTAAAAAAAACATTCTCCTCATACTTTTTCCGGAAAAGTAAAGTAAAAAAGTACCTCATATAGTAAAAAAAGAAAGATTCCTTCCATCCCATGTAGTAAAAGTCAATAATGTCTAAAATGACTTTAAAAATACATATAATCGTAGTAAAAATTTTATGAAAATATTTTTAGAAAACATGGACATGGATGATAAATATATCCCCAATAAATACTTACATATAAACTATCTCAGATAAAAATGAGATTTGAAAAATTATCCCTTACCTTAGGTCTGATGTTCTTCATATGTGTCCAAAACCTCCTGTATAATGATTTAGATAATGTTATTAACTTATTATAGAATCATGGTCATCATATATGGTCATATTCTCCTTCGTTTTTTTGTAATAATTCTTTGTTACTCTTTATTTGGGTTTTAACTACTTTATGATCGTATGCATGTTTTGCCGAATAAGTTTCAGTTCTCCTTCTTAGGTCATATTTATATCATTATAAAAATATATTAACATAATAAATACCATATTTATTCATTTTTTTATATTTTTATAACCATTTTTGAGTGGTTATCATGTAGAATGAATCACATCGCATCGTGGAGACAGTAGGCCGTACGTACGCACGAGCGAAAATATCTTTCAAATAGTTGATGAATGGTTTTGAAGTGGATGAAGTATAAAATTTCAGAATCAATATCATGTTATAATAATCATATATAGTTATTACTACCATCACTATACCCTTACAAGTAAGGTGGTGGTGAAAAATAGAGTACACCACGGCGTGGAGACGGTAATCCGTACGTACACATGCGTGATTATTTCATTTTTCATAAGATGGGTAGAAGGTGGAATATAGTTGTTTAATAATCATAATAACCTATCAGTATATATTTACTACTGGATTTATTACTTTATAATGGAACAACTCATGAGGTGGAATTAGAAGAAGAAAGAAGTTTGAAAGAATTGGTAAATGATATTACCTCTTCTTCGACGTGCCTCATCTAAATCTCCTCTTAGAGCACTAGAGTTGGTCTACGAAGAAGACCAAGACCACTATAATGTTGCTAGAAAAGTTGATAATAGAAATTTACAGGGTATATATGAACTTTAATGATTAATTAGTTGTGGATAAAAGAGGGAGGAGGTGTCCTTTTATAATTGGGGTGAGGGACACTTTTGGAATTTCTAAAAATATTAATTTATAATAATTTGAAAATCAATCAAAATACCTCAAAAATGAGATATATTCGAATATAATATATCATAATATTTAAATATAATCAACCAATATAATTTATATAAGTTTTTATGTCAATTTAAACATTATCATTTTAATTAACAATTAGTTATTCTATTTAATTTTAATTAAGATAACAAATGTTTCAATGTTAAAAGAGCGAAATAATTACTTATTGATTTAAATTATACCATAAATGAATAATTTAGAATAATTTAGACCATATAATAATTATTATATATTTTTAAAATTGTTTTATTATTTTTAAATAATTTTATAAAACATTATTTTTAAAAAATATAAATTGTGTCAAATTTGAAACTATTTATTTCATGTATTTTATAAATATCAATATAAGGTGTTATCCTCAAACAAAATATTTTATTATTTTTATAATGGGTCAAGGTAATCTATAAAATTCATTTGAAAAATTAATTATCCCAAATTATATTTATTTTATTATTTTTAATAACATTTATTTGATATCTCCATTATTAAAATAATCACTACAACAAAATTGTGTAATTATTTAATATACTTATTTGTAGAATAAAAATTTGGAATAAAATACTAATATGAAAATAAATTTACTATATTTAATAAGAATATATTTAGTCAAATTTATCTTTTGGAAAATCCAACATTAAAAATGTTATACTTATTAAAGTATGAATGTGGCAACTTTAACATCACTTTAAATAAAATAAAATAAATGTCATAATCTCTTATATAAAGCTCTAAATGGTCAATTTATCATCAATTGGATAATTATGGTAGATATATACTCTAAAAAAATGATTTGGTTATGTGTTCAGGTTTTCTTATGGTTATTATTATTTTAATAAAAATTGTCTTATGGATTTCTCACCAATTAATTAATTTTTACATCATCAAAGTATAAGAATTTAAGGTAATTATTAATTTCTTAAAAATTAAAATTAAATTAACATGATTTATGTAATTATTTTATATTTCCACAGTCTATTTATTTTATAAAACATCACCTGGTTATCCCTATATTAAAATTATTATACTTATAAGAAATGCGAGTTTGACATTTTGTCACTTTCATTGGTTTTATTAATATCTATGTCATTTTCATTTTCAAGTGGCCCTTAAATGACTAATTTTAGAACCTAAGATGTCAAGGGTATAATTTTATTCATACAATAGGATTTTGGAAGGTTTTAGGATAATTTTATTGTTCTTATCATATTATTTGTTACACTAATTTTCCCGATTTACCTTTAACTGTGGTAAATACAAATTATCGCAGTTACTAATCCTACTATGAAAAAAATAAAAGGGAACTATTTACATAATTTGTAACTTATTATTACAAATATAGAATCCATTTTTCTAAATTTAAAACACATAATTAGAAGAAATTAATTTAAAATTAATCCCCGTTGTTAAAACCAGAAAGTGGGTTTTTAAGAAGTAAAAACTATCAAAAGATTGACATGTGTTTATGTCCAATTTAAAAGTGAAATTACTTAAAATGAGCAAAAATGTATTAAATGAAAAAAATATATTCTATTTATACTTTAAAACTGTTAAATAATATTATATAACCATATAAATTATTTCTATGGAAAAAGTTGTTTTTAGTTAAAATTTTGCGTATTTTTACTATTCATCAAAACATGATAATTATCAGAAAAATATCAAAAATTCAACCAAAGTAAATTTTGATATCCCTATTATAAAAAATAATTTTATTTTTTCAAATATAACATATAAAGGTGTAAAAACTAAATTTAAAAAGGGTTCACCATCAAAATTTGGTTAAACTACATTTTTAGAAAAAACACTTCTTTTATCCAAAAAATTAAATTTGTTCTTATATAATATCTAGAAAACATATAAGATGAATTTAAAACATTACATTGAATATATAACACATAATTTTCATTAAAAATCAATAAATAGTGATATGATTTTATAAACACAATTATTCTCTTTCTAAGTAGGTTTTCATAAAAACACATCTTTTATATTCAATTGGTTTTTATTTCCATTTATAATAAATTTGGTAACCAATGAATCATTATTTAAACATTTTTAAACCATATTTTCATAATTTAGTGGATATTATTCATAATGGCTAGTTTATATCCTATAATAATGATATTTTAATAATATATCATTGTTTAGTGAAACTCAGTATTGCGTACAACACAAGCTATCAAGGAATTTCATTCTTGCGTGTAATGAAAGCCATGTTAGTGTTACATTTAGTGAAATATTACTTTGGTGTTACATATAATATAATCCAAACATTTTTCTTTTATACATTAAAAAAAATCTATACTTAGTGTTTTGTGAAATGAATTCTATCAAAAGAACTTGAAATTGTGTGTAACAAAAGCCAAGAGTAGTGTTTCATATAATGCAAGCTAATAAAGTTTTGCGTATAGTGAAAGATAATATTGGTGTAGTATACAACACAATACATCAAAAAAATTAAATAGAATCTATCTCATAAAATCTCAAGGTGTTACATTCTACCCCCTTAAAATAAATTTCACCCTCAAAATTTTTTGGGGTTATAAATGGTTTACTACTTGAAAGTTTCTTTCATGGAAACCCACATCGTAAAAAGGGATACTAAAACTTAATTTTAAAAATTAAAGTTATAAACATAATAGTTACCCAAAGTAACATATCAATGGGTTTCCACATAGGATAACATAGGTGGGAAGTGAAAATATGGATATAGAAGAGAAATATAACCATCAAGTTATGATGGATAGTGATAAAGAATAAGGTTTGAAGAAAGTTAACTACAAAAAATCCATAAATCTATAATTATTTAAGGAACCATATGATTCATTGGATAAGAAGTTACTAGGATAATTTTTTTGGTTTCAATATCCCTTTCCTAAAGTTGATGAATTTTTCCATGAGGAGAAATACTTACTTGATTTCAGTACAATATCACTGTTGGTTATTCCCTGAATAATTTCCTCTTCATCTCTTATTTAAAGAAATGAAGTTTAATTTTTCATTCTTGAAGTGTTAGTATATCATGAAATAAAATGATAAGTCATTACATCTATCTCAATAAAAAGGTTAGAACAAGTTATAAAATATGCATAAGTCCACCTACAGTGAGATAATACATTAATCTAAAAAACTTTAACCGGAATATAACTTATAATATTCATACATGGATAACATTATAATCCTTCCAAAAACTGATAATATAAAACTTTAGAAAGAGGTGAACTAAATCGAATTAATATTTTTCTCCCATATCTCATTTGGCAGTTATTGATTATCACATTCCAAACATATGAATACCTTAATCATGTATTCTCTTGAAACATAATAATAACATGAATTACCATAGAACCTGAGTGAAAACATGCATTCTGTCAAAATTAACACTTTACACACACCAAAAATACCAAAATTCTATTTACTCAAACCATGATATCACTTTGTCTTTATATCAATTATGAGGTCATTAATATGATCAAACATCTCATTATCTCCTTATCCCATCATTATGCACATATCATGCATTTTCCAAAAAAAATATGAATAAATTTTAATGGTTATCGATATCATTCAACATATACTTTCAAATACTTAAGGAAAAACAATAGTGTAACAATATTCAGATGTTTATTTATTCCATAATACTATAAAATTACTTATAGAACATTATTTTTGATAATCATGTACTCATTTTACTATATTCTTAAACTATTGACTGAGCTTCATCATTTTATTTTTGAACACTTATTTAATATCATATATCATTTGTAGTCTCTTCATCATCATCAACATAAATACTACCCATACGACCATGCTGATATTATTTATAAGATTTTCCCTTAGGTAATTGATTTTCACAATGCTTGTAAATTCCACATTCAAAACATTTAACCATCATTGATGTCTTAGAAAAAGAATTATCCTTGTCAATTATGTTAACTGACCCTTTTCCTTTGTAATTACTGGCTTTGTGTCCTTTTCCAAACCCAAATCATCTTCTAGTTCCTCTGAAACATTCTCCTTGATGCCTATTCGCACATGATTTACATGAGGAAAATTAAACTTTCTTTCCTCTATGATCACCATGAAACTCCATATTTCTCTTATTAGTTGGGCCATGAAACTCACCAAAGTTTAGATTATTGATCATATTATGAGATTTCTGATTAGGAATAATAATGATGTTTCACCTTCCAACTCCCATTTCATTTGGTTTTTCATGAAGAAGATCATTCCATTGTCCATCATATTCTTTATTAACATGAATCCTCCAGTTTTCAGCCTTTTTCTAAAACCCAAAAAAGAATAGTATGAGAGGCAAAAATCATACTAGGAAAACAATATAATCAAGGGGGATTACTTTCAATCTATGATATCTTAGGTTTAATCCAAGGTTATTCTTGATCGTTACCATAATTCTAGGACTGTAACCTATAGTTATAATTACCCTTAGGGACATCCCTAGACATACCTTAGAAATATATCTAGGGATATCACTAAAGTTTTTACATCCTAGCTTCCAAACGTTAACTAAACCTTCACTATGATACCAACTATAATGACCCAAGATTGGCATACACGTACATTACATTAATTTTGTGGAATACTTAATACATGACAAAAACAAACACCTAAAGATCTTATTATTTTAGTGTCTTTGGAAACTTAGAACATAATATTATGACTTGGTGAAAGATCTTAAACATCTCCCATAAAAAGGGTGAGCTTAAATTCTCAGTAAGGGTAAAAATTGAGAAAAAAAATCTATAAACATAAGAGTGTAGAAACATGAACATAAAGTTTCAATATCAAAATCATGAGTCATGAAATAAATCTTGGCAGTTCATAAGGCATAGATCATAAAGGAACATTAACCATGATAAAATAGAATTTATATAAAATATGGAATTTTGGGAGACAAATAATCTCATAATATGATTTCCATAGTAGCAAAGGCATTTCTTCCAAGACCACTATAGTGGAAAAAGTCCTTCATTGAATCAGGTTTACTTTCCGTTCTAACCATGTATTACTGAACTATATTTACTTTTTATTCCAGCCCTGTATTGCTGAACCAGATTTACTTATCATTCTGGCCATGTTTATCTCATGAGATATAAATATTTACCCAATTAATTGGAGGGAGATATAGGTCCCAACCATTTCATAATGAAATCATTATTACATGTGCCACAAAAACATAAATCATTAATCATAGCATAACCCAAGAAATAAAATGGGTTTCTTAAAAATAATTCTATCATAACATAATCCATATAAAATATCATTTCATCATTAAAAAAATAAAATCATATTAGTAATAGGTATATAAATATAACCCTATTTATAAGTTTCATCTTAGATGGAAAATAATTTTGATAAAACACTTGAACTTAATTCATGAGGAAAATATCCTTTCTTCTTCAAAAATGTTTTCTTTTCTCAAAATGCCATAAAATTTTAAATGAAAAAAATTTATTTGAAAATAAACTTGAAATAGTGTAGAATAAGCTTCATGGAAATAAGGATTCATGAAACTGTAAAAATCCATTCATTCCATATAAGTTAAAAAAAACATTCTCCTCGTACTTTTGCCGGAAAAGTAAAGTAAAAAAGTACCTCATATGGTAAAAAAAGAAAGATTCCTTCCATCCCATGTAGTAAAAGTCAATAATGACTAAAATGACTTTAAAAATACATATAATCGTAGTAAAAATTTTATGAAAATATTTTTAGAAAACATGGACATGGATGATAAATATATCCCCAATAAATACTTACATATAAACTATCTCAGATAAAAATGAGATTTGAAAAATTATCCCTTACCTTAGGTCTGATGTTCTTCATATGTGTCCAAAACCTCCTGTATAATGATTTAGATAATGTTATTAACTTATTCCATAATCATGGTCATCATATATGGTCATATTCTCTTTCGTTTGTTTGTAACAATTCATTGTTACTTGTTATTCAGGTTTCAACTGCTTTATGATTGTATGCATGTTTTGTTGAATTAGTTCCAGTTATCCTTCTTAGGTCATATTTATATCATTATAAAATTATACTAACATAATAAATACCATATTTATTCATTACTTACATTTATATAATCATTATTGAGTGGTTTTCATGTAGAAAGAATCACATCACATCATGGAGATGATAGGCCGTTCCTACACACAAGAAACGATATCATTCGAATAGTTGTTGAATGGTTTTTAAGTGGATGGTGTATAAAATTTTAGAATCAATAACTTGTTATAATAATAATATATAGTTATTACTTCCATCATTATACCTATCTTGGTAAGGTGGTGGTGAAAAATAGAGTACACCACAACGTGGAGATGGTAAGTCGTACATACGCACCCATGGTGATTTCATTTTTCATAGTATGGGTAGAAGGTGTACTATGGTTGTTTCATAATTAAAATAACCTCTAATAATATAAGTAATACTATAGTTATTACTTTATAATTAAATAACACATGATGTGGAAGTAGAAGAAGAAATAAGTTTGAAAGAATTGGTAAATGATATTACCTCTTCTTCGATGTGCCTCCCCTAAATCTCCTCTTAGAGCACTAGAGTTGGTCTATGAAGAATATAAGGACCTATATAATGTTTCTAGGGAAGTCTATAGGATAAATATATAGTTTATAAATGAACTTTAAGGCTTAATGAGTTATTTAGAAAAGAGTGAGGAGGTATCCTTTTATAATTGGGGTGAGGAACACTTTTGGAATTTATGAAACTATTAATTTATAATAATTTTAAAATCAATAAAAATACATAAAAAATGAGATATATTTAAATCTAAGATATTATAATATTTAAATATAATCAACCAATATAATTTAAACAAGTTTTTATGTCAATTTAAACATTATCATTTTAATTAACAATTAGTTATTCTATTTAATTTTAATTAAGATAACAAATGTTTCAATATTAAAAGTGTAAATTATTTAAGTATTTGATTTAAATTATACCATAAATGAATAATTTAAAATATTTTATAAAACATCCTAATTATTCTATATTTTTGAAATTGTTTTATGATTTTTAAATAATTTTATAAAACATTATTTTAACAAAATATCAATTATGTCAATTTTGACACTATTCATTTCATGTATTTTATAAATATCAAGATAATATGTTATACTCAAAGAAAATATTTTATTATATCTCTAATATGTCAAGCTAATCTATAAAATTTGTTTCAAAAATTAATTATCCTAAATTTTATTTATTTTAATATTTTTAATAACATTTATTTGATATCTCCATTATTAAAATAATCCCTACATAAATATTTTGTAATTATTTAATATAATTATTTTTGAATAAAAATTTAGAATGTAATAATACTAGGAACATAAATTTACTATCTTTCATAAGAATATATGTAGTCAAATTTATCTTTTGTAAAATCCAACATTAAAAATGTTATAATTATTAAAGTATGAATGTGACAACTTTAACATCACTTTAAATAAAATAAAATAAATGTCAAAATTCTCACTTTATCATCACTTGGATGCTTATGGTCGAGATATACTCTACCAATATGATTTGGTCATGTGTTTATGTAAGAACCCAGATCTTAATCTTAGGTATGGATCTTGATTTATGGTGTTTTTAAGAAAAAGAGGAGTTTTTGGAAATTTAAGGAGTACACACCATGTACTTTGAAGTACACGCTATGTACCCAGTTTCCATGGGTGACCAGGTATTGGCTGTGTGATGGATAAGTACATGGCTGTGTGGGGTGACCTGGAGACCACCTAAAGCGGGTCCCAGAAAAGGCATATACACACCGAGTACTTTTAAAATACACAGTGTACTTTTCTTTTTAATTGTTTTATTGGACCGAGGTCGCGTCTCATTCACAAAAACCCTTCTTCTCATCTCATATCATCCATGAGCAAATAATGTTGATGATTATTCTCTGAGCGCCCGACCCGCCGTCCGTTCTCCGAATCAATAGTCGTCGATTGCGTTGGAATCGCCACAGTGAGTTCGTCCTTTTTATAGAGCCTCATCTCTTGATTTCTCTTCTTTCATGAGATATTATTGGTTGATTTTTTTAGACTTTTTTGTAGATCTATGAAGTTATAGGTCGAATCGAAGGCTAAGAATAAACTATATCGATCTTACAATGCCGAGGTAGGTGGTTTGTGCCTTTCCGTAGTTTGTCTTTGAATATTATGTGTAAAAGTACCCAATAACCTAGAACGGGCTATTGCATGTTTAGGTATTTTAGCCCTGTTAATGCCTGCTATGCCTTGTATACCTGATTAGATGTTTTTTGATTGTGAATAGGGTTATTTTTCATGCTATGGATGTGTTGCCCATGTTTTCTTTGATATTGACCGTTTGGTCTAGCTTTGCCGATTAGGCTTCTTGTTTTCCATGCCTAGTGTTGTTAAGATGGAGTGATATTATTTGACGCTGTTATATGCTTGTAGCTATTTAGCCAAGTAGTTCTTGAAAGCTTTTATCCAAGTTGTTCTTAAGGTTTACTTTGGCTGTTGAACATTTTTGTGCATGATTGACTTACATAGGGTTGTGAGAACCTGGTGTAGTTAGACCATAGGGGGAATGGACACTGAGGGATTCCCTAGAGAGTCTGTTTACTTTTAAGTTATGAGACCATAGGGGGGATGGACGTGAGTGTTCCCTCAGAGTGTCGGTAGTTCCTCATTGTGAGACCACATGGGGAATTAGACATTGAGTGCTTCCCCAAAGTGTCTTTAGTTTACCGATGAAAGACCACAAGGGGAAATGACGGTGAGTGCTTCCTCATAGAGTCTTTGTTTTCTTGAGACCAAAGGGGTTAGACCATTTGAGCTACCCATAAGGTCATTATATACTTGTATAAGTTAAACCAGGGGGGTTAGGCTGTGAGAACTTCCCAGAGGGTTTCTCATGTTTGGTTGGTTGAACCAGAGGGTTTAGGTTGTGAGTACTTACCATTGGGTTACTTGTTTTTGTTTATATTCTTACTT
Organism: Viscum album; assembly: GCA_963277665.1. Taxonomy (NCBI): domain Eukaryota; kingdom Viridiplantae; phylum Streptophyta; class Magnoliopsida; order Santalales; family Viscaceae; genus Viscum; species Viscum album. The sequence goes on from OY728159.1 coordinate 1,224,728,255, forward strand.
GATATATGAAAATGAATGCAATTGAAACTGTAAGATTGTTTACTTTTGAGTACTTCCTTGTTTACTACTTCATTTTACTTATTGCTTACCATATATATTCACTAACTACTAGGCACAAATATTTGGGTGGTTGCCTACTAGGATTCCTCTCACACCGTGTTTGGGTCATGATTTTGGACCCAAACAGATTATATTACTACAGGTATAGATAAGGGCAAGCACCCTTCTATGTCAGGTACTTGACTGCTGTGGAGTTGGAGAGCATGAGACCATGTTGAGGCTTGCGATGCTGCTGGAGTTTATGTTTTTACCATATAATTTGGTTTAGTATTGTATTCCAACATTGTGACTTGTTTGGCTGCTTTCCTAGACATATGTATCATGCATCATTTATATATGTGCTCCAGCTATTTATTACTTTTAGTCTTCTTCTGTTTACTTATTGCATGTTATTACTGCTTTTTCTATTGTTTTCTGTTTATTTACACTAAATTAATCTTCCAATAAGGCCATATTTTCTCCACTATCACACCCAAGTCCCTCACTACTAGTCATCATCCTCTAGCATTTAGTGAAATGCGCTTGAGTCCATGTGACCAACTGGGTATGGGGCACCTCTGGGCAGCACCCGTAACTGGGACGTTACAAAGTGGTATCAAAAGGATCATTTTCTTTTTGACTTACTATTTAGAGCCTATAGTCAGGGATAAGACAGAATAGGTAGTTAGTAACAAGCTGTTCCCTAGAGTATCTAACCCGTATACAGGGAAAAGCTAATTTACCTAAATTATTTCATTTTTTATGGTTTTACAATTTTTACAGTTGATTTGATTTCACAGTTGGGTGATTCACATGTTTTGTACTGTTATTGTTGATATAATTGAGGTTCTATTTCTATTTCAACCCTATGAGATGAGGGTATGCCATCTCAGGCATTATATAGGCACTTTCTAGAGATCACATGTCATGCATTCTTACCATGCCATTTAGGGTGCATTACTGATTACATGTTATTATGATAGATGTTGTGCTAGAATGAATGTTTTTGTGATAGTTGCCTTGGTAGAATACTTTCTATTTGATAGGGTATTGGTAATGTTTAATGTTTTGTTTGAATGAACACCAAAATTTGGTTATTGAGGTGTTATGGGCCCTTGGGGATCATAATTTGGTGGATCATTGCATTGTTATTTTAGCGATTTTATGGGTTGCAGAGTAGTTTATGAGGCTTAATGTTTGGAAAAACCCATAATACACAATGTGTAATGATAAATACACGTCGTGTGTCCTGTTTAGGAATGAACTATTTTTCTTAAGTACAAACCATGTACTATATGTACACACCATGTAGTCTCTAAACATGTCACTTGCTATGTGGGTAGAAACATGGGGTTGGGAAATCGTTGGTGGAACATGACATGTACCATATTTACACACCGTGTGTTTAGACCATGTGTCCAGCCATGTGACCAACGACACAAGTGGATTATGGGTAGTTAGTACATGCCGTGTCCAGCACAAACACGGCTTGTAGAGTCATCCATGTAACCGGCCATGTGACTAAAAACACGGGTCGTTGAAGTTCTTTCTAGTGCACATCATGTCTAGCACAAACACGCTATGTAGTCTTGCTCTAGGAGGACCGTGTGGGTTAGTCATGTAGAAGAACTCGGGCAGGGGAAAATGATTCAAGTACACACTGTGTCTGGGGAGAAAACGCCGTGTGTATGGGGTGTTACATGACCTAGGTTGATGAACCTACATTCCCATGTGAAGGCTTAAAGGAACACACCATGTAAGGGTCTTACACGCCGTGTATCCATGTTTTGAAAAAATGAAATGCTTTATTTATTCTGTTCCCTTATTGAACTTATAAGTTTCAGTCCTTGTTAATCTTGAACTAAGGTGTGGGCTTGACCTTGAAGATTCATGCCACCGAGACGTCCTTCAGTTGTACACTAGATACAAGGCTATGATCAGACACTGGGCATGGCTGATTAGAGGCAACCAACAGATCCTCTAATCATTCCCATCTTGGCACTAGCCATTATCCTGGATATAGGTGCTGATGAAAAGTTCCAAGAAGGATTCATGAAGTTTATATAGACCATCAGAGGATCACAACCTCCTACACTGTCTATGGAAGATTTGATGTGGGTTTTTCAACAACATCATCCTCCCACCTTTAGAGGGGATGGAGGAACTCAGGTTGCAGAATCATGGTTAGAGTCCATGCTTTTGATCTTTGAGCATCTGGAGATGCCTCCGGAGAGGAGGGTGAATATCTCTACGTATATGCTTCAGGATTCCACCAAGAGATGGTGGGATGTGATCTCACAGGAAGGACCCTAGTAGGGTATGTCTTGAGATGGGTTTCAGTGTACCTTCTATGATTACTTCTACCCGGATACTTTGAGGGCTGATCAAGCTCGAGAGTTCACGAATCTGGAGCAGGGTACCCTTTCAGTTATGGAGTATTCTTATCGCTTCATATAGCTATAACACTTCACAACCATCCCAGGAGGTGATGAGTTATTCTTGGTGAGGAAGTTTGAGGATGGTCTTAGGCACGACATCCGATATCAAGTTAACATATTCAGGTTAACTTCCATCACCTCTATAGTCAATCAGGTGCTGATCACGGAGCACAATATGAGGGATTTTGGAGTTGTGAACCATGGTGTATTGGAATCTAGAGTTGGTATCCCTTCTACTGATAGAAGGAAGTTCCATAGGGAGTATATGCAAGGGGATCCGAGAAAGCGAGATACTTCTTCTCGTAGCCAGGTGGTGTGATACTAGTGTGGGAAGAGCGGGAATATGAGGCCTCATTGCCCAAGAAACCTAGTAGAGTGTCGATATTGAGGAAAGATGGGTCATCTTCAGTGGTTCTGTCAGTTTTTCTCACTAGAATCTAGAGATAGAGGTTCTGTTTCGACTCCTCATACCAGAGCTGGGCCACCAGTTTCTCATCAGTCCGGGAACCAGAGTTTTTCCAGCTATTCAGGTCGAGGCGGGGGTCACGACCGTGGTAGTCAGTTGAAAGGATTTCAGTGAAAACAGAGTATATCAGCTCAGGGTGGTTAGGTAGGGTCACAGGGCTACGTTACATGCTATAATTTTGCAGTGGAGAAGACCTTGTAAGAGCAGGATCCCAAACCCTCTACAGTTCGAGGTACAATCCTAGTTGCATGAGTTTTATCTTCTGCTCTTTTCGATACAGGGGATTCCAATAGTTTCATATCTATTTCTATTTTGAATATCCTTCGGCTCTGTATCTTTTCTTATACTGATGTATTGATACTTGAAACTCTGTTGGGGACAAGAATGGCTAGAGTACGTCAGTGCAAGGAGTGACCTCTTGAGGTTGGTGGGTGTCACTTCTCATGGTACCGTTATGTTTAGAGATGATGAGCTATGATGTCATTATTGGTATGGACTTGTTAGTTCCCTTCTAGCCTGTTGTTGATTTCTATCTATGTAGGGTGTGTTTCACATCAAAAGAGGGTGGATCATTTCTTTACAACGGCGAATGGAATGTCTAGGCGAGCAGAGCAGGACCCAAGCATCATGGGTTAGGAGGAGTTATAGATCATATTTCTAGTCTATATATGGATGAACAGGGTAATTCACAGATGAAATTTACTCCATTAGTCGATCATTTCAAGGATTTCTTCCTAGAGGACTTTTCAAGTTTTCCTCTTGAGCGAGAGGTGGACTTTTCTATTGAGCTCATGTTGGGAGCTGCACCAATGTCCATTCCTCCTTATAAAATGGCTACACCAGAGTTACAGGAGCTCAAGAAGTAGTTGTAGGAGTTGCATAAAAAGGGTTTCATCTGACCCAATACTTCTCCTTGGGGTTTACCTATCCTTTTTGCGAAGAAGGAAAATTATACCCTTAGACTCTGTGTGGATTATCGGAAGTTGAACCAGTTGATGATCAATAACCGATATCCCTTTCCGAGGATTGATGATCTCTTTGATCATATTTGAGGAGCCCGGGTGTTCTCAAAGATTGAATTGAGATTTGGTTATCATAAGTTGTGCATTAGACCTTCAGATATACCTCTTATAACCTTTCAGAGTAGGTATTGTCTATATGAGTATGTGGTTATGCTGTTCAGTCTCACGAACGCGCCTACAATTTTAATGGCACTGATGAACCGAGTGTTCCATCCATACTTTGATTATTTTGTGGTAGTCTTCATGGATGATATCTTGGTGTACTCTCACACTCAACACGACCATGCCACACATCTTAAGATCATTTTGAGTACACTGAAAGAGCATCAGTTATATGCTAAGATCTCAAAATGTCACTTTTTGATGGACCAAATTCACTTCTTGGGTCATGTTATCTCAGAGATAGAAGTATCAATAGACCGAGAGAAAGTGAGAGAAATAGTTTCTTGGGATAAGATGAAGAATTTATTCAAGGTACGAAGTTTTCTATGCCTGGATGGTTACTAAAAATGTTTCATACAGAACTTTTCATGCTTAGCAGCGCCACTGACGGGCCTGACTAAGAAGGGTGCGAAGTACTTGTGGTCAGATTCATGTCAGTCAACCTTTCACTAACAGAAAGGGAGGTTGACTTCCACACCAATACTAGTATTTCTAGAGATGGGAAAGAGCTATACTATGTACTATGATGCAACAAGTATCAGGTTGGGAGTGATGCTTATGCAGGGACAAGGAGTCGTTGCGTATGGGTCTCAGTAGTTGAGGCCACATGAGAGGAATTACCCAACGTACAATCTCGAGTTAGCTGTAGTTGTTCATGATTTACGCTGTTGGATACATTATCTTTTGGGAGATAATTTTTTGGTTTTCACATATTAAATAAGTCTCAAGTATTTCTTTACTCAGCGCGATCTGAATTTGAGACAACGAAGGTGGGTTGAGTACCTTCAATCCTTTGACCTTGATCTTGACTACACTTATATAAAAGGAAATGTAGTAGCTAATGCATTGAACAGGAGGACTCAGATATAGGAAGTTCAAGAGGCCAGCAGTGAGTGGTAGCTTATGGATCTGTTCTTTGAGATGCATTTGGAGGTGCACGATAGACAGGGGAAGAGGTTTCTTTCTTCTATCGCTGTTACCTCTACTCTACTTGATCAAGTGTGAATGTGTCATCTATCAGATTTTGAAGGCCTAGTCCTATGAGAGAGTGTTCCAAGAAAGGAACCTATTCCTGGATGGACTATAGGTGGGGATGAGATCTTACATTTTCATGGGTGTGTATGGGTTTTAGTAGACGTACGTGAGGAGATGATACAGAACTTAATTCCTCAGTTTGGGCAGTTCATCCTGGTGTCACCAAGATGTATCAAGATCTACACCATCAGTATTGGTGGCCTCGTATGAAGAGATATTTTGCTGGTTTTGTGATGAGATGTTCCACCGGTCAGCAGGTGAAGGCGGAGCATCAACAAACAGCAGGGCTTTTGTAGCAGTTACCCATTCCTGAGTGGAAGTGAAATGATGTCGCGATGGATTTCGTGACAGGTTTTTCGTGGTCTCCTTGAGGGAATGATATAGTATGGGTTGTCATTGACAGACTCACAAAGGTTTATCACTAATTTTCAATTAAGGAGATCTTCAATGTTGATGAGTTGGGAAGGATATACATCTGAGAGATTGTGCATTTACATGGAGTTCCACACTCCATTTTTTCAGACAGGGATGCCTGTTTTACTTCTTGGGCCTGGCAGGGATTAAATAGGGATTTGGGTATACAAGTACTTCTGAGTACATCTTACCACCCCCAGACAGATGGCCAGTCAGAGCGTACGATTCAAGTGCTGGAGGACATGCTTCAAGCATACATCCTAGATTTCTGAGGTTCTTGGGATAAACACATACCTCTTGTGGAGTTTTCCTACAATAATAGTTTTCAAGAAACTATTTAGATGACACCTTATGAGGATTTGTATGGTAGGCCATGACGATCACCCTTATGATGTCTAGAGGTAGGAGAGGAAGCTATGCTGGGACCTCCTCTTGTTCAGGAGAATACAAAATAGATAGAGTTGATTCAGAAGAGGATGGATACTACACAGTCATGACAGAAGTCTTATGATGATCAATGGAGATAACCTCTGGAGTTCGAGGTTAGAGATTAGGTGTTCCTACATGGCTCACCGAGGTTGGGACACCTGAGGATTAGGAGATAAGGAAATATTTCGCAAGGATATGTTGGACTATTTGAGGTTTTGGAGAGAGTCAGGCCGGTTGCCTATCGGTTTCTGTTACCTCAGAGGTACTGGGATACACACGACGTCTTCCATGTTTCTCAACTACATCGTTACTTCTCAGACCCATATCATGTTTTTCAACCTGAGGAGGTTGAGCTGGAGGTGGATGCATCATTCAAGAAGTATCCTATCCAGATTGTTGATCGCAGTGTGAAGGTTCTCCATGGCTGGTCTATTACTTTGGTACGAGTGCTATGACAGCACAGACGAGTACATGAGGAGACTGGGGAGAGGGAGGTCGATGTATGATCGCAGTGGCTAGAGATGTTCAAGGATTCTTCTTATACACCGCCTTGCTAGGGAAATTCGGGGATGAATTTATAAGGGGTGAAGTTTGTAAGAACCTTGATCTTCATCTCAGGTATGGATCTTTATGTTTTGTGTTTTTAATAAAAAGAGGAGTTTTCGTAAATTTAAGGAGTACACGCTGTGTACTTTGAAGTACACGTATTGTACCCTGTTTCTGCGGGTGATTGGGTACTGGCCGTGTGACAAACGAGTTCATGGCCATGTGGGGTGACCTAGAGAATGCCTAAAGTGGGGCTCAGAAAAGGAATATACACACCATGTAATTTTAAAATACACGCCTTGTACTTTTATTTGTAATTGATTTATTGGACCGAGGTCACGTCTCATTCACAGAAAACCCTTCTTCTTAGCCCGTCTTGTCCAGGAGTGATTGAAGCTAACAATTCTTCTCCGAGACCCCAACCCGCCATCCATTCTCCAAATCAACCACCTTCAATTGCACTGGAATCTCCACGGTGAGTTTTTCCTTCTTCTAGAGCCTAATCTCTTGATTTGTCCTCTTTCATGAGATATTCTTGGTTGAGCATTTTAGATGTTTTTATAGAACTATGATGTTCTATGTTGAATAAAAGGATGATAATAAACTATATCGATCGTACAATGCTGAGTTAGGTGGTTTGTGCCTTTCTATAGTAATTCTTTGAACATTATGTGCAAAAGTTCCCAATACCCTAGAATGAGGTAATGCGTGTTTAGGGATTTTAGCCCTGTTAATGCCTGCTATGCCTTGTGTGCCTGAGTAGAGGTTGTTTGATTATGAATAGGGTTATTTTTCATTCTATGGATGTGTTTCCCATGTTTATTTTTATTGTAACACCCCAAGCTTCCCCGATACGCTTCTCTTTCAATAATGCAATAGCTTGCATTGTACGCAAGTTCAAGATTCTAACACACTGCGACCAATCAAAATAGCCATTATGAATAATAATACCCAACTTTTGAAATTATATATATTTTATATTTCAAAATGGACTTCATTTTTGGATTCGGAATATCGAAGATATCCTATGTTGAATTTTTGGTATTTTTCAGAGAACTTCCAATTTTTTTTTGAATAGTGAAAAATACTTAAAAACAACTTTTTTAATCAAAATAATTTATAGTTATAAATTATACTATTGAGTGGTTTTAAAGTATAATTATAATATATTTTTACCATTTTATCCAATGGTGGTCATTATAATTAATTTCACTTTGAAATTGGACATAAACAATTGTCAATCTTTTGATATATATTGTTTCTTGAAAACATGCTATTTGTTGTGACAGCGGGAATTAATTATTAAATTAATTAATACAACTTATATGTTTTGAATTTTGTAAAATAGACATAATTTTTTGAATTAGGAATATAAAATATAGCTTAGGGTTAATTTTTGGTGTTGTTCTGAAAAACTTCGATTTTTGATGAATAGTGAAACCACTAAGTGGTAGTTAAAAAAACTGATTTTTTTGTTTAAATGAAATTTTACCACCTCTGTGATTTGAATTTCCAAAATATGGCATACATCATTGTCATTAGGAATTAAAATTTGGTTCAATGGGATTAAAATAATTTTTGGTGAATCGTAACTTTGAATTTCTATTAATCGCGATTAAAGGTAATTAGTGTAACTTAAGGTAAAAATAATGTTATAATAATATTAAATTACCTTTACACTTGTCCTACCCTTATTGGGTGATTCATGGGAGACAAGACAATCCATGGGTCAACTTGGGGACCCCGTGGATCCACTTGGGTAAGAAAATGACATTAATAACTTTTTATTTAAAGTAAAAATAAAATCGACACAAACATGTATTGTTTTACTAAAACAATTATTACATGGGGTTATATAAGCTAACTTTTTGACTATAAATATTCATTGGAAATATAAAAATATTTCATACATCATGGTAATTTTTTTATAATTTTTTAGAATTAAATAAATAAATTTATTTATCACACCATGATGATGCAGCAATTACCTCATTAATGAACTTTTTAAATAAAATGAAAATATAATGTAAAATATAAGACTTACACTTGTAAAAAACCTATTTTATGGGTAGATTTCGAACCATTATCACCTTATCCTGTAAATATATAATTTTGGGAACTTTGAAATCTGAAAAGTACTTCATAATAATGTAACATTTCATTACTTTCCAAGAGTTCCCCTCTTCTCCTCTTATAAAAGGACCCCACCACACCACCTTATTCACACCTTCAAGCCATTTGGATCAGCCAAAATCTGACCAAATACTCTCTCAACTTCCCTCTATTACTCCTATAAGCCTCACTTTGGGCAGAATTCTTCCCAAGGAAGCCTTTGTCTCAAATCAAAAAAGAGTTACCCGATTTTAAGGTAATGTCTTCTCTTATGTTATTTTGTTTTATTTTGCTTCTCCAACACCATAACTCATTTTATTACATTCTTTTGTAACAAAACCAGTATCTTCAATATACTAGGATGTTTTTATGAGAAGTATTTTATTTAAACTTACACACACCTTCTTCTAATGGTTAAAGAACATACTGTTTCTGTTGTTGGCGAATTTCTGCCTCACGAAACGATGATTGTTCAATCTTATTTTAACACCTCTCATGGTGGACATTAAGATGTAACTATATTTATATATGATATATATTATGTTTATTTTTTCCTTATGCTTCTGTATTTCTCATTTATGGCATACCTTTATGATTTCCATTATGGGTAAACGGGATAATTTCATTTTAGGAAGTGCGGACTACCGCCCCCTCAAAGTGATTTGAATCGTTAATGCCATATGTGGGATGTATAAAGGATTGAGTAAATGATATTATATATGATATTATAATGGAATTATAATCTAACTTTATATCATTATGATTTCATTCCATTAAATACGAAATATAAATGAAAGTAGCGTTCATGCGTACGTACGGCTTACCGTCTCCATGAACGATGCATTTCATTTCTTACCTCTAAATGTTATGTAATATTATAAATGCACATATATACTGTATATATATATGATATATATGATATCTACATCATGAATATAATTCTGGATATAATGGATATTTTAACACATGAACAAATTGTAATTATAAGATGTTTATTTTTGACCCAAGTACCAAAGATCGACAAAACGACCGTTATTAACATAAATAATTACATAATGTTCATAACATGATAATAAGTGATATAAAAGGAATAATAAACTTGAAAAAGGTTCTTAAGAAATTATAAATTAACTCTAGTTTATTATTCAGGAGGTTAAACAACGGTCGAGTCAAGTCGGACACGAGGTAAAGGAACTTTTTAACCCAATTTCTGTTCTTTGGGTTAATCTCATACTTTCAAATTATGTTATGATATTATTATGTCTTATCCTGTATTTGAAATTTATTTATGTGTAATTATAGTGAATACACACAATAGATCTATTTTATTTAAAAAATGATCTTTGTAAGGGACTTCGTCTCAATCTCCATTCATTGAGGCATATTTTGTTTTATAAAAAAATTTCTTTTATACGGTATATAAACCCCTTTGACTTTTACGTTTATTCAAAAAGAATCTTTTTTATACGAATAATTTTACTAAATGACAAATGGGAATGTTTTTTTCCGTACGTATGCGGTGACAACGACTTCTCCGCCGCCGTGACCATTATTTGAGTTTTGGCTTCCTCTACAAGCTATAACTTTTTTTAAATGAAAAATAAATACCAAGTTTTAATTTTCTTTTATTTTGGTATCGAAAATGGTTTTGAAAGTGTTTTTTTATTATATCAATGTGTTGTGTTGATATCTTGTGATTGAAATGTGGAAATGTTATGTTTCCTTTATGCATGTTTTATGTGATACAATTATGTTATGGTTTATGATATGTTTAAACCTATTCATATGAGGAATGCATTGGACTTAATAAGTGACGGGTGGAGGCCGCTATAGCTCCTCGATGCACCGGCAGGTCTCATGAGACAAAATAGTGTCTTGGCATGAGGCCTTGAAAAATCTTATTTGTAGTCTTGGCACGAGGCCTTGGATAGGTGGTTATGATAGTCTGACATTATGCATTCCATCATTATGAAAGTGGTTATTGATATTGCATGTGATTATTCAACCAGTAGAATATCCATGTGAATAATTAAATGACATTATTTCATTTTACTTTTGCCATATTATTCTAAAGTTCATGTTTAAAAGGCTTTTGTTTTAGTTATACATTTCCTTAAATGTTTATGTTTATTTATGAAAGCTTCCGCTATATTTTTATCCTTACTGAGCATCTGAGCTCACCCCTTTCAATGTTTTAATTTTTCTAGGATGTGATGAAGTATATTATGAATGACCTGCAGGGATAGTATGAGGGGATATGAAGATATGATGTTTTTTTTAGTTTTGTTTTACTTTACGATGTAATGTAACATTTATGAATGTATCTAGTGTTTCTAAGGCTACTAAACTAATCGGTCTTTCGAGAATTGATCTTTTGTGATCATGCCAATGTTACGCAATAATGCATCGACTCTGGGTAACTGGGGTCGGGGCATTACAGTTGGTATCAGAGGAAGTTTAGTACTAACCTTGGAAGATAGATTTAGATAAACTCTGATTAGAGAACATAGCCCAAAGATAGACTTTGAGGATTAGTATAGAAGAACTTCCTAGAATTTTGGTATCATAGAGATTTTGTGAGTTTTCCGAGAAATACTTCCCTATCTTGATATGAGCAGGTAGAGGCGGCTCTGGCACATATGTACCTAGGGGTAAAACCCAAAAACATCTCTTTGAGCTAGAATCGAACGAGAACTGGTGCACGACAACGTGCCTTGCTGCACTCTTGGTTTCGACACTCCCGGGGGATATGCTTAGGATAATTCTCATTTTTTCTACAAACCATTATGAAGGGTTTATGAGTATATACTTCCTCAAAGAAAACATTTTTTTATGATTATGGATTATATCCATAAACCGTTCAATTTAGATTAAGTATTTTACAAGTTTTTAATTATTCATTGAAATTCCTAAACTAACCTAGTTTATGCCATTGTATAGAAATGGCGCCCAGTAGAAGGAATGTGAACTCCATCAATACATATGATCCAAAGAGTAATAAGGACCATATCTTTCACGGTATTAAGCCAACATTTAGAAGGGAAATAGTCTACCATGTGTTCTCAACATATAAAGAAATAGTATCATGTGTTAATAAGATAAGTAAAGAATTATCAGAGTCTTATGGATTTGAAGGGAAGAAAGAGAAGAGAAGGATGGAAGAGAGAATGATGGATAAAGGGGTGAGGGAAAAGAAGAATTTTCCAATATGTGATAACTGTGGGAAGAAACACCTTGGAACTTGCCTGAAGGGAATGGGAGTTTGTTATAAGTGTGGAGAAAAAGGACACCAAGTGCGTGACTGCAAGGGTAAGAAAAAGGTTTCAAATGTACAATGCTTCATCTTCAAGGAGTGGGGACACTATGCAAACCAATGTTCAAATCATCAGAGTATGCCCCAAATGATGTTATTGGATAATAATCAAGTTATGATACTACCACATATGAGGAGGAATGATTATATTTCTTATGTTGTTATTAAAGAATTTTGTCATTTGAGTGTTGTATCAATGATGTACTGGTTAAAATAATTATGGAGTATATAAGGATTGTACTGCAGTACTATTTCATCAAGGACTTGAGATTGTGTGGAACCAAGAAAAGGGACTCCACAGCAGGTTAAATTTTTGGAAAATATATGGTTGAGAGAAAGATAAACCATAATATGGTTCTGATACCGAGATAGTGATTTTGGAATAATACATGATTGATTTGGATAAATTATATTGGATATTCTTAACTTCATTGAAACTGATTAATGATTTGTATACATTTTTGGATAGAAGGAGTATATATAGTATTCTATAAGGAATAAGGGATCATGAATATAATCAATAAGGATTTATGGTAATTCAGGATGTTGTAGTGTTTTAAAATAATACATGATGAAGGTGTTCACATGTTGTTACACAGAAAAAAGGATCTTCATTATGTTTACCTTCCTTATAAAATTTGGACTGGAGTTGGACAGAAGTATTTTGGATAACTATAAAGGTTGGAATGGATTAAGTTGAACCTTGGATAGTATTGTTTAAGGTTAAAACATTTCTGAATATTATTTTTGGAATATTATAATACTATAGTTTTAGGAAAAGGACAACCTGTAGGTCGGGGGATAACCCATCGCGTCGGACAAAGCTGTAGGAATCGAACCCACAACCATAGTGTGACAGACCTTTATTACCTACCACTAGCCTACAAGAAGTCCCTAGTTATTAAAAAATAGTTTCCCTAATCTAAATGGTATGTGTTAATATTTTTAACCTTGTATGATTAGGATAAATATAATATTTCTGAGTTCTATTATCTTTTTGAGTGAAAGATGAGTTTGTGGTAGAAATTAGTTGAAGGTTGAAACTCTACTTCTAAAGTATAAATATATATATACCTATCTCTTATTCTATGAATAAATTAATTCTTAAACTTTAGTAAAGAGATATTAAAACAAAAAATGTGTTATCCTAATATCTTATGTCTTTTTGAACTGATAATATTTTAAATCAACATAGATTGAAGGCTTTGAGGCCCTCAATTTTACACTTTTTTGTGATTGATGACCTCAATCACTCCCTACAAATATTTACATTTTTCCTCCAATTATATGTCTCTAATTGACACCAATGTTCTCCTTATCGAGATCATAATTGGGTGGAGACTTTTTCATTTTCCTTTCCCTCTTATTAAGGCTAAATTTTATTAACCTTATTTCCGATGTGGGTTTTCCACAAAGGTATTTTCTATTTTCAATCTTTTATTTTCAAAGAAAAATTTCAAATTTTGAGGGTGCAATTTATTGAAGGAGGGTAGAATGTAACACCCCGAGCTTCCACGATACACTTCTCTTTCAATAATGCAATAGCTTGCATTGTACGCAAGTTCGAGATTCTAACACACCGCGACCAATCAAAATAGCCATTATGAATAGTAATACCCACTTTTTCAAATTATATATATTTTATATTTCAAAATGGACTTCATTTTTGGATTAGGAATATCGAAGATAGCCCATGTTTAATTTTTGGTATTTTTCTGAGAACTTCCAATTTTTTTTGAATAGTGAAAAATACTTAAAAACAACTTTTTTAATCAAAATAATTTATAGTGATAAATTATACTATTGAGTGGTTTTAATGTATAATTAGAATATATTTATACCATTTTATCCAATGGTGGTCATTAGAATTAATTTCACTTTGAAATTGGATATAAACAACTGTCAATCTTTTGATATATATTGTTTCTTGAAAACACGCTATATGTTGTGAAATCGGGAATTAATTATTAAATTAATTAATAAAACTTATATGTTTTGAATTTTGTAAAATAGACATCATTTTTTGAATTAGGAATATCAAATATAGCTTAGAGTTAATTTTTGGTGTTGTTCTGAAAAACTTCGATTTTTGATGAATAGTGAAACCACTAAGTGGTAGTTAAAAAACTGATTTTTTGTTTAAATGAAATTTTACCACCTCTGTGATTTGAATTTCCAAAATCCGACATACATCATTGTCATTAGGAAGTAAAATGTGGTTCAATGGGATTAAAATATTTTTTGGTGAATAGTAACTTTTATGTTCTATTAATCGTGGTTAAAGGTAATTAGTGTAACTTAAGGTAAAAATAATGTTATAATAATATGAAATTACCTTTAAAATTCTCCTACCCTTATTGGGTGAGTCATGGATGACCAAGAAAATCCATGTGTCAACTTGGGGACCCCATGGAGCCACTTGGGTAAGAAAATGACATTAATAACTTTTTATTTAAAGTAAAAATAAAATCGACACAAACATGTGTTGTTTTACTAAAACAACTATTACATTGGGTTATATAAGTTAACTTTTCAACTATAAATATTCATTGGAAATATAAAAATATTTCCTACATCATGATAATTTTTTTATAATTTTTTGGAATTAAATAAATAAATTTATTTATCACACCATGATGATGTAGCGATTACCTCATTAATGAACTTTTTAAATAAAATGAAAAGATAATGTAAAATATAAGACTTACACTTGTCAAAATCCTATTGGATGGGTAGATTTAAAACCATTATCACCTTATCCTCGAAATATATAATTGTGGGACCTTTGAAATCCAAAAAGTACTTCATAATAATGTAACATTTCATTACTTTCCAAGAGTTCCCCTCTTCTACTCTTATAAAAGGCCCCCACCACTACCACCTTATTCACACCTTCAAGCCATTTGGATCGGCCAAAATCTACCCAAATACTCTCTCAACTTCCTTCTATTACTCCTAGAAGCCTCACTTTGGGCATAATTCTTCCCAAGGAATCCTTTGGCTCAAATCAAAAAAGAGTTCCCCGATTTTAAGGTAATGTCTTCTCTTATGTTATTTTGTTTTATTTTGCTTCTACAACCCCTTAAACTCTTTTTATTACATTATTTTGTAACAAAACCAGTATATTAAATATAATAGGATGTCGTTATGAGAAGGATTTTATTTTCACTTACACACACCTTCATCTAATGGTTAAAGAACACACTGTTTCTGTTGTTGGCGAATTTCTGCCTCACGAAACGATGATTGTTCAATCTTCTTTTAACACCTCTCATCGTAGCCATTAAGATGTCACTATATTTATATATGATATATATTATGTTTATGTTTTCCTTATGCTTCTGTATTTCTCATTTATGGCATACCTTTATGATTTCCATTATGGGTAAACACGATAATTTCATTTTAGGAAGTGCGGACTACCGCCCCCTCAAAGTGATTTGAATCGTTAATGCCATATGTGGGATGTATACAGGATTGAGTAAATGATATTATATATTATATTATACTGGAATTATAATATACCTTTATATCATTATGATTTCATTCCATTAAATATGAAATAGAAATGAAAGTAGCGTTCATGCGTACGTACGACTTACCATCTCCATGAACGGTGCATTTCATTTCTTACCTCTAAATGTTATGTAATATTATAAATGCATATATATAATGGATATATATGATATATATTATATCTACATCATGAATATAATTCTATATATAATGGATATTTTACCACATGAAAAACTTGTAATTATAAGATGTTTATTTTTGACTCAAGTACGAAATATCGACAAAACGACCGTTATTAACATAAATAATTACATAATGTTCATAACATGGTAATAAGTGATATAAAAGGAATAATGAACTTGAAAAAGGTTCTTAAGAAATTATAAATTAACTCTACTTTATTATTCAGGAGGTTAAAGAACGGTCGAGTCAAGTCGGACACGAGGTAAGGGAACTTCTTAACCCAATTTCTGTTCTTTGGGTTAATCTTCTACTTTCAAATTATGTCATGATATTATTATGTCCTATCTTTTATTTGTACTTTATTTATTTGTAATTATAGTGAATACACATAATATATTTATTTTATTTAAAAAATGGTCTTTGTAAGGGACTTCGTCTCAATCTCCATTCATTGAGGCATATTTTGTTTTATACACAAATTTCTTTTATACGGTGTATAAAACCCTTTGACTTTTACGTTTATTCAAAAGGAATCCTTTTTATACGAAGTGTTTTAATAAACGACAAATGGGAATGTTTTTTTTCCGTACGTATGTGGCGACAATGACTTCTCTACCGCCGTGACCATTATTTGAGTTTCGGCTTCCTCTACAAGCTATAACTTTTTTTAAATGAAAAATAAATACCAAGTTTTAATTTTCTTTTATTTTGGTATTGAAAATGGTTTTGAAAGTTTTTTTTATTATATAAATGTGTTGTGTTGATATCTTGTGATTGAAATGTGGAAATTTTATGTTTCCTTTATGCATGTTTTATGTGATACGATTATGTTATGGTTTATGATATGTTTAAACCTGTTCATATGAGGAATGCATTGGACTTAATAAGTGACGGGTGGAGACCGCTATAGATCCTCGATGCATCAGCAGGTCTCATGAGACAAACTAGTGTATTGGCATGAGGACTTGACAAAATCTTATTTATAGTCTTGGCACGAGGCCTTGGATACGTGGTTATGATAGTCTGGAATTATGCATTCCATCATTATGAAAGTGGTTATTGATATTGCATGTGATTATTCGACCAGTAGAATATTCATGTGAATAAGTAAATGGAATTATTTCATTTTACTTTTTCCATATTATGCTAAAGTTCAAGTTTAAAAGGCTTTTGTTTTAGTTATACATTTCCTTAAATGTTTATGTTTATTTATGAAAGCTTCCGCTATATTTTTATCCTTACTGAGCATCTGAGCTCACCCCTTTCAATGTTTTAATTTTTCCAGGATGTGATGAAGTATATTATGAATGACTTTCTGGGATAGTATGAGGGGATATGAAGACAAGATGTTTTTTTAGTTTTGTTTTACTTTATGATGTAATGTAACATTTATGAATGTATCTAGTGTTTCCAAGGCTACTAAACTAATCGGTATTTAGAGACTTGATCTTTTGTGATCATGCCAATGTTAGGTAATAATGCACCGACTCTGGGTAACTGGGGTCGGGGTGTTACATTGATATTTATTGTTTGGTCTAGTCTTTCCGATTAGACTTCTTGTTTTTCATGCCTAGTGTTATTAGGATAGAGTGATATTATTTGATGCTGTTATATGTTTGTAGCTGTTTCGACAAGTAGTTCTTGAAATCTATTATCCAAGTAGTTATTAAGGTTTACTTTGGCTATTGAACATCATTGTGCACGATTGAATTATATAGGATTGTGGGAACCAGGTGTAGTTAGACCATATGGGAAATGTATGTCGAGGGCTTCCTTAGAGTGTCTATTTACTTTTACGTTACAAGACCATAGGGGGGATAGAAGTGAGTGCTCCCACAGAGTGTCTATAGTTCCTCGTTGTGAGATCATAGGTGGAATTGAACATTAAGTGCCTCCCCAGAGTGTTCATAGTTTACCGATGAAAGACCACAGGGGGAATTGATAGTGAGTTCTTCCTCAGAGAGTCTTTGTTTTCTTGAGACCAAAGGGGTTATACCATTTGAGCTACCCAAAAGGTCATTATATACTTGTATAAGTTGAACCAGAGGGGTTAGGCTGTGATAACTTCCCATAGGGTTGCTCATGTTTGGTTGGTTGAACCAGAGGGGTTAGGTTGTGAGTAGTTCCCATTGGGTTACTTGTTTTTGATTAGATTATTACTTGATATATGAAAATGAATGCAATTAAAACTGTAAGATTGTTTACTTTTGAGTACTTATTTATTTACTACTTCATTTTGCTTATTGCTTTCCATATATATTCACTGACTGTTAGGCAAAAATATTTGGGTGGTTGCTTACTGGGATTCGTATCACACCCTATTTGAGTCATGATTTTGGACCCGAACAAATTATATTGTTGCAGGTATAGATAAGGTCAAGTGCCCTTCTATGTCAGGTACTTGACTGTTGTGGAGTTGGAGAGCATGGGACCAAGTTGAGGCTTGCGATGCTGCTGGAGTTTATTTGTTTTCCTAGTACTTTGGTTTAGTACTATATTCCATCATTGTGACTTGTTTGGCAGCTTTCCTAGACATATGTATCACGCATAATTTATATATGTGTTCTAGTTGTTTATTACTTTAAGTATTCCGTTGTTTACTTATTGCATGTTATTACTACTTCTGCTATTGTTGTCTACTTATTTTCATTGCATTACTCTTCTAATGAGGGCGTAGTTTCACCACTATCACACCCAAGGCCCTCGCTGCTAGTCAGAAGCCTCTGGAGTTTGGGAAAATGTGCTTGAGGCCATGTGACCAACTGGGTATGGGGAACCTCTGGGTGGAACCCGTAACCGAGACATTACAATTTAGGCATTTTTATGGTTATTAGTATTTTAATAAAAAAATTCTTATGGATTTATCACCAATTAATTAATTTATACATCATCAAAGTATAAGAATTTAAGGTAATTATTAATTAACTAAAAATTAAAATCAAATTACTATGATGTAGTTAATTATTTTATATTTCCATGGACTATTTATGTTCAAAGATATCACCTAGTTATACCTATATTAAAAATATTATACTTATAAGAGATGTGAGTTTGACATTTTGTCACTTTTATTGGTTTTATTAATATCTATGTCATTTTCATTATGAAGTGGACCTTAAATGACTATGTTTTGAACCTAAGATGTTAAGGTTTTAATTTTATTCATACAATTGGATCCTGGAAGGTTTTAGGATAATTTTATTGTCCTTATCATATTATTTTTTACACTAATTTACCCGATTTACCTTTAACTGTGGTAAATAAAAATTATCGTAGTTACTATTCCTACTATGAAAAAAATAAAAGGGACCTATTTAAATAATTTAGACATTATTATTCTAAATATAGAATCCATTTTTTTAAATTCAAAACATATAATTAGAATAAATTAATTTAAAATTAATTCTGGTTGTCAAAACCAGAAAGCGGGTTTTTAAGAAGTAAAATCTATCAAAAGATTGACATGTGTTTATGTTTAATTTAAAAGTGAAATTACTTAAAGTGAAAAAAACTTAATTAAATGATAAAATCATATTCCATTTATAATTTAAAACCATTAAATAATATTATTTAACCATATAAATTATTTTGATGGAAAAAGTTTTTTTCAATTAAAATTTAGCGTATTTTTACTATTCATCAAAACATGATAATTATCAGAAAAAAATAAAAAATTCATCCAAAGTAAATTTTGATGTACCTATTATAAAAAATAAGTTTATTTTTTCAAATAGATCATATAAAGGTGTAAAAAACTAAATTTTAAAATGGTTCACCATCAGAAGGTAGTTAAACTACATTTTTAGAAAAAATACTTCTTTTATCCAAAAAATTGAATTTGTTATTATATCATATCTAGAAAACATATAAGATAAATTTTACACATTACATTGAATATATAATATATATTTTCCATTAAAAATAAATAAATAGTGATATTATTTTATAAACACAATTATTCACTTTTTAAATAGGTTTTAATAAAAATACATCCTTTATATTCAATTGGTTTTTATTTCCATTTATAATAAATTTGGTAACCAATGAATCATTATTTAAACATTTGTAAACCATATTTTCATAATTCAGTTTATATTATTCATAAAAGATAGTTTATATCCCATAATAATAATATTTTAATAATATATCATTGTTTAGTGAAACTTGTTATTGTGTACTACGCAAGCTATCAAGAAAGGTCGCTCTTTCATGTAATGTAAGCCAATTCCGTGTTATGTTTAGTGAAATATTACTTTGGTGTTGCGTATAACATAATACAAACATAGTTATTTTATACATTGAACAAAATCTATACTCAGTGCCATGTGAAATAAATTCTATCAAAAGAGCTTGAAATTTAATGCAATACAAGCCAAGAATAGTGTTGCATATACTACAAGCTAATATGGTGCTGCGTATAGTGAAAGATAATATTGGAATAACATAAAAAACAATACATCAAATAAATTAAAAATAATCTATCTCATAAAATCTCGGGATGTTACAAGGCAGGTGAGGCAACCCTACTATGTCCTCTTCTCGTTTAGGAGACTCCAGAGCAGTTTATACTGATCCAAAACCGTATGACTACTGATTTGTCTAGAATTTTTTTTATAAAGATTGATATTGATGAAATCTTGATTTCAAGGTTGGGGATTGTGTTTTCCTTCAGGTATCACCCAAGGTGGGCATATATAGTTTTAGAAGCAAGGGAAGTGGTCACCTTGTTATGTAGGGACATTTGAGATTTTGGAGTGAGTCGGGCCAGTTGCCTATTGGTTGATATTACCTTATAGGAATCATTCTAGGAATGGTGTATTCAATGTTTCATAGATTCACCTGTATCATGCGGAACCATCTCATACCTTTGATCCCGAAGAAGTTGAGTTAGATGCCGATGCTACCTTTGAGGAATATCCAGTATGCATTGTTGACCGGAGCATGAAGGCTCTCCAAGGCAGATCTGTCCCTTTAATATGGGTGATATGGTAGTATAACCACGTGAAGGATGTGACATGGGAGAGGGAGGCCAACATACATTCCCAGTGGCTAGATTTGTTATTTGACAGCATCTCACCACCCTTGGAAGGCGAACTCGGGGATGAGTTCTTTTAATGGGGAAGACTGTAAGAACCCCGTTTTTCACTTAGGTATGGATCTTTTTAATTTTGATATAATTATTTATTTTAGACCTAATATGGATGAATAGTGATTTAGGGAAGGTCCCAAGGGCGTTCAGGGCTTGTTCGGAGCCTAGAACCCATACTTTTTTGAAAAAATGGACCTGTCGCATGGTTAGAGTAAATCGTGAAAAAATGGTGCCAAATTTGATCTAATAGTACAGATGGTCTGAATTTTGGGCAGAGACAAATCACATGGTTAGTGTATGATTTACCTAATCATACAGCCTAACCGTATAGTTCCCCTCTTCTCTAGGTACTCGTGCATGGTTGGTGCACAGTTTGGAAAACCGTGTGGACAAACCATGCACAAACTAAATTTTGGGTAATTATACCATTTTAACCTTAATGATCTAATTTAACATACTAATTATTCCCTATTATGATTTACAGTAGGATTATACTCCATTTCTATCATTTTAGATATTTTTTAAGGCCTAATATAGGGATCAAGAGACCTCCTTAATCTGAGATCTGTTTGAGCTTTCGTTCATCATGTTGGATGTACAATGGCATGTACTCGAGTTAGTTTGAGCCGTTCTTCAACTCTCTTACTCTCGACCTAGTTATCAACGTGCGAGAGTTCCACCCCTTTTCTCATATCTTATCTATTATAAGAAAAATAAGAGGCCGATACTATAGGATGAGAGTCGTATAAGCCTAATATGGGTGTTCTATAACTCATTCCTCAAGTTCGTTGATTTTGGAATTGTCATGTGGGGCTCACAGATTTCATCAGGTGCCATTTATTGAATTTATATGCCATGATTATAATCATTAGAATCATATGATTATTATATTTCCAAATATGTGATTAGTTTTTACTAGTTACACCCACAACTCTATCCATCCCATGTAGGATGTTATGCCATAATTTTAATTTTCGTGTTTTGACACATTTGAGCCGTCATTCAGGTGTGCCTTGGCTTGAACTTTCTTAGGGTAATCTTCTCTATATTAAATAATTTGATTTATGTTGTGAATAACATAATGGAATATAACATGTATGCTCACCACTTGACCCGCCTAAGGTAAGTGCTTCAAATTGATAAATTAATGATAAATGGAAATCGACAAGTTTACTAAGTATATGACTTGGCCTCATTAAATATAATTGTATAATAGCTTGCATGTTTATAACACCCCTTAACATGTTAATGGAAGGTATTAGAGTGAACCTTGATTATTGAAAATGTATTAAAGGGATTAAATGAATTGTTGCATGTTACTTGGATTTGTCACACTAATAAAAGGCAAGGCATGAACCTAATTGACTTATTGATTAATTAAAATTTTATTAAATGGTTGCATGATAAAGTAGCCTTATCACACTAATGAAAGGTAATGGATTTAACCTTATGATATATTATATGGAATCATTATCAAATAGGAGTGGATTGAGTCAATCTCCCCTTGGATTCTATAGGGAATGCCTTGAGCACTCGGGAACCCCATTCCGATTCAAGGATACAACTTGCTTAGGTTGTGACCCACCTAGAAACCAATCCTTGACTAACATAGGATGCCCAATATGACACTGTAGGATCCCTCATGTATTATTACCGGATTCCTTGGATACACTCCTTGGATCCAGTATTGACAAGTAGGTGCCATGGTTAAAGCCTATCGGGCCCAGTCATTTCTTAGCCCCATTTTACCTTTGATGAACTCCATGGACTTGGTATCAATATTATTGTGGAATGCCTTGAACTATACTCCTTGGATTACACTCTTAACCCTATCTAGGCATCAATTATTATTGAGTTAGCAACCCTTGAGGTCTACATTTCCTTGGTTATTCCCTTGGAAATTCATTACTAAATATCATTATAGGTTTCCTTGTTATATCTTGGAACCTTCACTATTGTCAACATGTGACTTATTTATAAACTAATAACAATAAAATAATGAACTGGTTACATATTTAGACCCCATCTGAGGGATTAAACAGGTACTTGGGTATTTAGTTACATTGTACTGCTTTACTTTATATAGGCACGTCTGCACTCTGTTATATTTCTGTTACTTGGGCCGGATGTTATAGACACCATTGGTGGTGGCCCACTGAGATTTATCTCACACCCTATTCAGGCACTGTTTGGTACCCGAGGCAGATTACATAAATGAAGGTGTCGATAATGGGAAGCACACAACTTCAAAAACTTGATTTTTTTTCTATTTAGGATGGAGCTTAATAGCAGATGGCCAAGGATGAGCTTAGGATTCTTTGGATAGTATTTTTATTTCCTTTATACTTTTGTGGAACATGTTAGGCCTACTTTCTTGTATCCATGTTTTCTAGTTTTCTAGTGACATGACATATCATCATTAGTTATTGTATGTTATTCTAGTTGATTCCATTATGGTTATCCTTGTCTATTTATTACTTTAGTCTATTTACACTGTTCCTTCTTTTTACATACATTTCTTTCTCTATTTACATCTGTTTATATTTATCCACTATGCTACACTTTGGAAATGAGAGCATAGTGTTCTGATAGATGCACCCTAGGCCTTCACTACTAGTCGATAACATCTGGCATTTATGGAGATGCACTTGAGGACATGTGGATCATTGGGATCAGAAAACCTATTAAGTAGCATTCAGGTCCGGGATATCACACTACTTGATGAGGTATAAGTCAGATTACTTTAAAAAAATTTAGGAATACAAGAATTAAGTTGATAAATAACTTGGTAATAAGATTAAGAAACTCCACTTAGACCATGGAATAGAATATCTTAATCAATACTTCATTGATTATTTATGGGAATTTGGGATTTTATCTCAACTCACTCCTCCTTATGCACATTAATGGAATAGTTTAAGTGAAAGGAGTAACTGCACTCTTTTGAACATGGTGAGATCAATGATGAGTCATGTGAATCTTCCATTATCCTTTTTGGGATACATGTTATAAATAGTAGTATATATACTAAAATAATTTACAACTAAAGAAAAAATTCCATTACATACCAATTGTGGAGTGTAATTAAACCAATGTTGTCATACTTACGTGTGTGGGGATGCGAAGAATTTGTTAAGGCCTCTTCATGAAACAATCTTTCACCCCTATCCACAAAGTATATCATTATAGGATACCCTAATGAAATAATGAGATACTACCTATAAAATCCTTCATAAAAAATGATTTGTTTGAAATAAATATCACATTTCTTGAGAAGAACCATATCTATAAAAGAGATAGTGGAAAAAAGATAGACTTTGATGAAGTCCAGGCTTAAAAATACACTAGAGTTGGAATAGGAAAAAATTACACAAATCCCCATAGAAGATGATGTTCTAAAGACACAAATAATACATAGGTGTATAAGATAGGTTAAAGAACTATAATAGTGTGGTTTTCTAGTCACCGAGGATGAATACTCATTATGAGTTGATAATAACAATTCTCAAACCTAAAAGAAAGTAACAAGTGGAACATATGTTCCCAAGTGGAAAGAAAGCATGAATTTTGAAATGGATTCCATGTACCAAAACCAAGTATAGATTTTGGTAAATCATCCAGTGCATGTAAATCCTATTAGATATAAATGGGCATTCAAGAAGAGACTAGACATATATGGGAAAGTCAGTACCTATAAGGCATGACTAGTTGGAAATGGGTTTAAACAGCGTCAAGGCATTGAATATGATGAAACATTTCCACCAGTTACTATGAAAAATCCATTAGAATTATAATTTCCATTATATTTTTCCATGACTATTAGATTTTTAAAATAGATTTTCTTAAAGGGAACCTTTAGAAAGATGTCGCTATGACAAAACCCATAGGGTTTGTGACTCTAAAGGATGCCAATAAGATATGAAAATTTCAAAAATCCATTTATGGATTAAACCAAGTATCCAAGTCATGGAACATTATATTTGATGAATCCATAATAGAATTTTTCTTAAATAAATAAATAATGCAATACTTGTGTCTATAAATGGTTTAGTGGAGGTTCTATAATTTTATTAATAGTATATGTCAATGAAATATTACTTTTTGGAAACAAAATACAATTCTTACAGTCTATTAAGGTATGGTTGAATAAATTATTCTCCATGAATGAATTTGGAAAAGTAATATATATTCTTGGGATCAAGATCCATTTTAATATACCCAATAGGACGTTCAACCTAAGTCATAGTATATATATTGACAATATACCGAAGAGATTCAATATAGTGTAATCTAATAGGGGATTGTTACCAACATCACATGAAATTTATCTTTATAGGAAAATGTATCTTTAGAAACATGAGAAAATAAAAACAATTGCAAGGACTCCACATGCATCAAAAATTGGACCATTCATGTATTCTATGATATTCACTTGGCTAGATGTTTCCTATACCTTGAGTGCAATGAGCTTATATCAATCCAGTCTAAGTGGCCACCATTATATGGAACTCAAGACTATCCTTAAGTATCTGAGGTGTACTAATGACTATTCCTAGTATAAGGAGGAGATGATGAATTAGTAATTATAGGATATGCATATA
Organism: Viscum album; assembly: GCA_963277665.1. Lineage (NCBI taxonomy): Eukaryota > Viridiplantae > Streptophyta > Magnoliopsida > Santalales > Viscaceae > Viscum > Viscum album. The sequence goes on from OY728159.1 coordinate 1,224,753,620, forward strand.
CTAGTTTCAAATAGATCTAAATTATATGAAATTGTATATGGGAACTATATTCACTTTGAATGGAGGTGCTGTGAGATGGAAGATATCAATGGAAGTTGTGGTTGTAAATTATACTGTAGAGTCTGAGTATATTGAATATTATGAGGTAGATAAAGAAAAAGTATGAATACAAAACTTTTTCCAAGAGCTTTACATGATACCTACAAGTAAATATCCTATCACACTCTATTGTGATGATACTACAATAGTGGATCTCCCAAAAGAGTTAAGGTCACATCAGTAGATGACGCACATACTTTAGAAGTATCATCTCTTGGGGGATTTTTCTCAGATAGGTGAGGTTAAAGTGAGAAGTATTTCCATATAATATAATATGGTAGAACTCTTGACAAAGTCCTTTACTTGGTAGAAACATGATCTTCATGTGAGGTCTAGCAGACTGAAAGTCATAGGCAGTTGTATCTAATCCAAGTAAAATTTGTTAGAGTTAGTATCCTAGGACCAATTGTTTGTACTTTTATTACATATATATTCAATGATTTGAATATTAATAAAATATACTATTACATTTTGTTTATTATTCTACATGAATTTAATGAAATAACATCTTTGGGTATCTTTTGTATTGATTAGGTCATAACAGTTCCCCGCTATGATGAGAACCTTGAAATGCCATGATGATATTATTAAATATAGTTATGTGGTTGGTTATCATTATATGATGGGACACATAGAATGCGACTTTCAGGTGTGAGTACTCATAATTGAATGAGACTTATTCTCATGAAGTCACACATGGTAATCTCTAAGTTGGGATATTATGAGAACAGACCTATGAGTAGGAATTCCACTTGTTTTGGTGTCATCAAATATTCTTATTTGTGAGTGTGTATAATGGTAATTTTTCTATAAGTTTATTATTAATGAAAATTTTAGATTTATTTCATAAACCATGATGATATATTTTATGGAGAAGTATGATATGTTGGGTACATCATGAGTGATGTGTTAAATGAATAATTCGAGGAAGGATTTTTCCCTTTTATCTTTATGGAAGTTGTTATATTGGACCTTTTGTTAGAATAAAACCCTCAGAATAAATTCCATGGACTTAGTGTAATAACTTTTTTATTTATGATAGTCAAATAAAGACACATTGAGAATATATGTTGGTGACATGGATGTGAAACCCGCTTGATGAGATATTGTGAAAAAAGGATTATATTACCACACAAGTGTTCATATGTGGTTGTAAAAATTGTGACATTAAGTTCCTTCTCTTGGGTTCCTTAACCTATTTCTAGATAGTAATATTTAATTTAGGAAAACCTGCCTAATATGAATGAAAAAGAATCCTAGAGGGTCATACACTATGTGTTTCTGTTAATATTGATTAAATTATATCTAAATTTAATTAATAGAATAAATATTATTCTCAAGACCAAGGAATAATTTTATTCATGTTTTATCGATCACAAATGTCTATTTGATGAATTAAATATTTAATTAAATATTTATATGCGTATCAGTAAATTCTAAGGAGTTTTAATAGACCATAACTGTGTTTGGTAACAAATATTAATTTAAAATCCGGTAAAATAATATTTACTATTGCGCAAGTTAGTGTGAAAGCCATAAAATAATAAAAATATTATTATTATGACATGTGTTTTGTTAAGTATTATTATATTATTTAAGGGTCAATATGAAAATAAATAATGTTTTAACCTAAACCCTAGCTTTATGAATATATGATTATGTCTATTATGTTGGGTAATCAAGAATTGAGAAATGTTGTGCACAATATATTTATCCCTCGACTCCTCTTCCTATCATCTTCTCAAGAATGAGAAGAAATCCTTCAATCCTGAAGGACAAGTGAACAAGGAAAACAACACAGGATGATTGATACTTCATGATAGCATCTAAGCCTATATCAGTGATTGTTTAGAGATCAGAAAAGCATATATAGATCACTACTAGAGGGATTTTATACTTGGATCCTACAATCATAATGAAGGTAATCCAAAAGGTTTTTTTTTTCAGAAGATCAACATCATTATCAAAGAAAGAACCTAAGCCAAGATAACCTATTATTCCAATATTAAATAAATTAATTATCAATTTAAAATGTAGAGATACTAGCTGGGTTCTAGGTTTCTAAAAATCAATATTTGGTGAAAAAATTTCATTAGTCATGGCATTCACATCATTGAAAATATTGTGAATGATCCATCATATCGACAATTTTTTTTGTTTTACACCTATCGAGGCACTTCTGCTCTGCCTAGAACCTACACTATGACCCTGATTGACCATAACTACTTTGGATAGCATGGGGGGTGTATCCAATCATGTAATGTTGACCATGAAAACCAAGTAAGACATGGGATCCAAATACGTGGCTTCCCTAACCAATCCTCATGACTCGATGGACCCATCCCACGATAATCGAAACATTCGAGCTCCAAATCCATGGAATCCCCAAAAAATATCCTCAAAACTCTAGGGATATAACCCATGATAGTCCTGTCATCCAATAAACAAATCCATGGTAGCTCTAAATATCATCCTATCAACTTTAGGGATATAACTTGTGAGGGTCCTATCATCCAAGCTCCAAATCTGTGATATCTTCAACTAGCATCATTATAACTCTGGGGACGTGATTTTAAATAGCACTATCATCTGAGATCAAAATATATAGTAACTCAAACAGTATATTCTGGGATCTAAATCCATGGAAACCCCTACTATATAATAAGATCCTAATATAAATCATCTCCAATCACCAAGCTCCATGTCCATAGAAGATCCCAACCATACCCGGCTCCAAAACGTGGTAGCCTATCCATATAACCAACCCTATAACCATGGAAGACCAACCATGTCACCTCTTACCCAAGTAATAAAACAAAGTTAAAACATAAAAAAATAGGAAAAAATATCTCATGGGCTGTTAAGAAATGAAAAATCTTTGCCACCACCTCATCCCCATCGGTCTTGCACATTAGTTTGAGTTCTTAGGTGGCACCCATGGAAATTTTTACCCATAGACACATACCCCATCATGTTTGATATAATAATCCGAAATCCTTTCGAACATATTGGTCAATACATAAGTGGGTGAATCCATCTTGGTATCCTTAGAATTGGTATGAAGGTGAAGGAATCCCATTATGGATCCTCTGGGTCAGAACATAAGCGGAGGCATCCCACTTGGGATCCTTGGTCACAACCATCATATAAGGAAAACGACCTCATGAAAACACCTCACACACCCCAACAAACAATATTTAATATCCACACAGTAATAATAGGGTCAATCTCATGAGGGAGATGGCCTCAAGCCTATCCCCTTTCTAAGTCACTCTAGGTTGGACCGGACACCCAACCTATCCACCTCGATGAGTCCTAACCAAGTCCCACTAGAAAGGGACTATTATAAGATACACTAGTAGAGGATATTAGAAATTCCATTCCATGTACTCCAACCATTCTCATGACTATAATATTGGTTTCATCCCATGTATCACTCTTATAAGAGCATTGAGTTTAACTAATGGAGTTAAACCTATTTGTTATAACTTTCTCTCCCCAAACCACATCTTAGAATTCCTCAAAACACCATAAGGGTTCCTCTATCACATTATATTTGAAAAAATGTTTATAATGGACTCCTATTGTGTCCAATTATATCTATAGGGTGAAAACCACCAAAAAACCTCAAATAGGTAACAAGGGTGTTGTACACGACATGTACGTCAAGTACACAACATGTAATACAAAATCCCCACCATGGCCATGTACTTATACATGACCTGGGTACATCGAGGCTCTAGACATGTACTACTACATACCCAGAGCATACATGGGGTCTGGATGTGTACTAATACATGGTCAGGGCATATACCTAGGGTTTTTATTTGTACTACTGCATAACCGTGTCCCCCTTACATGGGGTATCTTCCGAAGTATCTGACCACATGGACATATACCATTACATGATGTGAACTCAGAGTACATGATATGTAGTTTCAAAAACTTTACATTCTCAAAATAGGAAGAATAGATAGTGTGTGTTCTTAAAACCACATTCCATGTGATTGAGATTTCTCAAATAGAAATCCCTGCAATCATCCTGAACCACCATTTTTCAAAAAACAGGTACAAACTAACCCCCACAGGGTCCCTAAAAATCACAATAGGGATTTTAAAGATAAGAAAATAATATATATAGATATTTGTTTTAAAAATAAATAGGACTAACATGTTGTGAAAGAATATAATCTTTAGTCTGATCCGCATTCCGCAGCCACTGCTTGACGACCAAATGTGACTTGAGCTCCACGATGGCGCCTCCCTCTCCCTCCCTCTCTCCCTACTCTCTCTATTTTGGACATAATGAAGGGAATTACCCTAGGGGGGGTATGTGAGAATCAAAGTTAGTATAGAATAAAAGAAAATGAAAAAGGAAAAAGTAAAAAGAAAAAACTAAAAATAAGAAAAAGGAAAGAAAAGAGAAAGGGACCCAGGCTTGGTACTAGAGCCCGACTCAAGGTTATCCCTCACCTAGGAACCCCCACCCCCATTTTGGACCTTATCATATAGATAAAATATCAATACTATGCTATCTTCAAATGATATCACTGTTCAAATGATCATGAATAAATTAAGATTTAATTAATTAAATAATATACACTACACATTCTATTGAAATTCAAACGACTCAGAAATACACTGAACTTTTTTCATAGGAAAATCAACCTATTAAATGATCAATGGAGTGGTAAAAAAATATCAAATATTTTATTCTATAGGAAATGACCATTTTACTCCTCATAAGTATTTAAAACTAAAAATTCAAATTTCTACTCATTTTCGAATCTAAAAAAAACCTAGGGTTTTACAATCTCCACACCATAACACTTATCTTACATGATAAGCCTTGGTGGTCTTCCAACCAAAAATCCCAACCCACCTTAGTATTAAATTCATCATCAAGTCATTTCATTCTAATCTAGAATGATAACCAAGTTCCCTCTGCACAATTTCAAATATGAGGTGTATAATAATAAATAATCAAGAAATTTATTTCCACTAATAGGTTATTGTTTGAACTACCAAATATATTATTATATTATTCCAATAATTAAAATAGTGTATAATTAGGGGGTTTATATCAATGAGGAAGTTGGTTTATACCATTTACTCTTCTATTTTGTTTTTAATTTTGTCTATTATGAAAAAAGAAAATGTTAAATAGTGATGATAAGGAAAAAATGAAAATGAGAACCATAGAAACAAATAAGGGAAATAAAAACAAAATCAAAAGAATAAAATAAATTTAGAAAGAATATAACTATATCCAGATTGGTCAACTCTCCACTTCTTATAATTGATATATAAATATTATACAGCCAAATATCAACCCCTCTCAATGCATTCTTGATCTCTTGAAACAAACACCCCCTCTCTCTATCTCCTAATAGTGAGAAAACACATATAAAATATGTAAAGACCCGGAAATTTCAAGGAAATTTTTTTCTTAATTTTTTTTGGAATTTTACAAGAACACAGTTTCTGACGGCGCCTGATTCCGAGGCCCGGTGTGCCCAGAATCAATTTCCAAAGTTTGGCTTAGGTACGTTCAGTGAACGAACGAGCGGGAATTTCTAACTTTTGAACCGGTGCCCGGAATCAAATTCCGAGGGAACCGCTAGAACCGTAGCGCCGGTTTTTGCTTAGGAATGCCTTTCCTGGAGTTGCGTTTGATTGGGAGCAGTTGTTTAATAAGGTTGTGGTTTAAGTGTAAAGAAAAATAAAATTTGTGTTACAAATTTTATTTATCTTCTTAAGTGGTTATATCCTAAGTGTGGAAGTTGGGGTGGAATCACAAGTTCCTAACTAACCAAGTGAGGATTAAGGTGAGGGGGGCCCCACACGAGCCCCAACCCTTCACCTTCCCCTTAACTCTCTTCTACCCCCCCTTAAACTCCCTTGCACTTAATGTGCCAAAACCCCTCAAATTCCTAACTCCTTAAATTCTTTAACTCCCTTGAACCCCCCCAATTAAATGTGACTCTTCACTTCCACCTTCATTAATTTTGGAGTCTCTCCACCCATTAATGAAGGATGTAACTTAATGAATTTGAATTATTTTGAATTCATTAAGCTAACACTATAATAAGGTGTGTTGTTTTATTGTTTGGGGTTGGCTAAATCTTTGTGATAGAGTCATGGAAGGATTGAAGAGAATTCCACCCTCGACGAAGAACACGAAGGACATCTCCAAACATGGAACAACATCTTCTCGACGAAGAATGCCTTTTCCAAAGAAGAACGTGAAGTTTCCAACGTCGATCCCTTCTTGGATGCCTCCTTCCCACTCCTTCCGGAATAAAGAAGGGAGCACCTTTCACGAAGAACGCCGACGTCGTCAACGGCTTCTCTTTTCCGATGTCGACGAATCGCCGGCGCCTTTCCGTGACTTCGTCAACACATAACGAAAAGCGAGGTAGGGGTTTGTTGTTGCTTTATTTAATTATTTTCCGTTCTTGGTTCTAGCATGACAAACTTGAGGATGAACGTTTAAGTGTTATCGTCTAACGAGAGGGGGGCCGGACCGCACAAACACGGCCGAACCCCCCTCCTTTGTTCTTGAATGTTTCTTGCGGATGAAACGAGATAGCGTGGTGCCGTCGCACCACGCGGGAATCACACGGAAATTATTGCGTGGCGCCGTCGCGCCGCGCCGTGGAAAGAATTATCATGAACACGACGTCGTCGCGCCGCGTCGAAGGAAACCGAAGACGCCGCGGCTGGAGCGGGGCCGCGGCGGAGGGGCACGGTGCCGTCGCACCGCGCCGGATGACGAAGGCCGCAGCCGGTTCCGGGCCGCGGTGGATCGTGATGACCGGCGGCCAGCCGGGCCGCCGGTGCCGGAAGATGGAAGAGGACCGACCCTTGCCGGTCCTGTTGACAAGAAGCCGGCCGGCCAGGTCGGGCCGGCCGGGTTGGTGGAAACCGGGGGAATTTAATTCCCCCGGGCAGTTATTTGGCCCCCCATTATGAGGGGGGCCGGTTTCACAAAGGGGGGGCAGGCGGCCCCCCGTTTCCAGCAAGCTCGGCCTTCGGCCAAGCTGGCAGCGTGCCCAGCGCGCTGCCTTGCGCTGAACCGGCGTGCCTAGCCGGTTCGCCGCGCCGGGCCGGGCCGCACCGGGCCGGGCCACGCCGGGCCGGGCTGTGCCGGGCCGGGTCGACCCCGTCCGGGGCGGGTCGACCCGGTTTGGGCCATCCGGGGGGTCTCGGGCCAGGACGGCCCGGGCCCGAAACCCCCGTTACCGAGCGGTTTGGTCAAATGCCCGTATCTTGGGCTACAGGCCTCCAAACGACTCGTCGTCAGCGGCAACGCGATCCTTGGATCGAGACGGTCGTTTCGGTATACTATACTCAAGGTGCACCTTTCTTTTCGGGAGCCTACATGGTTAAAACTCCGTAGTTAAGCGTGCTTGGCCTAGAGTAGTGATCAGGATGGGTGACCTCCTGGGAAGTTTCCCAGGGTGGGTGTGAGACGGAAAGGCCAATAAATAACAGACCAGGCGTCCGATTGACGCACCATCTGTTTCGTTGAATTCCTCTAAGTGAGATGGATCTTTCGGCTTACTCCGCTCGAGGTTTGGATGCCGACGGAGTGCGGTCGGGTTGGATCGCACCGAAATCCAACCGGGCCCCTGGAACGAAAAAGCCAATAACTCTCAGACCGGGCGTCCGATTGACGCGTCGTCTGTTGCGTTGAGTTCCTGTTGACGATACGGAACTTTTGGCATCCTCCGCCCGAGTTTTGGATGCAGATGGATAGTGGCCGGGTTGGATCGCACCAAAATCCAACCGGGCCCCTGGAACGGAAAAGTTGATATCTTTCTGACAGAACGTCCGTTTGACGAACCATCAACGGCGTTGGTGATCGCGTTGAGAAACGGTCCCTATGAGTTTACCCTATGAGAGTTCGGGGTATAGTTGAGATACAGCCGGGTTTGGTTCGCTCACGAAACCAACCGGGCCCCTGGGACGAAAAGGCTAATTACTCACAGACCGGGCGTCTAATTGACGCGCCGTCTGTTGCGTTGAGACCCCTATGACGAGGCGGTCCTTTGAGATACTTCTTTGCGGGACTTTGTGATACTTGGAGTATCGACCAGTAGCTCGTGGAGCGGACCCTCCCGGAGACAAGCGTGCAGAGTACGGAGACCGTGTAGCCGGCTGAGACCTGACGACTGCTTGACTGACTCGACTTGGAGTGAGTCGACTAGCCCAGTGGAAGGAGCGCCCGGTATTTGGCGACAGACCCACGGCGGACGGAGCGCCCGGTAGTTGGCTGCAAACCCGTGGTACTCGACAGGAGGAGTACCTCTGTAGGCTATTAGTGGGAGCGCCCGGTATTTGGCGACAGACCCTCAGCGGACGGAGCGCCCGGTAGTTGGCCGCAAACCCGCAGTACTCGACAGGAGGAGTACCTCAGCAGTCTTAGGTTAGTGAGCAGTACCTCAGAGTCGTGACAGGACCACTGTACACTCCAGAGACGGAGCTCTTCAGCAGTTACGGTTTCGATAATGAAAATCCTGGTTTGAGCTGAGACTTTTGACCTTGTGTTTACCTCATGATTGAGATGGGTCACTTGCTAACTTAGGTATATGTATGGGCATATACCCGGGTAGTGGTTATCCGTTGATTTCACAATCCTTGTGTTTCCTCATGATTGAGATGGGTTACTTGATAACTTAGGTATATGTATGGGAATATATCTAAGTAGAGGTTATCTGTTGAGATCTTCTTTGTGGTTATCCTTGTTGGTTTAGTGAGACCTTGAGGGTCTCGGGGTCCCTACTGAGTATCGTTATACTCACCCCTGCACGGGCTATGCCCGCACCTCGTTGTGTTGGTTGCAGATGACGGGCAGTGTTGACAGAAGCCGAGTGTTCGAGGACTGGATAGTACCTGGAGGTGGACTATACGAAGAGATGGTACCCAGAGGAGGACCTCACGACGAGGCGGTACCCAGAGGTGGACGTGACGACGAGGCGGTACCCGGAGGTGGACCACTGGGTGAGACATACTCGGAGCGGACGGTGGGACCTGAGGAGCAGAGGAGCTATCTGTACCCACCCTTCAGGTGGGATTTCCAGTGGACAGCTCGGCGTAGCAGCTTTACTTTTCAGTTGTTGTTTTCCCTTTCGAGTTGTACTTTACAGTTGTAGTTGTACTTTCTTTTGGGTTTGTATTCTGGCCCATTTACTTTTCAACACTTTCTTTTGTACTTAGTGTTTTACTTCCGCTTGTGCTCTGTGGTTCTTTTTGTTTACTTTTATAAAGGCAATGCCTTCCCAGTTATCGGGATTTACGCCTTGGTGCTAGTCGCTAGCCCCTGGCCTATGGAAGGCGGGCTTGGGGTAGTCACAGCACGGGTCCCGAGGGCGGGTCGTGACAAAATACCTTCCTATACATGATATATATCCTAAATATGATAATAATTTTAAGGCCAAAACAATTTTTCATAGAATCTCTTCCATGAAAATTTGATTTTCACTAGCTATCCAATCACATGAACTCTCCTAAGTTTATCTATTGTGTAAAAAAGAGTAGAAGAGGAAAACATTATAGGATATGAGGGTAGAAAACTTTCCTTGTGATTAATAATGCTCTCGTATATCCCCATTCACATTTGAAACATGATAATAATGAATAATAACTCAAAGATAAATTAATAATCGATCTCTAGGAAGCATCAAGCATCACCTCTTAGAACAAGGTCCACAAATTTTCCCTCAGTTACTAGAGGTTAGAGATCACAAAAAAATAAAGATAATAATTAATGACACACACTTTTATTTACAAACAAAGAAAAAAATAGATAATAAGGAGAAGAAGTGAGATAGATAGAGTGTTAGGGAAACATAATGCGAGTCATCATTTTTCATGTCCTTGAACACTATATAAAAAAATATTTCCAAAACTAACAGATGATTTAAAACACTCCACATGGAATCCTTCATCACATTATCCTTAATGAACAATCTCACTTTGAAATCATCGCTACCCCTACACATTATTTCATTTTATCCAAATAAGAAAACATCAATTCAAAATGTAATTATTACTTTCTTTAGATGCACTACAAACTAATATTTCCCATGCATCCATATTCTAGTAATGAAACCCAAGATGATTCACCATATCATCCTGAAAATTTATAATTAGCTTGAAAAGAGGAATAACTAATGGAATCCATATTTCATAACTCATGAATTTATCCTCTATTTCAAATCTCCCATGGATTCATTATATTTTAGAAAATACCTTGTCCAAACTCAACCCTTAAATTTTCACTAGGTCCCAAGTCACCATAGACCTTCTTACACAATCACATTAAGCATTGAATTATTTAAACAATCTTAGTTTTTATTCTAGATAAGGTTACACAAAACAATCATCAAGATTCATCTCAGTTTATGTAGACTCACTTAGTCATTTAACCAAGTAGTTGGTGTTAACATTACGATGTCACCATGGCTGAAATAATTAAATTAAAGAGGTCCCATCATATTCAATAACTTGAACCTTAAATCACACATTATAAACAGTAAAAAAAATTCATCATCTCTAACTTGATTTCAACTACTCATAACTCCAATGAAAATGAAAAATTCATGGTGATGAGTTCGAATTTGATCAGAAAAACTTGCATTGTTGAACATTTTAGTTGATTTAAACCTATTTCATTATGTTCATACATGACACAAAATTTCCTAATCATTTATCATCATCTTTTATAATCTAATAAATTCACTTTAATTTATGGAAGTACCTAATCCATATTAGTGTAGTATTCTTCTTCTCTATACTTGTTGTTAGATTGGTGTAAATCTCCAAGAGTCTTATCATGAGAAATGATTGAACTTGATCATCCCTAGTCTCCATTTATTCGTTTAACCCCTCTAGTTATATCACCACTAGAATGGAATGGTGTTTCAAAAACCAATCAGTTTAACTGACCTATTAGATGAGGCTTATTCAATCAATCTTTGCTTCACTCATCTCCCTCAATCCATACTCATCATATTTTGACTTAGTGTCAAAATACACAGTTCAACCTTTATGATTCCATACGAGCATCATCAACCAAACTAGTCATAGTTAAACCTTGTGACCATCTTCTTCATTGGATTCCCTATTAGATCATGATTCATTATTTTATTTAATTTTATTTGGATTTTGGATACGAGGGATGTTAGTTTTTTGTTACATAGAGATTCATATTCAAATACATGTCTTGGTTGAAAGAATTTGGATATGTGGTTCAATTGAAAATTTGTCTACATCACAACTTCCAAAACTCTACTATGTAGATCTAGGAACATTTGGTTACATGAGACCTTGGTAAATTTGGGTATGTGGATTGGAATCTTGGGATGTCTCCTATGTAGACACCATTTCACTTGAAAATTAATTTATGTAGAAAATGGGCTATGTGAGGTACCTATAATTTAAAAATATTCCATCAATTAATATTTAAGATTTAAGTATGGAATCTAAAAAAATTATTTCCAAACAAAAAATATTCCAGAATTATCAAAATTAATATTCAATTTGAATTTATAAAAAATAATATTATTTTATATTAAAAAATATATGAAAATAATTACAAGAACATTCAAAAAAATTTACACTAGAAAAAATCATTCTAATTCAAAAATGGTAAAAAATATATTTTCAACTCAAAATAATTAAATTTCAATTATTTTGAAATTATGGATCAATTCTTCATCAAGATAATTATAATTCCTTCGAAAATATGTGGAAAAATAGAAATGAAATTTATCCATAATATCCACCATAAAAAAACTGCTAATACAGTTCCTGAATGCACACATCCATCCCAAGTAGTCATAGTTTCACCCATAATTCATCACCAACTTCATGGTTCTCCCCACCATAAAACTCAAACCAACAAGGTTGATAATAAAAATTGACCGATCTAATACTGCCCACCATATGAGTATCCTTATCATCGCCATATAAAAAAAATCCAAGAAGCAACTCCATAATCCATGATCCATATATCACTGAACATAATGATTTAATGTGGCCAAAGAACTCACAACATATAACCACCAACCAACTATATCTTCTTGGGTATGGAAACATTTACACTAAAAAAACATAAAATTAGGATCACATCCTCCAACGACCTATGGCGTGCTCCCTATCATATGGATTTCCTTACAATGATCCTCAATCAATGACCTCAATAGGTCCACTGTGACTAAACCACTCATATTTCCTCAAGATATAAACAAACAAAAAGATCCAGATATAGTCCAACTAGCACTAAACACAACCGATATGAACACACCCTTAATCAAAAAGTATTTATCCCAAAATATATTCCAACTACTGATATAATCCTCAAAGTGGAGTGATTTCCCATGAACCTCTCAGAGGCTCTCACGCTCAGATGATCCATGAACTAGGAACCTAGGATAATGTTCCCAATCCACTGACCATGCTCCTCATGTGGGCGAGTTAAAATAAACTAGATCACCCTTACACTCTTATATAAAATCTAGCACCTCACTTGTTCCAAACTTAACCATGTTCTTAGTCTCCATCCGACATTATTCCAAGTCATGATCATCCATCCATACTCCAACCCAAATACTAAAATGAATCCCAATAATAGAGACAAGAACCTAACCACTCATTCCCTTGAAATATCACCTTAATACCAAGGAACCCCTAATTCCACACATTTTAAGGTGCTAGAACTCAAGGTTCTTAATCCAAAAAAACCCAATTCATCACCATGATTTCATCATAACATCTATGAAGCCTTCTATGCATCGATCTCAAAATATACCACATACCCATACTTATTTCCTCAAAGTCACCTTCAACCATGGGATAACCCATCTTGAGGGTTTCCCTTGATCACCATAAAAGATGTAACTCACTAAACACTGCATCACATCCCCGAATCTCTAGGTATCCAACCTAACCCCAAGGAAAGGTATCACTGAAGTTCAAAGATCATGGGAAAATCATTGATGTACCCATATTAAAAGTCTCATGACACTATATGATCAACCACCCCCTCCTTGTAATCATCTATCATAACCCACAACATCAAACATGTCCATTCCAAAAACCATTAGCTCACTAGAGCACTGATTCTCAGAGTATCCACATATGGGACTTCTCCCTTGAGAATCACGATCACATATATCCTTAATACTATAACCAATGGAAACATCCTAGAAAAATTCTATTCATGTAAATCTCAAACACTATCTTGTTTAAGTAAAATACGATTCCAAGATATTTTATAAAATTCCATATAGGCTATTACTAGAACTTCAAGTAATCGAATCAGGGTGAAAAAAATCCAAAAGGGGTTTCTCACTAATTTATCAAATACTCATATTGACCTACCAGGGTCACTCCATATCCTATACACCAAGGGGATGTGTCATCTTCTACATGAGCATATCATCATAGATCTACATGACATTACATCAAAAGAAAATACATGTACATTTCAGTCCATATGAATAAAATGACACCAAGTATTTATATGAGAAAACACCATATGAGTAGTTACAAATAATTTAAATAGATGAAACTAACATCATGATGAAAAATCAAAGTTGTAATCCCCTACATTTCATGTAAAACCTATGTGCTTGCACATGATGCATGAGACACCACTTTCTTCTATAATCCAAGAGCCAAATCCAATAACTAGATTCTTGCCTATGGGCTAAGAGATAGAAATCCAACTCATAAATCCTAACATAACGTGTGTCACACAAGGTGAAAATCATTTCAAATACAAAAACATAAATCTATAACACCAATCCCATCCCTATAAATCTAGATATCCTACCAAAATATATGTTCATAAGCACTCGTCTGGTAAATATCATAAACTCTGACACATTCCTAAAACTATTGGCTACCATATCCCAAATAAAAAGCGAAAAGAAAAACAATATAATTCCACTTTGTAAAATACTGGTCTGGATCACTCTCGGAACAATAACCAGACTTGTTTTCCACATCACTTCAGGCACGCCTCCTCATACACAAGAGGTGTTCATTTATAAGTGGGGGTATAAGGTGGTATTATGAGGAGAATATATACCCATATCAGAGTTAAAAATAAAATATAAGTAAAATAAACATCATAAAAATCCATAATAATTATAGTACACATAAAAAAATAACTTAACATAACATGATATAATAAAATGAAATGTTGCATACAAACCCAAACAACCATGTTCACATTTACAACTGATATGCCACTAGGATGATCCCATATAAAAAATAAAACAATTAAAATACACCAGGATAAAAAAACCTTTGATTCTTACCACATACCTGGTATCTAAAGACCTATCGATCTTCCCAGCCCGACCTTAAGAATAAACAGGAGTGGATCCTCTTGGTCATGAAATCCCAATCCTCCTCCCTATATATAATGAATCCATACTCAACCTAAAAGAAGATATAAGGTCTGTGAATACATTGAGGTGCATGTACATGGGGTGAGAAATAAATATCTATTTCCCACCCCAATGATAAAATTATAAATTACTATTATAAGTGCATGATTATGAAATATTCCGAGCCTAAACAAGAAATAATTGGAATTAAAATAAAATAAAACCACCATCGATCCTTAGATATATGACCATAATCGATCATACCTTCTATGAATAGTTCTAAGGCATCTCTGAGCACATCACATCAACTATTCTAACCTAGAAACATGTGATCCCTAAATCCATGGTATCCCCATAAAATACTCATGACTGTGGGGGCCCATCCCATTATAAAACAAAAATTTAGGCTCCAAATACTTGGTATTTCAAAATAATATCCTCAAGGCTCTAGGGATATAACCCAAGACAATCCTATCATCCAAGATCCAAATCCATGTAATCTCAAAACAAAATCCTCATGAGTTTGGGGATGTAACCCATGATAGTCTATCATCTAAGCTCCAAATACATGTAAATGCTAACTAGCATCCTCATGAATTTGAGGATGTGACCTGTGATAATCCTATCATATGAGATTTAAATCAATATAAACTTCAACAGTGTAATCCTTGCTATAAATCCATGATATCTTCCATTGTATACTGAGATCACTTTCTAAGGAAGCTCTAATCATAGAGATCTATGTCTATGAAAGCCCATCCATATACCTGACCCCATAAACATGAAATCCCAACTATATCACATCTACCATAATGGAGGGAACCTAGTTCCAACATACATAAAACACAATAAAACATCTAAAGGGATGGAAAAATTCCCATGCCCATTTCCACCACCTCATCCCCGTCGGGCTTTCACATCGGTTTGGGTACTAGGGTGACACCGACAACCATCTCAACCCAAATCCAAGTACCCACTTAGGGTTGGTATATCAATTAGGATCCCGCTTGGACCTACAGGTCAACACATAATAAAATTTATCCCTTTTGGGATTTTGAGAATTGGTATGCTGATGGAGGATCCCCATTTTGGATCCTATGGGTTAGAACATCAGTAGAGGCATCCCACTTAGGATCCTTAGTCAAAACTAGTCTCTTAAGACAACACCTGCTTCTTAGGGTAACATCTCCCATAACCCAACCTCTATCATCTCACATCCCCATAGGACTAATAGGGTCAATCATATGAGGTAGATGACCTCAAGAACACCCCCTTTCCAAGTCACTCTAGGTTAGGTCAAACACCCAACCTATCTACTTGCACTAGTAATAACCCAGTCCCTCTAGCCAAGGACTATCCCAAGATACACTAGTCGATGACCTTGGTGATACCATTCCATGTCATCCAACCATTTTCATGACCCTCATTTAGGTCTTATCCCATGTATCATTCATTGGAGACAACTGAATTCAACTACTTGAGGTAAACTTCTATTTTATAACTTTATCAACCCAAACCACCTCTTATAAGACATCAAAACACCCCAAGGGTTCCACCATCATGTTCTGTGTAGAAAAAATATTTATAATGGACTCTTCTTATGTATAAT
The DNA here is from genome assembly GCA_963277665.1 of Viscum album. Taxonomy (NCBI): domain Eukaryota; kingdom Viridiplantae; phylum Streptophyta; class Magnoliopsida; order Santalales; family Viscaceae; genus Viscum; species Viscum album. The sequence continues at coordinate 1,224,769,733 of OY728159.1, forward strand.
TATAGATAAAAGGTGCAAAAATACCTAATCCCCTCAAATGGGTGACAAGGGAGTAGTATATGGCTTGTACCCCAAGTACACGACATGCACTCTAAAATCCCCACCATGGTCATGTACTTATACACAAACTAGGTACACTTTGGTTATAAATATGTACTACTACATGGATAGGGAACATGTGGAATCTGGACATGTACTATTACATGACTAGGGAATATGGGGTATGGCCATGTTTAACCATACGAGCATATACAACTTACACGGGGTGTTCGACCAAGTACTCGACCACATGGAAATGTATCACTATACAAAGTGTACTCAGAGTACATGGTGTATAGCCTCAAAAATTCGTCTTCCCTAAATTGAAAAAATAAATAGTGTGTGTTCTTGAAACCATATTCTGCGTGATCAGGATTTCCTAAATAGAAACCCCTCTAATCTACTTGAAACCCATTTTCCCCTAAAATTGCTATAAATATACCCCCATGGGGTCCCCAAAAAATCATAATAAGGATTTAAAAAATAAAAATAACTAATATATGATGATATAAAACTTAAAAATATAATAGTACTACCTCAAGGTGAAAAAATGAATCTTTTTCCCATTCTGTATCCCATAGTTGCTACATGAAAATCCGATGCGATCTGAGCTCCATAGCGGCACACAACCCTCCCTATCCTTATCCATATCTATCTATATCTAAGAAAATTTGAAGGGAATCCCCCCCTGGGGGAGAGTATGCAAAAAATTCTAGGATAGTATAAAATAAAACGAAAAGGGAAAAACAAAAAGGAAGATAAAGATTAGAAAAGAAAAGAAAAGGAAAAGGGGTCCAGGCCTAGCCCTGATTCCTGAATCGAGGTTATACCTAACCTAGGGAAAAATCTCCATTCCAAACACAAACAAAAATATTAAATCTAAATTAAATTCTACATTCAAAATAAATTACCATTCGAACACACATGAATAAATTAATATTTAATTAATTAAATGACAAATATTACATATTTTTCTGAAATTCAAATGTCTCATAATTTCACCCAACTTATTTACTAGTATAATCACCCTATTAAGTGACCAAAAGAGTGTTCATAAAAATTATCCAAGATCATCCTATAGGTAAAAATGAACTTTTTATCCCTAATGAGCATCAGAAACCAAAAATTCATTTTTTTTCTCATTTTAACTACCCCAAAAAACACAATGTGTTACATTGGTACTCTTAAGAGTACCCAAATTTACCACAAAGTTTGAGTTAAAAAACCCCTATAATGAATAATATATTCTAAATTAAAGTGAAAAATTTTAGATCCCTTTAAGTACTAGAGAATATACTTTAATTCCACCCAATGTTCTCTTTCCATATTCTCCATGAACATGCTAACTACTCCCACTACTTATGCAATGTACGGTTGAGTATAAACTATGGAATATATCAAGCTTACAAATTCCAATGCACATGTAACTTTCTCAATATACTTTGCCTTATCTTCCATTCGTGGTTTCTTATCCTTTCTCAAATTGAAATTTATGGCTAGTGGAGTGGTCACCAATTTTTCCTCACTCATTCCAAAGAATTCCACCACATTCCAGATATAGCAATACTTAGTGAGGAGTAAAGTTTCATAACTTAATTACTTTGACATCTACATCCACATAATCCATTTTACTGAATCGAGAGATCCTTCATATCAAAACTTCTAGATAATTATTCTTTCATATCATTGATCATTTTTTGATTAGACCAACAATAAGAAAGTCATAAACATAAAGAATAAGTATGATGAATCTTCCATCATCAAACATCTTTTAGTATTAGTAATGATAAATATTGATCCGGGTGAATGTTCACTCCACCATAAAGGTGTTGAAATTTCAGTTCCCGTACCTTTGTGATTAATTCAAACCATAAAGTTTTCACTTCATCTTACACCCAAGATACTGGTTTTGACTCTTCATGAAACCTATTAGACTCACTATGACAATTTCTTCATCTAAGTCCCCATGAGTAAAATCAGTCTTTTCATCTATCCTCTCTAGATATAACCCTACCTGAATGGCCTGAAAGCCTTACATTTTTATTGATTTTTGATAACCCCCCTTTCAGGGGATTATGGGGAACCCTTACAAGGCCCGTAGGCTCAGATATTACAAGGCCCGTAGGCTTAGGAGATTACATGACCCGAAGGTCTTAAGGAATTCAACCAGACTATCTACAAGGAACCGCCCCTCCCAAGCATCCGTATCATGATAGTTTCTCTCCACCTTTGCATAGCCATCTGGCTAGGCTTCTCGTGCAAGCATGGGCTGGTACCGATGGCATAGCCATACCCTCTCATTCTGACAATCCATTTGGCTCTGCTCTAGTGAGTGCACCTACTCTGAATCCTCTTCTAGGGCTGATACTTATATTACAATTATTCTGATCACTTTTTGAATATTTTTCTATTAAAAAACTGGAGAAAAGATCTTGGAAAAATCTACAAATTCCATTTAGTGAAATAACTTCATGAAAAGACTTTCATTTTATCTTCAAATATTATTTTTTATCTGTTAATTAATAATCCCATTTATTTTTGAATAAATTTATTCCCAATAAGCCTTTTTGTTAGATCCAATGTTTCAAACACATGAAATGAACCAATCTCATTCATGATGGATAAATCCCACTGATTTTAGTCTTTCATATTTACATTCACTTCTTGGATATCATGTTATCTATTTAATGTGATAAGAAAAAATGTTTATCACTTCCATATCTCTACACTTGGAACCTAATCAGGATAGATCTCCACTCTTTACACTATAGATCTTCTCCTTTTTGGAAAGGGTGATTCTGGAACTTCACCTTCCATAGATCTTATCTAATATTTCACAGCCCTTAAGATCTATGGTACTTCCTACCATGGAAGCACCATAAATAAATAACCTCATTTCAAAGATTCCTATGGATTATATGGTGTTTCTAGAACGGACATACACCCTAAAGTTTTTGGAACATCCATAACTTTTGGATGTCCATTATGTTTAACCCTAGATTCTGATGATACTTGAATCTCATCAACAATATCTTATTGGTTTTAATCCTTCCACAAGATATATTAATTGAAGTTAAATTTTTTTCTTTTTTCAAACTTTCTAGTGTTTTTCCCATAGAGTAAAAAACGAAATTCTTCATCACTATACCCTACAAATTAACATGACTGAGACATAGATGCTTATCTTACCTTTGGATCTTATGTATTAATTTTTTGGGGATTTGTAAGTATAAGTTAGGATTATAAAATCCTTTAATTATTAATAAATTTTATATTCTCATTATTTTGTGTATTTTATACATTTTTAATTTTCATAAAAGTTATTTTTAATGAATAATTAAGGTTTTATTTTACATAAATGCATTGATAAAATTTAGATTATTCTTATTAAAAATTTAATCAATCTTTAATAATTAAGAATAAAATTATCTGGTGATAAAATAATTTTTCTCAAAGAAGTATGCCTTTTCTATATATTGTGTATTTCTAATCCAACTGATCACTACTGAATAGTGTATAATATATTAATAATATATAAAAATATATAAATAAAAATTCATCTAAATATATTTTTTTAGAATGGAATACGAAAAAAATTATTTTTAAGTTTTAAAATAATTTTTTTACTAAAAACCTTTTTTATACGTGCTTATACTAAAAATTATTTTTTTATCAAATTTTGAAATTAATTTTAATAAAATAATTTTCATATTTTAAATCAGAATATATAATTTATTTAATAATTCAATTTCCATTTTTAACATAAAAATAAGTTACCAAATTAAATATTAGTTACCACGGTAAAAATATTATTTCTAGAAGGATTATTTTTTATAAACATTGTGTAATTTTTATCAATTTAATTGATATAATTTAAATGATGATTGTGATATGATTTTTTAAAATATAAAAAATCCTTATTAACACTCATATAATTAGTAATTTATTGTAAATAATAATAAAAAACACTTTATAGATAAAAAAAACTTTTATAAAAACCATTTTCCCATATATTTTATATTAATTTAAAAGTTAATTATATATTTTTTATAAATTGAATCACATTAAAATGAGTATTAATTTAATTTAAGAACATATAAATTTACTAATTAGGTTCATATTATATTTTTTGTGAAAAAATAATTACCATTGTAAAAATTTAATCAAGGTTAATAAGAAAAAATGGGTAAATAAAGTGGCTCAAATATTGTTGAATTTAATTGAAAAATTTACCTTCTAGAAGAAATTTGTTAGGTTTAAAATTCATACACATATGTATCACTAACCTTTATGATGTTAGTTTCAATAAAGGTATTTTAAAATATTTAAGGATTTTCCTTCTATGATCATATGATTTGTCTTCCACATCACATTTGACAAGGAAAAAAATTATTTTTTTAAAGATCTATTATAGATATTTATTTAAAAATACTATTTGATTGTTTTTTAATTTTAGATTATTGAAAACAACTTTTCAAAGTTACCCATAACTTTTTTTGATAATTTTATTTTTCTTATGAAAATTATTTTTATGATTTTTCCTCTATTTTCCAAATTATCAAAAAAAGATCTATCTCCTTTAGAGTTATGATTCCTAAAACATAGTATAATTTCCCTGGTTAAATACTCCTTTTGGGTGATTGATTTTTTTGGTTTCAACTAATCTAATTCTTGTAGTCATTTTATGTGATACCATTTGGAAATTTACAAAACTAATTTTTCATTCCATCAGTTGTTTATGATATAAAAAATTATTTATTTAATGTATCACACATATGTATGGATGATTATTATGTGATTAGTGGGGTACTATATGTCCCTACAATTCATTGGTTAAAATTTTATATATCATGATATTACCATGTTTTTAGGAATGGGAGTAAACCCAATCCCATATGGGACACTATCTACTATGTTTCTTGGAATGGGAGTGAACCCAATCCCCTATGGGAATCAATTCACTTTTTTTTCTAGGAATGGTAGTGAACCTAATTCCCTATGGGAATATTTCCACAATTAAATGATGATCTTGTTAGTAATCCTCTACATATGAAATTATTTTTTATGCTTGTATATGAGCCAAAATTCTATAACACATTCTTATGCCTATGTTATGAATTTATAGATCATGATTATTGAATCATGTTATAACACTATTATTTCTCATGTATAATGTTATGATTGATGTTTTATACCCTGAATAACATTTTATTATATATATGATTTATAGGGTATGATTATATTATCCTATTACATGCACTTTGATTATGTTATCATATCCATATGCTCATCTTATGCTCATTTATGATCTTAGATTGAGGACTCTAATGATTACCTTTATTGAGAACATGATGTAATCATTTCTTATGTTTCCATTACTTAGGTTACGAAGACGAGTATAACATAGGATATATATAGATGGTGGTCAATTATAGTGAAATTATAGATAAATGTTCAAAATTACGTGAAATATGATTTTTATGTTTCTAATCTCTAAATACACTAAACATATCATGACCCATCCCCTAGGGCCTATTACGTGACTACCCCAAGGCCACCTCCCAAAGGCCAGGGGTTGATGACTAGTGCCAAAGCCGTCAACCTACAAGTGGGATTCATTTTTATGGGTACCTATACACACAAACACACATCCCATAGAATGGAAATGGAAACAAGTATACCACTAAACAAGTACTGAGTACAAGTATAACTGGAAGAAGAATAGGCCAAAATACAAACCCAACAAGGACTAACTAGAAAATAGGAAAGTACAGTAGAAACTATAGATATCCACCCACTAAGAACCCCACCTTGTAGTAAGGGTAGAGTAGCTATTGGATGATTTAGGAGTATTCCCTATTTGCCATATTTCTCTGGGCCTGCCTGGTCCTTTGCTGCCAAGTCCTCCATTGAATCGTCCATCATCTACATAAGACAAAACACGTGTGGGAGAAGCCCGTGCAGGGGTGAGTAACACAGTACTTAGTAGGGGACCCCCGTCCACTAAGGATAAATACCACAAAGCAACCACAAATAAAAGCCACAAAGTAAGGCCACAAAGCAAGGGAAAATCACACGTGGTATAATATGAAGCATATATAAAAGGTTTATTTATTATAGTGAATAATGTTTCGTACTGTTGAGAGAATCATCTCTGATGAGTTGTTGAAGTCTACCAGGCCACTGAGGTCCATAAGGATGCTGCTCGTCTGCCGGGCCACTAAGGTCCACTTGGATCTATTGGGCCACTGAGGTCCACATAGCTGCTGGTCTGCAGGGCCAATAAGATCCATGCAACTGCTCATCTTTCGAGGCACTGAGGTCCACACGACTACTTCTCATCCACGTTCTTGATCCTGGGAGAACCGCTCCCCCAATCCATATGTTGAAATTAAACTTCCTTGAAAGTCTCATTAGAGTATAACAGAAGATCCTCCATATTGATAGGGTCTCAATTCCACAAATGGATCGTCATTTGGATGCCCGATTTGCAAGTTAATAGAATTTTAGTAATCAGAGGCCGGTTGCATCTGGGCCCTATCCAACCTGGTCGGATCGACCTGAACAATCCAACCCGAGGGTCCAAAATATCCTAGTTTTATTCGACTGACCCGCCCTGAACTGGTCTGGGTCAAGGTAGGTCTGGTCCATCCTGGACAGTGGGCCTTGCTGGACCTGGCCCGCTGGGTAGGGGTCCAGCCCACTGGCTCAGGGCACAACTCACCAGCAGGATCTCGGTCCATTGAGGATTGATCAGTGGTGTGTTCTTGGGATACGGAAGCCACCGCTGCATCCCCTCCCTACCCCGAAGCTCGTCCATGGGTCCTTCTTCTACCGTGGTCGAGCGACCGCATCTCTGCAGGGCAGCCCGGACGCGAGCCACCACCTCTACACGGCGCCAGGCTAGCACCACCACTGCTGTGATTGACAGGCGGTGATCTACTCCACTGTGGTGCGCCCAACGCGCCTCCTCCTCTAGAATGGCTGGTGAGGGCCAACCACCTCGTTTAACATGCAGTGCCTGGGGTGGCACAATATCCTCCATGTGGCCGGTGAGGGCTGGCCGCCACTGCTTCCCCGACGACACCTTTCGCAGGCCACCAGGTCTGCTCCAGTGGTCCAATCTCTAATCCGTTAGCGCCTTGGAGCCTCTCAATTCACCGTCATCACTAACTTGGACCCAGATTCCTCTTTCCACCACTTAAGGATACGACCATGAAGAATGAAGGTGCGGATGGACTCAGGCCGTGTTCATTTTGGCCTGTGCCCTCCGCATTAGAGTTTTAAAACATGGGGAGGCTTTGGGATTGTAGTTTAATCAAACAAGTGATAGTTTAAACCAGGATAAAGAAATCCCAAAAATTCACCCTTCCTGTAAGAACACACGATCCTTGGATCAACCTATTCATGGGTTGATCTGCGTTCATCATTTAGAAAAAAAATTAGAATGGGTAAGAACTTTAAACAATTTAAATCCCCTACCTGGATTGAGGATCTGTCACTGACGAGGGGAAAAGATCAATGTCATTTTCGATCCTCAATTTGTTAGCGTTCATCATCATTCATCGATGGAACTCATCGCTCTTTATTGGAGAAAAAATCCTCCAGTGTTTCCTCAGAGAATCGTCCCCTAATAAATTGCCATCTCTCCAATATGTCAAACAAATAAAAAGAAAAAACGTCGCAGCGTTTCAGTTACACTGCAACACCATGTCGTTACACTGTTTCATTTATGAAACAGCATAGCTGTTATAATTCATTTAATATGTCATTAAACTAAGGGTTTATGATCCATTAATGAGCTCCATTAATGTGTCTCATCATCACATCACTGTGTCGCCGCTTATCGGTTGAGGAAAATAAATAAAATATATTTTTTTAATTTTTTTTTTCTGAAAGTTCTGGAAATTAAATTTTCCGTTCGGCCTTTTCCGGCCAAAGTTAATTCCTTTCTAGATGAATCCCCACATTCTGAGTTCAACAATGCCCTCGTATTTTCGATTCGAGCACTAGTTCAAAAGATTGAAAAACCCTCTTGCACGTTTACTTAAGTGGTCTAAAAAAAGTTCAAAAATTCCATTTTGGGCACACCGGGCCTCAGAATCATGTGCCTTTAGAGCATTTAGTCTCTAAATAATTCCATATAATTAATAAAAATTACATGGAAATTTCGAGATATTAAATTCTACCAACCATAGGTATTTATATCCTCAAAATCCAAAATAATGGATACTCAAACAAATTGGGGGTACTGATCATGAATATAAGTCTCCTGCTCCCAGATTCTTCCCTTGAGATTACTATGCTACCATCGAATGCGCACCATAGGAATCAACCACTCACACATGACCCGTTCTTGTCAATCCTCTATCTCCACTGGGAACTCCACAAACGTCGCCCCATCGCCAATTTCCATCTCGCCCCAGTTGATGACGTGCGATGGATCATGCACGTATCTCCTCATCTAAAACATATGGAAAAAATCAATCACCCAGTCCATCTATGGGGGAATAGATAGGTGGTACACCACCTCACCAACTCTTCTTAGGATCTGAAAAGGTCCAATGAACCTTGGAGATAGCTTTCTGCCCTATCCAAATCTTCACAATCCTCATCGGGGAGAGACACGAAGGAAAACATGGTCTCCATCCTCGAACTCCAAGGGTCTTTGTCTCCTATCAGAATAAGACTTTGTTTTGCTCTGTACAGTCCTCATCCACTCCTAGATGACTATCATCTTCTTAGTGGTTGCCCGTACCAACTCTGGAGTCGTGAGTGTAGACTCCCCTAGGTCTGTCCGGAATAGAGGTGATCTGAAAGGCCACCCGTACAAGGTCTCGAATGGTGCCATTCTAATAGTTAAGTAATAGATTTTTTTGTATGAAAACTTCACCAGTGGAATGTGGTCCTCCCAAATATGACCAAAATCTAGAATGAAAGCTTGAATTTTGTCCTCCAAGGTTTGTATGGTCCGCTTTGTTTGACCATCCCTCTGGGGATGGAATGTCATGCTCAGGCGTAGCTGATTCCCAAACATCTCTTATAATACCTTCTACTGGAAGGATGTAAAGCATGCATCACAGTCTGAGACAATCATTGAAGGAACCCCTTGAAGTCGAACTATCTCTTGGATATAGAGGCATCCCAAGCCTGCTACCATTTCCTAATCCCAAATGGGTAGGAAGCGAGCCGACTTGGTGAGTCAGTAAATGATCACCCAGATAGAGTCGTGGCCCCTAGATATACATGGTAATCTTGTCATGAAGTCTATCTAGATACCATCCCATTTCTAATATGGCATCTCAAGTGGTTGGGACAAGCCTGCAGAAACCTGGTGCTTATCCTTCACTTGCTGACAAGTAATGCATCTTGATACAAACTCTGCTACTTCCATCTTCATCCCCAACTACTAGTAATGACATCATAGGTCCTAGTACATATTCTCCACACCTGGATGTACCACCAAAGGGGATTTATGGAAATCCCTCAGCACATACTCCTTCAATGACACTGGTACGACGATGCACCCTTTGAAGAGTATGATGTGCTCCCCACCTATCGAAAATCCATCAGGAGCCTGTCCTGAGGATAAATGGGCATGTCGGGCCTCGCAGTCGACATCCATGAGACATGTCTCCCCAACTCGCTGTAAGAGTGGGAGAGTGACATTCATCTACTAAAGGTAATCTACTCTATAATCATCCACAAAGGATATCTGTATCGCAGCTAGCTGCTCTGTGGCCTCACTCAGCAGCTGCAACCTGAACCTCTGGATGAGTGCATCTGCCACCACATTCCACTTCCTAGGAGTATAGACTATCTCAAAGTCATAGTCTTTGAGTAACTCTAGAAATCATGGATATCTAAATTTTAGGTCCTTCTGGGAGAAGATATACCTAAGACTCTTATGGTCAGAGTATACAGTAAACTATTCACACTTGAAGTAGTGCCGCCACATATTTAATGCAAAGACCACTGCTACTAACTCTAGATCCTAGGTCGCGTATTTATACTCATGATTACTCAACTTTTGTGAGCCGTAGGTGATCACCACTTGCTCCTACATCAGTACACAACCTATTTTAGTCCCTGATGTGTCACATAAGACTACATACCCAACTCCTTCTTATGGTAGTCTCAAGATGGGGGCACTCGTCAGTCTCTGTCTCAGCTCTTGGAAACTCTGCTGGCACCTCTCCATCCATACAAAGGGTTGTACCTTCTTTGTCAAAGATGTAAAGGGTACTACTACTCTATAATATTCAATCATGAACCTCTGGTAGTATCCGGACAACCCTAATAAAATCTGCACCTCAATCACACTTCTAGGTGGCTCCCAAGAAAGCACTGACTTCATCTTTTCTAGATCCACTGCAACTCCAACCTCTGAGATGAAGTGTCCCAAAAAGTGGACCTCCCAAATATAGAACTGGAACTTGAAGAGCTTACCATAAAGTTTTTTCTCTTAGGGCATATCTAGGACTATCCGCAAGTGTCTAGCGTTCTCGTCCTATGGTGCTGAGTACACCAAGATGTCATCAGTGAAGACTACCATGAAACGATTGAGGTAAGGATGGAAGATCCTGTTAATGAGTCCCATGAACACTTATGAGGAATTGGTTATGCCTAAGGGAATCACCAAGAACTTATAGCAGCCATACCAGCATCTAAAATCTACCTTTGGTATATCTTCATCCCGTACCCGAAGCTAATGATAGCCTGATCTGAGGTTGATTTTCGAGAAACACCTCGCTCCCTTTAGCTGATATAAGAGGTCATCAATCCTCGGTAGTTGATACTTGTTCTTCATGGTCACCTAGTTCAGGTGCTAGAAGCCCATGCATAGCCTCAATCTCCCATCTGTCTTCTTGGAAAACAACACTGGGGCCTCCCATGGAGAAACACTGAGCCTTACGAACCCCTTCTCCTACAAGTCCTATAGTTGTACCCTAAGCTCGCGAAGCTCTATGGGAGCCATCTGATATGTCATTGTGGATATTAGTGGTGTCCCAAGGTACAAGTTGATGCATAAGTCTACCTCTATGTGAGAAGGTAGTCTCAAAACATTATCAGGAGAAACATCCCCATACTTGTCCACCACTACAGGAAAGCTTGGAATCCTCTCTTCCACCGCACCGAGGGTGATTCTAGCCAATTGATGAGTGATTGGTTGCACCCTCCTCTAATAAAGTCCATCCTGTGCTACAAAGGTTCCCTTATCACCAGTAAATGATAACCTAATACCATCCTCATAGATACACCACACTTTGCACCTAAATCAGTCGATCTAATCATGGACTGTAGATAACCAATCCATACCCAATATGACTTCGTAAGGCCTTGAAGATTCTACTAGGAGATCCTAGCTGAAGATATCACCTCCTAGAGTAAGCTCACACTACCAACATAAGTGTGTAACTAGAAAATCCCCACCCTTAGGAGTCTCTAGTCACAATTATCGAGCGAATTGCTATAACGAAATCTCCAAGATCCGAATGAGAGTCGTGTCAAGGAAAGATTGACTAGTACTCGTGTCAATGAGAACTGTAGATAGGGTGTAAAATACATAGATGATACCTTGAATAAACTCGGGATTAGTGTGGTCATAAGCCTCCATTTCCTGAAAATGAGCTCACCCATGTCTGCTTATTCCCTGAGGTCAGGGTAGACCACCTGGAGGAGGTGGCGGTAGTACCTCAAACCATCACCCACTGCCTGCAGCTCGGTCTTCCCCCTACCATATCCACCACCCTACGAACCTCCTCACTCAAACCTATAACTCTATATCAGAGGTCCCTTAAACATCTAGTGATCATATATACGATGGGTTGGGCAGTCGCAAGCCATGTGTCCCTACCCGCCGCATGAGTAGCACACCCTACTCCTCTGCTATCTCTCGCTGTCCTGGCGGCCTTGCACCACCAATCCTGAGTCCTGGGGTCGTCCAGTAGATGATCTGTCCTGTTTAGACCACTGTTCCATATGCTGGATGCCTACCATAGATGGATAGGCTACTGGTCACCCAGTGGTGGCACTCACTATCGTTTCTTGCTCTGTGAGGAAGTTCTCTACTAGTATAGCTCACTCCAGCACTCTGGACTACATGGAGATGCCGAGAGACAACATAGAAACCCTAATCTACCAGTATAGACCCTGCTCAAAGGCTCAATCCCTAAATAAAGGGTCTCACACCATGTATGTAGAGTAGTGGGAAAGCTTGGTGAACCTCTTCGAGTACCCAGTTACCATCATGCTGCTTTGCTGAAGGTGAAGTAGCTCCTGAATGCGCACCGAGCACAAAGTTTCGGGGAAGAAATCCTCCCGAAAAAGCTTCTCAAAGTCCATCAATGTGAGGGTTGGCTCATCATGTGTTTGGATGGTCAAGATCCACCATCGATCTATTGATCCCTATAGAAGGCTCACAGCAAGGACCACCATCTGGTTGGGTGGCTTCCTCACTAAGCAGAAGACCCGCATCACTGCCTCCATCCAATCATCAGTGACCTGAGGATCCATCTCTCCCATGAACCTGAGAGGTCTTTGTCTTTGAAACTCATGTAAATAATTGATTCTGAACGCATACTTTTTCAAAACTACTGGCAGTAGATGCTAACCAATGGGTGGTGGTAGCACTGGTGCCCCACCTAGTGGGGCCATCTCAAGAACTGGTCCCTGAACGGACACCTCATCACTAGGTGGGCTGTCCTCCTGACCACGTATCAGAATCATGGATAGTCATCCATGTGGAGTCATCCTAAAATAGATCAAGATGGTCCATAGTCAAAATATTATACATGGTGAGATGACTCTTATAAAAAAGTACATAAGGAGACAATTTTGCAAGCAGTGTTTTTATGCATTGAGCAGAAAAACAGAATTCAAGGTCCTGGTGTGTTGATATGTTGGCCGCTACACCAACACTGGAATACCCAAATCTAAAAGTTGGACTCACAACAGTTAACATTGTTTCCCAAAAAAAAAAACAAAAAAATCTCGGTCTCTAAGGTAGAACTGACCACCACTGATACCACTTTCTCACGACCCTTCCCCCGGGGCCCGTGCCGTGAATACCCTAAGCCTAAATCCCAAAGGCCAGGGGTTGGAGACTAGATCCAAAGGTATCAACTTGAAAGTGGGAGGAATTTTCCTGGGTACCTGTACACACACACACACACCCCATAGACTAGAAAGGGAAACAAGTATACCACTAAACAAGTGCTGATTACAAGTACAAATGGAAAATACATGGGAAAAAATACAAACTCAACAAGGAATAACTGGAAAAATGGAAATTACAAAAGAAAATATAGATAGACAACCATTTAGAACCCCACCTAGTAGTAAGAGTAGAGTATCTACTGTATGCTTTAGGAGTATGCCCCATCTGCTAGATCTCACTTGGACCCACCTAGTCCTAGGCCACCAAGTCCTCCATTGAAATTTCCGTCATATGCAAAAGACTCAACATGTGTGGGCGAAGCTCATGCATGGGTGAGTAAAATAGTACTCAGTTGGGAACCACTGTCCACTAAGGAGAAATATCACAAATAACCCACAAAGAAAAGCCGCAAAGTAAGGCCACAAAGCAAGGACAACTCACACATAATATAATATAAATAATAAGGAAAATGTTCATTGGTTATAGTGAATAATGTTTAATACCATTGAGGGACTCATCCCTGATGAGTTGCTAAAGCCTTCTAGTCCATTGAGCTCTACAAAGCTGCTGCACATCAAACAGACACCTTATTTGTAAGTTATTAGAATTTCTATAATCACGGGCCGGTTGTGTCTGGGCCTGGTCCGAACTGGTCGGACCGACCCAACCAACCCAGCCTGGGGGTCCCACATACCCTAGTTTAATTCGACTGAACTGACCTAACCTTGTTCGGATCAGGGTAGGTTCAGTTTGGCCTGTACAGTGGGCCAAACCCAGTTTGGCTAAGGGTCCAGCCTGCCGAGTCACCCAACAACCCGGTCTCATTCGGCCCAGCCCAAAGGGTGCGCGTCCAGCCTTTCGGCATGGGTCTGGCCCATTGGGTGTGGGATCATCCCACCGGCTGGGGGTGCGGCCTGCCAGTAAGAGCCCGATTCGCTAGGGGCGGACCAGTGGTGTACACCCGAGATGCAGCAACCCCCATTGCATCCTCTCTGTGCCTCGTGGCTCATCTGCGGGGCCATCATTTGCTGTGGTTGAGAAATCACGGCTTTCCAGGGTGGACTAGATGTGGGGAACCACCACTTCCATAGACGAAGGGCTGTGACCTCCTCCACCTAGGCACACATGGTGGGTCGCCTCCTTTCGCATGGCCGACGAGGGCCAACTGACTCATCCAGCACATGGTGCCTGGGGTGCCGCTGCCTCCTCTACATAGTGGGTAAGGGATGGCCTCTGATGTCGGTCACCGGTACTGCTGCACCTGTGGTTCCACACTGGCTGCATCTTCCGCGGGCCACTGAGTCCTCTCTTATGGTCTGATCTCTGATCCTTCTATGCCTTCAGGCCTCTCAGGTCACTACTGTCACTACCTTAGCCCCAGATTCCTCTTTCCACCACTTGAGGATACGATCAAAATGAATGAATGTTCAGAGGGACCAAAGCCTTGTTCGTGTGAGCTCGCACCCTCCACGTTAGAGGTTTAAAACTTGGTGAGGCTCGGGGATTGTAGTTCATTCAAACAGGTGATAGTTTAAACCCAGATAAAGAAATCCCAAAACGTTACCCTTCCCACAAGAATGCATGATCCGCGGATCAACCAATTCATGGTTTGATACGCATTAGTCGTTAAGAAAAAGTTACATCATGGAAAAACTTTTAATAATTTAAATTCCCTACCTGAATTGAGGATCTTTCGCTAATAAGGGGTGAAGCTCTGAGCCGTTGTCGATCCTCGATCCATTAGCATTCGTCATTGTTCGTCAATGGTGCTTGTCGCTCTTTGTTGGAGAGGAAATTCACTAGTGGTTCATCAGATAATCATCCACTAATAAATTTCAATCTCTCCAAGGCATCAAAAAAATAAAAAGAAAACACATCACAACGTTTTAGTTACTTTGCGACGCCGTGTCATTATGCTGTTTCATTTATGAAACAATATAGCCATTACACATCAATTAATGCATCATTACACTACAGTTTTACACGCCATTAATGAGTTCCATTTATATTCATCATCCTCGCATCACAATATCTCTATATGTCGGTTGAGTAAGAGAAAGAAAATATATTTTTAAAGTTATTTCATTTTTTTCGAAAAGTTCTAGAAATTAACTTTTCCATTCAGCCCTTGCTGGTTGAATTTATGTCCTCTCTAGGCGAATCCTAGTGTTATGAGTTCAACAGTGCCCTCATATTTTTGATCCAAGAACTGGTTCAAAAGTTAGAAAAACCCTCTCACATGTTTACTTAAGTGGACTAAAAAAAGTTCAAAAATTCGGTCCCGGGCTCACCGGGCATCGAAATCATGTGTCGTCAGAGTGTGTAGTCTTGACATAACTCTATATAATTTTAAAAAAAATTACCTGGAAATTATGAGACATTACAAGATATTTGGGTTCCGGGACTGTGATATTAGTGTGAGATGTATTGTTTAATTAATCTGAAATATATTAAGGTTTATCTGGTATCAACTCTTTTGTTATTAGATGTAGTTCATAAAGAATGAAATTTTAGCACTAAACTCGAGAGTGTGGGTCTGGGGTGTCTCAGTTGGTATCAAAAAAGAGTTTAGTTATTCTTAAGGATTAGTTTATTCATTTTTAGGGATTAGGGTGGGAGAACCCAAGTGAAAACCCTAGGGATAATTCTATGTATAGGATGAAAAAATGAAGTGTTAGTAATGTAGAGATTGTGTGGTTTCCTAGAAATAACATCTCTATATAGATGCAAAAAAAATGGTTATATGATCTGCCACATATGCATACTAGGGTAATAACCCTAAAAAATGTTGTCTAGGTATTAACTTGATCTTCACTCAGAACATGAAAAGTGAGATTAAATGCACACTTGATAAGCCTAAATGTTATATATATTTTGATGTCACTTTTACATTGTTTTTCATTAATTTATTGAACAATGAACATGGTAGAGGTCCAGTAATTCAAGAAATAGGGATTCACAAGATTCCAAAGATGAAAGGAAAAAAATATACAAAAATGGCCAAGTACACATTGTGATGTCCAAGGTCACATCGTGTAATTTATGATCAAAACCTGCATCAAGATCAGAGAAATTTCCTATTCATGGCATGAATCCATTCTACACATCGTGACTCAAGTCAAAACATAAGCCGAGAAAGCTATGAGGATTAAATGAAAAAAGCTAGCTGGCTATGGGGTACACATCTTGAACCACCAACACACGACGTGACCCTAGTAAAACTTCATTAATATATGGAATATCCGCATGCCACACTAGATATCCTGTTCGAATTAACAAGGATTAAGGGTTCACGACGTGATGATTAAGTACATTTCATCACCATTTCTGCTTATATAAGGAGAAACATAGTAGTAAATTGGAGAAGGATTGGATTATCTCTATCTCCCTTTTAGACTCCCTTCAGAATTTCCTTCTCTTTTCCCTCTTAAAACACTTTAGTTCTTTGTAATTCCTTACATTTTCAATCAAAGAGTCATGGATTCGTTTTCTTCAATGCCTTCAATTCCCACATCATTTCATTTCCATTTCATTCCTTTCAAATAAGGTTTTATTTAAATATTCTTGGATGTTTATTTCATATCGTTACAGGTTTATTCAATTTAGTTCCATTATCATCATTACCGTGATTTCATTTATCACTTTCATTTCTTTAATTACCATCACGAGTAGCTAAACGCATTAGGGGTAGGGATCAATATTTTATGTATCTACATGATTAATTATATCTCTATTTTTAAAACCTATACTCATTCATATGATCCAGAACATGGGATAATTCAGTGGTCTTCCAAGCAAAGATCCACATGAACATATTTACAACTTCCTGGAGGTCTGCGATACCTTTTACAAATAGGAAGGTTCTTTTGATGCAATAATATTCTGCATATTCCCACTTTCTTTACGAGACAGAGCCAAGGAATGGCTAAAGAGTCAATATACCAAGTCAATTATGACTTGGGATGAACTGGCCAAGAAGTTTCTAGATAAGTACTTCACACCCATCTGGACCTGGAAGCTCCGTATGGACATTCCAAATTTCAACCAAATTGATGGAGAGTCTACTTGGGAAGTGTGGGACTAATTTAAAGAATTAATTAGGAAATGTCCGCATCATGGACTTGATATGTGAATACAACTCCAACTTTCTTTCAAGGACTCCAACCAGCAGCACATAATATTATCGATGCAGTTACTGATGGAGGTCTCATGTTCAAGACTCCCGAAGCTCAAAGAGCCATTCTTGATGAAGTCTCTCACAATGAAACTCCATGGAAAAGTGATTGTGGACCATAAAAATATTTTAATTAAGTCAATTTCAATTACCAGAACCCGTCATTCCCACAACAATAATATTATCAGTAGATGCCTACTCAACGCAACCTTAGAAAAATCAGGGTTATTTTCAACTAAGAGGTGGACATAACGAATTCAAAGATTAAGGACAACCAAAGTATCCTCCGATGAACCCTATACATAGTCCATAAGATCAAAAACAACCCTTACATCAAATAGAACAACAATTTCAGCCACCTTACCCAAGACCTCAGCACGAACCTATGAAAAGCAATCTGGAAAACCTCCAGGTGTCATTTGTGAAAAAGTCTGATCAAAGAATGATGAACCATGAGACATATATGAAAAACTAGAGATCTACTATAAGGAACTTTGAAGTGAAAATGGGTCAAATATCAAAGAACTTATTTGAGAGATTACTAGGTACTCTATATGGTAACACTGAGGCATACCCACGAGAGGAATCTACGGCAGTAATTCGGAGGAGTGGAAAGATTTTGGACTTCCAACAACCCAAATAAGCAAGGTAGTAAGAAGAAGAGCTGATAAAAAAAACTAGTACCTGATGTAAAAGCTGATGAAGTCACCCCCACATTACATTATGAAGAAGTAACAGTTGAGAAGGAACATAAACCTGAGCAACAGAAGGGAACTGTATATGTTTTCCCACCTCCATACCATCCACCTCTTCCCTATATGAAAAGAGTGAGACAAATTAAACAGGAGGAAAAATACAAGAAGTTCCTGGATATGTCCAAGAAATTACATATCAACATCCCTTTTTACGAAGCTATTTCCCATATTCCTATGTATTCCAAGTTCCTAAAAGAATTTTTTTCAAAAAAAATAAAAATATAAGACCAAGGAGTCATCTTCTTAAATGAAGAATGCTCTGCTATGGTATAACATAAAATTCTTCCAAAGATGAGAGACCCTAGAAACTTGTCAACCCCTTGTGAGATAGGCACGTTCAAATTTGGTAGAGAACTCTGTGATCTTAGAGCAAGCATTAACCTTATTCCAATGAGTACTTTTTAAAAACTCAGACTCAAAGATCTCAAAGAAACTAGGGTGGCTTTGCAATTAGCCGATCACTCGGTCAAGAACCCTAGAGGCATCCTGAAAGATGTTTTGGTAAAAGTAGACAAGTTTTTATTCCTAGATGATTTCCTAGTATTGGAAATGGAAGAATATGGAGATGTTCATATTATACTTGGAATACCTTTCCTAGAAACGATAAAGGCACTGATCAATTTGAACCAATGAAGTATCATATTTAGAGTGGGAGAATAACAAGTTGTGTTCAACCTGATCAGAGCTGTGAAACACTTAGATGACAACAAGGAATGTAAGGTCATATCTCTTACCCAGGATGAAGAATATTCCATGGCTAAAAAGGAAAAAAGTGATAACTTTTTTACAGAAAAAGAAGGAGGCTATGACTTTAAATAAGTCAATTTTATTGAACCACCTACCAGAGAGGTTGTACCTTCATTGATCTCATCCATCATTCAGTCCAGTACTTTAAAAAACTCATTTCTTGGGGAATCTTACTCCTTACCTAGTATTTTCAACTCCAAATTTTACATGGATAGATCACCATCGAAAATACATGATCATTTATTGAAGATGTTTCAGGAACCATTCTGTGAGAACTATGTTATCAAATGATCCTTAATTGAGTCAAGCTCTCAACTATAAATGAGCACTAACTGGGAGGCAACCCAGGTTAGGAGTTAGTTAAGTTTGAATAGGAAAAGTCTTTTTTGAGAGTCTTATTTTCATTTGAATAAGACGT
Organism: Viscum album; assembly: GCA_963277665.1. Lineage (NCBI taxonomy): Eukaryota > Viridiplantae > Streptophyta > Magnoliopsida > Santalales > Viscaceae > Viscum > Viscum album. The sequence continues at coordinate 1,224,789,025 of OY728159.1, forward strand.
GGGGAAAGAAAGGCGGGAAAAAAGAGGAAACCAATAAAGTACACATCGTGAACCCACATGTCAAGACATGACCCTTTGTCACTATGAAATAAAATTTTTCTCAAGGATCACAACATGACCATTAGTTACACATCGTGACCTGGCTTGGGCCATTTTTTAGAAAAATGAAGGGTCATGACCGCTTGACCCCCCTTAAACCCAATCCCCCCTCCTCTAAACCCACCCCCTCCTGCGTGCGGCTCCTCCCCTTCAAACCTCACGACGCGCACCCTTACTCTCTTATTCTAAAAACCAAACCCTCCTCTTCCTCTCTATGACCCACAAAAAGAGACCACAACCCGAGACTTTATATTCTTCATCCACTTCATCTACCTCCGTAAGCCAGCAGCCTGCTGCTAAGCGCTCGTGTGCACCATCCATCTCACAAGACACAAGCTCCTCCCCGTCTATAGATGATAATATTCATTTTCACCTGGTGCTTTTCTTTACCAACCCATAAAATCAATTTAGTCACATTCATCTCTAGGTAAAACCCATGAGGAACAACAAGACTCTAGATATGGCCGTGATTGCAAAGATGAATGTTACAGACGACATCCTAAGCATATTGGAGATGCTACACATCGACAACATCATTGACTTCTGGGAGGATTTGTACATGAAGTTTTTCTTGGAGTTCCTAGTCACCTTTTAAATATTGCCGGATACCTTTCACTTCAGGCTAGGTGGAAGACCACACCAGCTCACCATCGACAATTTTGGTGTAGGACTTGGTATCTACACTGAGGAGTTCGTTATCTCAGATATCTACCCTACCCTACAAATGAGGATCTCTCAGGATGATTCACCGAGCCTTTGGCATCTCGTTTCCCACAACCCGTGGTCCTATCATGACCCTAGGCTAGCGAAGTACACCTTGATAAGGACTCCATCTCTGTGTATTCTACACGGAGCTATGGCACATGGGTGGTTCGTGCAAGGTGAGACCCATGGAAGCGTCATCCATCTTGACATTCTTATCCTCACTACTGCCATGGGTGGACCTTCCATCAACATGGCTGCCCATTTCTACTTCTACTACATAGTACTAGAATAGAGGAGGCGGGCCACACTTATGGGTGGATCATTCACCACCAGGTTGGCTACATACCTCCACGTTTTTGACACCTCACAACCCCTCACTTCAGTAGGCCCAGTCGAGCTGATTGATCTTGTGCTCCTGCACAAGATGAGGATACTGGTGAAGGAGGGAAATGTTTATTTATAGGAACCTGGAGTCCAAATGCCTATACCCCCTTATGGGTGGATCATTCATCACCATGTTGGCTAGATACCTCCACATCACTACTAGAATTGCAGCCATTAGCGACCGCCAAAAGCGGTCGCTAAAGGCATTTTGCGGCCACTCAGCGACCGCTTATAGCGGTCGCTGTTGCTTCGTCGGTGAAGCTCAACAGCGACCGCCAATGGCGGCCGCTAAAACCCCCGCATGAAAACAACGACATTTTGTGTGGCTTGCTGTCGATTAAACACATTGACGCGGGGGGTGGCAGGGAGGGATGCCGAAACCTTCGGTCGCCATCCATGGCGGATTCTCGGTGGTCGAAAAGAAGAAGGTACCTAGGCGGATGTCATGGGGAGGTCGAGTAAGGTTTCCAAAGCGGTTCAAGGACCTATTAGGTACAACAACAGAGTTAGAGGTTTGTTTGGAGGACACCCGTGGTGGCGTGGGCGACGGCCGAGGTGGTAGGAGGCGATGACACCGTGCTGTTACAGGAAACCCATGAAGAAGAAGACTGGAAGCGGGAAAAATCCCGCCAGATTTTTTGACGGAATTAGCAGCCGCCATTGGCGGTCGCTAATACCCCCTTTAGCAACCGCCAAAAGCGGTCGCTAATGCTAGCAGGAACAGAAGCCTGAATTTCTAGTAGTGCATTTTTGATACCTCACAACCCCTCACTTCAGTAGGCCCGATTGAGCTGATTGATCTTGTGTTCCTGCACAAGATGAGGATACTGGTGAAGGAGGGAAGTGTTTATTTATAGGCACCTAGAGTCCAGAAGCCTATACCCCAGTCGGATGCACCTCAGGAGGCTTATCTGCTGGAGCATCCACCGACAACAGTAGCAGACCCTTCTACCCACCATCCTCTTGCCCAATCATCACCACCAACAGCCTCGACCACCACCCCATCCACCCGGCCTTCACCTACCCATCCCACTCATTATGACCTATGGGTACTCCTATAGTGCATCCTTGCTATTCATCACTAGTTCACTTCCCACCTCTATCTTCCCTTCATTGAGCCCTCCCTATTCACCCCTCCACCACCTACGACTGTTGGACCTTCATCATTCACTACTCCACCACCTACTACTGTTGGAAGTTCCTCATCCAACCGTCCTCCCTCACCCTCTCTGCCCTCCGACCTACCTCCCGACATCACAAAACCCGCTGCTTAGTAGAAATTTATCACAGAGCAGGCCTAGAAAAAAAAAGACCAGCCAGTGAGCCCACTCCCGACATCCCTTTCATTGATTCAGCTACTAGAAACACAACCACTATAAAGATAATAGATTCCCCTCCACCTACCCCATCCCATATTACTGCCTCCACCACACCACCATCTACCTCAGCCCCACATACCACTACTACTACTACCTATGGTGATTTACCTGAACAGTTCATTCCATATTCTGATGCTGGTCTGACCATGTAAGAGATTTTTGGCCCTAAGTACTGATTTTTATTTTCATAATTTTTGAGATTTGGGACACTTTTTGTAGGGGCGGGATGTTGTTCAATTTCTCATACTTTACATGGATATTTTTATATACAGTATTTGGTTTCTTTCACTATTGAATGTGTGTTTATTTTTTCTGCCATTTTCTTTTTCAATAGAAATGTCTAGATCCTCTGAGTCATCTGATGTTATCGATGGAACCATTCCTCCACCCGTTCTTCTACAATGAGTAAACCAGTGTGTCACATACATCGCCAATCAACTTCAGGTTTTATCATTGGAAATCCAACAACAGTAACAACCACCTCCACCAATGATTCTATTTCTATTGTATTTAATAATATTTTGAGCTGCATGATATGTTGTAAATCCAATTAAGCGACCACAGGAACTCAAGGATACAACAACCAGTAGATACAAGTGAAAAAGGAGAAACTGAGCTGGTGGGACCATTATTTGAATTTTTGGTCCCCTTATCTAGATTACGATGATAAGTTGGCACTCTATGGGAGGAAACCCATAGTTATTTTTGAGTTTTTTTGAGTCTTGTATTTTTATGTGTTTCATTGCAGTAATTTGTATAAACTTTCATTCAATAAATAAAATATTTTCCATTATTCCTTCTTTTTACACCTTCCTATTTTTTAGCTATTCAAATGTTTAAACCTGCAAATTAACATTTTTTCTATAGTGTAAGATTTTTCTGCTAACAAATTTTGTAGGTGCATAAAACTTCAACATTAAGAGAGCTCAAACACCCCCATGGTACACCACTTCATCCCAGGGAGCTCTCGATTATATATTTTTAAATTTTTTCATCACTTCCATGACAATTCAATTATAAAAAATCACTACCTCACCACTCCCACCCATTATTTCCTAGCCAATGTGGACACTGGATCCTTTTAAGTGTGTGTGTGTGTGGGGGGGGGGGGGGTTCTCATGATTTCATTAGTGATACAATTGATTTTTCCCTTTGTCAAAGTTGTAGAATACATTTTTTAAATTGATAAGCATGATTTAAATTTGAAAACCATTATTACCATGTAAATTAAAGATAAATTTGAAAAGAAAAATGTTAAGAACCATGTTTTCACCCCTTCTAAGAATTTTAGAATGACTGTTTAGTTTAAAAGTTTAATTAAAATTTAAAATCTTTGAAATAATGATTAATTGAATCACTGCTTATGATTTATTCCCTTTTTAATTGCTAGTTTTTATTTTATTATCATCACCCGAGAGGATTCTAAGCCTTCAATCTCATTTTATTTTCTGAGAATATTTCTTGAGAGATAACCAGGACATGTAAACCTACTAGAAATTGTACTAAGATATTATCAAAATGATGGCTGAACAAGTGTAATTTTAAAATGATTGAGGAAGCCTTTGATATCCATTTTTACCTGATACCCACCGGACATCTATCCTTCATTTGGCCCATAGTTTCCATGAATGACTTGTTAGAAGAAAAGATATTTCAAGCCTGTTTCCCTTCCTACCCTGATCCTTGTACAATGCTTGAAGTTGATTTTTAAACAAGTGTGGGGGAGGAATTCAGATTACATGGGATTATTTCAATTTCAGAGATGTACATTGCACCCACCTGACTACTAGGTTATGATCCATATTCCTTTTTATTATATCTCATCTTTATTCTATTCCTTTTCAAAATTTAAAAGAATTTGTTTTGATATGGGTTGTGTACTAGGTGGGTCAAAAATCACCATTTTATAGATATAAGAATCCTTCAAAATATCATTTGTTGTTAGGTGATGGATGTCAGATCGATCCAAGGCATAAATTTTATAAATAAAAAAGAAAATGAAAAAAGGAAAGGAACAAAATCATTTCTTTATCTACTTACTTGCAATACATATGGATCCAACCTGAGTTGATGGAGTATGGACCTAACTCTCTAGATAGAAGAATTTTGTCACACTTATCTTGTTTCATTTGCATTTTAATTTAGAGGTTACCATCCTTTTGAGCTTGATTTTCACATTTTACCTACCTACCTACAACCTCAGATTCATCAAAACCTTGTTTCTAAACGTCCTCAAGATTATTTTTATACTTGTCTTTATACAGTGGAGATGATAGAACCAGTGTAAGCATATGGTTAGGAACATGGACTCAGGTTACAAGCGTACCTTACTTACATTTTACCCTTAGTGATGAGATAAAATCATGGTGAGGTAAATTACAACTGCGAATATCTCTTAAGGAACAATTAAAATATCTTGATTAAAAGATTAGAATTTATTTTGAAAATATGAACTATGAGGCATGACTAATTTACAAGGAGGAATTAAAACTTGAACTTGACTACTTTTCTGCTTACACTTAATTTAATTGCATGGACATAACATACATTTATTACTTTATAAATTTCTTATCCATTTTGAAATATATGTTGTGATATTTTTCTTGAGGAAAGGAAATTATTCACGTGTGGGTGGATTTGATAATCCTAAATGTTATATATATTTTTCTTTCACTTTTCCATTGTTTTTAATTCATTTACTAAATAATTCATGTGGTAGATGTCCAATATTGAAAGAAATAATGATTCAAAATATTCCAATTAAGAAAGGCAGAAAAGATACAAAAATGGCCAAGTACACATTGTGATGCCCGAGGTCATGTCGTGTACTTGATGATCACAACCTGCATCAAGACTAGAGAAATTTCCATTTCACCTCATGAAGCCCTCCTACATGTTGTGACTCAAGTCAAACCAAAATCTGAGAAATCCGTGAGTATTAAGTGAAAAAAGCCAACTGGCCATGGGGTACACGTGGTGAACCACTTGTACATAAAATGTCCATGGTCAAACTTCATTAATCTGAAGAAGATCTGTATGCCACACTGGAGATCCTGGTCAAAGTAATGTGGATTAAGGGTTCACGACGTGACGATTAAGTACACATAGTAACCATTTCTTCTTATATAAGGAGCATCTTGGAAGCACATTGGAGAAGTCTTGGATTAGCTCTCTCTCCCTTTTAGAGTCCCTTCTGAATTTCCTTCTCTTTTCCCTCTTAAAACACTTTAGTTCTTTGTAATTCCTTACATTTTCAATCAATGATCCATGGATTCATTTTCTTCAATGCCTTCATTTCCCACATCATTTCATTTCCATTTCATTCAATTCATGTAAGGTTTTATTTAAGGTATTCTTGCATGTTTATTTCAAATCATTACATGTTTATTCCATTAAATTCCATTATCATTGTTTTCATGATTTCCTATATCCCTTTTATTGCTCTAATTACCATCATGAGTAGCTAAACACATCAGGTGTAGGGATCAAGATTCTATGTATCTACACGCTTAATTAGACCTCTTGTTCTAAACTTAAAAAACCTAATTGGATTAGTAATTAGGATATAAACCAATGGTCAAACCCATTTTTGTGACTGTATCGTGACCATCAGATAGTCAAAAAAATGACCCTATCCTAATTGGAGGGAACTAAGACTATGAACATTAGATTAGGGAAATTTCTACAATAGAAGTTGAAATTAATGCATCTAGGACTATAAATAGCCTCTTGACCATGGAATAGTTACATTATAAGTAGAACTAGAAGACTGGACCAAGGTTAACTAGAGACTATCACTTACTTTGTAGACTAAGTAGTTAAGACCTTTCCAAGATTAGAATTAGGATCAACTTTATCTGGATACTAGGAATTGATCCTGACCGCTCTTTAATAAACTGAAGTAAACCCCAAGAATAGTTAGAAAAATCCAAAATATTAGCCAAACTAGTAAGGACTCATTTAAAGGATTCAATACTAGATCTCTTCTACCTACAAAATAGCTTCCTCCTCATGGGATCAGCCCATTACTTCTACTATAATACACCCTAGCAGTTAGTAAATTTTGGGACACATAAATTTTTAATCTTACGCGCCCGTGCAGAAAAAAACAACCCGCGTGGCTCACACCCATCAACAGATAATTTGAAACTCTTTAGGTACATTATTTGGGTGACTCACGTGTTATTTACAAACCATTATGAAGGATTTAAATGGAATTTTAAGAGACAATAAAAAAATAATTAGGTTAGGTAACTTAATTAGAAAATGACCATGGACAACCTAGGTTACACTATAGGAAATTTTAGCTTTACCAACGGTTTAAAACCATTGGTAAATGCTGGACAACCGTTGGTATAAACTATACCAATGGGTGTACAAAATGTTGGTATAAACTATACCAATGGTTGTCCAAACCGTTGGGTCTTGATCCCTAGGGATATACATATCCCAATGGTTCTATGAGAACCTTTGGGATATGTCTGAAAAAATCAGTATATACCAACGGTTTCAGTAAACCATTGGTATATATGTTTTCCAATGGTTTTAAACTATGAGTAATAACATGAAGTATATCTATACCAATGGTTTTGTAAACCTTTGGTATAGAATTTTACCAATGGTTTGTGGCAAACCTTTGGTAAATCTTAAGTAAAACAATTTATGCCAATGGTTTAAAAACCATTGGCATATACTTATACCAACAGTTTTATGTAAACCGTTGGTATAAGTTATGGTTTTACACATATAAAAATGGTTTTGAACCATTGGAATATCTTTTTTATACCTGTAGCAGAAAGCTGGCTTGCTGGCCTTTTCAGTGCAACTGCATCAATTCCACCAGCAGGCCATCAATTCCACCAGTAGGCCTACAAAATTCATAGACAATAGAATATCTGCATAATACATACACATAAAACAAGTAACAAAATACACCATTAACAAGTATACCTGCATAATACATATTGAATTATGTATGAATTCATACTAAATTCTGTATAAATTCATACAAATTTCTGTATGAATTCATAGGGAATTCATCAAACACAGAATTCAAACATAAATATGAATACCTCCAATTCTGTATTTAATTACCCTCTACACACATAATAAATTAACACATAATTCATAAGGTAATTAAAATAAGTATACAAATACAACAAGTATACCCATACACCATTAACACATAATTCATAAGTTAATTAAATACATAAAAAATTCAATTTAGAATTCAGGGGGTTGGGGGGCTGTTCAGGGGTTTGGGGTGGCTGTCCAAGGGGGGTAGGGTTGTCCAGAGGGGTGAGGGTGTCCGAGGGGATGGGGGTGTTCGGGGGTGGGGGGGGGGGGGTGGTGGTGGTGGTGGTGGTGGTGGTAGGGGCTGTCCAGGGGGGTGTGGGGGAGGGGGGGCTGTCCAGGGGGTGCCCAGGGGGGTGGGGTTGTGTCCAGGGGTTGGGGGGGATTTCTAGGGGGTTGGGGGGGGGGGGGTCTAGGGGTTGGGGGGATGTCCAAGGGGGGTTGGGTGGTGTCAAAGATAGTGGGGGATATTTAGGGGTGGGGTGTTCAGGGGGGGGGGGGGGGTCTACGGGGGTGGAGGGGCCATCCAGGGGGTCGGGGGTGTCTAGGGGGTGGGCAGGGGTGGGGGGCTATCCAGGGGGTAGGGGGTGTCCACGAGGGTGGGTGGGGCTGTCCAGGGGGTATGGGGTGTCCAAGGGGGTGGGCGGGTTGTCCACAGGGGGTAGGGGTGTCTAGGGGGTGGGCGGGGCTGTCCAGGGGGTGGGTGGGGCTGTCCACGGGGGTGGGGGTTTTCCCGGGGGTGGGTGGGGCTGTCTAGGGGGGTGCGCGGGGCTGTCCAGTGGGGTGGGCCGGGATTTCCTAGGGGGTACAGGGTTTCTAGGGGGTGGGGAGGCTGTCCAAAGGAGGAGGGGCTGTCCAGGGGGGTGGGCGGGCTGTCCATAGGGCGACGGGGCTGTCTAGGGGGTACGGGGTGTCCAGGGGTGTGTGTGTGTGGGGGGGGGGGGGGGGGGGTCCATGGTGGTGGGGTACGAGTGGGGGCTGTCCATGGGGGTGTCCAGGGGGTGGGGGGTGTCTAGGGTGGTGGTGGTGGTGGTGGGGGGGGGGGTGTCCATCAGGGTAGGGGTGGGGGGGGGGGCTCTCAAGGGTGGTGGGGGGTGTCCATGGGGGTGGGGCAGTGTCCAGGGGGTGAGGTGGTGTCCAGGGGGTTGAGGGGGATTTTCAAGGGGTGGGAGTGTCTAGGGGGTGGGGGGTGTCTAGGGGGTGGGGGTGTCCAGCGGGTGGGTGGGGTGTCCACGGGGGTGGCCGGGCTATCCAGGGGGGTGGGTGGGGTGTCCACGGGGGTGGCCGGGCTATCCAGGGGGGTAGGGAGTATTCAGGGGGGGTGGGGGCTATCCACGAGCGTGGAGAATTTTTTCGAGAGTTATCAAAAGTGAAAGTTAATAAAATAAGAGTAACATGTTTTGAATAAATTGGTGAAAGGTTATTAACATGTTACACAAACATGTATAACACCATTTTTCTATAATAATCACATGCATAGTTGTATTTATCATAGAGATACATAACTATAAGTTTATATTAAACTTGGTTTTATCCACACTAACGGATTTTTTTCTTGTGGATTGTGTGGTATTAGATTATTTCCAAACTATAACATGGATGTAACTATTCTTGTTGAGTAGCTAACCATTCAAATAAATTAGTTCATGTGGAAGTGTGATTTTTTTTTTGTTTTTAGAAAATTGTTAATTATTTAACATGAGGCAAAGCTTGTTTTAATAGAAAGGACAATTAAAAGAAAAAAATATCATTGATTTTCCCCCTCCCCCTATTAGTGTGTAAGATACAAACCTTATCATGGGTTGTCCAAGGGGTTGGGCGGGCTATCCATGGGGATGGGCAAGCTATCCACGGGGGTGGGGGCTGTCCAAGGGGTACGGGGTGTCCAGGGGGTGGGGGGATATCCACAGGGTGAGGGGGTGTACAGAGGGTGGGAGGGCTGTCCACGGGGGTGGTCAAGCTGTCCAGGGGGGTAGGGGGTGTTCAGAGGGGGTGGGATATCCACGGGGGTGGGCAGGGCTGTCCAAGGGGGTACGTGGTGTCCAGGGGTGGGGGATGTCCATAGGGGGAGGGGCTATCCAGGGGGTGGGCAGGCTGTCCACGAGAGTGGCAGGGATGTCCAAGGGGGTATGGGGTGTCTAGGAGGTGGGGGGCTGTCTAGGGGAGGGGTGAATCAGTCACATCAAATCATCAAGTCATGTTTTATTATTTATAGATAAAAAAATAAAGATAATGTGACCTACCTAATCACACATATATTCAGACATAACAAATCAATAAACATCAAAGGTCAGTAATATCATTAAAAAATGTAACGGATAAATCTGTTCCTCATTTCCATCACTATCATCACCATTATCATCACCCTCACCCTCATCCTCATCGTCATCCCCATCATCGTCCCCGCCCTACTCCTCACCCTCGTACTCAGCCTCGACCTCCTCATCGCCCTCATCCTCCGCCTCATCCTCCTCCTCGCCCTCCTCCTCCGCCTCGGCCTCCTTCTTTCCCTCCTCCTCCTCTACCTCGGCCTCCTCCTCTCCATCGTCTCAACTTCCACTAGAACTACCACCTGGTAAACTATATATATAATGCATCAATGACATATATTTATCACAAGCAGTGCTGGCCTCTGGTGGAAGTATTGGATGTAAAACTTCTATCAGTTTCATAAATGTAGTGTTTGCGCTAGTAGATTGTTCTGCAGTCTCTGTGTCCCTTTTTCAGCCTGTTTTACCTATTCCTTAACTTGATGTAGCTTAGTGGCTCTATAACTCGTACATGAGGAGGGACAATACCTCTTCATAGCTATACTATTCCCAGGTCATCAGTGTACTCTACCAGGGTGCTCATCTCCCAAAACCCGATGTAAGTGATCATTTGGACCAAAATTATCAGGTTCCTGGGAATCAAGGGCCTCTAAAGCATCCAGTTACAAATATAAATAGATTATTAAGTTACAAAATAGTGATTAAAATTTTATATCTACAAATTAAACGTTACAATCTGTTGCTGAGTCGGTTCATTAACCACACTTCCATCTTTCTTCTTTCTACTCGAGAAAAACAATTTTGCTCGAGGCACATATCCTTCTATATTTAATTAATGCCTCTATAATGAAATTGAATGTAGGAAACCATAATTAAAAATAGGATACCAAAAAAAAACATTAATTGCATAAAAAAATTATATAACTTTAGAAATTGAATAAATTATGGAGGAAGCAATAGAAAGTTCAAGTCGTAAAGAAAGATTATAAACTGTCATAATTGCTGCCTCTCATGATCTGGCATCGTAGTACGTCCTAATGTGTAGAGGTATTTCTTAGCATCAATGTTTATTTATTTATTTTAGATTAATCCTAAATAAAATTCAATAATTAGTATTAACAAAAAACATGAAATTTTTATTTAAATACCAATAATTTGATTAATACCATAAATTGGCTAGTCGTCCAATAAGTAATCATCAGTCGGTACTGTTCTAATGGAAAATAATCCACGATAGGGACCACCTCTAACTCTGTTCCCACTATATCACACCATCCAATGTACAAATCATGCTTATAAGCTCTCTAAAGCTCGCCTAAATCTTTAAGACGTGCTGGCTGTGCACCCTCACCATCAGGGAAATTAAACTGCAGCTAAAACCAAAATATTAATTCATATAAATACAAAATTAATATATTTCATTAAATACAATAGATTTTATTACCCATATCTCTTCCCAGGATTTATCCTTGACTTCATTTGGTAGCTGTCTCCATGAGAGCGGGTTGATAGGAATGATGTAAGATTATTTGGAAAGCGTCTCCAAAAAACTCTGACATTGCTACCCTGATTTTTCAATCATTTGACTATCTTCATTATACTCCACCATCAACTGCGTGTGGTGGTTCCACACCACACGCATGCGTATACGCCCCTGCCCCTGCCTCTAATTAGTAGATATATTTGTTATAAAATAAAAACAAATATTTTATTAATACATGTTATAATGAAAATAAATAAGGGTGTAAAAATTTGTTAGGGTTGTACAAGTATACCTACAGTTGTCTAATCAATGGGTGCCGCTGGATCCGTAGAAACTGATGGAACACCCTGTACAGATGGAGTGGGTCCTAATGTATGATCCTTAGGGATAGACTATGGTAGAGCAGGAGTCGAACAAGATGGAATATAAAAGCCCAGAGAGAAGGAAGAATAAGTAAAATAAGATGACAGGGATGGCCGGCCGAATGCTGAATGGGTAGTGGGGATCATCATCAGATATGGTACATATGAGTGAGGAGGCTCAGATGTAAACGATGGTTAAAAAATGGGAGGCTTAAATATCTCGTGTGTCCCTAACGACACACCAGGATCAGCATGTGGGATGGATGGTATGTCAGTGGGAGGGGCATGGTCTAATTGGGTATGCCAACCAAATTGTTTAGCTCTCGTACCACCCCCCTTGTATGAGCACCATGAGTACTGGGACCAGTACTAGGCTACTCATCAAGTAATTGTCTCCTAATAGATGAATCCTTCAAAAATGTTTAAAAAAATTAATCACATGACATTATATATTATTTAAATATATATATTAGAAATAAAATACTCACTGTAGGAACTAGTGGTGGAATGCCCAGCTCAGTCATGCGATGATTATTGTTCATAATCTATTTTCATCACCTCTCTTCAATTAGTTTCATTTCCTACATTTGAAAACAAATATGGAATTAAATAGAAAAAGATAACTAATGTGTAACCCAAAAAAGAAAATAAATGAGAGGAAATAGGAGGATTTATGGATAATTTAACTAACCATTGTTTTAGGTGATCTTGAAAAAATATATAATGAAGTCAATAAATCGTACAAGATGTAATAAATAAATTTAATTTTTAGTAAGATGGTTATTTAATAAGTGTCATCAGTCTATTAAAATCATGGAACATTGATTCTACCAGATTCATAAGTGGTAAAGCAGTTCTCAAAATTAAGGAAAAATTTAATTTCTTTGGTTCAGGTAGATGATGCAGGTTTCAATACATGTTTTGTAGAAGAATAAAAACCATCATGTTCATAACCTGGTAAAATGTTAAAGAGAGGTCCTAGAGTCATAAAAATTTTATACAAATCATAGCTGAAGCATTGAAATGTTCACCAAGCTAGAAATGTTGGTTTCGTAGGTTTAAATACTGTTTAATTTCAAATTAGAAAATGCAATTCAAATAAAATTGCAACCAATAAACATTGAAAATTCACATAACTTTCAAGTCATATACAACATATTTTTAATCAATATTAAATCAATTTGAATAGTACCAACCTTAACAACCCAATTCGAGGTAAAATAAAATAATTGAGAACATGAATGGATGATTTTATATATTTCCCACCACAACTTTAGATTCAAAATAAAATATGAAAATTGAGCTATTGGAGTCATCAAAAGTAATAAATGGATTGTTTCTAATGGTAGTAGGAATGGTGTCAAGTCCATCATCACTATCATAAAAAATATTTCTTGGAATTACTTCAACAATGGCACCAAATTCAGGTCGAAGATGGTATTTGACATAAAAAATTTGTTTCTCCATTGATGCCAATACATATAGTTCTTCGATAGCAAGAGTACGAGTCATATCAATTACTCGAAATCCAAAATCATCAATAAATGTGCCCTGCCTCATCATCGAATCAAACCACTTACGTTTCATCAGTGTGACTCGTCCATAAGAATATTAATCCATTATTTTTATTTTTTCAATGACTCCGTAATAACCTACATTTTCAAATCACGATCTACTATCTGATGCACTAGAATAACCGTCTATTATGGCAGTAACCATAACAACATCATGTTGTGTTCTCATGTTCTTTGCTCGTTTAGTGATAATAAATCTGTACCCATTGATAACAATTGATTTACAGTCACGAACCACAGTATTAGAACCAAAATCCAAAGCTATTATTTCCTCAGAGACAGAGTCAGTAGGCAAAATCAATACCTAAAATATAAATCAATATTAAACTTAATTAATTATTGTTTTAATTATTTTAAATAGTAAAATTATTACCTTCAATTTTAACCAAGAAGAAAACTCTTTTCTCTGAAGAGTCTCTCTCCTTCTCAAAGATAAAGAAAGATGATTTCTATTTATCATTACTTTATGTTCCCTGTAGATAAAAATATGAATAGTTTAACATATATATATATATATATATATGATATAAATATAAAATTTACTTACAAGATGTAGTCATCAAACAAGTCACAGTTGAACAAAACTGTGCGATGTGCCATCTCCCCTTCTTCAAGGCTTAATGTCGTCATTGTATATGATCCAAGAATTCCTCCTATTTGAGGAAGTGATGGAAAACTGGGTTCAATTTGCTCATACAATTCTTCTTCATTTCTCATTGGTCTGTTCTTTCTTGTAGTAATATCAGAAAAATACATAGAGTAGAAATCCATACATTCTTGAGCCAAGTAACCGTTCACGATAGAACCTTCAAGATGATTCCTATTATGAACATAAGACTTTAATGTGTGCATATTTATTTCAGTTGGATACATCCAATGAAAATAAATAGGTCATTTGAGAAGTATTTTAGTTGGAATATGGACAGTTAGATGCAATATGCATGTGAAAAATGATGTAGGAAATATTTTCTCTAACTCACACAAAATTAATGGGGAATCAACCAACATTTTTTGCAAGAAAAACCTAGAAAAATTCTTAGCACAAATATATATAAACAAATGGAACAACTAAATAACAACCACCCTTACATTATTTGAAAAAATATGATGAATTTCTATTGGAATCAACTCATGCAGAAGGATGTGATAATCAAGAGTCTTCAAAGATTTTAGCTTCAACTCTCTTATGTTGACCCATTTGGACAGGTTGCTTGAATAACCATCAGGAACTTTAATAGTGTCTAGTACTTCCATAAATTTCTTTTTTTCTGTAGGTGTCATCACATAAGAAGCACATGGAATTTGCCATTTATTTTTACTAATACGCATAGGATTCAATTATGGTCTGATGCCCCAATCCACCAAGTCACGATGAGATCGTAAATTAACTTTTGTCTTTCCCTTAACATTTAAAAGAATTGAAAGCAACATTTCACATATATTTTTTTCAATTTGAATTATGTCTAAGCAATAATTTAAAAAATTGGTTGACCAATAAGTCAAATCAAAGAAGATACTTCTCTTCTTCCAATTGTAATAGGTTTCAGTGGAAACATTATTTCTCTTTTCAGATTTCATTTGACCCTTCCCATATGAAAAACTGAAATCCTTCAACTCATTAAGCACATCAGTTCCAGACATATACTGAAGTGGATCATCGGTCTCCATGGTATTCTCAAATCTTCGATGATTATTTCTATATGGATGGTCCATTGGCAAGAATCATCGATGTACCATAAAACTGAAACGACAATGATGTTTCAGTCTTCTGGATCATGTAATTTTCATAAAAACAGGACATGATAGTTTTCCCTTCGTGCTCCATCCAGACATCATTTCATAAGAAGGAAAATCATTGATCGTCCACATAAGCGTAACACGCACATGAAATATGTCTTTCAAACATGCATCGTATGTGCACACACCCATATCTCAAAGAAGTTTCAACTCTTTTATTAATGGTTGCATGTATACGTCTATATCATTGTCAGGATCAGAAGTCCCAGATATGAGTATACTCATGAAAGTGAAAGGTTTTTTCATACAAAACAATGGGGAAAGATTATAAATGTGTATAAAAATTAGCCATATGTTGTACGACGTAAGC
Organism: Viscum album; assembly: GCA_963277665.1. NCBI lineage: Eukaryota > Viridiplantae > Streptophyta > Magnoliopsida > Santalales > Viscaceae > Viscum > Viscum album. The sequence goes on from OY728159.1 coordinate 1,224,804,461, forward strand.
ATCTGCCCAAACAAATTAAAACTGTCACATGAAAGACCCAACCTCACATTACGCATGTCAGCTGAAAAATTAGAATATTGAGCATCAAATCTCTACCATTAAAATCCATCTTTATGGTGAACCAACTCATCATTAGTCTTCTTTCTATTAGTATCATGTCATATTATTTTTATTGATATTTCATCAGACATAAAAATATTATGGAGTCTAGGGATCAATGGAAAGTGCCAAATTACTATCTACGGCACACAGGATGGTTTTCTATAAGCTTTTGGCTTCCAGCGGGATGTGCCACATTTCATACAATCATTACATTCATATTTTTTTCTCCTAGAATAAACTACAATATTTCAGGCAAGCATGAATTTTTTTTATTGAAAATCCAAGTTCATCAACTAACTTCCATGCTTTATAGTGGCTTGAGGGTATATCTGCATCATCTAGAAGTAAGTCCTTCAAGAAGGTAATAATGTAATCGATGGTAGTATTAGAAATCCCATACATAGTTTTCCTATGGCACAATCAGATTAAAAATTCCAGCTTTTTCATTTTACCACATTGTAAATATACTGGAGTCATGGCATCATCATTCAATTTTTTCACCCTATCAATATCATCATTTTCATTAGATGCATCATGTGTGCTCATATCAAAATCTTCTTAGTTTGGAATCCTTTCTTTTTCATGATGATGAATAAATGGAAACCGATCATATAATAAATTCTCCAATCCAGTCCTCTCATTTGGATCATCAGAAATTTGAGATGTCATTTTCTCCCCATTGTAATACCACACAGAGTAGTTTTCTTGAAAACCATATTTGGTTATGTGGTATCTGACTTCTTCATGACTCAACCATAGTCTTCCAACACACTTTTAATAGGGGTAGTGTATGTGACCACTATCTGAAGCATTGTGAAATGAAAAATCTAAAAATCTCTCCAAATTGTTTTGAAAATCGCTCGAGATCTGATCGATTTCATACATCCAACTTCTATCAATTCTATAAAAAAATTTTTATAAGTCATTTCGTCAAAATAAATTCAATAAGATTGAAGTTTCATCGAAAATATATTTAAGTAAAAGATAATTGTTCACTTTATATGAAACCATAATTGACACACTAATCTATATGAGAATCATAATATAAAAGACAACAAAATACTATATTTCTAACAAAATATCTTTGAATAACTATACATGAGTGTACAAGATCATGTACACTTGTGGAGGAGAATTATTCTGGAGTTGACAAAATTTTAGATTGAAGAAATTTTATATTTTAGTAGACAGTTTGAGTGATCACATACATTGCACAAGGGGTTGGGGGGGATGTCCATGGGGGTGGTGGGGCTTTCCAGGGGGGTTGGGGGTGTCTAGGGGGGTGGGAGGATTTCTAGGGGAGTGGGGGGATGTCCAGGGGGTACGGGGTGTCTAGGGGGGTGAGCGGGGTGTCCAGGGGGTGGGTGGGGCTGTCCAGAGGGTACAAGGTGTCCAGTGGGGGTGGGCAGGCTATCCATGGGGGTGGAAGGGCTGTCCAGGGGGTACGGGGTGTTCAGGGGGTGGGTGGGCTGTCCATGGGGGGGGGGGGGGGTCAGGCTATCCTTGGGGGTGGTGAGGCTGTTCAGTCGGGTCTGGGGTGTCAGGGGGGGGGGGGGATTTCCCTTGGGTGGGGGGAGTTTGGGGGGATGGGGGGTGTGTGGGGGGTGGTGGGTGGGTGTCTAGAGGGGGCGGGCGGGCTATCTACGGGTGTGTGTGTGTGTGTGGGGGGGGGGGGGGGGCTGTCCAGGGGGGTGGGTGGGCTATCTATGGGGTTGGCAGGGATATCTAGGGGGGGTCAAGGGTGTTTGGGGGGGGGGGGGTGCTTTCCAGGGGGTCGGGGGGGGGGGGGGGGGGCTGTCCTGGGGGTACGAGGTGTCTAAGGGGTGGGTGGGCTATCCAGGGGGGTGGAGGGGGTGGCAGGGCTGTCCAGGAGATTCAAGGTGTCCAGGGGGTGGGCAGGCTATCCACGGGGGGGGGGGGGGTCGGGCTGTCCATGGGGGTGATAGGGCTATCCAGTGGGGTTGGGGGTGTCTAGGGGTCTGGGGGGGGGGGGGGTTCTAGGGGGTGGGGGTGTTCTGGGGGATGGGGGGTGTCCGGGGGGTGGTGGGAGGTTGTCTGGGGGGGGGGGGGCTGTCCACGAGGGTGGAGGGGCTGTCCAAGGGGATCAGGGGTGTCCAGGGAGTGGGGAGACTGTCTAGGTGGTACGAGGTGTCCAGGGGGTGGGCGGGCTATCTAGGGTGGTGGCGGGGCTGTCCAGGGGGTACGGGGTTTGTGGGCGGGATTCCCACGGGGGTGGCAGGTCTATCCATGAGGTATGAGGTGTCCAGTGGGGGTGGGTGGGCTGTCCACATGGGTGGGTGGGTGGGTGGGGGGATGTGGAGGGGGTACGGGGTGTCCAGGGGGTGGGTGGGCTGTCCACGGGGGTGGCAGGGCTGTCCAGGGGGGGTCGGGGGTGGGGGGGATCTAGGGGGGATTTGTAGGGGTTGGGGGGGTGTCCAGTAGGTGGGTGGGCTGTCTAGGGGGTGGCGGGGCTATCCAGGGGGGTACAGGGTGGGCAGGCGGGCTGTCCACGGGGTTGGCGGGGCTATCCAGGGGGTATAGGGTGTCCATGGGGGTGAGTGGGCTATCCACGGGGGGTGGACTGGCTATCCACGGGGGTGACAGTGCTATCCATGAGTGTGGAAGGGCTATCCAGGGGGTGGGGGGTGTCCAAATGGGTGGGGGGAGGGTGTCCAATGGGTGCGGATTTCCACCCCCAAACTAGGGTCACAAAATCAAATCTTTATCCAATTGTAGCATGATTTCAAGACTATTATATATGACCGAGAAAACTGTTGGTGTAAACCATGAATATCATACTTATAAATCACAAAACACCCAATTGTAAACACACCACCAAATATTAAATGTGTATCAGATTTTATGAGACTTGTTTCAATGGGACACTACTCATAGGAGTATGAGCTTTGTTATATCATTAGATGATATGGAGTTGTACAAATGTTAAATTTGTACGAGATCAATATGGATAGTGGATAAGAACTTGAGTGAGATTTATTTGTAGAGATCACTTCTTTTTGGAAGGGTAAGAGTGAGTGTTTGTATGAAACTTCAAGAAAAGTCTTAATGTGTGAAAAAACTATACATTGGTTATATTTGATTCCTATTTTTTTGTAGAGTATCAGAGTGGAAAACCCACCCCTCCCTGGACAGCCCACACCCCCACACCCCTATATTGCCCCCTACCCCCCTGCACCCCCACTCGGATATCCCCCCACCAACCTAGACACCCCCACCACACTTGGACAACCACCCCCGCCTCCCTAGACAACCAACACCCCCTCCCCCACCTGGACAGCCCACCCCCACCCCCTTGGACAACCCACACCATTGACATTGCACACCCCTCCCCCCACCTATATATCCCACCCAACACCACCCTTGGACAACCCACCCCCTCCCTGGATAGCCCACACCCTCCCCTGCATCCCCCAACTGGACAACCCCCCCACCTTGGACAGCCCATACCCCCTCCCCCACCTAGATAGCCCCCCCCCCCCCCCCCAGGATAGCCCACCTCTCCCTGGACAGCTCACACCCCCTCCCCTGTAGACCCCCACCTGTACAGGCCACCACCCACCTAGACATCCCCCCACCTGGACAGAAACCACCCCACCTGGACAGCCACCCCCCACCCCATCCGAACAACCCCCACCCCTGGATAGCCCACCCCCTCCTGGACATGCCACACCCCTCCCCCACCTGGACACCCCACCTTGACCCACTAGATAGCCCACAACCCTCCTTGGGGTAGCCCATACCCCCCTCCCCCACACCCCGATAGCCCCCCTACCCCCTGTAGCCCCCCTACCCCTGGACTACCCACCCCCACCTGGACAGCTCCCACACCGAGACAGACCCCCCTACCCCTCCTGCATCCCCCTTAGGGTATTTTTATTTAAAATCATTTTATTCATTAAGAAATCCAAACTATCACGCATTAACCATTTCATTCCAAACAACCCATTAAATTTATAAAAACATGAAAAATTCAATTTATCAAAACATGAAAAATTAAATTTATCAAAACTTGACAAATTCAATTTATAAGGCTCTACGCGTCACTTAGAAAATTTCATTGGGAAAAGGGGAAATCAACTACATCGTTAATTTCAATTTAAAAATTATGTCAGCCACTTAGGAGGTGTGGTGGTGTCCAGGGGGGCTATCTAAGGGGGTGGGGTGGGGGGGGGGCTGTCCAAGGGGTGGAGGTTGTCCAGGGGGGTGGGGGTGTCTAGTGGGGAGGGGGTGTCTAGGGGTGGTGGGGGTGTCTAGGGGTGGTGGAGGTGGAGTGGGGGGGGGGGGCTATCCATGGGGGGTGAGGGGTGTCTAGGGAGGGTGGGGATGGGGGTGTCCAGAGGATGGGGGTGTCTAGGGGGGGAGGGGGCTGTCCAAAGGGTGGGGGTGTCTAGGGGAGTGGGGGCTATCCAAAGGGTGGGGGGGTGTCCAAGGGGATGGGGGGTGTCCAGGGGGTGGGCTGTCCATTGGAGGTGAGGGGTGTCCGAGGAGGGTGGGGGTGGGGGTGTCCAGGGGGGTGGGGGTGCAGGGGGGTGGGGGCTGTCTAATGGGGTGTGTCTAGGGGGGTTTTGGGGGGGGGGGTGTCTAGGAGGGTGGGAGGTGTCCAGGGGGTGGGGTGGGGGGTGTTCACAATTCCAATCCATCATCCAACCAATGCCAAAATCCAAATCCAATTTTCAACTAAAAAAAGTTCAAAAACATAAAACAAACCCTTTACCCCCCTTCACTAAACAAACCCCACTAAACAAACCCTTTACCATGTTTGAAGTGTAGAACAAAAAAAACATAAAACAAACCAAAGGGTTCGGTACTCCAATGACATCAATAACTCTAATTTATCCGACTTCAAAATAGAAAATAGAAAAAAATAGAGGAATACAACTAAAACTAAGGTAACACTTACTAATTTAAAGTGTGGAAATAAAAATTTGTTTGATTGAAGAAGGATCTATGGATGGTTTTCACCGACCTCTAATTACAGTTGGGAAAGCTTAACTATATTAACTCATTTTCTAATGGTTTGAGCAAACCGTTGAAAAATGTGGATTTTTTACAGTATACCAACAGTTTCTTCAAAATATTGGTATATATCCTTTGGAAAAACCACCATTTACAGTAATGTTAAACCAAAGGAGTTACAGGTTGATCCAATTATATCATAGTTGAACCAAAAGTATCATTGGTTGGAATAAAGGTGTAATTGGGGAAGACATATTAGAATTGAGTTTTTATATTCATATGATTATTTAATTTAATTTTGTTGGATATTACCATGTACAATTTACTTTTAGTATTTGGTTGGAAACACAATCATGAAAATGAAGCTGTGAAAGTTATATCTCTAAAAAATCATAATACTAATTGATAGTTAAGGAGGAATGTTTAGAGAAAATGGTTGAGAATCTTAATATATGCCTATTATAAAAGAAAATATGAGTTTAATGGGATTACCTAATATAGTAAGGTTGATATCTCATTATATATTATATCTTGAGCCATACCTTAACTATTTATCATTTTTGATTAATAATTAAAATTTTGAGGACACAATTTATTTAATTGGGGAGAATGTAACACCATGATATTTTAGTATTTATTTTACTTTAATAAAATAATATATTGAATAGATTCCTACACATGAAATAATGAACTAAACTAGAACCATGATTTATGAAATCAAGACAAAAAGTAACTATAAAATCATTATGAAATAAATAAAAAAGTGTCCTTTAAGAGGAAATTATAATTATTAAAAAGTGACTATTATAATGTAGCTGTTGAATTAATGGGTTTAAATATAAGTAACCATATTATGAAATCAATAAAAAAAGAAAAATAAATGGAATAAATTAGTATAATTATTCCTTATGAGGCTCATTTATCTGAGATTGGAAAGGAGGTAGTGTCACTAGGGTTTTCCCTAGAACAAGCCCAAGCCGATCTCCTACAAGTGTGGTTTGAGAGAAATCATTTGCAAAAGAATTTCAAGATTGGGGAAATCTATATGCGATTCATTCAATCTGAATTACAAACCATGAAAAATAATAATGAATATATTACCCTTAGATCTTATACATAAGTTTTGAGGGATTTTTTAAGTATAAGTTATAATGATATAATACTGCAATTATTAATTAATTTTATATTCTCTTTTTTATGTGTATATTATACATTTTCCATTTTAATAAAATTTAATTTTAAAGACTAATAAAGGTTATATCTAACATTAATGTATTGATAATATTTTAATAATTATTATTTAACAATCAATCAATAAAAATGAATTAGAAATAAAATCATTTAGTGATAATGATATTTTCTCCAAGAATAATACTTTTTCTATATATTGTTTATTTTTAAACCAATTGATCATTATTGAATAATGTATAATATATTAATTATAAATATATATAAAATAATAAATTAAATTTCATATAAATATTTTCTCTTAGAATGGAATATGAATAAATTCTTTTTATGCTTAAAAACACATTTTTTCTAATTTTTTTTATACGTAATTATATTAAAAAATAATTTTTTTTCAACTATAAAAATTATGTTTGATAAAATTATTTTCATATTTTTAATCATTATATATAAAATTTTCTATAGGTTCATTTCCATATTTAATATAAAAATATGTTACCAATGTAAATATTAGTTACCACGGTAAAATAATCATTTCTCAAAGAATTATTTTTTATAATCCTTGCATAATTTTTATAAATTAAATTAAATTAATTTAAATTATTAATCTAATATTATTTTTAAGCATATAAAAAAATATATCAACACTCATATAATTAATAATTTGTAGGAAATAATAATAAAAAAACATAATGTATAAAAGACATTTTTCTAACCAAATATTTTTTTTCCAATATCTTATGTTTTAATTTAAAAGTTAATTTTATAATATATAATAATTGAATTAGATTAAAAGGATTCAAAATTTTGTTTTATAATATTAAAATTTAGAAAGATTTTTATTCATATATTTTTGTGAAAAAATAATTACCATGATAAAAATTCAGTCAAGGTAAATATTTGTAAAAACATGTAACTTATAGAGGCTCGAATTTGGTTAAGTTTACATGAAATATATACCTTATATAAATACTTTTTTAGTTTTTTTATTCATAACCATATGTCTCAATAAAATCTCCTTACTTAAATATCCTAACTCCCATGTGACTCAACCTTTACCCCTTACATAACTTTCAATTCCAAGGAAAAGTCCCTCCTTTTCACCTATAAAAGGAGACCACTTCCACCCACTTTAAGACTAACTTATCCTTAGAATTAATATTGAAAACCAATCCATTTTTCATATACTATAATAATATTACAAGTTTTTCATCCCTTATTTACAATAAATTTTCCCAGGTCCACAGTTTCTATGAGGTCTTTCAAGAGAAAACTCAAACTCTCAACATGAGTATTATCCACTTCCTAAATTTCTCTTCTTTATTTTTATCCTCAAACCTACTACATACCTATTATAACTATATTAATACAATTAAATAATTATCATTATAATACTTAAATGTTTTTATATTCATGTTATAACCATTATCTATTCACTCAAAATATGAAACCGTCACTCCAGTTACGTACAAACCACCGCCACAATGAACAATGTATTTCATTTTATATCACCATATTACATGGGTAGTTATAATAATATATTTAATGAATAAATATAAAATATATGAAATAATTATTATTTTATAAAAAGAAATTATTATTAATCTTTTTTTCATTCCATCTGCTGAAAAATGAAAATATCGCTTGCGTGTACGTGTAACCTACCACCTTTATGGATGATTGCTTCAATTTCTATTAATTCCTTTCATATATGGTTATAAAGTGGATTAAATTATTAAATATGATATTAATTACATTATTAATATAATTTAATGAAAAATTAATCTTTATATTATTAATATTAAGAATAAGTGATCATTGTAAATTTAACCGCCTAAAATGAGCGTACTAAGAGGAAAAATGATTTCTTCTTTGTTACTAATCACTTTTTATCTTACCATATTCTTAAAATTTATTATTACCTGACCCTAAATATTACATATTAAAATTATTATAAACTAATAATAATTTTATTTTCCCAAATATATTTTAGGTGTTTATTTTTTTGAATTATTTTATAACTATTATATAACAAACCCATAAATTTACAAGGTGGACACTTCTAATTATTATTTCTTTTTTCCTACAATATAAAACTTTTAAAATGAAACATGTTTTATTTTCATGAAAAATATTCATGAATTTCATATTGAATTCTTATTTTCTATTACCCATCCATAAAACCAATGAAAAACACTTAAAAAATGTGGGATGAACACAACAATCTCATGAAGGGACATAAAAAGAAGAAAATAATTAGTCTACTGAGAACATGGAAACTCATGAAATGTTTATATTTATCTCAATGATATTTGATAAGATGAGATAAATAATTTCTAAAATAATTTCACACAAAATTTTAGCTCAAATAAAAACATTAAAACTCATAAAAAGTAAATAAAACTCTTTTAGGAAACTTAGAGCATCACATTGATAACCAATTTTAAACAAATGTATGAAATAACAGGAGCACAGTTAATTACATAGAAGGAAACCTTCGGTAACTCTTTCATTATTTCCTCAAAAGAAAAGTTACATTAAGAAATTCATTGGAGCACTATAGGGGCACACCCAAATATATAATGGGCTCACTCGATACTATAAAGGAACACCCAATATATAAGCTATATAGGGCTCACCTGTGAGCTATAATGGGGCTCAAACCTTTATATAAGCTATACCAGGATCACCTGTTACCCATATAAATTTCAAGTATCATATAATTTTTTTTTATTTTTATACATTTTCATCATAAATACTTTTAAAAACTCCTTTTAAAACCCATATGAAAAATAATTTAACATATAAAAATTAACATTTCATAAAAAAGCCTTTTATTAATCTGAAAAACTGCACATATAATATCAAAAACAACTTATTTGAAAAGAAAGTTGGAAAATTATTAATAAAACTAAAAAACTTATAGGAATAATGTTAGAATAAAATTACTTTCATGTTATATATGTTTAAAAACACTCTTTTTAAATTTTTTAAAATAGTTTAAAGGGGAACTTTAAAAGTGGATTTTTAAAAGAAAGTCCCTTACCTTTAGTGAAACTTATCATGTACGTTCTTTATATTCATAAATTATAAAATTAGGTTAATTATTTAATTTATTAAAACATTTTTAATGTTTATAATTCCATTTATATCACTTATTACTATGTAATACACAATTAATTAATCATTTAAGTTCACCTAGAAAGTTTTGATGATATTTGGTTCATATATACAAAATGACTTCAGTAGGTTTACTATGATAAAAGAAGTCATTATTACATCATATATAGAATAATATTAATGAAATATTTAATATTTTTATACATCCATAATACTTTTAAATTCAATAAATAAATATGGTTTTAAAAAAATAACTAAGTTACAATCATGAAAACGATATTCTGTATGTACAAATGAGTGGCGTTTCCATTTATCCTTGATCATTATGAAAATAAGGAAAGTATTATTTTATATTTTAATAATTGTAATAATATAATATATATCATATTATTTATTGAAATATAATTATATATATATCATCCATGTGATGTGGTGATGAAAAAAGAATCACATCGCTTCGTGGAGGCAGTAGTTTACTCGTACACACAAAGACGCTATCATTTTTCAGTGATTGAAAAAAAAGAATGTAAATGATATATTATATTTTAAAATTGATAAATATTTTATTAATATAATATATATACCTTAAATCAATAATTGTAAACATCCATGAGAAACTGTAATAGAATATGAGTTACATCAATTTGGAAGGTGGTAATCCACTGTACACACAAAAAATGGATTCCTTTCTCATTTGATGGAGGTTGGAGATGGATATAGGTTATTACATTAACATAATAAAATATATTTATTTGTTACATACTTAATTTATTATATCATATTGTTTAAATAATATTTTAAGCAAGTGGAAGAAGAAATAAAACTAAAACATGCAGATAAAATCTATACCTCTTCTTTGGAAAGTGTCCTTTGATTAACACCTTCAGGTCTTTAAGGTTGGTATTCTGCCTTAAAAAATACAATTATAATGAGGTTAGTGATTCTAATAAGGTATTGGTGTAGGTATTTTTTGAACCAATGGGTTTTTAAGTGTGATGAAATTTGAATAATAGGTTCCATTTTATAAGGGAGGGGAGGGAAACTCTTGAAAGTTATCAAAAATATTAATTCAATATAAGATAATTTTCAATTAAATATGGATAAAAATAGAGTTATTTTAAAAAAATACGTATATGGATATAAATCCTTTCATAAAATAAAAATTAGACATGTTTTTACTACCTTTTTATCTTTATATATTTGTTTTAACCCCTCATTAATCCTTTCTATACTTTCCGTGACAATAAGGTTTTTTATATATTAGTAATAAATATAGTTTCTATAAATAAAAAATGGACCATAAATAGGCCATGGTTGATATTATAAATCATATACTAATATATTGTATGAAACTAATATTTTTGGTATTTTTATATAATTTAATAAAATATTTTTTGTTGTAAAATATTATAAATGTCATTTTTATAACTATTCATTACTTTGACTTTAATAATAGCAAGACAACAAGTAAAATTTGAAAAAAATATTTTAATAAATCCCTAACATTTTATTTTCATTTATAAAATTAAAGGATCACATAAATTATCACAAATTATATTTCTTTTAATATTTTTAATATCATTTATTTGATTTTCCATTAATTGAATAATTACTGCTTCAATATTGTATAAGAATTTAAGGCAATTATTTCTTTAGTAAAAATTGAAAATAAATTTCCATGATGAATAGAAATAATTTATATTTAAAATAAATTTTTATAACCAAACATAATCACTTGTTATCCCTATATTAAAAATATCATAGTTATTAGAAACAAGAGTATGTTATATTTGAGTTTTCTTTAAATAAAATCTTATAAAGGTCAAAATCACTTAAAAATGGAAAAATTAATATATTATACCTTTGGATGATTAAGAATGATAAATAATTATCAAATAAAACTTAAGAATGTTTTGGGGTAGTTATTTAATTATTTTTATTTTATTTTTGACACTTTTTATCTAATTTACCCTTTAACATGGTAGAAAATGTTACTAAAGTTACTATTCATAATGAAAAAACTAAAAGGAAAATATTTAATAAATTTGGAACAAATAAATAAAAATATAGAATCAATTTTTCAAAAATAAAAACAAATAATTATCAGAATTTAATATAAAATTGTACTGGCTAAACGCTATGAAAAACAGTTTTTTCATAAATTATCATTTTTAATGTTAAAATGTTTTTATACTAAATTCAAGTATAAAATTAATTTAAAAAAAATATAATTTTAAATAAAAATATAATAATTAAATTTTAAAACTAATCCAAAGTATAATTTTGAATATTTAAATAATTTAAAATAAAATACAGTTTTTAATAAAAATCAAAATTTTTCATTATTCATTGAAAAATCAATATTTTTTGATAATTCACCAAAATCTATCCTAAGATAATTTTGAAATGATGAATTAAAAAATAAATCTCATTATTTTAAATTCAAATTCTATAATTTTAAAATTAAAGTTTTATGTAATATCTTATAAGAAATGAGATTAATAAAACTATTTACATTTTGATTTTAAGAATTACTTAATATATTTATAATGAATATTACTATCTAATTCAAGAATAATAATAAATATGAAAATAATTTTTTTACCATTTCCTAGGTTTTATATTCTCTCCACTTTTTAAAATTTCATCCTCACAATTTTGTCCACTATTGAATAAGTCAGATATCTTTCCCTCATAGCATTTTCAGATTTCCATGTTGCTTCTTCAACCATCTGATTTATCCAAAAAAACTTAACCCATAGAATTACCTTATTCTATAATACATGATCTCTATGGTTAAGAATATGAATAATATTTTTTCTATAAGAATGTTTATCTTTCAACTGAACTATTTCAAGGCTCAAAACAAGAGATAAATCTGACACATACTTTATTAACATCAAAACATGAAAAGCATTATGTACCTAGGATAAACTCAGTGGTAAGGATAAACAGTAAGAAACTAATAAAATTCTAAAATATTTCATATGTTCTAATGAAACATGGACTTAACTTCCCCTTTTTACCAAAACACATAACACTTTTCTGTGGAGAGACTTTAAGAAAAAAAAAATCACCAACCTTGAATAAAATGTCTTTCCTCCTATAATTCACATAAATTTTCTACCCGATTTGAGAAATCCTCATATATTGTTGAATCATTTCACCTTTTCAGAAACTTCCTATATCAATTTTGGTCCCATAAACTTCCTTTCTCAAACTTCATCCAAAAAAAGATGAAGTATGACATCTATTTCCATATAATTTTTCAAAAGGTTTCATCTGTATACTGGAATGAAAAATATTATTATAAGAAAACTCAACCAAAGAAAGATATTGATCCCAAATTCCCTAGAACTCCATTAAAAAAGCATGGGTCATGTATTCTAAGGTATAAAATATTCATTCAAACTATCCATCAAAATGAGGATGAAAATCTATATTGAAACTTAATTCAGTACCCAATGACTTATAAAGTCCTTTCAAAAAATTAGAAGTGAACCAAGGATCACAATTAAATACAGTGAGGATATAAAATCCTTGTAACCTAACTTTCTCCTTAAGATATAGTTAAAATTTAAACTAAATAAATATTTTCTCAAATGGGATGTTAATGTGAATATTTAGTTAATCAATCAATACTAACCCAAATCACATTATTACCTAAAAAAATATTTGGTAATCCCACTATTAAATCCATGGATATATTTTCCCTTTTCCACTATATAACTATAAATGGATGAATCATCCCCTTAAATAATTATTTTTCTAATTTAACATATAGAAAATTCAAAAATTTAACGGAAAAGTTATCAATATCTCTTTTCATTCCATACCACTAGAAATACCCCTGATGGTCTCTATACATCATAGTGCTACCTGGATGAATGGAAAATGGGGAATTATGAGCATCAATAAATAATTATCTCTTTAAATTAGAATCAAAAGACACATATAATCACTTATCAACTTTAAAAACACCTTCACCATCAATATTAGACTTAGGAAACTTACCCTTCATAACCAATTATACATTTTCTTGTAACTTGTGGTCTTTTATATAAGCTTTATTAATTCTTTCTGATAGATATAATTACATTGAAACTTGAAACAAAACATAAGAAATTACTATATCCACAATTTCTGGGAAAATATTCATCAAATAATTAACTAAAGGATAATGTTATACACATAACATGGTTAATGTATCATTATTTCTCTGACTCAAAGAACCAACCATTTTGTTTTATTTTCCAACAATGTAATGTATGATGAAATTGTAATCCTCAATTAGTTCCAACCATATTATCTATATATTTTATAACTCTTACTGAGTAAATATACACTTAAAATATTTAGGATAACTATATATTTCACACTTGGCTCCATATAAATAGAGCCTAAAATTTTTTAAAGAAGAAACCACAAAATATAATTAAAAATCATGTGTATGATAATTTAGTTCATGAGGTTTCATTTTCTGTGAAGAATAAGCAATTAACTAATCACTTAGCATCAGAACACAATCAATTCATTTCAAATAAGCATTAATTTAGATGAAAAATTTTCCATTAATATTGGGTAGGGACAAAAATAGAGCATTAACTAATATTATTTTTATTTCATGAAAATAATAATCATATTCTATTGTCTAGATGAATTTAACTCCATTTTGAGTTAACTTATTCATTGATTTAGACAACTAAGAAAAGTTTTCAAAAAACCTCTGGTAGTAATCTACCAATCCAAGAAAACTAAGAATATTTATAATATATATTGGTCTTTTCCAATATTCAATAACTTTAGTTTTAGCATGGTGAATAGTAATGTCGTCTTTATAAAAAATATGACCAAGGAGTGAAATTTTTTTGTAACAAAAAATTCACATTTGCTAAATTTTCTATATATTTCCTTTTATTTTAGGGTTTGTAAAAGAATCCTTAAGTGTATTTCATATTCCTCATAAATTTTAGAATATACCATTATATAATCAATATAAACAACCACAACCTTATCCAAGAACTCATGGGAAACCCTATTCATTACATCCACAAATTAATATGGTTCATTGGACAACCCAAAGGGAATAAATACAAACTCATAATGCTCATATATAGTCTGAAACTTCATCATAACCCATCCTAGTGGGGACCATGCCATGAATCCTCAAGCTCACTACCAATAGGCTAGGGGATGGAGACTATCATCAAGTAGGCATGTCACTAAAAAAGGAGGGCTTAGATTATGTACCTATACACAAAAACACATATCCAAGCCCATACAATGAATACATGTAAAAATGACTGAACAACTGTGCATACATATATCTAAATCCCATTACCAGAGTATGATAGAAAGTAAAAGAAAGTAGATAGGGACAAATAAAATACCACTAAAAAGATTTTTAAAATAATCCCAACCTTAAATTAATATCGGCAACCACTATAAAGATACCGCAGGAACACACCCCAGTCTGTCCGATCTCACTAAGAACCATCTGGTCCTAGTCCGTCTAGGACTCTATAAAAAGGTCGATTGTCTGCACAAGACATGACATGTGTGGGATAATACCATCTAGGGGTGAGTAAAGAAATACCCAGTAGGAAACCCCAAAGTCACAAAGCACAAAAAAAAATATAATTAGCTATACACAAGTATATGTCTATTGTAATGACATGAACTTTTGAATAATATTTGTTTCCTGATTTTATTTTGTACTAAAAAACTATATATTTATATTAATGAAGTGAGTATAATTAAAAATATACCATTAGGTTTTGACTGTAATTTGACTATTTGTCAATATGACTGTTGGAAACTATACTCTTAGCGTTAAGATTAGTGATTATAAATGGAAATGATAATGATAATTATTGTATAATGAAGAGTCGATGGCCTCATCTTGTAGACTCGGGCCATAAAAATCCCATTTGTCAGAGCTTGGGAAGGAGGTGGCGTCGCTGGGCTTCACTTTGGACCAAGCCCAATCCGAACTTCAACATGTTAATCTTGAACAAAATCACTTATGGGAGAAGTTAAAGTTAATATAAATCACCACTTGGGCATGTTTTCTGAGCCACCCCAAGATTCTATCACCATTGCACACCTTACTTTTAGGTTCTATGCAGGTGTTAAAAGGGGTTATGTAATGAAGCCTTAGTTAATTTTTGTAATCCCTTGGTATGAATAAGATTTTTATTTCAAAATTCATGTTTTTGGAATCGATTATCTCAATGAAGTATATGTTTAATTAAGAAAATTTTATAAATTTATTTTATAAGTAAAAATTGTACTTTTTAGATATTTTTCATACATAAATAATTATTATGGTAAAATAAACATCATTTTTTTATTTAAAATGTAAAAATTAACCTAGGATTAATTTTTAGAAGTCTTATAAGAAGTTTCAATTTGATGAATATTATTTTTTGAATAGTGTTTTTTGATTAATACTAAAACAATATTTTATTATTAAATAACTTTTTATGTGTAATGATTTTAAAAAATATGACATACATGGTTATAATCAGGGTGAAAAATGCAGTTCAATAAGATCAAAATAATTTTTTTGGTGAATATTAACTTTAACCTTTGGAATTGTAATTTTACCCTTATGAATGTTAATTTTACCATTGTAATATTAACATCACTTAAGGAGGTATAAATATGTTTTAGTCATGTTAAGTGGTAATGTGATATAATTATATCATCGTATAAGTAAATTAATGTTTTAGAAATTATTAGTGACATATTAGTATTTTATTTATTTTATTTAATTTAAAATTAAAATAATTTTTATAAAATAGAGTTCACTTTTGGATTCTACACATTGAAAAATGGTTAGGGTGAAATTTTGGGATTTTTCAGAAACAGATGAATTTTTAGTGAATAGTATAAATACAACATTGCGTTTTTGGTAAGTTTAATGACATAATTAAATATTTAATAATGATTTTATACTATTTATGAATGTAATATGCTATGAGGTGTCCCAAGTGGCAAATACCATGGGAAAATACCATATGCAAGCCCATGGTTTTGCAAATACCACTACTGAGGTGTCCCGTAAAAAATAATAAAATATTCCCTTACTTTTGATATAAATACCAACCCTTACTTCATTAATTTCATTAAATATTACTCCTCAAAAAATATCCGATCTTTTTACCTCCCAAGGAGTCTTCCTAAGGTCCCCCCAAGCCCCCCAAAGTCCCAACCTTCGAGTTTTTGAAGTTAAACTTCAAGGTAAGGGAAGATTTCACCCTTCTCTTTTACTCAAATACTTGTTTGTTGTTATGTATTTTAATTTTCATTTTCTTATGTTTGGGTATGTTCTTATATATCTTTATTTATTTAAATTTTATGTCCTAGTGATTATAGACTCTTTTCATTCTGATCAACTCATTTTCTGAATTTTTAAGTGACGCTGTTATGCTGCCGAATTTTCGTAAGGGAATTCTCAACCTCTCCTTTTTCCATTCAAGTTATATTTTATGTGGTATGTATTTCAAGTTTCCATAACATGTTATTATATCAATTATATTCTTTACCTATACTATATTATGAGTCTTTTATGAATCGGTGACCTCTATCCCTTTTTTTTTAATTTTTCTAAAACCATGTTGCATAGTCGTTATGCTGCAGAATTTTTGTCTCAAAATCTCTGTATTTTTCTCTATAAATTCTCCTATTTTATTATGTGAATACCCAAAAATATTTATTTTATAGGGGTATTCATCTATACATAAAAATGATATATTTTAAACCCTTATTTCCTTTATGTGTGTTATAAATGACATAATGACCATGTTTTTAAGCACCTTTTAAAACGTCATGATTTTGATGTGAAACCCATTTCTTTTATTCTATTTGGGTTATTTATAAAATGTTTGATTATGATATATGTGGATCACATGGAAATAAATACACATTAAGGGTTCCCCTTGATAGCACTCCCATGCATTGGGTAAAGAAATTAATCTCTAGAGATGAGAAGTTTTATGATACCTTGGTGAATAACCATGGTAATTTTTATGACACCTTGGGGATGGACCTTGGTGATATGCTTATGAATGTATAAATTAAATTTTATAGACATATTTTCAAGTTATGTTTCATGTTATTAATATTATTATATTCCTCTTTATCATTCCATTATTATATTCCCCATGTTCTTATTGATATCGCCTATGTTCACATGGAAACTATTTCACTTGTTTTCCTTACCGAGCCTTCTGCTCACCCTTTCCTTTGATGTATGTTCCTAGGTTATGAGATATAGTAATTTTACTTAGGATAAAAATTTAAAGAAGCGTTTCAAGAGGATTAAAATAATTTTATATGTTTTCATGTATTATGTACCTTTTTTCCAAGACACTAAACTTTAAAGATCCTCTGTTTGTAATGTAATGAAAAGTTATGTAATAAACGGTGGGATTCCATTGGTGGTATAAGAGGATAGTTTAGTTATTTGTGTAAATTAGGATATGAAAACCTCAAGAAGAACCCTATATAAAATTTTAAATATAAGAAAAATTCTAGGTATTTTGATGAAATATTAAGTAAGTGGTTTCAGAACAAATAGATCATTGTCTTGATATGAACAAGTGGATGTGGCTCGGGAACAGATGTATCTAGGGGTAAAACCTGAACAAAATGCTTTGAGATAGAATCGAACAAGAACCGGTGCACAACAATGGGCCTTGCTTCACTCCTGGTTTGACACTTTTGGGGGATATTTTTGGTTAATCACAATATTTTTATGAATCATTATGAATGATTTATAAGAAATTTAATTGTTGTTAAAGAATACTATGTTTAAGAATGATGTTTTAAGACATAAAAATACTTTAGAGGTAAAATATTTGTAAATGAAATGAGATTCTCACTAAGGTTTTATTCTTTTAGAAAATTATGGAAAATAGGAGGAACCGTGCAAATGGTTTCCTCAATGGACCATGCACTGACTGGACTCTGATGGAAGTCAGAATAGAAAATTTCATGAGAATGATGAACCAACTAACTGAAGTTATTATAAATAACCTGAATCAATATTAGAGATTGATTTCACTATGAAGGTAACAACTTTTTTTTGAGTCCTTTATACGTCAATGACCAGCAAACTTCAGTGGATCTACCGACCCATTGATTGCTGAATAGTGAATCAGCTCTATCAAGAAGATATTTTCTGTGTTTCACTGTTCAGAATAAGAAAAGTTCACCCTAGCTGTTTATCTCTTAGAGGGAGAATCTTATCAGTGG
This sequence comes from Viscum album, assembly GCA_963277665.1. Lineage (NCBI taxonomy): Eukaryota > Viridiplantae > Streptophyta > Magnoliopsida > Santalales > Viscaceae > Viscum > Viscum album. The sequence goes on from OY728159.1 coordinate 1,224,823,109, forward strand.
TGGGAACTGATTAAAAACATTAGGACAAAAGTGGAGGTTAAAGCTATGGAGTGGGAAGAGTTCAGAGATATCTTCTTCAATAAGTATTTATCTAATTTGATGAGAACAAAAATGGAGAAGGGGTTTCTCGAGATGAATAAGAAGGAGAATGAGTCTATTGGAATCTAGAAGATGAACTTCAAAATACTTTCCCATTACACCTAAAGAGTTTTAATGTATCATAATGGGAAGGTTGATATATTATTTGGTGGACTAAGACCCCATCTACTAAAGAATCTATCCAACAGAGACTATGATAGCTATGAGGAGATCGTGAAGAGTTCTATGAAAGTTGAACTGAAGTTCGGTGAGATGAAGTGGTCTCATAAATCCAATTAAAAGAACATATAAATGGATCCAAGATTGGGTAGGATCTTTGATTGGGGAAGAGGAGTCAAGCAAGTGCAATGTCCCACATGTAATAAATGTGGGAAGAATCATTCAGGGAATTGACTTCTTGGGAGTGGGAAGTACTAATAGTGTGGTATATATGGCCATATCGTGCAGAATTGTCATTGTGAGGTGAATCCCCAACTCCCAAACAATAAAAACAAGGGGAAGATGGTGAAGGACCCACCTAAAATCTAATGATTCAAGTGTGTATAGCTTAAGCACTTTTCTAATAAGTGTCTAAATCCAAGGGTAGTGATGGAGAATCCCCATCAACCTCATCATAGTCCAAGGGATAAAGGTCATGATTTTTCTGTCACTACAGCTAAAGTTAAAGTACCAAATGATGTGGTGAAATGTACACTTGTTTCCCTCTCAAAGTTAGCAAGAAATTTGTTTGATTTTGGTTCTATACATTCCTTTGTTTCCTCCATGTTTTCAAAGAAATTAGAATCAATCCCTATATTGCTAAAAGTAGAGTTATCAATCAAGACTCCTAGTGGGATTATCCACGAATCATCACTGTTTAGAAACTCTATTATTTACTTTAGTGAGAACAATCTTATCACAAATCAAGTAGTCATTCCCATGATGGAATTTAACATTATACTTGGGATGATATGGATCTCAAATCATAATGATAATATCAAATGCATAATCAAGGAAATATCAGTAGTCTTGAATGGAAAACCTAGAGTTATCTTCTAAGGGGAGATTTCATGACCAGATCTTTATCTAGAAGCACCTACTATAGCCTGCTACATGGATTTTATCGGTGAAAAATAAGAAGGAAACAAGAGTATAATGATAGAAAATGTCCCCATCATCCAGGAATACATTGAAATATTTCCTGAGGAGTTACCCAAACCTCCCCTAGAAAGAGAGGTAGAGTTCTCCATTGAACTCATACCTGGATCTCATCCGATATCAAAGTCCCCATATAGGATGGAAAATTTAGAGAAGGATGATTTATAGAATCAAATACAAGATCTTTTGGTGAAGGGATTTATCCAACCAAGTGTGTCTCCTTGGGGAGCACCTTTTATCTTTTTTTAGAAGAAGGATGGATCAATGTGGCTGTACATTTATCATAGAGATCTTAACGGGATAACAGTGAAGAAAAAATAACCTCTTCTGAGAATTGATGACTTATTTGACCAACTTCATGGGGCTCAATTCTTCTCCAAGGTTGATCTTGAATCTGTTTATCATCAATTGAATGCGAATAAGGATATATTCCAAAAAATTCCTTCTAATCAAGATATGGGAATTATGAATTTGTTGTTATGACATTTAGGCTGACTAATACACATGCTATTTTTACGGATTTTATGAATAGAGTCTTTAAGAACTACCTTGATAATTTTGTGGTAGTTTTTATTAATGATATTATGATATATTCCAAAAGTCGTGAGGAGAATGAGGATTATCTAAGGGTTATTTTACAAACTCTATGGAATGAGAGGATTTTTGGAAAGTTAGTAAATGTGAATTTTTGTTACAACAAGTTGCTTTATTGGGGCACATTGTAACCAATGAAGGATTCATAGTTGACCCTACAAAGACAAAGGTTATATAGGAGTGGTCTCAGCCTACAACAATAATTGAGATTCATAGTTTCCTTGGATTAGTGGGATATTACAGGAGGTTTGTTATTTTTTTTTCACAAATTTATAACCGACTAACCAAGTTAACCTAAAAAGGGGATAAGTTCATCTGTACAATGGAGTGTGAGTAAAGTTTCCAAGAGATGAAGAAGATATTGGTTACTGCACCTGTGTTAACTCTACCATCAAGTGGAGAAGTATTCTTTATTTTTAGTGATGAATCTTTGAAAGGGTTTGGGTGAGTCCTCATGCAAAATGACAAGGTGATTAATTATGCATCTCGATAGTTGAATAATCATGAGCAGAAAGATACTATGCATGATCTTGAGCTGGATACGGTTGTTTTTTCTCTAGAGATATGGAGGCACTATCTTTATGGGGAGAAATGTGATATATACACATACCATCAAAGTTTGAAGTATATTTTCATACAAAATAAATTGAACATGTTATATAGGAGTTTATTGGAACATTTTAAAGACTATGATTGTTCAATTCATTATCATCCCGGAAGAGAAAAAAAAGTCACTGATGCATTTAGTAAGAAATACCCAGTTGTTCTATCCCTAAGGAGGATTCAAAGAGATCCCTTGATCCCAGACCTAGTAAAAATGGACATGTGAATTATAAGTTAAGGAACATCAATAACCCTATTTGGAATGATTTCTCAACAATATTTACTAGAGAAGATCAAGAAAGATCAAAAATAAGATCCTTTGTTACAAAAGAAGTTTGAGGATGTGACAGATGGGAAGTTTATTGATTTTAATATTGATCAAGAAGGAACACTTAAATTTTTTACAAGACTATGTATTCCATGTATTCCAAAAATAAAGAAGAAGATGATGGATGAAGTTAATATCTCTACTTTATCTATACATCCTGGAAGCACGAAAAGGTATAGGGACCTTCATGATCATTATTTGTGGGATAATTTGAAAAAGGGAGATTGCTGACTATACTACAAGGTGCCTGATATGTTAAAAAGTGAAGGCAGAGCGAAAACATCCTAAAGGGATACTATAACCACTACCCATACCAGCATGGAAGTGGGACAATATCACTATAGTCTTTGTCATTGGTCTCTTGAGAACTTCCAAAGAAAACAATGCAATATGATTTATAGTGGACCATCTCACCAAGATTGCCCATTTTATCTATATTTGGGAAGATTCATCTCTTGATCAACTTTCCTGGATTTACATGAAGGAAGTGGTAAGGCTGCATGGAGTTCCACTTTCTATCATATCTGATCGTGATCCAAGGTTCACATCAAAATTATGGAGAAGTCTTCAACATGATTTTAGTACCAAATTGAATTTTAGTATATCCTATCACCCCCAAACTGATGGTCAATCAGAAATTACTATTAAAACATTCAAGGACATGCTATGAAAATTATCAATGGAATTTAAAGGTGGATGGGATCAACGTCTCCCATTAGTAGAGTTCTATTACAACAACAACTTCTAATCGAGCATTTATATGGACCCCTGTGAAGCTCTATATGAGAAGTGATGTAGAAATCATTCTTGTTGGGATGAAGTTGATGAGATAAATCTTCTTGGGTATGATCTTGTGCAAGAGATGACAAAAAAGGTTCATTGCATCCAGCAACAGATTAAGGCTTCTTAGAGTTGGAAAAAGATCTATGCCGACATCCATAGAAGGGAATTGGAGTTTGATGTTGGTTAAAAAGCATTTCTTTGAATTTTGCCTTGGAAGAGATTAATGAGGTTTGGGAAGAAAGGTAATCTCAACCCTAGGTACAATAGACCCTATGAAATCCTTGATCAAATAGGAGTAGTGGCCTATTGGCTTTCACTTTCTCTAAATCTAGCACAAGTCCATGATGCCTTCCATGTATCCCTCTTGAGGAAGTACATACCCAAACCTTCACATGTACTAAATCCAGAGGTGGTATAATTGGAACATGAACTCTCTTATGAGGATTAGCCAGTGGAGATCTTGGATCTTAGAGACAAGGTTCTATGAAACAAGACTACCCACCTTGTTAAAGTGTTGTGGAGGAACCACAAACATGAAGAAGCCAAGTGGGAGCCATATGAGTCTATGATGTTGAAGTACCCACACCTTTTCTCTTCTGAGGGTGTGAGTTAAAATTTCAAGGATGAAATTTCTTAAGGGGGGAAGAATGTAACAACCTGAACTTTTTAATAATATATATTTCCTGATTTTATTTTTCACTCAGCAAAACTACATCTTTTTTATTAATGAAGTGAGTATAACTAAAATGATACCGTTAGTTTTCAACTATTATTTGACCATTGTTCAATATGAACATTGGAAACTATACTCTTGAAATTAATAATAGTGATTATAAATGGAAATTATAATGGTTATTATTGCAGAAAAAAGATTCGATGGCCTCATCTAGCAAACTTGAGCCATACAAAGCCCATTTGTTGGAGCTTGGGAAGGAGGTGTCATCATTGGGATTTGCTCTGGACCAAGACCAAGATGATCTTTAACATGTTAATCTTGAATAGAATTACTTACAGGAGAAGTTCAAGTTGATAGAAATCACCACTCGGGCATGTTGTCTGAGCCACCCCAAGATTCTATCACCATTGCACACCTTACTCTTATGTCCTATGCTGATGTTATAAGGGGTTATGTAACAAGGAATTAGTTACTTTTTGTAATCCCTTGGTATAAATAAAATTTTTATTCCATCATTTATGTTTTAGGAATATCTTTTCTCAATAAAGTGTTTGTTTAATTAATACAAATTTGATAAATTTATTTTAGAAGTAAAAATTGTGTTTTTTAGATTTTTTTCATACATAGAGAATTAATGTGGTAAAATAAACAACATTTTTGAATTTAAAATGTCAAAATTAACCTAGGATGAATTTTTAGAAGTTTTATGAGAAGTTTTAGTTTAATGAATAGTATTTTATGAATAGAAAAAAAATATTTTATTTTTAAATAACTTTTTCTCTGAAATGATTTTCAAACATCTGACATACATGGTTGTAATCAGGGTGAAAAAATGTGGTTCAATAAGATCAAAATAATTTTTTAGAAAATAGTAAATTTACCCTTTGGAATATTTATTTTAACCTTATGAATGGTAATTTTACTAATGGAATAGTACATTCACCTAAGGAGGTATAAATATGTTTTATTCATCTTAAGTGGTAATGTGATATAATTATATCATAGTATAAGTAAATAAATGTTTTAGAAATTATTAGTCAAGTATTAGTATTATATTTATTTAATTTATTAAAAAATAAATTAATTTTTATATAATGAAGTTCACTTTTGGATTCTACACGTTGAAAATGGTTTGGGTGAAAATTTGGGATTTTTCTGAAATAGATGAATTTTTGGTGAATAGTAAAAATAAAACTTTGAGTTTTCGGTACGATTAATGACATACTTAATGATGTAATAATTTTTGTAGACTCTTTAGGAATAATATATGTTATTAGGTGTCCCAAATATCCAATACCATGGGAACAAACCATGGGAAAGCCCATGGTTTTTCAAATACCACCAAATATATATTTTTTATTATAAATAAAAACAGTTTTATGGAGTAAGTGCGATACCAACAAGTACACCCTAGCTGTCAAACACTATAGCACATTACAAAATTATTAAATACCAACTTAAAACCAGTAGAACTACTATCCTTAAACAATTTCCATAAGAGAGATGTTACCTATTTTCCAGGGTCATCTCTGATGATGCCTTCGAAATGGGATGAAAACTTCCCCCAAGCTCGCAAGAACTCCTCCTCATCAATTTTCTTATTGTTGAAACCTCTAACTAGGATTTGGTGTTGTTTTTCAATACACTCACTTTCTTCCTTGGTCGTGTCAACTTGCATCGATATTTCTTTCATCCGTTCTGGTGTCTCGGCAGAAGCATGGATGTCTACCACCTTCTCAGCCATCCCCTCCTCTGAATGCACAAGAAACTCCCATGGATCTTCCCCGATCACAGACTCCCCTTCTGGATTCCCATGCATCCCTTCCACTCCCACCTTGGAAGGTGAGTCCAATTCACTCAATTGCACCTCCTCTTCTACTACACCTAACTTGTCAGTTGGCTCGGTTCCTACCTCCCTTTGAGTACCCTGAGAGGCATCCTCCTTCATCCTTATTTTTTTTCAAACCCACAAAATATGTTTTTTTTAATTTTCAAAAATCTGGTTTTTGGTTAGTGGTAACCGCACAACTCAGAATTCAAATACACCAAAAATCCAAACTTCAAGAACAAAAACAACAACATACATAAACCCAGTGCATAGATTCAAAAAACCAAGAGCCACCATATTCAGGCTCCATCAACCCATAAAAACCATCTTCAACTTGCTAGGGTAATTCACAACTAAAGTCATCGGGCCATTGAGAACAAAAAATACCATCTTCAAAATTAAAATTTCAAACAGTAACCATCATACTGCCTAACCGCCTTGGGCCGCCCACCCAAACCAGAACATCCAAACATGAAAATCCGAAGATCACACATTGAACCAAACACCATCACATCTTCTTAGGACACGAAAAACTCGAGTTTCGTCACCTCGAGATGCTCCCCCTAACAATCAACTACATCCTTGACAGCTCCATTTTTGGAAAGAACCCACCGGCGAACATCCCTCTGCAGCATCGGAACACTACCACATAACTCATACCATCTTGCCATCATCACAACACCTTGCACAGAGCTGAAACAACCAGATCCGTCGATGATGGCCACTGCCTCCGCACGCATCGTATTTATCGGTACCATCAAAAATAAAATGCCAGCGTCGTCACCATCGGGAACCACAACCGAACACAATACCATAGTAAAACCGATAAAGCAAACACAAAAAAATCCATCCGAATGACACCAAAAAATGATGAAAAGCCCAAATTAAACCAGGAAGACAACGTCAATTAAAATATCACTATGGATGAAGAAAAAGGAAACCAAACCAGAGAGAAACAAGCCAACTCCAATGACAGAAATGCACTTAGACTTCTGCCAGGCCCCCTCCAACACCATCCCAAGACGTCCTGAAACCCGCATCGGGCCCGACCAAGATGGGGTCATGCGCAATGGGTTGAATAGAAAGGGTAGAGGAGGAGAAGAACCTCAAACGCCCCTACCGGAGCCGACCCAAGCCGCCTAAAGTACCCGTACAGAGACCCAAAATGGAGGTCTGATGTGGGGGGAAAGGGAGTAAGAGGGGGGGTAAAAGGCAAATGAAGACCCACCAGAGAACAACATCAGGAAAGCGGGGGAGGAGGACATGGGAAATAGAAGAAAGATCAAGGCAGACTGAGGCGAGAAGCGCCTTCACTGCCGAAAGGAATCACAAAATCCCGAAGAGGCTGAGAATGTCAAGATGACAAGGGGGAGGCGAAAAGAAAAGGGGAGGGATGAGTGGAGGGGGAGATGAAGCCGATGCGGTACAGAGGCCTCCCCCTCTGAATCTCCACTAGAGGAAACCCTAGCTCAGGAAGACGGGAGAGCGAGGTTTTTCAAATACCACTAACGAGTTTTCCATTAGAAATTAATAAAATATTCCCTCACTTTTCCTATAAATACCAACCCTTTCCTTCATTGATTTCATTCCAAATTCCTCCTCAACAAATATCTAGTATTTTTAACTCCTAAGGAGTCCTAAAAAGGTTCCCTCAAGCCCCAAAATGTCCCAAACCTTGAGTTTTTTAAGTTATTATTCATGGCAAGGGAACCTTTCACCCTTCCCTTTTAGTCAAAGACTTTTTTTATGTTATGTCTTTTAGTTTTAATTTTATTATGTTGGGGTTTGTTCCTATATATCCTTATTTCTGTAAATTTTATGTCCAAATGATGAGATACCCTTTTTTCTCACATCAACTCATTTTCTAAATTTTTATGTGACGCTGTTAGGTTGTGAGATTTTCATAAGGGAATTCTCAACTTAACTTTTTTCCGTTAAACTTATATTTTATGTGGTATGTATTTCAAGTTTCCATACCATTTTCTTAATTACATTATATTTTATACCTCTACTATATCATGATTCATTTATTATTTGGTGACCCCTGTCCCCTCTATTTTTCATGTTTTCTAAAACCATGTTTCATTGCCGTTATGCTGCAAAATTTTCGTCTCAAAATATCTCTCTTTTTCTCAGGAAATTATCTTATTTTATGATTTGAATAACCAAAACTATTTATTTTATAGGGGTATTCATCCGGATATAAAAATGATATATTTGATTCTAGAATTGAAATACATAAAACTCTCATTCCCTTTCTGTGTGTTATAAATGACATAATGTTCACGTTTTACGAACTTTTTAAAATGTCATGATTTTGTTGTGAAACCCATTCATTTTATTTTATTTGAGTTATTTATGAAATGTTTGATTATGATATATGTGGATCACATGAAAATAAATACATATTAAGGTTGTTATATGATACCTCTCTAATGAATTTGGTAAAGAAATTAATTTCTAGAGATGACAAGTTTTACGATACCTTCACTACAGGAAAATAACCTATTAGCGGCGGTTTCCTCAAACCATCACTAAATTGTGCATCAGGAAACTATTAGCAGCGATTATATCCATTTTGTGGTGGTTTAAATGAATCGTTGTATTTTCCTCATTTCACGGTGGTTCTGGTTTTTTAGCGGTGGTTTTACAGCCGATGGATCTCTTTTATTTGCGGTGGTTATAACTACTGCGAATAAAATACACCCCCTCACCAGAAAATTTCTGCTAAAATAATCAAAACTGTCGTGGAATACACGTGAATGGTGGGACACTGTAGCGGTGGTTTTTACCGCCGCTACGAGAAAAATATCTATATTTAGCGGCGGTTAAAACCGTCGCTACAATTTTAACAGTTTCATTTAGCGGCAGTTAAAACTACCTCTAAAAGTTGATCCGAAAAAAAATATCAGCTCTGCATCTCCTACACCAGTGCCCTGAAAAACAAACCATTCTAGGAGTACAAATAGTCTAATAGAATACATACTAGTAAATATGAAAAGAGATTCTTAACTAAGGACAATCAAATGAATCTTTCCATAAAGGAATGTAGATAAACATATCAAATGGGCATTATAACTTTAAACAAAATTATAAACAAGCATGTCTTTCATATTTCATGAAAAAAATGCCACGCCTAGGTTCAACCTATTCTATCCATACCAGTTCCAACCCTGACATAACAATTCATATCAACATACATCCCACTTGTAATATATGATGAATTATGTATGATATTCACAATTTATGGTCATTCTCTCATATAATTATTCTTATCTTATGCTTTCATATTATTATCAATTGATATCTCTCACGTTTACCCTTAATGAACATCTGATTTGACACATTATTTTGTTTCCCTAACCACTAGGTTATAAAGAAATACTACCCAACCTGTGAATTAGCATGACACAATCAATCAATTACACGTTCACATAAAAATAATTTAAATTTTTTCCAAAATGAATTATTTGAAAATAAGTGCATACAAGAATGGACTTATATTCTATAAAAGTGAGTACTAGTAATGAATAGTGGAAACACAGTGCATACAGTAGTCATGTCACAATTACTTTCTATATAAGTGAAAACTAGTAATGTATACTAGAAAATAAGCACATATATGAATATGTATATTGGAAAAAATAAAATTAGAAATATATATAGAGAATAAAAATATATTCCATGTATAATAAGAAACCACATCCTTTAGTAATATAAATCAAAAATTCGCAAAGAGAAACTACAAACATAAACTCATGTATGCACTTATGTTACGAAGTTAATTTTGTGTGATTGTATCATCATTAATTATTGAACATCATCTTTCCTATACCTCTATTATGAGAACTTAGGAAATGAATTATTTGGTAACTCTACAATAGGGATTCCCATGACTGGGTTTAGATTCTATGAGCCTTGTTGGCATGTAAATTTTTCCAATGCCTTTATATGATCTAGATATAATCAAGTAATTCAGTCTATCATCACACCCAACCCATGATACTCGAGTCCATATCATCTTTCTCGTACATCCTTTTCAACCTTGTGAATAAAAAGCCCATCCTATGGTGTTTTTAATGACACCCTTTGGCGATAACAGTCAATGTAAGCATAGTAGGGGAACAAACATTCCATCCCAAGAATGATGTCAAAACCATCATCTCAAGGAAAACGAGGTCCCATACGAGGTGACACCCAATTATATCAAGGTCCACTCCCTACACTAACATAAATTCTATAATAAAATCCCCAATTTTTTTTTGAGTGTCATCACTTCATAGAAAAACTGAATGTCGAGACCAAGGATATCCACAACATGCACAAATATGATGGAATGAGAAACACCTATATCAAAAAAATTAGATACTAAAGTGGAAGCTACAAAAATAGTACCTATCACTATAGAAGGTCCAATACTCTGTTCCTCACATATTGGTCTCACTTTATACAATTATACTGATCTGTGGACCTTATATATTTCCTTGACACCTTGAGCAGGTCCTCTATGTTAGTGATGTAAGTCTTGTGTCTGGATGTTTTGACCATGACCACTGCTTCAGACTGATCGATTGGCCAAACAATATCTCCCTTCCTAACACGAAGCTAATTTCCCCACTCCTAAATGTGGAATTATTGTATAAAATCATCCACGGTATACTATAGGAAAAGATCTACAAAAATCCTGTAGATGGCTCATCCTACTGCAATCTCAACACTCAACTTGATTACTATCACACAGTATCCCCATGTATCCCTACCTCCCACACCAATTGTAGAAAATATAATTACCAACACCAATTCTCTAGAAATTATTCCCTTAATGATAGGTTATAAAGTGTCACTTCCTTCCACCAAACACTTTTCCATTGGGTCAACAAACTGAACTACTCTACTTTGTGCCCAAACCTTACCTCGAGTTATGTTATGTAATAAGAACCTGATTTATTTTTGATATGGTGGAAAAAAAATACATTCAACTATGATCAAACAACATGATTGTGCTTGAACGCGAATCATATCACCCTAGATGGATCATCCATAAGATAAATATACACAAAACCTAAAATCTCTAAAAGTGAGTCAAACACTCCATAACAAACATAGAACCATACTATAAATGCATAAAATATTTGGACCTTTCAGTGCCAAAATTATATGAAAAAAAATACTCATAAAAAATGAATCATAAAAAATGAATCATCACAATAAAGAATTGACATATATGGTGCATACCACACTTGAGAAATCAAGACACGAAAGGAAACATTAAAAACCAATAAAATTCATAAAAGGAAACATGAGAAATCAAAAAAATGATAGGTCATGAAAATTTTTGGTGGCAACTATGTGCCACACATGATACATATAAAAACCAACTATTCCCATATTTTTCCAACACATCAACAATACAACTACTCATGGTCTGACGATGAACACGCATCGTCACCCTCTCCACCTCCATCTTCAATTCCTGCTGTCACTTGTAAGAACATTATATTGAAAATTAAATACTGTTACATATTTATATTTAAACTTAAAATGAATAAAAGTTTCAAAACCAAATGATTTTGATTTTTTGTGATTTACCTACTTACCACCAGTCGATGCACTACCACTAGGGGAATATCTGCTCATATGCTGATATATATCAGTCATCACTTTCGGCAAAGAGGATATCTAAGCCCCCTGTTCTTGAAATATGGTTCGTACAGAAGAAATCTCCCTCTGAGCATCTTTAGGTATGGATTAACTATAATTAGGAGTAGATGCAACTAGAATCCTTGGTGGTCTGCCAAAGTCCTTAGATGGTATGGGTCCAAAACCCATTCCACACACTCTACCAGAATTATCCTTCCCAAGGACTTTAGCAACCGGGTCATCCTGGGAGACTGAGTAGGACTGCCCAGGATTGGCATCCCATAGTTCTTTAATTTTTACTTATAAATCAAATATCAATATATATTAACATATTAAAAACTAATAATAAGTTATTATAATAAAAAATTGACTTAATACCCCAAATTCTTTTGCAGGCTCATTAGAAAAACTTCCATATGTTTTTTTTGTGAACATCCAACCACACTTCAGTTCGGGATGATTCATGCCCTAAACTTTGTGAATGCATTAAAAAAGATAAATAAAAAATTTAATATATTAAATAGATAATATTGTCTTATAAATATTTAAACTAATGAAAATATTACCAGAGTCGTTCGACTTTTAGTAAAGCTTTTTGACCCCGTAGTGTGAGGGATGACTTGCTTAGCCCAATTTGATGCATTATGTCTTGAGAGATCCTGAAATAAATAAAATGAAATTTAATAGTAATGTATTCAATGTCATATCCTCTTCATATACATGTATAAATGTAAAATGAGGATAATATAATAATATATATTTCAATACCATCTGCTTCTCATCATGATGTATGTCAACAAAAACTTTCCACTATTCTTTTGGTACCCCACTGGGTAGCTTCTCATAAATTTGTTTCACGATCAATGAATTATCGTTGACATTTCTCTAAAATCTATATTTTAATTCTTTCCATTTCTTACCAAGATTTTCCAACATCCACTTTTGTGCTACCACATCAGCAACTGTAAAGTGGAAGAACATCTATATACAGAAATTCATTTTGAACATATTAGTAACATGACATTCAATTAAACCATAATGTATTAAAAATTACCTTTATTTGGGAATTAGAAACTTCATTTTTCCAACTTAGAGGCATATGTCTCTAATCATCATAAGAAATAGGTAGGGAAATGGGCTCCGCTACCATTTGTCCTAGAATCTGGCCAAGTAACCCCGCATCGTCATCCATAGGGACCCCAAATGAATCAAAAGGCATGACTATATTCTCACCATTCATATTCCACACATCTGAACTTTTTATGTTTTTCTCCACATTTTCATTTTTTTTCATCTTCAATGAGAAAAAAATTAGTATAAACAAAATGCAATAAATTTATTTATATTAAAATTTGTACCTATGACAGTGACCCTCCAATATGCCTGTGATGAACTGGAAGGGGCGTGATTCCACCCCAATTCTGAGGCTCCTGAAGGGAGATTCGATGATTCAACCTCTAATGGGACTCTCACAAAGGGTGTGAGAGATGGTGCAGGGGGAGATAGTGCAGGGGTGTAGGCAGCTGGTGGCTCCGATGCCATGGGGAGGGAGACATATGTATCGTCATCTATCGCAGTAGTATATGAAATAGTGTACCACTTCTTCCTTGGAATTCCTTTCATTTAATTAAATAAAATTAAGTTTAAAATATATATTTCAAAACAAATTATGCAAAAAAAAATTTAAAAATGATAATAGATGCCAAATACTAACAAACAAAATATATATAACAATGATAATGAATGACTGCACAAATGAAATAAGTGGTTGCTAAATGAATAAATAACTGTATATACAATCATTTTCCCCTTCAATCATGTTGGTTTCCTTTTCAATTACTTCATCCACTTCATTCATCCTTCCTAGAATAATATTTTCAATATCATGATGGACAAATAATTCGACTTCTTGTTGTTGATGAGATTCAATTTCAGAGATCAAATCTTCAACTTCATCACCCATATCATACAAATCTCTTTGTATTACATGAGAAACTACACTCCAACCTTCATCCACAACATCATTCACATAATATACCATTTTTTCTTGCGATGATAAGATATATGGATCTTGTAGTTCACGATCACCAACATCCATCAAGAGAGAGAAGTTCATAGAAGTAAATTGCAAGGAATCTCTTTTAACACCTCTGATAATATCGACCTAATTGCATTTGAATAAAAACAACAGAAAAATACCCATGGTAGTTTAATTGAATAATATCAAGCATCTCTCCATAGTATACCACTTTAGTAAATATGAATATACCACTATTCTGTGTTTTCAAACCCACTTCTTGATCGACTATACGAAATCCAAAGCCATTCACATTGTAAGCTTCAAACTTTCTAACTTGTTTTATAGAACCTATGGCAAGAAATTTTAAATATTATGACAACTCTACCCAAGTATCGGTATTCATGATATAAAAAAAGAAATATAATTTATTATATTTACAAAATGTATGTGTCAAACTAATATTCGTATTTATTGCAATATTTCTGAACTTACACATTGTGAAAACCATTCTACAAGCTCTTTATTCACAGCTTTGATTATATCTTTCTCATTTAATGTTCGGCCTCTAATTCATCTCTTTGTTTGTATCCTCAACTCTTCAAAAAATGGATATGAAATTTCACTATTCAGCATCACATATCTATGTGCCTGTAATAATTCCAATTCTGTCAGTGTCACATTTGAGGTCTTCCCAACTGATCATCCAATAGCAGGAAATATTTTTGATTTTTGATGTATTTGAGATTGAGTCGATGTGTTGTTAACATGTCCGACTTGAATAAATCTTGTCTCAATATCATCCAAGTATCTGGAACAAAAGGTAAGACACTCCTCAGCCAAATAGCCTTCAGTAATAGAGCCTTCTGGTTGAGCTTAATTTCTCACGTATGCTTTCAAATTGCCAAGATATATATGAAATAAAATAATAATAATTATGAATTTATTTAAATGCAAAAAATTGTTTACTTAACTAAAAAATATATAAATAAAATACCTCTCAATTGGGTACATCCACCGATAATGAACGAGGCCTCTTAATTTAGCTTCTTCAACAAAATGCATAGTTAAATACATCATGATAGTAAAAAATGATGGAGGAAAGATCATCTCCATTGCAAAAAGGGTCAATACAAACCTCTCTTAGAGGTTGTCAAGATGAAATGGATGTAGAGATTTCTCACATAATTGCCTGAAAAATGTGCAGAATTGGAGTACAACAGCAGTAACGTTTTCAGGTAATAATGTACGCAATGCCAATGGTAGTAACTATCGTAACAAAATATGTGAATCATGACTTTTCAATCCATGTAACTTAATATTATTCAAGTCAAAACACCTCGATATGTTACTTAAATACCCATCAGATACCTTCACATTCTTTATAATTCTAAGGAATATATCTTTATCCCTATTTTTCATTGCAAAAATTGCCAGAGCATACTTTTCATTCTCATCTGGACAGAGATCACATTTTATGTTCATTACTTGTAAGTCTTTATGAGCATTGAGATGATCCTTTAAATTTCCATTCTCATTAAGTAATGTGAAAATCAAATTTTCACAGACATTCTTCTCAATTTGCATAATATCAAGATTATGCCACAACAAATTAAATTACCAATAAAGAAGTTTGAATAATATACTTTTTTCTTCCATTGCTGCGTTCTGATTTCACTTGACGATGCACTTCGGACCTTTTTTCCGCAATCATTCAAATAAAGAACCTTCCCAAATTCTGTTTCAACATTTTCAAGTTGTGTTAATATTTCAGAACTAGTTAACAACTTTGGAGGTGGTCTACGATCAGTGAAACCATTAAATTTTGATCTGTTCAGCCGAAATCCATGAGATGCATCAAGAAATCTTCGATGGCACAAGAAGCACCATTTTCTACTATGAGGTAGCCATTTGGGCAAAAAATAAAAGTTACAAATAGGACAATACAAAACCGTGTACATGTTCCAACCAGATAAATTCCCAAGCCCAGGGAAGTCACTAATGGTCCACATTAAAGAAGCATGAATTTTGAACATTGTTTTAGAAGAATCATCAAATGTCTCAACACTGTTGCTCCATAAATCCTTCAATTCGTCAATCAAAGGCTGTAAGTATACATCAATATCATTTCCAAGCATTTTTTTCCATGAATAATCATCGAAATGATAATTTTTTTTGTTGCATACACATCCACAGAGGCAGATTGTAAGGGATCAAAACAACTGACCAAATGCTATAACTGGCACTCAATGTCTAAAATGGGTTGAATCCATCGGCAGCTAATCCCAATCAAACCTTCATAGGATTAGCTGAGAAATATAGATGTAATGAATCAAATGTCTTCCATAATTGTGAATTTTGTGGATGTATCATTAACACATCATTGTTATTATCTACATAATTCCACTTCAGGTGTTCAGTGGTTTTCGGTGGCATGAATAATCTTTGCAATCGAGGCTTCAAAGGAAAGTAACGTAAAACCTTTTCAGGTGTGTTCCATTTCTTCTTATCCATGGAATTATGTTGATTCAGACTACCAACATCACCCTTTTATTGCCATCTGGAAGAAGAATTTTTTTTCAATTCTGTCTACTTGAATCCTCTCCCCAATAAAGCATACAATCATTGGGACACACATGTATTTTTGTATAATTCAGACCAAGCCTGTTAACAACTTTTTTCATATCATAAAAAGACTTGGGTATTTTTTCTTTACGAAATGCATCATGAATCAATTCCAATATCATATACATTGCCTTATTTTTTATTTCACATAGACATTTTATATGGTACAACTTCAGCAGAAAAGAAAGATTTGAATATTTCAAACACCCATTATACAACTCTTGATTTCCATTGTCAACTAAATCATGAAATACATTTTCCTCAGTGAAGTTTTCTCTTACATTTGGATCCATATAATCAAGATTCAGATCCAATGATATGTTACAATCTTGATATGGTTGTGTTTCAGTCTCAAAAACATCACTTATCACGTTGCAATTTGTAGCACCCTCATTTGGTTGTTCTGTTATGTTTTCATATTGATAGTGGTGTCTTACAGTACCGAATGCATCATTTATGAGGTTTTTCATTTCATTTTTCATTGTCGACGAAGTTGGGACCTCATTCTGTGGATTAACATCAGTGCTCAATCTTTCTGTAATGTTCAATTCTCCATGCCAAATCCAAAACAAATATTGATCAGAGAATTTATTCAGTATTAAATGTTCATAAACTTCATCTCTCTTCAACCATCTTATAAATTTAAATTTAAGACATGGATATCTTATTCTCCCTTCAACGGATCGATTAAAAATTGAAAAATCTAAAAACTCCTTAAAACCCTTAACATACTGAGGTGCGTTCCTCGGTAATGTGATCCAACTTTTATCCATGTATATCAATATTAAAAAAATTAAAACACATAGTTACTAATAAATAGAGAAAGAGATTCATATATACGATAGTGTAAGATTAAAGAAACATAATATAATAAAGACGATCCACTGATCATAAATTAGGCATAATATAATTGTACTTATTTGAGGAGAATATTCTCAAGTTTATGCGCTATGGTGTAGTGAAATCCATACTTTTTTTGATGTGCTCACATGAGGAACTGCACATGTTGGAGATATATTAGATATTAGATTCTTGGGATTAAGTATTTTATGGTCATTATTGGGCCTATAATGTTTGACATGCGCTTCCAAACTAGGATTGGTGTGTATTTTGTTCCAGTAGAGTAGGTTTGGCATGAACTCGAGTTTGTGTGGATGTACTTTTGTGTTGCCTATGCACTTTTGATTGTGGTTTCTTGGAATCCATTTAATTTTTTACTACACCAGTAGAGACTAGATTCAATGCATGAACATATGTATCATGATTCATCACCATTAAACATTTTGACATAGTAAAGAGATATTACTATCCACTCATTTGTTAAATTCAATAAAAATTCTTATTTAATCAATTTAGTTCATTAGATCTACTTGGATTTATTATTTTCCATTACAATTCATAGATTTCCATCAAATGATCCTATGAGCATTAATGTAATCATCCCATAGTTTCCATTATCCCATAAACCAACATCAATACTCATCCCATGAGTTCAATGTTAATTAAATTATCAATTTCATAATCATGGTATTCAATGATCAATCATAAACTAGCACAATATGATACACTCAATAGGGCATATAGAAACTACAACAAGTAGTTGGGAACCAAAAAAATCATCCATTTGATAATAATAAATCAAAACATTCAACAATGAATAAGAAATATGGGAATACCCATCTATAAATTGAAACATAAACAACCCATCAAAGAGATCCCCTATCTTAACAAACACCATCCTCCACTTTTTTCCATCAAAACCCCAGACATCAATCTTAAAATTCATCTACCTCCCTAGAGCACACTTATATAGAATCAAAAGTATTTATATCATCAGAAACACAAGGGGAAACTATATCCATAAACACATTGATAAAATCCTTTAGAAACCAAGAATAGACTCACCTAGCCCCACATAATTATTTCCATAACCAACCTGATCATTACCAACTTGAATTAATAGATTCATTATGAATATGTTTCAGCACTAGAAAACCTATAATCACCAGCTATCAAAGCCAATAACCAAACATAAATATATTCAAGAAATATTTCAAATTCAACTGTTTTGATGAATGAATGGTAATCAATATCTCATTCCACTTTTATTAATACATTAATTATTACCCACATTATTTTCTTATCCAATTTCAATACTATAAACCACTATAAACAATAATAAAAATCATATAAAGAAGATAAAAAATATTTTGAAAATTATAATAGCATTATGAATAATGCATTAATACATATGACCACAACATCCATTCAAATTAATTATTGATTCTAGTTGTTATATTTATTAGGATAATTCCACTATAATCCCAATAAAGTTATACCATGATACCTTAACATGAACACATATAATAAAGTAGTAAAAAAATCCCCTACCTAGTGAATTTAAACATTCTTTGAGAAATAACGGAATAAAAGCTATAGATCTCTAATCACCTCTCCCAAAGGAAACTCGTGATCCCTGTAAACATCCCTCATGGATCCACCATCAAACACCAATAGAAACCCCATGATAATTTAAGTAAACCAATTTTCATAACTTTTAAATAAAGAACATGAATCAGAATAACTAACCGGTGAAGAAGAAACAAACCCCAAATCACTAACTGGTTGTGGGGTCGCTGGGAGAAGGGGGGATGTAAGGTTTCCAGGAGAAGGGGAGTCGCAGGGTCGCTGAGAGAAGGGGGGTTGTGGGGTCGTGGGGTCATGGGGGGTCGTGGGGTCACAAGGTCGTATGGGGTTGCGGGGGAGAAGGGGGGTCGCTGGGAGAAGGGGGGTCACCAGGAGAAGGGGGGTCACCGGGGGGTTCGCCAGGAGAAGGGGGGTCGCGGGGGGGTCGTTGGGAGAAGTGGGGTCGTAGGGTTGCAGGGGGTTGGGGGGAGAATTGGGGTTGGGGTCGAGGGGAAGGGTTGGGAGTGTAAAAAAATGAGATGGTTTCATGGCGGTTTATTATAAACTTTCGCAAAACCATTTTAAAAAAAGGTTTAGCGGAAATTTTGTGAACCGCCCCTACAAAACTGCCGCAAAAGTCAATTTATGTTTTAGTGCTTGGTGAATAACCTTGGTAAATTTTATGACACCTTGGAGATGGGCATTGGTTATATGTTTATAAATGTCTAAATTAAATGTTTCATCCAAATTTTCAAGTTATGTTTCATGTTATTAATATTATTATACACCTCTTTATCATTCCTTTATGATATTCCCCATGTTCTTATTGATATCGCTCAAGTTCACATGTAAACTGTCTCACTTGTTTTCCTTACTGGGCCTTCTGCTCACCCTTTCCTTTAATGTATTCCCCCAGGTTATGAGATACAATAATGGTAATTAGGATGAAATTTTCAATAAGCCTTTCAAGAGGATTAAAATAATGTTATATGTTTTCATGTGCTATGTACCTTTTTCTAAGACACTAATATTTAAAGATACTCTATTTTTAATGTAATGAAAAGTTATGTAATAAAAGGAAGGATGCCATATGTAAAAAACATATAAACAAATATCCTGATATACTCAATAAAGAAACACTGTTTAGAGATAATTTCACAACCTTAATTCCATCCTAGGATTCCAGCTTGAAGGTTCCACCATGATATCACCCTGGAGAACACACTCTATGCATCTGATAACAATGATGAATTCTGTATCAAAGGTAATGATTATTGGGTCTTTTCATAGGAAGTATACACTGAATGTATGAAGAGATACAATACATAGATGAGGATCACTCCCAAGTATATGTGGTATACCAACAAATCAATCTGGATTAACCTAATAATTATAGGATCAATGCTCGTGTTGTTTTGGTTACAATGATACAAATAAATCCACCTTGGGAATGAAGATGAATAGAGGATCTCACCCTGGGCCTTACTGAATGATTCCAACAATTGTATCCAAGTATTCATGTGGAAGGGTTCACTTTCCTATGTGTAGGAGGATATTACATAATAACTCTCATGGAATGGATATGGGGAACACACCCTAACAAAACATCTCCAAGATATAGAGTACAAGGGCTCCAATCCAACTTTAAGGGAGCACACGGCGTGTAGTAGGGTTATACGCTGTGTCCCTTCAACACTGTGTCCTACCCATGTAAAAAACTCATATCTATGTCCATGTCCATGTAATTGTACACAACATGTTGATACCTATGTACTCTTCCCATGTATCAATAGACAATGCGTAGCTGCCCATGTACTCTGCCAATGTACCAGTACATGGTTATGTTCATGTACACCCGACAAGGCTGCATTCATGTGGGAGTAAACGGTGTGCCCATGGACATGTACTCTTATCCTATGTCTATGTACCATGTGAGATAATCAATGATCATTCTAAAGGTGACCACATTCCATGTGACAAGTTCACATGCGATGTGATTCTTATCTTCTTCCCAAAACCCTAACCGCCGTTAGGAGGAGCCCACAAATTGTATAGCTCTGAAGTACATGCCGTGTTGCTCAAGATTTTCTAGAATCCAATATCTATATTCTGCACATCTTCTCCATTATATCGATAACCCATATGGATATTCCCCATGCCAGAATCAAATAGAATCATTAGTCATGCCTCACCGCCATCGAAACATCAATATCCATCCATCAAATCCATTCAAAAAACACCATCGAATGTCATTCTTCATTGCACTCTAAAGAACTTGAAATTGGGTATCCAAAACCTTCCAATTCATAACCACTTCCATCATTGCACCTCCATCATGTCGTTCCTATCCTGAATCTACAATATCAAGTCATTTCACTAATAAATGGGTGTGTAATGATCGATTTCTTGATGGATGTCGAACCATGGGAAAATGAAGAATTCTCACAATGAACAAAGAAAAATGAGGGAAATGCTCAACCAAAAACACTAGGAACAATACTCATCCAATGTTCATGTTGGACACAATCCTTCCTCATTAGAATGAAATGCAAAGAATCAATAATAATCAATAAAAACTCCTAAAATAATCCTATAAATAAAAACATCCCTCAAGAAGACCAAACCATGGATCAATCTGTTGGTTGATTGATTCGTCTTCATCATAGGAATAGAAAACGGGGAAATAATCCATACACAAAAAACTTCCTACCTTAATTTGGATCGATCGCTAATGAATAACAGAGCTCCATGATGATTATTGGAGAGATCCTTTGAATTATTCTTGTATTGTTTGTTGATCTATGATTTGGTCACTGCCCACCAATAGGATCTCATTTTATTGATCTTCAATGGTCCTCTAGATCTCTAGGTTTCAGAAGATAAACCTAGGAATTCACCATAACCATTTATTTATATTGGAGGTTAGGTCACCATATAAAAAATAAAATAAAATAAAATAAATAATTATTTTATTCATTTTATTACTGTGATGAATTTTCTACTAATAACCCACCCTAAAAAAGGTTTTGTTGCACTTATGGTAAAAACCATGTGCTCCACTCAATGGTTCCTTCATATTGTTGATTCAGGACCCAATTTAGAAGTTATGTCACTTTTTTGAAAAAATACTCACAGTTTCTCTGTAATATATTTAATATATTTCAAAAATTTATTCTAGGAACACTAGCCCTATGAATCACATGTCATGTCAGTGACTAGTCTCAAAAATAATCCATACAATATCAAAAAAAAATACATGTAAAATATGAGTCACTAAATTATTCCCACCTTGGAAATTTACATCCAAAAAATCCAAAAAAGGGAAACGGAAAGAGATGTGGGTACTAAGAACAAATATGAGCCTCTCACTCCCATGTTCTCTCCTGGAGATTCTGGTGCTACCACTGAACATACACTAATGGAATCACTCACCTATAAATGATCCTCTCCGGCTAATTCTCAATATCTATTGGGTACTCAACAAAGTTAGCTCTATCCTCAATGTCCATATTTCCCGAATCGATAATGTGCAATGGGTTAGGAACATACCTCATCACCTGCGATAGATGGAAGGAATCGTGTGCTCGGTCTAACTGTGGAGGTAAAGCTAAGTGGTACGCCACCTCAATAACTCTATTCAGTATCTGTAAAGGGAAAATTAATCTCATAGATAACTTTCCATCCTAGACAAATCTCTGTAATCCCTATCAATGAGAAACCTGTAGGAACACATGGTATCCCTCCTCTAAATCCAAAGGCCTCCATTGTCTATCTGCATAAGACTTATGATGGCTCTGTGTATTCATTATCTACTTCTGTATGATCTATACCTTCTCATTAGTATCTCACACTAACTATGGGCCCATAATTGTTGACTCTCCTAGGTCATTACAACAAATTGGTGACTTGTAGTGTCACCCTTACAAAGTCTTGAATGGTTCCATACCGATGGTGGAATGATTGCTATTATTTTATGCAAAATCCACAAGTGGTAGGTGATCCGCCCAACTATAAACAAAGTCTAACATGAAATCCTGCGACATTTCTTCGAAGACCTAAATTTTATGCTCTGTCTGGATTTTAGTTTGGGGGTGAAACACTATTCTCAAGTGTAAATGAATTCCAAAAACCTCATGAAATACCTTCTATAACTGAGATATGAAAGGATCATCACATTTTTAAATATCTTGGAAGGAACTCCATGGAGTCAAAATATCTTCTAAAAATATATGCATCCTAAGATATCTAATGAAATATTCTCTCAAATAGATAAGAAGTGGGAAAACTTGGGGATTTCATCTACGATCACAAATATGGCATCATGTAACCTTTAAGTATGTCGCAATATCCTCATGAATTCCATTGATATCCCATATCAATTCCAATCTATAACCTTAAGGGGTTGAGCTAAACCTGCTAGAACATGGTGCTAAGCCTTCACTTTCTAACAAGTAATGCTTCGAGAGACAAACTATACAATTATCTTATTCATCCCTAGACACAAAAAATAATGTTGGATGTCCAGGTATATCATTGTTACACCTAGATATACCACAAAAGAAGATATATGAAACTCTCTCAGAACCTCATCCCACAACATCACTCGCACCATCGTTCATCCTTTGAAAATAATGACATGCTCCCCACCTTCAAAAAATCCAGAAAGAGTATGTCCATTGGATATTTGAGTACGTATGATCACACAATCAACACCCCCAATCTATGCTTCCTTGACATTTTGTAATATTTGAGGGATGAAAACCATCGAATGGAGGTAAGATTATCTATCTCTATCTATAAAGGATAACTATAATGAGGATAACTACTCCAATACCTCTTTTAGAAATTTTGAACAAAATCTCATACTGAGAGAATCTTATATTACGTTCCCCTTCCAAATTATATAGAAAATCTTGAAGTCATAATCATGGAGGAACTCTTTCCATCACCTCTGTATCAAGTTAAGATCCTTCTAAGAGAAGATATACTTGAGACTCTTGTGATCAGAACATTAGATAAATCACTCAACCATAAGGTAATGTCTCCACATATTTAGTGCGAAGACTACCACTTATAACTCAAGATCATGGTCTATGTAGTTATTCTCATGTGGTGTCAAATAACATGAACCATAGGCAATAACTGATTGTCTCTCCATCACAACCCAACCAAGACCAGTACTAAATGAATCATAGAACACTATGTACTAGACAACCACCTATGGAAATATCAATATGGGATTACTCATAAATATCTTCCTCAACTGCTGAAAATCCTACTGGCACCTCTCTATTCATATAAAGGGATGACCCTTTTGGGTAAAAGTTGTCATGGGTGTTGATATCCTGTAGAAATATGGTATGAATCTCCAGTAATATCCTGCCAACCCAAGGAAGATTCAGACCCCTTCCATGCTCTTGGGTGTCTCCCAATATAAAACCACCTCAATATTGTCCAAATACACCACCACTATATCTACTAAGATAACGTGTCCCAGAAAGTGGACCACCTAAATCTAGAACTGGAACTTCGATAGCTTTCCAAAAATCTGTTTCTATTGAAGTACATCCAAAACCATCCTTAAGTATCTCATGTACTCCTCCTCAGATGCTGAGTACACTAGAATATTATTAATGAAGACTAATATGAACTAGTCTAAGAAAGGATGAAATATCAGATTTATGAGTCCCATGAACACTATTGGGGTATTCGTCACTTCAACAGGAATCACCAAGTACTAATAGTGGAATCAAAATTCCATATTCAGTATATCCTTGTCCTGTATGCACAACTAATGATAGACTTACTTGAGGTAAACCTTTGAGAACTATCGTGCCCCTCACAACTAATAAAAGTGGTCATCAATCCTTGGTAGTGGATACTTGTTCTTTATAGTAACTTGGTTCAAGCGTTAGTAGTGAAAACATAACCTCAATATCCTGTATAAATTCTTGGAAAACAAAAGTGGGGCTACCCAGGGTGAAACAATGTGTATAAAAACACCTTCTTCTATAAGTCCTCCAATTGTACCCTCAACTTGTGAAGATCTACGAGATCCATTCGATATGCTGGAACTTATACCAGTTTCATCCTATGGTGTAGATCAATGTAGAAGTCTATCTCTAAATATATAGTTAAACCAAAAAAATCCTCAAGGAAGATATCTCCATACTCCGCCACCACTGTAGGAAATTGGGAACTCATAACATCCACTGCACCAAGGGTTATGCTAGATAACTGGTGAGTAATTGGCTGTACACTCCTATGCATGATTCTATCATGCACGTATTGGGTTTCATTTTCACTGAAAAAGGAGAACCTAGTCCCATTACTGTAGACACATCACATCCTATACATGAAACAATTAATCTTGGAATGAACTATAGATAAAAATTCCATACTGAAGTTGAAATTTTTTGGCCTCATTACTCCTAAAAAATACCCCAATAAAAACTCTCACCTATAAGAGTCAGGTCACACTATTAGAACAAGTGTGCGATCACCTAGTCTTTTCCAGTAGGATTCTCATAGTTCAAGGGTCAAGATAATGACTCAATCAGAATATATAATTATCAAACAAGATATATGGAAAGGAAGGAATGACCAGAACCTGTGTCTATAAATACTATAGATAAGGTAGAACAGACATAGATCATACCTTATATCATTTCTAGAGTCTCTGATTCATAAACGTTGACCTACTACAACTATCCTCTCCATTTTCATCAGCTACTTGAGCCTAGAGTAGACCACATGAGGGTGATGTTGGCAACAATTCAAAGCATCAACCACCTCCAGCTACTCTCCCAACTCCTCTACCATGTCTGCCGCCCTATGGACCTTCTTTCTTTATCCACTACCTCTACCTTAACATCTCATCCATGGTTTCTCTATCAATCATTCTATAGTTTGAAAAATCTCAGGAAAGATTTCCCTTTCTATCACATGAGTATCACTGCCTCTACCTGGGATAGCTAGACCAATCCTAAGAGCCATGAATATTAGACACTCTATCCTAGAACCTCCTCCTGAAATGTCTCACATGTCCAGGGCCTTAAGACTGACATTGGCTCCCTAATACTGAGGTCTCTACTTTTGTAGGCCTACTACTAGAAATGACTGGTTGCGTTTGCTTATCCAAGAAACTCTTAACCACCAAAGACCTCTCTAGCACCCAGTGTAGGTAGGAAATCATATAAGAATAAAACAGGATCAGATGTCTCTACACAGTCCTCTCTCAAAGGCCTGAGACTGATAGAATTGATTCCGAACCATATTCATCGAGTACCCAGAAAGGTTGGTAAGCCTTGATGAATACCCAACTACTATTGTGATTCCCTGTTGGAGTTATAGAAGCTTCTGGATACACACATCCCTTAGTGTAGTTAGAGAAAAATACTCTCTCAAAAAATCCACTCAAACTTCAACCATGATAAATTCGCCTCATTGTCGGACTGAGTCACTAAACCCCACCATTACTCTACCAATCCATGGAGAAGGATCACTACCAGGATCACCATCTGATTTGACTAGATATAAAATTCAGGTCACTGCCTCAAGCCATTCTTCATCTGCCGATGGTTTGGGATCACCTTGGAACTAAGGGGTCTCTGTTATTAAAACTCATGAAGTGCGTTCATCTTGCACACCTAATCTATTGGTATTGTGGGTACCATATGCTACTCCATGGGTGGTGGTATAGATGGTGCACCACTTAAAGGTATCACCTCTGGAAGAGGTCCCTATATCGATGCCTCATCACTAAGGAGATCATCCTCATTATCTTGATGCTGAACCTTAACTAGCATATATCTCGGTGGCATCTAGAATGTAAACAATATATACCATGATCAATGAGTATAACTAGAGAGATGACTCAAGAAGGAAATGGAAAACAAAACCCATTCCTATATGATTCATGTACCATTTATTTCCATATAACCAGTGTTCTCATGTATCAAGTAAAAAAGTAGGTGATTAGAGTTCTAGTGTATGGATACATTGGCTGCTTCACCAACACTAGAGTCCTTGGTCTAAAATTCGAACTTGAAACACTTAATACTGTTTCCCAAACCAAAATCATAGAATTTGGTCCTAAGGTAAATTATACTACTCTGATACCACTCTTTCATAACCCGTCCCAATGGGGCCCATGCTGCGACTCCCCAAGACCACATTGAGTAGGCTAGGGGCTGGAAACTAGCATTGAATAGGAATATCACTAACATGGGAGGTCTTAGCCAAATCACCTAGACACACACACACACACACACACACACACACACACACATCTTCAAGTCCATACAATGATGAAATGTAAAAACAACTAAATAACCATGCATGAATACATCTAAATTTTAAAACTAGAGTACGAGAGGTAGTGAAGGAAAGTAAATAGGGTGAAATAAAATCCCACCACAAAAGTCTGAAAACTAGCCCTACCTAAAAGTAATACTAGGGACTGCTGTCAAGATACTGCAGGAACACACCGCCATCTATTCATTCTCACTAATCACCATCTTGTCCTGGTCCATCTATAACTCTATCAAAAGGTCAATCATCTTCACAAGACATGGCATGTGTGGGGAAATACCAGGCAGGGGTGAGTATAACAATACTCAGTTGGACACCCCGAAACCACAAAGCATACAACAAAAGAATATATTCATATCTACATAGGTATATGTCTATAGAACATATATCAAGAATATCTAGATATACTCGATAAAGATACATAGTTTAGAGGTAATTTAACAACCATAATTCCAACCTAGGATCCCATATCTAAGGTTCTCCAAAGAAATCATCTGGGAGAACACACTCCATTATTCTAATAACACTGATGATTTCCATCCAAGATATAATGCTCGTCAAATCTCACCATAGTAAGTACAAGTTTAAGTTATGAAGAGATACAATACATAGATGTGCGTCACTCCTAACGCCATGGGGTATACCAAAAAATCAATCTGTATTAAAATTTTAATCAGAAGATTAGTGCCTATATAGTGTTGGTCATAAAGATACCAAGAACTCCACCTAGGGCATGAAGATTAATAGATGATATCACTTTGGGCATCACAGAAAGATTTCAACAAATCTATCCAAGTAGTCCTACTGAAGGGATTACTATCCTATGTGTAGGAGGTGATTCCATACTAACCATCATAGAATGGATATAGGGAGAAAAACCTAATGAAACTTGTCCAAGAAACAAATTAAAAGGATCAAAGCCAACTGTAAGGGTGTACACAGCGTGTAGTAGGTTTACACGGCGTGACCCTTTGACATTGGGTCCTACCCATGTAAATGGACCATGTTTGTGTCTATGTCTATGTAACAGTACATGACATGTGAATTAATATGTACTCTTTCTGTATATCAATACAAGACATATGGCTGCGTGTGTACTCTACCTATGTACCATTACATGGTTATGCCTGTGTACACCTAGAAAATCCATGTCCGTGTGGGAGTGCATGACATTCCCATGGTAGTGTACGCTTAGATCATGTCTATGTACCCAGCTAGGTACATGATAAGCTCACCAAAGGGGAACACAAACCATTTTACAAGTTCTTAGGCTGTGTGATACTTATCTTATTCCTAAAAACCTAGTCGTTTCTAGAAGGATTCCACATAGTGTATAACTCTGAAGTATATGCCGTGTTGTTCGGTATTTTTTCAGAATCCCAAGTCTAGATGTTGCTTGTCTTCTCCATTGATCCGATAACCAATCTTGCCACAACCCATGCTAGAATCAAAGAGAAAAAGCAGATGTGCCTTACCACCATCAAAACCTTAATATCTGACCATAAAATCCATTTGGAAAACACCATTGAATGCCTTTCTTCATTTTTCACTGAAGAACATGAAATCAGGTATCCAAAACTATCTGATTCATCGCCGCTTATGTCATTTCACCACCACCACATTTTACAGATCCAATATCTACAATATCAAATCATTGCGATAAGAAATGGGTGCATAATGATTGATTTATCGATAGATGTCGAACCAAAAGAAAAATGAAGAATTCCCATGATGAGTGAAGAAAAATGAGTGAAATGCACAACCCAAAACATGAGGAATGAACCTTGTCTGGTCTTTGTGTTGGAATCGATCCATCACTATTATAATGAAAAGTTAATAATCAATAACAATCAATAACAATCAATAGAAACTCCTAAAATAAACCTAAAAATAAACTCATCCCCCAAGATGACTGAACCAGAGATCAATCAGTTGGTTGATTGATTCGTGTTCATAGTAGGAATAGAAAATGGAGAAACAATTCAAAAAAAAAATTACTACCTCGATTTGGGTCAATCACTTATGAATAAAGGAGATGTGCCATGATCATTGGCAAGATCCTCTGAATTCTTCTTTCACTGACTGTCAATATTCGATCCGTTCTCCATCCTCCAAAAGAATCTCATTTAATGGAACTCAAACAGTCCTATGGATATCAAGGTTTTATTGGATAAACCTAGGAATTTCAATAACCATTTATTTATAGAATAGGTTATGTATCTTCATAAAAAACAACAACATAATTTAATTAATTATTTCATTCATTTTATGCTTGTGATGACTTTTCTACAAAAACCCCACCCTAATAAAGGTTATGTCGCTTCTAGGGTAAAACCCATGTTTTGAACTCAACAGTGCCCTCAAATTTCTAATTTAGGCCCCCTATTTAGAAGTTATTCCTCTTTTTCAGAAAAACTATGCACACGTACTATTTAATATATCTAATATATTTCAAACATTTATTCTGGGCACACCGAACCTTAGAATCACACATCGTATTAGTGCTTGGTATCAAAGATAATCCATACAATATCCAAAAAATAATACATGGAAAATACGAGTCACTAAAAACATATTATTTGGAATATCCACCTCCTTCACCTTTAACTGATGATACCCCATACTGAGATCAATCATAAAAAAACACTATGTTTCCTAGATCTGATCCAACAAATCATTGATATAAGGAAAATTGTACTTATTGTTAATAGTGATGTTATTAAAATCTATATAATCAATTAAAAGCCTTATGAAACCATATTTTTTTTTTAAAAAAATTGGATAACCCCATGGTGAAGTAATATGTAAAATGAAACATTTTTCTAGAAATTCCTATAATTTGTTTTTTAGTTCCAAAAATTCTACTTAATCCATTCGATAAGGGGGTTTTAAAATAAGATTAACATTAGGAACTACTTTAAAAATGAACTCAACCAACTAATCAGAAACAAAACCAAAAAATTAATCAAAAAAAAACATCCATATATTTATGAATTATTGAAATATCAATAATTTGAATAGTTTATTTCTTTTCAACAACATGATCTAGGTAACTTTATCTGCCATATCTAACCAATTTCTCAGATTCTTGGTAGGTTATTAAAGTTATTAAATCATTGAATAAATATTCATTGATCTTCAATATATCTTACTATGATAAATTAAAATCTAATCCATAAACAAAATAATATCAAATTCTAATATGGGATGTTCAACAAGATTTTAATGAAAGACCATCCCACTAATAATAATAATAATATTCCTATAAATCATGGTTGTTTTAAAACTTCCACCTGGAGTTTTCACCAAAAGTTATATCTTAATTTCATGTGGTTATATTCATAATTTACTTGACTTTTTTTCAAACATAAACAAACATGAATATAAAGAGTCAAATATTTTATTGGAATAATCTAAATAAAAAAGTAATATACTTATGAAAAATTCATCTGATGGTCCAACATTAACCATAGTGGTAGAGAAATATTTTTTCACCCCTTCCGTTTAGGATCTTGAGGATTTCCATATTGAGTAACTAAATTTGGACACATGTTATCATAATGTACCAACTCATTGAAACTAAAAAATATCACCAATGGATGGTTATTTATTACCCCATTATTTAATTGTTCAACACTCTTTTCTTTACAATTGCAATCCCTATGACCAAACATACCACACTAGTAAAACATTCTAGAACCTGTTAAACATTACTTGAAATTTCATTCACCACACTAAGAAAATTTTAGGGGATTTCTTCCAGACTTCTTAGCTAGTTTTTTTCTCCATTTCCCATAACCTTAACCTTTTCTTACTCTTATCATATCGAGGAACATATGTGTTAGAAAAATACATCTACACTTTCTCAGCATAACAAATAACATTCTCATAACTTTTCAATTATTTTGGTGGGTATGGATCTTCATAAAATCGATTACAACTTGGATTAAAATCTATTAATTTTACTATCAATTTCATGAACAAAATCTGGTATATACCTTTATATTCTTTTAAATTTGTCTTTGTATGTGGCCACAAAATCCTCATCTTTTTTCTCAAGTTCCATGAATCTTTTATTCAATATAAGTTGAATAGTATTAGGAAAACGTTTATATAGAAAAAAATTCTTAAAATAATCTCATTCCATGGAATAAAAAATCATATTTTCTCTCATATTATTAACTAGAGACCACCATTGATTAGATTCACCTTCAAAATGATAAAAGGAAAGGATTTCCTTTTGACATTAGAAACATCCCATGACTTCAAATATATTTTCCATAGAAGTGATCCATTCTCCATCCACCACTAAATAAGTGGTTACAATGAAACTAGAGGATATTGTCTAATAAAATAAAATAGTATCATCATGTTACACTAAGGTATATCTGGATACTCTATAACTTAGATTCGACCACCATTTTAACCTATATCAACTAATCCATTACTGTAAAAAATTGTTCTATTCCAATTCAAACCATATTGGGATGCTGATTTGAAAGGATATTTTCCTCTCAATGCCTTACTACAACAGCTCCCCTATTTCCTCTTCGATAAACCATTCTGAATAGATGTAGTTTAGATGAACTAACACGGTAATATTCAAATGAAATAACATAATAACCACATATTAAAATATCTTAAGTATATTTACTTATATTATCTGAACCTCTAAAATTTTCTAAACCCCACTCTGATATCAACTGTAAGGACCCAACCTTAAATATTACATATTCATGTTTTTCTAAACTAGAAATCACTTTATTTTCCCAATGATCTTTTAGGTTTATAGTTTTAGATAATAGTTTATAACTCTTACATAATAAAACCATAGATTTATAATGTGGAAACCTTAATATCCATTTTTACCACAATATAAAACATTAAAAATAATTTTTTATTATTTTCATGAAAAATCTGTATGAATTTCATATTGACTTCTTATTTTCTTATATCCATCCTTAAACCTGATGAATAACATTTTAAAAACTTGGGAAAAGCTAAAAATCTCAGTAAGAGATATAAAAAGAAGGAAACTGTTAGTCCAGGGAAAAACATGAAAACCCATAAAAAGTTTTCCTTTATCTTAATGATATTTTTTAGATAAAATAAATAAATTGAACATGAAAATCACATAAACTTTTAGCTCAAATAAAAACATTAATACTGGAACACCCCAAAAATTCCAAAAGAATAACATTTTATTTGATAACGTATGTTACAAAAAATACTAGGTTATCTTACATTACATGAAACATTTATTTTAGCTTTAGTTACATGAAACAATGAATTCCTTTGATAGCTTGTGTTACACCAAATTTTGGGTTCTAACAACCAACAACATACTATTAATATTATTATTTAATATATCATTTATTTCCTAGCCATTAGAATGGAGGGTATGAATTTGTTTAAATAACTTATGATAATATATTTTAAATATTTTTATTAGTCTTCTATTGATTATAAATAAAATATGAATCATTTGAAATAATTGTTTTTTGAAAAACTATATTTTTCTAAAAGAGAGTATAATCACGTTTGGTTCACATAATTTAAAATAATTTTTCACAATTTTATAAAATTTATTTTGAAAAATATACTTCATTTTTGAAATCAGGATACCTAAATTATATTAGGGTGAAGTTTTGGTATTAATCTAAGAAATTTTACATATTAAATTGAAGTAGGTGCTTTTTTATACAAATTTTAATAAGATTCAATTAAAAAAACCGTTAACATGTAAATTTAAATCCATTGAAATTCCAGTAATCTCAATTAAAATAATTGATTCCAACACAAATTTGAATAAATGTTATCACACGAAGAATAAAAATTAAATAGAATAAAAATAAAAACATTAAATAAATTTTATCAAAAAACTTGTGAAAATAAAACCAATATCAATTCATCATTAAGCACACAAAAATATATTTTTTCATCAAACATTAAAATAATGAAATTCATCACAAAAAAAGTCAATAATTCTCATTTATAAGATTAATATTTAATAAAAAGGACTTGAATTCCTAAATATGATGTTGAAAACGTGTAATAAAATAAATCTAAATCAAATTACCCCATACTTAAATATTTATTGTCCTTAGGAAACAACGTAGTCATTTTTAGTGGGTAATATTTAATCTCATGGGTGAAAAACTAGAATTCCACATAGAATTAGTCATTAAATAAAACATTCCCCATAGACTCTATCAAGTTGAAAAATTTGATTTTCCCCTGATGATTGAATGGTTTAAGTGAAAAATCGGTTTCCTATTTTAAAAAAAACTATTGACTTTGAAAATTTTGAAAATAATTAGAAATGCATCAATTTGAATCTAAATCAAAATTACAAACTTCTTTGTATATCCAAGTGAATAGAAACACTTAATTCATATCCATAATAATTATAAAATATATTTTTATGTGAATTTTCTTAATTAAAAATAATTATAAATTACTCATCCAAAAACTTAAATGTTAAAAGAATAAAAGAATAAAGAAAAAGAGGGTAGTCTTTAATTAAGATTTTAATTTAATAGACTATTTGGATGTATATTGTATGAGTTTAATTCAAACTAAAATGTTCAAAGCCAATGATAGTTTTATAGAATTCATAATTTTTTTTATCAATAATAAATTTTTCCAAAGGGATAATAAAAATGGCATGCTTAATTAAATCCATAGAGTAATAGATATTAACCTCCTCAAATTGGCTTAATAAACATCAAACTTAAGATAAATTCAAACCCATTGAAAGTGAAGGTAAAAGATTGAAAAATAGACAATTTAGAAGTATTTTATGTTTTTGTGGTGTATACAATAGTGAATAAAAATTTATATAATAAAGACACCCTCTCCCACACTTAAAACCAAAAATTGTCTCTAATATTGAATTAAAATATGGGAGATACAATTAACTAAAATTTATCTTAATCAAATTTGATATCATTATTAATTTAAAATCATGGTTATGGGGTACAATTCTATTCAATACTATGCAACCATAATCCCCATCACCTTTCCAAAATATATTTAAAAATGCATATGCATTTTTTTCTTTTTTCAAAGACACTTGAATTTTAAATTTATTTCAATATACAAGATGTTCGACATTAACTCCATAAAACAACCGCTTTGTGAAAATATACTCAAAATTTTTTTGGTTGTTCAAAAATTTTAGGGTGTCAACATTATATTTCAAGTAGGTTTATACTAATTTTTATTGAAATAGAATTAATCTATAACTAACACCCATGACTTGTATAACTCTTAACACTTGTGAAAAATTAAAAAATAGGTAAAATTTACCCACAATTTCTTATTGGGAGAAGATTATAATAAGATATCACTATCAAGGAAGTATGCACAAAAATAAAAAATTATTATTTAAAACAAAATGAAAAATAAAACTCCTTTAAAAGTGAATCATTAACCACATGAATTCATTAAAACAATTTAATTCTTACATTGAGTAATTTTTTTTGTCTGTAGTAGTAGATACTATAAGATAAAGAGGTGAAAATGATATTCTAAAATTTAATGTTCAAAAAATAAAATGACTAGAGATAAGGTTAAGTGATGTTTTATCTTAAAATATCAAACTAACAGATATTATTAACAATGAAAATTACTAGAATTTCACTCCATGTTTTCAAATGTTCTTCCCATGAGATACTTGTACATTTTTCTAAAAATTACCTAGAATCCATA
Source organism: Viscum album (assembly GCA_963277665.1). NCBI lineage: Eukaryota > Viridiplantae > Streptophyta > Magnoliopsida > Santalales > Viscaceae > Viscum > Viscum album. The sequence goes on from OY728159.1 coordinate 1,224,857,871, forward strand.
GAGAACAAGTTAATCCTAGGTTAAAAAAAATAGATTTATTTTTATTGAAATCAAAAGAAAACAGAATAAGGAAATTGGGTTTCCTCCCATGAAACACAAAATTTAAATTCTTCAACTATGCTTAATGGTTTCTCAATTTTCAAAGAAAGAGTTACCAGAAAAGTCCTTTGGATCCCCCATAAATGTAACACTTAATTATCAAGAAATTAACCAAGAAAGGCCAATTATCTTCTCTTATCAACTCAATGACTCCATTGACTAGCACTACAAGGATGGTGAATGGTCCAAATCACTCTGATTTAAGATTCCCAGAAAAAAGTATAATTATGGAATTCAAGATAAGAACCTTATGAGAATTATTAAAATATCTATTTTTGATGATATAGTCATGAAAATATTTAGTAATATCCCTTTAAATTCTATAATTTTCTTGGTAATCGCTCATAATATCATCATGTTCACTCAACTAAACCGATATATTCTCACCATAAGTCTTAAAATAAAAATTTAGGGACTTTAGTACCCAGAAAGTCTCTTTTTGTTGCTCCAAATTATAACAAAAAGACTTCCCAAAAATAAGTCTATAAGAAGATATTACTATAGGGGTTTTGAATGAATTTACTTAATCCCATAACGATTCTTTAAGTTTCAAATTCCAATCTTTCATAGAACTAGAAATAGTTTTCTCTACGATCTGTTTCAGCTCCCTATTTCAAATGTCATCTTATCCACTAGATTGTAGATGGTATGAAATTACAGTAATATGACTGCATCCATATTTTTCTATCAAATATTTAAAATTTTAATTTATAAAATGAGTTATATTAATTGTGATAAATGGATTTGGCACCCCAAAAAAGAATATATTTTCCTTTTAATAAATTTGATTACTCTATTAACTTGATTATCTGGATGTACCACAACTTTAACTGAAATAGAAACATAGTCTACATCCACTAATATATACTCATTACCATATGAAGATGTAAATGTACCATTAAAGTAAAAACACTAAACATTAAAAATATCAACCTCCAACATTCTGTTCTAAGGAATCTCTTGATTTCTTCCCACACTTCCTAGCCTCTAACACCCTAAGGTGATGAGAAAAAACTCTTTAAAATGGGAAACATTTATTCTTTTGGAACACATATCTAAAAAATACCGTTATCACACATCCTAAAAAAAGCGGGTCGTCCCAAAAGAAATAATTAAGTTCAACAATGAATTTACCTCTTTGATTTTATGTAAAATCCTTCAGAATGTCTTTGAAAACTAAAACATTCATTAAATCCTCATATTAAGCAATTTGTTTGATAGAAAGAGTGAGAAGTTTTTGATTTAGAAAGGAATAATTTATCACCCTTGGATCATCCTTTTTTATACTATTAATACTATAAAAATTATCATTCACTACATTTTATGCCCCATTTTTATATTTTATTTCTAAATAAAATTCTATCAGAAAATGTATCCATCTAATAAACCTAGGGTTGTCTACATTTTTGGACAAAAAGTGTTTCAAGGTAGAAATGTTTTAAAAACTATGACTTTGGAACCTATTAGGCACTACTTAAACTTTTATAGAGAAAACACTATTTCTAATAAATACTTCTCATTAGGGGTGTAATTTATTTTACAATTATCTATTAACCAACTATCATAATACACCACATTTCATTTTTTTATCTTTCCTCTATCCTAAAACTGCTCCTGCAACCATATCAGTAGAATTAAAAATATGTTCAAATGGAAACTTCCAATATGGTGTAGTGATGATGTGTAAATAAGTGAGTTTCTCCTCAAGAAGATTACAAGATTCAAGAATTTTTTCATCAAATAAGACAATATTATCTTTATATAGTCATGATAAAAGAGGCCTAATTATTTTAGGAAAATATTTTATGAATCCCTAATAAAAATCATCACGTATTATAAATATTTTAACTCATTTAAAATTTATAGGATAGGGAAGCTTCTGAATGACCTCTTTTTTTGCATTATTAAACACTATGCTTCTCCTAGAAACTTTTTTTCCAAGAAAATTACCTTTTGTATCCATAAACTAACACTATTACCAATTAACAACAATATTTTCATATAAAAATATCTCTAAAAAAAGTTCCAAAATTATGAAAAAACTTTAAAAAGTACTTACAAAAAGGGAAAATTCATCCATTAAAACCTCAATGATCCTCTCAATCATTCCTGAAAATATTTTCATCATATATATTTGAAAATTGGATGGGGAAATACATCAAAGAAAAGTCATTTTTATATTTTGTAACTCTATTTTGTTACAAGGGATGAAAATATTTAATTAAAAATACTATTTTTTTTAGATAGGTGAAGGGTACTAACAAGGATCAATGGAACTAGCCTAAACCGGACTATACACACCCGTCATATATTGTATAAGGCTTACACAAATTCCCTGCATGAATCAAAGGATTGGAAATCCCCCTTGTGAGTTACCTACATGAGGTACCTATACCGGGTACCTATGCAGGATACATCCTTTGACTAGGGTTCCATATTTTCTTATAAATACAACCATGGGAATTCTTATTTAGGATACTAGAAAAATGGAAGAAGCCACCAAACTCAGGTCGCACACCCCCTTCACTGAGGTTATAAAAAATACTTCAAGGAGATCTCCAAAACCTAAGAGAAGAGGGGAATTAAGGGGGATAGTGGGATCAATGTCCCATTAGAGTTTGAAACACAAGACACCTGCACGAGGACCCCTTTCCCCCTAGTTGAAAAGCACTAGAATGAAGGTCCATTCTCAAACTTGGGACCTGCACATGATCCTTATAGGGACACATAAGGAGACCATTAGTGCCAAGAGTAAGTATTTAACAAAGTGTTATTGTCCGGGTGGTCCACCCCAAGGAACTTCTAGCTCACATAGGCATAGCCCTGCATGAAGCACTTCCAAATCCTCCTAGGTAACCCTATGCAAATCACCTTCTTCTCAAAAAGCCTTAAAATATGCAAGAAACCTTCCAAGACCTCTTTGAATCCACTAGTAGTAGGGATAACCTTCCTTTGGATCACTTATTTTGAGGGGGACCAAATTGAATCCTCCACTGAAGACTCTATACTTGAACAACCAGGGAGAGAGCTACACCAGCATGTCTCCCATTAGGTTATGAATTCCATTGATTATTGGTTTCCCACATTTATACTACCAGATGAGTAGGGTCCTAGGGGTGCATTCAGTTATGAATCTAATTGGTTATGAGGACCCTAATCCTAGGGTTTGTTTTAGGGATCTTGTGGCTTTGGAAACCAGGGCTAAGACCATGTCCTTCCCTATTCCTCTCTAAGACTAGGGACCTCCCATTCTAAGTGGGGAGGGAGAGGATCACAATTGGTTTTCCATTTGAGTGTTAATGTCATATCATCTTCTCTTCTTTAGAACCCAGACCATAAAATACCTCTCAGAGTAAGCCATTGTCCTTTTCTTATGGTAAGTATCCTGATGGGTAGTTTGATGTGACTATCTTTGATATAAAGTTGGAGAGCATAGAGACACATCAAAACCCTTTCTTCTTCTCTAATGGGCCGACCCTGATTTACTAGCAGATGAATGATATTGTGTGGTTTACTATATCTCCTGCTTCCTCTTTTTTTTCACATTCGATTATGACTCCCGTGGTCTTAGTGGTTAGCTGAAATCCTAACATCCACACAATCAAATTCAGGCATTGGTAGATAATATATATTTGGATCTTCCTATCTCTTTATTAGGGGGCTTGCATAGGTTTAGGCCCTCAAATACAATTATTCAACCCATATGATCATCCTTATATATAGTGTAATCCCCAAAATCCTTCCTTGATCTTCAATAGTTCGAACTCCCAATGAAACAAGTAACTGAGAATATCTTATATGGTGTAAGTCTCTAAATCCTTCCTTTATCTTAAAAAGGGCCATACTCCCAATTAATAAAGTCATCGGAAATCCTCCTAGATGATGTAATCCCCAAAATACTTCTTTAATTCCCTCAAAGGGCCACATTACCTAGGATAAAAACCTTCATAGGGCCTCCGTAGGCATGGGTACTTGAAATAAAACTACATGGGATTTTATTCCCATCCAAATGGGATACATAGGAATCCTCCATGAGGTCCAAACCTAACACCTCAAAATAAACCCTAATTCTCTCTAGGACACATTCTCAGCAGGTTCATATCTGACTTGGGATCCCACATCCATTTTAGGTTTCTTGGATTTCCTCATAATTAGTCCCACACCAAAATTTGGCTAGGCCCTTTCCACCTAGATGTATTTTCTGCATTACATTAAAACTACATGGTTTGGTCCTCATCACATGACCTTAAAATGGATGATTTATCTCATTAAGTGGAACCAAACTATGTGGGTTTTGATTCCTTTTACAAGGATACATAAGAATCCCATATTATGGGTCTGATCCAAACATTAAAACAACTCCCATCTCCCTGGATGATGATAAACTTTAGAGAGCCCTACTACATGTATTAAAACCAGAAACATAGTAATAATTGGCTAAATAATATCTCATCAACACATAAAAGGGTACCATCAATGAAGAAACTCAAAAACATACATATATCTCCATATGTAAAGAACCATGGATACATACAGATGATATTAAATTCCATGCATGATAATAAATGATTGTTAAATCAAGTGTGGACCATTTTATACTTTTAAATTAATGAAGGATTCATGAATGTATCTTAAATATTTAAGAGAGTCATGTATTAGGCAATAATTCCTCTCAAAGTGGTGTGATGAGATCAAACACCCGTCCTATCTACCAAAATGAATCCCTAAGTGTCATCAGAACTATTTCCCAATGAACAAATACATTTTGAAAGTAGGTTTGTGAAACATCTCGACTAAGGGAAACATGGGTGTTTTCAGATCCATGAACACAACCTGTTGGAAATAACCCAGAAAATACAAGGGTATATATATAACATGAAGGTTAATCCCAAAAACACTAGAAAATTTTATTCTAACCCCACATGGTATTTAAGAAAAAAAATGGTGAACCCAACATGAATTCTTACCCAAGATGATAATGTCACCCACATGCCAGACCCCTTTTACTCTCAAAATTAAAGAGGTCCAAACAAAAAAATCAATTATAACTATTTTTGTTTAATGATATGATTATTTTTTGTGGTTTTATTATTTTTGTTTTTATTTTTTTAGGAACCTTTGATAATAACTCCATTCAATCTAAATAATATCATACCAGTTCTCGTAGACGTGCACATCAGCCACCATGCAAGCGGGGTCCTCAACTAAGTTGAGGACACCATCGCCCACCCAACATCTTCAACATTGGGTCTCAAATGTGTTGGTCCAAGATTACCAAAAAAATGGTACGATCCTAACCTTGGAGGATGCTCAACATGACCTCCTTATCAAGAATACCTACAAGTATTCCACTCAACGATGACTAGTGGTCTATAAGTAGGAGGCACCAATTGCCATATCCAATCGTTTTTGTGATCTTATCCCTGGAATTAAAGAGTCATGTCCTACCTTATCATAGGGAGGAAAATAAAGAGGCTAAAAAACTACCTCACCCAGAAGACACAAGGGTAATTTATAAGGGATCTTTCCAGTAATCACCACTGCCAGTGCTGTGTGGTAGTGAACCCTCATCATGATAAGAGTTCTATCCTCAAATGTCTGACCCATGTCATCCCAACGTGGGAATGGAAGATGGCCTGTTTAGGAAAAAAACTGTCAATAAGAAATAGGGCTACATTTCTATCCCATTTGGAGAGTCCCACCGACAATATACGATGACAAATAGTGAATAGGCACAAACACCTACTCACAATAGAAATCCCACCAGTCAAATTTGGTGGAAAACCATGAGTAAGAACAAGCACCTTCCCACACAAAAATATCCTACTATTATCCTCTTCTATAAGTATTCAAAGCCATCCAATCAAATTCAGCAGTAAACCATGAGCAGAAACAAATACATTCCCACATTAATCAAGTCCACCTGTCAAATTTGAAGGAACACCTTGACCAGGAACACATAGTTTCCTGCATCCATCAAGACTACTAGTAGCCTCATTTGGAAGCTTCTAGGGAAAGTATCTAGTAAGACCTGACATAAAATAGAAGGCAAACACAAATCTATACTCTCACATCTAAGTACTATCAGTATCCACCGCTATGAAATAGTGTATAGAAGAAGGTACACACCCCTACTCTAGCCATAGAATGGACATACATTCCCATTACAACCGCAAAAAGTTACAAATCACAACTTGAAAATGGTATAAGGGTAGACACAAATTTCTTCTCACATCCTACAAACCTACCAAGACATAATAACAACAATGACAGTGGTATAGGGGTTGAAACAATACTCTATCCCCAAAAATGGGGTGGCTCATCAACATGTCACTCCAGAGAATACACACAAAAAATTTCATATCTAGTTGGTCCATGGGCCAAATTACCCCATGATTTATGGAAACCATATGGGGTCCATAAACCTATTCCAACTGGAGGTAATCTGCCTATTCTTATGACCACTCTGAGGTAGGCACAAAATCTTGCCAAAATTCTAAAAACCTATCAGGAAATTATTCTAGAAACATGAGAGCTAAGGAAACAGGCTTCCATATATAAAAACCGCTTTCCCTAGCAAGCATCCCCAATCACTCGCAAGAAGATACCCAAAAAGAAGTCTCACAAGAGACAACTAGAAAATTAAGTTTAAATATAAAATCCTGATATGCTTAATGACCGAGTTCTTGAATCCCTCATATGCTTATCTATAATATCTTAGTATCCTAATATCATATTACTAAATTATGGGAAGAATATTATTAGTTATGGAGTTCCTCTCCAGACACCTCACTATGAAGGTTTTTTCATGTCCAAAATCCAATCATTCTTGAGATTCCGTCTCCTAATGAGAGACATGAAATCCCTCGGCATGACCATAAGATCAAATAAAAACTAGGTCCTCCCTTACTATAGTCTTCCCTAAAGGTCCTTCCCAGGGTATACACTATAGGAAATATCCTCATAGTATAACATCAATCTGTGATGGTATTCCTCCCCATAATGACATTTCACTTCATTAAGAAGGTCATCCCCTTGGAAATTTAATGTTGATAATTCCCTACTACTATGAGGCAATTGGGAAAATGAGTCCAGTTATGTCTGATGCCTTTTAATTGACTAGTGAAATCATTTATCAGCTAGAATACATCTGAAGGTGACAGTTACTCTCTGAACCACCCTTGGACTGCTTTCCTTTCAATGTGATAGAGGAGGTCTATACCAATCTCACTATTTATAATAAATCACTGGGGAAGAATCTGATTTGGTTGGACCATGTATAGGAATATCTAAAAAAAGATGAAGAATAAATTTTAAACATGGGGAGATAGTTAGATAAAGACAATATACCAGTTATGTTCTGGGCTTTAGCCACTCCACAATACAACATTCCAGAGGCATTGTTGGAAGATTGTGCGTACAAAATACAACTCTATATATGGAACACTCCTCATCACCTGAGAGAAAATGTATCAAATTATAGTGAATATATAGACCATGTTAAGGTAATAAAAGGGATACACCACCAAATTGACTTGGTGGTGGTACTAGCTACATGACATCCAAAATTGGGAAAACAATAAGGATCTCTTCAACATTCATGTCTCGATGCATCAGAAGGATTGGGTGAGATTTCCACTAATGCCCTATCTAGTATTAATATAAGTGGATGGGGAGAATATAAAGAGTGTCATTTCACCAAACTTCATGATCAGAAAATCCCACCAAAGTTAACATTGTGTAATGTTATAGCCTTGGATCAACTCCAATAAATGGAATCTATTAACAACTAGAGATATTCTCAACAAAAAGCAGTCTCTAACTTACTATCACCAACATCAGGCTAGAACATAGCAAAAAATTAGAATTATTTTTCATTAGGGATATGAAAATATAGAGAAATCCTCCCACTCAAGGTAATCTAATAATTATATAGCGTAGAATTCAAAAATAGTATTAATGTCCTCATAAGTAGGTGGTTTAGGTGAAAACCAAAAAAGTGAACCAATTCCATATTCGAACACGAATTTGTAAAATCAAGAAGACAGAAGAAGAAGTAGAAACCATAGAAATATAGGATTAAACTGAGCTTTTAGGGATGGGGGCTTTTTGAACACACCATTCAAGGTTAGAAAAACAAACTCAAAAGGTTTTGGAAATCAAGAGGAAACAGACCCAATCGACAAGGCTGGGGGATTTTTTACCTCAACAACCTCCTCTTTAATAGAATTTAGAATACTCTTGATTAAGAGGAATTTTGAAGAACAAATCCTCCTAGTTCATCCCATCTTGTATCCTCACTGGGAACACACACAACCAAATTGTATAGATATTCCATTCGAATTACTATCCTCCAATTAGTCCCAAAAGAACTAGCATAGGAGAGTAAAAGGACTCAAAGAGGGTAAAGAAAAAGGTGGTATCATAAATAGACTAGTTAAATTCCTATAATGTTCTATGCATAAGTGAATTTAATCAACACCTTCCATGTTTACCTTGAAGAAAATGAGTCCAATACAAAGGATAAAAACGAGGTAGTCTTAGTTAATAATACGGTCCACACTAAAATTATTGAAGGAGGTGTGCATACCCAAAACTAGAAGATTGATCTAGATTTGACCATTCCCTCAACCACTCCATTACTACCTCCTTAAAGAGAGTTTACTAAATAAAAAGGGTAAAAGTAAGGTTTCACCTATTGAAGATGTTGAACTGCTTACAATCAAGAAAAGATTTAATCAAAAAGAGGAAGAATTGAAAGAGTTGAAAAGACTCAAAAAATAACTACTCCAAGGAAATATTCCTACTAGATATATTTTTCAAAAAAACCCCAACTGTCACTCCCAAGTAGTGTAACTCCACAAAGGGGGATTAACCCAAAAAATCACATGGAACCAGAACATATGCTCAATTTTTGGGACTAACGAACGATATTTTTTGACCCCATGATAATGAGGTATCAAGAGTTCACTCTTCTAGGCATGCAAATAGGGCTGGGTTAGGCACACCCTTATAGGACATACCCTATAGGTTACCCACCATTAGAACAAGTAGAGCCACCTCATATGGTGATACTTGTTTCCTCCCCTTCTCGTGATCCTATTAAAATAGGTTTCCCTAAAGTGATCCTCAATACTATTGAGTTAATAACAACACGATTGGAAGATATGGAGGAATGTATTGCACCAGTGTAGCTAGAAAATAGGCCTTACCCTCAATGGGTGGATCTGATCCACCCCCACAAAATTTTTGGAAACCCAAATTTCCAATTTTTTATGGTTTGGGGAACCCAAAGCAACATTTGATACATTATATGTCACTTTGTGATCTCATGATGGGGACCCCTATACAACAAGAAGTAGTGAAACTCAAATGATTTGTACAAATACTACAAGGTCCAACCATTGTATGGTACACCCATTTTCCATCTCAGTCAATCATAGGATGGGAAGTCCTCCATCAATAACTTCTCTTATAATTTTTATCAATGTTATAGAATACAATTTTCCTTTACCTCTAAAACTATAAACAATAGTATAATGAGAGGGTCTCATATTTTATTACTCGATATAAAGGGTTGACCTACTCCATGAACCTAAAAATTCCCCTAGAAGATTTGTTGTCTATCTATATAGATAACCTCTTTGAAAAGTTTTGTAAACTACTCATCCCTATGAATTATAGAGGAGGATTTCAATATCATACTGAAGTTTCCAAAAAATGTAATATTGCAACTTACACACAAAGACCAAGTCTTGAGTAATTTTAGTATCTCAAGGGAAGAAAATGAAAAAAGTAGGGGGTTGCATTATTATTCTTATTCCATCCCCAACCTGAGATTCAGCTCAGAAACCCATGACATATAATGTAGAACCTCCCTATGAGAATTGTCAACAATTCCCTACATGCTAGGATGATTGATGGGATTTGAGGTGAAACCAGTTTGAGGAAATAAAGAATAGGGTTTACTCATTCAGAGATGATCAAGTACCTAGATACTTCATCATAACTTTATAAAACAACTTGATCATGTTTCAAAAGCCCAAGAGTCCTCATATGGATATTCTCAAAGATCTCCTAAACTATTTCTCCATACAATGAACATTGTGGAAAAATATTTTGGAATTCTTTGTTTTAAAATACATCCTATAAAAAATGGTGGACTTTGGATGAGTAAACATGTTAAATCCACCAGAATAGGTAGCATGTGTGTCTACTGCCAATCTATATAGATATGGTGAATGAAAGGAAGTTACTAATTAAGGTATGAAGAAGTTCAGTGATTGGATGGTTAGAAAATATGATCAACCAAAATCATGCTATCCTTCGAGAATAGTTGAAAACTCCAACTATACCCCGGTCAACTTCTGTGAAAACACAACTGAATCCATCAACACCACAGTCATCCAAATTAAAGTATTACAAGAAAAAATATAGATGTAAAATAAAGAATAAAATAGAGGAAGTTGAAACTATACTATGATTGAATTTGGATTTGAATCTATCAGAATTCATTCCCGAAGTCTGAAAAGCATGGGCCCCACCCCGCTAAATGGTACAACAAGAGTCGACCCACCATATGGAGTCCTCATTAGATGAAGAGTTTATCTTTAGTTCCCTTAATGTTATTCACTTAATGGATCCTTTCTTATATGATGAATGTGACTATAAACTCGAATTATCTACATTGGACTGGGGAATAAGGGGAAGTGTCCTTAAGTGTTGAGGATATAAGGGAATATACGGTCTTGATAGAAATCATTGCTCCAACCATATCCATGGTTGGACCATCTATATGGCTAAAATTCATAGAAGAGACGTCTAGTGAGGTTAATAGTATAAAGAAATCTCCCAAAAATGTGTCGAGAGGTCACCTAGATCTGGTCATCTTGGAATATCGGTTAGAGGATATGATGTCAACAAACCATCCTTAGTTCATAGGTATACGTTGTAGAACCAACCCACCATGGAGAAAAGTTACTAGAACTCTTGTTCCAAGGGATGATCCTCCTACAACAAGTACTTTAGTTCCTATAGTGACTGAAAAAGAGCATCCCTAACCTAGGAATAATATAAATTTAGCCTAAAAGTATGAATTTTGGAAGAAATTATCCCTAGTTCCAACCAAGTTGTCAAACTTGGATGCTCTAAGTCTTTAAATGACCAATAGAAGGAACTTGTAGAGGTTTTACTAATCCCTAAGGAATTTGAAGTGAAATTTGACACTACTGAAGTAAATCATGTAGAGATAGATCCTTATGAATTCCACATGATCATATATTTCATGGAGTAGGAAAAATATATACCTATATAAGGATATATCATACATTTTTAAATATCTGAAAGGATGAATGAAATTGATATCTGATGATCTTTCATCGAAAATTACTCCGGAGTTAATCTCATTCTGGTCTGAACACTTATATGACTGGGTTACAACAAGTCCCAATTTTCCCCTTATATTATGAAATTACCAAGATATGAAAATTTTGAACAAAATCCTATGGGTGGAATCAAGCTTAGGGCCTAGTTTTAGGACCTTTCATCTGACTCATTATTTCTGTTTTTTTGGAAAGACATGGCTTTCAACATTCTGCTGTGAAGACCATTATTCCATAAGCATATGGGAATCCACTCAAAATACTATGAATGTATCAAATATATCATTAATTAAAAAATTGGGACATTTTATGGGGATAAATACCCACTAAAATCTTGAAAAACTATATACATTGATATAGGGTTCTACCATAGGGAAGGGAAGCAACCCATGACCAATGGTGTTTCTCGGGTCATGGCCCCAAATGGTCTAGAAATGAGGTTGTCCAATACCTTTAAAGATCTAAGTGAAGAATATGTTCTACCTATCCATCAAAATGAAGTCGTGGGCCCAAAATCAGGTGCATGTTTTACAACCTTCATGACATCAATCATGAAAACCGAGCTTAGTAGTGCTGAAAAAGTCATGGACCCTCAAGAAAGTTGTAGAAACTTGAATAAAAATTCCCTCATTCTGTCTATAGATCCCCAATAGATCCCTACCTCACCATCCAATCCAAAATAGAATAAATATACTTCTTATCTATTCCTCACTCCACCCCTTCATATATTTGAAAAGACCCTGCATTTCTAGCATGGTCATAGGGAGCCACTTCCTCTTTTAAATGTCGAAATTCCGAATCCCCTCACAAGTCTTGAGAATTTACTCTATTACCTACTTCCCCTCAGAATAAGGTGGATTAGGAAGGGAAAGAGGAATAGGAAGAGTAGGAAGACCTTAGGGATTCCCCTCCAATATTTAATGGAGGTGTATTTACCATAATTGATCAAATCAAAGAAATAAACCTAGGTATAGAAGAAGATTCATGTCCTTATTTGATCAGTGTGGCTATGTATTCCAAAGAACAAGAGGTATATACCTCCATTAAGCAACATCAGTATGTGTTCTCATAGAATTACATAGAAATTATATGCCTCGATCCCAAGGTGGGCACTCACCACTTGGGCTTTCCATCCATCCAAGATATATTTTTTATTAAGAGAGAGGCCAAAAGCATACATGAAACGCCCCCAAACTAAGGGGGTATAAAATAATGTAATCCGAGGGAATCCCCTCTAATTAAGTTCACTGTCTCTGGTTTCAAGCTAATAGGAGTAATGAGGCAGGAGAACCCCACCAGTTGAACCGCTAAGGAAGCCAATTGATCCGCAACTTTGTTTCCCTCCCACCGAGAGTGGGAAATATGAATGGAATCCCGGATCAGATTCCTACACTGCCTCATAGTGTACGGTATGGACAATGACACACCACACTTTCCCATCAGAGAATCATGAAGGATAATGGAGTCTGTCTCGGCCTGTGATATAGATACACCCTCCTGAGCACACAAAACAAGCCCCGTGAGAATGGCCAGTGCCTCCGCCAGAATAGGATTACCCATGCACAGACAAGAAGAGAAGGCCAACCTCACATACCCATGAGAATCCCGAACCACTCCACCACCTTTCATAACCCCAGCCTTGCATGAGCCATCTGTGTTCAGCTTGAATCTAGAACCAGGGGATGCCATGACACCCAACTCCCCCGTGCCTCCACATTGGAAGAAGGAAGCTGAGGTCCCCTTACCTGAAGCCTACTAAACACATCAGCATCCATCCATTCCATATGCACAGACATCCAGTCCACTTGGGCTTTCCATAAAATCATTGGGGATATAAATAGGTATCCAGAAGGACACACCTCACTCACACCACTAAAATTGAGACTGAATTTGATAAAACTATCAAAGAAAATTTCATTTTTTAAGTTTAGTATCTTAAATGGATAGACAAAATAATCCTAAAAAAGAAGAAGAATGGGAAAATTAGGGTTTTCATCAACTTCAGAGATCTCAACTGGCACTATCTGAAAGATGATTTCCTAGTCCCAATCATAGAGCTACTAATGAATGTGATGATAAGATATCAAGGCCACTCCTTTATAGATGGATATTTGGGGTATAATAAAATATGAATGGATCAATAAGATAAATAATCCACCACCTTTAGGACACCTCAGAGAGTTTTGTTATATTTGATAATTCTATTTGGATTTAATAATGCTAATGGTACATGACAACGTTCCATGAATCACATTTTAACACCCTTCATAGGGAGGTTTATTGAGCCACATCAATGACCTGTTGGTTAATTATCGATAGAGTTCTAACCACTTGGTTGATCTTGATACTATATTCAATAAACTATGACACCATAAACTGAAGATGTACCCCTTGAAATTTGATTTTGGGGTCACCTCAAGGAAATTTCACGGTTTTTTCATACACTATTGTGGAAACAAAGTTGACCCTAAGAAGGAAAAAGATATCATCAAAATTTTATCACCTCAGAACCTCAAGGATTTGAGAGGCCCATCGGTACATGTTGCCTACATTTAGCTCTTTATAGCCAATCTTGAAGGAAAGAGTTTTCCTTTAACTGAATTTTGGAGAAGGGGGTCACATATCAGTGAAAGAATTACTATCAAGAAGAATTTGACAACTTGAAGAAATATCTCTTGAGTCCATCGTGGATAATGCCTCCCATTGAGTAGAATCAACCAATTCTATATGTGATGGACCTAGAGTGATCACTAAGTGCATTATTTACACAAAATAATGATGTTGGGAATTAAAAAATTATTTATTATCTCAGTCAAACCATGTATGACACTAAGACTCACTATTTAGCTATTGAGAGGAGCTACATGGAATTAATCTTCACAGTTAAAAAACTAAGGTATTACCTACAGCAAGCCATGGTCCATTTGGTCTCTCATAATAAACCTCTCAAATATATCCTCATCCTTTTATGTTTAAAGGATGTTTGGTATGATGGGAGGTTATTATAATTCAGTTTGATATATAGTTTACACCTTAAAAATTGGTAAAAGGATAGACTTTGGAAGATTTTTTCATAGAACGACCGTATGTAGAAACAAAATCATTATATTCTGATTTTCCAAAAGAAGATATATTTTTTTATCCCGGATGGACCCCAGATATGGGAAATTTAGTTTTATGAGGCATCCATAAGTCCAACATGGTAGAGAATGGAATACCACAAGCTCAAAAAATTTAGGTTAGGAGTTGTGTTTATCTCTCTAGAAATGGAAGGATTTCCTTACTCCTTGTTTTCCAAATTTTTTTTACAATCAATGAATAAGAATATCATGACCTCATTTAAGGTCTAGAAATGGAACTTTAAATACTAGAAGTCCACCTATAGGTGAAAAGTGATTTAGATCTAGTAATCAAATAAATCAATGATGATTATTCCATCATAAAAAAGAGCTAATCCCCCTACTAAACAATATACGGGGGTTAATGGAATAATTCCCCTCAAAGAAAATAATGAGTCACATCCCATGATCACAAAATGCTTATGCAGATGCATAGGAAAATATAGCTATGACTTTGGAAGATCCAAAGCAGGGTGAATCATTCATCAACATCATGTCATTGAATGGTGTCACGTCTTTATCATGTCATCATGGAAGAGATCAATGTGGTCCATCTAATTCCTGAACCATATGGTCCAATGACTGGTTGGATGATACCCACCATAGACTACATTAAAAATAGGGTTATCTCATCAAACAAATCTTAAAAAGAGTAAACCCGAAGATGAGTGAACAACTTTAATGTTTATGGTGGCCCAAATTATCAAAAGTCCTTTATAAATAAAGATTTGATGGAGTCCACCTCAAATTCATTGGCATAGAAGATTCCAATTATATCATGAAAGAAGTACATACCGGATCCTGTAGTTCCCACCAGTTAGGTTATTGGCTCTCCAATCAAATATGAAGGCTTGGATACTTCTAGCCTTCTTTGATGTATGATAACATAGAATTAACTAGGAAATTTCATTCCTAACAAGTGCATGCTAACTTCATCCATAAACCCCCAGAGTTTCTACATAGAACCAAATAGTCCTAGCCATTTTTTGTATAAGGAATGGATATTTTAGGGTCGTATCCTCTATAAAAGGAAAAACTATTCAAATACATCCCAAATGCAACCAAATTATTCTCTAAATGGCCTGAGGCAATACCCCTCAAATAAGTCAGGTCCAAAAGAATTGTTATCTTTATGAAAGATAATATCATTACTAGATTTTGTGTTCCTCATATAATAATGATGGAAAAAATGAAAAATTTATATTTACCAAGTTTGATAAGTTGCATTAATAGTATAATATCAAATAAAAATACTCTTCCCACTATCATACAGTGGCTAATGGAAACCAATAGGCCCTAAAAAATACCATATCTAACTTACTCCAGAAGATGATGGATAAAGATAAAAAGTCTTAGTCTGATAAGATATTTCCTGAATTGTGGGCCTGCTAAACTAGAACCTATACCATCACATGGGAAACCTTATATTAACTTGTATATGGAATCAAATTATTCCTGCCTATTGAGGTCCGATTTCTAGCACTCCATGTTTCCATTTGTGATCAGTTGTCCATAGATGAGTAAAATCCAAAAAATTACTAGATGAATTGGAGAAAATCGATGAGAAAAGATTTCATACCTTACATCACTTATAATTTCATAAAAATTGGATAGTGTGATATTTTAATAAGAAGTTCCACCTCTATTTATTTCTCCAAGGACAACTGATATGGGTCCTTTAGGAATCCAATGATACTAGGGAGGAATCCTCCAATGTTTGAACCAAAGTGGGATTGAACTTATTCCATACACAAGGTCCACTCTAATGAAGATTGTTCCTTGAACTCAATAGATGAATAGTTCATTACAACCCCTACCAATGAGAGGTTACTCAAAAAGTAATTTTTTCTAAAAAAGAGCGAAAAATCTCAGTTATACAACATTAAACTACGTAATTGTTCTTTATATCATGACCATAAAAATCATGAAATTTCATCCATGTTTCAAGAAAATAAATTGAATGACACCAGATGTTTTTGTTGTGTGACATTAAACTACATAGCATCATGGTCCTATATGAATGATCTTAAAAGGCACACCATATAGACCTAATCATATGACCCAAAAATATAAGTCATCATAGTCTGAGTTGTAAGACTTTAAACTACACATTGTAATATCATAATTATAAGATGATAAACTATATGATAAAAAACCTGTCGTAAGATGTAAAAATGCATGGTTCATGTACTTTTTGCATGACACAAAACTTTTTTACAATTAAATCCATGATTCAACTGATCATTTCCTTCGTTGCCGGAATCCCACCCCAAATTTCTTGAAAATCTATGTATGGCATGATTTTTTCTATCACAAGATACATAGAGACATATGGATATCCAATCTTGGGTCTAGCCATGATATAAAAAAAATCCCCCTTCCTATTTATAGGACATACATGTATAATGATCCTTTTTAATGTATAATATGGCTTTATTCTCACTATAATGATATACATAGCAATGCATGAATCTTACATCCTATCCTACCAACACAAAATTAAAATTCCCATATCCTTCATTTTTATCACCTTTGTATGGTGGAAGAAACCTTTTCCGCTCCTTGTTTCTCTCAACGAGCATAGATCCTGTAGGATTAGGAGTTTTAGTAAATGATCCCCCACATGATCAAGGGATATTAATTCCTACTGGGGTTACTTTGGTCCTGGTCACTAGACCATAAAACGTACACCATATGTCTATGCCACATGACTTTAAACTGCATGGTTTCTAAAGAACAACATGTTTATTAATTCTCATTCCCATGATATATGTAGTGATTCTCAGATCCTACATCCTACTCCATACGTAATATGGGAAATCCCACACTCTCTTATAGTATGAATTAAATCTACATAATATAATCCAATATGGGTTCTCACCCCATTCATGAGTCTTTATTAAAAAAATACCCTTCACCACATAATAATTCAATCAGTATGGGGAGTATTTTCTAGAACTATGAGTGGATTAATTATTTATCTAAATAGATATTTAGTAACAACTAATTCCTGCACCCTATTCCAACTACAATATTCTTTTTCACATCGAGTCACCTTCATCCTTACTCTATAATGTTAAACCGCATTGCTGATGTCCCTTCAACTTGACTTTAAATTGCATGGTTTCTCAAGAATTATGTGTGGATTGATTCTCATTATAGTGAGATACATAGTGACTCCTAAACATCATGTCCTAGTCCTATCCATGAGGTAAATAAAATATACCCATATCATATATAAAAATAATGATACATACAAGAGATCTTCATTTGGGTTCCCTCATTCATGGGTCCATCAAGGAAACATAATTTTCACCTCTTACGTGTGTGTAAAATAAATGTAAGGGACTACACTTAATGGTTGATTTCAATCCAAATCATTCCTTTTTTCTCATGCATATTTCATCCACACATCATACTCATAATATTAGACAATTTTAGATCTTCATAATCTTTCCCTAGCTATCAGAAATAGAATGCCTAATAACCAGGGACACCTTTTTATAACCATATAGTAACACAGCCTAGTTGGATTTGCATAATTCACCCACTAAAAGGGATATTCAGAAAGGGTATTCTACTATTTGAATATGTGGTAATGTTCCCTTTTTGTCTTTTCATAAATTCACCCACAAAAGGGGTTTTTCAATGAGAGACACACTCATCCTTGGTATAAGACTCTTTTATCTTTGTAAGACCCAATGGAATCAGGATGGATCCTGATATTCGGACATGATCTATGGTTATATCTTCTATGATTTTCCCATGCCACTTCTCCCAACATAAGAACCCCCAAGATCTTGGTTTACAATTTCCTCCCTCGTGTATAAAGTATGAAAAAAGAATCTTGGTCTGGTAGGCCTCATATTACTCATTGTTACCATAATTTTATGGTCATATTCATATGACCTAAAACTATGAGAACCATATCATCTTTATTTATCAAAATTAAAATACATAATAAACCCTAACAAAAATAATTTAAACTACATGGTTTTATAGAACTACTTATGGTTGGATTCTCATCCAAATGAGATACATAGAAATGCATGGACCCTATGCATTAGGCCTATCCACAATTAAAAAAACCTCCTCTATTTTATTTCATTTTGGATATACCTTCATATGAAAATTTCCCCCCATTATTGGGTAATTTTAACTTTAAATTCTCCTTCCATATTTAGGAACCTTCCTTTTACAAACTAGACTCCGTGTTTTGGGAAATATGAATCCCCATAAACTTTATTCGGCCATAGTTAATAGAAATTCTATATCGTGGGGACACCTTTTTATGACTGTACAGTAATATATCCTAGTTGGATTTTCCTAATTCACCCACCAAAAGGGAATGTGAACTTGAGGATACATCTGTTTGAATATGCATTAATATTCCCCATTTAGCATTGTGGATGTCACCCACTAAAAAGGGCCCATCAACCTGAGGTACATTCATTCCTAGGAGGTAGCTCTTCTATCTCTATAATCCCCAAAGAAAATTTCATCCCATATCACTCTTAATATTTGGAGGCCCCTAGATTAATGCTTAAAGCCTTCCCTTTAAAACCTAAAAATGATGTCACATTATCGAATAGATTACCTTGAAAGGGAGAATCCCTAATATTTTAGTTAGAGCTAAAGGAACTTAAATAATAGCCCCCAATATAGTTTCTTCTTGACATTAAACTACATAGAATAAACATACTAGTCCCAAGATAGTAAACTATAAAATAAATTCCTTGCCTTTAGATGTTGAACTTCATTGTATATGTCCTGGTCACACAACATTAAAATACATGATGCTGCAACTATTGTTAGAGAGGGTCCTCCCCCTGATTTCAGTCATTTAATATAATGTACCATACTTTACACAAGACAAATTCATTTAGTTGTGGTTTTGCATTTATGGATAATTCCAATAAATATGATCTCTTCATTATTAGACACATCCACTTGGAAAACCACCCTTCACGGTCTTGAGTAATCTGGATCTTCAAAAACTTCCCAACCATTGGTAATAGAATGTCAGAATACCTAAGGACACATTTTCTTGATTATTTAGTAACATTCCCTAGTTGGATTTGTATAAGTATCCCACCAAAAGGGACGTTCAACTAGAGGATTCCATTGTTTGAATATGCAGAAATATACCCCAGTTTTCTTTGCATAAATTCACCAACAAAAGGGGTTTTCAACTAGTGGAACATTAATACTCAGGAGAGATCTCATATATTCCTATAAGCCCAAACAATATTAAGATCAAAATCACTTTCTGAATTTTTTCCACATCACGACCCATCACAGTGGGGCCTGCGCCATGACTCCCCAAGCCCGCCTCCAATAGGCCAGGGGCTGGTGACTAGAACCGAGTAAGCATATTACTAACATGGGAGACATTTCCTATGTACCTGTACACACGCACACATCTCCAAGCCCACAATGATGAAATGTAAAAACCACTAAGGAAAAAAAATGCATGCATACAACTAAACCCAACCAATAGAGTACAACGAAAGTTAGAGTACTAAAAAGTAAACTGGGCCAGAATAAAAGCCTACTAAAAACAAGAGTCTGAAGACTGCAAAGTCCAACCTGTAAACACAAAAGGTACTGAGACTACTGCTCGTAGCCGTAGGAATGCCTCGGCTTGTAGGGAAATCAGAAAGATCGGTCCTACCCTGGTCCGCCCTGGACTCTGTCAAAAGGTTTCTCATCTGCACAAGACACCATACGTGTGGGCACGACCCGTGTAGGGGTGAGTATAACAATACTCAGTAGAGGACCCCGAAAACCACAAAACTTTACCCAAAGTAAAGGTACATTCATCTATGCACATGGTATGTCTACAGAACATATAGAACAAACCAGATATACACAAAAAACCAGACCCATAGTCTAGAGACAAGTTGCACAACCGTATACCCCTGTTAGGGATTCAGTTCGACGATTCTGCGAAGCAGTCATCCCGGGAGAACAAACTCCACAAGTCTTACAGCTCTGATGACATCCATACGAGAAGTACCATACATCGGGAACCACCACGAGAGGTAGTCACACTCATTATGGGAGACACACTCTAGAGTCGGAAGATTTCCGATCGATAGAAGCACTCATTATGGGAGACACACATATGAGTGGGAAAGATCACAATACACAGATGAGGATCACTACCAGGGCCATGGAAGATACCGTGACTCATCCGGATTCACCAGTTGGGTGATACAATAGATAGGTAGGGGATCAATGCCCGGTAGAGTTGGTCACGCCGATGCTTGACTCTACCTAGGGTCAGTAATGGATAGAGGATCTCGATCCGGGCCTCTCGGATGGATGCCTGACTCTATCATAGAAAGTCCTGCTGAAGGGATCATAATACTTTGTGAGGAAATGATTCCTGACCTTCAAGTGAATGAGAAGAAGGGGCACTAACCCAAATGAAAGATGTCCAAAATACGGTGAACTAGAGGACCATGCCGTTTTCCAAAAAGTACATGACGTGTAGAAAGTTACACACCGTGTTGTCTGACCCCAGGTAGTGCCCGTGTACAAAGGCCCGTGTCGTAGGCTGGTCATGTAGAAAGAAATGACTACATGGCATGTAGTATAATGTACACGCCATGTACGAGTGACTGGGTTTGGCCCCGTGTACGCAGCCTATGTGCCCGTACACGATCATCCACCCGTGTACTCCAACCCTTGTAATCAGCACACGGGGTGACCCGCGCTACTGGCCTCGCCTAGCCGTGTGATGGAGTACATGGTCATGTACTCCATCCTGTGTCTGTGTACCCCCTGGGTACATGCTGAGTCCCACGTAACTGCCTCTGCCATGCTGTACAGGCCGTGTCCCCTGAAGCCGTGTAGACCATCCCGTGTCTGTGTACTTCCAAAAATAAATGCCGAGCTTATGGGAAAGTTCAACATGCCGTGTGACTAGGGTCACACGCCATTAGATTCCTATATAACCCTCGAAACCCTATCCACCACTAGTACTACACTGCGTGTTCTTCAAATGTACATGCCGTGTATTCAAGAAATTTCCAGAAACACAAACTTCCGCCATCGTGCCTCCTGTGATGATCCGTTTGTCGATCCGGCCGTCGGATCGCTGCGAAACTTCCAGGTTTCTTTTGACCTGACACCACGAAGATAATCCTGATGTTTTTGGACCTCCGATCGACTTTGAAAACATGATTTGATCTTCCCACGCGAAGAACACTCGAAGAACGCCTTTTACCAATCCAGTCTGATTCATCGTCCGCCATCGTCATGACACCACTGCAAGGTTGTTGTGGTGTCTAACCTTCGATTTGTGATTTTTGCATCATGGAATGGGTGCACAACGATCCATTGTTCATTTCCCTACGAAGAACATGAAAAACACACGAGAAAATAAGGGGGAGAAATCCAATAAACAAAGTGAGGAACGAACCCCCACTTTCGTTCTTCACGACGTTGATCCGCTCCCGTTAGCAGGCTTAAACGGAGTAAGAATCAACAATAACAAAACAACATGGATCAATTCCCCAAATCATCCCAATAAAACCCTCCCACATGAATGAACGAATCCGCGGATCAAATTGTTCATGGTTGATCCGCGTTGGTCATTTAAAATAAAAAACAGGTCAAAAAATTCAAATAACAAACCCCTGCCTCAGCTGGGATAGATCGATGACGAAGGTGTCGTACTGCCGCCATCATCGAGATCCTTCAACGTCATTGGCACAATGATTATCAACTCCGATCCGTCGTCGTTCTCCGTTGAGGGTTCACTCCAGCGCTCTGCGGATCCTCAAGCGATTTCTCCCAAAAGTTCATCAATCGACCACCAATCGCTTAACCCATTAAAAAGGGAAACATGATTGGAATTTAAGATATGCTACAGTATTAATGAATCCATCTTTACATTCTTGAGTCATTATGTCGCGTCATTAAAAAGGAAACAGATATCCCGTCGCTGCGCTGCCGTAGATGTTTCCATAAAAATAAAATTAACATTTAACAATTTGTTTTATTTTAATTTTACTAAAAATGTTCGAAAATTAACTTTTTACCTCGACCCGCGCCGGTCAAGGTTAGGCTCATTCTTTAGTAAAGTCATCATCCCAGAAGAAATGATGCCCTTAGATTTTTAATCCGGGCATCTGTTTGGAAACTTCCACAACCGTGCACAAGTGCCGACTCACTTAACTTAAAAAAAGTTCAAACCACTATTCCGGGCTCACTGAACCTAATAATTATGTGCCGTCTTCACACCCGGTCTCGAAATAATTCCATATAATTTTTAAAAATAATACACGGAAAAATATGAGACATTACATTCTCCCCACATTTGGGCTTTACATCCCCAAAAATCAAAAACAACGGCTACTCAAAAAGATGCGGGTACTGGGCACGAATCTGGGCCTCTCGCTCCCATGTGCTCTCCTAAAGATTCCCATGCTTCCACTGGATTCACACCAAGGGAATTGATTGCCCACAAAGGATCCTCTCCTACTGATCCTCGATCTCCACCGGGTACTCATCAAAGGCCAGTCCATCCTCGATGTCCAGCTCTCCCCAGTCGATGATGTGTGATGGGTCGTGCACATACCTCCTCAGATGTGACACGTCGAAGAAATCATGTACCCGATGCAACTGTGGTGGTAGATCTAGGTGGTACGCCACCTCACCAACTTGGCACAGTATCTGGAAGGGTCCGATGAACCTCGGAGATAACTTGCTACCTCATCCAAATATCTGTAACCCATGTCAAGGTGAGAACCAAAGAAAGACGTGGTCTCCCTCTTTGAACTCTAGAGGCCTCTGTCGTCGGTCAGCATAGGACTTTTTCCAGCTCTGTGCAGTCTTCATCCTCTCTCGGATGATCTGCACCTTCTCTGTGATAACACCCACCAACTCTGGACCCATGATTTCTGACTCTCTGGGGTCGGTCCAGCAAAGTGGTGACTGGCAGAGTCTCCCATACAAGGCCTCAAACGGTGCCATACCAATGGTGGAGCGGTTTCTGTTGTTGTATGAAAACTCCACAATTGGTAGGTGGCCCTCCCAACTGCGACCAAAGTCCAATATACAAGCTCACAACATATCCTCTAGAACCTGAATGGTCCTATCCGTCTGTCCATCAGTCTGGGGATGGAACGCTGTGCTCAAGCGTAGATGAGTCCCAAAATCCTCCTGTAATCCCTTCCAAAACTAGGATGTGAAGCAGGCGTCTCTATCTGAGACTATAGTCGAGGTGACTCCATGAAGCCGAACTATCTCTTGCATGTAGAGGCATCCCAAGCTCTCTACGAAACTCTGCTCCTTGGTAGATTGGATGTGGGCCGACTTGGTGAGTCATTCAACGATCACCCAGATGGAATCATGCCCCTTGGACGTCCGTGGTAAGCCTGTCATGAAGTACATAGATATTCTATCCCACTTCCACTTTGGAACTTCCAGGGGGTGAGAAAATCCCTCTGGAACGTGGTGCTCAGCCTTCACCTGCTGGCATGTAAGGCATTGAGAAACGAACTCCGCTACTGCTTTCTTCATGCCTGACCACCAGAACTGTTGTCAGAGATCCTGGTACATCTTTTTCACCCCAGGATGTACCGAAAAATGAGATGTATGAAACTCCCTCAGGACCTCCTCCTGCAACGCCACTGGTACAACAGTGCGTCCTCTGAAAAGAAGTACATTCTCCCCACCTTGTTAATATACATCAGGAGCATGTCCTATGGATAACTGAGCACGTAAAGACACACAATAAACATCCCCAATATGTGACTCCATAACTCTCTGTAAGAGTGGAGGGGTGACAACCATCAACCATAGGTAAGCTGTATCCTCTCCATCCACGAAGGATAACTGCAACTTGGCTAACTGCTGTGTCGCCTCACTCAACAACTGTGAGCTCGACCTTCTGCTAAGAGCATCCGCCACCTTGTTCCCCTTTCCAGGAGTATAGATGATCTTGAAATCATATTCCTGGATAAACTATATCCATCGTATCTGCTACAGATTCAGATATTTCTGCAAAAATATGTACCTGAGGCTCTTGTGGTCAGAGTAGACAATAAACCGTTCTCCTATCAGGTGTCGCCACATCTTCAACGCAAAGACCACTGCTTCCAACTCGAGATCATGGGTTTCATAGTTCTTCTCATGTGGATTAAGATGGCTCGAACCATAAGCAATCACTGCATGCCGCTGCATCAGGACACAACCGAGCCCAGTCCCTGATGCGTCGTAGAAAACTATGTACTCGACACCCTCCCCCGGAAATCTCAATACTGGGGCACTCGTCAAACTCTGTCTTAGCTGCTCAAAATATTTCTAGAACTTATCCATCCATATGAAGGGTTTCCCCTTCCTGGTCAAGGCCATCATTGGTGCTGATATTCGGGAGAAATCATGGATGAATCTCTGGTAATATCCTACCAACCCAAGGAAGCTCCGCACCTATGCCACGCTCCGAGGTGGCTCCCATGCTAACACAGCCTCCACCTTGGCTGCGTCCACATCTACTCCATCTACTAAGATTTCATGTCCCAGAAAGTGGACCTCTTGAATCCAGAACTAGAACTTCGAGAGCTTCCCATAAAGATGGTGCTCCCGGAGTACGTCCAGAACTATCCGCAAGTGTCTCGCTTGCTCCTCCTCTGATGCCGAGTACACAAGGATGTCATCGATGAAGACCACTACGAACCGGTACAAGTATGGCTGGAAGATCTGGTTCATCAGTCCCATGAACATTGTGGGGGCTTTCTTCACGCCAAAAGGAATCACTAAGTACTCATAGTGACCATAGCGGCATCTGAAATCCGTCTTCAGTATATCCCCGTCCAGCACTCGTAGCTGGTGATAGCCTGATCGAAGGTCAACCTTTGAGAACCACTGTTCCCCTCTTAGCTGATCAAAGAGGTCATCAATCCTCGATAGTGGATACTTGTTCTTCGCCATCACCTGGTTTAGGCACCGGTAATCCACGCACAACCTCAAACTCCCATCTGCCTTCTTGGAAAACAAGACTGGGGCCGCCCAGGGTGAGACGCTGGTTCTCATGAAACCCTTGCTCTACAAATCCTCCAACTACACCCTCATCTCGTGAAGCTCTACAGGATCCATATGATATGCTGATGAGGAAATTGGTGCCGTCTTTAGGTGTATGTTGATGCAGAAGTCGATTTCCCAGTGGGGAGGTAATCCTGGAACATCTTCGGGAAAGATGTCCTTGTACTCCTCCACTACTACTGGGAACTGGGAACACACAACATCCACTGCTCTAAGGGCATGGCTAGCCAACTCATGAGTGATTGGATGCACCCTCCCGTGCATAAGTCAATTCTCTGATGCCTAGGTTTCCTTTTCTCCAAAAAAGGAAAGCCTCCTTCTATCACAGCGGACACACAACACTCTTCTCCTAAAACAGCCAATCTGGGCATAGATCGAAGAAAACCAATCCATACCGAGAACGACGTCGTAAGGCCATGACACTACCACCAAGAGGTTCCAACCGAAACTCTCACCTCCAAGGGTAAGATCACACTGTCTGCAAAGGTGCGTGATCATCGAGTCTCCCCCCGTAGGTGTCTCCAAACATAAGGATCGAGTCAACAGTTCTACCAGAATCTCAAGGTTTCATGCAAGACATGTGGCTATGGAGGAATGACTGGAACTTGTGTCTATAGGCACAAAATCTAATGTAGTGAAGACACAGATCGTAACTCGAATCATCCCTGGAGTCCCTGGGTCGTATTCCTTGACTACATCCAGCTATTCCTGCCCCTGTCCCCTAGCTCCCTGAGACTGGTGCAGACCTCCTGGGGGTAGTGGTGGAAGTAAGTCGAAGCGTCTGCCACCACCTGCAGCTCTCCCTGCTCCTCTGCCATGTCCGCCACCTGGCAGGTCTGCCTGTTCCATTCACTGTCTCTGCCTCGGTGGTCCTTCCACTGCTTCCCTGTCAGAAGGTCGACGGGTCGAGCAATCTCTAGCGAGATGTCCCCTACCGTTGCATGCATAGCATCGCTTCTCCCTAGGATGACTGGATCCAGCCTGAGAGCCCTGGACTGTCGATCCCTTGTCCTGGGTCCTCCTTTGACATTTCCCACGTCCAGACCCCTGTGCCTGATGTTGGATCCCTGCTGTCGGGGTATCTGCACATGTCTTCCTGCTGCTGACTGCTGGCCGTTGTCTCTGCTCCGCTAAGAAGATCTCGATAACCAAGGCCTGCTCGATCACTCCAACATAAGTCGATATTCATAGAGGCACGACACTAGCTTGAATGTCTCTTCGTAGACCTCGTTCAAAGGTTCGAGCTCTGAATTACTGATCCCTGGCCATATCCATTGAGTACCTGGTGAGGTTGGTGAACCTCGATGAATAGTCAGCTACTGTCATACTACCATGTTGGAGCTGAAGAATCTCATGGATGCATACAACTCTCAGCATAACTGGAGAGAAATCCTCCCTGAAAAGTCACTCAAACTCCATCTAGGAAAGAGTCTCCTCATCGTGAGTCTGTGTGATCAGACTCCACCATCGTTCCACCGAACCCTGAAGAAGGCTCGCTTCTAGGACCACCATCTGGTGTGCTGGTGTCCTCACTAGACAGAAAACTCTAGTCACCGGCTCAAGTCCGTCCTCAGCCGCCTGAGAGTTGGGCTCGCCTCGGAACCTGAGGGGTCTCTGTTTCTGGAACTCATGGAGTGCGCTAAGCCTGCGCTCCTCGCCGGTCGGTACTATAGGTACCACTGCCTGCTCCACTGGTGGTGGAATAACTGGTGAACCACCTGGTGGCAATGCTTGGGGAACTGGTCCCTGTATCGTAGCCTCATCACTGAGGTGGTCATCCTCATGATCATACTGCTGAATCCTAGTGGGTATTCATCATGGAGGCATCCTTAAGGAAACAAGATGTACCATGGTCAAAGAGTATCTGGATAGCAGACACAAAAAATATGGAAACCACAAACCATTCCTAGATGATGCATGTAACTTTTATTCCCATACAACCCATGTTTTCGTGTACCGAGTCGAAAAGTAGGTTATCAGAGTCCTGGTGTATGGATACGTTGGCCGCCACACTAACACTGGAGTCTCTGACCTGAAATATGAACCTGAAACATTCAACACTGTTGCCCCAAACCAAACTCACAGACTCTTGGTCCTAAGGTAGAACCGACAACCTCTGATACCACTCTATCACGACCCATCCCAGTGGGGCCCACTCCATAACTCCCCAAGCCCGCCTCCAATAGGCCAGAGGCTGGTGACTATCACCGAGTAGGCATATTACTAACATGGGAGGCATTTCCTATGTACCTGTACACACGCACACATCTCCAAGCCCACAATGCTGAAATGTAAAAACCATTTAGGAACAAAAAATGCATGCATACAACTAAACCTAACCAACATAGTATGACGAAAGGTAGAGTACTAAAAAGTAAACCGGCCCAGAATACCAGACCACCAAAAACAAGAGTCTAAAAACTACAAAGTCCAACCTGTAAACACAAAAGGTACTGGGACTGCTGCTCGTAGCCGTAGGAACGCCTTGACCTCTAGGGAACTCAGAAAGCTCGGTCCTGTCCTGGTCTGCCCTGGACTCTGTCAAAAGGCTGCTCGTCTTCACAAGACACCAGACGTGCGGGCAAGGCCCATGCAGGGGTGAGTATAACAATACTCAGTAGAGGACCCCAAAAACCAGAAAACAGTACCCAAAGTAAATGTACAGTATTCTATCTATAGTGTATGTATACAGAACATATATAACAAACCAGATATAATAAAAAACCCAAACCCATAGTCTAGAGAAAAGTCGTACAACTACATACCCCCATTAGGGATTCAGTTCAAAGATTCTGTGCAGCACTCGTCCCAAGAAAACACACTCCACGAGTCTTATAGCTCTGATGACATCGGTCCGAGAAGTACCGTCCATTGGGAACCGTCAAGAGAGGTAGTCACACTCATTATGGTAGATACAATCCTGAGTGGGAAGATTTTCGATAGATAGAAGCACTCATTATGGGAGACACACTCTTGAGTGGGAAAGATCACGATACACAGATGAGGATCACTTCCAGGGCCATGGCGGATACCACGACTCATCCGGATTCACCAGTTAGGTGATACACCAGCTAGGTAGAGGATCAATGACTGATAGAGTTGGTCACGTCGATGCCTGAATCTACCTAGGGTCAGGAATGGATAGAGGATCTTGATCCGGGTCTCTCGGAGGGATGCCTGACTCTATCACAGAAAGTCCTGCTGATGGGATCATACTCCTATGTGAGGAAATGATGCATGACCTTCAGGGGAATGAGAAGAAGGGGTACTAACCCGAATTAAGGATGAAAAAAATATGGTGAACAAGAGGACCATGCCGATTTCTGAAAAGTACACGACGTGTTGAAAGTTACACGCCGTGTTGTCTGACCCCGGGTACTGCCCGTGTACAAAGACCCATATCGTAGGCTGGTCATGTATAAAAAACTGAGTACACGGGGTGTAGTACGATGTACATGCCATGTCTGAGTGACTGGGGTTGGCCCCGTGTATGCTGGCCATGTGCCCGTACACGGTCATCAACCCGTGTACTCCAACCCATGTAATCGGCACACGGGGTGACCCACCGTACTGGCCTCGCCTGGCCGTGTGATGGAGTAAAAAGTTATGTACTCCATCCCATGTCTGTGTACCTCCTGGGTACAATCCGAGTCTCGTGTAGCCGCCTCTGCCATGTTTTACACGCCGTGTTGCCTGAATCCGTGTAGATCACCCCGTGTCCATGTACTTCCCAAAATACACACCGAGCTTCAGGGAAAGTCCAACATGTTGTGTGACCAGGGTCACACGCCGTGAAATTCCTCTCTAACCCCCGAAACCCTAGCCATCACCAGTACTACATGGCGTGTTCTTTGAAAGTACACACCGTTTATTCTGGAAATTTCCAGAAACATGGACTTCCGCCGTCGCGCCTCCATTGATGATCCGTTCATCGATCCGGTCGTCCGATCGCTGTGAAACTTCAAGGTTTTGGTCGCCCTGACACCACGAAGATACTCACAATGTTTTCGGACCTCTTATCGGCTTAGAAAACATGATTTGATCTTCCTTCACGAAGAACGCTCGAAGAACGCCTTTTACCGATCCGGTCCGATTCATCGTCCACCATCGTCACCACACCTCTGCAAGGTCATTGCAGTGTCGAACCTTTGATTTGGGATTGTTGCGTCCCAGAACGGATGCACAAAGATCCGTTGTTCATTTCCATGTGAATAACACAAAGAAAACGCGAGAAACGAAGGGGGAGAAATCCAATAAACAAAGTGAGTAACGAACCCCCTCTGTCGTTCGTCAGGGTGTTGATCCGGTCCCGTTAGCAGGGTTAAACGGAGCAAGAATAAACAATAACAAAACAACATGGATCAATTCCCCGAATCATCCCAATAAAAACCTCCCGCAATAATGAACAAATCAGTGGGTCAACTTATTTACGGTTGATCCGCGTTCGTCATTTAAAATCAAAAACGGGGAAAAGAATTCAAATAACAAACCCCTACCTCAGCTGGGATCGATCGCTGGCAATGGTGTCATGCTGCCACCATCATCGAGATCCTTCAACATTGTTGGTGCAATGATTCTCAACTCCGATCCATCGTCGTTAACCGTTGAGGGTTTGCTCCAGCGCTCTGTGGATCCTCCAGCGATTTCTCTCAAAAGTTCATCAATCGAACACCAATTGCTTAACCCATTAAAAAGGGAAACATGATTGGCATTTAAGGTACGCTGCGATATTAAGGACTCCTTCTTTCCATTCTTGAGTCATTAAGATGTGTCATTAAAAAGGAAACAGATTCACCATCGCTACACTGCATTGGATGTTTCCATAAAAATAAAATAAACATTTTACAATTTATTTTATTTTCATATTACTAAAAACGTCTAAAAATTAACTTTTTCCCTCGACCCACGCCAGTCGAGGTTAGGATAATTATTAAGTAAAGTCATCGTCCCGGACGCAATGGTGCCCTCATATTTTTAATCCGGGCATCCATTTGGAAACTGACACAAATGCACACAAGTACCGACTCACTTAACTTAAAAAAGTTCAAACCACAATTCCGGGCTCACTGGACATCAGAATGATGTTCCGTCTTCGCGCCCAGTCTCTAAATAATTCCATATAATATTTAAAAATAATACATGAAAAAATAGGAGACATTACATACCACATAAATTCCTCAAATACTTGTATTTTATCAGGTTTTAGATCCAAGAATCATTAAATACTAACTCAAAATCCCCCTTCAGGTATTTGAATAATTTTAGAACATTATTGGATTATAATCCTTGCTTGGATCATCATTACATAACTCATTGTTTAGGCTGTTTGACCAAAAAAACAGTTTCATTAGTCTGGTTTTCATAACATTAAACTTCCCATAGAAGATACACAATACTCTCCAGGTTAAAAACCCACAAAGTGAAACCTGGGTAAAAGTAGAGTCTTAGCTTGTAAGACCATTTCTCTACATGGTTTAGGAAATAATTGAGAAATGAAAAGTAAGGAGGCACAAAATTTGTTAGGTTGAAAACACAGAAAGGGAAACATAAGAAAAATCCAAGTCACTTCCACAAAGTATTTTTTATCTCATAATTATGAAAAAATTAGAATGATGACACAAAAACACAAATTTTATAGTGTTTTACATATGAGCCTAGAAACAGTCGAACAATTCTCACTTGGTCTAAAGACCTTGGAAAAAATTACAACTCCCCCTCACCCCTATCATTGTTGTTATAATAATTCTGATGAAGATAAGAATACATGAATAGGTTATTAGAAATGAAAATAATTTTCATTCATGTTCTAAGATTTATAGGTAATTACACATGACAGATTCTCTCTACCAAATTTTACAGGTGTCCCTCAACATAGGATTTGATATGTTAAACTGTGGCTTAATAATTTTCCGTAGCTTTTCAGAAACCGACTATTTTTGTGGAAATGACCTCTTATACTTGATTAGTATTCTCTTTCTACAGATCCACAAAATCCTAACCCTGCTCCAAAAACCTCTTTAAGGAAAGATGGATTTGGACCATGTCTTCCTCGATGGAATTTTGTTCTCCTTGAGGACGTATCACTTAAAGAGATTTATCACATAGACAACACTGATATTCCTCCAATTTCTTGTAACGGTTCCACTCGGTCTTGGACACAACATCCATGAGATCAGCAAACTATCTTACAAACTATGCATCATCCTTATGCGACCTTCACACCTTTTCCCTTTGTCGAATGATTGAATTTAATTCATGGTGGATCATTTGGTAATCAAAATTTCCATACCCTAATATGGAAAAAATATTTGGAATTAAACAAAGCCATTATGGTAAGTCTTTAAGAGGAATCCCCAATACTATCTTCAAGATTTATTTCTAAATTATATTACGTGTAGTGAGAAGAGAATCCCGAGTCTCCAAGTCTGAGTTAGAGCCACTCTTAGAGAGAGAGAGATGTACTATGAGATCAGTGCGTTCAATGAGTCACCTTATTCTACTCCCTCTAAGGTGGAATTAGTTTTTTATACCAGTGTTGCCTAAACTAAAATAGAAGACCCCACCTCATGATGAAACACTTAAGTTGCTGGAACCGAATAGAAAGTGATACCCCTCATCAATATCAAGGGGTTAATAGAAATATAATTTTGTAAAACAACCAAAGTAGTTAATAACACTCGCCTCTTGTTGGATTAACTATTGGGAATAATACCTTTCTAGTACACCTAGCCTTGGAATTCTAGGTAAGAAACTTCTAATAGTTAATTCCCCCTGATTTTGTTCAAAAAATAGAATCAAGGGATCTTGGGAATCTCCCACTTTTGGGTTTTTAAATTTCACTCCCTTAGTAATAAGTGTAGGATGGAATTTATTACTTATTTGTGAATTGGATTGGAAATGTTCTCTATAGAAAAATATATATAGGTAGAGCAATAATGTAAGACCTCAAATGAAAATAGGCTGACTATATTTGAAAAATGAAAGAAAGATAAGACTAATTTCTGTCCAATATCTTAAAAAAATATCAAAACTCCTACAAAGAGGTAGGATTATTAATGTTTTTTAACCTATTCGCAAGTTCAGTTACTTAATTAAAAATTTAATGAACTTTTACATCATCCTTACGAGTAGGTGTGTTTAAGAAAAATTGCTCAGGACCCAAATTGGATCTTCCATCGATTCTCTCTGCCGAATTCTTAGTAGGAACAATATCTTCAAACCTGTAAGGTTTTAGATTAGCACCAACACCTTCATTAGGCTATCTAGGAACCCTGACTTCCCCTTTTGGAGTGGATATGGGGTTGGTGGTGGTTGTTGTATAATTCTACAGTGTATATGGAATATCTAAAATAACACAAAAAAGAAAGTCATTAACCAATACATGACACCTAATAGTATACATATGAAATTACGATGACCATATAACCTCTCTATAATAATGGGGGGCATACGTGGATGAATCTCTTGGAACTTCATCTATCAATGGGATGGATTCATTAGCATGAGTCTGTGTGTCCTCTGAGATGTCCCCCTCGATCCTTGAAGGATCAGTGATCAAAACCTTAAGGGTTGAAAGTGTGATGATCCAATAAAAGGAAGGCATGGTCAAATAATTATGCTCGATTAGTCACATGATTGAATTAAAAATGAAAATACTTACTGCGGCTCATACACCAGTCCAGCTTCTCCGCCCTCTTTCATTTATTCTCTTGAGATGTTAAAGGGGTGTGTGGGTATCCCCAATAACACGAACTTGAGTTGGAATTAGAGAAGACCCTCCTGCCATTTCTTCCACCATCATCCTCTAACCCAGAGTTAGTTTTATGGATTTATAAGACTCAACCATTAATCTAATAGGGGTTCCCATAGACCCATATTTTAGAAACACGAGCATCTTTTCTTCTTGTTCTTCCTATTCTCATCCAAACCGTGGGATAGATCCCCTAAAAACTAATGATGGTGGATGAATGATCAAAAAGAGAAGGCAGAAGAGAGAGTTACCTCACTAAGTTCAACATATTCATCCCATTACTCTTCAGAGTGAACGACCACCCCTTCAACAGTAGTTTGATCCAACATGTTGGATACTCACTTTGTAGCCAGGATCCGATCATCAGTTTCATATATCAAAAA
This sequence comes from Viscum album, assembly GCA_963277665.1. Classification (NCBI taxonomy): domain Eukaryota; kingdom Viridiplantae; phylum Streptophyta; class Magnoliopsida; order Santalales; family Viscaceae; genus Viscum; species Viscum album. The sequence continues at coordinate 1,224,891,658 of OY728159.1, forward strand.
TTACATCTCCTGAACACATTACCCCACCTTATTAAAATTACTATCTAGGTGAAAATAAAAATGTTCTTGGATATCTCCCTTATCTAGTGTAACACCCCTATATTTTATGAGATAGATTCTTTTTAATTTCTTTTATGTCTTATGTTGTACGCTATACTAGGATTTACTTGTGCTATACGCAACACCATATTAGTTTGCGGTATATGCAACACTATTCTTGTCTTGTGTTATACATAATTTCAGGTTTTTTATATAATTCATTTCATTAAAGAATGAATATAAGTGAAAACAAAATATTATAACCTAGTCAATATAATGGTGGGTATGAATAGTATTAACTTCCTTGAAAAAAACTATTTAAATGAAAATAAGTGAGTATATAAAATAATAAAACCACTCTTTATGGATGAAATCTAATGTTTAAAATTAATCTTATATGTTGTCAAGATATTATATAAGAACAAATTCAATTTTTTGGATAAAAAAGTATTTTTCAAAAAATGCATTATTGTCGTCTTTTGATGGAGAACCCATTTTAAATCTAGTTTTTGATACTTTTATATATATTATATTTATCAAAATAAACTTATTATTTATAAGTTGGCTATAAAAATTTACTTTGGATGAATTTTTGATATTTTTCTGATAAGTTTTAAATTTTGATGAATAGTAAAATTATTCTAAATTTTAATTGAAAACAACTTTTTCATTGAAATAATTTATGTAATTAAATTATATTATTTAATTGTTTTAAATTATAAATAGAATTTATAATTCAATATAATTAATTTTATTATAATTAATTTTAAATTGAATTGAGATGTAAAAACCTTTCAATCTTTTATAATGTTTTAACATTTAAAAACCCGTTCTCTCTTTCCAACAATGGGAATAATTTTAAATTAATTATTTAAACATATATGTTTTGAATTTTAAAAAATGGATTTCATATTTTTAATCATTAGGTCCAAATTATGTAAATATATTTATTTTATTTTTGGGAATTATGAATAATAACTGTTAATTTTTTATTAATATGATAAAAAGGTAAAACAGGTAATTAAGGGTAAGAATACTGTTATAAAATTACCCCAACAACTTTACTAATATAATATGATGAGTTTTTTTTGAAATAAATCATCATTGGGAAGAAGTAGTGTCTTTTTGAAGCCACTTAGATGAGGTTATAACATTTAATTTATTTTATTTAATGAAAAGTTAAATATGTCTTAATCAAATTTTAAAAAATAAACTATTTTTTTATATAAGGTTATACAAAAGATAAGTTCAATTATAAATAATTATTTTAAAGTTAAATTTTTTTTATTTATTATGGTAATTTATTTGTAATTTTTAGGAATATATAATTACCTTAAAGGCTATACTTTGATGGTGTATAAATTAATTAATTAATGAGAAATCAATAAAACCATTATTATTACAATTATAATAACCATTAAAAGACCCAAAAACTTGGCCAATTATTTTTGGTCGAGTATATCTCGACCATAATCATCCAATATTCGAGTTATTGACCTTTTGGATCCATATGGAAGATATTGTGAAACTTATATTATTTTATTTAAAGTGATGTTAAAGTTGTCACATTCATATTTTAATAAATATAACATTTTTAATGTTGAATTTTACAGAATATATGTTTGAATAAAATTATTATTATGAAATATAGTATATATATATTCATAATACTATTTTATTTTTAACTTTTACCCAAAAAATAAGTATATTAAATAATTACACAAAACTAATGTAGTAATTGTTTTATTAATGGAAATATCAAATTAATGTTAATAAAAATATTAACATAAATATAATTTGAGATAATTATTATATCCAATGATTTTTATAGATGTACTAGACCCCATAGTAATGTAATAAAATAATTTTTTTGATGATAAAATCTTATCTTGACAATTTAAAAATTTATTAATAGGATTGTGTTAGAATTGACACTATTGTTGTTTTGTTGAAATAATGTTTTATTAAATTATATAAAAATCATAAAAGCATTTTTAAAAAAAATTAATTATTATAATATGGTCTAAAATTCTATAGGTTACTTATTTATGGTATAATTTACCTAAAATAAATAAATATTTTACCCTTTTAATATTGACATTTTGTTATATTAATTAAAATTAAATAGAATAACTAAGAATTAATTAAAATGATAATGTTTAAAATGATATAAAAACTTTTCTAAAATTTATTATTTGATGAGATTTAAATCCTATATCATCTCATATTTTACATTGTGAAATTTTGGAGGTTTTTGATTGGGGTTTAATTTTATGATAAATTAATATTTCTGAGGTTTCCAAAAGTGCTCCTCACCGCAATTATAAAGGGGTACCTCCTCCCTGACATCATCACATCAATTTGAGCCTTCAAGCTCAGAAATACCCTAAACTTTTACCTTTTCAACTTTCCTAGTTACATCATATAGGTTCTGATCTTTTTCAAAGAACAACTCTAGTGCTCTAAGAGGAGATTTAGAAGAAGTACGTCAAAGAAGAGGTAATCTCCTCAACCGATTCGTTCAAACTTATTTCTTCTTATACTTAATCTTAATAAGTTGCTTCATTATAAAGTAATAAATCAAGTATCAATTATATAATGATATTTTATTATAATTATGAAACAAACATATTCCATCATCTATCCATCCTATGAAAAACGAAATCACCACGCGTTCGTACGTACGACTTACCATCTCCACGATGTGGTGTAATATTTTTTTCACCACAACCTTACTTGGATGGGTATAATTATGGAATTAATAAATATATATTATTATTAAAATATTATATTAATTCCATATTATTATACACAATTCAATTCAATACCATTAAACTAATTTAGGAATGATATCGCCACTCGTGATTACGTACGGTCTACCATCTCCACGATGAGATGTGACTAATTATACATTATATTCATTAAATAATGATTAGATAAATGAAAATAATGAATAAATATGGTAAATCTTATGTTATTATAATTTTTAATGATATAAATATGACCTAATAAGGAGTACCAAAACTTATTCGACAAAACATGCAAACGAACATAAAGTAGTTAATATCTGAAAAATGAGTAAAAATGAAATGTTTTTAACATAAAAATGATAATATGATCATATATTATAACATAAAAATGACTATGATTTTAAAAAAAGCCAACTATATTATTTAAATAATTATACAGGAGGTTTGGATACATATAAAGTAAATCAGACCTAAGGTAAGGGATTATTTTGTCTCACTTTTATTTATGTAGGACATATGGATAATACACCACCTATTTATTTTTAGTTGTGTTTATGATGCCCATGAATATTTTTATGGTTATAATTATGAATGTTATGATATTAATATCATTATTTTAATTTTATGAGGTATACGATTTGACTGATTATAAATTGGTAAGGGATAATTCTTCAATCTCATTATTATATGAGATTGTTCATTCATAAGTATTTACTGGGGTATATTTAACATCCACATAAATGTTACCTAAATATTTAATAATATTTATATTCTTCTAAAATTGTTTAAATTCAATTTCACACATTGATGATTTTTTATTAAACGGTATGAATGGAAATTTTTTTCATTATTCAATACGAGTTAATTTTTGACTTTTCTGGAAAAAGTATACTGAGAATTATTTTTATAGGACATGAATGGATTCTTATACTTTCATAATACCTTATTTCCATGAATATTTCTTTAAAATATTTCAAGTTTATTTTCAATTAAATTCTTTTCTTATAAAAGTATGTGTCATTTTGATAAAATAAAATGTTTTTGAAGAAGAAATGTTATTTTCCTAAAGTATTAATTTCAAGTATTTTATCAAAATTGTTTTCTATATAAGATGAAATTATTTAAATAGGGTTATGTTTATATCACTATTATTAATTTTATTTTATTGTGTTTATTATGGAATTATTTTTATTAAATCCATATATTTTATATTCATTATGAATGAATGATATTTAAGAAACCCATTTTGTTCCCTGGGTTATGCTATGATGAATAGTTTATGTTTTTGTGGAACATGTAAGAATGATTTCATTATGAGATGGGTGAGACATATATCTACCTCAAATTAATCGGTTAAAGATTTATATCTCATGAGATAGACAATACTGGAATGAGAAGTAAATCCGGTTCAGTAATATAGGGCTAAAAGACAAGTATATCTGGTTCTGTAATACAGGGCTGGAATGAGGAGTGAACGCAGTTTAGTAATAGAATTTTTACACTATGATGGTCTTGGAAATGAGCCTTGACTAATATGTAAATGATTTTATATATTTATGAGCTTTCCACAAGTTCATATTTTATTCTAATGCTATGTTATCATGGTTACTGTTCCTTTATGATTTACACATAACATACTGCCAATATTTATTTTATGACCCAAAATTTTGATATTCAAATTATATGTTCATTTTTTACATTCATATGATTATGTTTTACATGTTTTCCATTACTGAGCATTTGAGCTCACCCTTTTTATGTTTTTATTTTCCCCGAGATATAAATAAATGTTTTAGGTAGGAAAACTAAAGGTGAGGATATTTATAGGATATTATGAATATATTTCACCAAGCCAGAAGATTGTGTTCCAAGTTTCCAAATACACTTAACTAATACAGTCCTTGGGAATCTATTTGGGTAATGTATTAAGTATTATACAAAATAAATGTAATTTCTATGTACGTCAAGCTTGGTTCATTAGATCTGATATGCATATTCCAGCCTGAAGAAATACCCACATGTCTCTAATGCCACAAGTTATTTCCTATCCAGATTAGATCACCACGAGACTCACATAATATGGGGATAATGCGGATGGTTGTGGGTAAGACCCATTATATTTGTTCATTGAAGCCTTTTTAGGCCTCTCTGATCTCACAGAAGTCCAGGTGACCAGAACCTGAGTCTCATTCTAGGGATGATGACTAGATATACCTGGTATAAAAGATGTAGTTTTCTTAAACCTAGATTACTCCATAGCCCGTGTTCAATATTTATTTGAAGTATTTGAAGCTTCATCATCATTACCTTTAGATTGGACCTTCCTTCCATGTAATGACCCGTGTTTTGAACCGGACTAAAACCTGGAGGAATTTTAACTTTTTCTATTACTGAATAGGTTGTTTTTGAAACCGAGCTTTGGAATGGAATTATGAGAGTTGAAACACTTTTTTGTTTTGGTTTTGTTCTTTGGAGAAGGACCAAGGAGTTTCTGAAGTGACTCGGTAAGTTTTGGAAGCGCCGAACCAGAGTTTTTAAGGGACTGTAGAGGGTGCACGGTTGGCACCCAGGTGGACCAAACCGTGCGGCCCAAACTGTGCGGCCTTATTTACGGGGGAAGTGGCTTGCGCATGGGATGCATATGATTTCCCAAACCGTGCACCTTGACCATGAAATGTGTATCTTGGAGGCAGTATACTCTGCACGGTTTGCGCACGGTTTGGCCAACAGTGCAGGTCAAACCGTGCATTTGGGTGAGTTTAGGTTTTTAATTAAAATTAAAATAAAAGAGAATAAAATAAAAACCGAAAATCTAAACACTCTCCCTCACCCTCAATCAACCCAAACGACACATAGGGAGGGGCTCCCCTTTGAGCTATGTGACGCCCTCCTCCTAAGGCCTCCTCCTTCCTCCGTTTTCTTCGGATTTTCTCTTGGTTTCTTCTTTGATCCTCCATGGTAATTTCACTCCTTCCCTCTCCTCTTGTTTTCCGGCTAGATTTTGGCCTCCCTGCTGACCCGCAGGATTCGGAAAAACCCAAGGTATTGGGGGTTTCTTAATTTTTGTTTCTCATTCATTCAAGGGTTGTATTAAGGTTGTCTCGGGACCGTTGGGTTCGAGTCTTGACATCTACCGCCGAAGGTGAGGCAGATTCAGGCGGTTTTGGTTGCCAGCTTTGGTTCGAGGTGAGGTTTTTGTTATGCTTTTGGTTTCACAGCACCTTGAAGGGTTCCTTTAAGTGTTTTAAGGTTCCTTGTATTTATCTGTTAGTGTGTTGATGGTTTTGGCATGGTTTCGAGTAGCCAAGTCAAGGCAAATCACCTGTGTAGGCATAGGTCGTATGTGAAATCACATATGCTTCATGGGGGATCAGCAACAACTATTAGTTAGAAAGCATCAAGAGCCAAAGTGGACGGATAGATCCACCTTAAGGTAGGGTCCCTATCCTTTTCCTTTAATTCAAGTAAAGTAATAGTGAGTTTAATATTGCACTACCTTATCATTTTAATTATGCAAGTTTAGTCCCAATTAAATTCTTTTTTGAAAATCATTTGAATTGAAGGAATGAGATAAAAGATGTTTCTTGGTAACAAAACTAACGATTTAATAATAAAACCCCTCAATAGGAGGTGCACTGTCTTCAAGATAAAAAGTAGTGGTAGACTTTTTATGCTTGCCTGTTGGATTGTTGTGGTGCCTCTTTGATGCTTTGTATGTGAACTTGATTTGTTGAGACAAAGGGAATGAAATGGATGTGATACTTGTGTTTGGGTCAATTTTCAATGTTTAGGAAAATTGAGTAAGTTGATAACCATAGTGGGATGACTTAAGACTAAATGACTTGTTACCTCTAGAAGGTATCAAATGGTTAAAGAATTATAAACATATCTTTTAAGATGGAATGGTGAAACTTGGAAGGAACATACTAGGGTGGTACGACCACACCTTGGGATAACGTAATGAGCACGACTTATGTTAGTAAAATGAATATGTGAATATCTTGATTTATATACTTAAGATGGGTTTCCTTAAGTATGAATGTGAATATGTTCGCTTACGTGTATGTGGTATGATTCTTTGAATGTTTATGAGGTAATTCCATAAGCAGTATACTATAGACATATTTGTATTGTGAGTGCGCACATGTTGATGCCACATAATGAATGATAATAAAGGTGAGTGCATGTTGAGGCCACCAAGTGACAGATACGTGGTTGGATGGAAAGAAGTTATACGCCATGCCAGTGTGAAATTACATGTCTGGAAGGGAGGAATTCTTACCCCTTTCCAGTTGAATTCTGTTGATGATCACATGTCTGGAAGGGAGGCATTCTTACCCCTTGCTAGTTGACTTTTATTGATGATTACATGTTAGGATGGGAGGCAGTTATACTCCATGCCCATTGAATGAATGTGATGGAAGGGAGGCATTCTTACCCTTTTCCAGTTGACTTATAGGGACGAGAGGCATTCTTACCTCGTGCCCGCTAATCTCAATTGATGGAAGGGAGGCATTCTTACCTCTTTCCAGTTGACATATAGGGAAAAGAGGCATTCTTAACTCGTGCCTGCTAATTCTATCATTAATGGGTGGGAGGCATTCTTACCACACACCATCTATGATCTAAATGCATATATATATATATATGGTGACATGATCAGGTTACTTTACCGGCAACGATTTGAAGTAGGTATAACCATCAGGTGTCCCTTGGGAACCTGGACGGGTGTTATTTACTAATGTAATTCTGCTTACTTATTTCATTATACCTCCTCACTGTTTAATAACTATACACTGTCTGGATTGGTTTATACACTGGTGGTGCTGAACTACTGGGATTTATATCTGACACCCTACTTGGGCTGCCATTGCACTGGGGTACCCAAGTAGACCTTCTTGCTTGCTGGACCTAGGTTGTGTGCTGTGCTGTTTGTACCTGAGGAGTTAGGAGAAAATGACCAAGCGAGAGCTTGGGATGCTTAGGGGAATTCCATCGGGATTACTGTCCTTTCTTTTTGTATTGTTTGTAAAGCATGCTATATTGATTCCTGGTTTCATAATTGTATCGTCATCTGTACATGCATGCATTGTAAACTGGCGTTTTCCACCTTTTATAAAATGGTTATTATCCATCTTTTGCTTCTGCCTTTCAATTGTTTACTGCTTATACTATTGAATATTATTTACTCTGATAATACTGCTATGTTACTCTGATATGAGGGTATAGTCTCCCCACTATCTCCTCCCGAGACCCTCTCTGCTAGTCATTAGCCTTTGGCATATGGGGAGACGCGTTTGAGGCCATGTGACCTACTGGTCCGGCCACCGGTTTGATAGTAAGCCGAACCGAGATGTTACAAAGTGGTATCAAAGGAGTTTATTTTCTGTTTTCTTATTGTTTTGGGTTGGTAGATAGGAGATCAGGAATGTTTCGGCACTTGGATAATAGCTGTGCTTGGGATTGATCACCCCATGTAATGGAAATGACCAAGAGGCAAGGGCTTGGAATTGTTGTTCATGTTGTGTGCTATTATAGTTGAGATGATTTCACCTTGAGTGACTATTGTATTTTCTGCTACTTAAGGTTTATGAAATTCCTAGAATTTTTCCCTTGGCCTGATATGGAAATAAAGCTGCATTACATACATCATATTAGTCACATAGGAATTAACATGTCATGCATGTTCCATGCCATGTGGTTGCATCTTAGCTTGCTTTTATAATATGCTTAAGTGATTTATGCCATGCCTATGTGTTATAACATGCCTCGGTGTTAGCTTCTTTGTAGTGACATTCTCTGTTTTATATATGTAATTGATGGCATGAGTTGAATCTGTTGGTTGTGAATATAACGGGAGATAGTTTTCAGTTGTAAGGTGTATGGGAACCTTATAACTGGGAAAAGGTAACTCGTGTATTCTAACTACTGTAAAAGGCCTCTAAGTTTAAAATGCTAAAGTAAATCGATTTTGATTAAAAAGGGCATCCAAATGCCCATTTATAAAGTGTATGGGTGCTTTATAGGTTGGTAGATGGCCACCCATATACTTGGGCCGTTGTATGTGAGCTTGTTAAATTCTGGGTTGAAATCTGGTTTTGATAAAAAGGGGAATCAATTTTAAATCCATGAAGTGTATAGTCGCTTCATGAATTGGGAAATGGAAACCTGTATTAAATGTAAAGGCTTTTTGTATTGTGAAATGATTAAATGGAAAATGTTGCCTAATTTCGGAATTGAAAGGTTTTGGCTGATTATTAAATGTGAAACTGGACTCGAGTAGGTCAATTGGAAAGTGTTGTATGAGATAACCCAGTTGGGGTGTTTGAATTTTAAAAGGAATTGAGTAACTACTTTGGGGTTTCTTTTTTAAGAACCTAGGATGGATAAAATGGGACCCTCATAGGTCGCCCTTTGATTAAATGGTTTTGTTTTTCTCTTTTGATTGATAAAGACGGGAAGTCTGTGAATGTTTGATGTTCTTAAGAGGAAGTTTCTGTGAAACTTACATATTTTCTTGATGTATGTTTGATGTTTTCAAATGATTAGAGTTTAAATGGGGTAAAATGTTAAGGGCTTGGTAATGGAAACCGTGGTGGTGTGTTGAAACCCTAGTGTAAGGGGTAGTTTTTTGTTTCTCTTTGAGTTGCTTTGGAACGGGACCGTAGGTGTTACTGGTGGGCGTTGTTTCTTTAGCGGTGGCTTGATGACTGGCTTTTGAGCCTAGCGACATTGATTGGCGTGACCCATTGTTAGGGTCGACGTTTGATCTTCTCAAGTGGCTAGCCCGTGGTTGGTATCACCCTCAGCATTCGGATGGGTGGTCATTGGGTTTTGACTTTCGTTACGGCTTTGGTCATCTCCTCAATAGAGTGGCCTGACGTTAAATAATTATTTCATCCCAATGTTTGGGATGAATTTCGAATGACTCGTGTGTTTTGACATGCTGGTTTCCTGTTTTTGGATCATATTCATTTTTTTGGTGAGGTGATTGTTTAAGAGGAGCGTCACACGATCGTTTGCGGTGTTTGTGTACTAGCGCGCTTGTGCTTGGCTAGGTTATCACTTTTACCTTTGGTGACCAGGACACTCCTAAGGTTGGGAGCATGTCACGTCGAATCTGGTAAATGTGTCCTTTCATATGGAATGGATGCTTCTTTGAATGCCTTTGGAAATGGGTGGGTCATGTTTGAATTCATTGAGGCATGAGAATTTAAAACGTGTGGATGTGTCGGCAGGTGAAGCAGAGTTCCTTCCTTGAAGTCGACCAGTTGAGGTTCGACTGTTCTTCCTTCCAGTAGTCTGGTATGATTAACTGGAATCTTTTCATACCTCTTAGTGTATTCTGTTTAGCGACGAGAATTCCCCCTATCTTGTCCTCATCCAAGATGCCCTAAGAGAGTGTCAGCCTTATCCGCACTGATGCTTTTAAGCTGTTGGGCTTGATCAGATGGTTCTCTTTTGGTGTTGCATGTGGGATGCGTGGTTTCTTGTATGGTTTTATCTTGGAAACGTCATCAGAAGTCGGGTGTAGGCTTCGGTGAACATGTTTTCCCTAAACGTAAGGTGCCTTGGAGAAAGGAACTGTGGTTCTGTTGGAAATACGTCAGTCGTTTTGGCCGAGCGTTCTCGTAAATAGTCAGCTGGAGATGGCTTGACTCGGGGTTCTTGTTTAATGTCTGTGTTCGATGACATACCATTCTATGGCACATCTTCAGGTAGAGGTGAGTGTGGTTTGTGTCGGACGATGCCTGATATGAACAATCGGCTCGACGTGGGCCTTGAGGTCGATGGGAAATTGACCGTTTGATCTGCTTCAAATCACGCTAAGAGTGTCGTGGGAACGCTTTGGGCGTGCTTTGAAAGTTATTTCCAACGGTGGTTTGAATCGTAGTTTGGAATCAATTCCTTAACGTTAAAAATATAAGGTGGGAAGTACCTGTGGCTGGATTCTCGGTGGGACGACGACGGGTTTGTGTCCCTAGGTAAATGGGCTCGGAAAGAGCCGTCTTAGTGTTTTGGTTGGGAAACGAGCGTTGGCTCGAGTTTTGGTGGCTTAAGCGCCGTAGGATTTAATGGATGCTTATGGGTGTGTTGGATGTTTGTGAATGAAACGTGATCATTTGAAAGAATCTTCATGGGCCTTGTAGGTTGGGTGATGTGTACGTTGTTCCTGAAGGCTTGTCGGGGACTAGAAGTTCTAATGTGGGACGGTTGTAATGACCTGAGTTTTGAACCGGACTAAAACCCGGAGGAATTTAAACTTTTTCGATTACTGAATGGGTTGTTTTTAAAAACGAGCTTCAGAATGTAATTACGAGAGTTTGAATGCTTTGTTGTTTTGGTTTTGTGCTTGGGAGAAGGCCATAGGAGTTTTCCAAGTGACTCGGCAAGTTTCGGAAAAGCCGGACCCGAGTTTTTAAGGGACTGCAGAGGGCGCACGATTGGCGCACGAGTGGAACAAACCGTGCGACCCAAACCATGCAGCCTTATTTAAGGGGGAAGTGGATTGTGAATGGGATACACATGGTTTCCCAAATTGTGCACCAAGCCCGTGCAATGGGTGTCTTAGAGGCAGTAGACTCTGCACGGCTTGCGCACGGTTTGGCAAATCGTGCGGGTCAAACCGTGCGTTTGGGTGAGTTTAGGTTTTTAATTAAAATAAAATCAAAAGAGAATAAAATAAAAACCTAAAATCTAAACACTCTCCCTCACCCTCACTCAACCCGCACGACACACAGGGAGGGGCTCCCCCTTTGAGCCACGCGACGCCCTCCTCCTACGACCTATTCCTTCCTACGTTTCCTTTGGATTTTCTCTTGTTTTCTTCTCTGATCCTCCATGGTAAGTTCCCTCCTTCCCTCTCCTCTTGTTTTCCAGGTGGATTTTGGCCTCTCCGTTGACCCGTGGGATTCGGCCAAACCCTATGTATTGGGGGTTTTTTAATTTTTGTTTCTCCTTCATTCTAGGGTTGTACTAAGGTTGTCTCGAAACCCTTGGGTTCGAGTTTCGACATCCACCGCCGAAGGCGAGGCAGATTCAGGAGGTTTTGATTGCCGACTTTGGTTCAAGGTGAGGTTTTTGTTACGCTTTTGGTTTCATATCACCTAGAAGGGTTACTTTAAGTGTTTTAGGGTTCCTTGAATTTATCTATTAGTGCGTTGAAGGTTTTGGCATGGTTTTGAGTCGGCAAGTCAAGGTGACTCGCTTGTGTAGGAATAGGTCGTATGTGAAATCACATATGCCTCATGGGGGAGCAGCAACGACTCTTAGTTAGAAATCGTCAAGAGCTGGAGTGGACGGATGGATCCACCTTGAGGTAGGGTCCCTCTCCTTGCCCTTTAATTCAAGTAAAGTAATAGTGAGTTTAATATTGCACTACCTTAGCATTTTAATTATGCAAGTTTAGTCCCGATTAAATGCTATTGTGCAAATCATGTGAATTGCAGGAATGAGATAAAAGAGGATTCTTGGTAACTAAATTAATGATTTAATAATAAAACCCCTCAATAAGAGGTGTGTTGTCTTCAAGATAAAAAAGTAGTGGTCTAATTTTTTTTCTTGCCTGCTGGATTGTTGTGGTACCCCTTTGATGCTTTGTATGTGAACTTGCTTTGTTGAGACAAAGAGAATGAAATGGTTGTGATACTTGTTTTTGGGTCAATTTTTCATGTTTAGGGAAATTGATTAATATGATAACCATGGTGGGATGAATTAATACTAAATGACTTGTTACCTGTAGAAGGTATCAAAGGGTTAAAGAATGATAAACGTATCCTTTAAGATGGAGTGGTGAAACTAGGAAGGAACAGACCAGGGTGGTACAACCATGACTTGGGATAACGTAATGAGCATAGATTATGTTAGTAAAATGAATATGTGAATATCTTGATTTAGATAATTAAGATGGGTTTCCTTAAGTATGAATGTGAATGTTTTCACTTATGTGTATGTTGTATGATTCTTTGAATGCTTATAAGGTAATGCCATAAGCAGTATACTATAGACATGTTTGTATTGTGAGTGCGCACATGCTGATGCCACATAATGAATGATAATAAATGTTAGTGCATGGTGAGGCCACCTAGTGACAAATATGTGGTTGGATGGGAGGTAGTTATACCCCATTCCAGTGTGACATTACATGTTTGGAAGGGAGGAATTCTTACCCCTTTCCAGTTGACTTCTTTTGATGATCACATGTCTGGAAGGGAGGCATTCTTACTCCTTTCCAGTTGACTTCTGTTGATGATTACAAGTCTAGATGGGAGGCAGTTATACCCCATGGAAGTTGAATGAATGAGATGGAAGGGAGGAATTCTTACCCCTTGCTGGTTGACTTATAGGGAGGAGAGGCATTCTTACCTCATTCCCATTAATCTAGATTGATGTAAGGGAGGCATTCATACCCCTTGCTAGTTGACCTATAGGGACAAGAGGCATTCTTACCTTGTGCCCGCTAATTCTCTCATTAATGGGTGGGAGGAATTCTTACCCCACACCATCTACGATCTAAATGCACACACACACACAGACACACACACACACACACACATATATATATGGTGACATGATCAGGTTACTTTACTGGCAACGAGCCGAAGAAGGTATAACCGTTAGGTGTCCCTTGGGAACCTGGACAGGTGCTATTTACTTACGTAATTCTGCTTACTTATTTCTCCATACCAGATCACTGTTTAATTACTATACACTATCTAGATTGAGTTAGACACTGATGGTGCCATCCTATTGAGATTTATATCTCACACCCTACTCAGGCCGCCATTGCATTGGGGTACCCAAGTAGAACTTCTTGCTTACAGGACCTAGGTTGTGTGCGGTGCTGTTTGTACTTAAGGATTTAGGAGCAAAGGACCAAGTGGGAGCTTGGGATGCTCAGGGAAACACCACAAGGATTACTGTCCTTTCTTTTTTGTATTGTTTGTAAATCATGCTGTATTGATTCATGATTTCATAATTGTATCATCATCTGTACATGCATGCATTGTAATCTGGCATTTTCCACCTTTTATAAAATGGTTATTAACAGTATTTTTCTTCTACATTTCAATTGTTTACTGCTTCTTCTATTGAATATTATTTAATCTGATAATACCGCTTTGTTACTATGATATAAGGGTATAGTCTCCCCAATATCACCTCCCGAGACCCTCGCTGCTAGTGGGTAGCCTCTGGCATACGAGGAGATGCACTTGAGGCCATGTGTCCTACCGGTCTAGCCAACTGTACGATGGTAAGACGGTCCGGGACGTTACATTGCATACATTCCCTGACTAGTAGTTTCTGTATTTTTGACTTGAGGAACACCTTTCATTAATTCCCCTTGGGGGTATGAAAAAATCCTTGGACTGGAAAACTAGATTCCAACCTGATTGATTCACTAGATAGAGGCAGCTTGATTGAAATTTTGGATACCTCCATGGCCCTCAAGATCTAGAATTTTTAATCCACCATCAGGAATTTCTCTAGATGAACGTGCATGGGGGGAAAGACACTTGACTATTGAAAACACTTGAATTGGTAGGTAAATTTAAATGGCGCATATGCCTCTCATATGACCTCATTGTCAATACAGGCTGCCAATATACTATATTTGAATGCAATCGTGTACGACCTCAAATCATCATTATATTTTCCATTTTTTTGTAAATGTACCAGTAGGAGGACCACCACATGGGAAGAATTTGAACTCTCTTGATATCTTCATAATCCTTAGGAATTTTTCTCATGTTAAGGATAAAGGATAATACCAGAAACAACCTAAACAAATGAAAAAAACTGGCCTTCTAGGAATAGAAATATACTTAGCACAACATAAGAACTTAAGTGTTCTACAATAAACCCCCAAAACACTTCAAACATAACTAAAATTATGAATGGGGCCTTCCCAGTGTACACATGAAGTAAACATATTTATATCTTTTCCAGGGAAGGGAAAACCTACCCTATATAGCTCCCTTATTCTAGTTTGGATACTATAACAAATGTACCTAGTCTCACTCTACTATGAGATTCATATAATGGAAGTAGGTAGATACTTAGCCACATCACGAGGAAGTGAGCCAAATGCGTCCTTATAGAAACCTTAGACATAATATTATAAACTCAATCGGTATAATGGCCTTGCCCAAATATTAGCTAGAATTTTCCAGGAGTGCTCCGATTTTCTAAGTTGGGGAATCTAATAGGGCATTGAAAAGTGGGATCTTCCCCTTATAGATCAAGGAAGGTCTTTATCCACACCTCAAGATGGATGTCACCTTTTGGATGAGGGTACTTCTTCTACACCTTTTGAGCCACCTTAAAAAGGTCACATGCCCAAACTAGTGTCATTTAATTATCATACCACATTTACTTTAGTGGGATAAACTCTTTATACCTATCCCCATGAATGGGGGATCTAGAGATCTTGTAGACATCCCACAAGATAATTCTGACTTTTCCATGTGTCAGATGAAAATAATTTGTCTGAGGATTCCATTAGCTCAACAGTTCAGGGATGATGTATGGGTTCTTGTAAACATAAGTTTTCCACACCCAAATTTCCATATAAACACTAATGTCTTGTAGCTGAGTCTTGAATTATGAACAATTTTGTGGCACCAAGTATTCCCACAACCATTCAGGCCTGACTCCCCCTCTAGAGTGAAAGTACCAATCCTCCTTCCAACCTTGTGATTGGTATATATTAGAAGGGTGGAATGTTGACACATAACAACAAGGTTTTGACTCTTGGGTGTGTGGATTTAGATATGGGGTACAACATCTATGGTGCATGACACATGCAATAGGAATTATTCCTTCATTGATGTATAAACCCTTATAAGAGACATTTATGGTAGGATAAATGTTATATTATCTGAACCAAGACTGTAAAAATAAATTCTGAGCCTTCAGGATGAGAGAATCTCTCATAAGTTCATGATCATATAGAGACAAATAGACACTTCATGGATACTCATACTGATACAACATAATGTGATTCACCAAGCAGGGAGAGTGGAATCACACATGTCATAGTAATTTGGCCCAAAATCATGGAGAATCTCTAAGACAAGTGCAACAAATTGTTTGTGAGAAGTAATCAAGGAATCCATTGAAAAACTCTAAGAATAAATCAGGATTTTTCATTAAAGTGAAAGTATTGATTTAAGAAAGATCAAAAAAAATTCAAAGGAAGGTCCATCATGCATTCCCCTTGACCAGGTGCCTTATATAGGACCCTCAAACACATCCCTTGTGCATTCTACTCAACGAAGTGATACCATGAAGATCGGTCTCTCAAGTGGCTATATAGTGTACTTGCATGAAAAAATTTGAGATAAAAAGTATTGCATGAATGGATGATATAAATTATTGAAGGATGACCCTATTTATAGACACTACTTGTTTATGTGCTGAACTTGCACACTGGACCTACACTGCGAACCTGCGTGGGTGACTTTTGTGGATGACCTGTCTAACCTTTAGAATCTTTTCCTTCCTCTACCTAAGTACTATACCCTCTTCTTCCAATCACATCCTATCCTAATGGTGGAGGGGGTTTTGTTGAATTTTTTTTATCAAAAGGTATGAGTATATTTAAGGAAAATGATTCAAGTATTATATAGGTGAAGAGTCCTAACAAAGATCAAGAGAACCTGCCTAAACTAGCCCACACACACCCAACTTGCACCCAAGAACACTCGTGAAATCCCCCCATGCACTGATCAAAGGATTGGACACCCTAGCTTAAGGTACATATGTAAGACAGCTATGCTGAGTACCGACATGAGGATACTTCCTTCAACTAGGGTACCATATTTTCCTATAAATAGGACCCTAGGGATCCTCATTTGGGAGGCTAGAAAAATAGAATAAGTCTTTAAGATCTGGTTAGGCATTCCCTTTACCCAGGTCATCAAAAATACTTTAGGTATCTCTAAAAAACTGGAGGAAATGGTAATTAAGGGGGATAGTGGGATCAAAGTCCCTCTAGGATTTGAAACACAAGACACCTGTGTGAGAATCCCTTCCCCCTAGTTGAAAAGTACTAGTACGATGGTCCCTTCCCAAATCAAGGACCTATATGTGACCCTTCTAGGGACCCATAAAAAATTCTTTGTTCTTAATGTAAGGCCTCACCCAAGTGTTTTTCCTAGGTGGTCCTCCGCCCAAGGAACCTCCAACTCATACAGGCCTACCCCCATGTAAAGCACTTCCAGATTCCCTCAGTTCACCCTGAGTGAAGCACCTTCTACTATCCAAGCCTTAACCAATACAAGACACATTCCAATCCCCCTTTTAATCCACCCATAACAGGTCCATCCTTCCTTATGATTCCTCTTCTAAGGGGGACACAACTTCAAAACTTGATTTTAACAGCTCTAGTGAATTTTCTTTAACACTACTTACAAATCACTATCTACACAAGCGATATTAAAGGGAAGGGTTTAAGAACTCTTGCAAAAATCATAGTTATAGGGGGTAAAAATATATTTTTTGGACCTATCTGAGCCCGGACCCTCTATCAACACTTCCATGACCCCTTTAACAACAATCCACCCCCTTTATTAATGCTTTTCACCTACCACCCCGTTAACAATGCTTCTCTAATTTTCATCCTCCTACGCATGCCTGGATTTGAACGCTGTACATATCCTTTAAAGATGAAACACATTTACCATTGCACCATATTGTTTTATTTTCTATTTAATGACTTATATGTTTATATATATATATATATATATTTAAAAATATATTTTTAATTCTTATATTTATATATTTATATATTTATTTTTAAATAAATTTATAAAATATAGGTTTGTGTGTGTGTGATATATATATACTTATATTTATTTAAATATATTATATATTATATTAATTTACATATAATAGAATAGAATATAAATATATATCCATTTATTGATACACACATATATGTATATATAAACATTATATATATATAAACATTATATATATATATATATAAACATTATATGTATATATATATATTTATTTATAATGTAAAAAATGATTAGATGTTCTTTTAAATACATTTCTAGAATGTGTATTTATTTTCATATATTTGAATATACATATACATATATATTTGATTATTGACACACACATGTTTATATATAAACATTACTTGTATAGGTATATATATACATATTAGTTCTTTTAAATAAAGTAAATAAAATGGATATATTTTTTTACTTAAAATAAAATGAACAATAAATATTTATTTTTTATAACTAAAATAACTTTTTACCTAAATATTTTGATATATGTATTTATACAAGAAATTTATTATAAGTAAATATAAGAAAATATGCACAAATTTAATTATAAATAAAACTAATTTATGAAACATGATCAGATTTCAAAACCATAATATCAATATGAGTATAATAATTGAGAATAAATTAAGTCCCCATAAAAAAGAAAATAATACCCCCTTAAATGAGGCTAAAATTCCATTGAATGTTAAAAAATTGGGATACCCCGACTAAAAACATAGTTTTTGAGGTCTTTTAATCATTTTTTGTCCTTGAAAAATGTGACTAGGTTTTCTCCTAGGTCACTAGTCTGTATATATCATCGTAGGCTTCAATTTTTTATGTGGTAGAGCCAAAATGGATACCTGACTCAAAAGTTATGGCTGTTTGGAGTTCAAGTCATCTTTTCAACTTATCTTAGACCATTCATTAATTCATTTAATTTTTATGTCATCCAACTATTATTAAACGACTACTACTTGATAATAATTATGATATTATTAATTAATAATATTTTTTAATTATTTAAAAATCCATTTTCCCTAAATATCTTATATGTTAAGTCTAAATACCTATTTAGGGTTATCTAAAGCATATTTAAAAAATATATATTATATTTATATCAATATAGATATATTTATATGATAATATATTATTTTTAATGAAATATATTTTTTATGAAATATACCCTTTATCAGTGCTAGAAAAAAGCACTAATAAATGACCATCCTTTATTAGTGTTTTTTATCATTGTTAAAACCCCCTCTAATAGCACTAAAAGAAGTACTATTAAAGGCCCAATTTAACATCGCTTTTGATAAAACTAAAAAAGGGGTCTTTAATAGTTCTTTTAGCTAGCACTGTTAAATCCATAACATTGGATAATTATAGTGGGACCAAATTAAAGTCTCCAATGAAGTCTTTGGACTTGTATAACCATGGAGAGAGACACACCAGTGTGTCTCCCATTCGGTTATACATTCCATCAGTCATAAGTGTCCCGCACTTGTCCTACCTGATGGGTGGGGTCCTCAGGGTAAATGTAGTTATGAATCCCATTAGTTATGAGGACCCTAACCCTAGGGGTAGAGTCAGGGATCTCCTGGTCTCAAACAGTAGAGATATGACCTTATCCTTACCTAGTCATCTCTAGTAATAGATATATCGAGTTCTAGATGGGGGAAAAATTATCATGCTTTATTTTACAATTGATGGTTAATGTTTAACCCCTCTCTTCTCTAAAACCAAGATCAGGGCATCACTCATAGAGTAATCCCTTAGAATTTTCTTATGGGAGGTAGCCATATGGGTAGTCCGATGTGATTATCCTATATATGAATGCTTAGAGGGGACAAGAACATCAAATCCCTTTTATTATTTTCCCATCATCCCACCCTCATCCTCTAGTGTATGAAAGAGATCATGCAGTTTTATAGATCTTATTCTTCCTCTTGTTTTTCACATTTGATCATGACTCACTTGGTCTTGGAGGTCAACAGTTATTTGAAATCCACACATTCATATGAATGTCTCAACATAAAATCTTTTTCCATATATTCTTCCTACCTTCCCTGGGGGCCTCTATAGGCATAGACCCCCAAAGCCATGTATCTGACATATCTGAGCATCCTACTATATGATTTAAGCGCCAAAATCATTTCTCGATATTCAAAGGTTCCATACTCCAATTGAATCAAGTCATTGGGGATCCTACTATATGGTGTCAGCCTCGAAATACTTCCTTGATCTTCAGAGGGTTCATACTCCCAAGTAAGAAATTCATAGGGAATCCTATTATATGTTTTAATACATAAAATCCTTCCTTAATTCTCTCAAAGGGACACATTCTATGTGATACAAAACTTTAGAGGACTTCTATAGGCATGGGTCCTCACAACTGAACTACATTGGATTTGATTCCCTTCAAAATGGGATATGTAGGAAGCCTCCCTATGGTCCAAACCCAACACCTCAAAATCAACCATAATTCTCTCTATGCCACATTCCGAGTAGGGCCATGTCTAACCCGAGAGACCACTTCTCTTCCAGGTTCCTTGGTCCACCCCAACATAAGTCCCACATAAAGCATTGGCTATGAACTTTCCAATTAAATGTCTTTACTGCATGAATGTAGAACTACACGGTTTGGTCACCATCACATGAGATTAAAAGGAATGATGTGTATCATTAAGTGTCTTTGACAAACATGTATTCTGATTCCTTTCATAATTATATGTTGGAATTATATATTAGGGGTATGATCATGAAATAAAACAACTCACATATCCCTAGACGATGATAAAGTTCATAGAACCCCAATGTGTGGCTTAAAACCATCATCATAGTAATAAATGGAAAAGAATCCCTCATCCACTCATAAAAGGATTCCATTGATGGAGAACCTCTGATACATTTAGATATCTTCAATGTTGAAGAAACTTAGATACATACAGATGACTATAAATTCTATGCATGATAATAATTGATTATTATCTTAAGGTTGACCCATGTCATACTTGGGAATTAATGAAGGATTCATGAATATGTATTAAATATTTAAGAGAGTTATGAAGTAAAAAATAATTCCCCCAAAAGGGTTTGATGATCCCTACGTCCCATCCTTTCAACCAATATGAGTCCTTAATTATTATTGGGGCTATTTCCCAATGAACACATACATTTGGAAATTTGGTTCATGAAACATGTCAAATAATGAAACCCTTGGGTGTTTTCTGTTCCATGAATAAAACATGTTGGAGGCCTTTTGAAAATATATACCTTTTTCTTTTGTGGTTGATTTTATAACATTAAAATCCCCACAATCATACCATAAAATAAAAAAGGTAGACACACTTTTCATTAGAAACATCCAGTAAGAAAATTTACGAAATGGGAATGTGAAAGTAGTTTTCTCTTAGACTTTCGGGTCTATAAGAATCTTGTTATAACCATAATAATCATCCAAAAAATAAAATATCTCATTACTAGAAAGCATATCATGAATTTGATCTCAAAATGGAATGGGATAATTTTATTTTCTATTTTTATAATTATGATTCCTATAATCTATATAACCTCTCCACTTAGTTTCTTTTCTAACACGAATTTGTTCATTTTTTTCATTTTTCATAATACTGAAACCTCCCTTATTGGGATCTACTTAGACTAATAATACCCAAGAACTATTTAAAATTGGATAAATGATTCATGTATCTAGCATCTTGATTTCCTCTTATCTCACAACCTCTTTTGTATTAGGATTTAGCCTTATTTGATTCCCAACTCTTGTTTTATGATCAGGTTCCATAGGGATACTATACATATAGAATAAATGAATAATACCTTTAATGATAGAAATAATCCAAAATATAGTAGTTTTTTACTTCTCCAAAATATCTAATAAATTTTATCATAGTATTTTTATCTAATTCAGTAGTGATAATAACATATAGGGATGAGTTTTCACACAAAAATGAATATTTATAGTGCAAATGAAAATGTTTAATCTTAAGTTGTAGTGCCTCTTCAATGGATGGTGGACTCTTGGGTCTAGAAGTTTCAAGGTCATAAATATGTTTCTTAAATTGAGTATGAAAATTGGAATGGTTTTGAATTTTAGTATTAGAATTAATTTTTCCCTCACTAATATCCAAAGTAGAAAACCCATTTCATTTAGTGTCCAGATTTAGTTTAAAGATTTTTTCTATTGAAAATTCATCAATTTTTGAAATATATCTCCATAAATTTTATCAAAATTTTCCTCCAACTTTTTAAGGCAATAAATTTAACCTCATTCTCTCATATAAATTTCCTAAGACCAAGAACACAAAATTCATCTTTTACACGATACTTATCAGTTTGAACAAAGTTTCTATCTAGAACTGAAAAAGAATATGATTCACTTCCTGAAAATTCTCATCATATTCAAATTCCAATGGGATTTCCTCATCCAATTTTTTTTATCAAACTCTATTAAATGATCAAATGTATATTCATCTTCTAAGAACTCAACTCTTTGAAAGTTTTCACAAATTACTGGTTCATTGATATTTTTAAAAACCTTAAACTCCTCTTATTGGATACAAAATGTAAAGATTAATTAACCCTTATACACATCAATAATATATTCTCGAGTGATCAATAAAGGAATTAATAAATTTATGGGAACTTTCTGGCCACATTCAACATCTAAAATAAGAAATTCATCTAGAAAAAATAACTTGATAACTCTAACTATAAAATCATCAACTCTTCTTATGGGATGTGTGAAAAGATGATCAACCAGTTATAGAATAATAGTGTTGTATTACAACTTTCAAAATATAAATTGGTTGAACAATGATAATGGGAGCAGGTTGATACTAGAATCAATATCACAAAAAAATTTAATTGATCCCTATTCCTTAAGGTGAATAGGATGACAAAGCTGCTAGGATCTATAATTTTTGGTGGCATTTTCTTTTAAAGGAAAGCACTAAAATCATAAGTAAGGCTAAAGGTAACAAGTTCTTCATGTGTTTTATTACTTTTAATGATTTTATTGAGGTATTTAATAAATTAAGTAATTTGAATTAATTATTTAATGAAAATAATGTTATATTGAATCTTGTTTAGAACCCAAAGGAACTCGATTAGTTTTTGTTTGAAATTTTATGGTTTCAATCTTTTAGGAAAATGGGTTAATGGGGAAAAATTCAAATGAATAGAATTTGTTTCACTTATTTAATATAAAAAAATTTCTTTACCCTTATTCATTTCCGTTTTAGAATAATTTTATTTTGGTTTTTCATGTTGAAAAATTGGATTTACTTGAGTTTCACTAGTTCTTTTCACATTTTCAGATTCCATATTGCTCATATTTTAGTATTTAGATTCTGTTATATTTTCATTTTTATGTTTACTAAGGTAACCTCTAACATTATATTGAGTTTTAAACCTCTCCTAGTAACCAGATCTATGAAAATATCCCAAGGGTTCATTTAAGATGTTCTTGAGAGTTTAAATTTATCTATTGAAGTTAAATTTTTAGCTAATTAACCCATTTTAAAATCATGGTTATGAATTTTAGTATTAGTTTCAACCTTGTATGAATCATGTTTAGTATTTTGTGATTAAAACTTAATCACTTATGAGTAAAATATTCTTAACATATGGTCTACCCAAGATAGAATATATCTATTAAAATTACCTTCGGAATTGGATGACTAAGCCCTTTATTGATTTTGAAATTTCTTTCTATGTTGATTTTGGTAACCAAGGTTAGTGGGTTGTCTAAGAATTCCTTAGTATTTCCTGAATACATTGGAATGATTCCTATATACATCATTGTAATTGTTTAATAAGGGATCATATATAACTTGTAGTCTAGGACCATATCTCACAAATTTAACATTTTATTATTGTTGGGATGACATATTAAAGTTTGAGAAAAAGTTTACAGTGTGTCCAAAAATTCCACATTGAGAGAATTATTCTCTAGAGGTTTGGTTTTGGTTTTGATAGTCCACTCTATTAAAACTTTTTTTGGAAATTTGGTTCATTATTAATTATAGTTAATCCTTTATTCAATCCAATTAATAATTCATATGTTTATGGGAACAACAATTATTTCTTCATCTATTCACTCTTCTTTTTATTTTTTTGAAACTTTCATGTTGTAAATTCATGGAAATGTTATTAAAAATTTATCTCATCTCCTTATAGGTTTTATCATTATAATTGCGACCTGTTGATTGGTCTATTAAATTTGATCTCAAGGAGGAAAATTCTTCATAGAAGTTATCCATGGTGACATAGGATGGAAGCTGGAGATGAAAGAAATGCTTAATAATGTTCCAAAATCTATATCAATCCTTACAAAATGATTCTTCATTATCATGATAAAATCTTTTTAATTTAGTTCTAAGATCCCCCTTAAGTCATTGTAGGTAAAATTTCATGACAAATGAATTGTAAACTTGGTCACAATTTTTTATATTTTTTCATCTAGACTCAAAAACTAATTTATAGCATTCCATTTAAAAAAAATGGAAAAATATTTCACCTTATGTTCATCTTAAGTGAGAACTTGCAGTGGATGTTGTTGTGAAATGTTATAAAATTCTCCAATGAAGTACATTGATTCTTTATTAGTTAAACCATTAAACACATGAAACATTGAGAAATTTGATTTTTTTAAACTCATAGTTCTAGGACCAAGGTGTTAATATAATATATAACAGATTTCTAGATTCCTGAGAGAGTTGAAACTCACTTATCCTAGGCCATTCTAGGTTGTCAGGGATGATTTCAGTTTCAATGTTTGGTTAATTTTCAATTAGATTTATTTCTTTCAAATTTTTCATTTCAAATATGTTTTATTTTCTTAGATATCTAAAATATCTTTCAATTTTTGTTTTTATTATCTCTAAATATTGAGAATTAGATCTTGTGTATATTAATTAATTTATAGACAAAAATTTATTGTAGTACACAATGGACTCATTTTTTAACAAATTTTTGATTAATTTTTAAAAAATTTAGGAACAACTTTTTATGTATTTTTTGTTTTTTAGTTTAATATTTTTTAGTTATATTAATCTTTCCTCATAAAATATTCCAAATATTTGATGCTATATCATCAACCGGATCAAATTTAAATTCTAAAAACTATGAGGCAATAACAATCTAGGTATCAAATCCTTAGGGATGGAAATTGAGACTGAATTCCAAGAAACAAGACCAAAGACAAAATAAAAATGCAAGTACTTGTAGTCAACAAAAATGAAAATATTTTTTTAACAAAACAAATGATTAGTGGAGAATATTATTTTAATGGATTATGTGTATATAGAAGAATGAAAATATATGAGTAGGGAACCAGAAATATTGAAATGTGAGGGAAATTTCAATTGTTCAATTAATGTATTTTTTCATTTGAGAAGTTATAACTGAAATCACTAATAAAAAAAATACATACTTAAAATATTGATAGATTAGAATGAATATAATTAGGATGATTTTTCAGTTCAGCACACAAAAAACTCATTCAATTGCATAAAATAAATAAGATTATTTCAATTTGAAATAATTTAACAACAAAAGAATAAACATATGATCTAAAACAAACTAAATTTCTTTCCCAATGTTTATCTCAAAATCATTATGAAATAAAAAAATAACAGAACTAAAGTTCAAGAACAAAAGGAAGAAGAAGAAGAAGTCGCAACTTACCGTAATATTCTTCTCTAGAATGACCTCCTGCTACTCTACTCTTACATAGCTCCAGAAAAATCCAATAGATGTATCTCCCTTCCCTTAATGCTCTTATATTCACTCGAAAACTCTTATAATTCATCAGATAAGTTTTAGGGATTATCTTCCACCTTTATTTTGAATTTGGTTTTTGTTACTTCAATTAGTGAGCTCTTCATTCTCTTCCAACAAAGCGATAACTTTGAACTCCAAAACCCATTCAAGATTCATCGAGTTTTTCTTATTCAACCAGATGAATCCATTCATCAGTAGCTCAAAACAATCAGTTTCATTAGATTTGGATCGAGTTTACTCATCCCTAGTTTATCTTCAAACCATTTTTTTATTCAATAATAATGACCCAACTTCTCCATTTGTTCAGATCCAGAAAGGCTCATCTTCTTCATTGATCTCAAATCCTCGGGTAGTGGGTTACTTTAGTTTTTATAGCCTTAAACATCTTATCAAAATCATATCCTTGGTAAAAAAATCTTATTCTTAAATATTTCTCAAGATCATATCATTTTACTATCCTTACACACTTTAATCGAACCCTAAATCTATATTTGAACCAAAACCCTTGATTCTTCAATAGACTTACTATATCCTTCAATTCGTTTACCGAATTCGGTTCTTAGTGAATTTTTCACTCAGAATGCCATTATCTGAGATCGGCTGAGTCTTAGGTTGACCTCCTTTCAAAGACTCTTCTACATGTTTGATGGTATCTCAATCTTTATTACTCTACTCATAAGTACTCATCCCTATCATGTTTGGGATTCCTTTTCAGATTCATCTAAATGGGGATGACACTTCCATATGTAGTTTTGAAAAATGAATTCGCATTAGTGGTTGATCATAAAATTTGGCTATATAAATGATGATTCTTAATTAATATGGTATATGAATACTCTTTCAGAAATACCCAATGTGATTCTAGGAAAATAATTCATCCCTTGGAATTTGGGTATATGGATTACTATTGGTGAAATTGGATATACAAATATTCTATTCACAATTAAGCTACATGAATGAGGATTCTCAATTGGGAATGTGAAAGCTAAAGGTAAATTGTATATGTTTCCACCTTCCTATTTTGGCTATGTCAATATTCAAATTTGTAGCAACTTTAAACAAATTGACTATGTGGAGGAACTTCGAGTTTGGATATGTGAAGAGAACAAAAAAAATTTCTACATGGGAAATTAGTTGCATAACCATTCCCATGCTTTAAAATATAGCCACATAGAAATTTTACTTATTCAATTGAAGTAGAATATTATATATAAAAAATTAAATATGAGTGAATTAGAAAAATACATTAAGATTTAAATTTAATTTCAATTAAATTAATGTAATATCAATTAAAAAAATTGATTCCAATTACACATTCAACTGAATATTATGAAATCAACAATACAAATTCAATAATATATACATAAAAAACATTCATGATTTTATTTCCAAATGTATGAGAATAGAACCAAGAAAAATTTATCATTATTAATAGAAATTCATCATTTTTAATCGAATATTCAAAGAACAATATTTCTTACCCAAAATAATCAAACGTCAATAATTTACCATTTTAAGCTCATTTTTTCATAAAAAAGTTTATAACTTCATAAATATGACATGGAAAACATTTAATAACATTTATCCACATCACTAGTTAAGTTATTTCATTATTAATGATGTTAGAATTAAAAAAGTCAAGTTATTACATTATTGGTTTAGGGCGTTTTAACTAATTTGTTAATTTATTCCATTATGGGTATCATGAGAATTAACTGGTTAAGTAATTCCATTTTGAATGATTCCAGGTGACATGAATATGATATTTCAATAAACCTTCATGATTATTCTATTACTTTTATTGTTACTTATGATATTTTTTGAAAGTTTTTGATTAAAGAGCTTTATTTTTTGGTGTGATAATAATTTTATGTTCTTTGACAATGTCAAAGTTTTCAAATGAAGTATTTTTTATCAAGTGTTTTCAAGTATTTAAATGGAATAATAATATTTTTTGTATTTTATACTTCCTACGATGTTTTTTGATCATCCAATTTTTTGAAATGATTTTTATAGTTCTTCTAGAAGAGTATTAACAATTAAATCTAGCTTCGAAAATGATATTTTTAACCATGAACACATAAAGTGTATTATTTAATGTATTTTGATTAGTGAAAAAAATGTCCATTTAGAAAAAATCTATGGGTTTTGGTATATAATAGATTTTATTAGTTATATAGAACTTTAAACCTAAAAGGTATTGGGTATGTTAATACTACAGTATTTTCTATAAATATAATTATTATTGGATGGTTATGTCTAATTATTTACAAAATAATTCAGGTGAATGGATTTATTAAATAATGTTATTATGAAGAAAACTTTTATTCTCATCTTTTTGAACCATCATGGGTTGATTTCGTTGCATTTATAGTAGGTATTAAGAATTTTTTCTGCCATATTGAATCTTTAAATGTATCTGGTAATTTATTTACTAAATTATTTAAATTTATTGTCTTATAAAATTCTAGCTCAATTTTATTTTTAGGATTATCAATAAGTTATCTTGATGTCATGTGAACTTCTATACTATCATGAAAAGAATAATAAACTCTCTCGTCAATGAAAATTTGGTAGACCTATATAAATTAATTAAATTTATAGTTCTTCTTCGATGTATTTACTCTAATAAATTATTTCCCACTCACGTGTTTAATATTTTTATCATAATTGATCATGGATGAAACAAATTATCCAAAAATACAACAAATGTATCAAGAAATTTAAAAGTTTCATTTTACATATTTGATTTGATTGTATATTGAATAAATAATAATGAAACCTTAAAATATTGTCTCAATTTTTTTTTCTACTATGAATACTTGTTATATATAGTGGTATTCAATATTTACCACATTCATAGTTTGAATATGTCATTAATTTTCATAAATATCTTTAATGATTAATAAATTTCATCAAGAATTAAAATAAAATTATGTATTTTTTTATTAAAATACATGTACCACTAGGTATAAATATATTTTCTCCAATAGATTCATCTATTAATTTTTGAAAGCTCGTTAAGGTACATATATGATAATATACTAACTCTTATAGAGAATTAATTATTAGAAAATATATATAATCTATTTTAGAGAATTTAATTAATGTAAAATTATATATAACTTGTGCTTTAATATATATATATATATAAAACTAAAATATCTTAAATAATTTCCATTGTGTATATTAATCACATTTATAACATTCACATATAAAATATAAAATGAAATATACAACTATGAAAAATAAATTAAACATATAATATTTATTTAAAAAAATAACAAAAAAAAATACAATCACTTTCATGAGATTTTAGATATTCTCATGTTGCTCAATTTCTCGAGGGTATACCAAGATATCTAAGATGTAAAAATTACTTATGTCATCTATAATGCCCCAACCCCAGTTACCCGGAGATGGTGCCTTATTACATAATATTGGTATGATAAAAAAAGATCAAGTCTCGAAAGACCGATTTTTTTAGTAGGCTTGGAAACACTAGATACACTCTTAAGGCTTACATTATATCATAAAGTGATAAATAATACAACAACATCTTGTCTTTATATCCCCCCATACTATCCCTGAAGGTCATTCATAAAATACGTCTTCACATCCTGGGAAAAATTAAAACATTGAAAGGGGTGAGCTCAAATACTTAGTAAGGATAACAATATAGCAGAAACTTTCATAAATAAACATAATCATTTAAGGAAATGTATAACTAAAACAAAAGCCTTTTAAACTTGAACTTGAGCATAATATGATAAAGATAAAATGAAATAATTCCATTTACTTATTCACATAGATATTATACTAGTCGAATAATCACATGCAATATCAATAACCAGTTTCATAATGTTGGAATGCATAATGACAAACTATCATAACAATATAGTCAAGGCCTTATGCCAAGACAACAAATAATATTTTTTCAAGGCCTTGGTCCAAGACACTAGTTTGTCTCATGAGACCTACCGATGCATCGAGGAGCTATAGCGGGCCCCACCCATCAATTACTAAGTCCAATGCATTCCTCATATGAACAAGTTTAAATATAACATAAACATTCGTATTAAAACTAGCATAAAAAATGTCAATACATTCTCCATAAACCATGAATGGTATAAAAATAACAAATCCATAGTCAAACATATCACAAAACCTTCAATACAATATGTAAGTTTTGTATCATAATAAATCAACTTCAAATAATCTTAAAATCCATCAAAAGATGTTGACATAGATGAAATCAAAACAATATGAGAGAAATATCTCTTTTTTTGAAATCATTTAAAAGTCCCACATTTATAAAGGAAGTAATTAAAAGATATTTTTGAATCAAAGTTTCCCATACCACTTTGAAACTTTTGAAAAAAATATAATTTCAAAAAATTCATGTCCATATAAATAAATCCTTAAAATCATTTTGAAAACATGAACATTAATTAAAAATATTTATAAAGATAAATCTTTAAAACATTTAAAATTCTGATCTTGATAAAGAGTACCTTTCACAAATTCTTAAAATAATCATTTTCAAATCATTTAAAAGTCAAATAATTATAAAATAAAACATTTAATTTCAAAATATTCTTATAATATTGTAAGGGAAGCTTCAACAATTTTATAACAGTGGAAAATATTCGCACCCGCCGTATAAGTTAAAAAAAACATTCTTACCTTATTTCTGTCGAAAAGGTTAAAAAGGACCTTATTTGGAAAACGAAGGAAATATTCCTTTATAAAATTCTTATAAAAATTCAAACAAGGGTATAAATTAAATTAACCCATATTCTGTAAAATTGTAAGAATGTTTTGAAATATATTTTTAAGAAACATGGATGTGGATGATAAAGAGGTCTTAGTAGATAATTACGTATAAACAACCTCGGATAATGAAGAGATTGTGAAATAAACCCTTACATTGTACTTTTCTTTGGTTGAGATTAGGTTAAAATCATGTATAATTGTGAAATAATTGTTATTAAATTATAAAATAATCATATAAATTAATATGATATCATATATGATCTTTTAACATTGACTTGTTAATAATATCTTAGTATTATCATCATTTCGGGTTTTAACGGATTCATTTTTCTTTATATTCTTTGTTATGTGAGAAATATTTATTATGGATGGGATTTATATTATTCATAACCAGAATGATATCATGTCTCTAAAAATTATTTTTAATCATCAAATGAAATTTAGTCATGAATGGATACGATGGTGAATGAATCTCATCGCGTTCGTGGAGACGGTAATCAGTACATACGGACGAGCGACAATATCATTCTTTTGATATTAAAATAATATATAATTGGATGGTATATAATATATAAATAATAATTATCATGTTATATTTATTATTTACATGAATTTCACATCATTATTTTACCCATCTAAATAATAATGTATTGAATCACAATTACACCATGACGTGGAGACGATAGGCCGTACGTACACACGTATTGTGACATGTCATTCAAAGGATGGATAGAATAATGAATATGGTTGTACCATATTTATAATAACATCAAAATATATAAAATATACTGGAGTTATGATTTTATAATGGAAATAACAAAGAAAGAAGAAGTTGAAGAAGAAAGGAACTTGAAAGAGGGTGGTGAAAACATTACCTCTTCTTCGGGTTCTTCCTTTTGATTTGATCAAAAAGACTCTTTAGGTTGGCTTTATGATCAAAATAAGGACTCTAGGTTGGATTGGGGGAAGTTTATATAATATTTGTGAAGGGCTTTTCCGAGCCAAAATGCTTTGAAGGTGTGAATTAGAGAGAAGGGGGAGTGCCCTTTTATAAGAGGGCTGAGGGGCACCTTTGGAAAAGCTAGAAATATTATTTTATAATAAATTCATATTCAGTTTATAATGGCTAAAAAGTGTATTATTTAAATCTTAAGATAGTTATGGGTCTAAATAATTTCAACCAATAGATTTTATAGAGGTTTGTGTCACTATATTAACCTTATCATTTATATTTAACTCTTAGTTAAATAGTTTGACCTTTACCATGTCTCTCTGTATTTTTATATTATATAGTTAATAAAATTAATATATACCTCCAAGATACCCCCCAAGTTGTCCATTAATGATACACCTATTATTATATAAGTAATTCTTCCAAACCTTAGATTTTTAGAAATATAATATCAATTAATAATAGAATATTTTTTTAAAAACTCTTTTATGTCAATTTTGACACTATTGGATATTTTGTTTTTGATAATTTCATAACAGCATTATTACTTCAAAAAAAATTTATATAACCATTACTAATATGTCATATTAACCTATAAAATTATTTTAATTCATAAAAAGTCTTAAATTACATTTATTTTGATATTTATAATATCAATTATTTTAATATTTCATTAATTAGGTAATTACTGCATCGCCATTGTGTCATAAATAAATTATATTATTTAATGTCTAAAAATTATAAATAAAATTCAATTATTTATTAAATCTTTTTATATTTATAATTAATATTTATAATAGAATTTATCTTATGTATAACCCTATATAAAAAATGTTTTAGTTATTAAACTTTGATTCTAACTCTTTTAACTCTTATTTGAATTAAATAATAATAAATGTCCTTATCTAATCCAAGTGGACCTAAATGATAATATTTTATTCCTAAGGTTGTTTTTGGTCGAGATCGACTTGTACAATAGTATTAGGACATGTGTTAGGGTAATATTAATATCATTTTTACCCTTAATTACCCTATTTACTTTTAACCGTGGTAAATAAAAGTAAAAAGTTACCATTCACTAAAAATTATTTTTATCTTATTGAACCACATTTTACTCCTTGATATTAACCATGTCTCTTGTATTTTCAAAATTCTACTCACAGAAGCGGTAAAATTTAGTTTTATGTGAATTTTCAAATTCTCATAAGAGATGGGTAAAAGACGGTGAAAAGTTCAATAAACTTTTTATATATCTAAAATTATTATAAAATGACTTTAATAAATTACATTGAACTTATATGGATATTATGTATCTATTTTTACCTAAAATAAATTTATATAAAATAAATAATTATTTAAAAAAAAATTCGGTTTTAAACTATAACTCAGTGTTTTTCACTATTCATTAAAAATTGAAAGTTTTCAGAAAAATTCCAAAAAATCACCCTAAGCTAATTTCGACATTCAGAATCCAAAAATTAAGTCTATTTTACCAAACTAAAAACATATAAGTTTAATTTATTAATTTAAAATTAATTCTTGTTGTCAAAACAAATAGCGCGTTTTTATGAAATAATAACTATCAAAAGATTGACACTTGTTTATGTATAATTTCAATGTGATATTAATTCCAATGACCAACATCGGATTAAATGGAAAAAATATAATCAATTATACATCCAAAACATTAAAATTTATAATTCAACACTATAAATTATTTTGATAAAAAAAAGTTGTTTTCAGTTAAAATATAGTATTTTTCACTATTCACCCAAATATGAAAGTTAACAGAAAAACAAATTTTTTTTATTGAAACTAAATTATTGTGTCCTGATTCTAAAGAATAAGTTTATTTCATCAAATTGAATATATAAAAGTTTCATATATTGCTGTTAAAAATGGTTCACCTTTAAAAGGTGGTAAAATTTCATTTTTTTGAAAAATAATTCTTTTATCTGAAAAAAATTGAATTTGTTCTTACATTATGTCTAAGATACTAATAATATGGATTCTAAAATTATAAGAATTATATAATGTTCAAAATTCAGTTAATACTATTCTTAACCTCTTTTGAACGACTAGTTTGGTAAGTCGTGATGCGCTTGAACTCAGTATTGCGTGTAGTGTAAGTTATTGCATTACTTTGAAGAAATAACATACTATGAAATATTGGGGTGTTGCATTCTTCCCTCGTTCAATAAATCGCGTCCTCGCAATTTGAAATTTTTTTCGAAAATAAAAGGTTGAAAATAGAAAATATCTTTGTGGGAAAACCCACATCAGAAATTGGGTTAATAAAATTTTGTCATAATAAGAGGAAAAGAGAAATAAAAGGGTCACCACCACATTATGATCTCGATTAGGAGAACATTGGTGGAAATAAGAGACCCATAATTCGAGGAAAAATGTAAATATTTATAGAAACTGATTGAGGTCATCAGTCACAAACAATTGTAGAATTGAGGGCCTCAAAGCCATCAATCTATGATGATTTAAAATATCATCGGTTCAACAAAACATAAGGTATTAGGATAACATATTTTTAAATTTAAGATCCCTTACCTAATGTTTAAGAATTAACTTCATCATAGAATAATAGTAGAATATATATATATATATATATATATATATATACTTGACATGTATAGTTCCATCGTTTCACTAATTTCTACAACAAACTCATCTTTCACTCTAAAAGATAATAGAACTTAAAAAATTCCATTTATCCAATCCGTATAGGGTTAAAAAAATGAATTTCTAATTCATCTTCCAGAACTTTTAAAAAAATCTACATTATTTAATCCAGGACATCACATGGGCCAGTGGTAGGTGACACACCCTTGTCGCCCTTCAGTTGCGGGTTCAAGTCTCGCAGCCTTGCCGGACGCGACGGGTTGCCGCCCGACCTCAGGGTTGTCCTTTTATGGCAATCCAAAAATAACCTTAAACTAGAATTATCCAAAATACTTCTGTCCAAACTCACAGTACAAAATTTATAAGGAAGGTAAACACAATGAAGATCCTTTTTTCCGCGTAATAACATGTGAACACATTCATCATGTATTCTTTTAAAACACTACAATATCCTGAATTACCATAAAACCTTATTGATTACATTCATGATCCCTTATTACTTATAGAATACTGGATATACTGCTTCTATCCAAAATGTTGTAAACTCCAACAAAGACAAATCATTAATCAGTTTCAAGGTAGTCAAGAATATCCAATATAATTTTTTCAAATCAACCACCTCTTATTCCAAAATCACTACGTCATTATTGGGACCATATTAAGGATTACCTTTCCTTCAAACATGTATTTTACCAAAAGTGTAGCTCACTATTATGTCACTTTTCTTAGAACCATATAATCTCAAATCCTCAATAAAATAATACTGTAGTAAAATCCTTATTTATTTCAATAATTCATATTACCAGTATATTATTGATACAACACTCAAATGAAATAATCCTATAATAACAACATAATAACACTAGTCATTATTCTTCATCTTAGGTAGTATCATAACTTGATTGTTATCCAATAGAATCATTTGGGGCATACTCTGATGATTTGGACATTGGTTCACATTGTGTCCCATCTCCTTACAGATGAAGCATTGTACATTTGAAACCTTTTTCTTACCGTTGAAATCACGTACTTGGTGTCCTT
Organism: Viscum album; assembly: GCA_963277665.1. Lineage (NCBI taxonomy): Eukaryota > Viridiplantae > Streptophyta > Magnoliopsida > Santalales > Viscaceae > Viscum > Viscum album. Next base: position 1,224,926,439 of record OY728159.1, read on the forward strand.
TTTCTTCACACTTATAACAAACTCTCATTTCCTTCTGGAAAGTTCTAGGGTGTTTCTTCCCACAGTTATCACCTATAGGAAAATTATTCTTTTCCCTCTTCCCTTTATCCATCTTTCTCTCTTCCATGATTTTCTTCTCTTTCTTCCCTTTAAAGCCATAACACTTAGATAATTCTTTACTTATCTTATTAACACGTGATAATATTTCTTCATATGTTGAGAAAACATGAGAGACTATTTCCCTTCTAAATGTTGGCCTAATACCGTGGAAGATATGATCCTTCTTACTCTTTGGATCATATGTATTTCTAGAGTTCACATTCCTTCTACTAGGTGCCATTTCTATACAATGGAATACACTAGGTCAGTTTATGAATTTCTATGAGTAATTCCAAACTTGTAAAATAAATAACGTAAATTGAATAGTTTATGGATATAATCCATAATCATAAAAGTATTTTCTTTGAGGAATTATATACTCATAAACTCTTTATAATGTTTTTTAAAGAAAATGAGAATTATCCTAAACATATCCCCTAGGAGTGTCGTAACCAAGAGTGCAGTAAGGCCCGTTGTCGTGCACCAGTTCCCGTTCGTGCCCAGCTCAAAGCGGTGTTTTCGAGTTTTACCACTAGGTACATCTATGCCAGAGTTTCCTCAACCTGCTCATATCCAAATAGGGATGTATTGCTCGAAAAACTCACAAAATCTTTACAATACCAAAATTCTAGGAAGTTCTTATATACTAATCCTCGAAGTCCATCTTAGGTCTATGTGCTATAATCAGAGTTTCTCTAAATCTAGCTTCTAAGGTTTATACTAAACTTCCTCTGATACCAACTATAACTCCCCAACCCTAGTTACCCATAGTTGGTGCATCATTACATAATATTGGCATGATCACAAAAGATCAAGTCTCAAAAGACCAATTAGTTTAGTATCCTTGGTAACACTAGATACATTCTTAAGTCTTACATTATATAATAAAGTGATAAAAACTAAAACAACATCTTGTCTTCATATCCCCTCATTCTATCCCTACAGGTCATTCATAAAATACTTCTTCACATCATGGGAAAAATTAAAACTTTGTAAGGGGTGAGCTCAGATGCTCAGTAAGGATAACAATATAGCAGAAACTTTCATAAATAAACATAATCATTTAAGGAAATGTATAACTAAAACAAAAGCCTTTTAAACTTGAACTTCAGCATAATATGGAAAAGATAAAATGAAATAATTCCATTTACTTATTCACATGGATATTCTACGAGTCAAATAATCACATGCAATATCAATAACCACTTTCATAATAATGCAATGCATAATGCCAATCTATCATAACCACATAGTCAAGGCCTTGTTCCAAGTCTACAAATAAGATTTTGTCAAGGGCTTGTGCCAAGACACTAGTTTGTCTCATGAGACCTACCGATGCATCTATGAGCTATAGCGGGCTCCACCCGTCACTTACTAAGTCCAATTAATTCCTTATATGGACAGGTTTAAACATAACATAAACATTCGTATTAAAACTAGCATACGAAATGTAAATACTTTCTCCATAAACCATGAATGGTATAAAATTAGAAAATCTAAAGTCAAACATATCAGAAAACCTTCAATACAATAAGAAAGTTTTGTATCATAATAAATAAACTTAAAATAAGATTAAAATCCATCAAAGGATGTTTTCATAGATGAAATCAAAACTATTTGAGAGAAATATCTATTTTTTTGAAATCATTTAAAAGTCACAAATTTAAAAAGGAAGTAATTAAAAGAGATTTTTGAATCAAAGTGTCACATACCTCTTTGAAACTTTTGAAAAAAATATCATTTCAAAACATTCATGTCCATATAAATAAATCCTTAAAATCATTTTGAAAACATGGACATTAATTAAAACGATTTAGAAAGATAAATCTTTAAAACATTTAAAATTCTGATCTTGATAAAGAGTACCTTTCACAAATTCTTAAAATATTCATTATGAAATCATTTGAAAGTCACATAATTGTAAAATAAAACATTTACTTTCAAAATATTCTTATAAGCTTGTAAGGGAATCTTCGACGATTTTATAACGGCGGAAAATAGTCGCACCCGCTGTATAAGTTAAAAAAATATTCTTACCTAAATTATGTCTAAAAGGTTAAAAAGGACCTTGTTTGGAAAATGATAGAAAGATTTATTTATAAACTTCTTATAAAAAGTCCAAAAAGGGTATAAATGACTTTAACCCATATTCTGTAAAATATTAAGAATGTTTTGAAATACATTTTTAAGAAACATAGTTGTGGATGATAAAGAGGCCCCAGCAGATAATTACGTATAAACAACTTTAGATAATGAAGAGATTGTGAAATAAACCCTTATATATTAAATTTCCCTGGTTGAGAGTAGGCTAAACTCCTGTATAATGGTTGAATAATTGTTATTAAATTATAAAATAATCATATACATTAATATGATATCATATATGATCTTTTAACATTGATTTGTTAATAATATCTTGGTATTATCATCGTTTCTGGTTTTAACGGATTTGTTTTCCTTTATATTATTTGTTATGTGATCCATATTTGTTATGGATAGGATTTATATTATTCATATCTAGAATGATATAATGTCTATAAAAATAATTTTTAATCATCAAATGAAATTTATTCTTGAAAGGATACGATGGGGAATGAATCTCATCGCGTTCGTGGATACGGTAATCCATACATACGCACACACGACAATATCAGTCTTTTGATATTGAAATAATATATAATTGGATGTTATATAATATATAAAGAATAATTATCATGTTATATTTATTATTTACGTAAATTACACATCATTATTATACCCATCCAAATAATAATGTATTGAATAACAATTACACCACGACGTGGAGACGGTAGGCCATACGTACGCACGTATGGTGACATGTCATTAAAAGGATGGATAGAATACTGAATATAGTTGTACCATATTTATAATAACATAAAAATATATAAAAGATACCATAGTTATTATTTTATAATGGAAATAACAAATAAAGAAGAAGTTGAAGAAGAAAGGAACTTGAAAGAGGGTGGTGAAAACATTAGCACTTCTTCGGGTTCTTCCTTCTGATTTGATCAAAAGGGCTTCTTAGATTGAATTTCTGATCAAACTAAGGCCTCTAGGTTTAAGTGAGGGAAGTTGAGAGAATATTTGGGTAGGGGTTTGCCGAGACAAAAGGCTTTGAAGGTGTGAATTATAGAGAAGGTGGAGAGCCCTTTTATAAGAGGGGTGAGGGACACCTTTGGAAAAGCTAGAAATATTATTTTATAATAAATTCATATTCAGTTTCTAATGGCTCCAAAGTGTATTATTTAAATCTTAAGGTGGGTATGGGTCAAAATACTTTCAACCAATATATTTTAGACAGGTTTTGGTCACTATATTATACTTATCATTTATATTTCACTCTTAGTTAAATAGTTTGACATTTACCATGTCTCTTTGTATTTTTGTATTATATAGTTAATAAACTTACTATATACCTCCAAGCGACCCCAAAGTGGTCCATTAATTATACAACTATTATTATATAAGTTCTTTGGCAAAACCTTAAATCTTTAGGAATATAATATCAATTAATAATATAATATTTGTTTTAAAAACTCTTTTATGTCATTTTTGACAATATTGGGTATTTTGTTTTTGATAATTTTATAACAGCATTATTACATAGAAAACAATTTATATAACCTATAATAATATGTCATATTAACCTATAAAACTATTATAATTCATAAAAAGTCTCAAATTACATATATTTTTATATTTATTATATCAATTATTTTAATATTTCATTAATTAGGTAATTACTGCATCACCATTGTGTCATAAATAAATTATATTATTTAATGTCTAAAAATTATAAATAAAACACCATTATGTAGGAAATATTATTATATTTCTAATGAATACTTATAATTGAATTTATCTTATGTATAACCCTATATGAAAAATGTTTTAATTATTAAACTTTGATTTTAACTCTTTTAACTCTTCTTTGAATTAAATAATAATAAATGTACTAATCTAATCCAAGTGGACCTAAATGATAATATTTTATTCCTAAGGTTTTTTTAATTTGAGATAAACTTGTACAATAGGATTAGGACATGTTTTATGGTAATATTTATATCATTTTTACCTTTAATTACCCTATTTACTTTTAACCGTGGTAAATAAAAGTAAAATGTTACTATTCACCAAACATTATTTTTATCCTATTGAACCACATTTTACTCCTTGATATTAACATTGTCTCTCTTATTTTCAAAATTCTACTCACAGAAGCAGTAAAATTAAGTTTTATGTGAATTTGCAAATTCTCCTAGGAGATGGGTAAAAGACCCTGAAAAGTTCAATAAAATATTTATATATCTAAAATTGTTATAAAATAACTTCGATGAATTAAATTGAACTTATATAGGTATTATGTATCTATTTTGACCTAAAATAAATTTAAATAAAATAAATAATTATTTAAATAAAAATTCGGTTTTAAACTATAACTTAGTGTTTTTCACTATTTATGAAAAATTGAAAGTTTTCAGAAAAATACCAAAAATTCACCCTAAGGTAATTTCAAAATTTCGAATCCAAAAATTAATTCTATTTTTACATATTAAAAACATATAAGTTTCATTTATTAATTTAAAATTAATTCTCGTTGTCAAAACAAATAGCATGTTTTTATGAAATAATAATTATCAAAAGATTGACACTTGTTTATGTATAATTTCAATGTGAAATTAATTCCAGTGACCAAAATTGGATTAAAGGGTAAAAATATAATCTAATTATACATCCAAAACATTAAAATTTATAGTTCAACACTATAAATTATTTTGATAATTTTTTTTTTCAGTTAAAACATAATATTTTTCACTATTCACCCAAATATAAAAGTTATCAGAAAAACAAAATTTTTTTTATTGAAAGTAAATTTTTATGTCCTGATTCTAAAGAAGAAGTTTATTTCATCAAATTTAATATATAAAAGTTTCAAATATTGGACCTAAAAATGGTTCTCCATTAAAAGGCGGTAAATTTTAATTTTTTGAAAAATAATTCTTTTATCTGAAAAAAATGAATTTGTTCTTACATTATGTCTAAGAAACTCATAATATGGATTATAAAATTATATGGATTATATAATGTTCAAAATTCAGTTAATACTATTCATAACTGCTTTTGAATGACTAGTTTGGTAAGTCGTGATGCGCTTGAACTCAGTGTTGTGTGTAGTGCAAGTTATTGCCTTACTTTGATGAAATAATGTACTATGAAATCTTGGGGTGTTACATCATATTTAGGCTTCATGGTTTTATATATAAAGTACTATTTAACACTTTTCTAATCTACTTTAATTTATTGTTGATAAATTTCAACAAAGAGTTTTGGTCTACAATAGGTAAGTGACCATTGAACTTTTATACCAAACTAAATACATTCACTTTATTTTTGTTTTTATTTATTTGAATGTGGTTATTTTTTATTTGACCAGTTTTGGTGGTTCCCTTTCCCCATTTTATTTGATATTTGATTATGACCACCTCAAGTAAAATATTTTCCTCTACCACAACCACATCGATTATTACTATGAAAACCACATTTATATGTAGTAATAATCACTTTATAAAATTGACGTGAACCAATTGGGTAGGCTTTATGAATCTCCAACAAGGGTTTACTATTGTGTTTTGTAACAAGAATACATGAAATTAGTTTTGAATAAATTTTAAAGTTTTTTTCATGATATTATTGTTTCAAAAGGGCATTTTGAGAATGAAAAGTAAAAATATTTTTTGTAACATGCCAATGCTGGAATAATTTCTCAAAATATTTTAAAATTTTAAGTTATTTTAAACATTTCTTAGTTATATTCCTTTATTGAATTGAAATCATGGAATATCAAATGAATCTATTCATAATGATATTTAATTTAAAATAGTGGTCATTGATGGTTATAACGTTTCTAAAAATTTTCAAACAAAATTAAACCATCATTGTTTACTAGGTAATCACTATTCAAATCCTTATGAAGATTATTAAAAAGGAATATCAAGGCTCATGAACAATATATTTTAAAATAAATATTATCCATATTGATTCTTCCTCCAAATATATGAGCATTAAAACATATCATGAAATCTAGAATCCATTATTGGTAATTCTAGCGAGTGATTTCACAAGGGAGTAAATTGGGTTTTATAATATTCAACATGAAATAAGATATTGCCGATTATTTTAAGCCTTTTAAAATATTTATAACTGATGATAACATGTTAAGAAATGAGACAGTAACTCAGATTTAAACCACAAAGTATTTCAAAATTGAAATCTAAAGTTAATAATAGATAGAATGTGATGTAGTTCATAAATAAGGTGTGTTTTCAATTAATAAGTAGCATACACACAATCATATTCAAATTTAAAATGAATCTGGAAAATAATTAAAGATAAATATTTATGGAAAAATTAACTATTTATATTATCATGTTGATATATATATAGGATATGTGAGAATATAATCAACTATAAAACCTGGTTTTTGAGTTTATTTTTATATGTATATCAATATAGAATTTATTAAATGAATTATAATACCCCTGGAAAAATATTTTTTTCTTTATGTTTTTTATTTAATTATGGGATTTTTAATTTGAAGAAATAAATATTATTTTTTTTGGTGATTTTAAATGGACTATTTTTCTTGACAAATTTAATTCACCATAATTGAATTAGATGAATTTAGAGAATTAGATGGTACAACATGGAATTGTTATAGTGAGAGAGAAAGTATGAACCCACTTAATATGATTGTTTCTTATAGGTTTTTAATGAAAGTTGGAGGAGGATTTAGTTTTTAAATTGGGGATTAATACACTCTATTTTATTTAGAACAATTTTTTTTGTGAATCATAGAAATATTGAAGGTTTCTAAGTATATATTTTAATCTATGGAATATTAAAATGGAAAGATATAATACTTTAATAAATATCATTAATATTAATTTATTAATACATAGAATAGAAAGGAGGTGATATCCTATAGGAAACAACAAAAGTTGTTTTAATTGGAAATATAAATCCAAAAACCACTTAATTTAAATCAATTCTCAAATAAATAAATTAAAGTAAAAAAATATAATTACACTACAAAAAAAGAAAATATAAAAACAGTAATTGGAAATAGATATTTAATCTCATGAATCAGTATGGAAAATAGGATTTTAGGAAAAGAATTTCTGAATAATTGGATCTATGACTTTTGATTACATGTGATCATTTTAACATAAAATAAGATATGGTAATAAATTGAAAGGATATTAATAGAAACTTTGGAGAAAGGTTAGTGAATACTTTTGGCTCACTCTCAAGACTTGATCATGATCCATAAATGATTTAGAATTTAAGAAAAAAAGACATGTTAAAGTAAAATATATTTAAAAATTAAATAAAAAAGTTACGATTGATTGGATATTAGAAATGTTAAAGTGGTTCAGAATAGAAAATCCCTACATACCATATTTAATATTAATAAAATATTCCTATCATGAAACCTTATTCACTTTTAACCTAAAGTGTCAGTAAAATATTATACCCATATTCGAATAACATTGAGAACAATTAGTGACCATATTCTAATATATTTATAAGTTAATATCCCCAAGACTTATTCAATATATAAATTGGAATATTTAAATACCTTATACTCAGGGTTTCTTTGATCATAGATCAATTGAAGGTCAAGAATTAATTTCCTATACTTCATGAATAAAATATTATTATAAGACAAGTATTTATCCCTAGGAATTTTTGTTCACTAGGGATTAAGGGTGATTTTATGTAGTTAATATAATAGATGGGTCCAAGTTCCATTTTGAAATGAATACAAAACAAGAAATTTCAAGGAATAAGGGATAAAAAGTCAAACAAAAAAGATAAAAATAAAAGTATTGATCTTCAAAATAAATTATGAAGAAGAAAAAAATGGAAGTATCTTTATTCATGGATTATCCTTTTCTTCAGGATGTTATCTTATCTCAATATTGGATATCTCTATAATAGCTTCATCATATGTGTCATACTTGTCTTTTTTATAGAGTCATAAATAAATATATTTAGGAATATAGTTATTGGACTTAATGTGGATTTTCTTCCAACTATTTTGAATTTTACCAATATGGAAAAAGTATATTCTCTTTCATCCATTTTTTCATTTGACCATTTTAGTTATCATTGTTTTTCTTATTGACCTTTACCAATATGAAGGGGTGTGATTATCCCACTTTCTATTTCTATTGTATTTATTGTCAATGTAAAATAATGAAGCAAGCTTGATGTCAATATATAGTGAGAAGTGTTACTTGGATGATAGATGTATTTACCTAGTATGATGAAAATATATATTAAACTCTCAATCATGGTTTCACATTATGCTAAGAACATGCATAATTATATGAGGATTTAAAACACATATGTAACTTGGAAGTGTGATATATTAACACTATTCTTTTGGAAAAGGAATTTAGTTTATTTCATATTAATATGAATAAATATCTTCCATTGGATATTATATTAGAGATACATTCACATGGAAATGAAATTTAGTTTGAGTTATGGTCAATGATGATATTTCTTGAATAATATACATTTGGGAAGGCTATTTTAAGAAGGAGTTAATGCTTCTTCTTGAAGTATAAAAGTTGTTCAACATTCACACTATACAGAATTCATATGGAATTTTAGTTAATTCAATGAATTTATTTAGAATATTAAAATATAACAAGAGTTATATGGATGAGGTGATTTATGAACATTTTAAATCTTTGTAAGGAAGTTAAAAGAGGCATATATAAATTTATATCCATCAATTTATCATGATTAAAGAAATATATTTGGATTATGTTTGAAGAAGATATAATTCTTAGGTAGTATAAGATTTATTGATATATTCTAAGGAATATTTATATCTTGTATTAAGTTTTGGAGTTACTCTTATGTTGGTTGAGTTTAGTTTAAATAGATTCCAAATAAATTTGAAGACTTGGTATTGGATTCTATAATTCTATCATGAAGCTAAAAAATCTATATATCCTATGTATTTTGGAAGACTTGTCTTTATTTTGTAAGTGTGGTTGATCATTTTATATGACTTGTCTACATTTTTAATACTTTTAGCTATTTCTTAATGCTTTTTATGTTTTTTAAAAATTCATGGAAAATGTAAGAATTATTTTGTAGAATGTTTAACTTATTTAGATTTTTATTAGACTCTTAATATTGATGAAAATTTTCAAATGAAAGAGATATGTTAGGATTTCATAAAAGTGTTAAATTACATTGTAAGACATATATGAGAACATAATGAAAAATGAAAAATGGAAAATATCATAAGACTCTTCAGTTGTAAAAATTTGGTGAAGGCCATCTTTTTAAGATTTTTATTCACTTTCCATAAGACTTTGTATTAGAAAATGATTTTTTTTTAATGTTAATAATTATCCAAAATTTTACGAGTTGGGTTCTGAAAGTTAATATTATGAAAAAAATTAGATGATGTTATATGGTTCCTAAATAATTCAAATATCACAGCTATTCTTATGATCCTAATTCAAGATTTGGTATTCAATGATTAAAGTTGAAGAAGAGAGAATGAGTTTCCATTCCATGAAGATTATCTCACTACAAAGATACTTAATAATAATATTTTAATTGAGGATAGATATCCTATATAAAAAGACCTTCATATCATCAATAAGATAACCATTCCATGACTGTGTCATAAAGTTAATGTTATAGGAAATATATATGATTAATCACATGGTTTCATTTCATGATAATATCACTGCATATTTTCCAATGTAGTCATGGAAGATATTTAAAAGGATTATAATTTTGTGGAAGAATGTAGTGGTGTTTATATACCTAATAGAGAATAATATCTCACTTTTATTAGTAGTTTTAATATTTATATTTGACTGGGATTTGAATTAAAATAAAATCCTAAAGGAAATAACGAGGTTATAATGAATCTTCTATTCAATAAATATTTCCTGATTCAAATATATAAATATATTATCATAATTTTATGTACCACCCCAAGATTCCACGACACGCTTCTCTTTGAATAATACAGTAGCATGTGTTGTACGCAACTTCGAGTTCTAACACACACCACAACCAATCAAACTATCTGTTATGAATAGTAGTACCCAATTTTTGAAATTTTATAAATTTTATCTTTCCAAATAGACTTCATTTTTGGATTTGGAATATTGAAATTATCCAAGGGCGAAGTTTTGGTATTTTTCTGAAGACTTTCAATTTTTGATGAATAGTGAAAAATACTAAATTATTGGTTACAACCAACTTTTTATTTAAATAATTATTTATTTTATTTAAATTTATTTTAGGTAAAAATAGATACGTAATACCTATATAAGTTCAATTTAATTCATTGGAGTCATTTTATAATAATTTTAGACATATAAAAATTATATTGAACTTTTCACCTTCTTTTACCCATCTCCTAGGAGAATTTGCAAATTCAGAAAAAACTTAATTTTACCACTTCTGTTAGTGGAATTTCTAAAATCTAAGAGACACGGTTAATATCAAGGAGTAAAATGTGGTTTAATAAGATAAAAATAATTTTTAGTGAATAGTAACTTTTTACTTTTATTTACCAAGGTAAAAAGTAAATAGGGTAATTAAGGGTAAAAATGAAATTATTATTACCATAACATATGTCCTAATTCTATTGGATAAGTATAATTCGACAAAAAACAACCTTATGAATAAAATATGAACCTCTTTGGTCCACTTGGATTAGTTTAGGACATTTATTATTATTTAATTCAAAGAAGAGTTAAAAGAGTTAAAATCAAAGCTTAATAACTAACATTTTTAATATAGGATTATACATAAGATAAATTCGATTATAAATTTTCATTAGAAAGATGAAAATATTTAATCCCTAATGTTATTTTATTTATAATTTTTAGACATTAATTAATCTAATTTATTTAGGACACAATGGTGATGCAGTAATTAACTAATTAATGAAATATTATAATAATTGATATTATAAATTTCCAAATAAATGTAATTTGAGAATTTTTATGAATTAAAATAATTTTATAGGTTAATATGACATATTATTATTGGTTATATGAATTTCATTCGAACTAATAATGCTGTTATAAATTTATCAAAAACAAAATACCCAATAGTGTCAAAATTGACATAAAAGAATTTTTTTAAAAAATATTATATTATTAATTGATTTTATATTCCTAAAAATCTAAGGTTTGGACAAAGAACTTATATAATTATATTTTTATCATTAATGGATCACTTTGGGGCCTCTTGGAAGTATATAGTATGTTTATTAACTATAAAATATACAAATACAAAGAGACATGGTAAATATCAGACTATTTAACTAAGAGTTAAATCTAAAGGATAAGGTTACTATAGTGACGAAAACCTATCTAAAATCTATTGGTTGGGTGTTTTTAGACCCATACCCACCTTAGACATTGAATAATATATTTTGGAGCCATTATAAACCGAATGTGAATTTATTATAAATTAATACTTTAAGTTTTTCCTAAGGAGCCCCTCCTCCCCCTTATAAAAGGACACCACTTCTAACCAATTCCTCACACCTCTCAAGCCTTTTTACTCAAACAACCTCGGCCCAAATATCCTCCCAACTTCCCTCAATTCAATCTAGAGGCCTTATTTTGACCATAAATCCAACCTAAAGAGCCCTTTTGATCAAATCAGAAGGAAGAACCCGAAGAAGAGGTAACGTTTTCACCACCCTCTTTCAAGTTCCTTTCTTCTTCAACTTCTTATTTCTTTGTTATTTCCATTAAAAAATAATAAATCTAGTATATTATATATACTGTGATGTTATTATAAATATGGAACAACCATATTCAGTATTCTATCCATCCTTTGAATGACATGTCACCATATGTGCATACGTATTACTTACCGTTTCCATGTCGTGGTGTAATTGTTATTCAAAACATTATTATTTATATGGGTATAATAATGATGTTTAATTAATGTAAATAATAAATATAACATGATAATGATTCTGTATATATGATATACCATCCAATTATATATGATTTTAATATCAAAATAATGATATTATCGCTTGTGCATAAGTACGGACTACTGTCTCCATGAACGCGATGAGATTCATTCCCCATCATATCCATACAAGTATAATTATCATTTTATGATTAAAAATAATGTTTAAGGACTTAATATAATTATTTATATGAATAATATACACACTATCCATAACAAACATGACTTATGTAACAAAACATATGAAATAAAACGAGTAAGTCAATAACCAAAACAAGGATAATACTAAGATATTATTGACAAAGCAATGTTAAAAGATTATATATGATATCATATTAATATATATGATTCTTTTATAATTCAATAACAATTATTTTAATATTATACAGAAGGCTAACCTACCCTCGACCAAGGAAAAAGTACAAAGTAAGGGGTTTCTTATCTCACTTTTAATTCCGTGAGATTTCCATTGTTCACCACTTATTTAGTGCATGTGGTGTGTGTACTGCCCATATTTATATTCATTGTGTAATATAATTTAATTCATGGATATTTAAATCATAATTGTATGATCATTCTTTCATGGGTGTATGTTTCGTAAGTTACCAAATCAATAAGAGAAATTGAAATTTCAATTTCCACTCATTCGGATTTACGCATACTTCATTGATTATTTTACTCCAAGATTATGTGTGGAATCACTATTTATTTGCTTATTTCATAATTTACACTCCCCTTTATGTGGATATACGTTTTACCCACATAATCACTCCATTTATAAATTCTCAAGTCATCGATATGAACTTGATAAGAGTAATTTTAACCCAATCTCCATTTATTGAGTTAAACATCAAATTCATTGGTGTTGTTTTTTACAAGAATATGTGTGAATGTATTTTGATTGTTTTACAATGAATATCCAATAATATTGAGTGTATTTATATTTTTAACACATATTTATTTCGTTGATTTATCCTTAACCTAAGGATACGACCTTTATGAGAGATTTTATCTCAATTTACATTCCATTGAGACTCCTTTGTTGTTATACACCAAATCGCTTTTATATGGTGTATAATATGTACTTTGACATAGTATATCATTAATCCCTTTATTATCATAATATTATAATGTTTTGATTACCTCAATTATTTGTATTCAACTGTCTCTCTTTTGGTTAGGAACTCTAACTAAAATATCATTTTAAAATGTTTTAAATATTTATTATTCTAAATCTTTCTCATTAATGTCAATGTTTTAAAAATGGTTTTAAGGATTTATTTATATGGAAATTAAAGTTTTCAAATCAAAATTCCTTTTAAAAGTTTCAAATTGGTATGGGAAACTTTGATTCAAAAAAATCTAGTTTAAATGGTTTCTTGACAAACAGTGTGAATTTTAAATGTTTTCAAGAAAAAGGGAGATATTTCTCTCAATAGTTTTATGATTATTTTAATCTATGTCAATATCCATCATTATTATTGATTGAGGTTAATCTGATACAATACAATCTTACAGATTGTATCGAATGAGTTATGTTTGACTGTGGATGTGCTATTTTTATACCATTCATGGTTTGTGGTTAAAGTTTTGACATTTCGTATGCTAATTTTAATATGAATGTTTATGTTATGTTTAAAAAATTTTATATGAGGAATTCATTGGACTTAGTAAGTGATGGGTGGAGCCCTCTATAGCTCCTCGATGCATCAGTAGGTCTTATGAGACAAACTAGTGTCTTGGCATGAGGCCTTGACAAAATCTTATTTGTAGTCTTGGCATGAGGCCTTGACTATGTGGTTATGATAGTATGAAATTATGAATTCCATCATTATGAAAGTGGTTATTGATATTTCATGTGGTTATTTGACTAGTAGAATATCCATGTGAATAATTTAATGGCATTATTTCATTTTATTTTGCCATATTATGCGGAAGTTAAAGTTTAAAAGGCTTTTGTTTTAATTATACATTGCCTTAAATGTTTTTTCTTATTTATGAAAGTATCCACTATATTGTTATCCTTACTGAGCATCTGATCTCACCCCTTTCAATGTTTTATTTTTCCGAGGATGTGAAGAAGTAATTTATGAATGACCTGCAGGAATAGTATGAGGGGATATGAAGACAAGATGTTGTTGTAGTTTTTTTACTTTATGATGTAATATAAGACTTATGAATATATCTAGTGTTTACAAGACTACTAAACTAATCGGTCTTTCGAGACTTGATCTTTTGTGATCATGCCAATGTTATGTAATAATGCACTGAATCTGGGTAACCGGGGTCGGGGCGTTACAGTTGGTATCAGAGGAAGTTTAGAAAAAACCTTGGAAACTAGATTTAGATAAACTCTGATTAGAGAACATAGCCCTTAGATAGACTTTGAGAATTAGTATATAAGAACTTCCTAGAATTTTGGTCTTGTAGAGATTTTGTGAGTTTTCTGAGCAACAAATCCCTGTCTGGATACGAGAAGGTAGAGGCGGATCTGGCCCAGATGTACCTAGGGTTAAAACCCGAAAACACCACTTTGAGATAGACTCAAACAGGAACTGGTGCACGAGAACAGGCCTTGCTGCACTCTTGGTTACGACACTCCCATGGGATATTCTTTAGATAATTTACATTTTTTATACAAACCAATTTGAAGTATTTTAATATAATATGAGAATAAATGACCATGGTTAATCGTAAGGTGTTTCAAAGAATATGGTGTCATGATATTCTATAAATGATTTTATGACTACTGTTACTCACACAATGCTTTCTAGTTTTAGTCAATGGATGGATTCCAAGGAAGTCATAGTAACTTTGAGAATGATGTACAAGGTGGGAACGATGGTGGAAACGAGCAAAAAAATGGAATGTTGATAGGCATAAAAGATATCGTGTTCATGCCAAATCAGTTTTCAAAAAATATGATCAATAACATATATATTAACCAACTCCTGGACTCAACAAAGAAGAAAAAGTTGATGAATGATAAGAGCTCCAGCAGTGGAGACCATGGAGAAAAGAATCCTAAATTTCCATCATGCAGGAAATTTGGAAGGAGACACCCAGGAAAGTGTCTCAATGGAACAAAGAAATGATTTACGTGCGGGAAAGAAGGACATAAACTGAAGAATTACTGAGAAAAAATGAAGAGTACTATGAAGGAAAATAAAAATGGTCCCAAAAATCCATTTACATTTTCCGTAAATATAGGGGACTTGTCCATTACCCGAGTGAATGCCCTATTCTATAGGATATTTTCTTGGTTAAAGAAGAAGCTATGTGGAAATAAATGGTTGGATAAATGTTTAAATGTATTAGGGCTCCTTGTTGATGGGATTACTTTGGAATAATATTCTCTTGTATTTGAATCCCCATAGTTTTCCATGTGAGAATGATATTTGAGGAAGAATTATCATTTCCCTTGTAGATATATTTATAAATAACAATTTGGTTTTATATGATCATTAGGTTTGAGGAAATTACAAGTTATTATATTTTGGGATGAAAATGAAAGGTATGAGATAACATTTCTGGTTAAAATTATGTTATGGTTATTTTGAGAAATTTATCTCATTTTGGTAATGTTATAAAATATAGTTTTTGAAAAAGGACAACATGCAGACCGCGTGACAACCCGTCGCGTCAGACAAAGCTGTGAGAATCGAACCCACAACCAAAGTGCGATTGTGATTTATCGCCTACCACTGCACTATGTGAAGTCCCTGGTTAGTGTGACTAATTATTTTTAGTTGAATGATTTTATTGATCAATAGTAAGTTGATTTGGGTTCTTATGTCTTATCAAATGAATACCCTTAGTGTAGGAAAATTATTTGGTGATTAAGTGATAAATGTTATTTTGGAAGATGTTCGCTTTGTTGGGAACACTATATGCCCAAGGAAACTAGAATACTATGGGATTCATTTGAGGAGTAATGGTGGTTTTTATCTACATTTTTATTGTGGATTTATATTGATTTGGGTTATTTTTGGAAATAATTAACCTATAATAGAGAATATGTGATTATGTTAATTACTTTTAAGTATGTGACTTTAAGATTAGTTGATGTCATTTGGAGATACAATTTAACGTGGAAGACTACATAACATAATTCTTATAAGTTTTGGGTTTCAATATTATTTTGGATTATATTGTAGGATTTTAAGGACAATTGTTTATTGAATGGTATTTATTTAACTTTGGGGTATTGTTGGTTTAATTTTAGAAATTAAGATTAGTGTTTCTTTCTCTAAATGAATATCCTTTTGGGGGATCATCATATCTGGTACTAACCATTTTGGTTTTGATTAATCTCTAAAGACAAGGTAAATATATAGTTTATCTTTGGTGGATCATGTGATTCTATAGAAGTTTATTCTAGATCTTCCAGTGTGACCAAGTCTTCTTGAATACTCATCGTTTAAAAAAAATGATTTAGTGGTGGAAATTTATTTAGGAATGAAACTCTACTTAAAAAGTAAGTATATATCTTTATTTTCTTATTCAATCTCATAAATGAATTCCTCATCTTTAAGTAATGTAACTTAAAAAAAATGTTGTCCGTATACTTTTCCTACTGGGAAACTAATGACTGTTTGTCCCATCACAAGTTTGTGGCTTTTCTGTTGTTAACTTTCTTCTGATCATGTTTTTTATCCCTCTCCATCTGAACTTAACACTTAGTTTATCTCCCATATCCATGTTTTCATACATGGAATCTTAGTATGAGTTATCTTTGGTGACCTTTGTACTTCTCTTTATTTCATTTAAGGTGATAGTTTTATTGACTCTTTTTGTGATGTTGGACTTTCCATTATATTCCCAAGCCTAATTTTAAAAATTTTGAGGACGAAATTATTTGAAGAATGGGAGAATGTAACACCCCAAGTTTCCATGGTATGATTCTCTTTGAATAATACAGTACCGTGTGTTGTATGTAACTTCGAGTTCTGACACACACCACAACCAATCAAACTAGCTGTTATGAATAGTAATACCCACTTTTTGAAATTTTATAAATTTTATCTTTTAAAATAG
The DNA here is from genome assembly GCA_963277665.1 of Viscum album. NCBI lineage: Eukaryota > Viridiplantae > Streptophyta > Magnoliopsida > Santalales > Viscaceae > Viscum > Viscum album. Next base: position 1,224,943,644 of record OY728159.1, read on the forward strand.
ACTTCAGTTTTTGATTTGGAATATCAAAATTAGCCTAGGGTGAAGTTTTGGTATTTTTCTGAAAACTTTCAATTTTTGATGAATAGTGAAAACACTGAATTGTTGGTTAAAACCGACTTTTTATTTAAATAATTATTTATTTTATTTAAATTTATTTTAGGTTAAAATAGATACGTAATACCTATATAAGTTCAATGTAATTAATTGGAGTCAGTTTATAATAATTTTAGACAAATAAAAATTTTATTGAACTTTTAACCGTCTTTTACCCATCTCCAAGGAGAATTTTCAAATTCACATAAAACATAATTTTACCACTTCTGTGAGTGGAATTTCAAAAATTCAAGAGAAAAATTTAATACTAAGAAGTAAAATGTGGTTCAATAAGATAAAAATATTTTTTTTGTGAATAGTAACTTTTTACTTTTATTTACCACGGTAAAAAGTAAATATGGTAATTAAGGGTAAAAATGAAATTATTATTATCTTAAAACATGTCATAATTCTATTGGCTAAGTATAATTCGACCAAAAAAACCTCAGGAATAAAATATGAACCTCTTTGGTCCACTTGGATTAGATTAGGACATTTATTATTATTTAATTCAAAGAAGAGTTAAAAGAGTTAAAAGAGTTAAAATCAAAGTTTAATAACTAAAAAATTTTTAATATAGGGTTATAAATAATATAAATTAGATTATAAATATTCATTATAAAGATAAAATTATTTCCTACATAATGGTATTTTATTTATAATTTTTATACATTAAATAATCTAATTTATTTATGACACAATGGTGATGCAGTAATTACCTAATTAATGAAATATTAAAATAATTGATATTATAAACATCCAAATAAGTGTAATTTGAGAATTTTTTTAATTAAAATAATTTTCTAGTTTAATATTACATATTATTATTGGTTATATGAATTTTATTCGAAGTAATAATGCTATTATAAATTTATCAAAAACAAAATACCCAATAGTGTCAAAATTGACATAAAAGAGTTTTAAAAAAAATATTATATTATTAATTGATATTATATTCCTAAAAATCTAAGGTTCGGCCAAAGGACTTATATAATTATAGGTATATCATTAATGGACCTCTTGGGGGTCTATTGGAAGTATATATTATGTTTATTAACTATATAATATAAAAATACAAAGAGACATGGTAAATGTCAAACTATTTAACTAAGAGTTAAATATAAAAGATAAGGTTACTATAGTGACCCAAACCTATCTAAAATGTATTGGTTGGGTGGTTTTCGAACCATAACCACCTTATACATTTAATAATTCACTTTAGAGCCATTATAAACTGAATATGAATTTATTATAAATTAATACTTTAAGTTTTTCCTAAAGAGCCCCTCCCCCCCCTTATAAAAGGACACCCCTTATAACCAATTAATCACACCTCTCAAGCCATTTTACTCAGCCAAAATCTTCATAAATATCCTCCCAAATTCCCTCAATTAAACCTAGAGGCCTTATTTTTATCATAAAGACAACCTAAGGAGACCTTTTGATCAAATAAAAAGGAAGAACCCGAAGAAGAGATAATGTTTTCACCACGCTCTTTCAAGTTCTTTTCTTATTCAACTTCTTATTTCTTTGTTATTTACATTATAAAACAATAACTACAGTATCTTCTATATACTGTGATGTTATTATAAATATGGTACAACCATATTCAGTATTCTATCGATCCTTTTAATGACATGTCACCTTACGTGCGTACGTACGGCTTACCGTCTCCACATCGTGGTGTAATTGTTATTCAAAACATTATTATTTAGATGGGTATAATAATGATGTTTAATTTAGGTAAATAAAAAATATAACATGATAATGATTCTGTATATATGATATACCATCCAATTATATATGATTTTAATATCAAAATAATGATATTATGGCTCGTGCGTACGTATGGACTACCGTCTCCACGAACGCGATGAGATTCATTCCCCATCGTGTCCATAAAAGTACAATTATCATTTTATTATTAAAAATAATGTTTAATGACTTAATATAATTCTGTATATTAATACGATACAACCTATCCATAACAAACAAGACTTATGTTACAAAATATATAAAATAAAATGAGTAAGTTAACACCCAAAACAACGATAATACTAAGATATTATTAACAAAGAAATGTTAAAAGATCATATATGATATCATATTAATGTATATTATTCTTGTATAATTAAATAACAATTATTTCAACATTATAAAGGAGGATAACCTACCCTCTACCAAGGAAAAAGTACAAAGTAATGGGTTTCTTATCTCACTTTTAATTCCATGAGATTTCCATTGTTCACCACTTATTTACTGCATGCGGTGTGTTTGCTGCCCATATTTTTATTCGTTGTGTAATATAATTTAATTCATGGATATTTACATCATCATTTTATGATCCTTATCTCATGGGTGTATGTTTCGTAAGTTACCAAATCAATAAGGGAAATTGAAATTGAAATTTCCACTCATTCGCCTTTATGCATAGTTCATTGATTATTTTACTCCAAGATTATATGTGGAATCACTATTTATTTGCCTATGTCATAATTTAAACTCCCCTTTATGTGGATATACTTTTGATACACATAATCACTCCATTGATAAATTCTCAAGTCATCGATATGAACTTTATAAGAGTAATTTTAACTCAATCTCCATTTATTGAGTTAAAATCTAATTCATTAGTGTTGTTTTTTTACAAGAATATGTGTGAATGTCCTTTTATTGTTTTACACTGAATATCCAATAATATTGAGTGTATTTATATTTTTCACACATATTTATGTCGTTGATTTATCCTTAACCTATGGATACGGCCATTATGAGAGATTTCATCTCAATTTACATTCCATTGAGACTCCTTTGTTGTTATACACCAAATCACTTTTATAGGGTGTATATAATGTATTTTGACATAGTATATCATAGATATATTTATTCTAATGATATTATAATGTTTTTATTACCTCAATTATTTGTATTCAAGTGTCTCCCTTTTGGTTAGGAACTCTAACTAAAATATCATTTTAAAATGTTTTAAAGATTTATTATTCTAAATCTTTCTCATTAATGTCCATGTTTTAAAAATTGTTTCAAGGATTTATTTATATGGACATTAAATTTCTCAAATCAAAATTCCTTTTAAAAGTTTCAAAGTGGTATGGGACACTTTGATTCAAAAAAATATTGTTTAAATGGATTCTTGACAAATAGTGTGACTTTTAAATGTTTTCAAGAAAAAGGGGGATATTTCTCTCAATAGTTTTATGATTATTTTAATCTATGTCAATATCCATAATTATTCTCGATTGAGGTTAATATGATACAATAAAATCTTCCATATTGTATCTAATGAGTTATGTTTGACTGTGGATGTGCTATTTTTATACCATTCATGGTTTGTGGTTAATTTATTGACATTTTGTATGCTAATTTTAATTCGAATGTTTATGTTATATTTCAAACATTTCATATGAGGAATGCATTGGACTTAGTAAGTGAAAGTTGGAGCCTGATATAGCTCCTCGATTAATCGGTAGGTCTCATGAGACAAACTAGTGTCTTGGCATGGGTCCTTGACAAAATCTTATTTGTAGTCTTGGCACAAGGCCTTGGATACGTGGTTATGATAGTCTGACATTATGCATTCCATCATTACGAAAGTGGTTATTGATATTGCATGTGGTTATTAGACTAGTTTAATACCCATGTGAATAATTAAATGGAATTATTTTATTTTATCTTTTCCATATTATGTTAAAGTTCAAGTTTAAAAGGATTTTGTTTTATTTATGCATTGCCTTAAATTTTTGTGCTTATTTATGAAAGTTTCCGCTATATTGTTATACTTACTGTAATATCCCAGATCCGGGTGCCACTCAACGGGTGCCTAGAACCCGGTTCGCCACATGACCTCAAGCACATTTACCCAAATTCTAGAGGCTGACGACTAGCAGCGAGGGCCCAGGTCTGATAGTGGGGAAATTATGCCCTCTTTTGTCAAAGTGTAGCGCAGCGGAATATAATATAAACATACAACAACATCAGCAGAAGCAACAAACCATACACATTTAATATAACAACTGCAGTAAAAGATAACAAGCCAGTTATATAGATATGATGAAACATGTCTCAATTTATAAGAAAACAGCCAGAACATGTTACATAGAAGTACAATACAGTACAGAGTACAACAAAGCAAAAAAAAAAAAACGAAACTGTCGGTATCATCGTGAGCCTAAGCCCGGTACCATGCTCCTCTACTCCTCATCAGCACTAAAGTACCTATATAAGGAATCTTTCCCTTATCTATACCTGCATAAACGTAATCTGTTTGGGATGAAAAGCATGACCCAAACAGGGTGTGAGAAATATATCTCAGTAGGCACCCACCAAAGGCTCGTGCCAAACTGGGTGTAAACATGCAACAACAGTGTGAAAAAGTAAATTCAATAAACTAATCAGTACACAAAGTAACTAACTTTACCAGTTATATTTCCATTTAAATATCATTTTAGCAGTTCAATTTAATAACATTCAATGTTCCTCAAAACTAAGCCCTCGGGCTAATCAGAACATTTCCCCCAGGCTAATTTAACCACACCATCAAGCTTACCCTCAGGTAATCAGAATCTTGTCCTCAAGCATTGCCCTCAGGCAAAACATAAATTTCCCTCAGGCGTAGGAAGTGTCACCCTCAGGCACAGAAGTCAATCCCTCAGGCACAAAAGGTTTCCCTCACGCGAAATAACTACTTCCCTCAGGATAAATAGTGCAGTGCCCATAGGCCAATCACAACAACACCATCAGGCTAAACAGGTAACCGGGCCATGTCCAACATGTAAACAAGAAGTTAAAAAAAATTCCTCTCAAGGAAATTCTACAATTACTACTTTAAAGGCATACCCTCGGGTATTCTGGCCAAATGGATAATAGTGGAACACACCCCTGGGGTGGTTCTGGATCCAAGAAACGATCCTAAATAGCATTTTAATATCACATTTAAATCGCCTATTGAAATATAGGTATTTAAAATAGCTATGGCCTCAGCCACATGACACCCCCAACATGGGTTCGTGGCATGAAAACTCACAAAACACACGACAGTTGGAAAAAAAACACCAAGCCACCTACCTTTATCTCCAACAAGCGCTATACACGATTGACGATCCCAGAAACACCCAAATATGACGTAGATCTGAGGTAATAGATAAATCATTCAAACCCAAATAACTCCCGTTAGGAGAAGAATTGGTAAGAAGTACCCAAGGATATAGAAGCCCTTACCCATGCGGTTCCAACGAGATCGTCCGAGGCGGAAACAGATTCCCGGTTCACGATCGACGGATCTCCAAAGCTCCGACCTTCCTCTCCCGATCTCTCCTCCCGTTCTAAGCCTTCCCTGTGAATAGGGGAGGATACTGCCCATTTTAAGCGAAAAAAACAAAGTACACGGCGTGTACTTCCAAGTACACGGCGTGTACTTCCCATTTTTAAACTGTTCCTCTGGCGGCTTCCCGCCAGCACGACACTGTTCACCTGCCGACATGACTACATGGAATGTCTTCATTAGTACATGGCGTGTTCTGTTGCACAGCTGGCCACCGCCTTACTATTCACCTGCCGACTGACTACACGGCGTGTAAAGTACCACTACACAGCATGTAGTCGGTTCCTACACCCTTTATCGCCGGCATGGCCACACGCCCTGTGTACTCATTCCACACGGACAGAAGTACACGACGTGTGGAAAAAGTTCATGGTGTGTACTTCCAAAATTTAGGATTGTTCCACATTTTCCATATATTCTCAAAAACATTTAAGGAAAAGAGAAAAGAAGAAACTCGTACCTGAAAATAAGAACCAGGTTCTTACAAGCTTCCCCCCTTAAAGCAATTCGTCCCCAAATTTCCCTTCCAAGGGTGGTGAAGATATAACTAAGAATAACTCTGGCCATTGAGCACGAACGTCGGTCTCCCACTCCCAGGTTACATCCCGCACTTGGCTATGCTTCCATAGTACCAGTACGAGAGGAACTGACCGGCCTCGGAGAACCTTCGTGATCCGGTCAATGATACGAATCAGATGCTCCTCAAAGGACGCATCTACCTCAAGCTCAACCTCCTCGGGCTGAAGTGTGTGAGACAGGTCTGAATGATAGCGATGCAACTGAGATACATGGAAGACGTCGTGCATGGCTCTGTACCTCAGAGGTAACTACAAACGATAGGCAACCATCCCGACTCTCTCCAGAATCTCAAATGGCTCCACATACCTCGGTGAAAGTTTACCCTGTCTCCTGATCCACTTGTGTCCCAGCCTCTATGAAACATACAAGAAAACCTGATCCCCGACCACGAACTCCAAAGGTCGTCTGCGGCGTTCACCATAAGATTTTTGATGATACTATGTGGTAGCCATCTGCTTCTGAATCAACTAGACCTACTCAGAAGTCTCCTGCATGAGACGTGGTCCCAGTAAAGATGTCTCACCTGTCTCTAACCAGCACAAGGGTGATTGGCATGACCTAACATATAAATCCTCATATGGTTCCATCTCAATAGTTGCCTGAAAACTGTTATTGTAGGAAAAATCGACTAGGGGTATGTGCTTCTCCAAAGAGCCCCCAAAGTATTGGACGCATGCTCACAACATGTCCTCAAGCACCTATATCATATGCTCTGACTGGCCATCGATCTGAGGGTGGTTGGCTGTGCTTAGAAGCACCTGTGTACCCAGTTCCCTTTGAAAACTATGCCAGAAACGAGATGTAAAACGGGCATCCCTATCTGAAATGATAGAACAAGGAACCCCATGAAGACGTACGATCTCTTGGATATACAACTTCTCGAGCTCGTCAACTCTGAAGGTCTCATTGATTGAAAAAAGTGATCTATGTTCATGAGTCTATCCACAACAACCCACACGACATCATTTCCTCGAGGTGACCTTGGAAAACCCGTCACAAAACCCATCGCGACATCATCCCATTTCCACTCCGGGATAGGTAACTGCTGTAACAGTCTGGATGGCCTCTAATGCACCACCTTCAATTGCTGACAAGTGGAACACCTCGTAACAAAACCAGCTACATTACTCTTCATACCCGGCCACCAGTACTGATGTCTCAAGTCACGGTACATCTTGGAAACCCCGGGATGAACTTTCCAAGCTGAAGCATGAAACTCCCGCATCAGCTCCTTGAGTATATACCCTGGAACCCACACTCATCCATGGAAACACAATACCTCATCATCGCCTACTGTCCAACCAGGATGAGGGTCCTCATTTGCCACCGAATCCCATAGAACGAGGCCTTCTGAATCAGATAGCTGTCTCATCCTCACTCTATTCAAGAAAGTAGAGGTCACAACTAAAGATGAAAGATAGGTCTGCCCCTGACTGTCGGGCACCTCCAAATGCATCTCATTGAACAAACCCATAAGCTGCCACTCACCACTGGCCTCCTGCACTGCCTGTATCTGAGTCTTCCTGCTCAGTGCATCAACTACTGCATTACCTTTACCAGGTGTATAGGCAAACTCAAAATCGAGGGACTGTAGGTATTTGACCCACCTTCACTGCCTCAAATTCAAGTCATGCTGAGTAAAGATATAATTGAGAATTTTATGGTCGGTGAAAACCACAAAACGTTCTCCTAATAGATAATGTCTCCAAAAACGTAACACATGTACAACTGCAATGAACTCGAGATAATGCGTTGGGTAATTCCTCTCATGTGGCCTTAACTGCCGAGACCCGTAGGCAACAAGTCGATCACCCTGCATCAACACTGCTCCCAGCCCAATACCAGATGTGTCATAGTAAACTGTATAGCTCTTCACCTACTCTGGAAGTATCCGGATCGGTGCTGATGTCAACCTTCCCTTCAGATCCTGAAAGGATATCTCGCAAGCTTCTTTCCAAACGAACTTCACACCCTTCTTAGTCAAACCCATCAATGGCGCTGCTAAGCGGGAGAAGTCCTGGATGAAACGTCTATAGTAACCTGCCAGCCCTAAGAAACTTTGTATATCAAACACATTATTAGGATGCTCCCAGGAAACTACTGCTCTCACCTTCTCTGGGTCCACGAAAACTCCTGCCTCTGAGATGATATGACCCATGAAGTGAATCTGGTCCATCCAAAAGTGGCACTTTGAGAGCTTAGCATATACAAGATGCTCTCTTAATGTACTCAATATGATCTCCAGATGGGTGGCATGGTTGTGTCGAGTGTGAGATTACACCAAGATATCATCCATGAATACTATCACAAAAGAGTCTAGATAAGGATGGAACACACGATTTATCAGAGCCATGAAAACTGCTGGTGCGTTCGTGAGTCCGAACGGCATAACCGTATACTCATATAGACCATACCTGCTACTGAATGCCGTGATAGGTATATCAGATGGTCTAAAATGCAGTTGATGGTATCCTAATCTCAAGTAAATCTTCGAGAACACTCGTGCTCCAGGATGTTTATAAAAAAGATCATCGATCATCGATAAGGGATATCGATTCTTAACCGTCAACTGGTTCAGCTTTCAATAATCCACACAGAGCCTGAGAGTACCATCCACCTTCTTTGCAAAAAGGACCAGATATCCACAAGGAGAAGTACTGGTTCGGATAAAACCCTTTGCCTGTAACTCCTCTAACTACCTCTTGAGCTCCTACAACTCCGGTGTGGCCATCCTATAAGGAGGAATGGACACCGGTGCTGCTCCTAGCACAAGCTCAATATAGAAATCCACCTCTCACTCCAGAGGTAGACCTGAAAAGTTATCTGGGAAGACATCCCTAAAACAATCGACCACTGGAGGGAAATCTGTTTGACAAGTCCCCTGATCATCCAGATATAAACTCGCAATCTGGGCTGTGACTCCACCTCGCCCACGATGCTCTGGTTCAGCTCGACTCGCCTGAACATCCCACTCTCCCTTGTATAGAAACTTTCCGCCCTCTGGTGATGTGAAACTCACCCTATGACGGTAGCAGTCTACAAAGGCTCGAAAGAGATCCAACCATTCCATCCCGAGAATGATGTCATAAGCTGTCATCTCTAAGACAAAGAGGTCCCAAAGAAAGTGACACCCATCAACCTCAAGGGGGTACTCCTTGCACTGACGTACACCAGACGTTCTAGTCCCCAACGGAGTGTCTAGCCTCATGATAGTAGAATAAGTAGAAACACAGAGCCCAAGGATCTCTACAACGGGTACTGATATGAGACTATGTGTAGCACCCGTATCAAAAAGTACTAAAGATAAGACAAAATCAACTAGAATAGTACCTCTGACTATAAAAGGTCCAGGATCCTTCTCCTGATGGGTCTGTTGCACTGCATATGCCTACCTAGTGCCGCGACCCTGCGACATACCCTGGCTACCCTGAGCTGTCCCTCCCTGCTGCCTCTGAGATCCTGGGGTCTGGCTACCATGACCATGACCACCATCTCTTCCTACTCGCCCCGACGTATTCCAGTTCCTTGTCTGGTAAAAAGCTACTGGTCCTACTCCCACATGCGGAGTCTGCACAGAACCCCTCTCACTAGCCACTGGTGGAAATGCCCTACAAAAACGCTACATATGGCCCATCTTTCCCAAGCTCGTCACTCCACTGGGTCACGTGAACACTGCAGTCTCTTGTGCCCCTCTCTGTCACACTGGTAGCACCTGATCGGGCCACCTGAAGAAACGGCCTGGCTGGTACTGCCACCCTGAGAGGAGTCCATCTCTCTCTTCCGCTTTCTAGCAGAAATATTACCAGTAACTGGTGTTGAAACGCCCTGGCCACACCACTAGATTCCTACAGGTTCCTCTCTGTAATCAGCACCTGGTACACAATATCATGTAGAGTAGGCAACATGAAAACATTCACCAGTGCTCGGATGTCATACCGAAGGCCATACTCGAAGCGCCTAGCCCTCAGAGTCTCATCTCCCACCAGAACGGGTGAAAAGCGCTGAATCTCGATAAAGCGAGCAGAATTGTCCATCACTGACATAGCGCCCTGTTGCAGATTCAAGAACTCTCGAGCTCTATCTGCCCTCAGCGTCTCAGGAAAGAAGAAGTCATAGAAGACTGCCTGAAAATCCTCCCACGCCATGTATCTGTGATGCTCTGACTGGGTGGTAACATCCCACCACCTCTTGGCGGAATCATGCAGCATCTAAGTCACGATCTTGACCCTCCACCCTGGAGGCGTCTCCAGATACTCGAAAGTAGTCTACATAGATCCTAGCCAAGAATCTACAACTTGTGGTCCACCATCCTCTGAAAACGTAGGCGGATGCTGCTGCTAAAAGATACAAGTTAGCTCGACCATAGATGTGGCAGCCTGCGGTGCTCCCTGAAAGGTCTACATGAACCGCATGAAGCCTTCACGGAACTCCGCCTCCATTCCTGTGTCCAGTATAATAGCTGGCGCCGCATCTGGCTCTGCTGGAGGATCCACTAGTAGCCTATGGCCCACCATCTCTGGATTATACTCTTCGCCGCTCTCCTGGAGAACAACGCGTGGTCGTCTAGGGGGCATGACACTACAAGGTCAAAAGCACGCCTTAGATCATGATTTAACAAGACTGAAAATGAAGGAACCATAAAGGGAACAAGAGGAAGATGGAATTTCAAGATTTTCAAAACACAACTACACGGAGTGTATAATGACTACATGGTGTGTAATTGACTTCCCTTCCCCTGCTCGGGTCCTTCTACATGGCTAAGCCACACAGATTCCGTTGACCAAAAACTACACTGTGTGTATATCATATACATGACGTGTGTGATGTTATTTCCAACTGCCCGTGTCATCTGTGACTTAGCCGACTACTCACATTGACACTACACGGCGTGTTACACCCGCACACGGCATGTCAAAAACCTCGTTTCCCAGTCACACAACTAACTCCACATGGTCTGTCCTCGGACAAGACTACACAACGTGTTCCTAAAGGTACATGACATGCTCTAGATGAGATTCGCTGACCCGTGTTCTTAGTTACATGAATGGATACACGGCTCAACCTACACGGCATGTTCTATATACACACGACGTGTACACGAGTGGATTTCACCGACCCGTGTTGTCAGTTACACAGCCGGGTCCCCAGGTCACACTACATGGCGTGTTCATCATTGACATGACGTGTGAGTCTGAAGGTTTCCTCTGCCCGTGTTTGTTAGTTACATGGTGGACACCGGGTCAACACTACACGACATGTACACAAGCTACATGACATTTTCGACCCAAGGTCTTCCCTTCCCCGTGTCGCTGGCAAAAGGTTTATGACACGGGAAGAGACTACACTGCGTGTACTCTGGGTACACGGTGTGTACTCAGAAAGTTCATTTTTCGTTATGAACAGAAGACCGTACACGGCGTGTTTAAGATAATGCACGATGTGTATACTAGGTTTTCAGACAGTATGCCTCAGAAACTTCCCCAGAACCCAAAAATACCAAAAAACAACACCTAAGTGTCAAATTCCGACCTGTGAGGGCCCATACTCCCCACGAGTCAATGTTTGACATCTTATCTATGTTATAACCAAAATAAATAGTCAATGATCCACCAAATTCCGGTCAATGGGGGCCCATACTCCCCAAAAACCAATGTTTGGTGTTCATTTTCTGAACCGGCTCACATAAAAAAATACTCTCTCACAAGCAGGTATTTATCAAGCAGCTATCACAACATCATGCTTTACTAGCACAACAACTATCACAACAAAATGAAAATTCTAATGAACCTATATGGAATGGAACTATGCATGGCATGTGATTTCTAGCATGTGCCTAAATTATGCATGAGATGACATAACCTCATCTCATCGGGTTGCAACTAAAAAGAACCCACAGATAAAATTTTACAGCACAATCACAAGTGCATCACCCAACGGTGATATCAAATCAACCAAAAATTGCAAAATCCGTAAAAGTGCAACACGAGGTAAATTGGATTTCTCCTATACATGGGTTAGCTACGCCTGAGCATAGCTTATTACCAACTACCGGTCCGTCCTATCCCTGACTAAGGCTCCAAATCGTAAGACAAAGAAAAGAACTCCTCTGATACCAATTTTTAATGTCCCGGATCTGGGTGCCACTCAACAGGTTCGCCAAACCCGGTTCTCCACGTGACCTACTCCTCAACAGAACTCAAGTACCTGTATAAGGACTCTTTCCCTTATCTATACGTGCAGAAACATAATCTGTTTTGGCTGAGAAGCATGACCCAAATAGGGTGTGAGAAATATATCTCAGTTGGCACCCACCAAAGGCCCGTGCCCAACTGGGTGTAAACATGAAACAATAGTGTGCAAAAGTAAATGCAATAAACTAAGCAATACACAAAGTAACTGACATTACCAGTTATATTTCCATTTAAATATCATTTTAGCAGTTCAATTTAATAACATTCAATGTTCCTTAGAACTAAGCCATTGGGCTAATCATAACCTTGCCCTCAGGCTAATATAACCACGCCCTCAGGCTTAGCCTCAGGTAATCAGAATGTTTCCCTCAATCATTTCTCTCAGGTGTAACAGAAATTGCCCTCAAGTGTAGGAAGTGCCGCCCTTAGGCACAGAAGTCAAGCCCTTAGGCATGAAAGGTTTCCCTCAGGTTAAATAACTACTTCCCTCAGGCTAAATAGTGCAGTGCCCACATGCCAATCACAACAACGCCCTCAGGCTAAACAGGTAACCGGGCCATGCCCAACATGTAAACAAGCAGTAAAAAAGCAATACCTCTCAAGTAAATTCTACAATTACTACTTTAAAGGCATACCCTCAGGTATCTTGGCCAAACGACTAAACAGTGGAACACACCCCCGGGGTGGTTCGGGATCCAAGCAACGATCCCAACCAGCATTTTAATATCACATTTAAATCAACTATTCAAATCTAGGTATTTAAAATAGCTATGGCCTCATCCACACGACACCCCCAACATGGGTTCATGGCACAAAAATGAAAAAAACACACTATAGTTGAAAAAACAAACACCAAGCGACCTACCTTTATCTCCAACAAGTGCTATACAGGATTGTCGATCCCAGAAAAGCCCAAATATGATGTAGATCTGAGGTAAAAGATAAATCATTCAAACCCAAATAACTCCCGTTAGGAGGAGAATTGGTAAGAAGTACCCAAGGAGATGGAAGCCCTTACTCATGTGGTTCCAAAGAGATCGTCTAAGGTGGAAACAGATTCTCGGTTCGTGATTGACAGATATCCAAAGCTCCAACATTCCTCTCCCAAGCTCTCCTCCCATTCTAAGCCTTCCCTGTGAATAGGGGAGGCTACCGCCCATTTTAAGAGAAAAAACAAAGTTCAAGGCGTGTAATTCCGAGTACACGGCGTGTACTTCCCATTTTTAAACTGTTCCTCTGGCGGCTTCCCGCCAGCACGACACTGTTCACCTGCCGACATGACTACACAACGTGTATTCATTAGTACATGGTGTGTTCTATCACACAGCTAGCCACCGCCTTACTATTCGCCTGCTGACTGACTACACGGCGTGTAAAGTACCACTCACGGTGTGTAGTCGGTTCCTAGACCCTTCATCGCCGGCATGGCCACACACCATGTGTACTCATCCCACATGGCCAGAAGTACATGGCATGTGGAAAAAGTACACGTCGTGTACTTACAAAATTTAGGATTGTTCCCCATTTTCCATATTTTCTCAAAAACACTTAAGGAAAATAGAAAAGAAGAAACCCGTACCTCAAAATAAGAACCAGGTTCTTACACTTACTAAGCATCTGAGCTCACCCCTTTCATTGTTTTATTTTTCCCAGGATGTGAAGAAGTAATTTATGAATGACCTGCAGGAATAGTATGAGGGGATATGAAGACAAGATGTTGTTGTAGTTTTTTTTACTTTATGATGTAATATAAGACTTATGAATATATCTAGTGTTTCCAAGACTACTAAACTAATCGGTCTTTTGAGACTTGATCTTTTGTTATCATGCCAATGTTTTTTAATAATGCACCGACTCTGGGTAACTGGGGTCGGGGTGTTACATTTGAAATAATAAAAAAGAGGTGATATTGATAGAACATAAGATAACATTCATGTGTATTATTAATGTATCAAAGAATTATACATAGAATTACTGCTATTAAACAAAATACCTTGTGTTGAAGATCAGGAAGAGAACAAGTGCTTTTATGACAAGTTGATTTTAGTGCATTGAAAAATAAAAACTAAGAGTGAAAGAGAGAAACCAACTCTTTCTACTACTGAAGAACTTATAAAATAAAGAAGAATATCTAAGATTTTTAGTTAATTATATTTTAATATCATAAGGATTGAATATTACTATTTACATATATCATAATGATTGAGATAACAAATAATACTATTATGATAGATGAAACTATTGTTATTGTTTCATGTTGAGGAATGATAACTGATTTATTAATGTCTACTAAAGTGACTCATTCCTTATTGTAGATCATAATTCTAGTAGGTAAGGAATAATACTATATTCTATAAAGAAAGTCCAGGTTTGTTCTTGATCCAGATAACTATAAATTAATATTTGTGTTGTAACTAATTGGTTCTAGGATTAGGAGTCTTAGAATATACCATTACCCAAAATATTTCTGGATAATAAAATAATAGATGTGTATTTGTGGGAGAAATACCAAAACACATGAGGTACAAAATCATCCGAATCCTAGGAAAACCTCGTTTATATATCCTGGTGGTGCTTATTGTGATTTCCATCTTTATGTACATACATGTGACCAATGATATGGTGAGAGTGAGAGATCAATTCACCAAATAAGTTCATAGGTAATGAACAATAATAATTTAAAATTTTTAATGAGTTACCTATACTAATATTTCTATATCAATATTTCTTATAACCCAACTAATCATATAAAGTGGTATCATATCATTGTTACCCCACTAATTGGATTCTCTATAGTCTCAAGATTTTAAGAATTTTGAGGATTTTTGAGTTTTTATTTATTAATTTATAATACAGTGCAAAATTTGAGGATAAGTATAAATTAATGATTAGGAATCTATCTCATACAAGAATATAAAAAATAGGAATAATTAATTTCTCTTATGTGAAGTGGAGAAATATTAAATTTCCTTATGTTTTAATTTCAAAGAAGAAAAATTTTGTATGGATGGTGAATAATGCAGGGTTGAATCAAATAATATATAGATGGGCCACAATTCTACCTTAAGTAGTTCCAAATATATACACAAATAAGAGGTTACTAAAATCTCTTACTAAAACTATCCTGAAGAAGAACTCAACACAAGTTGGGTAGAAAATTTCTTGGATAAATTGAATAATGGTGTATATAATATTTTGACGAAGACTATGTGTGATATTCCTATAGAAATTTTCAGATTATTTTTAAGGAAATTTTGAATTCTTTCAATAATAGATCACCCTTATTTGAAAAGAATCAGAGAAGAGTGATTAGGTAGTGTAATAAATGGTTATCATGAGTATAGATATTACCAAAAAATATTTTATAAAGAGTGATAGAATTATAGAGCTAGAATAAAAGTGAATTTATTTAAAAGTTCTAGTTTGAATCAGTCATAAATATTGATGAATACATATAAATTATTGATGTAAATTTACATGAATTAAAAGATAATAAAAGTTCTATCATAGATGTCATGAATTCTTAATTGGAGATGATAGAAAACAAGATTAAAGAACTTTAAAACTTGTTTTGAGAAATCATCCAAATACATGAGGTGGATGATGAGAAGATAAAATATTAATATGAAGGAAGAATAAAATCAATGGAGGATGAGAAAAACATACTTAATTTGAAATTTATTGAACTTGAAGTCTAATAAGAAAATATGGAAATTTTTAAAGTTAAGACTTTACAAAAAACAAATAAAAGTGTTTCTACTATAAATAATTCCAATAATGACCCCTACTTTCCATACATAGATATCACATCTTATTAGATGAATATTTATTATAGAGAATTACGGCCCACGATAGAATTGTATAGGTCAAGTATCTTTGGAATCTTGGACCAGTTTCACCCATTATGTTCTTTATAAATATAAAACTTCTTAGATATATAATACTTAATACCATTATTTATAACATTGGGAAATAAAACATAAGAAACAATGAGATCAGATGCTAAATACTAGTAATTAAGAGAGATATCAATGATCACTTGAACTTAACATAAACATAAGGGTATGAGAACATGTGAATAAAATTTGAAAAGAAAACCCAATATATTAAAGATCATAATCTTGATTCCTAGAATAAATTTAGCTAGTTTATAAGATATGAATCATAAAGGAATAAAATAAAATGATACATGAGTGAATAACATTAGCATAAGGCATTAAATTGTTACATAAGTATAGAAAATAATTTCTTCAGTAGTAAATGATCATTTATAAGATAATTATAGTAGATTGGGATCACTCCCCATTCCAGAGTAGTATTCAAGGTTCCATCCAAACACTATCATAGTGGAAAAATTCCCCTATTGAACTGGGTTTAATCCCTATTTTAGTCCTTTTTATCTCATAAGATATCAATCACTACCCAATTCATTGGAGAGATATATAATTTTGGGCCCACTCATCCTTGGTTATAATATAACAACAATCCTTGGTTTATAAAATAACAAAATTCCTTAGTTTATAATGTAAACACCCATCATATAATGAAAACCATACATATATGTGGAATAAGATTATAAAACATTCATCACATCATCACATCATAATCCATACAAAGAAAATGAGTTTCATAAATATTTCCTCAATTCATTAACACATAACCCATTTAAGATAGATGGGTTTCATTAAAATCTCATAAACATAAATATTAACCATCCAGACAAAGAAAGAATAGAATCATTAGATCTTATCCATAGTAAATCATAATTAACATCAAATTATGTTGTCATATATGAAGATCCCATTAAAATATCACCGAAATATTTCTTGAGGAAAATAAAATTTCCACATCGAGAATCACTTTTAAAATAAAAAAATATTCCAAAAATATTATAGAGAACATTTTCCTGAGAATAGCCTTGTCAAATTGTAAAGGAACCTTAAAAAAATTGAGTAGTTATGATGGTTGGAAAGTCCATTGATACCATATATGTAAAAATATTTTCTTTCACATTTTTGGTAAAATGTAGAAAGTACCTCATTCGAAAAATGAAAATAAGATTCATTTTAAACCATATTGTAAAAAAAACCAATAATGGGTAAAAATTTCCATAAAAAATAATATTATGAAATTAAAAAATTTCTTGAATTTTTTTTAGAAAAATGTGGATATGGAAGAAAAGGTTCCCGAATGAATAGTAAAATACAACCAGTTTTCTATAAAAATGTTCATTCGATATATTGAGTATTTAAAGAGAGGGAAATAAACAGAAAACATGTGTTATTAAAAAATAACCAGAGGGTAATTAAAATTTAATGGGTTAATTATATAAGGGTAAAATAATTTCCTCTAATGTAAATTCAACAATAAACAATCCTGATTAAAATTGGATTGAACCTTAAATCCCTTACCTCCAGCCCGACTTCTTTCATACATGTTCAAACCTCCTTTATAATAAATATAGATTTATTATAAATAAATTACTAAACCATAATCATATAACATACCATATATGAATTACTTATAACCTTTTATCACATATTCATTAATTTTTGTTTATTAAAATCACTATTTTGGGTGATAACAACTTCATTTTTCATTTATATTTTAGTTCAGCAGTATTTGAAATTATTATTTTAAGATGGTTTAATCATATAAATATTTTCAATAATTATTTAAATACCCTATATATTAATTATATAAATATTTATATCCATCCATATAATTTAGAGATAGAAAAATGAATTGCATTTTTTATGAAGATGGTAGGACATACCTACAAAAGAATGCTATTTCCATTTTTCTATGGATTGAATAAAATAAATGTAAATAATAAAAACCATTTATAGAAGCATTATTATATAACATATATAATATATAATATATATTCATTAGATCCACCCATAATACTATCCAAGTAAAACAGAAATGAAAAACAAACCACATTGCTTTATAGGGGTTGTAGTATGCACATACGCACGATCGTTGTTATCATTTTCCAATGAATGAGAAGGTAAGAAGGTAGATATAATATTATAATTACATAATAATAATTATATTATAAATATAAAATATATATTAAACCCATAATAATAATAATCCATGAAGGATGGTGATGGAAAATGAATTGTATCACTACGTGGAGACGGTAAGCCGTACGTACGCACAAGCAACATTTTCACTTCCAATTTGATGGAAATAGGGTGAATAAAGGCGGTTTCATAATCATAATTTCATATTAGTATATTTGGGATCATTAAATTATCATTTTATAAATAATATAACATATTTATTTTAGGTAAAATAACAATTAAAAATAAAGTGACCGGTTAATACAATTACCTCTTGTTTGAAACAAATCCTTTTATATCTCCTCTTAAGGGATATCAGGTTGGATGTTTTGGAAGAAAATCACCTATATAATGTGTATAGGTTAGTGGAAATGTGAACTGGTAAGTTTTTGGTCAAGAAAGATGGATCAAATTGATATTAAGAAGATAAAGGAGGGGTTTCCTTTTATAATTGTGGGGGTTGACACTCTTTGAATTTATTAAATGATTAAAATATATTAAAGTCATTATCAAGAAAAATGGTCTCAAATGTACTATAAAAAAAAATTTATGATGTTTTAAACCATATATTATCCCCCTTGTCCCATTTTAATAATTTTGTTATTTTTAAATAAATCAGTAAAATATTATTTTCTTAAAATATCATTATTTCAAATTTAGACACTATTCATTTAATTTGAATTAAAAGACACAAATAAAAACTAATAATTTGAATATAATAATTTAACATAACTATAATATTTCATATTAATATAATGTTTTTTTTGTAACACATCAACTCACTCAAATAATATTACTTTTAGTATTTTTAAAATCATTTATTATATTGTTTTATTAATTTGAGAAATACCGCATCAATGTTACATAATACTTTAAGGTCATTATATAATTGATAAAAATTATAAATAAATTTATATTATGAAAATAATTTTATTAATCTAAAAATATATGCTTATTTTCATTCATTACTTATATTTTTCTCTATTTGGACACATAAGAGATATTTAAAACTAAGAGAGTGACATTTTATAATTTTATTTCATTTAAATATCATATCTGTAATGCTCATGAAAACATGTCCCTTAGACAATTAAATTTCGATAATTAGGTTATAAGGTTATAATTAAATTCATAAAATAATATTTAGGATGCAAAATTTTGCACTTATCACTTAGTTCGAAACTATATTAACATGATTTACCATTTACTAGGGTGATAAATTTTACTGAGGTTACTGTTCACATTGACAGAAAATAAAAGAGACATATTTACCAAATTTAGAACTATTGATTCATAATATGGGATCCATTTTTTTAAATTAAATACATATAATTAGATTAAATTAATTTTAAAATATGAATGAAACAGGTGTTGAAATCCATCTTTTAAAAAAAATACATTTTAAGCATTAAACTTGATTTTGTTCTTATTCCATTACTTGAAAAATTTTAGATGAATGCTAAAACATTTGATTAAATTTATAATATATATACTTAATTAAAATAATTCAGATAAATTGATTTATTTAGTTTGTTACTATTATATTATTTTTGTGCGTATAAAAATAGTTTTTTTTTTCAAAATATTTCTTTATCTTTCAAGTGATTTTATTTTTATTTATAATCAATCGGTGACCAATGAATTTATTTTATATATTTATATACCATATTTAGATTAATATTATAAAATTTTATTAAATTTATAATATATATATTTTATTAAAATAATTTAACTAAAGTGATTTATTTAATTTATTATGATTAGATTTTTTTGTGCGCATAAAAATAGTTTTTTAAAAAAATATTGCTTTAACTTTCAAATGATTTTATTTTTGATTATAATATATTGGTTACCAATGAATTTATTTTATATATTTATATACCATGAATTTTTCATAATTTATTTATTATAATTAATACCTTCCAATCTAATGTATAGGTGATAACTGTCCCATAATATTTTAGTAATGTATCACAGTTCATTTAAACTTCGTGTTTTGGGTATGGCGGGTATTGAGAAAAATTAAATAAATTACTTAAAAGATATATATTATAAAATCTCATAGTTTTACAATTATAAATATGATAATTTAACTAAAATAAATTTATTTTATGACAAGAATACCTTGGGATCACGTAATGTTCAAGCTTCATCCTTCTCAAACAATAAGTACCATCCACACTATAATTTTCTGTTTTTTTATTATAGTTTTATGAATAGTGAAGGTTTAAATTAGAAATAAATAAAAAAAGAAAATTATTAAAGATGTTTATGAACCCACAACAACATATGTGGTGGTTGATAGCAAGTATAGAAGATTTGGTTCCCAAAATAATGCCTAATTAATGGAGAAAAAGTATAAAAGAACAACAAGTGTTAAAATATATCCCTACTTCTATTAAAAGAAAATATATATTTATTGAATACTATTAGTGCTATGATATATTTAGGCCCAAGTCTATAGATTATTTTAATTATATTTAAACTTTTTAATTATAAATAAAGTCTACATCAAGAGGGATAAATTTTGGGATGGTGTAATGTCTGTAGAAGAAAATTAAGAATATATCTATCTCAAATAGATTTGAATGTCTTTGAGGACTTTGTGGAACTTAAAATAAAAGTTGTCAAAATACTGTATCATTTATATCCAAATAATTCAAACATCTTTTAAATATAAAAAAAAGAGTAGAAGAAATAATCAAAATAATGTCATGTCTTCTTCAGGAAGGAAGAAGAATAAATGTATTGAATAGAATATTCGAAATAATTCACTTAATAAAATAAGTGAGTTAACCATGGGTTAGGTAAAAATAATATATTTAAACAAAGGAATAATGTTTTTTCAAAGAAAACCTAACAATTATTTGAAGGATACTCCACTAAAATAAATAAGAATATGATTATATCATGAAAGAAGAGGTCACACCATGGACCATTAGAAATTGGCCATATAAGTTAAAGTTGAAAGTGGAATAATGGTGTAAAAGAAACAATAAATCCATGAAATAAATTGGACGATTAGTCCAATGGAAGAGATTAATAAGGTTCCATTTGTAAGATAAAAACATTATAAGAATATTCCTAAATAATTCATGATCATAAAGAAGATGTCCGGACATAATGCATGTTCTATAGTTAAACATGTAATTCCATATAACAAAAAACTCTAATTTCATGAGAGGTTGTCTATAAAAGATGACCAAAGAGTTATTGATAATCTTTGTAGGAGGTAAGGGTTGGATGGACACAATTTATATAATTACTTGATAATGATTCCCCCATAAGTGGAATTTCTAAATATGGTAAAATAATAACTAAGATATGCATGTGGTTTGTAGTTGGGGTTTGGCTTAGTGGTAAGCACCCCTTAAATCTACATGATAAATGGGGGTTCAAAACCCATTGGGTGCAGGTACTGTAGCGTACTGTAGCAGCGGCGACACTGTAGCAACGGCAGGCACTGTAGCGGTGGCAGAGAACTGTAGCGGCGGCAGAGTACTGTAGCAGCGGCGGGTACTGTGCAGTACTGTAGCTACGCGGGTACTGTGGCAGTACTATTCACAGAATGGGCTTTGGGCCAAAAAAATGGGCCTACAGGTCATGTAATGGGCTAAATGGCCACTGGGCCTTGGGGCTATGTAATGGGTCTCCCTCTACCCAATTAAAGAGGTCTTTGCTTTGCTTTAATAATAAAATGAGGCTTCGGCCCCAACTTTTTAAAAAAATGTGTATAGAGTAAAGTACCATAAAAATAATAAGAAACATAATTTAATAAGAACATGGTTCTTGTAGAGATTGTTGAGTCCAAGTATTGATTTTTTTTATCAAAAAGTTTATATGTGTTGCTTTTGTGAAGCACCAGTGAAGAAGATGATTAAAGATGATGAGTTGAGAATACCCTAAAATATATAATTATTACATGAAGAATATTTTGAGAAGGCCATAAAATATTTTGATATTTCATGATGATAATTATATTAAAAATACCATTAAAAAATATTTTATTTTTTCATTAATAAATTTTCGAATAATTGAGAATGTCAAGAATTATTTTTGGATGAATTTTCTATCTCCTTTTAAGATAGTTAGGTAAAAAAATGGATAACACTATGCAAACGAAAGGGATAACTCTATCACAAGTGTGTGTGGGAGCGGAGCTCAGCACATAGGTGCTAGTCTGTATGGCCAACCCTGGGAAGGAGGAGAGTGTAGTGAAGGTAGATCACCTATATGAGAATGAATGAGCATGCATAACTGGTTCACAGGAGGTGCATGATGCATGTGGGGCATTGCGTAGCATGGGAATGTGTTTGTATTGTTCCATAGTGGACCGGTTACTCACATTTAGTAGATTAATGAATGAGTTAGCATATAAATGATCAAATATTTGATTTTTTCTATGATATGGGATACATACTACATGGGGTATTGTTCATTTATCATTAAAATGATGAATATAATGCTGTGTCGAATAAAGAAGTTTCCACATAATTGAATCCTTCCTTTGGCTGTCGAGTGTTTTTTGAACCTGTAACATGAATAAGTTTAAGCTTCCACATGGGATAAGGTACCACATAAATAACTAATGGAGATCACAAAAAGTGATACTGACCACATGAACACTATGAAAGATACCACATGTACATGCAAGATGCCACAAATTCTAATGAAGCTACCACACGAGTCAAGCTACAACACCAGTAATTTGAAGAGACTGAATTCTGTGTGAATTCGAAGTTGATAGACCAACCAAAAGTGAGATATTTTTCGATGTTTAAACTTCCAGATAAAGGGGACATGATAGCTCAAACTATCTTGAGCATCCTTATGGTATTATAAACAGTAATGAGTATTGGGGACTAACCACATGACTTTGAGATATCGTGAGATGAACTTGACACCACTATTCTGTTTGTGTGTAAGATTTATGGGGCACATCATTAACTAAATAAAACTGAGCCACACTCTATAAAAAATATGCATTTATCAATGTTTTCTTGGTAAAGTTTTCTCAAAATATTACTGATGTTTAATTTATCTAATTTTTCTTGGAAAACATGGCTAAATTAGTGATGTTTTTTGACAATGTTTTAAAAACTTTTTTAATTTTTAATTTAGAAATTATTTCTAGAAAACATAGCTAAATGAGTGATGTTTTTTAGAAACATTTTTAAAACCCCACTCACTTTTAATTTTGAAATGTTTTTTAGAAAACTTCAATAATATAGAAAATTTTTATGGAAAACATGGTTAATTTTAAATTTAGCCACATTTTTAAAAAACATGTCAAATTTTATGAGGTTTTGTTAGCCACATTTAAAAAAGGGGATAATTTCCATAATTTTAAAAAAACGTGGCTTTTTAACTACATTTTTTTGTGACCATTTTAATCATGGTTAAGTTTAAATTTATCCACATTTCTAAGAAAATGTTGTTTTTTAACCTCATTTTAAAGAAATGTGGCTATTTTAATGATGTTTTTTAAATCCATTTTAAAATGTAAGTAATTATATATATATATATATAAATTTATAATCACAATTATATTAATTTATATAAAAAAACAAAACTTATAATTATAATTATATATTTTTATATAAATAATTTTTTATTTATATACAAATATATTAATTTTATTATATTAATTTATTAATTTATAAATGAATATATATAAACACACACACACGTAAACACATACACATAGATATAAACATAAATATACATACACTCATTAATATATATGTATATATATACATATTAATTTATATATGTATATTTGTTAACATGACTTTCAACCATTCCACATCAAAAAACTGATGTAGGCGAGCTTATCTTTTTAAATTACACACACACACATATGTGAATTAATATTTAAATTTATAAATAAATCTATAACTTATAAATAAATAAATAAAAACTATATAAATTATTGTGATTATAACACATATATGTACATGCGGGCGCTCACACATAATAATTTATAAGAACTCACTCAGGATCAAACTTGAGGCCTTTTGGAGACCCATTAGGGAAGATACCATTGAGTTTCACCATGAGAACATAGATATTAATTTATATGTTAATCTATTAACGAATATATATATTTATAAGAATGTTTATGTTAATATATATAGGCACATTAATAATATTAACACATATAATTGTATTATATAACAATAAAATTAAATTTCATTCATATAAAATTAATATACATATACATATAAACATACAAACAAAGAATTTAAAACATAATTATTATAAATTAATTATAATTGAATAAATGATTATTAATAAAATTATATATATTTATGCTAATTTGTATATTAATAAATATATAATAAAAATATATTAATTTATACATTAATATATAACATAAATATTAATATATAATTTCTCATGATCATAAATATGTATATATATATATATATATATATTACATATAATAACATATGCATTAATATGACAACAAATTTATATTAATTTATATATTAATATATAACAAATATGTTAATTCATATATAAATAAATAAATATATACATATATATATATATACATTTATAATTATATGTCTGCTAATTTATAAATATACATATAATAATTTATATATATACATATATATATATATACAAATATATATATATATTCAAATATATATATATATATATATATTTATATTTATATGTACATTAAAATAGAAAATTATATATTTAAATTTGTTTATATTAATATGTATTAACAAAAGTATAAATATAGTACAATATATACATTTAAAATATGGTCTTCTTAGGTTAGTTGGTTGATTTAATATATATTTGGGGTACAAATCCTGTATGAGGCATTATTTTTCAAAAAGTGTGGTGAAGACCAGGTGGTGGGGTGCCTATGAATATGGGTGGCGGTGAGGGTGAGGGTGGGGGTGTAGTGATGTCATGCAGGGTGGGGGAATCTATGAGTGGCTGTGAAGGGTGGGGTGGGGCTAAGAGGGGTCTAAATAAAAAAAAATTTATATCAAATTTTTAAAAAAAATTAAAGGTAAAAAATAATTAACCATATTTGTATAAAACCTGGAAAAATTACTAAAAATTTAACTCTTCTTATAAAAATCATTGGTAAATGGTTTTCGGCTAAAATAATAATGCTTATAAAAACATATGTAAATAAAATGAATTTACCAATGTTTCTAAAAACATTGATAAATTTAAAATTATGCATGTTTATAAATATGGCTAACTATTGGCACCACATTTCCAATTTTTTTAGAAATGTTTGTAAACTCATTCATGATGCTTGAAAAAGGAAAAAAATAACATCACTAAATTACATTTTTATTATAGAGGAATATATATTAAAGTAGACTCTACATCCTCTTTCTAATATTTAGCTGATATTAAAGGAGATATTGGACGATGATAACACTTGATACAGGGATTGTGTGAGATCAATGTGTTGATATATACATGCAGTTTCACTTGCATGTATATAAGATGAATGAGAAAAATAAAAACCACATGTTACAATCTATCTTCTCAAGATTAATGTGATGCATGCATGGATATTAATATATGCCACAATGATGAATAAAGGAGGGTCTGGGTGATTTATCTGTAGCTAAAATAACAATGTTTATG
Organism: Viscum album; assembly: GCA_963277665.1. Taxonomy (NCBI): domain Eukaryota; kingdom Viridiplantae; phylum Streptophyta; class Magnoliopsida; order Santalales; family Viscaceae; genus Viscum; species Viscum album. The sequence continues at coordinate 1,224,969,548 of OY728159.1, forward strand.
AAAACATTAGCAAATAAAATAAATTTACCAATGTTTCTAAAATATTTTATAGATTAGAAATTAGAAACGTCTATAAACATTACTAATTAGAAACACCAGATTTCCTGACATTTTTTAGAAACATCAGTAAATTCATTAGTGTTTTATTAAAACCTTGATAATGAAAAAATAAAAAGAATGCAGCTAAATTATGTTTTTATTATGGTGAAATATTTTTTAAAGTATACCCAACATAGTCTTACTAAGATTAAGTTGATATTGAAGGAGTAATTAGATGATGATAAAACTTGATATAGGGATTCTGTAAGCTCAATGTATTGATATATACATATAGTTTCACTTAAATGTATGTAATTTGATTGAGAGAAATCCAAACCTCATGTTCTAGTCTAGCTTCTCTAGATGAATGTGATGTATACATGAATATTTATACATTCCATGTTGTTGAATAAAGGAGAGTCTGGGTGAAGTTTTACTACATGAAGAATATGGATAAGTCATGTGTGATAATAAGGATATAATAAAAATAAGAAGTGTGAAGAACAGAAATTATACCTGAGTACTTGGGGTATTTAAACAAGGATGAAATGCATATATGGTTTCAATTTTTTACAAGACTTGTGATAAATTATTTAAATGTTATGATATAATTAAGATAAGATTTAAATGAAGAATATCATGATACATGTATCATGATTTATGCAGAATTTTATGTGGAGAAATTATAGGTTATTATCCAGTAACTAACATCCACAATCAATGGGAAAATTATCTAGGACTCCCAAATCAAATTACAAGAGAAGAAATTATATGAATATAATAATGATAATTAATGTGAATTTATATACACAATATTTTTTGTGTATATATTATTGCACCCGATGGATGTAGATGGTTGTTTGAGTCTAGATAATATTCTTGATAACTATTGAGAGTATTTGATACACTCAGTATCATGGTGAGAATAAGAAGAGATGAAGTTAGGTATTTAAGATCCCCACTATCCGAGAATCTGAGAAAGTTCTAGCTGTCTCAAGAATTAAAGTATCAAGACCAATAGTGATTCTAAAGATATTAAAGAGGCACATACACGGACCCACCGATCCATTTCCTCATAAGGAATATCAAATCATCAATTGATACAGAAAATACCAAGGGGAGGAATAAGATATTTATTTGTTGGATCATCATTAAAGAATCAAAGAATATTCCAGTGGAATTTGGAAGTAGTGAAACATAGTGGATTCCATGTAAGATAATAAATTGTTAAAGGTATATATAGTGGACTCTATGTAGATATGACTAGACAGTCCTTGGTAGTAAACAATTGTTAGAGATAATGGAGAATTAATATTGTGGGGAATAACTAATATGTAAAGGAGTAGGATTTTAAGTAAAACAATGAAAATACTGTGTGTTGATATATTTTATTTACATAATGCACATGAGTTGATACTGTGATAATTCCTTGAGTGGATTGATAAATCTATCTATTTCAAGAGGTTGAATTTAAATAGTTAAGAATTTATAAAATAAGACCATTTATTCACCCCCTCTCAGTGGTCCATCTAGCCTAAGGAATTATAAGTGGTTTTAGAGTGAAGGTCTTCTTTAAAGATCTAGGAAAAGTTACTATTTAGAAATCGAGAATTAGATACCATGAATAACTGAGGAGTACCAAATTTTGATGGTATAAACTACTATATTTAGAAAAAAATCTTGCTTCCACATATCCTTTTAATAAAGATAGAAGTTATATATTCCTCTATTATAGGTTTTCCATGTATTGGTGAAGATATTCTAATGACTTATATTGAAAAGAATAATATAGAGTTGGATGGTAAAACAAAAAAATACATCTTGATGTATATATGAGAGAAAGTCTATACCAAAGTTTTGTGATTTTATAATTCCAAAGAAATTTGTGAAAAATTGAGAAATAGATGTGAGGGTAATACCAATGTTAAGGAATCCAAATTGAAGTGTTATGGGAGGTTAAGGTGACTTATTTAAACACTTTTTAAAATTTCTTAGTTTTTACAGGTTTCCAACAGTAGCTCATCCCAATGGTGAATTGCGATGGTGACATTGGATGATGACTCTCCGAATAGTGGCTAATGACAGTGACTCGCGATGGTGACCCGTAATGGTGACTAACGATGGGAACTTGAGATAGTGACTCGCCAAATGGTGACATCCAATGGTGGCTCACAATGGTGACTCTCTATGGTGACACACGATGGTTACTTTTAACATTAACTCGTCGAGTAGTGACTCACCGAACAAAAGCTCACCGAATGATAGCTCACCGAATAGTATCTCACCAAATGGTGTCTCGTCTAACGATAGGTTGTGAGTGGTGCCTCACTGAATGCTGACTCTCACCAGTGAGCCATATTAGTGACTCCCAATGGTGACCCATCTAATGGCGAGTCATTCCAATAGTTATCCTTTTTTATAGTTTTTCCCTTTTGACGACTTTCTTTGGTGTAAAATGAGTTTAATAATATTTTTAAGTGGGTTTGGATTAATTTCAAGGTCTATGACTCATATATTTGAATTCCTAAGTTTTTGGAGGATTTTAATAACTTAAAGTCTGTAATCTTGACTGTATTTTACTTTAATGAAAAATTAATGATGTATCTAAATCGTGACCTATTTTAGATCTTCCATGGGCAGAAACACCTCTATGTTATATATTTCATTATTTTCCACTCTTTGTACAAGTTTCCCAAAACCTTTATTTATATAGGATTTGTTCCATTGTGTTGCTCCATACGGTTCATGTTTTCCTTTGTGTTTCTAGCTTCATATGTGCCCCTATCTTGATGCAATTAGGAAGTGTCAATTGCATTTTCTTCCAGGTAGGTTTCCTTCATCCCTCTTAGTTGTGTATCATGAGTGGTGGGTGTAAAAAATTTTCCCATGTGAAGATAGTTTAATGCAAATTAAATAAATATAATTGAATCGGTTTAAGATCAATATAGAAGTGGTGGGGAAATGTGACGTATGATCTTATTGTTATTTGTTTTTTTGTTATTGTTGTGAATTATATAGACTAAACACCTCGCTAAAAATCATGGTCATTGGTGGTAATGGGGTGAACACTATACAAGTTTCATGTTGGTTGATTTTTGTGGAAAACTTGAATATTGAAAATTATAAATCACGTACACTTGGCTAATAAACGGATTCCCCAGGATTACCCAGTTTTATGAAAACCCCTTAATTAACAAGTAAAACTTAATAAGGGATGCCTCATTAAATATGTATTGGTGTTATGATTTTTTATGTGGGATTATGATTTGTGTGGGATTGTGTGGTTGTGTGTGCAGGGTAGATGGGATGTGAAGTGGCCATGTTTTTATGTTTGTATATGCTCTAGTTTGTGCTTAGGTACATTTGTGAAGTAGAGAAGTGTACTATGAGTTGGTTTGGGCATTGTGGTAGATGAACTTGTAGATGATACATCAACCTGACCATGAAATGGAATCTTAGGTTGAGAGACTGATTTATCATTGGATGGATGAGAATTTTTGTGAGGAGGGGCTATAATCAGGTTGTTCTTTGGTAGTCTTGATGGATGTAGTTGAGAGTTGGTGATTTGTTTTGGTTGGCATGGTTACTTCTCCCAGAGTTTCTCCATGTGTGACTTTTTCTGCGTGTCTTGCTGTGTGTCGTGATTTGTAGTTTCCCAGATAGTAATGGAATAAATGAATAAATAGTGGATTAATAAAGTTTAGAATTGGAATGTGTTACTGTGGATAACAGAATGAAAATTGGTTAATTAAAATTGGTTGAGAATTGGAAAGAAGTTGTGGATTATTGTGTGGTGATTACATTAGAGGTAATAGATAAGTTGGAAGTATTGTGAGATGGTTGTTTTTTTGAGAACCCATAGGTTGGGAAGGGGTGTTTGGTATTACATCTATATATACATGTATTTTCTTTGTGATTTCTATATTCAACACAACCTTGTTGATCACTTTGTGCCGAACACCCCTATCACCACAGGGGAGGGTGTATTTCCAAAGCATCCGAGTGGGAGGATGGATGGCTGTCTAGATAATATTTCATGCTCCTTATTCTTGGCAGTAGTATCTTAAGATTATTTTGGAAGGTTTTGGTTTATAGAGACTGGGTATGTGAGGATTAGTGTTGTTTTCATTGGTGTCTTTGGGATGTGATGTCTTTTTCTTTCCTAGGAGTCTTTGGGATGACATGTGTTGTGCTTTACAAAGTGTTTTCAGGATGTGATGTGGCATGTGGCCTAGGTGTCCGTGGGAGAGATGTGATGTGGTATGGGGACCAGGTGTCTTCAGGCGATATGTGATGTGGCTCATGGCCTCAACGATGGGATGAGGTGTGGTTGTGAGGCCCAGGTGTGTGTGGACAAGTTATGATGTGGTGTGTTTGAAAGTGGTGGGAGCACAAGGTTGTTTTACATTATGGTGTGATAGCAGCTAATCATTAGTAAAGTGATGAGGGGTACCCTATCATTAATATAATTACTATTTTACTTGACTTGACTTATGTTACTTGGTGAGAGTGGCTTGGTGAGGATGAGATGGATATTATACATTGTTAGGTGATGTTTGGTTATACTATTTTCTCATAGGGGAATTAGTATGCTTCCCTTCATGTGAGTACGAGAGACATAGGTTTTTCCTACAGAGTACACTTGTATGTTCATCCAATGTAAATGAAACTGCCTTTTGGTTCTTAGGTGGACTACATGGAATGTTCTGGGCGTTACTAGCTCTGAACATGGTACAGTTTTTGTGTCGCTGCTTAGCCTTACTTTTGGTACTAACTTTGGAGATTTTTCTTTGTAATATTTTTATTTATTTTAAACATGCATGTGGTATGTATATGTGATTTATTATATATATATATATATATCCTGGATTTGTTTTGTGATGGACTATCTTATCTCCCGATCTTGTTTTTCTAAAGAGGGAAATGCCTCCCATTTTATAAGATTGTATACCCTTGGTTCTAGTCACCACCCCGGAGCCTACTGGAGGCGGTACTTGGGGGTCATTATCTCCATTTCTTCATTTCCAACCCAATAAGGGGTATCTTTGGGGGGATGGGGTCGTGAAAGAATGGTATCAGAGCTGATGGCTGAGTGATGTGATGGAGTTTTGAGTTAGGAACAATATAGATTTCATCTGTTGGTAGGGAAACAATGTCATGTGATCTTAGTACGTGACATAGGCTAAGGAAGACCTACTAGAACATAAGATTTTTGGCCCCTTGATCCGATGAAAGGACTCTGAGCCCACTGAATGACCCAGCGAGGAAACACCATTTATAGGGTAGAGACCTAGGAAAGGTACATTCATAAAAATAACTTGTGTTCTTGACTGAGTTGGGCTGTTTTTGGGAGGTTGAAATGTATAAGATAAAAATAATGTATTAAAATGAATCTTAAATAAAATTCCATACTACTCGGGATTAGGAATTCCTTGTTTACCTTTCAACTACGACACTTGGTCATCGTCTGCGTGTGGATCGGGTGGTTGAGTCTTAGATGGCCAATCTGGTTGATCAGGGGAGGGTTGATCCAATGGAGGAAGATGAACAGTGGTAGAGAATGTTACATGATTTCCAGTGGATGGCCTTGGTAATGTATGAGGGAATTTTTTTAGATATGGATATAGAGAGATGGATCGAGGATCTTGAGATTGCCTTAGGTTTTATTCAAGCTTCGATAGAGTACTAGTTTCCTTTGGTAGTTAGTCAGATGTGGGGAGTTGAATTTCAGTGGTGGATGATTTATCTTGGGGAGATGAAGGATGCAGTAATGTTGTAGTTCAAATTTATGAAGGAGTTCTAGGCTAAGTCTCTTTCATCAACTATGAAGCCTGAGAAGGGGCAAGAAATACTCTCCCTTAAGGAGGGGAGTACGTTAGTGTAAAAACTTGGATCAAGTTCAATAATCTTATTCACTTATATATAAATATCTTTTTGAATGTGGAGTCTCAAGAGAGATGTCTTGAAGAGGCCTTCAACCCTTCTATCGAGTATGGTATTACTCCTTTTATGTTTCCAATGTATCTTGAGGTTCATAAGGTGGAGGTATTCAAGCAGATGCACTCACGATGTGTTTTTTTGTGAGGATGGAGTCAATAGGGTTCTTCAAGGGGTAGGGTTATTAGTGGTAAGTTCCAAGCCCCAGGAACTTTGAGGTTGTGACTGACAAGGAGTCGATATTAGTAGTTTCCCTTCTAGAATTCTGGTGTTAGTGTTTTTGTGCCCTTTCTGTGGGATTAGGGATGATGTTTTTCTTCTATGGGGTCTGTGACCATCTTTAGAGTCAGTGCCCAGTGGCTACTTGAGCTTAGTTTGGTATAGGAGGATAGGTCCAGTTCGATCCTCATTATTAATTTCTAGTCTGGTAGTTTCAACCGTAGGGAAAACATGTTTTTTCTCTATTGAGGGGAGATGGAGTAAGAAGGGGCTGACCTCAGGGTGTTCGTCAAGGATCTCTACCTAGGAGTGTTCATGGAGGTTCTCATTAGTAGATGGGTAGAGGATCTCGGAATGGTTAGTTTCATGTAGTAGAGACATCAATTCTGACAGGACCAGATATTGTTATATGTATGATCAGTTTGTTTAGTACCCTTGATTGTGATTTGTTTGATTCAGGTGATTCACAGTCATTTTTTTCACCCTAAATAGCCCAAGCTATGGGACTAGATATAGAGAGACTTCCCATTCCCCTGGTGTTGAGTATTCTAGTCGGAGGTTAGAACAACTTGTTCGGTGTGTGTTGGGAATGTAGACAGATTACGGGACCACATCAGTCCCATGGGGATATCTTTTTCCTATAGATGCAACCATACAATGTCATTCTCATCATTGATTGGTTGTATTATATGCATATTGTTATCGAATTCTTTTTGAGGTGATTTGTGCTTTCAAATGTGGATGTTCAGTATGTGGCTTTCTTTGGAGAGTGAGGTTGTTAGTCGGTGTGTGGGGCCTCTACTTTATTTTTTGGATTAGTTGTAAGTGGAATCGATGGACATTGAGATGGTGGAAGTCCCCAAAATAGTTGGGGGAGTTCTTGAATGTTTTTCCTAAAGAGTTTGTGACTCTACCCTCTTTATGTGACATTGAGTTTCAGATATACCTGTAGCCGGATGATTCTATGATTTTAAAGGATTATTTTTAGATGCCACCTTCTGAGATGCAGGATTTAAGGATTTAAATAGATGATCTGATGAACAAGGGATTTATCCGACCCAGTGTGACACTATGGGGTTCTCCAGTGTAGTTTAATATGAAGGAAGATGGTAGTCTGACTTTTTTCATAGACCACCATATGTTGAATTAGGTGACGGTCAAATATCAGTACCCTCTTTTTAGGATAGATGATATTTTTGACTTGATGAGAGGGGTGAGTTGGGTTATAATATTGATTTACAGTCTAGATAACACTGGTTAATAGTGAAGGTTGGTGATATTTGAAATACCTATTTTAGATGAAGGTATAGGAAATTCATGTTCATATTCATGCCTTTTAGTTTTACGAAAACACTAGCTATTTTATGGGACTCATGATCTCCATCTTCCATGAGTTCATGAATCGATTCATCATTGTATTCATCAATGATATCTTGGTTTAATCGAAGTCAGAGTAGGAACGTACCGAGTATCTTAGAACCATCCTGTTGGTTCTTCAATGCCACCAACTCTATGGAAATTTATCAAAGTGTATATTTTTGACACAGGAGGTAAATTTACATGGATATGTGATGCATCATAAGGGTGTGGCATTAGACCCATATAAGTTTTAAATAGTTGTTTCTTAGGAAGCACCCCATGGTGTGGCAGAAGTTATTAGTTTTCTTAGTCTTGTAGGCTGTTATTGGAGGTTTGTACCTGATTTCTGTTGAGTTATATTCCCATTGACAACTATGAATAGAAAGTACCAAGTTTTTGTGAGGGGTGAATTGTTCTAGGTTGCTTTTGGTTACTTGAAGGAGATGTTGGTTAGTGACCCAATGCTTCAGTTTCTAGAGGAAAGGGAGACGTTTGAGGTGTTTTGTGATGCTTCCCATCTGAGTTTGGGAAGCGTGATGATGCTATAGCGGGGAGTGATCTCTTAAAAGTATAGGATGTTATGTCCCCACTAGTGTAACTACACCACACATGATCTGGAGTTAGCAGTAGTTGTTTTTTGTGCTAAAGATGTGGCGACATTACCACATTGATTAGCTTTTTATGGTCTTTATGGACCACAAGATCTTAAATCACATCATTACCTAGCATGATATGAATATGCGATAATTAGTGTGGATGAAGTTTCTTCAGGACCAGTACTTTGAGATATCCTACACCTCAGGAATGGGAAATTTCATGGCCGATTATTTGATTATAAATTTTTGGAAGGATGTTTCTCAGGAATCTATAGACACTTTATAAATGATGGAGGAGTTAGAAACCTTGAACTTAGACATAGGAATGGATGGTGGTAGAGGATATTTGTTCTAGATGACAGTCTAGTATTCTATGATGCAAATAGAAGAAGAATATCCCTGCGGATACTCCGAGGGAAAGGTGTTGTGTGATCATGTTGGCCATTGTGATTCTCTAGAGGGATGGTCATAGGATGGTCAAAATCATATGTGGTTCTGTGGGGGGGTGTTAGTTCTAGTAGAAATGAATGAGCGAGTCATGAGTTTCATTACTCACCTTTAGTGGTGAACCCATGAATTTCTAAAATGTACAGTGTCTAAAACATACAGTTTTGGTGGATCAGGATGAAATAGGCAGTAGTAGAGTTATTGGAAGGATGATCGGTCTTACAGCATGTAAAGGTTTATCACTATGTTCCCAATGGTTTATTGCAGCCATTGGATGTACCTAAGTGAAAGTGGGATTAAATATCATTGGATTTATTCATAGGGTAACCTGGGGATCAGGGAGGCTACAATTCTATCTAGGTAGTGGTGGACCCGTTAATGAAATCAACTCACATTTTAGAAATCAAGGAAGTGGGTGTAGTGGATGCCTTATCCAAGTGGTATGTGGATGATGTGTTTTGGTTTCATGGATTTTTTAGATCCATTGTCTTATACTAGGATGTGTACTTTACCTCATGTGTCTTGAGAGGATTGAAAAATGATTTTTGGCACTTATTTATGCCTCAATACTGCTTTCCTCCATTTGATAGATGGGAAGACAGAGCCTACTATCAAAAAATTGGAGGATATGTTATGGGCATGCATCTTAGACTTTGGAGGATATTGGGTACAACAACTTACCTTGGTAGAGTTCTCTTATAATAATAGCTATCACTCATCCATTGGCATGACTCTGTTTTATGCATTTTTTGGGAGACTATTTTTTTCTCCGTTGTGCTAGATGGAGGTTAGCGAGACAACTATTCTTCATCCTGAGGTATTAAAGAACAAGACAAAGAAGATTAAGCTTGTTCATGAGAGGATGAAAACGGTGTAGGAATGATATAAGTCTTATGTCGATCATAAGAGGATTCCCTTGGAGTTCTATGTTGGGGACCACATGTTCTTGAAGGTTTCCCCTCAACGTGGGAGGAATAGTTTTGATAGACAGAGAAAGATTTCTCCTAGGTTTGTTGGACCCTTCGAGGTATTGGGATGAGTTGGTGAGGTGGCATAATAGTTATTGTTACCACTATAGTTGGAGAGGATTCATGAGGTCTTCCACTTCTCTCAACTTTGTTGCTATCATCATGATGACTCCCATGTCGTTGAATAGGGAGAGTTTTATATCGAGGATGATGTGACATATATGGAATAACTAATAGAGATCCAGGATCTTTGGGAGAAGGTGCTATGTGAATGGACCATTCCTTTGGTTTGCATGTTGTGGAGGCATGGTGGCTTGAAGGAGAGTACTTGGTCATGAGAAACGTAGATGTGTTCCCAGTAGCCATAGTTGTTTTGAGTTTTTACTTATTCTGTTTTGTTTTGAAATTTAATGAAGGAACTTTGTTTTTATGAAATGAGTTATTTTACCTTGATTTAAGATGTGTGTGGTGCAATGTGTGATAATGTTCTGACATGTGAAAATGGGAATACCAGACTCCTAATCGAGATACATTAACTACGATGATATTAAACCCATGCAGGAGAGTCAATGTCGCCCAGAGTAGATATTATCTTGAAATGAATAATGAGATTCCCTGACTCATTTGTTTGAGATGATGTAGTTGTTGTACTTGCGTGGTGTGTTTTGTGATCGATTAGTTTGGAATGTTCATCTAGTTTTTGTTATTTAGGAGTGATGAGAGTCTTGAGATATTTCCCATATGGTGGTTGTTTAAATCCCTTTTCCTTTCTGGGATTGGTTTGTAATTCTTAGGGGTGAGAATAGTTTAAGAGGTATCTAATTTAATGGCTCATACCTCTTTAGTCTATTACTTTGTGAAAATCCGGTGTTTGAAGTGTTATGGGAGGTCAATGGGACTTATTTAAATACTTTTCAAAATTTACTAGTTTTTCTATCTTTTTAATGGTATCTTATCCCAATGGTCACTCATAATGGTGACTCACAATGGTGACTCACAATGGTGACTTGCTGAACGGTGACTTCCAATGGCGACTTGCGACGATGAATGATGACAGTGACTCATGACAGTGACTTCAAATGGTGACTTACCAAAATTTCACTCGACCAGTGGAGAATAAATGAATGGAAGCTCACAAAATGAGGAATAACTTAATGTTAGCTCACCGAACAGTGACTCACAGAATGGTTACTCACTGAACGGTGACTCGCTGAATGGTAGCTCACCGAATGATATCTCGGCTAATGGTAGCTTGTGAGCGGTGCCTCACTGATTGATGATGGGCACTAGTGACTCATAATGGTGACTCACTGTAGTGACTCGTACCAGTGACTCTCATTGGTGACTCAACTAATAGTGAGTCATTGCAATGGTTTTTCTTTTTTGTCGTTTTTCCATTTTTTCCAGTTTACAATTTTTTCTTTTTTGACGAGTTTCTTTGACTTAAAATGAGTTTAATACCTTATTAAATGGTTTTAGAGTCATTTCAAGGGATACAAGTAAAATATTTAATTTCTTATGGGTTCGAGGTCTTTTAAATAGCCAAATCACTTAATCTTGACTAGATCTGACTTTAATAGAAAATTAAAGTTGTATTTAAACCGTGATCCAATATTTGATCTTCCAAGGGATGAAACAATTTTCTCCTTGTTATTTCCTTCTTTTTATCCCTTGGTAAAATTTACCCAAAAACTTTATCCCTATATAAGTCATTCCATTGTTCTACACTAGCTGGTTCATGATTTCCTTGGAGTTTCCTGTTGTATACGTGCACCTATCTTGGTTCAATCAGGAAGTACCAGTCACATTTTCTTTAAGGTTAGATTCTTTAGTCCCTATTAATTTTCTATCAAGTAGGGTGGTTATACGAATGTTTACCATGTGAAGATATTTGAATCCAAATTAAATAAAGATAATTGAATCAGTTTAAGATCAATATGCTAGGGGTTGTAAAATGTGACATATAATCTACTTGTTATTTGTTTTTGGTTGTTTTTGTGAATTATATAGGCTAAACACCCCACTAAAATCTTGGGAATTGGTGGTACTTTGTTTCATGCTAAAAAAGTTACATGTTGGTTGATTTATGTTTAACACTTTTATATTGACAGTAGTAAATCACTTACACTTGGATAATAAAAGGATGTGTCAAGATTACCCATTTTTTGTGAAAAACCATTCATTAACATGTGGGATTTAATAAGGGATCCCATGTTAAAAATGGATTTGTGTTATGGTATGTGAAGTGTCAATGTTGTGATGTGTGGATATGATTTGGTTTGTGCTGAGGTATGTCTGTGAAGGACATGTGTGTGTTTTGGGTAGGTTTGGGAGGTGTGTTCGATGAGCTTGTATATGATAGATCAAACTGACTGTGTAATGTAATATCAGGTTGAGATATTAATTGATTGTGGAATGGATGGGTAGTTTTGTGGAGTGGGTCTCTAATCGGTTTATTCTTTGTTAGTGTTTCTAGATGTAGTTGAGAGTTGGGGACCTGTTTTGGTCGGTAAGGGTACTTCGCCCAGAGTTTCTCCATGTGTTACTTTTTCTATGTGGATTGCTATGTGTTGTGCCCAGTAGTTTCCCAGATAGTAATGGAATAAATGAATAAATACTGGATTAATAAATTTTGGAACTGGCATGTATTTTTATGGTTAATGGAATAATAATTATTTAATAAAAACTGGTTGGGAATTGGAAAAATTTCATCTAATTGTGTGGTGATTACATTAGAGGTAATAGAGAAGTTAGAAGTATTGTGAGATGGTTGTTTGTTTGAGAACCCATAGGTTGGGTAGGAGTGTTTGGTATTATATCTACATATACATGTATTTCCTTTATGATTTCTATACACACCCCACCCTATATGAGAACTATGTAACGAACACCCCCATCATCATAGGGGATGGTGTATTTCCCAAACATCCTGGTTGGAGGATGGATTGAAAACCACCTGCTCTTCCTCGATTCTTCTTCTATACAACGATATCCCAAGATACTTCAGGAAGGTTGTGGTTTATGGGGCATTTGTGTGTGTGGGAGAGTTATATTTTATTATGTGTCTTAGAAATTAGATGTGTTGTGTTTTCCCCGGTGTCTTTGGGATGAGATGTGTTGTGATTTCCTAGGTGTTTTCAAGATGTGGCATGGTATGTGGCCTAGGTATCTGTGGGCAGAATGTGATGTAGTATGGGGATCAAGTGTTTGTGAGTGAGATGTGATGTGGATCATGGCCCCTGTTATGGGAAGAGGTTTGGTTGGTAGGCACAAGTGTGTGTGGGCGAGTTGTGAGGTGGTGTGTGCGGAAGAGGTGGGAGTGCCATGGCGTTTTGTCATTAGGGTGAGAGAGAGGATAATCACTGTGAAAGTGGTGCGGGGTATCATATCATCGATTTGATTACTATTTTACTTTAAATGACTTGTGTTACTTGGTGATAATTCCTTGGTGAGGGTGGGATGGCAAGTATACCTTGTTAGTGGCTGTTTGGTTGTACTGTTTTCTCAAAAGGGTGTTAGTATGTTTTCTTTCATGAGTGCATGATAGAATTAGGTTTTTAATACTAACTATACTTGTTTTCTCACCCTACATATATAAAACTACTTTTAGGTTTCTATGAGGACTACATGGAGTATGCTGAGCTTTACTAGCTCATACCTTGGAACAATTATTGTGTCACTAGTTATCATTACTTTTGGTACTTACTTTAGAGAATTTTATTTTTTAACAGTTATATTTATTTTAAACATGCATGTGGGATGTATTTGTGATCTATTACACACACACACACACATAGACACCGATATATATCATGGAGTTGTTTTGGAATGGACCATCTTATATCTCATTCTTATTTTTCTAAAAATGGAAATGCCTCCCATTTTGTGAGATTTTATACCCTTGGTGCTGGTTGCCAACCCGAGGCCTACTGGAGGTGGGACTTAGGGGTAATTATCTCCCTTTATTTACTGCTAGCCCTGAAAGGGGTATGATTGGAGGTAGGGTCCATCACATAAAATATCAGATGATGATAATATATAAGATTATTTCACTAGGGTAAATGAAATAACCATAACTATTCAAGGATTTGTTGAGAAGATGGATGAATCAATTATTGTGAAGAAGATTAGAAGAAATTTACTGATTTTGTTTGATCCCAAGTATTCATCTTTAGAGGACAGGGATGATCATAACTTGGATTAACTTTAAAACATCCTCATAGCCTATTAAATGAGTATAAAACCGTATTTCAAGAAGAAAGAAAAAAATTAAATGGATTTTTAGGGTATGAGAAAAGGGAAAGTAAAAGAAAGGTAGGAAGAAGAATATGTTAAATCAAATGATTATAAAGAAAAGGAAGTTCAAAGAAATCTTAGTCAGAGTATTTTTCTTTTATCAAAAAGTCTCAAGTAGGTAAAATGTATAAGAATTGGTATGGAATCACTTTGGAGTTTTAATTATAGTAATATTGGTCATATTAAAAAGAATTTACCAAAGAAGTTGGTTGAATAATTTAAATTTGATGAGGATGATTAGAATATTAAAAAAAATATAAATAGTAAAGTTAAGAATCTAAAGAAGACTTCCCATGATGATATTGGAATAAAAGCATGAACCAAGTTAAGAGGAAGCTCTCTGCCTAGATTTTGTTTCTAAGACACTAAGAGGGATCTCCTTATTTATTATTATTTTTTGAGCTTTGAACTAACATGTAGGGAATTCAAGGAGATGTTTGATCCTATACTTTATGTAAAATAGAAATATATTTCCCTTCATGGAGTTTCCCAACTACACTGAAGGGGCGAAGAAAAGTACACCCCTTAAAGTAAAGCTAAATTGAGAAGAATCTATCATTGTACTAAATTACAATGAATATGTAAATTCTTGATAGATTTAAAAACTATTGGAATGAGGTACTCAATATCACTTACAACCCTTGTTTTCAATGTATCAATAAATCTTATTAAGGGGTATGTTAGATTAATGAAAATAATGAGAAAAATTATAGTTCCTTATCTTGTACATTAACTATTTTGATGGGTTTGTTGAGATGTGTCCCAGACATATGTTTCTCATAATTAAATCTATTTAATTCAACCTATTTTTGAGAAATGAGATATTTTTTAGCACAATATCACACACACACACACACAGATATATATATATATAATTGTATGGACAACATATACAACCTTGATTATTTTTACCTTGATTTTTACACTAGGTAAGCCCATGAGGACTTAGAGGAAATTAATTTAAGGCTATTTTCTAAGAAAACAAGTAATATAATCCCTCTCTTTATAATGGATCAACTAATTATGATGAAATGGTTGATTTTCAGAGTTTTTGAAAAGAATAATTAAATGAGATGCCCCCAACATTGTCACTTTTCATTTGATTATAAATAAAGGGGAGGAACAAATGAACACAATTATTGAACTTCACATACATGTTGGTATTGAATAAAATGAAAAGGGATATATTTTTGAGTCTATGTATTTCATTTTTTGTCAACGAGACAATATGTCTTGAGTTAGTGAAGCACCAATGAAGGAGATGATTGAAAAATATTAGTTAGGAGGAACATGAAAGATATCATTATT
Organism: Viscum album; assembly: GCA_963277665.1. Classification (NCBI taxonomy): domain Eukaryota; kingdom Viridiplantae; phylum Streptophyta; class Magnoliopsida; order Santalales; family Viscaceae; genus Viscum; species Viscum album. The sequence goes on from OY728159.1 coordinate 1,224,984,717, forward strand.
TATTGAATAATATTTTGATAAGACCATGAAATATTTTGATATTTCATGATGAGATTTATGTTGAGAATACCAAAATAAATATTTTATTTTTATATAATGAAACTGAAGAATAATTGAGAAGAAATGAAATTATTTTTTGAATAATTTTTTTACTCTTTTTAGGAGAGACTAGTAAAAAATAACGATATCCCTAAGATAACCAAGGGGCCAAATCAAGCACATGCGTGCATGATCCAAATTCACGATGTAGGATCCACCCCACATGGATTTCTTAAGGAAGTAGGAGAACCTATTTAAGGAAGAACACCTGGATGATCATGATTGAGTGTCCACAAATAGAAAACAAGAGGTTCATGGTGCACATGGGGTGGAACACACTATTGGAATGTGTACATAGTGTTCTGGAGTTGACTTAGTTACTGACATTGAGTGGATAAAGGGAAGAGATATCATATATATGATTGGAAATCCAATGTTTTCTCTAATGTGGTATACATGATACATAAGATAATATTCTTCCATCATTAAAATGATTTTTATTAATCTGCATTGAATGAAGAATCCACCATAAATTAATATCCTTCCTTCAAAATTATCGGATTTTTTATATGTACCACATAAAAAGGTTGAATATACCACATAATATAAGTTACTAAATGAATAAATGCTAGTGACCTTTCCAAGTGTTACCCACTAGATGAACACTATGAAAGAGACCAAATTTTCAAAAACATATATCACATGTTCCAGTGAATCTTCCATATTATTCGATATACTATATGAGTAAATAGATGAAACCAAATTATATTTGAAGTCACATTCGATAGACCAACCATAAGAAATCTACCATGAAATGTTCAACCTACCAGACAAAGAAGGCCCCAAGAAATTTTGACCTAACATGATCATCCTTATGATAGATGAAGCAACCATGCGTATTATAGAGTAACCATGTGTCTCTGGGATACTACAAGAAGAACTTGGTGCCATAGTTCTCTCTTCATACAATATTTACGGGCCACATCAGTCACTAAATCAAGATGAGCCATATCCATGTTAAAGTAAGCCTTGCATCTTTATACTGAGATTAAGTTGAGTTTGAAGGAGTGTTTGGAAAATGAAAACACTTGAACCAAGTATTGGATGAGGTAAAAGTATTTATAAATATGTGAAGTTTCACTTTTTTGTATGTAAGTTAATTTAGAAAATGTGAAAACACATTTTATAGTCAATCTTCATGAAAAGAACAAAATACATGTATGGATATTAATCCATGAAATATTAATGAATTAAGAATATTACTTGTGAATTTGTATTGCATGAAGAATATAGATAATACATGTGAGATAATAAGATTTTAGTAAAAAAAATATGTGTGTATAATGGAAAATATACCCAAGTACTTTATTTATTTTAATTGGGATGAAATGAAATCATGATTGATGTTATTTACAAACAACATGTGAAAGTATTTAAATGTGACGATACAACTAAGCTGATCCTTCAATGAAGAATACCATGATACATGTATTATTATTTATATATCATTTTATGAGGATTAATTATATGATATTGAAAATTAATTAATATATGTAATTAAAGAGAAATTATTTGGGACTCTTTGACTGAATTAAAAGAGTATAAATTACCAACTACCAATAATGATACTTTATTTGAAATTATGATATTTTTTGTGTCTATATTGTTATAGATGATTGATGAAGATGGTTTTTTGAGTCTTAAAAATATTCTTGATAACTATTGAGAGAATTTTATACACCTAGTATCCTATTGAAAAGAAGAAGTCCTGATATCAGGTATGAAATAACAAGAATATTAATGAAGATGAGTAAGATCTTGGTTTGTTGAGAACTGGAGGAATTATAAAGACTAGAAATACTGCTAGAGTTCTTGAGTTGGAACACCTACAAACCTAATAATCAATCTACTCAAGGAGAAAGATAATTTTCCCAAGTGGTGATAAAGAAACGAAGTATATGAAGAAGATATTTATTTGTGGGATCACCATTGAAGAAGTTTTTATTCTTCCGGTGGTCTTTGGAAGTGGTGAAACATGATGGATTCTTTATTGGTGAAATAATTATTGATGACAGGCATAATGGACTCTATATAGTTGGGACATGAATATCTATGTTTGTAAACATTTTTTTGGAGAGAGTAGAGAATCCATGTTAGGGAAAAAAACCAACATGGAAAGGAGTAGGATTTTAGGCTGAACATTGTAAATACTTTGTGTCGATATCTTAAATTTACCCACTGTGCATGAGGCCTGAAAGTGATAATTGATTGAGTGGATTGATAACTGTAACTTATTCAAGAGGTTTAATTTAAAAGGAGAAGAATCCATAAAATAATACCACTAATAAAACCCCTCTTAGTGGTTTATCTTTCTTGGGGATTATATAGAATCATGTCAAAATATTTAGAAAAAATCATTGAATGGTTATCCAAAACCCAGAGTTGAAGAGAAATAAGGAACTTGCATAATAATCCAAAATAAATATTGTTTCTCTAATTCCTAATAAAAGGATTTGTACCTTATTCCCTTATTTCTTATAATATATTTTTACTACCTAAGCAGGGAATTAAAGGTGGTTTAATTTCAAAGGTGTACATGTAAAGAAAATATGAATGATTTAAAATATTGAAAATATATGATGAAACCACTATTACGGTTTTGATCAAATATTTGGTATCTTAAAGAACTTCTTGTGAAAAGAACCACCTTACAAAATTTTAGATGGAGTTTATTCATCGATGGGGAGTAGTTTGAGAAGCCACTGATCTTATCAATATATAAAAAATCTATAGTTATGTAAGGTGATTGAAAAAATATCATAGGGAAAAGTATTTTTTGTTATAATATCATCCTTTGTTTGAAATATTAAATTCTTCTATTAATGGAGAGAAAATTATTTACTCCTTGACCTGAATATTGGATGTTTTGGGGAAAGTTAAGAGATTATAATTGAAGCTAAACACAGTTGTTGATTTTGAATATTTTTAATATATGTGTTAATATGAGTACATTATGTGGAGATTTAAAATTTCATGAGAATATTTTTCACAAGTGTAATAAGCCTAAAAATATGTGAACATTCCCTAAAAAATAATTTTTTAGTTGTTATCATATTCTGTTTATTTATGGATATCTTTGTTGTCTTAGTTAGACCATTTTTTACTATAATGAGCATGATTCAAGTAGACTTATAGTAGAATAATTTAAGTCACATTACTTTTAGATAATTTATACCATCCTTTGTGAAGTTATTTGTATTTATTATCAATTAGGAGGATTGAGATAAGAAATTTAAGGAATATTAATTTCAGGAATGATTTTTGAAGATGGAGTTAATTATATTTTTTGATTCATATATGATCTTCTAGATACACATTATACGAAATTCACATGACAAGTTAGTTCATTCGATGAGTTTAAGATGAAGATTCAAATATGAGAGGAGTTCCATGGAGTGAGTCGATTGATGGACATATTATATCTATATTAATAAGCTAAGAGAGACAACTGTGAATCTCTTTAATTATATTCATCATTATTGAATAAACATATTTGGATTATGTCTTTATAAGAACTAATTTTGATGTAGTGGAATATTTATTGAAATATTATAGGGAATTTTTATATGTTTCATTAAGTATTATAGTTACTCTTTTATTGGTTGAAATCAATTTGAAGAGACTCTAATAAAATTTTAAGACTTAGTGTTGAGTTATAGAATTATATAATAAAGCTAAAAATGGGTAAGCCGTAAGTATTTCATGATAATTTTATTTATCTCATAAAACTTTTAGCTATTTCATAATACTCGTTGAGATATCCTAAGACTTCATGGGAAATGTAATATTTATGTTGTAGTTGGAAAAAATTATTCAAATTTAGATAAGATAGATAATATGGATGATATTTGGTAAAGGCAAGTACTATTTGATGATTTAGTATGAGTATTTGACAATTTTTAATAATTATATAATAAAATATATGAAAGATGATAAATGAAATTTTCATATGACATTGAATTTCATAAGTCACTTAATTTTGTGAAATTTTGAAAAGGAACTTTGTATAAGACCTTTTTCACTATGTATAAGATGCTTTTTCATAAAACATAAGAATTTGTTTTAGAATTTAGAATTAGAAAAAAATTGAAGATTTAGGTTCAATAAGTTAATATTTGGGAAGATAGTTTAGGAAATGTTATACTATTCTTAAATGTTCAAAATAACTTGATTATTATTATGATTACGATTTAAGATTTGGTATGAGATGATAAAGGGTGAATAAGGGAGTATTATTTTCAATACCATGAATATGATTTCACTGTGAAGATGTTTTGAGAATAAATTATGAATTAAGGTGGGATATTCTATATGATAATTCCTTTACACCATTAATTATAGAACCACTCTATGAGTGAATATTGTATGAAATATTTACACCACAACAGATGATGCCACATTGTAATAATATCAATATATGTTTTACCATGTACACAAGGAATATATTTAAAAGGATATGATTTTTTTGGAAAATAGTAGCATCATTTTGAATACCCTATGGAGAATAATATGCCACATTTCGTAGAAGTTTTAATAGAGATATTTGATTAGGGTTTAAATGATAATAAAAATAAAAGGAAATAATGAAGAGATCATGTTTCCTCTATTAAAATAATATTCCCGTATTCAAACTTGGAAAGTTATTATCATTATTTAAAATTAAAAATAGTCGATAAGGGTAGAACCTAAGACAATATTTCTATGTTTTATCTAACTATTTAAGAAGTATACCCGACCATACAATATCCCAAAAATATACCTTGTTCGAAAGATCAAGAAGATAACCAACATTACTATAACAAGATAATTTTAGTGCATTGAGTAAAAATAAGAAGGATATAATGAGATGAAATGTCTCTTACTTCTACTGAATTACTTATTAGTTGAAGAAGAATATATGATATTCCCAACTCGTGATATTTTGATATCATAAGGATTGAAGATAAAGATTTTAAAATATCATAAGGATCAATATAGACTATAATATTACTATGTTTGAAGAAAGTCTTGTGATTTATGTATATTGTGGAAGAAGATCCTATTTATTGATGTCTTCTAAAGACACTTAAGCTGCATTGTAAATCACAATGAGTAGGATCAATTTTATATTATTTAGTGAAAGGACTTTTTGCTTATAGATCTCAAGAACTGTAAGTTATTTCTTTTATTGTACCTCATTGGTTCTGGGATTATGGGTCTAAGAAAATACTCCAACCCAAACTATTTCTTAAAAAAAATAGAATAGTTGCGTGTCCATGGAATAAAAACCACAACACATTGGGGAAATAATCATCCATATTGGAGTCAAATGTCAATAAAGAATCATATTTTTCTATATAGTGTGTTTCCTAGCTTAATTATTTTCATATGATCATAGATATGGTTAGGGTGAGAGATCATTCATTAAGAAGTGTAAAGGTAAAGAAGGGTAAAAATTTAAATTAATTAATAAGTTACCAACATTGATTCACCCCTATTAGTGTTGGTCATCCCACTGACAATCATAACAGTGTTCCTAATTGGGTTCATAAAATAGAGTTTATTCTGGTCCACATTTTAAACAGTCAATTCAATGAGAGGTCATATATTTGTAATTAAGATAAAGAAAATTATTAAAAAAATAAGTAGACACTTAATAAATATTAATCATATGAATAATATATATATATATATGTTTAATAAAAATGATATATTGAATTTAAATTATAATAAAATAAATTATAATTTTCTTATCCCACCATATGCCCTATATATATTGAGATCAACCAACTTAATCCTTCAAGATTTATATATTTAGTGACTCATCCATTTTACTTGATGTTTTCTCTATATTTTGAGTAAATATGATTTAGTCGGTTCTATATAAGTGGATATCAATATTATTTTTCATCTATTAAGTGAATTATCTATTTAATGTATCACCAATATATGAAGTTTGGATGTTTAATTTTGATTCAAAAGATCTAAAAAATATTATTCTTATTTATCCAATCAGTATATGATCTTATTTCTTTATGTTTCATTAGTAAGTTGGATAGTTTTTGTATATTTTTGTCTTCATCCTTTTTCTATTCTACCAGACATCTATCATTTACTATTTCATTCACCAAAATACTTTGGAATATTTGTTAGATAAAATGATATGTTTCTTATAAATATTAAAACAATTTATTATTAACAAATTTAAATGAAGGATTTAATTTAGAAAATAATTTGGGTTTTTAGAAATGAAATAAATTAGATGTTATTACATAGAAAATACTTGTTTTTATTGTAGATAAATGTGTGCATGAAGTTGATGAAGAATTCATGAGAAAATTTTGAGAGATCTTGCATCCATTATGCAATAGAATTTTGAGAAGCCTAATACATCCTTGGTTTTAATAAAAAAGAGTTTGAAGTGGGAACCTTTAAAGAAGAAGCAACATGTTTGCTCAAGTATTCAAAGATTGAGAGAATCAAATCATTTACAATCTGAGAAGAGTTTCAAGGCCAATAGACCTTCTTCACATAGCTATTTAATACCTTGAAGAATTTTACAAAAAGAATATAACACCACAATATTTTATGAAATATTATTTTTTTATTACAATATTTTAGTTTCTTTTATAGATTTTGTTACAAGCAAGACTGAGTCTTAACAAACCATAATATACTATTAATATTTTTTTTAATTGAATGTTATAGACCAACTGTTAAACTTGGAAGAATGAATAGTAATACAAATTTTTAAAATTAAGTATAATTGTTTTATATAAATAAAATATATTGATAAATAAGTACTTAATTTTTGGAATAGTTTATATATACTTAAAAAATATAATTATTTTAAAAAAATAATTTTGATTTATTTTTGTGAAAAAATAGTGAAATTAATTTTTGAAAATTTTAAAAAATGTATGATAAAAAATTAAAATAATTTTTGAAATTAAAATGTAAAAATTATCTTAGGTTTAATTTTTAATAATTTTCTAAAAAGATTAATTTTTCAATAAATTGTGAAAATACTTATTTTTATTAAAAAATGTATTTTAATTGAAAAAATTGAAAAAGATAAATATTTTTTTAAAGCATTTAAAAATTAAAATTAGTTCAATTATTTTATTATAAATCATATTGAGGTTATTGGAATAATTTTCATTTATAATTTTAATATAAAAACATTTTATACTTATGAAAATATTCTCTTTGGAAAACCTCTTTTCTCGTCACGTATGCAGATTTAATTTTAAATAAAATTATGATAAGTATATTAATTTTTTTTGAAAAAATAGATTCCATATTTGGAATCATAATAATTAATATTATATAATAAATTCCACTTAATTTTGGGTCAAATTGAATATTAATAATAAGAAAAATTAATTACCATGGTTAAGGTTAAAACAGGTTTACTAGGGGTTAAACTAAATAGATAATTGTTAAAATTACCTAATAACTTTACCAATTCATATTTAATGTCTATAGTTGGACCTTATATCAGATTATCTTCTATAATTATCCACTTTGAATCCTTTTTTCATTTCTAAAATGTGGGTATATAATTTTCATTTAAAACATTCCACGTGTGTCCTTTCCCCCTCTTATAAAAGGTCACCCCTCTCCTCTCCTCTTCACACTTAATAATTCTTTATTTCATCTAATACCTAACCAAATCCCTTAATTAATTCCCTCCCGATGTCCTAAAGGCATTATTTTAATTAGTTTACCCTCATGAGAAGGCTATAGGTGTAATCCTAAAGAGGTTATTTGAAGAAGAGTTATAGTCTTATACTGAAAAAACACCCTATAACAATGGTTTAGAACTTTGGGTATATCCCATTAAACCATGGGTATAGACTATACACACAGTTTTAGGAACTATTCCCTTAGGATCCATTAGGACAGACCTATACCCATGTTTTGACCAATCTGTGGGGATAATCTACCTATACCCATGGTATTTAAATAGTTGGTGTAGGGAATTTCAATCAAAATACCAATAACCACAGTTTGACCAAACCATGGGTATACTCCAATACCCATGATTTGGTCAAACTGGGGGTATAACTCCTTATTTAAAAAAATACACTACTAGTATTTGATCCCATCTCCTTCTAGCTAACTCCAACGTCTTTACCACTATCCAAAAACATGTTTATTATTCTTATAATAAAAAATATATGTATATATATAAAAAATTATTTATATTAAATTTATTATTATTATTATTATTATGGAAAAATAATGGGCCAACCTATACCCACAGTTTGGTCAAACTGTGGGTATAAATCCTTATTAAAAAAAAAAATCCTCTCTTGGGATTTGATCTCAGCACCTTCCACCGACACTCCAATTATTTTACCATTTCCCTACAACACATTTTTTGTTCTTATTTTCATATATATATATATATATATATATTTATAAATATAAAAATTTATTTATATTAATTAATTTATTATTATTATTATTATTATGGGAAAATAAGAGGCCAGCCTATACCCATGGTTTAGTCAAACCTTAAGTGTAGGTTTTCCCAAAAAAAATTTCTTTCCCACACAATCTATTGACATGGTTTATAAAAACATTGGGTATAAGGGTGAACTATACCCAATGTTTTTGGAGAACCATGTGTATATGTCCTTCCCATTATTTTTTTTATCACGAAACATATTCCCACAGTTTACAAAAAATGTGGGTACATGGGTGACCTATACCCATGATTTTTGTAGAATCGTGGGTGTGGGTATTTTCAATGATTTTTATTGTGAAAACTATTACCTCGGTTTACAAAAACTGTGGCTATAGACTAGTTTTCCAGTAGAAGTCCTTAACCATGCATTTGCATATTATTTGTTCTTTTAACTTCTCCAAATATTTTTCAAAACTGATGATATAATATAATAAGTATATCCTATATAATAATATGTTATAATTTTAATTTCCTGACCAATATTCATCTCCTATTCCCTAAAATTGGAAATGAAGCTGTCGATCATCTGTACGAAGGACTACCACCATACGAACCAATGTAATTAATTTTTCATCACCACCTCTCACAGTTTGATATATTGAAGGATTTAAAGTATATATATATATATATATATATATGATTTCTGTGATATAATTACAATTTTGGAATTATAATACTAAATCCATATTATTACCTTCAAATCTATTGGAAAACAATAACGTCACTCTTGTGTATGTGTGGACAACCCCTCCACAAAGCGAGGTGGTAAGTTTTTCAATTTATTTAGAAATGGATTGGAATAAGAATATATTTAATGAAAATATATGATATATATGAAATAAATATTATTTTTTAATGGTGAATTAATGTTTTTATTTCTTTTGTTCCATCTATTAAAAGATGATAACCGCATTGATGCGTATGTATAGCTTACCACCACTTTGAACGATGTAATTCATTTACCATATCAAACATTTATGGTCGAAAATAAATATTTAATTAATTAATATATATGATACTTATATAATTATCGACATTATATTATGATGGAACCATTAAATATATATAAGGACCAAAAACTAATGAACTAAAACATATATGAAAAATGAACTAATTATCATCCAGCATAATTTTTTTAAAGAATTGTTAACAAATGGGTGATAAAATGGTTATAAGTAATAATAAATGATATGATATATTTGATTATAGTTATATAATATATGTATAATCAAAATATATTTATTATAATGGATATTTAAACATGTGAGAAGGAAGTCAATACTTGAGGTAATGGATTTCTAGTCCCTCTTTTATTTTCTGGAGACATATTCCATATTCACCACTTGTTTATTTTTTAATGGTGTATATAATTATCATTTTACATGTTATATATGAATTTATTTTTATCCATGATATTTAATGTTTCATTTTATGTTATTATTTATGGGGGATTATGATTCTAAAGTTACCAAAGTGGGAAGGGATTTTCATCTCACTTTTACTTTTTTGAGACACATTCCATATTCACCACTTGATTCTCTTATTTGGTGTATATATTGAATATGAATGTATTTTATATTTCTTCTCAAGAAAATTATGTGAAAAAAATATCCATATAAATTTCTTTATTTCAATGTAAATATTACTCAAACGTTACCAATGTAATAAGGGTTTTATGCTACAATCTCATTGTTTATTGGGATTATTTATGATCATAATTATGATTGTAAAATATTATGATATATCTCTCATGAAACCCATGAATTTTATTCTATTATAGTTATTTATCTAAAATATATATTTTTTATTTCATTTTACACTCTTTAATTACTCAGGAGGAAAAATATTATTTTTTTAGGAAAACTGACTTTATTTCTTTCTTCCGCCAAAAATAATTTCTCTTCTATGACAATGTTTTTCAAAAATGGTTTTCTTATTATCCAATTATTGTTAATTTGTTTTATCCATGTTTTATTTTTTTAAATTTTTTGAATGGAATATTATTAAAATTATTAAAATAAGGATCTTTTTATCTTTTTACTGAAAATGTGAAAGTAGTCTTTGTTTTAATTTGTACAACATGACCGATATTTTCTACCATATAGACTGATCAATTATTTAAAACTTTCTTGAAATATTTTCAATGTTCTTTTCAAAGAAATATTTTCTTTAATATTTGAGTATTTATTTATATTTTAAAGTATATTTTTCAAAATGGAAATTGTATTTTCTTAAGGAACATTTTAATGACATATTAATTATATTTATATTCATTAATGTCAATAACCCTAGGTTATAAATATTATGTAATGGAGATTTGATTAAATAATACCCTCCTTATTCTTTATTTGGTTGTTTTTTTATCATGATGACAGGATGTGTGTAAAACCCATTTCTTTTCCTTGGGTTATAATATTACTAAGTAATTATGAAACTCATTTATTTTAGATGGGTTATGAAATGTGATGATTAATTTATTATCTTGTGGAAAAAATATGAGTTTGTTACGATTATGTGATGGATGGTATAAAAATTATATATCTTCTTAATGGATTGGGTAGATATGAATAACTCATGATCAAACATTTTATGCATGTACCTATTTTTATGTTCAAAATTTCTTGTGTGGACTAGTTTTTAATATCCATAAGATTTAGAATGGACCTATTTTTCATGTGCATATGATTAAGAATAGATATGGTTTTCATTTCCCTAAGTTTATGTCTGGACCTGTCTATCTTGTCCATAATATTATACAAGGGCCTAGTTTTTATGTCTATAAGTTTATCCGAGGGCCTTATTTCATGTAATTGGCATAATTATTGAGCTTGTTTCTATTTATACATGTTTAAAATGTCAAAATCTTATATTATTCCACAAATCTAAGCTGTATGATGATATTACACCCTCAGGGATAAAGTTATTTGATTCTACTATGATTTATGAATTATGAATTGCCAAGATTTTTTCTATGAATTAGAAGTATGATATTTTATATTCTTGGTATGTTTTTCAAATGTTATGACTATATTATCATAACCTTATGCTAATCTCATTCATATACAATCATTGATATCTCCCATGTTTACCCGTACTGAAAATATAATATCTTCATTTCTTATGTTTCCTTTCCCCAAGTTATGAAGAATGGTATTAAGTATAATAGGACTAAGAAGGGTGATAGTTATGAAGAAATTTGTGGGAGATGATGTGGTTTAATTATTAAACAATTTTTTACGTGTCTAATTTTACAAAGATACTAGTCTAATATGATTATAGAGTAAAATGTTTTGTTATTTAATAAATATTATTCAAATAAGATGCAATATCTCTGTATTAGAATCCTCAGTCTCTATAATTGGTATCATATCAAGGTTTAGTTAGCATTTGAAAACCAGGATGAGAAGACATTACTTAGAACCATAAGGTTAATTCTAAGTATTTGAAAATGTCCTCGAATTTTGATGAAGGATAGAGAAAGTAGGTTTTATGAAATTAAATCCATTTTTGGATAGTACAAGTGGATGTGGATCTAGGAAATTTATACCTATAGGTAATAACATTAAAAAGGGAGCATTGGGATTTGACTTAATCATCACCTGATGCATGAAAATTAGCCTTATTGTACACTAGTTTAACATTCCTAGGGGATATGAGTCAAAATTTTACAAACTTTTTACAAACCATCATAATGTTTTTGAATAGATAGTGACCTTGAATAACCTAGAAAAATCCTAAGGTTTCATAGTATAAAAATAAGGTGTCATGATTTATACATCCTACAAATTAATTTTCATGATTAATCATTTTAATTAATTATTATTGATAGTTATGATAAAAATTTTAGTTTTAGTATGGGATTTAGGATAGAATAGTGAAGTTTGGGTGGGAATTAGTTTGTTAAAATATTGAAGTATCTTATTTGATATAAATTATATAGACTTCCTTTTATTATGAAAAGTGTCTAGTAATGTTAATTCCATTCCACAATAATTTGATGTTTAATTATAAGTGAAACGTATAATGGTATGGTGATCACATCACAAGTATATGATTATTATTTGGTGAATATTTATGGGAATATGCTTTCGACATATCTTGTTATTATTCCTCTAGTTGAATTTTATGCTATCTTGGGAATGTATTTTCTTTACTTACATAAATCCCACATGAATTTATGAGGACTATAAGTAATGTTTTATATGGGTCTTGATTCTTATTGAAAAATGGGTGTTATCTAATATGGTTGGTGAGAAACTAATCATTGATGATATCCCTATTTTTTTTGGATTTTCCTAACATATTTTGATAATAATTTCCTAGTATTACACCAAATAGTGAATTTTAATTTTCAATAGAAGTCTACCCTAGTTCTATTCCTATTTAAAAGACTCCCTGTAGAATATCTCCAATTGATTTGTAATAATTGGAGAAGTAACTCTGGGATAATCTTAACAAGATATTTATTCGACCAAGTGTGTCACCTTGGGGTGCACCAATTCTTTTTGTTAATAAGAAAGATGTATCATTATGACTCTGAATTTATTATGGGGAAGTGAACAAGATAAAAATCAAGAGGAAGTATTCTCTACCCTATATTGATGACATTTTTTATCATCTTCATGGAGCTCAATACTTTTATAATATTAAAATTCATTCTGAATATCATCAAATGGGGGTTAAGAAGGAGTATATACCCAATACAAAATTATATACAAGGTATGAACACTATGAATATATGTAGACACAATTAAGTCTTACTAATTTCTCCATTATCTTTATAGATTTAATGAATAAGGACTTTAGAGATTACCTTGATCAATTCATGGTAGTATTTATATATGATATTGTTATTTATTAAATGAGAAGGTAAGATCATGAATATCACTTGAGAAATATGTTAAATACCATATGGAAATAGAATCTGTATGAAAAATTTACCAAGTGATAAGTTTAGAAAGAAGTGGTTTTATTTTTGGGTCATGTAATCTCAATATATGGTATATACATGGATCCATCAAAGGATTACATTATTGAATAATGTCCTAGACCAAAAATTGTGACTGATATTCATAATTTCCTTGGTTTGGATGGATATTAACATTTCTTTGTGGATAATTTCTCATGACTCTCTAATCCAGTCACCAAGTTGAATCAGAAGGGATCCAAGTTCCTTTGGACAAATGAATGTTATGATAATTTTAGGGAAATTAAGAGAAGGTTTTCCAGTGAACTTGTTCTTACATTACCTTGTAGTGGAGAAGGGTTTGTAATCTATAGTAATATATAGAAAAAGTAATTGAGATGAATTATCATGCATAACGATATGGTTTTAGCTTAGGTTTCATGACAATAGTATGTTCATAAGAAAAACTACCCAACTAATTATCCAGATCTAACTGTAGTAATTATTTCATTAAAGTTTAAGAAGTATTATGTTTAAAGATAAAGGTGTGATATATATACTGAACATAAAATTTTAATGTATATACTGGCAAATAAATAGTTGAGTATGCTCAAAATAATATGGTTTAATCTAATTAAATATTATGACTACTCATTACACTACCACCCTACGAAAGTGAACGTGGTAGTTGATGCTTTGAGTTGAAAAGATCATTCTAGCATGTCTTTGGTGATGATCGCAAAAGATCAAATATTTATCAATTTTCAAAGGATGGATTTAGAAATCTTGAAGGAAGGGGAGAAACCATATCTTTTTTGAATGAGTGTTCAACATTCTATCCAAGTGAATACTAAAGAGGTATATAAAGAAGATGTAAAGATACAAAAAAGTAGATAAGTGTTCCCAAGTTTGACCTAGATTGTGATGGAATGAAAAGTTCTAGGAACTATGAATGTGTTCTATCCATATCATATTTGAAGAGGGAGCTGTTAGAGGAAGCTCATAGTTCTTCATTTTCTATTCATCATATAAGTACAAATATGTATAGAGATATGGAAGAATATTTCTGGTGGGATGGCATGAAGTGAGATTTTATAGATTTTTTATTTTGGTGCTTGATATGTTTTAAGGTTAAGGATGAGATAAAAAATTATAATGGGATGTTATAATGATTACCCATACCAAAATAGAACTTAAGAAACATCACCATGTATTTTTTTAGACTCCCCAATACATCTAAAGTGAACAATGCTATATAGGATTTATTTGATATTGTTAAAAATTAAAAAAATTCATTACTATAAAAGAGAATTTATCACTTGATTATTTTTCTATAATATAAATTAAGGATGTGTTAAGGCTTCCTGAAGTACTACATTCTACTATATTTGATCTATATCCATGGTTTAACTCAATGTTTTGGTTAAACCTTCAGCAACCCCTTGATATGGAGTTGAGTTTCATCACTGTGTATCATATTTATATATATGGTTAGTCTAAGAGAACCGGTAAAACCTTATATGATATAAAACTATCTTTTTTTTATGGATTTTATAGTTGGTTTGGTTTAACACCTACCTCTAGTAGAGTATTCCTATAACCGTATCATTCACTCAAGTATTCAAATGGATCCCAATGAATTCCAATATTGAAATAATTATATAAATCCAATGTGTGGGAATGAATTTGTTGAAATAAAGCTCTTAGGACCCAATCATAGAGATGAAATGATAGAGAAAGTTAGATCCATTAAACCACACATCAAGGAAGCTTAGAGCCGACCAAAAAGTTATTGCGATAATCATAACTGAGATTTGGAGTTTGAAGATGATGAGATGGTTTTTATATAAATTTCTCCATAGAATAAGTTTATGAGATTTAGGAAGAAATAAGAGACGCGACATATGTATATTAGACCCTTTAGTATTTTAATAGGGTTGGGATAGTGGCTTATCACATGGATCTTCCATCGAACCTATCTCAAGTTTATTATGTGTTACATGTATCTTTCATGAGAAATTACATACCTTACCCTTCCCATTTATTAAACTCAGAGGTTGTACCACGAGAGTAAGATTTCTATTATGAGGAATAACCAGTGGAGATTCTGGATCATATATATGAAGTTTGGTGAAACAATACCACTCATTTGGTTAAGGTTTTGTGGAGGAACTACCAATTTGTTGATGCTACATGGGAACCTCTATATATGATGAGGCAAAATTATCCTGAGATATTTTTGTTAGAGTGAAAAAATTTCAGGGAGAAAATAATTTTAAGGGGGTTATAATGTAACAACCAAATATTTTAGGAAAATGTTTTTATATATCCAATAAATTTAATTTCTTTGAAATCTTGCGTCACATACAACACCAAGTTTTAACGAACAACAATATAATAATAATAATATTATTTAAACACAACTCTTATAACCTAGGCATTAAAATTTATTGTTTTACTAATATTAAAATAATTTTTATAATTAATTATAATGGTTTTAGATAAATAATATATATCGATAAATAAGTACTTAATTATTGGTAAAGCCTTTATATACTTGAAAAATACATTTCTTCTAAAAAAAATAATTTTGACAACTTTTGGGGAACAAATAATAAAATTAATTTTCTAAAATTTTATAAAATTAATTATAAATAATATAATTTATTATTGAAATAAATATTTCAAAATTATCTTTGGGTTAATTTTTAAAAATTTTATGAAAAGATTAATTTTCCGATGAATAGTGAATAATATTTTTTTTAAAAACTACTTTTTTGTTTAAATAATTTAAAAACTTCCATATTGATTTAATTTTTTTAATATTAAAAATAGTTGAATTATATTAATATTAATCTAATTTATTTAATTGGAATTATTTTCATATTGAATTTTTATATAAAAACCTTTTATATGTGTGAAAACTCTTTCTATGGAAAACTTCTTTTTTTCCCTCAAATTTGTTGGTTGAATTTTAAAATAATATTTTCCAATTATGTGAATTGATTTTTAAAAAATTGATTCCAAATTTATAATAATTATAATTAATGTTATATAATAATTTCAACTTAATTTTTGGTCGAAATGAATAGTAAAAATAGAAAAAATCAATTATCGGAGTTGTTGTTAATATAAGTTTAGTGAGGGGATAAAAAATATAAGGGTTAAAATGAGCTATAACTTATTAAATTACCACTTTATGTCCATATTTATACCTTATCTCATATAAGGTTTAATAATGATCAATTTTTATCATTTTTCATGTGTAAAACGTGGGTTTATCTTTTTCTTTCTAAAAATTCCAAGTGCATCCTCTCTCAGATTATAAAGGGAACCCCTTATACTCACCTATTCACAATTAAAAATACTTTTATTTTGATAAATATATTACCAAATACATTCATTACTTCCTTCCCCACATCCTAGAGGCCATATTTTAATTAGTATCCCCTTCTAAGAAGGTATAATCCTTAACCATGTGTTTTGATTTAATTTCTTCTTCTAACTCCATAAAATATTCTTCAAACATTATAATATAATAAAATAAGTATGTACTATATAATGATATCTTATTATGTTAGTTTCATGACCTATCTTCATTTCCTCTTCGATCAAATGGAAAATTAAACTGTTGATCGTGTGTACGGTGAACTACCACCTCACAAACTGATGTAACTTTTTTTCCATCATTGCCTTTCACATTTGGATATAATGATAGATACAAAGTATATATATATATATATAATATTTATGAAATAATTATACTTCTGTATTATAATATCATGTCTTCCTTCTTACCTTCTAATCTGTTGGAAAATAATAACATTGCTCATACGTACATGTGGGCTACCTCGTCCTCAAAGCAATATAATACATTTTTTACTTTATTTTGAAATGAATTGTAAAAACGATAGATATAATGAACTTATGTTATATATATGATATACAATGATTCTATATGGTTTAATTAATATTTACCTTTATTTGGTTATATCTGTCGAAAGATGAAACAACATTCATTTGTATATACGACATACCATCTCCATGAATGTTATAATTCATTTTATATCTATAAATTTTATGGATTATTCTAAATACGTAAATAATAAATTTATATGATGTTTATATCACTATTAAACTTTTGAATATTATGTTACAATGATACATGTACAAATACCAAAAAAACAAATCATTTATCACCCATAATAACATTTTTTAAATAATTTTTAATAAACGAGTGATAAATGTGTTATAGGTAATCATAAATTTTATTATATATGTGATTTTATTTATGTAATAGATTTATAATAATCTGATAATTATTATATAAGTGACTTTAATGTGTGTTATGGAGTTTTAGACTTAAGGTAAGGGATTTCTAGTCTCTCATTTATTTTTGGGAGACTTATGCCATATTCATCACTCATTTATTTTGTGTTGTGCATATAATTCCCATTTTTAATGTTATTTCATAAATACATTTTAATTATTTATATTTAAATTTTCATTTGAATTTATTCTTTCATGGGGATTACAATTTTAAAGTTACCAGAGTGGTAAGGATTTTTTGTTTCACCTTTAGTTATATGAGACCCCTGCAATATTGACCACTTTTTTATTTTATGTTGTGTATGTACTATGGATGAATGTTTTTTAAGATTCTTATAGCTAATTTTATTTCTTTCATGTTGCTTAAAATTAAAAAGTTATAAAATTTATAATGGTTTTATGTTACAATCTCATTGGTTATTGAGGTTATTTAGAACTATTATTCAGATGATGAAATATTAGGATCTAACTCTCAAGAAACTCTTGAATTTTCTTATAATATAATTATTTATTGAGAATAATTTTTTTAATTTGAATTCATATATTTTAATACTCTAGATATTGGAATATAATTTTTAATTGATGTCAATCTTATTTCTATCTTCGGTTGAAAGTAATTTGTCTTCAATGACTGTGTTATATTTTTCTTCAAGAATGGTTTTAATATTCTGTAAATACTGTTTAAGGTTATTTTTACCCATGTTATACATTTAAAAAAATGGTTTTAAAAAAATATTATTTTTATTTTCCAAATGTGGTACCTTTTTTATTTTTACTGAAAATTTTAAAGGAATATTTTTTTTAATGTGTACGACATGAAGAATATTTACCACTATGATGACCACTCATTGATTTAAAACATAATTTAAAAGTTTCCAAGGTTGTTTTGAAGTAAAAAAATTTCCTTAGTATTTAAGGAATTTTTTATATTTTAAAGAAGAGTTTTCAAAATGGAAATGGTATTTTCATTAAGAATTTTTTACTGATATTTTAATGAAATTTCTATACATTAATGAGAACAATCCATGTTTATACATATTTAAAGATTCATGATATATTATAGAAACTATGTATATTATTTACAATATTTATGATACTTATTTTCTAAAGTGGTCTTGACCTCGTGATTCTACAAAAAAATTGCAGATAGTCGCAAAACCTCATGATAATGTGGCAAGTCCCCCATATTAATCTTAGAAAAACAATTGATGAATTTTACCCCTTAACATATACAACTATAAAAATATAACATTTCATTCCAAATTTTTAACCAATATGTGATTATTTTGATTCATTAACATGAATAT
This sequence comes from Viscum album, assembly GCA_963277665.1. NCBI lineage: Eukaryota > Viridiplantae > Streptophyta > Magnoliopsida > Santalales > Viscaceae > Viscum > Viscum album. Next base: position 1,225,003,813 of record OY728159.1, read on the forward strand.
TTTAATTTCAATTATCCCTTTTCAAACTTTTTGTTAGGTAACTTAATATAGTTTTTCTTTAAATTTACCATTGATTTCTTTTTCTTCATATTTTTACATTAGTTTCATTAAGGTGATGGTCCCAATGTAAAATATTCATCTTTAATGTTATTTTATTCTAATGAAAACAATTAATCATCCAAATAAAAAAAATTAAAATTATTATCCTTATACTATTCTTCTGCTAATACTAATTCCTCATCAAAATGTTCAAACTTATCTATTTCATTAACTCTTGAACTTTCACATTTTTCAAACACTAAATTTATCTCCCTATTTTTTATGGAATTTAAGAGTTTGAGATGAACCTATAACACCTCAACTCATGAGTATGAGTATTGAGACCTAAGAAAAGATTCCACATGACCTTAATAACATATTCAAATTTTTATAGACTGTTGACAAAAAAAAACGAGAGAGAAAATGAACCATTGCAAATGTATTTACCAAAAGAACATAAATTAAAACAACTAATGTCATTATAAAACATCTTTATAGGAAAAAATTTAAACAAATTTACATTGAAAGCTATTTATTTTATAAAATTAAACACTTAATGAGAAGCAATTAACACACATGTTGACATAAAATAAAGTGATTGAATCTTGAGAATCTGACTCTTAATCCATATCTCCAAAATTAATCTATAATTCACCAGTAAAAAAGAATAACGTATTACTATTAACTTTATTATGACCAATAATTTCTACAAGTATACTAATATGTACATGTTAGGGTGGTTATAATATTTTTTGTATTTCCGTAATGAATCCAATACATTTTGATATTTGATCAATTAAAACATGTAATGATGATTACCTATAACATCACATTCAAGTCAAAATTTTCCCCTTTTTAATTCAAGTATATCTTGGAAAATCCAAATTTTAAAAATCCAAGATGAAGATATGGTAATATCTAAAAAATCCTAAAAAACTAATTATCTTAAATATGTTCTTTATAATTTCCCAATATATTTCTTGTTTGACCATCTAAATATCAATGAAAATTCCCTTATTTGTAACAACATAAATAAGTAAATTCATCTCTCAAATATTGAAATTGTATTTTGAGAATTTATTGTATATATTGTGATCATATAAAATATCTATTACAAAATACAAATTCTTCTCATGATCTTCATCAATCATATATTACATGAGTATGTAAATCAAAAATACCACAAAAAATGAGTCCAGGTATATACTGCAAATACAATTCAACAATGAAATAAAAACTTTAGAATATTTTATGACTTGAAAAGTCATGATTTTTTCTTAATAGTTATATCTATGTAAAAAACATATTTTTGAAATATTCCATTATCTCTCCCTATGTTTATTATAAAAAACTAAATTTTGATATTGGAGAACCAACAATATCACTTCAGTTGGAAAAAAACATCAATTGAGGGAAAGATATTTTTTTAACTATTAATTGGTTTATCTTTTGATAATAAATGTACAACCAATATCAACCATTTAATTTATTGGAAAAAAATGTGTTGTATAAGGTGAAATACAAGGTCAAATGAAGCCCATTCCCCTAACGTCATCTAGCTACACCTGTAATTCATATAACTATAATGGTGCCATGAAATAAGATAGAAATGAAATATAATTCATCTAAGGAACCAAATAAATTAGTAATCACGAATTTAGTCTCAGTGGATATTTATCCACCACCATTTCTAGTCACGGTCAATTATTTCCTTTCATGCAACCAAAAAATGAACATTCCAACTATCATGATAAGGAACCAAAATATCTCACCATTGGAACCTTCCTACTATAAAGAATATCCCATTCTTTCCTGGAAGTGTGGATAATAATATATTGTGCTAAAAATATAATTTATCAATTATAGTAGCCGGTTTATGCCTTGAACTTAATAAAAAAATCCATTTTAATGATCAAGTCATACATTTTCATCTTGCTTACCAAAAAGTTATATGAGGTTTCCGCATCAATAATTATAATTATTTGGGATATAAAATTAAATAATATCTCATTAATTTTATCCAATGGATTGTATATTATCATTGAATATAGCATTAAATCCAAGTATACCTATCAAATATTATTGGTCCCATATAATAAAATTACCTTGAGGGGGGGGGGGGGGGTGAATCCGGTTATATTGGTTTCAAACGAAACTTAACAATGATCTTGTTTCATGTTTAAAGAAACCAATATTCTATCACTCATTATGAAATATTGAAATGATATATAATAAATAACGACACATGTGTTTTTAATTTTCATACTCATAATGGGCTACATATAAGGAGAAAACATTCAACCATGTGTTGGTGCAAAGAAATCCACTAAATAATCTAAATGTTAATCAAAATTTTAGTGTGGTATCACATGCCCTATATTTACAAAACCTTTTAAAATAATAATTATTTTCTTGTCTCCTTACTCAACAATAACTCACTACTACTCAATGTGACACCATGATCTTCCATGAACCAAGAATAATGGTTTACATAAAGAAAAATTCTACAATTATCTCTATTTTTATCTACTTAATTAACTCAATGATTTTTGAAGAAATATATTTAAAAATTATCCCTTTTATATTTATTTTTATCACTCTCGATTTTAGAATTAACTATATGATTAGATCTGTCCTCACCTAATCCCTTTTGTGTAGAAAGATATGTCTAACTTCCTGAGAGAATATTCATCTTAACATTATTTAATACCTTCAAGTTGATATCATCATACATATTGTAAATAATAAATTTTTATATTAATTTCAACATGATTCAAAATGGAATAATGATCCTCACTACATCATGGTATCCTTAAGTCAACAATTTTAATATAAAATCCACTACTTATAAATCTCCACACCCCCATAAATCATCCAATATCAAAACTCAAAATTAATCCTTATCACAAACCACTATTTCATATTGATGTAATAATCGTGAAATAATTTAACTACACGTGAAAACTATTACACAATGATTTCCTCCAAGACCGAATTTTAATTTCTAGTTCAATTAAAAATTTATTATATACTACAAGGCTTCCACCATGTCATCTAAAACTCAAAAATATTTATTTTTATTAATCATATATTAAGATCTTGTAAGCTAGTTCTATTCCAATTTCAAGCCCCTGTCTTTCATACTGAGAATTACTAAAACCAAAGTCCCATCCACTATGACATTACCTTACCTTTATTTCACATTTCCATGAGAAATGGGACCCATACAACACTCCAAATATTTTAATATATCATTGTAATCACCATGACATAAACCTATCTTCACCATAATATAAATGAAATCTTCCTTCATTTCTTAAAACTTTCTTACTATGACCTTTCACCGTCCCTCTAAATGATGAATCTTTATTAAAATTATTGTATTTTAGTGAATTTTCTATATACCTTGTTGATAAAAACAACCCAAAAATTCATATGAGTATTTTTTATAACAATATACAACTTTTTATTTATTGAAAATACTCTTTAAAAACATTTAACACCTTTAATACACCATCATTATTCTTCATATTTTATCATCATATTCTATAATCGATAATTCACTAATCTTACACTCTAATCTCACAGAAGTCATGCCTAGTGTGAGAAATAAGAGTTATATAAAAATTTCATCAATAAAAAACTTAATTGATTTTTGTGCTCTAACACTACTTGTCAATACCAACATTTAATGATTAATCTGGACGTCACTTATGAAACATACATTTTTAACAAATCTATAGACATTTGTTGTTACTAATGAAATTAATAAAACATTCCTGACACCACTTATTGATTAACTATCACAATCCTTTTGGTACCACTTTTTTATTGTTGATTCGAAATATATCTTCATCAATCTAACTTCAAGTGACTTCCTCAAATTTTTCATTCTCAAACATTCCCCCAGGTAGTTATCAAAGAATACCCCATTTATTTATTTTTTAGAAACCACCATATTTTAACTATGTTACAAAAACTTCGTGATTCATACATGAGAAAAACCTTTCCACCTTTGGGTATTATCACTCTTCCCTCTAAAAAATATTTTGTATCTCTCTCTTTTTCAACGAACTCAAAAACAATTCACTAAAATTACAAATTCTATAAATATAAAACACATTTATTTAATCAGTGATCGATATCAAAACTTTCCTTGAAGAATTAGTTTATGATATCACATATTAAATAAAATTATTGAATAGAAAACCTATTATGAGAGTGGGGTTCCCTTATGCAAACATTTTAGTTAATGTATATACTTAAAGATACAAAAGATGTTTTTTGAATATTCCTCTATAAATTTTCTTATCCTCATGTCTATAATTACTTGAACTATATAATGTTAATGTAGTTGAAGATAACTAGCTTTTATTAGATATATAACTGTGGTATGATTTGCATTTTTGTATTCAAATCAAGAGTTGATGATTCTAAGCATGTTTTAAATGTTATAGTAGATGATTATGAGGTGATATATTGTGTGTAGGAGGATAAAAGAATATTTCAGGGGTTAAAATAATTGAAAAGTCAATACTAGTGGTTAAAAGGCCACTGGTTACCTAGTTAGGGTTTACCAGTTACCTGGCAGAGTGCATGTGGTTGTGAGACTACTACCTAGGGCCATCGGTTGATTGGTGCGTCACATAGAGTACCTTGTGAGCTCCTAGGTGGCTAATATAGGTTAACTGAGTACTTGGTGGTGCCATTAAATTCTTTCAAAACAAAATAACCCCCATATTTTGGATTTTTATAATTTTAAAAATTTTTGGGTTATTTTTCCCTCTAGTGTCAGACTAGAGAGATCTATACTTCATTGCCTTCATATTTACCTCTCCTTTTTACTGTTGATCTGGGAGGTATTGGAGTAATTTTCATTATTGGTTTTAGTTAGGTTATCACCCTCCACCTCTTCTAATTATTTATTCCTCCTTTATCCATTGATTTTAATGGAATGGATTTAGGTTTATGATACTGATTATATTGGATCATGGTGGAATTAGGATGGGTTATTCGGGATTTTGTGGGGCTTATCTAGAGGAGGCCTTAAGAGGTTAAACACGTAACATTTCACTCTATTTTATTATGAGTAATAATTTTTAATATTTTGAGTCTCTTTCATTTAATTATAATAGAATCAATTGATGAATTGGTGTAAGTAACTGAACTTAATCATTACATATTATTTTATTTTTTAACTAGAATTGCATTACTTATAAATTCAAGGATTATTTTAGTTTATAGTTTTAGATAATTAGGAAAAATAATTCCATAGTAAACAATATATTATAGGTGAAAAATTATGCTTAGTATCCATTTTTCCTACAATAAAAAACTCTTTAAAATAATACGTGGTTTCTTTTCATGATAAATCTTTACATTTTTCATCTTGACCTCATCCTTTTCTCTAATATATCTTAAAACGTGTGAAAATATCTTAAAAAATTGGGATGTACAAAAAAATATTTTTAAGTGACATAATGGAAATAAAACCATTTGTCCATTAAAAACCCATAAAAAATTTTCTTATAAACACACCTTTTAACCCAAAAAAGGGAATCATCTTTTAAAATATATCATTATCTTATATTTTTAAAATAAAATGATTTTCATGAAAAATAATTTGGGATAATATAAAAGTTAAGTTGGAAACCTGGGACTTAATTTTCCATATCACTCTTACAAATTTAATAAATAATATTGTTAACTTCTATCTCCTGAGTACCCAAAGCAGTAGAGGTTAAAAAATAACCACCCTTCATTTCTTTATCACATAACCACCCATCATTAGTTAACAAAGTTACCAATTTACCTTGGTTTATCAAAGAACCACCAACCATTGTTTTATAACAGAACCACCCATAATCATAAACAACACCCAATAACTATATCATACACATAAATTATGAAAACCTGTATCATAAAAACATTATTAAAGAAGCTAACCTTTTGATTATGAGATCACCCATTTTTAGAAAAACACTGCACATACAATGGAAAAAAATCATTGAAAATAAAAATGTATAAATATAAATGAATCAAATAATTAATGAATCATGAAGGTGGGGAAAACTAATCAATCCATATAATCTAAAAAAACATTCCTTCTAAATTTTTTATAAAGTGTTAAAAGAGAAACATTAAAAGAGGATTTTTAAAAGAAAGTCCCTCACCTTTAGTCTGACTTGTCATGTATGTTCTTTTTCATCCTGAATAATAAATTTAGGTCAATTATTTAAATAATTCAGAACCTTTTTATTATTATTATTTATTTCACACCACTTATTTACATATTATGTACAATTACTTAATAACTTAAATCCACATGAGACATTTTTACGATATTCGGTACTTAAGTCTAAAATGAGTTCAGTTAGTTGACTTGTCAAAGCAGCCATTGTTATATAATATCTAAAGTAAAATTAATGATATAATTATAATTTTTATACATATTTTATGCTTTTAAATTAAATAATATTAAATAGTTATGAAAAATAATCTATATTACCATCATTGAGACGGTAATCCGTACGCATGAATGAGTAACATTTCCATTTTTAAACAATTATTATGGAAAGAAAAAAAATATTATTTTATGTTTATAGAGTGATAATAATATCATATATATAATATTATTTCTTTAAATTTAATTATATATATCATCCATGTAATGTGGTAATGAAAAATGAATCACATTACTTCATGAAGGTGTAGTCCATATATAAGTATGAATGACATTATCATTTTTCTGTTCATGGAAATGAAAGAACATAAATGATACATTAACTTTTAGTAATGATAAATATTTCATTAATAAACTCTATAAACATTAATTTAATCATTATAACCAATCTTTGTGGATGATGACGGAAAACAAATTTCATCAGTTTGTGAGGCGGTAGACCACCGTACACACGAATGATGGATTCTTTTCCCATTTTATGAAAGTGTATATGGATATAGGTCATGATACAAACACAAAAAAAATATTAGTATTTAAAGGATTTTGTATTTATTATTTTATCATGGATGAATAATTTTTGAGTGATGTGGATGAATCACCAGAATATAAATGATCGATTAAAAATGATACCTCTTCTTCAAACAATTTCTTTTGCATAACACTTTAATACTACTAAGGTTGGTGTTATATAGAAAATAAGACCTCTATATTGAAGGAATGGATTTTTGGTTTGTGTTTTGGTTTGTATTGACTAAAAAATGACTTCAAAATGTGAAGAAATGAGAATAAGGGTTGACCTTTTATAAGAGAGAGGTGGGGCACTCTTGAAACATAACAAAATAATAAATTACTATAAAATTAAATTTAAAACTAATTTGATAAAAATTTATTAATTTTAAATATAATATGAGTATGAGTAAAAATTCCCATATCCAATAAAAATAAGATATGTTTTGGCTATATTTATACACTTATCTTTTGTTTTAAACCATTTTTAACCCCTTCAGCTCTTATCGTGAAAACATTGATTTTTACACCTTAAGGGATAATATGTTTACTATAAATTTAAAATAAGATAATAAATGGCACATAGTCAATATTTTAAAACTTATACTAATAAATTTTCTTAATTAACTATTTTTAATAATTTTTTATCTTTTAATAAAATTTTACTTAATATAAAAAATCAATAATGATAATTTTTAGAACTATTAATTATTTTGACTTTAATAATATAAAAATATAACTTATAATTAGAAAAAATATATTCTATTATATCCCTAAAATGTCAAGTTAGTTTATAAAATTATTTTAACACATTAATTATCTCAAATTATATTTATTTTAATATATTTATTATAATTTATTTATTTTTTTACTAATTATGTAATCACCGCATCAATGTTGTACATGAATTTAAGGTAGTAATTTAAAAAATGAAAATTTAAAATAAATTAAAAAGATGAATCTAAATATAATATATTTAAATACATTTTTATAGTGTAAAATTTCATCTAAATAACACCTTATTAAAAATGTTAAACTTATTATAAACAAGAGTGTGACATGTTTGACTTTTATTGAAATAAAATACTATAAAGGCGATAATATTATCCAAGTGACCCCAAATGGTCATAAATAAATTTCAATCATAAAAATAAGTTTATTATGATAAAAATAATAATTTAAAATCCTTACATATGTATTTTATCTCACATATATATCATGAAAACACATTTAATGTGTTATTTTGACTTTGTTGGCCTTACGCAAGCATGGCATAAGAATTTGGAAACTCCACTTATTATAAAACAATAAAATTTTAATATAACATTAAAAATAATATATAATAAATAATATGTAATATCTAAGTCGTTCAATTACTTATATTATATCAATTATTATTTTTAGTAAACAATATTTTACTTTTCAAATGTAGTGCCGACTCTGTGTTGTCACTGAAAAAGATTTCCATATTTAGTATAGATAAATTATTACAGCCATGTTTGAAATTATTTATGAATAATGTTTATATTATTTTTTCTTACTATATTTTTTCTATAAGTTCTATAAATTTTTATACTATTTCTATTTCATGGAGATATCATAAAAGATATCGTATTTGATTAAAACTGTATTTTATACCATTCCCGAAAAATTTAAATTCTTTTGAGTTAAAAAAACTCTTCCTAGTATAAATTTTTATTTTTGAATACAAAAATAAATTCAATTTTTTGTAATTAAATTCCTATAAGTGATATGTGTTAATTTTAAAATAATTGTGCAAAACATGATGAAAACCAATTTTTAAAATAAAATACAGTTTTCTTAAAAATGCATATTTATGTTTTAAAATGATTTTATACCAAATTAAATTATAAAATTGATTTTAGTGAACCTAATTGAATTATTAATAAAATAATATAACTAATTTTACTTCTAATTTAACTTAAAAATAAAATTTACCTTATCAAATGGTTAAAATAAAAATACAATTTTCCATAAAAATCTGAATTTTCAATACTCACTGGAAAATCAAACTTTTCTAAAAAAATTAAAAAAATAAACCCTAAGATAATTTTGGTATGATAATTTAAAAGTTTTTATTATTTTTATGAAATAAAATATATTGAAGTTTTAAAAATGGATTATAATATTCACTCATAAAACACAAGAAAACCCATTTTTGAAGAAAACATATTTTTTGAAGAATAAATTGACTTTACTAAAAATTTTGTGACTATTTTATAATATTGTAAAACACATTAATATTCAGTTTGAAAATTATATTTATTTGATAAATCATTTATCCATATTCACACCCACCAATTTAATGACTAGGTTATAATAGTGATATTATATAATATACATTTGTTCTTTTGAACTTCATGTGGATTATCTTTTATGCAATCAAACTTAGTGTTTCGTTTTTAATAATATTGATATGTTACATTAACCCCACCTCCCACCCATTTTTAAATTTCAACATGGGAATTTTTATCCTGGGCTCAGTACCCAATGCTTGACTTTTAAAATTACCTTTATTGAAATCCCACATCATAAAAAGCATCAATAAAGCTTCCTTTTGAATAGAGAGAAAGGAAAATATAATGGTTACCTGATATGACTCATACTAGGTTTCCAAGTAGTTTAGGATAAGTGGGAAATGAAAACAATGATATGGAAGAGAAAAATAACTTCCAAGGATGCATAAATAGTTACCAATAATATGGTCATGAGAATGTTCAGTATCACAAAACTGTAAATATGTGATGGGTTAAATGACCATTGTTTTCTTTGTAAGTAAAGTAAATAGATAATGTTTTTATTTTGAAGTAATTTTCCTAAGTTCAATTAATTATTTTATGACCAGAAATAAGAACATAAGGAAAAATAGTTGAAAAATTGAGTTTCATCCTTTAATAAATTTCCACCATAAAGTCATCATTTTATCCAAAGGATGAGTATGATTTTTTATTCCTTAACAGATATAATAAACTGAAAAAATGACAACACATTCCTCCTATATTTTTGTTATTAACAAAAAACCAATTTTTTGAGGACAAGATAAGATAATTCCCCATATTAATTAACCTTCTAATGAAGAAAAAACTACATTAAATCTCCAAAATTCAATATTAATACCCACAATTCAACACAGATCAATCAAAAAATGTCTAACCTTAAAATTCCTAAAAAATATTATAGACTAAAATTGAAACTAAAAAATCATAAATATTTGATCACATAATATTCCAAAATAAATTTAACATTTATCTCCCAAAATAACTTCAATCAATCCTAATTTCTCATAACAAAATATAATTTCCATAATCACATAATCTTCATGATATGCTAACCATTTACATAAATAAACTAAATCACTATAAATACACAATAAAATCATATAATACTTAAAAATATAATTCATCCTTTCCTCCTAAATTAAAATACAATAGTATTCTATTTATCTTAATCAAATAGGGTTATCAAAAAAGTGAATATATTCTAATATGATATTGATCATTTAACACCAGATAAATTTCAATACCATGTTTATAAATATGAATCAAAATATGAAATTATCATTTATCAATAAATTTTTTTAAATAAATAAAAACAATTTCATACTAACCTTGACATCACGCAATCCTGTGGTAGGTGATGCACCCTTGTGACCCTTAGGTTGAGGGTTCAATCCATACAACCTTACTGGATGTGACATGTTATCATCCATCATGAGGTTTGTCCTTTATTTGATACTATATTAATATAATCCTTATAAAATTACTAAAATTTTAGAAACAACTTAAAATAAACCTTAACATATACAATATTAAATAAACATTTTAGCCTTAAAGACCATCTCATTCCTTTTATATTTCATCCCCCAAAATGTAATAAACCATAATTAATTCAAAATAAAATATTTTATAAACCCTAAAGGTTATGAATACCCTTAAAATTATATTAAAAAAATGTAAAGGTATTCCTCCTAAAACAATTTTTCACATTAAAACTAATAAAACGTGTGGAAAAATATCATTAATCACTTCAAAATTCCATTACTTAAATCCGAAAAAGGAGTATCTAAGATATTGAACTTATGATCAACCTCAAAATTATAAAGCAATTATACTATCCATAAATTTTAATTTGCATTAAACCATCATAATCACAAAATTTATCTAAACCCTCCTCTAATACTAACTGTAAGGATCCACTTTAAGCTTTACATATTTTAGTGTTTTTGAACTAGAATTAAATTACCTATAATTTGTAGGTTATTTTCGGTTTGTATTTTTTGAGAACCAGGAATACTTATTAAATATTAACACATATATTACAGGTAGAAAATTATACTCAATATCTATTTTTCACACCAATCAACTCTTTAAAATAAAACATGGTTCATTTTTATGATAAATATTCACATTTTTAATATTGAACTAATACTTTTTTATAATATTCCCTAAAACATTTCATTGTTTTAAAAAAATGGGATGAGAACAAAAAGTTCAGTAAAATACATAAAATAAATACATTTTTTATTCAATTGAAAATCCACAAAAACATTTTCTTATAAATGTACTTTTTTACCCATTAAAGGGAACCATCTTTTTAAAATGATTATTATATTTCCTTTTTAAAATAAAATGATTTAAATTAAAACTAATTATCAAGATTATAAAGTTATTTAGAAAACATGAGATATCATTTTCTATATCAATCTTACAAATGTAATAAAAAATATGGACAATTCCATCTTTGGAGTACAAAATTAATTGGAGGTTATAATGTGACCACCTATCCTCGGTTTATTATGGAAACACCCATCGTTGTTTAATTATATAACCATCCATACATGGTTTATCATTGAACCACTCAACATTTTTTTATAATAGAACCAAATATACTCATAAGTAATTCCCAAAAACTATATCATAAAGATAAATCATTTAAACATTAATCATTAAAACATTCATAAACTGAAAAACCTTTTAATTTTCAAATCACTTATTTTTAGAAAAATATTTCACATAAAAAGAAAAAATATTTGAATTTTACAAAGTAAAATTGTAAATTAATCTTAAAATAATTATGTCATCATAAAGGTAGGATATTCTACTCATTCCATGTATCTAAAAAACATTCCTTCTAAATTTTAGAAAAAGTGTTGAAAGAGTAACTTTAAAAGAGTGGTTTTAAAATAAAGTCCCATAACCTATGTTTGACTTGTCATGTAAAATATTTATATTATTGAATAATAAATTTAGGTAAATTATTTACTTTCTTAGGAACCTTTTCTAGTTTATTATTCCTTTTATATCACTTATTTCCACGTTATGTATAATTACTTAATCACTTAATTTCACATCGAACATTTTGATGATATTCTCTTCTTAAGTCCAAAATGACTTTGGTATATTGAATAAGGTCAAAGTTTTATTTATTACATTATCTATATAATATTATTGATTAAATTATTATCCTTTTTATACATTAATTATACTTTTAAATTCAACCACAACATATGGTTATGAAAATGATCTATGTTACAATCATGAAGATGGTACGCTATACATAAACATGAGTAATGTTTCCATTTCTCAAAGATCATTATAGAAATATGGTAAAATCTATTTTATATTTCCATAATGATAATAATATAATATATATAATATTATTTCTTAAAATATAATTATATATATCATCCATGTGATGTTGTGATAAAAAACAAATCAGATCGCTTCCTGGAGGTTGTAGTCCATACGTGTACCCGAATGACGTTATCATTTATTTTTCATGGAAGGTTAAGAACAAAAATTATATATTATAATTTTAAGAATGGAAAATATGTCATTAATATCATATATAAACTTTAATCCCATAATTATAAATAGTATTGAGATAAGATGAAGGAAAATTAATTACATCGGTTCGTGAGGTGGTAGTCCTCCGTACATAAGAAAAATGAATCATTTTCCCATTTGATAGAAGTGAATATTGATATAGGTAATAAAAATAACATAATAAAAATAATTATATATTTTAAAATTTATTTATAATTTTATAGTTTCTGAATACGGTCTAAGGGATGTGGAAGAATTAGCAAAACAAAAATTCTTGATTAAAAGGAATACCACTTCTCCAGACAATCTCCTTTTCATAACACCTTAAGAACACTAAAGCTGGGGTTATACTTGAAATAAGTCCTATAGAATGATGTTAGGATTTTCTAGAAGGTATTTGGGAAGGTACTTGGGAATGTATTGGCTTAAAAAAAATTATTTTTATGTGTAAAAAAAATGAAAAGAAGAGGTTCCCTTTTATAAGAGAGGGGAGGCCACTCTTGGAATTCCTCAAAATAATAAATTAATATAAAATAATATTTAATAAAAAATGGCCCCAAAAATATTAATATCTAATATAATATGATGATGGGTTAATATAACCTCATCCAAAAAAAATAAGATATCTTTTGTCTATATTTCCACCCAATCTTTTGGTTTTAACCCTTATTTAACCACTTTAAATCTTACCGTGACAATATGGATATTTACACTTTGAGGGTTAATATAGTTACTATGAAATGAAAAAATACAATGAATTGTTCCATAGTTGAAATTTTAAACCTTATCCTAATATCTTGGAAGAATTTAGTATTTTTAGAAATTTTATATCATTTAATAATATATTTTTTATTATAAATTATCAATAAGGTCAATTTTTAGAACAATTCTTTACTTTGACGTTAATAATATTAGGATAACCCTTATAATTAAAAAATATATTTTATTATGTCCCTAAAATTTCAATTACATTTATAAAATTCATTGATCACAATAATTATCTCAAAATATATTTATTTTAATATTTTTAATATTCCATGAATTAAATAATTAATGCATCACCATTGTGTAATAATTTAAGGCAATTATTTATAAATTAAAAATTAAAAATAAATTACCATGGTGAATATAAATCTACTATATTGAAAAATAGTATTTATAGTTGAATATATACTCTGGATAGAACCTTATTAAAAATATTACACTTATTTAAAAAAAGAGTGTGACATGTTTGACTTTTCTTTAAATTAAATACTATAAAGGTCATAATCATATCCAAGTGGCCCAAAAAGAAAATCAATAAATATATATAATGTAAATAATTATATTATGATAAAAATATTCATTTATATCATTAAATATTTATTTTAAATCACATCTATATCAGGAAAACATATTTTATGAGTTATTTTGGCTTTGCTGGCATTATACAAGCATTATGCAAGGATTTAGATACGACCCTTATTTTATAACCCAAAAATTTATTTATAACCATGAAGATAATAAATAATACATAATATTTATTATCAAAGTTGAGGAAGGACTTATCACATCCTAATTATTATTTTTAGGATACCAAATTTTTCTTTTTCAGTGCTACGCAAACTCTTTGTCAATACTAAAAATGATTTTCATATTCATTTTGGGACAAATTATAATCACGATGTTTTAAATTATTTTTTAATAATATTTATTATATTTTATCATAAATTATTCTTTACACAAGTTTTATAAATTTTTATATTATTTCTATGTCTTGATGATATCACTAAAGATATCATTTTCCATAAAAGAGTATTTTTTACTATTAACTAAAAATATAACTTCTTCAGGAAATTGTATAAAACTCATACTAGGATAAATTTGGATTGATGAATCAAAAAATAATTTCTATTTTATGAAATTAAATTCATTTAATTGATATAAATTTATTTTAAAATAAGTGAACAAAACACGACAAACCCCGCTTTTTATAAAAAATACATTTTTCTTAAAAATGAATATTTATTCTGGAAAATAATTCTATACCAAATTCAATTATAAATTTATTTCAGTGATACTAATTGAGATATTTATAATATAACATAACTAATTTATCTTTTAATAAAGTTTAAAAATAATATTTAACTTCGCATATAACATCCCTCCCCTCCTTATTAGCTTGAGTCGAGGCAGAATTACTACTTGGAATTATGAGAAATCTCGAAGACTCTGAAGGCTAAAAATAAATGCCCAGGTATTCAATACAATTGGGGGAATATTTTACCTTTTAAAATAAAACAACCACAACCAAACATACCAAAACCAAAACCATTATATGATGCATAATAATAATATAAGACAAATTAATGTATAATAACTCAAACCAAGCCACATTAGAGTACCAAACGGAAACCAATATCAATATAAACTAAAAAGAGGAAGACAAAAAGAAAAAAAACTCAAAGAATCCAAGACATAACTCTAAAACTAAAAACATGATCCTCGGTCCAACTTCAGAATACAACCCAAGTATCAGGAAGTACCACTAAAGAAGTGTGATACCTTTCATTTACCTATGTCCCGATACAAAATATCCACAAAAGTACCAATGTTCCAAAGAAGGGGTGAGTAATGAAACTTAGTTGGTGTTCACCAAATGACTTCCCTAATCATTCCACTAGGATATATAATGTTAGGAAATTTATATAAAATAGTTTATACAAGTCCATTTACAATATTTTAACAGTTTATATCTAAGCCAAACATGTTTACACCATAACAAATTTTCCATGATAGAATAGTTTCCAAGGAAATAAAAAATTCATTCAAACTATTTCATGAATTAATTTGTAATTCCAATTTTATTTCACACAACCACACACCCACACACTAAACCACACAACCTTAGTGCAACCATTGATGGTGGAACTTCATGTCCATACTCTATCCCTTTGATGGTTGTACTTCCTGACCAATATCTACCCCATTAGACTCACGCTTAACCATTTAAGCCAACGACCATGAAAAAATAATCTTTTCTAGACCATTTTAATAAAACATTCATTTTATTGAAAACAATTTTCCATGCAACAAAACAAAAAACCATTATAAAATCATCACTTTAAAATCACGTTACCACTTTCACTTTCTACAAAACACCCAATTTTCAAAAATTCCATAATCTGTCTCCAAAGAGGGTTTCCATTAAGAATTTCAAAAAAATTTAAAAATAAATTTAATTTCAATCCTTCAAGTTTAATAAGAGTAGATTAGATTAAATCCACATACCTTGTATATTATGGAGAAAATGAAGAATGACATGTACTCTTCAATGATACTGAGTTGAATTTCTAAATACCCACCTTAGATTTCATTCACCTACATGGACAAGACAATATCTCATCATTATTGACATCAACGATCATAGATATATCCCAAATAGACTAGATATAATAATCTAAGAGAGGTAAGAGAAGTATATCAAAGGAAGACCACCTAAAACAAAGACATACCAAGTAATCCGGCCCTCAATGCATCAAAATTGTTCAATGGAACGCTCTTAAGATCAAAGGGGAAATTCTCCACAACATTTGGAATGAACAAAAAACGTGTTAGGTTAAAAATAGTGAAAAAGGGGATTTGGTGATAAACCGTCTTAAATCTAGTTTTTTAGTAATTTACCTTTAACTGTGCATGGTCGGATCACATGTTTAGGCAAGTTGTGTGCCAACTATGTACCAACCTCTCCCTCCCAAGCCCCTTTGTATGATTTGCCCACATAGTTAAAAACCCATGAACCAACCATGTTTTCCCTCTATTCCACTTTCAAATGTTTCTCCTAGGTGGCTACATAGTTTGAAAAACTGTGATCCTAACAGTGCAACTACACAAAAATCCTCTGTTTCACCATTCAATGTTACCTGTAGGAGTTGCATGGTTTCTACTAACTTTGCTCAAACTGTTCACCTATAATAATTCCCCCCAAAACTTATCAAAAGTACTAAAAACCCTCGCAAAATTCACCCAAACACATTACATAATTAAATTACAAAAATAAAGGGTTACTTACTTGAAATGAGGGGGGGGGGGGTGATACATTCCCCCCACCATTGGAATTTATGTCCCCAAAAACAAGAAAAAAACTATTTTTTGAAAAATTTCAGGCCATTTCTCAACCATTTCATTCTCCCATTCCTATGTTTGTTCCTAAATTTGACAATGTTTCCACAAAACTTGCACTAGAATGATGATTTTCTTGTACAACACTTCCTCTTTCCTATACACAATTTGTGCCAACATATGGAATAATGAAAAATCACAACTACAAAAAGGGATTTAATAGTGAAGACCTTTATTAGTGTAAAACAAGCGCTACTAAAGGATAACTTTTATCAGTTCTTTTTTTTTTCTAGTTCTGATAAAATGTAGCCTTTATCAGTTCATTTTTTTGGCACTCATAAAAGACAACATTTATCAACGCATTTTTTAGAATTGATGAAGGGTTCCCTTTATTAGCGCTGATAAATGACACCCTTTATTAGTACATTATTTTTATCACCCATAAAATAATCCCTCATATGAACTTTTTCATGCTGAGAAAAGTATGAATAATACTAAATAATGAAATAAATAATAAATAAAAATGATTTTATCAAAATAATATTAATTTATTTATTAATTAAATTATTATTGATAAAAATGAATAAATTATTATATTATACATAAATTATAAGTATTATATAGTAAATATATAGATATATGTAAAATATAAATTAAACAAATAAAAATAAAAAATAAGTAATTTGAGAAAAATAATTAAAATTTAATTAATTAAATAGTTATTGATAATATTAATAAATAGTATATATTCAATATATAGATATATAAAAATGTATAAAAATATGATTTACATAGTACAAAATATTATTTATGCTTTACATTAGATTGTAATAAATTTAGTGAATAATGGTTTATAATTAAAAATTGATATGAATTATAAATAATGGCTAATTGAAGATTGTTCCTCCACATCCTTGGATGAAGAGGACTCCTCCTCATATGGAGATGAGGAATAGGCTATCATTAAACTTAAAAATTGTACTTGTGTTATTAAGGAAGGATACAAGGAGGAATTATATCCATGGATCAAGGAACACAAAAGGTTGTCTTTTGGAAGATATTGTGACAATGAGATAACTGTTGATGAATATATGAGTATCAGAGAATTTATGTTTGATAGAGTGGAATTTGAGCTTGATCGAAATCCTGATTTTGATTATCTTCAACTTTGGTGGGAATAACTCTCTTGTTTAGCGTTTGAGTCTATTTTTTCTCATCTTTGATGTTGTCATAACTTGGATTTAGGAGCTGTCATTAGTGTGTGTGGTCTTCGCAGTGTATGGATGTGTGGAGGCATCATGGATGGATTTTATAAGTGGGAAATATAGATCTAGAAAATCATGTTTTTATTGAGAGTTCAGGTTGTTCTGTATGAATGTTTTCTTTATGCTGTTGGGACAACTTATTATCTGATGATCAATATGATAGCTTTTGGGATGTAAGATATATTAGTGGAACACAAAGTTTGGTGATGCATGTTGATGATGAGGTGGAATAATTTGAGTTTGAGGGATTCTATTCTCAAGTATTATCAGCTAACACATGATGTTTTCAGTGAGGACCTGGGCGTTGGAGGCTGCTTCTCTAATCTTTCCAAACATGCTTTCATATGATAACATTGCTTTAAAGCTAGGTCAAGTTGGCCTCTTATGAGAGTTGGTGAATATTGTTGACTACATAAAGAAGAAAATATCTAAAAAAATTATGAATATGAGTAGGAAGGAGCCGGGATAGATTAGTAAAATAGGAGAGTCTTGGAGGAATTATAGATGGATATTATATCCATGGGTAGTGCACAATGATTTTCTATATGATGCAACATAGGGCTGATTGCAGACTGTTGTATTTTATATGATGATTTCTGTGAAGACCTGGGAATTGGGGAAGATGAATAAATGGGATCTTTTCATGCTGGGATCCACAATGTCCTTTCAGGAATTGTTTAGAGGTTTTCTTGTCACCCTCATTCCTTTTAATTATTCTTGTGCTGGTACAAACTCATTGTACCTCATGTAATCACCTGACCATTATATTTTTGTTTAATTTTTTTTGGGGAGTATGAGTTTTACTCATGCTCTGAGCCATTCTGGTAGATCAAATTTATTATGTTGATTTCACATATACATAATTAATTCATGTTTATATATATACACACACAAACACAAATATTTTTTTGGGAATTTAATCGATTTATATTATTTATAATATATGTTTATATATTTACTATGTTTTAATATTTTCAATTTGTATTCATATTTATTTCAATATTTATATATATATATATATATCCCTTTTTAATGTTTTATATTAATAAAAATTATCCATATTTTCAATATTGTACTCATTTGTAATTAATGAAATTTATTCATTTTTAACATGCATGCACTGAAGATTAAATATTCATTAATAATATAAAAAATACATTTGTAAATAAATATTTAAAAATAAATATATTTATTAATGTATATTTATTATTTTGATATATTTATAATTGTAAATAAAAAATAATATTTGTTTAAAAAGTACTTATCTAATTATAAATAAATAATTATAAAAATATAATAAATTTATTTAGATACTGAATATATTTAATATATATATATAATGATATAAATACATATAATGATATAAATATATATAATAACAAAAATATTATTTGTTTAAGGGTATTTATATAATTATAAATAAATATTTAGAGATTCAAAGAATTGTAAAATTATTTTTTTAACAAATATTATTATAAGTATTACAATTATACATAAAAATTATACTTTTTCAAAAAAATATTATTATTTAAAAAAATTATTATAATTTTTATTAGCTCTAAAACAGCACTGATAAAATCAATATTTATTAGTGTTAAAACTTTAGCACTAATAAATATTCATTTTATCAATGATTTTTGACTTAGTACTAATAAAAGGTATCTTTATGTGTGCTTTTTGAAAGGGATGATAAAATTGTTACAATATATTTTTAAGAGCCCTAACCATCGTGAATGAGTTAGTGTTATCCAGAGCTCTCTATAGAAGTGAACTCCAATCAGTTATCCTCATTGTCAAATCCAAGCTAGGATTAATGGTCGAAGTATTCCAAGATTGAATCCCTTGCTTGAGTGATTCAAGGGTTCAACAAAACCAAGGCTTGAAAAAAATAAAAGTTTTTAGATATCTCTAAATTGCCTTAGTTATCCACTGAATCTTCTCATCCCACATCAGTGTATCCCAACAAGTCCAGTTTCATAATCCTATAATAATAAAACCCAAAATTCTTTGTTTTTTATTTTGAATTAGGTTAGAGCTTCTAAAAAAACCTTCATTTTTTAGATTAAAACAAATAGAAAATATCTACACTTGAAATTGATATCGTTATCTAGTTTTTTTATTTATTCCATTTTTTTCTATTCTAAAAACATCAATGAGAAATAAAAATGCACATAAGTAGACCCAATAACAGCTTGTTTGGTATGCTACGTGCAGAATTAATGAATAAAATATAACCCATTTTTTATCAATAGGCTATAAATTTAAGACTTGTTCAATGGTTTGGCTTAGAATTCCTCATTCTTTTAAATGATTCATGTCTTTCTTTCATTTTATTGGTATGCTGCACACAAAATTCAGTGGGAGTGAGTGAGTTTTCTAGTGTGTTTTTCTACATAGAATAAAAAGAAGAAATAATCTTCAATCAAGTAAAGGAGATTATCCATTTTATTTTTATGTTCAGATTTTAATAGTCTCGAAATTTATCTTTATTCTAAGGATTTATTTTGAATATGATATTTTTTTAGTACTATAATATTTTAAAGAGATTAATTGTATATTTATTTTAACATGATTAATTTTTGGAAGGGAATTTATTTTCATATGTCCAATTTTTATTCGTAGATTTTTTATAAATTTTATATTTCATCTTAATTATAATAATTAAATTTTATTTTTTATTTTTTTAGATTACATTATTGTATGTTATTATTGTTTAATTATATATAGACTTATATTTTTCAACAAAAATTAAAATATAATATATATTTATATATATTATGTAGATATATTAATATGAAATTATTTTGAAGTTATTCAATATTTTAAATCATATTTTACATTTATTCAAGCATTTCTATTTTTAAAATATAATATAAGACAATAAAAAAGTCTTTATTTTCATTATTAAGTGGATATTATTATTTTTAAATAAATTTTTATATTTTAAACAAGAAAAGTTATTATTTTATGCCTCTACAATAAATAAAATTTATTATAATTTCTATTATTATTAATAGTAAGTTTTAAATAATCAAAATTATCATGTCATGTGTGAAATATGTATATAAAATCATTAATGTAATTTGTAATATAAGATATTTCCATCATCTTAACTCATAACATAACAAGCATGCAGTAGTTTTATTATTCATGTACATGTATGTGTTTTGAATGTATCATCCCACTATGACATAATATTATTATTCATGCAATATTTTTATTATTCATGTTTTTTAAGGTATAATAGGCTCCCAATACTAATATTCCATGACTTCCATCTATTTTCAATCATCAAATTTTGCAAAATGAATCCATATAGCGGTCGGTGTTGTCATTGGTTTGGAATATTCCATTACAAATCACTTATGAACAACTTTCTCATATTTTTATTAATAAATTAATGTGATATGATTTCCTTGATTCCTCTATAACCCATAGAAAATGTTTCACTATTCACAGATATCTTGATATCATACCTCATATGATCCACAAATATTTTCACTTTGGTTTTTCTAATCCTTAAATATTATGTCTTCGACTTATATGAGTACCAAAATCATTTCACCATTGTCTTTCTTGATGTAGATAGTGAGGTAAACTATACCTCACTAAAAACCAAGTTTTCTTTTTGATGAATCCAACCTTAAATACTAGGTGCTTATTTATTTCTTTATCTTATATAATTAATTTGTTAACTAGAGCACCTTTCTCTCATTTTCATCCGTAATAAACCCATCTAGTTTCCCAATGTATACTCATGATTATGAAGTCGATTGAGGAACATAGATTTGAAATTCATTTGGTTTACTTTTAATTAAATTTTCACTAAAACAACCAAAAAAATTAAAGTAGTTTCCAACGGGGCAATGAGAGAGTAAATTTAATATAAATATAAATAAATTTGATCTAAGATTTCCCATTTCACACTATCCATTATTTATATTGATCCACTTTTCTATAAGAAATGACTTTATTACTGAATACCCACTTGGTTCAGATAATAGTTTTGTTCTATAGGCTTGGAACAATTTCCCATGTCACATTTTTCTTATTCAGTTCAAGCTCCTCATGCATATATTTGATCAAATTATCATACTTTCCATTCCTCTCCAAATTATTTAGGCTCAAACTTGGAAAAATGAGGTTTTCTTGTAGAATCTTACTCATTCATGTTTTTGACAAAACTATCCCATCACCAATAACATTTTATTCATTGATTTCATCCTTTCTTATATTTTGTGCAGTTGATAATACCTCTTCATTTTCCTCACAATCAATGTCTTATTGTGAGTCTATATCATCCTTGGGTTCT
Organism: Viscum album; assembly: GCA_963277665.1. Lineage (NCBI taxonomy): Eukaryota > Viridiplantae > Streptophyta > Magnoliopsida > Santalales > Viscaceae > Viscum > Viscum album. The sequence continues at coordinate 1,225,026,346 of OY728159.1, forward strand.
CCCCCTATACTACTCAATTAAACAACAATTTCCTCCTATTTTCATCATTATTTTAATTATTAACAATCTCCTCATTCTAATTAGTAAAAAATATCTATCAATTTTTTATTTTCCTTAAAACAAATCCCAACCAACCCATTTAAAGTTAGTATTTAATTGTCTCATTATATAATATGGTCAAAATTTTAATACCACAAATTGATTCCCTTTTTATTTTTTTTCAAAATAAAATCATTATCTATAGAATTAATGAAGTGTTTCATCTTTATATTTAATTTATTTCTTTTTAAAAATACTCATATAATAATTGTTTTATGGTATAAGTGGATTCCTTTGTTCAATATGGGGTGGTTTTTTTGGTGATACTTATTCTTGTGATAGATTTTAATTTGAGGCTACAACTGAGATAATAACAATATGGAAATTCATCAAGAATGTGTACAGACATCTTGAAAAGCTCAATTCCTATTACTTATTTAATTAATTTTTTCATCATTTTGTCTAACATTTTTTTGTTAATTTCTTATGCATTTTTATCTAATAATTATTTTGTTTTTTCTATATCTTTTTGTAATTCATATGTTTATTTTCACAATCAACAATAACTCACAAAGAGGTAAAATGATTATTTATACCAATGCAGCCACATTTTCTATTTTTATTGCCTTTCCTTATCAAACTGGAAACAATGAATATTTATTTGATGTTGATAGATGAAAAAACATTCTCATTGTTGAAATATAAAAGATTAGAGGAAGATTATGTTCTTATTGTGGTGAATTCTCATGATACAATGGGATCATGATCTTCCTCTACTCTTCTGACTTTCAACAATGAGAAATATTAATCAGCTAAGAACATCGAGTAAAATAATGCTGAAAGCTCGACATATAAAGACAATGAAAACATGGTTATATTGGCAGTTAGTATTGTTTTGAGACTTTCGGATATGTATGATCAACTGCACCTCAACAGAACACATGATGTGACTAATATGACTCAAAATGATTTTTTTATATAAAATTGAAATTAATTTTGGTAAAAAGGATAACTGACATACTCAAAACTAAAAAAACACATTTCTATTATTTTTATAATTGATTGAAATAATCCATATGTCAGTTGGGAAGTGTAGGAAGCTGTAATACCTTAGTCTGACACATGGTGTGACCGCTATAAGTCAATATGTCTGGTATCTTTTTAAAATCGCCAGTCGAGTTCAAAAAATGTCACTCACTAAAAATAAAGAAAAACACTTTTATTTTCTTGATAATTTAAAACATCGATTCATGAGTCATTTGTAACATATAGAAATAGGTCTCATGTTAAACTGATACATGATGTGATCGGTATGGGTCAAAGTTCTTGTTTCCAGTTTAAAATGACATTTTGCTAAAAAAAAACTAGTAACATTCTGAAAAATGAGAAAAAAAAATTCATATTGTTTTGATAATTTAGGAAAAGTATCCATAACTCATTTGAGAAGTTTAGGAATTAGTCGAATGTCAATCTAATTCATTATGTGACCGGTATTATTCCAAGTGCATCTTGTTTTTAAAACTACAACAGTTTTAGAAAAAAGCACAACTAACCGAATAAAAAACGAGAAATCACATTCTGATTGTTTTGATACTTTTGGGAAATGATCCAAAAGTCATTTTCAATTTATAGGAATCAGTTTCAACTCAATACGATACATGATGTTTGTGGTATGACTCAATGTGTCTGTTATCATTTTAAAATCGACATTTAGTTCAGAACTATTACTCACACAAAAATGAGAAAAAACACTTGGATTTTGTTGATAATTTAGGTCATTTATTCATAATTCATTGTGACTTGTATGAATCATTCTCATGTAAAATAGATACACGATGCACCTGGTATGATTCAAAGTGTATGTTTTGAGTTTAAAATGATATTTTAGTAAAAAAGAGAAGTGACATACTCAAAACTAAGTAAACAAATTTATGTAGTTTTTATACTTTATAAAAATGATCTATATCCCATTTGGGACATGTAATAAATATCTGAACCTCAATCAGATGCACGGTGTGACTGATATGACTCCAAGTTTGTCTTTTTATTTAAAATTGACTTCAATTTTATTAAAAAGTAAAACTCACCCTCTAAAGACCATGAAAACATATTCATATTGTTTTGATACTTTAGGAAAACAATACATAATACATTTTGGATGTTTAGGAATAAGACTCACCTCAATACGATACATGATTTGTCTGGTATGACTCAATGTGTCTATTATCATTTTAAAATTGACATTCTATTTCAAAAAGTTTCACTTTATAAAAATGAGAAAACATGGTTGAACTGTCTTTATAATTTTATAAAATGATTCATAAGTCATTTGTGACATGTATTAGTTAGTATCACATCAAAATGAAACACTATGTCACCAGTATGTTGAAAAGTATATGATTCTAGTTAAAAATGACATTTTACTAAAAAAGAAAAGTGACTTACTCAAAATGAAGAAAATGCGTTCAAATAGTTTTGATACTTTTGGAAAATGATCTATAAGTTATTTGAGATGTGTAAGAATTAGTTACACCTCAATATCATGCACTGTATGACCAATGTGACTCAAAGTGTGTATTTTCAACTTATAAGTATCATTTTAGTTTAGAATGCACATCACATCGCCAAAACTGAGAAAAAGAGCCTAGATTGTTTTTCTCCTCAATTAAATTATGTATTTGTACTTGATTTTTATGATTTTTTGGTGCTTTTGTGGTGTGTTTTTCTATTACGACATACTGCACTGGTGCTGTAGTGTCCCATTACAACACAACGCAGTATACCCCTTTATCAGCGCTTAAAGAAGCACTGATGAAGTTTTCATTCATCAACACTTATATAATTGTTGATAAAGGAAACCTTTATCACCCCTTATATAAGATGTGATAAAGGATATCTTTATCAGTTATTTTAAAAGAATTGATAAAAGGCTCATGATTTTAATCTCACTCCAGTAGTCAGCACTTCTATAGTGCTAATAAAGGCCATTTTTAGCACTATTAAAGGCCTATTTCATAGTAGTGAATGCAGATCTAGGTCAATGTGATCCCATCAAATCATATGGTCAGGACCAGGTATATACTTTTTCAACTGAGATACATGAAACACATTATACAATGGAATCAACCCTGGGGGAAAACCAATCGATATTCCACCTCACTAACCAATTCAAGTATCTCAAAAGTACCTATGTATCAAGGTCATAACATTACCAACTTCCCCAAATGATGATTTATAGTCATTTGAGAGATTCTCAAGAACACATGATCACTCACCTCGAATAATAATGACCATCGATGATTTGATGCCTATGATTTTTGATGACTCTGAACTATCTCCATCCTCTCTCTAATCAACTAAATATTCTTTATTGTATATTTGATAAGCCTTAGACCAAACAAATAATTCTCTCCTTTTCCACCCAAAAAATTATAGAATGAAAAGGAAAACCACACAGAGCTTCAAAAGGATCCATTTGTACCATGTCCTGATAACTATTGTTATATGAGAATCTACTAACAGTATGCAATCATCTTTTGAGTCACAAAAATCCATTACACAAGCCCACAACATGTCTTCCAACTTTTGTACCATCCTTTGATATTTCCCATCCATATGAGGATGAAAATCCATACTCATTGTCAATTGAGTTCCAAGGGATTGCTGTAAGGATTTCTATATATGAAATGTAAACCATGGATCTCTTTCTGATACTATTGAGACTGGTACACCATGCCTGTTCACCACTTCTCAAATATAAATTTTTGAAAAGTACTTAACTATATGAGATTCCAAAATAGGGATTAAATGGGATGACTTAGTGAGTTGATCCACAATGACCCATATGACACCATGTTCTATTACCAAGAGAACTATTACAAAATCCACAACTATCTTCCCCCATTTCCAAATAATAATAGATTAAGACTGCATCATAACTTCTAGTCACTGATGATCTGCCTTAACTTTCTAAAAAGTTAAGCATCTCGAAACAAACTCAACCAACTTTGTTTTCATACAAATCCACAAAAACTGTGTTTTCAAAGACTTATATATATTATGTGTTCCAGGATGAGAAAACCATCTTGAATAGTGGTAAAGATGAAGTTGTTTTCCTTATAATCCATTTTTATGACCATACAATCTCAAAACCACAAAACTAAACTCAAATTTAGCTTTCATACCCCAATGGTCTCCACACTATTTAGTTTTTACATAATGGAAAACGCATTCTAAATCTGATGTATCAGCCTCTTTAACTATCTGGAAAAATCATGAATGAAAAAAAACTATAAAGAAATCAACAACCTCACTTCTCTCTTCACATTTCAAGTGCATGTTAGCTAACACTGACATCAACTACCACTAATCTAAAGATTCTTTTTCCAACTAAACATATGACTTTGTTCTTAATCCATATGCCATAAAACTTCCTTTATCTAGTGTATACAACAAGTCATTGTCAAACATTTAGAGAAAATCCATCCATATTATTTTCCTTTGATTCAAATCCTTTTGTGAGAAAATATGTTTCAAACTCTTATGATATGTAAACACTATAAATTTCTCACCAAAGAGGTAATTTCTCCATTTTTCAAAGCACGAACTATACAATCAAACTCCAAATCCTATATTGGGTAGTTCTTCCCATAAAAGTGGAAGTTCTATGAGCCATAATGAATAACATAATCTTAATTCATGTGAGAACATCCCAAAACTGATCCCAAAGCATTACAATACACTGCATTCCCTTTTCTTGATTCTGGAAAAATAAGTATCAGTACTGTTGTAAGGAAATATTTAGGCTCTTGAAAGGGATTCTAACATTCCCCATTTCATTTGGAACGTTTTTCCTTGTCAAATATATCATTGGTGATGATAGTCATGAGAATCCATGAAAAAATCATCGCTAATAATCTGTTAGACCTAGGGAACTATGTATCTCAAAGACATTATTTGGTTCATTATAAGAGATAATAATTTATATCTTTTATAGATCCACAAAAAATCCACTTTCAGAGAATAAGTTTCCAAGGAAACAAAATTATTGTAGCCAAAAATTAATATTTGATAATTTGGAATACCAACGATGATCTTGAAAAATTCCCAACACTATCACCAAGTGTTTCTCATGCTCAGCCCTTGTTCATTAATACACCAATATGTCATCCACAAACCCCACCAAAAAATAATATAGATATCTTTTAAATATTCTATTCATAAATTTCACAATGACTAAGATTTCCCATTTCACACTATCCATTATTTATGATGAGACACTTTTCTATAGACAATGAGTTTATTACTGAATACCCACTTGGTTCAGGTGATATTTTTGTTCTATTTGCTTGGAACAATTTCCCATGTCACATTTTTATTATTCAGATCAAGATCCTCATGCATATATTTGATCGAATTATCATACTTTCCATTAATATCAAATTATTTAGGCCCTGCCCTGAAAAAATGAGGTTTTTTTAGAATCTTACTCATTAAAGTTTTTGAAAAAACTATCCCGTCACCAATAACATTTTATTCATTTATTTCAGCCTTTCTTATATTTTTTGTAGTTGATAATACCTCTTCATTTTCCTCACAATCAAATTCTTATTGTGAGTCTAGATCGTCCATGTGTGCTCCCCCGATACTACTCAATTAAACAAAAATTTCCTTTTATTTTTCATAATTATTTTAATTATTAACAATCTCCTCATTCTAATTAGTAGAAAATATCTATCAATTTTTTATTTTCCTTAAAAAAAATCTCAACCCACCCATTTAAAGTTAGTATTTTATTGTCTCATTATATAATATGGTAAAATTTTTACTACTATAAATTGATTTCCTTTTTCAATTTTTTTTCAAAATAAAATCATTATCCATAGAATTAATGAAGTGTTTCATATTTATGTTTTATTTATTTATTTTTAAAAATACTCATATAATAATTGTTTTCTTGTATAAGTGGATTCCTTTGTTCAATATGGGGTGGTTTTTTTGATGATACAAAGGATTGTGATAGATTGAATTTGAGGCTTGAACTGAGATAATAACAATATGGAAATTCATCTAGAATGTGTACAACCATCATGAAAATCTGAATTCCTATTACTTATTTAATTAATTTTTTCATCATTTTATCTAATATTTTTTGTTAATTTCTTAAAAAAATTTATCTAATAATTTTTTGGTTTTATATATATCTTTTTTTTAATTCATATGTTGCTTTCCACAATTAACAACAACTCAAAGAAGAGATAAAATGATTATTTATACCAATACTTCCAAGTTTTCTATTTTTATTTACTTTCCTTGTCAAACTAGAAAACAATGAATATTTATTTGATGTTGATTGCTGAAAAAACATTATCATTGTTGAAATATAGGAGATTAGAGGTAGATTATGTTCATATTGTGGTGAATTCTCATGATACAATGGGATCGTGAGCTTCCTCTACTCTTATGAATTTCAAAAATGAGAAATATTTTTCAGCTAAGAGCATCGAGTCAAAATATAGTGCTGAAAGTTCGACATTGAAAGACAATGAAAACATGGTTATATTGGCAGTTAGTATTGTTTTGAGACTTTGGGATATGTATGATCAACTTCACCTCAACCGAACACATGATGTAACTGATATGACTCAAAGTAATTCTTTTTATATAAAATTGACATTAATTTTGGTAAAAAGGATAACTAACATACTCAAAACTAAGCAAACATATTTCTATTGTTTTTATACTTTATTGAAATAATCCATATGCCATTTGGGAAGTGTTGGAATCAGTCGTACCTCAGTCTGACACATGGTGTGACCGCTATAAGTCAATATGTCTTTTTTCTGTTTAAAATCTTCAGTTGAGTTCAAAAAATGTCACTCACTAAGAACAAAGAAAAAACACTTGTATTTTCTTGATAATTTAGAACATTGATTCATAAGTCATTTGTAACGTGTAGAAATAGGTCTCATGTTAAACCGATACACGATGTGATTAGTATGGGTCAAAGTTCTTGTTTCTAGTTTAAAATGACATTTTGCTAAAAAAAACTAATGACATATTGAAAAATGAGAAGAAACATTCATATTCTTTTGATACTTTAGTAAAATTATCCCTAATTAATTTGAGTAGATTAGGAATCAGTCTAACGTCAATCTAATGCATGATGTGACCGATATCATTCCAAGTGCATCTTTTTTTTTTAAAATTACAACAGTTTTAGAAAAAAGGACAACTAACCGAATAAAAACTGAGAAATCACATTCTGATTATTTTTATTCTTTAGGGAAATGATCCAAAAGTCATTTGAAATGTGTAGGAATCGACTGCAACTCAAAACGATACATGATGTTTACGGTATGACTCAATGTGTCTGTTATCATTTTAAAATCGACATTTAGTTCAATACTATTACTCACATAAAAATGAGAAAAAACACTGGATTTTGTTGATAATTTAGGTTCTTTATTCATAATTCATTGTGACTTGTATGAATGATTCTCATGTAAAATAGATACACGATGGACCCGGTATGAGTCAAAGTGCATGTTTTGAGTTTAAAATGGAATTTTAGTAAAAAAGAGAAGTGATATACTCAAAACTAAGTAAAAAAATTTATGTTGTTTTTATTCTTTATAAAAATGATCCACAATCTATTTGGGACATGTAATAATTATCTGCACCTCAATCTGATGCACGGTGTGACTGATATGACTCCGAGTTTGTCTTTTTATTTAAAATTGACTTCAATTTTATTAAAAAGGAAAAATCACCCTCTAAAAACCATGAAAACATATTCATATTGTTTTGATACTTTAGGAAAACAATACATAATCCATTTTTGATGTTTAGGAATAAGAATCACCTCAATATGATAAATGATTTGTCCGGTATGACTCAATGTGTAAGTTATCATTTTAAAATTGACATTTTAGTTCAGAAAGTTTCACATTCTATAAATGAGAAAACATGCTCGGAATGTCTTTATCATTTTATAAAATGATTCATAATTCATTTGTGACATGTATTAGTTAGTATCACATCAAAATTACACACTATATCACCGATATGTTGCAAAGTATATGCTTCTAGTTAAAAATGAAATTTTAGTAAAAAAGAAAAGCGGCTTACTCAAAACCAAGAAAACACGTTCCAATTGTTTTGATTCTTTTGGAAAATGATCTATAAGTTATTTGAGATGTGTAAGAATTAGTTCCACCTCAATCTCATGCAATGTATGACCGATATGACTCCAAGTGTGTCTTTTCAACTTATAAGTATCATTTTAGTATAGAATGCGCATCACATCGCCATAACTGAGAAAACGAGCCTAGATTACTTTCTCCTCATTTAAATTATGTATTTGTACTTGATTTTTATGCTTTTTTAGTGTTTTTGGTGATGCGTTTTTCTATTACAACATACTAAACTGGTGCTGTAGTGTCCCATTACAGCACAGCGCAATATACCCCTTTATCAGAACTTAAATAAGCACTGATAATGTTTTCATTTATCAACACTTATATAAATGCTGATAAAGGAAACCTTTATCATCACTTATATAAGATGTGATAAAGGATATCTTTATCAGTTCTTTTAAAATAATTGATAAAAGACTCATGATTTTAATCTCACTCCAGTAGTCAGCACTTCTCTAGCACTGATAAAGACCATTTTTAGCACTATTAAAGGCCTATTTTATAGTAGTGAATTCAGATCTAGTTCAATGTGATCCCATAAAATCATAAGGTCAGGACCAGGTATATAATTTTTCAACTGAGATAAATGAAACACATTATGCAATAGACTAAACCATTTGGGAGAACTAATCGATATTCCACCTCACTAACCTATTCAAGTATCTCAAAATTACCTATGTATCAAGGTGATAACATTCCCAATTTCCCCAAACGATGATTTCTAATCATTGGAGAGATTCAAAAGAACACATGATCACTCACCTCTAATAATAATGACCATCGATGATTATATGCCTACGATTTTTGATGACTCTGAACTATCTCCATCCTCTCTCTATTCAACTGAATCGTCTCTATTGAATATTTGATAAGGCTTAGACCAACCAATTAATTATCACCTTTTCGACCCAAAAAACTAAAGAATGAAAAGGACAACCAGACAGTGCTTCAAAAGGATCCATATGTACCGAGCCTTGATAACTATTTTTATATGAGAATATACTAACAGTATATACTCCTCTTTTGAGCCACAAAAATCCATTACACAAGCCCACAACATTTCTTCCAACCTTTGTACCATCCTTTGAGATTGCCCAAACATATGAGGATGAAACTCCATACTCATTGTCAATTGAGTTCCAACGGATTGCTGTAAGGGTTTCCATATACGAGATGTAAACTATGGATCTCTATCAGATACTATTGAGACTGGTTCACCATGCATCTTCACCACTTCTCAAATATAAATGTTTGAAAAGTCCTCAACTATATGAGATTCCAAAATAGGGATTAAATGGGATGACTTAGTGAGTTAATCCACAATGAACCATATGACACCATGTTCTATTACCAAGAGAACTATTACACAATCCACAACTATCTTCCCCCATTTCCAAATAAGAATAGATTAAGACTTCATCATACCTGCTGGTCACTTATTATCTACATGAACTTTCTAAAAAGTTAAGCATCTCGAAACAAACTCAACCAACTTCGTTTTCATACAAACCCACAAAAACTGTGCTTTCAAAGACTTATACATATTTTCTGTTCCAGGATTAACAACCCATCTCGAATAGTGGTAAGTATGAAGTTTTTGTTCCTTATATTCCATTGGTATGACCATACAATCTCAAAACCACAAAACTAAACTCAAATTTAGCTTCCATAACCCCATGTTATCGACACAATTTAGTTTTTACATAATGAAAACGCATTCTAAATCAGATGTCTCAACCTCTTTAACCATCTGGAAGAAATCATGAATGAAAAAAAACTATAAGGAAATATACAACCTCACACCTCTCTTCACATTTCAAGTGCATGTTATCTAACACCAACATCAACTACCACTAATCGAAATATTATTTTCCAACTAAACATGTGACTTTGTGCTTAATATATCTACCACAAAATTTCCTTTATCTAGTGTATACAACAAGTCATTGTCAAACATTTAGAGAAACTCCATCCATATTATTTTCCTTAGATTAAAATAATTTTGTGAGAAAAATGTTTCCAACTCTTATGATCTATAAACACTATAAATTTCTCACAAAAGAGGTAATTTATCCATTTTTCAAAGCATGAAATATAGAATCAAACTCCAAATCCTATATTGGGTAGTTCTTCACATGAAAGTGGAAGTTCTATGAGCCATAAGAAATAGCATAATCTTATTTCATGTGAGAACATCCCAAAACTGATCCCAAAGCATTACAATACACTTTATACCATTTTCTTGATTATAGAAAAATAAAGATCCGTGCTGTTGTAAGGAAAAATTTAGGCTCTTGAAAGGGATTCTAACATTCGTCATTTCATTTGGAACATTTTTCCTTGTCAAAGTTATCATTGGTGATGATAGTCCTGAGAAGCCATGAAAAATCATCATTAATAACCTGCTAGACCTAGGGAACTACATATCTTAAAGACACTATTTGGTTCATTATAAGAGATAATTATTTCTATATTTTCTAGATCCACAAAAATTCCACCTTTAAAGAATAAATTTCCAAGGAAACAAAATTATTGTACCGAAAAATCAATATTTAATAATTTGGAATACCAACGATGATCCTGTAAAATTACAAACACTATCGCAAAGTGTTTGGCATGCTTAGCCCTTGTCTATTAATATGCCAAATGGCATGAGATAGTTCCAATTGATGGTTCCCACATGCCCGTTACACATGAAATTAAATTCTATTCTCTTTTATATATATACCTGATGACATCATTAGTCGTAAAACTAACCATTCAGGTATAAAAATTGATGTGATCCTTGAACATTGTCAACCAATCCACATCCAGGATTATGTCATAGACATCCATCTCAAGCACTAAGAAATCCTAAGTTAACTTAGCTTTATCAATTGTTATAGAACATGATATACCATTAAAGGATAAACATTCTATAAGACCGAGAGGAGTTCAAAGTTTCAAAATAGAAGGAGTCATATCAAAATTTAAATATTTAATATAAACAATATGATAATAAATAAACAAATGGGATTAACCCATATCAAAGAAAGCTTACATAAGGGTTGAATTAAAAATAATTGTACCTATCACCATTGATGGTCTAGATTGATCATCCACAATAAAATGATCAACTATTTATAATTTCTTAATTAGTGTACTTTTTTCATTATTTCATTATTGATATTTCACTTAATGATGAGTCATGGTATTCATGGAATACCATTTCTCTGTTGAACATATTTGTATAATCTATTATACAAAGTATAGAAATATTAAAGTGAATCTCTTTCTATAACCCTAATTATAAAATTTATTTCTTCAAGGATTCTCTTTTATAAACTTTAGGTGCAAAGTGGACTAAATTAAAAAATTTAGCTGTGTACTCTGTCACTGAGAGGTTCTCATGCTTTAAGTTAAAAACGTTTGTCTTTATTACAATCCTAAATGTATGAGGATAGATTTTTTTGAAAAATTCTTAAAAATCCTCCCATGTAATAACTTAGTCTAATTTATTTGGAACTTCTAAATCCCACCAATGGTGTGAATGGTATTAGAGAATATGTGTTTCCAACATGACTTTCAGCTCTGCTGGTGTGCCCTGGAAATCGATGATTTGATTCATCCTATTTAGACTCCCGTCTGTTGTAACACCCCAGGGTTTTAAAAAAATAAATTGAAATTCATGAAAATTTGTTTTAAATAGATTGTTATATATGTCCTTTAAACATAATTTTGCAGCTTCAATGATTTGAAATTAAAATAACGGTCATCTATAATTATGCTTAGTGAGATATTTGGAGTCTGATGGGACTTCCTTGATTTTTTAGTGAATAGTAACATGACTCTATAAATAGAAATATGAATAGTAATATAACTCCTAATGAATAGTAAATTGTATCATTATTTTATTTTCACAAGGATTTAAGATAATGACATCTTGATTAATGTTTCAATGTGTTAAAAATGAGTTATAGATTCAAAATTATTATTTTTAAAATAATTATGATTTTATTAAAAATTAAATTAAAAAATATTTGGAAAATTATTTTTAAAAAATGTATTTCTTTTTGGAATTATACACATTGAAAAATTATTATGTTAAATTAATGGATTTATATGAAAACCTTGAATTTTTGATGAATAGTGAAATACGGTAAAATACCGTATATTCAAGTTATCTGTTAAATACACTATTTATGGCATCATAAGTGATGTATGTCCGCTTGTTTCAAACTCACATTATCTATTTACTATTTTATCATAATAATAAGGACTATTCATAATCTTGAACAAAAATGTTAAAATAACGATTAAAATAATGTAAATTACCTCTTATCCTCCACTATAAAAAACACCCTCATTCCCCTCTTCCTATCACTCATATTAAGCCTTGAGAATTGTCTATGTTATACCAAATTCCATCCCCAATTCTCTTCCCCACGTCTTAGAGCTACTGGTCTCACCAAAAGGCCAAAACCAATGGCCTTAAAGAGGATCTCAAGGAGAAGAGATCAAGAGGTAAGAATCCACTTCCTTTTTGATGTATTTTCTTTTCAATTCATTTATTTTCTTATAATATATTTCCATACACATATATAGGATGTATGAAATATCCAGAATCATATATATTATTTTTTACCATGTTCATGTAAAAGATTCATCATGTTCCTTCGCCACCTCTCACTCTTCTTCTAAAAATAAAAACACCCCCGAGATGTGCCGATTTACCAAAATTGTGGACGATGTGTTTCTAATTTACATTAATTACATTTAATATGATCATAAAACCCTTATAATGGTTGAACAAGAATGTAAAGTTTATTTTTTAACCAATTTCTTGTGTTTTAATTAACTTCTATGCATGAAATTATAGTATTTAATGATACAATTTCATGATTATCGAGGAACCACAAAAAATGATCTTAAAAAATATCCGTAATGTTTTATCTAAATATTCTTCATTTTATATGATAAAAAATGATTTATGGTATGATTATATATTCTGGAAATATATTAATACCATTTCATTCCACTTATAGTATTTCATTTCCATACAGTTAGAAAATCAAACACAAACCGGCCATAGAAATCATGTAAAGAACGCACCTGAAACAATGGAAGGAACAAAATAACAACAATTAAAGGGTAAATGATGTTATAAAATGATCATACAAGATTTAATATACATAAAAATTTTTCTTTAAAATAATTATAACACTCTTTAATGATTATAAATTAGGTTTATACAATTTTTAATTAAGACGAATGTGAGGTAATAGAATTCTTAACCTAATTTCCATTCTTTGGTTTAACCTTATACTTCATTATTTATGTGTTATTAAAATTGTTTGTGTGATGAAATTTTTTTATATTATGATTAATTATGTGTATTTATAATTTATATAGATATTATATCCACTATATTATGTTTATATTTTATTATATGATATTTATTAGGGACTTTTATTTTAAAAACCTTTTTAAAATATATTGATTTACAAAATTCAAAAGAAACATTTTTATGAAATTATTCACATTGTATGATTATGTAATGGTTCTTTGGAATTGTTTATGATGAAGGGTGGGACCTATATCTCCCTTTAATTCATAGGTTATGTGTATGTTTTTGGTCGGTTGTATGGTTACTTCATGTGTAACTACGATGGTTACACAAATTGTGAGGTAGCCGTGAGGTTTAAAAATTATAAGGTTTTTGAGAGGGTTACAATATTATGTAAGTAATACCCAAATATACCTTTATGGTTCTATTTATGTTATATAAATTTTTTAAATCTCATGGAAATTTCCTGTTTCACAAACTAAGTCTATATGGGTAATAAGTATGTCTTTTTTTGAAAATGATTTCATATATTACAATTATTCATGGACCTATGTTTTCTTTCCCTATTATTATATCCCTTAATGATTTTTTTGTTCTCATACCATGTTTTTATATTATTTTCATAGGTTATATGGATGTGTACGACAAATAAGGAATCCAATTTAAATGTCATGAATATTTTTCAAAGAAAACGTGTTTTATTTGAAAACTTTTTATTTTGAAAAAACTTGTTTCTATTTTTGTAGAATTTGATCTATATGAATGTGGAATGTAATTTATGTTTTATATCCAAATTCTATAAAACCCTACACCTAAAAATATCCTCAACATTAAAGTAAGTGAGTTCTTGACTAAAATTCATGATTATGTAATGTAATATGGCCGGTTCATTATAGTTTGTGCCAGAGGATGGTTTAGATAACTTTAGAGGTTAGGGTAATGTTAATACAATACCATTAATGATTTTTAATCTATAGCTGATTTGAAATGAAATATAATTTAATGATTACCATGTTACTTCGACTAAGATATGTTTTTTCATAGTGGTTTTCCTTAGAGGAAATAGGGAAGCTGAAGATATGGGTGTCCATGGGTCGGGTCAAGGATGATTCGAGACCCAACCCAACCAAAAAATCTCACGTCAGGTGGGGTCGGGTCATACGCTTCATGAGTAGCTAACCCTAACCAATCCAACCTGTTGGGGTCGGGTTACCCGATGCATGGATTAAGGACCCAACCCAACCCAACCATTTATGGGTCTGCTCCATTCGGGTCGGGTTCTATGTGTACCCTCAACCCAACCTGACCGACCACGATCCCAACCCTAACCCAACTCGACCAAACCTGATGGACCTAGACCCAGCCCCCCAGACCTAGCCCCCCACCCATTCAAACCACCCCAACCCCTCCCCCTACACCAGGCCCCAACCCCAGGACTATGTTCCCCCCACCACCCCCCTACCCTTTGCACCAACCCCCATCCCCCCTACACCAGCCCCTCCCCCTCCCCCCTACACTACACCACCACCAACCCCCTATCCCCCTGCAGCACCTGCCCTACCACCAGCCACTCCCCCCCTCCACTGTACCCCCACCAGCCCCTCCCCCTTTCACCCCAACCCTACAACACCAGCCCCCTACCCTCCACAATCTCTCCCCTCTCCCCTACTACACTAGCCCCTCCCCTCCCCCTACCCTTGCCCTAGCCCCTCCCCTCCCCCTACCCTTGCCCTAGCCCCTCCCCCAACCCCCTGTTGCACCAACCCCTCTCCCTTCCCAACACCATCCCCTCCCCCCCTGCTACACCAGCCCCTCCCCCTCCCCCACCAGCCCCTACCCCTTGTGCACCAGCCCCTCCCCCTGCTCCACCTACCCCGCCCCCCTGCCCTGGACCATCCACTCCCCCCACCAGCTCCCCCCAACTACACCAACCCCACCACTAGCCTCTACCCACCTATTGCACCAGCCCCTCCCCTCCCCCCTATTGCACCAGACCCTTCCCCCCTGCACTACACCTCCCCATCCCCCTACCCCCTTTCCTACACTACACCATCCAACACCTCCCCCATTCCCTTTCACCTGCCCCTCCCCCTCCCCCACCCACACTGCACCCCCACCAGCCCCTACCCCATGCTTCCCCGGCCCCACCACCAACCCCTCCCCTCCCACTTTCCCTGCTGCTCTGGCCCCCTCCCCCCTAATGCACTATCCCCTACCCTCCCTCTAACCTTGCACCAACCCTCTCCCTTCCCCCTACACTACAACATCCCCTCCCCCTACCGCTTCCCTAAACCAGCCAACCCTCCCCCACCCCATGCCCTTGCACCATCCCCTCCCCTTACCCCCTTCCCTACACTGCACTAGCCCCTCTCCCTCCCCCCTACTGCACCAACATGCACCACTACATCGACCATCCCCCATTTATTACACTACCTGACCTTCCTAGATACTATCTACTGTAGATGAAAAGAATAGACCAACTATAGAATTACTTTACTACCAGCTAACAGTGAATACCCCCTTACGTAGCTCCATCTAGCCCACGTTCTTAACAATGTACTTGGAAATGAAACTAAATTTGACTATGTAAATGTGTTGTAGTAAAAAAGCATTCCCCTACAAGTGGATAGAGTCCCCAAAACAAATAATTTGGTGAGTAACCAGGTGAAACCATAGGGATAAGTTTGGATTACTAGTTTTCTTGGTTGAATGTTTAACAAAATTTGTATACAGAAATGGCTATGTGAAAATAGAATATAGGTGGACAATCAGGAAGAAATGAACATATCCTTCCTAGAGTTGATAACTACTAACTAGGAGGATTACACCTTAACTATAGTTACAAATCATTTGTATGGGAAATAGAAATCATACAAATTCACCCATGTAAACCTACAGTTCATATAACTTAAATGAGAAACTATCACTGCCTCCTTAAATTGTGCACACATGCACTCTGATCCAACTCACGTAGGTTCATAAATAAATTACCTAAGGAAGATAATTTGAAGAAAATGATTAAAAAACTACTTACCTTACCACTAGTGCCACCATAAAAAATGGATAATTGTCCAGGGAGGAGTGAGCTGGTAGGAGGGATTTCTCCCGATTGCTTGCGAGGGAATCTATCCATCTGGGTAGGAGGCGGGTGAGGATATGAGGAAGGTAGTGGAGTAGAAGGAAGGAGGATAGTCATTAGTGGAGAGGGAAGGATGAAGGAAAGGGATTTGGGTTTAGCCACATGTAAGGGAAGGATGGGGTTAAGAGGGCGAAGTGGGAGAATCTGTCTGGGGTGGGGAGGTGGTGAGAGAGGAGAGGAAGAGGAGAAGGGAGGCCATCCAGTCATGCACGAGGGATGTTTGGGGACGTGAAGGAGAGGAGGGAGTAAGAGGCGGGCGAGAAAAAGGGAGGGAGGTAATTAGGGTGTCCAAGATGGGTCGTGATTCCAAGTAGGTTTTTTTCATATAGCCTCGGGTCAACGGGTCGGGTTGGGTCGATATGTGGCCAACCCGAGACCGGACCCAACCCATCCATGGGTCAACCCAATACAAAACTGAACCAAATATTTTTTTCCACAACCCGACCCAACCCAGTTGGGTCGGGTCGAACCCATTGGGTTGGGGAGGGTCTTAACACCCCTAGCTAAAGAGGAGAGGCACTGAAATAATGATATCCTTCCGAATCTGCAGCCTGGAATGGTAAAGATTTGAACCGAGCAGTTTGTGACAGTAATGGATTAGTTCCAACGAGCTTGTACCCAAGTGGTACAAGCTCTTTCTTGGAATACAAAAGACCCAGGATAAAATCCTGGCAGGGACAAATTTTCAGGTTACTACAGTAGTATTGTAGCAGGGCACTGTAGAAGTACCGTAACAGCACCAAAACTATAGAAACGACGACAATGTAGTGGTAGAGGTACTATAGCAAGAACTGTACCAATAATGTTACTGCAGCAAGTACTACAACAGCCCAATTTTTGTAGCAGTACTATTCACTAAAGGTTCATTTGGTTCAAAAAATGGGCTTTCAAGCCTAGTATTCAAGCCACTTGGCCATATGCCTTCTAGTGATATAATGGGTCTCCCTCTACAAAGTCAAAAAGATGTATTTTCTTTAATAATAAAATGAGGCTTCGACCCCAACCATTTTTCAAAAAAAGTAATAGATTAGATAATGTAGGCAATAAATTGTGGTGACCTCTATTAAAGAGAACAACCAGAGGTACCACAGTAGAACATGATGATAATGGGACATTTTACGAGACAAAACCCTCATAATTTCAATGGATCTTCTAACCCAATAGTGGAAAAAGGATGGATTAATTCCCTTGAAAAGATATTTGATGTTATCAGGGATAAATAAAAGATTTATTCCATAGAGTGGGAGGAATTTAAATGTATTTTCCTTGAAACAAATTTTCCTAAGGTGGTGCGACATAGGATGGAGAAGAAATTACTTGAATTGAAGAAAAAAAAGGATGATTCAGTGGTCGTGTATGAAGTGAACATCACCCAACTGGCGAGGTATGCTCCAAATTTTATTCATGATCTTGATAGAAAAATCAACTGCTTTTACTCAGGATTAAAGTAAAGGAATAAAATGGAATTGGCCCCCTACAGATTCAAAAGTAATGAGACACTTGTATGATGTGCTAAGAGGGTAGATATGGAGTTTGCTGATAATCACGTTCAATTTGAAAACAAGGAGAAGAAGAGGTCCAAATGGAAAGCTATGGGTATGAATCAACGAAATAAATCTGACTGTAAGAAATTCCAATTTCCAGTTTGTGAAAAGTGTGGAAAGACGCACCTTGGGGAATACTTTACCAAAGAGAGATCCAAATGATGGAAAGAATCCAGTCTATAAGAATAAAGGTGTACGAATATCCTTTGTGACTATTTCAATTGACATCAGGTCATCCAATGAAGTTATATCAGGTACCTTTTTTGTTTATTCAGATTTTTCAAAAGTTTTGTTTGACACAGGGTATACACATTACTTTATTTCTAATGAATTTTCTGGTAAATTGGAAATATCACTTAAATAAATGAGACCAGAAATTATTTTTAAAATACATTGAGGAAATATTATAGAAAATAGAATTTATAAGAATCTTTCTATTATGGTCTGCAGAAATATTTTACATGCAAACATAGTTGTTTTTCCCTTAGTAGAGTTTGATGTCATTATAGGAAGGGATTGGCTTTCTGATTATCATGACTAGATTGACGGTAGATATAAATAAGTTGGTTTTTAGAAAGAGGTTCAATTTGTATACAAGAACAAACCCATAAAATTGATAACATATCAGGAAGATGATAAATAGATGAAAGATGGAAATGTAAGTTATCTTTTTCTTAATTATGAACACAAGGGAACTATTCAAATAAATGATGTGCCAGTGGTTGATGAATGGCGAAGACCTACAAATGTTTGAGAAATTTGTTGTTTTATTAGATTAGTAGGTTATTACTGATATTTTATTAAAAAAATTGCATGTTCATTTATCCTTATAACTAAGTAAATGTGAAAAAAGGTTAAATTTATTTAGACAGAAGAATGTGATGTTTATTTTTAGGAACTAAATAAGAGATTGGTGAATGCTCTAGTTTTGGGCTTTCCTTTCTAAAATGGTGAGTTTTCCATCAATAATGATGCTTTATTGAAGTTACTTGGTTGTGTTATAATATAGAATGATCAGGTAATTTCTTATTCATTAAGGAAACTAAAACCTCATGAGATAGTTTATCACACACATGATTTGGAATTGGCAGCTGTGGGTTTTTCATTGAAAATTTTGAGGCATCATTTATATAGATCCAAATGTCAAATATATACTAGCCATAAAATTATGAATTATATATTCACTCAGAAAAAATTTAACATGAGGAAGAGAAGATGGATTGAACTGATAAAGGATTACAATTTCAAGATCAATTACCATCCAGAAGAAGAAAACAAAGTGGTGGATTCCTTGAGTCGAAAACACAATGCATCATAAACCATGATAATTTTGGAAGATAATCCCTTGATTAATGATTTGAGGAATTTTGGCATTGAAGTTATTGGTGCAAGAAATACATCTGTTTTGTTTCAGGTTTTAGTGCAGTCATATTTATCATAAAAAATTAAGCAAGAAGAAAAGTATGACCATGAGCTACAAAAAAGGTATTATTGGTTAAAATGGGTAAGTTGCGAGAATCTAACCTTGGTAAATATTGTTTTTTAAGATTTGGTAAAAGGTTTTTTGTGCCTTCTGATTCCTAGTTGAAGAAATATTTATTGTGTGAATCTCATAGTTCTCCATTTTCAGTTCATCCTAGAAGTGATAAGATGTACAAATACCATATAGAGTATTATTAGTGGGATGGATTGAAAAGATATATCACTGATTTTACCATGAAATGTTTGAAATTTCAATAATTTAAAGCTGAAAGATAGTTACTAAAGGAGATGCTTCATCCTTTTCCAGTGCCAGAGTGAAAATGGGTGGATATATCCATGGACTTCGTTGTGGGACTACCTAAGACTTCTCAAGGTAATAATATGATTTGGGTTGTTGCTTATTGGCTCACTAAATCTGAACAATTTCTTTATATTAGAGATACAATGTCCTTAGATCTGATTTCTTGACTGTACTGCAAAGAGATTTTCAAGTTACATGGATTTCCTCTTTCCATTGTATTTGTTTGGGATCCTAGGTTCACTTTTAACTTTTGGAAGGGCCTTTAGAAGTTTTTGGGCACATAATTAAATTTTTGTACATATTTTCATCGTCAATCAGATGGACAGTTAGAATGAACGATTCAAACTTTAGAGTATATGCTTCAAGCATGTTCAATGGACTACTATGGAAGTTCTGATTATCATATTTCTTTAGTTTAGTTCTCTTATAATAATTGTTTTCATTCCAGTATATAGATGACACCTTTTGAGGAATTCTATTGGAAGTGGTGTAGAACCCAATTTTTTTAAGATGAAGTCTGAGAAAGGAAATTGATGGGAACAGAATTAGTAGAGGAAGTGGATGATAATGTGAAGATGATCCAACACCACATGGGGAAAACTTAGATCATGTAGAAAAGTTATGCAGACAATAAGAGGAAATACTTTTCTTTTGAGGTGGGTGATCATGTTTTTCTGAGAATCTCACTGTGGAAAAGTGTTATGTGTTTTGGTAAGAAAGGAAAGATATGTCCAATGTTCATTAGACCTTAACAAAATCATGGAGAAGGATGGAATAGTCGCCTATAGAGTGACTTTGCTTATGAGTTTATCTCAGGTACACAATGTTTTTCATGTTTCAGTGTTGATAAAGTATGTTCCAGATTCATCTCATGTATTGATCTCAGAAGCAGTTCAACTGGAAGAAAACCTTTATTATAAAGAGAAACTAGTTCAGATTCTTGATCGAAGGGAACAAGTTTTGCAGAATAATGTAATACACCAAGTATAGGTTTTTGTTGAGAAACCACATGGTTGAATAAGAAACATGGGAATCTGAAAATGCGATGAGAAAATTGTACCCTTAGGTGTTTAGTAAGTAAATAAAATTCCAGGGGTGCAATTTCTCGAAGGTTGGGATAATGTTACACCCCAAGGATTAATTTTTTTTTAAATTCATGCAACTTTGTTTTAAATAGATATTTATAACTAGACTTTAAACATAATTTTATATCTTCTATGATTTGAATTTCAAAAAATAGTCATCTACAATTATGATCAGTAAGATATTTGGAGCCTGATAGAACCAACTTGATTTTTTGGTGAATATTAACATACCCTTATGAATAGCAATGTGAATAGTAATATGACTCTAATGATAGTAAATTTTATTATTATTTTACTTTCTTAAGGCTTTAAGATAATGACATCTTTATTAAATTTTTAGGCATAAAAAATGAGTTATAGATTTTAAAATTTTTATTTTTGAATAAATTATGATTTTATTTGAAAGTTAAATTAATAATATTTATAAAATTATTTTCAAAAAATGTAGTTCACTTTTTAATTCTACGCATCGATAAACGGTTTGGTAATTTTTTGGGATTTTTCTTAAAATATTGAATTTTTTATTAATAGTGAAATACGATAAAATTCTGTATATTCAAATTCTCAGTTAAATACACTATTAATGACATCATAAGTGATGTAATCCCACTTTTTTCAAACTCACATTCTCTCTTAAATATTTTTATCACAATAATGAAGACTATTCCTAGTCTTGGACAAAAATATTAAAATAGCGATTAAAATAATTTAAAATCCATCCTCTCCTCCACTATAATTACCACCCTCATTCCCCTCTTCCTATAACAACTATAAAGCATTCAGAGTTGTCTATGTTCTACCAAATTCCATCTAAAAGTCTTTTTCCCACTTCCTAGAGTTGCTGGTCTCATCAAAAGGGAAAAACCAAAGGCCTTAAGGAGGATCTCAAGAAGAAGAGATCAAGAGGTAAGAATCCTCTTTATTTTTCATGTGTTTTCTTTTCAATTCCTTTATTTTCATATACCCTCTTTCCCTCCACATATCCAAGAGGTTTTAAATCTTCAGAGTCATATATATTAATTATTTTACCATGTTCATGTAAATTATTCACCATCTTACTTCCTCTCCTCTCCCTCTTGTTCTAAAAATAAAAACACCCCCGTGATGTGTCGCTTTACCAAAATAATGGATGATGTGTTTCCAATTTCCATTACTTACATCAAATATGATCATAAAACCATTTTAATGGTTCAAAAAGAATTCAATGTTTATGTTTTAACCTATTTCATGTGCTGGAATGAGATTATATTCATGACATTATATTATTTAATGAAACCAGGCCACGATTATCGAGGAACCGCAAAAAATGATCTAAACAAATATCTATAATGTTTTATCTAAATATTCATCAATGTATATGATAAAAAAATGATTTAGGGTATCTTTACATATTGTAGAAACATTTTATTACCATTTAATTCCACTTATGTAATTTCATTTCCATACGAAAAAAATCAAACACAAATCGACCATGGAAATTATGTAAAGAACTTACCCAAAACAATGGAAGGATCAAAATTATAACAATTAAAGGGTGGAATGATGTAATAAAATGATCATATAAGATGATATAAACATAAAAATGTTTCTTTAAAATACTAATAACACTATTTCAACTATTATATAGGAGTATTAAACAATTTTTAAGTATGAAAAACCAGAGTTAAGGGAATTCTTAACCAGATTTTCATTCTTTGGGTTAACCTTCAACTTCATTATTTATGTGGTATTAAAATTGTTTGTGTGATGAAATTTGTCAATATTATGATGAATTATGTGTATTTACAATGTATATACTTATTCCATACACTATATTAAGTATCTCTTCAACTATATGATATTTATAAGAGAATTTCCTTTTAAAACCCTCTTTTAAACTTCTAGATTTACAAAATTCAAAAGTAATGTTTTTAATAAATTATTCATGTTGTATGATTATTTTATAGATCTTGGAAATTTTTTATTATGAATGGTGGGACCTATATATCCCTCCAATTCATTAGGTATGTGTATTTTGTAGGTCTCCCTTATGGTTTCTCTAAGTGTTACTCTGATGGTTACACAAATGTTAAGGTAGCCGTGAGGGTTAAAAATGATAAGGTAGCTGAGAGGGTTTCAATATTATGTAACTAATTCCCCATGATACCTTAATGGTTCTATTTATGTCCTATATGTTTTTTATAAATCTCATGTAAGTCTCAATTTTCCCAAAGTATGATTATATGGACAATAAGTATGTATTTTTTGAAAACGATTTCACACGTTACATGAATTCATATACTTGTGTTTTCTCTTGTCAAAAAATAATTTTCTTATGTTTTATTTCCTTCTTATATCCCTTAATGATATTTCATTTCTCATCCCAAGTTTTGAAATTATTTTCACAGGTTATAAGGATGTGCAAGAAAAAGTAGGAATATAAGTTAAATGTCATGAATATTTTTCAAAGAAAACTTATTTTTTGTAAAAGTTTTATATTTTGGTAGAAATGGATACTATTTTTGTAGTATCTTCTCTATATGAATGTGGAATTTGGAATGTATATTTTATATCCCAATTATCTAAAACTATAAACTTGAAAGGATTCTCAAGATGAATGGAAGTGATTTATTGACTAAGATTCAATATTATATAATATAATAAGGCCGGGTCATAATATCTACCTTCTAGGGTTACGAATCCCCGGATAAAATGGGTGGATTCTACTTCTAGAACTGAGTAGAATGAAACAATTTTCTTGGATAATCCCATAGGTTACCTCTATCCATGGATTAAAAATCATATAAAATACTTTTAAATGACTTTTGGTTCACCTGTGGCTAAGGCGCAACAACATTCTGCCCATCCTCTTCCAGTTGGTTTCTATTATGACTACGAATTTAAATTTTATATAACCAAAAAAATTCCATAAATCTCACTCTATAAAAACTTAACGATTAATAATTTAAAATTCTATCACATCATATATCATAACAATGCTTCCAAAAATCTAACACTTTCCACATTGAACCATTTTTAAAAAACTCCTCCATGCTTTTGAAAATCAAACCATTTAAATAAAACAGAACCATGCACTTTTCAATACCCCACATTTGAAAACAATTTTCAGTAATTTTTAAAAATCAACATGTTTTCACTAATTATAAATCATTATTCAAAATTAATTACAGACTTCTAGTGGGAAGTCATTTGTAAAATGCATGTTGTGATCTCCTCATTGGCTAAACCCATGACAATGATATTAATACTCCAATAAGTGTATCAAAAACACTTATGTAACCAAATACCTATTAACATGAAGTTAAAAATAATATGGTTAACTACATATTATTATAATCTATATATCATGTCCCAACAATCCTACTCCTTTATACTAACCCAACATAAGAAATATTCCAGGATGAATTTAAACTCCAAGACTGATATATTTAATGACCAGTCATCGAAAAAACTTATACCATTTTAAATCATGTATCAAACAAGATGGTACCACTTGTAAAATACCACCCCTCCTCATTGGCTTGATTCATGGTGGAATTACTTCTTGGACTTAGGAGACATACACAATACGTGAAAAGCTAGAAATAAAAACCAAGGTATTCAATATAGTTGAGGGACTATTTTACCTTTGAAAATAGAACAACCACAACCAGACATACCCAAAATAAAACCACTATATGATGCATGGTTATAATATAAGACAAATTTATGTATAACAACCCAAACTAAGCTATATCAGAGTACCAAGAAGAAACCAATATTAATATCAGCTATAAAGAGGAATACAAAACCAACGAAACTCATAGACTCCATGACATAGCTCCACATCTCCCAAGATGCTCCATGATCCAACTCAATAAATCATATAAATTATTGTGAAGCACCATAAAAGAAATGTGATACATTTCATTTACCTGTGACCTGATAGATAATATTTGTAAAAGCACTAATGCATCAAAGATAGGGTGAGTAATGAAACTCATTGGTTTTTTACCAAATGGCATCCCTAATCATGCTATTAATATAGAAAAAGTTAGGAAATTTATATATTTTTTATATACAAACCGTTTAGAACATTTTAATAGTTTATTTCAAATTTAACAGTTTCACACCATCATAGTTTTTCCATTCAAGAACAGTTTCCAAGGAAAGAAAAAAATTCATTCCAAAAATTTCATGAATTAATTTAACATTACCATTTCATTTATCACAACCAAACACCCAAACAATAAACCAAAAAATCTTGGTGATACCATTGATGTTGGAACTTTATGTCAATACACTGTCTCATTGATGGTGGTACTTCAAAATCAAAATCTATCCTATTCAGCTCATGCTTAACCATTTAAGCCAGCAACCATGCTAACACTGTTTTTTCCATAAAATTAAAATAATACTATCATTTTATTGAAAATAATTTTACATTCATAAAAACTAAACAAACATTTTAAAATCATGTTACCACTTCCATGTTCCACCAAAACACTCAATTTTGACAACTAGATGAATTTTTACCAAAGAGGGTTTCCATCAAGAATTTTGAAAAAAATTCATAATAAATTTCAAATAAATCTTTCATGTTCTAATAATAAGAGTCAATATTGGAGCCACATACCTCAAATATTATGGAAAAAAATGAAGAACTACACAAAATCTTCATTGAAACCGGTTTAAATCTCAAAAAAACTACCATAAAGCTCATTCCCTAGCATCAACACAACTATATATCATCATGATTAGCATAAAATATCATAGATATACCACAAAAGTACTAGATATATGAATCCAAGATAATAAAGACACATAGATCTATGGAAAACCACATAAAAGAAAGACATATCAAGTAATCTGGCCTCCAACACACCAAGACTTACCGACAGATTGCTCTCGGATCGAAGGGAAAGTATCTACAACTTTGGGAGGAAGAAAAATAGAGTTAATTTCAAAAATAGTAAAAATAAAGGGATTTTGGGGTAAACATTGTTATATCCACTTTTTTAGGATCTAACGTTTTACCACGCATAGTTGGATCGCACAGTTAGGCAAGCCATGTGCCAACCTCTGCCTCCCAAACCCCTTCACATAGTTGGATCGCATGGTTAGAAAAACCATTTACAAACCTTATTTTTACCTATATTTCACTTCTCAATATTTATCTGAGGTGTATAAAAGGTTTTTAAAAACCATTTGTGTAACCATACACCTTCCCAAAATCCAATGTTTCACCTTTTATAGTTTCATATAGGCGTTACATGATTTCTATTAACCATGCTCAAATCACATACCTCTAGAAAATCCCTAATCACTTGTAATAAGTACTCCAAAACCTCCAAAAATTCATCAAAACACTTTAAATACTTAAAATAAATAAATAAAAGGTTACTTACTTGAAGCTAGGAGTGATACATTTCAAATAATAGAAACTTGAATACAATTTTTAATAAAAATCTATATTTTTAACTATTCACCGGAAAATAAATCTTTTTAAAAAATATGAAAATTTCACCCTAATATAATTTTGGTATTATAATTTTAAATATTATATTATTTATATAAAATAAAATTTATAAAATTTATAAATATTTATTATAACATTCACTCATAAAACACAAGAAAACCCATTTTTGAAGAAATTGTATTTTTGAATACTTAAATGACTTAACTAAAAATTTTGTGATTAATATCTATAAACATACCTATAAATTAATATTGAGATATGAATTTATATTTATTTCATAAATTATTTATTACTATTCATAACATCTAATTTAATATATAGGCTATAATGATTACATTTAAATAATATTTAGTTTTTCGTTTAAACTCAATGTGGCTTATCTTGTACATTATAAAACATAGTTTTTGCTTTTAAAAAATATTTATATGTTAAAATAGGTATTCCAAGAGTGGTCCACACCCCATTTATCAAGTTATTATAACTATTAAAATATCTGATGGGTTATTCTTTTGTTATACCTATTTAATTAAGATGTAATTATTATGTAAATTGATTATAATTATTTTTTAATTAATTAAATTATTGTTTTATGAAACTAAGGCATCATGGATGTGGATGATGGATGATATTACCTTGTATTAGTATTTACAATTTTGGTCAAGCATCTCTTGATATGATAACTTTATTTTGAGGCAGGTGGTCCCTACATTTTCTAGATAGTTTATACATTTTTTCATTGAAAAGTTAATATGTGGTCTATGTACCCATGCGAAATATATGTAAAACTAAATCGAAATTTCTTCCCCTTAACTTATATGAGTTGGGTGAGGATATATATGTTTGAGGGGGACCATTCAAATTATATTATTAGAATCCATGTCCATTGATAGCTGCAAGATTGAATTAAAATGTGTTAGAATTTATACTCACCAACCAATATGTATTTCATTGACATATTATTTGATTCCTAGGTTATTGATTAAGACAGCTTTTTTTTCTCCTTGGACATTTGAGAGTTTTGTAATTTAGGGATATGGGAATGATCCACTATTTAGATTGTTCCATTAAATGATTTAGAGTGAGTATTTTCTAGTAGGACTATAGTTGGCCTTCCTTTTGGTGTATCTAGATTTCATAACCACCAATTCCCATGGGGTGAAATTAAAGTGTTGAGAATTTTGTAATCTAAAATAAAGAGAGATGTATCATTTGTTGTCTTTTATATAGTAAACCAATAATAGGTTCCTATAGCTTCCTCAGAGTAGGATATGTATGCGAGTATATGAAGCTAACTTTATACCTAACCCAAATGGATCATTAGTGATATTAGGATATTTTGTTTTCTTATATTCTAAATTACTCGGTCTTGTGTTCCCCCCTTCTAACATGTGGTAACCATGTAGGTTATAAATCAGTTTCATATTTGGGTTAATTTTTGGTGTGTGAGTAACAAACTATATTAGACTTAAGGTGAGTTATATGTTCCACCAATCTCCATTTCCTTTGCATATTTGGTTTTTCTTTAGGTATTAATTATCGTATCATGTGTTTGTGATTATGTTATGAGGCATTATTCCATATTGTATCATTAATTTTATATGTTATAAAATATTCCTTTGATCACCATATTTTTTTAGGTTCAAGATGAATTCCCCATTCATTATGATGTATCCTATTGAATGGGATGCCATTCCGACTTATGTGGATGATGCCTAAGGCATGGGACAATATTCTCAATATGATATTGTGATGTGTGGTATGGGATGTTCCATATACTTACTATATGTTTAAGTGATAGGGGATGATATTATACTTATTTTATAATTCTATGGCTTGGGATTATCCACAATATTTCCTTAATATCCTTATTTGATGGGATGACACACCCACTTTCCATATATTGTGATATCTTGGGGTAATGTTTCTAGTTTCACTAATGTTGTCTATGGCATTGGATGAAATGCCCATTGTTTCATTGCATAAGGTATGGGATGAAATTATCAATTATTTTAAACTATTTGTTAAAGAATTAATGCCCATATTATGATGATATCATGGGCAAGATGGTCTATTGGTTAATGGGGGATATAATACCCTATAGGAAATGGACACAATTACAATGTGCGCTTGGTAATGTTTGCAAAGGGATGTTATGAATGAGCATTTGTAATAACCCAGATAATGATTGAATAACATTACACTCATATTTAATTTTTTTTGAAATTCATGCAATATATTTTATAGGCATAATATAATAATAAATTCAGTTTTATGCTTAAAAAAATATTTTTCAAAAAAGTAGTTTCATCGCTTTTTGATTGAGAAATTGTTTTAAAACTAAATTTTGACAATTTTATAAAATTTATATAATGAAATAAAATTATTTTTTAAATAGATATATTAAAATTTACTTTTGTGTAAGTTTTTGTATTTTTATAATATGTTTTATTTTTCAGAAAAATGAAAAAAATGTATTTTGGTTGAAAACTACATTTTAATATAATATATTTATATAGTTAAATAATATAATATTTAAAAAAAATATAATTAGTCAAATTTTAAATTAATAAATTCAATTTATTTTCTTGGAATTAATTTCATATTAAAATTGGATATAAAAACATTTCAAACTTTAAATTTTTTTTTACTTTTAAAACCCATTGTTTCATCCCGTCTGCAAGGCAAATTTTAAATTAATTTTAGCAACTTCTGTGTTTTGAATTTCAAAAAATGGATTCCATATCAGGAATCTTTCGGTACAAATTATGTAAATTGGCACCTTTTAATTTTGGACATTTTGAATAGTAACTTTAGTAATTTTTATTAACATGGTTAAGTGTAAACTGGGTAATTAAGGGTAAAAATAATATTAAAAATATTATATAATAACAATAAAACATATTCTAATTTCATTGTAAAAGTCATTTTAGACACAAAAAATCATTTTTATGAAATGATAACCTTTGTATGAAACATGGATGAGAGTATTGCATTTGTAATATTTTATTTAAATAAAAGTCAAAGATGTCATACTCAAACTTTTATTAATTATTAAAATTTTAATATGTGGTTATTCAGAAGATATATTAGACAATAAATATTATTTTTAAATATAAAATGTTTATCTTCATTAGTTTATTTTATTTTTAATTTTTAGGAAATAAATAATTACCTAAAATTCATACACAATGTTAATGTTGTAATTGTTTAATTAATTGAGATATAAAATAAATGATATTAAAAATATTATAGTAAATATAGGTTTAGGTAATCAATGTCATAAATGAATTTTATAGATATATTTTACATTTTAGGGATGTTTTATAAGTATTTTTTCAGGTTAATGTTGTTGTTTTGATTTTTTTGAAGGAAAAAATAATGAATAATGTCAAAATTGAAATTAATGATATTATAAAGTAAATAATATTTTATTAAATGATATAAAATTTATAAAAATAGAAAATTAGGCCAATTTTTTTTAAAAGGTTTAAAATGTCATAATTGAATCATTTATGGGTCTTTTGGCATTTTATAGTAATTATATTATCCCTCAAACAGTAAATTACACGTTATCACCATAAGAGTTCAACTTGTTAAATATGGGTTAAAACCCAAAATACAAGGAATAAAAGATATAAAAATCATGTATAATTTCTATTTTATGAATTTATTTATACCCATAACCATTCTACATTCATAAGAACTTAATTTTTATCCTTTTTGTAGATAATTAATCTATATTAATTTACTATTTTATAGAATTCCAAGAGTTCCCCTCTCCTCTCTTATAAAAGGGAACCTCTTCTTCTATTTTATTCACACTTAAAAACATATTTGGTTCTTCCATGATCTATCCAAATACCATCATATAATCCCTAAATTTTTTTGAGGTCTTATTTTAGCAAGAACATTATCCTTAGTGGTCTTAATGTGTTAAGCAACAAATGATTATTAAACAAGAGGTATTATTTTTATTAAGTGTTTTTGTTTTATTACTTCTTACACTTCCATAAAATATTTTTGGATCATGATAAAATAATGACTAAAATAAACTAAATTTAATGATATTTTTTATGTATGTGTCATTACATTTTTCCATCTCCACTTCCATCAAATGGGAAAAGAATTAATCATTCATGTGTATGGTAGAATACTACCTCACGAACCAATAGAATTCATATTCCATCACCATATTTAATAATGGTTATAATTATGGAATTGATGTTTATATATTATATTAATTAAATATTTATCATTATTAAAGGACAATTTATCATGTACATCCTTACCTTTTCATGCACATAAAAAATGATAATGTCATTCATACGTACTTGTAAACTATCACCTCCATGAAGCGATGTGATTTGTTTTTCATCACGACGTCACATCGATGAAATAAAAAGTATATTTAATTTATAAATATTATGTTAATGAAATTATTTTAATTTTTAGAGATAAAATAATGATTTCCTTTTTTACATAATGATCATTAAAAAATGAAAATGTTACCCAAGCATACGTACGACCTACTTTTTCAATGGTTGTAACATAGTTCATTTTTCATAACCATATTTCATGGTTGAATTTAAAAATATAATTAATATATAAAATTGGTAATTATTTCCTGATTATTAATCTGTATATGATGGAATAATGACCAATTTGACAATAGATATCATACTAAAGTCATTTACGACTCAAGTACCGACAATTGTCAAAACGTCCAAAATGAACTTAAATAAAGTAATTGTTATGACATGATAATAAGTGATATAAAAGAATAATAAAATTTATAAGTTTATTAATAAATTAAATAATTAAACTAAGGTTATTATTCAATAATATAAAGGATATACCCGATGAATCAGACTCAAGGTAAGTGACTTCATCATAACTTCCTTTCATTGAGGAATATCTTGATGTTATGAAGCATTATTATTTTATAAGGTGTATATACCGACCCTAGTACAAAATATAACAATAATTTACCAATTCTCATGATATTTAGTGTTTTGGTTAATGTCATTCTTTAATGGTTTTTATGATTCAAGTGTTTCCTAAGTGATAAAGGATTTTCCTTTGCAAAAATATTCTTTTATAGTTTTCCTTCAAACTCATTTTTTTACATTTTCATGTTTTGAAATGTTATTTTAAATTTTTTATTCATTATTTGGTTCTTAGAGATTATAAATATGGGTGCTCCATGATAGAAGTCCAATTTATTGGGTAATTATTTTGTTCTCTGGAGAGCTATATTGGAACTTGGTTGTATTGTTATTCCAATTTGTAAGGTTTATGTAACAGTTATATGTAATAACTTCCCAAGGCACCAACATTAATTTAATATGATTTACAATGTGGTTTTTTGGGAATAATTTGTTTTCTAAAGGTAAAATAAATTATTCTTTTTAAATGAATGTTATTTTCTTTAAAGGGAGAAATGGTATGTTTTCAAGAAAAGTGTTTTCCTTAGGTTTTATTGTTTTTACTTAAATAATAGTATCCATTTTTTCTGTATCAATTACTATGTTTTTTGTGCTCATCCTATGTTTTTTTCATAGGACTGAAGGTGGAATAGAGAAATGGATGAGATCAAGGGGAAAATTGTAACGTTTGATCTTGAAATGAAACAATTTTTTATTTTAAAAAGTTTTCTTTTGGTGAGAAAATGGATATTGAGTTGAAGTGTCTACATTGTATTAGTTTTACTTGTTATGTATGAGTTATGGCCTAATTATATAATACTCTAAACATGAAACAAAATCCTAAATGTGAAAGAAAGTAATTTCTTGACTAAAAAAATTATTAAGTAATATTTTAATATGAGGTATTATAGTTTGTATCAAATGTAAGTTAAGTTGAATTTATAGGTTAGGTTAATATTAATTACTTTCCTGTGAAGGTGTTTAACTTATAAAAAATTTAAAAGTTTAAAGATTTTTCATATTACCATGTTGATTAATCTAAACCATGTCTATTCAGAATGGTTTTCAATAGAGGACACAAGAAACCTATATTGGGAAGGAACTGAGAGGGAGCTATCCTTCTGAATAAGTATCATGATATGATTATAATTAGTTCAGTATAGTTTTCTGAAGTGATAGATCAATAGACTCAAGAAAAAAATGGTGGTGGTATCAATGTTAGGGAGGAACCCAATCTATAATGAGGAACATGTCTTTTGTGGAGAATTTTATAAAGCAACTTACCCTATTATTTAGTGGATCATCTCTCCTAGTGGTAGTTAGAGGAAGAATCAATTATCTGGAAAATATATTTGATGCAATGGGATGTTCAGAACATCAAAAGGTAACCCTTTTAATTTATCATTTTTAAGGTGAAACTGATTTATTGTCTTATATGGTTATAAATACTAGAGATAAATATGATCTTGATGACATGGAATGGGAAACATTCATGTATATTTTCCTGGAGAAATATTTCCCTAAGGTTGTTCATCTCTGAATGGATTTTATTTCTGGAATTGTGGAAAAATGATTATGATTTCATAGCTGCATATGAATAAATAATCAGAATATTGTCAAGGTATATTCCATATTTTATTCAGAAAACTAATTGAAAAAATAATTGGTTTTACTCAAGATTGAAACTGATAAGATCCCTATCTATGCGGGAATTTAAAATCTATAAGAAAGTTGTTTGTTGTGTTGAAAAGGTTGATATGAAGTTTTATAACTCTTATGTGTCTTATGATGATGAGATTAAGAAGCAGTGAGGATGTTTGATGATGAGGAAACGTACAAAAAATAAATATGGAGGTAAGAAAATTATTTCCAATATTGTGGTAAGTGTGGTAAAAATCATCCTGGAGAATGTCTTATGTTGTCAGGGAAGTGGCATCGATGTGAAAATTTTGTCAACATGACTTATGAATTCATGGAAAAGAATCATGAGGAATAAAATAATGTGGTAACTAACAGTAATCAAATGGTGATATGTTTTAGCTGTTATGAGTTGGGTCATTATTCTAATTGGTGTCCAATGTTAGTATCATAGGTTGAAATTTTTTATGATAAAAAAATAATGGGTTAACAAAGTCATTTTCTACCATGATAGCTGATGTTGGGATGTTAGATGAAGTGGTGAGAGGTAAGTTACTTGTGAATTTAAATTATTCCAATACCCTTTTTGACTATAGATATTCACATTCTTTTATTTCTAAGAAATTTGTAAGTAAATTTTGAATATCACCTATTGATGTTAATATAATTATTTTGGAAAAATATATGGGTGGAAGTATTAAATCAAACTAGATTTATTGGAATATTCC
Organism: Viscum album; assembly: GCA_963277665.1. NCBI lineage: Eukaryota > Viridiplantae > Streptophyta > Magnoliopsida > Santalales > Viscaceae > Viscum > Viscum album. Next base: position 1,225,060,209 of record OY728159.1, read on the forward strand.
CATTATTTTAAATGGTATGGTCTTTCTTGAAAATCTTATTGAACTTTCTATAGTAGAGTTTCATATCATTCCTGGCATGGTTTGGATTTAAATTTAACATTATAAAATATAATTTAAGGAAAATGAAGTTGTCTTCTGTAATTTCAGGCCTTTGATAACATACCAAGAAGCTAAGAAATTGATTAGATATTTCAGTGAATGTGACAAACCTCATATTTTTGAAAATAAAGAGACTATTCCAGTCCGTGATATGCCAATTGTAAATAACTACATATATGTTTTTCTAGATGATTTCCTTGTGTTATTCTTGATCAAGAGGTTTACTTTATTGTTAAATTAGTACCTGATATGAAACCTATTTTAAACCTCCATATAGAATGGATTAATTTGAACTTTAATAATTAGAAAATAAATTATCGGAGTTATTATATAATGGTTTATATGACCTAACAATTCACTTTGGGGTGCTCTTGTCCTATTTTTTAAAACTAAAGAGGGTTAAATGAGACTTTTCATTGATTATAGAGCCTAGAACAACATCATTATTAAGAAAAAATATCCTTCACCTCATATTGATTATTTGTTTGATCATCTCCAGAACGCATTGTTTTTTTTCAAATTTTTAATTGAGATCGGGGTACAATCATTTGTAAGTAAGGAATGTTGACATTCTAAAGACTGTATTTTGGACTAGATATGGGAATGTTAAATTTTTAGTTATTCTATTTGGGTTAACTAATTATCCTTATGTATTCATGGAACTTATGAATAGAATATTTCATCAGTTCTTGGATAAGTTTTTAGTTGTGTTATTTGATGACATTTTTTATATTCTAAAAGTAAAGAGCAGAATGAAAGCTATCTGAGGGTTGTTTTGGAAACCTTAAAATAAAATAAAATGTATGGGAAATTTAACAAGTGTAAATTTTAGTTTCATAAAAATTTATTTTATTGGTCACATTATTTCTAATGATATCATAACCATTTATCTTTTGGAAACAAAATTTGTTGAAGAATTACCAAGACCCACAAATATAACTACGATTCATAGTTTTCTTGGTTTAGCAGGCTATTAATAGAGTTTTGTGTAAAATTTTTCATATTTATCTATCCTATAGACTATGTTAACTTGAAATGTAGTAAATTTAATTTGGACAGAAGAATTTTATGATTGTTTTCAAGAATTGAAAATAAGATTGGTGAATGATTTGGTTTTGTCCCTTCCTTCTATAATTGGTGAATTTTTCACTTACATGGATGATTCATTGAAAGGACTTGGTTGTGTCCTAATACAGAATGATCAGGTAATTTCTTATGATTCAAGTTAGTTAAAACCTCATGATTTAAATTACCCTATACATGATTTGGAATTAGATTCTATTTTTTTACATCAAATATTTGGCAGTATCTTTTGAAAGAAGTAAAGTGTGAAATATATATTAATCAAAATTGTTTTAATTATATATTAACTCAATAATAATTTGAAATGAGATAGATAATATGGATATAACTAATCAAGGATTATCATTCCAAGATTCATTTCCATTCCTAGAAAAGAAAAAAAGTGGATGGTGCTTTGAGTTAGAAAAGAAATGATATATTAACCATGATACATTTGGAATGTGAGCCTTTGGTTAATTATTTGATGAATTTTGGATTCAAAGTTGATGGTGGATGAAATTAATTAGTTTGGTTTGAAGTTTCATTGCAATCAACTTAATCATAAATAATTAAGAAAGCACAAAAGGAAGAGCATGAGTTGCATAAAAAGGTAGAATTAGTTAGAAGGTTATGTTTCCTAAATTTAACATTGAAAAAGATTGTGTTTTGAGATTTGGAAAGATATTATGTGTGCCTCATGATACATAGTTGAATAAATAGTTGTTAAGTGAAACTCATTTTTCTATATTTTCCATTTTATCAGGTAGCACTAAGATGCAGAGAGACATTTAGGAGTATTACTGGTGGGACGGAATTAAAAGTGATATTGAAAAATTTACCTTGAAGTGCTTGAATTCTCATCACGTTAAATAATAATAGTAGTTACCAAAGGGGTTGCATCAACCTTGTATATTAATAGAGTGGAAATGGGAGAATATATTTCTATATTTTTGAAAAATATTTTCAAAGATTTCTCTAGGTAACAATGCAATTTTGGTTATTATTAATTAATTAAATAAATCAATAAATTTACTTACAATTAAAGATATGATGTATTTAGATCAACTTTTTTGATTTTATATAAAGGATATAGTTTGGTTACATGGAGGACCTCTATCCATTGTATCAAACTATGATACTAGGTTCACATTCAATTTTTTGAGAGGAATTAAAAAGTCAATGGGTAATAAATTAAATATCAGTATGAGATTTTATCCCTAATCCAATGGAAAGTCTTAGCACAATATTAAAAACATGGAATATATGATTCATTATTGTTTAATGGATTACTAGGAAAGTTGGTATAAATATCTTTCATTGGGTAATTTTTATTATAATAATAGTTTTCATTACAGTATATAGATGCAGCCACTTAAGGCATTATAGGGAAAGTGATGTCCGACAATAGCTTTTTGGGATGATGTTGGAGGAAGGAAGTTGATTGGACTAATGTTGGTGGAGGAAATAATAGATAATGTTCATTTGATTTAGTTACACATGAGAACATGTCATTGCAGAAAGAAAAATTATGCGGATAACCAGTGGAAGGTTCTTTCTTTTGAGGTAGGTGATCATGTATTTCTAAAAATTTATCCATGGAAATGTGTTATGAATTTTGGTATGAAGGGGAAGCTAAGTCCATGGTTCATTAGACCCAATGAAATCCTTGGTAAAAATGGATAAATTTCAAATTGAATGAATTTTCCTCCGATTTTATCTTAGGTACACAACGTATTTAATGTTTCAATATTAGAGAAATATGTGTCAGATTCATCACATGTTTTGATAAATGTAGTAGTTTAGTTGGAAGATAATATTTCTTATAAGGAACATCCAGTTCATGTTCTTGAATATAAAGAGAAAGTGTTGCGAATTAAGATGATTCATCATGTTATGGATTTATGGAAAATCCATATGGTTTAAGAGACAACATGGGAATCATAAAATGCTTTGAGGGAAAGATATCCCGACTTATGTAATATGTTAATAAAATTGATATGAATAAATTTACAAAATCGGGGAAGATTTTTAAAAACCAAGTAACGATATAATAAGTATACACTCATTTATAAAATGTTTTATCTTTAATATAATAGATTTTATATGCATAATATAGGAATAAATCCAATTTTATGCTTTAAAAAATATTAATCAAAATAGTAGTTTTATCACCATTTGACTCATTTTAAAACAAAATTTTGAAACTTATATAAATTTTATTTGAAAAAATTAATTTTTTTTTATAAATTTCAATATAAAAATTTACATTGTTTTATTTTTTTATTTTTATTATTATTTTTATTTTGTTTAAAAAGTAAAAAATACTACATTTTAAATGAAAAATGCATTTTTATCTAATTTTTATATAGTTAAATTATATTTTGAATTGGTTTTTAATTATATTTAGTTCAATTTAAAATCAATTAATCCAATGTAGTTTGTTGGAATCAATTTCACATTGAAAATGGATATAAAAACATTTCAAAAAATCGAATTTTTTCACTTTTAAGACCTGTTGTTTTGTCCCATCTGCGTGATTAATTTCAATTTAATTTTTGCAACTTCTATGTTTTGAATATTGAAAAATAGATTTTTTTTCTTGAATTACTGGTTCCAAATTATTTAAATTGTTCCCTTTTATTTTTGGACATTATGAATGGTAACTTTATTAATTTTTATTAACACAATTAAGGGTAAATTAGGTAATTAATGATAAAAAAATATTATAAATATTATAAAATTATCATAAAACTTGTCCTATTTTCATTGACAGAGTGATTATTGACAAATATAATCCTTGTGATGAAGCTATAACCATTTTAATCCAATTGTATGAGAGTATAAGATTTATAATTTTTTATTTGATGAAAAGTCAATAATATCCTACTCATGCTTTTAGTAACAATTAAAATTTTAATATGTGTTTATTCAGAAGATATATTCAACTATAAATTGTATTTTGAAAAATAAAATGTTTATATTAATCATTATATTTTTTTAATTTTTAATAAATAAATAATTACTTTAAATGATTACACAATGATGATGCAATAATTGTTTAATTAATTGAAATATCAAATAAAATATATTAAAATTTTAATATATATATATAATTTGAGATAATTAATTTCAATCAAGAAATTTATAGATAAATTTTACATGATAGTGATTATTTATAAGTCTTTTTTATATTTTATATTACAGTTTTGAGGTATTTAAAATACATAATAATTAATAGTGTTAAAATCGACATTAATGATATATAAAATAAATAATATTTTATTATATGATATAATTTAATTAGAAATATAAAATTCACCTAGATGATTGGGATAATGTTTAAAATTTCATAAATTATTAATTTATGGGTCTATTTTCATTTTATAGTAATTATATTAACCCTTATAGTGTAAATCACATGTTATCATGATAAGAGTTAAATGGGTTAAATAAGTGTTAAAAGCCATAAGTTAAGGATTGTAAGATAGAAAAATCAAGTGTAGTTTTAATTGGATAAACTTATTTTGTACCATCATAATCCTAACTTCTAAATAATTCAATTTTTATCCTTTTTTATAGAAAATTTATTTATATTAAATTAATGTATTAAAAAATTCCCAGAGTTCCCACTCCTCTCTTATATAAGTGAACCTCTTATTCTTTTTTATTCACACTAAAAACCTATTTTTTTCAAATAGGCTCTACCCAAATACCTTATTATAATTCATCCCCAAAATATAGAGATCTTATTTTTGTCTGAACACCATCCTTAGTGGTCTTAAGGTGTCAAGAAAAAAAGGACTTTTAAAGAAGAGGTTTCGTTTTTATTTAGTGTTTCAGTTTTTTTATTCTTACACATCCTTGAAATCTTATTCAACTATGATAAAATAAGAACCATCAAAATAGTTATATGTTATTATGTTTTTTTCTTGACCAATTTTCATCACCACATCCATAAAATGATAAAATAATCAATCATTCTCATGTACAAAGGACTACCACTTCACGTTCTGATATAATTCATTTTCCACAACCCTCTCTCATGACTGGTTATAATGACGGAATTAATGTTTATATATGTTATTAATTAAATATTTATCATTATTAAAGTATAGTATATCATCTTCATTCTTAAATTTCCATGTATATTCAAAATGACATCGTCTTTCGTGCATACGTGTGAACCGTCACCTCCACGAGGTGATGTGATTCATTTTCATCACCAAATCACTTGGATGATATATATAATTATATTTAAATTATTAATATGATATTAATTATATTACTATATTTCTATATATTTAAAATAATACTTACCTTATTTCTATAATTATTATTAAAAAATTAAAATGTTACTCATGCATACGTACGACCAACTGTCTCCATGATTATAGTGTAGTTCATTTTTCCTAACCATATTTCATGGTTGCATTTAATAAATATAATTAATATTTAAAAGTGACATTTATAAAATTATTATTATTTTAGAGATTATGTACTAATTACCACTTTTATTTTAGACATCATACCAAAGTGATTTTGGACTCAAGTACCGAATATCATCAAAATGTCAAAGATGAACAAAAATAACTACGTTGTTGTTATAACATGACAATAAGTGATATAAAAGGAATAATAAAGTTGAAAAAGGTTATAAATAATGTAAATAACTCACCTATGTTTATTATTTAGTAATATAAGGTACATACATGACAAATCAGACTTCAGGTCACGAGAATTCATCTCAATTTCCTTTCATTGAGGCATATATTGATGTTATGAAACTTTATTATTTTATAAGGTGTTTATAAAAATATTTTTACATTATATTTCAAGAATTTATCTATTATAATTATACTTAGTTTTTTTTCAAATGTAATTCTTTAATGGGTTTTATGATTTTAGTGTTTCCTAATTGATAAGGGGTTTTCCTCTGTAAAAATATTCATTTATGGTTTTTCTTCAAACTCTTTTATTTCATGTCCATGATTTTAAAATGATATTTGAAATGTTTTATTAATGATGTAGTTCTTGTAAATTATAAATTATGTTAGCGCCCATATAGTGACCTAATGAATTGGGTAATTATTTTCTTCTCTAGATAATTATATTGGAAGTTAGTTGTATGGTTTTTCCAATCTGTAAGGTTTCTATAAGGGTTCCATGTGATGATTTCCCAAGGTATCTGCATGAATTTTCAACTCTATATAATGATTTTTATGGTAATATATTTCTAATAATTTAAAATAAATAATTCTTTTTGAAGTCATGTTATTTACGTTTATGGTTAAAATATTATGTTTTCAAGGAAAAGTGTTTTCTTGGGTTTTCTTGTATTTTCGGAACTAACTGTTTCCTTTATTTTTATATCCCTTACTAAAATTTTTGGTTCTCATCCAAAATTTTAAAATATTTTTCATAGTAATTTAGTGATAATTGATATAAGAATTAGTTCAAGAATTTTTTTTGATGTTTGATCTTTAAATGAAACCATGTTTTATTTTAAAAAGTTTTCCTTTGGTGGAAGAAAATGAATATTGAGTAAAAGTGTATACTTTGTTATATTTGAGTTCTTATGAATGAGTTATGAACTAAATATCTTAAACTATAATATTTAAAAAATCCTGAATGTGAAATAAAGTTATTTCTTTACTAAATCTCAATATTATGTAATGTTTAAGGCTAGGGCCATGTAAAATTTTATATTTCCCTTGGACATGGGACTTACTCTCTAAGGTGTGATTCTTACGAGGGGACAAGATTACAACCTGATAATGGTTATTATGTGACATGATGACCACATGATAATAGTCTTTGTGGGATGTGATGCACTCTATTTTTATTTTAGTCTGTATTAGGGACACTTTTCCCTCTTACAAGTTACATATGGCTAGGGATTATCTACTTATAATGATGTTGTTGGGATATGATTCACACTAGTGTGTGATTACTCTAGGAAACCATGTCCTCTTATAGACTATTATTTCTGGAATTCTTTGTACATAAATATATATATATTTAGGGATATTATGATCTATTATGAAGTACTACAACTAGGACCGTATTCCTACTAATATGATTGTTATTGGGACATTCTACACAAGTACTAGTTATTATGTTATCACAAGATGATATGATAATTTGAAATTTACTTGGGACGTGATGTCCATTCATTGATTTTATGATATTATTCGAGACACCCTGTCACGAACTGTCCTCAGGCCCCGTGCCCTGACTACCCCAAGCCTGGCTTCCATAGGCCTGGGGCTGGCGACTAGCACCAAATGCGTAAATGCTGATAAAGGGAATGCATTACCTTTATAAAGTAAAAAAACACTATAGAGTACGCAAGATGAAGTAAACACTAAGTAAACTGAGTACAAAAGTAAGTGATGGAAAGTAAATGGGCTAGAATACAAACACAACTGAATGTAAAGTAAAACTGAAAAGAAAGTACAGCAGTAGAAAGGTAGAGCAACAACTCCAAGCCGTCCTCTGGTAATCCCACCTAAAGGGTAGGTGCAGATAGTCTCCTCAGCTCCTCGGCTCCAGCCGTCTGCTCCGTGTACATCCCATCCAGCGATCCACCTCCAAGAACTGTCCAACCCCTTGAGCCTCCACCCTGATCAGCGCTGTCCATCGTCTGAATCCAACACAATGTAGTGCAGGCATATCCCGTGTAGGGGTGAGTATACGATACTTAGTAGGGACCCCGAGACCCCCGAAGGTATCCCAAAATCCACGAAGGATAAACCAAAAAGGAAAGATATAATAAAAAAGTATCAAGCAACTAAACTTAGGTATATGCCCATACATATACCTAAGTCATCAATTCCAGCTCGGCTCCAGCACACGAGCCCTAGTTCAACCAAGTCCACACAGGAAAGTACAACCCAGTCCACACAGGATAGCAAGTCAATTATAATGAAGTTATTGATTGAAAATCAAGACTCAGATCACACAGGTATACACTTCGTAAGGTGATAGAGATGATCAGATATAGCCAATGATTCATCTAAGCTGTCAGACCCACATAAGATACAAGACCAGCTAAGCTGTCGGACCCACAAAGGATACAAGACCAGCTACTCTGCCGGACCCACATAGGATACAAGTACAGAGTCAAATACAGCCAGACCAACGTAGGAGAGAAGAACAGTAGTCATCTCCATTGAACCCACAGAGGATTCCAGTACCGTCATCATCACTGCCGAACCGACAGAGGATCCCAGTACAATCGTCCTCACTGCCGAACCCACGGAGGATCCAAGTGCAGTCGTCATCGTCACCGTCACAGTCGCAGTCAGCTCTAGGGTTCCCGCACACAGCACGCTCGATTCCGGGAGGGTCCACTCCATGAGCCAAGGGGTCGATACATCAAATTTCACGAAGTCCAGAGTTGATGTATCACAAAGTTCTATCTCGTCAAAAGGAACTCAACGCGACAAACGGCGCGTCAATCGGACGCCCGGTCTGAGAGTTATTGGATTTTCCGTCCCAGGGGCCCGGTTGGTTTTTAAGCTAAAACCAAATCGACCATACTCTAGCTGCGTCTAAACCTCAATCTGAGTAATCCAAATGAACCGTCTCACTAAGAGGAATCCAACAAAGGCGACAAGACGTCAATCAGACGTCCAGAGCTCAAGTTATGAGTGTTTCCGCTCTGAGGGCCCGGTTGGTTTCGTGTCGAACCAACCCGGCCGTACCCAAATATCTCTGAAACCTTGAATGTAATATACTAAAACGACCGTCTCGATCCAAGGATCCCAACGCAACTAACAGTGCGTCAATCAGATGTTCGTAGCCCATGTTATGGGCAGTTGAACGGATCTGTCCGGAAGTAGGGGGTTTGGGCCCGGACCGACCCGGCCCAATACCCCCTGGGTCGGCCAGAACCGGGTCCACCAGACCCGGGTCAGGGTCCGGCTTAGTTGGGTGTGGCCCAGCCCGGCTGGCGCGGCCTGGCACAGCCGGGGCGGCCCGACCCAGCCGGGGCAGCCCGACCCAGCCGGCCTGGGGGGTCCGGCCCGGCGCGGGGGGCTCGGCCCGGCGTGGGCGGTCCGGCCCGGCGCAGGCGGTCCGGCCCGGCGCGGGCGGTCCGGCCCGACGCGGGCGGTCCGGCCCGGCGCGGGCAGCAGACCAAGCGTGGGCGGACGCGGAAGGGGGGGGGGGGGCACTACCCCCCAGTTTTCCCGAAACGGCGGACCCCTGTGGGGTCCCCCTAGGTTGCTGCCGGGGGTTTTATACCCCTGGTTTTCATGGGAACGGCCGGCCATTTTGGCCAGCTAGTGAGCTTCTGCGGGACCCCCGCGGGTCGTGCCTCCTGATGCGCCAGAGACCGACTTGGCCGGCCGACTCCTGCTTCTCTGCCACGACCAAAGGCCACGACCCTTGTCTGACCGGCACGGCGCGACGACACCGCGCCCCTCCTCTGCGGCCTTCTTCGACCTCACCGGCGCAACATGATGGCACCACATACCTCCTCCGTGGGCCGCTCCAGCCGCAATTCTCTTGTTCTCGTGCGGTGCAACGACACCACACCATTTCCTCCACCATGAACAATAAAGGTAAACAAGATAAGGGGAGAAGGATCTACCGTGTTTGTGTGGTCCGACTTCCTCCCATTGTGACGATAACAGGCGGCCAAAGAACATGTATTCTTAACGACAAACAAAGCACAAATTTAATTAATTAAATTTGAACTTAACCCCTACCTTGAAGAAATTCACAGGAGATAGAGTCGCGGGGGTGGTTTTGATGACGGCGTTGGCATGCGCCCAAGGAGAGGATGGCATCTCACACCGGCTGTGGAGAGGAGAAGAATGGAACGTTGATCACTCCTTGCGGTGATGACGTTCTTCGTCGTGGTCTTGACGTTCTTCAATGAAGATGATGGAATTCTCCAAGACTTAGAGAATTTCCTCTAAATATCCTCTCACAACTAAACAACCCCTAATAAAATAAGGCCTTCTTTGTTTTATTAACACATGTCAAGCTTTTCAAGATTACAAAAGTTGAATTCACTTAATAAAATATGAGTTGTCAAAATTAATGGTGTGTTATGTTGGAAACATTAATGTGGAAGAGGAGAACCCACAACATTTAAAAGAAAGGGAGGTTTAGAGGAGTTAGGAAATTTGAAGTGGTGGGGATCGTATGGGCCCCACCTCACTAATATCCTAACAAAAGGAGTTTAGGAACAAGTGGGTCCCACCCCAACTCCCACACATGGGATTAAACCACTTAGATGTGAAATAAAATTGCAACACAATTAAATTTCACTTTACACTTAATGCACTTTTTTAACAACTCTTCTAGTGCAAATGCAAGTCCAGAAGAAGTCTTCTTAAATAATTACCGGCGCTGCGGTTTCATCAGTGCCATCATATTTCAATTCTGAGCACCGGTTCAAAAGTTAGAAAAACCCGCCCTTTCGTTCACTGAACGTACCCGAGCTAAACTTCAAAAATTTATTTCGGGTACACCGGGCCTCGGAATCAGGTGCCGTCAGAAACTGCATACTCGTAAAATCCCGAAGAATTTCAGAAAAAAATTTCCTTGAAATTTAAGGGTCTTTAGACACCCTAATATTAACCAATGAGGGTATAGCCACACCTGGTCAGCTGTATAGAACCCATTTTTGTGAAATAATATTTATTATTTCAATTACCAGTTGTTTTACTTATGATAATATCACACTATACCTAAGATTTTTTATATTGGATATTTTTAGGGGCACTTTTGGTTGTGTCCTTATAGGTTTTACTCAAACCCATGTTGATAACCATTTTACTTGAGAAGACTTCTTAGTTCCATTCAGAGGAAGGTCTTGGGCCCATCTTTAGGTGGTTGAGTTATGGGGATCGATTTGAGTTAGGAGATGAGACCATGAATGGTCCCATATCCCAAGTTTTTGTAGTCTATTTTCCTTCTTTATTTTTTATTGGATGTTCTTGGTTGAACTACTAGTAGATTTTACAATATGTATTCTTGTATTACATTACTCTCATCATTTTATTATATAATTATAGTTGTTATTTGTTTAATAATGTCATTTAACTATGATGTTATAATTTATTTTTTAGATCTTATGATGAAAATTGATTATATTAATTATACTTTATTTTTTTACTATATTTATTAGGAGGGTATATTCTCACCACTTCTTACATAGACCCTTATCACTGTTCAATAACCTCTAATATAATGGTAAGTGATCATGTGGTTTGTGGAAACTGGTTTGGTCACAATAGAGGTGAACCAGATCGAGGATACTAAAAAGTGGTATCAAAGCCTTGTTTATTTTTGCCTTTATATTTTGGATATATTAAATATATATAGGTATGGTTATTAATTTGGATGGATGATATGTATTGTTACTAAATATATCCAGCATGAGAATAAATCTAAGATACTTTGAAGTTGGGATTATTGTTTTGGGCTTTCTCTATTACAATTGAGCTATTTTTATTATTCCAATTATTATGTTTTTAGTTTACTGATTTACTCATTAGGATCTTGGTTTACGGTGGAAATTGGTGTTAATTCATCCATCATATTTTGCATGTAGGATTTATATACAAAGTCTTTTTCATTATTATGGTTGAGAACCTCGAATATGATATAGGGTCCAGTTATTTAAACTATCAATAATAACTTATATTGTGATTTCCTATATAGATTGATGGTAGTATTCTATTTAGAAAGGATTATATTCTGATTATGTTATTAATTTATAGTAATTGATGCGATAGTCATTTATGTTTTCTTATACCTATCCCGAGATCAAGAAATATTTTCTTGAGTTATGATATAGTGATGTGACACCCTTATGTTACAGGGTGAGGATGATTAGCGAGACATATTTCCTACCAATTAATCATTATAATAAACGTCTTTATAATGGGAAGAAATGATAAGGGTTAGCATCACCGCTGTTCCTTTGGATGTTATTATGATATGAAAGGTGTTGTTTGGTATGTAGTTACCCGGTGAGTAGTTTCACCCTAGAGTGGGTGGATTGGTATGGGAATAAAAATTAACACTATTGATAAAAGATCATAATGGATATTTAGAACATAAATTTTATTATATTTTTAGATCAAATCTAGAGATATGAAGTATGGGTTTTTAACTTAATAGAATAAGTTTTATAGGTAAGTTTGAAGGGCCTAGAGGTGATTTTTAAGCTTTGGATCATCATTAGAAGAGTTTAGTCTATATAGAAGGGTAACTATATTACTTATACATAGGATCAGTTTTAATTGTGTAAGGTATCATGAACGTGATGTTATACCTAGGAATATAGATTCATTCTAGATCTTAAGAATGGACATATTGTTTGTATGATGTTAAGGACATATGAGTGATGTTTGTTGGGATTTTGGATTGGTATAAGGGATGGCCTGAGGTATATTGATATGGATCCATGGGTGGATATCTTTTAGTGGAATGAAAAAAAGAATGTGAGGTATGATATATGTTTTATTAGGATGGCAAGGTTTTTATTTTTCGGATTCTAATATCGATGTAGAGTTTTAGGTTAGTAGCAATGTAGCACAAGGGGGCCCACCTATTTAGTTTTGTGTAATGATTAACCATGGTGGCCATGAACACAATTATAGGTATGGCCTTAATATTTTTTCATAATTTTAGTTAAGAGGATATTCTTACACTATACATGTGTTTATTTTTTTCATTTATTTTGTGAGGTATTGTTCTCTGAATAGGGATCATAATTTTTTAATAGGAATGAACATCCTTGTTAGACTTACGGGATATGCTGATAGATGGATTTTAAAAACTCTTTGAGGTAGAGAGAGTGTGTATTTAGGTCATTTGAATCTTAATTTTATATCATGGTGACCTCATAAATTTATAATGATTTATTTTTAAACCAGAATCATACATATTTCAGCCCATTAGGGAAGCATATTTGGTCTCTTGATACTTATGTAGTGTACAATACCTTGTGAGGTGACAATATGTCATGGTGGGGTCCATGAATCACTAACCATACCAAGAGTTTGATGTTTGGTCAAGTAATATTGATGTATTTTTAAAAAATAACCCTAGGTGTGTTATCAAGTTATAGATGAGGGTAGAAATGAGTGAGACACCTTTTTTGGTTTTGGGGGGTGACCCTTGATGTTATATCACCAACTGAAAAACATTGGGGTGTGGGATATGGCCTCCTGCATGATGTGGGAACTAATGAGGTGACCAATGTATTTATCATTTTTATGTATATTTGAGTGACTTGGATAGATTAGTGGGGCTTTGGGATATTCTTTAATTGTATTTGTGTGAGGTTTGGAATAAGAAAATTGTAAGGAGACTATTAAAGTTGGAGGGATTCTGTATTTGGTTGGAATGTGGGAACCATGTTTTATTGAGAGAGGTCCATATGTTTTCGTTTATTTCTGCTGAGATGAAGTAGATGATGATGTATTATGGTTGTTTTTATATATCAATTTCATGGATCACATGGATTTCATAGGCCTAGAAGTGATGCTCATAGTGTATTTTTTTGGATATGATTAGTGTGGTACAATAAAAATTAGTGTTTGGAAGATTATGAGACGTAATATTGTAAATATTCAATGAGTGATGAGGTGAAAAATTATATTTCATGGAGTAACCATCAAGATAATTTAATTTTGACCCTTTTCAGGTGGTATATGTTGAGAATCTATGGTGACATGTATAGAGAACATATAATAGTTGTGGTAAATGTTCTATATTATCACTTATAAATTAGCTACCCATCTATGTGTGTATATATATGTTTAGTGGGAGAGAAATATATTCAACTACAAAATCATTGATATATAGTATTTTAAGGCAATATTGACTGGTGGAAATATTGGTTATTTAACAATTAGGGGACCAAGACTATAAATTTCATTACTGATGGGAAGTACTAATATGATGCCTTGTGAAATAAGTTTAGGCATTATGTTTTCATAAAGTCTTGAGTGTGAGACTATAAGGTAGAATCCTGATTTTTTTTGTGGTGCTCAGGTGTGATATCAGGTAGGTGGGATTTTGGTTTAGATTGGTTATGTTGATTTTTCTTGTACACCATAGATGTTTTTGGAATTCACAAATTCTGAAGGAGTTGGGGAATCATTTCGGAGTTGGTGGAATTAAATAATTCTATTATTATCAAGACATCCTATTTTTTTAGATATGGTGAGTTCTATAGGATACATAAAATCATGTGTCATGTGTTCTCTGGTATGAGTACTCTTATGTTGATTAAAACATGTCTTTCAAGAAATGAACAATGTGTGTACTACTGGCATGATCATTCCCATTAGGGGATATGAATCTAGACCATGAATCGACTGTCATAGAATGATATGGTTTTTGAGATATGAATATAGAGACTTTTTGGGGATGATAATGGCTATGGTGGAGATGTTCTATTAGACATAAAAAGTTAGTGCTAGTGGAGTTGAAGAGAACACGGTTTTAGGGGAGACAAAACTAGTGTCTTATTTGAGATTTTGGATTCAGATCAATATTTTATGTTTAGGGGAACATTAAATACTGTATTAGATGTTTTCAATACTATTACTCTGGTGGAAGAGGCTTGGTGTGAGTTTTGATGATTTGGATAATTGTAAAATGTAGGTCATGGGCTGTAGAAGGCCATCAGGTGCCCATTTTGGTTCCTTGAATTATAGACCTACTAATTGGGACCATCAGCTGGCCAATTCATTGCATATGGTACCTAGTGGTGCTAAAAAAATTAAAACGGGAAAATTGTCTCTTTAGTTTTTATAATTTTAGAACTATTTTGGGTTCTTCTTATCATAGGTGTGAACAAGAGGAAGCGTTACCTCCTCTCCATCCTCTTTCCCTCTAATTTTTCCCATTCATCTGGGAGGTATTGGCATGATTGTACTCAGGAGTTTGAGGTATTATCTCACCCTCTACCTCTTCTTATTTCTTACTTTCTCCCTATATTTCAACAGAAAAAATGATGTTTATGATATTTATTCAAAAAACGTATGGTGAAATTGGATTGGTTTATTGAGGCTTCTATTTGTCTTGGATAAAGCAGGACCCCAAATAATATTCACATGGGGTTTCATGATATTTCTTTATTATTAATTTGGTACCTTATTTATTTTGGATTCTTTATAGAATTAAAATGCAATCAATTGATGAATTTATGTCAAGTGTTATGTATTTGGTCGATTGTAGTATCAAAGGTGTTCTAGGAGTTTTCCGTAATATTTTGGGATTGTTATTCCATCCATTGGGTTATTTCTTAGGCTATTCTTTTTTAATTAATGATTAATTATTATTTTAATTGATGTTATTTTTTTATAATTAATCAAGTGGATGTTTGATGGAACTAGTTCATTGTGGATTAAGCTGAGGGTTGGTATAGTTTAGAATGCGATTAGGTGATGGATGTTGAGAATCTCTTGATGGAATAACTTAATTTTGATCTAGTTGGTCTCTAATATTTCTTGACAGTTTAATCATGGATTCATGTGACATGTGATATGTGGTCTCACTAACCATGTGTGATTGACCAAAAACTAAATTGGATTTCCCTCCCTTGAATCCTATGAGTTGGGTTAGAAAATCTTGAACAATGAGGGACCCTTAAAATACAATTATTTTATTCCATGGACCATGAAGTCCCTCAACATTAATTAATGTGTGATGGACATCATTATTGAGACTCAATGGGGATTGATTTGAGTTTTTCTGTGATACATAGGGCCTTGATTATGATGTTTTTCTACTTGACATATAATAAGTGTTTAATTAATAGAGATAGGTGTGATACATTAAATTTATTATTACTTGAGAGTGATTATATTTTAATAAGTCTATTTCTGTCTTTTATTTTGGTGCAATTTGATTCCATGGCTACCAATGGCCATGAGGTGGAATTAAATTGTTAGGAATTATGGCCTTTATAGACAAGGGGGATGTATCCTTGGGTTTCCCTGACTTAGTAAACCTATAATAGGTTCCATTTTCCTCCTAATAGTGTGACATGTGTGTGATTATATGATTCCATCTTAAGGCTTGACCTATACTAATCATTAGTTATATTTGGTTATCCATTTTAGCTTATATGATTATCGAATGCGGTATATGTTCCTACCCCATATGGATTATGGTAACTGAGTGGGTTATACCTTAGTTATTGAGAATGGATCTAAATTTTGAATGTGGGGAAAAATATATCATATATTTTAAGTGAGTTGAATGTTATGATAATATCATTATGCCTTGCATATTTTTCCCCTAATTATCTATCAATTATTGAATCATGCATTTTTTATTATACTCTGAGATGTCATGAATTATTTTATTGTCAATGGTGTGAGGTGGATGAGATGGATTTTCTTAGTATATTTAAATATAGGATGACCTTGGCATTCATTATCATGCTTCATATGGCCTGGGATGACATGACCACTTATATTGATAGAACTTAAGGCTTGGGATGACATTCGCAATGTGATATTATGATTTGTAGTATATGAAACATATACCAATTACCAAATGATGAATTAATCAAGGACATTATGGAAATTATGTAATAATCATGTGGCTTGGTAAATGCTTCCCAATTACCTTAATATACTAATGGTATGGAATGGAATGCACAATATCGATTTATTTTGGTTCTGTGGGATGATATGGCCCGTTACACTAATGATTCCTATGACATAGGATGGAATAACCATTGGGTTGTTTGGTAATGTATTGGATAAATGTCACACATATGTTATATTATGTATTTTGGGATGAAATATCTATATTGTGATGAGATCATGACTAGGATAGTATTCCCTTTATTGGGGTATATAATTCCCATCAAACCACAGAATAAAATTCCCACATAGAATTGGTAATTATGGTGAAGGGATACTAAGCCTAAGTATTTTCTATTACCCTTGGAAGTGGGATGTAATTATCATGGTGTGATACTTCCAATGAAGTGGAAGTGATTCCCTTTGGAGAATGATTATTGTGGGATGTACTACATGCAAGAGAATGGTTGTTATTGGATGTGATTCCCTCTATTATGATGTGTTAAGGTATTACAGATTATTTTTACCGTTATGAAATACCTATGGATAGTTTTTCTATACCATCACATGATGATATGGTTGTGATATGATTCTTATTTGAGTGTGATTGATCTGGGATTTCATACCTACCTGTGGACTATTTTTATTAGGATATAGTAATTATTGATGTATGTTACTCAGGGATGCTATACCCACTTATGAAATATTGATACATGGATTCTATATCCAATGATATGAATATATTATCATTATATTCTACCCATGTATTGGTAATTGTGATATGATGAGATAATATAACCAATTTTCATTGAATTAGGATGTGGTGCCCAGTGAATGATTTTATAATATGTTTTCAGATACCATAGCCTTGATTGAAAAAGGTATGCTCACACCAAGGTATCTATGTAGTAATCATGGATGTGAAATAATAATTATTGATTCCATATCATTTTATTTTTTTATAAAGATATCAAATTATATGAGCACCTTCTTATACCAGATATGTTTAGCGACACAATTATGGTGGACTATTGATTTATAATCAAACATATTCAGTAAGTACCATGGTACACTAAAAGACTTTTTAGTTATAGATATAGGTAGGTATATGGATCTTTTTTGGATGGTTGAGCTATTTATTTCAATTGGATTCAAGATATAGGATTGGGTAGGGTCTCAGGTCTAGGTTATTGTTGTATTTTTTATTGTTTATTTTAGATATCCTATTTTGATCATCCCACTTTTGACCTTTCCAACATGTATACCTATATGAAATTATTGAAACACTTTTTTTTATTATATAATGGATGTTTTTATTTTTATACTATTGGAAAGTATCTATGATGTCTGATTTTATATACCAAATCTTTTGATGAATTTTTATTATATAACCTACACTATGTCTTATGGCTATCAGTACTAAGAGGGTATATCTCCCCATTTACCAAATAATCCCTCACTATTGGTTAGAAGCATTTGATACACGAGGAGGAATGATTAATTTATGGGGCCCCCAGTTCGATCATAATATAGGTGAATGAGATTTGGTATGCTACATTTTATGTAATTTTATTTTGTGTAGAGATATATTAAATCATAACTAGTCCTTTTAAACATTTATCTTTGATAAATAATATTTGATCAAAATATTCATTGTCTTTGAATGATGAACCATATTGTTACAAAGATAAATAACACATGAGTTATCATTTTTTATTGAAATTATTGAATTCACCTCAACTCATATATCTTTAACCCACTATTTCATCCAAATATTTTCATTCCAATCTTGAGTATCCTATATATATTTAATTTCTAGAGTGTTCAATAAATTAAAATCTCAATTCTTGTAAATCCAAGAAATTTACAAATATATAAGATAAAATTCATCCAATAATGTTCACATATTATCATATTCTCAACCACAAAAAATCCATATATGTAAATACCAATAACGCATACCATGATATTCAATTATAAAACAATCCAAATTCTATTAATCCATTGATATACTGTAGTATCTTTTTTTTGACTAGAAAGTGTCTTTATTTGAGATAACTTTGACACCATAAAACTTTATAATTAACAAACCAAATGTCGGGTCTTAGCATAAATATGTATAGTAGTATCCCAAAAAAAATCCTATATTCTACTACAAAAAGATATTTTTTATTTTCGTCTTTTAATAAATTGATATGAGTAACTACTGGTTTTTTCATAACCCGAGAACCCACTATTAAAAATATTCTTATCACTTTTTTTGGAATATTTATATTGATAAATAGAAGTTCTAATCCTCCATTTCAAAACCTAAAAAAATGAACACATTTTGATTCCCCAAACCTTCCAATTTTAAAATCACTCCTATGGAATTCAAAAAAAATATTTTCATTAAGCATTAATAAATATTTTAATTATCATGTCATGAACATAAATGTTCAATAGAATCCATTTATAATTATGCTAAATTTCATAGATATTATGATAAAATACTCTAATGTGGAATCTGAGACTTCTCTAGTTTTATTCATTCTTTTAATACCACGATTTTGTTACATAGGTCAACCTATAAAGTGATTTCTTCAATCTACACCCATATTTCTTATATTTATGTATGAAATCTATCTGGCTATAGGACACAAAATTTCACTTCAAGGAATTCATTGAGAATTGATAATCTAAAATACATTTAGAATAAAATAATACTCTTTGGTACCATAGTATCCAATAATAATTGAATCATTTATAATTTAAAAATTAGAGGAAATTTCTCACGCACATTGATACCTTTAATTTGAGAATAACCCTTATATATGAGACGTTCCTTGTTTTGAATCACTTTACCTTCATCATTAAACAATTTTTCAAAAAAAACTTGTTTATAGTAAAGTGTTTTTCCTTTTACCTCAAATTTTTCCCCAATTCTAATTTTAACACCTTGAGAATTCATATTAAGTTATTTTCTTTAAAGTAATTCAATAGTTTGTGCTACACACAACACCGAGTTTGAGGACAACATGATTTACTAAACTAGCCGTTCAAAAAACAATTATGAATAATATTAACTGAATTTTGAATTTTATATACTCTATAAAATTTTAACGTCCATATTATTTGTTTCTTAGACATAATATGAGAATAAATTCAATTTTTCAGATAAAAGAAGTATTTTTCAAAAAAATAAATTTTACCTCATTTTAATAGAGAACCCTTTTTAAATCAAATATTTGATATTTTTCTATATTCAATTTGAAAAAATAAACTTTTTATTTATAATCAGGTCATAAAAATATAGTTTGGATAAATTTTCGGTGCTTTTCTGATAACATTTATATTTTGATGAATAGTAAAAAATACTAAATTTTAATTGAAAACAACTTTTTTATTCATAATAATTTATAGTGTTAAATTATAAATTTAAATAGTTTTAAATTATAATTATATTATATTTGTATTTTTTAGTTGAATTTTGGTAATTTGAAGTAATTTTTCAATTAAATTGGATATAAACACATATCAATCTTTTGATAGTTTTTACTTCTCAAAAACCCACTTTCTGGTTTTGACAAGAGGAATATTTTTTTAAATGAATTAATAAAATGTAATGTTTAGAATTTTTTAAAATAGACATCATTTTTTAATTCGGAATATCAAAATTATCTTTCGGTGAATTTTTGTTATTTTTCTAAAAACATTCAATTTTTGATGAATAGTGAAAAACACTGTTAATGTTTTAAAGGACTTTTTATTTAAATAATTATTTGTAATTTAAATTTATTTTAAAGTAAAAATAGATACATAATACCTATATTAGTCTAATTTAATTAATTTAAGTCATTTTATAATAAGATTAGATATATAAAATTTTATTGGACTTTTTACCATGTTTACCCACCTTCTAGGCACATTTGTAAATTTGCATAAAACATAATTTTTCCACTTATGTGAGTTTGAGTTCAAAAATCCCAGAGACATGGTTGAAATCAGTAAGTAAAATTTGGTTCAATAGGAAGAAAATAAGTTTTTGTGAATAGTAACTTTTGAATTTTATTTACCACAGTTAAAAGTGCATAGGGTAGTTAAAGGTAAAAATTATATTATAATTACGGTATCACAAGTCATAATTATATTGTATAAGTGTATTTAAACAAAAATAAACTTTAGGAAAAAAATATGATCCTATTTGATCCACTTGGATTAGATTAGGACATTTATTATATTTTATTTAAAGAGTTAAAAGTGTTAAATTCCATGCTTAATAACAATTTTTTTTAATATAGGGTTAAAAATAAGATATATTCGACTATAAATATTAATTAGAAAGATAAAATTATTTACTATATAATGGTATTTTATTAATAATTTTTTAGATATTAAATAATTAAATTTTATTATGACACAATGATGATGCAGTAATTACTTTATTAATGAATGATTAAAATAATTGATATTATAAATATCGAAATAAATGTAAATTGAGACTTTTGAGGCATTAAACTAATTTTATAGGTTTATATGAAATTTTAGGGTTGATTTAATATATTTTTTCGATGTAATCAAGTTTTTTTGAATTTCAAAAAAACCAAATACTAAATAGTGTCAAAATTTATATAAATGAGTTTTTAAAACAAATACTATATTATTAAATGAAATAATATTACTAAAAATATAAGGTTTTTCCAAAGGACTTATATAATGATATATATGCCATTAATGAACCACTTTTAGTTTTATTATCATTTTATAGTATGTTTATTGACCATGTAATATAAAAATACAAGAAAACATGGTAAAAATTAAACTATTTAACTAAGAATTAAATCTAAAAGATAAGGTAAATATGGTGGCCTAAACTTGTATATAACCTATAGTTTGAGAATATGTAAACCCATCCCCACCTTAGCATCGAAATAAATCTATTGGGATCTATTAGAAACCAAAAATGGTTTTATAATATAATAATATTTAATGCTTTTCCTAAAGTGACTCTCACCTCTCTTATAAAAGGGTACTTCCCCTTCTCTCAAATTCACACATCCAAAGCCATTTGGATCATCCAAACCCTGCTCAAATATCCTCCCAAATACCCTCCCTTTAACCTAGAGGTGTTAATTTGATCATATATCCGACGTAAAGATCCATTTTGATCAAATCAAAAGGAAGCACCAAAAGAAGAGGTAATAATTTTAGCACCTATTTAAAAGTTCGTTTCTTCTTCCACATACTATTTATTTGTTATTTCCATAAAAAAATAACAATGAGTATAATTTATTTAAATAATAAATATATCATGTTATTCCAAACCTCATTATTTGGATGGGTATAATAATGAGTATAATTTATTTAAATAATAAATATATCATGTTAACTATTCTGTATATATGATATACCATCCAATTATATACAATTTCACCAACAATAGAATGATATTGTCGCTCATGCTTGTGTACAGATTACCATCTCCACAAACGTGATGAGATTCATTTTCCATCATAACCATTCAAGAATAATTTTCATTTTTTGATTTAAAATAATTTTTATGATCCAAATATCATTTTGGATATGATTAAAATACATCCTATCCATAACAAACATGACTTATGCGGCAAAACATATAAAAATAAACGAATCAATTAACACCCAAAACAATGATACTACTGAAATATTATTAACAAATAAATATTATAAGACAATATATGATATCATATTTATGTATGCGGTTTGTGTATAATTTAATAACAATTATTTAACTACTATAAAGTATGTTAACATAACCTCAACTAAGGAAAAGTACAAGGTAAGGGGTTTTCATTTCCCTTTTATTCTCGTGAGATTCATGCTATATTTGCCACAATTTTCTTTTGTGTGGTGTATGTACTACCCATTATTGTATTATTTGTGTAATAAAAATTAATTTATAGGAATTTACATCATTGTTTTATAATCCTTCTTTAATGGGGTGTATGTTTTGTATGTTTCCAAATTAGTAAAGGAATATCTAATTTTAATTTCAACTCATTCGGTCTTATGCACACTTCATTCATTATTTTACTCCAAGATTATGTGAAAAATCACTATTTATTTATTTAGTAATTTTCACTTGACCTTTTGTGGGTATTAATTTGATACACATAATCACTCCATTGATAAATTCTAAATAAATTGATAGGAAATTGATAAAGGTAATCTTAACTCAATTTCCATTCATTGATTTAAACATTCAAGTCATTGATTTTGTTTTTACAAGAATATGTTTGAATGTACTCTAATATATTTACACTAAATATCCAATCATGTTGAGTGTATTTACATTTTTCACACATAATTATGTCATTGAGTTATCTTTAATCTAAGTATACAGTCTTTATAAGGTATTTCACCTCAATTTACATTCTATTGAGACTTCTTTGTTGTTATGTGCCAATTCACTTTTTTATGGTGTATATACTGTCCTTTGACATATTATATCATGAATCCATTTATTATAATGATATTATAAAGTTTTTATTATTTTATTCCTCAATTATTTGTATTCAATCATCTCTCATTTTACCAGGAACTCTTTAAATGAAATATCATTTTAAAGATTTATTATTATAAATCATTCTCATTAATGTCCATGTTTTAAAAACAGTTTTTAGGATTTATTTATATGTACATGAATGCATTGAAATTAAAATCAATTTTAAAAGTTTCAATGTGGTATGGGACACTTTGATTCAAAAATCTATTTCTAATAGCTTCTTGATAAATAGTGAGACTTTTAATCATTTTCAATAAAAGGGGAAATTTCTCTCAAATAGTTCTACTGATTATTTTCATCTATGTCAATATCCTTCATTATTCTTGATTGAGGTTGATTTATTATAATTCAATATTCTATATTGTACTGAATGAGTTATTTTTGAATATGGATATGTTATTTTTATACCATTCATGGTTTGTTTTTAATGTATTGCCATTTTGTAAGCTAGTTTTAATACGAATGTTTAGATTATGTTCTACCATTTTTATATTAGGAATTTATTGGAATTATTAAGTGACATGTGGGGGCTGCTATATCCTCTCGATGCATTATTAGGTCTAATGAGACAAATCAGTGTCTTGGCACAAGGTCTTGAAAAAATTTTATTTGTAGTCTTAGCATGAGGCCTTGACTATGTGGTTATGATGTCCGACATTATGCATTCCATAATTATGAAATTAGTTATTACATGTGATTATTCAACTAGTAGAATATCCATGTGCATGTTTATATGGTAATGTTTGATTTATTTTTTCTGAATTATGTTCAAGTTTATGTTTAAAAAGCTATTTTTTATTACACATCTTGCTTTAAAAGTTTATAGCACCCGGTAAGTTGTTTACCCTTTCTGAGAATCTAAGATCACCCCTTTGTTATGTTTTCTTTTTCCCAAATTGTGAGTAAGTATATTATGATTGACCTGAAGGGATAGGCTAAGGGATATAAGTGTGTTCAAATGGGACACAATGTTGTTGTTTTTTTATTTCATGATGTAATGTAAAACTTATGTATATATCTAGTACATCCAAGGCTACTAAACTAATAAGTCTTTCGAGACTTGATCTATCATGATCATGAAAATTTTATGTAATAATTCACCGACTTTGGGTAATTTGGGTTGGGGCGTTACACTAATTCTTCTTGATTTTCACAATATCTTTATTCATATATTTGATAAAATTTTTATCCTTTAAAGCCTCACCAAAAACATTAGACTCAACCTGATATAAGATTTAGGTTTTTTGTGGAGGATTCTTCCTTATTGATTAAACTCATGATTCTTGGTCACTAGTAATTTTTATTTAGTGATTTAATAAATACTTCAAGATTTAATCATAAATAAAGAACTTGTTTATTTTTCCTCATTTTTAGTGTCTTTATCAAAGTAAGTACCATTCCTTGTGCTAACATTGAGCTAATGAACTTATCAATGATTTCCTATATAATTTTCTCACTATTTTATTGAAACATATTCTTGTTTTACTCACAATCACATCTTAGAATTCAATAATATTTCTATGAAACCTGTTAAAAAACTTGTACTCTCTTATCTTTTAAGAGTAGTTACAAAAAATATCTTCATTTTCATACAATTAAAACTTCTTATGACCTTTCACCGTATTAAGATTAAAATATTTACATTTCACTATTAAAAATAATCCAAATGTTGGATAATTAACAAACCACGTATCACATGGATACTTTTCTTTACCGATACACAATAAATATCTTCTTTTAAAATGGACTAATATAAAAAATGTTACCTTTAAAAATACATTTTTGGTATTTTTCTATTAACATTGTCTGATCTATACTATTAATTATCATATTTTTCCTCTCAACTAACCTTATTTTTTGGTGTTCTAACTACAAAAACTTGGTTCCTTATGCCCTCTATCTTGAGACACTCCTCAAATTGGATATTGAGGAACATATTTCCATTTTCAATAAAAAATTTAAATATTTTCTTCTCATGTATATTATCATCTCGCATGTGACAAATTTTAATGTAATTAAAAACTTATGACTTGTGAGTGATCACCATTAACCGTAAAATCCTATTATTACCATATATGATTATAACATATTACCACTTCCCATTAATGGATCTGGGTGATATTGACCCACAAACATCAACATGAACTAATTCCACCAAAATTTTCAACTTATTATCTTCCCACTTCCCTATCTTACAAATAATCATTCCCTTTTAAAAGACATTATATAAGTGAGTATAGTATTGTATAGGATTATGGATGTCTTTATCTCATTTATGTTGTAATAACTATTTAAAGGAATTTTAGATCAAGTGTCCATGTTTATTCCACAATATAGTTTCAACTCGATTTGATAAAAATCATATGTATTCTTCTAAACTAATGAGGTATATATTCTCCTTTGTGTGGTTTTATTGCATTGTAATTATAGCTTTTTTACTTTTATCGTATAATTATTCTTAGCAAAATTTACTGAATGAATTAATTCAACCAATTTACTAAAGTTGATTAAATTGGTACTATAGCCTTTAACTAAAAATAAATATACTCTTCTAATATCTTTTCCTCTAATTTTTTCCTCCATATAGTTAATGATTTTTAAAACATCGTCATTAGAAAAAAAACAAATTACTTATCATTCCTGATTCTAGTTCAAAATCCCCGTTTTCTTATCATATTGGAGGTGAATCCACTATCAAGAATCCACAGAACATGTAAATATACTTCTTTCAAATAAATTTTGTTAACTTCATCCCCTCAAAACTTCATTCTTGACCCAAGACTTTGACTTATCATCCATTTGTGGTTGATTTTAATTTTTTTCCTCAATATATAATGGGTTTTATTCATCTTGAAAAGCTATAAACTAATTTTTCATTATTATATTATTTAATGTTGTATTAGGCTACTTTATACTACCAATTTTTTACTATCATGGAACCTTCTTCTTTATACTTAATGATTAATTTTTGGATTTGTGTCTATATACTTTACAAAAAATACTATCCATATAAAACATACCTAGTAATTGAAGTCATGATCAACTATCTTCATTTATATTTCAACTTAAAGTGATTTGTATCTATATAACACTAGTTTTTAGCATTACACATCTTTCGATGACAAAAATATCTGATCTAAACAATATTTGGAATGTATTTTATACTGCATAACTAAATATTTGGATCTTTACAAAATCAATATTTCTATTAGAAGTGAATTCTTGTAGATTAAATTCTATCAGCAATATATTTACTTAAAATCTTTCTATATACTACACATTTCATTTTAAGAAGACCATTGTTATAGTAGACAATATTATAACTTATTTTATGGATATATATGTTTTTATATTAATTTATCTAGATTCAAGAGAATATAGATTCCCATTATCATTTTAGTTTTCATTTATCTTTCTTGATATTGAATATTTTTTCTTACCTTGATGGCTTTCCCTTAAATATCCACAATCCATTTTAATTGATCCATAAATGATTTGGTAAAACTATTGATAATTCATTGATGATCTAAAATTTTGAGATTTATATCAATGAATTTATCTAAGTATTATATCTTCTAATATTTTATATTTTTATTATCATCCTTCACCTCAACATTATCTTCTTATTACTACCTTATATAGAGTTTATAATCCTGAATTCCACTATTATATTTCTTTATTCTAGCCCTCCCGACATATATTTATTCAAGTGTTGTATCCAAAAAAACATTGAGGTCTAAAACATATTAATCCTAATTTTCTTCACTATATTTGTGATCCTATATTTTTGGTTTATCTATAACACCCAAAAATATTTTCTCATTGAGATATTTATCATTCTCAATTTCTTCAACTTCAGTTTTTTGATCTAAAATCCTCTTGGGAGTGGAGAGTATTATTTTAAATGAAATTTTTTTGGGTACTAATATTTTCATATATTT
The DNA here is from genome assembly GCA_963277665.1 of Viscum album. Classification (NCBI taxonomy): domain Eukaryota; kingdom Viridiplantae; phylum Streptophyta; class Magnoliopsida; order Santalales; family Viscaceae; genus Viscum; species Viscum album. The sequence continues at coordinate 1,225,087,406 of OY728159.1, forward strand.
AGATTTTTTTTCATGGGACACTCATACTACTTGTTGTATTAAAACCTATTGGTATGATTTGTTGAAAGGTTCCAACTTTCTCACACTAAAAAAAAATATTTTCCTTGAATTTCCATTTTCTTTTTTTATATTTTAGGAAGGAGTGAAATAAATTCATTATCCTCATATTATTTAGGAACATTTTCCTTCAAAATATTATTTATTTCCATGAATTACAAGTTATGAGTTTTCCCCTTTTGCATTAGATCATCACCATCAGTTATTATCTCACATGTGAAAATAATTCTATAAAAAATAACAAATGTATGTACATTTTTATACTTATTCTCAAGCACTAAAACTTTTTAATTGAATTAATATAGAAATACCCTTAGTATAAAATATAAATATTTCATGTCTTGAAATGTTTCTCTATGCCTACACATATCCTCTATAGTGATGTTCACTTGATCAATGTATACACCAATATATTCATTCGAGTGAATACTCAATTTCCCATACTCATTCATAGAACATGTAATATATCTTTATATACTTTTTAGTCAACTTTATAGATATTCAATAAATTATCCAACATAGTGTGTGGGGATGTACATGAAATCACCTTCATATTGATTGCATTATAAAAATATCCCATACCATGTTCATTTCTTTAGAATGTATATCAATATCCTTAAGATCAATTTTTGGTAAGGCTCCACTTTCTATGTTGACAAAAGTTTTTTGAATGAAATAAATTACAACATCCATGACCAATTATTTGAAATAGTATTACATCGAATTATTCTATAATCGAAAGATGTGACCATTGTATATTAGAATTACTTTATGATTTACAACTGATGAAAGGGTTTCCAAAGACAGAACACTCTTTCAATTCATGCCTTATACTATGATACCACTTGTGGGTCCCACCCAAAAAATACTCCTTATAGAGGCTAGGGAGACAAGGTATGTTGATTTAAAATTACCCATCCTAGTGAAATTTTTTGATAGTTAAGAAAACTACTATTCAAACCATCATAACAAAATATGAATGATATAAAGAATAACTAGTGAAATAATCAATTTTATTTGGTTTACCAATATTCAGATACATATAAGGAGAATAAAATTGGTGATGTTATGGTGTAACAAAATATAGTAAGTGAACTTATTGTTTATTATTAATTCAGAGTGGTCTCATGAGCCCTCTAGGTTCATAACCTTTATAAAGTACAAGAACTCACTGATCACTTCACTCATGAATAACTAACTTCTCCTCCAAGTGAAATCATGAACTTACATAAAATAAAAATAAGGTTTTACAGTAATAATGGTATAAATATTTTCCCCATGTTTATCCACTTGATAAAATCCATTATTTTATATGATATATAGCTAAGGATTCCACCTCTTATCTCCTTATTTGTTATTCTCTCATGTCTAGAATAACATTCATGGTCGGATACCTCTTCACATTATTTATTTTATATTAGAATATAACTATAATTTCTAAAAATTATTTCCATCTAAATATTGTTTAAAATATCTATGTTTCTTCAGGTATAAATTTTATATCCATCCATTCATGTTATTCTAATTTTAGTCAAATTTATTTAATTTGGGTCAAAAAATATTATCAAAAATATATGAAATTAAAAATTTATATATTAAATGAAAATTTATCAACCATTGAATAATTTCTACCACACCGACATGGTCACCCTAGGTAAAAATTTTAACTTTAAAATCCTTGACTTCAGAATATTTAAAGCCCATCAAATCTTATTGTTTCCAAATTATAAATACTTATTTATTAAGATCCACTGCAATACATTAATGTGATAAATATAACATAAATCACCTAAAGGTTAAATGTATTTTACCAAAACCTCATCCACATCATGATTATCATTTATATTTTAATATATAAATCATTATATGATCCATGAAGTCTTCTATGTTACAGTAAAATCTATCACCTTGTTTTGATTAATAATATGTTGAGATCAAAAAAACTAGAGCAGTTCCCATTTCAAGACGTTCTATTTAATATCGGGATTTATCTAATGAAAGACACCATCTTCCATGGTATAGAATTTCCTAGATTCCTCATTTAATATATAAATAGAAGGAATATAGGGACCTTTCTAGTGGTCAAAACATTTCATCATATTCTAGAAACCCTAATGACATAAACCTATCATCCTCACAACATAAATTGAGTATTCATTAAACTATTTAATCTCCCTTAACATAGAATTAAAACAAGACATAAATCACTAAAAATAATGAATAAAAATTAACATTATGATATTTAGATAATTTAATAATTAATTTTTCAATAAACACATCCAAAAAATGGAAATGAGTTTATTTTCTCACAAATATCAACTCATCATACATAGATAAATTAACATGATACTCTGATATAGAATAATTTATAAATAATCCTGGAATCTACCAAAATAGAACCTAATAACATATAAGGTCATATATAAACCTTAGGCTCCTCTGATACTAGCCCATCCGAAAAGAGTTTCCCCTACTCTTATGATGCTTTAACTTGTCCCCTTGTTATGGTCTTCCAATATTTTCATGAGTCCTTCACATAGAATTAATCAATGCATATATCTACATCATTTATCCATATATATTTTTGGATATAAAACCACCAATCACTCAAGAGAACCAATAATTTTTTTTATTTATTTAGCCACCTTTCCGTAGTGAAATTATCTGTTAAGAGGAGTAAGGAATGTAAAATTTAGTTTCCTCACTTCACTATATTAGAAGAACTCAAACAAACCCTTCCCATGAAAAATATGAAAATATTTATAAAAAAATATACCTTACTATTCATTTCATTTCCTCTTCTAAAATTATCTACAATCTTTATACTACATACTAACATATTTATTATATGGTTGAATAGAATATTTTTTATATTTTCCTAATATAGAATAATGTCTGACTAGTGTTATCTCCTTTGAAGATATTCTATAGTTATTCATTCAATACCAAATCACTTAATTTATTTGTATATTTTTAAAATTTTTTGTAAAAAAAGAAATATGTGGGTTTGAATATGGAAGAAAAAATTGAAAAGAAACATGTAAATTAAAAATGTAGGTAGAATGAATGAGGTTAGTAAGAAAGAACTTGGTCCTGGGGTTGGATACTTTGGTTTCTTCATTATCTATTATTATTTTTCAATTATATTTTATAGTCCATTACATAATACATGAAATACTACCCACTAATTTGAGTTTCAAACTTATCCAACATTTGATATTTCTTCACCACACCAAATATCACCCCCTCCAGTATCCAAGGTTGATGAACAGACTCCATTATATTCATGACACATTTAGGGACATGACTCCACCGTATTCCATTTCACCCCTTAAATACAATAAACTCTATATTATGAAGACATTTACCATTAAAAGGGATGTAATTAATATTTTATTGATATTGGAATGAGTTTTAGAGTTATATTAAGGTTATATTGATGATCACCACACTGAACCTTAACAGTCCTTTTACGCTCACCATAATAGAATAAAAACATGTAGAGTTGAAAAGATAGAATTTCGGACCACTGAGAAAACCTACCCCAACTAAAATCCTTGGGGCATTCCCTCACCATATTGTTTGTGAGAAATCAGAGAAAATAAATATAAAGATAGAACAAGTTAGAGAAAAAAAGAGAGAGATAATTAAAGATAGATAAAATAGGAGTGTGAGGACAAAAATCGTCATAACTAATTAAATATTCAAATTTTAGTGAAGTAAAATATAAAACATAAAAATTCTAATATAAAATTACTAAAATTGGCCCCCCAAAAATACGCATCTTGTAGACTTAAGAATCACTTTTCAAAAGTGGACTCCTTCTCTTATTTATAGAAAACACCTATTCATTTATCATTTTTCAAATCTAAACAATATTTTCCAGTTTTATTATTATTCAAATTATTATTCAAAATTTGAGTAATTTACTCACATTTAATTATTTTGAAGACCACAAATTCAATATTTATTTTTAAATATCCATAACAACTTTACAATTAAACTCATTTAAATTATCCACAAGATCATAGAACTATAATTTGACATATCAATTTTGTAGAGTATAACTCATCTAAACATGAAAAATTTCTATTATCAACTCCCCCTTCAACCGTAGGTTGAACCATGATCCATGTGGATGATCATTATTTTTAATCCTAGAATAACAGTTCATGTATCAAAATATTTAATTCAAAGAATATCAAAATATAAATTTTGAAAATAATTTTTTTTATAAACTTCCTCACTCAGGATGACCTTAACAATGGAGAATATGCCATTTTGATAGGAATTTTCAAATGAGATAACCTTTACACGAGGGGTTCTAGTGAACTTTATGAAATTCACTAGTTTTTTATTACCATGATGTAGAGTCTAGATAATACTTATGTATCCTAAAATATTTCAATATTGACCTTAATTAGGTGTATTTAATCTTATTTTGATATAGTTTTAATTAAAAAAAACCTTATCCAACAACATTGACCCTTACATATATGATCCAATAAATAATCCCTTTACATTCATGGTCCTATCATGGATCTATTTATATGGATGATACTCATGTAAATTCAATTAAATGGATCATTCTGATGTAGATTCCTTTACATTAATTATTTTATGTGATTTCAAACAAATTCATTTTTTTCCTATTTTACACAGGATGTCCATACATCTTAATGTAAGACCCTAACTAAATTAATTCATCAAATTACCTTCAAAATAACCTCCAGTCATCCTAAAATAATTATTAAGACAACCAAAATTAAATATATGATTTATTCTAATCAATCCAATGATAAAAGAAATCGTTAATAATAATGTTTTAATCCATTATCGTAATTAAATTCTACTGATTCCTAAAATTAATAAATGTTACAATTACCCATAAAATGATAAAATTGAGGGATAAAAGGCATTAAAATTCGAAATGAAATTAATGGAAATAAATCTATATCAATTCTAACACACTTAGATATTTCACATTGGGGAAATCATCTTATAATATAGTGAAAAATGATATCTCAAGATATACACAAAAACAAGTTATAATTCAAAAAAACCAATGTAATATCATGCATCTTATATTGATCCTAATTTTAATTTTTCTTAGTGGTCATAAAACTCCATGAAATTTCATATTAATCCCCATGTGTATTTTTTTATTCCTTATATGTGTATCTTTATTCACTCAAGGATTTCAATGTGGATATTTTCTTATTCTAAAGAGCATGTATGATTTCCATAGTCTTGATGCCTACATAGAATCTTCATATCAGAGAGTCATAAAAATTTGTGAATCATGAGGAATTTACCCATGATATTCTATGGCTAAAATATTTGTAGGTTTTAAATATTTAAAACCATTGAGACATTATGATGAGGGTTATGGTTATAATATGAAGTAAAAAGAATGAAAATAGTTTATACTCAACAATGGATCCTCATTCACACTATTTTAAAATATATAAACCTCCAAACACCTATTTATATTTTTGGTAACCCCACACTTTGAAAAATTTAGCAACAACTATTTTTACTTAAAACTTTAACCCTTTATAGTGTTGTTTCTTCTTCGATAAATATATTAAGGTTTTTTACAAAATTGAATTTTTAATGGAAAGAGAGGCATAATGTTCTTTAAAATATTGAGTGACTTCTAGCCCAACTTTAAATAATGTTTTTTATCCATCCTCATATCATAAAATCATATAGTTTCTTCCCATATGATAGTAGTTGTAATTTAAAACCATAAAAACACCATTTTTAGAGTTTTTAAAACACCCCAATACAATACATTCCCCCTCGTCTTCTTACTTGATATTTAAACCATATTCAAAAATATTACTTCTAAATCAGGTTTAGAAGTGATAAATGGATTTTAATTTGGATATCTAAAAAGATATTTCATAGAAACCAGAGTCTTAATAAATTCTCATACATAAGGGAAGGCTTGAAAATAAAAGTTCAATATAAAAATAAGATTTTCAAAATAGTGACTCAACCCCTTTGTACAAAATTCAAGAACTATAGAAGTATATAATATAGAAAAATATTCTCTAGATTTTGTAACATGAATAAAGTATCTCAAGAAGAAAATAAATATAAAGAAGTTAAAAAATTTGTTTAGGAACTTTTAGAGTTTAAAGAGAATTAAAACATTAGAGAACACTAGTGCATATGAGTTTCTCATTTGATCAAACTAATTAAATGGGAATATTAAAAATAAAGAAACAAAATTCCATTTTATAAATCATTTAAAACCATTGAAATTAAAATAAAAATTATTTTTTTAAAACACCAAGATATTATAAATTTTTACAAAGTATTGACTAAAGTTAAAGATTCCAAAAAACACTATAAAAATACGATATAGAAAAATAAGCATGGAAATCATAAATAGGTTGGTACCAATCCCATAAACATAAATTGTTACTGCCCTATTTTGATTTAAGAATGATATTATCAGATTTTCATATATAATTAAATTATCCATTATAAAAAATAAGGTAAAAGAATTAATACAACCTAGATTATTGGTAGTGGAAGGTAGAAGTTATACTCTTAGATGCTTCTCATTTAAAGAAAACAATTAAAATAAAAAAACATGATAAATTTATTAAATGAAAAAATAAAAACAAATAGAAAGAGAGAGAAAATTTATAATTCTTGGTTTATTCCCACAAAGTGGGTACTAATATTTTTCTTCACCTAGAAAGAAATTTCCCTCCATTATCTAAAATTTGATTGTGGGTTTGGTGTTTATTATTTAAACCAGCACATAACGTTCATTTGAATAATTTCTAGCGTACACTACTTATAAAGGACTCCATGGATAGTGTATTATAAGTCCATCCATAGAGTAATTTGGTATAACTTATATGGTGTGGTTTGAGACCAATTGGTCTATCTCATTTTCATGGGCCACAAATTTTTGACAACATGTTCAATATCCAGGGCTTACTCATAATGTGATGTATTAATATAATTATTAAAGGGAATGTTAGTGAAAATCTTAATTTTAATGAAATTAAATCTTGATGAATTTGTATTAAAATATTACCCCTTAATGTAGAAAATGTGTGTAACAGTTTATTTAGGTAATACCACTGGGAACTATTCATTTACCCCCTTAAGAATATGTTCAATGGGTTTGGGTAGCTTTAAGTATTACTCATTAGGTGATTATTTATGTTTATCTTCAATATATATAGAAATTCATGTATTGAGAAAATCTAAAAAATATAAAGAGTGAGAGGTGATTCTCATTTATTTTTTAATTAAATTTAAAAAAATGAGTTTAAGGAAAGATTATTTCTTTAAGTTAGTTTATATTAAATTTATTATTCATTTCTAAATTCGTCTTAGAGTTTTATTTCCATGGTTTGAATAATATTGTTAATATCCTCTAATATATCTTCAAAATCAACCATTTTAGTGGGTTTTATTCGAAATATAGAGAGTATAAATAATCCTATATATGATTCTTAAAATATCGTAGAATCATATTTCAAGTTAGATTCCAAAATGTGATTCCATATAAACATTATTAGACTCCAATATTTGTGTAAGCAGACAAGTTTTCTTTAGAAATATCCTATAAAAATGCATGATAATGGTATGGTACCAAATATCCAACTAATTCCTTCTCAGCCTCCTTAGGTCCTTTAATATAAAGGATGATTTTAGGGATATATTCCACTAAAGGGTTGAGTTTTTTGTTTTTCCAATTCCTACTCAATGGATTTTAGAATGAATTATTTTAAAATATTCATGTGGCCTGTCACCTCCTATATACCATCTCAAACCATTTTCAATAGGTATTATCTATCATCAAAAACTTATATTTATTCTTGTTCTTAACATGAGAGTAGTTATTCCAGGAAAAATAATCTAATTTTTAATGCATATGAAATATATATTTTTATTTTTTTATTAAAAAGTGAATTATTTAAAAAAAAGTGATATGAAATAATAATTTAAAGATTGATCGACTCCCAGGAAGTAGTATCAAATTTTTAAACACCTATAGGGGAGAGGTATAAAATATTATTTATATTTTTTAATACAAAAAAGTTAATGTATTGGGTTATCTCTCTTGAATATATTTTATATTCAATTAATCACTTATCAAGCACTTAATTTTTTTGGATTTTTTATATTTTGTGAAAACATTGAAAATATTAGGAATTGAATATGGAATGAAAAATAGAAAAGGACTATGAATTTTAAAAAATTAGATAGAATAAAATAGTTTCTCAAGAAAAAAAACAAGGACCTGAGGATGGATAGTTTTGTTCCTTCATTATGAGTTATAATTTTATAAATTATATTTGATAGTACATCCTATAATATTTGAACTAAAAATCTCTAATTTGAGTTTGAAACATTACTTGATTAGTATACATATTTATCACACCAAACCTCACCTCCTATTTTAGAAAATGTTGATAAACAGGTGTGACAAAATGTGATACACCTTCGACGAACCTACTCCACCATATAATGCATCATCCCCTGAACACACACAACTCCATAATGTTAATAGAAATTATGATATAAGGGAGGTAATTATTGTTTGGTAAAGAATAAAATGAGTTTGATTTGAATGTCATGGTGAGGTTGATGATCACTTCACTAAACCATAAAAATTCTCTCTCCATCACTACAAAAATAATACACACTTCAATAATTGAAAATAAATAATTAAAAATGCTAATAAAACCTCCCCCAAAGTGAAGCCTTTGGTCAGTCATTCACCATAATGAGTGTGATAAATCATGGAAAAAAATACAGGATAGAAAATCAGAGAGGGAGATGAGATAATTTATTTAAATTAATGAAATATTAGTAATATAGTGATGGAAAAATAAAAAATAGTGAAAAACTAATAGAAAATATTAGAAGCAGAGCTCCCTGCAGACCACCTAACATGAAAACTCATGAATGAATTCTCAATAGTAGTGGAATCCTATTCTTTATATGGAACTCCAATTTATTCAAAATTTTAAAGATCTTAAAGATGTTTCCCAGTTTTATTCTCAATCAATTATTATTTAAAATATCAGCTAATTCTTTCCATTTAATATTTTTGAAACCTCGATCTTTCTTATATATTTTAAATATCTACATAGACCACAAAATGAAACTACTTTGAAATATTTGTGTGTGCATGGAACTTGGATTTGGAATCTGCCATTTGTGAATTGGAACTCATATAAAGATACAATATATGTCTTTGATGGTATTCCTTAAACCTCATTTTGAATCATATTCCATGTGAATGATTATGTTGTTTAATCCATGAATAACAATTCATCAATAAATTTATTTAATTCATTGAAAATAAAAATAAAAATTCTAAAAACCCAATTTTCCATAATCTTCTATACTAATGATAACCATTACATAGGTCAAAATTACCTTTATATGAGCATCACACATCTAAGACTAACCTTTCATAAATGATTAAGTTAAATACCAACTTACATCGATATTCCATTCATTGATCCATTTATGTGGATGATGCTTATATGAATTCTATTACATGGATAATTCAAACTTGTATTCCCTTACTTGAATCATCTTAGGTGATTATGGACTTATCCATTTTTACTTATTTATCACAGGATTTCCAAAATTAGTAATATCATATTAGAACCACATTGGTTGGAAGGAGGACCCTCTAAATAACCTCATCTCATCCTAAAATAATCATTCAAGTGCCCGAAATTAAATATAGGATTTATTTTAATAATTAAAAAGATAAAATAAATAATTTAAAATCATATTTTAATCATTTATCATAATCAATTCAAATTATTCCTAAAACTATAAAATGTGAATATTAACCATAAAATGATAAAATAGTGGCATTAAAATCATTAAAATGAAATATGAAATTAATTGAAATATCATCCATATCACCTATCCAAGAAAGAATGGAAGTCACCTTTCATATGTTAGCTATATCCACCTATACCAATCTTTTAATGATTACCACTACTTTATAGGTTGGTAGTATCAGTATAATAATCCTCCACAATATCTATAGTCAAAACCATTTAATAAAACCAAACACTTTAATGTTTTTATTCATCATCAACTATGAAATGTACTTGAATAGTTCAATGAAATTAAATATAATCTCCAAAACATGCATGTTACTCTATGTGCAAATAATTTACCACCACCACTTCATAGATGGTCACTCCATAAAATATGATCCTAACTCAAACTTATAGGTATATAGATCCCTAAGAAAACATGAATATATAATTAATATTTTCTATATACTCCTCCACAAACTCTTTAATAGTATATCACTTAAATAATATATATTTTAGCATTAAAAAATCTAAGGAACTATCCACATATATCAACCTATGCTCATTATTATTATTTCTAAACCTCTAGATAACCTATACAATAATTCTCTCCAGTTGAAGATCTATATATTCATATTTCACTACTCCTTTACCTCACCAATGTATAATCATATCTCTTCAAAGGGGTATATTCTAAAACAACTAATGAATCTTATTCCTTAAAATCTATTTTTTTACAATTTTTTGAAATAAATTTTAATGAAAATATATAGAACCCAAAAAAAAATATAATATTATTGAGGACTGAGAATCCACATATATATTCAAGTTTCAAATTTCAAATGTGTTGTTATGAAAATTGGGTCATTTCAAGCACAACACCTCCATGTGAACATTACACTGATGTGACCTGATTCCACCAGTCATCACCTTTCCATCACCATTCGTACAGATCACTGTAAGTCCACTGGCCTTTCATTACCACAAATCCACCTTCTCCAAACTCGATTTCCTTTCAAAACTAGTAGCACTAACCCAAATAAAACTTCGCCAGAAACACCCTTATATTTTTTGTGGAATGAAAACAAAATATAAACAAACATTTAATCTAGAAGATTAAATTGAAACCATATAAATTAACACAATCATATTATATCACTAATCACTTTTCAAACATTAAAAAATAAATTACTCCTTAAAATATAGAACAAAGTAACAAAGATAAATGTAATCACACCTTCAAGAAACTTATACCACTCAACCACCTAATCCAAAAATCTAGAAAAAATACACAACACCATACTAATTTGGGTGATAAATAGAATCTTGAAGAAATAGTAGAGCTTAATGAAGACTATCTCTTTAACAACAGGCCATTCCTTCGTGAGGACACTAAATCCCACCTTTGAAACCCCCAAATAGAGAAATCAATAACACCAAAAATGATTACTAAAATAAATAACAATTAAAAAAATAGACTGCTATAAAAACCAGAAGACACCAAATATAGGCTGAAATTGAATATTGGCAATTCCAAGTAGAAAAATATTGAATTATCAACCCACAAATATTGAAACCACTCAGTAAATAGGATACTTGTCCTACTAAAGTGGGCCATGATCATAAAAGAAAAACACTATGAAAATTTACCAAAAAAGCAAACAAAAAGCCTGAAATTACTCCATCATAATAACAATGCCCCTAAGGCACCAACATACAATACCAAAAATGGGTTCTAACAGGATGGGGAATATAAAGAGAGAATACATTGGAGAATGAAAACTAAAAAATTCTTGAGAAAAATAAATATAGGGATAGATAATTATTTACAAAAACACCCAATAAACCTACCAAAAGAAATAGAATCCCAGAAACCCAATCTTAAGGAACATATCAACCTAGCAATAGAGAATAATCAAAAGTAAAGAAAATTAAAGTAAAACCAATAATGGTTCCTCAAAAAATAAAAAGAGGATATAAACATCCCCATGAGTGGCTATGTGAGAAGGAGAATGGGGAAAACCATAGTTTGTAATTACAGGGAGAGCTAAGAGAAAAAAGATCCACTGTTCTTATAAATAAGTAAATATTGTTTTTTTGTTCTTTTAATTATTGTGTTTTTATCAAAATATGAGTATGTATCACGAAGGATCTTACTAAAACTAAATAATTGTCTTATCCTTCATTATCACAAATATTCATATTTTATACTATATCAAGGTAGATTTCTATTCCCTAGGAATATTTTTTCTAAAATTAATTTGTTAACAAAATGTAGCTAATTTTCAAAAAAACACATCATTTGAATAATCACTTTTCAAAAATACAAAACAATTTAAGTATTAGTACTGCATTTCATGAAATAAATTCACTTTTATTTGAAACTATGACTTTTAAAGAAACCCTTATCATTTTAACTATGCTGCATGAAATATTTACTTTTTTTTCATATTATGGGTTGAACCTTCTCAAATAATATTCTTAAAACGTCATCAATAACTCTTATTTAACCAAACATCCTAGTAAATAAAAGTTAAAGAAAATTAAGCTCTATATTTTCAGGGTTATATTTAATATTCCAATCATCCTATTCTCTTTTCATATAAAAAATATCATGAATCAACAATAAACTGGTCCTGATACCATTTTGTAACATGTTGACATGGGTCGCTAAATCTTGGGACCTATGTTTGAATATCAAATAGCCTCAAGCACATCCCACGACTTCTAGAGGCTTCTGTTTAGTAGTGAGTTACAAAATAAACCAATGAGAGTATATTTCCCTCAATAATATTACTAAAAAAATACATCTTAATGTAAAACTTCATTTATGAAAATCTAATTAAATAAATTATAGAAAAATCAATTTTTTTTATAAAATTAAATATTTAAAGAATTTTAGATTAGGCACATACTGACCTAAAATATAATTATTAAACCTTGATCCTCTGACTCTTCTACCATAACTCCAGCATGGAATTAAATTTCACTGATGATGAAGAACAAAGTCTTAATTTTAGTTAAATTATAGTCAATCATGTTTACATATCCACATAAGTTCACATGTAGGTGGTGAGAGTATACTTAATATGAATTCCCAAATTAATCCAATTCACTTCGATTCATAATCTATTATATTATGAAATTAAAAATAACAATAATAAATCAAAATCAATTATTTTCCAAAAAATATTATTTGTACAAACGTAAAAAAATGCATATTAATTTTTTTAAAATTAAACAAATTTACAAATAAAAAAAACCGAGGTATAATATCAATAATTTCGTTATTTATATTTTCTCTTACAAAACCAATTTATTAAAAAACATTCCCTTTTCCAAAATGTTAATAAAACTCTATATATTTTTTAGAAAATATGAAATGTATTTAAATCTAATGGAAAATTATCTTTTTCCAAAATGTTGATAAAAATATCCGTTTTCTAAAAATAATCCCACTTGATATGGAATTATATATCATGATCCATAAATCCATTTTTATTGAACTTTAATAAGGTTTGAATTTCCATTTACACATCCCAATGTATGGCCAAAGCGAGTCTTTTCTTTTGAGTTTCGTTATCCCGACTATCTATTTTTTTAACAAATTACTTCTAAGTTACCATATTTCCTTGAGTGAAACTTAGATGTTTCAAAAATAAGGTCTCAACAAATCCGTTTCAGATGCACAGTCATATAGTATGAGAAATATAACTAATTTTTTTTAAAAAATTGTTTAAAAGAGATCGTATCATAGAGGCCCTTTTCAAAAATCCATTTCCAATAAAAATATATAAACCACCTCCTTAAAATCTTAGCCAATATAAAATATTTAAGTAACCAAATTTTTTTTGAATTCTATAGGATGAATTTAAAAATCAATTTTAATTAAAAATATATATAGTTTTTATAAACTCTAATTTCTATAAAAAATCATCTTGTCAAAAAATATCATATTTCTATAAATTCATGATATCATGAAAATCATGAAATTTTATTTAATAATATATCAAAATTGATGAACATAAAATAAGAAATTATTCGATCCCATAAAAAAGACTGAATCCACCAACGAAGAAATTCCAATTCTAGAAATTACTGAATTTTCAAAATCTTCAATGAATGAATGAAAACCCTCAATCTAAATCTAAACATTAATGAATCTGACACCACAATTTATAGACCTAAGAAAGGTAAAAAGATAAAAATGTTTAGATACATAATGTCTTACAAACTAAAGTAATTTTCAAGTGAAATCTTTCAATTTGATGTTTATTTGAACAATCCCCAAAATAAAATAATTTTTCATTATAGAGAAGCCCAAATTTGACTCCCATAAATCCTTTAAAACACTCAAGTAAAATTTATAATGTAAATTAGAGTTATCAGTGACAAAACAATTTTTAAAATACAAGAACACAAAACAATTCATCATATGAATGGTTGTTGTGCATCGATCGAAAAAACATATTCTTAACTGTGGTCACCTTTTTAGAAAGAAATAGCAAGGTACACAGTTATTGTTTATTATTTATCTAGCCACCTATCTAATCGTGTGAATACTATAAGATTATTTTTGGCCACATATAGTTGACCCACATTGTCTGGCTAATAGGGTGCTTAATTATGTGTCTTTATCTATTTTTTCCATAAACACCAAATTTCGTCCTAGAAACCCTTCAAACTCAATAAGGAATTTATATAAAAAATCAAGAGTGTCACACCTGCATATATAGAAAATATTTTAATGTTATGTTTATTTATATTCAAAAATAATCTTTATTTGCAATCAGTGTGCATTGTCTCCACATCATCACTTTTATAATGTTTCAATGGATAAATCTCATTATTTATATATATTTATTTTTTACTTTAAATAAAAATATTCAACTTTTATAACCTGAAAAAAATATTTATATTATTAACTTCAACAAGCTCTTTACTAATTTTAAAAATTGTTTCCCAAGGATTAGATGAACTTCTATATCCTCTTTTATATCCAAAATAAAAAAGTCCATATGAATATATAATTTATCAAATTTTATTAAAATATCTTCCAAGATACCACTTGGATACTTTACTAATTTAATTTAGGAGTTATAAATCCATCCATATTGGATTAAAGTCCTGAACTCCAAACTTTTGAATACAATAAATGTAATTAAATTGATACTTTGACAATGATCCTATAAAGCTTCATTAAACTCAAATTCTATAATTTTCAAGGCATGGTTATACTCAATAGATCATGTATCTTTAGTGGTCATTTATTTTTTTAAATTTCCTTGAAATATTCATTTAATTATATTGCCACTAATTATTTTTGTTTTTTACTTTTTCAAAAACTTTCATTGAAATAATTTTCATATGTTGGAATGTTTTCAAAAGCATTAAAAAATAGGATTTTTATCCAAAACTCCTTACAATATTCCTAATATTTAAAAAAGTGTACCTATTTCTACATATGAGTTTTATCTATATTATTTACTCTCATATTCTTAGATAGTCATTCTATATTCCATTAAAAAGTTATCATTGACATATCATCCATGAAATTAAAGATATCTTCCAATAACTTCATTTTTAAGATTCTTTAAATAGATGAATCCAACATAGTATTTATTTTGGGATTTAAACTAATATAAAAGGTATTTTTGAATATCATTCATTGTTTTCAGTATTTTATAGGGAGGGTGTTAGAAAAACCCCTTTTGAAATATTTTTGGGTTGTATTTGTTGACAAGGTTATTGAAGGGAACTTCAAGTAAGTTTACAAAGTCACATTGGTTGTGTATCTTGAAGGTTGGAAGAGTTTTGGATGTATTTTTGTGGAATTATAGAAAAATATGCTTTGGGAAGATTTCGTTGAATTTGTATAAGTCATAGTCTGAATGATAGTAAATTATGAGAGTGGTAGAGAAATATAGAAAATTGACAGAGAAGTTACCAATATATGTAGAATATACATTTACTAAACGTCCCAAATTTTATTTATATTATTTTTAGATATTATATGGAATTAATTTGAGATGAGGCACGGAGATGGCGTATGATTCTGAGGACCGGTTTTCCTAGAATAATTGTTTGAATAATATTAAAATATTAATTAGCATGCATACGTAGTTTAACTGAAAAAGTGGAATGTAACACCCTGAGATTTTATGGGATATATTATTTTTAATTTCTTTCATATCTTCTGTTGTATGCTACACCAAGATTATCTTGTAGTTTTTCACAACACCGTATTAGCTTGCAGTATACACAACACTATTCTTGGATTGTGTTACACACAATTTGAAGTTAGTTTGATAGTAGTTATTCTTCGCAACATTCAGTGTATATATATATATATATTCAATGAATAAATATTGGATTCTGTTATATGCAACAACAAAGGAGTCTTGCACTACACGTAACCCTGACTTTTCTTGCATTACACGCAATCACGACCTTCCTCGATAGCATGTGTTGTACGCAACACCAGGTTTCACTAAACAACGATATATGGTTATAATATTATTATGAACTAGCCGTTATGAATAGTATTAAATAAATTTTGAATTTTATTACATTATTATTCATCTTTCACATTTTCTAAAACATGTTATGTGAACATAATAAATTTTTCGGGTAAAATAAGTATTTTTAAAAAAAATGCAGTTTTGCCGCCTTTTGATGGCACACCCACTTTAAATCTAGTTTTTGACGAGTTTATAAGTTCAATTTGACAAAATAAAATTCTTCTTTGTAATCAGGATATAAAAATTTACTTTGGATAAATTTTTTATATTATTTTGATAACTTTCATATTTTTATGAATAGTAAAAACACGCTATATTTTAAATAAAAACAACTTTTTTCATCGCAATAATTTATTTGATTAGATTATAATATTGAGTGGTTTTAATGTATAAATAGAATATATTTTAACCATTTAATATAAATTATGTCATTTTCATTTATTTTACATTGAATTCAAAGGTAAAATCATTTCAATATTTTTCAATGTTTTAACTTTGAAAACTCGTTTTCTTAACAACGAGATTAATTTTAAATTAATTTCTGCAACTTTTGTGATTTGAATTAGGAAAAATGGATTCCATATTTGGAATCAGTAGGTCCAAATTATGTTAATAAGCTACTTTTTATTTTTAGTCATTATGAATAGTAACTACGGTAAATTTTATTATCATAGTTAAAAGTAAATCGGGTTATTAAGGGTAAATATAAAATTATAAAATTACCCTAACAATTGTCTTAATATAATTGTAGGATTATATTTTTCCCTAAATCATAATTGGGTCGAAATTGAATATAATGGAACCCACTTGTATTTGATTAAGAATTTTAGTTTATTTTATTTAAAGGAAATTGAAATATGTCTCACTCAAACTTTAATAATTAAAGTATTTTTAATATAATGTTATAAAAAATATAAATTAGGTTATAAATACTCATTTGAAATATAAAATGTTTTTATTTATCATGGTAATTTATTTGTAATTTTTAAGAGTTATTTAATTACCTTATTATCTTATACATTAATGATGCAGAAATTATTTATTTAGTGAAAAATCAATAATATAGTTTTTATTGAAATAGTAATACATATCAAAAGGCCAAAAAATCTGAACAAAACTTATTGTTAGTGTATATATAAACCCTAAGAATATAATGGCTGATTCTTTGACCATTTTGATCCATATTAAGGCGATTATGACACTTATATTATTTTATTTCAAATGATTCTAAAGTTGTCACCTTCATAATTTAATAAATATAACAATTTACATGTTTTTATTTTAAGATGATAAATTCTAGTAAAAGTATAATTATTAAATATATGAGATTTATATTCATCATAGGTTTTTATTTTTAATTTTTATGCAACAAATAAGTATATTCAATAATTATACAAAAATGATGTACTAATTATTATATTAAGAGATATACCAAATTAATGGTTTTAAAAATATTAAAATAAATATTATTTGAACTATTTAATGTGATCCACGAATTTTCTTGGAAAATTTGACATGTTAGAAATCTATTAAATATTTTTGTTAGAATATATCCTCTGTGTGGATTTTATTTAAATTAAAATAAATAAATAATGTCAAAGTTGACACTATTGTTATTTTATAAAAATAACAGATTATAAAATTGATTAAAAATCACAAAAATATTTAAAAATTATCAATTGAAATTTATATGGTCTAAAATGCCATAAATTATCCGATTATGGAAAATTCACAACACATAAGTAATTATTTATAACAATTTAAAATTTTGAATCTTATAACCACAAATAAAATTAAATAGATTAAATAAGGATAAATCAAGATGATAATGTTTAAAATAAATTACCAACATGTCTAAATTTAATTGTTTGATGAGATTATAACCCAGATCATCTAATTTCATATTTGGGTCATTTAAGATTTGGGTCATTTTGCTTAAGATTTTGATGTTTAGATTTTATGTTCAAGTTTTTTGCATTCAAATGTTTTTGGATTGTTTTATGTACTCTATATTTACTCTTAATGGGCATTTGAGCTCATCCTTTTTTATGTTTTCTTTTCCCCAGGATTTAAAGAAAGGTTTTAGGTAAGAAAATAAAAGGGGAAGATCTTTATGGGAGATGTTGAAGATCTTTCACCACGATTAGAAGATTATATTCCGAGTTTCCAAAGACACTAAACTATTACGGTCCTTTGGTGTTTGTTTGTGTTATGTATTTAGTATTCCAAAAAAGTAATGTAATGTCCATGTACGTCAAGCTTTGGGTCTCTACAGTTAGTTTCAGAGGAAAGGTTTAGTCAACCTTTGGAAACTAGGATGCGGAAACTTTAGTGATATTCCTAGAGACATTTCTAAGGTATGTCTAGGGATGTCACTAAGGTTTAGTATAAATATAGGTTACAATACTAGAATTATGTTGACGATCATGAATAATGTAGGTTTAACCTAAGGTGTCATGGATTAAGGAATGTGTGATAAGGTAGATATCCCATAAGTGACTGTTTATGATTATGTGGTTCGTTGTTATTTTAACTATTTCTTACACATTGGTTTTTGGTTTCTGTCAATGGCGGGACCCAAAAGGAATTTTGTTAACATTGAATCTGATGGAAAAATTGGTGACTATGAGCAACGAAATTGTGTAATGCCTAGAGAGAAAGATATTGTGATTATGTCTAACCAGTCATCTCGATACATGATTAACAAGGAGAACCTTAGTTGTATTCCTAAGTCATCAAAATAGAGGAAGATGGAATTTTATGCATGTTCGCATGGTGAGGAGAATAGAGAAAGGACGATTGATATTTCTAAATAAAGGAAGAATAACCTTGAGGAATACCTCAAATAGATGGGAAGATGTTATCTTTGTGGGGAAAAGGGTCACACAGTGACATACTGTCATGGAGTTCAATGTCTTATTTGTGGAGAACACAGTCATTACCCAAATCAATGCTCAAGCCTAAAAGGTTACTTCTAAATCAAGGAAAAATGTATTCCATGACAATTATTGAAGAGGATGGATTGAAGTGTTTATGTATTGGTATTCAATAATAATGTTGTTGAGGTACTTTCATGAAATATTGGAATATTTTTGTATTGGTTAATTCTGGTTTTCCATAATTATATGGTACAGGTAACCATGAAAAGTGTTTGAACTATTTTTGGAAAGCAGATGATATGTGAATAATTAAGGGATAAAAAGAAAATAATATGTTTGATAGTATTCATGAGCTCATGACTAATATAAGGACAAAGTGATATCATGGTTTGAGTATAAAGAATGTTTGCGATTTTGGTATGTGGAAAGAGATAACTTTTGACATCATTTATGTTTTCACTAAGGTTCAATGGGTTTTCATTTTTCAAGAGAATACATGATTAAGGTATTCACATGATCGGTAGATGAAATTTTGAGCAATCGTTTTCTTTATACTATGATCTTGGATAAAAGTATTTTAGATAATCCCTAAGATTGTAATGGATTATGTTGTGCATAAGTTGGTATTGTTTATGGATAGAAATTTTTTCGATATTATTGATGGGTTTTTATAATAATATAGTTTTAGAAAAAGGACATCCTACTGGAGGGGAAATAACCCGTCATTTCGGACAAGGCTATGGGAATCGAACCCCCAACTGAAGTGCGATAGGTATTTATCACCTACCACTGGCCTACAAGAAGTCCCTGGTTAGTAGAAACTATTTTTATTTTAAGCGGTATCATAGATGAAGTATAAGTCCATTTTTGGAATCATATACGATTAACCTCACCATAAATGGACTTATGTATATTTGATAACTTTTGCTAACCTTTTCTTTGAGACAGATGGAATGACCCATCATTCTATCACATGATCTGCTAACACTTCAAGAATGACAAATTCCACTTCATTTCTTTAAGAGATGATGTGGAAATATTTCAAGGCACAAACAACAATAAGATTGTACCCAAATCAAGTAAGTATTTCTTCTAATTCAAAATTTTCAACTTTAGGGAAATGATATTGAAAACCAAAAATGTTGTCCTTGTGCTCTAATATCTAATGAATCAGATCGTACCTTATATCATCACAAATTTATGGCTTTGTGATTGTTGTCTTTTTTCATAGCCATGTTCTCTACCACTCTCCATCAGAACATGATGGATAGATTTATCTTCTATATCCATATTTTCACCTATGTTTTCCTTTGTGGAAACCTAGTGATTAGTTAATATGGGTAACCATTACATTTCATAATTTAGTTTTTAAATATCACTTTTGGTATTACTTTTTACGATGTGGGTTTCTATTAAAGAAACATAAAAATAGTAAAGTATTTATAACCTCGAAGAATTTCAAGGGCGAAATTCATTTTAAGGGGGGTAGAATGTAACACCTCGAGATTTTATGAGAAATATTATTTTTAATTTCATTCATATCTTCTGTTTTACGCTACACCAAGATTATCTTGCACTATATGCAACACCTTATTAGCTTGCAGTATACGTAACACTATTCTTGGATTGTGTTACACACAATTTCAAGTTCATTTGATAGTATTTATTCTATGCAACATTGAGTATATATATATATATATTCAATGTATAAATGAAATATGGTTGGATTATATTATAAGCAACAACAAAAGAGTCTTGCACTACACACAACCCTTAGTTGCCTTGCATTACACGCAATCACGACCTTCCTCGATAGCATGTGTTGTACACAATACCAGGTTTCACTAAAAAATGATATATGGTTATAATATTATTATGAACTAGCCGTTATGAATAGTATTAACTAAATTTTGAATTTTATAACATTATTATTCATCTTACACATTTTCTAAAACATGTTATTTGAATAAAATATTTTTTTTGGGTAAAATAAGTATTTTTCAAAAAATGTAGTTTTGCCGCCTTTTGATGGCGAACCCACTTTAAATCTAGTTTTTGATGAGTTTATAAGTTCAATTTGACAAAATAAAATTATTCTTTGGAATATGAATATAAAATTTACTTTGGATAAATTTTTCATATTATTCTGATAACTTTCATATTTTAATGAAGAGTAAAAACACGCTATATTTTAAATAAAAATAACTATTTTCATTGAAATAATTAATATGGTTAGATTATAATATTGAGTGGTTTTAAAGTATAAATAGAATATATTTTTACCATTTTATATAACGTATTCCCTTATCATTGATTTTACATTGAATTCATAGGTAAAATCATTTCAATCTTTTGCAATGTTTTAACTTTTAAAACTCGTTTTCTTAACAACAGGATTAATTTTAAACTAATATCTATAACTTCCGTGATTTGAATTAGAAAAAATGGATTCCATATTTGGAATCAGTAGGTCCAAATTATGTTAATAATCTACTTTTTATTTTTAGGCATTATGAATAGTAACTACAGTAAATTTTATTTACCATAGTTAAAGGTAAATCGGGTAATTAAGGGTAAATATAATATTATAAAATTACCCTAACACTTGTCTTAATAAAACTGGATGATTTTATTTTTCCCAAAATCATAATTGGGTCGAAATTGAATCTAATGGAACTCACTTGTATTTGATTATGACCTTTAGTTTATTTTATTTAAAGGGAAGTGAAATATGTCTCACTCAAAATTTAATAATTAAAGTATTTTTAATATAATGTTATACAAAATATAAATTAGGTTATAAATACTCATTTGAAATCTAATTTTTTTTTCTTTATCATTGTAATTTATTTGTAATTTTTAATAGTTATTTAATTACCTTATTATCTTATACATTAATGATGCAGGAATTTTTTATTTAGTGAAAAATCAATAATATAGTTTTTATTGAAATAGTAATACATATCAAAAGGCCAAAAAATCTGAAACAAACTTATT
Organism: Viscum album; assembly: GCA_963277665.1. NCBI lineage: Eukaryota > Viridiplantae > Streptophyta > Magnoliopsida > Santalales > Viscaceae > Viscum > Viscum album. The sequence goes on from OY728159.1 coordinate 1,225,109,687, forward strand.
GGTAGTGTATATATAAACCCTAATCATCCAATTTCACAATTTTTGACGATTTGGATCCTTATTAAGGTGATTATAACACTTATATTATTTCATTTTAAATGATTCCAAAGTTGTCACCTTCATAATTTAATAAATATAACAATTTACATGTTGTGATTTTTAGATGATAAATTCGAGTACAAGTATTATTATGAAATCTATGAGCTTTATCTTCATCATAGGATTTTATTTTTAATTTTTATGCAACAAATAAGTTTATTCAATAATTATACAAAAATGATGTACTAATTACTATATTAAGAGATATACCAAATAAATGATTTTAAAAAATTTAAAATAAATATTATATGAAGTATTTAATGTGATACACGAATTTTATAGACAAATTTTACATGTTATAAATCTATTAAATATTTTGGTTAGAATATATCGTCTATGTGGATTTTATTTAAATTAAAATAAATAAATAATGTTAAAATTGACACTATTGTTATTTTATAAAAATAACATATTATAAAATTGTTTAAGAATCACAAAAATATTTAAAAATTTTAAATTGAAATTTATATGGTCTAAAATTTCATAAATTATCCAATTTTGGACAATTCACAACACATAAGTAATTATTTATAACAATTTAAAATTTAGAATCTTTTAACCACAAATAAAATTAAATAGATTAAATAAGGATAAATCAAGTTGATAATGTTTAAAATAAATTACCAACATGTATAAATTATATTTGTTGATTATATTACAACCCTATATCATCTATTTTCGGATTCGGGTCATTTTGAATGTTTTTAAGTGGGGTTTGAATTTATTATAAATTAATATTTTTGAGGTTTCCAAAAGTGCCCCTCTCTTCCCTTATAAAAAGGGCACCCCTTCCCTCTTCTCTTCACACCCTTTTGAGCCTTGAAGCTCAGCCAACCCCTGAAAATTCTTCTTCTCAACCTCTATAGTTATATCATAGAGGTTTTGGTCTTCTCAAGAGACCAACTCTAGTTCCCTAAGAAGAAGTTTAAAGGAGGTGCGTCGAGGAAGAGGTAATCTCTTCTACCGACTCTTTCAAGTTTCTTTCTTCTTATACTTACTCTTCATTAGTAGTTTCATTATAAAGTAATAAAATCAGTATTACTTTTATACTGATATGTTATTATAAATATGAAACAACCCTATTTCACCTTCTACCCATCCTACGGAAAATGATATCACCGCACGTGTGTACGTACGAAATACCGTCTCCACGCTGTGGTGTAATCTATTTTTCACCACCACCATACTAGGATAGATATAATGGTGTAAAGAATAACTATATATGATTATTATAACATCATAATTATTCTAAAATATTATATCATCCACTGCAGTTCCATTCATCAAATATGGGAACGATATCATCACTCGTGCGTTCGTACGAATTACCATCTCCACGACGCGATGAGATTCATTTTCTGTGTTAACAATTAAAAAATGATTATAAAGTATATATAATAAGTAATCATGAAATATATGAAATATTAATAATACTGGATTTATGTATATGTTATTTACTTACATCTATTAAATTTAATAAGGAAACGAAAATAGCCTTCATGCGTACGTACGGTCTACCGTCTCCATGAATGGTGTATTTCTTTCCCTTTATTGCTCTATTATGTATATGTAAATTCTGAATATATATTATATATAAATCATTTTTCATATTCTGTAATTACGTAATCATGATCTAAGTAATCATATGAATAATTACAAGTCAAAACATGGACTATAAATGAAACGATTTTACCCAAAACGCTACTTTAAGATGAATTTACAAAAGAATGGGTAATATAAAATCATAAGTGTACCATATATGATATCATAAAAATTAATATGATTCTGTAATAATCCAATTACATTATTTAAATCATTATACAGAAGTTTCAGATACGTACAAAGCATATCAGACCTAAGGTAATGGATAATTTTGCAAATCTCATTTTTATTCGAGATTGCTTATACGTAAGTATTTGCTGGGGTTATATTTTTTATCATTGCCAATAAAATGTTTTTCATAAAGTGTTTAATATTCTTCCATATATGTTTAATGTCATGTTTACCCCTCTTTGACTTTTACTTTGTGTTATGGAAGGAATCTTTCTTTTGTTTACCATACGAGGAACTTTTTGAATTTTCCAATAAAATTACGAGAAGAATGTTATTTTTAACATATATGACGTGAATAGATTTTTACGGCTTCATAACAACTTATTTAAATGAGGTTTCCTCTACAAAATGTTTTGACTATGTTCAACAAAATACTCTTCTTTTAATATTTCATTGCATTTTCTGAAAAGAAAATGATTTTGAAGAAGAAAGGATAATTTTCTTGAAGAATTCATTTCAAGTGTTTTATCAAAACCATTTTCCATCTAAGATGACATTATTTCATATGTGTATGTTTCAAGTATAATGTCTCTATGATTTACATTGTTTTACTTCTCTTATGATTAAATTATATCCATTTGTTTTATATAGATTATGTTATGATGGGATGATGTTTATGTAACCCATTTTATTCTTCGGGTTATGATGAATGTTTTGAGTTTATTTTGTGGCACGAGTAAGAATGATTTCATTATGAGATGGGTGGGACTTATATCTCTCTCCAATGCATTGGGTAAATATTTATATCTCATGAGATAGACAAGGCTGGAACGGTAAGTTAATTTGGTTCAGTGTTACAGGACTGAAACGAGGAGTGAACTCGATTCAGAAAGGGACTTTGTCCACAAAGATGGTATTGGCAGAAATTCCTTGACTGGTATAGAAATAATATCATGTTCTTAATGGTTCAACATAATTACATGTTTTATTCCCATTCTATTTTATCATGATTTATGTTCCCTTATGATATATGCCTTACGTACTTCCAAGATTCATGTCTTTGCTCAATATTTTGATGTTTAGATTTTATGTTCAAGTTTTTTGCATTCAAAAGTTTTTGGATTGTTTTATGTTCTCTTTTTTTACCCTTACTGGGCATTTGAGTTCACCATTTATTATGTTTTCTTTTCCCCAGGATTTAAAGGAAGGTTTTAGGTAAGAAAATAAAATGGGAAGATCCTTATGGGAGATTTTGAAGATCTTTCACCAAGATTAGCAGATTATATTCTGAGATTCCAAAGACACTAAACTATTACCGTCCTTTGGTGTCTGTTTTTTTTATGTATTAAGTATTCCTAAAAAGTAATGTAATATACATGTATATCAAGATTTGGTTCTCTACATGGAATAACCTCTAAACTGGTGTCAAGGTCAGATATTTGATGGCACCATTGCATTCAGAGCCGCAGATTTACATTTGGAAAGGCCTAACATTGGTCAGAGAAGGCCGATTGTGAAAAAAAGTTTTTTGAAGTTTTAATGAATAAAATAAATTATTTATTTGTTTTATTTTAATGTTACATCGACGAATTGATGTAGTGATGCTATTTATTTTAAATAAACAACATGGAAGGGAACCAGGGTTAGAATCATAACACTAAATGTTTCCTAGAGGGTACAGAGAGAATCCCTAGATAATTCTCTCGGTGGATGGTGATGAAGCTGGGATCAGAGATCATTTTTGGTGGATCGCCAATGACAATTAATCTTCAACAAAAAATGATCCAATTCATAGTTAGGTTATCCTATTTTGATTTCTATTTCCCCATTCTTGGATTCAACGATAAACATAGAACAACCAAAAAACATGTTGATCTGTGGTTCCATTATTCTTATAGGATGAGTTTAATTATGAGATTTATGGGTTTGATTTTGGTTTTGATTTTTTGATTGTTTTTACAGGAACATATCGTGGCCATAATGAATAAAAACTAAGGTTTATTCCTTGAGTTTGTTATTTGTACATATTATTCTCCCCAATTTTCTATGAGTTCTTTATTATTCAATGGGTTATGGATGATTGATCATTGCACCTTATTTTCTTTGCACAACAATCCAAGATTGAAGATCTGACATAGGGGTGACCTGATAGAGGTGAAACAGTGACAATAGTGGATGAATCAAAGTAGTTCGGGAATACCAATTCTTTAGGAAAGTTATGTGCTGATGAAAAGAAAATAGATTCAAAATGAAATTGAAGGCCCGAATCACCATGAATTGGTGTTAGGATGATGAGGAGACTCTTGATCTAGAGTTTTGAGATAAACGGATCATCGAAATAGGATCTAGGTGATCAAGCAAGGTGCATAAAGAAAGAATAGAGGATTCAGGGAAATTACAATGAAAACAGCATGAAACCTGGGGTTACATGGTGTGTTGCCTCCACTGAGTGTCTTATAGGTATTTGGGAGTTAGATAAATGCTATATGTTGTGTGATCCTATCACACAGCCTATAGGACTTTCCCAGAGAATGGACATGTATCTCACGAGATACAAGAACATTGGGTGGAGTAAATGAGTTGCTTACACAACGTATACCCCACTACATGACTTCCCTTTGACTAAATACATGGACTACCCCGTGTACTAGCAGATGGGAATATACACCCAGTTTGACACCGTGTACTGGAACAAGACTAGAGTATATGGGTGGACTTCATATGGAAGGACATGATGTATTAATTATTCTATACACCATGTACCCATATTCTACAAAACATTGTTGGAATAACATGATTCGTTGCCCATGGTCAGTAACTGGGGTCGAGGAATATGGCTTGTGTTCCTATTACACGTTGTGTATATCTTTCTACATGTATTGAGTCTGTTGTCCACCATACCTAGGATAAGATTCGTTAGGGTTCATTTCATTTATTTCCTCCTTGAAGGTTGGTGGGTATCATTTTCTACTCATAGTTGTATGAACCCTTCAACCTAACTTCCTAGATAGAGTCGGTGAAATCCACCAAGAGGCCTAGTTTGAGATCCTCTATTCATTATTAACACCCTACATAGAGTCTTGGTATTGCTGTGATGAACTTCACCGGGTTTTGATCATCTACTTAGAAAGTTAATTTAGATGGAGTTGTTGGTATCACCTTATGGACCTGGTTGTGATCCTCATATATTGTATCATATATCTCTATTCAAATCTACCAGTGTACCTATCTCATGATGGTTCCCAATGAACAATAATTCTCGGATGGACTTCATCAGTGCTATTTAACTCAAGGGTGTGTTCTCATGGATGAGTGATTTATAGAATCTTTGAGTTTAATCCCTAGTGTTAGTATGTAGTAGTTGCGACTTACCTCTATATGACATATTTGTGGTTTCAGGGTGTCTTACTGGGTATTATTATACTCACCCCTGTATGGCCTTTGACTGCACATGGAGTGTCTTGTGTAGATGAGAAAAATTTTTAGGGAGTAATAAGCGGACCCAAACCCTATAGATATTTGTGAGATCAGGCAGTTGAGGTGTTCTTATGGATACATATAGTAGTCCAAGTATATTTTTCTTATTGGTTGGACTTCGTGGTTTACAATCTTTTTTTGGTGGGCCTATATTTTGGCCTCATTTAATTTACTTAACTTTACTTTCCTTTCAAACCATGGTTGTGATACAGTGGTAAGCATGCATTTTGTTCTTAGTGTTTTTTATATTTTTAAATTTTTTGGGCTTGGGGATGTGTTTGTGCATATAGGTATATAAGAAATTCCTCCCATGTCAGTGATATGCCAACTCAGTGCTAGTTACCAGCCCCTGGCCTATTAGAGGTGGGCTTGGGGAGACTTAGTATGGTCCCCACTGGGATGGGTCATGATAGAGTGGTATTAGATTTTGTCGATTCTACTATAGGATGAGGAGTCTATGAGGTTGGTTTGGCGAAATTGTGTTAAGTGTTTTGATATCAGATTTCAGGCCAGGGAATCCATTATTGTTATAAGAGGCTGACATATCCATACACCAAAACTCTAATAACCATCTTTTCAACTAAGTAAATGTGAATAATACTTTTTGGGGAAATAATGGTACATGAATCATATAGTAATGGGTTGTGGTTTCAATATCCTCATTGAGTCAGCTCTCTAGATATACTCATTGATCATGGTACATCTAGTTTTTTATAGGATTCCCCCAAGACACACAACTACAAGGATTTTATAGATTGATCATAAGAATAACCCCCTTAGTGAGAAGGCTTTGATAGAGGGACCAGTTCCATAGATGTCACTTTCTAGTGGTGAACCATCTATACCGCCACCCATGGAGAAGCGCGTGGTACCCGTAGTACAATCAGATGAGGAGAGAGGGGTGATCAATCTTCATGAGATTTAGAGATATATAACCCTTAGTTTTTAAGGAGAGTCTAACCCTCAAGCTTCTCAGGATTGGGTTGAGGCAGTGACCCATGTTTTCCCTCTAGTCAAGACACCATTGGATCATATGGTGGTCCTAGCGGCGTGCCTTTTTGATAGTTCGATAGGAAGATGGTGGAGTTTGGATATCCAAACTCATGATGAGAAGATTATGTGATGGATAGAGTTCAAGAACCTATTTAGTGGGGATTTATCACCTGTTATAATGATAGATGTATGTATTGAATCTTCTTTATATCTAGTAGAGTATCACGACAATGATTGATTATTCATTGAGTTTCACCAACCTTTACAGGTACTCGATGGATATGGTTTGAGATCAATGATTCTGGCCTCAGACCTTCAATCAAGGTCTATGTAGAGACATATGATCCAAGGTTATTCCTATATTCATTCCTACTTATTCTGGGGTGATTGAAAGAGCTTTAGTGGTAAAAATATTCTTGTCTAAGTAGATACATCCAGTGATAGCAGTGGATAAGAAAAAGAAGAGATCTTGGAAGCAAGGATCTAACGTCAGTCCTAAGGACCTAGACATGGGAGACATTTGAGGAAGAGGTCCCAAGATAGAGGATATGCTGTTTAGGGCTCACATGTTGAATCCAGTCAACCTAGGGGGACACAATTTTATTCATGTGATGGTAGAGGATATGTCACTAAAGATTTTTCGATTGGCCATGATACTAATGGGGAGACATTGTATGGACCACCAAGGTAGAGACATCAATATGATCATGTAGATCTATAGGTCGGAGGACATGGAAGAGAAGCTGGGAGAGCAATAGGATGTATTCTAAATTTTGACATATTACCACCACCACCCTTAAGAGGTACTTTTCTAGGCTCATGTAGTTGGGGGATAGGTGTGGGGATAGTTGCATACGGTCGAGGTGTAATACCCATGGGCTCTGATATTTATTCGAGTTATAGTCTGTGTATTTTATACATTAACTGCAGTCCTAATAGACAAACATTATAATCATTACTTTTTCACCACATATCTTGTTTGAGACCTAGAGATTCTAGTTGAACTTTTTACTCAACCCTTACAATTGTAGACACCTACTAGAGAAGGCTCAGGGATCACACATCTATGCCGACAGTATGACCTGAACCTTGGAGAGAGATTCAGTTGGAACTTATTAATGGAAGCATTAAGGAAATATGATTTCATTCTTGGCATGGATTGGTTATCCAGAGTCTAGGAAAAGATTAACTATTTTAGGCAAAGGGTGTGGTGTGTCTGCAACGATGGAATGAGGTTTTTCATTTTTTTGTGAAAAGGAATCCCAGACATCACAAGATGGACTCATGCATAGGATGGTCCAGCCGATTACTCATTAGTTGGCAAGTGATGTGTCCTTAATTTTATATAGTTTTCTACATCTAATTAGTAAGTTTTTTTTGATACAATTAATTATTATTTTTTCAATTTTTGGAAGATATTTACACTTTTTCATATTTATAATTAAATTTATTAATTAATCCTTTTTTATAATTAATTATGCATATTTAGTGTTTAAAAGAGTTAATTTATTCTCAATAGTTTTTCTAGTATAATAATTAATTAATTAGTTTTTTGGTATTAGTTTACATGAATTTTTAATAATACAATATTTATATTAATTAATAAACTAATAATTTTATTTTCAATTAATTAACTTAGTCTTTAAATTAATATTTCATCTTTTAAGTCAGATCGATTAAAATAAATCCATTTTATGAATTTCTCATAATCAACTATTTTAAATTTATTTGATGACATTTAATAATTTATAACCTTTTAATTTAATTTAACAATTTTTTTATAATTGGAAATGTAATTATTATGTGTAATAAACTTATTAGTCATTAATATAGTTAAGTTTTTAGTTTTAATTTGTTAAAATAATTGGTTAGTCAATTGTTTTTAATCAATTCATTTTAATTTTAATTCTCCATTTATGTAATTTATTAATTAATTTAGAATTTTTAAATCTTTAATTTCTTTATTATTTTAATTTTATTATGTTTTGTCTGAGGTTTTGAAGATTTATTTTGAGACACGGACAACCCCACTATTTGTCTCGACGATACTATTTCTTGCCATTGTCGGTGACTTGGTGAGTCACCAACACAATTCCATATCACTCACCTCTTCATCTTCCTTTAATATATTTATTTATATTTAATAACTCTTTAATTTTGACTTTAATCTGTAACTTTTTTAAATTTATCATTAAACAATTTTATTAGTTAATTTCAATACACTTAATAGTTTAATTCTATAATTTAATTGATTAATTTAAATCCTATTTTATCTTATTTATTTGAATTATATAGTTTTTAATTTTCGATAAAGTATTTGTAGCTCAACATTTTTTAATTAGATAATCAATTAATTATTTTAATTAATTTTAGTGTTATTTTTTGTTTCATTTAATTAACTCTTGTATGTTTATGTTTGTATTTGTAATTTTTAGTCACCAATATCTTCTTCCTTCAACGTAGGTAGTTCCTATTTCCTTTTTTCAGTGTCTTGTGATTCACTAACTGTCGGTAGCTCAACCTACCAACACTTCACCTCCTTCATCAAGTTATCAATATTGTTGCAGCTGATATCCCTGAATTACTTGTCACTGATAACCTATTGGTGAGATGTCTAACCGACACGATATGCTTATACTTCCGACTCACACCCATATCTCATCAGTGCCTTATCCACCAATCGAAATTCTCTCACCGATAACAACATCAACATATTAATAGCGGTCACTGCAGTGACTTATTGACACTTCTATTTCTCCATGACCTACTGATGCATCACTTAATTATAATGTATATATGAACCCTATGTCACAATTTTTGAATCACTGATACCGGATGAACACAAATTAGATACAATTAGCCACTACTATTTGAATGGGGATGGCGCAACCAGATCTGAGTTTTTCACTTGACTTCGAGCCGCTATTTCTAAATTCGAAGCTAAGATGAGGTTGTTTCACCCCTGCACATCATTAAACATGGAACATTGCGAAGATTCTTCCATAAACCTGAAGTTATCACTACAAGACACTGGTCCCCTATAACTACAGTCTAAGTTATCGCTGCAATTAGACGCTTTGTTGGCTTTCACTATTTTTGAGGACTTGAGGATATCTACTTTTGATGAGCCACAACTGAGGGAGCCTCTGTGCTTCCATTTGATGAAGGAAGAAGAAACCCTTTCTCATGCCCTGCATGTGGAATGGGATAAGTAGTGGGGAGAATGAGTTTAAAAATGTAATTAATTAAGTAAATTAAATAAATAAGAAATTAAAATATAAGAAATATTTAAACAAAAATGAAAATAAAATAAAATAATAAATATTTAACAATAATTTAACCAAATCATAAATCTAATTAATTAAATTACAAAAATAAAATAATAATAATTATAATAATAATTGTAGCTAAAATAAATTGACTAAATAAAATAGTTTAATTTAATATAAATTAATAACTTTAATAAATTGATTTAAAGGTAATAATAATAATTATAACATAAATTTTTGAATAAAATAGTTATAATTATAATACCAAAATTAATAATTAAAATAAAGTAACTAATTTAATTATATAAATAATAATCTGATTTAAAGATATAATAACTAATTACTAATAATATTAATAAAATAATCCAATAAATAAATAATAAATCTTAATAATGTATTCTAATTATAAATTATAAAGTTAATAAATTAATTAATTACCATAATAATAATATTTAAATAAAATAAATAAATAACTTAATAATAATTTATTAATATTCTTCAGATAAAATTTTATAATTTATTAAAATATTAACGTTAACAAGGTAATCTAATAATTTTATAGTCTCATATAAAATAAAATAATCTTAATCAATTAAAATAATAATTGAAAATAATAAACAGTTTAATACTTAAATTAATCTGATAATTATAATAACTAATTATATAAGCTAATATTTATTTTCTCTTACCTTTACATAAATTTACCTAACCTATCTTTGTTTTTTTCTCTTTATATATTCAAGAAAGGCCAAAATGACATCTAAGTTCATTTGAACCACCTGGATCGGAGTTTGTTGCATGGGTTAAATTTGAACATCAGGGTTTGCCCGAAGAAATTAAATTTTGTGATGCAGGAGTGTACAACATACCTATGTCAGTGCAGAAAAGCGGTGACTATAATCCTATGACAGTTCATTTAAAACATAGCATCTTAACAGACATCATTGAATTCTCTAAAAATTCATTCTCATCTCACTACACTTCTAATATGACATCTGGAGAGTATAGAATATCCTTGTAGAACCGCCCTTGGAGACCCGAGGAGTTCCTGAGCCAAGAAGCATGAGATTGAAGGGGGATTTCTCTTCTTTACTTTTTCAATTCTAATTATCTAAAATTATATATTTCCAATTTTTTTAATGAACAATTTGTTAGTATAAAACACAATTTTGGGTGGGAATATTTTTCTACTGGTTATTTCTATTTTCCCTTTATCACTCAATATTTTAAATGTTTTTAGAATTGATTGTCGAGATCAATTTCTGAAACCATTCAATTGATTTGTGCCACTTGTTCTTAAATTCAAACTCTATGATCAAATGATGACTTGGATTGGGGATGGATTTTATTATAATTTTCTATTCTAAAATATAACATCAATATAGAGGGAGATTCTTTTCTATTTCACTTTTCAAGTTTAACTTTTTTAATTTGAATCTTTATTGGAGTGGTTAACTCAAAGATTGATCCATCTCTATGATTTATCTTCTGGTGAGGGAGATAAATCATTCATTTTCATTGGTTAAATTTGCATTCAATTTTTGTGGAAAATATTTCTTTCAGACCAGTAGGATAGTTTTTCCTTAGAAATCTCATCTTGTTTGTTCATCTATCAACATTTTTCTCTCGTTTTCTCATTGTTTCCTCGTTATTACCTATTTGATCATAGATTAGTAAAAAAATAAAAATATTTGTGTGTATTTACTAAATTATAGAGATTAAAATATATATATATATAAAGAAGAAGAAAAAAAGGTAGTATCCCCACAACTGACATAAGTAGGGTGTTTTGAATAAAAGAAAAGAAAATTGGTCAACATCCTTCCCTACGGGTTCAACCATGCTCTCCACTATACATTAGTTAGCAGGAAATTAAAAATTTTTAAACATAATCTAATTTTCAATGAATAAAGGGTTATGTTTTTGGAAACATTTCTAGCTAAGGGTTTTAGTGACCACTTTACATTAAAAAAATCTTAATAAGATCATATAAAAAACCCAAAAAATTAAAATTTTGATAATTTATGAAAAAAAATTCTGCTTTATTTTTCTAATGTGTGTATTGTTTGTAGATATTTTCTATTGTTTTCACTTTTAGTAGTGATTGATTTTTTTGCGGAAATAATGTGTTACATTTCACTTTGTTTGTGCTAGTTTCACTCTAATATTATATTTGGTATGAGCAAAAGATCTTCTACTATTATTTTATTTCCAATAATCCTAGAACTTTATAAAAATATTACTTCTCATAGAAAAAATATAAAACAGAAATGAAGAATTTAGAAGATAGAGTTCCTTCACCTAACAATCATAAACACTTTCAACTTGAACTCTTAGTAAAAATTTATCATCCTAGGATGAGATAGTTCTAAATCCATCAATTTTCAAGTAATCCTTCTTCAATCAGACTTTCACCTAGATCCAAAAACTATGAGTTGAAACAATATCACATTTCTATATAACCAGATTTTAATGGACTCTCTAATGAGTACTCTTTATCCTTCATTATATATTTCTACAATACTGTGTAGAAATTACCACTGCTTGGACTCACTGATAATGAACTGAGAAAGAGAGTATTTCACTTTTTTACTAAATGAAATGCTAGAAACTAGATTTTGAATCCAGATGATAATATATTTGAGAATAAGGACCATGTCTATAATTCATTTCTAATTAAATTTTAACCTCAAATACTTAATGCTGATCTTAAAATAAAGATCACTAATTTTTACCAAGAGGATGGAGAATCCTTTCACATGTCTTGGGATATATTTATGGAATTTCATTGGTTTTGACCTCATAATCAACTCTCATCCCACCTTCTCATGGATACCTTATATAAAGGTATTTTCTCTTATTTCAAGAACTTAGTTGATCTAGAATTTGGGGAAAATTTTAATGATATCATAGATGAAAAATTCGGAAAAAAATTCAATATCATTGCTTTGAACTCTTAAAATAAAAAATTAAGAAGAAAAAGAGTGAATAGATACCCAAACACTAGTTCTCGTAATGATTCTCAAGATCAAATCACTAAAATCACTAACCAACTTCAAACCTCAATAAACCAAATTGCCATGAAATATGTTATCAAAGTTGGCTGTTAAAAAATAAACCAATCATTTATAGAAAAATGTTCACAATATGGGATGTTTTTTCAGGCTGAGAACTTTTTTTCCAACTTTGATATGCCATCCCAACAACAAGAAAACTTAAATATTGATAATTATGGTACTAAGATGCATGAAAAAGAATACCCATTTTCAAAAAATTACAACCAAAGGTATATGAAAGATACTAATATACCTGAGAATGAACAAGACCTAATCAAGAAATCCACTACCCCTAATTACCAAAACCAACCTAGATAAAATTACCAAAACCAACAGAGGGGTGGATCTTCTAATGTAAAAGGACATTATGATCACCAAGTAACTTTAAAATTGGATATAATTTTAAATAGAATGGACTCTCAAGAAGATAGATTCAAAACTAAATTGAATAAACATGAAGTCTAATATGAATCTAATAAAATTCAAAATGATGCTAGAATGAAAAACATGGAAACTCAACAGGGCCAAATAGCTGTTGAATTTACATCTAGGGATAAATGTAGATTCACTACTACAACTGAACTTAGTCTTAAAGATATTTCTAGGGATGTAGTCACTAGAAGTGAGATTAATACTTAAACTACAGTTGAAGAAGACTCTAAAAATGACTAAACTGAAAAACTATGTGAATCAATAAAATATGCTTTGTTCAGAATTTGGAAATCAATAGAAAAGTATGGAAAATGAACAAAATTTAAACTTTTCACTTGAAAAACAAGCTAGATATTTTTTCTGAAAATAAAAATTATAAATGAAGGGAAAAATTTGTTGAAGAAATATGGGATAAGCATAGTGTACTTAATAATTATTCCTCACCCATCCCTTTCCTTAAAAAAGTGAAACCTTAATGTAATAATAAAGCTAAAATTCTTATGTTCCTTGGGATTTTGACCAAGCTCTATGTGAACATCCCATTCATTAAAGATTTAAATAAAATACTATCTTACTTGAAATCACTTAACAATTATTTCAAACAAAAAAACTCTTGAAGAATTTTCCACCTACAACCTCACTAAAGAGTGCAGTTCTATGCGCCAAAAGAAGATCCCTCCTAAACTCAAAGACCTAGGTAGCTTTGTTATACCCTGCACCTTTCAAAATTCTAATCAAATCAACTACCTGTGTGACATAATTACTAGTATTAATCTTCTCCCATACACACTACTTCAATAGTTTAGATAGGGTGATCTTCAACCCACCACATCCATCCTTTAGTTGGATAACTGTTCTTTCACTCATCTTATGGGTACTGTAGATAACTTTCTAGTTAGAGTTAGAATATATTTTTACCTAATTACTTCCTACTCTTAGATATGGACTGTGACCAAGAGGTTCTCATCATATTTCTTAGGCCTTTCTTGGACACTAGTGGATCAGTAATTGATGTGTCTAAGGGTTAGTTGATCTTTAAGATTAAAGAACAACACGAAGAATTCAATGTTCTTAAAAATATCAAAGGGCCAAAATTTTCAAAAAACTAATCCATGATATAATTTTTTTAAGATGAATATTCATTTGAAAAATATAAAGAGTTGGAAAATGAATTTATTTCCAAAAAAATCAATTTGGATGATGAAATTAACTTTTAATATTATGATAAGTTCATTCAAACTAAAAATATGTAAAAGTTTGTAGAACTTGACAACTAACTAGTTTCTTTTATTGCAGGAGATTTTCCATTAGTTTCTAAACATGAAGACTTCTCTAGTGATCTTGAAGTTGGTTTTACAGTGAATAAAATGTCTGCCAAATTTGGTGAAGTAGAGTGAGTGATTATTGAATAAATAGATGCTATTTTTATTAAATCTCAAAAATTATATACCGAAATTCTTTGAGAGTGAGATTCAAGATAAGATAGAAATGCTGGAAATTATAAATGTGGTATTGAAATTGAAAACCTTTCAACATTAAAAACTCCTTACAAGAAGTATGTTGAAGAACTTGGATGTCCTAGGCCCAAGAGTATTCCATAAAGTGAAAAAACTACCCACTCTTGAGCTTAAACCACTTCCTTCACATCTAAAATATTAATTATTGGGTGAGAATTCCACTCTCTCTATTATAATTTCTACTGAGTTGAATATATATCAATAATAAATATTATTGAATGTTCTTAAAGAATTTAAATATTCCATATGCTAGACCTTAGATGACATTAAGAGAATTAGTCCTTCATTCTGGGTGCATAATATCCCTATGGAGCCAGACCATAAACCTAGAGTAGAGTGTCAAAGAAGATGGAATCCTAATATGAAATAAGTTTTGAGAGTGGAAGATATCAAACTACTAGACATTGGAATAATATATCCTATCTATGAGAGCACTTGGGCCAGTCTTATCTAAGTAGTTCCTAAGAAATGAGGTTTCACTATTGTCAAAATTAGAAAAATAATGAAATTTATGTTAGGAAAGCCACAAAATGGAGAGTCTTTATAGAATATAAGATACACAATAGTTCCACTAGAGTGGATCATTCTCCAATGACCTTACTTTATTAAATGATTGAGAGGCTTGCTGGGATTTTTTTTTTGTTTTCAAAATGTATATTCTAGTTACAACCATATTCTAATAGATCCATAAGATCAAAAGAAGAATAATTTCAGATGTCCCTTTGGGGTATTTTCCCACTAGAGAATTCCTTTTGGGTTGGTTAGTTCCATTTATCCCTTTTAAAGGTGTATGATTGTTATATTATCTGATATTTTTATGCGGATTATAGTATATTTTATGGATGATTTCTCCATTGTGGGTAGCAAATTTGATAGTTGCTTGAAAAATTTGGAGTTAGTGCTTGAGAGATGTTTAGAGACCAACCATGATCGTCACTTTGGAAATTGCCAATTTATGGCCACTGAGGGTATTGTGTTAGGACATAAAGTATCCACGATAGTTTTTCAGGTATACACAACTAAAATTGTGGTCATTAAAAAATTACCACCTCTTGAGAATGTAAAAGGTGTTAGAAGTTTTCTTGGTCATGTCAGTTTCTACTAAAGGATTATAAATGATTTCTCTAAAATCACTAAACCCTTGTGTTCTTTATTTTTTAAGCATTAAACCTTTGTGTTTGAACAAAACTATTTGGATTCTTTTAATCTACTTGAAAAAAGACCCACTACACCACTTATTTTCACTGCACCCGATTGAAAATTTCATTTTGAACTAATGTGTGATTCTAGTTATATAAATGTTGGAGTTATCCTAGGATAGAGGATGGATAAGAAGATTTATGTGGTTTATTATGCTATTATACTAATATATGAGGCTCAAATAAGCTATAAAACCACAAAAAGGAGTTGTTAGATGTTGTTTTTTGATCTTGAGAAATATAGGAAATACTTGTTAGGTTCAAAAGTTATCATTTTTACTTATCATTCTACCTTGAAATACTTTCTTTATAAGAAAGAAGATGAACCTAGACAAATTAGATGGGTTCTGTTACTATATGAGTTTGACTTAGAGATTAGGGATAAGCAAGAAGATGAAAACCTAGTTTTAGATCATCTTTCTTGGCTTCCTCAGACCCCTTATTAAGATCTAGGGAGATTAACTCTTCCTTTTTGGATGAGAAACTTCTCACTATCTCAATAAGGAAATATTCATAGTTTCCAAGATTTTCTAATTTCCTAGAAGTAGGTTCTATTCCTAATGATGTTTCTTGTAACCAAAGTAATAAATTCATTTTTAAACATAAGTATTACCTTTCAGATATCCTTTTATTATTTAAAAGAAGTGATTATGGGATACTTATAAGGTGTGTATGAGAGGAAGAGATGCTTCCCATCCTGGAGACTTTTCACTCCTCACCTTGGGAAGGACACCATGGTGGAAAAAGGAATGTTCAAAAATTCCTTCAAGTTTTTTTATTAGGCCACACTATTCAAATATTCTAGTTGATTTGTTGTTGGATGAGATAGTTTTAAAAGGTTAGGTCATGATGGTAGGAAGAAGGAGTTTCCTCAAAAGGGTATTCTGGAATTTGAAAATTTTGGTATACGAGGTTTATATTTCAAGGTTCTATTTCCATCATCTCATGGGAATGAGTTCATTTTGGTGGATGTAGATTAGGTTTCTAAATGGGTTGAGGAAATAGCTCTACCCAATAATCAGGAAAATAACATTACTAATTTTTTTAAAAAGAATATTTTTTCAAGATTTAGAGTACCAAAAGCCTTCATAACTGATAATAGAACACACTTGAAAAATTTTAAATTTAATTCTTTAATGGAAAAGTATGGATGCACCCAACAAATAGATACTTCTTACCATCTAGAGTCCAATAGATTGGTGGAAATCTCAAATAGTAAGCTAAAATAGATTTTGGAAGAAACTCTCTCACACTCTAGAAAGGGTCGATCTCTTAAATTAGATGAAGCTTTGTTGGTCTATATAACTGCTTTTAATACCCCAATAATAATGTCTCCATATAGACTATTATTCAGTAAATGCAATCATTTGATTGTGGAGTTGCAACATAAGTTATATTGGGCAGTTAAGGCCTTAAATTTTGATTTTAAGATTGACAGTGAGAGAAGAATTCTTGAGTTGATTAAACTTGATGTGATGAGGAGAGAGTTTCTTTTGATAATTATATGATTTTCAAACCGAGTTCTATGATCCTTCATGATTCTATCATACAAGACAAGGAATTTAAACCTGGACAAAAGGTCCTTATCTTTGACTCTAGAATTAAAATCTTTCCTATGAAATTGAAATCTAAGTCGTCTGGTCATGTTACTGTGATTATAGTGTTTAATAATGGTGATTTATAGATTATAGGATAAGAAAAAAAACCCATTACTATTAATTGGTTGTGAGTAAAACATTATTTTGAAGGACAACCAAAGTGATTGGCTACCTTCATTGTGCTGGAAAACTGAATTTGAATAAAGTATAACTGATGACTTTAAATTGAGTGTTTCATGGGTGTAAAGCCATGGTTCATGATTTGTTTCTATTTTAGTTCTTGTATTGTTTTTGAATAAACTATTTATTTATCTGCTTTTAGTGTACTTCCTGTTGCATCTTTGACCTTGGTCTTCCTGCTCCATGTTTTTAGAAGTTATTGCTGCTTTTTCATTGAAGGAGTAGAATTACCTCATGTTATCATATGAAGAGATACTGATAAAACATCATAATGTCAGGGAAGTACCTTCTTTTAATTTCTATTTCATTTTTTAACTCCTTACTACTTAATTGTTTTTTCACTAATAGGTCACTGATACACTGCTATTGGTAAGTCACTCAGTGATGAATCACTGTTGGCAGTGTGAGTGAGTTAATTATTTTACACTGTGACTAGAAAAATTACATTGTATATTTGTACAGTTGTTGAAAAATTATGCTACATTTTTCTCTATGATTTAAAAAGGTTTTTAATGTTTTTCTGTTTAGTATAATTATATTTGTTTCATGTGTTTTCTTATTAGATGTTATTACAGCTTGAGTTTTTATTCTTTTGTAAAAAATTATGCATTTGCCACTTTTCTCAAAATTCAGTCTCATTGGTTTAATCTATGCATTGATAGAAACTTGGGGGGTGGGTGGGTGGGTGGGTACATCCAAGATGACAAGTTGTTTTTATTTTAATGTGATTTAGATTGTTGGGTGTTTATCTTTTTTTCTGTATAACTAAAAATATGTTTGAATTAAAACTCTAAATTTTCTATCACTCAATTCACTATGCACTTACTTGTTTCACATACAACTATTTTAATTTAATTGAGGAAATTTTTTTACTGGATTAATTTAATAATTTAAGTGTACCTATAGTATTAAAATATGTTTATTTTGGCCAGCATTCTTTTGAACTCCATTGAGACCCTTAAACATGTTTGTAATCTACTCAAATTAAAAATCCACTTTGAGATTTGTATTTATGATTAATAATATCCACCTTGGAATTCAAATTTGGGAAAAAATTTGGGTTTTATGTTTGGGGGAGGGGGTCAGCTCTTGTTGAGCTAAACAATGCTTCATGGAAGTCTATCAATTCCCACTGATTTTTAAAAAAAATTGTTAAAAAATGTAATTTTTTTTAAAATTCTTACACACTTTTTTCTTTAGTAGGCTCCAAATAGTATTTCAAATGAGTATTTCCTAAGGATATATATTTTACTAGTAGTTATGACTTTCTTTATGTCTGGAATTATTGAGGGTGAATGGTTGATGAGTGAATTTTCTTAGTGGTTTCATGAATTTTTTGTTTAGGAACTATTTTTTAGAGTGATATACAATGCTAGTTTGTGGAGTTGAGATCATAACTCTAAGCACAAAAAGTTTGAACTTTACATTGGAGACTCATCTCACTTTTTTATTACTAATATATCTTCAACATAGTGAGCCAATTTGAATGGGTTTCATATGAATCTATTGAAACTAGAGTAAAATGGGCATTTGAGAACCCATAGTGAATCTCTGAAACCCTATGCACTGGGTACGTTTCTGTGAACTAAGATCCCTCTGTACAATAATGAATAAGTGAATTGGTAAAGTGCTTAACACATGTTACATGGATTGGAAAAAATAAATTAATGTTTTGAGGGTGAAAAATGAGTTCATTAAGGTGAGAGGAATAATGAACCCTCAATGTAGAAGGGGAAACTTGGTTTATATGGGAATCATTAAAGATTTATCAATAAGGTGATTGAAAAAAAATATTTATTTTTATAACTTTGGTGAAAGTCAAAGTATAATGTTCCTCTAGTTTAGTTTTTAATTCCACTTAATTTTAAATTATTATCACTCTTGGTTTTAGATTTTAGAATTTAATATTTATAAGTCATTAGGAATTTTCATAAATGAGGCATGACATCCCCAAAAGTAGACAATTCATTTCTCTCTTGATCATCTAGTGAGTATTTGATTTTGGACAAGATTCATTTGAACATTACATTTCAAAATCCTATTTATTTATTTTTAGGTCCTATGATTTTAGACTCTTTAAAATGTTACCATTTGATTTGATTTATAAAACACAATTCTATATTTAAAAGTCAAAAAACCATGGTATTGTTTTAGGACAAACAATGTTTAAGTGTTGGGGAATTTGACGTGGAATTAATTTTACATAGTTTACCTCATATAATTACTATGTTTCTACTGATTTAATTAATTATTGTTTTTACTTTTTGGTAGATATTCAATCTTTTGTATTTTTATAATTAAATTTATTAATCAATCATTTTTTATAATTAATTATCTATATTTATCATTTAAAACAATTAATTTAATCTCACTAACTTTTCTAGTATAATAAATTACTAATTTGTTTTGTGTTTTTAATATACATGACTATTTTTTAATATGAAATTTATCTTAATTAATCAATTAATCAATTTATTTTCCATTAATTAACTTAGTATTGAAATTAATATTTTATCCTTTAATTCACATCGATTAAAATAACTCAACCTTATTTATTTCCTCTAATCAACTATTTTAAATTGATTTGATGACAATTGATGATTTATACCCTTTTAATTTAATTTAAAAATTATTTTTATAATTAGTAATTTAATTATTTTGGGTAATAATGTAATTATCCTTTAATATGGTTAAGTGTCCAGTTTTAATTGTTTAAAATTATTAGTTAGTCAATTATTTTTAATCAATTAATTTAGATTTTAGTACCTCATTTTATTAATTAATTATTTAGTTTAAAATATTTAAATCTTTAATTTATTTGATGTTTTAATTTAATTATATTTTGTCTCTGGTTTTTCATATTAATGTTGATACACCGATAACCCCTCTGTCTATCTCACAGATACTACTTCTTGCCACTATCATTGAATCAATGGTTCCCTAACACAATTCAATCCCACTCACCTTTTCCTCTTACTTTAATCAATTTATTTGAAATTAATAAATTGACTCTATAATTTCAAATTTCATCTATAAATCTTGGTAAATTTATCATTAACCTATTTAATTAATTAATTTGACTAAAAATAATAGTTTAATTCTTTAATTTGGTAGATTAATTTAGATCTAGTTTCATATTATTTATTTACTAAATTTTTTTTAATTTTAGATTTAGTATTTTTAGTTCTATGTTTTTAATTAGTTAGTCAATTAATTATTTTAATTAATTTTAGTGTTAGTTTTAGTTTCATTTAATTAACTGTTATAAGTTTTTGTTTGAAGTTATAATTTGGGTCACTAATGACTTCTTTATTCCGCATCGGGAGCTCCCGTTTCCTTCTGTCAGTGTCTCATGATTCACCAACAATCGGTATCCCAACCTACTGACACTTAACCTCCTCCCTTAAGCTTCTGATTCCATTGAAACTGATCTCCCTGAATCACTTCTCACCAACACCCTATCGGTGAGAGATCTCATTAACACCACATGGACCTACTACCGACTCACACCCATATCTCCTTAGTGCCTCATCCACCTACTAACATGATCTCACCAACAAAAGCATATACATATCACCGTCGGTCCCTGTAGTGACTTATCAAAAACATTGTTCCTCCATGACCTACTGAAGTATTACCTACTGCTACGGCATATCTGATCCTTGTGTCACAATTTTTTTCTCAGTGATAATGAACGAACCCAAATTAGAAAACCTTCACCGCAACTATTTATAGGGGACAATGACATCAGATCTGAGTTTTTCGCCTACCTTTGAGCCAATATTTCTGAATCTGAGTTCAAGATAAGTTTTTTTCTCCCTTCCACATCGTCAAAAACAAACCTCTATAAGGATGCTTCTGCGAATCCAAAGCCATCACCGCAAGCCGATGGTCCACTACAGCAGTAGCCTAAGCTGTCACCGTAGCTAGAAGCTTTATTGACTTCCATCGCTTATGAGGACCTAAGGAGATTAGTCATCAATGAGAAATGGTTGAGGGAGCTTTTGGGTCACTATTCTGAGCAGGAGTAAGGGCTAGTTTGGTAGGGATGATACTGAGGGAAAACAATTGATACTGAGAAGAGAAATTTGTTTCTTGTGTTTGATGAGTTAATTTTAAGGGGAAATAAATTATAAGATTATAAATGGAGAGAAATATATTTCTCTCGTGCTATTGTTTTTAAATCACCCCAAAATTGGGATAATTTGGAGAGAAATGATGGTGGAGGGTTGTTAATATTTTAAAATTCCAATTTTATCCCTATTTTCTACATGTATCACAATAGAATTTCTTTTCTTTTCTTTTCTTTTAAAAAGATTCAGCAAACAAGATGGAGAGAAATCCAAATAATTTCTTTTCTTTTACTATGATATTGATCCAAACGCAAGGAGAGAAATCACAATCATTTCTTTTCTTTTATAAAATTTCAATTCATTTCCTTTCTTTTACTAAAATCAGACCAAACACAGTGTAAGAAACCCTTTCCCCAACCATGAACATATAAAGGGATACGCAGGGGGATAGAGAGTTTAAAAAAATTAATTAATTAATTAAATTATATAAATAACAAATTAAAATACAAAAAAGTTTTAAAAAAATTGAAAATAAAATAAAATAATTAATTTTTAATAATAATCTAATCAGAACATTATAATAATTAGTTAAATTAAAAAACTAAAACTATAATAATAATTATATATATTATAAAAATAAATTAACTAAATAAAATAGTTTAATTAAATCTAAATTAATAACTTTAATAAATGTATTTATCTATAATATTAACAATTATAACTTAACTTTTTATATAAAATAGTAATAATTATAGCAAAAAAATTACTAATTAAAATAAAGTAATTAATTTAATTAAATAAATAATAATCCAATTTAAATATATAATAACTAATTACTAATAATATAAATAAGATAATAAAATAAATAAATATTAAATCTTAATAATTTAATCTAATTATAAATTATAAACTAAATAAATAAATTAATAACAAAAATAATAATATTTAAATTAAATAAATAAATAAAATAATAATAATTTTTAATAATCTGAAGATAATATTTTATAATTTATTAATGCATTAAGTTAAACAATGTAATCAAATAATTTTATAATATGAAATATAATAAAATAATCTTAATAAATTAAAATAATAATGGATAACAACTAATAATTTAATACTAACATTAATCTGATAATTGTAATTACTAATTATCTAAGTTTTTATTTATTAACTCTTACCTTTACATAAATTTACTTAACCTATCTTTTTTCATCCTCTTTGTAGATTCAAGAATGTCTATAATGCTGTACAAATTCATTTCAACCAACTGGATCAGAGTTAGTTGCATGGATTAGGTTAGAATAACACGGTTTAAAGAAGAAATACACGTGTGTGGTGCCGGAGTGAAGAACTTACGTATGTCCATGCCGACAAGCGGTGACTGGCAGTAGATGATAGTTCATTTAAAACACAGCAGCATAGAATACATCATTGAATTTTCTCAACATTTATTCAAATCTCACTACACTTATCATACAACATTCAGAGAGAAGAGTAGATCCTTTGATAACCACCCTCGGAGACCCGAGGATTCCACAATCAGAGTAGGACATGATTGAATGGGGATTTATCTTCTTCACTTTATCAATTATAATTATCTGTAATTGTATATTTTTAATTTTTGTAATGAACATGTTTCTTGGATAAAACACTAGTTTGGTGGGAAATATTATTATAATGGTAATTTCTATTTTCCTTTTTCACTAAATATTGTCAATGATTTTAAAATTGATCAGTGATATGAAATTATAAAACTATTCAATTTCTTTGTGACACTTTTTCTTAAATTGAAACTAGATCGATCAAATAGTGAGTTTGATTGGGGATGCATTTTATTATAATTTTCTATTCAAAAACATCGCTTCATAATGGATGGTTTGTCTGTTCTGTTGCACTATTCATGTTTACTTTTTATAGTTGAATATTTTTTGGTGAGGAAAACTCCAATATTTTTCCATCTGTGTGATTTATCTCCTGGAGAGCAATATAAATCATTAATTTTTAGTGGTTAAAATTGCTTTAATTTTTGTGAGAAGTAATTCTTTTAGACCAGTAGGATAGTTTTCCCCTGGACATCTCATCTTGTTTTTTCATATATCAATATTTTTCCTCTTATTTACTCCTTAGTTTCCTATTATAACTTATTTGATCATATAATAGTACAAAAACATAAAATATTTGTGTGTCTTTACTTCCTTTTACTATTTAAAAAAATATATAAAAATAAGAAAAACTAAGAAGTTAGTCTCCCCACTATTGAGATCAGTGTGCTGTTTTGAAGAAATGAATATAAAATTGGTCACAATACTTTCTTGTGAGTTTGATCCTGCTATCCACTATACATTATTTAGTAATAAAATAAAAAAAATTAAATTTTGACTCATTTTCAACAACAACCGGGTCATCTATCCTGACCCTCAGTGAAACAGATGTTATGCGCTTCCAGTTTCCAATGGTGGTGTTGGAGTGCGTGGAAATATTTCCTAAAGATGTTACAGGATTAAATCCCTACCAAGAGATAGAATTCTACTTTGATTTACACCCTAGGACAACACTGATATCTTCACCAACATATTAGATGGAACCCACAAATCTTCTTGAGCTGAGGGTGTAGTTGGAGGACTTGCAGGGGAATCGCATTGTGAGACACAGTGTTTCACCCTGTTCGGCCCCAGTTTTGTTTTACAAAATGTATAATGTTATCTTGAAGTTGTGTGTGGACTATCAGTAACTGAACCATCTGACCATGAAGAACAAGTTTCCACTATAGAGAATCAGTAACTTCTTTGATCAGTAGAGACTGTCACACTGGTTCTTAAAGGTTGACCTTCTATCAGGATATCATGGGCTTTGAGTATGGGATGATGATTTACTATAGATGAATTTCGGATGTAATTATAATCAAAATGAGTACTTGGTGATGCCCTTTGGTATGAAGAAATCCCTAGTATTGTTAATGGGACTCCTGAACCAGATCTTCCAGCATTATTTAGATCCGTTTGTGGTAGTCTTCATCGATGATATCGTTGTGTACTTAGTGCCTAAGGAAGAGCATGGGAGATACTTAAGGATGGTTCTAGACATACTTTGAGAGCCCCAAATTTATGGGAAACTCTCAAAGTGTTAGTTCTATATTAGGGGTTTCCACGTTTTGGGATATATTATCTTTGTAGATGGATTGGCTATAGACCTGACTAATATCGAGGAAGTGTTATAAAGGGAGACACTAAAGAACACAAAAAAAGTGCTAAGCTTCTCAGTATATAATACTAGTGTCGGGGATTCATACATTATTGTTCTAGGATACCTGCACCAATGACATATTCGACTCAAAAGGTTAAGCCTTTTGTGGATAAAGAATTTCCAACATGATTTTCCAGAGTTGAGGTAGAGTTTTACGATAAATTTGATCTTAATATTATTAGAGGAGGGTGTCGAGTACATAGTGTTCTACGATGCATTAGGGATTGGGCTTGGTTGTGTCATGATGTAGAGTATGGTAGTGATTGCTTATGGTTCAAGCAAGTTGAGACCACATTAGTAGAACTGCATGACCCACGCTCTTGAGTTAGCCGGGATAGTCTTCGCGTTGAATATGTGTAGACACTACCTAATGGGTGAGAGGTTTATTGTCTACTATGATTAAAAGAGTCTAAATTATATATTATCTCATAAGGATATGAATTTGAGGCATATGAGATGGATAATGTTCCCCCAAAATATATGACATTGAGATTTCCTGTACTCCTGAAAAGGGGAATGTGGTGGAAGAATCTCTGATCAGGATATCTAGTTCGTAGTTTTTTGAATGTGGAATCAAATAAGTTGAACTCATTACATTTATCCCTTATGGATGGAGATGAATTATCTTACCTACAATAGATGTTTGTTACCCCTCCACTCTTACAATCAGTTAGGGAGGCACAACTTGGGGATTCTGACTGTGAGAATCTATGTCCTCAGATATCCCCAAGAAATTCTTTTGATGGATATCTGAAAGGTGGGGAGAAAGTCATCCTTTTAAGAGGATGTATAATAGTGCCAGAGCCATTGAAGGAGGAGGTTCTGAGGGGGTTTCATACATCCTCTTTGGTAGTACATCCAGGTGTGGAAAAAATGTACCGGGACCTCCAATGTCAGTTTTGGTGTATGGGAATGAAGAAAGTAGTAGAGGAGTTTGTTTCTCAATGACTTAGTAGAAAGTGAAGGAGATCATCAGGTTCAAGAATGTTTAGCTCAACCCCTTGAGGTTCTAGAATGATAGTGGGATGGGATTTCAATGGACTTTGTGACAGGTTTACCACATACGTCTATGGGACAAGATTCAATCTGGGTGGTCATTGACTAACTCCCCAAGTAATCCCACTTCCTATATATCAAAGAGTAGAGTTTAATAAAGATATTGGGACATGGAGTTACATCTATGATTGTTTCAGATCAATATTGAAATTTTATATTCCAGTTGTGGAAGGTATTGCATGAGGTGTTTGGGACCACGTTTTTCTTGAGCATAGTGTTTCAGCCAAAGATGGACAACTAAACAGAGAGAACCATTGAGGTTTTAGAGGAAATGATACAGGCTTACATGTTGGACTTCATCTATAGTTTGGAAGATCACCAACCAATGGTGGAGTTCGCATTTAACAAAATCTACCATTCCACCATTGGCATGGCATAATTCGAGGCTTTGTACGGGAGACCCTTGAGGTCACCACTATGCTGGATTTTCCCATAAGAGTCGCCACTCATGGGCCTAGAGTTTGTGCGAGCTACTATAGAGAAGTTTCATATCATCTATGAGTAGATGAAGACTAAACAAATCTATCAATAGTCTAATGCAGACATGCAATAGAGGCCTTTGGAGTTCAAAGAAGGAGACCATGTTTTCCTTCGGTTTCACCTCAATGAAGATTAAAAAGATTTGGACAGGGAGAAAAGTTATATATGTGGTTTATCATCCATTCCCAGATACTTAAACAGTAAGAGTGGTGGTCTACCAGTTAGCTCTACCTCGACAGTTATACTAGGTACATGATATCTTCAAAATGTCGCAGTTGAGGAGGTATGTGCATGATCAGTAACACGTCATTGACTGGGGTGAGTTGGATCGATGATGGAGTAACCTTTTCTAAGTAACCAGTGGAGATTAGTTATTGGTATGAGAGGATCCTTCATGGGGTAGATATTTCTTTTGTTCATTTCCAGTGGAAGCATAAGAATCTCTAAGATAGAAATTGGGAGAAGGAGGCTCATATGCATGCTCAAAACCCTCATATTTTTGTGTAACCTATGTTTTAGATTTTTGGGGTCATAATGCGCTATATTTTACATATACTCTTTTTAGATATTATATGGAGTTATTTTGAGACTAAGTTCTAAGACAACTTGAAATTCTGATGTCCGATGTTCCCATAATAAATGCTTTAATAATATTAAAATATTAATTAGCACACGTGAATAGTTTTCCTAAAAAAGTGGAATGAATTCTAAAAAATTGATTGAATCAGAAATTTGAGGAAACCATTGCGTTAAGAGTAGCAACTTTACCCTAGTGGAGGCCTAATATTGGCTGGTGTGGGTTGGCCGTGAAGAATAGTTTTTAGACGTTTTAATGAATAAAATAAATTGTAGATTTATTTTATTTTAATGTTACATAGATGAAGTGATGTGGGGATGCTACTTATTTTATATAAATAGCTAGGCTGTGACCCATGATTAGACTCATAACCTTGAATGTTCCAAGGAGTCTCTAGAGAGAATCCTTGGAGTATTATATTGGCAGACGGTGAAGAAAACTAGATCAGAGATCATTCGTGATGGATCACCAATGACAATCAGTCTTCAATAGAGAATGATCCAATTCACAGGTTGGAAATTTAGTTTTGATTTCTATTTCCTTGTTATTGGATTCAATGATGAACCCAGACCAACCAATGAATTGGTTGATCCATGGTTCGATCATACTTACTAGATGGGTTTAATTCCAGGATTTATGGGGTTGATTTTGGCTTTGATTTGTTGATCATTCTAATAGGAATATATTGAGAATGAAATAAAAAATGGTTGAGGTTCATTTCTCGGGTTTGTTCTTTACGCGTATTCTTCTCCGCCTTTTCCAAAACATTCTTCATTTTTTGGTGGGTAATGAATGATTGATCGATGCACCTTCGTCTCTTGGCACAATGATCTGAGATTAATGATCCGACATCTGGGTGACCTTCCATAGAAGGGAAGACGATAATGACAGATGAATCAAAGAAATTCTGGTAAACCCATTCTTTGGGTGAGTTTCTTGCAGTTGAAAGAAATATGATTTATGAGATGATTGAAGGCCCAAAACACCTCGATTAAGTGTTAGTACAATGAAGAGACTCATGATATGGAGTTTTGAGATGAATGTACCACCAAAACAGAATAAATGAGATAAAACAAGGCATGCATAGGAAGAAGAGAATATTTTTCAAAATCACCATGAACACGACATGTAACCCAGTGTTACATGACATGTGGCTCCCACTGATCAGTAGCTAGGGTTTCAAAAGTTAGATTAATGGTACATGGTGTGTGGCCCTATCACACGACATGTAAAACCTTCCCATAGACTCGAAATGTATATATAGAGATACACAGACATAGGGTGGAGTACATTGGTTGCCTACACGGTGTGTACCCCAACACATGACTTGGATTTGACCAAGTACATGGATAATGGCACATAAAAAGATACACCTAGGTTGACACCGTGTACTGGGACATGACCAGAATACACAGGTAGACCCTAGATGGATGGGAATGGATTATGAATTCTTTTACATAATGTCTTCCCATATTCAACATGACACAGTTGGAATGTCATGGGCCACAATACTTGAGGAGTACCCAGGGTCAAGGAACATGGCGTGTGACCCTATTACACACCATATATACCTTTCTACATGGCTTGAATATCTTGTCCACTGTAACCTAGAAAAGTTTAATTATGATTTGTTCTCTTTATCACTTTCTTGAAGGTTGGAGGGTATCATTTCCTACTCATAGGATTATGATACCTTCAGGTGGACATCCTAGATAGAGTCATTGGTATCCCTTGCGAGGTGAGATTTGGGATCCTCTATTCATTATTCGTTCCCTAGGTAGAGACCATGGTATTGACTTCAACCACTTCTCCAAGTGTCGATCCTATAATTAGTAGGATTTTCGAGATGGTGTTTTTGGTATCAACCCATAGCCCTGGTTGTGATCCTCATTTATTATATCGTATCTCTCTCTCTTCAAATCATCCATCATATCTCTCTAATAATGGTTTATGATGGACAATACTTCTTGGATGGAAACCATCAGTGCTATCAGACTCAAGAGTGTGTTTTCCTAGATGAGTTCTTCCTGGAATCTTTGAGATGAATCCCTAGTGTTGGTATTCGGTAGTTGTGACTTACCTCTAGACTACATTTGTTGGTTTTAGTATATTAGGACATTATTATATTGGTTGTAGACATATAATTGTGTAGAGATGGATGTATATTTCTTTTGTATATTTTCTTGTAGTTTTGGGGTGTCCTCTTGAGTATTGTTATAATCATTCATGCATAATATATTTCTACACATGTCGTGTCTTGTGATGATGAGTGACCTTTTGATAGAGTTATAGGCGGACTGGGACTGGATGGAGCTTTGTGAGATCAGGTATCCTAGGAATTTCTATGAAAACAGATAGTTGTCCCAGTACCTTTTTCTTAGAGTTTAGAAAATTTTGTTTACAGACTCTTTTTGGTCGGATTTTATTTTTTGCCATTTTTCTTGACCGAACTTTAACTTCCAATCATACTCTAAATGGGATATAGTTTTATGCAGGCATTTGGTTCTTAGTGGTTTTTTACATTTCAACATTTTGTGGGATTGGAGATGTGTGCATGCATATAGAAATTTAGGCAGTGCCTCCTAATTTAGTGATATGCCTACTTTGGGCTAGTCACCAACTCCTGGATTATTCGAGGTAGGCTTGGGAAGCTAAGACACGAGCCCCAATAGAACGATTTGTGAAATTTATAGACATTCTGAAAAAATGGCCAAGTGATGAAGAAGATAAATGTATACATAAAAGTAATATTAATAGGATGTATAGAAAAATGAAAAATAAAGTTGTATTTACCTTTGAAAATATGATTAATTATCCTCTAAAATATAAGAAAAAATTAAGTGATGAGATTTTTATGGATCATCCTTTGAAATTTAAGATTCATTTGTGTGAGATGATTTAAAATATATAGAAGATAAGTGATATGTATGAGTCATTTTAGTGACTTAGAGAATTTTTATTTGTAATTTTCCAGATTCATTTGAAATAATTATAATCCATTTTAAATACATGGAGAAAATATATATGAGTAATTTTTAAGGATCAAAGTTAATATAAATGAGTCATTTTTAAGAATCATGAAATGTGTAAGTGTTATGTCCATCACTAAAGTCACACATAAAGGCCAGATTTGATGAAAAAAGGGGTTACATAAGTGGTTTTCACTTATAAGTATTTATAGTGAAGGTATATCCTAAAAATATATATTATGATTTTTATTTTAAATCATAAAATCATGATTAATATTTTATTCAAGCTGTGATGGATAAAATCACTCTAATATTAAAGGAATATTGTTTCATGATTTTCTTATGATTTAAATTAAATATTAGTTTAGATTTAATGTATCAAGTATTTGATTGAGCATCATGTTTTAAATATTGAAGTCAGTATATGTAGATATTAGACAAAATAGATTGAATTCAAATATTTGATTTGGCCAAAGAATGATGGTTTAATTATTTCTATAATATTATCAAATTGGTTTCGGAGGAAGAATTTTTGATATTTTCATGTAGTTTACATATTTAATTTCATGAAATAATTTTTTCTTGTTATTTATTAATTAATGAAATGAAAAAATAAATTAATATATATTTATTAATTAATGAATATAAGAATAAGGATTTATACCAATCACATATCTAGTTTTTTAAAATAGGAAAAGTAGATTTCTAGACTTTAAATGTAAAGTTATAAAATTAAGTGTTAGTGTTCCATGAGGAGTCTCATTAAAATATCTTAGGGATCATCACATTGATGAAACTAGATATTATTGATACTCTATTCTTGGTGTAATTGTGATTTTTGTTCATAGAGGTCATAGAATATTTATAATTTTGTCTTATAAAGAGATAAGTGTGTTCTATTTTTATTTACTGAATGTTATGAGTTTGGAGGGACAATATGGACTCACTATACTATAATAAAATTAGTGAACTCATTGTTTCATTCACATAAAAACATCACCGTTTCATGCTTCTTGGATTATCTCATTTTGGGTGAACAATATAAATATATTTTGTCTCTCTTTCACTACTTTATAACTTCATATTGGTTTTAATGAAGAGTGAGTTCCAAAAATTTAATGAGAATTATCATTTGTGGGGTTCAATCAAAAAATAAATATACTCTAATCCCCCCAACTCTCAGGTTATTCACCTTGCTTGGTCCTAAAAATTGGTATAATGGAAATGGTTCTTGGTATATTTCACTCTCTATAAAGTTATGGTAGTGGTCGTAAACTATAATGGAATTCTATTTTTTGATTGAAATAATTTTCAACTATGAAAAAATTAGATTCAACACTATTTAATCTCTTCAAGAAAAAATGTATACATATATACCCTTCATGTAATTTCAAACAAGTTGGAAAGTGGAACTTTATTAGAAAAAGACTGATGTAAACTTTCTATTAATGAAAAAAGAGTTGACGCATTATGAGGAGGATTATCCAATTATATATTCAAGAATTTAATTTCATATAAATCCTTAAAAAAATGTGGTATAGTCTCTTCAATATATATAATAAAGATTCTATGGTAAGTAAATTTATGTTATGTGGTATGTTGAAGAGGAATGAGGATTTTAGAATGAACCCAAATGAGTTTGTTGATGTATTCTATAATCAAGTGGAAATTTTTTTGGAAGACATGTGAGGACTTTGAAGAAATATTTATGATATAGAAATTGTGAAGACAATCCTTGGGATATTACCACCTCTTTTCTGTATAAAATTATCAGTTCTCATAGAAAAATACCAAAAAAAGGTTACACTAGATAGTTTTCACAATACTCTCATTACATATGGGATAAGGGAAAATGATAATTATTCCACGAAAAAGGATAACTATTAGGATGTACGATAATAAAAAACCTATGATGTAAAATGATATCAAGGATAGGGATGATAATTAGGTGATTTATTTTATTTCCCAAAATCTCAAAAGAAGAACTAGAAAATTCAAAGGTAAGATTCCACTTTCTTACTTTCAGGGAGAAAAAAATGTGCATCTCACTAAAATATATCCATAGATATTATAAGACAATAAAAAAAGAAAGAAACCATGAATTAATCATTTAATATTAAAAAACCCAAGAGAATACCACAAAATAAATTCTTCAAAATAAATAAATTTCTTTCCCAAGAATATTTTATCTAAAAAGTAAATGAAGTTGAAGAATCTGATGGCTATTAATATCTTAGTGAGTAAGTTCTTATGGTTATCATGTATAGAAAAAAATTAGAGTAAAGTTTTGATGGTGTTGAATTTGAGGTAATAGATGATGTAAATAAAAAAAATAAATGTTTCTCTTAAAGAAAATGATGTTTAGAGGACCAAAGATAGGAAATCCAATGGAGTGGTGCATGAATCCAAATTATTATATAAACAAGCAGCAAGAGGTTAATTTTGAACCAAAATTAAAAATTGCATTACTCTAATATAATATTATATAGAAATTAGAGAAGTTGATTAACCAAAAGATCCTAATTAAAGAGAATGTTCATTTTGTTGATGGATTAACTGATATGGTGAATGGACATGTCAAAAGAATCGAGGAACATGAAACATGAGTCATAATGATGACCAATAAAGACTTATAACTCCCTAAATGGTGATGAGAAGTTATATAAAATATAATACCAAGGAATTTAATAAGGGTAAGATGGATTTAAATGGAAAATTATTCACTTTCCCAAAATTATACTGTTTAATAGATAATTGTAATTTTTCTAAGGTTCCTGATAAAAACAATTTTAGTCATGGTTGATGTAAAAACATAATCACACACTTACCAAAAGAATGCATTTATGAGTGACTCACTGTAGTCTAAAAATGTATAATCAGAGTATTTGATACACACAATATTACACCATATATCTGGTGTAATTATTATGGAAATCGAAGACACATAATATATATATTTTCTATAGAAAAGAGTTATTTTAAGAATCAAGAGTAAAGAATAGAAGAGAAGAATTTCCAATTCTTGATACACTTTTATTGGATATCAGCACACCAATAAAAATGTCTATAAAAATAATTTTTGTCTTCATAGTTTAACACTATCTCTAACTAGGGATGTCTCCCTTGATGATCCTTCATTGTCAATCACTCACTCTTCTAATTCCCTATATTGATATTTCTTTGTATTTTTTATTTAATGAAATACAATGAAAAGGGTTATAAAAAAGAATTAAAACCAACATAATATAAAATAAAGGATGAAAACAAATAATGATTCTGCAATAAAGGTCGTCAATCCCGGGAGGATTCACTAAGAATGTTCAGTCATAGTTCTACTAAAGTACAATGCTCAAATATAATCTCTCACAATTGAGGGAGTCAATATAATTCCCCACTCAACCCCACATGTACCTAAATTTTGATATAAAACACACCAATATTTCTAATGTTAAGTAGCCTTTTTTTATTAATTCTTGTGGTAGTTTCCAAACTTCATTCTTCAGTTCAATTTCTTAGGAACTTCCCCTAATCGGGATTTAACCAAGAAAAGTTTCCCAACGCACTTGACCCACAATCACCAATACACTCTCCAATATACTACCCATATATAATGCGTGATGGTAAATATAGTTAAGGGATGATTTAAAAAAAATTATTGGTAAAAAAAATAGAGTGAAATGTATGAAATACCATTATCACAATTTACCATTTTAACTACACACTATTATAACTCATGATGAGAATAGATAAGAACATAAAATTATATTAAAATATCAAGAACAACTCACTGGTTTATTAAACATGTGATAAGAAATGAATTTATTTCTTTATAAATGTATAAATAGGATTATATTTTATTTAAACAAGTAAAAATAATAAAATAAATATAATGATAAATATAAATAAATTTTTTTAAAACATAAAAATTCTATTACAGTGAAAAAGAAAATAGTTAAGAAAACTTAGTCCATATTGTAAGGATGAAAGAGATTTCATAAAATAAAACTTTTAGTAGAGATATTCATATTTACAATAGTGGTAAACTTATTAAAATTATAAACAATTCCATATCTTCATGCTTCTAGTAGTGTTTGATGTGCAGTGGTGACTCACCTATGAAATGCGATTTAATACCTCTTTATCATATAGTTATATCCTTTGAATATATTCACATAATACATTTATTTTTTCATTTTTTTACATTAAAATTTAATTTACAAAAATAAATGAAGATATAAAGATATCTAAAATGGATGAAAATATTGGATTGATTTTCTTGATGCATCTAAAATCACGATGACTTGGCTCCATTGAATTTGGTAGTAGCACTAAAACTTTTCCCGAACTATTCACAATGAATTTGGGCCTGATATAGTGTAGGATTATGTTATGTGGTTCAGTTTCTTTTTTTACAATGATACATTATTGTGAAAATTTAAAATTTCATGGGGCGAGTCTCAAAATTTCTAATTTCAAAAAAAGAACTTACCATCCATGAGGGTTCGACCAAAATTTCACCAAGTGAAAAAACCTACACATCCCTATTCGAATTTTAAAAATCTATCGGAGGTAACTTATGATCCTATAAATATATTAAATATCCTCTATATAAATTAAATTTTAGTTAAAATATGTCATGCATGGGATCCATGAAAAAGATAAATATCTTATAAATACCAACTGAGTCATGGGAAAAATATTACATATTTCTTACATTATTCAATTGGTGAAGTAGAAAATGTCACACATCAATTTTAGGATGTTACATTTTATTTAATAATAATACTTTTCACTTTTAATATGTTATTTACTTTTGAAATATGTTTTGTATCCTCTTTTTTTCCATTTTTGTGAATTATTTATAAATAAAAAAGTAAAAACCATATATAATATCCTAATTATATGATATATTACTTGTAGATAATGACCCTAAAAATTAACCCCTACTTTTAAAAAATATCATGTGTCAAGAATAAAAACTTACACTACCTAAAATTTAGTTAATTTTATCCACTTTTCAAGAAAACATTTTTCAATATTAGAACACTTAAAATTAAAGTATATACATAGAAAATATTAATAAAATTTTATTTAAATCATCGAAAATAAAAAATCAGTCCATTTATATTATAAATTAGAAAATACCCTGATAAACTAAATATGTGATAACTACCCATAAAGTGATAAAATAGTGGGGGGTTAAATCATTGAAATAAAATTTTAAAATATTAAAAATGTTATCTTTTTTTATTCTTGTATACATAAAAATTTCAATCGTAGATTATTATTTAATTCTATTATCAAATTCAAATAAAATTAATAATTTAAAAAAATTTAATGATATTTTATAAAATAGAATTTAACATGTTTCGACTATGATAAACAGTTACCTTTTACTTTATGTTCTCACATTTTAATTTTTTTAAACATAAAAAATCCATCCATGACCCAATCACAACATACCTCACATGGAAAATCATGTATCCCTTACCTCAATATAATTTTAATATAGAGATTTTCTCATATTGAGAAAACTAATGCCTTTACACAGGCTTGTAAAAAGTTTCTTTCCTCCACACTACATGTTATAACACTATTTTTAATCATGTTGTATTTTTCAAGGTAATTCTTATGACTCAGGATTGGTGGGTAAAATCATTTAACAACTCAAGGAATGAAAAGTAGATATTGAACTTTTAATATAATTGAATAAATGTTCAAATGAAAACACATGAAATTTACCTCACTCAACTCCTATTGTGATATGAAACATCACAACCCATTTTGTTGTATAAATTGTGAGTCAAACAACAAATTAATGAATTATTTTATCATAATTCTCTATTTTTATCTTTTTTTACTTGGATGATTATATAAAAAAGTAATATGGTGAATGGATGACAATGTAACACCCTGAGCGTAGTTAGCTGGATTTGGTTCATTATTACATAACATTAGCATGATCACAATGGATCAAATCCCAAAAGACCGATCAATTTAGTAGCCATGGAAATACTAGATGCATTCATATGTTTTACATAACAATATAAAATGAAAAACTACAAAAACATAGTATCCAAAGGCCACACTTTTATTCATTATACTATCCATTCAGGTTAGTCATACTATACTTCTTCGCATCCTGGTAAAAATAAAACATAGAAAGGGGTGAGCTCAGATGCTCAGTAAGGATAACAATATATAGGAAACTTTCATAAATAAGCATAAACATTTAAAGTAATGTAATACAAAAACAAAAGCCTTTTAAACTTGAACATAAGAATTATATGGAAAAGTTAGAATCAAATAATTCCATTTAACTATTCACATCTATATTCTACTAGTCGAATAATTACATGCAATATCAATAACCACTTTCATAATGATGGAATGCATAATGCCAGACTTCATAAACACATAGTCAAGGCCTGGTGCCAAGACAACAAATAAGATTTTTTCAATGCCTTGTGCCAAGACGCTAGTTTTTATCATGAGACCTACCGATGCATCGAGGAGCTATAGCAGGCTCCACCCGTCACTTACTATGTCCAATACATTCCTCATATGAAAAGGTTTAAAAATAACATAAACATTTTTATTAAAAATAGAATATCAAATTTCAATAAGTTATCCATAAACCATGAATGGTGTAAAAATAAAACATCCACAGTGAAACATATCACAAAACCTTCATTACAACATGGAAGTTTTGTATCATAAAAAATAAACTTCAAATAAGATTATAATCCATCAAAGCATGTTGACATTGATGAAATCAAAACTTTTTTATAGAAATATCTCTTTCTATTTTGAAATCAGTTAAAAGTCATCTAATTATAAAAGAAAACATTTATTTTAAAAATATTCTTATAATCCTATAAGGGAAGCTTAGATGATGTTATGATGGTGGAAAATATCCACACCCTTCGTATAAGTTAAAAAAACATTCTTACTTTAATTTTGTCGAAAAGGTCATAAGGTACCTTGTTTGAAAAATGATAGAATGATTCATTTTAAACCATTTTATAAAAAGAAAAACAAGGGTATAAATGAATTTAACCCATAGTATAGTAAATAGTAAAAATGTTTTGGAATACATTTTTTAGAAACATTTATGTGGATGACAAAGTGGTCCCAGTAGATATGTAAAAACAACCTCGGATAATAAAGAGATTGTAAAATTAACCCTTAACTTGTAATTTTACCTGGTCGAGGGTAGGTTAAAATCTTGTATAATGGTGAAATAATTGTTATTAAATTATACAAGAACCATATACAATAATATGATATCACATATGATCTTTTAATATTTCTTTGTTAATGATATTTCTGTAGTATCATCATTTTAGGTGTTAACTGATTCGATTTCCTTTATATGATTTGTTACATAAGTAATGTTTGTTATGGATAGGATGTATTTGAATCTTATAAAGAATGATATTATGTTCATAAACATTATTTTTAATAATAAAATAAAAAATATTCTTGATTTATTATGATGAGGAATGAATCTCATCGCGTTCGTGGAGACAGTAATCCGTACGTACACACGAGTGATAATATCATTCGTTTGATATTAAAATATTATATAATTGGATGGTATATCATATATAAAGAAAAATTATGATGTTATATTTATTATTTACATCATTTATACTCATTATTATACCCATCCAAATGATGAAGTGTTTGAAAAACAAACTACACCATGACGTGGAGACGGTAATCCGTACGTACGCACGTATGGTGACTTTTTCATTTAATGGATAGATAAAAAAAGGAATATGGTTGTACCATTTATATAATAAAATCAAAGTATATAGAATATATAGGAGTTATTATTGTATAATGTAAGCAACAAAGAAAGAGGGATTGGAAGAAGAAAAGAACTTGAAAGAGGTGATGAAATATTTACCTCTTCTTCGAGTTCTTCCTTTTGATTTGATCAAAAGGGCTCCTTAGGATCGATTTCTGACTAAATAATGACCTCTAGGATTAAAAGAGGAACACTAGGAGGATATTTGGGTAGGGTTTATGTTATCCAAATGGCTTTGATTTTGTGAATTTGAGAGAATGGGAAGTTCCCATTTATAAGAGAGGTGAGGGTCACTTTAGGAAAAGCTTGAAATATTATTTTATAACAAAATCCTTTTCAGTTTCTAATGGATCCAAAATAAATTATTTAAAGGATAAGGTAGGGATGGGTTTAAAACCTCTCAACCAATAGGTTTTAGATAAATTTAGGTCATCATATTAACCTTATCTTTTAGATTTAACTCTTAGTTAAATGGTTTTTCATTTACCATGTCTCTACGCATTTTTATATTATATGTTTAATAAACATATTATAAAATTAAAAACGAATCTCAATTTATTAATTAATGACATATATAATATTATTTAAGCCCTTTGGATGAACCTTATATTTTTAATAATATAATATAAATTAATAATATAATATTTGTTTAAAAAACACTTTTATGTCAATTTTCACACTATTTGGAATTTTGTTTTTTTTAATTTATACCATAATTATTTCTTCGAAAAAAAATCATTTAATCAACCCTATCATGTCATATTAACCTAAAAAATTAGTGTAATTCATTAAAAGTATCAAATTAGATTTTTTGGATATTTTTAATACAAATTATTTTAATCATTGATTAATAGGTGAATTGTGGCATCATCATTGTGTCATTAATATATTTAATTATTTAATTTCTAAAAAATATAAATAAAATACAATTATGTAGGAAATATTTTTATATTTATAATTAATCTCTATAGTCTAATTTATCTTATGTAAAACCCTATATTAAAAATGGTTTAGTTATTAAACCTTGAATTTAACTCTTTTAA
The DNA here is from genome assembly GCA_963277665.1 of Viscum album. NCBI lineage: Eukaryota > Viridiplantae > Streptophyta > Magnoliopsida > Santalales > Viscaceae > Viscum > Viscum album. Next base: position 1,225,148,540 of record OY728159.1, read on the forward strand.
CTCTTCGTTAAATAAAATAATAATAAATATCCTAATCTATTCCAAGTGGATGTAAAGGTTAATATTTTATTTCTAAGTTTTTTTTGGTTGAATAAAACTTATCTAATAGAAATAGGACATGTGTTAGGGTAATTATGATATCATTTTTACCCATAATTACCCTATTTACTTTTAACCTTGTTAAATAAAAGTTAAAAGCTACTATTCACCAAAAATTATTTTCATCTTATTGAACCACATTTTGCTTAATAATATCAACTGTGTCCCTCAGATTTTTAAAATTCAACTCACAGAAGCTGTAAAGTGAAGTTCTATTCAAATTTGCAAATGCTCCATGGAGGTGTGTAAAAGACGGTATATAGTTCGTTAAAATTTTATATATCTAAAATTATTATAAAATGTCTGCAATGAATTACGTTGAGAATATATATGTATTATGTATCTATTTTTAAATAAAATAAAATAAAATAAAATAACTAATTATTTAAATAAAAAGTCGTTTTTATCCAATAACGCAGTGTTTTTTCACTATTCATCAAAAATTGAATGTTTTCAGAAAAATACCCAAAATTCACCCTAAGCTAATTTCGATATTCCAAATAAAAATATGTAGTCCATTTTGAAATATAAAATTTATAAAATTTAAAAAAGAGTGTATTACTATTAATTATGGCTTGTTTGATTGGTTGTGGTGTGATTGAACTCGAAGTTGTATAGAACACAAGCTATTGTATTATTCAAAGGGAAACATACCTAGGAAGATTGGGGTGTTACAAATATTTTATAAACTTGATTTTAAATGTTAACACGTGTCATGAAATTAATTGCAATGAATAATTCATTATCATACCTGTTCTCTATATCTCATTTTTTTTCATTTTTAGAGAATAGGATAAGAATAAATGAAGTAAAAATGATGATAAAGAATCATGAACATTTATTCCACTCAATTTCTTAGAATAGTGACACACACCTCACACACCCAACAATGATATTTTTTTTCTATAACATAAGTGAAAGTCCTTCACCTAGACTAAAACTTTAAATTACGATGATAAAATATTAATAGTGAAGGTAGGTAAGGATAAATAATCTTGTATTGTGTCTTAATCATATAAATAAATTCAGAAATTCTAATGTATAAATAAGGGTAAGTATCAGTTTAGAAAAGTGTCTAGACAAATAATTTCTCAATCATATCAAAACAATTATGAACTCCAAATCATTGATAGAGAAGTAATCAAAAGTTCTATTTCATATACAATACCGTAATTTTTTTCAAGAAAGTTATAGTATTAATAAGAATATGTTAGAGGGTTTTAGAATACCTAAAAGTATCAGAAAAATAATTTGAGTTTTTGTTTCATGGTAATGGACTTCAAAAATTAGTCAAACTCATAAAATAAGTTTGAAATCATATTCTAGGAATATTCTTCTCATCAATAATGTTTTAAAAATCAATTTTTTTAAAATAAATCTTTCTCTATCTAAATACATTAAATAAGAAAAAATTATACGAATACTAAATGATTATAAAGTTTTATATTTTTTTAAACTGAAAAAAATATAAAGATGGTTTACCTTTCCCACACTTAAATGAAACCACTCATTTAAATTAAAGCATAAGTGGTATACCCATAAAATATTAGGGAAATTTTAAAAAACAAGAATATGTACAACTTAGTTTAATATATATCTAGTGGAATTATTTAGGATTATACATGATGACTTCCACAACCAACATTGAAAAATAAAAAAGTACTAAGAATTTAGAAATTAAATAATTAATTAAATAAAAATAAGTAAAGATAGACTTGGGTTATCCCCAAGAAGTAATGAGTTTATAATGCCTATAGTTAGGAAGTTTTAGCTATTCATTCCAAATATTAATTTGGATTAAGTTTTTGTGGTAAAACCCCCACAAGATATTTATTTCAAATTATTTTAGAAGACACCAAGAGTGGGGAACCCCAATAAAATATAGAAATGATCCCACCCTCGTAATAGGAAAAGAAAAGAATTTAGAATTTGGAGGATAAAGGGAATGAATAATCCCTATTAAATTTCACAACATCCACCTCTAATAGATGTTCTAATTTTCTAAGAGGATACCATCATATCACCATAAATTCCGGTTTATCTTCGTCTTCTTTAGTCACCACTTCTTTGGTAGTTTCATTGGTAACATCAAAGTCTGTTTGAAAAATGTCAAATTCTATAAAAATATATTATTAAACTAATTTAAAAATTATATCTTATAAATATTAAAGTTATAAGAATTCAAATATGGTGATCCCCTTTATTTTTATTGTTTTTAACTATATTTCAGTCTGTACTGACCTTGGATTTTTCTCATCTTCACATTCCACTACAATATTCTTCATGATGGTAGTCACTTTATCTTTATAATCATCAAAATAAATGGATAGAAAAGAGTATAGTTATACGAAACAGAAATAATATTAGTTAATTGGGTTTATTAATTGTGTAAAAAAATAGAATCCAGTTTCAAGTCCACTCCCTTCAAACAATAATATTCATGTTTTTCCTCTTCATGGAATTCAACTGGGAGGATGGAAAAAATTTCTAAGAGAGAAGGGTTATGCTATTTAGTTACATCCTCTAATAAATATTCTTAAAATATAGTAGGAATAATCTCTTTTTGTGTCTTTAACACCTTTTTATGGAACCCTAGAATGTTGTGAAATAATTCTTTTAGCTCCTTGGATAAGGATTCTAAAATTCGTTGCCTAAGGTCTTCCTTTCGGTATAAAATAAGCTCCTTAAATTCTCTATTTTCATAGTTTGATCTCCAAATACTCCTCATATATGTATAAGGTAAATAAAATATATCTTATATAAGTGATAGATAATAAAAAATGGTTTCCTTTTTTATATTTTCAAATTTTATTTTAAAGAAATAAAATATTTACAAAGTAAAAATAATAATAAGTAACTGACTTGGATACTCGAAAACGATACCATAATTTTGAAACACCCATAAAAAAGTGTGAAAAAATAGAATTTAATTCCTTTATTAATTATAGATGATGTCTAGTGTCATCTCTCTCAGGGATCCTTTAAAGTAAATCAATCACTATTCCAGTTCAGTTTATTGATATTTTTGGTATTTATTATTTTATTAAAAATAATGAAAATTAGGAGGGTTATGGAAATGGATGAAAAGAAAAATAAAAAAATTAAAAAAAGTGTTAGCAATAAAGGTATCCAATAATCATTTGATTCACTTTTATTTTTCTATCATAGTTCTATTAAAATATACTCTTTCTTTGTTAAGTAACTCAATGTCATCAACCACTCAACCCATCATATATCTTAATTGTATTTAATAACACATTAATATCATGATTGTGATTTCACCTTTTCTTTTTATTTATAGTGATGGTTCCCAAACCACAATTGAGAGTTCAATCTCTTTGTAATGCTCCCTAGTTTGGAGTTAAACAAGGAATGAGACCCACTACCCATGGCCAGAAATTTATAGTCCACTCTCTGATAAAAAGAACACATCTATCATTTGAAATAAAATAAATTTTAGGTAATATTTCAAAGAAAATAAAAAGTAAGAAGAATAATAGAGTATTGGGGAAGGTGGACCATCATTACAAATAACAAGTTTAACTATACTCTATTGTTACTCAAAACAACTATATATAGGACACGACAAGGATATAAAAAAGTCAAGAATAATTTACAAGTTAATACCCGCTTCTATTAATACCAAAGTTAGTTTTCTATTGAAATAGATAGAAAATTTTAGTAGAGGGAAATAATTATAACAATAAATAGGGATAAATATAAAATGATTTTTTTATCAAAAATTGAAATATATGATTACAGTCAAAGAGGAAAAAAATAAAAACCAATCTTATATCAAAATGAAAAATCTAATGTTGTGAACAAAATAAGTTGGGGTATAAATATAGAGATTTATAATAGAGTAAAAATTATATAAATAAGAAAAAATTATAGACCAGCAAGCTTCATGATGGATATAGCATGCAACGGTGGCTCATACATGTAACATTCTCCAAAACCACATTCCCACATAGTCAATAGTGTTTAATATTTTTTGAAAATATTAATATGATCCTAAATAATATTTCCTTAATTCCCCTTGAATTTAATTCATGTATTAAATAAAGACATGAAAATATCATAAACTGATAGAAATATAGGGTTGTTTTCCCTGATACAGCTAAAATCTCCTTAGAATGGGTTCTTTAAATTTAACAGTAGCACAAAGATTTCACCCAAACTATTTATGACAATGGTGGACCTCCAATGGTATGGAAATTTATTTTTTTATTCCATTTATATTTTACCTAGGGAGAATTATGTCATAAGTTCATGTTTCCATGATGCGAGGCTCATGTTTTTTAATTTTTGTAAAGGAAAATTCCATCCATGAGGGCTTGACCACAATTTGAAAAAATGGAAAAAATCTATGAACATCTCTTTTTATTATAAAGATATATTATGTATCAATTATACTTTTAAATATATATTACATATCATATTAATTTATTTCATAACTATTAAAATATGTCACACACGGGCTCTATGATATAGAAAAATATGTTACACATCACTACTGAGAAAAAGAAAAAATATTATTCATGTATTTATTTCTTCAATATATAAATTATAAAATGTTACCCATAAAGTTTTAGATATTAATTATGATCTAAAAAAATATGTATCACTTTTTAGATCTTATTTAATACCCTAAAATGTTATATATCCCCTTTATTTTACTTTACTTTAATTATATCCTACAACAAAGGGAAAACCCATATATAACATCAAAAGGATGTTTATTATTAATTATAGATCCAGTCATTTTCTGTTTTCCACTGATATTTATAAAAATTATATAACAAGAATAAAAAATTACATTTTCTAACACTTAGTTAAATTAAAACACTTTCTCCCATCAATATCCATCTTTGAAAAAACCCGCTTCGATATCAAAACACTAAAAACTAAAACATTTCCATGGAAAATTTGAGCATATTAATATTTAAAGTACTAAAAATAAAAAAATATTACATTTTTAAAATAATGTCCAAAATACCATTATTAAAAAAAAGATGTGATAAATACCCATGAAATGATAAACTGGTGGGGATTAAACCGTTTAAATATAAATTGAAATTAATGAAATTATTATCTCCATAATATTTTTTGGTGGGAATGTTATGGAAATAAATCCATGAATTTTTCATTAAGGGTATTGATAAATATATAATAGAAGTCTTGGATAAGGTGATCACAGAAACTAGAAGCATTATTAAGTAGGATGAAAAGTTGTATCAAATGATTTTCCTTTCATGATGAATATGATTCAGCAAAGCTGGGAAGGTAACATCTCATGCACTACTAAAGTATGTATATAGAAATCATGGATTTGGAAAGGAAAATATGTTATTAACAATTGTACTAAATTTTATTTGAAATTTAAAAATCATGATGAAGTTTAGCCAATTAAAAATGATTGTATTTATCACATGATAAGAAACAAGGATCTTATAATAGGAATAATATACAATAAATATAGTTTCATTATTATTTTTTACTATGAATGGTTGAATATCATTGAAAATGGAAGAGACAAAATCAGTGGAAAAGGCTTGAGGTGCATTAATGTATTGGTTTTTGAAGGGATTTGTCACGATATAGTAATTAGAAGTAAATAATGTGACTCGGGCTTGCCGTTAATTTTCAAAAAAGATTTAAATCATCAAATAAATATTTGAAACTATTGTAATTAAATGGAAATTCATTAAGGAAAACATCTTCAAAATTTAAGGGGAAGAAGACAAGTGTTTTATACCCAAGGAAGAAGATAATGAGTTATGTAACAAAATACTTTTCAACTTCAGCTAAAAGTTCATAGTAGTATTGGTAAAGAATGGAATAGCACATTATATCCATAATATATCATGAGATATCAATCACACATGTGACACTTTCTAAAAATTGGGAATCATCCGGAAGAATTAAAAAAAATAAGGTAAAAAAGTTGATGATGTTTCTTGATTTTGTGAATATTGATATTTATGGGATAATATCACTAAAATTTGTGTATATAGAGAGACAATATTTTTTTTGTGAATTGTTATAGCAAGATGTATTGGGTGATTGTAACCTCTCATAAATCTAAATTGTTTTGGGGTGTCAATCATTATTGTTGATTGGTGAAGACAATTTTTGGGTTGAAAATTCATATTTTCCAAACTAAAAATGGTATGAAATTGAAGAATAATTTAGTGTAATAATATCTCAAAAATCATAGGATTTGACACCATTTTCCAGTGGTAATTAAAACTTAATAAAATGAAGTCTCTCATAGTTGGAACTAACTTATCATTAATATTCCCTAGATAATTCTCCTTGAGAAAACTATTCTAGAGAAATATTAGAAAGAAGTTTCACTTTCACTAGTTTCTATCTTTATATGGAATTTTTATGAATGAATGAAGATAAAATTCCATATATGATGTGGTGTGGGAATAAGTAGATACTAAATCAATTTTAAAATTTTGGAATTAAAATCATCATTGCCATAAAAGAAGAATTGAATATTTGAAGAACATGGGGATATATCTATTTTAATTATCTACTTATCTAAAATTAATGGATCCAAATGACACCACAAACTAATTTAAAAAATTATTAATATTTATGAAATAATGTAGTTTAGAAATGAGAATATTTCTCAATATAGAGGGTAGATTTTATAGAAAAATAATGATGAAATTTTTTAAGAAATTTTTTTTAAGTGTTTAGGAAAGGATATGAACATTTATCTATATAATATTATGAAAAAGAACTCGAGAGTGAGGAAAATATAGTAGATTTATTAGATTCATAGAGGGTATAAATCATGGTTGGGATTAATATTTGGAATATTATTGTTGAGAAGATATCTCATTTGAAAACATAGAGGCATAAGGATTTACACAAAACCTCTCATTTACCTAAAATATAGAAAATGATTTTTGAATTGGATTATAAATATCTTAATTAGGTTGAGTAATGTGTAAAAATATTGACCAAATTAAAAAGAATAATAATAAAAAAATTATTCCACGTATGAAAGATGAAAACATTATTGGAGTCAACTGGGTATTCCAAAACAAAATCAATTGAGAATTCAAGGTAACATAAAAAAAATCTTGGACAGTTTCCATGTTATATTTCTAAATATAAGGGATTAATGTTGATATTTTTTAAACCCCTTGCTCAATTAGAATCCATTTAAATTTTCTTGGAAATATTGGCCAATATAATATTCAAGTTGTCCTAAATATATGATGAATCATTATTTCAAAGTGGAGTCTTTAAGGTTGAAGTGTATAATGAGAAACCCAGATATCTTTCTTATATATGAATATGTGGTTAATGTGTGTTAGTTAAATAGTGATTTGTATGGACTAACTCATGATCCAAGAGCATAATATTCTAGGTCTGACTAATAGTTAGGAAATCACGTAATCCAATGATGTGAAGTTAATAATAATCTATTTATCATGATGGAGAATAATTAAAGGATATCAGTGATTATTTATATGGACAACAAAATTTTTAGAGGGTTAGACGATAAACAATATAATATTTCTATAGAATATTTGAGGTGTGAATTTGAGATCTCCATGATTCTATAGTTAACATTTTTCCATTTATTATAAGTGGCTCAAGAATGGGAGACAATATTCATTTCTCATTCCCACTATTTAAAATAAATACTTAAGATATTTGGAATAGAATATTCCAATATAATGAAAACTATGGAGTAAACCAAAATAAAACTATTAATATATAATGATGGAAAAGAGTTCATTACCCCGGAGTACATGCAGATTATTGGAAGTATTTTACAGTTGAAATAACATGACATGAAATTGTGTTTTCCAAATGCAATTATGTATGGTAATAATTATTTCCATTTGAATTTTAATTTCTAGAAATGAAAATAATTCTTTAGTACATCAATTTCATATTGGATAGGGGGTTTTATATCACAGAACCTCACAATAATTTTTCTTAGGATATACCAATTCAGATTAATAAGGTTCATTAAATGATAATTGTTGAAATCATGTGGTACTCTTTATTTGAGTGGTTCATGCATTTCGGGGATGAGTAAGAAGTGAGATTTAATTTCTACTATAATTTCATAAGCTAAATTTAGTTCAACTGCTGAATCATGTACTAATTTAAAATGGATACATAAAGAATGTAATAATGTTGTAGTTGATGTGAAATATCATACTATAATCAAGTGTGATAACTTCAGTTCCATTAATATGTGAAAAATTCCCATTCATCATTCCAAAATAATGCTTATTGGGATAAAATATCATCTCATCAAATGAAATAAATCTTATTTTGATAAGGGAAATCCAAACCCCTATGATATTATGTTTTTTTAGAATGTTATGTTGACTATAGTGAATTAAATTTCTTTATTTATAACCCTTTCTTGTGAAATTTCAGAGATGTTTCTATTTATTTCATTGAAAAGGGGGGAGAATCTATCCAAGATTTGGGAAGTAGGGAGTATTCTTTCTTATTGTAGAAGCTCAGAGTGTTATATCTTATTGAAAAAGGGGGATCTATACTATGGTTATGTTTTAGAAAGGATGAGAGGATTAAAAGTATTATCTAGTTGGAGAAGTATTTTGGAGGATTATTCAAGAGGTGTTTGATTAAGGAAGTGTTTACATCAAGATCATTTCATTTAAATATAATTTCTCACACCATGCTTGAATCATGTGGCCTTATTTGATGATAAGTGAATATTTAGTGAACTATCTGAACGCCACATGGTTCAATCAGTGCTTATGATTAGATATGAAAATTTCATCTAGAGATGTGATATATATAAGTTGATTTTTTAATGTTTTAAATAGCATAAAATGGGGATATGATTATTAAAATACTATTTTAATGTTTTTAGTTTTTTTTTCTATAATTTTATTGAAGTAAACATAAATGAATTTTACAAAGTCATAAAGAATGTTTATCTTGAATGATGGAAGATCTTTCAAAGTATTTTGGGGGAATTAAAAAAGTTTATGATTTCAATTGATTTATATAAATTTGGATAAATCCATTTGTGTGTAAGTGTAAAATCATGGAGATGTTGTGAAATATATCTAATTACTCGATATGTTCTCAGTATTTGTAAAAGTAACAATTATCGGTTGAATAGAAAAATGGCTATGTTTGGGAGAATTTACCTATACGTGTACATGAAATATTTATTGGCTTCTTGGAAAAATTAAAAAGGCTTATATAGTTTCCTCTGAACATAAGAGTTGTTATCCTCTAGAATACAGGAAAATAAAAAGTCTTGACATAATTTAGGGTTTTCATACGAAACCTAAGAGCCATTTTTTCTTGACAATTTAAATTATCTCCAAGGAAAGAAATATGTATGAGACATTTTACTAACTAAGGAAATAAAAATGATTCATATAAAATACTTAAAAGAAATATGTATGATTAATTTTCAAGACATTTGAGAAATAAATATGGGTAAATTTAAAGAGTCAAAAAAATATGTATGAGTTATTTTCATAACCTAGGAAACGATTAAGAGTCATTCTAGTAACCTAGGGAATATACAAGATTAACTTTTAGTGCACTAAGAGGATATATAAGATTCATTACCTTATCTTTTCTTAGATTGAAAGGTTGAACTGTAGAATAATATTATGATATTTATTTTTAATAAAAAAAAATATTATTAATATATTAGTCAAGATAATATATTGAAAACCTTTCAAAATTAAAGGAGGATAATTTTATGGTATTCTTATGATTTAAATTCAATATTTGTTTAGATTTAATGGATTTTTATTTTTTAGAGAATCAAAAAATGTATAGTGGATTCACACCCTGTAGATAACCATAAAATATTTATATTAAATGGAAATATAGTATTTTACTAAAGAATGAGGATTTTATTATTTATAATTTTTTTTTCAATTAATACTAGAGGAAGTATCACTATTACTTTCTTAGAGTTTCTATATTTTATTATGGGAAATTTTATTATTTTATTATTTATAAATTAATTAAAATATATAATATTGTAAAGAAAAATATCATTATATTTGAAAATAAAAAAAATAAATGTGATCTATATTATCAGACATCAGTTTTTTCATAATAAAAGAAGAAGAGTTCTAGACATACATTTTAAGGATATAAAAGAAGAAGGAGGTGTTCCTAGAGACATATCCCTAGAATATAATAGTGTTTTTAACATTTATGAAACCATAATTGATTAAAACACCATTCTGGTTGTAATATCAATTTTTTAAAGGAAGGTATGATATATTTGAAAGTAGAGTGGTTAGTTTTATGTTGGAAAGCATGAAGCGTGTTTAATATATTTTTTGTTTAGGTTATGAACATATAGGGTCATTGAAACATATCCATATTATAATACGAGTAGTAACATTATTGATTTAGGTGCATTGACACATCTTTATTTCATGATCCTTGGATTATCTTGGTTTGGGTGAACCAAATAAATTGATTGTTTCTCTCTCTTATACTACTTCATCACTTCATAATAGTTGTGAAGGAGTGAGAGTCTTTAACCATCATGGAATAAGATCATTGGGGTGGGTAAATTAAAAAATAAATATACTATGATTCACTGCATTTTAAGATATTTACCTTGCTTTAGACCAATAAAGGGAAATATTTTTCATGAGGGTTTTCATCTGAGATCACCTCGTGTTGTGTATGATTGATAAAGAAATAGATTCAACTATTTTCCACCTTTTCCTTTAAATAAAAGGAATCACCCTATCCTCATAACATTATCTATAAACCCATTGATTTTGAATGTTTTAGATGTTTCTATAAAATTATAAATATGTTAATTAGGATCTTCTATAATGAATTTTCTAAATTTAAAATTATTTTATATTATACATATAATAGATATTTTAATCTCAAATTCATGTGCGTGAATGTCTAGTTGTAGAAATACTTGTGCATTTTAATCTCAATGAAGGCCTATTGAAATCCATCAATGATATTATTTTATCTTAGTTTTACTCTAGATCATTAAAATTATTAAAACTCTATCCTTTTTCGGCTACTTTCTTTCTTTATTTATTCTCATCAATGCTCTTCCAATTTATTGGTTTCAGAATGTAACTTTATCCTCTTCTCATTGAGATTGAATATATCTACTGAATATAAACGAATTCATTCTTAAAAAATTTCTAGAAAGAAATATCATTTATAAAACTAATAAAATAAATAAATTAAAATATAGGAATGAAAATCATTGTCCATTTATGAGCATAAACATACTTTATTCATGTTTTATTCTTCTATTCCTTGGGAAAGATGTGATTTTTTTGCATTGGGTCACAATTTATACTAATGATTTATACATTTATAATCTATTTACCATTAATATAGGAAAATATTATGGGAGTTTAGTGTTAATCTATATGTAATGGTGTTCAAGAAGTGAATGCATCCAAAAAATATACATACAGAAACTGGAATTTCAAATAATTAAAATGATCAAAAGGGAAATAATAATTGGGAGAATTTTCAAAAATACCAGAAATAGGGTGGTGTTGAGGATACAAAATAACTATAATTTAATAATTATGTTACAAAAATAGAATTTCAAAAAATATATATAAAGACTCTAAGGATAAATTCCCACAAAAATAAAATTCTTGACCACCTAAACTATGTTTTATAGCATTTCATAGCAACCAATATTTTTATTTTTAAAATATAGAACTTAATCATGGAAAAAAATTTGAATCATTTTTTTGGACTTGCTTTCCTAGTATTTATTAATTTTAACAGAATTAAGTACACAATTGACAATTATTTTAATGAAATTAACCCTTATTAAATCCTATATACAATGTAATACCCCATGATTTTGAATTATATTTATTTTATATAGATTCAATATCATCAATAGATTGTGGTGCAAAAAACCCCAAGTTTTTTTTAATTTTTTTTCCCATTTTTTGATATATTATATGACACACATCACCATGCTTAAAAATTTAGTGAAATATATTTCATTGACTTTATTCTATATGTTAGCTTGCGATAAACACAACCGTGAGTCTAAATGAATCATATACCATTATATCCTAGACATTAAATTAGTGAGTATGATTATTAATAACTTAATTATAAAAATTATATAGTTTAAACATGTATAAAATATATTTATCTGTTATAATTTAATTATAAATAAAATACAACTAATTTGAAAGAAAAACTAAATGTTTTTCTGAAAACTCAATTTTTCTAAAAGACGGTTTCTTCACACATTCATATATACATTAAAATTAATTTTTAAAAATCTGGGTATTTTTTTTTATAAAAATTATTTTTTTAAATAAACATTTCCAATTAATTTTATATTTATTTTTTTAGAATACTATAAAAAAATATTTTTTTGATGAATAGTGAAAAATACTGGATTTGATTGAAAACTGCATTTTCATTTAAAGCATTTAAAATTTTATTTGTTATTTGAAATTATTTTAATTGAAAAATTACTACAATTTTATTATAATTAATAATTTTTTTTCATTTGAATCAATTAATTTTTTAATTTATATATAAAAACTTTTGAGACTTTTGAAACCTTTTCCATTGGACAATGGTTTTTTTCATCGCATATGTGGGTGTAATTTAAAAATAAATTATGGAACCTATATAGATTTAATTTTAATAAATGGAGTCAATATTTTTAATCATCATAATTAAAATTATATAACAATTTGAACTTAATTTTTATTCCTTATGAATAGTAAATACATAAAAAATTAATTACTCTGGTTAAGGTAAAAATGAGGTTTTGCGCATCATAATACCCTTTGTTAAAATTATACTTTTAGACATATAGAATTATTATATTAAAATAATTATTTAATATTTATAATCTATGGGAACATATTATATAATAATTAACATTTTAATTTTATTCTTAAAGGATAAATTACCCTGGTAAATAAAAAGAGACTAGTTACTATAGTGAAAACTAAAACAGAGAAACTAATGAAACGTAGAAGTTAAGGAAAAACTTGTTTAAACTTTTTTGTATGTTTTTAAGGTATTTATAAAACATATAATCCATGAAATAATATAATAATAAATTTTGTATTTACTTTGTGTGAGACTGACTTACCATTATTGAATAGTTTTTGGTATTCACTAGAATGCCACTCCACCTCAATTATAAAAGGGAACTCCCTCCCCTCACTTCATCACACCTATGAAGGGATTTTTATAGAAATAAACCCAGAAAATTATTTCCAAAACAAAGTTATATATTTTAGAGATTATGGTATCCCAAAAATACCAAATCTAGTGTCATTATGATGAGATCCAAAGGTGGTTTCACAAAGATAAGGTAATCATCTTAATGATGCTCTTTATTTTTATTTATTATTTTATGACCATAAATTATTTATTAAAAATTAAAATATAATAAAAATAGTATGTAACATATAATATGTTTTTATTATATTAATTAAATAACATTTACCCATTTTCTTCTCCATCAAAAAGTAAATAAATCCTTATCTCGTGTGTACAGTAGACTACCGCCTCACGAACCGATGTAACTCATTATCTATCAACACATAAAATAATTGGATATATTTATAGATATTTTGAATTTATATAATATATATGATATAATTAAAATTATAATATTATAATATCACATATTCCTTCTTAATATCAATTCAATTTAAAATACAATAACGTCGCTCGTGATTACGCACGAGTATTGCCTCACAAAGCGATGAAATTTGTTTTCCACTAAATATTTACAAGGAAGTTAAAAAGGATATATTTAATGAAATTATGTGATATATATAAAATTATACTTATTCTTGAAAATTAAACTGACTTCATTTTCCATTCACCAATTAAAATAATGATATCATCGATCGTGCGTACGTACGACCTACCATCTCCACGAAGCGATGTAAATAATTTTAAATGTCCAAACATCACGATTGATAATAAAACTGAATATAATGTGTAAATAAGATAATTATAATATTAATATAATTATATATATGAGGTATCTATTTCCTATGTACAAGAACTAAATCTTTTATAAAAGAACAAGCATGAGAAAACAAGGAAATTGAAACCCGAAACATGGGAAAAAATAAAATATTATTAATAAATGTGTAATAAGATGTTATAAAAGGATCTTATATGTTAATAAACATTAATATGGTTAATTAATAAATTAATAACATGTTTAAAACTTTTATACATATGTATAAAGAATGTTCAACTAATAGGATACATGTTGTATGGGACTTCATCTCAATTTCCATTCATTGAGGCATATTGTAATATTATGCACAAATTTCTTTTATATGGTGTGTATACATACAATTTTTTATGTAATATCAATATACCTACATAATTTATGGTATTTTATATTTTAATTAGAATTATTTTATTGAAGGGGATTTTACCTGAATGTTACTAAGAGGTAAATAATTTCTTAACTCAATTTCATTTCATTGGGTTATATTACATCTTCAATGTAATTGATTTTCTAAGATAATATTTTTAATGGAATTTGATTATTTTATATTGTATTTAAACTTGTTTTATGTGTATTTACATTTGAAACACATAATCATATCTTCGATTTATTCTCACAACAACATATTATGTTTTAAAAGGTTTTATTTCACAATCTAATTTTAATCGAGATTATTTATTCTGAAATTTTCATTGAAGGAAATTATTTGATCATTATCTAATAAAACCATTTAATTTTTATTTCCTCTAGTTATTCTGGAAATTTTTAAGTAATTGTTCTATTTCCCTTTATTTGTTACTTAATATTATTGGGAATTTGTTTCTTAATAAAATATGACTTCATTTCTCTCTTTGGTAAAAAATCCATTTCCACCAAAACCTTTTTTATAAAAAAACTTTGAAAAAAGTTTTATTATTATTATTTTAAGTAATTTTTAGAAATAATTATATATTTTAAATTTTTTTAATGGAATATTTCTATCATTTTCCAAACAATGTAATTTATTATTTTCTTAGAAAAATGTGATAGGAATATTTATTTTTAACATACTCGATGTGAGCAGGACCTTTTTCCATCATGACCACTCATTGCATTGAAGGATAATTTAAATTTTTATAATTTTTTATTAAATTTTTTCCCTAATATTTTTGATATATATAATTTTTCGATTTTATTTTCTAGTGAAAATTTAATTTTCCTAAAAAATATTTTTAGTGATCTTTTTAGGGTATTTCCATCCATCGATGAGAAAAATGAATTACTTTATATATACTACACTGGTGATATGTGGTAATTATACCATCTTTATTTTTTATTTGGATGGCTTTTGATAAATTTGACTAGATAACATGTTGAAATTTTCTTTCTTCATTAATTTTTATAATCATTAACTATCCCTTGAAATATTCAATTTCTTTTAAAAATCAGACAATACATTTATCCTAAATATCTATAAAATTTATCATAGTTATTCTTATTACTTAAAATATTATATTATTTCTACGTACAGTGTTTTACTTTGAAGGTTTTTTGAGGGAATTTGGAAATATTTATATTTCATATTATTTATTTAATATGGGAAGTTTTTGAAAAGTCATTTTGTTAATGATTTAAATATACGAGTAATGAATTAGAATGTAGTTATTTGTGTGGATGTGTTATTGATATCCAAACAATACATCGATATTATTATGAGACCAATCACTTGGCTAGCCTTTTTTAAATATGTTTCTAGTGTATACCAACCATTCAACTAAACTATCATGTGAGCGGTCTTTATGGTATAAGTATCATGACACCTAAGATTATGACATCCAATTGTTAAGAATTTTATTTATTAACAATTTATTTATTATTATTATCCATGATATTTTCTATTTGATATTATCTCTGGATTCATTTCATTCTCATTTTATTTATTAAATGGAATGTGTGTTTAGTTATTTACCTTTCCAAATTGATCATAACTTATCTAACCATGAGGGTCAAGTTCATTATTAAATGGAATGTTTGTTAAGAGAATTAACTTTCCATATTTTCTATTTCTTATTGATCATGATTAATTTATTATAGATAGATTTTTCTTTTTTAAAATCTTACTGAGCATCTAAACTCACCTTTATTTTGTTTCTTTTCCCCAGTATATGAAGAAGAATTATTAGAATAAGTTCAAGGATGTAACTTTTTATACTTTAACTATTTTGTAATTAATGTTTTATAATATAATTCAAGGTTAGAGTATGTATCTAGGTTACCAATACTAATAAACTATTTGGTCCATTGGGCTGCAGTCACTTATATATTATACCAATGTAGTAAAGCAACCACCAGCTCTGGGATACTAGGGTCAGGGTCTTTATTGTTAGTATTAAAGAAATATTAGTAAAAATATTAGGAATTTATTTTAGTAAAACACGAATTAGGGAACATATCATTATAATGATTTTTAGGACAATTATTTAAGAATGTTCTAAATTTTGGGTAGGGGAGAAATTATGTGGTTTTTTCTAGCCATACATCTCTATTTGGATACTACAAGTGAACATGGGTTTGGAACAATTTTACCCATGGGTAATAAATATGAAAATTTAACATTGTAATTTTTATTAATCTTCACCTGGTGCACAATAATTATCCTTACTATACTACTTTTTTGAAAATCATTGCGGATACACTTGAGATAATCCAGGTTTTCATTATAAACCATTTTGAAGGATTTGAATAAATAATGACCATGATTGACTTTTGTGAAACCTAATGGTTCATAGGTTGAGAAGTGTGACATTTATTATAAGTTTAATAGAATAAATACCCATTTTAAGGTTTTATGTTATAGGAGTTTATGAGGATTAAGGATATTTTGGGAAACATTTATGGGTATAATACCCTTCAATTTAGTATATGTTTTAGTGAAAAGGTTATTTGTGGAATAATTCTATTATATTTTGTTGAAAATATATTTAGGGTATTGGTAAACTTTAAGGTTTATCCTATATTTGATATTTGGGTAATTATAATTCATTAAAATTATGGAACATTATAGGAATTATATTAATTTAGTTTTAGAAAAAGGGAAACCATCACGTCGAGTGAGAACTTAGTACATCTAACAAGGACACGGGGCTTGAAACAATAACTAAAAGTGCAACAAGGGTGTTGTATCTACCACTAGACTGTGAGATGTACTAGTTATTATGAAAAATTCTTATATAAAAAACTTGAAAATTAAATATTATATTTATTTTGGAATCATATTATATGATCAAATCAATTTGATTTGTGATATAATTATGGATATTTCAGGAGATGTTTTATTGGGTTGAGTTATATATCACAATTATGATTAACCAAAAGAATTATTTAGGAATAATGAAATTAAATTATTAGGGATTTTATTTAAAATTTTTGAGATCACCTTCGTGATGAAAAAATCTATAATGTTGGAAATATTGAGGTTAATTGGGATGTTGGTTTATTTAATTGTGGAATAATATAAGGTGTAGCTTTTGTGAAAATTTTGATGTAGAACATATTATTTCTCTATATGAAGGTGTATAATTTTTTTTATTATTTTACATTATTGTAACCATATAAGTTTTTGTTAATGTTTAAAGACAATATGAATGTATTATTATTTATTTATAGGTGTTTTGATCCATTAAAAGTTATTTTTAATAATATAAACATAAATAATTAATATTAAATATTTATTTCTTGGAGTAATATAAAATGTTTAAATTGATCGAAGAAGAAAAGATCAAATTGTACTTAAAAGACATCATGTAAGTATATTTTACAGTGTTCTTTGTGCTGATAGTAAAATTATCCTTGAACACTAGGAAAAGGATCATGAAACAAAAACATTATCCTATTACCTTCATACATAATGAATCAATGGTATTCTAACTCGTAATTGGTTTATGGTATTTTTGGTTGTCAACTTTTACTTGATAAGTCAATTTATTGTGATTAATAACCTCAATCAGTCACCATAATTATTTATGATTTTATCAATGTCCATACTTTCACTTCCCACCAATGTTCTCCTTCAAGGAATCCTAGTTTTGTACTATTAAAGATGACATTAGTGATACCCTTTCACTAATTTAAGAGAATTTTAATTTTTATGATGTTGTTTTCAACAATTTTATTTTTAAAATACAAAACCCTTTATTTATTACTAAAAGATTAAATTGGGAATATGAAATTTTTTGAAGTTGGGGAGAATGTAATACCCCGTGGTTTTATTCTATATTTCATTTAAATCAATTTATTCACTTCAATATATTACCATACAAGAATACTTGATATTGTAAATGAATAAATTTCTTTTTGATAGTGTATGTGACACACAACATTGTGCCTAAATGATTTAGAAAACATTTTTTTAAATTTAACCGCTTCAATACCATGAGATACACACAACCCTGATTCCAAATGAATTGTATACCCTTGAAACCTAGCTATTAAATTAGAAATTACGAATAATAATTATTAATTATATAAATTTTATACTTTTCACATGAATATAATAAATAAAATAGTTATAATTTTATTATAAATAAAATACATATCATTTTAAATAAAAAGAAATATTTTTCTAAAAAATTGTATTTTTCTAAAAGACTGTTTCTTGAAACCTTGTACAAATAATTTAAAATTAATGTTTACCAATTTTTTAATTTATTTTAAAAAATTAAATTAAATTTTATGAATCATAATTTCAAAATTATCTTTGGGATAATTTTTAACAATTCTATAAAAAAATAATTTTTCAATTAATAGTGAAAAATAGTATTTTTATACTTAATTTTCATCTAACGCAATTAAAAATTACATTCTCACATAATATTATTTTATAAATAAAATTTGTTCAATTATATTAGAATTAAAATTTTTATTTAACTAGTATCAACTTTGTGCTCAACTTATATGTGGACTCATTTTATACTATTTAAAATTTTTCTCTTGAAAAAATATTTTTTCATCACATTTGTGAGATTAATTTTAAACTAAATTCTAGCACTCATTTGAATTAAATTAGGTAAAATGTATTCCATATTTGGAATAATATGTAAAGACCCAGAAATTCCTTGGATTTTTTTTAATACATGGAAATTTTACGAGTTCGTAGTTTCTGACGGCGCTTGATTCTGAATCCCGGTGTGCCAGGAATCAATTACTGAAGTTTTGTTCGGGTAGGTTCAGTAAACATACATGCGGGATTTTATATCTTTTGAACCGGTGCCCGGAATTGAAATCTGAGGGCACTGTTGAACTCACAACACCGATATTCACTTAAGGAGACCTTCATCATAGTTGCGTTTTATCGATGTTGGAAGTTAATTTTTGGTCTTTCTAAATAAATTAAATTAATATATGTCTAGAATATTTTTATTTGAATGGTTGTTTAATCCTCGAAGGAGAGTTGGAGGTGGGGCCCACCCATACATAACCTCCCATGGGAGGATATTATGTGGCAGGGCCCACATGAGATCAAACCCCCTTAAACCCACTTTAACCCTTGAGTTACCCATTAATGGGGGAAACTCTTGATTTACCCCTTAATGGTGCCAAAAAACCTAAGAGATAATTAATGCCTCAATTAATTAAATTTTTAAAACATTTGAATCCTTCCACCCCATTTAATTTAATGAGTTGTTTAATTTAATTAAACACAACTCTTGTGTGTTGTTGTGCCAAAAAATAATAGAATCCTCCTCTATTATTTTTGGTTGGCACATAATACTTTGGTGGAGGCTTGGAGAAATAGAGAGAGCATCCTCTCCAATGAATAACCATATCATCACCAACGAAGAACGATATCCTCTCAATGAAGAACTTCCGTCTGCACCGAGGAATGACGACGTCGTCTTCTACCTTTCCAACAGGGGAAAGAAAGGGAAGATGCCGCCCACGAAGAACATCGCCAATGACAACGTCATCTCCTCTTGACGTCAACGGAACAAGGCCGCCTTCCCGTGATTTTGCCGAGCGAACACCGATTACAAGGTAGGGGGATTTGATTATTTTAAAGTACAAATTATACCCTCATTCCTCATCGTTTATTTTGGTTCGATGATGGCCACTTATTATCATCTAATGCAGAGGGCACGGGCCGAACAAACACGGCCTGACATCTCTTCGATTGGTTCTTGATTAATTGACAATGGAGGCAGAGCCGGAAAAGGGCGATGCCAATGCACCGCGCTGGAGAAGAACCCCGGCCAGGCGGGCTGCGGCGGATGGAAGAGGCGCGACGCCATCACTCCATGCCAGATGAAGGGGGATGCGGCCATGCGGGCCACGACGAATGAAGACGGTGCGGCACCATCGCACGACGCCAAGGAAGCGCCACGACTAGGCAGCCCCTCTGCCGGGCCTTCATGGCCGGGCAACCCCTTGGCCTGGCTGCCACAGCTTGGCAGCCCCACGGCCGGGCCGCCCCGCGGCCGGGCCTCCCATCGGCCAGGCCGCCCCGCGGCTGGGCCACCCTTCGGCCGAGCCGCCACGGCTGGGCCTCCCCATGGCAGGGCCGCCCCTTGGCCGGGACGCCCCATGGCCAGGACACCCCTCGTCCAGGCCGCCACGGCCGGGAAGCCCCTCGGTCGGGCTGCCACGGGCCGGGCCGCCCTCAGGCCGGGCCGTGCCTTTGGGCCGGGTCGTGCCTTCGGGCCGGGCTGCACCTTCGGTTCGGGACACACCTTCGAGTCGGGCTAACCACGTGGGTTGGGCCGCACCCACGGACCAGGTCAGATCCCAGTTCGGACTGGGTCGGGCTGGGATGATCTGACTGGGTCGGACAGGACCCGTACCTACTACGGCCATTTACACCTTTTAGCCCGCATCTTGGGCTACGGGTGTCTGAACGACAAACCTTCTGCAGAAATGGAATTCTTGGAGCGTGAAAATTCTTTTGAAATACTCCATTTGAGGTTTGGATGCAGTTAGAGTATGGTTGGGATGGTTTGAGCCTAAAAACCAACTGGGCCCTTGGAACGGAAATGCCAATAACTCACAGACTGACTGTCCGATTGACGAACCTTCTATAACGTTCTCTTCCTTATTATGTGATTGAACTACGGGATACATCAAATTAGGGCTTTGTGATAGTTGATGTATCGACACTTGGCTCCATGATCGGACCATCCTGGAATCGAGCGTGCTGTGTGCGGGAACCCTAGGGCTGGCTGCAACTAAGATGATGAAATACTCCATGGGTTCTCCAGTGATGACATCTTTACCCGAATCCTCCGTGGGTTCGACAATGATGACTTCTATACCAGAATACTCCATGGGTTTGACAGTGATGACTTCTATACTGGAATCCTCCGTAGGTTTGACAACGATGAACACAGTACCGAGATCCTCCATGGGTCTGACAGTTCTTACTTCTGTTCCTGGATCCTCTGTGGGTCCAACAGAATAACTGATCCTGGATCCTGTGTGCGACTGACAGCTTTGCTTTTCCTGAATCATGTGAGGGTTCGACATCTTAGATAAATCAGTGAATACATCTGATCATCTCTAACACTCTTTGAAAGATGTATACCTGTGTGAGATTATTCTTGACTTTCAGTTGATATCATCGATATGATTGACTTTACTTCCTTTGTGGAATGGGTTGTGCTTGGGCTCGAGAGTTGGAGCCGAACTGTGATTGATAACATAGGTATATGTATGGGAATATACCTAAGTAGGGTTGTTTGGTACATTGTGATTGTATATTTCTTCTTTGGTTTATCCTTTGAGGATTCTGGGAGACCTTCGGGGGTCTCAGGGTCCCCTACTGAGTATTTTTATACTCACCCCTACACGGGCTTCGCCCGCACCTTGTTGTATTCTATGCAGATGAAATACAACAGTGATCAAGGCTAAGGGTGACAGATGAGAGGCTGCTCGGAGCTGGACTAGACGAGACGCACTTCAGGGATGAGTTGATCGAGTTCTGTACCTACCCATCAGGTAGGATTCTCTAGTGGATGATACATGAGTTGTTTTTTTTACTTGTACTTGTTGTTCGGTTGGGTTTGTATACTGGCCCACTTACTTTCAGCACACTTTTCTTTTCTATATTAGTACTTTTTGCTTCTACATATTCTGTTCAGACTGTGTGTGTTATAGGTTTAAAGACAATGCCTTCCCATTTATCAGGATTACGCCTTTGGTGCTTGTCACCAGCCCCTGGCCTATGGAAGGCGGGCTTGGGGTAGTCACGATACATGCCCTGAGGATGGTCATGACAAATTAGTATCAAAGGGGTCAGTTATACCACATAAATTGGTCTCTGATTCTTTTAATGGCAATAGTGTTAAGTGTTTTGGGCGTGGATATCAGTTTAGGGAAACCGGTGTTGGTGCGGCGGCTGACGTATCCTTACACTAAGACTCCGACTTCTGATTTCCATCTCAGTGCATGAAAACACTGATTGCGTGTGTTTTTCCTTTGAAAACTTTTTCTTCATGATTACATTGTGTTATCTCACCAGGTATAATGTTTTGACCGTGGAACACCTATTTCTTTTCAGGATGTCCCCACGATGGCAGCTAGCTAGGGTTCCAAGTTTCGTACGAGACGGTAGCCCACCGAGTGATGAGGCCTCGGTGTAGGGCCCCATCAAAACTGAGGTACCAGCGATACCACTACCCGCTGGGCCACTGATATCACCAGCTCCAGCAGCAGAGAGTGCATGCCATATGAGTGTGTTGCATCAGTTCCAGTGCCAGAGGCCACCCAGGTTCCGGGGAGAGATGGACCCACATGCAGCTAAGGATTGTATGGATGCTATCGTGAGTGTTTTCATGTTGGTAGGTACACCATCCGACCTCATGGTGATCCTTGCCGCGAGTCTCCTGCATGCAGAAACAGGCAGATGGTGGAGCCTGATGCTCTAGGTGCGTGGCGAGGCATCATTACTCTGGAGGGACTTCGAGAGTCTCTTCCACTCAGAGTTTGTTCCAGCCACCCTTCGTGCGTTGTGGATTCAGGAGTCACTTCATCTCTATCAAGGCAGCATGATAGTATATTAGTACTCAACAAGGTTCACTGACCTCTCGCGCTACTCCACAGATATGGTATGAGACCCATTATTCAGGGCCCAGACCTTCGATCAGGAACTCAGGAATGAGATCAGGGCTTTGATGATCCCCCTCAACATCCAGACATAGGCGGGGGTGCTTGGGGGAGCCCTTCTAGTGGATAGTTTTCTCGCTGAGCAGTCACCAACAGCGAGACCCACCACAGGGCAACACATAGCGGAGTATTCTGCATCTGGCAGTAGACAGATGTTGCATAAGTCCAAGAGGACTATGCCATCAGATGGGAGACCCCAGGATACAGGTCTGATTGTGCGGGAAACATGAGACAGACCCAGTTATAATAGGAGTAGGCAACGCTATGAATGCGGTGAGTAGGGTCATATGGTTCGTGACTGCCCCACCCGCCATGCAGATGAGCAACCGACAGTAGAGGGACCTCCCAGGAAGAGGTAGAGGTTCAACTATGGTGGTCCTCCAAGAGCAGGAGGACATGGCAGAGGAGCTAGCAGAGCAGCGGGTGGTGGACGACGTTTCGAGGCTCTACCACCACCACCACTAGAAGGTCCACCCCGACCACAGGGAGTTAGAGGACAGAGACGGGCTTAGCTCCAGGCAGTCAAGGCCTATGACCACGGTGCACCTGAGATGATATGAGGTACTATCTGTGTCTACTCCACCCTTGCTGCAGTACTTATAGACACAGGTGTGAGTCATTCCTTTATTACCACTGCCCTTTTTCAGATCTCGGAGATTCTGATAGAGCCGTTGGCTCGACCGTTATGACTAAAGACTCCTACGGGAGCATAGTCGATGATTACACACTAGTGCCGGCAGTGGGATCTTACTCTAGGAGGCAAAAACTTCGACTGGGATCTCCTCGTAGCGGAGTCAAGGCCTAATGACGTCATCATGGGAGTGGACTGGTTATCCATAGTACGTACTCAGATTGTCTGTATTAGGAATAAAGTGCGATGTATCCACACGGATGGGACAAGGTTCACCTTCACCGGCGATAAGGGAGCATTTGTAGCGCAGGATGGAATTACACATAGGAGGGGGCATCCGATCACATTTCAGTTGGCTAGTCTCATCCTCGGAGCGGATGAGGTGCGGAGTCCGAGTTTTCTTGTTGTGCTGGATTAGTAAGTGGATGTTTTCTCTGATGACATTCCAAGACTACCTCCTCACAGAGAGGTGGACTTCTACATTTACCTATACCCCTGGACAACACCGATATCTATTCCAGCATATCGGATGCCTCCCGCCGAGCTTCGTGATCTGCGAGTACAGCTGGAGGACTTGCAGTTGAAGGGATTTATCTAACCTAGTGTTTCACCCTAGGCATCCCCGATTTTGTTCGCCAAGAAGTAAGATGGGAGCTTGAAACTATTTGTTGACTACCGTCACTTGAATCAAGTTACCATGAAGAAAAAGTACCCACTCTTGAGTATTGACGACCTATTTGATTAGCTCTAGGGAGCACGATGGTTCTCGAAGATAGACCTTAGGTCAGGCTATCACCAGCTCAGAGTTTGAGCCAAGGATGTGCAGAAGACGTCCTTCAGGTGTTTGTATGGCCACTATGAGTTCTTGGTTCTGCCCTTCGGCATAACCAACAGTCCAGCAGTGTTCATGAGTCTCATGAACAGGATCTTCCAGCCTTACCTTGATCACTTTGTTTTAGTCTTCATCGATGATATACTGATCTACTCGACTACTGAGGAGGAGCATTCCTACCATTTGCGGGTAGTGCTGGACACACTCCAAGAGCACCAACTTAATGGTAAGCTCTCAAAGTGCCAGTTTTGGATCCATGAGGTTCAATTCTTGGGACACGTCATCTCAGAGGCTGGAGTTGTAGTGGATTCAGTGAAGATTGAGGTAGTACTTTCTTGGGAGCTACCCAATAGTGTGATGAAGGTTCAGAGTTTTCTGGGACTGGCTGGGTACTATCGGAGATTTGTGCCAGATTTCTCCAAAGTTGTAGCACTGCTTTCAGCTTTGACAAAGAAGGGGAAACCCTTCGTGTGGTCAGAGAGATTCCAGCAGAGTTTTCAGGAGCTGAGGTAGAGGTTGACCTGTGCACCCATCTTGAGGCTACCAGAGGAGGGTGTTGGGTACATAGTATAGTACAATGCATTACGGACCAGACGCGGATGTGTTCTGATGCAGGAGCGAGCAGTGATTGCATATGATTCTCGGTAGTTGAGAAAACATGAGTAGAACTATGCTACCCATGACCTGGAGTTAGTTGTAGTGGTATTCGCCTTGAAGATGTGGCAACACTATTTGATGGGTGAACGCTTTACAGTCTACTTTGACCACCAGAGTCTCAGGTACATATTCTCACAGAAGGACCTAAACCTGAGACAACGACGATGGCTTGTGTTCCTCCAAGACCATGACATTGAGATAGTCTATAGTCTTGGGAAGGGGAACATTGTAATAGATTCTATCAGTAGGAGATCAGACATTCAGCTGCTAGGAGAGGTGATAGAGCAGCTGGCCGCGTTGCAGATTTCCTTTGTGGATCAGGATGGAGTAGCCTTTTTACAGTTTCTCACAGTCACTCCTCCACTTCTTCAGCGATTAAGGAAGGTACAACGTGGAGACATTGACTGTGAGACACGACGTTCTCAGAAATCCATAGGGAAAGAACTTTATGGATTTTCTAAAGGTGGGGAGCACGTTATTCTCTTCAGAGGACATACTGTGGTACTAATTTCACTTCATGAGGAAGTGTTTGGGGGAGTTCCACATATCTACTTTAGAGGTATACCCGGGAGTGGAGAATATGTTTCAGGACCTCAGAAGATAGCACTAGTGTCCAATTATGAAGAAGTTAGTAGTAGTGTTTGTCTCATGATGCCTTACTTTTCAGCAAGTGAAGGCAGAGCACCAAGTTCCAGAAGGCTTGGTTCAGCCCTTAGTGGTCCCAGAGTGAAAGTGGGATGGTATATCCACGTGTTTCGTGACTGGACTTACACGTACATCCAAGGGACACTGACTCTATCTGGGTGATTGTCGACCAACTCACCAAGTCGGCCCACTTCCTACTGGTCAGAGAGTAGGGATCAGTAGAGATGTTGGGATACCTATACATACAAAAGAACGTACAACTTCATGGTGTTCCATAGATGATCATCTCTGATCGAGATGATCGTTTCACTTCATGGCTATGGAAGGGGTTGCAGAAGGCTTTCAGGATGCAACTTCACTTTAGCACCACCTTCCGTCCTCAGACAGATGGTCAGACTGATAGGACCATTCAGACTCTCAAGGACATGCTCTGTGCATGCGTCTTTGACGTTGGTCCTAGATGGGGGGATCACTTACCCTTGGTAGAGTTTGTGTATAAAAATAGCTACCACTCCACCATCCGGATGACACCTTACAAGGCACTGTATGGACGACCTTGTAGATGGACTGACTCAGGGAAGTCAGCACTTGTAGGACCAGAGATGGTGTAGGCTACGACAGAGAAGGTTCAGATCATCCAGGAGCTGATGAAGACTACACAGAGCAGACAGAAGTCATTTGCTGATAGGAGACAGAGACCACTGGAGTTCAAGGAAGGTGACCACATCTTTCTATGGGTCTCACCTCTATGTGTTCTACATATATTTGCCTGAGGTGGAAAGTTATCTCCACAATTCATCGGACCTTTATAGGTCCTCGATAGGGTAGGCGAGGTGGCTTACCGCCTATCTCTTCAACCTCAGTTGCACGAGGATCACGATGTCTTCCATGTATCTCTGCTGAGGAGATACTTGAACGATCCATCCCACATCATCGACCATGGGGATATAGACATCGATGACGGGGTGACCTTCACAGAGGTTTTAGTGGATATTGAGGTAAAACATGAGTGGGTCCTGCGTGGATGGTCAATTCCTCTGGTGCGCATTCGCTGGCAGCACGGGAACCTCCAGGAGAGCACTTGAGAGCAGGAGGTGCAGATGCATGCTCAGTACCCCTATTTGTTCCCTTAGTGTGTGTTATAGCTTACATGGATATAAAGACCTAAGGTGGGGAGAATGTGAAGACCCGTAAATTCCAAGATTTTTTTAAATACATGGGAATTTTATGAGTCCACAGTTTCTGATGGTGCTTGATTATGAGGACTGGTGTGCCCTAAATCAATTTCTGATGTTTTTTTCTTATACTTTTAGTAAATGTACATGTGGGATTTTATATCTTTTGAACCGATGCCCGAAATTTAAATATGAGGGCACCGTTGAACTCACAGTGCTATTATTTTCTTAAGGAAAACTTCGCCGCAGTTGTGTTTTATCAAGGTTGGAAGTTAATTTTTGGGGTTTCTAAATAAATTTAATAAAAATTTGTCTAGCACATTTTTATTAGAATTGTGGTTTAATCCTCTAAGGAGAGGTTGGAGGTGGGGCCCAACCGATCATAACCTCCCTTGGGTGGATATTATGTTGTGGGGCCCACACGAGCTCAAACCCCCTTAAAACCCCTTTAACCCTTGAGTTCCCCATTAATGGGCGAAACTATTGATTTACCCCTAAATGGTGCCAACACACCTAAGAGATAATTAAAGCCTCAATTAATTAACTTTTTAAAACTTTTGAATCCTTCCACCACATTTAATTTAATGAGTTGTTTAATTTAATTAAACACAATTCTTGTTTTTTGTTGTGCCAATAAATAATAGACTCCTCCTATATTTTTTTGTTTGGCACATAATACTTTGGTGGAGCATTGGAGAAATAGAGAGTACATCCTCTCCAACGAAGAATGATATCCTTTCCAATGAAAGACGATATCCTCTCAATGAAGAACGCCCATCTCCACCGAGGAACGATGACGTCGTCTTCTCCCTTTCCAATTGGGGCAAGAACGGGAAGACACCACCCTCGAAGAACGTCGCCAATGACGACATCATCTCCTCCCGAAGTCAATTTAATGATGCCGCCTTCCCAAGACTCCTTCGAGCGAACAGAGATTTCAAGGTAGGGGTATTTGATTATTTTAAAGTATGAATTATACCCTCATTCATAGTCGTTTATTTTGGTTTGATGATGGGAACTTTTTATCATCTAATGGGGAGGGTGCGGGCCAAACTAACATGGCCCGACATCCCTCTGATTGGTTATTGATTGGTTGATGATGGAGGCGGAGATGGAAGGGTGCAGTGCCGACGCACCGCTCTGGAGAAGAACTGTGGCTAGGTGGGCAGTGGAAGATGGAAGAGGCACGACGCCGTCATGCCGTGCCGGAGGAAGGGGGTCACAGCCATGCGGGCTGTGGCGAACAAAGATAGTGCAGTGCCATCGTGCCGTTCCAAGGAAGCGTTACAGCCGGGCCTCCCCTCGGTCCGGCCGCCACGGCCAGGTCGCCCCTCGGCCGGGCCGCCACGGCAGGGCCACCACTTAGTCGGGCCGCCATGGCCAGGAAACCCCTCAATCGGGCCACCACGGCCGGGCCCCTCCACGACCAGGAAACCCCTCCGCTGGGCCGCCACGACCGGGCCACCTTGGTCGGGCCGCCACGGCCGGGCCGCCCCACGGCCGCACCGCCCCTCGGTCGGGCCGTCCTGGCCGGGCCGCCCCTCGGCCGGACGGCCCCTCGGCCAGACCGCCACGGGTAGGCCACCCCTCAGTCAGGCCACGACGGCCGGGCCGCCCCTCAGCCGGGCTGCCTTGGTCGGGCCGCCACTCGGCCGGGCCGCCATGGGCCAGGCCGACCTCAGGCCGGGCCGTGACTTCGGGTCGGGCCTCGCCTTTGGGTCGGGCCGCACCTTCGGGTCTGGCTGACAACTCGGTTCGGGCCGCACCTGCGGACCAGGTCAGATATCGGTTTAGACCAGGTCGAGCCATGACGGTCGGATGGGGTTATACTAGACCTGGACCTACTACATCCATTTACACATTTTATCCCATATCTTGGGCTATGGGTGTCCGAACGACGAACCATCTGTGGAGATTGAATTATTTGTGCGAGATGATTCTTTTGGCATACGCCAATTGAGGTTCAAATCCAGTTGGAGTACGGTCCTGTAGGTTTTAGCCTAAAAACTAACTGGGCCCCTGGAACAGAAATGCCAAAAACTTACAGACCAGACATCCGATTGACGCGCTGTCTGTCATGTTGGGTTCCATATGATGTGACCGAACTACAAGATACATCAACTCTGGACTTCGTGATAGTTTATGTATCGACACATGGTTTGAGGAGTAGACCCTCCCGGAATTGAGCGTGTTGTGCGTGGGAACCCAAGGGTTGGCTGCGACTGAGATGAAGGAATCCTCCGTGGGTTCGACAGTGATGACTATTGTACCGGAATCCTCTGTGGGTTCAACAGTGATGAATTCTCTACCGGAATCCTCCATGGGTTCACCAGCGATGAATTTTGTACCGGAATCCTCAGTGGGTTTGATAGTGATGGCTACTGTACCGAGATCCTCCTTGGGTCTGACAGTTCTAACTTCTGTTCCTGGATCCTCTGTGGTTCCGACAGAATAGCTGATCCTGGATCATGTGTGGGTCCGACAACTTAGCTCATCCAGAATCCTGTGTGGGTCCAACAGCTTAGATGAATCAGTGAATACATCTGATCATCTCTATCACTCTATAAAATATGTATACCTGTGTGAGCTGAGTATTGACTTTCAGTTGATATCATCGAGATGATTGACTTTACTTCCTCTTTGGAATGGGTTGTGCTTGGGATCGAGAGTTAGAGCCAGACTGTGATTGATAACTTATGTATATATATGGGAAAATACCTAAGTAGGGTTTTTTGACACTTTGTGATTGTATATTTCTTCTTTGGTTTATCCTTTGAGGATTCTGGGAGACCTTCGGGTGTCTCGGGGTCCTATAATGAGTATTGTTATACTCACCCCTGCACGGGCTTCACCCGTACCTTGTTGTGTTCTGTGTAGATGACCAACAATAGTGATCGAGGCTGAGGGTGATGGATGGGAGGCTACTCGGATCTAGACTAGATGGGATGCACTTCAGGGATGAGTTGATTGAGTTCTTTACCTACCCTTCAGGTAAGATTCTTCGGTGGACGATCCAAGAGCTGTTTTATTTTTTTACTTTGTACTTGTAATTCAGTTGGGTTTGTATACTGTCCCACTTACTTTTAGCACACTTTTATTGTCTATATTAGTAATTTTTTCTTCTACAACTTGTGTTCAGAATGTGTGTGTGTTACTGGTTTAAAGGCAATTCCTACCCATTTATCAATTTTGCGCCTTTGGTGCTAGTCGGCATCCCCTAAAATAGGGAAGGCAGGCTTGGGGTAGTCACGGTATGGGCCCCGAGGATGGGTCGTGACATAATAATAAATATTATTAAATAATAAGTTTAACTTATTTTTTTTCATAATTATTATTTTTGACATTAAAAATTAAATACCCTGGTTATGGATAAAACATGGATTTACAAATCTCATGTGACTATATTAAAATTAATATTTCACACATATAGAATTGTTATTAGATAAGTTGAATTTAATATTTATAATAAGTGGGTAAAAATTAAATAATAAGGTTAGTTTTAATTTTAGACTTAAATGGAAAATTATTTTATGTAAACAAAAAGGGACTAGTTACCA
The DNA here is from genome assembly GCA_963277665.1 of Viscum album. NCBI lineage: Eukaryota > Viridiplantae > Streptophyta > Magnoliopsida > Santalales > Viscaceae > Viscum > Viscum album. The sequence goes on from OY728159.1 coordinate 1,225,179,285, forward strand.
TGGTGAAAACTAAAATGGTAAATATAAAGAAACATAGAAGTTAAGAAAAAAATGTTTCAAAGCATGTGTTTTTGTTTGTTTTGTAGGTGTGTATAAACGATATAATCAATCCCATCCTTTAATTAATTTTTTTTGTAGTTGGGGTTAGTGTGACTTCCCAATATTGAATAGTTTTTAGGTATTTACAAGAATGCCACACCTCCTCAATTATAAAAGGGAACTCCCTATCCTCACCAATTCACACATATAAATCCATTTGGATTGTCAAAAACTGACCATAAATCCGACCCGGAAATATTTATAAACATTATAGATCTACTGTAAGTCCAAAAATACCAACCCCAGTGTACTTAATTGGAGATCCAAATAAGGTTTCATTATAAGAAGGTAATCATCTTTACGAAGCTCTTTCATTTTCTTTCTTCCTTTCCTAACATTAATTTTGTATGAAGACATAAAATATATTAAAATAATTATATAAAATATAATTATATGTTATTATGTCTAGTAAATAATATTTATCCATCTCATTCCCCATCAAGTTGAAATTAAATCTACTTCTCATGTGTACGATTGATAATCGCCGCACGAACAGATATATATTGTTTTCCATCAACACATCAAATGGCTGGATATAATGATAGATTTAATGTATGTATATATAATATTTAGTATAAAATTATAATTAAGTAATTTTAATATCACATATGCCATATTACTATAAATTTTATTTAAAATAAGATAACGCCGCTCATGTGTACAATAAACTATCGCCTTGCGAAGCGATGTGATTCGTTTTACACTTATGATTTACCTAGAAGGAAAAAAGGATACATTTGATGAAAATATATGATATATATGAAATGTTATTGATTATAGTAAACTAATAAATAACCCATTTCCTTACCATCTATCCTGTTAATGGTATGATATCGTCCCTTAGGTATACGTATGATCTACCATCTCCACAAAGCGATGCGATTCATTTTTCATGTCCAACATTCGAGAGAGATTATAAAAAAGAATATAATGAGTAAATATAATATTTATAAAATTAATATCATGATGTATATGATTTATCTAATTCCTATGTATAAGAATAATAACCTTTATAAAAAAATATACCTAAGAAAACAGGCTAATTAACACCCAAAACATGGGTAAAAATGAAATATTATTAACAAATGGGTAATAAGATGTTATAAAAGGATCATATATGATATTATAAATATTAATATGGTTATTTTATAAATTTATAACATGTTTAAAACATTTTAAAAGTATTTTATGTGTAATTCAATTTAAGGGATGCATCAGACATGGGACTTCATGTCAATTTCTTCTCACTAAGATATATTTTAATATTATGAAACAATTTCTTCTCTATAGTGTATTTAACAGCCATTTTTAGGTAAGATAATAAATATTTCATTATTTTTTTATTTTATGTTTAAATTTTAATTGTTTTATTTAAGGGGGTTTTACATAAATTTAACTTATTATTAAAGAATTTCATAACTCAATTTATCTTCATTTTTTATATGAATTCTTTAATATCCATGATATTATATGATTATACATGTAATGGATTTTGTTTATTTTGTGTTTTGTATAAAATTGTTTTAAATTTATTTACATTTTTCTAAAATAATCACTAATTTGATTAATTCTCACTTCAACCTATTATGATACTATAATGGTTTTTTTACAATTTTAGTTGAATGGAGATTTTTTTCTTGAACCTCCATTGAAGGAAATTATTTGAATGTATAATAAAACCATTTATTTTATTGTAAAATAGTTTTTATGAAGGTTATTTTAATATTACCAATTTTCTCTATTTTTTACTTAATATGATTGATAAATTATTTTTAATAAAATATTACATCATTTCTCTCTTCGGTTTTAAATTCAAGTTTTCTACAAAAAATTTAAAATATGATTTACTATGAATGTTTAAAGTCATTTTTTCCCATAATTGGATTTTTTTAAATTTTTTTAAAATGAGTCTTCCAATCATTTTGCAAAATACATTCTTTTGAAATTCTAACAAAATCTTGAATAGAATATTTGTTTTTAACACACTCATCTTGAACAAAACATTTACTCCACCATTAGAACTCATTACTTTGAAGCTTTCTATTCATATTTATACGGTTACATTAAAAAAAATTTCTTTATATTTTAGAAGTTTCTATTTTTTTAAAAGTTATTTTCAATGTGAAAATGTTATTTTCATCGAAAATATTTAATTATCTATTCATGGTTTTTAACTTCAATGAAAACAATAACCATTTATTTTACACATACTACATTGAGGATATCTTGTAATGATACCATCCATATTCATTCTCTAGATGTTTTATGATCATTTTGACTAGGGAAAGTATTAATGTTTTATTTATTGATTAATTTTTTAATCATTAAACTTGATATATTCACTTTCTTATGATTATTGGATATTAAATTTCCCCTAAATTTCATTATTATTTATCAGGGATATTATTATTACTTAAACAATATAAAATTTCAATGTAAATTGTTTTATTTTGGATGTTATTTGATTGACTGTTGAAATGTTGATATTCCATATTTTTTATCCAAAAAAATTATTGATAATTCATACTATTCATGAATTAAATCGATCATTCGATCTATAAAGAATGTGTTGGATATCCTATTATGATTAGGGCTATGTTATAGACATCCTCATGATGCATCGTTAGTATCATGAGACAAAAAAAGTTAGATAGCCTTATTTAAATGGGTTTATTCTATTTACCCATCAGTTAAACCATATTGTTAATGGTCTTGACAGTATTGGTATCATGATGCATGAGACCATGAAATCCAATTATTAAAAAATTTCATAATTAACAATTCAGTTAATATTATTATCCCAGATATTTTCGCATGGATATTATATCTAGATGCATTTCATTCCCAGTTTCTTGATTAAATAGAATGTGTGTTTTGTGATTTAGGTTGTCATATGATTGCACCTTATCTAATCATGATACACAAGTTATTAATTAAATGGAATGCATGTTTAAATATTTACCTTAACATATTGTTTTTCCCATATTGATTATAATTCATTTTTTCATGATAACTTATACTTTATTTAACTCTTAATGGGAATCAGATCTCACCATTACTTTGTTTCTTTACTATAGGATATATAGGAGAAATCTTGGATTGGGTTCATAGATATAAAATTTATTAATTTCACTATGTTTTATTTCAAGTTTTCAAATGTAATGGGGGACTCAATTATGTAACTAGTTTACCATGTATACTAATCTATTCGATCCAATGGGATGTGAATAGGTGTATCTTATGACAAAATAGTGAAGTAACCACCCACTCCAGCCTACTAGGGTTAGGGTATTTATGTATAATATTTAAGAAAACTGATTTATTAATAAATTTTTTTTTCAAAACATAGAGAATTATTCCCAAGGGTTTTATGATTTTCTTAAAATCAAATGGTTTATATATCAATTAATGTTTTTTGGGTAAAATAACTAAAAAAAGAAAGTAAAAAATAATCCAAAAATCTTTAAGATTTAATACTGGGTTTTAAAATCCCTCTTCTCCTTTATTTCATTTCCTCCACATGGCTAAATTCTCATCATATCTCAATACAATTATCCAACTTTATGATATATTAACTTAATGGTCTAAATAATTTCACTTTAACTATTTTGGCTTGGAGGTATTCTAAAATGAAATGTCCTAGTTCCAAATTTCCAAAATCTAGTCATAATTTATCTACTCATTAATCCAGAATCATTTAATGAAAGGTATAAGTGGAATGATCACTTTTATAATGGAAGGATGTAAATGTAATTTTGTGTGATTTTCTATAGAAAATATCCTTTTCAAGGGTTTATTTCTATAAGAACCCAAGTTTCCCTATGATTTACAAATACTTTTTTAGTTTAAATGAATTTTTTGCATCTAATGTGAATACCCTTTAAGGTCATGTGGGAACCAATGGTGTACAAGGATTTTTCGGATCCGAGAAATGAACTTTAGGGGAAAAGAGGCTGGTGACCCCGTTAGTAGAAAATGTGCAGGGTAGGCCACACAATTTTACTAACCATGAGAGGTTAGGGAAGAGGAAAAGAGGACCCCACATGGTTTTCCAAACCATTTGAATTGAGGTTATCACCCATGTGAGGGACTCTGATGTTTTTGATAGTGGACTGAGACATAGTTTTTGCAAGGTTTGACAAACCATGTGTGCAAATTGTGTGACATGCCCCTCCCTACAGTAGGGGGTCCATGGTTGGAAGATGGTTTGGCCAACCATGGGAATAAACCATAGAACCGAGTAATTTTTTTTTTAAATTACCATTTTCCCTTAATAAATTTTATAACCTAAAATAAATTCTCATTTCCTATCATAAACATAAGTTGCACCATTAGAGCTTTATTTTTAGCTAATGTCTAGGATTTTCTAATATTTCGTTGTATGGTCTCAGAATCCAACATCATTGGTCTCATTTTATCTTTGTTGGTGAATACTCAACCCCTTTTGTGCCATTCTTCATTTTTATTGGTATCATCTACGTGATTTTGGTGAAATCATATTTTCTATATTTTCAAGGTTTTAATCTAGTGTCCATTTTTCTTCTAATATGAGTCAAATAAAATTTTGATATTGGTTGGTCAATTTATTACAGACCTAAGGTACATGGAATATACTTTCCCATGTATTTTGGTGATTTATTAATCTAGTAAACATTATTCTACCCACCATAATTTATGGTGTGACCCTAAAAATGAATTGAATAATTGAATTAAATGAAATATTACATATTGGTTATATCCTTAAGTTCCTCCGATATGTTTTGAGGTTATTTCCCCAACCAAGGACACCCATGGGATGTTATTTGTGAATTTCACTTGCCTATACATTTTTTAAACCATCAACGAGGTGAGTTTGTGATTTCCGAGTTCAAGGAATCCGGTTAATAATTGAATTGAACTAAATTGATTGAATATGAGATTGTTTTCATCCATTTAATATGGATTATTTTGATTGAATGGATTTTATTGAAATTTATATATGAGTGGGTAAACTTAGGGAATTTAATTGAATGTGAATTGGATTATGAATGTGTATACTCATGGAACCTAAATGAGAATTGATGAATGGTTATATAGTATGCCATGTGTGTTCTACACTATGGTTCATGGAAACAATGAATAATTTCTTGGACTTGTATGCTCCTATAATTATGATTCTATGGGATTCCTTGGGCCTTTTTACCCCTTTTTTCTCGTTTTTCTTAGGCTTGTAGTGGTGTGGTCGATAGACATGCTCTTCAGACCCAATGTTAATCCAAACTATGTTTCCGGTAAGATGTACATGGGACTCAATGAGGATGACTTAGTCCACTATACCTTGAATCTATCCTTGTGAGGTCTAACACATGTTTTTAGGGATTATCCATGGTTTATGTAATGTCTCTAATTTTCCATGTATTATTTTTGAATATTATATGGATTATTTTTGAGACCAAGTGCTAAGATGGAGTGCGATTCTAAGGCATAGTGTGCGTAGAATAAATGTTTGAAATATATTATATATGTGAAATTTCACACACACACAAACACACACATATTTCTTGAAAAAGTGTAATAAAAACTAAATGGGGGTCTGGAAAAGAAATATGGGGGCACTATTTTGTTCATAATGTGGGTTTTACCCTAAGCATGAATTAACCTTGGTCGGTATGATTTGTTAGTGAATAAGTCATTGTAGCTGAGAAATTAATAAAATATAGTAACTAATGAATTTATTTTATTTTCTAAACATAGTGTCCAACTTCCTATTTAAATATGAGGAATTGTATTTTTTCTATTAGTGGGCCACTAAATCCTAGAGACCTAGAAGAATTTTTATGGGAGTGTTCATGGTGGACGATGACATATCGAGATCATATCGTGGATCATCATGCCGATAGAGATATAGGATATCATCAATGATGTCAAAAAAACTATTATTCATCAATGATCGATCCAGAATCTAGGTAGAATTTTGTTTTTATTAGATTTAATCCCCATTATTTATTTCATTAATGAACTCAAATCAGCCATCTAATAGACTAATTTACAGATTGTGTATTTTTCGGGATGTGTTAGATAAATTGGATATGGGAGAATTATTTTGTAATTATTGATTTCTTCATTTTTATTATCCTAGAAACCGATCAAAATTGACATGTTGGTCAATGGAGGTTCATTCTTCTCATTTTTTTCTATTTGTTTCTCCCTCGGTTCTTCATTAACCATGGGCATCCTTAGTTTGTATTGGGTTTTGACATATCTCGATCAATCAATTGTTTCACAACCATTTCTTATCACAATGACCTGAGATCATAGATCGAGGATCAACACAACACAATGGTGGTATGAATATTGGAGTGTTAGAAAATCAGATCTTTTTGGATACACAATTTTTTGTTCTTCAATGTTCTTTGATGTGCAATGAAGAACGGAATGTATATCCATCTTACACATAGATTAAATTATGATTTTCCATATATTACCATCAGAAAGTAGCAAACAAACCACAATCTACAACTTTTGATAAGAGAGGTAGCTATAGGGATGTGCACAACATCCCAAAAGATATCCCGATGAATTAGGAAAATCCCAAGAAACATGACTTGTGCTTCGGAATTACACATCGTGTGGGGCCCCTTATGCAGAAAATAGGTTTTTGGTAGAATCTTAAGAATCAGACAGAATGTGACTATGTTACATGAAATGTGGTCCTTCCCCAGTTAACTCGGAATGTACTTCAGAGAGTCAATGGATAGGTGTTAAAGTACACGACCACGTGTCACATCATGTACACATACATAGACAAGGGTTAAAGTACATGGCTATATGGAAATCTCATTAGTTATACATGTACAAGACTTGAAAGAAAAGACCTTGGTACATAGACATGACCTGGACACACACGCATGAAAAATTGTGTCTCTACACACCATTTACACATTCTACACACTGTGTATACGAAGACTACATGATGTGTTGAGGATCTTCCATGTTGACAGACATAGGGATAGCTGGACACACTATGTAACCTCGGGTAAATTCTATGGACACCCTTTAAGAGTAATTATTGCTTTTCATTTTCTTAGTTTGTACCATTATAGGTTTATTTTATTTCCTTGGTCCTTTCCCTTAAGGGTATATTGCCAAGTTATGTCTATATAACTAGATTGTGATTCCCACTATAGTTCGAGTCTCAGATAGAGTTGTGGAATCCCTCTGTGAGACTGGAGTGTGACCTACATCATCTTTTGTTCCCTAGTTAAAGTTTATAGAATCAGTGTAACCTCATTAATCAAAATTTTGACCCTCCATACTGTAGGTTGTATTATTAGGATTTATGGAATCATTGAAAAACGATCCCTTGTGTAGCCGTTTGATCTAGATTAGGGTTCATGGTTTCCCCCATATATTCTGAGTGTGACCCTTTATCTGTGTATTGGAGTCTGTTAGACCAATGAGGTTACATTAGGTGGGGCCTAATAATCTATACCACTTCACCGAGTGTATTTGATGGTAGCATGGCTCTTGGAGTGAGTTCTACTAGAATAAGTGTTTATTCTAGAAGAATTCGGTAGATGGTAGTTGGTTATGGTTTCTTGGTGTCTTGGTACCGTCCTTGAGTATATTTGGGTGTTTCTGTTACAGGTTGATTGCTATTTCTTGTATTGATCTAACTGTACTTGGTTCTTTTTGTTTAGTGTTTTTGGGGATTCCTATTGAGTGTTGTTATTCTCACACCTACATGGTCTTTTTCCACATGTGTCATGTCTTATGTAGACGATGGCCCTTTTGACGGTGTCCTGGGAGGAAAGGGAGTGGGTGGAGCATTGCTAGAGCATCATTGACCAAGGTGTTTACTAGGAGATTTTATCTTACTTATTCCTCTCCCTTGGACCAAGTTGGACTTTATAGTTTTTGGATGGGAATGTATTTGTACCCTTTTTCCACTTTCTGTACTTTTACTCTCATACTCTATTGTGGGATCTTAGATGTATGTTTTCATTGTTTCAGTTTTTTTTACATTTCATCATTGTGTGTTCTTGGATATTTGTGCATTCGTACATGTACTTTAGACTAATGACTCTCATTTGAGGGATATGCCTACTCGGTGCTAGTCGCCAACTCCTGTCCTATTGGAAGCAGGAATGGGGTAGTCATGGTTTAGACCTAGGTGTCTTGGGTCATGATAAAGTGGTATCATAGGGATTATCTAAATTAGGAATAGAGTTAGTGGGATTTATTTGGGTAGTATTATTTAGTGTTTCAAGTTCTAATTTCAGGTCAGGGACTCCATTATTGGTTTAGTGACTGGCGTATCCATACACCAAGGCCTTGAACACTGGTCTTTAAACTTGGTACATGTAAATATTGTTTGAATGTAATTTTTTTGGTACGTGCATCATAAAGTAAAGGTTATGTTTTCCAAGTACTTATTGAGTCAACTCTTCAAATATACTCTTTTGAACATGGTATATCTTATTTTATTTTAACGATGCCTCCACACAAACAACCATCTAGGATTCCACTCTATGATCATGAGGACGATACTTCTAGTGAAGAGGCATCTGTATAGGGGCTTGAACCCAAGAAAACACCTATGAGTGTTTTACCAGAAATACCATTACTAATTGAGAAACATCCAGAGTTGAAATTACCAGCTAAGGATACTCATAGGTTGGGTGTGTTGCATGAGTTTCATAAGTAGATACCTCCCAGGTTTCATGGTGCCCCAGTCCCCAGTCGGCTAAGGGATGGTAGTGGTATTCAATAACATTTTCTTCCTTATGAGAACAATGGATGATAAAATGGAAGTCCTCATGATGAGTCTTCTTCCGAGATCTTCTTGGTGATGGTGGAGCCTAGTGACTTAGTCACACGACAAGACAACTCTCTCATAGAGAGTGTTTGAACATATCATTAAATATGATTTCTATCCAGCCATGTTGTTATTATTATGCATACAGGAGCTTCTACATCTACAATAGGTAAGTATGGCTGTAATGGAGTACTTAGGAAGGTTTAATAATCTATCATGTTACTCCTAGGATATGGTCTTGGAACCGTTTATTAGAGCTCATAAATTTGACCATGACTTATTCTGGGACATTAGGTAATCAATGGTAGCTCTTTTTCATTTCCAATAATGTTGGAGTGCTTGAGAGAGACTTACTAGGAGAGTGCTTTTAGACAGAGTAGATACCGATAGTGGGAGATATCATTGGACACCCAGTAGCTAAGACCTCGGTAGTTGGTAGTCGATGGCTTTCATAGGGAACCAATCATTTTATATTCATCAAGGGGAAATACTAGGACTTAGGGCCAGGGGAACAAGGCTCTTAGTGTGGTTTTTACTAGTTGAGTGATAGGATGTGTTTATCCTATTACAGGTGGGGAAATCTGGACCAAGATTTTCCTTCATGTCATATAACTAATTTTGAGACATTTTAGGGACCACTGATATAAGGACAGGGGCAGAATAATGGTGGTCCACATGGTGTTGTATGTTAAAGAAGGACTGACATGGTATTTTGAGGTGGTTGGATATTTGACCAATTACAATCACCACCCCATGTGGTCCACTCTAGGATTAGGGAGTTGGTGGGTAGGTAAGAGGCTTGCTATAGGCTATGGAGGCCTATGATCTCGAGCCTCTAAGGATTATTTGAGGTATTATCTATGTCTTTTCTACTTCAGATGTAGTATTGGTATAAATATATGAATTCATTTCTTCCTTTTCAATTATCTGTTTTGAGATATAGAGATTCTAGTTGAACTGTTGGCTCAACCCTTGCATTAGGAGATTCTGATAGGTGGTGACATAGCTATGGCGCACTTGTGCCGGCAGTGGAATCTAATGCTTGGAGGCACGAGTTTTTTATGGTATATATTTATTTCATCAATGAGGCCTTAAAAAGTCATATTAAGTATGGAATGGCTATCCCGAATTCCTACCATGATTAACCATTTTAGGCAGAGTATGTGGTTTGTTCTCATTGATAAAATATGGTTTTCTTTTATGGGTAAAAATGAGACCATAGTAGAGTAGTATGAGCTTAGGCAAGGGAGAGTGCAGATGATCACTCATTAGTTGGATAACATGATTCTTAGAGAGTGGATTGCTCGTGATATCAGTTACCAATAGGGAAGGAGGAGTATAATAACGTCTTTCATGGGGACGTGTTGGGTTTACCTCTCCATTAAGAGATAGAATTTTGTATCAACTTGCATCCTGGGATGGAACTGATATCTACACCAACATATCATATGACTCATGTATAGCCTCAAGAGATGAAGGTATGGTTGGATGAATTTTAGGATAATGGTTTTGTGAGACCAAAATTTTCCCCCAGAGAAGCCCGGATATTGTTTTCCAAGAAGGTATATGAGAACTTGAGGTTATGTGTGGATTTCCAGTGCTTGAATTGGGTGACCATGAAGAATAAGTATCTTCAGTTGAGGATTGATGAACTATTTTATTAGTTGAAAGGGTCACGGTGGTTTATGAATGTGGACCTCAAGTTAGGCAATCACTAGTTGTGGGTACGAGATAATGATATATCAAAGGTGACATTCCGATGTTGCTATGATCATTATGAGTAATAAGTGATTCCGTTATACAAGACAAACACCCTAATAGTTTTCATGGGACACATGAACTAGATCATTCAGACATTCTAAGACTTGTTCATGGTTGTATTAATTGACATAATTCTTATCTGTTTGGAATCTATGGAGGAGAATGAAAAACACATTAGGTTGCTTCTGGACACACTATGATAGAACCTGATTTATGGAAGCTCTACAGGTGTCAGTTTTTTATTTGAGTGGTCCACTTTCTAGGAAACATCATCTCAAAGTCTCGAGTAGTAGTAGACCCAGTGAAGGTTGAGGCTTTCATAGGATACACCTAAGAGTTTTAATGAGGTGCAGAGATTAATTGGTTTGTAATGGAATTATCAGAGGTCTTTGCCCAACTTGTCCAAAGTTGCAGCATCTTTGATATATTTGACTAAAAATGGAAGCCTTTAACATAGATAGAAAGGTGCCAACAATGATTTCAGGATCTAAGACCGAGATTGAAGAGTGCTCCCATCTTAATATTTCCATAGGATCGTGTCAAGTACGTAGTGTTTTTCAATTCAATATGGATTATTCTTGGTTGTGTGTAAATGTAGAGGCAAGAGGTTACAACCTATTGTTCACATCATTTTATACTGAATGAGTATAACAGTGCGACCACCAATCTTGATTTAGAAGCCATATAATTTTCCCTGAAGATGTGGAGACACTACGTTATGGGGGAATGGTTTATCATTTACTCTGACCATAAAAGGATCCAGTCTATTTTCTCTCAGAATTATCATAGCTTGAGGTAGTGGCTGAGGATAGAGTTCCTCTGGGAATATGAATTCAATATTAATTATACATTTAATATGGGGAACATGGTGGTTGACACACTCAACATGAGATCTTTTTCTCAGTTGTTTACAAAGACATTAGAGCTGTTAGCCTCATTGTAGTGGTCCTTTGTGGACAAGGATAGTGCTTCATATCTTTAGTTTATGGTTGTTACTCCACCACTTTTTTAGCATGTCAGGAATTCCTAGGGGGAGATACCAACTATTAGACCTTATATAATAATATATCCACTAAACATAATCATGATGGATATTATGATGGTGGGAAGCACATTAACCTTTTCAAAGGACAAATGATGGTACCTTTGACGTTACAGGAAGAGGTGTTGCATGTGTTTCATACATCCCCTTTAGCACTACATCCTGGTGTGGTAAAGATATACAAGGACCTATAGCATATGTTATAGTAGCCAAGAATAAAGAGGGTAGTTGTAGAGTTTGTCTCTCGATGATTTACTTTTCCACAAGTGAAGGTTAAGAACCAAGTACCAAAAGGTTTAGCTCAACCCCCTAAGGTGTCAGAGTGGAATTTGGGTAAAATTTCCATAGACATCATGATTTTATTACCACATACATCTAGGAGAAATGATTACATCTAGGTGATCATAGACTGACTCACCAAGTCATCCCACTTTCTATCTATTTGATAAAAAAGTTTAGTAGAGAGATTGAGACACCTTTACATGCAGGAGATAGTTTGTCTTCATGGAGTTCCAATGATAAAAATCTTTGACTGCAAGGATCTCTTCACATCTCCATTATAGAGAGGATTATAAAAAAAATTTGTGAAAAATTTTGGATTGGGAACAATGTTTCACCCCTAGACAGATGGCCAGACTGGGCCGATCATTCATGTCTTGGGGGATATGCTAGATGATTTCTTGAATGACTTTGGTTGTAGTTGTGAGGACCCCCACTATAAAAACCGAAAAATTCTGTATAATTGTTTTTAATTATATAAAATTATTACAAGACTACAAAAATTAATGACATGTGATTCCATGGTCTGGAGAGCGCAGAACGAAATTTTGAATTTTTTTAAGGTATGTTCAGTAAACATGACAGGAGGGTTTTTAATCATTTGAATTGGTTATTGGAGTGAAAATATGAGTGCATCATTGACTTCGCAGCACTAAGATTTTCCCAGGCAAAGCATAACTTCGGCCGACAAGGGTCAGAAGGAAAAGTTAAATTTGGGACTTTCAGAAAATAATAATAAAATAAATATAGAGTTATTTTATTCTTTTTCAAACCTTTGAGCGTCATTTGGTGGGACGGATATGTAACGACAGTCATTAAACGAGAACCATTTAATGACCTATTACTTATCTATGTAATGGAAACACTCGTGTGATTAATTTGTTCATTTATTCAGAATTATTAATGAACCACAATAATGGACACAATGTGAAGGATTATTTCTTTTATTAAACAAACCATTGGATAAGTAATTCACAAACCAAAGGAGGAAGCTCTGATGAAACAACATCAGCATCACCCTCCAATGAAGAATAGTGATTTATCGATGGACATTTGAGGATTCGGGACAGACATCGTTGAACGTCTTTGAACACAGAATCCTTCCTTGGTCCACAAAATATTCCACTGAAATAGGCAGGGGATTTATGAGTTTAATATTATTCTTTTCCTGTTATTGTATAATATGAAGAACATAGATCAACCAACCAATGGGTTGATCGATGATTCATTCTTTACTGTGGGTGGTTGTTGTGGGATTTGTTTTGGGGATTTTACTTCTTTCAAATGATGATGGATGTTTTCCCCATGTTAAAACAATATCGTGGGGGAGGGGCCAATCCAAACAAGGACCAACCCCCCTCCATTCTGGTTTCTGTGTGTTATTTGTGCACTATTGGTTAATGTGGAGGAAAGATGAATCCAAGGGCTTTGTAGTAAAGGCGGCGACCCGGGAGGCCCATAGCCGCAGACGAGAAGAACAGACCACCAGAGCATCTATGGCAGCCCACAGAAGTATCTGCCAGTGTAGAACCTGTGAGCCAAGCCAGACCTGCGAGACTAATGGGCCAGTCTGGCTAGACCCACTGGCCGGGCCGGACCTGTGAACCGAGCCAGAACCTTACCCGGGCCTAGACTTGACCTGTCCCATTTCACTAAAACTTGAGAAACTTGCAAAAAAGGAGTCTGATTGACGAGTCGTCTGTGGAATGAGGACCCTTGTGACTAGGCAGTCATTTTGAGATACTCTAATTGAGTTTTGATAGAAGTTGGAGTGTGTATTGGTGGGATCAGACTCAAATCCAACTATGCCCTATTTACCCTTTTGCCTTTATCTTTCAGATTGGGCATCTGATTGACGCGCCGTCTATTATGTTGGAACCCTTACAACAAGACAGTCCTTTGGGTTACTTATTCATGGAACTTCATGGAATTGGAGGTACGATCGATATATTTAGGACTAGAAACTTGGGAATAAAAGCACACTAAGTGTGGGAATCCTGTGGATGTCTGTCAAGTGAAGAGAGACCCTCTATGGATCGGCATGAGAGAGAGCCTTTGTGGATCGACATGAGAGTGACCCTCCATGGATTGAAAGTGTAGTGACCCTCAGTGGATTGGAAATAGAGTGGCCCTCTCTAGATTGACAAGTGAGAGACCCTTCATGGTTCGGTAGCAGTGCGACCCTTGGTGGATCGATATTAGTGTTAACCTCCCTTGATCGACCGTAGAGAAACCCTTTATGGATCGGCTATATAGAGACTGTTCGTGGATCAGTAGTAGAACCTTTCAACAAAATAAAATGATATTGCGGAGGACTAATCACCTTTATTTCTGTCTTCTATGTTGTATACATGGTGTGAGATGTTTTTTACTTTATGATTTGTGATTAAGATCATGATTTGTGGGTTTTTCTTGTGGAATTCTGGGTGACCTTCAGGGGTATCTAGGTCCCTACTGGTTATTGTTATACTCACCCTTGAAAAGGCATTTCCCACACCCTGTTGTGTCTTCTGAGGATGAAAAACAAATTCAATGATACCTGGGGATACAGGACTACACGATGCCCATAGGTGATCGATAAACTCGGTGAGAAGAAGTAAAGACATACGACAAGCTATACCTACCCTTTAGGTAGGATTCTTGGTGGATGACCTCCAAGGAACATTTTTACCATTTTGATCTAATTTATTTTTAGATGGGATGGTATAATGGACCTTTTTACTTTCAGTTCACACTTTCACTATCAAAATTTCTAATTCCGGGTTTTATTTTGTTGTGTACCTAATCTGTGTGTGTACAGGATTAAAGGAAATTCCTTCCTTTTTTAGGAAATTCCTTTCCAGTGCTAGTCACCAACCCCTGGACTATGGAAGGGAAACTTGGGGTAGTCACGACATGGGCCCCGTGGGATGGGTCTTGACAACTACCCTTGGTGGAGTTTTCATATAATAATAGCTACCATTACACCCATGGTATGACACCACACAAGGAATTCTATGAGTCACCTTATAGGTCACCACATTGTTGGACTGATCTAAGATAGTCAGCACTCGTGAGCCAGAGTTGGTATGAGTAATAATAGAGAAGGTGCAGATCATCCAGGAGTGTATTGATACTGCATATATTCATCATATGACTTATACAAACCTATGATGAAGACTTATGGAGTTTGAGGAGTGAGACTATATATTCCAAAGGGTTTCAACTAGATGTGGATTGAAAATATTTGGCAGTGATAACATGTTATCTCTGAGATTCATTGGTCCCTTATAGATATTTCCAATATTTGGTGAGGTGGAATACCACTTAGCTCTACCATTTTATTTGGACTGGGTACACGACGTCTTCTACATGTCACAATTGAGGAGTTACATTCATGACCCATCACGCATCATCGAATGAGGCAATCTGGACATCGATGTGAAGCTAACTTCTCATAGTACCTGATGGAGATCAAGAACTAGTAGAAGAGGATCCTTAATGGGTGATTGATTACCCTTTTTCATGTCTCTTGGAATCACAAACATATTTTGGAGAGATCATGAGAGCGAGAGGCTTAGATTTGTGCCCAGTACACACATCTCTTTATGTAGCCCTTTTCCCTTTTTGGGACATAAAACCCTAAGGTGAGGATAATTTAAAATCTCACATTTTTTATTTTTTATTTTGGGATATTATATGGATTATTTTTTAGACTAGGTGCTGATATGATGTGTGATTCATAGGCCTAGTCTGCTTAGAATAAATATTTGAAATATTTATATATATTAAATAACACACACATTAAATTTTCTTGAAAAAGTAAAATAAATCTCAAAAGGGAGACCATATTAGAAATATGAGGGCACCATTGAGTTCATAATGTGGGTTTTACCATAGGTATTACTTATGCTTTTTTAGAATGTCCAGTTAGTCAAAAGTCATTGTGGGAACCAAATTAATAAAATATATTAACTAAAGGATTTATTTTAGTTTTCTAAAGCATCAAACTGCATCCTCATTAAATATAATGATATGGATTTTTTCTCAGGGTTGGCCGATAAACACTGGAGACCTAGAAGCCACTAGAAGATTTAATTCTTAGAGGATGATGATGGATCAAGATCAGATCATGGATCATCATGCTGACATAGTTGGAGGATATCATCAACGATGGAAACACAACTGTTCCTCAACAACAAATGATCCAAAATCTAGGTAGGAAATTATTTTTATTGGATTTATACCTTATTATATATTTCTATGTTGAATACTAATCAATCATCTTACAGATTGATTCATGGATCTTCCATTTTGTAGGATGTGTTAGATTAATCATCTTTTGGAGAACTACTTTGTAATTATTGATTTATTCATAATTATTATCCTAAAAATAAATTGAAATCGACACGAACATCGATCGAGGTTCATTCCTCTTCTTTATCTCTGTGATTTTCTCTCGCAGATCTTTGTTCACCATGGGTGTCTTTAGTTTGGCCCAAAGTTCAACATATCCTGATAAATTGATCGTTTCACAACCATTTCATAGCTTAATGATCTGAAATCACAGATCATGGATCAGAGCGACATGATAGTATTATGATGACAAGAGTGAAGTAGAATTTGATGGTTTTGGATACCCAATTTCACATTCTTAAATTCTTAATGAATAATGACATGTAGAGCCATTTTTTTAGTAGACTTGAGTCAGGTTTTCCATATATTATTTTTGTAAAGGACTTGGTGAACCCCAATCTTTGACTTCCAGTGTGGGAAGAAGCTTTGACGATGTGCATGATGACATAGAATAGATCTGAAAAAATATGAAAAATATCAATCATAATGACGTGTACTTCAGGATTAGATTCCATGTGGGACCCCCTATGCGGTGGATATGTTGTTTTGAGAAAATTAAGTATAAAACAACATGTGACCCTGCCACATGGCATGTGGTCCTTACCCAGTAAACTCGACATGTAATTTGGAGCGTACAAAGACAAGGGTTAATGTACATTGCTAGATGGCATGTTGTGTAATTATACACTGATATAGGTTAAAGTACATGAATAGGTGACAAGCCGTGTACTTATACATGGAGTCGGTTTGGTCAGCATGACCTTCATACATGGACACATCCAGAAGATATGGGCAAGAAACCACGTGTCTCCAGATGCTGTGAAATAATTCTATACACACTATATATGGAGATTATAACTCCAAGAGTTTTTTTGTGAAATATTTTTTTTTCAAATTAATTTAAATTTTTTTTGATATTTTTTATTTCATACAACCACAAATATAGCATATGTTATATGAAATCACCATATTATTATTGGCTGGTAAACTAAACCAAGTTAATATTTCATTATATGATACCCCAATATATGATTTTATTACATGCATCACTAACTTGTCTAGAACTACACACAACTCCAACTTGGTCTGCACTACCTGCAACACTGATTTGGTGTGTGTTACATGAGAAATTGAGTTTCTATGAAACATAATTTTATTATTGTAATAATTTAAGAAAGATAATTATAAAATTGATATAAAATTTATTAATATGAATAATAATTACTAATTTTCACATATTATTTATAAAAGTAATAATAAAAAATATTTTATTTCTTGTGAAGTCTTTAAAATTTTTAAAATTGTATTTTTTCAAAAGAACTATTTTTATGTCCTTCTATGAACAATAATAAAATTAATTTTAAATATTGTCTGAAATTTATTTTGATAAAATAAATTTAATTTTTTAATTTAGAATTTTAAAATTATATTAGGCTGAATTTTTGGTATTTTTTGAGAAACATCATTTTTGGATGAATAGTGAAAAATACTAAATTTTAATTCAAAACTTGTTTTTTATTTAATTTATTTGTATAATTAAGTTTAATTTTAATTTCCTAAAAACCATTTTAGATAAATTATACATATATTAATTTAGTGTAGTTTATTGGAATATTTTTATATTTAATTTAGATAAAAATAATAATAAACATTTGAACATCCTCATTTTAAAAACCCGCTTTCTCTCCACGTCTTTGAGATTAGTATTAAACATAATTTTTCTACTTATATGGATTAAATTTAGAAAATTGTAATACAATATTGTAATAAATATTGTAATAAATATTATATTTATAGTCTGACCATATCAAATTAATTTTTTACCAAAAATATTAGTGAAGGCGATTAAGATTAATCATAGTGATTATGTTAAAATTAAGCTTAACAAGGGAATAAAAATTAAACATAAGGTGCCAAGTTGGGATATACACTTATCCAAATACCACTTTATGTCCATATTTATTCGACAAACCTTACATTATTTTTTTTAGTTTTTGGTGACTTTTGTTAGGGAAAAACATGAGAACACCTAACTTGTTCTTTAAAAATGCCAAATATGTCCTCTCCCATTTCTATAAAGGCCACCAACTCTCCCCCTTATTCACACCTCTCAAAACACTCAGGTTATTCAATTATCGGACCAATAAACGTCCAAAATACCATCATTACTCTTTTAAATATCTATTTGAGAAGTAATCTATCCAAGGAAGCCCTTTGGTGAAAACTAAAAGTAGTTACCGAAAGAAGAGGTAACATCCTTCCTCAAGATCCTTTACTTTAATTAATTTCTACACAACCTAAATTCATCTTATTACATGAAAAAAATAAATAATTATCCTTAATATTATGATTTTTTTTACTTTATGTGTTATACTACACACTTCAATCTAATGGCTAATGAACTCACCGTTCCTGTGTATGGTGAACTACTACCTCACGAATTGATGTTGTTCATTTTAACTTTAACACCTATTATAGTTGAGAATTATGATGAAATATATACTTATATATGATATATATGATATTTATTATGTATTTATAATTCATTATTTATTATATAAATCCTACTTTTATTCTTTCCATTTTTTGTAAATACGATAACTTCGTTTGTGGAAGTGTGGACTACTGCCTCCTCAAAGTGATGTGATTCATTCTATCTTTACATGGAATACTTTATGGATTAGTTTAGTAAACTTATATTATATATATGAAATAATAATTATATTTTAATTATATTATATACATATATACATATATTTCATTTACTTTCTTTCTTCCATTACGCTATGAAAATGGAAACAACATTCATGCGTACATACAACCTACTGTCTCCATGAATGGTGTATTCCATTTCATATATTTATCTTTCATAGATTATTTTAAATTTTTATATACTGAATACATATGATATATAATTATTTTTTTTTGAGATTATTTAAATATTTAAATAATTATTTACCTTAGAGGATCAAGAATGACAAGTCAAAACAGGTACGATAAACAAATCCGTTGTTAACTGAAACGTTACATTAACATGGAATTGTTAATAAATGGGTAATATAAGGTCAAAATAAAATATTATTTTGTATAATATATATAAATATGGTTTTGTGATAAATTTATAATAAACTTATCCTTATTATACTGGAGACTTGTATGCGTACAATGAATGTCGAGACACAAGGTAAGAGAATTTAATTTCACTTTTTATTCCCTTGAGAGACATAAAATATTCATCACTCATTTATTTTTTTTAGTGTATATAATACCCATGAATGTTTTATAGGATTATTATAATTAAATTTATTTTTATTTAGATATCCATTTTATGATATTTATTTCATGGTTTTTATGGTTTAAAAGTTAACAAATCTATAAAGTAATTTTGTCTCAATTTACCTTCTTTGAGACACATGTTTTGTTATGAACCTATGTTATTTTAAGAGGTGTATATGATTCCAATTGAAATGTTATATCATTAATGTAATTTTTTCATGACATTTTTGGCTCCATGTAATTTATTTTTATAACATGGAAAGTATAATTACATTTTACCAAGTGGTAAGAGTTAATTGAAACAATCTCATTATTTAACATTATTGTTTATAATGATGCCTTCATTGATATAATATTCTGATCTATATTTCAATAACCTAATTATTTTTTTATCCTATAGTTATTAATGTTATATCCATGTAATGGTAGTATTTTTCCACTATTTGTTACATAATATGATCAAGAAAGTGTTTTTAAGAAAGTATGACTTTACCTCTCTTTTTGATCGGAAATACGTGTTCGTCCAAAACCATTTTTTTCTATAAGGTTTAAAAAAATATTCCACTTTTCAAATTTGATTTTTAAAATAAATTTTACACATGTTTTTTTAAAAAGGATTTAAAAAAAGGAATATTCTTTTCATTTTTCAATTGAGGTACTTTTTAACCATTTTATGGTACAAAAGAAATATTTTTCACGTATAGATTTACCCACTCTCATGAATGAAATTCCCTTGAATATTCCTCTAAAAGAATAATTTTTTAAAAAATAAGTTTTTTCATAATATTATAGAAATTAATTTTTTAAAGTGGGGTTTAATGAAAAAGTTTTTAAAATTTATTTCAAGTTTCTTTTATAAGTTTTCAAGGAATTTTGTTTAAAATATTTTGAAGCTTGTTTTATAAATTTTCAAGGATTTTTTTCAAAATGTTTTCAACCATATTTTATAAGATTTCATGGAAAAAGTTTCTCAAAATTTTTTCTTGATTCTTTTATAAGTTTTCAAATAAATATGTTTTCTAAATGTTTCTGTTCATTCATTACTTTTTTTCAAGTTTATCATCAATGAAAATGGTTTTAAAAAATATTCACGTTTTAAAATCCAGTTTTTATGAAGAAATGTTATTACACTCAGTAAATGATTTTAAAAGATATTTCAATATTATTTACCATCTATGATGACATCCATTGGCGTTACTCATGACTTTTTGGTAAATTATCCGAAGGTTCCCTTCATATTATTTATTTGAATGGTTTGTGTTTTATGAGATGATGTTTTTGAAATCAGTTTCTCTATCTTGGGTTATAATTCTATGAAATTAATTTCCCTTCTTTAGATTATTTTTTTATGAAATATGTTTCACTTTCATGGGTAATATTATTATGTAACCCACTTATTTTCATGGGTTATGATTTTTTGAAATGAATATGAAACCTGTCTTTTTTCCATAGGTTATGATATGATTACATGTTTATGATAGCAATTTCATTTCATGGGTTAAGATATGATTATTTATGATTTTATGGAACATGTGTATAAGATTTAATTATGATATTAGTGAGAACTATATCTCCCTAAAATTAATTGGGTAAAGATATATATCTCATGCGATAAATTAAGATGGTCTTCTGAGTTAACCTTGACTACAAAGATAGCCATGTGAGTGAACCATGACTACCAAGATGGTATGGGGAGTGAACTCATAATACTAATATGGCTATGGGAGTGATCCATGAATAACAAGATGATATTGGGATTGAAACCATACTACTAATATGACTTTGGAAGTAATGTTTTGACGACTTTGGAAATAATATTACATGCTTATGTGTTTGCCACAATTCTATGTATTATTAATATGTTATGATTTCCTGGAATTTTTATTTAATTACTTCTTATTTATGTCTTGTAAAAAACAAATATTCATTCCCTAATTCATTGTTTATGATCTTATGATATGTAGGTTTTGATCTTCTAATGTTATGATCATGTTCTCATACCCCTATGCTCATGTTTATGCTTACATGTCTCCCTTGTTTAAACTTAATGTGAATATGAGATCACATATTTTTATCTTTCCTTAACTAGTTTATGAAGAAATGTATTATTTTTTATGTGTATAATAATGCTAATTGTCATAAAAATCTTAATGGGATATAATGATACTCACTTATATACTTGTGTTTATATTTCCATGTTTCCAACAGGATAAGACTAATATTTTCTTTTAGAGTCTGTTTGTATAATATTTTAAGCATTATGCAATAGTTATATAATGTTAATGTATGAAAAGATAGGATCTCTATAGTTGGTATCCAGAAAAAAATTTAGTTAAACTTTGGCTGTTATGATGGGAAAACCTTAGTGATAACTCTAAGGGCATGAATAACATTAATTCTAAGGATAATGAAAAGTATAGGAAAATGTCATGAAATCTTGGTAAATTATATAGAGAGTGGTTTCCTAGAAATACAAAATTTTCAAGATAATACAAGTGGATGTGGATCTGGTATAGATGTACGTAGGAGTATCAACTTTGACAAGGTGCATCGTGCCTGTCTCAAAATAACTTGGTATACGATAGAAGGCCTTGATACACACCTAGTTTGACACTCCCTAGGGATATGATTTTGAAATTAATATACTCTTATTGAACTATCCTGATGGATTTAAAAGTATGTTGTATTTTAATAACCTAGTATTAACCTATGATGTCATAGATGAAATAATGTTTCAGAATTTAAACATCATAAAAGTGGATTTTCACAATTATTTGGTTCCTAAATATGATAATTGTTTCTTACAAAATATTTTATGTTTTTAGTCAATGGTAGAAACTATAAGGAATTGGATTAATGTTTAATGTTATGGATAATTTATTAGTGAAAAGTCAAATGAGATATTCACTATAGTGAAGGATATTTTGATCATGCCTAATAAGTTTTCATGGAACATGATCAACAACATTTACCTTCATCAACTCTCAGACTCACCAAAGAAGAGAAGGAAGGAGTTATCAAAAATTTCAATCAATAGGGACCATAGAGTAAGGAATATTCAATTACATTTGTGTCATGAATGTGGAAAGAATCAACCAAGTAAATGTATTAGAGGAACAATAAGATGTTTTGACTGTGGAAATGAAGGAAAAAAAACATGTAACTACCAAATAAAAATGAAGGGTTTGGTTAACAAAATGGATGGGAATGTTGGCCTCCCTAATATATAATCAATGGTCAAATGATTTATGTGTGGAATAAATGTTCATTGAGAAAAGTAATTTCCTAATAAGAAAGATCTATAAGAGAATCAACAAGGTGGTATAAGTAACAGTTGTATTGCTAATGATAATCAAAATACAGATGAAATCTGAAATGAAATAGGTATTAAGAAATAGAATGAGGTATCATTCTTATGGATTAAGGATGAAGTGGAATAATATATGTTTTTATTTATTTGGATTCAAGAATTATGTTATATGAATAGTGAAATATAAAGGAATTTTCAAGTTAATTTTTTTCACAGTGGATTTAAATGATTATGTAGAATATTTTTTATGGAATGGGAAAGTGATTTAATTACAAGTTGATATTTTTACTAAGGGAAGAAAACCCTTAATATGTCCTTAATGTTAAAAATTTTTTTGGATAAAGATATGTTAGATATGAATAAGTAAATTGGATGGAATTGATTTCCTCAGAACTGATAAAGGATTTGTGAAAAAGTGGTCTATGAATGAATTTTACAACTTTTTGGGTTCGAGAAATATATTTATTAATCTTTGGAATACGTAATATTGCATTTTTTCTAAAAGCATTCATTGCAATTAAAATTATTACCATGTTTCAATAGAATATATGATAAGGGTACTCAAATGTTTAGAATGAAACACCAATGAGATACTTTTCAATATATGAGGGGTAAATGTTATGTTGATTTAATGGATTTAATTATAATGTGATCTATTTTTATCTTTCATATGGATAATAAGGTTAAACATTTTTTGAAATATTAAGTCACACTTCAAATGAATTTTTGGATATTAAGGTATTGTCACACAACATGAGGATTTTTGTATATTGGATAATGTACTACAACAAACCTGCATTAATGGTTACTATAGAGATATGGGATGACTTCTCATGGATCTCAGGATCTATTAGTGCTTTAGGAATGAAAAATTCCCCTTCTTATTTGGAGAAATAGGTGAAGTGGAAAATATTCAAGACACGACCAAAGTGTTAGATTTTACTTATGAAAGGAAATAAAATAAAGAACATATAACTTCTCATTAAAATTATTCAACTCTAGGGAAAAAATATTGAAAACCTAAAAGTTTATCCTATTAACATATTTTTTATCAAATTTAATGGTACCATAGATTAACATATATTTATGGATTAATATTTGTTAAATTTATCCTGACCAGGTTCCCTATCACTATCCTCTAAAACTCAATAATTATATTTCTCATTCCATGTCTATGTTTTCAATTCCCACTTATGTTCTCATATGTGAAAACATAGTTATTTGTTATTTGGGATAACCATTATTTTATAAACATTCTTATTTTATAGTAATTTTTAGTATTAATTTTTTCGATGTGGGTTTCTATGAATGAGACTTTAAAGTATTGATCCTTTGATAAACCAAATGAATTTCAAGGGAGAAATTAATTTTATTGGGGTTAGAAAGTAAATTCAGAAGTTTTTGTGAAATATAAATTTTCAAATTAATTTAATCATTTTTCATATGTTTCATTTCATGAAATAATGAATAGTTATTTTGTTATATGAAAGAACTAAGTTATTCTTTCCTTGTATGCTGAATCGTGTTAATATTATATTATAAAATACCCCAAGATATGTTTAAGATACATTAAGCGATCACTTGGCTTTGAATGCATGCAACACCTACTTTTCTTAGGCTAAATACAATGCCAACTTGGCTTGTGTTACATGCAACACTAACATGGTGTGCGATACATGCCACACGAAGCTTCTCCAAAACATCATTTTATTATTATAATCAATTAAAAAATATAATTATAACATAGATGTTAAATTTTCTAATAGAAATAATAATAACTGATTCTCAAATATTATTTATATTTGAGATAATGAAAAATAATTTTTTGCTAAAGACTTTAAATGTTTTAAAATACTTTTTTCTCGAAATAATTGCTTTTTATATCAATCCATGATCAATAAAAATTTTAATTTTAGAAGATTTTATAAATTTAATATTATATAATAAATTTAATTTTTGAATTAATAATGTCAATATTTGGTTAGTTTGAATTTTTGTGATTTTTATGAGAAAGTTCATTTTTGGATGAATATTGAAAAATACAGAATTTTAATTCAAAACTGTTTTTCATCTAATTTATTAAAATAGTTAAATAATGTCTTAATTTGGTTTTAAAGTAATATTATATCAATTATACATTTATTAAGAAAATTTAGTTCATTTTAATATTTTTTTATTGAATTTAGATATAAAAAATTAAAAAACTTTTGAACATTCTCACTTTAAAAAACCGTTTTCTTCCCACGTTTTCCAGATTTGCATTATATTTAATTTTTTAAGTTCCATGAATTGAATTTCAAAAAATGGACTTAAATAATAATAATAATTATAATTTTAATAGCATAGTAATGTAAACATTATTTTTGACAAAAAATATTAGTGAAAGTGATTAAAATTAATTACAATGATTAAGGTAAAATTAAGCTTAACAAGTGAATGAATCTTAAACTTAAGGGTCCAAATAACATATAAAATTGTCCAACACCCATTGTATGTCCATATTTCATCCATAAAACATCAAATATTGTTTTTTTTATTTTGGATATATTTTTTTAGGTACAAACCTGAGAATAACTAACTTTTTTACAAAAATACCAATTGTGTCCCCTCTATTCCATATAAAAGGACACCAAATCTCCCCCTTATTCACACCTATCAAAACACTTAGGTTTGGAAAATATCTACCCAATACACTTTATAACATCCCTCCATTACTCCTTGAATCCTCACATAGATCCCCTGTTTTGGGTACGTAACTCTTTCCTTATGTTTTTTTTGTGAAAGGGTGCTTTATTAAAATGGTATGGCCTTGAATTTGTTTTATGCATAAAAGTGGGCATCTCTATAAAATAGAGTTTTTCTATAAAAGAGATTTATTCCATAAAGAGGGTGTTTATTTAAAGGATGGCGTTTTCATAAATAAGGGTGTTTTCATAAAAGGGGGTGTTTCATAAAAAGTGGGGTTTCCATAATAAAGACGTGTTTCTATAAAAGTGGTGTTTCCTTAAAAAAGGAGTGTTTCTATAAAAAATGGTGTTTCTATAAAAGGGGTGTTTCCATAAAAGGGTGTTTCTATAAAAGGGGTGTTTCCATAAAATTGGTTGTTTCCATAAAAAGGGTAAGGGTGAAGGATGAGAGAGTTTTGGGGACTTGGAAGGAGTTTTTGGGTGAAAAGGAAGGTTGCCCAGTCTATGCATGGTTGGCCCATACCGGGTGGTCAAACTGAGCACAAAGGTCAAAACTAAATCTTATTTTCTAGGAACTTCCTCCTTATTTCTCTAATTAATTATTTTTTTCTTCAAATCACCCCTAATTCTAGATTTCTATCCCTATAAGGTTTGATAACATTTCCCACATGATTTGTAGAAAATACAGAGCCTTCCCTTGGTGATCTCAATCCCTATTCTCACAATAAGTGCCTAATCTTCATCGTTTTGTCTCGTTTTCTTACATCTCCTTCTTATCTCTTCTTGTTTTATTAGATATACACCTACTGTGGGTAAATATAATATTTTTAGAATAAAATAACATTATATCTGGTGTTTTTGTTGATAATAGAGGATATTTATGCTATTTCTTGTAATCTTGATCCGATTCTTGTGGTATGTCACCGTTATTTCTTATTTTGTTATGTTTTCTTAGGTCTACTTTTATGTACTTCTCCGATCCCCATTATTTGTCAAGTATACACCTACCATGGGATATCTAAATTTTTTTATGCCCAATAATTTAGCAATGAGTCATGATGTTTCTAAGAGAGGAGATCTAAGGTCGTTCTTGGAGAATCGACCCGACTTCATGTGCGTTCTTCTTCTATTATCGAGTTTATTTAAAACCTTAGAGGTAGGTGTTTTCACTCTCATTTTCTCTTGATAGAATTGGTTAGATTAGTTTAAAATTTATTCAATTGGATAATATTTACTGTGAAATCTTGGTTTTATATATGGAATAAATCTCTTTAGTGATGATTTACCATTTTTGGTAGATTTGTGAAATATTGATAAATTATTGTGAAAATTGTTTTAGTTTATTGAATTTAATCTAGTGAGTTTAAATCGTCGATTTTTTTGGAACTTATAAATGGTTTTATTGGTCATTGTGTTTCAATAAAATTTGTTTTATTGAAATGAGTTTGCATTTTAATGGTTTTAACGGAAATTGTTTTTCAATAAAAGGATATTTTACTGAAAGGGTTGTTTTGGCATGATCTTTGGGAATATGTGGTGTGTGTTTTCATGTTAATATATATTTATTTGTTGAAATATGACCTTTTTTTCATTTCCAATGGTTTAATGAAACTTTGGATACAATTACTTTGTAATGACATGGTAGATTGATAAGAAAACCCTCATGAGTATTTAACTGTCATAACATAGCATGCATGGTTGGTGGCATGGGTTTGTGGAATGGTTCGAGTATGCCAAAAAAGATATTGAAAAATGGTTTTAAATATTTTGTAGAATTTTTATAAAATTTTATCTTTTTGGAAAAATTGGTTTTAATTTCACTTGTACACATTTTTTAAAATTGTTTTGGAACTTGTTTATATATAGTTATAAACTGATTTGGAATATTGTTTGTTTAAACTATTTTATAATTTTTTTTATGACTCCTATATCCGAGTGGAATGAGTAGAGAATTAATTGGGGATATCCTACTAAGTTTTATACTCACCTATACTGTGGAACTTTGGTTCCTTTTTAGATGCTATCTTTTTGGATTGGGGAAAATGTAATGTTTCACACGTTTTTAAAACCACTCCATGATGGTTGGGATGTATGAAGATTTTGGAGAATAGGGAACATAGTTATTGGAGTCCTGTGGTCTTGTTAGAGTATTTAGTTGGTTTCCTCTTTTTACTTTTATATTTTTTGTGTATTACACTATTGCATACTTTGTAGTGGTTTTGATATGAATAAATTAGGTGAGATTTCTTCCTTTTATTCATGCATCATATAGTGATTTGTTCAGATATGGTTTTCTTGGTCAATAGTTTTATTATTAAAGGGTAAATCATGCCCCACTTTCATTGAAACCATTCATCATTTATTTCCAGCCTTTGGCATTTTGGGGATGTTGCCTAAGGCTAAGTAATGACTTGTTGTCTATTCCTTAGGTTGGAATCTTAAAAAGGTGAAGGATTTTCAGAACCTGAAATGTATAGCATAAAAGGACAAAAATAACCCTTTTATGTTGAACTTCAAGTTATAAGGTAGTTGGGAAAAAAACATTTAGAGACACTTATAGGATTTTTAAATCTTATTATCATGGGTATAGCCAATGAGACTTCTCACTAGGAGTTCATACATTATTTAGAGTAATGATTTATGTTATGAAAAGTGTTTATATTTTAAAATATATGAAATTATTTTTCAAATGAATCATTTTTTAAAAGGGATTGGTTATCTTATTTTAAAAAAATTTTGATTTTCAAAAATGGTTGAACATGAAAAGATTTTCCTTTTGAAAAAAAAAATCTTGTGATAGCTGGTAGAATTTGAAATTTTAAGCCATTAGTTTCCAGAGAGTGAGACTTGTAATGATTGTTGTTTGATTAGAAAATAGAACCAAGTAGGTATCATAAAAACCAAGCAAATAGTCAGTTTGGAACTTGAAATGATTCCTTCTATGTTAAAACTTTAAATTCCTCTTGGTGAAAGAGAATGTCAAGCCTTTGTGTGTAGAGAACATTCTATAACTTGATGGAGTTGAGCTGAAATTTGACTTTTTGATGTTGTAGAAGGATTTCTATGATGTAATCTTGGGTATGGATTGGTTAAAAACGTTGAAGGCTCACACCAATTGTTATAGTACGAGAGTTAGTTTCATTACTGGTAACAACACTGAGCATCTCTTCAGAGGAGAGAGGGTGGTAATGAAAGGTACAATGGGATTTTTGGAATCAATGTTGCGTACAATATTTTACCAATTGGAGATGTTGAATTTTTCATCCATGGAATATATTGAAGATGTCAGTTTTCCAAAAGGCGTGGGTCATTTTCAAGATATATTTCCGGTAAGGGTTATCACCTATAAGGGGAGTAGAGTTTACGATATATCTTACCTAAGGACCACTCTTATTTACCTTCCGTCTTATTGGAAGAGACCAAAAGATATAATGGATCAGAAAGTGAAGTTGGAGGTGCTGGAGAGCAAAGGTTTCAATCATGAAAGTACATCTCTATGGGAATCACCGATCTTGTTCATTAAAAAGAATATGGAAATCTTTGGTTGTGCATTTATTATTGTATATTTAACCAAGTTATGATAAAAAATCAGTATCCATTACCACACATTGATGATATGTTCAATCAATTGAGTAGATCTTAGTGGTTCTCAAATATTGACTTGTGATCTGGGTATCATCAATTGCACATTCGGAATGAATATATTCCAAATACAACTTTTAGAAGTATATTTGGATACTATGAATATTTAGTTATCTCTTTTGATCTAAAAAAATTCACCAGTGGTATTCATGGCATTGATGAATCAGATATTTCAGTTATCTTTGGACTCATTTGTTGTTGTTTTTGTCGACAACATATTAGTGTATTAAAAGACATGGGATGAACATGAGTAACACTTTTAAACATTGTTGGGAATCTTGAAAGATCACCATTTGTATGAAAAACTGTCAAAGTGTGATTTTTGGATACAAGTGGTATGCTTTCTTGGCCATGTGATTTCTAAAAAAGTTGTTTACGTGGACCCCCAAAAGATATAAGTTGTTATCTCGTGGAAACGTCCAAATAATGTGTTTGAGATATGATGTATTATTGGTATAGCTAGCTACAAATGATGCTTGGTACATGACTTCTCATAAATATCCTCACCAATTACAACTCTAACAAAGAAGAATGATCTATTCTAATGGATAGAGGAATTCCATACATCTTTCCAAGAGTTGAAAGTTCATCTTACATCCACACCTATCAAGAATTTTTAGAACTAGGACAGGGGTTTGTGGTGTTCTTTTATTCTTTGGGATCAAGTTTGGTCTACATTCTCTTTCAAGGAGATCATGCTGTGGCTTATGGTACAATCCCGTTGAGAGTGCATGAGAAGAACTACCCAACAAACGATTTAGAGTTAGCTGTGGTCATCCATGCTTTTAAGACTTGGAGACATTATCTTTTTGGTGATAAATACACTATGTTTATGGATCATAAAATCTTGAAACACATTTTCTCATAGTGAGATTTAAATCTAAGGCAATGGAGATGGATGGAGTATCACCATATGTTTGACTTTGACATGATGTATACACCGAGAAAAGGGAATTCAGTGGAAAATTCATTGATCAGAATGTCACACACACTGTTGTAGAAAGAAGCTTTAGATGAATGGTAGTTGATATTTGTCATAGCCGACATGCATGTGGAATGTGAAGAACAAGATGACTTTGTAGTTTTATTTTCAGCCACACTAGTTCCGGATTTAGTAAAGATGGTTACTGAGGCACAAAGGTCCAATTTAGAATGCATGGTCATGAGTTCTAAAATCAATGGTTGGGAGACCATTGAGGACTGGAAACATGATGGGAATGTAGTGTTGTGATTTAATGATTCGATGGTTTTACCAATAAATATTTAATAAATACATATTCATACATTACATCATTCAATATGGGATATACATCCGAGTACACATAATATGTATATGGCATTGAAGACGTAGTTTTGGTGGAGTGGAAAGAAAAGGAATGCAGACGAGTTCATTTAAAAGTGCCTTACTTATCAGAAGGTTGAGGTAGAGAATCAGAGACCAGTGGGAAGGTTGCAATATTTTCCTATCCTAGTGTGTAAATGGGAGTACATATCTATGGATTTTGTTACAGGCCTCCTAAGAATGGGTCAAAAACATGATTCTGTATGGGTGATAGTGGATCAACTTACCAATTCAACCCATTTCATCTGTATCTGTAAAAATTATATAGTGTAGGATCTGTCCAAAAACAATATCTAATAAATGGTAACGATACATCTTGTACTAGTTTCAATCGTGTTAGATGGAGATCCAAGGTTCAAATCTCACTTTTGGAAATCCTTACATAAAGCCCTTGGGACACAATTGACTATGAGTACATCCTACCATCCTCAGATAGATGGATAGTCTGAGTGAATGATAAAAATGTTGGAAGACATGTTGCAAGATTGTTCAATGGATTTCGGAGGCTCATGGGAGGAGTACCTTCTCTTAGTGGAGTTTAATATAATAACAACAATCAAGCCTCAATATATATGGCCCTTTCTAAATCATTATATGGGAATCCTTTTCGTTCTCAACTGTGCTGGGTATAAACAGGAGAAATTTATTTAGTGGGTCCTAATCTTGTACAATAAAAAAATAAGAAGATTCAGTTGATTAGAATGAGAATAGAGATAAATCAGAGTCATTAGAAATCTTATATAGGCCATCATCGATAACTATTGTCCTCTATAGTGGGTGATCATGTGTTCTTAAGGATTTATCCCAGGCTTAGAAATCATCATTTTGGGAAGCATGGAAAGTTATCTTCTCAATACAGAAGCCTCTATATGAAACTAAAACATGTTGGAGGGGTGTAATACCGGTTGGAACTATCAACATGGTTCAGTTCAGTGTACAATAGATTCCATTTATCTCAAATTAAAGAAGTACCGGATTGATCCAGACTATGTGATCAGATGGGATCATGTAGAACAAGAGTCAGATGCTCTGTTGGTACATATCCGGGTACAGATCATGATTAGGGAAATAATTTATTGTATGGGAAAAGCATTATCCTAGTGAGGGTTTTATGAAAACATGGTCAGATTTAAGAAGATATTTGGGGATGTGAAAATGAAATGAAAGAGTAGTGGAGAAACTTTTTCGGGGAAATGATGGTTTTCTACTTTCCGAGGATGGAAAGAAAAATTGTGGGGAGATTTTATTACCCCCAGTTTCAAGTATGTAACCCCTTCCTCATTTTTTTTTATTTAAAAAAGTTTTTTATTAAAATAGTGCAGCTTTGAAAGGGTTTGATCAATAAAGGAGTGTGTTCCCATAAAATAGTGTGTCTCCATAAAAGAGGGTGATTCCATAAAAGAGGGTGGATCCATAAAGGAGTGTGTTTCAATAAAATAGGGAGTTTCCATAAAAGGGGTATTTCTATAATAGTTGTCTGTTTCTATAAAAGGGGTGTCTCCATAAAAAGGGGTTGTTTCTATAAAAAGGGTGTTTCCATAAAAGGGGTATTTCTACAAAAAAGGGGTGTTTCCATAAAAAATATGTGTTTTCAAAAAAAAGGTGTTCCCATAAAAAGTTTAAGGGAGAAATATGTGAGATATTGGGGTATTTTAATTGGTTTTGAGGCCAAATGGAAGGTCACACGTACTGTGCATGATTGGCCCAAATCTTAAGCTCAAACCATGCATAGAGGTCAAGACTAGATCATATTTTCTAGGAACTTGATCATTTTTTACTATAATTATTTATTTTTGGATTATAAATGACCCTATTTTGAAATTTATCTCCCTAAAAGGTTTTAGAACCTTTCCCACATGATTTGGATCCAATCTGGAGCCCTCCCTTGGTGATTTCAATCATGATTTTCATGGTAAGTTCACGATATTAATCATTTTGTCTCTTTTTCTTAGATATACTATTTCTCTATTGTTGTTTTCTTAGATCTACATATGATATTGGTAAATTTAAGATTTTTAACATCAAATAAGGCTAGATGTTGTTTTTTTCTTGATAACAGAGGAGATATAAGCTATTTCTTTGAAACATAATCCCATTATTAAGGTATGTAACCATTCTTTTCCATTTTATCATGTTTTCTTAGATATTCTTAGATATACTTCCCTGATCCCATTTACATCCAATATATACACTAATAATTGGTAATATATATGTTTTTGGATTCCAAATAATTTAATATTGAGCCATGATATTTCTAGGAGAAGAGATCTAAGTCCGTTCTTGGAGAATCGACCCGGTTTCTTGTGCGTTCGTCGTTCGTTGTCAAATTTTGTTAGAACCATCAAGGTAGGTGGCTTCAATCTCATATCATCTTTATAGAATTTATTTTATTATTTTAAAATTGTGTAAATTTTATGAGATTTATTATGAAATATTTGTCTTACACATGGAATAAATCTCTTTAGTGATGATTTATTATTTTTGTTATATTTTTGAAATCTTGATAAATTGTTGTGAACTTTATTTTAGTTTATTGAATTTAAAATGGATATTTAAAATGTTGTATTTTATGGAACATATAAATGGTTTTATTGGGAAATGTGTTTCAATAAAAAGTTGTTTTTATTTAATTGAGTTGGAATTTTAATGTATTTAATGAAAAATAGTTTTCAATAAAAGGGTGATTTTATTAAAAGTGTTGTTTTGGCATAATCTTGGGAAAGATGTGGTGTGTGTGTTCATGTTTCATATATAGGGATTGGTTGAAATATGACCTTGTTCTTGATTCCAAATTGTTAATGGAACATGGGACACAATTACGTTGTGGTGACTTGGTAGATCGATGAGAATCCACTCATGAGTATGGGACTGTCATAATGTAGCTTGCATGGTTCGTTGCATGGGTATGTGGAATGGTTTCGATATTCCAAAAAGGATATTGCAAAATGGTTTTAAATGTTTGGCAGTATTTTTATAAAATTTTATCTTTATATGAAATTGTTTTTAATTTCACTTATAGACTTTTGTTGCAAATAGTTTTGGACCTTGTTTATATTTAGTTATAAACTATTTTGGAAAATTGTTTGTATGAACTATTTTATAATAATGTTGCTAAATCTTATATCATAGTGGAGTGAGTAGGAAAGTCATTATGGCTATCCTACTGAGTTTTATACTCACCTATTGTTTGTAACTTTGGTGCTTTTACAGATTCTATATTTCAGGATAGGGGAAAAGGTAAAGTTTCAATGATTTTTAGCATCACTTTATGAATCTCATGATATTTGGTGATATTGGAGCATTGGGCACATTGATCTTAGAGTCTTGGGGTCTTCATGGAGACTTTATTTGGTTCTTGTGATTTAATTTGATATTTTTTATTCATCTTCTGTTTTATACTTTGGAGTGTTTTTGATATGAATATAGTAGTTGAGATGTCTTGATTTTATTCATGCATAATTTTGTGAGTTCTTAAGTTAAGGTTTGAATGGTCAATAGTTTTATTATTAAAGGTTAAATCATCCCCCACTATCATTGAAACCCTTCATCATTTATTAGCAGCCTTTGGCATCTTGGGGATATCGCCTAATGCTAAGTAATGAATTGGTGTGATATCAAGACAATGATAATTAGTGGGTCATTACACCTCCCTTTGGAAAGGAATTCATCTAAGTAGGCCCTTTGGTGTAAACCAAAAGGAGTTACCCAAAGAAGAGGTAACATCCTTCCTCAAGCTCTTTTCTTTTATTTTCTTTCTCCACCACCAAAATTATTCTTCTTCCATGAAAACATAATATCCTCAATAACCCTAATATAATAATATGATTTTATGTTTAGGGTTATACCTTCAATTACGCACACATACATCAAATGGCTTACAAACTTACCATTGTTGTGTACGACTAACTACTGCCCCACGAAACGATGTTGTTCATTTTACCTTTACCACCTCTTATGGTTATAAATTAGGATGGAAAATATTTTCATATATGATATATTTTAAATATCTGATTTATTTATATTTATTTATATATTATATAAATCCTACCTTCATTATTTCCATTTTTGTGAAAATACGATAACTTCGTTTGTGGAAGTGTGGACTACCGCATTCTCAAAGTGAAGTGATTCATTCACACTTTACTTGTAATGTATTAAGGATGGATTTATAAAAAATATATGATATCCATGAAATAATAATTATACATTAGTGATATTATATAAATAAAAACATATATGTTCCTTATGTTCTTTCTTTCAATATAACTTGAAAATGGAAAGACCAGGTAAGGAAACTTCATCTCACTTTTTATTTCTAAGAGAAACATGCCTTATTCATCACTCATTTATTTAGTGTGGTGTATATGTTTCCCATTAATTTATTCTATGAATATCATAATTTAATTTATGGGTATTTACATATCCATTTTATTATATTCCTTTCATGGGTTTTATGGTTCGAAAGTTACCAAATCGGTAATGAAATTTTGTCTCAATTTTCATTCTTTGGGACACATGGTTTATTATGCTGCTATATTAGTTTACAAGGTGTGTATTATTACAGTTGAAATTCTATGTCATTAATATCATTATTTTTCAATATACTTTTATCTCCGTGTAATTTTATTTTCTTACATGGGAATTATGATGCAAAGTTACTAAGTGGTAAGAGTTTATTAAAACAATGTCATCATTTATCATGATTATTTATTATTATGCTTCCATTGATGAAATATTATGATAAATCTATCAATAAATCTCATTAGTTTTATTAACATACATTTATTCATTTTATATAAAACTAATGATAACATTTTTCCACACTTTGTTACAAAATATGATAAAGAATATTTTTTAAGAAAGTCCGACTTTACCTCAATTTTCTATCTGAAATATGTGTACCTTCAAAACCATGTTTTCTAAATATTTTCCAAAAAAAATCTAATATTATACTAGAAATTTTAAAAGACTTTTTACCAATGAATTTTCATTTAAAAAAAGGTTTTTTAAAAAAAGGAATATTCCTGTCCTTTTCTGATCGATAAAATTTTCTAACGCTTTTAAAGAACAAAAGAAATGTTAAACATGTATAGATTAACCCAACATCATAAATGAAATTACCTTGAAACTTAAATTACATGATTAAAATGTATTTTTTTCAAAAGAAATATTTTTTCATATTTTATTTATTTATTTAATTAAAAGTGGTTTTCAGAGAAAAAAGTTTTCAAAATGTCCCCAAGATTCTTGTAAAGTTTTCAAAGAGTTTTTTTTAAAATTTTTTCAATGTTATTTTATTATATTTCTAGGAAAAATGTTTTAAATAGTTTTTTAATCTTATTTTATATGTTTTCATGGAAAAATGTTTCACAAATGATTTTAAGCTTCCTTTTTTAAATTTTCAAGAATTTTTTTTCAAAATGATTGCAAGAATAATTTAAATGTTTTCATGTTTATTTTAAATTAAAATGGGTTTAAAAAAGTTTCATGTTTTAAAAATCGTTTTTAGAGAAGAAAGAATATTTTCCTCAAATTATTCTTAAAGAAATTTCAAAATTATTTCCCATCAAAGATGGCATGCATTGGTGTCACTCATTTATTTATGGGAAATAATCCAAAGGTTCTATTAATTTTCTTTATTTTAATGTTTTAAATTTTTTGGAATGATGTTTATGAAATATGTTTTTATTTAAAGGGTTATATATTTATGAAATCCATTTATCTTTCATAGATTAGTTGTTAATGGAATCTTTTTCTCTTTCACGGGTTGTATGATTTTGAAAATCGATTGTTTTCATGGGTTCTGCTTTGAGGAAATGATTATGAAACCTATATCTTTACCAATGGTTATGATATGATTACTTGTTTATGATACCCATTTCATTACATGGGTTATGATACAATTGTTTGTGATTTTATGGCACATATATGTATGATTTAATTATGATATGGGTGGGACCTATATCTTCCACCAATGCATTGAGTAAAGATTTATATATCATGATATAGACTATGATGGTCTTGGGAGTGAACCTTGACTTCTAATATAAACACGAGAGTAAACCATGACTACCAATATGGTATGGGGAGTAAACTCATACTAGTAATATGGTAATGAGAGTGAACCATGAATACTAAAATGCAATGGAGAGTGAAACCATACGACTATGATGGCCTTTTAAATAAGCCTTAACTACTATGGAAATTATATTATATTATTATGTGTCTGCAATAATTCATTTTCATGTTCCTATGTTATGATATCAGGGATAATGTAATTTATTTCCTTCTGATTCATGTCTTAGGAACTGCCATGATTCTTCCATGATTCATTTTTTGATCTTATGATATGTAGGGTATGATTATCTAATTTTATGATCACATTATCATAACCTAATGATCATGTTTTTGCCTCCGTGTCTACCTTGTTTATCCGTACTGAGCATTTGAGATCACCCCTTTTTATGTTTCCTTCCCCATGTTATGAAGATATGTGTTATGTTTGATGTGTCTAGCAAGGGTGATAGTCAAGAAGAACCTATTGGTAGATAACTAAGCTAAATTATGTACCAATGTTTACATTTCCATGTTTCCAATGGAATTAGACAAATACATTCATTGGGAATATATTTGTATAATGTTATCATTATTCCCAAAAAAGTTACGTAATGTTTATGTATGAAAAGTGGGGGTTTCTATCAAGACTATATTCCATGTGAGGCTCTTCCACATGGACATGAAAGGGGATAGATGTACACACCATGTACCACCTGGTACATGCCATATACCCCATTCAAGAGTGATTATGGCTCTCTATTTTATTAGTTTGGAAAAATTTTGGTTGAGTATATTCCATTGGTCCTTTTTCTGAAGGGTACAATGTGACATTACATCCATAGCACTATATTACGATACCCTCTATAGGTCGAGTCTGAGATAGAGTTTTAGTTCCCATCTTTGATACTGGAGTACGACCCCCAATCATATTTTGTTCCCTAGTTGGAGTTTTTGGAATCAGTATGATCTCCCTAAGCTGGAAATTGATCCTCAGTCTAGTGGGAAATATTGGTAGGGTTTGTGGAATCATTGACATACAATCCCCTAAGTAGCAGTTTGATCTAGATTTGGGTTCGTGCTTCCCCCCAGTGATTATGGGTGTGACCCCCTCTTCATGTATCAAAGTCTTCTTAGATCAGGGAGCATTCATTAGGTGGGTCCAAAGGAGCTAGACCAATTCTTTGAGCGTCTCTGATGATATAATGGATCTTGGAGTGAGCTCTCTTAGAATGAGCATTGCTTCAAGAAAAATCCAATGTCTAGAAGTTGTTTACGACCACCTGGGGGAGTAGTACCTTCCCTTAATATATTTGGATGTTGATATTATACATTTATTGTATATCATTTATTGATCTAACAGTACTTGGTGATTTTTTTATATTTTTCAGGGTGTTCTTCTAAGTATAGTTATAATCACACCTGTTTGGGATTTTCCCACATGTGTCATGTTATTTGCAGATCACAGCCCTTTTGACGGTGTCCTGGGAGGACATAGAGTGGGTGGACAATAGCTGGATCTTAATAGAATGCGGTTTTTACCATTAGCTTGAATTTAAATTGGCAACATTCCTTAGAGTAGGATGGAGTTTTATAGTTTTTTTGAGCTTGTATTGGGACCTTTTTTTCATTTTAGTACTTCTATTATCATACTCTATTGTGGGGTCTTATATGTATGCATTCATTATTTTAGTTGTTTTATATTTTAGCATTATGTGGTCTTGAAGATGCATGCATGTGTACATGTACTTTAGAAAAATTCCCCAAATTTGTGAGATATGCCGACACTACACAGGTCACCATCCCCTATCCTATTGGAGGTGAGTCTTCTTAGTCACAGGTCAGACTTCGGTAAGTCGGGTTTTGATAGTTGATTTGAAATTACAGGTTATTGTGTATGGATGTGGATGATATAAGATATTGTGTATACGTCATGACTGTGTTTTTTTACTTCCTTTGGTTGTATCTTTCTTGTTATAAGTGCTCGACACATGTTTGCTGGGATCCTTGTTGGTCCATACATTATCAATTGTTCTATAGTATTCATGCCATGGGAAAATTCCTTTTATTATTTACTACCTGTTATATATTTTTCACTATGTGTTAGATTGTTATATTGGACAACCAAGACTTCTTATAGACCATTGGTTGGCTACCTACTAGTATTCTATCTCACACCCTATTCAGGATACCATTGGGTACATAGAGAGACTATTTGGATACAGGTAGGGATCGGTTCAAGCACCCATATTTTGATGATTGAATTTGTTCCATGATTAGGAGTAGGGGATCATGGGGCTGGGATGAATCTAATGAAGATATTGAGAGATAATACTTTTTTGGTATTTTTGGTATTTTTATATATATTTATTGTACTAATTCCTTGTATAAGTATTTTGGATTGCTTATAGACACGTGACACGATCATTATTGTATATGGGATTCCTTTTTTCATTGTTATCTATTTATGTTAATTACCTATTATCAAATTGATTTACTACTATTTCTATTTGATCTGTATGATTATTACTACTGCATTATACTATGATAAGAGGGAATAGTCTCTTCATAGACAGACCTTTGGACCTTGCTATTAGTCGACAACCTCTATCATTTGGGGGGATTTTTTGGGGGCCATGTGGCCAACCGAGATCAGGGCACCGTTCAGTGGTATTTGGGTTGGAGACATTATAATGTGTTATGAGAGAATTTTTTTGGGATATTATTTTGATACAATAGGTAGGTATAAGAAGTTTTTATAATTTGGTATTGAGATATACTTGGGAGTAGCTAACCCACATATCGAAAAAAGAAAAATTTCCTCAAATATGAATTTTTTTTCTAGATTCTGACTATTACAGTTGATTTGATTCCATCGTTGGGGGATGTACTTGATTTTTTATGTTATTATTGATATGATTATGAGTAATATTTTTTGAAAACCTGATGATATGAGGGTATTATATCCCATTAATCATTTTAGGCACTTTATAAAATCCAAATTCTATGTATTAATCTATGCCATAAAGGATGCTTTTCTTGTTCGCATGATGTTTTGATAGGTTCCATGATAGATATACCTATTTTCTTAATAGATGATATGTATAGGTTCTTGAGAAATGTGGTCAGTAATAAGAGTTCCCACTATAACCTAAGTAGTTTTTTCCTGATTAGGCTACAACAGACACCCAAATCATCCAATTATGGTACATTGATTTATGGATGATGAGTCACATGGGCTAGAATGTGTTATGGTGTAGATTAGGTGGAATCTATATTTTATTTCATGAGGAATTTGGGCCCTTATGGATTTAAATTTAGTGGTTAAAATATTAAAATTGAAAATTGAAATGGAAATGAAATGAGTTGGAAATTATCTTTTCAAAATAGATAAATTGACCAAGACCCGACTTTCGAGTGGGAAGGAGGCAATGTCTGTAGTGTTTTTTGTGATAATTTCATTATATAGTTTTTTCTTTAGGAGAAGGATATGTGGAATAATCTATTTATAAGATGGTCTTGACCTGTCCTTCAATTTTGAGCTATAAACTTTGATATCTTTCTTTTTTTAGGTGTGTGCTTGGAATTTTAGAGCAATGCCCCCATGACGACCTCCTGCCACACTCTAGTAGGGTAGAGATAACCATGCCCTAGAAGAGGTTGGAAATGAGCTACCAGTTGATCCAACTATAGTTCCAACTATGAAACAAGTAGTTTTACTAAACATAGGTGTTGTGGCATAGTTCCATGTGGGGGTTTTTCCAATTCATGTAGACTTTTCCTGGATCATCACAACCTACCTCTTCTATGGATGAGCTGACACATGTGTCACAACAGAAGAATCCTTCCAATTTTTTTTTGGGATGGAGGTCCATAGGTTTTTTAGGGATGGATTGAGACTACAAATCAATCTTATATGATCATGAGACACCTTCTAAGAGGAGAGTAAATATTGAGACTTATATAATATGAGGAGTAGCTAAGAGATGGGGGATGTTTTGAACCAGGCTAACATGATCTGAGATATGGTTTGGGTTGATTTCCAAACCATGTTCTATGACTAGTTTTACCCCGATACTATGAGGGAGGAGTGTATCATCCCAAACTGGGTGCCACATTCTGGGGCTTTGACCTGGTCGGTCACTTGACCTCATGTGCACCTCCATGTACTCTAGGGGCTTTCAACTAGAAATGAGGGTTGAATATAGATCATGGGGAGACTATACCCTCTTTATCATAATTATAATCTAGTAGAAATAAAGAAAAAATATCCAAATGATATAAACAATAAACAATTCATACCAGTATTAGATTATTATAAAAATTGTAATAGAATATCCAAAACTGAAATGTAGATATGTCATGAAATGTATGTGTTAAGTGTCACATTGAAAAACACAAAACAAAGACACTGAAAACTCCTAAACGGATCCAAAATCACATCTGGTTCCATAATGTATGCTCTATACCAACTCATCCATCTAATATAGGGCTTTTACCTTATCTTATCAAGTAAACATGATGTTTATTAGGGTACTTGTCAGTCTGCCCAATTAGGGTGTGAGTACAACTCAGTAGGCCACCACCAATGGAGTCTACAAGAATATCTAGTCAAAATAGTTCATGTAGTGATATAAAAAATATAGTATAATTAATTAAGTAAATATTTATCACATTTCATTATTCTTTATTTAAATATATAAACGATCGGGTGACCTAGGACACCAAAACACTCAATACCTACTTCAAACCATGTTGAATTCCAAACCATATCACAATACCATGATCATCATTTATCATTAAATTTAAACTCATTCCATGGACAATTTAAACTTTTGTACAATTCCAAATCATGAGCGTAGAACATTGTTTCTAACACCTTATGGGTATTTAGATCCTTAGTCCCTCTCCCACACCTCATCAATAACATAGGTTTTTGGAGCCTCAGTCCCTATCCCTTACTCGTCATCTCATATGGGTATTTAGAGCATCAGTCCATATCCCACCCCTCTTTTAACACTATGGGTATTTGAAGAATCCATCCATGTCCCACACATGAATATCACATATATCACATCATTCATGATTAATCAATATTAACCATATCATCAAATTTTACATCACTATATGCTATTTCAAATACGAAAAAATATCACGATCAATAATTTAATCACTTGGAAGTAATATGACAAATCATTATTATTCCATTATCAAAATTTAACTGTTGAACCAATTAATTAATCCACTAAATAATTAATCCAAATCCACAATCAAAATATCACATTAAATAATTTACTAATTAATTATTCCACATTAATTGTGCAATTAAAAAATCCATTAATTTATTAATTCTATAACCCCGTTAATAAATCAATTCCACAATCATAACAAGTAATTAATTAATTCATCAATTAATTATCCAACTCCACAATCCCAATATGTCACCAATTACCAAATCAAATAACTCTGTTAATTAATTCATAATTAATTAATCCAAACCAACCAATTGTGTAACACAACAATTATAATTAAATAATTC
This sequence comes from Viscum album, assembly GCA_963277665.1. NCBI lineage: Eukaryota > Viridiplantae > Streptophyta > Magnoliopsida > Santalales > Viscaceae > Viscum > Viscum album. The sequence continues at coordinate 1,225,221,448 of OY728159.1, forward strand.
ACAAATTAATTAATCGCATTCAATTTTTTCATAAATTAAGTAATCAAATAATTTATCAAAATCAATATTCAACTGAACATTGTGAAAATTTAAACCTAAAAATACATACATGAAATTTAAATCAAGACTATGAGAATTGAACTTAGGCCACCTACCTTAAATCATTGAGGAGATATCGCCCAATGGAAATTTACCAAATTTAAAGAGAATGGTCAAACCCATGATGAAGAATTATATCTTGAATCAAATCCTAGAAACAAGATCAAAAGGATCATGATCCATCAAAACTTTATCTAGAATTAATACCAATAGGGAAAAACATCCCTTAAAAGTTTGAGACAGTAATGGGATAAAGATGGGAAACCAATCAGGATGATAGACTCTTACTAGGAGGGGTGAATATATTTGAACTGGAAATTGAATAGAAAAAACAGATTTTAGAATGTTGGGGTTTTACATTTTTTTGGACTGGGTACATGGTTTGGGTAAACCGTGCTTCAACCATGAACATACCCTACTCCTTTATGAAACAATAAAATTTCACCCAAATTCACCCGAGGTAAAATTACACAAATAATTACTCAAAACAAAGAAAAAAGTGTACCTGTAAATGGTCACATGTCATCTATAGAAATCATTAGGATATTACAATCAGATCACCATATGAAAACTCACCCTCGAACTGTACTTCCAAACATATAAAATATTAAAAGTAAAAAATATCATGCCACTAAGCCCATATATGCACTTGTGACTCCCAATTTTCCTTCTGAAATTGACCATGTTTCCATTATATATGAACAATCAGTATGGTCTTTCCCCACAACACTTTCTCTCTATGATCTATCGTACATATCATATGCTCATAAAAATATGTATCAGCCACGAGCTTAACATCTTCCAAATCAATCATATAATAAGGATTGAGGTGATACCACCAAAGTTGTGACACATGAAAGATGGGGTGCATAGAACTGTACCTCTATGAAAGACCCAATCTCTATGCCACCAATATGATTCTCTTCACTACCCCAAACACTCCAAAAAAACCTGAGTACCAACTTACTAGGTCTCTGTACACCATAGTGACACAACGGTGGAGACACCAGAAGGATTACACTATCACCCTTTATAAACTCTAGAGGTCGTCTATGTTGATATATACAACTTCTATCTACTCTGCTATGTAGCCATACATTTCCGAATTAGCAGGACCTTCTCTAACTTATCCTGCATGAGAATCAGTACCAAAAACAATGATTCAATTGCTTGCATACAATATAGAGGTGATCTACATGACCTATAATAAAGGCAATCAAATGGTTCCATCTATATATCTGTTAGATAACCACTGTTATAAGATAACTCCACAAAATACAGGTTTCTATCACAATATCCACCAATATATAGGACACACAGCTGAAGCATATCCTCATGCACCTATATAGTAAAGGTTTTGGGCACACAGGGAACGCCCCAAAACTGTGATTTTGAAAATTTTCACCCACAAACAATATAAAATTATTGAATTTGGTGAATCACTATCCGATTATTACTCAGGATAACATGTGAAAGAGATTAAGGAAAATTTAAAAACCATAAAAGACCTGGTTTAGATCATAAGTTGTGCACGACGTCTGCTCATCATTGGTGATCACTACTCAAAGAATCTGATTCCAAATTCTTCTAGATCATCCACATGTACTTAAAAAATATACATGAGTGCTGATCATCAAAAACCGGGTGCTAGTACCGATTTTTGACGATGTCTACGATGATTCAACAATCACCAAATCACGTTTCATGTGATGCCTGAGAAAGAGCTTGATACAAGATCCTAGATCCAAAAATTCTTTCACTAGATCATGAGAGATAGAATAATTGAGATAAATACCTTGAATATTTGACACTGAAATCATCTCTTCCTATATTTATAGAGTGTTTATGAATAACCCAGAATTGCCTCTCAGCCCCGGAATAATTAAATCCCTAAAAATGAAATTTTATGACTACTGAAATGATTCATAAATACGATTCTCACTTTCTTTTAATACATTAAATATATTATTTGATAATAAATGAGTCATTAACTTAACTTTTCATTCCCATAAGAAATTAATTGAACCTTGAATATTTTAATATTCGTTCAAATAGTATTTTTCATGTATTTCCATATAACAAACAAATAAATTTAGTAAATAATGTCAATACCCTTTATTAAAAACTTGAATAATTAGAATTTATTTATTGTATTGGTGATTGTATCTCCGTGGAAAAATCCCAAACCCCAGTGGCGTGGTTCACCATGTCCAAAATACATATTAAACTAAATAGGGCATATTCTTGAATATACTATTGTGTGTGACACTCTAGGCCCTTATCTTGATAGTAGTAAATATTATTCATAGTCCAATAGTGGGATGTAGCAACCCACAATGTCCCCTAAAGAGACAAGGATTGTAACTACAGTTAATACTAACCTACAAACACACATTGTGTAATATACTCTCTTTTCAATTAATATATCATAAAACAGGACACACACTCATGTCATCACCCTTTTCTTTCTTTATTATCTATTGATCTAATTGTACATATTTACCTTGGACTATGATGACCATAGATTTATCAAGGTACTACCATCCTAATAAACATGTCCCGAGATATATAACTTACATAACTTAGAAGTGACAAATCCTTTCATGACCATTCAACCAATGTCATGCCACCGAAGATGCACCCAAAACAGACTAATTCACCACAATTTCAATATCATGGTTTTCATCTTGCGTCATAGTTTCAAATCAATTATAATACATTGGAAATGATCTCAAGTCAGGAGACCATTCCATAAAATCATAGATTGGAACATCCAATGACACAATAAACATGTGGTGTTTTTTTGGCGGGTCTATCCTCATGATGTCACTACTTGAGATCACCAAGTTTTCACTTCATAAGAAGAAGTATCAATGCTTAGGATCCCCCAATACTTGAAATTCCAAAATCTAATGTGTATAATTAGTAATTGTTATCTAGAAAATAGGAACTTTGTTTAATATTAATTTCATAGTATCTCAAGGATCTCATTATATCATGCGATATTCTATAACCTACCGATACAACAATTAATATATAGACATTACCATTATAATGGTAGATGCAAAAAATTATACACTATAATTGTAAGCATACATCATGTATAGATAACTATATACATGATATGGCAATGAAAATCACAACATAGTTGGGTCTAGGGAAACCACTATTACAACACTCCCACTATCACTAGAGGAAACTTACTAAATAAACTTGTTAACCTCTCATATGATCAAGATCATGTTTATACCGAGTAATAGCTTTCAGTGCTTGTCCTACCACGAATCCACCACATGGAAATTCTTCTCTATGCGATCTCATATCCTTTAGTAACACTTATCAAGAAGTGGTATCCATGAGAATATACCTCTTGTACACTATCATAACATGAAATCCTGGCTCTTAAGAATATCATAATTTACATTATGATAATCTTATTATCACTAGGCATGATTCCAAAAACTGGAAAAAAATTGTTACATTTAACTACATCTTAGCTACCTTAGTAGCAACAATGTAGTCTGTATTTGTAGGTATGACTACCACTGGATTATATCAACTTCTCTATATCATCACCTTATCCTAACTCCGATATTAGATCTCATTGATTTATGTAATACTTTTTTGTTTCCCCACAAAACTAGTATCCTTTTTTCTTGACTTACTAGGTACATATCTTTTTTACTTTCCAAAGTACAATTAGATAGTTATGATTGCTTTGCATGCAATGATGTTGGATATAACTGATATTTTCTTACTGTAAATTATGTAATGGAAATATCAGTTCTTGTACATATCATGTCATATATGATTGATTCATCACTAAATAATTTGAAATTCAATTCAATTTTTTTAATATCTTCCGATGTCTAGGACATGTTAACCTAGAGAGATTATTCCTTGTGACATTATTAGAAATTCACACTTGAATTGTTCATACATATATTTTTTAATACAATGTCACTATCTACACGATTGACAAGGTCCAAGAAACCTTTAAGTCCACCTCATTAGATCCTATTTCATTGAACTCAAGTTTCTACTTTAATTTAATCACTGGAGAATTAATTTCATCGTGGTCAAAACTAACATGCAGAACAATATCAATTTTCCATATGTTCTAGAACATATTTTACTTGGAAAAAATGGGTGCTCTCACAAACCTGTGGTAGACATATGAATTTTTTTTATTGAAAATGTATATTCTATGATCTCATTTCTTACTTCAATCCTAAACCATATATTAGTATGTAACAACCAGTATTATCATTCTGTGACCTAACCATCCATTTTTGGATGTGTCGTATAGACACCTTCAATGATTGATAGTTATGACATCCAATGCCTAATAATATGATCCTAGAAATTATCTATGACAAGTAAAATTTTAATGGATTTAGGCTTACTGACATGGTATAACCAACCAATACTTATTGGTACTACGCTTATACCATCCATGAATCATTTCAGTTGAATACCCAACAATGTGTTCATTATAATGACCCCCTTTTCATTTTGATACATGGATTCCATTATTGAATTTTGATTTTTTTTTCAATCTTATCTAATTGCCATAAATTTCTTGTAGGATATATTATTCGCAATTAATAATTGATCACGAGTCGAAGTGAATATAAAAACCATCACCTTGGTTTTAACCGTCCTTTGCAGTATGTGTATCAGGAACAAACATCATTCCACATGAACTTATGGAACTAGTTCCTATGCCAACTACTTGTTCATCTTAAGCATTGAATAAACACAATTCAATATATATCCCACTATCTCTAATAAACCAACCTTATATATAAATGTAGTCTATCTCTTGACTACCATTTTTCTATCTTAGGCATTTTTGTAACATCTTAAGCAACTGTTAGGATAATTACAATAGATGCACAATGTTTTTGTTCCTGATACGAGTTTTTTATGTCCTAACAAACTACTTGCATCCAAATACATGTCTATATGAAAAAATGGGTTTTCATCACACTATGACTCGTTTGATATCCATTTTTCTTTTTAGTTAACATATGGTTACGGTAAATCACCATTATTTGTAAAGAACACCATAAAATATAATGGAAGATTTGGATGTTGCAACATTGATACTTTTGACATCATTTATCTGATATATAAAATATACACCTCAGAATTTCTCCATGCTACATTTTTTTGATAAATGTTGACATGAATAATTCTTCATCAATCATTCTCAATATCATTAATTCCATGATGTAGATAAGGTAACATGCATTTAGGAATTACTCTCTGCTACATTATCATGATAAATGATTGCATAATCAAGATATTTGTCAGCATGCCAACTCAAGGAATCTCATATCTTTTGACCATGCACATACTTCACTTTTACCATTCCTTAATTACTTGAAGGAATATTATAAAGTGAATATATACTTATAACTTATACTTGGAATAGTTCTCACCTCTATTGTTGAAGTAATTCAAAAATCTTTGTGGCATACCTTTATTTCTAAATGTTTCTTTGTTCATACTAAAGAAATTGATAATAAAAAATGTGATTAGCTTAATGAAACCCAAATACTATATTTGGTATATATTTTATGTCCACTTTTATTCTTACTTGATAAAAAAATATCTTTGCACAGCCGTGTGTAAGTCATACATTTTATATTCATCAAGTATTTACTATAATTCAAGTATTATAGAACTATAGGATGAGTATTAAATACCGAAGAAACATTAATTCCTAATCCTGGAATAATGTATCTTTGTGTCCAAGGACACATTAGATTAATGTTTTGATTATACTCAATAATATTTCTATATGAATCTTTCGCTTGGCAATAAAGAAATCATGTACTTCTCACCACTGGCCTGGGTATCACCCTTTATCAGCCACTTGGACAATACTATTGACTTCTAGTAATACTTTTATACTTACTTGGTTACTATATATCAATACACACATGTTATAATCATATTGTATCGAATACCCAAGAAGTAAAAACTGAAACATTACATTAATGAATATACCTGGAGAAGAAGTGGGAACTTTCTTCTTTAAATAAGCTTATTGAATTTAAACTTTCATTGTTTTATTATATGATGCATAATGGAAATATATTCTCTTAATACCATATATGTTTAAGGAATTTTAAAATTTTCCCTTCGAATTACTTTCCTTTGTCCTTTTCGGCTTATCTTATATTTTATTTTCCATAAGAATTTAAGATAAAACTATCTTTGATATTCATATTTACATGGGGATCCTTACCTAAATAGGTAATGAATTTTTTAATCAATATATTTTATTTTTATAACATAAAATGAAACTTGAGTAAAGGGATGAAAAATATATTATAATAGGATGTATTGGATGATCATAACTCACATTTCAATTTAAACATATCCAGTGTAACCAATACCCATTCATATCATTGCTTTGATTTCTCATTGTAAACCACTTGGAGAAAAGACTTCAGGTTATATCATCCATGTCATGATGTAGTGACCACAACTAACACCAAACATTGATGAAATCATAATGAAATAACCATCATATGTTTTGTCCATTAGTGTCCTATAAGAAATTTCACCCTCCCTTCTTGAGGTAGTTTGATAGATATAGGGACAACATCACCCTGAGTTTTCAATAGAATTCTACGGAAACCCATGTAATATTCTTGGATACTCATACCGGTGAGGGAATTTAATTTTTAAAATGTAAATATTATCACTTTTTTAAACTTGTAGTAAAACATTCTATTTTCTACGAAAGTAAATTTGGGAAAATTAGTAATATTTATCTGGATTACCAATTTAGAAATTTTGATTAATGAATTGATTCATTAAATATATCCCACTATTTTACCGAATTATATGAACCCTCTATGATAGAATCAAAATACTCTATTTCTTGATTAATCTAGTGGAAAGGATCCTTGAACCTCTCTTCATAGTTTACAAACTATGGCTATGCCACTACTCATAGGGTTGAAGGAAGGATTTTGTCTGTCCAACTGCATTAACTCATAGTTCCTTAATCTATTGAGTGTAGTCCAAACATCTAAAACCAATACTTTATTTACTCAACACTTGCCTCTAAAATTATATAATGTTATATTTGACTAATCCTTACCACCACTTTTGTTAATTCAACCTTCCACTCCCATTAAAACTCCTAAGTAGTAAGAGGCACCCACTTCTATGGAATGATTGGAACACCAAACACCCTATTTTTCCCAAATTCAAATTATGGAAGGTGGTTTAGTCTTAATAATTATTTGAGGGTATTGTGTAATTAATGTGATAAAGAAAATAATTTTCTATTTTCTCGTCACGTACTACGTGATCGCACTCACAACTGATCATACAATAAATAGATAAATCCATAATATCACATGTTCATTTTATCTTTGCATGATTTTTTATTATTATTCTATGTTCCCGTGTGTTAACTACACCTACAAAAAAAATTTAACCATGAAAAATTAAAATGAAGAAGTGATCATGAGCAGATTCTAATGGTTTATACATCATGTGAATAATGGATCAACCCAGACACCGGGGGTTATACCTTGAGTCACATAACTTGTGACTCAAAATACCGCACCTGGCCGTCAAATGCATCCAAATCCTGTCTGGTGCATCTCCATCACTTAGTGTGAAAGGTTTCCCTTGTGACTATGTAATTATACAAAAATAATCACATATAGGTGAGGGGAACTGGGGATTATAAAATACAAATCTATAGTACACACGCATTCCCTTATATATATAATGAAACTTGAGACGCATGCATATCACCTTTTATTTAACTACTTATTAAATAATCATAAAATAATCAAATAATTAAATAAAATGAACCAAACATACATTGGTTGTCAAAGTCCCATGATCTGTCTAATAAATATTTACTCACATATTTAAAATACATTAAGAAATAAAATTAAACATACATTAAAATAAACTTGAGAGAATTTTTGTTGAATTAAAAGTTCACACTTATTTTAAATGAATATTTAGGACATTCGGTATCGATTAATTAATTTAATTAAACAACAAATAAAATTAATTTACACATACAATATTTTATTAACCAAAAATTAATATTTAATTAATTTAATTTTCAACTGAAATCAAATTAATTATTTTAATTATTTTTTGATAAATTAAAATTATATGGGCCCTGAAAACCTTGGTAAGGGCTTTGCGGTATGAGCCAAACCTGCATAGGCCCATCCCAGACCGTGTCATCCTCGGGCAGGGTGATATGGGCTAGGCAGTTCTGCCCAAGCCCATTTTGTGTTGGGAATACCCACTCATGCCCATTTAAGGGCAAACCAAACTAGACAAGGGTTACTTGTCAACTAAGAAGATGGGTTGACAGCTGGATGAATCATTATATTAGGGGGTGGTGGGAGATTGTGTCCATGAATTGGATAATATTGGGCGGTGGCCTTCAGGACAAGGTAGAAGACCAGGTGCTTGGAGTCAGCCGATCTAGATCTAGCCAGCAAAGGCCTGTGGACCACAACAGATCAATTGGGGAGAACCGCCTAGAATGGGGTCCACATGAACTTGAAGAGGGAGGTGGGATCAACGGTGGATTAATGGATGGCATAGGATCTCACCTCGATGAGAGCGGCTCAAATGGGGCTCGTGGGAGGTGCTTTGATGTCGGGGTGGTTGAAATCACAGTTTCCCTCTGGGTGGTGGTATAATGAGAAAGCACAGACCACCAGCCACGGAGCATGGAGGGCGTGACATCCAGTTACGGGAGGAGATAGGGGGCCGCACATCCCCCCCAAATTATTTGATTGGAATTTTTTATTTTTTTGGTTTTGTGTTTTTCTTTTAGACATAAACCATCCCCCCTTTTTTGTTTTTCATTGAATCCACCCCTAGAGTCAGGTCCCCCACTACTTTTTATTTTTTATATATCACTTTCTTTGGTGATAATGCCACAAAAATTTAAAAAATAGTTCCACTAAATATTTTTTCAATGGCATATATATTAGGCTCAAAGGAATAATAATAATATTATAATAAAATTATTAACATATTAATTCATATAATAATAATAAAAATGTGGTACTAGAAAACACTATTATGGTGATGTGCAGTTTGGCCTGTGATCAACTTCATCGGATTAGCCTTTAGGTAATTATTATATATATTTTTTAAAATTTATGTTCTTTAAAATTAACCCATCAATCGAGTTTTCAATCCATATTTAAAACTTTGTATGGCCATGGACTGGCTATCCGATGTCTGATTTTGATTCTGTATATGGCGTTGGAACCATAACAATGCTGCCAATATGATTGATTGAAAATTTAATTTGTTTTGGATTAAAGGAATTTCAGTGAGAATTTGATACCAATTGAAGGTAATGAGTATTCCATGGAATTCCAAAAAATGGGATTTTAAAAAATTTCACTGATGAACAACATGAACTTGTCGATGTTGTAGAATCCCTACCTGATTAATTCCTCATGGTCACTCCTAAATGATATTAAGTACAATTTTAAAATCATAAAATACTTGGTTTAGATATGAATCTTCGCTCGTTGTCTACTCATCGATGACGACCACTTCTCAAAGAATCTGAATCAAAATTTTTCTAGATCTACAGATGCGCTTAAAAAAAAATGAGAGCACTAATCTTCGATGTCTAGGTGCTAGCGCAGAGTTTCGACGACACCTTCTATGCTTCGATGATTACCGCGTCACATTGCTTGAGATTCCTTATAGAGAGCTTGTTTGAGATACTAAATATAGAGTATCTGTATATAGATCAAGGTATATAATAATAGGAAGAGAGTAAAATCCAAGAATACTTCACATCGAATTCCTCTCTTAATCTATTTATAGAGTGTTTATGAATTACCCGGAACTACCTCCCAACCCCTGAATAATTATCACGCTACAAAATGCATGTTATGACTACTAAACTAAGTTATAAATATTATTATCACAATATTTTAATATATTAAATATACTACATGATAATAAGTGAGTCATTAACTCAACTAGTCTTTCCCATAAAAAAATAATTCAACCTTGCATAGTTGAATATTCGACCAGATAATTTTTTTCATGTATTTACTTAAAACGTATAAATAAATTTCATAAATAAATTCAATACCCATTATTCATAAATTGAATAATAAGAATTTATTTATTGCATTGGGGATCATATCTCCTTGGAAAATCCCAGACTCAAGTGGGGGGACCCACCAAGTTTTAAATACCTATTCAATTGGATATGGTAGATTCTTGAATACACTATTGTATGTGATCCTCTGGGCCCTTATCCCTATAATAGTGAATATTATTCATAGACAGTGAGTGGGATCTAGAAACCCATCATGGACTTAAATAGATAAGGATTTTCATAGTGGTGAAAACTAAACTATAAACACGCACTATTTTATATAATATCTTTGTCTTTAATATCTCATTAAAAAAGAATCACACTCATGTCTTCACCCTTTTCATCTTTTATTATTTGTTGATATAACAGGATAGATTTACCTTAAAAAACCATGTCCATAGATTTATCAAGGTAATACCATATTGATCAACATGTCCTGAGATATATATATTCCTTAACTTGGAATCGGAAAATCCTTTCTTGACCATTAAAACAATGACATTCTACCAATTACACACCCAACACAAAAAACATCTCGACAATTTCAATATAATGGTTTTCATCTCACATTAAAGTACAAAATAAAATGACATACACTGGAAATGATCTCAAGTAAGGATACCATTACACACGATCGTAGATATGAAAATCTAATCACACCTTAAAAATTTGGTGTTCCAATTGGTGGGTTAGTCCTCATGATCTCACTACTAGAGGTCACCAAGTTCAAACTTCATGAGAATTAGTCTCAATGCTTACGAGACCCTGACAATAGATATTCAAGAATCTACTGTTCCCAATCAGTAAGATGTATCTAGACTATAGGACCTTTGTTTGAGATTAATGTCATAGTATCTTGAGGTTCTCATTACAGCCTAAGATCTTCTATAACCTATGGATACAAAATTGATATATGGATATTACTATTATAATAGTGCACATAGAAAAGTCTAACCTATGTTGGTAAGAATACATCATGTATATCTAGCTGTTTACATGATATGGTAATCAAAATCAAAACATAGTTAGGTCTAGGTAACCCACAATTACAACATATAGTACATTCCAACTACCCATTTATCTATGGGTGGGAATCCGTACACAATAGAACTTCTAAACCAAGGGAATTATACAAGTCCTTAAAGAAGCATGCAGTAAAACTTGAGTTATGGACTAAAATAATATTTATTGGAAACGTGTGTTGGTAAACTATTTCCTAGACATATGTATCTCCCAACTAGTCCACTAAGAAATTATCCTGTACTGATAAGAAATAAACTACATTTTCATTCGGTCCATGAATGCGCTGTCATGACACATCAAATTGATTATGATTTTAAGATTGATTTATAGTCTAGGGAAGACCCTAGATCATCCTTCAAGGAGTGTTAATATGTTTAGAGTTATAATTTTTAATAAAAATTACTAAAAAGGGGGGTGATTTTGTAAACCATTTTAACAAAGTAACATAACATAAAGAGTTGTAATATAGAAAGGAAAAGTTTATTTTGAAAAAAATAAGATAAATAAGTGATAATTTCTAATTTATTATAGCACTTGTAGAGTTCCTTGTTCTCAATTGGTTATTAGGTTTTGTTGTAATCCTTTGGTTAAGGGATGACCAAGATCTTAGTTCCCCTCTTTCCTCTTAAAATGATGCAAAAAGAACCACCCCTTAACACAAAAACGTGTAGTCATGGTTTAGAACTCAATAATAGAGTGAGGTATATCAAAGCATACTGAAATCTCATGTATGTGTGAGAGAAATAGGATGATTATGTTGTCCAATCAAACCAACCCAATATTCCCACTTGAATCACAGCTCAATCAGTATTGAAATGAGAAACATTTCAATTAATTAAACCAAATGATTGAATTCAGAGAAGGAATATATAAATACTAAACATATGTGATATAATTCACACACAAATTACACAGAACCAGCAGAATATTATGTTTTAGAACTCTATATTCGAGTCTGTAGTTCCCTTGCAATGATCACCCACCATTTAGCTCGACATTGGGAGGAGGAGGAAGCTCAGGTAGAAATCCTTCATTATTGACCCCCCTATGTGGATAGGGGCCTCTAGAACTTCGAGGATGATGAGTCTCCAATATGAACCCAAATGGTAGAACTTCACTTCTGGTTCAATCTTCCAAATGAGTTTCCCGTGGTTCATTTTTATAGCCAAAATGGGACATGGTTTTGAGCACCAAAATTTTGATAAACCACTTGGAGGATGGTTTTCAGATACTAGATAGTCGAATAACCCTTTTAAAAAAACTGGAAGGTTGTATCCCTACTTCCTTAATATATCCACCAAATGTTTGGCACTATCTGGACAAACAAATCTTGAGATATGGAAAAATTATAGAACGCCACTTTTGACTTTGTGTAGGTTTCGTGGCTTGGATAGATCAGTTTAGATGGACCACATAGAAGCAGAATATGGATTGGGTTCCATGAGAAGAAATATATCCTATTATATTTTGGACTGGACCACAAATGTTAAGCCCATTTTGAATCACGGTCTAGTTGTAGTGTTCGGATTATGCCACTGGTATGCTTGGATCCTGCACAGTTTGGATCATTTTTCTTGGACATCATCATGGTCCCTCCAAATCACCTCCACCTTAAATGAGATTATCAAAACAAGTATCATTTACATTTTTCACAGTAATAAATAACAAATAATTGAATCAAATATGAAGTTAAAATTGTTAATATTTTTATAATTTTCAATAGAAAACAGGTTTAGCACAACGGTGTAAGGGTGAAAATGAAACAGTGAATCTTAGTGTGATCACACCCCCACACCTAATCAGTTTCACTCCTCGGAAGAGATACATTCTAAAAAAAATTCATGTAGATATTTAAAACATCATAAATATTTTACATTCAATGATAATTTATTTCCTCCTAGAATTGTGATCAAATAAAAAATCATACTAAGGTGTTATTCTCAGTGATCAAACAAAAATATGTCTCAAAAACTACATCATAATGAAATGCTAGGTGTTTAATGATACAAATTTTAGAAAATATTTCAAAATATAACCATTTTACTAATTCTCAATGTTTGTGTGTGACAACCATTCTATTCTATTCTGTATACTTTCTATTGAGTAAATATATGTTATTTTAAAAAGTGTATACTTATGTGATCCTTTCCTCCAAACCTTCCTTATATAATTTGCAATAAAATTCAAAGAACCACTCATTTAAGCATTCCCAGAAGTCAAAACATTATCTCCCAACCTATATAACCCCAGTGTTTCACATTTTATCACTCCCCTCATTTATTATTCTTTTTTCAAATGTTTCACTTGTAAGAAATATCACACTCTTCTCCCAACCCATGTTTGATATCTTCACAACACTAATTTTAATAGTTATAACAAGATCAAATGCCGAGGAATTGTAGTTTTTACCTTCCCAAATACAACCTTTTTTAGGGCGTACTACAGTTGGATAACAGGTGCACACGCATAGGCCAATCTGGTATAGTAATGAAACAGATCGGATAAGGAATGAACATATAGAAAAATGATTTTGTATAGTAGTGAAAAATCAACATAACTTATATGTACCTTTTATTATGTAGATATTTTCACACTTTATTGTTGGGTGTAAAGTTGTGTGGAAAAATTAAGTGATGGAATTTTCCCATAAACTATTCATAAAAATGGAACAATTATTCTAAATGGTTTAAAAATGATATGACCATTTATATCATTGAAAAGAACCAAATTTCAAAAGAAATTCACACCACAATATTGAATTCTTTCTAACATGAATAATTAATCAGATTTTTTTTCAATGTTAAAACAACATGAAATAATGATATCCCACATGAATTTTCAATAACATCCATGATTAAATGGACATTATTTCCCATGATAAAGTGGGAATAGAAAAATTTAATATTATGGAACAAATGTTAGGGGAAAGGATGGGGGAAAGTAACAGTACAATTTAGAAAGCTGAAAAAAGAAAAAGAAGAAAGATGATGACAATTCCTAACTGACATAGGAATATACTAATCCCTATGGGGAACGAAGGGGGGAAAGTAACAATACAATTAAACAAGCTAAAAAGAGAAAAAGAAGAAAGATTATGAAAATTCCTAACTAAACTAAGAATATACCCATCCACCCACAGCTAAAGTGTGTAGTGTCCTCCCTGTAATAAAAGAGAATGTGGGAACGAAGGATAAAACCTAGTGAGTGTCATTCATAGATTGATTCTTGAACATGAATTTCATCCATTGGGATCTCCGGAAGGACGTCATGGAAGTTCTTCAGCTGCTTCCCATTGACATGAAGGTTTTCTTGGTTTCCTCTTTTTGAACCATAAGAACACCTTATGTTGATACATTAGTAACAGTTTTTGGGCCAAACTAGTAGGAACAAAGCACACCTGGATGCAACTTTAGTATTTCATTGTAACAGAGGACCTTCTTCCCAATGTGGAACTAATTATGAAGGATAATATGGTCATGGGTATCCTTGGTTCACTCCTTATAAATCCTGGAGTTTTCATATTCATCTCTTCTCATTTCCTCCAACTCTTGAATCTGCAACTTCCTTTGAGAACCTACACCAAAAATATTAGAATTGCATTGTTTGATGGCCTAGTAGGCTCTATGCTCAATCTTAATAGGAAGGTGACAACTCTTTCCAAACACTATCGGATATGGTGACATGCTAATGGTAGTTTTGAAAATAGTACGGTATACCCATAATGTATCATCAAGTTTAAGACTCCAATCTTTGATACTAGGTTGAACCATTTTTTCAAGAATTTGTTTTACCTCTCTATTTGATACCTCGTCTTGACTATCAGTCTGTGGGTGATATGCAGTAGAAACTCTGTGACCGACCCCATACCGACGCAAAAGCGATTGCATTGTTCAATTGTAGAAATGATAACCCGGGTCACTGAAGATGAACCTTGGTAAGCCATACCTACAAAATATTTGGGTTCTCAAAAATTCTATGACTTCCTTATATTCATTAGTCCTTGTATCTTATGCCTCTACCCATTTTGACACATAATCAACTGCCATAAGAATGTACAATTTTCCAAAGTAATTGAGAAATGGACCCATAAAATCAATACCCCAAACATAGAAAATTTCATGAAAGAGAAATTTTTTTCTGGCATTTCATTTCTTTTAGAGACATTAACCATTCTTTGACAACGACACCAGGATTTAAAAAAATCACGGGCATCCCAAAAAAATTGTGGGCCCAAATATACTAGAATCAATGACTTTTATAGTAGTATATGGGGGAAAAAATTGGGCCCCACAAGCAAGAGTGTGGAAGAATCTAAGGACAGACCAAAACTCGCTATCAGGAACACAAAGCCTAAGGACTTGATCACCACATGTGCGCCAAAGGTTGGGGTCATTCCAAATGTTCCAACGAGACTCATGTTTCAGATGGATGGCTTGGTTTTTGTTAAAATCAAAAGGAATACAAGATGATACAAAATAATTTTTAATTTCAACATATCAAGGAATTGTATCTTGCAATCTATATAGTTTCTAATAATGAAACATGTCATTTATAGGTATACAGGGATATGAGTCAATGTCTAAGGATGGGTGGATCCTATTGATATGGTCATCTACCACATTATCTGCTCTTTTTTATCCCTAATTTCTAAATTGAATTCATGATGAAGGAGCTTATTGCAAATTAGATGTGGTTTGGATTCTGATTTCTTAAAGAGATACTGAAGGGATTCATGGTCTGAGAAAACATTGACTTTGGACCCCAAAAGTTATGACCTAAATTTTTCCAAGGAAAACACAATGTCAATGAATTATTTTTCAGTCATGGTGTTGTTTTCTTGGGTAGGGTACAAAGTACATGAGGCATGGGCAAGGAAATGTGGAGCCCGATGGACCCTTGGTGATAAGACTGCCCCAACTACATAGTTAGAGGCGTCACACATGAGTTTAAATAGTGAATCCCACTAAGGTGGCTAGATTATTGGGGATGACGTGAGACTCCATTTTAACTTATTAAAATATTCCTCAAATTCATTAAAATAATAAAATTCCTTTTCTTTCTGAATTAATTGGGAGAGGTGGAGTGAAATCTTACTAAAGTCACGAATGAAACGACGGTAAAATCCAGCATGACCTTTGAAAGACTGCACATCCCATACATTTTTGGGGAATGGTAGGGAAGAAATGACCTACAATTTATATTTATCTACTTAGATACCATCCCTATAAATTATATGTCCCAAAACTATACCTTGTCACACCATGAAATAGAATTTCTCAAAATTTAATATGAGTTTCTTTTCATTAAAACAACGTAGGACTGAAGAAAGACCACTCAAACAATCATCAAAATAGGATCCACAAACATTGAAATCATCCCTGAAAACATCCACGAAATTCACTATGTAATAAAAAAATACTAACCATGCATCACTGGAATGTAATTGGAGCATTATAGAGACCAAATGGAATCCTCCTATAAGAAAATGCGCCAAAGGTGTATGTGAAGGTAGTATTTTCCTAATCCCCAAGGGAAATATAGTTATGAAAGTATCTAGAACACCCTTCAAGAAAACAATAATGGGACTTTACTGATAGCCACTCTATAATTTGGTGAATGAATGACAATGAGAAATGGTCCTTCCTTGTGTGATGGTTTAGCCAGCAATAGTCAATGCAGACATGACAACTATTCTGCACACAAGTTTAAACCAATTCATTATTTTCATTTTTTATTATTGTAAGGATAGTTTTGTTAGGAACTACTTGAACGAGACTGACCCATTGGCTATCAAAGATGGGGTAAATGAATCCAACAACCAATATTTTTGTTACCATATTTTTCACAACATCTAGGAGGTTTGAGTTTAGTTGATGTGTGCCTGTATCACTAGTTTAGACTCATCATTTATTAAAATATAATGTGTTAAATTGATTGTATACTATTAATAATGTTATCTAGTATCTATTCCAAAGCTTTTTTATATTCCATCAAAAGTTCAAGTAGTCTCAATTCATGTTTATGTGGGCATGAACTAAAAATGATGACCAGAAAATTGTTTCCATTCTCAAGATATGATTATTTTAAATCATGAGGCAATTTTTTTAGTGATAGTTTAAGGGGATTTTGGATTTATGGGAGTGTGTGAGAAATTAAGAGGTCACTAATGTCATCTAACTGCTCAATAGTGTCATCCTTAGACAAGAAATGAGCTTTTACAAGCTTAGCAGTACCATCGATGGTCAGTGGATCCTCAGTGTTCAAGAAATCATCAATCAACAAAAATGAATTACATTTCTCTATACCACTACCACAATCAATGCATGAATCAGTTCCTAGAATATCAATCAATGAAGAAAACTGATAAAGGGGATCCAAGGAATGAAATGATGTTTTTTCAAGGGATTGATGCACATTAATTGAATTAACAGAGAGAGAGGAATGTTCTTCTGAGGGGTTCATCATGGAATCAAGGATATTGGAGTTGAAAATGTCACCAACAAACTCCATAGATAATTTTCTATTATAGAAATTAATTATTATGTTTGGATATTTTCAAGAAAGGTATCCCAAATATAATTGGGGCATGTCCATTCGTCCTATCATATTCCATTTTAATAACATAAAAATTAGCAGGAAAAATTAAATTTTGAACCCTCACAAGACCATCCTTTAACACACTGGAAGGGTGTGTTGTACTCCGATTTTCTAACTGAAAGACTATCCTCGTTGGATTCAATTCTCCAACATGCAAAGAAGAGTAAATGGAGCGATTAATCACGATTATAGAAGCACCTAAATCAAGAATATAATTTGAAAATGAATACTCCCCTATTGTCCAAGGAATTGAGAAGGTTCTAGGATCACTGAATTTGGTAGGAAGTGGTGGTTCTATCAATGAAGAGACATTCCTCCAAAAACTTACATTATCATCACCATGAAGTCTCCTTTTATGTTTACACATCTCCTTAATTTTTTTTCATATCTTGGATTGTGTTTCACATCATCAATCAAGGGTATGTTTACCTACACTCTTTTAATGGTCTCCAAAATTTCTTTATCGAGTTTGGTTTCATATTTTTTTCTAGGTTGGGTGGCCCTTTGGGGAAATGTAAGAGGAATGGGTTGGCTAGGAGTCTCATCAACATACACACTCTTTCCTTTGGAAGGGCTTCTCTCAAGACATGGTTTTTCAACATTTGGGACATTTTTAATGGTTGGGATGGAGGTTTCTCTAGGAGGGGATAACTCTAATAGAAGATTCATTTTACTTTTTCGTTTTGTTCCACTCATAAGGGTGATGGCACTGACATTTTCAGTATCCATAGGGTTAAAAAGTGGTTTATAGGGTAGTTTACCCGACCCATGACTTTGAATTTCCCCCACCGAATTAGCGAGTAGGAATAATTGGGGTTTGAGGTCTTGTATGGTTTCATGACTGGTTTGTTGAAATTGGATATTGTTGTAAGCTGTTTGTTTCCTCATATATTCTTGGCTAGGATCAGGTTTTGGAGGGGGTTGTTGTAAAGTCCTTTAGGGTGGTTTAGGATTTATGGGTGGTGGTGGTGGATGACTAATCTGACCCTGTTGGTTCCATTATTGTTGAGGTTGGTTTTAATAACCAAGGTCCTAGAAGTTCGGTTTTCTTTCCACCCAGGTTTGGATGGATAATAAGTTTATTTACTAAAGGGTTGGTTATAGGGGAAGCCTAGAAATATTACCTCACAACTCTCATATGTTTCTCTCAATTGAGGACATTGGTCTAAGTAGTGTGTATCAGAAGAGTATATACCATAATGGATGAGAGGAGGAGATTGGTATTTTCTTTAGGAAAGAGATAGTTATTGAAGAAGGGTGCTTACCTCTTCAAACATTATGTCCACCTTATTCTTGAATTTGGTAGATTTCACCTCATGGACACCTTGAATGGGTACACTAGACCGTGTACCTAATTGTTGATTATTTTGGTCCATGTTCTCAATTTGGGTTCTTTCAGTAATTGGGGTCTTATCCACTAGTGCACCACCAGAATCAAAATCAATCATATTTCAATCAATAGGAATTATTCCTTCATAAAAATATTGAATTAAAAGTTGATAACTTATTTCGTGGTGTGGGAAACATGAACATAATATTTTAAATATTTCCCAATATTCATTAATTGTTTCCCTCTGAGATTGTCTTATACCACTTATTTCTTTTCTTATTGTTTTAGTTCGAGGGGCTGGGAAATATTTTTCTAGAAAAATGCAATTCATGTCCACCCAAACTCTTATTGGGGAATTAACACAATAATGCCAGTATTTTGTAGTATCTTCTAAAGAAAATGGGAATGATCTAAAATTTACTTGTTCCTCATCAACAATAGATAGTTTTAATGTTGAAAAAACATTATGAAATTCTTTTAAATGATTATGTGGATCTTCTCCAGGAAGTCCATGGAATCTTGGTAATAGATGAATTAAACTAGATTTTAGTTCAAAATTGGGTGCCTCACCTTGTAATTGAATGTATGTGGGTTGAATATCGACATCAGGCGAGGTTAGATATTTTAGTGTTATAATATTTTCTGCTATTTTATACAAGTTTATTTTAGTTTTTATGTTGGTTATAGAAGAATAAAATGAAGGATCAAGAAGAGTGTTGTTTTCTTTGGTGTCCAACTTCAAAGGGTTCTCTTGTGCATCCCCGGGTCACTGACGTAAGATGCTATATAGTTTGGATATGAAAGGTAGTAAATCTACTATATTAGAACACATAATGCACAAAACCTACACAAGAAATAAATCAGAACACAAAAATCTTGGTAAAACTATAAGATAAAAGAAATAAATATTCAAAAAATTTACAAAAAATCTTATAAAAAACATGTACTAAATACCAAAGGGCTCCCCAAGAATAGTGGAAACATTAGAACAAGCTATCATGAAACATCAAATTGTTTATGATTTTAAGATTGATTTATAGTCTAGGGAAGACCATAGGTTGTCTCTGAGGGATCTTCAACAGGTTTAGAGTTTTTTTTAATAAAAATTACTAAAAAAGAGGTGATTTAGTAAACAATTTTAAGAAAGTAACTTAATGAAAAGAGTTTTAATGTTAAAAGACAAAGTATATTTTAAAAAATATGAGATAAGTAAGTGATCATTGATAATTTAATATAACCCTTGAAGAGTTCATTGTTCTCAATTTGAGGGATGACAAAGATCTTGGTTCCCCACTTTACTCTTAACATGATGCACAAAGAACCACCCCTTGACACAACAATCATGTTGTCATGGTTCAGAACTCAAGCATTGAGTGAGGTCTTCCCAAGAATACTGAAATCTCACATATGTGTGAGAGAAAGAAGATTCTTGGGTTTTCCAATCGTAACAACCCAAGATTCCTACTTTAATCTCAGCCCAATTGGTATTGAAATGAGAAATGTTTAAATTAATTAAATCAAATCAATGCATTCAGAGGAAAATAATATAAATATTAAACATAAGTGAATTAATTTACACATAAATTACACAAAACCAGTAGAATATTATGATGAGTCAATAAGGTATTCCTTATGACTTTTCCATTACTTCATACATGGGGGAGATTGTTAAGTCATTAAGGCTTTCTTTATGACTTCATGATTCCTTATTGTTTTGAAAATCACAAATACCTTATTTTAAAGAAACATTCTTTTTATCCTATGTTTGACTTCTATAAGAAAAAACTTCCTTCCCCAAGGTAATTTATCCTTAACATGTTTTACTTAGTTTTTTATTTTGTCTAAGTATGAAATTAAGTGTCATATCAAAATTCTCAGAATCATATAATACCTAGATATGAAGAAATCTGTTTAAGACTCCAAATTCTGGTTACGAACTCTCATGAAGTTCAACTCCGGATTTTGGATACGAACTCTCATGATGTTTAACTCCTAAATATAGATACGAACTCTCATGAAGTTCAACTCCAAACTCTGGATGCGAACATTATGATGTTTAAATCCAAATTTTGGATACGAACATTCATGAAGATCGACTATGAATTCTGATTACGAACTTATGTAAAGTTCGACTATGAATTCTGGTTATGAATTCTAATTACGAATTCTGGACTTGAACTCTTCTGAGTTCTGACTTAGAATTCTGATTACAAATTCTAGTTACGAACTTGTCTAAGTTCTCAATCAGAGTTCTCTAAATACAAACTCCAAACTCTTATGAGTTCTAATTCCAAATTCTCATGAACTCTAACTCCAAACTTTGTATGTTCAGGTTCCAAATTCTTATGAATCCAGACTCTAAATTTCCATGAAATCCAGACTCTAGAACACTACAGAATTCAGGTTCTGAATTCCTAGAAAATAGAATCCAAATATCCGTGAATTGTAGACTACGAATTCAATTTTGGTTAGACTCCGAACTTTCATATTTACTTAAATTCTGAAAATAATATTTTGGTTATGCTTACACTTGTTTAGTTATAAAATGATGTCATTCTTTTAGTTACTCACTAACCATTGTTTGAGTGACACAAGTACAGGTCCCTCCGAAATTCAAGGAAGAATATGACCATTAGAGGAGGGAGCCGACCGTTGGAGCTGTGCCTATAAATAGGAGCTATTTTGAAAGAGTTCAGTACACTTGACAACATCTTTGACAACTGTGCTTACATGCTGTTGAAGTGATTTCTAGAGAGAGAGGCTCTTATAAACTCTCAGGTATCGTGCAGAAAGTTTGAATGACTTGTTCAAACATTACTTCATGCATATTCACTTAGTACAAAGGTTCTATTTCCTTAATATCAGAGACTTTGGGTGGTGAAGTCAGAGGTGCCGATTTCTTTAAAAATCGAGGGCTTGTAGGGATAACAAGATAGATACCGATCTCTAGATTGTGGGATTACCTGGGTTTGGGTAAGATATACTTTCTTGAAAGTTTAAATCAAGTGTCCTTTTTTCCAGGGTTGTTGGATACCCTCCTATTTGGGTTAAAAGAGTATTTACTTGTTACTTGTAGTCTTACTACTTTGTTTTCCACTGCGAATTTTAGTTGTTAAGGAAAATATAACTTTCATATACTTCCTTAAACTTGAACTCTTATTTTATAAGATTCTATATGATTTATGGTAGAATCTTAGTTGGTGTAAAATTTTGTTAAAGCTTCATTTACAGAATCACTTTTCTTTAATCAAGCAGGATAATAGAACTTAGAGGTGTTGTGAATTTTGGTTATTAAAAATTTCCCTAAGGATTTTTAAAGTATACAATTCACCCCCTCTTGTATTTGAGCATGTCATGTTTACATATTTGATCCTACATTTGGTATTATAGAGTATATCATACTCACATACCATCTCAAAATTGGTATCAAAGGTTGGTTTAATCTGAATTAATCTCACGATTAGATTCTGAAGAGAATTCTCAGAATTGAACTTCCAGATTCACAATTTTTTGGAATATATTTTTCGAAATCACATAGATCAGACTCATTCTTACTTAGAGATACAATATCTAGTTCTTTTCTTTGTATATTTTATCTTTTTTACAAACTTATTCTACTAAAAAGTTTGTGTGACAAATATTTTCTTAAGGATGACAGGTTTAAATGTTCGTTCTATTGATAATCTAAATCCTACCAAACCTCTTGTTTTTGATGGAAATGATTATGAGTACTAGAGAGATAGGATGAAGACTTTCGTTATCAATATTGGAGTTGATAACTATCTAAATATGACTGGAGATTATAAGATTCAGGATAAGGAATTGAGAATCTTTATGAATCAGGAGAAATCAGAATATCAATCAAACTTCAGTGTCAGAAATACTTTGTCATGTTCCATGACTAGGAACATCTATAGTCAAATATTTTCATGTGAAGCTGAAAACAGTATCTAGAAGAAACTTGAAGTAACACATTTTGGTATATCTATATTCATAGAGACAAGAAGAGATATGTTGAGAGCTGAATACCATAGCTTTAACTTTTCTTATGGAGAACCTATATGCAACATACAATAATGGTTTATGACTATCGTGAATAGCTTAAAATCTATGGGAGAAAAAGGTTTGGACAATGAGGCACTTGTAGACAAGATCATAGATATCATGCCAAATGAATGGGAGTCCAAGAGGACAACTATTGATGAGAATAGGAATGTCACTCAGATTTCATTAGATGAGTTGTTTGGAACTCTTCTTCATCATGAAACCAGGATGAAGAGAGATACTGAAAATGATAAGAAGCAAAATGGGAATGGAGGAGTTGATTTTACTACAAATTCTAATCATATTAAATCCAAGACCCCAGAAAGAGTAACTAGATCAAAGACAAAGAAAGTCATTATTTAGTCAGAATCTAGTGACACAGAAATGTCTGAAAATGAATTAGCTAATCTTGCTTGGAGAATGAACAAGATTGTAGCTCAAAAGAACCATCAGAATAGGTACAAGAAGAAAGAATAAAAAGATAAGAAAAATGGATAAGTTACGTGATATGAATGTTGAAGAATAGATCATATCAGACCTGATTGTCCTTTTTTGAAAAAGAAGGAAAAGAAGGAAAAGAATTTAGAAAGGAACAAGAATAAATTCTATCAATCAAAGCACAAGAAAATCCTTAAAGGTAATGATACTTGGAGTGCTAGATGGGGAGACTCTTCAGAAAGTGAATCTTATGAATATGATTCATTATCATAGAAGAATATGGGGTTTATTGCTACTACTTCTTTCCCTAATACATGTCTTATATCCAAGGTATGCTCTACCGAGGCTTTAACAAATCTATCTCTTTAGAAGAATTACTATTCCAAAAATAGTACTTCTAATGAAGATACTTCATCCTCAGAAAACGAATAAATACCTTCATATAAAGAAATTTCCTGATTTTAAAAGTTACTTAAAGCAAGAAATTGTAAAATTTCTAAGAAATTAGACATAGAAAATTCTAGGGAAGAAATTATTACAAAATATATTTCAGATCTTTCTAGAGATCTTAGAGACAAAGATGAGTTTTTAGAAAAACTTTCTACAGACCATGAGAAAGATAATTCTATTAAGGAAGAAGTTTCTAAAGATCTTAAGAATTCTATTTTAGAGATAAAAATTTTTGAAAAAAAATATAACTCTAAGGAAATGATTACTAAGGATAGGAATTTAGTCATCAGAATAAAATATGAAAAATTTTATCTTAAGAAGCATCTTGCAAACTTTACCTCTGGGAAGGAAAATTTTGACAAGATGTATTCTCAAATTAAACCTCATAGAAACACTACTGGAGTAGGTTATACTCACTAAAAACCGGTTTTCAATAACAACTATTTTGTTCCTTCTAGAGCCCCTTTTTGTACTAAATGTCAATGTGGTGGGCATTGGAAGAAAAATTGCTCCTTGAATAAAGTTTAATATATTGGGTTTCATACAGCTTATTTTTTATAACAAATGTGGATACCCAAAATTGTGTTGTCTAACAATTCTAGATCCCAGAAAATTTGGATTCAGAAAGTCTAACTCTTTTGTTTTTAGGAAAATATATAAGGTACCAACAAAAATACATGGTACATAGATAGTGGATGTTCCCGACAAATGACTGGTAACAAAAATTATTTTGAAAAGATTATCAAGTCGAAAGGAGGAAAAGTAACTTTTGTCGATAATGCCTTGGGAGAAATTATTGGTATAGGTAACACTGTTCTTCTTAGAAAAACATTGATTTCAAATGTTTTATTTGTTAAAGGTCTTAATCACATCCTCATTAGCATAAGTCAATTATATGAGGAAGGCTATATTGTGAATTTTAGGAATGACAAGTGCTTAATACACAATTACAAGGAAGAATTTATTCTTTCTGACAATAGGAAAGAGAATGTTTACACACTAAACATAGAAGACCTTAGAAGCCAAGATCTACCTTGCCTTAGTGCAATGGAAGATCATTCTTGGTTGTGCCATAGAAGGTTAGGACACTATAACCTTTGAAAATTATGCAAACTTTCTAAGAAAGGACTAGTTAAGGATCTACCAGAACTTAGATTTGATTCTTCAAAAGTTTGTGACCCTTTTCAATATAGAAAGCAACAAAAATCAAGTTTTAAATGAGTCGGTGAAGTCTTAACTACTGATTCATTACAGTTAGTGCATATGGATCTCTTTGGTCCCACACAAACTGGAAGCATTGAGGGTAAGTATTATGTATTTGTCTTGGTTGATGATTAAACTAGATTTACGTGGGTCTATTTTCTAGCAAAGAGGTTTGAATATTTTTATTATTTCAAAAGTTCTAGACCCCAAGTTAAAAATGTAAAAAATCTTCCATTGAAAACTATTCATAGTGATTATTGTGGAGAATTTAGAAATTCTGATTTTGAAACTTTTTGTAGTAGAAAAGGTATTACTCACAACTTCTCAGCACCCAGAACACCTCAACAAAAATGTTTTGTTGAATGAAGAAATATTATTCTTCAAGAGATAACCACAACCATGTTGAGTGAGTATTCTATAGAAAAACATTTTTGGTTTGAAGCTGTAAGTAATGCTTGTTATACTATAAATCGTGTTTTGATTAGAAATTTTCTTAACAAAACTCTTTATTAGTTATGGAAGGAAGAAAACATATACTTTCCTACTTCACGATTTCTGGATGAAAGGTATTCATTTTTAATACTAAAGATAACTTACATAATTTCACACCAAAATCTGTTGAAGGAATTTTTTTAGGCTACTCCACAACTTCTAAGGAATATAGATTTTTCAACAAAAAACACTTGTACTATTGAAGAGATAGTACGTGTGAAATTTGATGAAACTGATCCACTTGTTTTTAAACTACCCCAACCTACATCCTCAGATGTGTTTTCAAAAACTAATTATCAACCTATGATAGAAGATCCTTCTAATAAGGAAAATGTCTAAGAAGAAACTTCTGAAACATTTACCCTAGAAGATTTCCTACCCTATGCTGATTAATAGGTTTTACAAAACGCAAATCAGCTGTTTCTAAAGAAACATCCTAGTGATAGTATCATTGGTGATGTCAATCAACTGGTAAGGACTAGAGGTTCCTTAAGAAATAATGTAGAACATCTATCATTACTTTTCCAATTAGAACCAAAAACCACAGATGAAGCTTTAGGTGATGATGATTGGATTAAAGCCATGCAAGATGAACTAAATGAATTCGAAAGGAATAAAGTCTGGACCTTAGTTAAAAGACCTAAGGAAGATTCTATTATTGGAGTAAAATGGGTCTTCAGAAATAAGTGTGATGAAAATGAAAAAATTGTTAGAAATAAAGCTAGATTACTTGCTAAAGGCTATAATCAACAAGAAGCAATAGACTATGAAGAAACCTATGCTCCAGTATCTAGACTTGAATCTATTCATATTTTAATTGCCTACAGAAATTCTTTAATTTCAAACTTTTTAAATTGATGTGAAATGTACATAATGGTTATGTTCAAGAGTAAGTTTTTTGGGAACAACCTCCTGGATTTGAAGATACAAAACATCCTGATCATCTTTTTAGACTTACCAAAGCTCTGTATGGACTTATACAAGCACATAGATCTTGGTATAATAGACTTACAATATTTTTGCTTCAAAATAACTATGTTAAGGAAAATGAAGATCCAGCCCTTTTTATAAATAAAGATAAGAAAAATGTTTTGATTGTTCAAATTTGTGTTGATGAAATTATATTTGATTAAACTCAGCAATCTTTAACCGAATCCTTTACGGATCTAATGAAATCTGAGTTTGAAATGAGTATGATGGGTGAGTTAACATTTTTCCTTGGTTTTCAAATTTCTCAAAAACCAGAAGGAATCTATATATCTCAACATAATTATATTATAGGTCTTCCTAAAAATTATGGATATGACAACACTAAAAGTATAAGTACTCCCATTGATCTTGACAAAGCTGGGAAACTAGTAGATCAAACATCTTTTAGAGGTATGATAGGAAGTCTACTTTACTTAATAGCTAGTCATCCAGACTTGATGTTTTTAGTATGCTTATGTGCAAGATATCAATCCAAAACTAAGGGATCTCATTTAAAAGAAGTGAAGAGAATTTTTCACTACTTAAAGGGAACCATGGATTTAGGACTCTTTTATACTTCTGGAAATGATTTTTTTTTAATTTTTTTTTCAGATGATGACTTTGGTGGATGTAGAATGGATAGAAATAGTACATCTGGAACTTGTAATTTTATAGGAGACTCATTAGTTTCTTGGTCCTACCAGAAGAATCCCCAGTAGCACTTTCCACTCCTGAAGATGAATATGTAGTAGCTGGAAGTTTCTGTGCTCAAGTGTTGTGGATGCAACACACACTCACAGACTATGGCTTGAGTTTTACCAAAACAAAAATTTTGTGTGATAATACAAGTGTCATTGCTCTTAGCAAAAACCCTGAACATCACTCTCATGGAAAGCACATAGATATTAGGCATCACTTTCTTAGGGATCACACACAGAAATGAGATATCATTCTTCAATTTATCGGAATGCAAGATCAACTTGCTGAAATTTTCACAAAATCCTTAACCTATGATATATTTGAATACATTAAACAGAAGTTAGGAATAATAACCATATAGTAATCTTCTTTAGTTAACTTTCTGTTAAACCAATCTATTTACAGTACTAAACTCCTTTTAATATGGGGAGTACATCTGTTATTGAAGATTTTCAGAAGTTTTTGTAATGAAAATTTTTGTAGTTGGTTTTTCAAAATTTTTCGTAATGAATATTTTGTAGTTGGTTTTTAAAATTTTTTTTGTAATGAATATTTTTGTATTATAGTTTTTCAAAAATAATTTGTAATGAAAATTCTCAAACCTAAAGTTTTCATAATGAAAATCTTCAGACCTAAAGTTTTTGTAATGAAAATCTTCAGACCTGAAGTTTTCGTAATGAAAATATTCAGACCTAAATTTTTTTAATGAAAATATTTGGGCCTGAAATTTTCATATTGGAAATTTGTAGATTTCAATTTTCATAGTGATGTTTTTTTTCGTATTCAAGTTTTTTTTGGAATCCAAAGTTCTTCAAGAAGAATATTCCTCAATACAAATAATCTTCCTCACAATCCAAAAGGTTTGATTCTTTCTTTAATTTTTCATAATTACATTTTACTTTCAATTAGTTTCTTTTGTTTTTAAATTTCTCGGGTTTTAGTTTCCTTAAATCTGATTTTTATTAAAAGACCTTAAAAGATCAGATCCTACAAAATTTTCCATGCGGCTATCATTTCAACCGTAAAATTAGATTTGAATAATTCTCACCCATTGGATTCAAACGGGAAGTTCAACCATAACTTCATCACCTAGATAATGGGGACCCCCGATGGTTGTCCCACATCGGTTTTCAAAGCTTGTGCGTGTCGAATATCTACCCCTCTACAAAATCCCGTTCCAAATTTTTCAAAAGTTCTCAATTATGAATATTTGTAGAAGTTCCCTCTCAAGATATGTCTACTGTCAAGCCGATTATAGAGTGGAAAATTTACAGGGAGGGGTTAGTGCACCTAAAATTTTTCAACAAGTATGACTATATTATTTCCAAGAACATCAAGCGGGAAAGTGTAGCTATTTCATATACAGGAGCTTAGGATATTGTCTATCCGGATCTTCTCATAGAATTTTATGAATTTGTTTTCTTCTTTAAAGAAGAAGGTAGAGAAAAATTCTCCTTTAAGAGTTATGGAAAGACATATAAACTCTCTTACACCAAGGCTGCGAGCTTGGTGAGGCTCTTATATGAAGGAGAAGCTAAATTTTGCTCCCACAAGCTGCCAGATGTTCAAGAACGTTTCATCAAGGTGAAGGCTATGGAATGCCTTAGTCTTACGGATGTAAAGACAAAAAAGATTTCCCATATATCTACCAACAATCGGATTCTACGGTTATGGGTTCAAGGTCTCATCGTACTGATGAAGGGTAAAAAGGACACCCTTAAGAAAAGTGGCATGTACATCTTGGATTTTCGTGGCAAACCTAAGGAAGGTGAACCTCCTGAAGCACATCCTCATTACGATTGAGAACATCAAGAATAGGAATCTGAGAGATCAGATTATTATGTATCCTGCCTTACTTTCCATGATGAAGAATTGAAAAGTAATGATTATCAGTGATGACACCATCAAGAGAATGAAGGTTGGTTTCTCTAAGGAGACAAAATAATTTTATGATATGCCTGAGGATGAGGCAGAAGCCATTCAGAAAAATACAGAAGAAGCTGAACCTTAAAAGAAATCCGGAAAGAAAAGAAAGATTAAGGAAGCAGTAGTTTAGGTTGAAACACCTAAGGCCAAAGAAGTTCAATCGGAACCTCCTAAACGCAAGAAGAAAAAAAGCCAACCCAGATGAAGTTTTTTAAAATGGAGAGAAGATAACCAAAACAGGAAAGAAGGGGATCCACAATTTGGAATGGATCCTACAGAGCCCAAAGCACTGAAAGAAAAGGCTGCTGAAGAGCTCGAGAAGCAATCTAAAGAGAAGAAGCTCAAGAAAAATATGTTAGAGGATAAAATTTTTCAATACCTTATGAGGGATACAGAAATTGCATCCAAGAATATCCATGTTCCGAAGTCCTTTCTGGTGGAACCATTACCTGAGACTCCGGGTAAGAGGTTTATGACTCTGGAAAAACCACAAGAGAAAATTGTGGAAAAGAAGAGAGCTGCAGAAGAATTACAAGAACCTGGGAGCAGTGGTGGCTCTGATGATGTGATTAAGCATGTTGAAGAGTATCATGAAAAGGAATGTGTTTCTGAGAAATTTTTACTCCGGACTTCTCAAGATAGATCATCATAACTTGCGACACCTGGAGATGATGAGAAGGGTGAAGAGGAAGTAAACAAACTATCTGAGGAAGAGAGTCACAATCATTACTTCATACATCCATAATACATTGAGGCTGGAGATGAGAAAGAAAAAGTTGATGATGATAAAATTGTACAGATATCTGGAAGTGAGCATGACTCTCTTAAAAAAGAAGCTATTCCGAGAATCAAAAAGGGTAAAAAGGCCATCCTTGATACCCCAACCAGATATATTCTAAGGATGAAGGAAGCTAGAGGATCCTCTAAGAGGAAGCTGGTAGAGCTAAAGGAAGAACAATCTCCATGCAAAATGTCTGATTCAGAGTCATCAGCCTTAGAACATGAATTTGTTGTTCAATACCTGAAGAAGATGGTGGATACCATTTAGATCTTTCTGGAAATTGATTCTAGATGTTAGATGCTTCAGAAAATCATAAATCAGAAGTCAGATTCCATATCCATGGTGATGGATAGGTGTGTTAAGATTGAGGCCGAACACAAAAATTTCCTTTTCAATTATGAAGCCCATAAAAATTCTTTCAAGAAAATTACCAGATGGTCTAAGAAATTCATTGAAGATTTGAATGAGCTTGATCAATTTCAAGAATATGTTAAGGATGCTTTTGATATAAAAGACACCAAAATCAAGAATCTTACAAACTAATTTCAGGAAAATCTAAGTCTTGAACAAAATTCTCAGATTCAAGATATCAAAGATCTGAATGGGAAGCTGAGTTATTTTGTCCAAAGTTGGAAAAAAGAGAAGGATCTCTAGAGCAAGATGGAAGAAACGTTTGTGAAGCAAGATTAATTGCTGAAGGCTCAGACAGAGGACCTGAAGGCTCAAGAGGATAAGATCATAGCCTTAGAAAAGAAAGAATAGGAGGATCACAAAGAGCTGAAAAAATTGAATACCATTGTGAAGAAGCTAATACCCAAGGAAAAATAAGTAAAATAAACCCCACTCTGATCTTTTGTTGTATTTTTTCCTTGTACTATTTCATCCAATCATAATGAAATTATGGTTGCTTGTTTTGATGTCTATAATAATTTTTCAGGTACCATTTTGTTTCCATTCCCTCAAACTCTTTTTGAAAATCACAAAGGGGGAGAAAGAAAAAGAATTCTAAAGGGGAGAAGGAAAAATAATTATAAGTATAAGAAGATATATCCCTAAGTAAGAGGGAGTTTATCTAGGGGGGGTGTTCATTATGAAGATTTCCATACCCAAGATAATGAAAATCCCATTCCGTAAATCTAGAAAATGATCATTAGTGTTCCAAAGCCTATGGGGGAGTTAGTCATATTCACCATTGTTCATATGAAAATGGAGCAAAGCCTTATTTTCAATGTCTAGAAAATTTATGCTAAGACCTCATATTATTTTTTGTAAGGATGTTAGTGCTTTACAAAAAGGGGGATATTTTTTAGTCAATAAGGTCATCCTTATGACTTTTTCATTCATTCATACATGGGGGATATTGTTAAGTCATTAAGGCTTTCGTTATGACTTCACGATTCCTTCTTGTTTTGAAAATCACAAACACCTTATCTCAAGGTAAATTTTTTTATCCTATGTTTTACTTCTATAAGGAAAAATTTCCTTCCCCAAGGAAGTTTATAATTACCATGTTCTACTTAGTTCTTTATCTTGTCTAAGTATAAAATTCAGTGTCATATCTAAATACATGGAATCATATAATACTTACACATGAAGAATTCTGTTTAAGACTCCGAATTTTGGTTATGAACTCTCATGAAGTTCAACTCTGAATTCTGCATACGAACTCTCATGAAGTTCAACACCGAATTATGGATATGAAATCTCAGGAAATTCAACTCCGAATTCTGGATATGAATGTTATGAAGTTCAATTCTGATTTCTAGATACAAACATTCATGAATTTCGACTCCAAATTCTGATTACAAACTTATGTAAAGTTTGACTGTGAATTCTGGTTATGAATTCTAATTACGAATTCTAGACACAAAATCTTCTGAGTTATGACTCTGAATTATGATTAAGAATTCTAGTTATGAATTTGTCTAAGTTCTGACGCCAATTTCTTTGAATAAAAACTCCGAACTCTTATGAGTTCTAATTTTGAATTCTCATGAACTCTAACTCCGAACTTTGTAAGTTTTGGTTCCGAATTCTTGTGAATCCAAACTTCGAATTTACTTAAAATTCAGACTCCGGAACTCTAGAGAATTCAGGTTCCTAATTCCTAGAAAACAAAATCCAAATATCCATGTTTTATAGAATCCTAATTCAATTTTGGTTAGACTCTGAACTTTCATATTTACTTACATTCCAAATATCATATTTTGGTTTTGCTTACGTTTGTTTAGTTATAAGACGATGTCATGCTTTCAGTTACTCACTAAATATTGTTTGAGTGACACATGTACAGGTCCCTCCGAAATTCAAGGAATAATATGACCGTTGGAGGAGGGAGATTACCGTTGGAGCTGTTTCTATCAATAGGAGATCATTTAAAAGAGTTTAGTAAACTTGAAAACATCTTTGACAACTATGCTTACATGCTGTTGAAGTGATTTTTGTAGAGAGAGGCTCTTATAAACTCTCAGGCTTCGTGCAGAAACTTTGAACGACTTGTTCAAACTTTTCTTCGTGCAGATTCACTTAGTGCATAGGTTCGATTTCAATAAAATCAGCGACTTCGGGTTGTGAAGTTAGATGTGCCTATTTCCCTACAAATCGAGGGATTGTAGGGATAGCAAGTCAGATACCGATCTTTGGATTGAGGGCTTACCTAGGTTTTGGTAAGACATACTTTCTTGAAAGTATAAATCAAGGGACCTTTAATCCAGTGTTGTTGGAAACCCTCCTCTTTGGGTTAAAGGAGTCTCTACTTGTTACTTGTAGTGTTACTACTTTATTTTCCGCTCTGAATTTTAGTTGTTGAGGAAAGTACAACTTTCATATACTTCCTTAAACTCATACTCTAATTTTATAGGATTCTATATGCTTTAAGGTAAAATCTTAGTTGGTGTAAACTTTTGTTAAAGTTTCATTTCCGGAATCACTTTTCCGGAATCAAGCAAGATAATAGAACGTAGAGGTGTTGTGAATTTTGGTTATACAAAATTTCTTTAAGTATTTTTAAAGAATACAATCCACCCCCCCCTCTTGTATTTTAGCATCTCTTGTTTACAAATTTGATCATACATTTGGTATTATAGAGTATATCATACTCACATACCATCTCACAAATTAGGTGCAAAAACTACCTATTCTAGTGTGTAGATCTCTCTCAATGACCACCCACCGTTTAGCTTGACATTGGGAGGAGGAAGCTCGGGTGGAACCCCTTCTTCATTATTGATCCCCCTATGAGGATAGGGGCCTACATAAATTCAAGTATGAAGGGGATAATCCTATAGGGATCCAAAATAGAATATCTTTACTTATGGTTCAAACTTCCAAATGATTTTCCCATGGTGCCATTTTATAGCCAAAATGGGACATGGTTTTGAGCACCCAGATTTTGATAAACCACTTGGAGGATGATTTTCAGATACTAGACAATCAAATATCCCTTTTAGAAAAACTTTAATGTTGTATCCACAATTCCAATATATCACTGCCGAATGTTTGGCATCATTTGGACAATCACAGATTGAGATATGGAAATTTTAGAGAATTTCACTTTTGACTTTAGCAAGATTTGGTGGCTTATAGAAATCAGTTTCGATGGAACCCATTGAATCCGAATCTGGATTATGTTCCTTGATATTAAATGTTTCCTATTAAATTTTGGACCAGGCCACAAAATTTCAGTCCATTTTAATTCTCATTCTAGTAGCAATGTGCGGATTAATCCACTGTTGTGCTTAGATCCAGCGCAGTTTGGACCATTTTTCGTAGAAATCATCATGGGCCCTCCAAACCACCTCCACCTTCAGTGATATTATCAAAACAAGTACCATTTATATTATTAATAGTAATAAATAAAAAATAATTGAATCGAATATGAAGTTAAAATTGTTATTATTTTTATAATTTTCAATACAAAACTAGTTTATCAAAGTGGTGTAATGGTGAAAAAGAAACAGTGAATCATAGTGCGATCAGTCCACAACCACACAAATTACATATTTATTCTATGAATTTATCAATAGGACCACCAAAACTTCCATGGCCATGTTGTCCCACATCCATTCCATAATGGAAAACATGTATCGTAAACATCAATGTCATTGATGCTCAGCCTTCACCTGTTGATAGGTGTAGCACCATGTCATGAACCCTGCAATATCCTTTTTCACACCTGACCACAAATACTATCATCAAAGGACATGCTACATTTTTGTCAAACCCATATGCACCAGAAACTTCAAGGAAATAAATTCACATATTAGCTCTTCCCATATACTCGTATGCACAACAACCCAATTCCTGAAATAGATAATATCATCTTCATCTATTGTCTTGTTGGAAGGTGACTCCCCACCTTCAGGGCATTCCCTAAAGAAAAAAATTTAATGATCCTCCTACCATCTATCTCTAATCTGGATCAAAAGTGTAGAATCCAATGAAAATGATACGAGAGTCATCTTCTCCTAACACTCATAAACCACAACATGCATCTCAACTTGTAAAGTCATCATATTCCACTCAAAACTAGACTCCTAAACTTCTCGAGTCTTAGTATTCTAGATTAGAGTGTCAGAAAAACAATTTACCTTCCTGGGAATATATTATATCTCAAATTAAAAATAATTCATATACTAAACCAATCACCAATTTCAGAGATTGAAGTCTCAATGGGAGGAAATACAATTAATGATTTTGTGATCTGTATACATAATAAACTTCTTCCCCAAAAGATAATGACTCCCAAACATCAAATAAAAAAACTACTTCCAATTTGAGGTCATTCATAGGGTATTTTTTTTCATGTGTGCTCAACTGCCAAGCCCTATACAACACAACTATATCTACATACATTAACACTACTCCAAGCCCAATCAGAGAAGCATCAGAAAACACCATATACTCCTCCCCTAGCTTGGGTAGGATCAGGATTGGGTATGTTGTCAAGCATTTATTGATCTCTTGGTTAAAATTATCACATGATTCAAACCATTCAAACTTTACTCCAATTTTATTAAATCCAAAAAGAGGTGCATACAAATGGTAAAAGTCATGAATGAACCTCCAAAAATATCCAGCTAATCCCAAAAATCATGGAATGTGAAAAACATATTGGGGTACCCCCATGAAACCACTATCTGCACCTTCTCAAGGTCCACTAACACACATGCCTCTTAGATTATGTGGCCCATAAAGTGTACCAAATCCATCCAAAACTGACACATTGGTAGCTTGGCGTATAGCCTATGATCTCTCAGTGTACTGAGGATGTTGTTAAGATGTTGGGAATGATCATCATAAGTCTTAGAGTACAAAGGATGTCATCCAAAAATTCTACCAAAAAACAGATATAGGTACAATTGAATTACTATATTCATCATGCCCATAAACACTACTAGATCCTTTTTTATCCCGAATAGAATCATAATGAACTCATAAAGGATATAGATACTTCTACAAGAAGTACGAGGTATTTCATAATTTCAATCTCTCAACTAATGATACCTTGATCTCAAGTCAATCATGGAGAAAAAAAATCTCCCCTTAACTGATAAAATAGATTATCGATACACAAAAGAGGATACTAGTTCTTCACTATTATCCGTTTATACTGCTGGTAATCAACACACAAGCAGAAACTCCCATCACTCTTCTCTGCAAATAAGACTAAATACTACCAATGTGATGTAATCAGATGGATAAAACCCTTATCCATCAACTATTCCAAATGAGACTTAATCACTTAAATCTCTATTGGTTCCATTCTATAAGGTGGAATAGAAACCAGATCAACTCCAAGAATGAGTTCAATAGTAAACATCACATAACTCTCCGGTGGAGGCCATGAAAACTCCTTAGGAAACACATCCTAGAGTCTTTCCACCATGGCTGTAATGAAAAACTATTTCACATCCCCATCATCCAAAAAATACATTCCACTTGGTCGGTGAGCTCCCCCAATTATTGATGAAATGACCCTGTATGACCTACCTAGATATCCCAATCTCCACGATGAATATATTTTTCACCCTAATGAGATGTAAAAATTCACTCTTATGAGGTAAAAATCCATACTAGATTGGTATGCCACTAACCAGTCCATACCCATAATTATCTCAAAGACTTACATATATATAATGCAAAAATCCAAAAGGAAGTGATACTCCTCAACTTGGAGAGAAAATACCTTTCACAAATAAAGGCATCTTAACCATAATCCCAAGGGTGTATCTATTGTGATCACCCCACTCTCTAAATCTAATTTTAGTTTCAACCCATTAAATTTTTTTTCTGATATAATTAAATGAGAGGAATCAAAATAATATAAGGCACTAACTAGTGTAGAATCTACAAGAATAGTAACTATAACTTTCAATGGTTCATCTTCACTATAAAAAAGTGTATGCTAAAATAAATGAATTTGTCTAGACCCTCATCCTTTTGATAAAAACTGATTCCCCTAAGTAGTACATCTCTATTGATACATGATCTCTTTCCCAAAATCAGTATGTCCACTGCCTCTACTGCCATGGCCAGTAGAGCTCCAGCTGCAAGGATGAAATGGTGTGGAGGATCACCTTTATACACTCTATTTATACCCAGATACTCCTTCAAAACCAATATATCATTGGTTCCGGGAGAGCCACTATAGATTTCCCATCCTGCCACAAGATTGGCACTCTACCTATGGTTGAGGGAAATGACTTTGATAGTGGCTGAACCTACAACACTGGTGGAAAAGCAATTGTTTATTGACATGAGTATTGGATCCTTACCCATATACACTATTCTTTCCATTTCTTTGTCCAACATTCCCATAGATATTATTCCTTACCTAAAAATACATAACCCCTGACCATCTAGTAGAAATCACCTTCCTTCCACTGGAAGACTTTTTTAGGTTCCCCTAAAATATGAGAGCTGGGTCCTAATTATCATAAAAAATATTTAGTAGAAAGTTATAAACATGGGTCTTAATCTAACATTTATGTCCATATTGGAAACCTGTTGACATAGATATCTCATCCCCATCCAGTTCTGGAGAAAAGTGCTTTAAGTCAGTTAAGATACCAGCATAGTCCATCACAAGAATAATCCCTTGAGTCCCCTGCATGAAGATAGCTATCCTCTCCTATCTCTGTGTTTATAGATAAAAGTGATACTGGAAATTTTCTAAAAAGGACTTCCATACCAGGTCAAACATACTCTTCACTACCCTCTCTAGGTATCTCTCTATGAACTAAATCAAGTTCGAAAATTTCTCACAAAACTTCCCTTCAAAACCTTCACCCGACACTATTGGTGCCTCA
The DNA here is from genome assembly GCA_963277665.1 of Viscum album. Taxonomy (NCBI): domain Eukaryota; kingdom Viridiplantae; phylum Streptophyta; class Magnoliopsida; order Santalales; family Viscaceae; genus Viscum; species Viscum album. Next base: position 1,225,258,953 of record OY728159.1, read on the forward strand.
GGGTCCACTTCTAGTGGATAATTTCTATCCATAACTTATTTTCATCCTATCAAAAAGCATCATCTTGGAGGAAAATATCTATAATTTGAAACACTCATCTCATGAAACATAATACCACCTTAAAAAATTTAACAAGTGTAATTATCATCAAGTCATTATATGTCATTCTTCGACCCCTGTTAAATGGTCCAGATGAAGGTGTTTTCACTACCCTTATCCATACCACATCTAGGCCATGGTTATCAAGGGTAAACTCATTCTCAAATTAACATTTTCATTAGAAACATATTTATTCACATTTTCATCATTTACAATTTTCTATTTCATGTTAGGCACCACAATAGTTAAATTTCAAAAGAAAGGAAATACATTTCCATTTCAACAACTTACCCAAAAACATTTTTCCTCTTGTGTTCTAAAATATGATGCATGTCATGCAATGATCATGATTTCCTTGAAAAATTCTTGCATACTCAAATCTCATGCAATACCGTACAATGGGTAAAATATCAGAAAATCTCAGAATCAATAATCACATCACAGAACAAGTGCATTACCCAACGTGAAATAACATTCAACTATAATATCACACATCAATTAAAACAACACCACCATGGTTCTTCTTGTTTCCCTTGTTCATGGATGATCTAATCCCATGAATGATCTCATGCAAAAGGACCAAATATTCCTTGTCTCATCTCAAGATTTACCAAATATTAAGACAAAATAAAAGAAATGAAAATTGGGCTCTGATACCACTTTGTAACTGTTGGAGCCATGACTGTTCTATATAAGAATTGGAGTTTGGTTTGTGTTTGTTGTCAATCCTCAGTGGAAGTTCAGAATGTGTACCAGTAAAGTGATCATACAGTTCATGAAGACAACATTATTGAAGGTGGTGCAGTTTCCCAGTGTTAGCAAAATTTTTGGGGCTCAAAATCTAAAAATGAGGACATGGATTGCTGGTAAAAGGAAGTGCATGAAAAGAGGAAGTGGTACGCAAAAAAGGAGGGTTGTGTGCGAAATATCTGAGTTGGGCGCAAAAAAGTGCGGGTTTGTGTGAAAACAGCGTGGTGCGCGAAATTGGGGAACAAGGTTTTTTGCGCAAATAGTTTTTTAGAATCAAAACAATGAAAAATGGCAAAGGCATGGGCTGCGCGAAATATCTGGTGATGTGTTCAGAAAACAATACCTGCGCAAAACAAATTGCGCACCAGATGATATTTTTTCACGCCAAAGGGGATTTTGCACGTAGGGGTCTCAGACGCCTATAAATAAGAGGTGATCTGTCATTCTATATGGTTGAAGACTTAGAGAAGATTAGAGGTCTGATGCGCGAAAAAGGATCACGTAAAGGGGCTTGTGTGAAATATTCTGGATTGCGCCGAAAATTCTGGGATGCACGAAAGAGGAACTGTTGCATGCAAATAATGGGGTTGCGCGTAAAATATTCAGTTGCACGAAAATGGGTGTTATGGTGAGAAATATTTTTCCGCGCGAAAAAGTAAAGTTTGCACGCAATAGGAAGGTATTGCGTGCAAAGGGTTGGTGTTGCGTGCAATTGTCAGTGAAGCTTGTCTGCACATTCTGGTTATCCTCTTCAGTGGTTTTGTGGGTTCTAGTGCATCAATTTTGGACTTGGAGGCAAGTATTGTCTCATGCTGAACCAGAAACAAAGACTTCAATGCAAATCTATTAAAGAGACCTTCATGTATATAAACTGAGTGAGACTTCACCAAAGGCAGTGAGCTAGGGGGAGTCAACAGGAGTGACCTGAGGGAAGCAGTGAGTAATCCGTGAACCTTTGTTAAGGCAGTGAGCCTGGGATAGGATGACTGTTCCTGAACCATTTTAATCCACAACTAGTGAAGATTAGTGGAATTTGGTACGACCAAAAACCTATCAGCATATGCTCCTTGGACATAGCCCTTAGTGGTGAACCAAGTAAAATGTGTTGTGTCATCTTTCTACATGTGAATATTTTCTTTCTGATCCATTTCATCACATAGGGTTAACAAGTTCCTACCAACGTGGGAACAAGATACTTCACTTTAAAAGAAAAATTTGTCACCCTGATTCACCCCTCCCCTCTCAGGGTGTCCCGGGGTCCTACAGTAACATCCCGAACCGGGTGCCACATTCCGGTGCCCATAGCCAATCAATCACTTGACCTAAAGCATTAAATTCCATATGCAAGAGGCTACCATGTTATAGTGAGGGTCTAATATAAATCACGGAGAGACTAAAAAATCTTTATTAGAGTAATAAATTAACATAAATAAATAAATAATAAAAAACTGATAGAACCGAAAACCAATCCAAAATAGTATCTCATGATTATCAAAACATAAATACAATATCCAAAACTGAAAAGCAGATATGTCATTCCAAGTATGTGTCAATTTTAATAATGTGAAACCCAATATAAAGTCACTAACACTTCCAAAGTGGATCCCAAATCATGTTCGGTTCTATCATTGATGCATCATCCCAACTCAACCATCTAACATTAGAATTTTCCTTTATGCTACCCTACAAACATGAAGTCTATTAAGGTATCACTCAAGCATCCCAAGTAGGGTGTGAGTACAACTCATTAAGACACCACCAATTGTGTCTAAAGAAATATCTATTCAAAATGGTGTATGCATTTGTATAAATAACAATGTACAATGCATGATGTAAATAATCATCACTTTCCATTATTCTTTATTTAGACACATAAACACCTAGGTTTTAGAGGACACTCAAACCCTAAATACTTGCTTCATCCCATGATGGAGCCTGAACCACATCACAATACCATTATCATCATTTTATCATTAAATTTCATCACATTCTATGTCCAATTGGAACTATAGTCCAATGCGAACTCATGGGTGTGGAATGTCATGTCTAAAACCCCTTGGGTATTTGGAGACCCAGTCTATATCACACACCTTATCAATCAAATAGGTATTTATAGCCTCTATCCCTATCCCATACCCATCATCTCATAAGGGTATTTGGAGTTTCAGTCTCTACCCAAAACCTCTTTTAACACCATGGGTATTTGGAGTATTAATCCATTCCCCACACACAAATATCACTTTAATCACACACAAATATATCATATATCACATCAATCATGGTTAATCAATATTAAACCTATTATAAAACATCACTTCATGATATTCTATTTGAATTATCAAAAAAATTCACAACGAATACTTAAATCACATAAAAATAATATGGGAAATACACATTATTAAGATATATATATTTAGCCATTTTACCCATTAATTAATCCACAAATTAATTAATCAAAATCCATAGTCCAAAAATAAAATTTATTAATTAACCAATTAATTAATCCATACCAATTTTCAAATTACACAATCCAATAATTGAGCAGTATAATAACCTCATCAATTAATAAATTCCAAAATCATAACAGGCCATTAATTAATTCATCAATTAATTATTCCCATTACTCGATACCAATACCTCATAAATTCCATAATTATATCATTATTCTAATTAATTAAAAATTAATTAATCCAAATCAACCAAATTTGTAACACAATAATTCCCTTTAATTAATTCACAAATTGATTAATCCCATTCAATGTTTCCATAAATTAATTAATCAATTAATTTGTTCAAATAACGATTCCATTTCACAATGTGAAAATTGAATTCTAACAAACCATACACACAATTGAAATCAACACTATAATAAATGAATGTAGACCACCAAACTGAACTCGTTGATGAACAATTTCCTACTCGAAATTCCCCAAATTGCAACAAAAAGATCAAACCGATGATGAAGAATGATATCTTGAATCAGAACCTTGAAACATGGTAAAATAGAACATGATTCATCAATCATAGTTCTATATCTAATACCAATAGGGAAAAAATCTCTTCAATGTCTTGGATAATAATGGGATAAGGATGTGAAACCAATCAAGATGAGAGAATCGTATCGTTAGGGGTGAATATGTTTGATTCGGGCTTCAAATATTTATGAATGGAGGTAAAAAAGGATTAGAATCCATCCCAGAGTATACAAAAATGTAAAAATCTATTTAGGTTTGAGAAAGGGTCAATTTGGGGTTAATACTAGGGGTTCTTGAATTTAAAATCTAATTTTCAGATGAATTAAAATCATGTGCATAGTTCCCTTGGAAGGGGAGCATGGTTTTCTAAACCATGCACCACTTATTGGGGGGGGGGTTAAACCTAAGAGGGAATATGATTTTTATAACATTGTTACATCTATGTAAATAACCTTTGTTTGGGTTCACATGGTTTTCTAGGATGGGTACATGGTTGGGAAAACCATGAACTAACCGTGGACAACCCCTCCTCCTTCCAAAAAATTCAAATTTCCACAAAAAATCTCCCATGATAAAAACAAAAAAAAATTACTCAAAAGAAGAAGTAATGGTACATATAAATGAGATCAATTCATCTGTAGAAATGAACATGATATTATATAGAGTGAGATAGCGAGTTCATGTGTCTAGGGTAGGGGTATATGATAGTTATGAAGTACTTGGTAGGTTATATAGAGCTGCAACATTTTCCATTTATGTACCTTGATGATGATCTAATGAGGGAGAGACTCTTTGAGGATAGTATATGACATGTTTTTTGATCTTAGGTCAACGTGTTCTGGTTGATGATGATTTCGAAGACAATAAATATGGCACTAATTATAGAGTGAAAACTGAGGGAAACTGGGGGCGCAGAGCAGAGCAGTACATTGTATCAACCTAGTGGTTTAACATCTTCAAGTAAGAAGTTCTATTTTGAGGATTCTCATGATATTAGTACAAGACATGATGTGAGTGATGGAAGTGTAGTTTTTTATCATCAGTGTGATAGATGGAGACACATGAGGAATCAAGTGATCATGACATAGATGAGTGCTGATCTTGCCGCAGGTTGGGACACGTGTAACATTTCTTCAAGACCTCCTCACTAGTAGTGAGTAGTAGGAAGTAAAATCCGAAACTAGGTTTAAGAGTAGGTTTCATAGGTCCATGTCAAGTAGGGAGATAGAGTAGTACCGATCGATCAGGTTGAGGTGGTGGTGGTCATGGTTGAGGCAAGCATGCACTATTTTTTTAGAGACAACAAAGTGGGCCTCATTCAGGTAGTGAGGTTGTGTCATTAGGCCATGGTATAGGATAGATATATTCTATACATCCTACACCAGAGGGGTAGGGTTTCAAACAGTCTATGGTGAGAGGTAAAATCATAGTAGCCTCTACTCTTGTATACTCTCTTTTTAACACAAGTGTGTTACATAGTTTTATATATGTACCTATTTTAGAGATACTTGGACTTCTGAAATGGTTTTATAAGGGTGTTATGATGTTGGAAACTCCAATTTGGATCAAGAATAAGGATTTAATTCATTTCCAGATGTTCCACCTTGAGGTCGGTGTGTGTCACTTCTTCTGGAATCTTTTTGTCATCGGGATGGTTGAGTATGGCATAATATTCGGTATGGAATGGTTGGTGGCTTATCAAGCCAATGTTGAATGCTATCCCTAGAGGGAGAATTTTACAACATCAGAGGAAAAAATTTACACTTACAAGGGTGAATGAAGTTTATAGGTAATACAATATAGAATAGAGAATCGTGGTCTTGGTGGAATGAAAACCCCAGTTTCTCATTTGTAACTAGATAATTAGGGATCTCATTAGGTGGATTTCCTCCAATAGTGGAATGTTTCTGGAATGTTTTCAAAGAAGAATCCTCTAATACCTCCGGAGATAGATGTGGAGTTCTCCCTCGATCTAGTGCTAGGAGTTGCACTGGTATACATTCCTTATTACTGTATAGATATGAATTAGTTGAAGGAACTCAAGAGGTATCTTGAGAATTTTGAGGTAAAGGGGTTTATTTGACCAAGTACATATTCAGGGATTTCTCCTATCCTTTCTATGAAAAATACAGATTGTAACCCTAGGTTATTCATGGATTATTGGAAGTTAAACCATATGATGATCAAGAACCAACATACCTTTCCATATATAGATAATTTTTTTGACTAGATTTAAGGAGCTCGGGTAATATTGAATATTGATTTGAGATATGGATTTCATCAGGTGCATGTTCGACCTATAGACGGACCTCATATATATTTCTGTAGCAGTTATGGTCTATATGAAGATCTTGTTACATTGTTCAGTCTCAGGATTGTGCCATCGGTTTTCATGGTGATAATGAACAATGTTTTCCATCCTTATATAGATTAATTTGTGGTGGGTTTCATGGATGATATCATGGTGTATTGTCACAATTAACATGAACATGTCAAACATCTTGAGATTGTTTTAGGTACAATGAGAGGGAAATAGTTATATGCTAGGATATCATTGTTACGCTTTAGGATGGATAAAATTCACTTCCTAGGTCATATTATCTCAGACAAGAGTGTTAATTGACCATGATAAGGTGAGATATGTAGTTGTGTTAGAGTATACTAGAAAAATATTTGATATTTTTATGTTTCTTGGAGTTGAATTTCTATTAATGGTGTTTCATATATGATTTATCATTATTATCATCAATGGTGATAGTCCTGACTAAGAGGGGTGTGATGTTTTTTGGACAAATACCTATGAGTGACCTTTCATGAGATGAATGGGAGATTGAATTCAGCACCAGTCATAATTGTTACAGAGCAGGGTAATCGCTACACTCTGTATTGTGACACATCAGGTATCAGGATTGCTTTTGTTTTGATATAGTGAGAGAGAGTTGTGGAATATGCACCTCATCATTTGAGGCCACATGAGAGGATCTAATAGAAAAATGATATTGAATTAGTTGTAGTTTTTAATCCATTTTTTGATAAGAGACACTATTTATTGGGAGAGAGTTTTGGGGTGTACACAGACCACAAAATAATCATGTATATATTTACAAAAATGATCTAAATTTGAGTTAGCGAAGGTGAGGTTAGTAATTATTGTATTTTGACTTAGAGATCGCCTATGTGCCTTGAAAGGGCATTAAAATGGCCAATGAACTGAGTATGAGGACTCAGATACAGGTAGTTTAGCAGGCCAGTAGCGAGAGGAAGATTATGGGTTTGTTTTTTGAAATGCACTTTGAGGAGAAAGTTATTCAGGTATAGACTTGTATTTCCTTATTTTCCATTACCGTTACACTTCTGGATAGAGTAAGGATAAGAAATATTTTGGATTCTATGGCCCTACTATTACACGAGAGTGTGGCAGGTGAGGACCCCACTCTAAGTTGAACTATGGGTGACGATGAGCTCTTGCATATCCATGGCCGCGTATGGGATCTAATGGACATAAAAATGAACTAATGCCAGATTTTCATGCCTCAGTTTGTTTGGTGCACCCCAGCATCACCAATATGTATCATGACTTGCACCGTCAGTAATGGTGGCCAAGTTTGAAGTGAGAGGTAGCTGGTTTTATTATGAGGTGTTGCACTTGTCAATAGGTGAAGTTGGAACATCAGCGACTAGATAGAATTTTACATTAGTTACCTATTTGTGTGTGGAAATTAGATGATGTTGTGATGGATTTTGTGTCCGGTTTGCTGAGGTATCCTCAAGGTATTGATGTTATTTTGGTTATAGTTCATATGATTCTCAAGGTTTCTCAACTCCTACCAATAAATGAAACCTTTAGTGTGGTTAATCCATGGTATTTTATATCCATGAGACAGTACTACATCATGGGGTCCCACACATAATTTTTTCGGATAGGGATACCTGATTCACATCATGTTTACAAAATAGTTTTCAGAGGGCGATGGATACATAGGCTCTTCTAAGAAAAACATACCATCCTTAGACTAAAGGCTAGTTAGATTGTACGATACATGTGATTGAGGACAAGTTGTGAGTATGAATCCTATATTTTCGGTCTCATGGGAGAGGTATATATCCTTTATTGAGTTAACCTAATATAATAGATATCGGGTGAAGATACATATGGATCTTTATAAGGCTTTGTATGGTAGCCCATGATGAGCACCCTTGTACTGGTTAGAGGTAGATGAGGTAGATTTACTGGTACTATGTCTCATGCAGGAGAATTATGAGAAGGTATTGTTGATTAAAAAGTGGATGTAAACTACACAGTGTCGATATAAATCGTATAGAAATCACCACAGATTTCCTCTAGTGTTCATGTTTGGGGATCTGGTTTTTTATATATCCCACCGAGCTGAGACATAGACGGATCAATATATATGGCAAGATTTCATCGTGATATGTCGGGCCATTCAATATTAAGGAGAGAGTCAGGCCTGTAGCTTATTATTTGTTGTTACCTCAGAGGTACTGGGCCATCATTGTCATCTTCTTTGTATCTTAGATGTTCCACTATCACTTGGACCCATCTCACGTTCTACATCCAGATGAAGTGGAGGTATAATTATATGGGTCCTTATAGGAGTATCCGATTTGTATCATTGAAAGGAACACAAATTTTTTCTAATGATAGTCACTATTATGACCCTTGCCGTTCACATATAACATTACATGATTTTATGAATAATTATACATCAGAGTAAAATCCAAGAACCATAAAGTCTTGTGTCTTGGAAGACTAGGTACATAATCAAACATTATAAAAACTAATTTTTATTTAAACTCCAAAATGAGCTCCTATATTCCATTATGCGCATACATCTGCATTGGATACCCTGAGGAACACATGAACAATGGGATGAGCTAAAAAGATTAGTAAGGCTTTAGCACATGCAGTACGGGAAAAAGCAGTATTTGCAACGGGTTATTTGCGACAGGATCTCTTCCCGTCGCAAATAACCCATCCAAGAATCTATTTTCGATAGGGAAAGTAGCCCGTCGCAAATAACCAAGTATTTGTGACGGGATTTCACCTCCCATCGCAAATAGTTTCACGCGGCCCGTGCGCCAAACCGCGTAGGTGTATTTGCGACAGTACCCATCGCAAAAAGACTATCGGCAAGTACTATTTGCGACTGGTCCCGTCGCAAATAACCTTTTAACTGCTGACTGTAATTAATGCGAGCGAGGGTAATTGCGACGGGGCCCATCGCAAATACGACCATTTGCGACGGGAATCCCTTTGTTAATAATCCCGTCACAACTAATCTGACCTATATATACCCCCATCAGTTTTTTCCACAAATCATTCAGATCATGATTTCTCTCTTTTTTCATTCTTCAGGTTTAAAGAGAAATTTTTTTAGTTGAGGTTTTTTATACGAGATCCATCGGAGGGCGTCAATATCTTCAGAATATCAAAGTTTAAAGTATTTATATTTTATTTTTTTATGTATATTTTATTTTTTTATGTTAATAATAATTGTTGTTTATTAGTTCGAATTTAATTAGATTTTAGTTGATTTTTATTTATATTTAGTTTTACTAAGAATTTGATATTGTTAGTTATAATTATAAATAATTAGTTATAATTAATATTAATTAGATATAATTAGGAATAAATAGATATAATTAAGAATAATTAGATATAATTAGGAATAAATAGTATTAATTAGTAATAAATAGTTTTAATTAGAAATAAATAGAATTAATTAGGAATAAATGCATTAATTAGGAATAATTAGTATTAATTAGGAATAATTAGTATTAATTAGGAATACTTAGTATTAATTAGAAATAATTAGTATTAATTAAGAATAATTAGTATTAATTAGGAATAATTAGTATTAATTAGGAATAAATAGCAATAATTAGGAATAATTAGGAATAATTAGGAATAATTAGTATTAATTAGGAATAATTAGGAATAATTCGGAATAATTCGGAATAATTAGGAATAATTAAGACTAATTAGGAATAATTAAGAATAATTAGGAATAATTAGGAATAATTAGTATTAATTAGGAATAATTAGTTTTAATTAGAAATAATTAGTATTAATTACGAATAATTAGGAATAATTAGAAATAATTAGGATTAATTAAGAATAATTAGGAATAATTAGTAAAAATTAGTAAAAATGAGGAATAATTAGTAGTAATTAGGAATAATTAGGAATAATTAGGAATGATTAGGAATAATTCGGAATAATTAGGAATAATTTGGAATAATTAGGAATAATTAGGAATAATAAGAAATAATTAAAAATAATTAGGAATAATTAGTAATAATTAGGAATAATTAGATAAAAATTAGTAATAATTAGTAATAATTAGTATTAATTAGTAATAATTAGTAATAATTAGTAATAATTAGTAATAATTAGTAATAATTTGTAATAATTAGTAGTAATTAATAATAATTAGTAATAATTACTGATAATTAGTGATAATTAGTAATAATTAGTAATAATTAGTAATAATTAGTAATAATTAGTAATATTTAGTAATACTTAGTAATAATTAGTAATACTTACTAATAATTAGTAGTACTTAGTAATAATTAGTAATACTTAGTAATAATTAGTAATAATTAGTAATACTTAGTAATAGTTAATAATAATTAGTAATACTTAGTAATACTTAGTAATACTTAGTAATAATTAGTAATACTTAGTAATACTTTGTAATAATTAGTAATAATTAGTAATAATTAGTAATAATTAGTAATAATTAGTAATAATTAGTAATAATTAATAATAATTAGTAATAATTTGTAATAATTAGTTATAATTAGTAATAATTAGTAATAATTAGTAATAATTAGTAATAATTAGTAATAATTAGGAATAATTAGTAATAATTAGTTATAATTATGAATAGTTAGGAATACTTAGGAGTACTTAGGAATAATTAGGAATACTTAGGAATACATAAGAATAATTAGCAATATGTAGGAATAATTAGGAATAATTAGGAGTAATTCGGAGTAATTAGAAGTAATTAAGAGTAATTAAAAGTAATTAGGAGTAATTAAGAGTAATTAGGAGTAATTAGGAGTAATTAAGACTAATTAGGACTAATTAGGAGTAATTAGGATTAATTAGGACTAACTAGGAGTAATTAGGATTAATTAGGATTAATTAGGAGTAATTAGGAGTAATTAGGAGTAATTAGGAGTAATTAAGAGTAATTAGGAGTTATTAGGAGTAATTAAGAGTAATTAGGAGTAATTAGGAGTAATTAGGAGGAATTAGGAGTAATTTGGAATAATTAGGAGTAATTAGGAGTACATAGGAGTAATTAGAAGTAATTAGGATTAATTAGAAGTAAGTAGGAGTAATTAAGAGTAATTAGGAGTAATTAAGAGTAATTAGGAGTAATTTGGAGTAATCAAGAGTAATTAGAAGTAATTTGGAGTAATTAGGAATAATTAGGAGTAATTAGGAGTAATTATGAGTAATTAGGATTAATTAGGACTAATTAGGAGTAATTAGGAGTAATTAGGAGTAATTAAGAGTAATTAGGAATAATTAGGAATAATTAGGAATAATTAGGAATAATTAGGAATAATTTGGAATAATTAGGAATAATTTGGAATAATTAGAAATAATTAAGAATAATTAGAAATAAATAGGAATAATTAGGAATAATTAGGAATAATTAGCAATAATTAGAAATAATTAGAAATAATTAAAAATAATTTGCAATAATTAGGAATAATCTTCAATAATTAGGAATAATTAGAAATAAAAATTATATTATCAATATTTACGAAAAAACAATATTAATATTATTAAAATAATAAAAAATTTATAAAATATTAAAATTATCAATATTCACAACACTACTTGCAAGGTGATCAACCATGCAAGTACAATTATAGAGGTTATATTGGCCATAATGGAAACAAACTTTTTATTGCGCATGACTTCACAATTAACGACCCTTTGAGACTTGAACATGTTAAGAATAGAACATTGGCTATTGTGAATATTGATAATTTTAATATTTTATAAATTTTTTATTATTTTAATAATATTAATATTGTTTTTTCTTAAATATTGATAATATAATTATTTTATTACTAATAATTAGGAAACGAAATCTGCTTGGATAATGAAGGAAAAATTTGTAATCATCTCTACAACGATGATTACCAAATTTCCTTTCATTATTCAAGTAGTTTTCCTTTTGTTAAGTACTGATAAGTATTGAAAAATTAGTAATAAATAGTAATAATTAGTAATAAATTGTAATAATTAGTAACAATTAGTAATAAATGGTAATAAATTGTAATAATTTGCAATAATTAGGAATAATTAGGAATAATTAACAATAATTGGAAATAATAAGTGTGAGAAAGATGGAATTAAATGAGTTGTCAGACAAAAGATTAGCCGTCAATCCACTGGAAATTGTGTCATCCTTAATTAATGATAATTATTAAGTAGTTGTAATTATTTATCTTCTTTTTCAGATAGTTCTTTTATAATTTCAAACTATTCAAAAATCATGATGATTTTATATTTTATGTAGAAAAATATGTAACAAGGAAGTCGACATCAGTCATTATTAGATAATCAATCTTGGATAAATCAGCGCATAAATCCCAATGGTTCTGGTTTAAATCCTGTATATATTGAGAGTGTTGAAGCCTTCTTAGCATTTGCATCATTAAAACCAGAATGTGTTCTAGAAGGCACAATTAAGTGTCCTTGTAAAAAATGTGCTTTGAGAACGTTTGACACATTTGACAAGGTTGGGGGACATCTCTTATGGTTTGGTTTTCAACCAGATTATGTTTTTTGGTATCAATATGGTGAATGCAGTTCCAGAGAAGATCTTAATAACTTGATTCCGGATCCATCATGATTTAAAAATTTATTAAATGATGTTGTAGGTCCTTCTGTGCAATAAACTGAAACCCATGATGATATTGATTTAAATCCTGAGTTTGCACCATCAGAATTTTATGATTTGTTGGGGTTTGCTGAGGATTCATTATATCCTAGTTGCAAGATATGAAAATTAGATGTGATTATAAAATTTATGGCTATTAAATCAGATAATTCAATGTCAAAAAACTGTTTTGATCAGATATTTTCTTTGGATAAAACACTATTACCTGAAGGAAATGTGTTGCCTACAAATTACTATGAGAGCAAGAGGCTGATTCGTAATTTGGGCCTTAGTTATTAGAAGATTCATGCATGTCCAAATGATTGAATCTTATATTCTAGAAAAAATGAGTCATTGGATATTTGTCACACATGTGGATAGTCAAGGTATAAAGAAGCTCAACCACGGATGTCTAGATCGATTCCAGTAAAACAGTTGAGATATTTCCCCCTTACACCCAGGTTGCAGCGTTTATTTATGTCTCAGAACACATCGTCAATGATTTCATGGCACAAAACCAAGATTTCGACTCATAAAATCCTGAACCATCCATCTAAGGGTGATTCATGGAAAAATTTTGACTGCCTGCATCCGTCTATTTCTATAGATGCCCGAAACGTGCGATTGGGTCTTTCTACTGATGGTTTTTGTCCGTTTGGTTCTTAGGGTAGTTAGTATTCATGTTGTCCTATCATTATAAATCCGTAAAATTTGCCTCCATGGATGTTGATGAAGGATCCTTATATCTTTTTGACTCTATTAATCCAAGGACATCTGAAAAAGAATATTGATGTTTATTTGAAACCATTGATTGATGAGTTAAATGCATTGTGGAGTGATGGTGTTAATACATATGATGTTGCTGTGAAACAAAATTTTATATTGAAAGCTACATTGATGTGGATGATTAGTGACTTTCTGGAATATGACATGTTATCTGGTTGGAGTACACATGGTTTGAAATCATGTCCTTACTGTATGAAAGAAAACAAAGCCTTTATGATGATCAGTGAAAAAAAAACATTGCTATTTTGATTGTCACTGTAGATTTCTTCCAACCGATCATCCTTTTCGGAGGAACAAATCTCATTTTGGAAAAAGTACAATTGGAAGGGATGAACCTCCAAATATGATCTCATGTACAAAGTTAAAATAAGTTTTATTTTCATTACCACCATCACATTTGGACCAACAGTAAACCAAAAAAAATTCACGGCTTTGGGAAAAACATAATTGGAAACATAGCATTTTTTTGGATCTTCCATATTGGTCTGATTTTTTGGTCTACTACATCTTGGATTTTATTCATATTGAGAAGAACTGTTTTGATAATTTATTTTTTACAGTTTTGGATACACCAGGTAAGACCAAAGATACTATAAAGGCATGATTAGATCTTGCCCAAATTTATAGGTGACCAGAACTTGAATTATTTGAAAATGTCAAGTCACAGAGGTTAATGAATCCAAAAGTAGCTTATACACTATACAAAGAGAGTCACTTATTATTTTGTCAGTGGATTGCATATTTGAGACTTCGAGATGGTTATGCTTCCAATTTGGGAAGATGTGTTAAGAAAGGTTATATTACTGGATTAAAAATTCATGACTGTAATGTTATAATGGAAAGGCTAATGCCGATTGGATTTAGAGGTTTGTTGAATTCTATGATTTGGGATTTGATAACAGACATATCATATTTTCTTTGAGACATTTGTGCAGCAACAACAGACTATGATGTGCTAAGAAAACTGACAGAAGATGTTGCTGTAATTATATGTAAACTGGAAAAAATCTTTCCGCCGGATTTCTTTAACTTAATGGAACATCTTATATTAAATTTTACACATGAAGATAAATGTGGAGTTCTAGTATAGTTTTAATTGATGTACCCATTAGAGGGATGAATGTAGAAATTGACAAAAAAAATACATAACAAAGCATCCGTTGAATGCTTAATTGCTGAAGCTTATTTGTAAGAGGAAATTTCTTTTTTCTGCTCTCATTATTTTTAATGTCAATATCTCTCAAAACAGAATCGCATGGGGCGAAATGAGGGTAATCTTAATGACAAAATGGACAATCAATTAACAGTTTTTAATCAGCCAAATCTTGGTTTTGATGGAGTTCATGAAGGATGGATTTCAGATGATGAAAATCACAGAGCTCATACATACCTTCTGCTCAACTGTGAAGAAATGACATCATTTGTCATGTGAGTTCTTCTATCACTTATTCTATAATTTATGTTACAGTATTTAAACTTATTTTATTTGTAGGTTATATGATAATCATATCATGAAACAACTTCTACAAATTACAG
This sequence comes from Viscum album, assembly GCA_963277665.1. Lineage (NCBI taxonomy): Eukaryota > Viridiplantae > Streptophyta > Magnoliopsida > Santalales > Viscaceae > Viscum > Viscum album. The sequence goes on from OY728159.1 coordinate 1,225,274,032, forward strand.
CAGCACCTATTGAAGAACGCAGAGAAAAAAGATTTTCTCAATGGTTTCAAAAACTAGTAACATAAATTATTGATGGTTTAATATCAATTCTGTTTATCATTTATTATATTGATAATTGTTTTTCAAATTTTCAGGTGTCTCAATATGCTGATAAAATTGATAGGCGACTATGTATATTGAGTAACCCACTATCCAAAATGGTTAAATCTTATAATGCATATGTGGTGAATTGTTTTCGATTTCATACACATGCATACGGGGAATAAATAAACAATTAACAGTGGAGTTTACTTGAGAGGATCACATCACAGAGAAACTAAAGTTGACTTTTATGGCATTTTGGATGATTTTATTGATCTATGTTATCTAGGACAAAATTACATAATTTTTTTTAAATTTCGGTGGTTGGATACTGAGAGAGGTTTACGTGTTCATCCAACTCATGGAATTGTCGATATTAAATATAAAAGTCTTATTATAGTAAATGAACCATTTTTACTGGCTCAACAGGCACATAAAATTTATTATGCAAAGTACTGTGCTACTTTAAGAGACTTGAGCTATTGGTGGAGCATAATAAAAATGAAATCTCAGGAAAATTAGTTTACTCAAACTGAATGTGGTTCCCCTGAAGTGGAAGGAATTGAAATTTTTCAAGAGATGGATCAAAATCCATCTGATTCACAAAGAGACGTGAATATCGACGATGCCACACCACAATTAAGGATTGATGGTGATGAAGATATTAATGATGTTATAAATGAATTTGAAATGACAGGAGATGCTGAAACTAAAACTCATATGGATATTGATGATGTATAGGAGGATGATGAAGACATTGACATTGAAAGATATGGAGAAGAGGTGGAAGATAAACATTGTCATAATTAAATGCTCGTTATAATCATAACTAATATATATATATATATATATAATAGTTATTTTCAACTATCTGCTAAAAACAATCATTTTTTTGTTTCAGATGTACTCTAATCTATTGCATTAGTTGGAGGAGGCTGAGCTACCTTTGGATGATGAGGATGTGGGATCAACTGACCATTATCCTACTGGTGGTTCAGGAGGTATGCGGAGGGGGTGTGATCTTGCGCAACTGATGATTCTTGACCCTATCCCTGAGCGACGTCCACATCTTGGTTTCGATCCATGCACACAGAGGTATGGTAACCTGTATATTTTAGTTATATTTCATTAATTTATTTATATATATACTAATTGTTTAATTATTTATTCCTTTTTCACAGTTTTCATCTTGTAGCTATTGGAAAGGGGAGTGCTATATTGCACAATTATTTTTCTCAGCCATAGATCACATGGGAACATATTTCGGTTGATGTGCGACGCGACATGTTCCAACATTGGCTGGTACGTAAATAAATAATATTTATTTTGAAATTTATTTTATTAACAACTTGATATTATAAATTATTTGTAGGGTTTATGGAATCCTATCGATGATAGCACGCTTGATGCTATCCACACGGCATGGCATGATTCTATGTGTGACCGTTTTTGCAAGTTTTTGTACAATTTGAGAAGGACAACCATTAAGAAAGTAGGGGTGACAGAATTTGATGACTCGGGTAGAGCCCACTAACCAGAGTACATTTCATCTCACGTTTGGGATGGATTATGTTTACACTGGTTGGGTGGTGGATTTCAGAGGAGATCTTCAGCAGGACGACAGAATCATGGGAGACAGGAGGTGACGCATCAAGCTGGTAGTTTTACATTCAGTTTTCATAAATTGCATATGATAAGTATATTTTTTAAATATTTTATATAACTTAAAATATAAAGAGTTTATTTTATAATTCTATTAGCAGTCGAGCATCCCGATATTATGAAGTTTGACGTTTATCGGAGGATGTACAGTGATCCAACTACTGAAGATATTAGAGGTGATCACCAGCATCAGATTATAGTTAGTATTATTTTCTCAGTTTAATAATAAACTGTATATAATATTTTGACAATTTTAATTTTAAATTGGAATTGAAGGAGTCATATGAGGTTGAGACCTCTCAGACAAAGGCTGAGGGTCAGGAGGAGACGACTGAGCAGACCAGTGCTCACCATTTCGAGGAGGCGGCATGGATGCAAGTGACACAGCATGGCTTTGAGAAGGGCAGAGTAGTTGGCATCGAATATCATTTGACTTTTGGTACATATTATGGTACTACTACAATGTCGGCGTCCACCTCGAGAGGAGCTCGTGGAGAGGCATCATCTTCTGGCTCACAGTATGAGGAGCAGTTGCGAGCTCTGGCTGAGCATATAGAGACTTTGCAGAAGTTGGAAGAAGAGATGTGTCGGCGGCAGCAGTAGCAGGAGCAACATTATGAGGAGAAGATGTGTCGATGGAAGCAGCATCATCACGAGTAGATGGAGTACATGCGCCATCTGACTCATATTTTAGGGATGGAGTTTCCTTCACCATCTCCTTCAGCCTCTCCACCTCCTCCAGAAGACGACACCCCTATTGTTTTTTTATGTTACAAATATTTGAATATAACATTGTAATATGAATTATTTACATTTTCTATCTTTTATATCGGTATAAATATTACATAATTTAATTTTTAATATTTTATTATTTTTTTGTGAATATTTAGAATTTTAATAATTTTTATTTTTTTATTGTTTTAATAATAGTAATATTATTATTTCATTAATCGTAATTTTATTAAATTTTATTTTTTTTAAAATTAATTTATTATTTGCAACGGGACCTTTTGTGGCAGGGTACTGTCACAAATAGTCTAACTAAATATTTTTAAAAAAATATTTGCGACTGCCAATTAGTACCGTCGCAAATAATTTTTTGTGACATGCCCGTCACAGAAAGTGCTATATATATATATATATTTTGCGATGGGACGAGAGGCCGTCGCAAATAGTTTTTGCGATGGGCCCATTGTGAAAACGTTCACGTATATATAATACACATAATCAGAAGCTTATTTGCAATAGAGATGTTTCCTGTCACAAAAAACGTGCTTTGCGACGACATTTTCTGCAACAGGCTATTCGCGATGGGGCCCCGTCGCTAAATCCAATTTTCGACGGGATCCCGTCACAAATGGTCCGTCGCAATTACCAAGAATTCCAGTAGTAATGGGTCAAAAGGCATGGAATAATGATAAAAAAAGCATGGAACATATGGAATCATAACATATAAATATAGTATCATATAAACATGTAATCATAGTAATCTGACAGAAACATAAAACATGACTTTAGTATGAGTCAAGGCTAACCACCAAGATCATTTCACATAGTAGAACAATCCAAGGCTAACCGCTAAGACCGTCATACTTAACATCTCATGAGACTTAAGTTTAAATAATGCATTAAATTACTATCTAGGTGCACCCATCATAACATGTTCATGAATATGATTTCTATATATATAATCATATATAATCAATCATACTTAATCATAAGGGAAACCAGAGTGAGAAATGGGTATCACATTCATGTCATAAAGCATAATGAATGGGCGTACCATAAAAGTGTCCATGGGAGAAAATAATTAAAAAATACCTGGTCATTAATAAGTTAAAATAGTAATATAGCATGGTAGGTGATGTAAAACAAAAGTGAAAACATGTAAAACGAGTAATTAGGAAATTATTAGCATTAAAACATTTTGGTGTGGTTTTAAAGAAAATACTAAATAGAATTTAAAATATAAAAGGGAATAATCGGTTATATAAAAATATAAGTGAAACAAGAATGTTTTAATAATAGAAAAACTGATTTTATAAATACATTGGTGGATTAAAATGGAGGATAGAGTGCCCTTGAAATTGTGTAAGAATTTGGGTTGTTCCCTCAAAATTGGTTTTCTTATCGGGAAGAATTAAGGAGGGAATCACATAAAAAACATGTATATCCCCCAAAAAAATGATGGATGGATCATGAAACATGAGTTAGGAGCATATAAATAGTATGTAGAAGTTGTGAATAAAATTAAAGGACAAATTCATTTGGGTAAAAAGATCATTGGAGGAACCCGAAGGAATAAAGGTGGTTCAGGTAGAATCCCTTACCAAATATCTGTATGGTATCAGTTGTACTTAGAGGATTTTTAATTAGAGAGAAATGAATTTATAATATTTTATACATCATGAGGGTACTATGGGGAAGGTGATTAATCATACCCCAACATTAGTAATTATACATAAAATGGAATAACATAGAGGAAATTCTTGAATAAAAGTGAAATAGAGAGGACACCTTATGAAAATTCCGCAGCCTAATGACATCGCATAAAATTTCATAAAATTAATTGATGAGAGAAAAAAAAGAAAATTATCATATGGAAATTAAAAGGGTAGTAAGAGGGATACATAATATCAAAACCCAATATATGAAAATGGGAATTCAAAGAGATTACATAAAAGAAGTGTTGACTAAAAGAAGAGGGTGAAAGGGTCCCTTACCTTGTAGAGTAACTCCTAAAACATGAATTTTGGGACCTAGGGGGCTTGAATACAAATTTGGATGGATAATAGAGATGTAAAAACACCCCATATTTGAGGATTATGGATATTTAATGAAATAAAGTTAAAGGAAATAATGGGTATTTATAGTAAAAGAGAGAGAAAGAGAGTTTTTTTATTAAATTCATAGGAAACCTCATTATTGTTTTTTAGAAAACGATGGGCTTTCCCATGGTATTTTCGCATGGAATTAGCCACTTGGGACACATCATATCATATTTTACTGTACAAAAGTTGACCAGAATTTTATTTAAATTATTACATCATTATGATGTCATTAAACACATTGAAAAATCAATACTGTATTTTTTACTATTAACAAAAAATGAAAGTATTTTAGAAAAAATCCGAAACTTCACTATAAACATTTTTTAATGTGTATAAGTAAAAAATGAATTCTTTTTCTTGAAATAAAATTCTAAAAAATGCTAATTTAATTTTTAATTAAAACCATAATTTATTCAACAAAATCAACATTAAATCAATGACTTATTTTATAACACCTTGAAAAATTAATTAGGGTCCTTTAAAATTATCTTATAAACATAAGACAATAAATTATAAATTTATGATTAAATTTTTTAAAAATACATTTCCATTTTAAAATTTAAATTAATCATAAAATTGTAAATAAAATATTCTTAACTTACAAAATACCAATTCTTATAATATGATTGGTTTTTCACATTTAATATGTCTAAATTATATTTATACTTTCATGGGTGAAGTTTCTATTTTTTAGACGATTAATATTCATAACTATTCAAAAAGGTATGTTACTATTCATAAGGGTATGTAACTATTCATCAAAAATTATGTTTGTCTTATCAAACTACAAGTAAATTACTGATCACAATTGTAGAAGTCCCATTTTAGAAATTCAAATCTCATAATGGACAAAATTATGTTTAAAGGTCACATAGTACTTAGTAGTTCATTGTGATGTGATTTCATGTGATTATATAACATTTTTATAAGAAATAAATTTTCATTGATAAAAAATTGGGTCCTAACATTCTTCCCCCTTTAGAAATTTCTCCCTTGAAATTCTGTTTTACATTCTATGCCATAAACCGGTGCAGGTACGTTTCCTTCCTTGATTCCTCTAGTTACCATGTTGCCTCTACGTACTTATGGTTCCACCATATGTAAGAACCCAGATCTTTATTTTCAGGTATGTTTTCTTTTTCTGGTAGTTTTTGAGAAAAAGAGGAATTTTAAGAAATGTTCGAAGTACACACTGTGTACTCGGTTACCACGGATAGCCGTGTGCTGGCCGTGTAGCGGCCATGCACATGACCATGTGGTGGGTGACCTGGAAGTTGTCTAAAGTGGAGTACAAAAATGGAAAGTACAGATCTTGTAATTCCAAAGTACACGCCACATATTTTCATTTTTATTAAACGTACCCAGGTCGTGTCTAATTTCCAGAAACACCTTCTTATAGGTTTGGTTCAACCAAGAGCTCTCGTACGGCCACGATCTTCCTCCGAGCCCTGGACCAAGCATCCAATCTCAGACTTGACCGCCGTCGATTGCATTAGGATCACCTCAGTATTCCCTTCCTTCTTCTTGATCTTCGTTTCATGATTCCTCTTCTTTCTCATGTTATCATCTTTTGAATGTTTTATATTTTTTTGTAGATCTTCAGAGTTATAAGCTGATTCAAGCTGTGAGACTCAAGTATATTGATCTTCCAACCCCGAGGTAAGTGGTTTGTGCCTTTCTGTTAAAATTCTGTGAGTTTTATGTGAACATTTTCCCAATACCCATGAACGGGGTATTGCACGTTTAATGTGTTAGCTCTATTGTTTTCCTACTATGCTTGTATGCTTGAGTATAGGTTAATTGAATGTGAATATAGTTAATTGTTATTCTTTGGATGTCTTTACCCATGCATGATTTCATGTTTTGACCACTGGGTCTAGTTTTCCTCTTAGGCTGCAGTTTACATTCCCATGCCTAGTTGTAGGATGGTGTGATTGTTCTAATATGATGATATGTTGTAGACTGCTATCCAAGTAGTTCATGATGTTTACTTTGGCTGATACACATTTTTATACATACTTGACTTACACAGGTCCATGAGAACCTGGTGTAGTAGGCCATATGGATAATGGACGTAAGGGCTTCTCCAGAGTGTCTGTTTTGTTGTTACGATGTGAGACCATATGGGGAATTGACGTAAGTGCTTCCTCATAGTTTTTGTAGTTCTTTGACGTGGGCCATAGGGGGAATGTGACATAAGTTCTTCCCCGGAGCACCTTCAGATAAGATATGAGAGTATATGAGGAATTTACAGTGAGTGCTTCCTCATAGAGTCTATGCTTAAGCTAAACCAGAGGGGTTAGACTGAGTGTACTCCCCAGAGGGTTGCTTGTACTTTTTAGGTAGGACTAGTGGGGATAGGTTGTGAGTACTTCCAAGAGGGTTACCTGTTGTGTTATCCTATTGCTTATGTTTCTAGGTTGGACTAGAGGGGATAGGCTGTGGGTACTTACTTGAGGGTTACCTTTTGTGATTATCTTCGTTGATTATCTTTTGCTTGATATGTGAAACTGTGGATTGTTACTGCGGAGTTCATCCTTGTTTATTGATTTCTGTACTTTACCTGTGATATATTCATTGAATGTTAGGCACAAATCTTGTGGTGATTTACTATTGGGATTTAGTCTCACACCCTGTTTGGGTCATTCTTTGGGTTCCAAACAGATTATATTCTTGCAGTTATAGATAAGGGAAAGCTCCCTTCTACTTCAAGTACTTGATTTATTGTGGTGCTAGAGAGCATGGGACCAAGATATGTATTGTGATGCAGAGGACCTATTTATCTGTTTTTTTGGTACTTTGGCTTAGTACTATTTTGTATTTCGACATTGTGATATTTTGGCTATTTTCCTAGACGTTTGTATCATGCATCATTCATATATATGTGTTTCCCAATTTATTATTTACATTCTTCTGCTGTTTACTTTTGTATGGATTATTCCTTCTTCCGCTATTTCTATTTGTTTTACTTATGTTGTGTTACTCTACCAATGAGGGAACAGTTTCTCCACTATCACACCCAAGGCCTTCACTTCTAGTCGACAAACTCTGGCGTTCAGGTAAATGCACTTGAGGCCATGTGACGAACCGGGTACGAGGCACCTATGGGTGACTTCCAGAACCGGGATGTTACAAAGTGGTATCAGAGGAATTTTTTTTCTTGTCTTACTATTTGGAGCCTATAGCCATGGATAGGAAGGAATATGTACTTGGTAATAAACTATACGTGAGAGTAGCTAACCCTTGTACAAGGAAAATCCAATCTACCTCGTTGTTATATTTTTTTGTTTTGCAATTATTGTAGGAGATTGGATTTTACCTTAAGTGATCAACATGTTTTGTGATGTTATTGTTGATGTTATTGAGGTTCAATTTATGTTACAACCCAGTGAGATGAGGGTATTCCATCTCATGCATCATATAGGCACTTTCTAGGAATCACATGTCAAGCATTCTTGCCATGCCATTTAGGGTGCATTAACAATTGCAGGTTGTTGTGATAGATGTTGTGATAGAGATGCATGTTGTTTTGATAGTTTACTTGATAAAATACCCGCTTTTTGATAGGGTATTTTTTGTGTAAGGTTTTGTTCGAATGAATGCCAAAATCTGGTTCTTGAGTTGTTATGGTCCCTCATTGAATGGAATTTGGTGGATCATTGAATTTTTTACCTTGTTTATAACATCTATAAGATTACAAGCATTGATTTGAGGGGAGTATGGGCCCTCAAAGATCATAATTTGGCATTTTAATGTTTGTATTAGTGTTTTTATGGGCTCCAGAGAAGTTTCTGAGGTATTCTGTCTAGAAAAACCTAGAATACATGCCATGTAGTTTGACTACACGCCATGTGTTCTTCTGTTCGGGAAGAAACTGTTTTCTTTAAGTACAATCCATGTACCATATTTACATGCTGTGTAGTCTCTAACCGTGTCTTAGACTGTGTTGTCAGGGACACAGGGTTTGGAATCTTTGGTAGGACACGCCGTGTACCAGATGTACACGTTGTGTTGTGGAACTGTGTAACTGGCCATGTCACTAACAACAGAAGTCATTTGAGTCCTTTCTAACACACATTGTTTCTGTCTGGAACATGGGCTGTAGATTAACCTGAGTACTCGACCGTGTAATGAAAAAAACGGGTCAAAAAAATCTTCTTAGTACACACTGTGTCTACCTGGAACACGCCGTGTAGTGTGTGTTGTGTAACCGGCCATGTATCTAACAACATGGGTCAGTGAGGTTCATCTAGTACACGTCGTGTTTTTCACTAACACACCATGTAGTCTCTTATAAGGAGAACCGTGTGGCTTAACCGTGTAGAAGTACTCGGGTAGGGGAAGAGGATTCAAGTACCCACCGTGTGTATGGGGTGTTACATGACCAGTTCTGGCAGGAGTACACACCCATGTGAATGGCTTAAGGGAACATGCTGTGTATGGGTTATACATGCCGTGTTTTCATGTTTTGGAAAAACTCAAATGTTTTACCTCTCCTGTTCCATTATTATACTTTCAGTTATCATTATTTCATAATCTTGATCTAAGGTGTGCATTTTAGCTTGCAGATTCATGCCGCCAAGACGTCCTTCGGTTGTACGCTAGTTGCAGGGTAGTGATCAGCCACCAGATATGGATGATCAGGGACTACCTGTAGATCCTCCCATTATGCCAGTCTTGGCACCAGATATTATACCGGACGTAGGTGCTGATGCACAGTTCATGGAAGGCTTTATGAGGATGATTAATACCTTTTAGGGAGCACCGCCTCCTGCCCCGTCAATGGCAGAATTGACACTGGTCATTCAATAGTAGCATCCTCTCACATTATCAGGGTATGGTGGACCCTAGACTGCATAGTCATGGATAGAAGCCATGATGATGTTTTTTGTGCATTTGGAGATGCCTCCAAAGAGGGGGGTCAAGCTCTATATATATATGCTTTGGGATTCTGCCAAGAGATGGTGGGATGTGATCTCACAGGTGGGAAATGAGCAGGTTATGACTTAGGATGAGTTCTAGTGTATCTTCTATGACTATTTCTATCCAGATACCTTGAGGTCCGATCAAGCCCATGAGTTTTTGAGTCTGGAGAAGGGTACTCTTTTGGTTATGGAGTATTCCTCTCACTTTTCTGAACTATATTGTTTCACGCCTATTCCAGAAGGTAATTAGTTATTCCTGGAAAAGAAAATTGAGGATTTTATGAGGCACAACATTCGATCATAGGTGAACATCTTCAGGTTGACTTCTATCACTTATATCCTCAACCTGGAACTGACCATCGAGTGCAATTTGAGATATTCTGAAGTTGTGAGCCAGGGCGGCTTTACATCTGGAGTTAGTATTCTTCCTATTGACAGTAAGAAGTGTCATAGGGAGTCTATTCACGGAGATCCAAGGTGGTGAGATACTCTTTCTAGTAGTCAGGTGGTGTTATACCAGTGAGTAAAGAGTGGGTATATGAGGACACACTACCCGATAAACCCAGTGGAGGGCCGATCATGCGGAAAGATGGGTCATCTTCAGCGCTTCTAGCAGATCTTCTCACTAGTATCTAGTGACAAGGGTTCTTCTATGACTCCTCGTTCAGGAGCAGCACCACTAGTTTCTCACCATTTTGGGAATCAGAGTTCTTCTGTCTATTCAGGCCGAGGTGGAGGTCATGGCTGTGGTAGCCGGTCACTTGTTTTTTAGCAACAACTAGGTGGATCAGCTCAGGGTGTCCAGATAGGGTCATAGGACCGCAGTACATGTCAGACTTTTTCAATGGAGAAGACCCATCAAGAGCATGATACCAAACCTTCTACAGTTCGAGGTACGATCTTAGTAGCCTCAGTTTTAGCTTCTGATCTTTTCGATACAGGGGATTTCCATAGCTTTATATCTGTTGTAGTTGTGGAGAGCCTTGGGCCTTGAATCTTTTCTCATGTTGATATTTTGACACTAGACACTCCGTTGGGGACTAGAAAGATAAGTGTATGTCAGTGCACGGAGTTCCCTCTAGAGGTTGGTGGGGTCACTTTTTATGGGACCTCTATGTCCTAGAGATGACAGGCTATGATTTCATTCTTAGAATGGACTGGCTAGTTCCCTTCCAGGTAGTCGTCAACTGTTATCGCCATAGGGTGAGTTTCATATCACCAGAGGGTGGATCTTTTTTTCATAAGGGAGAATGGGATTTCTAGGCGATCAGAGAGGGACCCAAGCATCATGGTTTGGGAGGAGTTACAACCTAATTTTCTAGTCTATATCTGGACAACCAGGTTATTTGATGGATGAACTTTCCCCTAGTGGTGGATGGTTTTAGAAATGTCTTTCTAGAAGACATTTTGGGTTTTCCTCCGGAGCGTGAGGTAGAATTCTCTATTGAGCTTATGCCAGGAGCGACACAAGTGTTCATTTCTCCTTATAGGATGGCTACACCAGAGTTACAGGAGCTCAAGAAGTAGTTGGAGGAGTTGTAGGAAAATGGTTTCGTTCATCCCAGTACTTCTCCTTGGGTTTCGCTAGTCCTTTTTGCAAATAAGGAGGATGGTACCCTTAGGAATTGTGTGGATTGTCAAAATTTGAACTAGTTGACGGTGAAGAACAGATATCCATTACTGAGGATTGAGGATGCCTTTGATCAGCTTCAATTATCTTGGGTGTTCTTGGAGATTGACTTGAAGTTTGGTTACAATAATTTGCGCATTAGACCATCATATATACCTCTTACAGCCTTTTGGAGTAGGTATGGTCTATACGAGTATATGGTTATGCTATTTGGTCTCACGAACGTGCTTGTAGTTTTAATGGCACTGATGAACCGAGTGTTACATCCATACATGGATTCCTTCATGTTGGTTTTTGTGGATTATATCTTGGTGTACTATCACACTCGATAAGGACATGCCTCACATCTTGAGATCATTTTGATTACACTAAGAGAACATCAGTTATATGATAAGATCTCAAAATGACACTTTTTGATAGATCAGATTCACTTCTTAGGTCTTGTTATCTCACAGACAGGAGTATCAGTGGACCCATAGAAAGTGAGAGCCATAGTTTTCTGGGGGCATCCAGAGAACATATTTGAGGTAAGAGGTTTTCTAAGGCTGGCTGGGTACTGCAGACGTTTCATACATGACTTTTCACGATTAGGAGCACCACTGAAGGGCCTGATTAAGAAGGGTGCAAAGTGCTTGTGGTCATATTCTTATGAGTTAGACTTCTAGAAGATGAAAGGGATGTTGAATTTAGAACCGACACTAGTGTTCCCAGAGCTGGGAAAGAGCTATATTGTGTACTGCGATGCTTCAGGTATCGGGCTGGGAGTTTTGCTTATGCAAGGAGGAGTCATTGCGTACGGGTCTCGGCAGTTGCAGCCACATGAGAAGAATTACTTGACGCATGATCTTATGTTAACTGTAGTTGTTCATGCATTAAGCTGTTAGAGACATTACCTTCTGGGAGAGAATGTTGTGGTTTTCAATGGCCAGAAGAGTATCAAGTATATTTTCACTCAGTGTGATCTGAATTTGAGACAGCAAAGGTGGGTTGAGTACCTTCAGTCTTTTGACATGGATCTTTCCTATATGCTTGGGAAAGAAAACACAGTAGATGATGTGTTGAGCATGAGCACTCAGATACAGGTAGTTCTGAAGGCCAGTAGTGAGTGACAGCTTATGGCTCTGTTCTCTAAGATGAATTTGGAGGTGCATGACATACAGGGGCAGACGTTTATTTCATCTGTATCTGTTACATATACCCTTCTTGATCAAGTGCGAATGATGTAGCTATCAGATTTTGAAGGCCTAGTCCTTTGGGAAAGCTTGTCAGGAGAAGACCCTATTCCTGGATGGACCATATGTGAGGATGAGATATTGCGTTTTCAGGGGCATGTATGGGTGCTTCTAGACATACGCGAGGAGCTGATGTAGGAATTTTGTTCCTCAGTTTGGGAAGTTCATCTTGGTTTCACCAAGATGTATCGTGATCTACACCGTCAGTATTGGTGGCCAGGTATGAAGATAGAAGTTTCTAGTTTCGTAATGAGATGTTCCACCTGTCTGTAGGTGAAGGTGGAGTATTAATGACCTGCATGGATTTTAAAATAGTTACACATTCCCAAGTAGAATTGGAATTATGTCACAATGGATTTAATGATAGGTTTAATGAGGTAACCTCAAGGGAATGATGCAGTTTGGGCTGTCATTGAAAGAATCACGAAGGTTTCTCACTTCTTGCTGATCGAGGATACCTTCAGTGTTGATGAGCTAGGACAGTTTCACATTTGTGAGATTATGAAATTACATGGAGTACCATACTAAATTGTTTCAGACAGAAATGCATGATTTACTTCTTGAGTCTAGAAGGGGATTTAGAAGGCTTTCGTAATAGAGGTACTTTTTAGTACATCTTACCACCCCCAGAAAGATGGACAATACGAGTGTACGATTCAGGTGCTTGAGGACATGCTATGATCATGCATTCTGGATTTTGGATGTTCTTGGGAGAAGCACATAACTCTTTTGGAGTTTTCCAAAAAAAAATTCATGAAACAATTCAGATGCCACGTTATGAGAATTTGTATGGTAGGCCATGCCGATCACCCTTATGTTGGCTGTAGGCAGGAGAGGCAGCTATGTTTGGTCCTCATCATGTCCAAGAGGCCACATAGCAGATAGAGTTGATTCAGAAGAGGATGACTACCGCATAGTCTTGACAGAAGTCTTATGCTAATCAATGGAGATGACCTCTAGAGTTTGAGGTCGGGGATCATGTTTTTCTACGAGTCACACTGAGGTTTGGAAACCAGAGGATTAGGAGATAGGGTAAGCTTTCACTAAGGTACGTCGGGCAGTTTGAGGTGTTGAAGAGAGTTGGGTCGGTTTCCTATCAGTTGTAGTTACCTCATAGGTACTAGGCTATGCCCAATTTTCTCTACATTTCTCAGCTTCCACGTTACTTCTCAGACCTGTCTCATATTTTCCAACACTAGGAGGTTGAGTTGGAAGTGGATGCATCATTCGAGGAGCATCCTATCTGGATTTTTGATCGAGGTATGATGGTTCTCCATGGCTAGTCTGTCCCTCTGGTACGAGTGCTATGGAAGTACATGTGAGTACAGGATGAGACTTGGGAGAGGGATGTCGATGGGCGAGCTCAGTGGCTAGATCTATTCGGGGTTTCATCTTCTATGTTGCCTTGATAGGGAAATTCGAGGACGAATATCATTAAGGGGGGAAGTATGTAAGAACCCAGATCTTCTTTTTCAGGTAGGTTTTCCATTCCTAGTCTTTTTTGACGAAAAGAAGAATTTCTGGAAATTTTTGAAGTACACACCGTGTACTTTCTAAGTACACGCCATGTACGCAGTTACTGCAGATAGCTATGGGCTGGCCATGTAGCGGCCATGCACATGGCCATGTGGGGGGTGAACTGGAGGCCACCTAAACTAGAGTACGGAAAAGGAACGTACACACCATGTACTTCCAAAGTACATGCCGTGTATTTTATTTTTTTATTAAATGTATTGGGGTCGCGTCTAATCGCAATAAACACCTTCTTCTAGGTTTGGTTCATCTAAGAGCTCCCGTATGACCATGATCTTCTTCTAAGCCCCCAACCGAGAATCCGATCTCCGATTTGACCGCCATTGATTACATTGGGATCACATCTGTATGCTATTCCTTATTCTTGAGCTTGGTTTCATGATTCCTCTTCTTTCTCAAGTTATCCTCTATTGAATGTTTTATAATTTTTTTGTAGATCTTTGGAATTCTAAAGTGATTCCATCCCTAAGACTCAAGTATATTGATCTTCCAATGTCGAGGTTGGTTTTTTGTCCCTTTCTGTTAAATTTTTTTGAGTTATATGTGCAATATTTACCAATACCCTTGAATGTGGTATTGCTGGTTTACCTTTTTAGCCTTATTGTTTTCCTGCTCTGCTTGTATGCTTGAGAAGAGGTTAATTGAATGTGAATAGGGTTAATTTCTATGCTTTGGATGTTTTTTCCCACCAATGATTTCCTGTTTTGACCATTGGGTCTAGTTTTCCTGTTTGGATGCTATTTACTACTCCATACCTAGTTATATTATGGTATAATTGTTATGATATGCTGATATATTGTAGACTGCTAGCCAAGTAGTACTTGAGGTTTACTTTGGCCGATATGTGTTGCTATACCTATTTGACTTACATAGGTCTGTGAGAACCTGGTGTAGTAGATCATAGGGAAAATGGATGTATGGGCCTCTCCAGAGTGTCTTTTTAACTGTTATGATGCGAAACCATAGGGGTAATTGATGTAAGTGATTACATAGAGTGTCTTTAGTTCCTCGACGTGGGCCATAGGGGTAATGTTATGTAAGTGCTTCCCCAGAGCGCCTTTAGTTATGATATGAGACTATAAGAGGAATTGATGGGGAGTGCTTCCTCAGCGATTCTATTCTTAAGAAGAACCATAGGGGTTAGACTTAGTGTACTTCCCAGAGGGTTTCTTGTACTTCTTTTGTAGGACCATAGGGAATATGCTGTGAGAACTGCGCAGAGTGTTACCTATTGTGTTATCCAGTTTCTTATTTTTCTAGGTAGGACTAGAGGGGATAGACCGTGGGTACTTCACAAAGGGTTACCATTTGTGATTATCTACATTGATTAGCTACTGCTTGATATTTGAAACTATGAATTGTTTCTGCTGCATACTTCCTTGTTTAATGATTTCTGTACTTTACCTGCGATATTTTCACTGACTGTTAGGCACAGATCTTGTGGTGGTTGGCCACTGGGATTTAGTCTCACACCCTTGTAGGCCATGCTTTTGGGCCCAAACATATTATATTATTGCGGGTATAGATAAAGTGACCAGTCTTTGTAAGATGATCCACAATCAACCATATGGCGTTGTTTTTTCTAGATTTCCTTGGAAGTCTAATGACAATGTCCATAGTGTTGTTCTCCAACTTATTTGTTAGTATGGGTAGTGGTTTCATCATCTCCATAGACTTTTGTCTTTCAGCCATCACTTGTTGACATACCAGGAACTTTAATGTATATTCAGCAATCTTCCATTTCATATTATCCCACCGAATGTTTTCTTGGAGACCTCGATACATCTTTGTGCTCCCAAGGTGAATAGAGATGGACAATCTATGTGAATCATTCAAAAGATATTTCTTTATCTCTATATCATATGGTACATATAATCATGATCCAAATCTTACAACTCCTTCCTCATAAATTTTTTAATGGGTGGATTTCCTATTTCTGATAGCTTCCACAATTTTCTGAATTTCCCTATCTTTTCCTTGAGCATAATTTATTTTCTCTATGAGGGATGGTTGAGAGATCACTTGAGAAAAAATTGATGATGTTCCTACCTTAATGATTTCCATGTCCATCCTTTTCAAATCTAAGAATATTGGATCCTTTTCAATTATCATCAATGATAAAGAGGTAAGATCCTTTCTACTTGGAGCATCTGCCACCATGTTTGCCTTAACAAGAAGGTACTGGATTGAGGAGTAATAATCCTTGATGATCTATATCCATATTTTCTTGCACATTAATCTATTTTTGTGTGAATATATCTTTGAGACTCTTATGATCAGTATATATATCTCACACTTCTCCCCATAGAAATAATTCTGCTAAATTTTAACACAAATATCACAACCACAAACTCCATATCATGTGTGGGATAATTGTTCTCATGGACTTTCATCCGCTATGAGACATAGCCTATTAATTTATCATTTATCATCAGAACACAAACTAATCCCTTCTTAGAAGCATCATTATACATCATAAAAAGTTCTCCACTTTCTACGAGTGTGAGTACTATCACCGTGATTCACCTCTTTTTAAACTCCAAAAAATAGTCTTCACATTCCTGAGTCCAGAAAAAACTTACTGCCTTCTATGGGTGCCTGGTCATTGGGTTTGAAAATTGTGAATGTTCTTAAAAAATCATCGATAATACCAGGCTAGATGCAGAAAGCTGTGGATCTTCATTACAGATGTTGTCCTGGGCCACTCTAAAAATTACCTTCGTCTTGGATGGGTCCACATATATCCCTTTACTAGTGATAAAATTCCCCAATAATGATACTTCCTCCATAAAGAAATCAAATTTACTGTAATTTTCATAAAACATATTTCTTCACAAAGTTTTTAACACAATATTCAAATTCCTCTCATGTTCCCCCTTGATCTTGGAGTATATCAGGATATCATCAATCAAGACTGCCAAAGATTTGTTGAGGTAATATCTAAAGAGTATATTCATTAAATCCATGAAATTTTTTGGATCATTAGTGAGTCTGAAGGGCATCACTATGAACTCATAGTGACCGTACCTCATTCTAAAGGGAGTCTTGGGGATATCCTACTTCCTCACCTTTAATTGGTGATATCCCAACCGAAGGTCTACCTTAGAGAAATAATTCCCCCCCGAAGCTGATCGAACAATTAATCTATTTGTGGAAGGGGATACTTGTTATTTATCATGGTTTTATTGAGATCACGATAATCAATGTAGAGGACCATTGATCCATCCTTATCCTTGACGAAGAGGACTGATACACCCCATGGTGGAGCAATTAGGCACGTAAAACACTTCTCTAGATTCTCATGTAACTACTTATTCATCTCTTCCAGATATATAATGGCCATTCTCTAAGGTATCTTTGATATAGGCATGGATATAGGAATAAGTTCAATTGAGAACTTAACCTCTTGGTCAGGAGGAATATTAGGAAACTCTTTTAGGAATACATCAGTGTAATCCCTCACTATGCACATGTCTTCAAGCATGATTCTCTCCTTTGTCACAATTATTTGAGCTAGACATGGTTTCTCATAAATAATTAATATTCACACTTGATATAATGACTCTAAAAAAGATTCTTCTTCCTCTTTACAATTGTAAAGAATTGGAGGATGCTTCCTCATGTGAATAGTGATATCCCTTTCCCAACAGTTGATGTTGGCCTTGTATAATGATATCCAATCAATGACCAAGATATCATAGAACACCACTAAAAGAAGTATTAAAAGATTTTATGAGAGGTTCAGTCCACATACATTAACCAAGGAGGAGTTATAAACCATGGACATAATAATTTCCCCATTCTCTATTATCACTGATAACTTATCATCCAAATTTTGAGGTGGTTTTCAAAAAGTTCTACTAAAATTGAAAGATATAAAAGAATACATAGAACCAGAATCAAGTAGTAAATTCACTATTCCTAAATGAATAACTAGCATACCTGTCACCGTATCATTTTCCATTTATAACTTAGTAGTAGTGATATCACAAGCCCTTCCTTGTTTCCTTGGAGGTTGTTGTTGATTTCCTCATCGGACCCTTGGCTTAGGGTAATTTTTTTCATAATAATCAGGATCCTTACAGTTGTAAAATTACAGTATAGGCTGAGTGTTGATCTTAACCTTCCTCCCTTCTTCCCCATTATCCGGATTTTTCATATCCCTTCGATAGTTATTGGACAGCTGTCCCATCTTTCTATATTTTAAACAATTCATGGTTACCTTTAAATTGTTTCAAAGATGATTTGTCCCACATCTTTTACAAGTAGGATATTCAGGATTCTTTCCATCATGGGATTTGTTTGTTAAGAAACCCATGTTGTTCTCCACATTTTTCTTATTATCACTGGGCCTAAGATACCACTGAGAGTCTCCAATATCCATTTCAATATTAAGGGAAAAATAAAAATCTCCTCATAACTTTCAAAATCTCGAATCACTAATGATTTTTGTAGACTTGGCAATAGTCTTCTAGAGAAGCGATCCACCTTGATTTGAGTGTTCATAACAAATCTAAAGGCATACCTTGAAAGCCTTATAAGGTTTGATTCATATGCCCCGATGGACTCATCTTCCTTCTCATTGAGTCCAAGGAACTATATTTCCATATGGAGATGGAGGGTTCGAGGAAAATATTAATTGAAAAACATCCTCTTGAATTCCTCCCAATACATGGAATCAATTTCCTCTTGGAACTTTGTATAATTGATTATTGTCCACCACTGATCAGCTTCCCCATCAAAAAAATAGACCGCCAATACAACTTTATCATCTTCAGAGTAGTGAAGGATGGAGAATATATTTTCAATAGATTTAATGCATTGTTCTGTGAAGAGGGGATCAGAAGATCAACTAAACATGGGAGGCCTTTTCTTCATGAAGGATTATACAAAAAAAATTCTCTTTTATTGGAGGAGGAGGGTGTTCCACATGATACTAGTTATTTTTCATGACTTGAGACAACTGATCAACTACTTTCATGATGTTTTGAGCACCCATTCCCATCATATTAGTCATATAATTTGAGAATTCTTCACATTCCCTTTCACATATATTGTTGGAAAGTATTCTTCTATTTCTCACCATTAACTAAGAAAAATAACGTACAATTATAGGGATTTAATACTTAGTAATTGAGAATAAAAAACTTTGAACATAAGGGGGTAAACTTTTAAAGGAGAAGTATATCCTAACATGTTATACCCTATGTTTAAATATTCGTTATCCATGATATATTTATTAACTTATATTATTATGGGTTTTTTATATTCCCTTAATAATTTTTTGTACCAAGATCATGAATTTACCAAGGAATTATCCATATTTGTGTCAAAACAAGACTAGAGCATGGCCCGCTGTCAAGTACCAGGATACCGCAAGTCAGGCCTAAAAGTCCTTGTAATAGTTTTCAATCCTAGATACATCTATGTTAGAGCCACCTCTACATGTGTTTATCTAGACAGGTATGTATTTTCATGATAAACCACTTACTCTATACTTTCCAAAATTTAGGGATGTTTTCTTATACTTAGTCTCATACTTAAGGTTCTCACCAAGGTGATCTATTCATAAACTCCAAAAATAAATACACCATCCTATGATATCAACTATAATGACCCTCTCCTTTCACATATATCATTACATGATTTTAAGAATAATTACACATCATAGTACAATCCAAGGACCGTAAGGTCTAGTGTCTTGGAAGACTATATAAATGAACAAAAATTATAAAAAAAACTTTTTATTTAAACTTTTAAATGAGATCCCATCTTCCATTGTGCTCATACATCTTTATAGGATACCCTGGGGAACACATGGAAAAATGGATGATCTGAAAATCCAAGTAAGGGAGTATACATATTAATAATACTTTAGCACATTGGTTAGAAGGCATGGCATAATGATAAAAAAAATCATGGAACATATGTAATCCTAACATATAAACATGGGGTCATATAAACATGTAATCATAGTAATCTCACAGCAACATAAAACATGACTTTAGTATGAGTCAAGGATAACCACTAAGATCACTTCACATAGTAGCACAAGATAAGGCCAACTACCAAGACCGTCACACAAAACATCTCATGAGACATAAATTTACCCAATGCATTGGAACGCTATATGGGCGCACCCATATCAACTTTTTCATGAATATGATTTCCACATAACTAATCATACTTAGACATAAGGGAACCCATGGATAGAAATGGGTATCACATTCACATAATACTTCATAATGAATGGGCGTATCATAAAAGTGTCCATGAGAGACAGGAATTAAATCATACATGGAAATTAATAAGGTAAAATAGTAATATAGCATGGTAAGAGATGTAAAATAGAAGTGACAACATGTAATAAGCGTATTTATGAAACCAGAAGTGAATAAATAAGTTTTTCATAATAAAAATAATGATTTTATAAATACTATGGGGTCTTAAAATAGAGGATAGATTTCACTTGAAATTGGGTAGGGATTTGGGATTTTCCCGCTAAATAGGTTTTCTTATAGTGAGGAATTAAGTGGGGCATCACATAAAAAACATGTATATCCCTGAAGGAGAATGAGGTGTGGATATTGAAACATAAATTTGGGGCATATAAACAGTTTTTAGAAGTTGTAAATAAAAATAAAGGATGACTTCATTTTGGTAAAAAGAACTTTTGGGAAACCCGAAGGAATAATGGTTGTTTAGGTAGAATCCCTTACAGAATATCTACATAGTATCGGTTGCACTTAAAAGATTTGTAATGACAGAGAAAGGGATTTATCATCTTTTATGAATAATGAGGGTAGTATGGGGAAGGTAAGTAATCATACTCCACATTAGTAATTATATTTAGAAGGGCCTAATATAGAGGAAAATGTTTTATAAAAGCGAAATAGAGAGGATCCCTTACAAAAATTTGGCAGTCTAACGATGTCGCATAAAATTTCATAAAAAGAATTGATGAGAGAAAAACGGGTATATAATAATATGGAAATAAAAAAGACTGTAATAGGAATACATAATATCAAGCCCCAATATATGAAAATGGAAATTCAAAGAAATAACATAAAAGAAGTGTTGACTAAAAGAGAAGGGTGAAAGGTTCCCATACCCGGTGGAGTAACTCCTAAAACATAATGGCTGGGACCTTTGGGAATTGAGGACACCTTTGGAGGACTCATAGGGAGGTAAAACCAGAATATATTTTAGTATTATGGATATGTAATCCAAGAAAATGAAGTAAATAGTGGGTATTAAAAGTAAGAGGGAGAGAGAGAAAGAGTTTTTTTATTAATTTCAAAGGACACCTCAATAGTGGTTTTTGAAAAACCATGGTCTAGCCCAATGTATTTTCCAATGGTATTAGCAACTTGGGACACCTCATATCTTATTTTACTATATAGAAGCCTACCATAGTTTTTTTAATTATTATATCATTATGATGTCATTAAACATATTGAATACCCCAAACTATTTATTTACTATTCACAAAATATTTAAGTATTTTAGAAAAATTCCAAAAATTCACCCTAACCATTTTCCAATGTGTAGAATTAAAAAACAACTCCATTTTTTGAAAATAATTTTATAATTATTTTTAATTTAATTTTTAAATAAAATCATAATTTATTCAACAAAATCAACATTAAAATAACGACTCATTTTATAACACATATAAAAATTAATAATGTTCTGATAAAAATATATTATAACCGTAAGACAATAAGGTAACAATTTATGATTAAATATTTTGAATATAAATTTCAATGTTAAATTATTAAATTAATAATAAAATTATAAATAATATATTTTTGACATAAAAAATAAAAATTCTTACACTATGACTGTTTTTCACTTTTAAGATTTCTAAATTGTATTTATACATTCATGGGTAAAATTTCTATTTTTTTGGCTGATTGCTATTCATTACTATTCATGAAGGTATGTTATTATTCCTAAGGGTATGTTACTATTCATCAATAATTAAATTTTCTAATCATACTCTAAATAACTTATTGATCACAATTATAGATGACTTTTTTTGAATTTAAACCAAATAAGTGACAAACATATGTTTAAAGGTCACATAGTACATAGTAGTTCATTGTGTTATGATTTCATGTGATTATATACCATTTTTATAAGAAAGGAATTTACATTGATAAAACATTGGGTCATTATAGTCATATCCTCTAGTATTTGTGCTATGTAATAGTGGTTATATGTAAGATGAGTCTTTGGAGTAGGAGCCTGACATACATGATCAGTGATCAAAGTTATTATTAGATGAATCTTGACACCCCTTGAGAGGGAGATTTGAGGAACAATTACTTTAAGGGGTGAATATTGAAGGATCCCATGTTTTAAAATGTGGTATAAATATTTTGTTTTTAGTTTAAAAGCTTTTTTACAACCTAATGTGAACAACCTTTGAGGTCATGGGGAGTATCAGAGGTGTCTAGAGCCTGTTTGATCTCAGAAATGAAATTTTGGGTAAAATAGGTAGGCCACAAGGTTAGTAGAAACCATAGTGGTAGGACGCACAACTTGACTAACTATGTGAGGCCATGGTAGAATGAAAGAGGAGAGTTCATGGTTTGTCAAACCATGAGGATGTAGGTGCATTTCTGTGGGAGGGACTCTATGGTTTTTTATAGTGGAATGAGATATGGTTTTCACAAGATTAAGAAATCCTTGTGTAAAAATTGTGCAAGGTGCCCCTCTATATAGTAGTGGGAGCACGATTGTCACACAGTTTGTAAAACCATGTGGCCAAACTATGTGAACCTTAAATATTTGGTGAAATTAATATTTTGACCTTAATTAATGTTATGACTTAATATATATTCTCATTTCCTCCCATGGATAAATGTAGCACTGTTGGAGCTCCATTTTGAGCCAAAATATAGGGTTTCCACCGTTTGTTCATCTGGTCTAGGAATCAAGCACTATTGGTCTCATTGGATCCACATCATCGAGTAATTAGTTCCTTTTGTTATATTTTTCGTTTTTATTATTATTGGTTGCACTATTTATCTGTAAGATAATTTTCACTATTTCCATGGTATTCATCCATTCTCTATTTCTTTCATAATATGAGTTCAATAATATTATGATACTAGATGATAACTCTACTAAAGACCTATGGTAGGTGGTATGTAATTTTAAACTTTGGTTTAGTGATTTGTAAATTCAGTTTTCATTGTCTCTCCCATCATAATTTCTGATGCATCATTGAAAATGAATTGAGTAATTGAATTAAATGAAATGTAATATGTTAGGGATTCCCTTTAGTTCCTTTGAGATGTGTAGAGTGTTGTTTTCCTAACTAATTCCACCCATGGGGTGTTCCTTATGAATTAACATTGCCCATTATTTTGTTAAACCACCCATGGGGTGAGTTGGTGCGTGCCTATTTAGAAGAAGCCTACTAATAATTGAATGGATGTTAATTGGATGAAAATGACATGGTTTTCTGTCTTTTTATATAAATGATTTTTATTGAATAGTTTTATAGAAATTTTTACATGATTAGGTAAACTCATGGAATGTAATTGAATGTGAATTGTGAATTGAGTGAGTATACACATAAAAATTGAATGGGAATTGATGAATGTTTACATAGGATTCCATGTGTGTACTATTCCATGGGTCTTGAAAATGATAGAGAATGCCTAGTAACTGTATGGTCCATGATTCTGGATGCTATTTTCCATGCTAACCGTTGAATTTGGTTTGTATTTGGCTCACATTTGACATGGTTAGCATACATGATCCTTGGACCCCAAGTCAAGCCTAACTGAGTTTCCATCAAGGTGCTATTGGGAATTGATGGGTATGCCTTGGTCTAATATACCTTAAATCTGACCTTTTGTTTTTTGGAACTTGTTTTTAATTCTTTTACATGGTTGATATGACAATATAGGTGATAAAGTGTGACCATGCATGATATGAGATCCAGTCTATTTGACATGGCCGTGGAGTTTACTTTCTTTTTGGGAGCATCCTTATTATAGTAGATAGATCCATATTTTTTGGGATCCATGTTAGGATATACAATATCACTTATTCTCTAGTATACATGACATGTGAACATTATTTTTATTACTTCTTACATGTGATATATTCTGTTCTCTACTTTAGATTGTTATATTACATAACTAAGACTTGTTATAGGCCTTTGGGTGGCCACCTACTGGTATTGTATCTCACACCCTGTTCATGCTACAATTGGGTCCCTAAATAGACTATTTGAATGTTAATGTTAATAGAGAAATCAACCATAGTTCGATGCTAGAATTTGTGACATGATTTAGAACATGGGAGCGTAAGACCAAGCTGAGGCTCAAGATTCTATCAGGAGATAGTACCTTTTGGTATTTTTGGTATTTTGTTATCTGTATTGTACTGGTTCCATGTATACTTGTTTTTTCTATTTATAGACACATGGAATGATCGTCACTATATATGAGATTCCTTTTAGAATTGTTATATATTCTTGATGTTTACCTTTTGTTTGATCGAATTACTATTTCCTCTATTTGATTTGTTTGATTTATACTATTGTGTTATACTCTGATAATAGGGAATAGTCTCCCCATAAACAAAATTTGGGCCCTCACTACTTGTAGGTAACCTCTAGAATTTGGGGAGAGACACTTGAGGTCATGTGTCCAATTAGTCTCAGTGTATCATTCATTGGCATTCGGGTTTGGGATGTTACACTTTATAAGATGACTCCCAACCCCCATAACTTTCTACCTTTAGAAAATTTTAATAATTTTACTCATCCAAGGGTTCCTTGATGTAAAAACAAACTAAAAAAACTAAAACATACAATTTATCTCAAAAAATAAAGTAAAATTATATTAAAAAAATATAAAATATCATAAAAATTATCTTCATAACTTTTCTAGTGGAAACACCATCAATAAACCATTAGAATTTTATAGATCTATTAGTGGACAAAAGAGAAGGTAATGTGATTATTAATAAAGGGATGCCATTTTTTTTTGAGTAAGATACATAAATGGATCAATATTTATATATAAGGGATATATAACATATATTTTTAAAATGGGTCCTTCTATCGTTTTAATAAAACATTGAAAAAGTAACCTTGGACTTGTTATGGATGTATAGAACTTTGAAAACTGAAGTATTATTGAAAACATTAACCTTGTGCACTACGATTAAAGGTTTAAATTAGACTCATATATCATTGGCTCGAGTAGTTAGTCCTCGATAGTATAGTTTAAAGAAGATATAATTTTTTATGTGGAGGGATACTATGATTATGTGGGGATCACTATAGGAGCCGCCTTTATAGGGGAAATCATAGTCTAAGATGAATTATGATCATCTATTCATGGTTGAATTAGATTCAATATAGATGGATATGTGAATTTCTCTAGTCTGTTTTGAATTTTTATTTTATTTCATTAACTTTTAAATATTATTATAAATAGGTGATACTCATTGATTTATTGTGATATGGACAAATTATCTACAAGGTTTTTTGGTAGAATTTTTTTCTTATTACATGCTTTGTAAATCCTCCAGGGAGTTGTATATTTAAGGATTCAAGTGTCAATTAAAAACTATAATAAAATTAAACTTGTAATTGGAATGTTACTTTATCAAAATAAAAATATCCCTATTTAATATCATTTTATTCATGGGTGGTATGATTACATATACATTCCATATTGACTATTATAATTGAAAGGAAATGTTCTTTTCTATATAGAATGATATGAATATGTTCAATGGGTAATTATGCATGAATACTGGTAGATATGGACTAATATTTATGTTTATTGTGATTTTAAAATGTTAGTTGGTGGTGAAGGACTTGAGGTCAATCGATTCTTATAAGAAAGTGATACTTTAAGAGATAGTGATTCATTATTTAGAAAATTTTCAAGACTATTTATCTAAACATCCAATGTGGAAAGAGGTTGAGTTTTTTTGGATTTACTCCCAAGTTGGGAGTTGAATTATACTTTATTGTATCATGGTTTTCAAGATAAATTTATAATGTTTCACATTTTGTTATAGGATTTAGAGAAGAAAGGATTTGTTAGACTGATGGCCACACCCTAGTTTTCTCCAATGTTGTTTGTTAAGAATAAAAATTGAAACTTATGGTAGTATTTTGATTATTGGAAGTTTAATAAATTTACTATTTACATAAAAAACATTTTACATGACTTTATTACTTATTTATTTAATTAAATAGTTCCCATTAGGTTTTAAAGATTTACTAGATCTCAGTATACCATCAACTCAGACTAAAAAAAATGATTTCATAAAAAATATTTCTAAAGTAGGTACAACCACTATTCTTATTTTTTATTCAATTTGGTCTCACTAATTATCTAACTATTTTCACGGAATTTAGGAATCACACATTTCATCAATGATCTAAATTGTTCTTTATTTTATATGGTCATAGTATAATTCTGTATTCATAATCACTAGCCCATTGTGGGAGATATTTTGAATTTATATTCTGTACTATAAGGTAGTCTTTCCGCTATAAAATATTCTATAAATTTACATTTTATATTAATGGGTTTAAATTAACTAAGAATAAAACGTTATGAAATGGAATATAAGTCAACCCTAAAAGGATATAAGTGGTTGTACATGTAATGGACCAAGGAATGTTTTTATTAAATGAAGTTTATATGATTATCAGGAATTATCGATACTTTGATTATGATTCCTAGTTATTATCATAAATAATGGCCTATTTTATTACAAATTAAAAACCATTTAACTGAATTTATAATGTTATAAATATTTTGTGGATTTAATACATAGGTTGGAATCAGTACCTGATGTCATGTCTCATGTGTATGGTGATGGGGATGCCTTTTATTCAGATGGTACCTGAAATTGAATATAAAGTGTCTCGATATATAGTTATTATTTTAATATGTAAAACTCAAACCACTTTAGGTTTCAGGAATATAATTACCAAATACTTGATGTTGAT
The DNA here is from genome assembly GCA_963277665.1 of Viscum album. Classification (NCBI taxonomy): domain Eukaryota; kingdom Viridiplantae; phylum Streptophyta; class Magnoliopsida; order Santalales; family Viscaceae; genus Viscum; species Viscum album. The sequence continues at coordinate 1,225,300,929 of OY728159.1, forward strand.
CTTCTAGTGAATATTTATGTATTGAAAATTTTGTGACACTACTAGTTTGGGAATAAGTATATTGTATATTTGAATTATAAAAACCTAAAATATATATTATGAAAACATGATCCAAGTTTCATATATTTGATATAAATATAGTATTTATTAATTTTTGATCTTTATATTTCATATATATTTAGTAAAGTAAATATGATATTCGATTAATTAAGTAATAAAAGTTATTTGAAGGTTGTTTGGGATGAAAATCATGAGTGGATGATCATAAAAATATTGAGATGAAATTATATATTATGGAGAAATAATGATGTATTTTTTCATAAATAATATTTTTCACTCCCACATCATATGATAAGAAAAAATAATCTATGTTTTTTTTTGATTCAGAATGTGTTCTTATAAGTTATTCCATTGTGTTGGAGATCCCTTAGATATATGGTTTGATACACATTATTTTACTTTTCTTCTCTTGAATTACATAATTTTTCCTCCCACAGTTTATGTGTGTAAGTATTTAAGGAATTTATAGTTTGAATTTGTCCCATTGAAAAAATGTATAATGAAATTAAATGATATATCTGATGGTCAATTACGGAGAAATAAGTTTTTTATTAAAAAAATTTCTTCCCTTCCATCAGGTAAACATAAAACAAAAACAACAACTCCTTGAACCCAGAAGGCTAGATCCAGTTCATTAAATTATTACATTAGAATGCTTACAGGGAATAAAATCTATCAGTACAGATATATTTTGGATTTTATGAAAACTATATTACATACATGATACCCATATTACATTGTGAAATAGGGAACCTAACATGATATATATATATATAATGAAACGAATGACATCCATGAATGTTTTTCAAAGATTTATTCTTCATAAACTAGGGAAAGGGAAAAATAAGGGTGATATAAAATGATCAATAAGGTATAATTATTGTAGAATCTATCATGAATTTATAACGAATAATAAATATGGAAAGGTAAACAACTAAACACATATTCCATTTAATTAATAAACTAAGAATGAAAATTCATCCTTAGATAATGTAAAAGAGAAAATATCATGGATAATAATGATAACTAAATTCTCAATAAAATAAATTCATACTTATTGGAAGTCATGTTTCCATGGAACATGATACATTTACCTTCAAGATATATCCTCTATATAGTTTAAAATTTACTCGGTAAAAACCCATCTAATTTGGCCATCTAATTTCCTCTCATGAAACTATCGATGTTATTGAGGGGATTTCATTAACCAGTATCCAACCCAATTCATGAATGTCCAATTAATTACTCATATATCAAATAATAAATTTAATTAACTAATAAAATTCCTTTTCATCAAATATACTTATTGATTAAAAGATAAAAATTTATCAATATTTCTCCAATTAATCAAATAACTTTCAAAATGAACATTTTATGTAAAAATGGTATATGGTTTAGGAAATAAGAATATAAATATCATGAATATATATATATATTAGATGAATCTAATGTATAATAAAAATTATCATGAGGAAGAGACTGATCAAGATAATGTTACCAATCACAAAAGAAAGTGATACTGCAAATATAAATTTGACCAGTTGGTACTTTTCAAGTCAAAACCCATTGGGTGTGATATTTCAAAGTGAATATTAAAATAAAACTAATTATTCATTAATCATGATATTAAATTAAATAGGGGAAGTATATACACCACATTAAATTTAATTGGTGCATAATAACAAATAATTCTCAATGGAATATAAATTGAGATGAAATACCTTACCTTATGATTATTTTTTATTTTGCTGTATCTAACATATTTTATGTTAGTTTTATTCATGGTAATGATGTATAATTTAACTATAAACATATTTATAATTTCATATATTACATTCCTATAATATATTATTACATATTTGTTAATAATCTTTAATTGTTTTCACTATTTTGGGTGTTGATTTCCTAGTTATTCGAGTATGTTTTGACTTGTTATTTATATTTTGATTACATAAATAATTATGTCAACATCTCAAGAATGTAAAAAATGATGTATATATTTTATATTCAGTATATATGTATTTATATTAATCTATAATGTTTGGATAGAGGAAATAAGATGCATTGTTCATGGAGACGGTAGGGCGTACATTTGCTTCAACGCTACTTCAATTTCATTATCATATTTAGCAAGTAAGTGGCATATATATATATGTATATTATGATGAAATTTATATTTTTTGGTCTTCTATGTTAGTTATGTTTATTGAAACCTTCATTAATATATTACATGTATAGGTTGAATGAATCACATCTCATTGAAGAGTCAGTAGTCCACACGCCCTCAAACAAAGTTATCATAATTCAAAAAATGGAAATCATATTGGTATATGTTATATAAAAATTACATAAGCATAAATAAATTATAAATATAATATATATAATATAAAAACTACAAATATATCATTATTATAATCCTTTAAAGGTGGTAATTGATGAATGAACAACATCAGTTCACAAGGAGGTAGTCTGCCGTACACACAAACAATGATTGCATATCCCATTTGAAGGAAGTGTGTATAGATGCAGGTCTTAACCTTAGTAGAATAAAAATATAATTATATTTAGGATACTAGGTTTATTATATAAGAAACATATTGTTATAACTTATGGGGTGGATAATGAAATGAAACAAAAGTGATCGTTGATGAACACTACCTCTTATTTTGGTAACTCCTTTTGGATTGTAACAAAAGAATTATTGGTTTTCATTCTTCCCAAAGAGAGGCCTCTAGTATTAGGATGGGGAATTTTAGATTTTATTTGAGACTTTTTTGAATGTTAAAAATGTATTGTGAGGTGTGAATAAGTTAGAGGTGTGAGTGCCTTTTTATTATAGGGGAGGATTGTCATTCTTGAAAGTAAAAAAAGCTAAATAACATTAAGAGGGCTCCCTTATGTCATTTTCCTTAAATAATGAATCAAATTTGATACAAGGGATTATATGTTAGAATTATATTCATAAAATAGGCTTTATACTAGTGTCTAGATCATTTTAGCCCTTATTTTTATGTTTTAGTCCGTTATTATGCTTAATTTTTCCTTAATCACTATAATAACTTTTAATTGCATTCACTAATATATTTTTTTGTCCAAAACTAAGTTAATATTAATAGAAATTATAAATTATTATTATTTTAAATATGAATCCCATTTTTTCAAATTCCAATCATATAATTGAAATAAATCAATTTAAATTTAATCTCACATGTGGGATGATAAGGCGGGTTTTTAAAGTAAAATTCCACTATTAAAAAATAGGCCTTTAATAGCGCTGAAAATGGAATTTATCATCACTAGATAAATTATAACTACAAGAGTGATATTAGAATCTATATACTTTTATCAAAACTAAAAAATCACTAATAAAGGGGTCCATTATCAATGTTTTTTTAAGAATTGATAAAAGACAACTTTATCAACACTTTTAGAAGCACTGATAATGGAATTATTTATCAGCATTGGTATAAGCACCGATAAACTCATATACTGCATCATGCTATAATAGCACACAAATGCACAAGTGTAGCCTGTTTTAGAAACACAATTACACACAGAATACACAAAAAAATTAGAAAAATAAAGAAAATATATAGAATTTAAATGAAATATAATTTTCAACTGAAATACATAGAGTTATTACAATTAGCGCAAGCATCAGATTGAGGTGAGGATGATTCTTACATGTCTGAAATGTATTATTGATAATTTTCTTAATTTATTAAAGCAATATGATTTTTTTTTGATTTCTTTTGAGTACACAACTTTTCTTTTGTTCTAAAATGTCATTTTAATCTAGAAACATTCACGTTTACTCATACTATTCGCATCGTGTATCTGTTTGATGTGATACTGATTCCTACATGTCACAAATGACTTATAAATCATTTTTCTAAATTATCAAGATAATCCAAGCATGTTTACTTGGTTTTCAGTGAGTGATATTTTTTGAACTAAAATGTCGAATATAAACTGATAACAGACACATTGAGTCATATTAGAAATATTATGAATTGGATTGAGATGAGAATGAATCTTAAAAATAAAAGATGAACTATTGATTATTTTATGTAAGTATCAAAATAATCAGAATGAGTTTCCTCAGTTTTATGTAGGTCGGTTGTCCTCTGTACTAATATTGATGTTAATTTTAAATAAAAAGATTCCATTAGAGTCATACCAGTCAGGCCATGCATTAGATTGATGTTTATATGATTCATACATGTTATAAATAACTTATGGATCATTTTAATTAAGTATCAAAACAATATAAATGTTTTTTCATAGTTTTGAGTAGCCAGTTATCGTTTTTACTAAAAATGATATCAATTTTTAATAAAATGACACACCTAGAGTCATATTGGTCACACTTTACATTAGATTAATATAATAATAATTCCTACACATCCCAAATGACTTATAGAATACTTTTATAAATTATCCAAATAATATGAATGTGTTTAATTAGTTTTTACTATGTCACATGTCTTTTTTACTAAAATGTCATTTTAAACTGAAAACACATACATTAAATCATATCGATCACATTTTGTATCATTTTTATGTGATTCAAATTCCAAGATGTAAAATATTACTTATTAATCAATGTGATAAAAAAATACTAGTGAGTTTTCTCTATTTTCAATGAGTGACATTTTTTTAAACTAAAGTGTCAATTTTAAAATGATAACTGAGAAATTGAGTCATATAGGGAACATCATGTAATGGATTAAGGTGATATTGATTAATAAACATAAAAAATGACTTATGGATAATTACCCTAATGTATTAAACGAATCCTAAAGTTTTTTCTTGGTTTTTAGTAGGTCAGTTGTCCTTTTTACTAAAATTAATTTCAATTTTAAATAAAAATACACACTTGGGTTTATACAGGTCACACAATACATAAAATTTAGGTGAGGGTGATTTTGATACATATTAAATGAATTATGGTTCATTTTAATAAAGCATAAAAACAATCCTAATGTGTTTCATTAGTTTTGAGTACATAATTTATTTTTTTTAATAAATTCCATTTCAAATTAGAAACAAACACTTTGACTCATACTAATCAAATTTTGTATTGGTTTGATGTCACAATCATTTATAAATATCTCAAATTACTTATGAATCTATGCCCTAAATTATCAGGAACATATGAGTTTGTTTTATATATTTTCAGTGTGGGATATTTTTTGAACATAAATGTCAATTTTATTTTGATAATGGACAAATTGAGTTATAGAGGTTGCACCATGTGACAAATTGAGGTGCGACCAATTCATACACATCCCAAATGACTTGTACTTGTGATTATTCATCTATATTGATTGAAATACTTAAATAAGTAGTAATCCATATGATTAATACTTCTAAGAGTAGTACATGCCACATAAAAGAGATGGGGGATGAATCCCAAGAACAAATTGGAATAATTACTATGCGGGAGATGAAACAGATGTCGATGAACATTTTACTCCATTGTGTTATCTAAAAGGGTTAATGTCTCCAATTTGTGATAATTAAATGGATGTCAATTATATATTATTAGGGATGGAACCCAAAAATAAATGGTGAAGAATGATATGTTTTTAGATGGATTATAGTAAATCCTTCAAAGTGTTTATTAGATGCGAAACGAAAGAAATGAAGTGATTCTTAAGTACTATTAACGTGTTAGTTAGGATTTCAAATATGGGTTATGTTAAAAGAGTATTAAAAACTAGATGAACCATTTTTTGATTTTGGGTTGGTAAAAATATGTGTTAATTGTGTTTGAAAGTGGAAATTGATTTATGGTAGTGGAAATTTGATCACATTAGATAATGATACAATTAAATACAAACATAAAAATGGTGGTTTTAGATGTTTTTATAATGATAATATTAATTTGATATACATTTCTTACTAATTATAACGGTGATATTATTAATAATTAAAATAACAATGAAACATCAGAGCAAATTAATGTTAAATTGTGTACCAAGGGGGGGGCACACATGGCTGAGGTAGACTAAAAACAGGACATTGATGGTGAGAAAATGAAGTGGAATTATAAACTGCAAGAAATAAAACCAAGGCTGAAACAAAGGAATAAAATTTTAGCAGTGATTAGATAGTTTCCAAGAAAACACAAAGGTGTAAAACTATACAAGAAATTCATTTTTTCCAAGCAGAGCCTAAATTGTATGGAGAGGCTAACAAGGATGATAATTGGATCTAATATATGCATGAAGATCTTGATTTGAATAAGAACAATATAACACGGTAAATTTTTCCAAAGTTGGAAGACAAATATTTTATCAAATCTAAGTGGGTGTTCTCTAATAAACTCATTGATTATGAAAAAATGGCTCAAAATAAAAAAGGATAGTGTGAAAGGGGAACTCCTAGATCAAAGGAATTTATATTTATGATAATGTTACTCTCATAACCTAGTTGGAAACTACTTTAATTATTGTGGATATTTCTATGAAAATGTAGTAAAAAGTATTCCAAATGGATGTAAAATATATATTACTCAATGGAGTTATTAAGTAGGGAGTATACTTTGAAAAACCCAATGGGTTTATTATGGATTATAAGGAGAGAAAGGTGTTCCAATTAAAGGATTATTTGTATAAGATAAATAAATCACCGAAAACATGGTATTTTAAGTTGGATAAATTCCTAATGAATCCTGGTTTTTAGTGAGGGAGAGTTGATGACAACCACTATATCAAGAAGGGGAATGATCAATGGGTTTTTGCACTCATATATGTCAATGTCATATTATATGAGGAATGGAAAAAGCATAATTTATTTTTTTTGGATTGTACGAGAAATGATATTGAGATTTCTATGATTGGTGAAGAATTTTCCTTAGTTTATATGTGAATCAATGAAATAAGATCACATTAATTTTTCAATCAAAATATGGAAAAGACATTTCAAAGTGATTTCTAATGGCATATTCCAAACCAAAGAAAACATCGACCATTATATGGATGAATTTTACAATATTTGATAATTGAAAAGCAGTATATTCCAAGGAATATAGGTATTGGAAGCCTATTTTACCTCAAAACAACATGACCCCACATTGGGTTTGATATATTTCAAGTCGCATAATACCAATTTCATCCCATGGAGAGCCACATGCTATTTAGAAAGACGATACTTCGATATATCTAAAAAACAATGAATTTTGGCGTGTTTTATTATAGGATAGAGAAACTGGTGTTTTTGAGATACAAAAATGTAGGATGAAGAGGTTAACTGGATAACCAAGGGAAATTAAAGATATTGAGAAAAGGGGATTTTGTTTGAACCTTGGTTTTATTCGAACCATGAATCATTAGAGCCATGTATTTGAGTGTTAGAATAGTTGGAGCCTAGATTCTAGCAAATATTCGAGCTTGTATTTGAAAATGAGGAGGGCTGATAGTAGGTGATTTCATGGAGTGCTTCAGATATCGCGAACTGGTTTGTGGTGGATAAAATTCTTAAACTAGATCGGGACACTTTTATCAGTGCTTCCAAAAAATCACTAAGAAAGATACCTTTTATCAGTACTAAGCTAATAAGGGATGATAAAATAAATATTTTTCACTATATTTTGAGTTATGATAGTGATCTTGATTTATCTGGGCTTAAAAAGCACTGATAAAATCCATCTTTATCAGTGCTAAAAAACACGATAAGGAATACTTATAATTTTTTTTTAAATATTACATTTTAAAAAAATTATATTTATTATATATAATTATAATACTTATAATAATAATTCTAATAAAATAATTATTTTACAATCCTTCGAATATATAATTATCCATTTATAATTATATACATAATTTTTTAAAACGTATTATGTTTATCCTTATATATATATATTTTATAATTATATATTTACAATAAAGATATATAAATATTATTATAGTAAATATATTTATTATTTATATAAAAAAATTAATTTTATAAATATTTAAATATACATAATTATTTATTTATAATTATATAAATAATTTTCACCAAATATTATTTATTTATTTATAATTATAAATGTATAAATTATTAAATATACATGTATAAATATATTTATTTATAATGTTTTTTCAAATTTTTTTTTAAAATTATTAATGAATATTTAATATTAAGTGTGTGTATGTTCAAATGAGTGAAATTGAATAATTAAAAATGAGTACACATTAACAATATTGAAAAATTAGACAAGTTTGACAAATAAAATATAAATAATTGAAAATATATATATATAATTGAAATAAAGATGAATTCATTTTGAAAATATTAAGACAACAAAAATAAATAAATATATATAAACTATATATTATAAGTTGATTAAATTCCCAAAAAATATTTAGGTGTGTGTGTTGTATATAAAAATGAATTAACAACATATATGTGAAATCAATATAATTTGTTTGATCTATGTTAAATTAAAAAATAAAACCACATTCAATTATGTCCATTACTCAATGCAATTTGTCAGTATTTTTAATCCATATAAATTTTTAATTATAAACCATTATTCACTAAATACATTACAATTTAATATAAAGTATAAATATTTTGTATTATTTAAGTCATATTTATATACATTCATATATGTATATATATTTAATATGTACTATTTATTAACATTATCAATAATTATTTGAATAATAAAATTTTAAATATTTTTCTAAAATTAGTTAATTTTATTTTTAATTTGTGTAATTTTCATTTTTTATATATCTCTATACTTAATATATACTGTTTTTTATTATTTATAATTTATATAGAGTATAATTAATTTATTCATTTTAATCAATAATTATTGAATTAATAATTTTTTTAATATTTTTTAATAAAATATTTTTAATCTTTTATTTATTTAATTATTTCATTCTATTCGATCTTTTATTAGTGCTAAAAAATCCCAGATATAGGATTCCTTTCTAGTTTCAAAACAAAATTGGTTATAATGGTTATCTTTTTTCATTAGTATATATAAAGTGCTGATAAAGGGTGTCCTTTATCAGCATTGAAAATAAAGCGATGATAAAGGGTAGTCATTATCAGTGATAAAAAAATGTGCTAATAAAGGGTTTCATTTATCACTACTAGAAAAAAACATTGACAAAAGGAACCCTTTATCTGTGCTTATTTTAGTGCTGATAAAAGGAACCTTTATCAATGTTTTTCTCTAGGGTTGATAAAATCAAGTTGGGTTAAAATCATGTTTTGAAGTAGTGTTCTTAGAAGTTTGAGATGTTTTTATAACTAATTTCAATGTGAAATTGATTCAAACGAACTCAATTGTTTTAATTTATATACAATTTATATAATTAAACATTAAAAAAAATTCAAAATATAATTTATCCCAATCATTTATTTATATTGAAAAGAGATTCTCAATTTAAATTCAGCATCTTTCACTATTCATCAAAACGTGAAACTTCATAGAAAAATTCTATAAATTCACCCTAAGATAATTTTTACATTATGTTTTCAAAAATGAAGTTAATTTTAAATTATAAAGTTCATAAAATTTCCTATATTTATTTTTAAAAGTGGATTTTCATTACAAGGCGACAAAACAACCTTTATGGAAATTTATCTTTTTATGAATAAAATTTGATTTATTCTTATCTTATTACTATAAAACATATTGGGTGAATGTAAAAACATTTTTTGCATATATAACATATAAATTTTATTAATATCATTCAATAATTGTTATTAATTTAATTTAGTAAGATAAAACACCATGGTGGGCATAAAATAGTTTTTCACAAAAACACATCTCTATATTAAACTAGGTTCTATATTAATTTTTAAAACTAAATAATTTTATAAACATATGTAAATAAAAATGTCCAAATTTAGTTAATAATTTTCATACATTTCATTATGTTGATCATTTTATTACTATCATATTAATACTGACATTAATAGTATATTTAAGTTTTTTAAAACTCAGTTTGTTGTGCACCACAAGATGTCCTCGACATTCTGTGTACTGAAATCTAATATTAATGTTGGGTGTAATTCCAATTAAACTCTATGTTTTCCTGTAGAATAAGATTAACTAGGTGTTGTGTATAAATAATCCTAGATTTTTTTTAAAATTTATTTTAAATGAAAAATATTATGAAGTATTGGGGTGTTATAGAAACACCTTATGGGGGCATTCCAACCAATATCAATCTTAGTGTAGAAGCAGAGATATATATATCTACTAATTTCATTATTTATTTTCCAAATACATTGAAGATGGATGATTGTATTTATATGAAAATGGATAGAGTGACCAAATAATATAAATTTATGCAAATTCATGAGATATACATTGAAGATGAATTATAATTGAAATATGTTCATGAGATTTATAAAATTCATAAAATAATGAAATTTATTTTTTTAGATTTGGATCTGAGATTCACTTAGAGGGTTTGGTTGTGTTCAAAAATTGGTAAGGTTTCATAGTGGAAATATAAAACCACTTAATATCCTCAAATAGATGAACACTCTATATAGACAATAAAAATGCTGAAAGATTTACTCAAAGCCTATGTTATTAATTTTGGTGGACTATAATAAGACTGTCATCTATTAGTAGTGTTTTCTTATAATAGTTATTATTGATGCATAATTTGTTTGTCTATCTTTGATGTTATTTATGGGAGACCAGAACATTCTCCTAAATGTTGGTAAGAATTAGGTGAAGATTTCTTGGTAGGACCATGTATGATTAATGAGATGAAATAAAAGATTCAATTGATTACGAAGTAGATGAATATAGTTCATAGTAAACATAAGTATTATATTGAACATCATCAATAAATTTCAGAATTCACTGTTGGAAGCTGGACATTAATTTTCGTATCACTATGTAACGAACCAATATTTCATCAATGGAAATTCCTTTCTTATAAAGATGTCATAATCATAAGAAATCACAGCATAACGAACTACTAAGTGCTATGTGACCCTTAAACATAAGTTTTTCACTTCTGTGATGTGAATTTTGAAAATCTGACATACATAGTTTCAAGCAGTAAGTTGTTTGGAGTCTAATAAGAAAAATTTAATTTTTAGTGAATAGTAACCTACCCTTATGAATAGTAACATAATCTTATGAATAGTGATATACCCTAATGAATAGTTACCTTGCCTATGATAGTATATAAATAATATTTAAGTGAAATTATGATATATATATGATTTAATGAAAATTAACTTTTTATTATAAAATCACTTTTTAGGCACAGTGAGAAACCAGTCCCAAACACTCCAATGGTGAAGCCTAAGAGGAGAAAGCAAAGACATCAAAGCAAAGACTCAACCAATTAGTGCTTTCTTCTCTATAAAGATTCTAGTTCATAATATATACCTTACCAGTAGGTTCATTACCAATAACATCTTCTACACGACATGCCATTTTGTCCCAAGTTCGAATATACTCTTCTTTGCCGATTTTCCCAACATTGAAGCCCCTCATTAGAATCATATCTTGTTTGTCGATCCAATCCGCCTGCTCACTATTGAACTCCACATGAATAGGTCTTCCCATAATCACCGCCTCTTCCTATGGGATGTTGACATAAATAAATTCCCCCACCATCTCCTCTTCATAGTGGAGGATAGGTTTCTTTAGAATCCTTTACCATTCCACTAGAGTTTTCATTGTTACTGTTTTCCATAATTTTAACTTGGGGATTCTCCTCTACAATAACTATGAGGGGCGAAGAAATATCCTTCTCACAAGTTTTTGATTTTTTACTTGACCGTGTTTCCATCGGTTCTGGTAAATGTGAGTAGTCCTTGCATCTTTTCCCCTTATTCTTCAGAGGGGGTTTCCCCTCCTCACGTGCCTTAGGATCCTCCTCAGGCTCCACATCTTCTGTAATTCCTAGATCCGTATCATAAGGTGTATCCTGGATAGAATCATAGGTATCCAAACACACAAATTAGGTTTGAGTCTGCACACCATTTTGAACAAATTTCTTTCCCACTATTTAATTATTGACCCCCAAAATACTCTGCTTGAGTTGAGGTTACTTTTCCACCCCTTCTGAATACACCACAATTTCCTTCCGAGATAAATTCCTACCTTCTTCTTGAGTTGACTACAAAAAGGATTCCTCAATCCACACTGAATTACCCAGGTCCGGGTCCCTCAAACCCTCCTTTAGATGATCAAAAATCCCCAACATAGAGGGTTCCTCAACTTGTTTTTTCTAATGATCTATTCTGCACAGTCTTTCCCTGTAAAGATCCGGAAATTTCAAGGAAATTTTTTTTCTTAATTTTCTTTGGAATTTTACAAGAACGCAGTTTCTGACGGCGCCTGATTCCGAGGCCCGGTGTGCCCGGAATTAATTTCCGAAGTTTGGCTCGGGTACGTTCAGTGAACGAGCGAGCGGGAATTTCTATCTTTTGAACCGGTGCCCGGAATCGAATTCCGAGGGCACCGATGGAACCGCAGCGCCGGTAATTTCTTAAGAATGCCATTTCCGGAGTTGCGTTTATCCGAGAGAAGATGATAAAAATTGTGGAAGTTTAATTTATAACTTATCTACAATTTTTATTTTCTTGTTAAGTAGATTAAGTGTTATGTTACAACACTTGACCCTCTCTTAAGTGGTTTTAACCTATGTAAGGGAGTTAGGGGTGTGACCCACTTGGAGTTAACCAACCATGGAAGGATTTAAGGTGAGGTGGGGCCCACACGAACCCCACCCCTTCACTTTTCCCATAACCCCCTAACTCCCTCTTTATTTTGAAACTCCTCACCTCCCTCTTTATTTTGAAACTACTTCTCTCCCTCTCTCCCTCATAACTCATGCCAACTAGCACTTAAATTAAGTTATTGAAACTCTTAATCAATTAAGTGTTTGAATTTTGAACTTACAATGCATGGCATGATTAAAATAAAATAAGGGGAAACCTTGTTTTATTTGGAGGTTGAATTGTGGTGGGAGGATTTTTGAGAAAGAGCATTTGTGTGATAGAAGAAGGAAGCTCCTTCTTCGTTGAAGAACGCCCTCCTCTCCGTGAAGAACGGTTCTTCTCCGATGAAGAACATCGATCCCTCAACTAAGAACGACTCGGTGATCACGGTTCTTCATCCTCTTTTTCCTCCACGGCAAGGGAGAAGACACCGACGTAGGGAACTCTCCAACGACAACGCGCCTTCCTTCTTCATCTCCGCAACAAGTGAGGAGACGTCGTTTCCTCCTCAGACGTACCCCAACATCCATGGAATCGACGTCCGATCTCCGCGACATCGTTCTCCGTGACGCCGTTCTCTGCGACGCCCGACGTGCGACGTCAAATATCCAAGTAGGGGTTTGTTGTTGCTTTATTTAATTATTTTCCGTTCTTGGTTCTAGCATGACAAACTTGAGGATGAACGTTTAAGTGTTATCGTCTAACGAGAGGGGGACCGGACCGCACAAACACGGCCGAACCCCCCCTCCTTTGTTCTTGATTGTTTCTTGCGGATGAAACGAGATAGCGTGGTGTCGTCGCACCACGCGGGAATCACACGGAAATTATTGCGCGACGCCGTCGCGCCACGCCGTGGAAAGAATTATCATGAACGCGATGTCGTCGCACCGCGCCAGATGACGAAGGCCGCAGCCGGTTCCGGGCCGCGGCGGATCGTGATGACCGGCGGCCAGCCGGGCCGCCGGTGCCGGAAGACGGAAGAGGACCGGCCCTTGCCGGTCCTGTTGACAAGAAGCCGGCCGGCCAGGTCGGGCCGGCCGGGATGGTTGAAACCGGGGGAATTTAATTCCCCCGGGCAGTTATTTGGCCCCCCATTATGAGGGGGGCCGGTTTCACAATGGGGGGGGGGGCAGGCGGCCCCCTGTTTCCTGCAAGCTCGGCCTTCGGCCGAGCTGGCAGCGCGCCCAGCGCGCTTTGCGCCGAACCGGCGCGCCTGGCTGGTTCGCCGGGCTGGGCCGCGCCGGGCCGCACCGGGCCACGCAGGGCCGGGCCGGGTCGACCCCGTCCAGGGCGGGTCGACCCGGTTCGGGCCATCCGGGGGGGTCTCGGGCCGGGATGGCCCGGGCCCGAAACCCCCGTTACCGAGCGATTTGGTCAAATGCCTGTATCTTGGGCTACGGGCCTCCAAACGACTCGCCGTCAGCGGCAACGCGATCCTTGGATCGAGACGATCGTTTCAGTATACTATACTCAAGGTGCACCTTCCTTTTCGGGAGACTACGTGGTTAAAACTCTATAGTTAAGCGTGCTTGACCTAGAGTAGTGATCAGGATGGGTGACCTCCTGGGAAGTTTCCCAGGGTGGGTGTGAGACAGAAAGGCCAATAAATAACAGACCAGGCGTCCGATTGACGCGCCGTCTGTTTCGTTGAATTCCTCTAAGTGAGATGGATCTTTTGGCTTACTCCGCTTGAGGTTTGGATGCCGACGGAGTGCGGTCGGGTTGGATCGCATCGAAATCCAACCGGGCCTCTGGAACGAAAAAGCCAATAACTCTCAAACCGGGCGTCCGATTGACGCGCCGTCTGTTACGTTGAGTTCCTGTTGACGATACGGAACTTTTGGCATCCTCCGCCCGAGTTTTGGATGCAGATGGATAGTGGCCGGGTTGGATCGCACCGAAATCGAACCGGGCCCCTGGAACGGAAAAGCTGATATCTTTCTGACAGAACGTCCGTTTGACGAACCATCAGCGGCGTTGGTGATCGCGTTGAAAAACGGTCCCTATGAGTTTACCCTATGAGAGTTCGGGGTACAGTTGAGATACGGCTGGGTTTGGTTTGCTCACGAAACCAACCGGGCCCCTGGGACGAAAAGTCTAATAACTCACAGACCGGGCGTCCGATTGACGCGCCGTCTGTTGCGTTGAGACCCCTATGACGTGGCGATCCTTTGAGATACTTCTTCGTGGGACTTTGAGATACTTGGAGTATCGACCTGTAGCTCGTGGAGCGGACCCTCCCAGTGACGAGCGTGCGGAATACGGAGACCGTGTAGCTGGCTGAGACCCGACGAATGCTGATCGAACGACTCGGTGTGTTACAGAGGTGCACTTGGTTGTAGCGGCACATGGGAGCGCTTGGTTGTAGCGGCAGAACCACGACAGAGGTGCGCTTGGTTGTAGCGGCACATGGGAGCGCTTGGTTGTAGCGCCAGACCCACGACAGAGGTGCGTTTGGTTGTAGCGGCACATGGGAGCGCTTGGTTGTAGCAGCTAGCCCGCAGTACTCGATGGGTGGAGTTCTTCAGCAGTCTTAGGTTAGTGAGCAGTACCTCGGAGTCGTGACAGGACCACTGTACACTCCAGAGATGGAGCTCTTCAGCAGTTACAGTTTCGATAATGAAAATCCTGGTTTGAGCTGAGACTTTTGACCTTGTGTTTACCTCATGATTGAGATGGGTCACTTGATAACTTAGGTATATGTATGGGCATATACCTGGGTAGTAGTTATCCATTGATTTCACAATCCTTGTGTTTCCTCATGATTGAGATGGGTTACTTGATAACTTAGGTATATATGTATGGGCATATACCTAGGTAGAGGTTGTCTGTTGATATCTTCTTTGTGGTTATCCTTGTTGGTTTAGTGAGACCTTGAGGGTCTCGGGGTCCCTACTGGGTATCGTTATACTCACCCCTGCACAGGCTATGCCCGCACCTCGTTGTGTTGGTTGCAGATGACGTGCAGTGCTGACAGAGGCCGAGTGTTCGAGGACTGGACGATACCTGGAGGAGGACTATACGAAGATATGGTACCCGGAGGAGGACCTCATGACGAGACGGTACCCAGAGGTGGACGTGACGACGAGGCGGTACCCGGAGGTGGACCACTGGGTGAGACATACTGGGAGCGGACGGCGGGACCTGAGGAGCAGAGGAGCTATCTCTACCCACCCTTCAGGTGGGATTTCCAGTGGACAGCTCGGCGTAGCAGCTTCACTTTTCAGTTGTTGCTTTCCCTTTCGAGTTGTACTTTACAATTGGGATTGTATTTCCGGCCCCTTTTTACTTTCCGCACTTACTATTGTACTCAGTTTTTACTTAGTGTTTACTTCTTCCTCTTGTACTCGGTGGTGCTTGTTTTCTTTTATAAAGGCAATGCCTTCCCAGTTATCGGGATTTTACGCCTTTGGTGCTAGTCGCCAGCCCCTGGCCTATGGAAGGCGGGCTTGGGGTAGTCACGGCACGGGCCCCAAGGACGGGTTGTGACAAATTGGTATCAAAGGAGTTCGGTTCTACCGCAGAACTTATAACTCTGATGTTTCTTTCTGTGAAGCAATAGTGTTAAGGGTACCGAGTGTGGTTTTCAGTTCAGGGAGTCCAGTGTTGGTGCGGGCGGCCGACGTATCCATACACCAGGACCCTGAAAACTGATTTCCGACTTTGTGCACAAAAACACTGATTGTGTGTGTGTTTCCAGATGTTTCTAAATGTCAGCTCAAACCAGGTCAGCTCACCAGGTATAATCGTTTGACCGAGTTACGTTGTTTCTTTCAGGATTCTTTTTCATTAACGACTAGCTAGAGCCCAGAGGGATGTGCGTACTGATAGCCTGTCGAGCGACGAGGCTTCGGTACAGGGCCCTCTTGCAGTTGAGGCACCAACGGAGGCACCAGCGATACTACCATACGTTGGGCCACCGATGCCACCAGCCCCAGCAGTAGGCGATGCACGCCACTTGAGTGCGCTGCACGAGTTCCAGCGCCAGAGGCCACCCAGGTTCTAGGGAGAGACGGACCCGCAGGCGGCTGAGGATTGGCTGGAGGCTGTGGTGGGAGTCTTCAGGCTAGTGGGGACGCCGGCAGACTTCATGGTGATCTTTGCTGCCAGCCTCCTTCAGGCAGCAGCAGGCAGGTGGTGGAGCCACTTGTTTCAGTTTTGCGATGGGATGACCTTCGCATGGGAAGACTTTGAGACCTTCTTCAGGGTGAAGTTTGTGCCAGTAGCTCTACACCCCGAGCGTTTACAAGATCTTCTGCCTTTGCCGCGTGTTTTTCGATCAGTAGCCGAGTCATCTGTGGGCAGTAGACAGATGATGCAGAGGTCCAGGAGGACCGGACTAGCAGTTGGCTGATCTCGGGTTTTAGGACCGGTGGTGCGGGGCACCCGAGGTGGGGTCAGAGCCAGGCATGCCAGAAACGGACAATGTTACTCCTGCGGCGGAAAGTTTCACCTGGCACGTGACTGTCCGACTCCTCGTATGACTGATCAGCGGGTGTTGGAGGAGCCACTGAGATAGAAGCAGTGGCGAGTGCTTGAGCAACAGCCGAGCAGTGGACAAGGCAGTAGAGCTCTGAGAGAAGGTGGGAAGGAGATGAACTAGTGGATACGTCCTTTGTACTTCTAGTTCCATGTTGCTTTTTTATTCGTGTCTTTGTACTATGAGCTGCAATAATAAAAAGACACTTATCTTTGTTTGCTTTCCTATCCTTTTGTTTGGTTGATGTTGAGTGGTCCCGGTTAAAACTGTTGACTTGACCCTCACTTTGGAGATTTCTACTGGAGGGGACCCAGTGACCTCACACTGATGCCGACAGTGTGACTCGACCCTTGAAGGCGAGAGTGACAGTTGAATCTCTTAGTAGTTACGTCGAGACCTTACGACGTCATCCATGGAATGAATGCATCATTCATGTTAGGATTGACTGTATTAGGCAACGAATGTGGTTCATCCAGGGGATGAGACCGGGTTTCTCTTATCGGCAAAGAAGAATTCATAGCAGCTCTTGTGAGAGTAAAGGAGGTCAAGGACATCCAAGAGAGGATGAAGACTGCACAGTGCAGTAAGAAACAAGAAACCGGTGCCAGTCTTAGAGACTCGGGCGTGTTAAAGAAGAGGAAGCTTAAAGGAGAGATGAGTCTACGAAGCAGTAGACGTGGAGGCAGAGCTAGGAGAGCAGCATGAGGTGGTGTACATCCTAACATGGTACAACCTCCTGCATTAGTTTTTCCCGCCAGGCTCAGGGAGCTGGAAGGAAGAGGAAGAATGTGGCTGCTTGCGGTCAAGGAGTGGGACCCAATGGCTCTAAAAATGATTTAAGGGACAGTCTGTGTCCACTACTGGCTGCTGTAGTAACGGACGTCGATGTGAATCATTCCTTGCTTTCACAAATCTTGTTCCAGACCTAGAGTTTCCGGTAAGCCGTGGACTTCACCCTCACGTCTGGAGATACCTTGGGAGGAGACTCGATAATCACACTTACGCCGATGGTGTTGTCAGACCCTCGAGGCGAGAGTTTCGGTTGGAATCTCTTGGTGGCAGCATCGAGGCCTTACGACGTTAGTTTGTGTATGGAATGGGCAATAACTGTTCATACTCAAATTGACAGTTTTAGGCAAACGTCGGGATGGGTTTTCCTTGGTCGGCAGAAAAGGAAACCCCAGACAGTGCAGGGTAACTCTTGCACAGGAGGGTGCGACCGATCACTCTTGAGTTGGTCAACCTTACCCTCGTGACAGTAGCCTTTCGAGTTCCAGTTCTAACATAAAATGGAGACCTCTGGAGTTCGAGGATGACGATCACGTCCTTATATTGGTATCACCTCGACGAGGTTTACGGAGATGTGCCCAAGGCGGCAAGTTATCTCCGGGGTTCAGCGGACCTTCTTAGGTCCCCAGCTGGGTAGGCGGGGTGGTTTACTGCTTGACCCATTCACCACAATTGCACCAGGTACACGACGACTTCCACGTATATCAACTGAGGAGATACGTGCTCGACCCTTCGCATACCATCGACCATGAGGAGATGGACGATGGCGATGAGGTGTCTTTCACGGAGATTCCAGTGGGGATCGAGGATCGATATGAGCATATCCTAGGAGGACGATCGATTCCTCAGATGCACTTTCCTTGGCAGTACGAAACTACCAGTTGAGCACATAGGAGCGGAAGGCTCAGATGCGTGCTCGGTACCGCTTTTGTGACCCTAGTTTGTGTTGATGCTTTACGGGGACGTAAAGCCCTGAGGTGGGAGTAATGTAAAGATCCGGAAATTTCAAGGAAAATGTTTTTCTTAATTTTCTTTGGAATTTTACAAGAATGCAGTTTCTGACGGCGCCTGATTCCGAGGCCCGGTGTGCCCGGAATTAATTTCCGAAGTTTGGCTCGGGTACGTTCAGTGAACGAGCGAGCAGGAACTTCTATCTTTTGAACCGGTGCCCGGAATCGAATTCCAGGGCACCGATGGAACCGCAGCGCCGATAATTTCTTAAGAACGCCATTTCCGGAGTTGCGTTTATCCGAGAGAAGATGATAAAAATTGTGGAAGTTTAATTTATAACTTATCTACAATTTTTATTTTCTTGTTAAGTAGATTAAGTGTTATGTTACAACACTTGACCCTCTCTTAAGTGGTTTTAACCTATGTAAGGGAGTTAGGGGTGGGACCCACTTGGATTTAACCACCCATGGAAGGATTTAAGGTGAGGTGGGGCCCACACAAACCCCACCCCTTCACTTTTCCCATAACCCCCTAACTCCCTCTTTATTTTGAAACTCCTCACCTCCCTCTTTATTTTGAAACTCCTTCTCTCCCTCTATCCCTCATAACTCATGCCAACTAGCACTTAAATTAAGTTATTTAAACTCTTAATCAATTAAGTGTTTGAATTTTGAACTTACAATGCATGGCATGATTAAAATAAAATAAGGGGAAACCTTGTTTTATTTGGAGGTTGAATTGTGGTGGGAAGATTTTTGAGAAAGAGCCTTTGTGTGATAGAAGAAGGAAGCTCCTTCTTCGTTGAAGAACGTCCTCCTCTCCGTGAAGAACGGTTCTTCTCCGATGAAGAACATCGATCCCTCAACTTAGAACGACTCGGTGAACACGGTTCTTCATCCTCTTTTTCCTCCACGGCAAGGGAGAAGACACCGACGTAGGGAACTCTCCAACGACAACGCGCCTTCCTTCTTCATCTCCGCAACAAGTGAGGAGACGTCGTTTCCTCCTCGGACGTACCCCAACATCCATGGAATCGACGTCCGATCTCCGCGACATCGTTCTCCGTGACGCGGTTCTCTGCGACGCCCGACGTGCGACGTCAAATATCCAAGTAGGGGTTTGATGTTGCTTTATTTAATTATTTTTCGTTCTTGGTTCTAGCATGACAAACTTGAGGATGAACGTTTAAGTGTTATCGTCTAATGAGAGGGGGACCGGACCGCACAAACACGGCCGAACCCCCCCTCCTTTGTTCTTTAATGTTTCTTGCGGATGAAACGAGATAGCGTGGTGCCGTCGCACCACGCGGGAATCACACGGAAATTATTGCGCGATGCCGTCGTGCCGCGCCGTGGAAAGAATTATCATGAACGCGATGCCGTCGCACCGCGCCAGATGACGAAGGCCGCAGCCGGTTCCGGGCCGCGGCGGATCGTGATGTCCGGCGGCCAGCCGGGCCGCCGGTGCCGGAAGACGGAAGAGGACCGGCCCTTGTCGGTCCTGTTGACAAGAAGCCGGCCGGCCAGGTCGGGCCGGCCGGGTTGGTGGAAACCGGGGGAATTTAATTCCCCCGGGCAGTTATTTGGCCCCCCATTATGAGAGGGGCCGGTTTGACAAAGGGGGGGGGGGGGGGGCTGGCGGCCCCCCGTTTCCAGCAAGCTCGGCCTTCGGCCAAGCTGGCAGCGCGCCGAGCGCGCTGCCTTGCGCCGAACCGGCGCGCCTGGCTGGTTTGCCGGGCCGGGCCGCGCCGGGCCGCACCGGGCCACGCCGGGCCGGGCCGCACCGGGCCACGCCGGGCCGGGCCGCACCGGGCCACGCCGGGCCGGGCCGGGTCGACCCCGTCCGGGGCGGGTCGACCCGGTTCGGGCCATTTGGGGGGTCTCGGGCCGGGACGGCCCGGGCCCGAAACACCCGTTACCGAGCGGTTTGGTCAAATGCCTGTATCTTGGGCTACGGGCCTCCAAATGACTCGCCGTCAGCGGTAACGCGATCCTTGGATCGAGACGGTCGTTTCGGTATACTATACTCAAGGTGCACCTTCCTTTTCGGGAGCCTACGTGGTTAAAAATCCATAGTTAAGCGTGCTTGACCTAGAGTAGTGATCAGGATGGGTGACCTCCTGGGAAGTTTTCCAGGGTGGGTGTGAGACGGAAAGGCCAATAAATAACAGACCAGGCGTCCGATTGACGCGCCGTCTATTTCGTTGAATTCCTCTAAATGAGATGGATCTTTTGGCTTACTCCGCTCGAGGTTTGGATGCCAACGGAGTGCGGTCGGGTTGGATCGCACCGAAATCCAACCGGGCCTCTGGAACGAAAAAGCCAATAACTCTCAGACCGGGCGTCCGATTGACGCGCCGTCTGTTACGTTAAGTTCCTGTTGACGATACGGAACTTTTGGCATCCTCCGCCCGAGTTTTGGATGCAGATGGATAGTGGCCGGGTTGGATCGCACCGAAATCCAACCGGGCCCCTGGAATGAAAAGGCTGATATCTTTCTAACAGAACGTCCGTTTGACGAACCATCAGCGGCGTTGGTGATCGCGTTGAAAAACGGTCCATATGAGTTTACCCTATGAGAGTTCGGGGTACAGTTGAGATACGGCCGGGTTTGGTTCGCTCACGAAACCAACCGGTCCCCTGGGACGGAAAGGCTAATAACTCACAGACCGGGAGTCCGATTGACGCGTCGTCTGTTGCGTTGAGACCCCTATGACGTGGCTATCCTTTGAGATACTTCTTCGTGGGACTTTGAGATACTTGGAGTATCGACCTGTAGCTCGTGGAGCGGACCCTCCTAGTGACGAGCGTGCGGAATACGGAGACCGTGTAGCTGGCTGAGACCCGACGACTGCTGATCGAACGACTCGGTGTGTTACAGAGGTGCGCTTGGTTGTAGAGGCACATGGGAGCGCTTGGTTGTAGCGGTAGACCCATGACAGAGGTGCGCTTGGTTGTAGCGGCACATGGGAGCGCTTGGTTGTAGCGGCAGACCCACGACAGAGGTGCGCTTGGTTGTAGTGGCACATGGGAGCGCTTGGTTGTAGCAGCTAGCCCGCAGTACTCGATTGGTGGAGTTCTTCAGCAGTCTTAGGTTAGTGAGCAGTACCTCAGAGTCGTGACAGGACCACTGTACACTCCAGAGATGGAGCTCTTCAGCAGTTACGGTTTCGATAATGAAAATCCTGGTTTGAGCTGAGACTTTTGACCTTGTGTTTACCTCATGATTGAGATGGGTCACTTGATATCTTAGGTATATTTATGGGCATATACCTGGGTAGTAGTTATCCGTTGATTTCACAATCCTTGTGTTTCCTCATGATTGAGATGGGTTACTTGATAACTTAGGTATATATGTATGGGCATATACCTAAGTAGAGGTTATCTGTTGATATCTTCTTTGTGGTTATCCTTGTTGGTTTAGTGAGACCTTGAGGGTCTCGGGGTCCCTACTGGGTATCGTTATACTCACCCCTGCACGGGCTATGCCCGCACCTCGTTGTGTTGGTTGGAGATGACGGGCAGTGCTGATAGAGGCCGAGTGTTCGAGGACTGGACGGTACCTGGAGGTGGACTATACGAAGATATGGTACCCGGAGGAGGACCTCATGACGAGACGGTACCCAGAGGTGGACGTGACGACGAGGCGGTACCCGGAGTGGACCACTGGGCGAGACATACTCAGAGCGGACGGCGGGACCTGAGGAGCAGAGGAGCTATCTCTACCCACCCTTCAGGTGGGATTTCCAGTGGACAGCTCGGCGTAGCTGCTTTACTTTTCAGTTGCTGTTTTCCCTTTCTAGTTGTACTTTACAATTGGGCTTGTATTTCCGGCCCCTTTTTACTTTCCACACTTACTATTGTACTCAGTTTTTACTTAGTGTTTACTTCTTCCGCTTGTACTCGGTGGTGCTTGTTTTCTTTTATAAAGGCAATGCCTTCCCAGTTATCGGGATTTAACGCCTTTGGTGCTAGTCGCCAGCCCCTGGCCTTTGGAAGGCGGGCTTGGGGTAGTCACGGCACGGGCCCCGAGGACGGGTCGTGACATTCCCGCTAAGAGGTTAGTCTGGATATCATCATTCCCCTTCCTCCTCCCTCACTATCACCTTTTACTTATTTCATCCTTGTCTACAAACAGTGGATGAGTGACACAATCTATTACAAGAAGAGAAAAACTCCACCCAATAATCAAAGACTAAGGGTTAATTACATTGTACATCCTCGCCAGCTTTAATCCACAATGATTGAACCCGCGGTCTCGACACATCCACCTCCACACACATGCGCGGGTTGATCGGATGACACACATAACTAGTACGCGAATACAAACATCAAAATTGACCCACTATATTTCCTAACATATGTAGAATCATGAGATTATGTAATGGAAGAGAAAGTTGTGGTAGACTAACCCAAACTGGGACTACAGGAGAATCACGATTTAGGTATAAATCGTAGCTCCACCGAAATAGATAGAAGCCGTATCCACCGCATATTCTGGGTGCACTCAATAGAACATTAACCAAGTCACTTGATGAAGAACAACCCACCATCCAACTCCTTTTATCCAGTATACTGACAACTTCTCGTTCTTTTAGACCCCAATGATCAAAGACAAAACTATCAAATTCATCCCCCAAAGGTCATTTGTTCCTAAATCAAGAAACCAATGTTAGATTTCGTAAACTATTCGCCTCCATAAACTCCTGTGCCAACAACAGAATCATGAGGTCGCATTCCCGAATACTAGGGACCTTCGGGTCTAGATTAATCATAAGAAATTTTGGAATCGTAGCCAGATTGGTGAAGGGATAGAAGTCGTGTCTCCGACCATTACGAGGATGTTAGGGATCCTTCCCCCTCCCGCCAACTTGCGGCTGAGGGGGAATCACCGTCGACCCCATTACCTTTTAAATACACTATTTATGACATCACAAGTGATGTAAGAAGACTTGGTTCGAACTCAAATGCATTCATTAATATTATTGGTCATGGAAGTTTTCACTATTTCTGGTCTTGGTGGAAATTAATATACTAATGATTAAAAAATTATCAATACTCTCCTACCGTACACTATAACCCCCCTCACTCCCTCTTCCCTTAACTCCTTTAAAGCCTTGTGACTTCACCAAATTCTATCCAAATATCCTCAAAACTTCTTCTCCCACGTACAAGAAGCCTTGCTCTCCTAAAAATACCAAAAACTCCCCCTTAAGGAGGATCTTAAGGAAGTTTAGTTCAAGAGGTAAATTCCTCTTTTTCAATTCTTTGTCTTTCCTTTCAAGTTCATGTTTTTCTTTCTTTTGTTATTACCTATCCTTATCCAAATTTTCTGATGACTCTAGTACCTTAAATGTACTGGAATGTTTTCATGATAGTGGAATAAGTTATCATCATCTCTTCCTTTTACCTTTTTTATATGAGTAGCAAGAACACCATCTAAGATGTGTCAATTTACCACATTCAAGGACGTTGGGATTTCAATTTCTATTATCATTATAAATTATGGACATGAAACTATTCTTGTTATGGTTGAAACAAATTAATATATATTTAATATACCCTATTTAAGGTTATGAAATCTCTTTGTACAAATGGTATTAAGTTATAAATAAAAATGAGTTCATTGTAATCAAAACCCAAAAATTAACCAAAACAGTTATCATTAAAGTTCTATATAATAATTCATCCACATGACATAAAACCATGTTATTTAAATTACCACTAACACCTATTTATGATCATAAATAATATTTGAATTCAATTATAGATATTTACATCCATTCCACACAATCTCCATAACTTAAAAACTAGTGAACCGATTATGAAAATAAGGAAAACGAACACTACATAACAATGAAATTCAATATAATAACTTATCAATAAGTGTATAAATGAACAAAAAATAATTATGATAAACTAAATAAATATTTAATAGGTTCTGAAATAAGTTATTAATAATTATAATTTCATTTTCAGGGTGATTATGTTCAGGAGCGGAACACATTTAGATTTAAGGTAAGGGTTATTCACCTAACTTTCATTTTCATTAGAGTTACTTTCATTGTCTAATTAGATCAATGAAATTTTTTTGTATTATTATGTAATCCTCATATATTCTGTCTGAGTATTCTATATATGTACTCCAACTATAATCCTTCCCTATTTTATGGATAGTTACATGTTTTAAAAGAATCATTCAAAACTCTTTCCAAAATACAAGCCTGATTGAGGGGAATTTCTCATATATTTTCAAGGGCACTATATAATATGTTTTTGGTAACCATTATCTTTCTAGAATCACTCATTTAATTATGAAAATACTATCTTACTTCACTTCTGGTTTTATACAAATATTTTTCCAAAATAACGCTTCTTCTCAAAGTTAGAGTATTTAACTCAAGATTTACTCGAAGATTTTATTAGAGTATCTTCATCTATTTTAACACTCTTGTTGATGCTTATGTATTATGGGGGTCAGTATTCCATGTTATCATATACCATATTTAATTTAATTTTTTATGATTATTTTTGATATGAATGTGCGATCTTAAAACCATTCATCATTTTACTTCGAATGGTTATTGTTTATGCTTAATGATTGGGGAAAGCTATTTAAATTTCATATATTAGTTTCAATATGAATGTGTATATTGTTTATGTTTACCCCATTCATATGAGGAATGGTTTGGACATGGTAAGTTTCAATTGGGGCCCACAATATCCCCTTGGTGCATCGGTAGGTCTCATGAGAGAAACTATAGTCTCGACACAAGGCTTTGACAAAATGATTATTTATTGTCATTTCACCAGGCCTTGACGGTATGGTTATGTGGTCCCACATTATGCATTACCTCATTATAAAAATAGTATTGATGGAATATGTGGTTATTTGACTAGTAGAATACCCATGATTACATTATATTATGGCAATATTTAGTCAGCTAATATTTTTACTATATTATGTTCAAGTTTATTTTTAAAGGCATGTGTTTTCAATTGTTACCATGTCTAAGGTTTAAGTTATCTTCCGCTGTATTTATTAATCTTAATGATCATTTGATCTCACCAATTTCTTCTGTTTCATTTTTCTTAGAAAATCAATAAATTTATTATGAATGACATTGTGAAATAATCTTGGAGTTATGGAAGTTTCAATGTTGTTTTTTTATTTCAAGTTGTAATGTTGAACTTATGTAAATATCACATTTACAATAATACTAAACTACTGATTCCTTCAAGATTCTTATTCCTTATATGTATGCAAAGGTAATTAAATAAGGCACTAGCTCTAAGAAACTGGGGTCGAGTCCTTACAGTTGGCATCAAAGGATGTTTAGTAGAGAACATGGAAACTAGATTTAGAAAACATAGATTAGGAAAGAGTCCCTAAGATAGTATTTGAGGATAAACATAAAATAACATTCTGGTATTTTGGTAAGGAATAGATTGTGTGGATCTTTCAAGAAATACATCTCTTCTTAGAAACGAGAAGGTAGAGGCAGCTCTGGAACAGATGTACCTAGGAGTGAAAGCTCCGACAAGGAGTTTCAGGCTTGACTCTAGGTGTCTTGGTACATGGAAACGGTCCTTGCTCCACTCTTGGTTATGAAACTCCTAGTTTATATGCTTATGATAATTCACATTTTCATTATAGTCCATTATAAAGTATTTAAATGAAATTTTTTCCTCAAAGAAACCATTTTGTGATTTTGGGATTATCCATCCATTGGATCTCAATTTCTGCTAAGTATTTTGTTAAGTTAAGATTCTACATTATGATTCGTAACTATTCTAGTGTATTCCATCATCTTGAAATAGCAGATAGTGGAAGAAATGGAAACCGCATGAACATGTGTATCCCATGTAGAGATTTCCCTCCGATGCAAGATAATGATGTAGGGTATGGTGCTGAGACTAGGGAAGATATATTTATAACTATACTAGGAAAACTGACTCAAGTTATGAAAAATATGCTCACCTGTATAGAGCTTCCATATCATTCACATAGAGGAGCTATGTTAGATTTTTTTATGTGATAACAACCACTGTCATTCAATGGGACTACAAACCCATTTTTTGCTAATTAGTGTATAAGTTCCCTAGAAAGGATATTTCTTACTTTGGGATATAATGAAAGAGATAAGGTCATCCTTATAGTTTATCTTCTATCATGAGATGCAGATCAGTGGTGGTCATTAATTCAAAACACAACAGAGGAGGAAGAGATAGAATAGATGGAATGGAGGAACATTAAAGAAATATTTCTAGAGATATATTATTCTTATGAATAACGAGCGGATATGGAAAGGTAGTTTCTATATTTGAACCAAAAAAATATGGTAATGTTTCAAAGTATGAAGCTAACTTTCCAAGGTTAGAAAGGCATGTTGTTGATTATATATGAAATTCAATGAGTAAAATTGATTGATTCTTTGATGGTTTAAAAAAATTCCTCTGAAGGGCTCTGGTCTCATAAAGTTTCTCATCATATGAAGATATAGTCTCAAGTGTAATCAAGAAAGAAAAGAAATTTTCTAAGTATTATTAATTTAATGGAAAAAAAGAAAAGAAGAGGGCTACTAAAAACAATGGAAAAGGAAATAAGAAAATGGGGAATAAGGGAAGAGTGGAATTTCCATCCTATAGTAATTGTGGGAAGAAACACCCTGACACTTGCCTGAAGGGAATGAGAGATTGTTACAAGTGTAGATAAAAATTCCACCACTCTCATGATTATAAGGGGAAGAAAAAATCTACCAAAGTTCAATTCTACAATTGTAGGGAGACGAGGTATTATGAACATGAATTTCATAAGTGTTAGAGAAACGTTCCCCATAGAAGGCCGAGGGAGAAACGATAAGGTTATGCGGTTACAACCATGGAGGTTGAAGTTTCTAATGAAATGGTGGCAGGTACATTGATCATTTCATCAAACTTTTCCAATGCTTTATTTGATTTTGGATAATTAGATTAATGTATTTCTTCCCAATTTTCCAGGAAAATTAGATTTGTCCAATTTGATTTAATAAAGGAGTTATCAGTCAAAATCCCTAGTGGATGTATCATTGCAACAAAGGTGTGTAAATTAGTTATCCTCATTACACATGAACGTGCTATAGTTGCCGACTTTAGCATCATACCAATGAATAAATTTGATATAATTCTTGGTATGAATTGGATATCATATTATGATGCAATGATCTATTATAAGAACAAGGAAGTTGCAATTTTAGAGAATGGTGTGGAATCCTTTATCTTTAGGGCAGAAACATTAACATCTGATTCTCATCTAGATCCACCCCCAGTAGCTCTACTAAATTCAATTACTGGGGAGGAAGAGAACCCAATATATAGGGGAAATGGAATAAATCATCAAATTAAAGATATCAATGTATTATAGGAATATGTTTATATATTTCTAGAGTATTTACCTGGACATCCTCCTAGGAAAAAAATTGAGTTTTCCATTGACTTAATTCCTAGTCCAAGGCCCATATCAAAGACCCCATATTGAATTTACTCAATGGAGTTAGCGAAACTAAAGAAATAACTAGTGTAATTGGGTGATAAAGGATTTGTTCGACCTAGTGTTTCTCTATGGGGAGCCCCTATCCTCTTTGTCAAGAATAAAGATGGACATATGAGGCTATGCATTGATTACAAATATATCAATGCTATTACAATAAATAATAAGAATCCCATACCACAAATTGATGATTTATTTGATGAAATTCATGGCTCCCAATATTTCTCGAAGATTTATTTTCAATCTGGGGATCAATAGTTTCTTATGAGGAAGGAAGACATTCCCAAAACAACATTCCTAACTAGGCATGGGCATTATGAGTTTACAATAATGCCTTTTGGACTATCTAATACATCATATGTTTTTATGGATCTGATGAATAAGGTTTTCAAGGAATATATTGATGAAATTTGGGTGGTTCTTATTGATGATATCATCATATACATTAAAATCCATGAAGATCGTGAAATTAAGATACGCACTAAAGACTCTGAGAAGAAATAAATTTTAGGGGAAGTTTATCAAGGGTGATTTTTGGATCCAATATGTTTCCTTTCTAGTTCACATTGTCTCTAAGGATAGAATATCTATAGATCTTGAAAATACAAAGGCTATGCAAGAATTGTCAACCCAATGACCAAGATCACACGAAAAGGGGTTATGTTCATATGGAAAATGGAATGTGAAGAATTTATTGAAGAATTGAAGAGGTGGTTAGTGAATGCTCTGATCCTAACCCTACCATAGGGGAATGATGGGTTTTTTTTCTATAGTGATGCATCAAAGAAAGGACTTTGTTGTTTCCTTATGCCGAATGATAGAGTGATTTCCAATTCATCTGGGCAGCTAAAAATTCATGAAAAAAATTATCCATCTCATGTTCTTGAGTTAGTAGTGATAATATTTTCTCGGAATATTTGGAGACACTGCCTCTATGGAGAAAAATGTGAGATATATACAGATCAAAACAGTTTGAAATATATATTCTCACAGAAAGAAATCAACATGAGACAAAGGAGATGGATTGGGTTACTCAAATAATATGATTTCGCAATACACTACCATCTAGGGATGGAAAATAAGGTAGAATATGCTTTTTATAAAAAAGACCGTGGAATTATGAACAAGATGAGAGTTGAAAGGGGTCCAATGTCCATGGATCTACAAAAGATGGATTTGGGAAATGTCGAGGAAGGTAACAAATCACTGCTTTTTCAAATGGTTTCCAAACATTATTTACTGGAAAGAATAAAAAGTTCTCAGGTTGATAATGAGGAATTTTAAAATAAAATTAAAGCTATAAACGATTAGAAGTTGACTGACTTCACATATGAAGGTTGTATTTTGAAATTTGGAAAGAGGGTTTATTTTCCCGCTATTACTGAGATAAAGAGGGAACTATAGGATAATGCTCATATATCAAATTTAACTATAAACCTTGGTAGTACAAAGACTTATAGAGATATAAATGAACATTTTGGGTGGGAATACCTAAATAGGAAGATTGCTGATCACATGTCGAGATGTTTGTTTTTTCAACAGGTGAAGGCTGGAAGACAACATCCTAGAGGAGTCATGCAACCCCTTCCTATTCTTATGTAAAAATGGGATGATATTACACTGTAATTTTTCATGTGGTGCCAAAGACTCCAAGAAAGAATGATGTGATATGGGTTATTGTTGATCATTTTTCCAAATTATCACATTTTCTTGATATAAGTGAAGATTTTACACTTGAACGTTTAGAAAGACTATATATTAATGAAGTCGTATGACTTCATGTGGAACCCTTATCAATTGTTTTTGATTAGGATCCCTATTTTACATCACAATTCTAGAAAAGTCTCCAGAAGGCCCTAGATACTAATCTTAATTTGAGCACTGCCTACCACCCACAAATTGATGGACAATCTAAAAAGACTATTTAATCTTTGGAAGACATGTTGATGTCTTGTTCATTTGACTTTCAAGGTATATGGGATCAGTATTTACATATAATAGAATTTTCCTACAATAATATCTTCCATTCAAGTTTTCATATGGCACCCTATAAAGCATTATATGGAAATAGATTTCCTACACCAACTTTCTAGGATGATTTTAGTTAAAGAAATCTCGTAGGCCTAAATTTTTTTGAGGAAACAACGAAAAATGTGAAGATTATCCAAACCGATATAAAAAAAGATCAAATTAGGGAAAAATATATGATGATAAAAAAATGAAGGATTTGTAATTTCAAGAAGGATATCATGTTTTCTTACAGGTATCTCAATGGAAGGGTATTATGTGATTCAATAAAATAGGATCATTAAGTTCGAGGTACATCCGACCTTTTAAAATTTTGAATCGAATTGGAGCTGTAGATTACCATTTGGAAATGCCTCCATGTCTCACCAAAGTTTGAAATGTGTTCCACATATCAATTTTAAGGAAATACATGCCAGACCAAACACATTTACTCACATATAAGGAAATAGAATTTGAGCCTGATCTATCTTATTGTGAAGAGTCTATCAAGATTCTCTATACCAAAGAACATGTATGGAGAAATCGGATGACTCGCCTGGTAATGGTTGTTTGGAGGAACCATAAGATGGAGGAAAAACATGGGATCCTATGGAGCTTATGTTTAATATATTCATGAATCTTTTCTAGGTATCAATTTTGTGAATTTCGAGTACGAAAGTTTTGTAAGGAGAGGAGAATTTAATGACACAATATTTCTTGGATGGAAATTCCTTTCTTATAAATATGTCCTAATCACATGAAATCACAACATAATGAACTACTATGTTCTATGTGACCCTTAAACATAAGTTTGTCCCTTCTATGATGTGAATTTTAAAAATATGACATATACAGTTGTGATCGGTATGTTTTTTGGAGTCCTATAAGAAAAACATAATTTTTGGTGAATAGTAACCTAACCTTATGATTAGTGACATACCCTTATGAATAGTGATATAACCTAATGAATTTTTACCTTACCTATGATAGTATATAAAAAATATTCAAGTGAAAGTATGATATAACTATGCTTTGGAATATGTAAATAAATGTTTTAAAATAGTTGTTTTAAGAATAAATTATGATATTAATTAAATATTAAATTAATCTTATTTAGAAAACTATTTTGGAAAAATGGAATTCATTTTTGGATTCTATTGGTTGAAAAATGGTTAGGGTGATGTTTTGGTACTTTTCTGAAAAAACATGAATTTTTGATGAATAGTGAAATACGTTAAAATACCGTATATACAAATTATTAGTTAAATACACTATTTATGACATTACAAGTGATGTAAGCCAAGTTGGTTCGACCTCACAAGAATTTATTAAAATTCCTGGTCTTGGAATCATCATTATTTTCTGGCATTGAGGGAAATTAATAAACAAATGCTTAAAAAATTTATGAAAACTCTCCTCTCATCCACTATAAACTGCCCTCACTCCCTCTTCCCTTAACTCCTCTCAAGCCTTGTTCCTTCTCCGAATTCCATCAAAAAATTCTCCCAACCTCTTTTCCCACGTCCATCAAGCCTTGGTCTCCTAAAAAGACCAAAACCTATCCCTTAATTAGTCTCTCAAGGATGTTTGGTTCAAGATGTAAATTCCCCTTTTGAATTCATTATCTTTCATTTCAAGTTTATTTTTTTTATTTTTTTATTATTTCATATATTTATCCAAATGTTGTGATTACACCAGAACCTTAAATGTATTGTAATGTTTTCATTATAGTGTAATATGTTATCATCATCTCTTCCTTTTACCATCTTTTATACTAGTAGCAAGAACACCATCCAATATGTATCAGTTTACCACATTCAAGGATGATGTGCTTTCAATTTATATTATCATTATCAATTATGGTCATGAAAGTATTATTGTTATGGTTGAACCAGATTATTATATTTGTAATATACCCTATTTATGGTTATGTAATCCCTTTGTACAAATTTTATTATGTTATAAAGAAAAATGAGTTCGTTGTAAACAAAAGCCACAAATAAACCGAAACAGTTATAATTAAAGTTATATATAATATTTCATCGTCATGCCCTGAAATAAAGTTATATAAATGACCAATAAAACCTATGGATGATCATAAATATTATTTTAATTCAATTATGGATATTTACATCCATTTCACATGAACTCCATTACTTAAAAAGAAGTGAACCGATTATGAAAAGAAAGAAAACGGACACAACGGAACTACAAAATTCAATATAATAACTTTCCTATAAGGGAATAAATGAAATAAAAATAGTTATGATAAACTCAATAAATTTCTAATAGGTTCTGAAATATGGTATTATTAAGTATAATTTCATTTTCGAGGAGCTTAAGTTCAAGAGAGGAACAAGTTCAAATTTATGGTAAGGGTTATTCACCCGAACATCCATTTTCATTCGCGTTACTTTGATTGTCTAATTAGCTCAATGAAATTCTTATGTAATATTATGTACTTCTAATAAATTCTGTGTGAGTATTATATATATGTACCTTAACCATAATTCTTTCCTATTTTAGGGATAGTTACATGTTTTAAAAGAATCTTTCAAAACTGTTTTGAAAATACAATCCCGATTCAATGGAATTTCTCTTCTATTTTCAATGGAAATCTATAATCTTTTTTTGAAAACCATTATCTTTATAAAATCACTAATTTTGTTTTGAAAATACTATATTACTTAAATTATGGTTTTATACAAATATTTTTCCAAAAGAACACTTTATCTCAAAGTAAAAGTATTTATCTCAAGATTTACTCGAAGATTGTATAAGAGTATCTTCATATATTTCAACACTCTTGTTGATTCTTATGTATTATTGGAATTAGTATTCCATGTTATCATATAACATATTTAATTAAATTATTTATTATTATTTTGGATATGGATGTGCTATATTTAAACCATTCATTAGTTTACTTCGAATGGTTAGTGTTTATGCTTAATGTTCAAGGAAAGCTATTTATATTTCATATATTAGTTTCAATATACAATTGTATGTTGTTTACGTTTATCCCCATTCATGTGAGGAATTCATTGGCCATTTTTAGTGTCAGTTGGGGCCTTCTATAGCCCCTTACTGAATCAGTAGGTCTCATGAGACATACTACTGTCGTGGAACAAGGCCTTGACAAAATGATTATTTATGGTCTTTTCACGAGGCCTTGACGGTATGGTTTTGTTGTACCATATTATGGATTCCCTCATTATTAAAATATTATTTATGGATCATGTGGTTTTTCTACTAGTATAATACCCATTATTACATTATATTATGAAAATATTTACCTAGCTCATATTTCTTCCATATTATGTTCAATTTTATTTTTAAAAGGCAAGTGTTTTCAATTGTTCACCATGTATAATATTTAAGTTATCTTACAATGTATTGGTTACTCTTACTGAGCATTTGATCTCACCCCTTTATTATGTTTCATTTTTCTCTAGACATGAATAATTTTATTATGAATGACATGCTAAAATAACCTAAGAGTGATGGAAGTTGCCTAAGGAGTTTCTATGTTTTCTTTTCATTTCAAGTTGTAATGTTGAACTTATGTATGTATCTCATTTCCCAAAAATATTATACTACTTGGTCCTTCGGGATTCTTAATCCTTGTATTTATGAAAACATAATCAAATAAGGCATCAGATATAGGAAACTGGGGTTGGGTCCTTACAACCTATGTTTGGAATCTAATAGATTGTCAAGAAGAGAATGATGCCACATTAATATGTGGGACCCTTTGAGATGTTGTTTTTTATAATGGATATCTCTTACTAATTGTTATCACATCCCCATTATAGAGTTATGGATGATTTATTATATATCTCATATATATTAATGTAATTTTCATACACATGGGGTGATTAATGGTTTAGATTGGTATATAGTGGTCAAAGATCACCCTAAAAGGGCATACAAATACATAGTCTATTTAGTCCCACATTTAAAACAGAATAAAAAAATTGAATGGTCCTAGTCTCATTTTAATAAGACTAATCTACAAGTTGAACATCATTTTAAATTACTAATAAAAATATATTTTTAAAATAAAATGACTTATTATTCAGGAATAATAACATTTAAACACATAATATTTGTCCCATAATTTTTAGTTTTATGTATATAAATACATAAAAATATAATATTTTCCCAAATAAATTCTATATCAAAATGAAATAACATTAAAATAAAAAATAAAAAAAATATTCTTGGTCCATGGACTTTCTCACATATGATGAGGCTGATTCTCTTAATCCCAAATTATTTTTTTCTTTGTTTTTTTATGAAAGTTTAAAATATGATATTTTTTCTCTTTCCTAGAATACTCTTTAAATATGGGATATAAAGCTTGTCCCATGGGTCCAACTCCCATTAATTACACCAATTGGACCACTCGAACATTATAAGTTGGTATTAGGTGGAGATAGATCTAGATAGAAGCCTTTTTTAGGAACCTCTTTATATTATTAGCTTGTGGGATGTGGTGTTAAATGTTTATACTATTCTAAAATAATGTTTGATTTGGAATCCTAGTACCATGCATTTAAAAACATGGCAGTTGGAAATATTGATGCATAAATAGAAGGATAAATTCATTATAATCATAAAAACAATATAAATTCATAAATATGTAATATTATATAGTCGATATAGTTTTATCACCCTTTTTTGAGTATTGTAAATTTAGTGATTTATATATGAAGTTATCAATAAACTAGTGCAGTCACAATATGGGTGGTGGTGGTGAATACTTATATAACATGTTTTTTGAGTTTTTTTATACTTTAATGATTCAAACCTATATTATTGTTTGGATGAATTGATCTCATATGAATCAACTAACACATTCACACATTATTAATGGTGGAAAGTAAATTGTGAATAATATAATGAATTTTTTATGGTTCACATCCTATGTGGGTGACTATATCTTGTCTTTGTTTTAGATGATTATGAGACATATATATTCAATTATATCCCAAATGTAAATATATGTGGTGGGAAGGATTCATCATTAAACCCGGAGTCTGTCTCACAAAACCCTCATAATGTATCATTACTGTGTCTTTATTCTGGATTCTTCTAGTTTATAATGGTTACCTCAAACTGAAAAGAATG
Organism: Viscum album; assembly: GCA_963277665.1. Classification (NCBI taxonomy): domain Eukaryota; kingdom Viridiplantae; phylum Streptophyta; class Magnoliopsida; order Santalales; family Viscaceae; genus Viscum; species Viscum album. The sequence goes on from OY728159.1 coordinate 1,225,336,591, forward strand.
AAAAAGATATTTTCTTTATTTTTGGGATTTCATTGAATCAACCAATATATCTTCTTACTCAACAGTGTTCATAAAACACCAATAATGAACAAATTTAATTTCTAACATTTCAATATCATTTTATCAAATATTAGAATGATCAACTCAATAATTAAACAGTACCTTAATTTTTTCTACCTCGCCAAATTTATGAATACCCAAAAGATGATGATAGTTTATGAATCAAATCAATATATGAAACTTATCATTCTTATGTCTCCCTTATCTTCTGAATCAGCTGTTATTATGATTCCTCAAATATACAAAAGAAACTATTTTGCTATCTCACTTCCTTCCTTGAATTAGTATATCCTACGAAATATGTTGTCCGGACTCACTTCTTCCATAACATCAAATGATATTCTACAACATATATGTTCAACTCACTTACTTGTTACGACGATCATACAAAGTGCATAGGTATACTTATATATATCCTCTTAGTCTCTTATAAAAATAATCATATACACTAATAGAACGAAGTATCCTTTTGTTATAACCAACATAGACTGTTGAATCCTCTATGAAATGAATCAGCGTAGGCTCTATAAATTCCTACCTTTTAATTCTCTATTTTATTAATTACTCAGTATTCTTTATTTATCTCTTTAAAAAAACATATAATTACTTAGATTTATTATCTTACAAATATATATCAACCATACTCTTCAATTTTATATTTATTTCATTGAATCATGGAATATGAGTTGTGATATTTTTTCTACAAAAAATTACACATCAATGAAAAATTAATTCCATCAACTCAATAACTCATCTTATGTATCTTACGGTTGATCTTTGGAAATATTTGGGTTATAATGACACATGCCTTAAATATATGATCTTAATCTACCACAAATACCAAAATTAAAGGGTAATTATTCAATAACTATAAATATTCATCTAGAATATATATAATATAATATCAATTTTATTTTACACAATAAATCCTTATAGCATATAATCTTCCAAAATTTGGATCATCAAAACTTTTTGTTCAAAAATTTGAAAGATTTAAGTTTTGGACCTTTAGAATTAAGAAAATTACCATTTTGAAACACCTACTTGGATGACTTATGATTATCATTAGACAAAAATTTATCCCCCAATGTTAATCGTATGAATATGTAAATTTCTCAGTGTATGGACCTGAATTGTTATAAATAAAATTCCCCATGTGATTAAATTACATTTCTTATCATACAATATGGTTTTATGAAACACATGAACTTATTTGGTTTTATTAGATCCAATAGAATTTATTTTACCATTTTCTATCATTAACATTGATAATATATCCATTAAACTATGATCATATGATTAGTATAAATATAAGGTTTTAACAAATCCAATTGACACAGAAAAGGAAGTGATTAACTCATCCAGTAGGATTGTATGCTACGAAGCCAATTTATCGGAGATTTCGAGGGAGATATAATCTATTTTATTTTCCCTATACCATTAATAGGATGAGATATAATTACTTAAGTGTGATACAATTCATTTTCGGGATAATTTCATGCTCATCGAGATCATGACCTAATCCATGTACACTGAAACATTCCATGAAAGTCTCACCGTCACACACCTTAGTCTTATGCTATTTTTTGGTGTATTAAAGGGATATTTATCAAGAACTTGGAAATATGAGCATGTAAATTTTTTAATATAATCATGAATATATTCACATCCTACTGTTTTAACTTTATAAATGATTTTTATATTGATTCAATAAAACACCAATAGAATTTTTGGTTAATATTAAAATTCAATTAAGGAATTTATTTTGATGAACTAATAAATTTATGAATTAAATAATATTTTATTAAAATATTCTTATTAAATATTTTTTTATCAAATATAAATTATCATATAATTTTTATGAAGTCAAATGTAATTTTTATAAGGGTTTGAAGAGTGTTATTATAAAAAAGGTAGTATTTATCAATATATATATTATTATTTTGAAAGTAAAACTACACATATTTAAAAAATTATTTATTTAAAATTAATATTATTTTTATAATAATAATGTCAAAATTTTCCAGTAGTTAATTTTTCATAATTTTTTGAGACAATCAAATTTTTGGGTCCAAATTAAACATGGAATAAATATACAGTGTGTATTATGACCTAATAATGACCCAAAAGTGATTAAATAAATACTATGAAGGATATACACGACCAAATATATGTTTTCCCTTAAAAATATTTCGATTTTATGTTTATTTTCTTAATTTTATAAATCATTTATGAGTACCCCAAAACCATTAATATATTTTATGTTTTTAAGTCATTTGCTTAATAGTATGACTCAATTCCACATAAGAAAGGGTATTATTTTATTAATTTCCGACCGTGGACAAATAAAATATTGAAAACACTCCAATTTTTCAGAAGCCATTGATAATAACCATGGGAAGGATTGTGGTTTTGTTTATTTTATTATATTGACTCCAAAACCTATGTTAGATAAATGAATAAGAATTACCCACTCTTTTCCTAGATAAACCCACTAATGATCCCATTTATATTCAATCAAAATACATGTAGGATATACTTATTATTAAATAAGCTCCATATATTCCTCCCAAGGTCCCAACCAATCTCTCAGGAAGCTCGTCCTAAGCATTTGGATTCATATAACCATGTAAGGGATTCTCTCATTTTATAATGTATTCAAGTTTATTTGTTATCTTATGCATTCTATTTTCAATTCCTTGGGTTGGGATATATGTTTCCATATCCATATTACTAACCATTTTATTTTCAAAATGGAGAGAGACCCATTTTACTCTCCTTAACCAATTTTAATATTTTTTAAGTGATGCCGTTATGATGCCAAAATTTCACTCTGATTTTCTATGCTAAAAGAATTTTGAAGTGAATAACATAACCATTTACTATCAAAGGTGTAAAACTTTATACACTTATACTTAGTTGAATTTGGAATAACAAGTATTTATTCCACACTTCGTTATCCTGGAATAAAATATGATGATTAATGAATCCATTTTTTATGATATATGTGGAACACTTAACCATGAGAAATAAATGTATGTGATGGGTGTAATTGAAATTATACTGCACTCTAATGAATTGGGTAATGTTTAGTCTCTTGAGATTTCATGTTGGGACAAAAGTGAACCTGATTCCTTTATATGACTTTTTCCATTAGTATTTTTCAGAATTTATCCTTAACCAATGTTTATGATGAAGTGTTTTAATTTATTTCTACAATTCCCATATTGGATTCATGATTATCTTGCTATATATTGTATCATTGTTCATATTTATGATTCATACTTCATTTATACCCCATTTATATTCATATTGTATAAAATTTAATATTGTATTCATTTAATTGCTTTTCTATGCCTTATCGGGGTTTATCGCCCACCACATTTCTTATGTATGACCCCAGTCTATCCCATGCATTTTTATGTTTGTTGGAATATTATGATCATGTTAAAGAAGTTTTCAATAATGACAATTTATTTCATAATTTAAGTTTTTATGTAATTTAATTATTTTCCAAAGACACTATAATTTTCTATTTTTCAGGTTGTTTATGTTTAATATTATGTAATAAATCATGAATTAATTTGAAATAATGAAAATGGTTGTTATTATTAGTATAAAAATAAAATTTTAGTTATTTTTTGGATTAGTATTGGAAAACTGTAGAGAGGGATAAGACTAAGAATAAGAAAACATACCTAAATTTTGGTAATTATTTAGTAATTAGTTTATCAATAAAATAGATTTCTATCTGAATACAACAAGTAGATGTGGATCTGGCATAGATGTACATAGGGGTAAAACCAAAAATCACTGCTTTGAGCAAGACGTGATCGAGATGTGGTGAACAACAAGAGGGATTACTGCACGCCTTTTTCAACACTAGAAGGGGAAATGATTTGGAAAATTCATAATCTCATTATGAACAATTATTAATGGTACACATAAATATATGGTAGAAAATATATTTTGAAATAGATAATGGAAAACATTTGTTGATGTCAAGAAATTCAGAAGTTAAGAAAATTCATGTAATTTATAAGGAATATATTTAATATAATTGGATTCTCTTCTAGGAATTTAATTGTTTAAAAATTATCATCCCTAGTTTTTATGTTATAATAGACAATTAATGGGAATATGATTAATTAGGTAAAATGTCAATATAATGGCTAATGTGATGGTTACTCCATCAAGATTCCCAACTCAATGGGATCAGGAATCACAAACTATGTAACGATACCCTCTTAGATGTCTTAGGTTCTAAATAGACACTCGAATAATGAGGAGTTCCAAAATACACCTCAGAAGGAAAAAGTTTCAATTGATATTCTTACATGATAAAGGACATCAACTTTCAATGGATTATCTGATCCATAAATCATGAAATAATGGATCAACTCCATTTAAAAGATTTTCTCTATCCTTAAATTTTATGAGGAATATAATGTTCTACTGGATATATATCATTTAGAGGGATAATATTATTATTGGTGGATATTTATCTATAATATCAAAACTAGGAAATAGATCGAAGTGATGGGGAGGAAGGAATTACTGAAAAATGCATTTGACTGAATAATTTACTTGCACTCTCTGGCTTAAAATGAAATGAAAATTTCTTTCCCTTTTGAAAAAGACTATGAATATATCCGGGCATATGAAGAAAACATCACAATACTTTGATGATACACCTATGTTTGTCCTTAACTATGAATACAAGGTTTAACACTTATTTAGTGGGCCAAAATATAGTCTACAAAACAACTGGTGAAATGAGACTTTGACAACTGTAAGGAAATTTTCTAATGTTCCCTCTAAGCTGAGATGGAAATCATTGAACCAAAATGGTATCATATGGATAGAAAGAAAAAAACTGGAGTTTAATTCTAGTTGTTCTATGGAGAAATCTAATGGTGCTAATAAATTTAAATATTCCACTTGTCAAAAGTTTAGAAATAAGGACACTATAAATTTTCTAAGTGGGATGAGAAAATGATTTAGGTATGGTAAGGAAATGAATCTAGATAGAAGTTTCTAATAGGAAAAACCCACCAATGTGATAGAGGAAATGAATGAACTAGTCAAACATCATCACATTGTTCATTTCTTCAAATTCATGGAACCATGGCACTTTTCAAACCAATGCACCAACCACGGTTTTTCAGAGACAACCAACAACCTCCAAGGATTTTATGGTGAGGGTTTTTTTATCACATTCACTAATTTGGATCTTGAAAATAAAGTGGTGATAGGTATGATAGTTATTCATTTATTAATCAAAAACTTACTTTTTTACTCTTGTTCAACACATTATTTCATATCATGAAAGTTTAGAAGAAATATTCAAACACAACCACAAAGCATGGAAGTAGATTTGTTTGTAATACATTAAAATGGGGTAATTATTGCATCCAAAGTATATAACTGTCCCCTATAAAATATTTTGGGTTGAACTCCCTAGAAAACCTGGCCATACTTCCTTTGGTGCATGTTTATGCAATTATTAGAATAAATTAGCTTTAACTATATTGATCCAACATAAATTTCCCTGAGAAAGAAATTGATATCCGTATTGTAAATATTCCCCCTATTCTGTACAGGTGAAATGAGGAAGATGAATATTATTTAGCAACATCATATTAAGAATGGTTATTATTTCCATATGAGAAAGTTTACATTTCACAAATGATTTAGTTTAAAAAAAATATCATCCTGGAAGGCATTCCCATTATGAGGGAATATGTTGATGTGTTTCCCAAGGAATTGCTCGGTCTTCCTCCTACCCAAGTGGTTGAATTTTAATCAATATTATTCTCAAGGAACTTAAATTCTCCGAGATACCATATATAATGAATATTATGAAATCCAAGGAGATAAAGAAACAAATATAGGATAATATGAAAAATGTTTTCACATTCCCAAGTGCTTCATCATGTGGTGCACAAATCCTCTTTGTCAAGAAGAAGGATGGATCGATGTGAATTTTCATTGATTATCGTGATCTCAATAAGATCATGATAAAGAACATGTATCCTCAAAAACTAATTTACGACTTGTCCAATCAGATACATGGAGCACAATAATTCTCAAAGGTGGATCTACAGTCCGTATATTACTATGTTAGGGTGAAGAATGAGGATATCCCTGAGACTGCATTTCATACATGTTATGAGGACTATGAGTATATAGTAATGACATTAAGACTCACAAATGCTCCAAAAATATTCATATACTTAATGAATAAGATAACCTTGAAAATGATTTTGTAATATTTATAGATGATATTCTAATATACCTAAAAATATAGGAGGAGCGTGATGATCATATGAGCACCGTTATAAAGAACTTATTAAAGGATAATGTTTTTACTAAGTAAAACAAATGTGAGTTTTGTTTGAAGGAAGTATTATTATTGTGGAATATCATCACCATAAATGTGATATCTATTGACCCTTAAATGATGGAAGCAATTAGGGATGTTTGAGGCCAACATATGTGACAGATATCCATAGTTTTTGGGGATTATCTGGGTATTATCATCGATTTGTGAGAAATTTATCCCGAATTTCAAATACTCTATACAAGTTAACTCGGAAGGGAGAACAGTTTTATTGGAATGATGAATGTGATGAGATCTTAATGGAGTTAAAAATAAGGCCTATCACTATGCCCTTTCTCCCACTACCCATAAGTGGAAACCTTTTCATAGTATTCAGTAAAGATTCAAATAAGGGATTGGGTTGTATGTTACTAAAAAAAGAAAAATTCATAGCTTATGATTAAAGGAAGTTGAAAGTTCTGGAATAGATCTACCATACAGATGATCTGGTGTTTTTGGTAGTGAACTTTTCTCAGAAAATATGACAGTATTATGGAGAACTGAAAAATATATACAGATAAAAAAATCTTCAAGTACATATTCATACAAACTACCTTAATATTCCCCATCAAAGATGGTTAGAGCTATTCAATGACTATGGATCCTTAATTCCCTACCATCCTAGGAAATTGAATAAAGTAGAAGATAGTCTATGTAGATAAGGTCCAAAAATTCTATCATTGATGTGAATTTAAAATGATAAAATCTTCTTAGATTTGAAAAGGATGCATATGGGAATCATTATGGAAGGAACGTCATCAATATTTTCACAAATTATTTCTCAAATATCCCTAATAGAGAGGATATATGATGATCAAAGAGATGATGTGTGAATTCTGATGAAAGTGGAAACTATAATAAAGGGAAAATCCTCAGAGATCCATGTTAATGAATATAGAGTTGTAATATTTGGTTCCTGAATATTAATACCATCAAATCATGAGTTAAAAAAGGAGTTAATGCACAAAATTTGAACCTATCTATCCATCCTAGAAGCACCGAGATGTATTAAGATCTCCAAGAGCACAATTGGTGTAAAAATATGAAGAAGAAGATTTCAGAATAGACATCTAGATGTCATGTATGTTAGGATGTGAAGGCATTAAAGAAAGAATCAAAGGGAATGATGCAACCATTACCTACACCTATATGGAAATTGAAAAAATCACTAAGTAATTTTTCACCAGTATTCCAAATACATCAAGGGGGATAATTTTTTATGGGTTGTGGTGGAAATTATTAAAAATATTTCACACATTATTGTGATTCATGAGGATTTAAAAGTAGATCAAATTACAAGTATATACATTATAGAAGTGGTGAGGCTACATGGAACCCCACATGTAAATGTATCTGATCGAGATCCAAGAATTAAATCCACGTCCTATATGATCCACCAACATGCTCTGAATACTATCTTGATCTTCATCAAGGATTATCACCCTCCAACCAGTGGCCAATATTGTTAAACTATCCAGACACTTGAAGACATGTTGAGAGCATTCTCAGTTGACTTCAAAGGAGGATGAGATCAATATCTCTTTTCAAGTTCTCATTAAATAACATTTCCACTGAAGAATCCAAATGGATCCCTATGAAGCCCTAGTATGGATTGATTTGAAGAAAACCTACATTTTTGGATGAATTTTGGGAACACAAATTTATAGGCGATTTGATGGTTAAAGAAAATGGTGGAAAAGTTTAAGCCCATTCAATAGCACATAAGGCTGCTTAGAGTCAAAAGAAGAGATATGATGTAAATCTTTAACGACCCAAGGAGTTTTATGTTAGAGATATGGTATTCCTTCACATATCTCTATGGAATAAATTCATGATATTTGGGATGAATGGAAAGCCTTTTCTAAGATACAGTGATCCCTTTGGGATCCTTGATCTCATTGGATTGGTGTCCTATCAAAGAACTATCTCACCTAACCTATATCAAGTACATGATATATTCTATGTTTCCCATTAGAGGAAGTACATACCATACCCATCTGATGTACAATATCCAAATGTGGTATCATTAGAGAATGATCCCTCATATTAAGACTAGCCGGTGAAGATCATAGATCGTAGAGACAATGTTATACAAAATAAGACAACGTAATTGGATAAAGTATAGTGGGGAAACCACATGTTTAGAGAAGCGATGTCAGAACTACAGGAAGTGATGAAAACGAGTTACCCTCATATGTTTTATTGTGGTAAATGAAAATTTCGACGGTAGAATTTCTCAAGGTGGGAAGATTGTAATGACCGGAACTTTTATAAATCAAATTCTCCTAGTGATTTAATTAAATGTGTTTTTATGTAATATGGTTGTAGAAATTATTTCACTTATTTTGTTATATTATATCATATTATATTTAATTTACCATTAAGAATTATTACCATTTCCAACATAGCTATTTAATAGTGATCATATTATTAGTAAAAATATAAGGTTTTAAGAAATCAAATTGATATGGAAAATGAAGTGATAACCTCAACTAGTAGGATTGTACCATATGAAGCCGATTTATTAGAGCTTATGATAGAGATATAATCTCTTTGGTTTTACCGTGACCAACCTTGAACTGATATCTAACAATTTAGACATGATTAAAACCGTTTATGAGAGAAGTTCAAGCTCATCGATATCACGACACAAACCATGTATACCGAACCACCCCATGAAAGTCTCACTATCATTCACCATAATCTTAGGGTATTTCTTGGTGAATTAATTGGATATGTCTAAAAATGATATTTATTTGTGTATGTACATTATTTTTTTAAAGAATAATTAATATATTTTAATCCTATTATTGTAACTTTATAAATGATTTTTATTTTGATACAATAAAACACAAATAGTATTTTTGGTGAATATTCAAATTTAATTAAGAATTTTTTTAATTAATGGACTAATGAAATAAATAATATTTTAATAAAATATTATTATTAATTTTTTTTAATCAAATATAAATGATCATATAATTTTTATAAAGTCAAATGTAATTTTTATAAGGGTTTGAAAACTATTATTGTCAAAAAGCCCACCGTTACTCAATAAATGTTGAATGTTATTTTAAAAGAAAAAATTCCCAAAATTAGAAAATAATTCAAATAAAATGAATATTATTTTTGAAATCAAAATTACAAAATCATTGAACTTTTAATATTTCATAATTTTCCATGATTGTCAAATTTTCACGAAAAACTTAAATATGGTAAAAATATAAGGTGTATATTATGACATCATAATTACCAAAAAATGTTGTAATAAATAATATAATGATCATAAACAACAAAATATATGTTTTACCTTTAAAATAATGTGATTTTAATGTTTATTTGATTAATTTTATAATTCCTCTATGAACCCCCCAAAACCATTTTTATGTATTAAGGTCTTAAAATCATTTATTTAAGAGTATGAATCAGTTACACATAATAAAGGGTATTAGTTTATGTAAGAAACTTATAATTATAAAATAATTCAATCAAATCCCATTTTGTGGAAACAATCGGAAAAAACCATGGAAATGTTTTTGGTTTTTGTATTTTTATTATATATAGACCAAAATCTATGTTTGACAAATAATAAAGAATTTCCCACTAATTTCATATATAAAACCATCAAAGATACCATTTATCTTTACTAATTTTTTTATCACATCCTTACTATAACCTACCCCCCATATATTCATCCCATGGTGCCTCTAGGCTCTCAAGAAGCTCCTTCATAGCATTGGGAGTCACACAACCAATAAATGGATCCTAACCTTCTCTCCTTTTATCATGTTATTTATCCATTTATGCATTTTATTTGAAATTTATAATTTTGGGGAATTTCTTTACATATACCTATTACTTCCCACCTTATGTAAAAATGATGATATACACTTTTCTCTCTCATCAACCAATTTTATGATATTTTATGTGACACTATTATGCTTATGAAATTTCACAATGATTTTACATGCCAAAAAATTGTCTAGGTAATACCATACCCATTTCCTATCAACGGTCTTAAAATTTATACAACGATACATCTTCTAATTGGGACATACATTTAATTATTTCCCACTTCTTTATCATGGAATAAAATATGATTATTAATGAATAATGTTGATTGATCTATGTGGAAAACTTAAACATAAGAATGAAATGAATGTGATGGTTGCACATGAAATTATATAGCATTTCAATGCATTAAGTAATGTTTAGTCTTGTGATTAATCATATTGTTATTGAGAGTGAACCTGATTACATTATGGGACTTTTTCCCATTATCATTTCTCAAATGTTATCCTTGACATAAGTTTATGAAGCAATGTTTTAAGTTGTTGTAAAATTTCCCATGTTTCCAATATGATTATCATACTATATCAAGTATCATTATTCATGTTTATGATTATTAGTCCTTTTATGCCACATTGATATCCCTATTTTATAACATGTATTATTTTCTTCATTTTAGGCCTTTTTAATTTTATTATTGTTCTTTATAGTTCAACCCATTCTTCTCTATGTCCCTAGGTAATTCCTTGTAGTTCTAAGTTTGATGAAATATTATGATCATGTTAAGGAAGTTTTCAATAAAGATATTTCATTTCTTGTTTAATGTTGTTATGTAATTTAAGTAAATTTCAATGAAACTATACTTCCAATCTTTTGGGTTGTATTAAGTGTAATATTTTGTAATAAATAAGGTATAAACTTGAAATAAAGAGAAGGGTTTTTATATTCAGAGTCCACTTATTCTTCTACTTACAAAATTTCTCAACATCATCTTAATTAGCGGCTGGATTTCTATGTCATTCAGAAATGAATATCTTTCAATTTATTACTATTATAGTCTTCAATTCCATAATTATAAATAACTCTTCTTCTTATTATTCTTATTTTTATTCTTATTCATCTTCTCTAGTTTCTATAATTTTTTTAAAATCATAACACTTTAAGAGAATCTAAAATCACATATTAATTCTATTCCCAAGACTCTATTTTAAGATCACAATTCCACTTTATTAGTTTCTCATTATACCATTATAAATTCTACTAAAACATAGGAATTGTCCATTTTTTGACATGGAACAAGGCTAATATTACAAAAAATATTAAATAATAATTTATTCCGTTATGAGTTCCTTTAATTCTATAAACATTACTTTTCATTCTCATCATTTGGTTCAATAAATATTCTCCTGAAATATTATTTTTTCTAGAACAACATTGTAAACCATTAATGAATTTTCAAATTATATTAAACTCAGTATTTCTTCTTAGTAATTTATCTTCTTATTACTTAAACTTCTGGATACACATCAACTAAAAACCATAACTCATCTTTTGGAAGTGTAAAACTATGCCAACATATATCCTTCTAAATATACTACTTTGAGAACCTCATGTCATTATAAAGAATTTCTGTTCAAGATATGGTGTCCTAGGATTAACCCCTAGATACACATATGATTTTTTTGTGATTGAGATTTTATATATGTATTTTAGGAATTTAGATTTTGTCAGGTAAGACTCAATTTATTCAACAACATCCATGTTTAGTACAACTTTATATGTCATGTATCTTCTCCAAAAAAACATAAGGACATATTCTCACAACCATCTTTAATTCATGTTTTATATAGTTATTTCATCAACCATTTTCATTTATTCCCCTGAATTCTGGTTCAATAATATTAAAATATATATATAAGATCTTTAATTTTTAACATTATATTAAATCATTCCCTAATCATGGAGTTATTATCTTTACTTATTACTCCATATCTTCCAACTGAACTCAAAATATATTGAATTTAATCTTATTGATACAAAATACAACACTCTTTATCAAAATGCATTGAGATTTTCAATATTCCCTTTTAAATTTATTTACAATACCCATTTCAACATTTTTTTAATTTAAAGAAAATAAACCTCAAATCCCACTTTTATTGACAATTAATACATTGGTTTATGATTAGGGGATAATTAAATTTATTTTCATGCTTCAACCATGTCTATAGTTTAATCTTCTTATATTTTCTCCTTTTCACCAAATGAAAAACCTGATTTACATGAGAGATGAATGAAATCAGTTTTATTAAAGTAATTACCTTAAAATTACCCAACTCCAAGTCTATGTGAAAATCGTTTTTTGAATAAAATAAGTGAAATTAATATTAATATCAAGGTTTTCTAGAAAAATTTCTCCATGAGATACCAACCCAAAAATATCCATTAATGGGGTTTTCAAAATATTTTTGACTTTCTATTGTATATAACTAAAAAAATAAATTTAAAATATTCATACACGATTAGGTTTGTCCCCTTTAGTTTTTTTAATTTATCATTAAATAATTAATTTATCCACCTTAGTAACGAAATAAAATGTATATAGAAAAAAAAGAGAGAATTTGTTTAAAATACATCATTAATGATAGATTCTTGAATCTAGAACTTCAATATATGAAATCTCTACATTCGTAACTATAACATCTAAAACATCAAATCTCACATTTTCTAGAATATTTACCCTTTCACATAAACATAATAAATTTATGAAATAAAAAATTTCAAAACTTACCAAACTTCATATTTACATGAAATATTGGTTTCTAGATGCAGTTCAACTAATATATACTTCAAGAGGTAAACTGCCTTGATATATTTCATCATGATGTAACCATATTAAGTGTTTTGAGGAGGAATCGTTATAAAAATTTAATCACTCTATGATATATATGTAAATCTTCTATAAAGTGTTCATATATTTTTATATAACTTAATGTTTTTATAAAATTGAGTTCACCTTTAATATTTACACAATGAATAAAAACATAACATATATGGGAATAATATGATTCCTACTATGATTCTTAGTTCGAAAAAATAAGTTTGAGAGATATTTCTCAACCCAAAGAATTATTTTAATTCAACTCCATATTTATTTAAACTCTTATTACCTAAATTTTATTTGATTTTCTAGGAATAAACTTCCATAAAAAGTATGTAATTTTTCTTTACATAAAATTATTTATATATGGAATAGCCTCTTTCACATTAAAAGTCGGGAAAATACATTCTTTTGTGTCGGATCTATGTTCCTTGATAACTCCAATTGAGATAGCTAGATAATCACAAATTATTAAGGAATGTTTAAAAAATATTTGGTTCTTCCACATAAATTCTCATGAGTTTCCAACTTATCATTATTTAGATACTTCTGGATAATTTAAACTTTTTTTAATAAATATCTTCCACTAAAACATGGATTTCATTTCATTCTTGAATTGATTTTATTTATTAATATAGATTACTTCCTTTAACATTAATGTTTATAGATTTATTATAGCTATAAATTATATATAATTTAATTTTTTAACATTGTTATAATTTATTCATTGTATCATATTTCACAACATTCTTCTAGGGCGTGTTTTATTCAAATTTTACACTTCACTTATGCCCCAAGTTGATCTAATCATTTTTATTCGTTTGATTTATAAACTATTGTGGTATTATTATTTAAATAATATATAAATAATGATTAATATATATATAAAATAATCATCATCATGATTACCACTTTAATTAAATCATTTATAAAAATTCCTAATATATTTAAATCAATTTTAATTATAGATATTTACAATTTTCTGTGTAAATTTCATGAATTATATATAATTTGTTATGACATAATCATTTATCCTCATTAATTTAGGATGAATTTTTCATTAAATTATTGAAATATTATTCCATCAATCTATATACTTATTCCCAATATTTTTAAAATACCAAGAATATACAATAAAGATTGATTAATCCCTTTTTAAAATAATCAAGGAAATATGAGTACCTTTATATTTTTATTCAAAACTTATTCTTTTTTGGTATCTTCCAAGGGGGGAAATTATTTATCTTTATCATATAAACCATTTATTATATTGTGAATTTATCATAAAATTTATCATCGCAAATGGATCCACAATTTAAGTTGAAATTTTCATGGAAACATTATTATTACAGACCAAATTTTCTTAATTATGGAATACCTTTTTCTATGATCTTATAATGTATTTATCCTTATATGTTTTCATAATATTCTATATTATATAATGAGTCTTTTTTAATATAATACTATTTTTAAAAACAATATGGAATCAACTATTCTTTTAACTTCTAATAAAGGCTTATCTTGTGTTACTTTTACATTTCTTATTTTCATATACATCTCAAGACATATTATGTATTGGTTATTTTTATCAACCTCAAATGAAGTAATTATTTCTTCCCAAAATATTTTCATCTTCTAAACGTGTTCTTAATACATCTCAAAATTTTATTATAGATAATTTTCGTGTTCCTTTATCATTATTTCATTAATTTATAACAAATCATATTTGAAATTTTTATAGGATTTGACATTTTATTCCAATGCATGGAATTATTCATCGTGTGTTTATCTTAAATTTCTCATATACTCAAATATACTTCATAATTAATCATTATCTTGGGATAATAGTTCTTTAAAATGTAAATTAGTTTAATCCATGGCTTCAACATGTTGAATTTGAGTTTTTACTCTTAAAAATTCTTAATTAATGGGTAATTAATAGCTTCTCCATCTATTTCTAGGAGTGATTTATCATCATATAGTTCTATGATAAAATCAAATGTATAAGTGAAAAAAACAATAAGAAATTTATTATAATAATATTTAAATTTAAATAAGAAATTATTAATTGATATATGTTGAGTCAAAAGTTATCTTTTGACTTCTATATTTTGTTTTGGAAATCAAAAATGTATTTTTTAATCGTATCGTACTAAATCTATCAGTCATACCATACTGACTCTGTCAATCGTATTGTACTGACTTTGTCAATCGTACTGTACTCACTCTGTCACTCGTATCATACTGACTCTGTCAATCGCATCGTACTGACTCTGGAAATTGTACCGTACTGACTCTGTCAATCGTATCGTACTTACTTTATCAATTGTAATCATACTGACTATGCTATTCATACTTTCATTACTTGTTTTGGTACTTAGTCAAAAACACTTGTTTCATATTAATCGTACTATTGTTTATCATCTACATATATCTTGTTTTAACCAATACGTTGTCGTTGAGTTAGTTACAAACTAATCAAAACTATGTCATGCTTTCTATTTCAATATGACCATTATGATGCCAGGTGTCCAATTCCCTCCAAGTTTTTTAGAGAAATATGACCGTTGGAGGAAACATGACTGTTGGCACCCAAGGCCTATAAATAGGAGGTCATTTGAAGCTGAGAGAAATATGAACAATGAGACTTTTGTAACAATTGCGATACTCTACTTCTATCAAGTTCTAGAGAGAGACACTGTGACTTCTCTCATCTGCTTTGTGCGTCCGATCATCGTATCGAGGGATTTCAAGTGATTGAAAGACAGAGGTGCCGATTACCTACAAAATCGAGCGCTGCCGGGGATAGGCAGACGGACGATCCGATCATCGTATCAAGGGATTCCAGGGATAGGCAGAGAGACAGTCCGATCATCGTATCAAGGGCTGCCGAGGATAGGCAGACAAACAATCCAATCATCGTATTGAGGGCTTACCAAGGTGTTTGTGGGACAGACCTTTTATCCTAGGTGAAAGGATAACCCTTCTCTTTGGGCTAAAAGAATTGTAATACTTTTATTTTTCCGCTGCTAATTGTAATAGAAAGGAAATTTCTTTGCTTCATTTCTATCTCTTATACATTTTTAATTGTTTCAATTACATCCATTCTATTACATTTTGTATTGATTGATTCTATACGCTTTAGGGTAGAATCATTCATCATTTGTTTTCGTCTGATGATTTTATTCATCTGCAATAAAATTAATTTTCTTTTCTAATAGTATTACATTGCATCATACCTTTTATATTCAATACAATTGTGGGCGTTTGTATTTGTATTAGTTTAAGACCTTTTAAACTAATCCCTTAAGTGTTTAAATACAATGTTTTTAAACATACAATTCACCCCCCTCTTGTATTGTTCTATCTAATATACAAATACATCTACATATTCGATCCAACAATTGGTATCAGAGCAGGTTTCCACTGATTTTTATTACTAGATTTATTTTTTTCTTATTACTGTTTTTAACTACATACTACACTAACGTGTGGAGTGGAAAAGTTTTTTTTGTATTAGATGGAAGGAATGAATTTTGGGTCAATAGACAATATGAATCCTTCTAGACCACCTATCTTTGATGGGAGTGACTATGAGTATTGGAGAGATCATATGAAGACGTTCGTTATCAATACTGGTGTAGACAATTTTATTATGCTTACTGGAGGTTACACAATTCCTGATAAAGAAGTCAGTACTTTCACTAACCAAGATAAGAAAGAATATCAACTGAATTACAAGGTACACAATACTTTTTTATGCTCTATGACCAGGAATATATACAGCCAGATATCTTCATGTGAATCTGCCAACTGTATTTGGATGAAATTAGAAGTCACTCATTTTGGTACATCCAAGGTTATAGAAACAAGAAGAGAAATGCTTCGAGCAGAGTATCATGGTTTTGTTTTTCCTTATAGAGAGCCAGTATGTAAAGTGCAACAAAGGCTTATGACAATTGTCAACAGCTTACAATCTATGGGTGAAAAAGGCCTTGATGATGAAGCTCTAGTAGACAAGATTATAGATATTATGCCAAATGAATGGGAGTCAAAAAGGACAGATATTGATGAAAATAGAAAAGTTTCCCAGATTACTCTTGATGAACTTTTTGGAACTCTTTTATAGCATGAGACAAGAATGAAGAGAGATGCTAATTTCAACAAGAAGAAGAATGGGAATGGAAGTGTAGCCTTTACATCTAAAGCTAAAACACCTGAAAGGATTACAAGATCCAAATCCAAGAAAGTTATACCTGATTCAAAGGATTGTGATCTTTCGGACAATGAGTTAGCCAATCTCGCTCGAAGGATGAATGCGATTGTGGGAAATAAAGACTTCCAATACAGATTCAAAAAGAAATATAGGAAGGATAAGAATGATTCATAGGTAACTTGTTATGAATGTAAGAAAGTAGGACATATAAGGCCTGATTGTCCTTTACTAAAGAGGAAAGACAGAAAGGAGAAATACTCTGAAAGAAACAAGAAAAGGTTTTATAAGACAAATAAAGTCTTAAAGGAAAATGATACCTGGAGTGCAAGTGGTAGTGATTCTTCAGATGATTCTTCAGAATATGAGTCCTCAAGACAGAGAAATATTGGACTTATAGCCAGATTACCAATTGAAGATCATTGTCTCATGGCTAAGGTACACAATGCTGAAGCTATTACAAATGTCTCTTTGAGTGAAAATTATATTGATAATGGATATTATGAATATTCAAATGATGAATCTTCATCATCAGAAGATGATACATTAGCTTTTTATGACGAAGTCTCTATATTGGCTAAATTACTTGAAAATTAAAAGTCTAAACTCAAAAAGAAGATTGAAAAAGAAAATTCTATAATTTCAATCTTGACTAAAGAAGTATTGAATCTTTTTAAAGATCTTGATGTGAAAACATTTGATTTTGAAAGTATTTTAAAAACCCTTTATAAAGTTAAATCTGATAAGGATAAACTTTCTAAGGACCTAGAAACTGTGTTTTCAATGAAAAATGTTTTATAGCCTAATTCTAGTTCAAAATAAAATGTTTTGGAAAATAAGAATTTGGTTTTAAAATTAAAGTCTGAAATTTTCTCTTTAAAGAAATGTTTTTCAAACTTTACCCATGGAAAGGAAAACTTTGACAAGATGTATTCTAAAATTAGACCTTTGAGAAATCGTTCTGGTCTTGGTTATACTCATTCCAAACCTATTTTTAGTAATAACTATTTTGTTCCTCAAAAAACCTCTTTTTGTTCCAAGTGTAAATGTGGTGGACACTAGAGAAGAGATTGTTCTCTTAAGAAAACTCAATATTTAGGATTTTATAAAGCACATTTTGCAAAACAAATGTGGATTCCTAAAATTCTTTTATCTAACCCTTCTGGATCCAAACAAGTTTGGATTCAGAAAAACTAATTGTTTCTTTTTCAGGAAAATGAGAAGTGTACCAATAAGAATATTTTGTACATGGATAGTTGTTGTTCTTGACACATGGCCGGAAACAAAGATCTCTTTGAAAAGTTTACAGAAAAAAAGGTGGAAAAGTTACCTTTGGAGATAATGCTCAAGGAAATATTGTTGGTATAGGTAATATCATTTTTCTTGGAAAAGTACTTATCTCAGATTTGTTTTTTGTTAATGGTCTTAGGCACAATCTCATCAGCATAATTCAATTATGTGATGAAGGATACCTTGTGAATTTTAGAATTGATAAGTGTCTAGTACACAATTCCAAGGATGAGTTCATTCTATCTGCCCATAGGCAAGAGAATGTTTACACTATTAACTTAGAAGACCTTATGAGCCAAAACATACCCTGCTTAAGTGCAATAGAAGACCAATCATGGCTATGGAATAGAATATTGGGACACTATAATCTGAGAAACCTTAGTAAACTTTCAAATAAAAGACTTGTGAAGGGACTACCAGATCATAGCTATGATTCTTCAAAAGTCTGTGATCCTTGTCAATTTTGAAATCAACATAAAACTATCTTTAAATTAGTTAATGAAGTTTCAACTTCTAATGCATTAAAGGTAGTGCACATGGATCTTTTTGGTCCTATACAAACTAGAACCATTGGAGGAAAATACTATGTATTTGTTTTAGTTGATGACTTTACTAGATTTACATGGGTCTACTTTCTCACAAAAAAAATCTGAAGCCCTTTCCTATTTCAAAAATTTTAGAGCCCAAGTTAAAAATGAGAAAAACCTACCGTTGATAACTATGCATAGTGATCATGGTGGTGAATTTCAAAATTTATATTTTGAAACTTTGTGTAGTATGAATGTTATTACTCACAATTTCTCATCTCCAAGAACTCCTCAGAAAAATGGTGTTGTTGAAAGAAGAAATCGTATTCTTCAGGAAATGACTCGAACCATGTTGAGTGAATACTCAATTGCTAAGCACTTCTGGGCTGAAGCTGTTATTACTTCCTGTTATACTATAAATCATGTTTTAACTAGGACATTTCATAATAAAACCCCTTATGAGTTATGGACTGGACGAAAACCTAAAGTTTCATACTTCAAAGTTTTTGGATGCAAAGTATTCATTCTGAATACAAAAGATAATCTACACAAATTTTCACCAAAATCTGATGAAGGATTATTTCTAGGTTACTCCACAAATTCTAAGGCTTATAGAGTTTTCAATAAAAATACTTTTACTTTTGAGGAAATAGTACATGTGAAATTTGATGAATCCAATCCTTTTGGTTTCAAATTATCCCAACCTATTTCCACAGATGTGTTTTCAAAAACTGATTATCAACCTTTGATAGAAGATCCTTTGGATAAAGAAAATATTCAAGAAGATACTTTTAAAACATTTACCACGGAAGATTTTCTACCATATGTTGCTGAACAAGTTTTACAAAACCCAAATCAATTGTTTCTTAGGAATCATCCCAGTGACAACATCATTGGTGACGTAAATCAACCTGTAAGGACCAAAAATTCCATAAGAAATAAAGTAGAACATCTTGATTTTCTTTCCCAATTTAAACCTAAAAGTCCAAGTGAGGCTTTAGGTGATGATGATTGGATCAAAGCAATGCAATATGAACTAAATGAATTTGAGAGGAATCAAGTCTGGACTTTAGTTGATAGACCTAAAGAAACAACTGTAAATGGTGTATAATGGGTTTTTATAAACAAATGTGATGAAAATTGAATCATTGTAAGAAATAAAGCAAGACATGTTGCTAAGGGATATAATCAACAAGAGGGAATAGACTATGAAGAAACATATTCTCCTGTAGCTAGACTTAAATCTATTCGTATTCTATTAGCCTTTGCAGGATATTTCAATTTCAAACTATTTCAAATGGATGTAAAATGTGCTTTTCTAAATGGTTTTATCCAAGAAGAAGTTTTTTTCGAAAAACCTCCTTGTTTTCAAGACCCAAAACATCCTGATCATGTTTTCAAACTTACCAAGGCTCTATATGGTCTTAAACAAGCCCTTAGAGCATGGTATGATAGACTTAGAAGATTTCTTTTACAAAAAAATTATACAAAAGGTACAACAGATCAATCCCTTTTTATAAAAATGGAAAATAAAAATGTTTTGATTGTTCAAATCTATGTTGATGACATCATATTCAGATCAACTCAGAAATCTTTAACTGATTCTTTTGAAAATTTAATGAAATCTGAGTTTGAAATGAGTATAATGGGTGAGTTAACATTCTTTTTAGGTTTTCAAATTTCTCAAAAACCAGAAGGAACATATATATCTCAACACAAGTATATAAAAGGTTTACTCAAAAAGTATGGTTATGACAAGACTAAAAGTATTAGCACTCCAATCTGTACCTCAAATACACTTAATCTTGATGAAACTGGGAAACCAGTCGATCAAACAATCTTTAGAGGTATGATATGAAGTTTGTTATACTTGATAGCTAGTCGACCAAACATAATGTTTTCTGTATTCTTATGTTCAAGATATCAATCTAATCCAAAAGAGACTCATTTAAAAGCCGTAATGAGAATCTTTCAGTATTTAAAAGGCACTATGGATTTAAGTGTTTTTTTCTCTTCTGGGAATGATTTTGTTTTAAAAAGTTTTTCATATGCTGACTTTAGCGGCTGTAGAATGGACAGAAAAAGTACATTTGGAACATGTTATTTCTTAGGAGATTCTCTAGTTTCTTGGTCTTGCAAGAAACAAAACTCAGTATCACTATCCACTGCTGAAGCTGAATATGTAGCAGCTGGAAGTTGCTGTGCTCAAGTATTGTGGATGCAACACACACTCACTGACTATGGATTGAGTTTCTCCAAGACTCAAATCCTATGTGATAATACTAGTGCCATAGCTCTTAGTAAGAACACATCACATCACTCTCGTGTAAAACACATAGATGTTAGGCATCACTTTCTTAGGGATCACACACAAAAAGGATATATTATTCTACAATTTATCGGAACGCCAGAAAAACTTGCTGACATTTTTACAAAACCTTTATCTTTCGAGAAGTTTGAGTTTATAAAACAGAAGCTAGGAATGATTATATTAAAATAATCATTCATATCTACTTCATGTTTTACAATTCTCCTAACATTAAATAACTCCATTTGAAAGGGGGAGGACATCTCTTACTATATTTTTTTTCTATGTTTCTTTTTATCTTATGATCTTTAATTATTATTCTGGTATGTGTTTTTGTTTTTCTATTTATCGTACTGACAGTTTTATCGCAATATATACCTATTTGTTTATCGTATTGACAGTTTTATTGTATTATTTACTTCATCGTATCGACCGATGATGGTAATGAATTTCTTCTCCATCGTATCGACCGATTGTGGTAATGAATTTCTTTCCATCGTATCAACCGATGATGGTAATGAATTTCTTTCCCATCGTATCAAACGATGATGGTGATGATTTTCTTTTCCATCGTATCGACCAATGATGGTAATGATTTTGTTTTCCATATTATCGACCGATGATGGTAATGATTTTCTTTTCCATCATATCGACCGATGATGGTAATGTTTTTCTTTTCCATCGTACTGACCGATGATGGATTATCAGTTCATGGTAATGATATTGTTTTCCATCGACTTGTTAGATAATGGTAATGAGATTGTTTTCCATCGGCTTGTCAGTTAATGGTAACAATATTGTTTTCCATCAGCTTTTCAGTTCATGGTAACAAGATTGTTTTCCATCGGATTCTTAGTTCATGGTAACGAGATTGTTTTCCATCGGCTTTTCAGTTAATGGAAACGAGATTTTTTTCCATAGGCTTAATGGTTCATGATAATGAGATTTTTTCCATTGTATTGTCAGTTCATGGTAATGACTTTTTTTCCATCGGTATGACGATTGATAGTATTCTTTTACTTCATCCAGTTGTGTTTTCTTTTTATCTTTACTAAAACCAACAATTATCTTACGTTCTCCGGCAGGTACTTTCCATTTTGTTTAAAAAAAATTTCTTTCATTTTTATCCTAACCATTGATTGTTTCTGAATACAAGAAAGAAATGAAGAAGATGAAAGCTATTCTTCATGAGCTCATAAAGAAGGAAAAGGAAAGGGAAAACAAATGACTGTTGTATTTGTTTTCCTTTTGAACCTATCTTTGTTTTTTAATAACCTTTATGATTCTTTTCTTTTGTCCTGCAATTCTTCTCTCTAACCCTTTCAGGCAACTCAAAGTAACCTCATTCTTTTTGTAAACCACAAATGGGGAGAATGTTTTATAAAGGGGGATAATGTTTCATAAAGGGGGAGAATGTTTTACAACGGGAGATTGATTTAATCAAATACTTCTAAACCAAGGAAAAACTATGAATACAATACTTAGGAAAGTATACACATAAGGGGGAGTTAGTAGTATTCAAATTCATATTCAGAAGAGTTTCCAATAACACAGGGGGAGATAAGTATTTATTGTTATATTTACTTATTGTGTTGTGCTTTACAAAAAGGGGGAGATTGTTGAGTCAAAAGTTATCTTTTGACTTCTATATTTTGTTTTGGAAATAAAAAATGTCTTTTTTAATCGTATCGTACTGACTCGGTCAATCATACCGTACTGACTCTGTCAATCGTATTGTACTGACTCTGTCAATCGTACCGTACTGACTCTGTCAATCGTATCGTACTGACTCTGTCAATCGTATCATACTGACTCTATCAATTGTACCGTACTGACTCTGTCAATCGTATCGTTCTGACTTTATCAATTGAAATTATACTGACTCTGCTATTCATACTTTCATTACTTGTTTTGGTACTTAGTCAAAAACACTTGTTTCTTATTAATTGTACTATTTTTTATCATCTACATATATCTTGTTTTAACCAATCCGATGTCATTGAGTTAGTTACAAACTAATAAAAACTATGTCGTGCTTTTTGTTTCAATATGACCGTTATGATGCCAGGTGTCCAATTCCCTTCGAGTTTTTTCGGAGAAATATGACCATTGGAGGAAACATGACCGTTGGAACCCGAGGCCTATAAATAAAAGGTCATTTGAAGCTGAGAGAAATATGAACAATGAGACTTTTGTAACAAATTTGATACTCTAATTCTATCAAGTTCTAGAGAGAGAGATTGTGACTTCTCTCATCTGCTTTGTGCATCCGATCATTGTATCGAGGGCTTTCAAGTGATTGAAAGACAGAGGTGCCGATTACCTACAAAATCGAGGTCTGCCAGGGATAGGTAGACGGACGATCTGATCATCGTATCGAGGGCTGCCAGGGATAGCCAGGCAGACGGTCCGATCATCGTATTGAGGGCTGTTGGGGATAGGCAGACAAATAGTCCGATCATCGTATCGAGGGCTTACCAAGGTGTTGGTGAGACAAACCTTTTATCCTAGGTGAAAGGATAACCCTTATCTTTGGGTTAAAATAATTGTTATACTTTTACTTTTTCGCTGCTAATTGTAATAGAAAGGAAATTGTTATGCTTCCTTTTCTATCTCTTATACATTTGTAATTGTTTCAATTACATCCATTCTATTACATATTGTATTGATTGATTCTATACGCTTTAAGGTAGAATCATTCATCATTTATTTTATTCTGATTATTGTATTCATCTTGAATACAATTACTTTTCTTTTCTAATAGTATTACATTACATCATACCTTTTATATTCAATACAATTGTGGGTGTTTGTATTTGTATTAGTTTAAGACCTTTTAAACTAATCTCTTAAGTGTTTAAATACAATGTTTTTAAACATATAATTCGCCCCCCTCTTGTATTGTTCCATCAAATATACAAATACATCTTCATATTCGATCCAACAATATAATTTACACAAACTCATCATATCCTAAGCATGATTATTTAAGATTAAAATTATCAATCGATGTGATAGAAATATAAGAACATTGATTAACTTCAACTAGTGGTAAATCATAATTCTAAATTCTATGTCATATAGTATTAATTAATTTCATATTCTCCAAATTCTTCCTATATTTTAGTATTTTGGGTAAACATCCCTCCTTATTGGGACAACATATTTACTCCTCACATGATGCATCTTATTAGCCTCTTGAAATTACTACTTATTTTGTAATAGATTTAAATGACTAAAATATATTCTATTATTAGTGTAACATTTTGACAAATACCAATTAAATAACCTAGTGATCTAGTGAAGTAATAATTCATTTGGTGGGGGATAATTTTAGATGAAATTTACCAAATTAATTTTCCACTTTAATTATTCAAACATCTTCACTTTTTAAGATGAAAGGATCTCATATAAATTATCAAATAAATTCAAAATATATGAAATAAAAAATAAAACAAAGCACAAAAATGAAATTTTTATAAGGTTTACACCAAATGTGGGTGACCTTTTCATTTCCATGTTTAGGTCAAGTTTGAGAGACAAATATTCACTAACATCCCAAAAGTGAATACATGTGGTGGGAAGGTATAATACTTATCCCTTAATTATATCTCCAAAAATCCTAAAAAATCTATTAATAATTCCTTTATATCAGTTCCTTTTGGTTAATAATTGTTTTCCTAAACTCACATAATGATCAAGAAAATCCCATTTTCTACAGAATGACATTGCATAAAAAATGGTTCTTCTTCCAAAAGAATTGTATTCAATTGATAATGAGTGAAAAAAATCAACTATATAATCTTCATTAACATTCTATCAAAATTACAAATGACTAAATATAGATTAATCAAGTATCTATAAGTTTTATTATTATAACACTTTATGAATTTTTAAAATATGTAGATATGTTTCGAATTGAATAGACATACAAAAATTATCTTGATTCCAAATCCTTTGGAATATATATAATTTATAATTATAATTCCAATGTTATGTGAAAGATATAATTTTATAATATTAATATGTTACACAACATATCAGATCTTTTTGAACATGTAGACCAGCCTCAGTTCTTCATCAACTTAAATTATTTCCCATAACATACATTCTAGACTCGCTTCTTTAACCCAAGGTTATTTATGAATGAATAGGGTCAATTATTTCTTAATTACTCACTATTTTTTATTTAAATCTTTTGGAATAGTCAAATGGATAAATAATTATTGTAATTAATAACTCTAACAACATCATCACATTTATTTTTTAAAATCAATAAACCATTATTATATATCTTTTGGTTGAACTTTTGAAATCAGACGGTTTGTCTGATATAGGCTTTAATTATTCAAACATAACATGAAGAATCCCCAAAGAATCTAGAGGTATTTTTCCCAAATCTTTGATGAATTACCCAAACACTTTCTAAAGACATACCAAACATTTTTCACAAAAAAACATCCTCATAAATTTTAATCTTCATAACTTCTTATCTTCTCATCCTTTGCTTCCGAACTTCCTTAAATTCCAAATATCTATAATTAAGCGAATTATCATATTGAAACACCTTCCAAGGAAACTTAATATCAACATTCAATAATTTTGGATCATTAAAAGTTAGTCTTCATCATTCATTAATCTTTTCAAATTCACTTATCATCCTACTTACAGACTTTCTCAACATCTTCTAAATTGATTATTATATTTTTATATTATATAGAACACATATCTCTTACAGATTCCACTTATGATATTCAATATTATACATATCAATAACTTATCATTTTATTATTTAGATTCCATACAGGGTGTAATGCCAAAATATTTCAATATATATATGTATATATTATAAATAAGTACTATTTTTAATAGCTTGTTTCACACACAACACCAAACCAAAACAAACCCTAATCCATATTATTAAGATAAATTTCTTAATATTAAACAAGACTATTATTAATATATCTATTGAATTGAAAAGAATAAATAAATGTTAATAAAATATTATATATATAAATGTAGAAATAAAAAGATATTTCATTTTAAATACTAATTCATTTTTAAAATTCGGTTATTACATATTAATAAATAGTAAGATCATTTCATGATAAATAATGCATTTTTTATAAAAATAATATATTTATGCTCTATGAATTCACATTTAAGAGACAAATGTTATTATGGTTGAATAATGATAAAATATATTATTGATTTAAATATTATATTAACACTAAATTAATCATAAAATAATAGTAAATAAGAATAAACATAATTAATATTTTAAAATTCATTTTCAAACAATTTTTTTAATTAATTTTTATTTTTCCATATAAAAGTTAAATTAATTAATTTATGTATTTGAATATAAAAAATTAAATTCACTTTTTTTCTCATCATGATAATTTATCTTTAGATTAATTATTGGAATTCATTTTAAAAAGATTCATTTTTTCGTGAATTGTACAAAATATGGTTTTACAAATAATGTGAATTTTTTGAAATCATTAGCATATAAAAATGAAATAAAAATTCATAAAAACATTTTAATAATAGAAAATTCATTTATTAGGTAAAATCATACATTTTAAAATTATAATGTTAAATGGGAAACCAATGTTTTATGTTTTAGAATATACGTTATATTTTATAAAAAAAATATTTGTATTCTATATATACTTTTTATTTTGAAATTAAATTAAATCACTTTTAAATTTTTAATAAAATGAAATGGTTTAAATATTTGTAAAAATCATATATAAAATTATCTAATATGGCCAATTCTATTTATATTCATCAAAATAATTTACTGAGGTTAAAAAAATGAGTTACTCTGATAAAATTTGATTATAATAAAAACATTAATTAATGTAAAAATTCCTAAAATATCTAGAAAAAAATATTTTTTTCTATATGGGAGGTAAAAATTGACTAAAAATAAATTCATATACATTATCATACACTTTTATAGCTACTTTCCTTTGAAATAGACATGATATTAATATAATATTATGGGTATTTATAAAAGTGACACCACTTTTTCTTATATATAGTGCCCTTAAATACACCACTTATCAACACATCACCATCCATTTAGATCAAAAATATTCTTCCAAAAACACTTCACAACTATATTCACCATGTTATAGAGTATCTAGTATCACAATAAGTCCATTCTATGGAGGCTTAAGGATTTTCCCAGAGGAGTATAGTAAAAAATCATAATCACTCAATTTTCACTTCTATTCCTTTCTTTTGTACTAAATAATCTATAAATATTTTATAATAATAAAATAATAAAATAATTATTTTAAGTATATTTAAATTTTATTCTGTGAATTTTATAATTATTTTCCCCTTCCACTGAAGCATCAAGAAGATGAAAATGTTTCTCGTGTGTACGTGTGAACTACTGCCTACTTGAATGACATGAATCAAATTACATAAATGAAATAAATCAATGGCTATAAAAATATATTAGTGAATAAAAATTATATTCAGTACATACTTATTATTCTATAAATATAAATCATTATCCATGTTTATTTCTTTCCATCAGTCAAAAATTGAAAACATCGCCGTTGTGCACATGGGGACTACCACATGCATGGATGACATATTTCATTTTTCACCACCATATTTCATAGATAGTTATAAAAATTTATTTAATGTATAAATTTGATTTTTATGTTATTAAGGTTCTATAAATGTAAACTATTAATTCTATTAAAAGTTTCATCCTTTGGAAAATGAAAACATCACTAATGTTACACGAGGACTCTGCGTCTATGAATGATGTATTTACTATTTCATCTAAACTTTCATGGATGGTTATTGAAATAAATTTAAAGATAATATAATGATAATAATTATATTATAGATTTTTTAATATTCTAATGATGACACCAAAGTGAATAATTATTGTTAAGTAATATGTTGATATGAGTAAATTACATAAATAAAGATCATTACTGATTGCATATTCACAAATCATTTCTAAAACTCACATGGAATAAAATTTGAACATTATAAATAATAAAGGAGATTTTATAATAGTTACTTTAATAAATTATATATTATGAAACAGTGTTAATGAATAAATATTGATATCAATATTATGAAACTCCTACAAAATAATCAATCATACTAATATCCGATTATGAGAATTAACAATAACTAGCTAATGAATGAATAATGATTGATTATAATTGCATAGTATAAAAGTTAATAAATATGAATAAGGTTATACATTTTTTTGGTACATATTGTGTTGGTCGGAGTGGACACTCAAGAGGGGGTGAATTGAGTTCAAATTAAAATTTCTGTTAAAAATATTTCTCTTAAAATCCCCTATTTAAAATCAATGTTAAACTGTAGTGAATTTGTACAGAGTGTAAATGTTAAATTAGTTTCTCAAAGATTGATTAGATCTCAGTTAATTTAATCTAATGATTAAATTTACTTTTGAAACTAACTTATTGGTTTACAATAAGTATAAACGCTTGCTAATTTAACATTCAAAGTAACTTTAAAACAAATAATATTTCAAAGTAATATCAGCGGAATATGAAATATATAGTATACTTATGACTTAAAATAAAATGCTCAGTAGATTTAAACAAGAGGTTTAGTCTCAAGCCGAGACTTAGTCCTCTCAAAAAATTTATATAAATTGATCCACACCCTGGATCGGGGTAAACAACAGTTCAAAAATTGTCCAGGTCTTAAAGCCTCTTCCACAATTCTACGTGGCAAAACAACCAACAGTTCACATCTATCTAGGTCTTACTCGACCTCTACCACTATCCACAGTTGGATATAAGGGAGTTAATAGAGTTCGAATGAGGATTTTAGAATCCTATAGCTTAGCTCAGGAGACAGTGTGTGTGTAAAATAAACACGGTACACAAACTGCTCAAAATGTAAATGAAATAATCACTAAAGAAAGTGTTAATGAGTTTAGAAAAGATTTAGTGATTGGATGTGCAACTCTGGACTCGTTTGATTGGTCAAAAAAGATTCTGAGTCCTTCTATGGTTTTTTTTCTGAAAAACAGAGTATCGTTTTCTTCCTTGGTTCCAGGTTCAGCTTATCATCCGGAGTGCATGAAGTGTTTGTTGTATTCCTTCACTCAAGATGTAGCTTGTGTTCTCTAGAAAAGAATTACTCAGTGTATGTCCAGTGTTCTTGGTGTATGGATGTAGTCTTGTGTGAATGCACCACGTTTGATTGCTGTTGAGCCTTTTTCTTTTTCACCCTTCGTGTTGATTATCTATCTTTCATTATATCTATTCTACAGGTTCTTTTTCCTTCCCCTTATAGATTTCAGCTCCGGCAAAAAGGAATGATTAATTTTTGCATGGGTACTAGGCACGGTTCCCTGGAATGGCAACAGAAATCATTAAATAACATTAACTGCATTAAAAACATCAAATATAACCATTGGCTTAATAAATAAATATTATTGAGAATATATATTTTTATTGGTTGGTCAATCATTAGTAGCCTCTTGTTGGTAGATGTGTACGGTTGACTTTGTGTAATAGTGACCTTCCATCTGTTGCTCTAGAACTTGTATCTGTATGTCTTTGCATCGGTAGCTTTTGGTATCGGTAACTCCTTAATTTGTATCGGTAACTTTTGAAATCGGTAGCTCTATATACAGGTGAATTTATTCTATCATTATCTCTTGATCTATCAATAGCTCTTGATCTATCGGTAGCTCTACTTCGTATCGGTAGCTTCATTCTATATCGGTGACTCTCTATATCGGTAGCTCTGGTATGTCGGTAGCTATGCCTAGTTCCAGTTATTATGTGTATCAGTAGACTTATGCATATCGGTAGTTTTAGATTATCGATGACTCTGCCTATCGGTAGACTAAGTCTATTGGTAGACTAAGTACCGATAACTCTATATCAATAGCTATACAAATATCAGTGACTAACACTTATCTGTTTTATGAAAAACATATCCGATTGGATTAGAATTACTTCAAAACTCATACAAACATGGATAAACATTTATTAACATATTTCAATGATTATTTTAATATTATTATCATCTTGATAGTAGAATATCATAGATTGAGTGAATTGGAATATAGATAAACATTAATTGGGATTATCAAAGTATGTAGAAGCATAGTTGGGATTATCAAAATAGGCGAGGTCAAAAATCTCCCCCTTTTTGATAATCACAACTTATGATATTATATTTTTAAAACAATGAGTAGTTGTATCAAAGGACATATCATTAAATGCAAATATCTTAGAGAAAACTGTATGTTATAGAACATAATGTATTAGAGGTAGAAATAAATGCAATGATATCAGAGTGGAAAATCATGGTAGAGATTCCTTATATAATATTTCTCCCCCTTTGAGAATATTTCTCCCTCTTTAATACTTAGATAGATAATATTTCTCCCCCTTTATGATAAGAAGAAAGTGGGAAACAATAAATAGAAGAGGAAAAAAATGAGAAGGAAAAGAAATCCAATTGTATTACAGGTTGAAAAAAGGTACAGAGAAAGAAAACAAAATATAAGGGATTCCTAAAAAACATCTTAGCCACTTGTTCAATCCACATCCTCAATGTGAGATTTGCCCATTGGATCAAAAGAGGACTCAGACTGTGTGGAGGCTGGTGAAGGCTTAGGAATTCCAGAGATGACATAGGAGGTTGAGCGAAAAAAATTGTGTCGGGCCTGTACTGAGGAGTTATTTTAGTGATCATAGGTGTAAGCCTTAGAATGGCTTGGGCTAGAGTCATCTAAATAGGAGAAGGAATAGAGGCAGAGGCTGGTAAGGCTGGAGGTACAATCACTGGCCTAGCATCAACATGCAGGAAAGGCAGTAAAAGATTTCTAAAATCCATAATTATTCCTCCTCCTATCTCCATAGTATATATAAAATCATCCTTGTTATCTATGAATTTGTCCAAGGATGGAGTCAATTCCCTTAGTTTGATGACATTCTCTCTGAAGGCTTGATTGATAGGAGGTAACTTCAGGTTTTCCAATAGAAGTTTGAAAAGATTGTTGAGTTGATGCTTAGTGTAAACCTTTTGAAAATAGGAGTCCACCTTGTCTTTGACTTCTTTCTGATAGGAAGAAGCTTCTATCATATAGTCTTGCACTATCTTAATTATTTCTCTAGATGAATCTATTGTAGAAATCACAACTTTTCTCAGTTCAGATGAGTCCACAGAGCCACTGGTTGATGCTGAACCAAGCTCCTCCTTCATCACAGCTCGAATATGATCCACATCCACTGAAGGTCTAGAAGCAACAGAACCAATATAGAAGGTTACTCTTTCCTTGGAGTTTTTTCTCAACCCACTGATATGATTTTGGACTTGGGAATCCTGGGTTTTAACATGATATTTCATTGAGGTTTTAAAACCTTCAAACACTGAAACCATCTGGCTTACAACACATTTTGACATAGGCTAAGTCCTTGTCTACTTGGGATTTTGAGCTCATGTATGAGTCTAAAGAGATAACATATTTCGTTAGAGCTTCAACATCAGCTACAAGTCTAGATACTTGAATCTGGCAGTCTATAACTTCTTCCACTATTTTGGCCACAAAGGTTGACAAATTACAACCGAGAGAGAGTTCAAAATATTTTTCCAAATTACTCATCTCTTCAACAAATAAGTGTTTCAAGTCTACAATAGAAGCACTAATGAACTCCTTTAGCTCATCCTTTAAGGATTCAAGGTTAGCCCTGGTGATCATATCAGCAGGATCAATCACAAGAGGTGCTCTCTTAGTTGGTATGCTGGCCACTGAGTCAGTCATAACCGATTGGAATGATGACACAAGTAAAGATTCCATATTCTTTGTCTCTTCCACAAAACCGTCCTTAAGATTTTTCATCAAAATATCCAGGTCATGCATTCTGACCACATCTTCAAGTAACAACTCAGTCTCAACACAATAAATAATCTTTGGTCTATTTAGGGATGCCTCATTACCAGAATCAAGAGAGTCTAATCCACAAACCACAAAACCTGGGTCTTCTTCCCAGTCCTCAATATCCACAGCCACTGAAACACTTCCAAACATGGTTTTATGCTCCCCCTCACTGGGTGCATTCTCATGTACAACAATGGAATTCTCACCAGGTATTTCTTCCTCAGAAGAATATTCTACTATCAATTCTTTCTCTGCAACAGCAGGAGGTTCCTCTGGATTAGGTACAAATTCTTCCATTTCTCCTACTACATGCTTAGTAGGAACAACTGAGCTTCAATTAATAGACTCGGACTTAAGCAGACAGAATCAGAGGCTTCAGATTCATTCTCCTTTTCTTCTTTATGCTCAGGGGCTGGCTGGTCTTCCTCATAAGCAAGTGTCTCTTCTTCTACTAAGGCTTCCTTTCTAGAGGATACAATTTCAACAACATGACTTTGAGGTAAGTATATATCTCTTCCATCATCCATAGACGTCTCTTATTCTTCAGTCTGATCACTGTACTCAGGTTCTTCTTCATCAAGTCCTAGACCTGGATCCCTCACATCCTTGGGTCTTGAAGGATGATACACAGGATTGAATTTATCATATACCTTATGGTCATCATTAACCCACTATCCTCTCCATGGGATCCAATTTATCTTCATGTATTTGAAAATAGTGGTTGTGATACAAAAGTTATTCCTTACTACCATTGTCTCATCTTGAGACTCATCTACCCCTTTCACTTTGATCATCACTGAGATTAACATGGAAACGAATATGACATTAGCCTTTGATTTTGGCCTTGTCATGTCTTCCATATGGATCATCAGAAATCTGCACAGATTCACTTTTACACAATGTCTCAAGAGATGCAGAACATAGATATCCTGATATCTTAAATTCACAAAGTCTCCTCTCCTTGGTATTAAGACATGCTGAACAAATTTGGGCAGCAATCTGTTCTCTCCATCAATTTCAGCAGCCACTACTTGTCTTTTATTTTCATCACCGGTGAGCTCCTCCAAGGCAGTATCTTAATAGAATATATCACTTGTAGGTGGTATATATTTTGATACATATCCAGATACACCTTCATGTGGAACCTTCAGGCATTCATCCCACTGAACGGATGAAAAATACATCTCCTTTACATTCACAAAAGAAGTCACTCGATTTTCATCTTCTGATTTCGCAAAGCTTACAAAGTCATAAAACTATTTCACTAGCTTTAGATAGTAGAGGCCACTGTTGTTCAAAAATCAATCTACCCACTTTTGATCTTCCAGCACTTGGAGCACTAACGACTTTCTAGGCAACAACCATTCCATGTACAACTCTTTTTCAATCATAGTAACTCTATTATACAAATGAGGCTTCATTGGTCTCCTACCCGACCTAGTTCTACCAACACTACCACTTTCTTCTCGCTCGGACTTCTCCTTCTTTGTTTTCGGCTCATCAGTGCCATCTCTGAGGGTAGGAAGTTTAGTTTTTTCCATATCTGGTTCGAGGGATTTAGGGTTTTCGAGAGATTCAGGAGCTAAGGTTTGAGGGTAAGGGTTTGAGGCTCGGTGGATTGAGAAGTAGCTAGGACTTTCTTTTTATCATTTAGGAATCATAAAATAAATAAATAAAATTAAATAAAGTAAAAATGATTTAGATTCTGGTGGCAGACAGAAGTTTAAAACAGCGCACTCAATGGTAGGGTTTATCGGTTAGAATTTCTATCAGGGAGGTCCATTGGTGAGGTTGCATCGGTGAGGTTACATCGGTGAGGTGACAATGGTGAGCTTACAATGGTGAGGTATCACATCGGTGAGGTATCATCAGTGAGGTATCACATCGGTGAGGTATCACATCAGTGAGGTTACATCGGTGATGTATCACATCGGTGAGGTTACATCGGTGAGGTAGCTACCAATCAAGGTTAATCATTCCCAACTCATGTCTAATGTAGCTTAACCTATCCGAACTCAAAGGTTTGGTGAAAATGTCATCTAATTAATGTTCAGTACCTATAAATTCACGAGTAATATCACCCTTTTGGTAATGATCTCTCAAAAAATGGTGCCTTACATCAATGTGTTTGGTCCTAGAGTGAGACACAAGATTCTTTGAAATGTTTATTGCACTAGTGTTTTCACATTTGATAGAAACATGATTAAACTCATATCCATAGTCCAAAAGAGTGTGCTTTAACCATATAATTTGTGCACAACATCTACCAGTAGCTATATACTCTGCTTCTGCAGTGGACAAAGCTATAGAATTCTGCTTTTTACTACACCACGATACTAAGTATTTTCCCAATAAATGACATGTTCCAGATGTGCTTTTTCTATCCAACTTTCAACCAGAAAATTCAGCATCTGAATAACTCATTAACTCAAAGGATTGTCCTTTTGGGTAAAACAAACCTATGTTTACAGTGTGTTTAAAATACTTAAAAATTATTTTAACAACAAGTAAATGAGATTATTTTGGATTAGCTTGAAATATTTCACACATACACACACTAAACATAATATCTGGTTTACTAGCAGTAAGGTAAAGTAAGCTTCCAATCATAACTATGTAATTGATTTGATCCACTAGTTTCCCAGCTTCATCTGCATTCAATTTACAGATTGCACTCATAAGAGTCTCAATTTCCTTAATACTATCCAAACCAAACCATTTTAAGATATCCTTTGTATATTTACTTTGATTCAAAATAATACCATTTTCATTTTGAAAAACTTGAAATCCAAGAAAATATTTAAGTTCTCCCATTAAACCCATTTCAAATTAATTTTTCATACTCTTTGAAAAATTAGTACATAAAGAATGATTAGAAGATCCAAAAATAATATCACCAACATATATTTGTACTATCAAAACATCTTTAGAAATTCTTTTAATAAAAATAGTTGGATCATCAATCCCTTTAGTAAAACTTTTTGAAATAAGAAAATTACTAAGTCTATCATACCAATCTCTTGGAACTTGTTTTAAACCATATAAATCTTTAGAATGTTTAAAAACTTGATTTGGAAAATGAGGATTAGTAAATCCAGGTGGTTGTTCAACAAAAACATCTTCAGTTATAAAACCATTTAGAAAGGAAGTTTTGACATCCATTTGATATAACTTGAAATTCAGATGAGCAGCATAGGCATGTAAGATCCTAATAACTTCTAATCCTGCTATAGGTGAAAAGGTTTCCTCATAGTCCATACCTTCCTCTTGACTATATCTTTGTGCAACTAGCCTAGCTTTTTTTCTAACTATGTTTCCAGATTCATCAACTTCGTTTATAAAAACCCATTTAGTGCCTATTGTCAAAGTGTCCTTGGGTATGTCAACTAATTCCCAGACTTTGTTTATTTCAAATTGATTTAACTCTTTTTTCATAGCCATTACCCAGGATTCATCATTGATTGCATCATTGATATTTTTGGGTTCTAACTGTGAAAGAAATGCTTGATGTTCAACCTGGTTTCTTAGAGAAGCTCTAGTCTGTGTCCCTCTATCAAGATTACTAACAACAACATATAAAGGATGATTCTTTAGAATCCTAGTTGATCTAGTAAAGGTAGGACTAGAAATTTTAGGTTCATGTATAGGTTCAGGTTCAATAGAAGTAGATTCTGGAATATGTCCAGAACTGGATATTTTTACAGTAGGTTATTTAGTTTTATCATTAAGTTCTAGAACAGTAAAATCTTCTCCAAGATTTTCAAGAGAGGTTTTAGGCTCATGTGGATCAGTTTTATCAAACTTGATGTGAAAATATTCTTCCACACATTTTGTTCTTTTGTTAAAGACTCTATAGGCTTTGCTAGTTAAAGAATAACCAAGAAAATTCCTTCATCTCTCTTAGAATCAAACTTGTCTAGATTATCCGTTGTATTGAGAATAAAAAGTTTGCAGCCAAAGACTCTAAATTAACTAACTTGGGGTTTTCTACTATTCCATAGTTCATATGGGGTCTTCTTGAGAACAGGTCTAATCAAGACTCTATTAATAATATAACAAGCTTTATTCATAGCTTCAGCCCAAAAATAAATAGGCAGGTCAGGCTCATTAAGCATAGTTCCTGATATTTCTTGAAGGGTTCTATTTCTTCTTTATACTACACCATTCTTCTGAGGTATCCTAGGAGCATAAAATTTGTGACTATAACCATTGTGTGAGAAACAAGATTCAAACTCATTATTTTAAAACTCACGACCATGATCACTTCTCAGGGTTTTAATCTTAAGTCCACCAAGTTTTTCTAAAGACATGGAGTATTTAAAAAAGTTATAAAAAGCTTCACATTTGTGAGCTAAGAAGTATACCCAAGTATATCTAGAAAAGTCATCTACTAGGACAAATAAATAGTGCTTCCCATTTAAAATAGAAACTCTAGAATGTCCAAACAAGTCCTTGTGAACCAACTCAAGAGGTTGAGATTTTGAAACTTATTTCATTGATTTAAAAGAAACTTTATATTGCTTTCCCTTTTGACAGGGATTACAAACTTTCTCATTTGGGAATTCAAGTTTCGGTAGGTCTCTAAATAAGTTCTTCGTATTCAATTTTGTAAGTGAATAGATGTTGCAGTGCCCTAATCTTCTGTGCCAAATACAAGACTCTTTATAAAAAGCATTTAAACAAGTAACATTTTTATTAGCTAAAGAATTAAGATCAACAGTATAAACATTTTCATTTCTTAAATAAGAAAATACTAAAAAAATTATATTTAAAAACATTAGAGGAATAATTTTCAAATTTCACATTAAATCCATCATCACATAATTGAGAAATACTTAATAGGTTATAATTAAGTCCATAAACAATTAAAACTTTAGAAATCAAAACTAAATTAATGTTACCAATCTAGCCTAGGCCGATGATTTTTCCATTAGAGTTATCACCAATGGTGACATGGCCTCAATCAACTTTGATTAGACTCTTGAAGCATGAGTAATATCCAGACATATATCTTGAACATCCACAGTCCAAGTACCAAACCTTTTTGCGAGAAATCTTCAAGCATGTTTCCTACCACACAGATTTAAACAAAAAATGATTTTCGTACCCAGATCTTCTTGGGTCCAAAAAGGTGAGAAATCAAAGCTTTAGGTACCCAGATTTGTCTTATGGGTCTCATATAATTTACAGATTCAACATATTTTAAAAGGTAAAATTTATTTGATCTATGATCATATGAATAACTAGTTGAAGAATACGAATTTCCAGAACTGGAACAAACAGAATTTTTTTTCCAGATTTAGGAATAAATTGATTTTTGGTAAACTGTCTTTTTCCAGGTTGATATCCCAAACCAATAATGTACTTTGGTGGAACTTGACTACGTAACATTTTATTAAGTGTATATTTTCCCTTTGTGAGATTTTCTAAGTCCTTTCTAAGTTTCTCATTAGACATTTTCAGTTCAGTATTTTAATTAAATATTTGAGCATTCTTTTCCTTTTCTATATCAAAGGCAGATTTAACATCGACAGTGAGAGAATGTTGTTTCGTTAGTGACTTATATTTTTCCTTAAGTTCATTACATGTTTCTTCCAGCATGTTACAATATTCAAACAATTCATCCTTAGAAATATCTTCAGAATCAGAATCCGATTCTGCATCATCTCCAGAATAATAGGAATTTAAAACAGGAGTATCTAAGGTTACCTCAGATGTGTTGGTCATGAAACACATGTTGGCATGATTATTTTCAGAATCAGAAACTTCAGATTCACATGTACTGTCTTCTGAAGCACTCCAAGTAGCTTTCATAGCTTTCTTGTACTTCTAGTCCTTATAATCATATTTATTTTTGAATTTTAATTTTGGACACATAGCCTTGATGTGTCCTTTCCTCTTGCATTCATAGTAGACTATATCATCTTCCTTATCATAATTCATCCAATCCTTCTCCCAATGACCTTTATTATCATACTTACCTTTGTAGTTTTATTTTCTAAAGAATTTCTTCTTCCTATAGAACTTCTTAAATCTCCTGGCTATTTGAGCCATCTTAGCATCACTGTCTGAATCTGAATCTTCACTGGTTGAACTTTCAGTAGGTACATGTATTTTCTCCATGTATTTTCTCTTTGAAGCTGTAGACATGAATGCCACATATTTTCTCTTAGATTCATCATCTTCTTCCTTATTTACTTTAAGTTCTTCCTCAAGCATCATAATCTTACCTATTAATTCCTTAATAGGGAGTGTGCTGAGGTCACATGATTCTATAATGGAAATAGATGTGCCTATCCATCTTTATTGTAGACATCTTAATATCCTCATAATTTGTTCGTTTGCTGGAACAACCTTTCCAAGAGAGCTCATAGTATTGACAATCTCATTGAACCTGAGATAAATGTTAGAAATAGGTTCATCAGATTTCATTTTAAAATTGTCATATTTAATAGTATAGGTATTCAACCCTATTTCTTTAACATTGGTTGTTCTCTCATGAGAAATAGCCAAAGGGTCCCATATTTCATAAGCAGTTTTACAAGTAGAAATTTAAGATCTTTAAAGATGCAACTAAAATCACAGTTGAAAAACACAATGTTTTGAAAACTTGTATTAATAAAAACAACCTCTGATACCAAATTTTGGTCAGAGTGGACACTCAATAGGGGGTTGAATTGAGTTCCAGTTAAAATTTCTGTTAAAAATGTTTCTCTTAAAATCTCCCTATTTAAAAACAAAGTTAAACAATAGTGAATTTATAGAAAGTTTAAATGTTCAATTAGTTTCTCAAAGATTGATTGGGTCTTAGTTAATTTAATATGAAGATTACATTGACATTTGAAACTAAATTACCGGTTTACACTAAGTATAAATACTTGCTAATTTAACTATCAAAGCAACTTTAAAACAAATTATATTTAAAAGTAACAACAGTGGAATATGAAATATATAGTATACTTATGACTTAAACTAAAATTCTCAGCAGATGTAACCAAGAGGTTCAGTATCAAGTCGATACTTAGTCCTCCAAAACAATTTATATAAATTGACCCACACCCTGGATTAGGGAAAACAACAGTTCAAAAACTGTCTAGGTCTTGATACATTTTCCACAGTTCTACGTGGGAAAACAACCAACAGCTCACAGCTGTCTAGGTCTTACTCGACCACTACCACTATCCACAGTGGGATACAAGGGAGTTAATAGAGTTCGAATGACGATTTTAGAATCCTCCAGCTTAGATCAGGAGATATTCTATGTGTAAAATAAATAGGGTACACACAATGCTCGAAATATAAATGAAAGAATCACTAATGAACGTTTTAATGAGTTTAGAAAAGATTTAGTGATTGGAAGTGCATATCTAGACTCGTTTGATTGGTCAGAAAAGCTTCTGAGTCCTTCTTTGGTTTTTGTTCTAAAAAATAGAGTATCGTTTTCTTCCTTGGTTCTAGGTTCAGCTTATCAGCCTGAGTGCATGAAGTGTTTGTTATAGTTCTTCACTCAAGATGCAGATTGTGTTCTATATAAAATAATTGCTCCGTTTATGTCCAGTGTTCTTGGTATATGGATGTAGTCTTGTGTGAATGCACCACATTTGAATGCTGTTGATCCTTTTTCTTTTTCACCCTTCATGTTGATTCTCTCTCTTCTATTCTATCTATTCTGCACGTTCTTTGTCCTTCCCTTTATAGCTTTCAGCTTTGACAAAAAGGAATGATTACTTTTTGCATGGGTACTAGGTATGGTCCCCTGACATGGAAACAGAAATCATTAAATAACATTAACTGCATTAAAAACATCAAATGTAACCGTTAGCTTAATAAATGAACAATATTGAGAATATAGAGTTTTACTAGTTAGTCAATCATTAGTAGCCTCCTGTTGGTAGATGTGTATGGTGGAATTTGTGTAACAGTGACCTTCCATCAGTATCTCTTGAACTTGTATCGGTAGCTCTTTGTATCAGTAGAACTTGGCATCGGTAACTCCTTACTCAGTATAGGTAACTTTTGGTATCGGTAGCTCTATATACCGGTGACTTAATTCTATCAGTATCTCTTAAAATATCGGTATCTCTTGATCTATTAGAAGCTCTGCTTTGTATTAGTAGCTTCATTCTGTATCAGTGACTCTGTATATCGGTAGGTATGGTCTGTCTGTAGCTATTGTCTTTTGATAGCTCTGGTATATCGGTAGCTCTACTTAGTTCCAGTGAATATGTGTATGGGTAGACTTATGCATATCAGTAGCTTTAGCTTATCGGTGACTCTGTCTATCAGTAGACTATGTCTATCGGTAGATTAAGTACTAGTAGCTCTGTATCAGTAGCTATACACAAATCAGTGACTAACACTTATCTGTTTTATGCAAAACATATCCGATTGGATTAACATTACTTCAAAACTTATACAAACATGGATAAACATTGATTAACATATTTCAAGGATTATTTTAATATTATTATCATCATGATAGTATAAAATCATAGATTGAGCGAATTAGAATATAGATAAAAATTAATTGGGATTATCAAAGTATGTAGAAGCATAGTTGAGATTACCAAAACAGGTGAAGTCAACAGTTAGGTTTTTTATACAAGAGGATAATGTGCTTTCATGAAATCTAGGTGTTAATGAACGATATTCTCTTCTCAAAATTCTCCGCTTTGATACATGCTTCCTATTATGCTCCAATGTTCTTTTATATGGTGTATATAATAAATATATGACATATAATATAGTTATTGTGTTTATATTAATGTAATTTAATGTTCCATAATGAGTTCTCTCTTTCAATATAATACAATTAAAAAGTTACCAATGTTGTAAGGGTTTCTCAAAATCAATTATCATTCATTATGTTATCAGTATTCTAGAATTTATTCTAAAATGCAGAGTACAATATACATTATGATTGATTTATATTAAAAATTATCTTATGAATATATAGATTTATAGTTCTTACTCAAAATTTTATTTTTAGAGGATTTTTACATCAATTCATTTTCATCGATGCATTCCTATCTTTATAAAAATCAAATGTGATTAAGAATGATCATCATCTTCTTTAATGATTAATTATATACCATATCCATATTATCTCTATCTAAAAATTATTTTCCACTATTATTTTGGTACTATAATATTTTTTTTCCATGTGAGATTCTTATTTCCATATACCTTATATTAAAATAAGTTTTTCCCATTATTGTATTGATGTGGTTATTAATAAATGAATTTTAAAATATATAAAATAATTTTCCTTTTATCTTAAACTACAAATTATGTTCAATAACAATTCATTATTTTCAAAATTTCATAATTCTCTTTTGAAATATTTTTTTTATATATTTATTTTTTCCGTCTTCATGAAAATGATATCTAAAAATGGCTTGTGAGTTAATTTTATATTAAATTTGATGTTTATTACAAAGTATAAAATATCTTATTTTCTACACTAGAATATTTTCCACTACCTTCATCAGTTTTGTTTTTGAAACTTATTATATAAGATTTCGTGTTTTTATAAATAAAGTTATATTACCTTTTTATAAAAACCTTTCTTAAATGTGATAAAAAATGTACTCTATATTTTTTCTTCCCTCTCTATGTAAGTTTCTAATGTTCTTCTAAACGTGTTTTTCTTATATATCAAATTCAATTAATGTTTATGTTATTTCACTGGGTATATCCTCTAATAATAACATCCAAATTTTTATATAGATCTATTATTATCATGTTATTCTATTTATTCCAATATCCCAAGCTTCAATGGTATGATTCTCTTTGAATAATGCAATAACTTGCATTGTACGCAACTTCGATTTCTAGCACACCACAACCAATTAAACTAGCAGTTATGAATAGTAATACACACTTTTTTAAATTTCTTAAATTTTATTATTTAAAATGGAAATAATTTTTGGATTCGGTATATCAATATTATCTTAGGGTGAATTTTTGTTGTTTTTCTAAAAACAATCAATTTTTGATGAATACTAAAAACACTACGTTATTGTTTAAAAGCGAATTTTTATGTAAGTAATTATTTATTCTATTTAAATTTAATTTAAGTAAAAAGAGATGCATAATACTTATTTTATTTCAATGTAATTCAGTGGAGTCATTTTATAACAAGAATAGATATATAAAATTTTATTAAACTTTTTAACGACTTTTGCAGAACTTCTAGGCACGTTATCAAATTTGCATAAAATGTTATTTTACCACTTCTGTGAATTGAATTTAAAAATACCAAGAGACACAGTGGACATCAGTAAGTAAAATGTGGTTCAATGGGATGAAAATTATTTTTGGTGAATATCAAATTTTGAATTTTATTTACCATAGTTAAAAATAAATATGGTAATTAAAGGTAAAAATTATATTATAATTACCATAACAAATATCCTAATTGTATTGGATGAGCGTATTTGGACCAAAAAAAAACTTATGAATGAAATATTATATTCTTTGATCCACTTGGATTAGATTAGGACATTTATTATTATTTTATTTAAAGAAGAGTTAAAAGTGATTAATTCAAATTTTAATAAATAAAACATTTTTAATATATGGTTATACATAAGATAAATTCGACTATAAATATTCATTAGAAAGATAAAAGAATTTCATATATTATGGTATTTTATTTATAATTTTTATACATTCAATAATTAAATTTATTTATGACCCAATAATGATGCAGTAATTACCATATTAATGAATGATTAAAATAATTGATATTATAAATATCTAAATCAATGTAAATTGATAATTTTTATGAAATAAAATACGTTTATAGGTTAATATGACATGTTAGGGTTGATTAAAATAATTTTTTTCTAAGTTATAAAGTTTTTATGACTTTGAAAAAAACAAAATTCCAAATAGTGTCAAAATTGAGATAAATGATTTTTTAAAATAAATACTATATTATTAAATGATATAATTTTCTTAAAAGTCTATGGTTTTTCCAAATAACATATATTAGGTTAGATATGTAAATAATTAACCACTAGGGTTTCTATTGGCTTTTTATAGTAAGTTTATTAACATTTTTTATAATAATACAAGAATACATGGTAAAAGTTAAACTATTTAACTAAGAGTTAAATCTAAATGATATGGTTAATATGATGATATAAACCTATCTAAAACGTATTGGTTGGAATTTTTTCAACCCATCTCCCCCTTATCCATAAAATAAATCCTTTTGGAGCCATTATAAACCGAATATGATTGTATAATAAAATAATATTTCAAGCTTTTCCTAAAGTAACCCTCAGCTCTCTTATAAAAGGGTACTTCCCCTTCTCTCAAAACCACACCACAAAATCTATTTGGATCGACCAAACCCTACTCAAATATCCTACAAAACACCCTAATTTTTACATAGAGGCCTTACATGGATCAGAAACCAACCTAAGGAGCCCTTTTGATTAATTCAAAAGGAAGAAACCGAAGGAGAGGTAATTACTTCATCACCTCTTTCAAAGTTCTTTTCTTCTTACAATTCCTCTTTATTTGTTGTTTCCATACTAAAATAACTCCATTAAATTTAACATAATGTGATTTTATTATAAATATAGTTCAACGATATTCATTATTCTGTCCATCATATTAGTGAAAAAGTCACAATACATGTGTACGTACTGCTTACTGTTTCCACATCGTGTTGTAGTTTGTTATTCAACACTTAATTATTTGGATGGGTATAATAATGACTATAATTGATGAAAATAATAAATATCTTATGTTAATGATTCTGTATATAAGATGGAAAATCCAATTACATTATATTTCACTATCAACAGAATGATATTGTCACTCATGCATATGTACGGATTACCGTCTCCACAAACACGATGAGATTCGTTCCCCATCGTAAACATTCAAGAATAAATTTCATTTTATGATTAAAAAATAATTCTTAAAAACACAATATAATTCTGGATATGAATCAAATACATCCAATACATAATAAAAAGGAATTATGTATCAGAAAATTTAAAGGAAAACAAATCAGTTAACACCCGAAACAATGATACTACTGAAATATTATTAACAAAGAAATATTAGAAGAGAATATATGATATCATATTTATGTATGTGGTTATTTTATAATTTAATAACATAAGATTTCACTACCGTACAACTGGTTAACCTAACATCGACCAAGGAAAAGTACAAGGTAAGGGTTAATTCTAAAATCTCTTCATTATCCGAGGTTTTTTA
Organism: Viscum album; assembly: GCA_963277665.1. NCBI lineage: Eukaryota > Viridiplantae > Streptophyta > Magnoliopsida > Santalales > Viscaceae > Viscum > Viscum album. The sequence continues at coordinate 1,225,381,205 of OY728159.1, forward strand.
TACGTGAGTATCTACAGAGATGTTTTTATCACCCAAATCCATGTTTCTTAAAAATGTATTTCAATTTTTTTTACTATTTTCTAGAATATTGGTTAAAGTCATTTATACATTTGTTTTACTTGTATAATTTTTTTAAAGGAATATTTCTGTCATTTTCCAAACAAGGTACTTTATGACCATTTTAACAAATTATGGTAAGAATGCTTTTTGACATATACGGCCTGTGCAGATATTTTCCACCATTATAACAACTTTGAATCTTCCCTTACGATCATATAAGAATAATTTCAAAATAAATTTTTTCTTTTATAATTATGCAACTTTTAAATTATTTCAAAATAGAAAGAGATATTTCTCTCAAATAGTTTTGATTTCATCTATGTCAACATACTTGGATGGATTTTACACTTGTTTGAAGTTAATTTATTGAGATAAAATCTTCCATAGTGTATTGAAGGTTTTGTGATATTTTTTAATAAGGATGTGTTATTTTTATACAATTCATGGTTTAATGTTAAATTATCAACATTTCGTATACTAGTTTTAATACAATTGTTTATGTTATGTTTCAACCTTTTTATATGAGAAATGCATTGGACTTAGTAAGTGATGGGTGGAGCTCGCTATAGTTCTTCAATGCATAGGTATGTCTTAGGAGAAAAACTAGTTTCTTAGTAAAAGGACTTGAAAAAATATTATTTGTAGTATAGACACGAGGCCTTGATTGTTTGGTTATGATGTCCGACATTATGAATTCTATCATTATGATATTGGATATTGATATTACATGCGATTATTAGACTAGTAGAATATCCATGTGAATAAGTAAATGGAATTATTTGATTTTTCTTTTCCATATTATCCTAAAGTTTAAGTTTAAAAGGATTTTTTTAGTCTTATATATTTCCTTAAATGATTATTCTTATTTATGATAGTTTATTCTATATTGTTATCCGTACTGGGCATTTGAGTACACCCCTTTCTATTTTTTATTTTTTCCCATGACGAGTAGAAGTATATTATGATTACCTTGTAATAATAGGCTAATTGATATTAATGTGTTCAAACGAGACACCGTGTTGTGGTTTCTTAGATCATAATGTAATGTAAAACTTATATATGTATCTAGCATTTCCAATGCTACTAAACTATTTGGTCTCTAGAGACTTGATATATTGTGATCATGCCAATGTTATGTAATAATGAACTGACTTTGGGTAACTAGGGTTGGGGCATTACAGTTGGTATCATAGGAAGTTTAGTAAAATCCTTGGAATCAATATTTAGAAAAACTATGATAAGAAAAAATTACTCTAAGATAAACATTGAAGATTAATATCAAAAAAATTCCTTGAATTTTGGTAATGTACAGATTTTATGAGTTTTCCAAGCAATACATCCCAATCTAGATATGAGAAGCTAGAGGTAGCTCAAGAAAAGATGTACCTAGGAGTGAAAACTTTGACATGGTGTATCAGGCTTGACATAGGGTATCCTTGTACATGATAATGGTCCTTACTGCACTCTTGTTTCCGACACTCCTGATGAATTTTCCTAGGATAATTCAAATTTTTTTATAAACCATTATGAAGGATTTGTGAGTAAACACCTCCTCAAAGAATTTTTTTAAGATTATGGATTATATATATAAACTGTTCAATTTATGTTAGGTATTTTACTAGTTTTTAATTGTGTATTGTGATTGATAAACTAATTTGGTTTGTGACATTGTTTAGAAATGGTTCCTACTGGAAGGAATGGAAACCATATCAATGCACATAATCCATGTAAGTATTGCACTCCTTCTCAAGATAATTATAGTGTAACTGGTGACGCAACCAGTGCTAAATAACTTATAACCATTCTGGGATGACTCACTCAGGTTATTAATAAAAACCAGACCCATATGAAGCACCCTGATCCACAAGGAGAAGGATCAATGTTAGACTGCTTGATGAGGCAACAACTACTAACATTCAATGGTACTACAAATAAATTTGTAGATGAGTAATTTATAAGTTCTTTAGAGAAAATATTTCATGCTTTGGGGAGTAGAAAAATGGAAAATGTTGTCCTGGAAGTTTATCACCTCATAGGAGATGCAAAACAATGGTTATCCCTGATTCAAAACACAATGGAAGATGATGAAGTTTGAAATATAGAATGGAGGGAGTTTAAAGATATTTTCTTAGGAAAAATACTTTCCTCATGAACATCAAACAGATATGGAAAAGAAATTTCCGAGTCTAAGGAAAAAGGAGGATGAGTATATCGTAAAGTATGAGGATTGCTTTACAGGGGTAGTAAGGCATTCTGCTAATTACAGATATAACACAAGGAGTAATATTGATTTCTTATTTGATGGGTTAAAACCATTTATGTGGTGATAATTATTCTCACAATCCTTCTCATCGTATGAAGATGTTGTCTCATCTGCTGTCAATACATTAATGGAATTATCTAAGTGTTACGACTTTAAAGAAATGAAAGAGAATAATAGATCTACTGAACACTATGGAAATGAAAATAAGGGGAAGAAGGGAAAAGTGGAATTTCTATCCTCCAGTTAACGTGGGATGAAACACCTCGATACTTACCTTAAGGGAATGCACGTTTGTTACAAGTGTGGTGAAAAATTCCACCAAGGTCATGATTTCAAGGGAAAGAAAGAGGATGTCAATGTTGAATGCTACAATTGTAGATAAATGGGGAACTATGAAAAATGAATGTCCTAAGCATCAGGGAAACTTACCTCAGAAAAGGCCAAGGGAGTAAGGCTAAGCTTATGTGATCCGTACTGTTGAGGTTGAAGCTCCAAATGATAGGGTGGCAGGTAATTTAATGGTCTCATCAAATTTATCCAATGGTTTATATAATTCTGGATCATCACATTATTTCATATTATCCCAGTTTTCTAAGAAATTCAGATATTTCCAATTTGATTTAACAAGGTAGTTATCAGTAAAAACTCCTAAGGAAAGTATCATTGCAACAACTTTTCGTGAATCAGTTCCCATTAGGGCATATAAATGTGATTTATCTGTAGATCGCATCATCATACCCATGACTGAATTTGATATAATCCTTGGTATGGATTGGATTTCGAACCATGAAGTGAAAATTTATTGTAAGAAGAAGAGTGTTATAATTTTCAAGGATGATAAAGAGTAGCATATCTTTAGAGAAGAAATGTCACCATCTAATTCCTATATAGTTCCACCACTAGTTTCTCTACTAAATTCAATTATTATAGAGTAAGAGAGTTAAATAACTATGGGTGATGAAATGAATGTTCAAATATAGGACATACCTATTGTGCAAGAATATGTTGATGTGTTTCCAGAGGATTTACCTGGACGACCTCTAGAATGAGAAATTGTGTTTTTCGCCGATTTAATTCATAGTTCAAGGCCCATATCAAAGAAACCTTATATAATGGGCACTGTAAAATTAGTGGAACTAAAGAAACAAAAAGAGGAATTGAGTAATAAAGGATTTTTTTCCCAAGTGTTTCGCCATGAGGATACCCTGCTCTTTTTGTTAAGATTAAATATGGATTTATGAGGTTGTGCACTGACTATAGGGAGATCAATGTTATAAAAATAATGAACAAGTATCCCCTACCCCGCATTGATGATTTATTTGATTAGATTCTGGGAGCTCTATATTTTTCAAAAAATGACCTTAGATCTGTATAACATCAATCATGTGTGAGGAAGGAAGACATTCCAAACATATCACTTCGAACTAGATATGAGCATTATAAGTTTACAATAATTCCTTTTGGACTAACTAATGCAGCCCCTGTCTTCATGGATCAAATGAATAGAGTTTTCAAGTAATATATGGATGAATTTTTAATGGAATTTATTGATGATATCTTGGTATACTCAAAAAGCTCAGCAGATCATGAAAATCACTTGAAGACTATTCTGAAAACCCTAAGATGAAGTGAATTATATAGAACGTTTAGTATGTTTGAATTTTGGCTTCAGGATATTTCTTTTCTTGGCCATATTTTCTATAAGGATGGAATTTATGTTGATCCTTCTAAGAAAAGAGCAATACAAGAGTGTCTTGCACCAATTAGTATAACTGAGGTACACAGTTTTATTGGTTTACCATGTTATTATTGTAATTTTTTCAAGAATTTTGCCTAATTGGACAACCCATTAACTAAGCTCACACGTAAAGGGGTTAATTTTTTTTTGGAAAAAAGAGTGTAAAGAATGTTTTAAATAACTGAAGAGAATATTTTTCAATGCTCTTCTCTTGAATATACGATCAGGGAATAATGAGTTTGTTATTTATAGTGATGCTTGAAAGAAAGGACTTGGTTGTGTCCTTATACAGAATGATAGAGTTATTAACTATGCATCCTGACAACTAAAAATCATGATCAAAACTATCCCACTCATGATCTTTTGGTAGCACCTGTAATATTTTCTTTGAAGATATGAAGACACTATCTCTATGGTGAAAAATGTGAAATGTATACCGATCATAAGATTTTGAAGTATATTTTCTCACAAAAAGAACTCAACATGAGGAAAATACAATGGATTTAACTACTCGAAGATTATTATTGCAGTATACACTACCATCGGGGAAGGAAAATAAGGTTGAAGATGCTTTGAGAAGAAAGGATCATGGAGTTTTGAACAAGATGAGAGTTAAATGGGATCCTATATTCATAGATCTAGTAAAGATGGATATGGTAATAATCATGCAGTGTGAAATATAAAAACTTTTTCAAATGGTTTCCAAACCATATTTACTAGAAATGATAAAAATATATCAGACTAATGATGAGGAGTTTCCAAATAAAATTAAATCTATGAACAATTGGAGATTGATTTAATTATTATATGAAGAGGGAATTTTGAAATATGGGAAGAGACTCTTTGTTCATTAAATTCTTGATCTAAAAAGAGAATTGTTGGATGATTCTCACATATACAATTTCTCTATACACCCCGGTAGCACTATGATGTATAGATATTTGAAGGAACATTTTTTTTGGGATAACACGAAGAGGGAGATTGGTGATTATGTGTCAATATGTATGGTTTTTCAATAGGTGAAGGTTGGATGACTACATCCTAGAGGAGTCATGCAACCTATTCATATACCTGAGTGGAAATGAGATTATATTATGATAGACTTATTCATTAGGATACCATAGACTCCTAGAAGGAAAGATGAAACATGGGTCATTGTTGATCATCTTACCCATTCAGCACATTTTGTTGATGTAAGACAAGATTTACCACTTGAACATTTAGAAAGACAATATATTAATGAAATAATAAGTCTTCATGGAGTACTCCTATTGATTGTATCTAATTGAGATCACAGTTTTACATCAAGATTCTAGAAAAGTCATCAGAAGGCCCTAGATATTGAGATTCGTTTGAGCACTGCCTACCAACATCAATCGGATGGACAATCAGAATGGACTATTAAAACCTTATATGACATGTTGAGATCTTTCTCACTCGACTTTCAACGTATGTGGGACCAATATTTACCTATGGATGAATTTTCCAATAACAATAGCTTCCATTCATGTATTCAAATGGCACCAAATGAAGCGTTATATGGAAAGAGATGTGACAAACCAACTTGTTGGGATGATTTTGGTGAAAGAAAACTCATAGGCCAAAAATTTATTGAGGAAAAAATTGAAAAAGTTAATATTATCCAAACACACATCAAAGCAGCTCCAAGTAGAAAAAAGAGATATGCTGATAACCAAAGAAAAATTTGGAATTTCAAGTAGGAGATCATGTTTTCTTGAAGTTATCTCCATGGAAGGGTGTTATATGATTCGATAATAAAGGTAATTAAATTCCTAGGTACATGGGCCTTTCGAAATTCTAGAACGAATTGGAGTTATAGCTTACCATTTGGAAATTCCCCCAAATCTCTCTAAAGTTCATGATGTGTTCCAAGTATCATTGTTTATAAAATAAATGCTTTACCCAACACATGTACTCACCTATGAAGAAAATAGAACTATAACATGATCTGTCTTATTGTGAAGAGCCTGTCAAGAATCTTGATACTAGAGAACAAGTGTCGAGAAACTGGAGGACTTTTCAGATAAACGTTCTATTGAGAAACCATATGATGGAAGGGGCAACATGGGAACCCGAAGATCTTAGGATGAAGAACCACCTGAATATTTTTATGTAGTAACATTTTATAAAATTTTAGGATGAAATTATTTGAAGGAGGGAAGAATGTAACACCCCAAGCTTCCAAAGTATGCTTCTTTTTGAATGATGCAATAGGTAGCGTTGTACACAACTTCGAGTTCTTGCACACCATGACCCATCAAACTAGCTTTTATTAAACCACTTTTTGAAATTTTATATAATTTATTTTTCAAAATGGGATTCATTTATTGGATTCAGAATATCAAAATTATCTTAGGGTGATTTTTTGGTATTTTTCTGAAAACATCTAATTTTTGATGAATAATGAAAAAATTGCGTTATTGTTTAAGACTGAATTGTTATTTAAATAATTATTTATTTTATTTAAATTTATTTAAATTCAAAATAGATACATAATACCAATATTTGTTCAATGCAATTCATTGGAGTCATTTTTTAACCAGATTATATTTATAAAACTTTATGGAACTTTTTAATGTATTCTACCCACCTTTTGGGCACGTTAGTAAATATGTATAAAATGTAATTTTACCACTATTGTAAATTTAATTTCAAAAATCTAAGAGACATGGTTTAAATCAGTAAGTAAAATGTGGTACAATAGGACCAAAATAATTTTTGGTGAATAAAAACTTTTGAATTTGTTTTACAACGGTTAAAGGTAAATAGGGTAATTAAAGGTAAAAGTGCTATTATAATTACCATAACACAAATCCTAAATCTATTGGATAAGTTTATTTCCACCAAAAACAACATTAGGAATAAAATATGATTTCTTTCATAAATTTAAATTATATTGGGACATTTATTATTATTTTATTTAAAGAAGAGTTATTAGTGATAATTCAAAATTTAATAAATAAAACTTTTTTAATGTAGGTTTATACATAAGGTAAATTAAACTATAACTATTAATTAGAAATATAAAATGATTTCCTACATAATTTTATTTTATTTATAATTTTTAGACATTAAATAATTAAATTTATTTATGACACAATGATGATTTAGTAATTTAATTATTAATGAAAGATTAAAATAATTGATATTATAAATATCCAAATAATTTTAAATTGAGAATTTTGATCCATTATAATAATTTTATAAGTTAATATTACATGTTATGGTTGATTAAATAAATTTTTTTCTATGTGATATTGTGGTTACTACTTAAAAAAAACAAATACCAAATAGTGTCCAAATTGACATAGATGAGTTTTTAAAACAAATACTATATTATTAAATGATATAATATTCCTAAAAATATAATTTTTGTCCAAAGGACATAAATAAGGATATATACGTATATAATGAACCACTTGGTATTCTTTTGTTTTTTATAGTATTTTTATTAACTATTTATTATAATAACACAAGAATACAAGGTAAAAGTTAAACCATTTAACTAAGTGTTAAATCTAAATGATAAGGTTAATATGGTGTCCAAAACCAATGTAAAACCTATTGGTTCAGTGTTATTCAACCTATCCCCATATTAGCCTCTAAAAAATCCTTTTGGAGCCATTATAAATCGAATATTTTATAATAAAATAATATTTGAAGCTTTTCCAAAAGTGACTCTCACCTCTCTTATAAAAGGGTACTTCTCCTTCTATCAAAATCATACCTCCAAAGCCATATTTCAAGGACAACCCCTACTAAAATATCCTCAAAAGTACCCTAAATTCAACTTGAAATCCTTACATGATTATAAGAATACTTTGAAAATAAATGTCTTCTTTTATAATTATGTGACTTTTAAACGATTTCAAAATAGAAAGAGATATTTCTCTCAAATAGTTTTGATTTAATCAATGTGAACATCCATTGATAGATTTTACACTTGTTTGAAGTTGATTTATTATAATACAATCTTCCATATTGTATAGAAGGTTTTGAGATATGTTAAACCGTGGATATGTTATTTTTATACCATTCATGGTTTATGGTTAAAGTATTAGCATTTCGTATGCTATTTTTAATACGAATGTTAATGTTATGTTTCAACCTTTTCATATGAGGAATGTATTGGACATATTAAGTGAAGGGTGGAGCCTGCTATAGCTCCTTGATGCATCGGTATGTCTCATGAGAAAAAAATAGTGTCTTGGAAAAAGTCCTTGACAAAATCTTTTTTGTGGTCTTGGAATGAGGTCTTGTCTATGTGGTTATGATGTCTGACATTATGCATTCCATCATTATGAAATTGGATATTTATATTACATGTGATTATTCAACTAGTAGAATATCCATGTGAACATGTAAATGGAATTAATTGATTTATATTTTCTATGTTATGCTGAAGTTTTAGTTTAAAAGGATTGTGTTTTAGTCTTATACATTTCCTTAAATATTTATGCTTATTTATGATAGTTTCCGCTATATTGTTATCCTTACTGAGCATATGAGCTCACCCCTTTTTATGTTTTATTTTTTCCATGGTTGTGAAGAAGTATATTACGATAGACCTATAGGAATATGCTCAGGGATATTAATGTGTTAAAAGGAGACACCATGTTGTTGTTTTTCATTTCATAATGTAATGTAAAACTTATGTATATATCTAGTACTTACAAAGTAACTAAAGTAATCAGTATTTCGAGACTTTATCTCTTGTGATAATACCAATGTTACATAATAATGAACCGACTCTGGGTAGCAAGGGTCATGGAATTACATTTATTATCGAGTGAATGTTATAAAAACCTAGACTCTAGAAACTCAGACCTAGTAGTTATAATACATTATTGGTAAATAATATAGGTGTTCCCAACACGATCAATCATCCTAGTATTATTAGATGACTCAATATATAAATAAATTAAATTTGAAAAAATTTATACAACCTGAAAACGTTATGAGAACATAAGTATCCCTTCCATTATATGCTTGATAATTTCTCAAAGGTGAATTAATAAAGACATTGAAGCTTTAATGAATAGAAAATAATGAAATTATATATCTGTGACAATAAATTAAAGCATAGACACTAGTAATCATTGATCTCGAATTGATGGAATACATAATATCAAATATCAACACATGTTATCATGGCCTTATTCCAAGAAACTATCCTACTCTATGAATAGTTATACACTATAACCCAAATAGTTTTTTCTCAAGAAACATGTAGATGCATAAAGGGGAAATATATTTCTAAGTCCCACCCTTACCTAATTATGTCTTGTGTATTGACTATAAAATTTATCAAGACCATTCATACCATTCCCTATGAAACCTATGCAAGAATAAAAATATATCTATCCCTATGATGAGAAAAAATGATAATAAATACATCCCCATTTAATATAATAATGTTCATATATACTATAACATCCATTAATAAACTTATAATCCTTGGGGTATCTTTAAAGTAACATGAAGGACCATTGTCAATGATATATATTGGGGTGGGAACTTTTAATGTGTTGGAATATCCATGAAAGATAATAATTTGGTTCAATATTATATATTGGTAGGAGAATAAGGATTTTTTAGTAAAAATCCTCCACCATGGTCTATCAGGTGCACGTAAATATTCAAAATCATATCCATCAAGAGTGTCTGGCCAGATATGCTGTATTAGAAACACTCATTTTCCATCATGGTGATGACTGATTCAATTCTCAACTAACCCTTTTTAGGGGGATTATCCCAATTTTCATATGTACGACAACCACATACACATTTTTGTATATATACATGGGTATATTTATTTTGGGAAATTACACCCAGTTTTACTCTACCAAGAATTTGGATGGTTTTTCCACCATAGAAAAATTTGAGTTTTACAATGGTTTTGGAAAATATTCAATGAAAAGAATACGAGGGAGGAATAAAAATATAGAATTAAAAATCCCTTAATCCCATGATTAATATGGTAAAATCATTCCATATATTTATATGAACTACAAAAAATAAATAGGTGCTGAATGTAACATGAGTCCCAAGGAATGAAAATTGGGACAGAAAAACCCTACTTAATGTTTGGGTAAAAATTGAATCAAAATATTTTGAAATAGAAAGATTAAAATTAATCTTAAAATACCATTAATAAATTAATTTTATGATATATCATCTCAAATTAGAAATATATGAACCTCATAATTGAAATTAGTTGAGTAATACAAAACATGTCTCAAAGAGAGGAATTTGTTACAAGAAACCTTTCCTATTATCTTAAATTCCATATACACAATCAAACATACTGTATCATAGACATTGAAAATTGAATCACTAAAGCCATTACCCTACTCATTCGTGTAAATTTATAGTCTTTCTAAATAGTCATCACATATATTTATTCTACCTATTTTCCATATTGGGTGTTTAAATGTTCGATAGTTTGTACATGTTTCAAAATAGTTTTGTCCATATTCATTATAATTCCAAAGTTAATAATTATTGTTTCATTAAATTTATTTTTATGGGTGTTACAAAAATATTTATGATGTTTTGAATTCCGTTCATGTGTGGTTTATTCTCTATCATTAACGGGGAAATCTATAAAAAACATATTTAAGTGATTTTTGACAATCGAAGTGTGTTTTGTTAATTAATTTATTAGATAACAATATATCATTTCTAGAAAAATAATAATAATTAATTAATTTTATAATATTATACCAATAATTAATTTCACATAGTATCATATGATATAAATTCATTTTATTGTTCAAAAAGGTGCTAATACTGACCCAAACGAGAACATACCCTGATTTAGTGAACAATTATGAGGAAATTTTTCATTAATATCATTATATGAGAATAATAACATTCTTATTTATTATTAGTGTGATATATCATATTTTTAATGAATTATAAGAATAAGTAATTTATATTTATATTGTAAAAAATTTGAATAAATTATTTTCCCCTTGGAATGTTTATTTTAAAGTATTGAATTAATTATGATCATTTACTGATCATATCAGTAAGAAGTTTTCAAATTTTTCAAACCAAAAAAATTAATAATATAAACAAATTATATTTTCTCATGAAATATATTCTATAAACCATCGATGATGGGTGATGATGAAAAATTTATATCGTTGGTTGTGGGGGTGGTAGTCTGTACATATGCACGAATGTCGATTTTCTTTTTAATGATGGATGTTATATATGAATATATAATAATTATATCTTTTACATAGTAAATTAACACACTATAAATGACAATAACATCATTATATTAGTTTTCAAGAATAAATATGAATGAATTTAATTAATAATAAAAGATAAATAGTTTATTATACCCACATCAGGGACTTTAATATTTCTAAGAAGTCTCCTTTGAAATGAAGTTCTTATGATAACTAAATTTGGAATATTTTTTGAAAGAGGGATATGGATCAATGAGGATAAAATTTTATTATTTTAATGAATAAATTTAAAGTATAGGTGACTCTTTAAGTGATGGAGTTATAACTCTTTTATAATTAATGAGTAGGTTAGTTTTGGTGGGTAACACTTACATTTTCAACAATTGAACAATACTAATATAGGGTTAATGAAACCAATGGAGAGAAGAGTTTATAGTGAGTTTTTGTCAAAAAAACTCAACAACTATTTTTTGATACATATTCAATAGTTTTAAGATCATTTCTCATAAAATATAATGTTTTCCTTAATTTACGTTTACCTTGGTTATTAATTTTTAACCATAACAATCAATTTTATAGAATTTTATTTTTGACTGAAAATTTTTACCTTATTTGATAAATAAAATTTTAAATATAAAATTAAATTAAAAAAAAAACTCACTGTTAAATAATAATTTTAAAGTAAACACACTTAATCACATAAAAACATTTTTTAGAAAAATTATTTTTTTAAGCATTAAATTTATAAATAAGATAAAATTATCTTGGATAATGATTTTAATGACATAAAATTATTCATTATTAAAAAAACGGGAATGTGGATTTTATGTTAATCCAAAACTAGAACTCAAATTGATAATACTTTATTGAAAGAAAAGGATAAAAAGGGTTTTTATACTGAAGTGACTTTTAATTAGACATAAAAATGTTTACTATATGTTTTCTAAGTTCATATAATATTTTCAAAGTATAAAATATTATATTATATTTATATTTTATTACTTAAATTTTTTTTAAAGTTCTTGTTTATTGATATATAATGATGAAGTAATAAAACATACATGTTTTTTGAAAACCATATTTTTAACTAATAATTGTACTTTTAAAAAATGAATAAAAAGTAATAATTAGTTAACCTTGATAGGATGAATGAAATAGTGTAGTTAATATAGATAAATTAAAATTATAAAAATAAACATTTAAATAAAATCTTGAATAATGGAACTTTAGAGTTATTATTATGTTGTCATTCAGGATATGGAGCATATATGCTATAATAGGATATTAAGTATTACATTCTCACCGACTTAAATAATTTTTTTCCAAACAATTAGTCTATATATATATGGGATATTTAACAAATGTGGATATTCATTCCTCATAGATTTTTTAGGCACCTTGGTTGACTCTTCTATTTTGTTATTTTTCCAAATGGATTTCACCAATAAAGTAATTTTATTATACAATACTTCATTTTTGATGTCAATAATCTTGTAAAGCTAATAAATATAAGATAAGTTGTGATCCAACATTATTCACCTATATTTGATAACATGCATTGGATCTTGCAAGTATTTCCACAGTAATGAAACATGGAAGACATCATGTACTTTTTAATGAATGGGATACATAACCAACTGATATACTGTAGTCAGAATTATTTTTATTATTTAAAAAGTATCTATGTTCATTTTTCATAACTGTCCTTTTTTAACAAATATTACGACTCCTTTACACAGTGAAACCTTCAAGAATACATGATCCAAAAATTCAAATTTAAGGTATTTTATTAAATTATAATTAGAAATATTTTTTATTCTTTGGAATTTTTTAAAATGATCCTGAATGAATAACTGAAAATTATTATTTTTATTTCAAAATCACTTTTGAGGAAAAAGTGGGAACCCAGTACAAGAAATTACCCAGGTCAAGACTACAAGGAACTGACCCTCCTCAATAACTAAATTAATATATTAAGCCACCACCTCAAATGACCACTCAGCAAGATGTCCCATGAAGGGTTTCACATACCTGATACTGACAATGAATCCATAACCACTCATTAATCCAAATCCAAATGGTCAGGTAAAAATGGATGTTTCATACTTTACAATCCTCATCTAGCACTGATCCTTGTAGATTACTGGTTTCTTACTCCATAAAAATTCAGAATATAACCAAATACCAAAACTTCATCATGTCCCACCCTTATTAGATTTCACAATCCATCACTCAAATACTAAATTCAACAAGTCACAAAAAACCATTGAATTGATCATCGCTAATGATTTCCCTGAACTAGTGGCTTGAGCTCACATCCCAAAGTACCAAAAAGTGAACCGAAATACTCTATCCTAGAGATAATGGAGGATTCCTTGACCTCAAGAAAAAAGACGATGAATCCATCGAAAAATACAAGGAAAACTTCACAAGGATTACATGATATGCCACTAGCATTATTGTTACCTTGAATTCAATGCTGACCGCTTCATTGGTGGCATAAAACCTAGCCTACAGAAATTCCTAGCGATCATAGACATTGAGATCTAGGAGGAAATTGTTTGATCTACCCTCAAGTTCAAAATAGAGATCAGTGAATATCAGGGTAACTGATAGATAATAAGTGTAAGGTAGACTTTAATTCTGGTGATCTGATGGATAAATCGAAAGGTGTTAAAACAATCCAGCACACCACTTCCCAAAGGTGTGGAAAGAAGCACCTCAGAAATTCGTGGAAGGGGGGAGGAATTGATTTAGGTGTAGAAGATAAGGGCACCTAGATATTATCTTCTGACAAGAAAATCCCACAGTTGCGACAGAGAAGAGACACACTCCGTTCGACCCTCAATAGATTGTTCATTGCTTCAACAATAATGAACCTAAGAACTTTGCAAACTAGTGCCCTAATCCAAGAGTTTTAAAAGGAAACAAACAACCTCCAAGGTAGAAAGGGTGAGATTTCTCCATCTCTACCACCAAAGTGAACCCTGACAAATAAGTGGTGATTGGTATGCAAGTTATTCATTCAACAATAGCGAACATAGTTTTTTATTTTTGGTTTTAAGCAATCTATTGTGAATTGATCTTCCTGGATAATGTCGTCATAATCCCTTTGGTGGTAATTGATTCAATACCTTCCATGGATTTGAATTGTTTATATAGATCCAACACAAATTTACATGAGAGAAAAATCACTCAACATAGGTAGAATCGACCCCCCGATTCTGTATAAGTGAAAGGAAAAAAGATGAATCTTCTTTAGAACCATCATCTCAAGCATGGTAATTACTTCCATATGAGCATGTGTATTTGGCTCAGTTTATTGAGTCTACGGAAGAAACCGACCTTGAATACATGCCTATTGGGGGGGGGATTTGTGGAAGTGTTTCTAATGGAATTTCCTAGTATTCCTCCTAGAAGAGATGTTGACATCTCAATTTATCTTATACATGGGGTGTTTCTAATATCCTAGACTCTTTATATAATGGGTGTTGTGGAGCTTGAGGATCTGAATAAAAAACTATAGGATAACCTGTATGAAGGGTTTATACACCCATGTGATTTCCTATGGGGTGCACCAATCCTTTTAGTCAATAAGAAGGATGGTCAATTCACCTTTTCATTGATTATCATGATCTCAACAAAATCAAGATAAAGAACAAGTATCCCGTGCCATGATTTGATGACATTCTTGATCAACTATGTGGAGCACAATACTTCCCCATGGTGGATCTGTGGTTGGGATAATATCAAGTAATGGTGAAGAATGAGGACATCCCCAATACTTCTTTTTCCTACAAGATACAAGCACTTTAAATTCATAGTAATGACTTTCAAACTCACTAATGCTCCCGAAATAATCATGGAATTGATTAATAGAGTCTTTAGCGATTACCTCGACAAATTTTTTGGAGTCTTTATAGATGATATTATAATATACTCTAACACTAAGGAGGAAAATGAGGAGCATATAAGCTCTATACTAAAGAAATTGAAAAAGGAGAAGCTCTTTTCAAAGTATAATTAGTGTGAGTTCTGTTTGAAGGATGACTCATTCT
Organism: Viscum album; assembly: GCA_963277665.1. Taxonomy (NCBI): domain Eukaryota; kingdom Viridiplantae; phylum Streptophyta; class Magnoliopsida; order Santalales; family Viscaceae; genus Viscum; species Viscum album. Next base: position 1,225,396,547 of record OY728159.1, read on the forward strand.
TGGGTAATATCATCAAAAGCAATGGGAAATATATAGATCCCTCCAGGACAGGTACAGTTGAGGGATGACTGAGGCCAACATTGATAATGAATATCTGTAGTTTCATGGGGTTATCAGGATATTATCTTTGATTTTTGAAAAATTTCTCACTATTATCAAACCCTCTTACCATGCTAACCCATAAGGGAGTAATGTTTTCATCGAGTGATCAATGTGAAGAAAGCTTAAAGGAGTTTAAAAAGAGGCTTATCACTGTGCCCGTTCTCACACTACAAACAAGTGGAGACCTTTTTGTGGTATTTAGTAATGCTTTGAAGAAGGTCCATGCCTGTGTGTTGGTGAAAAATGAAAAAGTTATTGCCTACGATTTAGGGAAAGTGAAAGTTCATGAGAAAAAATATCCAACATGTGATCTGGAGTTGGATACAGTAATATTTGGCTTGAAAATTCTATAGCATTATATCTTTGGGGAGAAGTGTGAAATATATACAAATCAAAAAAGCCTCTAGTATATATTCACACAGAAAGATTTGAATATGCACCAATGAAGATGGTTAGAGCTGATCAGAAACTTTGGCTACTCAATTCATTACCACCCTGGGAAAGCAAACAATGTGGCCGATGCTCTAAGTATAAAGGACCCAAAGATTCTATCATTGATGAGAATTTAATAGGATCCAATCTTCTTAGATTTTAGTAAAATGGACATGGAAATCAAAAAGAAGGTAACATCACCAATCCTTTCACAAATGATTGCTCAACCGCATATTTTGGAAAGGTTAAAGGATTCTCAAAAGGATGATATGTGAATTTCAAAGAAAGTGGAAACTATCAGAAAAAATAAATCCTCAGAGGTCAATGTTAATGAAGAAGGAATTGTGAGATTTGGGAAGAGACTATATGTTTTATAATTTTTGGAGTTGAAGATAGAAATTTTGGATGATATACATAGTTATAATTTTTCCATTCACCTAGGAAACACAATGAAGTATCTGGATATCTGAGAAAATTATTTGTGGGATAACATGAAGAAAGAGATCATTGAGTATATATAAAATTTCCTGGTATGTTAAAAACTGAAGGATGAGAGGATGATGTCTAAGGGGATGATGAAACCATAACCCATACCAGCATGGAAATGGGAGAACATCACCATGGACTTTTCCACCATACATTCAAATAAATCAAAAGAAAATAATTCTATATGGGTTGTTGTGAATCATCTTACAAATACTATATAGTTCATTGAAATTCAAAAGGATTTCTCATTGGATCAACTGGAATGGATATATATCAGATAAGTGGTAAGGATGTATGAAGTACCACTATATAATGTATTCAATCGAGATCCAAGATTCACCTCTAAATTTTGTAATATTCTTCAACATGCTCTGAATACTATGATGAAATTTAGTATGGCTTATCATCCTCAAAATGATGTACAATCTGAGTGGATAGTCCAAACACTTGAGGATATGATGAAATCATGGTCAATGGACTTCAATGGAGGATGAGAACAATATCTTCCTTTGGTTGAGTTCACAAAAAATAACAGTTTCCACTCAAGAATCCAAATAAATCCTTATAAAGCCATTTATGGGAAGATGTGAAGAACATCAGCATGTTGGGATGAAGTTGGGGAGAGAAAACTCCTAGGTCTAGAAATGGTTGATGAAATGGTGGAGAAGGTTAAGACCATCCAACAACATATTAAATATGCTCAAATTCGACAAAAGAGCTATGATGATAATCATCGACGATGCCTAGAGTTTAATGTCATTGATATGGTATTCCTCCTTATATCACCATTGAAGATGGTTAATAGATTTAGGAATAAGGGAAATATTATTTCAAGGTACATCAGTCCCTTTTGAGATCATTAATCATATTGGAGTAGTGGACGATCTACTAAAACTCCCACCAAAACTATCTCAGTTACATTATGTATTCCATGTATCATTATTGAGGAAGTACATACCTGAACCATCACATATACTCAATCCTGAGGTGGTACCATTGGATAATGACTTCTCCTATGAATAGATGCTGGTGAAGATCATAGATCGTAGGGAAAAATTTATACGAAATAAGAAAATGCCCCTCATCAAGGTGTTGTGGAGAAACCACGAGTCCGAAGAAAAAATGTGGGAATCATAGGAATTGATGAAGTATAGTTACCCACGTCTGTTTTAGATTGGGAAAAGAAAATTTTGATGGTGAGATTTCTTAAGGGGTGGAGAGATTGAAATGGACCAAACTTTTATTCAGGAAAATTCCTCTTGATCTTTTTAAATGTATTATTATGTAAAATAGATATATAAAACATATGAACTTCCATGGTTTTATGTTTTTGTATTTCAAAATACTACTAAGAATTGTTATCATTGCTAATATAGTCATTGAATGGTGATTAAATGAATAGTATAAATATAGGGCTTTTACAAATCCAATTTACTCAGACAAAGGAAGCAATGACATCATCTAGTATAATTTCTCCATATGAAGCTCATTTGTATAAGTTTGGAAAGGAGGTGGAATCAATGAGATTTGTTCTTGACCAATCCCAAGCCGAGCTTCAACATGTTCTGCTTTAATGGAACCGCTTAAGGGAGAAGTGGAAGTTGATAGAGATTACCGCCTAAGTGATGTTATCCGAGGCACCCCAAGACTTTGTCGCCATCACACTCCTTACCCCTAGGTCATATGCGGGTGTTATACATGTTTATTTAACAAGACCATAGCACTATGATTATGTGAATTATTTTTTTTATAGAATAAAGAATATATATTCATTTTATTATTGTTACTTTGTCAATAGTTTTTAAAGAACAAATAGTATTTTTAGTTAAAATTAAATTAAGATAGCAATTTTGATGAATTAATGGAATTTTAAATTAAATAATACTTTAATAAATAATTATTATGAAATTAATTATTATTAAATATCAATTATCTTATAGTTTTTATGAATATAATTGTAATTTTTTTCTTGTTTTGAAAGATTATTTTTTCAAAACCTCTGAATTTTACATAAATGTCAATTTTTAATTTAAAACAAAAAATTCACATATATAGTAAATTATTTGGATAAAATGAATATTATTTTTGGAATCAGGATGTTGAAATTATCCAACAAGGAATTTTTCATGATTTTTTGAGAGTCAATTTTTTGGGTAAAAAGTAAATACCATTTTAATATATAATGTGTTTTATGACATCATAGTGACCCAATGGTGATGTAATAAAATACTAGGAATGTGATTTCCAAATAATATATGTTTTAACTTTAAAAAATGTGATTTTATATCTTTTGGATTAATTTTATGGTTCCTTTGTAGACCCGCCAAGACTTATAAAACATTTTAACTTTTTAAAATTATTTCCTTGAGAGTGTGACACTGTGTTTAGAAAATATTGGAGGTGTTTTCCAATAATGGAGGAAAATATCAGATCTTCATTGGATACAATCTATAGTGGTACTCCATGAAGCCTCGCCACTTATTTGATTTTTATTCACGCAAGTTGAATGAGTGATAAGTCCTCTCGAATTTCAGTAAAGAGTGCTATATTTGTAAGACGATAGACAATGATATATATAGTATTATTTTCACTAGATGTATTAAGAAGTCATGTGACACTTTCCAGGGTGATGTATTCCAAGTTCGATGTTGGTATGGTTAATAGTTTCATCATCACCTTTGACATTTTTCTTTCAGCCATCACATGGTGACATATTGAGAACATTGATGTACAATAAGTGATCTCTTTCTTCATATTATCCAACCAATAGTTATCTCAGAGATATCAATATATGTTTGTACTCCCTAGGTTAATTTAAAAGTTTGGGATATATGCATAATTCATAAGATCATTCTTTATCTCCGGATTGGATGTAACAAATAGTGAAGACCCAAATCTCATGACTCATTCCTCAACCATTTTAAACTATAAGGATTTCCTATTTCTAATTGCTTCCACATTCTTCTGAAATTATACATCATTACTTTTGGAATCATTTATCTTTTCTATGGGGGATAGTTGAGAAACAATTTGAGAAAATATTTATTTTATTTCTCCCTTAATTTTTCCCATGTCCATCCTTTCTAGGTATATTAATATTAGATCCTTCTCAATTCTCATCATTGATAATGATTCATGATCATTTTTACATAAAGAATCATCCACCTTATTTTCTTTACTAGGATGGTAGTGGATTGAGAAATTGTAATCATTGATGAGAATTTACAATCTTCACTAGCACATTTTAATCTCCCTATATGTGAATATATATTTGAAGAACTTGTGATCAATATATATCTCACACTTCTCCCCATAGTGATAAGGACATATGTTTTTTTAAAAAATAATCACATCTTCCAACTTCATATCATTTATGTAACGACCCGATATTTTATGATAAGTATTCTTTTTAATTTATTTGATTTCATGTGTTTTATGCTACAACAAGATTGTCTTGTGCTATACGCAACACCGTATTAGCTTGCAGTATACGCAACACTATTCTTAGATTGTGTTACACAAAATTTCATGTTTGTTTGATAATAGTCATTCTATGAAACATTGAGTGTATATATATATATTTTCAATGTATAAATGAAAAATGGTTGGATTCTGTTATATGAAACAACAAAGGAGTCTTTCACAACACGCAACCCCAACTTGGCTTGCATTACACGTAATCGCGACCTTCTTCGATAGCATGTGTTGTACGCAATACCGTGTTTTACTAAACAACGATATATTATTATAATATTATTATGAACTAGCCGTTATGAATAGTATTAACTAAATTTTGAATTTTATAACATTATTATTCATCTTACACATTTTTTAGAACATGGTATAAGAAGAAAATAAAATTTTCAGGTTAAATATGTATTTTTCAAAAAATGCAGTTTTGCCGCCTTTTGATGGCACACCCAATTTAAATATAGTTATTGACATATTTATAAGTTCAATTTGACAAAATAAAATTCTTATTTTGAATCAGGATATAAAAATTTACATTGGATAAAGTTTTGATATTTTTCTGATAACTTTCATATTTTAATGAATAGTAAAAACACGCTACATTTTAATTAAAAACGACTTTTTTCATCATAATAATTTATATGGTTAAATTATAATATTGAATTGTTTTAAAGTATAAATAGAATATATTTTTACCATTTAATATAATGTATGTCATTATCATTGATTTTACATTGAATTCGTAGGTTAAATCCATTCAATCTTTTGCAATGTTTTAAACAAAAACCCGTTTTCATTCGACAACGGGAATAATTTTAATTTAATTTCTGAAACTTCTGTATATTGAATTTGAAAAAATTGATTCCATATTTGGAATCAGTGGGTCCAAATTATGTTAATAGGCTATTTTTTATTTTTGGGAATTATGAATAGTAACTACGGTAAATTTTATTTATCATAGTTAAAGGTAAATCGGGTAATTAAGGGTAAATATAATATTATAAAATTACCCTAACACATGTTAAACTTATATTGGATGGCTAAAGGTATACCCATATCACCTAAGGGTCGGATTAGTTTCATTTTATGGACTTTTGACCATGAAAATAATTTAATTATTATTAAAACCAAAGAAAGTGACCACATGTCACTCTCTTAAATCTAATAAGTATAATAATTTTAATTTAGTGATAAACATCATAAAACATCAAACCTGAATAGTCTCCAGAAAAATAATAAAATTATCTACATCATTATAATTTATTTATAATTTTTAGGGATTAAATAATTGTCATTAATGGTGATACATTAACGATGCAACAATTTTTTATTAAGTGAAAAAGCAGTAATATAGTTTTTTTTGAAATAATAATACCCATTAAAAGACCCAAAAACCTGACATAAACTTATTGGTAGAGTATAACTATACCATAAACATCAAATTACCTAATATATAACCGTTTGGAGTCTTATAAAAGTGATTATGACAATTATATTATTTTATTTTAAATGATGCCAAATTTGTCACCTTCATAATTTAATTAATATAACAATTTAAATATTGTATTTTTATGATGATAAATTCGAGTCAAAGTATTATTGTGAAAGGTAATAGATTAATATTTATCATACTATTTTATTTTTAATTTTTATGCAACAAATAAGTATATTAAATAATTATTAAAAAAAATTGTTGTCATTATTTTATTAAGAGATAAACCAAATAAATGGTTTTAAAAATAATAAAATAAATATTATATGAACTATTTAATGTTCTCCACTAATTTTATAGAAACATATGACCTTTTATAAATATATTAAAGCTTTTATTTAGAACATATATTCTGTATGTTGTTTATTTAAATTCAAATAAATGAATAGTGTCAAAATTGACAATATTGTTATTTTATAAAAATAACATATTTTAAAATTTTTTAAAAATCACAAAAATATATAAAAATAATAAATTTAAATTTATATGGTCTATAATGTTTTAAAGTATACAATTATGGACAATTCACAAAAAATAAGTAATTATTTGTTATAATTTAAAATTTAGAATATTATTACAACAAATAAAATTAAATTGATTAAGTAAGGATAAATCAAGTTTATAATGTTACAAATAATTTCCTAACATGTCTAAATTTTATTTTCTGATGGTATTACAACCCTATATCATCTTATATTCGAATATGAGTCATTTTTGGAGGTTTTTAAGTGGGGTTAGATTTATTATAAATTAATATTTTAAGATTTCCAAAGATGCCCCTCTCCTCCCTTATAAAAGGGCACCTCCTCCCTCTCCTCCTCACACCAATTTGAGCCTTCAAGATCGGCCAATCCCTGCCCATTTACCTTCTCAATTTCCCTAGAAACATCCTAGATGTCCTGGTCTTCTTCAAAGACATAGTTTAGTATCATAAGAGGAGGATTCAAAGAGGCGTGTCAAAGAAGAGGTAATATCCGTTACCGATTCTTTCAATTTTCTTTCTTCTTCAACTTCTTTTTCTTTAGTTGCTTCATTATATAAGTAATAACATCAGTATCCCTCATATACTGATATGTTATTATAAATATTAAACAACCCTATTTCACTTTCTATCTATTCTACGGAAAAAAAATCACCGCGCGTGCGTACGTACGGAATACCGTCTCCACGCCGTGGTGTAATCTGTTTTTCCACCAACACCTTACATGTATGGGTATAATGGTGTAAAGAATAACTATATATGGTTATTATAACATCATACTGATTTTTATATATTATACCATCCACTCCAATTCTATAATTATGTGAACAATATCATCGCTCGTGCGTACGTACGGACTACCGTCTCCATGACGCGATGAGATTCATTCTCCATGATTAACCATATATGAATGATCATAAAGGTTATATAATGAATAATAATGAAATATATGAAATAATAATGCTTCTGTATTTATGTATATATATATGTATTTCATCTATTTAGTTTCATTCAATTCAATAAGGAAACGAAAATAGCGTTCATGCATACGTACGACATACCGTCTCCATGAACGGTGTATTTCATTCCTTTTATCGATCTATAATATATATGTATATGATGAATATATATTATATATAAATCATGATTTACATTCCAGAATTATTTAAATCAGGATATAAGTAATAATATCAAGAAACTACAAGTCGAAACACATACGATAAATGAAATGATTTTACCCAAAATGCTACTTTTACATAGAATTTATAAAAGAATGGGTAAGATAAAGTCATAAGTGAAACATATATGATATCATAACAATGAAAATGATTATGTAATAAGTAAATGGCATTATTTAAATCATTATATAGGAGGTTCGGAACCATAAGAAGCATATCGGACCTAAGGTAAGGGATAATTTTTCAAATCTCATTTTTATCCGAGATTGCTTATTCGTAAGTATTTACTGGGGTTATAGTTATCATACATGACCATGTATTATAAAAGTGTTTTCATGTATGTTTAAAGTCCTTTTTACCCATTTTTGACTTTTACTACATGGTATGTAAGGAATCTTTTTTTACCATACGAGGTACTTTTTGGCTTTTCCAACAAAAGTACGAGAAGAATGTTATTTTTTACGTATACGGCGTGAATGGATTTTTACGGTTTCACGCCTCATTTTAATTAGGCTTACTCTACAATATTTTATGATTATTTTCAACAAAGTACTTTTATTTTAAAAGTTCATGGCATTTTGTGAAAAGAAAATGATTTTGAAGAAGAAAGGATATTTTCCTCAAGAATTCATTTCAAATGTTTTATCAAAACCATTTTCCATCTAAGATGACATTATTTCATATGTGTGTGTTTCAAGTTTAATGTCTCTATGATTTACATGGTTTCAATTTTCTTATGATGAAATTTCCATTTGTTTTATATGGATTATGAGATGATGGAATGATGTTTTTGGAACCCATTTTATTCTTTGCCTTATGATGAATGTTTTAAGTTTACTTTGTGGCACAAGTAAGAATGATTTCATTATGAGATGGGTGGGACCTATATCTCCCTCCAATGAATTGGTTAAAGATTTATATCTCATGAGATAGACATGGCTGGAACGGCTAGTTAAACCGGTTCAGTAATACAGGACTGGAACGAGGATTGAACTCGATTCAGAAAGGGACTCTGTCCACTAAGATAGTCTTGGCAGTAATGCCTTGGCTACTATAGAAATCATATCATGCGGTTAATGGTTTCCACAATTACATGTTTTATTCCCATGCTATTTTATCATTCTTAATGTTTCTTTATGATCTATTCCTTACGTACTTCCATGTTTTATGTCATTGCTAAAGCTTTTGATGTTTAAACATTATGTTCATGTTTTTAAGGTAAAATGTATATGGTTTGTTTTATTTTATCCATTGTTACCCTTACTGAGCATTTGATCCCACCCTTTTTATGTTTTCTTTTCCCCAGTATATAAATAAATGTTTTAGGTAAGAAAAAAAGGGAAGATCATTAATGGAGACGTTGAAGATCTTTTACCCCAATTAGAAGATTATATTCTGAGTTTCCAAAGACACTAAACTATTACGATCCTTGTGTGTCTTTTTTTGTTATGTATTAAGTATTCTGCAAAAGTAATGCAATGTCCATGTACGTTAAGCTTCGGGTCTCTACAGTTGGTATTAGAGGAAAGGTTTAGTTAACCTTTGGAAACTAGGATGCGAGAACTTTAGTGAGATCCCTAGAGATATTTCTAAGGTATATCTAGGGATGTTCCTAAGGTTAAGTATAAGTATAGGTTATAGTCCCAGAATTATGGTAACGATATTTGATTAAACCTAATATGTTAGATATCGACGTTACTGCCCCTTTATTATGATTTTTTCCTCTCACACTATTCTTTTTGGGTATTTGAAAATGGCTGGAAACAATATTATTCACGATAATAGAGGATATGATGGAGAATGGATTGATAATATTCATGAGAAACCTAATGAAACGGGATTTGGAAGTCCAAACATCGTTATTATGCCTAATCAGAAATCTCATAATATGATCAATAGTCTCAACTTTGGTAAGTTTCCCGACTCAGATAATAAGAGAAAGATGTAGTTTCATGATGATAATAGAGGAAAGAAAGTTCAATTTACCTCATGTAAATCATGTGGGAAGAGGCATCAGGGAGATTGTTTCAAAGGAACTGGAAGATGCTTTGGGTGTGGAAAATAAGGACACAAAGCTAGTAAGTGAAAAGGAAAAGGTTCAGTGAACACCATGAACAAGGATAATGGTATTGCTACGACATCAACAATGATTAGATGTTTTAAATGTGGAATGTATGGGCATTATGAAAACCAATGACCTAAGGGAAAATCTCATGAAGAGAATCATCATGGTCATACAGTTAGTATTTATGTGGATGATGATGAAGAGACTACAAATGAAATATGAGATGAAAAAAAATGATGAAGCTCAGTCAGTGGTCTAAGAAGTTAGTGGCATGATTGTATGTTTATGAAGAATAATGCATGGTAATATGGAATAAAGAATCATCTAAGGATTGTTACGCTATTGTTTTTGATAAATTATTTGAAAGTATATGTTGAATGGTACTGGTAACCATGGAAGGTTATTCAGATGTTATGCGCATAATGAAGGGATAAGGAGAAAATGAAATGTTTAAAAGTATTCATGAGCTCATGATTGATATATGGACTAAGTGATATCATGGTTTGAGTATATAGAATTTTGAGGATTTTGGTATGTGGAAGGTGTTAACATTTAACTGCATTCATGTTTTCACTAAGGTTCAATGGGTATTCATTCTTCGATAGAATACATTATTAAGGTATTCAAATGTTTTAAATTTTACCGACAAGATATATCTTATGATATATGGGGGATAAAGGATGGCATTCACGTGATTGTTATGTGAAATTTCAAGTAATAACATTCTTTATACTATGAGCTTGGACCGAAATATTTTAGATAAGCCTAAATATTGGAATGGATTATGTTGTACATAAGTTAGTATTGTTTAAGGATAGAATTTTTTTCGATATTATTGATGGGATGTTATAGTAATGTAGGTTTAGAAAAAAGGACAACCTACAGGACGTGCGACAGCCCATCGCGTCGGACAAGGCTATGGAATCAAACCCACAACCAAAGTGCGACTGACCTTTATCGCCAACCACTGGCCTACAGGAAGTCCCTGGTTAGTAGAAACTAGTTTTATTTTATTAAGAGCTATGATATATGAAGTATAAGTTCATTTTTGGAATCGTATATGATTAACCTAACCATAGATGGACTTATGTATATTTGATAACTTTTGCTAAACTTTTGTTTGAAACAGATGGAATGACCCATCATTCTATCACAAAATCTACTAACACTTCATGAATAACAAATTCAACTTCATTTCATTAAGAGATGAAGTGGAAATTGTTCAAAGAACGAACAACAGTGAGATTGTACCAAAATCAAGTAAGTATCTTTTCTAATTAAAATTCTTCAACTTTTGGGAAATGATCTCGAAAACCAATAATGTTGTCGTAGTGCCCTTATATCCGATTAATCATATGGTACCTTAGATCATCACAAATATATGGCTTTGTGATTGTTGGCTTTTTCATAGCCATGTTCTCTACCACTCTCTATCAGAACATGATGGTTAGATTTCTCTTCCATATCCATATTTTCACCTATGTTATCTTATGTGGAAACCTAGTGATGTGTTAATTTGGTTAACCGTTACGTTTCATATTTAGTTTTTAAAGTTATGTTTTGGTATTTCATTTTACGATGTGGAAACATTCAAGTAGAAAACCATGCATAACCCTGACGAATTTCGAGGGAGAAATTCATTTTAAGTGGGGTAGAATGTAACAACCCGGTATTTTATGATAATTATTCTTTTTAATTTATTTGATTTCATGTGTTTTATGCTACAATAAGATTATCTTGTGCTATATGCAACACCGTATTAGCTTGCAGTATACGCAACACTATTCTTAGATTGTGTTACACACAATTTTATGTTTGTTTGATAATAGTCATTCTACGCAACATTGAGTGTGTATATATATATATTCAATGTATAAATGAAAAATTGTTGGATTTTGTTATATGAAACAACAATGGAGTCTTTCACAAAATTCAACCCCAACTTGGCTTGCATTAGACGTAATCGCGACCTTCTTCGATAGCATGTGTTGTACGCAATACCGGGTTTTACTAAACAACGATATATAATTATAATATTATTATGAACTAGCCGTTATGAATAGTATAAACTAAATTTTTAATTTTATAAAATTATTATTCATCTTACACATTTTCTAGAACATGTTATAAGAACAAAATAAATTTTTCAGGTAAAATATGTATTATTCAAAAAATGCAGTTTTTCTGTCTTTTGATGGCGCACCCACTTTAAATATAGTTGTTGACATGTTTATAAGTTCAATTTGACAAAATAAAATTCTTCTTTTGAATCATGATATAAAAATTTACATTGGATAATGTTTTGATATTTTTCTGATAACTTTCATATTTTAATGAATAGTAAAAACATGATATATTTTAATTAAAAACAACTTTTTTCATCGTAATAATTTATATGGATAAATTATAATATTTTATAGTTTTAAAGTATAAATAGAATATATTTTTATCATTTAATATAATGTATGTCATTATCATTGATTGTACATTGAATTCGTTGGTTAAATCAATTCAATCTTTTGCAATGTTTTAAACAAAAACCCGTTTTCATTCGACAATGGGATTAATTTTAATTTAATTTCTGCAACTTCTGTGTATTGAATTTGAAAAAAAGGATACCATATTTGGAATCAATGGGTCCAAATTATGTTAATAGTCTACTTTTTATTTTTGGGAATTATGAATAGTAACTACGGTAAATTTTATTTATCATAGTTAAAGGTAAATAAGGTAATTAAGGGTAAATATAATATTATTAAATTACCCTAACATATTCCAAAATTATATTTGATGGCTAAAGGTATACCCATATAACATAGGGGTCGGATTAGGTTCATTTTATGGACTTTGGACCAGGAAAATAATTTAATTATTATTAAAACCAATGAAAGTGACAACATGTCACTCTCTTAAATCTTATATGTATAATAATTTTAATTTAGTGATAAACATCATAAAACATCAAAAATGAATAGTCTCCAGAAATATAATAACATTATCTACATCATGATAATTTATTTAGAATTTTTAGGGATTAAATAATTGTCATTAATGGTGATACATTAACGATGCAGAAATTATTTATTAAGTGAAAAATGAGTAATATAGTTTTTATTGAAATAATAATACCCATTAAAAGACCCACAAACCTGACCAAAACTTATTGGTAGTGTATAAAGATACCATAATCATCCAATGACCTAATATATAACTGTTTGGAGTCTTATAAATGTGATTATGACACTTATATTATTTTATTTTAAATGATGCCAAAGTTGTCACCTTCATAATTTTATAAATATAAAAATTTAAATATTGTCATTTTAAGATGATAAATTCGAGTCAAGGTATTATTGTGAAAGGTTATAGATTTATCTTAGTCATTGGATTTTATTTTTAATTTTTATGCAAAAAATACGTATATTAAATAATTATACAAAAATATTGTTGTAATTATTTTATTAAGAGATAAACCAAATAAATGGTTTTAACAATAATAAAATAAATATTATATGAACTATTTAATGTTCTCCACTAATTTTCTAGATACATATGACGTTTTATGAATCTATTAAAGATTTTATTTTGAACATATTTTCTGTATGTATTTTATTTAAATTCAAATAAATGAATAGTGTCAAAATTGACAATATTGTTATTTTATAAAACTAACATATTTTAAAATTTCTTAAAAATCACAAAAATATATAAAAATCATAAATTTAAATTTATATGATCTATAATGTTATAAAGTATCAAATTATAGACAATTCACAACAAATAAGTAATTATTTGTTATAAGTTAAAATTTAGAATGTTATTACCAAAAATAAAATAAAATTGATTAAGTAAGGATATATCAAGTTGATAATGTTTAAAATAATTTCCTAACATGTCTAAATTTTATTGGATTATGAGATTACAACCATATATCATCTTATATTCGAATATGAGTCATTTTGGGAGGTTTTTAAGTGCGGTTAGATTTATTATAAATTAATATTTTTAAGATTTCCAAAGGTGCCCCTCTCCTCCCTTATAAAAGGGCACCTCCTCCCTCTCCTCCTCACACCAATTTGAGCCTTAAAGATCGTCCAATCCCTACCCATTTCCCTTATCAATTTCCCTAGAAACATCCTAGGGGTCCTGGTCTTCTTCAAAGACCAAGTTTAATACCCTAAGAGGAGGATTCAAAGAGGCGTGTCAAAGAAGAGGTAATATTCGTTACCGATTCTTTCAATTTTATTCCTTCTTCAACTTCTTCTTCATTAGTTGTTTCATTATAGAAGTAATAACATTAGTATCCCTCATATACTGATATGTTATTATAAATATGAAACAACCCTATTTCACTTTCTATCTATTCTACGGAAAACAAAATCACCGCGCGTGCATACATACAGAATACCGTCTCCACGCCGTGGTGTAATCTGTTTTTCCACTAACACCTTACATGGATGGGTATAATGGTGTAAATAATAACTATATATGGTTATTATAAAATCATACCAATTCTGATATATTATACCATCCACTCCAATTCTATAATTATGGGAACAATATCATCGCTCGTGCGTACGTATGGACTACCCTCTCTACGACGCGATGAGATTCATTATCCATGATTGACCATACATGAATGATCATAAAGTTTATATAATGAATAATAATGAAATACATGAAATAATAATTCTTCTGGATTTATGTATATATATATGTATGTCATCTATTTAGTTTCATTCAATTCAATAAGGAAACGAAAACAGCGTTCATGCGTACGTACGGCCTACCGTCTACATGAACGGTGTATTTCTTTCCTTTTATCGATCTATAATATATATGTATATGATGAATATATATTATATATAAATAATGTTTTACATTCCAGAATTATTTAAATCAGGATATAAGTAATAATATCAAGAAACGACATGTCGAAACACATACGATAAATGAAATGATTTTACCCAAAATGCTACTTTAACATAGAATTTATAAAAGAACAGGTAATATAAAGTCATAAGTGAAACATATATGATATCATAACAATGAATATGATTATGTAATAAGTAAATGACTTTATTTAAATCATTATACAGGAGGTTCAGAACCATACAAAGAATATCGGACCTAAGGTAAGGGATAATTTTGCAAATCTCATTTTTATCCGAGATTGCTTATTCATAAGTATTTACTAGGGTTATTATTATCATACATGTCTATGTTTTATAAAAGTGTTTTCATGTATGTTAAAAGTCATTTTTACCCATTTTTGACTTTTACTACATGGTATGTAAGGAATCTTTTTTTTAACCATACGAGGTACTTTTTGACTTTTCCAACAAAAGTACGAGAAGAATGTTATTTTTAACTTATACGGCATGAATGGATTTTTATGGTTTCATAACGCCTCATTTTCATTAGGCTTAATCTACAAGATTTTATGATTAATTTCAAAAAAATACTTTTATTTTAAAAGTGCATGGAATTTTGTGAAACGAAAATGATTTTGAAGAAGAATGGATATTTTCCTCAAGAATTCATTTCAAATGTTTTATCAAAACCATTTTCCATCTACGATGACATTATTTCATATGTGTATATTTCAAGTTTAATGTCTCTATAATTTACATATTTTCACTTTTCTTATGATGAAATTTCCATTTGTTTTATATGGATTATGAGATGATGGAATGATGTTTATGAAACCCATTTTATTCTTTGGGTTATGATGAATGTTTTAAGTTTATTTTGTGGAAAAAGTAAGAATGATTTCATTATGAGATGGGTGGGACCTATATCTCCCTCCAATGCAATGGGTAACGATTTATATCTCATGAGATAGACATGGCTGGAATGAAAAGTTAAACCGGTTCCGTAATACAGGACTGGAACGAGGAGTGAACTCGATTCAGAATGGGACTCTGTCCATTAAGATGGTCTTGGCAGTAATGCCTTGGCTACTATAGAAATCATATCATGTGCTTAATGGTTGCCATAATTACATGTTTTATTACCATTCTATTTTGTCATTCTTAATGTTTCTTTATGATCTATGCCTTACGTACTTCCATGTTTTATGTCATTGCTCAATATTTTGATGTTTAAACATTATGTTCATGTTTTTATGTTCAAATGTATATGGTATGTTTTATTTTATCCATGCTTACCCTTACTAAGAATTTTAGCTCACCCTTTTTATGTTTTCTTTTCCCTAGGATATAAAGAAATGTTTTAGGTAAGAAAAAAAGGGAAGATCATTAATGGAGATGTTGAAGATCTTTCACCATGATTAGAAGATTATATTCCGAGTTTCCAAAGACACTAAACTATTACGATCCTTGTGTGTCTGTTTTTGTTATGTGTTAAGTATTCCGCAAAAGTAATGTAATTTCCATGTACGTCATGTTTCGGGTCTCTACAATTTATGCGATAGTTTTTATCAAGGATTTTTATCTTATTTTAGTTTTAGGACATCACATTATCATTTTTCATTAACAGACAACCTAATCCCTTATTTGAAGAATTTTTGTACACCCGAAATAGTTTTCCCACTTGTTGGTACTGTTAGAAATTGTTTTTTGAAAAGTTTTTTTTTTAAAATCTTTGAAGTAGTCTTAAAATTAAATAGTCTAAGAAAACACCACTCCCCTATAATTCATCTTGGTAATCAGGCCTTACAATCATGATGCGTTCTTCAAAAATCATTGGTAATACCCATCTAGACCAATGATAATACAAATATATATTACAAATGTCAGCCTGAGCCACTCCTAAATTTCCTTTATCTTTGTAGGGTATAAATATATTATTTTTAAGGGGATAAAATTCCCCGTGAATGATACTTCCTCTATTTATAACTCACAGTTAATATACTTTTCATATCGTTCCTCCCTTTTCAAATTATTTAGATCTATAATCAAATGCTCTTTGTGTTCCTCCTTTCTCTTAGATTATATCATAATATATTAAATAAATACAATAACAAATGTTTCAAGGAAATATCTAAATAATATATTCATTAAGATCATGAAAATTTATAGACAGTTAGTGAGTCGGAATAGAATCACTATGAACCCATACTGCTTATACCTCATTCAAAATTCAGTATTGGGAATATATTCATTCCTCAACATTAATTGGTGATATCATGACTAAAGTTACACAATATAGAAATACATATAACCAAGTATTTGATAAAATAAGTCATGAATATGTTGATGGGGATAATTGTAACACCCGATACTTTTATGTTATATAAATCATCAAAGTAATCTTTTTCTACACAACACTTTCTTGGCTTTCTTTACACGCAATCGTGACCTTCCTCGAAAGCTTGCGTCGTACGCAATACCGAGTTTCACTAAACAACAATATGCTATTAAAACTAGCCGTTATGAATAGTAATAACCACTTTTTGAAATTTTATAAATTTTATTTTTCAAAATGGACTTCATTTTTGGACTCAGAATATCGAAATTAGCCTAGGGTGAAATTTTGGTATTTTTTTTGAAAACATTCAATTTTTGATGAATAGTGAAACCACTAAGTGGTGGGTTAAAAACTGAATTTTGCATAAAACTAAATTTTACTGCTTCTGTGAATAGAATTTCGAAAATCCGACAGACACGGTTGATATCAGTAAGTAAAATGTGGTTCAATGAGATAAAAATAATTTTTTGGTGAATAGTAACTTTTTACTTTTTTTTACCGCGATTAATAGTAAATAGGGTAACTAATTGTAAATATGATATTACTATTACCCTAACACATGTCCTAATTCTATTGGACAAGTGTAATTCGACCAAAAACAAACTTATGAATAAAATATGACCATTTAGGCCCACTTGGATTAGATTAGGACATTTATTATTAATTTATTTAAAGAAGGGTTAAAATAGTTAAAATCAAAGTTTAATAAGTAAATCATTTTTAATATGGGGTTATACATAAGATAAATTCGACTATAAATATTCATTAGAAATCTAAGAAGATTTCATACATAATGGTATTTTATTTATAATTTTTAGACATTAAATAATTTAATTTAATTATGACACAACGATGATGCAGTAATTATCTTATTCATGAAATATTGACATAATTGATGTTATAAACACCAAAATAAATGTAATTTGAGACTTTTTATGAATTCCACTAATTTTCTAGGTTACTATGATATATTAGTGTTGATTTAATCAACTTGGTTTGAACATATAATTCTGTTATGACTTTCACAAAAATCATATATCAAATAGTGTCAAAATTGACACAAAATAGTTTTTAAATCAAATATTATATTATTAATTGTTATTTTATTCCTAAAAATCTAAGGATCGGCCAAATGACTTAGATAAGGATATATATATTAATAATAAACAATTTGGGGTTCTTTTGGCATGTTATAGTAAGTGTATTAACCATATAGTGAAACAAAACAAAAAGACATGGTAAAAGTTAAATTATTTAACTTAGAGTTAAATCTAATTGATGAGGTTAAAATAATACCCTAAACATGTCTAAATTCTATTGGTTGATAGGATTTCGACCCTTCCCCACTTTATATTCGAAATAAGACCCTTTGGAACCATTATAAACCGATTTTGACTTTAATATAAAATAATATTTTGAGATATTCCTAAGGTGCCCCTCTCCTCCCTTATAAAAGGGCACCTCCTCCCCCTCCTCCTCACACCAAATTGAGCACTCAAGCTCGGCCAACCCCTGCCATTTTCTCCTATCCACTTCCCTAGAATAATCCTAGAGGTCCTTGTCTTCTTCAAAGACCAATCTTAGTTCCCTAAGTGGAGGATTCAAAGAGGCGTTCCAAAGAAGAGGTAATATCCATTACCGATCTTTTCAATTTCTTTCTTCTTCAACTTCTTCTTCTTTAGTTGTTTCATGATAAAGTAATAAAATCAGTATTACTTACATACTGATATGTTATTATAAATATGAAACAACCCTAATTCACCTTCTATCCATCCCACGGAAAAATGAAATCACCGCGCGTGCGTACGTACAGAATACCGTCTCCACGCCGTGGTGTAATCTATTTTCCACCACCACCTTACAAGGATGGGTATAATGGTGTAATGAGTAAATATTTATGATTATTATAAAGTAATATTGATACTGAAATAATATACATATACTCCAATACAATTCCACGATCATAGGAACGATATCATCACTCGTGCGTACGTACGGAATACCATCTCCACGATGTGATGCGACTCGTTCTACATAATCATCATTACATAGTAATTATATAAATGAATTGAATGAATAAATATGATATATGTTACACTAATACCATTATCTATATAAGGTATCTATAACCTTAAAATAAGAATAAGAATTTATTCGGCAAAACACGCATAAGAACAAAAGGCAATAAAGACCCGAGTAACAAGTAACAATGAAATATTACTAACAAGAAGCTAAGAATATGACCATATATGATATCATATCAATATGTATGATTCTGGAATAAGTCAATAACATTATTTAAACCATTATACAGGAGATTTGGACACGTACAAAGCAAATCGGACCTAAGGTAAGGGAAATATCACAATCTCATTTTTATCCGAGATTGTTTATTCGTAAGTATTTATTGGGGTGTATTTTATCATCCACATCCATGTTCCATCAATATGTAATGTTGTTTCCATCCACTTACACTGGTTTAAATCCAATTTTACCCTTCGGTGAGTTTTTAGTAAAGAATATGAAAGGAATCTTTTGTCGTTTTTTCGTACGAGGTACTTTTTGACTTTTCCGACAAAAGTACGAAGAATGTTTTTTTAACTTATACGGCATGAATGGATTTTTAAAACATTATTTCCAAGAAGCTTCCTTTACAAGTATTCAAGTTTATTTTTAATCAACTTCTTTTATTTTAAAATTGTATGACATGTTAAGAAAGGAAAAGTGTTTTTGAAGTAGAAAGGATATTTTCCTCAAGAATGAAGTTCAAGTATTTTAAAAAAATTATTTTCCATCTAAGATAATAAAAGGGTTCTGTTTTTACCCCTATTATTACATGGATTTGATTATGTTGTGATGGAAACATTTTTATGAATTCCTTTATCTTATATGAATTGTTTTATGATGTCATGTTGTTTAAGAATCCCATTTTTATTACATGGGTTATGCGATGATGTATGATTTATGATTATGTGGCACACATAAGAAAGGATTCATTATAAGATGGGTGGGACCTATATCTCCCTCCAATGCATTGGGTAAAGATTTTATATCTCATGAGATAGACATGGCTGTAACGGTAGGTTATACCGGTTCAGTGAAACAGGACTGGAACGAGGGTGACTCGGTTCAGAAAGGGACTCTGTCCACTAAGATAGTCTTGGCAATGAGTCATGACTAACAATAAATGATTTTCCATGATTATGTGTGCATGCCACAAAGTTTCAAGTTTCATTTTTATGGTTATGGGGTCTCATTTTCACTTCTATGATTTATTCCATGTTAAGATATTATGATCTCTTTTGCAGGTTTTGATTTTCAAAAAGATATGATATGATTTTTATTTCCTTTATTTGCCCTTGCTGAGCATTTGAGCTCACCCTTTTATGTTTTCTTTTCCCCAGGTTAGGAAGATGGATATTATGTAGAATATGCTAAAAGTGACCCTAGATATGATGAAATAAATGGGAGACACTGTAGAAGATTTATGAACCAGTTGTTTATGTTTCCCAGTTTCTAAAGACACTATACCTATACGGTCCTTTGTGGTTTTGTCATATGTTGTAATAAGTGTGCTTTAATTTTGAAGTATTAATAATGTATGTAAAGTATGGGTCGTTATAGTTGGTATCAGAGGAAAGGTATAGTCAACCTTTGGAAACTAGGATGTGAAAGCCTTAGTAAGAACCCTAAGGATAAGTCTAAGCATAGAACACAATCTTAGTGTTTTAGAAATGGCCATGAATAACCTAGGATAAGACCTTAAGCATGAAAATTTTATTCTTTAATTATGTGGTTTTCCTATTATAATTAGTGTTGCTCACACTATTCTTCTTGGTTTTAGTAAATGGCTGGAACCCGAAGGAACCGTGTTAATGCGGAATGTGATAGGCATTGCAATGATTGTCCCCCTGAGCAACCAAACGATATGGGAGCTGGAATGCAAAATCTTGTAGCCATGCTCACACAACTTTCTCAAGCTATGAATCATGCAGGATTTCCAAATGAGCAAAGGAAGGAGCAACATTCTGTTGAATCCTTCATGAGGCAGCGTCCACCTTCTTTTAGCGGGTCTACTGATCCATTAGTTGCTGAACAATGGATTAGTACTACTGAAAAGATATTTTCAGTTCTTCAATGTTCTGAGCATGATAAAGTCATCCTAGTAGGGTATCGTTTGGAAGGAGATGCTGATCAATGGTGGAATCTTATTAAGAATACGAGGCAAAGGGATGAAATTGAGTCTATGGAATGGGACGAGTTCAAGAACTTATTTTTCAATAAGTACTTCCCTCGTATTCTCCGAACAAAGATGGAGAAAGAGTTTCTTGAACTGAAGCAAAGGGATGATGAATCTGTTGGTACCTATGAAGCAAATTTTACAAGACTTGCAAGGTACGCTTCTGGTATTATTATCCAACCTGAGAGTAAGATCGATCAATTCTTTAGTGGCTTAAAACCAAGTCATCGAAGGGCGTTAGCCATAAGGGACTTCAATAGCTAGAGGAAATCGTTCGATGTGCTCTCAATGTCGAGATGGATATTGGAGTAACCCATCAGTCACATGGGTTTGATAAGAAGAGGAAGATGGAATTCAAAGAAAAATCTAAAGAGCACACTGAAAAGAAGATGAACTTTCCCTTATGCTCAAAGTCTGGAAAGAAACATGGAGGGAGTTGTCTTAAAGGGACAAGTAAATGTTTTAAATGTGGAAAGGAAGGTCATCTGGCATTTGAATGCCGTGATAATGGGAAGAAGATGTCTAATGACGCAAACAAAGGAAGGGATACACAGAATGAACCTACTACACTTCAATGTTTCAAGTGCAAGTAGATGGGTCATTATGCCAATCAATGCCCAAATCCAAGGGTTGATGATGATGGCCGACGTCAACAAAATCTTAAGTCTAAAGACAAAGGAAAGTCACATGCAATTTCTATCAGCGATGTGGAGTACGATAACGAAGTGGTGAAAGGTACACTTACCATCCACTCTAAAGTATCAAATGTTTTATTTGATTCTGGATCCACCCACTCTTTTATTTCTAAAGAAATTTCTAAGGGTATCACCGTATTACCTCAACAATTAGATGTTGAGTTAGCTATGACAACACCTAATGGCACAACAGTCGCATCAAAAGTTTATAATTCTTCTCCGATCGAAGTTTGTGGGAAAGTGCTTCCTGCAAATCTTGTGATACTTCCTTTAGTGGAATTTGATGTGATTCTTGGCATGGATTGGCTTTCTCTACATGGAGCTCATATCAATTGCCAAAGAAGGGAAGTCACATTTCATATTCCAGATCAATCTACGATCGTCTATCAATGCAAGGATGAACATAACCCTCCAGTGGAAATTCCTTCCATCTTATGGGTCTTGATTCTGCTAAATGAAGGTTATTTATCTCAAATGGTTGGTGAGAAACTCACGATTAAGAATATTCCCATTGTACGAGAGTTTGATGATGTCTTTCCGGAGGAATTACCGGGTCTTCCACCAAATCGTGAAGTTGAGTTTTCAATAGAACTCATACCGGGTGCTTTGCCTATTTCAAAGACACCTTATATAATGGCCCCAATTGAGTTGCAGGAATTGAAGAAGCAACTCCAAGAGAATCTTGATAAGGGAATCATACGCCCTAGTGCGTCACCTTGGGGAGCACCTGTTCTATTTGTTAAGAAGAAAGATGGATCAATGAGACTCTGCATTGATTATCGAGAACTTAACAAGATCACTATCAAGAACAAATATCCTCTCCCACGCATTGATGACTTATTTGACCAACTACGCGGAGCTCAATACTTTTCCAAGATTGATCTTCGTTCAGGGTATCATCAAATAAGGGTCAAAAGGGAGGATATACCAAATACGGCTTTCCGTACAAGGTATGGACACTATGAATTTATAGTGATGCCATTTGGTCTTACTAATGCCCCTGCTATCTTCATGGATCTAATGAATAGAGTCTTTAGAGACTATCTTGATCAATTTGTGGTAGTCTTTATAGACGATATTCTTGTCTATTCAAAGAGCAAGGAAGAGCATGAATATCACTTGAGAATTATATTGAATACCCTGAGAAAGGAGAAGATTTATGCCAAATTTACCAAGTGTGAATTTTGGCTTCAAAAAGTTGCATTTTTGGGTCACATAATCTCAAAAGAGGGGATATCTGTGGATCCAGAAAAAACAGAGGTTATCAAAAGATGGTCAAGACCAACAACAGTAACTGAGATCCGAAGTTTTTCTGGTTTGGCTGGATATTATCGACGTTTTGTAAAAGATTTTTCACGATTATCTAATCCACTCACCAAGTTGACTCGGAAAGGAGTTAAGCTTGTCTGGACAGAGGAATGTGAAGAGAATTTCAAGGAGTTGAAAAGAAGGTTATCCAGTGCACCTGTGCTCACACTGCCTTGTAGTGGAGAAAGGTTTGTGATCTACAGTGATGCATCCAAGAAGGGATTGGGGTGTGTTCTTATGCAAAATGATATGGTGATAGCTTATGCCTCACGACAGTTGAAAATCCATGAGCAAAATTACCCAACACATGATTTGGAGTTGGCTGCGGTAATCTTTGCATTGAAGATTTGGAGGCATTACCTTTATGGTGAAAGGTGTGATATTTATACTGATCATAAAAGTTTAAAGTATATTTTCACACAAAAGGAGCTGAATATGCGTCAAAGAAGATGGTTGGAGCTGATTAAGGATTATGACTGCTCAATCAATTACCACCCTGGGAAAGCAAACAAGGTGGCAGATGCATTAAGTCGACAAGACCATGCTAGTTTATCCATGATGAGGATCACAAAATATCCAATATTTATGGATTTACAAAGGATGGATCTTGGAATTATAATGGAAGGGGAAAAATCTTATCTTTCTCAAATGAATGTTCAACCATCTATACATGCAAAGATTAAGGAGGCACAGAAAGAAGATGTCGAGTTACAAAAGCAGGTGAGAAATGTTCCTGAATTCAACCTTGATTGTGATGGGGTAATAAAGTTCAGGAATCGGGTTTGTGTTCCTCCCATCCCCGAATTAAAGAAGGAGCTGCTGAATGAGGCTCATAGTTCTTCATTCTCTATTCATCCTGGAAGCACGAAGATGTATAGGGACCTGAAAGAGTACTTCTGGTGGGATGGCATGAAAAGAGATGTTGCTGAATATGTCTCTCGATGCTTGGTTTGTCAACAAGTTAAAGCTGAGAGACATAAGTCTAAGGGGATGTTACAACCATTACCCATACCCGAATGGAAATGGGAAAACATCACTATGGACTTTGTCACAGGACTTCCTAAAACATCCAAAGGCAATAATGCTATCTGGGTCATAGTTGATCGTCTTACAAAGTCTGCACACTTCATTGCAATTAGGGAGGATTTATCTCTAGATCAGCTTGCCAGGATATATGTAAAGGAAGTGGTAAGATTACATGGAGTACCACTTTCTATTATATCTGATCGGGATCCGAGATTTACCTCGAAGTTCTGGCGAAGTCTTCAGCATACTCTGGATACAGAGTTGAGTTTCAGCACTGCTTATCATCCCCAGACAGACGGTCAGTCTGAGAGAACAATTCAAACCCTAGAAGATATGTTGAGAGCTTGCTCTATGGATTTCAAAGGAGGTTGGGATCAACACCTACCTTTGGTGGAATTTTCTTATAATAATAGCTTTAACTCCAGTATTCAGATGGCTCCTTATGAAGCTCTCTATGGAAAGAAACGCAGGACTCCAACTTACTGGGATGAAGTTGGGGAAAGAAAGATATTAGGACCTGATCTCGTTGATGAAATGGTAGAAAAGGTCAGATCTATTCAACAACACATAAGAGCAGCTCAGAGTCGACAGAAAAGCTATGCCGACAACCAAAGAAAAGACCTAGAGTTTGAGGTGGGTGATAAAGTGTTCTTACGAATATCTCCCTGGAAGAGGGTTATGAGATTTGGAAAGAAGGGGAAGTTGAGCCCTAGATATATCGGTCCTTTCGAAATAATGGATCGTGTTGGGAAGGTAGCTTACCGATTGGCACTTCCACCGAATCTCTCTCAAGTTCACGATGTGTTCCATGTATCTCTCCTGAGAAAGTACATACCAGATCCTTCACATGTACTCAGCTCAGAAGTTTTACCGCTGGAGCAAGATCTTTCTTATGAAGAACAGCCGATAGAGATTCAGGATCGTAGCGAAAAAGTCCTACGAAACAAGACCACTCGATTGGTGAAAGTTTTATGGAGGAACCACCAACTTGAAGAAGCTACATGGGAGCTTGAGGATATGATGAGGGAGAAGTATCCTCATCTGTTTGTTACAAAGTGACGAATTTCGAGGGCGAAATTCTTTTTAAGGGGGGTAGAATGTAACACCCAAGACTTTTATGTTATATAAATCATCAAAGGAATCTTTTTCTACACAACACTTGCTTGGCTTGCTTTACACACAATCGCGACCTTCCTCGAAAGCTTGTGTCGTACGCAATACCGAGTTTCACTAAACAACAATATGATATTAAAACTAGCCGTTATGAATAGTAATAACCACTTTTTGAAATTTTATAAATTTTATTTTTCAAAATGGACTTCATTTTTGGACTCAGAATATCGAAATTAGCCTAGGGTGAAATTTTGGTATTTTTTTGAAAACTTTCAATTTTTGATGAATAGTGAAACCACTAAGTGGTGGGTTAAAAACTGAATTTTGCATAAAACTTAATTTTACCGCTTCTGTGAATAGAATTTCGAAAATCCGACAGACACGGTTGATATCAGTAAGTAAAATGTGGTTCAATGAGATAAAAATAATTTTTTTGGTGAATAGTAACTTTTTACTTTTTTTTACCGCGGTTAATAGTAAATAGGGTAACTAATGGTAAATATGATATTACTATTACCCTAACACATGTCCTAATTCTATTGGACAAATGTAATTCGACCAAAAACAAACTTATGAATAAAATATGACCATTTTGGCCCACTTGGATTAGATTAGGACATTTATTATTAATTTATTTAAAGAAGGGTTAAAATAGTTAAAATCAAAGTTTAATAAGTAAATCATTTTTAATATTGGGTTATACATAAGATAAATTCGACTATAAATATTAATTAGAAAGATAAAAAGATTTCCTAAATAATCGTATTTTATTTTTAATTTTTAGACATTAAATAATTTAATTTAATTATGACACAACGATGATTCAGTAATTATCTTATTCATGAAATATTGACATAATTGATGTTATAAACACCAAAATAAATGTAATTTGAGACTTTTTATGAATTCCACTAATTTTCTAGGTTACTATGATATATTAGTGTTTATTTAATCAACTTGGTTCGAACATATAATTCTGTTATGACTTTCACAAAAATCATATATCAAATAGTGTCAAAATTGAAACAAAATAGTTTTTAAATCAAATATTATATTATTAATTGTTATTTTATTCCTAAAAATCTAAGGTTCGGACAAATGACTTAGATAAGGATCTATATATTAATAATAAACAATTTGGGGTTCGTTTGGCATGGTATAGTATGTGTATTAACCATATAGTGAAACAAAACAAAAAGACATGGTAAAAGTTAAATTATTTAACTTAGAGTTAAATCTAATTGATAAGGTTAAAATAATACCCTAAACTTGTCTAAATTCTATTGGTTGATAGGATTTAGACCCTTCCCCACTTTAGATTCGAAATAAGACCCTTTGGAACCATTATAAACCGATTTTGACTTTAATATAAAATAATATTTTGAGATATTCCTAAGGTGCCCCTCTCCTCCCTTATAAAAGGGCACCTCCTCCCCCTCCTCCTCACACCAAATTGAGCACTCAAGCTCGGACAACCCCTTCCATTTTCACCTCTCCACTTCCCTAGAATAATCCTAGAGGTCCTGGTCTTCTTCAAAGACCAATCTTAGTTCCCTAAGCGGAGGATTCAAAGAGGCGTTCCAAAGAAGAGGTAATATCCATTACCGATCTTTGCAATTTCTTTCTTCTTCAAATTCTTCTTCTTTAGTTGTTTCATGATAAAGTAATAAAATAAGTATTACTTACATACTGATATGTTATTATAAATATGAAACAACCCTAATTCACCTTCTATCCATCCCACGGAAAAATGAAATCACCGCGCGTGCGTACGTACGGAATACCGTCTCCACGCTGTGGTGTAATCTATTTTCCACCACCACCTTACAAGGATGGGTATAATGGTGTAATGGGTAACTATTTATGATTATTATAAAGTAATATTGATACTGAAATAATATACATATACTCCAATACAATTCCACGATCATAGGAATGATATCATCACTCGTGCGTACGAACGGAATACCGTCTCCACGATGTGATGCGACTCGTTCTACATAATCATCATTACATAGTAATTATATAAATGAATTGAATGAATAAATATGATATATGTTACACTAATACCATTCTGGATATAAGGTATCTATAACCTTAAAAGAAGAATAAGAATTTATTCGGCAAAACACGCATAAGAACAAAAGGCAATAAAGACCCGAGTAACAAGTAACAATGAAATATTACTAACAAGAAGCTAAGAATATGACCATATATGATATAATATCAATATGTAAGATTCTGGAATAAGTCAATAACATTATTTAAACCATTATAAAGGAGCTTCGGACACGTACAAAGCAAATCGGACCTAAGGTAAGGGAAATATCACAATCTCATTTTTATCTGAGATTGTTTATTCGTAAGTATTTATTGGGGTGTATTTTATCATCCACATCCATGTTCCATCAATATGTAATATTGTTTACATCCACTTACACTGGTTTAAATCCAATTTTACCCTTCAGTGAGTTTTTAGTAAAGAATATGAAAGGAATCTTTTGTCGTTTTTTCGTACGAGGTACTTTTTGAATTTTCCGACAAAAGTACGAAGAATGTTTTTTTTAAACTTATACGGCATGAATGGATTTTTAAAACATTATTTCCAAGAAGCTTCCTTTACAAGTATTCAAGTTTATTTTTAATCAACTTATTTTATTTTAAAATTGTATGACATGTTAAGAAAGGAAAAGTGTTTTTGAAGTAGAAAGGATATTTTCCTCAAGAATGAAGTTCAAGTATTTTAACAAAATTATTTTCCATCTAAGATAATAAAAGGGTTCTGTTTTTACCCCTATTATTACATGGATTTGATTATGTTGTGATGGAAACATTTTTATGAATTCCTTTATCTTATATGAATTGTTTTATGATGTCATGTTGTTTAAAAATCCCATTTTTATTACATGGGTTATGCGATGATTTATGATTTATGATTATGTGGCACACATAAGAAAGGATTAATTATAAGATGGGTGGGACCTATATCTCCCTCCAATGCATTGGTTAAAGATTTTATATCTCATGAGATAGACATGGCTGGAACGGTAGGTTATACCGGTTCAGTGAAACAGGACTGGAACGAGGGTGACTCGGTTCAGAAAGGGACTCTTTCCACTAAGATAGTCTTGGCAATGAGTCATGACTAACAAGAAATGATTTTCCATGATTATGTGTGCATGCCACAAAGTTTCAAGTTTCATTTTTATGATTATGGGGTCTCATTTTCACTTCTATGATTTATTCCATGTTAAGATATTATGATCTCTTTTGCAGGTTTTGATTTTCAAAAAGATATGATATGATTTTTATTTCCTTTATTTGCCCTTGCTGAGCATTTGAGCTCACCCTTTTATGTTTTCTTTTCCCCAGGTTAGGAAGATGGATATTAAGTAGAATATTCTAAAAGGGACCCTAGATATGATGAAATAAATGTGAGACACTGTAGAAGATTTATGAACCAGTTGTTTATGTTTCCCAGTTTCTAAAGACACTATACCTATACGGTCCTTTGTGGTTTTGTCATATGTTGTAATAAGTGTGCTTCAATTTTGAAGTATTAATAATGTATGTAAAGTATGGGTCGTTATAGTAATTTTTATTTATCATGATTTTATTGAGCTAACGCAAATACATATATATTCTTATTGATCTACAATTGTTTTTGACGAAGTGGACTGGTGCACCTCAGGGTAAAGCACTTAGGTGCATAAAAACCTTGTCCAGTTTCTAATGAAAATGATTCTTGAGTTCTTCAAACTCAATTGTGGACATTCTATTAGGTGTCTTTCATATAGGCAATGATATAGGAATAAGTTCAATTGAGAACTCAACTTCTTAGTTAGGAGGAAGACCATGAAATTATTCAGGGAATACATTAGTGTTGTCCCTCATAAAGGGAATGTCATTGATAATGATTCTCTATCTCATTTCAATCATTTGAGATAGAAATGATTTTTTATAATGAAAAAATATCAATTATTTTTATGAAAATTCTATAGGAGATTCAGCCTCTTATTTATATTTGTACAAAAATGGAGGTATCTACATATGTTAATAGTGATATCCCTTTCCTAACAACTGATGTTGGATTTGTATAAATAAATCTTACATATACTTAATATAGAATCAAAATTCAAAAAAGAGAGTAAGACAATATTTTATTGGTGGTTAATTTGAAAAAAATAATGAGGGAATATTTATATACGTTGGATGCAATAATTGCCAAATTATTTATTCTCATAGATAACTCAACCTTCATATTTTGAGGTGGCGTCTGAATAGTTGTACTAAAATTTAAAGATATGGAATAATGTTTAGAAAAATAATAAAATATTTTTTTACTATTTAAAACTGAAAAATTATAGTATATATCACCACATCATTTTTAGGATCCACCTCAATAGTAGTGATAGCATATTCCAATCTTTACTTACTTGGAGGTTGTGGCAGATTACCTCTAAAAACCCTTTTCTTAGAGAAATGGGTTTCATAGTGACCAAGTTCCTTGTAGATTAAAAAAACACTATATGATAAGTGTTTATTTATACCTACTTATCTTCTTCAACATTAGTGGGATTCTTCCTATGGCTTTGCAAGTTATTATCTTGAGTCCCCACTCTTCAAAATTTAATGTATCTCCTAATTCTGTTAATACAGTTCACATGATACTTCTCCCCAAAACTTTGACATGTGGTATGTTGCAGTTTCCTTCCATCATGGGATTTATATCTTGATCCCAAATTATTAAATTCAATTTCCCTTATTTTATCATTAGGTCTATGAGACAACTGAGAGTCTCAAATCACTATTTCATCCTTATGGGAACTACGAAAAATCCCTTAATGACTATCAAGGTATCTAATCACCAATTATTTTCATATAATCGATTTTAGTATGCTAAAGAATCAATCCACCTTTATTTTTGTGTTCATGACAAATCTATATGAGTGTTATGAATGTATTTTTAGGATTTTCTTATATGCCTAGATATAATAATCTTCCCTTTGCTTCAAACTGGTAAACTACCCCTCTATCTGAAGATGGAGAGTTTGTGTTCGTGATTAGTGTCCACCAATGATTAGCTTCCCATTCAAACAGATAGACCACTATCACTACTTTCTCTTCTTCTAAGCACTATAGTATATGTAATATTGTCTCAATGAAGTTAATCCCTTTTTTGGTGATGAGGGGATTAAGAGATTCACAAAATACAGGAGGCCTTTAACACATGAAGAAATCAAATGTAAATTGATCTTTCTCAGGAGAATGTGGGTGTTTTACATGATTCAAGTTATTATTCATAACCTGATACAGTTGATCAATTACTCTCTTGATGTTTTGAGAACCCTTTATTATAATATTTGGAATTTCATTAGGGAAATCATCACATTTCCCATCACATTGATTATAGGTATGAGTTATTAAATTACCATACATTAACAAATTAAAAGAAATTATAATTTGGGGGATTTAATACTTAGATAATAATAATATAGAATGAAACCATTAAACATAGAAATATATACTTTAAAATGAAAATTATATACCATATTTTTGTTACCAATGTCTTAATATACACTATCAATGGTGGTGGAATTATCTAATGGGATCTTACTAAAGTACTATAGTCCTAATATCCAAAAAATAACTAGTTCGTTCTGTGATACTAAATATAGCTAAAATAACCATTTAAACATTTTATTATATGATATTAAGAATAATTTTAAAAAATAAATGCCTGGAATTGTAAAGTCTAGAGTCTTTGGAAGATTAGATACCAGATTAGATTACAGAAATCCAAAATAAAACAAATTTCATTTAATCTATATAAAGAGATATAAATATACTTGTAGCTCTTACATATGTATAGGATTACCTGGAGAATAAATGAATATAGGGAAGAGCTTAAAATCTTGTTAAGGGAATAAGTATATGAATAATTTAAGGCACATGGGTTAGAAGGAATAACAGGATGAATTAAAAAGGAAAGGATCATAAGTAAGAATAATATAAAGAACATGGGATCATGTAATCCTGGACTCATAGATATGTGTAAATAAGATATAAAATGACACAAGAATCAATCTAGGTTAATTCCCAAGAAAATTTCACATATAGGGGCACATGTCAAGGCAAACTTATAATACCATAGCATATGGTGGACCATGTCCCATAAAATAATCAAGTTAGTTTCCTATCCCAACATGATCTCTCATGAGAATAAACAATACCAAATGAATTGGAGTGATATCTAGGTGGAACCAACATAAAATGTTATTGAATATGTATTCCCCATGACTAATAATACAGAAGGAATAAACATAAGTGTTAACCATGGAAATAAATGAGTATCATAACCATGTCATAAGGCATTACAAGTGGGTGTATCATGAAGGTGTATGTGAAATAATGGATTTAAACAATACATAAAAATTCATAATGAAAAATTTTCATTAAACAAGATAAGTGATGTAAAATTGAAGTGAAAACATATAAAAAGCGTGTTTATGAACCTGTATAAATGATCCACTTTTGTGGAGTTGAATGGAAAATCTTACCTATTCTTAATCATGGAGAATGAATAATTGTTTGTACAAAACTGACAATGAACTGAGAAGTTTTTTATGATAAAATTACTTATTTTAGGAAATTATTGGTTGCATAAAATAGACTATGGAGTTCTGTTGAAAATGGGTAAAAAATCAAGAAGATCCATTTAATTAGACCTTCCTATCGAGAGGAATTGAGAAGGGAACCTTATAAAACATGTATTTCCCAATCAAAGAAATAATATTTGGTATATGAAAATATTTTTGGAACATAAAAATTTCACATACTAATATTAAATTTCAATAATTAATAAATAAATTGGGGTAAAGAGGGAGTAATCTTTACCCGAGGGGAAAATAACGGTTAAGAGAGAATCCCTTACCTTTTTTCCAAAAGTGTTCTTCACTTGAAATTAATGTCATGGATAAAAAAATTTAATCTACTAATTAGTTAATTTATTAATAATCAATTATATATGTATTTTTTTAATAATAATTTTATTAAGTTCATTTATGGCCTTTTTGAAGACTTATGAGATTTAATTTTATCGTTCTGTGAGCATTCATTTCCCTGGTTTTCATGATCGTGTAACTTCTTTACATGTGTGGGAAATCATGTAAAATGAGAATAATTTTCTATAACTGTAATTATATGTTATTAACTTACTTAGAAAATATTAAATGGTCTTATTTATCATTTTTTCTAGATTTTAGGATGACTCATTGGACAAAACATTAATGATAACCATTTAGATTACTTTGGAATTTTTTTGATCATCATGAACTAGTTCTCTTTTTTAATTAATATTATGCACATATAGTAGTTCCAAAACATTAAATAATACACAATAAATATATTATAATATTTTTGAACAATCAAATTTATTTATGGCCAACATTGAAGGAATTATTTGAGATTGAAAACATATCATCCTTGAATGTCGTAAATCAACACATCACAAATGATGTTCTAATTTTTAGAAGAAAAGGAAAGAGGAAGATAATTTGTTATGGTTGTTACGTTAACAAAATAAAATTATAGTATATAAAAAATAATGGAGTTATCATGTCACTTGGGGAAGGGGAGGTGTGGAGTTAATAAGAAAAAAATAGATTATTAATTAAAACAAACAAATATTTTACCACATGAGTTATTTCTCTTTAAGAACCTTATTGAGGCACATGATATTGTTATTTTGTTGAAATAAAATTATCATATACATGTGTAAGTGTATTTGGCATAATTTTGACATGAATATAATCTTTTTAGGGTTGAGTATAAGAGGTGGTGTGATGTGGTCTTTATAGTGGGGGAGGGGTGTATTTTTTTGTTTATTTATTCTTTTTTATTATTTTAGCTCAATGATATCAATATTGTGAAATATGGAGACTAATTATAGTTAATTTTTTATGTGAGTTTGAGTAAATGGTGCTTATATTAACCATACATTATACATGAATAAATAATTCATGTACTTAGCCTATGTCGTAAATTATTGTATTTCACTCTCCACCGAAAATTTAGATATTTTATAAAAATCATAAAAATACACACAAAAGTTTTTGGGATGAGTAGAATTAAAAAATTGACCCCATTTTTTAAATTCTGATAATTTTTATTTTTTTTATTAAAATCATAATTTATTCATGAAATAAACATTTTATAATTCTAAAAAAAATTATATCACATCAAAAAATTAATTAATGGTTCATAAAATTAAATTATGATCATAAGAAAAAAAAATACTAATTTATTAATACATTTTATCAAAATAATGTTTCTTTTAAATCATTATATTATTTATAAAAATGTATGTATACATTAATGTTTTAAAAAAATATCAATAATTAATTTATAATTTTTATAACATTTATTTACCTATTATATGATATAAATATATCAAATTTTCATTTATAAGACACCTAAATTTTATTTATAATTCCATATGTGGGTTTACTAATCTATTGGATGGGTAACTATTCTCGATGGTAAAATTACTGTTCTGAAGTTCATGTTAGTATTCCAGTGGTCTAGGTTACTTAATTTCTATAAATATCTTTTATTTCATTCATTATTAATTTATAATGTTTATATTGTTTTCTCTATGTGATTGATTCTATATGAAATAATTATAAGAATGAAAATTTAATTGGTTGAATTAGGGGTTGTTATAAGAGCTTCCCATAAATCTTTAAGAATGTGTTTCATGAATCCCATAGGATTTTGTACTTATACCTTCCAATATTTCAATAATATGTATATTGGCACATAGTCTATAATTTCATGCTCCGTACCATCTGACTATTAATGTTCTGTTAAATAACTATTCATTTTTGTTCTATAATTGTGTATAGGGAAATTTTATCTTTGTGATTAATCTAATATTTCCTAATTCAAATATGGTATTTATGGAACACATAACCACTTCTCAAACATTATCACTCCACCTATACAGATTAAATATATCAATATCCTATCATTTAATTATTTCAAATTCCTTTTAAGTTCACATCAACCTTCTTTGATGTTTATATATTTTCTAGTATGGTTGGTTTAGAAATTTCTTAAAAAGGAAATATGGATCCCCTTTCCTAAAAATAACCAGATCCATATTTACTAGATCTTTATACATCATATCCTTGTTAATCCTCATCATGGTCCATTCTACTTGGTCCCTCGTAATCAATACATCAATGACCATTTTTTCCTTTCTAAGGTGGTGGTGTATCGAGAAATCATTGTCCCTAAGTAGTTCCTCCAATATTCTTTTCCTTATTTTGAATTCCTTTTGAGTGAACATATACTTTAAACCCTTATGGTTGATATATATTTTACATATTTTTCTACAGAGGTAGTGCCTCTGTATTTTGAAAGAAAAGATTACAAATTCCAGCTGAAAGTCATGAGTTTGATAATTTGGTTAATGTATTTTCAATTTACTTAAATAATAGAAAATCACCCTATAATTCTACATAGGATACAACAAAAACATTTCTTTAACGCATCTAGGAATATTAAAAATCCTTATATACCTGATGGTAGAGTTAGAACCAGTACATTAATCATTATCCACTTTATCTCTTTAATACATTCCTCAAATTCTATTGACCTTGTGAATTTAATACTTCTACATGTTATCTTTTTCAATGCATTGGACGACCTGGAGAAAACGAAAATAGACTACTGATTATGGCCTTCTCAGACCATGAAACTTCATATATCAGTTATGTCCATTAATGTAGGAAATTATTTAACATCCTTATTCTTTGAAGGGTCAAAATATATTCCATCCTTTGATACAACATTTTAGATAAAATAAAAAATATTTATGAAAAAAATTAACACTTACAATATTATAAATATGATTCATTTTATGTGGGTCTAAAAAAATGTTTGTAGATGAATATCATGATTTTTAGAACTCTTAGAGAATATCTAGATATCATCAATCATGACCACCAAAAAGTTATTAAGATAATACTTCAATAACCTATTCATTAGATCCATAAATAAAAAAGGATTATTAGTTAATTCCAATGGAATTAGTATTAACACAAAATGTCCATACAATGTCATGAACTCCAAATTTTGTATTTCATCCTTATTAACCATTGATAACTATAGAAAAGATTTATATAGAGAATTTTTAAAATCCTGGAATTTTATCAAATAAGTAAACAATGTGTGGTAAATTATACTTATAATTTATAGTAATGGCATTGATCTCCATATAATTTATGTACAATTTCATAGACCTATTGTTTTATTTCATGAGTAAAATAGGTGATCTCTATGGTGGAACACCATGGTACCTAAATCCATTATCAAACAACACCTTTAGTTGTCTCTTAAACTCCCACAAATCCACTAGTTATAATATACAATGGATTATATATATTTTCCATCCATCAGGTTTGTGTTAAACAGGGAACCCAAATTTACTCTCTTGTGAATGATCAAGTTATACGTTAGAGAAAGAATCAACTATTTTTTCACCGTATGTATATACTCTATTCCTTGAATATCTTTTTAATCCATATATCTCCTTTGATCTTCCTTTTATCCTAAAATTCAGTAAGGAGTTGTACTGGTGGAGGATGTTTTACACTGTTCAGTTGATTAGTTTCCCCTATGAAGATAAGATAATCCACTTCACCTTAATGAATCATAATATCATTATTTTGAAAATAATTTTTTTCATTATTATATGAAATAAAATCCATAAAAAGGATTATATCAAAGTATAACATTAGTATAATAACCATAACATCAAATAGGGTACACCCAAGAATCATAATTGAAACCTCCTAACCCATATTTTTGGTAATAATTTTTACACTCAATGTATTAATTGATTACGTGTTTACTATGGTTCTTAGAAAATATCTATTGTGTTTGTAAAACATTGAAGATATAAATGATTATAAATATTTAGAATCAAATAAAACATTATCAAAATTTGAGACAATTATCAAAGTACATATATTTTAGAATCTCATTTTCTATTTTAATGTTAGTTCAGGGAATGTACTCATTATATGTGATTGATCTGATCTTATAATTTAGTGTTTCAAATTAGTTAACACCATTAGTCCACATATCCCTTAATATGATATACCACCATTATTTTTTTTAAAACCTTCCAAATTGAGAAAGATCTTTTCTAGTATTTTGATCTATTTTTCCAAAACCAATGGAATAATATTAGCATTTAATAATAGAGGTTTTTGTCGCATAATGTTGTACAACAAAGTTAAAATATGTTCTAGATCATTTGGCTACTCTATGCAGGGGATATTATTTTTCATAACCATGTTCAGCATCCCAATAATGGTTCTAAACCAATTATCCTAAAATCCAACTTCATTAAATTGGTCAAGGGTAATATCCTTGAATTAACAATGGTTTCTTATATTTATCTCATTTCTCATATTAGTCACCATCATTATTCAATGAAATACATATAATTATTTTATTTTATTTTATTGGAAATTATAATTACTATTATGTTTTATAGAGTGTTTACTATAATTTTTTTTTCATATTCCTTGTCCTATCTTACTAGGTTCCTCTAAATCTAGTTCCTAAAGTTCCTACATATTTTTTTTGATACCAACTGTAACAACTGAAAATCAAGAGACCTAGAGTTGAATTTTATATTACATGTCTAGTATATAATACAATATTACCCCCAAGATCAAAAAACATATTAGTATTTGATACTAGATTAATATATATATATATTAAACTGAAAACATAAGATACAACATAAAAACATTGAAAAAAATAATTATCCCATCCATAATTTCCTTATAAATTACACACTTTTCTCCTCTAGGTATCATGTGGAAAGGAAAGAAATAATGGTTATCCTAGATTCACTATAATAAGTAGTATACAACAAAATATTTTATAATATAAAAAGAGAATAAGTGATATGGAGGGAATAAATGAACAATACAAATCCATAATTTACTAGAAATGATGGAATTATATATCCATGACAATAAACTAAAACATGGATAATAATAATCATTAATCTCATTATAATGGAATGCATAATGCAGTAAATTAGAAAATACTATCATGACCATTTTCCAAGACACTATCCTATTATCAGAGGAGGAATAAACTAAAACCCATCCTATTATTTTATGATACCTATAGATTCTTTTAAGGAATATATAATTTTGTCTCCCACCCATCACATGATTATTTCTAATTCATTAACCACAAGAGTTATAAATACCATTCATACCATTCCCTAAGGGACCTCTAGATAAATAAAATCCGGAATATCTATATTATGAGTAACGATGAAAACAAATAATTTCCCGTTAAATAGAATAATGTGGTTTTCTAGGAGAGCTTACTTTAATCTACTTATAATCCATGGAGTATCGTCAAGGTAACATTGAGTACCATTGTTAATGAAATATAGTGGCAATAATACTTTAATTATGTTGAGGTATCCATAGAAGAGTTTAATTGGGTTCAATAGTACATATTGAATGGAGACCAAAACAATAGTAGGAGAAGTCCTTCATCATGGTTCATAAAGACTGTATGAATATTCCAAAGCATACCACGAGAGTGTCAAGCGATGTTCACAGTCTTAGGTCCACTCATCATGTATTTGGGTGATGATTTAGCAAATGCTATACCCTAATTTTTTTGGGTGACTATATAAAGATGTGTATGTGTCATAGTCTTATCCATATTTTTGTATATATAGAGGGATTTATTTTCTAGGAAACTCAACACACTTTTAATCTACCAAAACATTGGATGGGTTTTCCATTATAGAAAAGATTTATTTTTACAATGGATATGGTAAATATTGAACGAGAAGAATACAAGTAATTTATAACAATATATTCTTATAAATACATTTAATACCATGATAAATGTGGTAAAATTCTTCTATGACAATTTAACCACTACATCAAAAGAGATAAGTAGTGAATATAACACGAGTTCCAAAAAATGAAATTTGAGATTGAATAACCCTATTTAAGGCTTGTCGAATAGTTCAATAAAAAATATTTTGAAATATAAGGATTTATGTTAATATGTAAATACCATGAAAAAATTAAATTTATGATATAAAATCTGAAACAATTAAAATACAAATCACATAATAGAAATTAGGTAAATAATGAAAAACAAGTCTCAAATAGCGGTGTTTGAATTAATTATTTTTCCTAAATTTAATCATTAATTGGTTATTAATGTTATTTTTTGGAATATTTTATAATTATTTATAATGTTTTAAATTCATTTAATGGTGGGGTTTCTCTCTATACACGAATATGAAATT
The DNA here is from genome assembly GCA_963277665.1 of Viscum album. NCBI lineage: Eukaryota > Viridiplantae > Streptophyta > Magnoliopsida > Santalales > Viscaceae > Viscum > Viscum album. The sequence continues at coordinate 1,225,435,220 of OY728159.1, forward strand.
GATAAAAACATGTTCTTGTGAATTTTTATGGTTGAAGTACATTTTTATAATTAATAAAATAAATATCAATGTAATTTTTACATAAAAATAAAAATCATTATTTAAAAGATTATTTCATGTCATACAATAAATTATGTTCCCATAATCATTCATGATATAAATTCATATTATTATAGAAGTAGGTGTTTAAACATCTCTAAATATAAACATACTCTAATTTAATGAATGATTATGTTGCAATTTTGTTTTAATATCATTATACCAGAAGCATAATAATATTATTTAGTGTTTAATAGTGTGATATATCATATTTTTAAGTATGTGGAATAATAATTAGAGTATATGAAAATGTTACATAATTTGAATAAAATATTTTCCTCCAAGAATGATTATTTTAATGGACCGAATTGGCGATGATAATTTATTGACCTTATGATTAATAGTTTCTCCAATTTTACATTACCAAACCCAAATGATAAAAAAATCATATTTACATATTAAACTATTTATTGAATCATAAATTATGGGTGGTGATAGAAAATGAACTTTCATTGCTCATGGTGAGGGAGTTTGTATCCATCCCTGAAAAATATATTTTTCATAGTGGATGTGATAAATGAATAATTAATGATAATAAAATTAATATATAACATTATTGTACATAAATGGTACTAATATCATTATATTAGTGTGTAAAGACTAAATTTTAAAGTAGTTAATTAATACGAAAGGTTGTGTTATTGATAATACTCAAATTAGTGACTTGAATTTTCCTTGGAAGACTCTTTTTAAATGGTGGACTTATGCTAAATTACAGTGAAATAATATTCTAAGTGTGGTATAGATTACTAGTAGATGAAAATTGGAAGTGTTTTAATAGGTAATTCTGAGGAGAGTTGAGTATTGAAGTTTTGGGGATGTTATTCTTTTATAAGTTCAGAGAAGGGCAGTTTTGAAAATAACCATTAAATATTAATTAATGTATGGTTAATATTGGAGGTAAAATGGATGAAAAATGGATAAAAAACTTGGGTTTAGTGAGTATTAGTCAAAAATTACCTCAAACACTCCTTTTTTAGGAAACCAGTATAATTTTGGGGCATTATATTTTTAAATTTCTATCCCTCTTCTTAATTAAATTTTATGTTGGTAATTAATAATTTACCTTCACAATCAATTTTTTTTAAAAAATTAATATTTCCAATTTTTAACTAATTTAATAATTTATATTTCATATTTTAAAATAATATCATAATATAAAATTTATAATAGTGTGACAATTTAATTTTAAAATAAACACACTTAACCACATAAAATATCTTTTTAGAAATATAACACTATTGGGTTTTTAATTTATATATAAGATAAAAATAAGTTGGGTAATAATTTTAATGACATATATATTTTTTGTATTAAAAAAATAAATTATATGAGACTTTAAAGGAAAAATAAACCAAATCTAACCTTAAAAACACTTGATTCAAAGAAAAGGTGGAAAATATATTCATATTGATGAAAGGTTTTAATTTTTTCTAAAATTATATTCTATAAGTTTTCTATATTCAATGAATATTTTAAAAGGAATAATAATTTTCATTAAATTCATATTTTATTAGTTAAAAGTTTTCGTATACTTATAGGTCATACTTATTTAATATTAAAGTCATAATTTTTGTTGTTTTCATGAAAAATTTAATTTCTGACTAAAAACTGAAGTTTTTAGAAAATTTGTAAAAAATTCATACAACACTAATTTTGATATAATGAATTTAAAAACTAATTTAACATGGTTAGTTTAAAATTCTTAAATTTAAACTCTAAATAAAGTTATCAATGAAGACTCTTTAGAGTGCACATTATTTGATAATCTAGGAGATAATGTTAACCTATTATAATAGTTTCATATATATTACTTTCTACAACCACCATAAATTCTCATCTTCAATATTGGGATACATATTAGCTATTTTTTCTATTCCTTCCCCATATATTTTTTATCCTTTCAGGTTTCCTCTTTTTTATTTTGATTTTTCCAAAGGACATTCACCAATATAGTTGTCCAATTACAAAATATGTACTATCTGGTGCTAAGAATATGGAAAAGTTTCACTTTATAAGATAAGTCAGTCTCCAACTATATTACATTATATGTGATCAAATGCATTAGATCTATATTGAATTTCGTTAGTTATGAAACATTGAAAACACTGTGTACTTTAGAAAGGTTGGATAATATATCCAATCAGTAAGTTTTAACATTAATTAATTTTAGTATTTCAAAATGCCAAATATACCTAGGATTTTACTTACCATTTTTACTAAATCATGCACCTCCCATAGAGGTTGAAAAAAACAAGAATACATGATCCCTAACATTAAATTACACATCATTCCTTCAATTATCAGCATAAAACTTTTTTCTACTCGGGAAGTATTTAATATGATCTTGAATATTATGTAATTTAATAGTCATCCCCTCTTCAATCACTTGGAAAACAAGCTTATAGTCTCTTACTTATTCCCAATAGGTTGGAGTATGATGCATTTCTCCATACAATTACTTGTATAGTTCCATCTACATTATTTAATTGAATCTATAATTGTATGAAAATCACACCCATGCTAGATAATAATTATACATACCTAGGAAATCAAGATAATATGGTCTCAAAAATTCATCCAATGTCTAGAAATTATTTCCAAACATCCTATTATTTTGGGAATATGGGAAGTTCTTAAATGAATCTCATTTTCAACTGACCCTTGTGTGACATCCAATGTTTTTTTAAAATAAATAATATATTTGATAGTGTGAATGATACGCCACTTCGAGCATAGATGAAAAAATAAAAATATTATGTTACCGTTATCAAATAGATGTTCTAATTGATGGATTGAACTGGATTAACTGAACTATGAATATATTGTTTACACATGAATATATAATTAATTAAATGGAGTCCTATTAATTGTAAATGAAGATAAAACCTTTTTTAAAATTGGAGGTAATGTGTTTCTGAAAAAATATTAAAATGTAGACTACTGTGTATTATAAAAATAAAAAAATAATCACTCATGTTGAATTATATTAATGAAATATATTATAAACAAGATATAAAAAGAGATCCAATTTTATGTATAAAAGAAGTATTTTTCTAAAAAAGTTGTTTTTACATCTTTTGATGCCATACTTATTTTATATATAGTTTTTGAAACATATATATATATTCTATTAGAAAAAATCAAAATTTTATTTCAAGTCACAACATCAAAATTTACATTGAATTTTTTTTGTATTTTTCTTGTAGGTTTTAGTTTTTTGATGAATAATGAAAAAATAGTACCTTTTAATAGAAAAAACATTTTCTTAAAATTTATTTATAATTTCAAATTACATTTTTGAAAGGTATTAATGTTTAATTTGGAAAATATTTTATAATTTAATCTAATTAAAATCATTTTAATGAATTTCATATTGAATTTGGATAAAAAACTTTTCTTTATTTTGAAAGCTTTTACTTTATAAACTCACTTTTTCATTCTTTCAAGGGGTTAATTTTTAATTAATTTCATCTAATTATTTGTTTTGAATTTTGAAAAATGGATTTCATATTTTGAATTATATGGATAAAATTTAGTAAGTAGGTATGTTTTATTTATAGACAATATGAATAGCAACTTAATAAAATTTTTATCAATATAGTTATGGGTAATTTAGGTAATTTAGGGTGAATATAATATTATAAATATTAGAAAATTACCCTTGAACCTATCATAATTTTATTTGATGTTTATTTATCATCCCTAATAATTAAAAGATCAGTTATGAGATAATTTATGGACTTTTGGATGAGAAGAAAACCTTTATAATATTATATTCAAAGGAAAGTCAATTTTGTCATACTTCTCTTTTAAAAAAGTGTAGTAAATTTAACATGGTGTTATATAGGTGAAATTTTCGAAAATAAACATATTTTTTAAATATATAATATTTATTTTCATAATTGTATTTATTTAACTTTAAGGGAAGAAATAAATAAATTAAAGGCTTTCATATTGATTATGTACTAATTGTTTAATTAAAGGAAATATCAAATAAATTATGTCAAAAATAATAAAATAAATATAATATGAGGGAATTAATGACAAAAAAAATTTATGGATGAATTTTATATGTTATTTATGGGATAAAATAGTTTTTTGAAGATATCATGTTTTTATCATATTTTTTAAAATTCAAGTATGGAATAGTGTCAAAAGTGACATAAATTATATGTTAAAATAAATAATTTTTTATGAAGTGATATAAATTCGTAAATAAAATTTATCCAAATATTTTAGATAAGAATAAAAATTTTATAAATCACTCATTTATTTTAACTCTTTCAATATTTATTAATTATAATAACCCTAAATGTGAAAATTACATGACATCACAATAAGAATTAAAATGTATAAATAAGGGTTAAAATAAAAAGATAAGGATTAAAAAATAGGAACAACATGTTTAATTATAATTAGATGTATTAATTAAGACCCATAATCATAATATATTATAAAAAAATTTCTTTTCGGCCATTTGGAATATAAAATTAATTTATATTAATTTAATAAATTGTAAAATTTCAGGAGTTCCCCTCCACAATCATATAAAAGGTCACCCATTTTTTATCTTTTAAATAACCATAAAAATATATTTGCTTCCTACAATATCTACCCAAATATCTTCCTACAATCACTCAAAAAATTATATAAAAATTATTTTAGGCATAAAACGTACTTTAGAGGTGTTAAGGTGTTAATCTAGGAAGAATTTATAAAGAAAATGAATCTTTTTTAATTAAGTATTTTTTTAATCTTCCACTACCTTAAGTTATTCCTCAACCATGATGAAATAATAAATCCAGTATATTAAATAAAATGATATATTTTTTTTAATATAATAACATAAATACATCTCCACTTTCATCAAGTGGTAAAAGTATTATCTTTTGTGTGTATTCCTAACTACCGACTCGCGAACCGATATAATTTATTTTCCAGCACTGTCTCTAAATACTAGTTATAATTATGAAATTTATGTTTATATATGATACTAATGGAATACATATTATTATTAAAAGATAATGTATCATTTAATTTGTTAACTTTATATACATGAAAATATTACAACGCCGTGCGTTCCTACATCTGAACTATCACCTCCATGAAGCGATACGATTCATTTTACATCACCATGTCACATGGAAAACTTATATAATAATATTTTCAGAAATAATACGATATTTTTGATATTATTTTAATTCTATAAAGTTAAAATTATATTAACCTTCTTTCAAAAAATGACCATTGAAAAATGGAAATGTTGCTTTTGTATACGTATGACTTATCGTCTCTAAGATTATAACGTAGTTCAATTTTCTGATCCATTTTTAATGGATGTGTTTAAAATTATAATTAGTATAAAATTGATTATAATTTCATTAATATTTTTCTAGAGATGATATAATAATCACTAATTTGACTATATGAATCATACCAAAGTCATTTTGGACTCAAGTACCGAATATCTTGAAAACGTCTGACATGAACTAAAATAATTTAGTAATTATTATAACATTATAATAAGTGATATATATGGAATAACATATATTAAAAATATCCTAAATAAATTAAATAATTAACCTAATTGTATTATTCAGGAATATAAATATTGTACATGGTGATTCACACTTAAGATAAGGGACTTTTTAACTAAATAAACCATATTTTGAAATTTTTTATAATTTATTCTTCTAAATATTTATATTTCTTGTACATGTTTTAAAAGTTGTTTTTATGAATGTATTCATATGGAAATGAATTTTATTATAATAGTAATATTTTAATATATCTCAAATTATATAAAAAAATAATCTTTTTAAGGTTTTTTTGTAAAGAAATCACTTTAAAAAAATACCTTTTAAAGATACTCTTTGATATCCTTTTACAAAATGCTAAAGGATTGTGTTTTGACATATAGAACATGAACATAATTTATTTTATTCATTAAAATTTAATTATTTAATGTTTCATTTATGTGTTCTCTATTTTCTTTCAAATGAAAGTGGTTTATTTATTATGTGTGAAGTTTTTAGATTTAAAAAGTCATTTTTACATGAGAAGGGAATTTTGAAATTTGAATGTGTTTTAGACATGTGTTTAAATTATTTTCAAAGTTTTTATTACTATCTTGGCCCTTGAAACCTATATATGAATTCCTGATCACCATTATAGATCATGGGTGATCCTAATATAGTTTATAAAAAGTTTTTCTCCCCAATATAGATCATAACAGACATGTGAGCCAGATATAGATTATATGAAGGGTGATCCCAATTGTAGAGTTCCAAGGCATTGGGTTCTCAAGAGATGGAAGAAGACCGTATGATTATTCCATTTTTATGGGTGAATGTAAGAGTGAAATGGAAAATATATTCCAAGTAACCTACATGATTTTTTTATGCTCACTAATGTGTTTTAAGAAATTATTTTAATTGGGTTTTCATATTTACTAGTAGACTAAAAAATTCATTTCTTTTATATCCCTTTTAGATACTTTTGTAATAATTCTATGTTTTAATTTTTTTTTCATATCACTTAACTATTGTTAATGAAAAATAATATTTCATGATGAAATTATTGAATATTTTTCCTCATAATAAATCATTTTTAAAGGGTTTCCTATGGTGAAACAATGGATAAAGAGTATAAGTGACAATTTATAATGTGTGAGTTTATTTTATAAATTGTTTACCAAATTCTCTACAAATCTAAACTTAAACGATCTTTATAATTTTAGGAATCTTAATTGAATTTTAGAAACAATAGAATATGTAATGTTTATGTTTGAGACCTTACAATTGGTATTCAATAAAAGTTAAGATAACTTTTTAGAATATGATGTTTTTTAAGAGTTACATATATCATCATGGGTTTATTATTTTCAGGTTGATCATAAATTCATTATCTTAGAAACCCCATTTTTAGGATTAATTTATGATATTTATATGTGAATAATGATATTTTTGGAGACATTTATTTTTTAGGTAATTACATGTTATGATATTTTGGGATGAAAGAGGAAACAAATTAGATAACCTTTGTGGTTAAAAAAATTAAAGTTAATTTTTTAGATGATTCTCACATAAATGGATTTTTATAAAGAATATAACAACATAGTCATAGTAAAAGGATAACTCTTTGGATGGGTGAAAACCCGTCACATCTAGAAATTTCAAGGGGATCGAACCCACAACTAAAGGAAAAAAGGTTGTATCAGCTATAACTAGCCTATGTGAATTCCAATGTCAATATAACCTTTTATTTTTGGTTAAATGTGTTGATGGAATAAGAAAAAGTTGATTTTGGGAACATATGTTTTATCGAATTGATAACCTTATTATTGGAAAATGATTTGGTGATTAATTGATTGATGTTGTTTTAGAAGACGTTCACTATTTTGGGAATCCTATAAGATTAAGGGAAATATGATACCATGAGATTTTATTTGAGGATTAAAGTTTTAATTTTTTTAAGAATATATTATATTATTATGGATTTATGGTGATTTAGTTTAATTATAGAAATTTTTAGCGTATCTTCATGATTATAAGGGAAATTAACTTTTGGTATGAGACTTCATGAATAATTTATTTTATTAAGGGATAATTGTTAAAAAATTTCATGAACGATTATGTGATAAAATACTTATGTTTTTTGGGTTTTAATCTTACTGATAATATTTTTGAGGATTTTTAATGATAGTTATATGTTGAATGGTCTATGATGAACATAGGAAATTACTCTTGAATTTCAGAGATAAAAAGTATTTTTTCTTCGTAAAACAGTTTATTATTTTTAGAAAATTGTTCTATAATATTCTAAACATTTTTTATTTAGTTAATGTTTCAATATAGTATAAATAGTTAGTCAGTATGTTTTATATTATTTAGTTCTCTATAATTTGAAACTATTTCTTTACGTGTGAAAATTTCATCTTAAATATTTAGCATTTGGAGTAATAGATGAGTTTGTGGTGGAAAATTATTAAAGGATGAAACTATAATTTTCAATTATGTATATTAATTTATGTTATTATTCCATGTAGTAAATTAATTCCTCAACTATATAAAAATAATATTTAATAAAAAATGTTATCAGTTTAATTTTCTCAATGATAAATTAGTGACCTTTTAACCCATCATGGAATTATGGTTTTTTGATTGGTCAATTTAACATGAACATGTTATATATCACACTAAATTATAAGTTTAAAGTTATTTTTATATTTCATGTCCATGTTTTCCAACATGAATCCTAGTATGTGTAATCTCAGGTGACCTTGGTAGTTTTTTTAAAGATATTGTTTTATTAATACGTTTTTCCATGTAAAATTTAAATAAATGTTTTTTTCAAAAGTCAAATTTCAGTTACTGAGATAAAATTAAAAGTTAAAAGGAATAACTTTACAAAATATGGTAAGAATGAAACATAATGGTTTTTTTAAAAAATAAATAAAAATTTCGATAGAGTACATGTTATGCTACATCGAGCTTAAACGATCAGCTAAATATTATAATGTTACAATTAGAAACTAGATGTTAGTATAGAGGGAATGAAAATGATTAACTGAATTACTAATATATGATTTACACATGTGTATATAATTATTCCATTATTGACCAATTAATTATAAATTAAAATAAAACCCATTTTAAAATAAAAGGCAATGTTTTTCTAATAAACTATATAAATATTAACAAGTGTGTTTTATACTAATAAATAAATAATAAATAATATTTAATTATATTAAATGTATATATATAAAATATAGTTAATCTAATTTTCAACATTCATATTATGTGTTTTGTATACATTATATAAGAAAACCCACTCTTAAGCATAAATGAAGTATTTTTTAAATGTAGTTTTTCCACCTTTTAATGGAACAATTGTTCTAAATCTTTCATTTTGACACATATAAATTACATTTCAAAAAATAAACTTCTTATTTGAAAGGATAATATAAAATTTCACCTTTTAATGTATTTTTGGTATTTTTCAAATAAGTTACATTTTTTGGATATATACTCAAAAAATGCTATATTTAAATTGAAAACAAATTATTCATCAAATTTTTTATAGTATTAAATTATATTTTTGAATGGTATTAATGTACAATAAGATCAATATATTATATTTTAATACAATTAAGGTAATTTGAATAAATTTTACAGTGAATTTAGATAAATGACATTTGAATATTTTGAACATTTCTTACATTAAATATATGTTTTATCGTTCTATGAATGGGATTAGTTTTTAATTAATTTTATCTAATTTTTTGTTTCAAATTATGAAAAATGGATTAAGTATTTGGATTCAAAATGTTAATTTTTTTAAAATATGACAGTTTTATTTTTGGATGGTAAAAATAATAACATTTGTAATGTTTTATTACCATAATTAAGGATAAATCATGTAATTAAGGATAAAAATAATTTTTAAAATATTTTAAAATCAACAAAAAGCATTAGATAATTTTATTGAATCACTGTATTACATCCATATGTATTAAATTATATATTGTGAGCCCATTTATGGCATTTGGGAAGAGAATAAATCCTTTATAATATCATGTTTAATGGAAATTAAGTTTTTTCATACTTTTGTTTTTAACAAGTAATTATTTTTAATATAAAGTTAAATAAGAAAAATTTTCGAATATAAATAGTGTTTTGAATTCCAAAATTTTTATATATATCATGATATTTTATTTTTAGTTTTTAGAGATGAATTTATTTAATTAAGGTCTTGCATAATTAGGATTCAATAATTGTTTAATTAAAGGAAATATTAAATAAAATATATTAAAAATATTAAACAAAAAATAATTTGGGAGAATAAATAAGTAAATGATATTTATGGATAAATATGACATGTTATTTATTAGTTCAGATCGTTTTTTTAAGATACCATGTTTTTATAATATATTTAAAAAGTCAATTAATGAACAGTGTCAAAATTGAAAGAAATCATATTTTAAAATAAATAATAATTTTTATATGTAATAAAATTAATAAAATTTAAAAACTAATTAAAATTATTTGTTGAAGTCTCAAAATTCAACCAATGACTAATTTATTACTATTTTTTATTTTATTGTAATCAAAATAACCATAAAGGAGTAAACTACATGATATCATGATAAGAATAAAAAATGATAAATAAGGGTTAAAAAAGATACAAATTTAAAAAATAGTCGAGACCAATATAATTTTCATTTTATGAATTTATTTTTACCCATTATAATCCTATATTAGAAATAAAACCTTTAATATCCATTTGGAATATAAACTTACTTCATATTAATTTAATAATTTCAATAATTCCAAGAGTGCCCCTATCATCTCCTATAAAATGGAACCGAATCTTCTCATTTCAGCACACTCCAAAATCAATTTTTCTCACACAATATCTGGTAAAATGCATTAATAGAGTCCCTTACCACATTCTAGTGCACTTATTTTTGACATAACCCTCACATTAGAGGTATTAAGGTTTTAATCAAAAGAGATTGTCTGAAGAAAAGGTATCCTTTTCAATTAAGGGTTTCTGTTTTATTTCTTCTTACAATTCCTTCAAATCTTATTCAAACATAGTGTTATAATATATGTTGTATACTTAATATACTGATATTTAATTATGTTAATATCATCACTTAAATCCATCTCCACTTGCATCAAATGGGTAAATAATTATTTTCCATGTATATGAAGATCTACTACCCCACAAACCGATATAATCCATTTTCTATCTCAATCTCTCAATACTAGTTGTACTGATGGAATTGATGTTTATATATTATATTAATGAAATATTTATAATTATTAGAATATAATATATCATTTATTTTCTACCCTTCCATGTAGAGGAAAATGATAACGTCATTTTTGCGTACGTTTGCAATATCCCCTTCATGAAGTGATGCGATTCATTTTTTATCACTATATCACATAGATAATGTCATGAACCAGGCTGGGTCACTATCAACCCGGTGCCCGACCTAGCCTACAATAAGGCCCAAAGGGCGTTCCCGATCCCCATGGACTGGCATAAGTGCCCAGGTATCAAAAATAAAACATGGGAATGGTTTACCCGAATAGACAAACATGAAACAATCATAAAGGTGAATAAATTTAAAACTAAAGTCAACAACCAAACACACCCTTAAACTAGTGTCAAAATCAAAGTTGACAAATTGACCAAAAAAAACAAAGGGGATGAAAATAAATAAAAAACAAAAAGGGAACTAACTCAAGCCTCTGGGCGACATGAGGAGTCACTTCCCCAAGCCCCATCCTCTAAACTGCACAGGGAAACCAATACAACTCGAACCATCATCGCTAATCCTGATGCCTCGACTTGGAATTTGAAATAAACAAAGTCTACATACACCCAAATGTGTATGTAGGGTGTGAGGAAAACTCCCAGTAGGATTCCACTAAGAAAAGGCTCTGAGCATGATTATTAAATGACAAATACATATGCAGTTCAATGGAATAAAAATAAACAAGTGATTAAAGAATTTTAATGAAAATAGTTTTTAAGGGAAAACTACTCTAAATGAAAAACAACTTAAATTAACACACACACACACAAACACTTTCTTGGTAACCCCAACGTCACACTGTGTGTCGATGGTGAGCTCTAAGCAAAAGCGGAGCACAATACATGGGAGAGGCCCTAAAGATACTAGCGAGAAGTGGGACCCTTGAACACCGTGTCTTTTTGAACAATGGTACAGGAACAATACAATATATGTTCTCATGCACAAGCCACTCGTAGGGAAACACATCCATAACCTAATGGTCTACAAACATCATCCAAAAGTTTTGTTAGTGTTTTAGTCATCAATCCAGCTAAGTGAAACCAGGCTGATTCCACTTCCAAATCACTGGTACAGTAGTTCTATTCCTCCCACCTAGAACCCAGGCTTCCTGTTTGTGCTCAAGTAGTTACGAGTTCAAGTATTATTCCATAATCACATACTTAGACAAAAAAAGACACTACACGTGCCAAAAACCACCATTTACACACACAAAGGCCATTTGAAATAAGATGCACTCTAAGAGTATCCCAAAACTAAATCCACATCACTCACACAACCAAAATAAAGACTTCATAATCAAAGAAACCAATTTCATCGTTAAAAAAACCATTAAAAGAATTTGTTAAATAGTTTCCACACACGTCTCATGACTTTAAGCACCAAAAACAATTACACAATTCAACCAAAACAATTTCTCACCTTTAATAACTATTTAATGAAATAATCCAAATTTTCCTAAATAAATTTTAAAGAGAAAAACACCGCTTTACACACTAGACCGAACAAAACCGCCCTTTTTTAACCAAACACACACAACGCCTCACCAAGAGTTTGATCCAAACCACTTGCACTGATTAAAGAAATCATTTGGGTAGTTTTAAAAAAAATGAGTGTTGACAAACGGCGCAATAAATTTTGAACCAAAGATACATCCAATTTCATTTAAAATGGCACTTTAGAACCAAAAACGCTGCGTAATATTATCAAAACATGATTTCCACCACTGATATCATTTAATTCAATGTTTTTGACAATTTATAAAAAATAGAAGACAAAAAAATTAATTTCCACATGACCTTATTTTAGAATCACACCCAAAACCCCCATTTAAGAATCAAACACACACTAACTCCATACAAATAATATAATATGAATCCGTTTCATGATCTAATAAACCAAGTGCACAATTTATAAAACACTAATAACCAATTTGACATGAGTTTTTACATAAAATCACACTCATATCGCATAAACACATTACTAATAAATCAATGCACATGAGATCTAATTAGGAAAAACAATTTCGCACAAAGCAAAGCAATTAAATAATACATTGAACTAACTAAACATGAAAATTAATTCATCAATGAATAATTATAAGAGTCACCACCTACCTCAGTGTATACTGATATCTCAATTTGGTTTGAAACATCCACGACACAACAATTGCACTACGAGCAACCTCAATTGACTCTAATTAAAACATTTTAACAAGAATAATCAATATAGATCCCTAAAAATGAAACACTTTATAATTTAATAAAAAATTATACCAAAAATAATATAAACCCTAAAAAAGGAATCATATCAATACACCATAAATGAACCAAATGCAAACTGAAACCCCAATTAATACGAATCAAAACCACAATTCGGAGGAGGAGGTTTTACCTAGAGGGAAGCCGTGCAGGAGATGGGAACCGAGGCAACCGAATTTTTCACCAGCATGAGGCATGTTTGGGTTAGCATTGTACCGAAGGGAAGTAGAGGGGGAGAGGGTTGGAAGTCGCAAAAAAGAGGCTGATGCGCTGATGAAACGTCCGACCAATGAAGAGGGGGTAGCATGCAGCTATTTTAGACCGATGGGGAGGGAGCGTGCGGCAGTTTGGTGTGCCGAAAGGGAAGAAAATAGTAGAAAAAGGGAGTGTGGGGTCTTCCAGAAGGTTTGGCCAAGAGGGAACCCGAACCAGGTGAGTCGCAGCAGAAAAAGGGAAGAGAAGAAGGTGGCAGTGCGACGCTACTGTCTGGAGAGTGAGATGAGGGAGGCGCGGTGCTATTGTCCATAGAACGAGAGGATGGACGCCTACCTAGGGAAAGAGGGGTTAGAGGTGTAGCACGAACCAAGGGCAGGGGGGACTGGCTGAAGGGAGCAACTGGTAAGGGGAGGTGGCGTGAGGTGCATGCGTAGTGAGGAGGCCAGAGGGGTGACCCACACGGGAACATGGGAAAAAAAGGAGTGCAGCTCCTAGGGTTGTAAGAAGGGATCGATCCACAAAAACAAGGCGGAAACGAATGAGAGAGAAGGGAGGAATAATAGAGGGGGAAAATAATAGAAAATAAAAATAGATAAAAAAGAAATAAAATAAATATTAATTAAAAACTAAAAAAACTCCAAATCAACTTAAAAAAATTAAAACATAATTAATATATTAACTTAACTAATATTAATACTAATATTACAACTAAAATAATAAACCAAAAAAAAAATAATAACATCATTATTAATTGAGGTTGGACCCTACACATAGTCGCGTGCACGGTCACATGCCTGGTTGCACACCCATGTAATAATAAATTTAATAATAATAAAACAGTCTCTTATTAAGGACGAGAACCAAGCACGGTCACGGGAATAGTCACGTACCTCTATAAAACCAATTTTTTTTAAAGAAAACTAATTCAAACCACCACTCAAAAGTGAGACCCAAAATAAAAAAATTAAAACTAAGCATCGGTTGGGGTGTGACAATTCTCCCCACCATGACACTTTCTGCCCCCAGAAAGTCCCAAAAGACATGACCAACACAAAAATTCCAAGAAAGACCGTGAAGATAACTAAAATAAAAACTCAATCACTCGAAGACCGAGAATTCAAACCACTATGACCTGAAACATCAAAAAAATCTCCAAACCAGAATCACCTAGCAGAAAAGCCAACAACAAGGAATTCACCATGAAACAAAAATACAACATGGAACACCCCGACCCCCCAACTTAGTGATCACTAGGGCCGCTCGCGATCTCCAAAAACACTCGCCCAACAACCCACTATCTAGCTAACCAATTTGTATGGTTGAGGTCGGGTGGAGTAGAAGAAAGGGGTTGCCCCACCGAGCGCACTTTAAAAACAGTGTCTTCCACAAGCTCATCCTATGGTGGTCTCCCCACCATATTAGGATTCTCTTCAAACATTGGTTCTTCAAACCAAAACAACTCACAAGCTCAGTCAAACCTTTAACACTTGCTTGACCCTCTAAGCTCCCTAAGTTAAACGGAACCAACCCAGGAGGAGATTCCGGTGAGACCCACACTGTGTCTCACAACCATTTTAGAATTTCCTAACACCATAGAACCCGTGCGGGAATTCCCAGTTTACTTTGAGTGATACAGACTGAACTATTCTTCCTGAACCCACCAACACGGTCCGCCCTGCAAAGATGATTTCTACACTAGCCAATATTCATCACATGAGATGTTTTTGATAGTAAAAAATCCTAACCTAGCAAAAAACAGGATAGGCGCATGTTAATACCACAAGACATGAGAATCTCCAAAACGAGTACGATTTCGATCCATAACCAACCAAAAGAAGGTTCACGGAGCATGCCCTCCAGCTTTACAAGAAAACGGATTCTCCAAACCTCTTCATGGCCCAAGAGGAACTCCCATAAAATAAGACCACAAAAATTAGACAAGGGTCCCATGCCCCTCACAACAATAATGACGCCTTCAAAGAGGGTACCACAATAAGGAAATTTAATCTTTCTCCATCCTGTCATTGAAAACTTATGTTGGACCCAGCTCATCCCACGCCTAATGAGTTTTCACTACGTGCATGCTTCACCCTGAGACCTATGACTGGGGCACTGATGTCTGAATCATCTACTTCCTCGCAGTCATAAACTGACCACCTCTGACTAGAACTTCCTCTACTGGAAAAGAAACCTGCACTTACCACAATATGGATGAGACCAACAACTCTTACGAGCTTTACGCTGATTGTTCCACACAACCTCTAAAGAACATGAAACCAGCTCACCAGAAAGGTCGACACACCACATTCTTTGCCTGTTGATTGGTTGATCACCTATGAGATCCACCAATTCCTCTCACCTTCACTTCCTTATGTAAAACCGAAAAATGTGGTTAGTTTTGAGGATCACGCACAACATCCCCATTTGCAATGAAAACGAAACGATTACCATTTGTTGGTGTAGTCTCACTCCCTCAGACACACTCGTGATAACTTAAACCCAAAAAACTTTTATAGTTCTTCAAAAACAAGAGACACTTACAACTTCCCAAAATCATTCAACGATATACAACTGACCTCGACGTCTACGAACAATCAACACCACCGATAATAACCAAACTCCACCACTGTACTGGGAGTCTGGGTCGAGCCATGAACTGAGAGACTTGCTGGAAACCTGAGAGCCATTTCTAGGGGGCATATCCCAAACAAGAAACACAAAACATTCTTCCAAAAATCCAAACACATCACAAATCAAACATCCATATATCAAACACAAATCAAACAATTTCAATTTAAGACATCAATTAAGTCTTAAATAACAACACCCACATGTAAAACCAAGCACCGTAAAATATAACCCAACAACTCTTTTAAGCTCATCTATTTCACTCCGAACTCGAATCCATTTTCCAATTTCAAAAACCATTTATGCATAAAAATCCATTTTACAGAAAACCCCACGTTTCAGGAAATAAGAAGAAGCTTTAAAAATCAATCACTCACCACTGATATTCTTGGATGCCTTGCACATATACATTTTTGTGCCACTCATGCACTCATCCACATGATCCGCCAACTATCCATTAATCACATCCACATGCACCGAGAACCCATAGAAATACCACTGGGAAGAAAAAAACAATGCTACTCTACTTTTGAAACAAAACACTCTCAATATCCGAAAATACTTTTTTTTAAAAAATTATTTCAAAATTTCAGGGAATATTTCCCAAATTCATTCCATTTCTACAACAACCCACTTTGATTTCTGATAACTCAAGACAATATTTTATGAATTTAATTTCAAAATATCAAACGCCAAATTCTAAGAGAAACAAACCCCAAAAATCATATCAAACACACACTAAAATAAAAAAATAACAACACCAAAGTCTGCCTCCTTTTTTAAAGGAAACAAAATTTCACGTCAATCCCAAAAATGCACCCAGACATCGGAAACATTAAATTACCTAGATAGAGGACTAGTGGTCATGTCTAACCTGGGTATATGGTTTAGTAGGACATTCTCTAGGGAAGCACAATCCACCAAGAGTGTCGAACCGTACTCTCAGGAAACACATGGCTCGCTACTCCATGTGAGACCGCACACAATACCAGTTTACTCCAATTATAACCCCCATACACACAGAGAAAATCCAAAAACATAAATCCCAAACTACCCCTGGTTACTCATGGATCGGAATGAGAAAAAGTTTGCGATGCTCTTCTCGCACCTACCCCTCGAGTACTGACAATCCTATCTCTGATCTATCTGACACCCCAAATAAAAAGAACAAAACATCCTTTGATAACATTTTGTCACGAACCATGCCGAGTCACCATCCGACCCAGCGCCCGACCCTGTCCATGGCAAGGCCCGAAGGGAGTTCCCGATCCCCACAGGCTGGCACAAGTTCCCAAGTATAAAAAATAAAACATGGGAATGGTTTACCCGAATAAACAAATGTGAAACAATCATAAAGATGAATAAATTTAAAACTAAAGTCAACAACCAAACATGCCCTTAAAATAAGGTCAAAATAAAAGTCTACGACTTGTCCAAAAAAACCAAATGGGATGAAAATAAATGAAAAAATAAAAGGGCACTAACTCAAGCCTTTGTGCGATATGAGGAGTCACATCCCCAAGCCACATCCACCAAACTGAACGAGGAAACCAATACAACTCGAACCATCACTGCTAAGCCCAATGCCTCAACCTGGAATACAAAATAAACAAAGTCTACATACACCAAATGGTGTATGTAGGGTGTGAGATAAAATCCCAATAGGATCCCACCGAGAAAAGGTTCCGCTCATAATTATTAAACGAAAAATACATATGCAGTTTAATTGAATAAAAATAAACATGTTCTTAATGAATTTTAAGGAAAAGTGTTTGTAAGGGAAAACTACTCTAAATGGAAAACAAATAAAATTAACACACACACACACACACACACTTTATTGGTAGCACCAACGTCACACCATGTGCCAATGGTGAGCGCAAAGAAAAAGAGGGTCACAATACATGGGAGAGGCCCTAAAGATACTAGCAGGAAGTGGGACACTAGAACATCATGTCTCGGTGAAAAATGGTACATGAACACAGCAATATACATTATCATGCACGAGCCACTAGTAGGGAAACACATACATAACCTAATGGTCTCCAAACATCATCCAAAAGTTTAGTTAGTGTTGTAGTCGTCAATCCAGCTAAGTGAAACTGGGATGATGCCACTTCCTATTCACAAGCTCACTAGTCCAAGTCCTCCCACCTAGTACCCATGCTTCCCGTTTGTGCTCAAGTAGTTAAGAGTTCAAGTCTTATGTCATAATCACACACTCAGACAAGAAAATACACTACACACGCCAAAAACCACCATTTGCACACACAAAGGCCATTTGAAATAAGATGCACACTAAGAGTATCCAAAAAAGAAATATGCACCACTCACACAACCAAAATAAAGACTGCACAATCAAAGAAACCACTTTCATCATCAAACACACCATTAAAAGAATTTGTTGAATAGTTTCCACACATGTTGCATGAATTTAAGCACCAAAAAAATTTACACAATTCAACCAAAACAATTTCTCACCCAAAATAACTATTTAATGAATCAATCCGAATTTGCATAAATAAATTTTAAACATAAAACACCTATTTACACACTAGACCGACCAAACCCCCTTTTTTTAACAAAACACACACAAGGCCACACCAAGAGTTCGATCCACACCACTTGCATTGATTAAAGAAATCATTTAAATAGTTTTAAAAAAATGAGCGTTGACAAATGACGCAATAAATATTTAACCAAAGATACATACGATTTCATTTAAAATGCCACTTCAGAACCAAACCCACTACGTAATCTTATCAAAACATTATTTTCACAACTGATATCATTTAATTGAATGTTTTTGAAAATTAAAAAAAATAAGACAGACAAAAGAAGTTCCACACGACCTTATGTCAGAAACAATCCCAAAACCCCCATTTAAGAATCAAATGCACACTAACTCCATATAAATAATATAATCATCAACCATTTCATGATCTAATAAACCAAGTGCACAATTTATAAAACACTAATAATGAGTTTGAAATGAGTTTTCACATAAAATAAAACTCATATCGCATAAACACATTACTAATAAATCATAGCACATGAGATCTCAATAAGAAAACAACTTCGCACAAAGTAAAGAAATAAAATAATAAATTGAACTAACTAAACATGAAAATTAATTCATCAATGAATAATTATAAGCGGAACCACCTACATTGGTGTAGAATGACTTCACAATTTGGCGCGAAACATCCACTACACTACAATTGCACTACGAGCAACCTCAATTGACTCTAATTAAAAAATGTTAACCGGAATCATCAATATAGATCCCCAAAAATGAAACACTGTATAATTGAATCAATAATTATTCCAAAAAGAATATAAACCCTAAAAAAGGAATCATATCAATACACCATAAAGGAACCAAATGAAAACTAAAACCCCAATTAATATGAATCAAAACCACAATTCGGAGGAGGAGGTTTTACCTGGAGGAAAGCCGTGTGGGAGATGGGAACTAAGGAAAATGAATTTTTCACTGACATGAGAATAGTTTGGGTTAGGAGTGTACCGATGTCAAGTAGAGGAGGAGAGGGTCGGAAGTCCCGACAATGAGGCCGATGCGCTGATGTGAGGTCTGACCATGGAATATGGGTTAGCGTTTGGCTATTTCAGATCAGAGGGGAGGGTGCGTGTGGTAGTTTGGTTTTCCGAAAGGGGAGAAGAGAGGGGAAAACAAGAGTGTGGGGTCTGCCAGAATGTTCAGCTAAGAGGGAACCCAAACCAATTGGGGTGAAGTGGATAAAGGGAAGTGGAGAAGAGGGCAGCACGACGCTGCTGTCCGGAGAGGGAGAGGAGGGCGGGGTGGTGCTGTTTTCCGTAGAAGAAGAGGAGGGAGGCCAACCTAGATAAAGAAGGGGTAGAGGAGTAGCGCGAACCAAGGTCAGGGGCAACTGGTCGAATGGAGCAATATGTAAGGGGAGGCGGCACGAGGTGAGTGCGTAGTTAGGAGGCTGAAAGGGTGACCCATTTAGGAGCAGGGGAAAAAAGGAGTACGACTGCTAGGGTTGCAAGAAGGGGCTGATCAGCAAAAACTAGGGGGGAAATTGATGGGAGAGAGGGGAGGAATAATAGAGGGGGGAAATAAGAGAAATTAAAAATAAATAAAAATGAAATAAAATAAATATTAATTAAAACCTAAAAAAAACTCCAAATAAACTTAAAAAAATTACAACCTAATTAAAATATTAACTTAATTAATATAAATACTAAAAATAAAACTAAATTAATAAAACCAACAAAAATAATAGCATCATTCATAGTTGAAGTTGGACACTACGCATGGTCGTGTTCATGGTCGCACGCCTGGTTTCACACCCAAGTAATAATAAATTTAATTATAATAAAATAGTCTCTTATTAAGGACGGGAACCAAGCACAGTTGCGTACATAGTCGTACACATCTATAGAACACAATTATTTTAATGAAGAACTGATTCAAACCGCCACTTAAAAGTGATAACCAAAATAATAAAATTTAAACTAAGCATCGGTCAGGGTGTGAAAGATAAAATATATAAGCATATATTTAAAAAATTAATATATATATATATATGAAAATACTTTCATTATGGAAATTTAAAATGATATTAACCTTATTTTAATAAAGATCATGGGAAAATTTAAACGTTACTCATGTGTAAATATGAAATAACTTCTCCATGATTGTAATATAGTTCATTTTCATGTCCATATGTAATATATGTATTTAAAATTGTATGTGATGTATAAAATTGATTATAGTTTAATGAATATCAATAGGGAGATGATGGAATATTGACCACTTTCACTATAGATATCATACCAATGTAATTTTGGACTCAACTACCGAATATTGTCAAAACATCTAAAATGAAATTAAATAATTAGAAAAATATTATATCATGATTATAATTGATATAACAGAAATTAAATACATTAAAAATTTATTCAATAAATTAAATAAGCATCCTACATTATTTTTCTTAAATATAATGATTTTACATGAGGAGTTGGACTCAAGGTAAGGGACCTTTTTACTAAATAATCCTTATTTTAAATGTTTTAAAGGATTATTTATAAAACTATTTCCCTTTAATGTCCATATTTTTCCCATGGATTAATTGAATGTATTCATATGAAAATTAATTTTTTTAAAATTGGAATTTTTTAATTTCTCAAAAAATTTATCAAAAAGGAATCTTTTTAAGGTTTTATATAAAAATATTTTTTATTAAAAAATATCTTTTAGAGTAACTCTTTCAACTATTTTTGTAAAATCCTTAAGGAATGTTTTGAACATATATTACTTTAAAAAAATTTACTACTTTCATAACACTGTAATTTTTTAATGTTTCCATTATAATTTTTTATTTTTCTTCATAAATTAATGGGTTTCTTTATTTTTTGTGTGGGTTTTAGATTTTAATTGATTTTTATAAGAAAATCCTATTTTGATATCTGAAATATTTTTACACATGGGTTTAAAATATTTTTATTGGGGTGTATTAATGATTTGGTCGTTGAATATTATATAAGAATGGTTTACCCCCATTATATCCAATTGGTGGTCCCAAAATAACTTATATGATGGGCTGATAACTAATATAGTTATGACAAATCGATGATCCATGTATATCATATACAAAGGGTGAACTCCATCATACCTCTCTAAGGAATTGGGAAATATATATATGTATGTAGACCATATGGTTATTCCATTCGTAAGGGTGAATATAGGAAAAATATTCTAATGATGTCATAAGGAAGCTACCTATTTTTTATGCTTACTAATGAGTTTTAAGAAATGTTGTTTAATAGATTCTTATGTATTTCACTAGTGTAAAAGGTTATTTTATTTTATGTATCATAGTGAGATTTTTGTGCTCATTCAATGTTTTAAAATGTTTTTCACATGTCTCAAATATTGATACAGAAAAATAAGAAGTCATGACGAAATTAGTAAAGATGTCTTTGAAAAAAAAAAATTTAAAAGGTTTCCGTTGGTCGAAAAAAATGGATACTGAGTATAAGTGACCACTTGTAACAAAAGAGTTTAATTTATATGATTTTTCCAATTTTTTTCAAACTCTAAACTGAGATGATCTTTATAATTTTAATAATCTTAAGCATAGTTCAAAAACACTAGAAAATGTAATCGGTAAGGCCAGAACCTTACATTTTTAATTCTCTTCAAGAATTTATATGTCAACCAAGGGTCGTTATCTAATACAATTAATAGAGGTGACCTTTGAATACATATTATTTCATTGATATAGACCAAGGGATGTCACTAAAGGTCTTGAACTTATATTGTTGATAAGAAATGAGCATAATTAGTATGAAATCAATACTGACCCAAATAATATCATTCTTCCATGTAGAATTTGGGAGTCCAGTGAATTGTATATTATGAAATTATTTCACTTTAATGTAGGGGTATATAGAGGTTTCATGACTCCCTCGTTATGTTTTTCTTCAACCGTTAGTGGTGGCATACTTAGCATCTAGAAACATAGTATTTAATTCCCCTCTTCATAGAATCAGCTAATAAATGTTGTATTAAATCACTATATATAATTTTTTATTCAAGGGATTAAAAAAACATGATCTATGTGATTTATAAAATGTCTTCCTCTTAAACTATGATATGTATGGAAAACATAAACTATTCCCAAAATTCAACAAACATTCATTAAAGTTAATTTCAATCAATTTAACATTATTTAGAGCTTTAATATTTCTTTGTATGTTCTATTTATCCTACTAGTATGTCCCTATTTTTTATAGTAAAGATTTTTTAATAATTTCCTGAATAAGGAATGATTTCTCCAATTACCTTAAAATAACCATATAAATTTTTACTAGATCGCTATATATAGGCTTCTTATTAATCCTTGTCATGATCAAAACACCATGTTCCCTCCTACTCAAAACATCATACACCTTGTTGTCCTTTCAAATGCAGTGGCACATTGAGAAATTGTATTGGTTGATTAGTTTTGACCATATTATTTTTCTCTTGATGATATTCCTTTGAGAGAATATATACCTGAATCACTTTCGGTCCATATATATAACATATTTCACTAAAGAGTTATTGTCTCTAAATTATCAAAGAGTTTATTATAGATTCCAACTCAATGTGATGAGTTGAGTAATTTTATTCATGAATTTTTAAAATCATTGATGCATAATCAATGACCCTAAAATTCTTAATAAGGTAAAAATAATTTGTTTTCTTCAATTCATCACTGCATATTAGAAATACTTCCAAACATGATGGTAGAGTTTAAACAGGTGGATTAATTATTGTCTTACTAGTCTCTCCAAAACATGTACACATATTTCCTTGATTATTTTAATTTGACCCTTATATGTGATAAGTTTTTCAATGGTATGAACATCCTAGATAATTCTTCAACAAACCACTGATAGTAACCAGCTAACCACTAGAAACATGATATATCAGTTTTGTTCTTTAATGCAGGACATTTTTTGACTACTTTTCTCTTTGAAGTGTAAAAAATATTCTATCGTTTGAAAAAATATAGAATATAAAAGAATAATCATTGATAAAAACTACACACATAATATGTTTCCTATATAATTATTTTTTGGGGGTATAAAAAATTACTTATTGATGAATATCATCCTCTACATAGATCATAAATTATAGTAAGATATCATTAATTAACGCCCAAAAAAGGTAATCATGATAATCCTCAAATACTCTCTTCATAGGATCCATAAATAAAGAAGGTGTAAAAGTCAATCAAAAAGTCATTACCATTAAAATATAATCCTTATAACTTTCTCAAAATTATGTATTTGGAATATTATACTTCTTCAAACATAGCAAATAATAAACATCGAAATGATAAACCTTTGAAATATATTCATCTCCATAAAGTTGATACAAATTATTCATCAATGTATGGTAAAGGATGATCATTATTTACTGTAATTTAATTGATATTTTTATTATGAATTCATTATATTATAGACCCTTACTTATTTTTCATTAATAAAATAGGTATTCTCTATGGTGAAACACACAAGTGTACAAATCAATTATCACAAAACACTTGTAGCTTTGTCTTTAACTCCATCCACTCCACAAGTCCCATTATGATTGGATTTTTATATATAGGTCTTGATTTAGGAGTGATTTTAGTGGTGAAATCAACTTCAAAATCTTTTGTATTACATGATAATTCTTCTTAAAAAACAACGTAATTTTTTACCACATGGATATCCTTTGTTCTATGGATATTTTCTTTATCCATAGATCATGAGAGATATTCCTCAATAATTAATATTTAATTGATGGTAAAAAAATTAGTGGAGGATCCAGAACTGATTTAGATGATGGATTTTCCACTCAAAAGAAAAGAGACTACACCTAACCTTCTCAAATATTAACCTCCTTATCTTGGGAATTTTTTTCATTATACTATATAAGAAAATATATACGAAATGTCATATAATATTAATACATATGTGTAATATCAAATTTTGAACATTTGGAAGGACCATGTATAATAATTGGTACTCCTTGATACACTTTTATTATAATAAGATTTTTACTCAGTTCCATAATTCATTACTACCTTAATAATGTGTTTGATATTCTAGAAACACTTTTAGCTTTTATAATCTCATAATATTTCTCTTTATTCCTTGACATTTTATAATGTAAATTACTTTTATGTAGGGTGAATTAATTCACATAATTACCTCATACCTAAAGTCAATGAATTGAACATAATTTTTTTTTTCTATTTTCACATTATTTGAGACCTTGATAGACTTTTTATTTGCACATGAAACGTACTCATGTTCCCTTACAACAAGAATTGAGGTGTTTTTTCTCATAGTTATCACATGTTGGATATCCCCTCCTACATTTCTTCCCCAATATTGTATTATTTTCCCTATGATGATATGTGGGAATCTTCATCTCTTGATCACCATTTAATACTTACTTCATAGAGGACCCCTTTTATTTTTAATGGTTCTTGATACTATATCCTTTTATAGTGAAAAGTTCTGAGGGATCAATACCCTTATAATTTTCAATATTTGTAGATAAAAGAAATGACAAATATCTCTCTCCAGTCTATATAAAAATTAATTATCATACTTAGAGAACCATGAAAAGATATCATCATACTCAGTGACATTTTCCTCTTATTGTTTTTAATACTAAGAAATTTACATTTACATTTCTTTCCTTTTCTCCCAAGGAAATAATTTTATTCCTAATAACTTCCAGAAAAGTTCCCCATTACTGATGCATTATCTCATATTCTAATTTATAGTTTTGAAATATCTTTCACCATTGGTCCACTTATCCCTTTTAAATATATAAATTCATGGTTAATTCTTCCTTATTACTAATTCACAAAAAAATATTTATAGGGACACGATCTATTGTTCACCTACCAATAGAATAATAGATCAATTGAATGATA
Organism: Viscum album; assembly: GCA_963277665.1. Taxonomy (NCBI): domain Eukaryota; kingdom Viridiplantae; phylum Streptophyta; class Magnoliopsida; order Santalales; family Viscaceae; genus Viscum; species Viscum album. Next base: position 1,225,460,728 of record OY728159.1, read on the forward strand.
ATGTTTATTGTTGCATCAAGAGGTCTAACATAATTACACCTTGTTGTGAATTCAATGACCACACTATAATGATAATACTATTTTTTATAACTTGGGTTAAATTCCCTGATATGGTTATAAACTGATTATCCTCAATTTTGACTTCATTTACTTATTTAGGGGGAATATACCTATATCCACTCTGAGTGTTGATATAGTTACAATTCATCCCATTAGTTGACATATTTAAATATTATTATATACTTAATTATCTCATGTTATTGAATTATAAAATACAATTCTTGTTAATTTTTCTAGGGTGTTTGCTCGATATCTTGTGTTTTTCATTATACTTATGCTATCTCACTATGTTCCTCTAAATATATCCCCCAAATTTCCTTTTAAACTATCTATAATAAAAAATGAAACAATATATAATCAAAATCCTAGAGAATATAGGATATAAAATTATTAGTATATAATACAAGATTTTATTCCAGGTAAAACAGATTTGCAGTGTGGGACGAATAGAACCATACATATAGTACCTTTAAAAACATAATATACATCATGATCCCACTGAAAAAACATAATTATTACTTCTATAATATAAATAAAAGTTTTAAATATTTATCTTATTTGTTTCTTGATAGAAGGATTAAAAATAATGATGATATCAAAAGCTAAAAAATGAGTAGAATATAGTTGAATCTTTCATAACATAAACATGGAATAAGTGATATAGTGACCCTACTTTTTCTTATATGACTATTAAATCATTTAAAAGATAAAAAACATAATAGTTATACATTAATGGATCAAAATGACTATTATATTGGAAAAATTAGGATCATACATCAAAGATAAAGAGTAAAACATAAAAAATATTAAAATTATTCTTCTTTATCCACTTACATTCTCTTTAGTACATAAAGTTACCTAAAGATATACATCAATGAAAGGGGCGATCTAAAATACCATTAAGGGGAAGGATAAAATAGATGAAATAAGATAAATGAATCAATAATACATTGGTGGGAATAATCATAAGAATCAGTTCATAATATTGGGTTCATAATTTTAAGAATGAGGAAGAAATTTAAAAAAATACCTAGAATGTTTAATATTCATAAGAATGAAACATTATGTCATTGTGGTCAAATACCACAAATAATTGTGAATAAAATAGCGTCATGTCCACACATAATATATGTGCACAAATCATAACATCATAATTATAGAAAATAATGACATCGTGATCATTAATAAAAAATCTAATATCATAAGATACATTACATGACCTAATTAAATGTTGGGATATAAAATTTCAGGCCCAAACATCATATCATAATATTTATATAATCATACTTCCCACATTAAACTTATAACAATTTTAGTCATGAAATAAATCATAGAATTGAGTGAGTTTAATAAGGATTTAATGAAAAATAATTTCATAAATAAATATATGGTTACAAAATAAATAAAGGAAAAAATATTTGGCATAAAACTTATCATTGTTGAGTGAAGAATAAATTACTCCAGGGGAGTAAAAGATGTGTTTTGTAATGAAAAGTCTTTTCGACAATATTTGTATTTATTTTATAAATTTTTCTGTTAGAATGTATATCCCCAAAATAAAAGATAAGAATAGTGAAATAATATTTAAGGAAAATTATAGGAAAATAAATACCAAAAACAACATGAAATAGGGATAACCTAAAGAACGAGAGTTTCCTTGGAGAATCCCCTTACCTCAATTCTCCATTCAATTCGTCGGTTTTTCAACTCTTGAATAATAATCATAAGTTTTTAAAAAAATTTAAATAGAAGTGAATTATGTCAATTTATAATAATATTCATAAATTATAATAATTTTTTATATGTTTTAATCTCCTTTATTGACGTTAAAGTGTTTTAATATCTTACTTTCATTATAGTTTTTTACGTTTTCCACAGATTTTTATATTTTGTCAAGTTTATTTATAATTAAGTAGAATTAATTATAAAATATTAAAACACATATATTTATATATTTATATAACATAAATAATATACTAAAACAATCAATAATATTTTTTGATAATAAATTAAATTGAAATTTTCTCGATGGTGGTTAACCGACCATTAATGGAAAAATATCAGAAGTTTGAGAATTGGAAGTATGAAAATTTAATATACCAAAAATATATTAATTATAGCACTTAATAATCATTAATATAATTTTAAATTACCAATAATTTATCCTTATAATAGTTGGGTCTTAATTTTGTGGAGAAAAAGAGAAATAGGATTAAAGAATAAGAGGGAGAATTGATGAGAACATGCCCTCTTCTTAGTGTAGCTTCTTCTCTTCAGAACTAAACTCATTTGATGATTTTAGTCGTATAGGTCCAGAATGTCACTAGGTATTCTTAGAGGATTAATAAAGAATATTTGGTAATATATTGGGCTTTATCAAGGGAGGGAGGATTGGTTTTCCAAGTAGAGGTATATTGGTTATTTATACTTGAGTATATAAGTATCTTTGAATTAAAATACTAAATAAAATACAATATCTTAGGAAAACATTGTATTTGTGATATTTTTGAAATTATAAACCATATATTAATTAAATAACCTGATTTTAGAACTTTTAATCACTTTTTGTTTTGATTTCCTTATTTTAATCAATAGTATTGGAGGAAAATTGAGAAAATATTATTTTAATGTAATATTTTAGATTTTAGACTCTAGAAGGTACTTTTTATGTTTAGAAATCATGTTTATTATATTTTGATGAATAATATATAAAATTATATATTGTTTGTTCATTATTTAATTTATATAAGTTATTAGGGTATTATAACATCATGAATGATGTAATTTTTGACACACTAGTTATGAGAAAGTTGTTATTTTCTAATCGCATGAATATCAATGTATTTCATAAAATTAAAAATAAATAACCCTGGGGAAATTTTGAAATTAATATTTCAAAAATTATATTAATTTTATCTAAATATTTTTCTAAAATAGAAAATTTAATTTTTGAATATAAACATTATGATTTTTATGAAATCTTTTAAAATACAGTTTATAAAAAATGTTATTATATTATTTTTGAGGTTTGTAATCATGATATTTATTATTTGTAATTATAATATGTATATTTACTTAAATTACTCATGATAAATATTATTTATCTTAAAATTTAATGTTTTAAGGTTGAATTACTATTCCAATTTTCCTGTTACTATTCCCAATGGTCTAGTTACTATTAGAATAGTGACATTACTATTACAACAATCACATTACCTCTTATAAATAAATATTCTTTCCATAATTAATTATTCACATCAATTAATCTCAAGTATATATATTTATATTTTCTATAATGTCGATTGTTTTAATACTATTGTGTTTTATTTCTATAGAGTTGTTTGTGGGAGGGATGATTCTAGTGGATCGGGGACATCCAAATTTTCCCATTGTTGTATTTAAATTGTCTATTTTTTATTTACTTCAAATATTGTGTATTTTAATGGATTTATTCATTGACTAATGTAATGATTTTAATTAATTAAATAATGTTTTATTGGTTTCTCTATGTGTTGTATGCATATAATACTTATACAATATAATAGAAATTTATTTGGGATGTGATTATAATTTAAAAATTATTGGTAATTAAATTCCTTCCCCATTTATAAATTTCATCCTCAAAATTTCAACTCATATTCTCAATTTATAATAGGTGATGGTACTTTTATTTCGATATTTACTTTGGTTCCCACGTTCCCTGTTCATTTTTTTGGTTCTTCACCAACACTTTGGGTAGTTGAGTTATATTGTTATATATAACATTGTCTCTATGATATATGATCTTCACTAGATTCTATTTATATGATAGGTCATTATCCAGTTGTACCTCATTTAGATTTAGTACATGTGAGGGGTCTTGTATGAAAATCCTTAAGAGGGAAACGTGTAACACATTATAAACTTGGGCCATATTTGGTTGAACTGTAAGCTCATAGGCCACTTACCATATGCGATGAAGGATCTAATAGGGGAAAATGTACCTTGGTATAATATTTACATTATTTCCTAACCATTTGTATCTATTCCATAGTGATATTCGATGGAAAAATTTTTCTCCACCTTCAAAATCAAAATCCATTTGATAAATGTCATCATAGAATTTTTTCCAACTCTCAGTAGCTTTTATATGTTGATGTTTGCATTTAAACATCTCTATCATATATTACAAAAGATTTGGCCTAATTATCTTATGTTCTCAGACATCATTCTAATAAATTGAAGTTATACTTCACTTCCTATATAGAGCATCATATGGATCCAACTGAATACTTGAGTAGAAGATGTTGTTTTATGAGAACTCAACTAATGATAAATGGTGATCCAATCCTCATTTAAATTACATTGAGTAGTCTACTTGAAAGACCTCATGTGTCTCAATAATACATTCAGATTAGAAATCAGTTTGTTAGTGATAGCCTATACAAAAATTCAATTCAATATTCAATGAATATTGAATACTTCCCCAAAAATTAAATGTGAATCTTCGATCATGACCCAAGAAGATCAAAAGAGCTATCCGTTATAGCCTCACATATTCCTCCACATAAATCTTATAAATTTATTCTAGTGAGAAATGTTCTTGAATAGAAATGACATGATAGTATTAGTGATCCCATCCACCACAACCAATATCACAATTTTCCCATTATATGTCTTTGATAGAATAGTGAAAATGTCCATAATGATGTTCTTTCTTTTCCACATGAGTATATACAATGGTTTCATCTCCCCCTAAATTTTATCACTATTGTTTAAGACATTATCATACCATGTGTCTTGAGATATAATCAATAATATCCTTCTTTATGTTGTTCCACCAAAAGTGTTCTCAAAGATCACAATACATCTTGGTACTTTTAGGATGGATAGAGAAAGATGAGCTATGTATATTATCCAATAGATCCTTATTTATATCAGGCGATGAAGGAAAATAAAGCCTCGTTCCAAACCAAATCACAAAAGTATTATAGATTTGGAAATCATGTAGCTTCCTTCCATTACTGATTTCACCTTCTTTCGAAGCTCCGAATTATTTTTTTCTACCTCATTGATATTTTTTTAGATAAATTTTGGGGAAATAATTTTTGAAAGGTAGAATGTATTCCAAGGTATTATTATTTATAGATCCATAATTTTCAAATCCATGAAGACATGGACTTTCTGAATCTACATTCTCGATAAAGTGGAACATAATTTTCTTCTAAGAGAATTAGCTATATTGTTATCCTTTCTCAGATAGTAGTGAATAGAGTAATAATATTCCAAGATTATCTATAACCATATTATTTGACATGTTTTGATCTCCTATTGTGAGAATATATAATTTGAAATATTGTCTTTAATATATTGTTTACACCTCTAAATATAAAGGTAGTTCCACCAAATCATTAAGGAAACAATCACAACTAGTAGATCCAAATAACCCATCTGGTAGTTCTTCTAATGGATCTTCAACTTCCATGAGAAATATGATATCGATTTTTCTATATAAATGAGTACACAACCTAAACCATTATTCAAAGAATCAATATATATTACAAAAACTTATCCACTTTTTGGTAGTGTGAGTACATGCACAATGATTTACATTCTCTTAAGATCCTTAAATATTTCTTCACATTCATCTATCCATGAATAATTTACCCATTTCTATGTTAACTAACCTAGTGGGATAGAAAATCATGAGAAATATATCATAAAACATCTATAATACCCCTTAATGATAATAATACTTTTAATTTCTGGGACACTAGTGGTTATGGTCCATATATATATTGCCTTTTTCATTGAAGGGCCCATTGAAATTCACTCACTTGGGATCAAGTGCTTTGAAAATGTGACTTTATGCATACAAAATTCACACATTCTGAACATATCACACATCCTTCCTTAATGTTACTTATAAAATCCTTATATTCTATTCATGTTATTCCTTGATCTTGATGTAATTGTTAATATCATTGAAAAATATTGCTATATATTTGTTGAGGTAGTATAAAATGACTCTATTAATAAAATCCATGTATATTTTTGGGGAATTAGTATGTCCTTAGTGAACCACTATGAAATAAATGTGTCTATAACTTGTACAGAAGAATGTATTCTGAATATATTCATTCATCACCTTCAACTGATGATATCCAGAATGAAGATCCACCTATAAGGAGTAATAATATCCTCATAGTCAATAACATATGTTTTCAATCCTATGATTGGGATAATTTCTCATCATGGTGATTTTTGGGTCCCAGGATAATTGATACAGATTTTCATGGATCAATCATTTTGTTTACAAAGAGAAATAACACACCCCAAGGTGATGCACTAGGGAATATGACCACTTTGTCTAAATTTTTTTGATGCTAATTTTGTAAATCCTCAAATTCGACACTGTTTATCTTATAGGTGTATTTGGAGATGGTAGTGGTTCCATATATATGTTCTATTGATAACTATGTCTCAAAACCTAGGGGATGTCCTGGGAACTCTTTAGAATATACATACGTGTATTTCCTAATAGTTAATATTTTATCTTTGTTGATAGCTTCCTTCAACTCAATCATTTGGGTATGCTTTTTTTCTTCATATAGTATCAACAACCACACCATTGAGGTATTTTACAAAGAGTTTTCATGATCTTCCTTTTATTTTAATTGAATATGGGTTTGGTTTGAATATATAAAGTGATATCCATTTCCCTAAAAATTGACTTATGCTCTATTTAATGAGATCTGATAGATGCCCAACATAGCATAAAATTACACCAGGGGAAGGATTGATAGATTCACTAGATTAATATGCCAAACACATTCTAATAGGATAAGAGTCTAATACATGGGTTGAAAAGATCAAAAAACTATGTGTGTTTATAGATATGTATACTTAAAGGTATTAGAGATTCAATTCAATAGTTCTAGAAAACATACAGGATATAATGGAATGTGTTAAACTAGAATCAAATGAAACTTGTTCCATTATTTTGTGAATACGAATTCTACCACGTAAAACTTCAACATAATTACACACATTATTATTAGTAGGGGAATAATATTTCCCTTGATGCTTTGGATTCTTCGGTTGTTGATGCTGATTAACATTAAGGACCTGTGATTTTGTGCAATGGATTTTATAGTTCCCTTTGTCCCTATAATTGAAGCATTGAACCAATGGTGGTTCATTATGAGGTTCCTTCCTTTACTCCATCATGTTGTCTGGCTTCCATACGAATATTATATATCTAGAATTGTAGTGGCCTTATATACTTCACTTGAAGCATTTACCCATTCCATTGATGTAATTCCCTGGATGATTCTTCCCTCATTTTATACATGTGGCTAGTTGGATCCTTTTTCCTAAATTTTCATTTAACCCACACTATTGAAACACAATTATTCTATTTAACCCCATGTTTAAATAAATAATCTCAAAACTATATCTCTACATTAAGAGAGTATTAATAAAATTGTTCATAACTCCCAAAATTTAATATAGCTAAATCATTTTGATGGTATGGTTCAAATCCACTAAATAATCTATATTTTATTTTTGTCATTGTTGATAAAAAACTCAATGGGATATCTTGAAAGATTTTATAGGTTTTTTTCATAGTTATTGATTGATTCACTATCATTTATATTTATCTTTAAGAATTATCTATCTATCATTGTTCAAAAAAATTTAGTCAAATACTAGTTAAGAAATATTTTCCTAATGTCATCCCACACCATCTCTTCCATTTCATCCTTTAGATTCATGTTCCTTTTCAACACCCACCACTAATCAGATTTTCCATTATAATGGTATATGGAAAAATTTATATTCTCCTTATCATCATAGTAGTTCATCGAAAGTATCTTATCCATTGAGTAAATGCACTATTTTGTGAGTAGTGGATCAGAAGATCCACTAAGCGATGGTGGCTATTGTTGTATAAAGGAATATATGGCTAGTTCCTCCTTAGATTAAGGTGGGGTTTCTTTGTGATTCAAGTTATTATTCATATCCTAATACAATAAGGTAAATATCACCAGAATGTTTTAAACTCCACCTCCCATTACATCGAGGATGATTTTTGATCAATCATTCCATTATACCTCACCCATTTTGTTAGTTTGGCTTCTCCTAGTTCCAAATTTTTTATAAAATTGACAATGTTTGCATGAAATAAGTCAACAAAACATGAATGAATAATTTATTTTTTATTTGTATATTAGGTCTAATTTTTTTACCTAATTTAAAACAGTGCTTCTATGATGTTTAACAATACTTAGTCTTATTCTATGTGTTTTCAATAAGATTCTTTAATTCTAAATCCCAAATAAACTAAACTATACCTCTAAATCCAATTATACTGACTATAGTTTTTATTACAAGACTATTATATCATTTTAAATATAATTAACATAATAATTTTACATTCAAGGATAAAAAGTTTTAGTATCCTGGGAATATTAGGATGATGCATTATTTATGCATAATAAAATGAAACAATTTATGAAAACCCTTATTCTTTATAAACATAAAATATCTCACATTCTCTTTAGAACATGTAGTCCCCTTTGGATGTATATAAAATAATGTGGTGATCCAAAAGACCAGTAATGGGAAGGATAACATAATTGAAATAAGAGACATGAATAAATAGTACTTGGGTGCGAATAGTCATCATATTCATGTAATAATACTAGGATCGTCATCATCATCATAAGAAAGAAATTGTAAAAAAGTCTTCGAATGGTAAATACAAATGAAAACAGATAATCATGTCATAGTGGTCATATAGAACACATAGTTGTGAACAAATCTTCCACCATGTTGACACATAACATATGTGAATAAATCATAAAATCATCATTTTAAATAATGAAATCACCATTTTCACACAAAATACACATAAAATAATGAGATAAATTACATTATCTAATGAATTGAAGGGATATATGATTCTAGTATCACCCATCACATCATAATATTTACATAATCGTGCGTTCCACATTGAACATATAATATTCATTTTCATTAAATAACCCATTGAATGCAATGAGTTTCATAAGGATTTCATCTCTCAACATTTCATGAATAAGTTTTTTGGTTCCAAAAAGAATAACTTATAATATATTTGTCTTGGAAATCATCATTCTTGAGTGAATAAGAAATAACTCAAGAGGAGTAAAATATGATTTTTGGAATGTGAATTCATTTTGAAAAATCAATTTATTTTTTATTTTAAATCATGGTGGTAGTATATATATCCTCAAAAGAAATGGATTGAATAATGTAATGATATTTAAGAATCATGAGAGAAATTTCCCTGCTTATAATGGCATCAAAATGGGATAACCCATTGAAATGGATTTGGGTTTTAGAATACCTTTACCTTATATCCTGATTTATTTTGCTTGTTTTGAGGCTCTTGAATAGTAAAAAAGGTTTTATTAAGAAATTTAAAAATAATTGATTTATGTTATTTTATATTCCAATATATAATTTATAACAATTTTAATATATATTTTATTTTCTTTTTTGATGTTGATGTGTTTTGATATCATGCTTTCTAAAAAAATTCTATTTTCCTTAGAATTTTCAATATTGTTCAAGGTTATTTATATATATGTATAATTTATTCCAGAAAAATAAAATACATATATTTTTAAATTTATATACCATAATTATTTTATTATTACCATCCATAAGGTTGGTGATATTAAATGAATTGGCTATGTTCTTGTCGGCAGTTAACCAATAGTTAACAACACATTTTCAAAAGGGAAGAAATTGGAAGTGTTGCAATTAATTATATCCTAAATGTAATAATTATAGTAGGTTAAAATAATTAATATAATTTTAAATTACCATGTAACTATCCTTATAATTTTTGGGTTTAAAATGCTAGGATACAAATAGAAAGAGGAGAGGATAAAGAGAGGGATAATTGATAATTATAAATCATCTTCTTTTTGTTCTTTATTCTCTTCAACATAAAAACCTTTGATGATTGGAGATGGATGAATATATAAATTCCATAGTTATTATAAGTGAATTAATATAGAGTATTTGGGAATATCCGGGGAAATGGAATGTGAGTGTGGAGTGGTTTTTCTTTGGGAGGGAGTGGGGTTGTTTATAATTGAAGATAGGATTATTTTTGAGTTAAAGTATTGAATAAAATATCATATCTAATTAAAACCTTGTAATCATGATATTTTTGAATTATAGACCATATTTTATTTATATAACATGATTTTTAGACTTTTAATCTCTTTATAATTGGAATCCATTTTTTTAATCAGTAAGAAATGTGGAAAAAAATGAGAAAATATAATTTTAATATAATATTTTAGATTCTAGACATTGGAAAGTAATTTTTATGTTTTTAAATAATGTTCATTATATTTTAATTACTATTTTAAGAAATTAAATATATTTTGATCAATATTAATCTTCTATAAATTATTGGGTCATTATTATATCACGAGGGATCTAATTTAAGATATACAGGTTACGAGAAAACCTATATTTTTACCATTCACCTAAATATTGAAGTATTTCAAAAAATTTCCAAAAAAAAACCCCTATAAAATTATGATATTATCATTTAGAAATTTAAATAAATTTATAAAAATAATTTTCTAACTGAAAAAATTTTAATTTTTAATAAAATATTATGATATTTATAAAATTCTATAAAATGTAGTTTATTAATAATGTGCTTATATTTTCTTTTAGAGTTGGAGTCCTGATGTATATTTTTTTCATTATAATACTTATATTTTATTAAATAAATCATGATAAATATTATATATATTAATTTTTTTTTGTTTTGATGTTAAATTACTATTCAAATTGATGGGTTAGTATTCTTAACTGCCAGGTTACTATTCCTGATGTTAATGTTAGTGTTCCAAAGGTCAAATTACTATTCCAACAGTCACATTAGCTCTTTTAAATACTTTTTAATTAAATAAATAATTATTCAACTCAATTTCGCTGAAGTTTATATATTCCTATATTCTATAATGTCAATTGGTTTACTAAAATTTTGTTTTATTTCTACATTATTGTTTTTGGAAGGGATGATTCTAGATGATCTAGGAAATACTCATTTTAAAATTGTAATTTTTATATTTTATATTTTTCAACTTTTAATATTTGACATTTTAATGGGTTTAGTAATTGAATAATGTTTTGATTTTAATTAATGAAACAACCTTTAGTTTGTTTCTCTATGTTCACTATGCATATAATACTTATATAATATAATAAAACACCCATATATTTAGAAAGAAAATATTATTTAAAAATTCTAGTTTGTTACAAGTGATTTGGATGAATTTAATGAATAATATGAATCAATAATCTAATGAAACTAAAGTCTGAATAAATTCATGTTAACAAATAAAAACATGGATAACAAAAATTAATGATCTCATTTGGAATTTATTCATAATTATGAACATCAATGCATGCATTCAAGGCCATGTACCAATAAATTATTTGTGTATGTGAAAAGTATTTCTTGAAAACCAATCCTATTTTTTGTCTCATGAGAACTATTTATATATTGAGAAAATTTATAATTCTAAGACAATAATGTGATTAATTCCAATGCATTCACTATAAGAGTCGTGAAGACCAATATTTTGTTCCCTAAGGAACCAATAGATGAATAAAAACCTAACTATTTATATAATGATTAATTTGGAAAAAAATTCTTCTTCATTAAATTTAATATTGTGTATGTCCGTTTAATTTTCGTTAATCTCTTTATAAGTAGTTGGGTATCATCAAAATTAAATTAATTAACCTTATCAAAGAAATATAATGGTGAGATACATTTAAAGGTGTTGGGATATACATAAAAGTGTGTAATTATGTTCAATAGTAGACATTAGTAGGATACAAAAGCAATAATAGTAGAAATACTTTATTATGGTTTATAATGAGTTCTTGTATATTCCAAATAATATCCCCTAGTAGTATCTATCCTGGTGTGCAGTCATAGGCCTACTCATTATAAATCATGGTGATGATTGAGTCAATGAAAAACTAATCATTTTAGCAGTGATAACCCCTATGTTAATCTATACCATAGATGATTACAAATTCCATTATTCTTACATGGATGTATTTTTTGAAACTACACACACTTTAACTTTATAAAAATTTAGGATGTTTGTTCTACCATAGAAAAGACTGGGTTTTATAATAGTTTTGGTAACTATTGAATCAACAAAATGTGAGAGATGGTTAAAAATATAAAATTTTCAATCCACTAGATCTCAGGAGTAGTATGGTAAAATTATTCCATGAAATTTTATTCCCCAAATAAAAATAAATAGGTGGTGAATATAACATGAGTCCCTAAGAATAAAAGTTTCAATAAAAAAACCCAACTTATTTCATGGGTGAAAATTCTGTGAAAATATATTTAAAAAGAGGGATAAAAATTAATCTTTAAATACTTTGAATAAGTTACTACACAATATAAAATCTCAAATGGGTATTTTATATAGCACATAATTTAAATTTCATACATAATACAACATATTTATCAAAGAGAATATTTGGGATGGAAACCCATAACTCTTATATTGACTTCAATGAACATTCTTTAACCTAACTTGATACAGAAAAACACCAATCATAATCACACACCTCATAACCTTAATCAAATCCATTTAAATTTATATCCTTTATAAATTGTCATTTACTATATGAATTCAACCTAATTTACATGTTATATGGTTATCATTTTGATAATTTGTACTAGGTTTATTATAATTGTTTTATATTCATTGTAATTCATAATTTAGTAGTTAAAAGTCTATTAAATTTATTATTATTATTTTTTATAATTAATTATAAAATTTAATATTTCATTCATGAGGGTTTTATTGTTTATACTTGATGATGAAATGAATAAGAGGCATGTTTCAGTGGTTTTTTGATGATTAGAGTGTATTTTCTTAATTAACAAATTAAATATAAATATAACATATCTAAAACAAAAAAACATTATTTAAAATTTTATATCATATTATATATATAATTATGTAAGCCCACTGGGCCTTCAGGATGTGTAGTCTGTTTCCCTCTACCCAGTTAAAAGAGGTCTTTGCTTGATTTAATAATAAAAATGAGGTTTCGACACCAACCTTTAAAAAACAACATAGTATTGTTTGAGTATGTGGTTACGATGACGCAAATATTAACATACCCAGATTAAATGACTTATTATAAGGTGGTTTTGTTTTAATATCATCTTATCATATGTATAATGATATTATATGGTATTAATTATTGTGATATTTTATATTTTTAATTAATTAGTAGAAGAATTAATGGTTACAAAAATATTAAATTATTTGAATAAATGATTTTCTTCTTAGAATAATTGTTTTTAATGGTTGAATTAACAATGATTATTGATTGATCTTAAAATTAATATGATATCCAATTTTTCACATAAAACCTTAATTATATTATAGAATCATATTTCCTCATTAAATCCATACTTCATACCATCAACGGAGGGTGGTGGTGAAAAATAAATTTCATTGCTCTTAGTGCTGATAGTTTTTACGCACACCCAATCCATGATAATATCCAAAATATCGTAACATTATAATATATAAAGTTTACTAAAATCATTATTTTATGGTTTATAGAATACATTTTAATGAATATAACTATGTAAAAAATCTAAGTAGTTGATAAAACTCATGTTGGGTACAATAATTTTTCGAGGAAGTATCCTTCAAAATGAAGGAATTATCCAAACTAATTGTAGAAAAAAGTTATCTTAATATTGGTGAGATTTTTAGGATTAAGAAATTGGTAGAGATCGAAGTATAATTTTTAATTTTTATTGAATCATGATGTGGATGAGAGGATTCTCTGTAATAATTGAGAAGAAGGGTTGTTTTGAGAGTAGCCCTTATATTTTCGATATTGTAAGGTCACTATTCAAGAATCACTGGTTGGAAAATTGAAAACATAAGAGGAGATAGTTATTTTTGCTCAAAACACCCCTTTAGAAAATTTATTTTCATCAAATTTTAGGGTTTTAGGGATTTTTCATAACTTTTATAGCTTTTCTATATTTTATTTTTTCCATGGAAATTAACTTTTAACCGTAGTAATAAATTTTAATGAAAAATTACAATTTATCATTTATATAAAATTTGATAATTATGATTTAAAATCATAATGTCATTTCATAAAATTGAATTTATAAATGAGTAAAGTGTTAATTTTAAAATAATCATAATTAAGCAAGTAATAATTGTTTTTTGTGAAATAACCATTAAGATTTAAATTTATATATATGATAAAATTATCTTGGACAGATATTTTAATGCCCTAAATTGATTTATTGAAGAAAAATAAAGGAAAATAGGCTTATAAGATTATCTAAAACATATCTCAACTTAAAAATAATTGATTCAATGAAAATTCATAAAACAATTTTTATATTAACAAACATTTTAATTAGTGGTAAAACACATTACCTTAGGTTTTCAATGTTTGATGAATATTTTAAAAGAAATAACATTTTTCCAAAATTCATTATTTATTACTTAAAAGGGTTTTTTAAAGTTAAATTTCATTATTATATAATGAAAAATTCATTAAAATTACCAATATCATGAAGATAATATTTTTCATTTTAGAACCAACCATTTTAAAAAAAGATAAAAAATTCATTCTTAATTAATTTAGATATGATTAATTTAAAAACAAATTTATTTTGGTAAATTTAAAAAGTTCAAATTTAACTTTTAAATAACATATTGAATAAAGGCACTTTAGAGAGCACATTTAGGTTTAATATATGATATGGTGTTTACCATCTACGGTAGAGTTTTGGTAGTAAATGTATATTAACATATCATATTTTAATTATTTAATTGTGATTTTTTATTGATTTCTAAGGAAAGTTGATTATTTATTATATTAATCATTAAATATATAACTAAAGAATTGTAAATATATAAGTTATGAGTTGGGTCCAGATTTATATATCCCCTCAATAAATTAGTAGGTATTATGAGACAAAAATATTGGTTAGTAATACTTTATTGGTTATGGCAATGAAGGTAAGAATAATGTATTTTCTCTGATAATGAAGGTAAGAATAAAATCTTGGTTGTGTTCATGATGGTAATAATATATTTCTTACATTAATGATGGTATGAAAAATGTACTGAATATGGTCAAGATGGTATGGGTAATGTATTCTATGAGGCCATGGGTGTATGATTAAAATGTCTAACATTATGCGTTTCACCACCATGAAACTTATTATTGTTTTCTATGTGGTTATTTTTATTGTTGTGACATTTACAGAGTTATTTCAAGATCATGTGATATTTTATGTGGATTTATTGAGTTTATCCTTTCCTACCATGTTATTGATTCTCTATTTGTGATGTAATAAATTTTTTATATACACATCTCGTTATTGAGCATTTTAGATCACCTGTCTTATATTTATATTTCACCAGTTTAATAAGAAGAGTAATACATGTGATATTTCTATAAGGGTATCAATTGTAGAGGATTTGTGGGATATTTTGAAGTATTATGGTAAAATAATAAATTAATTTAACAATGCCAAAATGTCCATCGGGTGTTAATGGTTTAGAACATATTAGAAAAAAGTTTTTCCCAACACTCTAAATCACAGAAACTAAACAATACTTGGTGTGTAAGTGAATCAATTTTTTTTATATTTTAATTACAGATTTTTAAATTTGGCTAATTTAGGGACACTATGAAAATAATATGTTTATTCACACTAAATTCAAGGAGTGTGGGTATAAGGCATGACAACTAGTAACAATTGAGAGTATTGATAACTTTATATTTAAGGAATATTAAATTATCAATGTATAGGTATCTAATAGGGTTGTTTTTTTATTTTATGTTATGTAAATAAATGTTATTTTGTGAAAATATTAATATAGTTTAAGAGTACCTGAGATTGAGGTATAGATTTATTGCTCTAAAATTTTATATTTTTTAGGGATAAAAACTTAAAAACATTAGATAAAGACTTAAGGATACCCCAAATATAATAAAACATATTCAAATTTAGGTCAAGTATATAGTTTTTTGATTCCTATAAATAAAATATATTTTTAGATATCGATAAGTGTATGTAAATACTGATATAAATTCACTTAGGTTTAATAAGTCGGAAAAAGATGGTTGGTTGTTTACTCGATCATCAATTATTTCATGTCAACGAGGAATAACCACACACATGGTTTTAAACTCTTAAGGTATATGATTCATTGATTAACATTCTCTTTATGAACCATTATGAATAATTTGAGAATAGTTTTATTATATAGTTAGAGAAAGAAATAAGAAAATAAGTATGAAAAACCTAGATTGAAACCTATAAATTTATAAGTAATGGAACACATTTCATTTCTAATTTATTTACTTTAGGTTAGTATTTTTCCTTTTTATTGTATTATGAAGTTATTATATTTATATTTACCTTATTCATGTAATGGATGGAGAAATGTGAAATCGAGTTAATAGTGGATTTTTTGGGCACTATGGTGATTGTCTAAATTAGAAACCAAATAAGATGGGGGATATTGTCAAGAATAGTATGGTTGATCATAACCAGTCATATTGAGTTATGATTATCCCTTAAAACATTGATTAATTTCAAAAAAACCAAATAAGGGTAGTATTACGATTCATATATGATCTTGGGAAAAAGAATATGGATAAAAGAAGAAGAAATTTTCTACATGTCATGAAAGTGGGAAGGGGAATTCAGGAAAAATCAAAGTCACTGCTTAAACCAAGTGTTAATAAGGATGATGATAATTAAAATAATTATAGACCAAGGAAACAAATAAGGATAAAAACTATGAAAATCATTGAGGTGGATCATGATAAACAGTGTAAACTAATTATCCAATCCATATTTTTGGATTTCATATCATATTTCAGCTTCATATATTCTAGTATATCTATGATTTTTTCCAAGAGAATTAGATCACTAACCTAATGATTTGATATTAAATATTTAGAGAAAACTTATACTTGTGTGACTATTATATTCTATATTGATGTTTCTAGGAAATTAATTTTTGGAAATCATATATATTTTCCATTAAATGAATCAGATGTGATTTAATAAATAGAAATGTTATCTTAATATAGACTCTGTATCAATTAAAAAAATTATAAGAGAATATTTCATATCTCAAATCAATTGAAAATAATTTATCAATATGAGGATACATTTTTAATACATATCGAGAGTACATAGATCCAATTGTTCTGAATACCCAATAATGAGATTATTTTCATAGTGCAACCCCAGTTAGTATGTTTAGTATATCACTTGAAATTATATCTAGAGTATTTTCTATATTTTAAATTATTTTAATAATTTTAATTGGAGACTGACAATAAAAATTGTTAGGAAGAAATTTATTTAAGGGGATAATGCTACACACATATATTTTAATATGTAATTCTCCATTAAATAAGTACTATTTTTAATAGCTTGTTTCATATCCAACACAGAAACAAAAGAAATGATGATAAATTTTGCTAAGATAATTTTTTTATAATTTATGTCAGAGTAAAAAATGTTTTCATTAAATTTTGAGGTATAAATACTAATAAGTACATTATAAAAAATATATGGAAATAAAGATAAATTTTAATTTTAATTTTAATGCATTGATAATATAAAATTACTATATCTAAATAATTATAAAGATCATTTTATAATGATATTTTCTTTTATAAAAATTATATTTTTAAATTGTTATAAATTTTATTTGAATAAAATATATATTATGGGTAAATAATCATAAAATATATTATTGACATGAATAATATATTAACTTTAATTTTACTTGTAATTGATAAGAAATAAGAAAAAGAAAAATTAATTTTTTAAAATTTATTTTATGATAAAAATACATTTTTATTATGTTTTATATTTTCATTTAAAGGATAAATTACTAAATTTTAAAAACTGAATTTTAGAAAATAAATCCCTTTTTTGGATTCATAACGATAATATTAGATTAGGTTTATTTTTTCTGATTTTTGGGAAATGATTTTTAATCCTGGTATTGGGTATTCTAATCACAAACTAGTCATATAACCAATAACCATAGTGTGTCAGGCCTCTTCCATGTCTATAGGAAATAGAAAGATACCAATGAACCTATTTTGTTAGACTAAAAAAGTGCTCAACGACCCTATTAATTTTTTTATATACTATTTAACTTGTCGTTAAGGCCTCAAAGAATATACTAGACTCTAGGGATCATTTTGCTGATGGATTCATGAACTAGGCCACATGGACCTACCTTTCACCAGCTTGAGTATATCAAGATGACATACAACATCTACAGTAGATGAACCCTACCTTTATGAAAACTGTAGCCATTGAGCTACGGACCTATTCCCTATCCCCATCCACCATTTAGTTCAAATTAGGATACCTATATTTTTCATACCAAAACCATCGATCAAGGGTTATTTATTCCTAGGAAACTACCTCTACCACACAATGCATGGCGGTACCCTCACTAGTGCACTGTGTACCACCTTCTACCAGCCGACTGGCCACCTGTATCCCCCCAACCCCCATAAAGTGAGACATCATCCAACTATTTCCTATGGTTTAAGGTATGAACTTTTCATTGATATAATATATCATCATCAAATTCTAGTGAACCAATACTCCCCACAATTCAATCAGGAGGAGTTACAGAATGTCAGGCTATGGAACCCCAAAAGAGATACAAAGCATGCATTAATTATTCAAAAAGTCCAAAATACTGTGAAATCATTATGATATAAATATGGAATTATATTATTTAAATAAAATTTATTAACAAAATATGTATATAGTAAGTAAAATTTTATATTTAAAAATATTTATTTTAAATTTGATACATATGTCCAATGTTTTCAAACATAAGTTATATTTTTGTTAAAACTTTTTTATGCTTTATATGATTATTATTTTAAATTGAATTTATATCACTTTTATCAATATAATTGTATATAATGGTTTTTATATTTTGAATATTCATATAAAATTTATCTAATAAGATTAATTTTTAATTCATTGAAATAAGTTACTGAGGATAAAAAAATGAGTTACCCTAGATAAAGTAATTTGTGGTAAATAGTAAAATTAATGGGTAAAAGAAAAATATATCGCAGAAATATCTTTTTTTTTTGGTGTTGGTGAGGGGTTCCCAAACCCATACATCCTATATCTCCATTATTATAAAATTTTATATGAAAATTCTATTAACTGTTAACAGAATTGAATTTAAATCTATGGGTATTTATTAAAGTTACACCACTCTCACTTATTAAAGTATCCACTCACCACCTCACTTATATATGCATAATTTTTTTTAGATCTACTAAAATATTCAAAAATACATCCTAACTACATATTTAAAGTTATATAGTCACTAGTCTTACCAGAATACCATTCTTTGAAGGCCTAATGGTTTTCCTTGATGTGTCAGTTTAAAAAACAAAAAATCATTGTTTTTTCCATTTTTATTCATTTTATTCCACTTATAATAATTAATAATATATTATATAAATGAGAAAATAATTAAATAAATATCATAACTAACATAAAATTTTATTTTTTCAGTGTAATAATCATTTTTAAATTTTCTCCCAAAATTTTAAAAATGAAAACATCTCTTGTGTGTGTGTGTGAACTACCATCACCATGGATGACGTGTTTCATTTTTAATAAACACCTTAAATAGTTGGGTATAATAATTTATTAATAAAAAATAAGATATGTATTCCATAATTATGAATTTGGAAGTATATATCATTATATTCCTTTTTTTATTCCTTTCTATCTATTAAAAAACAAAAATACATCTCATACAAACATATAAACTACTGCCTCCTAAAATACATCTTTAAATTTTCACGACCTCCATTCATAGATAGTAATTAAGATGTATTTCATATTAAAAAAATAGTATTTTAAAAAAATTTAAGGTTTTTCAAAGATAAATATTGTATTATATTAATTTTTCCTTAAATTAGAAATTAAGAACATATCTCGTGTTTCTTGTAGACTATTATCTCTATGGATGACATGTTTTTTTTATCCTCTCTTCTTTCATTATTAGTTATAAAAATATTATAAGGGTTAAATATTATGACAGTAATTATATTATAACATATTTAATATTATGTAATGATGATTTAAAAATGAATAATTATTATATAGTAATCTGTTGATATCTATAAATTACCAAAAAAAAACTTTCTATTGATTTCATCTTCGTGAATCATATCTGAAAAATAATGGAATGATTTTGAAAAATTACAATTAATGAGACAATATCAATGTGAGTACATTTAATGATATATGAATTATGAAACTATCTCAAATAATGATTATTGACATCAACATTACAAAACTCATATGAAGCAATCATGGTTATTAACATCTGATGATGAAAATAATAAATAACTAGAAAATGAATTTTCGATGGATAGATATAATTAAGGAGTATAATAGGTACTATATATTAATAAGGTATTGAAATAAGTTATTAATATGTTTAAGTGTATTAAACAAGAGGATAATTCACTTTCATAAATGATAGGAGTTAAGTTAAGGTTTTCTCATCTCAAAATTTTATTCTATTCCAGATGATTCCTATTATACATTAATGTTATTTTATATTTATACCAAGATATAAAAAGAGAAATGAATTAATAATGAATTATTAAAAATATATAGATTATGATAAGAATGAAAATAAAAATAAAAATACACAATAATTTTATTATCCAAACAAACTTCCAAACATCACCAAATGGTCAATACTCTGCCTCAATAGGTGATTAATTTTAATTTATTTAGTGAATGTGAAGATAGGGTTATAGGGTTTTAATATTTTAATTGAAAAAATTAAGTCATAAGAAAATATGAATATTAATCCACATGAATATCTATTAAAAAGATTGAACTATATTATCCTATAGTTTAATGATGCTTTCACCACAAATTCTTATATCTTATTAGAAAATATTAGAATAATTGAAGTTTACATGAGAGAGTTATGACCATATAATTGTTTTTCAGTCAATATTGATTACTCTAGAACAAATTTAAATTTAGGGCCCTTGATATCGAAGGAACATTTTGACCTAGGTCATGGATTTCAATGAAAAACTATTGGCCTTGGTATTTAGACTTATTTTAATCAATTTAAAATAAATATTCCACACATTGAAATTTTATATGATAAAAATACAAGATTATGATTGAAAAGGGTAAAACTGGAATTTCCATGTGGTTTCATAATTCATGATATAATTATAAATTATCTATAAATAAATAAATAAATAAAGAATTATAAATTAATATAAAATATGAATATTACATTTAAAATTCTATAATGAATCCATTTTTCCAATGTAAACGAATGTATCCATTAGATCAAAATTTATAATGGTTACCTAAGAATTAAAAAATTTTGTGGGATTTTAAATATGAAAACTGAAGTTAAAAATATGAAAATGTTTTCTTTTTTACTTGTTATTTTTATTTTACAATAGGTTAAACCACTTTTGAGGAAAGTTATTAGTTACAATATGTGTTTCTCATTTTAAAATTCCCCTCTCCGAAACATGCTTCATATGATGCACTAATATAATTTTATATGCAGTACATACTACCTCATTAAATAATTATATGATTCTATTTCTATTAACTATATATAAAATTACAAATTGTGGCCTATATTTCATGATCATTATTTGAAAATATTACCAAATATTTAAGTATTTTCACATTCTCAATTTCCATTATTTTGTTATGATATAATTTCTTGAATTTTATGCTTATAAATTGAACAAAATATATGTTATGATTGAATTATATTTTACTTTATCTTATTTTTTTGGGGATTTACATATATTCCACATATAATTCTTTTTGAAGTATTTTTATTCCAATAATTGTTCATTGATGGATTCTTATATTCACAAAAATTTTACATGGTTAAGAATAATCCAAATCCTATTTAATGATTATTTATTTTCCATATCCATATTATCTTTTTCGAAAAATGTTTTAATTTTGTTACTTTGGATGCCAAATACGATTCATCCCATGTGAGAATTTTATTTCACTTATCCCCCTTCCAAAAGAATATACCATCGTTGTTGCGATGTGAGTTTTAATAAATGTAACGTAAATTTTTGAAAATGATTTTCCTTTCACAATATGCTATTTTTTATTCCATTTTATATTTTCTTTCTTATCCCTTATTTATTTAAAAAAACAATTTACACTATTTAAATAAAATTTTATAATGTTCCTCTGGTAATATTCTTGAGAATTATATTTAAAAATTTCTTATGACCTTATATTCTATCAACATTGACAATGTTTTTAAAATTTTAAAGGAATATTGTTTTATACTAACACATTTAACACCACATTTTTCAATTTTGTTAAAGAAACTTGAACCCCTAGATTTATAGTTTTTCAAATTAAATTTCTATTCTATTTGTTTTATAAGTATTTTTCTTAAAAGGTTGCTAAAAATTTTAAGGTAATTTTTGATCATTTCTCTATGTAAACTTTTTATTCAAATTTAAAAATATTTTTCATCTATTTCAACATCCTAATACATTTCATACATATCATGTAGGATGTGATGTAATTATACCATCCACCTTGATTCTATGAATTGATGATGATATTTTTCTTCCAGTTATTGACTGGGGAAATTATTGGAATAATTTATGTTTATATTCTAATCCAATTGTTAATTTATTATTATGAGAAGTTGATTTCATATTTTTTTGTTAAATATATATGGAAATAATTGGATATGTGTAGTTTAAGAATGTTACATAGAGTTATATAGCCCCTTGATGCTTTATTAGGTATAATGAGATAAAAAAGTTTTTGTTTTTGTGTTAGAAAATATATTTATCGATGACATCCTAATTATGGTCATTATAGTAAGAATAATTACTTAGATGTGGTAATGGTATGAATAATACCTTTAATTCAGTCATAACAGTAATAATTATTTCTCAGATATCGTATAGTGATTAGAATAATACATTAGAAACAGTCATGATGGTGAGAATAATTCCTTTCACTTAGTCTTGATAGAAATAATAATGCATTGTATAAGGCCTTATTAGTATTATTATGACATTTGAGATTATTCATTTCACCAATATGAAACTATTTTATATTATCCAAGAATTTTTTTTTATTTTTGTACTATCTTTGGATTTATTTCAAACTCATGTGATGAGTTATATGGATTTATTCAATTTATATTATCATGGTATATTATTTTTTCATTATTTATTACATGATAGATTTAAATATACACAGAAACATACTGAGTGTTTGAGATAACCCTTCTTATATTTCAATTTCAAATGGTTTGAAAGAAGTGTAATTAATATGATATGTCTAGAAGGATATTATTTGGGGTGGATTTTTGAAGAGTTGTTCAATATTGATGGTAAAATAAGAAATTATTAGTATAATGGAAAAATATCTAGAGGATCATAAAGATAGTAATATAGTAATATAAATTTTATTCATGAAACACGAAAACTATAATCCAGAAAGGTAATTAGTGTGCAAGTGACTCAATATTTACTTTTGATTTTTTAATAATGGATATCTAAACTTGAGTCAATTTATTTTTTTTCAAATGCAATATAGAAATATTTTGTTCATTCATAACATATTTAAGGAGTGTGGGGGTTGGGTGACACACATGACTTCTAGTGCATATAACTTCATGTTTTCCCTCATTTATATATCAATTATATCATATATACACTTCCACCAGACCAAGTTTTCTCATTTTCTATTTTTCTTTAGGCCTTTGTTCAATCATATTAAAATTTTGGATTGTTAATTCCTATGATCACTTTATTATTAGTTCTTGAAATCACTTTATACTCATGATTTGAATTCTTTCTAACATGATGGTTTTTTTAAAGGTGTTTTTTTGAAATTAAAATTCATAAATATTAATTCTTGAGGATTTTTTTATGAAAATATAGAGTTTTTCTCTTCTATACTAGCTAATTTCCTTGGTTTTAGGAAACTTTTAGTTGGGTAGAACTAAATTAATATGAATATATGTGATTTTTCTATGTTCATTGTATAGTGAAATAGATTCTTCTAATACAATTACAACTGATCCAATTGAATATGGAATCTGACCATTAATGGTTTTATTATAAAGTATACCACATGTTCAATCACCATAACAAGAAGATATATAATTTTGAACTTGAAATTTCTTAATATTTTTAATAGTTTTTTATTATTAGAGCACATCCAATTGTATTTTCATTTTGAGTGTTTCTTCTAAGAATTTGGTTCAGAGGTTGTCAATGTAAAAATATAATAATTTATTTTTTATTCATTTAATTTCAGATCTTCCAAGAATGATGGATTTGGTGGAGTGACATAAAGATTTATATAATTTTTTCATCATCAGAATATAGTGTGTAGAGGTAGATTATGAAATTATTTGGTTAATTGATGGATTTTAATAGTTGGATATATCCAATCTTCTTGTTTTATTTGTGAAATTATATATTCTTCTGGGTTTAATCGAGGTATTATAACATATTTGGATAAGGAAATTTAAATTATTTAATGTTGAGGATACTTTCAAATATGTTTATGATTGTTATTTTTCTTTGCGTAAAATATTAATTTATAATATAAATAAATGGGTAATTTATTTGTTAATCTATTCACCATGTTTTATTTTATTTTAACTACACTAACTAAATTGATTTGTTATATTTTGTTTTTATAGTATATTTTTTTATGATTAAAAAAATTATAAAAAAATAAATTTATTCTATTCTTACTTATTTAAACTATTATTATATGGGTTTATAATCTATTGATTGACCAGAACATTTTGGTTTTTGTTTGTTCTAATACATGGTTTGGATATAAATTATAACTAATGTTTTTGTCAACAATGAACCCATCTTATTGTTTACCTCATTTTCTAATGTTAGAAAATGCTTGTTATGAGAGAAGATACATATATTTTATTAGGATCTTATCATGGTTCTCTAAAAAATCAATATTTTTATGGTGCATTAATATAGTTATAGTGGGATTTAGGTGGTCTCTAGAGAAGAGACTGTTCAAAGTGTGTTTCTCTCTCTTTTATGTGTTCTATATATGTTAAATGTAGTGATTGAAGCCTTTAATTAATTTAGTAATTTGATTGTTTGTAGATTTAGTTTTAAAACTAGATGTATGGATGTAGATCTCTCACCAATCACTTGTTATATAATTAAACAATTTATTCCATTTCACTCTCTATAATGAAATGAGATCTCACTGATCACCATCTCAAAATTGTTTCATCTTGAATAAATAACTAAAATGATCATTGTATCCATTTTTATTTCCTATATAAGTGATTATATATCTATAATCACTATCATAATAACCCATTATTACCTATTTCCAATACTAAAGTAAATCTAAGTGACCTATGTATGAAATTTTGAAACAGATATAAAGAATATTTTAAATAAAAGATCAGTATAAACCTCAAACAGATTGAATTATTAAACACTTAAACCAAAATTAGTAGAATAGATTTTAAAATTAATTATTAAAATTTATTAATAGGTAATGTGGATATTTTCCTAGTCTTGACCACTAATGTCCAAGGGTGATGTCATCAGAAATATTGTTTCAAATGAAATAAATGAAATAAAAACATTTTCCCAAGTTTGATTTTCTCCCATGAAAACGTAGTGAAAATTATTGTTCATATATAAGCGGAAAAAGTTTTATTTTTTGGTTTAGTTTCTCTCACGTGAAAAATATGGGCCATTAATACCTTATATAACGATTATTAAAACTTCCACGTATTTTTAATTTTTACTCCTTCACCGATTTCTGCCACATGTATAATATTGGGGTCATGATGGTTTGAATTGGGTTCCTATTGAATCTTTAACTCAAATCACAGTATTCCCATGATCTATGAATTCATACTAAACATGATGATCTCTATATGGTTTTTTTGTTAGGGATCTACATGATTTAGCACAATTGTGAGAATTGATTTTTATTTTAGGAATAACTTTAATATTTTGGGTATTTGAAATTTTAATACCTAGAATTAATGATCCTAATAAAATTTCGAAGTGTAGTATCACACATATGTTTATTTATTTGACATTTACCTTTAGAAATTAAAGTTTATGCTAACTCATTTGACACTTATATTGGACAATTCACCCATAATAAAGGCCTTCAGCACACCCATAATGGTACATTATGATACCTACGATGGAAAGAAATTTACAAATTTAATATCCATAAAACATAAAATAAAAACCACTAAACGTACATATTATTAGTTAAGAAATATTTGGGTTCTGAAATAGACCCACAATTAGTAGTTCCTTTCAGATAATCATCCCTAAACAAAAAAAAAGAAAACAAAAATTGATATAACTATGTTTCTATGTGATTTTGAAATTTTTAAAAACATTTTTAAACAAATATGTAGGATTTTATCAATTAAAATCTAGAACCAAGATTAAGATATGGATTATTATTTGTTTAGTGATGCTTAACCAAGAAATGTTCCATCCCAGGAAAGTAGGAATCCCCCTAGAAATAATTGTAACCGTAAATGTTTCGAAACAACATTTTGTAATTCATCTGTCTAGATTATCTAATTCCTATTTGATGACTAAGACACACAAAAACTTGTGAATGTGTTGAATTAGGAAGTTTATCACCCCCATTTTGAGGTATGTTCCATTTTATCCAACTTACTTAAGACTCTATATATGTATTGGTTGGTTTTAGGGAGCTTTGGTGATTTTCTCATAGAGTTTGGGAGTTGTTGTATAAATTTATTTTTAAAATGGGTAATAATAGGCCATGATGGTGTATGTGTTCTGAATTTTGTTATTATTCTATTATTATGAAACATGGGGAGGACAAAACATTTGAATTCCTGGAATGGTAGGGGTCATGTGACCGTAGGAGGATCATTGTGAAACAAGTCCTGAAATCCCTCACCACATTGTGGTGTTTTAGAATGATGAGGATAAACAATTCAATTATTATACTAGGTCATGGTGGTTTCTCATTTCATGTCAGCTGTATGTTGGCCTATTGAAGGAACCAAGACCATTGTGTCTTCAATAGGCTATGAGGGCTATTAATACCATTTTAAATATTCAATTCAACAAGTCCATTTTTGGGATAGGAGTGAGGTGTCCTGTTATAATGTGCCGAGGATGGTTTTTATGTTTTGTTTGTCTATAAATCACATAGTATAACCTCTTATACCCACAACTCCTTATTGTTTTTAAAACAATTAAAAAAATAGTTCTCTTTTGGATTTTTGGTATCAGATGGATTATCTATTTTCTTAGTGCTTTGGGTGAGCACTTTCTCTTTCTCTGTCATTCAAACATGCTAAAATAATCTTAAGAGGTTGGTGGATTATCTGCGAGTCCATTTTTTTGGAATTTAAAGACTTTGATTTCTAAAATATCTTTATATTATATTTTAATTAAAAACCCTGAATATATTCTTTTTTGAAAATATTGGTTTATTTGGACATAAGTAATTGTTACTTTTGGTATTAAATATATTTCTTTCTAATAAAATATTTTTTTAACCTCATGGAAGCCTCATTATAATGGTTTAAAAAAGAAATTTAAATTTAATGGGTTTTTTGAAAATAATGAAAAATTGTTGGTTTTGACAATAATAAATATTTAATATAGACTTAAAAGTTACAGAGGTGAGTTTTAATTTTACATTGTGTGAGGCCTTTTTGGTATAGACTTGATTTTCAATGCCAGACATGGGGCACACAAGGATTATCACCTTATTAAAATTAGTGAATGTGAGAAACTGCTCATGGGTATGGTACTATCATTCAAAATACATTTGGGCGTGTTTTTATGAAACATGGGATGTGTATTCTATATGGAATGAAAGAACCAACAAGGTTATTTGGTTCAATTTTTTTCTTAAGCTATATTTTTTTGGGGAAATTGATTTGATAATGTCACCTATAGTTTTATATAAACAATGTTATAACCTTGTTCCAGTCATAGTGGTTTATGTTATAAAGTCACATGGTGATGGATAACTTGTTATTATTACTCATAGCCTTTTTATGCAATTTGGTGTTTATGATGGGATTTTTTATTATGCTACAAGTAAGGAAAGGATATCTTATTTGACTAGTGGATCATCATGACTCCTCTTTATTATGATGGATGTTTAGAGCATGGAGTTTCTCTCATGGAGTGGTTCGAGTTATTTTACATTGGTGTTTCTACATCAGGATGCACATTCGTTTTATGGAGTCATATTCTATAAATTTTCACTACTAATATGGGTTTCTAGATTATTTCTATCCCTTTTATTCTTATTATTTATACTCATAAATTATAAAAATTATTTTTTTCTTTATTTTGTTATGTTATTTGTATTTAATATAAATGGTAAAATCCTCCCCATTGATTATGTAAGACCCTGGAAATTAATTCCAGAATTTTCTGTCTTGGTGATATCACCTAAGGTCAGTGGCACCTCTGACCCTGTGTAAGAAAATATACTGGGTGGGGATGTTACAAATTGTATCATTCATGGTCGGTCTGTCATCTTAGAATATTAGAAAATATGTATGAAATGAAAAACATGAAATAAATAACATAAAAATACATAGATAACCTATTTATTCTAAGCTTCATGTTACTAGGGTGGATCATCTATAAATAAGGTGCTTTAGACACCCAGAGGTGTGTTGTCATCTCATCACCATTGGTTTATCCAATCATTGTGATATATCGTGAATTAATAATGATACTTTCAACAAGGACTATATTTCTTACATTCCATTTGACAATTTTTGGAAATTGGTTATAATGAACGACGCTTTTAAGGATTTTAAATATTAAAACCCTTTAGTTTATTAATAAGTATATACCAATTAGTCTTTTGAAGACTAAATCGTAATGAAATCATTTAGGTGACCTTGAAAACCATTATAGGTGGTTAAACATAATTTGGTTGCACAAAAAAAAAGTGAAACAATAGATTTTTCAGATCATTTTTCATGATCTACCTGATATTGATAATGTAAATCAAAATGATAAACCACAAAAAGAAAATCATTCAATTTAGTTTCAAGAATAGAATCCACCAATATTTTCGTGTGATTCCAAATCTAAAGATGTAGAATTTAGTGTTAAGAGAATAAAATATAATTTTTGTTTCCATGGAATCCAAGATGATCTAAAAATCACGTAATAGTCTATATACTAGAGGATCTTATATGCGACTAGTGAGATTTAGTTATCTATGCTAAAGTCGACCAAGTATTTTCAGGGAAAGTATTTGATGAATTATTCGAAATAAATTAATTCCCCATAACTTCATTATAACCGTAATGGTAGATTTATTTAGTCTAAAGAAGAAAAATATAGAGGTTATGGAGTATGAAACTATGTTTTTGAACTTAGATCAATTTTCACTAGATTTAGATAATTGTAAATCACCAAATTCATGTATATTTGAATCTGTATTGTGAAATTATATTCATTCTATGATAGATATGATCTATAAGATTGAATAAATAAATAAGGTTAATATAGAGATGATGGTAGAAATAGATATGACTATAAAACCTATGTTAGGATGTACATTTGTCTTCAAGATAATAGGTGTTAACTCTAACTCTATAACCAAGCATTAGAGGGAAACCAACTTCCAAGGTCATAGTTCATCCAATAATGAAACAACTAGATCATTTTTATTTCTTCAAAGTCCATATCTCATGTATAACTATTTCAAATATTGTTCTCTTGAGTATATTAAGTGAGAATTTATAGTACCATATAGACCATAAAAAACTATAATAATTTTGGACTTCTCTGTTGTTCATACTATAACACTAAAAAGTTGGCTTCTAGAAATACGTCTCATGTATCTCATAAATAATATGCTTTAATAGGCTAGGAATACAAAAATTGTTCTCATAATAAGAACAGAGTAAACCATGGAAATTATATAAATACCCAGACTTCTTATGCATCTTAACAACAACATAGAAGTAAGTAACTAGGGAGAGTGAGTAAGTAGTATGGAGATGATAATATGGTTATGAAAGACCATTAAATTTATTTACCATTTGGTGTAATATTATACTTATATTAAATTATATTCAAATTATATATGAAACTAGTTCATCCAAATATTTTACTTTTTGTTTTTTCGTTTTTCAAATAGGGTTATAAATTGATATGTTTCTGCATGTGATATGTTTCTAGACACCTCTATGAAATATTATTCAATGATAATTAATGATTTCCAATTTATTAGGATTTTATTTTTTGTACATGGATGTATTTAGATTGATCATAGGAATAGATTAATTTGTTCTTTAATGGCCTATATCAATTGCTATGAATGATGAGTAAATATTACATCTCCAAATGGGATGATGGATATATTTAAAGGATATTCTCACATGATGGTAGGAAGAGAAGAATATTTATCAACAATGTTGGAAATATTTCTATTCATTTTTTTTAAGTCACTTTGGGGACTAAAGGCATAATTTAGAATTAAAATTTTATTACCATTTTAGATCACTATTCTGAGGTGTTTCATGTTTTAGAGAGTTCTTTCATCAACCATTATTGATTTATTCACATGAAGTCCAGTTAAATAATATTCAAATATATATAGAAGATATACAATTTTTCCCTTTATATGAAATCATTCACTAATCATGGAGCTATTATCTTCACTAATTACTCCAACATTTCCAACTAAACTCAAAATATATTTAGTATAATCTTATTGAAAAAAATACAACATGATTTATCAAAATGCATTGAGATTTTCAATATTACCATTTATATTTATTTACAATAACCATTTAAAAATTTAATTCAACGTAAAGTAAATATTTATCTATCTTCCCATTTATGGACAATAAATACAATGGTTTATGATTAGGGGATAATTAACTTTATTTTCATGATTCAACCATCACTATAGTTTCATCTTCTCATATTTATGTTCCTTTTCACTAAATTAAGAACTTGATTTACTTGAGAGATGTATTAAATCACTTTTCATAAAATAATGACCTAAAAATTACCCAACATCAAGTCTATGTGATAATTGTTTTTTGAATAAAATTAGTGAAATTAATTTTAATATCAAAGTTGTATATGCACATTTCACCATGTGATAACACCCAAAAATCTTCTTTAGGGGGTTTTTCAAAATATTTTTAACTTTTTTTTTGTATATAACAATCCAAATAGATATAAAATATTCATACCCAATTAGGTTTCTCAGCTTTCAATTTTTTTATTATCATTAGATAATGAATTTATCCACCTTAGTAACAGAATTCAATATTTATAAAAAATATAGGGAGAATTTGATTAACATACAACATTAATGATAGATTTTAGAATCTAGAGATTCAATATTTCAAATATCAACATCTAGAAATATGACAACTAATACTTCAACTCTCATATTTTCTAGAATATTCATCCTTTTACCTTAATATAAAAAATTTATGAAATAAAAAATTCAAAAACTTATCAAAATTCATATTTACATGATATATTGGATTCTAGAAGCTATTTAACTCATATCTACCTTAATTGGTAAACTCCATTGATCTAATTCGTCATGACTTAACCATATGAAGTGTTGCAAGGGGGAATAATTATAAAAATTTAATCACTCTAAGATATCTATATAATCTTTTTATAAAGTGTACATATATTTCCAAATCACTGAATGATATTTCCAGGAATTGAATACACATTTAATTGTTACAAAATGAAGAAAAACATAACATATATGGGAATAATATGATTCCTACCATGATTTTTAGGTAAATAAACAATTTTTAGATATATTTCTCAACCCAAAGACTTATTTTAATTTAAATCCATATTTATATAAACTCTTATTACATATAGTTTATTTGATTTTATCAGAATAAGCTTCCATAAGAATTATGTTATTTTTACTTTCATAAATTTATTTTTATATGGAATAGACTCCTTCACATAAGCTAGTAAGGAAAATTCATTCTTTTGTGTTTGATCCAATTTCCTTGATAACTCTAATTGGGATTGATGGATAATCATAAATTGTTTAGGAATGTTTAAAAAATATTTGGTTCTTCCACATAACTTCTCATATATTATAAACTCATCATTATTTAGATAAATCTAGAGAATTTAAACTATTTTTAATAAATGTATTGCACTAAACCAATGTTTTTATTTCATTCTTAAATTTTTTTAATTTATTTCTCTAGATTACTTCCTTTGACATTAATTAATAGGGATTTATTATAACTATCCATGATATATAATTTACTTTTATAATATAGTTATA
Source organism: Viscum album (assembly GCA_963277665.1). Lineage (NCBI taxonomy): Eukaryota > Viridiplantae > Streptophyta > Magnoliopsida > Santalales > Viscaceae > Viscum > Viscum album. The sequence goes on from OY728159.1 coordinate 1,225,493,297, forward strand.
ATTTATTCCACGTATCATATTTTAACACATTCTTCTTGGGCGTGTTTTATTCAAATTTCACCATTTTCTTAGGCCCCAAGTTGAACTTATCATATTTCTTCCTTTTGTTTCTAAAATATCATGGTATTATTATTTCCCAAATATATCAATAATTATTAACAGATATAAAAAAATTATCATCTTGTTTACCACTTTAGTTAAATAAATTATATAAATTATCAATATATTTAAATCTATTTTAATTATACAGAATTACCATTTTCTGTGCAAATTTCTTTAATTATATATAATTTTTTATGGCTTCATCATTTTCACCACTTAACTTAGGATTTATTTTTCTTTTAAATTATTGAAATATTTTTCCATAAAGCTATATCCTTATACCCAATATTTTCAAAACACCAAGACTATACAATAAATCTTTATTTCTTTTTTTTTGAAATAATATACAAAATACGAGTACCTTTATATTTTTATTCAAATACTTATTATTTTTTGATATCTTATTAGGGGGAAAATTATTTCTCCTTATAACATAAAACTTTTATTATATAATGAATTTCTCACAAATTTTATCATACCAAATGGACAAATAATTTATGTTGAAATTTTCATTGAAACAATACTGTTGGAGACTGCTTTTTTTTAATTATGGAATACATTTTTCTATGAGCTTATAATAGATTTATCCTAATATGTTTTCACAATATTATATATTATATAATTTTTCCTTTTTTATTATTAGGCTGTTTATAAAAAATAAATGGAATGAACTATTTTTTAACTTTTAATAAAGGCTTAACTTGTGTACTTCCACATTACTTTTTTTCTTAATTTTATATACATCTCAAGACACATTATGTTATGGGTATTTTTATCAGAATTTTCTGAAAAAATTATTTCTTCCGAAAATATATTCATCTTATAAATGTGAACTTAATACATCTTAAAATTATTTGTATATAATTTTAAATCTTCTTTGTCATCATTTCATTAATTTCAAACTAACATATTTGACATTCATATAGGATTTGACAGTTTTTTCCAACACATGGAAGTATCCATCTTGAATTTCCCTTAAATTTCTCATACAATCAAATATCCTTCACAATTAATATTTATATAGGGATAATTCTTAATTTTGAAGTAAACTAGTTTATTTTATTTCTTAAACGTGTTGAATGAGTGTTTTAACTTTTAAAAATTCTTAATCAATGATAAATTCATAGATTCCTAAACTATTAATAGGATTGTTTTATCATTATATAGTTATATGATAAACTCAATTGTATAAGTAAGAAAATTTATTATTAAATTTATTCAAATAATAATTTAATATATATAACAAATTATTAAGTGATACAATTACTACAAACTCATCATAGCCAAAAGATTATTTTTCAATATAAGAATTATCATCTAATGTGAATAAAATATAGGAAAATTTATTAACTTTAATCAATGGTGAATCATATTTCTATTTTCTTTGTCATGTAGTATTAGTTAATTTCATATCCTCTATATTGTTCCTATTTTTATTATTTTTGGAAAACATCCCTCCTTTCTAGGACAAAATACTTATTATTTATATAAGGCATCTTATTAACCTCTTGAAATTTTCAATACTTTTATAATATATATTAAAAACTAAAAAAGATGCTATTAGTAGTGTACATGTTTTCACTAAAACCAATTAAAGCACCTAGTGATATAGTTTATTAATAATTCAGTGGGGATGGGAGATACATTTAGATATAAATTGCCAAATTATTTTCCCACTTCAATTATTCAAACATATTCACGTCTTAAGATGAAAGGATATCAAATAAATTATCTATAAAATTAAAAACATATGAAATTAAAAATAAAATAGAGCACAAAAATGATATTTTTATATGGTTTAACTCCAATGTGGTTGGATTTGTCATTTCCCTGAATAGGTCATGTCTGAGAGACAAAACTTCACTAATATCCAAAAAGTGAATACATGTGGTGGAAAGGTATCACACTTATCCCCTAATTATATCATCTAAAAATCCTAAACAATCTCTTAATAGTTCATTTATATAAGTTCATATTGGTTATTAATGGTTTTCATAAACTCACATAATGATCATGAAATCCCATTATCTACAGGATGACATTGCAACAAAATTTAGTTCTTATTCCATAATAATGGTCTTCAATTGTTAATAACTGATCAAATTCCACTATATACACTTTTTTTTACATTCTATCAAAATAAAAAATGATAAAATATAGATAAATCTAGTATCTATAATTTTTATTATTATAACACACTATGAATTTTTAAAATATGTAGATATATTTTGAAATAAATAAACATCCAAAACATTTCATAATTCCAAATCAGTTGGAATCTATAACATTTTCAATTAGGATTAATCTTATATATGTAAGAAATAATTTTACTATCTTACTATGTTACAAAACATATTTGATGTCTTAGAACCTGTAGGATAGACTCAGTTCTTCTTTAGCATAAATTATATTCTATAACATACATGCTAGACTCGTTTCTTCAACTCAAGGATATTCTGGAATACATTGGTTGACTTATCTATATGTAGTCAATATCTTCTCATCACCATCATTTGATCTATTAGAAAGATATATCCTCCTTTTATACCTTGTTTATAGAGATTAAATAATCATGATATAGGGCAGTATGTCCCTTGATAATTCCTTAATTTTAATTTCCCACTCTCTTAATTAATCACTCTTTTTTATTTAACGCTTCTGAAATACTCAAATAGACCTAGAATTATTTTCATTAATAACTCTATCAACCATATTAATCAATTATTATATTTTTTTCATGAATAATGACTTATAACTCATTATATTTAGTCCAATTAAGAATAGAACAAGATCATCACATATATTTTTCAAACCCAGTAAACCATTATTATATATCTTCTGGTTGATCTTTTGAAATCTTATGGTTATTATGATATAGGATTTAAATATTCAAACATAATCTGAATAATCCCCTATATATCTAGATGTTTTATTTTAGAATATCTTATAAATTACCCAAACTCTTTATAATGACATACCAAACATATTATACAAAAAACGTCCTCATATATTTGAATCTTCATAACTTGTTATCTTCTAAACTTTTGATTTCAGACTTCATCAACTTCCATATATATGAAATTAAGAGAATTATCATATTGAAACGCCATCCCGGGAAACCTAATCTCACAATTAAATAATTTTTTATCTTTTAGGGTAAGTCTTCAACATCAGTTAATATTTTGGAATTCACTACTTTTCCTACTTACTGACATTCTCAACATCTTCTAAATTGATCATTATCTTTTTATAATATATAGAACACATAGCTCCTACAGATTCCACTTACGATCTTCAATATTATCCATATAATAAATTCTTCAGATTCCATACAGGCTATAATTCCCAAATATTTCAAAATATATTTATCTTATAAATAAGAATTGTTTTGAACAGTTTGTTTCATAGGCAACACCGAACCAAAACAAACCCTAATCCATATTATTAAGATAATGTTTTTAATATTAAGCATGACCATTATAAATATAACTGTTGAATTTAAATGAATAAATAGAGTTAACTAAATTATTATGTATATATATGTGTTTAGAAATAAAAAATACTCCATTTTTAATACTAATTCATATTTAAAATTTGGTTATTATATCTAAATAATTACTAAAATCATTTTATAATAAAAATATATTTTTATAAAAATAATATCTTTATGCTATATAAATTCAATTTTAAGAGGCTAATGTTATTATGGTTTAATAATGAAAAAATATATTATTTATATGAATATTATATTAAAACTAAATTAATTAGTCGATTATAGTAAATAAAAATAAAAATAATTAATATTTTAAAAGTTGTTTTCCTATAAAAAATATAATTAATTTTTATATTTTGATATAAAATTTAAGTTAATTAATATAAGTATTTGAATCTAAAAAATTAAATCCATTTTTTACTCAACATGATAATTTATATTCAAATAAAATTTTGGGATTTTCCTAAAAAGTTTGATTTTTAGGTGAATAGTAAAAAATATGGTTTAACAAAAAATGAGACTTTTTTTTAGATCATTAGCAATTAAAAATGAAATAAATTTTTATAAAATAATTTACTAATAAAACATATATTTATTAGATAATATAATATATTTTAAAATTAGAAGGTTAAATGAGTAGCCTTTGTTTTATGTTTTAGAATTTAGGTTATATTTTATCCAAAAACTATTTTTCTGCTATATGTATACATGTTATTTTGAAATTAAATTATAAAAATTTTAGATTTTTAATAAAATGAAATGGTTTATATATTTTTTAAAATAATAATTTTTTGGTCTAATATTATTAATTTTATTTCTATTTATTAAAATAAGTTATGAAGGTTAAAAAAGAAGTTACTCTGATAATATTTGATTAAGGTAAAAAGTTTAATAACAGTAAAAATTCTGAAAATATCTAGAAAATTATATATATTTTTTATATATAAGAGAAACATTGACAAAAAATAATATCATAATTAATATTATCCACTTTTAGAGCTACTTTCCATTGAAATATACATAAGATTATTATAATGTTAGGGGTATTTATAAAAGTGACACCACCTTTTCGTATAAATGGAGCCCTTATATACTCCAGTTATCAAAACATCACCATCCATTTAGAATAATAATATTCTTCCCAAAACACTTCACAAATATATTTACCATGTTATAGAGTTTCTAGTCTCACCATAAGTCTATTCTATGGAGGCTAAATGATTTTTCCAAAAGAGTATGGTAAAAAATAATAATCACTCAATTTTCATTTAAATTCTTTTATTTTTTTCTAAATCCTCTAGAGATATTTTATATTTAATAAAATAATAAAATAAGTATTATAGGTTTATTTAAATTTTATTTTTTAATTTTTTAGTTATTTTTTCCTTTCCTCTCATATATCCAGAAGATGAAAATGTTACACATGTGTATTTGTGATGTACTGCCTATGTGAACGACATGCTTCATTTTTCATCAATGACTTAAAAAATTTTTTTTATAAGAATATATTAGTGAATAAAAATAATATTTAGTACATAATTATAATTCTATAAATATAAATCATTATCCTTGTTTATTTTTATCCATCTATCAAAAAATGAAAACATCACCAACGTGCACATGGGGACTACCACATGCGTGAATGAAATATTTCATTTTTCACCACAATATTTCATGAATAGTTATAAAAATGCATTTTATATGTAAATATGATTTTTTATGTATTTAAGGTTTTATAAAAGTAAACAAAAAACTCTATTTAAAGTCTTATCTTTTGGAAAATAAAAATGTTACTCATGTTACGTGAGGACTCTACCTCTATGAATGATGTATTTACTTTTTCTGCTAAACATTCATGGATGGTTATAGAAATAAATTTATAGTTAAATATAATGATAATAATTATTTTATATATTATTTAATATTCCTAATGATTACACTAAAGTTAATAATTATTATAAGGTAACAAAATGATATTAATAAATTAGCTAAATTAAGATCATTACTGATTTCATCTTCCCTAATCATTACTAAAACTAACATGGAATAACAGTAGAACATTATAAATCACAAGGGTGATTTTATTATAGTACCTTGAATAATTTATAAATTATGAACATGTGTTAATCAATAAATATTGATATCAATATTATGAAACTCTTACAAAACAATCAATATTATTAATATATGATGATGAAAATTAACAGTAAATAGATAATGAATTCATAATAAATGATCATAATGGCATAGTATACAAGTTAATAAAAATTAATAAGGTTGTAAAATTAGTTTTTAGGATATTTATGTTTTTCGTAGAAGAGGAACAAATTCTTTCGTGAAATCCAGGTGTTATGCAAAGAGTTTCTCTTCTCAAACTTTTCCGCTTTGATACATGCTTCATATTATTCACCAATGTTCTTTTAAATGGTGTATATAATACATATTTCAAATATAATTTAATTATTTTATATATATTAATGGAATTTAATGTTTCATGTCATGTTATCTCTTTTAATATAATAATACTAAAAAGTTACCAATGTTGAAAGGGTTTATCAAACTCAATTTTCATTCGTTATGTTATAATGATTCTGGAATTTATTCATAAATTAAGAGTAAAATATAAATTATTATTGAATTATATTAAACATTATCTTATTATTTAATGGATTTATATTTCTTACTTAAATATTCATTTTCAAATTATTTATGCATCAATTATATTTCATTGATGGATTCCTATCTTCATAAAAATGAAATGTGATTATGTATAATCATCATCCCCATTAATGATTATTTATGTTCCATATCCATGTTATCTCTATCCAATTTTTCCACTATTATTTTTATACTATTATATGTTTGGCCCAATGTGAGCTCTTTATTTCTCTTTAACTCTTATTAAAAGAATGTTTCTACATTATTGTATTGATCTGGTTGTAAATATAATAATTTTAAAATATTTAAAATGATTTTTATTTTATTTTAAACTCCAAAATGTATTAAATAACAATAAATTATTTTAAAATTTTCATTATTTATTTTTAGATAATGTATTATATATTTAGTTTTCCCATATGCATGAAAACGATATTTAAAAATTTCTTGTGATTTTATTTTATATTAAATTTGATATTTATTAAATTGTATAAAATATCTTATTTTCCACACATAAAAAATTTCCACTACATTCATCAGTTTTCTTTATGAAATTTATTATATGAGATTTCATATTGCAATAAATATAATCATATTACATTTTTATAAAACCTGTTCTAACAAGTGATAAAAAATGCACACAATATTTTTTCCCTCTCTAGGTTAACTTTAAATTTTCATTTAAAAGTGTTTTTCATATATGTAAACATTTATTAATGTTTCTATTATTCAACTCGGAATATTATCAAATAATAACACCAATTTTTTATATGGACGGTTTATTATCCCGTTATTCCATTATTAACAAGTGAATTTTATATCAACCTATACTTTGGAAACCCAGACCTAGTAGTTCTAATACAATATTGGTACATAATATATGAGTTACCCACATGATCAATCTACTTATTATTATTTGATTACTAGATATATAAATAAAACAAAATTTAAAATAAAAGATACAACATGAACAAATTATGAGAACATAAATGTTCCTTCTACTATATCCTTGATAGTTAATCAAAGGTATCCTCTATGTTTCCCAAGGAATATAAGATAAATAAGGGTAATATTTGACTCTCAGTAAATAGTAGAATACGATGGAAGATTTCATATCATAGTCATCATGAAAGTGATACAGAAGGTATAAATATAGACCTTGTAGCTTTAATCAAAAGGATATAATGAAATTCTATATTGATGACAATAAATTAATAAAATGGATACTAGTAATACTTGATCTCTAACTGATGGAAAACATAATATAAAATGTCAACACATGATATTATGGCTTTAGGCCATGAAACTATCCTAATATGTGAAAATTTATACACTTTAAACCAAATAATATTTTCTCAAGAATCCTTTAGATGCATAAATGGGAAATATAATTCTTTTTATCACCCTCACCTAATTATGTATTGTGCATTTACCATAAAATTTATCAAGACCATTCATACCATTAACTATGAAACCTCTTGTTGAATAAGAATATATATATCCCTATGATGAGAAATAATGATAATAAATACTTCTACATTTAATATAACAATGTTCATATCTAGTAGAAAATCCATCAATAGACTTATAATCAGTGGGGTATCTTTAAAGTAACATGAAGGAACCTTGTCAACAATATATAATGTTGTGGGTAATTTTAATGTGTTGGAATATTGATAAAGGATACTAATTGGTTTCAATAGTATATATTGTTTGGAGAATAAAGATATTATTAGTAAAAATTCATCACCATGGTCCAAAAATTGCTTTTAAATATTCCAAATCATATCCCTCAGAAGTGTCTAGCTAGATGTGTTGTCTTAGACACACTGGTTTTCTATTAAGGTGATGACTGATTTGATTCTCAACCAACCCTTTTAGGGGTAATTATCAAGATGTTAATATATACCACACCTAGATACACATTTTTCTATATATACATGGATATACTTTCACAAAAATTAGACAAACATTTACTCTACCAACAATTTGGATTTGTTTTTCAATATAAAAAAGTTAAAGTTTTACAATGGTTATGGTAACTAATGAATAATAAAAATATAATGGAGAAATTACAATATATAATAAAAAATACCTTAATCCCATGAGTAATATGTTAAAATCATTCCATGTTATTATATTAACCACAAAAAAATAAATAGGTCCTGAATATAACAGAGGTTCCAAATAATGACGATTGGGACAAAAAAACCCTAATTAATGTTTGGGTAAAACTTCAATAAAAAATCATGAAATAGAAGTATGAAAATTAATCTTAAAATGCCATGAATAAATTAATTTTATGATATAACATCTCAAATTGTAAATGTATGAACCACATAATGGAAATTAGCTGTATAATACAAAACATGTATGAATGAGAGGAATTTGTTGGAAAACATCTTTCCTCTTGTCCTAACTACCATAAAAAAATTGAACCTACTGTATCATAGACATTGAAATTTTAATCACTAAATTAATTACCTTACTCATATCAATTTTCATTTATAGTATTTTTATATAGTCATTATGTATATTTATTCTACCTATTTTCCATATTTGGTGTTTAATGTTTTGAATGTTTGTATTATTTTCAGAATAGTGGTGTCCATTTTCATTATTATTCCAAATTTAATAATAATTATGTCATTAAAGTTATTTTTATAGGTGTTTCACACTTATTTATGAGGTTTTGAATCCCGTTAATCTGTTATTTATTCTTCATTTTTGATGAGGGAATCAATACCAACATATTTCAGTGATTTTTGATGATCAAAGTGTGTTTCGTTAATTAATGAATTAGATAACAATATATCATTTGTAAAAAACATAATTATTCAAAAAAATTATAATATTATTCCAAAAATTATGTTAACATAGTAACATATGAAATAAATTCATTTTCTTGTCCAAGTATACATTAATGCAGACCTAAATAAGAACATACCATAATTTAGTACATGATTAGGAGGTGATTTTTCATTGATATAATTTTATGTGAAGAATAAAGTTATTTTTTATTATTAGTGTTATATATCCTATTTTTAATGAATTATAAGAATAAGTAATTGATATGAAAATATTATATAATTTTAATTAAATATTTTCCTCTTTGCATATTTATTTTAAAGGATTTAATTAATTATGATCCTTTACAGATCATATCAGTAAGAATTTCTCAAAATTTTCAAACCAAAAACATTAATTACATCCAAAAAATAATATATTTCTCAGTAAATCTATTCTAGGAACCATCAATGATGTTTGAGGATGAAAAATTTATTTCGTTGCTTGAGGTGGTTGTAATCTGCACATACACATGAATGTCGATTTTGACTTTATTCATTGATGTGATAGAAGAATATATAATTATTATAACTTTAACATTGTAAATTAACACTATATAAATGACCAAAAAATCCTTATATTAGATTTTTCAAAAAAAATTCAATGAATTTAATTAATAAGAATACATAAATAGTTGATTATACTCACATTGGGGACTTGAATATTTCTTGGAAGTCTCCATTTAAATGATGTACATATGATAAATAATTTTGGAATAATTTTTTTTGAAAGTGGGATATGGTTCTAGGAGGATGAAATTTTATTATTTTCTTGAGGAAAGTTATAGTATAGGTGAGTCTTGAAGTGATGGAATTGTATCTCTTTTAAAAGTGATGAGTAGTTTTGTTTTGGTGGGTAACACTTAAATTTTCAAAAATGAAATGTTACTAATCTAGGTTTAATGAAAGAAATGGATAGTGTTGTGTACAATGATTTTTGGTCAAAAATAACTTCAACCACTCTGTTTTGATAAATATTTTATTGTTTTATGGCCATTTCTCATTAACTTATAATGTTTTTCTAAATTTACTTTCACACTGGTCATTAATTTTTAACCTTAATAATTAATTTTAATGAGTTTTATTTTTTATTTAACCTTTTTTAACTTATTTGATACATATAATTTTATCAAAAAAAATTATAAAGGAGAGAAATTATAATTATTAAATAATCACACATAATCACATAAAAACGTTTTTTAGAAAAACACTATTTTAAGCATTAAATTTATATATTAGATAAAACAATCATAGATATTCATTTTAAGGACCTAAATTTATCCATTATAAACAAAAATGGATATGTGGATTTCTTGGTAATCCTAAACCAGATCTCAAATTGGTAATAATTTATTGAAAGAAAATGTTGAAAAGGGTTTTTATATTAAAGTAACTTTTAATTAGGTCTATAATTGTTTACTATAAGTTTTCTAAGGTCATATAATATTTTCAAATATAAAATTTTATCTTATATTTATATTTTATTACTTATATATTTTTTAATCTTCTTGGTTATTGATATATAATGATGAAGTAATACATCTTTAATTTTTTTAGAACCATATATTTAACTGATAATTTACCTTTTAATAAAATATTAGAAAATAAAACTAAGAAAAACATGATAGTATGAATTTAAAAGTGATGTTAATATGGAAAAATTAATATTATAAAAAATATCTTTTAAATAAATTCTTGAATAATGGATCTTTTGAGTGGTTTTTATGTTATTGTTCAGGATATGGACCTTACCTGCTATGGTAGGATATTAAGTATTAAATTCTCATCACGTTAAATAATTTCATCCAAAAAACTGGTCTACATATATTGGATATTTAACAAATGTCGAGATTAATTCCTCATAGATTATTTAGGAACTATTATTAACTCATATATTTTGTGATTTCTCCCAAGGGATTTCACCAAAAAAGTAATTTTATTATAAAATAATTTCTTTATGACGTCAAGAATCATGGAAAGATAATCATTATAAGATAAGTTGTGATAAAATTTGGATATTCAATCCTCTTATATATGATTAAAAACGTGTATTTTCATTCCTCATATATTAGATCCTGCATGTATTTACTCAGAAATAAAACATGGATGAAATCATCTTCTTTTTAAATAATGGGGTTCATAACCAACTAATATGCTATATCTAGAATTATTTGTAGTATTTAAAAATTATCAATGTTCATGGGTCATAATTCTCCACTTTTAAAAATTCTTAAAACTCCCATACATAGTGACCCTTCAAGAATACATGGTCCTAAAATTAAAATTATATGTATTTCATAAAATTATAAGAATGAATATTTTTTGTTGTCTGGAATTATTTAAAATGATCATGAATGACTGACTAAAAATTAATTTTTTTGTTTAAAAATCACTTTTAAGAAAAAAAAGTGGGAAACCTAGTACAAGAAATAACCCAGGTTAAGAATACAAGAAACTGACCCTACCCAGCAACTACATTGATATATAAAGAAACCACCTCACATGACCACTCAGCAAGCTGTCCCATGTAGGGTTGCATGATCATGATACCGATGGAAAATACATAACATCTAATTCATACAAATCTAAATGGTCATTTATATATGGAAGATTTATAATTTATAATCCTCCCTAGGAACTGATCCTCGTAGATTACAAGTTTCTTCCACCATCAATGTTCAGAATAAAATCAAACACCAAAACATCATCATGTCCCACTAATATCAAATTTCAAAATCTATCACTCAAATAGAATATTCAATAAGTAACCTAAAACCATTGAACTGATCATCACCGATGATTTCCTTGAACAGGTGGCTTGAACTCACATCCCAAAGAACCAAAAATAACATTGAACTGCTCCACCTTGACGAGAATGGAGGAATCCTAGAACTAGGGCAGAGAACCCAACAAACTGAAATATAAAAGAATGCTAATTATGATACAGACCAAATTATAGTCAACTACTCAAATAAAACAAAACACACATTCCACAGACATTAATTTTAATAGAAAAATAATCACCATTTGAGACAAAAGGATCAAAAAACAAAAGTAGAAAGAAAACATGAAATAAAACTTCCACAATCAAATACAAATTCATGAACTGAGTCCATGAAGAACGAAAAACCTTAGATCATGATTCGACCCACATTGTTGTTAAAGGCCGAAAGATTCATCAGCTTTGACAGGACCTCAGTTCGAGATTCATTGGATCTGAATGCGAATCTAATTTGGAATCAACTTCAATAGTCGAATATCCTAAATAATTGTTTCATCTTCTGCAACCTTGGTTAGACCTAAGGCTCGACATTCATTGAAGGAAAAGAAAACATAGAAATAAAGATTCTCTTGTTCAGATCTTTTCATTGCATTTATCATATGATATATTTTTAATTACATGAACTAAGAGATAATCTAAAAAGTCTAATAATGGAATAAGGATTTGAATTATGTAGAACATATGGGTTATAAGGAATAGCATGGTGACATAAAAGGTTAAGGATCACAAGGAAGCATAAATATGGAACATGGTATCATGTTATCAAGGAGTCATAGAAAGGTGAAATTAACATAAAAAATGACATATGAATGATTCAAGGATAAATTTTGAGACCATTTCACATGGTGTAAAATTCATCAATGTGAACATCTAAGACCATTGCAGATGGGAGACCATGTCCTATAAAAGAATCAGGTATAATCCCAGTCCCAACCTGAAGACTCATGAGACAAAAAATTATCGAATGTATTGGATCAATATCTGGGTTCACCAATCTTAACATGTTCATGAATTTGTGTGCCACATGAAGAATCATACATATGGAATAATCATAATGGTTACCCATGGAATGACATTGGTATCATAATCATGTCATAAGACATAAAAAATGGATGTTTCATAATGGTGTCCATGAAAGAAATGATTTAAAACATAAAAGTAAAATCATAAGGAAAAATGGGCATACAAAATGACAAGTGATTTCAATCTTATTTGAAAACTTATAAAAAATGTGTTTAAGAAACTTTAGAAATTATCCACTTTAGTGCGGTTGATAGGAAAAATTTAACAATTAATTAAAATGGAAAAGGAATAATTGTTTGTATAGTACAAAAAATGAACCAAAATTTTTTTTTTGATAAAATAATTTATTTTAAAAGAATATGTCTTTATTGAAATAGATTACAGGGTGTAATTTAAAAAGGGTAAGAAGAAGTTCCCTTAAATCGTCTTTGCTTATTAGGTGGAGTTGAGAAGGGAAACTTATAAAACAAGAATTTACCCATTAAATAAGGAATAATTGGTCTACAAAAATATGTTTGGAACATATATACAAAAAATAGGATTAATACTTATTAATAATTAATAATTACATTAGGGTAAATATAGAGTAGTCTTAACCCAAAAGAAAATTGTCAGTTCGGGGAGAACCCTTACCTTATGTTTGAATGTCTTCTTCACTTAAACATAATGTATGGGATAATAAAATTAGATTAATTATATAAATTATTGATCATATAAAATATATTAGTTTTATATATAATAATTTTTATTTATTTTTATTTCAGGCATTTTTTATGAGTTATGAGATTCAATTTCAACATTCTAGGAGCATTCATTTTTTTACGGTTCTTGAGCGGTTTACTTGTATACAAGTATTGAAAATCATAAAGATGAGAATCATTATATAGAATTGAAATAATATGTTATAAATTAACTTAAATAATAAAAAATATTTATATATATCATTTTTTCTATATGTGATGATGTTTCATTAGATAAAATGTTAATGATAACCATTCAGATTAGGTTGGAAGTTTTTCGATTAACATGATCTAGTTTTCTTTTATTAATTAATATTATGTATATATACTGGATATAGAACATAAAATGAGTATTAAAATAGATATAAAAATCTATTTTAACCATAAAAATGGTTTTATGACCATCCTTGAAGTCAGTAATGGAAATTGAAAACTCATCATCCTTGAATGAGATAAATCAACACATCACAGAAAATGTTATCATTTCTGTAATAAAAGTAGAAGGGAAGTGAATTAATGATGATTTATTCAGCTTTTAAAAATAAATTTAAAATATATTAATGATAATGGAGTTATCATGTCACTTGGATACGGGTAGGTACAGATATGAAAATAGAATAAAAGAGAATAAAAGAAAATGAAATAGGATTTTACATCTTAAATTCCTTCTCGTTGAGAAGCTCCTTGAGGAACTTGATTTGGTCTTTTATAGAGACAAAAAGACCCTAGTCACGGGGAAGTGACTTGGAAAGAGTATTGGATAGAATATATACAATATTTAATATTTTTGAGGTGTTAGGAGAAGATGTGGTGAGGTGTTGTATTTATAGTGCAGGAGATGGGTGTTTTTGGATTATTTTATTCATTTGCTTATTAATTTGGATTCATAGTGTCAATAGTGGGGATTTTTTTGACAAATTATAGTAAATATTTTATTTTATTTTTAAAAAATGGTGATTAAATCATCCATACAACATCCATGACTTAAGAATTCATGTTTTTATCTTATACCATAAATTGTGGTATTTCACTATTCAACATTAATTCAATTATTTTAGGAAAATAAAAAAATTTAACCCTAACCAATTTTTATGATTAAAATAATAATATTTACACCATTTTATAAAAATAATTTAATAAATTTTAGATATTTAATTTTTTATTAAAATAATCCTTTATTCGAAAAACACCAATTTTAATGTCATCAATGATTTAATAACACATAAAAAAATTAATTAAGGTGTCATAAAATTTTATTATAATCATAATACAATAAAATACAATTTAAAAATATATTTTATTAATATAAATTTTATTTTAAATTATTATATTAATTTTGAAATTGTAAATAAACATTTATGTGTCACAAAAATATCAATAGTTAATTTATTTTTTAAAATATTTTTTTTACATATTCCATGGCTTTAATATATGAAATTTTCATTCATAATATTTCATTATATTTTTTATAATTTCATATGTGAGGTTACTATTCTATTTTTTGGGTTACTATACGTAATTGTCACATTACTATTCCTAAGGCCATTTTACTATTTTATTTGTTCAGGCTTCTTAATTTCTCAAAATAGTTGTTATTTTATTAATTTTTCATTTATAAATTTTCTGTTATGTTATTTATGTGACATTATGTTATTTACACTATATAAAGTAATTTATAGACTTTTGGTTCATTACATTCTTCCACCTTATGAAAATTTAGCCTTGAAATTTCTTTTTACATACTAAGGTGAAAACAGGTTGTGGTAATTATCCTTTATCGCTTCCTATAGTTCACATATTAGCAATTCATATTCATGGTCTTTCCACAGTACTTTGACCATGTATGTGTTCTTGTTGCATAGAACATTTTCTTTAATGTCCAATATATTCACCGAATGTTCATTGTACGATAGTCCAATTACAACTGTACCACCTATGAATTCAGATCCTGTGAGGGAACTGGTGTGTACATCCACAATAGGGACACATGGAAAACATCATGTACATGAGACCTGGTTGGTGGGAGTGCTAGTCCATAGGCCATGACTCTGATTCGATCATGTATCTCTAAAGGTCTTATGTACCTGTGACTTAGATTTATTTTCAACCCAAATCTGATGATCCTCTTCCTTAGAGATATGTAGAGGAATGCCATGTATCAATATTTAAACCACATTCCCCATCTATGATTGTTTTCATAGCTCTTCTATCAACTTTCGGCAGACCGAATATGCAGCTGAATGGTTTTCACCTTTTCAACCATCACTTAAGCAATTTTAGGTCTTATCAGCTTATGTTCACTAACCTCATCCCATCTAAACAATGTTTTGTATCATATCCCATAAATGACTTTATATGGATCTATTTGGATGCTCAATGGGAATATATTATTGTAGGAGAACTTGAACAGAGTATAGTGTTGGTCCCATCACCCCTTAAAGTCTATAGAATAAGATCTTAATATGTCTTCCAGTTTTGGAATTTTCCATTCAGATTGACCATTAGTTTGATGATGATAATCTGTAATGACAAAAACTTTTATTAATGAAAATTCATCTTGATATATTTAAATATCTTATTATGTAAAATGGTTATAAAAAACATATTCACTTCCCTAGTTTTGTGTTTTTGGATTTGAAAACACCGTTAATAATTTTTATCATTGCTAATATAGCTCTTGAATGGTGATCACATGATTTGTATAAATTTAAGGATGTAACAAATCCAATTTACTTAAAAAAAGGAAGAAATGGACTCATATAGTAGAATTGCTCTACAAAAAGCCCATTCTTCAAATCATGGAAAGGATGTGGCATCGTTGGGCTTCACTCTTGACAAAATCCAAGATGGGCATCAACACATTATGCTTGAATGGAACCGCCTACGAGAGAATTGGAATTTGATAGATATGACCACCCGAGTGATATTATCCAAGACACCCCAAGAGTCTGTCAACGTCGAACACCTTACCCCTAGGTAATATGAGATTGTTATAATGGTTTATGTAACAAGACCCCGAAACTATGATTATGTGTTTTATTTTTGTATAGAATGAAAAATATACATTCATTTTAGTATTGTAACTTTGTAAATAGTTTTTAAAGTACAAGTAGTAATTTTAGTTAATATTTAATTAAGAGACCTATATTAATGTATTAAGGGATTTTAAATTTAAATAATATTTTAATAAAAAAATTTCATAAATTAATTTTCAATAAATATAAATGATTGTATAATTTTTATGAATACAATTGTATTTTTTATTATCTTTTGGAAAGCTGTTTTTTTTTCAAAACCTATGATTTTTATTAAATATAATTTTTTATTATAAAAGTTAATATTAACATATTTATAATTTTTTTACATAAAATGAATATTATTTTTGGATTCTAGACATCAAAATTATCCAATGGTGAATTTTTCAGAATTTTCTGAGAGATTCAAATTTTTGCATAAAAATTAAATACCATTTAAATATATAATGTGTTTTATGACATAATAATTACCCAATATTAATGTAATACAATAATATAATTCAAAATTTCGGACAATATATTTTTTACCTTCAAAAAAATTTGATTTTAGATCTGTTAGATTAATTTTATGGCGCCTTAATGCACCCTCCAAAACATATAAAACATTTTAACTTCTGAAAATGATTTATTTGAGACTGTGACTCACCTCCACAAAGGCAAGACTGATGTTTTAATAAATTTTTTTATTGACCTTATAAAATTATGTTTCCACTCCGATTTGGAAAAATCAATGGTAGGAAACGATTATTTGGTTTGTGTTTTTGATTAGTTAAATATGTAATCCCCAAAACCAAAATAATAAAGAATTCCCTCCCTTTTCCTATATAAACCCAGCCAAGCTCCCACTTATCATCACTAAAAACCCATAATGAACGTCACTACCCTGCCCTCCTCTATCTATAATCCTCCAAGGCACCCCAAGCTCCTAATAATCCTCTCTCCAGCCCCTCCAAAGACTTTGGGATCACACTTCCACGTAAGGGATTTATTCTTTTCACATTTTTGTCCCAATTTCATTATATTGTTATAGCCTTTTATTTTCAATTAAAAATGTTTGGGTATGATTAATCACCTCCCCCATAATTACATACTTATGTTTTAATGTTTAGATACCCTGTTTTCTCTCATTAATGCCTTCCATGTTCACTTGTTACCATGCCAAAGTTCTGTAAAGGGTTTCTCTATCCTCATTTACATTCAATAAATTATTTTTTATTATAAATATTAATTCGATTAAATAAGTTGGGTCATGTATCTATATGTACCCCTTATAGTCAATTTCAAGTACATATTATGAGGCACCAATTTCTCTCTAAGCAACAATTTTTATGAATTCCTATCACACGCCATTATGCTGCTGAAACTGCACTGCGATTTTCCAAGCTAGAGTCATTGTGTAGTAAATACCATGCCCATTTCTATATCAACGGTATTCAACTTTATGCACATTTACTTATTGATTATATATTTTATTGTATGAATTCCACATTTCATTATCATGGAATAAATGACGATATTTAATGAATCCATGTTATATGATCCATGTGCCACACTTATGCATGAAAAGAAATGACTAAGAAGGGTTCACCCTGATAGCACTCTAATTCAATGGGTAAAGAATAGTATTATGGTAAGTCATGTTAAATTAGGATTTAATCATTATAATTATAGTCCCATGAGGGTTTACTCATGATCTATGTGCAACTATCCTTTGCCCATGTTAACATCATGTTAATAGTTGATGTCACATTTCCATGATATAATAATCATGCTATGTGATGCCTTTTTTTGCATCTATTGTACTCCATTGATATGATTATTGCCTAAAATATACTATATTATTCATGTTATTCCTAGTTTACTCCTTTTATGGTCTTTATATCTCACCATGTTCTAATGCATATCCCCAGGTTATCCCATGAAATGCTACGTACGAAGAAATGTTGTTGTCATGTAAAGTAAGATTTCAATAATGATGTGTATTTAATGTTTTATGTTGATATGTAATGTTCCTATGCCCCAGAGGCACTATACCTCTCTATTTTATATGTTTTATCAATTGAATATTATATGTAACAAATCAAGTTTATCTGTGTAATAAAGAGTAAGATTGTTATAGTTTGTATCTGAGGATAGGTTTAGTTATTTTTGGGATTAGGAATTGAAAACCCTAGTGAAAGCCTTAGGGATAAGAATAAGTATAAACAAATCCTAAATTATGGTGAGTTTTGAATAAGTGGTTTATCAAGAAAATACATCCCTGTTTGGATACAATATGGTAGAGGAACCTCTAGCACAAAAGTATTTAGGGGTAAAATCCAAAAACACCGCGTTGAGCTAGACTCGAACGAGTACTGGTTCCCGACAACGGGCCTTGTTGCACTCTTGGTTATGACACTCCCAGGGGATATTATTTTTTATATTCATAATATTAGTATGAAAAATTGTTAATGGAATTAAAAATCATTCCCCTAAGAATATATGTTGGGAATTATATCATGGATAACATAGATTGAATCTTATAAAATTCACATGTTAAGGAAATAAAAGTAATTTATAAGTTTTACATTTTTTTCTTTGGATTACCCATTTATGTAATAACAATAACATTCCTTATATTCCAACAAATGTCTAGAAATAGGAGGACTCATGAAAATAAAATATGTGAAGATCAATGTGATGACTGTTCTAATAAGATACCAAATTTTATGGGAGCGGTAATTACAAAATTTGTCATGATAATCTCACAGTTAACTCACTTTTTGAATAGAATCATTGTTCAAGAGGAACGTTCAATCCCCCACTAAGAAAGAACAAGTAGAAATTGATTGCATTATGACACAAATCCCTCCGACTTTTAATAGATCATCTAATATCTCAATCTCTAAATAATAGATCAACTCTATAGAGAAGATCGTCTCCATCTTTCAATGTTCCAAACAAGAGAAGGTTCTTCTGGATACTTATCGTATGGATGGTGAATTTGATCAATGATGGAAATTGATAGAAAATAAAAAGTATAAGGAGGAGATCAAGGAATTGAAATGTATGGATTTTTGGAAAATGTATTTTGGTAAATATTTTCCACACACCATACAACATAATTTAGAAATAGAATTCCTTTCCCTCAAGAAAAAAGAGGACACATCCATCAGAGCATTCGAGGAAAACATCACAAGGCTTATAAGATTTTCCTTTATATTTATCATTAACCTTGAATTCTAGGTTATCCACTTCATTTGTGGGACAAAACCTTGCTTACAGAAATCCATAGAGATCTGTGACTACGAGATCTATGATGAAATTGTCCGATATGCCTTCAAAGTCAAAATGGAGATCATAAAATCTCAGGGGTATCATGTGGATAAGAATCATTGGGTGTTATTTAATTATAGAATTCCGAAGTATAAATATAAGGTTAAAAAGAAAACACAACACCCCAATTTCTATTGATGTGGAAATAATCACCACAAAAATTTCATAAAGGGGGTAATGAAATTCTTTAGGGGTGGAAGAGAAGGGAACCTGGCCATTAAATGTTGACAAAAAAACATAAGACTACGAAAGAAGAGATAAATGATCTATTAGAACCTCAATGAATTGTTCATTGCTTAAAATTTAAATAACTAGGGAAATTTTCATACCAGTTCCCTAAGTCATGGGATTTTGGAGGCAACAAATAGCCTCCAAGGCACCAAGGGAATGGTTTTTCCATCACTACGACTGAACTAAACCCTAAAAAAGAAGTGGTTATAGATATTCTCTTTATTCATTCAAGAGAAGTGAATTTACTTTTTGATTCTTGTTCTAGGCATTCTTTTATATCAAGAATGTTTAGTAGAATAATCCCAACACCACCAAAAATCATGTAAGTAAAGATTTCAGTGAGGAAGGTAAATGGATAAATCATTGTATCCCATGAATATAACTCCTCCGCTATCATAATTTTTGGATTGAACATCTCGGAGAAACTCATCATACTCCCTCTAGTGGAATTTAATGAAATTCTTAGAATGGATTGGCTTTCCTAATATAGATACAACATAAATTAATCTGAGAGGGAAATCACTCTCCATATAGAGAATCGACTTTGGATTCTATACCAGTGAAAGTAGGAGGATGAATATTATTAAGAACCATAATCTCTAGCGTGGATATTACTACCCTATGATCATGCATATCTGACTCAGATTATTATGTCTATAGAAGAAACCATCCTTGAAGACATTCCTACTCTAAGGAAATTCTCTGAAGTGTTTTTCAAGGAATTTCATGGTACTCCTATTAGAAGAGATGTTTTATTATATATTTATCTTATACCTGGGGAGTTAAAAATATCCAAGACTTCATTTAAATGGATGTTGTGAAGAATGAGAAGCTACAGAAAAAACTATATGAGAATCTGGATAAATGGTTTATATGCCTTAGTGCTTCCACATGGGGTGCACCAATCCTCTTCATCAAGTAGAAGGATGTGTCAATGCACCTTGGAATTGATTATAGTGAGCTCAAAAAAATAATGATAAAGAAAAAGTATCTTATGCCATAGATTGATGAGTTATTTGATCAGCTATATAGAGAATAATACTTCTCCAAGGTGGATATGCTGGTAGGACATTATTAAGCAAGGTTGAAGAAGGGGGATATCCCAAAGACTACTTTTTGTAAAAGATATAGGCACTATTAATTCGCAGTAATTCCTTTTGGACTCACTAATGCTTAGAAAAGATTTATGGAATTTATGAATAGAGTCTTTAGATGTTACCTCAACAAATATGTGGGAGTATTTATGGGTGATATTCTAATATACTAAAAAACCAAGGAGAAGCATGGGGAGCATCAAAGCACTGTACTAGAGACTTTGATAAATGAGAAGCTCTACGTAAAGTAAAACAAGTGTGAGTTCTGGTTGAAGGAGGTTCATTCATGGGACATATCATCATCAACAATGGGATATCTATGGATCCCTCTTAGATAGTTGCAATTGAGGAAGGGGAAAGGCTAACATCGGTAATGAATATCCATAGTTTCCTGGGATAGCTAGATATTATCACTGATTTGTGAGAAATTTATCACAATTTTCCAACCCTATTATAAATCTAACATAGAAGGGTGTAATGTTATATTGGAGTGATGAATACAAATAACGCTTCATGGAGTTGAAAAGGAGGCTTATCACTACACTTGTGATCACACAACCAACAAGTGGAGAAATTTTTGTGGTATTTAGTGATGCTTAAAAGAAGGGTTTGGAGTTGGCCGTAGTAATCTTCACCTTGAAATTTTTGTGGTATTTAGTGAAAAATTATCTGCCTATTCTTCACCAAAATTAAATTTTCATGAGAAAAACTATCCGAAACATGATTTGGAGTTGGCCGTAGTAATCTTCACCTTGGAATTTTTTCAAAATTAACTCTTTTGGGAGAAGAGTGAAATATATAGGGATCACAAAAGCCTCATATATATATTCACACCGAAAGAGTTGATCAAGCGCCAATGATGATGATTAGAGCTGATCAAAGACTATGACTGCTCAATCCATTACCACCATATGGAAGAAAACGAGGTGTAAGATCCCATAAGTAGAAAGGACCAAGCGATTCTATAATTGATGAGAATTAAAATTGATCTAATCTTCTTAGATTTGATGAAGATGGAAATGGGATAAAAAATAAGAGGACATCATCAATCCTTTACCAAATTAATACTCAACCGTAACTTTTGGAATGGTTAAAGGATGCTTAAAAGGATGATGTGGGAATTCAGAGGAAACTAGAAACTATCTGAAAAGTGTAATACTCAGAGTTCAATGTTATCGAAGTAGGAATTGTGAGATTTGGGAAATAACAATGTGTTCCATAAGGTTTGGTGTTGAAGAAAGAGCATTTGGATGATACCCAATGTTTGAATTTCTCCATTTACCCAGGAAACAAAAATAAGTATCGAGATCTCCGAGAGAATTATTGGTAGGGCAACATGAAGAAGAATATTTCTTCGTATACATCGAAGTTCCTAATATGCAAGCAAGTAACACTGAGAGGCATAAGTATAAAGGGATGATGGAATTATTACCCATTCTATCGTGGAAATCAGAGAAAATCACCATGGAATTTGTCAGTTGACATCATAAGATATCCAAAGGAAACAATTCTATTTGGGTAGTTGGGGATAGTCTTTACAAGACTGCACACTTCATTGTAATATGGGAGGATTTATCATTAGATAAAATGGCATAGATATACATTAGAGAAGAGGTAAGGTATCATGGAGTACCACTCTATATTGTATCCGATCGAGATCAAAGATTCACCTCTATGTTTTAGAAGAGTCTTGAACATGCTCTGAATACTAAGATGAACTTCAGTATGATTTATTATCCAAAAACTAATGGCCAATCTGAGTGTACTATCCAAACACTTGAGGATATGTTGATATAATGATCAATGGGCTTCAAAGGAAGATAGAATCAACATCTTCATCTAGTTGAGTTCTCGTACAATAATAGTTTCCACTCAAGTATCCAAATGGCTCCTTATGAATCCCTTTATGATAATTGGTGCAAAACACAAGTATGTTGGGATGAAGTTGGGGGGAAAAACACCAAGGTCTATAATTGTTAAAATAATTGGTATAGAAGGTTAAAAACACATAGTATCACATTAATGTAGCACAGATTCGACAAAAGAGCTATGATGATAATTGTCGAGAAGACCTAGAGTTTGATGTCAGATACATGTTATTCGACTACAAATCACTGTGGAAGAGGGTTGGGATATTCGGGAATAAGTGAAATCTTAGTCCAAGGAACACCATCACTTTTGAGATCCTTGATCGCATTGTAGTAGAAGCCCATCGACTAACACTCCCACCGTACCTATCTAAAGTACATGATGTGTTCCATGTATCACTATTTAGGAAGTATATACATGAACCATTAGATTTCAATATATTGTTATTAATTTATATCATTTATAATATAGATTTTGAATGGTGATCACATGATTACTATAAATATAGGGAATTATCAAATCAAATTTACTCAGAAAAAGGAAGCAATGGCCGCATCCAAAAGAATTTCTCCTTAGGAAGCCCATTTTTTGATTCTTGTACAAGAGGATGGATCACTAGGCTTCACAATTGATGAATCCCAAGACGCGCTTCTACACATTTAGCTTGAATAGGACTGACTACAGGAGAAGTGGAAGTTGATAGAGATTACCACCTGAACGATGTTATCTGAGCCACCCAAAGAGTCTTTCACTATCGCAAACCATAACATTAGGCCATATGAGGGTGTTATAAGGGGTTATGTAAGAATACATTAGCACTATGATAATGTGAATTATTTTTTTATAGAATAATTAATATACATCCATTTTATTACTGTCACTTTGTAAATTGTTTTTAATGCACAAATATTATTTTTAGATAATATTCAATTAAGAGATCTATTTTGATGAATTAATGGATTTTTAAATTAAATAACATTTTAATAAAATATTATTTCTAAATAAATTTTGATTAAATATAATCGATCATATAATTTCCATGAATAGAATTCTATATTTTATTTTGTTTTGAAATATGATTTTGTCAAAACCTATGAATTTTGGATAAATGTTAGTTTTTATTTTAAAAGTAAAAATTCAAATATGTAGAAAATTATTTATATAAAATGGATATTATTTTTGGAATCAGGACGTCGAAATTATCCAACAATGAATTTATCATAATTTTCTGAGATTGTCGAATGTATTATTAAAAATTAAATTCCGTTTAAATATATAATGTGGTTTATGACATCATAATGACAAAATAGTGATGTAATAAAATAAAATAAATGGATTTTTTTGTCCAATATATGTTTTATCTTAAAAAATGTTTTTTTTTATTTTTTTTTATTAATTTTATGTTGCCTTAGTGGACCCCCAAGACTTGTAAAACATTTTAACTTTTTAAAATGATTTTCTTGAGAGTGTGACTCACCTCCACATAAACAGGCCTAATATTTTTATATGTTCGGCCATTGGACTTATACAATACTTTTTTCCACTCACCTTTGTCACAAACTAAGGGAAAAACATGGGATGGTTTGTGGTTTTGATTAGTTTAATGTGTACTGTCCAAAACCTGAATAATAAATAATTCCCTCTCTTTACAAATATAAACCCACCCAAGATCCCACTTATCTTCACTGAAAACCAATAAATTACATACCTACCCTGACCTACTCTCTCTAGAATCCTCCAAGGTGCCCCGAGATCCTAATAATCCTCTCTCAATACCATCCCAAGCCTTTGGGATCACACATCCAAGTAAGGGATTTCTTCTTTTCTCATTTTTCCCAAATTTCATTATATTGTTATGTCCTTTTATTTTAAATTAAAAATGTTTGGGTATGATTTCTCACCGCCACCATACTTCCCTTATTATGTTGGAATGATGATATACCCATTTATTTTTCATTAATTCCTTCCATGTACACCCATTCCCATGCCAAAATTCCATAAGGGAATTCTCTCCCCTCATTTTCATTAAACCAATTATTTTGTATTATAAATATAAATTACATTACATATGTTGTGACATGTATATATATAACCCCCTAACTTTACATTTTATGTACATATTATATAACACCACTTTCTCCCTCATCATCCATTTTTATGAATTTTTATCACACGCCATTATGCTGCCGAAATTGCACTCTAATTTTCCAAGCCAAAGTCATTGTGTTGTGAATACCGTGCCCATTTCTCTATCATGGATATTCAAATTTATGAAAATTTATTTATTGATTATATAGTTTCATAAATTATTTACACAATAATTTTTCTTGGAATTTATAATTATGTTTAATGAATTCAGGTTATATGATCCATGTGCCACACTTATGCACGAAAAGAAATGATAAAGAAGGGTGAGCACAGATAGTGCTACAAGGCATTGGGTAGGGAATAGTATCATGATACTTTATGTTAAATGAGTATTTAATCATTATAATTAAAGTGCAATGAGTGTTTACTCATGCTCCATATGCAATGAGCCTTGGGTCATTCTAATACCGTGTTAAATGTTGATGCCACATTTCCATGTTATGAAAATCATGCTATATGATGACTTTATGTTCATGGTTCTCTTGTGATCCATTAATATTCATATTGTTTAAAATATACTATATTATTCATGTTATTCCTTGTTTACTCCCTAACTGGGCTTTATAGGTCACCCTTTTCTAATACATGTCCCCAGGTTATCCCATGCAATGATAAGTACAAAAGAATGTTGTGGTCGTGTAAAAGAAGTTTTCAATAAAGATGTGAATTTAATGTTTTATGTTTTTATGTAATGTTTCTAATCCTCAAAGACACTAGAACTATCGATTTTCTATATTTAATAAAGTGGATATTTTATGTCATAAATCAGGTTTAACTCTGTAATAAAGAGTAGTGTTATTATAGTTGGTATCATAGGATATGTTTAGTTATTATTGGAATTGGGATTAGAAAACCCAATTGAAATCATTATGGATAAGACTAATTATAAAAAAGATCCCTAAATATTGGTGTCTTTTGAGTAAGTGGTTTATCAAGAAAATACACCCATTTATGGAATGAGCAGATAGAGGTATCTCTACCACATATGTATCTAGGGGTAAAATTCGAAAACACTTCTTTGATCAAGAATTGAACGGTAACTGGTGCACAACAATAGGAATTTATACACTCTTGGTTATGACACTTACAAGGTATATTCTTTGGTAAATTCATTAGATTAGTATGAACCATTGTTAATGGAATTTAAAAAATATTCCTCTATGAATATATGTTAGGGATTAGATCATGGATAACATAGATTGAATCCTACAAAAATCATAAGTTAAGGAAAGAAAATTAATTTATTAGTTATCCCATTTTTATTAGATTCCCCTTTTTTGTGTTAAACATAACATTTTTTGATTCCATCCAATGGCCAGTAATATTAGGACTCGTGCTTACAACTGATGTGAAGATCAATGTTACAATTATTTTAATGAGACACCGAATATGATGGGAGTGGGAATCAAAAACTTTTTCATGATACTCTCTTAGTTAAATCATATTTTAAATAGAAACATGGGTAAAAAGGAACATTCAACCCCCATCCCCACCCAAGAAAGAACATGTCACAATCGAGAACTTCATGAGACAAATGCCTCTTAATTTTAATGGATCATCTGATGTCTCAATGTTCGAAAAATTGATTAACTCCATTGAGAAGATCTTCTCTATCTGTCAATGTTCCAAACAAGATATGGTTCTTCTGGCTGCTTATCATATGGAGGGTCAAGCTGATCAATGGTGGAATTTGATCAAAAATAAAAATCTTGAGGAGTGGATTGAAGAATTGGAATGGATGGGTTTCTGGAACATGTATTTTGATAAATATTTTCCTCACACCCTCTGACGTATGATGAAAGAAGAATTCCATTCCCTAATGAAAAAAGTTGACAAATCCATCAGAGAAAATGAGGAAAAAATCACATGCCTTACATGATTTTCCTCCAACTTTTTTTATTCTCTAATGAAAGGTTGACCACTTCATCGGTGGCCAAAAATATAGTCTATGGAAATCACTAGAGATCCATGAGGAAATTGTTTGATGCGCCCTCAAAGTCAAAATGGTCATCAATGAATTTTATTGGTATCATGGGGATAAGAAGAATAAGGTGGAAATTAATTTTGGAAGTCCAATGGATAAATCCAATGGTTCAAACAAAATCAAGCACCACACATTCCAATTGTGTGGAAAGAAGAACCCTGGAAATTGCCTGAAGGGGATGGGGAAATGTTTTAGGTGTTGAAGAGAAGGGAACCTAGCCATTAAATGCCGAAAAAACCTATAGCTATAAAAGAGGAGAGAAATGATCTATTTTACCCTCAATTCATTGTTCATTGCTTCAAATTTAATGAACTAGGGAAATTTGTAAACCAGTACCTTAATCAATGGGGTTTTGGAGGAAACCAATAACCTCCAAGGCACCAAGGGAGAGGTTTTGCTATCATTACTGCCAAAGTGAACCCCAAAAAATAAGAGGTGATAAATATGATGGTTATTCATTCAAGAATAGTGAATTTAATTTTTTATTCTGGTTCCATGCATTATTTTATATCCTGAATGTTTACTAGAACAATCCCGACACTACCACAAATCATGTAATTAAAGATGACTTTCTTGAAGGGAAATGGAGAAATAATTTCATCCAATGAATATAACACCACCCATATCATAATTTGTGGATTGAACTTCCTAGAGTACCTTTTAATACTCCCTATAGTATAATTTTATGAAATTATTGGCATGGACTATCTTTTCTTATATAGAGCCAACATATATTTCTATGACTGTGTAATCACTCTCAATATTGAGAATCGACCCCAGATTCTGTAAATTGAAAGGAGGAGGGTGAATGTTCTTTAGAACCATTATCTCAAGAATGGATATTACTAACTTGTGATTATGTGTATCTAGCACTTATGATTGAGTCTATGGACGAAACCATCCGAAAAGACATTTCTATTGTGAGGGAATTTGCTGAAGTGTTTCTCAAGAAATTTAATGGTCTTCCTCCATGAAGAGATATTGAATTATCAATTTATCTTATAACTAGGGAGTTAAAAATATCCAATACATAATTTATAATGGATTTTATGAAGCATGAGGAGATTAATAAACAACTATAGGAGAATCTAGATAAAGGGTTTATACGACAAAGTTCTTCCTCATGGGGTGCACCAGTCCTCTTCATCTTGTAGAAGGATAGATCAATGAACCATTGCATCAAATATAGTGAGATTAAAATAATCATGATAAAGAAAAAGTATCCCATACCAATAAGCCTCTTTCAAGCCCCTACGAAGCATTTGGGATCACACTTCCAAGAAAGGGATTTCTTCCTTTCCCATTTTTTTCCAAATTTCATTTTTTTATACCCTTTTATTTTTAATAAAAAATATTGGGGTATGATTTCAAACATCCCCTATACTTCCCTCATTATGTTTTAATGATGAGATACCCCTTTCTCTTTCAATAATTAATTCCATGCACACCTGTTACCATGCTAAAATTCGATAAGGGATTTCTCTCTCATCATTTGCATTCAAGAAATTATTTTGTATTACGAATCTAAATTCCAATAAATATGTTGGGACATGTATCTGTATAACCCTCTTACTTTCAATTTAATGTAAATATTATTATATACCCCTTTTTCTCTCATCAACTATCTTTATGAATTCTTATGACACACCATTTTTCTACAGAAATGGCACTGTGATTTTCCAAGTCAAAGTCATTGTGTAGTGAATTCCGTGCCCATTTTACTATCAAAGGTATTAACTATTATTCACATTTACATATTGAATATAGTGTTTCATTTAAAAATTCAACATTATTTTGTCATGTAATAAATGATGATGTTTAATGAATCCATGTTATATGATCCATGCAGCACACTTATACATGAAATGAAATGATTAAGAATGGTGCGCCATGATAGCGCTTCAATGCATTGGGTACATAATAGTATCATGATATGTCAAGGGAAATTTGGGATTACACATTCTAATTCAAGTTAAATTAGGGTTTAATTTTTCTCTATCTGCAATGATCCTTGGCTCATGCTAGTATAATGTTTAATGTTGATGCCACATTTCCCTGTTATGATAATCATGCTATATCATGCATTTATGTTCATATTTAAATTGTGAATCATTGATATACCTATTGCCTATCATTAACTATATTATTCATTTTATTCCATGTTTACTCTCTTACTAAGATTTATATCTCACACTTTTCTTATGCATGTCCTCAAGTTGTCCCATGCAATGCTTAGTACGAAAGAATATTGTGGTCATGTAAAATATGGTTTCAATAAAGATCTATATTTCATGTTTTATGTTGTTATGTAATCTTTATATTCTCCAAGGTAACAATACCTTCCAATCTTTTATGTTTTATAAAGTGAAAATTTTATTCAATAAATCATGTTTAAGTGTGTAATAAAGAGAAGGGTTGTTATATAATCCGTACTGAAGTTCATCTCATTATTTAGAGAATATTGGAGAGTTTTTCCACGAATTGAGGTAAATATTAGATCTCGATCTGATAAAATATATAGTGTTACTCCATGAAGATTCAACGCTTATTTTATTTATATTAATGAAAGATTATTGAGTGAGATTTCCTCTCAAATTTCAATAAAGAGTGATATATTTTTAAGACGACTAACAATGATACATATTGAATTATTTCCTCAAGATGTCTTTGGAAGGTAAGTGACAAAGTCCAAGATGATGTTTTCCAACTTCAATGTTGTTATGGGTATTTTTTGCATCATCCACTTCGAAATTTCAATTTCAACCTTCACATGATGAAATGTCAAGAACATTGATGTACACTCACTGATCCCTTTCTTTATATTATCCCCCCAATAGTTCTCTCAGAGATATCAATACATGATTGTACTCCCTTTAGGAATTTAAAATGTTGGGATATATTCATAATTCATAAGATCATTCTTTATCTCTGGATTGGATGGTACACATAGTGAAGATCCAAATCACATGAAACCTTCCTCAACCATTTTGAACAATGAGTATTTCCCATTTCTAATAGCTTTTAGATTCTTATGAAATTATTAATAATTTCTTTTGGAATCATTTATCTTTTCCATGGAGGATGGTTGAGAAATCATTTAATAAATGATTGATGATGTTTCTCACTTAATTATTCCCATTTTAATCCTTTATAGGTATAGGAATATTTTATCCTTCTCAATTATCATCATTGATAATGATTCATGATTCTTTCTACTTAAAACATCTTCCACCATATTTTCTATACCAGGATGGTAGTGAATTTAGAAATCGTAATACTTGACGAGAATTTACAATATTTACTAGGACATATTAATATCCTTATATGTTAATATATTTTTGAGTTACTTGTGATCAATATATATCTTACACTAATCCCCATAGTGATAATGCCATATGATTTTCAATGAAATAATCACATCTTACAACTCCAGATAATTGATGTGTTAGTTTTTCTAAACGATTTTCAACTACCTTTAGTATAAGGATATCACTTCATCATTTTTCATTAATACACATCCTAATCCCCAATTTTAAAAATTTATTTACACCAAAAGTAGTTCCCCATTTGTTAGTAGTGTGCGTACTAGTGTTGTGATAAGTCTCTTTTTAAACTCTTTGATGTAGCCTTCACATTCACTTGTCAAAGAAAACTTCACTACACTATGATTCATCCCGTTAATTGGGCTTTATAGTCATGATAAGTCCTTAAAAAATCACTGGTAATACCGATCTAGACAAAGGAAACTACAAATATCTGTTAAATAAGTTGTCTTGAGGCACTCCTTAATTTCCATTATTTTGGAAGGGTCTATATATATTATTTTTATGGTGATAAAATTTCCCATGAATTATACTTCCTCCATCTAGAACTCACATTTAATATACTGTTCTTATAGCTTCTCCCTTCCCAAATTTTTTAGATCAATAATCAAAGGCTTTTGGCATTCCTCATTTCTCTGTGATTATATAATAATATCTTCAATAAAGTCAATATAAAAAGTTTCGAGGTAATATCTAAATAAACTATTAATTAAGAACACGGAAATTGATGGAGAGGTAGTTAGTCTGAATGGAATCACTATGAACCCCTAGCACCCATAGCTCATTCAAAATTCAGTATTGGGAATATATTCATTCCTCAACATTAATTGGTGATATTTTGGCTTAAGGTCCACATTAGAGAAATACTTATCCCCATGTGGTTGATAAAACAAGTCATCAATCCATTAAAGGTTATAATTTTTCTTTATCGTGATTTTACTGAACTCACGATAATCAATGTAGTTACATATTGATCCACCATTATTTTTGATGAAGAGGACTAGTGGTCCCCATGGTGAAGCACTCAAGTGTATAAAAACCTTGTCCAATTTCCCATGTAACTGCTTATCATGTTCTTAAAACTATATGGTGTCTATTATATAAAGTGTATTTGATATAGGAAATGATCCCAGAATAATTTGAATTGAGAATGCAGCTTCTTAGATAAAAGGAAGACTTGGAAACTATTCCGGGAATAAATTTGTATAGTCACTCATAAAGGGAATGTCATTGATCATGATTCTTTATCTTATTTCAGTCCATTGATATAGCTATTATTTCACATAAGTCTATAATATTGTCAATTGAAATGGAAATTACAGAGGAGATTCAGCCTCTTATTTATAGTTGTACATAAATGGGGGATGCCTCTATATGGGAAGATCGATATCCCTTTCCTAAGAGCTGATGTTGGATTTGTATAAATATATATAATATATGCCTAATATAGAATCAAAAATCACCAAAGAAGTAAGAAAATATTTTTAGGGAGGTTCAATAAAAAAATTAATGATGGAGGAGCTATATACATTAGATGAAATAATTTACCAATTTTCTATTCTCATAGATAACTGAACTTCTATATTTTGTGGTTGTGTCTGAATAGTTGTACTAAACATTACAGATATGGAATAATGAGTTGAAAAATAATGAAATACTATGTTTAATATTCATTAATGAATAACTAGCATACTAATCACCACATCATTATTAGGATCCTCCTCAACATCCATGATAGCATATTCGCTTCCTTACTGCCTTGAAGATTGTTGTTGATTTCCTCTAACAACCCTATGATTAGGAAAATGGATTTTATAATTATTATGTTCCTTGTATTTGAAAGAACACACTATATTCTGAGTGTTGATCTAAACCTTCCTATATTCTTCAACATTAGTGGTATTATTCTAATGGATTTGGATGTTATTATCCTGAGTCCCCACTCTTTTAAATTTGAAGCATATACCCTTTCCATTCATACAGTTCACATGATGCTTCTCCCCAGAACTTTGACACATGGGATGTTGGGTTTTCTTCACTTCCTGGGATTTATCTCTTGATCCTAGATTATGAAACTCAATTTACCTCTTTTTATCTATTGGCCTACCAGACAACTGATAGTCTCCAATATATATTTCATCCTTAAGGGAACAATCGACAATCCCTTCCATAGCTATCAAAGTTTCTAATCATAAACTCTTTACTTAGAATCAATTTTAGTATGATAAAGAATAAATCCACCTTTATTTTGGTATTCATTAAAAATCTAGATGTGTATTATGAATGTATTTTTTGGTTCTCCTTATATTCCTAGACATAAAATCTTTCTTTTTCATTATACTAGGGAAGTCCCTATCTATCTGAAGATAGAGACTTTGTGTTCTTGTTTTGTGTCCACCACTGATTTGCTTCCCCATTAAAATTATATACCACCATCACTAAGATATATTCTTATGAGCAGTATAGTATAAGGAATATCTTCCCAATGGAGTTAATCCATTGGTTTGTATTGAGGGGATCAAGGGATTAACTCAATAAAAGAGGCCCTTAACACATGAAGTAATCGAATAAAAATTGCTATTTCTCAAGATAATGAGGCTATTCTACCTGAATAATTTTATTATTTATAACCAGATATTGTCGATCAAGTACTATCTTTATGTTTTGAGAACCCTTTCCCCTATGATTTGAATTTTCATTAGGGAAATCCTCACATTGACTATCACATTGATTATTAGCACATGTTCTCCTTTTCCGATACAATAAATATGAAAAATAAATTATAACTAGGGAGGATTTATTCTTACCTAAAAAGTATATAAAAAGGAAACATAAAAAATTGAAGGATAAACATGTAAATAAATATGATATCCTATATTGTGATTACCTATGTTTTAATATACGTTATCCATGGTGATATAATTATCCCAAGGGATCTTACTAAAGTAATCTAGTCCTAATATCCATAAATAAAAAGTTCATGCTATGAAACCAAATATAGAAAAAATAACCATTCAGACATTTTATTACATGATATTATTTATAATTAAACAAAACTACAAGCCATGGATTGTAAAGTCCAGTGTCTATAGAAGATTAGATACATAATTAAATCACATGAAACCAAAATGGAACATCTTTTATTTAATATATAAAAATATATCCTAATATCCTATTACCTTTTACATCTGTATAGGATAACCTGGGGAATAAATGACTACAGGGATGATCTAAAAATGATATTAAGGGAATAAGTATATGAATAAAGCATGGAATATGGGTTTGAAGGCATAACACAATGACATAAAAAGAATAGGATCTTAAGGAAGAATAAGATACCGAACATCAAATAATGTATTCATGGAATAATAGAAATGTGTCAATAACATAGAAAATGAAACAATTATCAGTCATGGATAATTCACAAGACCATTAAACATAGATGAGCATGAGTCAAAGCTAACTACTAATACCATTGCACATGACAGACCAAGCCCCATAAAAGAATCATTTTTTATTCCTGTCACAACATGACATCTCATGAGAATAATCATTACCCAATGAATTGAAGTGATATATAAGTGGACCCATCATAATATTTTCTTGAATATGTATTCCCTGTGATTAATCATACATAAGGGAAAAACATAAGTATTTACCATGGAAATAAATGAGTATCATAATCATGCAATAAGGCATAACAAATGGGTGTATCATGGAGGTGTATGTGAAATAATATATTTATATAATACATAAAAGTTCATAATGGGAAATTTTCATTAAACAAGATAAGTGATGTAATACTAAAGTAAAAACATATAAAAACACTATTTATGAAACTTTAGAAATGATATACTTTAGTGGAGTTTACGGGAAAATTTTAATGATTCTTTACAATGAAGAAGGAATAATTGTTTGTATAAAACTGAAAATGAACCAAGATAATTTTTTTATGATAAAATTAATTATTTTAGAAAATTTTTGATGGATTAAAATAGATTATGTAGTTCTGTAGAAAATGGGTAAAAATCATGAAGATCCCTTTAATCGGGCATTCTTATCGGGAAAAATTGAGAATGGAACCTTTTTAAACATGATTTTACCCTTTAAGGAAATAATATATGGGATATGAAAATATGTTTGTAACATAAAAAAAGAACATAGGAGTATTGAAAATTATTAATTAATAATTACATTGGGGAAAAGAGTGAGTAGTCTAAAACCGAGTGAAGAATGGCGGTTCAGAGAGAATCCCTTACCTTTTTTCGAAAAGTGTTATGCAATTGAAATTAATGTCACAGATAAAAAATTAAATATATTTATTAATTAATCAATTAATAATATATTATATATGTATTTTATTTATTATAATTTTATTAAGTTCACTTATTGCCTTTTGGAAGATTTATGAGACTCAATTTTATCGTTCTCGGAGAGTTTGTTTCCTTGGTTATCATGATCGTGTTACTCATATACATATGTAGAAAATCATGTCATATGAGAATAATTATAAATAATTTAAATTATATGTTATTAATTAACATAAAAAATATTAAATGGTCTTAGATATTATATTTTCTAGATTTTAGGATGACTCATTAGATATAACATTAATGATAGCCATTCAGATTATTTTGGAATTTTTTCGATCACCCTGGATGCATTCTATTTTATTAATTAATTTTATGAATATATAGTAGTTCAAAAACATTAAATAGGACATAATACATATATCATAATATTAAAGAACAATTAAAATTCCCTTATTTCAAACATTAAAGGTGGTAATGGAAATTCAAAACTCATAATCCTTGAATGTGGTAAATAAACACATCACGATGATGTTTTCATTTTTAGAAAAAAGGAGAGAGGAATATAATTTATGATGGGTTGTTAAATTAAAATAATTACATTATAGTATATAAAATATAATGGAGTTATCATTCCATTTGGGTAAAGAGAGGTGAGGAGTGGATAAGAAAAGAATAGAGAATTAATTAAAACGAATGAATATTTTACCTCTTGAATTCCTTCTCTTTGAGAACCTCCATGAGGTACTTGAGATTAGGATTTAATTGAGGAAAAAGTATCATAGACATGGGGAAGAGTATTGGGATGAATTTGGAATTGGATATAATATTTTTAGGGTGAGTAGAAGAGGTGATGTGGGGTTGTATTTATTGTGGAGGAGGGGGTGTGGTTTTGATTATTTATTCATTTTTTATTATTTTGGATCACGAAAATCAATATTGTGAATTATTGTGACTATTTATATTTACTTGTGCACACGAGTGAGTGTAAATTCTGTTTACATTATCTATACATTATCCATTACTCAATAATTCATTTATTTAGCCTGTACCATAAATTATTGTATCTCATTATCCACAAAAAATTCAGCTATTTTATAAAAATCACCAAAATTCACCCAAACCATTTTTTGTTGCTTAGAATACAATAACGAAGATCATTTTATTAAAATAATTTTTCAAAATTGAGAAATTAATTTTTTTTATTTAAATCATAATTTATTCAAATAATACCAATTTTAAAATTCTATCTAAATTTATTACACTTCAATAAATTAATTAAGGTTTCATAAAATTA
Source organism: Viscum album (assembly GCA_963277665.1). Lineage (NCBI taxonomy): Eukaryota > Viridiplantae > Streptophyta > Magnoliopsida > Santalales > Viscaceae > Viscum > Viscum album. The sequence goes on from OY728159.1 coordinate 1,225,529,547, forward strand.
TATTATAATCCTAAGAAAACAAAATATTAATTTATTAATATATTTTATAAAAATAAATTTTCTTTTAAATCATTCTATTATTTATAAAATTGTATGTATTCATTAATGTTTTTTAAAAAATATCAATAGTTAGTTTATCATTTTTAAAACATTTATTTACCTATTATATGATATAAATATATCATATTTTCATTAATAAGACACAAAAAATTTATTTATAATTTCATAGGTGGGTTTACTAATCTATTTGATGGGTTAATATTCTTGATGGCCAAATTAAAATTTCAAAGTTCATGTAATAATTCCAATGGTTTAGGTTCATTAATTTTTATAAATATCTCTTATTCCATTCATTATTAATTTATAATGTTTATTTTTTCTCTATGTGATTTATTATATATAAAATAATAATAAGAATAGAAATTACATTAATTGAACTATGGGTTGTTAAAAGAGGATCCCATAATTCTTTACAACTTCATTTTTATAGAGACATATGAGGTGGTCAAGGGATAAATGTTCTATTAATAGTAGAAAATGATGATACTCAGTAAAATGATAAAAAATGACCCATATAACATTTTTAGTTATTTTTTTCTTTGGGATTGTAGTTAAAATACCATTTCAACATTTTCCTTATTATATATTTGTATAAAAATTTGTTTTAGGAATCCATTAGGATTTTTACTTTATGCCTTTCACTATTTTAATACTATGTGTATAGGAATATAGTCTATAATTTCATGTTTTATACCATCCGACTAGAAATTTTCTCTTAAATACATATTCATCGGTGTTCTATAATAGGGTATAGAGAAATTTTCTCTATTGCTTCATCTACCGATTCCCTATTCAACTATGGTATTGATAGAACACATAACCACTTCTTAAATATTATCACACCATATCTATAGAATAACTATATCAGTATACCATCATTTAATTATTTCATCTTCCTTTAATGTTCACATTATCCTTCTACAATGTTTATACATATTCAAGAAAAGTGGATTTATCAATTTCATGAAAAGGAAATATGGATCCCCTTTCCTAAAAATAAGTGTAACAGCTCGAGATTTTATGAAAAATATTCTTTTTAATTTTTTTTAATGTCTTGTGTTGTACGCTACACCAAAAGGATCTTGCACAACACACATCCTTGACTTGCCTTGCATTACACGCAATCGCGACCTTCCTCGATAGCGTGTGTAGTATGCAATACCGAGTTTCACTAAACAACGATATGCTATTAAAATATTATTAAAACTAGCCGTTATGAATAGTAATAACCACTTTTTGAAAATCTTTAAATCTTATTTTTCAAAATGGACTTCATTTTTGGATTCGGAGTAACAAATTTAGCCTAAGGTGAAATTTTGGTACTTTTCGGATAACTTTCATATTCTGATGAATAGTGAAAATTAGTAAATTATAATTAAAAACAATTTTTTTAATCGAAATAATTAATAGTGATGAATTATTAATTTGAGTGGTTTTAAAGTATATTTAGAATATATTTTTACAATTTAATACAATGTTGGTCATTGGTTGTAATTTCACATTTAAACCAGACATAATCAAGTGTCAATGTTTTGATAGATATTGTTTCTTAAAAACACGCTATTTGTTTTAACAGCGGGATTTAATTATAAAATTAATTAATGCAACTTCTATGTTATGAATTTGGTAAAGTAGACTTCATTTTTGAATTCGGAATATGAAATATAGCTTAGGATGAAATTTTGGCATTGTTCTGAAAACATCAATTTTTGATGAATAGTGAAACTACTAAGTGGTAGTTAAAAAAACTGAATTTTTCATAAAACATAATTTTACCGCTTCTGTGAATGGAATTTCAAAAATCCGAGAGACACGGTTGATGTCAGTAAGTAAAATGTGGTTCAATGAGATGAAAATAATTTTTGGTGAATAGTAACTTTTTACTTTTATTTACCACGGTTAAAAGTAAATAGGGTAATTAAAGGTAAGAATGATATTAATATTACCCTAACAAATGTCCTAAATCTATTGGAAAAGTTTATCTCGACCAAACACAACCTTAAGTGTAAAATATTATCATTTAGGCGCACTTGGATTAGATTAGGACATTTATTATCAATTTATTTAAAGAAGGGTTAAAATAGTTAAAATCAACGTTTAATAAGTAAATCATTTTTAATATGGGGTTATACTTAAGATAAATTCGACCATAAATATTCATTAGAAAGATAAAATTATTTCCTACATAATGGTATTTTATTTATAATTTTTAGACATTAAATAAGTTAATTTATTTACGACACAATGATGATGCAGTAATTATCTTATTAATGAAATATTGACATAATTGATTTTATAAACACCAAAATAAATATAATTTGAGACTTTTTATGAATTAAACTAATTTTCTAGGATATTATGATATATTAGTGTTTATTTAATCAACTTGGTTCGAACATATAATTCTGTTATGACTTTCACAAAAATCATATATCAAATAGTGTCAAAATTGACACAAAATAGTTTTTAAAGAAAATATTATATTATTAATTGTTATTTTATTCCTAAAAATCTAAGATTCGGACAAATGACTTAGATAAGGATATATATATTAATAATAAACAATTTGGGGTTCGTTTGGCATGTTATAGTAAGTGTATTAACCATATAGTGAAAGAAAACAAAAAGACACGGTAACAGGTAAATTATTTAACTTAGAGTTAAATCTAATTGATAAGGTTAAAATAATAACCTAAACTTGTCTAAATCCTATTGGATGATAGGATTTCGACCCATCCCCAATTTATCTTCGAAATAAGACCATTTGGAACCATTATAAACCGAATTTGACCTTAATATAAAATAATATTTTGAGATATTCCTAAGGTGCCCCTCTCCTCTCTTATAAAAGGGCACCTCCTCCCCCTCCTCCTCACACCAAATTGAGCACTCAAGCTCGGCCAAACCCTAACAAAATCCCTTCTCCACTTCCCTATAATAATCCTAGAGGTCCTGGTCTTCATCAAAGACAAATCTTAGTTCCCTAAGTGGAGGATTCAAAGAGGCGTTCCAAAGAAGAGGTAATATCCATTACTGATCTTTTCAATTTCTTTCTTCTTTAAATTCTTCTTCTTTAGTTGTTTCATGATAAAGTAATAACATCAGTATTACTTACATACTGCTATGTTATTATAAATATTAAACAACCCTAATTCACCTTCTATCCATCCTACAAAAAAACGAAATCACCGCGCATGCGTACGTACGGAATACCGTCTCCACGCCGTGGTGAAATCTATTTTCCACCACCACCTTACTTGGATCATTATAATGGTGTAAATAATGACCATATATGACTATTATAAAGTGATATTGATTCTGATATATTGTAGCATCCACTATTTTTCAATTCAATAATTATGGAAATGATATCATCACTCGTGCGTACGTACGGACTACCGTCTCCACGACGCGATGAGATTCAGTCTCAATGATTAACCATAAATGAATGATTATAAAGTATATATAATAAGTACTAATGAAACATATGACCTAATAATGATACTGGAATTATTTATATTTATATGTATGTCATATACTTAATTCCATTCAATTCAATAAGGAAACGAAAACAGCGTTCATGCGTACTTACGGACTACCATCTCCATGAACGGTGTATTTCTTTCCATTTACTGATTTATTATATTATGAATATATATATATATCATGTTCTATATTCTGGAATTATGTAATCATGATCTATGTAATCATATGAATAATTACAAGTTAAAAACACGAACGACAAATGAGATGATTTTACCCAAAACGCTACTTTAACATGAATTTACAAAAGAACGGGTAATATAAAGTCATAAGTGGACCATATATGATATAATAACAATGAATATGATTCTGGAATAAGTGAATAACATGATTTAAATCATTATACAGGACGTTCAGACACTTACAAAGCAAGTCGGACCTAAGGTAAGGGAAATATCGCAATCTCATTTTTATCTGAGATTGCTTATGCGTTGGTATTTACTGGGGTGTATTTTATCATCCACATCCATGTTCCCTTAATATGTAATATTATTTCCGTCCACCTACAATTGTTTAAAACCTATTTTACCCTTTGGTGAGTTTTTAGTAAAAAATATGAAAGGAATCTTTTGTCGTTTTTCGTACGAGGTACTTTTTTGACTTTTCCGACAAAAGTACGAGAAGAATGTTTTTTCACATATACGGCATGAATGGACTTTTAAAACATTATTTCCAAGAATCTTCCTTTACAAGTTTTCAAGTTTATTTTTAATCACCTTGTTTTAGATTAATGTCGTATGACATGTTAAGAAAGGAAAAATATTTTTAAAGAAGAAAGGATATTTTCCTCAAGAATGGAGTTCAAGTGTTTTATCAAAATTATTTTCCATCTAAGATAATAAAGGGTTATATTTTTATCCCTATTATTACATTTATTTGATCATGTTGTGGTGGAATTATTTTTATGAATTCCTTTATCTTATAGGAATTGATTTATGATGTCATGATGTTTCAAGAATCCCATTTTTGTTAAATGTGTTATGCGATGATGTATGATTTATGATTATGTGGCACACATAACAAAGGATTCATTATTATATGGGTGGGACCTATATATCCCTCCAATGCATTGGGTAAAGATTTTATATCTCATGAGATAGACATGGCTGGAACGGTAGGTTATACCGGTTCAGTGAAACAGGACTGAAACGAGGGTGACTCGATTCAGAAAGGGACTTTGTCCACTAAGATAGTCTTGGCAATGAGTCTTGACTAACAAGAAATGATTATCTATGATTATGTGTGTATTCCAAAAAGTTTCATGTTTTAAGTTATGATTATTGGGATTTCATTTCACTACTATGATTTATCCCATGATATGAAATTATGCTTTTTTTTGCAGGTTAAGATTTCCAAAAGTTATGTTCTTATGAATATTATGTGATTTTTTTTTCTTTTTCTTACCCTTAATGAGCATTTGAGCTCACCCTTTTATGTTTTCTTTTCCCCAGGATATAAAGAAAGGTTTTAGGTAGGAAAAAAAGGGAAGATCTTTATGGGAGATATTGAAGATCTTTTACCACAATTAGAAGATTATGTTCCGAGTTTCCAAAGACACTAAACTATTATGATCCTTGTGTGTGTGTTTTTGTTATGTACTAAGTATTACGCAAAAGTAATGTAATGTCCATGTACGTCAGGGTTCGGGTATCTACAGTTGGTATCAGAGGAAAGATTTAGTCAACCTTTGGAAACTAGGATGTGAGAACATTAGTGAGATCCCTAGAGTTATTTCTAAGGTATGTCTTGGGATGTCCCTAAGGATAAGTATACGTATAAGATACAGTCCTAGAACTATGGTAACGATCATAGAATATAATCTAAGAAGTTAGATATTGAGGATACTCCTCCTTTATAATGTTGTTTTCCCTAGCGTGATTTTTTCCTCTCACACTATTCTTTTTGGGTTTTAGACGATGGTTGGAACCCGAAGGAACCGTGTTGATCAATGCAATGGACAATGAAATGATTGTCCTCATAAACAAACAAATGTTATGGGAGATGGAGTGAAAAATCTTATTGCTATACTTACACAAGCTATGAATCATTATGGACTTCCAAATGAGCAGAGAAGGGAACAATATTCTATTGAGTCCTTCATGAGGCAACGTCCACCTTCTTTTAATGGGTCTTCCGATCCACTTGTTGCTGAACATTGGATCAGTACCACTGAAAAGATATTTTCAGTTCTTCAATGTTCTGAACATGATAAAGTCATCTTATCAGTATATCGTTTGAGAGGTGAAGCAGATCAATGGTGGAATCTTATCAACAATACGAGGCAAAGAGATGAAATTGATTCCATGGAATGGGACGAGTTCAAGAACTTGTTTTTCAGTAAGTACTTCCCTCGTATTCTTCGAACGAAGATGGAAAAGGAGTTTCTTGAGCTAAAACAGAAGGATGATGAATCTGTTGGTATATACGAAGCGAATTTTACAAGACTTGCAAGGTATGCATCTGAAATTATCATCCATCCTGAAAGTAAAGTTGATCGGTTTTTCAGTGGCTTAAAACCAAGTTTTCGAAGGGCATTAGCTATACGAAACTTCAGTAGCTATGAAGAAATTGTGAGTTGTGATATGGAGGTAGAAATGGAAGTTGGTGTTACATATCCATCTCATGGTTTTGAAAAGAAACGAAAGATGGAGTTCAAGGAGAAATCTCAGAATAATGGTGAAAAGAAAATGAATGTTCCCTTATGCTCAAAGTGTGGAAAGAAGCATGGAGGAGATTGTCTTAAAGGGACTAGAAAATGTTTTAAGTGTGGAAATGAAGGTCATCGAGTAGCTGTGTGTCGAAGTAATGGAAAAAGGGTTTCTAATGATATGAACAAAGCAAACACTGCAGAGAACGCACCACCAACACTTCAATGTTTCAAGTGCAAGGAGATGGGACATTATGCCAATAAATGCCCTAATACAAGGGTTAGTGATGATCAATATGAGAAACCACTTAAGGAAAAGGACAAAGGGAAGTCACATGCGATCACTATTGGCGATGTTGAATACGACAATGATGTGGTGGAATGATTAAGTGTTTATGTAATGTGATTCCAAAATAGTGTTGTATATAGTATCGCGGAATATTGGAATATTTATGTATTTGTCTATTGTGGTTTTCAATAATTTTATGGTACCAGTAACCATGGAAAGTGATTGAGATATTTTTGGAAAAAGAATGATATGCGCATAATGAATGGAAAATGAGAAAATTAAATATTTGACAGTATTCATGAGCTCATGATTGATATAGGGACTAAGTGATATCATGGTTTGAGTATATAGAATTATGAGGATTTTGGTATGTGGAAAGTGTTAACTTTTAACTGCATTCATGTTTTCACTAAGGTTCGATGGGTATTCAAGAGAATACATGATTAAGGCCTTTGAATGTTTGGAATGTGACCAACAAAACATATCTTATGATATATGGGGATCAACGATGGTATTAAATCTCTGGTAATCGTTTTCACTATGTTATGAGATTGGACTGCAGTATTATGGATAAGCCTAAAGATTTAAATGGATTATGTTGGACATAAGTGAGTATTGTTTAAGGATAGAAGTTTTTTTTGATATTATTGATTGGATGTTATAGTAATGTAGTTTTAGAAAAAGGACAACCTGCAGGACGGGCGACAACCCATCGCTTCGGACAAGGCTGTGGGAATCGAACCCACAACCGAAGTGTGACTGGCCTTTATCGCCTACCATTGGCCTACAAGAAGTCCCTGTTTAGTAGAAACTAGTTTTATTATATTAAGTAGTATGATATATGAAGTATAAGTCCATTTTAGGAACCATATATGATTAATCTCACTATAGATCGACTTATGTATATAATTTTTGCTTGAGACAGATGGAATGACCCGTCATTCTATCACATGATCTGCTAACACTTCACGAATAACAAATTCAACTTCATTTATTTAAGAGATGAAGTGGGAATTGTTCAAGGCACGAACAATAGTGAGATTGTACCAAAATAAAGTAAGTATTTATTCTAATTCAAATTTTCAACTTTAGGGAAATGATCTTGAAAACCAAAAATGTTGTCATAGTGATCTTATACCTGATGAATCAGATGGTACCTTATATAATCACAAATCTATGGATTTTTGATTACTGGATTTTCCATAGCCATGTTCTCTACCACTCTCCATCAGAACATGATGGTTATATTTCTCTTCCATATCCATATTTTCACCTATGTGGAAACCGAGTGATTAGTTTATTTGGGTAATCGTTACATTTCATACTTTAGTTTTTAAATCCAAGTTTTGGTATTCCATTTTACGATGTGGGTTTCCATTAAAGAAACTTTCGAATAGTAAACCATTTATAACCCCGACGAATTTCAAGGGCGAAATTCATTTTAAGGGGGGTAGAATGTAACAGCCCAAGATTTTATGAAAAATATTCTTTTTAATTTTTTTAATGTCTTGTGTTGTATGCTACACCAAAAGGAGCTTGCACAACACACACCCTTGACTTGCCTTGCATTACACGCAATCACGACCTTCCTCGATAGCGTGTGTAGTATGCAATACCGAGTTTCACTAAACAACGATATGCTATTAAAATATTATTAAAACTAGCCGTTATGAATAGTAATAACCACTTTTTGAAAATCTGTCAATCTTATTTTTCAAAATGGACTTCATTTTTGGATTCGGAGTATCAAATTTAGCCTAAGGTGAAATTTTGGTACTTTTCGGATAACTTTCATATTCTGATGAATAGTGAAAATTAGTAAATTATAATTAAAAACAATTTTTTTTATCGAAATAATTAATAGTGATAAATTTTTAATTTGAGTGGTTTTAAAGTATATTTAGAATATATTTTTACAATTTAATACAATGTTGGTCATTGGTTGTAATTTCACATTTAAACCAGACATAATCAAGTGTCAATCTTTTGATGGATATTGTTTCTTAAAAACGCGCTATTTGTTTTAACAGCGGGATTTAATTATAAAATTAATTAATGCAACTTCTATGTTATGAATTTGGTAAAATAGACTTCATTTTTGAATTCGGAATATGAAATATAGCTTAGGATGAAATTTTGGCATTGTTCTGAAAAACATCAATTTTTTGATGAATAGTGAAACTACTAAGTGGTAGTTAAAAAAACTGAATTTTTCATAAAACATAATTTTACCGCTTCTGTGAATGGAATTTCAAAAATCCAAGAGACACGGTTGATGTCAGTAAGTAAAATGTGGTTCAATGAGATGAAAATAATTTTTGGTGAATAGTAACTTTTTACTTTTATTTACCACGGTTAAAAGTAAATAGGGTAATTAAGGGTACGAATGATATTAATATTATCCTAACACATGTCCTAATTCTATTGGACAAGCTTATCTCGACCAAAAACAACCTTAAGTGTAAAATATTATCATTTAGGCCCACTTGGATTAGATTAGGACATTTATTATTAATTTATTTAAAGAAGGGTTAAAATAGTTAAAATCAAAGTTTAATAAGTAAATAATTTCTAATATGGGGTTATACTTAAGATAAATTCGACTATAAATATTCATTAGAAAGATAAAATGATTTCCTACATAATGGTATTTTATTTATAATTTTTATACATTAAATAATTTAATTTATTTACGACACAATGATGATGCAGTAATTATCTTATTAATGAAATATTGACATAATTGATGTTATAAACACCAAAATAAATATAATTTAAGACTTTTTCTGAATTCCACTAATTTTATAGGTTACTATGATATATTAGTGTGGATTTAATCAACTTGTTTCTAACATATAATTCTGTTATGACTTTCAAAAAAATCATATATCAAATAGTGTCAAAATTGACACAAAATAGTTTGTAAAGAAAATATTATATTATTAATTGTTATTTTATTCCTAAAAATATATGGTTCAGCCAAATGACTTATATAAGAATATATATATTAATAATTAACAATTTGGGGTTCGTTTGACATGTTATAGTAAGTGTATTAACCATATAGTGAAAGAAAACAAAAAGACACGGTAAAAGGTAAATTATTTAACTTAGAGTTAAATCTAATTGATAAGGTTAAAATAATAACCTAAACTTGTCTAAATCCTATTGGATGATAGGATTGCAACCCATCCCCACTTTATCTTCGAAATAAGACCATTTGGAACCATTATAAACCGAATTTTACCTTAATATAAAATAATATTTTGAGATATTCCTAAGGTGCCCCTCTCCTCCCTTATAAAAGGGAACCTCCACCCCCTCCACCTCACACCAAATTGAGCACTCAAGATCGGGCAACCCCTACCAAAATCCCTTCTCCACTTCCCTAGAATAATCCAAGAGGTCCTGGTCTTCTTCAAATACAAATCTTAGTTCCCTAAGTGGAGGATTCAAAGAGGCGTTCTAAAGAAGAGGTAATATCCATTACTGATCTTTACAATTTCTTTCTTCTTCAACTTCTTCTTTTTAGTTGTTTCATGATAAATTAATAACATCAGTATTAAATACATACTGATATGTTATTATAAATATGAAACAACCCTAATTCACCTTCTATCCATCCTACGGAAAAATGAAATCACCGCGCGTGCGTACGTACGGAATACCGTCTCCACGCCGTGGTGAAATCTATTTTCCACCACCACCTTACTTGGATCAGTATAATGGTGTAAATAATGACCATATATGACTATTATAAAGTGATATTTATTCTGATATATTGTATCATCCACTCAAATTCAATTCAATAATTATGGAAATGATATCATCGCTCGTGCGTACGTACGGACTACCGTCTCCACGACGCGATGAGATTCAGTCTCAATGATTAACCATACATGAATGATTATAAAGTATATATAATAAGTACTAATGAAATATATGACCTAATAATTATACTGGAATTATTTATATTTATATGTATGTCATCTACTTAATTCCATTCAATTCAATAAGGAAACGAAAACAGCGTTCATGCGTACATACGGACTACCGTCTCCATGAACGGTGTATTTCTTTCCATTTACTGATTTATTATATTCTGAATATATATATATATATATATATCATGTTTTATATTCTGGAATTAAGTAGTCAATATATAAGTAATCATATGAATAATTACAAGTTAAAAACAAGAACGACAAATGAGACGATTTTACCCAAAACACTACTTTAACATGAATTTACAAAAGAACGGGTAATATAAAGTCATAAGTGGACCATATATGATATAATAACAATGAATATGATTCTGGAATAAGTCAATAACATGATTTAAATCATTATACAGGACGTTCGGACACTTACAAAGCAAGTCGGACCTAAGGTAAGGGAAATATCGCAATCTCATTTTTATCTGAGATTGCTTATACGTTGGTATTTACTGGGGTGTATTTTATCATCCACATCCATGTTCCCTTAATATGTAATATTATTTCCATCCACCTACAATTATTTAAAACCTATTTTAGACTTTGGTGAGTTTTTAGTAAAAGATATGAAAGGAATATTTTGTCGTTTTTCGTACGAGGTACTTTTTTGACTTTTCCGAAAAAAGTACGAGAAGAATGTTTTTTTAACTTATACGGAATGAATGGATTTTTAAAAAATTATTTCCAAGAAGCTTCCTTTACAAGTTTTCATGTTCATTTTTAATCACCTTGTTTTAGATTAAAGTCGTATGACATGTTAAGAAAGGAAAAATATTTTTAAAGAAGAAAGGATATTTTTCTCAAGAATGGAGTTCAAGTGTTTTATCAAAATTATTTTCCATCTAAGAAAATAAAGGGTTCTGTTTTTATCCCTATTATTACATTGATTTGATCATGTTGTGATGGAATTATTTTTATGAATTCCTTTATCTTATAGGAATTGATTTATGATTTCATGATGTTTCAAGAATCCCATTTTTGTTACATGTGTTATGCGATGATGTATGATTTATGATTATGTGGCACACATAAGAAAGGATTCATTATAAGATGGGTGGGACATATATATCCCTCCAATGCATTGGGTAAAGATTTTATGTCTCATGCGATAGACATGGCTGGAACGGTAGGTTATACCGGTTCAGTGAAACAGGACTGAAATGAGGGTGACTCGATTCAGAAAGGGACTTTGTCCACTAAGATAGTCTTGGCAATGAGTCTTGACTAACAAGAAATGATTCTCTATGATTATATGTGTATTCCACAAATTATCATGTTTTATGTTATGATTATTGGGATTTCATTTCACTACTATGATTTATCCCATGATATGAAATTATGCTCTCTTTTGCAGGCTAATATTTCCAAAAGTTATGTTCTTATGAATATGATGTGATTGATTTTTTCTTTTGATTACCCTTACTGAGCATTTGAGCTCACCCTTTTATGTTTTCTTTTCCCCAGGATATAAAGAATGGTTTTAGGTAGGAAAAAAAGGGAAGATCTTTATGGGAGATATTGAAGAACTTTCACCACAATTAGAAGATTACGTTCCGAGTTTCCAAAGACACTAAACTATTACGATCCTTGTGTGTGTGTTTTTGTTATGTACTAAGTATTCCACAAAAGTAATGTAATGTCCATGTACGTCAGGCTTTGGGTCTCTACAATAACTATATCCATATTTAATATATATTTGTATATCATATCCTTGTTAATAATCATCATGGTCCATTATACATGGTCCCTCATAATCAATACATCAACCACTTTGTTTTCCATTCTTTGGTGGTAGTGTATCCAGAAATCATTGTCCCTGAGTAGTTCCTCCCATCGCCTTTTCCTCATTTTGAGTTCATTTTGAGTGAAAATATACTTTAAACACATATGGTCCTTAAATATTTTACATATTTCTCCATATAGGTAGTACCTCTGTATTTTCAAAGAAAATATTACAACTTAAAACTGATAGTCTTGAGTTAGATAATTTTGTTAATGTATTGTCAATTTCCTTGATTAATAAGAAATCACCCAATCATTCGACAAATAATACAACCAAAAAATTTCCTTAATGAATCATTGTATATTAAAATCATCCTATACCTCAAGATAGAGTTAATAAAATTAAATTAATAATTATCCACTACAACTCTTTAAAGCATTCATCAAATTCCGTTGACCATGTGAATTCAATACTTTTACATGTTAACCTTTTCAATTGTTTGGACAACCTGGAGAAATCGCAAACATACTACTGATTGTGGACATCTAAGAACATGAAACTTCATATATCAGTTATGTTCATTAATGTAAGACATTATTTAACGTCCTTATTATTTTGTGGGTCAAAATATATTCCATATTTATAGACAATATTGAAAATAAAATAAAAAATATTTATAAAACGAATTCACACTTAGTATATTAAAAATATGATTCATTTTTAGTGCATGTATAGAATTATTTGTAGATAAATCACATGATATTTATAACTCTGAAAGAATATATATATATATCATCAATGAAAACCACCAAAAATTTATTAATATAATCCATTAATAACAGATTCATTAGATCCATAAATAAAAAAGTATCATTAGTTAATCCCAGTGGAATTAGTATAAAATCATAGTATCCATACCTTGTACAGAATTCCAAATTTTGTATTTCGTACTTATTCACCATTGATAACTAGATAAAAGATTTATATAGATAATTTTTGGGTTCCTTGAAGTTTATAAAATAAGTTATCAATGTGTGGTAAATGATACATAATATTTATAGTAATGGAATTGATCTCCTAATACTTTATGTACAATTTCATTGACCCATATTTCTATCTAATGAATAAAATATGTGATATATATGGTGAAACACCAAGGAAACTAAATGCATTTTCAAACAACACCTTTAGTAGATTAGTTTCCCCTATAAAGATAAATGATTCCACTTGTAGAGACCCGAAGCTTTACGTATGTGGAAATTACATTACTTTTGCGGAATACTTAATATATAACAAAAACAGACACACAAGGATCGTAATAGTTTAGTGTCTTTGGAAACTCGGAATATAATATTCTAATCGTGGTGAAAGATCTTCAACATCTCCATTAATGATCTTCCCTTTTTTTTTACCTAAAACATTTCTTTATATCCTGGGGAAAAGAAAACATAAAAAGGGTGATCTCAAATGCTCAGTAAGGGTAAGCATGGATAAAATAAAACTTACCATATATATTTGAACTTAGAAACATGAACATAATGTTTAAACATCAAAAGCTTGAGCAATGACATAAAACATGGAAGTAAGTAAGGCATAGATCATAAAGAATCATTAAGAATGATAAAATATCATGGGAATAAAACATGTAATTGTTTCAACCATTAAGCACATGATATGATTTCCATAGTAGCCAAGGATTACTGCCAAGACCATCTTAGTGGACAGAGTCCCTTTCTTAATCGAGTTCACTCCTCATTCCAGTCCTGTATTACTGAACCGGTTTAACTTGCCGTTCCATCCATGTCTATCTCATGATATATAAATCATTACCCAATGCATTAGAGGGCGATATAGGTCCCAACCATCTCATAATGAAATCATTCTTACTTGTGCCACAAAATAAACCTAAAACATTCATCATAACCCAAAGAATAAAATGGGTTTCATAAACATCATTCCATCATCTCATAATCCATATAAAACAAATGGACATTTCCTCATAAGAAAATTGAAACCATGTAAATCATAGAGACATTAAACTTGAAACATACACATATGAAATAATGTCATCTTATATGGAAAATGGTTTTGATAAAACATTTGAAATGAATTCTTGAGGAAAATATCCTTTGTTCTTCAAAATCATTTTTTTTCACAAAATTCCAAGCACTTTTAAAATAAAAGTATTTTTTTTAAAATAATCATAAAATCTTGTAGAGTAAGCCTAATGAAAATGATGCGTTATGAAACTGCAAAAATCCATTCACATCGTATAAGTTAAAAATAACATTCTTCTCATACTTTTGTTGGAAAAGTCAAAAAGTACCTCGTATGGTAAAAAAAGATTCCTGACATACCATGTAGTAAAAGTCAAAAATGGGTAAAAAGGACATTAAACATACATGAAAACACTTTTATAAAACATGGACATGTATGATAACAATAACCCCAGTAAATACTTACGAATAAGCAATCTCAGATAAAAATGAGATTTGCAAAATTATCCCTTACCTTAGGTCTGATATGCTTCATATGGTTCCGAACCTCCTGTATAATGATTTAAATAATGTAATTTACTTATTAAATAATCATATTCATTGTTATGATATCATATATGTGTCACTTATGACTTTATATTACCCGTTCTTTTATAAATTCCATGTTAAAGTAGCATTTTGGGTAAAATCATTTCATTTATCATGTGTGTTTCAACTTGTCGTTTCTTGATATTATTACTTATATCATGATTTAAATAATTACAGAATTTAAAACATGATTTATATATAATATATATTCATCCTATACATATATATTATAGATCGATAAAAGGAATGAAATACACCGTTCATGGAGACGGTTGGCCGTACGTACGCATGAACACTGTTTTCATTTCCTTATTGAATTGAATGAAACTAAATAGATTACATAAATATATATACATAAATCCAGAAGCATTATTATTTCACATATTTCATTATTATTCATTATATAAACTTTATGATCATTCATGTATGGTTAATCATGGAGAATGAATCTCATCGCGTCGTGGAGACGGTAGTCCGTACGTACGCACGAGCGATGATATTGTTCCCAAAATTATAGAATTAGAGTGGATGGTATAATATATCAGAATCAGTATGATGTTATAAAAACCATATATAGTTATTTTTTACACCATTATACCCATCCATGTATGGTGTCGGTGGAAAAACAGATTACACCACGGCGTGGAGACGGTATTCCGTACGTACGCACGCGCAGTGATTTTGTTTTCTGTAGAATATATAGAAAGTGAAATAGGGTGGTTTCATATTTATAATAACATATCAGTATATTAGGGATACTGATGATATTAATTCTATAATGAAACAACTAACGAATAAGAAGTTGAATAAGAAAGAAAATTGAAAGAATCGGTAATGGATATTACCTCTTCTTTGACACGCCTCTTTGAATCCTCCTCTTTGGGTACTAAACTTGGTCTTTGAAGAAGACCAGGACCTCTGGGATGTTGCTAGGGAAGTTTATAAGGGAAATGGGCAGGGTTTGTCCGAGCTTAAAGGCTCAAATTGGTGTGAGGACGAGAGGGAGGAGGTGCCCTTTCATAAGGGAGGGGAGGGGCACCTTTGGAAATCATAAAAATATTAATTTATAATAAATCTATCCCCACTAAAAAACCTCAAAAAATGACCCATATTCGAATATTAGATGAGATAGGGTTGTAATATCATCAACCAATAAAATTTATACATGTTAGGAAGTTATTTTAAACATTATCAATTTGATTTATCCTTACTTAATCAATTTAATTTTATTTGTGGTAATAATATTCTAAATTTTAAATTATAACAAATAATTACTTATTTGTTGTGAATTGTCCATAATTGGATACTTTATAACATATTAGACCATATAAAGTTAAATTTATAATTTATATTTATTTCTGTGATTTTTAAACAATTTTATAATATGTTATTTTGATAAAATAACAATATTGTCAATTTTGATAGTATTCATTTATTTGAATTTTAATAAAATAGATACAGAATATATGTTCGAACTAAAATCATTAATAAATTACTAAAATGTCCTATGTATCTAGAAAATTCGTGGATCACATTAAATAGTTCATATAATATTTATTTTATTATTTTTAAAACCATTTATTTGGTTTATCTCTTAATAAAATAATTACTACAACATTTTTGTATAATTATTTAATATGCATATTTTTTTCATAAAAATTAAAAATAAAATCCTATGATGAAGATAAATGTATTAACTTTCACAATAATACTTTGACTCGAATTTATAATCTTAAAATCACAATATTTAAATTGTTATATTTGTTAAATTATGAAGGTGACAACTTTGGAATCATTTAAAATAAAATAATATAAGTGTCATTATCACTTTTATAAGACTCCAAACGGTTATATATTAGGTCATTGGATTCTTATGGTATATTTATACACTACCAATAATTTTTTGTCAGGTTTTTGGGTATTTTAATGGGTATTATTTTTTCAATAAAAACTATATTACTGATTTTTCAATTAATAAATAATTTCTGCATCATTAATGTATCACCATTAATGACAATTATTTAATCCCTAAAAATTCTAAATAAATTATCATGATGTATATAATTTTATTATATTTCTTTAGACTATTCATTTTTGATGTTTTATGATGTTTTTCACTAAATTAAAATTATTATACTTATAAGATTTAAGAGAGTGACATGTTGTCACTATCTTTGGTTTTAATAATAATTAAATTATTTTCATGGTCAAAAATCCATAAAATGAACCTAATCCGACCCTTAAGTGATATGTGTATACTTTTAGCCATCCAATATAATTTTTTCATGTGTTATTGTAATTTTATAATATTATATTTACCCTTAATTACCCGATTTACCTTTAACTATGATAAATAAAATTTACCGTAGTTACTATTCATAATTCCCAAAAATAAAAAGTAGCCTATTAACATAATTTGGACCCACTGATTACAAATATGGAATCCATTTTTTAAAATTCAATACAAACAAGTTACATAAATGAAATTAAAATTAATCCCGTTGTCGAATGAAAATGGGTTTTTGTTTAAAACATTGCAAAAGATTGGATTGATTTAACCTACGAATTCAATGTAAAATCAATGATAATGACATACATTATATTAAATGGTAAAAATATATTCTATTTATACTTTAAAACCATTCAATATTATAATTTAAGCATATATATTATTACGATGAAAAAAGTTGTTTTTAATTAAAATATACCGTGTTTTTACTATTCATTAAAATATGAAAGTTATCAGAAAAATATCAAAACTTTATCTAATGTAAATTTTTATATCTTGATTCAAAAGAAGAATTTTATTTTGTCAAATTTAACTTATAAAAATGTGAAAAACTATATTTAAATTGGGTGCGCCATCAAAAGGCGGTAAAACTGCATTTTTTGAAAAATACATATTTTACCTGAAAAATTTATTTTGTTCTTATACCATGTTCTAGAAAATGTGTAAGATGAATAATAATGTTATAAAATTCAAAATTTAGTTAATACTATTCATAACGGCTAGTTCATAATAATATTATAATAATATATTGTTGTTTTGTAAAACCGGGTATTGCGTACAACACATGCTATCGTAGAAGGTCGCGATTGCGTGTAATGCACGCCAAGTTGGGGTTTCCTGTTGTGAAAGACTCCGTTGTTGTTTCATATAAAAAAATCCTACCATTTTTCATTTATACATTGAATATATATATATATATACACTCAATGTTGCGTAGAATGACTATTATCAAAAGAACATGAAATTATGTGTAACACAATCTAAGAATAGTGTTGCATATGCTGCAAGCTAATACGGTGTTGCGTATAGAACCAGATAATCTTGTTGTAGCATAAAACACATGAAATCAAATAAATTAAAAAGAATACTTATCATAAAATATCGGGTTGTTACATTCTAACCCCCTGAAAATGAATTTCTCTCTCAAAATTCGTCAGGGTTATGCATGGTTTTCTACTTGAAAGTTTCCACATCGTAAAATGAAATAAGAAAACATAACTTTCAAAACTAAAGTATGAAATGTAACGGTTACCCAAATTAACTTATCACAGGGTTTCCACGTAGGAGAACATAGGTAAAAAAATGGATATGGAAGAGAAATCTAACCATCATGTTCTGATGGAGAGTGGTAGAGAACATGGCTATGAAAAATCCAACAATCACAAAGCCATATATTTGTGATGATCTAAGGTACCATATGATTAATTGGATATAAGGGCACTAGGAAAACATTAATGGTTTTCAAGATCATTTCCCAAAAGTTGAAGAATTTGAATTAGAAGAGATACTTGCTTGATTTTGGTACAATCTCACTGTTGTTCATTCTTTGAACAATTTCCACTTCATCTCTTAATGAAATGAAGTTGAATTTGTTATTCGTGAAGTGTTAGCAGATTTTGTGATATAATGATGGGTCATTCCATCTGTCTCAAACAAAAGGTTAGCAAAAGTTATCAAATATAAATAAGTCCATCTATGGTTAGGTTAATCATATACGATTCCAAAAATGAACTTATACTTCATAGATCATACCGATTAATAAAATAAAACTAGTTTCTACTAACCAAGGACTTCCTGTAGGCCAGTGGTAGGCGATAAGGGCCAGTCGCACTTTGGTTGTGGGTTTGATTCCCACAGCGTTGTCCGACGCGATGGGCTGTCGCCCGTCCTGCAGGTTGTCCTTTTTTTCTAAAACTACATTATTATAACATCCCATCAATAATATCGAAAAAAGTTCTATCATTAAACAATACTAACTTATGTCCAACATAATCCATTCCAATATTTAGATTTATCTAAAATACTTCGGTCCAAGCTCATAGTATAAAGAAAATGATTACTTGAAATTTCACATAACAATCACGTGAATGCCATCATTTATCCCCCATATATCATAATATATATCTTGTTTGTAAAATTTAAAACATTTGAATACCTTAATCATGTATTCCCTTGAAGAATGAATACCCATTGAACCTCAGTGAAAACATGAATGCAGTTAAAAGTTAACACTTTCCACATACCAAAATCCTGAAAATTCTATATACTCAAACCATGATATCACTTAGTCCGTATATCAATCATGAGCTCATGAATACTGTCAAACTTTTCATTTTGTCATTATCCCTTCATTATGTGCATAATATCTGAATAACCTTCCCTGGTTACCAGTACCATTCAACATATACTTTCAAATAATTTAAGAAAAACAATAGTGTAATAATCCTTAGATGATTCTTTATTCCATAGTACCATACATTATTCTTTATAAACATACAATCATTCCACTAACTTCTTAAACCATTGACTGAGCTTCATCATTTTTTTCATCTCATATTTCATTAGTAGTCTCTTCATCATCATCCACATAAATACTACCCGTATGACCATGCTGATTCTCTTCATGAGATTTTCCCTTAGGGAATTGGTTTTCATAATTCCCATACATTCCACATTTAAAACATCTAATCATTTTTGATGTCATATTAATACCATTATCCTTGTCCATGGTGTTAACTAAACCTTTTCCTTTGCACTTACTAGCTTTGTGTCCTTCTTTTCCACACCCAAAGCATCTTCCAATTCCTTTGAAACAATCTCCCTGATGCCTCTTCCCACATGATTTACATGAGGTAAATTGAACTTTCTTTCCTCTATGATCATCATGAAACTCCATATTCTCTTATTATTTGAGTCGGGAGACTTACCAAAGTTGAGATTATTGATCATATTATGAGATTTCTGATTAGGCATAATAACGATGCTTGGACTTCAAAATCTCGTTTCATTTGGTTTCTCATGAAGATTATTGTAACACCCGAGACTTTTATGTTATATAAATCATCAAAGGGATCTTTTTCTACACAACACTTGCTTGGCTTGCTATACACGCAACCGCGACCTTCCTCGATAGCTTGCGTCGTACGCAATACCGAGTTTCGCTAAACAACAATATGCTATTAAAACTAGCCGTTATGAATAGTAATAACCACTTTTTGAAATTTTATAAATTTTATTTTTCAAAATGGACTTCATTTTTGGACTCAGAATATCGAAATTAGCCCAGGGTGAAATTTTGGTATTTTTCTGAAAACTTTCAATTTTTGATGAATAGTAAAACCACTAAGTGGTAGGTTAAAAACTGAATTTTGCATAAAACTTAATTTTACCGCTTCTGTGAATGGAATTTCAAAAATCCGACAGACACAGTTTATATCAGTAAGTAAAATGTGGTTCAATGAGATAAAAATAATTTTTTGGTGAATAGTAACTTTTTACTATTTTTACCGCGGTTAATAGTAAATAGGGCAACTGAGGGTAAATATGATATTACTATTACCCTAACACATGTCCTAATTCTATTGGACAAGTTTAATTCGACCAAAAACAAACTTAGGAATAAAATATGACCATTTAGGCCCACTTGGATTAGATTAGGACATTTATTATTAATTTATTTAAAGAAGGGTTAAAATAGTTAAAATCAAAGTTTAATAAGTAAATCATTTTTAATATGGGGTTATACATAAGATAAATTCAATTGTAAATATTCATTAGAAATCTAAAAAGATTTCCTACATGATGATATTTTATTTGTAATTTTTAGACATCAATTAATGTAATTTATTTATGACACAAAGATGATGCAGTAATTATCTTATTAATGAAATATTGACAAAATCGATAATATAAATACCAAAATAAATGTAATTTAAGACTTTTTATGAATTCCACTAATTTTCTAGGTTACTATGATATATTAGTGTTGATTTAATCAACTTGGTTCGAACATATAATTCTGTTATGACTTTCACAAAAATCATATATCAAATAGTGTCAAAATTGACACAAAATAGTTTTTAAATCAAATATTATATTATTAATTGTTATTTTATTCCTAAAAATCTAAGGTTCGGCCAAATGACATAGATAAGGATATATATATATATTAATAATAAACAATTTGGGGTTCGTTTGGCATGTTATAGTAAGTGTATTAACCATATAGTGAAAGAAAACAAAAAGACACGGTAAAAGTTAAATTAATTAACTTAGAGTTAAATCTAATTGATAAGGTTAAAATAATACCCTAAACTTGTCTAAATCCTATTTGTTGATAGGATTTCGACCCTTCCCCACTTTAGCTTCGAAATAAGACCCTTTGGAACCATTATAAACCGATTTTGACTTTAATATAAAATAATATTTTGAGATATTCCTAAGGTGCCCCTCTCCTCCCTTATAAAAGGGCACCTCCTCCCTCTCCTCCTCACACCAATTTGAGCACTCAAGCTCGGCCAAACCCTGCCATTTTCTCCTCTCCACTTCCCTAGAATAATCCTAGAGGTCCTGGTCTTCTCCAAAGACCAATCTTAGTTCCTTAGGTGGAGGATTCAAAGAGGCGTTCCAAAGAAGAGGTAATATCCATTACCGATCTTTTTAATTTCTTTCGTCTTCAACTTCTTCTTCTTTAGTAGTTTCATGAAAAAGTAATAACATCAGTATTACTTACATAATGATATGTTATTATAAATATGAAACTACCCTAATTCACCTTCTATCCATCCTACGGAAATATGAAATCACCGCGCGTGCGTACGTACGGAATACCGTCTCCACGCCGTGGTGTAATCTATTTTCCACCATCACCTTACAAGGATGGGTATAATGGTGTAATGAGTAACTATATATGATTATTATGAAGTAATATTGATACTGAAATAATATATATATATACTCCAATACAATTCCACGATCATAGGAACGATATCATCACTCGTGCGTACGTACGGAATACCGTCTCCACGATGTGATTCGACTCGTTCTACATGATCTTCATTTCATAATAATTATATAAATGAATTGAATGAATTAATATGGCATATACTACACTAATACCATTCTGGAAATGAATTATCTATAACCTAAAGATATGAATAAGAATTTATTCGACAAAACACGCATAAGAACAAAAAGTTATAAAGACCCGAGTAACAAGTAACAATGAAATATTACTAACAAGAAGCTAATAATATGACCATATATGATATCATATCAATATGTATGATTCTGGAATAAGTCAATAACATTATTTAAACCATTATACAGGAGCTTCAGACACAAACAAAGCAAATCGGACCTAAGGTAAGGGAAATATCACAATCTCATTTTTATCCGAGATTGTTTATTCGTAAGTATTTATTGGGGTGTATTTTATCATCCACATCCATGTTTCATCAAAATGTAATATTATTTCCATCCACCTACAATTGTTTAAATCCATTTTTACCCTTCGGTGAGTTTTTAGTAATATCTATGAAAGGAATCTTTTGTCATACGAGGTACTTTTTGACTTTTCCGACGAAAGTACGAAGAATGTTTTTTTTAACTTATACGGCATGAATGGATTTTTAAAACATTATTTCCAAGAAACTTCCTTTACAAGTTTTCAAGTTTATTTTTAATCAACTTCTTTTATTTTAAAGTTGTATGACATGTTATTAAAGGAAAAAATGTTTTTGAAGAAGAAAGGATATTTTCCTCAAGAATGAAGTTCAAGTATTTTATCAAAATTATTTTCCATCTAAGATAATAAAAGGGTTCTGTTTTTATCCCTATTATTACATGGATTTGATTATGTTGTGATGGAAATATTTTTATGAATTCCTTTATCTTATATGAATTGTTTTATGATGTCATGTTGTTTAAGAATCCCATTTTTATTACATGGGTTACGCTATGATGTATGGTTTATGATTATGTGGCACACATAAGAAAGGATTCATTATAAGATGGGTGGGACCTATATCTCCCTCCAATGCATTGGGTAAAGATTTTATATCTCATGAGATAGACATGGCTGGAACGGAAGGTTATTTCGGTTCAGTGATACAGGACTGAAACGAGGAGTGAACTCGGTTCAGAAAGGGACTTTGTCCACTAAGATAGTCTTGGCAATGAGTCATGACTAACAAGAAATGATTTTCCATGATTATGTGAGCATTCCACAAAGTTTCAAGTTTTATGTTATGATTATGAGGATCTCATTTTCACTTCTATGATTTATTCCATGTTAAGATATTATGATCTCTTTTGCAGGTTTTGATTTTCATAAAGATATGATATGATTTCTATTTCCTTTATTTGCCCTTGCTGAGCATTTGAGCTCACCCTTTTATGTTTTCTTTTCCCCAGGTCAGGAAGATGGATATTAAGTAGAATATGCTAAAAGGGACCCTAGATATGATGAAATAAATGGGAGACACTGTAGAAGATTTATGAACCAGTTGTTTATGTTTCCCAGTTTCTAAAGACACTATACCTATACGGTCCTTTGTGGTTTTGTCATATGTTGTAATAAGTGTGCTTCAATTTCTAAGTATTAACAATGTATGTAAAGTATGGGTCGTTATAGTTGGTATCAGAGGAAAGGTATAGTCAACCATTGGAAACTAGGATGTGAAAGCCTTAGTAAGAACCCTAAGGATAAGTCTAAGCATAGAACACAATCTTAGTGTTTTAGAAATGGCCTTGAATAACCTAGGATAAGACCTTAAGCATGAAAATTTTATTCTTGAATTATGTGGTTTCCTATTATAATTAGTGTTTCTCACACTATTCTTCTTGGTTTTAGTCAATGGCTGGAACCCGAAGGAACCGTGTTAATGCGGAATGCGATGGGCAATGAAATGATTGTCCCCCTGAGCAAACAAACGATATGGGAGCTGGAATGCAAAATCTTGTAGCCATGCTCACACAACTTTCTCAAGCTATGAATCATGCAGGATTTCCAAACGAGCAAAGGAGGGAGCAACATTCTGTTGAATCCTTCATGAGGCAGCGTCCACCTTCTTTCAGCGGGTCTACTGATCCATTAGTTGCTGAACAATGGATTAGTACTACTGAAAAGATATTTTCAGTTCTTCAATGTTCTGAGCATGATAAAGTCATCCTAGCAGTGTATCGTTTGGAAGGAGATGCTGATCAATGGTGGAATCTTGTTAAGAATACGAGGCAAAGGGATGAAATTGAGTCTATGGAATGGGACGAGTTCAAGAACTTTTTTTTCAATAAGTACTTCCCTCGTATTCTCCGAACAAAGATGGAGAAATAGTTTCTTGAACTGAAGCAAAGGGATGATGAATCTGTTGGTACCTATGAAGCAAATTTTACAAGACTTGCAAGGTACGCTTCTGGTATTATTATCCAACTTGAGAGTAAGATCGATCGATTCTTTAGCGGCTTAAAACCAAGTCTTCGAAGGGCGTTAGCCATAAGGGACTTCAATAGCTACGAGGAAATCGTTCGATGTGCTCTCAAAGTCGAGATGGAGATTGGAGTAACCCATCAGTCACATGGGTTTGATAAGAAGAGGAAGATGGAATTCAAAGAAAAATCTAAAGAGCACACGGAAAAGAAGATGAGCTTTTCCTTATGCTCAAAGTGTGGAAAGAAACATGGAGGGAGTTGTCTTAAAGGGACAAGTAAATGTTTTAAATGTGGCAAAGAAGGTCATCGGGCATTTGAATGCCGTAATAATGGGAAGAAGATGTCTAATGACACAAACAAAGGAAGGGATACACAGAATGAACCTACTACACTTCAATGTTTCAAGTGCAAGGAGATGGGGAATTATGCCAATCAATGCCCAAATCCAAGGGTTGATGATGATGGTCGACGTCAACAAAATCTTAAGGCTAAAGACAAAGGAAATTCACATGCAATTTCTATCAGTGATGTGGAGTACGATAACGATGTGGTGAAAGGTACACTTACCATCCACTCTAAAGTAGCAAATGTTTTATTTGATTCTGGATCCACCCACTCTTTTATTTCTAAAGAATTTTCTAATGGTATCACCGTATTACCTCAACAATTAGATGTTGAGTTAGCTGTGACAACACCTAATGGAACAATAGTCGCATCAAAAGTTTATAATTCTTCTCCGATCGAAGTTTGTGGGAAATTGCTTCCTGCAAATCTTGTGATCCTTCCTTTAGTGGAATTTGATGTGATTCTTGGCATGGATTGGCTTTCTCTACATGGAGCTCATATCAATTGCCAAAGAAGGGAAGTCACATTTCATATTCCAGATCAATCTACGATCGGCTATCAATGCAAGGATGAACATAACCTTCCAGTGGAAATTTCTTCCATCTTATGGGTATTGATTCCACTAAATGAAGGTTATTTATCTCAAATGGTTGGTGAGAAACTCACGATTAAGAATATGCCCATTGTACGGGAGTTTGATGATGTCTTTCCGGAGGAATTGCCGGGTCTTCCACCAAATCGTGAAGTTGAGTTTTCAATAGAACTCGTACCGGGTGCTTTGCCTATTTCAAAGACACCTTATAGAATGGCCCCAATTGAGTTGCAGGAATTGAAGAAGCAACTCCAAGAGAATCTTGATAAGGGATTCATACGCCGTAGTGCGTCACCTTGGGGAGCACCTGTTCTATTTGTTAAGAAGAAAGATGGATCAATGAGACTCTGCATTGATTATCGAGAACTTAACAAGATCACTATCAAGAAAAAATATCCTCTCCCACGCATTGATGACTTATTTGACCAACTACGCGGAGCTCAATACTTTTCCAAGAATGATCTTCATTCAGGGTATCATCAATTAAGGGTCAAAAGGGAGGATATACCAAAGACGGCTTTCCGTACAAGGTATGGAAACTATGAATTTATAGTGATGCCATTTGGTCTTACTAATACCCCTGCTATCTTCATGGATCTAATGAGTAGAGTCTTTAGAGACTATTTTGATCAATTTGTGGTAGTCTTTATAGACAATATTCTTGTCTATTAAAAGAGCAAGGAAGAGCATGAAGATCACTTGAGAATTATATTGAAGACCCTGAGAAAGGAGAAGCTTTATGCCAAATTTACCAAGTGTGAATTTTGGCTTCAAAAAGTTGCATTTTTGGGTCATATAATCTCAAAAGAGGGGATATCTGTGGATCCAGCAAAAACAGAGGTTATCGAAAGATGGTCAAGACCAACAACAGTAACTGAGATCCGAAGTTTTCTTGGTTTGGCTGGATATTATCGACGTTTTGTAAAAGATTTTTCACGATTATCTAATACACTCACCAAGTTGACTCGGAAAGGAGTTAAGTTTGTCTGGACAGAGGAATGTGAAGAGAATTTCAAGGAGTTGAAAAGAAGGTTATCCAGTGCACCTGTGCTCACACTGCCTTGTAGTGGAGAATGGTTTTTGATCTACAGTGATGCATCCAAGAAGGGATTGGGGTGTGTTCTTATGCAAAATGATATGGTGATAGCTTATGCCTCACGACAGTTGAAAATCCATGAGCAAAATTACCCAACACATGATTTGGAGTTTGCTGCGGTAATCTTTGCATTAAAGATTTGGAGGCATTACCTTTATGGTGAAAGGTGTGATATTTATACTGATCATAAATGTCTAAAGTATATTTTCACACAAAAGGAGCTGAATATGCGCCAAAGAAGATGGTTGGAGCTGATTAAGGATTATGACTGCTCAATCCATTACCACCCTGGGAAAGCAAACAAGGTGGCAGATGCATTAAGTCGACAAGACCATGCTAGTTTATCCACGATGAGGATCACAAAAGATCCAATATTTATGGATTTACAAAGGATGGATCTTGGAATTATAATGGAAGGGGAAAAATCTTATCTTTCTCAAATGAATGTTCAACCATCTATACATGTGAAGATTAAAGAGGCACAGAAAGAAGATGTCGAGTTACAAAAGAAGGTGAGAAATGTTCCTGAATTCAACCTTGATTGTGATGGGATAATAAAGTTCAGGAATCGGGTTTGTGTTCCTCCCATCCCCGAATTAAAGAAGAAGCTGCTGGATGAGGCTCATAGTTCTTCATTCTCTATTCATCCTGGAAGCACGAAGATGTATAGGGACCTGAAAGAGTACTTCTGGTGGGATGGCATGAAAAGAGATGTTGTTGAATATGTCTCTCGATGCTTGGTTTGTCAACAAGTTAAAGCTGAGAGACAAAAGTCTAAGGGGATGTTACAACCATTACCCATACCCGAATGGAAATGGGAAAACATCACTATGGACTTTGTCACAGGACTTCCTAAAACATCCAAAATCAATAATGCTATCTGGGTCATAGTTGATCGTCTTACAAAGTCTGCACACTTCATTCCTATTAGAGAGGATTTCTCTCTAGATCAGCTTGCCAGGATATATGTAAAGGAAGTGGTAAGATTGCATGGAGTACCACTTTCTATTATATCTGATCGGGATCCGAGATTTACCTCGAAGTTCTGGCGAAGTCTTCAGCATACTCTAGATACAGAGTTGAGTTTCAGCACTGCTTATCATCCCCAGACAGATGGTCAGTCTGAGAGAACAATTCAAACCCTAGAAGATATGTTGAGAGCTTGCTCTATGGATTTCAAAGGAGGTTGGGATCAACACCTACCTTTGGTAGAATTTTCTTATAATAATAGCTTTCACTCCAGTATTCAGATGGCTCCTTATGAAGCTCTCTATGGAAAGAAATGCAGGACTCCAACTTGCTGGGATGAAGTTGGGGAAAGAAAGCTATTAGGACCTGATCTCGTTGATGAAATGGCAGAAAAGGTCAGATCTATTCAACAACACATAAGAGCAGCTCAGAGTCGACAGAAAAGTTATGCCGACAACCAAAGAAAAGCCCTAGAGTTTGAAGTGGGTGATAAAGTGTTCTTACGAATATCTCCCTGGAAGGGGGTTATGAGATTTGGAAAGAAGGGGAAGTTGAGCCCTAGATATATCGGTCCATTCGAAATACTGGATCGTATTGGGAAGGTAGCTTACCGATTGGCGCTTCCACCGAATCTCTCTCAAGTTCACGATGTGTTCCACGTATCTCTCCTGAGAAAGTACATACCAGATCCTTCACATGTACTCAGCTCAGATGTGGTACCGCTGG
This sequence comes from Viscum album, assembly GCA_963277665.1. Classification (NCBI taxonomy): domain Eukaryota; kingdom Viridiplantae; phylum Streptophyta; class Magnoliopsida; order Santalales; family Viscaceae; genus Viscum; species Viscum album. Next base: position 1,225,557,835 of record OY728159.1, read on the forward strand.
AGCAAGATTTTTCTTATGAAGAACAGCCGATAGAGATTCTGGATCATAGCGAAAAAGTCCTACGAAACAAGACCACTCGCTTGGTGAAGGTTTTATGGAGGAACCACCAACTTGAAGAAGCTACATGGGAGCTTGAGGATATGATGAGGGAGAAGTATCCTCATCTGTTTGTTGCAAAGTGACGAATTTCGAGGGTGAAATTCTTTTTAAGGGGGGTAGAATGTAACACCCGAGACTTTTATGTTATATAAATCATCAAAGGGATCTTTTTCTACACAACACTTGTTTGGCTTGCTTTACACGCAATCGCGACCTTCCTCGATAGCTTGCGTCGTACGCAATACCGAGTTTCGCTAAACAACAATATGCTATTAAAACTAGCCGTTATGAATAGTAATAACCACTTTTTGAAATTTTATAAATTTTATTTTTCAAAATGGACTTCATTTTTGGACTCAGAATATCGAAATTAGCCTAGGGTGAAATTTTGGTATTTTTCTGAAAACTTTCAATTTTTGATGAATAGTGAAACCACTAAGTGGTAGGTTAAAAACTGAATTTTGCATAAAACTTAATTTTACCGCTTCTGTGAATGGAATTTCAAAAATCCGACAGACACAGTTGATATCAGTAAGTAAAATGTGGTTCAATGAGATAAAAATAATTTTTTGGTGAATAGTAACTTTTTACTATTTTTACCACGGTTAATAGTAAATAGGGTAACTAAGGGTAAATATGATATTACTATTACCCTAACACATGTCCTAATTCTATTGGACAAGTGTAATTCGACCAAAAACAAACTTAGGAATAAAATATGACCATTTAGGCCCACTTGGATTAGATTAGGACATTTATTATTAATTTATTTAAAGAAGGGTTAAAATAGTTAAAATCAAAGTTTAATAAGTAAATCATTTTTAATATGGGGTTATACATAAGATAAATTCAATTGTAAATATTCATTAGAAAGCTAAAAATATTTCCTACATGATGATATTTTATTTGTAATTTTTAGACATCAAATAATGTAATTTATTTATGACACAAAGATGATGAAGTAATTATCTTATTAATGAAATATTGACAAAATTGATAATATAAATACCAAAATAAATGTAATTTAAGACTTTTTATGAATTCCAATAATTTTCTAGGTTACTATGATATATTAGTGTTGATTTAATCAACTTGGTTCGAACATATAATTCTGTTATGACTTTCACAAAAATCATATATCAAATAGTGTCAAAATTGACACAAAATAGTTTTTAAATCAAATATTATATTATTAATTGTTATTTTATTCCTAAAAATCTAAGGTTCGGCCAAATGACCTAGATAAGGATATATATATTAATAATAAACAATTTGGGGTTCTTTTGGCATGTTATAGTAAGTGTATTAACCATATAGTGAAAGAAAACAAAAAGACACGGTAAAAGTTAAATTAATTAACTTAGAGTTAAATCTAATTGATAAGGTTAAAATAATACCCTAAACTTGTCTAAATACTATTTTTTGATAGGATTTCGACACTTCCCCACTTTATCTTCGAAATAAGACCCTTTGGAACCATTATAAACCGATTTTAACTTTAATATAAAATAATATTTTGAGATATTCCTAAGGTGCCCCTCTCCTCCCTTATAAAAGGGCACCTCCTCCCTCTCCTCCTCACACCAATTTGAGCACTCAAGCTCGGCCAACACCTGCCATTTTCTCCTCTACACTTCCCTAGAATAATCCTAGAGGTCCTGGTCTTCTCCAAAGACAAAGCTTAGTTCCTTAGGTGGAGGATTCAAAGAGGCGTTCCAAAGAAGAGGTAATATCCATTACCGATCTTCTTAATTTCTTTCATCTTCAACTTCTTCTTATTTAGTTGTTTCATGACAAAGTAATAACATCAGTATTACTTACATACTGATATGTTATTATAAATATGAAACAACCCTAATTCACCTTCTATCCATCCTACGGAAAAATGAAATCACCGCGCGTGCGTACGTACGGAATACCGTCTCCACGCCGTGGTGTAATCTATTTTCAACCATCACCTTACAAGGATGGGTATAATGGTGTAATGAGTAACTATATATGATTATTATGAAGTAATATTGATACTGAAATAATATATATATATACTCCAATACAATTCCACGATCATAGGAACGATATCATCACTCGTGCGTACGTACGGAATACCGTCTCCACGATGTGATGCGACTCGTTCTACATGATCTTAATTTCATAATGATTATATAAATGAATTGAATGAATGAATATGTTATATACTACACTAATACCATTCTTTAAATGAATTATCTATAACCTAAAGATAAGAATAAGAATTTATTCGACAAAACACGCATAAGAACAAAAAGTTATAAAGACCCGAGTAACAAGTAACAATGAAATATTACTAACAAGAAGCTAATAATATGACCATATATGATATCATATCAATATGTATGATTCTGGAATAAGTCAATAACATTATTTAAACCATTATACAGGAGCTTCGGACACGAACAAATCAAATCGGACCTAAGGTAAGGGAAATATCACAATCTCATTTTTATCCGAGATTGTTTATTCGTAAGTATTTTTTGGGGTGTATTTTATCAGCCACATCCATGTTTCATCAAAATGTAATATTATTTCCATCCACCTACAATTGTTTAAATCCATTTTTACCCTTCGGTGAGTTTTTAGTAATATCTATGAAAGGAATCTTTTGTCATACGAGGTACTTTTTGACTTTTCCGACGAAAGTACGAAGAATGTTTTTTTAAACTTATACGGCATGAATGGATTTTTAAAACATTATTTCCAAGAAACTTCCTTTACAAGTTTTCAAGTTTATTTTTAATCAACTTCTTTTATTTTAAAGTTGTATGACATGTTATTAAAGGAAAAAATGTTTTTGAAGAAGAAAGGATATTTTCATCAAGAATGAAGTTCAAGTATTTTATCAAAATTATTTTCCATCTAAGATAATAAAAGGGTTATGTTTTTATCCCTATTATTACATGGATTTGATTATGTTGTGATGGAAATATTTTTATGAATTCCTTTATCTTATATGAATTGTTTTATGATGTCATGTTGTTTAAGAATCCCATTTTTATTACATGGGTTACGCTATGATGTATGGTTTATGATTATGTGGCACACATAAGAAAGGATTCATTATAAGATGGGTGGGACCTATATCTCCCTCCAATGCATTGGGTAAAGATTTTATATCTCATGAGATATACATGGCTGGAACGGAAGGTTATTTCGGTTCAGTGATACAGGACTGAAACGAGGAGTGAACTCGGTTCAGAAAGGGACATTGTCCACTAAGATAGTCTTGGCAATGAGTCATGACTAACAAGAAATGATTTTCCATGATTATGTGTGCATGCCACAAAGTTTCAAGTTTTATGTTATGATTATGGGGATCTCATTTTCACTTCTATGATTTATTCCATGTTAAGATATTATGATCTCTTTTGCAGGTTTTGGTTTTCATAAAGATATGATATGATTTCTATTTCCTTTATTTGCCCTTGCTGAGCATTTGAGCTCACCTTTTTATGTTTTCTTTTCCCCAGGTCAAGAAGTTGGATATTAAGTAGATTATGCTAAAAGGGACCCTAGATATGATGAAATAAATGGGAGACACTGTAGAAGATTTATGAACCAGTTGTTTATGTTTCCCAGTTTCTAAAGACAGTATACCTATACGGTCCTTTGTGGTTTTGTCATATGTTGTAATAAGTGTGCTTCAATTTCGAAGTATTAACAATGTATGTAAAGTATGGGTCATTATAATTATCATTCCATTGTCTGTCATATCCTCCATTATCGTGAATCATCTTGTTTCCTGCCATTTTCTAAAACCCAAAAAGAATAGTGTGAGAGGGAAAAATCATAATAAAGGGGGAGTAACTTCAATATCTAACATCTTTGGTTTAATCTAATATCTTTACAATAATTCTAGGACTATAACCTATACTTATATTTAACCTTAGGGATATCCCTAGACATACCTTAGAAATATCACTAGGGATCTCACAAAAGTTCTCGCATCCTAGTTTTCAAAGGTTGACTAAACCTTTCCTCTGATACCAATTGTAGAGACCCGAAGCTTGACGTACATGGACATTACATTACATTTTCGGAATACTTAAAACATAACAAAAACAGACACACAAGGATCGTAATAGTTTAGTGTCTTTGGAAACTGGGAATATAATCTTCTAATCATAGTGAAAGATCTTCAACATCTCCATTAATGATCTTCCATATTTTTCTTACCTAAAACATTTCTTTATATCCTGGGGAAAAGAAAACATAAAAATGGTGAGCTCAAATGCTCAGTAAGGGTAATCATGGATAAAATAAAACATACCAAATACATTTTAACTTAGAAACATGAACATAATGTTTAAACATCAAAAGCTTGAGCAATGACATAAAACATGGAAGTACGTAAGGCATAGATCATAACGAAACATTAAGAATGATAAAATAGAATGGGAATAAAATATTTAATTGTGGCAACCATTTAGCACATGATTTGATTTCCATAGTAGCCAAGGCATTACTTCCAAGACCATCTTAGTGGACATAGTCCCTTTCGGAATTGAGTTCACTCCTCGTTCCAGTCCTGTATTACTAAACCAGTTTAACTCGCCGTTCCAGCCATGTCTATCTCATGAGATATAAATATTTACCCAATAAATTGGAGGGAGATATAGGTCCCACCCATCTCATAATGAAATCATTCTTACTTGTGCCACAAAATAACCTTAAAACATTCATCATAACCCAATGAATAAAATGGGTTTTATAAACATCATTCCATCATCACATAATCTATATAAAACAAATGGACATTTCATCATAAGAAAAGTGAAACCATGTAAATCATAGAGACATTAATATTGAAACATACACATATGAAATAATGTCATCTTAGATGGAAAATGGTTTTGATAAAACATTTGAAATAATTTCTTGAGGAAAATATCCTTTCTTCTTCAAAATCATTTTCTTTGCACAAAACGCCATGCACTTTTAAAATAAAAGTATTTCTTTGAAAATAATCATAAAATATTGTAGAGTATGCCTAATGAAAATGAGGCGTTACGAAACCGTAAAAATCTATTCACGCCGTATAAGTTAAAAATAACATTCTTCTCGTACTTTTGTTGGAAAAGTCAAAAAGTACCTCATATGGTAAAAAAAATATTCCTTACATACCATGTAGTAAAAGTCAAAAGTGGGTAAAAATGACTTTAAACATACATGAAAAAACTTTTATAAAACATGGACATGTATGATAACAATAACCCCAGTAAATACTTACGAATAAGCAATCTCAGATAAAAATGAGATTTGCAAAATTATCCCTTACCTTAGGTCTGATATGCTTCGTATTGCTTCGAAAATCCTATATAATGATTTAAATAATATCATTTACTTATTAAATAATCATATTCATTGTTATGATATCATATATGTCTCACTTATGACTTTATATTACCCATTCTTTTATAAATTCCATGTTAAAGTATCGTTTTGGGTAAAATCATTTCATTTATCGTATGTGTTTTGACTTGTCGTTTCTTGATATTATTACTTATATCCTGATTTAAATAATTCCGGAATGTAAAAAATGATTTATATATAATATATATTAATAATATACATATATATTATAGATCGATAAAAGGAATGAAATACACCGTTCATGGAGACGGTAGGTCGTACGTACGCATGAACGCTGTTTTCGTTTCCTTATTGAATTGAATGAAACAAAATAGATGACATACATATATATATATATAAATAAATCCAGAATCATTATATTTTCATATATTTTATTATTATTCATTATATAAACTTTATGATCATTCATGTATGGTTAATCATGGAGAATGAATCTCATCGCGTCTTGGAGACGGTAGTCCGTACGTACGCAGGGGCGATGATATTTTTCCCATAATTATAGAATTGGAGTGGATGGAATTATATATCAGAATAAGTATGATGTAATAATAACCATATATAGTTATTCTTTACACCATTATACCCATCCATGTAAGGTGTTGGTGGAAAAACAGATTACACCACGTCGTGGAGATGGTATTCCGTACGTACACACGCGCGGTGATTTTGTTTTCTGTAGAATAGATAGAAAGTGAAATAGGGTTGTTTCATATTTATAATAACATATCAGTATATGAGGGATACTGATGTTATTACTTATATAATGAAACATCTAAAGAAGAAGAAGTTGAAGAACAAAGAAAATTGAACGAATCGGTAACAGATATTACCTCTTCTTTGACGCGCCTCTTTGAATCCACATCTTAGGGTACTAAAATTGGTCTTTGAAGAAGACCAGGACCTCTAGGATGTTTCTAGGGAAGTTGATAAGGGAAATGGGCAGGTTTTGGCCGAGCGTAAAGGCTCAAATTGGTGTGAGGAAGAGAGGGAGGAGGTACCCTTTTATAAGGGAGGAGAGGGGCACCTTTGGAAATCTTAAAAATATTAATTTTAATAAATATATACCATCTCAAAAACCTCCTAAAATGACTCATATTCGTATATTACATGATATAGGGTTGTAATCTCATCAACCAATACAATTTAGACATGTTAACAAATTATTTTAAACATTATCAACTTGATTTATCCTTAATCAATTTAATTTTATTTGTGGTAATAACATTCTAAATTTTAAATTATAACAAATAATTACTTATTTGTTGTGAAGTTTCCATAATTGAATAATTTATAACATATTAAACCATATAAATTTAAATTTATAATTTATATATATTTATGTGATTTTTAAACAATTTTTTAATATGTTATTTTTATAAAATAACAATAGTGCCAATTTTGACACTATTCATTTATTTGAATTTAAATAAACTATATCCAGAAGATATGTTCAAAATAAAAGCTTTAATAGATTCATAAAATGTCATATGTATCTAGAAAATTAGTGGAGAACATTAAATAGTTCATATAATATTTATTTTATTATTTTTAAAACCATTTATTTGGTTTATCTCTTAATAAAATAATTAGTATAACATTTTTGTATAATTATTTAATATAATTATTTGTGGCATAAATTTTTTTAAAAAAATAATATGATGAAGATAAATATATTACCATTCACAATAATAGTTTGACTCGAATTTGTCATCTTAAAATCACAATATTTAAATTGTTATATTTATTAAATTTTGAAGGTGACGACTTTGGGATCATTTAAAATAAAATAATATAAGTGTCATAATCACTTTTATAAGACTCCAAACGGTTATATATTAGTTCATTGGATGATTAATGTATAGTTATACACTACCAATAAGTTTGGGTCAGGTTTGTGGGTCTTTTAATGGGTATTATTATTTCAATAAAAACTATATTACTGATTTTTCACTTAGTAAATAATTTCTGCATCATTAATGTATCACCACTAATGACAATTATTTAATCCTTCAAAATTCTAAATAAATTATCATGTTGTAGATAATTTTATTATATTTTTGGAGACTATTCATTTTAGATGTTTTATGATGTTCATCACTAAATTAAAATTATTATACTTATAAGATTTAAGAGAGTGACATGTTGTCACTTTCTTTGGTTTTAATAATAATTAAATTATTTTAATGGTCAAAAGTCCATAAAATGAACCTAATCCAACCATTAGGTGATATGGGTATACTTTTATCCATCCAATATAATTTTGGCATGTGTTAGGGTAATTTTGTAATATTATATTTACCCTTAATTAACCGATTTAACATTAACTATGATAAATAAAATTTACTGTAGTTACTATTCATAATTCCCAAAAATAAAAAGTTTCCTATTAACATAATTTGGACCCACTGATTAAAATATGGAATCCATTTTTTCAAATTCAAAACACAGAAGTTGCAGAAATTAAATTAAAATTAATCCCGTTGTCGAATGAAAACGGGTTTTTGTTTAAAACATTGTAAAAGATTGAATTGATTTAACCTATGAATTCAGTGTAAAATCAATGCTAATGACATAAATTATATTAAGTGGTAAAAATATATTCTATTTATACTTTAAAACCATTCAATATTATAATTTAACCATATAAATTATTACGATGAAAAAGTTGTTTTTAATTAAAATATAGCGTGTTTTTACTCTTAATTAAAATATAAAATTTATCAGAATAATATCAAAACTTTATCCAATGTAAATTTTTATATCTTGATTGAAAATAAGAATTTTATTTTTTCAAATTGAACTTATAAACAAGTCAAGATCTATATTTAAAGTGGGTGCGCCATCAAAAAAGCGGCAAAACTGCATTTTTTGAAAAATACATATTTTACCTGAAAATTTTATTTTGTTCTTATACCATGTTCTAGAAAATGACTAAGATGAATAATAATGTTATAAAATTAAAAATATAGTTAATACTATTCATAACGGCTATTTCATAATAATATTATAATAATATATCGTTGTTTAGTAAAACCCAGTATTGCGTACAACACATGCTATCGAAGAAGGTCATGATTGCGTGTAATGCAAGCCAAGTTGGGGTTGCGTGTTGTAAAAGACTCTTTGTTGTTTCATATAACATAATACAACCATTTTTCATTTATACATTGAATATATATATATACACTAAATGTTGCGTAGAATGACTATTATCAAACGAACATGAAATTGTGTGTAACGCAATCTAAGAATAGTGTTGCGTATACTACAAGCTAATACAATGTTGTGTATAGCACAAGATAATCTTGTTGTAGCATAAAACAAATGAAATCAAATAAATTAAAAAGAATACTTATCATAAAATATCGGGTTGTTACACCACTTCACCTTTATAAATAATAATATCATTATTTTGAAAATAATTTTTTTAATATAGTTAGAAATAAAATCCATAAAGATGATTATATTAAACTATTCTGTGGGTATAATAACCAGGACTTAATATTGTGTTTACCCATGATTCATAATTGAAACCTCCTAACCCATATTTATGGTAATAATATTCACACTCAATGTCTTAATTGATTACATGCTTACTGGGGTTATATGGAAAATTTTATTGTGTTTGGAAAATATGGAAGATATAAATGACTAAAAATATTTAGAATCAGATAAAACATAATCAAAATTTGAGACAATGATCATAGTACATATTTTTTAGAATCTTATTTTCCATTTAAATTTCACTTGAGGGAACTTCCCCATTCCATGTGCTTGGTCTAATATTGTCATTTAGTATTTCAAATTAGTGAAAGCCTTTAGTCCACATCTCCTTTATAGGGATAGACCACCATGATTACATTTTAATTTTCAAAACATCCCAAATTGAGAAAAAACTTTTCTAGGGGTTTGATCTATTTTTCCAATACCAATGGAATAATAGTTTTATTGAATAATGGAGGTTGTTGTCACAGAATGTGGTACCACATAGTTACACTATGTTGCAGACCAGTAAGAAACTCTTTGTAGGGGATATTGTTTTTAATAACCTATGTCATCATCCCTAACATTTTTATGAACCAATTATCATAAAATCATACTTCATTAAATTTTTCAGGGGTAATATCCTTGCATTAACAATGTTTTCTAACACTTATTTCATTTCTCATCTGATTCACTGTCATTATTTAATGGAAGACATATAATTATTTTATAATATTTAATTGGAAAATATAATTACTATTATGTTTTCTAGTAAATTCACTATAATTTTTCTTCATATTAATTATGCTATCTCACAAGGTTCCTATAAATATAGTCCCTAAAGTTCCTACAAAAGTTGTTCAGATTTCAACAATAACAACCAAAAATCAAGAAACCTAGAGTTGATTTTTATATTATATTACTAGTATAGAATAAAATATTAACTCCCTTGTTCAAACAACATATTAGTCATGGAATACTAGATTAATATATATATATTAAATTTAAAACATAAGATACAACATAAACACATTACAAGAAAATAATTATACCTTCCATAATTTCCTTATAAGTTACACACTTTTCTCCTCTAGGATTCCTGAGGAAAGGAAACAAAATAATGGTTAGCTCAGATTCACTATAAGAAGTAGTATAAAATAGAATATTTTATAATATAAAAATAGAATAAGTTATATGGAAGGAATAAATGAAAAATAAAAATCCATAATTAACTAGAAATGATGGAATTATTAATTCTTTATAATAAATTAAAACGTGGATAATAATTACCATTGATCTCATCATGATGAAATGAATAATGTTGGACCTTAGAACATATTTTCATTACTTCTTCCAAGACACTATCCTATTATCATAGGATAAATAAACTAAAACCTGACATATTTTTTCGGATGAGACCTATTGATTATTTGAGGGGATATATAATTTGGTTTCCCAACCGTCACATGATTATTCCCAATTCATTCACCATAAGAGTTATAAAAACCATCCATACCATTCCCTATGGTACCTCTATATTAATTAAATCATGAATATATATATTTTGAGTTATGAGGAAACCCAATATTTATCTATTAAATAGATTAATGTGGTTTTCTATGAGAGCATCCTTTAATATACTAAGAATCCATAGAGTATCTTTAAGGAAGCATTATGTACCATTGTTAAAGAAATATAGTGGAAATAGTACTTTAAATGTGCTCAGGTATCCATAGAATAGAGTTGTTGGGTTCAATAGTACATATTGGGTGGAGGCCAAAACAACTGTAGGAAAAGTCCTACATCATTGTTCATAAAGACTATCTGAATATTCCAAAGCGTACCCTAAGAGTGTCCATGCAGGTGCACTATCTTAGGGCCACTCGTCGTGTATTTGAGTGATGATTTATCCAATGCTATACCAAACCTTTTTTGGGAGACTATCTCTAGATGCATTTGTGTAACAGTTGTATCCATATTTTAGTATCTATAGAGTAATTTATTCTCTATAAAACTCAACACACTATTACTCAACCAAAACATATGATGGTTTTTTCCATTATGGAAAATAATGATTTTTTAATGGATTTGGTAAATATTGAATGAGAAGAATACAAGGAAGGTATAAAAATATTGACTTATAAATCTGTTTAATACCCTGATAAAGGTGGAAAAATTATTCCATGACAATTTAATCACTACAAAAAAGGGATAAGTAGGGAATTTAATATGAGTCCCAAAAAATAAAATATGTGTCTGAATACCTCTACTTATGGTTTGGGGAATAGTTCAATAAAAAATATATTCAAAAATAGGGATTCATATTAATTGTTAAATACCATGAATAAAAAAAATTCAGGATATTAAAGTAGAAATAGTTTATATATACTTCACATAATTGAAATTAGTTGAATAATACAAAACATATCTCAAATAATAAAATTTATGGTGGAAAACACTTAACTATTATCTTGACTACCACGAACAGAATTTCAAATTCTATATAAAAAACCTAGATATCTTATTCACTTAATTAAAAACAATATTAATATCCATTTTTGTTTATTATATTCATAAACAGTTATTTCTATATAAATTCCACCTATTTTCTATATATGGTGTTTATAGTTTTGATCGTTTGTACATGTTTTATTATTGTGATGTCTGAATTAATTATTATTCCAAAATTTAATCATTAATTGGTATGAAATTTTATTATTTGCGATATGTTATTATTATTTATGTTGTTTTAAATTCAATTAATGGGGGTTTTAGTCTCCAACCTTGAATATGAAATTGATAAAATCATGTTTTTGAGTTTTTTTTATGGTCTAAGTACATTTTAATCATTAATAAAATGATTATCAATGAAAATTTAAAATAAAAATAAAAAACATTATTTAAACGCTTATTTCTTGTTATACAAGTAATTATGTTCCCATAATAATTCATGATATAAATTCATATTATTGTTCAAGTTGGTTGTTAAGCATCTCTAAACTTGAAAATACCCTAATTTAATGAATGATAATGATGTAAGTTTGTTTTAATATCAATATACCAGAAGCATAAATATATTATTTAGTGTTTATTAGTGTGATATATCTTATTTTGAAGTATGTGGATGAATAATTAGTGCTTATGAAAATGTTACATAATTTGAATAAAATATTTTCCTCCAAGAATGCTTGTTTTAATGGATTAAATTAGCGATGAGCATTTACTGACCATATAATAAATAGTTTCTCCAATTTTTCATTACCAAAATCCAAATGAAAAAAATTATATTTACATATTAAGATTATATAAGAACCATAAATTATGGGTGGTGATAAAAATATAAATTTCATTGCTAGTGGTGGTGGGAGTTCGTATGTACAAAGGAAAAAAATATAATTTTCATACTAAATGTGATAAATGTATGAAAATTGATAATAACATTAATATAGTAACATTATTGTATAGAAATGGTTCTAATATAATTATATTAGTGTGTATAGTGTAAATTTCAAATTAGTTAATAAATAATAAAGGATGAGTAGTTGATAATACTCAAATTAGTGACTTGAATATTTCTTGGATAGCTCTTTAGAAATGATGGACTTATGTTAAATATTGTTGACTATTAGATTTTGAGCATGGAATAGGTAACTAGTAGGAGAAAATTGGATATTCTTTAATAAGTAATTATATGGAGAGTTGAGAATTGAGTTTTTGGGGATGTTACTCTTTTATAAGTTAAGAGAAGCGTAGTTTTGAAAATAACCATTAAAGCTTTATTGATGTAAGGTTAATATTTAAGGGAAAATGGATGAAAAATGGACAAAAATGTGGGTTTAATAAGTATCAATCAAAAATTACCCTAGACACTTCTTTTTTTAGAAAAACAGTATAATTTTAGGGCATTTTATTTTTAACTTTTTAACCTTCTCCTTAATTAATTTTTACCTTAGTAATTAATTATCTACCTTTATAATAATTTTTTTTAAATATTTATATTTCCCATTTTTACTAATTAAATAATTTTGATTTCACATTTGAAAATAATCTTACAAAATAAAATTTATAATAATGAGAACGGTTAATTTTAAAATAAACACACATAATCATATAATATATTTTTTTAGAAATACAACACTTTTAGGATTTTAATTTATATATAAGATAATTTTTTTGGTTACTACTTTTAATGACATATTTTTTTTATTATTAAAAAAAATGTATATGAGTCTTTTATAGAAAAATAATCTGAATCTAACCTGAAAATAACATTATTCAAAGAAATGGTAGAAAATAGATTTTATGTTAAGGAAATATTTTATTTTTTTCTAAAAATGTATTCTATATGTTTTCTACATTCAATTAACATTTTAAATGGAGTAATAGATTTCATTAATTTCATATTTTAAAATTTAAATGGTTTTTAAACTTATAGGTCACTCTGATATAATATTAAACTCATAAAAATTTCGATTTTCTTGACAAATATAATTTCTAACAAAAAACTGACTGTTTCAGAAAAAGTCAAAAATTCATACAATGATAATTTTGATTGAATGAATTTAAAAATGACGTTAATATAGTTTGTTTAAAATTATAAAATTTAAACTCCAAATAAATTTATCTACAAAGAATCTTTAGAGTGAACATTATGTGATAATTCAGGATTAAGTTTTTACATATTACAATAGGGTCATAGGTATTAGATTCTATAACCACCATAAAATTTCATCCTCAATATTGGGATACATATTAGAAATTTATTTTTTTATATTAATTCCCCATATATATTTTGGGATTTCAGGTTTCCACTTAAATATTTTGATTTTCACCAAGTATTTTCAAAAATATAGTTGTCTAATTTGAAAATACATACACTCTGGTGCTAAGAATATTTAAAATATGCACTTTATAAGAGAAGTCAAGATTCATATATATTGAATTATATGTGATCAAAGGAATTAGATCTAGAATAAATTTCAATAGTTATGAAACATTTATTGCATTGTAAACATTAGAAAGGATGGAAAACATAGCCAATCAGAAAGTTTCAACTTTTATTATTTTTAGTATTTCAAAGTACCTATTGTTCTGAGAATTTTACTTCAGATTTCTTCCAAATCACACACCTCCCATACATGTTGAAAAAAATAGAATTCATGATCCCTAACATTAAATTATACATCATTCCTTCAAATATCATTATAAAACATTTTAGTACTTGGGAAGGATTTAATATGATCTTTAATATTCAGTAATTTAATAGTCATCCCCTCTAAAATCCCCTGGAAAACTAGTTTATATTCTCTTAAAAATTCATAAAAGTTTGGGGTATGACTCCTTTATCGATTAAATTGTTTGTATGGTTCCATCTAGATTATTTAATGGAAGGTATAATTGTATAAAAATCACACCCATGGTAATTAATTATTCTGCATTCCTAGGAAATCAAGATAATATGGTAAAAAAATCACCTAATTTATAGGAAGTCCTTCCAAACATCCTATTAGTTTAGGAATACAGGAAGTTCTTAAATGCATCTCATTTTCAGGTGACCTTTGTGTTACATCCACTATTTTTTTAAATAACTACTATATTGGATAGCATAAATGATACATCACATTGAGGTTAAATGAAAAAAAATTATGTTACCATTATAACCTATAAATTAGAATGGATGAGATATGCTGGATTAACTGAGCTATAAATATATGGTTTATACCTGAATATATAATTATTTCATTGGTGCCTTATTATCTGTAAATGAAAATAAATCCCTTTTTAAAATAGGAGGTAATGTTTTTATAAAAATCAATTTAAATGTCTACTAGTGTGTTTTATAAAAATAAATAAAAAAATCACTCATGTTTTATTATTTTAATGCAATTTATTATTGACATGATGTAAGAACAGATCCAATTTTCTATATAAAATAAGTATTTTTATAAAAAGGTTGTTTTTACACCTTTTGATGCCAAAATTGTTTTAAATCTAGTTTTTGAATGATATAAAATAGTTTTTTGATATTATCATATTGTTATGATATTTTTTAAAAGTCAATCATTGAATAACATCAAAATTGACATAAATGATATTTTAAAATGAATAATATTTTATGAAGTGATATAAAATTCATAAAAACATTCATCCAACTAATTTAGATATGTATATAAATTTCATAAATGACTCATTTTTTTGAATTTATTCATTTTATATTAATTATAATAACCCTCACATTGTAAATTACACAATATCACGGTAAGAATTAAAATGGTTAAATAAGGGTTAAAATATAAATATATGGATTAAAAAATATGAAAAAAAGGTTTAATTATCATTAGATGAAGTAATTGGGATCTATAATCATAATATATTATTAAAAAATTAATTTTGATCCATTTGGAATATAAAGATAATTTATATTAATTTTATAATTTGTAAACTTCTAAGAGTACCCCTCCAGAAACATATAAAAGGTCCCCCATTGTCCTCATTTAATTACACTTAAAAACCTATTTGGTTCCTACAATATCAACCCAAAAATAGTCCTATATTCACTCAAAACAATATATATACATTATTTTAGATATTACACATACCTTAGAGGTGTTCAGGTGTTAATCAATGGAGAATGTTTGAGAAAATGTATCTTTTTTAATAAAGAATTTTTTCTTTCACTACATTAATTTATTCTTCAAACATGAAGAAATAATAAATCAAGTATCCTAAAGATAATGAGATGCTATTTTTTTAATTTAATCATCAAAATCTATATTCACTTTCATCAAATAAGTAAATTATTATCGTTTGTGTGTATACCAAACTAACAACTCACGAAACGATAGAATTCATTTTCCATCACTGTCTCTCAATACTAGTTATAATGATGAAATTAATTTATATATATTATATTAATGGAATAAATATATTTATTAAAATATAATATATCATTTATTTTATTACCTTTATATACATGAAAAAATTACAACACCCTTCGTGCATATGTGTGAACTACCACCTCACGAAGTGATACAACTCATTTTTCAACACCATATCACATGGAAAATATATAATAGAATATTTTAAGAAATAATATGATATTTTTGAAATTATTTTAATTCTATAAAGTTAAAATTATTTTATCCTTCTTTCTAAAATGACCACTGAAAAATGGAAATGTCACTCAAGCGTATATAAGACTAATCATCTCCAGGATTATAACACAGTTCATTTTTCACATCCATTTTAATGGTTGAGGTTAAAATTATAATTGATATAAAATTCATTATAATGTCATTACTATTTTTCTATAGATGATATAAAAATGAATAATTTTTCTATATGCATCTTATCAGTGTCATTTTGGACTCAAGTACCAAATATCATCAAAACGTCTAATGGGAACATAAATAATGAAATAATTCTAATAAAATGATAATATGTGATATATATTGAATAATATATATGAAAAAATATCATAATGAAAATAAATAATTAACCTAATTTTATTATCCACCAATATAAATATTTTATATGAATATTCAAACATAAGATAAGGGATTTTTTAACAAAATAAACCTTATTTTGAAAGTTTTCATGATTTATCTTTCTTAATACTTCTATTTATTGTACATGTTTTATAAATGTTTTTTATAAATGTACTCATAAGGAAATTAATTTTTTAATAGTAATATTTTAATTTCTCTAAAATGTTTTTTAAAAAAATCATTTAATGGTTTTTTCTAAAGGACTCACTTTTAAAGAAAATACCATTTGAAGTTAATAATTGATTTCTTTACAAAAGTATAAATTATTTTTTTGATATATACAACATGAATGAAATTTATTGAATTCATGAAATAGTAATTATTGAATATTTCCTTTATAATTTTTTATAGTTCTTCCAAATGAGAGTGGTTTCTTTATTATGTGCACATTTTTTTGATTTTGAAAGTCATTTTTACATAAGAAGGACATTTTGAAATTTTAATGTCATTTATACATTGCTGTAAAAGATTTTTCATGGTTTTTATTAATATTTTGGTAATAAAAAATAATTTATGAAGGCCTGATCACCATTATTTCTAATGGGTGATCCTAGTATAGTTTATATGAATGGTTTAACCCCAATATACCTTATAACAGACATGTGATCCTGATATATATTAAACAATGGGGGATCTCCATTATAGATCTCTGATGCATTGGGTACTCCAGATATGGAAGAAGACTATATGATTATTCCATTTTTATGGGTTAATGTAAGATTGATATGGTAAATATGTTCCAAGGAACCTACATGAATTTTCCATGTTTACTAATCCATTTTATGAATTGATTTTAAATGGGTTTTAATGTTTTCAGGTAGACGAATAAATTCCTTTCTTTTATGTCCCTTATGGAGGTTTTTGTACTAATTATATGTTTTAATCTCTTTTCGTGGGTCTTAAATGTTGGTAAAAAAAATATGATATCGTGATGAAATTATTGAATATGTGTCATGAGAATAAATCATATTTTTAAAGGTTTTCCTTTGGTGAAAAAGGGATAATGAGTATATGTTACCACTTGTGATGTGCAGGTTTATTTTATAAGAATGTTTTCAAATTCTCTAAAACTCTAAACCCAAAAGATCATAGAATTTTATGAATCTTAATTGTAGTTAAAAAACACTAGAATTGTTATGTTGAATTTTGACACTTACAATTGGTATTGGAGGATGGTTTAGATAATTTTTTAGAATATGATGTTTTTTAAGAGTTACATATATCATAATGGGTTTATTATTTTTTGGTTTATCATAAATTTTGTTACATAGAAACCCCTTTTTTAGGATTTAATTTCTGAAATTTTAATGTGACTAATGATATTTTTGGAGGCACATATTTTTGAGGTAATTACATTTTTCAAAATTTTGTAATGACAAATGAATGGTATGAGATAAACATTGAGGTTAAAACATATCAAAGTTAGTTTTTTAGATGATTTTCACATATATTAATTTTTATAAGGAATATAATAACAATGTAATCGGAAAAGGGCAACTTGTAGGATGGGTGAAAACCTGTCTCATCTCAAAAGGTCATGGGAATCGAACCAACAAGTGAAGGACAAAAAGGTTGAATCATCTACAATTAGCCTACGTGAATTTTAGAGTTAACCTGGCCTTTTATTTTTGGTTAAATGTGTTGATGGAATAATAATATGTTGATTTTCAGAACATATGTTTAATCGAATAAATAACGTTATTATTGGGAAACCATTTATTGATTAAGTTATTAATGATGTTTTAGAAGATGTTTACTGTTTTGGGAATCTTATAGGATTGAGGAAAATATGATACAATAATATTTTATATTAGGATTAGGGGTTTTATTATATTTTGTAAGATTATATTATTTTATTATGGATTTATGGTGATTCGGGTAATTATAGAATTGTTTAGCGTATCTTAATGATTATAATGGAAATTATCTTTCGGTGTGAGGATTCATGAATAATTTATTTTATTAGGAAATAATTCTAAAAAATTACCCTGGACTATTATGTCATAAAATACTTATGATTTTTGGGATTTAATATTTGTGAAAATATTTTGAGTAATTTTAATTATAGTTATATGTTGAATGGTTTATGATGAACTTTGTGAATTACTTTTTAATTTTGGAGACAAAATATATTTTTTTTCATTATATAATGGCTTATTATTTTTAGGTAATTGTTTTTTAATGTTCTAAAATTTTTTGGTTTGGTTAATGTTTCAATGAAGCTGAAATAATTAGTTAGTCTTTTTTATATTATGTGGTTCTCTAGAAGAAGAAACTGGTTCCTCACGTGTGAAAATTTCATCTTAAATACTCAGTGTTTCGAGTAAAACATGAGTTTGTGGTGGAAAATTATTAAGGGATGAAAATATATTTTTCAAGTAAGTATATTTATTTATTTTATTATTCCATGTAACAAAATAATTCCTAAACTATATGAAAATAATTTTGAATAAAAAATGTTATCAGATTAATTTTCTCAATGATAAATTTATCACCTTTTAACCCAACATAGAATTATGGTTTTCTGATTGTTCACTTTTTCATAAACATGGTCTATACCACTCTCCATTCTATGTTTGTAGTTATTTTTTTGTTTAATTTCCATTTTTTCCAACATGAAACCCTTGTCTGTGTAATCTCACGCAACCTTCGTACTTTTTTTAAAGTGATTGTTTTATTAATAATTTTTCTTATGTTAACTTCCAAAACAGGTATTTTAAAAATTCAAACATTAGTTATTGAGATAAAAGAAAAAATTAAAATTTCTAAAATTAAAAAATATGGTAATATTGAAACTTCCTAGTTTTAAAAAAAAAATTAACAAAATTTTCGATAGAGTCCATGTTAATCCACCTCGAGATTAAACGATTAGATAAATATTATAATGTAACAATTATAACGTAAATGATAGTATAAATAGAATGAAAATGATTAAATGAATTATAAATATATGATTTAAACATGTTTATATAATTATTTCATTATTGACCAATTAATTAACAATTAAAATAAAACCCATTTTAAAATAAAAGTTAATGCTTTTCTAAATAACTATTTAAATACGAACAACTGTGTTTTATACTAATAAATAAAAAATCACTCATTTTTAATTATATTAAATTTATATATATATATAATATATTTTATCAAATTTTTAACATTCATATTATGTGTTTTGTAGACATTATATAAGAACTATCAAATTTTAAGCAAAAAAGATGTATTTTTTCTAAAAATATAGTTTTTCCACCTTTTGATGGAACATTTGTTTTTAATATTTTGTAAGACTCTTTTATAAATTATATTTGAAAAAATAATCTTCTTATTTGAAAGGATAATATTAAAATTTACTTTGTATAAATTTTTTGTATTTTTTTGATAATTTTCATTTTTTTGGTGAATTTCAAAAAAAATACTGAATTTTAATTGAAAATGGATTATTTATTAAATTTGTTTATAATATTAAATTATATTTCTGAATGGTATTAAAGTATAATTAGATCAATATATTATATTTTAATCTAATTAAACTAATTATAATAAATTTTACATTGTACTTGAATAAAAATCATTTCAATATTTTGAATGTTTGTAACATTAAAAGGTTGTTTTCTAATTTCGTCAATGTAATAAGTTTTTAATTGAAACCTCTTTAGAATATCATCTCACCTCTGACCTTCAATGCTCCAACATGGATAGTAATAATGAAAATGAACTAGAATTCTCATTTGTTGATTCAAATATAATTATCCCATATTCATCATTTCCTATCCAGGATTCTGAAAATTCAGTTATATGTGAGGTGAACCCCAAAACAATTTGTTTACATTGTCCTGATGGGATAGAAGGTTGTGAAATTTGTTCCCTAATTAATAAAGTGATCACTGGTGAGGTTGAAATTGACCATTCATTGGCGAACAACATTGAAATAAAGGATATTGAAAATTTTATTCAGTCTTATGACTCCACTGATCCTCATTACTCTACATCGGTATGTGATGAAATAAATGAGTCAAAAACAATTGGGATCTCATACTCTGCTATTTTGTTATCTGATCCTTACATAAATGAACCATCAGAATTGAGCTATCTTCCAGAATTTCCAAGAATAGAAAACCACCAATTTGTGGATAAAATCATTCCTCAGGTTGAAGATCAATGTGAGGATAGAAATATTCTTTTTCCAACCCCATTGAATTTTAAGCACACCAACAAGGATGGGAAGAAATTATCCAATGAATCATCAGGCCTCCCAATGAAAAAGTTTTTCTGGAAGCACACTGGAGTTGAGAAAATACGATGGCCACCGTCAGAATATGGGTAGTCCACTGCAATTGTCTAGCTGTAGACAAATAAATGCAGCGCTTCTTGGGAGGAAACCCATGTTTTCTTTTACATTTATGAAATTTAAATTTCTTTTTAGTTTTTCAATAGATGAATAATGAATTTTCTTTTTGAGGTAACTTCCCACTGTCTTGGAACCACTTTTACTTCCATCGAATCCCCAAATTCTCTAGCCGACCCACCACTAGATGGAGATGGCAACCCACCAAATCCAAACCAGGGGCACCTCTTTACCTTTAACTCTATCTCTCTCTATCTCTTCAACTCTCTACCTCTTTCTTCTTCTTCTCCTCTCCTTTATTTTTTACCACTTTTTTTTCAACCCTTTTTTCCCTTTCTATTTTGTGTAGATGTGTATTTTAATGAACAAAAAAGAACTAAAATAAAATAAAATAAAATATAAAAACACAAACCAAAAGAGTCATTCTTACTCACCATCATGTTTTGGAATTTTTTCCAACCATTTTGGGGAGTTAACAGACATGTTTTCATTTAAAAAATTTTGTATTTTCATCATGAAATTGGATAAAGAATTTTGTGTCAACATTAATTTTTTTTAATGCTCAATTTTTGATTTGGAAATTGATTTTCCCCACCCGTGAGGAACAACATTTTCTTTCATGCCTAGGCCAACTATGACAATCTTTTCAAAATGTGTGTCTTCAACCGCATTTGTGAGTATTGAGTTTGTTTGTAACACCCCAAGCTTCCTCGGTATGTTTCCTTTCGAATAATGCAATGACGTGCATTGTACGCAACTTCGAGATTTTAACACACCACAACCAATTAAACTAGCCGTTGTAAATAGTAATACCTACTTTTTGAAATCATATATATTTTATATTTCAAAATGGACTTCATTTTTGGATTCGGAATATCGAAATTAGTCTAGGGTGAAATTTTGGTACTTTTCGGATAACTTTCTTATTTTGATGAATAGTGAAAATTACTAAATTTTAATTAAAAACAACTTTTTTAATCAAAATAATTAATAGTGATAAATTATGAATTTGAGTGGTTTTAAAGTATATTTAGAATATATTTTTACCATTTAATATAATGTTGGTCATTGGACATAATTTTACAATTAAACCGAACATAAACAAGTGTCAATCTTTTGATAGTTATTATCTCTTAAAAACACGCTTTTTGTTTTGACAGCGGGATTTAATTTTAAATTAATTTCTGCCACTTCTGTGTTTTGAATTTAGGAAAATGGATTCCATATTTGGAATCAAGATTTTCAAATTGTGTAAATAGGTAACTTTTATTTTTAGACATTTTGAATAGTTACTGTGGTAAATATTTTATTTACCATGGTTAAAGGGTAAATCCGGTAAATAAGGGTTAAAAAATAATATTATAATAATACAAAATTACCCTAAAACGTGTCCTAACCTTATTGGTGGGCACATACCCGACCATGGGCATCCTTGGGTCAATTTGGGGACCCCTTGGAGCCACTTGTATGTGGTAGGGACACATTATATTAATAAAGTTAAAATAAAAATAAAAATGGAATAAGCTTACATCTTTTAGAAGAACAATTTTTACATAGGGTTATACATGTTGGATTTTCGATTATAAATATTCATTAGAAAGCTAAAAATATTTCCTACATGATGATATTTTATTTATAATTTTTAGACATTAAATAAGTTATTTTATTTATGACACAATGATGATGCAGTAATTACTATAATAGTGAAAAATTAAAATAATTGATATTATAAATACCCAAAAAAATATAATATGAAACTTTTAATGAATTAAACTAATTTTCTAGGATAATATGATATATTAGGATTGATTTAATTGACTTTTTTTGAAGTAATCAATCTTTTATGAGTTTCACAAAAATCAACTATTGAATAGTGTCAAAATTGACATAAAAGAGTTCTTAAAACAAATATTATATTATTAATTGATATTAAATTCCTAAAAATCTAAGGTTCGGGCAAAAGAATTATATCAGGATAGGTTCATCATTAATGGACCACTTGTGGGTCGCTTAGATGTATATAGTAAGTTTATTAACCATATTATATAAAAATACAAAGAGACATTGTAAAAGTGAAACTAATTAACTTAGAGTTAATACTTAAAGATAAGGTTAATATAAGTACCCAAACCTGTCTAAATTCTATTGGATGAGTTTTTTTCGACCTATACCCACCTCATCCTTTGAATAGTCAACTTTGGAGCCTTTGGAAACCGAATATGAATTTATTATAAATTAATATTTCTAGCTTTTCCAAAGGTGCCCCTCACCCCTCTTATAAAAGGGAACTCCTCCTTCTCTTTTCCTCACACCTCTCAAGCCACTTGGCTCGTCCAAACTCTGCCCAACTAAGCTCCCCACATCCCTCTCCTCCTCCTTGAAGCTTCCCCTTAGCCAGAAAGCATTTCAACAAGTCCTTTGGTTCCAACCAAAGTGAGTTACCTAAATTAAAGGTAACGATTTCTCTTAAATTATTTTCATTTATTTTGCTTCTTCAACCCCCAAACTCTTTTTATTTCCCTTATTTTGTAACAACACCAGTATCCTCAATATACTAGGATGTTTTTATAAGAAGTATTCAAACTACACATACACACAACTCCATCTAATGGATGATGAACATAATGTTTCTGTGGATGGCAAACTAACGCCTCACGAAACGATGATTGTTCAAAAACATCTTACCGCCTCTCATGGTGGCCATTATGATGGCACTGTAATTAAATATGATATTAATGATATATATTTTATATATAAGCTTCTGTAATTCCATTTTATTTCATACCATTATTCGTTTCATGTTGTATATACATACGATAATTTCATTTGAGGATGTGCGGACTACCGCCCCCTTAAAATGATATGACTCGTTCATACCACACATGGAACGTATAAAGGATGGTGTTAATGAACATAAGTAACATATATAAAATATTATATTATACTGGAATAGTAGTATACCTATGTATCATTTGGATTCGATTCTTTTAAAATAAAAAATTAAATGGAAGTAGCGTTCGTGTATACGTACGGACTACCGTCTCCACGAACGCGATGAGATTCATTCTCATTCGTATCCATTCAAGTATAATTATCATTTAATGATTTAAAAATGATGTTTAAGGACTTGATATCATTCTGGATATGAATAAGATACAACAAACATGACTTATGTAACAAAACATATAAAAGAAAATGAGTAAGTTAACACCCGAAACGACGTTAATACTAAGATATTATTAACAAATCAATGTTAAAAGATCATATATGATATCATATTAAAGTAAATTGTTCTTGTATTATTCAATAACAATTATTTCACCATTATACAGGAGGTAAAACTACCATCGACCAAGGAAAAAGTACAAAGTAAGGGATTTTCTAATCTCACTTTTAATTTCGTGAGAATTCTATTGTTCACCACTTAATTATTGCATGTGGTGTATGTGTACTGCCCATGATTGTATTCATTGTGTAATATACTTTAATTTATGGGTATTTACATCATCATGGTATGATACTTCTTTCATGGGTGTATGTTTCGAAAGTTACCTAATCGATAAGGGAATTTGAGATTTCAATTTCCACTCATTTGGCTTTACACATATTTCATTGATTATATTACCCCAAGATTATGTGTGGAATCACTATTCATTTGATTATGTCATAATTTCCACTCCCCTTCCTGTGGATATAAGTTTGATGCACATAATCACTCCATTGGTAATTCTCAAGTCATTGATATGAATTTTATAAGAGTAATTTTAACTCATTCCTCATTTGTTGAGTTAAACATCCAATTCGTTGGTATTGTTTTTACAAGAATATGTGTGAATGTCCTTTGATTGTTTTACACTGAATATCCAATCATATTTAGTGTATTTATATTTGTCACACATAATTATGTCATTGATTTATCCTTAACCTAAGGATACAACCTTTACAAGAGATTTCATCTCAATTTACATTCCATTGAGACTTCTTTGTTGATATACACCAAATCACTTTTATGTGGTGTATATAACGTACTTTGACATAGTATATCATGAATCCCTTTATTCTCATGATATTACAAAGTTTTGATTACCACAATTATTTGTATTCAAGTGTCTCTTTTGGTTGGAATCTCTAACTAAAATACCATTTTTAAAATGATTTAAAGACTTATTCATCTAAATCTTTCTCATTAATGTCCATGTTTAAAAAAATGGTTTTAAGGATTTATTTATATGGACATTAAAGTTTACAAATTAAAACTCCTTTTAAAAAGTTTCAAAGTGGTATGGGACACTTTGATTCAAAAATCTACTTTTAAATGGCTTCTTGAAAAATAGTGTGACTTTTAAATGTTTTCAAGAAAAGGGGGATATTTCTCTCAAATAGTTTTGATGATTACTTTAATTTATGTCAACATCCTTCATTATTCATGATTGAGGTTAATGTGATACAATACAATCTTCCATATTGTATCAAATGAGTTATGTTTGACTGTGGATGTTCTATTTTTATACCATTCATGGTTTGTGGTTAAAGTATTGACATTTCGTATGCTAGTTTTAATACGAATGTTTATTTTATGCTTAAACCTATTCATATGAGGAATGAATTGGACTTAATAAGTGACGGGTGGAGCCCGCTATAGCTCCTCGATGCATCGGTAGGTCTCATGAGAAAAACTAGTGTCTTGGCACAAGGCCTTGGCAAAATCTTATTTGTAGTCTTGGCACGAGGCCTTGGCTATGTGGTTATGATAGTCTGGCATTATGCATTCCATCATTATGAAAGTGGTTATTGATATTGCATGTGATCATTCGACTAGTAGAATATCCATGTGAGTAAGTAAATGGCATTATTTCATTTTACCTTCGCCATTTTATGCTGAAGTTTAAATTTAAAAGGCTTTTGTTTTAGTTATAAATTTCCTTAAGTGTTTATTCTTATTTATGAAAGCTTCTGCTATAATGTTATCCTTACTGAGCATCCGAGCTCACCCCTTTCAATGTTTTATTTTTCCCAGGATTATGAAGAAGTAATTTATGAATGACCTGCAGGGATAGTATGAGGGGATATGAAGACAAGATGTTTTTTTTATGATGTAATGTAAAAATTTATGGATGTATCTAGTTATTCCAAGGCTACTAAACTAATCGGTCTTTCGAGACTTGATCTTTCTCATGATCATGCCAATGTTATGTAATAATGCACCGACTCTAGGTAATTAGGGTCGGGGCGTTACAGTTGGTATCAGAGGAAGTTTAGTACAAACCTTGGTAGCTAGATTTATATAAACTCTGATTAGAGCACGTAGACCTAAGATGAACTTTGAGGATTAGTATAAAAGAACTTCCTAGAATTTTGGTATTGTAGAGATTTTGTGAGTTTTCCGAGCAATACATCCCTGTCTGGATACGAGCAGGTAGAGGTGGCTCTGGCACGGATGTACCTAGGGGTAAAACCCGAAAACACCGCTTTGAGCTAGACTCGAACGGGAACTGGTGCACGACAACGGGCCTTGCTGCACTCTTGGTTACGACACTCCCGGGGGATATGCTTAGGATAATTTACATTTTCTTTACAAACCAATTAAAGTAATATATATATAAGATGAGAGTAAATGACCTTGGTTAATCCTAATATGTTTCAAATTGAGAATATGGTGACATTTTAATCTCTAAATGATTTTACGACTACTATTACTCACACAATGCTTTATGGTTTTAGTCAATGGATGGATTCCAAGGAAGTCATAGTGACTTTGAGAATGATGTACAAGATGGGAACGGTGGTGGCAATGAGCAACAAAATGGAATGTTGATAGGCGTAAAAGATATCGTCTTTATGCCAAATCAGTTTTCCAAAAATATGATCAACAACATATATATTAACCAACTCCCAGACTCAACAAGGAAGAGAAAGGTGATAAATGATAAGAGCTCCAGCAATGGAGACCATGGAGAAAAGAACCCTCAATTTTCATCATGCAGGAAATGTGGAAAGAGACACCCAGGAAAGTGTCTCAATGGGACAAAGAAATGTTTTACGTGCGGGAAGGAAGGACATAAAGTAAAGAATTGCCGAAGAAAAATGAAGAGTACTATGGAAGAAGATAAAAATGGTCCCAAGAGTCCATTTACAGTCATTTGCCGTAAATGTAGGGGACCTGGCCATTACCCGAGTGAATTTCCTATTCTATAGGATATTTTCTTGGTCAAAGAAGAAGCTATGTGGGAATAAATGGTTGGAGAAATGTTTAAAAAGTATTAGCACTCCTTGTTGATGGGTTTACTATGGAATAATTTTCTCTTGTATTTGTAACCCCACAGTTTTCCATGTGAGAATGATATTTGAGGAAGAATTGTCTCTTCTCTTGTGGATATAGGTATAAATAACCATTTGGATTTATATGATCATTGGGGTTTGAGAGAATTATAAGTTATTCTAATTTGGGATGAAGATTCAAGGTATGATATAACATTTTTGGTTAAATTTATGATATAGTATTTTGAAGAATTTATCTCATTTTGGCAATATTATAAAATATAGTTTTTGAAAAAGGACAACACGTAGACCGTGTGACAACCCGTCGCGTCGGACAAAGCGATGGGAATCGAACCCACAACCAAAGTGCGATTGGGATTTATCGCCTACCACTGGACTAAGTGAAGTCCCTGGTCAATATGACTTGTTTTTTTAGTTAAATGATTTTATTGATCAATAATAAGTTGATTTGGGTTCTTATTTCATATCAAAAGAATACCCTTGGTATAGGAAAATGATTTGGTGATTAAGTGATAAATGTTATTTTGGAAGATGTTCGCTTTGTTGGGAACACTATATGACCAAGGAAAATAGAATACTATGGGGTTTCATTTGTGGAGTAATGATAGATTTTTATATACGTTTTTATTGTGGATTTATAGTGATTTGGGTTATTTATGGAAATGATTAACCTATAATAGAGAATATGTGATTAGGTTAATTACTTTTGAATATGTGACTTTAAGAGTATCTGATGTCATTTGGAGATACAATTTAACATGGGAGACTACATAATCAAATTCTTCTATGTTTTGGGTTTCAATATTAGTTTGGATTATATTAAAGGATTTTAAGGACAATTGGTTATTGAATGGTATCTATTTATCTTTGGGGTATTGTTGGTTTAATTTTAGAAATTAAGATTAGTGCATATTTATCTCAATGAATATTCTTTTGGGGAATCATTAGATCATTCACTGACCATTTTGGTTTTGATTAATCTTAAAAGACAATGTAAATATATGGTTTATCCTTCATGGATCATGTGATTCTATAGAAGTTTATTCTATCTCTTCCAGTGTGACCAAGTCTTCTTGAATACTCATCGTTTAAAAAAAATGAGTTAGTGGTGGAAATTTATTAAAGAATGAAAATCTACTTAAAATGTAAGTATATCTCATAATGTTCTTAGTCAATATCATAAATGAATTCCTCTTCCTTATGTAATGTAACTTAAAAAAAATGTTGTCCGTTTACTTTCCTACTAGGAGACTAATGGTCGTTTGTCCCAACACAAGTTTGTGGTTTTCTCATTGTTAAATTCCTCCTGATCATGATTTCTATCCCTCTCCATCAGAACTTGACACTTAGTTTATCATCCATATCCATGTTTTCTTACATGGAATCCTAGTATGGGTTATCTTGGATGACCCTTATACCTCTCTTTCTTTCTTTTAAAGTGATAGTTTTATTGACTCTTTTCCCGATGTGGGACATTCCATTATATTCCCAAGCAAAATTTTAAAAATTGCGAGGACGCAATTTATTGAAGGAGGGGAGAATGTAACACCCCAATCTTCCTCGGTATGTTTCCTTTCGAATAATGCAATGACGTGCATTGTACGCAACTTCGAGATTTTAACACACCACAACCAATTAAACTAGCCGTTGTAAATAGTAATACCTACTTTTTGAAATCATATATATTTTATATTTCAAAATGGACTTCATTTTTGGATTCGGAATATCGAAATTAGTCTAGGGTGAAATTTTGGTACTTTTCGGATAACTTTCATATTTTGATGAATAGTGAAAATTACTAATTTTTAATTAAAAACAACTTTTTTAATCAAAATAATTAATAGTGATAAATTATGAATTTGAGTGGTTTTAAAGTATATTTAGAATATATTTTTACCATTTAATATAATGTTGGTCATTGGACATAATTTTACAATTAAACCGAACATAAACAAGTGTCAATCTTTTGATAGTTATTATCTCTTAAAAACACGCTTTTTGTTTTGACAGCGGGATTTAATTTTAAATTAATTTCTGCCACTTCTGTGTTTTGAATTTAGGAAAATGGATTCCATATTTGGAATCAGGATGTTCAAATTGTGTAAATAGGTAACTTTTATTTTTAGACATTTTGAATAGTTACTGTGGTAAATATTTTATTTACCATGGTTAAAGGGTAAATCCGGTAAATAAGGGTTAAAAAATAATATTATAATAATACAACATTACCCTAAAACGTGTCCTAACCTTATTGGTGGACACATACCCGACCATGGGCATCCTTGGGTCAATTTGGGGACCCCTTGGAGCCACTTGTATGTGGTAGGGACACATTATATTAATAAAGTTAAAATAAAAATAAAAATGGAATAAGCTTACATCTTTTAGAAGAACAATTTTTACATAGGGTTATACATGTTGGATTTTCGATTATAAAAATTCATTAGAAAGCTAAAAATATTTCCTACATGATGATATTTTATTTATAATTTTTAGACATTAAATAATTTATTTTATTTATGACACAATGATGATGCAGTAATTACTATAATAGTGAAAAATTAAAATAATTGATATTATAAATACCCAAAAAAATATAATATGAAACTTTTAATGAATTAAACTAATTTTCTAGAATAATATGATATATTAGGATTGATTTAATTGACTTTGTTCGAAGTAATAAATCTGTTATGAGTTTCACAAAAATCAACTATTGAATAGTGTCAAAATTGACATAAAAGAGTTCTTAAAAAAAATATTATATTATTAATTGATATTAAATGCCTAAAAATCTAAGGTTCGGCCAAAAGACTTATATCAGGATAGGTTCATCATTAATGGACCACTTGTGGGTCGCTTAGATGTATATAGTAAGTTTATTAACCATATTATATAAAAATACAAAGAGACATTGTAAAAGTGAAACTAATTAACTTAGAGTTAATACTTAAAGATAAGGTTAATATAAGTACCCAAACCTATCTAAATTCTATTGGATGAGTTGTTTTCGACCTATCCCCACCTCATCCTTTGAATAGTAAACTTTGGAGCCTTTGGAAACCGAATATGAATTTATTATAAATTAATATTTCTAGCTTTTCCAAAGGTGCCCCTCACCCCTCTTATAAAAGGGAACTCCTCCTTCTCTTTTCCTCACACCTCTCAAGCCACTTGGCTCGTCCAAACTCTGCCCAACTAAGCTCCCCACATCCATCTCCTCCTCCTTGAAGCTTCCCCTTAGCCAGAAAGCATTTCAACAAGTCCTTTGGTTCCAACCAAAGTGAGTTACCTAAATTAAAGGTAACGATTTCTCTTAAATTATTTTCATTTATTTTGCTTCTTCAACCCCCAAACTCTTTTTATTTCCCTTCTTTTGTAACAACACCAGTATCCTCAATATACTAGGATGTTGTTATAAGAAGTATTCAAACTAAACATACACACAACTCCATCTAATGGATGATGAACATAATGTTTCTGTGGATGGCAAACTAACGCCTCACGAAACGATGATTGTTCAAAAACATCTTACCGCCTCTCATGGTGGCCATTATGATGGCACTGTAATTAAATATGATATTAATGATATATATTTTATATATAAGCTTCTGTAATTCCATTTTATTTCATACCATTATTCGTTTCATGTTGTATATACATACGATAATTTCATTTGAGGATGTGCGGACTACCGCCCCCTTAAAATGATATGACTCGTTCATACCACACATGGAACGTATAAAGGATGGTGTTAATGAACTTAAGTAACATATATAAAATATTATATTATACTGGAATAGTAATATACCTATGTATCATTTGGATTCGATTCTTTTAAAATAAAAAATTAAATGGAAGTAGCTTTCGTGTATACGTACGGACTACCGTCTCCACGAACGCGATGAGATTCATTCTCCATCGTATCCATTCAAGTATAATTATCATTTAATGATTTAAAAATGATGTTTAAGGACTTGATATCATTCTGTATATGAATAAGATACAACAAACATGACTTATGTAACAAAACATATAAAAGAAAATGAGTAAGTTAACACCCGAAACGACGTTAATACTAAGATATTATTAACAAATCAATGTTAAAAGATCATATATGATATCATATTAAAGTAAATGATTCTTGTATTATTCAATAACAATTATTTCACCATTATACAGGAGGTAAACCTACCATCCACCAAGGAAAAAGTACAAAGTAAGGGATTTTCTAATCTCACTTTTAATTTCGTGAGAATTCTATTGTTCACCACTTAATTATTGCATGTGGTGTATGTGTACTGCCCATGATTGTATTCATTGTGTAATATACTTTAATTTATGGGTATTTACATCATCATGGTATGATACTTCTTTCATGGGTGTATGTTTCGAAAGTTACCTAATCGATAAGGGAATTTGAGATTTCAATTTCCACTCATTTGGCTTTACACATATTTCATTGATTATATTACCCCAAGATTATGTGTGGAATCACTATTCATTTGATTATGTCATAATTTCCACTCCCCTTCCTTTGGATATAAGTTTTATGCACATAATCACTCCATTGGTAATTCTCAAGTCATTGATATGAATTTGATAAGAGTAATTTTAACTCATTCTCCATTTGTTGAGTTAAACATCCAACTCGTTGGTATTGTTTTTACAAGAATATGTGTGAATGTCCTTTGATTGTTTTACACTGAATATCCAATCATATTTAGTGTATTTATATTTGTCACACATAATTATGTCATTGATTTATCCTTAACCTAAGGATACAACCATTACAAGAGATTTCATCTCAATTTACATTCCATTGAGACTTCTTTGTTGATATACACCAAATCACTTTTATGTGGTGTATATAACGTACTTTGACATAGTATATCATGAATCCCTTTATTCTCATGATATTACAAAGTTTTGATTACCACAATTATTTGTATTCAAGTGTCTCTTTTGGTTGGAATCTCTAACTAAAATACCATTTTTAAAATGATTTAAAGACTTATTCATCTAAATCTTTCTCATTAATGTCCATGTTTTAAAAAATTGTTTTAAGGATTTATTTATATGGACATTAAAGTTTACAAATTAAAACTCCTTTTAAAAAGTTTCAAAGTGGTATGGGACACTTTGATTCAAAAATCTACTTTTAAATGGCTTCTTGAAAAATAGTGTGACTTTTAAATGTTTTCAAGAAAAGGGGGATATTTCTCTCAAATAGTTTTGATGATTACTTTAATTTATGTCAACATCCTTCATTATTCATGATTGAGGTTAATGTGATACAATACAATCTTCCATATTGTATCAAATGAGTTATGTTTGACTGTGGATGTTCTATTTTTATACCATTCATGGTTTGTGGTTAAAGTATTGACATTTCGTATGCTAGTTTTAATACGAATGTTTATTTTATGCTTAAACCTATTCATATGAGGAATGCATTGGACTTAATAAGTGACGGGTGGAGCCCGCTATAGCTCCTCGATGCATCGGTAGGTCTCATGAGACAAACTAGTGTCTTGGCACAAGGCCTTGGCAAAATCTTATTTGTAGTCTTGGCACGAGGCCTTGGCTATGTGGTTATGATAGTCTGGCATTATGCATTCCATCATTATGAAAGTGGGTATTGATATTGCATGTGATCATTCGACTAGTAGAATATCCATGTGAGTAAGTAAATGGCATTATTTCATTTTACCTTCGCCATTTTATGCTGAAGTTTAAATTTAAAAGGCTTTTGTTTTAGTTATAAATTGCCTTAAGTGTTTATTCTTATTTATGAAAGCTTCTGCTATAATGTTATCCTTACTGAGCATCCGAGCTCACCCCTTTCAATGTTTTATTTTTCCCAGGATTATGAAGAAGTAATTTATGAATGACCTGCAGGGATAGTATGAGGGGATATGAAGACAAGATGTTTTTTTTATGATGTAATGTAAAAATTTATGGATGTATCTAGTTATTCCAAGGCTACTAAACTAATCGGTCTTTCGAGACTTGATCTTTCTCATGATCATGCCAATGTTATGTAATAATGCACCGACTCTAGGTAATTAGGGTCGGGGCGTTACATTGTTGACCTTAGAGCTGAATTTACCACCTTAGTGTGTATTAATATGATTGAAGCATTTTATGAACCACATGAGAATCACAATAGCCAAATTGACTCCCATTTCCATTACATTAATCCTACTTTTGAAATCCCCTTCAAGCATTTGAAAACCTTTTCTTTGATAGCCAAATTACAAGACCAATACCTTATCCCACCCAATATAAACATGTATTTTCATTGCATAAGTTTTTGAAATTTAGGTGTAGGGGGGAATGGATTTCATTTTTGGGTATCATTTCCTTACTTTCCGGTGTGTTATCATATTCTTTAGGGAAAGCATCCATTTTAGTGTGAGGGGGTGAGGTTGCCATTCAGTGGGATTTGGTAATGTATTGTACAAATGATATTGAAAAGTGTTCAAAAAAATTCAAAAAAATCAAAATAAAAAAAATCAAAAAAACTGAAAAAATGGGTTGTGTCTTGGGTATGACAAAAATCACTCTTCCTCAACCTTTGATCTTGTTATAACTATTACAATTAGTGTCATGAGGAGATCAATCATGGGTTGGGTTATGATTGTTAGATCTTTTCCAAGATCAACTTTCAAAAAAACAAAGAAAAAAAATGAGAAGAAAAAAAATATCACTTGCAATATATTCTTATTGGGAGAATTTCTGTGTTTTGTAAATATTTAATCTTCTCATTAACATCATATTTTCTTTGTATATTATGTCTTTCTTCACACAATCATTCCCTTGTAAATATGTGTTTTCATTTCCTTCCATGTTTTATTTCAAAAAATATGTGCATTTATTTTTCTATGTTGGTATTTTAACCCTCTTATTCTCTCTCTGGGATAGTATATTCCTACCGTCCCATAGCCAGAGAAAAACCTATAAAAAATACCTCTTGATTATTGTCCACTTTGGATAGGGATTGTAAGATGGGAGCTCTTTTCAAACTCTAATATTTTCACTTTTGGTTGGTGAAAGAGTGAACCTCCACAAATAAATTTTATCATCTTGAGAGGTTTGAGTTTTGAGTGTCCACGTATTCCATTTCTAAATTTGAGCATTAAAAAATGAATCAGTTTTGGAAAATTGTTTCTGCAAAAACTGGTGGTGGATTTAAAAATGGATGAGTAAAATAGTATAATCCTCCCCTGATTGGAGAAAACAAAATTTTAATATCTGTTGGTGAGTAAAAATGATTTTGTCATGTTTTTATATTTGTTGCACATGAGGACATGCACAAGACTATGTGTGGGGGAGTTGATGTTATTAATATTTTCATGAATTATTATATACTGCCTTTACTTATTTTTTATGAAATGTGCATAATTTGTGTGAAATATTAATGTTTTAATATTAAGTATAATTTTTGAACATTTTTAGAAGTATTCCAATTGAGTCAGTTTAATGTTTTAATAATAACTATCCCTATACTGATCCAACTTGTGTGGTTATTATTCGGTAGGATTATCCTTTCAATATAAAACATTTCATTAGAAGGCACCATGAGCCAATTCTGCCATTTGAATGGTCATATGGTCCTCACAAACAAGACCAAAGAATCTATGAACAAACTGGACCAGCCTTGAAGATTGATTTACTGGGCTCAATCCAGAAGTCCAAAAACATTAACTCTCCACCATAATTTGGGTGACACTACATGTCATCTTGGATAAAAATTTCAAGGCCCAAATCTAAGTACAATTGGACCAAATGATGCTTTGAAGTTCAGCCCACCATTCTGGACGAGAATTAAAATCAGTATAGTATGCATGACATATCTCATGATGTAAGCATCAAATAGAGCAGGTATTTTTCAGTGTGCAATAGGAGATATAGTAGGAAGAATTTTTTGGAGAACCCATTTGGATTTGAAGGCATATTCATATTCAAAATCCCTTTCACATTCTGGACTTCAAAAAAGACTGGATTGAAATGGACAGTTTTACTTTGTTTAATCAACCGGCCAGAAATTTTGATCCTTAAGTCCAAATGAAATTAAATGTTGAGATTAGTCGGAAAAATTTATTATCTATAACTTTGAAGAAGGAGACTGCTCGAAATTCAGCTGTCTTGATGCCCATATCTGCGAGCCAAGTGGAGGGGTATTTCTGGAATGTAAACAGTCCACCACCTTGGGCTATAAATACATCCCCTCCTTTCCTTTCAAAAGAGTTGGCATTTCAGAAGAGAGGATAACATATTTTCACGACCAATTCCTTTACAAAGGCTTGAGAGGACCTTCCATACTCATGTTTTCACTTGAGAGACATTTCCTCCTCTCTTTGTTTTCACTTAATTTCATGTTCTTCGTTTTTGTAATTTTGTAAGTCTCTTTCTTTGTAATTCTGTTTTAATGCAAGTTACTTCTTCAATATCTCTTATTATCATCCACCTTCTGTAGTTTAATACTTATGTTCTTAAAATAGTTTAAATTCAGTTCAATCCCCTTCCCTTCTTTAGCTTCCTCATTCAATCGAATGTTCGTTTTTAATTATCATCATTGTTCGTGTGTGTGTGTCGTCGTACTACTCTTTTCTTATCCCTTTATTTTTCTTCTATTTTTAATTTATAATCATAATAATTATAACCATATTATTAAACACCTAAATGGATGAGTAAATCTCTCATTTGGGTGAGTTATAATTTAGGTATGTAAAGTGATTGAGAGCTTCTTCTCGATGAATATTCTTTGAATTAACATTATGTATGTTGGACTTAACAAGTCATGGATTAATGACTTGTTTTGTTTAACATGTGGTTTCCATGGATTATTGGAACCATAAATACACCACCATAAATAAGATCTGATTGAGGCAATAACCTTAAGTTAAGTTAAGTCTTGGTTTAAAGCCTTAACACTTTGGAATTCTAATCAACATCATCTTGTGACATGGGTGTTAATTTAAATGCAATATAAAGCAAACCTCAAGGATATCACAAGCTTAACTAACCTAATGATGAACTCACCCCAATCATTATAAATTTTTTTAATCAATCATAATAAATCAGTCATTTCAATTAAGCTCTCCAAACAACCCCACCCCGAATCAGAATACAATCAACTAAAAACAAATGACTATTTCAAAGAATCATCGCCAAGGATTCGACCCGAGTGCTACTATACACATTAGCAGAGCACCGGAACTTTGACAGGTCCATAGGTGACAATCGGCCATGCGTTTCAATCCTCTTCAGGGTATCATCACTAACTAACATGACTTTGCATGTCCTTGGCTTTGAGCACCAAGGAATTTTAAAAGATTCTAATCACTGGACAATTAACTTAGAGAGAATGGCTGGATACAAGATTATCTGAGCCTTAAAGTTTCCATTCTTAAAATTTTTAATCATAATGAGAATATGTTTAACCAGGTTGATCATCCTTTGGTTCACCATGAAATCGAAAATATACATGTCAATATTTTTCAATATATCTTTGTCACCTTTTCTTGGAATGGTGAATCCTTGAACCCACAATTCGAGAATTGGATAGTTTGTAGTGAGATGATCAATCTTCAGAGTCTTGACATCTGTAAGACCAAGGCACACCATAGCTTTCACCTTAAAAAATCTTCATTTGAAATCTGTAAACTTATGAGAATAGAACTCATCTTCCCCATCATATGGAATTCCAACCAAACTAGATTCCCTAGTATATGAAAGAGCATAAGTCTTTCCATAGCTCTTAAATGAAAACTTCTCTCTGCCTTCTTCCTTAAAAAACTGACTGATTCATAAAAATAAGTTAGCAGATATGGATACACCAATTCTTAAGCACCTGGATTTGATATGAGAACACTCTCCCATCCATTCCACTTAATGTTTTTCGAGATAATCGATTCATACTTGTTGAAGAAGATCGGATACACCAAACATTCTATATATACCTGCCACTCTGATATTGGGTTGACAGAAGACAAATCGTTCTGAGAGGATTCTTCTAAGACATTTAGAATTGAGAAACCTTTGAAAATCCAGAATGAGCTTATGTAGAAGGGCAAAATATCAGCATGCGAGAGCTTGAGGTTTGATGTGGGACAACCATAAGGGGGGCCCTTTATATAGGTGTTTAATTCGACAGTTCATCTTCCAAACTCAATCCAATGGTTGGAAAACCCTTCTGATCAGATCTGACAATTGATATGATAGCTGCAAGGAAATATTAGAGATGATCTTTTGAGGTTTTTATAATAAAAACATTCGGATTTAAGGAAAATAAAATCTGAAAAATTTAAAAACAAAAGAAACAACCATAAAATAAAGGATTATTACAATAAATCAGGAAATGAATCATACCTTTTAGATTGATAGGACTATTTTTTGTATTGGGGAAAAACAATTTCATGAAGATCTTTAGATTCCAAAAATTTCATTATGAAAAAAAATTTGAAAATGAAAATCTCCATTACGAAAATTTTGAATATGAAAATCTTCATTATGAAAATTTTGAGTACGAAAATCTTTATTACAAAAAATTTGAGTAAGAAATTCTTCATTACAGAAATTTTGACTACGAAAATATTCATTACGAAAATTTTGAGTATGAAAATATTCATTACAATAGTTTTGAGTTTGAAAATCTTCATTACAAAAATTTTTTGTAAGAAAATATTCATTACGAAAATCTTCATTTTGAAAATTTTGAGTGATAAAATCTTAATTACGAAAATGTTGAGTACAAAATTCATCAATACGACAATTTTGACTACAAAAATCATTATTACGAAAATTTTGAGTACAAAAATCCCCATTATAAAAATTTTGAGACTATTAAAATAATTATAAACTACAAAAAATTTTAGACTACGAATATTTCTATTAAAAACGAATTGAAAAAATTTGTCTATGAAAATATTATAAAATATCCATTAAGAAAACATTTGATATATTTAACCAGAAAATGTACTCCCCCTATGGAAAAGATTTTATTACTATAAAGATATTGGTTTAAATAGTAAGTTTTCAAGGAAGATTACCTTATGGTTATCATTCCTAACTTTTGATGAATGTATTCAGATCATTCAGAGGGTAAATATTTTTTGAAAATATCTGCAAGTTGATGTTGTGTTCTGATAAATTGAATAATGATATCACCTTTTTGTGTGTGATCCCTATGAAAGTGATGCCTAATATCTATGTGTTTTTCACGAGAGTGATGTGCATGGTTTTTACTTTTGGAAATTGAACTAGTATTATCACACAAAATTTACGTTTCAGTAAA
This sequence comes from Viscum album, assembly GCA_963277665.1. Taxonomy (NCBI): domain Eukaryota; kingdom Viridiplantae; phylum Streptophyta; class Magnoliopsida; order Santalales; family Viscaceae; genus Viscum; species Viscum album. The sequence continues at coordinate 1,225,596,296 of OY728159.1, forward strand.
ACTCATACCATAGTCTGTGAGTGTTTGTTTCACCCACAACACTTGAGAACAACAACTTCAAGTTGCTTCATTTTCAACATCAGCAGTGGAAAGGGATAATGAGTGTTACTTCATGCATGACCAAAAAACTAATAAATATCCTAAGAAATGACACATTTCGGATGTACTTTTTCTATCCATTATATATCCATAAAAGACAGTATCCAAAAAACAGTTTAAAATAAAATCATTTCCACAAGTATAAAAGAGTCCTAAATCCATAGTTCCCTTTAAGTAGTGAAAATATATTTTCACTGATTTTAAATGAGATTCCTTAGGATTGGATAGATATCTTGAAAATAAGCATACTGAAAACATTATGTCTGGATGACAAGCTGTCAAGTAACGTAAACTTCCTATTATACCTCTAAAAGATTTTTTATCTGGTGGTTTCATAGCTTCATCAAGATCAAGTGTGTTTGAGGTACCAATAAGAGTAGTAATACTCTTAGTGTTGTCATATCCATACTTTTTAAGAATATCTTTAATAAAATTAAGTTGGGATCTATAGATTCTTTCTGGTATTTGAGAAATTTGAAAACCAAGGAAAAATGTTTTCTCACCCATCATACTCATTTCAAACTCATATTTCTTTAGATCCACAAAGGAATTAGTTAAATATTGTTGGGTTGACCCAAATATAATGTCATCATCATAAATTTAAACAATCAAACATTTCTTTAATCTTTCGTTATAAAATGGGCTGGATCTGCATTTCCCTTAACGTAATTATTTTCATGCAAAAATCAGGTAAGTCTATCATACCAAGCTCGAGCGGATTGTTTATGTCCATACAAAGCTTTGGTATGTTTATAAACATCTTCAGGATGTTTTGTATCTTCAAAACTAGGAGGTTGTTCAAAAATATATTCTCTTGAACATAGCCATTAAGGAAAGCATATTTCACATCCATTTAAAAATGTTCGAAATTGAAGAATGCTCAAAGGAATATAGAATACGAATAGATTCAAGTCAAGCTACTGGAACATATGTTTCTTCATAGTCTATTACTTCTTGTTGATTAGAGCCTTTAGAAACCAATCTAGCTTTATTTCTTACTATGATTCCATTTTCATAACACTTATTTCTGAAGACCCATTTTACTCCAATAATATAAGTTTCCTTAGGACTTTAAACCAAGGTCCAGCCTTTATTCCTTTCAAATTCATTTAGCTCAACTTGAATAGCTTTTATCCAATCATCATCACCTAAAGATTCATCAATACTTTTTGGTTCTAATTGGGAAATTAATGTTAGATGTTTTACTTCATTCCTTAAGTAACTTCTATTACTTACGGGCTTATTTACATCACAAATGATACTATCATTAGTATGATTCTTATGTATCAACTGATTTGGGTTACGTAAAACCGTTTCATCAACATAGGGTAAGAAATCTTCTGGGGAAATGATTTAGAAGTATCTTCTGGGAACTTTTCTTTATCAGAAGGATCTTATAACAATGGTTGATAATCAGTTTTTGAAAACACATATGATGATGTAGGTTTGGGTTTTTTAAAAACAAAGGGATAAATTTCATCAAATTTGACATGTACTGTCTCTTCAAAAGTACAAGTGTTTTTATTAAAAACTCTATAAGCCTTAAAAGTTGATGAGTAGCCTAAGAAAATTCCTTTATCAAATTTTGGTGTGAATTTGTGTAAATTATCATTAGTATTAAAAATTAATACCTTGCAACCAAAAACCTTGAAGTAGGAAAGTATAGGTTTTCTACAATTCCATAACTCGTAAAGAGTTTTTTTTAAGAAAAGATCTAATCAAAACCCGATTTATATCATAACAAGCATTACATACAGCTTCAGCCTAAAAATATTAGGCAATAGAATATTCACTCAACATGGTTCTTTTTTTATCTTGAATAATTATATTTCTTCTTTCAAGAACACCATTTTTTTGAGGTGTTCTTGGTGGTGAGAAGTTATGATTAATGCCTTTTGTACTACAAAAAGTTTCAAAATCATAATTTTGAAATTCTCCTCCATGATAACTATGAATATTTATCAAAGGAAAGTTTATCTCGTTTTTTACATGGGATATAAAACATTTGAAAGAAGGAAAAGCATCATATTTCTTTTCTAGAAAATAGACCCATGCAAATCTAGTGTAATCATCAACTAATAAAATACATAATATTTTCCTCCAATGCTTTCAATTTATGTTGGTCAAAAAATCCATATGCACTAACTGTAATGCATCAGTGGATAAGAATTCACTGACTGATTTAAAACTTGATTTATGTTTCATTCTATATTGACAATGATCATAAAACTTTTGAAGAATCAAATATTTGCTCTGGTAGATCCATAAATAGTATTTTCTTAGAAAGCTTTCATAGGTTCCTAAGGTTAAAGTTTCCTAACCTTATATTCCATAACCAATAATGATCTTCCATTGCTCTATGGCAGGGTAGATCTTGGATCCTAAGGTTTTCTATGTCTAGTGTGTCAAAATTCTCTTTCTTATTTACAGAAAGAACAAAATCTTCCTTGGAATTGTGTACTAAGAACTTGTCATTCCTAAAATTCACAAGGTAACCTTTATCACATAATTGAATTATGATAATGAGGTTGTTCTTAAGACCCTTAACAAATAGGATATTTGAAATTTATGTTTTTACAATAAGAGCAATGTTACCTATACCAATAATTTCTCCCTTAGAATTATCTCTAAAAGTTACTTTTCCTCCTTTTGTCTTGATAATATTTTCAAAGATGTTTTTGTTACCAGACATATTCCAGGAACATACACTATCCATGTACCAAGTATTTCTGTTGGTACTTTCTCTATTTTTTTGAAAATAAGAATGTTAGACTTTTAGAATCCAAACTTTCTTGGATCTGGAATTGTTGGACAATAAAATTTTGGGTATCCACATTTTTTTAGAAAAATAAGATTTATGAAACCCAAGAGATTGAACTTCATTAAAAGAACAACATTTCTTCAAATTCCCACCACTTTGACATTTAGTACAAAAAGGGGCTATGGATGGAATAAAATAGTTTTGTTTGAAAATTGGATTTCTATTAGTACAACCTACTCCAGTTATATTTCCTTAAGGTATTATGTGAGAATTAATCTTGTCAAAATTTTCTTTACCAGAAGTAAGGTTTGCAAGAATATTATTAAGAGAATATATTTCATATTTTAGTCTTATGACTAAATTCCAATCCATAGGAATTATTTATTTAGAGTTATATTTTTATGAAAAAAAATTATTTTTAAAATATCATTCTTAATATCATAGAAAGTTTTTCCTTTTTAGAATTTACTTCCTTAAGTTATTTAGAATGTTTTTCTAGAAGCGCATCCTTAACATTAAGGTCTCTAGAGAGGTCTGAAATCTGTTTTGTAAGGACTTCTTCCATATTATTTTCCTTGTCTAGTTTCTTAGAAATTTTACAATTTCTTGTTTTTAACAACTTGGAAAATATAGATACTTCTTCAAATGATGGTATTTCATCATTATCTAAAGATTAAGTATCTTTATTAGAGGTAATATCTTTAGAATAGTAATTCTTATCAAGAGATAATTTTGTTAAAGCCTCGGCAGAGTGTACCATAGACATAAGACCTATATTTAGGAAATATATAGTTGAAAAGAATCCAATATTTTTTTTGATGATTCATATTTAGAAGATTCACTTCCCGAAGAGTATCCAAAGACAGCTATACAAGTGTCATTTAAATTTAGACTTTTCTTGTACTTCGAACGATAGAACATCTTCTTGGTTCTCTCTGAATTTATTTCCTTCTTTTCCTTATTTTTCAATAGAGGGAAATCAGGTTAGATATGAACTGTTCTTCTACATTAATAACAAGTAACTTTTCCATGCTTCTTATATGTGTAGTCTCTCTTCTTGAACTTATTTTGATAGTTTTTCTGAGCAACTATCTTGTTCATTATTTGAGCCAGATTAACTAATTCTTTATCATAATTTTCTATATCACAAGATTCTTCCTAAATAGTGAGTTTCTTTGACTTTGATCTGGTTAATCATTCTATAGTCTTGGATTTCATATGTTTTTATGTAGTTGTACAAGATACTCCTCCATTCCCATTCTTATTTTTAACATTATCAGCATGTCTCCTCATTCCAGTCTCATACTGAAGAAGAGTTCCAAAAAAATCATCTAAGGAAAGCTGGGTGACTTCCCTACTCTCATTAATTGCTGTCCTCTTGGACTCCCTCTCATTTGGCATGATATCTATGATCTTACATACAAGGGCCACATAATGAAATCCTTTTCTCGCATAGGCTGTAAGATATTCACAACAGTCATAAACCTTTGCTGAAATTTGCTTATAGGTTCTCCATAAGGAAAGTTAAAGACATGGTATTCAGCACTCAACATATCTCTTCTTGTCTCTATAACTTTAAAAGTTCCAAAATTCCTAACATAATGTTTCTTATAGATACTGTTTTTAGCTTCACGTGATGATATTTTACTGTATATGTTTCTAATCATAGAACATAGCCATGTATTTATGACTTTGAAAATTCCTTGATATTCTGATTTCTCATGATTAGTAAAAATTATTAATTCCTTATCTGGAATATTATATTCTCTTATCAGCATCAGGTAGTTATCAACTCTAGTGTTAATAATGAACATTTTCATCCTAGCTCTCCATTACTCATAATCATTTCCATAAAAAATAGGAGGTCTTGTAGGATTTAGATTGTCAATAGAACCAACATTTAAACCTTCCATCTTTAGGAAAATCTTTCCACAAAACCTTGTTAGTAATAATAGTTTTTAAAAAAGAAAAAAATATCATAATACAGAAAAATATTACTAGATTATATCTAAGAAAAATGTCACGTACGTAACCTATTTTAGGGTTATTTTAAATTTATTTTCCACTCATGATTTGTTTTGGTGGTTTCCAAAGGTTTTATTGAGAATAGGTGAGTTTTCATGAATTGGGCCAAACTGCGAGCCCAATTCCAGATTTAAAAATAAATTTTGTTTCATTTATAACTTTTTCAATTTTTAATATTTTTGACTCATTCCAACTCCTAATTGTTCTCCCCTGATATATGAACCCCAAAGTTAAATTTGGGGCCTTTATAAATCCATAAGCATGGGGGATTTTTGTTTTTATTTGAGAATTGGGCCAACCCGAAGGCCCATTTTCCAGTTTTAGATTGTTTCATTAATTTATTAATATCTTATTCATTAAAATGTATTTTTCGGTGATTCCACCTCCATATCGACCCTAAGAAGCCCAGGCGCGACCCCATGCCCTCCTCCCACAATTTGGAGCTCGATAGAGTCGCAAGAATAGTCGAAATTTTCTGGATTGCAGAAATCGTCCAGATTTTGGAGAGGTAAATTGATCCTTTCATAACTCCTTCTATTCTTAATCTTTTCCCTCCATTCCAATTCCTAAATGACCTAATAATTTTTGTTAGACCATCCCCTGAGTTTTGGCAGTTTTAAATTTCAGATACTAGTGTTTTTGGGAGATTCATTCTAGATTTCTCAAGTAAGTTTGTCCATTTCTTTTCCCCTTTCAAATTAATTAGGGTTTCATTCTATTTTTTTAGGGTTTCCTCCCTTTTTATTGAAGTTAAGAATGACCAGTGGGTAGGGGTTCGAACATAAGGTTTAACCTTGGGTTTTCTTGGTCCAATTTTCTATTTTTAGGTTTGATCTACCCTTCTTGAGGTGCGACGGTGGTGCGTTTGTGTTTTCGCACAAAGGATTCAATGGCTTCATTTGATTTGGTAGGTGATTCCAATGTTGATGCAATCTTTGTGTATTAGCATGCTGTATTTATCATATTTTCAGATTTATATAATTTTATTATTGCTACAAAAATTGGTTCTAATGATGTTTCCATTGCAATTGAATTTAAAATGCCAATTTGGTGTGAAATTGGGGGTTTTCCAAAGAAGTGTTTTGTTTGTTTATTTGAGGATGCCCTATAAATACTTAGTTGTTTTTATTGATCTGTAATAAGGCATAAAATACTGTTTATAATGTTTATCCCCTTTGGTAATTGCTGCAAATAATGAGTTTTAATTGTGCTTGTAAAGAAAGTGAAATTTTGGTTCCACTTTTGTGTGAAAATGAAGGTTTTACAAAGATAACACTTCTTGATTAACATAAGGATACCCAAAAAATGATTTGTTGTTTTAATTGATATTTATTGGGCTGCCTTTACTGTTTTGGTAACTTACAATTGTGAACATCATGTACAAGTGGGTTTCTTAAGGGGTTTTGTGTGCAAAACTACACGAGATTTTGTGAAATTGATTTATTCAAATTCAAAGAGTTTGTTGTGTGTTTTAAGTGGTAGAAAATGAGATAGCTACTGTATTTGTTGTATGTGACCAGTAGTGGTGTTTTACATTAAAATGGATGTGTGTTAAATCCTGAAATTGTTTGAGAACAAAGGGGGAAGCCCGGGTACCTAGGTGGGGCGGATTTGTACTAGTACGGCTAGAGGAACGGATGGGTTTTGTCCCTGTTTCACTTAGCATTTGGATAACGACAACTCTAACTAAACTATGTGGATGATGATTGGGGACCACTAGGTTATGGGTATGTTCCCTACTAGTGGCTCGTGCATGAGAAAAGATTTTACTATGGTTACATTACACTGAGGTACGAGGTACATGGGGCCTGAGACTATCTAGTGCCTAGGGGTGTTCCCGGTTTTGTTGCTCAGTGGATTTGTGGTATTTGCCCTTGTTTTTGGGTGTCTTTGGAATTATAATGCAGTATCTAATATCCCTATTTAAATTTGTTAACATTCTGAAAGTTTTATCTTGAAAAATGTTTTCAATTTAAAGTTTCATTTCGTGGAATTTGTCACCGCTTTTAATTGCATATTAAAACTGCTTGCTTTTTCACCTTGTATTGCATGCACCTTGGAATCATAGGGTGGTATCCTATTGGGATTAGGCTCACACCCTACTTACACCCCTTGGGTGTAAGTAGACCCTTTTTTTTGACCCAGGTAAAGGAAAGGCTAAGGGTGATGGCGGTTCAGGGTGTTAGTCCTCATCCTTGGGGCGGAGTAGTGGAGACGACTTGGGGGTGATGACCCCTTGTCATGTGGAGTCCATGGGGCTGTTTTGTTTCTGTTACATTGTGTCTTTGGACATTTTGTATTGAATCTAAACCTATGTATTCCGTTCTGGTTTTTGTTTAAACATCATTTGGTATAAATTTTCAGATTCAGTTTATTGATTGTTTTTAATGGTTTATGACTTCATATTCGGGTAAATCGTTCCCAAACCTAAATAAATGATACCCGGGAACTTGTGCCAGCCCGTGGGGATAGGGAACGCCCTTCAGGTCATGTCACGGGTTGGGTTTGGTGCCGGTTTGGGCGGTGACCAGATTTAGTTCGTGACAAAATGGTATCAGAGGAGGTTCGCTCCATTTGAGTCATGTTATTTGGGAAATAGTCAGGATAGTCTAGAGTTATGATTGTTGGGACATGGAATTCCGGTTATGGGTAGTGTGATTGATCACCACACCTCATTTCAGGATTCAAGTCGCTAGGGGAAGTTGGGATTTGTCTATGTCTTTGGGTTTTCTTGGTTTGATGATGATTAGGGGAAATGAAAAGAGAGTTGGGTTAATGGTCTCAATGAGCTCGCAGGGTCTGGCAAGCCATGTGGAGCCGGGGATATTCCCTAGAACACTCTCTGTGACAGTGAAGTGATTGGAATATGGCTGCCAACCATATGTCCAAGTCACCCACTGAAACTAGTTTCCTCTCGCATTGTCTAGTGTTCTTTAGTTTTGAAATCTTGGCATTTTGGTTTTAAGGTGACTTGGTTTTAAGAAGCATAAAGTTTTTTTGAAATTATTTTCAAATAAATAATGAATGGATTGATTTATGAAATGGTGGAACTGAATTTTTAGAATTGTTTTGAAATGGAAAATGGTGTTTTTACACCTCTTTTGAAAGCAAGAACTATATTGAAGTTGGTTTTGAAAAGTGTTTACAATAGAGTTTTCTAAACAATCAAATAGTGTTTTAATGGGATGAGATGTTTTGAAATTGATGTGAATATATTGAAAGTGAGTTTTTTTTAAATGGTTGTGCATTTCTGAAAAGTTTTGTAAGATGTGAGTTGGAATTTGATCTCGTGGTTAGCGGTTTTGAGAAAAAGGATGTGTTGGTTGACCATTTTGGTTTTGAAAAGTGGAAAGAATTTTTGTTTTAACCTTTGGTATTTTCATGAGCAACCACATGCATGGGGTTATATGGGAAGAGGGATGGTTGATGACATGACTGGATGAGTGTCGGGATGGAAATGATGAGGGTGCCTGGTGTGGCATAGAAACATGTATGTGTAAGGCCCATGGGGTACCATTGGTGGATGCGCTTACCGCTGAAACATTTGTTTGCAAAGAAATGTTTTTAAATAAAAAAAAACATGATTTCTTGATGATTTTTTTTGGGATGGTGTATATTATGTGTTTTCGGAAAATGTTGATGTTGTGGGATGTTTTGAGTCCAAGAACCCCTCCTGTTTGAACTGTGTTTTGGGTTTGGGTTTGGTCAGTAAGTTGTGTTATAGGGACGATTAGTGGTCTCTTTTGAAAAATGTTTTGGGATGCCTTTACGGTGGTTCCATTCATGTGTTTGGATTTGGTTTGAGGCATGTTTTGACTAATGGACCAGATTGGTTGGGTCCTTGGGTTCTCTCATTGGATAAGGTATTCCCCCATTAAGGGTTAATGCACAGCTGAAGTGAAATCCATATTGTTTCGCCATTGGAAAATCCTCCAGTTGATCAATATAAGGAATATTTTATCGATCATTGTTGATTGAGTCTATACCCATTCATTTCGTTGATTTTTGGATCCTCTTGTAGTGGTAAAGTTATTGTGGAAGGTTGAAAGAAACCTTAGTTTCTAATGTTTCATGATTCATCGAAGGTGGAAGTGTTCTTTGGTTGTAAGTGTGGATGAGTGTCTCGATGGTGTCTAGAGGACCTTTGGGTTCTTCAAAGTTTCTTTGATGCATTAATTCATGTTAAACCACCGGTGTGGGAAATATGGTCACGATAGGATATTGTGGCCACTTTCTAGAATTGTGTGTTGTTTGGGGATGTTGTATAAGGTCCCTCTCCATGAATTGTTTATATCAGTTGAAATGGTCATGTTTGGTGATGCCTTATGATGTCATGTACTTGATTGACTGTATAGGTGAAAGTAGTGAAATCCTCTGAGAGTCCCTGTTATGTTGGGAAAATTTCTCCCTTGGAAAAACATCAAAATCATCTATTTTAGAGGAATGTGAGTGTAGGTGTTCTTTACTTCTATTGTTTCTCACCTGAAGAAACAAGTTGTGATGTGTGTGTATCTTCTCAGCCCTTGTTTCAGTGAAATATCGGGATAAGGTAAAGTGAGTTTGGAATGTGTTATGTCTAGAAAACTTATTTGGGACTGCGGTGTAGTTTTTGGTGGCACCGAAAAGAAGAATTCTCATTCAGTGGGTTTCCAAATGTTAACTACGAGGCCGAAGATGCTTCAATCATTTGAGATCCAGCCATAGGTCTCGGAGAGAAGCTGGCTCGTAGTCAGGGAAAATCCCAGGGCCATTTAAACCCTTGTTCAAAGTCCTATCCTTAGTATAAAAGATGGGAATAGTTCAAACCTATGGTTTCGTCATGGTTGAGCACATAGTTTGTGCACGTTTAGTAGTGGCTGTGTGCTAGGAATCCATGTAGAAAGAATTATATTCATAGTTAGTGCATAGTTTCCCAAACTATGCAGACTAATCCTGCGCCCTTCCTAAATCTTTGATTTCTTTTTGGGTCTTTCTGTGTCGGCCCATGCTGGTCGGTTAAGATGGTCAGTTCTTATGGTGGGGAGACCCACTATGATTCTCATGAATATTCCTTCATAAACATTTAATGGAATTATATCCCTTTTACTAGAAAGTATGTTTGGGCCTCCCACTATTAGTGTCTTGATTCTGTCTCGGGAAAACAATTTAAGTTGTCTCTTATGGTGGGGAGCCCATTTGTGTCTCTTCATACGAGTAACTCATATTTTTTTTCTTTGGAATTTTCTGGGAAGTAGGTATTACCATTCGAAGATATCTAACTACCTACATATTCATTGGGTAAACATTGATATTGGAGAGTTTCCAATGGTTTAGTTATAGTAGGGAAGTGTAACCTTGTTCAATGTTGTTGTTTTTTTTGGGTAAATTGATTGAGTATTGTTCAGATTGTATTTGAGGATTTTTCATTTGGGATAAATCCTGAATGTATTTTATTGTTTCAGGAAAGTGGTTTAAGTTTGGTTTGTGACAGTATTCCTTCCATCATTGATCACTGGAGGTGTTTTGACCTTTGGGGGTGAAACCTGGCAAGGGTGTACCTATTGATTTCCCAGTTGGGTTTGGTTGTTGCTTTGACCTTGCTGTGACTTTCCGGGGCGGAAAGTTTTCAAGGTGGGGAGAATTGTCACGTACGTAACCTATTTTAGGGTTATTTTAAATTTATTTTCCACTCATGATTTGTTTTGGTGGTTTCCAAAGGTTTTATTGAGAATAGGTGAGTTTTCATGAATTGGGCCAAACTGCGAGCCCAATTCCAGATTTAAAAAAAAAATTTGTTTCATTTATAACTTTTTCAATTTTTACTATTTTTGACTCATTCCAACTCCTAATTGTTATCCCCTGATATATTAACCCCAAATTTAAATTTGGGGCCTTTATAAATCCATAAGCATGGGGGATTTTTGTTTTTATTTGAGAATTGGGCCAACCCGAAGGCCCATTTTCCAGTTTTAGATTGTTTCATTAATTTATTAATATCTTATTCATTAAAATGTATTTTTCGGTGATTCCACCTCCATATCGACCCTAAGAAGCCCAGGCGCGACCCCATGCCCTCCTCCCACAATTTGGAGCTCGATAGAGTCGCAAGAATAGTCGAAACTTTCTGGATTTCATAAATCGTCCAGATTTTGGAGAGGTAAATTGATCCTTTCATAACTCCTTCTATTCTTAATCTTTTCCCTCCATTCCAATTCCTAAATGACCTAATAATTCTTGTGAGACCATACCCTGAGTTTTGGAAGTTTTAAATTTCAGATACTAGTGTTTTTGGGAGATTCATTCTAGATTTCTCAAGTAAGTTTGTCCATTTCTTTTCCCCTTTCAAATTAATTAGGGTTTCATTCTATTTTTTTAGGGTTTCCTCCCTTTTTATTGAAGTTAAAAATGACCAGTGGGTAGGGGTTCGAACCTAAGGTTTAACCTTGGGTTTTCTTGGTCCAATTTTCTATTTTTAGGTTTGATCTACCCTTCTTGAGGTGCGACGGTGGTGCGTTTGTGTTTTCGCACAAAGGATTCAATGGCTTCATTTGATTTGGTAGGTGATTCCAATGTTGATGCAATATTTGTGTATTAGCATGCTGTATTTATCATATTTTCAGATTTATATATTTTTATTATTGCTAGAAAAATTGGTTCTAATGATGTTTCCATTGCAATTGAATTTAAAATGCCAATTTGGTGTGAAATTGGGGGTTTTCCAAAGAAGTGTTTTGTTTGTTTATTTGCGGATGCCCTATAAATACTTTGTTTTTTTTATTGATCTGTAATAAGGCATAAAATACTGTTTATAATGTTTATCCCCTTTGGTAATTGCTGCAAATAATGAGTTTTAATTGTGCTTGTAAAGAAAGTGAAGTTTTGGTTTCACTTTTGTGTGAAAATGAAGGTTTTACAAAGATAACACTTCTTGATTAACATAAGGATACCCAAAAAATGATTTGTTGTTTTAATTGATATTTATTGGGCTGCCTTTACTTTTTTGGTAACTTACAATTGTGAACATCATGTACAAGTGGGTTTCTTAAGGGGTTTTGTGTGCAAAACTACACGAGATTTTGTGAAATTGATTTATTCAAATTCAAAGAGTTTGTTGTGTGTTTTAAGTGGTAGAAAATGAGATAGCTACTGTATTTGGTGTATGTGACCAGTAGTGGTGTTTTACATTAAAATGGATGTGTGTTAAATCCTGAAATTGTTTGAGCACAAAGGGGGAAGTCCGGGTACTTAGGTGGGGCGGATTTGTACTAGTACGGCTAGTGGACCGGATGGGTTTTGTCCCTGTTTCACTTAGCATTTGGATAACGACAACTCTAACTAAACTATGTGGATGATGATTGGGGACCACTAGGTTATGGGTATGTTCCCTACTAGTGGCTCGTGCACGAGAACAGATTTTACTATGGTTACATTACACTGAGGTACGAGGTACATGGGGCCTGAGACTATCTAGTGCCTAGGGGTGTTCCCGGTTTTGTTGCTCAGTGGATTTGTGGTATTTGCCCTTGTTTTTGGGTGTCTTTGGAATTATAATGCAGTATCTAATATCCCTATTTAAATTTGTTAACATTCTGAAAGTTTTATCTTGAAAAATGTTTTCAATTTAAAGTTTCATTTTGTGGAATTTGTCACCGCTTTTAATTGCATATTAAAACTGCTTGCTTTTTCACCTTGTACTGCATGCACCTTGGAATCATAGGGTGGTATCCTATTGGGATTAGGCTCACACCCTACTTACACCCCTTGGGTGTAAGTAGACCCTTTTTTTTGACCCAGGTAAAGGAAAGGCTAAGGGTGATGGCGGTTCAGGGTGTTAGTCCTCATCCTTGGGGCGGAGTAGTGGAGACGACTTGGGGGTGATGACCCCATGTCATGTGGAGTCCATGGGGCTATTTTGTTTCTGTTCCATTGTGTCTTTGGACCTTCTGTATTGAATCTAAACCTATGTATTCCGTTCTGGTTTTTGTTTAAACATCATTTGGTATAAATTTTCAGATTCATTTTATTGATTGTTTTTAATGGTTTATGACTTCATATTCGGGTAAATCGTTCCCAAACCTAAATAAATGATACCCGGGAACTTGTGCCAGCCCGTGGGGATAGGGAACGCCCTTCGGGTCATGTCACGGGTTGGGTTTGGTGCCGGTTTGGGCGGTGACCAGATTTAGTTCGTGACAAAAAATATGAATCTTAACTTTATTAGTCCAAAAATCTGATATCGAAAAAGTGAATAAGATGATTTATGTTCTGAATCTAATAGTGATATTAATTCAGATTTAACCAACTCTTTGAATCCAATTGTTGGATTAATTGTAAGATAGATATGATACTGATTTTAGTCTCAAACTATGGTGTAGATACTCAATATTAAGAGGGGGGTGAATTGTATTAATAAAAAACCTTTAAGGAATTTTTTTATAAAAAAAATTCACAACACCTCTAAGTTCTACTAATTAATTGATTCTGGAAAAGTAATTCCGGAAATGAAACTTAACAAAATTTTATAACAAAAAATATTCTACCTTAAAGCACATAGAATCCAATTTAAACGGAGTACAAGTCCGTGGAAGTATAAGATAGTTATACCTTGCTCAAAAACCAAAATTACATCGGAAAACAAAACATGGAACACTAAAAGTAACAAGTAGTAAAACTTTTAACCCAAAGAGAAGGGTATCCAACAATCTTGGATAAAGGTCCCTTGATTTATACTTTCAAGAAAGTATATCTTACCCAAAATCTAGTAAGACATCAATCCGAAGATCGGTATCTTTCTTGCAATCCTCACAAGCCCTTGATTTGTGAGGAAATCAGCACCTCTGACTTCACAACCCGAAGTCTCGGATTTTAATGATATCTCACCTCTTCCAAAAGCTATTATGTACGAAGACAAGTTTGAACAAGTCATTCAAAATTTCTACATAATTCCTGAGAGTTTATAAGAGCCTATCTATCTAAAAATCACTTTAACAGCATGCAATCTCTAGATTGATCGACTTTTTGTTCTTATGAGATCTTTTATATGAGATCCAATTTATATGTACAACTTCAACAGTCAGCTCCCTCCTCCAACAATCATATTTTTCCTTGAATTTAAGAGGGACCTATACAGATGTCACTCAATCAACGGTTAGTTAGTAACTGAATGGGCGACATTGTTTTATATCCAAAACACAAGTAAACAAAAATATGGTCACATAAGAAAATTCATTTTTCAGAGTGTAAGTGAAAAATGAAAGTTCAGAGTCTAACAAAAAACTATTCGGATTTTATAATGCACGGATATTCGAATTCAATTTATCAGAGGAATTTAGATTCTCAATTTCAAGGAAAATCAGAGTCTTGAATTCAGTAGAATTCATAGTCTAAATTCATAAGAGTTCAGAGTCTGAACATACAATGTTAAGAGTCTAAATTCATAAGTGTTCGGAGTCCGAACATATAATGTTAGGAGTCTGAATTCAAAGAACTCGGAGTCAGAACTCAGAAGAGTTCGGAGTCGGAATTCAAAGAACTCGGAGTCAGAACTCAGATGATTTTGCAGTCTGAATTCAGAGAACGTGGAGTAAGAACCCAGAAGAGTTTGGAGTCTGAATTCAGAGAAGACGAAGTCAGAACTCAGAAAATTTGGAGTCTGAATTCGTATCCAAAATTCAATATATAAGTATATATATGATTCTGATGTTTTGGATATAAAGACAAATTTTATTCATAGAGACAAAATGATCAATTAAAAACATAGTAGGGATAAATTTCCTTGGGAAGGAAATTTTCCTTATGAAAGAAAAACATTGGGTAGAATGAAATTTTCCTTAAGATAAGGTGTTTGTGATTTTAAAAATAAGAAGGAATGGTAATGTCATAAAGCAACCTTATTGACTCAAAAATCTCCCAAAACATGAAGGAATGGGAAAGTCATAAGGAATCCTTATTGAATCAACAAATTTTTATTACTTAAGATGATTTTATTTAATATATAATGTTTTTAAAATATATTTTAAAATTCAACTAATGAATTGTGTCAAAATTGGGAAAAAAGATATTTTAAAATAAATAATATTTTTTATAAGAAATAAAATTAACAAATTCAGTAAAATTATTAGGATAAGTCTAAAAATTTCACCGATTTCTAATTTATTTGTCTTTTTTTATTTTATTGTAATCATATTAACCCTCAATGATTAAACTATATGATATTATGATAGTAATTAAAAATGTTAAATAAGGGTTAAAACAAGAGGATAAAGATTTAAAAAATAGTCAAGACTAAAATAATTTTAATTTTATGAATTTATTTTGACCCTTAACAATAATATATTCAAAATAAATCGAATAATATACATTTTCAATATAAAATCAGTTTATATTAATTTGGGAATTTGAAGAATTCCAATAGTGAACCTCTCATCTCCTATAAAAGGGAACCTGTTCATCTCATTTCAATACAATCCAAAACCAATTTATTTACAAAATATCTTATCAAATGCATTAATATATTCCCTAACCACATTATAGAGCTCTTATTTTAGAAATAAAATTCACTTTAGAGGTTTTATGGTGTTAATCAAAGGATATTGTCCGATAAAAAATTATCCTTTTTAATTAAGTGTATCTATTTTGTTTCTTCTTACACTTCCTTCAAAACTTCTTCTACTATAATGTTATAATAGATATATTATACATAATATACTGATATTTTATTATGTTAATATCATATCCTAAATCCACCTTCACTTCCATCAAATGGGTAAATAATTACTGTTCATGTATACGGAGAACTACCATCCCACAAACCGATATAATTCATTTTCGATCTCCATCTCTCAAGATTAGTTGTACTGATAGAATTGATGATTATATATTATATTAATGAAATATTTATAATTATTAAAAGATAGTATATCATTTATTTTCTTACCCTTCCATGCATGGAAAAAATGATAACGTCGTCCTTGCGTACTTATGAACTATCACCTTCAGGAAACGATGTGATTCATTTTTTATCACTATATTACATGGATAATATATATAAAGATATTTTAAAGAACATAAATGATATATATATGAAAATTTTTTCATTATAGAAATTTAAAATGATATTAAACTTATTTTAATAATTATCATCGAAAAATGGAAACGCTACTCATGCGTACGTATGACTTACCTTCTCCATGATTGTAACATTGTTAATTTTCAGATAAATATGTAATAGATGGATTTAAAAGTGTAAGTGATGTATAAAAGTGATTATAATTTCATGAATATCATTATGGAGATGATGGAATATTGTCTACTTTCACTATAAACATCATACCAATGTCATTTTGGACTCAACTACTGAATATCATCAAAACATCTAATGTGAAATTAAATAATAAGGTAAATATTATAACATGAAAATAATTGATATAAAAGAAAATATATTAATTAAAAATGTTCTAAATATATTGAATTATTAACGAAATTTTTTTATTAATGAATATAAAGATTTATCATGAAGAGTTGGAATCAATGTATGGGATGTTTTAAATAAATAATCCTTATTTTAAATGTTTTAATGGTTTATAATTATAAATATTTCTATTCAATGTACATATTTTACAAATGGTTTAGTTTAATTTATTCATATGGAAATAATTTTTTTAAATTGTAATTTTTTAATTCTCAAAAATTGTTTAAAAAATGAATATTTTAAATGTTTAATGTAAAATAATTTCTTTTATAAAAATCTCTTTTAAAGTAACTCTTTCAACTATTTTTAGAAAATCTTAAAGAAATGTTTTTAACATATATTCCATAATCAAAATTTATTGATTTTATAACACTTTATTTATATAATGTTTAAATTATAAATTTTCATTTTGCCACACAAATAAATTTTTTTCTTTATTATGTGTGCGAGTTTTAGATTTTATGTGATTTTTACAGAAAAATGGTATTTTGATATACAAAAGTGTTTTACACATGAGTTTAAAATATTTTTAAAGGTTTTTATTAATTAAATGGCCTTAAAATATTATTTAAGATGGGTTGAACCCCATTATATCTAACAGGTGGGCTCGGAATAGCTTATATGAAGGGTTGAACTCTAATATAGCTTATGACAAACCGGTGATCCAGGTATAACTTATACAAAGGGTAAACCCCATTATATCTTTCCAACGTCTTGGGTAATATATATATGTAATTAGAATATATGGTTATTCTATTTGTAAGGGTGAATATAGAACAAATATTCTAATGATTTCATAAGGAATCTACCTTTTTTATGATTTATAATGAGTTTTATGAAAATGTGTTTAATGGATTTTCATGTTTTTCACTTGAGGAAAAGGTTCCATTATTTTATGGAACATACTAAGATTTCTGTTCTAATTCAATGTTTTAAAATGTTTTTCACATGTATAAAATATTGTCATGGAAAAATAGGATGTCATGATGAAATTATTTAAGACGTTTCAAGGAAAAACATGTTTTTTTAAAGGTTTCCATTGGTGGGAAAAAATAGATACTGAGTATAAGTGAAAACTTGTAACATAAGAGTTTAATTTACCAGAGATTATCCAAATTTTCTGAAACTTTGTACTAAAATGATCTTTAAAATATTAATAATCACAATTCTATTTTAAAAACACACGAATATGTAATGGTTATGGCCGAAACATAACACTTTTAATTGTATTCCATAATTGCTATGGGAACTAAGGGTTGTTATCTTATACAATTAAGAGAGGTAACCTTTGAAGAGTTATAATTTAATTGATATAGACTTATGTAAGGCACTAAAGGTATTGAACTTATCTTGTTGATAAGAAATGAGAAGAGTAATCATGAAATCAATGGTGACCCAAATAATATCATTCTTCCATGTCGACATTCGAAGTCTAGTGAAAAATATATTGTGAAATTATTACACATATATTTAGGGGTAGATAGAGGTTTAATGACTTCTCATTATGTTTTTATTCAGCCATTAGTGGTGGTATACATAGAATCTGGATACATAGTCTGTAATTCCATTCTACATAGAATCACCTCATAAATGTTGTATTAAATCACTATATATATTTTTTCTTCCGGGGTTTATTGAAAAACATTATATATGTGATATATATAATGTTTTCCTCTTTAACTTTGATAAGGATGAAAGACATAACCTATTCCCAAATTTTAAGAAACAATCTCTAAAGATTAATTCTATTAATTTACCATTATTTATATCTTTAATATTTTCTTGTAATTTCTACTTCTACTACTAGTATGTCCCTATTATTTATTGTAAGGATTGTTTAATGATTTCATGAATAAGGAATTATTTCTCCCCTTACCTAAAAATGACCATATACATTTTTACTAGATATCTATATATAATATCCTTATTAATCCTCATCAAAATCAAAACACCAAGATCCCTCCTACTCAATACATCATCCACCTTATTGTCCATCCAAATTTAGCAGCGCATCGAGAAATCGTATAGGTTGATTTGTTTTGAAAATATTTCTATTTTTATTTATGATCTTCTTTTGAGAGTATATATAATTCATTCACTTTTGGTCTATATATATAACATATTTCACTATAGAGTTATTGTCTCCATATTTTCAAATAAAATATTATGGATTCCAACTCAAGGTGATGAGTTGAGTAATTTTCTTCATGTATTTTCAAGATCCTTGATGCATAATCAATCATCGGGAAATTCTTAATAAGGGAACAATCATGTTTTTTATTAAATTCATCACTGTATATTAAAAATACTTCCAGACATGATAGTAGATTTTAAACTGGTTCATTAATCGAAGTCCAATTAATCTCTCCAAAAAATGTCCAAATATTTCCGTGATTATTTTAATTTAATCACTCAATTTGATAACTTGTTCAATTGTATGAGCATCATAGAAAAAGTTGTAATAAACCACCAATAGTAACCTGATAACCAAAGGAAAATTCATATCTCAGTTTTGTTCACCATTGCAGGACATTTTTGACTAAAAATATCCTTAAAGTGTAAAAAAATATTCAATCCTTGGAGAAATTATGGAAAATAAATAAAGCTTCATTGATAAAAACATCACACTTGATACGTTTCCTATATAATACTTTTTGAGGGTCCCAAAAATTATTTATTGATTAATATCATCCTCATCATAAATCATAGATTATAATAAGATATCATTAATTAACACCAAAATAAGTAATCATGATAATCCTTGAATACTCTCTTCATAGGATCCATAAATATAGAAGGTGTAAAATTCAAACCCAAAGGTATTACCATAAACATAAAATGCTTATAACATTCTCAAAATGATATATTTAGTATATTATAGTTCTTAAAACATAGCAAATAATAAATATAGCAATGATGAACCATTGAAATTTATTCGTCTCTGTAGTGATAATAAAATAATTCATCAATGAATAGTAATGGATAATTATTATTTACCATAATTTAATTGATCACTTTATAATAATTTCCTAGTCTTATATACCCATACTTCTTTTTCATTAATAATATATGGGCTCTCAATGGTGAAACACCCAGTTGTTTAAATCCATTATCAGAAAACTCTTGAATATTTCTCTTAAAATCCACCCTCTCCAGTACTTCCATTAAATTTAGAGTTTTATCAATATTACTTGGTTGAGGAGTGAGTTTAGTGGAGAACTCATCTTCAAAATATTTTGGATTACATGATAATTCTTCAATAAAAAAACAATGAATTTTTTTACGATAGGTATATCCATTATTCTATGGATATATTCCTTATCCAAAGATCAATATCAATCATCCTCAATTATTAATATTTAATTAACAATGAAAATATTATGGGAGTAACTATAAATTATTTAGATGATGGATTTTTCACGATAAGAAAAGATATTCCATATAACCTTCTCAAATGTTAACCTCCTTATCTAGAATGTTTTTTATTATACTATAAAATAAAATATATACAAAGGATTATATCAAATTAATATATAATTATAATATCGAATATTAAAAATTTTGTATTCCCCAGAATTATAGTTGGAACACCTTGACACATCTTTTTTAAATAAGATTTTCACTCAGTGTTCTAATTAATTAGTACCTTAATAAAGTGTATGATTTTCTAGAAACATATTTAGCTATTTTTATTATTTAATCTTCCCCTTTATTCCTTGACATTTTCTAATGTAAATTCCTTTTATGTTGGGTGAGTTAGTTTACATAATTACCTCATACCTAATCATATTCCCTTCCTACCATCCTTGAGATCTTGATAGAATTTTTATCAGCACTTGAAAAATAATCAGGTTCCCTTCCTACAAGCCTTGAGGTGTTTCTTCTCGTAGTTATCACATGCGGGATATCCCATCCTACATTTCATCCCCATTGTTGTATAATTTTCTATATGATGATCCTTGGGAGATATCTTCTCCGGATTACCATTTAACACTTACTTCTTAGAGAACCACTTTTATTCTTAGTGGTGCTTGATACTATATACTTTTATGATGAAAATATCTAAGGGATCAATACCATTAGATTTTTTTACTTTAATCGATCATATAAATGAAAAATATATCTCTCCAATCAATATAAAAAGTAAGAATCATTCATAGAGAACCCTGTAAAGTTATCATCATACATAGTAACATTTCCTCTTATTTTTATCAAATACTATGAAATATACCTTTCCATTATATACCTTTTCTCCCATGGAAATAATTTTTACATAATAACCTCCAAAAAGTTCCCCATTCCTGATGCATTATCCCATATTCTAATTTAGAGTTTTGAATAATTTTTCACCATTTGTCCACATATCCCTTTGAACAATATAAATCCACGATGAATGATTCTTTATTACTAATTCACAAAAAATATCTTTCTGGGGACATGATCTATTGTTCATCTACCAATAGATTAATAGATCCATTAAACGATGGGGGTTATCATTCCATTAAGAGTTATCACATAATTACAACCTGTTGTGAATCTATATGTCACACTATAACGATAATACTATTTTTTATAACTTGTGTTAACTTCCCTAATATGGTTATAAACTAAATATCCTCAATTTTGAATTTAATAACTTTTTTAGGGGGAATGTACCTATATCGAATTTGTGTATTGATATAGTTACCATTCTTCCCATTAGTTTAGATATTTAAATATCGGTATACACATAATTGCCTCATGATATTAAAATATAAAATACAATTCTATAAAAGTTTTCTAGGGTGTTCTCTAGAAGTCTTGTGTTTTTCATAGTACATGTGATATCTCACTTCGTTCCTCTAAATATAACCCCCAAATTTCCTACTAAACTACATCTAATGCAAAATGAAACAACCTAGACTCAAAAATCCTAGTTCTTGTAGGTATGTTACATTATTGGTATATAATAAAAGATATAATATCAGATAAAATAGATTAGTAGTGTTGGAAGACTAGATTCATACAAATAGTACATTTAAAAACATAATATACATCATGGACACATTGAAAAACATAATTATTACTTTTATCATATGAATGAAAATTTTAAATAATTATCTTCTTGGTTTCTTGAAAAAAGGATTCAAAATAATGGTGATCCCAAAAGATAAAATATGAGTAGAGTATATTGGAATCTTTCATAACATAAACACGGAATAAGTGATATAGTGACCCTACGTTTTCTTATGTGACTGTTACAACATTTAAAATATAAAAAACATAATAATTATACATTAATGGATCAAAAGGATGAGTATCTTGGGAAAATTAGGATCATACATCACTTATAAATAGTAAAACATAAAAACTATTAAAATTATTCTTATTTATACACTTAAAAGCCCTTATATTCTCCTTAGTACATGAATTTACCTAAGTATATACATCAATGAAAATGGTGAGCTAAATCTTATTAAGGGGAAGGATAACATAGATAAAATAAGATTCATGAATCAATAATACATGGGTGAGAATAATCATAATAATCTTGTCATAATATTGGGTTCATAATTATAATCATGTGGAAGAAATTGAAAAGAAATACATGGAATGTGGAACATTCATAAGAATGAAACATCATGTCATTGTGGTCAAGTACCACAAATAATTGTGAATAAACAAGCATCATGTCCACAAATAACATGTGTTCTTAAATCATAACATCATAATTATGGAAAATGATGACATCATGTTCATTAATAATAAAACTAATATCATAAGATACATTACCTTACCAAATTAATTGGAGAGATATATATTTTTGGGCCCAACTATCACATCATAGTATGTACAAAATCATACTTCCCAAATAAAACTTATAGCAATCGTAGTCATGAAATAAATCATGGAAATAATGAGTTTAATAAATATTTAATTAAGAATAATTTCATGAATAAACATATGGTTACAAAATGAATAAAGAAAAATATATTTTTCAAACACATCATCATTTATGAGTGAAGAAAAAATAACTACAGAAGAGTAAAATATGTGTTTTTTAAGTAAATTATTTTCGACAATATTTGTATTTGTCTTACAAATTTTAAATTTAGAATATTTATCCCCAAAATAAAAGAGAATAATAGTGATAGGATATTTAAGAAAAAATAATTGAATATCCATACTAAAAATAACATGAAATAAGGACATCTTAATGAAAGGGAGTTTTCTTTGAGAACCCCCTTACCTTAAATCACCATTCAATTCGTCTCTTTTTCAACTCTTTAATAAAAATTAAAATTTTATTCAAACATTGAAATAGTAGTTAATTATGTTAATATATAATAATATTTATAAATTATAATAATTGGATTATATTTTTTAAATTCTATTGTTGATGTTTAGGTATTTTTATATCTTACTTTCTTTAATGTTTTTTATGTTTTCTATGGATTTTATTTTTACCTTTTTACTGTTTATTTATACTTACATATAATTAATTAAATAAAATTAAAAAACATATATTTATATATTTATATAACATAAATAATTTACTTAAATAATAAATATTATTGTTGATAATAAATGAACTGTAAATTGCCTCGTTGGCAGTTAACTGACCGTTAATGGGAAAGTATGAAGAGTCCAAGAATTAAAAGTATAAAAAATAAAAATTTCAAAAAATATTTTAATTATAGTACCTAATAATCATTAAAATAATGTAAAATTTCCATTTAATAGTAATTATAATATTTGGGTTTGAATTGTCTAGAGAAAAAGTGAAATAGGAGTGTAAAATGGGAGGTAGAATTGATGAGAACATGCCCTCTTCTCAGTGTTGCTTCTTCTCTTCAAAACTAAATTCCTTTGATGATTTTAGTCAAATGAACCCATAATTTCACTAGGTATTCTTAGAGAATTAATAGATATGATTTGGTAATATATTTGTCTTTATCAAGAGATGTAGGATTGGTTTTCCATGTGGAGGGATATTAGTTATTTATACTATAGTATATGGGTATTTTTGAATTAAAATAATAAATAAAATACTATATCTTACAAAAACCTTGTAGTTGTGATATTTTTGTAATTATAATGTTTATTTTAATAAAATGACCAGATTTTAGTACTTTAAATTACCTTTTAATTCTTCAGTTTAATCAAACGTAATGGTGGAAATTGAGAAAATATTATTTTAATGTAATATTTTAGATTTTAGACTTTGGAAGGAAATTTTTTGGTTTAGAAATCAGGTTAAGTATATTTTAATGAATCATTTATAAAATTATATATACTTTGTTCATTCATTAAGTAATATAAATTATTTGGGTATTATAACATCATGAATGATGTAATTTTTGATATACTAGTTATGAGAAAAATTGTATTTTTACTATTCGCATGAAAATCGATGTATTTCATAAAACTATAAAAAATATTTCTTGGAAAAATTTTAAATTAGTATTTAAAAAATGTTTTTAATTTTATCTACAAATTTTTCTAAAACAGGAAATTTTAATTTTTAATATAAACATTATGATTTATATGAAATCTGTTAAAATACAGTTTATAAAAAATGTGCTTATATTTCCTTTGATATTTGTAATCATGATATCTATTTTTTTGTTAATGTAATATTTATATTTACAAAAATTTCTCATGATAAATATTATTTATCTTACAATATATTGTATTATGGTTAAATTACTATACCAATTGCCAAGTTACTATTCCCAATGGTCTGGTTACTATTACAATAGTGACATTACTATTCAAAAAATCACATTATCTCATATAAATAACTATTCATTCCACTATTAATTATTCACCTCAGATACTCTCATGTATATATATTTCTATTTTCAATGATTTTGGTTATTTTAATAATATTTTGTTTTATTTCTATATAGTTGTTTGTGGGAAGAATAATTATAATACATCGTTGTGATCCAAATTTTCCCATTATAGTTTTTAAATTATCTATTTTTGTTTCATTTTAATATTTGGTATTTTAATGGAATTATTCATTGACCAATGTAATGATTTTTATTAATTAAATAATGTTTTATTGGTTTCTTTAAGTGTTGTATGAATATAATACTTATAAAATATTATATAAATTTATTTAGGAAGCGATTATAATTTAAAAATAATTAGTCATTACATTCATTCCCCCTTTATAAATTTCATCCTCAAAATATCTACTCATCTTCTCAATTGCTAATAGGTGAGGGTACTTTTATTTCAATATTTGCTTTAGTTCCAATGTCATTTCTTCATATTTGTGGTTCTTCCCCAACACATTGTTTAGGTTTTGTATTGGTAGGTATAAGTTTGTCTCTTGGGTATATGATCTTCACTGAATGAAACTTATATGAGTGTTCATTATCATATTGTACCATGTCAAAATTTAGTACATGTGAGTGGTCTGGTATGTAATTCCTAAGGAGTGAAACATGTAACACATTATGAACATGGTCAATATATGACTGAGTTGTAAGATCATAGGCCACTTATATTATACTATGGAGGATATCAAAGGGGAAAATGTACCTTGGAATCAGATTCAATTTCATGCCCAACCATACGAATCCCTTCCATAGTGATATTCAAAGAAAAACTTTATCTCCATCATCAAAATCAAAACCCCTTTGACAGTTGTCAACATAGATTTTTTTCCAACTCTGACAAGATTTTATATGTTGATGTATGGGTTTAACCTTATCTATCATCTCTTAAAGGAGATATGGTATAATTATATTATGTTCATAAACATCAATCTAATAAGTTGAAGTTATACATCACTTCCTATATAGAGCATTGTATGGATCCAACTGAATAGTTTTGTGGAAGATGTTGTTTTATGAGAACATAACTAATGATAGATAGTGATCCAATACTCCTTTAAATTCCATTGAGTAGTCTACTTAAATGTCCTCATATGACTGAATAGTCCATTAAGATTAAACACCAGTTTGTTAGTGATATCCTATACTGAAATTCAATTAAATATTCAAAGTATATTGAAGACTTCCCCTGAAATGAAATGTGAAACTTTGATCATTATCTATGATGATCAAAAGTGTTATCCCTTATAGCCTCACCTCTTCCTTCACATATATCTTTGAACTTTATTCCAGTGAGAAATATTCTAGAATATAAATAAAGTGATAGTATTTGTGAGCCAATCACCTGGAACCCAGATCCCAATTTTCCCTTTGGATGTCTTCGACAGACTAGTGACAATGTCCATGGTGATGTTTTCCCTTTGACACATGGGTATATACGATGGTTTAATCACCCCTAGATTACTATCACTATTAGTTAACATGATATCATACCACGTATCTTGAGATATACTCAATTATATCCTTCTTCATGTTGTCCCACCGAAAGTGTTCTCAAAGATCACAATACATCATGGTACTTTACAGATGAATAGATAAAGATGATCTATGTGAATTTTCCAATAGATCCTTATTTATATCAGGCGATGAAGGAAAATAAGGCCTAGTTCCAAATAAAATCACACTATCATTATAGATTTGAAACTCATGTGTCTTCCCTTACTTTACTGAGTTCACTTTCTTTTCTAGCCCTTGATCATTCCTTTGTTCCTCCTTGATATTTTTTAGATATATTTTTTGGAAATAGATTTTTAAATTTAGATGTTATCCCTAGTTATTATTATTTATAGATCCATCCTTTTTCAAATCCATTAAGACATGGTCTTTCTCAATTTTCATCCTAGAGAAAGTAGCATGTAATTTTCTACTAAGACCATTATCTACCTTATTCTCCTTTCCTGGATGGTAGTTAATAGAGAAATAATATTACATGATTATCTATAACCATCTTATTTTACATATTTTATCCTCCTTATATGTGAATATATAATTTAAAATCTTGTGTTACATATATTTTTCAAACTTATAAATATAGATGCGGTTCTACAAAATCTTCAAGGAAACAATCACAACTAGTAGATCTAAATAAACCATCTGGTAGTTATTTTAATTGATATTCAGATTCCATAAGAAATATTCTATCAATTTTTCCTTATATAATAGTTCACAACCCAATCCTTTATTCATAGAATAAATATATATTACAAAAACTGATCCACTTGTTGGTAGTGGGAGTACAAGCACAATGACTTGCCTCCTATTGAACTCCTGAAACTTTTATTCACATTCTAAAATCCATACGTACTTTATCCATTTCCATGTTAACTAACCCAGTGGGATATAAAATCATGATAAATCTATCAAAAAAATATGTAGTACCCTTTAATTTTAATAAAACTATCAATTTTTATGACACTAGTGGGTGTGGTGCATTTATATATTTCATTTTTCTTTTAAGGGCCCATAGAAATTTCCTCACTTGTGATCAAGGGCCCTAACAATGTGACTTTCTCCATACAAAAGTTATAATTTCTGAACATATCATACATCCTTCCTTAATGTTACTTATAAAATACTTATATGTTATTCATGTTATTTTGTGATCTTGAAGAAAATGCGAATATAATTGATAAATATTACCATATATTTGTTGTGGTAGTATATAATGACTCTATTAGTAAACTATATGTATATTATTGGGGAATCAATAAGTCCTAAGGGAACCACTATGAAATAATAGTGTCACTAACTTGTACTGAAGAACGTATTCTGAATATTATCCTTTATCTCTTCTAACTGATGACATCCAGAACGAAGATCTACATTTAAGGAGTACGAATATCCTCATAGTTGATCACACAAGTTTTCAATCCTATGATTGGGATACATTATACTTATGGTGATTTTCTTGGTCCTATGATAATAGATACAAAGTCTCATAGATCAATCTTTTTGTTTATAAAGAGTAATGATGGACCTCAAAGTGATACACTATGGTGTATGACCACATTGTCCAAATGTTTTTGAGGATTATTATTTAAATCCTATAATCTAAAATGGGCCTTCCTATCTAGTAATTTGGAGATGATAGTGGTTCTATGTATATATTCTATTGAGTACTACGTATCACATCCATGGGGATGTCCTGGAAACTCTTTAGGAAATACATCAGTGTATTTCCAAAAAATGGGTATTTTATCTTGGCTGATACCTTCCTTTAACTCAAGCATTTGGGTATGGTTTTCTTCTTCATAGTGTATCAACACCCACACCATTGAAGGATTTGACATAAGATATTCATTATATTCCATTTATTTTTAAGGAATATTGGTTTGTTTTGAATATAGAAATAGATATCCATTTC
Organism: Viscum album; assembly: GCA_963277665.1. Classification (NCBI taxonomy): domain Eukaryota; kingdom Viridiplantae; phylum Streptophyta; class Magnoliopsida; order Santalales; family Viscaceae; genus Viscum; species Viscum album. The sequence goes on from OY728159.1 coordinate 1,225,623,883, forward strand.
CGAAAAATTGACCAATTCTCTATATAATGAGATCAAATACATGCCAAACATAGAATAAAATTCCACCAAGGGAAGTATTGTTAGATTCACTAGAATAAAATTCTAAACATATTATTATAAGATAAGATTCCAATTCATGGGTTTAAATGATCAGACCAGTAGGTGTTATTATAGATATGGGTACTTTAATGTATTAGGGATTCAATTAAATTGTTTTAGAAAACATACTGGATATAAAGGAATGTGAAGAACCAGAATCAAATGAATCGTCTTCCATTATTTTGTGAATAATAAGTGTACCTTGTAATACTTAAACATCATGGTACACATTATTAGTAGTGGGGGAATAATCATTGCCATAATGTTTTGGATTTGGTGGTGGTTGATGTTGATTACCATTAATGACCTTTGATTTAGTGCACTGGATATTATAGTTCCCTTTCTCCGAACAATTGAATCATTGAACCATGGGCGGTGTATTATGAGGTTCCTTCCTTTACTCCATTATGTTTTTTTGGATTCATTATGAATATTCGATATAGAGAAGTGTAGTGTCCTTATATCCTTCACTTGATGCATTTACACATTCCATTGATTTAATTACTATAATGATTCTTCCCTCATTTTAGACATATGGGTTATTGGATCCCTTTCCCTCATTTTTCATTTGACCCACTCGATTGAAACTCCATTCTTATATTTTTATCCCAATGTTAAAATGAATAATCTCAAAACAATAACTCTATATTAAGAGAATATAAAAAAAATTCTTCACAACTCCCAATGTAAATGATAGATAAATCTATTATAAGGTGTGGTTCAAATCCACTAAATAATCTATATTTTTTTCTGTCATTTTTGATAAAAAAACCCCATGGGGTATCGTCTAATATTTTTGATGTTTTTCTCATGGGTATTGATAGATTGACCATATTTTTATCTTCATCTTTAAGAAGCATCTACATATATTTGTTCAAAAATATTTAGGGAAATACATGTTAATAAATATTTTCTTAATGTGATCCCACACCATCTCTTCCATTTCATCCCTCGACTTGGTGTTCCCTATCAACACCCACCACTAATCGAATTCTCCATCATAATGGTAAATGAAAAAATTTATCTTCTCCTTATCATTATATTAGAGCATCAAAAATATCTTAACCAATGAGTAAACCAACGGTTCTATGTGTAGTGGATCAGATGATCCACTATGTGAGGGTGGGTGTTGTTGTATAATGTTGTATATGGCTAGTTATTTCTTGGGAAAAGGTGGGGTTTCTATGTGATTTAGGTTATTGTTCATATCTGGAGACAACCGGGTAAACATCATCATAATGTTTTAAACTCCACCTCCCATTACATCGAGGATGTATTATAATCAATCATTCCATTCTACCTCAACCTATTTGTTATATTGGTTTCTCCTATTTCTCAAAATTTTATAAAATAGACAAGGGTTAAACTAAACACAATTCAACAAATAATGGATCAATAATTATTTTATTTGAATAATATTTCTATTTTTTGACATAATCTAAAATAAGGTCTTTATGAAATTTAACAACACCTAGTATTATTCTAAGGGTTTTTAATAATATTAAATAATCCTAATTCCCAAATAATCTAAACTATACCTCTGAATCCAATTATAGTGACTGTAGTTTTTTATTACAAGACTATTACTTCGTTTTAATGATAATTAAAATAATAATTTTACATTCTAGGATAAAAAGGTTTAGTATCCTGGGAAAATTAGGATGATGCATAATTTAAAAATAACAAGACAAAATGTTCAGGGATACACTTCTTCATTATCCACATACAATCTCTTGCATTATCTTTAGAACATGTAGTCACCTTAAGATGTACATTAAATAATGGGTTGAGCCAAAAGACAATTAAGGGGAAGTATAACATAACTAAAATAATAGACTTGAATAAATAGTACCTTGGTGAGAATAATCATCATATTCATGTAATAATCCTATAATCATCATCATCACCTCGAGAAAGAAATTCAGAAAATGTCTTAGAATGTGAAATACCCATGAAAATGGAAAATCAGGTCATAGTGGTCATATACGACACAGAGTTGTGAACTAATATATCACCACGCCCACACATAAAATATTTGAATAAATGATAAAATCATTATTTTAAATAATTAAATCACAATGTTCACACATAATATACCTAAAATAATGAGATAAATGAAATTATCTAATGCATTGGAGGGATATTGGATTCCAGTATAACCATCACATCATAATATTTACATAAACATGCATGCCATGTAGAATGTATAAAAATCATAGTCATGAAATAACCCATAGAAAGCAATGAGTTTTATAAATATTTCATCAATCATTCATGAATAATTTTTGGGTTCTAAAACGAATAATGTATAATATATTTCGCATGAACATCATCATTATTTAGTCAATAAGAAACAAATGAATAAGAGATTTTTTTTTGGAATGTGAATTCATTTTGGAAAATCATTTAATTTTGATTTTAAATCATGGAGGTAGAATATATGTCCTTAGAAGAAATGGAAAGAATAGTGAAATGATATTTATGAATCATGAATCATTTTTAAGTGTTTTGATATCACGCTTTCTTAAAAAATCAGTTTTCCTAAGAATTTTTTGTTTTGTTCATGGTCAGTTATACATATGTATAATTTAATAAAGAAGTATAAAATAACTATTTTTGTAAATTTATATAACATAAGTAATTTATTATAACCATCCATAAGGTTTGTGATAAGAATCAAATTGGAAAAGTCCTTGTTGGCAGTTAGCTGATCGTTAAGAAGACATTATCAAAAGGGTGTGAATGGTAAGTATATCAATTAATTATATCCAAAATTTAGTAATTCTAGTAGGTTAAAATAATTAATATAATATTAAATTACCATGTAATTATCCTTATAATATTTGGGTCTAAACGGTTTGGATACAAAGAGAAATAGGATTGGATAATGAGAGGGATAAATGATAAGTACATACCATCTTGTTTTTTTTCTTATACTATTCAACATAAAAATCGTTTGTTGATTGGAGATGGTTAGATATATAAATTCCATATTTATCATAATTGGATTAATATATAGTATTTGGTAATATCCTAGGAAAAGGAATATGATGGTGGAGTGGTTTCTTTCATGGGAGGGAGTGGGGTTATTTATAATTGAAGAGAGGGGTATTTTTGAGTTAACATGTTGAACACAATAGTATATCTATGATAATCCTTGTAATAGTGATATTTTTTGAAATTATTAACCATATTTTATTTAAATGACATTATTTAAAGACTTTTGATCTCATTATAATTGGAATTAGTTTGTTTAATCAGAAGGAAATGTGGAAAAAAGAGAAAATATTATTTTAATATAATATTTTAGATTCTAGGTTTGGAAAATAATTTTTATGGTTGGAAATAATTTTTATTATATTTTTATTACTCATTTTCCAAATTAATTATGTTTTGGTCAATATTAATGTTCTATAAATTATTTGGTCGTTATTATATCATTAGTAATCTAATTTAAGATATATTTGTTATGAGAAAACCTATATTTGTACTATACACATAAAAATTGAAGTATTTCAAAATATTACCCAAAAAATCATCCTTATTAAAATAATAAATTATAATTTAAAAATTTATTGAAATTTATAAAAATAATTTTCTAACATAGAAAATTGTAACTTTTAATAAAAAAATATTATTTGTATAAAATCTTATAAAATGCAGTTTATTAAATATGTACTAATATTTTCATTCAGTTTTCGAGTCATGATAATTATTTTTTGGAATTATAATATTTATATTTAATTAAATAAATAATGATAAATATTATCTATATTTATTTTTTTGGAGGATAAATTACTATTATAATAAGTAGGTTAGTATTCCTAACTACCAGGTTACTATTCCAATAGTCACATTACCTCTTTTAAATATTTAAAATTTTGACAAAGACTTATTTGACTCAATTACTCTCACCTTTATACATTTTCTTATTCTATAATGTCAATTGGTTTACTAATATTTTGTTTTATTTCTACTGTATTATTTGTGGACGAGACGATTCTAGCTGATCGAGGCAATCCACATTTTCATATTGTAGTTTTTTTATTTTTTATTTTTCCACATATGATATTTAACATTTTAATGGGTTTAGTAATTGAATAATGTATTTATTTTAATTAATTAAATAACCTTTAGTTGGTTTATCTCGGTTCACTATGCATATAATACTTAGATAATATAATATAAGACCCATATATTTAGGAAGAAACTATCATTTAAAAATTCTGGTTTGTTACAAGCGAAATGGGAGACATTATGAATAATATGAATCCATAATCAATTGAAACTAAAGGTAGAATGAATTCATGATATTAAATTAATACATGGATAACAATAATTAATGATCTCATTTGGATTTAATTTATAATTACGAACATCAATGTATGCATTCAAGGCCCTGTAAGAGGAAACTTTTATTTTATTGGAAGAGTCTTTCTTGAAAACCAATTCTGTTTTTTTTTCTCATAAGATCTGTCAATGTATTGAGAAAATTTATAATTCCATCACTATTATTGGATTAATTCCAATCCATTAACTATAAGAGTCATGAATACCATTATTCTATTATCTATGGAACCACTAAATGAATAAAAACCTAACCATATGTATAATTATAAATTAGAAAAAAATTCTTCTCCATTAAATATAATATTTTGTAAGATTGGGGACTTTTAATTAATCAATTTAAAAGTTGTTGGGATTCATCAAAATTAAATTTATTAGCCTTATCAAAGAAATATAGGGCTGAAGAAACTTTTAAGGTGTTGGTTTATACATGAAAGTGAGTAATTGTGTTCAATAGTATACATTAGTCAAAAACCAATGCAATAATAGAAAAAAAATACTTTATCCGGGTTTATAACGAGTGTGTGGATATTCCAAATAATATCCCCAATGAAATTATACCATGGTGTGAAGTATTAGGCCCTACCATTAGGAACTAGGGTGATGATTTATTCAATGAATAACAAATCATTTTAGTGGTGATAACCCCTTTGTTAATTCATATCATAGATGATTCCAAATTCGAGTATTCTTGATGGAGGTATTTTTTCAAACTACACACACTTTAACTTTATAAAAATTTAGGATGTGTTTTCAATCATAGAAAAGACTTGGTTTTATAATAGTTTTTGTAACTATTCAAAACAATATATGACGGATGATTGAAAATATAAAATTTTCAATCCACTAGATCCCATGCGTAATCTGGTAAAATTATTCAATGGATTTTTATGAACAATACAAAAATAATTAATTGGTAAATATAACATGAGTCCCCAGGAATGAGAATTAGGAAAAGAAACCCCAAAATTATTTTTTGAGTGACAATTAAGTGAAAATATATTTAAAGAGAGGGCTTATAATTGATCTTAAAACACCTTGAATAACTTCATCTCTCAATATAAAATCTCAAAGAGGTATTCTATACACCACATAAATGAAATTTGGTGCATAATAAAACACAAGTCTCAAACAAAAGAATTTGAGATGGAAAACCCTTACATTTTATCCTAACATCCATTAACATACTTAAACCTCACTTGATACAAAAAAATAAATCATAATCACATAACTCAAAACCTTAATCAAATCCATTTTCATTTATATTCTTCTTAAATTTTCATTTATTATATTAATTCAACCAATTTGACATGTTTGATGGTTATTGGTTTGATTATTTGTACTCATTTTATAATAATGGGTTTTATATTGATTTTAATTCATAATTTAGTCCTTCAAAGTCCATTAAATTTATTATTATGGGTTTTTATAATTAATTATAAAATTTAAAATTCCTTTCATGAGGGTATTATTGCACATACTTGAAGATGAAATCAATAAGAGGCATGTTTCAGTGGTTTTTGACAATTGGTGTTTATTTTATTAATTAACAAATGAGATATAAATATAAAATCTCTAGAACCAAAAAAAATTATTTAATATTTTATATCATATTATAAAAGTTATTATGTAACCATATTCTTTCATGTAATAAAAGTATTGTATTGTTTGAGTATATGGTTACACTGAACCAAATATTAACATACCCTGATTAAATGACTGATTACATGGTGGTTTTGTTATAATATCATCTTACCATATTTATAATGATATAATATTGTATTTATTACCATTATATATCACATTTTAAATTAATTAGTAGACCAATTAATGGTTAAAAAAATAATAAATTATTTGAATAAATGATTTTCCACTCAATATTCTTATTCTTAAGGGTTGAATTAACTAATATTATTGATTGATATTACCATTAATATGATCTCCAATTTTTATATAAAACTTTAATTATATTATAGATTCATATTTATTTATTAAATCTATTCGTAATACCATTATCGAAGGGTGGTGGTGAAAAAAGAAATTTTTATCTCTTAGTGTTGATAGAATGTAGGCACACACAAACAATGATAATATCCTAAATATAGTAACATTACACTATATAAATATTACAAAAATCATTTTTAGTGTTATTAGAATTTATTTTAAAGAATATAACCATGTATAAAAACTAACTTGTTGATAATACTCATGTCGTGGACTTGAATTTTCCTAGGAGGTATCCTTCAAAATAAAGGTCTTATGAAAACTCATAGTAGAAAAAAGTTTTTTAAGGTTGTGGAGTTTTTAGGATTAGAAAACTGGTAGAGTTGAAAATTTTAATTTTATTTTTTGGTGAGTTATAAATTGGATGAGACGATACTCTTTTAAAAGTAAAAAAAGGGTTTTTTGGGAGTTACCCTTATATTTTCAATACTGTAACGTTACTATTCAAGATTCACTGGCTGGAAAATTAAAAACATAGAATGGGGTAGTGATTTTTTGTCAAAACACACCACCAAAAAATTAATTTTCATAAAATATGAGTGTTTTATGTCTTTTTCACCTTTTTCATAATATATCTTTTCCAGGGAATTAAATTATAACCTTTGTAGTCTATTTTAATGAAAAATTAGGATTTAACAATTATATAAAGTTTAAAAATGATGATTTAAAATCATAATTTCATTTCATAAAATTAAATTTCTAAATGAGTAAAATGTTAATTTTCAAATAAACATAATTAACCACTAAAAAGTTATTTTTTGTAAAACTACAATTAAGATTTAAATTTATATATTCATTAAAATTATCTTGGATAGTTATTTTAAATCCCTAAATTGATTTATTAAAGAAAGATAAAGGATACTAGGATTTTAGTTTTATCCCAGACATATCTCACCTTGAAAATAATTTAATCAATAAAAATTCCTAATTTTGTTTATATTAATGAAACTTTTTAATTAGTTGAAAAAAACATTACCTTAGGTTTTATATGTTTTTTGAATATTTTAAATTAAGGAATATTTTTTCTTAAATTCATACTTGATTTCTTAATAGGGGTTGTTAAAACGAAATGTAATTATTATATAATAAAAAATTCATAAAAATTACAAAACTAATGAAAATAATATTTTTCATTCGTGAACCGACAATTTTAGAAAAAGAAACAAAATTCCTTCTTACCAAATTTATATATGAAGAATTTAAAAACAGTGTTATTTTGGTCAATTTAAAATTGTAAAATTTGACTTTTAAATAACATATTAAATAAAGGCTCTTTGGAGTGCGCATTGTGAGATAATATATAGCATGGCGTTTACCTTCTATAGTAGGGTTTTGGGTTGTACAAAAGTATTATCATATCACATGTTCATTATTTAATTTTGAATTTTTATTGATAACTAAGGAAATTTTATTATTTATTCTATTTATATTTAAATGTACAATTAATGAATTGTAAATGTATAAGTGATGAGTAGGGTCTAGAGTTATATTTCCCCTCAATGTATTAGTAGGTCCTATGAGAAAAATAGTTTGGGTAAGAATATTTTATTGGTTGTGGAAATAAAGATAACAATAATATATTTTTTTCTAAATGAAGGTAATAATAAAGTCTTTGTTGTGGTCATGATGGTAATAATATCATGGTTACCTTCGTTATGGTAAGAATAGTGTAATGAATATGGTCATGATGGTATAAGTAATGCATTGTATGAGGCCATGGGTATATGATTAAGATGTCTAACATTATGCATTTCTCAACCATGAAATTAATTATTTTTTTCTATGAGGTTATTTTTATTGTTGTGACATCTAGGGAGTTATTGCAAGATCATGTGATTAGTCATATAGAATTATTGAATTTATCCATTACTACTATGTTATTGATTCACATTTTATGATTTAATAACTTTTTATATACACTACCCATTATTGAGCATTTTAGATCACCAATATTATGTTTCTATTTCATTAGTTTAAGAAGAAGAGTAATAAATGTGATATGTCTGTGACAGTATTATTATGGATGATTTGTTTTATATTTTTAATAATCATGGGAAAATAATAAATTAATTTATTAATTTAAAAATTTTCATTGGATGGGAATGGTTTGGGACATATTAGACAATGGTTTTTCCAAACCCTCTAAAACACTAAACCTAAATGTTACTTGGACTGTAACTGACTTAATTTATTTTGATATTGTAATTATAAATATTTAAATTTGGGTAAAGTTTCTTAATTTTTAATGATACTATGAAAATAATATAATTAATTCCCATTGAATTCTGAGAGTGCGGGTCTGAGGTATGAAATCTAGTAACAATGCAAAGTATTGATAACTTTATATGTTAGTAATATTAAATTATCAAGGTATATATATTCATTAGGATTGGTTTTTTATTTTATGTTATGTAAATACATGTTATTTTGTGAAAATATTAATATATTTTAAATGTACATGAGATTGAGGTATAAGTTTGTTGGTCTATAATTTTATATTGTTTATGGATTAATATTTTAAAAAATTAGATAAAGACTTAGGGATACCCCAAATATAATCACCATCCTAAAAATTTGGTAATGTTTATTGTGTTCTATTTCCTGTAAATGAATCCCATTTTTGGATATAGATATGTGTATATACATAGTGATCCAAAATCACTTAGGTGTAATAAGTAAAAAAAAGAAAGTTGGTTGTTTAATCCATCTTCTGTTATTGCATTACAAAGAGGAATAACCACACACATGGTTATAAACTCTTGAGGTATATGATTCACTAATTAACATTATCTTTATGAACCATAATGAATAATTTGAGAATTGTTTTATTGTATGGTTAGAGAACTGAATAGGAAAATGAGTTTGGAAAACCTAGAGTGAAACATATACATTTATAAGTAAGGAAGCACATGTCATATCAGATTTTTTTACGTTAGGTTAATAGTTTTTTATTAGATTATTAATTTTTTATATTTTATTTTACATTATTCATGTAATGTCTTGGGAATAGAGAAACCGAGTTAACAGTGACACACAATGGTGAATGTGTAAATGTGAAACCAAATATAATAGGGGCTATCTTCAGAATATTATGGTTGATCATTACAAGTCATATTGAGATAAGATTAACCGTTTAAAACATAATATAATTTCCAAAAAATGGAAATAAGGGAAGTATTATGATTCATATTTGATCAGGTGATAAAGAATATGGATAAAGGAAGAAGAAATTTTCTGCATGTCATGAATGTGGGAAAGGGAACCTAAGTTAATATATCAAAGGAACTGTGAGAAGTTAAATTTATGGAAAATGAGGATATAAAGTATCATATTTCAATTGAAAAAAATTAGTTTCATGGAGGAAAATAATATTTATCCTATGGTACCCATGAAAGTTCAAAGTCATCAATGTGGGGAATTAAAGAAAAATCCATGTCACTACTTAAACCAAGGGTTCATAGAAATGATAATAATTAAAATTCTTATAGACCAAGGAAAAGATAAGGATAAAAACTATGAAAATCATTGAGGTGGATCGTGAAAAATAGTGTAAACTAATTTTCGAATCCATATTTTATGGATTTCATATAATATTTCAGCTTTATATATTCCAGTATATTTATTATGTTTTCCAAGAGAATTAGATCACTCACCTAATGATTTGATATTAAATTTTTAAAGAAAACATATACTTCTGTGATTATTATATTCCATATTGATTTTTATGGGAAATTAATTTCTAAATTCATATTATTTTTCCCTTAGATAAATCAGGTGTGATTTAATATATAGATATGTTTTCTGGATATAGACTATATATTTGGTACAAAAATCAGGAGATAATATTTCATATCTCAAATCAACCTAAAATAATTTATCAATGTAAAGATAAATTTGAAATTCATATCATGATTACGTAGATCCTATTGTTCTTAATATCCAATTATGAGATTATTTTCGTAGTCCAACCCAAGTTAGTATGTTTAATATATCACTTGAAATTATCTCTAGAATATTTTTTATATTTTAAATTATTTTAATGATTTTTATTCGGGAGTGATAATAAATTTTTTTAGGATTTAATTTATTTAAGGGGATAATGTAACACTTCGATATTTTAATAGGTAATTATCCACTAAATAAGTACTCTTTTGAATAGTTTGTTTCATATCCAACATAGAACCAAATAGAACCATGATAAGTATTATTAAGATAATATTTATTATATTTAATGTGAGCTGTATAAATTTTTTTGTTAAATTGGAAGGCATAAATACTATTAAAGACATTACAAACTATATATATAAATAAAAATAAATTTCATTTTTAATACTAATTAATTGATGATAATAAATTATTATAGCTAAATAATTAGTAAGATCATTTTATGAAAAAAAATTTAAAAATTATAATTGTTAATTTTTATACTCTTTATTTGATATATATATATATTATGGTTAAATAATGATAATATATATTGTTGAAATTAATAATATATTAACATTAATTTTACTAATAATTGATAGTAAATAAGAATAAGAACAATTACTTTTTTAAAAGTTATTTTGGCATAAAAACACTTTTTATTGTGTTTTATATTTTAATTTAAAGGATAAATTACTAGTCATTAAAAATTGATTTTTTGAAAAAAAAATTCATTTGATTGGATTCATCATGATAATAATAAGTTAGGTGGAATTTTTCCAATTTTTAAGAAATGTTTTTATTAATCCTGGTAGTGGGTTCTAATCACAAACAACTCTTAAAGCTAATCACCACAGTGGGTCAGGCCACCTCCCTCTCTAAAAGAAATATAAAGATACAAATATACCTATTTTATTGGATTAAAAAATAAATCAAAGGCCCTGTTAATTTTTGATAGACTATTTTACTAATCCATAAGGCCTGAGAGATTATATTAGACTATAGGGATCTTTTTCTTGAAGGATTCGTGAACTAGGACACAAGGACCTACCTTTCACCAGCTTGAGTATATCACTATGATAGCTAGCTTTGATAGTACAAACCTCTACCTTTATGCAATCTATTTCCATTATGTAGGGGACCTAATCACCATCCCGATCCACAATTTACTTCAAATTAGGATCCCTATAATTTTTAAATTTCAGCCATCGATATAGGGTCTTTCATTCCTAAGAAACATAATCAACCACACAGTGTAAGGCAGTACCCTCACATGTGCACTTCGTACCACCTTCTGGCAGCCCACTAGCCATGTGTATCCCCCACAACCTAATCAAGTGAGACACCAACCAACTATTGCTTATGGTATAAAGTATGATCCTATCGTTGATATAATATATCATCATATGATTCCAGTGAACCAATCCTCCCCCCAATTTAATATGGAGGAGTTTCAGAATGTTAGGGGATGGAACCCAAGAAGAGATACAGACCAAGTAGCGCTTATTCAGAAAGTCCAAAATTTTGTGACATCATTATGATATTAATATTTTTATTTTTTAAAAACAAATTCTTCACAAAATATGTATTTATTATGTTAAATTTTATATTTTTAATTATATATTTTTAATTAGAAACATATGTTTGATGTTTTCAAACATAAGTTATATTTTTATTAAAACTTTTTTATGCTTCATATGATTATTTTTTAAAATTTAATTTTTTTCAATTTTTGAAATATAGTATTATGTAATTGTTTTTATTTTTTTAAACTTCATATAAAAAATATCTAATAAGTTTAATTTTTTACTCATTAAAATATTATAATGGGGATAAAAAATGATTTACCCTAGAAAATGTAATTTATGTAAATAGTAAAATTAATTGGGAAAAACAAATATATCTCAAAAATATATTTTTTTGGTGTTTATGAGAGGTTCCTTAATAACTATACAACACATATATGTTGTTATTTAATTTTATATCTGAATTCCATTAAATGTGAATTAATTAAATTTAAATGTATGTGTATTTATTAAAGTTACCCATCTATCACTTATAAATGTATCCATTCGCCCCCAAACTTATATACACATAAAAAATATTTTAGATCAACTAAATTATTCCAAAATACATCTTAAATGTTATATAGTCACTATTCTTACCAAAAATACCATTCCATGAAGGCTTGGCGGCTTCCCTTGAGGTGTCATTTAAAAAAACTCAAAATCATTGTATTTTCCATTTACATTCCTTTCACTACAGTTGTTCTAATTAAGAATATATTAAATCATTACTAAAATAATTAAACAAATATCACAAGTAAACTAAAATTTTATTTTTTCAATGTAATAATTGTTTATTAATTTTCTCCCAATTATTTTGAAAATTAAAGCATTGCTTGTGTGTGTGGGAACTACTGTCACCATGGATGACCTATTTTATTTTTTATAAACAACTTAAATATATTGGTATTATAATTTATTAATAAAAAATAGTATATTTAATACATAATTATTAATATATAAATATAACTCATTATCTTTCTTCCTTTGTTCCTTTCTATCCATTAAAAAACAAAAACTCAACTCATGCAAACATGTGAAGTACTGCCTCCATAAAGACATCATTAATTTTTCTCAACCTACATTCATGGATAGTAATAAAGATGTATTTAATGTAAAAAATATTATTTTTTAAAATTGTATGGAGTTTAATAGATAAATATTACATTCTATTAATTTTCCATACATTTGGAAATGAAGAACATCTCTTGTGTTTCTTGCATTCTGATGTCTCCATGGACGAAGCGATTTGTTTATTATCTCTTCATTCATGGATGGTCATAAATATAATTTAATGGTTAAATACTATCGTTGTAATTATATTATAAAATATCTAATATTATGGAATGATTATAGAAAAATGAATAATTATTATATAGTAATCCATTTATATCTATAAATTACCAAAACAAGCTTGTTATTGATTTCATCTGCATAAATAATAACTAAAAAATAATGAAATGATTTATAATATTTTTAAATAATGATACAATATCATTTTTAATACCTTTAATTATATCGTAATGATGAAATTATCTCAGATAATCATTATTGACCTCAACATTACAAAACTCACATGAAAAAAATAATGATTATTAACATCTGATAATGAAAATAATAAATAACTAAAAAATGAATGTATGATGAATGGATATAATTAAAGGTTATAAAAGGTAATATATATTAATAAGGTCATGAAATAAGTTATTAATATGTTTAAGTGTATTATACGAGAGGAAAATTCACATTCATTATTTTTAGGAGTTATCATTGGGGTTTCTCATCTCAATTTTTTTTTCTATGACACATGATTCATATTATTTAGTAATTTTGATTTATATGGATAACATGAAATAGAAAGAGAAATAAGTAAATAAAACTTTATTATAAATATGTAGAGTATGATATGAATAAAAATAAAAATAAAAATAAAAAATAATTTTTTTTCATACTAACATCCAAACATCACCAAATGTTCAATAATCTCCCTAAAAAGGTGAATAATTTCAATTTATAGAGTGATGTTGAAGCTAGTGTTATGCGGTTATTAATATTTTAATTAGAAAAATCATGTCTTAATAAAATATGGATTTTAATAAGTATGTATAGCTATCAAAATTATTGAACTATATCATCCTATTGTATAATGAAAATTTCACCTCTAATTCTACTATCATGATGAAACATATTAGAATTATAGAAGCCAACATGAGAAATTTATGACCATTATATGTTTTTATGTCAATATTGATGAATCTAAACCAAATATAAATTTAGGTCCCTTGATACCCAGGAATTATTTTGATCTAAATCATGGTTCTGAATGAAAATCTATAGGCCATGGTGTTTAAACTTCTTTTAATAAATTTAAAATAAATATTCAATACAATGAAATTTTTTATAATAAAAATAATAGATTAATATTGAAAATAGTAAAATAGGAATTTCCATATAGTTTCATAATTCATGATATAAATATAAATTATCTATAAATAAATAAATAAATAATTATGGAATTATAAATTTATATAAAATAAAAAAATAAATTTAAAATTCCATAATGAATCCATTTTTCCAATTTCAACCAAAGTATCCTTTAGATCCCAATATAAAATGGTAAACTAAGAATTAAAAAATTGGTGATATTTTTAATATGAATGCTAAATAAGATAATATGAAAATATTTTAGTTTTTAGTGGTGATTTTTATTATACAAGAGGTTAAACCACGTTCAAGAACGTTAATAGTTAAGGTAAGGGTTTATTGTCTTAAAATTCTCATCTCTTCATATCAAATAAAAATATTATTTTATATGGAGTACATACAACCTCATTGAGAAATTATATGATTCAATTTGTATTTACTATATATAATATTACATATTGTGTTCTGTAGTTCAAGATCATTATTTGAAAATATTACCAAATCTCTAAGTATTTTCACATCCTCAATTTCCATTCATTGTGTTTTGACAGTATTTCTTAAATTTTATTCTTATAATTTTCACAAAATTTACATTACAATTGAATTATATTTTACATCATCATTTTTTTTATGGATTTATATATGATCCACATATAATCTGTTTGGAAGGATTTTTATTCCAATTCTAGTTCATTTACGAATTCTTATATTCAAAAAAATTTGACATGGTTAATAATAATTATCCTCCTATATAATAGTTGTTTATTTCCCATATCGATATTCTCTCTTTTAAAAAATGTTTAAATTTTGTTATTTTGAAACCAAAATATGTTTCATCCCATGTTAGAATTTTATTTCACTTAACCCCTTCCAAAAGAATTATTTACCATCATTGTTTCTATGTGAGTTTTAATAAAATTATTTTAATATTGTTAAAATTAGTTTCATTTCCCAATAAGATATTTTGTCTTCCACTTAAAATTTTCTTACATATCCTTTATATATTTTCAAAATAAAATTACCTATTTTTAAATTGTTTTTCAAAATGCACATTTGGTCATATTCTTGAGAATTAAATTTTAAAATGTCTTATGGCCTCATATTCTATCAACATTTACAATGTTTTGAAAATTTGAAAAGAATATTATTATATAATAACAAATTTTTCACACCATTTGATGTTTTATTTTGGAAACATGATATGTTAGATTTCGAGTTTTTCAATTTAAATTTATATTCTATTTGTTTTATAAATTGTTTTCTTAAAAGGGTATAAAAATTTTAAGGTAATTTTTTTTATCATTTCTCCATATAAAAATTGAATTCAATTTTAAATTTTTTTTTCATATATGTCTATATATGATAAAGTTTCATATATATCACAAGAGATATGATGTAATGATACCATACAACTTTATTATATGAATGGGTTGTGATATCTTTATTCCATTTATTGACTGGGGAATTTATTGGAATATTTTATGTTTATTTTTCCCATTCAAAAGTTTGTTTATTATTATGAAATGTTGATTTTATATTGTTTTTGTTGTTAAATATATGTGTAAATCATTGGATATGTGTATGTCGAGAATGTTATATAGAGTTTTATAGCCCCTTGATGTGTTATTAGGTATGATGAGATAAAAAAGTTTTGCTATTTGGCATTAGAAAATATCTCTATTGATGATGTCATAACGATGGTCATGATAGTATGAATAATTACTTAGATGTGGTAATGGTAGGAATAATTCCTTTTATTCAGTCATAACAGTAATAATAATTTCTCAACTATAGTATAATTATTAGAACAATATATTGGCTATATTCATTATGGTGAGATTAATGTCTTTCCCTTAGTCTTGAAAATAATTATTATGTATTGGATATGGCCTTATTGGTATCATTAAGGCTTTCAATATTATTAATTACAATAATATGAATTCATTTTCTATTATCCATGATTTTTTTAATTTTTGTACCATCCATCGATTTATTTCAAACACATGTGATGAGTAATATGGATTTATTCAATTTATTCAATCATGGTATATTATTTATTCCATATTTATTACATGACATATTTCAATATCCAAAATAAATTACTATGTATATGATATCACTATTATTATATTGAAATTTAAAATGGTTAAAATGAAGTTTAATTCATATTATATGTCAAGAAGGGTATGATTTGTGGTGGATTTTCTTAAGAGATGTTTAATATTTACGTTAAAATAAGAAACTATCTGTATAATGGATATATATATATAGTGGATCATAAAGATATGGATCTAGTAATATAAATGTTATTCATGAAACTCTAAAACTCTTAAACAGAAAAGTAATTGGTGTGTTTGTGACTCAATATTTAGTATTGTTTTTTTAATGTTGGATAACAAAATTTGCGTCAGTTCATTTGTTTTCAAATCAAATATAGAAATATTTTTTTTATTCATAACATATTTTGGGAGTATTGGTGTTGGGTGTCACACATGCCTTATAGTACATGGAACTTCTTATTTTTCCTCAATTACATATTACTTATATCATATATATTCTCCTTAATTCATATGATCACATTATTATCAGTTCGTGAAATCACATTATACTCATAATTTGAATTCATTATAACATGATGATTTTTTTTCAAGGTGTTTTTTTGAAAATAAAATTCCAAAATATTAATTATTGAGAATTTTAGTAGGAAAATATAGAGTTTTTTTTCTTCTATACAGGCTAATTTCATTGGTTTTATGAGAATTATAGTGGTGTAGAACTAAATTAATCAGAATATATGTGATTTTTCTGAGTTTATTATATACTAAAAAGATTCTTCTAATACAAATACAACTGGTTAAATGAATATAGACTCTAACCATTAATAGTTTTATTATAAAGTGTACCATAAGTTCAATCTCCATAACAATAAGAGATACAATTTTGATCTTGAAATATTTTAATGTATTAAATAGTTTTTTATTATTAGAGCACATCCAATTGTATTTAATTTATGACTGTCTCTGCTAAGAGTTTGGTTGAGAGTTTTTCAATGTAAAAATATTTGAATTTTTTATTCATTTAATTTTATATCTTTCATGATCGATGGATTTTATAGTGTGTGGAGGTAGAGTATCCAATGATTAGGTCAATGGATGTCTTCTAACAGGTCGATAGATCCGATCCTCAAGTTTTTATAAGTGCAATTATATATTCTTGTGGGTTTAGTGTAGGTATTATTGGGGATTTGGATAAATAAATTTAATTGATTAATTGTTGATGATACCTATAATTATGTTTTTTATTATGATTTTACATTGGGTAAAAGATTAATTTGTAATATCAATTAATGGGTAATTGATTTGTTAATCCACACACATTGTTTTGTTAATTTTATCAACACCAACAAATTTCAATAGTTATTTTTTATTTCTGTATTATATTTTTTCATAGTTAATAAAATTCCAAAAAACATAAATTTATTTTATGATTACTTATTTTCTCTATTATTATAGTAGTTTTTATTATATTGGCTCATCCGAACATTTTTTTACTTATTCATTCTAATAATTGAGTTTGTTAGACATTATAAGTAATTTTTTAGTCAACAATGTACCCCTCTTGTTATTCACCTCATTTTATAATATTGGAAAATATTTGTATGACCAAAGATACCTATATTTAATTACATTATTTTCATGGTTCTTGACAAATCAAATATTTTTAAGCTGAGTTAATGTAGTTGTAGTATGACTTAGGTGGTCTCTAGACAAGACAATGTTTCTAGATTATTTCGCCCTCTTTTACGGGTTTGATATATGAGAAATGTTGTGATGGACAACTTTAATTAATTTAGTAAATAGATTTGTTTTAAATATAGTTTTAAAAATAGTTTTCTGGACTCAGATTTTCCAATAATCACCAGTTAAATCATTAGGAAATTTATTCCATTTCTCTTTCTAATCAAACGAGATCTCACTAATCATCATCATATAGTTGTTTCATCTTGAATAAAGGAATAAAAAGATCATTCTAACCTTTTTTATTTCCTAGATAAGTGATTAGATATCCCCAATCACTCTCATAATAAACCTTTACTCAGTACTTCCACTTAAAAAGAAAATCTAAGTGACCTATGTATTAAATTTTTAAAATGATATAAGTAATATTTTAAATAAAAGATCAATAGAAACATCAAACTGATTGAATTGTTAAACACATCCATAGAAATTAGTAGAATAGATTTTAAAATTAATAATTTACATTTATTAATAGGTAATGTGGATATTCTTAAGGTCTAGACCACTAATGGCCTAGGGTGATGTCATCATAAATATATTTGTAAATGAAATAAATTATATAATAACATTATCCCAAGTTTGATCATCTCCCCAAATATTTTAGAGAAAATTATGGTTGTTATTGAAATAGACCAAGGTTCATATTTGGTCTAGCGTCTACCACATGAGAAATATGGGCTAATAATTCATCATATAATGATTCTCAAACCATCCAAATTATTTTAATGTTTACTCCATCTTTAAACTCTGCCACATGTACAATATGGGGGTCATGATGGTTTGAATTGGGTTCCTATTAAATATTTAACTCAACTCACATAATTCAGATGGTATATAACGTTATCCTTACCTTGATGTCCTCCATATGGTTTTTCTATTAGAGAACTGCCTGATTTAGATGAATTGTGAGAATTGATTTTTATTATAGTAATTACATTAATATTTGGTGTATTTGTAATTTTAATTCCTAGTACTAATGATCCTTAGATAATTTATTAGTATAGGATCACACATATGTTGGTTTAGTTGACACTTACCCTTGGAAACTAAAATAAATGCTAACTCATTTGACACTTATATTTTCCAATTCACACATAAGAAATTCCTTCAGCACACCCATGAAGGTACTTTATGATACCAACTGTAGAAATAATTTTTACAAATTTCACGTCCATGAAACATAAAATAAAAAACACTAAATGTTTTATTCATAGATTTAGACATATTTTGGTGATGAAATAGACCCTCAATTGGTAGTCCTGTTAAAATAAGCATCTCTAAACTACCAAAAATGAAAACAAAATTTGAATATACATTCTTTCAATGTGATTTAGAATTTTTAGATAACATTTTAAAACATAGTTGATGGATTTTATTAATTAAAATAAAGAACGAATATTAAGAGATTAATTCTTATTTTTTGCGTAGTGTTAAACCAAGAACTATTCCATCCTATGATAGTAGGAACCCCCTAAAAATAATTATAATAGTAAAGGATTAAGGAGACCATTTTTAATTCATTTATCTATCTTCTCTAAAAAATATTTTATGAATAAGACACACACATGTGAATTTGTAGACTTAAGAAGTGTAACACCCCCATTTTGAGGTATGTTCCATTTTTTCCTAGTTACATAAGCCTTATAAAGGCTTTTGTTTGTTTTAGGGGGCCTTGGTGAGTTTCTCTAAGTGTTTCAGAGTCGTTGTAAAATTTTATGTTCACAATGGGTAACAACATTCCATGATGGTGTATGTGTTATAAATTATGTTATTTGTATATTATTATGAAACACAGGGAGGCCAAAACATTTGGATTCTTGGTATGGTTGGGGTTTTATCACCTTAGGAGGATCATTGTGCAACAAGTCTTGAAATACATCACCACATTGTGGTGTTTGTGGATGATGAGGCTAAAACATTCAATTATTAACAATAGATCATGGTGTTTTTCCATTTCATGTTAGTTGGATGTTGTATGATCGAAGGAAGAAAGCCCATTATGTTTCCAACAAGACATGAGGGCTATCAATCCCCATTTAATTCTTCTATTCAACATACCCATTTTTGGGATAAGAGTGATGTGTCCATGTCTAATATTGATGGGATAGTTTTAATGTTGGGTTTGACTATAAATTACATATTATAACCTCTTCTCACCCACTAATCTTTATATTTTTTAATCTAATTAATAATAGGGCTTTCTTTTTGATATTTGGAATCATATTGAAGATCTAATTTTTTTTGGTTCTATGGGTGAGCACTTTCTATTTCTCTCTAATTATTTCATGCTGAGATAATCTTAAAAGGTAGGTGGATTCTCTTTGATTCCATTATATTTGAAATTTAATGTCTTAGATTTCTAAAATATCTTTCTATGATTTTTGAATAAAAAAACCCAATATATTCTTTTTTTTAAATATTAGTTTATATGGATATAAGTAATTGGTATTTTTTATATTTAATGGGTTCTTTCTAATAAAAGTTTTATTGATCCTTTTGGAATCCTTATTTTAATGATATGAAAATGAAATTTAAATTTTAATGATTTTTTTTTGAAAATAATGAAAATTGTTGATTTTGATAATAATAAATATGGAATATGGCCTTAAAAGACACCGAGGTGGGTTTTAATATGACATTGTGTGAGGCCTTATTGGTATAGACTTGGTTCTCTATTCCAGACACGAGGAACAAGAGGATTATCACCTTATGTTAACTTTTTGAGAGTGAGAAATCACTCATGGGTATGGTACTGTCATTCAATATACATGTTTTAGTGTTTGTGTGAATCTTTGGATATGTATTCTATATGAAATTAAAGAACGAATAGGGTTATTTGCTTCAATTTTTTTCTTAAACAATAGTTATTTTGGAAAATTTATTAGATAATGTCACCCATAGTTTAATATAAAAATGAGATAAATTTCTTCTAGTCTTAATGGATTATGTTGG
This sequence comes from Viscum album, assembly GCA_963277665.1. Classification (NCBI taxonomy): domain Eukaryota; kingdom Viridiplantae; phylum Streptophyta; class Magnoliopsida; order Santalales; family Viscaceae; genus Viscum; species Viscum album. The sequence goes on from OY728159.1 coordinate 1,225,644,995, forward strand.
GAAGTCTCTTGTTGAAAAGTTTCTAGGTATGATTACTAATAGCCTTTTTATTTACTTTGGTGTTTATGATGGAATGCTTCTATATGATACAAGTAAAGGAAAGTTATCTTATTTTACATGTGGAGCATCATGAATACACTTTATTAGGATAGATGTATGGAGCGTTGAGTTTTTCTCATGGAGTGGTTAGAGGGATTTTATATTCGTGTTTCTATATTATGATGTACTTTCATTTTATGGAGTCATATTTATATACTATTTCCCTACAACTCTGAGTTTCTATATTATTTTTATCCATATGATTTTTATTATTTATAATCATACATCATACAAATTAATTTGGTTTATTTTTTTGTTATGTTTTTTTTGTATTTAGTATAAACGGTAAAATACTCTCCCAATGTTTAGGTAATCCCTTGAAAATTATTTGAAGAATTTGGTGTCTTGGTGAAATCACCTAAGGTCAATATCACCTCTGAACCTATGTATGAAAACATGTCGGGTGGGGATGTTATAAATTTTATCAGTTATGGTCGGTCTGTCTTCTTGGGATAGTAGCAATGAAATAAGAAATAGTAAAACATGAAGTGTTTAGCATAAAAAGACATAGATAAACTATTTATCCTATTATTAAAGTTACTAGGGTGGATTACATATAAATAAGGTTCTTTAGACACACATAGGTGTGTTTTCATCTCAACATCATTTTTTATCCAATCTTTGTGACATATCATGAATTAATAATGATAATTTCAACTATGACTATATTTCTCATATTCTATTTTACAAATTTTGGGAAATTGGTTATAATGATTGATGATTTTAAGGATTTTAAAAATTATAAACCATTAGTTCATTAATAAGTGTATACCGAGTAGTGTTTTTTATGACTAAATAAAACTAGAATTAGTTACGTGACCTACAACACCACTAGAAGAGGTTGAATAGAATTTTGTTTCACCAAAAACAAAATAAAAATAATAGATTTTTCAGATCATTTTCCATTCATATCATGATATTGATAATGTAAATGAAAATGATAAAACACAACAAAAAATAATTCAATATAGTTTCAAAAATATAATCCACCAATATTTTAAGGGTATTAAAAATATAAATAGAAACAAGTGTTTGTTTATAGAATAAAGTGGAATTTTTGTTTCCTCTGAATCTATGATTATCTAACAATCATGTAATTATCTATATACCACTGGATCACGTATTCCATTGGTTTGATTTAGATATCTATTCTAATGTCGACCATATACTTTCATGGGAAGTATTTGAAGAATTATTCAAAAACAATCAATCCTTATTACTTCAATATAACCATAATGATAGATTTTTTTAGTCTAAAGATGTAAAATCTTGAAGTGATGGAGTATAGAACTAGGTTTCTGAACCTAGATCATATTTCTCTAGAAGTAGGTACAAGTTAATATCTGAAGTCATGTATATATGAATCTGGTTTGTGAAATTATATTCATTTTGTGACAGCTATGATCTATAGAATTGACTAAATAAATAAGGTTAACAGAGAGATGGTGTAAGAAATAGATATGACTATGTAACATATGTTAGGATGTACATTTGTCTACATGAGAATAAGTGTTAATTCTAACTATAGAACCATGCATTAGAGAGACTCCAAAATCCATGGTGATAGAGCATCAAATAATGAAACAACTAGATCATTTATATTTCAACCAAGACCATATATCATGTATAGATATTTAAAATATGGTTTAATTGAGAATATTATTTGAGATTTTATTGTACAATATAGACCTTTCCAAATAGTAATATGTTGGGACATCTCTGATGTTAATACTATAACACTAAAAAGATGGCTTTTGAAAATATGTATCACGTGTCTAAGAAATCATATGATTTAATGGAATAGGAACATAAAAATTGTTCACATATTTAGAACTAAGTTAACCATGGTAATTATAGAAATACCCAGACTTCTTTAACCGTGTAAAATCATCATTGAAGCACGAAACAAGGGGAGTGAGTATAAAGTTGTATGGAGAAGAGAAGATGTTTATGAAAGACCATTAAAGTCATTTTACTCTTTGAGGTTTTACTGTACTTATATTAAATTCTTTTCAAATTATATATGATACTAGTACATCCAAATATATTATATATTCTTTTCTAATTTTTCAATTGGGGTTATAAATAGATATGTTTCCATATGTGATAAGTTTATAGACACTTTTATGGAATCTAGTTTGACGAAAATAAATGGTTTCTAATTTATTATGGGTTTTATGTTTTGTTCATGTATGTATTTGAATTCATCATTTTAATGGATTAGGTTGTTTCTTTAAAGTTCCATATCAATTGGTATGCACGATAAGTAAATATTACATCTCTTAATGGGATGATGCATCTATTTAATGGATATTCTGACATGATGGTAGGAAGAGAAAGATATTTATCAACAATGCTTGGAAATATTTCTATTCAATTTTTAGAAGTCACATTGGGGACTATTGACATAATATAGAATTGAAATTTTATTACCATTTTAGATCACTATTATGAGGTGTCTTGTAGATTTCACAAGTTTTCCTCATAAAATAGAATTATATTTTCTGATTGATCTCATTTGGGGAAAATATAATTTCACTTATATCATATAAAATGTAACCAAGAGAGTATATTGAATTAAAATCACAATTGTATGAATTGGAATGTAAAGGGTTCATAATACAAAATATGTCAGCTAGTTTGCTCGAGTTCTTTTTTATAGAATGTAGATGGTTCGTAATAAAATTGTTTTGATTATCTTAAGAAGAATCATGTTATGATAATGAATTCATTTACACTACCTTTAATTTACAATATTTTTTCTATTAAATAGATCCTAATGGTTCTCAAAAATTTAACAATTCTCAGGATATCACCAGATTTTTGTTAAGAAGGTTGATATTCGTAATACATCTATAATGACTCATTATCCTCATTATTAATGACTAGTCAAGCACATTGGTTTTTAAAAAAACACTATTTAATTTTAAAAAAGTGATGGATCAAATATTTTAATGTTTCTTAGACCCTTCATTATGTTATTTTGGGATAACATTATCATGTATTCTCAAATTAAAAAAGACTATGAAGAACATTAAATATTTTGTTCATTCTATGGTAGAATTGGTTAAATAAAAATATTAAAAATTTGATTTATATTTACTTGAAGTTTTATTTCTTTACTATAGAATTTAAGTAAAATTTTTATTAATAGATTTTAAAAATATAGAATTTATTTTTTCTTGTAAACTACTAAAGGATGTCTTTGAGATATGAAAATATTTTGGCCTAACTTATTGACTGAAATATTTTTTTTATTTTATTATCAAATCACTTTTAACTGTGATGTGAGAAACACCAATTCCATCCAAAAAACCAAGAAGAACATCATAAAAGAACCCAAAAAATAATAGTCCTACCTATCCCCAACAAATCAGTATTAAATGCCCTCCACCAAAGCATGGGAACTCGGAAAATAGTCATATTCAAAGATGCACGGGTATGGAACCAATGGCCAATCCATACCCTCTCTTTCTTCTACTCCAAGTGACTGGACTAGATGATTACTATCATCATTTTTTGGGATTCTCATGAGTCACATATAGAATAAAAATTCTAACAAGAATGGGTACTTCATTAATTTCGAGTGACAATTATTAACAATCTCTTCAAAAGCTTAAATATAGAGTTACTCCCACACGAATTTTTATTTTTTAAAAACCTGAGAATGGGTATGTCTTCAATTGTGATGCTTCTAGATCATGGAAAAGCTATGTTCTCATGTAGAGATATTTTGTGGTATCATGAAAATAATTTGTTTTATGAATTTATGAGAAACATTATCTCACACATGATATAGAATTTTCTTCAGTGTTTCTTATTTTAAAAACATGAAATCATTATTTATTTGGTGAGAAAGTCACTATATTCACAGACCATAAATGATTGAGAAACATAATTTTTCAATGGTAATTAATCATATGTCAAAATTTATGAGTAATATATATTCATATATCCAACATTGATTTTTATAAACAACAGGGAAAATAGAATTTTTTGGCTAATAATTTAAGATAGATGCTATATAATAAATTTTTCTGGAGGAGCTCACGATTAATTGAAATGTTTGGATATGATGGATGAAATTCATTTGGATTCCCCGGATAAAATTGAAGTCACAATTTTCTCTTAGGTGTATCGTATTCTGTATATAGTTAAACAAGATAAGGATTCTCAAATAATAGATCCTGATTATCTTAAAAATACACCAAAACTAAATAATGGTATAACCATTGAATGATGGAAATAATACTCGAACTCTATTTTAAATTTTTGAGATAAAATAGTTGTTCTTATGTATTAAATTGAATAAAATATTTCTTCATAACAATTGTAGGAAGGGGTTTTTAGTCATGGAATTAAGAAGACGTATATAAAAGTTTGAACTCATTTTGGGTGGGATGGTGTGAAATGAAAAGTGATAGAGTATGTCTCATTATGCATTACTTGTCAGTAGGTCAAGGACGGGCACAAAGGACTAACTAATATGTTGTAATCATTATCTGCCCATTCTACTAATGGGAGCACATAACTATTATTTTTCCACCATTCAACCAATAATTATTTGAAACATGACTACGTATGGGTGATTGTGGATCGAATCACAATTTCAGTATAGTTTATTCCTATTAATGAATCTAATACAATGGATGTATCGGAAAATATCAATATTAAAAAAGTTTTGAAGTAGCATGGATTACTAGTTTTGATCACTTCTGATCAAGTTCATCATTTTAACACCTGAGTTTTACAAGCATTAAAAAATATTTGGGTAACTAGTTCACCATGAAAAACAATTATTCTCCCCAAATGGATGGAAAATATAAATGAATTATCTAAATGTGATAAGGCATGATCCAAGAATATGTTAAAAAAATTTAAGGATAAAGGATGGATTATTTACTATAATTAGAGTACTCATATAATAACAACTAATATGACTCAGTACATATGGATCCTTTTGAAGCATTGTAGAAAATTTACATAGTATCCTCTACTTTATTGGGTAGAGACTAGAAAAAATTACTATTAAGACATTTGATTATTCAGGAGATGATTGAAAAAATATATTCGATTATAAAAATGATGGAAATGAATTAAAATAGTCAGATATTTTATCTTAATCATTGGTATTGGGAAATATCATTTGATATCAAAGATTATGTGTACTTGAAAGCCTCTCCAAGTTTAAGGCATCAAAATATTCATTAGCTATATTTTTTAATTAGTATATCAACCCTTTTGAAATGATAGAAAGGTCTGGTGATGTCGATTATCTTTTGTTATTACACCTTAGTTCATAATAATAAATAATATATCTCATGTATCATATTGGAAAAATAACTAGCCTAATCTTGACCATGTGAGTTGAAGGGACCGTGTTGATATTTCACTAGATTCTACTTTCTTATATGACCCCATATAGAGTCTAAGTAGATGAGAGAAACTAATAAGTTGAGAGATTATATGTTGGGTGTGATTTTTAATGGAAGAATTATCTAATTTAGGGACAGATATAGGATAAAGGGTAATTTATACCAGAATTATTGCATTTAGTTATTCTAAATCAATTTATATCTACAACTTTGTAAGGGAAAAAATCTGAATGGAGGGGAGTATTTAGCACCCATTGGCGGAGAAATATTCCTTTTCCTACTAGTGATTTAGGCCTTTTTATGGGTTTTATTTTGGTTTGATGATATTTGGAGATTCTCTCATTGAGTTTTAGAGTGGTTGGAAAATCTTACGTTCACTATAGGTAGTAACACAACATGGTTGTGGGAATGTTGTGATCAATGTGTTCCTGTGCAAAATAGCTAGAATAAAATAGTTGGTTGCTGGGCATGATTGGGGTTGTGGTGACCAGGGAGGCTCACTCTGAAAAATGAATACAAATTCCTAACCATAACATGGTCCAAGATGTGGTGAGCCTAAAATAACCATGTATTTTGAATAAGTACATTGTTGAAGGTTGTGTGGTGTTTTTTGGATGTGGAATGAGCAAGGGAACCCCATCCATTGTGGCATCAGGGGGTCATGGGGTTGTTTAAGATAATTTAGAATTTACTCTTTCACATGCTGTTTTCTAGTTGAGTTTTTTTGAGGCTACATAAAATATTATTTAGATATTTTTAATATTGTTTTGAAAAGATATTTCCACATATAAATTTTTTTATCCATATCCTCCATAGGATTTTTAAGCAACCAAATAGAAGATTATCTTAGTGATTTTTTTGTTTTGGATTTAAAATATGTTTTATTCTTGATATAGCTAAAAAGTGTCTCTTTTTGTTTTATTTTTGAGAGGTGAATTTGACTGTAAGAGGTTGGCATATTATATACCACTTCAGTATTTCTAGAGTTTGATGCTTTAGATTTATAACCTTGCATACTAATAAAAAATCCCTACAATATTTTTTCAATATATTAATTAAAAATATTTATTTATTTTGAATTTATTGTTTGTTAAATTATTTTTCTCATATATATATATATTGGAACCTTATGGAATTCACATTTTAATTATTTTGGAAAGATTTTTTACTTTTTTCTTTGAAAATTAACATTATTATTTTATGTTGGATTATGATAATTATAAAATATAGATATAAAATACATGAAATAGTGTATTTATATTTCATTTTATGAGGCCTTTATGATTTGATCTATGAACATGGTGCTATACTAGAGGCATACATCAATTTTCACCTTGTAAATATTTAGTGAATGACATGAAACTATTCCGAAGTTTAGAACTACCATTCTATATGAAATCATGTGTTTGTGTTGGAAACATGGTATGTGTATGCCAAGAATATGGAAATTAATTACTAGTTTATTTAGTTCAAATGGTTTTCATAAAATATATTTCTTATTTTAAAATATTTTTATATTCTAACCCACTATTTTTTAAAAATTGTGAGATGACTTGTTTCTTTACATAGTTTCATGTGTTGGGATGTATCTTGGGGAAATATTAGTTTTTTTGATTCATCATCCCCTACGAAAACAATTTGGTTCTTATACAAACCATTTTATTTTTAAAACTTAAAGAAATAGTTTCTTATTTCACAAGTGGGTCCTCATGATGCCACTTTCTTTTGATGGATGTTTCAAGCTTTATGTTTCTCTCATAGAGTGGTTGTAGTGGTGAAACATTTGTGTTACTATCTTGGGATATTTTTTGGTTTTAATTTGTAATATTTTTCCTTCTTTTAGGTACTACTATGACTTGATATTTTATTGGTTTTCATTTGAGGTGTACTATTTATAATCATCCATCATAAAATGTTTGTTTAGATTTTCATTTTGTTATGACTTTTTGTGTTTATTTTAAAAAGGGAAAATAATTCCTCAATGTTTAGGTAATCCATTTGTATTTATTTCTAGCATTTGGTCCCTTCGGGTCATCACCTAATGTCAGTAGCACCTCCAAATCAGCCTCAAAAATGGGTCAGGAAGATATTTTATAATAAATATTCCAAATTAGTTCTCATATTCCTATTTTAATCTTGTTCATATAAGATTTATAAATTACATTTTTGGAGGATCCATAATATTATAATTAATTAATTTTGATAGTTCACATATATTTTTGATCATCAATCAAATTTTCTAATTCCATGACATTGGTTTCATTATGTTATATTAATTGAAAACCGCCTTTACATTTATAAGGGAAAAATATCCATGAAATAAATGGTGATATTCCCTAAGAAATCATATAATTTTAACAATTTTAGAACTAATTAATACCTCCACAACAACATGTTACATTTTCATAGAAAGGAAACACTTAAAATATTTTTTTCTAACAAAAAACACTCTAAAAATCTACATATATAAGAAAATAACATTATGAATTTATTATGTAGATTATGAAAATATATTTATTATCACTTAAATTAATTATATTTCTTGAGAAAATTCCTTAGAAATGAAAAAGTATAAAAAATATTTACATCCAAGGTCAGTTCTCCATCTCCTGCACACATATCATAGATATACTCCAATAAATTTTAATATGAAATTTATGGAATAATAGACTCAATAAAATAGTATATATAATAATTTAATGGAATAATGATATCCTTGATACACAAAGGATGAATATGGAATCTTTAATTTATTCTTTCCAAATATCTTTATAATATTATGTCAACTACTACTAATTAACTTTAAAGGTTTATTATGAGTCCTATATATTGATTTATACTACACTAAATGGATTTGTTAGTAATTTTTACTTTCATGATTCATCATGTTGGGCTTGAGAGTGAACCTGATTCCTTTATGGGACTTTTCAAATAATGATTTCATAGTAGTTAGCCTTGACATATGTTTATAAAGCATTGTTTTAATTTGTTGCCTCATTTTTCATGTTTCCTTTAAGATTATCATTATATATCATGTCTCATTAATCTTGATTATGATTATTACTCCTTTTATGCACCATTAATATTATAAATTTCTAACATGTATTAATTTCTTCATTTTATGACTTTTTTATTCAATTATTGGTCTTTATACTTCAACACTTTTTTTCTTTAAATCCATAGGTTATTTCTTGTAGTTATAAGTTTGATGAAATATTATTATCATGTTAAAGATGCTTTTAATAAATATATTTCATTTCTTGTTTGAAGTTGTTATGTAGTGTATGTAATTTTGAAAGATACTATAACTACTGATCTTTTGGGTCGTATAATGTGTAATATTTTGAAATAAATCATGTATAAATTTGAAATAAAGTGATTGGTTTTTATAATCAGAGTCCACTTATTCTTCTTCTTAAATAATTTCTCAATGTATTTTTAATTAGAGGCAATATTTATATGTTGTTTAGAAATGAATCTCCAACATATGATTACTATTCTAGTCTTCAATACCATAATTATCAATAAATCTTCTTATTCATCTTCTTTTTCTTCTTATTATTATCTAGTTTCTATAATTTAATTTTAAATCATAAAATATCAATATAATCCAAAATAACTTTCTAATTTTATTTACAAGACTATCTTTTATGATCATAATTCCACTTCCATAGTTTCTCATTACAAATTTATAAATTCTCTTAAATTTTATCAATTCTTGATTTTTTGACATGGAACATGGATAATATTAAAAAACAAATTAAAACATAATTTAGTCCTTTATGAGGTTCTAGAATTTTACAAACACAACTTTTCATTATCATCATTTGGTTGAACATATATTCTTCTGAATTACTATTTTTTCTAGAACTACCATGTAAACCATTAATGACATTTCAAAGTATCTAAAACTCAATATTTTTTCATAGTAATTTATCTTCTTAATACTTCATCATCTAGATACACTTCAATTGAAAACAATAACTCATCTTTTGGAAGTTTAAACTTATGTTAACATATCCCCTTATAAATATTATACTTTGAGATCCTCATCTTGTTCTAAATAATTTCGATTAAAGATATGGTGTCCCTGGAATAATCTTTTGATACACATATGATTGTATTTGTGATTGAAATTTTATTTGTGTATCCTTTGAATTTAATGTTTGACTTGAATGACTCAATTTTTTTACAGCACCCATTTTTAGTTAAACATTATATGTTAAATATTTTTCCTAAATACATAATGATATAATCTTAAAAACATCATTAAGATCTTGTTTTAGATAACACTTTCATCAACCATTATTCATTTATTCTCATGAAGCCCAATTAAATAATATTCAAATATATATAATATATATTCAATTTTTACCTTTATGTGAAATCTTTCTCTAATAATGTGTTATTCTCTTCACTAATTACTCCACCTTTTCTAACTAAACTCAAAATATATTTACTTTAATATTACTGATAAAAAATAAAACATTCTTTATTAAAATGAATCGATATTTTCAATATTCCACTTTATATTTATTTACAATACCCATTTCAATATTTAATACAACCTAAATTAATTATTCATGTACTCCCCCTTTTAATAACAATAACTACAATGGTTTATGATTAGGGGATAATTAACATTATTTTCTTGCTTCAAACGTTACTATAGTTTCATATTATCATAATTATCTTCCTTTTAACTAAATGAAAAACCTGATTTACATGAGAGATGTATAAAATCACTTTTCTTATATTAATAAATTAATTATTACCCAACTCCATGTCTATGTGATACTTATTTTTTTATTAAAAACAGAAAATGTTAATGACGAATATCAGTAGAAGTATAAGTATAAAGACAAGAAGGGAAATTGTCCAACCAGAGCTGGTTGGTGTCGAATGGGCCTGAGGCCGCTAGCTGATGGGACGCATCGTTTCCTTTCCTTTTGGTAAAGGAGAAGGTGTAAAAAGAGAATCAATGGTAGAGTGAGAGAATTCTCCCAATGATGATGCCAAAAGTCTGGATCCCACCATCATTGTGGTTAATAGCATCGATTACGGTAAGGCATTTTAGACTCAACAATAATATCACTCCATCCACATTTCAATGCGAGCACCAAACCAGAAAGGATGGCCATGGCCTCAGTAACTACCGGTTCCCAGAAACCCTGATGTGGTTCATATTTTAAGGGGGTGTTTCAAATATTTTTAAATTTAAATTTTATATAACCATCAAAATAGATTTATAATATTCATACCCAATTTGGTTTATCCGCTTTTAGTTTTTTCTATTATCATTAGATAATGAATATTTCCACCTTAGAAACAAAATTCAAAATTTATTGAACCGAAAGGGGTAAATGGATTAACATATCTTATTAATGATAGATTCTAGTATCCAGAACCTCAATATCTTAAATTGCAACATCCAAACTATAAAAACAAAATCTTCAACTCTTATAATTTCTAGAATATTTACCATTTCACCCAACTTAATAAATTTATGAAATAAAAAATTCCAAAACTTAGCAAACATTATATTTACATGAGATATTGGGGTTTTGAACCCGTTCAACTCATCCCTACCATAATCTGTAAAATCCATTGATATAATTCATTATTACATAACCATATGAAGTGTTGCGAGGATGAATTGTTATAAAAATTTAGTCACTTTAATATAGATATATAATATTTATATAAAGTTTTCATATATTTTATCTCACTTAATGTTCTTTCCTAGAATTGAATTCAAATTTAATTTATACACAATGAAAAAAACATAACATATATGGGAATAAGATGATTCCAATTATAATTATTAGTTAGAGAAAAAAGTTTTAGAGATACTTATGAACCCAAAGACTTATTTTAATTCAACTCTATATTTATATAAACTCTTATTAGATACAGTTTATTTTTTTTTCTAGGAATAAGATTCCATAATCAGTATGTTATTTTTCTTTTCATAAAATTATTTTTATATGGAAGAGACTCTTTCACATTAGATAGTAATGAAAATTATTTTGATTGTCTCTGATCAAAATTCCTTACTAACATCAATTGAGATTGTTGGATAATAATAAATTATTTAAAAATTTTAAAAAAATATTTTGTTCTTCCCCATAACTTATCATGAGTTATCAAATCATATTTATTTAGATATTTCTAGATAATTTAGTCTACATTTTAATAAATTTATTCCACTAAACCAATACTTTTATTTGATTCTTAAATTTATTTTATTTACTTATATAGATTAATTTCATTAACATTAATGTTTATTGATTTATTTTAACTATCCATGATATATAATTTACTTTTATAGTATAGTTATAATTTATTAAATGTATCTTATTTTACTACATTCTTCTTGGGTGTGTTTTATTCGACTTTCACCTTTTTCTTAGACACCATGTTTAACATGTCATATTTATTACAATGATTTACAAAATAGTGTGGTATTATTATTTTAAAAATATATCCATCATGATTAATAGATATAAATATACAATAATCATCATGATAACCACTTTAATTAAATCATTTAGATACATTCTCAATATATTTAAATCTATTTTAATTAAACAAATTTACCATTTTCTGTATAAATTTCATGAATTATCTATAATTTAATATGAAATTATAAATTATCCCCTTTAATGTAGGATGTATTTGTATTTCAATGATTGAGATATGATTCCATCAATCTATATTCTTATAAACAATATTTTATAAACACTATTAATAGACAATAAATAATTATTTCTTCCTTTTTGAAGTAATATAGAAAATATAAGTACCTTTATATTTTTATTCAAAGATTTATTATTTTTTGGTATCTTCTTAGTGGAAAAATTTATTTCTCTTTATCACATAAACCTTTTATCATATAATTATTTTATAAAAAATTTATCAACCCAAATGGATCTATAATTTAAGATAAAATTTGCATGGAACCATTATTGTGGCAGACAAAATTTTCTTAATTATTGCATACATTTTTCTGTGAGCTTATTATGGATTTATCCATAAATGTTTTCATAATATTATATATTATATAATGATTCATTTTTATTATAATAATATTTTTAAAAACTACATTTAATCAACTATTCTTTTAACTTTTAATAAAGGCATATCTTGTGTTACATCCACATTTCACATTTTCATATACATCTCAAGACACATTAGATATGGGTATTTTTATCAGCCTCGATGAAAAAAATTATTCATTTCCACAATATATTCTTCTTCTAAATGTTGTCTTAATAAATCATAAAAGTTTCTTATAGATAATTGTAACGCTCCTTTGTCATAATTTCATTAATTTTAAACTAACATATTTGACAGACATAATGGATTGGACAGTTTATTCCAATGTATAGAAGTATTCATCATGTATTTCTCTTAAATTTCTCATATACTCAAATATACTTCAAAATTAATCTTTATATAGGGATAATTTTTCATTATAAAGTAAATTATTTTATTCTATATATTCAACATGTTGAATGAGTGTCTTTATTCTTACAAATTGTTAATCAATGATTAATTCATAATTTCTCCATATATTGCTTGGAGTGTTTTATCATCATATATTTATATGATAATCTCAAATGTATAAGTAAAAAAAATTAGTATTTAATTTATTCCATTAATATTTATATTTATATAACAATTTATTATGTGATGTAATTTCCACAAACTCATCATAGACTAAACATTATTGTTCGATATTAAAATTACCAACTAATGTGATGGAAATACCGGAAATTTGGTTACCTTAAACTGTTGGTGAATCAAAATTCTATTTTCTTTGTTATGTAGTTTTAATTAATTTCATATCATCCACATTCTTCCGATTTTTTATTATTTTGGAAAAACATCCCTCTTTACTAGGAAAAAATACCTATTCTTTATATAAGGCATATTATTAACCTATTGATATTATTTGTACTTTAATAATAGATATAAATGACTTAAAAAGATCTTATTAGTAGTGTAATTTTTTTTAACTAAAACTATTTAAGGAACCTAGTGGTCTAGTGTCGTCATATTTCAGTGGGGGTAGGGGATATTTTAAGATATAGTTTACTAAATTATTTTCCCACTTTAATTACTCAAACATATGAACTTGTTAAGATAAAAGGATATCATATAAATTATCTAATTAATTGAAACCATATGAAATTAAATATAAAATAGAGCATAAAAATGATATTTTTATAAGGATTACCCCTAATGTGGGTGAATGTTCCCTTTCCATGTTTTGGTCAAGTCTGAGAGACAAATATTCAATAATATATCAAAAGTGAATACTTGTGGTGAGAAGGTATCATCCATATCCCATAATTATATCTCTTAAAAATCCTAAAAAATCTCTTAATAGTTCCTTTATTTCTGTTCTTATTGGTTAAAAATTGTTTTCCCAAACTCACATAATCATCAAGAAATTCCCATTGTCTACAGGATGACTTTGCATAAAAAATAGTTCTTTTTCCACATGAATGGTACTTAATTGTTAATGAGTGATAAAATTTTACTATATACACTTTTTCACTTTCTTTATATATTCAAAATGATCAAATATAGATTAATAAAGTATCTATAAGTTTTCTTATAACAAAGCATAGGGAAATTTTAAAATATGTAGATATATTTTTAATTGAATAGACATCCGAAACTTATCTTGAATCCAACTCCCTTGGAATAAATATCATTTTTAATTATGATTACTATAATATATGAATGATATAATATACAGACATGACCTTAAAACATTACATAATATTGAATTAAATGAATAATTCACATTGAGGATCTTTTTAGGTTTAGAGTTTTAGAGAATTCGGTCATAACTATTACATTACATCCCAAAAGTTACAATGTAGACACTTCTACCCAGTTCTCATATTTTTCACAAAATAACAATTCATAAAAAAATATTCATGTCTAGTTCCATGTTTTAGACATCATGAATTTTCCTTGATCATATCATTGACTCTATTCCACTTTATGTCATGTGAAAAACATTTCCAAAGCATGGGATGAGCATAAAAAGCTCAGTAAGGGATACATGAAGAAGAAAAATTTTCAGTTTTTAATAAAATAAGTAAACCATGAATACATTATCATAAGTAATACTTTACACTATTAAGAAGTAGTGAATACTATTCACTGAATGAAAGATCATTTCTTACCCTTTTATAACAAAAATATTACCATAAACCCCATATAAAGAACACGAAACATATAAAGGTAACTTGGGACATAAATCTATTTAATGGAATAACCATACAGTCGACTTCAACACATATCACTAAATGGAATAGCCAAATGGCCTACATCCATACCCAATGCATTGGAGGATATAACGTAGCCACCCATCATGGTTTATCACAACACCACCCGTCATTTGGTTTATCACGTTACCACCCATAAAATGTCCAAGTACCATTATAAAATCAGAAGACATAAAACTAATATAAAGGAAATAAAACATTTCCACATTTCGATCAAAATATACCACATAAATATATTGACATAAAAAATCCATTATCAAAACCATTTTCAATAACAAAATACATAAAAGTGTATATGGTATTTATATTCCTTTAAAAAAATTATGGCTTGTTGAGGAAGCCAACGATCAAATAATACTGACAGCGGCTCAAGGTCGTTGTCACCGATTACGTTAAAAGAAACATTATTTTTTGTCATTTATTAAAATGATTCATAGAAGAAGATTCAATTTTAATGAAATGAAAATTCAAAGGTTTTTATACATCATATAAAAGAAATTCATTTATTAAAACAAAATGTGACTTAATGAATGGAGATTGAGACGTTGTCCCTTACCTCATCTCCGACTTGACCCATTCATTCTTTAATATCCTGAATAATAAACTAAAGTTAATTTATAGTTTCTGAATAATTTTTTTTTCATGTTTATAATTCATTTTAAATAACTTATTACCTTTTTATAACATTATGTAATCATTTAAGTTAATAACGGTAGTTTTTTGGATAGTTGGTTCTTGAGTCAAAAATGAGCTTCTTATAACAACAAGTTGTTCATGTGGTAAAATATCCATTATCTCCAGAATGATTTTCATTATATATATATATATCATATATATCTAGTATATGTATGTATTTATAATAGTACATAACATTTGGAGATAAGAAAAGAAATGCACCGTTCATGGTGGCGGTAAGTCATACCTATACATGAACACTACTTTCATTTTATTTCATATTTTAATGGAATTAAAACATAATCATACATAGTTATAGTAAAATTTCAGTATAATATCATATGTTTTATCATCAAATCATTCATTTATATGTCCCACATATGTAACTAATAAATCATATCACTATGAGGGTGCGGTAGTCCACACTTCCTCAAATGAGATTTTCGTATTTACCCACTATAGAAACCATAAAGGTATTCTATAAATGAGAAATACTGAAGAATAGTAAGAATATAAATATAATATATATCATATATAAGCAAAGTTCCATCATAATGGCCACCATGATATGAGGTTAGACATATTTGAACAATCTTCGTTTCGTGAGGTAGTAGTCCTCCATCCATAGAAACAATATGTTATTTACCCATTAAACGGAGGTGTGTGTAATTGTAGTTCGAATACTTCCCATAAAAACAACTGATTATATTTAGGATATTATTTTTGGTATAAAGTAAATGAATTAAAAGAGTTTATTAGGTTGGATAATTAAAATAAAACAAAATAAAACAAATGAATTTAAGAGAAACTGTTACCTTTAATTCAGGTAACTCATATTAGATTGAACCAAAAGGAACTATTCAAGTGACTTCTACCCAACGAAAGTATTCTAGGTGGAATAGAGAGATATTGAGAGCTTATTTGGGTAGGTTTTGTATGTTCCAAGGGGATTTTGAAGTGTGAGGAAAGGGTTAGAGGCGAGATCTTTTTATAATGGGGAGGAGGGGCTCTTTTGGATAGTGTGAAAATATTATTTTATTATATAATGAATATCTATTTCTAGAGGTCAAAAAGATATTAAATTAGAAGATAAGATGACTCATGGTAGAAATAAAATCATCCAATAATAATTGGATAGGTTTTGGATATTATATAAATCTTTACAATCTTATTTATTTAAATAATTTATCAAGGAGGTAAACAATACATCATTATTCTGTCATAAATAATTTTATTCATTTGTTGTCTAAAAATTATAAAAAAATACCATGATGTAGGAAATAGTTTTAGATTTAAAAATAATATTTATAGTCTAAACGATAACTTATATAACCCTATGTAAAACTTAATTTACTAAAAGATATTTGTTTTTTT
Organism: Viscum album; assembly: GCA_963277665.1. Lineage (NCBI taxonomy): Eukaryota > Viridiplantae > Streptophyta > Magnoliopsida > Santalales > Viscaceae > Viscum > Viscum album. The sequence goes on from OY728159.1 coordinate 1,225,661,826, forward strand.
CATTTTTGTCATTACTTTAAGTTAATTAAAATAAAGTGTCATTATCACTCTTAAGTGGCTCCATGGGCTCCCAAAATCAACACAAGGATTCTACATGGTCGTCCATGACTCATCAGATATGGTTAGGACAAGTGTTAAAGTAAATTTTTTGTTATTATGATATTCTTGTTACCTTAAATTACCCTATTTACCCCCAACCACGGTAAATAAAAGTCCAAAGTTACTATTCACCAAAACAATATTTTAATCTTATTGATCCAAATTTTACTTGCTCATAACAGCCATGTATGTTGGATTTTCAAAATTCAATTCACAGAACTGTTAAAATTTTATTTAAATGAAAAAGCTTGCTTTTTAACTACTACTCAGTGTTTTAAATATTCATCAAAAATTGATGTTTTTCAGAAAAATACCAAAAATTTAGCCTAAGTTATATTTGATATTCCGAATTCAAAAATGATTTATATTTTAAAAAATTAAAAATATAGAAGTTGGATTAATTAATTTTATATTAATTCCCATTATGAAAACAAAAGGTGTGTTTTTATGAAATATTAACTATCAAAAGATTGTCACATGTTTATGTCCAATTTCGAAGTGAAATTAATTCCAATAACCTACATTGGATTAAATGGTAGATTTATAATCTAATTACACTTTAAAACAAATTAAGAATTTAATATAACCATATAAATATATTAGATTAAAAGGCACTTTTGAACTAAAATGCAGTATTTTCCACTATGCATTAAAAAATGAATTTTATCAGAAAAATACTAAAAAATTACCCAAAGTAAATTTTGATATTCAGATTATAAGGAAGAATTTTATTTGTTCAAATATACATATAAAAGTGATCAGAACTAGATTTAAAGATGGTTCTCCATCAAAACGTGGTAAATCAACCTTTTAAACTAAATTATTCTTAAAATTAGATTCATTCACATTTTAAGCTGCTAACTTTTATTGGATAAATGTAAAAACATTTAATAAATATTTATAATCAAATTTTAGTTAGTTATGCTCATTCCCTTGAATACAAGGACTAGGACTTAACTACCATTTAAAAAAACAATATTATATTGTTAGAATGCAATGTAAGATTTCAAAGAAACCTGTTGTTACGTATCAGGTACGCCATCGAACATAGAAACCTATTTAGGGTAAAATTAATATTTAATTCTCAAATATTAATAAATAGGAAAATTTCATATTTATTAATTTTCCTGGAATGTTACATATAATTTTACTATCTTACTATGTTACACAACATATCGGATCTTTTAGAATATGTAGTCTCAACTCACTTCTTCCTCAACTTAAATGATATTCCATTATATACATTCCAGACATGCCTCTTCAACTCAAAGATATTCTGGAATTCATAGGCTGACTTATCTATCTGCAGTCACTCTCTTCTCATCATCATCATTTGATCTATTATAATGATCTATCCTCCCTTTATACCTTTTTTATAGATTCTAAATAATCAATACATTTGGCAGAATGTCCCTTCATAATTCCTCAATTTTAATTTCCCACTTTCTTAATTACTCACTCTCTCTTCTTCAACTCTTCTAAAATACTCAAATTGGCCATGAATTATTTTCATTAATCAATTTATCAACCATATTAATCAATGATTCTAATTTTTTCTTAAATAATGACTTATAAATCATTATATTTATCCAATGAAGAATAGAACAACATCGTGACATTTATTTCATAAACTCTGTAAACCATTCTTATATATCTTTTAGTTGAACTTTTTAAATCTTATGGTTAGTATGATATAAGAATTAAATATTAAAACCTAAAATGAATAATCCCTTATGAATCTAGATTTATTATTCGAAAATCTCACATGAATTACCCAAAATATTTCTAATGAAATCCAAAACATCTCCTCAAAAATATTCTTCATAAATTTTGACCTTTTTTACTTCTTATTTTCTTGACTTTTTCTTCTAAACTTTATCAACATCCAAATATAAAAAATTAAGAGAAATATCATATTGAAACACTTTACAGGGAATCTTAATATTACCATTCAATAATTTTGGATCTTTTCAAGTTAGTCTGCAACATTCATTAATCATAGGAATTCACTTTTGATCCTACATCCAGACTTTCTCAACATCTTCTAAATTGATCATTATCTTTTTAAATTATATAGGAAACCTAGCTCCTACAGATTCCACTTATGATCTTCAATATTATCCATATAAATAATTCTTCAGATTCAATAGAGGTTTTAATACCCAAATATTTCAATATATATTTATCTTATAAAGAAGTACTATTTTGACCAGCTTGTTTCATAGGCAACATCGAACCAAAACAACCCCAAATCCATATTATAATTTTTTTTAATATTAATCATGGCCATTAAAAATATATCTGTTGAATTTAAATTAAAAAATATAGGAATCTAAATTGTTATTATATATATATATGTTGAAATAAAAATGAGTCAATCTTTAGTACTAATTCATTATTAAAATTTGATTATTATAACTAAATAAATAATAAGATCATTTTATGATAAAAATGATTTTTTTTCTAAAAATAATATTTTTATAAACTATGAATTAAATTTTTAGAGACTAATGTTATTATTGTTGAAAAATAAAAAAATATATTATTGATATGAATATTAAGTTTACGATAAATTAATTCATAGATTATAGTAAATAAAAATAACAGTAAATAATATTGTAAAAGTTATTTTTCTAAAAAAAACATTAACTAATTTTCTTAATTACATATAAAAGTTAAATTTTTTCATATAAGTAGTTTAATATAAAAATGAAATCCATTTTTTACTCAACCTGATAATTAATCATTAGATGAATTTTTGGGATTTTTCTAAAAAAATTTATTTTTAGGTGAATTGTAAATATATGGGTTTACAAATAATGTTAATTATTTGATATCATTAGCATATGAAAATGAAATACAATTTCATAAAAAAAAATTAATAATAATAAAAATTTATCAGGTAAAATAATACATTTTAAAATTATAAGGTTAAATGAGAAACCTATGTTTTATATTTCAGAATTTAAGATATATTTTTTCAAAAAAGTGATTTTCTACTATATATATACTTGTTATTTTGAAATTAAATTTGACCACTTTTAGATGTTTAATAAAATGAAATGGTTTATATATTTTTAGAAATCATAAAAAAATTATCTAATATGTTTAATTTTATTTCTATTCATTAAAATAAGTTACCATGGTTAATAAAATGAGTTACTCTGATAAAATTTGATTACGGTAAATAAATTAATTATGGTAAAAATGCCTGAAATATCTAGAATGTTATATTTTTTATATATTGAATGATAAATTGACTAAACATACTATCATATATATTATTTATCCGTTTTAGAGATACTTTCATCTAATAGAGACCTGAGATTAATATAAATTTATGGGTATTTATAAAATGACACCACTTTTTCAAATAAATAGTGACCTTAAATACCCCACTTTTCAAAACATCACTATCCCTTTATCAAAAACATATTCTTTCGAATCCACTTCATAACTATTTTTATAATGTTATAAAGTTTCTTGTGTCACCATAAGTCCATTCTGAAGCTCAAGGATTTCTCCTAAGGTGTATGGAAAAAAATCATAACCACTCAATTTTCATTTCTCTTCCTTTATTTTGATCTAAATATTCTTGAGATATTTTATAAATAATAATATAATAAAATAAATATTATAGGTATATTTAAATTTTACTTTTAAAAATCTATGAATTATTTTTTTCCCATTTTCTATAGTACCCATAAGATGAAATTGTTTCTCCAATGTACGTGTGAATTACTTCCTACATGAATGACATGCTTCATTTTTCATCAATGAAATATAAATAAATGGTCATAAGAATATATTAGTGAATAATAAAAATATTCAGTACATAATTTTTATTTGCTAAATTTAAATCATTATCCTTGTTTATTTCATTCCATCTATCAAATATATGAAACATCACCCATGTGAACATGGGGACTGATTAGTCACTAAAAGAGGATAATATTCATTTTTAATATCTTTATATTCATTATTCCAAAGTCCATAAACATTGTTTTTAGTGCATTATATAAATCGAACTTCATTTCTCATCTTAAATGCAATTCATGTTTAAAATGAAAATTTGGGCCCAATCATTCATCTATTTGTGGAAACAATAATATTAATTTTCGGAATTTTATATTTTGGGATACGATTTAAAACTTTGGTTGGAACATTTTATCTTTTAGGTCATATGGATGAATCCTAAGGGAAGATGGAGATTTTTGCGCCTGAATGCAGAAATTTGCTGGAGAAAGCATAATGGGCCTACGACACATCAATCAAATGCGGGGCCCAAAAACCAAGCCCAATTAAGCTCACATTTTTACAGTAGAAAGAGAAAAATATTATGATCATTTTATTAAACTGTGTCCATAGCTAATTCTGAAGTTTTAAGGATGATAAAGGGATCTGAAGTTGAGATATAAATGGTGGTCCCAAAATTAATGCACATAAAGTTGTCCCACCATTTCGACCATAACATCTAAACGGATGCTTCAAAGTTCTTGAAATTTTTACAGCTTATATAGGAAAGAAGGAAGAGAATATTCTGCTTCTACTAATCCAGAGGATTCGGCCTCCTTCAATTCCAAATTCACACGTAAAAATGCTGGATGAATCTGGATGAAATTTCCATGTCAACTTCAAAACTTCAAAATCCCTTAATTTTCTCACCCTCATTTTGACTCTCTAAATTTAATGAAATGTAATTTATTGGGTGGGTGTATCTAAGTCTCCAAATATGCCTATCTAAGGAGCTTATTCTAAAGGGAAATGGATCAAATATTTTTGTTTGGAATGGAAGTTTTTGTTTTCTTGAATCGTATGCTTTGATTTTGTAATCGCTTGTCAATTTCTCCCAAGTAAGTTCTTTCATTCACCTTCATTTAATTAATTAAATATCATCATCATATTCTTCTTCTTAATTTCTTATTTATTTTTATATATCATGTTGATACCATTGCCTTAGGGAGTGAGGTTATTCACATTATCTTTTTTGAAACACTTCACACAACAGTGGAGTGATTGTTTTTTATTCTTCTCCAATTCTACAATCATAAGTCTACTACCTGCTTTCATTTATAGAATTGCATCAATGGATGGATAATAATTTAATGGGTTGATCCAAGGGAGTACAAAGTCGTGAATTCGATGTTATTTCTTAATTTAATAATTCTTAATCAATTCTATTTTTGAGATTTTAATTCAATGATTTACGTTATCCTTTAAACTCACCAATTTTAAGGATACACATCCCGAGTTCTAAAAAGTTCCTCTACCTTGGAGTGCTCATCAATATTATCCTCCAAGTGTATAAGTGATTTGCCTTAGGATATTAGAAACTCTAAATCGGTGAGTGATTTGGGATGATTGTATTTTGTTAATGGAAACGCTCAAAATTTAGACATTGAAATAATTAAAAAAGAAATTCATCAAAATTCACCCCATGCGATACCCAAGGATCAACTAGTGCTTTTAAATTGAATTCACTTCAGTATTTAAAATATAAAATAACCCAATCAATTCAATCCAAAGTTGTCCACTGCATAGCCAAATCAACACCATCAAATCACCTTCTTAGAATGCATGTTTCTTAGGTTTCGTCTTAGGTCTCTGAGGATCGATAACCCAAGATGTACTACAATGACCGCTTACACCAAACAACTTGGGTAAATTTCGGCACAACCAAAATTTGGGGCCGTTTACAGGGACCAAGTAAGTCACCAAAAATATATTTCTATTCTCCCTCATTTCTCATTTCTCATCCCCATTTCTCTTCTATTTTCCCCTTTCTATTTTTTTGACTCCTAAAAATCACGATTCCAAATTTCCAAATGAATACAATGGAGAATAATCAACAACATCCCTTCACAAACTCGAGATGGAATAAATTAGAAAATCCACATTGGGAATCACCAACATTTTTTAATTACTTTGATCAACCTTTGAATGAATACACTACACCTGATAACATGAACGATCTTTGTGATGATTAATATTTAAAAGATAAATTTCCATACCTATCAAGAATGATTGAAAAGTTAAATATTGAGGCAGTTCATGATGTTTAAACATCTGTCAATCCTAATCCTGATAAAATTCTTCAAAATTGTGCGAACAAATGGAAAAAATGATTTCAGAGGTATCATGTTTTAGACTAGAACTACAAAGAATTAAACATTATGTGGACCCCATTCCCACTCAAACCATCTCTTCCCCAATATTGATAGAAGAATCTTGTAACAAAAAAACCCCTCATCCCTTTATTGAAGAACCAACCATAGTATTTGGGATAATTGGAGAGGATCAATGATTTTTTGAAGGGTCTATAAATCAGGAGGAAATTGATTTTTTGGATTCAAAAGAGGAAAATTTGACATCATGGATTGAGTTTCCTGAATATAACTCCATTAATAAATTTTCAAAAGCACCAATCATTGAACCACTAGGAGAAATTACAAAAATTGAGTCTATAACCATTCCTTACATTCAACTGGACAATTTTTAGGAGGAATAAAAATTTAAAAATGAACCAATTATTTCTAAATTTTTTGAAGAAGAAAGTTATTTTTCAAATTTCCATTATTTTTTAGGAAAATTCAATCAACCCAACCTCAAAATTACTAACCTTTCATCCACACTAAAGTATCCCTTTATAGGGTACAAACAAGACCTTTTATTTTTCATTCATCCATCTTAGGAAACCAATAATGTAGGAATGATCCTTGGTGTCTTAAGCAAGACTATAGAAGTAACTTGTCCAACCATTTCAGATATTCCTTGAAGTTTCACATCCCTTGTTGAACATGGGTTTTTACATGACAAGAAATCAAAGAAAACTATCAATCTCAATCAATTTGAAGTGGATAAAGATGGGTTTATTAAAATTTTGAAAGTTGTAATTAGATATGTTGGGGGGTTCAGCTCGAGCTAACGACATTAAAAAAAATCGCTGCATCGGAGGCAACCCATGGTTTTCAGGTTTCTAATCATTTTGAATCATTTTCTTTTTCATATAATAAATTTCCATGGACTTCTAACCAATTATTCTTTTATGAGTAAGGATGGGTCTGAAAAGGGAGCACCGTATTCATCCGTGTCACGCGGTGTGATCCCTGAGTAATTCCTTACCCAGAAAATATAAATAAGACAATGTATCAGCATTTTGGTTTTTTTAAATTAAACAAAACAAGGAAAATCATAAAAATTTTGATACTTGGTTTTAAAAAAATTATTGTGTTGTTTTTTTTCTGGTATGTTCTTCTTTGTATGGTTTATTAACCATTTTGGGTGATACATGTTCAATCAAGGAGGTGCCTACATCCCCCAAGAGATCAAAGGAGTAATCTAGAGCATCATGAACTTCAACTGAAAAAAACCAGGTGAATTTTTTCCCTGTTTATCATTTTCAATTTCCTCTTTTAACTCCACTACTACCTCCATTCTAACATGTCTTTTCTTTAAAACCTGGGGATGAAGTTATTCTATGTTGGGGGGAGACGAAATAAAAAATTATTTTTTTTAATAATAACATTCATGGAAAGAAAAATTCCATTAACCATGAGCATGATAACACACATTGCAAACTCTAAAAATGGATATCAAATAATTTTGCATGCCTTGATTTTGATTTTAATGCACTTTTAAGTTCATGAGCATAGTTTTTGGAAAGTGCGGCTGTCCGATGTGATTTTTCAAAGTTTATATTTTCATCCTCTTAATAAAAATGCCACAATGCACGTCTACTAGATATTGGATGTAAATTTGAGTTCTTGGGTCCCTTTTATTATAACATAGGGTTTTGGGGTCACTTTTAGTTTATTTTGAGTATCAAAAAATTAAAAAAAAAAAATTACCACATAGAGCAATGTTTTGTCCAAATGCGTGGTGTCCATCACTTGGGGATCGTGACTCCATAGTTGTCTTGCCCAGAGTTAGGCTTTATATCTCTATTTTAGAGCCTAGAATTGGAAATATGTGTGGCGTCTGGAACTTGGGGATTATGACTCCATAGTTTTCTTTCTTAGAGTTAGTCCTTTCATATCTATTATGGTTAAAAAAAATTGGATACTCATCTTAAGGTTTAATGTGATTCCCACCTAGCGCTTTCATTTTTTTCCCCTTGAACAATAAAATGAGCCCCATATCTTTTGTGATGCACATTACATTATCATGCTTAATTGAAATTGTATGAAATGTTGCGATGAATTTGAATAAAAGAATGGTCTTGGGCTTGGGTTATGCTTATGGACCTATTTTGTTTTAAATTATTTTGAGTGGTTTCATAATTTTTTTTTGGTATGAGGTCTTTGGGTGAGTGATGTGTATTAAAATGTTTTTTGGAAAAGGGGATTCAAATTTCATATTTGTAATATATTTTTCTCGGGACTAGTAAAACTCAAGTTGGGGGGTGTGATTAGTCACTAAAATTGGATAATATTCATTCTTAATATCTTTATATTAATTTTTCTAAAGTAAATAAACATTTTTTTAGTTCATTATATAAATTGAACTTCATTTCTCATCTTAAATTCAATTCATGTTTAAAATAAAAATTTGGGACCAATCATTCACCTGTTTGTGGACAACATTATATTCATTTTCTGAATTTTATATTTTGGGATATGATTGATCATTTTTTTTGGAATATTTTATCTTTTAGGTCCGATGGATGAATCTCAAGGGAAGATGGAGATTTTTTGCACCTGAAGGCAGAAATTTGGTGGAGAAAGCATAATGGGCCAAAGGCCCATCAAACAAATGTGGGGCCCACAAACCAAGCCCAATGAAGCTCGAATATTTACAGTAGAAATAGATAAATATGAGGATCATTTTATTCAACTGTTTCCTGAGCTAATTCTGAATTTTTCATAATGATAATGGGATCTGAAGTTGAGATTTAAATGGTGGGCCCGACATTAATGCACATAAATTCGTCCCACAATTTCGACCATAAATTCTAAACGGATGCTCCAAATTTACGAAAATTATAACAGCTCATATAGGATAGAAGGAATAAAATATTTATCTTCTATTACCTATCAGGATTCGGCCTCCTTATATTCCAAATTCACACGTCCAAATGATGGAAGAATCTAGACGAACATTCCAAGTCAACTTCGAAACGTCAAAATCCCTTAATTTTCTCACCCTCCTTTTGACCCTCTAAATTAATTGAGATGTAATTTATTGTGGAGGGGGTGTATCTAAGCCTCCAAATATGCCTACATAAAAAGCTTATGCAGAAGGGAAAGGGATCAAATACTTTTGTTTGGAATAACAGTTTTTGTTTTCTTTGAATTGTATGGATTCATTTTTCAATCGCTTGTCAATTTCTCCGAAGTAAGTTCTTTCATCCATCTTCATTTAATTAACACAATATCATCATCACCTTCTTCTTCTTAATTTCTTATTTCTTTTTCATTATCAGGTTGATATCGTTTCCTTAGGGAGTGAGGTTATTCACATTATCTTTTTTGAAATTCTTCACACAACAGTGGAGTGATTCATTTTTTATTCTTCTCCAATTCTACCATCATAAGTCTACTACCCTCTTTCATTGATAGAATAGCATCAATGGAGGGATAATATTTTAATGGGTTGATCCAAGGGAGTATCAAGGGGTTAATTGGATGTTATTTCTTAATTTAATAATTCTTAATCAATTCTATTTTTGAGATTTTAGTTCAATTATTTACGTTATCCTTTAAACTCACCAATTTTAAGGATTCACATCCCGAGTGCTAAAACGATCCTCTACCTTGGAGTGCTCATCAATATGATCCACCAAGTGTATAGGTTGTTAGCCTTTGGATAGTTGGAACTCTAAATCGGTGAGTGATTTGGGATGATTGTATTTTGTTAAAGGAAACGCTCAAACTTAAGACATTGAAAGAATTTAAAAAGAAATTCATCCAAACTCACCCCATGAGATACCCAAGGATCAACTCATGCTTTTAAATTGAATTCACTTAAGTCTTTAAAATGTCAAATAATCCAATCAATTCAATCCAATGTTGTCCACTACATAGCCAAATCCAAAGCATCAAATCACCTTCTTAGAATGGATGTTTCTTAGGTTTCTTCTTAGGTCTCTCAAGATCGATAACCCAAATTGTAGTACAATGACCGCTTACACCATACAACTTGGGTAAATTTGGGCGCAACCAGGGACTACCACATGCATGAAAAAGTATTTCATTTTTTACCACCATATTTCATGGATAGTTATAAAAATGTACTTAATGTATAAATATGAATTTCTTTATGTTATTAAGGTTCCATAAAATTAAACTATTAATTATTTTAAAAGTCTCATCCTTTGTAAAATAAAAACCTTACTCATGTTACATGGGGACTCATCCTCTACGAACAAGGCCTTTACATTTTCACCTCCACATTCATGGATGGTTTTAGAAATAAATTTATATATATATATATAATGATAATAATTATATTATAGATTATTTAATATTCCTGAAGATGACACCAAAGTGAATAATTATTATAAGGTAATATGTTGACATGAAACATTATAATCCACATGGGGAATTTTATTATAGTACCTTAAATAATTTATAATTGAATAATAAGTGTTAATGAATAAATATTGATATCAACATTATGAAACCCTTACAAAACCATCAATCTTACTAATATTAGATGAAGAAAATTAATAATAACTAGCTAATGAATGATTAATGAATGATTATAATTTCATTGTATAAATGTTAATAAATATGAATAAGGTTATAAAATTAGTTATTAGGATCGTTATGTTATTTATGCAAGAGGCTAAATAGCTTTCATGAAATCCAGGTATTAGGGAATGTGTTTCTCTTCGCAAGATTTTCTACTTTGATACATGCTTTATATTAAGCTCCAATGTTCATTTATATGGCGTATATCATAAATTTTTGAAATATAGCATATTTGTTTCTTCATATTCATGGAATTGAATTTTCCATACCATTATATCTCTTTTAATATAATATGACTAAAAAGTAACCAATGTTTTAAGGGTTTCTCAAACTCAATTAACATTCACTATGTTATGATTATTCTGGAATTTATTTATAAATTCCATGTACAATATACATTATGATTGAATCATAATAAAAATTATCTTATGATTAAATGGATTTATATTTCTTACTCATAAAGTCATTTTCAATGGATTTTTGAATCAATTCTTCTTCATTTATGGATTCCTATCTTCATAAAAATGAAATGTGATTAAGAATAATCATCATCCTCTTTAATGATTATTTATATTCCACATCCATATTATATATATCTAAATTTTCTTCCTCTATTATTTTCACACTATAATATGTTTTGTCTCATGTGAGCTTCTTATTTCTCTTTACATCTTATTAAAAAAATGTTTTTACATTATTGTATTGATGTTGTATGCTATAAAGGTATTTTAAAATATTTAAAATTATTTTCCTTTTATCATAAACTCCAAATTGTTTTAAATAACCATAAGTTATTTTAAATATCTCATTATTCTCTTTTGAAATAATATTTTATATATTTATTTTTCCCATATTCTTGGAAATGAAATTAAAAATCGCTTGTTAGTTTATTTTCTATTAAATTTGATGTTTATTACAAACCATAAAATATCTTATTTTCCACATGGAAAAATTTTCCACTACCTTCATCAGTTTTATTTATGAAAATTATTCTATAATATTTCATTTTTCTATAAATACAATATTTTTATGTTATTATAAAACCATTTCTTATAAGGGATACAAAATGTACACAATATTTTCTCTCCTCTCCTTGTAAATTTGTATTGTTCTTGTAAATGTGTTTTTTCGTATATGTCAACTTCTATTAGTGTTTCTATTATTTCAATTGCTATATCCTCTAATAAAAACATCCACATTTTTATATAAATGGATTATTATCATGTTATTCGATTATTATCTGGTGAATTTTTTAACAACATAGACCTAGTAGTTGTAATACATAGTAGGTACATAACATAGGATTTACACACATGATCAATCAACTTAGTATTATTGGATGACTAGATATATAAATAAATTAAATTTTAAAATAAATGATATCACATGAACACATTTTGAAAACATAAGTATCCATTCAGTTATATCCTTGATAATTACTCAAAGGTATACTCTAGGCTTCCTAGGGAATATAAGATAAATAAGGGTGATATCATACCCACAGTAAAGAGTATAATACCATGGAAGATTTCATATCATAATCATCATGTAAGTGATTTAGATGGAATAAATTAATACCTGGAGGCTTTAATAAATAGAAAACAATGATATTCTATATCCATAATGTAAATTAAAACATGGATACCTATGATAATTGATCTCAAATAGATGAAATACATAATATCAAATATTAAAACATGATATAATATCCTTGTTCCATGAAACTATCTTAATATGTGAAGAGTAATAAATTATAACCCAAACAATTATTTCTCAAGAAACCTGTAGATGGATAAAGGTGAAATATATTTATATGTCTCACCCTCAGCTAATTATGTCTTGTGCATTGACCGTAAAATTTATTAAGACCATTCATACCATTCACTATGAAGCCTCTTGATGAATAAAAATATATCTATCCCTATGATGATAAATAATAAAAATAAATACTTCCCCATTTAATATAATAATTTTTATATCAAATATAACATCCATTAATAATCTTATAATCCATGGGATATAGTTAAAGTTACTTGAAGGACCCTTGTCGATGATATATAGTGGTGTGTGTACTTTTAATGTGTTGGAATATCTATGAATGATAATAATTGTGTTCAATAGTATTCATTGGTTGGAGAATAAATAAATTTTAGTAAAACTTCTTCAGTATGGTCCCTAATTTTTTTTTAAATATTCAAAATCATATCCCTCAGGAGTGTCAATCCAGATGTGTTGTCTTAGACACACTCAAATTCCATCAAGGTGACGACTGATTCAACTTTCAACCAACCCTTTTAGCAGTGATTATCCCAATGTTCTTATGTACCACACATACATACACATTTATGAATATATACATGGATATATTTTCTTGGAAATTACACACACTATTAATCTACCTACAAATTGGATGGTTTTTCCCCAATGGAAAAGTATGATTTTTCCAATGGTTATGGTAACTCTTGAATAAAAAATAACATGAGGGAGGAATAACAAAATATAATTAAAAATACCTTAATCCCATTAGTAATATGTAAAAATAATTCAATGTAATTATGTTAACCATAAAAAACTAAACAGGTGCTGAGTATAACACAAGTCCCATGGAATGAAAATTGGGATAAAAAAACCCTACTTAATGTTTGGGTAAAAATTCAATCAAAATATCATGAAATAGAAGAAAAATAATCTTAAAATAAAAATAATAATATATTTTTATGATATAGCATCTCAAATTCTAATTATATGCAACTCATAATGGAAATTAGTTGTATAATACAAAACATGTCTCAAAGAGAGGAATTTGTAACAAAAAATCCACCCTCTTATGCTAACTATCATAAACACAATTGAACATACTGTAACAAAGACATTGAAATATTAATCACTAAATTAATTACCTTACTCATATCCATGTTCATTTATAGTCTTTATAAATAGTCATTACATATATTTATTCTACCAATTTCAATATTGGGTGTTTAATGTTTCGATTGTTTGTACAAGTTTCATAATAGTGGTGTCCATATTCATTATTATTTAAAAGTTAATAATTATTTGTCATTTAAGTTATTCTTATGGGTGTTTTATACTTATTTATGATGTTTTTAATTCTTTTTATTTTTGTTTTATTTTATATCATTGACGAGGAAATCAATAACAAACATATTTCTGTGATTTCTGATGATCAAAGTGTGTTTTGTTAATTAATGAATTAGATATCAATATACATTTCTAGTAAAGAAATAATTATTACTTTTTTTTATAGAATTATACCAATAATTATGTTCAAATAGTAACATATCATATAAATTCATTTTATTTTTCAATTATGCAGTTATATTGACCCAAACAAGAACATACCCTAATTTAGTGAACGATTAAGAGGTGGTTTTATTTAAATCATTATATGAGAGGAATAAGGTTCTTGTTTATTATTTCTGTGATATATCATATTTTTATGTAATTATAAGAATAATTAATTGATATGAAAATAAACATAATTTGAATAAAATATTTTCCTCTTTGCATATTTATTTTTGAGGATTTAATTAATGATTATTTTTTACTGATCAAATCAGAAAGCATTTGTAAAATATTTCAAACCAAAAACATTAATGATATCATAAAAATAACATATTTGTCATTAAATACATTCTAGGAACCATCGATGATGTGTAATGATGAAAAATATATTTCGTTGCTTAAGTGGGTGGTAGTCTGAACATATACATGAATGTCTATTTTGTTTTTATTTATGGATGTGATAGGTAAATATATAATTATTATAACATTAAAATAGTAATTTAAAACTATATAAATGATAATAATATCATTATATTGGTTTTTCTAGAATAAATTTAAATGAAATTAATTAATAAGAAAACTAAAATAGTTGATTATACTCACATTGGGGACATGAATATTTCTAGGAAGTGTCCTTAGAAATGAATTACTTATGATTGATAATTTTGGAATAATTTTTATTGAAAGTGGGATATGGTTTTAGGAGGATAAAATTTTATTATTTTATTTAATAATATTATAGTATAGGTGAGTCATGAAGTGATGGAATTATAACTCTTTTATAAGTGACGAGTGGTTTAGTTTTTGTGGGTAACCCTTACATTTTCAATAATGCAATGTTACTAAACTAGGTCAATGAAACAAGTGGATAGAGGTATGTATCGTTATTTTTTGTCAAAAATAACCTAAACCACTCTGTTTTGATACCTATTATTTTTATTTTTATTCCCTTTATCATTTACTTATAATGTTTTCCTTAATTTACATTTTCATTGGTTATTAATTTTTAACCATAAAAATCAATTTTAATGAATTTTACTTTTTGTTGAACCTTTTTACCATAATTGATAAATAAAATTATAAATCTCAAAACAATTTGATAAGAAAAACAAATTAAGGTGTGAAATTATGATATTAAAATAAACACACATAATAACCTAAACACATTTTTTTGAAAAATAATGTTTTTAAGATTGAAATTTATATATAAGATAAAATTATTTTAGATACTTATTTTAATGACATAAATTTATTCATTATAAAACAAAATGGATATATGGATTTTATGGTAATCCAAAACCAAATCTCAAATTGATAATACTTGATTGAAATAAAAGGATAAAAAGGGTTGTTATATTGAAGTAAATTTTAATTAGGTCTGAAAATGTTTACTACAATTTTTCCAAGTTCATGTAATATTTTCAAATATAAAATTTTGTCTTATATTTATATTTTATTACTTAAAAGGTATTTTAAACTTCTTTGTTATTGATATATAATTATTAATTAATAAATATTTAATTTTCTTTGAAAACCATATTTTTAACTAATAATTGAACTTTTAAAAAAAATATAAAAAACTAATACTAAGATAAACATGATTGGATGAATTCAAAAGAGAAGTTAATACGTAAAAATTATAGTTCTAAAAATCATCCGTTAAATAAATTCTTGAATAATGGACCTTTAGAGTTATTATTATGTTATCATTCAGGATGTGGAGCTTACCTGCTATGGTATGATATTAAGTATTACACTCTCATCGCCTTAAATAATTTCATCCTAAAAATTTGTCTATATATATGGGATATTTAACAAATATGGATATTTATTCCTCATAGATTATTCAGACACCTTTTTTGACTCTTCTAGTTTGTGATTTCTCCAAAGGGATTTCACCAATATAGTAATTTGATTATAAAATGCATGCTTTCTGATGTCAAGAATCTTAGAAAGCTAATTATTATAAGATAAGTTGGGATAAAGCATTAATCACCTAGATGTGAGAACATGCATTGGATCTTTCATGTATTTCCACAGCAATAAAACATGGAAGAAATCATGTACTTTTTAAAGAAGGAGATACATAACCAACTGATATTATATATGTAGAATTATTTCATGTTTTTAAAAAGTATCAATGTTCATAGGGTATAACTCTCCACATTAAACAAATCTTACAAATCCCTTATACAGTGAACTCTTCAAGAATTAATGATCCTAAAAATATAATTTATTGTATTTTATTTAATTATAAGAATATATAGTTATATCATATGGAATTATTTTAAATGATCCTAAATGACAGACTGAAAAATAATTTTTTTTATTTAAAAACCACTTTTTAGGAAAAAGTGGGAAACACATTACAAAAAATTACCCAGGTCAAGACAACATGGAACTGACCCTACCTAGCAACTACAATGATATGTTAAACCAGCACTTCCCAATACATCTCAACAATTTTTCCCATGTAAGGTTATACAATCTTCATACTAATGGAAATTCCATACCATCTCATTCATCCAAATCTAAATGGTCATATATAGATGAAGGCATCCTACTTTATAATCTTTTTCTAGCACTAATCCTCATTGATTACAGGTTTCTTCCACTACCAAAATTCAGAATAAAAAGAAATACCAACTCATCCTCATGTCCCACCAATATTAAATATCAAAATATATTACTCAAATACTAAATTCAAAAAGTCAAAAAAAACCATTGAACCAATCATCACGATTGATTTCTCTAGACTAGTGTCTTGAACTCACATACCAAAGAACCCTAAAGACCACTAAATTACCCTTCCATGAAGAGAATAGTGGAATCCAAGAACTAGAGCCAAGAACCCAACAAATAGAAATACGACATAATTCCATTGATGAGAAATACCAAATTCTTATCAACTGTTGGAAGAAAACAACACACATAATCCATGGACACGAACATTATAGGTACACACATTATCATTTTAGATAGAGGGATAAAAAAACAATTTAGTAAAAAAACATGAAAGAAAATTTCCACAATCACATCCAGATTCATAAATTGAGTCCATGAAGACCGTAAAAAAATCATGATTCCACCCACATTGTTGCCGATGGCCAGAGGATTAGACATTTATGATTAGAACTCAATTCCGGATTCATTAGATTTAAAAAAATATCTAATTTGGGATTGACTTCAACAGTGTAAGAACCTAAATAAATATTTCATCTTCAGACAACCTCGATTAGACCTAAGGCATGACACTCACTGAAGGAAAGGAAAACGTTGAAATAAAGCTTATTGAGTTCATATCTTTTCATTGTCTTTAACATATAATATATTAAGGAATACATGGAGTAAGATATGATCTAAAAATTTTAGTAATGTAATAAGGATTTGAATTAAGCAGAACACATGGGTTATAAGTCCCAACATGGTGACATAAAAAGGTTAGGATCCCAAGGAATCATAACATTGGTAACATGGGATCGTGTTATCAACAATTCATAAAATTGTGAAAATAACATAAAAAATGAAACATGAATGATTCTATGCTAACTAACAAGATCATTTCATATGGAATAGAATAATAAAAAGTGAATATCAAAGACCAATGCACATGGCAGACCATGTCCCATAAAGGAATCCAGTATAACCCCAGTCCTAACATGAAGAATCATGAGACTAAATATTACTAAAGGTGTTGGATCTATATATAATTGAACCCATATTAACATGTTCATGCAAATTTGTTCCACATTAATAATCATAAATAATGAATAATCAAATGGAATACCTATGGAATGAAATGGGTATCGTAATCATGCCATAAGGCATAAAAATATATGTTTCATAATGGTCTCTATGTAAGAAAGGATTTAAAATATAAAAATAAAATCATTAGTAAAAATGGGCATAAAATATTACAACTGATGTCAAACTTAATTTAAATCATGAAAAAACTATGTTTAAGAATCTTTAGAAATTAGCCATTTTAGTGTGGTTGAAGGGAAGAATTTAATGATTCTTTAAAATGGAAAAGGAATAATTGTTTGTAAAAAAATGAACCAAAATATCTTTTATGATAAATTTATTGATTTTTGGAAAATAGTTTTCGATAAAAAGAGACTATGGGGTGTAATTGAAATAGGGTAAGAAAAAGTTCCCTTTAATCAGGGTTGCTTATTAGGAGGAGTTGAGAAGAACACCTTATAAAACATGTATTTACCCATTAAAGAAGGAATAATTGTTCAAAAAAATATGTTTGTAATATTAATAAAAAAAATAAGAGTATTACTTAAGAATAATAAATAGTTACATTGGGGGTAAAGATAGAGTAATCATTACACAAAAGAAAAATGATAGTTTGGGGAGAACCCTTACCATGTGTTAGAAAGTCTTCAGCACTTGAATATAATGTATGGGATAAAAAAATTAGATCAATTAATTAAATTTTAAATAATCTATTATATACTAATTTTATATATTATAATTTTTATTGAGTTTATTTAAGGCCTTTTTTATGAGTTATGAGATTCAATTTCGACATTCTGGGAGCATTCATTTCCTTAGGGTTCTTGATTTGTTTACTTGTATACATGCAATGGAAATCATAAAGATGAGAATCATTTTAAAAAATCGAAATAATTTGTTATAAATTAACTTAAATAAAATTAAATATTTATATATATCATTTAGTTCTAGATGTGATGATGACTAATTAGATAAAACGTTAATGCTAACCATTTAGATTAGTTTGGAATTTTTTTGATTATCATGAACTAGTTTTCTTTTATATAATAATATTATGTATATATAGTAGTTATAGAGCATTTAAATAGTATTAATACATATATTATAATATATTTTAACCATAAAAATGGTTTTATGACCATCCTTGAAGTTGATATTGGAAATTGAAAACTCATCATCCTTGAATGAGATAAATCAACACATCATTGACAATATTATCATATTTGGAATAAAATTATAGGGGAAGATAATTAATGATGATTTATTCCATTTATAAATAAAATAAAATAAAATTATATTAATGATAATATAGTTATCGTGTCACTTGGATAAGAGTAGTTTAAGATAGGAAAATATAATAAAAGAGAATAAATGATGATGGTAGCGATTTTACCTATTAAATTCATTCTCCACGAGAACCTCCTTGGGGAACTTGAGTTTGATATTTTATAGAGAAAAAATAATCTTAGACATGGGAAAGAGGATTGGAAAGAGTATTGGGTAGAATTTAGACAATCTTAACGATTTTTAACATGTTTGGAGAAGAGGTGGTGAGGGATTGTATTTATTGTGCTGAAGATGGGTGTTTTTTGATTATTTTATTCATTTGTTTATTATTTTGGTTCTAGAGTGACAATAGTGTGGATATTGTGACAACATATAGTTACTATTTCATGAGATTTTTAACCAATGGTGTTTACATCATCACTACATCATCCATGAAATAAGAATTCAGGTATTTATCTTATACCATAAATTATTGTATTTCACTATTAAAAAATTAATTATTTTACAAAAATACATGAAATTAAGCCTAACCATTTTTTGATGAGTATAATTAAAAAATTTACACAATTTATTGAAAATAATTAATAAATATGAGGAATTTAATTTTTAATTAAAATAATCCTTTATTCAAAAAATACCAATTTTAAAATTATCACTGATTTAATAATAATTAAAAAGATTAATTAAGGTCTCATAAAATTGTATTTTAATCAAAATACAAAAAAAATAATTATTTATAAATCTATTTTATTAAAATAAATTTTATTTTAATGTTTTATATTAATTATAAAATTGTAAATAAACATTTATTTGTCATAAAAATATGAATCGTTAATTTATTTTGAATCATTTTTTACTTATTCCATGGTATAAATATATGAAATTCACATTTATAATATTTATAAATATAATATATAATTTCCTAGGTGAGGTTAATATTCAATTGGTTGGGTTACTATTCTTAACGGTCACATTACTATTCCTAAGGTCATTTTACTATTTCATTGGTTTAGGTTCATTAATTTATAGAAATAAGTCTTATTTCATTCATTATTCATTTATAAAGTTCATGTTATGTTATAGAAGTGATTTTATGTTATTTAAACTATGTGAATTAAATATTTGAATTGATATTTTAATGATAGAATATTAGGTCATTACATTTTTCCCATATGAAATTTTAGACTTGAAATTTCATTTTTTAAACTAATGTGAAAACTGGTGTGGGTAATTCTCTTTCATCACTTCCTATATTTCCCATATTTTCACTTCATATTCATAGTCTTTCCATATTACATGGACCATGTGAGTAGTCTTGTTGTATAGAAACTTATCTCTACAGTCCAAGATATTCACCGGAAGCTCCTTGTTAGAGAGTCCATTTTCAACTATACCACCTATGAATTCAGTACATGTGAGGGATCTAGTATGTACATCCACAATAGAGACACATTGAATAAATTGTGTACATGAGACATAGTTGGTGTGAGTATTATTCGATTGTCCAAAAGTCCGATTCGATCAAGTATCTCGAAGGGGCCTATGTACCTGTGACTTAGCATTCCTTTTATAAAAAATATCAGGATCCTTTCCCATAGAGATATGTAGAGGAATTCCATTTCACCATATTTAAACTACACATCCCATATATGATTTTCTACATATCTATTCTGTCATTTTTGGGTAGACTGAATATGATAATGAATGGTTCTCACCTTTTCTACCATCTCTTAAACTATTTTAGGTCTTAGCATTTTATGTTCATTAACCTCATCACATCATTCCGGTGTTTTGCATCATTTACCCTAAATGAATTTGTATTGATCCATTTAGATGATCAAGGAGATTCTATTATTGTGGTAGAACCTGAAAAGAAGCTCATGTTGGTCCCATCACCCCTTAATGTCTATAGAACAAGCTCTTAATATATATTCCAATTTCCAAATTTTCCATTTATATTGACTATTAGTTTGAGGATGATAAGATGTAACGACCCAAAATTTTTTTAATTGAAATTACTATTGATAAATTTAAAAGTCTTATTATGTAAAACTATTATATAATACATATTTACTTCTTTGGTTTTATTTTTTTGGATTACAAAACACTGTTAATAATTTTTATCATTGGTGATATAGTCGTTGAATGGTGATCACATAGTTAGTATAAATATACGGATTTAAAAAATCCAATTTACTTTAAAAAAATGAATCAATGAATTCATATAGTATAATTTCTCCATAAAAGCCCATTTGTTAAAGCTTGGAAAGGAGGTGGCGTCACTGGGATTTGATCTTGACCAAATCGAAGCCGAGATTCAACACATTAATCTTGAATAGAACCACCTACTGGAGAAGTGGAAGTTGATAGATATTACCACCTGAGCGATATTATCTTATCCACCCCAATATTTTTTCACCCTCACACACATTACCATTAGGTAATATGAGAGTGCAACAATGGGTCATGTGACAAGACCTTAACACTATGATTGTTGGCATTATTTTTGGTATAGAATAAAGAATATACATTCATTTCGGTATTGTTACTTTGTAAATAGTTTTTAAAGAACAAGTAGTATTTTTAGTTAATATTCAATTAAGTGATCTATTTTGATGAATTAATGGATTTTTTAATAAAATATTATTTTAATGAAATATTATTACTAAATTAATTTTTATTAAATATAAATGATTTTCTTATTTTTATGAATAAAATTTTATTTTTATTATGTTTTGAAAGCTATTTTTGTCAAAACCTATGATTTTTTTATAAATGTTGGTTTCTATTTTAAAATTAAAAATTCATATATTTAGAATTATTTTTAGATAAAAGTATATTTTTTTGGAATAAGGCTGTCAAAATTTTCCAATGGTGAATTTCTCATTATTTTTTGAGACAGTCAAATTTTTGGGAAGAGATTAAATACCGTTTATATATATAATGAGTTTTAGGACATCCTAATGACCCAATAGTGATGTAATAAAATTATAAAAATGTAAATTTTGGAAAATATATGTATTAATTTTAATATTTTGATTTTATATTTGTTTGATTAATTTTTTGGTGCCTTAATGAAGCCTACCAAACTTATAAAATATTTTAACTTTTGAAATTGATATCTTTCAGAGTGTGACTCACCTCCACATAAGAAAGCCTAATATTTTAAAAAAATTTCCATTGGCCTTATAAAATAATTTTTTTCACTAGCCTTTTAAAAAATAAATGGGAATAAACCATAGTTTTGTTTGTGGTTTTGATTAGTCTAATGTCTAGTGTCCAAATGCTAAATAATAAATAATTCCCTCTCTTTTCTTATATAAACCCACCCAAGAACCTGATTATCTTCACTAGAAACCCTCAAAGAAAGCTTCTAACCTAAAATAATCTCTATAAAATCCTTTCAAGGCTCCCTAATCTCCCAACAAGCCTCTCTCAAGCCCCTTCCAAGCCTTTGGGATCCCACATCCAAGAAAGTGATTTCTTTATTTTTTTCCAAATTGCATTATGTTGTTATGACATTTTATTTCTAATTAAAAATTTTGGGGTATGATTTTTCACCTCCCCCATACTTCTCTCCTTATGTTTAAATGAATAGTGACCCCTTTCCCCATCATTTGTGCCTTCCATGTACACCCGTTACTATGTGGAATTTTAATAAGGGATTTCTCTCTCCTCATTTACATTCAAGCAATTATTTTGCCTTATAAATCCAAATTCCATTAAATATGTTGGGACATATATATATATATATATATATATATATGACCCCTTACTTTTCATTTCATGTACATATGATTAGACACCCCTTTCTCTCTCATAATCCAATTTTATAAATTTTTATCACACACCATTTTGCTGTCGAAGTTGAACTGCATTTTTTAAAGCCAAAGTCATTGTGTAGTGAATAGAATTCCCATTACACTATCAAGGGTATAAATCATTATGAACATTTAATTCTGGATTATAGAGTTTCATGTATGAATTCAACATTCCTTTATCATGGAATATATGATAATGTTTAATGAATTCATTTTTTATATCCATGTACCACACTTATGCATGAAAAGATATGATTATGAAGGGTTCACCCTGCTAGCACTCCAATGCATTGGGTAAAGAATAGTATCATGATAAGTAAAGTGAAATTAGGTTTTACTCTTGATAATTCAAGTTAAATTATGGTTTAATCATGCTTAATGTGCAATTATCCTTGGATAATCATAAATCTTGTTAAATGTTGATGCCGCATTTCCATGTTATGATAATAATGCTATGTGATTCCTTGATGTTCATGATTATCTTGTGCTCCATTGATATTCCAATTCCATAACATGTAATAAATTATTCATGTGATTCCATTTTTACTCCCTTACAGAGATTTATAGCTCACCCTTTTCTTATGAATTCCCTCAGGTTATCCCATGCAATGCTAAGTACATAGGAATATTGAGGTCATGTAAAAGAAGGTTTCCCATAAAGATGTGTATTTAATTCATTAAGCTATTTTTTAATGATATTAATCCCCCAAAAAACTATACCTCTTTATTTTTTTGTTGTATCAATTGAATATTTAATGCAATAAATGATGTTTAACTGTGAAATAAGGAGTATAGTTGTAATAGTTGGTATCATCGGATATGTTTCTTTATTTTTTTGGATTAGGATTAAAAAACCATAGTGAAATCCATATGGATAAGATTAATTATTAAAAAAACCCTAAATTTGGGTGAGTTTTGAGTAAGTGGTTAATAAATAAAATACATCCTTCTCTGGATATGACTAGGTAGAGGTGGCTCGGGGACAAATGTATTTAAGGGTAAAACCCAAAAACACTACTTTGATCTAGACTCGAATGGGAACTAGTGCACCACAACAGTCCTTGATGGACTCTCAATTATGACACTCCCAGGGGATATTCATTGGTAAATTCATAAGTTTAGAATGAACAATTGTTAAGGTAGTTAAAAAATATTTCCCTAAAAATATATGCTGGGAATTAGATCATGGATAACAAAGATTGAATCCTAAAAAATTCATAAGTTATGAAAAAAAATAAATTTTTAAGTTATACCATTTTTTATTTGAATTCTCGTTTTACGTGTTACATATAATATTCCTTTTATTCCATCTAATGGATTTTAATAGGAGGACTCGGGCTAACAACCGATGAAAAGATCAATGTGATGAAAATTATAATGATATTCTAAATCAGATTGGTGTGGGAATCACAAACTTTGTATTGATACTCTATCTGTTAACTCATGCTTTGAATAGAAACATGGGTTAAGCGGAATGTTTAACTCCCCCGCCCCTCAAAAAAATAACAAGTCGTAATCGACAGCTTCATGAGACAAAGGGCTCCTACTTTTAATGGATCATTTGATACCTCAATAGCCGAACAATGGATCAACTCCATTGAGAAGATATTCTCCATCCTTAAATGCTCCAAACAAGAGAAGGTTCTTCTAGCTTCTTATCCTATGGATGGTGAAGCTGATCAAGTCTGGAAATTGACCAAAAATACAAAGCTTGAGGAGGAGATCGAGGGATTGGAATGGAAGGACTTCCAAAAAATGTTTGTTGAAAAATATTTTCCTCACATCCAATAAATAGTGATAGCAAGGGAATTCCCTTCCCTCAAGAAAAAAATATGAGGAATCCATTAGAGCGTGTGAGGAAAAAATCAAAAGGATTACCTGATTTGACTCCGTCTTTTCTCATTATACTTGAATACTAGGTTGATCGCTTCATTGTTGGGATAAAACCTAGACTACGGAAATCCACAGCGATCTGTGACTTCAAGAGCTATGAAGAAATTTTCTGATGCTCCCTCAAAGTGGAAATTGAGGCCGGATAATCCTAGGGGTATCACGGGGATAATAAAAGTATGGTGGACTTTAATTCTGGAAGTCTGATGGATCAATCCAATGGTGATAACAAAATATAGCACCCCACCTTCCATTGGTGTGGAAAAAATTACCCTAGAAATTGCCTCAAAGGGATGAGAAAATGCTTTAGGTGTGGAAGAGAAGGGAACCTGGACATTTACTAACAACAAGAAAAACCCATAACTGTGAAAGTGGAGAGAAATGAACTATTCAACCCTCAACACATTGTTCATTTATACAACTATAATGATCTAGGGAAATTTGAAAACCTGTTCCCTAAGATATGGGTTTTCAGAGGCAACCAAGAACCACCAAGGCACCAAGGGATAGTTTTTGTCCTTAGTACCACCGAAGAGAACCCCAAAAAAAAGTGATGAAAAATATGCTAGTTACTCATTCAAGAATAGTGAATGTACTTTTTGATTCTAGTTCTATGCATTATTTTACATCCCAAATGTTTAGTAGAACAATTTCGTCACATACAAAAATCATGTGTGTAAAGATGTCGATGAGGAAGGTAAATGGGGACGTCATTCCATCCCATGAATATAACTCCTCCCCTATCATAATTTGTGGATTGAACTTCCCAAATATCCTTTTCAAACTCCCTCTAATGGAATTTTATGCAATTCATGGAATGGATTGTCATTCCTTATCTATATCCAACATAAATTTCTATGAGAGAGAAATCACTCTCTATATAGATAATCACCCCTCGATTTTATACAATTTCAAGGAGGAGGATGAATCTTCCTTAGCACCATAATCTCAATCACGGATATTACGGACATATGATCACACATATCTGGATCATATAATTGAGTCTACAGAAGAAACAATCGTTGTAGACATGCCTATTGTGACGGAATTTGATGAACTGTTTCTCAAGGAAATTTCTCATCTTACTCCATGAATATATGTTTTATTCTCATTTGATCTTATACCTGGGGAGTTAGAAATATCCAATACTTCATATAGAATGGATTTTGTGCAGCTTGAGGAGCAGAATAAACAACTATAGGAGAATCTGGCTAAAGGGTTTATATGACCAAGTGCTTCCGCATGGGGAGCTCATGTCTTCTTCATCAAGTCGAAGGATGGGTCAATGCACCTTTTCTTTGATTATAGTCAGCTCAAAATAATCATGATAAATAACAAGTATTTTCTACCAATAATTATTTTCTTATTGGATCATCTACATGGAGCACAACAATTCTCCATGGTGGATCTGAGGTTGGGATATTA
The DNA here is from genome assembly GCA_963277665.1 of Viscum album. Classification (NCBI taxonomy): domain Eukaryota; kingdom Viridiplantae; phylum Streptophyta; class Magnoliopsida; order Santalales; family Viscaceae; genus Viscum; species Viscum album. The sequence goes on from OY728159.1 coordinate 1,225,688,089, forward strand.
TCAAGTAAGGGTGAAGAAGGGCGATATCCCCAAGACTGCTTTCCATACAAGAAGCATGAACCCTGAATTAATATTAATTCCTTTAGGACCCACTAATGATCTGGAAATATTCATGGGCTTGATGATTGGAGTCTTTATGGATTACCTTGACAAATTTTTGGTAGTCTTTATAGAAAATAGTGTAATATACTCCAAAACCAATGAGGATCATGAGGAGCATCTAAGAACTGTACTAGAAACCTTGTGAAAGGAGAAGCTATTTGCAATGTAAAACAAGTGTGAGTTCGGGTTAAAGGTGGTATCATTCTTGGGACATATCATCAAATGTAATTGGATATCTATGGATCCCTCCAAGATGGTTATAATTGAGGGATGTCTGAGGCTAACATTAGTAACAAATATATGTAGTATCCTGGGGTTAGATGGATATTATCACTGATTTTTTAAAAATTTCTCACAATTTTATATCCCGCATTCTAAGTTTACTTATAAGGTAGTAATGTTATCTTGGAGTGATGAATACGAAGAGAGCTTAATGGAGTTGAATCAGAGGATTATGACTGCACTCATACTCACACAACCAACAAGTGGAGAACATTTTGTGGTGTTTAGTGATTCTTTGATGAAGGTATTGGGCTGTGTGTTGATACTAAATGAAAAATTAATTTCTTATGATTCAAAGAAATTAGAATTATCAGAGAAAAACTATCCAACACATGATCTGGATTTGGCTGCAGAAATATTCATATAGAAAATTCTATGGCATTACCTCTTTGGGGAGAAGTGTGAAATATATACAGATCACAAAAGCCTCAGGTATATATTCACACTAAGAAAGTTGAACATACCCCAACAAAGATGGTTGGAGATGATCGAATACTATGACTGGTCCATCCCTTAACACCCTAGGAATGAAAAAAGGTGGTAGATACTATAATTAGAAAGTACCCAATGATTTCTTCATTGATGATAATTAAAAAGGATCTAATCTAATTAGATTTGATGAATATGAACATTAGAATCATAAATAACGGAACAACATTAATCATTTCAAAAATTATAGCTCAACTATCTCTTTTGGAATGGTTATAGGATGCATAAAAGGATGGTGTGGGAATTCAAAGAATAGTGGAAACTATCAGAAAAAGGAAATCATTGGAATTTAAGGTTATTGAATAAGGAATTAGGAGACTTGGGAAATGACTACGTGTTCTATCAGGTATGGTGTTGAAGAAAGAACTCTTGGATGATGAACATTGTTCAAACCTCTCTATTCACCCAAGAAACACAAAAATTATCGATATCTCTGATGGGAATTGTTGGTGGGATAACATGAATAAAAAGATTATTGATTACACATCAAAGTTCCTTGTATGTCTTTAAGTGAAGACAGAGAGGCATACATCTAATGGGATGATTAAACTGTTACCCATACCATCATGGAAATAGGATAACATCACCATGGACTTTATCACTGGACTTCCTAAGATATCCAAATGAAACAATTCTATTTGGGTTGTTAGGGATCATCTTAAAAAGACTGCACAATTCATTGCAATTTGGGAAGATTTCTCATTGGATCAACTAGCACATATATATATTAGAGAAGTGGTTAGTATACATGGAAAACCACTGTCTATTGTATCTGATTGAGATCCAAGATTCACCCCTATGTTTTGGAAGAGTCTTTAATATGCTCTGAATACTAAGCTAAACATTAGTACAACTTATCATCCTCAAACTAATGTCTAATCTGAGTGGAATATCCAAACACTTGACGATATGTTGAGAGCATTCTCAATGGACTTCAAAGGGTGATGGGATCAACATCTTCCTCTGGTTGGGTTCTCTTAAAATAACAGTTTCCACTCAAGAATCCAAATGGCTCCTTATGAAGCCCTTTATGGGAAGAGGTGAAGAACACAAGCATGTTTGGATGATGTTGGGGAGTGAAAACCCCTAGGTCCAGAAATATTAAAAGAAATAGTGGAGATGGTTAAATCCATCCAATAGCACATTAATGCAGCTCAGATTCGACAAAAGATCTATTATGATAATCATCGACAAGACCTAGAGTTTGATGTCAGAGACGTGGTATTTTTCGGCATATCACCGTGGAATAAAGAATATAAATTCATTTTATTATTGTTACTTTGTAAGTAGTTTTTAAAGCCCAAAATAGTATTTTTAGTTAATATTCAATTAAGTGATCTATTTGGATTAATTAATAGATTTTTGAATTAAATAATATTTTATTAAAATATTATTACCAAAGTAATTTTTATTAAATATAAATGATCATATAATTTTTATGAATACAATTGTAATTTTTATTATATTTTGAAAGTTGATTTTGTCAAAACCTATGAATTTTCCATAAATATCATTTTTTATTTTAAAAGTAAAAATTTAGATATTTACATAATCATATAGATAAAATGAATATTATTTTTTAATCCAGACATTGAAATTATCCAACAATTAGTTTTTCATAATTTTCTATGATAGTCATATTTTGGGGTGAATAGTAAATACCATTTAAATATATAATGTGTTTTATGACATCATAATGACCCAATTGTGATGTAACAAAATACTATAAATAGGATTTTAGGCCAATATATGTTTTACCGTTAAAAAAATTTATTTTTTATTTGTTTTATAAATCTTATCGTGCCTTAGTGGACCGCCGAGACTTATAAAACATTTTAACATTTTTAAATGATTTTATTGAGAGCGTGACTCACCGCCACATATTCAAGCCTAATATTATTAAATGTCCAGACATTGGCCTTATAAAATAATATTTTTTCCAATCCTCTTTCGCACATACCATGGATAAAACCATGGGTTGGATTGTGGATTTGATTAGTTTAATATGTGGTGTCCTAAACCAAATTAATAAAGAATTCTCTCTCTCTTCCTATGTAAACCCCAAGCTCCCACTTCTCTTCACTAAAAACCATTGGATCACATCCCCACCAAGACCACCTCTCTCTAAAATCCTTTTAAGGAGCCCAAATCTCCCATGAATCCTCTCTCAAGTCCCTCCCAAGCCATTGGGATCACACTTCCAAGAGAGGGATTTCTTTCTTTATCGTTTTTGTCCAAATTTCATTATGTTTTTATGCCCTGTTAATTTCAATTACAAATGTTGTGGTATTATTTAAAACTCCACATACTACCCAACATATTTTTTAATGATGAGAGACCCCAATCTCTCTAATTATTTACTTCCATGCACACCCATTACCATGCCAAAATTCAATAAAGGATTCTCTCTCTTCATTTACATTCAAGAAATTATTTTGTATTATGAATCTAAATTCCCATAAATATGTTAGAAATTGTATCTATTGGACCCATTACTATGAATTTAATGTAAATATTATTATATACTTTTTTATATATCATCAAAAAAAATTATGAATTCTTATGACACATCGTTATGCTCCCAAAATTGCACCGTGATTTTCCAAGCCACAATCATTGTGTAGTGAATACCATACAAATTTATCTATCACGGGTATTCACATTTATGCACATTTACATATTGATTATATAGTTTCATGTATTAATTCCACATTCCTTTTTCCTGGAATAAATTATGATGTTTAATGAATCTATTTTATATGATCCATGTGGCACACTTATGCATGAAATGAAATTATTAAGAAGGATGTGCCCTGATAGAGCTCCAATGCATTGGGTAAAGAATAGTAAAATGACATATCAAGGGAAATTAGGGTTTACTCATTATAACTTAGGTTTAATGAGGGTTTAATCTTTTCCATGTTCATTAAACCTTGACACAAGAAAATATCATGGTAAATATTGATGCCACATTTCCCTATTTTGATAATCACACTATATAATGATTTTATGTTCATGTTTCTGTTGTGAAACATTGATATTTATATTTCCTAACATTTACTATATTATTCATGTTATTCCATTTTTACTCTCTTAATAGGATTCACATCTCACACTTTTCTTATGCATGTCCTCAGGTTTTCCCATACAATTTTATGTATGAAGAAATGTTGTGGTCATATAAAAGAAATTTTCAATAATGGTATGTTTTTCATACTTTAAGTTGTTATTTAATGTTACTAACCCCAACATAAACTGGACCTATCTATATTTTCAATTGAATCATGTGAATATTTTATACAATAATTCATGTTTTAGTGTGTAATAAAGAGAAGGGTTGTTATATAAGCCATACTGAAGTTCATCTTAGTGTTTAGATAATACTGGAGACTTTTTCCATGCATGGATGTTAATATTAGATCTCGATCAGATACAATCTATAGTGTTACTCCATGAATCCTCACCACTTAATTTATTTATATTCATTTATGTTTATTGATTGATATGTCTTCTAGAATTTCAATAAAGAGTGCTTTATTTGTAAGATGACTGTAAATGGTACATATAGAATTATTTCATCTCGATGTATTTGGAAGTTATGTGAAAATGTCTAGGATGATTTCTTCCAAATTCCATGTTATTATGGGTAATTGTTGCATCATCATCTCAGACATTTTACTTTCAAACTTCACATGCTGACATATCGATAACTTTTATGTACACTCACCGATATCTTTCTCTATATTATCCCACCAATAGTTCTCTCATAGATATCAATAAATGTTTGTACTCCCTAGGTGATTTTAATATGTTGTGATATATACATAACTTATAAGATCTTTATTTATCTCTAGATTGTATGGTACACATAGTGTAGGCCCAAATATCACTACTCCTTCCTCATCCATTTTGAAAAATGAGTATTTCCCATTTCTAATATCTTCCACATTCTTTTGAAATTATATATCATTTATTTTTGGAATCATTTATCTTTTCTAGGGGGGATGGTAGAGAAATTATTTGATAAAGGATTAATGATTTTTCTACGTTAATTATTCTTATATCCATCCTTTCTATGTCTATTAATATTTTACCCTACTCAATTCTCATCATTAACCTTTCTACTTAAAGTATATTCCACTATATTTTCTTTACCGGGATAGTAGTGGATCTAGAAATCAAAATATTTTGATGGGAATTTAAAATCTCCACCAGCTCATATTAATCTCCTTTTATGTGAATATATTTTTAATGATCCCATTATCAATATATATATTACACTACTCCCTGTAGTGATAGTGAAATCTGATTTTTAGTAAAACAATCACATCTTCCAACTCAAGATCATTGATATGATAGTTTTTATCAGGGATTTTCAACTTAATTTAGCATGAAGATATCACTTTATAATTTTTCATCTATACACATCCTAATCCCCTATTTTAAAAATTTATGTACCCCAAAAATAGTTCGCCACTTGTTGGTTGTGTGATTACTAGTGTTGTGATAAGTCTCTTTTTAATCTCTTTGATGTAGTCTTCACATTCACAAGTCCAAAAAAACATCAGTCCCCTCTGATTTAGCATGGTAAATGGGATTTACAATCATGATATGTTCTTCAAAAATCATCTTTAATAACTTGATGAACAAAGGAAACTACAAATATCTATTACATATGTTGTAATGAGCCACTATTTAATTTCCTTTAACTTGGAAGGGTCTACATATATTATCTTTATAGTGATATTATTCCCCATGAATGATAATTTCCCCATCTAGAACTCAAATTTAATAAACTTTTCATATACTTTCTCCCTTCTAAAATTATTTAGATCGAAAATCAAATGCTCCTTGTGTTCCTCCATTCTCTTAGATTATATCATATTATCTTCCATAAATTCAATAAAAAAAGTTTCAAGGTAATATATAAATAATCTATTCATTAAGACTATGAATATTGATAGGGAGTTAGTGATTCTGAATAGAGTCACTATTAACCCATAACTTCCATTGCTCATTCAAAATTCAGTATTGGGAATATATTCACTCCTCAACATTAATGTCATGACCCCCTCAAACCAAAGATGCCCCTTCCGAGCTGAAAATGGTGAAAGGGAGATAATGACCCTCGAGTTCTGCCTTCAGTAGGCCCCAGAGTGGTGACTAGCAACAAGGGTATGAATTTTCACAAATATGGGAGGCATTACCCTTTTTATTATTTAAGATCAAGAAATAAGATGAGTCAAACACCAAAAGGAAAAAGAACAAGTAAATGAAAATAAACCCAAACCAATCCCACATGCATGTTTAAACAATTCTGAAACAAAGCACAAGTATAAGAAAACTCAAAAGTGCAATACCAAAAGAAACAAGAGTACAAAAACTGCAACAACTCCAACTTTCCCAACTAGTAGGGTCCTACACGGGCCTGGTAGTCCTCCTAGAAACCTGAAAGTAAATGTAAGGTGAGCATACTAGTATACTCAGTAAGGAAACCTAAAGCTCTCGTGCACAGGTGGGGAGACATCTTAATGTACTGTGAGAACAACAGAAGAACCAAAACCTAGCAAGGAATTATATCCACCCAACCTCACCAGCCATGCTCACCAAAACCGAAAATAACGAGTAGTAGTATATAAGAATAATATTATTGGGTACCAAACATCATTTCCGCCACTAGTTAGCTACTCTTCCTAACAGTGAATGTCATGATGATACCACACTCTTCCTGCCCGCACACACCTGGGCCACACAAACCATATATCTGGCATGCACACACTTAGGCCTCACAAACCACATATCCCGCCATCACACACCTGGACCCCACAAACCACAAATCCTGCCCACACACACATGGTCCTCTCATACAACATATCTCGCCCGCACACACCTCGGCCTCACAAACCACATATCCCACCTGCACACACCTGGGCCTCACAAACCACATATCTCATCCCCGCTCGAACACACCCGAGCCTCATCTCGAAGATTCATAGGAACAGTAAACCTACCGAAAGATTCTTGGTATAAAATCACACCAATCGAAACCTACCCAAAGTGTCTTTGGTGTAAGGTCACCTCAAGACATCACAACCTATGGAAGAAGGAGTAATAAAGAGCTAGTAACTAAGGTGAGAACACCCTCTCCCATGAAATGGGAGTGGTCGGCACTAAGTGCTAAATATGGGTGGGGTGCGATAAAACACAGAGATACAGATACATATTTTTATACCAAACACACAGCCCAACATATGGCTTCTAAATAGAGAAACATAGCACGTTCCTCGACACTGCTACTACGAAGCATGCATACAAAAAACAAACCCAACCCCATTTAGGTTTTCATGTTTCAACAATATTAGTTTATTAGTTCCTTAACTACTGGAGAAATTATCAAACCAGATTAAGCATTTTGTAGAACAAAACCCCGCCAACCACAAATCAAGTTAGATAGAACACAAGCAACACAAAACCAAACTTTTTATCATCAATCAATCCCCATTGAATTTTCCCGCATTTAATTCATTTTCGTCCCCCATAGTTCATTTATCAACTTTACACTTTCTTTTAATATCACAACTCATTACTACAGCCCCGCTGCCACTATAACCACATCTCCACAGCCGTATTACAAAACAAGGATTTTTCCACATCATTTCCCATTTAATATCATTTATCGCAGCCCCTATGCCCATACTATTTTTAATAAACTAGGATTCCACCCCCCCTTTTAACACACCACCTAACCAAACCAACACCCACATGTTCATTATTCCATTTTGTTCAACTAGAGTGATCTCACAAGGGTTCCAAATATTTATTTAATCAGCCAACTTTACGTGATTAACAAATTTCCATATTCAACAAGGTTTCCATAAAACGGTCTAGAAAGATAGGGAAACATTTAATTGTGCAAGCAAAGGCCCCCAACGACCATTATTTTCAGTAGGCATAAGCCTATTCAATTCACAACATAACAATAGGATAAAAAATGATAAACATAACAACCTTCCCCATCATCATTATTTAAGCTAGTTATTATCTTTATTTAAACTGGTTCAACTATTTCACCTCAAAGAAAGTGGACACCCATCCCACATGATGCACAAATTAGAGAGACAAAGGTAAAATCCCTACCTCAAAGGTTTTTGATGAAAACAAAATGGTCGGAGAACGCACATGAAACCAGGTCAATTCCCCACGAATATTCTTTAGATATCCTCCCCTAACACAACCAATACCAAAGATCTTCATATTAGACATCCACATGCTTAGATATACCCATAATGGGAATATGTATAAGAAACCAAGAGAGTAGGAGGAGTAGATCTAAGAAAACAAGCAATAATGAGAACATACCTTAAGGAACCGGCTTCGATTTGTCAAGAAAAGCCTCCGGGTCACATCCAAAACGCTTGGGAGAGGTTATTATGCCTCTAAGGAAGGGTAATCCTGATTTATGGCCGCTTAGGGGCTTAAACGAACCATTTAGAGGAAAAATAGGTCAGATCCATAATTTTAGGATCTAACATTAAGTTCCTGCACGGTTAGTCCGCACGGTTTAGCAAACCATGCGCTAACCGTGCGTTAGCTTCTGCCTCGCCAAACACTCCTCCCTTAGTTAGTCCGCACGGTTATGAAAACCATGCGCTAACCATGCATTAGCCACTTCCGCCAACACCAACCTGGAACGGTTTGGCTGCACGGTTTAGCCAAACCATGCGCTAACTGTGCGAAAGCTATTTCTCTTAGCTCTCTTTAAAAGTCTACCCAAACGCACCACCAATGAACGTTGACCTCCTAGCACACCTCCAGCACCGAATTTCATAATGGAATGGACTGGAGAGGTCCATTCTATTACACTAGATACCTCATAATACATTATCATCCTTAATAATTCAAAACCAACCCAGAGGAACCCAACAAGTTACCTCTTAGGGCTCTTGTTATAACAGGAACCCAACCAACAACCCTAATCATAGGTGTTATGAATTCATTCTCCTATCTTGAGATATTATCCGATTTAGTGATCACTGACTCACCTGCATGAATTGAATAACATCTGCATTAAGTCATCTCAATTAAGAATTGTGTCTTCCAACTTCCATATATTATGAATTTTCCAACTTACACAGCCCCCAACACCGCACAACCAACAAACTGCCCGAACACATGGATTTGTTAATCCCTTCTCACATGTCGAGATATTATCCGCTTTAGGTGGAACTGACTCGCCCGAACGGGTTCAATCACATCCACATTAATGCGTTTCGATTAAGGATCAGGTTTTTCCATTTCCCCAAGCATCCATACATGTTACACTGTTCCAGAGAACAAGGAAACAAAACCTCTCACAACCGACAATCCAAGCATTCCATATATCAAAGGTACAAAGTATTATATCAAAAAAATCTCAGAAGAACAAAGAAAAACACAAGTCTAAACAACTCTCTGTATTGAGCGTGCATCTGAGCCTCCTGCTCCCAAGTTCTCTCATTGAGGATTCCATGCATGCACAACACCCGAACCAAGGCGATGGTTCATTCACGGAGCACCTTCTCTTCATGATCCTCGATTCTGATAGGTCATTACTCGAAGGTCACATCATCTCCCATATCTAAAACTCCCTAGTCGAAAATGTGAGAGTCGTCGTGTAAGTACTGACAAAGCTGGGAGACGTGGAAGACGTCATGAACCTTCTCCAACTGGGGTGGCAGGGCGAGCTAATATGCCACCTCACCGACTCACCTCATCACCTCAAATGGTCTGATGAACCTAGGGGAGAAATTACTCCCCTTCCCAAAACTCTGATGCCCCTGTCTAGGGGAAACCTTCAAGAACACATGATCTCCCACCTCGAACTCCAAAGTCCTACTTTGAAGATCAGAATAAGACTTTTTTCGGTCCTGACCCGCTTTCATTCTCCCACACACAATCTTTAATTTCTCTGTGGTCCTCTGTACTACCTCTGGCCCAATAGCACCTATCTCACCAACCTCTTCAAAAAAAATGTGTGAATGACATGGTCTTCCATACAAAGCCGCAAACGGTTCCATGACAATAGTATAGTGGACACTTTTTTTGTAGGAAAACTCTACTAAAGGAAATTGTTGCACCCATGATCCTCTAAAATCCAGAATGCATGCTCGTAGCATGTCCTCCAACGTCTGGATAGTTCGCTCTGTCTGCCCATCGGTCTGGGGGTGAAAAGCAGTGCTAAGGCGTAGCTGGGTGCCAAAAGCATGCTATAACCCCCTCCAAACTCATGAGGTAAATCGAGTATCCCAATCTGAGACGATAGTCTTCATAAATCCATGAAAATACACAACCTCTTCTACGTACCTATGTGCTAAGGTACTCACGGGTCGAACTCCTTAATTGGTAAGAAGTGAGCTGATTTCGTCAGTTGATCCACCACTACCCAGATAGTATTATAACCACCTTGAGATCTGGGTATTCATGTGATGAAGTCCATTTAGATGTCATCCCATTTCCACTTGGGGACATGTAAAGGATGCAACAAAGCACTGAGGACATGATGTTCAGCCATTACTTGTTGACACACTAGGCACCTAGCCACAAACTCCACGACATACCATTTCATCCCAGGCCACCAAAACTGTTCCCTCATCCCTTGGTACATTTTTGAAACTCCTGGATGTACCGCCAAGGATGAACTATGGAAATCACTGAGAACTCCCTCACACATCGCCTCTGGAACAAACAACCATCCATGAAAAAGCATCCAATGTCGGCTGTCCTCTGACCAACCTTCTAGAGCATTTCCCTGATCAATACGATCCTGCATTATTTCCGACTTGTAGTCTCCCCACTGAGACTCTTCCTCCTACTACAACAAGGAGTACTGCACCATAATCTGAAAAAAATATCCTCTAACACCCTCTACCCTTGCATACAAGTTCAAGTGAGGCAACTCTCCCATCGTTTTCCAAGAATCCGTGGATTCCTAAACCACTTCTTTATGTGACTTCCTACTTAGGGAATCAGCGACAATGTTTCATTGACCTTTAGTGTAAGAGATCTTGAAGTCATATTCTTGGATAAAGTCAACCCATCTCCACTTCCATAAGTTCAGGTCACGCTGGGAGAAGATATAACGTAAGATCTTGTGATCTGAGAAGACCATGAAGCGCTCCCCAAAGAGGTAATGTCACCACAAATTTAGTTCGAACACTACTGCTGCAAGCTCTAGGTCATGGGTGGAATAGCTACACTTATGAGGGTGCAACTACCTAGACCCATAACAAATCACACCCTTCTTTTGCATCAGTACGCACCCCAAATAAAGGCCATAATCATCACAAAAAACCTCATACAACATCCCTTACTCTGGAAATCTAAGTACTGGAGCACAAACCATATTCTCCTTCAGGTAGTCGAAGGCTTTCTGGCACTACTCGCTCCATAGGAAGACATGGTCCTTCCTATTCAAAGCTATCAATGGAGCAGAAACTCGAGAGAAGTCCAAAAAGAACCATTGCTAATAACTTGCCAACCCCAGGAAACTACGAACTTCTATAACGAACATGGGTAATGCCCATGAAACAACTGACTCCAACTTTTATGAGTCCACTAACACTCTATGGTGATACACCACGTGCCCAAGGAAGTGTACTTCTTGCGTCAAGAACTTACACTTTGACAGTTTCCCATAAAGCTGGTGGTGTTGAAGGACTTCCAAGACTTCCCTGAGATGCTCGACGTGCTCCTCCTCTAATCTTGAGTAGATCAAGATGTCATTGATAAAAACAATGACAAACCGGAATAGAAACTCTCGGAAGACAAAGTTCATAAGTCCCATTAACAAAACTAGTGCATTCATAACTCCAAACAACATCACTACAAACTCGAAGTGCCCATACCTGCACCTGAATGCCGTCTTCAGGATGTCACTGTCCTTTACCCTCAGATGATGATATCCATGTCGTATATCAATCTTAGAAAACCAACCTGCTACCCTTAGATGGTCGAAGAGATCATATATCCTTGGAAGGGGGTAACATTTCTTGACCGTTACCTGATTCAACCATTGGTAGTCTATGCATAGCCTGAGACCACCATATGTCTTCTTCACAAACAAAAATGGAGCAGCCCATGGCGACATGATGGGTCGAACAAAACCATTCTCCATCAGATCGTAAATCTGAATATGCAACTCACACAACTCCGAAGGTGTCATACGATAAGGGGCCATCGAAATAGGACAGGCACCAGGCTGTAAGTCTATCTCAAACTCAATGTCACGTCGGGGGGGGGGGGGGTAGAGTTGCAACCTCCTCGGGAAAAACATCGAGGAACTCACCAACAACCTATGGAAAATCCATCATACCCGTATCAGCTGAACCCACTAATAACTGGCCTAACAAATAAAGGGTAGTATTCACATGTCGACCTCCAACCTGATAGCTCCTCTCGCCAACAAAAGCTACACACTGCTATCCACATCGGAGAAAATGACTCATCTTTGGAAGCAGTCGATAACAACACTAACAGAAAACAACCAGTCAATGCATAGGATGACATGGTATGGCTGCATCTGTAGAAAAAGAAGATCCCCACTAGATTGATGCGGTCCCAACGTCAGCCCACATCCCCAGAAAACACAAGACACACAGGTCTGACCTCCAACTAGTGTACTCAGCACCAGGGGTATGTAAAGTCTCTCTACGTCTAGACCCAAATCATGGGCTAGACCGGGTGAAGCAAAGGAGTGAGAATTTCCCGAATCGAACAAACCAAAAATGAGAGTACTGAAAAAACAAATTGTACCTCGCACCACCTCTGGTCCTGCTAGAGCTGCCAACTCTGCTGTGTGCAACTGTCCACGCCCAGCTTCTCTTCCTCTCTGATGTCGACCACCTCCCCAACAATGCCCTTGTCAAGGACCTTGAGGATCACCCTAAGGTCAGCCTCCTCCTGCAAATTCTGCCCTCGGAGGAGCAAGGTCCTGCTGCTACAGGAAGGGCCTCGACGACAACTGGTGCTGCTGAGGTGGGCACTTAACTTGCCCACCTCCACCGTACTGATCTCAGGTTGGGCACTGACTCTGAATGTGCCTGAGAACTCCGCAAGAGAAACACTTCAGTCCTAGGCTCGTGAAAAAGGTACGAGGAGTCAATGATCTGAACTGGAACTGCTGGGGCCTACCCCATACTAGCCTAAATCTGGAAGGAGATGTCGTAGGAGACCTACTGCTGACTGCCTTCCCCTTTGACGAACCCGGATGGATCCCATATCATGTTGCACCTCCCTACGAGTGCATCCTCACTACAACCTCTTCCTTCTTCTATACTTCCAAGTATGTTGGGAGTGTGAAGGGGGTGATAACATACTAGAGCGAAGGATAAAGAGCCTCCTCCAAACATCTCACATGAGACTCTTCTTTCGGAAAGCGATCTGGAGAAAACCATAGGAGAACCTTGAAATTGATCCACAATTCTCATACTGACATACTCCCCTGATGGATGTAGAGTAACTCCTGTTGCTTCTTTGCCTTGATCATGGAAGAAAGGAATTCCTCTCGGAACTCCTTCTCAAAGTCCGCCCACAGAACCTCCGCCTTTGACCTCTTCCCGAGGTAGAGCGTCCACCACTGATGCGCCACACCTCTCACCTGACTGACAACTAGGGGAACCCAGTACACCATCGGAGCACGAATCAAAGTAAATGTGATCCCTAGCTCCTCAAGACACGCCTCCGTCTCCATATCCGAAGTAATACCCTCGTACTTCTTGAGGGTTTGTCACTGGAAAGAACAGAGAGTCTTCTACCACTGATCATCTTCTTCCTCTTGGTGAATCCTCAGTTGATTGACCACCTAAATCGGCTGGGCCATGACTCTATGAGTCACCTAGGGATGAAATCCAGGTGCCATAGCTGTAAGGTAAACAATGATCGCCTAAGCCCAAGTAGGAAGGAAATTTCTCAAGGTTTCATTTTATCAATTTATTTCAATTTCTTTCCCAGAACACCCAAATCATGTAAAACACAAACATGATGATGGATGTAACATCCCTCGGATCTCTACCCTGCAATCAATGTAGTCTCAATTGGTCTTTCAGTAGGCTCAGAGTCCTTGCATCGGATCACAGGGGGCCCTAAAATCCCATGTCCTAGCCGGTCTTTACTGGCCTATGTCATGCACCAAGATCACCTAACATTGTTTCCCTACCATCCCATGCAATCCTCACTGTGCCTAACTCTAGACTCCATCCTATCTCTCAACCATCATCCTCTGATACCCTTATGTCACTACCACCCCCCCCCCCACCAAAGATTCCCCATCTGAGCTGGAAATGGTGAAAGGGAGATAACGACCCCCGAGTCCCGCCTCCAGTAGGCCCTGGAGTGGTGAATATCACCAAGGGTATCAGTTTTCAAAAATATGGGAGGCATTAACCTTTTTATTATTTACGATCGGGAAATTGGATGAGTCAAACACTAAAAGGAAAAGAAACAATTAAATGAAAATAAACACAAACCCATCCCACATGCATGTTTAAACAATTCTGAAGCAAAGTAAAAGTACATGAAAACTCAAAAGTGTAATACCAAAAGAAACAAGTGTACAACAACTACAACAACTCCAATTGTCCCGACTAGTAGGGTCCCGCATGGCCATGGTAGTCCTCCTAGAAACCTGAAAGTAAACATAGGGTGAGCATACATGTATACTTAGTAAGGAAACCTAAAGCTCTTGTGCACAGGTGGGGTGACATCCTAATGTCCCGTGAGAACAAAAAAAGAACCCAAACCTAGAAAGGAATTCTATCAACCCAACCTCACCAGCCACGGTCACCAAAACACAACACAACAGGTAGTAGTATATAAGAAAACGAGTATTGGGTACCGCACACCATTTCCCCCCACTAGTTTGCTTCTCTTCCTAACGGCGAATGTGCTGACGCTACCACACTCTTCCTACCCGCACACACCTGGGCCTCACAAACCACATATCCCGCCCACACACAACTGGGCATCACAAACCACCTATCCCACCCGCACACACCTGGGCCTCACAAACCACATATCCCGCCTGCACACACCTGGGCCTCACAAACCACATATCCTACTCACACACACCTGGGCCTCACAACCCACATATCACATCCCCATCTGAACACACCTGGGCCTCATCCTAATGATTCTTGGGAACATTAAACCTGCCCGAAGTGTCTTGGGATAAAATCACACCAATCGAAACCTACCTGAAGAGTCTTGGGTGTAAGGTCACCTTAAGCCATGACAGCCAATGGAAGAAGGAGCAGGAAGGAGCAAGTAACTAAGAGAAATACACCTTCTCCAATGAAAGAGATTTTTCGGCACTAAGTTCTCAACATGGGTGGGCTGTGACAAAACACGAAGATAGAGATACATATATGTATACCAAAAACACAGCCTAACCTATGGCTTCTAAACAGAGAAACTGAGCACCTGCCTCGGCCCTGCTACAAAGAAGCATGCATACAACATACAAACCCAACCCCATTTAGGTTTTCATATTTCAATAGTATTAGATTATTAGTTCCTTAACTACTGGGAAATTATCATACCAGATCAAGCATTTCGTAGACCAAAACCCTGCCAACCACAAATCAAGTTAGATAGAACACAAGCAACACAAAACCAACCTTTTTATCATCAATCAATCCCAATTGATTGTTCCTGTGTTTAATTCATTATTGTTCCCCCCAGTTCATTTATCAACTTTACACTTTCTTTTAATATCACAACTCATTAGTACAGCCATGCTGCCACTATAACCAAATCTCCACAACCGTAACACAAAATAAGGCTCGTGCCACTTCATTTTACCTTTAATATCATTTACAGCAGCCCCGCTGCCCATCATATCTGTAATATCCCAGGATTCACCCCCACCCTTTTCACACACCACGTAACCAAACAAACACCCACATGTTCATTATTCTATTTTGTTCAACTGGGGTGATCACACAAGGGTTCCATATATTCATTTAATCAGCCAACATTATGTGATTAACCAATTTCCATACTCCACAAGGTTTCCATAAAACAGTCTAGAAAGATATGGAACGATTTAATTACTCAAGAAAAGTCCCCCAATGACCATGATTTTCAGTAGGCATAAGCCTATTCAATTCATAACATAAAAATAGTATAAACAATGATAAACATAACAAATTTCCTCATCCCCATTATTTAAGCCAGTTATTATCTTCATTTAAACTGGTTCAACTGTGTCTCGTGAAAGGAAGAGGACACCCATCACGCATGATGCACAAATTAGAGAGACGACGGTAAAATCCCTACCTCAAACGTTTTGGACGAAACCACAACGGTTGAAGAATGCTCAAGAAATCGGGTTGATTCTCCACGAATCTTCTTTAAATATCCTCTCCTAACACTACCAAGACGAAATCTATTCATATTTGACATCTGCACGCTCCGATCTACCCATAACAGGCATAGATCTAAGAAACCGAGAGAGTAGGAGGAGTAGATCTAAGAAAACAATCAAGAACGATCACATACCTAAAGGAAACGACTTAGATTCTCCAAGAAAAGCCTTCGGGTTGCGTCCAAAACGCTTGGGAGAGGTTCTTCTACCTCCAAGGAAGGGTAATCCTAGTTTATGGCCACATAGGGGATTACACGAACCATTTAGAGGAAAAAGAGTTCATATCCACAATTTTAGGATCTAACATTAAGTGCCTACACGGTTAGTCCGCACGGTTTATTAAACTGTGCGCTAACCGTGCGTTAGCTTCTACCTTCCCAAACACTCCTCACATGGTTAGTCCGCAAGGTTAGCCAATCCGTTCACTAACCATGCATAATCCACTACCCCAACACCAACCTTATATGGTTTGGCCGCACGGTTTAACCAAACTGTGCACTAACTGTAAGAAATATATTTCCCTTAGCTCTCATTAAAATTCCACCCAAATGCACCCCAAGGAACCATGACCTCTTGGCACACCTCCAGCACCACATTTCACAAAGGAATGGACCGGAGAGGTCTGGGCCATTACAATTTATTAGTGATATCTTGACTTAAGGTATACAATATAGAAATACTTATACCCATGTAGTTGATCAAACAAGTCATCAATCCATTCAATTGGAAAAATTTTCTTTATCGTGATTTTATTGAGATCATGATAATCAATGTAGAGGCATATTGATCCACACTTATTTTTGATGAAGAGAACTGGTGCACCCCATTGTGAAGCACTTAGGTTTATAAAAATGTTGTATATTTTATCCTGTAACTACTTCTTGAGTTCTTCTAAATCATTGGTGGACATTCTATATGGTGTCTTTGATATAGGAAATGATTCAGTAATAAGTTCTATTGAGAAGGCAACTTCATAGTCAAGAGAAAGACTATAAAATTACTCAGGGAATATATTTGTATAGTCCCTCATAAAGGGAATGTCATTGAGCATGATTCTCTATCTTGTTTCAATAATATAATCTTGATATGATTTTTCATAAAAAAAATAATATTGACAAGTGATATTGAAATTCTAAAGGATATTCAACCACCTATTTATTGTTGTATATAAATTGAGGATGCTTCCATATAGGAAGAGTAATCTCTCTTTCCTCACAGCCGTTGTTAGATTCGTATAAATATATATAATATATGACTAATATAGAATCAGAAATCACCAAAGGATGTAAGAAAATATTTTCTAGGAGGTTCAGTTGAAAAAAATTAATGTGGGAGGAGTTATATACATTGGATGCAATAATTTCATGATTTTTTATTCTAACAGATAACTCAACCACTGTATTTTGATGCGATTTTTGAATAGTTGTACTAAACAATAGAGATATATAATAATGTGTAGAGAAAAAATAAAATACTATGTTTACTATTCTAGAATGAATAACAAGCATACCAATCACCACATAATTTTCAGGATCCACCTCAATATCAGTGATAGCATATTTCCCTTCCGTACTACCTTGGTGATTGTTGTTGATTGCCCTCTAACAACACTTTGATAAGTGAAATGGCTTTCATAATGACCATGTTCCTTGTAGTTGAGAGAACACACTATATTCTAAGTGTTTATCTAATCCTACCCATATTCTATTACATTAGTTGTATTCTACATATCGATTTGGATGTTATTAGCCTGAGTCCCCACTCTTCTAAATTTGAATAATCACCTATTTCCCTTCATACAGTTACCATTATGCTTCTCCCCACAACATTGACATGTGGGATGTTGGGTTTTCATTCCAGCATGGGATTTATCTCTTGATACAAGCTTATTAAAATCAATTTACCTAATTTTATCTATGGGACTATGAGACAAATGATAGTATCCAATCTCTATATCACCCTTATTGGAATAAAAAAAATCTCTTCATAGCTATCGAAGTCATTAATCACCAATTATTTTCCTAGAATCAATTTTAGTTTTCTAAAGAAGAAATAAATCTTTATTTTGGTATTCATGACAAATCTAGATGCATATTTTGAAAGTATTTTGAGGTTTTCCTCATGTTCCTAGATAAAATAATCTTCCTTTTTATTCATACTAGGGAACTCCCTCTGTATCTGGAGATAGATAGTTTGGGTTCTTGATTAGTGTCCACCACTGATTATGTTCCCCGTCAAAATGATATACCCCCATAACTACTTTCTCTTCATATGAGCACTAGTGTATAATGAATATCTTCCTAATGGAGTTAATCCATTGTTTTGTGATGAGGGGATTAGGAGATTCAATAAATAGAGGATGCCTTTGAAATATGAAGGAATCAAACAAAAATTGATCTTTCTCGGGAGAATGAGGTTGTTTTACATGAATCATGTTATTATTCAAAACCATATATAGTTAATCAAGTACTATATTGAAGTTTTGTGAACCATTTCCCACAAGATTTAGAATTTCAATAGGGAAACCCTCACAATTCCTATCACATTGATTATTATCACGAGTTCTCTTATTTTCATACATTAACTAAGAAAAGGAAATTATAATTAGAGAGATTTAATATATAGCTAATAAGAATATAAAAAGGAAACATTAAACATATAAGGAATGACTTGTTAATGAAAATTAAGTCCTATCTTGTGATTACATATGTTTAAATCTACGTTATCTATGGTCATATAATTATGTCATGGGTTATTACTAAATTAATCTATTAAAAAATATCCAAAAATAACATGGTCAAGATATGATACCAAATATAGCAATAATAACCATTGAAAAATTTTATTACATGATATTAACTATAATTAAACCAAAAATAAAAGCCATGGATTTTGAATTCTAGAGTCTTTGGAAGATTAGATACATAATTAGAACAAAGGAAACCAAAATAAAACTTCTTTTATTTAATATATATAAAGAGATAATAAATATGAATAATTAATAATTACATTGGGGTAAAGAGAAAGTAATCTTAACCCGAGGTGATAATGACATATCAGAGAGAATCTTTATCCTATTTTCCAAAAGCGTTCTGCACTTGAAATTAACTACTTAGATAACAAAAATAGATTAATTAGTTAATTAATTAATTAATAATAAATTATATATGTATCAGTTTTATAATAATTTTATTAATTTCACTTATTTTCTTTTTGAAGAGTTATGAGATTCAATTTTATCATTTTGGGAGCATTCGTTTCCTTTTTTTAATGATCGTGTTACTAATATAAATGTATTGAAAATCATTTATAATGGGAATAATTGTCTGTAATTGAAATTATATGTTTTTTATTATCATAATAAATATTAAATGGTCTTATATATTATTTAATCTAGATTTTAGGATTACACATCAGGGAAAAAAATGATAACCATTTATATTATTTTTGCATTTTCTTCATCATCATGGACAAGTTCTTTTTTATTAATTACTGTTATGCATATATAGTAGTTAAAAAATATTAAATTATACTTAATACATATAGAATAATATATTTTCATAGTCAAATATTTTTAATGACCAAAATTGAAGGCGATAATGGAAATTGAAAACTCATCATCCATGAATGTGGTAAATAAACACATCACGGATGATGTTTTCATTTTTAGAACTAAAGAAGAGAGGAAGATAATTTATGATTGGTTGTTACATTACAAAATTAACATTATATTATATAAAATATAATGGATTTATCATGTCACCTGTGAAAGGGGAGTTGAGGAGTGGATAAGAAAATAAAATAAAATTAATTAAAACAAAAGAATATTTTACCTCTTGAATTCCTTCTTTTGAGAAACTTCTTGAGGCACTAGAGTTTGATATTTTATTGATAAAAACGGTTCATAGACATGGGAAGAGTATTGTGTAGAATTTGGACAAGCATAGAATATTTTTAGGGTGAGCAAAAGAGGTGGTGTAGGGTGGCATTTAAAGTGGAGGAGGGGTGTGTTTTCTTGATTATTTATTCAATTTTTTTATTTTTGATGAAGACTATCCATAGTGTGAATTATTGTGAGTAAGTATAGTAACTAGTACATGTGAGTTAGAGTAAATAGTGATTACATTATCTATACATTATCCATGACTCAATAATTCAGGTATTTAGCCTATATCGTAAATAACTGTATTTCACTATCCATAAAAAATTTAGCTATTTTATAAAAATCACAAAAATTCACCCGAACCATTTTTTGATGAGTAGAATTCAAAAATGGAGATAATTTTATTAAAATTAATTTTTAAATATGATTAATTAATTTTTTTATTCAAATCTTAATTTATTCAAAAAATACAAATTTCAAAAATCTTCCTAAATTTATAACACTTCAGAAAGTTAATGAAGGTTTCATAAAATTATATTATAATCAAAAGACAACAAAATATTAATTTATTAATATATTCTATAAAAATAAATATTCATTTAAATAATTATATTATTTATAAAATTATATGTATAAATTAATGTTATTCAAAAATATCAATGATTAATTTATCATTTTTGAAAAATTTATTCATCAATTATATGATATAAATATATCATATTTTCATTTATAAGATACATACATTTTATTTATAATTTCATATGTAGGTTTACGAATCTATTGGACGGGTTACTATTCTTGATGATCAAATTAATATTCCAAACTTCATGTTACTATTCCATTGGTTTAGGTTTATTACTTCATATAAATATATTTTATTTCATTCATTATTAATTTATAAAGTTTATTTTGTTTTTTCTATGTGATTTATTCTATATGAAAAAATAATAAGAATGGAAACTTCTTTGATAGAATTATAGTTTGTTACAAGAGGTTACAATAAAGCATTACGATTTCATTTATATAGAGACATATGAGGTTGTCAAGGGATAAATGTTCTATTACTACTAACAACTGAGGATACTCAGAAAAATGATCAAAAATGACCCATATAACATTTTTATTTACTTTTTTCTTTGGGAGTCTAGTGAAAATGTCCATTTCAACATTATCCTTTTTATATATATGTATAATAATATGTATCATGAATCCCTTAGGATTTTGTCTTTATGAATTTCACTATTTCAATACTATATATATAGGCACATAGTCAATAATTTCAAGATCAATACCATCCAACTAGAAATATTCTCTTAAACCCCTATGCATCATTTTTCTATAATGGTTTATAGGAGAACTTTATCTATTTTCTTCATATAAAAATCAGCTATTGAACTATAGTATTTATGGAACACATAATCAATTCTCAAACGTTATCATTGCATCTCTATAGATTAAGTATATCAATATCCCATCATTTCATTATTTCCCATTCCATTAAAGTTCAGAATATCCTTCTATGGTGTTTATATCTTTTCTAGTATGGCTTGTTTACCAATTTCGTAAAAAAATAACCATATAAATATTTTCTATATCATTATATATCAGATCCTTGTTAATCCTCATCATGGTCCATTCTACTTGGTCCCTCATAATCAATACAACAACCACCTTCTTTTCATTTCTATGGTATTATTGTATCGAGCAATCATTGTCCCTGAGTAGTTACTCCCATCTTCTTTTCTTCATTTTGAGTTCCTTTTTAGTAAACACATACATTAAACACTTATTGTCCTTTTATATTTTATATATTTCTCAATAGAGGTATTGCTTATATATTTTCAATGAAATGATTAAAACATCCAAATGAAGGTCCTGAGTTATGTATTTTGTATTTCCTTGCTTCATAAGAAATCAACGTTTCATTCTACATAGGATAAAACCAATTCCATTATTTAATGCATCATCATATATTAAAAATCCTTTGTTACTAGATGGTAGAGTTAAATCCATTACATTAATTATTATCCTATTTAATTCTTTAAAACATTCCTCAAATTCCATTATACATGTGAATCTAATACTTTTACATGTTCATTTTTTCAATGGGTTTGATTACGAAGAGAAATCATAAACAAGCTACAGATTATGTCCTTATAAAACCATGAAACATCATATATCAGTTATGTTTGTTAATATATTCCATTATTTAACTTCCATATTCTTTGAAGGGTCAAAAAATATTTCCTCCTTAGAGACCATATTGAAAATAAAAAATAAAACATTTCTGAAAAAAAAATCACACTTACTATATTATAAATATAATTAATTTTTAGTGTGTTATAGAATAATTTGTAGATGAATCTCATTCTATTTATAACATTTAGAGAATATCAAGATATCAACAATGAAAACCACAAAAAATTTATTATGTCATTCCTTTAATAACCCATTCAATATATCTATATATAAAAAAGGCTCATTAGTTAATCCCAATGGAAATAATATAAAATCATATTGTCCATACATTGTCCAAAACTCCATATTTGGTATATAATCTTTATTCACCATTGATAACTAGAGAAAATATTTCTATATATAATTATTGGTATCCTTTATGTTTATCCAATAAGTAATCAATTTGTGGTAAATGAAACTTAATATTTATAGCTATGGATTTGATCTCCTATTAATTTATGTACAATTTCATAGAACCATCCACCCATTTCAGGAATAAAATAGATGTTCTCTATGGTGAGACACCATGGCCCCAAAATCCATTATAAAACAACACCTTCAGTTGTATCTTCATGTCCCAAAACTACACTAGTTATAATATACAATATTTTATATATATTTTCCATACACCTGGTTTGATTTAATTAGAGAACCAAAACATTCTCTCTGGTGGATGACCAGGTAATACTTTTGAAAAAACCTCAACTATTTTTTTCACTTTATGTACATCCACTATTCATTGGATATATTCATAATCCATATATCTCCATTGATATTACTATGTTCCTAAAATTTCATTATGGAGTGTTAATGATGGAGGTTTTTTTACATGGTTTAGTTGATTAGTTTCCCCTATGATGATAAGCGATTCCACTCCACCTTCTCTAATCATAATATCCTTCTTTTTAAAATAATTTTTTATTATTATTGTTTGAAATGAAATCCGTAAAATTTATTATAAAAAAGTCTACCATTGGTATAATAACCATGTCTCCAAATATGGTATACCCGTGAATCATAATTGTAAAATTCTAAATCATATTTATGGTAATAATATTCACACTCAAATTTCCAAATTGATTACCTGTTTGCTAGGGTTATATGGAAATATCTAATGTTGTTGGAAAACATAGAGGATATAAATGATTATAAATATCAAGAATCAAATAAAACATTATCTAATTTTGAGACAATAGTCAAATTACTTTCCACCACATTATTAGGAACATCAACATCACTTGTGGTAATTGTTTAATATTTTCTTATCTCCCTTAACCTTTAATAAATTAAATTTCCTGGACATTTTGGGAGTTAGTTTACATAATTTCTATTCTCCCTAAAATTAAATCATTAAAAATTAAAAAATTATATATTTCCATTTCATTTATGAAGGTGATGAACTTTTTTAACAATGGTAACAAAAACCTAGTTCCTTAATATATTCTTCATGGTGTTTTTCCCCATAGTTATCACATTGGGTAAATCCCATCCTTCCTTTTTTATCCTTTGATTAATTTTTTACCTATGATTTTTAATTAACCTCTTGTTATCATGATCCCCCTTGAATACATATATTTTAGAAGCCCATTTCCCAATTTATTCTTAGTTGAGGGATTTTCCAGATTCCATGTGCTCGGTATCATCTTTGTATTTGGTGTTTCGAATTTGTGACCATCGTTGGTCTACATCTCCCTTAAGAGGATAAACAACTATGATTACTTTTTTTATTTTCAAAACATCCCAAATTGAGAATAATCTTTTCTAGGGGTTTGATCTATTTTTTCATTAAAAAAAATAATAGTTTCATTGAATAATAGAGG
Source organism: Viscum album (assembly GCA_963277665.1). NCBI lineage: Eukaryota > Viridiplantae > Streptophyta > Magnoliopsida > Santalales > Viscaceae > Viscum > Viscum album. The sequence continues at coordinate 1,225,712,303 of OY728159.1, forward strand.
TTGTTGTTACATAAACTGGTATAACATAATTACACTATGTTGCAAATCTGTATGCCCCTCTATGTAAGGTAGATTATTTTTCACAACCTAGGTCAACGTTCCTAACATGTTTGTGAAACGATTATCTTAGATCCCACTTCATTAATTTTTTTACGGATAATATCTTGGCATTCAAAATGGATTCTAATACTTATATCGTTTCTCCACATAGTCACTATCTTTATTTAATGGAAAACATATAATTATTTTATTATATTTAATATAAAAATTCAATCACTTTTATGTTTTCTAGAGTGTTGACAATATATATATTTTTTCATAATACTTCTACCATCTCACTGGGATCTTCTAAATTTGGAATCTAATGTTCCTATAAATGTTGTTATGATACCAATTATAACAACCAAAAATCAAGAAACCTAGAGTCTATGGTTATAATAGATTACTAGTATATAATACAATATTAACCATAGGATGAAACAACATAGTAGTCATTGAAAACTAGATTAATATATACATTAAATTGAAAATAGAAGACACAATATAAACAAATTATAAGAAAATAATTATCACACCCTTAATTTCCTTATTAGTTACATAGTATTCTCCTCTAGGATTAAGGAGGAAAGGAAAATAAATAATGTTTAGCACAAATTCACTATAATATGATGTATAATATAGAATATTTATAATATAAATATAGAATAAGTGATATGGAATAAATAAATGAAAAATAAAAATCCATAATTTACTAGAAATGATGGAATTATAAATCCATGACTATAAATTAAGAATTTAATTATAATAATCAATGATCTCATCATGATGGAATTCATGATGTAGGATATTAGAACATACTATCATGAACTTTTTCCCACACACAATCCTATTATAGTAGGAGAAAAAAAACTAAAATACAACATTTTTTTCTAATGAAAATTATTGATTATATAAGGGGATATATAATTTTTCTTCCTTCCCATAACATGATTATCCCTAATCCATTCATGATAAGATTCATCAAATCCATTCATACCATTCCATAAGGGACCTCAAGATTTATAAAATCTTGAATATCTATATTATGAGTAATATGGAATGAAATATTTCTCCTTTTAATAGAATTATGTTGCTTTCTATGAGATCTTCTCTTAATATACATAGAATCCATAGATTATCCTCAATGTTACATAATGTCACATTGTTAAAAAGATATAGTGGCGATAGTACATTAATTGTTCCCATGAATCCATAGAAGAGAGTAATTAGGTTCAATAAAACATATTGGTTTGAGATTAAAGCAACAGTAGGAAGATTTCTTCACCATGGTTCATAACGATTATGTGAATATTCCAAAGTATACCCCCTAGAGTGTCTAGTTAGGTGCATTGTATTAGGTCCACTCATCATGTATTAGGGAGATGATTTAGCAAATTCTATATCTTTTTTTGGGGAGAATATCTATAGGTGAATTTTTGTCACATTATTATCCATAATTTAGTATCTATGGAGGGATTTATTGTCTAGAGAACTCTACACACTTTTACTTTACCAAATTATAAGATGGTTTTTCCATTATGGAAAATATTGAGTTTTATAATGGATTTGGTCATTTTTGAATGACAAGAATACAATGGATTTTCAAAAATATATAATTATAAATCTATTTAATAAAATGATTAATGTGGTATAATTATTCCATGATAATTTAACTACTACACAAAAATATATATGTACTGAATATAACATGAGTTGCAAAAAAATAAAATTTTAGGCTGAATAACCCTACTTTTGGCTTGGGGAATAGTTCAAGAAAAAGTATATTGAAATGTAGGGATTTATATTAATCTTTAAATAACATTATTAATTTAATTTTAGGATATAAAATCTGAAATATTTTATATATACTTCACATAATAGAAATTATGAGAAAAATACAAAACACATCTCAAATAATGGAATTTGATGTGGGAACCCCTTACCTACTGTTCAAACTTCCATGAACATAATTTTAAATCCTATATAAAAAACATAGATATCTTATTTTCTTAATTAAAAGAAATATTAATATCCATTTCTTTATACAATTGTCAAATAGTTGTTTTCTTCATGAATTCTGCCTATATTCTATATCTGGTGTTTATAGTTTTGATCGTTTGTAAAAGTTTCATAATAATGATTTCTATATTAATTATCATTCCAAACTATAATCATTAATTCGTCATTAATGTTATCATTATGGATATTTTATGATTATTTTTGATTTTTTAAATTCATTTCATGGGGGATTTAGTCTCTATCCTTGAATATGAAATTTTAAAAAACATGTTTTAATGATTTTTTATGGTCGAAGTAAATTTTCAAAATTAATAATCAAAATATCATTTTAAAATTTCCATAAAGATAATAATAATTATTTACAGGTTTTTTTCATGTCATACAAGTAAATATGTTCCCATATTCATTCATGATATAAATTCATGTTATGGTTCATGTAGGTGGTCAAACTTGTACAAACATGAACATACCCTAATTTAATGAATTATTATGATGTAGTTTTGTTTTAATATCATTATACCCGAAGCATAATAATCTTATTGAGTTTTTATTAGTTTGATATATCATATTTTAATGTATTTATAATAATAATTACTGGATATTAAAATTTTACATAATTTGAATAATATATTTTCCCCAAATAATACATGTTTTAATGGATTGAATTAGTCATGATAATTTATTGATCATATCATTAATAGTTTCTCCTATTTTTCCTAACCAAAACCTAATTATAAAAAATAATATGTAAATATTATACTATTTTATGAACCATAAATGATGGGTGGTGAGAAAAAATGAATTTCAATGCTCGTCAAGGTAAGAGTTCGTTTGTACGGACAAAAAAAATATGTTTCAAAATGGATGGGATAAATGAATAAAAAATGATAATAAAATTAATATACTAATATTATTTTATATATAAGGTAACAATATCATTATAGTAGTGTGTATAGAGTAAATTTTAATGTAGTTAATTAATAAGAAAGGTTGAGTTGTTAACAATACTCAATTCAGTAACTTAAATTTTCCATGGAATACTGCTTAGAAATGATGGGCTTAAGCTAAATAATGGTGAAATAGGATTATAAGTGTGTTATATGTAACTAGTTGGTGAAAATTGGAAGTGTTTTAACATGTAATTATAGGGAGAGTTGAGTATTGAGGTTGTGGGGATGTTACTCTTTTATAAGTTAAGACAAGGGTAGTTTTGAAAATAAAAATTTAAACTTCATTAATACAAGGATACTATTTAATGAAAAAATGGATTAAAAATGGAGAAAAATGTGGGTTTAGTGAGTATCAGTCAAAAATTACCTCATACACTCCATTAAAAAAACCCGTAGTATTTTAAGGCATTTTATTTTTAACCATTTAACCTTATCCTAAATTAATGCAAGGTTACTATTAAGAGTTCACACTATTAGATAATTCAATGTATAGGGTTTACCTAGTACAATAGGGTCACATGTATTACATTCTACAACCAACATAAAATTTCATCTTTAATATTGGAGTATATATCAGTTATTTATATTTTTATATTCTTTTCTATATATTTTTCTGACTCCCATGTTTGTTCTTATAGGTTTTTATTTTTCTAGAGGACATTCACCAATATAGTTGTCAAATTTTACAATACATACTCTCAGGTGCTAAGAATACAGAAAAGATGAACATTATAAGATATTTCAAACTCCGAGAACATTTCATTATATGTGATCAAATGCATTGGATCTAGAATGAATTTCATCAATTTTGAAACATGGTATACATTGTGTACTTTAGAAGGGTTGGAAAACATAGCCAATCAGTAAGTTACAATATTAATATTTTTTAGTATTTCAGAATGCCTAATGTACCTAGGATTTTACTTCCCACTTTTACAAAATCATTAACCTAATATACATGTTGAAACACTCAAGAATACGTGATCCCTAAAATTAAATTCCATATCATTCCTTCAATTATCAGCATAGAAGTTTTTTTTCTACTCAAGAAGGCTTTAATATGATCTATAATATTATGTACTTTAACATTCATATCTTCTAAAATATCTTGGAAAACTAGATTATATTATCCTACTTATTCCTATTAGATTGGGGTATGTTTCCTTTCTCCATAACATTCATTGTATGGTTTCATATAGATTATTTAATAGAACCTATAATTGTATAAAATTCACACCCATGGTAGATAATTTTTTTTATATACCATAGAATTCAATATAATATGGTCTCTAAAAATTACCCAATGTTTAGAAATTCCATCCAGACATTCTATTAGATTGAGAAGATATAATTTTCTTAAATGTATCTCATTTTCAAGTGACTGTTTTGTGACATCCAAATCTTTTTAAAAATAAATATTATATTTGATAGCATGCCTGATACGCCACTTCAATCATAATTGAAAAACTAAATATTATTATGTTACGATTACATCGTAGATGTTCGAATGGACAAAATAAACTAGATTAAATGAACTATAAATTTACGGCTTACACATGGATATATAATTAATTCATGGGAATCCTATTAATTATAAATGATAATAAAACCCTTTATAAATAATAGGTAATGTTTTTATAAATAACTATTTAACTTTATTCTAGTGTTTTCAATAAAAATAATTAAAAAAACCACCCATTTTGGATTATATTTGTGAAATGTATTGTATAAATTTTATATGAACAAATCCAATTTTACATATAAAAGTGTATTTTTCTAAAACGGATGTTTTTCGACCATTTGATTGCACACTTTGTTTTAAATCTAGTTCTGGAAACTTATATAAATTCTATTAGAAAAAATAATTTTTTTTAAATAATAATATCAAAATTAGAATTGGTTAGTTTTTTCTTATTTTTCAGGTAAGTTTTATTTTTATGATAAATAATGAAAAAAATGCTACCCTTTAATTGAAAAAAACATTTTCATCCAATTTATTTATAAATTAAAATTATATTATTGAATGGTATTAAATTATAATTAGATAAATATTTTATCATTTAATATAATTAATATCATTGGAAACAATTTTATATTGAATTTGGATATAAAAATCCTTCAATATTTTGATTGTTTTTACTTTATAAACCCATTTTCTCATTATTTCAAGGGGTTAATTTTTAATTTATTTTAACCAATTATTTTGTTTCAATTTTGAAAAATAGATTCCATATTTGGAATTATATGTTATAAATTTGGTAAGTAGGCATGTCTTATTTTTGAACAATTTGAATAGTACCTTTATTAATTTTTTTATCACTATAGTTAAGGGTAATTCAGGTAATTATGGGTTAGAATAATAATTTAAATATTAAAAAACTACCATAGAAACTATTATAATTTAATTTGATGATTATTTATCATCATTTTTAATTAAAGTATATTTATGTGTCTATTTATGGGATTTTTGATGAGAATAAAACGTTTATAATATTATATACAATGGAAATTCAGTTTTTTCAGACTTTTATTTTTAACAAGTGAATTAAGTATAACATGGTATTTTATATGGGAAATGTTTGACTATAAATATATTTTGGAAATAAAAAATATTTATCTTCACAATTTTATTTTATTTTAAATTTTATGGGATGGAATAATTGAACCAAAGGCTTTTATAATCATTATATAGTAATTCTTTAATTAAATGAAATATCAAATAAATTATGTTAAATGTAATAAAATAAATATAATATGAGATAATTAATGACATAAAAAAAATTTATTGTTGAATTTTACATGATATTGATGATATATAATAGTTTTTTTGAAGATATCATGTTCTTATGATATTTTTTAAACACCACATATTTAATAGTGTCAAAATTGACATAAATGTTATTTTAAATAAATAATATTTTATGGAGTAATATAAAATTCATAAAAGCAAAAATTCACCCCCATATTTTATATTAGTATCAAAATTTCATAAACAACTTATTTATTGGACTTTTTTCACATTATAGTAATTTTAATAACCCTCAAAATATAAATTACATGATACCACGGTAAGAATTAAAATGGTTAAATAAGGGCTAATATTTAATATAGGTATTAAAAAAGGAACAATGTGTTAGATTATCATTACATGGATTAATTGATACCCATAATAATAATATATTTTAAAAAAATTACTTTTTATCCATTTATAATATACAATTAATATATATTAATTTAATAATTTGTAATATTCCAAGAGTTCCCCTCCACAATAATATAAAATGTGACCCATTTTTATGATTTAATAAACTTAAAAACCTATTTGGTTAATAAAATATCTACCAAAATATCTTTTTATAATCATTAAAAACATTATAGAGCTATTAATTTAGGAATAACACTTACCTTAGAGGTGTTAAGTTGTTAAACAATGGAGAATGTCTGAAAAAAATGTTTCTTTATTAATTAAGTATTTTTCTTTTTTTCTTCTTCCACTATGTTAAGATATTCTTCAAAAATGATGAAATAATTAATCATTTATCCTATATAAAATGATATGTTATTTTTTCAATATAATCACATAAATCCATATTCACTTCCATTAAATGGGAAAAGTATTATCGTTTGTGTGTATGCCTAACAACAACCTCATGAACCGATATATTTCTTTTTCCATCACTATATCTTAATAATGTTTATAATGAAGAAATAAATGTTTATATATGATATTAATGCAATATATATCTTTATTAAAAGATAATATATCATTTATATTCTTACCCTTATATACTTTGAAAAATGATAACGTCGTGTGTGCGTACGTGTGAACTATCAACTTTATGAAGCGATACAATTCATTTTCAATCACCATATCACATGGAAAATATATATAAGAATATTTTAAGAAATAATATGATATATATGATTTTATATTAATTATATAATGATTAAATTTTATTAACCTTTTTTCCATAATTATCATTGGAAAATGAAAATTTTACTCTTGCGTATGAATGACTTATCATCTTTAGGATTATAAAATAGTTTATTTTTCACATCAATTTTTAATGAATGAATATAAAATTATAATAGATATAAAATTGATTATAATTTAATTAATATTATTATAGTGATAATATAATAATGACCACTCTTACTATATACATCATACCAGACTCATTTTGGACTATAGTACCAAATATCATCAAAATGTCATATGTGAACATAAATAATTAAGTAATTATTTTAACATGATAATAATTGATATATAAGAAATAATATACCTAAAAAATATCCTAAATATATTATATAATTTACCTAATTATATTATTCATGAATATAAAGATGTATATGAAGATTCATACTTATAATAAGGGACTTTTTAAATAAATAAACCTTATTTTAAAACATTTAATGATTTATTATTCTTAATATTTATATTTCTTGTACATTTTTAAAAAATGGTGTTTATGAATTCATTAATTTGGAAATGAATTATTTATAATAGTAATATTTTAATTTCACTCAAATTTTATAAAAAAATAATCATTTTATTGGTTTTCGTAATGGAATCTCAATTAAAAAATATATTTTAAAGTTTCTCTTTGAACTATTTTTAAAAAATTCTAAAGGATTGTTTTTTGACATATACAGCATGGACATAATTTATTGTATTCATTGTACATTAATCATTTAATGATTCTATTATATTTTTTCGTAGTCCTTTCCAATGAACGAGGTTTCTTTATTACGTGCGTAGTTTTTAGATTTAAAAAGTCTTTTCTACATGAGAAGGGTATTTTGATATTTAAATGTGTTTTAAACAAGGGTTTAATATATTTTTCATTCTTTTTGATAGTTTTTTGGACCATCAAAATTATATATTAAGGATTTATCACCATTATATCTCCTAGGTGATCTTCATATAGCTTATATGATGGGTATCACCCCAATTTAGATCATAACTAATATGTGAGCTTAATATAGATTATTGGAAGGGTGATCCCTCTTATAGATCTTCAATTCATGGGGTACTACTGAGATAGAAGAATATAGTCTGATTTTTCCATTTTTTTGGGTAAATGTAAGAGTGATATAGTAAATATGTCCCAAAGACCCTATGTGATTTTTTATGCTTACTAATTAGTTTTAAGAAAATGTTTTAAATGGGTTTTCATGTTTTATAGTAGACTAAAATTTTTGTTTCATTTAGGGCCCTTTTAGAGATTTTCATTCTAATTCTTGTTTTATATTTTTTTCATAGGTCTTAAATATTTTTATGGAAAAATAAGATGTTATAATGAAATTATTTAATATTTGTCATGAAAAAAATAATTTTTAAAGGGTTTCATTTGGTGAAAAATAGATAATGAGTATAAGTGACTAATTGTAATGTGTAAGTTTATTTTATAAGAGTTTTTCCTAATTATCTAGAAAAATAAATGCAAAATATTATTAGAATCTAAGGAATCATATTTCTAGATCAAACACACAATAATATGTAATTTTTATGGATGAGACCATAAAATTGGTATTCGATGATGATTTAGACAACATTTTAGAATATGATGATTTTATAAGAGTTACAGATATCATTATGGGTTTATTATTTCAAGATTGATCATAAATTCAATGTCTTAGAAACCTGGTATTTTTGGATTTAATTTATGAAATTTTAATGCGACTAAAGATGTTTTGGGAGACATTTATTTTTGAGGTAATTACATGTTATGAATTTTTGGGAAAAAAATGAAAGGTATGTGATATCCTTTGAGGTTAAAACATATTAATGTTTATTTTTTAAATGATTCTCATATATATGTATTTTTAAAATTAATATTATAACATAGTCAAAAGAAAAAGGAAACTCGTAGGATATGTGAAAACATGTTGCGTCTGGAAGGGTCTTAGGAATCAAACCCACAACTGAAGGACAAAAAGGTTTCATCGGCTACCACTAGCCAACATGAGTACCGATGTTTATATGATATTTTATTTTTGGTTAAACAAGTTGATGTAATAATAATAACTTGTATTTAGAAATACATGTTTTATCGAATAGAAAATCTCATTATTTGGAAATGATTTGGTGATTATGTTATTAATGTTATTTTAGAAGATGTTCACTATTTTGGGAATCCTATAAGATTAATGTATATATAATACCATGGGGTTTTATTATAGGATTAATAGTTTAATTATATTTTTTAATAATATATTATTTTATTATGGATTTATAGTGATTCAGATTAATTATAGAAATGTTTAGTATATCTTGATAATTATAAGGGATATTAAATTTTGGTATGAGACAACATGAGAAATTTATTTTATTAGGGAATATTTGTTAAAAGTTATCAAGGAAGATTTTATGAAAAAATAATTATTATTTATGGGTTTTAATCTTAGGGATAATATTTCTGCGGAATTTTAAGTATTTTAATATATGGAATTGTGTATGATGAACTTTGGGGATTACTCTTGAATTTGAGAGAAAAAAATTATTATTTCGTCATATAATGGTTTATTATTTTTATAAAGTTATTTTTCCATATTTTAAACATTTTGGGTTTAGTTAATGTTTAAATGTAAGATAAATAAATAGTTATTAGTTTTTTATATTATGTGGTTCTCAAGAAGATGAAACTAGTTCTTCACATATGAAAATTTTATCTTGAATAATCAATGTTTGGAATAATAAATGACATTATGGTGGAAAACGATTAAATGAGGAAAATATACTAGTAATGTAAGTATATTTAATTAATTTATTATTCCATGTAGTAAAATAATTCCTCAACTATAAGAAAATAATATTGATTAAAAAATGTTATCAGTTTAGTTTTTTTCAATGACAAATTAATGACCTTTTAACGCATCATTGAATTATGGTTTGTGATTGGTAACTTTTTCATGAACATGTTCTATATCACACCCCATTTGAAGTTTATAGTTATTTTTTTCTTTCATTTCCATTTTTTCCTATATGAATCCCCTGTATGTGTAATCTCACACGACTTTCATACTTTTTTTTAATGTGAATATTTTTTTAATCCTTTTTCAACTATGAAATTCAATAAATATATTTTCAAAATTAAAACATTTGTTTCTGAGATAAAATTAAAAATTAAAAATATATAATTTTAAAAATATGGGAAGAATGTAACATTCTATGTTTTTTTAAATAAATAAATAAAATATTCTCTAGAGTAAAGGTTATGCCACATCGAGCTTAAATGTTTAACTAAATATTATAATGTAATAATTATAACCTAGATGATTTAATGGAGGGAATGAACATGATTAAATGGATTACTAATATATGATTTTAACATGTTTATATAATTATTTTTTTGTTGGCCAAATTAATTATAAATTAAAACAAAACCGATTCTAAAATAAAAGGTAATGTTTTTCTAAAAAACAATATAAATATGAAAAAATATGTTTTATATTAACAAATAACAAGTCACTCAACTAAGATTATATTATGTTTATATAAATAAAATATATTTAATATAATTTTTAACATTTATCTTATGTTTTTTGTAGACATTTATATGAATGAATCAAATTTAAACATAAAGGAATATTTTTTCTAAAAATGTAGTTCAAATTCTTTTTATGGAACAATTGTTTTAAATATTTTTCTAACTATTTTATAAATAATATTTTTTAAAATAAACAACTAATTTTAAAGGATATAATAAAAATTTAATTTTTATGTTTTTTTATTATTTTTCTAATAAGTTTTATTTTTTGCGAATACTGAAAAAATACTGTATTTTAATTGAAAATAAATTTTTCATCAAATTGGTTTATAATATTAAATTATATTTTTGAGTGGTATTATTGTATAATTAGATCAATATATTATATTTTAATCAAATTATGTTAATTGGAATAAATATTACATTGAATTTGGGTAAAAAAACATTTCAATATTTTGACCATTTCATACATTAAAAAGACGTTTTCTTGTTCCATCAATGAGATTAATTTTAAAATAATTTTAGCCAATTTTGTGTATTTAATTAAGAAAAATGGATTAAATATTTGTAATCATAATTTTAATTTTTTTAATATGTCCCTTTTGTTTTTGGAAGGAAATAATTGTAACCTTTGTAATTATTTATTACATTAGTTAAGGGTAAATCATGCAATTAAGGTTAAATTTATTTTTTACAATATTTTAAATTTACCCAGATTCTTTTGGTAATATTATTGGATGGATATTTTTTATCCATAGGTATTAAAATATTGTATATGAGACCATTTATACCATTTTTTATGAGAATATATCCTTTATAATATTATGTTTAATGGAATGTATGTTTTTCCATACTTTTTTTTCTAACAGGTAAATATTTTCAACACGGTGTTATATAGGGGAACTATTCGAATATAAATAGTATTTTTAAATTTAAAATTTTTATATTCATCGTGATATTTTATTTTATTTTTTAAAGAGGAAATAATTATGTTAAAGGCTTGTAAAATGATGATGCAGTAATTGTTTAATTAATGGAAATATAAAATAAAAAATATTAAAAATATCAAACTAAATATAATTTGAGAGATTAAATGAATATTATTGTCAAATTTAACATGTTATTTATTATGTCAGAGGGTCTTTCAAAATATACCATATTTTAATAATATTTTTAAAATTTCAATTAAATAATATTGTCAAAATTGTAATAAATGGTATTTTTAAAATAAATCATATTTTTAATAAGAAATAAATTTTTAAAATTAAAATACATAGTAAAATTATTTGGATAAGTCAAAAAAATCCAAAAATTTGTAATTTATCGGTATTTTTTTATTTAATTGTAATAAAATTAACCCTCAAAGAGTAAACAATATGATATCATCATAGGTATTAAAAAATAAATAATGGTTAAAACAAAAAGACAAGGATTTAAAATATAGTCAAGACTAGCATAATTTTTATTTTATGAATTTATTTTGACCCATAATAATCCTATCTTCAAAATAAATCTTTTAATATCCATTTGGAATATAAAATTATTTTATATTAATTTAATAATTTTAATAATTCGAGGAGTACCCCTCTCATCTCTTATAAAATATAACACATTATTCTCATTTCAGTACACTCCAAAACCTATTTTTTCAGACAATATATGGTCAAATTTCTTTAATAGAGTCCCTACCCACATTATAGAGCACTTATTGCAGACATAACAGTCAACTTAGAGGTGTCAAGGTGTTAATCAAAGGAGATTTTCTGAAGAAAAGGTATCCTTTTTAATTATGTATTTTTGTTTTGTTTCTTCTTCCACGTCCTTCAAATATTCCTCAACCATAATGTAATAATAAATTTACTATCCTTAATATACTAAGATTTTATTATGTTAATATCGTCACTTAAATCCTTCTCCACTTCCATCAAAGGCGTTAATAATTATTGTTCATGTGGGTGGAGAACTACATCCCCACAACACAATATAAATCATTTTTCATATCCACATTTCAAGACTACTTGTAATGATGAAATTTATGTTTATATATTATAACAATTAAATATTTAAAATTTATAAATGTTAATTTATCATTTAGTTTTTTACCTTTCCATGCACGGAAAAATTATAATGTCGTTCATGCGTACGTGTGAGCTATCGACTTCAAGAAGCGATGCGATTCATTTTTTGTAATTATTTCACATGGATAATATATATAAGGATATTAAAAACAATAAATGATATATATTTGAAAATAATGTCATTATGAAAATTTAAAATGATATTAACCTTCTTTCAAAAATGATCATCGAAAAATTGAATCGTTACTCATGCGTATGTATGACTAACCTTCTCCATGAATGAAACATAGATCATTTTCATATCCATATGTAATAGATGGATTTAAATGTGTAAGTGATCTATAAAATTTATTATAATTTCATGAATATCATTATGGCAATGATGGAATATTGACCACTTTCACTATAAGCATCATATAAATGTCATTTTGGACTCAACTACCGAATATCATCAAAATGTCTAATGTGAAATTATATAATTATTTAAATACTATAACATGATAATAATTGATATAAAATAAATTATATAAATTAAAAAATCCCTAAATAAATTAAAAAATTAACCTATGTTTTTTATTCCTGAATATAAAAAATTTACATGATGAGTTGGACTCAAAGTAAGGAAATTTTTAACTAAATAATCCTTAACTTAAATGCTTTAAAGGTTTAATTGTATAAATATTTCTATTTAATGTCCATATTTTTCAAATTGTATAATTTAATGTATTAATTTGAAAATGAATTCTTTTTAAATTTTAAATTTTAAATTTTTGATAAATTTTCTAAAAAATAAATTTTGAAGGTTTTATGTAAAATTATTTCTTTAAAAAAATATCTTTTAAAGTAACTCTTTAAAATATTTTTAAAAAATACTAAAATAATTTTTTTAATATATATTCCTCGAAAAAAATATGCTTCATACATAACATATAAATTCTTTAATTTTTCAATTATATGTTTTTATATTTCTTCCCAAAGAAATTGGTTTCTTTATTATGTGTGTCGTTTTTAGATTTTAAGGGACTTTTACATGAAAAGGGTATTCTGATATCTGAATGTGTTTTACACATGGGTTTAAAATATTTTTCAAGGTTTTCATTTATTATTTGGTTGTTGAATATTATATAAGTTTGTTTGACCCCCATTATTTCTAACGGGTGGGCCCGAAAAAGCTTATATGAAGGGTTGGGCCCTAATAGAGCTTATACAAAATATGAACCCCATTATATCTCTCCAGTGCATTGGGTAATATAGAGATTTAAGTAGAAAATATATTTAATCCATTTATAAGGGTTAATATAGTACATATATTCTAATGATTTCATAAAGAAGATACATTTTTTATGCTTAAAAATTAGTTTTAAGAAACAATGTTTAATGCATTTTCATGTTTTTCAATGGACTAAAAGATTCCATTATTTTCACTAACATACTGATATTTTTTTGATTATTCCATGTTATAATTTTTTTTCACATGTCCTAAATATTTATAATGAAAAATAGATTTGTCATTATGAAATTATTAAATATGTTTCATGAAAAAGTCATGTTTTTTAAAATATTTACATTAGTGGGAAAAAATGGATACTGTGTATAAGTGAACAATTATAACATAAGAGTTCATGACCCATATAATATTATTCTTCCATTTAGACTTCATGAGTCTAGTTAGAAGTATATTGTGACATTATTTCACTTATATTTAGGTATAGATATAGGTTTCATGACTCCCTCAGTATGTTTTTCTTCAACCTTTAGTTGTGGCATACTTAGCATCTTGAAACATTGTATATAATTCCATTATCCATAGAATCACCTAATAAATGTTGTTTTAAATCACTATATATATATATATTCTAGATTTTATAGAAATACTTGATCTATGTGATTTATATAATGTTTCCAATTTGTCTATGATATTGATGATAGACATAACCTATTTCAAATTTTCAACACACAATATCATAAGTTGAAGTCTATTTATATACCATTATTTACATATTTAATATTTCATTTTTACTTTTCTTATCTTTTTAGTATATCCCTGTTATTTATAGTATACATTGTTTAATAATTTCCTATATAGGGAATTATTTATCCCCTTACCAAAAAATAACCATATTCATTTTTTTCTATATCTCTATATTAACGCTCATTATTAATCCCAATCACGATCAAACACACCATGATCCCTCCTACTAAATCCATCAACCACCTTTTTTTCCTTCCAAATGTAGTATCACATCTAGAAATCGTAGAGGATTATTAGTTTTGACCTTATTATTTACCTCTTGATGAGATAATTTTTATAGAATATATACTTCAATCCCTTTTGGTCCATATATATCACATATTTCAAGATAGTGCTATTGTCTACATATTTTTAAAGAATATAATATGGATTACAACTCTATGTTATGAGTTCAGTAATTTTCATCGTGTATTTTCAAGACCCTTGATTCATAAGGAATCACCTTATAATTATTAATAAGGTATCAACCATGTATTATTTCTATTCATCACTGCATATAAAAAATACTTCCAAACATGATGGTAGAATTTAAACTGGTGTATTAATCAATGTCTTATTAATATCTCCCAAATTGTCCAAATATTTCCTAAATTATTTTAATTTAACCCCTCTAGTTGATATCTTGTTTAATGGGATGACCATCCTAGAAAAATCATCAACAAACCACTGATTGTAACCTACTATCCCCAAGAAACACCAGATCTCAGTTTTTTCATCAATGTAGACCGTTTTTTTGACTACCTTTATCTTTGAAGGGTTAAAAATTATACCATCCTTGGAGGAATTATGGAAAATAAAAGAAACATCCTTGATCAAAACATCACACTTAATATATTTCCCATATAATTCTTTTTTGAGGGTCTCAATAATTATTTATTGTCGAATATCATCTTCATCATAGATCATATATTATAACAATATATCATCAATTAACACAAAAAAGTAATAATCATAATCCTTGAATACTATCTTCATAAGATCCATTAACAATGAATGTGTATAATTCCATAAAAAAGGTATTACCATAAGCATAAAATGATTATAACTTTATAAAAATGTTGTATTTGTTATATTATCCTTATTTAGACATAACAGATAATAAAAATAGAAATGATAAACCATTGAAATATATATTCTACTTAATGATTGTAAAATAAATCATCAATTAATCATAAAGTATAACTATTATTTATAGTAATTTAATTGATCTCTTTATAAGAAACTCATAGTCTTATTTACCCATACATATTTTTCATTAATAAAAAGGGGCTCCCTATAGTGAAACACCCTATTGTATAAATCCATTATCATATAACTCTTGAATCTTTCTCTTCAAATCCACCCACTCCAATACTTCCATTATGTTAGGATATTAATATATAAGAATTTCTTGATGAGTGAGTTCAGTGGAGAACTCAAATTCATATTCTTTTGTATAACATGATAATTCCTCTAAAAAACAATGATGATTTTTTTTTACCAATTCGATATCCTTTAGTCTATGGATATAGTTCTTATATATGGATCATGATCGATATTCCTATATTCATAATATTTCATTGATGAAAAAATATTATGGGAGGATCTAGATATGATTTAGATATTGAAGATTCAACTCTAAAGAAAAGATATTCTACCTAACCTTGTCAAATATTATTATCCTTATCATGGAAATATATATATTTTTAATTATTCTATAAAAGAATATATATATAAATGATCATATCAAATTAATACATTTGAATAATGTCAGTTTTTAAAAAAATTGTATTCCCAGGAATCATAATTGGAACTCTTTGACACATCATTATTATAATAATATTTCCAATCAGGGTCCTAATTAATTAATGCCTTAATAAAGTGTTTGAGGTTCCAGAAACAAGTTTAGCTATTGTATTCGCTTTATATTGAACATTAGTACTTGAAATTTTATGATGTAAATTATTTATATGTTTGGTGAATTAGTTCTCATAATTAACTCATACCTAAAGTCAACACATTAAACATAAAAAGTTTATATTTTCACATTATTTGTGATCTTGATAGACTATAATTAGAACTTGATACATACTCATGTTCCCTTTTGGAAAGCCTCAAGTTGTTTCTTCTCATATTTATTACATATGGGAAATAAAATCCTATATTTCTTCCCCATTATTGTATTCTTTTCCACATAATGATTTGTGGGGATATTCATCTCTTGATTACCATTGAATACATACTTCAAAGAGAACCCCTTTCTTCTTAATGGCACTGGATACTATATCCTTTTATGATGAAAATATATCAGGGATCAATACCCTTTGAATTTTCATCTTTATTCGATCAAAGAAATGAAAAATCTCATTATTGATTCTCTATATAAATTAAGCATCATTATTAGATAACATTATAATGTTATCATCAGAATCAGTAACATTTTCCTGTTATTTTTATCTAATACTACGAAATTTACATTCCATTTCTCTCATTTTCTCCAAGGGAATGACTTTTTTTAATAATAACCTCCAGAAATGTTCTCTATTCCCTTTTCATTATCTCATATTATACTTTAGATTATTCAATTATTTTTTACCATTGGTCCACATCTCCCTTGGAATGATATAAATTCATTGTTAATGCTTCCTTATTACTAATTCACAAAAAAATAAATATCTTTCTTGGGAAATGATCCATTGTTCATATACCAATAGAATAATATATCCATTGAATTATGTAGGTTATTGTTTCATGAAGAGTTATAACCTAATTACACATTTGTTTTGTCTATTGTTCACACTATAATGATAAGTATATTTTTTATATCTAGGGTTTAAATCCACGATATACTTATAAACTGATTATCCTCAATTTTGGATTTATTAATTTATTTTGTTGGAATATACCTATATCGAATGTAATTGTTGATATAGTTCCCATTCATCTCACCAGCACCCATATTTAAATATTGGTATATACATAATTCTCTCATAATATTTAATTATAAAATAAAATTCAATTTAAATTTTCTAGGTTGTTTCATAGAAGTCTTGTGTTCTTTCACAGTTTTTTTGGTATATCACTTTGTTCCTATAAATCAATCCCCTTAATTTCATAATAATGTACCTATGATAAAAAATTCAACAACCAAGACTCAAAAAACCTCAAGCCTGTAGGTGAGTTAAATTATTAGAATATAATACAAGATTTTAAACCAGGTCAAACAGATTAGTTATATTGGAAGACAAGATATGTATATATAAGAAATTTAAAAACATAATATACATCATGAACATATTGAAAAAACATAAATATTACTTCTATTATAGCAATTAAAATTTTAAATAGTTATCCATTATGTTTCCTGACATAAGTATTACATATAATGGTGATCTGAAAAGCTAAAAAATGAGTAGAATAATATGGAGTATTTGATAACATAAACATGGAATACGTTATATAGTGACCCTACTATTTATTATATGACTATAACATCATTTAAAAGAAAAAACATAATAGTTATACATTCATGGATAAAAAGGACTAGTATCCTGGGAAAATTTTGATTATACATCATTTGTAAATAGAAAATCATAAAAAATATTTAAATTATTCTAATTTATCCACTTAAAATCCTTTTCAATCTCTATAGTACATGCCATTACCTAAGGATATAGATCAATGAAAGCGGTGAGAAAAAATCCCATTAAGGGGAACAATAACATAGATGAAATAAGTGACACAAATCAATAATATATGGGTGGGAATAATCATATTAATCATGTACAAATCTTGGGTTCATCAATACAATCAAGTGGAAGAAATTTACAAAAACACATGGAATGTGGAACATGAATAAGTATGAAACATCATGTAATTGTTGTCAAATACCACACATAGTTGTGAATAATCTAGAATCATGTCAACACATAACATACACGAATAAATCATAACATCATAATTAAAAAATATGAAGAAATTTCATTCATTAATAATAAAACTAATATCAGGATAGACATTACATTACCCAATACATTATAGGGATATATAATTTCTTACCCAACCGTCACATCATAATATGATTATAATCATACTTCCCACATAAGACTTATAATAATCGTAGTGATGAAATAAATCATGGAAATGAATAAATTTAATTTTCAATTAATGAATAATAATTTCATGAATATAATTGGGGTTACAAAAAGAATAAATTAAAACATATTTATCCTAAACATCAGCAGTGTAGAGTGATGAAAAAACAACTCCAATGGGGTAAAAGATGTGTTTTTTAATAAGAATTCTTTCCGAGAATAATTGTATTTGTCTTATAAATTTTTGTTTTAGAATATATATCCCCAAAAAAAATATAAGAATATTGGATGGATACATAAGGAACAAAATATTATTATCCATAATAAAAATAACATCAAATACGGATAACCTAACGAAAGGGTGTTACCTTCGAGAATCCCCTTACCTCAAATCTCGATCCAATTTGTCGCTTTTTCACCTCTTGGATAAAAATCATTGGTTTATTAAAAAATTTCAATAGAAGTAAATTATGTTAATTTATAATAATATTTATATGTTATAATAATTGGATTATATTTTTTAATTTTGATTGTTGATGATGATGTGTTTTTATATCATAGTTTCCTTTATGTTGTTTAGTTTTCCATAGATTTTTATATTTTTTCAAGTTTTTTTATTCATAACTAGAATTAATTAAAGAAGATTAAAATATATATATCTATATATTTATATAACATAAATAAATTACTAAAATAATCAATATGATTTTTGATAATAAAAAAATTGGAAATTTTCTCATTGGCGGTTAACCGACCTTTAAAGGGAAAATATTAAAAGTGTGAGAAATAGATGTATAGGAATTTAATATGTCAAACAAATATTAATAATAGTACTTCATAATATTTAATATAATGTTAAATTACCATTTAATTTTAATTATATTATTTGGGATTGAATTGGGTGTAGAAAAAGAGAAATAGGAGGGGAGAATGAGAGGGAGAATTGATGAGAACATTACCACTTTTCAGTGTTGTTTATCTCTTTAGAACTAAACTCATTGGATGTTTTTAGTCAAATGGATCTAGAATTTCACTAGTTATTCTAAGAGTATTAATAAAGATTATTTTTTAATATATTAGGCTTAATCAAGGTTGGGAGTTTTGGTTTTCCATGTGGAGGGATATTGGTTATTTATACACGAGTGGATGGATATTTTTCAATTAAAATACAAAGTAAAATATTATATCTATGGAAAACCTTGTAGTTGATATATTTTTAAAATTATAAACCATATTTTAATTAATTAACCTTATTTTATAACTTTTAATCAATTTTTATTTCAAATTCCTTATTTTAACCAAAAGTAAAGGTAGAAATTTTAGAAAATATTATTTTAATGAAAACTTTAGATTTTAGACTTTAAAATGTTCTTTTTATGTTTAGAAATCACATTTATTATTTTTTAATGAATAATTTATAAAATTATATATTATTTTTTCATGAATGAAGTTATATAAATTATTAGGGTATTATAACATCATGAATTATGTTATTTATGATACACTAGTTTTGAGAAAAATTGTATTTTAATTATTCCCATGAAAATCGATGTATTTCATTAAATTAACTAAAACTAACCCTTGGAAAATTTTGAAATTCATATTTTAAAAATTACATTCTTTTTACCCAAATAATTTTATAACATATACAATTTTAATTTTGAATATAGACATTATGATTTTTATAAAATCCTTTAAAATATAGTTTATATAAAATGTGCTTATATTTCATTTGAGGATTGTAATCCTGACATTAATTTGTATGGAAATATAATATTTATACTTTCTTAAATTACCCATGATAAATATTATTTACCTTAAAATTTATTTTATTAAGGTAAAATTACCATTCCAATTGTCAAGTTACTATTCCCAATGGTCTGGTTACTATTATAATAGTGACATTACTATTCAAACAATCACATTACCTCATATAAATAACTATTCATTCGATAAATAATTATTCACCTAAATTATTGTCATGTATATATATTTACATTTTCTATAATGTAAATTGTTTTAGTAAATGTTTTTTATTTTTATAGTTTTGATTGAGGGAGTGTTGATTCTTGCCGATCGGGGTGATCCAAATTTTCCCATTATAGTTTATAAATTTTCTAATGTTTGATTCCTTTTAAAATTTGGTATTTTAATGGATTTATAAATTGGATAATTTAATGAATTTAATTAATTGAATAATGTTATATTTGTTTCTCAATTTATTTTATGTATATAATACATATATAATATAATAGAAATTTATTTAGGAAGCGATTAAAATTTAAAAAGTATGGGTCAGTACATTCCTTCTCCCTTTATAAATTTCATCCTCAAAATTTTAACACATATTATAAATTGATAATAGTTGGGGGTAATTTTATTTCAATACTTAATTTGGTTACCATGTCACCTCTTCATATTTATAGTTTTTCCACAACACATTGACTAGGTGAGTTGTATTGTTCTGTATAACATTGTCTCTATAGTCTAAAATCTTCACTAGATGCTCCATATATGGTAGTTCATTATCATGTTGTACCATTTCTATATTTAGTACATGTGAGTGGTCTGGTACGTATATCCTTAGGATAGAAGCGTGTAACACATTATGAACTTGGGGAATATTTAAATTAAGTGTAATATTATCGCCACTTCTCATATGAGATCAAGGATATAATACGGGAAAATGTACCATGGTATAAAATTAAATTTATTTCCAAACCATATGGCTATATTCCATAGTGATATTTGGTGAAAAAGTTTTATATACCTTCAAAATCAAAACCCCTTTGATTATTGCCTTCACGGATTTTTTTCCAACTATGACTATCTTTTATATATTGATCTGTGGGTTGAACATTATCTGCCATCTCTTACAAAAGATGTGGTCTAGTTATCTTATTTTCTTAATAATGATTCTAATAAGTTGCAGTTATACATTACTTCTCATATAGAGCATCATAGGGATCCATATGAATACTTGAGTTGGAGATGTTGTTTTATGAGAATTCAACTAATGACAGATGGTGTTCCAATACTTCATTAAATTAGTTTGAGTAGTCTGTTAGAATTTCCTCATGTGTCTCAACAGTCCATTAAAATTAGACATCAGTTTTGTTGTGATAGACTGTACTAAATTTCAATTCAATATTCAATTAATATTGAAGACTTCCCCAGAAATTAAATGTGAAACTTCGATCACGACCCAATATGATCAAATGTGTTATCCTATATAGAAGCATATCTTCCTTTTCATATATCTTAGAAAATTTTTCCTGTGAAAAATATTCATGAATATAAATGAATTGATGGTATTAGTGAGCTGATCCACCACAACCCATATCACATTTTTTTCTTTATATGTATTCGAGAGACTGGCGACAACTCCCTTGGTGATGTTCTCCCTTTTCAACATGGGTATAAACAATGGTTATCACCATATATTTCTATAACTATGATTTAACATGATATCATACCATGTATCTTGAGATATACCCAATAATATCATTCTTCATTTCATCCCACCTAAAGTGTTCTACAATATCACAAAACATCTTGGTACTTTTAGGATGGATATAGAAAGGTGATCTATGTGCATTATCCAATAGATATTTCTTTATATCAAGTGATAAAGGAAAATAAATCCTAGTTCCAAACCAAATCACACCATCATTTTTAATTTGGAACTCATGTATCTTCCCTTAGATTACTAATTTCACCTTCATTTGTATCTTATGATCATTTCTTGGTTCCTTCATGGTATTTTTAGACAGATTTTTGGGAAATAATTTTAAAGAAGGTATAATTTATTCTTAGATATTATTAATTATATATCAATCATTTTCAATACATTGAATACATGGTCTTTCTCAATCTACATCATAGATAAAGTAGCATTCAATTTTCTACTAATATCAATAACTACCTTATTCTCCTTTCCCAGATTGTAGTGAATAAAGAAATACTATTCCATGATTTTCTATAACTATATTCGTTAACACATTTTGGTCTCCATCTTTGTGAACATATACTTTAAAATCATGTGTTTTGTATATTTTTCACACCTTAACTATAGAGGTAGTTCAACCAATAATTCCTGGAGAAAATCAGAACTAGTAGACCTATATAATAGGTCTAGTAGTTCTTCTAATGGATCTTCAACTACCATGTAACATATGTTATCGATTTCTCCTTATACATGATTACACAACCCAAACCATTCTTCAATGAATAAATATATTGTACAAAACATGTCCACTTATTTGTAGTGTGAGTACATGCATAATGATTGGCCTCCTCTTGAGCTCCTTAAATAATTCTTCACATTCTACCATCGAAACCTATTTTACCCATTTCCTTGTCTAATAACATAGTTTGATATAAAATCATAGGAAATCTACAAGAAAACATATATAATACCTTTTAATTCCAACAAAAATATATATTTCTATGACACTAGTGGGTATGGTCCATTTATATATTGACTTTTTCATTGAAGGGTCCAAATAAATTCCATCCCATTTGATCAAGGGCCCTAACAATGTAATTTTATGCATAAAAAAGTCACACTTTCTGAACATATCATACATCTTTCTATAATATTTGTTATATAATACTTATATATTATTCATGTCCCACCTTGATCTTGATGTAAATGATAATATAATTGATAAATATAGCCATAAATTATATGAGGTAGTAATATCCTCATAGTTGATCATACAATTTTTAAATCCTATGTTTGGGATACTATCTCTTTTTAGTGATTTTGTTGGTCCCCTGATAATTGATACACAACCGCATGGATCAATCCATTTGATTACAAAGAGAAATTATGAATCCCAAGGTGATGCACTAGGGTGAATGTAACCTTTGTCCCAATGTTCTTGAAGCTGCATTTTAAATCCTCTAAATCGATATGTGCCATCCAATAGGGCTATTTGGAGATAGTAGTGGTTCCATGTATTTGTTCTATTGAGAACTATATCTCACAACCTAGGGGATGTCTAGGTAACTCTTTAGGAAATACATAATTTTTTTTACCAACAATGGGTATTTTATATTTGTTAATACCATCCATTGACTCAACCATTTAGCTATGGGTTTCATCTTCATAGTATATCAACACCCACACCACTAAGGGATTTTACATAGGAGATTCATGGTCTTTCTTTTATTTTTAATAGAATGCGGGTTTGTTCTTAATACAGAATGAGATATCTATTTTAGAAAAATTGACATGTGTTCTATATAATGATTCCAATACATGCCCATCTTAGGTTCAAATTCAACCAAGGGAAGGATGTTTTTATTCACTAGAAGAGTATTCCCACATATTATAATAGTATATGAGTCCAACACATGGGTTGAAATGATCAACCCACTAGGTGTTTCTATAGATATATCAACTTCAAGGTATTAGGGATTCAATTCAACAGTTCTAGAAAAGTAACATGATGTAATGGTATGTGTAGACCAAGAATCAAATTAAAATTCCGCAATTATTTTGTGAATACGATGTGTACCTTATTCAACTTCAACTTCATGGTATAATTTATTTGTAGTGAGAGAACTATGTTTACCTTTATTTTTTTGGATTAGGTGGTTTTTTAAGTTGAATACCCATAAGGAACTGTGATTTAGTCAACTAGATTTTTTAGTTCCCATTCTCCCTATAATTGAAGCATTGAAACAATGGTGGTGCATTATGAGGTTTTTTAATTTAATCTATCATGATGTATTAATTCATTATGAATCTTTAATATCCATAAGTAAAGTGACCTTCTATCCATCACTTGAAGCATTTATCCATTACATTGAAGTAATTCTCATGGCTATTCTTCCATAATTTTAGACATGTGGGTTGTTGGATCCCTTTTTATCATTTTTCATTTGACCCACTCAATTGAAACTCCATTATTTTATTTTTATCTTCATGTTTAAATAAATAATATTGAAACTATATCTCTATATTAATAGAACATCAATCAAATTATTCATAACTACCAATGTCTAAGATAGCTAAATCCTTTCTAAGGTGTGGTTCAATTCAACTAAATAATCTAATTTTTCATTGTTAATAACAAACCCCATGGCGTATCACAAAAGTCTTGTGAAATTTCCCTCATAGGTTTTTGTAACAAACCGATATTTGATGATAAGTATTCTTTTTTATTTATTTGATTTCATGTTTTTTATGCTACAACAAGATTATATTGTGCTATACGCAACACCGTATTAGTTTGCAGTATACACAACACTATTCTTAGATTGTGTTACACACAATTTCATGTTCGTTTGATAATAGTCATTCTACGCAACAATGAGTGTGTATATATATATATATATTCAATGTATAAATGAAAAATGGTTGGATTCTATTATATTAAACAACAAAGGAGTCTTTCACAACATGCAACCCCAACTTGGCTTGCATTACACGCAATCGCGGCCTTCTTCGATAGCATGTGTTGTACGCAATATCGGGTTTTACTAAACAATGATATATTATTATAATAATATTATAAACTAGACGTTATGAATATTATTAACTAAATTTTTAATTTTATAACATTATTATTCATCTTACACATTTTCTAGAAGATGGGATAAGTACAAAATAAATTTTTCAGGTAAAATATGTATTTTTCAAAAAATGCAGTTTTGCCACCTTTTGATGGCGTACCCACATTAAATATAGTTGTTGACATGTTTATAAGTTCAATTTGACAAAAATAAAATTCTTCTTTTGAATCAGGATATAAAAATTTACATTGGATAATGTTTTGATATTTTTCTGATAACTTTCATATTTTAACGAATAGTAAAAACACGCTATATTTTAATTAAAAACAACTTTTTTCATCGTAATAATTTATATGGTTAAATTATAATATTTAAGGGTTTCAAAGTATAAATAGAATATGTTTTTACCATTTAATATAATTTATGTCATTATAATTGATTTTACAATGAATTCGTAGGTTAAATCAATTCAATCTTTTTCAATGTTTTAAACAAAAACCCATTTTCATTCGACAATGGGATTAATTTTAATTTAATTTATACAAATTCTGTGTATTGAATTTGAAAAAATGGATTCCATATTTGGAATCATTGGTTCCAAATTATGTTAATAGCCTACTTTTTATTTTTGGGAATTATGAATAGTAACTACGGTAAATTTTATTTATCATAGTTAAAGGTAAATCGGGTAATTAAGGGTAAATATAATATTATAAAGTTACCCTAACACATGAAAAAATTATATTGGAAGGATAAAAGTATACCCATGTCACCTAAGGGTCAGATTAGGTTCATTTTATGGACTTTTGACCATGAAAATAATTTAATTATTATTAAAACCAAAGAAAGTGACAACATGTCACTCTCTTAAATCTTATAATTATAATAATTTTAATTTAGTGATAAACATCATAAAACATTTAACATGAATAGTCTACAGAAGTATAATAAAATTAACTACATCATGATAATTTATTTATAATTTTTAGGGATTAAATAATTGTCATTAATGGTGATACATTAATGATGCAGAAATTATTTATTAAGTGAAAAATCAGTAATATAGTTTTTATTGAAATAATAGTACCCATTAAAAGACCCACAAACCTGACCAAAACTTATTTTTAGTGTATACCTATACCATAATAATCCAATGACCTAATATATAACCGTTTGGAGTCTTATAAAAGTTATTATGACACTTATTTTATTTTATTTTAAATGATGCCAAAGTTGTCACCTTCATAATTTAATAAATATAACAATTTAAATATTGTGATTTTAAGATGATAAATTCGAGTCAAATTATTATTGTGAAAGGTAATAGATTTAAATTCCTCATAGGATCTTAGTTTTAATTTTTATGAAATAAATAAGTATATTAAATTATTATACAAAAATGTTGTAGTAATTATTTTATTAAGAGATAAACCAAATAAATGGTTTTAAAAATAATAAAATAAATATTATATAAACTATTTAATGTGATCCACTAATTTTTTAGACACAGAGGATATTTTATGAATCTATTAAAGGTTTTAGTTCGAAAATATCTTCTGTATATATTTTATTTAAATTCAAATAAATGAATAGTGTCAAAATTGACACTATTGTTATTTTATAAATATAACATATTATAAAATTGTTTAAAAATCACAAAAATTTATATAAATTATAAATTTAAATTTATATGGTCTAATATGTTATAATGTATCCTATTATGAACAATTCACAACAAATAAGTAATTATTTGTTATAATTTAAAATTTAGAATATTATTACCAAAAATAAAATTAAATTGATTAAGTAAGGATAAATCAAGTTGATAATGTTTAAAATAATTTCCTAACATGTCTAAATTTTAATTGTTGATGAGATTAAAACCCCATCTCATCTAATATTATAAAATGAGTCTTTTTTGGAGGCTTTTAAGTGGGGATAGAATTATTATAAATTAATATTTTTAATATTTCCAAAGGTTCTCCTCTCCTCCCTTATAAAACGGAACCTCCTCCATCTCTTCCTCACACCAATTTGAGCCTTTAAGCTCTGCAAAACCCTGCCCATTTCCCCTATCAACTTCCCTAGCAACATCTTAGAGGTCCTGGTCTTCTTCAAAGACCATGTTTAGTACCCTGAGAGGAGGATTCAAATAGGCGTGTCAAAGAAGAGGTAATATCTGTTACCGATTCTTTCAAATTTCTTTCTTCTTCAACTTCTTCTTCTTTAGTAGTTTCATTATAGAAGTAATAACATCAGTATCCCTCATATACTGATATGTTATTATAAATATGAAACAACCCTATTTCACTTTCTATCTATTCTACGAAAAACAAAATCACCGCGTGTGCGTACATACGGAATACCGTCTCCACGCCGTGGTGTAATCTGTTTTTCCACCAACACCTTACATGGATGGGTATAATAGTGTAATTAATAACTATATATGGTTATTATAACATCATATGGATTCTGATATATTATACCATCCACTCCAATTCTATAATTATGGGAACAATATCATCGCTCGTGTGTACGTACGTACTACCGTCTCCACGACGCGATGAGATTCATTCTCCATGATTAACCATACATGAATGATCATAAAGTTTATATAATGAATAATAATGAAATATATGAAATAATAATTCTTCTGTATTTATGTATATATATATGTATGTCATCTATTTAGTTTCATTCAATTCAATAAGGAAACGAAAACAACGTTCATTCGTACATACGGCCTACCGTCTCCATGAACGGTGTATTTCATTCCTTTTATCGATCTATAATATATATGTATATGATAAATATATATTATATATAAATCATGTTTTACAATACAGAACTATTTAAATCAGGATATAAGTAATAATATCAAGAAACTACAAGTCGAAACACATACGATAAATGAAATGATTTTACCCAAAACGCTACTTTAACATGGAATTTATAAAAGAACGGGTAATATAAAGTCATAAGTGAAACATATATGATATAATAACAATGAATATGATTATGTAATCAGTAAATGACAATATTTAAATCATTATACAGTAGGTTAGGAACCATACGAATCATATCAGTCCTAAGGTAAGGGATAATTTTGTAAATCTCATTTTTATCCGAGACTGCTTATTCGTAAGTATTTACTGGGGTTATTGTTATCATACATGTCCATGTTTTATAAAAGTATTTTTATGTATGTTTAAAGTCCTTTTTTGACTTTTACTACATGGTATGTAAGGAATATTTTTCTTACCATACGAGGTACTTTTTGACTTATCCAACAAAAGTACAAGAAGAATGTTATTTTTAACTTATACGGCGTGAATGGATTTTTACGGTTTCATAACGCCTCATTTTCATTAGGCTTACTCTACATGTTTTTATGATTATTTTCAGAAAAATAATTTAATTTTAAAAGTTCATGGAATTCTGTGAAAAGAAAATGATTTTGAAGAAGAAAGGATATTTTCCTCAAGAATTCATTTCAAATGTTTTATCAAAACCATTTTCCATCTAAGATGACATTATTTCAAAAGTGTATGTTTCAAGTTTAATGTCTCTATGATTTACATGGTTTTACTTTTCTTAGGATGAAATGTCCATTTTTTTATATGGATTTTGAGATGATGGAATGATGTTTATGAAACCCATTTTACTCTTTGGGTAATGATGAATGTTTTAAGTTTATTTTGTGGCACAAGTAAGAATGATTTCATTATGAGATGGGTGGGACCTATATCTCCCTCCAATGCATTGGGTAAAGATTTATATCTCATGAGATAGACATGGCTGGAACGGAAAGTTAAACCGGTTTAGTAATACAGGACTGGAATGAGGAGTGAACTCGATTCCGAAATGGACTCTATCAACTAAGATGGTCTTGGCAGTAATGCCTTAGCTACTATGGAAATCATATCATGTGCTTAATGGTTTCCACAATTACATGTTTTATTCCCATGCTATTTTATCATTCATTATGTTTCTTTATGATCTATGTCTTACGTACTTCCATGTTTTATGTCATTGCTCATGCTTTTGATGTTTAAACATTATATTCATGTTTTTAAGTTCAAATGTATATGGTATGTTTTATTTTATCCATTATTACCCTTACTTAGCATTTTAGCTCACCCTTTTTATGTTTTATTTTCCCCAGGATATAAAGAGATGTTTTCGGTAAGAAAAAAAGGGAAGATCATTAATGGAGATGTTGAAGATCTTTCACCATGATTAGAAGATTATATTCCGAGTTTCCAAAGACAATAAACTATTACGATCCTTGTGTGTCTGTTTTTGTTATGTATTAATTATTCCACAAAAGTAATGTAATGTCCTTGTATGTCAAGCTTCGGGTATCTACAGTTGGTATCAGAGGGAAGGTTTAGTCAACCTTTGGAAACTAGGATGCGAGAATTTTAGTGAGATCCCTAGAGATATTTCTAAGGTATGTCTAGGGATGTTCCTAAAGTTAATTATAAGTATAGGTTATAGTCCTAGAATTATGGTAACGATATTAGATTAAACCTAATATGTTAGATATTTATGTTACTCCCCCTTTATTATGATTTTTCCTCTCACACTATTCTTTTTGGGTTCTAGAAAATGGCTGGAAACAAGATGATTCACGATAATGGAGGATATGATGGATAATGGAATGATAATCTTCATGGGAAACCAAATGAAACGGGATTTGGAAGTCCGAACATCGTTATTATCCCCAATCAACAATCTCATAATAAGATCAATAATCTCAACTTTGGTAAGTTTCCTGACTCAGATAATAAGAGAAAGATGGAGTTTCATGATGATCATAGAGGAAAGAAAATTCAATTTCCCTCATGTAAATCATGTGGGAAGAGGCATCAGGGAGATTGTTTCAAAGGAACTGGAAGTTTCTTTGGATGTGGAAAAGAAGGACACAATGACAGTAAGTGTAAAGGAAAAGGTTCAGTTAACACCATCGACAAGGATAATGGCATTGCTAAGACATCAAGAATGATTAGATGTTTTAAATGTGGAATGTATGGGCATTATGCAAACCAATTCCCTAAGGGAAAATCTCATGAAGAGAATCAGCATGGTCATACGGGTAGTATTTATGTGGATGATGATGAAGAGACTACAAATGAAATATGAGATGAAAAAAAATGATGAAGCTCAGTCAGTGGTTTAAGAAGTTAGTTGAATGATTTTATGTTTGTAAAGAATAATTTATGTTACTATGGAATAAAGAATCATCTAAGTATTGTTACACTATTGTTTTTCCTAAATTATTTGAAATTATATGTTGAATGGTACCGGTAACCATGGAAGGGTATTCAGAAATAATGCACATAATGAAGGGATAAGGAGAAAATGAAATGTTTGACAGTATTCATGAGCTCATGATTGATATAAGGACTAAGTGATATCATGGTTTGAGTATATAGAATTATGCGGATGTAGGTATGTGGAAAGTTTTAACTTTTAACTGCATTCATGTTTTCACTAAGGTTCAATGGGTATTTATTCTTCAAGAGAATACATGATTAAGGTATTCAAATGTTTGAAATTTTACCAACAAGATATATCTTATGATATATGGGGGATAAATGATGGCATTCACGTGATTGTTATGTGAAATTTCAATTAATCATTTTCTTTATACTATGAGATTGGACCGAAGTATTTTAGATAAGCCTAAATATTGTAATGGATTATGTTGGAAATAAGTTAGTATTGTTTAAGGATAGAACTTTTTTTGATATTATTGATGGGATGTTATAGTAATGTAGTTTTAGAAAAAAGGACAACCTGCAGGACGGGCGACAACCCATCGCGTCGGACAAGCCTCTGGGAATCATACCCACAACCAAAGTGTGACTGGCCTTTATTGCCTACCACTGGCCTACAGAAATTCCCTGGTTAGTAGAAAATATTTTTATTTTATTAAGCGGTATGATATATGAAGTATAAGTTCATTTTTGGAATTTTATATGATTAACCTAACCATAGATGGACTTATGTATATTTGATAACTTTTTCTAAGCTTTTGTTTGAGACAGATGGAATGACCCATCATTCTATCACAAAATCTGCTAACACTTCACAAATAACAAATTCAACTTCATTTCATTAAGAGATGAAGTGGAAATTGTTCAATGAATGAACAACAGTGAGATTGTACCAAAATCAAGCAAGTATCTCTTTTAATTCAAATTCTTCAACTTTTGGGAAATGATCTTGAAAACCAATAATGTTTTCCTAGTGACCTTATATCCGATTAATCATATGGTACTTTATATCATCACAAATATATGGCTTTGGGATTGTTTGCTTTTTCATAGCCATGTTCTCTACCACTCTCCATCAGAATATGATGGTCAGATTTCTCTTCCATATCCATATTTTCACCTATGTTATCCTATATGGAAACCCTGTGATGAGTTAATTTGGGTAACCATTAAGTTTCATACTTTAGTTTTGAAAGTTAATTTTTGATATTTCATTTTACAATGTGGAAACTTTTAAGAAGAAAACCATGCATAACCCCGACGAATTTTGAGGGCAAAATTCACTTTAGGGGGGGTAGAATGTAACAACCCGATATTTTATGATAAGTTTTATTTTTAATTTATTTTATTTCATGTGTTTTATGCTACAACAAGATTATCTTGTGCTATACACAACACTGTATTAGCTTGCAGTATACGCAACACTATTTTTAGATTGTGTTACACACAATTTCATGTTCGTTTGATAATCGTCATTCTACGCAACATTGAGTGTGTGTATATATATATATATTCAATGTATAAATGAAAAATGGTTGGATTCTGTTATATGAAACAACAAAGGAGCCTTTTACAACATGCAACCCCAACTTGGCTTTCATTACATGAAATCACGGCCTTCTTCGATAGCATGTGTTGTACGCAATACCGGGTTTTACTAAACAACGATATATTATTATAATATTATTATGAACTAGCCTTTATGAATAGTATTAACCAAATTTTTAATTTTATAACATTATTATTCATCTTACAAATTTTCTATAACATGGTATAAGAACAAAATAAATTTTTCAGGAAAAATATGTATTTTTCAAAAAATGCAGTTTTGCCGCCTTTTGATGGCGCACCCACATTAAATATTGTTATTGACATGTTTATAAGTTTAATTTGACAAAATAAAATTCTTCTTTTGAATCAGGATATACAAATTGACATTGGATAATGTTTTGATATTTTTCTGATAACTTTCATATTTTAATGAATAGTAAAAACACGCTATATTTTAATTAAAAACAACTTTTTTTCATCGTAATAATTTATATGGTTAAATTATAATATTTAACGGTTTTATAGTATAAATAGAATATATTTTTACCATTTAATATAATGTATGTCATTAGCATTGATTTTACATTGAATTCGTAAGTTAAATCAATTCAATCTTTTGCAATGTTTTAAACAAAAACCCGTCTTCATTCGACAACGGGATTAATTTTAATTTAATTTCTGCAACTTCTGTGTGTTTAATTTGAAAAAATGGATTCCATATTTGGAATCAGTGGGTCCAAATTATGTTAATAGGATACCTTTTATTTTTGGGAATTATGAATAGTAACTACGGTAAATTTTATTTATCATAGTTAAAGATAAATCTGGTAATTAAGGTAAATATAATATTATAAAATTACCCTAACACATGAAAAAATTATATTGGATGGCTAAAAGTATACCCATATCACTTAAGGGTCGGATTAGTTTCATTTTATGGACTTTTGACCATGAAAATAATTTAATTATTATTAAAACCAAAGAAAGTGACAACATGTCACTCTCTTAAATCATATAAGTATAATAATTTTAATTTAGTGATAAAAATCATAAAACATCGAACATGAATAGTCTACAGAAATATAATAAAATTATATACATCATGATAATTTATTTAGAATTTTTAGGGATTAAATAATTTTCATTAATGGTGATACATTAATGATGCAAAAATTATTTATTAAGTGAATAATCAGTAATATAGTTTTTATTGAAATAATAATACCCATTAAAAACCCAAAAACCTGACCAAAACTTATTGGTAGTGTATCTCTATACCATAATCATCCAATGACCTAATATATAACCGTTTGGAGTCTTATAAAAGTGATTATGACACTTATATTATTTTATTTTAAATGATGCCAAAGTTGTCACCTTCATAATTTAATAAATATAACAATTTAAATATTGTGATTTTAAGATGATAAATTCAAGTAAAAGTATTATCGTGGAAGGTAATAGATTTATATTCATCATAGGATTTTATTTTTAATTTGTATGCAACAAATAAGTATATTAATTAATTATACAAAAATTTTGTAGTTATTATTTTATTAAGAGATAAACCAAATAAATGGTTTTAAAAATAAAACAATAAATATTATATGAACTCTTTAATATGCTCCACTAATTTTCTAGATACATATGAAATTTTATGAATCTATTAATGCTTTTATTTCGAACATATCTTCTGTATATATTTTATTTAAATTCAAATAAATGAATAGTGTCATAATTGACACTATGGTTATTTTATAAACATAACATATTATATTTTTTTTTTAAATCACAAAAATATATATAAATTATAAATTTAAATTTATATTGTTCTAATATATTATAAAGTATCAAATTATGGATAATTCACAACAAATAAGTAATTATTTGTTATAATGTAAAATTTCCAATGTTATTACCACAAATAAAATTAAATTGATTATTTAAAGATAAATCAAGTTGATAATGTTTAAAATAATTTCCTAACATGTCTAAATTTTATTGTTAGATGATTTTACAACCCTATATCTTCTTATATTCTAATATGAGTCATTTTTGGAGGTTTTTAAGTGGGGTTAGATTTATTATAAATTAATATTTTTAAGATTTCCAAAGGTGCTCCTCTCCTCCCTTATAAAAGGGCACCTCCTCCCTCTCTTCCTCACACTAATTTGAGAATTTAATCTCAGCCAAACCCTGACCAGTTCCCTTCTTAAATTCCCTAGAAACATACTAGAGGTCCTGGTCTTCTTCAAAGACCATGTTTAATACCCTAAGAGGAGGATTCAAAGAGGTGTGTCAAAGAAGAGGTAATATCCGTTACCGATTCTTTCAATTTTCTTTCTTCTTCAACTTCTTCTTCTTTAGTTGTTTAATTATATAAGTAATAACATCCATATCCCTCATATACTGATATGTTATTATAAATATGAAACAACCCTATTTCACTTTCTATCTATTCTATGGAAAACAAAATCACCACGCGTGCATACGTACGGAATACCGTCTCCACACCGTGGTGTAATCTGTTTTTCCAAAAAACCTTACATGGATGGGTATAATGGTGTAAAGGATAACTATATATGGTTATTATAACATCATAATGATTATGATATATTATACCATCCACTCCAATTCTATAATTATGGGAACAATATCATCACTCATGCGTACGTACGGACTACCATCTCCACGACGCTATGATATTCATTCTCCATGATGAACCATACATGAATGATCATAAAGTTTAGGTAATGAATAATAATGAAATATACGAAATAATATGCTTCTGTATTTATGTATATATATATATGTATGTCATCTATTTAGTTTCATTCAATTCAATAAGGAAATGAAAACAATGTTCATGCGTACGTACGGCCTACCGTCTCCATGAACGGTGTATTTCATTTCTTTTATCGATCTATAATATATATGTATATGATGAATATATATATATATAAATCATGTTTTAAATTCCAGAATTATTTAAATCTGGATATAAGTAATAATATCAAGAAACGACAAGTCGAAACACATACGATAAATGAAATGATTTTACCCAAAACGCTACTTTAACATGGAATTTATAAAAGAACGGGTAATATAAAGTCATAAGTGAAACATATATGATATCATAACAATGAATATGATTATGTAATAAGTAAATGACATTATTTAAATCAGTATACAGGAGTTTTGGAACCATACGAAGCATATCGGACCTAAGGTAAGGGATAATTTTGCAAATCTCATTTTTATCCAAGATTGCTTATTCGTAAGTATTTACTGGGGTTATTGTTATCATACATGTCCATGTTTTATAAAACTGTTTCCATGTATGTTTAAAGTCCTTTTTACCCATTTTTTACTTTTAGTACATGGTATGTAAGGATTTTTTTTACCATACGATGTACTTTTTGACTTTTCCAATAAAAGTACGAGAAAAATGTTATTTTTAACTTATACGGCGTGAATGGATTTTTACAGTTTCATAACACCTGATTTTCATTAGGCTTACTCTACAATATTTTATGAATATTTTCAACAAAATTATTTTATTCTAATAGTGAATGACATTTTGTTAAAAGAAAATGATTTTGAAGAAGAAAGCATATTTTCCTCAAAAATTCATTTCAAATGTTTTATCAAAACCATTTTCCATCTAAGATGAAATTATTTCATATGTGTATGTTTCAAGTTTAATGTCTCTATGATTTACATGGTTTCACTTTTCTTATGATGAAATTTCCATTTGTTTTATATGGATTATGAGATGATGGAATGATGTTTTTGAAACCCATTTTATTTTGTGGGTTATGATGAATGTTTTAAGTTTATTTTGTGGCACAAGTAAGAATGTTTTCATTATGAGATGGGTGGGACCTATATCTCCTTCCAATTAATTGGGTAATGATTTATATCTCATGAGATAGAAATGGTTGGAACGACAAGTTAAACCGGTTCAGTAATACAGGACTGGAACGAGGAGTGAACTCCATTCAGAAAGGGACTTTGTCCACTAACATGGTTTTGGCAGTAATGACTTGGCTACTATGGAAATCATATCATGTGCTTAATGGTTTCCACAATTACATGTTTTATTCCCATTCTATTTTATCATTCTTAATGTTTCTTTATGATCTATGCCTTACGTACTTCCATGTTTTATGTCATTGCTCAAGCTTTTGATGTTTAAACATTATGTTCATGTTTTTAAGTTCAAATGTATATGGTATGTTTTATTTTATCCATGCTTACCCTTACTGAGAATTTGAGCTCACCCTTTTTATGTTTTTTTCCCCGGGATATAAAGAAATTTTTTAGGTAAGAAAAAAAGGGAAGATCATTAATGGAGATGTAGAAGATCTTTCACCATGATTAGAAGATTATATTTTGAGTTTCCAAAAACACTAAACTATTATGATCATTGTGTGTCTGTTTTTGTTATGTATTAAGTATTCCGCAAAAGTAATGAAATGTCCATGTACGTCAAGCTTCGGGTCTTTACAGTTTTGATAGATTCCCCATCATTTTTCTTTATCTTTAAGAATCATCTCTCTATATTTGTTCAAAAAAAATTAGGAAAATACTAGTTAAGAAATATTTTCTTAATGTCATCCCACAAAAAATCTTCTATTTCATCCTTTGGATTGGTGTTCCTTATCAACTCCCACCACTGTTCAGATTATCCATCATAATGGTATATAGAAAAAACGTATCTTCTCATTATCATAATAGTAGAGCATTGAAAATATCTTATCCATTGAGTAAACCCACTATTCTGCGACAGTGGATTAGAAGATTCACTATGTAATGGTGGATATTGTTGTATAAAGGTATCAATGGCTGGTTCCTCCTTTGGTGAAGGTAGGGTTTCCATGTAATTCATGTTATTGTTCATATCCTAATACAGTTGGGTAAACATAACTATAGCGTTTTAAACTCCACTTCCCTTCACATAGGGGATATATTTCGATCAATTTTTTCATTCTACCTCTCCTAGTTTGTTATATTGGTTTCTCCTAGCTCCCAAAGTTTTATAAAATAGGCAATGTTTGACAAAATCATAAGTCCAAAAATAATGAATAAATAATTTATTTTTTATTTTAACATTAGGTATAATGGTTTTGACTTAATCTAAAACAATTATTTAATGATGTTTAAGAACACTTGGTCTTATTCTGAGCCTTTTTAATAAGATTCAATTATCCTAAATACCAAATATAATGAACTCTACCTCTGAATCCAATTATACTGATTGTTCTTTTTATTACAACACTATTTCATTATTTTATTGACAATTAACATAATAATTTCACATTCAAGGATAAAATGGATTAATATCTTGGGAAAATTTGGATGATGAATCACATACACATAATAAAACAAAACGATTTATGAAAACCCCATTTCTTTATCCACATAAAATCTATGAAATTATCTTTATAACATGTAGTCACCATTGGACGTACAACAAATAAAGGGGTGATCCAAAATACCACTAAGGGGAAGGATAACATAATTGAAATAAGAGACAAGAATAAATTATACATCGGTAAGAATATTTATCATATTCATATAATAATCCTAGGATTATAATCATAATCATGAGTAATGAAATTAGAAAAATTCTTGGAATGTGAAACACACATGAAAATGGAACATCATGTCCTAGTGGTCATATACGACACAAAGTTGTGAACAAATTTAGCACAATGTCCACACATATCATATGTGAATAAATCATAAAATAATCATTTCAAACAATGAAATAACCATGTTCACACACAATACACATAAAATGACGAGATAAATTATATTATCCAATGTATTGTAGGGCTATAAGATTCCGGGATCACATATCACATCATAATATTTACATAGTCATGAATTGCACATAGAAGGTACAACAATTATAGTTATAAAATAATCCTAGGAAAATAATGAGTTTAGTAAGGATTTAATCAAAAAAAAATCATGAATAATTTTGGGTTCCAAAATAAATTACATATAATACATTTGTCATGAACATCATAATTATTGAGTGAATAAGAAACAACATAAAGAAGAATAAAATATATTTTTTTTGAAAGTGATGTTATTTTGGAAAATAATTTTATTATGATTATAAATCATGGAGATAGAGTATATATCCTCAAAATAATTGAGAAGAATAGTGAAATTTTATTTATTAATCATTATAGGAATATCCATACTAATAATGACATGAAAGAGGGACAACCCATTAAAATGGTGTTGGGTTTCAGAATCCCCTTACTTTAAATATTGATTTATGTTGCTGCTTTTGAGCCTCTTGAATAGTAAACAAAGGTTTATGAAAAATTGAACCAAAAGTTAATTATGTTAATTTATAGAAATTTATATAAATTAAAATATATGGAATATATTTTTTAATTTTCTTTATTGTTGTTTTAGTGTTTTGATGTCATGCTTTCCATAAAAATTTAGTTTTCCTTAGACTTTTCTATTTTTTTCAAGGTCATTTATACATATGTATAATTTATTATAGAAGACTAAAATAAATATATTTATAAATTTATATACCATAATTAATTTATTATAACCATCCCTATGTTTGGTGATAAAAAATGAATTGGAAATGTTCTTGTTGTAATTTAACCGACCATTTACAATACATTATTAATACGGAAGGAATGTGAAGTATGCTAATTAATTATTTCCTAAATATAATACTTCTTGTAGGATAAAATAATTAATATAATGTTAAATTACCATGTAATTATCCTTGTAATATTTTGGTATAGAAGTACTGGATACAAAGAGAAAGAGTACAGGATAATGAGAGGTAGAATTTATAAGAACAAACCCTCTTCTTAGTGTTTCTTATTCTCTACATCATAAAAATCCTTTGATCATTGGAGATGGATGGAAATATAACATCCATATTTATTATAATATGATTAAGATAGAGTATTTGGGAATATCTTGGGTAATGGAATGTGAGAGTGGAGTGGTTTTTTATAGGGAGGGAGTGGGGTTATTTATAATTGAGGATATGGGTATTTTTGTGTTAAAGTATTGAATAAAAAACTATATATTAGAAAAACATTATAATAGTGATATTTTTGAAATTATACACCGTATTTTATTTAAATAACATGATTTTAAGACTTTTAATCTCTTTAAAATTAGAATTTATTTTTTTAATCAAAATGAATGGTGGGAAAAATTATAAAATATTATATTTATGTAATATTTTTGAATCTAAACCTCAAAAAGTAATTTTTTGGATTGAAAATAATTTTTATTATATTTTAATTAGTCATTTACCAAATTAATTACATTTTTTCAATATTAATGTTCTATAAATTATATGGTCATTATTATATCATGAGTGACCTAATTTAGGATATAATTTTTAAGAGAGAAATTATATTTTTACTATACACCTTAAAATTGAAGTATTTTAAAACATTAACAATAAATAACCCTTAAAAAGTATGATATTATAATTTAAAATTTTATTTCAATTTATAAAAATAATTTTCTAACATATAGAATTTTAATTTTAAATATAAAAATCGTGTGTTTTTTGATATCCTATAAAATGTTGTTTATGAAAAATGTGGTTATATTTTCTTTCAGATTGGTATTTATGAAATTTATTTTTTACATTGTAATTTTTATATTTAAAAAAATAAATAATGAAGAAAATTATATGTATTCAATTGTTTTGTTGGAGGTCAAATTACTATTACAATGGATAGGTTAGTATTCCCAACTACCAAATTACTATTTCTAACGTTAATGTTAGTGGTAAAAAGGTCATATTACAATTCCAACCATCATATTACCTCTTTTAAATACCTCGTTATTCGACAAATAATTATTAAACTCAATTACTCTCAAGGTTCTACATTTCCATATTCTATAATGTCAATTATTTTCTAATTTTATGTTTTATTTCTATAGTATTGTTTTTGGAAGTTAAAATTCTAGAAGATTGAAGCAATACTCATTTTCCCATTGAAGTTTTTATATTTTATATTTTTTTCACATATATAAATTGACATTTTAATGGGATTAGTATTTTAATAATGTATTGATTTTAATTAATGAAACAACCTTTAGTTGGTTTTTATAGGTTCACTATTCATATGATACTTATATAATATAATATGATACCCATATATTTACGAAGAAACTATCATTTAAACAATTTGGTTCATTACAAGTTATATGAAGAAATAAATGATTTATATGATTCCCTAATCAATTGAAAATAAGGGAAGACTAAATTCATGATAATACATGAAAACAAGGATAACAATAATTTATGATCTCATTAGGTCTTAATTCATAATTAAGAACATCAATTCATGAATTCGAGGCCATGTACCATGAAACTATTTGTTTATGTGAAGAGTCTTTCAGGAAAACCAATTCTGTTTTTTGTCTCGTGAGACCTATCGATGTGTTGAGAAAATGTATAATTCCATGACTATCATAGGATTATGTCCAATGCATTCACCATAAGATTAATGAAGACCATTTTAAATTTTCTTAAGGAACCACTATATAAATAAAAACCTAACCATATTTATAATGATAAATTTTGAAACAATTCTTCTCCATTATATAAAATAATGTGTATGTTTAGGTAATTTTCCTAAATCAATTTAGAAGTTGTTTAGAATAATCAAAATTAAATGAATCAACCTTATAAAGAAATATAGTGGTGAGGGAAGTATTAATGTGTTGGGTTATACATGAAAGGGAGTAATTATGTTCAATAGTATACATCAATAGGATACCAATGTGATAATATTAAAAATACTTTATCAGGGTTTATAATGAGTGTGTAGATATTTCAATTAGTATCCCCTGTGAGTGTTTAGCCTGCTGTGTAGTCTTAGGCCCACACATTCAGAATCAGGGTGATGATTGAGTCAATGAACAAAAATCAATTTAGTGTTGATAACCTATATGGTAATCTATAGTATAGATACTTCCAAAATTTAGAAATCATACATGGATGTATTTTTTTTGGAAATCACACACACTTTATATTGTTAAAAATATAGTATGAGTCTTCCACCATAGAAAATGTTGATTATTACAATAGTTTTGGTAAATATTGAATCAAAAGAATATTATGGATGGTTAAAAATATAAACTCTTAAAACCACTAGATACAATGAGTAATATGGTAAAATTATTTCATGTAATTTTATAAAGAATACAAAAAGAAATAGTTAGTGAATATAACATGAGTCCCCAAGAAAAATAAATTGGATGAAAAAACCCAACTTATTTCTTGGATAGTAATTAAGTGAAAATATATCTATATACAAGGATTAAAATTGAACATATAATTCCTTGAATAAATTTATTTCTCAATATAAATTCTCAAATAGGTATTCTATACACCACATAATAAAAATTTGGCACATAATACAACACATGTCTCAAAGAGAATAATTTGAGATGGAAAACCCTTAAATCTTATCTTGAATTCCATGAACATAAATTAACATCACTTGATACAAAAAAATAAATCATAATAATATAACTCATGACCTTAATCATATCCATTTTCTTTTATATTATTCATAAATTTTCAATTTCTATATGAATTCAACGAATTTTACACACTAGATGTTTGTTGTTTTGAGTATTTATAATGGTTTCATAATAATGGTTTTCATATTCATTGTCATTTATAATTTAGTCATTAAAATGTAAATAAATTTATTACTACTGATTTTTTATAATTAATTATAAAATTTCAAATTTCATTCCTGAGGGTTTTATTATTTATACTTGAAGATGAAATCAATAAGAGGCTTGTTTCATTGTTTTTTAATGATCGAAGTATATTTTTTTAATTACCAAATTGAATATAATTATAACATCTCTAGAAAAAAATAATTATATAAAATTTTATATCATTTTATAGAAATAATTATGTAACCATATTCATTCTTGTAATAAATTTATAGTTTTGTTTGAGTATGTGGTTACACTGACCCTAATATTAACATACCCTAATTCAATGATTGATTACAAGGTGGTTTTTTTTGTAATATCATCATACCATATGTACAATGATATTATATAGTATTAATTAGTGTGATATATCATATTTTTATTTAATTCCTAGAAGAATTAATGTTTTCAAAAATATTAAATAATTATTAGTCAAATATTTTCCTCTTAGGGTAGCTGTTTAAAAGGGTTAAATTAACAATTATTATTGATTGATCCTACCATTAAAACAGTCTACAGTTTTTCATATAAAACCTTAATAATATTATAGAATAATATTTCCTCATTAAATCTATTCTTCATACCATTAACGAAGGGTAGTGGTGAAAATTTTATTTTATTTCTCTTAGTACTGACACTCCATATGCACAACCGAATAATGAAAATATCCTAAACATAGTAAGATTACACTATATAAATTTTTCTAAAAAAAATATTTTAATGTTCCTAGAATAAATTTTAAAGAATATATTTCTGTACAAAAACTAATTTGTTGATAATATACATGTTGGGGACTTGACTTTTCCTAGGATATATCTTTAGAAATGAAGGCCTTATGTAAACTAATAGTTTATAATAGGATTTTAATCTTGGGGAGTGTTTTAGGATTAGAAAATTGGTGGAGTTTGAAGTATAAATTTTAGTTTTTAGTGAGTCTTAAATTGGATGATATGATACTATTTAATAAGTGAGACAAAGTATAGTTTTTGGAGTAACCCTAATATTTCCGATCCTGTAAGGTTACTATTCACGAATCACTGGATGGAAAATTGAAAACATAGGAGACGAGAGTGATTTTTGGTCAAAATGCACCTCTAAAAAATTAATTTTCATCAAAATTGAGTGTTTTAGGGATTTGTTTATTACTACATTACCTTTTCCTTAATTTATTTTTTCATAGAAATTAAATTTTATCCTTAGAAATCAATTTTAATGAAAATTTATGATTTAAAATTTAAATCAAATTTCATAATTATGATTTAAAATCTTAATGTCATTTCATAAAATTTAATTTCTAAAGGAGTGAAATGTAAATTTTAAAATAAAGATAAGTAATCTCTTAATTTTTTTTGTAAAATAACATTTAAAAGTTAAATTTATAAATATGATAAAATTATCATGGATAGTTATTTTAAAGCCATAAATTGATTTATGGAAAAAAAGGATACTATGATTTTATGTTTATCCAAAACCAAATATCACCATGAATGTACGTGATTTTATTAAAATTAACATAAAATTTTTTATATTAATGAAACATTTAAATTAGTTTTAAAAAACATTAACTTAGGTTTTCGAAGTTTGAAAAATATTTTAAATGAAATAATATTTTTTATTATATTCATACGTGATTAATTAAAATAGGTTTCTATAATTCTAGTTCATTATTATATAATTAAAAATTCATAAAAATTACCAATTTTATGAAAATAATATTTTTCATTTGAGAACAAACCATTTTAGAAAAAGTTTTAAAATTCATTGTTACCTAATTTATATCTGATAAATTTTATAAAAAAGTTAATTTGGTCAATATAAAATTATAATATTTAAATTTTAAATAAAAATTTGAATAAGGTCTCTTTAGGGTATGCATTTTGTGATAATATATGATATGGTTTTTACCCGATAATATAGGGTTTGGGGTAATAAAAAGTATTTACATATCATATGTTCATTATTTCAGGGTGAGTTT
Organism: Viscum album; assembly: GCA_963277665.1. NCBI lineage: Eukaryota > Viridiplantae > Streptophyta > Magnoliopsida > Santalales > Viscaceae > Viscum > Viscum album. The sequence continues at coordinate 1,225,756,070 of OY728159.1, forward strand.
TTATTTATTAATAAGTAAAGTTGATTACTTAATATATTAATCATTAAATATATAATTTAAGCATAGTAAATATATATGTTTTGAGTCAGGTACTGATTTATATATCCCCTCAATGCATTAACAGGCCTTATGAGACAAAATGTTTGATTAGTAATATTTTATTTGTTGTGGTAATGAAGTTAAGAATGATGTATTTTCTCTAAAAATGAAGGTAAGAATAATGTCTTGGAATTTTTCCTGATGTTAATAATATCTTGGTTGCATTCACGATGGTAAAAATAATTTATTGGATATGGTTATGATGGTATGAGTAATGTATTGGATGAGGCCATGGGTGTTTGATTAAGATGTCTAACATTATGTATTTCACCACTATGATATTAATTATTATTTTCTATGTGGTTATTTTTATTATTGTGACATTTATAGAGTTATTTCGAGATCATGTGATAATTTATGTGTAATTATTCAATTTATCCATTCCTACTATGTTATTTATTCCCAAATTATAATGAAACAACTTTTGATATACACTTCCCCTTTTTGAGAATTTTAGATCACCCATCTTATGTTTCTATTACATCAGATTAGAAAGAAGAGTAATACATGTGATATGTCTATAAGGGTCTCCATTTTGGAGGATTTTAGGGATATTTTGATGAATTATGGAAAAATAATTAATTATTTGTATAATGTAAAAATGTCCATTGGGTGGGAATTGATTGAGACATATTAGACAAAGGTTTTTCCTAAATCTCAAAAACTCTAATCCAAAAAGTTACATGGTGTATATGTGACTCATTGTTTTGATATTTAAATTATGGATATTTAAATTTGGGTCACTTTAGTCATATTTAATGTAAATGCAAAACAAATATTTTTATTCACACTGAATTTTCGGAGTGTGGGTCTAAGGCATGACTGGTTGTAACAATACAAAGTTTAGATAACATTATATTTTAAGAATAAGACATGATTAATGTATAGGAATCCATTAGGGTTGGTTTTTTATTTTATGTTATGTAAATACAAGTTATTTTGTTAAAATATTAATATATTTACAAGAGATTGATCTATTTATTAATTAGAATATAATTTTATATTGTTTAGTGATTAATAAAAAACATTTTATAATGCCTTAGGGATAACCCAAATATTGTAATCCATCCTAAAATTTTGGTAAAGTATATTGTGTTTTGTTTCCTATAAATGAAATCCATTTATGGATATAGATAAGTGTATGCAGATGGTGATACAAATGCACTTAGGTGTAACAAGTTAAAAGAGAAGGATAATTGTTTACGTGATCTTCAATTAGAGCATGAAAAAACAGAATAACCACACACATGGTTTGAAACTCTTTAGGTACATGATTCAGTGATTATGAAGCGCTTTATTAACCATTATGAATAATTTGAGCATAGTATTATTGTATGGTTAGAGAATTGAATAGGAAATAGATCATGGAAAACCGAGATTGAAACCTATATATTTATAAGGGAAAATATTTCATTTATGGTTTGTTACTATATGTTAATATTTATAGTTTTTATTGTATTATAATCTTATTATATTTAACTTCCCTTATTCATGTAACGGCTTGGGAAAGGAGAACCCGAGTTAACAGTTGATTTTTTGGGAATTATGGTGATGGTCTAAATGAGAATCCAAATAAGATGGGGTCTAGTGGAAATAATCTTATGGTTGATAATAACTAGTCATATTGATTTATGATTAACCATTAAAACATAGTTGAATTCCAAAACAAAAAAAATGGAAGTATAATGATTCATTCAAGATCTGGTAATAAAGAATATGGAGAATGAAAGAAGAAATTTTCTACATGTAAAGAATGTGGGAAAGGGTACATACGGTAGTGTATCAAAGGAACCAGATGAAGTTATGTTTATTGAAAATGAAGATATAATGTGTCAAATTTACATATTAAAAAAACAATTCCATATAGGAAAATAATATTTATCATATGGTATCCTGGAATGTTCAACGTCATAAATGTGGGGAATTCAGGAAAAATTCATGCCAGTAGTTAATCAAAAGGATAATAAGGATGATGATAATTAAAATTCTTATAGACTAAGGTAACAAAGAAGGATACAAACAATGAAAATAATTGAGGTAGATCCTGATAATTAGGTTAAACTAATTCTACAATATATATTCTTGTATTTCATATCGAAATTTAGCTTCATCTATTCCAGTATATCTATGATGTTTTTCATGTGAATCAGATCGCTAACGTAATGATTTGGTGCTAATATTTTATAGAAAACATATAATTATTTGATTATTATATTCCCTATTTATGTTTATGGGAAATTAATTTTTGAAATCGTATTATTTTTCTATCAGATTAATCAAATGCGACTTAATAAATAGACATGTTATCTGAATATAGACTCTATATTAGGTACAAAAATTAAGAGATAATATTTCATATCTCAAATCAAAATAAAATAATTTATCAATGTGTGGATAAATTTGAAATACTTATTGAGATTAATTGTATACTATTATTCTTAATAACTAATCATGAGATGATTTTCATAGTCCAATTGAAGATAGTATGTTTAATATATTAGTTCAAATTATATCTAGAGTATTTTGTATATTTTAAATTAATTTAATGATTTTAATTTGTGAGTTATAATAAAAATTGGTAGGAAGAAATTTATTTAAGGGGATAATTTAACACTTTGATATTTTAATATGTAATTCTTAATTAAATAATTACTATTTTTAATAGTTTGTTTCACATCCAACATCGAACAAATACAAACCATGATACATTTTATTAAGATAAAATTTTGAATAATTAATGGGAGCGTTATACATGTTTACAATAAATTGGAAAAATAAATACTAGTAATGAAATTATAAAATATATATGGAAATTAAAATAAATTTCTTTTTTAAATCAAATGTATTGATAAGATTAAATCATTATAATTAAATAATCAGTAAGATAATTTTTTGTGGTTTTTTTTAAAATATATTTTTTTATTCATTTTATTTGAAGATAAAATATATATTTTGGTTAAATAATGATAAAATATATTTTTGATATGAATAATATATTAACATTATTTTTACTAGTAATTGATATGAAATAATAATATGAACAATTTCTTTTTTAATAGTTATCTTCTGATAAAAACATCATTTCATTATGTTTTATGTTTTCCTTAAAATGACTAGTTACTAAATTTTAGAAATTGTAATTTAGATAAAAAATTCCTTTAATGGATTTATCATGTTAAAATTTGATTAGGTTGACTTTTTCTGATTTTTTTGAAAAGTCTTTTTCATCAACTTATTGAGGATTCTAATCACAAAAAACAAATAAAACCAATCATCATAGTGGGTCATGCCTCTTCCCTCTGAATAATAAATAGAAAAGATTTAAATGAAACTGTTTTATTTGAATAAAAATTGGCCCAAAGGCCTTGTGAATTTGTTATATACTCTTTTACATTTCCACAAGGCCTCGAAGAATATACTAGACTCTATTGATCATTTTCATGAATGATTCAAGAACCATGCCACATGGCCCCACCTTTCACCAGCTTGAGTATAACTATCTGATGGCTAGATACTACAGTAGCTGACCCCTTCCTTTATGCGAACTATATCCATCTTGTAGGATACCTAATACCCATTTCCATCCACCATTTACATCAATGTAGGATCCCTATATTTTTTAAACCTAAACCATTGACCATGGGTCCTTATTCTGAGGAAACAACCTCACCCACCCAAAGTGTGGAAGTATTCTCACATGTGCACTACGTACCACCTTTGGGAAGCCCACCGGCTACCTATATCCCGCACACCCCCATTAGGTGGGAAACTATCCAACTATTTCCTATGACATAGGGTATGACCCTATCATTGATATAATATATCATCATCTAATTCCAATGAACTAATCCTCCCCCCAATTTAGTCAATAGGAGTTGCATATTGTAAGGGGATGGATCCTCGTGAAAGATACATAGATGGTAGTAATTATTCAAAATGTCCAAAATTTTAGGACATCATTATGATATAAATAAGGAATAATTTTTTTTAAAAATATTTTCTTAACAAAATATGTACTTATAGAGTAAAATTATATTTTTAAAAATATATATTTTAAATTATAAACATATGTTTTATTTTTTCAATCATACATTATATTTTTGTCAAAACATTTTTATGCTTAATATGATTATTGTTTTAAATTTAATTTTTTTCACTTTTTGAAAAATTGTTTTAAGAATTTTTTTTTTATTTTGAAACATCCTATAAAAATTATATATTACGACTAATTTTTTACCCACTAAGATACGTTACCTACAATAAAAAATGAGTTTCCCTAGAAAAATTAATTTATGGTAAATAGTAAAAGTAATTGAGAAATGCCAAATATATCTCAACACTATCTTTTTTTGGTGTTTATGAGAGGTTCCTAAACCAAAAAAACATATATCTTCTTTATTATCTAATTTTATTTCCACATTCCTTTAAATGTGAAATTAATTTATTTTAAAGACGTGGGTAATTATTAATATCACACTCCTCTCACTTATAAAAGTATCCATTCACCACCTAAGTTTGTAAACATAAAAAATATTTTAGATCAACAAAATTCTTCCAAAATACATATTAAATACATCTTACAAGTTCTATATGCACTAGCTTTATCAAAATACCATTTTAAGATAACTCAATGGTGTTCTCTATGGTGTGAGTTAAAAAAGCTCAAAATCATTGATTTTTCCATTTAAATTCCGTTAATTACACCTCTAATTATTATGGATCCATTATATCAATTGTAAAATAATTAAATAAATATCATAATTAAACTAAAATTTTAAATTTTTAAAGGAGAAATGGTTTTTTATTTGTCTCCCAATAATTTAGAAAATGAAAACATCGCATATGTGTGTATAAGAACTACATGTCACGATGGATGACATGTTTCATTTTTCATCAACAACTTAAATGGATGGTTACAAAAATTTATTAATAAATAAATAGGATATGTATTCCATAATTACTAATCTATAAATATAAATCATTATCATCCTTCCTTTATTCCTTTCTATCCATTAAAAAATGTAGCTCATACAAACATTTGAACTACTTCCTTACTGAAGATGCCTTTAATCTTTCACCACCTCCATTCATGGATATTAATTAAGATATATTTAATGTAACAAAAAATTTATTTATGAAAATTTTAAGGTTTTTCCATGATAAATTTTACATTATATTAATTTTTCCTTCATTGGGAAATTAATAACATCTCTCATGTTTATTGAGGACTACTGTCTATATAAAATGCATGTTCTGTTTACCATATCTTATTAATGGATGGTTATAATAAACATTTAATTGTTAGATATGATGATAGTAATTATATTATAACGTATTCAATATTACGTAATGATGATTGAAAAATGAATAATTTTTATGTAGTAATCCATTGATATGTATAAATTACCAAAAAATCTTGTTATTGATTTCATCTTCGTGAATCATAACTAAAAAATCATAGAATGATTTTGAAAATTTACAAATAAAGATACAATATCAATTTAAATAACTTTAATGATATAGGAATGATTAAATTATCTCAACTAATTATTATCAACATCAACATTACAAAACTCATATGAAACTATCATGTTTATTAACCTCTAATTATGAAAATAATAAATAACTATAAAATCAATGAATAATGAATTTATATAATTAAAGAGTATAAGAGATAATTTTTTTGTCCATAAAAACTTCTAAAACAAACCAAATGCTGAATAATTTCTCTCAAAATGTGAATAATTTCAATTTATAGAGTGAAGGGAAAGCTATGGTTATAGGGATATTAAAATTTTAATTGTAATAATTATGTCATTATAAAATATTAATATTAATACACATTATTAAGTATCAAAATGATTTACAAATATCATCATATAGTTTAATGAAAATCTCTCCAAATATTATTCCGTCATTTTTTAAAATATTAGAACAAACTATGTTTAAATGAGAGAGTTACAACTATATAATTGTTTTTAAGTCAATATTGATGAATCTAGACAAATTTTAAATCCAGGGCCCTTGATACCCATGAAATATTTGGACCTAAATCATTGATTTCAAATAAATAATATATTCCAGGGTATTAAAGCTTCATTTAATCAATTTAAAATTAATATTCAACTCATTTAAATTTTACATGATAAAAATACCGTATAATGATTAAAAAGGGTAAAATATAAATTTCAATGAAATTTTATAGTTCATGATATAATTATAAATTATCTATAAATAAATAAATAAATAAATATGGAAATACAAATTAATATAATATAAGAATACGACATTTAAAATTCCATAATGAATCCATTTTTTAATATAAACCAAAGTATCAGTTTGATCCAAATATATAATGGTTTCTAGTCTTAAAATTTCCCTCTCGGAAACATGGTTCATATCACACACCAATATTCTTTTATATGGAGTACATAATACTTCATTGAAAAATTATATTATTATATTTGTATTTCCCATATATAAATTACACATTGTTTCATATATTTCAAGACCATTCATCAAAAATATTATTGAATATATAATTATTTTCCCATTCACAATTTCCAATCATTGGGTTTATGATAGTATTATTGTATTTTATTCTTTTAAATTGAATAAAATATTCATTATGATTGAATTATATTTTACTTCATCTCATTTTTTTTATATTTAAATATCATTATCATATAATCTTTTTTTAATTATTTATATTCCAATTACTTTTCTTTTATGGATTCTTATATTAATAAAAAATTTACATGTTTTAGAATAAATATCATCCTACATAATGGTTGTTTATTTTCCATATACATATTCTATATTTAAAAAATGTTAGAATTATGTTATTTTGGATTCCAAAGATGTTTCACCCCATTTGATAATTTTATTTCTCTTAACACCCTTCCATAATAATGTTTTACCATAATTTTTGCGATGTGAGTTTTAATAATGGTTTTGTAAAATTCTAAAAATGATTTTTCTTTCACAAACAAGTATTTTATCTTCCACTTCACATATTCTTACTTTTCTCTTATTGATTTTTAAAACACAATTTTCTATTTTTATATAATTGTTCAAAATGTTCCATTGGTCATATTCTTGTGAATTATAATTAAATACGTCTCGTGACATTATATTCTATCAAAGTTTACATTTTTTATAAAATTTGAAAGACTATTATAATATACTGACACATTTTCCACCACCTCTTTCAATTTTATTTAAGAAATATGATATCCTATATTTCATGTTTCTAATATTAAATTTATACTCTATTTATTTAATAAATTGTTTTCTAAAAATGGTTCCAAGTATTTTAAAGGTAATATTTTATCGTTTCTCTACGTAAAACATTATTTCAATTTAAAAAATGTGTGTCTACTATTTCAATATCCTATAAAGTTACATACAATATCACATGCGATGTGATATAATGACACCATCTACCTTAATTTTACTAATGGATTTGGATATTTGTATTGCATTTATTTACTAGGGAAATTATTAGAAACTTTTATGTTTAATTTTTTAATACAAATGTTAATTTATTATTATGAAAAGATGATTTTATATTGTTTTTGTTGTTAAATATTGATGGAAATCATGATATATATGTATGTTAATAATGTTGCATAGAGTTATATAGTCCCTTCATGAGTTAGTACGTATCATGAGATTTTTTTTGTTTTTAGTGTTAGAAAATCAATTTATTGATGATGTAATAACAATGGTCATGAGAGTAAGAATAATTACATGGATGTTTTAATGATAATAATAATACCTTTAATTCTTTCATAATAGTAAGAATAATTTCTCAGATGTTGTATGGTGATTAGAATAATACATTTGTTATGGTCATGATGGTTAGAATAATGTCTTAACCTTTGTCTTGAGTGTAAGAATAATGTATTTGATAAGGCCGTATTAGTAACATTAAGTCATTCAAGATTATTCATTTCACCACAATTAAATCATTTTCTTTTATCCGTGAAATTAATTTTAATTTTCTATTATCCACAGATTTATTTCAAATTCATGTGATGAGTTATATGGATATATTCAATTTATTTAGTCATGATATATTATTTATTCATTATTTATTAAATTATATCGTTCAATATGCATTAAATCTTTCTGATCGTTTGAGAACACCCTTCTAATATTTAAATTTTAAAAGTTTAAACAAAGATTAATTCATATGATATGTCTAGAAGGGTATTATTTGGGGTGGAATTTTAGGAAATTTTTAATATTTACTGTAAAATAAGAAACAATCAATATAATGAAAAAAAATCCAGTGGATCAAAATGATATTGATCAAGTTAGATAAATGTTATTCAGAAAACTCTAAAAATCCGAACCAAAAAAGGAATTACTGTTAAAGTGACTCAATATTTATAATTTATATTTTAATAATGGATATTTAAATTCGAGTAAGTTCACATGTTTTCAAATCCAATATATAAATATTTTGTTCATTCATAATATATTTTTGGAGTGTGGGTCTAGTGTGTCCCACATGCCTTATATTGCATGGAACAACATGGTTTTCCTCAATTATATATTACTTATATAAAATAGACTATCCTTCCATGTCATGCATTCTATTTTTCTATTTTTTGTTAGTCCTTTGTCAATATTTTTAAAATTAGGAATTTTAATTCATAAAATCACTTTATTATTAGTTTGTGAAATCACATTATACTCAAGATTTGAATTCATTCTAACATTAAGGTTTTTTATGGTTTTTTTAAATAAAATTCCAAAATATTAACTCTTGAGGATTTTAGAATAAAAATATGGAGGATTTTTTCTTCTATAAATAGAAATTGCATTGGTCTTAAAAGAATTATAGTGTCGTAGAACTAAATTAATCAGCATATATGAGATTTTTCATAGTTCATTGTATAGTGAAAAATATTCTTTTAATACAATTATAACTAATCCCAAAATACATGGACTCTAACCATTAATGGTTTTATTATAAAGAGTACCACTAATTAAATCACCATAATAAGAAGAGACAGACTTTTGATCTTAAAATATCATTAAGTATTCAAAAAAATTTATCATTATAGTACAGACAACTGTATTTTCTTTTTGATAGTTTTTGCTAAGATTTTGGTTTAGAGGTTTTCAATGTAAAAATATTATAATTTCTTTCATATTCATTGAATTTCAGATCCTTCAAGATCAATGGTTATTTTAGAGCACGATAGAGCTTTATATAATTTTGGATTCATGTCATTATAGGGTGTGGAGGTATAGTATCCAATAATTAGGTTAATTGATGGATTCTAATAGGTTGATATATTCGATCTAATTGTTTCTATAAGTGCAATTACATAATCTACTGGGTTTAGTCGAGGTATTATAATGGATTTGGATAAAGAATGTTAAATATCTAAATATCTAGGATACCATGAACTATGATTATGATTATGATTTTACTTTGGGTAAAATATTTATTTATAATATCAATTAATGAGTATATAATTTCTTAATCCATAGACCATGTTCTGTTAATTTTAACTATGCCAACTAAATTGGGACGTTTTTTTATTTATATAATATGTTTTTTATTGTTAATAATATTCTGACAGACATAAATTTATAATATTCTTATTTATTCACTCCATTATTATTTGGGTTTATAATATATTGGTTCATCAAAACATTTTTGTTTTTGTTTATTTTAATACATGAGTGGGTTCAAAATTATAATTAATGTTTTACTAAAAAATATACCCCTCTTATTTTTTACCTCAATTTCTAATATTAGAAAACAATTGGTATGAGGGAATATAACTATATTTTATTAGTTTCATATTATGGTGCTCTGAAAAGAAAATATTTTTATGTTTAGTTAATATAGTTGTAGTGGGTCTTAAGTGATCTCTAGAGAAGATAATGTTTCAAGTGTGTTTTTATATCACTTATGGGTTCGATATATGTGAGAATACATGATATAAAATATTAATTAATTTATAAATTTGTTTTGTTTTAGATTTAGTCTTAAAATTAGTTATCCGAACTCAGTTCTCCCACCACTCACCTGTTAAATCCTTAGACAATGTTTTCTGTTTCTCTCTCACTAATCCAATTAGATCTCACTAATCATCATCCCACAGTTGTTTGAACTTGAATAAGGAAATAAAATGATCATTGTATCCATTTTAATTTCCTATATAGGTTATTATATATCTCCAATAACTCTCATAATAACCCATTACTCACTATTTTTAATACTAATGTAAATCAAAAGTGACCTATGTATGAAATTTTGAAAAGGATAGTAGGAATGTTTTTAATAAATGGTCAGTAGAAATATCAATATGATTGAATAATTTACCACATCAATTGAAATTAGTAGAATAAATTTTAAAATTAACAATTAACATTTATAAAAAGAGAATGTGAAGATTCTCCTGGGCTGGACCACTAATGGCCTATGGTGATGTCATCAAAAATATTTTTGTAAATTAAATAATGAAATAATCACATTCTCCCAAGTTTGATTATCTCCCCTGAAATTATAGTGAAAATTATTGTTCTTAAAGATGTTGAACAAGGTTAATTTATTATTTTATTGTCTCCCACATGAGAAATATGGGCCACTAATTCCTCATATAATGATTTTTAAACATTTCATGTATTTTTAATGTTTACTCCTTCTTCTATTTCTACCACATGTGAAACATTGGGGTCATGATGGTTTGAATTGGGTTCCTATCAAATCATTAAATTAACTCACATTTTTCCCATGATAATTAACATCATCCTTAAGGTGAGGATCTCCATATAGTTTTTCAGTTAGAGATCTACCTGATTTAGCTGAATTGAGAGAATTTATTTTTATTCTAAAAATAACTTTTATATTTACGGTATTTGAGTTTTTAATTCATAGGATTCATGATCCTTACAAAAATTCTTAGTATATAATCACACATATATTAGTTTAGTTGACACATAACCTTGGAAATAAAAATTTATGTTGACTCGGTTGACACTTATATTAGGTAATTCACACATAAGAAATGCCTTCTCCATACCTATGATGGTGCTTTATGATACCTATACTATAATGAATTTCTCAAATTTCACTCCCATAAAACATACACAAAATACCACTAAATGTATGTATTCAATGGTTGGGACATATTTTGATCATTAAATGGACCTTTAATTGGAAGTCCTTTTAAAATAATCATCTTTATACAAAAATAAATATCATTTCTTTAATACAGTATTTTCTACCTAATTTAGAATTTGTTGAAAGCAGTTTAAATCATAGTTTTAGGATTTAACCAATTAAAAATCAAAACCAAGATTAAGGTATGGTTGTTATTTAAATTAAAAAATAAATAAAAAAACTAAAATTATCATTTTATCCATTTATCAATATAATTATTGATTTAAAAACGTAACTAAAATGTAGTAATTTACTAAGTTATATCTAGATATGTGAGGATAATTATCAATGAAAAAGAATGAAAATTTTATGAGACATTGGTTATCATTACTCACCCACTCTAAATCTATTATAATCCTAAAAAAATATAATTAATTAAATCTATTTGAAAATATTTAACTTTCCAAGACATAAAAAATATCCATAAAAAATAATATATTCATTCATTTTTTGAAATATAATGCCACCCTTATGAATTAATCTTATTGAATCACTTTAATTCACTCAACAATTTCAGTTCTAGGATTATAAGAAAAATAAATCATACTAGAATTAATATTTTATCAAGTGAAACATTCCTAAACCCCCTCTCTCTCAGATCCATTTTTGATAGTTCCTTTGTTAACATCCATGATATTTAGAAAATGAAATTTAGATATATTATCCACCCTTATTTATATATGTTTTGGTGTCCAAAAATCATTCCATTTCCCATTTTAAGTTGCAAATTATTTGAAATTGTTAATCAATGAATGTGAAATTATATTACTTGTTGTGTGAAACAAAAACAAGATCTATTCCATCCTAGGATAGTAGGAATACCCTAGGAATTATTATAATAGTAATGGTATAGACACATCATTTTTTATTCTTCTATCTCGATTATCTATTTCCTATTTGATTACTAACACACAAACATGTGAATGTGTTGACTTAGGAAGTGTAACACCCCCATTTTGATGTATGATCCATTTTATCCAAGATACGTAAACCTTTATATTGGTTTTAGTTTGTTTTAGTAAGATTTGGTAAGTTTCTTAGATTTTTGTGAGTGGTTGAAATTTTTTTTGTTCACAATGGGTAACAATAGTCAATTATGGTGTGTGTCTAATGCATTTTGTTATTTGTGTGTTCTTATGAAACCTTGGGAGACCAAAAAAGTTGGATTCTTGGAATGGTATGTGTTGTGTCACCCAAGGAGGATCATTTTCAAACATTACCCAAAAGCCCTCATCACATTGTGTTGTTGTGCATGATAAAGCTAGAAAATTCAATTCTTATAGTATGTCATGGTGGTTTCCCATTTCACGTCAGTTGGATGTGGCCCGATCTAAGGAAGCATCACCATGATGACTCCTGCAGACCGTGATGACAATCAATCCCATTCTAAATCTTATATTCCACATACCCATTTTTTATATGAGTTGTTTGTCCATGTCTAATTTTACTAGGAGCGTTTTAATATGGGGTTTGTCAACTAATCACATATTATAACCACTTATCACCAGCTACTCCTTATAGTTTTTAACCAATTAAAAACAGCGTACTCTTTTGGATTTCTGTTATTAGATTAATGATTTATTTTCATAGTGCTATGGGTGAGCACTGTCTCTTATCTCTCATTATTGGAAGCTAAAATAAATTTTAAGAGGTACGTGGATTCAATATGACTCCATTATTTTTGGAATTTAGATGCTTAGATTTTTAAAATATCTTTTTATTATTTTTGAATAAAAAACCCACAATATATTCTTGTTTGAAAATATTAGGTTCTATGGAAATATGTAATTGATAATATTTTTATTAAATGTGTTTTTATAATATAAATTCTATTTAACCTCGTGAAAGGCTCATTTAAATGGTTTAAAAAATAAATTTAAATATCAATTATTTTTTTGAAAATTTTGAAAAATTGTTGGCTTTGATAATAATAACTATTGAATATGTCCTTTAAATTTATAGAGGTGAGTGTTCATATTGCATTGTGTGAGGCCTTTTTGGTTAGGCAGGGTTCTCTATGTCATAAAGGAGGCGCATAAGTATTATCACCTTATGAAGACATAGTGAAGGTGATAAACTGCTCATGGGTATGGTACTATCATTCAATATACATATGGTTGTGTTTGTGTGAAAAATGGGATGATAATTATATAAGGAATTATAGAACAAACAATGTTATTTGTTCAATTTTTTTAAACTATATTTATTTTTGAAAATTGATTTGATAAGGTCACCCATAGTTTTATATAAATAATGAGATAATTTTATTCTGGTCCTAATGGCTTGTGTTGGGAAGTCTCTTGGTGAAAGATTTTGGGAATGATTACTCACAACCTTTTTATGAGCATTGGTGTTAATAAACACATTGTTCTTTAAGACAAAAGTAAAAGAAATATCTCTTATTTAATAAGTGGAGCACCATGATTCCACATTATTAGGATGGATGTGTGAATCCTGGAGTTTCTCTCAATGAGTGGTTGCATTGACTCTACATTATGGTTTCTAAATGAGGATGCACTATTGAATTAGGGTGTCATATTTATATACTTTTCAATCATACTCTTTCCTTTTAGATTATTTTTATCCATTTTATCATTATTATTTATACTCATACATCATACATATTATCTTAGTTCTGTTATTTTGTTCTATTTTTTGTACTTACTATAAAAGTAAAAATCATCCCTCAATGTTTAGGTAAGGCCTTGGAATTTATTTCTAGAATTTGTTGTCTTGGGGACATAACCTAAGGTCAGTATCACCTCTGACCCTCTACAAAAAGGTATGTTGGGTGTGGATGTTACAAATTGTATTATTCATGGTCAGTGTTTCATTTTGGGATAGTAGCAAAGATACATGAAATGGAAAACATGAAATGTATATATAAAAATACGTAAATAACTTCTTTATGATAAGATTCAAGTTACTATGGTGCATCATGTATAAATAAGTTTCTTTAGACACCTAAATGTGTGTTTTCATCTCATCATTGTGGGTTTATCAATTAATTGTGACATGTCATGAATTAATAATGATACCTTCAACATGGACTATATATCTCATCTTCCATTTGAAAATTTTGGGAAATCGGTTATAAAGTTAGATGATTTTAAGGATTTTAAATATTATAACCTTTTAATTTTTTAATAGTGGTATTCCAAGTAGTGTTTTTTGTGACATAAGAGAAATGGAATCGGATATGTGACCTTAAAACCACTAGAGGAGGTTTAACTGAATTTGGTTCTACCTAAAAAAATATGGAAGCTAGAGATTTTTCAGAAATATTTTCATGACTTCTACGATATTGATAATGTAAATCAAAATGATAAACCACAATAAGAAAATCAATCAATTTAGTTTCAAGAATTGAATCCACCAATATTTTAGGGGGATTCCAAATATAAAAAGTAATAAGTGTATGTTAATAGAATAAATTGGAATTTTTGTTTCCTTTGAATATATGTTGATCTAACAGTCTTCTAATAGTCTATATCCCAGAGGATCTTGTATTCCACTGGTGCGATTTAGCTATCAATGATAAATTCCACCTTGTACATTCATGGCACGTATTTGAAGAATTGTTAAAAAGCTCAATCCCCATAACTACAATATAATTATAATGATTGATTTATTTAGTATAAAGATGTAAAATTTAGAAGTTATGGAGTATGAAACTATGTTTTTGATCTTAATGTATTTTTATATATAAGTAGTGACTAATAAATATCCTTATTCATGTATATTTGAATCTGTATTGTGAAATTATATTCATTCTATGATAGATATGATATATATGATTGACTAAATAAATATGGTTAATAGAGAGATGGTGGTGTAAATAGATATAACTATGAATCCTATGTTAGGAAGTAAATTTGCATAAAAGAGAAGAGGTGTTAACTCTAACAATAGAATGAATAATTAGAGGTACACCAACTTCCAAGCTGATAGAGCATCAAATAATCAAACCACTAGACCATTTATATTTATTCCAAGACCATATATCATGTCTATCTATTTCTAATATGGTTCAGTTGAGTATATTAAGTTATATTTTATGGTACCATATAGAAAATTCCCAACTGTAATAATATAGGGAAGCATCGATGTTAAGACTATGATATAAAAACGATTGGTTCTGGAAATAAATCTCTTGAGTCTCATAAATCCTATGCTTCGATGGGCTAGGAACATAAAATTTGTTCTCATACTTAGAACCAAGTTAACCATGGTAATTTTAGAAATACCCAGACTTCTTATACAATCTAACCACAACATTGAATCAAGAAACAAGGGGGAGTGAGTAAGAAGTCATAAGGTGATGATAAGATGATTATGAAAGACCATTAAAGCCATTTTACTCTTTGAGGTAATATTATACTTATATTAAATTTGATTCCAATTATTTATGATACTTGTTCATCAAAATATTTTATTTATTCTTTTTCTATTTTTCGAATGGGGTTATAAATCGATATGTTTCCACATGTGTCAAGTTTCTAGAAATCTCTATGGAATCTCGTTTGATAACAATCAATGGTTTGCAATTGATTAAGAATTTTATGATTTTTACCAGGATGTATTTTACCTTATCATATGAATGGATTGGTTTGTTTCTTTAAGGGCCCATAACAATTGGTTTGAATGATGAGTAAATATTATATTTCCAAATGGGTTGATGCATCTTTTTAAAGGATATTCAGAATTGATGGAAAGAGGATAAGGATATTTATCAACAATGGTTGGAAATATTTATGTTCAATTTTTAGTAGTCACTTTGGGGACTAATGGAATAATTCAGAATAGAAATTTTATTACCATTTTAAATAAATATTCTGATGTGATTCTTGATGATTTCTTCTATTTTCCTTATGAAATGGAATTATATTATTTGATTTACCTCCATTGGGGGAAAAATCATTTAACATATATCATATATAATGTAACCAATAAATTTGAATAAATTAAAATAAATGTTGTAAGAATTGGAATGTAAAGGTTTTACAAGAATAAGTATGTTTGTTGGTTTGTTCGAGTAATTTTTGTAAAGAATGTAAATGGTTTGTTATAACCCTGTGTTTATTATCTTAATATAAATCATGTTATGATAATGAGTTTAAATGCACGACCTTGAATTTAAAACTTTTTTTCTATAAAAGGGATCACAATGGTTCTATAAAATGGATTAATTCTTAGGCTATCACCAACTCTGGGTTAAGAAGGAGGATATTCCAAATACAATAATAAAGATTCGTTATAGTCATTATGAATGTATATTCATGAACATTGATATTTAAAATTTGTGATTTATTTTTATGAATTCTATGAATCACATGTTTTAATGTTACCTAGACCAATTCATTATGATATTTGGGAATAACATTCTCATATTTTCTAAAATTAAAATTGATGATAATGAATATTAATGATTTTTTTCATTCTATAGTATAATTGGATATATAAAAATTATCAAAATTTTATTTCTAGATACTTTATGTTTTATTTATTTAAAATGTAATTTTTGTGAAATTTGTATTAGAAGATTTTAAAAATATAGAAGTTATTCTCTTAAAAACAACTAAAGGATGACTTTGAGATATGAAAATATTTTGGCAGAGAAGGTTACTATCATAATTTTGTTTGGGGATTATCATGAGTCACATCTATAATAAAAAGGTCCACATGAATTTTTATATCATTAAATTGGAGTGACAATTATAAACAATCCTTTATGAATCTTAAATTCAAGGATACCCTCCAAACCAATTGTAGCTGAGGCGAACGCTATCCTGGAAGGTATGATGATGGATAGGGATGATGGATGGATTGATATCAACATGGATTCTGACTGCCTCACCATGATCGATGCCATCAACCACAATGACAGTGGACTCCAGTCTTTTGGCCTCATCATCAGGAGAATTCTCTCACTCCACCAATGCTTTTCATTCTTTACCTTTTCTTTTACCAAAAGGGAAGGAAACAATGCGGCCCATCAGTTGGCGGCATCATGCCTCTTCGATGCCAACCAACTCTGGCTGGACAATTTTCCTTCGTGGCTTTGCATATGTACGTCTAATGATCTTCGTCTTTAATGATATCTGTCTTCTCTAAAAGCAGAATAAGACATATTTCATATTTATTAATATTTGTTAATTAAATATTAATTTTACTTTAAAAGGGTTTCTATGTTCGATAGCGTACCCGATACGCAACAACGAGTTTCTTTGAAATCTTGCGTTGCACAATAATAATATAATATTATTATTTTAAATGTTAGTTAACTCCTAGCCATTATATTGACAGGAATGAATAAAACTAACTAAAATATGATTATACATGTTTGTTAAATGTATTTACATTAATATAATAAAAGTTAGAGGCTTAAAATGTGAATGAATCAAATTTTAATCTTAATTTAAATTTTATCATTTAATAAAATTGGTTTTATAGTATAATTAAAATATATTTTTACCATTTAATAAAATTTTTTTCATTGGAATTAATTTCACTTTGATATTGGTCATAAACAAGTGTGAATCTTTTGATCGTTATTATTTCTTAAAAGCAAGCTTTTTGTTTTGACAGTGGGAATTAATTTTGAATTAATTTCAGCCACTTATGTATTTTCAACATGGAAAAATGGATTCCATATTTTGAATCATGAGGTCCAAATTGTGTAAATAGGTAACTTTTAGTTTTAGACATTTTAAATATTTACTTCAGTAAATATTTTATTTACCGTGGTTAAAGGATAAATCAGGTAAATAAGGGTAAACAATAATATGATAATAAAATAAAATATCCCTTAAACGTGTAATAATCCTTTTGGTTGATACATATCCCACCATGGGCATAGTTGGGTCGATTTTGGGACCCCATGGAGCCACTTATGAATGATAATGACACTTTAGATAAATTAATTTAAAGTAAAGGCAAATTTTACATAAACAAAAATATTTTAGTAAATTAATTTTTTAATAGTGATATATGAATTATATTTTAAACTATATATATTCATTGGAAATCTAAAAATATTTACTACATCAAGATATTTTTTATAATTTTTATACATCAAATAAATTAAATTATTTTTGACACAATAATGATGTAGTATTTACCTCATTAATAAATGATATAAATAAATAAGATTATACTCCAATGGCCCGATGGCCTTCGTTTTTTATTGATATTTGATAATACACCTTTCAAGTGATGAGGTGGAACCCTGTTACATGCTCGTAGGCCATAGAGGAACCATTGCCCGTAGGCACAAACATTACATGCAACCCAGACTAACAACTTGGAACTGCTCCTCCCTAGAAACTTAATCTTGAAATAAGCTCTTCACCTCCACATGGCTATTCGGGTAGGCATTCCCGTGCATGCACAGGATTGTCCCGATGGCAGGTGCCATACCCTCTCATTCTAGAAATCCGTTTAGCTCCTGCTGTGGTGAAAGCTCCTTTGATCATCCTCCTTGTAGAGCTTGTTCCTTGTAGTTTTGGTCTGGTTTGTATCTACAGGTGGCCCGAAGGCCATTAGGATAGCCCGAAGGCCCAACTGACCGGAAGGCCTGGGTGCCCGAAGTCCAATGAAGGACTCGGGGACCAAATCTGATGCCCAAAGGCCCAAACGGGGGCATATCTCGGGCTGCTACAATGCCAAACAGTGCCCGCTACAGTACTGCTACAGTTCCCGCTACAGTTCCTACTACAATGTATTCTATAGTACTGCTACCGTTTCTACTACAGTACTGCTACAGTTCCTGCTATAGTACTACTACAGTTCCCGGAAATTCTGCCTCCGCCTGGATTTGATCCCTGGTCGCTTGGATGCACCATTAGAGACCTTGCCAACCGGGCTAAGGCTCATGTGCAAATAAGATTATACTGATTAAAATATTATCCAAAACATTTCCAATTACGATTGGATGATTTTATATATAATATGAGTCGTCTTTTCTTCTACTTTAATGATTCATGGACTTTTATAAACTTAATATCATTATATAATAAAATAATATTATCACACTTTCCTAAAGAGCCCCTCCTCCCCCTTATAAAAGGAGACCATTTCTAACCAATTCATCACACATATCAATCCTTTTTTCTTGTCTAACGTCTTCCAATTTAAGCTCCCTACACCCCTATCCTCCTCCTAGAATCCTTACCTTAGGCAGAAGGCACTTCAAGAAGTCATTTGGTTGAAACCAAAGGGAGTTACCAAAATTAAAGGTAAAAGTTTCTCTTAAATTGTTTTCTATTATTTTACATCTCCAACCCCTAAACTCTTTATATTCCTTTCTTTTGTAACAACAACAGAATCCTAAATATACTAGTATGTTGTTATGAGAAGGATTTGAACTACACTGACACACACCTCCATCTAATAGACAAAGAACATAATGTTTCTGTGGATGGGAAACTAATCCCTCACGAAACGATGATTGTTCAAATATCTTAAACCACCTCTCATGGTGGCCATTATGATGGAACTGTATTTATATATGATATATATTTTTTTTATTTTTTTTATTCTTCTGTAAGTTCTATTTATAGCATACCGTTATGGTTTCCATTTTGGGTAAACGCGATAATTTCATTTGAGGAAGTGCGGACTACCGTCCCCTCAAAGTGATATGACTTGTTCATACCATATGTGGAATGTATAAAGGATAGATTTAATTATATAATATATGATACAATACTAGAATTATAATACTACTATGTATCATTATGTTTTAATTACATTAAATATGAAATACAAATGGAAGTAGCGTCCATGCGTACGTAGGACTTACAGTCTCTAGGAATTGTGCATTTCATTTCTTACCTCTAAATGTAATGTACTATTATAAATACATGTATATGATGGATATATATGATATATATGATATCCAAATAATGAATATCATTCTATATATATTGAAACTTTGACCACGTGGACAAATTTTAAATTTAAGTTGTCCATTTTTGACTCAAGTACCAAATATCCACAAAACAAACATTATTAACTTAAATGATTACATAATGTTTATAACATGGTAATAATTGATATAAAAGGAATAATAAACTTGAAAACGGTTTTTAAGCAAGTATAAATTAACTTTAGTTTATTATTCGGGAGATTAAAGAATGATCGAGTCAAGTCGAACAGAAGGTAAGGGACTTCGTCTGAATCTTCATTCATTGAGGCATGTTTTGTTTTAATACACAACTTTATTTTATTCTCTATATAAACACACATGAATTTTCAAAGTGAATCCTTTAGTACAAATCATTTTACTAAATGAAAAAATGTATTTTTTCTTCTAGCATAAGCGGTGACCATGACCTTTTCTGCCGCAGCGAGTAGTATTTGATCATTGGCTTCCTCAACAAGTCGTAATGTTTTTAAAATAAAATAAATACCATATACTCTTTTAAGTATTTTGGTATTGAAAATGGTTTTGATAATGGATTTGTTATGTCAATATTTTTAAGTGATATATTGTGATAGAAATGTGGAAATTTTTTCTTTCCATTATATTAGTTTGATGTCTTATGATTTTATAATGGTATTGGAACATTTGACTGGTGGTTATGTGATAAACCAAATGACAGGTGGTTTTGTGACTACCAGGACATCTAGTTACATTATAAGCTCCAATGCATTGGGTATGGAAGTTGGCCGTATATATATTCCATTTAGTGATATTTGTGGAAGTCAACCGTATGGTTATCCCATTTATGTATGTTTCTGTCCCAAGTTACCTTTATAAGTTATGTGTTCTTTATATGGGTTTTATGGTAATATTTTGGTTACAAAAGGGTAAGTAATGCTCCTTTATTTTTTGAAGAGTATTTACTACTTCATAAAGGTGAAAAGTATTAATTAAGATAAATAATTCATTTTTACCTGTTGTTTTGAAAAACTAACAGATATCCTTCTTTCGGTATCCCTTTTTGAGCTTTTTTATGCTCATCCCAAGTTTTTGAAATGTTTTTCAAAGGACATAATATGGAATAGGGTCAAGGATGGGATCAAGGAAAAGTCATGTTGTCGTAAACATGAAACTCGACATGAATCTTTTTTTCAATGTGTTTTTATTTTCTGAAAAAATGGAAACCTTTTAGAAGTATCTACTTTGTAATCTTTTGAGATGTAATAGTTATGACCTAATTCTCTAAAACTCTAAAACTGAAAAGATCCTCAATGTGAATTATTCATTTAATTCAATATTATGTAAGGTTTAAGGCCAAGTCCTTATAGTTGGTATCAGATGTCGGTTTAGAAAACATTAAGAGTTAGGGTATTGTTAAATAAATCCCAATATATTAATTTATAGTAATATTGAAATGATATAGAATTTAAAGATTACCATTTTGATTCACCTAAGATATTTCTGTGATCAGAATGGTTTTTCACAGACGAAACATGGTATCTATATTGGGACAACATCAGGAGGAAGACAACCTTCCAAATCAGCAACCTGAGATGGTCAGAATCGGGATTGAACAGTTTGTTGAAGTGATGGTACAATTGACTCAACATATAAATGGTGGTTTTATCCATGCATGAGATTAGCCAGATCGACTGTAGAGGAACATGTCAATATTGGATCATTTCAAAAGGAAACATCCCCCATCATTTAGAGGATCATCTGATCTGGTTCTAGATGAAGGGTGGATTAATGCACTGGAAAATATTTTTGATGTCATGGGGTGTTAAGAACATCAAATTGTTAGTCTTTTTGGTTTTCCTTTTTGAAGGAGAAGCTGATCAGTGGTGGTCTATGGTGAAAAATGTCAGGGATAGTGAGGAGATTGATGCTCTTGATTGAGATGAATTCAAAGGTATGTTTCTTGAGAAATATTTTCCTAAAGTTGTTTGTATTAGTATAGAAAAATAATTCCTAGAATTGAGGTAGGAGGATGACTCAATGGATACTTATGAAGAAAAGTTCACTCGACTGGCAAGGTATGCACCAAATTTCATCCTAGATCTTGATAGTAAAATAAATAAATTTTACTAAGGACTGAAGCCACGATATCATAGAGCGTTAGCCTCTCATGAGTTCAAATGTTATGAAAAACTTGTTCAATGTGCGGAGAATGTGGAAATGTAGTTTGAATATGATCAGGTGTTCTTTGACAAAAAAACAGAATTAGAAGTCCAATCGGCAGGCAAAGGGGAATAATTCATCAAAGAAGCATTGAGGTAAGGAAACCAAATATCCATCTTGTGATAATTGTGGTAAAAAGCATCCCGGAGAATGTTTATCAAAGTCTGGAAAGTGCTTCCGGAGTGGTATGTATGGTCATATTGCTCGTAACTGTTAGGAAGATGATCAAGCAGTCAATTACATGCCATCGGTAAGATGTTTTAAGTGTAACGAAATGTTTCATTATGCAAATGAGTGTCCAGAGAAGAACTCAATTGAGGTAAAGTATCCATACTACAAGCAGAAAGAAGTGGTGAAATCCTTTGCAACTACTTCAGCAGATGTTGGTCCATCAAATGTAGTAGTATCAGGTACACTGTTTGTTTTTTCAGATTATGCCAATGTGTTTTTTGATTCAAGGTCTACACACTATTTCATTTCTGAGAAGTTTTCTAGTAAATTGGGAATTCCATCTCAAGATATGAATACCGAACTTAAGGTAAAAAAACCTGTAGAAAATTTTGAGATAAAAAAGAAAACATAAGACCATTCATGTCCTTGTGTGTGGAAATAACCTACATAAAAACCTTATTTTTTTTCCTCTAGTAGAGTTTGATGTTATTTTGGGCATGAATTGGATTTCTATTTTTCATGCTAAGATTGACTGTAGAGCTAAAAAGGTTTCTTTTCAGAAAGATTTAATGTTTTTGTACAAGAATGAACCCTTTATTTTGATAACATATCAAGAAGCTGAGAAACTAGTAAAAAATGGAAAATAATGTTACAAAGAACATATTATTGAAAATAAAGGAACTGTTCGGATTAATGATCTGCCAGTGGTAAATGAGTACCTTGATGTTTTTTCTGATGAGTTTCCTAGCATTATAATTGATCGGGATGTTGAATTTACTGTTGACTTAGTTCTTGATGCTAAGGCAATTTCCAAACACCCTTATTGAATGGCTCAAATTGAACTTTTAGAGTTAAAGAAGAAATTTGAGGAGTTATTAGAAAAAGGTTTCATTCAACCTATAACATAACCATGGGCTTCCCTTGTCTTGTTTGTTAATAATAATGATGGTTTAATGAGATATTTCACTGATTATTGAGCATTGAATAACATCACTGTTAAGAAAAAGTATCCTTTGCCTCATATCGATTATTTGATTGATCATATCCAGATAACTATGTATTTTTCAAATATTGAATTGAGATCGAGGTACCATCAGTTGAAAGTAAAGGAAACAGACATTCCAAAGACCGCATTTTGTATTAGATATGGCCATTATGAATTTGTATTTATGATTTTTAGTTTAACCGATGCACCTACTTTATTCATGGATCTTATGAATATAATTTTCCGTGAGTCCTTGGATAAGTTTGTGGTTTTTTTCATTGATGATATTTTGGTTATTCCAAAAGTAAATAGGAACATGAAAGTCGTTTAAGGCTCATCATGCAAACCTGAATAGAAAAGAAACTGTTTGGGAAATTCAGTAAGTGTGAGTTTTGGTTGCAACAAATTTCTTTCCTTGGTTACACTATTTCAAAAAATGGCATAACTATTGATCCTAAAAAAACAAAAGTTGTTGATGAATGGCCAAGACCAACAAATATAACCATGATTCATAGTTTTCATGGTTTGGAAGGTTATTATAGGAGGTTTTTTGAAAATTTTCCACGGTTATCTAGTCTAATGACCAAGTTAACTCGAAAAGGTGTCAAATTTATTTGGAAAAAAGAATGTGATGATTATTTTCAGGAATTGAAAAGAAGATTGGTGAATGATCTAGTTTTGGAACTACCATCCATAAATGGTGAGTTTGTTATCTACAATGATTCTTTGTTGAAAGGACTCGGTTGTGACCTAATGCAGAATGATCAGGTAATTGCTTATGATTCACATCAGTTTAAACCACTTGAGTTAAATTACCCTACACATGATTTGGAATTAGCTGCTGTTGTTTTTATTTAAAAATTTGGAGGCATCATTTGTATGGTGTAAAATGTGAAATATATACTGACCACAAAACTTTGAAGTATATATTCACTCAAAAATAATTGAACATGAGACAGAGTAGATGGTTGTAATTAATCAAGGATTATGATTTCACAATCCATTACCATCCTGGAAAAGAAAATAAAGTGGATGATTATTTGATTTGAAAAAGAAATGCTTCATTAACTATGATACATTTGGAACAAGATCCTTTGGTTTTTGATTTGATGAACTTTGTCATAGAAGTTGTTGGTGTCGGAAATTCTTCTGTTTTGTATCATGTGTTAGTGAGATCATCTTTATCAGATAGAATGATTCATGCATAGAAAGAAGATAGTGAGATAGAAAGAAAGGTAGAGTTCGTTCAGAAGGGTATGTTGCTTGATTTTAACATTGATAATGATTGTGTTTTGAGGTTTGGAAAGAGATTATGCATGACTTGTGATTCACAATTTTTATAATTAGTAGTTATGTGAAGCTCATAGTTCTGCGTTTTCAGTTCATCCTGGTAGTACTAAGATGTACAAAGATCATAGGGAGTATTACAGGTGGGATGGAATGAAAAAAGATATTGCTAATTTTACTGTGAAGTGTTTTAACTTGTAAGAAGGTTAATGCAGAGCTGCAGTTACTGAAAGGGAAGCTTCATCCTTTACTGATTTTAGAGTGGAAATGGGAAAAATATCCATGGAAATCATCGTGAGATTACCATAGACATGTCGAGGTAATAATTCAATGTGGGTTATAGTTGATTGACTGACTAAATCTAGTCATTTCCTTCCTATTCGAGATAAATTGTATCTAGATCAACTTTCTCAGTTGAATATTAAAGAGATAATTAGGTTGCATGGAGTTCCCCTCTCCATTGTATCTGATCGTGATCCCAGGTTTACTTCTATCTTTTGGAAAGGCCTTCAGAATTTGTTGGGTACTGAATTAAATTTTAGTACAGCTTTTCATCCTCAATCATATGGGAAAACAGAACTAACAATTTAGACATTGGAAGATATGTTACATGCTTGTACGATGGATTCCCAGGGAAGTTGGGACCAACATCTTCATTTGGTTTAATTTTCATATACAAATAGTTTTCATTCTAGTATACAGATGGCTCTATTTGAGGCATTATATGGAAAGCGTTGTCAAACTCCAACATTTTTGGATGAAGTAGGTGAATGGAATTTGATGGGACCAAAATTGGTAGAAATGATGGCAGAGAAAGTTCAGTTGGTTCAGAAGCACATGACAGTAGCTGAGAGTAGATAGAAAAGCTCTACAGATAACTGGACGAAGGAGCTTTCTTTTGAGGTAGGTGATCATGTCTTTCTCAAAGTTTCTCCATGGAAAGGTGTGATGCGTTTTGGTTAGAAGGGAAAGTTGAGTCCGAGGTTTGTTGGACCTTAGGAAATTCCAGATAAAGTTGGACCAGTGGAGTACAGAGTGGCTTTACCTCCAAGTTTATCCTAGGTACAAAATGTTTTTCATGTTTTGAAGTTGAGAAAGTATATGCCAGATCCATCTCATGTTTTGAGCCCAAAGGTAGTTCAGTTGGAAGATAATCTCTCTTATGAAGAACAAACAGTCCAAATTCTTGACCATAGAGAGAAAGTGTTGTGGAATAAGTTAATTGACCAGGTAAATATTTTGTGGAAAACCATATGGTTGAAAAGGAAATGTGGGAATCTGAAAATGCTATGAGGGATAAATACCCCCACTTATTTTTATAAGTAAATTAGTGAGGACACAATTCCCAAAAGGGAGGAAGGACATAACATCCCAGGTAAATAAAGAATAAAACATATTTCATATTTATTAATATTTGTGAATGAAATATTAATTTTACATTAAAGGGGTTTCTATGTTCAATAGCGTACCCAATATACAACAATGGGTTTCTTTGCAATCTTATGTTGCACACTAATAATATAATATTATTATTTAAAATGTCAGTTAACTCCTAGCTGTTGTATTGGGGGGAATGAAAAAACAAACTAAAATATTATTATACATGTTTTTTATATGTATTTACATTAATCCAATAAAATTTAGAGGCTTAAAATGTGAATGAATCTAATTTTAAGCATAATTTACATTAAAAGGTTGATTTACCACTTTTTAATGAAGAACCCCCTTTAAATATAGTTTTGGTCATTTGTATATGTTCTATTAGACCAAATAAAATTTTTCTTTAGAATGGGGACATAAAATTTTACTTTGGGTAATTTTTTGGTATTTTTCTGATAAAGTTCATTTTTAATGAATAGTGAAAAATACTGTATTTTAATTCAAAATTGACTTTTAATCTAATTTATGTATATGGTTAGATTTTATTTTTAATTGGTTTAAAAGTGTAACTAAAATATATTTTTACCATTTAATCCAATTTTGGTCATCAAAATTAATTTCACTTTGAAATTGGATATAAAAAAGTGATAATCTTTTGATAGTTATTATTTCTTTAAAACACGCTTTTTGTTTTGACACCGAGAATTAATTGTGAATTAATTTATGCCACATCTGTGTTTTGAATTTGAAAATATTTATTCCATATTTTTAATCCGGAGGTCCAAATTATGTAAATAGTCAACTTTTATATTTATCCATTTTAAATATTTACTTCGGTAAATATTTTATTTACCGTGGTTAAAGGGAAAATCATGTAAAAAAAGGTTAAAAAATAATATAATAATAATATAACATTACCCTTAAACATGTAATAATCACATTTTCTGATACATATACGACCATGGTCATCTTTGGGTCGATTTGGGCACCCCATGGAGCCACATATGAATGATAATGACAATTTAGATAAATTAATTTAAAGGAAAAATTGACATAAATGAAAATCTTTTAGTAAATTAATTTTTATATAGTTTTATATTAATTATATTTTAGACCATAAATATTCATCAGAAATATAAGAAGATTTCTTACGTCATGATATTTTTTTTATAATTTTTAGACATCAAACAAAATTAAATTATTTATGACACAATAATTATGTAGTATTTACCTCATTAATAAATGATTTAAATAAATAAGATTATAATGATTAAAATATTATCCAAAACATGTCCAATTCGGATTGGATTATTTTATTTCGAATATTAGTCATCCTATCTTCTACTTTAATTATTCTTGGAGCTTTAGAAACAGAATATCATTATATAATAAAATAATATTATCACACTTTCATAAAGAGCCACTCCTCCCCTTATAAAAGAAGAACATTTCTAACCAATTACTCACACCTCTCAAGCCATTTGTCTCATCCAATCTCTTAATAATTAATCTCCTTGCATCCCTATACTCCTCCTAGAAGCCTTACCTAATGCAAAAGTAACTTCAAGAAGTCCTTTGGTTCAAACCAAAGGGAGTTACCCAAATTAAAGGTCTCAGTTTCTTCTAAATTGTTTTATTTTATTTTACTTCTCCAAAACTTAAAATATTTTTATTCCTTTATTTTGTAACAAAAAAAATATCCTCAGTATACTAGTATGTTTTTATGAGAAGTATTCGGACTACACTTACACACACCTCTATATAATGGATGAAGAACATAATGTTTCTTTGGATGGAAAACTAACACCTCACGAAATGATGATTGTTCAAATATCTCCAACTTCCACTCATGGGGGCCATTATGATGGAACTATATTTATATATGATATATATTATCTTTATGTTTTCTTTATGCTTATTTAATTTCCATTTATAGTATACCATTATGGTTTCCATTATGGGTAAATGAGATAATTTCATTTGAGGATGTGCGGACTAATGCCCCATCAAAGTGATATGACTCATTCATACCATATGTGGTACATATAAGGGATATATTTAATGATATTATATATGATAAAATACTGGAATTATAATACTACTATGTATAATTATGTATTAATTCCATAAAATGTGAAATAGAAATGGAAGTCGCGTTCATGCATATGTACGTCTTACCGTCTCCATGAATGGTGCATTTCATTTCTTACCTCTAAATGTTTTGTACTTTTATAAATACCTGTATATGAAAGATATATATGATATATATGATATCCAAATCATTAATATTATTCTGGATCTAATGAACCATTGATGACATGGACAACTTGTAAATATACGGTGTTCATTTTTGACACAAGTACCAAATATCGACAAAATGAACATTATTAACTTAAATGATTACATAATGTTTATAACATGGTAATAAGTGATATAAAAGCAATAATAAACCTTAAAAATGGTTCTTAATCAAGTAGATATTAACTTTATTGTATTATTCAAGAGATTAAATAATGATCGAGTCAATTCAGATACAAGGCAAGGGACTTCATCTCAATCTTCTTTCATTGAGGCATATTTTGTTTTAATACACAACATTATTTTATACGTTGTATAAACCCCCTTGACTTTTCAAAGGGAATATTTTTGGAAAGAAGCATTTTACTAAATGAAAAAAAGGAATTTTTATTTTAACATAATCGGTGACAAAGACCTTTTTCAACGCTGTGAGTATTATTTGATCTTTGGATTCCTCAACAAGCCGTAATGTTTTTAAAAGAAAATAAATACCATATAATGTTTTATGTATTTTGGTATTGAAAATGGTTTTGATAATGGTTTTGTTCTGTCAATGTATTTAAGTGATATATTGTGATTGAAATGTGGAAATGTTTTCTTTCGTTTATAATTGTTTTATTTTATATGATTTTATAATGGAACATGGACATTTGATGGGTGGTTATGTGATAAACCAAATGATGGGTGGTGTTGTGAATACCATAATTGGTGGTTATTTTATAACCTCCAATGCATTGGGTATGGAAGTCGGTCGTATGGATATTCCATTTAGTTATATTTGTGGATGTCGGCCGTATAGTTATTCTATTTATGTATGTTTATGTCCCATGTTACCTTTATATGTAATGTATTATTTATATAGGTTTTATGGTAATATTTTGGTTAGAGAAGTGTAAGTAATGATCTTTTATTAAGTGAAGAGTCTTTACTACTTCATAAAGCTGAGAAGTATTACTTAAGATAAAGTATTCATGGTTTACCTATTATTTTAAAGACTAACAATTTTTTTCTTTTTGTATCCCTTACTAAGCTTTTTATGATGATCCCATGTTTTTGAAATGTTTTTCAAAGGACATAATGTGGAATAGGGTCATGGATGGGATCAAGGAAATGTCATTCTATCTTAAACATGAAACTAAACATGACTCTTTTTTTCAAAGAGTTTTCATTTTCTGAAAAAAATGGAAAATGTGTAGAATTTTCTACTTTGTAATCTTTTGAGAAGTAATAGTTATGTACTAATTCTCTAAAACTCTAAACCTACAAAGATCTTCGATGTGAATTATTCATTTAATTAAATATTATGTAAGGTTTAAGCCCGGGTCCTTATACCAATTGTTATTTTTCAAAAACCTAGGAAATGTTATGTTGTCTATTGTGATTCATCTAGATCGTGAATCAGTTATGTTCTCATGTAGTGAGAATATGTGGTAGCATGTGAATCATGATATTTGTGAATTTATGATTAAAATAATCTGACCCATGATATAGAATTGTCTTCAGATTTTCTTATTTTTGAAACATGAAATCAATATTTATTTGGTGAGAAATTCATGATGTTCACAGACCATAAATGAATGAGAAATATATTTTTTAAATGGTATTTAAACATATTTCAAAAATAATTTGTAAAATATCTTCACATATCCAATGTTTATTTTCTTATTGGTTGGGAAATAGGAATTTTATAGAAAACGATTTATGATAGATTTCATGTAATCAATTTCCTAGAGAATCTTAGGATAAATAGAAGTGTTTGGATATGATTGATGACATTCATTTGGATTCCATTGAGAAAATTAAAGTCACAATTTTCTCTCTGGTGAATCTTGTTCATTATATAGTTAAACTAGTTTAAGATTCTCAAATGATGGATCATGATTATCTTTCTAGTATGTCAAAACTCAATAGTGGGAAGACCATTGAATGATGGAAAAAAGATAGAAGCACTATTTTGATTTTTTTCAGATATAAGTGTCTTTCTTTTATAATTAAAAGAATAAATTCTTTCTTTATACCACCAGTAGAAATGGTTTTTTAATCTTTTAATTAATAAGATGTATAAGGAATTTTAAACTCATTTTTAGTGGGATGGTGTGAAATGAAAAGTGAGAGAGTGTGTATCAAGATGCATGACATTTCAATTGGTCGAGGATGATCACCAAGGACCAACTGGTTTGTTGCAATCATTATCTACCCTTATCTGTAAATGGGAGCACAACTCAACGATTTTTTCACTATTCCACCATGAATTGTTGAAACATGATGACATATGGGTGATTGAAGATTTGATCAAAATTTCATCATAGTTCATTCCCATTCATGACTCTAATACAGTGGATGAAATGTGAAAGATCTATATTAAAGAAGATTCAATTTTTCATAGATTAACGGTTTTGATTATTTTTTATCAAGTTACTCGTTTTAACACTCAAACTTTAGAAAAATTAAAAAATATTTGGGTACCTAGTTAGTCATGAAAACAAATTATTATCCCTAAATACATTGAAAATATAAATGAGTGATCTAAATGTGATAAGGCATGATCTATGAATATTTTCTGGATTTTGGAGGCTCAAGGAAAGATTATTTACTGTTAGTGGAGTTCTCATATAATAACAACTAATATGACTCAATATATATCGATCCTTTTGAAGAAATATATGGAAGTCCAAGGATGTCTCCACTTTATTGGGTATTGATTGAAGGAACATCAATATTGTAACACCCTGAGATTTTATGATAAATATTTTTTTTATGTCTTATTTTATATGCAACAGCAAAGGAATCTTTCACAACACACAATACTAACATGGCTTTCATTACACGCAATCTCGACCTTCCTCAATAGCGTGTGTAGTACGCAATACCGGGTTTCACTAAACAACGATATATTATTATGGATTAGCTGTTATGAATATTATTAACTACATTTTTATTTTTATATCATTATTATTCATCTTACACATTTTCTAGAACATGGTAAGAGAACAAAAAAAATTTGGGTAAAAGAAATATTTTTCAAAAAATGCAATTTTGCCGCCTTTTGATGGCGCACCCACATTAAATCTAGTTTTTTACATGTTTATAAGTTCAATTTGACCAAATAAAATTCTTCTTTGGAATCAGGATATAAAAATTTACTTTGGATAAATCTTTGATATTTTTCTGATAACTTTCATATTTTGATGAATAGTAAAAATACGCTAATTTTTTAATTAGAAACAAATTTTTTCATTGAGATAATTTATATGGTTAAATTATAATATTTCATGGTTTTAAAGTATAAATAGAATATATTTTTAAAATTTAATATAATGTATTTCATTAGAATTAATTTCACATTGAATTCATAGGTAAAAACATTTCAATCTTTCGCAATGTTTTAACTTCTAAAACCTGTTTTCTTAACAATGGGAATAATTTTAAATTATTTAATGCAAACTTATGTGTTTTGAATTTTGAAAAATGGATTCAATATTTGTAATCAGTGGGTATAAATTATGTTAATAGGATACTTTTTATTTTTGGGCATTATGAATTGTAACTACGGTAAATTTTATTTACCATAGTTAAAGGTAAATCGGGTAATTAAAGGTAAATATAAGATTATAAAATTACCCAAACACCTTCAAAAATCCTATTGGATGACTAAAATTCTACCTATATCATCTGAGGGTCAGATTAGATTCTTTTAATGGACTTTTGTCAATTACAATAATTTAATTATTATTAAAACCAATGAAAGTGACGACATGTCACTTTCTTAAATCTTATAAGTATCATAATTTTAATTTATTGATAAACTTAATGCAAATTATAACATGAATAGTCTCTAGAAATATAATACAATTATTTACATCATATCAATTTATTTTTAATTTTTAGGGGTTAAATAATTATCATTAATTATGACACAATAGTGATGTTGAAATTATTTTATTAATTAAAATATCAAATAAATGGTTTTAAAAATATAAAAATAAATATTATATGAACTATTTAATGTTCTAGACTAATTTTATAGATACATATGACATTTTATGAATCTATTAAAGCTTTTATTTTGAACATATCGTCTTTATATATTTTATTTAAATTCAAATAAATGAATAGTGTCAAAATTGACACTATTGTTATTTTATAAAAATAACATATTATAAAATTGTCTAAAAATCACAAAAATATTTAAAAATTATAAATTAAAATTTATATGGTCTAAAATTTCATAAAGTGTCAAATTATGGAAAATTCACAACACATATGTAATTATTTATAATAATTTAAAATTTAGAATATTATTACCACAAATAAAATTAAATTGATAAATAAGGATAAATCAAGTTGATAATGTTTAAAATAAATTCATAACATGTATAAATTTTATTGGTTGATGATATTACAACCCTATATCATATAATCTTTGGATATGAGTCGTTTTGGATGTTTTTAAGTGGGGATGGGATTTAAGATAATCTAATATTTCTTATATTTCCAAAGGTGCCCCTCTCCTCCATTATAAAAGGGAACCCCCTCCCTCTCCTCCTCACACCAATTTGAGCCTTCAGGCTCGGCCAAATCCTGCCAAATTCACCTCTCCACTTCCCTAGAAACATCCTAGTGGTCATGGTCTTCTATAAAGGCCATTTATTTCCCTAAGAGGAGGTCAAGAAGAGGCTCTTCAAAGAAGAGGTAATGTCTGTTACCGATTATTTCAACTTTATTTCTTATTCTAATTATTCTTAATTAGTTGTTTCATTATGAAGTAATAACATCAGTATCACTCATATATGGATATGTTATTATAATTATGAAACAACCCTATTTCACCATCTATCCATCCTATGGAAAACGAAGTCACCGCGCGTGTGTACGTACAGAATACCGTCTCCACGCAGTAGTGTAATCTATTTTCCACCACCACCTTACATTGATGGGTATAATGGTGTAAATAATTACTATATATTATTATCTTAAATTTATATTGATTATGAAATAGTATACATACACTCCAATACAATTTCACAATCATGGGAACGATATCATCGCTCGTGCGTACGTACGGAATACCGTCTCCACGATGTGATGCGACTCTTTCTACATGATCTTCATTGCATAATGATTATATAAATTAATTGAATTAATAAATATGATATATATTACACTAATACCATTCTGTAAATTAGGTGTCTATAACCTAAAAATAGGAATAAGAATTTATTCGACAAAACACACATACGAACATAAAGCAATAAACACCCGAATAACAAGTAGCAATGAAATATTACTAATATGAAGATAATAAAATGACCATATATGATATAATAAAAATAATTATGATTCTGGAATAATTCAATGACATTATTTAAATCATTATACAGAAGGTTCGGACACTTACGAAGAAAATCGGACCTAAGGTAAGGGGAAATCTCACAATCTCATTTTTATCCAAGATTGTTTATACTTCAGAATTTACTGGGGTATATTTATCATCAAAATACTTTTTTCTCAATAAATAATATTATTTATATCCTCCTACAATTTTTTAAATCCAATTTTAGCCTTCGGTGGGTTTTTATTAAAAGATATGAAAGGAACCTTTTGTTGTTTTTCGTACGAGGTTCTTTTTGACTTTTCCGGCCAAAGTACGAGAAGAATGTCTTTTAAATTATACGGCATGAATGGATTTTTATGATTTCATAGAACATTATTTCCATGAAGCTTCCTTTACAAGTTTTCAAGTTTATTTTTAATCAACTTCTTTTAGTTTAAAAATGTATGACATGTTAGGAACAGAAAATTATTTTTGAAGTAGAAAGGATATTTTCCTCAAGAATTGAGTTCAAGTGTTTTATCAAAATTATTTTCCATATAAGATAATATAGGGTTCTATTTATATCCCTAATTTTTCATTGAATTGATTATGTTATTATGGAATTAATTTTATGATGTCCTTTTTATCTTATATGATTTATGTTATGATGTCAGGATGTTTAAGAATCCCATTTTTATTACATGGGTTATGCTATGATTTATGATTTTGTGGCAGACATAAAAATGGTTTCATTATGAGATGGGTGGGACCTATATCTCCCTCCAATTCATTGGGTAATGATTTATATCTCATGAGATAGACATGGCTGGAACGGTAGGTTAATCCAGTTCAGTGAAACAGGACTGAAACGAGGAGTGAACTCGGTTCAGAAATGGAATTTGTCCGCTAAGATAGTCTTGGAAATGAGTCTTGACTACTAAGAAATTATTTTCTCTGATGATGTGTGTATTACACAAAGCCTCATGTTTTAAGTAATGATTGTCTGAATTATATTTCACTTATATGATTTATCCCATGTTATGATCTCTTTTGCAGGATAAGATTATCAAAAGTTATGTTATTATAAATATGATATGTTTGATATTTCTTTTTTTACCCTTACTGAGCATTTGAGCTCACCCTTTTGTATGTTTTCTTTTCCCCAGGTAAGCAAGAATTATATTAAGTAGGATATGCCAAAATGGGACTCTAGATATGATGAAATAAATGGGGGAAAACGTAGATAATTTATGAACTAGTTGTTTATGTTTCTCAGTTTCTGAAGACACTATACCTATACGATCCTTTCATGGTTTTTTTATATGTTCTAATAATTATGCTTCAATTTTTAAGTAATAACCATGTATGTAATGTATGGGTCGTTATAGTTGGTATCAGAGGAAAGGTATAATCATCCTTTGGAAACTAGGATGTGAAAGCCTTAGTAAGAAACCTAAGGATATGTCTAAGCATAGAACACAATATTAGTGTTTTAGAAATGGCCATGAACAACCTATGATAAGACCTTATGTGTGAAATTTTATTCTTGATTATATGGTTTTCCTATTATAATTAGGGTTTCTCACACTATTCTTCTTGGTTTTAGTCAATGGCTGGAACCTAAAAGAACCGTGTTAATGCGGAATGCGACGGGCAATGCAATGATTGTCCCCCTGAGCAACCAAACATTATGGGAGATGGAATGAAAAATCTTGTAGCCATTCTCACACAACATTCTCAAGATATGAATCATGCAGGACTTCCAAACGAGCAAAGGAAGGAGAAGCATTCTGTTGAATCCTTCATGAGGCAGCGTCCACCTTCATTCAGTGGGTTTTCTGATCCATTAGTGGCTGAACAATGGATCAGTACCACTAAAAATATATTTTCTGTTATTCAATGTTTTGAACATGATAAATTCATCTTAGTAGTGTATCGTTTGGAAGGTGATGCTGATCAATGGTGTAATCTTATTAATAATATAAGGGAAAGGGATGAAATTGAGTCCATGGAATGGGATGAGTTCAAGACTTATTTTTCAATAAGTATTTCCCTCATATTCTTTGAACAAAGATGGAGAAGGAGTTTCTTGAACTGAAGAAAAAGGATGATGAATCTGTTGGTACCTACGAAGGAAATTTTACAAGACTTGCAAGGTACGCTTCTAGAAATATTATCTAACCTGAGAGTAAGATCGATCGATTCTTTAGTGGCTTTAAACAAAGTCTTCAAAGGGAGTTAGCCATAAGGGACTTCAATAGCTATGAGGAAATTGTTCGATGTGCTCTCAAGGTTGAGATGGAGATTGGTGTAACCCTTCAATCACATGGGTTTGATAAGAAGAGGAAAATGGAATTCAAAGGAAAATCTAAAGACCAAACTGAAAAGAAGATGAGTTTTCCCTTATTCTCAAAGTGTGGAAAGAAATATGGGGGAAATTGTCTTAAGGGGACAAGAAAATGTTATAAGTGTGGAAAAGAAGGTCATCAGGAAATTGAATGTCGAAATAATGGGAAGAAGATGTCTAATGATGCAAACAAAAGAAGGGATACACAGAATGAACCTACTACACTTCAATGTTTCAAGTGCAAGGAGATGGGGCATTATGCCAATCAATGCCCAAATCCAAGGGTTGATGATGATGATCGACGTCAACAAACTCATAAGGCCAAAGAAAAAGGTAATTCACATTCAATTACTATCGGCGATGTGGAGTACGATAATGAAGTGGTGAGAGGTACACTTATTATCAACTCTAAAGTAGAAAATGTTTTATTTGATTATGGATCCACCCACTCTTTTATTTCTGAAGAATTTTCTAAGGGTATAATCATATTACCTCAACAATTAGATGTTGAGTTGGCTGTGACAACTCTTAATGGCACAAAAGTCGCATAAAAAGTTTACAATTCTTCTCCGATTTAAGTTTGTTGGAAAGTGCTTCATGCAAATCTTGTGATCCTTCCTATATTGGAATTTGATGTGATTCTTGGCATGGATTGGATTTCTTTATATGGACCTCATATCAATTTCCAAAGAAGGGAAGTCACATTTCATCTTCCAGATCAATCTATGATCGTCTATCGAGGCAAGGATGAACATAACCTTCCAGTGGAAATTTCGTCCATCTTATGGGTCTTGATTCCACTAAATGAAGGTTATTTATCTCAAATTGTTGGATAGAAACTCACGATTAATAGTATACCCATTGTACGGGAATTTGATGATGTCTTTCCAGAGGAATTTCCAGGTCTTCCACTAAATCGTGAAGTTGAGTTTTCAATAGAACTCGTACCTGGTGCTTTACCTATTTCAAAGACACCTTATAGAATGGCCCCAATTGATTTGCAGTAATTGAAGAAGAAACTCCAAGAGAATCTTGATAAAGGATTCATATGCCCTAGTGCGTCACCTTGGGGAGCACATGTTCTGTTCGTTAAGAATAAATATGGATCAATGAGACTCTGCATAGATTATCAAGAACATAACAAGATTATAATCAAGAACAAATATCCTCTCCCACGCATTGATAACCAATTTGACCAACTACGTGGAGCCCGATACGTTTCCAATATTGATCTGTGTACAGGTTATCATCAATTAAGGGTCAAAAGGGAGGATATACCAAAGACGGCTTTCCTTATAAGGTATAGACACTATGAATTTATAATGATGCCATTTGGTCTTACTAATGCCCCTCCTATCTTCATGGATATGATGAATAGAGTCTTTAGAGACAATCTTGATCAGTTTGTCATAGTATATATAGATGATATTCATGTCAATTCAAAGGGCAAGGATGAACATGAATATCACTTGTGAATTGTATTAATGACCCTAAGAAAGGAGAATCTTTATGGAAGGTTTACCAAGTGTGAATTTTGGCTTCAAAAAGTTGCATTTTTTGGGTCACATAATCTCAAAAGAGGGGATATCTGTGGATCCAACAAAAATATAGGTTATCGAAAGATGGTCGAGACCAAAAATAGTAACTGAGATCCGAAGTTTTCATGGTTTGGCAGGATATTACCGACGTTTTGTAAAAGATTTTTCAAGGTTATATAACCCACTCACTAAGTTGACTCGGAAAGGAGTTAAGTTTGTTTGGATGGAGGAATGTGAAGAGAATTTCAAAGATCTAAAAAAAAGGTAGCCAGTGCACCTATTCTCACAGTAACTTGCGGTGGAGAAAGATTTGTGATCTATAGTTATGAATCCATGAAGGGACTGGGGTGTGTTCTCATGCAAAATGATATGGTGATAGCTTATGCCACACGACAGTTGAAAATCCATGAGCAAAATTACCCAACTCCTGATTTGGAGTTAGTTGCGGTAATCTTTGCATTAAATATTTGGAGGCAGTACCTATATGGTGAAAGATGTGATATTTATACAGATCATAAAAGTTTCAAGTATATTTTCACACAAAAGGAGCTGAATATGAGTCAAAGAAGATGGTTGGAGCTGATTAGGGATTACGACTACTCAATTCATTATGACCCAGGGAAAGCAAAAAAGGTAGCAGACGCATTAAGTCGACAATACCATGCTAGATTATACATGATGAGGATCACAAAAGATCTAATATTTATGGATTTACAAAGGATGGATCTTGGAATTATAGTGGAAGGGGAAAAATCTTATCTTTCGCAAATGAATGTTCAACCATCTATACACGTGATGAATAAAGAGGCACAGAATGAAGTTGTAGAGTTACAAAAGAAGGTGAGAAATGTTCCTGAATTCAACCTTGATTATGATGGGATAATAAGTTTCAAGAATAGGGATTGTGTTCCTCCCATACCAGAATTAAAGGAGGAGCTACTAGATGAGGCTCATAGTTCTTCATTTTCTATTCATCTTGGAAGTACAAAGATGTAAAGTGACCTGAAAAAGTACTTCTGGTGGGATGGAATGAAAGGAGATGTTGCTAAATATGTCTCTCGATTCTGGGTTTGTCAACAAGTTAAAGCTGAGAGACAAACGTCTAAGGGGATGTTACAACCATTACCCATACCAGAATGGAAATGGGAAAACATCACTATGGAATTTGTCACTGGACTTCCTAAAACATCCAAAGTCAATAATGCTATCTGGGTTATAGTTGATCTTCTTACAAATTCGGCACACTTCATTGCTATTAGAGAAGATTTTTATCTTGATCAGCTTTCCAGGATATATGTAAAGGATGTGGTAAGATTTCATGGAGTACCACTTTCCATTATATCTGATCGGGATCCGAGGATTACCTTGAAATTCTAACGAAGTCTTCAGCATGTTCTAGATACAAAGTTGAGTTTCAGCACTTCTTACCATCCTCAGATAGACGGTCAGTCTAAGAGGAAAATTCAAACTCTAGAAGACATGTTGAGATCTTTCTCTATAGATTTCAAAGGTGGTTGGGATCAACACCTATCTTTGGTGGAATTTTCTTATAATAATAGAATTCATTCCAGTATTCAGATGGCTCATTATAAATCCCTCTATGGAATGAAATGCAGAACTCCAACTTGCTGGGATGAAGTTGGGGAAAGAAAGTTATTAGGATCTGATCTTGTTGATGAGATGGCAGAAAAGGTCAGATCTATTCAACAACACATAAGAGTAGCTCAGAGTCGACAGAAATTTTATGCCGACAACCGAAGAAAATACCTAGAGTTTGAAGTGGGTGATAAAATGTTATTATGAATATCTCCCTGGAAGAGGGTCATGAGATTTGGAAAGAAGGGGAACTTGAGCCCTAGATATATCTGTCCTTTTGAAATTCTAGATCGTGTTGGGAAGGTAGCTTACCGATGGGCGCTTCCACCGAATCTATCTCAAGTTCACGATGTGTTCCAGGTATCTCTCCTGAGAAAGTAAATACCCGATCCTTCACATGTACTCAGCTCAAAAGTTGTACCGTTGTAGCAAGATCATTCTTATGAAGAACAACCGATAGAGATTCTGGATCGTAGAAAAAAATCCCTACAGAACAAGACCACTCTCTTGGTGAAAGTTTTATGGAGGAATCACTAATTAGAAAAAGCTACATGGGAACTTGAGGATATGATTATGGAGAGGTATCCTCATCTATTTGTAATGAAGTGATGAATTTCGTGGACGAAATTCATTTTAAGGGGGGTAGAATGTAACACCCGGAGATTTTTTGAGAAATATTTTTTTATTCCTTATGTTATACACAACACCAAATGAATCATTCACAATACACAATGTCACGACCCGTCCTCGGGGCCCGTGCCGTGACTTCCCCAAGCCTGCCTTCCATAGGCCGGGGGCTGGCGACTAGCACCAAAGGCGTAAATTCTGATAACTGGGAAGGTATTGCCTTTATAAAAGAAAACAATCACCATAGAGTAAGCAAGCATAAAAAAATAAACACTAAGTACAAGAGAAGTGTTTAAAAGTAAATGGGTCAGAATACAAACCCAAAAGAAGGTACAACTACAACAGAACAAGTACAACAAAAAAGATAACAGCTGGAAGGACGGAAGTGGCTCCTGGTTCGTCCTCCTCAGATCCTACCTGAAGGGTAGGTACAGATAGCCTCCTCCACGCTCTCGTCCGTCAACCTCCTCCGTGTGTCGTCTCGTCGTGTAGTCCACCTCCGGGTACCGTCCAGACCTCGAACACACAGCCTCCATCAGCACTGCCTGTCGTCTGCAACCAACACAACGAGGTGCGGGCATAGCCCGTGCAGGGGTGAGTATAACGATACTCAGTAGGGACCCCGAGACCCTCAAGGTCTCACTAAACCAACAAGGATAACCACAAAGAAGATCTCAATTGATAACCTCTACTTAGGTATATTCCCATACATATGCCTAAGTTATCAAGTAACCCATCTCAAACATGAGGAAACACAAGGATCATGAAATCAACGGATAACCACTACCCAGGTATATGCCCATACATATACCTAAGTTATCAAGTGACCAATCTCAATTATGAGGTAAACACAAAGGTCAAATGTCTCATCTCAAACCAGGATTTCATTATCGAAACTGTAACTGCTGAAGAGCTCCGTCTTTAGAGTGTACAGTGGTCCTGTCACGACTCCGAGGTACTGCTCACTAACCTAAGACTGCTGAGGTACTCCTCCTGTCGAGTACTTTGGGCCTACCGCTACAACCAAGTGCTTCCCACCATGGGTCTGCCACTACAACCAAGCGCTCACATGTGCCGCTACACCCAAGCACACCCATGTGCTGCTACAACCAAGCGCACCTCTGTCGTGGGTCTGCCGCTACAACCAAGGGCTCCCCTGTGCCGCTACAACCAAGCGCACCTCTGTCGTGGGTCTGCCGCTACAACCAAGCGCTCCCCTGGGCCGCTACAACCAAGCGCACCTCTGTCGTGGGTCTTTCGCTACAACCAAGTGCTCCCCTGTGCCTCTACAACCAAGTGCACCTCTGTCGTGGGTCTGCCACTACAACCAAGCGCTCCCCACTGGGCTATCTGTAACACACCGAGTCGATCGGTCAAGCAATCGTCAGGTCTCGGCCGGCTACACGGTCTTTGTACTCCGTACGATCATCTTTGGGAGGGTCCTCTCCATGAGATACTGGTCGATACTCCAAGTATCTCTAAGTCCCAAGAAGAAGTATCTCAAAGGACCGCCTCGTCATAGGGGTCTCAACGCAACAGACGACGCGTCAATCGGACGCCCGGTCTGTGAGTTACTAGCCTTTTCGTCCCAGGGGCCTGGTTGGTTTCGCGTGCAAACAAACCCGGACATATCTCAAATACATCCAAAACTCGGGCGAAGTATGCCAAAAGTTCGGGCTCAACAAGAGGAAAGCAACGATACAGACAGCGCGTCAATCGGACGCCCAGTCTGTGAGTTATTGGCTTTCTCGTTCCAGGGGCTCGGTTGGTTTCGTGAGCGAACCAACCCGACTGCACTCCGACGGCATCCAAAACTCGAACAGAGTAATCCAAAAGATCTTTCTCACTTTGAGGAATCCATCAAATTCGACGGCATGTCAATCAGACGTCCGGAGCTCAAGATATAAGCATTTCCATTCCGAGGGCCCGGTTGGTTTCGTATCCGAACCAACCCGGTCGAACCTAAAGTAATCCTAAACTTTGAGTGCGATATACCGAAACGACCGTCTCAATCTAAGGATCGTGTTTCTACTGACGGCGAGTCGTTTGGAGGCCCTTAGCACATGTTATGGGAATTTGACTAAAAGTGGTCCGAAAACGGGGGGTCTGGGCCTGGGGCGACCCGGCCCGGCTCAGTCCGGCTCGGTCTGGCCCGACTGGCCGGCCGCGGCTCGACCAGCGTGGTCGAGCCGAATCACGGAGCGGGGTGTCCCCCGCCTGCCGCTAATTGACATCGGCGGCAGATCCTCCGGCCGCCAACCCTCAGACGGCGCGCCGCCGCCGCCTTCCGCGGACCACCGGACGCGCTCCGGTGGTCCGTTTCTCCTGTTGTCTTCGCCTATGGTTCTCCCGGGACCTGACCTTCACTGCGGAGGCCTCAAAATTACCTTGCGGCCTCATTTTTCATCTCCCGTCGATCCACACATCAATAAACTATATGCGGAGGGGTTGTCGGGGCGTGTTCGTTTGGCCCGCACCCTCCGCGTTAGATAATAACAACGGGAGAATTATTCAACACATGAATACATAACCAAAAACAATTTTAATGAATTAAAATTGTTCTTATTATCCGGGTTCTTCACTTTGAACGGAAACATTCATGGAGTATAAAACATTCAAATAAAACCCCTACCTCGTCAAGTGTCGCACGCACGTTCTTCGCGGAATTGATCGTCGTGGAAGGACGCGATCGTCGCGTCGCGGAAGGCGTCACGTCATCGCGGAAGGGTGTCGCGTCGACGAACTCCGAGGTTCAAGAACAAAAAGATTTAATTAATAATAATTAAATCCGTGCTTTGATGAAAAACACAAAGGAGTTTTAAAAAGGAACCCGAAATTTCATACCTCCAAGAGATGATTGAAGATTTCGTTGCAGAGTAAGGAACGTCGTAGAAGAGGAAACGTCGGCGTCACGGCACACGGCGTCACGTCGTCAATTTCTGCGATTTCGGCGTTCTTCATCAGAGGCCGACGTTCTTTGCGTTCTTCACGTTCTTCGTGTTCTTCGCGAAGAAGGGTGAAGGCACAAGAATTCTGTCAAAGGCCTCCCAACGTGTCATCCTCAAGATGTGGCGTCGGTCTTATTTTATTATAACGCCAACGGATTTCAAACCGGTTAAGAAACGAAAAAGAGATAAGTAACGACCCATTAATTCATAGAATTAATTCAATGAAATAAACCGCCCAATTAATTCAATGAAGAAAACCTCCCAATTAATTGGTGCGTTAAGAAATTAAGAAACGCGTTAGTTGACTTTCATAATGACGGGTTTTCGCAGATGTGTTACTTAGCGGAAAAGAAACGGTGGGAATCGTGCGGGCCCCACCTCACAAATATCCTACCAAGAGGGTAGGATATTTTTGGATAGTACCCTCTCTGTTTCAACTTAGTTTAAGAAGCTTTAAGTGGATTCAAGTGGCTTCCAAATGGCTTAAGTAAAATAAAATAAAGTTTGTCGTGCAATTATTTTATTTCTTAACTTTAAGCCCGAAAATTAAAAACCACATCCGAGCAAATGCAACTCCGGAAGAGGAATTTTTAAGCAAAAACCAGTGCTACGATTCCATCGGTGCCCTCGAAATTCGATTCCGAGCACCGGTTCAAAAGTTAGAAAAACCCGCTCGTTCGTTCACTGAACGTACCCGAGCCAAACTTCGGAAATTGATTCCGAGCACACCCAGCCTCGGAATTAGGCGCCGTCAGAAACTGCGTTCTTGTAAAATTCCAAAGAAAATTAGAAAAAAATTTCCCTTGATTTTTTCGTGTCTTTACACACAATACTGACTTGGCTTGCATTACACGCAATCGCGACCTTCCTCGATAGCGTGTGTAGTTCCCAATACCAGGTTTCACTAAACAACGATATATTATTATGGACTAGACGTTATGAATAGTATTAACTACATTTTGAATTTTATAACATTATTATTTATCTTACAGATTTTTTAGAACATGGTAAGAGAAAAAAATAAATTTTTCGGGTAAAATAAGTATTTTTTAAAAAATGCAGTTTTGCCGCCTTTTGATGGAACATCAACATT
Source organism: Viscum album (assembly GCA_963277665.1). NCBI lineage: Eukaryota > Viridiplantae > Streptophyta > Magnoliopsida > Santalales > Viscaceae > Viscum > Viscum album. Next base: position 1,225,800,051 of record OY728159.1, read on the forward strand.
AAATATAGTTTTTGACATGTTTATAAGTTCAATTTGACAAAATAAAATTCTTCTTTGGAATCAGGATATAAAAATTTACTTTGGATAAATCTTTGATATTTTTCTGATAACTTTCATATTTTGATGAATAGTAAAAAATACGCTAATTTTTTAATTAAAAACAACTTTTTTAATTGAGATAATTTATTTGGTTAAATTATAATATTGAATGGTTTTAAAGTATAAATAGAATATATTTTTACTATTTAATATAATGTATGTCATTATCATTAATTTAACATTGAATTCATAGGTAAAAACATTTCAATCTTTGGCAATGTTTTAACTTCTAAAACCTGTTTTCTTAACAACAGGATTAATTTTAAATTAATTACTGTAACTTATGTGTTTTGAATTTTGAAAAATGGATTCCATATTTGGAATCAGTGGGTCCAAATTTTGTTAATATGCTACTTTTTATTTTTGAGCATTATGAATAGTAACTACGGTAAATTTTATTTACCATATTTAAAGGTAAATCGGGTAATTAAGGGTAAATATAATATTATAAAATTACCCTAACACCTTCCAAAATCCTATTTGATGACTAAAAGTCAACCCATATAACCTAAGGGTCGGATTAGATTCATTTAATGGGATTTTACAATGAAAATACTTTAATTATTATTAAAACCAAAGAAAGTGACAACATGTCACTTTCTTAAATCTTATAAGTATAATAATTTTAATTTAGTGATAAACATAATGAAACATTGAACATAAATAGTATCCATAAAGCTAATACAATTATATACATCATATGAATTTATTTTTATTTTTAGGGATTAAATAATTATCATTAATTATGACACAATAGTCATGTTGAAATTGTTTTATTAATTAAAATATCAAATAAATGGTCTTAAAAATATTAAAATAAATATTATATGAACTATTTAATATGCTCCACTACTTTTCTAGATACATATGAAATTTTATGAATCTATTAAAGATTTTATTTCGAACATATCTTCTGTATATATTTTATTTAAATTCAAATAAATGAATAGTGTCAAAATTGACACTATTGTTATTTTATAAAAATAACATATTATAAAATTGTTTAAAAATCACAAAAATATATAAAAATTATAAATTAAAATTTATATGGTATAAAATGTCATAAAGTGTCATATTATGTAAAATTCACAACACATATGTAATTATTTCTAATAATTTAAAATTTAGAATATTATTACCACAAATAAAATTAAATTGATAAATAAGGATAAATCAAGTTGATAGTGTTTAAAATAAATTCCTAACATGTCTAAATTTTATTGGTTGATGATATTACAATACTATCTCATCTAATATTCTGATATGAGTCATTTTGAAAGATTTTATGTGGGGTTGAGATTTAATATAAACTAATACTTCTTATATTTCCAAAGGTGCCCCTCTCCTCCCTTATAAAAGGGCACCTCCTCTCTCTCATCCTCACACCAATTTGAGCCTTCATGCTCTGCCAACCACTGCAAAATTATACTCTCCACTTCCCTGGAAACATTATAGTGGTCCTGGTCTTCTTAAAAGGCCATTTTCAGTGCCCTAAGAGGAGGTCAAGAAGAGGCTCTTCAAAGAAGAGGTAATGTCTGTTACCGATTCATTAAACTTTATTTCTTCTTCTACTTCTTCTTCTTCTTTAGTTGTTTCATTATTAAGTAATAACATCAGTATCACTAATATACTGATATGTTATTATAATTATGAAACAACCCTATTTCACCTTCTATCCATCCTACGGAAAATGAAATCACCGCGCGTGCGTACCTATGGAATATTGTCTCCACACTGTGGTGTAATCTATTTTCCACCACCACCTTACTTGGTTGGGTATACTAGTGTAAATAATGACTATATATGATTATTTTAAAGTGATATTGATTCTGAAATAATATACATACACTCCAATACAATTCCACAATCATGGGAACGATATCATCGCTCGTGCGTATGTACGGAATACCGTCTCCACAATGTGATGCCACTTGTTCTACATGATCTTCATCGCATAATGATTATATAAATGAATTTAATTAATAAATATGATATATATTACACTAATAAAATTCTGTAAATGATGTATCTGTAACCTAAAAAGATGAATAAGAATTTATTCGACAAAACACACATATGAACATAATGTAATAAACACCCGAATAACAAGTAGCAATGAAATATTACTAATAAAAAGCTAAGAAAATGACCATATATGATATCATAAAAATACGTATGATTCTGGAATAAGTCAATGACATTATTTAAATCATTATACATGAGGTTTGGACACTTACGAATCAAATCATACCTAAGGTAAGGGAAAATCTCAGAAGCTCATTTTTATCCGAGATTGTTTATACTTCAGAATTTACTGGGGCATATTTATCATCCACATCCATGTTTCCTCAATACTTAATATTTTTTATATCTTCCTACAATTTTTTAAATCCAATTTTAGCCTTCAGTGAGTTTTAGTAAAAGATATGAAAGGAATATTTTGTCGTTTTTCATACGAGGTGCTTTTTGACTTTTCTGGCCAAAGTACGACTTGAATGTTTTTTAACATATATGGAATGAATCGATTTTAATGATTTCATAGAACATTATTTCCATGAATAATCCTTTAAAAGTTTTCAAGTTTTTTTTTAGTAAACATCTTTTAGTTTTAAATTGTATGACATGTTAAGAAAGGAAAAATGTTTTTGAATTAGAAAGGATATTTTCCTCAAGAATGGAGTTCAAGTGTTTTATCAAAATTATTTTCCATCTAAGATAATATAGGGTTCTATTTATATCTCTATTTTTACATTGATTTGATTATGTTATGATGGAATTAATTTTATGATGTCGTTTTTATCTTATATGATTTATGTTATGATGGCATGATGTTTAAGAATCCCATTTTCATTACATGGGTTATGCTATGATTTATGATTTTGTGGCACACATAAGAATGGTTTCATTATGAGATGAGTGGGACCTATATATCCCTCTAATTCATTGGGTCAATATTTATATCTCATGAGATAGACATGGCTGGAACGGCAGGTTAATCAGGTTTAGTGAAACAGGACTGAAACGAGGAGTTAACTTGTTTTAGAAATGGACTTTGTCCCCTAAGATAGTCTTGGTAGTGAGCCTTGACTACTAAGAAATGATTTTCTATTATTATGTGTGTATGACAAAAAGCCTCATGTTTTAAGTTATTATTATTGGAATTACATTTCACTTCTATGATTTATCCCATGTTATGATCTCTTTTGTAGGAAAAGATTTTCCAAATGTTATGTTCTTATAAATATGATATGTTTGATATTTATTTTGTTTACCCTTACTGAGAATTTGAGCTCACCCTTTTGTATGTTTTATTTTCCCTAGGTCAGGAAGAAGGATATTAAGTAGGATATGACAAAAAGGGTCTATAGATATGATGAAATAAATGGGAGACAACATAGATGATTTATGAACCAGTTGTTTATGTTTCCAAGTTTCTAAAGACACTATACCTATACATTCCTTTCATAGTTTTGTTATATGTTGTAATAATTATGATTCAATTTCGAATTAATAACCATGTATGTAAAGTATGTGTCGTTATAAATATTTATACCTAGGGTTATTCAGGAGATGATTGAAAAAATTTTGATTATCAGGAAAATGATCGAAATGACTTTAAATCATCAGATATCTTATATTAATCATGTTTATTGGGAAATATCATTAGATGTGGGAGATCATGTGTTCTTGAAATTCTATCACAGGTTAAGGAATCAAAATTTAGGTAAGTTATATTTTCTCATTATTATATCAACTCTTTCGAAATGATAGTATGGACTGGTGATATGGCTTATCGTTTTTCATTACCCCGCATTTAAAAATCCTAAATAATTTATCTCATGTATCTCATTAGAATTATAACTATACTAATCATTAAAATGTGATTTTAAGGGACTAAGTTGATATTTCACTTGATGATACTTTTTTAATAGACCCAATACAAACTCTAGATAGATAAGAGAAATTATTTTGTTGAGAGAGTATATTTTCGATGTGATTTTTATTGAAGAATTCTCAAATTAATGGATATATATAGGATAAAGGGGGATTTATACCTGAATAATGGCATTGAGTTCTTCAAAAAAATAAAAAACTATAGATTTGTAAGGGAAAACATCTGAATTGTGGGGATAATGTAACAGAAATGGATTGGGAAATATTCATTTTTCAACTACTGTTTTAGGCCTTTTTATTAGTTTTGTTTTAGGATATTTTGAGATTGCCTCATAGAGTTTGGGTGTGGTTGGAAAATCCTATGTTCACCATAGGAAATCACACACCAAGGTGGTGGGAATGTTGTTATCAATGTTTTCCTGTGAAAATAGCTAGAAAAAAATAGTTGGTTTCTAGACATGGTTGGGGTTGTGGTGAATGGGGAGGCTCAATTTAGAAAATGAATATAAATTCATAACCCTTACATGGTCTTGGGTGTGGTGAGGCTAAAACAACCACATATTTTGAAAAAATACATAGTTGAAGGCAGTGTTGTGTTTTTTAGATGTGGACTGAGCAAGGGCACCCCATCCGTTGTGGCTTCACTTGGTTATGGTGATATGTGAGACCATTTGGAATATACTGTTTCACATGATTATTTCTAGTGGAGTTGGAATGAATCTAAATAATATATTTTTGGTAGAGTTTTAATATTGTTTTAACTATTAATTTCCGCATATAACCTTTTTTATCCATATCCTCGGAAGGTTTTTTAACCGATCAAATCCAAGATTCTCTTTGTGATTTTTTGTTTTGGATTTAAGATCTGTTTTCTTCTTCATATAGGTAAAAAATATATCTTTCTACCTAATTTTTTATTGGGTAATTTTACTTTAAGAGGTGGACATATTATATATCACTCAATTATTTCTATAATTTGAATATTTAGATTTATAAACAAGAATACAAATAGAAAACCCCTATTTTATTTTTTATGAATATATTCATTGTGCATATTTATTTAATTAGTATTTATTTTTTGTTTAATGTTTTATCTCATAAATATATATTTTGAACCTTGTGGAATCCTCATTTTAATTATTTTTTAAGGATTTTTTAAAAACTATTAAGAATATTTTTTTGTTTTTGAATATAATAATTATGAAATATAGACATGGGTTACATAGAGGAGTGTGTTTATATCTCATTGTATGAGGCCTTGTTGCTGTTAACACACCACATGATGCAAGACTGGAGGCATACATCAATTATCGGCTTATAAAGACTCAGTGAATTAAATGAAACAATTCATTATTTTAAAACTATCATTCTGTAATCATTTGTGGGTTTGTGTATGAAACATGGGATGTGTATTCCAATTAGAAGAAAATAAATAACTAGTTTATTTAGTTCAAATGGTTTTCTTAAAATATATTTCTTATTTTTAATTAATTTTACATTCTAACACACTATTTTGTAAAAATTGTGAGATGACATGTTCCTTTTCATTGTGTCATGTGTTGAGATGTATCTTGGGGATGTATTAGTGGTTATGATTCCACATCCCCTAAATACACAATTTGAGGATTTTACAGACATTGTTATTTATAACAACGTAATGGAATAGTCTCTTTTTTCAAAAGTGGATCAATTTGAAGCCACTTTCTTATGATTCATGTTCAGTGCCTTATGTTTCTATCATAGAGTGGTTGTAGTGATGTAAAATCGGTGTTATTATCATGGGAAATCATTTTTTTCTTTAGTCATATTTTTATTTCTTTTAGTTACTACTCTAACTTTATAGTTTATTAGTTTCCATTTGAGTGGTATTATTTAAAACCATCAACCATAAATGTTGGTTATGTTTTTATTCTGTTATTTCATGTTATGTTTATTTTTAAAAGGGAAAATAATTCCCCAATGTTTAGGTAAACCATTGGTATTAATTTCAAGCATCTGGTCTCTGGGGGGTATCACCTAAGGTTAGTAGAAGCTTCGAATCAGCCTGAACTAATGGGTTGGGTAGTTATGTTATATGAAAACATCAAAATTAGTTCTCATATTCTTGTTTTAATCTAGTTCATACAATATATATAATTTCCATGTTTGTGGATCCCTAAGATTATAATTAATTGCTCTTGATAGTTCACCTATATTTGAGATCATTAATCCAATTTTTACATGCCATGACATTGGATTCATTTTTTTTTAATTAAATACCCTTTTTCTAGTAAAAAATAAAAAATATCCTTCAAATCAATCATAATGTTCTCTAAGAAATAATCTAATTTTAACAATTACTGAACTAATGAAATCCCTCCACTTAAACACGATACATTTTCTAGGAAACGAAATATTGAAAATAATGTTTTCTTTTCTAAAAACACTCAATATATATATATATAAGCAAATAACATTATGAATTTCTTAATTATATTATGAAAATGGATTTATGATTACATTAATTAAATATATTTCTAGGGAAATCCATTATAAATAAAAAAGTATAATGAACTATTTATATCCTTGGTCAATTATTCCTCTCCAACACACTTTTCATAGATACACTCCAATGACCTTAAATATGAAATTTTAATGAATAATATACTCAATAAATGAGTATCTATACAAATTGAATGAAAATAGATATCCAAGGTTTACATTATTCAATGACACCAAAGAGGACTATATAATCCTTCATTTATTCCTTTAAAAAATATTCATTATATTATGTTTACTACTACCAATTCACTTTTTTGGGTTATTGTGATTCATATGAGTTTATTTATAATACACTAAGTGGATTTTTTTGTAATAAAAATTTTTTCATTCATATTTGAATAAAGATAATTAGGTATGTAGTTCATACTTAAATAGAGCATTACAACATTTTCATTAATATGAAATTATATTTTCTAAATAACTTTATCATATAAAAATCTATATTTTTCATTTTAAAATATAGAATTGTAATAATATTCTGTTCTAACATCCCTAAGTTCCATTATTTGGAACTTACTTTTCTATCCAGCCTTGTTAAATTCAAGCCTTACTTATTTGTGACATATATGTATTGAGCTATAACACAACATGCTTGTAACAATTCATTCCATACAAAATCAAATTTAGAGGGGGTTTTCAAATCAATACCATATACCCACGTTGCATATCCTGACTTCTTACTATAGTCCTTCTAATTGGGTTTCCCTATCATTTACAATATTCAATTAATCTCTATGTTTGAAACCTTGAACTAACCATTTCTAATGGGTGATAGTAAGTTGAGTCCCTATTGTCCACTCGATACCTTTTCATGGGGGTTTCTAGTTATGGTTGTTGAAATATGTGTATTGGTAACCAGTTAAGTCTCAAGGAACTCTAAACCCATAAAAAATATGTGATAAGAGGAACTCAATCACATTTTATGGATAAAAAATTTAAGTTTTATTTTTCTTTAAAACACATGGAAACATGATCTACTACTAATATAATATTGAAAAACTAAAATAAATAGAAATGGGACATGAAATTTGAACCCAAAACATTAAATACTTCAAAAAAAATTATTTATTTTTGGAGATTTCTTATATTTTTGATATACCAATAGTAAATAGATTGTTTTTACATGATTTAAAAAAATTATATGAGTCTTTAAAAATTAAATGAAAAATAGAAATCAGACTTCTAAAACATTCATATTTTTTATTTGAGATCTAAAATGGAAACCACATTTAAATTTTTAGAAAAAAGGATATTTATAAACGTAGTCTTTTCTTTAGTGTTATACTAGCTGATTAATTGGTCACAAAAAATATTTTTTAAGAAAGGATCCACTAAGACATAATATTTTGATTCATAATTCAATTTTAAAGTTTGATTCCATGTAAATAATGAGTGTACCTTTGATGTTTTCAAAATTATCCCCAATTCAACATAACAAAGTACATGGGTGACTTTGAATAACTTCTCAGTAGGTAATAAGTCAAACAAGGTTGTTTCAATTGGTGGCTCTACATCATCAAGGTGTTGTAACCTGCACATGGGTCTTACAACCAGATTTTCATTTCCCTTATTATCCTAGATATAATTGTTAAATTCTTATAGAAAAAACTTATATCTTACATTCCAAATATTTTCAAAAGAATTATTGGGAAAATATATAGGTGATAAATTATTGGAATAAATAGTTACATAACTATCTTAAAAGTATGATTGAATTTTTTATAAATAAAAAAATTGAAATAAACTGATTCTCTTTTTTATAGTTTATTTGTGTGGTCTCTTGGATTTTAGAGGTGTTTTCTATCTCATTTGAATTTCCATATGTCTTAGGATACCATGAAACACATACTAAGTTTTTGGAATAATTATGCAATATCTTGATTAGCAGTTCTTAGTTTGATTGAATGATCATTGGGGATATTGTTATTCTATAATTTAGTTTGTCAAAATATCCCATGCATGATTCATGACAACAAAATTATCTTCCATTTTTACAAATATAGTTTGAGAAAAATAAATGTTAATAATATCATTTATAAATGATAAAAAATCTACAATTTCTTAAGAAATATCTAATATGCTTCATAGAGGTGGGTTAAGGTAGAATGAAAATTTTGTAAACCTTTCCTTTATTTACTTAATTAAATCCTTATATATTTTGTGGTCTAAAACATTTTCTTTTTCCACCATGAAATAGATTTTTTAAAAGTGTTATACCATGTTTTTCCTAATTCATAATTTATGAAATCATTTAATATTAAGAATGGTTTCAAAAAAAGTTCCCCAAAAAATAAAAAAAAACATAAATACCCCTAGGAAAATCACAACCATGGCTTATAAGATAATTACCATGAAGAATCGAATGGTTAATGGGATATTTAAAAACCCAAAGGGATTATTTTTTGTATGAAATTTTATGAAAAAAACAAGTGAATACTATTTTTATCCCAGTCTCCTAAATCTTCTTAATCCTAAAAATACCTATAGAATCTATCAAGAATGCAATAATGACCCCTTCCATCCAATATCTCCAACATTTGAAATATAAAAGGGATTGGGAAATGGAAATTGTAGGTCCCATGATTCAACCACATTTTGTTAATTAAAACCCTCCAATTGTTAATCATATATGGAGAGAAGCTAATTTTGCTGCAGATGTTCTTGCTCGTGCAGGAAGAGAGGAGGAACTGTTTGTGATTTAATCCACTGTTGGATATCTTTCACAGGAATGGAAGGATGTTGTCTGGGGGGATTCCCTTGGACTTCATCATTTTTGACCTCCGTGATCTGTATATTTTTTTTTTGGTGTATTATCATCCTAAAAAAACTAATTTTCAATCGAAATAAAGTTTTCTTTGGTATAATATTAATGGGACTACCCTATTGGGATTCCAATATTTGGGAATATTATTCATTGAGTCTGTCTGAGATGACCCTAGAATTGAAAACATAAATATGACATCATTTTAGTGTAATATTTATAATATCTCATAAAAAAATAATTCCTAAGAGAAAAATTTTGTTTGTTCCTTTGGAAACTAGATACATAATAATCTTATTTATTGAATGATATGTAACATCACACACAATGTTTTTCAAACAATATAACATTCCCAAACATATCGTACGTAGAACATTTGTCCATTACCATGTGAAATGGAACCATAATAATGGGTGTTCTCATATTCTCAATAAGGGTAAACATGGAAGATATCAATCGAATATTATACATGAGCATTAAATCAAAATAATATTATAGGAAAATGATAATAAATTGTAAAAACATACCCAAAAAGTCATATACCATAAAGTACGTGTCATGGAATATGTTTTTTATAATAAATACAAGTGTGATAATGTTGAATAATAATCTATAATCAATCATGATCCACGAGATAATATCATAAGAATAATAAATAAATTGTTGGAATATATATAATTATGAATATTCATTTTATTTCTCAGTGATAACTTGCAACACTATCATAGTGTATAAAATCTCATAATTTATTCAGTTCACTCCCCATTCCAATAAACATAGTGGGTATACTTCCATAAAATATTAGGTTCATTCCTCATTCCCTTAAACATAGTAGACACAATTAGATAGAGAATTGAGTTATCTCCCCATTTTATTTCATATTATCTCATGAATATCAATATTCAAAAAATTGATTAGAGATATATGCAATTCATGTCCCACCTATCACATAATGAAAACCATATATAATTCTATCATAAGAAAATAAAAAAATTCATCATTATAACATATCTTGTTTTACCCTTAGGAATTAAAATGGTATTATAAAAACATCCTTAGATCAGGACCATGATAAGAATTATAATTAAATAATTTTTATGGAATAATAATATCATAACCACAATGATGCTTAAAAATTCTTATTAAAGGATGGTTACATAGAGAAAAAATATTTTTATAAAATATTTAGAATTATTATTTCAAAAGAAGAGAAACCATACTTTCATATTATAATATTTTAAAAAATTATAATTAATAGAATAATATGAATATTAAATTCATTAAAAACATAAAAAAATTAATTGAATCCAAATAATTAGTAATGGTCATGATTATGTGAAAATGAGGTTGATCCGTAAAAGATAAAAAACATTTTTTTCATACTTTTTTGTAACTCATGACCTTGTTAAATTATTTATTTTATTTAATTTCTAGGAATCAAAAACCCTTTTCATGGTTTGGGTTGAAGCTTGATTTGAATATTTGTGTTTTTGCTGATAAATGAATATTTTGGGCTTGATAGCATCAGACACACATGCAGAGCATGGTCGAAAATGCATAGCTTCGCCCCAGTCACCGAGAAACATATATGATATTCGAAATAAATAAGTTATTAAATAAATAGTAAAATAATGTTAAAATGGAAGTAAAATATAACAAGAAAAGGGTAAAATAAAATCTAATTAATTGTGTTAAAATTAATTATATCATTATTAGGAGTATTATTGTAATTATTATTATTGTTAGAATATTTACATTATGATTAATAATAATAATAATAATATTTTTATTATTGTTATTATTAAGAAGATTATAATTATTATTATTATAACTATTATAATAATTATTATTATTTGATTTACTTTCTTTATTTTATGAATTTCTTTTTTAGGGTTGGTCTCTCTCCCCACAATCACGCCTCACCCCTTCCATCACCTCGTTACCGTCGCACCCTCTCCCCCTTCATCTCCATCTTATTGTGCTGCTGTATTTGCCCTCCCCACCTATTCACATCACCCCTGGATGGCCTCCCCTATGATGAAGAATCTATGTGAATCCCCTGCTGACATTCCATCCAGTGGCATGACCCCCTACCGGCAGCGCAATCTCCCTACCAGCGAAGCCTTCTTTGTCATGCAACCCATCTGGACGGCCTCCTCTATAGCGGCCATGACATCGTGGACATCCTCCAACTCTGAGGGCTTCCCCCTTTATTATTTTTTTCCTCTTTTTGGTAGGGGTTTCATTTTCCATTGGTTAGGGTTTCATTTTAGGTGTTAAATATTTAGTAATTCAGTTAAATATTTGTGGTTTGGGTTTGAGGTTGGTTTGATTGGGTATTGTTAGATTTCGATTGGTGATTCGAACCTCGTTTTATATTTTTTGTCACAAAATATAAGTAATTCAATGCATTACCATTAATTTATGAATTTATATAATTTCCTTACTAGTTTATTATGTTTATTGAAATATATGTGGGGGTGTGTGAGTGTTATTTGTAGAAATTTTCAATGTGATTGAGTTAAAATTGAACTTTTTACATGAAAAATTGGGTATAATTTTTTGTGTAATCACATATTTTGCTTCTTTAAGTGTTTTTTTGAATTCTGTAAATGATTTATTAAATGGTTTAGGTGATTTATCAAACAATATAAATTATCTAAGTGGTGTTTTGGAATTTCTATAATGTGAATTTGATATAAATGAGAATAATTTTACTGTATTTTATGGTAGGGTCATCACGCGCATCATAGAAATGTTTTAATTTTTTAAATTTGTTTATTAAATTATATAATTTTCAGATAATTTTGTTTTAAAAGATTTGATACGAAATGGATTTTAAAATGGACATTTCATGTGAAATTGGTGTGTTCTGGATGCAAGCACTTGTAGTTCTCTTTTGAAACATTTTATTTATTTAAAAAACGATTTTCTGAATTATGTTTGTGATGAGAATCATTGTTGGATGTGATTTTGTTGTGTTTTTGGGTTTAAATAGGGGATTTTGGGTGTAAATGTTATTGGGGTTTTTTAAAATGATTTTTTATAATTAATTTAAATGATTTATTGAATCATTAAGGTGATGCATATCAGAGTTTTAAATGGTTTTTGGCATGAATTTGGTTTTATTCAATGCATTGATGTTTGAAAATGGAAACATTGGAATGTCTAATATATTTTTTCCTATGAAAATTTGTATTTGATATATTATGTAAACTTGGAAATTTAATGATCACTAAAGGAAGACCGGGTAACTAGGTGCACAAACATTGACTACTGTACTAGTGATTCGAGGTGGATTTAGGCTAATTTTAAATAATATGATTGAAAACTATAGAACTAAATAAATATAAGGATGGTGATTGTAGACCAATTAGGTTACAAGGATATCCTCTATTAGTGGCATGTGCATGAGAACAAAGGTTTTTAGGGTTCATATACAACTGTTTACCAAGACTTGATGTTCTAGGTTCCCATTACTTGCTAGAACCTATAAGGCCCCTTCCTTTTATAGTTCTCTATAGCATATTGGGGACACCATTGGAATAAAATTTATCATTTGGGATACTTCTAATGTAAATGGGTTTTTAATTAAAGTTTCATTCCATTGAGGTTTTTTTATTAAAGTTGGTTTCATATATATTGTTGGAGAATTTCCTATGATTTATCAAATTTTCATGTGATTTGTCTTCTAATTATTATATATTTGAGTCCAATTTTGGATGGAATCCTTCAGGTATTAGGCTCACACCCTTAATACACTCTTCATGTATATAGATATTGTTTTCTCTTTGTTCTCGTTAAAGGAAAGGTGTTTGCTAGTGACATTTTGGGTTCCCATGGTTTCTTTTGTAGGCCTTGATGGAATTGGATTTATAAAGTTAATAATCTTGTTTCATAGATGTTTTGGATTTTTTTTGTGTTTCCCCTTTTTTTTGTAGCTTTTTATTCTTATTTAAAATCATAATGTTAAAATTAAAAATCTTGTTATGCATTGTTTGGTAGTCAATTTTTCCATTTTGGTTTATTTATCACATCAGTTTATTATTACTATGACTTTAGGTAAAAAATTCACCATTTTTTATTTGATACATGAGCACTTGTTCCAACCCGTTGGGATTGGAAATGCCCTTCGGGCCTTGCCACATTCCAGGTCAGGCACTGGGTTTGATGGTGACACGACCTGGTTAGGGACATTTATACAAGGTAACAATATGATTCAAATGGAAGATGATTAAAAATAGTTTTGTAATAATTCTTAATGAATGTAAATGTTATTTGTATATAAATTTACCAATATTTCATTTATATATATAATTTTATATCATAAAGGCAGTTCCATCCTAACCCCAAGGGTTTGGGTTCAATTCCTCACAAGGAAACATGCACTATATGCTAATAAATCTCTCGTGGGCCTCTCTATACTGTTTGAAACAGGGATATGCCCAATGTTTGGTGAACTTGGGCCCCGTTGGGGAAGTGGTGAGTGTAGGTGGGGAGGCCACCCCAATACGTCGTTTCCCAAAAAACACATTTCCCACATATGGCATAGGTCATGTGGTTCACCGGTTGGACTATCTCATTGTATGGGGGAACTAGCTTAGGCTTGAGTCCTACCAAACTTAGACATTGTGCATATTATGGACATGGATATTCAGAGACACTCCTTAGCAAAGAAATGTGTGGCACAATATGGCTTGGTGAATCCCCCAATGGGACCAAGCTTATTACCCTTTCACACATTTCTCCAAAGAGCATGTACCAAAGTGGTAGAAGCTCCGACTTGTCTTCCAAATGGCATAGGATCAAATTTGGAGAGGGGATTAATTCTCGGGTTATTGTAGAAGAACTATAGAAAGACACTATAGTAGATTTTAACTATAGTAGCATGGGAACTATATAATTTGAGGTTACTATAGTAGGAATGGTAGTGGAAGTGATAATCTAAAAAGTAGTATAGCAACCCGGGTACTGTAGTAGTACTATTTATGGAATGGCCATTTGGGCCAGAAAATGTGATTTTCAGGCCTTGTATTAAATACACATTGTATGGGAATTTTGGGCTATGTAATGGTTCTCCCTCTACTCAATAAAGAAGATATCATTTCTTTAATAATAAAAATGCGGCTTGAACTCTAATAATTAGAAAAAGGGAAAGATTCAAGACGTAATAGGAGAAGTAAGGTTAGGTTTTTTTAAAAGAATTGTTTCATTATTTTTGACTAAAAAGTGGGTGAAAATAAAAATAATAATTTCAATTCACATAATTAACTAATCTGTATTAAAGTAGATGGGATTTTGAAATAAAATACACTCTATTTCCCATAATAGAAATTGTGTCATAAATAATCCCGATAAAAAGAGATATTGTAACAGAACTGTTTACAAAATTTGTAATCTTTAAATAAATAAATAATCAATGAAATAAAATTAGTTTAATTTTTAAATACCCATAATTTTAGGGAAAAATATTAAATAATTTTATTATAACTATATAAAATGCAGAAAAGATTTAATTTTGAGAATATACAATATATCTAAATGAACGGAATTTGAGATAATGAATCCCTTACCTCAAGACCTAAATTTATTCATGTTCACTTTAAACGACAAAAAATGAATATAAAAATGAATATAAATATATTTAATAAATATAATCATACTTATATTAATATGGATCATTCACTTTTAATTTCTAATTTCCCATTCATTATTAATTCTTCATCAAAATCAATATTTTTACAAGTAATAGATTGATTTTCAATGTATTTTTTTAGTTTTAGGTTTAAGATATTATCTTCTTGGTAATGGTAAAATAAAATTAATAATCCCATAAGTAAGATATTTATTAATTATATGCACTTGTGGAACAATATATTTACAGTGGTAATGAGAAATGAATTACATCGCTTCCTGGTTGTGGTCTTTTGCACATACACATGATCGATAGTTTCATTTTCCATTATATTGACATGAGATACACCATTCTTAATTCATTATGAAAAAAACGTTTCAGTATCATAAATATAATAATTTTATTTTTTAATATTTTTAAGGAATTTTTTTAGTATGCATGAGATGAATGAAACATGAAAGTGTTCACTAAGAATATATAAACCTTCCTTTGATAATGTCCTTTAAATGATACCTTGTAGTTTCTTGGATGTATCTTTTTTTAATACTAGAACCTCTAGGTTAGGGATAATTATATTGGTAAGATATATTTTTAGGTCATGGGTGAGATATTGGGATTAAGTGGTGTTGAGAAGTTATAGGGTGTAGTTCTCGTTTATAAGTGATGTGGGTGATACCATTGTAAATTCCATTAACATTAATATAAAAAAATTAATTTTGGTGGGAATGTGGCACTAAATGGTAATTGTATGACAACCCATGTATTTTATATCTTTTATTTCATTATTAACAACATTGATATGCACATAATATAGTCCCAAAATATTTGATTACCTTGTATTTTAAGTATTTAGATACAAATATAAATAACCTAAAACATGTATACAATAACATTATTTATTAACTCCATCACATGGACTTAATTTCCGTTGATCTTATCAAACTGCATGGGGTCACCTGGTGATGTACATGATAATGTGGTGATATAGAAATCCTAGTAAGGTAATAATCAAGGCACGACATGGTGAATTTAATATATGTGAGTAAAATGGATATCATGGATACATAATGGTTGAGAGTTATATAAATGAATATTGAAGAATTACATAAGATGATAACATAAAGGCATAGTTGGAATGTGGAATAAGCACAAAACATGAAATCATAATTCTATGTTAAGAATAATCACTGAGACAACACGAAATAGTCTTATTATATGAACATCCATTGCACTATATATGGTATCTCGTGAGATTAAAACATTACCCAATATATTAGAGGAAAATATAATTCCAAGACCACCCATATGATTCATATAATGTATATTAATTTGTGTTGCACATATATCATATGACATAAGAATTTATATCATTAATTTTAATCCAATGACTATGAATAATGGGTTATATACATGGAATTCCCAAATTAATGAACTATATTTGTATCTAGTTGAATAACATTGAGTTGGAATTGGGATAAGCATTGTTTTTCAAAAAACAAATTCCACAGAAAGTCAAGAGATCATTTTAGCAACATGATGGGTGTATATATTGGTTGATATAAGTTATTAATGAGAGTAAATTATGGTCTCAAATTACATTTAAATGATAAGTATAGTAAATATATGTGTAAAAATGCATTCGAACATGAACAATTGGATATAAACCGGATTAACATAAAGAAACAACTTCAATAAATAGGAGGAATAAAATCAATTACTTGAGAGAGTGTTTCTAAAATATTGGTAGGATTTTTATTAAGATAATGAGAACAACATGGGATGGATTTAGAGTGGTAAAATGAGAGTAAATTGGTGTTCAATGGGTTTTGAGTAAAGAGGATTGGGTGGTTTCGTGGTATTTTTTGAAAAATGTAAGGGAATTGTTTATTATATTTTTAACATTGGTTTAAAACAACATGTAAAAAAATAATAAAAACCAGAAACTTTTCCAATATTTATCCAAATAATTAATTCTAAAGATGCATTGCATTAAATATTATATCATTATGAGAACTAAACTCATTAAAATAATACCATTCATGATTTAAAAGCAAGTCATGTTCACAAAGAATTCATTTCAAATCATTAAAATATAAAATATGTTTTCGATGACTGAATATAAGTTTTTAAAATTTATCAAATAATATAAAGAAAATTATATTAATGAGAAAATAAATTCTATACCCTGTATTACTTATAAATATTTTATAACATAAATATTTGGAAATTATGTTATTATAATACAGCCTATATATTTATACAATAACTAATTTTAACCTAAAAATTTGACAATATTAGAAAACTATCAAGATATCACCATTGGATGTTTATTAATTTCTTCTATCAAAACATAAATTTATTTTTCATTTTTTTATTTAAATATCATTATATAAAATTTTAAATAAAAATACTTATTTTCTAGAAAATACTACTTTTTATAACACAAATAGAATTATGACACTTATTAAAATTAAATTGGACTTCTGTAAATTATTTAATCATTTATATTTTAATAGATATTATATAATATGAAAATTTTATTAAAATATCATATATTTTAAAATTCTTAAAATTATCAAAAAATCTGTTTTAATTGAAACTATACATTGCTCAGAATTATATTTTTCCTTTACAAAAATCAAATAATATTTTTTGTTTAACACATTATAAAATTATTTGTAGAATGTAATATCCAAAGGGGATAAATATGAAAATAATAAAATTAAATAAAATAAAATATAAAAAATTCACACTATGAGAGTCTAGACAAATAACCTTTTATTACACTAGTGTACACCCAAACACTAAGGTGTGTGAAGGTGGTAATTATTTGAGGGGGTTTATTGAACATGTTTTGTGATGTGATATCCATTAAATTTAACTTCTCCGGAAAATTATTTCACCCATGTTTCATTTTTTTCATATCATCTTAACAATAGTCAAGGTTATATTCAAATGATGACATCCCCATTATAATATTCAATAAAAGTTATTGATTGTGATCATACTATTAGAGGTAATCACTTATTATTTCTTATTAATGATATTAAATAAAAAACATAATATATAATAATATTAATAGTCACTATATATTGTATATATTGTAAATGTTTATGTTTTGTAATGGAATTTCAATTTTTTTATGACTATCACTTCTTTCTTCTTTTCTTAAAGGAATTTTTATGTTATTTCTGGTTAAGGAAAATTTTAATTTAGAAGTGAATTTCATGAATAAGATTTTGGGTCATTAAAAAAATGTTTCCAATATATTACATTGTTAGGTTTAAATCCTCTCCAACAATATGATTTAGAAAAGTTTTAATGAAATGTTAATCCATAGAAGGTAGCGTAACTCCATCATTAACACATTTAACCATAACTATGGTGATAAAATTTTTAACTTGGTTACTTTTAAATATTCTCGAAATTAATATAAAATTATTAAATTATATTTTTTTATTATTCTAAATAAGGAAACCATTTTACTAGATTTAATTCATATATTTGATAGAAATTAATTTTAATATAAGTATGTAGAATGAAACAAAAAACTGTTTTTTGTAAAGACTTCTATTTAATTAAAAAAATAAATTTGGATCTAAATCATTTATTAAATTTATTACAATAGAATTTATTATTTTATTAATGAGAAAATAATAGTTCTAGGTCTTCCACAAAATTCCAAAACACAATGCATCATTTTTGAAATATCATCTAAAAAACGGTCTAAGATATATTTTTTATTTGAATAAGATATAACATACGTTCAAAAAAGGAAATCATGAGTTTCCAAATTACACAATGTAGTTTTAAATATTTTTTTATTCCTTAAAACATATTTCATTTATCGAATAGTTCAATATATTTATATTTTATGATTATATTAAAATTATTTTATAATTTTTTTGGTTATTGTAAAATTAGTATTTTTTCTATTCACCTTACAAAATTTCATAAAAATATAAACAATTCACCTAAATATAATTTTGGACTGATAAATTAAAAAATTGATATCCCTTTTGGAATTAAAATTAATAAATTTATCTTTTAAATAAAAAATATTTAATATGCAATGAAAACTATTTTTAAAAAATAATCATGTTAAGCTATGAATAATTAAAGTACTATATTTTATATAGATTTACCAAATTATTTTTCAATGAATTTTTACATAAATAATTTAATTTTTTATAATGAAATATATTCATTCAATTATTTTGGTTTTGTGAGATTCATAAGCATCAAATTCATTAAATTTATTTCTAATCAAAAAGTATTATAAAATCATAGGGTGGTAATTTATACCCCCCTTATAAAAATTTTACCCAAGAAATAATGTTACTAAAAATAAAAAATGAGGATCATTTTTTCTCTTCACAACCCTAGTTTCCCATGTAACATTCTAAAACTTATGGTTTCGGCAGAAAATATTGACTTAGTGAGTTTCTTATTCCACAACACATTATCTCTCCTATATAGAATATCTAAAAGCTATTATCATAAGAAATATCCTCCTCTATATTTATAGAGTATGTGTTTAGTCCATATAAATGATAATGTATTTAATTTCCTCATAAGAGATACATTGAACACAATGTGAACATGAGAGGGGTTTTTAGAAGTTCTTGGCGATAAGATACCATTATGATACAATCAAGAATCTCATAGAGAATAGTATAGAAGCGGATTAACATCCAATTATTTAAAAATTTCATATCCTTATTCTAATGATATATCTATGAGAATACCATTTCACAAAATCCTCAGTCTATATATCAAGATACGATTTTCTAAAATAGATTTTAACATTTATGAGATTATTTTGATATACTGTGGAATGGATCTAAAACTCATTCCACTTCCCTATCCAGGTCAGGCCCTGATAACTATTGTTCTATGCCGTCATCATAAAATGCATGAATTATTTACTTCTTTTAATAGATGGATTCAAAAGGATCCATCTATATACAGGATTAAAATATATTTATTATTAATATTATTCTATAGTAAGGCATTGGTCCAATCAAAAATTCAAATCTATTGAGAAATATATTAGTATATATTATATTGTTCAATATTCCTCTCTGATGAAAATACTTTATAGGGGTCATATTCAGTTCCAAACCCTAGATCTATAGTCAAAATTTTCCAAATCCTTCTCCAAATTTTTTTGGTTAAACATATTTCTGGATCATATATAATGGTCTGTGTTACACCAGGTAGCCTAAAAATTTACTTAATTAATATCCTTGAAATCAAGTCAAGTGAAACATATTCTACGATAGTAATGAGATTCAGTGACTTTAAAAGTTTATTGACTATAACCCAAATGGATTTATGTCCTTTAGATGTATTTTGGAGTTAAATGAGGAAATCCATTTTGATTTTCCCATTTGTATATGGGTATAGATTATTGATCCATTATCCAGTAGAATTATGATGTTAATCCTTGTGTTTTTGACTTGTGTAATTACCTGATATTTTTAGCAGGAATTCCGATGAGTCTTGGGAGAAACAAATTGAGAAAATACCACTTTAATGGGTCTGTACGGGTGGTGCATGGTTGCAGACCAACCAATGAAGTTTAACCTTGTTTAGAAATCATTTATTTTAAATATATGGGAAATTGTGATTAATTCAAAGAATTTTTTTAATCATAATAATAATGGAATTATTATTATTGTTTTTTAATTAAGTGAATGTTAAATATTTAGTGAAAGGACGGTTGAAGAAATTAATGTGTCTTTTGGGTTTATCAAAGGACCATTTCAATTAAATGAAGACTCTAAAAATTAATAAAGGACTATTTATTATTAAATGGAGGTTATGTGTTCGAGCTTTTATAATTAATATCATATAAATGATATTAAAATGGAATTTGGGGTTTTGGTTTAAAATAAATGAATGTTAGAATAATAATAATGTTATTATTATTATTATTTTTATTGAATTTAATTAATTAAGTAAATTTTAATTGAATTTAAATTTTCTTTGGATATTTACAATGAAACGTTTTATTTTAAAGAGGATTAATTGGGGAGTTTTATAACTAGCTGACATTTTTTATTTATAAAATATTTACTGTTGTTTTAAATAGAGAGGTTGGACACAATGGAAATTACTGTTTTATAGTACAATTTAATTATTGGGTTTATCAAAGTTCAGTATTTATTAAATGTGGTTTTTTGTTTTTAGTGTTATAAATGGAAAATATGAATAATAATATAATTATTATTATCATTAATATTATTATTATCTGAATTTTTTATTTTTATTATTATTTATATTTCTTTAAAATGTTGTCGGCACTGTACAAGGGAGGTGTGGCTGACCCTCCGGATTTCTTCCTCCTAGGTGCGACTCACCAGTATCTCACCAAGGTTTCTCTTCTATGTGTCATCTATTCCCTTCTCCTCTATAGTGCAGCTCCCTCCTCTGGACCTCCTAGTTGTGGTTCATGAGACCTCCCTCTACAAGACCTCCCTCTTGCAGCGCGACACACTAGCCGGCGTACCGAAACTCTAGGATCACCGATCTTCTACATGGACGGAGCTCTTACTATGGTGCATCCTCCTCACGGTCTGGGTTCATAGTAGTGCATGACCCCAATCAGTTGCTCGCTTTGACCCTGGGTAGAACCGTTATAGTGCATGAAAACCCCCTCTTCTAGGTTCTCCATCGTTAAATTTTTTCAACTTTCTTTCCCCATGGGGTTAGTCAAATTATTTGAGGTTTAATTTTATTTAATATTATTCTAGATCACTTGTATGCTTTCTTGCTCAGTCAACACCTGATTTGGTTTTAGGCAATCTTTGGGATTTGGAATAACACAAGTTTATTGTGATTTTCATTCAATGAGGTATGTGGGTGTTGTATCAGGAAAATTTTTTCTTTTTTCCACATCCTCCACCATGGTCACGGTTGATGGAAATTTTCTTTCCCACCAATGTTTCAGGTTAGGTTATATACCAGTGGTTTTGTTTAGAATCATTCAATCAAGGGTTTCATAATTTATATTAGTCCTTGGTATTGATGTGTAGATGTGTAGAGCTTGCTTCTCTGGTTTTTGTTCTCTTGTTATTAATTTAGTGTTCTGTTAATCAATGTTGTAGGGTGCACACACACACAGACACACAGACACACACACATATTGGTGTGTATGTGAAAATTTGGACCAATTTCATCAGTTGTTTCTCTATATCAAAGTGCTAAATGTTAATCCGGTTATATAATAAGTTAGGGTCCAAAATCACTGTCACGTTATTTAATAAATATAACTTATTTAAATAAATTGATAATGTGAGATTCATTGATTATGGATCTGTAAAGTTATCTTGAAATGGTGATTAAAGATAAACTACTGGTTAGTGGTAATGTCATATCATGCTTTCTATGGTTTGGATTTTTATATGCGTTTTAGATGGTGCTGATATATGATATGTAAATTTATGACACTTCTGATGTTATTAAATGATTCCTGCAACGTGATATAATTAAGGAGTTGGTCATGTGTTGGTGTTAAGAATTTATTTCTAATTTGGTTCATGTGATATGATTAAATATTTTAATTATTTGAATGGGGCATGATGTGTAATAGGGTAATTAATTGAGGAATTAATTATCATGTCACATCTTTGAAATGTTATAGCATTTTCCGAATACAGATAATATTGAATATTTTGACATGTTCAGAATATAAATTAGAAACTGGTAATAATTAATGGATGGATTAATTATTACTTGATAAATCATAAATTGATAACTCATTGTTGAACTGGTTAAATAGATATGTTTTAATTCATTATTTTTTGAATTAATTAATTTTTCATGCATTAATTTGAGATTGTGAATAGATTGTGTGTTACAACTGGTGGTCAAGGGACTTTTTTATGCATGTTTTCTTTCCATACCTTAATTTGTTTCAGATGTAGGTGTTTAAAAATGGGATATGCTGTGTGAGATATTTGGAAAAATATTTGGGCTTTGTTCAGCATGTTTGACATGAGATGTTTATGATGTGCATGAAAATTTCTAATGTCCTAGAGGAATAACTCTTTGAGTATATGGGTTTAGACTTGTCAAATAATTAAGATAATTAAATGTTGAGTTAATTATTTAGTTGAATTACTATGAATAATTAGTTGTTAATTAATTATTGAATATTGATATGTTGAATAGTTAATTTCTTGTTGAGTTATTTGATAGGTGATATATGTTGTTAGTTAGTTATTGAATTAATTATCAAATTAGATTAAAATATTTATGAATTAATTAATGGAAGGTTTTGGGTTGTTAGACATAGTATTATACACCAATGATAAATATCTATGTATGATTGATAAATGGGTTTTGAGGTAGGGACTAATTCTCCAAATACTCACAGGGTGCTAGACAAGGCATTCTACACCCATCTTGCATGAAAATGTTTATTTATTGGACAGAGACTAATACTCCAAATACCCATGGGTTGTGAGATAGGGAATGACACTCTAAATACTCCTGAGGATTCTAGACATGCATTTTTACACCCTTTAATTGACATTGGAATGTGGGTCTAATTAGTCACACAAGAAATTAAATAATTGGTTACTGAAAACCATTGTGACATAAGGACTTGTGAATTTAATATGAGAAGGGGTTCAAACTTATTATTGAATTGGGTGAATCACTGTTAGTGGATGAACCAAGGAGTGAAACACAATTTTTTAGGGATATGATTGGAAAAAGTATATGAAATATAAAATTTAATATCTTGTGATATGTTATTCAATATAAAGCAAAAGCGTATATTCAGTCTATACTTTGATTACAAAGATGGTCTTTAGAGACATCTCTGGTGAGTGGCCTATATGGGGGATGTTGGTATAAGGCTAAATCTCATGACTTTCATAATTTAATGAGGTTAAAATAATTGATAAATGAAAAAGGATTGGGTAAATATTTTTATGTATGCATGAAAATGTATAATGCATGTTCAGACACCTGCTGAGGCCTGAAGTGGGTACATGGGTATATTGTTACATTGTAATGATTACATTATTTATGCATGATTTCACTAAATTTAAATAAATTATTGAATTACTTTATTTGGCGTCGACACTAGTGATCTCAGTCTATTGATATTTAGATCTCACATCCTACTCGTGCCTCCATTGCACTATGGTACCATAGAAGATTCTATTTGGTTGCAGGATTGTGTTGTTCACATTTACTTGAGAGATATGAGTAGTGGACCAAGTGGAAAGTCGAGATTCTCTATGAGACCTACCTGGGTGCATTGAGTCATTGTTTATTTATTTTTTATTGCAATGTGAAGCATGATGTTTTTCTCTCTTTTCCATTTTGTAACATTAGCATGTCATGCATTCATCTGCTGTATAATTGGTAGTGGCCACTTTTCTAAAATGAGTACTATTTGCCTTCCACTATTTTTTCAATTCTGTATTACTTCTTCTAATATTTATTGGTATTTTACTCTGATATACTGCTTTGTAACTTTGAAAAGAGGGTATAGACTCCCCACTGATTATCCTTAGACCCTCACAGCTAGTCTGTAGCCTCTAGCTTTTAGAGAGATGCGCTTGAGGTCCTTTGGTGACTGGAGACAAGGAATGTATCATCTGTTGGGTTAATAGTTGTTCATAGAATGATCACCCCACGTACGTGAAATGAAAATGTGGTCAGGAATGGGAATTTATTTTTGTAGTATTTGAGGTTACAATTGATATGATTTCCACATAAGTGACTGGTTTATTATTCTCTACATATTGATTATGAAAATTTTGAAAAAAAATCACCTTACCTTGATATGGAAATGATGTTGCACTGCATGCATCATATTAGGTAATTAGATATTAACATTTCATACATATATTCAACTCCATGTAGTTGCATTAGTAGGATTCCTGGTAATATGGATTGTGTGCCTTGAATATATGCAATGTATTGCACTTATTTAGCATGCCTTTTTGGATAGCTTATTTCAGTGATATAATTAACATGATTAAGTAATAATATAAAATGATTTTGTTCCATTATTTTGTGTTATAGCTTGTTTTAGTGATTTCAACATGTTGATTTGTGATAGCTACTTATAGTGATATGTTAGCTTGCTGATAAATTATTTGTTTCTTTGGATAAATTTATTTGGATGTAATTACAATGAAACTGTTTTTTAGTCAAAATGTTTATGTGCACCTCATAATAGCAAAAAAGGGTAACCCATGTTTTCAAACAATTCTAAAGGGATTCTAAAGTTAAAATGTAAAATTAAAAAAATCAAATGGGATCCAAGTTTTAGCGGTAAGGTTTGTGGGGTTGCTTTTTGAAGAACTCGGATTGTATAAATGGGACGCTTGGAGGTCACCTTTTTGGTAAAAGGAACATAGATGTTAAATCTCCTGATAAAAATGAAATGACACTGAATCATAATTGTTTAAAGAAGTTTTTTTATAGCTTGATTGTTTTTTTATAAAATGTTATTTGGAAAACCATGTGATTTGTTATGAAATTGTCCTTGTGGGTTTTTTGAAATTCATTCAAATGTATAAAGGATGAAAAAAATTACTAAAATATTAAAAAAATGGATTTCGAGAATAGGGATATTATTTTTTGCGTGACCAAGAGAGAGGTTCGACATTTATGATTTAAAAGAGACTAGATTTTGGTTCTTTCTTGTTTTGACACAACTATTGTTTTAAATTTATGTCTCTCATGTGAGAATGTTTGACATGGTGATGGTGGTTCGAGGAATGTCACAGGTATGTTTAAGGTGTTCCAGAAATAGTGCACAGGTAAGAAAATAACTTTTTCCCGATCTCATGGAAAATCAAATGGTGGGAAGTGTTGCATCGATTTCGGTAAACATGTCGACACGTGATGTTGATATTTTTTAACATAGTGATCCTATACTAATTAGACTGAGTTTTTAGTGGACATGGTTTTCTCTTAGTGTTCTCTTCTAAATATGACGAGCATGCCCCCTATCTTGACCTCGTCATAGAGACACTAAGAAAGAATTGGTCTTACGCTGCCCAACAATTTAAATGTTGTTTTTCTTAATGAGTGGTTGTTATCTCGGTAGTACGATGGATGCATGGTTTCTCTTGGCTACTTATTTATACGTGTTGGGAAATGGTTTTTTGATTTAAAATATACTTATGATGAGATGAGTTGTAAATTTTACCAGAGTTCAGGTAAGGACATCGTTATCCATGAAGATGGTTCTTGATATTTTTAAAGGAACCTCGTCAGATTAAGGGAGAATGTGTGTTTTGGGTCTGCAGTGTCTTTCGAGGGAAACATGGAAAACCTATTCTATTGGTTGATTGGGATTTAACAATTTTTTTGTCGAGGTCCACTACTGTAAATTCATTCTATTCTAAGGACTATATCCCAATGGTTTTGAAAAACCATTGGCATGGGTTTCCTATACCAACGGCTTGTTGAAAACTATTGGTATAGTAATTATTAGATAGTTTTTCCCCAACAATTTGAAAAACTGTTGGGATAGGCCCGGGTAGAGAGTGTTTTCATAATGGTTTTTTTGAAACCGTTAGGATAGGTGATAGGTTCCCCCATTATGCAAACGGTTCATGGAACCGTTGGTATATGTATGATATTTACCAATGGTTTTAAAAAACCGTTGGGATAGAATTCCACTAATGCAGCCCCAATTCAGATCTCAGATCCTACCACATTGCGGCCTAAACGAGAGCTCCCTTCCAGCATGCAACCCCTTCTACCGAGCAACCGATTGTTTTTTCTCCCACATCAAATCTCCAAGTTATGAGTTTTATATTCTACCTCCATTTATTACATTTTTCATTCTTATTTCATTGAATACATGGTTGTTTTTTTTGTTTTTTGTTTTGATTATACGTAAAGGACAGGTCCCTATTCTTTGGGGACCCTTCTTCCCAACATGTGATCCTTCCTTTATTCATATGTCATGATTTATTTCTTGAGTCAATTGGAGTGGTGGTGTGTAATTGGAGGGCCCGCTATGGGGGGGTGTTGTAGGGGGTGTTGTGCAGTCGGAGGGGGGTTGTGGGGGTGGAGTGGGAATGGGGGGGGGGGGGGGGTTGTGCAGTAGGAGGGGGTAGTGCAGTGGGTGGGGTGTTGGCTGGGCTATAGGGGGGTTGTGCAGTGGGAGGGTGGGAGGGTGGGGGATGTGTAGTGGGAGGGGCTGTTGGGGGGTTGTTTAGTGGTAGGGGGCTGTAGGGGGTGTGTAGTGGGAGTGGGTGGTTGTACTGTGGGAGTGGGTTGTTTGGAGATGGGTTGTGGGGGGGGGGGGGCTATAGGGGGTAGGTGTACAGGGTGGGGCTGCAAGGGGTGAGGGGGGATGTGCAATGTGGGGGGTGGGGGAATCAAGGGGGAGGTGAGGGAGGGGACCTTAAGAGGGATATAGGGGGGTTGGTTGTAGTAGGGGTTGTATAGTGGGAGGGGTTGGGTATGGGGGTACGTGTAGGGGTATGTAGTGGGAGTGGGGGGGGTATGTAGTGGGAGGGGGTTGGTTGTGAGTGGGTTGTTTGTGGGGGTGTATTAGGTCTGACTGGAGACCTAATCTAGACCTCCTCCCGACGTATTCTCGGCCATGAAATACCTTCTAGAAAAAAATTTATTCTTCAATCAAACAAATTTTTATTTCTACGCATCAAATTAGTAAGTGTTATCTTAGTTTTAGTGTTCGCCCTCTTTTTATTTTATGTTTTTTGTTTGGATTTTGGTTAATTTAGAGTTATTGATGTTGGATTACCAATCCCTTTGTTTGTTTTATGGGTTTTTTGTTCTACACTTCATACATCGTAAATGGTCTATTTAGTGTGGTTTGTTTAGTGCAGGGGGTAAAGGGTTTGTTTTATTTTTTTTTCTAGTGGGGGTGGTTTGTCCAGGTGGGAGTGTGGGTTGTCCACGGAGGGTGGGGGTGGGTTGTCTTGGACACCTTGTACCCCTTGGACAACCCACCCCCACCCCCCCACTCCTAGAAAGCCCCCTCTCCCACCCCCTGGACCCCCCGACCCCCTGGACAGCCCCGACAGCCCCATGAACAGCACGCCCACCCCTGGACATCCCCGCCAACCCCCGTGGACAGCCCGCCCACCCCCTGGACACCACGCACCCACCTGGACAGCCCCCCCCCCCCCCCCCCCACCGCCGTGGACAACCCGCCCGCCCCCCATGGACACCCCGTACCCCCTGGACTTCCCCACCACCCTCGTGGACAACCCGTCCACCCATCCCGCACCCCCCGAGACAGCCCCACCCACCCACACCCCTCCCCCCTTGGATAGCCCCCACCCCCGTGGATAGTCGGCCCACCCCCCGAGACACCACGTACCCCCTGGACAACCCTGCCACCCCGTCCACCCTCTAGACAACCCACCCACCCCCTGTACACATCGTACCCCCTTGAACCCCCCCCCCCCCTCCCCCACCCCTTGGAATTCCCTCCACTCCCCAAACACCTCCGACCCCCAAGATAGCCCCACCACCCCATGGACAGCCATCCCACACCCCTGGATAGGTCATACCCCCTGGACAGCCCACTCCCCTGTAAATAGCCCCCCTTAGACACCCTTCAACCACCCCTCAGACACCTCCCATCCCCCCGAATGCCCCCACCCCAGGAAAGCCCCCCCCCCACCCACCCAACCCATTGACACCCCGACCCACTAGACAGCCACACACCCCTGTGGACAGCCCGACCACCCCCCGTGGACAGCTCACCCACCCCCTAGATAGCCTGCCCAACCCCTAGACACCTCGTACCCCCTGGATAGCCCCACCACCCCCATGAAAAGCCTTCACACCCCCTGGACACTCCTGCCCACCCCTTGGACGCCCCAGTCACCCCCTTGGACAGCCCGCCCACCCCCTAGACCCCCTGGACCCCCTGGACATCCCGACCACCCTCGTGGACAACCCGCCCACCTGGACACCCTACCCCCCCTAGACAGCCCCCACCCCATGGACACCTCTGACCCCCCCTGGACGACCCCACCACCCCCCGGGACACCCCTCTCCCCCTGGACACTCCCTCCCCCTTGGGAAATGTATGTGATCACTCAAATTATCTATTAAAATATAAAATTTCTTTGATCTGGAATTTAGTCCACTCTTGAATAATTATCCTCCACAAGTGTACATGATCTTGTACACTCATGTATTGTTCAATAAAGATATTTTGTTATAAATATAGTTTTTTTCTGTCTTTTATATTATGATTCTCATATAGTGTAGTGTTTCAGTTATGGTTTCATATAAAGTGACCAATTCTCATTTACTTAAAAATATTTTTAATGAATCTTCAATCTTATTGAATTTCTTTTGCCGAAATGACTTATAACTATTATTTTTTTATAGAATGGATAGAAGTTGAATGTATGAAACTGATCAAATCTCAAACGATTTTCAAAACAGTTTGGAGAGCCTTTTATATTTTGCATTTCATAATGTTTCAGATAGTGGTCGCATACACTGGCCATGTTTTATTGGTGTTTTCAGACATTGGTTGATTTGTGAAGAAGTCATCTAACACATAACCAAATATGTTTTTCAAGAAAACTACTATGTGTGGTATCACAATGGGGGGAAAATAAAATATCAAATTGCTGATGATCCAAATGAGAGGACTGTAGTGGAGAATTTTTTATATGATCGGTTTCCATTTATTCAACATCATTAAAAAAGGATTCCAACCCAGAAAGACTTCTATATGAGCACACATGATGCGTGTAATGAAAAATATGATGTTTTCAGGGTGAAAAAATTGAATGATGCTCCCACGACTCCAGTATATCGACAATGTGATAAAATGAAAAAGCTGAAATTTTTAATCCGATTGTTTCATGGGAAAGCTATGTATGGGATTTCTAATACAACAATAGATTACATTCTTAACTTCATGAAAGATTTAATTACAGATAATGCAGATATTCCCTCAAACCACTATATTTTATGCATGTTAGTTGAGGAACATGGATTTTCAAGAAACAAAATTCATGCTAGCCTGAATGTTTTCAATTTATTCTGGGAGGAAACCGCTGAATGAAATGATCATATAAAATGTGGCACATACCACTGGACGTAAAAATCAAATATAACACCATCCCGTGTGCCACATTAATTATTGTGGAACATTACATTGATCCCCAGACTCCAGAATCTTTTTATGCCTGATGAAATATCAATAAAAATGAGATGGCATGATACCGAGAGAAAGAAGA
Organism: Viscum album; assembly: GCA_963277665.1. Classification (NCBI taxonomy): domain Eukaryota; kingdom Viridiplantae; phylum Streptophyta; class Magnoliopsida; order Santalales; family Viscaceae; genus Viscum; species Viscum album. The sequence continues at coordinate 1,225,830,208 of OY728159.1, forward strand.
CTAATGATGAGTTGGTTCACCATGCCGATGGATTTTCATGGAAAATATTTGATACTCGATATCCTGATTTTGTAGCTGATGTGCGTAATGTGAGGATGTGTCTTTCATGTGATGGTTTTACCCTGTTTGGGCAGATGCTTACTTTTCACAGCACATGGCTAGCTTTTATACTCATTCATAATCTTCCGCCCATGGTCGTGTATGAAAATACCTTTCACTTTCATGAGTATACTCATATCTAGACCTTCTAATCTCGGCATTGATATTGACGTATACATACAACCTTTAATAAAATATTTTAAGCTTCACTGGGATGTGGGTGTGTGGACATACGATGAATATTCAAAAAAGATATTTCACATGCGTGTTGTGCTTTTGTGGACGATCAATGATTTTATAGCTTATGCAATGATGTATGGATGGATCATGATGTAAGAAATGTCATGTCCTATTTATATGAAGAATACATGATCCAGAAGATTGAAACATCGTTGTAGTTTCAGTTTTATGGGACATCGTCAATTCTTGCCAATAGACCATCCATATAGAAATAATCGTCGAAGATTTGATAGTACCATAGAGACCGATGATCCACCTCAGTGTATGTATGGAACTGATCTTCTTAATGAATTGAAAGATTTGAGTTTTTCATTCGGGAAGGGTCAAATGAAATTTGGAAAGAGAAATAATGTTTCCACTGAAACCTATTACAATTGGAGGAAGAGTATTATCTTTTTTTATTTTCCTTATTAGTCAACAAATTAGTTGTGTCATTGCTTAGATGTAATGCACATTGAAAAGAATATATGTGAAATGTTGCCTTTGATACATATAAATGTTAAGCGAATGACAAAAGATGATTTACGGTCTCGGCGTGACTTCGTGGATTGGGGCATCAGACCAGAATTTCATCCTGTGCGTATCAGTGAAAATAAAGGGAAAGTTCCACGTGCTTCTTATGTGATGACACCTACGGAAAAAAAATTTCTAGAATAATTAGAGACTATTAGAGTTCCAGATGGCTATTCATGAAACATATCTAAACAGGTCAACAGAAGAGAGTTAAAGCTAAAACCTTTGAAGGCACATGATTGTCATGTTCTTCTACATGAGTTTATTCCAATAGTAATTGGTCATATTTTTTCCAATAATGTAGGGGTTACTGTTATTCAGTTGTACCATTTTTTAATGATATTTTTGCTAAGAATTTTTCCATGTATTTCTTGAAAAAAAATTTGATAGATGCCCCATTAATTTTGTGTGAGTTAGAGAAAATATTTCTTTCATCATTTTTCACATGCATTCTGCATCTAACTGTCCATATTCCCACTGAAATACTTCTCAGAGGACCTACTTCTTTTCATTAGATGTATCCAACTGAAAGAAATATGTACACATTAATGTCTTATGTCCGAAACAGAAATCATCTGAAAGGTTCTATTGTGAATGGTTTCTTTCCTCAAGAATGTATTGATTTATACTCAATGGATTTGTGTGATCTTTCAACAAGAATGAACATGCTAATGAGAAATGAATAATAAAAGAATTAGCAAATTGAAAAAAAAATTTTCATCACACCCTCAAATAGGAGGAATTCCTATATCATATACATTGAATACATTAAGCCTTGAAGAGTGGGAGATAGAACATCGCATAATTTTGTTCAACTGTTATTTCTTCCATGACTACATCAGGTAACTAAATTGAATATGTATATCTTACATATATATCTATTAATCTATTTATATTTTTTATCTACAGGGAACATAAAAAATGATTAATATAATGCATCGTTAATTATCTTTGAGAAGGAGGGACTCTTCACCTAATAAAGAGTTTTCTTCTTGGTTAAAATTGAAGGTAAATATATTAATGTTAAAATTAATTAAATCAATATTTATTTAAGTTTAATATTCATTTATCTTGTAGGTTTTTTGTTTTCCTACAGACTCTGTATCTGAGGAAATAAGATCTTTGGATTTTGGTCCTAATACCGTGGTTCATGACTGTAAATCGATTGTTATTAATGGGTACAAATTTATTGGCAATGAATGAGCAAAGAACTTAAGAACACAACATGATGGTGTTATGGTAATTTCAACAATATATTGTTATACTATTGTATTAGATATTAGATCGCGATTTAAAAACATGGGTTATTATAGAGTCATTGAAAAAATAGAAATATTGGATTATTACTCTCATGGACGAGTCACAATGATGAAATGCCATTAGTTTGATTCGATGACGAGACAAGGCACATTTATTGATGATTGTGGATTTCGATTAATTAATATGACTCGCACTCTTGCTACCATAGAACCATATGTATTGTCATAAATGGCTAAACAAGTTTTTTATGTCAAAGACCAACTTCGACCTAAATTTGGAGTCATATTTGATGTAATTCCAAGACATATTTTTGATAGTGGTGATGATGGAATTGACACTGTCCCTACTTCCATTTGAACCAATCCATTTATTTCTTTTGATGACTATAATAGATCAATTATTAGAGTTTATTGTGAACCTAATGTTGTGGTAGAAAATATATAAAATCAAACATCCATGTTCTCAATTCTTTTTTTTACCTCGAGTTGGGTTGTTAAGGTTGGTACTATTCAAATTGATTTGATATTAATTACAAATATGTTGTATCTGATATGACTATTATGTGAATATTCAATGTTTGTTTGTTGGAATTTTAATTTGAATTTCAATTTGTATCTTTGAATTGAACTTTATTTAAACTTACGAAACCAACGTTTCTAACTTGCTGAACATTTCAATGCTTCAACTATGATTTATATAAAATTTGTATGAATCAATGACCTCTCTTTAACATTTTACTAGGTAATGAACATGATGGATTGTATTCTTCTGAAAAACATGTTTTGAAACATGAATAATCTACCTAAGGTAATGAAATTAAATTTTTCTTTAATTTTGACAACAGTTTCACCACTTATGAATCTGGTAGAATCAATGTTTCTTGATTTCAATAGACTGATGACACTTAGTAAATAATTATCCTACTAAAAATTAAAATTTTCCCTCTCATTTATTTTGGTTTTTTATTACACATTAGTTATCATTTTCTATTTACTCAAATATTTGTTTTCAAATGTAGGAAAATGAAACCAATTGAAGAGAGGTGACAAAAACAAATTATGGACAACATTCGTCGCATGACTGAGCTGGGAATTCCACCACCAGTGCCTGCAGTGAGTACTTTATTTCATATATATTTATTTAAATAATATATAATGTCTTCTGATTATTTTTTTTAATATTTTTTTCAGGATCCATATATTAGGAAATAGTAATTTGAGGAGCAGCCTAGTCGTGGTCTCAGTACTCAGGGTGTTCGTATGAGGGGTGTGGTACGGGAGCTAGAAGATCTGATCAGCGTACCTGATTAGACCCTACATCTCCCACTGACATACCATCCAACCCACATTCTGATCACGATGTGCCGTTAGGGACACACAAGATATTTAAGCCTCCCGTGTTTTCACCACGCTTTACATCTGACCCTCCTCACCCGTTTGTATCATATCCGATGATGATTCCCACTTCCTATCCAGCATTATGCCAGCCATCCCTATCATCTTCTTTTACTACTGCTTCGATCTCTCTGGGATTTTATATTCCATATTCTTCCACTACTGCTCTGTGAATGTCTATCCCAATGGAGCATACATTGGGACCCACTCCATCTGTACAGGGTGTTCATTCAGTTTTTTCCAATCCAGTGGCACCCATTGATTAGACTACTACAGGTATACTTATACATTCCTAACAAATTGTTAAACCATTATTTATTTTCATTATAACATGTATTGATAAAATAATTTATTCTCATTCATAATAGATACATCTACTGATAAGAGGCGGGGGTGGGGGAATACGCACATGCATTCAGTGTGGAACCGCCACATGTAGTTAATGGAGTAATACAATGAAGATAGTCAGATGATTGAAAAATCAGGGTAGCAATGTTGGAGTTTTTTGGTGATGCTTTCCAAATACTCCAAAATCATTCCTGTCAGCCCACTCTCATGGAGATTGCAGGGAAATGAAGTTAAGGATAAAGCCTAGGTAATAATATGGGTAAAAAATATATTGTATTTAATGAAATATATTAGTTTTTGTATTTATATGAATTAATATATTGGTTCCAGGTGCGTCTTAATTTCCCCGATGGTGAGGGTGCACAGCTAGCACGTCTAAAGGATTTAAATGGGTTTCAGAGAGCTTATAAGCATGTGTTGTACATTGGCTGGCATGATAGAGTGGTCACTGAGTTAGGGGTGGTCTGTGTCATGGATGATTGTCCATTATAATAGTACCTACATATGATTACTCATTGGTAGACAAGCTAATTTACAGTATTAATCAAATTACTAGTATTTAAATCAAAATTTTCATGTTTTTCATTAATAATAATTATTGAATTTTATTTAGGATGCCTCTGGAAAAAGTAAAAAAGACATCGATGCTAAGAAATAATTCCACATAGTGGGACATACTGCGATGCCAGATCATTTGAGACAGCAGGTATGACAGTTTATAATATTTCTTTACAACGTGAACATTTTATTTCATCCACTATAATTTATTCTATTTCTAAAGTTGTTATATAATTTTAGTTATGAAATTATTAATTTTTGTTATCCTATTCTTAATTATGGTTTCCTACATTCAATGTCATTGTAGAGGCATAAATTTAATATTGAAGGATGTGTGCCTCGAGCAAAACTATTTTGCTCGAGTAGAAAGCATAATGATGGAACTACGGTTAATAAACCGACTCAGCAGCCGATTGTATGTTTTACATTGTAGATTTAAAATTTTAATATCTATTTTTTAACTTAGTAATATATTTATATTTGTAAAAGGATGCTTTAAAGGCCCTTGATTCCCAAGAACTTGACAATTTTGGGCTAAACGATCACTTACATCATGTGTTGGGCGATTAGCACCCAGGTAGAGTATGTTGCTGGCCTGGGAAGAGTATAGTTATGACGAGGTATTTGCCCTCCTTAGGTATGATTTGTTGTTCCATCGAGTTGCAGTATGTTAAGGCATATGCATATCAGACTGAGAAAGGGCCACAGAGACGGCAACACAGTCTACTATGGAAAACAATGCATTTATGGAACTGATGGAAGCTTTACGTCAAACCCTTCTTCCCGAGGCCGACACTTCTTGTGAGTAATATAAGTCATCAATGCATTATATATATTGTGAACCAGGTGGTAGTTCTAGTGGTGGTAGAGAAGATGGTGAGGAGGAGGTCGAGGCGGAGGAGGAGGAGGGCGAGGAGGACACCGAGGCGGATGAGGAGGGCGAGTTGGAGGCCGAGACAGAGGAGTAGGGCGATGAGGAGGCCGATGATGAGTACGAGGGAAAGGATGATGGTTGGGACGATAATGGGGACGATGATGAGGATGAGGGTGAGGGTGAAGATGATGGTGATGCTAGTGATCGTGATGAGGGACAGATTGAGTCGTTACATTTTTGACTGATATTACTGACCTTGGATGTAACACCCCGAGCTTCCACAATACGCTTCTCATTCAATAATGTAATAGCTTGCATTGTACACAACTTCGAGTTCTAAAACATCGCGACTAATCAAAGTAGCCGTTATGAATAGTAATAACCACTTTATAAAATTATTGAAATTTTATATTTCAAAATGGGCTTCATTTTTGGATTTGGAATATCAAAATTAGCCTATGTTGAATTTTTGGTATTTTTCTGAGAACTTCTAATTTTTTATGAATAGTGAAAAATACTTAAAAACAACTTTTTTAATAAAAAAAATTTATATTGATAAATTATACTATATAGTGGTTTTAATGTATAATAAGAATATATTTTTACCATTTTATCCAATGGTGGTCATTAGAATTAATTTAACATTGAAATTGGACATGAACAATTGCCAATCTTTTGATATCAATTGTTTCTTAAAAACACGCTATTTATTGTGACAGTTGGAATTAATTATAAAATTAATTAATGCAACTTATATGTTTGGAATATTGTAAAATAGACATCATTTTTGAATTCGGAATATCAATTATAGCTTAGGGTGAAATTTTGGCATTGTTCTGAAAAACTTCAATTTTTGATGAATAGTGAAACCACTAAGTGGTAGTTAAATAACTGATTTTTCGTTTAAATGAAATATTACCAGATATGTGATTTTATTTTCAAAAATCCGACATACATGGTTGTTATTAAGAAGTAAAATGTGGTTCAATGAGATTAAAATAATTTTTGGTGAATAGTAACTTTTAAGTTCTTAATCGCGATTAGAGGTAATTAGTGTAGTTTAAGGTAAAAATAATGTTTTAATAATATGAGATGAGCTTGACACATGTCCTACCCTCATTGGATGTGCCATAGCCGACCAAGACAATCCATGGGTCAACTTGGGGACCCCATGGAGCTACTTTAGTTGGAAAATGACATAAATACCTTTTATTTAATGTTAAAGTAAAAAATGACACAAACATGAAATGTTTTACTAAAACAATTTTTACATGGGGTTATACAAGTCATAGTTTTGACTATAAATAGTCATTTTAAATCTAAAAAGATTTCCTACATCATAGTATTTTTTTTATAATTTTTAGACATTAAATAAATTAAATTATTTATTACATCATTATGATGCAGCGATGACCTCATTATTTAACGATTTTAATAAAATGAAACGATAATGTACAATCCAAGGCATAAACTTGTCCAAAGACTATTGGATGGGTATATTTCGAACCCTTATCACCATATACACGAATTATATAAGTGTGGGACCTTCAGAATCCGAAAATCATTGTATAATAATGTAAAATTTCCTTACTTTCCAAGAGTGCCCCTCCTCTCCTCTTATAAAAGGGCCCCACCTCTACCACCTTATTCACACATTCAAGCCATTTGGCTCGGCCAACCTCTACCCAGATACTCTCCCAACATCCCTCCCTTACTCCTAGAATCCTGACTTTGGGCATAATTCTTCCCAAAGAAGCCTTTGGCTCAAATCAAAAAGAGTTACCCGATTTTTAGGTAATGTCTTCTATAATGTTGTTTTGTTTTATTTAGCTTCTCCAACCCCTTAAAATCTTTTTATTAATTTATTTTGTAACAACACCAGTATCCAAAATATACTAGGATTTTTTTATAAGAAGGATTCGAGCTACACTTACACACACCTACATCTAATGGTTAAAGAACATAATGTTTCTGTGGATGGCGAATTTCTGCCTCACGAAACGATGATTGTTCAACACTCATATAACACCTTCAAAGGTGGCCATTAAGATGTCACTATATTTATATATGATATATAATATGTTTATGTTTTACTTATGATTCTTTATTTCTCATTTATGTCATACATTATGATTTCCATTATGGGTAAACGCGATAATTTCATTTTAGGAAGTGCGGACTACCGCCCCCTCAAAGTGATTTGAATCGTTAATGCCATATGTGGGATGTATAAAGGATGGAGTAAATAGTATTATACAATATATTATACTGGAATTATATTATACATTTATATCATTATTATTTCATTCCATTAAATACAAAATAGAAATGAAAGTAGCGTTCATGCGTACGTACGGCTTACCGTCTCCATGAACGGTGCATTTCATTTCTTACCTCTAAATGTTACGTAATATTATAAATGAATGTATATACTGTATATATATGATATATATGATATCTACATCATGAATATAATTCTGGATATAATGGATATTTAACCACATGAACAACTTGTAATTATAAGAAGTTTATTTTTGACTCAAGTACAAAAAATCAACAAAATGACCGTTGTTAACTTAAATAATTACATAATGTTCATAACATGGTAATAAGTGATATAAAAGGAATAATGAACATGAAAAAGGTTCTTAAGTAAATAGAAATTAACTCTAGTTTATTACTCAGGAGGTTAAAGAACGGTCGAGTCAGGACAAGACGCAAGGTAAGGGAATTTCATAACCCAACTTCCATTCTTTGGGTTAATCTCCTACTTTCAAATTATGTCATGATATTATTATGTCCTATTTTGTATTTTTCTCAAGTTCTTTATGTGTAACTATAGTGAATACACATAATAGATCTATTTTATTTTAAAAATGATTTTTTTAAGGACTTCATCTCAATCTCCTTTCATTGAGGCATATGTGGTTTTATACACAATTTTCTTTTATACGGTGTATAAAGCACTTTTAATTTTACGTTTATTCAAAAGGAATCTTTTTTATAAGAATAGTTTTAATAAATGAAAAAAATGGAATGTTTTTCATTTCGTACATATGCGGCGACAATGACTTCTCTGCCGCCGTGACCATTATTTGACTTTCGGCTTCCTTTACAAGCCATACCTTTTTTTTAAAAGAAAAATAAATACCATGTGTTACATTTCTTTTATTTTGGTATTGAAAATGATTTTGGAAGCATTTTTATTATATCAATGTTTTGTATTGAAATCTTGTGATTGAAATGTGGAAATGTTATGTTTCTTTTATGCATGTTTTATGTGATACGATTATGTTATGGTTTATGATATGTTTAAACCCATTCATATGAGGAATGAATTGGACTTAGTAAGTGACGGGTGGAGCCCGCTATAGCTCCTAGATGCATCGGCAGGTCTAATGAGACAAACTAGTGTCTTGGCACGAGGCCTTGACAAAATCTTATTTGTGGTCTTGGCAGGAGGCCTTGGCTACGTGGTTATGATAGTCTGGCATTATGAATTCCATCATTATGAAAGTGGTTAATGATATTCCATGTGATTATTCGACCAATAGAATATCCATGTGAAGAAGTAAATGGCATTATCTCATTTTACTTTTCCAATATTATGTTGATGTTCAAGTTTAAAAGGCTTTTGTTTTAGTTATACATTGCCTTAACTGTTTATGTTTATTTATGAAAGCTTCCGCAATATTGTTATCCTTAATGATCATCTGAGCTCACCCCTTTCAATGTTTTAATATTTTCTAGGATGTGAAGAAGTATTTTAGGAATGACCTGCAGGGATAGTCATAAGAGGATATGAGTGTAGACTATGAAGACTTTGTTATTAGTTTTTCACTTTATGATGTAATGTAACAGTTATGAATGTATCTAGTGTTTCCAAGGCTACTAAACTAATCGGTCTTTCGAGACTTGATCTTTTGTGATCATGCCAATGTTACGAAGTAATGCACCGACTCTGGGTAGCTGGGGTCGGGGAATTACAGTTGGTATCAGAGGCATTTTAGTACTAACCTTGAAGCTTGATTTAAATAAACTTTGATTAGAGCACATAGCCCAAAGATATACTTTGAGGATTAGTATAGAAGAACTTCCTAGAATTTTGTTGTTGTAGAGATGTTGTGAGTTTTCTGAGCAATACATCCCTGTTTGGATACGAGAAGGTAGAGGCGGCTCTGGCACAAATGTACCTAGGGGTAAAACCCGAAAACACCGCTTTGAGCTAGATTCGAACGGGAACTAGTGCACGACAACGGGCCTTGCTGCACTCTTGGTTACGACACTCCTGGGGGATATGCTTTGGATAATTCTCATTTTCTTTATAAACCACTGTGAAGGGTTATGAGTATATACTTCCTCAAAGAAAACATTTTTATAGATTATATCCATAAATAGTTCAATTTATGTTAAGTATCATACAAGTATGGAATTATGTATTTTGATTCATAAACTAATATAGTTTATGCCATTGTTTAGAAATGGCGCCTAGTGGAAGGAATGGAAACCGCATCAATGCACGCACTCCGTGTAGGGATTTCCCTCCTGCTCAACATAATTATTGTGGAGATGGAGATACAACTAGTGTTGATCAACTTATTACCATACTGGAAAAACTCACTCAGGTTATGAATAATAACCTTACTCATATGGAGCACCCTGATCCGCAACGTGGAGGATCAATGTTAGACCGCTTCATGAGGCAACAACCACCAAAATTTAATGGGGGGTAAAAATCCATTAGTAGCTGAGCAATGGATAAACTCCTTAGAGAAAATATTCCAGCCTTGGGGAGTAGTGAAAGGGAAAAGGTTATCAAGGCAGTTTGTCGCCTCACTGAAGATGCTGATCAATGGTGGTCATTGATTCAAAACACAAAAGAAGATGATGAAATATTGAATATGGAATGGAGGGAGTTCAAAGATTTTTTCTTAGAAAAATAATTTCCTCATGACCATAGAGCAGATATGGAAAGGCAATTTCGGAGTCTGAAACAAAAGGAGGATGAGAATGTCGCAAAGTATGAGGCCAACTTTACAAGGTTAGCGAGGTATGATGCAGATTATATACGTAACCCAAGAAGTAAGATTGATAGTTTATTTGATGGGTTAAAACCATTTCTCCGTCGAGCTTTAGTATCACAATCGTTCTCAACATACGAAGATATTGTCTCATGTGCTATCAAGACAGAAAAGAAATTCTCTAAGTCTTATGACAACAAAGCAAAGCAAGTGAAGAAGAGAACGGTGGAACAAGAGACAGATAAAAGGAAAAAGGGAAAGAAGGATTTTCCATTATGTGATAATTGTGGGAAGAATCACCCTAGTACTTTCCTAAAAGGGAATGGGAGTTTGTTACAAATGTGGGGAAAAAGGTCACCAGGCGCGTGATTGCAAGGGAAAGAAAGATGCTATCAATGTTGAATGCTACAATTGTAGGGAAACGGGGCATTATGCAAATGAATGTCCTAAGCGTCAGGGAAACTTACCTCAAAAATGGCCAAGGGATCAAGGACAATATTATCCTGTTACTACAGTTGAAGCAGAATAACTAATGTATTGGTGCTTTTGGACTCATGGATTATATTCTGGTTATTAGAATAATGTGATATATATATAAGGATTGTACTGCAGTACCTGTTGATTTCAGTAAGGTTTTAATATGATGAAGGTAATTATATTTTTAGTATGTGACAATAAGAGAAACTTTACTTTGTTAGGTGAATCTGATAAATTGATTTTGGAATTAAGAGAACTTTTAGAGAAATTCTGGACAGAGGTATTTTGGATAACTATAAAGGTTGGAATGGATTAAGTTTATCTTTGGATAGTATTGTTTAAGGTTAAAAAATTTGTGAAGATTATTTTTGGAATATTATAATACTATAGTTTTAGGAAAAGGACAACCTGCAGGGTGGGGCATAACCCGTCGCGTCGGACAAAGCTGCAGGAATCGAACACACAGTTATAGTGCGACAGGCCTTTATTTCCTACCACTAGCCTACAGGAAGTCCCTGGTTATTAAAAAATAATTTTACTAATCTAAATGGTATGTGTTAACATTTTGAACCTTATACAATTAGGATAAGTATAATATTTTTGAGTTCTATTATCTTTTTGAGTAAAAGATGAGTTGAAGGTTGAAACTCTAATTGTCAAGCATAAATATTTATATACCTATCTCTTATTAAATGAATAAATTAATTCTTAAACTTTAGTAAAGGGATATTAAAACAAAAAATTTGTTAACCTAATACCTTATGTCTTGTTGAACTGATGATATTTTAAATCAACATAGATTGAAGGCTTTGAGGCCCTCAATTTGACAGTTGATTGTGATTGATGACCTCAATCACTCCCTACAAATATTTACGTTTTTCCTCCAATTATATGTCTCTAACTGCCACCAAGGTTCTCCTAATCGAGATCATAATTGGGTGGTGACTTTTTCATTTCCCTTTCCCTCTTATTAAGGCTAAATTTTATTAATATTATTTCCGATGTAGGTTTTCCACAAAGGTATTTTCTATTTTCAACCTTTTATTTTCCAAGAAAAATTTAAAATTGCGAGGAGGAAATTTATTGAAGGAGGGGAGAATGCAACACCCCGATCTTCCACAATACGCTTCTCATCCAATAATGCAATAGCTTGCATTGTACACAACTTCGAGTTCTAAAACACCGCGACTAATCAAAGTAGCCGGTATGAATAGTAATAACCACTTTTTCAAATTATAGAATTTTTATATTTCAAAATGGACTTCATTTTTGGATTTGGAATATCAAAATTAGCTTATGTTGAATTTTTTGTATTTTTCTGAGAACTTCTAATTTTATATGAATAGTGAAAAATACTTAAAAACAACTTTTTTAATAAAAATAATTTATAGTGATAAATTATACTATTTAGTGGTTTTAAAGTATAATTAGAATATATTTTTACCATTTTATCCAATGGTTGTCATTAGAATTAATTTAACATTGAAATTGGACAAAAACAATTGCCAATCTTTTGATATAAATTGTTTCTTAAAAACACGCTATTTGTTGTGACAGCGGGAATTAATTATAAAATTAATTAATGCAACTTATATGTTTAGAATTTTGTAAAATATACATCATTTTTGAATTCGGAATATCAACTATAGCTTAGGGTGAAATTTTGGCATTGTTCTGAAAAACTTCAATTTTTGATGAATAGTGAAACCACTAAGTGGTAGTTAAATAACTGATTTTTCATTTAAATGAATTATTACCACTTCTGTGATTTGATTTTCAAAAATCCTAGATACATGGTTGTCATTAAGAAGTAAAATGTCGTTCAATGAGATTAAAATAATTTTTGGTGAATAGTAACTTTTAAGTTCTTAATCGCGATTAGAGGTAATTAGTGTAGTTTAAGGTAAAAATAATGTTTTAATAATATGAGATAAGATTGAAACATGTCCTACCTAATTGGATGTGCCATGGCCGACCAAGACAATCCATTGGTCAACTTGGGGACCCCATGGAGCCACTTTAGTTGGAAAATGACATAAATACCTTTTATTTAATGTTAAAGTAAAAAATGACACAAACATGAAATGTTTTACTAAAACAATTGTTACATGGGGTTATACAAGTCATATTATTGACTATAAATAGTCATTTGAAAGCTAAAAAGATTTCCTACATCATTGTAAATTTTTTATAAGTTTTAGACATTAAATAAATTAAATTATTTATGACATCATTATGATGGAGCGATGACCTCATTATTTAACGATTTTAATAAAATGAAAAGATAATGTAAAATCTAAGGCTTACACTTGTACAAAGACTATTGTATGGGTAGCTTTAGAACCCTTATCACCTTATCCACGAGTTATATAAGTGTGGGATCTTTAGAATCCGAAAAGCATTGTATAATAATGTAAAATTTCCTTACTTTCCAATAGTGCCCCTCCTCTCCTCTTATAAAAGGCCCCCACTTCTACCACCTCATTCACACTTTCAAGCCATTTTGATTGGCCAAACTCTGCCCAAATACTCTCCCAACTTCCCTCCCTTACTCCTAGAAGCCTCACATTGGGCAGAATTCTTTCCAAGGAAGCCTTTGGCTCAAATCAAATAGAGTTACCCGATTTTTAGGTAATGTCTTCTCTAATGTTGTTTTGTTTTATTTAGCTTCTCCAACCCCTTAAACTCTTTTTATTCATTTAATTTGTAAAAAAACTAGTATCCTAAATATACTAGGATGTTGTTATAAGAAATATTCGATCTACACTTACACACACCTACATCTAATGGTTAAAGAACATAATGTTTCTGTGGATGGCGAATTTCTGCCTCACGAAACGATGATTGTTCAACACTCATATAACACCTTAAAAGGTGGCCATTAAGATGTCACTATATTTATATATGATATATAATATGTTTATGTTTTAATTATGCTTCTGTATTTCTCATTTATGGCATACTTTATGATTTCCATTATGGGTAAACGCGATAATCTCATTTTAGGAAGTGCGGACTACCGCCCCCTCAACGTGATTTGAATCATTAATGCCATATGTGGGATGTATAAAGGATGGAGTAAATGGTATTATACACTATATTATACTGGAATTATATTATACATTTATATCATTATTATTTCATTCCATTAAAAACGAAATAGAAATGAAAGTAGAGTTCATGCATACGTACGGCTTACAGTCTCCATGAACGGTGCATTTCATTTCTTACCTCTAAATGTTACATAATATTATAAATGAATGTATATACTGTATATATATGATATATATGATATTTACATCATGAATATAATTCTGGATATAATTTATATTACACCACATGAACAACTTGTAATTATAAGAAGTTTATTTTTGACTCAAGTACCAAAGATCGACAAAACGACCGTTATTAACTTAAATAATTACATAATGTTCATAAAATGGTAATAAGTGATATAAAAGGAATAATGAACATAAAAAAGGTTCTTAAGTAAATAGAAATTAACTCTAGTTTATTAATCAGGATGTTAAAGAACGGTCGAGTCACGACAAGACGCAAGGTAAGGGAATTTCTTAACCCAACTTCCATTCTTTGGGTTAATCTCCTACTTTCAAATTATGTCATGATATTATTATGTCCTATTTTGTATTTTTTTACGTTATTTATCTATACCTATAGTGAATACACATAATAGATCTATTTTATTTTAAAAATGATCTTTTTAAGGACATCATCTCAATCTCCTTTCATTGAGGCATATTTGGTTTTATACACAATTTTCTTTTATACGGTGTATAAACCCCTTTGACTTTTACGATTATTCAAAAGGAATCTTTTTTATACAAAGCGTTTTACTAAATGAAAAAATAGGGAATGTTTTTCTTTCCGTACATATGCGGCGACAATGACTTCTCCGCCGCCATGACCATTATTTGAGTTTCGGCTTCCTTTACAAGCCATACCTTTTTTTAAAAGAAAAATAAATACCATGTTTTACCTTTCTTTTATTTTGGTATTGAAAATGGTTTTGAAAGAATTTTTATTATATCAATGTTTTGTATTGAAATATTGTGATTGAAATGTGGAAATGTTATGTTTCCTTTATGCATGTTTTATGTAATACGATTATGTTATGGTTTATGATATGTTTAAACCCATTCATATGAGGAATGCATTGGACTTAGTAAGTGACGTGTGGAGCCCGCTATAGCTCATTGATGCATCGGAAGGTCTCATGAGACAAACTAGTGTCTTGGCATGAGGCCTTGACAAAATCTTATTTGTGGTCTTGGCACGAGGCCTTGGCTAAGTGGTTATGATAGTCTGGAATTATGCATTCCATCATTATGAAAGTGGTTATTGATATTCCATGTGATTATTCGACCAGTAGAATATCCATGTGAAGAAGTAAATGGCATTATCTCATTTTACTTTTTCCATATTATGTTGACGTTCAAGTTTAAAAGGCTTTTGTTTTAGTTATACATTGACTTAAATGTTTATGTTTATTTATGAAAGCATCCGCAATATTGTTATCCTTACTGAGCATCTGAACTCACCCCTTTCAATGTTTTAATATTTTCCAGGATGTGAAGAAGTATTTTAGGAATGACCTGCAGGGATAGTCAGAAGAGGATATGAGTGTGGACTATGAAGACTTTGTTATTAGTTTTTCACTTTATGATATAATGTAACATTTATGAATGTATCTAGTGTTTCCAAGGCTACTAAACTAATCGGTATTTCGAGACTTGATCTTTTGTGATCATGCCAATGTTACGAAGTAATGCACCGACTCTGGGTAGCTGGTGTCGGGGCGTTACATTGGATGTTTATTGATTTTTTGTCCCTAAATATATGTGTGATTAGGTAGGTCACATTCTCTTTATTTTTTATCTATAAATAAAAAAATTATTTGATGATTTGCTGTGAAATCCCCCTATTTTAATGAAATTGAAATTTTTCAGTGGAATTTAGAAAATTGGTGGTCTGATTAGAAGTTTATATAATGATATTATTTTTTTAACAATGAAAGTATTTTCTTAGAAAATATGTAAATACCATCCCATGAACCTGAGAGATCCCCCCACCCTCTTCCATGGACTCTGGATAGCCCCTCGGACTTCCCGCCTAACAGACCTCCAAACATCCCCCACCCTCCTCCCTGGACCCCGGACAGCCCCCCAGAAAGCCCCCACCCTCCTTCCTAGACCCCAAACAACCCCCTCCTTCCTGGACCATGGACAACCACCCCCCACCATCCTCATACCATGTATAACCCCCACCACATATATCCTCATCCTCCACTGGGTACCTCACACAACTATGTATCACCAACATCATCACACCAATCACTACATCATAAGGTCACTGAGCCCAATCTATGTTCTATTAAAGATTCACCCAAAATCACAATCTAATTAACATTCCATTACTATTACTTTTGTACTAAGCATAGGCCACCTACCTTGATTTTGGAGACAATCACACTTTTAATATGGTAACTTGGATCCCAATCTAAGCTCTCTTTAAGATTCACCCTAAATCCAAATGGAATATAGGGTTTTAGAGCATCATAAGAATATGAGAGAATACTTCAAACCCTAATCGAAAAGAGGAAGCAATGAGAAGATTTTAAGTAAAAACAACAAACATTTGGAAAACTGACCAAACACTTTCGGATTGTGTTGATAAATTATCACAAGGATCCGTGGGTCATTTATGATGTGTATGAGTCACCCCCATATCAATTTGAGGAACGGTGTGACCGGTACCACTCAACGTGTCTCAATTTTATTTAAATTGGACACCATTTTAAGTGAAAACAACAACTATCATATGTAAAACAAACCAAACACATTAGTATTATGTTACTAATTTAGGAAAATGATCAATGAGTTATTTGTGATGTGTACGAGTCAACCTCTCCTTAATCTGAGGTATGGTGTGGCCAATACCACTCAAACTGTCTCACATTTATTTGAAATGGACGAGATTTTAAGTGAAAACAACAAATTGCATACAAAAAACTGACGAAATGCATTCATATTATGTTGATAAATTAGGAAAATGATCCATGGGTAATTTTTGACTTGTACGAGTCAATCAAGCCTCAATCCGAGGCACGGTGTGGTCGGTACCACTCAAACTATCTCACTTTTATTTGAAATGGATAGGATTTTAAGTGAAAACAACAACTTGCATACAAAAAACTGAGCAAACGAATTTTTATTGTTTTTATACTTCATGAAAATCATCCATGGGACATCTGTGATGTGTACAAGTCAACCCCACCTCAATTCGAGGCCTGGTGTGGCAGGTATCACTCAAAGTATCTCTCTTTTGTTTAAGAGGGACGATTTTTTAAGTAAAAAAAAAACAGACATTTGGAAAACTGACCATACATATTCTGACTATGTTGACACAATAGAAAAAGGATCCATGGTTCATTTTTGATTTTTACGTGTTAACCCTATCTCAATTAGAGGGATGGTGTGGTTGTTACCACTCAATGTGTCTCATTCTTATTAGAAATGGACAACATTTTAAGTGAAAACAAAAACATGCATATGGAAAACCAACCAAACACATTTAGATTCTGTTGATACTTTATGAATACAATAAATGGGTCATTTGTGACGTTTGAAAGTCAACACCACCTCAATCGAAGGTATGGTGTGTCCAGTACCACTCATACTATCTCACTTTTATTTGAAATGGACAAGATTTTAAGTGTAACCAACAACATGCATACGAAAAATGACCAAACATATTCTAGTTGTATTGATAATTCAGGAAAACGATCCACGTGAAATTTGTTACATGTATGAGTCAACCTCCCCTCAATCTGAGGCTTGGTGTGGCCGGTATAACTCAAAGTGTATAATTTTTTAAAATTGGACATCATTTTAAGTGAAAACAAAAACTGGCATATAGAAAACTGACCAAATGTACTATGTTTGGGTTGATACTTTAGGACAATGATTCATGGGTCATTTGTGATATGTAAGAGTCAACCCCACCTCAATCCGAGGCATGGTGTTGTCGGTACCACTCAAACTGTCTGACATTTATTAGAAATGGAGAAGATTTTAAGTGAAAACAACAACTTGCATACGGAAAATCAAGGAAACTCATTCAGATTCTGTTGATACATTATGAAAATGATCCATGGGTCATTTTTGATGTGTAAGATTCAACTCTTTCATAATCCAAGGCACAGTGTGGCCGGTCCCACTAAATTTGTTTCACTTTTATTCGAAATGGACATGATTTTAAGTGAAAACATCAACTTGCATACGAAAAACCAACCAAACGCTTTGTGATTGTATTGATACATCAGGAAAACATTACAGTGGTGATTTGTGACATTTAAAAATCAACATCGCCTCAATAAAAGGAATAGTGTGGCTAGTATCACTCAAAGTATCTCTCTTTTGATTAAAATGGACACTGTTTTAAGTAAAAACAACAAACATTCGGAAAGCTGACTATACGTATTCTGATTTTGTTGAAAATTTAGAAAAATAATCCATGGGACATTTTTTACGTGTATGAGTCAACCCCGTCTCAATATGAGGGGTGGTGTGGCTGGTACCACTCAAAGTGTCTCACTTTTATTTGAAATGGACAACATTTTACTTCAAAAACAAGAACTGCCATACGGAAAACTGATCAAATGCATTCAGACTCTATTTATACTTTAGGATAAAAATCCATGGGTCATTTGTGATGTGTAAGAGTCAACCCACCCTCAATATGAGACATGGTGAGTCCGGTACCACTCAAACTGTCTCACTTTTATTTGAATTGGATAAGATTTTAAGTGAAAACAACAACTTGCATACAGAAAACCGACGAAACATATTCATATTGTGTTGATACTTTAGCGTAAGGATCCATGGTCCAGCCTCACACAATCCACTTCTCATGTGAGGAACTCTTACCCCTATTCTAAAACACATGAAATTTAATACACCAATCCCATCATCAAATAGTGGGTTCTAGGACCAAAATAAAGTCCCTTTGGGATCCCAATACCAAATACATAATTTAATATTCATACTCACTACCCAAAATGGGGATTCATCTCACATCACACCCAGAAGACCAAATTAAAATTAGCCGCATACCCCCTTGTTCCAATTGAATAGTCTATGAAAACTTGTAGGCTATTCTAGTAACCCATATCATATGTCGAGATTGGCCAATATTTCCCATAAACACATCAAGAACCAATTATATGTGGATACATAATCATTAGAGGAAGATAAACATCACATGTGCTTTCTATAACTCATCTTATGTCTATGCACATAACCACTACCATTTTCTATCTTATGGGTATCATGATCCTAGTCCACTCTACCCTACATTTTCTATTGGTTTTAATATTGTCAACAAAGACCATGAGTAAGCATCCCATGTGCTTCCTATAACATGTAAGATTTTTATCTTGTGTGTATTGGTGTTGTGGTTTGAGTGAGGATTGAATTCTAAATTTTGAATACTGTTATGAGTGTAATTGATTTTCAATTCTAAATTTCTAAATTCTAGATGTATTAAATTTTGGTTGTATTGGAAATGAATTCTAAATTTAGAATATTGTTATTTGTATTGGATTCTGGACGTATTGGATTTTAATTTTATATTGTGGTTATGGGTGTTATTGCATTTCAATTCTGGATGTATTGGATTGTGGATGTATTGAATTCTGTATTTTTCTCATGTGTGTTGGTTTGAGTGAGGAATGAATTCTAAATGTCTAAAATTTATGAATTTTGTATGAATTTTAAACATCCCATGTAGGATTTTGGATTTTGGGTGTGTATCTGTTCTTGTAGGTCCTGGAGAGTTGCAGGTTGGAGGGGGCTGCGGGCTGCTGTGGAGCTGCATTAGATTTATACCAACGGTTTTCAAAACTGTTGGTATAACATTTTGATGTATATTATACCAACAGTTTTGTTAAAATCATTGGTATTAACTTCTACCAATGGTTTTAAAAACTGTTGGTATATGCTTTGGATGAGTATTGTACACAATATACAACCAGTTTAGAACCGTTGGAATAAGGGTAATATATACCAATGGTTTGTGAAACCGTTGGTATATCTATTACATTAACACCTATACAAACAGTTTACATAGAACTGTTGGTATAAGCCTTTACCCAAGGCTTACATGGCCACAGTTTGGGGAACCGTTGTAATGTAATATACTAATGGTTTCCAGGACTTTACCAATAGCTTTGAAACATTGGTAAACCGTATAATTCCAGTTGTGGTCCTTCTAATGGCCTAACATATAAGCTCTGTTTCAATGTTTAAGTTTTAATGTTAGATTTGGATCTGGTTTTAAAGTCTTATCTATTAGGATTTTGAAGGTTTAAAGGTGCTTTTGGAATCAAGAATTAATAATGTCAGTTTAAACGATATTAAATGACCTTAGTAGGTCAGTTGTTTTAGAAGGGGTGCCCGATGGCTTCTCGGGGACGAGATGTTTTTAAGGTGGGTAGATTGTAAAGGCCAGTGTTTTTTAACTAGGTTAAAATATGATGGTTTTTTAATTTTTTTGGATTATCAAATGGTCAGTATTTAAACTGAGATTCAGAATTTTATTCTGAGTGATGGAACACCTAAATGTGTCATTTTTGGACTTGCATAATTACCCGATATTTTTAGCGAGCATTCTGATGTGTATCAGGAGCCCCAGATGTGGAAAAGCCCACATTAATGGATTTCCACGTGAAACACTTGGTTGCGAACCAACCTTACTGTTTACCCTGTTTAATAAATTATTTATTTTAATTATATTTGTTATTGTGATTAATTAACAATTTTAATAATAATAATAATAATCTTATTTATATTATTATTATTATTTTTTTTGTTATTTAATTAAAAGAAGGATAAATATTTAATTAAATGATGGTTGAAGAAATTAATTTAGATTTTGTGTTTATCAATGAACTGTTGTAATTAAATAAAGATTTTCAAAATTAAAAAAAGTCCATTTATTATTAATATAGGTTATGGGTTGGGGAATTTATAATTATTATGAAATTAATGACATTACAATTAAACTGGGTTTTTTGGATTAAAATAAATTATAGTTGGAATAATAATAATGATGATGTTATTATTATTATTATTATGATTAATTAATTAAAGGAATTTTAAATTAATTTATTGTGGATTTTGATCTTTTTAATGAATTTTTTTTATTTTATGTCGGTTTAATGGGGGAGTTTTATAATTTTTTGAAACTATTTATTTGAATAATATATAATGGGGTTTTAAATGGGGAGGTTGGACTTAATTAAAAGGAATTTTTTTATAGTAAAAATTAATTATGGGTTTTATTAAAGAACTATTTTTATTAAATGGGGTGTTTTGGTTTGGACTATATAAATGGAAAATAAAAATAATAAATTTATTACTGTTTTCATTAATATTATTATAATGTGATTTTTTTGTTTTTTATCAGTATTTTAATTTTTTTAAAGTTGGAGGTGTTGTTTAATGGAGGCGTGACCCCCCCCCCACTTGCTTTCTTCCTCCCACATACGATGCACCAGCATCCCATCAAGCCTGCTCCTCTATGCAACCTCTCTTCACTTCTCCTCCATGGTGTGATTCCCTCCTTTAGACCTCCTACTTGTAGAGCATGAGACTTCTCATGGAAAGAACTACCTCTTATAGAATGACATACTAGCCAGCACACTAAAACCCTAGGATCACAACTCTTCTCCATGGATGGAGCTCTTCCCATGGTGCGTCCTCCTCCCGACTGTGGTTCACAGCCACACGTGACCCCCCGGATGACCCCCTTCAATAGTGCACTTCGACTCTGAGTAGAAACTTTGTAGCACACGACGACCCCCTCTTCTGATTTCTCCTTCTGCAATATTTTTCCTCCTGTTTTCTCTGTGGGGTTTGTACAATTCATCAATGTAGGATCTTATTTACAATTATTCTTGATCACTTTTTTCGATTTGATGCTCAATCAGATATTTATTTAGTTTTAGCTGATCATTGGGTTTTTTGATAATACCAGTTTATTGGGTTATTCATTCAAGAGGGTATGTTGATGCTTTATCGAGACCTTGTGGTCCTTGTTTCAGTGTTCGCTACCAAAGGCGAGGAGGAGAGACAATTTTCATTGTGCCTCCAATGTTTCAGGTATGGTTATATACCTGTGGTTTTATTTCAAGTCATTCAATCAAGGGTCTGATAATTTATCTCAGTCCCAGGTATTGATGTGTATGTATGTACACCTTGCTTCAATAGTTTTTTGTCTCCTATTATTAAATTGGTATTTTTTTAATCAATGTTTTAGGGATCACACACACACACAGATATATATATATATATATCTGGGTGTGTGTGTGTGTCTATGTGTGTGTGTTTTTGTTTGTTTGTGTGTGTGTATAATGGTGTGTATGTGCAACTGCAGACTAGTTGCATCAGTTGCTGTTGTATGTCAATTTGTTGAATGTTTATCTGGTTCCATAAAAAGGTAGGGTCCCAAATCTCTATCACTATATTTAATCATTATAGTTTCATTAAATAATTTGAGAATGTGAGTTTATATGATTATGAAACTTCTATGTTCTCTTGAAATGCTAATTAAAGATAAACTGCTAGTTAGTGGTAATGTCATATCATGATTTCTGTGGTTTGGATTTTTATATGTATTCTTGTTGGTGCTGATATATGATATATAAATTCATGATAGTTTTGATGTTATTAAATAATTCCACCCACATAAGATAAATGAGAAATCGATCATGTATTGTTTTTAAGCATGTATTGCTAATTTGTAAAAGTGATATGATTAAATAGTTAAATGATTTGAATGGGGAAGGATATGTAATGTGGTAATTAATTAAGGAATTAATTATCAAGTCATGTTTTGGTAAAATTGTGTCATTTTATGAATATAGAGAATATTGAATATTTTGACATGTTCAGAATATAAATTGGAAACCAGTAATAATTAATGGATGAATTAATTATTAAATGATAAATGGTAAATAGATAATTAATTGTTGAACTCTCTAAAGAGATATGATTTAATTAATTATTTGTTGAATTAATTAATTTTCAATCATTAATTTAATATTCTGAATTGATTGATCATTACGATTGTTGTCCAAGGGTATCTTTTTATGTGTGTTTTATTTCCATTACTTATGTTGTTTTAGGTGGAGTTGGTTAAAAATATGATATGTTGTGTGAGATGGCTGTGAAATATCTGGGCCTTGTTCAACATTTTTGACTTGAGATGTTTATGATGTGCATGTAAATTGTTAGTGTCCTGGATAAATCACTATTTGAGTGGATGGGTTTAGACTTGTTAAAGAATGGATATAATTAAATGTTATGTTAATTCATTTTTTGTCTTGAAAAGAATAATTATTTATTAATTATTGAGGTTCTGAATAATTCGTCAATTGTTGAATTATTTGATGGGTTATTTATGTTGTTAATTAGATGTTGAATTAATTAACAGATTAGATTAATTAATTTATAGTTTTTGGGTGTTAGTCATTGAATTCAAAACCAATGATAAATATATATGTATGATTGATATATGGGTTGTGATATTGGGATCGATGTTCTAAATACTCAGAGGGTGCTAGAAATGGCTTTCTACACCCATATTACATGCAAATATTCTTTTATGGGACAACTAGTGATGCTCCAAATACCCATGGGTTGAGAGAAAAGGACTAACACTCCAAATACTCTCAAGGATGATAGACATTATGTTCTACAACCATTAAGTGACATTGGACTATGGGTCCAACTGGTCATACATGAAATTAATTAATTCATTAATGAAAATCATTGTGACATAATGACTTGTGAATTGAATATGAGAAGGGGTTCACACATATTAATGAATTGGTTGATTCACTTTTTATGGATAAACCCAGCAGTGAAATGCTATTTTTAGTGGACATTTTCTGACCTAGTATATGAAATAGTAATTTGAAAATTTTATGATGTGTTATCTAAGCCAAATCACAAGCTTGGATTCAGTCTTGATAATGATTACTTAGATGGTCATTAGAGACATCTGTAGTGAGGGACTTATATGGGGGATGTTGGACAGAGACATAATATTGAGACTTTCTTAATTTAACCAGGCTAAAATAATTAATAAATGAAAATGAATTTGTCATGATTTTCAGTATGCATATGAAATGTAAAATGCTAATTCAAATACCGAATGATTGATGAAGCAGGTACCTGGCTATTGTTACATTGTACTTCTTTATTTATGAATGCTTTCACAAGGTTTAAATTAATTATTATATCTATAACGACCCACACTTTACATACATTGTTAATACTTCAAAATTGAAGCACACTTATTACAACATATGACAAAACCACAAAGGACCGTATAGGTATAGTGTCTTTAGAAACTGGGAAACATAAACAACTGGTTCATAAATCTTCTACAGTGTCTCCCATTTATTTCATCATATCTAGGGTCCCTTTTAGCATATTCTACTTAATATCCATCTTCCTGACCTGGAGAAAAGAAAACATAAAAGGGTGAGCTCAAATGCTCAGCAAGGGCAAATAAAGGAAATAAAAATCATATCATATCTTT
Source organism: Viscum album (assembly GCA_963277665.1). NCBI lineage: Eukaryota > Viridiplantae > Streptophyta > Magnoliopsida > Santalales > Viscaceae > Viscum > Viscum album. The sequence continues at coordinate 1,225,854,618 of OY728159.1, forward strand.
ATGAAAATCAAAACCTGCAAAAGAGATCATAATATCTTAACATGGAATAAATCATAGAAGTGAAAATGAGATCCCCAAAATCATAACATAAAACTTGAAACTTTGTGGCATGCACACATAATCATGGAGATCATTTCTTGTTAGTCATGACTCATTGCCAAGACTATCTTAGTGGACAAAGTCCCTTTCTGAACCGAGTTCACTCCTCGTTTCAGTCCTGTATCACTGAACCGAAATAACCTTCCGTTCCCGCCATGTCTATCTCATGAGATATAAAATCTTTACCCAATGCATTGGAGGGAGATATAGGTCCCACCCATCTTATAATGAATCCTTTCTTATGTGTGCCACATAATCATAAAACATACATCATCGCATAACACATATAACAAAAATGGGATTCTTGAAACATCATGACATCATAAATCAATTCATATATGATAAAGGAATTCATAAACATAATTCCATCACAACATAGTCAAACCAATGTAAAAATATGGATAGAAACAGAACCCTTTATTATCTTAGATGGAAAATAATTTTGATAAAACACTTGAATTGAATTCTTGAGGAAAATATCCTTTCTTCTTCAAAAACATTTTTCCTTTCATAACATGTCATACAACTTTAAAATAAAAGTAGTTGATTAAAAATAAACTTGAAAACTTGTAAAGTAAGCTTCTTTGAAGTAATGTTTTAAAAATCCATTCATGTCGTATAAGTTAAAAAAAACATTCTTCGTACTTTTGTCGGAAAAGTCAAAAAGTACCTCGTACGGAAAAACGACAAAAGATTCCTTTCATATTCTTTACTAAAAACTCACCTAAGGGTAAAATTCGATTTAAACTATTTCAAGTGGATGGAAACAATATTACATATTGAGGGAACATGGATGTGGATGATAAAATACACCCCAGTAAATACTTACGAATAAACAATCTCGGATAAAAATGAGATTGTGATATTTCCCTTACCTTAGGTCCGATTTGCTTTGTTCGTGTCCGAAGCTCCTGTATAATGGTTTAAATAATGTTATTGACTTATTCCAGAATCATACATATTGATATGATATCATATATGGTCATATTATTAGCTTCTTGTTAGTAATATTTCATTGTTACTTGTTACTCGGGTCTTTATAACTTTTTGTTCTTATGCGTGTTTTGTTGAATAAATTCTTATTCTTATCTTTAGATTATAGATAATTCATTTCCAGAATGGTATTAGTGTATTATATACCATATTCATTCATTCAATTCATTTATATAATCATTATGAAATGAAGATCATGTAGAACGAGTCGCATCACATCGTGGAGACGGTATTCCGTACGTACGCACGAGTGATGATATCGTTCCTATGATCGTGGAATTGTATTGGAGTATATATATATATTATTTCAGTATCAATATTACTTAATAATAATCATATATAGTTACTCATTACACCATTATACCCATCCTTGTAAGGTGATGGTGGAAAATAGATTACACCACGGCGTGGAGACGGTATTCCGTACGTACGCACGCGCGGTGATTTCATTTTTCCGTAGGATGGATAGAAGGTGAATTAGGGTTGTTTCATATTTATAATAACATATCAGTATGTAAGTAATACTGATGTTATTACTTTATCATGAAACAACTAAAGAAGAAGAAGTTGAAGAAGAAAGAAATTGAAAAGATCGGTAATGGATATTACCTCTTCTTTGGAACGCCTCTTTGAATCCTCCACTTAAGGAACTAAGATTGGTCTTTGGAGAAGACCAGGACCTCTAGGATTATTCTAGGGAAGTGCAGAGGAGAAAATGGCAGGGGTTGGCCGAGCTTGAGTGCTCAAATTGGTGTGAGGAGGAGGGGGAGGAGGTGCCCTTTTATAAGGGATGAGAGGGGCACCTTAGGAATATCTCAAAATATTATTTTATATTAAAGTCAAAATCGGTTTATAATGGTTCCAAAGGGTCTTATTTCGAAGCTAAAGTGGGGATGGGTCGAAATCCTATCAACCAATAGGATTTAGACAAGTTTAGGGTATTATTTTAACCTTATCAATTAGATTTAACTCTAAGTTAATTAATTTAACTTTTACTGTGTCTTTTTGTTTTCTTTCACTATATGGTTAATACACTTACTATAACATGCCAAACGAACCCCAAATTGTTTATTATTAATATATATATCCTTATCTAAGTCATTTGGCCGAACCTTAGATTTTTAGGAATAAAATAACAATTAATAATATAATATTTGATTTAAAAACTATTTTGTGTCAATTTTGACACTATTTGATATATGATTTGTTTTAAAGTCATAACAGAATTATATGTTCGAACCAAGTTGCTTAAATCAATACTAATATATCATAGTAACCTAGAAAATTAGTGGAATTCATAAAAAGTCTCAAATTATATTTATTTTGGTGTTTATAACATCAATTATGTCAATATTTCATTAATAAGATAATTACTGCATCATCATTATGTCATAAATAAATTAAATTATTTAATGTCTAAAAATTACAAATAAAATATCATCATGTAGGAAATCTTTTTAGCTTTCTAATGAATATTTACAATTGAATTTATCTTATGTATAACCCCATATTAAAAATGATTTACTTATTAAACTTTGATTTTAACTATTTTAACCCTTCTTTAAATAAATTAATAATAAATGTCCTAATCTAATCCAAGTGGGCCTAAATGGTCATATTTTATTCCTAAGTTTGTTTTTGGTCGAATTACACTTGTCCAATAGAATTAGGACATGTGTTAGGGTAATATTAATATCATATTTACCCTTAGTTACCCTATTTACTATTAACCGCGGTAAAATAGTAAAAAGTTACTATTCACCAAAAAATTATTTTCATCTCATTGAACCACATTTTAGTCCTTGATATTAACCGTGTCTCTCGGATTTTTGAAATTCCATTCACAGAAGCGGTAAAATTAAGTTTTATGCAAAATTCAGTTTTTTAACCTACCACTTAGTGGTTTCACTATTCATCAAAAATTGAAAGTTTTCAGAAAAATACCAAAATTTCACCCTAGGCTAATTTCGATATTCTGAGTCCAAAAATGAAGTCCATTTTGAAAAATAAAATTTATAAAATTTTAAAAAGTGGTTATTACTATTCATAACGGCTAGTTTTAATAGCATATTGTTGTTTAGTGAAACTCGGTATTGCGTACGACGCAAGCTATCGAGGAAGGTTGCGATTGCGTGTAAAGCAAGCCAAGCAAGTGTTGTGTAGAAAAAGATTCCTTTGATGATTTATATAACATAAAAGTCTCGGGTGTTACATTCTACCCCCCTTAAAAAGAATTTCTCCCTCGAAATTCGTCACTTTGCAACAAACAGATGAGGATACTTCTCTCTCATCATATCCTCAAGCTCCCATGTAGCTTCTTCAAGTTGGTGGTTTCTCCATAAAACTTTCACCAAGCGAGTGGTCTTGTTTCGTAGGACTTTTTCGCTACGATCCAGAATCTCTATCGGCTGTTCTTCATAAGAAAGATCTTGCTCCAGCGGTACAACTTCTGAGCTGAGTACATGTGAAGGATCTGGTATGTACTTTCTCAGGAGAGATACATGGAACACATCGTGAACTTGAGAGAGATTCGGTGGAAGCGCCAATCGGTAAGCTACCTTCCCAACACGATCCGGTATTTCAAAAGGACCGATATATCTAGGGCTCAACTTCCCCTTCTTTCCAAATCTCATAACCCTCTTCCAGGGAGATATTCGTAAGAACACTTTATCACCCACTTCAAACTCTAGGTCTTTTCTTCGGTTGTCGGCATAACTTTTCTGTCGACTCTGAGCTGCTCTTATGTGTTGTTGAATAGATCTGACCTTTTCTTCCATTTCATCCACGAGATCAGGTCCTAATAGCTTTCTTTCCCCAACTTCATCCCAGCAAGTTGGAGTCCTGCATTTCTTTCCATAGAGAGCTTCATAAGGAGCCATCTGAATACTGGAGTGAAAGCTATTATTATAAGAAAATTCCACCAAAGGTAGGTGTTGATCCCAACCTCCTTTGAAATCCATAGAGCAAGCTCTCAACATATCTTCTAGGGTTTGAATTGTTCTCTCAGACTGACCGTCTGTCTGGGGATGATAAGCAGTGCTGAAACTCAACTCTGTATCCAGAGTATGCTGAAGACTTCGCCAGAACTTCGAGGTAAATCTCGGATCCCGATCAGATATAATAGAAAGTGGTACTCCATGCAATCTTACCACTTCCTTTACATATATCCTGGCAAGCTGATCTAGAGAGAAATCCTCTCTAATAGCAATGAAGTGTGCAGACTTTGTAAGACGATCAACTATGACCCAGATAACATTATTGCCTTTGGATGTTTTAGGAAGTCCTGTGACAAAGTCCATAGTGATGTTTTCCCATTTTCATTCAGGTATGGGTAATGGTTGTAACATCCCCTTAGACTTCTGTCTCTCAGCTTTAACTTGTTGACAAACCAAGCATCGAGAGACATATTCAGCAACATCTCTTTTCATGCCATCCCACCAGAAGTACTCTTTCAGGTCCCTATACATCTTCGTGCTTCCAGGATGAATAGATAATGAAGAACTATGAGCCTCATCCAGCAGCTCTTTCTTTAATTCGGGGATGGGAGGAACGCAAACCCGATTCCTGAACTTTATTATCCCATCACAATCAAGGTTGAATTCAGGAACATTTCTCACCTTCTTTTGTAACTCGACATCTTCTTTCTGTGCCTCTTTAATCTTCACATGTATAGATGGTTGAACATTCATTTGAGAAAGATAAGATTTTTCCCCTTCCATTATAATTCCAAGATCCATCCTTTGTAAATCCATAAATATTGGATCTTTTGTGATCCTCATCATGGATAAACTAGCATGGTCTTGTCGACTTAATGCATCTGCCACCTTGTTTGCTTTCCCAGGGTGGTAATGGATTGAGCAGTCATAATCCTTAATCAGCTCCAACCATCTTCTTTGACGCATATTCAACTCCTTTTGTGTGAAAATATACTTTAAACTTTTATGATCAGTATAAATATCACACCTTTCACCATAAAGGTAATGCCTCCAAATCTTTAATGCAAAGATTACCGTAGCCAACTCCAAATCATGTGTTGGGTAATTTTGCTCATGGATTTTCAACTGTCGTGAGGCATAAGCTATCACCATATCATTTTTCATAAGAACACACCCCAATCCCTTCTTGGATGCATCACTGTAGATCACAAACCTTTCTCCACTACAAGGCAGTGTGAGCACAGGTGCACTGGATAACCTTCTTTTCAACTCCTTGAAATTCTCTTCACATTCCTCTGTCCAGACAAACTTAACTCCTTTCCGAGTCAACTTGGTGAGTGGATTAGATAATCGTGAAAAATATTTTACAAAACGTCGATAATATCCAGCCAAACCAAGAAAACTTCGGATCTCAGTTACTGTGGTTGGTCTCGACCATCTTTCGATAACCTCTGTTTTTGCTGGATCCACAGATATCCCCTCTTTTGAGATTATATGACCCAAAAATGCAACTTTTTGAAGCCAAAATTCACACTTGGTAAATTTGGCATAAAGCTTCTCTTTTCTCAGGGTCTTCAATATAATTCTCAAGTGATCTTCATGCTCTTCCTTGCTCTTTGAATAGACAAGAATATCGTCTATAAAGACTACCACAAATTGATCAAGATAGTCTCTAAAGACTCTATTCATTAGATCCATGAAGATAGCAGGGGCATTAGTAAGACCAAATGGCATCACTATAAATTCATAGTGTCCATACCTTGTACGGAAAGCCGTCTTTGGTATATCCTCCCTTTTGACCCTTAATTGATGATACCCTGAACGAAGATCAATCTTGGAAAAGTATTGAGCTCCGCGTAGTTGGTAAATAAGTCATCAATGCATGGGAGAGGATATTTGTTCTTGATAGTGATCTTGTTAAGTTCTCTATAATCAATGCAGAGTCTCATTGATCCATCTTTCTTCTTAACAAATAGAACAGGTGCTCCCCAAGGTGACGCACTAGGGCGTATGAATCCCTTATCAAGATTCTCTTGGAGTTGCTTCTTCAATTCCTGCAACTCAATTGGGGCCATTCTATAAGGTGTCTTTGAAATAGGCAAAGCACCCGGTACGAGTTCTATTGAAAACTCAACTTCACGATTTGGTGGAAGACCCGGTAATTCCTCCGGAAAGACATCATCAAACTCCCGTACAATGGGCATATTCTTAATCGTGAGTTTCTCACCAACCATTTGAGATAAATAGCCTTCATTTAGTGGAATCAATTCCCATAAGATGGAAGAAATTTCCACTGGAAGGTTATGTTCATCCTTGCATTGGTATACGATCGTAGATTGATCTGGAATATGAAATGTGACTTCCCTTCTTTGGCAATTGATATGAGCTCCATGTAGAGAAAGCCAATCCATGCCAAGAATCACATCAAATTCTACTAAAGGAAGGATCACAAGATTTGCAGGAAGCACTTTCCCACAAACTTCGATCGGAGAAGAATTATAAACTTCTGATGCGATTGATGTGCCATTAGGTGTTGTCACAGCTAACTCAACATCTAATTGTTGAGGTAATACGGTGATACCCTTAGAAAATTTTTCAGAAATAAAAGAGTGGGTGGATCCAGAATCAAATAAAACATTTGCTACTTTAGAGTGGGTGGTAAGTGTACCTTTCACCACATCGTTATCGTACTCCACCTCGCTGATAGAAATTGCATGTGACTTTCCTTTGTCTTTAGCCTTAAGAGTTTGTTGACGTCGACCATCATCATCAACCCTTGGATTTGGGCATTGATTGGCATAATGCCCCATCTCTTTGCACTTGAAACATTGAAGTGTTGTTGGTTCATTCTGTGTATCCCTTCCTTTGTTTGCATCATTAGACATCTTCTTCCCATTATCACGGCATTCAAATGCCCGATGACCTTCCTTTCCACATTTAAAACATTTACTTGTCCCTTTAAGACAACTCCCTCCATGTTTCTTTCCACACTTTGAGCATAAGGGAAAGTTCATCTTCTTTTCCGTGTGCTCTTTAGATTTTTCTTTGAATTCCATCTTCCTCTTCTTATCAAACCCATGTGACTGATGGGTTACTCCAATCTCCATCTCGACTTTGAGATCACATCGAACGATTTCCTCGTAGCTATTGAAGTCCCTTGTGGCTAACGCCCTTCGAAGACTTGGTTTTAAGCCACTAAAGAATCGATCGATCTTACTCTCAGGTTGGATAATAATACCAGAAGCGTACCTTGCAAGTCTTGTAAAATTTGCTTCATAGGTACTAACAGATTCATCATCCCTTTGCTTCAGTTCAAGGAACTCTTTCTCCATCTTTGTTCGGAGAATACGAGGGAAGTACTTATTGAAAAACAAGTTCTTGAACTCGTCCCATTCCATGGACTCAATTTCATCCCTTTGCCTCGTATTCTTAACAAGATTCCACCATTGATCCGCATCTCCTTCCAAACGATACACTGCTAGGATGACTTTATCATGCTCAGAACATTGAAGAACTGAAAATATCTTTTCAGTAGTACTAATCCATTGTTCAGCAACTAATGGATCAGTAGACCCGCTGAAAGATGGTGGACGCTGCCTCATGAAGGATTCAACAGAATGTTGCTCCCTCCTTTGTTCGTTTGGAAATCCTGCATGATTCATAGCTTGAGAAAGTTGTGTGAGCATGGCTACAAGATTTTGCATTCCAGCTCCCATATCGTTTGGTTGCTCAGGGGGACAATCATTGCATTGCCCATCGCATTCCGCATTAACACGGTTCCTTCGGGTTCCAGCCATTGACTAAAACCAAGAAGAATAGTGTGAGCAACACTAATTATAATAGGAAACCACATAATTCAAGAATAAAATTTTCATGCTTAAGGTCTTATCCTAGGTTATTCAAGGCCATTTCTAAAACACTAAGATTGTGTTCTATGCTTAGACTTATCCTTAGGGTTCTTACTAAGGCTTTCACATCCTAGTTTCCAAAGGTTGACTATACCTTTCCTCTGATACCAACTATAACGACCCACACTTTACATACATTGTTAATACTTCAAAATTGAAGCACACTTATTACAACATATGACAAAACCACAAAGGACTGTATAGGTATAGTGTCTTTAGAAACTGGGAAACATAAACAACTGGTTCATAAATCTTCTACAGTGTCTCCCATTTATTTCATCATATCTAGGGTCCCTTTTAGCATATTCTACTTAATATCCATCTTCCTGACCTGGGGAAAAGAAAACATAAAAGGGTGAGCTCAAATGCTCAGCAAGGGCAAATAAAGGAAATAAAAATCATATCATATCTTTATGAAAATCAAAACCTGCAAAAGAGATCATAATATCTTAACATGGAATAAATCATAGAAGTGAAAATGAGATCCCCAAAATCATAACATAAAACTTGAAACTTTGTGGCATGCACACATAATCATGGAGATCATTTCTTGTTAGTCATGACTCATTGCCAAGACTATCTTAGTGGACAAAGTCCCTTTCTGAACCGAGTTCACTCCTCGTTTCAGTCCTGTATCACTGAACCGAAATAACCTTCCGTTCCAGCCATGTCTATCTCATGAGATATAAAATCTTTACCCAATGCATTGGAGGGAGATATAGGTCCCACCCATCTTATAATGAATCCTTTCTTATGTGTGCCACATAATCATAAAACATACATCATCGCATAACACATATAACAAAAATGGGATTCTTGAAACATCATGACATCATAAATCAATTCATATATGATAAAGGAATTCATAAACATAATTCCATCACAACATAGTCAAACCAATGTAAAAATATGGATATAAACAGAACCCTTTATTATCTTAGATGGAAAATAATTTTGATAAAACACTTGAATTGAATTCTTGAGGAAAATATCCTTTCTTCTTCAAAAACATTTTTCCTTTCATAACATGTCATACAACTTTAAAATAAAAGAAGTTGATTAAAAATAAACTTGAAAACTTGTAAAGGAAGCTTCTTTGAAGTAATGTTTTAAAAATCCATTCATGTCGTATAAGTTAAAAAAAACATTCTTCGTACTTTTGTCGGAAAAGTCAAAAAGTACCTCGTATGGAAAAACGACAAAAGATTCCTTTAATATTCTTTACTAAAAACTCACCTAAGGGTAAAATTCGATTTAAACTATTTCAAGTGGATGGAAACAATATTACATATTGAGGGAACATGGATGTGGATGATAAAATACACCCCAGTAAATACTTACGAATAAACAATCTCGGATAAAAATGAGATTGTGATATTTCCCTTACCTTAGGTCCGATTTGCTTTGTTCGTGTCCGAAGCTCCTTTATAATGGTTTAAATAATGTTATTGACTTATTCCAGAATCATACATATTGATATGATATCATATATGGTCATATTATTAGCTTCTTGTTAGTAATATTTCATTGTTACTTGTTACTCGGGTCTTTATAACTTTTTGTTCTTAAGCGTGTTTTGTTGAATAAATTCTTATTCTTATCTTTAGATTATAGATAATTCATTTTCAGAATGGTATTAGTGTATTATATACCATATTCATTCATTCAATTCATTTATATAATCATTATGAAATGAAGATCATGTAGAACGAGTCGCATCACATCGTGGAGACGGTATTCCGTACGTACGCACGAGTGATGATATCGTTCCTATGATCGTGGAATTGTATTGGAGTATATATATATATTATTTCAGTATCAATATTACTTAATAATAATCATATATAGTTACTCATTACACCATTATACCCATCCTTGTAAGGTGATGGTGGAAAATAGATTACACCACGGCGTGGAGACGGTATTCCGTACGTACGCACGCGCGGTGATTTCATTTTTCCGTAGGATGGATAGAAGGTGAATTAGGGTTGTTTCATATTTATAATAACATATCAGTATGTAAGTAATACTGATGTTATTACTTTATCATGAAACAACTAAAGAAGAAGAAGTTGAAGAAGAAAGAAATTGAAAAGATCGGTAATGGATATTACCTCTTCTTTGGAACGCCTCTTTGAATCCTCCACTTAAGGAACTAAGATTGGTCTTTGGAGAAGACCAGGACCTCTAGGATTATTCTAGGGAAGTGCAGAGGAGAAAATGGCAGGGGTTGGCCGAGCTTGAGTGCTCAAATTGGTGTGAGGAGGAGGGGGAGGAGGTGCCCTTTTATAAGGGAGGAGAGGGGCACCTTAGGAATATCTCAAAATATTATTTTATATTAAAGTCAAAATCGGTTTATAATGGTTCCAAAGGGTCTTATTTCGAAGCTAAAGTGGGGATGGGTCGAAATCCTATCAACCAATAGGATTTAGACAAGTTTAGGGTATTATTTTAACCTTATCAATTAGATTTAACTCTAAGTTAATTAATTTAACTTTTACCGTGTCTTTTTGTTTTCTTTCACTATATGGTTAATACACTTACTATAACATGCCAAACGAACCCCAAATTGTTTATTATTAATATATATATCCTTATCTAAGTCATTTGGCCGAACCTTAGATTTTTAGGAATAAAATAACAATTAATAATATAATATTTGATTTAAAAACTATTTTGTGTCAATTTTGACACTATTTGATATATGATTTGTTTGAAAGTCATAACAGAATTATATGTTCGAACCAAGTTGATTAAATCAATACTAATATATCATAGTAACCTAGAAAATTAGTGGAATTCATAAAAAGTCTCAAATTATATTTATTTTGGTGTTTATAACATCAATTATGTCAATATTTCATTAATAAGATAATTACTGCATCATCATTATGTCATAAATAAATTAAATTATTTAATGTCTAAAAATTACAAATAAAATATCATCATGTAGGAAATCTTTTTAGCTTTCTAATGAATTTTTACAATTGAATTTATCTTATGTATAACCCCATATTAAAAATGATTTACTTATTAAACTTTGATTTTAACTATTTTAACCCTTCTTTAAATAAATTAATAATAAATGTCCTAATCTAATCCAAGTGGGCCTAAATGGTCATATTTTATTCCTAAGTTTGTTTTTGGTCGAATTACACTTGTCCAATAGAATTAGGACATGTGTTAGGGTATTATTAATATCATATTTACCCTTAGTTACCCTATTTACTATTAACCGCGGTAAAATAGTAAAAAGTTACTATTCACCAAAAAATTATTTTCATCTCATTGAACCACATTTTAGTCCTTGATATTAACCGTGTCTCTCAGATTTTTGAAATTCCATTCACAGAAGCGGTAAAATTAAGTTTTATGCAAAATTCAGTTTTTTAACCTACCACTTAGTGGTTTCACTATTCATCAAAAATTGAAAGTTTTCAGAAAAATACCAAAATTTCACCCTAGGCTAATTTCGATATTCTGAGTCCAAAAATGAAGTCCATTTTGAAAAATAAAATTTATAAAATTTTAAAAAGTGGTTATTACTATTCATAACGGCTAGTTTTAATAGCATATTGTTGTTTAGTGAAACTCGGTATTGCGTACGACGCAAGCTATCGAGGAAGGTTGCGATTGCGTGTAAAGCAAGCCAAGCAAGTGTTGTGTAGAAAAAGATTCCTTTGATGATTTATATAACATAAAAGTCTCGGGTGTTACAATATCTCTAGATTTGGGGTAGACACCAATGGTATAGACCTACTGAGATTTATATATTTCACCCTATTGAGTCCTCTATTTCACTAGGGTACCCGAGTAGATTTTATTTGGTTACAGGATGGTACTTTTAGCATTTACTTGGGAGATAGGAGCAGAGGACCAAGAGTAAGCTCAAGATGCTCTAGGAGACCACCCTCAGGGCTTTGAGTCATTATATTTTTATTACTGTATTGTAATGAAAAGAATTCTATTTTTTTCCATTTTTGTAAAATTTGCATGTCATGCATTCATCTACTTTATAATTGGGGTTTTCCAATTTTATAAAATGAGTACTATTTGACTTTCTTTGTTCAGTCGATTAGGTATTACTGCTTCATAAATTGATTGTTTTTTTACTATGATATACTGTTGTGAAACTCTGATAAGAGGGTATAGTCTCCCCACAAACTGTCCTTAGACCCTCACTGCTATTCAGCTCCCTCTGGTGTACAGGGAGACATGCTTGAGGTAATGTGGTGACTAGAGAATAGGAATGTGTCGACACATAGGTTAATATCCATGAAAGGAAATGATCACCACATGTACATGAAATTACTGAGTGGATAGGGATGGGAATTGATGTTTTTAGTATTTGAGGTTACAGTTGATTTTATTTCACCTAGAGTGACTGGTGTATTTTCTTCTTCATATTGATTATGAAAAATTTGGAACAAATTACTTTGGGCTAATTTATAAAGGGAGTTGCATTACATTCATCATATTAGGCACTTAGAGATTAATAGTCCATACATATATTTCATGTCATGTAGTTGCATTAGTAATATTTCTACTAATATAGATTGTGTACCTTGAATATATTCCATGTCTTGTACTTATTTAGCATGCCTTTTTAGATAGAATGATTCAGTTATATAATTAACTTGGTTATGTAATAATATTCAATGATTATGTTCCATTCTTTTGTGTTGTATCATGTTTTATTGATTTCATCATGTTGATCCATTTTAGCTACTTATAGTGACATTCTAGCATTCAGATAAATGATTGGTTTTTTGGAAAAATGTTTTTGGTTGTAATGACAACAGAACCGGTTTTTAGTCATAAGGTGCATGGGAACAATATAACATAAAAAAGGGTAACCCTTGTTTTGAAACAATTATATAGGGGTGTAAAGTTAAAATGTATAATGAAAAAAAATCTTAAATGAGATCCAAATTCTAGGGGTAAGTTGTATGGGAACCTTTTCGACTGGTATGTGGACATCCATGTGACTGAAACATATAACCACAGTATGTTTGATAATTGTTTTGAATGTTAAATTTTTGAGTTTTAATTATAATGAACTATTGTGGGGTTTTTTTGAAGAACCCATATTGAATAAATATGAACCTTGGAGTTATCCTTTTTTGTAAACGGAATTTAGATGCTAAATTACTTAAATGTAGGAAAATGGGTTTTTTAGAATAGTGATATTAGTTTTTTGTGACTGAGTGAGAGGGTCGATGTTTATGTTTTGTAAGAGACCATCATGTGGGACTGAGGTTTTTTGACATGCCAGTTGGTTTAAAGCTTTGGATTTCAAGTGATAATGTTTGACGTGGTCATCGTGGTTCGAGGAATTTCACACATGTCTTTTAAGGGTTTTTAGAAATAGCGCACTAGTAAGCAGCTAATTTTTTATGATGTCCTTGAAAATCTTAAGTTTGGTAGAGTCGCATTGATTTTGGTAAACAAGTCTGTAGGTGAAACTAATAATTTTAAACATAGTCATCCGGTAGTAGTTTAAGTAATTTTTTAGTGACCTTGTGTTTCTATTAGTGTTCTCTTCTGAATATGAGAAGCATTTCCCCAATCTTGACCTTATAAAGGAAATAATAAGATTGTTTTCATCTTATGCCACACAATAGTTTAAATGTTGTTGGTCTTAATGAGTATTTGTTAACTCAGTAGTATGTGGGATACTTGGTTTCTTTGGGATACCCCTTTATTACAGTTGGCGCATGGTTGTTTTTTTAATAGAGCCTTGCAATGGATTGAATTGTAAATATCACCAGAGGACTTCTAAGGACTTCGTTATACAAGATAATGGTCGTGGATATTTTTAATCAAACGTCATCAGATAAAGGGAGAATGTGGGTTTAGGGTCTATGACGTATTTTTAGTGAAGCATGTGCAACCTGTTCTGTTGGTTGATCGAGATTCAGCCATTTTCATTGATGAGGTACCTGTAATGGGCTCATATATAATATCCATTTCTATGTTTAAGAAATAAAGTATGCTTTTTCTTTGATTTAAAGGATTAGACATTAGCCATGTGAAGGGTTAAAGGTGTGTTTAGCATTGGGAATGCAACTCATCAGTTCCAACAAGATTAAATGACCTTGGTAGGTTGGTTTTTCTTGTAGTGGTTCCCCATGGCTTCTTAGGAATGAAGTGTTTTTATGGACGCTAGATTGTAAATTCCCATGTTTTTTAACCTGGTTAAAATATGAGAGTTTTTTGATTTTTATTCGGATTATCAAAGGGTCTGTTTTTAAACTGAGCTCTGGAATTTTATTCAGAGTGTTGGAACACATAAAGGTGTCCTTTTTCCTTACGTTTAACACCCCAGGCTTCCACGATATGCTTCTCATTGAATAATACAATAGTGTGTGTTGTACGCAACTTCGAGTTCTAACAAACCACAACCAATCAAACTAGCCATTATGAATAGTAAAACCCACATTTTGAAATTTTATAAATTTTATATTTCAAAATGAACTATATTTTTGGATTCGTAATATCAAAATTATCCTAGGGTTAATTTTTTGTATATTTCGGAAAACGTTCAACTTTTGATGAATAGTGAAAAATACTAAATTTTAATTAAAAACAGCTTTTTAAATCCAAATAATCTATACTGATAATTATACTATTGAGTGGTTTTAAAGTATAATTAGATTATATTTTTACCATTTAATCCAATGATTTTCATTAGACGTAATTTCACAATTAAACTAGATATAAGCAAGTGTCAATCTTTTGATAGTTATTATATCTAAAAAACACACTTTTTGTTTTGATAACAGGAATTAATTTTAAATTAATTTCTAGCACTTATATATTTTGAATTTAGAAAAATGGATTCCATATTTAGAATCAAGAGGTCCAAATTGTGTAAATAGGTAAAATTTATTTTTATACTTTTTGAATAATTATTTCGGTAAATATTTTATTTACAATGGTTAAAGAGAAAATCTGGTAAATAAGGGTAAAACAAATAATATTATAATGATAATAAATTACCCTAAAACATGTCCTAACCATATTGGATGATACATTTCCGACCACGGGCATCATTGGGTTGATTTGGGGACCCCATGGAGCCACTTGTAAGTGATAATTACACATTATATTAATTAAGTTAAAGTAAATAGAAAATTGACATAAGAATATATCTTTTAGTAAAACAATTTTTACATAGGGTTATATATGTTATCTATTCAACTATAAATATTCATTATAAATTTAAGAAGATTTCTTACATAATTTTATTTTATCTATAATATTTATACATTGAATATTAAAATTTATTTATGACACAATGATGATGCAGTGTTTTCCTTATTAATGAAAGAATCAAATAAATGGTATTATAAATGATAAAATAAAGAAATTTGAATGTTTTGATGCTATAAACTAATTCTATAGGTTAATATGACATGTTAGGATTTATTGAATGAATTTATTTTGAATTAATAAACTTGTTAAGACTTTAACAAAAATCAATTATTAAATTGTGTCAAAATTCCCATAAAGGAGTTTTGAAAACAAATATTATATTATTAATTTATATAATATTCCTAAAAATCTAAGGTTCGGCCAAATGAATTATATAATGATAGGTGTATCATTAGTGAACCACTTTGGAATCTCTATAACGTTTATAGTAATTTTATTAACCATAT
Source organism: Viscum album (assembly GCA_963277665.1). Classification (NCBI taxonomy): domain Eukaryota; kingdom Viridiplantae; phylum Streptophyta; class Magnoliopsida; order Santalales; family Viscaceae; genus Viscum; species Viscum album. Next base: position 1,225,870,218 of record OY728159.1, read on the forward strand.
AATAAAAAATACAAAGAGACATGGTAAATGTCAAACTATTTAACTAAGAGTTAAATCTAAAAAATAAAGTTAATATGGTGACACAAACCTGTCTAAAACGTTTTGGTCGAGTGTTTTTTGACTTATAACCACCTTATCATTTAAATAATTTATTTTGGATCCATTAGAAATGTAAAATGATTTTATTATAAAATAACATTTCTAGCTTTTCCTAAGGTGTCCCTCACCCCTCTTATAAAAGGTTACTCCCCCTTCCCTAAAATTCACACCTTAGAAGCCTTTTGGCTCCTCAAAACCCTTCCAAAATACCCTCTCAACTGTCATCCATTAATCCTAGAGGCATTCCATTCGTCATAGTGCCAACCTATTGATCCCTTTTGATCAAATCAAAGGGAAGAACCCAAAGAAGATGTAAATATTTCATCACATCTTTCAAGTTCCTTTCTTCTTTCACTCCCTCTTTATTTGTTGTTTCCATTCTAAAATAATAAATCCAGTATCTTATATATACATTGATGTTATTATAAATATTCAACAACCATTTTCATCAATATATCCATCCATTGAATTACTTGTCACCATACGGGCGTACGTACAGCTTACCGTCTCCACGTCATGGTCTAATTGTTATTCAATACATTATTATTTGGATGGGTATAATAATGATGTGTAATTTATTTAAATAATAAATATAACATGATAATGATTATTTATATATGATATAAAATCCAATTATATATTATTTTAATATCAAAATAATGATATTGTCGCTTGTTTGTACGTACAGATTACCATCTCCACGAACGCGATGAGATTCATTCCCCATCGTATTCATTCAAGAATAATTTTAATTTTATGATTAAAAATAACTCTTAAAGACTTAATATAATTCTGAATATGAATAAGATACATCCTATCCATAACATAAATTTCTTACATAACAAATTATATAAAGGAAAACAAATTATTTAACACCTGAAATGACAATAATACTGAAATATTATTAACAATGCAATATTAGAAGGCCATATATGATATCCTATTAATGTATATAGTTCTTGAATAATTTAATAACTATTATATCACAATTATAAAAAGTTTAACCTACCCTGGAACAAGGAAAATTAAAAGGTAACGGTCAATTTTACAATCTCTATATTATCCATGGTTGTTTTTAAGTAAGTATTTACTGGGACCTCTTTATCATCCACATCCATGTTTCTTAAAAATGTATTCCAAAACATTTTTACTATTTACCACACTATTCGTTAAAGTCATTTATACCCTTTTTTGAATTTTTATAAATTTTTTTGAAGGTAATCTTTCCATAGTTTTTCAAACAAGGTACTTTATGACCTTTTCGAAAAAATTATGGTAAGAATGTTTTTTAACTTATACGGTGGGTGCATATATATTACACCATTATGACAACTTATAAGCTTCCCCTACAAGATTATAATAATATTTTCATATATAAATGTTATCTTTTATAATTACGTGTTTTTTAAATGATTTTAAAAATAAAAAGTGATATTTCTTGAAAAAGGTTTCGATTTCATCTATGTCAACATCCTTTGATGGATTTTAAGTTTGATTGAAGTTTATTTATTATTATACAAAACTATTCTGTTGTATTGATGTTTTTGTGATATGTTTGATTGTGGATGTGTTATTTCAAAACATTAATGGTTTATGGATAAAGTATTGAAAATTCGTATGCTAGTTTTAATACGAATGTTTATGTTATGTTTAAACCATTTCATATGGGGAATGCATTGTACATAGTAAGTGACAGGTGGAGCTTTCTATAGCTCCTCGATGCATCGGTAGATCTCATGATATAAATTAGTGTCTTGGCACAAGGCCTTGAAAAAATCTTATTTGTAGTCTTGGTACAAGGCCTTGACTATGGGGTTATGAAAGTCTGGCATTATGCATTCCATCATTATGAAAGTGGAAATTGATATTGCATGTGATTATTCGACTTGTAGATTATCTATGTGAGTAAGTAAATGGAATTATTTTGATTTTTATTTTCCTTATTATGATGATGTTTTTGTTGAAATGGCTATTGTTTTAGTTTTTTTTCATTGCCTTAAATGTTTATGCTTATTTATTAAAGTTTCTGATATATTGTTGTCCTTACTGAGCATCTGAGCTCATACCATTCTATGTTTTATTTTTAACAGGATGCGAAGAAGTATGTTATGACTGACTTGCGGGGATAGTCTATGGGATCTCATTGTTTTCTATGGAAACAATGTTGTTGTAGTTTTCTATTTTATGATGTAATGTAAACCTTATGAATGTATCTAGTACATCCAAAGCTACTAACCTAATCGATCTATCGAGACTTTATCTTTTGTGATCATTCCAATGTTATGAAATAATGCACCGACGCTGGGCTTCTAGGGTTGGGGTGTTACGGTTGGTATCATAGGGTGTTTATTACAAACCTTGGAATCTAGATTTAGAAAACTCTAATAAGAGCACATTACCATAAGATAGACATTGAGAATTAGTATAGAAAAACATCCTAGAATTTTGGTATTGTAGAGATTTTTTGAGTTTTCCAAGCAATGCATACCTGTCTAGTTATGAGCAGGTAGAGGCAGCTATAGGACATATGTACATAGGTGTAAAACCCAAAAAACACGACTTTGAGCTAGACTCGAATGGGAACTCATGCACATCAACAGGGCTTGCTGCACTCTTGGTTATGAAACTCTCGGGGGATATACTTATGATAATTCTAATATTATTTAAAAACCATTATGATGGGTTTATGAGTATATAATTCATTAATGAAAACATTATTATTATTATGGATTATATCCATAAACTATTCAATTTATGTAAAGTGTTTCACAACTTTGGATTTAGGTATTGCGATTAATAAACTAATCTAGTTTATGCCATTATTTAGAAATAGTGCCTAGTTGAAGGAATGTAAACCCTTTCAATGCACACACTCTATGTAGGGATTTACCTACCACTCAAGATAATTATAGTGGAGATGGTGATGAAACTGGTGCTGATCAGCTAATCACCAAACTAGGAAAACTCACTCAGCTTATGAATAATAACCTTCCCGTATGGAGCACCCTAATCAGAAGCGGGGAGCATCAATGTTCAATATCTTCATGAGGCATAAACCACCAACATTTAATGGATGTACAAATCCATTAGTATACGAGAAATGGATAAATTCAATAGAGAAAATATTCCATGGCTTGGGGATTAGCGAACTGAAAAAGGTTGTCATGGCAGTTTACCACCTCACTAGAGATGCTAATCAATGGAGATCACTGATTCAAAACACAAAGGAGGATGATGAAGTATAAAGTATGGAATGGATGGAGCTTGAAGAAATTTTCTTAGGAAAATACTTTCCTCATGACCATAATGTTGATATAGAAAGACAATTTCTAACTTTGAGAAAAAGGAGGATGAGAAAGTCGCAAAGTATGAATCTAACTTTACTAGGTTAGCAAGGCATGATGCAGATTATATACGTAACCCGAGAAGTAAGATTGATCATTTATTTGAGGTGTTAAAAATATTTCCCCATTGAGCATTAGTCTCACAATCCTTCTCATAGTACGAAGATATTGCCTCATGTTCTATGAAGATAGAAAAATAATTCTCTAAGTCTTACGAATTTAAAGCAAAGTAAGAGAAAAATAGATCTACTAAACACTCTAGAAATGGAAATAAGGGAAATAAGGGGAAATTTAAATACCCATCCTACAGTAAATGTGGGAATAAACACCCTGGTACTTTCCTGAAGGGAATGGGTGTCTATTACAAGTTTGGTGGAAAAGGCCACCAAGCTCGTGATTGCAAGGGGAAGAAAGAGGTTGTCGATGTTGAATGATACAATTGTAGAGAAAGGGGGATTTATGTGAATAAATTTATTAAGTGTTTGAGGAACTTAACTCAGAAAAGACCAAGGGATCAAGGCCAAGATAATGCAATCACTACTGTAGAGGTTGAAGCTCTGAAAGACGGAATGGCAGGTAATTTAATGGTTTCCACAAGTTTAGAAAATGATTTATTTGATTCTGGATCATCACATTGATTCATTTCATCCCAGATTACTAATAAAATATGATATTTCCAATTTTATTTAACAAGGGATTATCATTAAAAGCTCTTAAGGGAATTTTCATTCCAAATAAGTTTTGTGAATCAGTTCCCATTAGAGAATATAAATGTTCTTTATATGCTGATCTCATCATCGTACCCATGATTGAATTTAATATAATCCTCGGTATGTATTGAATTTTGGACCATGATGTGAATATTCATTATAAGAAGAAGGAGGATTCAATTTTTGATGATGATGATAAAGAACACCTTATCTTTAGAGAAGAAACGTCACCACCTAATACTTATCTAGATCCACCCCAGTAGCTCAAAAAAATTCAATTATTTGGGAGGAAGAGAATGAAATAACTGTGTGTGAGGAAAGGAATGTTCAAATAGAGGATGTACCTATTGAGAAAGAATATTTTGATGTGTTTCTAAAAGATTTACCTAGACATCTTCCAAAATGAGAAATTGAGTTTTGTACTGACTTAATTTCTGGTTCAATGCCCATATCGAATTCCCCTTATTGAATGGCCACTTGGGAATTATTAGAACTAAAGAAAAAACTAGAGGAATTTAGTAATAACGGATTTTTTCACCCTATTGTTTCTCCATGGGGATCCCCTTTCCTTTTTGTTAAAAAGAAATATGGATCTATGAGGTTTTGCATTGACTACAAGAAGATGAAAGTTTTAGCAATAAATAACAAGTACCCCTACCTCGCATTGATACTCTATTCGAACAACTTCATTGATCTCAATACATTTCAAAGATTTACCTTCGATATAGATATCATCAGTTGTGTTTGAATAATGAAAAAATTACAAAAACATCATTTCGAACCAGGTAAGGGAATTACAAGTTCACAGTAATGCTTTTTGGATTGACTAATGCACCCTCTGTCTTAATGAATCTAAAAAATATGGTTTCCAAGGAATATCTTGATGAATTTTTAGGGGTATTTTTTGATGATATCTTGGTATATTCCAAGATCTATGAAGATCATGAAAATCACTTGTGCATTATCCTGAAGACACTTAGAAGACCTGAATCATATGGGAAGTTTCAAAATTGAGAATTCTGTCTTCAAGAGATTTTTTTCTGGGTCATATTGTCTATAATAATGGAATCTCCATTGTTCCTTCTAAGCCAAGAGCAATACATGAATGGTCGGCACTAACAATTTCAACTGAGGTACGTAGTTTTATTGGTTTAGCAGGTTATTATCAATGTTTCGTCCAGAATTTTCCCCAGTTGGCTAACCCATTAACAAAGCTCAAACAAAAAGATGTTAAATTTGTGCGGAAAAAATAGTGTGAAGAATGTTTTGAAGAACTGAAGAGAAGATTCGTGAATGCTCATATATTGACTCTACCATCAGGGAATGATGGGTTTGTTATTTATAGTGATGCTTCAAAGAAAGGACTTGGTTGTGTCCTTATGAAGAATGATAGGGTTGTTTCCTATGCATCATGACAACTAAAAGTTAATGAGAAAAACAATAATACTAATGATCTTGAGTTAGAAGCTGTAATATTTTCTTTGAACATGTGGAGACATTATCTCTATGGTGAAAATGTGAGATTTATAGTTATCACAAGATTTTGAAGTATATTTTCTCACAGAATGAACTCAACATGAGGAAAAGGATATGGCCTGGACTACTCAAGGATTATGATTGCACGATACACTACCATCTTAGGAAGCAAAATAAGTTAGATGACGATTTTATTAGAAATGATCATGGAAATTTGAACCATAAGAGAGTTGAAAAGGATCCTATATACATGGATCTAGTAAAGATGGATTTTGGAATTTCCATGGAAGGTGAAACATCAATACATTTTCAAAGGGTTTCCCAACCATATTTACTAGAAAATATAAAGAGTTCTCAGACCGGTGATGAAGAGTTTCAAAAGAAGATTAAAGATGTTAATGATGGTAGATTGAATGAAATTGTGTATGAAGATGTAATTTTGGAATTTGTGAAGAGACTTTGGGTTCCCGATATACCTGATCTAAAAAGGGAATTTTTGGATTATTCTCATTGTTCCAATTTCTACATACACCTTGGGAGCACGAAAATGCATAGAGATTTGAAGGAACATTTTTGGTGGGACAACATGAAGAGGGAGATTGCTGATTTTGTGTCCAAATGTATGGTTTTTCAACAAGTGAAAGCTGGAAGGCAACAGCCTAGACAAGTATTGAAACCTCTTCCCATACTTGAGTAGAAATGGGATAATATTACAATGGACTTTGTCATGGGACTACCAATGAATCCTAGAAGGAATGATGCAGTATGGGTCATTATTGATGTCTTACCATGTCAGCACATTATCTTGCTATAAGGGAAGATTTACCACGTGAAAGTTCAGCAAGACTATATATTAATGAAGTTGTAAGACATCGCGGAGTACCACTATAGATTGTTTATGATCGTGATCCTAAATTTAAATAAAGATTCTGGAAAAGTCTTCAGAATACCTTGAATTCTGAACTTCATTTCAGCACTGCCAACCAACCCCAAACTGATGGACAATCAGAACAGACTATTCCAACCATAGAAGACATGTTGAGATCATTCTCACTTGACTTTCGAGGTATGTGGGATCTATATTTACCTCTGGTATATTTTTCCTATAGCAATAGCTTCCATTCAACTGTTCAGATTGCACCATATGAAGCGTTATACAGAAAGAGATGTTTCACACCAACCTATTTGGATGATGTTTGCGAAAGAAAACTCATAGGATGTGAACTTTTGGAGGAAATGATGGAAAAGGTAAAGGTAATCAAAACCCACATCAATGCAGCTCAATGTAGACAGAAAAGATATGCCTATAACTGAAGGAAGGATTTGGAATTTTATGTAGGAGATTATGTTTTCATAAAGTTATCTCCATGGAATGGTGTTATACGTTTCATTAATAAGGGAAAATTGAGTCCCAGGTATATCAGACATTTAGAAATTCTAGAAAAAATTGGGGTTGTAGGTTATCGTTTGGCAATGCCGCCAAGTCTCTCCAAATTTAACGATGTGTTCCATGTATCACTATTGAGAAAATACATGCCTGACCCAATGCATGTACTCACATATGAGTAATTAGAACTGGAACCCAATATATATTATTGCGAAGAGCCTATCAGGGATCTTGATACAAGAGAACAAGTGATGAGAATCTGGATGACTCTTTTGTTGAAAATTCTATGAAGAAACCATAAGATGGAATAGGAAACATGGGAACCCGAGGAACTTATGATGAAGAACCACCCGAGTTTTTTTATATGGTAATATTCTAGAAATTTCGAGGATGAAATTATTTGAAGGAGGGGAGAATGTAACACCTCAAGATTCCACTATATGCTTCTCTTTGAATAATACAATATCGTGTGTTGTCTGCATCTTTGAGTTCTAACACACTACAACCAATAAAACTAGTCGTTATGAATAGAAAAACGTACTTTTTTAAATCTAATAAATTTTATCATTCAAAATGGACTTTATTTTTGGATTCATAATATTGAAATTAAAATATGGTGAATTTTTGGTATTTTTCTAAAAACATTCATCTTTTGATGAATAGTGAAAAATACTAAATTTTAATTAAAATCAAAATTTTTAATCATAATAATTTATAGTGGTAAATAATACTATTGATGGATGTTAAAGTATAATTAGATTATATTTTTACCATTTAATCTAATGTTGTTCATTGGATATAATTTCACATTTAAACTGAACATAAGAAAGTGTCAATCTTTTGATAGTTATTATTTCTTAAAAAGACGCTTTTGTTTTGACAACAGGAAATAATTTTAAATTAATTTCTTCCACTTCAGTGTTTATAATTTAGAAAAATGGATTCCATATTTATAATTATGAGGTCCAAATTGTGTAAATAGGTAACTTTTATTTTTAGACATTTTGAATAATTACTTCGGTAATTATTTTATTTACCATGGTTAAAGAGTAAATCTGGTAAATAAGGGAATAGAAAATAATATTATAATAATATTAAATTACCCAAAAATGTGTTCAAACTCTATTCAATGATAAATTTCCAACCATGGGATTCTTCGGGACGATTTGGGGACCCTATGGAGCCACTTGTAAGTGATAATGTCATTTTATATTACTTAAGTTAAAGTAAATATGAAAATGACATAAGCATGAATCTTTTAGTAAACCAATTTTTACATAGGGTTATATATGTTATCTATTAAACTATAAATATTCATTATAAATATTAATATATTCCCTACATAATGATATTTTATTTATAATTTTTAGACATTGAATAAATAAATTTATTTATGACACAATGATGCTGCAATATTTTCCTTTTTAATGAAAGAATCAAATAAATGGTATTTTAAATGATAAAATAAATATAATATGAAAATTTTGATGCTATACACGAATTTTATAGGTTAATATGACATTTTAAGATTTATTAAATTAATTTATTTTGAATTAATAAATTTTTAGGACTTTAACAAAAATAAATTATAAAATAGTGTCAAATTTTACATAAAGGAGTTTTTAAAACAAGTATTATATTATTAATTTATATAATATTCGTAAAAATCTATGGTCTTTCCAGATGACTTATATAATGATAAGTGTATCATTAATGAACCACTTGGGGATCTCTTGGAAGTTTATATTAATTTTATTAACCATATAATAAAAAATACAAAGAGACATGGTAAATGTCGAACTATTTAACTAAGAGATAAATCTAAAAGATAAAGTTAATATGGTTCCCCAAACTTATCTAAAAAATATTGGTTGAGTGTTTTTAAACCTATCACCACCATACACTTTTAATAATTTATTTTGGAGCCATCAGAAACCAAATATGATATTATTAAAAAATAATATTTTTAGCTTTTCCTAAGGTTCTCCTCACCCATCTTATAAAAGGGAACTCTCCCTTCCCTCAAATTAACACCTTCAATGAATTTTTTCTAAGATAAACTCTACTAAAATACCCTCTCAATTTTCCTAACTTCATCTTAGATTCATTCCTTTAGTCATAAAGCCATCATAATAATCCCTTTTGATCAAATCAAAAGGAAGAACCCGAAGAAGAGGTAAATATTTCATCACCTCTTTCATGTTCCTTTCTCCATCCACTTCCACTTTATTTGTTGTTTACATTCTAAAATAATAAATACAGTATATTCTATATACTGTGACGTTATCATAAATATTGTACAACCATATTCATCATTCTATCCATCCTTTGAATTACATGTCACCATATGTGCGTACGTACGGCTTACCGTCACCACATCGTTGTGTAATTGTTATTCAATACATTATTATCTGGATGGGTATAATAATTAAATGTAATTGATTTAAATAATAAATATTACATGATAATGATTTTATATATATGATATACCATCCCATTATATATTATTTAAATATCAAAAGAATGATATTGTCGCTTGTGCGTACGTACGGATTACCGTCTCCACTAATGTTATGAGATTCATTCCCCATCATATTCATTCACTAATAATTTTCATTTGATGATTAAAAATAATGTTTAAAGACTTAATATAATTCTTAATATGAATTAGATACATCCTATCCCTAGAAAACATTACTTACGTAACAACTCATATAAAGGAAAACGAATCTGTTAACACCTGAAATGACGATAATACTAAAATATAATTAACAAAGCAATATTAGAAGATCATATATGATATCATATTAATTTAGATTATTCTTGAATAATTTTATAACAATTATTTCATAAAAGTGGTTTACCTACCCTCGACCCAAGAAAATTACTAGGTAAGGGTTAATTTTACAATCTCTTTATTATCCGAGGTTGTTTTTAAGTAAGTATCTACTGAGACCTCTTTATCATACACATCCATGTTTCTTAAAAAATTATTCCAAAACACATTTAATTTTTAATAGAATAAAGGATAAAGTAATTTATACCCTTGTTTTACTTTTTATGAAATGGTTTCAAGGGAATCTTTATGTCATTTTGCAAACAAGGTACTCTATGACCTTTTTGACAATATTAAGGTAAGAATGTTTTTTTAACTAATACGGTGGGTGTGGATATATTACACCATTATAACAATGTCTAATATTCCCTTAAAATCTTATAAAAATATTTTTCACATATAAATGTAATCTTTTATAATTATGTAACTTTTAAATGATTTCAAAATGGAAAGAGTTATTTCGCTAAAAAGGTTTTGATTTCATCTATGTCAACATCCATTGATGGATTTTAAGTTTGGTTTAAGTTGATATATTATGATACAAAACATCCATATTATATTTATGGTTTTGTGATATGTTTGACTATGGATGTGTAATTTCATACAACTCATGGTTTATGCATATAGTATTGACAATTTTTATGGCATTTTTAATACGAATGTTTATGTTATGGTTAAACCTATTCATATGAGGGATGCATTAGACATCGTAAGTGACTGGTGGATCCCTCTATAGCTCCTTGATTCATCAATACATCTCAAGAGACAAACTACTATCTTGACACAAGGCCTTGACAGAATCATATTTGTAGTCTTGGTACAAGACCTTGACTATATGGTTATGAAAGTCTAGCATTATGCATTCCATCATTATGAAAGTGGCCATTGATATTGCATGTGATTATTCAATTAGTATAATATCCATGTGATTAAGTAAATGGAATTATTTTTATTTATCTTTTCCATATTCTGATGAAATTTATGTTGAAAAGGTTTTTGTTTTAGTTTTATACATTTCCTTAAATGTTTATACTTATTTATGAAAGTTTTCTATATATTTTTATCCTTACCGGGCATCTGAGCTCACCCCTTTCTATGTTTTATTTTTCCTAGGATGTGAAAAAGTATATTATCACTGACCTGTAGGGATAGTCTATGGGATCTTAGTGTTGTCTATGGAAACAATGTTGTTGTACTTTTCAATTTTATGATGTAATGTAATCCTTATGAATGCATCTAGAACTTCCATGGCTACTAAACTAACCGTTCATTCGAGACATGATCTTCTGTGATCATGCCAATGTTATGTAATAATGCTCTGACTCTGGGCATCTGGGGTCAGGGCATTATTGTTTTTATAAGCAGATGTTTAGTAAAAACCTTGTAATCTAGATTAAGAAAACTCTGATTAGTGAACATTACCCTAAGGTACACTTTTATGATTAGTATAGAAGAAATTTCTAGAATTTTGGTATTGCAGAGATTTTGTGAGTTTTCCAAGAAATACATCCCTGTCTGGATAGGAGCAGGTAGAGGCGGCTCTTTCATAGATGTACCTAGGGGTAAAACCAAAAAACAATGCTTTGAGCTATACTCGAACGAGAACTGGTGCACGACAACGGGCATTGTTGTACTCTTGGTTACGAAACTCCTGAGGAATATGCTTAGGATAATTCTCATTTTCATTACAAACCATTATGAATGGTTTATGAGTATATAATTCCTAATGGAAAATATTTTTATGATTATGGATTATATCCATAAACTGTTCAATTTATCTTAAGTGTTTTACAAGATTGGATTTATGTATTATGATTCATAAACTAATCTAGTTTATGACATTGTTTAGAAATGGAACCTAATTGAAGGAGTAGAAACCATATCAATGCACGCACTGCATGTAGGGATTTCCCTCCAAATCAAGAAAATTATAGGGGAGCTGGTGATGCAACTGGTGTTGATCATCTAATCACAATACTTGGACAAATCACTCAGGTTATGAATAATAATCTTGCCCGTATGAAGAACCCTGATCCGTAGTGTGGAGGATCAATGTTAGATCGCTTCATGAGGAAACAACTTCCAACATTTAAAGGGGAGATTAAAGAAATTTTCATAGAAAAATACTTTCTTAATGACCCTCGAGCGGATATGGAAAGACAATTTATGAGTCTGAGGCAAAAGGAGGATAATAATGTTGCAATGTATGAATCTGACATTACAAGGTCAGTGAGGCATGTTGTAGATTATATACGTGACCCAAGAAGTAAGATTAATCGTTTCATTTATGGGTTAAAACCATTTCTCCATTAAGAATTAGTCTCAAAATCCTTCTTGTCGTACGAAGATATTGTCTCATGTGCTATCAAGATAGACAAAAAATTCTCTTACTCTTACGACTATAATGGAAAGAAAGAGAAGAAGATATTTTTTTAACACTATGGAAATGGAAATAAGAGGAAGATGGGAAAATTTGATGATCCATCCAGCATTAAATTTTGGAAGAAACACCCCGGTAATTACCAGAAGGGAATGGGAGTCTATAACAAGTGTGGTGAAAAAGGACACCAAGCTCGTGATTTCATGTTGAGAAAGAGGTTGTCGATATTGAATGTTAAAATTGTAGAGAAATAGGGAATTATGAGAATGAATGACCTATGTGTCAGGGGAACATACCTTAGAAAAGGCCAACGGATCAAGGCCATGATTATGCTATCACTACAACTGAGGTTGAAGCTCTGAAAGGCGTAGTGGTAGGTAATTTAATGGTTTCCTAAAGTTTAGAAAATTCTTTATTTCATTCTAGATCATCGCATTATTTCATATCTTCTTAGTTTTATAAGAAAATTAGATATTTCCAATTTGATTTAATAAGGGAGTTGTCAGTAAGAACTCTTAACGGAAGTATCATTGTAACTATGTTTTATGAATCAGTTCCCATTAGAGCATATAAATGTTCTTTATCTGCTGATCTCATCATCATACCCATGATTGAATTTGATATAATCCTCGGTATATATTAGCTTTTGGACCATGATGTGAAGATTTATTGTAATAATAAAGAGGTTACAATTTTAAGATGTTGATGATAAAGAACACCTGATCTTTAGTGTAGAAATGTCACCATGTAATTCTATTAAGGATCCACCCCCAGTAGCTCAACTAAATTTGACTATTTGAGAGGAAGATAATGAAATAACTATGGGTGATTAAATGAATATTCAAATAGAGGATGCACCTATTGTGAAACAATATATTGATGTGTTTCCAGAATATTAACCTGGGCATCCTCTAGAATGAGAAATTCAGTTTTCCACTGACTTAATTCTTGGTTCAAGGCCCATATCGAAGACAACTTATTGAATGGACAATTTGAAATTAGTGGAACTAAAGAAAAAAATAGATGAATTGAGTAATAAGGGATGTATTCACACTATTGTTTCTCCATGGGGAGTCCATGTACTTTTTGTTAAGAAGAAAGATGGATCTATGAGGTCGTGCATTGACTACAGGGAGATCAATGCTACAACAATAAAGAACATGTATCCCCTACCTCGCATTGATGATTTATTCAAACTACTTCATGGAGCTCAATACGTTTCATAGATTGAACTTCAATCTGGATATCAGCAGTTGTGTGTGAAGAAGGAAGACATTTTGAAAACAACATTTCAAATCAGGTATGGGCATTATGAGTTTACAGTAATGCCATTTGGATTGACTAATGAACCCTCTGTCTTCATGGATATAATGAATAGGGTTTTCAAGGAATATCTTGATGACTTTGTATTCTTATTTATTGATGATATCTTGGTATACTCCAAGTGCTATGAAGATCATGAAAATCACTTGCGCATTATCCTAAAGACTCTTAGAAGACATGAATTATATGGGAAGTTTAGCAAGTGTGAATTCTAGCTTCATGAGATTTATTTTCATGTGCATATTATCTCTAATTATGGAATATCCATTGATCCTTCTAAGACAAGAGAAATCTAGGAATGGCCAAAACTGACAAGTATAACTGAGGTATGCAGTTTTATTGGTATAGAAGGTTATTATCGTTGTTTCGTCCAGAATGTTTCCTGGTTGGCTAACCCATAAACAAAGCTCACATGAAAAGGGGTTAAATTTGTGTGGAAAAAAGAGTGTGAATAATTTTTTGAGGAACTAAAGAGAAGATTAGTCAATGCTCCTATATTAACTCTACCATCAGGGAATGATGGGTTTGTTATTTATAGTGATGCTTCAAAGAAAGGACTTGGTTGTGTCATTATATAGAATGATATGGTTATTGCCTATGAATCACGACAGCTAAAAATTCATGAGAAAAACCATCCTTCTCATGATCTTGAGTTACCAACGGTAATATTTTCTTTGAAGATATGGAGACATTTTCTCTATGGTGAAAAATGTGAGATTTATATTGATCACAAGAGTTTGAAGCATATTTTCTCATAGAAATAACTCAACATGAGGAAAAGGAGATGGTTTGAACTACTCAAGGACTATGATTGCACGATACACGACCACCCAGGGAAGGAAAATAAGGTGGTCGCTACTTTGATTAGAAAGGAACATAGAATGGGAATCACCATGGAAGTTGAAACATCAATATATTTTATTATGTTTTCCAAAACATCTTTACTAGAAAGGATAAAAAGTTCTCAGACTGGTGATGAAGAGTTTCAAAAGAAGATTAATGCAGTGAATAATGGGACATTGAGCAACTTTGTGTTTAAAGATTGAAATTTGATATTTGGGAATAAACATTGTGTTTTTGATATACATGATCTAAAAAGTGAATTGTTGGATGATGCTCATAGTTCCAATTCTTCTATACACCCTGGAAGCACCAAAATGTATAGAGATTTGAAGGAACAGTTTTGATGGGATAACATGAAGAGGTAAATTGCTGATTTTTTGTCAAGATGTATGGTTTGTCCACAAGTGAAAGCTGGAAGGAAATATCCTAGAGTATTCTTGCAACATATTCCCATACCTTAGTGGAAGTGGGATAATATTACAATGGACATTTTCATGGGACTACCAAATACTCCTAGAAGGAACGATGCAATATGGGTCATTGTTGATCATCTTACCAAGTCAACGCATTTTCATTCTATAAGGAAATATTTACCACTTGAACATTTCGAAATAATATATATTAATGAACTTTTAAGACTTCATGGAGAACCACTATCGATTTATTCTGATCGTTATCCCTATTTTACATCAAGATTCTATAAAATTCTTTAAAAATCCCTAGATAATGAACTTCGTTTGAGCACTGCCCACCACCCCAAAACTGATGTACATTCAGAACAGACTATTCAAACCATAAAATACATGTTGAGATCATTCTCACGTGACTTTCAAGGTATGTGGGATCAATATTTACCACCGGTAGAATTTTCCTATAACAATAAATTCCATTCAAGTGTTCAGATTGCACCATATAAAGCGTTATACGGAAAGAGATGTCGCACACCAACCTGTTGGGATGATGTTGGAAAAAGAAAACTCATAGGCCTAGAACATGTGGTGGATAGAATGGAAAAGGTAAAGGTAATCCAAACCCACATCAAAGCAGCTCAACGTTGACAGAAGAGCTATGTCGATAACCAAAGGAAGGATTTGGAATTTCATATAAAAGATCATGTTTTCTTGAAGGTATCTCCATGGAAAGTTTTTATACGTTTTTGTAAGAATCGAAAATTGAATCCCAGATACATCTTACATTTCAAAATTCTAGAATGAATTGGGGCTATATCTTACTGTTTGGAAATGTCCCCAAGTATTTCCAAAGTTCACGATGTGTTCCACGTATCACTGTTGGGAGAATACATGCCTGACCCTACACATGTACTCACCCATGATGAATTAGAACTTGATCCTAATATGCCTTATTGTGATGATCCTATCAAGGTTCTTGATACAAGAGATAAAGTGCTGAGAAACCGGATGACTTGACAGGTAAAAGTTCTATGGAGAAACCATAACATGGAAGAGGCAACATGGGAAACCGAGAAATTTATGATGAAGAACCACCCGAGTCATTTTATGTAGTAATATTCTAGAAATTTTGAGAAGAAAATTATTTATAGGAGGGGAGAATGTAACACCCTAGACTTCCATGGTATTCTTCTTTTTTAATAATATAATAGCGTGTGTTATACACAACTTTGAGTTCTGACACACCACAACCAATCAAACTAGCAATTATGAATAGTAAAACCCTCTTTTTAAAATATTATAAATTTTATCTTTAAAAATGCACTTTATTTTTTTATTTTTAATATCAAAATTATCTTATGGTGAATTTTTTGTATTTTTCTGAAAACATTCAAATTTTGATGAATAGTGAAAAATACTAAATTTTAATTAAAAACAACTTTTTTAATTGAAATAATTTAGATGGTTAATTATAATATTGAGTAGTTTTAAAGTATAAATAGATTATATTTTTACCATTTAATCCAATTTTGGTCATTGGACGTAATTTCACATTTAAACTAGATATAAGCAAGTGCCAATCTTTTGATAGTTATTATTTCATAAAAATGCGCTTTTTGTTTTGACAACGGAAATTAATTTTAAATTAATTTCTTCCAATTCTGTGTTTTGAATTTAGAAAAATGGATTCCATATTTATAATCAGGAGGTCCAAATTGCGTAAATAGTTATCTTCTATTTTTAGACATTTTGAATAATTACTTCGTTAAATATTTTATTTACCATGGTTAAAGAGTAAATCCGATAAATAAGGGTAAAAAAATAATATTATAATAATATTAAATTAACCTAACACATATAATAAACCTATTGGATGATACATATCCGACCATGGTCATCTTTGGGTCGATTTGGGGACCCCATGGATCCACTTTTAAGTGATAATTACACGTTATATTAATTAAGTAAAAGTAAATACAAAAATGACATAAGCATATATCTTTTAGTAAACCAATTTTTACATAAAGTTATATATTTTATCTATTAAAATATAAATATTCATTAGAAAGATATAAATATTTCCTACATAATGGTATTTTATTTATAATTTTTATACATTTAATAATGAAAATTATTTATGACACAATGATGATGCAATATTTTTAAAATTAATGAAAGAATCAAATAAATGGTCTTATAAATGATAATATAAATATAATTTGATAGTTTGGATTCTATAAACTAATTTTATAAGTTAATATGACATTATTTATTGATTAAATTAGTTTATTTTGAATTAATAAAGTATTTAAGACTTTAAAATAAATCAATTATTAAATAGTGTCAAAATTGACATAAAGAAGTTTTTTTAAAAAATATTATATTATTAATTTATATAATATTCCAAAAAATATAAGGTTCATCCAAATGAATTCTATATTGATAGGTGTATCATTAATGTACCTCTTTGGGTTCACTTTTATGTTTTTACTATGTTTATTAAGCATATAATAAAAAATACAAAGAGACTTGGTAAATGCCAAACTATTTAACTAAGAGTTAAATATAAAAAATAAAGCTAATATGGTGACCCAAACTTTTCTAAAACCTATAGTTTGAGTGGTTGGCGACCTTTACCCACCTTATCCTTTAAATAATTCATTTTTATCCATTAGAAACCGAAAATTATTTTATTATAAAATAATATTTCTAGCTTTTCCTAAGGTGCCCCTCACCCATCTTATAAAAGGGAACCCCCTCCCTAAAATTCACACTTTTAAAGCCTTTTTCCTCAGAAAAATTCGGCCCAAATACCCTCTCAACTGTCCTATCTTCATACTGGAGGAATTCCATTAGTCAGAAATCCAACCTAAGGATCCCTTTCGATAAAATCAAAAGAAATGACCTGAAGAAGAGGTAAATATTTCATCACCTCTTTCATGTTCCTTTCTTCTTCCACTTCCTATTTATTTTTTTATCCATTATAATATAATAACTCCAATATCTTCTATATACTATTATGTTATTATAAATATGGTACAACCATATTCATCATTTTATCCATCCTTTGAATGGAATGTCACTATACTAGCATACGTATGGCTTACTGTCTCCACGTCATGGTGTAATTGTTATTAAATACATTATTATTTGGATGGGTATAATAATGATGTTTAATCGATGTAAATAATAAATATAACATGATAATTATTATGTATATATGATATACCATTTAATTATATTTTATTGAAATGTCAAAAGAATGATATTGTTGCTCGTGCGTACGTACGATTTACTGTCTCCACGAACGCGATGAGATTTATTCCCCATCATATTCATTCAAAATAATTTTCATTTGATGATTAAAAATAATGTTTTAAGACTAAATATAATTCTAAATATGAATAAGAAACATCTTATACATAACAAGCATTACTTATGTAACAAAACATATAACGGAAAATGAATCAGTTAACACCCGAAACGACGATAATAATAAAATATCATTAACAAACCAATATTAAAATATCATATATGATATCATATTATTTTATATAGTTATCTAATAATTTAATAACAATTATTTCACCATTATACATGAGGTTAACCTACCCTTGACTAAGGAAAGATAAGGGTTAATTTTACAATCTCTTTATTATCCGAGGTTGTTTTTAAGTAAGTATCTATCGGGACCTCTTTATCATAGACATCCATGTTTCATAAAAATGAATTCCAAAACATTTTTACTACTTACTATACTATGGGTTAAAGTCATTTATACCCTTGTTTGAATTTTTATAAAATGGTTTGAAAGGAATATTTCCGTTGTTTTCCAAACAAGGTACATTATGACCTTTTCGACAAAATTAAGGTAAGAATGTTTTTTTAACTTATACAAGAGGTGCAGCTATATTACGCCATTATAACAACGTTGAAGATTCCCTTAGAATATAATAATATTATTTTCAAATATAAATGTTATCTTTTATAATTATGTTACTTTTAAATGATTTCAAAATAGGAAAAAATATTTTTTTCTAAAAAGTTTTTGATTTCATCTATGTCAACTTCCTTTGATGGATTTTAAGATTGTTTGAAGTTGATTAATTATGGTACAAAAAATGTATATTGTATTTAAGGTTTTGTGATATTTTTTACTGTGGATGTATTATTTTACACCATTCATGGTTTATGGATAAATTATTGACAATTCGTATGCCAATTTTAATATGAATGTTTATGTTATGTTTAATCCTTTTTGTAAGACGAATTAATTAGACTTAGTAAGTGACGTGTTGAACCCAATATAGCTCCTCGATGAATCGGTAGGTCTCAGGAGACAAACTAGTGTCTTCGCACAATCCCTTGACAAAATCTTATTTGTAGTCTTGGCATAAGGCCTTGAGTATGTGGGTATGAAAGTCTGGCCTCATGCATTCCATCATTATGAATGTGGCTATTGATATTGCATGAGATTATTTGAGTAGTAGAATATCCATGTGAGTAAGTAAATGGAATTATTATCATTTATTTTTTCCATATTATGATGAATTTTTTGTTTAAAATGTAACGCCCCGACCCCAGCTACCCAGAGTCGGTGCATTAGTTTGTAACATTGGCATGATCACAAAAGATCAAGTCTCGAAAGACCGATTAGTTTAGTAGCCTTGGAAACACTAGATACATTCATAAATGTTACATTGCATCACAAAGTGAAAAAACTATAATAACATAGTCTACATAGTCCACACTTCTATCCTCTTCGGACTATCCCTGTAGGTCATTCATAAAATACTTCTTCACATCCTGGAAAATATTAAAACATTGAAAGGGGTGAGCTCAGATTCTCAGTAAGGATAACAATATTGCGGAAGATTTCATAAATAAACATTAACATTTAAGGCAATGTATAACTAAAACAAAATCCTTTTAAACATGAACTTCAACATAATATGACAAAAGTAAAATGAGATAATGCCATTTACTTATTCACATGGATATTCTACTGGTCGAATAATCACATGCAATATCAATAACCACTTTCATAATGATGGAATGCATAATGCCAGACTATCATAACCACGTAGCCAAGGCCTCGTTCCAAGACCACAAATAAGATTTTGTCAAGGCCTCGTGCCAAGACACTAGTTTGTCTCATGAGACCTACCGATGCATCGAGGAGCTATAGCGGGCTCCACCCGTCACTTATTAAGTCCAATGCATTCCTCATATGAATAGGTTTAAACATATCATAAACCATAACATAATCGTATCACATAAAACATGCATAAAGGAAACATAAAATTTCTACATTTCAATCACAAGATATCAATACAACACATTGATATAATAAAAACACTTTCAAAACCATTTTCAATACCAAAATACAAGAAAGTTAAAACTTTGTATTTATTTTTCATTAAAAAAAGTTATGGCTTGTAGAGGAAGCCGAAAATCAAATAATAGTCACGGCGGCGGAGAAGTCGTTGTCGCCTCATACCTACGGCAAGAAAACATTCCTTTTTGTCGTTTAGTAAAATGCTTCGTATAAAAAATATTCCTTTTGCATAAATGTAAAAGTCAAAGGGGTTTATACACCGTATAAAAGAAAGTTGTGTATAAAATAAAATATGCCTCAATGAAAGGAGATTGAGGCGAAGTCCCATACAAAGACCATTTTTAAAATAAAATAGATATACTATGCGTATTCACTATAAGTACACATAAATAAAGTACAAATACAAGATATGACATAATAATATAATGACATAATTTGAAAGTAGGAGATTAACCCAAAGAATGGAAATTGGGTTAAGAAATTCCCTTACCTTGCGTCCTGTCCTGACTCGACCGTTCTTTAAACTCCTGAATAATAAACTAGAGTTAATTTATATTTACTTAAGAACCTTTTTCATGTTCATTATTCCTTTTATATCCCTTATTACCATGTTATGAACATTATTTAATTATTTAAGTT
This sequence comes from Viscum album, assembly GCA_963277665.1. NCBI lineage: Eukaryota > Viridiplantae > Streptophyta > Magnoliopsida > Santalales > Viscaceae > Viscum > Viscum album. Next base: position 1,225,891,003 of record OY728159.1, read on the forward strand.
AATAACGGTCGTTTTGTCGATCTTTGGTACTTGAGTCAAAAATAAACTTCTTATAATTACAAGTTGTTCATGTGGTGAAATATCCATTATATCCAGAATTAAATTCATGATTTAGATATCATATATATCATATATATACAGTATATACATTCATTCATAATGTCACGTAACATTTAGAGGTAAGAAATGAAATGCACCGTTCATGGAGACGGTAAGCCGTACGTACGCATGAATGCTACTTTCATTTCTATTTCGTATTTAATGGAATGAAATCATAATTATATAAATTTATAATATAATTACAGTATAATATAGTGTATAATACCATTTAATCCATCCTTTATACATCCCACATATGGCATTAACGATTCAAATCATTTTGAGGGGGCGGTAGTCCGCACTTCCTAAAATGAAATTATCGCATTTTACCCATAATGGAAATCATAAAGTATGACATAAATGAGAAATACAGAAGCATAAGTAAAACATAAACATATTTTATATCATATATAAATATAGTGACATCTTAATGGCCACCTCTGAAGGTGTTATATGAGTGTTGAACTATCATCGTTTCGTGAGGCAGAAATTCGCCATCCACAGAAACTGTATGTTCTTTAACCATTAGATGTAGGTGTGTGTAAGTGTATCTCGAATACTTCTTATAAAAACATCCTAGTATATTGAGGATACTGGTTTTGTTACAAAAGAAATGAATAAAAAGAGTTTAGGGGGTTGGAGAAGAAAAATAAAACAAAACAACATTAGAGAAGACATTACCTCAAAATCGGGTAACTCTTTTTGATTTGAGCCAAAGGCTTCCTTGGGAAGAGTTCTGCCCAAAGTGAGGATTCTAGGAGTAAGAGGGGGAAGTTGGGAGAGTATTTGGGCAGAGGTTGGCCGAGCCAAATGGCTTGAAGGTGTGAATAAGGTGGGAGAGGTGGGGGCCTTTTATAAGTGGAGAGGAGGGGCTCTTTTGGAAAGATTGAAATGTTACATTATTACACAATTCTTTTCGGATTATAAAGGTCCCACACTTATATAATTCGTGTCTAAGGTGATAAGGGTTTGAAATCTACCCATCCAATAGTCTTTGTACAAGTGTAAGCTTTGTATTTTACATTATCTTTTCATTTTATTAAAATCGTTAAATAATGAGATCATCGCTGCATCATAATGTTGTCATAAATAATTTAATTTATATAATGTCTAAAAATTATAAAAAAAATACTATGATGTAGGAAATCTTTTTATATTTCTAATTAATATTTATAGTCAAAATTTGGACTTGTGTAACCCCACTTAAAAACTGTTTTAGTAAAACAACTCATGTTTGTGTCAATTTAATTTTCACATTAAATAAATATATATTAATGTCATTTTCCAACCAATGTGGCTCCATGGGGTCCTCAAGTTGACCCATGGGTTGTCTTTGTCGGCCATGACTCATCCAATAGGAGTAGGACAAGTGTCAAGCTCATATCATATTTTTAAAACATTGTTTTTACCTTAAACTACACTAATTACCTCTAATCGCGATTAAGAACTTAAAAGTTACTATTCACCAAAAAATTATTTTAATCTCATTGAACCACATTTTACTTCTTAATGAAAACCATGTATGTCGGATTTTTGAAAATCAAATCACAGAAGTGGTAATATTTCATTTAAACGAAAAATCAGTTATTTAACTACCACTTAGTGGTTTCACTATTCATCAAAAATTAAAGTTTTTCAGAACAATGCCAAAATTTCACCATAAGCTCTAATTGATATTCCGAATTCAAAAATGATGTCTATTTTACAAAATTCCGAACATATAAGTTGCATTAATTAATTTTATAATTAATTCCCACTGTTACAACAAATAGCGTGTTTTTAAGAAACAATTTATATCAAAAGATTGGCAATTGTTTATGTCCAATTTCAATGTTAAATTAATTCTAATGACCACCATTGGATAAAATGGTAAAAATATATTCTAATTATACTTTAAAACCACTCAATATTATAAATTATCACTATAAATTATTTTGATTAAAAAAGTTATTTTAAGTATTTTTCACTATTCATAAAAATTTCAAAGTTCTCAGAAAATTACAAAAAATTCAACGTAGGCTAATTTCGACATTCCGAATCCAAAAATGAAGTCCATTTTAAAATATAAAATATATATAATTTCAAAAGGTGGTTATTACTATTCATAACGGCTACTTTGATTAGTCGCGGTGTTTTAGAACTCGAAATTGCGTATAATGCAAGCTATTGCATTATTGAATGAGAAGCGTATCGTGGAAGCTCGGGGTGTTACATTCTCCCCTCCTTCAATAAAATGCGTCCTCACAATTTGAAATTTTTCTTTGAAAGTAAAAGGTTGAAAAGAGAAAATACCTTTCAGGAAAACCCACATCGGAAATAAGATTAATAAAATTTAGCCTTAATAAGAGGGAAAGGGAAGTGAAAAAGTCACCACCCAATTATGATATCGATTAGGAGAACATTGGTGGAAATTAAAGACATAGAATTGGAGGAAAAATGTAAATATTTTTAGGGAGTGATTGAGGTCATCAATCACAATCAACTGTCAAATTGAGGGCCTCAAAGACTTCAATCTATGTTGATTTAAAATATCATCAGTTCAACAAGGCATAAGGTATTAGGATAACACATTTTTTGTTTTAATATCCCTTTACTAAAGTTTAAGAATTAATTTATTCATTGAATAAGAGATAGGTATATATATATTTATGCTTGACAATTAGAGTTTCAACCTTCAACTCATCTTTCACTCAAAAAGATAATAGAACTAAAAAATATTATACTTATACTAATTGTATAAGGTTCCAAATGTTAACACATACCATTTAGATTAGTAAAATTATTTTGTAATAACTGGTGACTTCCTGTAGACTAGTGGTAGCAAATAAAGGCCTGTCTCACTATGATTGTGGGTTCGATTCTTGCAGCTTTGTCCGACGCGACGGGTTGTGCCCCACCCTGCAGGTTGTCCTTTTCCTAAAACTATAGTATCATAATATTCCAAAAATAATCTTCATAAATGCTTTAACCTTAAACAATACTATCCAAAGATCAACTTAATCCACTCCAACCTTTATAGTTATCCAAAATACCTCCGTCCAGACTTTCTCTAAAAGTTCTCTAAATTCCAAAATCAATTGTAACATCAGATTCCCCAAACAAAGAAAAGTTTCTCTTATTGTCACATACTAAAAATATGATTACCTTAATCATATTACCTTAATCAAAAATTACTGCAGTACAATCTTTATATATATCACATTATTCTTATAACCAGAATATAATCCTTGAGTCCAAAAGCACCAATACATTAATTATTCCGCTTCAACTGTAGTCACATCATAAGATTGGCTTTGATCCCTTGGCCTTTTCTGAGGTAAGTTTCCTTGACGCTTAGGACATTCATTTGCATAATTCCCCATTTCCCTACAATTTTAGCATTCAACATTGACAGCCTCTTTCTTTCCCTTGCAATCACGAGCCTGGTGACCCTTTTCTCCACATTTATAACAAACTCCCATTCCTTTTAGGCACGTACCAGGGTGATTCTTCCCACAATTATCACATAATGGAAAATCCTTCGTTCCCTTTTTCCCTTTATCTGTCTCTTGTTCCCCCGTTCTCTTCTTCTCTTGATTTACTTTTTTGTCATAAGACTTAGAGAATTCCTTTTCTGTCTTGATAGCACACGAGACAATATCTTCGTATGATGAGAAGGATTGTGATACTAAAGCTCGACGGAGAAATCGTTTTATCCCATCAAAGAAACGATCAATCTTACTCCTTGGGTTACGTATATAATCGGAAGCATGCCTCGCTATCCTTGTAAAGTTAGCCTCATACTTTGCGACATTCTCATCCTCCTTTTGTTTCAGACTCAGAAATTGCCTTTCCATATCTGCTCGATGGTCGCGAGGAAAGTATTTTTCTAAAAACAGATCTTTGAACTCCCTCCATTCCATATTTGATACTTCATCATCTTCCTTAATGTTTTGAATCAATGACCACCATTGATCAGCATCTCCAGTGAGGCGATAAACTGCCATGATAACTTTTTCCCTTTCACTGCTCCCCAAAGCCTGAAATATTTTCTCTAGGGAATTTATCCATTGCTCGGCTACTAAGGTATTTGTACTTTCATTGAACGTTGGTGGTTGTTTCCTCATGAATCGATCTAACATTGATCCTCCATGTTGCGGATCAGGGTTCTCTATATGAGTAAGGTTATTATTCATTACCTGAGTAAGTTGTCCCAGTATGGTGACTAGCTGATCGGCACCAGTTTCATCACTAGCCCCACTATAATTATCTTGATCAGGAGGGAATTCACTACATGGAGTGCGTGCATTGATACAGTTTCCATTTCTTCCACTAGGCGCCATTTCTAAACAATTGCATAAACTAGATCAGTTTATGAATCAAAATACATAATCCCATACTTATAAAACACTTAACATAAATTGAACTATTTATGGATATAATCCATAATCATAAAAATGTTTTCTTTGAGGAAGTATATACTCATAAACCCTTCATAATGATTTGTAAAGAAAATGAGAGTTATCCTAAGCATATCCCCCGGGAGTGTCGTAACCAAGAGTGCAGCAAGGGCCGTTGTCGTGCACCAGTTCCCGTTCGAGTCTAGATCAAAGCAGTGTTTTCGGGTTTTACCCCTAGGAACATCTGTGCCAGAGCCGACTCTACCTGCTCGTATCCAGACAGGGATGTATTGCTTGGAAAACTCACAAAATCTCTACAATACCAAAATTCTAGGAAGTTCTTCTATACTAATCCTCAAAGTTCATCTTAGGTCTACGTGCTCTAATCAGAGTTTATCTAAATCTAGCTTCCAAGGTTTGTACTAAACTTCCTCTGATACCAACTGTAACGCCCCGACCCCAGCTACCCAGAGTCGGTGCATTAGTTCGTAACATTGGCATGATCACAAATGATCAAGTCTCGAATGACCGATTAGTTTAGTAGCCTTGGAAACACTAGATACATTCATAAATGTTACATTACATCACAAAGTGAAAAAACTATAATAACATAGTCTCCATAGTCCACACTTCTATCCTCTTCGAACTATCCCTGTAGGTCATTCATAAAATACTTCTTCACATCCTGGAAAATATTAAAACATTGAAAGGGGTGAGATCAGATGCTCAGTAAGGATAACAATATTGCGGAAGCCTTCATAAATAAACATTAACATTTAAGGCAATGTATAACTAAAACAAAAGCCTTTTAAACATGAACTTCAACATAATATGACAAAAGTAAAATGAGATAATGCCATTTACTTATTCACATGGATATTCTACTGGTCGAATAATCACATGCAATATCAATAACCACTTTCATAATGATGGAATGCATAATGCCAGACTATCATAACCACGTAGCCAAGGCCTCGTGCCAAGACCACAAATAAGATTTTGTCAAGGCCTCGTGCCAAGAAACTAGATTGTCTCATGAGTCCTACCGATGCATCGAGGAGCTATAGCGGGCCCCACCCGTCACTTATTAAGTCCAATGCATTCCTCATATAAACAGGTTTAAACATATCATAAACCATAACATAATCGTATCACATAAAACATGCATAAAGGAAACATAAAATTTCCACATTTCAATCACAAGATATCAATACAAAACATTGATATAATAAAAACACTTTCAAAACCATTTTCAATACCAAAATACAAGAAAGTTAAAACTTTGTATTTATTTTTCATTAAAAAAAAGTTATGGCTTGTAGAGGAAGCCGAAAATCAAATAATAGTCACGGCGGCGGAGAAGTCGTTGTCGCCGCATACGTACGGCAAGAAAACATTCCTTTTTGTCGTTTAGTAAAATGCTTCGTATAAAAAATATTCCTTTTGAATAAACGTAAAAGTCAAAGGGGTTTATACACCGTATAAAAGAAAGTTGTGTATAAAATAAAATATGCCTCAATGAAAGGAGATTGAGACGAAGTCCCATACAAATACCATTTTTAAAATAAAATAGATATACTATGCGTATTCACTATAAGTACACATAAATAAAGTACAAATACAAGATATGACATAATAATATAATGACATAATTTGAAAGTAGGAGATTAACCCAAAGAATGGAAATTGGGTTAAGAAATTCCCTTACCTTGCGTCCTGTCCTGACTCGACCGTTATTTAACCTCCTGAATATTAAACTAGAGTTAATTTATATTTACATAAGAACCTTTTTCATGTTCATTATTCCTTTTATATCCCTTATTACCATGTTATGAAAATTATTTAATTATTTAAGTTAATAACGGTCGTTTTGTCGATCTTTGGTACTTGAGTCAAAAATAAACCTCTTATAATTACAAGTTGTTCATGTGGTGAAATATCCATTATATCCAGAATTATATTCATGATGTAGATATCATATATATCATATATATACAGTATATACATTCATTCATAATGTCACGTAACATTTAGAGGTAAGAAATGAAATGCACCGTTCATGGAGACGGTAAGCCGTACGTACGCATGAATGCTACTTTCATTTATATTTCGTATTTAATGGAATGAAATCATAATTATATAAATTTTTAATATAATTAAAGTATAATATAGTGTATAATACCATTTAATCCATCCTTTATACATCCCACATATGGCATTAACGATTCAAATCATTTTGAGGGGGCGGTAGTCCGCACTTCCTAAAATGAAATTATCGCATTTTACCCATAATGGAAATCATAAAGTATGACATAAATGAGAAATACAGAAGCATAAGTAAAACATAAACATATTTTATATCATATATAAATATAGTGACATCTTAATGTCCACCTTTGAAGGTGTTATATGAGTGTTGAACAATCATCGTTTCGTGAGGCAGAAATTCGTCATCCACAGAAACTGTATGTTCTTTAACCATTAGATGTAGGTTTGTGTAAGTGTAGCTCGAATCCTTCTTATAACAACATCCTAGTATATTGAGGATACTGGTTTTGTTACAAAAGAAATGAATAAAAAGAGTTTAGGTGGTTGGAGAAGAAAAATAAAACAAAAGAACATTAGAGAAGACATTACCTCAAAATCGGGTAACTCTTTTTGATTTGAGCCAAAGGCTTCCTTGGGAAGAGTTCTGACCAAAGTGAGGCTTCTAGGAGTAATAGGGGGAAGTTGGGAGAGTATTTGGGCAGAGTTTGGCCGATCCAAATGGCTTGAAGGTGTGAATAAGGTGAGAGAGGTGGGGGCCTTTTATAAGTGGAGAGGAGGGGCTCTTTTGGAAAGATTGAAATGATACATTATTACACAATGATTTTCGGATTCTAAAGGCCCCACACTTATATAATTCGTGGCTAAGGTGATAAGGGTTTGAAATCTACCCATCCAATAGTCTTTGGACAAGTGTAAGCCTTGTATTTTACATTATCTTTTCATTTTATTAAAATCGTTAAATAATGAGATCATCGCTGCATCATAATGATGTCATAAATAATTTAATTTATTTAATGTCTAAAAATAATAAAAAAAATACTATGATGTAGGAAATCGTTTTATCTTTCTAATTAATATTTATAGTCAAAAGTTGGACTTGTGTAACCCCAATGAAAAACTGTTTTAGTAAAACAACTCATGTTTGTGTCAATTTAATTTTAACATTAAATAAATATATATTAATGTCATTTTCCAACCAAAGTGGCTCCATGGGGTCCCCAAGTTGACCCATGGGTTGTCTTGGTCGGCCATGACTCATCCAATAGGAGTAGGGCAAGTGTAAAGCTCATATCATATTATTAAAACATTGTTTTTACCTTAAACTACACTAATTACCTCTAATCGCGATTAAGAACTTAAAAGTTACTATTCACCAAAAAATTATTTTAATCTCATTGAACCAAATTTTACTTCTTAATGACAACCATGTATATCGGATTTTTGAAAATCAAATCACAGAAGTGGTAATATATCATTTAAACGAAAAATCAGTTATTTAACTACCACTTAGTGGTTTCACTATTCATCAAAAATTGAAGTTTTTCAGAACAATGCCAAAATTTCACCATAAGCTATAATTGATATTCCGAATTCAAAAATGATGTCTATTTTACGAAATTACAAACATATAAGTTGCATTAATTAATTTTATAATTAATTCCCACTGTTACAACAAATAGCGTGTTTTTAAGAAACAATTTATATCCAAAGATTGGCAATTGTTTATGTCCAATTTCAATGTTAAATTAATTCTAATGACCACCATTGGATAAAATGGTAAAAATATATTCTAATTATACTTTAAAACCACTCAATATTATAAATTATCACTATAAATTATTTTGATTAAAAAAGTTGTTTTAAGTATTTTTCACTATTCATAAAAATTTCAAAGTTCTCAGAAAATTACAAAAAATTCAACATAGGCTAATTTCGACATTCCGAATCCAAAAATGAAGTCCATTTTGAAATATAAAATATATATAATTTCAAAAGGTGGTTATTACTATTCATAACGTCTACTTTGATTAGTCGCGGTGTTTTAGAACTCGAAATTGCGTATAATGCAAGCTATTGCATTATTGAATGAGAAGCGTATCGTGGAAGCTCGGGGTGTTATATAAAAGGATTTTTTTTAGTTTTATGCATTGCCTTAAATATTTATGCTTATTTATGAATGTTTTCTCTATATTGTTATCATTACTAAGAATCTAAGCTCACCCCTTTCTATGTTTTATTTTTCATAGGATAAGAAGATTTATATTATGACTGACCTACATGGATAGTCTATGGGATCTCAGTGTTGTCTATGGAAACAATGTTCTTGTATTTTTTTCCATTTTCTGATGTAATGTAATCCTTATGAATGTATCTGGTACTTCCAAGGATACTTAACTAATATATCTTTCATGACTTGATCTTTTGTGATCATGCCAATGTTTTATAATAATCCACCAACTCTGGGCATCTGGGGTTGGGGAATTACATTATGTATTTACCCAATATTTTTAGTAGGTTTTCCAATAAGTGTCAGGATCACATGATCATGAAAATTCCACTTTAATGGATCTGCACGGGAAGCGCATGGTTGCAGACTAACCAGTGCAGTTTACCATGTTTAATAAATTATTTATTTAAATTATATGGAAAATTTTTATTAATTAAAAGAGTGTTTTTAATAATAATAATAATAATTAAGTTATTATTATTATTTTTGTTGTTGTTGTTTAATTAAATTAATGTTAGATATTTAATTAAATGTCAGTTGAAGAAATTAATGTGGATTTTGTGTTTATCAATGAACCAATTTAATTAAATAAAGAGTTTAAAAATTAATAAAGCACTATTTATTATTATTGGAGGTTATGGGTTGGAGTTTTTATCATTAATATCATACTAGTTATATTACAATTAAATTGGGGGGTGATGATTAAAATAAATGAAACATTGAATAATAATAAAAATGATGTTATTATTATTATTATGTTTAATTAATTAAATAAATGTTAAAATAATTTAATGTATATTTCGAGCTTTTCATTAAATGTTTTCATTTATGTTGGATTAATTGGGGAGTTTTATTATTAGTTGAAATTTTTTTATTTAATGAATATTTAATGTGGTTTTAAATGGGGTGGTTGGACTTAGTTGAAAGGTGTGTTTTATAGAACACATTAATTAGGGGGTTAATCAATGTACTATTTTTATTTAAATGGGGTGTTTTAGTTTTAATGATATAAATGGAAAAGTTAAATAATTATAATATGGATATTACCATTAATATTATTATTATGTGAATTATTATTTTTCTTAATATTAAGATTTTTTAAGTGTGAGGCTCTGTAGAAGGGAGGCGCGAACCCCCCCCCCCCCTCTTGATTTCTTCCTCCTAGATGCGACACACCTCCAGGACACCAAGCCTGGTCGTCTACACGACTTCTCTTAAATTCTCCTCCATGGTTCAAATCCCTCCTCTAGACCTCCTACTTGCAAAGCGTGAGAATTCCCATGGACAGACCTTCCTCATGTAGAATGACACACCATCCAGTGCAATGAAACACTAGGTTCATGACTCTTCTCCATAGAAAAAGCTCATCCAATGGTGCGTCATCCTCCCAGATGCAGTTCGTAGCAGCACGCGACCCTCAGATGACCCCCCTACTGTAGCGCACTTCAACCTTGAGTAGACCCATTGTAGTGCACGACGACCCCCTCTTCGGGGTTCTCCTTCCGCAATTTTTTTATCTTATTTTATCTTTGGATTTAGTCCAATTGTTCATGGTAGGATATTATTTATTAATATTATTGATCACTTTTGTGATCTGATTCTCAATTAGAACCTGATTTGGTTTTGGCTGATCATTGGGTTTTGGGATAATACCAGTTTATCATGTTATTCATCAAATAGGGTTTGTGTGTGGTTTATCGGGACCCTTTGGTCCTTGTTTTGGAATATACCACAAAGGGAAAGGTAGATAGACACTTTTCAATGTCCCGACAATGTTTTGAGTAAAGTTATATACCCGTGGTTTTGTTTCACATCATTTATTTAAGGCTTTGATAATTTATCTTAGTCTCTGGACTTGATGGTTAGGTTAGGAGATCACACTTAACCATTTTCTAGTCTCCTATTATTAATTTGGTTTTTTTAATCAATGTAGTTTGGTGCACGCGTGCGCGCGCACACACACACATATATAATGGTGTGTATTTTCAACTACAGTCCAGTTGCATCGGTTGCTACTGTATGTCGATGTGTAGAATGTTATTTTGGTTCCATACCAAGGTAGGGTCCCAAATCAATATTTCATTATTTATGTATTATATATTGTATAAATAAATTTAGAATTTTAGTTTCATTGATTATGGAACTTCTAAGTTTTCATTAAAATATTATTAAAAATAAACTGCTCATTAGTAGTAATGTCATATCCTACATGCTATGGCTTAGCTCTTCAAATGACTTCTTGATCCATCATATATATATGTTATAGAGATTCATGACACTTTTGATGTTATTAAATGGTTCTTCCCATGTGAGATAAATGAGGACTTGATCATGTCTTGGTTTTATGTATGAATATCTAATTTTGTAAAAGTGTAATGATTAAATAGTTTAATTATTTGAAAAGGGAAATATGGGTAATAAGGTAATTAATTGATGAATTAATTATTAGGTCACATGTTGGAAAAATTATAGCATTTTCTAAATATGTGGAATATTGAATATTGTGACATGTTTGGAATATAAATAAAAAACTGGAAATAATTAATGGATGGATTAATTATTACATGATAAATGGTAAATGGATAATTAGTTGATGATTTGGTTAAAGAGACATGATTTAATTAATTATTTGTTGAATTAATTAATTTTAATGTATTAATTATAGATTTTGAATTGATTGTTTGTTACGACTGTTGGCTAAGGGTACCTTTTAATGCATGTTTTCTTACTATTCATTAGGTTGTTTTGGATGGAGTTGTTTAAAAATATGATATGATGTATGATATTGTACCTAAATATCTAGGCCTTGTAAAGTATGTTTGACATGCGATGTTTATGACGTCCATGTAAATAGTTAATGTCCTTGATGAATATCTGTTTATGTGGACATGTTCAGACTTATGAATGAATTGAGATAATTAAATGTTAAGTTCATTATTTAGTTGGATTGAAAAGAATAAATCATTGTTAATTTTTTTTAGCTATTGAGATGTTGACTGGTTAATTAATTGTTGAATTATTTGATTGGTGATTTATGTTGTCAATTAGATGTCAAATTAATTAATGGATCGGATTATTAAATTTATGAATTAATTCATCGATGGTTTTGGGTTGTTATAAATGGCAGCCTAAACCAATGATAAATATATATGTATGATTGAAAAAATGTTTGCGAGATAGGTACTGATTTTCCGAATATTCATGGGGTTCGAGACATGGCGTTCTAAAGCTAGCTTGCATGAAAATTTTATATTATAGGATAGGGACTAATGCTCCAAATACTATAGAATTGGTGCCAGGTTGATGAGGAGCATACCATAAGGATGTTGGAAAACAATATGAGGAACATGAATTATTATATCAGTACTAAGACTTGGGTTTTCTTCCGAGGGAAGAGTGATTTAAGAATATATATCTCTTGTTCTATGGGTTCTGTGTTTGTGAAAATAATGGATGAACAGATTTTTAGAATTTAGTAATTGGATTGGTTTTAGATTATGATTAAAAATAGAGATCTATCCTCATATCATCCCTCACTTACCAATTAAATCTTTATTTAATTTTTTCTCCCTAATCTCTCTCTAATCAAATGATATATCAATGATCACACTCACCTAGTTTTTTTTGATTGAATATGGTAACAAAATTAACACTTTATCCCTTATTCAACTCAATCCTAGTGATTCTATATATAAAATCACTATCAGATTATCCCACTTATGACTACCCAAGGTAGAAAAATAAATTTTAGTTGTATGCATGAGTAATTATAATAATGTTAAAATTAATATTTGAATATAAACATCCATTGAAAAAATTGAGTGATTAAGTAGATAAAAATAGGTAGATTAATGAGAATAGCATGTATAAAATTAATTCATAGAATTTCTTAATCTAGAATGGGTATATTCTACTAGGATTTATTACTAATGACATACTCTGACATCAATATAAGAACTATAAAATATGAAAAAAGGAAATAAATATCAGTCACCCAAGCTTGATCAATGACCCTCCTCTTATTATTGAATAGTATTGTTCTTTTAAAAGTGGTCGAGGTTCCTCAGTCGGTTCAGTGTCCCCCACAAGAGTTTCACATTCCTTATATTCCTGCTCTATTAACTCCCATTCCTTGGAAGTATTCGTCAATTTTAGTGCATGAATCCTCCTTATTTAATTGTTTCTCCATACCTAACATAATCATTATACTGGATTCAACTAGGTTCCTATTGAATATTTCTCTTTTTTCACATTATTCCCATGAACTTCGACATTATATTTAACTTTATTATTTCTAGACCTTTCTTATATTATATATCCCTCAAATTTTCCCAAACTGTTGGAATATAATTTCATTTCAGGCTGACCATTTTTATTTTTGTATTCTATATTTTAATAAATATATTCGACCATCTTTATAAATTAACTAAGTATAAGATCAAATGAACACTCATGTAGGTGACACCTACATTGGGATATTCACACGTAAACTGGAACATTTGACACATATAATGGTCGATCTACATGTATAATGGGCATTATAAAACCTATGTAGACACTAGATGATATCTATGGAAGAAATAATTTTCCAAATTTGAATTTTGTGAAACACATGGTAAGAATCACCACACACACACATACATTAGATAAGACATATGTAGGGAATGAAATAGAAGCTACACTGTTATTACTTCTCAATTTATTATCTACCCTACACATAATAAAAATGAAATTTAAATTAAGGCATTGCCTATGCAATTTAGAATTGATTCAAAAAAGAATAAAATAAAATTTAATTCCTTTTAAAAATTAAAATATAAAACCAAGATAATAGTATAAATTCTATTTTAAATAAAATATTAAAAAAAAGTTTTAATCCATTTATTAATTGATGTATATAATTAAAAAAAGTAACTAAAATAGAATTATTATATAGATTTTATCTTGTTTATGGTTAATTATTAGTAAAAATTTTAATTTTTTTTTTGAAATATTGGATTTCATTATCATTTTTGCTTGAACATGATATTGTTTTTTATCATTCTATTTAGTTTACTAAATTTTGAATTTCAATTCAAAACACCTAATAGTGCAGTGGAGAGAATATTTTTAAAATGATAGGCAAACATGTCTTTCATATTGACAATCTTAGTCAAAAAAATTTGGTTTTTTATAATGATTGTGAATAATTGAGAGATTTTATGAAGAACTTTGTGATTAATATTGGTTTCAAAAATGAATCATTCGCACGTAAAGTTATAAAATTTTATATAAAGTATTCAATAATTTTTCAAGAGAGTATAATACTAAATTTTAGTTAAACTTTGATGAACAAAATAACAAATTATATTCAATTTCAATGAATATATATAGTTTAATTTCTTATTTTATAACTGCTGGTGGTATATGGAAAAGTTATCAATTATATATTGTGGATCTTTTAAAATCTTAAGTCTCATTTTTCTATTCGAAGGGTTTATTATAAGGAATTTAATTTTATACTTGCAGAAAATGATTCCAAAATTAATTATAGGTTAATTACAATAATATGTTCTTAAAATCACTTGGATAGAATGAATTATTAGATGATCGTCTTATAGGAAGAGTATTTGAAATACTTATAAAGGTATGGGAATCTAAGAGTGATGTGATTAATGATACATATAATATTACAAAGTTATGTCTTGATGATTTGATTGGAAATTCAATGCTATATGAAATTCACTTAAAGAGAGACACATATAATGAATTGATGAAAAATGGAGTACCTTTCCTATTTATTAAATATTTCGATTATACAGTATATAATAATAATATAAGTACATCCAATGATTATAGACATATTGATCTATGCAGAAGTGAAATAGCCTTATATTATAAAATAATGAATGAATACAAGTGAAATAATAACATTAGTATATATTACTTGGTGATATAATTCATTGTTATGATAAGAAAGAATCATTCTAGATATTTTATCTGAATATATAAATCTTGGCCATACTCGACTCGATTTTAAAATTTTAAAATGGGTGATATAAATCCTTGATATAAATATTCTAATAGAAATGGAAAGATAAATTTGAATTTACCGACTACATATTGTTCTAGTGAATAAGATACAAATTCCGTCAGTTCAGAAGAGGATAGCAATGATAGTAAAAAAGATCACTAGTATTTTTTGGATAATTTCCCTATATTTAAAAAATGATTCATGGGAAATTGAATTCACAAGACCTTGTTAATCTGAATCTTGATTAAAAATGTTTCTATAATGAAATTGGTGGTCAAAGATTGAGTGGAGATGAATTTTATGATCATATTATTAAAAATATAACCTTATATGTGTCTTGTCTTTTAAATAGATATAATACTGTAAAATGTAATTTTGTGAAATTTAATGATCAATTATATGTACATACTGAAAATTAAAATGAACTTATTATCAAGTATGTTTAATGAATGAAATAATATTTTATAACATTATGATAATTTTCTAAATATAATAGTATGAATGAAAACATAAATTTTATGTTGGATGATTTGAAGAATAAATGGACCAATGTTAACACTAACAAAAATGAAATCAATTTATTATATAATCCTAAGATCATTATATGTTTGATGATTGAAAATTGAAAATGTTTTACAATAAATGAAAATATACTGAAGAAAAAAATGGATTTATTAAATTAGATTAATATTTTTAAATCCTAAACAAACTAATGATAAGATTTACCATTGAATGAAAATGGTTTGAGAAAACGAATTAGTAGTAAATTTCTAGAATATACTCAATTGCATTTAGAAGTAAATCCATTGGATATTTTACATATATATCAAATTACATTGCGTGAATTCATGAACACTTTTTTGAAATTTTCCAAAGATGAGGCTATTTGAGAAAGAATTTTCATATAAAAAAATTCAATATTTCAAAATATATAGAGATATTATTTTAAAGGAATTGGATGCTTATGAGTATAAAAAGTTGAAAATAGCTTAAGTTATAAAGATTATTTTTGAAAATAAAAATTGAACTAATATGGTCTATCTTCCAATGAATTAAATTTTGAATAAATTAATTTACATCATACCTTCAACTAAATACCTTTGACCAGTACGTAGTAAAAAATTTTAATTTTACAATAATATACATCATTTTTCATTTAAATTGTTTTAAGTATCAAATAGTTTATTTTTTTCTTAATATAATAATTTAAGTCCATTAATTTTGGTGGAGATAGGGTTTTATGTTTTTAACAAACTTATTAAACTATAAACCAATAATTAACAATGATTTTGGTCTTTAGATAAATCTACCTAGACCAATATTCCAAAGAATATGATCATGCCGATTTATGATATGATAAAATACTATAAATTTTGTCTTTTTTTATGTTATTAATATTTGAAATAACATTAATATTACTTAAAATTGATATTGATGTTGTTTTTAAACGAAGATGATTATCATTATGAAATAGAAACCTTATAAAATTGAAACTATAAATCCTGCAAAAAATAATTAATGAGTTGTATTTTTGGGAAACTATATGGAACATCCAATATGGTGTGAAATAATATTGGTGTTGGAGAAATTCTGAAACCAATAAAAGTTTTTAGACCAAAATTTAGGTGTATGTATTCAATATTGGGCCATATCAAAGGATTTTTGTTTATTTTATAGTGATGTTCATTTTCTGATTTGGTGGAAAAAGAATATAATGAGTGGAATTACCCTTAGGTCATTAATTAATTTTATTAAAATATGATATTCATAGAGGTCGATGATGCAAATATAGAATTATTTACCATATTAAAGAAACCAATGTTCTTTACCAAGGAGATATTTTTAGAGCTCTGGGAACTACTATTAGTAGGGGAGTTGTTTCTTATCACAAAAAAACATCATGTTGTTAATGGATCTTCTTAGAGATTTACGGAAAGAAATATTTTGTTTCAACTTAAAAAAAGTTCATATGATGATATAAATTACACTAAATGTTTTAATTGTGTTTTAATTTGCTTCGTCCTTTATTATTTCCAAGGAAATTTAACCACCAGAAAGTGAAAATTCATGATATCATTATGTTATAATTTCCTATAACATTGTGGAAGTTGAATCATTTCATTTTATTTAGTATAATCAAATATATCAAGATATAATGGTGAAGAAAGATATTTTTCTATTTTCTCATATTTTTAAAAGAGATTTTGTAAATATTCTAATAGAGAAGGTATTTGATAATGTAGATAATATTGAAGTGGATTAGGATAATGTGATTAGTGATTAGATAATTTACCTGATCATTTTTACTCACAAATTTTTTAGAAATAATATTATTATGAAGTTATTATAGGTTAATTATTTGGTTACCTACAAATCTAATAAAATTAAAGTTGTGCCGAAATTTATAATGATTTCATGAAGATGAAAGAAATAACGAGGATATTTATGATAAATATAAATCATCAGATAAGAATAATCATAAAGAAGTTGATTACAAAGAATATTTTTCTACTGATTCTTAGGATTGACATTTTAGAAACATATAGGGTATTATGAATGGAAACGTATAAATAAGTATGTAAGAAGAACTAGGAATGAGTGAATTTAAATACTGCCTTTGGATTGGATAAAGAAAAAGCTAAATATTTTATGGAGGAGACTCATCATAATTAATTCAAGGAGATGAAAAAAAAGACAAACTCATATAATATGATTGATTGTGAGGTAGAATACTTCATATTACCATCATTTCATATTCATGTGGATATTATTGAAGATACAACTATCTCAAGGAATAATTATTTTGAAGAAAAATGTAAGGAGTTGTTGGAAAAATGTTCTTGATATATATATATATATATATCCATGTCCCTCCACTCCTAATCATGAAGTCAGAGAACCAAATAAGAGGACTATGGAAGTGATTTCCTATGATGTTATTCCAATGGTATCTAGTTTTTTGAAAGTAACTCCTATTGATATTCCCTTTGATAGGGAATACATTGAAATATATAATGAATCTGAAAATTTTAATGAATTTCTTGAAGAAGTTTTATTTTTAAAAAAGAAAATATGATGTCAATGATCCTTTTATAATTGTACCTTAAATTCATTATTTTGAAGTTTATATATATATATATATATTTCCACATAAAGTTTTTATTTTAAAAACATATATGTTTTATATTTTTCTCTAGGCCTTCCATATCAACTGTAGGTGATGATAAGAAAAGATAATTAGAGGAATCAAGTGGTTGGTATGTCAAATATGTTGTTAAATTTGATTCCATAAATGATATTGATAATACCTTGTAGATATTTTATTATAGGAAAGACAATCCTTTATATTTTTCATATTTGAAAGAATGGGTTTATAGACCAGTGTAATATTCTTCCACTTTCCTATCTCGAAGGATGGAATTGAAGTTTGAATCTCTATATAGTTTGATAAAGATGTAGGATAGTAGAAAATATATATTTCTGAAACTTATTTCCATAGAGAATTTGATCAAAAATAATATTTTTGACACTCAATATATATAGTCTAAGAAACAAATGTTTAATGCAATTGTTTAAGTTAAATTGGATGTGAATAATCACTACTACAAAAGATGCATTTAAATTCGGTAGAATAAGACTTTATTAGTGTTTGAAAAACATTCACTACTACAATCTTATTAAAAGGAAAGGGATTTTATCAGTTCTAGACTAACACTAATCAAGGGGTAATTTTTTAGTGCAAAATAAAAAGCTCTGATAAACCAAAATTTTATTAGTGATTTTAGAAGTACTGATCAAATACATCATTTATTAGTACATTGTTTTAGCACTGATAAAGGGATTCGTTATCATGAGTTTTAAAGGTGTTGATGAAGGCCCCATTTTTCAGCACCAATAAATAAAATGATAAAGGATTACTTTTTCAGTGTTATTAAATGTGATGACTAATGGATCCTTTATCAGTGTTAGAACATGGCCAGAAAAAAGGACACATTATCGGTGCAATTAATAGAACCGATAAAGGCATTATTTATTAGAACATTTTGATGTTCTGATAAAGGCATCATGTATCAATGCATTTATTAGAAATGATAATGGATAATACTATAATGTGATGAAACATCATATAGATTCACTAGAAGCAGGGAATGCAGTCTATTGTATCAACACATTGCATCACCAGAAATAATAGATTTTTTAAAAAAAATTAAATACAACATTTTAAAAAAAATGAAAAAAAAATTCCAATGAAAATATAAGAAAAACACAATTATATATTATGTCAGTTATTTTTTACCAAAATTAATTTAAATTTGGAATAAAAAGGTGATCATAGAGTCATACTAATCACACAATGAGTTAGTTTGACATTTTAATGATTTATACATTTCAAAAATGACTTATGGATCATTTTCCCAAAGTACAAAAACAATCCGATTTTTTTTTGGTTTTGAGTATTTTAGTTGTTTTTTATTAAACGTAATGTCAATATTAAACTGAAAGACTCAATTATAGTCATACCAATCACACAATATTTTATATTCATGGGTGAAGTATTCCTACACATCCTAAATTCTATATGGTTCATTTTCTTAAAGTATCAAAACAATACAAATATGTTTCCTCAGGGTTTAGTACGCCACTTTTTTTAATAAATTTTCATTTTAAACTGGAAACATGTACTTTGAGTTATATTGGGAACATATTGTATTATATCAACTAATTACGAATTTCTAAATGTCAAAAAATGACTTATTTATCATTTTTTAAGATTGAAAAAAATTCAAATTCATTCTCTTTTTTAGAGTATCTTTGTTGTTTATTTCACTAAAATTAATTTTCATTTTGAATAAAAATATTCACCTGGAGTCATAAATGTTACACTGTGCACTAGATTATGGTGTAGATTATTCTTACATGTCTTAAATGACATTTGGATCATTTTACTAAAGTATCAAAGCTATCTAAATTTTATTTTTTTGATATTTCCACATATATTTTTCACTAAAATGTAATTTGAAACTAAAACTTGAATATTAAGTTATATAGGTTGCATCGTGTGTGGGTTTTACACAAGGCTGATTCATACTCATAAATATTTAATGATGAATACTTTTGATAAATTATCTAGATAATACATGTGTGTATTCATGGGTTACAGTTAGTTCCATTTTTTTGCATTAAAATGTTTATTTTTAACTGATTACTAGTACTTTGAGTCATTTTGAGAACATCATATATCAGATTGAGGTGAGGATAAATACTACACCTCACAAATGTTTTATCGATATTTTTATTAATTTATCAAAATAATATAAATTTGTTTTCCCAGTTTTTCATATTTCAGTTGTGTGTTTCACATAAGATAATGTCCATTATCAATAAAAAGAGGAACATGGAGTGGCACCAGACACAAAACACATTGGATTGAGGTGTGTCTAATTCATTAAAATACCAAATAACTTATGTATAATTTTAATAAGGTTTCAAAAATATCTAATATATTTCCTCAATTTCGATTATTACACTTTTGTTTTTTACGAAAAAGTCATTTTAAACTAGAAACATGAACATTTAGTAATACAGGTTTCATTGTTTATAGGTTTGACATGAGACTGATTCCGACACATCACAAATTAATTTTGAATTATTTATCCAAAATCATCAATATAATATGATTGTGATAGATCAATTTTTATTAGGTGACACATTTTTTTTTAAAATGTTGATTTTAAATTGACAACATACAATTCATTTCACGAACATCATATATCCAATTTAGGTGCATTTGATTCCTACAGGTCACAAATGTTTTTCAGATCCTTTTCTAAAATTATCAAAAAAAATTGAATTTGTTTTCATGGAACCATGAATCAATATAAATTAGCACAATCAACCATATTCTGACCCCAATATAGCTAATGAATGTTTACATGTTTGGCTAAGTAGGTTGGTCACGTTTATTCCAAACAACCTCAAATTTTATACCCTCACATCATTCCTGGAAAATTTTATATAACCCTGTGATGATGCATCATTATATTTTTCATCCACATGTTGTTGATCTCCAAATAATTCCATAGTTTTATTATCAACAACTTGTTCTTCCTAGGGATTTGTAAAATCATCATGTGAAGACGAAATTTTCTAGATGATTAGTCAAAAATTTAAGTTGTACTGAATAAAAGCAATTCAATACTATTCATTAATAAACGATCACATTTTCCTTGATCTTAAATGAAAATTATTACCATCATTAATTGAGATATAATACATCAATACACTAGTAAAACTATCCTTCAATATCTTAATTTAATCCATCTTCATATGTTTGATTTCACTCTATCTATTGATGATGGATTGGAATCTCTAGTTTAAACAATCCTTCCTCCCAACATTTTAATTCCAATGTTCCTTTATGACATACCTCTTGAAATTTTTTTATTTTCTTTTTTTTCTGGATACCCACCCACCATCTTTTGTGGACACCCACCTATGTTCCTTCAACTAATCTAATCAATTATCATCCCATACCAGGTAATGTTGATAAGTTTAAATGACTACTACTTAGAGTATCTCAAACAACATAGAATATATGAGAGATGTGACTCATGTAATACTATGTCATAATAACTATTAGGGAGATGAAATTACCCCAACACTACCATGAAAACATCAACTCATCACTAATGAGTTGTAATTAGTCTATACTATATTACTATTCCTTTTCCCACACATGTATCTATAATATAAGATCTTTATATCCACTTAGGTTCAAAAATAACACAAATGAAACATTAATTATGGATTCTAACATATTATATTTAAAAATTAAGGAATCATCATTCAAATTTACATGACTTACACCAATAGTCAATTACTTCCACTCGCAATAATTTATTGTTTAACATTTCCAGTAAATTGTTTCTTTTATTTAGAGTGCTTATGGTAGATACAAACTTTTGGGGGTATTTTATTGATGTGGATTAAAGGATTAACAATCGACTATTTCTCTATGACTCCAAGAAAAAGTATCCTTATGATGAAGTCAAAATTATTTTCATAGAGATATTCTCATTTTGAGGGGAATAACATCGAGAGTCATATTGGAAATTTTTTAAATTTATTAATGTTGAAGGGGAAAATAATAAAAAGGAGAGTTTGTTGAATTTTTTCTCAAATAATGTACTACAATATTTTTAGGAGGTTACCCATTATAGTATTATTCCCATCCAAGTATGCTTAATTGTAAATTCCTAATATGAACCAATGTTTCTGAACCCCAATTAAAAGTAATTTTTGATGAAGTGTTTTCTGTAGTAAGTGAGGGGGTTATATAAGAAAATTCATTTCATAAAACAAAAAAAACTATTCATTATTTTTTGATTAATTGTTAGGTGTCGTTTTTTATGTTCTAAGGAAGTAGCAAATGAGGAGGATGAAAGGATGAAAGAGTTGAAGAAAGAGTTCTGAGATTCACTATTCAATGTTATGGTAGCAACCTTGATAGAGATTTAATAATGCAATCCATGTGAGAGTTATGTAATCAAGGATCTTTGGAACCACAATTATGGGAGGAAGGGTAGTTTGAAAGAGGGAGTACAATAATTCATTGAGAGATAGAAGGAAATTGAGAATATGAAGATGGATAAAATAAGGGTAGTGAATGTTTGGTTTATTGGAGTATTGAAGTATTATATATTTGGTCAAGATAGTTACAATTTTCTATCCAAATGAATTAAAAAGTGGAATTTTATTCATGAATTGTGTTGTATTGTATGTGTATATTTCCTAAATGAATCCTATTTTATAGAACCTTATTTATGAAACACATGGTCATTTTCTATGAAAAGTTTATTATTTTTATTACGACTATTAGGTGCTATATTCACCATTAAATTATCATACATTACGAATATTCTAAAAAAATAAAAATAAGATACATGATTTTCATGCGGATCAGGGGTATGAAAAAGAATCAGATAAAAACTACCTAATTACATTATTTAACCAGTTTATGTGCCTCTGGAAAAACATGTAGATATTTTTTCCATGGGATGAATATTGCAAGGATTGATTATTTATTGGAATGGATAGAGTATCAAATGATATCTAGGAGATACTTTTAGAATTTGTGTCATTAAGGGTTGGTTGGTTATTCATATAAGTTTTCATTTTTACCTAGGATTTATGAGTTTTTAATAGTTTTTTCTACCTATATGAATATATATTCATGGGATTCTATTGTGTATTATTTTCCATAGATTCAACTGTCTTGTGTGATGGGTTTTGACCATTTATGATTGATCATGTTGGAAGTTACATATTTAGTATCAACCCTTTTGATTTTAGTCGATGGTTTCAAGTGTTGGGTAACATTTTAATTCAGCTCAGGTTAGGATATGAATAGTTGGACTATATTATGAAGTTACAGTTTTAAAAAAGTGAAATTTTTTGTCAGTATAACATAGACACACCAAAAAAATATTTCTTCTTAAATCAGGTCACTTAATCAAATCTCCCCTTCATTTATGGAGATAAATTTATTTATAAAACTATTTTATTTAAAAGTAAACTCATAAATGACATCTTCTATAGATAATCCCTCATATGGAAACTCTTCTAATAGTATTTAATCAAGTGTGTTGTTCTATTACATGTTTTTATTTCTAAATTTAAAATAAATTAAATTCATAAAATGTAGTTACTATTATTTTATAAAAATTAAAACATTATTTTAACTATATATAAATTTAAAGGCCATGGGAAATAATGGGAAACCCATCATCGATAATGGAAATAATTTTTAACTCCTTTAACAATCATCCTAAACCCTTGAATATAATCTTATCTAATGATTTTAAATGTTATAAGTTAATATATTTTTCAATAAATGTACTAATATTGATAACTATCAATCAATTATAAATATATGTATTATTGAAAACACATCAAAACTATTCTGTTTGATTCAAAAAACTAAATAAAAATGTATACTTATTTTGATTTCAATGAAAATTTAAACAGTTTTTTCCTTTTTAAATTATATCTATATAACATATTGATAATGTTGACCATTATAAAATTGAAAATTTAAACATTAGTTACCCGAATTAGATCAAACTATTTACATTAGAACAATGTGTATATGAGCCGACATTATATTATGAATGTCAAACATTGCCTCTAAAATTAGTCCAATATACTGTTAAAATATTTTTTCCTTCATGTTCATGTCAGACTATTTAAAAAAGATTCAAAAAATGATAAACCACTCTATATAAAAGGTAACAAGAAATAATATAATAGAAACAAAAACAAATCATCATCGGCTACAACAATAGATGGAGATATTGTTCGTAGTGGTATCAAATGAAAAAAGAATTACTTTATAGGACAAGGGTTTCATTTTGTAGGTATAAGTATGTGAGGGGGGATATGAGATTTATGGTTCTTCATTGTTAAGAAAATCCCAAAAATTGAAAACCACGAAACCCAAAAAATCAAAAAACAAGAGAGGAAAAGGAGAAAATAACATATATTTAATTCTAGTAATGATTTCACTAAGAGAAATTGGAGTATCACCAATAGTAGGGGATTTCCACTAGGGCTTGGGAATTGTGACTAAACAAGCTGTAGTTAGGGTTATTTTAAATAGATTTTGGAATTTTTTATCAGCACTTTCAAAAAAGAATTAATAAATATCCCTTTTATCGGGGCTAAATTGATAAACATTGATAAAAAATATTTATCAGTTCTTTTTTAAGTCTTGTATAGGGTGAGAATTATCATCACTAAAAACATGCAGATAAAAGATAGATTTATCATTACTAATGTTTTAACTCTACTAAATATGTATTATATCAATGTATTTCTTGGACTGATAAATATAAAGCTTTAGGAGCATTCAAAAATTGTGGATCAAAACCTTTACCTATGCTAAATATATAACACAAATAAATGAGTTATATTTATAAATATGTAAAAAAAATTAAAAAATATACATAATTATATATATTTTTTATTATAATTTTATAATTACTTAAATATATAATTATTTATTTATAATTACATTAATATGTCTTAAAAAATATATGTTATTTTATTTATAATTATATATATATAATTTTATAAATTTAGTAAATATAAATTTATAAATACTGTTATAAATATTTATTTATAAGTATTTAATTATAAATACAAATATATCATCTTCATTAAATATATTTAAATTATTAGATGTGAATAATAAAAATATATAAATATAAATATTTTAAATATATTCATTATTTAAATATATTTTTTAAATTTTTTAATTGTAAATAAATTTATATGACTATATATACTATATAGAACTATATATATATACTAAATATATATAAATACAAAAACATTAAATTTTTTAACATATTTATTATAATTTTGATAATAATTTATTTATAAATATATGAATAATGCTTTTAAAAAATATTTATATATTTATATAGCCCCTAGGGTGCGGCTTTGTGGTACCTTCCCCTATGGTTTTTGATGAGGTCTTGACTTCATGTCTCATGGAGTAAATAATTTAAATATTTTTTTAAAATTTTTTATTTATTTAAATATATATAATTATTTATTCCTAATTATATGGAAACTCATTTAAAAATAATATTTATTTATATATAATAATTTGAAATATTTAAATATATAAATATAGTAAATAGAGGTTTATAAATATATTTATTTTTAAATATTTATTTTTAAATATAATTTTAACAATATTAGTGGATATAAAATATTAATATATTCATTCTAAAATTGAGTGAAATTGATTAATTCAAAAAGATTATAACATAAAAATATTAAAAAATGTATATGTTTTATTAATTAAATATATATGTTTTTAAAAAATATGGATATATATTGAAGTAAATATGAATATATATTAAAAATACTAAAACACTATAAATAACCAAATATAAATAAATAACTAAAAATGATCAAACTCAAAAACAAAATAAAATGAAGAAAAGAAAAATTATTAAAAATAAAAAAATAACACGTAACTATAGTAATATTAAAAATAAATAAGTAAAATTTACGTATTAAAAATATAATATATTAAATGTGTTGTGTTATAATGAAATTATAAAACATAATAAAATATGAATAAATTACATAAATATTATACTTATGTATCTCTATATTTATGATTAATTGGGTAAGTATTTTTGTGTGTTCCATGTATATTAAAATGCATTAATTACATATATGTGTGTGAAATCAATGTACAACACTTTTGATATATGTTAAATTGAAAAAACCTGACCACATTATAAATGAAGAAGGTGTTAATTTGTTTTTAATTATTACAATTTTTTCACTTTCTATATATTTATATATAATATATAGAATTTATTACTATTTAATACATATATATATATATATTATACTTATTTATTTTTATTAATAATTGTTTTATTAATGAATTTGTAAATACTTTTGTGATTTTTTATTTATATATTTTGTTTAATTATTACAACTTATTAGTTTTATATATATCTATTTAATATATAATATTGATAATATATATATATATAATCTAATTAAATGTTTCCATTTTTATTAATAATTAATCAATTAACAAAACGTTTATTTTTTTTCTTAACTTATTGATTTAATTTTTATTTGTTTGAGTATTTCATTTTCATAATTTTACGTAACTATATATTGAATATATACTATAATGCCCTGACCCAAGTTACCTAGAGTCGGTGGATTATTACAAAACATAGGCATGATCACAAAAAGATCAAGTCTTGAAAGACCGATTAGTTTAGTAGCCTTGGATGTACTAGATTCATTCATATGTTTTACATTAAATTATAAAATGAAAAACTACAACAACATTGTTTCCATAGACCACACTCATATCCCCTTAGACTATCCCTACAGGTCAATCATAAAATACTTCTTTGCATCCTGGGAAAATAAACCATAGAAAGTGGTGAGCTCAGATGCTTAGTAAGGATAACAATATAGCAGAAACATTCACAAATAAGCATAAACATTTAAGGAAATGTATAAGACTAAAACAAAATACTTTTAAACATGAACATAAGAATAATATGGAAAAGATAAAATCAAATAATGTCATTTACTTACTCACGTGAATATTCAACTAGTCGAATAATCACATGCAATATCAAGAGCCCTATTCATAATGATGTAATGAATAATGCCTAACTTTCATAACCACATAGTCATGGCCTTATGCCAAGACTCCAAATAAGATCTTTTCAAGGCCTTGTTCCAAGACACTATTTTTTATCACGAGACCAACTCAATCATTGAGGAGTTATAGCGGGCTCCACCACTCAATTATCAAGTTCAATGCATTCCTCATATGAAAATGTTTAAATATAACATAAACATTAATATTAAAACTAGCATATGAAATATGAATAATTTATCCATAAACCATGAATGGTGTAAAATTAACACATCCATAGTAAAACATATCACCAAACATTCAATTAAATATGGATGTTTTGTATCATAATAAATCAACCTCAAGGAAGCTTAAAATTTCTGAAAGGATGTTGACATATATGAAATGAAAACCTTTTTTAGTGAAATATCTCTTTCTATTTTGAAATAATTTAAGATTTAATAAATTATAAATAATAAATTTATTTTGAAAATATTATTATAATCTTGTAAGAGAAGCTTCGACTATATTATAATGGCAGAAAATAGCCGCACCAGCCGTATAAGTTAAAAAAGACATTCTCACCTTAATTTTTGCAAAAATGTTATAAAAGACCTTGTTTGGAAAATTATGGTAAGATTACATTATAAAAATCTTACAAAAATTAAAAAATGGGTATAAATGAGATTAACCCATAGTCTATAACATAGTAAGAATGTTTGGAAATATATTTTTAAGAAACATGGATGTGGATGATAAAGAGGTCCCAGAAGATAATTAAATATAAACAACCTCAGATAATGAAGAGATTCTATAATTAACCCATACCTTGTACTTTTCCTTGATAAATATTAGGTTAACCTCTTGTATAATGGTGAAATAATTTTTACTAATTTATACAAGAATCATATACATTAATATGGTATCATCTATGATCTTTTAACATTGCTTTGTTAATAATATCTTAGTTGAATCATTGTTTCAGGTGTTAACGGATTTGTTTTCCTTTATACTCTTTGTTATGTGAGTCATAATTGTTATGTATTGGATCTATGTTATTCATATCCAGAATTATATCAAGTCTTTAAACATTATTTTTAATCATAAAAAGAAAATTTTTCTTGAATGGATATGATGGGGAACATATCTCATCATGTTCGTTGAGATGGTAATCCATACATACGCATGAGCGATACAATCATTATTTTGATATTAAAATAATATATAATTGGATGTTATATCATATATACAGAATCATCATCATGTTATATTTATTTTTTACATCAATTAAAAATCATTATTATACCCATCCCAATAATAATGTACTGAATAACAATTAAACCACGACGTGAAGATGGTAGGCCATACGTACACACTAATGGTGACATGTCATTCAAAGGATGGATAGAATAATGAATATGGTTGTAACATATTTATATAACATCACAGTATATAGAAGAAACTGGTGTTATTATTTTAGAATGGAAAGAACAAAGAAAGGGGAAATGGAAGAAGAAATAACTTGAATGAGGTGATGAAATATTTACCTCTCCTTCGAGTTCTCCCTTTTGATTTGATCAAAAGGGATCCATAGGCTGGATTTATGACTAAATTAAGGTCTATAGGATGATGTGAGGACATAATAGAGGGAATTTGGGAAGGGTTTGGCCGAGATAGATGGATTTGGAGATGTGAATTAGAGAGAAGGGTGATTGTCCTTTTATAAGAGGGGTGAGGGGCACCTTAGGAAAATCTAGAAATATTATTTTATAATAAAACCATTTTCGGTTTCTAATGGATCCAAAATTAATTATTTAAATTAAAAGGTGGGTATGGGTAGAAAACCACTGAACTAATAGGTTTTATATTGGTTTGGCTCAGTATATTAACATTATCGTTTAGATTTAACTCTTAGTTAAATAGTTTGACATTTACCATGTCTCTTTGTATTTTTATGTTATATGGTTAATAAACATAATATATACATCTAAGAGAGCCCCAAGTGGTTCATGAATGATACAACTATACTTATATAAGTTCTTTGGACGAATCATAGATTTTTAGGAATATAATATCAATTAATAATATAATATTTGTTTTAAAAACTCTTTTATGTCAATTTTGACACTATTTGGTATATTGATTTTTCTAAATTCACAATAGAATTAATACTTCGAAAAAATTCATCTAACCAACTCTATCATTTAAAAATACCCTATAAAATATTTTCAATTCATAAAAAGTATCAAATTACATTTATTTGGATATTTATAATATCAATTATTTTAATATTTCAGTAATTCGGAAATTACTGCATCATCATTGTGTTATAAATAAAATAATTTATTTAATGTCTAAAAAATAGAAATCAAATTCCATTATGTATGAAATATTTTTAACTTTCTAATGAATATTTATTGTCGAATTTATCTTATGTGTAACCCTATATTAAAAATGGTTTATTTTTTAAACTTTGAATTTAACACATTTAACTCTTCTTTGAATTAAATAATAATAAATGTCCTAATCTAATCCAAGTGGACCAAAAATTATTATTTTATTCCTGAGGTTGTTTTTGGTCGAATTATACTTTTCCAATTGAATTTGGACAGGTTTTAGGGTAATAATAATGTAATTTTCGCTCTCAATTACCCTATTTACTTTTAACCGTGCTAAATAAAAGTAAAACGTTACTATTCAAAAAAAATATTTTAATCTTATTGAACCACATTATTCTTAATGATATAAACTGTGTCTCTGGAATTTTTGAAATTCAACTCATAGAAGTGGTAAAATTATGTTTTATGTGAATTTTGAAAATTCTCCTTGGAGGTGGGGAAAAAGACATTGTAATGTTCAATAAAAATTTTATATATCTAAAATTATTATAAACTGATTTCAATGAATTATATTGAACTTTTATAGGTATTATGTATCTATGATGACATAAAATAAATTAATATAAAATAAATATTTATTTAATTAAAAATTCGGTTTTAAACTGTAAGTCAGTGTTTTTCACTATTCATCAGAAATTGAATGCTTTCAGAAAAATACAAAAATTTTACACTAAGATAATTTCAATATTACGAATCCAAAAATGAATCCCATTTTGAATGAAACAATTTACAAAATTTCAAAAAGTGGGTATTACTATTCATAACAGCTAGTTTGATTGGTTATGGTGTGTTAGAACTCGAAGTTGCGTACAACACACGTTATTGTGTTATTCAAAGAAAAGCATACCGTGGAAGCATGGGGTGTTACATTTTCCCCTCCATAAAATAATTTCATCCTTGAAATTTCTAGAATATTAATGCATAAAACGACTCTGGTGGCTCTTCATCATAAGTTCCTCGGGTTCCCACGTTGCCTCTTCCATCTTATGGTTTCTCCATAAAACTTTTACCAGAGGAGTCATTTGGTTTCTCAACACTTGTTCTATTGTATCAAGAACCTTGGCAGGCTCTTCATAATAAGAAAGATCGGGTTCCAGTTCTAGTTCCTCATAGGTGAGTACATGCATTGGGTCAATCATGTATTTTCTCAACAGTGATACATGGAACAAATCGTTTACTTTGGAGAGACTTGGCAGCATTTCCAAACGGTAAGCTATTTCCCAAATTCGTTCTAGAATTTCAAAAGGTCAGATATACCTAGGAATCAATTTACCCTTCTTGCTGAAATGTATTACACCCTTCCATGGAGATACATTCAAGAAGACATTATCTCTTACCCGAAATTCCAAATCCTTCCTTCGGTTATCGGCATAGCTCTGCTGCCAACTTTGAGCTTCTTTGATGTGGTTTTGGATTCCCTTCAGCTTTTCCATTGTTTCCTCCACCTGTTCTAGGCCTATGAGTTTTCTTTCACCAACATCATCCCAATAGTTTGGTGTGTGAAATCTCTTTCTATATAACTCTTCATATTGTGACATCTGAATAATTGAATAGAATCTATTGTTATTGGAGAATTATACCAGAATTAAACATTGATGCCACATACATTGAAAGTCTAGTGAGCATGATCTCAACATGTCTTTAAGGTTTGAATAGTTTGTTCAGATTTTCCATCAGTTTTAGGAGGTAGGGAGTGCTCAAACGAAGTTCAGTATCCAGGTATTTCTGAATACATTCCTATAATCTTGATGTAAAATGGGGATCACAATCCGAAACAATCGATAGTGGTACTCCATGAAGTCTTACAACTTCATTAATATATAGTCTTGCAAATCATTCAAGTGGTAAATCTTATCTTATAGCAAGAAAATGTGATGACTTGGTAAGACGATCAACAATGACCCATATTGCATCGTTCTTTCTAGGATTCTTTGGTAGTCCCATGACAATGCCCATCGCAATATTATCCCATTTCCAATCTAGTTTGGGAAGAGGTTTCAAGACTCCTCCAGGCTGTTTCCTTCCTGCTTTCACTTGTTGACAAACCATACATCTTGACACAAAATCAGAAATCCCCCTCTTCATGCTGTCCCAAAAAAAATGTTCCTTCAAATATCTATACATATTGGTGCTCCCAGTGTGTATAAAGAAATTGGAACTATGATAATCATCCAAAAATTAACTTTTTAGATCAGGTATATCGGGAACACAATGTCTCTTCCAAAATTTCAAAATTCCATCTTCATACACAAAGTCACTCAATCTACCATCATTAATAGCATTAATCTTCTTTTGTAACTCTTCATCAGCGGTCTGAGAACTTTTTAACCTTTCTAGTAAAGATGATTTGGAAACCATTTGAAAAAGAATTGATGTTTCACCTTCCATGGTAATTCCCATTACCATATTTACTAGATCCATGTATATAGGATCCTTCTCACCTCCCATATTGTTCAAAACTCCATGATACTTTCTACTCAATGAATCTACCACCTTATTTTCCTTCCTCAGGTTGTAGTATATTTTGAAATCATAATCCTTGAGTAGTTCAAGCCATCTCCTTTGCCTCATGTTAAGTTCTTTTTGTGAGAAAATATACTTCAAACTCTTGTGATCAGTATAAATATCACATTTTTCACCATATAGATAGTGACTCCATATCTTCAAAGCAAATATTATAGCTACTAACTCAATATCATGAGTGGGATAGTTTTTCTCATGAATATTTAGATGCCATTATGAATAGGTAATAACCCTATCATTCTGCATAAGGACATAATCAAGTCCTTTCTTTGAAGTATAAATATAAATAACAAAACCATCATTCCTTGATGGTAGAGTCAATATAGGACCATTGACTAATCTTCTCTTCAGTTCTTCAAAACATTATTCACACTCTGTTTCCAAACAAATTTAACCCCTTTTCATTTGCGGTTTGTCAATGGGTTAGCCAACTAGGAAAAATTGTGGGCGAAACGTCGATAATAACATGATAAACCAATAAAACTATGTACCTCAGTTATACTCGTCGGTGCTGGCCATTCTTGGATTTATCTTGTCTTATAAGGATCAATGGAGATTCCATCCTTAGAGACGATATGGCCAATAAAAGAAATCTTCTGAAGCCATAATTTACACTTGTTAAACTTCCCATATAATTCATGTCTTCTAAGAGTCTTCTGGATAATGCGCAAGTTATTTTCATGATCTTCATAGATTTTGGAGTATACTAAGATATCATCAATAAATACTTATACAAATTCATCAAGATATTCCTTGAAAACTATGTTCATTAGATCCATCAAAACATAGGGTGCATTAGTCAATCCAAAAGGCATTACTGTAAACTCGTAATTCTTATACCTAGGTCAAAATGATGTTTTCAGAATGTATTCCTTCTTCACACACAACTGATGATATCTATATTGAAGTTCAGTCTTTGAAAAATATTGACCTCCATGAATTTGGATGAATAAATCATCAGTGTGAGGCAGGGGATACTTTTTCTTTATTGTTATAGCATTGATCCCCCTGTAGTCAGTACACAACCTCATAGATCCATATTTCTTCTTAATAAAAAGGATGGGGGCTCCACAAGGAGAAACACTAAGGAGAATGAATCCCATATTACTTAATTCCTCTAGTTGTTTCTTTAATTTCATGAATTCCACAGTGGCCATTCTATAAAGGGTCTTTGATATGGGCCTTGAACGAGGAATTAAATAAATTGAAAACTCAATTTATTATTCTAGAGGATATCAAGGTAAATATTCTGAAAAAACATAAACATATTTTTTCACAATAGGTACATCCTCTATTTGAACATTCCTTTCCTCAACCATAGTTATTTCATTCTCTTCCACCCCAATAATTGAATTTATTTGATCTACTAGGGGTGGATCTAGATAAGAATTAGGTGGTGACTATTCTGCTCTAACGATAAGGTTTTCTTTATCATCGTCATAAAAAATCATAACGTCTTTCATCTTACAATAATGTTTCGCATCATGGTCATAAAGCCAATCCATACCGAGGATTATGTGATATTCAATAATGGGTATGATAATGATATCGACATATAAAGAGAATTTATATGCCCTAATGGGAATTAATTCACAAAACATTGTTGTGATGATACTTCCCTTAGGAGTTTTGACTGAAAACTCCAATGTTAAATGAAATTGTAAATAACTAATTTTCATAGCAAATTGGGAAGATATGAAACAATGTGATAATATAGAATCAAATAAAGAATTTTCTAAACATGAGGAAACCATTAAATTACCTACCACCACGTCTTTTAGAGCATCAACCTCAGCAGTAGTGATAGCATACGCTTGGCCTTGATCCCTTGGCCTTTTCTGTTGTAGGTTCCACTGATGATTAAGAAATTCATTTTCCTAATGCCCCATTACTCTACAATTGTAGCATTAAACATAGAAAACCTATTTCTTCCCTTTTCAATCACGAGATTGGTGGCCTTTTTCACCACACTTGTAACAGACTCTCATTCCCTTAAGGGATGTACCAGGGTGTTTCTTCCCACATTTACTGCAGGAAGGATATTTAACTTTTCCCTTCCTCCCCTTATTTCCATTTCTAGAGTGTTTAGTAGATCTCTTCTTCTCTTGCTTTGCTTTAATGTTATAAGACATAGAAATTTATTTTTCTGTCTTGATATCACATGAGACAATATCATCATACGATAAGAAGGATTGTGAGATTAATACTCGATGGAGAAATGGTTTTTACCCATAAAAGAAACGATCAATCTTACTTCTTGGGTTACGTATATTATCTGTAGCAGGACTTGCAAACCTTGTATAGTTAGCTTCATACTTTGCAACATTATCATCATCCTTTTTCCTTAGACTAAGAAATTGTCTTTCCATTTCTGCTCGATGGTTATGAGGAAGGTATTTTCATAAAAAATCTCTTTAAACTCCCTCTATTCTATATTTGATACTTCAACATATTCTTTTGTGTTTTGAATCATTTAACACCATTGATCAACATCTCCAGTGAGGCGGTAAACTGCCATTACAACTTTTTCCGTTTCACTACTCCCAAAAGCATGGAATATTTTATATAAGGAATTTATCAATTTCTCATCTACTAGTGGGTTTGTACCAAAATTTAATGTTCATGGTTATCTCCTCATGAATCTATATGACATTGATCATCCACATTGCGGATTAGGGTGATCCATATGGGTAAGGTTATTATTCGTAACCTCAGCGAGTTGTCCCAATATAGTGATTAGCTGATCAACACCAGTTTCATAACCAGATGATTAGCCACTAAATGAGCTAATATTAATTGGTAATATATATAATATCCATTTTCATTATTATTCATAAACACCATTTTAGTGCATTTTACACATTGAACATCATTTCACATTATGATTGTAATACCTTCTTAAAATGCA
The DNA here is from genome assembly GCA_963277665.1 of Viscum album. Taxonomy (NCBI): domain Eukaryota; kingdom Viridiplantae; phylum Streptophyta; class Magnoliopsida; order Santalales; family Viscaceae; genus Viscum; species Viscum album. Next base: position 1,225,925,793 of record OY728159.1, read on the forward strand.
CTATTATGTGGTACATTTTTGAACATCATTTAAAGTACCAAATGATTCATATGATTATAAATATTTTAATTTGATAATTGATCTACACTCCAATATTAAAATATTTCATTTAGGGATCAATGGAGAATTCATGGAGGATGATGGAGATATTTGGCAATGAAAGGAAGCAATTCTGGAGAAGGCAGATTGGACACCATCCCACTGATAAGACTGTGGGACCCAACATACAGGCCCACTTAATCCCAAATTTCTTGGGATGCTATAAGACCTGTATAGGAACAAATCACTCTTCAGGAGTTAATGATAATTCGGCCTCCATGGTGGTCATTTATGCGTCCAAAGTTAGAGATACAATTCTGGGCCAGATTCTGCGGCCCAGAAAAACTGCCCACTAATTTGATCATATGTCGGACTACACAACTCCAAATGGGCCCAAATTTTACAGGAGGTTATAAGTCATCCGGAGCTCCATTTTCTTAGTCTATGGCCCACTCTGATTCGGCCTTCTAGAAGGTCTTCCAGACGCGTCTGTTCGGTGGATGAAAACTGGCTGCCACCTCGGGTCAAACGTGGAAAAGTCCAAATTCCACAAGATTTCCACCACCTATAGCCTACCAAAATTAATTAAGATGCTTTTTACTGTTGGTGGATCGACCCAAGGCTCCCAAAATGCCTATTTAAGTCAGTGGTGGTGAAGGAGTTTAGAATCTTGGATGCTTTGTTCAATTGTAATGTTATGCTGCATTTTTGTTACCTCAATTTTGTCCTTCACATGTAAGTTGTTCAAATCACTTTAGTTTCTTAATAAAAGTTCTTCTACTCTTATTTTTTTGTTCTTAATATCATTTTGATACCGTTGGATCACGGTGTGAATTTATTCACAACAACCCTTGTGAAATTATTCACACAACGGTGGAGTGATCATTTTATTTTTGTTGTTTTCTTTACTTCTCCATTTCCTCCCTCATGAGACTACTTTCCGCTTCCATTGAAACCATGGGATCAATGGAGGGCTAACCATATTATGGGTTGATCCAAGGGAGTAGCAAGGGGCTGGATTTGATGTTATTTATCACCTAATTAATGTATAATCACTTATTTAATTGGGATTTTTATTTGATGATTTTTAAACTCCATCGTCCTTGTTGAATTTAAGGCCACACACTTCAAGTACTAATACAAACCCTTACCTTGAGGTGCTCAGAACTTTGATCCTTCAAGTGTATAGGTGATTAGTATTAAAGGGTGTAGGCATTAAACCAGTAAGTGATGATTTTGTTTTATCTCCTTAAATGAACCCATCTCAAATTTAAGAATTTGGAATCATTAAAAAGAAAATACATCCAATCCACCCCGAGCGATAACCTAGGATCAACTCATTATTTTAATTTGAATTCACTTAATTATCTTAGAGTTCACTTAAACCCATCTAAAATCGACCCAATGTTGTCCACTTCATAGCCAAAAATCCATCCCTTAGGTTGTGTATCTTAGGTATCTTCTTAGGTCTCTGTGGAATCGACAACCCAAGCTACACTACAAGGACCGTTCTACCCTTCTTCTCTTGGGTAAATTTGGGCGTGAACCACCAGCTCTACAAAAATTATCTTGAGTAGGATGGAAATCCTTTCATGGAGTGTGTGCATTGATATAGTTTCCATTCCTTCCACTTTGCGTCATTTCTAAAAAATGGCATAAACTAGAATAGTTTATGAATCGCAATACATAAGTCCAAACTTTTAAAGCACATAACATAAATTGAACAGTTTATGGATATAATCCATAATCCTAAAAATGGTTTCTTTGAGGAATTATATACTCATAAACCCTTTATAATGGTTTGTAAATAAAATCAGAATTATCCTCAGAATATCCTCCAGGAGTGTCGTAACCAAGAGTGCAGCAAGGCCCATTGGCATGCACCAGTTCCCGTTCGAGTCTATCTCAACGCGATTTTTTCAGGTTTTACCCCTAGGTACATCTATTCTAGAGCTGCCTCTACCTGATCGTATCTAGACAGGGATTTATTTCATAGAAAACTCACAAAATATCTACAATAACAAAATTCTAGGAGGTTCTTCTATACTAATCCTCAAAGTCTATCTTAAGGTAATGTGCTCTAATCAGAGTTTATCTAAATCCAGATTCCAAGGTTTTCACTAAATCTCCCTCTGATACCAGTTGTAACGCCCCAACCCTAGTTACATAGATTCGGTGCATTATTACATAACATTGTAATGATCAAAAAAGATCAAGTCTCGATAGACCGATTAGTTTAGTTGCCTTGGAAGTACTGGATACATTCATATGTTTTGCATTACATTATATAATGAAAAACTAAAACATCATTGTTTCCATAGACCACATTCATATCCCCTTAGACTATCCCTACAGGTCAGTCATAATGTACTTCTTCGCATCCTAGGAAAATAAATCTTAGAAAGGGGTGACCTCAAATGCTCATTAAGGATAAAAAATATAGTGGAATCATTCATAAATAAGCATAAAAATTTAAGGAAATGTATAAGACTAAAACCAAATCCTTTTAAACTTGAACATCAGCATAATATGGGAAACATAAAATCAAATAATTCCATTTACTTACTCACATGGATATTCTACTTGTTCATTAATCTAATGAAATATCAATAGCCACTTTCATAATGATGGAATGCATAATTCAGACCTTCATAACCACATAGTCAAGGCCTTGTACCAAGACTACAAATAAGATTTGGTTCAAACCTTATACCAATGGAGACAGGGGCGCGCACTTACCACTGACCTACGGATTTTGTGCTTCCTTATTCTACAATTTATATATATATACTTTTATATTACTTTATTTATTATATATATATATATATTGTTTTTTTTTTGTTTTTTTTTTGTTTTTTTTCCTTTTTCTACTAGGGAACTCTGCAAGTGACATGGATATCAAAGGATTGAAAGGAAGCAACAAGAATTTCAACTTCAACCACCAGGTGACTTCATTCCATGACCCTCCTTTTCAATTTCCTTTTTGAACATCCATTCTCTACCTCTACCCCCTTATAAATTTTCTTTTCTTTAAACACTGGGGACAATGTTATTTTATGTTGGGGGGGGGAGATAAAATAAAAAACTGATTTTGTGTCAAAAAAAATTGAATGATTTGAATAAATAATAATTAAATGGAAGGAAAAATTCCTTTAACTTTGAACATGGTGATACGCATTGCACACTTTGAAACTGAATATCAAATAATTTAGCATGCCCTGATTCTGATTTTAATCCTTGTATAATTTCATGAGCATAGATTTTGGAAAGTGTGGCTGTCCAATGTGATATTTCATCGTTTATATTTGCATCCAAATAAAAAAAAATGCCACAATGCACGTCCTCTAGACTGTGGGGTACTAATTTGAATTTTTGGGGTCCCATAATAAATAGAATAGGATGGTTTTATTTTTATGAATAATATGAGTATTCAAAAAAAATTAAAAAAAAATTATTAAAAAATAAAAAATAAAAAAATAAAAATAAAAATTTGGGTGTAGAGCAATGGATTGATAAAATGCGAGGCTTTCAGCACTTGGGGATCGTGACTACAGAGTTGTCTAGCCCTGAGTTTTTCAATCTATCTCTATTTATGGTAATATTACTTTGTTTTTGATTAAGTTAACTCGAGATGATGCCCGAGTATGTAGGCTTCACTTGGTGCCCTAAGGCCTTTGAGTCTGGGAGTCATCGGAAAAGTCTTGCTACATGGGTTAATTTGATTAATTGCAATCTAAATTACTATAGAAATATTGAAAATAAAAATAAAAAAAAGAGGGATGAAGAATACTCATATTAGGATTAAATGTGATTCCACCTAGCGCTTTCATGATTTTCCCCTTGAATGAAAATGAACCCCCATATCTATTGTGATTCACAACACATCATTACCCCTAATTGAGTTGGATGAAGAATGATGATAGATTTGATCAAAGGAATGGGTTTGGGATTGGGATATGCTTATGAAACTATCTCGTATTAAAATATTTTGATGGGTTTCATGATTGTTTGGTATAAGGTTTTTTGGTGATCATTGTGTATTAAAATGTTTTTAGAAAAGGAAATTTGAATTTCATTTTTGATGAGATATATTTTGCTCGGGACTGGAAAAACTCAAGTTGGGGGTGTGATTAGCCACTAAATGAGGATAATATTCATTGGTAATATATATAATATTCATTTTATTTATTATTCATAAACACCATTTTAGTGCATTTTACAATTTGAACATCATTTCACATTATGATTGTAATACCTTCTTAAAATGAACTATTATGTGGTACATTTTTGAACATCATTTAAAGTACCAAATGATTCATCTTATTATAAACATTTTAATTTGATAATTGATCTACACTCCAATATGAACATGTTTCATTCAGGGATCAATGGATAATTCATGGAGGATGATGGAGATATTTGGAAATGAAAGGAAGCAATTCCGGAGAAGGCAGATTCGACATCATCCCCCTGATAAGACTGTGGGGCCCAACATACAGGTCCAATTAATCCCAAATTTCGTGAGATGCTATAAGACCTGTATAGGAACAAATCACACTTCAGGAGTTAAAGCTAATTCGGCATCCATGGTGGTCATGTATGCGTCCCAAGTTAGAGATACAATTCCGGGCCAGATTCTGCGGCCCAGAAAAACAGCCCACTAATATGATCATATGTAGGACTACACAACTCCAAATGGGCCCAAATTTTACAGGAGGTTATAATTCATCCGTAGCTCCATTTTCATCTTCTATGGCCCACTCTTATTCGGCCTTCTAGAAGGTCTTCCAGACGCGTCTGTTCGGTGAATGAAAACTAGCTGCCACCTCGGGTCAAACGTGGAAAAGTCCAAATTCTACAAGCTTTCCACCACCTATAGCCTACCAAAATTAATTAATATGCTTTGTACTGTTGGTGGCACGACCCAAGGCTCCCAAAATGCCTATTTAAAGCAGTGGTGGTGAAGGAGTTTAGAATCTTGGATGCTTTGTTCAATTGTAATGTTATGCTGCATTTTTGTTGCCTCAATTTTGTCCTTCACATTTAGGTTGTTCAAATCACTTTAGTTTCTTAATAAAAGATCTTCTTCTACTCTTATTATGTTGTTCTTAATATCACTTTGTTACCGTTGGATCAAGGTGTGAATTTATTCACACCAACCCTTGTGAAATTATTCACACAACGGTGGAGTGATCATTTTATTTTCGTTGTTTTCTTTTACTTCTCCATTTCCTCTCTCATGAGTCTACTTTCCTCTTCCATTGAAACCATGGGATCAATGGAGGGCTAACCCACTTATGGGTTGATCCAAGGGAGTAGCAAGGGGCTGGATTGGATTTTATTTATCACCTAATTAATGTATAATCACTTCTTTAATTGGGATTTTTATTTGATTATTTTTAAACTCCGTCGTCCTTGTTGAATTTAAGGCCACACACTTCAAGTACTAATACAAACCCTTACCTTGAAGTGCTCAAAACTATGATCCTTCAAGTGTATAGGTGATTATTATTAAAGGGTGTAGGCATTAAACCAGTAATTGATGATGTTGTTTTATCTCCTTAAATTAACCCATCTCAAATTTAAGAATTTGAAATCATTAAAAAGAAAATACGTCCAATCCACCGCGAGCGATAACCTAGGATCAACTAATTCTTTTAATTTGAATTCACTTATGAATCATAGATTTCACTTAAACCCATCTAAAATCAACCCAATGTTGGCCACTTCATAGCCAAAAATCCATCCCTTAGGTTGTGTATCTTAGGTATCTTCTTAGATCTCTGTGGAATCGACAACCCAAGCTACACTACATGGACCGTTCTACCCTTCTTCTCTTGGGTAAATTTGGGCGTGAACCAAATTTTGGCGCCGTCGCCGGGGACCTATGTAAGTTATCCTAGACATTATCATTCTTTTTCTTCATCCCTATTCTCTTTTCTCACCCCTCACTCCTATGGAAGTCAATTTTGAACAAGTCCAAACATGGGAAACTTATCCCCATCTTGATCACTCAGCCCCATGTGTGATGTACAATAACCATCTTAATTTCTACATGTGGGATCATCAACAACCTAATGAAACACATTTTTTTTACCCCTATTATCCACAAAACATCTCAACATATAATGAGTTTCAATCCCCACAAAGCCAATTTGAACATCCTCCTATGCAATTCCAACAACATAGTTATCCTCCTGGAATAGACCATTTGCCTCAACCACTTATCCATCCTGATACAAATCCATTACTTGAAAAACTATGTCAACAAATGGAGATAATTAATTTTGAGGTTTCATCATTAAGGTTAGAACTCCAAATCATTAAAAATTTTGAGGAACCCATCCCTACACAAACTGTCTCTTCCATAACCCTATGTGAAGTGTCTAGTTTCCCACAAACCCCACATGAATTTATTGAAGAGAAAACCTTTGAATATGGGGAAGATGAATAGGATCAAGGAATTGTTGATGGGTCTTTAAATCAAGAGGAAATTGACTTTTTGGATTCAAAAGAGGAGAATTTGACATCATGGATTGAGTCTCATGAATATAACTCTGTTTATGATTTTTCAAAAACACCAATCATTGAACCATTAAGAGAATTCACAAACTTTGAGTCCATATCCATTTCTAACACTGATATTTCCAATTTTGTGGTTGAATCTTCTATTCCAAAGGAACCAATTCTATTGATAAATTTTGAAAATAAAATTGAGATCGATCCAAATTCCCAACCTATGTCTAAAAATGTTAGTCTTCCTGAACTCGAACATGTGTCTTTTCCATCCTTCCTCAAGTTTTCATTCATTGAGGATATCCAAAACCATCATGTTTTCATTGTTTCTTCTCTTGATATAAATAAAATTTGAATGACCCTTGATGTATTAGGAAAGACTATAGAAGTAACTAGATCCACCATTTCTGATATTCCTTGGATTTACCAACTCATTATAGAACATAGGTTTTTTAATGAAAAAAATTATAAACATGTAATCAATCTAATCCTAGTTGAATTGGTGAAACATGTGGTCCTTAAAATTTTTAATGTTGTTATTGGGTAAGTTGGGGGGTTCATGTCGAGCTAATGACATTAAACAAAGCGCTGCATGGGAGGCAACCCATGGTTTTCAAGTTTCCAATAATGTTGTTGTTGCAATAAACTTTATATTTTAAATAGGATTAATGAATAATTTTTGATATTTCAGAAAAAAAAATAAATTGTTGACATGTTCTTCTATAATGAGTATGGATGGGTACGAAAGGGGAGCACCATATTCATCTGTGTCACGTGGTGTGATCCTTGAGTAATACCTTACCCAGAAATTTAAAAGGAAGACAATGTATCATCAGTTTATTTTAATTTATTTTTATGTGTTTGTAGGTTAAAATGAAAATACAAAAAAATATATATAATAATAATAATAATAAAATTCAACATCGTAGGTCATGGGGCAAACCCCGTCACAACCGGCGAAGCCGCGGGGATTCGAACCCGGGACCGAAGGGAGACAGGGGCGCGCACATACCACTGACCTACGGCTTTTGTGCTTCCTTATTCTATAATTTATATATATACTTATATATTACTTTATATATTATATATATATATTGTTTTTTTTGTTTTTTTTTTGTTTTTTTTTCATTTTTCTACTAGGGAACTCTACAAGTGACATGGATATCAAAGGATTGAAAGGAAGCAACAAGAATTTCAACTTCAACCACCAGGTGACTTCATTCCATGACCCTCCTTTTCAATTTCCGTTTTGAACATCCATTCTCTACCTCTACCCCCTTATAAATTTTCTTTTCTTTAAACACTGGGGACAGTGTTATTTTAAGTTGGGGGGAGATAAAATAAAAAACTGATTTTGTGTCAAAAAAAATTGAATGATTTGAATAAAAAATAATTAAATGGAAGGAAAAATTCCTTTAACTTTGAACATGGTGATACGCATTGCACACTTTGAAACTGAATATCAAATAATTTAGCATGCCCTGATTCTGATTTTAATCCTTGTATAATTTCATGAGCATAGATTTTGGAAAGTGTGGCTGTCCAATGTGATATTTCATCGTTTATATTTTCATCCAAATAAAAAAATGCCATAATGCACGTCCTCTAGACTGTGGGGTACTAATTTGAATTTTTGGGGTCCCATAATAAATAGCATAGGATGGTTTTATTTTTATGAATAATATGAGTATTCAAAAAAACAATTAAAAAAAATATTAAAAAATAAAAAATAAAAAAATAAAAATAAAAATTTGCGTGTAGAGCAATGGATTGATAAAATGCGAGGCTTTCGGCACTTGGGGATCGTGACTCCAGAGTTGTCTAGCCCTGATTTTTTCAATCTATCTCTATTTATGGTAATATGAATTTGTTTTTTATTAATTTAACTTGAGACGATGCCCGAGTATGTGGGCTTCACTTGGTGCCCTAAGGCCTTTGAGTCTGGGAATCATCGGAAAAGACTGGCTACATGGGTTAATTTGATTAATTGCAATCTAAATTACTATAGAAATATTTCAAATAAAAATAAAAAAAAGAGGGATGAAGAATACTCATATTAGGATTAAATGTGATTCTACCTAGCGCTTCCATGATTTTCCCCTTGAATGAAAATGAACCCCCATATCTATTGTGATTCACCACACATCATTACACCTAATTGAGTTGAATGAAGAATGATGATGGACTTGATCAAAGGAATGGGCTTGGGATTGGGATCTGCTTATGAAACTATCTCGTATTAAAATATTTTGATGGGTTTCATGATTGTTTGGTATAAGGTTTTTTGGTGATCATTGTGTATTAAAATGTTTTTGGAAAAGGAAATTTGAATTTCATTTTTGATGAGATATATTTTGCTCGGGACTAGCAAAACTCAAGTTGGGGGGTGTGATTAGCCACTAAATTAGGCTAATATTCATTGGTAATATATATAATATTCATGTTCTTTATTATTCACAAACACCATTTTAGTGAATTTTACAATTTGAACATCATTTCACATTATGATTGTAATACCTTCTTAAAAAGAACTATTATGTGGTACATTTTTTAACATCATTTAAAGTACCAAATGATTCATCTTATTATAAACATTTTAATTTGATAATTGATCTAAACTCCAATATGAACATGTTTCATTCAGGGATCAATGGAGAATTCATGGAGGATGATGGAGATATTTTGCAATGAAAGGAAGCAATTCTGGAGAAGGCAGATTGGACACCATCCCACTGATAAGACTGTGGGTCCCAACATACAGGCCCAATTAATCCCAAAATTCTTGGGATGCTAGAAGACCTGTATAGGAACAAATCACGCTTCAGGAGTTAATGCTAATTAGGCATCCATGGTGGGAATGTATGCGTCCCAAGTTAGAGAAACAATTCTGGGCCAGATTATGCGGCCCATAAAAACATCCCACTAATTTGATCATATGTCGGACTACACAACTCCAAATGGGCCCAAATATTACAGGCGGTTAAAAGCCATCCGGAGCTCCATTTTCTTAGTCTATGGCCGACTCTGATTCTGCATTCTCGAAGGTCTTCCAGACCCGTCTGTTCGGTGGATGAAAACTGGCTGCCACCTCGGGTCAAACGTGGAAAAGTCCAAATTCCACAAGCTTTCCACCACCTATAGCCTACCAAAATTAATTAATATGCTTTTTACTGTTGGTGGCTCGACCCAAGTCTCCCAAAATGCCTATTTAAGGTAGTGGTGGTGAAGGAGTTTAGAATCTTGGATGCTTTGTTCAATTGTAATGTCATGCTGCATTTTTGTTGCCTCAATTTTGTCCTTCACCTGTAAGTTGTTCAAATCACTTTAGTTTCTTAATAAAAGTTCTTCTTATACTCTTATTCTATTGTTCTTAATATCACTTTGATACCGTTGGATCAAGGTGTGAATTTATTCACACCAACCCTTGTGAAATTATCCACACAACGGTGGAGTGATCATTTTATTTTTGTTGTTTTCTTTACTTCTCCATTTCCTCCCTCATGAGTCTACTTTCTGCTTCCATTGAAACCATGGGATCAATGGAGGGATAACCCACTTATGGGTTGATCCAAGGGAGTAGAAAGGGGCTGGATTGGATGTTATTTATCACCTAATTAATTTATAATCACTTCTTTAATTGGGATTTTTATTTGATGATTTTTAAACTCCATCGTCCTTGTTGAATTTAAGGCCACACACTTCAAGTACTAATACAAACCCTTACCTTGAAGTGCTCAAGACTTTGATCCTTCAAGTGTATAGGTGATTAGTATTAAAGGGTGTAGGCATTAAACCAGTAAGTGATGATGTTGTTTTATCTCCTTAAATGAACCCATCTCAAATTTAAGAATTTGGAATCATTAAAAAGAAAATACATCCAATCCACCCCGAGCGATAACCTAGGATAAACTCATTATTTTAATTTGAATTCACTTAAGTATCTTAGAGTTCACTTAAACCCATCTAAAATCAACACAAAGTTGGCCACTTCATAGCCAAAAATCCATCCCTTAGGTTGTGTATCTTAGGTATCTTCTTAGGTCTCTGTGGAATCGACAACCCAAGATACACTACAAGGACCGTTCTACCCTTCTTCTCTTGGGTAAATTTGGGCGTGAACCACCAGCTCCACAAAAATTATCTTGAGTAGGAAGGAAATCCTTTCATGGAGTGTGTGCATTGATACATTTTTCATTCCTTCCACTTTGCGCCATTTCTAAAAAATGGCATAAACTAGAATAGTTTATGAATCGCAATACACAAGTCCAAACTTTTAAAGCACATAACATAAATTGAACAGTTTATGAATATAATCCATAATCCTAAAAATGGTTTCTTTGAGAAATTATATACTCATAAACCCTTTATAATGGTTTGTAAATAAAATCAGAATTATCCTAAGAATATCCTCCAGGAGTGTCGTAACCAAGAGTGCAGCAAGGCCCATTGACATGCACCAGTTCCCGTTCGAGTCTATCTCAATGCGATTTTTTCAGGTTTTACCCCTAGGTACATCTATTCTAGAGCTGCCTCTACCTGATCGTATCTAGACAGAGATTTATTTCATAGAAAACTCAAAAAATATCTACAATAAAAAAATTCTAGGAAGTTCTTCTATACTAATCCTCAAAGTCTATCTTAAGGTAATGTGCTCTAATCAGAGTTTATCTAAATCTAGATTCCAAGGTTTTCACTAAATCTCCCTCTGATACCAGTTGTTACGCCCCAACCCTAGTTACATAGATTCGCTGCATTATTACATAACATTGTAATGATAAAAAAAGGTCAAGTCTCGATAGACCGATTAGTTTAGTAGCCTTGGAAGTACTGGATACATTCATATGTTTTTCATTGCATTATATAATGAAAAACTAAAACATCATTGTTTCCATAGACCACATTCATATCCCCTTAGACTATCCCTACAGGTCAGTCATAATGTACTTCTTCGCATCCTAGGAAAATAAAACTTAAAAAGGGGTGACCTCAAATGCTCATTAAGGATAAAAAATATAGTGGAATCATTCATAAATAAGCATAAAAATTTAAGGAAATGTATAAGACTAAAACAAAATCCTTTTAAACTTGAACATCAGCATAATATGGGAAACATAAAATCAAATAATTCCATTTACTTACTCACATGGATATTCTACTTGTTTATTAATCTAATGAAATATCAATAGCCACTTTCATAATGATGTAATACATAATTCCAGACCTTCATAACGACGTAGTCAAGGCCTTGTACCAAGACTACAAATAAGATTTTGTTCAAACCTTATACCAAGGGAGACAGGGGCGCGCACTTACCACTGACCTACGGCTTTTGTGCTTCCTTATTCTATAATTTATATATATATACTTATATATTACTTTATTTATTATATATATATATATTGTATTTTTTTGTTTTTTTTTGTTTTTTTCCTTTTTCTACTTGGGAACTCTGCAAGTGACATGGATATCAAAGGATTGAAAGGAAGCAACAAGAATTTCAACTTCAACCACCAGGTGACTTCATTCCATGACCCTCCTTTTCAATTTCCTTTTTGAACATCCATTCTCTACCTCTACCCCCTTATAAATTTTCTTTTCTTTAAACACTGGGGACAATGTTATTTTAAGTTGGGGGGGGAGAAAAAATAAAAAACTGATTTTGTGTCAAAAAAAATTGAATGATTTGAATAAAAAATAATTAAATGGAAGGAAAAATTCCTTTAACTTTGAACATGATGATACGCATTGCACACTTTGAAACTGAATATCAAATAATTTAGCATGCCCTGATTCTGATTTTAATCCTTGTATAATTTCATGAGCATAGATTTTGGAAAGTGTGGCTGTCCAATGTGTTATTTCATCGTTTATATTTTCATCCAAATAAAAAAAATGTCACAATGCACGTCCTCTAGAATGTGGGGTACTAATTTGAGTTTTTGGGGTCCCATAATAAATAGCATAGGATGGTTTTATTTTTATGAATAATATGAGTATTCAAATAAAAATTAAAAAAAATTATTAAAAAATAAAAAATAAAAAAATAAAAATAAAGATTTGCGTGTAGAGAAATGGATTGATAAAATGCGAGGCTTTCGGCACTTGGGGATCGTTACTCTAGAGTTGTCTAGCCCTGACTTTTTCAATCTATCTCTATTTATGGTAATATGACTTTGTTTTTGATTAAGTTAACTCGAGATGATGCCCGAGTATGTGGGCTTCACTTGGTGCCCTAAGGCCTTTGAGTCTGGGAGTCATCGGAAAAGTCTTGCTACATGGGTTAATTTGATTAACTGCAATATAAATTACTATAGAAATATTGAAAATAAAAATAAATAAAAGAGGGATGAAGAATACTCATATTAGGATTAAATGTGATTCCACCTAGCGCTTCCATGATTTTCCCCTTGAATGAAAATGAACCCCCATATCTATTGTGATTCACAACACATCATTACCCCTAATTGAGTTGGATGAAGAATGATGATGGATTTGATCAAAGTAATGGGCTTGGGACTGAGATCTGCTTATGAAACTATCTCGTATTAAAATATTTTGATGGGTTTCATGATTGTTTGGTATAAGGTTTTTTGGTGATCATTGTGTATTAAAATGTTTTTGGAAAAGGAAATTTGAATTTCATTTTTGATGAGATATATTTTTCTCGGGACTAGAAAAACTCAAGTTGGGGGTGTGATTAGCCACTAAATGAGGCTAATATTCATTGGTAATATATATAATATTGATGTTCTTTATTATTCATAAACACCATTTTAGTGCATTTTACAATTTGAACATCATTTCACATTATGATTGTAATACCTTCTTAAAATGAACTATTATGTGGTACATTTTTGAACATCATTTAAAGTACCAAATGATTCATCTTATTATAAACATTTTAATTTGATAATTGATCTACACTCCAATATGAACATGTTTCATTCAGGGATCAATGGAGAATTCATGCAGGATGATGGAGATATTTCGCAATGAAAGGAAGCAATTCTGGAGAAGGAAGATTCGACACCATCCCACTGATAAGACTATGGGGACCAACATACAGGCCCAATTAATCCCAACATTCGTGGCATGCGAGAATACCTGTATAGGAACAAATCACTCTTCAGGAGTAAATGCTAATTCGGCATCCATGGTGGTCATTTATGCGTCCCAAGTTAGAGATACAATTCTGGGCCAGATTCTGCGGCCCAGAAAAACAGCCCACTAATTTGATCATATGTCGGACTACACAACTCCAAATGGGCCCAAATTTTACAGGCGATTATAAGTCATCCGGAGTTCCATTTTCTTCGTCTATGGCCCACTCCGATTCGGCCTTCTAGAAGGTCTTCCAGACGCGTCTGTTCGGTGGATGAAAACTGGCTGCCACCTCGGGTCAAACGTGGAAAAGTCCAAATTCCACAAGCTTTCCACCACCTATAGCCTACCAAAATTAATTAAGATGCTTTTTACTGTTGGTGGCTCGACCCAAGGCTCCCAAAATGCCTATTTAAGGCAGTGGTGGTGAAGGAGTTTAGAATCTTGGATGCTTTGTTCAATTGTAATGTTATGCTGCATTTTTGTTGCCTCAATTTTGTCCTTCACATGTAAGTTGTTCAAATCACTTTAGTTTCTTAATAAAAGTTCTTCTACTCTTATTTTGTTGTTCTTAATATCATTTTGATACCGTTGGATCACGGTGTGAATTTATTCACACCAACCCTTGTGAAATTATTCACACAACGGTGGAGTGATCATTTTATTTTTGTTGTTTTCTTTACTTCTCCATTTCCTCCCTCATGAGTCTACTTTCTGCTTCCATTGAAACCATGGGATCAATGGAGGGATAAACCACTTATGGGTTGATCCAAGGGAGTAGCAAGGGTCTGGATTGGATGTTATTTATCACCTATTTAATGTATAATCACTTCTTTAATTGGGATTTTTATTTGATGATTTTTAAACTCCATCGTCCTTGTTGAATTTAAGGCCACACACTTCAAGTACTAATACAAACCCTTACCTTGAAGTGCTCAAAACTTTGATACTTCAAGTGTATAGGTGATTATTATTAAAGGGTGTAGGTATTAAACCAGTAAGTGATGATGTTGTTTTATCTCCTTAAATGAACCCATCTCAAATTTATGAATTTTAAATCATTAAAAAGAAAATACGTCCAATCCACCCCGAGCGATAACCTAGGATCAACTCATTCTTTTAATTTGAATTCACTTATGTATCATAGATTTCACTTAAACCCATCTAAAATCAACCCAAAGTTGGCCACTTCATAGCCAAAAATCCATCCCTTAGGTTGTGTATCTTAGGTATCTTCTTAGGTCTCTGTGGAATCGACAACCCAAGCTACACTACAAGGACCGTTCTACCCTTCTTCTCTTGGGTAAATTTGGGCGTGAAACAAATTTTGGCGCCGTCACCAGGGACCTAAGTAAGTTATCTTAGACATTATCATTCTTTTTCTTCATCCCTCTTCTCTTTTCTCACCCCTCACTCCTATGGAAGTCAATTTTGAACAAGTCCAAACATGGGAAACCTATCCCCACCTTGATCACTCAGCCCCATGTGTGATGTACAGTAACCATCTTAATTTCTACATGTGGGATCATCAACAACCTAATGAAACACATTGTTTTTACCCCTATTATCCACAAAACATCTCAACATATAATGAGTTTCAATCCCCACAAAGCCAATTTGAACATCCTCCTATGCAATTCCAACAACATAGTTATCCTCCTGGAATAGACCATTTGCCTCAACCCCTTATCCATCCTGATACAAATCCATTACTTCAAAAACTATGTCAACAAATGGAGATAATTAATTTTGAGGTTTCATCATTAAGGTTAGAACTCCAAAGCATTAAAAATTGTGAGGAACCCATCCCTACACAAACTGTCTCTTCCATAACCCTATGTGAAGTGTCTAGTTTCCCACAAACCCCACATGAATTTTTTGAAGAGAAAACCTTTGAATATGGGGAAGATGAATAGGATCAAGGAATTGTTGATGGGTCTTTAAATCAAGAGGAAATTGAATTTTTGGATTCAAAAGAGGAGAATTTGACATCATGGATTGAGTCTCATGAATATAACTCTGTTTATGATTTTTCAAAAACACCAATCATTGAACCATAAAGAGAAATCACAAACTTTGAGTCCATACCAATTTCTAACACTGATATTTCCAATTTTGTGGTTGAATCTTCTATTCCAAAGGAACCAATTGTATTGATAAATTTGGAAAATAAAATTGAGATCGATCCAAATTCCCAACCTATGTCTAAAAATGTTAGTCTGCCTGAACTCGAACATGTGTCCTTTCCATCCTTCCTCAAGTTTTCATTCATTGAGGATATCCAAAACCATCATGTTTTCATTATTTCTTCTCTTGATATAAATAAAATTGGAATGACCCTTGATGTATTAGGCAAGACTATAGAAGTAACTAGATCCACCATTTCTGATATTCCTTGTATTTACCTACTCATTATAGAACATAGGTTTGTTAATGAAACAAATTATAAACATGTAATCAATCTAAACCTAGTTGAATTTGTGAAACATGTGGTCCTTAAAATTTTTAAAGTTGGTATTGGGTAAGTTGGGGGGTTCATGTCGAGCTAACGACATTAAACAAAGCGCTGCATGGGAGGCAACCCATGGTTTTCAAGTTTCCAATAATGTTGTTGTTGCAATAAACATTATATTTTAAATAGGATTAATGAATCATTTTTGATATTTCAGAAAAAAAAAATTGTTGACATGTTCTTCTATAATGAGTATGGATGGGTATGAAAGGGGAGCACCATATTCATCCGTGTCACGTGGTGTGATCCTTGAGTAATACCTTACCCAGAAATTTAAAAAGAAGACAATGTATCATCAGTTTATTTTAATTTATTTTTATGTGTTTGTAGGTTAAAATGAAAATACAAAAAAATATATATAATAATAATAATAAAAAGTCAACATCGTAGGTCGTGGGGCAAACCCCGTCACAACCGGCGAAGCCGCGGGGATTCGAACCCGGGACCGAAGGGAGACAGGGGCGCGCACTTACCACTGATCTACGGCTTTTGTGCTTCCTTATTCTATAATTTATATATATACTTATATATTACTTTATTATATATATATATATATATTGTTTTTTTTTTGTTTTTTTTTTGTTTTTTTCCTTTTTCTACTAGGGAACTCTGCAAGTGACATGGATATCAAAGGATTGAAAGGAAGCAACAAGAATTTCAACTTCAACCACCAGGTGACTTCATTCCAAGACCCTGCTTTTCAATTTCCTTTTTGAACATCCATTCTCTACCTCTACCCCCTTATAAATTTTCTTTTCTTTAAACACCGGGGACAGTGTTATTTTATGTTGGGGGGGGAGATAAAATAAAAAACTGATTTTGTGTCAAAAAGAATTGAATGATTTGAATAAAAAATAATTAAATGGAAGGAAAAATTCCTTTAACTTTGAACATGGTGATACGCATTGCACACTTTGAAACTGAATATCAAATAATTTAGCTTGCCCTGATTTTGATTTTAATCCTTGTACAATTTCATGAGCATAGATTTTGGAAAGTGTGGTTGTCCAATGTGATATTTCATCGTTTATATTTTCATCCAAATAATAAAAATTCCACAATGCACGTCCTCTAGACTGTGGGGTACTAATTTGAATTTTTGGGGTCCCATAATAAATAGCATATGATGGTTTTATTTTTATGAATAATATGAGTATTCAAAAAAATTAAAAAAAATTATTAAAAAATAAAAATAAAAATTTGCGTGTAGAGCAATGGATTGATAAAATGCGAGGCTTTCAGCACTTGGGGATCGTGACTCCAGAGTTGTCTAGCCCTGAGGTTTTCAATCTATCTCTATTTATGGTAATATGACTTTATTTTTGATTAATTTAACTCGAGACGATGCCCGAGTGTGTGGGCTTCACTTGGTGCCCTAAGGCCTTTGAGTCTGGGAGTCATCGGCAAAGTCTGGCTACATGGGTTAATTTGATTAATTGCAATCTAAATTACTATAGAAATATTGCAAAAAAAAAAGAGGGATGAAGAATACTCATATTAGGATTAAATTTGATTCCACCTAGCACTTCCATGATTTTCCCCTTGAATGAAAATGAACCCCCATATCTATTGTGATTCACAACACATCATTACACCTAATTGAGTTGGATGAAGAATGATGATGGATTTGATCAAAGGAATGGGCTTGGGATTGAGATCTGCTTATGAAACTATCTCGTATTAAAATATTTTTATGGGTTTCATGATTTTTTGGTATAAGGTTTTTTGGTGATCATTGTGTATTAAAATGTTTTTGGAAAAGGAAATTTGAATTTCATTTTTGATGAGATATATTTTGCTCGGGACTAGCAAAACTCAAGTTGGGGGGTGTGATTAGACACTAAATGAGGCTAATATTCATTGGTAATATATATAATATTCATGTTATTTATTATTCATAAACACCATTTTAGTGCATTTTACAATTTGAACATCATTTCACATTATGATTGTAATACCTTCTTAAAAAGCACTATTATGTGGTACATTTTTGAACATCATTTAAAGTACCAAATGATTCATCTTATTATAAACATTTTAATTTGATAATTTATCTACACTCCAATATGAACATGTTTCATTCAGGGAACAATGGAGAATTCATGGAGGATGATGGAGATATTTGGCAATGAAAGGAAGCAATTCTGGAGATGGCAGATTGGACACCAGCCCACTGATAAGACTGTGGGGCCCAACATACAGGCCCAATTAATCCCAAATTTCATGGGATTCTAGAAGACCTGTATAGGAACAAATCACGCTTCAGGAGTTAATGCTAATTCGGCCTCTATTGTGGGAATTTATGCGTCCAAAGTTAGAGATACAATTCTGGGCCAGATTCTGCGGCCCAGAAAAACAGCCCACTAATTTGATCATATGTCGGACTACACAACTACAAATGGGCCCAAATTTTACAGACGGTTAGAAGATATCCGGATATCCATTTTCTTTTTTTATAGACCACTCTTATTCGGCCTTCTAGAAGGTTTTCCAGATGCGTCTGTTCGGTGGATGAAAACTGGCTGCCACCTCGGGTCAAACGAGGAAAAGTCCAAATTTCAAAAGCTTTCCACCACCTATAGCCTACAAAAATTATTTAAGATGCTTTGTACTGTTGGTGGATCTACCCAAGGCTCACAAAATTCCTATTTAAGGCAGTGGTGGTGAAAGAGTTTAGAATCTTGGATGCTTTGTTCAATTGTAATGTTATGCTGCATTTTTGTTGCCTCAATTTTTTCCTTCACATGTAAGTTGTTCAAATCACTTTAGTTTCTTAATAAAAGTTCTTCTTCTACTCGTATTCTGTTGTTCATAATATCACTTTGATACCGTTGGATCAAGGTGTGAATTTATTCACACCAACCCTTGTGAAATTATTCACACAACGGTGGAGTGATCATTTTATTTTTGTTGTTTTCTTTACTTCTCCATTTCCTCCCTCGTGAGTCTACTTTCCGCTTCCATTGAAACCATGGGATCAATGGAGGGCTAACCCACTTATGGGTTGATCCAAGGGAGTAGCAAGGTGCTGGATTGAATGTTATTTATTACCTAATTAATGTATAAACACTTCTTTAATTGGGATTTTTATTTGATGATTTTTAAACTCCATCGTCCTTGTTGAATTTAAGGCCACACACTTCAAGTACTAATACAAACCCTTACCTTGAAGTGCTCAGAACATTGATCCTTCAAGTGTATAGGTGATTAGTATTAAAGGGTGTAGGAATTAAACCAGTAAGTGATGATGTTGTTTTATCTTCTTAAATGTACCCATCTCAAATTTAAGAATTTGGAATCATTAAAAAGAAAATACATCCAATCCACCCCGAGCGATAACCTAGGATCAACTCATTCTTTTAATTTGAATTCACTTAAGTATCTTAGAGTTCACTTAATCCAATCTAAAATCAACCCAAATTTGGCCACTTCATAGCCAAAAATCCATCCCTTAGGTTGTGTATCTTAGGTATCTTCTTAGGTCTCTATGGAATCGACAACCCAAGATACACTACAAGGACCGTTCTACCCTTCTTCTCTGGGGTAAATTTGGGCGTGAACCACCAGCTCCACAAAAATTATCTTGAGTAGGAAGGAAATCCTTTCATGGAGTGTGTGCATTGATACCGTTTCCATTCCTTACACTTTGCGCCATTTCTAAAAAATGGCATAAACTAGAATAGTTTATGAATCGCAATACATAAGTCCAAACTTTTAAAGCACATAACATAAATTGAACAGTTTATGGATATAATCCATAATCCTAAAAATGGTTTCTTTGAGGAATTATATACTCATAAACCCTTTATAATGGTTTGTAAATAAAATCAGAATTATCCTAAGAATATCCTCCAGGAGTGTCGTAACCAAGAGTGCAGCAAGGCCCATTGACATGCACTAGTTCCCGTTCGAGTCTATCTCAACACGATTTTTCAGGTTTTACCCCTAGGTAAATCTATTCTAG
Organism: Viscum album; assembly: GCA_963277665.1. NCBI lineage: Eukaryota > Viridiplantae > Streptophyta > Magnoliopsida > Santalales > Viscaceae > Viscum > Viscum album. The sequence continues at coordinate 1,225,945,925 of OY728159.1, forward strand.
AGCTGCCTCTACCTGATCGTATCTAGACAGAGATTTATTTCATAGAAAACTCACAAAATATCTACAATAACAAAATTCTAGGATGTTCTTCTATACTAATACTCAATGTCTATCTTAAGGTAATGTGCTCTAATCAGAGTTTATCTAAATCTAGATTCCACGGTTTTCATTAAATCTCCCTCTGATACCAGTTGTAACGCCCCAACCCTAGTTACATATATTCGGTGCATTATTACATAACATTGTAATGATAAAAAAAGATCAAGTCTCGATAGACCGATTAGTTTAGTAGCCTTGGAAGTACTGGATACATTCATATGTTTTGCATTACATTATATAATGAAAAACTAAAACATCATTGTTTCCTTAGACCACATTCATATCCCCTTAGACTATCCCTACAGGTCAGTCATAATGTACTTCTTCGCATCCTAGGAAAATAAAACTTAGAAAGGGGTGACCTCAAATGCTCATTAAGGATAAAAAATATATTGTAATCATTCATAAATAAGCATAAAAATTTAAGGAAATGTATAAGACTAAAACAAAATCCTTTTAAACTTGAACATCAGCATAATATGGGAAGCATAAAATCAAATAATTCCATTTACTTACTCACATGGATATTCTACATGTTCATTAATCTAATGAAATATCAATAGCCACTTTCATAATGATGGAATGCATAAATCCAGACCTTCATAACCACATAGTCAAGGCCTTGTACCAAGACTACAAATAAGATTTGGTTCAAACCTTATACCAAGACACTAGTTTGTCTAATGAGACCTATTGATGCATCAATGAGCTATATCGGGCTCCATCCGTCACTTATTAAGTCTAATGCATTCCTCATATGAAAAGGTTTAAACATAACATAAACAATCGTATTAAAACTAGCATATGAAATTCCAATACATTATCCATAAACCATGAATGTTGTAAAATTAACACATCCATAGTCAAAAATATCACAAAACCTTCAATATAATATGAATGTTTTGTATCATAATAAATTAACATCAAATAACCTTAAAATCCCTCAAAGTATGTTGACATAGATGAAATCAAAACATTTTTTAGAGAAATATCTATTTCTATTTTGAAATAATTTAAGATTCACATAATTATAAAGAAAATATTTATTTTGAAAATATTCTTATAAGTTTGTAAGGGAATCTTTGACTATGTTATAACGACAGAAAATAGCCACACCTACTGTATAAGTTAAAAAAATACATTCTTACCTTAATTTTGTCGAAAAGGTTATAAAGGAAATTATTTGGAAATCGACATAAAGATTCCATTTTAAAAATCTTATAAAAAGTCAAGAAAGGGTATAAATTAAATTAACACATAGTTTATTAAATAGTAATAATGTTTTGAAATTCATTTTTAAAAAACATGGATGTGGATGATAAAGAGGTCCCAGTATATAATTACGTATAAACAACCTCAGATAATGAAGAGATTGTAGAATTAACCCTTACCTGGTACTTTTACATGGTAGAGGGTAGGCTAACCTCCTATATAATGGTGAAATAATTGTTATTAAATTATAAAATAATCATATACCTTAATATGATGTCATATATGATCTTTTAACATTGTTAGGTTAATAATATCATAGTATTATCGTTGTTTCTGGTGTTAAGAGAGTCATTTTAATTTATATTCATTGTTATGTGAGTCATATTTGTTATGGATGGGATGTATCTTATTCATATCCAAAATGAAATCATGTCTTTAAACATTATTTTTAATCTTGAAATGAAAATTATTCTTGAATTGATACGACGGGAAATGAATCTCATCACATTCGTGGAGACGGTAATCCGTACATACGCACGAGGGGCAATATCATTATTTTGATATTAAGATAATATATAATTGGATGGTATATCATATATACAGAATTATTATCATGTTATATTTATTATTTACATCAATTACCCATCACTATTATACCCATCCAAATAATAATGTATTGAATTACAATTACACCACGACTTGGAGACGGTAAGCCGTACATACACACGTATGGTGACATGTCATTAAAAGGATGGATAGAATAATGAATATGGTTTTACCATATTTATAATAACATCACAATATATAGAAGATACTGGAGTTATTATTTTATAATGGAAAAAACAATGAAATATGTAGTGGAAAAAGATAGGAACTTGAAAGAGGTGATGAAATATTTACCTCTTCTTCAGGTTCTTCCTTTTTATTTGATCAAAAGGGCTCCTTGGGTTGGATTTTTGACTAAAAGAAGGACTCTAGAATGAATGGAGGATAGATTAAAGGGTATTTGGGAAGGTTTTGTCTGATCCAAATGGAATTGAAGGTGTTAATTATAGAGCAGGGGGAGTTCCCTTTTATAAGAGGGGTGAGGAGCACCTTAAGAAAATCTAGAAATACTATCTTATAATAAAATTCTTTTCAGTTTCTAATGTATCAAAAATGAATTATTTAAATTATATGGCGGGGATGGGTCGAAAATCACTCAACCTATAGGTTTTAGATATGTTTGGGTCACTATATTAACTTTATCTTTCAGATTTAACTCTTATTTAAATAGTTTGACATTTACCACGACTCTTTGTATTTTTATATTATATGGTTAATAAACCTTATATATACATCCATGAAAACCCCAAGTGGTTCATTAATGATACAAATATCATTATATAAGTCCTTTGGTCGATTCGTATATTTTTTGGAATATAATATCAATTAATAATATAATATTTGTTTGAAAAACTCTTTTATGATAATTTTGACACTATTTGGTGTTTTTTTCTAAATTCATAAAAGTGTTAATATGTCAACAAAAAATCATCTAAACAACCCTAAAATGTATTATTAACCTAGAAAATTAGTGTAATTTATAAAAAAGTCTCAAATTACATTTATTTGGATATTTATGATCTCAATTATTTTAATATTTCATTGATTAGGTAATTACCGCATTATCATTGTGTCATAAATAAAATAAATTATTTAATGTCTAAAAAATATAAATAAAATACAATTATGTAGGAAATATTTGTAGCTTTCTGATTAATATTTATAGTCTAATTTATCTTATGTGTAACCATATATTAAAAATGTTTTAGTTTTTACACTTTGAATTTATCACTTTTAACACTTCTTTGAATTAAATAATAATAAATGTCCTAATCTAATCCAAGTGGACCAAAGAGGATCATATTTTATTCCAAAGGTTTTTTTGGTTGAATTATACTTATCCAATAGAATTAAGACATGTGTTAGGTTAATAATAATTCATTTTTACCCTTAATTACCCTATTTACATTTAACCATGGTAAATAAAAGTAAAAATTTACTATTCACCAAAATTTATTTTTATCATATTGAACCAAATTTTTCATACTGATATCAACTGTGTCTCTGGATTTTTTAAATTCCACTCGCAGAAGCGGTAAAATTATTTTTTATGTGAATTTTCAAATTCTTTTATTAGGTGGGTAAAAGACGGTGAACAGTTCAATAAAATTTTTATATATCTAAAATTATTATAAAATAACATCAATGAATTAAATTGAACTTATATAGGTATTATGTCTATATTTTTTCCTAAAATAAATTTAACTAAAATAAATAATTATTTAAATAAAAATTTAGTTTTAAACTATAACTCAGTGTTTTTAACTATTCATAAAAAAATTGTATATTTTCAGAAAAATACCACAAATTTATCCTAAACTAATTTCGATATTCTAAATCCAAAAATTAAGTCCATTATGAAAGATACATTTTATAAAATTTCAAAAAATTGTATTAATATTCATAAATACTAGTTTGATTGATTGTGGTGTGTTGGAACTCGAAGTTTTGTACAACACACGCTATTGTATTATTCAAAGAGAAGCATACCGTGGAAGCGTGGGGTGTTACATATACTATTTATTAATGTTTATAATATATATATATATATTTATATTTATTTAATTTAAAGATTTTTTAAAATAAATATGTAATTAATAACATTGTTAATATTTATTTTTATTTTTATTTTTTTTAGTTTTTTCATCTTATTCTAGACTTCAATTAGCGTAAAAAATAAAACACTGATATCAGGAACATTTTATCAGTGCTTCATTAAGAGTTGATAAAGACGTTATTTATCATCACAATTTTAATATAAATGATAAATCTCAGAAGAGTTAAAGGCCTCTTTTATAGTGGTGAATATTCATAATGATTGTTCATTTTATAGTCAAAGAAAATAATAATTTTCTAGGTTTCTAAATCCCATGATAAATAAATAAACTCAATAGAATAGTAATGTGGTTCATTTTGTTTGAAATTAAAATTTTTTATGAAAAATATATGAAGGGTTTTAAGGATTCATAAATAATCTTACCTAGGGATTAATGGTCATTTGGAAATAGTTTAATTGCTCAATCATTTAATCATTACTTAAAATTTTTAATTAGTGGGGAAATTCTGGATTTCTAAAGATCAATGTGAATGACTAGATGCTATGTATCATAAGATTGTTATCCAGGATGAAAATATAACTATTTATTAAATGTTAATATCCTCTAAATATGAAGATCCCACTGAATAACATAAAAGAATTATGAATTTGAATCATGTGATTGATGAACTCATTAAAAATTATAAATTTTCATTTTTAATAGTTCTTAAGTTATCAATGTATAGTAACAACAAAACATTTACTCTAAAGGTCATATGATCTTATTAATTTAATTGTTAAACATTAGCTTAATTTTTTATTTTATGTTTTTAAATTATTTATTTTTTCCAACTATAGGGTTTGATTGATTTCCCATTTACCTCATATATTTATATTGTCTAATGTATAATTGTTTTTCGTTGACCAAAGAAGACATAATGGTTTATTTCTCAATTTTTTGTATTTGTTATTATAAATATATGGGAAATAAGTTTAATAATGATTACAGGTTTTTTAAAATATATTATTCATAAAAAAAGTATAATATTTTTTTTAAGGTAATATTACTTTATAATATTTGAAAATTACTCTATTTCATTAATTTTCCTATTGTGTTTCTTTTTGAAAATTATAATGTGTGAGAAATTTCAAATTTTGATTTTAGTTATTAAGAAATTATATATTTTTCTTATTAATGGGGTGGCAAAAAATTTTTATATACAGGATGAAATTTTAGGATAATTTCTTTTAATTAAAATTTTATGAAATTCTAATCTTGGAAGTGAGTTTTAAATATATTTTTTATTTTATAGGGGGATTTCATTTTTTTCTAAAAAGAACTTTTTTAAAAATTTTAAATTATGTATTTTTAAAGTGGAAGATATATTTATCATTACACTCACTTTATTTAATGTTCATAAAGTCACATAATAATCTTGTTTTTAATTAACCTCTACATGAATATTTTTAATTATTTTTTTGTAAAAAACAATAATATGGTAATTAAAATTTCAATGTATTTAGGTATGGAAATTATTATGACTAAATCTTCAATCATGAATAATTTCATTGAATTTAGGATTAATTTTTTAAACTATCATTTGTGTAACCACAGTAGAAAAACTTTTGACATTGAAATCACTTGAGGTATGAAAAAACATATTCTTATGAGAGTGATTACAATTGTATTTTCTTTCTGAGTTTACTACTAAATTTTCGATTGATAGGTTTTCCTTGTAGAACTATAATTATATATTTATTATGCATTATGATTAAAATATTTTCAAATCATGGTATTACATGGAAGGATATGGATTTGTATAGAAGATACAGTTCTATTCTATTAGGTTGATCAAGATATTTATATTTGAATATATAGTTGGGTTTTTTTATTTGAAAAATTAAAATGATTTTTTTTTGGAGGGTTTAGTTAAGGGATACTGGGTATTTATGGGTTAAAAATTTTGATAGGATAATTTTGAGGATACCAAGAATTTGGGATATAATTATCCTCATTATTTGGGAAAAATAATGATTTATATTATGTTTTATGCGGTACTTGATTTGTGAATTATTACTCCATATTTGTTTATTTTTTTATGTTCCCACTACATCGAGTAGTTTTTTATTTATGTCATTTTTTGGAATTTTCTATAAGATTAAAATTTTATTACATACATAAATTTTCACTAAACATACTTTTTTACTCAATTTTTTTTTCTGTTTATCAAAATATTATATTTTTATTAGTTTTAATACTTTGTTTGGTGAAAAATTGAATGTGGTGTTTTTTTAAAAAAATAACCACCTCTTATAGTTTATGTAATGTGTTAATCTAGAAAAATGAGGTATTCTAAATATTTTTCTAATAGATAACCTGATTAAAATTACATAACATATTAAAACACACATTAGTGTTCTATGTGTTCTCAATAGTATCCAAACTATCCATTTCCTTATCATAAATTGTATTCACATATTGACTTTAAGATTAATATGTATCTTAAGATACAATGTGAAGTGTCACTAATCTTTAAAAATTATATAATAAGAAATACAGCTTCTTAGTACTTAATCTTCATAGTACATAATCTTCTAAATACAATTCAATTTGCATCCTTAAGTGATTTTTTTGAAATGTATCATCATGTCAGTGTATCTCTTTCAAGACCTACTACTTTGAGATATTCATCTCATTCCAAAGTATTGTTATTCTGGTCATGGAGCCTTTAGAATTCCCCTACAAATATCAACATACCTATATGCATGATTAGAATTCCATATGTTTGTCTTATATATTCATCTTCCTAGATATATTATTATCTGAGGTATTCTAATAATTCTGAGGTATTCTAACTCAACAATCATCAGATATATATATGGTCAATTAAATATTTTCATTTCCAATAAATTATTATCTAATGATGGAGTTCATAAATATCATCACATATTCCTAAATATATTCAACATGAACTCATAATATATTTAATTTACCCTCATTAACAAAAAATACAACACTGTTCAAAAAAATTCATTAATACCTTGTATTCTTATTGAAATTTTAGATGTTCAAAAGTGAAATTAAGGGTTTTGGGAAGAGTTTTAGACAATTCTTGGGTAGATTAATAGGTAAGAAAAAGTGACCTATGCATATGGGATTGAGTATACGAAATTATCAAATTATTTTGGGAACTAATGGTTGGTTAATTAATTAATTAGATGATACATATTAAACATAAAATCTAGAAAATCTTCCAGAGTGAAATTCATCATTGTAACCCCTCATATTTTTTATTGGAAAACATATTTTTTGGCTAGATTATCATACACTAATTACTAGACAAAATGAATAATGACATATTCCATTAGGGTTGAATATCGTTATGAAATAAATATAAATACATCATATGAAAACTAAGTGAAAAATAATTAGTATGATTTGAAAAATAAAAATACCACAATTAAATAATAATAGAGTAAGATTGAAATATTCCTCTTCAAAAAAATTATTTCTTAATAATGTTCCATGTTTTATCAAAATCATTTAAATAATAATTTATTTTTATATTTGTGGGATATTTTAGATATTTTGGGGGTATCCAACTTTTTTTTCTCAACCCCATATAGAACTTAGTGAGTGTGTAGATTGTATACATTTTCAACTATGTAAATTAATATTATCGTTCTATACTAGAGATTTATTTTCATGATGGTGGAACTATAGACATATAGGGGCTCCCTAAGGGGTTGAAAAATCATGGAGTTTGGGAAATTTTCATATTATTCAACCTCGACATGTGTATCATGTTTTGAAAATGATTCTTTAAGAATCGTGTCATGGTATTTAAATAATTAATTGTCTTTTTTCTTGTTATTATTGTTATTTAAAAAATATGGATATTTTATACGAATATTTTGGTAGGAATTTGAAATAAGGAATGTGAGTCATATTGGGGAAAAATTATCCCTCAATGGTATTTATTTTATAATTATTCATTAATTGATAATTTTTGGTGGTCATAGGGAAACATCTCAGTGCATGTAACCATATGCTTTGAATCAGGGGATGAAAATGTGTGTTCGGTCATGTAGGTATATAAACCAATTGACTGTAAACAACTATTATTCCACTTAAAAATTATTCTACTAGATTATAAATTAAATTTCTTGAAAATGTTCGTATATATCCTCATCTTGGGAGTAATATTCTGCATCCTATTTAAGAGATTGGTTGGGAAGATAATACATATTTGTTGAGAGACATAGATTATTCTTTGTAGTTTTTAAGGCACTGTACACAATTATTTATAGATTATGTTGGATGCAATGATTTTTAATAATCGATGTGGATAGTAACCCATATTGTTTAATTTTAGCAAGAACTAAAGAGATAAATATTAGTTTGGTAACTTATATTTTGTAAATATTATTGAGGAAGTGATGGGAGAAGATGAATAATATATATTTAAAAAATAATTTTGGATAAAATGGTTTAAAAAAGTTATTCATATATATATATATATATATTATCTAGAGGGGTTAATGTAGTTAAAATAAAATGAGTTTATGGATTTAGAGTATAACATATTTTTTTTCATGGAGTATGCAACATTATTTTTTAATATTGTTCATTTTATTATAGAGTAGTTAAAAAATGAAGACTGACAGAAATGTTTCTGAAATGGAACTATGATATAGTATTCCTTAAAAGATTATTTTTCTATAAATCACAAAATTTGTAACAGTTTTTAATAAGTTTGAAATATAATAAGATGAAATAATAGTGACTCAAAAGGATATTTTATTACTTCATTTAACAAATAGAGGATGATGATATTTTCTTGTGAAATTACACATATTATATGGAGAAATAATTTTGAGGGAGGGAGGAGGGGTTGGGTCAGATATTTCTTTATTTTAAAAAACATCCATTTAAAACATATAAATTTTTACCCCTTGATCATTAATGCTTTTCGACCCATTATGATGTAAATGAATCTTTTTTTATTTTTATCCAGTCACTTATACCACACGAATTAAAAAATATTAAATATATAATTATACATTAAATTTTGAAATGTTTTTTCCCAAATCTGGGAAACCTACTATCCACTATTATTAGGTTTCACTAGGATACACATTTTACACTATAAATATCTTAATAATTATAATGGTTTTTAGTAAGTATAATCCTATACTTTCAGACTATATAATATATGTCTGTGTATCCCATATTAAATAGTCCATATTTTAATATATTATGAAATTTAGGAGGTATTTATGATGCATCTCAAAGTCTTCTATCTCATAAATGGTCTCACAAATTCCTTCCACATTATTGATATAGATATTTACTAACACCAGGATGTCACTACCTTAAAAAAATATGATTTACAACTCTAAAAACAGATTCATTGAATGCTTTCAAATATTCTAAATAATATCATGAGATAATATCTCTATAAACATCCTAGATTCTAGATCGTATTAACAATCTCATTAAAATGCTCTCTCAACATAGTCTTAAGGGGTAAAAAAATTATTTTTATATAGAAACTCATTCATGTAATTCCATTATTAGTTATTATTCTCCCATTACTCTATTTTTTGATAGTGGGAATTATTTGAACTAGTCTTTACACCCGTTTATTCTCCATCTCCTAGGATTCATTCAATGTATCTGATGAGAAGAACCATGTAAAATTTTTCATCACTACTTTTATACCATATGTTATTATTTTCTCAGTACTATATCAGCTTCCTCCTTCTCTCATTGTATAACATAACTGGACTGTAAAACAATATCATATGCTAATAACATAGTATTTTCATATTGTTGTTGTTACCCAATCCAGTGAGCCAAAATTAACTATCCTTAATTAGAAATCTCACAAAAAATAATTAATTACTTACATCCAAATTACCTATTTTGTTTAGAATTTTTGAGATTAATGAAAACCCATTTATAAAAAAATCCTTGTGCTTTTCATCAAATGGTCATTTTCTACATTATACCCCAATTTTCTTATTTTACATATAGTCTTTAACCTCTACCACAAAATTCTCCACACATGATGCACTTATAGACATATCTTATGTTATCAAATTTTTCACAACATGTGGAAATGGAAAAAATAATAATTGTGAGATCAAACAATAAGTAATTTTAAATATATTAATTTTCAATAGAATACCATAAGTGAAAATAATATTGGAATAATGGTATGGTAACACAATCAATGTGAATAACATGAGAGATTAATATGAAAATATAAGATTCAAAAAACATGATTCATGGAATAATGATTTGACATTACATCAGGTAGAGTTCGTAAAAGTATGTAATGATTATCCAAATCAAACAATATTTTTCTCAAAAAACCATTATAACTCATAGTATGCATTTAAAAACCATAAAGGTTACATGGTAAAAATCATAGAAACAAAGGAAAAACTAGGTAGACATCTAGGGAAATTATTCTTATATCACCCTTATAATCAAATAACCTACTTAGGTAATTCTTACATATCTCTTTTCGATAACATTAATTTACCCACAAAATTATATGGATATATGAGTCCCAACTATCATAATATATAATGCATAAATACATTTATTTTTATTAAAAATAGATGATATCAATTTTCATCCTAATAATTTTAAAAAATTTATATTTTCACCTATCTTAATTAACCCATGGGAAAAAATTTGTTTCATGAAAATATTAAACATCATCATAGGACATCTTGAGAATTAATGTAGATAGTTTTCGTGATTCAACCCAATTGGGCATGACCCGTGAGTACCCCAAGCCCATCACCAATAAGCCAAGGGCAAGAGACCTGTGATGAGTAGGCATATCACACACATGGGAGGCCTTATCATAATGAACATATATAAATACACACATCTCAAAGCCCATATATTACTAAAAATAAAATAAAATGATAGCCATGCATTCATACATCTATAATCTCAAAATTAGACTACAACAACAATGTGCTGGATGAATGTTCCGAATACAATCCCATTAAAAGAAATTGTAAACAAGATCAAACAATAATGTAAAATAGGAATTTTGATAATGAAACCAGTAGAATACATCTCGTTCTATCTATGTAACTATGTTCTTCCTGCTCCCAGTCCCTCTTATACTCTATTAAGATGTTAGTTTCCAGCATAAGATGTGACATTTGTGGGAAGAATCCATGTAGAGGTGAGTATAACAATACCTAGTATGAAAACCGGGAAACACTAAACACATATTAACTGTAATTGCATTTTCATAATAAGGAAATAGTATTTAGTGCCTAAAAAACCCAGATAAACTCTGGAAGGACACCACGATTCCAGGCGATAGCAACCAATAGCTATCTATAATATTTTTCTCAAAGTATATAATAAATGATCATTATGTGAGAACACAATCCCATATCAATTTTATGATTGGGGACACTCATCCAACAATTTATGTTTATTGGGATCCACCCTTGAAGAAACCCTATTCTCTGATGTCCCCGATCCGCATATGCGAATATCACACCTAGAACCACTAGTGGATACTACAAACCCAATAAGGATCTACTTGATATATAGGGGATCATATACCAAAGATAACATAAAGCCTAATTAAATGTACTTATTGAAGAAGGATTAACACCTTGTTCATGGAGATTATTCTAATTCCATATAACCCACATAGGGTATGAGAAGAAATGGTAGAAGATAACACTATGGTCTTATTAAGGATCACCACAAACTCTGTTTGAGACTCATACTCTGGAGGATATCAATGTCATGAGATGTGGAAAAAATACTGTACTTTAACATATAGGGGATGCACTAAGGGAAAACACCCAACCAATACTTGTCTAAACTAATGAAATTAAGGCCTCCAACCACACCATTAGGTGTTATACGGTCTGTAATAGGTGTTATATGGAATTTATAGATAACCCTTGGTCTTCCCATCAGGTAAATACTCATAGACCAGGTAAAAATAAAAATACATGGCGTGTATGTAAGTATAAATGGAATGTATAGAATTTTCACCTCCTTTAACATGCCATTTTTTGATGACCTTAAACTACTTGCCATGCCTGTGTACCAACTTGTATACACCGGGCTATTCTGAGATACACTTGGCCATGTCGAAGTACCTGACTCTATTCTTGTGATATGGCCATGTCTGTGTTTCTCATCATTTCGAGACTCATGTATACTTCATGATACACATTATTCTACCAGTAAGGGTAATTTTGTGTGTGATAGAAACCACATGGTATGTGATCTATTTCTTCTATATGGAAACCCAAATTCCACACTACGGGTCTAGCACGACATGTAATTCTAGATAACAGGTCCATAAATCAGTATTTTCTAGTTTTATATGGTTCTTATTAATGTGTTATTTTAATCTATATTCCCCAAAGACTCATTAGAATATATGTTTCTGGATTCGACCGACCCTCACAGTCTGCAATCAACCAGATATGGACATTGAAACCGCTCAAGAATCATACACATGTTGCATCCATGTCCACATCATTGAACCAAGGTTAGTATAAATCATTTATCCATTATGTATAAAATTTTACTCGATGATCATCACACATCAATCACACCCTTGATCTTGAACATCTCCCTCAATATTTTATGTTTCACTAAATAACGATCGTACAACGGTCAGATACTGGGTATTTCAGCAAAACAATTGGCCCTAGAAATTACCAATGATGAATGTGAGATGACATGTGGGAGAAATCCAAAAACCAAAAACATAGGGAATGAACCTCAACATTTTTTCTTTTTTATTATCTATCAATTATCTATTAATTATTGAAATGAATATGATTAAACTAATAAACAAATAAAATCAACTGCAAGGAAAATAAACCATCAAGGTGAGAATAAATTTGTGCTCATGAAATTTATCCTAGTTCGAATGGTATTAAATAAACTGAATCAAAAATTTTACTTGATTTTTGGATTGATCATTTATGAAGAATGATAATGCATTACCATCATTAGTGATATCTAAAAACTTCGATGACACAATGATCCCTGATCTCAATATGATACGATGTTATCCACGATGATCTCTTCCAATGATCCTCTATAATTACTCCTATCATTTTTGAAAGTTATGAGGATAACTATGAATATTTTCCATAGTAGTGTATTTATATGGATATATTATTTTGGGATTTAAAATAGTCGAATAAATAAATATTACTAAATATATTTAATTATTCACCATGAAGAAACTCAAGAAACATTATCGATGTCAGCATAGATTTTGTAGAGCATACGATAAAACCCACTCTATAAACTCAATTATGGAGTCATGTTTCCTATCTAAGCCTCTAGTTAAGAGATAATCTAATTTCATGATTGAAATGTGATCTTTTGATTTTAATATATATCAAAAATTAATTCTGGGATCACCCGTCCTCAAAATCTCACACCATCTTAGGTAATGGATTCAAAAATAATATGTATAATTTTCGAATATAATACATAGAAATAGTAGTGAAATTAAATTAAGTAATATTTAAATATTTTCATCCCAAAAAAAAAAGAAAAAACACTCCAAAAAGTTGGCGGTACTAGTTTTTTTATCTGTTCCTCCAACTCCATGGTGCTCTCTTGAAGAATCTTATGATACGAATATATTTTCACTAGGGGAATTGACCCACCAGGAAGTTTCCTATCCTATTGGTCCTAGATCTCCACTATGTACATAGAAATGGTAGAAACATCCTTGGTGTCCAACACTACCTAGTCAATAACAGGTGATGGTTCATAGAAATACTTCCTCATCCACCACAAGGGGATGATGTTATGTTCCTGCTATAATTGTGATAATAGAGTTAAATTTTATTCCGCATTTACAACCTAATATAATATATGGAAAGGGTCAGTGAATCACATAGATAGATTTCTTCCCCAAAAAATATTTGTAATTCATGTTGAGGTGAGGCCTTCAGGAACACGTGGTCTCCCTCTTCAAACTCTAGAGGCCTCCATGATTGGTACACATAGGACTTCTGAAGGCTCTATATAGTACTATTTCACTTCTGGTAGATCAACACATTCTCTATAATTATTCTCACCACCTATTGGCCCATGAGTGCATACTCACCCTGACTAGTGGAACAATGTTATGAATGACAATTTCACCCATAAAAGGCTTCAGATATTTACATAGTCATGGTTGAATGATAGCCTTTGTTGTATAAAATTCCTCCAAGGGTAGGTGATCCTACCAAAATGGACAAAATCCAAGATGAAATTCCAAAAAAAATCACCGAAGACATGAATAGTCTATTCATCTAAACCAATAGTTTAGGGGTAAACCACCATTCTCAAAATAAATTGATTCACAGTGGCCTTCAGCAATCCTATATGTAATCCCAATAGTATATGTGAATAAAAGACTAAATGGATCATTATGGGAATTCTATAGAAACATGATATCTTTATCATGTATAATATTCCCAAGCTCTATACTAATCACTTCTCTCAAATGGCTAGGATGTATGTTCAACTGGTGAGTTGGTCTACGATCACCCAGATGGCATCATATACCATACATTTATATGGTAAACCCATCATAAATTCCAAGGATATAACATCTAACATCCCCCATGGCACCTCAAGTGGTTGAGCTAAACTCTCTATAACGAGATTCTCAGCATTCACATTCTGAAAAGTGTGGCTTTTTCGAGACAACGTCTAGTATAAAAAATATCATGATTTTCCACCAGAACAAATTATAGAGGTCCTGGTAAAACGTTTGCACACATGGATATACCACCAAATGGGGTATATTAAAATCTCTCATCACATCCTCCCACAATGTAATTGGTATCACCATCCATTGTGTGATAATGATAATGTAATCACCTTAGAATAGCCATTTGGAGAAGATCAAGTTGATATCTGAGTACAAAAGGTAACATAATAAGTATATTTTTAATGAGATTACCTAACCTTATGTAAATGTGATAGGGGTAACAACCATCAATTTAGGATATAAATAAACCTTCTTGTCTACTATGGAAAAATTAATAAAGTATAACTTCTCTGAAATGTCATCCTAAAACTAATAAAAATATCTAATGCTTAGAAAATCTACCACCATGTTCACCATCTTAGGAATATAAAAAATCTTGCATTATAATCCCCATAGGAACTCTTGACATCACCTTAATGTCATGTTAATATCCTTTTAGAAAATAAACACTTGAGACTATTGTGGTCAATGTGGATTATAAACCTCTTTCTTGACAGGTAGTGTCACCACATCTTCTAGTTGAATAATATAAATTCAAGCTAATGATCATGGGTTGTGTAGTTATTGATCTTGTGATAAAATACTCTTGAACCAATAGTAAATCACTGCCTTTATCTATATAAATACATACCCATGTATGGTCCAAGATGAATCACATAACAATGTACTCAAAACCCTCCTCTAGAAATCTCTAGATGGAATAAATCATATATCTCTTCCTTAACTCTTAAAAAACAATGGGCGCCTTTATTACCCCAAAAAACACTACCCTTATTGGGTTAAACATTTCATGGTTGAATCCACTCTATATTAATTGGGTAAAAAGATCTAATACTACTCTACAATCATAAGAAAACTCTACATCTTAGTATCACTTTTGGGTGCCTCATAAGCTAGAACTACCTCAATATTTATTAGGTCATCCACAACTCCCGCATCATGGATAATGTGTCCTAGGATGAGGACCTATAGAACCCAAAACTAACTCTTTGAAAGATTACCATAAACCTGGTGCTCTGGGAGAGTGTCTATGACCATCCTCATGTATCTCATGTTCTCTTCTTATAATCTAATTACACTTGGATATCAATGATAAATATAACCAAAAACTAGTCTAAGAAAGGATAAATGATCCGGTTCATGAGTCCCATGAGAACTACTGGGGATATCTCCATGCTGAAGGGAATCAAAAAGTACTCAGAGTTAATTTAATAATATCTAAGTATCTTATTGGCTATATCCACATCCTATAATCATAAATGCTGATGGCCAAATATGAGGTCAATTTTTGAGAACCTTCACTCCCATTTTAACTAATAAAAGAGTTCATCAATATTCTATAGTGGATAATTATTCTTTACATTCACCTAGTTCAATAACTAGTAATCCACACGTAACTACATGCTCTCATTTGTCTTCTAGGTGAAAAAATGGCGCATGTGGAGGGGAAAACTAGTTATAAAAAATACATTCAATTTTAAGTCCTCTAATTTCACCCTCAGCTCACAAATCTCTTTGGGAGCTATTAAATATGATGGTGTAGATATCAGGGCTATATCAGGGTGAATGTTAATATAATAATCTAGCTTATTGTGGGGACATAAACTTGGAATATCCTCAAAAAATACATTCTAGTACCTCACCACCGTCACAAGGAATTGGTATCCATTGAAATCCACAGATCCAAGAGTATTGCAAGCCAACTAGTGAGTAATCAGCATCACTATCCTATTACTAATCCCATCATTCTCTGTTAACGTTTAATTTTCATCCAATAAAGAAAATATCATTCCAAAACAATATAAACAAATTATTTTATTCCTAAAATTTTTTATGGTAATGAAATATAGATAACTATTCCATAAATAAGATTTCAATATAAGTCCTCATTACTGATATAAAGAGATCTTATGTGAAACTATTACCTCCAAGCACCATATTGCACCATAAAAAGAAGTGTGTGAGCACTGAGTCACCTACTGTTAGTATATCCCAGTGCAAGGGTTGAAAAAAAGTTTAAAAATATTATCTATGTCATGAACTAGTTATGTGTAGAGAAATTAATAACTCACACCTATATCTATCTATACAATAATTATGGTATAAAATATATAGATTGTTCCCAGTTCCATCTGGGGAGCCTCGAGGTCGCAGGAATCCATTTATTGAATTTATCCTCATCCCTAACCACCACCTCAAAGAGGATAGTGTGGACCACCTATGGGTGGTGGTAATAATATGAAAAACACCAACCACTCCCAACTTCTCTATTGACCCTTTCCCATGTATTCCTACCTTCATACCTCCCTGGTCTTGTCTTTGTATCTATATTTGTGGTCCCTTGACCATCTCCTTATCAACACTTTTACTGATTGGTTAAATCTATATATGTTGTCCCTAAACATCATAGGAGAAATAAAGCCTCTCCTCTGGCTTGAACAATATATCTTGAGATCCATCCAATGATAAACCTATTTCCTATGATCATATCCTGAAGTGTCTACCGCACTCAGATCATTGAAAATTCCATTAGTTAACTTCTTCTAATGTCTCTGCTCTTAGGTTCCCAATAATAGAACCCTTTCTTTGGGTCTATTATTTTAGGAAGATCTCAACCACTATGTTCCACTATAGTACCCCATCATATGATGGAATGAGAAATGAAATAACTTATTCCCTAATATATTAATGTAATCCTTACCAAATGGTCTTTTCTCTAAAGAACATATCTTGCCCCATATCTATTGTATACCGTGAGAGACTAGAAAATCATTCATAACACTCCACCACTTTCACAGTGCCCTGATATAGATGTAAAATCTCTTAGATGTTCAATGATCACACTATGGCCAGATAAAACACCTCCCTGAAGAGATTATCAATGTATGACTAGAGGTGAATTTGATGGTCAGGTGACTATGTATCCAAAATCACTCATCTCCAAAAAAAGACCAATAGAAGACTCAATATAAGGATATCCATATGATCTCTATGTATCCTCGCAAGGGGGAGAAGATGAGTGAATTTCTAAAGCATGTCCTAAGACACCTTGTGGTCAGGTTTGGCCCAAAACCTGGGAGGACTCTATCTATAAAACACATGAAGTGAACTCAACCTACATGCATCCTCAACCCACACTACAAGTGCATAATATTATTCAATGGTTGGTTTTACAGAAAATAAACCACATAGAGGTACTATGGTAAATAAAATCCCCCAATATTGATGCCTTTTCACTCAAAAAATCAGAATTCTTATCATGTAGTGGAATCATGGATGACTGTATTCATAGAGGCATCCTGAGACAAAAAACATATATCATGATCAAATAGTATATCTGGGGAGATTCCTCAATAAGGGCATGAAAACCTTAACCCCCTCTTATAAGATGAAGGTAGAAATTATTACCCTATAACTAGTATCTACATGTAATGATTCAACCAGATGGTTTTCAAAGACCTAGTGAATGGATACGTCTGACCCCAAACCAACATTGTTGTCCCTAACATTAAATGAGAACACAAAAAAACGTAACACTACATCAAAAAAACCATAACTGGCCAATAATATCTCCATTTTTATGACCTGACTCATTGAGGCCCATGTCGTGAATACCCTAAGTCCCCCTAAAATAGAACACGGTTTTTCGACCAATGTCGAGTAGGTACATCAATCAAGCGCGAGGCATTAACCCACTATACCCACCCACACACACATACACACACACACACACATATCAAATCCAATACAATATGAAAATGTTAAAAACCAGATAAACATACATCAAATCATTTATTATCCTAAAATTAGAGTATGAAAACAAGGTATTGGAAGTAGGGACCATATACCAGACAACAAAAAGAAACTAAAACAAGCCCAAAATTTAATGTGTGAGAGGAATTTTATCAATTAAACCACTAGAACACAACATATTAATCATTATCAATAAGATATTCCAGGTCTTGGTCCCTCTAAGACTCCATCAAGTTGTCAGTCATCTATATAATATATGTCACGTGTTGGAAGAGCCCATGTAATCGTTGTTATATCAATAGTCGATAGGAAACATTGAAAAAACTAAACAAATAAAATTAATAAAATTCTTATCATATTACTAATATATCGATCAATGCATAAAAACCCCATATATACCCAGGAAGAAAACGTTTCCTTGAGGACCTCTCAACTAATTTTCTATCCATATGATCCTACTAAAATCATATGATAAAGTCCTATCATGGGAGAACACATACTATGAGACATGATATCATTAGAGACAATCTTCCTAGTGGTCATCATCTTTGGGACCAACCCTAGAAAACCCCCTTTCCTCTACAGACCAGAATACTTAGAAAGGTTATCACACCCAGGACCACTTGGGACACCAAAAACCCAATATAGATCAACTGACATTGTCATGGATCATATACCAATTATACCATGAAACCTAATAAAATTATATCATTGTTGGGGGATCAACCCCAACATATAAAGGTCACCCTGATTCCAAAAATCCCACCAAGCATATAATAATAAATGATATACTAACAAACTTTTGTCTCATGGGGGCATCCTGAAATTTATATAAGAATATTAATCTAAAGGGGATCACAATCCTGATATGTGGAAAAAATTATATACTATACCCTCGGGGGGATATAACAAGGGAACACACTCAATTCATACTTCTATAAACTAAAGGAACAAAGAGCTCCACACATACTCTAATGTGTTAAATGGTGTATAATAGGTTAAACAGAATGTTTCTAGGAAACCCCTAGTCTACCCATTTGGTTATTCCCCTCATAGAATGTAAATATCTATATACATGGAATTTAATATGTATATGTGGAATGTTGAGATCTTCCAACACCCTACCCATGCCATTTGTACATTATCATATACTACGGGTCGTTCCCCAACTCCAACCCATGTACACCTAGCCATGCCCATGTACAGATGTTCATGTATCAGTACATGGATCGTCCCATGTGATATGGGTCTAATTGTGTATATTGGACTTCCCGTTCCCATGTATCCTTCATGATACATTCCATGATCGCATCTATTGTCACATGTCATGTGATATTTTCTTCCATTTGGAAACTATCATGCCACTTGGGGCGGGGTTCCACATGGAAGGTATTTTTGGATTACACTCCATGTGACCCATGAATTTCTAGATACCACCGGTTATTCTTCATATTACAATTTGAGTTTCCACCACTACAAGAATATTTGGAAAACAATGATCCATGGTCATCTGGCCATCGTCACCACTGATCGAATGGATATATACATTGAAACTGATGGGGAATTCTCCACAAGATATATCTGTAGCCTATAACGACCCAAATATTGATTAAGTAAATTTCATCTTGATATAATTAAATGTATTATTATGTTTATATAAAATTTGAACTTCATTGGTTTTATGTTTGTGGATTTTAAAATGCTGTTAAGAATTGTGACTGTTACTAATATAGTCGTTGAATAGTGATCACTTGATTAGTATACATATATAGCTTTAACAAATCCAATTTATTCAGACAAAGGAAGTGATGGCCTCATCAAGTATACTTGCCCATATGAAGCCCATTTTTCGGAGCTCGAAAAGGAGGCGCCGTCATTGGGATTCGCTCTTGACCAAGACCAAGATGTGCTGGATAACGTTAAGCTTGATCAGAACAGACAACTAGAGAAGTGGAAGTGAATAGAGATTTCCACCCGAACTATGTTATCTGAGCCACCCCAAGAGTCTTTCACCATCACACACCTTACCCTTCAGTCTTATGTGTGTGTTATAATGGGTTATGTAATAAGAACTTATCACTATGATTAAGTGCATTATTTTTGTATATAATAAGGAATATACATTCATTTTATTATTGTTACATTGTAAATAGTTTTTAAATCACAAATAGTATTTTTAGTTAATATTCAATTATGAAATATAATTTGATTAATGTTTCCAATGCTTTTGCTGGGGCATGTGCGTCCATCTCATTCGGGGATGAGGGGAGCGGTTTAGTTGCCCCGCATTCCCGCTTTCCAAAGGCGGGTGTCATTCATCACTTATTTAGGGACATATTCTCCTTTATTGAAACAGAATGATGGGATTTCAGTTATTCCTTCTGTGGATTCCACCTTGGAACTCATCACCTAGTTCGAATCTCCCTCATAGGCTTACGAAGTTTTTTGTGAAACTCTTCTTGGTGCCATATCATCATGGGAACCAGATAATTACACTAATTCTTTCAAGACATTATAAGGGGTCCCGCCAGTGTAGAAACCTTCAGTTAGGGGTGTAGTCATGTTGGGCATCACTGGAATGTCTGGATACTGGGGGATTGGCGTGTCTGTCTTCTATACCTTATTATATGGCTTCTCGAGGGAGCGGAATCTGGAGGCATCCCACATCAAATGCGGTGAATCATATTCCATGGGTATGTATCTGAGGTTTTCCTCAGCTTCCCATATTTAACACGGGGTATGCCACAAGTTTAACATTCGGAAGAGATGGATCAGGCTAATCAGAACACAGACTAGAGTGGATTAGATGGAGTAAGCCCCTAAAGGGAACACCGATATTGGGGCCATCATGTGGGTGGCTTCCTGAATGATGTTAAATGGAACGAGGAATTAGGTGGCATGATCCCACCAGGATATGGAGGCCCGGGTAAGAATCAGGATATATGATGGAAGGTTTTGTGAGGGGGTGGTGAATGGGATGGAGCCGCCATGTGGATGATGATGGTTTTGGGCTTCAGCCTAAAAGAGGCTTCCTATATATCCTCGGGGTAGGGAAACAAAGTCCACATAGTTCATCTGATGACGACTTACCACTGATTGGGGTTCAACGACTTGCTTCTAGATAGGGTCGCAATGGATAATCACTGGATGGGGTTGTCAATGGATTACTACTGATTGATGTCTACAGTTTAACATCATTCGGGACAGGGTTGAACCGACGTGATGGGGGTCGGAACTACTGGGTGTTGGGCATGAACATTAGGGAGGTTTCCTACATACCCTGCCTTAAAAAGATCAATGTTCTAGTAGTTCAGATGATTATGGGGGGAATTTGGGGCTTACGCTCTAAGGCAGCCCAAGGTGTTGGTGAACTGAAATAAAGGGGTCGGAATGACTGGGTGAATGGTGGGATTGAACCTCATAGAGGCTTACTATATACCTTACCTTAGTTGGGATCAACTTCCACGTTGTTCATGTATGGGGAAGGAGTCGGTGAACCGACGTGAATAAGGACCTGTGGTTCAGGTGGATCGCGGGCTTGAACCTCCGGGTAGCTTCCTACATACCCTGCATTAGGAAAGATCAAAGTCCACATAGTTCTGATGGTTGGGAACCGACGTGAAGGTGGACTTGGGTTCTAATTGTTGTTGGGCTTGAACCTCAGGGAGGCTTCTGACAAACCTTTCATTGCAAAGGATCAAAGACCTCGTAGTTTAGGTTGGGTTGGCGAACTGACATCAAGGTGGAAATGGGGTCCAATGGTTGTTGGGCTTGAACCTCGGGATGGCTTCCAACATACCTTGACTTGAAAAGGATGAAATACCTCATAATTGAGGTATGGTTGGTGAACCGACGTGAAGGTGGACCTGGGGTCCAATAGTTGTTGGGACTGAACCTCACAGAGGCTTCCTACATACCTTTCCTTGGCAAGGATGAAAGACCTCGTAGTTCAGGTGGGGTTGGAGAACCGATGTGAAGGTGGACCTGTGGTCCAATGGTTATAGGGCTTGAACCTCTGGGAGGCTTCCTATATACCTTGACTTGGTAAGGATCAAAGACCTCATAGTTCAGGTGGAATTTGGGTCCTACCCTCTAAGGTGGCCCATGGATGATGACATGGTTGGTGCTCACTCTAAGCCCACATAGGTCATGCTCGGTGTGAGAAAAAAGAGATAGTAGGGACTCAACGATCATGTTGTGAAAGGTGTGTCCATGGGAAGTGGAGTGGAGCTTATGCGTGATCGCAGACCAAAGAGGAAACAGGTGCTTATGCATGGTTAGAAGCCCGAAGAGGATGTGACTTACTCCAGTATGGAGGCCCAGTAGCGACAAAGCCCATTGGGAGAGGGATTTGGCACCAAATAAAAGAGGGGTTCGGTGTCCATTTCCCTGTCCCCCTGGTCCTTGGGACTGAAGAAGAAAGGGGGATCAGGGACACTTCCTCCTGCAAGAAAAGCTAGGGGCTTACACCAAGATGGTTTCCCTTTCCCGGCGGACAAACGATACTTTAATAAGGAGGATATCATCCCATTTGAGGGAAGATCTCATCCTCGTGGGGACCAGTGGGCGTGGAGAATGTCCAAGGTTTGGGCACCCTGCGTGCGAGGCACAGGGTGAGGGCACAGTTTAATGTCATATGATGAGGATGATGGTTCTTAGTAGTTTAACGTCCTGCAGCTCGGACGAGGTGGGTTTTCTCCTCACCCCAAGGACTTATATAACCGATACCCTCTGCTCCTTGGTGCAGAGAGGGGACATGAAACGCCGTTGCTAGGGGGTCTCATGGAGCGAACAATCAGGGGGGTCCACGTTAGCGTGGCTATGCGAAGAAGCAATATCCGTTAGTGTGCATATACGAAGAAGCATGAGGCGAAGAAATGCAACGGGTGGTATCATCCAGGGTACTTTGAAGTTACTTCATGTGAACCTAGGAGGTTGCACAAGAAATGTGTATACTTCGATGGTGTTTTGGGTGCGGGTGGCACCTAAAAATGATTCTCGAAAGAGGGACATCACGGGAGCACAAAGTGGGAGGCTTACACGCAAAAGGGACTGTTGCGTAAAAAAGGGTCGGGTCAGCATCCAACTGAGCACTGGGCAAGAAAAATATTGGGTCATAACAATAAAGAAATTGTTCAAATGAAAATAGACGGGTGTGGCACACAGATGAATAGTTGGCGCAGAAAAGTGTGGGCCGGCGTGCAAAAGGGATTGCGTGCATGAAAAAGCTCGGGCCGGCACACAAAAAGAATTTCACTCCGAAGAACTAATTTCCACATAATTTGAAGTAATTACGGGTAGGGGGAAGTGGTTCGATAGGATTTGGACACGGATCAAGACTGAGTATTCGTGCCCAAAGGCAGACCCCTGGGCGACTGGGCGCAAAAATATTAGTATTTGAGAGCCATCTGTTTGTGCGGATGGGAGATGGATTTCATGTAGGGGAGATGGTTTAGATTCATCAGGCCGGAAGTTGAAGGGATGGCCTTCTATTTAAAGGAAATCAGGATCACGGGTCTATGCGAAAAGAAATCCGGTGTGAAATATTGTCTTCCTGATGTCGACATCATGGAGATCAACCGTGCGGAGCAGTGGCACAGAAAAGTTCCACACCTGCAAGGAAAACTCTCGCGCATCCTGAAGTTTTTCGTGCGGGGAATATTTTTTCATGACACTCAATATTTCTTTTTCTACACCTCTCTGGGCCCCCCGGAATGGATCGCCAGTTCCAAATATGGCTTCCCTTTGTCGTGCCCAAACATTCCTCATCCCATGAGAGATTTTCAGTATCTTCAAATGCCCACCTTAGAATCGGATGGACGAGGGGATGTGAAGGTTAGATTCCGAGTTAAACGCTATGATACAAGATTCCCTGGGGCTAGCATGTTCTTATAACCATAGATGCGTGAAATACTGGTACGAAGAATGCAATCCGCTTTTCGTGCATGTGGGGAAATCACTCATCGCACCTATAAATGGCCCCTTAGGTCCCCAATTCGGAATGAATATTCATGAGTGGTAAACCCAGAGCTCTCGTGCATGAAAATATTTCCTCCGCCAGCATGAAAAATGATTCGGTTGTGTGCAATTCACCGCAATCTGTTATCTGTTTTGCGTGCCAACCCAAGATTTTATGCGCCAGCTTCTGATTTTTTCCCCAACAGCTGATTTTCCGCACCAGCCGCTGCTTTTCATGACATATTCTATTTTTTCACACCAGAAACTATTTTTCATGTGCAGACTTCTCAAAACCTCATCGGCAGTAGATGGCCACCAATCAGGATAACATTTAGAGGGAATCCATATCCGCTACTCGAAGGGCAGAGATGTCACCAAACCTAAGGTTTATGGTTCCTGAAGAATCATATACAACAACCATACTCTCTTAAATGTGTTGACCCTAGTGCAGAAGCAGTATGCACTGTCTTCCAACCTATAGATCTGAGATTTTGGAATCTTGGAGGAAGTACCTGTACCAAGGTTTGAGGTTGACACACTGTTGTCATGGGTGACCTACAAGGATCACCAACCCTGGTATAACATCACCTAAAATGGTCATCCTGCTAGAGAAACCAGACACATAGATGTTTAAGTCCTAAATACCAGGACCAAGACCATCTCGAGGGGTGACCATGTCATGGAGATTTCTCTGGCCCTTTACACAAGCACCTTCTGTCAGAGTGTTACTAACGAGACCAAAGGCTGGTTTTTGGATTTTGATCTATGGTCTGGAGAAAATTTCACCAGTGAATGGGCCTGGGAGTATTGGGTTCGCCAAACATGCGACCAATTTGGAGCTAAACTATGACACATCGGTTTGTTCGAGGTGGTGTGGACGTCGCAGTTTCATTTCTATTGCCAGCCTGAGCTCAGGCCAGATCTATTTACTCAATGGTCCCCTGATACTAATACCTTTCATCTTCATCATGGGGAAGTTTGTATAAGCATGCGGGACATCCATTGCATCAGGGGTATCCCTCTAGATGGGCACTAGTATGATGAATTCCTCCTGAATAGAAACACCTCGGGTGAGGGATCACGAACCCCTATGCTAACATGGTACCTGTTGGAGCTGGCTAAGTAGAGGATAGTTATCAAGGATTTTTTTGAAGGAAGTTTCATATAAAAAAAGTTCAGATTGTTCCTAGAAAAAGATCTGGAAGTCAAGATGGCATGGCGAGGGAGAAGATGTCTGACCGCGGCACAGAGGAGAAAAAGAAGATCATACTGGAGGATTCTGGAGGCAGGGGAATATCAGTCGCGGGGCTTCATCATAAATGAGAGTCAGGACCCGAATGTTCAGTACGACGGATTTCATGCCACATTTCTAAGTGGGTGTCTCTTATCGGTGAGGGGCATAAGGAATGGAGTTTTCCCATTGACCCTGGAGATGGTCGGCATCATGGTCGGTAATTAAAGATTCAATCTAGAATTCCCAGTGTTGGCCCCTCTATATGCCATTTTGGGAAGCATTTTGAGAGGTGGGTCATCGAGGAAGATATGTAGCCCCTTCCCGATATTTTAGGACTGGGTTGTGGCCCATTGTGGAGGGTATACCTTCCCGAATGCCATTCATTCTCCAGGTAATGGCATGTGACCATCTTTGTTGAACATAGCCTGAGTCATGCTGTTGATGCTCAATGTAGAGGGATTAGGGATCAAAATTGGCAATCATGCCAACTTCACTTTCATCCCATTCCCCACTCTGATAGACCAGTTGATAGATAATGGGAAAGGCTCACTAGAGAAAAGGGAATACATCCAGAGCATCAGAGGTGGGGTGCTCATATCCTAGATTGAAGGTAATATATTTTTCAAGAAATACATGTGATCCATGTTCTATAGGAAGTTAGGATGACATTAGAGGATTCTGAAGAAGGTTTACACAAATGTTCGAGAAGAGAGGAACTCTTGCATTCTTTTCCAAATGTGGCTGATGTCATAGCCCGGGGATCTAGTGATGTCATTAACATTCCCCCCCACCGGAGTTGATGTTTTCCTCTCAACTGAATATGTCGAGCACTGGGCCATAGCATACCCTGAGGGGATTTTGAAGAGGCTAGTTTGGCAACTCAAGGTAGTCAGTGTAGAACCTGGGTGGAGAGGTAGTAGATAGAGTGCTGTTGGGATGAAAAGGTCAGAGGCACGTCAGAAAACTGGGCCCGCACATGCTGAGACTTCAGTAGTGAGGACGTCATGGGGAACTTCCAGGACCTCATCGCCTAAGGGGAGAGGGGCTCATGTCAAGGCTAGACAATTTTCATGAAATCATATAAGGCATATGCTCCAACCCTCTAATGACACAATCTTCCTGGCTCAGTGGTCGGTCTGAATGACCCTGCGACAGTCGATGGGTACTGAAGCACTTTGGAAAAAGATAGTACAAGATGGATTCCCGCTTCTAGAGGTCGGACTCATTAGGGTTGTCGAAATGATGAAATTTTATCTTTTTCATACGTATCTGATGACCATGGATGTGCATGTATGCCAATGAGGTCGAATGAAGAGCCGTCATTCTTGGTGAAAGTAATGCTCGACCAAGAGCAAGATCCAAAAAATATGCCATCAGAGGATGAAGACAGAAATGATGAGTCATGTTGGTCTGAGTAGTTTTCTCAAGATGAGAGGGGTGAATTGAGGAACTATAAAACATTTCTATTAAAAGAATATTTTTTTCAAATGAAATGGTTTCCCCAAAAATAGATACAGCCCAGTTAATCAAGGTTATACTGTTATAAGAGTTTGACTTTTTAAATAACTTCTTATAAGACTGATTAATTCTTAGTAATCTAAACTTGTATTTTTAAAATTACTTTTGAATTTATCCTACTAAGACAAACTAGTTATATATTCTTTTCCATGACTAACTATCAGGGTGAAATTGGTGATTTCTGGATTATGCAATAGAGCAGTAAAATAGAGAAGACTAAATTTAAACAGCACATCGGATATCAAACAAGTGGTTCAGTCTCAAGCCGAAACCTAATCCACTCCACTTGGTGATCAACTTCCACCAAGCTGTTTATATAAATAAACATTGATCCACACCCTGGATCGGGTTCAACAACAGTACAAAGAGTGTCCAGGTCACACAAGGACCTCTTCCATAGTTTTCGTGGGTAAATAAAAAATAATAACCAGGCCACACCAGAACCTCTTCCACAGTTCTCGTGGGTAAAAAAAATAAAAAGAGTTTGTTGTAGGGAGTTCAGTTTCCTCCAGTTCATCTCATGATTCAATGTGTTTCAAAACAGATAGGGGCACACACTGCTCATAATGTAAATAAAAAGATGATCGCATTCAAGAAGGAATATAGAGATGAGTTTATAATTCTCTTGTGTGATGTCAATGCAACTCTGGACTTCTTTGGATTGAAGCAGATGAAGCTTTGAGACCTTCTTTGGAAGTTGTGTGAAAAACAGATTGTCACGATTCAACTTATGTTCTTCACGAGTTTTGATAATGCAAAGATGTTCTCTGGATTCCAGTGTGCTTCGTTTGTTCTTCATCAGAGTCGGATTTCATTCATGTGACAGTGATTACTTTTGAAAATCTGGTAATGTGATCTTCACGGCCATGCTCATAGGCTTGTTTTTCGTTCAGTATTGCTCTCCCTTTGTTCTTGGGCACACATCACTCTTTATCTTCGAATGCATGAGTTTTATCCGGCAGGCTCTATGTGTTCTACACCTCGTACCTCATACTGTACGATGATATTTCTACAAAGAAACATTAATTATGTCAGTGCATTAATGGCATCAAATATGACTGTTAGAAAATATATTTGAAAGATGAAAAAATAGTTTAAGAAATGGTGTCACAATAAGTTATGTAAATGATGTCACCTTCACATGGTGGCAAGACTGATCACGGTGTCTGAGTGTCATGGTGTCTCATTTACGATGTCTTCTCATGGTGTCTTGTTCACGATGTCTTTTTTATGGTGTCTAGTTTACGGTGTCTGGTTTACAGTGTCTAGCTTCATGGTGTCTTGCTTCACGGTGTCTTACTTCACGGTGTCTGGTTTATGGTGTCTGGTTTCACGTTGTCTTGCTTCACGATGTCTTGCTTTATGGTGTCCAGTTTACAGTGTCTTTCTTTATGGAGTCTTGGTTCCTGGTGTCTTGTAGTTAGACAAATAATTGTATTCAGACTTAAATAGTGATATGCATGAAATAGATTGTGCTTAACCATTATAAATCATGATAGAACTTGAAATATAAATACACATGATTGGATATAATTTATAGGATTTAATTAGGTTGAATAAGATTTGTGATCATTAAAAAATGATTAATATATGAGGAGTACAAAAATTTCCCCATTTTTGATGATCACAATTCATGGTCAGTTAAAGTGTAAATTGGAAGCAACTATAGATAAAATATCATATAGAAACTTTATGCAGAAACTTCTCCCCCTTTTGGGATTATCAAAATGTTGGATGAAGAGAGGGAAAATAGTACACATTCCATTATGAGTAAACATAGATTAGTAAAAAATAATGGAGAAAGAAAAAAACAATGCCATTCCCATAAAAAATAAGTAAGCACTAGTCTTCTTTAGGGAATGGCCTTCTCTTTGCCTTTATCAGCAGTATAAGAGGAAGCCATAGGGGTAGTGGGTGATGTAGAAGAAGGCAAAGACATGGTAGATAAAGAGGCAAAAGGGAGACCTTCATCGGCTGATGGAGCCAAGGTTGGAGCATTAGAAGATCTAGGAAGTTACTGATCAAGAATCATAGGCCTGATCTGACTGAGAGCTTGGCCAACAGACATGGTAGTTGAGGCTAAGGCCGACTTGAATGTAGGTAACCCAGGTCTGAGAGGTTCAGCCACCGAAGCAAAGATAATTTGACTCTGGACATGAAGATAAGGTCTCAAGAGTTTGATGAAGTCTTCAATAATATCTCCACCATACTGCATGACTTTTTCAAAGTCATCTTTGTTTTCTATAAACTATTCCAACAATCGGGTAAACTCGGTTAGCTTTTAGACTTAGGTTCTAAAGGCTTGAGTCATAGGAGGAATTCGCAGATTCTCTACAAGGTATTTGAAGTGGTTGGTCATATCGGTCTTGGAGAAAATTTGGTTGAAATAGAAATCTACTTTCATAGAAATCTCTTATTGGGCATCATTTGCAATCTTGGAGTGAATTTGTACAAGTTCAAGAACTCTATCGCTATTCTTGATGACTTTAGATAAAGAAACCACATCAAATCCACTGAAAACATTCTGAAGCTCTTCTTTGACTATAGATATGAGAAAAGTACATTCCCATGAAGGTGTAGAGGATTGACCAGAGGTATTGGAAGCTTTGACGGTTGTTGTTAGAAATTTGAGCCGATTTAGTACCTTTTGAAGACAACCAGTTTACTCATCAGTGAGTTTATTATGGTTCCCCACAAGCTCTCTCATCTCCTTCAACATCTGTTTGTGCCTTTCCACAACATTTTCATTGAAGGATGCCAGATAAGTCTGAATCTAAGACACAACATCTCGAGGTATTTTAGAAATAGTGGGTGCAAGAGGAGTAGTAACATGATCTAATATTGATTGTATCTGTTTCTGCATGTCTTGAACCATGCTTCTCAGGGTTGTGACTTCATTACTAAGCATCTTATTATAAACTCGTACTTCTTAAATCTAATGGAGCATCTTAGGTTTTATTTTCAAAATATCATTTTCCAATAATAGTGAGTCATCTCTCTCACTTAAATATGTCACAAGATGAGGTTGGGAGTTCATATGTTTCTCAACAACAAATAATAGAGTATCTCTAAATTCCTTTAGATCATCCTTACTGACAATGGAAGGTTGTTCAGATAATGGTTCAGGTGTATGAATTGGTACAGGGTCAGTATTAGGTTCAGGTTCTTTCTCAGGTGCAAAGTTTGAGAATTATTTCAACTGAAATAGGGAAGAAAGATCAAGCCCAGTTGTAGTAACCTGCTGAGACTCATTCACATCATAGAAACTAGAAAATTTGTACTGAGTGTCCAAATTTCTTGATTCAGTTGGATGTGAAGTTTCATAAGACTCATGATTTGGGGTTTTCTCCCCCTCAACAGGTGTTTCCTTCTCAGGACTAAGAGGCATCAGAGCTTGTTCTAAATCCACAGACTCAGCTCTAAGTTCCTTATTCATTTCCTATCTAGCCAGATGAAATTCCAGCTCCATCCTTTCTTCAGTATAGGGTTTTATTTCAGGAAAGGATTTTTCCACAGGGAGTTCCTCGAAATTGGATTCGTACACAACATGAAGTTCTTCTAGATTTTCTTCTTGCACAACAGGGAGTTCTTCTACTATAGGCTCTTGCATTTCTTTCTTCTCAGATTCTGTGACAACTGATTCTTTTTCAGGATTGGGATGGATTTCTAGATTGAAATCATCTCTAGGGGAAGGAACATATTTTTCATGAACAAAATGAGGAACAATATTCCTTTCTTCCTCAATAATAATTGCTTCCCTATGTGGTACATCATCCTATTCTTCCTCTTCTTCTGAATACTCAACAAGTTCATCTGGTTCCAAACGCGGATCAGAAATTTCTTTCGACCAAGATGGATAATCCACATGATTAATCTTCTCATAAACCTTATCATTTTCTTCCACCCATTCCATTTTCCAATGATTCTAGTTTATCTTCATTCTCTTGATGGTGGCTTTAGAGAGACAATACTCACAGTCCATAAGCACTTCTTCATTAGGTAAAACCATGCCTTTTTCAAAAAGCATGGCTGATATCAGCCGAGAGTAGAACAGAGAAGTGGACCTGGATGTAATTTTGATCAACTCACACATATGGTGAATGATGTACTTTCATAGGTTGATCTTATGTCCATTTTTCATAAGTTGAATCAAAAACACATCTTGATATTTTAAAATAGAAAAATCCCTTTTTCATAGAGTAACTAGATTTGGATCAAACATAAATAGAAGCCTTGTTTATCCAACTAGTTCAGCAGTGATGGCCCTTCTCTTGGTGCCATTTCCAGTTAGGGTTTTCAGAGAATCTTCTAGATCAATGAAATCAGTTGAAGGTGGAGGTCCTCTCTAATAATACTCACATATACCTTCATGAGGTATCCTAAGTAATCCATCCCATAACCTTGAAGATAAGGAGCATCTTTCGCCATTATCCCACCTCCTCACAACATAACATTAACTAAAATCAAAAGATAACTAAACATACTAGTATAACTGAGCCACTAACCTAGGATAGATGGGTCTATTATCCATTGAGAACCACTCTAACCAGCCTTGTTCATTTAACACTTTCAAGACCAGATATTTCTTATATAGAAGCCATTCAAGGCAAATTTATTTCTCAGGTACAACACTGTTATTTACCATATTCGAATTTAAAGGTCCTTTGGGTGTCAGCTTAGGTGTGATCTTCTTCTTCAATAGGTTGTGCTTCTCAGGTGTAGATGACGACAGACATTTCATTCTTGGAATCCACTGAAGGCTTGATAGATAGGGAGAGAGAGGGTTTCAAGGTTTAAAGGGTTCGAAACGAGTGAATAGGAAAAAAAATTCAGTGAATAACCGAGTGAAACTTTTTTCTATCAGTTAAGAATGCCAAATGTCACAAAAATAAAAACGCAGAAAAATAAAAGAGGTGAAATAATAATTACCTCAAAATGGGTTTAAAGAACAACATACATAATTTTCACAGTGAGACCATGAGTGGTCGTTACGGTGAGACATTGAGTGGTCGTCACGGTGAGACAGTGAGTGGTATTTTCAGTGTGCACTACGGTGAGACAGTAAATGTCAGACTGTAAGTACAAAGTGATAATGTTGAGACCGTAAACATTAGAGACAGTAACTGAGAAACCATAATCATGAAACAGTAAAGTATAACATATTTTGAATTCAAACAATTAGACAAGTAAAATATCTATTTTATATTTATCATGACAAGGTCATGTATGATGTAGTCTATTCTCTCAGAATTTAATGTTTTAGTGAATATATCAGCAAGTTGATATTCAGTACCAATAAATTTCATGGGGATATCACCTTTTTGATAATGATCACTCAAAAACTAATGTCTTACATCAATATGTTTTGTCCTAGAATCTGTAACATGATTTTTTAGATGTTAATAGCACTTGTGTTATCACAATTTATTGGTACTTGTCTGAATTGATATCCATAATCTAATAATGTGTGTTTCATCCACAAAATTTGTGCACAACAACTGCCAGTAGCTATGTATTCAACTTCTACAGTAGATAATGCTACATAATTTTGTTTCTTACTACACCATGATACTAGTGACTTGCCTAAAAGGTGACATGTTCCAAAGGTGATCATTCTATCTAACTTACTTCCACCAAAGTCAGCATCAAAATAACTAACTAGTTCAAATGATTGTACTTTAGGATAGAACAGTCCTAGATTGGGTGTATGATTGTGGTATTTGAAAATTCACCTTACAACATTTAAATGTGATTCATTATGATTTTCTTGAAAACGAGCACACATACACACACTAAACATAATGTCCGATAGGAAAGCAGTTAAGTAGAGTAACCTTCCAATCATTCCTCTATAAGTGATTTGATCAACAGATTTTCCATCTTCATCAAGTTACAACTTATAGGTGGTACTCATTGGATTGTCACTACTTTTAGTGCTATCTAATCCAAAAAGTTTTAGAATATCTCTAGTGTATTTACATTGAGTTATAACAATTCTATCATTATTCTGAAAGATTTGAAATCCAAGAAAAAAACTTAGTTCACCCATTAAGCTCATTTCAAATTAGTTTTGCATCATTTTAGAAAAATGAATACATAATGAATTTTTTTAAGATACAAAAATAATGTCATCTACATTGATTTGAACAACTAAAACATCATTAGAAATTTGTTTTATAAAGAAGGTAGGATTAGCTATTCCATTTGTAAAACCTTTGGAAATGAGAAAAGTACTCAATTTTTCATACCAAGATCTTGGAGCTTTCTTTAAACCATATAATGCTTTTGATAGTTTGAAAATATGATTTCGAAAATGAGGATTTGTAAATATAGGGGTTGTTCAACAAAGATATCCTCAGCTATATACCCATTTAAGAATGCACTCTTAACATCCATTTGATATAGTTTGAAATTCTGATGTGCAACATAGGAAAGTAGGATTCAGATGGTTTCAATTCTCACTACTGGGGCAAAGGTATCCCCATAGTCAATTCCTTCTTATTGACTATAGCCTTCAGCAACTAATCTAGCCTTGTTACTAACTATATTTCTAGCTTCATCTACCTTATTTATAAACACCCATTTAGTTCCTATGATGAATGTGTCCTTGGGTATTTCAACAAGCTTCCAAACACTGATTCGTTCAAACTAATAAAGTTATTCTTGCATATCCATTACCCAAAATTCATCATTGATGGAATCATTAATGTTTTTAGGTTTATGTTGTGACAAGAAGGCTTGATGTTGAACCTAATTTCTAAGAGAAGCTCTACTTTGTGTTTCATTCTCTATGTATCCTACAACAACATCTAAGCGGTGGTTTTTAACAGTTCTAACCTTTCTAGAAAACGAGGGACTAGTGATTTCAGGTTTATTAACAGATTCAGGTTCATTATGACTCCATTTTAGGGAATTTCTAGAATTGTAAGTTTTCATAGATTATTTCATAGAGGAATTTTAGGATTTTGAGTTGATGTTCAGATTTGATACATCATCCTGTACATTTTCTAGGATGGTTCTTGGCACATGTGGATCTGTTTAATCAAACTTGGTATAAACATATTCTTCCACACATTTAGTTCTCTTATTGAATACTCTATAATCTTTAATTAATATTGAGTGTCCTAGGAAAATTCCATCATCATTTTTTGGATGAAAATTTGTCAAGATTATCCTTAGGGTTGAGAATAAATACTTTTCAACCAAAAACTCTAAAGTAATTAGCCTTAGGCTTTCTATTGTTCCAGAGTTCATACGGGATATTTTTGAGAATTGGTATAATCAAGAGTCTATTGATTATGTAGAATGTTATATTAACCTCTTCAGCCCAAAAGTAAATAGGTAATTCATATTCACTATGCATTGTTCTATCAATATCTTGCAGGGTTCTATTTATTCTTTCTACAACACCATTATGCTGAGGTGTTCTAGGGGAAGATAAATTGTGACTATAACCATTTTTTGAGAAAAATGATTCAAACTCTCGATTTTCAAACTCACACCCATGATCACTTCTTAAAGATTTAATTTTAAGGCCACTAATATTTTCTATAGACTTGGCATACTTAGTAAAATAAGAGCAAGCTTCAATTTTGTGAGCTATGAGGAAGGTCCAGGTATATCTAGAAAAATCATCTACCAGAACATAAACATAGTGGTTCCTGTTTAAATTAGGAACCCTATATTGTCCAAAAAATCCATGTGAACCAATTCTGGAGGTTGAGAAGTAGAAAATTATTTCTTTGTTTTGAAATATATTTTGTGTTGTTTACCCTTTTGACAAAAATTACATACTTTGTCATGTGGAAACTCAAATTTCGGTAAGTATTTAACTAGTCCTTTTCGAGTTATATTTCTAAGGGAGTGATAATTACAATGTCCTATTATCCTATGCCAGAGCCAAGATTATTTATGAAATACACTTAAGCATGAAGTATTTTAAGAAGCTATGGAATTTAACAAACAGTGCTTTTGAAATTAAAATTGAATATGTGTTTCCAATTTGGCATAGGCCAATGATTTTATCTTTGGAATTATCACCAAATGTGACATGTCCTCCATCCGATTTTATCAGGTTCTTGAAGAATTAGTAGTCTCCTGTCATGTGCCTTGAACATCCACTATCCAAGTACCATATATTTTTGTAGGATCTCTTTATGTAGCTTTCCTATAACATGATCAAGCGAAGATAGATTTTGGTACCCATACTCGTTTGGGTCCAGTAACATTAGTAATAAGTGCTTTAGAAACCTATATTTGTCTCATAGGTTTCCTAGAAGTATTATGTAATGTATTTGAAAAATAAACTATTTTTGATCCACAAAAACTTGAAACAGTAGAATATCTATCATGCCTTGAGCTAGTTGAGTTGTGTCTAGAACTGGGAACAAAACTATATGTCCTAGAATTTGAAACAAAATCGGTTCTTCCAAGGTTTCTTTTCCCAGGTTGATAACCAATGCCAGTATTGTATTTAGGGGAAATTTGTTTTCCTAACATTTGGGGAAGGGTATTTTTCCCATTAGTAAACTTTTATAAGACACTTTTTAATTGATCATTTGCATTTTTAATTCATTGTTTTCTTTGAGCAGTTGAGAATTTTTCTACATTTCAGAAGTAAGTTCATATTTAAAATTTACACTGAGTGCATGATGTTTCTTCAATGATTTATATTTATCTTTTAATTAATTGAATTTCTCTTCATGCATGTTATAGTATTCAAACATTTCTTCATTAGTCATATTTTTAGAGCCACTTTCCTCTTCAGAAGAGTATGAATTATGTATAGAAGAGTTCAGTGTTACCTCAAATGTGTTTTTCATAAACGATATACTGGCTTTGTTATCATGGTCATCATTTGATGTCTCTAAGTCTCTTTAACTATCCTCATAGGCAGTCGAACTTGCTTTCATTGCCTTTTTGTACTTCTTGTACTTTTCCTAATATTTATTATTATACTTGAGCTTTAGAATGTCAAACTTTATATGTCCTTTCTGCTTACATTCATATCATACAATTTCATCAGTTTTGTCACTTCTTTTCTAGTCCTTTTTCCAGTTTCCTTTTAGATCATACATTCCCTTGATGTTAGGATTTCTGAAAAAGTTCTTCTTTTTGTAAAATCATTTTGAATATTTTGTCCAGTTGAGCCATCTCCTCATCACTATCAGGTTATGATTGTTTTGTGGTGGAACTTTCTACAGAAGCTTCCAGTTTCCCTTTGTCTTTGTGCTTTCAGGAGGTGGTCTTGAATGCTACAGATTTCCCCATTGGTTCATCCTCCTCTTCTTTGTTGACTTTCAGCTCTTCCTCATACATAATGAGTTTCCCAATGAGTTCATTTATAGGTATCTTGTTGATATCGCATGATTCTCTAATACAGATAGAGGTTCCCCTCCATCTGTCAGGTATACATCTAAGGATTCTCATGATCTGTTCTTTGTCCGTGACTTATCTTCCAAGAGAAATCATTGTGTTGAAAATCTCATTGAACCTGAGATACATGTTAGAAATAGGCTCATCAAGATTCATTTTTAAATTATCATATTTTATAGTATAAGTATTAAGTCTAATTTCCTTTACCCTAGTTGTGCCTTCATGTGAGACAGACAAGGTATCCCAAATTTCATGTGCTATTTTACAGGAAAAAATCCTATTAAATTATTTATCTCCTAAGGAATCATACAAATCATTGATGGCTTTGCAATTGTTATTGTAGGCAAGTTTGGTAGGTTCATCCCATATAATTCTATCTGTCACAAGAAGTTTTTATTCACTTATAATGGATGACCAAATTTCAAAACTCACACACTCTAGATGCATTTTCATTTTAATTTTACATTGATCCTAGTTGGTTCCATTAATGAATGGTGGTTTTTTGGTTACAGAACCTTCCAATCTATTATCCATACTAACATATTACATTAAAAGATCTAGAAATTTAGAATTAATAGAAATTTTTTAGATCTTTAAAGTACAACTACAATCACAGTTGAGTAAGATTACACAGAGTCCCAATAAAGAAACCTCTAATACCAAATGTTAGTCGGATTAGTTTACTCAAGAGTGGAGGGGTGAATTGGGTAACTATAAAAAAATTCGGTTAAAAGAATATTATATTCAAATGAAATGGTTTCCCTAAAATAGATACAGCCAAGTTAATCAAGGTTATACTGTTATAAGAGTTTGACTTATTAAATAGCTTCTCAGAAGATTGATTAATTCTTAGTAATCTTAATTTGTAATACTAATTTTTCTTCTGAAGTTATCCTACAAAAAAACCAGCTATAACTTCTTTCAAAGATTAACTATCAAAGTGAAATTGGTGATTTCTGGATTATGCAATAGAGCAGTAAAACAAAAAAGACTAAATTTAAACAGAATAGAAGATATAAAACAAGTGGTTTAGTCTCAAGACAAGACCTAATACACTCCACTTGGTGATCAACTACCCCATGTAGTTTATATAAATAAACTTTGATCCACACCCTGGATCGGGGTTAACCACAGTACACATATTGTCCTGGTCACACAGGGACCTCTTCTACAGTTTTCGTGGGTAAAAAAAAATAATAACCGGGCCACACTGGGACCTATTCCATAGTTTTCGTTTGTAAAAAAATAAAAATAGATTGGTGTAAGGATTTTAATGTCCTCTAGTTCAACTCAGGAGTCAGTGTGTGTCAAAACAGACAAGGGCACACACTACTCATAATGTAAATAAAAAGTTGATTTCAGTTGAGGAAGAATATAGATATAAGGTCACAATACTCTTGTGTGATTTCAATGTAACTCTGGAATTATTTGTATTGAAGAAGATGAAGCTTTGAGTCCTTCTTTGGAAGTTGTGTGAAAAACAGAGAGTCGCGATTCACCTTGTGTTACTCGCGAGTTTTGATAATGCAAAGATGTTCTCTAGATTCCAGTGTACTTCGTATGTTCTTTAGTAGAGTCGGATTGCATGCACGTGACAATACATTAAAAAATCATGCAATATGTTCTTTGTGGTCATGCTCACAGGCTTGTTTTTCATTCAGTATCGCTCTCTCTTTGTTCTTGGGCACCCATCTCTCTTTATCTTCGAATGCATGAGTTTTAGCCAATAGGTTCAATGTGTTCTACACCTCGTACCTCGTACTATCTGATGATATGTCTACAAAGAAAAATTATTTATTTTAGTGAATTAAAGGAATAAAATATGACTGTTAGAAATTAAATTGATAGGTGAAAAAATAGTTTAAGAAACAGTGTCACAACAAGTTATGAAAACTGTGTCTCCTTCAAACGGTGGCTAGACTGATCATGGTGTCTGAGTTTCACGGTGTTTAATTTATGGTGTCTTGTTCATGGTGTCTTTTTCACGGTGCCTTGTTTACCGTGTCTGGTTTACAGTGTCTGGTTTACAGTGTCTGGCTTCACGATGTATTGCTTCACGGTGTTTGGTTTACGGTGTCTGGTTTCACGGTGTCTTGTTTCAGAGTGTCCGGTTTACAGTGTCTTGCTTCACTGTGTCTAGATTACGGTGTCTTGCTTCACGGTTTCTTTCTTCATGGTGTCTTGTACTTATGAAAATAACTTTAATCGGACTTAAACAGTGATATGCATGAAATGGATTGATCTTAACCATTATAAATCATGAGATAACATTAAACATAAATACAAATGATTGGAAATAATTTATAGGAGTTAACTATGTTGAATAAGATTTGTGATCATTAAAACGTGATTAATACACGTGGATTCCAACAACCCGGAAGGCGTTGATATGGAAGAGGAGGAAGAAGGAGAAGGTGAAGGAGGGGGTGAAATAAAAGAGGATCCTGAAGGTGTAGAGTCTCAGGGGAATCCCACCAAGGGAGTCTCTGGGAGAGTGGTGAGATTTTCGACTCTAATGTGGATATAAATGAGCTTCTTGAGGTACATCTCATACCTTATCTATCCTTTCCTCTCATCACCTTTTGTTTCCCTAAATTAGATCTTCTACTCCTATTGAGGAGCATATGCACGCTGACCACGGGTCTCCATTCGAAGGGGAGGAGTCACCGGTAGAAGAAGGTGCAGAACTGATGCCCATTAGTGAGATGATGAGCACTGAGGGATCCCCCATAATGGCATATCCTGTAGTAGCTATAACACCGGAGGGTGATGCTTTGGGATCCTGTTTGTTCATTACTTCAAAGTTGGTTAATCACCATTGGAGAGCTCAATTGATTAGGGTGTTCCTTGTTTCTGTAGTAATCATAGCTTTGTCGGGCTGCCGAACCCAGGTAGTCCGCAAATGATTCAACTAGAAATGTGCCATCCCATTCAGAGAACACTTCTCAACTAAGCCAGCCCCGGCACACAGTGAAAAAAGAGTGGTGGATATCAGCGGTACTCATGTCGGGGCAGGGCCGGAAGTTGGCGAGGGAGCTACCGAGACTGAAGTGAGAGGGGATGGTCTCCCAGGCGTTGAAAAGCCCAACCCATTGGGAGGGCTGCCCGAAGAAGTCCTTACTGCTGGTATATTGGCTGCTTTCCCTTGCTATCTGCATGCTGACCCTGAGGAAATTGTTGATTCAGACTCAGAGGTGATTGAGGAGAGCCGGATGGCACGACCCAAAGGTTGGAAGTGCATCAAGCGCTTTCTCAGTCATCCCCAGATAGAATGGATGAAACAGATGAGATCACTCCAAACCTGGCTATGCTTTCTCTATGCTGGATAGGTTGATGCTCAGTGCCTTCATTCGATGGTCCGTGACTACATGGCTGAGAAGCTGCGTGAGAGCATTCGACACTCCGACTTTTCCCAGTGTCAGGAGGAGTCAGGGAGTACCCAAGCATTCATCCGGGCATAACAAGAGGTCCAACGCCATGAATAACATGTGAAGAAAAAGAAGATATTCATTGCAAACTATTCTGAACTTGTGTAGTAGTTGAGGGCCCATCTGGTAGACTCCCAAGGGAAACTAGTGGAGGCGGGTCACCAAATATCCGCACTTCAATATGAATAGGCACAAGCACGGGCTAGGGTCATTGGACTGTGCTCTGTGGCCGCTGATGAAGAGAGAGTCCTCAGGGGGAGGGAAGCAATACTGGAGGCCATCAGCCAAAGAGTAGCAGTGTTGCAACGATCCATCCAATAAGTTGAACCTTAAGGGCCTTGTTTTGGCAAAACTCATAAAATCATTTCTCCTTACTACTTCTTGTTCCAAACTGCATGTATTGATAGGTGTAAGGATAGACTCATTTACCTGTTCATTTGGTTTAATGCATTCAACTATGATCTGTTACATTTTTGGAATGTTGGAATGTCATCAATGCTTCGGGAATCCGGGGTTTGAACAACCAGCCTAGATTTCTGGGAGGAAATGGGAGATGCCTAACTGGAGAATGAGGCTCTCGTAACAGCCGAATTACCGTTTTCCCAGTGTACTCTTGTGCACGAACGGGATAACGCCAGGGGCGCTGGTATCAATCCAAAAATATGGAAATGGACGATTTGAATCACAACACCCTGGATTCGAAACACTATGGGGGTAGCGTGAAAATAAAGAATAACCATTGACCACATTCGAAACACAATATCCTTATTGGGTTAGACTGGAATGGGGATAGAAAATGAGGGCCAACTGGTGACCATATTTGTAACACAGTGCTGGACTCAAAATGTTATCCATTAGCCTTTTGGAACGTTGGCCCGAAATAATAGGCAGTCCATAGGTCGAGCATCCATACTGTTAGGGGGTTCCCTTAGACATGAAATAGGATGAGGATCCGAATAAGGGGCATCAAAAGTGTGGAATTTGGAGTGATGGTTTGTTCGGATAGGATCCAACACTCTCGAAGTTACGCCGCTGTAGTGGAAGCATGTTAGATGGGTGAATCATTATGATCATGGATCATTCATTCTTTTAGAGAGGAACTCTCCGGTGAGGGACTTGTCACTTCCCAATTTCATCATGGGGCATCCCAAACTTGTTTAGGGAAAACCTATAGTTACACGGTTCCCTAGAAGGGGTTAGGCCAAGGGGATGAGAATGAGGAAGAATATGATTTACGATTCCTAGGGCTGGACCCAGAGACAGGATTCCTGGGCATTCCTACGTATCCCATGAGGATGGGAATCAAGCCATACGTAGTTCTAGGAGATGGCATGCCCTTTAATGTCTCACGGTAAGGGTGTAGAGTGGTCTTAGTTGATGGTCATAGATCTCAGTCCATGGGTCTTAAGAAACGTGGGAGACACATTGTGGGGTAGTTATAAAACCTATTGTGAATAAGAACCAGGGGTTCCGAGAACCACATATTCCCTGGGAAGGTTTTAGTTCAAGGGACCGAAAACAAGGTATAATATGGGCCCGAGTAAAGGTGAACAAATGTTCCTCCATACCCCATGATGATGGGGATCAAACTGCACATAGTTCTAAGGTGTGGGACGGTAGGGTACTAGTGCCAGGGATAAAAGGGGTGTGCGGGTGTGGCCCTCGCACCAAAATAAGTGGTATTTGATAAAAAAAATTGTCTTCTAAGGAAAATTGTTACTTTTTGTGAAGAGACGGGCCTAGGATAGGGAGTACCAACATCGCCACAAGAATCAATCTGTATGAAATAGTTCACAAATGATATGGCGTGTGACCAATAACAAAAATGGTGTCCCCTTGAGTTAGGAAATCACGATGCATTTTTATTTTTCATTATGTATCCAGGATGATAATGCCGTAGTTTAGGGTCATGTGATGGGACTAGGCATGCATTTTAGCTTCGCGTGGAACATACGTAACACCGTACGCGATTCCGCAAAAGAACCCTGGGGCCAAGGGGCCAAAATATAGGTACGTGGGTAAGGGGATGGAAAAACTAGCTTTCAATTGAGCTGGACCCAAAGACGAGATGTTCATGTGTTCCTACGTATCCCATGACGATGGGAATAAAGCTATAAGTAGATCTCGCTAAGGGGCAATATGAAAATTTCTTCGTTTAAGGTCATATAACTCGAAGAATGGAGCAGTGGGGCTATTACAAGTAAGTGCATACCTTACCCCAATCCCTGAGCCTAAGTGAGTCAAAATTGTTGTAGGAAATAAGGTAGGGTAAGGTATTTCAATACATGGAATACATGGAAAGTGGAAATTGGCATGGTCCCCCAAATGATTGCCTTATCGTGGATTTTTTCTCCTAACTTGTAGATTCACACTGAGTTATAGTACCAATATTTTCGAAATTCTACCTGGAAAAGATGAAGTGGACAATGGTGTGCATCATGTAGCCAATATTTTGGGCTTAATGGGGTTGACATGATTATTGAGGATAACTATTGACCATGTTCAAAACACAGCATCCATATTGTGTTTAGCCTGAAATGTGGACAATCAAATGAACATCGACCACTGATCATATTCGAAATGCAGGAGTTGTATTAATTTTTTGTCTGAGAACTGCAAGGATGTTGGACCATAATGGTAGGAGAGACCTTAGGCCTAGCATCCATGCCACTTGGGGGTCCCTTCGGGTGTGAAATGTGATGGAAGCTCTAATGAAGGGGAACACAAATCCTGAGAAACAAGTGATAGCATGTTCGAGTAGAGTCTGACATTCATGGTACTAAAGCAGAGTACCCTTAGGCACATTGGTGAATTACCTAAGAGGGATGAGGGGCTCATCATAGGAGTGGATGATTTGAAAAGATGAGGATAGCACAAGGGGATGGAAAACTCTGAGAATGAGGAGGTAAATGGAATGGTTGTTACAACACCCAACATGATTGAGAACATAATCCCATGCCACACCATATATTCTTCACTCTAGGGAAATGCGGGCCAAGTGGCTAAGATAGGGTTTCAAGTGAAAATGAGATGCTCGGGTGGTCCTACGTATCCCATGAGGATGATAATCAAGCCACACGTAGTTATAGAAGACACACATATAGGTAAGATACCCCAAAGAGGGGGGGGGGGTGTATGACACG
This sequence comes from Viscum album, assembly GCA_963277665.1. Taxonomy (NCBI): domain Eukaryota; kingdom Viridiplantae; phylum Streptophyta; class Magnoliopsida; order Santalales; family Viscaceae; genus Viscum; species Viscum album. The sequence continues at coordinate 1,225,989,085 of OY728159.1, forward strand.
GTGAGTAACCCGACATGAATGAGGACATAATCCCATTCCCTACCATACAACCCTAAATAAAAAATTGTGTTAGGGCCCCGAAAAGGTTAAGGGGCCTGAGGCTAGGCCTCAGACGGGAAGGCCCGACCAGTTTGCAGTTTAACGTCTTATAGTGAGGAGGAAGGGGTGGATAAGGAATCTCATCTGGGGATATGTATTGCATGGTGAGTAACCCGATGTGAATGAGGAAATAATTACATGCCAACCATACAATCTCGAGTGAGAACTTGGGCCGGGGGACTGAAGAGGCCAATGGGCCTAGGGTAGGGCCTCAGATGGGAAGACCCAGTCAATTCACATTTTAAATTCTTGTAGTGAGGAAAAAAGTGGGTAAGATACCCCACATACAGGAGTTGTACGACATGACACGTAACCTGATGAGAATGTGGACATAATCCCATTCCACACCATACAATCCTATAACTATCATCTCCTGAAGGGAGTTCATTGCTTCGAGATACAATGGGGAATAATGAACCACTACACTCAATGTTTGGGACATCGTGGTGTGGTTATACTGACACATGATAGTTGTTGACCATGATTGAAACACAACGTCCCTATAGTGACCTAGACTGGGAACAAAAAATGAGCATCGACTGCTGACCGTATTCACAATGTGAGACTTGTATCGGTTTTCTGCTCAACATCTTCAAGGACGTTGGCCCAAAGCGGTAGGAGGGCCCTTGGTCCTAGCATCCATGCCATTCGAAGGCCCTTCTAGGCAGGAAATATGATGGAGTCCCAATCGATGGAGTGGGTGAAGCATATATGTACCCATCGAAGAAAGAGGTGAACATCTCCAAGGAGTGGAACATATGGCCGGATCGAGATGAGCTCGATGTGAATTGGGAAAAACGTCTACACCCCACCATATGTCTTAACCCAAGGTGAATATTCTGGCATTTGGGCTGGGCCAACAGACGAAATGTCTATATACCATAAGGATGTGAATCAAGCCGCATGTAGTTCTTGAAGGACATGTAGTTTAGCGTCATACGGTGAGGATGTGGGAGGATAGAATAATGGGGAGTGGGCACATGGTGCAGCCATTATAACCCTGGAATGAGTGGGGATAAGGAAGCCTACACTATATCATGCAAGGACCCTTTGAGAGAACTATACCTAGGATTAGTCAAATGGTAGAGTGTGGGGTTGGGCTCAAGACGAAATGCTTGAGCATTCCTACATATCCCATGTGGATGGGAATCAACCCATACATAGTTCTAAGGGTGTATATTAATGTCTTGTAGGATGACATACAATTTAACATCACGAGGGACAATGTAGTTCAGGGCCATGTAGGACCTGACAGTTAAAGGTCATGTAGGACAAGATAGTTTAAAGTCATGTTGGACTATCGTGCAGTTTAGGGTCATGTAGGACCAACTAGTTTAAGGTCGTTCATGACCAATCGGCTCAGGCAACGTACTGCTTGAGGAACGTGGCATTTGTGGGAGGTTTTGTACGCTTTCCATCCATGGTTACCAAAGAGTATACTATAGTGGGGTAAACCCTCTGAATCATGTAAGTTCCTTCCCATTTGGGCACCAACTTGGGTGGTTTCCTGACAGGGATCATTGACGTCTCGAGGTCCAATACCATGTCGCCTAGTAGGAATGAGCAGGGGAGAACCTTCTTGTTGAAGGATCTAGCTATCTTATTTTGATTCCTTTCCACATTGTGCAGGGCATGAAGTCTATTCGCGTTGAGTGCTTCCAATTCAGCCAGACGAATGTTAGCTACTTTTCTGGTGCCTGGTGATCATAGACCACTGTTCATAACAAAGGAAACAGGATCTCGATGGGGAAAATGGCTTCAACTCCGTACACTATGGAATATGGGGTCACCTGGGTGGAATTACGAGCCGTCGTCTGATGGGCCCATAGGGAATTGGGGAACTTGTCCGGCCAAATATTCTTTTTATCACTAACCATTTTCTGCAAAATGTTAGATAGGTTTTTGTTAAATGCCTTGATCTGTCCATTCAACTACATGTGGTAGCGGGAGGTATGGTTCGAATGCATGTTGTACATGGTGTACAACTTCTTCAACTCGGCAGCATGGAAGTTGGTGCCGTTATCAGTGAGGAAAGCATGAGGAGCTCAAAACTGGAAGATGATATTAGAGATCACGATGTCAATGATCAAACGGGCCTTGACCTCCTTGGTCGGAACTTCCTCTGCCCACATGGAAAATAAATCAGTGGTGGTCAGGATGAACCTACGCTGACAAGCTATCACCGGTGGATATAGTCCCATGACATTGAGTCCCAACACTACGAACGACCAAGAGTACTTGGTGGATTGGAGAGGTTCTGGCAGCTGATGAAAGAAGTTAGCATGAATATGGCACACGTGACATATCTTGGAGAACTCAATGCAATAATGGATTATGGAGGGCCAGAAGTACCCCAGTCTCCAGATATGGTGAGACAGCTTCTGCCAAACCTGGTGGGCCCCAATGGAAACAGTGTGAACCTCCTTCATGACCTGAGAAATCTTGACTCTTTTCATGTAACGGTGGATAAAACCATTGAAGCTATTCTTTTAGAGGATCTTCTCAAGACTCGAATGACTCTGGGGGTAAATTGTAGCGCGCGACATTAGATTCGCTCGAGCTCGGCCCATTCAGTTGGGAGGCAACCATTTTTGAGATACTAGGCCAAGGGGGCTCTACAGTCAAGGATTTCATCAACCACTGCATCTAAGGAACCTGGGGTACCTGATGTGGAGGCTCTAGCAGTAAGGTGGCTTACTCGCAGGCCATCATCATCATCTGGGGTGATGAGAGAAATGGCTCTCTGATGTGCCATGTGTATAATTAGGTCACCCAAATCGAGTTCTGCAAGTGATGCAGCCAGGCTGACTAGGGAATCATCTCGACCATTCTGAGATCGAGGGACATGGGTATCTTTTGGCCGAGATGGAAACTGGGCCATTAGATGGAGGGTGCGCTCCAACAATGGTACGAGCTCTGGTTTTTAACAACATAGTCACCATTTATTTGCTTGATGAATAGTTCGGAATCCACTTTCGCATGAAAATGGGGCACCTCAATCTGGAGGGCCAGCTCGAGGCCAATAATGAGTTCCTGATACAATACTTCATTGTTTTTGAAGACTTCTGAAAATAGAAATGAGTATGGCAGAATGGATTTCATTAGGGTAATAAAGACAATACCTGGGCCTACCCTGTTGAGCCTATGATCATTGAGCATCCAGCTGGTTGGGCTCCAGGAGGCACCATCAAAGTGCATTTGCCAACACAGAATGGCAAGAGCTACTGAGAAGATTGCCTCATCATGAAAATCTTGGTCCAGGGACTGGTCCTCAAGGGTTTGATGGGAATCTAGAAAATCATCCAATGCTTGTCCCTTGATAGCCTTCTGAGGCATGAACCTGATGTCGAACTGCTGGAGGATTACTGGCCACCATGCTAGTCAGCCTGTCAACATGGGGCGATTCAGAATGTACATTAGTGGGTCTACCTGAGACACCAACTAACCTCATGGTGTTGCAGGTAGTCTTGCAATTTCTGCACTGTGAATTCAAGCGCAAGGCAGCACTTTTCAATGGGGGAGTATCTAGTCTATTTATCGATGAGCATGCGGATGAGATAATAGAGGTTGTTTTCTGTCCCCTCATTGTTCTTCTGGGCGAGATGGGTTCTGAGAGATAATTCCAAGGTAGTCACGTACATGATCAGTGGTTTTTCAGAGATGGGTGGCATCAGGACTAGAGGCTGGAGCCGATACTTCTTGATTTCCTTGAAAGCGGTCTCTCATTATTTATTCCACTCGTTGGCGGAGCCTTTCATCATGAGCTGAGAAAATGGATTACACTTTCTGGACAGATTTTCAATGAATCGGTGTATGTAGGCTAAGTGGCCTTGGAAACATCGATGCTCCCAAATATTTCTTGGGGGAGGCATATGACTGATAGATCTTATCTTTTTGAAGTCGATCTCAATACCCCGGTACCTGACAACAAATCCAAGGAACTTCCCATAGGTGACCTCGAAGGCACATTTCAGTGGGTTCATCTTCATATGGTGGGAATGGAGGAAGCCGAACACTTTCTCAAGGTCCTTGAGAGGGTCCCAGTGCTAGAAATATTTGACCACCAGATCGTCCACATAATATTCCACCAGTGTCCAGAGGATTGGCTTGAATATCAGGTGCATGTCCCGCTGATTGGTGGCACCTGAATTCTTCTGGCTTAAGGGCTTAACCTTGTATCAAAAAGTACCATTGGGAGCCCTCAAAGCTATGGACTCTTCATCCTTGGGGGGCATCTAGATCTGGGTTTGTCTATTGTAACCATACATGAATGAGAGGTCTTGGAACCCAAATGTAGCATCAATCAGTTGTTTGGTCATAGGAAGGGGAAAATCATCCCTCAGACAGTGACAGTTGAGATCCCGGATGTCGATACAGACTCTGATATGTCTATTCTTCTTCCTGACTGGCACAATGTTGGCTAGCCTCATGGAGTACTAGACCTCCTTGATGAAGTTGTCTTTGATAATCTTGTCAACTTTGGCCATGACCATCGCACCATGAGAAGGGTACATCTTTCTGGGAGGATGTTTGAACCTGCGATGATTTGTCCGGAGACAAAGGCGGTGGACAACTACCTAATGATCCAGTCTTGGCATCTCGTCGTAACTCTAAGAAAACACGTCACAATGATGCTTCCAGAAGTCTACGTACCACTTTTGTTCTTCAAGGGAAATGGAAGCACTAATCAATGTGGGTCTCCGATCTGCCTCACTGCCAAGAATCACATGTACCAGCTAATCGACTGTGCCAGAGACGTCCTGTTCAAAAGGTGGGGGAGCGTCCTCCAAATCCTTTTCTTCAATTGCAGAGGGATCCCTAGCAGGAGAAGCTTCCTCTAGGTTGGCATACTCTGACGGGAGGATGGTAGCAGCCTAGGCAGTAGTGGACATCATATCATGGGATTCACGTGCTGCTGAGACCATATCAATGAAGTCAGTTGATCCGATCACATCTAGTCATTGGCCCATGGGGCCACACTTGATGATATCAAAGCAATAGTGGTGCATCGATTTGATCCGGTTAATTCCATCCTGGAGAAACAAACACGTATGACATACTCTCATTTTTAGGGGTCGGACATCCCGATACTGTACTGGGGTAGGAGGCTCCGGGATCACCTGAGCCTGATTTGTGTAGGAGTACGAGGTGATTTTCCACCGTCTCCTAGGCTTGGGAATATTCATTCCTCTTCTACCGGAGACAACAAATCATTTCCCCATGTCGGGGGTTATGGCCTCCAATCGATGGATCAGGAAGAAGTAGGTATCATGAAGACCTGCCTAGGGGTCAGTTTTAACCATGGTGGGCTAATCCTCACTTTCCAGAATCACTTTATCCTTGCTCTTTTAATAGTCAACATCTAGGTAGCAGGCTTCACAAGAGGCAAAATGAGATGCGTCACCCAAAAGTACACCTACTCAACCATTAAGGGAGTACTTGAGGCATTGGTGATCTGATGAGGGGACCTCATCATATAGGTGGATCCATAGTCTTTCGATCAATGCATTGTACACGGTGTCTTGGGATAAGAACATAAATTTGGTGCTGTAAACTAGACGGATGAACTGGGTCTTCAAATGGATCTTACTGAATGGGGTCTGCTTGGTCTTTTCATATCCAAGGATCCTTAAATTGGAGGGAGTTAAGTCATCTTCAGATAAGTTTAATTCCAGTTTCGGTGTCAAGAAGACAGTATCAAACCTCCACGATGTTAAACCGGCCGCTAATGTACAGTGAGCAGATGTTCCCATGTATGGGAGTTCCTTCATCTTCTCTAGAGAATGAAATGATGGCATTCTATTCAGCATTCTCGATTGCTTCAGCATGAAAGGCTTCTGTAGCTGCTACCTCCATCTCAAAATGGTGGGGGCTTCTTAAATCCTTAACAAGGGCCTCACGCATATCTGTCGACAATAGAAGGGCTTGAAGGATGGAAAGCCTCACGGGGATGCCAACGAGGTGCTTGAGAACATCATACTTCCACGCGAGGTGTGATCTTCTGCTTGCAGGTGGATTCTCCGTGAGGGGAGGCATGGAGGGCCTGGCTTGTGGCTGACTGGTGTTGGGCATAACCTTCTGCTCACTAGTCGAAGACCGAAGTGTAACTGCCATATGAGGACCAGATGACTATGATCGGCCAGTTAGCAGGGCATGGGTGGTCACGGCCTGATCGAGGTAGCTCCACCTGATCCAATAACACAAACAGTGGGGGAGACGGCCCCGCAGACACTGGATAAAAAGGTTTTGCGTGCTGAGTTCTGCACGGGGCCTGCTGTCTGGTCATAGTGGCATGCACGACCTAGATGGAGGTTCCAATTGATGTGCCTCGATGACCTATGTGCTCATTATTCTGCCGATGTTGGCACCGGCTGGGGATTCTGGGGAGGTTTTCCTAGTGCTCCCCATCGTCGGGAGTCATATAGGGATTTACCAACTCCATGGTATTAACCGAATAATACCCTTGACTGTAACTTGAAGAGTCGTCTACTACTGGGAAAATTCTGGGAGGAATCCCCATCTTAGGGGGCATGAAGTTACTGAGAGTACGGGATGATGTTGGCATTGGTAGGGCACGTTTCTTTTTCTTGAGCAGCTGACACTTGATCTTCTAGAAGAGGTAGGATGAGATGATGATGCAGAGGTGGTAGCTGCAGCTTTAGAAGGCTCTGGCTGATTCTGGCATGCTCGAATGATACCATGTGCATAGGAAACCTATTTTCGAGCCATCGAGTCATCATACTTCTGGGACTCACGTTTGGAAACCTTCTGCCACTCGCCTTCGTCGTTTCTATTGTTTTCTGGCCTTTTAAAGACACCTTCCACTTGTTCCAGGGTCGAGCCCATCCTGAATATGTTTTTATCGACATGGTCTTGGAGCCAATATTTAAACACAAAGCACTGCTTGATGGTGTGCCCCGGGATCCGATGATAGGGGCAGTAGTTAGGGTGATCAGTGATATTTTCCTCTTACGTCATTCTACACTCAGGAAGCCATACAATCCCCTACTCTAAGGTGCTACAGAAGTAATGAGGGACCTGATTCTCATTGAACAAGTAGGGCTGGTTTCATCTGTCTGGAAAGGGGGGTCTTGGAGCCTGGCCCTGACAAGGAGCTGGAGAGGCCTGCTGAGGAGGTGGACCCTTATTTCCCCGCCTGGGCAGTAGTGGAGCATTTTTCAGAGGTGCTTGCCGACTTTGAGGCGGACACTACTAAGACGAATTGAGTGCCTGAGGTGGAGGGCCTCTGCGAGGTTGTCGGGCTAGTTACACTAGTAGCAATTCTAGTTGCCCGGGGACATCTATTTTGGCCACCATGGCGGGATCGCCTCTAGCATCCCTCCTTGTTGGAATTACAGGGGGTAATGTAATTGCCTAGATGGCCTGTTACAGGGCTTCCTCAAGGCGCTGGGCTTTATTGGAGAAGTCTCGGAATCCCCTAGGGTAGTTCTAGGTGATCAGAAAAGGAACCAATTCCGTCCAGACATTCCCGACACACATCATTAGTAATTTCTCGTGAGTTAGTGGCATGTCAAGGGACCATGTAAGCCCCTTCCACCAGGTGGTATAGTCTGCGACTCGCTCATCATGCCATTGTTTGCACTTGAATAGGTCTACGATGCTCATTTTCAGGGTGGTAGAGCTGAACTGGTAGAGGAATTGCCTACGAAGGTCCTCCCATCTGGTTACAGATCCGACAGGGAGCTGACTGTACCAGATTAATGTCATCCCCTCCAATGTATGAACAAAAAAGTGGATCTTGATAGCCTCCTAATGCGTTGGAGTCCCTAACATGGGCCCAAACCTTGAGTTAAAGTGGGCCAGGTGCTGCGGCGGGTCCCCTATCCCAGTAAATGGGAAGATGGTGGGATTCCCAAAACCCAGAGGCACCAACATATCATCCACCCATGCTGGATATGGCTTGCCATCAGGTGGCATTTCCACATGTCGTGTTTCCAATGCCTCAAGGCGGGCTATGAGCACCGCCATAGGATCATCTGGGTGAGGTTCCCTATCGTGGTGGGATCCATAACCATGAGCACGTTGTCGGGTTCTTCAACACGGTAAACAGGCCCAACAGCTCATGGAGCGGCTAGCGGCACGACCCTTGGGGAGGCTGGTTGTGCCCGAGCGGGGTCCCTTGGATTGTCGCTCCATTCTAGATGATTTGGCGATACATACCATGCCATTTTACCATAAGTTCCAACATCAGTCCTATCCACAAGACCAGCATGATCAGGGTTTCTTGGGGGAAGCTCCCTGAGGGTTTTTTGTTCTTGCCCCTACTGCCCTGGCCTAGGATCGCCGTAGTCGGGCTGTCACCCTACAGCCCATTCAACCAGGAGTTCATCGACCAACATCTTCTGCTCAGCTTGTTGTTGGTTCAACCTGGATTTCTTAGGGTCCTCCTCTATCTTTAGCAGTGATGCGGATGGGACGGAGTGCTTGATAGCACCGAAATGCTCTTTTCCCTTACTAGAATTCTTGCTGAGTACCAATGCCTCGGTGGGCGCAGGGGGACCAATTATGTTCCTCTGCTGATGAGTAATCCTTCCTAATGGGTTAAATAATGGTGGAATTCTCTCAAGGGGTAGGTATCTATTGAGAGGCTCCAACCCATTCTCCTCGTCCACTATGTTGGCCATGTTGACTATGACCCTTTTTGAGGGCATGTCCTCGATATTGCCTAGGAGGTTGGCCTGTCGCCAGATAGGACTAAATAAGAGCGAAACATACTGCCTCTAGCCACATATTTTCACATGGGGGTAACCTCTTTGATAATTTTACAGAGTAGATTGATACTTTGAATGCATTGTTGGTGGAGGGCCTTATGGAGACCTAGTGATTCGGCACGCTAGGACACATGGAGTGCGGCCAGATCGACTAGACGACATTGCTCGTTGATGTCTTAGAAATGCGCTTGGATCCTGTGGTAGACCACTCTCTGATGACGAAGTCTAAAATTTATCACAGAGTGGGTGTAGTGGAAACACTCAACTTCCTCCGAGGTGAGGTATTTCTGTATGTATAAATTTGGTGTCACAATGGGCCAGAACTTATCAAGGAAGTGTTACGCTACGAGGATGGTGTAGAAGGTCCTCAGATCAGATTCAGGGTCTATCCCTTGATTTCCCCCACTCATCAACCAGGGGTGGCTGAGGAACTAGCAGTGGTACTGAGGCAGACCACTGGGATGGAAGGCTGGATGGTGGAGAGTACGGAGAACAAGCCGACTGGACGCCGAATCTCGGGCTGCCCTCCGAAGAGTGTAGAGACCTGGCCACTACGTCGTGATAAGATGGGCCAACGATCGTAGTTCTTGGATCAAGGGATAGGGATACTTGTGATAGGTTGAAATGATTCTCACCTACTGTTGGCCCAATGAATAGCTCTTTGTGAACACTTGTGGTGGGAGAGAACGCTTCTGGTGACGATGGTGGTGATTGCTTGACCGTAACCTGTGGGGTCATCAGATTTTCATCCTCTTGGATATACCTATGGAGGGAGGATGGAATCATATTAACCTCTCATTCTGGGATTACTAGGCTGATGCGTCGTGTTCCTACCCCATCCCTTGACTCGGATGAGTGAGGGGAGGGTTCCCGAGATGAGTTGTATTCCCTTTCAGAGTTTGAGAAGTTTACTGGTTTGATCTCCTTCCAGACCTTTCGAGAATTCTTTTTTGACGGCGACAACCCATCTTCCTGCCCCTGGGTGGATCCACGGGACAAGGCTGATTTCTAACATAGGGTCCTTCGGCTGCACTGGTGCTGGGGTAGGGAGGGTTTCCACCCGAGAAAGCCGGGGTGTGAGGAGCACCGGGACAAATGTCGAAGGGGACATGGGAAGGACCTCCATGGATAGTAATGGAGTGGGAAAATCCTCTGCTTGAAATGGTAGGAGCATTGGGAGGGTCTCTAGGCTTGTTTTCTTGAGTGACTTCAGTATGAGGAGGGCCCTTGTTCTGATCTAGCTGAACATGGGTTGGACCCCCATACTGGGTATGGGTAAAGCAAGGTGGGCCTTCACCCCTCTTGTTTCTGAGGCAAGGAGGTCCTTCATTGGATTCAGAGAGAACGTAGGGAGGATCCCCACGTTGAAGAGAGACCGGATGTGAAATGTCCATACACCGGTGGTCGGGGGTATGAGGAACGACTCCATTCCCAGTGTCATGGGCACATGAGAGCCTTCCGGGCTGAGCATCACTACCGCGGGGAATACCTTCATTTGGATTGGGGTGGAACAGGGCGGACATCCATGCCAAGCATCGAAGTGGGGGAGGCCCACATTCTCCATGGTGGTGGTATGGGGAGGACTTCCATACTCGGTGGCATCACTATGGGTTAGCTCGCAACGGCCACTTCTTGTGGAAGCAACCAAGAGAGTCAACCCATACTACCTATGGGGCGGTTGGTTCCTTGATCCAGGTAGGGTGTATACGTGCCCCTACTCAGTGTATGCATGGAACTGATGTTCTGTGTCGGCCATGGCTCGGGCCATAGTAGCTGCCGACGTTGACACCCAGTGATGGGCGTCCTCCTTAGCTCGTGCCCGATGCTGGCGTCAGGTCAGACGAACCAGGGCTGGTGGTGTAGGTACGCAGCTTACCTTCTCCTCTTTCAGCAAGACCAGATGACGATGCTGATGTGGCCGGGTGGGATCCCTTGCTGGGAGCCCCTAGATTGGGACTCTGACTGGGCTATGCTAGACGTCACCTACTCATCAGCGTAAGGCATGGAGTCATCAAAGCACTCCGGGGACATGCTTTTGAAGAAGTTGTATGTCGGGGTGGGGAGCAATGGTTCCCTGCACAGCACATAGCTGTAGCGTTGGTGACGAGGCGCAGATGCCTCCAGGTCCAGGTCGGCCATATCCTGCGTAGTGATGATGTCCTCCTCCTCGTAACGACACACGAGGTCGTTGATTACCCTATGTTGAATGACCTCAAAAAGGGAGAGGGTGCATGGGTGCCACATGGATGTAAATGCATTAGACAGAATGGAAGAGGTGAAGCCACAAGGAACAGCTGTATTGGCACTGCCCCTGCCCCTGTGTAGATGGGCAAACAGTGATCGCCTTCCTCGAGCAGCAACTTGATTCCTAAAAATCAGGGAGATTAACACATCAGTTCTTAATGAAAAAGGAATTGACGACCACTTCCCCATCGCCATCCCATCTTCCATGGCCAGTTAGAGGGATCCATGTTGACAACGTCGCAGAACGGGATTTCCATGGTTCAACATCCCCAACTTCTGGTGAGTTTCACGCCAGGCCCGCTATTTGCATGGCGGGACCCGGCACCGGTTAACTGGATCTGGGGACACATCAATCCATTGATTCCCTGAGTGCTACTAATCTCCATATTGAGGAGAAGAACTTCATGTTGAGTTCACCGTTTCTATTTACGACACTTTCCCTGGGGCGCGCACGTCCCTCTCGTTCGAGGACGAGGGGCATGGTTTTTTTGGTCCACTTTCCCACCTTCCAATGTCGGGTGGTATTAATAGCTTATTTAGGGACGTCTTCTCCTTGATCGAAATGGGATGATGGGATTTCAGTTCTTCATTATGTGGATTTATCCTCAGGGTGTCCACGTTAGCCTGGCTATGCGAAGAATCCATAGCCGTTAGCATGCCTATGCGAATAAGAATGAGGTGAAGCTACGCAATGGGCGGTATCGTCCAGGGGACCCCCGAGTGACATGACGCGAAATATTTAGTTCTTAAAAGCCTTCTTTTTACATGCACCGGAGAGGAATTTCACGCTTGGGAGACTATTCAGATTCTTCGGGCCAGAAGTCAAATGGGTGGCCTTCTATTTATAGGTGCTCGGGAGAGCGGGATCACGCGAAAAACAAGCCGGCGCGAAATATTGTGCACCCGATGTCGGTAACATGGAGATCAACCATGCAGAGCAGTGGCGTGAAAAGGTTCCTCACCCATATGGAAAACTCTTGCGAATCCCTGAGTTTTTCACATGGGAGATATTTTTTTCACACCACTCAGTATTCTTTTTCGCGCCGCCACTCCGGGCCCACCAGAATGGATCATCGGGACTAAATATAGCTTCACTTTGTCGCACCCGAACTTTCTTCACCCTTGGAGTGCTTTTCGACATCTACAATGAATTAATGGATTTTCGAATTAAATAATATTATAATAAATTTTAAATCAATTATTTTTTGTTAAATATAAATGATCATTCAATGATTAGAAATGAAATTTTAATTTTTAATATGGTTTGAAAACTATTTTTGTCATAACCATGAATTTTTGGTAAATGTCGGTTTTTATTTTAAATATAAAAATTAATATATATATAAATTTATTTAGTTAAAATGAATTTTATTTTTTTAATTAGGTCATTGAAATTATCCAATGGTGAAGATTTCATAATTTTCTGAGACAGTCGATTTTTTGGGTAAAAATTAAAAACCATTTAAATATATAATTTTATTTATGACATCATAATAACCAAATAGTGCTATAATAAAATACTATAAATATTATGTTAGGCCAATATATGTTTTATAATTAAAATAATGTGATTTTATTTTTGTTTGATTTATTTTACAAAGATTTTGTGGACCCTCTAAGACTTATAAAACATTTTTTCTGTTTAAATTGCTTTCCATGAGAGTGTGACTCACGTCCACATAATAAACCATATTATTTTAATATGTTCAGAAATTGGCCTAATAAAATATTTTTTTCCACTCCCCTTTGGAAAAAACCATGGGAAAAAACCTTGGTCTGGTTTATGGTATTGATTAGTTTAAGTTGAGGTGTTCCAAACCTAAATAATAAAGAATTACCTCTCCTTTCCTATATAAACCCACCCAACCTCCCACATCCTCTTCACTAAAAGCCTTTTCATTTTGACCAAACCCTACCATAATCTCCTTATAATCCTCCCAAGGTGCCCCACTCCCAAGAAGCCTCTCCCAAGCCATTAGGATCACACTTCCAAGTAAGGGATTACTACCTTTCAATTTTTATCCATGTTCTTAACATTGTTATGCCCTTTTATTTTCAATTTAAAATGTTGAGGTATGATTTATCACCTTCTCAATACATTCATCTTTATATTTGGATGATGGGAGACCCATTTCTCTCTCATTAATGCCTCATATTTACACCAGTTACCAAGCTGAAATTCTGTGAAGGATTTCTCTCTCCTCTTTTACACCCAAGTAATTCATTTGAATTATGCATCTAAATTTTATTATGTTTGTTGGGAAATGTATCTATATGACCCTATTACTATCCATTTCATGTAAACATGACGAGATACCCCTTTCTCTCTCATCAACCATTTTTCATGAGTTCTTATTTCACGCCGTTATGCTGCCGAAATTGCACTACGTTTTTCCAAGCTAATGTCATTGTGTAGTGAATTCCATTCCCATTTCTCTATCAAGGGTATTCCCCATTATGGAAATTTAATTATTTATTATAAATATTCATGTATTTTTTCTAAATCTATTTATCATGTAATAAATTATGATGATTAATTCCATGTTGTATTATCCATGTGGCGCACTTATGCATGAAATGAAATGTTTAAGAAGGGTGCACCCTGACAGCACTCCAATGAATTGGGTAATGTATAGTATCATGATACGTCATGTGAAATGGTTGTTGAATCATGCCAATTAAAGTGAAAAAAGATTTTACTCATGCTTTATGTGAAATGAGGGTTTACTCATTCACCATTTGTAATGAGCCTTCGCTCGTGCTAATTCCATGTTAAGTGTTGTTGCCACATTTCCATGTTATGATTATCATGCTTTACCATGCCTTCAAGTTCATGTTTCTCTTGTGCTCAATTGATATGCCTATTTTTTAACATGTATTGTATTCCTCATGTTATTCCACATTTACTCCCTTACTCGGCATTATAGATCACCCTTTTCTTATGCATGTCCTTAGGTTATCCAATGCAATGCAAATTACGAGGGAATGTAGTGGTCATGTAAAAGAAATTTTCAATAAATATGTTGGGTGTTTTATGTTCTATGTTGTTATGTAATATTCCTAATCCCCAAATACACTAGACCTCTCGATGTTATATGTTGTATCAACTGAATATTTTATGTAATAAATCAGGTTTAGGTGTCTAATAAACAGCTGGGATGTTATAGTTGGTATAAGAGGATTGGTTTAGTTTTTTTTGGGATTGGGATAAGAAAACACTAGTAAGGACATAGCAACCAGAATAAGTATAATAAAAACATCCCTATGTATTGGTGAGTATTGAGTAAGTGGTTTATCTAGAAAATACATCCAGGTCTAGATACGAGCAGGTAGAGGCGACTCTGGCACAGATGTATCCTAGGGGTAAAACCCAAAAACACCACTTTGAGCTAGACTCGAAGGTGAACTGGTGAACGACAATGGGCCATGCTTCACTCTCGGTTAGGACACTCCTGGGGGATATGCTTTGGTAAATTCAAAATCTTAGTACGAACCATTAATAAGGGAAATTAAAAAAATACTCTAAGAGTATATGTTAGAATGTAGATCACATATAACATAGATTAAAGCCTATGGGTTCATAAGTTAAGGAAATTAAAGTAATTTATAATTTATCTTTATTATCCTAGGATTAACCTTTATGTGTTACCCATAAATTTATTTTTATTCCAGCCAATGGCCAGTAATAGGAGGACTCGGGTTAAAAACCGATGTGAAGATAAATGTGATGACTATGAAAATGAGATGCCCAATCAGATGGGAGCTGGAAGCGTGAACTTTGTCATGATTCTCTTTCAATAAACTCATGATTTGAATAGAAACATGGGTCAAGAGCCACATTCACACCCCAGTAACACCACGACCCTAGAATCTAGTAGTCGGTGCATTATTACATAACAATGACATGAATACAAGGAATCAAGTCCCAAAGGACCGACCAATTTAGTAGTATTGGAAACAAGATACATACATAAGTTCAAAACTACATCTTGAAAAGAAAAAAAAATCACTAATTTATTCCATTAGAATCATCCAATATTTCAAGATTATTCATGCAAGTCACTCATAACTAACTTCTTCATATCCTTGGAAAATGAAACATGAGAAAGGGGTGAGCTCCAACGCTCAGTACAAGTAAGAAATATAGCAGAAGATAATATAAACATTAGGCATGGTGAAAAATTAAAAACACAAGACATTAAAATAATAATTAGGAACACTTTATGGCATGAATATTAGATGAGTAAATAATGGCATAATAACACATAGTCACAGGTATTTTACAAGTCAAATAACCAAATGAAATATCATTATCTAATCTCATAATGATAGAATGCACAATCTCGGACATCATTACCACCTAGTCAGGGACTTGTTCCAAGACTACAAATAAGATTTTGTCAAGGCCTTATGCCAAGACACTAGTTTGTCTCATGAGACCTACTAATGCATTGATGAGCTATAGAGGGCTCCACCCATCACATACTAAGTGAAATTCATACATCATATGAAAAGCTTGAAACATAACATAAACATTCGTATTAAAACTAGCATACGAAATGTCATTACTTTATCCACAAACCATGAATGGTATAAAAAAAGCACATCTACAGTCAAACATAACTCATTAAATACAATATCAATGATTGTATTGTAACAGATTAACCTCAATCGAGAATAATGAAGGATATTGACATAGATGAAAATAATCATCAAAAATATTTGAGTGAAATATCCCCATTTTTATTGAAAACATTTAAAAGTCACACTACTTATCAAGAAGCCATTTAAAAACAGATTTTTGAATCAAAGTGTCTGATACCAATTTGAAACATTTAAAAGGAATTCTAATTTTAATTCATTAATTTCCATATAAATAAATCCTTAAAAAAAATTTAAAACATGTACATTAATGAAAATGATATAGAATAATAAATCATTAAAACATTTAAAATGATATTTTAGTTAGAGTTCTAACCAAAAGAGAGACACTTGAATACAATTAAATGAGGTAATAAAAACATTATTATATCATGAGAATAATGGGATTCATGATATACTATGTCAAATTACATTATATACAACATATAAATGTGGATTGCTGTTTAGAAAAAAAAGAAGTCTCAATGGAATACAAATAGAGATAAAGTCCCATATAAAAACTATATCTTTATGTTAAGGATAAATCAATGACATAATTATTTACGAAAAATATAAACACACTCAATATGATTGGATATTCAGTGTAAACCAATCTGAGGACATTCACACATATTCTTGTATAAACAACACCAGTGTCTTGGATGTTTAAATCAATGAATGGATATTGAGTTAAGATTACTCGTATCAAGATATTATCAATGACTTGAGAAATTATCAATGGAGTGATTATGTGTATCAGGATTATATACACAGAAAGGTGAGTGAAGATAACTACATAAATAAAAAATATTGATTCCACACATAATCTTGGAGTAAAATAATCAATGAAGTATGCGTAATGTCCAATGAGTGGAAATTGAAATTTGAAATTCCCTTACTAATTTGGTAATTTATGAAACATTAAACCCATGAAATAAGGATCATACAATGAAGATGTAAATACCCATAAATTAAGGTATATTACACAAAGAATACAATCATGGATAGTACATACGCCACACAAAATGAAATAGTGTCCAATATAGCATGAATCTCATGGGAATAAAATGTGAGATGAAAAACACTTCGTCGTAATCATTCGAGTCGTATGGCCAAAATTAATAACCAACAAATGAATCACAAAATACCATGAATATAAATAGAATCGTGATAAAATATATCAAATTCCATTACACAATACACCACATGAAATAAAAATGTGGCGAACAATGGGAATCTCACGGAAATAAAAGTGAGATAAGAAAACCCTTACCTCATGTTCGACTTGACTTGTATGTTCAATGTTCATCCTGAATAATAAACTTAAGTTAATTTATATATGATTAATAAAAATTTTCAAGTTTATTATTACTTTTATATCACTTATTAACTTTTTATAACAATTAGATAATTATTTGAGTTCATATTGGATATTTTATCGATGTTCAGAACTTGAGTAAAAAATGAACTTGTTATAATAACAATTTTCTCATGTGGTCAAAGGTCCATTATATCTAGAATGATATACATGATTTCCATATCATATATATATATATATATATATTATATATCCAGTGTATATATCTATTTATAACAGTACATAACCTTCGGAGATAATAAATGAAATGTACCATTCATGGAGACGGTAAGCCGTACGTATGTATAAACGCTACTTTCATTTCTATTTTGTATTTTAATTGAATTAAAACATAATGATACATAAGTATATTATAATTCCAGTATAATATCATATACAATATCATCAATTCCATCCTTTATACATCCCACAGAATCCATTAACAAGTCATATCATTTTGAGGGGCGGTAGTCCGAACTTCCTCAAATGAAATTATCACGTTTTACCCATAATGGAAAACATAAAATAATCATATAAATGGAAAATACAGAAGCATAAGGAAAACATAAACATAATATATATATATATCATATATTAATACAACACCATCTTAATGGACACCATGAGAGGCGATAGGAGATAATAGAACAATCATCGTTTCGTGAGGCGTTAGTTTGCCATCCACAGAAATAGTATCTTCTTCACCCATTAGATGGAGGTGTGTGTAAGTGTAGTTCGAATACTTTTCATAACAACATCCTAGTATAATGAGAATACTGGTGTTGTTATAAAAGAATGTAATAAAAAGTGTTTAGGTGGTTTGAGGAGTAAAAATAAAATAAAATAAAACAAAAGAATTTAAGAGAAAGCATTACCTTTAATTTCAGTAACTTCATTTAGTTTGAACCAAAAGGACTTCTTGAAGTGACTTCTGCCTAAGGTAAGGATTCTAGGAGGAATAGGGGGATATTGAGAGATTATTTTTGTAGGGGTTGGATGATCCAATGGGATTGAGAGGTGTGTGGAATGGGATAGAAGTGGTGTCCTTTGATAAGGGGGGAGGGGCTCTTTAGGAAAATGTGAGAATATTATTTTATTATATAGGGATATTGGGTATCTAAACTTCAAAAAATAATTCAATATGAAGATAAGATTACTCATGGTCAAAAAATAAAATCGTCCAATATGAATTGGACAGGTTTTGGATATTATTTTAATATAAATAATCATATTTATTTAAATCATTTATTAGTGAGATAAATTCTACATCATTATTGTGTTAGAAATAATTTAATTTATTTGATGTCTAGAAATTATAAAATAATTACCATATTGTAGGAAATATTATTATCTTTAAAATTATTATTTATAGTTTAAAATATTTCTTATATAACACCATGTAAATATTATATACTAAAAGATATTTATTAATGTCATTTTTGACTTTAATTTATGTTAATTAAAACAAAGTGTCATTATCATTACTAAGTGGCTCCATGGGGTCCCGAAATCGACCCAAGAATGCCCATGGTCAGACATGAGTCATCCGGGTTAGGAAAAGTGTTAAGGTAAGTTTGTATTGTTATAATATTCCTTTTACCTTGAATTACCCTATTTATCTTTAACCACTGTAAATAAAAGTCAAAAGTTACAATTCAAAAAAAATTATTTTCATCTTATTGAACAACATTTTACTTACTAATAACAACCATGTATCTCAGATTTTCGAAATTAAATTCAAAAAAGTGGTAAATTTTCATTTAAATGAAAAAGTCGGATTTTTAACTACTACTTAGTGGTTGCACTATTAATCAAAAATTGATGTTTTTTAGAAAAATAACAAAAATTCAGCCTAAGATATATTTGATATTACAAATTCAAAAATGAGGTCTATTTTACCAAATTCGAAACATAAAATTTGGATTAATTAATTTTAAAATTAATTCTCATTGTCAAAACAAATAGCATGTTTTAAAGAAACAATAACTATGAAATGATTGACACATGTTTATGGATAATTTCAAAGTGAAATTAATTACAATGAACAAAATTGGATTAAAGGGTAATTATATAATATAATTACACTTCAAAACCAATTTAAAATATAATCGAACTATATAGATAAATTAAACTAAAAGGCAGTTATGAATTAAAATACAGTATTTCTCACTATTCATAAAATAATGAATATTATTAGAAAATTACCAAAATTTCATCCAATGTAAATTTTGATGTCCCAATTCTAAAGAATAATTTTATTTTGTCAAAAAAATATGTAAAAGGATCAAATATTGGATTTAAAAAGGGTTATCCATTAAAAGGTGGTAAAATTGATTTGTTTTTTGAAAAATACAATTTTATCTGAAAATTTGATTTTTTCTTATAATATGTCTATGAAACACCTAATATATAAGTTAAAATTATATGGGGTATATAAAATTCAAAATATAGTTAATTCTATTCATTACCACTTTTGAATGGCTAGTTTGGTAAGTCGTGGTACGCTCGAACTCGGTGTTGCGTGTAGTGAAAGCTATTGAATTTAAAGAAAATAACATACTAAGAAATCTTGGGGTGTTACACCCCCAAGAAAGAACAAGTTGCTATCGAGAGATTCATTAGATTAAGGCCTCCTACCATTAGTGGATCGTTTGATCCCTCAGCTGTTGAACAATGGATCAACTACATTGAAAAGACCTTCTTCATCATTCAATGTTCCAAACAAGAGAAGGTTATTCTGGCTGGTTATCATATATAAGGTGAAGCCGATCAATGGTGGATGTTGATAAAAAATAAGAAGCTTGAGGAAGAGATCGAGGCGGTCAAATGGAAGGATTTCCAGAAGATGTTTTTCGATAAATATTTTTTGTGCACCCTCTAACATAAGACGGAAAGGGACACCCTTTCCCTAAAGAAAAAATGCGACGAATATATCGGAGCGTACAAGGAAAACTTCAGAATTCTTTCACAATATGCCTCTGACTTTGTCGTTACCCCCGAATGCATGGTTGACCGCTTCTTTGGTGGGCTGAAACCTAGCCTACGAAAATCTCTAATGATCCATGACATCGATAGTTATGAGGAAATTGTCTGATGTGACCTCAAGGTTGGAATGAAGATTAGAGAATATCAGGGGTATCATGGGGATAAGATTCATAAGATGGAGTTCAATAATGGTGGTCTGATGGATAAATCCAATGGTGCTGAAAAGATCCAGCACCACACTTACCAAAGGTGTGGAAAGAATCACCCCTGGAATTTCTTCGAGGGGAAAAGGAAATGCTTTAGGTGTGGAAGAGAAGGGAACCAAGCTATTAACTACCCAAAAGATAAACCCATTGCTTCAACCGAGGAGAGGAATTTTCCGTTCGAACCTTAACGCGTTCTTCATTGGTTTAACTATAGATTACTAGGGAATCTTTCAAATCAGTGGCCTTTGCCAAGGAATTTTGGAGGCAACCAACATCCTCCAAGATACCAAGGGATAGATTTTTCCATCACTACTGGATAAGTGATCCCTGACAATGAAGTGGGGATAGGTATGCTAGTTATTCCTTCAAGAAAAATGAACGTACTTTTTTATTCACGTTATGTGCATTCTTTTACATCCCAATATATTAGAATAATAGTCATAGTACCACCCCAAATCATGGAAGTAATGATGTCAGTGAGTATGGAAAATGGGGAAATGATTGCATCCCATGAATATAACTCCTCCCCTAACATAATCATTGGATAAAATTTCCCGGAGAACCACATCATACTCCCTCTGGTGGAATTAGATGCAATTCATGGCATATATTGGCCTTCCTTATATAGAGCCAACATAATTATCTGTGAGAGGGAAATCACTAACAATAGAGAGAATTACCCGCGGATTCAATACACGTTCAATTAGGCAGATAAATCTTTTTTAGCTATATCATCTAAATCATTGATATTACTGCCCAATTAGCATGCATATCTGGATCAAATTTTTGATTCTAAGGAGGAAACCATCCTCGAATACATTCCTATTGTGAGGGAATTTGCAGAAGTATTTCTCAAATAAATTTATGGTCTTCCTCCTAGAAGGGATGTTAAATTCTCAATTGATCTTATAACTGGGCCATTGCCAATATCAATTACTCCATATAGAATTTCAGTTTTTGGATCTTGAGGATCTGAAGAAACAACTGCAGGAGAATCACGATAAAGGGTTTATACGCCCAAGTGCTTCACCATGGTGTGCATCGGTCCACTTCCTCAAGAAGAAGTATGGGTCAATGCGTGTTTTCATCGAATATCACGAGCTTAAAAAATCAAGATAAAGAACATGTTTCCTCTCCCAAGAATTGATGACTTGTTCGATTTGATATGTGGAGTACAATACCTCTCCAAGGTTGATTTTTGGTCGGGATATTATCAAGTTAAGTTGTAGAAGGAAGATATCCCCATGACTGCTTTTCTTAAAAGGCATGGGCACTATGAATTCATAGTAATGCCTTTCAGACTCACTAATGCACCATCAATCTTAATTTTAGTTGGTGAATAGAGTCTTTAGGAATTTTATTGTCAAATTTGTGGGAGTCTTTATAGATTATATTATTATATACTCAAAAACCAAGGAGGATTGTGAGGAGAATTTAAGAACTGTACTAGTGACCTTGTGGAAGATGAAACTCTATGCAATGTATTGAAAGTGTGAGTTATGGTTAAATAAGTTCTCATTCTTGGGCCATATCATCACAAGAAATGGTATATCTATGAATCCCTCCAAAGAAGATGCAATTGAGGGATGGACGAGGCCGACATCGGTAACGGATATCCGTAGCTTCCTGGGGTTAGCTGGATATTATCGACGATTTGTGTGAAATTTCTCAAAATTTTCATACCCTATTACCAAGGTAACTTGGAAGGGAGTAAAGTTTTCTTGGAGTGATTAATGTGAAGAAACCATTAAGGAGTTAAAAATGAGTCTTGTCACAACACTCGTGCTCAATTTACCCATAAGTGGGGAACTTTTTGTCGTATTCAGTGATGCATCGAAGAAGGGCATGGGCTGTTTGTTGAAGCAAAATGACAAAGTCCTTGCCTATGATTCAATGAAATTGAATTTTCATGAGCATAATTATCCAACACATGATTTGGAGTTGGCTGTGGAGATCTTCTCTATAAATATTTGGAGACCTTATCTCTTTTGGGGGAAGTGTGAAATATATACGGACAACAAAAGCCTCAAGTATATATTCACATTGAAAGAGTAGAATATGCATAAATGAAAATGGTTAGAGATGATCAAAGACTATGAGTTCTCAATCCGTTACCAACCTCAAAAAGCGAACAAGGTGGAAGATGCTCTAAGTATAAAGGATCCATCAATTCTATCATTGATGAGAATTGAGAAGGACGCAATGTTCTAAGATTTAATGAAGATGGACTTTGGAGTCATAAAGATGGGAACATCATCAATCCTTTCAAAACTTATTGCTCAACCATCTCTTTTGGAAAGATTAAAGGATGATAAAAAGGGTGACATAGGAATTCACAAGATAGTGGAAGCTATTAGAAAAGGTAAATCCTCATAGTTCAATGTTAATGAAGATGAAATAGTGAGATTTGGGAAAAGAATATGTGTCCCACAAAGTTCAGATCTGAAGAAGGAACTTTTGGATGATTTGCAAAGTTCAAATTTCTCTATTCACCCAAGAAACACAAAGATGTATCGAGATCTCTTGGAGCATTATTGGTGGGATAATATGAATAAAGAGGTCACTGAGTATACATCAACGTGCCTGGTGTGTCATCCATTGAAGGTAGAGAGGCAGAAGTCTAAAGGGATGATGAAACCATTTCCCATTCCAGTATGGAAATTGGAGAACATCACCATCAACATTGTAACCGGATTTCTGAAGTCATACTAAGGCAACAATGCTATTTGGGTTATTGTGGATAGTCTTACAAAGTCTTCACACTTCATTGAAATCCGGGAGGATTTTTCATTGGATCAGCTGGCACCGATATATATTAGGGAAGTGGTAAGCCTGCATTTGGTACCACTATCTATTGTATCCGATCGAGATCCAAGATTCACATCTATGTTTTGGAAGAGTCTTATACATGTTCTAGATACTGAGATGAAATTTAGTATAACTTATCATCCTCAAACTGATGGCCATTCTGATCAAACTATCCAAACACTTGAGGACATGGTGAAAGAGTGTTCTATGGACATCAAAGGAGGGTGGGACCATCATATTACACTAGTTGAATTCTACTACAATAACATTTTTCACTCAATCATCCGAATGGCACCTTATGAAGCCTCGTGTGGGAAGAGGTGCAGAACACTGGCATGTTGGGATGAAGTCTGTGACTGTATGTTTCTAGGACCCTAAATGGTTGATGAAATGGTGGATAAGGTGAAAACCATTAAAAAATATATCAAGGCATCCTAGAGTCGATAGAAGAGTTATGAAGATAACCGTTAATGAGACCTTGATTTTAAAGTTGGATACATAGTATTTCAACGCATATCTTCATGGAAGAAGGTTATGAGGATAGGAAAGAAAGGGAATTTAAGTCCTAGTTACATTGGCCCCTTTGAGGTTCTTGATCATGTGGGGGATCTAGCCTATAGACTAGCATTTTCACATACCATGGCCAATGTACATGATGTCTTTCATGTATCCCTCTTAAAGAAGTATATACCAGACCCTTTACATGTACTCTCTTTAGAGGTAGAACAACTAGAAAATGATCTTTCTTATGGGGAGCAACTAGAGAAGATCTTAGATTGTAGAGATAAATTTCTATGAAATAATACAATGCCCCTCGTGAAGGTGTTGTGGTGAAACCAAAATTTTGTAGAAGCAACAGGGGAATCAACGAAAGTGATGAATAAAAGTCGCCAACATCTATTTTAGTGTGGGAAAATAAAATTTCGATGGTGAAATTTATTAAGGGGTGAAGATTGTGATGACCCAAAATTTCTTTAATGAAAATTAATCTTGATCTAATTAAATGTCTTATTATGGTTATATATAATGTGAAGTACATCAGTTTTGTGTTTTTGTATTTTAAAATACTATTAAGAATTGTGACTATTGCTAATATAGTCGTTGAAGAGTGATCACCTGATTAATATAAATATAAGTCTTTAACAAATCCAATTTATTCATATAAAGGAAGTGAGGATCTCATCTAGTAGACGTAACTCATAGAAAGCCCATTTGTTGGAGCTCAGAAAGGAGGTGGCATCATTGGACTTCGATCTTGATCAAGCCCAGGCCGAGCATGAACATGTTAAGATTGCGTGAAACAGGCTATAAGAAAGTGGAGGTTAATAGAGATTGCCACCCGAGCAATGTCATCTGAGCCACCCCAAGAGTCTATCACCATCGCACATCTTACCCTTCGGTCTTATGAAAGTGTTTTAAGGGGTTATGTAACCAGACCTTAGAACTATGATTATGTGCATTATTTTTTCAAATAATAATGAATATACATTCATTTTATTATTGTTACATTGTAAATAGTTTTTGATGTACAAATAGTATTTTTAGTTAATATTAAACTACGAAAAATATTTTGATTAATTAATGGATTTTTTAATTAAATAATATTTTCATAAAATATTAATAAATTTATTTTTGTTAAATATAAATTATAGATCAATGTTTATGAATGCACTTGTAATTTTTATTATGGTTTGAAAACTGTTTTTGTCATAACCCATGAATTTTCGATAAATGTCGGTTTTTATTTTAAAAGTAAAAAATTAACATATTTATTAAATTATTTAGATAAAATGAATGTTATTATTTGGAATCCTGATGTAGAAATTATCCAAAGGTGAATTTTTTCATAATTTTCTGAGATAGTTGTATTTTTGGGTAAAAAATAAATACCGTTTAAATATATAATCTGTTTTATGACATCATAATGTCCCAATAGTGATGTAATAAAATACTATAAACATTATTTTTAGCCAATATGTGTTTCAGAATTTAAATAATGTGATTTTATATTTGTTTGACTTATTTTACGATGATTTTTTGGACCCTACATGACATATAAAACATTTTGTCTTTTTAAATTGTTTTCCTTGAGAGTGTGACTCACCTCCACATAAGCAACCCTATTATTTTAAAAACTTCTTCCATTGGCCTTATTAAATATTTTTTCCACTCCCCTTTGGAAAAAAACATAGTAAAAAACCCTAGGATGGTTTGTGGTGTTGATTAGTTTAATGTGAGGTGTCCCAATCCTAAATTATAATAAATCCACTATTTTTTCTATATAAACCCTCCCATTCTCTCATTTCCTCTTCACTCAAATCCTTTGGAGTTCAACAATAACTTTCCCTCCACTCTCTATAATCCTCCCAAGGTCCCCCTAGCATCCAAGAAGCTTCTCCCAGGCCTTTGGGATCACACTTCCAGGTAAGGTATTCCTACCTTTCTCTTTTTATTAAAGTTTATTAATATTGTTATGCCATTTTATTTTCAATTAAAAATGTTAGAGGCATGATTTCGCACCTTCCCCATACTTACCTATTTATGTTTGGATGATGGGAGATCTTTTTCTCTCTCATTAATTCCTCCCATGTACACATGTTACCATGCTGAAATTCCATGAATGATTTCCCTCTCCTCTTTTACACCCAAGTAATTCTTTTGAATTATGCATCTAAATTAGATTATTTTTTGTTGAGAAATGTATCTATATGAACCCATTACTATTAATATTATGTAAATATGAGGAGACACCCAATTCTCTATCATCATATATTTTTATGAGTTCTTATTTCACATTGTTTTTCTGCCGAAATTTCCCAATGATTTTCTAAGCTAATGTCATTGTGTCGTGAATACCATGGCCATTTCTCTATCAAGGGTATTCACCTTTATAAACATTTACATATTGATTATAAATCATCATGTATGTATTGTATAACCATTTATCGTGGACGAAATGATGATGATTGATTCCATGTTGTATGATCCATGTGGCACACTTATTCATGACATGAAATGATTAAGAAGGGTGCACCCTGATAGCACTCCAATGCATTGGGTAAATTATAGTATCATTATATGTCATGTAAAATGGGTATTTACACATGATAATTAATGTGAAATGAGGGTTAACTCGTGCTTCATGTGCAATGAGTGTTTACTCATGCTCCATGTGCAATGAGCCTTGGATCATGCTAATTCCATGTTAAGTGTTGCTTTGAAATTTCCATGTTATGATTATCATGCTTTATCATGCCTTCATGTTCATGTTTCTATTGTTCTCCATTGATATTCCTATTATATAAATTTTATTGTATTCCTCATGTTATTCCATGTTTATTCTTTTATTGGGCTTTATAGCTCACACTTTTCTTATGAATGTCCTCAGGTTATCCCATACAATGCTAAGTATGAGGGAATGTAGTAGTCATGTCACAGAAGTTTTCAATAAATAAGTTGTGTGTTTTATGTTATAAGCCATTATGTAATGTTCCTAATCCCCAAAGACACTATACATCTCGATCTTCTATGTTTTATCAGTTGAATATTTTATGTAATATATCTGGTTTAAGTGTGTAATAAAAATATGGGTTATTATATAGCGATACTATCAAATTGGGATTAAGGGATGCCATTCATCATTTTCGATATACCTATAATCACAATTAGTCTCCATTTCACCTTGATCATATACTTTTTCATGATCTATGACTGTAGTGTTGATATGTTTCATCAACTAATAATAACATAATGAAAAAATACCATATATTTCATTAAACTACTGGACAAATAAAATGAAAATGAAGAATTTGAGAAGAATATGAGGATAAAAAATATTAAATGTAAACATGAGAAATGAACCTCATAATTTTTTCATTTTTGGACACAATCAATTGTCGAATAATTAGATGAATGAAGAATAATAAACAAATGAACAAATAAATCAACCATAATGAAAATCACCTGTTGATTTTTGAATCAATTTTTGTCCATGAAACTGGTCCAAATTCGCCCATGATATGGAATGAGATCAAATCAGATGAATCAAACAACCTTTCTTGAATTTTGATTGATTATCGATATAGAATGGTCCCATGTGTCCATCCCTATAGAGATCCATGAACTACTATTTGACAATAATCACAGATCTCAATCTGATAAAATATCATCTTTCAGGATCTCCTAAAAACATCTACACCAACTAATTGTCTCATTTTATAAGGTTATGAAGATAACCATAATTTTTTTTCCAAAAAATCGTATTTATAAGGAAACATTAGGGTTTTAAATGAATTAAATAATTAAATAAATATAACTAAATTTATTTCAATACTTTCCCACGAAGGTGCTCAAGCCCAAGACTCTATTTCAACCTAGATTACATTGTCACTATGCTAAAACATAGGATATAAACTCAATTCGAGAACCATTTTTCTTATATGATCATTTATTCATGAGTTATTACAATTTTTTAGGAAACCTATATGATCATGATTTTTAAACATCAAAATATATCAATTTTGAGCTCATTGGGACTGAGAATCTCATGATTTCGTAGTGCATTGATAAAAATAAACCAAATAATATAATAAAGTAATAAATGAATAAAATGGAGTCATTATAATTTAATTATTAGAAAAATTCTCCATTACATCATAATATAAAATAAAGGATGTTGACATAAAGGAGAAAAAGTATTATAGGAGGACAGAAAATAAGATATGGGAAATAAGAAGAAATTATATTTTCCTTTGGTAACCAATAAAAAATAATGTCATAGATGATGAAAAAGTAGATTAATAAATCAAATGTGTTTCTAATAAAACATTTTTGATACAATATAAATAACATGTATGAATATTTGTGGAGTAAAAAACATTAAATTTTATAAAGAAATGACATAAAATATAACACCAAATGATTTTTAAAATCAAATTACCATTTGAAAAAAAGAACATGTGAAGGAATATAAATGTATCATGAGTATGAAAATTCATAATATCTCATTTTAATGAGTAAATATATGAAACTTATTAAATAAAATATGTTTATAACTTAAAATATTTTTTGAGGGAAGATTATTGTGATAAAGAACCCTTATATATTATAAAATACTTGAATCATGATCCATTGAAATAAAGAACATGATATGGTTATCTAAATCCCATTAATTACATAAAATAATGACATAAAATATTGTTTCGTGGTTTCGGCCTTGAACCCCCCAACGGCTCCATGTTCGATGATGGATGGACCTGCTTTCCAAAGGAAGGCGTTCGTTGGATAATCTGACCAGCGACACTTAAGAACTCACATTGGTCGAGAGGATGGGAAGTCGGGCTCATCGCACCCTTTTGGGTGGGAATTATTGCCTATTCCTGGACTCTCTTATATATTTAAGAGGTATTCATATGTTTTCGAATATTTTGTTTATACCCAAATATAGTATCGACGGATTTAACCCTACTGGGCAATGGTCAACTGGACACAGAGTTTCGGAATCATTTATGACCGAGGTTTACCATCCCTCGTTGGATTAATGACCCCGAAGAGTCAAAACTCGCTTGAGGTGGCACTAGGAGTGGCGCGGTGAACTAATGTGAAGATAATCGGATCGACTGGTTGTTAGGCTTGATCATTAGGGAGGCTTCCTATGTACCCTTCTTAGGAGGCAGGGATCAAAGTCCACGTAGTTCGCATGCACAGTTCATCGTCACGCGGGACAAAGGCGAATCGACGTGAAGGTTTTTCGAACAACCAGGTGTTGGGCTTGAACCTCTTGGAGGCTTTCTATATACCCTGCCTAGGAGGCAGGGATCAAAGACCACGTAGTTCGCATTGGTTTGAGACTTTCGCTCTAAAGAAACCTGGAATGATTGATTGGGGCTTACACTCTGAGGAGGCCTAGGGCGATGGACTGGGGCTTATAGTATGAGGATGCCTATAAGAGGATTTCATGCTCGATGCTTACTCTAAGACCATGTGAGTCATGCTCGGTGTGAGAAATAAGAGGCATTAGAGACAAGAGGATCATGTCACGAAAGGTGCGTCTGTGAGAAGTGGAGTGGGGCTTACACATCGAGGGAGGCCCGTTAAATCAGGGCTTACTCCTAGGTGGATACCCATGGTGATGGATTAGGGCTTACACTCTGAGGAGGCTCATGCGACAAAGCGCAGTGGGCGAGAGAAAGGGGGTGCTCCTATGCCTGTCTACTCTATTGCACCGCGTGAGGGCTTCCTTCTGATGGGTATTTTACTACCCTGAGGAACCCCTAATATGGGGAGAGGCAGAAAGGGGATTCCTGAGCTCAGACTCCACATTACCGTGGGAATGTGAACCCAAGAATGCTTCGAGAGTCTGCTCAAGGGTCGGGGAAACCCCTTCGCCTCCACTTACCATGCTTATGTGAACTCAAAAGGGCGCACTAATGCGCCTGAGGTTTACACCACACGAATCTAGTGGCGCTGGTGGAGGCCTCGGCTCGGGGCCGATGAGTAGGCCAACAAGGGAGTCACGGGGGATCGGGCCAGATTGGAAGAATTTTATCTGGCTCATGGAATGGGAACTTCAAAGGCTCTGATGGACTACACGTATGAAAGAGTGGTGGTGCCCTTCGCGTAGGAAGGTGCTACGTGGCTAGAGAAGCTGTCTGTGAACTAGGGTGGTCCACGGACTGAGAGGCCATCTGCAAACCAGGAGGGTTCGCAGACTGAGGGGCATCCCACGAACCAGTGTGGTTTGCGGCTTTGGGTTCGGCCTGCGTACCAGGGGGGTATGCGGAGGGGTCCACGCGAGCTGCGGAAGCCAAGGGCAATGCCGATCGGGGGTTCGTCGGTCGAGGATTCGACCGCGTAAGAGGGTGCTACGCGGTGCGGAAGATCGGAAAAGAGGCATAAACACCCTGGTTCAAGGGGAGTGCATCGGTGGAGTGGTTATGGTTCGCGGTCTTCCATTTTTATGTTATTTTGAGTTCACGGTTCACCAAATTATTATGCGTTTTCAGTTCCTTATTAGTTTTTTCCCAGGATTATACCTTCTTTGGTTCGCGAACTGGAACTTCGTTGTTTGCGAGATCCAAATCCTTACTCTGAAATCCTTCCACCCGAGTTTGATCGCTCTTATTTTCTTTTGCCTTCGAAAAATCTGAATCCGAATCTCCGACTCCCCTCCTCCTTTCCCCCTCTGTCTATTTTTATAGAGTGGGGAATGAGATGTATCCATGGTCATGTGACACCTTTGGTGGAGGCCCATGACCGAATACCTGATTTACAGCTGACTTGGTCAATTCGTAATTCGTGATGGATATTGAACACTTCTCCCTCCCCCCCGCCCCACAAACCGAATTCAGGTGGTGCTTCATGGCCATGGAGGGTTCTGCCTCCATTCCGAGAATGACAGAGGATGCGGCCTGAACCGGTCGAGGCGGTCCACGGTTGGGGCGGTTCCTGACGGTGAACCAGATCGCGGCCCATCCTGCCTCGCGACCACGGAGGATATCCGCCTCTATTTTGCGAATGACGACGGTTCATGGAGGGGGTGCTTCGTGGGGCCTGGCCACATTGATTTTTTGTGGGACCGGTCCACAGAGCGGTCCTTCTTGTGTCCCTTCTTTGAATTTTCTCCATTATTTTCCCCAATTCTTTGGTGGATTTGGGTAGAATCTACTTTTCAGATTTTTCAGGACCCTACAAATGCCCCCATCGGAATGGGGTCCGATCGGAACGATTAGGAGGCCATTCCAATGAAAAGTGGTACTGAAACTGAGATGGTTTGCGGTAGGGCAGTGGACCAAATAGGGGACCACACCTATATATATGGGGGGGGCTTCATTTTTCCTTTAATAAATTCTTCGCGAAACCAAAACTCCCTTGCTTCTACGTGCTCGATCCTTCGTGAAGTTCTTTGTCTAGGAACTGGTTGTGAGTGCCGAGAACCATTCCACCTTCGCGGTCTTCTTCACCCATGTACGAATTACCCAACCGCGAACCATTACTGTTAATTAATTAAAAAGTAAGTGATTACGGGCTACGGAGGAACTTGCTTTGCGGTTTTGGTGCTTCGCGGTTTCGAAGCTCCGCAGAAAAAAAATCTCTTGAACTTTAAAAGAATATAAGTCTTCCGAACATAATAACCTAAATTCGGTATTGAAATTCTACAGAGAAACTTGGTTCGTGGTTTCTTGTCCAATGCTCCGCAGTCCAGGGTTTCGCAGACTGATTTCACGAAGGGCTGGTTCACGGGATGATGCCATCGCAAACCATCCTTCGAGGCCTCCTTGTGGATTTTTTTTCTTATGAAGGCTCTTCAACTGATCCTCAGGCATATATCTGGTATTTTTTTCTAGATTATTATTCTGGACTAACCGATAGTTGTCTCTCATTGTTCAGGGAGAAAACATGGTTCCCCCTCGTTCTGCACCGATCCCTGTTGTAGAGCCACTCCCAATTGGTTCAGGTAGATGTTTAGCTATGATTCGCAGAGCGGAGAACATCCAAGAGGACCCTAGTTGGTCTATCATTCCTAAAGATGGTGCATTGAATGATTTGATCCCTTCTGAGCTCCTGGATTATCCATTATCAAATCGACTTCCACATCCTGGATTCGGTCTTCAAGACGATGTTCATATTCCCCCCACTTTCTCAGGTCTTCCTTCTCCTTTCTTGGAAGCATATTCCATGTGTATTCAAGATAACCTTACCCCATCTAGGGAGATGCTTTCCGAATCTGACCAGAAATATGCCTTAATTTTGAAGGGGCTCTGTTTGGACCCAAAGTGATCAGCATGCTCGAAACTTTTCTCAGGAATCTGCCTTCATGTGTTACTCTTCTATTATCAACCTTGCTCGAGTATATCCCGATGCGGGGTGGATTCCTAGGTGGGATCTTCGATCTGGCGAGCTCTTCTCAAATTACTGGGCCTGGGCTTTTTGGGTCCATCATCACTACCGGGAGTTTCCTGAATCACTGGAAGTAGTCAATTTATACTCCACAGTGTGGGCCTCCCAATTTTCCATTTACCCACCATCCTTGGTCCTGCCAGACCTACTCAGTCACTGGTGTTCAAGCACTAATACTTTCCACCTTGCCCATGGTGATGTTGGTATTAGTCTATGAGATATGCATCAATTGGGAGGACTCCCAATTATCGGTGAAATGTATGACGAATTTCTACCTGCTCTTGATTCATGGGAAGACGTCGAAAAAGTACTTTTATTGGTGAGGGATCTATTGGTTATGGTGGAGCAGTCACTGGGTCAGGCATTGCGTGCCCGCTCTCTTATTCCCTATAGTACCTGGATAGGGTTATTTCTGAACACCACTGGTCCTGTGCTGAAGATCAAGTTCCCTAGGACTCATCCTTCTCAACATTCACGAACCTCCCCAGGTTCCTACTGGGTGGTTCTAGAGGCGGGTGACTACCTTTCATGGGGTTAGGAGGCGTGATCCGGGGTGCCGCATATGCTCCGACTGGCATGTTTGTTTGCTAAGTTGCTGATTGGGTGGAAATTACCTTCTTGGAATATTAATCTTGGCGTCAGGGCTTGCACCCTGCTGATGGAAGGTGAGCTGGCAGAGGGCTGCATGGTGAATTTTGTCGTGCCCACATTAACTCGCATTTATGAACTGCCAGGTCACATGCAGAAGTGATGTTCACCCTTCCATCTGAGTGGACCATTTCAATTTTTGTATGGCTGGGTAGTGGATCATTGTCGCTGCTATGAGTATCGTCACAACACGATCATCCCGGTTCCTACTTTTCGGCCAACCTTGCTTGATATAGTTGTAGTTCGCCTAAAATCCCTCAGCCCTGGTGAAGTCTTTGAGCTTCTGAGCGACTTTTCCCAGTTTTCTTTCACTCCCTACCCCACCCCTTCTGGTGTCTTAGTTGACAACTACCAGGGGATCCTGGAGGAGCACTCTTACCTGATATCTCTATGGGATAGATTTATGTCCACATGGATCGACGGGGTTTCTCTGTTCAAGCTGCATGTCCCTTGTCTCTTTTCACGCCAGTTTGGGTGCATGCATGTCCAATTTTTCCTTCCCCCTCCTCAGGCTCGAGGACTACACCCGTCCACACTTCGTCAATGTTGGCTGATGCTGACGCGGGAGGGATCTGATGTGAGAATTCCCCTGCCTGTCGTGGGGGTGGTCGCTGGCCTTTCCATGGAGTATGCAAAGGCGTGGGAAAAATACTATCCCGATGGGATCCTAGGGAAGTTCATTCGGAAAGTTCCCAAATCAAGAGGTATTTTAGCTATCGCGCCAACCACTCCATCCCCATTGGTTCTAAGGGAGGATCGATTAATGGCTCATCGATCAATGCGGCTCAGGTAATTTTCATCTCCCAGTCCTGCGGTGGCTGAAGTTCATGCGGGTTCATCCTTCTTGGTCGTGGATGAGGATGAACTTGTGGTTCCAAGTCCCAGTGAGACAATCCCGGAAGTATTTCCACTTGACATAGGGCTTAGAAACTTCATCCTCAAGCCTGAACTAGGGTTAAAGGCTCCATACATTCCAGTTTCAAAACCAACAATTAGCGAGGACATGCCTGTGCTGGTTGCTATGCCAGATTTCATTCATGTTCCATCCAGTGAGGACACCAAAGATCCCCATGTCATGGAGGACCACTGGGTGGTGCGCAAGTGGGCCTGCCCTCAGATTTTCAAGATCATTGTCGAAACTCCTCTATCTAGGATGGAAACTAAGACTGAAGCTCTTTGACTGCTCTTCCTGGGCTTGGGGTCAGGTGGCTACGACTATCAGCAGGTCTATTCTCTTGCTTTCCAAGTTGTAATGGCTCGTGAGGAAGCTTCCACTAGAGAAGGAAAACATGCAAAATTTGCTGCCGCTCATTGCGCTACCCAAGTCCTAGAGGAAGCCGTGATATAGCTCCATCAGGAGGCGACCTTTCGAGATCAGGCGGCCGTCCTATCCTCTGAGTTACATGAATGTGAATAATGGGCAGCGATGCTAAGGAATTTGTTGTCAACTGTGACCGGCCATATCGAATCCACTAGAAAAGGGATCAAAAGTCTCTAATAAACAGTTTAGCATACTTATCCGGTGGATGAAGTTGAAGCTATGGAGAAGGTCTTGTTGGAAAGGTCTTGCAATGACCTCCGCCGCACGGTTGCCGATCTGGTGGAGAGAGCGAGTCAGGATCCTTTGTGACTATCAGATCCACTATTGTACCCTCTGTTTTACTTACCCCTCTCCCTTTTCTTGTAAGGGAGAGACCCCAACATTTGGACATCCTCCCTTTTTTTGTTTGAACGAAATACGGTCTCTGTTAATCACATGTTGCTGTAAAATTTGATTGTTACATAGAACAATTGTTGTGTAAATGACAATTCACTGAATCAGAATTAATCACAACTCAAGAAAACAGACTCTAACTTTTGCCTAGACCATGGGGTCCAGCCAGCATAGTTTGAATATTGCTAGGGTTTTGTTGAAAATCCCCACAATATTTTTTTGTGTTCTTTTCAAATACCCTCATTTTTCTTGGGCCCTTTTAGTGTGAGCCCAGCGGGTATGGCCTGACTTTTTCTTAGGACACCCTATTCGGGTTTTCGGCCTAACAGGCTTTGTGCCTCTTTTTGTGAGCGGTTTAAAGTCCCGACGACAAGCCTATCAATACTAATGTTTTAGGTCAAACAACTTTGACCAAACATGGTGGGGTAAGGGACCCAATGGGGTTCAGCTGATTAAAAGAAGTCTCAATACACTTCAGATGCATGTGGGGGTGGGAACATATTTAAATTTGAACAGCATGCAGGGCATACCTCAAGCAATGGGAGGTGCGTCGACGTACAGAGGTAGGAAGAGCATTGCCTAAGGAAAACATGCCTTTGGTAGACGGGCCAGGGGCGATCAATATGCAGTTCCGCTGATGGAATTGTATGCATAGTCGTGTAAATGTGTCCTGAAGTCAATGAATATCCATTTCTGATGGACAGTGGACCTCATGGAAGTTTGGATCAGGTAATCC
This sequence comes from Viscum album, assembly GCA_963277665.1. Lineage (NCBI taxonomy): Eukaryota > Viridiplantae > Streptophyta > Magnoliopsida > Santalales > Viscaceae > Viscum > Viscum album. The sequence goes on from OY728159.1 coordinate 1,226,024,153, forward strand.
ACAGTGGGTGGCTTGGAATATTTTGAAAACCACCAGGGGTGGCTCAGAAGGGGAGTGTGACATCTGAAATGGTTTTGGGAACATCCGTACTAATCCGGAGCATGGTCAGGAGACCACATCCCTAAGCCTTTAGTTAGCATAAGGGATGGTTGAGGCTTGGCGTAGTTTAAAGTCATGTAGCTGAAACATCATTTAAAATGGAACAACTTCTCCTGGTTCTCAGTAATCTTGTCAAAGAAATTCCACCATATTCAGGCAGGGTTGTGGAAGAGGTTGGTAAACTATAGCGCAACGGGTTTCCAAATCCCAGGATAGACATGGGGGCTTAGGGGCCAAGAGGCGTACGTAGAGAAGCATTGCCTAAGGAAATATTGCCTTTTTTATATGGTCCAAGGGCGATCAATATGTTGAGTCAGTGAGGGCATGGTATCCATAGTCATGAAAAAGCATCCTTAGGTCAATGACTATATTCCCTTGATAGCCAAGCAACTTCAGGGAAGTTGGGATTTGGGACCACCAGGGGTGGCTTATGAGAGTTCAGCTTTTTCTGAGTGCATTGTATGGTTTATGATGAGGGGGTTCCTAGATACGGGGGAAACATCTAGACTAAACTTCTTGAGAATGGGTGAAATTAAATATTTTCATGCGGGCATGAGACGGTGACTTGTGTCGTTCTGACCGATGCACTGAAGGATAGAGAAAAGCCTCTGTTCCTTACTGAACCCGTGGCCGGGTTGACTGTGCAGTTTAGCGTCATTCAGTAAGGACGAAGAGAATTATTAAAGGATTCTGTGCAGTTTAACGTCATGCAGTGTGGACGAGAAAAATTATTCTTCCTTTTCCAATGCTGTGTAGTTTAATGTCGTGCAGCAAGGATGATTGACCATTCAGTTTAGCGTCGTGTAGTAAGGATGTGGTTATAAAGGCCTCTCTTGATTAGAATGTAACTCATCCCGAGTATCCTAGCATGTCCAAGATGTGGAGGGGGGGGGGGTTGATGGTGTAAATCCTGGTTCCATGGATTCTTGGATCAGGATGAATGTCACGGAGGCTCTGAGGCCAGTAAGCGTATAGATTTAGGAATATTATCACCCGAGGATATCTTTCCATTGTTAGAAAGGCTAGGGGCTGTCAATATGTAGAGCCGATAAGGGCATGGTATGAATAGTCATGAAAAGGTGTCTCTGGGTCAATGGACTTCCACATCTGATGTCCATGAATGGTTATGAAGATCCAAAATTATCCGAGCCACGAAGTATGTCATCGGGGGAGGAAATGTATGAACATGTCGGGCATACTCGGCCCTGGTTTTTGTTAAAGCTTAGAGAGCTCCCTGCACTGATTTATTTTGTGTGCGGGGGTGTAACATTACTCCATGAAGTTTAATGTCATGCGGTAAGGACGAGGTACTCCTAGTTTATCGGTCGTAGAGCTCGGAACATTGGGTGACTATTTCTGTAGCCACTCGAAGGATAACTGGGTCAACATGTTCTGATATACTTGGAATAAGGTAAGGGATGAAGGTTGTAACCTGCAACTTTGAGTTTTCTCGGATCAGGAGGTGTGGTGTGGGGGCTCTGAGGCCGGTAAGCGTACGGAGCTTGGAAGAGTACCGCCCGAGGAAATATTTCCTTCAATGGATGAGCCATGGGATATCATTATGCAGATCCGCTGAGGGAATGGTATGAATATTCGTACAAAGTTGTCCCTAAGTCGATAACATTCCACTTCCGATGGCCATGAATGATTATGAGAATCTGTGATTGCTCACAGTGCAGAGTTCGGCACATGGGGATAATGGTGTCCGGGTATAGAAGAAACATCTTCACTGCAATTTTCCATTGAGTCAAAGTATCCTAGTCCTGGCTTGATGTTCGTCAGTGCAGGTCGCTATGTGAACCACCAGCAGACACATATGCTAGCCATATAGGGATAACCTTGCAACAATTGGATGTGAAAAGCGGAATGAACTTGTAAACCACTGATCCATAAATTTTTGGATCAGGAGATGTGATACGGGGGCTCTGAGGCCGGTAGGCGTACAGAGCTAGGAAGAGTACCGCCCAAGGAAATTTATCCATTGGTGGATGAGCCAGGGGATATCATTATGTTGATCCGCTGAAGGCATGGTTTTCATAGTCATGCAATGGTGTCCATGGGTCGACGACATTCCTCTTCCGATAGACATGAGTGGTAATGAAGATCCATAACTATCTAGGCCGTGGAGTCTGATGTGTGGAGAGGAAGCATCCAAATGTGTAAGGAGTAATTCCATCTCGTTTCTCCATGCGTCTTGGGTGGGTCGTGATGAAGTCCGTGCAGTTTAACATCATGCGATGAGGACGAAGTCCGTGTAGTTTAACATCATGCGGTGAGGAAAGAGTATACACCCCGTGCAGGTCTGGTCCGTACACGGGGGAAGGGGGAATTTTTAACATTATGATATCCGTGCAGTTTTACGTTGTGTGATAAGGACGAGAAGTACACCCTGTGCTAGTCTGGTCCATACATGGGGGGAAAGGGGCTTTTTTACCTTTTATTCAGGGGGCTGGGCCAAGATATGGAACCCTAGCGTCACTATGTATCCTGTGAGGGCAGGAATCAAGCCGCACCTAGTTCTTTGAAAATAAGTACACCCCATGCAGGTCTGGTCCATACATGGGGGGAGAGGGGCATTGTTAAACCTTCTTGTCTATGTAGTTTAACGTCGTGCGGTGACGACAATTGATACACCCCATGCAGGTCAGGTCCGTACACGGTGGGAAGAAGGCATTTTTAACATTTATTCAGGGGTTGGGCCAGGATAAGGGATCATGGCATCACTACATATCCTACAGGGGAAGGAATCAATCCGTACGTAGTTCTATGAAATCCGTGTAGTTTAATGTCATGCGGTGAGGATGAGGTCCATATAGTTTATCGTCATGTGGTTAGGATGAGGGGTATTATTAGATTCTGTTCTGTTTAACGTCATGCGGTGAGGATGTGATACTCTTAGTTTAAGGTCATATAGTTTGGACCATTGGGTGCTCGGTAGTTTAATGTCATGCAGCTTGGACGATGATTACACCCCGTGCAGGTCTGGTCTGTATGTGGGGGGAGGGAGCATTCTTGACACTTATTATCCGAGCAGTTTAACATTGTGCGGTATGGATGAAATACTCTTAGTTTAAGGTCATAGAGTTTGGACCATTGGGTGCTTGGCAGTTTATCGACATGCAGCTCGGACAAACTCCATGCATTTTAACGTCATGCGGTAAGGATGTAGGTCACCCGACATGAATGGAAAAAGGGGGGCTGCATAGTTTAACATCGTGTGGTGAGGACCACTTCCATGCAGTTTTACGTCATGCGGTAAAGATTTTCTCCACTTTCGGTTTCTATGAGAAATACTTCTTTAGGAGTCTCACATTTGTAGGATCGGTTGTAAATTGTTCGTCTATAGAGATCTGGGTATACGCTCCATTGGAGTAGACCTTGTGCACAATGTATGGTCCCTCCCACTTGGGCTCCATCTTTGGAGGTTTCTTGCTTGGTATCATTTGTAACTCCCCGACCCCAGCTACCCAGAGTCAGTGGATTACTTCGTAACATTTCCATGATCACAAAAGATCAAGTCTCGAAAGACCGATTAGTTTAGTAGCCTTGGAAACCCTAGATACATTCATAACTCTTACATTACATAATAAAGTGAAAAACTAATAACAAAATCTTCATGATCCACACTCATATCCTCTTCTGACTATCCCTGCAGGTCATTCCTAAAATACTTCTTCACATCCTGGAAAATATTAAAAAATTGAAAGGGGTCAGCTCAGATGCTCAGTAAGGATAACAATATTGTGGAAGCTTTCATAAATAAACATAAACATTTAAGGCAATGTAAAACTAAAACAAAAGCCTTTTAAACTTGAACATCAACATAATATGGAAAATGTAAAATGAGATAATGCCATTTACTTCTTCACATGGATATTCTACTGGTCGAATAATCACATGCAATATCAATAACCACTTTCATAATGATGGAATGCATAATGCCAGACATTCTGAAACATTTTGTCAAGGCCTCGGCCAAGACGTCTAAAATGATTAAGGCCTCGGCCAAAACCATAAATCAAATTGGGAAAGGGCCTCGGACAATTCCACGTCTAGTTGTCTCATGAGACCTACCGATGCATTGAGGGGCTATAGCGGGCTCCACCCGTCACTTATTAAGTCCAATGCATTCCTCATATGAATAGGTTTAAACATATCATAAACCATAACATAATCGTATCACATAAAACATGCATAAAGGAAACATAACATTTCCACATTTCAATCACAGGATATCAATACAACACATTGATATAATAAAAACGATTTCAAAACCATTTTCAATACCAAAATAAAAGAAAGGTAAAACATGGTATTTATTTTTCTCTTAAAAAGAGGTGTGTCTTGTAAAGGAAGCCGAAACTCAAATAATGGTCACGACAGCAGAGAAGTCGTTGTCGCCGCATATGTACAGAAATAAAAACATTCCCTTTTTTCATTTAGTAAATGCTTTATATAAAAAAGATTCCTTTTCAATAAACGTAAAATTTAAAAGGGTTTATACACCATATAAAAGAATGTTGTGTATAAAACAAAATATGCCTCAATGAAAGGAGATTGAGACGAAGTCCTTAAAAAGATCATTTTTAAAATAAAATAGATCTATTATGTGTATTCATTATATGTACACATAAATAAAGTACAAATACAATGTAGGACATAATAATATCATGACATAATTTGAAAGTAGGAGATTAACCTAGAGATGGGAAATTGGGTTATGAAATTCCCTTACCTTGCGTCCTGTCCTGACTCGACTGTTCTTTAACCTCCTGAATAATAAACTAGAGTTAATTTCTATTTACATAAGAACCCTTTTCATGTTCTTTATTCCTTTTATATCCCTTATTACCATGTTATGAACATTATGTAATTATTTAAGTTTATAACGGTCATTTTGTCGATCTTAGGTACTTGAGTCAAAAATAAAATTCTTATAATTACAAGTTGTTCATGTGGTGATATATCCATTATATCCAGAATTATGTTCATGATGTAGATATCATATATATCATATATATTCAGTATATACATTCATTTATAATATTACATAACATTTAGAGGTATGAAATGAAATTCACCGTTCATGGAGACGGTAAGCCGTACGTACGCATGAACGCTACTTTCATTTCTATTTCGTATTTAATGGAATGAAATCATAATTATATAAAGGAATAATATAGTTCCAGTATAATATCATATATAATATCATTTACTCCATCCTTTATACGTCTCACATATGGCATTAACGATTCACATCACTTTGAGGGGTCGGTAGTCCGCACTTCCTAAAATGAAATTATCGCGTTTACCCATAATGGAAATCATAAAGTATGAAATAAATGAGAAATACAGAAGCATAAGTAAAACATAAACATATTATATATCATATATAAATATAATGACATCTTAATGGCCACCTTTGAAGGTGTTATATGAGTGTTGAACAATCATGGTTTCGTGAGGAAGAAATTTTCCATCCACAGAAACTGTATGTTCATTAACCATTAGATGTAGGTGTGTGTAATTGTAGATCGAATACTTCTTATAAAAACATCCTAGTATATTGAGGATACTTGTATTGTTACAAAAGAAATTAATAAACAGAGTTTAGGGGGTTGGAGAAGAAAAATAAAACAAAACAACATTAGAGAAGACATTACCTCAAAATCGGGTAACTCTTTTTGATTTGACCCAAAGGCTTCCTTGGGAAGAGTTCTGCCCAAAGTGAGGGTTCTAGGAGTTAGAGGGGTAAGTTGGGAGAGTATTTGGGTAGAGTTTGGCCGAGAAAAATGGCTTGAAAGTGTGAATGAGGTGGTAGAGGTGGGGGCCTTTTATAAGTGGAGAGGAGGTGGACTCTTTGAAAGTAAAGAAACATTATTATAAAATGAGTTTTAGATTTTAGAGGTCCCAAACTTATATAATTCGAGGATAAGGTGATAAGGGTTCGAAATATACTCATCCAATAGGTTTTTTACAAGTGTAAGCCTTGGATTTTACATTATCTTTTTATTTTATTTAAATCGTTAAATAATGAGGTCATCGCTGCATCATAATGATGTCATATATAATTTAATATATTTAATGTCTAAAAATTATAAAAAAATACTATGATGTAGGAAATCTTTTTATATTTCTAATGACTATTTATAGTCAAAAATATGACTTGTATAACCCCATGTAAAAATTGTTTTAGTAAAACATTTTATGTTTGTGTCATTTTTTACTTTAACATTATATAAAAGGTATTTATGTCATTTTCCAACTATAGTGGCTCCATGGGGTCCCCAAGTTGACCCATCGATTTTCATGGTTGGACATGGAATATCCAATGATTTTAGGACATTTTTCAAGCTCATCTCATATTATTAAAACATTATTTTTATCTTAAACTACACAAATTACCTCTAATCGCGATTAAGAACTTAAATGTTACTATTTACCAAAAAATTATTTTAATCCCATTGAACCACATTTTACTTCCTTATGAAAACCATGTATGTCGGATTTTTGAAATTAAAATCACAGAAGTGGTAATGTTTCATTTAAACGAAAAATCAGTTTTTTAACTACCACTTAGTGGTTTCACTATTCATCAAAAATTAATGTTTTTCAGAACAATGCCAAAATTTCACCCTAAGCTATATTTGATATTATGATTTCAAAAATGATGTCTATTTAACAAAATTCCAAACATATAAGTTGCATTAATTAATTTTATAATTAATTCCCGATGTCACAACAAATAGCGTGTTTTTAAGAAACAATTTATATCAAAAGACTGACAATTGTTTATGTCCAATTTCGAAGTGAAATTAATTCTAATGAACACCATTGGATAAAATGGTAAAAATATATTCTAATTATACATTAAAACCTATCAATAGTATAAATGATCAATATAAATTATTTTGATTAAAAAAGTTGTTTTTAAGTATTTTTCACTATTCATAAAAAATTGGAAGTTCTCAGAAAAATACTAAAAATTCAACATAAGCTAATTTAGATATTCTGAATACAAAAATGAAGTCCATTTTGAAATATAAAATTTATATAATTTCAAAAAGTGGGTATTACTATTCATAACGGCTATATTGATTGGTCGCGGTGTGTTAGAATCTTGAACTTGCGTATAATGCAAGCTATTGCATTATTGAAAGAGAAGCGTATCGTGGAAGCTCGGGGTGTTACATTCTCCCCTCCTTCAATAAATTGCGTCCTCGCTATTTGAAATTTTTCATTGAAAATAAAAGGTTGAAAATAGAAAATACCTTTGTGGAAATCCCACATCAGAAATAAAGTTAATAAAAATATAACATTAATAGAAAGAAAGAGAAGTACAAAGGTCACCCGAGATAGCCCATACTAGGATTCTATGAAAATATGGATATGGAGGAGAAACAAACTATCAAGGTCTGATGGAGAGTTGTAGAAAATAGGATTAGGAGAATGTTAACAATAAGAAAATCACAAACTTGTGGTTGGTTAAACGATCATTGAATCCCCAGTTGGAAAAGTTAACCGGCAACGTTTTTGTTTTAAGTCACCTTCCATAAAGTTGAGGAATTCATTTAAGAGATTTACTAAGAATGTAAGGAAATATACTTACTTGTCGTGTAGAATTTCATTAATAAATTTTTACCACAACCCATTTAGAATAGGAAAACTATTTTGTAATAACTAGGGACTTCCTGTAGGCCAGTGGTTGGTAATAAAGGCCTGTCGCACTATGGTTGTGGGTTCGATTCCTGCAGCTTTGTCCGACACGACGGGTCATGCCCCACCCTACAGGTTGTCCTTTTCCTAAAACTATAGTATTATAATACTCCAAAAATAATCTTCAGAAATGATTTAACCTTAAACAATACTATCCATGGTTCAACTTAATCCATTCCAACCTTAATAGTTATCCAAAATACCTCCGTCCATACTTTCTCTAAAAGGTCTCTAAATTCCAAAATCAATTGTAACATCAGATTCCCCAAACAAAGAAAAGTTTCTCTTATTGTCACATACTAAAAATATGATTACCTTAATCATATTAAAACCTTAATGAAATCAAAAAGTACTGCAGTACAATCCTTATATATATCACATTATTCTTATTACCAGAATATAATCCTTGAGTCCAAAAGCACCAATACATTAATTATTCCGCTTCAACTATAGTCACAACATAATATTGGCCTTGATCCCATGGCCTTTTCTGAGGTAAGTTTCCTTGACGCTTAGGACATTCATTTGCATAATGCCCCATTTCTCTAAAATTTTAGCATTCAACATTGATAGCCTCTTTCTTTCCCTTCCAATCACGCACCTGGTGACCTTTTTCTCCACATTTATAACAAACTCCCATTCTTTTTAGGCAAGTACCAGGGTGATTATTCCCACAATTATCACATGATGGAAAATCCTTCTTTCCATTTTTCCCTTTATCTATCTCTTGTTCCACCATTCTCTTCTTCTCTTGCTTTACTTTGTTGTCATAAGACATAGAGAATTCCTTTTCTGTCTTGATAGAACACGAGACAATATCTTCATAAGATGAGAAGGATTGTAATACTAAAGCTCGACGAAGAAATGGTTTTAACCCATCAAAGAAACGATCAATCTTACTTCTTGGGTTACGTATATAATCTGCAGCATGCCTCGCTAACCTTGTAAAGTTAGCCTCATACTTTGCGACATTCTCATCCTTCTTCTGCCTCAGACTTAGAAATTGCCTTTCCATATCTGCTCGATGGTCACGAGAAAAGTATTTTTCTAAGAAAAGCTCTTTGAACTCCCTCCATTCCATATTCGATACATCATCATCTTCCTTTGTGTTTTGAATCAGCGACCACCACTGATCGGCATCTCCAGTGAGGCGGTAAACTGCCATGACAACCTTCTCCCTATCGCTACTCCCCAAGGCATAGAATATTTTCTCTAAGGAGTTTATCCATTTCTCAACTACTAAGGGATTTGTACCCCCATTAAATGTTGGTGGTTTGTTCCTCATGAAGCGGTCTAACATTGATCCTCCACGTTGTGGATCAGGGTGATCCATACGAGTAAGGTTATTATTCATAACTTGAGTGAGTTGTCCAAGTATGGTAATAAGTTGATCAGCACCAGTTGTATCTCCAAATCCACAATAATTTTCTTGAGTAGGAGGGCAATCCCTACACGGAGTGCGTGCATTGATACAGTTTCCATTCCTTCCACTAGGCGCCATTTCTATAAAATGGAATAAACTAGATTAGTTTATGAATCAAAATACATAATTCCATACTTATAAAATACTTAACATAAATTGAACTATTTATGGATATAATCCATAATCATAAAAATGTTTTCTTTGAGAAAGTATATACTCATAACCCTTCATAGTGGTTTGTAATGAAAACAAGAATTATCCTAAGCAAATCCCCCGGGAGTTTCGTAACCAAGAGTGCAGCAAGGCCCGTTGTCGTGCACCAGTTCCCTTTCATGTCTAGCTCAAAGCAGTGTTTTTGGGTTTTACCCCTAGGTACATATGTGCCAGAGCCACCTCTACCTGCTCGTATCCATACAGGGATGTATTGCTCAAAAAATCACAAAATCTCTATAATACCAAAATTCTAGTAAGTTCTTCTATACTAATCCTCAAAGTCTATCTTTGGGCTATGTTCTCTAATCAGAATATATCTAAATCTAGCTTCCAAGGTTAGTACTAAACTGCCACTGATACCAACTGTAACGCCCCGACCCCAGCTACCCAGAGTCAGTGCATTACTTCGTAACATTGGCATGATCACAAAAGATCAAGTCTCGAAAGACCGATTAGTTTAGTAGCCTTGGAAACAATAGATACATTCATAAGTCTTACATTACATCATAAAGTGAAAAACTAATAACAAAGTCTTCATAGTCCACACTCATATCCTCTTCTGACTATCCCTACAGGTCATTCCTAAAATACTTATTCACATCCTGGAAAATATTAAAACATTGAAAGGGGTGAGCTCAGATGCTCAATAAGGATAATAATATTGCAGAAGATTTCATAAATAAACATAAACATTTAAGGCAATGTATAACTAAAACAAAAGTCTTTTAAACTTGAACATCAACATAATATGGAAAAAGTAAAATGAGATAATGCCATTTACTTCTTCACATGGATATTCTACTGGTCTAATAATCACATGCAATATCAATAACCACTTTCATAATGATGGAATGCATAATGCCAGACATTCTGAAACATTTTGTCAAGGCCTCGGCCAAGACGTCTAAAATGATTAAGGCCTCGGCCAAAACCATAAATCAAATTGGGAAAGGGCATCGGCCAATTCCACGTCTAGTTGTATCATGCGACATACCGATGCATCGATGAGCTATAGCGGGCTCCACCCGTCACTTATTATGTCCAATGCATTCCTCATATGAATAGGTTTAAACATATCATAAACCATAACATAATCGTATCACATAAAACATGCATAAAGGAAACATAACATTTCCACATTTCAATCCCAAGATATCAATACAACACATTGATATAATAAAAACGCTTTCAAAACTATTTTCAATACCAAAATAAAAGAAAGGTAAAACATGGTATTTATTTTTCTTTTAAAAAAAGTTATGGCTTGTAAAGGAAGCCGAAACACAAATAATGGTCACTGCGGCAGAGAAGTCATTGTCGCCGCATATGTAAGGAAATAAAAGCATTCCCTTTTTTCATTTAGTAAACGCTTCATATAAAAAATATTCCTTTTGAATAAACGTAAAAGTCAAAGGGGTTTATACACCGTATAAAAGAAGGTTGTGTATAAAACAAAATATGCCTCAATGAAAGGAGATTGAGACGAAGTTCTTAAGAAAATAATTTCTAAAATAAAATAGATCTATTATGTGTATTCATTATATGTACACATAAATAAAGTACAAATACAATATAGGACATAATAATATCATGACATAATTTGAATGTAGGAGATTAACCCAGAGATGGGAAATTGGGTTAAGAAATTCCCTTACCTTGCGTCCTGTCCTGACTCGACTGTTCTTTAACCTCCTGGATAATAAACTAGAGTTAATTTCTATTTACATAAGAACCCTTTTCATGTTCATTATTCATTTTTTATCCCTAATTACCATGTTATGAACATTATGTAATTATTTAAGTTTATAACAGTCATTTTGTCGATCTTAGGTACTTGAGTCAAAAATAAAATTCTTATAATTACAAGTTGTTCATGTGGTGATATATCCATTATATCCATAATTATGTTCATGATTTAGATATCAAATATATCATATATATTCAGTATATACATGCATTTATAATATTACATAACATTTATAGGTAAGAAATGAAATTCACCGTTCATGGAGACGGTAAGCCGTACGTACACATGAACACTACTTTCATTTATATATCGTATTTAATGGAATGAAATCATAATTATATAAAGTTATAATATAGTTCCAGTATAATATCATATATAATATCATTTACTCCATCCTTTATACATCCCACATATGGCATTAACGATTCACATCACTTTGAGGGGGCGGTAGTCCGCACATCCTCAAATGAAATTATCGTGTTTACCTATAATGTAAATCATAAAGTATGACATAAATGAGAAATAAAGAAGCATAAGTAAAACATAAACATATTATATATCATATATAAATATAGTTACATCTTAATGGCCACCTTTGAAGGTGTTATATGAGTGTTGAACAATCATCGTTTCGTGATGCAGAAATTCGTCATCCACAGGAACCGTATGTTCATTAACCATTAGATGTAGGTGTGTGTAATTGTAGCTCGAATACTTCTTATAAAAACATCCCAGTATATTGAGGATACTAGTTTTGTTACAAAATAAATGAATAAAAAGAGTTTAGGGGGTTGGAGAAGAAAAATAAAACAAAACAACATTAGAGAAGACATTACCTCAAAATCGGGTAACTCTTTTTGATTTGAGCTAAAGGCTTCCTTGGGAAGAGTTCTTCCCAAAGTGAGGCTTCTAGGAGTAAGAGGGGGAAGTTGGGAGAGTATTTGTGCAGTGTTTGGCCGAGCCAAATGGCTTGATAGTGTGAATGAGGTGGTAGAGTTGGGGGCCTTTTATAAGTGGAGAGGAGGGGCACTCTTGGAAAGTAAAGAAAAGTCACTTTATTATAAAATGAGTTTCGGATTTTAGAGGTCCCAAACTTATATAATTCGAGGATAAGGTTATAAGGGTTCTAAATATACTCATACAATAGGTTTTTGACAAGTGTAAGCCTTGTATTTCACATTATCTTTTTATTTTATTTAAATCGTTAAATAATGAGGTCATCGCTGCATCATAATGATGTCATAAATAATTTTATTTATTTAATGTCTAAAAATTATAAAAAAAATACTATGATGTATGAAATCGTTTTATCTTTCTAATGACTATTTATAGTCAAAAATATGACTTGTATAACCCCATGTAAAAATTGTTTTAGTAAAACATTTCATGTTTGTGACATTTTTTACTTTAACATTAAATAAAAAGTATTTATGTCATTTTCCAACTATAGTGGCTCCATGGGGTCCCCAAGTTGACCCATGGATTTTCTTGGTCGGCCATGGAACATCCAATGAGGGTAAGACATTATTCAATCTCATCTCATATTATTAAAACATTATTTTTACCTTAAACTACACTAATTACCTCTAATCGCGATTAAGAACTTAAAAGTTACTATTCACCAAAAATTATTTTAATCCCATTGAACCACATTTTACTTCCTAATGACAACCATGTATGTCGGATTTTTGAAATTAAAATCACAGAAGTGGTAATGTTTCATTTAAACAAAAAATCAGTTTTTTAACTACCACTTAGTGGTTTCACTATTAATCAAAAATTGAAGTTTTTCAGAACAATGCCAAAATTTCACCCTAAGCTATATTTGATATTCCAATTTCAAAAATGATGTCTATTTTACAAAATTCCAAACATATAAGTTGCATTAATTAATTTTATAATTAATTCCCACTGTCACAACAAATAGCGTGTTTTTAAGAAACAATTTATATCAAAAGATTGACAATTGTTTATGTCCAATTTCGAAGTGAAATTAATTCTAATGAACACCATTGGATAAAATGGTAAAAATATATTCTAATTATACTTTAAAACCCCTCAATAGTATAATTTATCACTATAAATTATTTTTATTAAAAAAGTTGTTTTTAAGTATTTTTCACTATTCATAAAAAATTGGAAGTTCTCAGAAAAATACTATAAATTCAATATAAGCTAATTTTGATATTCCGAATACAAAAATGAAGTCCATTTTGAATTATAAAATTTATATAATTTCAAAAAGTGGGTATTACTATTCATAACGGCTACTTTGTTTGGTCGCGGTGTGTTATAATCTCGAACTTGCGTACAATGCAAGCTATTGCATTATTGAAAGAGAAGCGTATCGTGGAAGCTCGGGGTGTTACATTCTCCCCTCCTTCAATAAATTGCGTCCTCGCAATTTGAAATTTTTCATTGAAAATAAAATGTTGAAAATAGAAAATACCTTTTTCTAAATCCCACATCGGAAATAAAGTTAATAAAAATATAACATTAAAAGAAAGATAGAGAAGTACAAAGGTCACCCGAGATAGCCCATACTAGGATTCTATGAAAATATGGATATAGAGGAGAAACAAACTATCAAGGTCTGATGGAGAGTTGTAGAAAATAGGATTAGGAGAAAGTTAACAATAAGAAAATCAAAAACTTGTGGTTGGTTAAACGATCATTGAATCCCCAGTTGGATAAGTTAACCGGCAACGTTTTTGTTTTAAGTCACCTTTCATAATGTTGAGGAATTCATTTAAGAGATTTACTAAGAATATAAGGAAATATACTTACTTGTCGTGTAGACTTTCATTAATAAATTTTTACCACAAACCATTTAGAATATGAAAACTATTTTTTAATAACCTGGGACTTCCTGTAGGCTAGTGGTTGGTAGTAAAGGCATGTCGCACTATGGTTGTGCGTTCGATTCCTGCAGCTTTGTCCGACACGACGGGTTATGCCCCACCCTGCAGGTTGTCCTTTTCCAAAAACTATAGTATTATAATATTCCAAAAATAATCTTCAGAAATGCTTTAACCTTAAACAATACTATCCATGGTTCAACTTAAACCATTCCATCCTTAATAGTTATCCAAAATACCTCCATCCAGACTTTCTCTAAAAGGTCTCTAAATTCCAAAATCAATTGTAACATCAGATTCCCCAAACAAAGAAAAGTTTCTCTTATTGTCACATACTAAAAATATGATTACCTTAATCATATTAAAACCTTAATGAAATCAAAAAGTACTGCAGTACAATCCTTATATATATCACATTATTCTTATAACCAGAATATAATCCTTGAGTCCAAAAGCACCAATACATTAATTATTCCGCTTCAACTGTAGTCACAACATAAGATTGTCCTTGATCCCTTGGCCTTTTCTGAGGTAAGTTTCCTTGATGCTTAGGACATTCTTCTGCATAATGCCCCATTTCTCTACAATTGTAGCATTCAACATTGATAACCTCTTTCTTTCCCTTGCAATCACACGCCTTGTGACCTTTTTCTCTACTTTTATAACAAACTCCCATTCCTTTTAGGCAAGTACCAGGGTGATTCTTCCCACAATTATCACATGATGGAAAATCCTTCTTTCCCTTTTTCCCTTTATCCATCTCTTGCTCCACCATTCTTTTCTTCTCTTGATTTACTTTTTTGTCATAAGACTTAGAGAATTCCTTTTCTGTTTTGATAGAACACGAGACAATATCTTCATACGATGAGAAAGATTGTAATACTAAATCTCGACGTAGAAATGGTTTTAACCCATCAAAGAAACGATCAATCTTACTTCTTGGATTACGTATATAATCTGCAGCATGACTCGCTAACCTTGTAAAGTTAGCCTCATACTTTGCGACATTTCATCCTCCTTCTGCCTCAGACTTAGAAATTGCCTTTACATATCTGCTCAATGGTCACGAGGAAAGTATTTTTCTAAAAAAAATCTCTTTGAACTCCCTACATTCTATATTCGATACATCATCATCTTCCTTTGTGTTTTGAATCAGCGACCACCACTGATCGGCATCTCCAGTGAGGCGGTAAAATGCCATGAAAACCTTCTCCCTTTCGCTACTCCCCAAGGCATGGAATATTTTCTCTAAGGAGTTTATCCATTGCTCAGCTACTAATGGATTTGTACCCCCATTAAATGTTGGCGGTTGTTGCCTCATGAAGCGGTCTAAAATTGATCCTCCACGTTGTGGATCAGGGTGATCCATACAAGTAAGGTTATTATTCATAACTTGAGTGAGTTGACCCGGTATCGTAATAAGTTGATCCGCACCAGCTTTATCTCCAGATCCACAATAATTTTCTTGAGTAGGAGGGTAATCCCTACACGGAGTGTGTGCATTGATACAGTTTCCATTCCTTCCACTAGGCGCCATTTCTATAAAATGGCATAAACTAGATTAGTTTATGAATCAAAATACATAATTCCATACTTATAAAATACTTAACATAAATTGAACTATTTATGGATATAATCCATAATCATAAAAATGTTTTCTTTGAGAAAGTATATACTCATAACCCTTCATAGTGGTTTGTAAATAAGACGAGAATTATCCTAAGCATATCCCCCGGGAGTGTCGTAACCAAGAGTGCATCAAGGCCCGTTGTCGTGCACCAGTTCCCATTCAAGTCTAGCTCAAAGCGGTGTTTTCGGGTTTTACCCCTAGGTACATCTGTGCCAGAGCCACCTCTACCTGCTCGTATCCAGACAGGGATGTATTTCTCAGAAAACTCACAAAATCTCTATAATACCAAAATTCTAGGAAGTTCTTCTATACTAATCCTCAAAGTCTATCTTTGGGCTATGTGCTCTAATCAGAGTTTATCTAAATCTAGCTTCCAAGGTTAGTACTAAACTACCTCTGATACCAACTGTAACGCCCCGACCCCAGCTACCCAGAGTCGGTGCATTACTTCGTAACATTGTCATGATCACAATAGATCAAGTCTCGAAAGACAGATTAGTTTAGTAGCCTTGGAAACACTAGATACATTCATAAGTCTTACATTACATCATAATGTGAAAAACTAATAACAAAGTATTCATAGTCCACACTCATATCCTCTTCTGACTATCCCTGCAGGTCATTCCTAAAATACTTCTTCACATCCTGGAAAATATTAAAACATTGAAAGGGGTGACCTCAGATGCTCCGTAAGGATAACAATATTGCGGAAGCTTTCATAAATAAATATAAACATTTAAGGCAATGTATAACTAAAACAAATACCTTTTAAACTTGAACATCAACATAATATGGCAAAAGTAAAATGAGATAATGCCATTTACTTCTTCTCATGGATATTCTACTGGTCGAATAATCACATGCAATATCAATAACCACTTTCATAATGATGGAATGCATAATGCCAGACATTCTGAAACATTTTGTCAAGGCCTCGGCCAAGACGTCTAAAATGATTAAGGCGTCGGCCAAAACAATAAATCAAATTGGGAAAGGGCCTCGGAGAATTCCACGTCTAGTTGTCTCATGATACCTACCGATGCATCGAGGAGTTATAGCGGGATCCACCCGTCACTTATTAAGTCCAATGCATTCCTCATATGAATAGGTTTAAACATATCATAAACCATAACATAATCATATCACATAAAACATGCATAAAGGAAACATAACATTTCCACATTTCAATCACAAGATATCAATACAACACATTGATATAATAAAAATGCTTTCAAAACCATTTTCAATACCAAATTAAAAGAAAGGTAAAACATGGTATTTATTTTTCTTTTAAAAAAAAGGTATGGCTTGTAAAGGAAGCCGAAACACAAATAATGGTCACGGCGGCTGAGAAGTCTTTGTCGCCTCATATGTACGGAAATAAAAACATTCCCTTTTTTCGTTTAGTAAATTCTTCATATAAAAAAGATTCCTTTTGAATAAACGTAAAATTCAAAGGGGTTTATACACCGTATAAAAGAAGGTTGTGTATAAAACAAAATATGCCTCAATGAAAGGAGATTGAGACGAAGTCCTTAAAAAGATCATTTTTAAAATAAAATAGATCTATTATGTGTATTCATTATATGTACACATAAATAAAGTACAAATAAAATATAGGACATAATAATATCATGACATAATTTGAAAGTAGGAGATTAACCCAGAGATGGGAAATTGGGTTAAGAAATTCCCTTACCTTGCGTCCTGTCCTGACATGACTATTCTTTAACCTCCTGAATAATAAACTAGAGTTAATTTATATTTAATTAATAACCATTTTCATGTTCATTATTCCTTTTATATCCATTATTACCATGTTATGAACATTATGTAATTATTTAAGTTTATAACGGTCATTTTGTCGATCTTAGGTACTTGATTCAAAAATAAAATTCTTATAATTACAAGTTGTTCATGTGGTGATATATCCATTATATCCAGAATTATGTTCATGATATAGATATCATATATATCATATATATTCAGTATATACATGCATTTATAATATTACATAACATTTAGAGGTAAGAAATGAAATTCACCGTTCATGGAGACGGTAAGCCGTAAGTACGCATGAACGCTACTTTCATTTATATTTCGTATTTAATGGAATGAAATCATAATTATATAAAGTAATAATATAGTTCCAGTATAATATCATATATAATATCATTTACTCCATCCCTTATACATCCCACATATGGCATTAACGATTCACATCACTTTGAGGGGGCGGTAGTCCGCACTTCCTAAAATGAAATTATCGCGTTTACCCATAATGGAAATCATAAAGTATCCCATAAATGAGAAATAAAGAATCATAAGTAAAACATAAACATATTATATATCATATATAAATATAGTGACATCTTAATGGCCACCTTTGAAGGTGTTATATGAGTGTTGAACAATCATCATTTCGTGAGGCAGAAATTCGCCATCCACAGAAACTGTATGTTCTTTAACCATTAGATGTAGGTGTGTGTAATTTTAGCTAGAATCCTTCTTATACAAACATCCTTGTATATTGAGGATACTAGTGTTGTTACAAAAGAAATGAATAAAAAGAGTTTAGGGGGTTGGAGAAGAAAAATAAAACAAAACAACATTAGAGAAGACATTACCTCAAAATCGTGTAACTCTTTTTGATTTGAGCCAAAGGCTTCCTTGGGAAGCGTTTTGCCCAAAGTGAGGCTTCTAGGAGTAAGAGGGAGAGGTTGGGAGAGTATTTGGGCAGAGGTTGGCCAATCCAAATGGCTTGAAAGTGTGAATGAGGTGGTAGAGGTGGGGGCCTTTTATAAATGGAGAGGAGGGGCACTCTTAGAAAGTAAATAAAAGTCACTTTATTATAAAATGAGTTTCATATTTTAGAGGTCCCACACTTATATAATTATAGTCTAAGGTGATAAGGGTTCTAAATCTACTCATACAATAGGTTTTTTACAAGTTTAAGCCTTTTATTTCACATTATCGTTTTATTTTATTTAAATCGTTAAATAATGAGGTCATCGCTGCATCATAATGATGTCATAAATAATTTAATTTATTTGTTGTCTAAAAATTAAAAAAAAATACTATGATGTAGGAAATCTTTTGAGATTTCTAATGACTATTTATAGTCAAAAATATGACTTGTATAACCACATGTAAAAATTGTTTTAGTAAAACATTTCATGTTTGTGTCATTTTTTACTTTAACATTAAATAAAAGGTATTTATGTCATTTTACAACTATAGTGGCTCCATGGGGTCCCCAAGTTGAGCCATCGATTTTCTTGGTCGGCCATGGAACATCCAATGAGGGTAGGACATTTTTCAAGCTCATCTCATATTATTAAAACATTATTTTTACCTTAAACTACACTAATTACCTCTAATCGCGATTAAGAACTTAAAAGTTACTATTCACCAAAAAAATATTTTAATCCCATTGAACCACATTTTACTTCCTAATGACAACCATGTATGTCGGATTTTTTAAATTAAAATCACAGAAGTGTTAATGTTTCATTTAAACGAAAAATCAGTTTTTTAACTACCACTTAGTGGTTTCACTATTCATAAAAAATTGATGTTTTTCAGAACAATGCCAAAATTTCACCCTAAGCTACATTTGATATTCCGATTTAAAAAATGATGTCTATTTAACAAAATTCCAAACATATAAGTTGCATTAATTAATTTTATAATTAATTTGCGCTGTCACAACAAATAGCGTGTTTTTAAGAAATAATTTATATCAAAAGATTGACAATTGTTTATGTCCAATTTCGAAGTGAAATTAATTCTAATGATCACCATTTGATAAAATGGTAAAAATATATTCTAATTATACTTTAAAACATCTCAATAGTATAATTTTTCACTATAAATTATTTTGATTAAAAAAGTTGTTTTTAAGTATTTTTCACTATTCATAAAAAATTGGAAGTTCTCAGAAAAATACTAAAAATTCAACGTAAGCTAATTTCGATATTCCGAATACAAAAATGAAGTCCCTTTTGAAATATAAAATTTCTATAATTTCAAAAAGTGGGTATTACTATTCATAACAGCTACTTTGATTGGTCGTGGTGTGTTAGAATCTCGAACTTGCGTACAATGCAAGCTATTACATTATTGACAGAGAAGCGTATCGCGGAAGCTCGGGGTGTTACATTCTCCCCTCCTTCAATAAATTGCGTCCTCGCAATTTGAAATTTTTCATTGAAAATAAATGGTTGAAAATAGAAAATACCTTTGTGGAAATCCCACATCGGAAATAAAGTTAATAAAAATATAACATTAAAAGAAAGAAAGATAAGTACAAAGGTCACCCGAGATAGCCCATACTAGGATTCTATAACAATATGGATATGGAGGTGAAACAAACTATCAAGGTCTGATGGAGAGTTGTAGAAAACAGGATTAGGAGAAAGTTAACAATAAGAAAATCACAAACTTGTGGTTGGCTAAACGATCATTGAATCCCCAGTTGGAAAAGTTAACCGGCAACGTTTTTGTTTTAAGTCACCTTCCATAAAGTTGAGGAATTAATTTAAGAGATTTACTAAGAATGTAAGGAAATATACATACTTATCGTGTAGACTTTCATTAATAAATTTTTACGACAAACCATTTAGAATAGGAAAACTATTTTGTAATAACCAGGGACTTTCTGTAGGCTAGTGGTTGGTAATAAAGGCCTGTCGCACTATGGTTGTGGGTTCGATTCCTGCAGCTTTGTCCGACACGACGGGTGATGCCCCACCCTGAAGGTTGTCCTTTTCCTAAAACTATAGTATTATAATATTCCAAAAATAATCTTCAGAAATGCTTTAACCTTAAACAATACTATCCATGGTTCAACTTAATCCATTCCAACCTTAATAGTTATCCAAAATACCTCCGTCCAGACTTTCTCTAAAAGGTCTCTAAATTCCAAAATCAATTGTAACATCAGATTCCCCAAACAAAGAAAAGTTTCTCTTATTGTCACATACCTAAAATATGATTACCTTAATCATATTAAAACCTTAATGAAATCAAAAAGTACTGCAGTACAATCCTTATATATATCACATTATTCTTATAACCAGAATATAATCCTTGATTCCAAAAGCACCAATACATTAATTATTCCGCTTCAACTGTAGTCACAACATAAGATTGGCCTTGATCCCTTGGCCTTTTCTGAGGTAAGTTTCTTTGACGCTTAGGACATTCATTTGCATAATGCCCCATTTCTCTACAATTGTAGCATTCAACATTGATAGCCTCTTTCTTTCCCATGTAATCACGTGCCTGGTGACCTTTTTCTCCACTTTTATAACAAACTCCCATTCCTTTTAGGCAAGTACCAGGCTGATTCTTCCCACAATTATCACATGATGGAAAATCCTTCTTTCCCTTTTTCCCTTTATCTATCTCTTGTTCCACCATTCTCTTCTTCTCTTGCTTTACTTTGTTGTCATAAGACTTAGAGAATTCCTTTTCTGTCTTGATAGAACACGAGACAATATCTTCATACGATGAGAACGATTGTAATACTAAAGCTTGACGGAGAAATGGTTTTAACCCATCAAAGAAACGATCAATCTTACTTCTTGGGTTACGTATATAATATGTAGCATGCCTCGCTAACCTTGTAAAGTTAGCCTCATACTTTGCGACATTCTCATCCTCCTTCTACCTCAGACTTAGAAATTGCCTTTCCATATCTGCTCAATGGTCACGAGGAATGTATTTTTCTAAGAAAAGCTCTTTGAACTCCCTCCATTCCATGTTTGATACATCATCATATTCCTTTGTGTTTTGAATCCGCGAACACCACTGATCGGCATCTCCAGTGAGGCGGTAAACTACCATGACAACCTTCTCCCTTTCGCTACTCCCCAAGGCATGGAATATTTTATCTAAGGAGTTTATCCATTGCTCAGATACTAATGGGTTTTTACCCCCATTAAATGTTGGAGGTTGTTGCCTCATGAAGTGGTCTAACATTGATCCTCCACGTTGTGGATCAGGGTTATCCATACGAGTAAGGTTATTATTCATAACTTGAGTGAGTTGTCCCAGTATGGTAATAAGTTGATCAGCACTAGTTGTATCTCCAGATCCACAATAATTTTCTTGAGTAGGAGGGAAATCCCTACATGGAGTGCGTGCATTGATACAGTTTCCATTCCTTCCACTAGGCGCCATTTCTATAAAATGGCATAAACTAGATTAGTTTATGAATCAAAATACATAATTCCATACTTATAAAATACTTAACATAAATTGAACTATTTATGGATATAATCCATAATCATAAAAATATTTTCTTTGAGAAAGTATATACTCATAACCCTTCATAGTGGTTTGTAAAGAATACAAGAATTATCCTAAGCATATCCCTCGGGAGTGTCGTAACCAAGAGTGCATCAAGGCCCGTTGTCGTGCACCAGTTCCCATTCAAGTCTAGCTCAAAGCGGTGTTTTCGGGTTTTACCCCTAGGTACATCTATTTTAGATCCACCTCTACCTACTCGTATCCAGAAAGGGATGTATTGCTCAGAAAACTCACAAAATCTCTATAATACCAAAATTCTATGAAGTTCTTCTATACTAATCCTCAAAGTCTATCTTTGGGCTATGCGCTCTAATCAGAGTTTATCTAAATCTATCTTCCAAGGTTATTACTAAACTGCCTCTGATACAAATTGTTACGCCCCGACCCCAGCTATCCAGAGTCGGTGCATTACTTCGTAACATTGGCATGATCACAAAAGATCATGTCTCAAAAGTCCGATTAGTTTAGTAGCCTTGGAAACACTAGATACATTCATAAGTCTTACATTACATCATAAAGTGAAAAACTAATAACAAAGTCATCATAGTCCACACTCATATCCTCTTCTGACTATCCCTGCAGGTCATTCCTAAAATACTTCTTCACATCCTGGAAAATATTAAAACATTGAAAGGGGTGAGCTCAGATTCTCAGTAAGGATAACAATATTGCAGATTCTTTCATAAATAAACATAAACATTTAAGGCAATGTATAACTAAAACAAAAGACTTTTAAACTTGAACATAAACATAATATGGAAAATGTAAAATGAGATAATGCCATTTACTTCTTCACATGGATATTCTACTGGTCGAATAATCACATGCAATATCAATAACCACTTGCATAATGATGGAATGCATAATGCCAGACATTCTGGAACATTTTGTTAAGGCCTCGGCCAAGACGTTTAAAATGATTAAGGCCTCGGCCAAAACCATAAATCAAATTGGGAAAGGGCCTCGGAAAATTCCACATCTAGTTGTCTCATGAGACCTACCGATGCATTGAGGAGCTATAGCAGGCTCCACCCGTCACTTATTAAGTCCAATGCATTCCTCATATGAATAGGTTCAAACATATCATAAACCATAACATAATCGTATCACATAAAACATGCATAATGGAAACATAAAATTTCCACATTTCAATCGCAAGATATCAATACAACACATTGATATAATAAAAACTCTTTCAAAACCATTTTCAATACCAAAATAAAATAAAGGTAAAACATGGTATTTATTTTTCTTTTAAAAAAAATGTATGGCTTGTAAAGGAAGCCAAAACACAAATAATGGTCATGGCGGCAGAGAAGTCGTTGTCGCCGCATATGTACGGATATAAAAACATTCCCTTTTGTCATTTAGTAAATGCTTCATATAAAAAAGATTCCTTTTGAATAAACGTAAAAGTCAAAGGGGTTTATACACCGTATAAAAGAAGGTTGTGTATAAAACAAAATATGCCTCAATGAAAGGAGATTGAGACGAAGTCCTTAAAAAGATCATTTTTAAAATAAAATTGATCTATTATGTGTATTCATTATATGTACACAAAAATAAAGTACAAATACAATATAGTACATAATAATATCATGACATAATTTGAAAGTAGGAGATTAACCCAGAGATGGGAAATTGGGTTAAGAAATTTCCTTTCCTTGCGTCCTGTCCTGACTCGACTATTCTTTAACCTCCTGAATAATAAACTAGAGTTAATTTCTATTTACTTAAGAACCCTTTTCATGTTCATTATTCCTCTTATATCCCTTATTACCATGTTACTAACATTATGTAATTATTTAAGTTTATAACGGTCATTTTGTCGATCTTAGGTACTTGAGTCAAAAATAAAATTCTTATAATTACAAGTTGTTCATGTGGTGATATATCCATTATATCCAGAATTATTTTCATGATGTAGATATCATATATATCATATATATTCAGTATATACATGCATTTATAATATTACATCACATTTAGAGGTAAGAAATGAAATTCACCGTTCATGGAGACGGTAAGCCGTACGTACGCATGAACACTACTTTCATTTCTATTTCATATTTAATGGAATGAAATCATAATTATATAAAGTTATAATATATTTCCAGTATAATATCATATATAATATCATTTACTCCATCCTTTATACATCCCACATATGGTATTAACGATTCACATCACTTTGAGGGGGCGGTAGTCCGCACTTCCTAAAATGAAATTATCGTGTTTACCCATAATGGAAATCATAAAGTATGACATAAATGAGAAATACAGAAGCATAAGTAAAACATAAACATATTATATATTATATATAAATATAGTTACATCTTAATGGCCACCTTTGAAGGTGTTATATGAGTGTTGAACAATCATCGTTTCGTGAGGCAGAAATTCGCCATCCACAGATTCCGTATGTTCTTTAACCATTAGATGTAGGTGTGTGTAATTGTAACTCGAATCCTTCTTATAAAAACAACCTAGTATATTTTGGATACTAGTTTTGTTATAAAAGAAATGAATAAAAAGAGTTTAGGGGGTTGGAGAAGAAAAATAAAACAAAACAACATTAGAGAAGACATTACCTCAAAATCGGGTAACTCTTTTTGATTTGAGCCAAAGGTTTCCTTGGGAAGAGTTCTGCCCAAATTGAGGCTTCTAGAAGTAAGAGGGAGAAGTTGGGAGAGTATTTGGGCAGAGGTTGGCCGAGCCAAATGGCTTGAAAGTGTGAATTAGGTGGTAGAGGCGGGGGCCTTTTATAATTGGAGAGGAGGGGCACTCTTGGAAAGTAAAGAAAAGTAACTTTATTATAAAATGCGTTTCGGATTTTAGAGGCCCCACACTTATATAATTCTAGGATAAGGTGATAAGGGTTCGGAATATACTCATAAAATAGGTTTTTGACAAGTGTAAGCCTTGTATTTCACATTATTTGTTTATTTTATTTAAATCGTTAAATAATGAGGTCATCGCTGCATCATAATGATTTCATAAATAATTTAATTTATTTAATGTCTAAAAATTATAAAACAAATACTATGATGTAGGAAATATTTTTAGATTTCTAATTACTATATATAGTCAAATATATGACTTGTATAACCCCATGTAAAAATTTTTTTAGTAAAAAATTTATTGTTTGTGTCATTTTTTACTTTAACATTAAATAAATGGTATTTATGTCATTTTCCAACTATAGTGGCTCCATGGGGTCCCCAAGTTGACCCATGGATTTTCTTGGTCGGCCACGACAAATCCAATGAGGGTAGGACATTTTTCAAGCTCATCTCATATTATTAAAACATTATTTTTACCTTAAACTACACTAATTACCTCTAATCACGATTAAGAACTTAAAAGTTACTATTCACCAAAAATTTATTTTAATCCCATTGAACCACATTTTACTTCTTAATGAAAACCATGTATGTCAGATTTTTTAAATTAAAATCACAGAAGTGGTAATGTTTCATTTAAACGAAAAATCAGTTTTTTAACTACCACATAGTGGTTTCACTATTCATCAAAAATTGAAGTTTTTCGGAACAATGCCAAAATTTCACCCTAAGCTATATTTGATATTCCGATTTCAAAAATGATGTATATTTTAGAAAATTCCAAACATATAAGTTGCATTAATTAATTTTATAATTAATTCCCGCTGTCACAACAAATAGCGTGTTTTTAAGAAACAATTTATATCAAAAGATTGACAATTGTTTATGTCCAATTTCGAAGTGAAATTCATTCTAATGACACCATTGGATAAAATGGTAAAAATATATTCTAATTATACTTTAAAACCTCTCAATAGTATAATTTATCACTATAAATTATTTTGATTAAAAAAGTTGTTTTTAAATATTTTTCACTATTCATAAAAAATTGGAAGTTCTCAGAAAAATACTAAAAATTCAACATAAGATAATTTCGATATTCCAAATACAAAAATGAAGTCCATTTTGAAATATAAAATTTCTATAATTTCAAAAAGTGGGTATTACTATTCATAACGGCTACTTTGATTGGTCGCGGTGTGTTGGAATCTCGAGCTTGCGTACAATGCAAGCTATTACATTATTGAAAGAGAAGTGTATCGTGGAAGCTCGGGGTGTTACATCATTGGGTTCCGGAGGACCAACACTAGCTCTCCTTCCAAGAAAGACCAAAGAAGAACCTTTTTGTTGAAGGCTCGCGCAATCAGGTTCTGGTATACTTCCAGATGGTGCAAGGTGTGCATCCACTTCGTGTCTAGTTGTTCCAATTCACCTAAATGGTTTTATGACTACTCATCATTGGAAAATTGATCACAGATGGAAACACAGAGTGAGGGAAGTTGGAGCTCAATGGGTTGGACCGCCTCGGTGCCGTACACCAATGAGTACGGGGTGTCTTGGGTAGTGGTCCATACTGTGGTTAGATAAGCCCACAATGCATGGAGGCGTTTATCCGGTCATGAATTTTTGTCTTTGTCCACCATTTTTTGGAGAATTTTGGACATGGTCTTGTTAAAAGCCTCTATCTATCCGTTGGCCGATGCATGGTAGTGGGATGAGTGGTTAGCCTTGATACCATACTCGTGGTATAGTTTCTCCAATTCAGTAGAGCAGAAGTTGGTGCCGTTGTCTGTTAGTATGGTATGAGGGATGCCAAATTTGGTGATGATATTGGTCTTCATAAAGATGACAACATTTCTTGCCCCGACTTCCTTGAGGGGTATGGATTCTGCCCATTTGAAGAAGAAGTCTGTTGCTGTGAGGATATATTTCAACTGTTTGGTCATGGCGGGAAGACGTGGTCCCACGACGTCCATCCCCAAGACTTCAAATGGACAAGAGTACTTGGCTTGATGGAGTGACTCCCTGGGTTGGTGTATGAAGTTGGCATGAATTTTTCATGAGTGGAATTTCATGGTAAAGTGCTCATAGTCCTGTGCCACTGTGGGCCAGTAGTACCTAAGCCTTCGAACCTGATGGGAATTCATGGACCCCGTTTGATGTGCTCCACATGCTCCGGCATGTAATTCAGTCATGATGGCCGTAGTTTCCTATCTGTCAATGCATCTGAGGAGAACTTAATCGAGGCATCATTTGTAGAGAACCTCTTGCTGACCCGTGCCTCTATATTGGACAAAGTTGATTTCTCTTATCTGTATTTTATCCCTTTCAGCCCTGCCTTATAGAAGTTCTCCCCGTTGAAGGTAGTTTGCAATGGGGGTCATCCATCCGGTGGCAGGAGCATATGGATCGGAGATAGGACTGAATTCATGGATTTCTTCTTTCTTGGTCTGAACAAATGGAAATACCATTCAATGGTGAGCAATACTGATAACCGTTTCATCCTGACCTGGGTCATCTAGGGCTATGGCCGCATTGGATAATACATCAGCCTGGGCGTTCTGAGACCTAGAAATATAGGTTAATGTTGCTTCTATGGAGAATTATTCCATTAACCCTCGTACATGGTAAAACAGGGGAATCAGATCCTCATTTTTAATAGCATAGTCACCATTGACTTTCTTGATTACCAGCTCCGAGTCACCATTAACCTTAAGGTGCTGTACTTGTGCCTAGAGTGCGAGTTCCAGGCCTGCAATGAGGGCGTGATATTATGCTTTATATTTCGTACATCCCTCTGATAGATGAAAGGAATATGGAAAGACTGCCTTCTCTGGGGACATGAGTATTATCCCCAAACCCACTTTGTTGAATCTGGGATCTTCCATCCTCTTCCCGGTTGGGTTTCAGGATGCGCCGTCATAGTAAATTTCCCATGTTCGGGCCTCCTCTTGAATCTAGAAGATGTATTCATTAGGATTCTCAGCGTCCGGTGCAGTGGTCCTTGTCGAGTGCTGTTCTGCTAGAAAATCTTCTAATGACTGACCCTTGATGGCTTTCTGAGACACAAACCTGATGTCAAACTGTTGTAGGATGACCGCCCATCGGGATAGGTGTTCTATTAGCATCGGGTGGCTAAGGATGTACTTGAGCGGGTTACTCCATGAGATTAGATGGACTTCATGATGCTGTAGATAATGTCATAGCTTTTGAACTGTGAAGACCAAGGACAAATAGTTCTTCTCGATTTTTTATTATCGAGTCTCAACATCAATCATGGTTCGACTGAGGTAATATAGACTGTTTTCGCTGCCCACATCATTCTTTTGTGTGTGGAAGGCTCCCATTGATCACTCTAAGGCTGTCACATATAGGATGAGAGGTCTTCCTTAAACCGGGGGGCATGAGCACCAGTGGACTTAAGAGGTACTTTTTCAAGTTGTCGAACGCCTCTTGGAAGTCTTTCATCCATTGGTACGTGACCCCCTTCTTCATTACCTTGGTGAAAGGAAAGAATTTTCCTGCCTGGTTGGTTATGAACCACCTAATATAGGCTAGGTGTCCTTGGAATCCCCTCAGCTCAGTGAAATTTCAGGAAGGTGGCTGGACAAGGATAGCCTTTGTCTTCTCAGGGTCGACTTCGATGCAACGATGGTGTATGACGAAGCCAAGGAATTTCCTTGAGGTTACCCCAAAGGCACATTTTAAAGGGTTCACCTTCAAGATATACTGTCGGAGCTTGTTGAAGATGGTCTCAAGGTCAGATAGGTGATCCAAGAATTGTCTGCACTTGACCACTAGGTCATCCACGTAACATTTAGTAAATTTCCCCAGGAATGGTTTAAAGATCTGATGCATGGCACATTGATATATGGAACTATCATTCTTGAGACCAAAGGGCATGACCCTGTAACAAAATACCCCTTGAGGGGCCCTGAAGGCAGTGGATTATTCGCTGTCTCAGTCCATCCGGATTTGGTTATTGCTGGAATAGCCGTCCATGAAGGACAGAGCCTCATACCCGACCGTTGCATCGATTAATAACTCGGTGATTGGAACCAGGATGCCATCTTTCAAACAATGCCAATTAAGATCTCTAAAGGTGATGCATACATGGATTTGTCCTTTCTTTTTCTGGATAGGGATGATGTTGGCAAACCAAATTGGGTATTGGACCTCTCTAATGAGGCCTTCTTTAATGAGTTTATCAACTTCAGCCTCTATTTTGAATGAATGTGAGGGATGCGTCCTTCTGGCGGCCTGTTTATAGCCTCGGTGGTCTTCTAGAAGACCTAGGTGGTGTTTTTCCACTTCAGGATCGAGTCCCGGCATTTCTATGTAATTCCAGGTGAAAACATCCTGATGTTGCCTCAGGAAAAAGGTATATACCTCATGCTCCTTGGGGGACATGGCTGCCCTAATGAGAGTAGGCCTTGGATCTTCCTCGGTACCCAGGTTTATTTCCCTGAGTTCATCCACAGTGGTGGAGATACCCTCCTCAAATGCAAGAGGTTCATCCATGAGATCTTCCTCCTCTTCTTCTCGCAATTCATCATCTTCTTGATCCAATGAGGGGAGAGTTTCTGACACGGGCTCTTGGGAGTCTGGAGGTGAGGTTTCGTGGGCGTCCTTACTCGAGTATTCATCCTCAGATTGAGGGTTGGTGGAAGTTCCTGCATTGTCACACTCGGCCGTTACGGCTGAAGTCATGAGGACATCCGAGTGCGTGCTAGTACTCGAACTCCTACTCTCAACATGGTTGATGGGCATGACATAAACTCCACCAAGCAGCTTGAAGGGGTCATCAGGAACCATATCCAGGCCATTTGGAGTGGGGATCCACTCCACACCATCGACCAAAGGCTTATTTTTCTTTTTCTCATAGAACCCAGCGTCAATGTAATGTGACTCGGAGAGCTCGAAAGGGGCCTTGTCGGCATGAAATGTTCTACTTTGTCCATTGATGAAGTACTTGATACACTGGTGGTAGAATGAAGGAATGGCCATGTGCTTATGGAGCCACGACCTTCCTAGCATGGCATTGAATGATGTGCTCTTCCGAACCACCAGGAATTCCGTGTAGGCTACCAGGTCACCAAAATGGGTCTTTAGCTTGATTTTTCCCATTGGTTTCTGCTCACTCTTGTCGTAACCCAACATAGTTTTGGCTGAGGGAATTAGGTCATCCTCACTGTAGCCCATCTTACGGAGTGTCTGTAGGGGAAGGAGGATAACTCCAGATCCATTGTCTACAAAGACTTTCCGGATCACAATACCATTCAATGTGCCAGACACATATAGTGTTCTGATGTGTCCTTGCATGATGGTATCTTCATCCTGATCAGTGAAGGAAATCACTGCATTGTATTCAGCCGGGTCAGTCTCTGTCTTGTAAATTTCGGCGGAAGCTACCTCGGCTTGAAACTCATGGGGGCTGATCAAAACTTCTATAAGTGCCTCCCTGATGTTTGCTGACAGACTTAGAGCATCGACCATTGACAGCTTGGCTGGTACCGATGCCAGCTACTTAAGGATATCGTATTTCTGCGCCAGGGGCCGATGCTTATCAATTGGCGGGGGAGTCTTAGTGGTTGCTTTAGGGGAGAGAGCATTTGACGAGGAGGGAATGGCCATGGGGTCAGGTATCGATGGCGCTCCCAAGTTTTGAGGACTTGGCCCGGCCGGTCTGTTTGTGCGCACTAGGAGGCCAGATACTTGATCCTCCTCTGGTGGGTATCGCAGAACAACAAGGCCCGAGTGGATGCTTATGGAGGTGGAGGGGAATTCTTTCTCCTTCTGAGTCTATTGAAAGTCTCTCCCATGGGTTTCTGCGATACTAACGGTTTGGGTCATGGTTCAACTGTAGGGTTGGTTTCGTCCCCGGCTGCGCCTCCCCTGGTGTCCCCTACCTCTGCGATTCCTCATCCCGGATCCTCGTGCAGGGAACTCAGGTTTGTAACCATACCCTTCATCAGGGAATGATTCCATAAGATGGATGACTTTAATAGAACCATAGACCAGCTCTTCATCCTCTGACATGTCAACCTGGTCATTTTTCCCTGATGGTGCCTCTTGGTGGGTCAGTGCCCGTGGCGCCAAATTTGAGGGCATATAATTTTCCAAGTTCGGGACTGACTTTGGCCCCGTTGCGGAATGCTTCTCTCATAATTTTTTCTTTCTTATACTCCACCCGGATAACTGGCTCGTGGAGGATTGTGCAGCCGGTGCTGTCGGCAGTGCGGCGTCAGGGGCTGTCGGCAGTAACACTGGCTGCCATAGCTGAGCTCGGAGTATGCCCTAGGCTCAGTTGATAGTCTTCTGAGTCATCCAGTCATCGAATTTCTACCCCTGCTTGCTGGTGACTTTCTGCCACCCCTCCTATTTTTCGGAGTCGGTGGTACAAATATATGCCACATGTGCTGGGGGTGGTCCTAGCTTGACCTGCCTGGAGTCTAACATCCTTTGCCGAAGGTCTTTAAAGACTAAGCACTCTCGGATACTATGTCCCAACATCCGATGGTAGGGGCAGTAATCTGGCCTGTCATCACGACCTACCTCTTCAGGTTTCCTCATCTCTAGAAGGAGGATCAAGTTGCAGTTAATGGCAGTAATGAAGTAGCCACGGACTTGATCATCTCGGAATGAGTATACTTTTTGTCTTAATCCCTCAAACTGGGTCCACTTTGGTCCTTGCTGATCGTCCCGTTTAGACAGAGGTGGACGCTGATATGCCGGGGGCCCTTGACGATTTGGTGGAGGCCTGACAGGTGGAGCGGGCATAGGGGCCTACTTGAGTGTGACAGTGGATGATTCACCTCAAGGGGCTCTTTTCGCAGGAGCCTGCGAGGCTATTCGGGACTTCGAATTAGTCAGCGGCAGGGAGTCCTCAATTCTCTGGGCAATGGCCGAGAGATGGCGGAAGCCTGTGGTTCACTCCACTGGTATGAGCGGTGTTCGCAACTCATCTAGAAGATTATCGATGCATATGGCTATCATATGATCTTATGGAATTGGACTGTTCAGAGAGTAGGTCAGACCTTTCCATATGGCTATGAAATCTGAGACCCTCTCATTCTCCCTCTGCTTGTAGTTCATGACATCGTTGACCGTCATTTTAGAAAACATTGAGATGAAGTGGAACAGGAACTGCTGCTGAATGTCATCCCAGCTCTTTATTGACTGGGCTGGAAGACTCATGTACCAGACAAAGACGGATCCTTGTGAGGTCTGTACGAAGCATCTATTTTTCACTGATTCTTGTTGTTCCGGAGTTCCCATCATAGGGTCGCAATAGGATGCATCGTGCATGAAATGCTACTCTGGATCACCTGATCCATTAATGATAGGGAATACAGGGCTCCCAAAATTGGGTGAAGGTGGTGTGTTGGTCAACCAATCTGGATAGGGTTTCCGCTCTGGCAGTATCGGAGCGCGTCGACCTTCCATTGCTTCCCATCGAGCGGTTATTTCCTCGATGGTGTTGGTGAGACCCTGGTTTACATCCTGTTGGGCCCGGTCCTGGGCAGGGGTCGCCCGAGGCCCTGCCTGAGGTTTCGGATTGGCTGTCACTAAGAGTTCATGTGCCGTTGGTGGCACCTTCTGAGGGTTCTAGTGTACTCGCTCCGGTTTCTTCCTGAGTGGAGGGAAGTCTTGGTATTCATCCGAATATAAGTTTAAGTAGTTGGACAGGACGGGCGCCTCGTTGGATGGTAGCCCTGACCGTGTTTCGTTTGTCAGTGAAAACCATAGCCTTTGAGGTGCACTTGATGGGAGTGCATGATGCGGTTCCTCCTAGGATGCACATTCAATAAGGTAGTTCCCCTGGAGTAGCTCGGCGTTAGGCCACCGCAGATCTTTCATCTCCCCTTCCAGTTGAATGAATCTCTCTTTAGAGTGAGTGGATCATTCTTGTCGAGAGAAGGAGGCAGGTTAATAATAACCGGTCCTTTATTCTTATCCCTGTTGGAAGCTCACTGGGTAGGCAGAGGAGGGTTGGCTAGAAGGACGACCATATTTAGGGCTTCCCTCTAGTTCCGGGTGTGCAAACCTGGTGGTTCTTTGTGAGTCACAGCCTGATCAGAACTATCATCTCCCGATCTATCCGGATTTGCATTTTCCCCGGTGTCACCCATGGGGTTAGCCTCTATGGTGTTGATGAATGAATATCGCGGGGTGGAGGTAATGTCATCTTCCAAATTGGAAGAGGATCTCTTGCGTCTTCTGTTGGCCTTCCCTTTCGTGTCATGGGATTTCCTTCGGACTTCTTGAAGAAGGGTGACGCAGAGAGTTCTTTGATGCGACCTTACGGTGTTCCTTCCTCTCGAAGGGGATGATGATTCAAATGACAGGATAGGATGGGAACCACATCTTCTGATTGTCCTCCCAAGAAGAGAGAACACTGACTCTCGTGGGTGAGGTTGTTGTTGAGGGGGTAATAATACCCTCATCCCTGAGGGCCGGGGTTGGCTCCATTCCTTGGATATTGAGTCTCTTCCAAGATTTATTGGTCTTATAGGGGTATTTGTTGTTAAAAATTCCCCCAGCTCTATAGGCTGGGGTTGACCCTGGATTGCGGCAGTGGATGCTGCTATCGCGACCCTCCTGATCTCGCATGCCCCCATTCGGGGGTGAACTAGTTTTGGTGCCGAATTCACTTGTGGATAAATCCCTTATGGGGAGGCAGGCAGAGATCACTGATTGGCCTCTCTTAGGTGAGAGGCCTATTGTATGCTCTTGGTGGCTTGATTCCGGATTTCTTGAGTGGCTTGTTCCCATCGATCCTGAGGCTTCTGGGAATTACTCAAGGCCTGACTCTGTTGGGTGTGTTGCCTTTCCTCAACAGGGTACCACTGGATTTCCGTCATGACGTGATGACGTTGCAAGACACCATGCTGAACGGGTTCTTATGGGACGGGAGTGGATTGAAATGCAGAGCTCCGTGTTCCCCCCATCCCCTGATATGGACTCCCGTTGGAGCATCACTGATGAGGCGGCTCAGTCGGTGCAGTGCGCGAAGGTAGGCTATCTCCATATTTCTTTTACACCTCTCAGGTCGCTGTTGCCATGGTGAAGGAAGTGCTTCCAGGCCGATGTGACGTAGGAGGTCTCCTATCGTCTT
This sequence comes from Viscum album, assembly GCA_963277665.1. Taxonomy (NCBI): domain Eukaryota; kingdom Viridiplantae; phylum Streptophyta; class Magnoliopsida; order Santalales; family Viscaceae; genus Viscum; species Viscum album. Next base: position 1,226,058,115 of record OY728159.1, read on the forward strand.
AATGTGAACTGCATACCCGTTGTAGGGCTGAAATCCTGATTTCAGACAGTGGAGGGTTGTCCATATATTATGGTGGATTCAATGCATGAATTCTTCCAACAAATCTCTTGGTATGTCGAACTGAGAGGTGGCTGTAGGCCAAAACCTAACTAGTATATCATCCCTGACCAGTCGTTTCCTCAAGTGCAACATATCAGCATACTCCTCCTCTAGTGATTCCTCTACCTGGTCCGCCCAACTGAGATGTTCACTTTCAGTGTAGTTAGAGGTAGTGGGATCGGTAGGTTCTGAATCATTATGTGGGCGATTCCGAGGTGGTTCAGAGGATGAACGCGGCCTTGGACCATTTCCTGATTGCAGAAGGATGTCATCGGCAACTAACATGGAATCTGTCATGCTTTATCCCATCCTTCTGAGTGCCTCGGCATACAAGGGCCTTTCGATTCATGATTTGGCAGGAGGAGGACCTTCCTGTCGATATAATATGTCATCGTGGGGAGGACCTCCGCAATGGTAGCCATAATGGCGAGGACTACCATTAATACTTGATGCTACACTGTATAGAGTAATTTTGTTGTACACACCCTGGGGAGGACCTCCAAGGCATGTCGCAGCAAGGGGAGGACCTTCTGGCTACGTAGCGTCATTACGGGGAGGACCTTTGCAAAAACTGCCATCATGCTGATGATGACCATCATGGATTGACATTCGATTTTCATCCTAGGGAGGACCTTTAGGACTCCCTGAGACAAGGGGAGGACCTTCTTGTTTCTTGGAGCCAATGCGGGAAGGACCCTCGCAATGGCGGCCGTGGTGGCTAGGACTACCATCACAGTTGAGGCAATGGAAAGGAATATCATTACTGCTTCTGTAGGGAAAATATCTATGGGATACATCCTCGGGAGGGCCTCCAGAATATACCGCAACACGGGGAGGGCCTTCTCATTGATCGACGTCACTACGGGGAGGACCTCCGTTATCAGGGTGGCGAAGAATACCACCATGATCTGATTCCTGGCTACATGGATTTACATTACAGCGTAACCCCTAGGGAGGACCTTCAGGGCAGGCTACGATAAGGGGAGGACCTTCTTGTCATGATGAGACATCCCAATGGGGAGGGCCACCGTAGTTGCGACTATGATAGTGAGGACTAATATCATAATCTCTGGTCCCACTGCATGGAGAGTTTTTGTAGAGTATAGCATGGGGAGGACCTTCAGGGTGGACAACAAAAATTGGAGGGCCTTCTTTCTGCTCGATATTCTCGTCACATGGAGGTTTTCCATGACTCGCATCAAAGAGTAGCTCTCGTGATCAATCGTTATATGCCCTCGGGGGAAGCCCCCACGGGTGCTCTGGGGAGGACCTTCAGAGCTGCTGGTAGCGACATTGTGGGGAGGAACTTCACAACTGATACTGCAACTACCATAATATGGTTATGGGTGGGCAAGGATCTGAGACTTTAATGTATACTTAGCGGCGTTGGGAACCCCATATTTCAGCAGAGCGGAGTCATGAACCCCCTCTTTATTTTGCGGCTACCATCGGCGCGTTCGGGGCGCTCTTTCACGGACAACGGGGATCGTCTGTTGTTGAAAACGACCTTTCCCTTTGGGTCCCTGTTTAATTGGTTCCCATGACGTTGTCGGGATACGCCAATTAATATATTGAATTTTATCAGGGAAATATTCCTGCTCTGGAGCATCCACCATGATGGACGGGTGTCCCCTAGTTGGAACGAGTGATGCTGCTCGATCTGGTTGCCCTTGTGTCGTGGAATATGGTCGGCGACCCTCTTGGGCAGAAGCTGGGATGCAGATCTACTCCGAGGCAGCTATCTATTCTCTTAGATGAGTCGTCTTAATTGAGGAGACGGGCTCATGGGCCCGAGTCCCTAAAATTTCCGCTGATGCAATTACATTCTAGAAATTCGGAAAGATATGATACGGGATCGATACCTGCTCCTCCATCATTGTTAGGATATGTAGAGAGACATCTTTGTCTGGAATGGGTATGAAGGCCCATTCTGGTATCGGTGTAGGAATATCATGCTCTGGTCCTCTGGTGGTCAGTGCGTACTAACAGTTCTCCTATGTCGTGGAAGGTGAACGAATCTGCCCCCGTGCCGGGATACATCGGTTTATCTCTCCGTTCACCGCCACATCGGGGTGGCAGACTTTACTTGCATCCATAGGGAGCTGGACCTGGATATATTGCTTTCACACCGTATCGAGTCGGTGGCCTTTGTTGGTAAGGAGACGTTCCCACCTATGATTTCCCGCCACATATGGGTGGAGATCTTTGTTGATCGCCACCATATCTGGATGGAGGGTGTCAGAAGAAACTTCTAGGAGCTGGTCTTGCAGGTTCTGGGTCACCACCACGTCAGGTTAGTGGACTTCACGACCCTTGGCAGGGAGAGGTGCCTGCCAAGTAAGTGCCATCCTATGTGAGCGATAGGATTCATGGAGCTCGGCAGGGATGCGCGCCAGCTTGTATGAGGCTGCCATGTCTGGATTGGCGGGATCAGGAGGAGCGAACAGGTGTAGGTTCCTGTTTTTGGTATGTCTTAGTGGATGGGTAGCGAAGCTCCTCCTCAGAGACTAGGGCGATGACCGGTCCCAGATTGTACGTCTGCTGCCCTCATCGGGCGGTCTGAGGGGCCGGAGCTCAGGGAGTGTGGGCCTGAATCCCCAGAGATACATCCTCCTCAGCGCGAGGATGTTGAATCGCGGTGTGACCGTGATGAAGTCTGCCGGTGGGGGCCTTGAAGCAGAACCCCCGTTCGGTATGGATGAAGTCCTCAACGTCAAACTCATCTGCCTCCATATGATAAGGGAGTTACGAATTGTCCCGTTCCGAGGATAGACTCCTGAAAAGGTTAGAGACAGCAACATGGGTCCTCTGGATCTACCTTTGCGGCCACTGCTGGGTAGGCAATGGACAAGTTCTAGCATATTGGAGGGCGTGCATGGCTGCCTCCACCATTGGGAGAATACTATTCACATGGTACACTCAGATCAGCGTGTCTGAGACCCATCGCTGAAGATGATGGGTGGGTGATGAGGTCCTCCATAGGTAAGGATGTTCGGTCCTTGTGTTGTTTGAAGCGCACGCTTGTGAGTTCCATTGCGATGCCATTGGATCGAAGGGAGTTTTGAAGGTAGTACCTGCAGAAAAATTTAGCAAGTACAAGAAGCAAACCCGTCAAAGCAGCATCTCATGATCCCATGCATAATTAATGACCTTGCTTGGCCCTCCTTATGAGTAAAAGGGGGAACATGGTGGGATTAAGTTAAATTAGTCATGAGTGGTTACAGTTTCACATCGGGTTCATCATTTTTGTTTCATGGTTTCGGCCTCGAAATGCCCAACGGCTCTGAATCCGATGATGGATGGACATGGTTTCCAAAGGCAGGCGTTCACCAAATGATCTGACCAGTTACACTTAAGAACTCACATTGGCCGAGAGTATGGGAAGTCGGGCTCATCGAACCCTTTTTGGGGGGAATTATTTCCGGTTCTGGGACTCTCTTATAGATTTAAGATGTATTCATATGTTCGTTAATCTTTGGTTCATACCCAAACATAGTATCCACGGATTTAACCCTGGTGGGCAATGGTCAACTGGACGCAGAGGTTCGGAATCATTTATGCCTGAGGTTTACCATCCCTTGTTGGATTAATGACCCTGAAGAGTCGGAACTCGCTTGAGGCGGCACTAGGAGTGGCGCGGTGAACCAATGTGAAGATAATCAGATAGACAAGTTGTTGGGATTGATCCTAATGGAGGCTTCCTACGTACCCAACTTAGGAGGTAGGGATCAGAGTCCACGTAGTTCGCATGCAAAATTTATCGTCACACAGGGCAAAGGTGAACCAATGTGAAGGTTGTCGGAACAACTGGGTGGTGGGATTGAACCTCTTGGAGGCTTCCTACATACCCTGCCTAGGAGGCAGGGATCATAGTCCACATAGTTTGCATTGGCTTGGAACTTACGCTTTGAGGCAGCCCGAAATTATGGATTGGGGCTTACACTCTAAGGAGGTCCAGGGAGATGGACTGGGGCTTACACTCTAAGGAGGCCCATAAGAGGATGTCATGGTCGATGCTTACTCTAAGCCCACGTGAGTCATGCTCAGTGTGAGAAACAAGAGGCAGTAGGGACCAGAGGATCATGTCGTGAAAGGTGCATCCATGAGATGTGGAGTGGGGATTACACATGAGGGAAGCCAGTTAAGTCAAGGATTACTCCTAGGTGGATGCCAAGGGTGATAGATTGTGGCCTACACTCTGAGGAGGCCCATGCGACAAAGCCTAGCGGGCGAGGGAAAGGGGGTGCTCCTGTTCCCATCTCCTCTCTTACACCGCGTGAGAGCTTCCTTCTGAAGGGTATTTTACTACCCCGATGAACACTTAACAATTGGAGAGGCAGAAATGGGATTCCCAAACTCAGAATACACATTACCGTGGGAATGTGAACCCAAGAATTCTTCAGGAGTCTACTCAAGGGTCGGAGCAACCACTTCGCCTCCATTTTCCATGGGTATGTGAACTCAAAATGGCACCCTGATGCACCTAAGGGTTACAGCACACAGATTCGGTGGCTCTGGTGGAGGCCTTGGCTTGAGGCCGATGAGTAGGCCAATGAGGGAGTCACGGGGGATCGGGCCGGTTCGAAAGGATTTTATCTGGCTCGAGGAATGGGAACTCATAAGGCTCTGATGGAATACACATATGAATGAGTGGTGGAGCCCCTTGCGTAGGAAGGTGCTACATGGCTGGAGAAGCCATCTGCGAACCAGGGTGGTCCATGGACTGAGAGGCCGTACGTGAACCAGGAGGGTCCGTGGACTGAGAGGCCGTCCGTGAACTAGGAGGGTCCGTAGACTGAGGGGAATCCTGTGAACCAAGGTGGTTCGCGGTCTGGCGAGCATCTCGGGAACCAGGGTGGTTCGCAACATCATGTTCATCCTGCGTACTAGGGGGTTATGCAGAGGGGTCCACGGGAGCAGCGGCAGCCAAGGGCGGCATCGATTGGGGGTTCGTCGGTTGAGGCTTTGCCCGCGTAGGAGGGTGCTACGCGGTGCTACAGATCGGAAAATAGGTATAAACACCATGGTCCGTAGGGAGTGCATCCGTGGAGGGGTTATGGTTCGCGGTCTTCTCTTTTTATGTTATTTTGAGTTCGCGGTTCACCAAATTATTATGAGTTTTAGGTTCTTTATTAGTTCGTTCCCAGGTTTATACCTGCTCTGGTTCGCAAACTGGAACTTCGCTGTTTGCGAGATCCTAAGCCTCCCTCCGAATTCCTTCCACCCGAGTCGGATCGCTCTTCTCTTCTTCTGCCTTCGAATCGTCCGAATCTGAATATCCAAATCCCCTCCTCCTTTCCCCCTCAATTTCCTTTTATAGAGTGGGGAAAGAGATGTATCTACGGTCACATGACACCTTTTATGGAGGCCCATGACCGAATACCAGATTTACAGCTGACTTGGTCAATCCGTAATTCGTGATGGGTATTGAGCGCTTCTCCCCCCCTCCTCACGAACCGAACTCAGGGGGTGCTTCACGGCCGCGGAGGGTTCCGACTCTATTCCGGGAACGATAGTGGATGCGGCTTGAACCAGTCGACGTGGTCCGCGGTTGGGGCGTTTCATGATGGTGAACCGGATTGGCGCCCATCTTGCCTCGCGACCATAGAGGATCTCCGCCTCCATTTCATGAAGGAAGACGGTTCGCGGAGGGGGTGCTTTGCGGGGCCTGGCCACATTACGTTTTAATGGGACCGGTCCGCAGACCTGTCCTGCTTGTGTCCCTTCTTTGAATTTTCTCCATTCTTTTCCCCAACTATTTTGGGGATTTGGGTAGAATTTCCTTTGAGGATTTTTTAGGACCCTACAAATATATTCATGGGGAATTAATAAAACATATTAAATAAATAATGACCTAAAACATGAAACATGATGCAAAAATTAAAATGAGACCATGTTACCATTAAAATATTGAATCATTTGTAATGAAAAGAAGGAAACGAAGGGATTATGTGAAAAAATTTGAATAAAAATAATAAAATAGGAATACAATATAAAAAAATCATAGGTGATAACATAAAAAATCCGGGAATAAAATATTCAAAGATGATGTGATATAAATCAATGAATGAAAACTTAGTTAAAAATCTATTTACCAGGGAATTTCACATAGTCGTATAAATTTTAAAATCCATGTATAATAAAATTATAATAAATAAATATATGTATTAGATTCATATTGATGTATTTATTATTATATATCATTCACTTTTATTTTATTATTACCCATTTATTAATAATTCATTTGTTAGAAATTAATACTTATGTGTTAATTATCACGTTTTACATGAATGTTTTAGTTTAGATATTTGATCCTTACACCATGGTAATAGTTTCATTATATATAGAATGTTAATTATTATTTATAAAATTATTTTTGTATAGTTATGTCATTCCACATCCACTTTATGTTACTTATGTTAATGGTTTGGATGGAACAATTAATAATTATTTTAAGGATGATTATTGAATTAACAAAATTATATTTATAGGTAAATATAGATCTTTATATTACCACAAAATATTTTTGAAATGTTATTAAATTAGTTATTACTTCATAATATCACCCATAAATAATACTCCTTTATCATTTATGAAATAAAAATTATAACAATTTCTATATTGGTTGTAAGAGAATAAAAAACAAGAGCACGCTATAATGGTAGAATCAGTAAGAACATGTTAATATATAATGATATAATAAATTTTATCTAAAATTAAAAAGGATAAAAACAACATATTGAATAACTAAATTCATTTATATAACCATTTTTTGTTATAAATTGATAAAAAAATAATGACGTCATCCATGGAGGGGTAGTCCATATGCATACATGGGTGACATTTTTTATTTTCAATAGATGAGAAGTAAAGAAGGATGAAAATGATTTATCTTTCCAAAATCACAATTATTTCATTAATGTATTATTTATTTTATTAAACAAATTATTATATTAATCCATGTTAGTTGGTTATTAAAAATTAAATGTGCCTTTCAGGGAGCCAATTTTCCACATCCACACACAAGTAATATTTTTAATTTCTTGCGGAAGGAATGGAGTTATATGATGGTTATTACATCAACAGAATAACTTTTTATTAACTAATAATATATTTTTTATGATAGTAATATAAGATTTATGTTTTTTAAGAGGAATTAAATAAGAATGAACTTAGTTAAGAATATTTCTTATTCTTATGCTATACTTCATTAGATAAAACATAGGGAATTTGGAAGAGTGGCTAATGGACAGACGAATGGATTAGAAACATGCCCTGGTAATTTTTGGGATGGATTTGAGAATAATTTTGAAAAACATTTGAACTCATATGTCTATTTGAAAGGATATCCTGAGTATCATTTTATAGGAATAAATTTAGGGTATTTTGATAAATATTCAATCTTTAAGGGACAATAATGTAATTTTAAAAATTAAAAACATCGTATAAATGGACCGTGTATGATATTATATAGAATTTATCATAATGTTAATTTTATATAATATTTATTTTTTTCAACTAATTAAATAAATATTGTTTAACATTTAATACCCTTTAAATTTGTTTCAATGATTATTCATATTCGTTGTCCTCAATGGTACCTAGATAAGAATGTAATGAAGTAGAATCACTAAAAGGAATTATTAAAAATAATTTTTATCCATATAATTCATAAAAGAATCTATTTCATCAAAATATTTTTACATTTGTTATTTTTAATTCCATTTTAATTGAGTTCTATAATGCTTTCCCAAGCGCTGTGTCGATGATACATAAATGTTTTAGATAATTATACAATTACATAAAATAATAAATAAAATTCATACATAAAAATAATTTCTTACCCATAATTAAAGTCATTTATGGATTAATTAATAATTTTTTAATCCTTATCAATATCATAATAATGTATTTACAATATTAAGTGATAGAGGGGATTTGTTGTAAATACTCTTTAATAAAATAAAATAAAAGTCATTATCAAAATAAATTGGAGCCATAATTTAAATTTAGAGAATGAAAAACTAGGGGAGTTATATAATATCATTATCCACAAATTTGTGGATAATCATTTGTGTCATTTACTATCACTACCCATTGATATTACAGTTTTTATTATTTTTGTCCTTATCGTTGTGCAAAACTTTTATATTAGTAAAATTATTTTTATCACAAAAAATGAAATAAAACATATCAAATTTTTTCAATATTCTAATAGAAAATTAGAATATATATTAGAATATAAAATTTATAAATTTGTTAAAAATTATTCTTAATATTTTTATGGGAAACACTACAAAAAATAATCTATAGAAAAAATCCCTACGAAGAAAAAAAATTAATTTATTCCCAAATATTGTATATAATTGGTCTCCATGAAATTTATTGGTTTATGAATAAATAAAAATAATTTCATGATATTAAAACCAATCCAAAAACCTAATGTATCTTTGTTAATACATAAGTAATGAAAAGTATAAAAAATATTTCATTTATTAAATTAAAAAATTTTATGTTCTAAAATGATAAACATGGGTTTCTAAATTAAAAATAATATTTCTAATTGATTTATTTTACCTGTTAAATATATATTTGGTATATAAAAATTATTTCATAGACTTTTATTTCATTTATATATCATAACCCAACCATAAAATTGACAACATTCGTTAAGGATTTATTTTTATAGAATTCACCAAATAATCAACATTTTTAGAAAATATAAAGAATTAACACTATTTTTATTTTGATATGATAAATACAAAAACGATGTTAATTTCATCAAATTAAAATTATAAATTTCCAAAATGTTACTTTTCAATGAAAATGAAAAATATATAGAAAAAAACATTTATAAAAAAAATAATTTCTAATGTTTATGAATTCTTAAACTTATTTTATTTAATTTAAAAATGAGTGTTAGTTTTTTATATTCACGTTGTATATTTAAAATGTATTTACGGTTAAATTTTCCTTTAATAATAAATTATTAAATTATGTTCATTGCTTCATATATAACGCTAGATTCAATAAGATATTTACTTATTGTAATAAATAATAAAATAGAAACTTGATGCACTTTGTTATTTTTTTACCATATATAGGATAGTTCATGTCATTCAAAAAATGTTTCTCAAATTTTTCACAACATGAAATTTTGTATTATTTTTAAGAATTTTTTAATTTCCATAATTGGTAATATTAAAGGATATTATGTGAAATGTCAAATAAATAACAAACAATGTGATTTTCCACCATAATAGTACATGTATTTTTATAAAGGACATAAACTGGGAATTCCCTCATGTTATTTTTTTACTTTTGATCTAGCATTATCCAAAATATTTATTAAAAAAATACTTTAATTTTTTCCCCTTCTTATTTTATCTCATCTGAACAGTACTCATCTAGGATTCCTGATCTCTCATGTCTTTTCATCTTAGTATACATAACTCACACCCATAAATCAATAATTACATATCGTATATATAGAAATATATAATGGAAAATGTTGTAGCATGGGACACTTCATTGAAACATGAGGGATTATTAAATTTATTTCAAACACCGAATTGAATCTGTAAAACTTATAATAATATCAGTGCTTATAATTAGTCACTTATGTCCTAAATAATAATTCACTTTATGATATTTATAACTATAATTAACAACATGATAATCATGATATATAAGTACAAATAAGTCCTTCAATTTTTGATATCCTATATTTATTGAAAAATATTCTTATTTGAAAATAAGAATCTAATATAATGATGATCTTATTATATATTCTTAATTTATATTAAACTTTACTCAAGGGTATAAAAAACCCCATGGTAGTATAAATAAGAAAGGCAATATTTTGTATCATAATCTTTCATTTATTATCAAAATATTCAATCATTGAAATATAATATTTAATTTTACAGAATTATTATATTTACATCAAGTATTGGACTCAAAAATTACTTTCGAATTACTTATATACACATATCCTTATGACTCATAGGTTTATTCCCACAAATCATACTCATGTATCAATTAATCATATGAAAAATTATATGACTCATATATAGGTCATTGAATACCTTCATTCTATTTTTCACCATCATCATATAACTGAATAAATTATATAGTAAATATAAATCACACACATGATTCTCTTAAACCATATGAATTTGTTGTTTTGTCCTTGAATAGGTCATATACAATTGCTTCCATGTTTGAAAACACATTTCTACTATGTATAGAGTGAATGTAGTACAGAAAATGAATCTTAACCATTTAATAAATGAATCATATATAATGTGAATGACACATAGAAAAATCCATATAACATGAAAAATATTCCCAAAAAATCAAATGTAGACGTATAAGCTTGAAATTAGAAATACAAAAAATATTATTAATTAAGAATTTGTCCAACCATTCTTAAAATAATATCAGTGTCATGTAAAATCATTTTTGACTATCTAAATCACATTCAATTACCTCACAATAGCTTTAATTTTTTATAGAGAATATTAAAACAATTAAAAATGACTTTATATTAGTTTCTAGGTACTTTGTAGCATGTATAAACAATTAAGAGTCATTTTGGAACATATTCATCATATCAATTTTGACTTCACCTTATTCTTATAAAACCCTTATACATGAGATTTTAATCACTATGATAGGTATCCCTCATGATAAATAATTATGGTTAAAATATCATCAATTTTATCAATATTTTCAAGAGATTTACCACAACTATTAAAGAAGTATTTCAGTATTCCAATTTGTATAAATTCTACAAACTAATTTTGATGTCACTATAGTTATTTCATCATCAATTGTGATTTTATATTATGAAACAAGTACATATATTATATGAATTTAAGGCCATATCATAAATAATTTCTTCATATTTTTATAAATATGATAGATTCTTAAATCCCATCTACATATATATGTATGGGAAGCACCTATAGGAAATTTAGGTGAGATATCAATCTATTACCCATCTAAAACACACATTGAGTTTTTTGTGAAAACTAATTTGAAAAAAATACATCCACAAAACAAAGTGTAAGTTAATCACCCCCTTTTAATTTTTCCAATACCCACAACAAGATATAATTAATTTGTTTCCTCACCTCCTTATTGAAATTAAATAAATATTTAGAGAAAGGTTCCAAAATTATTGAAAACATTTATGTTTGTGAAGTTACTCAAATGGATACCTCTTCTCTCCCATTAACTTGTGAATCTTAAAAAAATATTTTTTACCTCTTTCTTGGATATCCACCTGGTTAATTGTATTAGGAAATTCCATCAGAGTAAGGTGGAAGAACATATTTTTTAGAAATATACCAAAAAATAGAAGACTATAAGACTACTTAAGATAAATAAATGTAGAATAAAAGATTGATCAATTTAGGAAACAAATAAATCTGTACGATATTTTCTTTGTGCTATGTGAACCCACAATCAATCTCCATAAATACATCAACAAATTTCATGTAAAATTTGATTATATCCCTTTTATATTATAGATATTCATCCCCCAATGATAATCTATTAAAAACAAATCAAAATACAATCGAGGGGGAGAGAAAATATTTCTTTAACTTTCATTTTTATAGAGGTTATCTATAATTCGAAATCAATAAAGTAAATAAATATATAGAATTTTGACTTATAAGATCCACCTCAAGATATAGCCTTTACAAATTGCCACCTTCTTTATTAGTTCTTTAGAAAATAAGCTCCATGCATCTAGAAACTAGATGAAATTAGAAACCTATTTATAATTGATGAGTAATTTTTTATAAGGAGATACAACAACACCAATTGAGATATAATCCATGATGAATTGAATGTTAATGTTGTATGAACATGAAAAAAATTCAACATATATATTTAATAATATGTTACCTCTAATTCCCTTGTGTAATATACACATAGACTAATATATATGAAAAAATAGAGTCTTCATTATCTCTTCTAAGTGAGAAACATGGTAGATTGTTTGTCTTTAACCAAGAAAATATTTAAACTCTAGCTATAAATTTTCCAGTTTTCATATTTACTATCTTTCATTTAAATATAATAAACTTATTTTTTTATTGAGAAAACATGGTTTTTCTTTTCTTTTCATCTTTATTCATTGCTAAGATAAGGTTCTTGACTATAGATAAAAAATAAATTCTAGTTTTTTCAGCTTAATCCATCTTCATAGCCATTTCCTACTGGGATGGACATATTTTCATGCTCTTATTTAGTGTATGATCATCCTTATTATTGAAATTGGATTCATTTTTAGCATCAATACTATTTTACACTAGTTATAAAAGGTTATTATTTTTATCTTTCTAAAATATCTCTAAATTATGGTATGAATTTCATGAATTTAATGGCTATGTGTCCAACTTTCTTGCACCTTACAAACATATTCAACATTATTTGGGTTATATTTCATTGAAAATTTTATAGGATAATATTATTATTAATTTTGAATTGAAACTATCACATTAATCCCATTATTTATTTTTAGAGTGTTTTTTTTTCAGGATTCCTCTATATTTATCTCTTCTTTCATGGAATTCATGTCTATTTACAATTTTCCATAATGTGATCTTTTTTTACAACATGTGTAAGAATATTTATATATTGAGACATCTAGGCCACCTTTCTTATCTTACTTAATGGGTTTACTTTTATTATAAGTAATACTTTTTTTCTTTTCTAATAAATAATTTTCAACTTTTATATATCTATTTTGATATTTTGAGGTTTTCTTTGCATTTAAAAAAAAGGTTGGTAAGGGTTAGAACATACCATCACCCCTTATCACATAGAGAATTTATCTTAAAATTATAACAACCTAGGTGAGGATATAATACCTCATTTTAAAATTTAACAGTCTTCTTTAATTATAAGTTTATATTTAATATAAATATACTAAGTAATTATTTAAATAAAATAGGAAATATTTCTATTAAACTTATTTTGTCATATATTTTTTAAAGATAAATTTTAAAATTATAGAGATTAAATTTGTAGAAGATAACTTAATTTTCAAAATAATATTTTCCAAATTTTTTTATGATGTTTTTTATGAACTCTATAGAAGTATTTATTTTTCAATATTTGTTGAAAAAATAAAAGTTTTTTTGAAAACTGTATTTTATTTCAATGTATTTACATAAGAAAAACTATATTTTGTATTAGTTTCAAAATATAATTTGGTTTATTTTATGATTTAAAATAATATAATTATGGGGTTTTAAATGTATTTAGTAATTGCATTTATCTTAAAGACATTTTATATTTTATATAGACTTTTTTAGAAATTTTTTTATCGCGTTTAACTGATTTTTTAAATTAAATTATATCAATTAAGTGTTTGGAATATCCAAAAATAGATTCTATATTTTCAATATATTGAACCAAATTTACATAATAACCCCATTATAGTTTTAGTCAATGTGAATAATAAACATTGAATTTTTTTACCACAGTAAAGGGTAAATTGGTTAATAAAGGGTTAAAAATTAAGTAATAAGTATTAAAAAATGTACTAAAAACATGAATAAATTTTATTTTATGAGTATAAATATCATTTAATCTTCCATTGGTATAAAATATTACCTTTTTTTCATTTTAATGTTTTTATTACCTTTATAATATATTATGTTAGGAAAAGTAAAAAATGTCACACTCTTGATTTTTATCAATTAAAATACTTTAAACACAAGTATGAACAAATAATTTTTATGGTTATAAATATTATTTTATAATATTAAAGATCAATATTAATCATGGTAATTTAATTTAATTTTTTTTGGTTATAAAGTATTATCCTGAATTATTACACAATGTTGATGGAGAAATTATTCAATTAGTGAAACAATAATAATTAATGATATAAAAAATATTAGACGTTTTATAATTTGAGATAAATAATATAATAAACATGTTTTTATATTATAATTTACTGTTAGAAATATAATTAAATATTTGGCTTAAATTTTACGTGTTTTATTAATTTTACTAATGTCAAATTAATGAATAGTTTTAAAAATGGACATTATTTATATATTGTAATAAATTATATTTTATTAAATGATATAAACATAAAAAAATATAAGATTCGGAAAAGTAATTACGAAATGGTTTTAATATCTTATTTGGTCCATTTATTTTTTATTTTTCTATTTATAGTAATTATATTGTCCCATAAATTGTAAAAAAACCATATTGGCATGGTAAGTGTGAAAGGGATTAAGCGGGATTAATACCAAATGATAAGGGAAAAATGATATTCAAAACTTTTATAATTTTTAATTTACGAGGGTATTTATACCCATAGTCATTTTATATTTGAAATAAATTTGATTGGATCCATTTTAAGTTGAAAATTAATTTATTTTAGTTAAATATAAGAATGAATTTTATGGGGGACCCTCTACTATCTAATAAATGATAGTATTTTCTTCTCAATTATTAACACTTGAAAACCCATTTATTTTATCCAAAACATAACGACATACTTCATATAATCCCTATCCTCATTTAATAAATCTTATTTTAGGTATAATATCTAGTTTAAAGGGCATAGGGTTCTAATCAATGGAAAATTTAAAAAGAAGATGTATTATTTTTTACAACAGGTTTTACTTTTTTTGACCTTCCTCTTCCTTAAAAACATATGAAACATTTTATAAAAATAAAACAATATCATAAATATAATGAGATGTTTCTATATTAATTGAATAAAATATATCTATCTCCAACATCCATCAAACGGGAAAGGACTCCATCATTTTTGTGTACAGTGGTGTACCGCCGCATGAACCGATGTATTTATTTTTCAATAACCTCCACTAAAAATTATTATACTGGAATATTTAAGTAAATATATTATATTAATGAAATATTTTTTACTATTAAAATATAATATGTCATTTTTTGTGGTGTTCATCCACTGAAAGATGATATCGTTTGTTATGCGTATGTGGGGAATACTTCCTCTCCAAATTAATTTGATTCATTTTTGCATCACCACATCACATGGATGATATTAATATTTGTAATGTTAAGAAAAAAATATTTTATAAATGAAATAATTATCATTATTTAAATATAAAATAATACTTACCTTCTTTCTATAATGATTATTGAAATTTTGGAACATTACTCATGTGTACGTATGAACAACCATATCCATGATTGAAACACAACTCATTTTTCATAACCATGTATCATGATTTATTTTAAAATTACTATTAATTTAAAAAAATTATAACTATATCATGATTACAATTTTGTATGTGACTTAATAATGGACTCCTTAAACATAGTCATCATATCAAAGCCATTATAGACATATGTACCCATATATTATAAACGTCCGATGAAAAATTAAAGTATTTAGTAATTATATATAACATGGTAGTAAGTGATATAAAATGAATAGTAAACATTAAAATGGTTAGTAAGCAATTAACTAATTTACTGAATTTTTATATTTTGGATGATAATGACTGTCCATTATGAATAAAACTCAAGGAATGATATTTTCTTTTAAAAATTCACATTTAACTTTCCTCATTGAAATATTTTTTCAATAGTAAAATAGAATTTATATTTTTACAGATAGATCCTAAATGGGAATTCCACCCATCCTGATTCCTCAATAAATTAACATTTCTGTTATATATTTCCATATCTATTTTTATTGAAATAGGTTTCTTAATTTTTTGTATAGTTTTTAAATATTAAAAATTTATTTACTTTAACTTTAATTCAAAGGTTTTGTAAAGGAATAATTTTTTGTAATTTTTGAATTTATTTAAAATAAGTGACTTTTTATTTATTTTTTAACGTATATGGAGAAATCAACTTCTCCTTCCACTATAAAAATTATTTCATGTTTGGATTCCTCTACAATAATTCACATTTTCTTTAAATAAAATTATTATATCCTTTATTATGTTTATTTTGGTGATTAATATTAATTTTCATGAAGAAAGAGTTTTTTTGAAATCTAGTTTTCTTTTTGGAATGGGTTTATAATGGTTTTTCTTGGGTTTTATTCATGATATGGTCCTTTTATATGGTCTATGAAGGGTTGAGACCCATTATAGCTCAAGGGTGATCAATATATAGCTTATATGATGGGTGTTCCTATATTGTGTCAAGTGACCCCATTATAACTTATACAATGGATTCGCCCAGTCAAAACTCCAATGTATTGGGTAATGATTATGTTCTATAAAAAATTATATACCATATTGGTCAGATGATTATTCAAATAGCATGGGTTTTGTATTGGATTTAATAAGATGATGTTCCATTGAACATAAATGTAATTTATATGAATGAAAATTAGTTTCCAAGGGAAATAATTTTATTTCAAAATGCTAGGTAATGAAATATTTAATAGAAAATTGATGCTATTTTTGGATAGAATGGGTTTTTAATAAAATAGTTTCTTATATATTCCCATGTTTTCCCCCTGATGTAACATTTATATTTTCATTACTTCCCTAACTAAGATATTTTTTCTTAACAAAAATTTTAAAATATTTTTTCATAGTGTTTTATGGAATGATAATGAAAACGATAAATTCATGTTTAATTCATGATGATTTTTCATGAAAAATAAACGTGTTTTATTTTAAAGATTTTATTTTTTTGTAGAAAATTTATACAAATTAAAAGTTTCCCCTATTTAAAATATTTAATAGTTATTACCTAAGAATATAAATCTCTAAACATAAATTTTCTTCGGGAATGTTAGACAATTAAATATAGACTATGTTCACTAGATTATGGAATGTATATGTTTGGTACCTTATAGTTTGTCTTAGAGAAGGTTTAAAATAATTTATCAGGATTTGATAATGTATGTGGGTACAAATAAGGGAAATTAATATATTATTATAATGTTATAAAACATTAATATTACCAAATTTATTAATCTAAACTATGTCTATTAAAATTGGTTTTCTTCAGAGGATACACGAGAGATATAGAAGGGAGGAACTAAGTGTAATTTTTTTTCTCTAAATGAGCGTACTGAAATGTGGGAAATTTGAATAGAGTATAATTTTTCCAGTAATTGATGAGTTAGAATTAGATATTATGTTTGGTTGAATCCACACCATAGAGAAACTATATCTTCATTATAGAAACATGGAGACAACCTATCAGTTTATGATATGAAATACTCATGTTTTCTATGGAAAATCAGATATATTAGGGGATGCATAATGGATAAATGCACCAGAAAAGATATTTTATTTATTTGGATGTTTGCAATTTCAAATGGTAACCCTTGATATTTATCATTATGAAGGTGGAGCTGATCAATAGCGGTATTTGATAAATTATACCATAGAGAAAGATGATCTTGATTCCATAGAATGAAATAATTTTAATAATATTTTTATGGAAAAATATTTTCTTAATAATATTTGACATAGATTTGAGAAATAATTTATGGAATTTAGTAAAATATATAAGGGCTATATGGAAAACTATAATGAAAATTTTACAAGTCTATATAGGTATTTGTCAGATTTTTTAGGAAATTTGGTAGTAAAATTAATAGATATTATTTTTTTGAAACAGATTTTATAATGATATTTTTCTATATAAGAATTTATTAGTTATGGGAAAATTTTTTGATGTGATGAAAAATATGAGGTGGAATTTTTGACACGTATATGCCTCATGATGATATGGATAAGAATTTTTCTAGTTGGAATTTTTTATGTAATTATCCAGGAAAAAAATTTGGAGGTAAGAAGATTGTG
Organism: Viscum album; assembly: GCA_963277665.1. NCBI lineage: Eukaryota > Viridiplantae > Streptophyta > Magnoliopsida > Santalales > Viscaceae > Viscum > Viscum album. The sequence goes on from OY728159.1 coordinate 1,226,076,021, forward strand.
TTCACATATTTCATTAGGTGTGGATAAAATAATCTTGGAGAATCTATCGTAAAAAATTGGGATTTATTACCAATATGGAATGTTTGGGAATATGGTGAGTGACTATAAGGTAAATGAGCATACTAATAAAGAAAAATTATTGGCAAGATTATTTAATTTAAATGAGTCATTCTATTTTGAAAACCAATTCCAATGTTAGTCACATATTGGGTAAATGAACAAAATTTCAATTAGGATGGTGTGAAAAAAGAATCTTCTACCATTATGGTAGATGCTAGGCCTTCAAATGAATTGATGAATGGTATAATACCAGTTTATTTGAATACTTTCCATTCACTATTTGAATTTATATCATCATATTATTTTATATTTGAAAAATTTTAATGTAAATTATGAATATAACATCTAGAATGTAAGATAAAATTTTTTATAAAGGCTATATGTGAAAATATTAAAGCAGCCAACATTTATAGAAATTTTCTTATTATTATTATTAGGATTTCATTTCATAAAAATATTGTTGAAATTCCCAGGGTATTATTTGATATTATTTTGTGTATGGATTGGATTTTAGTTTATCATGTTCAGAGAGACTGTAGGTAAAATACTGTTTTACTCAATTATTTCAAACCATTGATAACCTACCACGTATCTGGGAAGTTTATTATTGATAGAAATAAATGTTACCTAGTTAATGATGTTAATTTTTTTTAATTTAGCGATCTTCTCATATTTAATGAATATATAGATGTTTTTCCTTTGGAATTTGTTGGTTTTATTCTTGATTAGAATGTTGATTTTACAATTTAATTAGTCAATGATGCTAAGACTATTTCAAAAATCCCTTATTGACTGTCTCAATAAGAACATTTATGACTAAAAATAAAATTACAAGAATTCAAAGAGAAGAGTTCAATTTAACTTAGTAAATCACCATAGGTTTCCATTTTTTTATAGTAATGATGGCTCAATGAGACTTCGTTTAGTATAGATACATGAATGAAATCCCTATTAAGATCATGTAAAATTTTCCTCTAATCGATGACTTGTTTGATCAACTTTTGGGAGTGCAATATTTTCTAAAGAATAATCTCAAACTAGGGTATCATAATTGGAATGAGAATGGGCAAAATGCTTTCATGACTTTATTTTAGACATGTTCTGAAAATTAAGAGTCTTTAGTTATGCCCTTTGGTATGTGCAATTCACTGGATTTATATATGGATCTGATGAATAGAGTTTCTCAGGAGTTCATTGATATGTTTTTGGTTTTTTTATAGATGATATGCATGTATATTCTAAATATCATGAGGAATATTAAAGAAACTGATGGATTGTTTTGAGAAAACCAGACTAAATTAAATTTAATGGAAAATTTATAAAATGTAAATTCTATTGGAAAAAAATTATTTCCTTTTTTATATTGTCTCTAATTATTAAATTACAATTTACCCTTTTAAAATGAAGTCATTGAAGAATAAAAAAGTCTAACAATTTTTCATGAAATCTTTAATTTTCTTTGATAAACATGTTATTATAGAATTTTTGTTGAAAATTATTATTGGTTTTCTTTTACAATGATATATTAACTCAAAAGTGAGTTATATTCAATAATAAAAAAATTGTGATATATTTTTATGGAAATAAAACTAAGATTAATGAATGCATTAACATTTTTATTTCTATATGGTATAATGAATACATCATCTATAATGACCATTATATGAAATTCATTGGTTTTTTCTTGATGTAGAATGATCATGTAATTTAATATGATTAATGTTAATTAAAAGCCTGATGAGAAAATTATTCTAAAGATTATTTGGTATTAGATTATATTTTTTTATTTGAAAAGTAGGAGGAATCATTTATACAGATCGAAGTGTGAAATATAAAATGAAAATAAATGTTTGAAGTATATATTCCCATAGAAAGAGTAGAACATGAGGTTAATAATATGGTTGGAATAGATCAAAAATTATAACAGCATAATTCATTATCATCCTAGAAAATAAAGCAATGTAATCAATGATTTGATACAAAAATATCTTTCATCATTAATAATGTTATGTTTGGAACATTACATTTTTTGTAAATTTTCTATTAATTTTTTCCCTAGAGGTTTTGGATATAATAAATTCATTTTTTTCATTCATGTGGTAATACAATTATCACTGTTAGAAGTAATTAAACAAGAACAAAAATTGGATCATGTTTTATGAAAAAAGGTAGTGTAGGGATAGAGGGGTAAGTTTCATAAATTTAATGTTTATAAGTTTGGTTTTTTAAATAAATGAAAAAATATTTTTTTTCCCTTTTGATTCCAATTAGAAGAGATAAATATTTATTGAAGATCATAGTTCTTCATTTTTATTTCACCCTATCAACGCTAATATATACACAGATATTGAAAATTATTTTTGGTTAGATAGAATTTAAAGATACATTATTGAATATATAATAAGTTTTTTGAGTTATTGATAGGTTAAAGTAGATCCAAAATAATTTAAAGGGGTGATTCAGTATTTTTCAATAGATTTGAAAAAATTAGAGAAGATATCCATGGATTTAATTATGGTACTTCCAAAGGCTTCTTGAGGTAATAATGTGATTTGGGTTATCATTGATGATTAAAAAAATCTACACATTTCATTCACATTCTATATAATATGTATTTTGAAAAAATTTATCGACCATATCTCATAGAGGTAGTGGGGTTTAATGGAGTTCCTATTTGTTGTATCCAAATTTGATCTTAGGTTCATATTAAACGTTTTTAATGGAATTTAAATTGCATTTTCTATATAATTAAATTTTAATACAACCATCCATACTAAATCTAATGAATATTATGAAAGAATGTTTTAGAAATTTGAAGATATAATTCAATCATGTTAATTGTATTATTATATAATTTGGGATAAATTTATTTCTTTGGTCCAGTTTTCTTATAAGAACAATTTTCATTATAGTATACAAATGATAAATTTTGAGGAAATATATTGAATGCGGTGTTGAGATCTATTATTTTTGGATGAATATGGTGAAAATAAGTTTATGGGATTAATATTGGAATAGAGAATTTATAGGTAGGTGAATATAATTTGGAATGATGTTGGGAAATCATTGAGAAGGCAAACAAACTATATCGATATTTGTAGTAATGATTTTTCTTTTGAGGTAAGTGATCATATTTTTCTTAAAGTATCTCAATTAAATAATGTTCTATGTTTTAGAAAGAAAGGTAAATCATGTTCATCATAAATTAAACCATGTGAACTCTTCATGAAATTTTAATCAGTTTCCAACATATTTTACTTACGTCTGAGTTTATCCTAGGTTACTAAATGTTTTTAATGTTTTAATTTTAAGAATTTATATTCCATATTTATCACATTTTTGAATCCCTGAAGTATTTCTATTGGAATATAGACACTCATATGAGAAAATACTATACATTTTTTTTCTATAGAGAGAATTTATTATAGAATAAGTTAATTTCTCATTTAAGGTTTTATGGTTAAAGTAGGAATATGGTAATATTTACATTCTATGGAGGAAAGATATCACCACTTGTTTAATTGTGATAATAATGAAAAAAATAAATCTAAAATTTTTGGATATAATGAAAGAAACCATTAAAATATTGAATAATTTTTTATTTATATTTATTAGTATTCTTTTACTATATAGTTTTATTATTTATAAATATATTATGTAATTATTGAAATCGAAGGTGAAATAGTTTCATTAAACTCATATCTTATAATTTTTTTTATTAAAACTTTAGTTTCAAATTATTGTGATTAAATTTTAATATATTAATTTTATTTCGGAGTTCCTAATTTAAAAATTATATTTGGATTATTTCTTGATAATTTTCTAAAAATATAGGTTTTTCAATTATTACAATAAAATATAGATTGTATAGAAAAATACATTTTATTTTAAATTATATAGAAAGTAAAAATTAGATATTATATTAGTTTTGATAATTAATTTATTTTACATTGATTTAAAATAATTCAATTTTTATTTTTGAGATTTATAAGAAACATTAATTTTTCATAAATAGATTTTCTTTTTAAAAGTACATTTTTTTTGAGAAATTTATTTCATCGCACTCCAATGAATTGATTTTAAATTTAATTAACACACATTATTGTTTTTAATAATATAAAATGGATTCTATATCAGTAATTAGTGGTACTATATGTTTTATATAGTCCCCTTGTATATTTAGTCAAAATGAATAGTAACCTTATTAATTATTGATACCATTAAAAATGGAAATTCATGTAATTATGGGTTAAAAATTAACTAATAAGGACTATAAAATGACCCCAAAATAGGGCTAATTTTTTGAATGAGTCTATATCATCCATAATATCCAAAATTGAAAATAAAATTCATTTTTTTACATTTATATCTGATTATGACCACTGTAGTATTTTATTTAATGAAAAGTTAAAAATTTCACCCCTATTTTTTATAACTACAATATTTTTTACATTAGGATAATAAATTGATATGATAGTTTATATATTTTATATTGAGAAAATAAATATTTTTATACATCATGATAATTCATTTTTAATTTTTAGTGAATAAATAGTTAATTTAAATTTTTACACAATGATGAACAAATTATTATTCAATTAATGGAACAATAAAATTAATGATATTAAAAATATTATATGTATCATAATTTGAGATAAATAATTTAATACATGGACTAGATAAATGATTTTTAAATTTTGTGTATATAATAATTTTTTTCTAATTTTACTTATTATATTAATTTTACAAAAGTTAGAGTAATGAATAGTTCTAAAAATTGACATTATTGATATTTTAGGACTAATAGTATTTTATTAAATGAGATAAAATTCTTGAAAATTATACATTAATCAATGTGATTTGGATATGGTTTCTAATATCAAACATAGTCCATTTATACCTTTTTTTATTCATATTTATAATCCTAAACCCAATATGAAAAATGCCTTGTTGTCATAGTAAATGTGAAATTGGTTAACAAGAGGTTAAGACCGAACAAAATAGAGTAAAAAATTTTATAAACTTATGTATTGTTAACTGTGTGAGGATATATTGACCCATACTCATTTTATTATAAACTTAAATAATTCGGGATCCATTTGGAATAGAAATTTAATTTATATTAGTTTAATATTATAAGGAATTCCAAGAGTGCACCTCCCCTCTCTTATAAAAGGGAGTCTCAAATTTTTATTTCTTACACTTCAAAAACATTTAGGTTTGAATAAGAAGTAACCAAATAACTTACCATAATACCTCTAATCAATATAGAGATATTTTTATAAAAATAATAAAAACCATATAAAGAAAATTTTCTAATAAAGGGATTCTATCCAAAGAAGATATATAAATTATAAAAAAACTTTTTATTTTTTTATCCTCTCCCACTTCCTTATAATAGAAAAAAAGTTATAATATACTAAAAATAGTGTCCTAAATACAATGATATTTTATTATGTTAATATATTAACTTATTTCTATCTCCAACACCCATCAAATGGGATAGTATTCCATCATTCATGTGTACGACGAACTACCGCCTTGAGAACATATTTAATTCATTTTCCATAACAACCACTTATGGTTATTCATAAATCCTGTTTTAGGAAAAATATATTATATTCAGGAAATATTTATAATTCTAAAAAAATAGTATAACATTTTTTATTTTCATCCACTGAAAGTGAATAATGTAGTTCATGTGTACGTGTAGAACACCACCTCCACCAAGTGATGTGACTTGTTATTCATCACCACACCACATAGATTATATATATAAGTATATGTTAACAACTTATATTATATATATTATATTATGATTATTTTTTAATGATAAAATATTTCACAACTTCTTTCTATAATGCGCATTGTATGATAGATGGGTCACTCAAGCATACATACATACAACTCTCTCCATGATAGTAACACAGTTTTTTTATAAATGTATATCATTATAGGTATTAAGAGTATAATTTATATTTTAAAATTATAATTGTTTCATTATTATTATAATTTATATGATTAAATAACGAACGCTTTTAAAATTATAATCCTACCGAAGTCATTTTGTGCAAATTTACTGAATATAATCAAAATATACGATATGAAATTAAATTTTTTGTATTTATATAATAATATGGTAATAATTTATATAAAAGGAATAATAAAATTTAAAAAGATTAATAGGGATGTAAATAATTAACATTAATTTCTTATTTAAGATGAAAAATAAGAATAATGATGATTCAAAATTAATGTAAGAAATTTTTTAATAATGTTGTTTTAATGATCGATTTCAACACTCTGAAAAAAGGTAAAGGGGAATTCATTTATTCACATATAAAACATTAATGTAATTCGACACAAGCATGACACATAAATACTTTTATGTTTAATTTATAATTTCCCATAGATATTTTTAATGAAAATAATTTCATTATTATTTTATTAGTTATTAAATTTTAATAAATTATTTAATTTAACATTAATTAAATGGTTTTCAAAATGAAATTTTTATGAAATTTTTGACTTTAATTGATGTACATACAATACTAATATCCTATTTTTTTTGTATTCAATGAAAAATATTTTTCTCACTAACATAAACTTATTTTATGTTTGGATTTCTCCGTAATATTTTAATTTTTTCATCAACAAAAAACCCTCTTTCCATTTTTGGGGTGTTTTGTTTTTATCAAAGGGTTTTTAGAAGAAAGTTTATTTTGATATACAATTTTTTTCACACGGTCTTAATAGAGTTTTTTAAGGGATATATTTATGATATGGTCCATGTAAATTTCGTATGAAGGGTTGAGCCCTATTATAGATCATAGGTGAGTCTGATATAGATTATATGAATAGTGTTCCTAGATATTATTAGGTGATCATATTATAGATTTTTTATTCGTTAATCAAGAGATAAATTCAATGAATTTTGAAGTTACTATGTTCTGCAGATAATTATATTTGAATTCATATGTATGATTATTCCAATTATATGGGTTTTATAAGGGTTTTAATATGGTGATCTACCAAGCAAACAACATAATTTTCTATGAATGATGATGAGTTTTAATAGAGATCATTTTAATTAAAAATATATGATAATGATATTTTTGAATGAAAAATAATGCTCATTTTAGATACAAATTTTTTTATGGAAAGTTTTTTCATATATTTTCAGGTTTTTAACTAGTCTAACAAATTTCTTTTCCTTAGATACCCTAATAAGTATTTTGTTCTCATATGAAATTTTTAAAATGTTTTCCACAGGGTTTCAAGGGTGTATAAAGAATAATTATAATTTAATTTTGATTTGTGTTGATTTTTCATGAAATGAAATTAGGTTTTATTTTCATGATTTTATATTTCGTAAAAAATTGATATTAATAAAAAGTGTCCACTTTATAAAATATGTATTAGATAGAACTAAATTATCTAAATATCTAAGCCTAAAATATTTTTATGAATGTAAGAAAGTGTATTATAATCTAAAGTCACTAGAATATTGTAACGGTTCAGATAGTCTTGGTCTATTTCTTTTCTGAATTTCATGTGTTTGGGGTATCCTTGGGACCACTAGTGACTAATTAAGAAGATTTTAAAAAACTCAATTCTACCAAATGGTTCCACTGAGAAGGGGACACCGGTAACCGTGGAAATGGAACCATGACAGTAGCACCGTGACAATGGCCCTGTGACGGTGGCCCCGTGATGGTGGTACCTTGATGGTGGCACCGTGATGATCACACAATCCTGGTCATACACCAAAATAGTGGCACTGCTTATGTTGTCTCAGCCAACCGGTGGAACTGTTACGGTGGCACCGTCACAGTGGCTCTGTGTCTCCCACCCTTTTACTTTTTTTCAGTTTTTGTGTTTTTTCAGTTTCTCTCCCGTTATGTATATTATTACATAAAAGTGTTTTAATACCATTTATAAAGCTATTAAAATATGTTTTAAACCCCCATATTCCAGAAAACCCTTTAGTTACCAAAATGTGTGGCTTTTTCCTCCGTGTCACACCATTCTTTATGCCTTCCAGCTTCTCCCCTATTACATGGTTTTCTCTATTTAGAAAAAATATGTTAAATCAAAATCATCAGACGATATATCATTACTGAAATTATTAAATTTAAATTAATTCCATTGTGTGCAATCACCCAACCTTATGGTGAAACCATGATCCACCTTTTTATCGGTTCTAGATTTCGTATCCCGTAACTCCAAGATCTGGCCTTCAATCACACGGATATTTATCTTTTTCTTCAATGACCTCTTTCATTTCCTCGGACCATTTGGAGTACCTCATCTAGAGACCAAACTTTTTCCCATACTAGAGATCTTACCACTCAACCTTGAATCCCTTAGGCTGTCTTTTCTTGTATGTTTGGCATCCTGAGTTCTTCGCATGAGGAGAAAAACATTTATCCTAATTCATCCATGTAGGGTTTTTTACTTTGTCTCCATTTATTGTGTATCATGTAGGGCGGGTATGATTATATTTCCTTTGGGCATGGATGAAACCAATACTTAACAAAGATAATAAATGTATTTTAAAAAATTATTGGGTATGATTGTCGATGATTTTGGAGTACTCTTTTAGCTTCATTTATATGTCATGAACTATATTGGCTTATAACCACTAAAAATAGTGTTCATTGGTTTCCCATTATAGTACACTAATTAACCTTTGTTTTATTCATAATATTTTTATTTAATGGTCGTAACTTGTAAATTGGTAAATCAAATAAACATAGTTGATTAAATGGACTTCCAGTGAATAATAATCCTTGTACGATCCACCGAGTTAACCAAAAGGAAATACAGAACATGTTAAGTAGTGAGGTTAAAGATGAAAACTTCCTTGCTATGAATTTTGATTCATTATTGGGGGGTGAATTTTATGGGGATGGGATCCACTTTAATTCATTTGTTGGAATGTTGATATGAGTCCATGAGGGGTAGTATGATGAGGCTTGGTCTGGTTATAGTATATTGAGTGTCACACCAGATTTTTTTTTCATTGTTTTGATCTAGTACATTAGAAATCCTTATCCTTTTCATGGGTATTTTTTGAGATTAATGTTTAATTTTTATGTATCATATATATCTAATAATTCATGTTTGGGTTCCTCAATTATTTTTTTTGGAGAATATTATAATCGGTGGTTACGTCTTGAATTGGGGAAAACCGTGATCCTATTTCTAGATTTAAAAACAAAATTTTTTTCTTTTATAAATCATTATTTTTTTATCATTTTTTACTCATTTCACTTTTTATTTTTCCTCCGCTAACATTTTAAATCCTAAATATCCTTTTGGACCCATAACTTAATAATAAGCATGATGAATTTTTGTTTCTTATCTAGGTATTGGGCCAGCCCATGGGCCCACATCTAGTTTTAAAATAATAATTTTTTTCTTTTATATATCATTCATTTATTAACATTTTTGGTGATTCCACCTACCATTATAATTCCAAATACATATCATCACCCACTTAATGAATTTTACCGATTTGAAGCTCATTTGAATCTAATATTAGGGAGAAAGATCTTAGGTATTCTAAAAACGTCTAGAATTGATAAGGTAAATGGTTTCATCCATAAATCATTATATTCATACTATTTTTCCCAAAAATATTCTTTCCCTAGTTCTTCCATAAATTAGGATCCTTTTCATGATGTTCCAAGCCATTCCCTTTTCTAAAACTGTGAATATATAATGGAAGACGATGATTTTTGTTTGTTGCAAGGTCAGATTCTTTCTCCTTTCTCCAACAACTTCCTATTCCTTTCATTATTTCCTAGTCTCATTATACATAGGGTTCTATTATAACAAGATTTTTTCTGTTTTTTTCATTTTGATATTTTTTTCATATGTTTAGTGTTTATAAACCCTCGTATTGTGAAATTGGGTGTGCATTTCTATTGCGCCATGGATTTGAGGTAGGATTACCCTTTCACATGCCTTTATCATTTAAATTTCATCATTTTCTTATTTTTCACATCTGGTACATATGTTGCATTTTTTATCCTTTTTATAGTTTTCTTGGTGTAAAAAATGGTTGTTTTAGCCTTGTTTTGTGGAAGGTAGAGTTGTTTTGTCATAAAAGTGCACACCAAGTGTTTGTTTAAATGTTCTGCTATCTTTCACAACTATTTTGTGATGTTTAAATCATATTTTATGGTATTTTAACACTTTACAGTAGCAATTATAAAATATGGAATTATATTTTTGTTTTATTCCTTGTCAAGTTATTAAAATAAATTGTTTTGTTTAAAAAGGGCATGTCATGTGTTCGGTAAATTGACCAGTTGGATTTTATGAGAGATTCTGATTTAAAAAATACTTATTTTGATTTATAAATGAATTTTAATAATGATAAATGTCATTTATGGGTCTTTATATGGCTTTACAATTTGGATTTGGTTTTACAAACAAATGGGATTTTGTTTACACCATGTTTTGGCCTGACTTGTTGGAAAATTGCCTATTTCACATACTTATGAAAATGGTTGTGTTTTGAATATGGAACCTAAGAGTTTTAAGTTATTAATGAATGTGGTTTTCTTCTGTAAATGGTGTTTATATAACTACTTAATAAAATTTAAATTCATACCTTGGTCAAATGATAGTTTTGATAAAGGATTAAAGGTCAATTTTGCAATTTTTTTTTGTAAAAATGGTTTCCAACTTAATATCATGTTCTATATTTTGGGGCCATTTTATATTCCATGAAATTGATTTATTAATTGTTTTTGGGGATTGAAAATATGATTTATATGTCATTGATGGTTTTCTAGTCTTAAAAGTTCATTTTTTAATGGAATTTATTTGCAAGGCCTCGTTATACCCCTTGAAATTGTTTTGCGAATCTTTTTAGTGGTTTATTGATTTGTGAAAAAAATGTGAAGCATGTTTTTGGGATGTTTGTGTGTTTATGGTTTGGTAATGAAATTTTTATGTGAAAATTGTATTTGATAATATGTGGAACATTATTGATCACTAAAGGAATCCCAGGTATCTAGGTGGGCATACATGTGCTAGTATGCTAATGATCCCTTGGGGTTTGGCTCGTGTTTCACATAGAAAGTTTGACGATGACAACACTAACTAAACATTGATGATTCTGATGTAGGGGTAACACTAGGTTATGGGTATGCTCCCTATAGGAGGCTCATTTTCATGAGAATAGATATTTATTATGGTTACTTTCACCAAGAAACGAGATACCTCGGGCTCACAAATTACTAGTGCATAGGGGTGTTCCCATGAGTCGTTCTCATTAGTGATTTTGTAATGAACATCGACATACAATGTGTTTGGTTGATGAATTCACCATTGTGTGTGATTTATTTAAAAATATAAAATACTTAAAGCATCACTCTTGAAAACTATTTTCATTTTGAATTTTCTTCTATTTGAAAATTGTTACTTGCATTCTTGTTTATAAAACATGCAAGTTTTTGTCTGATATTTTTTATAACGTGGGACCTCTTTTGGAAATCATACCTTTATATTTGTATTTAAAACTTAAAATTGATGTTTCCTTAATTTTAATGGATATTAATTTGGAATAGAATATTAGGCTAACCTACTGAGTTTTAATACTCATAACTATAGTCTTCTTCAATTTTTAGCCCTTGTGCAGGTTTCAGCTTGAGTTAGATTACCATGGGAAACATGTGATCATTAGGTTGGAGAATAACCAGTAGGTTCACATGGAGTTAATTAGTTATTGGGTTTGGTTATTTGAGTTTTCGGTTTATATGTACGTTCAGTTTCTTGTACAAATAATGATCATTTTAGTTCTTATATAAATGTGTTTTGGGATGTCCATTCTGTTCCGCTATTTTTTTGATTATTTATATATGAGATAAATCATTCCCTTGTGTACTATATTGATGACCTTGGTGCTTGTAGCCATCCCAGGAGGATCAGGAACACTTCTTGAGACTTTTCGTGGGCTGGCCCTTGTGACTGCTTCAGGGTCGACTCGGGATGGTTCGTGACATTGAGAGATCTAAAGGATCCCATTTTTTGTTGCGACATTACAAGAGAACTGAGTGAGAATGCTTAAATAATTGTTGGGATGTTTTATTTTTCAGTGCAATGTTGTTTGACTTGTGGTTGTTCCTCTTACTTTTTCGATATTGGAGAATCATTATAATGAAATCAATTGAACATGATAAAAATAATGGGTTCCATGGGTGGTGCTATGGTTGTGGCTATTGTTATTTTTTGCACGTATGAATAATAATGAATGTGTTTTTGGAAGGTTTGGTTTCATAACTCTTAGGTTGGAGTGAGTGGTAGATTAACTATACGTAAATGTTTAATTTTTGGTTTTCTTTTACGCACCCCACCAATGTGGATCACTTCATTCCGAACACCACCATTTCACGGGGGAGGGTGTTTTTCCCAACACTCTTACGAGTGGCTGTTTATTAGCTCATTTTATCCTCCCTATCCAAGGTATCCCTAGATACTACATGCATGTCATGACGTCCTGAGGTACATTTTATCCCATGAATCTTCTAGTAGTGTACATTGTGGTGGTTGGACAACGTGTGTGTGGGAATGATCATTTCCCCCCATGTCTTTGGGATAAGGCTCGTGTGCCTTTGGTTTTGGTAGTGGTTGTTCTTTCCTGAGTGTCTATAAGCGTGGTTATGCATGGTTGTGGTGGCCCAGTTGTCTGTGGGCATGGTTACATATGGTTGTGGGGGCCCAGGCGTCTGCTGGTGGGATGAGTGGTTGTGGTGGCCCAAATGGTTGTTTCTGGGGCGGGAGTGGCACTACAGTGGAAATATCAGGGGAGATTTGAGGAATAGGATATCTTCATTAAAAATTGTGGAAGAGGTGTGGGTTACCTAAATATCAATGTTCAATTACCATTACATTACCTAACTTGCATTATTTGGAGAGTGTGGCTGGTGAGGCTTGGGGGGGTTGTTTTCATTGCTAGGAGTTTTGGTTACCTCTCCTTTCTCATGGGGCATTATAATTCCTCCCCACTTGTGCATGATAGCTTTTGGTTTTCTCTATTGAGTATACCTATGTTCTCACCCTACGTATATAAAATTGTCTTCCAAGTTTCCAAGAGGACTTTGAGGACTGTGATGGACATTAATAAATCAAACATCAGGAAAATTTTCATTGTTATTTTCATTCTTTTGGTACTTTTCATTAGAGATTTCTAGTACATTATAGTACAATATTTTTAACATGCATCTGGAAAATGGGTTTTGACTTGTACTATTTTTTTGGAGTTTTTTTTATATTTACAATCTTATCTCCTGATCTTTCTCTAGAAAAAGTATAATTCATTTCATATTGCGTGTGATTCTATACCCTTGGTTTTATTCACTGCTCCAGGGCCAAGTGAATATAGGACTCCGGTGTCATTATCTCTACTTCAATTTGAAGAATAATGGTTATGGCGGTTTTCTGTCCCTTACCTCATCTTGGGGAAGGTGGGTCAGGAAAAATATATATTTTTGAAGAACCATTCCTTATATAAAAAGCCATAATAATTCTCCAAACAACCAAATCTATTTTTAAAGATAAATTCTGCTTTTTGCATGAGCTCTCCTATGATATTACTATTTTATTGTTAACTTCATCTTCACTACCCTAAATTCAAGCACTCTATTATTCTCACAAAAATCACATTATTGTAGAAAAAAATAATTTTTCATGAATCAAAAACAAAACTAATTGTGGAATACATTCTTTATTTTATTCTATATGGTATATTTCTACACATATTGTGAAGATCCTTGTTTTTGAGTGGAAACCCCATTAATTTTATCTAATTTTTGGGTGATTATCTTCTTGGAAATGATACCATAGACCATGGATACATTTTTTGGTCTCTTTGAAATTTTAATCAAACATTTTTTCATAAAATTTATCTTGATTCCTACACTATTCATGAATTTTTTGTAAAACTAGAGTAAACAAGATAGTTGGTACCAATCTCTAAAAGATTTTTTTTAAAAAAAATTATAATCATCTATTATTTCTACAAGTGAAATTATTCTTTTCATTAAATTACCTTTAATATTTATGGTACCACAACTCTAATAAAAAGATATTAATGTTTATGAATAGGAAATTATATGATTTGTTTCTTCATATCATAATCAATACTTGTGATGTTTAAAATATACACTCAATCAGTAATTATTTTCACCCTTTCTTCACATTAATTCTTCATCTTTTTTACCCGATATTCATGTATATAAATTTCTTATAACATATTTTTATCCATTTAATTATTTTATAATCTTAAAATTTTTTCATCTTGATAATCCCTAACATTCATTGTGACATTGTAATGTTTTTCTGATGCATGGATAAATTTACTAACAATATTCCTAGATATGTCTTTCTCACAAGAAATATATAATTATTATTCAATAAAATAATATCTTTTCATTTTAATGTAAAATTGATCTATCTTTAGATTTAAAATGTTTAGTTTTGGATATTCATTTACAAAAATTATAATCAAATGAATTCTTAATTAAATCAGATTCAACTTATAAATGATTCATTTCACTATATAGTATCTTGATAGAAAAAAATGTATAAGTGATAAATTCATATGGTAATTTTATGTATTTACATTTATTTTTTTAATAGAAATAACTAAGGGATTTAAAATACTCATAATCATCACATATTGTACATAATTATTCAAAGGTATAATATTGAACATATTTTTCATGACACCTACCACTCTGATAACCATTAGGTTGTGGTGATTCCTATTTCACATTGGATTTCTCTTAAAGATTCTTTGACTCCATTTTATTTCTATATTTAAATTCTATGGTTTAGACCTAAATTTAATTTAGAATATGAAATGAACTATATTCTACCATCATAGGATCTTCCAGAAAAATTAAAATCTATACATTAGAAACTATGATAGAAGCCTCATAGATTGTAATGGTTTAGATCTGATTGGAGGGAACCATGACCACTAAAAGTAATTATAATGAAACTCCGGTCTAGGTGTAGACTAGTGAGTGGGGTGGGGGGTTGAATCAAGTTTTTACATCATATTAACAAAATCAAATTAACACTTATAAAATTTTGACCAATTTTTCTTATCATTTTTCACTTGTTAGGATGTAAATGGATATTTTTTTTCTACCTAATCACAAACATAACATGAAAAGAATAATGTCAATGATAGATCAACCCAAAATTGATTTATTAGTTTCTTCCTTGATGTGGGAAAACAAATCCATGATATGATAGGGTTTTACCGAGTCACAAATATCTCATTGTAATTTTATGATCACGTACATTGGGTTTGGGTATAGTTCAACATATACGCTCTCAGAATACGACACTGGTGAGTGTTCACCATATTACACAGTCCAATATTCACTATATTATATATGTGACGAAGATTTTATACTTCATTTCAAAATCTTTAGTAACTTTATTGGTCTTGAAAATTCATTCTACCGTGTTTAATAATATCATCATTAATTTAGGTATATCACTACATCGATAGAATATGTATTATCATCACCGAAAAAAGTCTTCAAATTCCTTCTAATATTCTATTTCACATCATGTTGATTTTTTTATATATAATTACATCATTTTATATCATGTTATTAATATATTTTCTAGTCTCTCTCAACATAATATGTAAAGATACCAATAGCCAAAAAATATTCAATAAATCCACCTTCACATTAGATATTATTCACTATTGTGTATTCTATTTCACAATTATTTCATAGTGGGAATTATATGTACTCATTTGTAAACTAGTAAATTATAATACTTCTATTATACTCCTCAAGTAGATCAGATCAGTTTAACTATGTCAAATTACCCCACTCTGCCTCAATACATCAAAATGTTTTTTCTTCAGCACTATATATGTTTCTTATTTATCTATTGGGTTGGTTTTTACCTCCACCAGAAGAGCTCAGTTTGTACTCAAAATGTTTATATTCTTTTTTTGGTATAATAACCCTTTTATCATTTTGTGTATTTCCTAATTTATAAAAATTGAAGTATTATTGGTGATTAATTTAAATCCAAAAAAAATCACACAAAACCAAGTTATCCCTAATCTTCAATAGCTTTTTCTCAGGGTAATCACATATGTGCGTCCTGATGTTTTCCTTTCATTTAGCTTTAATTAATTATACCAATTTTTTTAAAAATTGACCTTTTTTATTCTTCTTCTTATTTTATCCCAAATAAGAATACTTTAGTCTTATAGTGGGATCACGTATATTTATCTACGTTTACATCACAAACACACACAAATAAATCTTTCTTTAAGGGTTGTATAGAAATATATTACAACATCATTTGTCTCAGGGGGAACTTCATCATGATATGATTGTTTTGGTGAAACTTGTGTAGACAATTAATTGAGTTTATGGAACTATATATATCATCTAAACCTAACCATCATAATATCCGTTTTGACACAAACTTATTTTTTTGATTTTTATGACACTTAATAATATATCTAGAATCCTATTGTTTATGTTTCACAAACAACTTCAATTTTTTTAACTTATATTGATTTTAAAAAGTTATAATTTTAAAATCAAAACATAATAAAACAATGATATTATCATATATTATTAACCAATTAAAAGTATAATCATGTGTAGACATAATATTTTGATGTTGTAAATATTAATGACTATTTATATCATCCTCAGATATCATATCATCATAGAATATAGAATTACATAAATATAATGTTTTTTGTTTCTCGAATGATCAATTTTTCACTAAGTGTTGGGATCATAATGACATTTTGAATCACTTATAAACAGAATTTTTTGCACACATCAATAGATCCATGACTCAAATGTATCTTTTAATGACTCATAAAAAACATTTGGTTACTCATACATAGATCTATACAGAGAAAAATTACATTCATGATCATCATCATTATCACTGTATGAGTTAATTTCTCATATGGTAAAACCAAACTGCTCATTAATAAATCTTCACGCATATATATTGAATTTTGCCTCTCTAAATGACTCATTAACAGATCATTATTTTATATAATTCTCATGTATTCTGGGATGGAAATGTATGTAGTATTCCAAATTAATCATATAATGGTCATAATAGGATTTTGTAGAGTGTAAATTACTTTTATTATTGTCTATAATACACATACATTATTCATAATAACTCGTGAAAAAATTTCTATGCTCCAAAATGACAAATACACAATTATCTCTTAGTCAAGAAATTGTCACATTTAATCTTCAACTCTATTTTCAAGATTTTCTTAAAAAAATATTCATGCCATTCCATATAATCTTCAACATTCGAAATGAATTAAAAACATATCAACATAGATTCAAACAATTCTTGTAATTATCAGAATATTTTCAAATATTAGTAGCTTATTTCTATGTTAACATTTGTCATATATACCCAATTAAGAGTATTTCAAGAATTTATAAGACTTCCCAATTCTAGTGTCACTCCATCTTTTTAAAACCTTCATCTAAGTGATTTTCATCACAATGATTAATAACATTATTGATACAGACTTGAAGATGGATTCTTTAAAATCTTAGCTAGATTCTAAAACGTTTTACAGCTACTCATAAGGCTATTTTTCAAGACGAAAACATATCCAACTTCTCGAAAACTGTTATAGAAAACAATATAAGTATTATATTGGAACATTTCACTATAGATCATGAAGTAATGTATATGGATCAGTTTATTTTATTGTATTATCACAAAAATAATCTTTATTATTTGGTATTTACAATGGTATGTTGGGAAAAATCTCTCAAGGTACCATCGAAGAATTTTGAAGATGATTATGTTTGGTGAAAAAGAGGATTTCCATGCTATGTTATGGAGTTCCATAGATATTTTTGACAATATATGTTAAGAAAGATACATGGAAAAGGAATGGATGATCTAGTGCTTCTATAAAAGTACAAATATAATTTGTCACCATTTTCTATTGTATTCCAAATTTCTAGGCCTCAAAATTGGGACAACATGGATATGTGTTTTGGAAAAGGAAGTCGGTTGCATGACTAAAGATGCTATAGAAACATTCACAAAAGTCATGTTTCAGGATTAAAAGATTGAAATATAGAAAACTAATGATGTGTGAAAAGGATACGGAAAAGTTCATGAAAGATATGGTGCACAAAAGAAAGTTTTCATGCTCAATGCATTGTTTAATTGGTTTCTGCACACATAGAGGGAATTTTGAATGACACATCAAATATTCAATTATGTGGTTGGTGATGCCTATAAATAGGAGGTGACACTACCAAATCGAAGAATCTCAATAATTATAGAAATTTGATCTCTAAATTAAATAATTATTTTAATCAAAGGGACTTTTGGGAATGCATTGGATTTTTTCAAAATATAAGAAAGATGCGTGTACTATTTGAGTTACATTTTACATAGAAGTTGTGGTCAAGAGGTAATTTGTGGAAAATTTTGAGTCTAGCTCACAATTCATGAATGTTTTTAAGAATATGAAGTAACAGTTAGAGGAATGATTTGGAGTTTTCAATTACATCTTTAGTAAAGCGTTATTCAACCATGGGTGAATATGGGACATCAATAGAGCATCTAAATACAATGAACAATAAATACATTATAAATAATGAAGGGATGTAAAAGTACATAATATCTGAGTGGATCTTTGAAAGAATTAGTGAGGAAACTTCAATTGAGATATCGTGGAGATTTAAAATTGTAACTAGTTATAAAATAGGAGGGACAATGAGTCCACTCCATACTGTGTAAATAGTAGTGCCCATTTAATTGTTTTGGTATATCGGCACATTTTTATTGCATTCGCATTGGACGTAGCCGAATGAGGGTAAACCAAGTAAAAATTTATCTATATTATCCATACATTAATATATGTTCATATGTAGCCACATGAAAGTGGGAGAATAGTGTTTTGTGTAACAATGAAACAAGATCAAAATGGGTAGTTTTTTAATCTCTCATACCTGATTCGCCACCGCTAATAGTGTTTGACCTCGTGGACCCAAAATTGAATCTTAAATATCATTTACCCCTCAAATAATGGGAAACACATCAAACATTTTTTTTGAAATCTTATTCTATCACCCACCTTCAACATAAATTTATTTTTCCCAAATAGATACATTGATAACTAAAATAACCATAAATCATAGTGTACTACATTGTGGATAAATAAATAAATAAAATGAAAATCATAAGGAGCAATAGATTTAAAATTCTTATATAACAAATTTAACTACTCTAATAGAGTGATTCTCTTAGTTGAGGTATGCTATATAAATATTCAGTACATAGAAGAAAATTAACAATACTTGTAGTGTGAAAAAATGGGCCACTAATTGAATTATATGAGTAGTTTCTACTGGATTATGTAATATTTAATTTCGTTTAACTATAATCATTCACAATAATGATATATATCATGAGTTAATATGGATAAAAGTCCTGATATAGAGTCATAAGAAACTAACAAGTGGAAATTACCCCACCTAAGAAAAAAGTCGACTGATTATTTATAACTGAGAAAAAATACTATAATTTTGTTACTATGGTGGGACCTTTGATTATTTCCCTATACAGTTATCTATTAATTTTTGGATTTTTTATTGTTTCATTCCATTACAATTCCCTATGAAGTAAACTTGCTATGATTACTATTAATGATAACACCTTGCTCCCTCATAATTAAAACAACATTACGAGTGAAGTCTGTACGATGATTTAAGTGTCCATACCATTTGATATTCATTATAAAATTTAAATTATCATGTTATTTATTGGTCTTATATATTAATAAATATGATATAATTTTTCAGATTGATTTTATTATAGAGTGCTTTGTTAAAATTATATATTATTGTTTAATATTACACATTTCTTCACTAGATATGGTTGGGTTTAAATTTTTAAGTGAATGATATAGATATAAATATATAGATGGATACAATATTCAATACATTAGATTTTTCTATTTTCAGTATATAGGTTTTATTTTTCAATATACATAGTGTAACAACCCTGGTTTGAGGTATGTAGCCTTTTTATGCCTTTTTAGGTGTTTAAAGTGCTTGGTACGAGTTGGGAAGAGGTTGGGAGAGTTTGGAATGGTTTCGAATAAGTTTGGAGTCTTTTCATAGGGCACATGGTTTGAACACCGTTAGGGGAAACCATGCGGGTTCTCCTGTAAACCATGTATGGGGAGGCAATAGTCTTCGTATAAACTTTTAATAGTTTCCAAAACCATGCGAGGAAACTGTGTGGACCCCCTCTCTTGAGGAAGTGTCTTGCACATGGTTAGCGCATGGTTTTCTGAACCGTTCTGGCTAACTGTGTGTCCACATAAAGGAAGGGCATTTAAATTCAGACTCCCTCGAGCTTGACCAATTTCACCCCAACCTTTGTCCCACTCAGGCCTCAATCAGTCTTTTCAGCTCTCAAAGCTTGGAGGTGCTTTCCCACTTGTTTTGGATGAAAATATAATGGGTTTCTTAGTGGATTGAAGGTAGTTCTTCCCAGGTAAGTCTCCATTCGCAATTCTTTGTGGTTTCTTCTAGATCTACGTCTCCCTCTCTCTCAATTTTCTAAATCTATACCCGATGAATGTATATCTAGAGTTTTTTCCTTTGGGTGTTGATTCTGTGTCTTGTGGATATTAGGTAAGGAGATCTAGAGTGGTTTTGGTTCTGTGCTTGCCAGATTTGGGGCGCGGTTTCTTGTTGGTCGATTTCTCCAAAACCCTAAAGGCAGGTGGCTTTTGACTCAACTCCACTTTGATAGAACAAGAATATTTTCCTATAATTAATTTTTGTAGCTTAAAATTAATTGAGTTTTGTTCTGAGATATTGGTTGGAAATCCCTTTGATGATGTTTTGGCAATTTTTTGGAAAAATGGGTTTTGTGGTGAAATGCACTTGTTGAGGTTTTAAAATAGATATTTTAAAATGGGTTGCTAGGATTGATTTGGGAAAATGTTTGATGAAAATGGTTTTCAATAAATATGTTGTTTTATTAAAATATTTCATTCCTAAAAATTGATTAAATGGTGATTTCAATAAATGGGTGCTTTATTGAAGTGAATTGTCATGTATTGGGAATGATGATATGCTTTTGTGTGGACTTAGTGCTTTGTGCATGTTAGGTGATTAAGTTTTAGGAATTGTGTGGATTGCATGGAAGTGGGTAGGAAGTACTACTATAAAAAGGGGAAGGATAGTGGATGCAAGGGACACCATCAAAGGATAAATCAGTGGGAATCACCACTAGTTGGGAATGGGTGAATCAGTTGGATGGAATCTTCACCGTTTTGGTTGCCATGTTGTGTGATGTTTGTAAGATGTATTTTTTTCTGATAATATGGAATGGTGAATTTTCTTGTCGAATGGTTTATTTTATTTCCTATGTGTTGTGGACATTTGGGTTGAAATGGCTTGATAAGGAGTGTTTGGCTTGTTGTAAGTTGTTGCACAGTTGATTGTTTTGTATAAATTGTTTTATATAAATATTGTAATAGCTTTATCCTAGTGGCATATGTAGGGAAGACTGTTTGGTAAATCATTTTGAGTACTAGTAATCACCCCTACTTTGGAAATTTTCTTCTTTTGCCGATGTTGTATTCCGAGACACATGTAAAGGTAAAACATCTCTTTGTCGGTGGCGCTTGGTGATTCTTGGGAGATGTGTTGGTGCTTGGAGCATGGAGGTTAGTTTGGAGCTATGGAATGTGTCTTGGTTTATTTTGGGGTCTCTTATTTAGTCTTCCTTCTGGTACTCTGATATTTTTTTGGGTTGTATTTTGGATTAGATGGTTGTATTTTGGTAATGTATGAGCATGGTTGGTTTGTTGACATGCATCATATAGTTGTGAATTGTTTGGTTGGTTATATTTTTGTAAAGGGAAATTCATTAACCAATTTATTCTAGAAGCCCTTCGCATTTATTTCCAGCCATTGGAACCTTGGGAACATAACTTAAGGACAAGTAACATTTCACCTCCCTCTCAAGCCAATGAGAAGGTGCATAATGTTACAAGTGGTATCGGTTCGTTTAGTCCATGGCGTTCAATTGAGAAAAATTGTTTGATCTTTTAGCATTGATTGTTGGCCTTTGTGTTGACATTCATACATGGTGTATTCCATGATTCAGGATGGTAGAAAGGCATAGGATTGTGAAAACAAGGAATGTATAGCATAAAAGGACTTAGATAGCCCTTTTATACTAAACATCATGTTACAAGGGAGTTGGGTACATAAGTGTTTGGAGACACTTATAGGCATTGGATATCACATTGTCGTGAGTGTATCTAATGAGATGTCCACGACATGGATGGTAGAAATGACTTGAAAAAGGGATTCATATTTCATTAAGGTATTATTATCTACGGTTTATATGAATGTGTGGATTTTAAAAATATGAATGGGGTTTCAAAAAAGAAGGATTAGAAACATGGGAATTTGTGGTATTTTGTAAATGGTTCAATTTTCAAAACAAGGTGTATTTTTCAAAATGATGCAATATGGGTATTGTAAACTATGGAAATCCTTATTGTGGTAGTTGTTTTGTAATTGAACTTGGAAATTTTATTCTCTTTCTTATTAGGGGAGTGAGACTTATGGTTTTTTTATTGATTGAAATGGAACAAGGTCGACATCGTAGAGACCAATCTAAGGAGTCTGCTATGAATATAGTTGAAGTGAACCAAAATCTAGTGCATTATATTGTAAAATCTTTACTTTCTATGGAATGTGAGAATAATGCAGATGATCCATGGCATGTGGATCATGCATTTTAGTTTCAAAGGAAGAATCCACTCATGGTTAGGGTTGATTCGGAGCCAGAAAGGGATAAGGTGTGGCTGAATAGACTGAATAGGATATTTGACTTTTTGGGAATGTCGACAGAGCATAAAGTGATGTTAGCCTTGTATATGATAGAAGATATTACCCATCAGTGTTGAGATCTTGTTCTTCCATGCTGGGACAGACCAAAGTGTGACATGAGAGGGGTTTGAAGACGTTTTTAATACACAATTCTACCATTATAGGTTCTGAATTTAGAATATAATGGATTTCATTAGTTTGAACAAGGGAAAATGGGAGTAATGGGATATGAAGCTATTTTTATGAACCTAGAGAGGATTTCACCTAAGGTAGGGGGTTGTACATCTTTGAAGTTATGAATATTTGAAGTTAGCATGAACCCAGAAATATTTTCCAAGATTTCGGTGATGTGTATGGATGATTACACAATATTGTTGAACCGAGCTACAATGGATGAGCAGGATCTTGTGGCGGCTACGGGTGGGGGAATTGTGATGGTACCCATGGGAAATTGTACGAAATCGAATGATGGGATTAAGAAGAATTGGGAAACATATTTCTAGGGAGGGAGCACGACTCATAATTTGACGGTAGGATCTGTGAATCTTCTTCTAAAGCCTCAGAGAAATTTGGGATATTTTTAGTATGGTTCTATGAGCCACATCAAGTGGGATTGTATGACACAACATCGAGCATATCATAATTGTATGTAAATGGGGAATCTGTAGTGTTATTATCAAAATTCTATGAGGTCGGGTGTATATGACACTCCTAAGGGGTCATAGGGGTCTTATGGCTCGATGGGATGGAGTCAACATCACACCTGTCACCAGTTGAGTAAATTAAGTCGTAGTGATTCTTGGAATACCACGATGCCTCATCAGGGTAATAAAGAGAAAAGTGTGTAACGACACGGAAATCCCGTGGAAATTTTATTTTAAATACATGGGAAGTTTAAGAGTCCGCAAAAATTTATGGCGCTTGATTCTGAGGCCCGGGGTGCTTGGAATCAATTTATGATGTTTTGTTCGGGTATGTTTAGTAAATGTACGTGTGGGAATTTATAACATTGGAACCGGTGCTCGGAACTGAAATCGGAGGGCATTATTGGACTCATATTCGCGGTATTCACTTAAGAAGACTTTCACCTCGACGACAGTTGGTCGAGAATAAAAGTTAGTTCTTGGATTTTTTTTAAAAATAATAATAAAATAAAGTGTACAACACATTATTTTATTTCAAACTACCATGTGAGTGACTGTTGGTTAGAACCTACACTTGGGAGTTGGAGGTGGGACCACTAGACTCTAACCTCATATGAGAGGTTATGGTGGCAGGGCCCACCCGATCATAACCTCTTGTGAGAGGTTATGACTTGGGGACCACACGAGACTTAACCAGCCCAATTAATGGAGGGGGAGAGGAAACCTATCAACCCCCTCAATTAATTTTATGTGTCAACGTAAAATTAATTACTTCCAATTTAATTTTATTTGTCAACATGAAATTAAAATGCTTCCAATTAATTTTATGTGTCAACATAAAATTAAAACTATCATTTAATTTTTTATGTCAACATAAAATTAATTATTGAAAATTAATTTTATGTTTCAAAATAAAATTAAATAAATATAATTGTTTTGTTATTGAATATTTATTTTCCTTCGTGGTTGAATTGGGGAAAGTCTGGGCTTTAGAGAATTTGGAGGACCTCTGGAAGAAAGCCTCTCCAACGAAGAACGCTTCCTCCACGAAGAACGCGAAGAACGCCGGAGATGTTTTTCTCTTCGACTTCCTTCCTCAAATCCTACTGATGTGGAGGGTCGTCAACAAGCCCGACATCCTCCATCATTTTCTCTCTTCTTGGGGCGTTCTATGACATGGCGATGACGTGATGATGACGAAGGTTCCAACGAAGAAGGAAGCGCTACCCACGACCTCATCGAACTGCGGCGCACCGATGCTTCTGGCCGAACACCGCCAGCCCGAGCAGTGCCCCGCCCGCCTACCCGCGGCCACCCGACACCCTGCTCGATGCTCGGACCACCTGCCCGCGGCCTCCCAGTGACATGCCGGGTGCGCGGCCCACCGGCCCCTGGCCTCCTGGTTCCCTTCCTGGCGCGTGGCCCCCCTACCCCCGCCCTCCCGGTGCCCTGCCCGGCGTGCGGCATGCCTACATGGGGCCTCTCAGTGCCCTGCCCGGTGCACGGTCTGCTAGACCGCGGCCCCCGCGGCTAGCCCGACGTCTTCCGTGCCCTACCCAGCTCCCTACACGGTGCACCCGCGGCCGGCTCGGTGTCCAGCCAGTCTGCCTGTGCCTCCCGTGCTCTGCCCGTAGCCTACCTGCACTCCGTGCGGCCTTCCCACTGGCCTCGTGACCGGCCCAACCTCTCGGGCCAAGTCACACGAGCATCGGCCCTTATGGCGCTGGCCGAACCGACCCTGACCTTGCAGCCAAGTCGCCAATATGGTGACCCCTAGGCTGAACTACACTCACAGTCCATTTGGTCGGGCCCAGCGGATCGGGCCAATCATAGCGGGCTGACCGGTTCGACCCAGACCAGGTTAGCCCAGACTGTGTTGGACTGAGTCAGTCTGACCATGTCGGACCGGACCCAGGCCCACTACATACCCCTACATTCTTGTGCCATAACATTGGCACCGGACGACCGTTTGACGAACCGTCAGTTGTGATGGTATTCTTGGAGTGCGACTATCCCTTTGAGTTTACCCCACAAGAGTTTAGGGTAATTTTTGAGATATGGTAAGGTTTGATCATACACGAATCCAATCGGGCCCCCATGACTAAAAAGATAAATACTCACATACCAGACGTCTGATTGACATACTGCCTATTGCACTGATTCCCCTATGATGAGACGGACCTTTGAGATACTTATTCCTGGGAATTGGTGGCAGTTGATGTGTCGAAACGTGTATTGAGGAGCGGACCCTCTCGGAATCGAGCGTACTTTGTGAAAGCCCTGCGGTTGGCTGTGCCCTGATGACTGTTCCTTTATCCTATGTGGGTCTAACATTTCTTACTTCTGTTCATGGATCCTGTGTGAGTCCGAAAGAATAACGGGTCTTGGATCCTATGTGGATCCAATAGCTTAGCTGGTCCTGGATCCTGTGTGGGTATGACATCTCCGACTACTATTCCTGAATCCTTTGTGGGTCCGACAATTCGAACTACTGGTCCGGGATCCTGTGTGGGTCCGACGACTTAGATGAATCAGTGACTTTATTTGATCATCTCTATCACTCTACAAAAGTTGTTTACCTATGTGAGCTGAGTCAGTGACTTCTGTGTTTTCCTCATTACTAATATGGGTTACTTGATTACTTAGGTATATATATGGTCATATATCTAATAAATTACTATCCGTTGATTTCATACTATGTGGTTTATCCTTGTTATATTTTGTGAGACCTTGAGGGTCTCGGGGTCCCTACTTAGTATCATTTTGTGCACCCCTTCACGGGCTATGCCTACACCTCATTGTGTTGTATGCAGACGACGGACAACACTGACGGAGGCTGAGAGCGCCAGGACTGGACGGTACCCGGAGGTGGACCTTATAATGAGACGGTAAATGGAGGAGTCTCACGGACGTGGATGACTGAGGGGGAAGTCTGTACCTACCCTTCATGTAGGATTCGTGGTGGACGATCCCGGAGCTGCTTCCACCTTTCAGTTGTTTTGTACCTTTTTAGTTGTACTTTTACTTTACATTTGGGCTTGTATTTACAACCCCTTTTACATTCCAACACTTAGTTTTTATACAGCTTTACTTATTTTTTACTTCCAACTTGTACTATATAGTGTGTTTTTTCAGTTTTTAAAGGCAACTCCTTCCCATTTTTTGGGATTTTACGCCTTTGGTGCTAGTTGCCTGCCCCTGGCCTATGGAAGGTGGGCTTGGGGTAGTTACGGCACAAGCCTCGGGGGTCGGGTTTTGTAAAATTTGTATCAAAGGCATCAGTTCTACCTCAGAACATAGGACTCAGATCTTTCTATCTATGAATCAATAGTGTTAAGGGTACTGAGTGTGGTTTTTAGTTTAGGGAGTCTAGTGTTGGTACGGCGGCCGAGGTATCCATACACCAGGACCCTAACTTTTGATTTCCGACTCAGTGCATAGAAACACTAATTGTGTGTTTGTTTTCAAGAGTTTTCTTATGATATCTTGAGTCAAATCACTAGGATTAACTTATTGATCATGGAACACCTGTTTAATTTCAAGATGCCTCTACACAGATAGCTAGATAGGGTTCCGAGAGTTGTACGAGATGGTATCCCACCGAGCGACGAGGCCTTAGTGTAGGGCCCCATCACAGTAGAGGCTCCAGTGGTACCACTACCCATTGGGCCACTGATACCACTAGCCCCAGCATGAGACGATGCATGCCACTTGAGCGCGCTGCACGAGTTCCAGTGCAAGATGCCACCCAAGATTAGGGGTGAGACAGACCCACAGGCAGTTGAGGATTGGCTGGAGGCTGTGGTGAGTGTCTTCATGCTAGTAGGGACACCAGCATACTTCATGGTAATCCTTGTCATGAGTCTCTTTCAGGCAGCAGTAGGCAGATGGTGGAGCCTGATGCTCCAGGTGCATGATGAGGCGACACTACCCTGGGCAGACATCGAGAGCTTGTTCCGGGCGGAGTTTTTCCCAGCCACCCAACGTGTGGTGCATATACAGGAGCTACTTAATCTATAGTAGGGAAACATGATAGTAGTACAATACTCACTGAGGTTCATCGACTTCTCGCACTACTCCACAAATATGGTGCGAGACCCTTTCATCAGGGCTCAGACCTTCGAGCTGGGGCTCAGGCAAGAGATCAGAGATGCATTGATATCCCTCAGTATCTCGACGCAGGCATGGGTGTTGGAGTGAGCCCTCTTTGTGGAGAGTTTCCATGCTCAGCAGTCACCAGCAGCGAGACCCACCGCTGGGAATCAAGTAGTGGAGTCTTCTGCCATAGGTAGTAGGCAGATGTCGCAGATGTCTAAGTGGACCAGAACATCTCGTGGATGACCTCAGGACACGAGTTCAGTTGTGTGGGGCACACATGACAGATCTATTCATGTGAGGAACATTCAATGTTTCTCATTCAGCGGGGAGTGTCGCATGGTTCGTGACTGTCCGACCTGCCGTACAGATGATCAGCAAATAGCCTAAGGACCACCGAGGCAGAGACATAGATTCAATTGAGTCGGTTCTCAAAGAATAGGCGGACGAGGTAGAGGAGATGGACATGCAGCTGGTGGTGGAAGATGATTCGAGGTGTTACCACCACCACCCCCGGGAGGTCCACCCCGACCACATGGAGCAGGTGGACAGGGGCGATCTCAGCTCCAAGTAGCTGAGGCATACAACCATGGCACTCCAAAGATGACATGAGGTAGGATTTGTGTCTACTCCACCTTAGCTGCTTTTCTTATAGACACATGTTCCAGTCACTCTTTAATTTCCACTGCACTTTTTCGGAGCTCAGAGATTTTGATGGAGCCGTTGGCTCGATTCATACGGATATAGACTCCTACAGAAGCAGACTCAATGATTAAGCACTAGTGCCAGCAATGTTATCTTACTCTAGGAGGTGAGAGCTTCGACTGGGATATCCTCGTAGTGGCGTCAAGGCCTTACGACGTAATCTTGGGTATGGACTAGTTATCTACATCTTATGCTCATATTGACTATATTAGGTGCGAATTGTGGTGTGTCCACATAGATGGGACCATGTTAACCTTAACTAGTTAGAAGGGAGCCTTTGTAGCCCAGGATTGACTTACTTGGAGGAGGGTGCAGCCGATCACCCATCAGTTGTCCAGCCTTACCCTCAGAGCAGTTGATGTGCAGATTCCAACTTCTCCTGTAGTGGTGGACCAGTACACAGATGTTTTCCCTGACGATGTTCCAGGACAACCTCCTCACAGAGAGGTGGACTTCTATATTGAACTATACTCTGGGACGACACCGATATCTAATCTATCATATCGTATGGCTCCCGCTGAGCTTCGTGAGTTGCAGGTACAGTAGGAGGAATTGTAGGAAAAGGGATTCATCTGGCCTAGTGTTTCTCCCTGGGCATCCCTGATTCTATTCTCCAAGAAGGCAGATGGGTGCTTGAGGATTTTTGTCAACTACGATCACCTGAACAAGGTGATGGTGAAGAACAAGCACCCACTATCGCTGATTGATGAACCCTTTGATCAGATGAAGGGAGAACTGTGGTTCTCGAAGTTAGTCCTCAGATCAGGCTATCACCAGCTCAATGTTTGAGATGACGATGTGAAGAAGACGACCTTCAGATGTTGGTACGTCCACTATGAGTTCATGGATAATCCCTTTGGCATAACCAATGCTCTAGAAGTGTTCATGGGACTCATGAATATGATCTTCCATCCTTACCTCGATCTCTTTTTCATAGTCTTCATCGATGACATTCTGATCTACTCGACCACTGAAGAGGGTCATGCCTACCATTTGTGGGTAGTACTGGACACACTCCGAGAGCACTAGCTTTATGGTGAGCTCTCAAAGTTCCAGTTATGGATCCGAGAGGTTCACTTTTTGGGACATGACATCTCGGAGGCCAGAGTAGCAGTGGATCCAGCGAAGATTAAAGTGGTACTTGCTTGGGAGCCACACATGTGTGTGACCGAGGTACAATGTTTACTGGGTTTGGCTAGTTACTAAAGGAGGTTCGTACCAGACTTCTCTAGAGTTTAATCAACACTATCAGCCTTTATGAAGAAGGGGAAACCCTTCTTGTAGTCTGAGAGATGCTAGAAAATCTTCTAGGAGCTGAGGTAGATGTTGACTAGTGCTCCCATATTGAGACATCCAGAGGAACGTGTAGGGAACGTAGTATACTACAACACATTAGTGAACAGACTCGGGTGTGTCCTGATGTAGGAGCGAGCTGTGATCACTTATGGTTATCGTTAGCTCAGACAACATGATCTGAACTACGTTGCCGATGAACTGGAGTTAGAATCAGTGGTCTTCTCCTTGAAGATGTGGTGACACTATTTGATGGGAAAACTTTTTACCTTGTACTATGATCACAAGGGTCTTAGGTATATCTTCTCTCAAAAGGACCAGAATATGAGATATTGGTGATGGATTGAGTTCCTCCAGGACTATGACTTCAAGATAGTTTATACTCTTGGGAAGGGGAACATTGTTGAAGATGCACTCAGCAGGAGGTCTAGTATACACATGCTAGGAGAGGCGACAGAGCAGCTGGCCACTTTGCAGATATCCTTTGTGGATAGACATGGATAATCCTTTCTAAAGTCTCTTACGGTCACTCCCCAACTCCTTTAGTGAGTCATGGAAACACAACATGGGGACACTGACTATGAGACATGACATGATCAGATATCCCCAGGGCAGGCACCTGACAGATTTTCTAAAGGTGGGGAGCACGTCATTTTCTTCAGAGGATGTACTATGGTGCCAGTGTCACTTCAGGAGGAATTGTTGAGGTAGTTCCATATGTCCCCTCTAGTGGTACATCCAGGACGGGATATGATGTACCAGGACCTTTGACGACAACACTGGTGGCCAGGTATGAAGAAGGCGGTAGCAGAGTTTGTCTCCCGATTCCTTACTTTCCAGCAAGTAAAGGCGGATCATTAGGTACCAAAAGGCTTGGTTTAGCCTTTAGAGGTCCCAGAGTGAAAGTGGTATGGGATATACATGGACTTTGTGATGGGTCTTCCACATACATCCTAGGGACATGACTTGATATGGGTGATCATTGACCAAATCTCCATGTTGGCCCACTTCCTACCGATCAGAGTGCACGGTTCAGTAGAGAGCTTGGGACGCAACTACGTGCAAGAGATTGTGAGAATACATGGAGTACGTTCTTCTATTTTCTCCGATAGTGACACACACATTACTTCTTGGAAATGGAAGGTGTTGTAGAAAGCATTCGGGATGCAACTTCATCTAAGCAGCGCCTTCCATCCACAAACGGATGATCAGACAGAGAGGAACATTCAGACCCTTGAGGTCATGTTGCGTTCTTGTGTCCTTGACTTTGGTCATATCTAGGAGGATCACTTACCTTTGGTGGATTATTCCTACAACAACACCTATCACTCCACCATCGGGATGACACCTTTTGAGGCGTTCTATGGTCGACCATGCAGATCACCAATGTGCTGGATAGACCCCGGGGAGTTAGCACTAGTGAGACCTGAGATGGTATGAGCTACCATAGAGAGGGTGCAGATAATCCAAGGGTGGATGAAGACTGCACAGAGCATGAAGAAGTCATATTCTAACAAGAGATAGAGACCTATATTGTTAGAGGATGGTGACCACGTCTTTCTATGGGTATCACCCCGATGAGGTTTACGGAGATTTGGAAGAGGTGGAATGTTATCTCATAAATTCATCGGACCCTTCCAGATCCTCATCAGAGAAGGCAAGGTGGATTACCACCAAGCTCTTCTACCTTAGTTGCACCGGGTGCACGATGTCATCCACGTATCCCAATTGAGGAGATACATGCATGACCCTTCACACATCATCGACCATGTGTAGCTAGATGTCGATGATGGGGAGACTTTTACAGAGGTTTTAGTGCAGAATGAGGATCGACAAGAGCGAGTATTATGTGGACAGTCGATTCCTCTGGTGTGTGTTTGCTGGCAGCATGAGAACCTCCAGGAGAGAACATGGGAGTGTGAGGCTAATATGTGTGCTTAGTACCCCCATTTGTTCCCTTAGTTTGAGTTATGTCTTACGAGGACGTAAAGTCCTAAGGTGGGGAGAATGTAAATACCCGAAAATCCCATGGAATTGTTTTTCAAAATACATGGGAATTTTATGAGTCCGAAAAAAATTACAGAGCTTGATTCTGAGGCCTGGAATCAATTTATGAAGTTTTGTTTGGGTACGTTCAGTATTCGTATGGGTGGGATTTTATAACATTTGAACCAGTGCTCAGAACTAAAATCTGAGGGCACTGTTGAACTCATAGCGCCGATATTCACTTAAGAAGACTTTCACCTCGACGAGAGTTGGTCGAAAATAAAAGTTAGTTTTTGACTTTTTATAAAAAAAATAATAATAAAATAAAGTGTACAACACTCTATTTTATTTTAAGATTCCATGTGAGGGATTGTTGGTTAGAACCTCCACATGGGAGTTAGAGGTGAGACCGCCACAACCTAACCTCCCATGAGAGGTTATGGTGGCGGGGCCCACCTGAGCGTATCCTCATATGAGAGGTTATAATGTGGGGAACACACGAGACATAACCTACCCAATTTAATGGAGAGGGAGAGGAAACCTCTCATCCCCTTCAATTAATGTTATGTGTTGATGTAAAATTAATTACTTCCAATTTAATTTAATTTGTCGACGTGAAATTAAAATGCGTCCAATTAAGTTTATGTTTCAACATAAAATTAATTGCACTCAAATTAATTTTATGTTTCAACATTAAATTAATAGCTGTTAATTAATTTTATGTGTCAATATAAATTAGATCATGCTAATTATTTTATTATTGGATATTTCATTTCCCTTATGGTGGAATTGGGGAACGTCATGGCTTTAGAAAATGAGGAGGATCTCTGGGAGAAATCCTCCCCAATGAATAATGCTTCCTCCACGAAGAACACGAAGAACACCGACGACGTTTTCCTCTTCATATTCCTTCCTCAAATCCTTCCGACGTGGAGCGTCGTCAACGAGCTGACGTACCTCTGGATTTGAGACGTGTAGTGGACGCTATGAACAACATCTTGTGAATCAAAGGTAGGGTGTTTATTACTTGTTGATGTTGTACCTTTTCCATACCTTCTTCAAAGGATAATAATGGATTAATGTGGACATACTATTGATTATCTTCTGCTCATGGTGAGCCAAATGATACCTTTCGTAAACGTGGAGGGTGAGAGACAACCAAACATGGCCTGACATCCTCCGTCGTTGTCTCTCTTCTTGTGGCATTATATAACATGGCGATGAGTTGATGACGATGAAGGCGACAACGACGAAGGCCACAATACATGCGGCCTCCACGAATCGTGCCGCCCACGCATCACACCGATACTTCCAGCGGAACACCGCCAGCCCGAGCGGCGCCCGTCCCGCCTACTTGAAGCCTCCCAGCGCATTACCCAGTGCGTGTCCTGCTTGGCTGTGGCCTCCCAGCAGGAAGCTTTCCTTGCTGCGGTCTCCCAGCGCCTTGCCTAGTGCGCGGCCCGCCTGCCCGCGGTAACCCGACGCCATGTACTGCGCGTGGCATGCCTGCCCACGACCCCTGCGGCCTGCCCGGCCCTTCCGTACCCTACCTAGTGCCCTACAAGGTGCACCCATGGCCTGCCCGACGTCCAGCCTGCCTCCCCGCACCCCGCATGCCTTGCCCGCGGCCTGCCCGCGCTCCGCGCGGCAGGCCCACTGGCCTCCGGACCGGCCCGACCTCCCGTGCTGAGTCGCTCATGCCACGCCCCTTACGGCACAGGCAGAACTGGCCCCGACCATCAGGCTGAGTCACCTACGTGGCGACCTCCGGGCCGAACCTCCCTCGCAGTCCGTTGGGCCGAGCCCAGACGACCATGCCAAACTTAGCGGGATAACCAGCCCAACGGGCCGGTTCTGACTCGGCGGGTCAGACCGGGTCGACCCAGAAAAGGTTGTCCCAGACTGGGTTGTGCTTAGTCGGTCTGACCGGGTCAGACCAGACTCATGCCCACTACTGACCCCAAAACTTCATGGGTCCTAATGTTGGCACCAGGTGCCAGTTTGAAGAACCATCAGTGGCACTAATATTCATGGAGTGCGATGATCCCTTTGAGTTTACCCCATAGGATTTCAGGTAATTTTTGAGATACGGTCAGGTTGGATCGTACATTAATCCAACCGGGCCCCTGGGAATAAATATCTAATATCTCAGAGACCGGGCGTCCGATTGACGTGCCGTCTGTTGCGTTGACACCCCAAGGACAAGATGGGCCTTTGATTTACTTCTTCACGAGACTTGGTGGAATTTGACGTGTCAACACTTGTCTTGAGAGGCGGACCCTCCCGGAATCGAGAGTCCTTTGTGAAAACCCTATAGCTGGCTACGCTGGGACCACTGTTCCTGGATCCTGCGTGGGTCCGACAGTTCTAACTTATGTTGCTTGATCATGTGTGGGTCCGACAAAATAGCTGGTCTAGGATCCTGTGTGGGTCTGAAAACATAGCTGGTCATGGATCCTGTGTGGGTCCGATAGCTCTGAATACTATTCCTAGATCCTGTGCGGGTCTGACTGCTCCAACTAATGGTCCCAGGTATTATGTGGGTCTGACAACTTAGATGAATCAGTGACTATATATGATCATCTCTATCTATCTGCAAAATTTTTTTTCATGAGTGAGCTGAGTTAGTGATTTCTGTGTTTTCCTCATGATTGATATGGTTTACTTGATAACTTATGTATATGTAAGGTAATATTCCAATGTAATGACAATATGATTATTTCATACTTTGTGGTTTATCCTTGTTGGATTTTGTGAGACCTTGAGGGTCTCAGGATCCCTACTGAGTATCATTATACTCACCCCTACATGGGCTATTCCCACACCTCATTGTGTTGAATGCAGATGATGGACATCACTGACGGTGCCTCAGAGCTCCTGGACTGGACGGTTCTTGGAGGTGGACCTTTCGATGTGATGATACACAGAGAAGTCTGATGGATGTGGAGTGTTGAGGAGGCGGGATATAACTACCCTTAAGTTAAGATCCATGTTGGACGATCCAGGAGCTACTTCCACCTTTTAGTTTCTTTTCCCTTTTTATTTCTACTTGTACATTATATTTGGGCTTGTATTTCCGGCCCCTTTTACTTTCTATCACTTCTTTTGTATACAGCTTTACTTAGTGTTTACTTTTAGATCGTACTCTTTTGTGTGTTTTTTCTATTTATAAATACAATGCCTTCATAGTTTTTAGGTATTTCACTCCTTTGGTGCACGTCACCAGCCCCTGGCCTATGGAAGGCGGGCATGGGGTAGTCACGACATGGGCCCCGGGGGTCAGTTCATGACAGAGTGTGGCAAGTAAGCAGTTGTTTGAAGCTGAGTAGTTGATGATGGATGATCAGTCAGGACCAACCAGGGAGCGAGGTATAGATCTTTTAAATTCCACTATGATGAAATTTTTTTTGATATAGGTGGTTCCCATTACTTTATTTCTTCTTACCTCATAGTTTTTTAGCTTTAACTGTGTAAATAATGCATATGGTTTTCAAAAATTCAATCTAATCTGGGTGAAAAAGAGTGTTGAGCCATCCTGTGTAAATAATGTCGTGTTGTGCTGGATAAGGTTGAGTTGACTTGATAAGTTTTTGTGATTGAGATGGATGTGTATGATATAATATTTTTAATGGATTGGTTTACAATGTTTAAGGCTCACATCGATTTATACACTTGAACTATTAGTTTTGTGATGAAGGATGGCATTATACATCTCTTGAGAGGGGAGAAAAGTGCAAAGTTGGGTGAAATAAATTTTTTGGCACCAACTATTGGCACAATGTTATATCAGTTGGCAGCTTTGTCACTAGCATCATTGGAAGGTGTTGAGAAGAGAGTTTTTCATCTATTTTGGATCAATTTATGGATTTATTTCTTGATGAATTCTCTAGGTTCCCAACCTTGAGAGAAGTAAAGTTTACAATTTATCTACTTATAGGGACCATTCCTATCCAATATCCATCTTATGAAATGTCACTAGTATAATTGCGATAATTAAAGGTGGTGTTTGAAGAGTTATAAAACAAAGCGTTCATCTGGCCTAGCACATCTCCATGGGGAGCACCCGTTTTGTTTGTGAAAATGGTGGATGGAACCTTGCGGTTTTGTGTTGATCATCATGGAATTATTCAAGTTACAATAAAGAACCAATATCCACTTCCACAAATTAGAGATTTCATTGACTATTTTAGGTGAGATGAATGGTTCTGTATGATTGAATTTAGGTTAGGGTATCTCCAATTACGGTTGAGGAAGGAGGATATCCTAGAAACAGCTTTTAGAAGTAGTTATGGCCATTACGAGTATGTGGTTATGCCCTTTGGTCTAGTGAATACAGCAACGATGTCCATGGAATTGATGAATTTGATATTTTAGAGATATTTGGATTTTTTTTGCGGTGGTATTTGTTGATGATATACTGGTGTATTTAGGGACAAGGGTGGAGCATGAGCGGCACGTGGGGATAGTGTTGGGGATCTTGAGGGATCATCAGTTGTATGAATATGTTTCAAATTGTGACTTTTTTATACATGAGGTTCATTTATTTGGCCATGTTATATATGAGAGTGGTGTTTCTATTTGACCCAGAAATTATAGTGGCGGTTATCTCATGGAAACTGCCAAAGAACATTTTCGAGATATGGAGTTTACTTGGTATAGATAAGAATTATTGAAATTTTGTTTGTGATTTATCAAGATTGGATTCTCTGATGACAGCTTAGATAAGGAAGAATATATCATTTAAATTGGATGAGCAATGCTATAATTTCATTAGAGAGTTAAAGGGTTGCCACACATCAACACCAATCATGGTTTTTCTAGAACCACAGAATGGGTAAGTGGTGTATTGTGACGCATTAAGATCCGGTTTGGGGTATGTTCTCAGTTAAGGGGATCACGTGGTTTCATATGGATCAATATAGATGAGGATTCATGAGAATAACTACCCAAAACATGATTTTATGTTGGAAGTAGTGGTTCATGCTTTAAAAATTTGGAATCATTATCTCTTCAGTGATAAATTTATACTGTTTACCAATCAAAATAACTGAAAGAATATATTTTCACAAAGAGATTTGAACATGAGGAAAAGGTGATAGATTAACTATCTTCAAACGTATGATTTTGACATAATGTACACATTGGGTAAAGGAAATGTGTTGGAAGATGAATTAAGTATGAGATAATATGCTCAAGTGGTGAAACAAGTATCAAATTAGTGGTAGTTGATGCCATTCATAGTCGAAATGTAGTTGGAATGTGAAGATCCGGCTGACTGAGCAGTCTTATTTCTGGTTTTATTGGTTCTTGACTTGGTTGGTTTGGTTTAAGAGTCATATACATCTAATTTTGAATGTATAGAAATAAGGTCGAAACTCTTTGGCGAGGAGACCATTCGGAGATATAAACTGAATGAGAAATCATTATTGCATTTTCGGAAACGAATGGTGGTACTAGAGGCATGTTGGGAGGAACTAATCATGGTTTAACATTATTCCAGATGGGCTTTCCATCTTGGAATTTAGAAAATGTATAAGGCATTGAAGGCACAATTTTGGATGGCTGGTATGAAAATGGATGTGGCCGATTTTGTTTCAACATGCTTGACTTGTCAGCATGTTGAGGTAGAGCATCAATGGACTGTAGGCATGTTACAGTTATTACATATCCCAATGTTGTAATGGGAGGAGATAGAAATATATTTTTTATGGGTCTCCCATGAATGGTTCAGAAGCATGATTCCATATGGGTGATTGTGGATCAGCTCACAAAATAGCCCCATTCCATCTCGATTCGGGATTCTCATATGGTGGAGGATCTACAAAAAATATATCTTTAGGAGGTGGTAAGGATGAATGGTGTTCTTGTTTTGACAGTAATAGATAGAGATACAAGGATCAAATATCATTTTTGTAAATCATTACAAAAAATCTTTTGGACATAGTTGACGATGAGCGCGCCATATCATCCTCAGAAAGATGGGTAATCCAAGAGGATGATACAAATTTTGTAGGATATGTTAGGGCTTGTATTATGGATTTAGATGGTTCATGGGATGAGAAGTTACAATTGGTTTAGTTCTTCTATAATAAAACTTATCAGGCCTCAATACAAATGGATCCATTTGAGTCTTTGTATGGGCATCCTTGTTGTTCTCCATAATGTGGGGTAGAAAGAGGAAAGACTTTGATGAAGGGACCAGGCAATGTCTAAGA
Source organism: Viscum album (assembly GCA_963277665.1). NCBI lineage: Eukaryota > Viridiplantae > Streptophyta > Magnoliopsida > Santalales > Viscaceae > Viscum > Viscum album. The sequence goes on from OY728159.1 coordinate 1,226,113,956, forward strand.
GACTATGGAGAAAATAATTTTGATCAGGAAGAGTATGGAGAGAGTTGAAAGTCGTTAGAAATTTTATTCATACCATTTTTGACAACCATTGTCTTTTCGGGTTGGTTACCATGTGTTTCTAGAATCTCTCATAGGTTAGGACATCATCTGTTTATGAAGAAAGGTAAGTTATATCTGAGGTATATTGGGCCTTTTGAAATACTTGATCATATTAGAGAGGTGGCTTATTTTTTAGCTTTTACCCTGGGGTTTAGTGTGATTAAAAACGTTTTTCATGTGTCACGGTTAAAAATTATCAGCTGGATTATGACCACGTGATTCGTTGGGATCATGTCGAGCCAGAACCAGATGATTCCTTAGTGCATGTTCCAGTGCTGATTATGTATAGGCAAGAGAATGAATTTTGTGGTAAAAATATTGTTTTAGTTCTGGTTTTGTGTCATCATGGCCAGATTAAATAGGAGACATGGGATCGGGAGAAATAAATGGTCGGGCAATGGCTCAAGCTCTTTCGGAAAAGAAATGGTTAACTAATTTCAGAGGAAAACATTTTCAATAGTGGGTAGAATGTAGCACCCCGGTTTTTAGGAATGCATATTTTTTATTTATTTTTTATGTGTTTAAAGTTCAAGTGATGAGTTGGAATGTGGTTGGGAGAGTTTGGAATGGTTTTGAATAAGTTTGGAGTATTTTATAAGGGCGCATAATTTGACCACATTTAGGGGAAACCGTGCGGGTACTCCAGAAAACCGTGTAGGGGAGATACTAGGCTTCACATGACATGCACATGTTTTTTCAAACTGTGCGAGGCAATCGTGTGGACACCCTCTCTCAAGGAAGTGGCTTCTTCATAGTTAGAGCACGTTTTTACAAACCATGTGGGCTAACCATGCATCCACTTAAAGGAAGGGTTTTTAAATTCAGGCTCCCTTGGGAATAACCTATTTCTCTCCAAACTCCCTCCCACTCGATCCTCACTCGAGATTTTATGTTCTGAAAAGTAGGAGGCACTCTCCAACACATTTTGGGAGAAAATTGAAGGGGTCTCATGGTTGATTAAAGGAGTTTCTTCTCGTGTAAGTCTCCCATTGTGGATCTTTTTGGTTTACTCAAGATCTACATATACCTCTCTCTATCTCTCTTAGTTTTCAAGATCTACACCTATTTCATGTTGATCTATAGTTCATGTTTCTATGGGTTTAAATTATATGGATTTTGGATATTAGGTAATGGGATCTACAATGGTTTATGTGGTGTGTTTACCGAATTTGGGATGAGGTTGCTTGCGGGTCTATTTAACCGAAACCCTAAAGGGAGCTAACTTCTCACTCGACTCAACATTTCTAGAACATGATGATTTATTCCAATTATATTTTGTTGCTTAAAATTAAATTTTTTTAATGTACAAAATTGGGTTTAAATCCCTTTGGTGATGGTTTGGGGATATTTGGGAAATGGGGTTTTGTTGTGAAATGCTCTTGTTGTGGATTTTAAAATGGAGATTTTAATATGGGTTTTTGGGATTGATTTTGGAAAATGGTTGATGAAAATGGTTTTCAATATTGATGTTGTTTTATTGAAATATCTATTGTCATGGAAAACAATTAAATGGTTATTTAATTAAATGGGTGATTTATTGAATTGAATTTTCATGTGATGGGAATGAAAATGTGCTTTTGTGCGGCCTTGGTGATTTGTGATTATCTGTTTGTTAAGTGTTATGGATTTTGTGGATTGTGTGGATGTGGGATGGATGTACCACTATACTAAGGGAATGGATAGTGGATGGAAGGGCCACCATCAAAGGATAAGCAGGCAGGAAACACCACTAGTTTGGAATGGGTGAATGGATTGGACGGAAGATCCACCGTTTTGGTTGCCTTGTTGTGTGTTGTTTTCATGATGGAATTTGTTGTGCTAATGTGGAATGGTGAATTGTCCTGTGGCATGGTTTCTTGGATTTTCTATGTATTGTGGGCATATGGGTCGAAATGGATTGATAAAGATTGTTTGTCTTTTTGTATGTTGTTTCACTATTGACTATTTTATATAAAATATTTTATATAAATTTGCTAATAGTTTTATCCTAGTGTTGTGTGTTTGTAAGTCATTTGGGGAAATCCTACCGATTAATAGTACTCACCCACTACATTGGAACTTTGTTCATTTTGTAGATGTCATATTCTAGGACACAGGTAAAGTTAAAGCATCTCATTGTTTATGGAACATGGTGATGCTTGGGACATGTTTTGGTGCTTAGACCATGGAGAATGGTGTGTAGCTGGGGAGTGCGTCTTGGTTTATTTTGGGGTCTCTTGTTTAGTCTTCCACATAGAACTCTGATATTTTTTTGGGTTGTATTATGGATTAGTCAGTTTTATTTTTGTAATGTATGATTTTGGATGGTTTGTGGACATGCATCATAGAGTTAGGGATTGTTTGTTTGGATATATTTTTCTTAATGGAAAATTGTTCCCCAATATATTCTCAGAGCCCTTGGAATTTTTTTCCAGCCTTTAGCATCTCGAGAACATCACTTAACGATAGTTAACATTCCTTTAACCTATAAATCCAATGATATGGGGTGACATGTGAGACATAGATATATATACCAACAAATCAAATAGTAGTAGTTAGCGGGTTTCCTAATAATGTTTCTTGTGATTTATAAAGAATTATCACTAAAATGAGTTGTGGAAATTTTATTAATATTTTTCATAGATCTATTTTGATTTATGTACCTTTATACTATATAGCACTTGTTGTGTTTTGGGAACTAAATATCGTGTTTATATAATTTTAATATTAAGGATTTATTTAGAACTTTTACATTGTGTTTCATATGTATTATTTTATAAGAATGATAGAGGCCACAAATAGTCATATATTTCATAAAAAGAAAGGAATTAGGTGTTGATACATAATAAATATACTTTATCCTATATCTATAGAATATTTTATAAGTTAGAAAGAGACTATTGGATTTAAAAAAATGAACACTAATTTTAATATCATTAAATAAGGTTAAGAGAAAAAAGCCTATCAAAGACATATTCTCAATACTATTATAGAAATTAAAACATTTTTATGATTCAGTTTATCATTATTAAGGAAATTATATTATTCATGTTTTTAATAATTGAATCATATAAAAGTACTTAGATACATTTTAAGAAGTTTTTTTGGATTAGTTTCCCTTATTAAAAATTAAATATATATCATCAGAGATATATAATGTTTTTTTAGATGTATTTCATGATTATATGTTTCATGAAAAGTTCCGATAATACACCATATGGATTTAGATGGTTAGGTTTATTAAAGTTTTTGTATAATATAAAATAATTTACTATAGAACTTGTTAAGCTAATGGTATTAATGTATTTGAAATTTCATATGAATAGATTTATATCATTAACCATTCTTGGAATGACTTATTATTAATATATATTTAATTTGGATTTACCATTGAAGGATTTTAGCTGGAAAGGGTAAAATTTTAAATAGATTGAGAAATTTTATAGTTAAACTGAACAATTTATGTGAATAATACCTTTTTATCATGTTATTATTATTATAGAGTAGGGTAATAATTATAAATTGTATTTTGATTCTTCAAGAGCAGGTTTTGGGTGTGTTCTTATGTATAGAGATAAATTCAGGACATATTACTTAATATATTAAAAATTACATGAGAATAGAAATCTTATAAATGAGATGGATTTAACTAAAACGGTTAATTCAAAAAAGATTTTGAGGTTTTATCTCTTTAGTGAGAGGTTCAAAATTTATATCGATCATAATATTTAAACATATATCATCATTATATTAGATCATATCTTGAGGTAGTAAATTTTGATATATAATTCATAAAAAATTATTTGAACAAATATATGAACTAAGAAAGTGAAATTGTGTATCTAGTTCATTGAGTTGGATTAATTTGTCTCACACAATTTAGGGTACTAAAGAGTAATTATTGTTGACGGGAATCCTAAAAAATTTCCATTTTAAGATGAATGAAAATGAGAAAAGTGGCATTATTTTCAATTTTAATAAAAAATATATATTTTTTAAAACATATTAAAGAGTTACATTAATAAAAATCAGAGTATAATAGAATGGTAGACACATTACATTATTGGCGAGATCTTTGTCAAGTATAAAATTTGACTCGTTATTTCAAAGAATGTGTGGTAGTAATAATAATTTTGAAGATAGAAGTTATAAATATAATTTATTATTATAGTTGGGTATCAATCCAAGGATAAAATAGTTATAACATGTTTCGTATGTTTTTTAAATGTCTAGATCAAAATTAAATGATTTGATTATTTTTTAGGATGTTTGGAATACGAGTAGGTGAATGTAGATCATCGAGAACAATATGGGTTGTTAAAACCATTACCAAAAGAAGCATGAATATTGGAATAAATTTTCATAGACTTATGGGTGGTATAAAATATATTAGAATTTATTTTTCAAACTATTTATGTTGTGGTTGAAAATTTCACAATGTATTCTTGCTTCTTACCTATCTAAGAGACATTCTTTGTTATGTATCATGGATGGATATATATCAAAATATCATTAAAATTAATGTACTTTTGAATTCCATTTTTTAAAATAATGGAATTTACTTTACATAAATATTTTAAATGGGACAACTGAATTATATAAGTACTCATTTTATTATTAGTATAAACAACCCCCCTTAAGAAAATTATTTGTAACACAAATTTGATAGGATATGGTTTTGGAATGCATGATTGTTGTTAGAACATATTTAGAAGATAATTTAAATTTTGTGGTATTTTCCAAGATGAATTGTTATAAATCATCAAACCATATTTAATATTTTTATGATTTATATAAGTGGAATTTTATATTACCATTATTTGTGTAAGAAACTAGTGAAATGTTATTTTTTTTTGTATTTATTGGGGTGCAAGTGGAAATGTATTAAATTTGTGTAACGATAAAGAATATAAAGAATGTAAACATTTTAAAAAATCATATCTTGAATGATAATGACGAAAATTTGTGTTTAGACACAGTGAATAAGAAATTTTATTTCCTATCTTCATTATTATGAAATTAAAAATATGAAAAATAAAAGAAATCATTTATAAGGAATATAGAAACTTTTGAGAAGGTCATGAAAATTAATGGAGTAACATCTATGATTATTTTACATTGATGATATGAAGAATTTTTTTAAATTATATATATATATTTATATATAATATACCGATGAGATTAATCAAATGTTCCCAATTTGAATTTTGTGGACATAAAATCATATATTAATATTTGTTGGAAGGAATGTAAACATTTTTTTGTCATCATGAAACTGGATTAATTGGAATGTATGGTACCTGAACATTGTATATTAGAGCTAGTGTCTACATTATTTTATTGGAATAATATACAAGGAATTACATTCTGAAGGACCAAATAGTGTAATAGTATTGATAAAAAAGATACATAATTGAATCAGAAACACATTTGAAAACATAAAATACACAACATGTTTTATTTTTTAACACCATAATTCACCATATATTATCACATCATATCAATCAAAAAAACATCATTGTTTCCTCGGAAAATAATAAATAAGAAGGGGTGAGCTCAGATTCTCTATATGGGTAAGCTTATAATGGATCCTATAATGAACCAATAAGAATAATAAATACGCAAGGTAATTAAGTGAAACAAATGAATTAAAAAAAACATGAGGGTAATATGGATATAATAAAATATGATCAAATAAATCCATAACTAATTATAGGATCTTGGAATATATCCTTGGAAACTAATACTTGTTAAAGATTCACATGGACATGAATAACTAATCTCATAAGTAGGGAATGCATAATATTATACATCCTAAATATATTTTCATCACCTTTCATAATATAGTTTAAAATTATGGGTAAAAATATTTATAATTTGGATAACATATATTTCTCTTGAGGCCAATTGATTCATCTAGAGGGGATCTATAACTACACCAAATAAATCACATATTAATTTCAATATATTACTCATATAAAATGGGTGAAACGTATTCCACATAAACCTTAAAAATGAAATTATTACATAAAAATTTTAATACATACATCAATAAAATAAAAATAATCATAAACAATGTAGATTAATATGGTGAATGGTAATAAAAGTTTACATCCTCACTAAAAATGACCATTTACCATACAAAGAATGAAAAAGGTTTATATCTATATAACAAACCCCCATTTTATCATTAATACAAAAATGGGTTGATGTTGTTGTTTAATATTTATATCATAATAAAGTTATTAAATATTTTTTGGAGAAAAATAAACTTTTCACTTTGATAATATCTTGATTTAAATTAAAAGATCACAATTTTTTTTAAAATAATTTTATTTCTAAATAACCTTTAAAATTTAAAAATTAATATTAAAAAATTTATTAGTCATGATGGAAATAATCTATATTCCTGCAATAGATGTTAAGAAAAATATTCCATTCACATATCTGGTAAAATCCAAATATGGCTTGTTTGGAAATGACATGTAAATTCCCTTATATATTTTTATTGTAAAAATTAAATAATGGGTAAAAAATTACTAAAAAAATAATTTAATTATTTTTAAAAACAATCTATGAAAACACATTTATAAAAAATAGATTTTTATTGAAAATTATTTTTGGACATAAGAGATAAATAATCTGGAATATTGTTAAAAATAATTTTTTAGTCATTTTATGTACCAATGTGTTGAAAAATTGTACCATTACACTTAAATTTCATGAATAATAATAGTATATGGAATATTTTTTGTTTTATTCAGAGTAATGAAATATAATTCTCCAAAGGGATACTTAAACAAAAGTAATCTGGAATAATGATGATATCAAAAAATAAACCATTAACACTTTGATAACTTTTGAATCATAAGCCCCATGAAAGAAATAAATTAAAATTAAACATAGTATACCATGAAGATAAATATATTAATAACATAATATATTCCTTTTATAATTATATAAAATCTAAAAAAAATAGTTGGTGAATATTTCATATGTACTATAGAAGTAAATGTGAGATGAGAGACCCTTACCTTTGGTTTAAATCCCTTTGTATGTGTCTTAACAAAACATATAAAAAATATAGTTTTATTTTAAATATATATTAGAAACATAAAAATATATTTCAGACCATATATTATCCTATTAAATCATTTTTCCACATTGTTTAATAATATTTCATTATTTTCATTGTTTTGGGTGTCAATTGCCTTGTATTCTCATGCATGTATTGTCATGAATGTTATTGTTCTCAAACATATGATATTGTATAATAATAATCAGAATTATATAAATGTTTTAAATAATATTTTAATTTATTATATACATATTTATAACCATTATTTATTGTTTTACATAGAAAATGAACTGCATCACATTTTGGAGATGTTAGGCCATACACATATTTGAGAGACAATATCATTTCCTTAAAATGTTAATGTTTGAGGAAGTGTATGATATATTAGTTCTATAAAATTCATATAATGTATTATATATCATATATAATTAGTAAATTTATCATTATTACTTTTTCTTTAAAATTCTATCTCAAAACCAAATCAGATCACTTCGTGAGGTGGTAGTCCACCGTACACAAAAGAATCATTAACTTAATTTAAATGAAATGTAACGTAAGATTTTATATGTGATATTATTACCCTAGTAGGATAATTATATCAGATATATATATATATATTAAATTTATCATTAAATCAAACTGTGATAAGAGTTGATGTAAATTAGTTACTAATGATCATGACGCAATAGTATCATAAAAGAAATTTTAATGATTTTGTTTCCCATTTTGATGAATGTGGAGATTGATAAATACACTTCCATCAACATAATAAAATATTATTATATAGTAAAAAATTGTGTTACTATAATTGAAGAGTTATTAAATAATTTAAAGTTGTAAAGGAATAATGAAAAATAATGAAGGTAGTTAATACTATTACCTTCTTTTATAAAAATATACATTGGATCACTTCTTAAGAACCCCAAGGTTTATGTTATAGGATGAACAGAAGATATAGAATGTGGATAATTAATTTTATGAGTGATTATGGTCTGTGATTGGGAAAAAATGTCTTTAGATGTTTCAAGAAGTTATGGGAGTGATTTTCCTTTTATAATTTATGAGGAGTGGAATTTTTGCAATGCCAAAAAGAATTAAATGATGGGAATTAACTCTCACCTGAAGTGGAACCAAAATTGATAATTAATGGGGTGCATAGTTGATATGTTCGAGCCACTACTCCACCTAAATGTTTTTTTGACATGTTGTTCCATATCATCTTGGTTTCCTTACTTTTACTATTTTAGTTTTTCACTTCTGTAACTAGTGTTTTATACATGTTAATTTATACATTATAAAATAAAAAAGGTGAGAATAATTAGATAATTTTTACCCATGGATTATAAATACTAATACAAATTTTACAAATAAATACATTATGTTTGTCAAAAATTAATTTTAACAGAAGGGCATGTCATGTGTAAAAACACCTTTTTAACATTAAGTGTGATAACACAATTGTTACTATTTAGGTTTCAATGTAGTCATTATAAAAAAAATTTCCATGAATTGACCATAGTTTATATTTATAAAAAAATAATATTTTTGAAGTATATATTATATTTTTATTATTAAAAAATTTAGTAAAATATTATTTATCATAAAATAACATTAATGTCTATTTTGAAATTATTTATTTTTTTCAAAAAAAAATGTTAAGAAAATGATTGATTTCAAATACATTTTTTAAAAACCTGTATAACAGATATATTTGTCTACCAAATTAATTTTACACAATAATTCTATAATATTGGTGTATCACATAATATTTTCTTTTGAATGCGATTTTATAATTTCAAAATTTTTGAGTGTTACATTCAATGCCATTAAATAAATTGAGTCCTCACAATTTATTCTTGATCTTGGTAATAAGGGGTTTGAAATTTGAAAATAAATTTGTGAGAAACCGAAATAAAATAATGATCAATGAAAATTCATCTTGATATGAGAGAAAGGTAAGTACATACGACAAATAATAAGGATTCCAATTTAGATCACATTTGTGGGAAATGAATACATGGACATAGAAGAGATTATTAATTCATATTAATTAATAAATTTTGGTAGAGTTAATTGGTCATAATTAAGTAAATAATTAATATATAGTCAAGGAACATAGAAAAAAAATCATTGATGGCTTAATATACCATTTGATTCATCAGAATTGGATGTACTATGATAAAATATTTTCTTAATGATCCTTTTATTATAGTTAAGGCATTTTGTTACCATTATGGAAGAGAACACCATAAAATATTCAAAAAAATTTCATCCTATGGTTTTTCTATAATGAATTAAAACCTTATCACTTACTCCAAGAAATTAATATAAAATTAGAATTTTTAAATTCTTGATGAAATAAAATTAAAAATTAATGGATCCTTACACTAATAAAAGAATGAAAATTCATTCCCCATGCCTCTATATATTTTCCAAAACCAAAATGGTTTGCACATTTTATCCAATAACACTCTATGTTAAAAATAATATATTCCCCAAATATTTGACCATATGATTCTTCGAAAATTATTCCGACAAAATTGTATGTCCAAAACTTTATAAGGGAGGTCACTAAATCAAAAATATATTCCATAGACAATATAAAACGGTTCATAATTTCCCACTACAAATATGTGAATACCTTGATCACCATAAATACTTAATGAAAAAATGACGGATTCCAAAAATATAATCTTAGGGTTTCAAATATATTATATATATTTGAGGATGTAGTAAACTCCAGAAAAGATTAAATAGACCATATAATAACTAACCTATTTCATGTACTCCAACACAATTCCATAAACCTCTATTCATATTTATTATCTCAAAATAAAGTAAATATTCGGGCAATCATTTCCCTATCATGTATTTTCTAAAGGATCTACATTCCACTAAATCAGTTTTCTTGGTACCATTAGACATGTTTCTTCAAATATTGATGGAGAAAACATTTTTCTACATCAATGATTTGTTTATTTGAATATTTTTGATAAAATAATTCTATAACATAGTTTTCAATACCAAATTCACAAGAAAAGTTTAACATCCACTTTTATATTTTTAATAACATAATATTAACCTTGATTCCTTATCGTTTTTATGGTATACTCCATTGAAACGTGGGGAATTCATTTTCATAGTTCCCTGTCTCTCTACAGTTTAATAAATGAACATAAAAGGTTTCATTCTTACCCTTGAAATCACACTATTGGTGTCCTTTTGATGAAAAAATATAGATAAGTCACATTCTATTCAATAAAGTGCCTCGATTTTTCTTTCTAAAATTGTCACATAGGTGAATCCTTATCTCACTTCGCCCATTTATTCATCCCTTTCATTGCTGTAGACTTATTTTTTATCTTCTAAAAAAATTCCATAATACTTTGATCATTATTTAAAATTATTAATATAAAATGATACCCATTTATCATATGATGATAATGTTTTAGAAAATAGTTCCACTGAGAGGAATAGATTAAACCAATCAAAGGAAAGTTATTTATCTCTCTTTGGATTAAATGCATTGACACAGTTCCTAGATATTCATAAATATTCCATTAAATAACAATTTTATACACTATATTGGATCATAAAATTATGAAATACAATTTATTATCCAAAACATAGTGAAACCATTGTCATAAATTAAATAATTTATGCATGGATAATCTCATAATCATAAATTTGCTTCTCAAGAAATGTTTTTAAATCATAATACTATTTTCTATTACATATTAATGGTTTGAAAATAAAATGTGAAATAAATAAGTCATAACCCCAGAAGTGTCAATCCGGTTCATATTAAGGCATTTTCTCATAAACTAGGATATCATTGAGTCAAGGATAACTTTCCATTTCATGAGTTATTACCCTTATGTAAATATGTTCTATAACCATGTCTACTAAGAGCATCTAGAATGGTATGAATTTCTAGAAGAAATACATAATCTAAACGATAATAAAACCATAGGATGTTCTTTTATACTTATTATTAATTTCTATCATAGAGTAATATTCCATAATATATTCTTTTCTAAATATATTTCCCAAGGATTCTATAAAACATTTTTGACACCAATTATAGATACCTAGACCCCGGTATCCCAAAGTCAATGTCTACTTTATTACATTGTCATAAGATACAAGGAATAAATCCTGAATAAAAAAATTGTTTATTAGTATAGGTAAAATATATTAATACTTTAATTTCATATAAATTTAAAAATAAAAAATAAAAAATTTGTTTTCATTGAGAATACCATTATTCTGCTTCGCTTATACCTACATATCAATCACAAAACCCTTTATAGTATCATAATAAAATAAAAAATAAGAAACGGGTGATCTAAAATGATTAGTAAGGGTAAGTGTACTATGGATGCTTACATGAAAAAAAATCAATATTCAAATATAAATAACTTAAACACATTCCATAAAATAATAACATGGGAATAATTTGTGAGGGAAAACATATGAAAAATAAAGACATATGAATAATCACATGAAATTAAAACATATCCATGGATATTATAAATAATATAATTGTCACATGGAAATCAATAAATGATTTCATAATTATAGAATTTATAATTATAGTCATTTGAAACATGTTTTCAATTCCTTTCACAAGATTGTATAAAACTGTGGGTAAAAACATGTATAATTTGTACAACTGATTTGTTTCATGAGACATGTGATGCATCAAGTGGATATATATAAATATTACCCACCAATAACATTATAATTATAGTATATTCCTCATTTTTAATGGGTTAAAGAAAAAGAATATCAAAATTATCACTTAAAAATAAATTTATGAATGATTAATACTTACCACAATCAATGAAACACAATCATAAACCATTTATATTAATATTATGAATGGTACTTATATCATTCAAAAAAACCCAACATTATTATAAAACATGGTAAGAATGAATAAGGATAATATCCTCTAGGAATATCCCAAGTGGATCATATGTACAATAAAGGTTCAATGTCATTGATTAATAGAAAAATAATAATAATGTCATTAAAATTTTTTTCGAGGAGAATAATTGTTTCATATTAATAATATATATGTTTTTAAAATAAAAGATCACAAAATATTTTCAAAATACATTCATTATAAAATAAAATTTCAAAATTATAAATATATATTTAAAATAATGAGTAGTCATGATAAAAGGAAATTATTTTCCTTCCATACAAGTTAAGATAAATATTCCTTCCACATTTCTCCTAAAAACCTAACAAGAATTTTTTTTAAAATGACATAGGTATTCCCTTAAATTTTTATTTTATAAAATGTAAAAATTGGGTAAATAGTTATGTAATAAGTTATTTTAAAAGTTTAAAATAATTTATGAAATAAATTTTATAAATCATGGATTTTGGGGGGAAATAGTTTTTGATTGAAGAGATAAATAACTTTATATTTTCTTAAAAATATTTTCTCTGTAATTTTAAGTACCAATGACTGAAAGAAATTGAAATATTACTTGAATTTTAGATTAACAACCATAGTATTTGAATACATATTTTTTTATGATAGAAATAGAAATTAATTCCCAAATAAGAATTAAAAAACATTAATTAATAATGAGGATATTGTAAAATAATCCCTTACCACTAAGGGAATTATCGAATCATATTCCCTATGATAGAAATAACTTCAAATGAAAATTATAATACAATTAATAAAAATATATTCATCATATAATATATATAAATGGGAATTATATAAACCGAAAAAATTTAATAAGTGGGGAATATGACATATAACTCATGAAAGTAATAGTAATCGAGAAACACATTCCTCATGTTTAAATCCCTTAATATGAAACAGAACCTCATATATAAGAAAATTATGGATATTATAAATATATAAATAAATATCATATATATAATACCACATATGATCCTATTATGAGATTTTACCACTTATTTTTTAATAAAATCTCATTATTTACATTGTTTCTGTTGATAATTACCCTGTTTTCTCATGAATGTTTTATAATAAAATCTCATGTTCTCATACATATAATATATATACATTATAAAAAAAATGATGTTAGTTTTATAAAAATTATTTTTTCATTATATACATCATTATAATAATTCCTGATTATTAAATGTGGGAAATGAATCACAATTGTTCCAGGAGATGTTAGGATGTATGTACGCATGAGCGACAATATCAATCCCTTTAAGGTTGAAAGGGTATGAAATTTTATGTTATATATATTTTATACAATTTATAATATTTAATATATATATAAAATATTCATTATAAATGTCTTTATTAGGATCCATGTCATGTTTAAATAAAAAATCTCTTACATTTCATCGTGAGGTGGTAGTCCACCATGCACACAAGTGACATAATTGTGTTTTAAAAAGAATGTAAAGTAAAAAGTTATATGTGATATTTTAAATCTAGTTGTATAATTATATAATATTATATATATAAACATATATATATGCATTAGATAAATAAATATATCTAATAATGAGAAGTGTTTATAAAAATGAGTTACAATAGTTCATGGGGTGGTAGTCCACTGCACACACAATTTGATGATTTATTTTTCTATTTTGTGGAATTAGATATGGATAAATATTATAAAATAAAAATAAAAAGTTGGTATATGGGATATATTGGTGTTATTATATTGGAAGTGTTATAAATAATATAATGTTTTAAATGGATAATAAAAAATATTAGCTTTGAAAGATAATTACATTCATTTAGTGAAACCAACATTCGATATATTCTTAAGGACATAGGGTTGGTTTTTTGGGGAAGAAAATAAGATTTAGAATATGGCTAATGATTTTGGGTATGAATTTTTTTCTGGATATTTCGATCTTAATGACTTTAGTTTTGGGAAGATGTGTGGGGATTTAGTGCCCATTTATAATGGGGGGGGGGGGAGTGAGTGGATAATTTGTAAAAACCCAAAACTATTCAATAATGGGAAGTCAATGTCATGCAAGGAGGCTGAAAAATTGACAATTAAAGGTATTTAGGGATTATATGGCCACGAAAAACTTCCAACACAAAAATGAACATGGTTTTTAACATATTGTTCTTTAACATCTATGTTTCCTTACATTTACCAATTTATTATTTTCACTATAGTAACAAGTATTTTAACCTAGTTAATTTTTCCATTAGGCATAAAATATAATTATACGTATAGATAATTTTAATCCAATGGTTATAAATAAGATAAAATTTATCAAATTAAAATACCATGTGTGTTAAAAATTAATTTTAACTCAAGTGCATAGAATGTGTAAAAACACAGTTTTAACATTAATCACCGTAACAATGTTTTTACTTTTTAGAGCATAATATAGTGAGTATAAAAATAAAAATTGTTTAATAATGGAATTGAGTAGATATTTTTACACATTTAAAAATTACATGGTAGAGGTAGAATTTTTTTTACTTTTGAACCATTAAATAAAACTTCATTCATTATATAATCAAATTAATATCAATTCTAACATTATTTATTTAATTTAGTTAAATAGTATAAAATAAAATATGTAATTAGAATAAATTATTTCAAAAAAAATTATAAAATGAAACATGTATATAAAAAATTAATGGAATATAATTATTCATTCAAATTATTTTACTTTTAATATTGTATGTATCATTTAATTTATTTTTCTTCTAATTAAATAATTACTGCATTGTCATTGAATAAGAAATTAAAGTAATTATATGATTACTAAAAATTAAAAATAAAACCACATCATGAAATTCATTTCATCATGATAAATTTTACATTATTTATTTATTAACATATTACCTTTTCCTTAGGTAGACACATAATTGTAATTAAAAAGTAAGAGGGTGAAATTTTTCTATTTTCTTTATATAAATTATTATATAGGTCAATATCATGGAAAAATTACCTAAAAATTACTAAAATATAATCCAAGGTGATATGGTTAACAAATGGACATGAAATCGGAATTGGATAAGTTTTTAGGTGATATTAACCCATATCTTTTAGTTTATCCTGATGGAAAAATCATTCTATCCTTAACCAAGTTAATTAATTTGTTCTTTCTAATGTTCATTAGGAAGGAATGTAATTTATCCTTATTGTATAATAATAATTATTATTATTCTAAATATGGAATCCATTTTTCCAAAATTTGATTCAAATATGTGGTATAATTAGATTTAAAATGAAACCAACAGACACATAGAAAAAAATGTTTTCTCTAAGGAAAAACATTCTAAAGTGTTAAAAGTATTTATATCATAAATCATTATAAAATTTCTTCCAACGATATAAATTATATAAATTATTATATAATTAATTTATTGTTTACTTTGTAAATAATTTAACCAAAATGATGTTCAAAAAATCATTATTTTTCACTATTCAATAAATATTGAAAAGTTTCATAAAAATTATCCAAATTAACCCCATGATAATTTTGTAATTTTTATTAAAAAATTCATATTAATTTAAATAAATATATTTTATAAACTTTAGAAAAATTTATTTTTTAATATGTGTATAAGGAACTATAAAACAACATTTAAAAAATAGTTTTTCAGAAAACATTTATTTTTTATTCACATGATATTTATTTTATTTATAATTAATATATAAACATAAAATTTATTTTACATATGATTGAATCATATATTTTTCATAATTTAAATAATTTTATTTATACCATCCAATTTAATGGTTAGGGTACAATAATCATGTTTAAATAATAATATTTTAATAAAGTGTCACGTTCTATTTAAAGACAATGTTGTGTACATCACATAGTTTTAGTGATATTGAAATTATATGAAAGTAAATATATTTTATATTCTTGGGATGTTACATTATTTTCTAAGAATTTCATTGCATTTTATACAAGATTTTGTAGAAGATATTCCACTTTTAAGATCCCGGGGTGTTACGGGGATGGTCTATAATTATATTTCTAATGTATTTTTCATCAAGGTAACTTTTTTGTGAAAACCATAACATGAGAATTTTACATATAGAAGTAGTGTGTGAATATTTTTAGGGATTTTGATTGACATTTGAGGCATGATACATGTTTTTGTTTTCAAAATTTTTTCATATAATCTTTTGATTTTATTTATGAGAAAAAAATTATGTTCATTTAATAATGAAAAATAATCATATAAAATAATTTTTATCCATGTATTTTTTATTTAATTAATGGATGTTTAATTTAAGGAAATATTTTTTTGTTGGAGATTTTAGATGGAGTATTTAACTTGGTGAATTGAATCCACCATGGTCAAATTTGAATAATTTGGGTAATGAAATGGTTAGACATGGATTTATTATTGTGAAATAGATAATATTATCCCATTTGATTTAGGGGCTTCATATGATTAAATATCTAAATATTGAGGATAGTTTGGTTTATGTATAGTTTAATGAAGCACCCTATTTTTTCTATGTTTCACATATATTCCTCTATTCACATTTTAGTTATATATACCATTTTAATGGAGCTCTAAATTATAATGAAATCCTATTAAAGGTAAGATATCCAGTTAAATTATAATGGTATTTGAAATTAATTAGTTTATACATTATATATGATCCATTTTTAGGGCGCATTAATGACAATTGTTTTAAACCATAAATTTTAACATTTTAATTATAGATAATTTTAATTAAAATTTTAGGACATTTGAAACGTGGTCAAGTCAAATAGTGTTGGGACCTGACATATAGAACCAGGGTACATCTACATAATAAATTTTCTACATTTAATTATTCTCCTTATTCACCTTCAATCAATTAGTTACAATGTAGAAAACTAAAATGGTAGTAGGTTTTTCCACTCATTGAATGATGTTTAATTTGACCTAATCTGTTATAAGTGGTCCTAAAAATTGATATGGGTCATTCAAAATATGGACAGGGATGTGTAAAATATTTATAAACTATTTTAATATTATTTTAAAGGATTTTCAGTTTATCAATTATATAAAATATATATTGTTGAGGAATTTTTTTGATATGACTCGATTATTAATCCTATTAATATAATTTTTCTATGAATTTGTAGAAATTATAAGTAATCACATCTATGTATGTGCAGTAAATTAATTTTTATGGTTTCTATAGAGCTTCAATATGATTATAATAATTTTTAAATCATTTCATGGTTAATCAAAATTGATATGATATAAATGTTATGGTTATATGTTTTTTGAATGATTTGGGAAAATATATTTTACAAATGGAATTTTTGAGTGTTTGTGATAAGTGTGGATTTTTGAAATCCCTATATAAATATTACTTATTTAAACCCTAAATAATATTTTTAATAGAAAATATAGATGAACTATATTATGCTTAAAGAAAAAAATTATATAGAAGAAAAGTAAACTAATTTTTAAATACTATCAATCAATGATGGATTACCCAGCTTCAGTCATTCATTATTATTTTTATTTATTGTTCTGGTTTATTCCTCACCCACTAACTCAACAAAATTTTATTTTCTTACTCACTTATGAATTTTACTCTTATATAATTAGGAAAATACTATGTTTCATGATTGAAGCACCCTTCTTATCCTCGAGTTTAACTTAGTCATGATGAATGAATAATAATCCAGTGATCGAATGAGCCCATAGATCCCATTACCTGATATATCATATATAAAAAAATATGTATATAAATAATTATAATCATAAGTTTTCTCCGTGAGTACACAAGGTAATGTTTTAAACTCGTAATCCCATGGAACACTTAACTATATCGTGTGATGAATGATTCTTCTAAAGGGAGGCAATGAATTATTAGTTTTGGAATAAAATATAGTATTTATCCAAGGTAATATAATAAAAATAAAAACTTCTAAACTAAAGATAAATATTGGAAATAATCATGTTGAAAACATAAAAGAATGAAAATTATATTATCATGGTGATTAGAAAAACAACCATGTTTTCCCCCCACTCAAGTAAGCTACTAAAAGATAACCCTCTTTAGTAATAGAGTGTATAATAGTTAAATAAAACTTAAAATCATGAAATATAGTGAAAATAAATTAATTTTTACTAAATATATTGTTTGAAAATATATTTTTCCACCTATAACTTCCTTTTGTGATATTCGTCAACCTCCCCTAGGTTTTTGGATCAATCCATATCAAGAACAATTAATTTTGATTCATCTATATGAGTTGATACGATTTTTGTAATTAACTTCTTTTTATGATAAGATATATCCATCCTCCCAAAAATTAACATTAAATTCCCTATTTTAATTCTTAAATTGGGTTTTAAAGAAAAACAATTAATAGATCTTGTTAAATAATTCATGAATTACTATGGTCTTCTTTCTTTTTAAATTCTCACGTCTTCCACATGGTATGTTCTCATCATCTTTGTTTTTATATCACCCATGGCTCG
Source organism: Viscum album (assembly GCA_963277665.1). Taxonomy (NCBI): domain Eukaryota; kingdom Viridiplantae; phylum Streptophyta; class Magnoliopsida; order Santalales; family Viscaceae; genus Viscum; species Viscum album. The sequence goes on from OY728159.1 coordinate 1,226,132,552, forward strand.
TTCCTTAATCCATATTCTAAAATAAAAGTGAAATAGATTCATGTAAACTACATTTAATGTATTAATATATGATTGATTATTTAAATAAAAAATCCAATGAGTTATAATCTTGGATATCAAATTTCACATCTTACAAGTATTCAATTCGTACACATTTTTATCCTTGTTGCTATAATCTGATAATCATAAATGATATATGTTAAATAATAGGATGGTAAATATAATTGATATAAGAGATTTGAGTGAATTGATGACTAAATTAAACATATTTTTCACACGTTAGTTAATCAGAAGATCGAACAGCATAATTTTTTATCAAATCATTATAAAAATAGAATTATATAGTTAAAAAATATGAAAAGAAATGTTCACCACATTGCGATTCAAATTATAAATTATTTGAAAATAAAAACTATATGATTAATAAAATTCTCAGAGTATGGAATAATAATTTAAATATACCTAATATTTATTATAAAAAAAGTATTCCAATCAATGCAACCATTTTATTCCATCCAAAGAGGCATGAGGATCTATAAACCAATTACTAGGGATCCCTCTCCACACTCTAAATTTCTTTAACTATCAAAATCAGAGGACACGAATGGTCATTTTGATACATAGTCAACAAAAAAAGTAAATAAAGAGAAAAATATAGTTGAGATCCTCCTTAATATATCCATCTTCAAAAATACATCACCTCGTATCCTCTGACTGTAATCCTTTCAGATGAAAAAAATGAATTTTTATCCCTAAAAGATCTTTTATCATCTTGAACGGACAAAGAATAAGTTCCAAGGACATAGAATCCTTGATCTCATAAAATTAAAAATGAAACAATTAATGTTAAGTTAGTGATTTGTAAATAAATATTCATAAATTTAGTTCTACGTGCACCCTTAAGTAAAACAATCACAACCAATAAACGACAATAAGTGTAAAATGCAGAGATTTTATGATATATTTCTCCTTATTTATTTTAAATGTTAGATAAAATCATTTACATGAAAAACTAAAATACTGAGAATAATGAATCTATATTACCAAAAAAATACCATAATATGGTATTTAAATAAAATAATATTTTTAAAAATAATATTCAATTCACTTTGGAAGTATTATTGATCCTAAAGAGGGATATTAAAATATTTTTTATAATCATTTTTAATAAAGTAGGATTTATTCAAGGGGTATTTTATATTATTAAGTAATATTAAAAAGATTATAAAAATAATATTTAAACATGAATAAAATGAATTCACTAGTTATCAGATTGTAAGAAATGAAAAGAAATGCATTTCAAAGTGAAAAGAGACATTTTTATGAAATACGTTTTTGACATTGGTTATTTTTTTGATATTAATAAAAGAAATAAATCATTATTAATTAATTATTATAATTAGGGAAATATATAATGTATTAAATAAAACATTTTAACATTATTATATTTTTTCACAATATAATGGAATAATAATATATTTAATTTTATGATTAAAAAATCGTTAATCTAAAAAATGTTTTGGTTCGATTTTTCAGAATTAATTTAAAATGAATTTCTGATTCATATATGAGCTGAATATGATAAAATGGTTTCCATATTTAAATAATAATTTTTTAATTTTTTTATTATATAGCTTTTATTTTAGGTATTTATGAATATTAACTATGGTAAAAATTCATAATTACAATAAAGGTTACATGTGTTGATAAGGGGTTAAACTAAAGTGATATGGGTTAAAAGGATATAAAAACTCCTCTAAATCATAATGGATTAATTTATTTTGATCCTATATCATAGTATATTTTATAATGAGACAATTTGGAACCACATTATCATTATATTAACGTATTTATATTATAAAATTCATAACAATTATTAGTGCATCACTACCCTCGCTTCTAAAAGGAGACTTCCTCTCATCTTTTATTAACAATTATTGAGCCACATTCAAGAACCAAAAAACTACAAAATTATATTATAAAAATTCAAATACATGACTTATTAAAAAATTTATTCTTAAGAGATCATCCCAATGGTACCTAATGAGTTATTCAAATGTGGTTTATCAAAGAAGCGGTATATAGTCTTTTCGATATGTTTCAAGTCACATAATTTTTATACCTAATTTAAATATTATATAACTACCTCAAAATGATAAAATATCTATATTTACTACTGTTAAAATTTTTTGGAAACTTTATAACCATTTTATAAAACCATTATATCAAATGGAAAATAGGAATATCGCTTATGCGTTCGTACATTCAACCATCTCTATGAAGTGATGTCTTTAATTTTCATTCAATATCTCAAAAAAATGGTTATATAGATGAATTTAACTGATTTTAATGATTATAAAAAATTTATTATTTTTTATTATATATTATTATCTACCATCATACCTACCCATCCATTGGGAAATGATAACTTTTATCACTCCTATGTGTGGACTACCACATCTGCGGAGCAATGATATTCATTTTTCATTTTCTTTTTTCATAGATGGGAATGTAGATATATATATATATATATTATTTATGAAATTATAATTATTTAGGAATGATAAATATTTATTTACCTCCTATAAATTTTTTATATTGATAATTTGGAACATTAGTCGTTCGTACATTTGGACTATGGTCTCCATGAAGTGATGAAATCAATTTTTTCCAACAAATTTTTATAAAGGGTTATAAAAGAGCATAAAATGAATAAATATTATTTTTTATGACATATAGTTTGTTTAGAAGAAAAAACCATTTCTAAAGTTTAATTATTAAATCTATAAAACTGAAAAAATGGATGGAAAACAGACCAATTTTCTCATGAATAATTATTTTAATGAAGAATTTTTGAATAAAGGGTAATTATAATTTAAAAGGGTATGATATATAGTAATATATATATATATATATATATTAATTGTGATTTTTAATAGATTTATAATTAATATATATGAATAATAAATGTGTCTTGAATGCATATGAATCAAGGTGGGGATTGAGGTAAGGGTTTACATTACAATCCTATTTAATTTTGGGATTGTTTAAGTCAAATAACAATTGAGGGAAATTATTTGATCGTTATACATAAAAAATATATTTTTTACTTTTCTTGTTATTTCTTTGGATTTTGTGTTTTCATTTTATACTCTTCATTTTGGTATATATAAATTTTGAAAAAAAAAATTTAGGAAAATTCAACCATACATTCTCAGTGGTTAATGAACATTTTCATCTAGAACCATGTTTATTAAAATGATTTGATAAATTTTATTTTATATAAAAAATTATTATTCAATGTCATTTTCTAATATATTTTTCCCTATTATCTCAAATTTTAGAGGAATATTCTTACCATTTATTGAATGCTGCACTTTTGTACTTTTTAGAAAATGTGTGAAAAGAAAATTTTGTTACTTTTTTAATGAAAAAATGGATTTTCTTTAAATTTTGAACATTAATTTATTTATATATTAATTTAAGATATTAATTTATTTTTTTAAAATATTTTTTATGAATATTTAACAAATTATTATTTTTGGAGACATCAAAATTAAATGATATTTTCATTCTTTTCAAACCAATGTACAAAAATTATTGTAAAGGTATTTTCATCATTTTAAACACACATTTATGTTTTTCATTATTATCTTGGGATATGAGAAAATGATACTAAACTTTTCCTTCATCTAGACAGATTATGAATATGTGATGAAACAATTTTTATGAAACCAATAGTTTTTCTATAAGTTATGATATGATGAAATGAAGTATTTTTTAATGATCCTATTGAAGAAATATGTATGGATTTTATTATGTTCAAGGTTCAAATATTAAATCCTTCAAATGATTTCATAGTTATAGAATGTATAATTATAGTAATTAGAAACACGATTTCAATACCTTTCCCATGATAATTTAAAACATTTGGTAAAAACTTTTATAACATGTCCAACTGATTTGTCTCACGAGACTAATGATGCATCGAGGGTATATCTATAACTAGTCCCCTCCAATCACATATTAATTATAGTATATTCCACACTTCAATTAGGTTAAACTCAATGAATATAAACATTACCACTTAAAAATTATTTTATGAATGGTTAATACTTACCACAATCAATTAAACACAATCTTAGACCATGTAGAGTAATATGGTGAATGGTAATTAAATCCTTCAAACCATCTGAAAATTATCATAAAACATGATAAGAATGAATAAGTATGGTCTCATATCAGAATATCCCTAGTGGTTCATATGTACAACAAAGGGTCAATGACTTTGATGAATAGAAAAATAATAATAATGTCATTAAGAACATTTTTTGAGGGGAATAAATTTTTCACTTTGATAATATATATGTTATTAAAATAAAAGTTCACAAAAATATTATCTAGATAAATTTATTTTAAAATAACCTCTAAAATTATAAAAATATATTTACGAATTCTAGTGGTCTTGATAAAAGGAATTTATTTTCATTCTATACAAGTTAAGATAAATATTCCCTTCACATTTCCGGTAAAAACTAAACATGAATTTTTTTTTGAAAAAGGCATAGGGATTCAATTAAATTTTTATTTAAAAAAAGTAAAAATTGGGTAAATGTTTCAATAATAAATTATTTCCAAATATTAAAATAATTTTCGAAATAAATTTCATAAATCATGGATTTGGATGAAAAGGGGGTTTTGATTGATTAGATAAATAATGTCAGATTTTCTTAAAAATATTTTCTCTATAATTTTATGTACTGAAGAGTGTAAAAAAAGATATATTACGTGAATGTTTGATAAATAACCATAGTAAAATAAAATATTGTTTTTTATGATAGAAAAATAAAATAATTCTCAATGAAGACAAATAACATTATTAAAAATGAGGATATTGTAAAATAATCCTTTACAACTAGAGGAATTATCGAATCATATTCCACTTGATAGAAATATCATAAAAAAAATTATAATTCCCTCAATAGACATATATTCATCATATAATATATCAAAAGGGGAATTCTATAAACCAAAAAAAAATTAATAAGTGGGGAATATGTCTTATATCTCATGAAAGTAAAAGTGAGTCGAGAAACACTTACCTCTTGTTCAAATACCTTAATATGCATCAGAACCTTCTATATAATAAATTTATAGATATTATAAATATATTAAAAAACAATATCATATATATAATACCTCATATGATCCTATTGTGACTTTTTTCCTCCTATTTATTAATAATATCTAATTATTTTCATTTATTCTGATGATAATTATCTTGTTTTCTCATGAATGTTTTGTAATGAAAGCTCGAGTTGTCAAACATATAATATGTTTACATTATATACTGAATGATGTTACTTTTATAATTTTTTCTTCTTCATATACATCATTATAACCATTCATTATTTTTGGACGCAGAAAATGAATCTCATTGCATCCAAGAGATGGTAGATTGTATATAAACACGAGCGATGATATCATTCCCCTTAACGGTGAAAGGGTATGAAATTGCATGTTATATTAATTTTATAGAATTGATAAAATTTAATATATATCAAAAATATTCATTACATATTTCCTTATTACTTTCCATGTTAGGTTTAACTGAAAAATGTATCACATTGCTTTGTGAGGTGGTAGTCTATCTTATATACATGTGAAATTATCATATTTTAAAAATAATGGAAAGTAATAAGTCATATTTGATATTTTAAATCTAGGTGTATAATTATATCATGAAATATATATATATATATATATTAATTAAATAGATAAATATATCTAATAATGAGACATGTTTATGGAAAATGAGTTACATCAGTTCATGGGGTGGTAGACCACTGGAAACACAATTGGATGATTTATTTGTCTATTTTATGGAATTGGAGATGGATTAATATTATAAAATAAACATAAAAAAATCTTGGTATGTGGGATATATTGGTGTTATTATATATGAGGATTTATTGAATAATATAATACTGTAAAAGAATAATGAAAAAGAAGATCTTAGTGAATAAGATTACCTTCTCTTAGAGAATCTATATTTAGATCTATTCTTAAGGACCCTTTGGTTGGTTTTTTGGGAAGAAAATAAGATTTAGAATATGGATAATGATTTTGGGAATGCATTTTTATGGATATTTCAAGGTCAATGACTTTATTTTTGTGATTATGTGAGGGGATTGGGTGCCCTTTTATAATTGAGGAGGTGTGGTTTTTTTGTAAATGCCCAAAACTCTTCAATAATGGGAAGTAAATGTCACCCAAGTGGCTCAAAAATTGACAATTTAAGGGATATAGGAATAATATGGCCATGAAAAACCTCTAACACATAAAAGAACACGTTTTTTAACAAGTTGTTCTTTAACTTCTATTTTTTTATACCTTTAAATTTTTTTACTATAGAAACAAGTATTTAAACAAAGGTAATTTGTCCATTAGGCCTAGAATAAAATTACACGTATTAGATAATTTTGATCCTATGGTCATTAATAATAAATAAAATGCATCATATTAAAATACAATGTATGTTGAAAATTAATTTTAACCTAAGTGCATATAATGTGTAAAAACACTGTTTTAACATTAATCACTGTAATGATGTTTTCACTTATAAGGGATAAATATAGTCAGTATAAAAAGAAAATTGGATTAATAATGAAACTCAGTAGATATGTTTAAGCATTTAAAAATAACTTGGTAGATTAATTTTTTTTTAATTTTGAACCATTTAATAAAACTTTGTTTATTATAAAATCAAATGAATTTCAATTACGACATTATTTATTTAATTTGAATTAAAAAATATAAAATAAATGATATAGTTACAAAATATTATATCAAAAATTATATAAAATCAACATTTATAGATAATATAAATTGAATATAATAATTCCTTCAAATTACTTTATTTTTTATATTGTTAGTATCATTTAATTTATTTTTTATCTAATTAAATAATTATTGCACTAGTGATTAAGTAGAATTTAAAGTAATTATATTATTATTAAAATATAAAAATAAAAAAAATCATGAAATTTATTTCATCATAAGAAATGTAACATTCATTATTCATTCACATATTACCTTTTTCCATAGGTTAACACATAATTGGAATTTAAAAGTAAGAGGGTGAAAATTTTCAATTTTATTTATATAAATTACTATATAGGTCATTTTCATTGAATAATGTCCTAAAACTCATTAAAATATATACCAAGGTCATAGGGTTAAAATATGGAAATGAAATTGGAATTGGATATGTTTTTTGATGATATTAACCCTTATCTTTTATGTTTGACTCGATGGAAAATTCATTCTAACCTTAACTGTGTTAATTAATTATTACTTTTTACGGTTAATTAAGAAAAAAAATAAATTATCCTTATTGTATAATATTAATTATTCTGATTATAAATATGGAATCCATTTTTACAAAATTTGATTCCAATATGTGATAGATATCCATCTAAAAGTAATCATATAGACACACTGAAAAATGGTTTTCTCTAAGGGAAAACATTCAAAAGTGTTAATGTAATGGCTCATACCTTACTAGTCCATTACATTTCCAAATTATAAGGGTTGGAGTGTCCTGGATTCATTGATCACTCCCACCCATTTGAATCACAAATCAGTATCACTGATCAGCTTCGCTGATCTACTTCACTGATCAACATCACTGATCAGCTTCACTGATAAGCTTCACTGATCTGCTTCACAGATCAGCTTCACTGATCAGCTTCATATATCAGTATCACAGATCAGCTTCACCAAACACTTCACTGATCAACTTCACATATTGTCTTCAAAGATCAGTTTCGCCAAATCGGTTTCACAGTTCGGTTTCACAAAATCGGTTTCACATATTAGTTTCACCCAATAAGTTTCACAGATCGGTTTCACCAAATCCCATTCACATATTGGTTTCACCAAATCGGTTTCACATATCGGTTTCAGAAAATCAATTTCAAAGATTGGTTTCACCAAATTGGTTTCACAGATCGGTTTCATCAAATCAGTTTCACAGATTGGTTTCACCAAATAGGTTTCATAGATCAGTTTCACCATATCAGTTTCAGAGATCCGTTTCACCAAATCTGTTTCACAGATTGGTTTCACCAAATATGTTTCCCGAATTGGTTTCACCCAATCAGTTTCAAAGATCAGTTTCACCCTATTGATTTCACATATCTCTTTCACCTAATCAGTTTCACAGATCGGTTTCACCAAATCAGTTTGATAGACCGGTTTCACCAAATTGGTTTGACATATTGGTTTCACAAAATCGGTTTCATAGATCGGTTTCACCAAATCGGTTTCATAGATCAGTTTGAACAAATTGGTTTCACAGATTGGTTTCACCAAATCAGTTTCACAGATTGGTTTCACCAAATCGGTTTCACAGTTCAGTTTCACCAAATCAGTCTCACAGATCGGTTTCACCAAATAATTTTCACATATTGGTTTCACCAAATCGGTTTCACGAAATCATTTATATGTTTTTTGAATATTAGGAACAAAGACCATATATATTTTTTCCCTTTTGCATTCTGGTAGGGGTAAGGTAATGGAACGAACCCTTGTGGTCCATTACATTGTCAATTCTGGTGATTGGGGTGACCTTAAAGCCATAGTTGAGTCCATAGGGCATTAGTGTTGGTGGTGGGGTCTCACCAAGGTGTCTCCAGTTGGTGCCACCTATCACGAACCCCTCCCACCAAAGATGCCCCTCCTGAGCTGGCAATGGTGAAAGGGAGATAATGACCCCTGAGTCACACCTCCAGTAGGCCTCGGGGTGTCGACTAGCACCAAGGGTACGAGTTTTCACAAATATGGGAGGCATTACCCTTTTTATTATTTAGGATCGGGAAATAGGACAAGTCAACCACCAAAAGGAAAAAGAACTAGTGTATAGTAATAAACCCAAACCAAGACCACATGCATGTTTAAACAAATTTATAACAAGGTACTAGTACAAGAAAGCTCAATGTACAATACCAAAAGAAAACAAAGGTACATCAACAACTCAAACTTCCCAACTAGTTGGGTCCCGCACGACCCTGGTTGAACTCCTGGAAATCTGAAAGTAAACATATGGTGAGCATACAAGTATACTCAATAGGGAAAACTAAAGCTCTCGTGAACACGTGAGGAGGCATCCTAGTGTCCCTGTGAGAACAACAGAAGAAACCTAGAAAGGAATTCTATCCACCCAACCTCACTAGCCTCACTCACCAAAACACAAGAACAACAGGTAGTAGTATATAAGAAACAAGAGTATTGGGTACCCTGCACCATTTCCCTTTAGTTAACTGCTCTTCCTAACGATGAACGTCCTGATGCTGCCACACTCTCCCCACCCGCACACACCTGGGACTCATAACCACATATCCCGCCTGCACACACCTGGGCCTCACAACCACGTATCCCGCCCGCACACACCTGGGCCTCAGAACCACGTATTCCGCCAGCACAAACCTGGGCCTCACAACCATGTATCCCGCCTGCACACACCTGGGCCTCACAACCAAGTATCCCACCAACACACACCTGGGCCTCACAACCACGTATCCCGCCCGCACACACCTGGGCCTCACAACCATGTATCCCGCCCGCACACACCTGAGCCTCACAACCACGTATCCCACCCCCACACACCTAGGCCTCATCCCGAAGATTCTTGGGAAACAGTAGAACCATCCCAAAGATTCTTGGGCTAAAAACACCCCAATCGAAACCTACCCGAAGAGTCTTAGGTGTAAGGTCGCCTCAAGCCATCAAAGCCTAGGGGAGAAAGAGTAGGAAGGAGCTTGTAACTAAGGGAAAACACCCTCTCCCATGAAATGGGAGTGTTCGACACTAAGTTCTCAACATGGGTGGGGTCCGATAAAACACAAAAGATATAGATATGTATATATATACCAACCACACAGCCCAACATATGGCTTCTAAAAAGAGAAACTGAGCACGTGCATTGGCACTGCTACTACGAAGCATGCATACAACAAACAACCCAACCCCCTTTAGGTTTTCACATTTCAGTAGAAAAAGTTATTTAGTTCCTTAACTACTGGGAAAATATCCACAACTAACCGCACCAAACGTTCGTAAAACATATCCCTTCCATCCACAAATCATGTTAGGAAAACACAAGCAACACAACAAAGTCCCTCTTATCAACCAACCAACCCCTTTGATTATTGTTTCCGTTTCATTTCCACTCCCCACCATTCATTAACTATTCCACTTTAATTTATTATTCACAACCCACCGTTCACAAACAATCCCATCCCTGCAGCCCCACAGCCAACCACCACAACCACAACCACACCGAAGCCACACATCCCCATCCCTTTAATACCATTTATTGCAGCCCCGCTTCCCATTACCAACAAAACATTCACACCAACCCACAACCAATTCAACCGCAGCCCCGCTACTCACCCTATCCAAAAAAACCACAAAACACCCCCAACACATGCCACGTAACCAAGCCAACACCCACATGTTCATTATTCCATTTTGTTTAACCGGGGTGGTCACACAAGGGTTCCAGATTTTCATTTAATCAGCCAAATTTATGTGATTAACCAATTTACACATTCCCCAAGCTTCCATCCATAATACAATACAGAACGACAGGGAAAAATTTAATTGTGTAAGAAAAGGCCCCCAACGACCGTGATTTTCAGTCGGTAGAATTTCATTCAATTCAAAACATAATATCCCAGGATATAAAGTAATAGCAATCACTAACTTCCCAACCCCATTCTTTAACCATTTATTATCTTTATTTAATGGTTCAACTTTTTCTCATGAAAAAAAAGGATACCCACCCCTCATGATACACAAATTAGAGAGACAAAGGTGAGATCCATACCACAACAGGTTCTTGATCACAATGCTCCCCCAGATCAACCTTAGAAGATGCATGTCAGCATCCATCACTTCTGTCGGGACCCGAAAAAACCTCCTTAGGTGGAAGTTGGAAAGGAAGGGCTGAAGGAAATACAACGGACCCAGGCTTGGAAGCTCCACCTCGTCGTTATGATCCCATGTCCGCTGACGGATCGTAAATCGGAGCTCGGACGAAGAAGTTATGGATGGAAGAGCCTTCGAGTCTCTTAAGAGAGCTCTGCTCAGAGAAGAGGGGAGGAGAGGTGTGAGTTGAAAGGAGGAGGGGACCCCTCCGTTTATAAGAGTGAAAAGAAAAAGTACATGGCATGTACTTATGGTACACGGCGTGTACTCGGCCGTTTTCACACGGTCTCCACGCGGCCTCCAACACGGTTCTACGGCCGTTGACTGGTCAACACACGGTTTGAGGGTAACACATACATGGGGAAGGACTGCACGACATGTAGTTTAGACACACGGCGTGTACAAATTTATTGCACATGGCAAGGACACGACTCCAACACGGTACACAGCCGTTGACTAGTAATGCGTACGCGGGGAAGGACTACACGGCGTGTAGAACTAGACACACGGCGTGCACCCATTACTCCACACAGCAGGGACACGGCTCCAACACGGGGTGTACCTGGAAAGGGAGTACACGGCGTGTACCCAAACTACACGGCGTGTAGTTTCAAAATTCTGGAAAGTGTAAGAAAAGCCCATTTTACCCTCCAGAACACTTCTTTACCTTCTTTTTGACAATGGAATGGGCCGGAGAGGTCCGGTACATTACATTAGATACCTCTTAAAACATTCTAATCCCCGAGAATTCAAAACCCAACCCAGAGGAACCCAACAAGATACCTCTTAGTGTTTTCGTTATAATAGGAACCCAACTAAAAACCCTAATCATATGTGTTAGGAATTCCTTCTTATATGTCGATATATTATCCTCTTTAGGTGGCACTGACTCGCCTGCACAGGTTTAATTACATCCTCATTAATGCGTCTTGATTAAGAATTGAGTCTTCCCACTTTCATACATTAGGATTTTTTTTCAACTCGCACTAACCCCAAAACCACACAACCGAAACACTACCCAAACATGTGGGTTTGGGAAAATTCCTTTACCTATGTTGAGATATTATCCGCCTTAGGCGGAACTGACTCGCCTACATGGGTTCAATCGCATCCACATTAATGCGTCTCGATTAAGGGTCAGTTTTTTCCCTTTCCCACACATCCGTACATGTTACACATTACCCGAGAACAAAGAAACAAAAGGCCTCACAATTGACAAGACAAGTATTCCATATAACAAGGGTATAGAGTAAAACATCAACACAAAGCTCAGAAGAACAAGGGAAAGACACAAGTCAAAACAACTCCGGGTACTGAGTTTGCATCTGGGTCTTCGGCTCCCAAGTGCTCTCCTCGAGGCCTCCATGCCTCCACAACACACGAACCAAGGGAATGGTTCGCCCACAGAGAACCTTCTCTTTACGATCTTCGATTCTGACTGGTCATTCCTCAAAGGTCGCGTCGTCTCCCATATCTAACTCTCCCCAGTCGATAACGTGAGAGTCATCGTTTAACTACCGACGAAGCTGGGAGACGTGGAAGACATCATGAACCTTCTCCAACTGAGGTGGTAGGGATAGCTGATATGCCACCTCGCCGACTCGCCTTAGCACCTCAAAATGTCCGATGAACCTGGGTGAGAGCTTTCTCCCCTTCCCAAACCTCCACTGCCCCCGTCGAGGGGAAACCTTCAAGAACACATGATCTCCCACCTCGAACTCCAAGGGCCTCCTCCGACGATCAGCATAAGACTTCTATCAGTCCTAAGCCGCATTCATCCTCTCACGTACAAGCTGGACTTTCTCTATGGTGATCTTCACTACCTCTGGCCCAAGAGAACCTATCTCACCAACCTCTGCCCAGCAAATGGGAGAACAACATGGCCTTCCATACAAATCCTCAAACGGGGTCATGACAATAGAAGAGTGAAAGCTGTTGTTGTAGGCAAACTCTACTAAAGGAAAGTGTCATACCCATGATCCTCCGAAATCCAGAACGCATGCTCGCAGCATTTCCTCCAACGTCTGGATAGTCCGCTCCGTCTGCCCATCGATCTGGGGGTGGAATGCAGTGCTAAGGTGTATCTGGGTGCCAAAAGCATGCTGTAGCCCCCTCCATACTCGTGAGGTAAACCGAGTATCCTGATCTGAGATGCTAGTCCTCGGAACTCCATGCAAATGCACCACCTCATCTACGTACCTATGTGCTAAGGTACTCACCGGGCCCTGCTCCTTGACTGCTAGCAACTGAGCTGATTTCGTCAGACGGTCCACCACTACCTAGATAGCATCATAACCACCCTGAGCTCTGGGCAGTCCTGTAACGAAGTCCATTGAGATGTCATCCCACTTCCACTCTGGGACATATAAAGGATGCAACAATCCACCGGGAACACGGTGTTCAGCCTTCACTTGCTGACACACTAGGCACCTAGCCACAAACTCTGCCACTGTCTGTTTCACCCCAGGCCACCAAAAATGATCCCTCAGGCCTCGGTACATTTTTTAAACTCCTGGATGTACCTCCATGACTGAGCCAAGGTACTCACGGAGAACTCCCTCACGCATCACCTCCGGAAAAACCAACCTTCCATGGAAAATAATCTGATGTCGGCTGTCCTCTGACCATCCTTCTGGAGCGTTCCCCTGGTCGACTCGATCCCGCATCACTTCCGCCTCGGAGTCCCCCCACTGAGACTCTTCCACCGGCTACAAAAAGGAGGACTGCACTGTCATCTGAAACAAACAGCCTCTAACACCTTCTTCCCTGGCATCCAAGTGCAAGGCAGCCAACTCTCCCATTGCCTTCCAAGCATCAGCAGATTCTCGGACTACTTCCTGATGCGGCTTCCTGCTCAGGGCATCAGCCACAACATTTCCCTTACCTTCAGTGTAAGAGATCTCAAAGTCATAGTCTTGGAGAAACTCGACCCATCTCTGCTTCCGTAAGTTCAGGTCATGGTGGGAGAAGATATAACACAGGCTCTTGTGATCTGAGAAGACTAAAAAGTGTTCCCCAAAAGGGTAATGTCACCATAACATTAGTGCGAACACTACTGCTACAAGCATCAGGTCATGGGTGGCATAGTTACGCTCATGAGGGCACAACTACCTAGACCCATAACAAATCACACTCTTCTTCTGCATCAGCACACACCCCAGACCAAGGACAGAAGCATCACAAAACACTTCATACAACAACCCTTCCTCTGGCAACCTGAGTACGGGAGCACTGACCAACTTCTCTTTCAGGTAGTCAAAAGCTTTCTGGCACTGCTCGCTCCATAGGAAGACCTACTTCTTCCTCGTCAAAGCTGTCAAAGGAGTAACAACTCGAGAGAAGTCTGAAACGAACCTCCGATAGTAACCTGCTAACCCCAAGAAAGTACGAACTTCTGCCACGCTCTTGGGTGTTGCCCACGAAAAAACTGCCTCCACCTTCGACGGGTCCACTGACACTCCATCCTGAGACACCACATGCCCAAGGAAGTGTACTTCTGGTGTTAAGAACTTACACTTCGACAAATTCCCATAAATCTGGTGGTGTCGAAGGACTTCCAAGACTATCCTAAGATGCTCAACGTTCCCCTCCTCTGATCTTGAGTAGATCAGGATGTCATCGATAAACACAACGACGAACCGGTCCAGAAACTCTCGGAAGAAAAAGTTCATAAGTCCCATGAACACAGCTGGTGCATTCGTAACTCCAAATGGCATCACCATAAACTCAAAGTGCCCATACCTGCACCTGAAAGCCATCTTCGAGATGTCACTGTCTTTCACCCTCAGCTGATGATATCCCGATCGTAGATCAATCATGGAAAACCAACATGTTCCCCTCAGCTGGTCGTAGAGATCATCTATCCTAGGGAGGGGGTAACGGTTCTTGACCATTACCTGGTTCAACCTTCGGTAGTCTATCCATAGCATGAGACCACCATCTGCCTTCTTCATGAACAAAACTGGAGCACCCCATAGTGACACGCTGGGTCGAAAAAAACCCTTCTCCATCAGATCATCAATCTGAATCTGCAACTCCCACAACTCCGAAGGTGCCATCCGATAAGGGGCCATTGAAATTGGATGGGCACCATGCTGTAAGTCTATCAGGAACTCAACGTCACGTAGGGGGGTAGAGTTATAACCACCTCAGGAAAAACATCGAGGAACTCCCCAACAACCTCTGGGACATCCATCATCTCTGTATCAGCTGGACCACCGATAACCCGCCTAACAAAGAAAGGAGAGGCTCCACACGCTGGCTTCCCACCTGCCTGCAAATCACTTTTTTTGGATTTTTAAAAAGCCGGTTTAAGGGGTATCCGGTTCCCGAAGACCGCGAATTCAAATTTCAAAAACTAAACATCATCATCACCCTTCAACTCGATTCACGTGCTTTCCCACCTGATATCTCCTCTCGCAGATAAATGATACGCGCTTCCCATTCACGTCGGAGAACACAAATCTCCTCCAGAAGCAGTCGATAACAACACTAACAGAAATCAACATGTTGATGTCTATGATGACATCGTATGGCTGCATCAGTTACAGATGAAGGTCCCCACTAGATCGATGTGGTCCCAACGTCAGCCCACATCCCCAGCAAATACAAGATATGCTGGTCTGGCCCCCAACTGGTGTACTCAGTACCAGTGGCACATAATGTCTCTCTACGTCTAGTCCCAAATCATCGGCTAGACTAGGTGCAACAAAGGAGTGCGAGGCTCCCGAATCGAATAAAGCAGAAACAAGAGTGCTGAACAAACAAATCATACCTCGTACCACCTCTGGTCCCGCTGGAGCTGCCAACTCTGTTGCGTGCAACTGTCCACACCCAGTTCCTTTACCTCTCTGATGTCGTCCACCTCCCCGACCACGCCCTGGTCGAGGTCCCTGAGGAGCACCCTGAGGTCGGACTCCTCCCGCAAGGTCTTCCCTTGGAGGAGCATGGTCTTGCTACTGCTGGAAGGGCCTCACCGGCAACTAGTGCTGCTGAGGTGGGCGCTGAACCTATCCACCTCCACCGTACTGAGCTCAGGTCGGGCACTGACTCTGAACATGACCAAAACCTCGACAAGAAAAACACCTATGTCATGGGCTCATGAAAAAGGGACGAGGACCCGAAGATCTGAACTAGAACTGCTGGGGCCTGCTCCCCACTGGCCTGAACCTGGAATGTCCCGTCGCAGGAGCCCTACTGCTGACTGCCTTCCCCTTCGACGAGCTTGGATGGATCCCCTCTCGGGGTTCACCTCCCAGCGAGTGCAACCTATCTACAACCTCTGCCTTCTTCTGCACTACCAAGTACGTCGGAAGGGTGAAGGGGGTGACAACATACTGAAGCGAAGGACAAAGCTCCTCCTCCAAACGTCTCGCCCGAGACTCCTCATCCGGATAGAGATCCGGAGCAATGCACATGAGATCCTTGAACTTGATCCCTAGCTCTCATACCAACATACTTCCCTACTGAAGGGACAGTAACTCCTACCGCTTCTCCACCTTGATCATGGAAGAAAGGAATTCCTCTTGAAATTCCTTCTCAAAGTCAGCCCATGGAACCTCTGCCTTTATCCTCTCTCCGAGGTAGAGCGTCCAACACTGTCGCACCGCACCTCTCAGCTGACTAACTGCTAGGGGGACCCAGTACTCCCTCGGAGCATGGATCAAGGTAAAAGAGATCCCTAGCTCCTCGAGCCACCCCTCCATCTCCGTATCCGAAGTACTACCCTCGTACTTCTTGAGGGTCTACTGCTGGAAATAACGGAGAGTCTTCTACCACTGGATATCTTCCTCCTCTCGGTCAATCCTCACCTGATTTACCGCCTGAATCTACTAGGCCTCGGCCATCTGAGCCGCCCGTGGATGACGTCCAGGTGCCATAGCTTTACGGTAAACGAGGATCGCCTAAGCCCAAGTAGTAAGGGAAAACTCAAGGTTTCATTTTATCATTTTATTTCAATTTATTTCCTAGAACACCCAAATTAAGTAAAACACAATCATGATGATGCATGTACCTTCCCTAGGGTCTCTATCATGTAATAAATGCTGTCTCACTTGGTCGTTCGGTAGGCTCAGAGTCCTTACATCGGATCACGGGGGGCCCTAAAATCCCGTTTCCTAGCCAGTATTCCCTGGCCTATGTCACGCACCAAGATTAACTAACACTGTTTCCCTACCATCCCATGCAATCCTCACTGTGCCTAACTCCAGACACCATCCTATCTCTCAACCATCACCTCTGATACCATTCTTTCACGACCCCCTCGCACCAAAGATTCCCCTCCTGAGATGGCAATGGTGAAAGGGAGATAATGACCCCCGAGTCCCGCCTCCAGTAGGCCCCGGGGTGGCGACTAGCACCAAGGGTATGAGTTTTCACAAATATGGGAGGCATTACCCTTTTTATTATTTAGGATCAGGAAATTGGACAAGTCAACCACCAAAAAGAAAAGGGAACAAGTGTATAGAAATAAACCCAAACCAAGCCCACATGCATGTTTAAACAAATTTATAACAAGGTACAACTACAAGAAAGTTCAAAGTACAATACCAAAAGAAAACAAAGGTACAACAACAACTCCAACTGTCCAACTAGTAGGGTCCTGCACGGCCCGGGTAGTCCTCCTGGAAACCTGAAAGTAAATGTAGGGTGAGCATACAAGTATACTCAGTAGGGAAACCTAAAGCTCTCATGCACAAGTGAGGAGACATCCTAATGTCCCTGTGAGAACAACATAAGAAACCTAGAAAGGAATTCTATCCACCCAACCTCACCAGCCACAGTAACCAAAACACAAGCACACCAGGTAGTAGTATATAAGAAACAAGAGTATTGGGTACCCCGCACCATTTCCCTTTAGTTAACTGCTCTTCCAAACGACAAACGTCCTGACGCTGCCACACTCTCCCCGCCCGCACACACCTGGGCATCAAAACCACGTATCCCGCCCGCACACACCTGGGCCTCACAACCACGTATCCCGCACGCACACAGATGGGCCTCACAACCACGTATCACGCCCGCACACACCTGGGCCTCACAACCAGGTATCCCGCCCGCACACACCTGGGCCTCACAACCACGTATCACGCCCGCACACACCTGGGCCTCACAACCACGTATCCCTCCCGCACACACCTGGGCCTCACAACCATGCATCCCGTCCACACACACCTGGGCCTCACAACCACATATCCTGCCCGCACACACCTGGGCCTCACAACCAGGTATCCCGCCCGCACACACCTGGGCCTCACAACCACGTATCCCACCCGCACACACCTGGGCCATATCCCGAAGATTCTTGGGAAATAGTAGAACCTACCCAAAGAGTCTTGGGCTAAAACCACCCCAATCGAAACCTACCTGAAGAGTCTTAGGTGTAAGGTCGCCTCAAGCCGTCACAGCCTAGGGGACAAGGAGCAGGAAGGAGCTAGTAACTAAGGGAAAAACACCCTCTCACATGAAATGGGAGTGTTCGACACTAAGTTCTCAACATGGGTGGGGTGAGATAAAACACAAAAGATACAAATATGTATATATATACCAACCACACAGCCCAACTTATGGCTTCTAAAAAGAGAAAATGAGCACGTGCCTCGACACTGCTATTACGAAGCATGCATACAACAAACAACCCAACCCCCTTTAGGTTTTCACATTTCAGTAGAAAACGTTATTTAGGTCCTTAACTATTGGACAACTATCCACAACTAACCACACCAAACATTCATAAAACATATCCCTGCCATCCACAAATCAAGTTAGGAAAACACAAGCAACACAACCAAGTCCCTCTTATCAACCAACCAACACCTTTGATTATTATTTCCATTTCATTTACACATCCCACCATTCATTAACTCTTCCACATTAATTTATTATTCACAACCCACCGTTCACAAACAAGCCCATCCCTGCAGCCCCGCTGCCAACCACCATAACCACAACCACACTGAAGCCACACATCCCCATCCCTTTAATACCATTTATTGCAGCCCCACTGCCCATTACCAACACAACATTCACACCAACCCACAACCAAGTCAACCGCAGCCCCGCTGCTCACCCGATCCACAAAAACCCACAAAACACCCCCAACACATGCCACGTAACCAAGCCAACACCCACATGTTCATTATTCCATTTTGTTTAACCGGGGTGGTCACGCAAAGGTTCCGGATTTTCATTTAATCAGCCAACATTATGTGATTAACCAATTTCCACATTCCACAAGCTTCCATCCATAAAAAAATATAGAAGGAGAGGGAAACATTTAATTGCATAAGCAAAGTCCCCTAACGACCGTGATTTTTAGTTGGTATAATCTCATTCAATTAACAACATAATATCACAGGATATAAAGTAATATAAATCACTAACTTCCCAACCCCATTCTTTAATCAGTTATTATCTTTATTTAATGGTTCAACTGTTTCTTATGAAAACAAAGGGATACCCACCCCTCATGATACACAAATTAGAGATACAAAGGTGATATCCCAACCTCAACAGGTTCTTGATCGCAACGCTCCCCCGGATCAACCTTAGAAGACGTCTGTCGGCGTCCGTCACTTCTGTCGGGTCCTGGAAAAACCTCCTCAGTTGGAAGTAGGAAAGGAAGGGCCGAAGGAAAGACAATGTACCCAGACGCGGAAGCTCCGCCTCGTCGTTACGATCTTGTGGCCGCTTACAGATCGTAAATCGGAGCTCGAACGAAGAAGTTATGGAAGGAAGAGCCTTCGAGTCTCTTAAGAGAGCTCTGCTCATAAAAGAGGGAAGGAGAGGTGTGAGTTGAAAGGAGGAGGGGACCCCTACTTTTATAGGCATGAAAATTAAAAGTACACAATGTATACTTATGGTACACGGTGTGTACTCAACCGTTTTCACACGATCTCCACGCGGCCTCCAACACGGTTCTGCGGCCGTTGACTGGTCAACACAGGGTTTGAGGGTAACACATATGCAGGGAAGGACTACACGGCGTGTAGTTTAGACACACGGCGTGTACTCATTTATTGCACACGGAAAGGACACGGCTCGAACACGGTACACAACCATTGACTGGTAACGCATATGCGGGGAAGGACTACATGACGTGTAGAATTGGACACACGGTGTGCACCCATTACTCCACATAGCAAGGACACGGCTCCAACACGGGGTGTACCCGGAAAGGGAGTAAATGGTGTGTACCCAAACTACATGGCGTGTAGTTTCAAAATTCTGGAAATTGTATGAAAAGTCCACCTTACCCTACAGAACACTTCTTTACCTTCATTTTGACAAAGGAATGGGCCGGAGAGGTCCGGGCCATTACACCACCATAGAGTGTCAAGGTTTCTATCCCCAGTTTTTCTATAACGCCTCTTTTATGTATTCTTACCTCTAATAAAGTGGTTTAGGGAAATTTAATCCCATAAATGGTATCTTAAATCCTCTTACAGTGGAGATACCTCATGTCAAACCTTTGATGGGTTTCCAACATAGTTTTTATTACATGTTTTCTCCGTTTAAAGGATATCCATTAACTCACATATGTTATCTCCCTATCTTCGAGGATAATTATTAAATCCTAATAAATTCAATTGTCTTAAATTACACAGATATGCGACTAAACCATGATCTGATTTTTAATCACTTTGATATTTCACAATCCTTAACTCTGTGATCACACCTTTTATCACTCGATATTTTTTTCTTCTTTGGTCTATTTCCTTTCCTTGGTGTGTTAAAAGCCCCTCTTCAAGAGACGAATCATGTGCCCACACTGGAGCTTTTCCAGCTCACTCTTGGAGTCCTTGGAGTTCTCCATCATCAATTTGTGCATCCCCAGTTCATGGTTCTTGATGAAAAACACAGACCCTTGATCAATTAAGTACGGTTCTCCTTCGTATCTCTTTATTGTGTATCATGTGAGGCGTGTAGGCTCGAAATTGTGATGTAGATGCTCAATATACAAAGGGGGGGGGGGTGAATTTTATACTTAAAAAATTTCCTTAGACAAGGAAAAATCTAAATTTAACAAAGTTAAACTAAGAAAATTCACAACACCTCTAATCACCAATTATAGAAATGGAACCAAAGCTTACAATATGAGATTCTTCCTTAAAGCGTATAGAATCTAAACTAATCAGAGTACAAGTATAAGGAAATATAAGAATATTATATTTTCCTTACAATACAATATGCAGCGGAAAAAAATTAGTACAACTACAAGTAACAATCAATAACTCTTTTAACCCAAGGAGAAGGGTATACAACAACCTTGGATAAAGGTCCCTTGATTTATACTTTCAAGAATGTATCTCTTATCCACACCAGGGTAAGCCCTCGATATGAAGATCGGTGTCTCTGTCTTGCTATCCCCGCAAGTCCTCAACGTCAAGGAATTTGGAACCTCTGTCTTCCATAGCAAGGAAGCCCTCAAACTTCAAGGTAGTCGGCACCTCTTTCTTCCTATCTCCAGAAGCCCTCGAATGTAATCACCAACATTCAGAGTCGCACGAAGCAATATGAACGAGTGGATCAGTACGCACAAAACATGCAAATCTTCTCTCTCTAGAAAGAACCTTAACAGTGTGTGGTCTCTAGAGTTATCAACTTCTTGTTGATCTCTTTAAAATGATCTCATATCTATAGGCTCGGTAGGCTCCCTATCCAATGTTCATATTTTCCTTAAAATCCGGAGGGACTTGTACACGTGTAACTCAACAAATGGTTAGTTTGAAACAGAATGGACGACATCGTTTAATAACAAACCATGTATAACTGAATGCACAACATAATTTTGTAATGGATCATATGTAAGAAAAATTCATACTAAAATTCATAGTGTAAGAAAATTAAAAGTTCAGAGGCTAAAAAAATGAAATTTAGAGTCTATAATAAAAAGATATGTTCAGATTCTGTTTTATAGGAATTCGGAAACTGAAATCTGTAGAAGTCTAGAGTCGGAATTTCTAAGGAAATTCAGAGTCTGGTCTCACCAGAGTTCAGAATCTTAACTTGTAGAGTTCGAAGTCGAACTAGTAAAAGTTCAGAGTCGAACTTCATAAGAGTTCGGAGTCGAACTCATGAATGTTAGGAGTCGAACTTCATAAGAGTTCGGAGTCGAACTCATTAATGTTCACAGTCGAACTTCATAAGAGTTCGGAGTCGAACTCATGAAAGTTCAGAGTTGAACTTCATAAGAGTTCGGAGTCGAATTCATGAAATTTTTGAGTCAATGTCATGAATGTTCAGAGTCGAACTTCATAAGAGTTCGGAGTTGAACTCATGAAAGTTTGGAGTCGACCTTCATAAGATATCAAAGTCGAACTTCATAAGAGTTCAGAGTTGAACTCATGAATGTTCAGAGTCGAACTTCATAAGAGTTCATAGTCGAACTCATGAACGTTTGGAGTCAAACTTCATAAGAGTTAATAGTCGAGCTCATGAAAGTTCGGAGTCGAACTTCATAAGAGTTTGGAGTCGAACTTATGAATGTTCGGATCGAACTTCATAAGAGTTCGGAGTTGAACTCCTGAAAGTTCGTATCCAGAATCAGATCCTAAAAACAGAATAATCCAAATCATGACATTATATGATTCCAGGGTTTTGGGTATGAATCCTGTTTTTGTACTTTAAGAAAAATATTTATATGTATAAGAAAATATAGGTTAGGGTAAATTTCCTTAAAGGAGAAAATTTTCCTTATGGAAGTAAAATATCTATTTGCTTAACTATAAGGTGTTTGTGATTATCAAAACAAGAATGAATGGAAAAGTCATAATGAAAACCTTATTGACTCAACAATATCCCCCTTTTTGTAAATCAAAAACATCCTTACGAAAAAGAATACAAGGACTTTGAAAAATTTCATTAGACTTTGAAATTAAAACTTATCTCCCTTTGTTCATGGATGAAAGTGAATACAACTAACTCCCCCTTAGGCATTGAAACTCTATGGATTGTATTCTGAATATCCGGAGTGAAGTTTTCATTATCATTGAAATGAAAAACTTCGTAGTGAGAAACTCCCCTTACTTTAAGGATATTTTAAATTTTTATTTCTCCTCTTTTTAGTGGTTCTTTTTCCTTCTCCCCGTTAGGAGTAGTTCTTTTTCCTTCTCCCCCTTTGTGATTTTCAAAATTAATTGAAGGGAATGGAAATGAAAATATGGTACCAAAAACAATAGTATATAACAAGATACAACCAACCAAATTTTCATTAAGGTTGATAAAATTTTACAAAGAAAGTCAAAAAAACAAAAGATCAGAGTGGATTTATTTGTCTTCTTTTTCCTTTGGGATCAGCTTCTTTAACAATGTTTTGAGCTTCTTCAAGTATCTCTGGTCTTCTTCAACTTGCCTCTCCAAGGCTTTAATTTTTCTTCATGGGCTTTCAAGGCTTCTGCCTGAGCCTCCATGGCTTCTTTCTGTATCTTTATTATTTCATCTTACTTTTCCAGCTTCTCCTTAAACTCAATCCAGAAATCTCTTTCACTTTTACAGTTCTGATCTACTGAGTTAATCTTCCCATTCAGGTCTCTAACCTGTTGATTCCGAGTGTTTTTCTCAATGATCAGCTCTTCCTGAAGATTCTTGATCTTGTTATCCTCGGTATCAAAAGCATCTTTTACCTCATTCTGAATATTATCATACACAGCCAAGTCTTCTTCAACTTTCTTAGATCACATATTTATTTTGCTGAAAGACATTCTATGCACATCATAATTGATATGAAAACATTTATGGTCAACATAAATCTTTATAAACTTATCCATTACCATGGATAAGGAATCCGATTTCTGATTCATACTCTATTGCAACATCTGGCATCTGGAATCTATAGTTGAAAAAATCGGAATAGTGTCCACCATCATTTTCAGAGATTAAACCACAAAATCATGAACATGAGATGATGACTCCAAATTAGATAATTCTCTTGGAGATTTTTCTTATTCAATTTTCACCAGTTTCCTCTTAGAAGAACCACCAACCTCCTTCTTCCTGAAAATATCTTTTGCTGGAGTATCCATCAGAACTTAGTTCCCTTTATCAGATTTCAGAATTGGTTCCTCATTAAGAGATTCTTTCTCGGATTCAGAAACATGAATAATCCAATTTTCATATTGTTTCTCCTTGTCTACTCCTTCCTCTTGAAAATCCTTCTCATAGGATTCTTCCTCACCATACAAAACATTTTCTTCTTATTACTGTTGCTTATCATCATTCTTACTACCTTCCTCACCTCCCTTTCCTAGGGTTAATATCTTTGCAGATTCTTCCTTATCTTTATAAACCTCTACTTTCTTGATCAAGGAATCCAAATCTTCACTTCCCTCTTCTTCTTCTTCTTCTTCAACCTCTTCCTCTACTTCTTCAGCAACTTGTTTTCAAACTTCTTTAACTACCTCTTTAGCCTTTGATTTTTACGGAGGGACATAGTTCTTAGCTGGAGTTTCTTCTAAAGAAGGTTCTATAAGGAAATTTTCTGGAACATGAATTTGCTCAAAATCTATTTTAGTATCTATCAAAAGATATTACACTAGTTCAGCTTCAGACAACTTCATTTTCATCTTCCTTTCTTTTTCATGCTTTTCTAACACATCAGCGGCTTTCTCTATTAAGGCCTTAGCTTCTGTAGGGTCCAATCCGAACTCTGAATCCCCTTCCTTCCACTTTTACTTGTCTTCCCTGCACTTGGAAGAAACTTCATTTGGATAATTTTTCTGCTTCTTCGACTTGGGGGGAGCAGACTAAGTATCCTTAGCCTTGGGTGATTTATCTTCAGCAACCACTTCCTTAAGATTTCTCTTCTTTATTTCCTTTGTAGATGGTTCCAGAGTCTGTACATCTTTCTGAGCTTCCTCAATCTCTTCCATAGATAGAGGGAATAATTCTCCGGAATCACTGGAATAACCCATCTTCATCCTCTTCAAATTATCATCACTTACCAGCATAAGGTTACAATTCTGGACCTTTGATTTTCATGCAACCTTGAAGGATTCTAAGCACCCAACTATTAGCATAGATAGTAAGGCAGGTTACATAATTATTTTATCTCTCAAGTTCCCTTATTTGATGTTATTGATCGTAATCAAGACATGCCTCATCAAATTTATCTATCTTAGATTAACAAATAAATTTAAGACATAGATATCACTTTTCTTCAAATTATCCTTATCGCCTCTTCTTGGTACAAGAAAACCTTGTACCCAGAGCTGTAGAATCTTATTTTTCGGAGTGAGCTGAGAAATCTTAGCAGTCGTAGCATCCTTAAGTCCAAGACATTTTAAAGCCTTCACCTTGTTGAAACTTCTTTGCTCATCTGGAAGCTTATGTGAGCAAAACTCAGCTTCCCCTTCATAGGATAAACCAACCAAGCTCGCGGACATGGTGTAATATAACTTGTATGTCTTCCCATAAGAATTAAACAAAAACCTCTCTCTGCCATCTTCCATATGGAAGGAAACAGACTCATAGAACTCGATTAGCAAATTGGTGTAAACCGAATCCTGTTTCTCTGACTTGAACAAGCATATATCTTCCCAACTATTCAATCTGATATTCTTGGTTATAATAGAATCAATCTTGTAAAAATCTGGATGCACCGAACTTTCCCTGAAGACTAACCACTTTGATATTGGCTTTGAAGTTGACATATCTTGAGATGTTTCTTCAACAAACATTTGGAACAGAGAGATCTAAAAGATTCAGAACAACTTTGCAAAGATCGGAACCAGTTTTCAGAAGAGCAGTAGGGCTTTGAGACGTGAAAACTTTGAAAACCGATGTGGGACAAGTCTTGGGTTCCCCTTTATATAGGTGATGGATATGACCTTTGGTCTTTCAAAATCCATCTAACGGTTGAAAAACTTTTTGATCTAATCTGACGGTTGAGAAAAATCTTGCAATGAAAACTTGACTCTGATCTTTTGAGGTTTTATGAAAAACATTTGGATTTAAGGAAAACTAGAATCCGAATTAATTTAAAATTCAGGAAGATACCAGCAAGAAAAATATGATGACTAAAGTTTATGTAAGGAAATCATACCTTTCGGATTTTCTAGAAAGGCAGTTCGTAATTGGTAATATTTTTCTTAAAAAATACTCATTACAAAAAAACCTAGTACGAAAGTTTCATTACAGAAATTCTCATTACGGAAAATCCATTACGAAAATTCTCATTACGAAAAATCTCATTATGAAAATGTCAGTTCCAGAAATTTTCATTATGATACTTGTTAGTGTGAAAATCTCCTTAGGAAAATTTCAGTTCCGGAAATCTCCATTCCAAAAATTTTAGTTCCAAAAAATTTGAAAACTGACTACGAAAAATTTTAGTTACAAAATATTTAAAAAACAGATTACGAAAATTTTGATTATGTTAACAATCAAATGTACTCCCCCTATGAAAAGGAGTATATTACTGTTAGGATAATTGTTCAACAAGAATTTAATGAAGAATAATTACCCCACGGTAATCATTCCTAACTTTTGTTTAATGTATTCAAATCTATCGGAGGGTAATGATTTTGTGAAAAT
The DNA here is from genome assembly GCA_963277665.1 of Viscum album. NCBI lineage: Eukaryota > Viridiplantae > Streptophyta > Magnoliopsida > Santalales > Viscaceae > Viscum > Viscum album. The sequence goes on from OY728159.1 coordinate 1,226,159,075, forward strand.
ATCAGCAAGTTGATCTTGCATTCTGAAAAAATGAAGAATGATATCTCCTTTAAGTGTGTGATCCCTAAGAAAGTGATGCCTAAAATCTATGTGCTTTGCACGAGAGTGATGTGCATGGTTTTTACTAAGGGCAATGGCACTTGTGTTATCGCACAAAATTTGAGACATAGTAAAACTCAATCCATAATCTGTGAGTGTGTGTTGCATCCACCACACTAGAGCACAACAACTTCCAGATACTACATATTCACCTTCAGTAGTGGAAAGTGCTACTAAATGTTTCTTCTTGCATCACCAAGAAACTAATGAATATCCTAAGAAATGGAAAGTTCCAGATGTACTCTTTCTATCTGTTCTACCTCCACAAAAGTCATCATCTGAAAATATTTTTAGGATAAAATCATTTCCAAAAGTATAAAATAATCCTAGATCCATGGTTCCATTTAAGTAGTGAAAAAATCTTTTTACCGCCTTTAAGTGAGATTCCATAGGATTGGATTGATATCTCACACATAAGCATAATGAAAATATCATGTCTGGTCAAATAGTTGTCAAGTATAGTAGGATTCCTATCATACTTCTAAATGATGTCTGATCTACTGGTTTCCCAGCTTCATCAAGATATAAAGAGTTTGAGGTACCGATGGGTGTACTTATACTCTTAGTGTGGTCATATCCATACTTTTTAAGAAGATCTTTAATATAATTATGTTGAGATATATAAGTTCCTTCGGGGTTTTGAGAAATTTGAAAACCAAGGAAAAATGTTAAATCACCCATCATACTCATTTCAAACTCAGATTTCATTAGACTTTCAAAGGAGTCCATTCAAGATTGTAGAGTTGAACCTAATATGATTTCATCAACATAAATTTGAACAATCAAAATATTTTAGCTATCTTTCTTTATAAAAAGCGTTGGATCTGAATTTCTCTTGACATAGTAATTTTGAAGCAAAAATCTTGTAATTCTATCAAACCATGCACGTGGGGCTTGTGTAAGGCCACACAAAGCATTGGTAATTCTAAAAACATGATCATGATGTTTTTTATCTTCAAAACCAAGAGTTTGTTCAACAAAAACTTCCTCTTGAACATAACCATTAAGTAAAGCACATTTCACATCCATTTGAAACAGTTTAAAATTGAATAATGCTTCAAAGGAAAGTACAATAAAGATAGATTCAAGTCTAGATACTAGAGAATAGGTTTCTTTATAGTCTATTCACTCTTGGTGATTATAGCCATTAGCAACTAGTCTAGATTTATTTCTTATAATGACTTAATTTTCATCACACTATTTTCTGAAGACCCACTTTACTCCAATAACAGAAGATTCCTTAGGTCTTTCAACCAAGGTCCAGACTTTATTCCTTTCAAATTCATTTAGTTCATCTTGCATGGCTTTGATCCAATCATCATCACCTAAAGCTTCATCAGTGCTCTTTGGTTCTAATTGGGATAGAAATGCCAGATGATCTACTTCATATATCAAGGAACTTCTAGTCCTTACAGGTTGATTTACATCACTAGTGATACTATCACTGGGATGATTCTTAAGGAATACCTGTATTGGGTTTTGTAAAACATGTTCTTCAACATATGGTAGAATGTCTTCTAGGGTAAATGTTTCAGAAGTATCTTCTTGAACATTTTCCTTACCAGAAGGATACTCTCTCAAAGGTTGATAATCTGTTTTTGAAAACACATATGAGGATGTAGGTTGGGATAGTTTAAAAACAAAAGAATCAGATTCATAAAATTTTACATGCACGATTTCTTCAACAATACAAGTATTTTATTTGAAAACTCTATAAGCCTTAGAAATTGTGGAGTAGCCTTCGAAAATTCCTTAATCAAATTTTGGTGTGAATTTGTGAATATTATCTTTAGTATTCAGGATAAATACCTTGCAACCAAAATCCTTGAAGTAGGAAAGTTTAGGTTTTCTAAAATTCCATAACTCAAAAGGAGTTTTATTAAGAAAATGTCTAATCGAAACTTGATTTATAGTATAAAAAGAAATACTTACAGCTTCAGCCTAGAAATTTATAGCTATAGAATATTCACTCAACATGGTTCTAGTTATCTCTTGAAGAATTCTATTTCTTCTTTCAACTACACTATTTTTATTGAGGAGTTCTAGGTGATGAAAAGTTGTGAGTAATACCTTTTCTACTACAAAAGGTTTCAAAATCAGAATTTTGAAACTCTCTTCCATGATCAATAAGAATAGTTTCTAGTGGAAGATTTTTTTCATTTTTAACTTGAGCTCTATAACTTTTGAATTAAGAAAAATCTTCAGACTTATTTTCTAGAAAATAGACCCATGTAAATCTAGTGTAATCATCAACTAAAACAAACACATCGTATTTGCCTCCAATGCTTCCAGTTTGTGTTGGACCAAAAATATCCATGTGCACTAACTGTAATGCATCAGTTTTTGAGACATCACCTACTGATTTAAAACCAGATTTATGTTTCTTTCTATATTAAAAAAGAATCACAAACTTTAGAATAATAAAATCTAAGCTCTGGTAAATCATTAACTAGTTTCTTCTTATAAAGTTTACATAAGTTTCTAAGGTTACAGTGACATATTCTTCTATTCCATAACCAAAAATGATCTTCCACTCCACTAAGGCAAGGTAGGTCTTGGCTCCTATGGTCTTCTATGTTCAATGTGTTAAAATTATCTTGCCTATTGGCTGAGAAAATAAATTCTTCCTTGGAATTGTGAACTATGTATTTATCATTCCTAAAATCCACAAGGTATCCTTCACCACTTAACTAACATGTGATAATGAGGTTGTGCTTAAGAACCTTAACAAATAAAATAATTGAAATCAATGTTTTACCAAGAAGAAAAACATTACCTATACCAACAATTTCACCTTGAGCATTATCTCCGAAAGTTACCCTTCCTCCTTTCATCTTGAAAATATTTTCAAAATTGATTTTGTTACCAGTCATGTTCTGGGAACATCCACTATCCATGTACCATGTATTTTTGTTGATACTTTATTTATCTTCCAAAAAACAAGAAAATAATTAGTCTATCAGAATCCAAATTTGTTTGGATCCGAGATTTCATGATAACAAAATTTTAGGCACCCACATCTTCTTAGAAAAATAGGATTTATGAAAATCTAGAGATTGGGTTTTATTTAAAGAGAAATTATTTTCCCATTGACCACCACATTGACATTTGGTACAAAATGGTGCACTTTGTGGAACAAAGTAGTTGTTACTGAAAGTTGGTTTTGCATGGGTATAACCAAAACCATATTTGTTTCTTAAAGGTCGTATTTGTGAATAGATTTTATCAAAATATTCTTTACCAAGGGTAAAATTTGATAAACACTTTTTTATGGAAAATATTTCGGACTTGATTTTTATAACCAATTTTTTATCTTCAAAAACATTAGATTTAGAACTAGAGCTAGGATCTAAGACACTTTTCTTATAAATTACTTATTATAACCCTTTAGAAAGTTTGTTCTTCTCAGAACTTACTTCCTCAAGATTTTGTGATATACTTATAAAATCAGCATTTTTCCTATCAAGATCTTTAGAAAGATCTGATATTTCTTTTTTAACAATGGTATTTCTGGAGTTTCATTATCAAGTTTTTTATTGAGTTTAGAATTCTCAATCTCAAGAAGTTTAGCAAACCTAGAAACTTCTTCATAGGTAGGTAAAGTATTTTCGTTATCAAGAAGAGGATACTTCATCTGAAGAGTTATAATACTTACTATCATTAGAATTTAAAGAAAAATTGGTCAATGATTCAGCATTGTGTACCTTAGCCATTATGTGATGATTATTAATAGTTAATCTAGCTATAAGACCAAGATTCTTATATCCTGAAGATTCATAATCAAAAGATTCATCTAAAGAGTTACCACCACTAGAAATCCAAGTATCATTATCTTTCAGAACATTCTTAGATTTGTCTTTATAAAACTTATTTCTATTCCTTTTAGAATGCCTTTCATTTCTCTCTTTCGTTTTAAGCAAAGGGAAATCCGGTCTAATATGTCCAGCTCTCTTGCATTCATAAAAAGTAACTTCTTCATATTTCCTATATTTCCTTTCCTTTTTCATATACTTAGATTGGAAATTTCTCTGTCCAGCTATCTTGTTCATCCATCGAGCAAGATTTTCTAACTCATTCTCTGAGACTTCACTCTCACTAGATTTTGATTGAATAACCACCTTCTTAGACTTGGATCTAGTTACTCTCTCATGAGTCTTGGATTTCATATGATTTGAAGTTGTGGTAAAATCAACAGTACCATTTCCATTCTTCTTCTGGATGTTGTCATCATCCCTCTTCATTCTTGTTTCATGTTGAAGAAGAGTTCCAAATAGTTCATCTAACAAAATTTTAGTTACCTTCCTGTTCTCACCAATTGTCGTTCTCTTTCATTCCCACTCATTAGGCATAATATCAATAATCTTGTCAACATGGGCTTCATCATCTAACCCTTTTTCTCCCATAGACTGAAGACTGTTCACTATAGTCATAAATCTCTGTTGAACTTTGCAAATGGGTTCTCCATATGGAAAATTGAATCCATGATATTCATCTCTAAACATAGCTCTTCTAGTTTCAATCACTTTTGAAGAGACAAAGTGTGTAACCTCTAACTTCGTCCTGATACAATTAGCTGCTTCACAAGAAGAAATTTGGCTATATATATTTCTATTCATTAAACATATCAAAGTATTGTGTACCTTATAATTGAGGTGATATTATTTCTTTTTCTGGTTAGTGAAAGTTCTAACTTCCTTATCAGGAATTTTATAATCACCAGTAAGCATAACGAATTTATCTACTCTAGTATTTATAACGAAAGTCTTCAATCAATCTCTCCAGTATTCATAGTCATTTACATCAAAAATCTGTGGTCTTGTAGGATTTATATTGTCTATGGATCCAACGTTTAAACCTTTCATTCTTAAAAAAACATGGCAACCAAACTTGTTAGGTGGAGAAGTTCATAACCACAATGTTCAGAATGAACAAAAAAAATTGGAATGAACAATTCAGAATGACAATGTTCGGAATGAAACTATCTTTCTAATCAAGGATGAAAATTGATGAAAAAGTATGTACAAAAAACTTATATGTGAATATAAGTATTTCAGAGACCTGATCTGATACCAATTGTAAGATTGTTATAGAGTATGAGGTTTCCAACCTCTGATACCAATTGCAGGATTGATATAGTGATGTAGATGCTCAATATACAAGAGGGGGGGAGGGTGAATTGTATACATAAAAAATTTACTTAGATAAGAAAAAATATAATTTTAACAAAGTTAAACTAAACAAATTCACAACACCTCTAATCACCAATTGTAGATTTGGAACCAAATTTTACAATATGAGATTCTACCATAAAGTGTATAGAACTTAAACTAGTCAGAATACAAGTGTAAGGAAATATAAGAAGATTATACTTTCCTTACAATACAATATGCAACAGAAAAACAATTAGTATAACTATAAGTAAAAAACAATAACTCTTTTAACCCAAAGAGAAGGGTATCCAACAACCTTGGATAAAGGTCCCTTGATTTATACTTTCAAGAAAGTATGTATTACCCACACCAAGGTAAGCCCTCGATACGAAGATCGGTGTATCTATCTTGCTATCCCTACAAGTCCTCAACTTCAAGGTAGTTGGAACCTCTGTCTTCCTCAGCAAGGAAGCCCTCAAACATCAATGTAGTCGGCACCTCTGTCTTCCTATTCTAGGAAGCCCTCGAATGTAATCACCAACATTCAGAGTCACACGAAGAAATCTGAACGAGCGGTTCTGTATGCACAAAACTTGAAAAGCTTGTATCTCTAGAAAGGACCTTAACAACGTGTGGTCTCAAGAGTGATCAACTTTTTTTTGATATCTTTCAAATGATCTCTTATTTATAGGCTCGGTCGGCTCCCTCTCCAACGGTCATATTTTCCTTAAAATTCAGAGGGACCTGTACACATGTAACTCAACCAACGGTTAGTTTGGAAGAGAATGGAAGACATCGTTTGATAACAAACCATGTATAACTGAATGCATAACATTGTTTTATAATGGAGAATATGTAAGAAGAAGTCATACTAAAATTTGTAGTGTAAGAAAATTAAATGTTCAGAGTCTAACCAAAATGAAATTCGGAGTCTATAATAAAAAGATATGTTCGGATTCTGTTTTATAGGAATTTAGAACCTGAAAATCTGTAGAAGTCCGGAGTCTGAATTTCTATGAAAATTCAGATTCTGGTTTCACCAGAGTTCAGAATCTAAACTTGTAGAGTTCGAAGTCGAACTAGTAAAAGATCGGAGTCAAACTTCATAAGAGTTTAGAGTCGAACTCATGAAAGTTCGGAGTCGAACTTCATAAGAGTTCGGAGTCGATCTCATGAAAGTTTGGAGTCGAACTTCATAAGAGTTCGGAGTCGAAATCATGAAAGTTCAGAGTTTAACTTCATAAGAGTTCAGATTCAAACTTTATAAGAGTTTGGAATCAAACTCATGAAAGTTCAAAGTCAAACTTCATAAGAGTTCGAAGACAAACTCATGAATGTTCGGAGTCAAACATCATAAGAGTTCGGAGTCGAACTCATGAGAGTTCAGAGTTGAACTTCATAAGAGTCCAGAGTCGAACTAATGAAAGTTTGGAGTCAAACTTCATAAGAGTTTGGAGTCGAACTCATGAATGTTTGTATCCAGAATTCGGATCCTAAAAACAGAATACTCCAAATCGTGACATTATATGATTCAAGGGTTTTGGGTATGAACCAGATTTTTGTACTTTAAGAAAAATATTGATATGTATAAGAAAATATAGGTTAGGGTAAATTTCTTTAAAGGATAAAATTTTCCTTATGAAAGTAAAATATCGATTTTCTTAAGTATAAGGTGTTTGTGATTTTCAAAACAAGAAGGAATGGAAAAGTCATAAGGAAAACCTTATTGACTCAACAAGGCGGGTGTGATAATGTGTTCTCAGGGCATGGATGAAACCAAACCTTATTGAAGATAATAAATGTATTTTTTTAAAGAATAAAGGCATGTGTTTGATGATGATTCTTATGAAATCATTTTGTATTCGTTTTTATTTTGTGAACAATATGGTCTTATGACCACTGAAAATCACCACACTTGGTGGTCCTTTCCTATCCACCAATGAACCAATGTTTCTTCAGGATAATCTTTTGATTTAATGGTTGTATAATGGAATCATGTTATCCTATAAACTTTGTTGATTAAATGGATTCCCTTTGAATAAAAATCATGTGTGATCAACCTAGTTAACCAAATAGAAAGAAGGATTTTGATAATTGGCATAGTAAAATCTGAAAACACCCTCGCTCTCTTCTACTAATAAGCATAGAAGATCTGCTTGAGGCTTGTGTGGTGATGTGTATGGGGATGTGATACCATGTTGATCATTTGTTGGTTTGTGAATCTAATACCATTTTGGTATTTATTTTGGTGCTTGGTTTGGTTCATGTTCTTCAATAGATCTCACCGACCCATTTTTTTCGTAGAAACATTACAAGAGAACTTGGTGTGAATGCTTAAATTGTGGTTTGGTTGTTTTCTTCTTCATTCTAGAGTTTTTTTACAAGTGGATGTGCCAATTAGTTGTACAATAGTGGATAATTATTTCTAATGAAATCACTTGAACATGATAACAATAATGGGTTCAATGGGGAAAGAAAAGGGTGGTGTCTTCTTTGTGGTTGTTGGGAATTTGTGAATGTATGAATAGAAACGAGAGTGTTTGTGTATGGGTTGGTTTTTGGATCCTTAGTTTGGGATGATTTCTTGTTTACCAATTTATATAAATTAAGTTCTTGTGTTTCTTATTAGCACCCCATCGGTGTTGACCACTTTGTACCAAACACCCCCATTTCATGGGGGAGGGTATTTTTTCCCACATTCTTATGAGTGGATCATTATCAGCTCTTTTCTGCTCCCAATCCCAGGTAGCCCACGATTATTCTGGTTGGATGTGATGGCCAAAGTTCCATTATGGCATAATACTCATTGGGAAGGGTGTGGTGTGGTGGTTGTCCCGTGTGTGTGTGGGCACGATTGTTTCTTAATTGTATTTGAGATGTAGCTCAGTTGTCTTCGGGTGTGCAAGTGGTTGTTGTGGCCCAGGTGTGTGTGGGCGGGGATGTGTGTAGTTGTGGTGGACCAGATGTCTGTGGGTGGGATCTGTGGGTGTGATATCCCATAAGGTTGTTGGTGGGGTGGCAGTGGGACTACTGTGAAACTAATGGGGGAGGATTGATGTGTAGGCTCTCCTAAATAACCAGTGGGAAAGTAGTGCATGGTACCCAAATATCAATGTGTTATTATTATTACTTTACATGACATATGTTATTTGGGGAGTGTTACTTGGTGAGGTTGGGTGAATAGTTTTCCTTTCTATGTGATTTTAGATATCTCTATTTTATGAAAGGGCATTAGAATGCTTCTCCACTTGTGCATGATAGATTTTGGGTTTCCCTACTAAGTAAATATGTATACTCACCCTACATATTTAAAACCTCTTTCAAATTTCTAGGAGGACTTTGATTACCATGTTGGACCTTACTATCTTGGGCTTCCTAAGATTTTGTTTGAACTTTTCTTTCTTTCGGTATTTGTCATTGTAGTTTTTTTGTACCTTGTATCAATTTATTTGGAACAAGCATATGGGAATTGATTTTTTATGTACATTTACTTTCATTTTGGGAGAGTTTTTTGGGATTTACCATCGTATCTCCCGATCTTACAAATCAAAATGGGTAATTACTTCCATTTTATGTCATATTCTATACCCTTGGTGCTATATGAAACTCTATGGCCTATTGATGGTGGGACTCGGGGGTCATTATATATCCTTCATCATGAAGAGGAAAGGGTATGGATGTTTGGTTTTACCCTTCCTCATCATAGTGATGGTGGTCATGACATGTAAAGTTTGTAACCCCCCATTAGACTTATGTCACACATAATTTACTTGATAACAAACCAAGCACTAAGAGACATATTAAAAAAAAATCTATTTTCATTCCAGCCCATAAAAAATACTCTTTTTGGTCCTTGTACTTCATTGAGCCTCTGGGGTGAATAGATAATGAGGATATATGAGAATCATACAATATATCCTTCTTTAATCATGGTATATGTGGAATAAAAAACCTATTCTTGAACCTTATTATTTCATCACAACCACGGTTGATTTGAGATACATTTCTTACCTATTTTTTGAACCTCTACATCTTTCTTTTGTGCCTCCTTAGTCTTCAATTGTATAGAATGTTGAACAATAAATTGTGAAAATTAATATTTATACTCTTCCATTAAAATTTCAAGGTAAAATCTTTTAAAATCCAAAAATATTGGATCTTTTGTGATCCTCATCATGTATAGGATTTCATGGTCCTTTCTACTCAAAGAATCTTCCACCTTTTTCACTTTACCAGGCAGGTAATATATTTACCAATCCAAATTTTTAATCAACTCCAACTATATTCTTTGGCGCAAATTCAACTCCTTTTGTGTGAAAATATAATTTAAACTTTTATGATCAGTATAAACATCATACATTTCACCATAATGACAATTCCACCATATCTTTACTACAATGTTTATTATAGGTAACTCCAAATCTTGAGTTGGGTAACTTTTCACATGGATTTTCAGTTGTCTTGAGGAAAAAGTTATCAGTGTATAATATTTCATGAGAACAAACCCCAACACCTTTTTTTGATGCATCCCTATAGATCACAAAGATCTCTCAACTATAAGGATGTGTGAGCACAGGTGCACTAGTTAACCTTATTTTTAGCTCTTTTAAATTCTATTCATATTCTTCTATCCACATGAACATAAATCATTTCCAAGTCAACATGGTGAGTGGATTAGAGAATTGTGAAAAATCATTCAAAAATGTCGATAATATCCATCTAAACATAGAAACATCAGATATCAGTTACCAATTTTGTTCTCAATAGACTATCTATAACTTTATTTTTTGATGGATCCACTAATATCTCTATTTTGGATATTATGAGACCCACAATTGAAACTTTACATAGAAAAAAATTACACTAGAATTTTTTTCATAAAGCTTCTCCCTTCTAAGAGTCTTTAGTAAAATTCACATGTGATTATTGTGTTCTTCCATTTTCATCGAATAGGCAAGAATATAAACAATAAATACTACCGAAAACTGATCAAGATATTCTCTAAATACCATATTCATTAGTTCCATGAAAATAAAGGGGGAATTAGTTGCTAAAAATGGTATAACTATAAATTCATATTGTGCATACCTTGTACAAAATATATTCCTTTGTATATCCTATTTTATGACCCCTAATTAATGATATCCTCAACGAAGGTTAATATGGGAAAAGTATGGAGCTCCAAATAGTTGGTAAAATAAGCAGTTAGTGCGAGAAAGCATATATTTGTTGATGATAGTGATCATCTTATGTTCTAGATAATAAATGCAGAGACCAACTGATCAATTTTTCTTCATAACAAACAGAATAAGTGCACCCTTGGGTGACACACTTGGTTGAATGAATCCCTTAAAAATATTCCCTTATATTTTCTTCGTCAATACCTAAAAATCAATTGGGGAAATTTTATATCGTGTCTTTGAAATATGAGTAACTCCCAGTATGTATTCAATTGGAAACTCAATCTCATGATTCAATGTAAGACCAATAAATTATAATATAAAGTCATTATAAAACTCTTGTAAAATGAGTTTATTCTTAATTGTGATTTTCTCTCCAACCATTTGAGATAGATAACATTCGTTTATTTGAATCAAGAACCAAAAGATGGATAAAATTTTCACAAGAAAGTCTTACTCATCCATTCATCAATATGTAATCATAGGTTGATTTAGAATATGAAATTTGACTTCCCTTGCATAATAATTGATATGAGATCCATAAAGAGAATGTCAATCCATGATACTAATCATTACAAATTCTAAAATATGAAGGATCACAATATTTTCCGGAGGATTTTTTCCTCAAAATTCAACTGGATTATAATTTTTAACTTTTTCTATGACCATTGTGCCTTTAAGAGTATTCAAACTAACTCGGCATCTAATTGTGGAGGTAATATGGTGATACCCTTAGAAAATTCTTCATAAATATTAATGTTCATGGATCCATAATCAAATAAAACATATTCGATTTTATAGTGGATGGTAATTTTACCTTTCAACTTTTCATTCTGATACTTCGCATTACTGATAGTGATCTCATATGACTTTCCATTGTCATTTTCAACAAGAGTTTAATGATTTTGATCATCATAAACAGTCATTAGGTTAATACATTTATTTGATCAATTCCACATTTCCATACACATATAACATTCAAGTGTGGTAGTGGAGTTCTGTGTATTATTTTCCTTATTCTCATCATTAGAAATATTTTTCCCATCATTTCAACATTGAACTTACCAATGATGTTCTTTTACATTATTAAAACATTTACTAGTCCCTTTAAAATAATTTCCTCCATGTTTCTTCCCACACATTGAGAATATGGGAAAAAAATACTTTTATTTAGTGTGGTCTTTTTATTTCCCCTTAAATTCCATTTTTCTATTATTATCAAACCCATAGGACTGATGGGTTCTTCTAGTCCCCATATCATCCTTGAGTCAACATCGAATGATTTCATTACTTCTATTGAAGTCCCTTATGGGTAATTCCCTTCAGAGAAATGGTTTTAAGTAAGAAAATAATTGATCAATTTTACTCTCATGTTTGATGATAATTTCATAAGAATACCTTGATAGTGTTGTAAAAATTTCATACTAGGTACCAATAGAGTCTTCATCCTTTTTCATAAGTTCAAGGAACTCTTTATCTATCTATTCTCAAAGAATACAAATATATACTTATTGAAAATTATTCTCCTAAACTCATATCATTGCATGAATTCAATTTCATCTATTTGACACGTATTGTTGACAAGGTTACACAATTGATCAACTTCACCTTCAAAAAGATAGGCTGCTAAGATGAATATATCATGTTCTGAACATTGGAGAGCTAAAAATATATTTATAGTGTCACCAATCCATTGTTCAACAATAAATGGATCAAAAGAACCATTGAAAGATGGTGGACACTACCTCATGAAGGGCTCAATAGAATGTTGTTCCCTTATTTTATTATTTGGAAGTCATACATAATTCATATATTGAGAAAGTTGTAGGAATATAGCTATAACATTTTATATTATAAATCCCATAACATTTGGTCTCTTTGGTGGAAAATCATTGTATTTCCCATTGTATTTAGCAATAAAACAGATCTTTCTGGTTCTAACCATTGACTAAAACCAAGAAGCACAGTGTAATAAATAGTAATCAAAATTGGAATGACTACATAATCAAGAATAAAATTTCAATGTAAGAATCTTTAGGTTTTATCATAGGTTATTACAGATTGTTTCTAAAACACTATGATTGTAACCTATAATTCAACATATTCCATGGGTTCTTACTATGGTTTTCTCATCCAAGTTTCTAATGGTTAACTATAAATTTCCTACGATACCAACTATAAAGATAAACAAAATAAAAATATTGATATTACTTCAATGTAGAATAATATTCATTACAAAATATAACAAATTCATAACAGGACCATATTGGTATTGTTTCATTAAAAACTATGAATCATAAATAGCTTGTTCATAAGACATCATCATTATGTCCCACATATTTAGTCATAACTGGACCCCATTTTGACATATCTTACTTAATACCTTTTTTCATGACATGGGGAAAAGATACATATAAAAGGGAGAGCTCAGATGATGATTAATAGGTAAAAAAGAAGATATCAATCATATCGTAACCCTAAAACATGAGAAAATTACATTTGAAAAAATTATCCTGCTTGTGAAAGATCATCATATCATGTCATGGGATAAATCATGAAATCTAATAATAATAAATGAATGAAATCCCAAAAATAAAAACATAAGACATGAAGTTTTCTATCATATACATAATCATACAAATGCTTTTCATATTAGTCATGGATCATTGTCAAGATCATCAAAGTAGACAAATTCTATTATTGAAGCATGTTCACTCCTCATTATAGCCTTTTATTACTGAACCAATATCATTTATCATTCCAACAATATCTATATAATGAGATATAAATATTTTCCAAATTCATTGGAATGTGGAAATAGGTCCCACCCATCTCAAAATGAAATCATTCTTGCATGTTCCATAGGAACATAAATCATTCATCATAACCTAAGGAATAAAATGAGTTTCTATAATCAGCATTCCTCCATAACATAATCCATGTAAAACAAATTGATTGCATAAATAACATTCCAAAATTAACAAAATACAATCATAGGAACCATCTCTATATTATACTTGCAACATAACCCTATTAAACAATTCCATCTTAGATGGAATATAATCTTGATATAATAGTTAAAATTAATTCTGGGGGAAATTATCTTTTCTTATTATAAAATTATATCTTTTCAAAAAATACTGATCAATATTAAAATAAAAAGAATTATTTAAAAAAACAACAAATATTGTATGGGAATATTAATGTAAATAAGGTGTTATGAATATGTAAAAATCCATTCATGTTGTATATGTTAAAAACCCTTTTTCTCATAGTTTTTTTGGAAATGTCAAAAAGTACCTCGTATCAAATAACGACAAAGGATTCATTTCATACCATTTAATAATAAGTCACCATCATGTAAAATTGAAATTTAAAATTGTAGAAGAATAAAAATAAAACAAAATATTTTGGAAACATGGATTTGGAGGATAAATATTGCCCCTGTAAATACATACGTATGGTCAATATTGGTTAATAACTAGATTGTTAAATTATCCCTTACTATTTTGGTCCGATTTTTATATATGTATATAAACCTAATGTATATATGATTTAAATAATTTCATTGACTTATTTCATAATCATCATAATTTTTAATATCATATATGATCATATTATCATCTGTTCGTTAATAACATTTCAGTATTACTTGTTATTCTGGTATTAACTACATTATTTTATTATGCATATTTTTTCGAATTAGTTCTGCTTCTCCTTTATATATCATATTAATATTAATTAAAAATTATATTAACATTATATATGTAATATTTATTGATTTTATAAATTTAAATAAAAATGATTTATTTAAGATCATGTAGAATGAATCACATCACATCAGGAAGATGTTAGGTCATATGTATGCACAAGGGACAATATCATTCCAAAAATTGTTGAATGGTATTGATGTGAATGTTTTATAATATTTCACATAAAATATAATTTTATTATATTAATATATATTTATTATTTCCATAATTATACCCATCCAGGAAAGGTGTTGGTGAAAATCAAATGATAGCACAACATGGAGATGGAAAGCCGTACAGATGCTTGCATGGTGATTTTTTTTTCGTAGGATGGATTGATAATTGAATATTGTTGTTATATAACCATATTAACATATCATTATATAATTGAAAAATTAATTATTACCTTATAATGATAAAACACATGATCACTATGTAGAAGAATAAATAATTTTTAATGAATCACCTGAAGAGATTAACTATTCTTCGACGTTCTTCCTCTAAATCTCTAATTAGAGAAATAGAGATGGCATTTGAAGAATACTAGAACCTGAAGAATGTAAATAAGGAAGTTTAAAAGGGAATGGGGAAGGTTATGACCAATTTTGAAGGCTTAATGTGATTTGAAGAGGTCAGGTAGTAGGTTCCCTTTTATTATTGAGGCCAGGGGCACTTTTGGGATATCCAAAAATATTAATTTATATGAAAATAAAACCACATAAAAAGTCCTCTAAATGTGCCAATTTATAATATGGTATGTGATATAGTTTTATTGTAATCCTCCAATAGATTTTATATATGTTGTTATAGAAATTTAATCCTTATCATTTTAATTAATACTTAGTTTTTCAATTTAATTTTTAACTTGGGTAACAAATATATAAAAATTAAAAGGCTGATGTTTTTTTATATTTTATGTTAATTGGACTATAAATAATTTCCCTATAAAACATTTTTCCAAATAATAATTATTCAATATTTTTAAACATTGTTTAATGTTTTTAAAATTATTTAATAAAACATTTTTTGGATAATCAATCAATATTGTCAATTTTGACACTATTCAATTCATTGATTTTTAAAATATTAATATTACAAGTTGACTACTAAAAAATTATTTTTTATATATTTATAATAGGTAAAGGTAATCTATAAAATTCATTAATAATTATAATTATCCAATATTTTATTTAGTTTTATATTTTTAATAACATTTATTTGTTATCTCTATTAATAAAATAATTACTGCATAAATTTTGTGAAACTATTAAATATACTTATTTACTAAATAATAATAATAAATAAAATACTATGATAAATAAAAATCTACTAGATTTCAGAATAATATTTTTAGTCGAATTTAGATTTTTTAAAATCCATCATTTAAAATGTTATACATATTAAATAACAAATTGTATGACTTTAACACCAATTTAACTAATATAATATAATTGTCACAATCTCATCTATATGTCTCCAAATAGTCACTAACTCTACCCTTGAATGGTTATTATCAAGATATACTTGGAAAATAATATTTTGGATTTTTTTGTTTATATTTTTATAGTTATTATTGTTTTAGTAAAAAAAATTGAGCTCTCATCAATTAATTAATTCTTACATCATCAAAGTATAAGTCATTTTGGTTATTATATATTTCATTAAAACATGAAAAAAATACCTTGATAAATAAAATAATTTTAGATTCCAAATTATTATTTATAATTAAAAATATATTACATATAACCTTATATAAAATATGATATAGCTATTCAATTTTGAGTAAGACATATTTAATTTTTCATAAATTAAATAAATCAAATGTCATAATCTCATCCAAGTGTCATCAAAAGGACACAATTTCTACCCAATGATGATTTAGGTTGATAAAAACTCATCCAATGATATTAATACATGTGTTAGGAATATTTTATAATTTTATTATTCTCTTTACTTAATCTATTTACCCTATTATCATATAGCTAAATATTATTGAAGTATCTTTTTTATAATTCTCTAAAATAAAATAAATATATTTTACTAATTTGGACATAATGTTTAAAAATATAGAATCCATTTTTCATAATTCAAAATATATATGTATCTATAATTAATTTAAAATTAATCCTATTGTTGGAAGAGAGAACGATTTTTAAAAGATAAAACATTATGAAAGATAGAAATGTTATTGATTCTGAATTCAATATAAAATTAATGATAATGACTTAAATTACATTCAGTGGTAAAAATATATTCTATTTATACATATAAACCATAAAATATTATAATTTAACCTATAAATTATTTATATTAGAAAACATGTTTTCAATTAAAATTTAGTGCATTTTTACTATTCACAAGAATTTTAAAGTTATCAAAAAATATTAATAATTCATCCAAATTAAATTATTATATAACGATTTAAAATAACATTTTTATTTTTGAATATTAAAATTGATAATACGTCAATATATTATTTTTAAAGGGGTTTTCCATTAAAATGAGAAAAATTACACATTTGAAAAATAAAGTTAATTATAAGTTAAATAAGATTTATTCATATCCTATAAATACTTAATAGATGAATAAAAAAATATTTTATTAATTATATCAGATATATATTTAATTAATTATATTTCATATTATTATTTCACTCAATTTATTAATATAAATATAAAATAATATAATTAATCTATATTTTTCTTAAATAATTGGTAATGAAGGACTTCACCATACATTTTCATAATTTAGTTATTTTTATTCCCTCTATCCTAACTGTAATGATAATATTATCATTAAATAATAAGGGAATATCACTATTATTTTAAACTCATTATAATATGAAAATAAAGCTATTGAATAATTATAATTATTTATAGAAAATATATGAAATTAATTTTGTCCATAAAATATGATCTAAGGGAGACATCCCAATATTGTTTACCTTTTCATATTTACAAGAATGTCACTCCACATCCACTATAGTAGGAAAATCTTCCATATAAATTATTTAAACCTCTAAATCACTTCTTCTCATAAATAATATACCCAAATAAGATCCAAAATCCTTCCCCTTATCATATAGTCATCAATTTTAGAAAACAATGTATGTCTTTTTTTCAAACCAAAATGATTTACTTGGATAAGAGGTATCATTCATCAACGAGTACTTTTATTTATTATCTTCTCCACCCTCTAATTATTTTTAAATACTTATTATATAATAACCTAATTATCATAGATATATTGATACTTTTTTATTCTATGAGTTTTATAAAACATTCCTACACTTCCACGAAATGGGATGCACAATCATATTTTTTTTGTGGCACACTACCGCATGATGAACTACTATCATTAATTCAACCATTACCACCTAAAATCTATAGAAATAATGATTGATTTTTAGTTTATATATTAAATATGTGATATTTATAATTACTTGATTCTTATTTAATTATTATATATCTCATAACATATTTCTTTACATTTTATGGGAATTCAATAACGTCAATTGTGGATGTGTGGACTACTGCATCATCAAAGCGATTTGATTCATTCATACATTACATGGAAAGTATTAAAGATATTTTAATTAAAAAAATTAGTCTTTTAGGTTAAATATTATATTAGATTTATTATATAAACATAAAAGATTATATTTCAATATTTTAATGCAATAAGAAAATGAAAACAAATTTCATGTGTACGTACAACCTACCTTGTCAATGAATGTTTCATTTAATTTCCTATCTATAAATTTTATATATTATTATAAATACATATATTTAGATAATATATATGATATTTAAATAATAGGTTTAATTTGGTAGATGATGAAATTAGGATTTACTTATGATGAAAAAAATTTAAAACATACACAGAAAATATGATAATTAAAACCCAAAATAGTGATAATAAAGAAATATTGTTAACAAAGTAGTGGTAATATATTATAAGAAGACCATACATGATATTAAAAATATTAATATGGTGATTTTATATCTTAATAACATGACTTAAAAATAAAACATTAAGTTAATATATGTTCACTCAAAGGGAGACACTTGGTTAAAGATTTCATCTACATTTAATTTCATTACCATATATTTTAATTTTATACACCTTGTTTATTTTATATTTTTTATATAATTACTTTATCTCATTTAATACTATAAATAATTTATTTTTCATGGTATTTTGAGTTTCAATTTTAATTTTTTCATCAAATTGTATTTTAACATAAATTTACCATGTGATAAAAAAATTTCATAAATAAATTCATTTTTACAGGTTACATTGCTTCCAGAATATCAGTAGTATCCTTTAATTATGTGTACAAATTTTCAAATTTATATTGAATTATTTATACTTATTATATGTTTATTTACATTTTATAGACATTAAAAGTTATTTTATTTATTCTCAAATAAATTATTTGTTTATTTAAATGGTTTATTTTACAATGTCATTCTAATCATGATTGTTTATTCTCTAAAGTTCTGATAAGGAATTTTTATGTTATTTTTTTTATAAAATAATTAATTTTAATCTCATCTGGTTGTTAATATTTTTTTCCATTTAATAGTACCTTGTTCCCAGTATTTTTGACTAAATATGTTGTAAAAATTATTTTTAAAAAAACCCAACCCAATTTATATCTTTAGTCGAAGATCAATTTTATCTCAAATCCATGTCTTATAAAATTGATTTCAAAATTATTTTTATCCTTTTTATAGTAATTTATCAACTCAATTTTATGGCTTTTATTATTTTTGTTTTTTTTAAGAAATCTTCTTATCTCTTTCTAAAAAAGGTACTTTATAACAAGTTTACCATGCAAAAGGAATGTTTTTTACATTCTATGACTTCTTAGAAATTACCCTCTATCATTTCATTGAATGTTATTTTTCCAAATTTTCAAAGAGCATTTTAAATAAAATGGTTTTCATAGTGATTTTAAAATAAAATATTTTTTCAAACTATTTTTCAAAATAAAATGGATATTTTACTAAAGAATGCTTTAATGATCTTTTTGTGGTTTTTTATTCATAATAATAAAACCATTATACTTACATCAGTTGGGAAAGTTTTTATGGATACCATCATTATTATTCCTCTAGATGTAATATGAATTCATTGACCAAAGATAGTGTTAATATTCACAAACTTTATTCATTTTTATCCACCTTCCAATAATCAATTTTTATGATCATTAGAAATTAAATTTCCATTAAATATCCATATTATTTATCATGTATATTTCTATTTTCTAAACTGTATATCATTTCTTTGTACTATGTTTAATTTTAATAAAATTTTATAAATTAGGGAAATATTGATAGATATGTATCTTTATTCAATATATATATTCGATAATAAAATTCTTTTTGAATAAAATCAATTATTCGATATCCAAGGAAAGATTTAGACATTCAAGACAAGAGTTAGGGACTGGTTAATCAAGCCCCACGATCCTTCAGTTTTTCTTATGGGGAAAATTTATTCACTAGCATAATCTAATCAATTTTTATGGAAAATGTTTTAATCCATCATGAGGATAGATTTTCAAAGTAAAGTTATCATGTTTTTGGGAAATATGACATCAAATAATTAATCATAACCTTCATTTAGTATCTATTCTGCCTTATTATCAATGATATTTTCAACATGAAAAAACAATCAATGAATGCATTTAATTCTCAATTTATTGATTAAATTACATATGTGATATGTGATTTACATTTCTATATTGATTTTTTTCATTGTTGATTTATTTAATTGTAATTTCTGTTCAGTTATTTACCCTTTTATATTATTTAGGGACTTCTTAATAAGTTTATTTATTACATGGCAAGTTTGCTCAATTATTTATGATTCCATATTCATTGTTCTAATTGATTCATTATTATTTCCACTTTAAATAACCTTATTGACCATTTCAACTCACATTTATTTTTTTCATTTCATTAGGAATCCAAGAACTATACCAAGAATATTATGAAAGGATATTCTATGTGGAATTATAGATATATTTGAAAAACTTTGATGTTATTATTGTATGCATTTGTAAAAAAAGACTTGTGTATGTATCCTGTTTACAAAGCCTAATAAACTCTTCAGTCCTTTGATATTTGATTACATGTAATCATAAAAATATAATGGTTGTAGGTATTATATCTTTGCTTACTGGTGTAATAGAGTTACACAATATCATATTTTCTCAGATAGAAAGAATTTATATTCTTCTATAATTATAATGTAGACATTCCCCTTTATTTGGTTACCTTGGAAAAAACAACATATTAATTTTCCTTGATTTTATAAATATTCTTAGTAAACATTATTTCATGTTTACAGAAATATAGTTTACCAAAACATAGAATGTTGTTACAAAGACATTAAAAAATAAGAAATATCCACATCTCATGTCATTTCCTCTATATTTGGCTTTATTAAGAAAACTAATCCTTATGAAATCGTCTTTTCAAAATTGGATGTCACTATATTTATTATTCCTGATTCGTATGACATGATCCAAATTTTATATTATATATTAAGTGAATCTAATATCACGTATCAACACACCATCTCATTAATATTATTTTACAAAAATATCTTAAAAAATTTATTACTCATCTCTTCTGTTTTTTAATCCAAGGGATTTGATTCACAAATATTGTTAATTGAAACACCTCATTTACTTTATTGTATGGTGGATAAAATTCATTTTACAAAGCTGCAGATTGATTTTTCATTTTCAACTCACCTGATAATTATTTGAGATGTTATACACGACCACATTAAATATTTATTAGCACATTCCAATTATTTCTGATGATAAATACCTTGTAAAATGTGTAAATCCTTTACACAAAAATAATGAACATATAACACATCCCTAAAATATTTAACCATTCCCAATAATCACTATTTCGTTTATTAACTTTGGTACTGCTTGGTTAATAAAGAATAATTTTACAAATGTTACATATTCTCATAATGATTACCCCCAATATGAGGTGTATTCATATTTTTCATTGATATGGAACCAATTTTCCATCAGTTTCTCAAAATATATAAATGTTGATTCATACACAAATCAATATTAAACTTCCTTATGGGAGCTTATAGCCGATAACAATCCAACATTATTTCTACTTACGATCAATCACAATAACACCATTGACATTAAGATATGAATTTTTTTAATGACAATCTTTTTTTTGTTTTACAGAACCTCCATGACTGCCAATTACTTTCTCGATCACTTGCATGATATAAATTACCAATTTCATATCAGATGTTCAGAGAAATTCATGATATTATACTTTTTATTATTTTTTGAAAAATTTCTCATGAAGATATTTTAAATTTTATACTTGATAATTTTATTAATTTTTTCAAGCCATCCACAATTATAATCTATAATTTATATTTGAACTTTTAAACAAAGAGCATATTTTTTATTTTCTATTTTTTGTATTTGAGATTTTCAATTTATTCCTTCATCTCAAACTTCCCCTCTTCCTACTACAATATATTGTATCTATAATAATGGAACACATTATTGGATAAATACATTTTGGATATTAAAATATCTATATTTTCATGATAATCCTCTAATTCCACATGGATATCAGCTCTTCTTGCAAGTTGTTATTTTTCGGCATCACTCTATTACCTTGTCTAAGAATTTCAATGAAAAATACTATTGCATTTTATATATCATATTTACTATATTTATTTTTATTCCAAAATTTATGTAGAAAAATTATTTTTTATCAATGTACAGTAATATTTTTAACAATTATTTACTTTTAACTTCACCTTCATTTCAATTTTGCTGAAGATTTAATAATGGAAATCTCATTTTACTCATCAAAATATTGAAAATTTGTGGTATAATTTTATACATGGTCTGAAACCATTCCACATTAAAATTTATCATCCACTTTTACCATGCCAATTCTTGGATCTAACATCATCAGTATTCCAACATACAAGAATGTAATAATGAACACTAGTATTATAATGTTTTAAGTACGATCAATTTACTCATAATTTACAACCATTAACTCTTAAAATGCTATCTAATCTCTCTACTAAATATAACACACTATTCTTCTAAAAAATTAAACATTTTTTCAATATTAGTTTATTATTTTTCACACCTTTGAGATAATGTAACAAATCTTGTTTTTATTATAGTGATTAAATCTATATTTCATTATAGATTCTATTTATTATATAATATGATCATTAACTAATATTCTCCTTGAAATACGAATAATCTGATAATCATGTGGAAACAATGCATTTCTTTGGTGGCACAAAATTATCTATTCTCCTCTAAGGTGAAAAACTATTCACTAATTTTCCCCTCCACTCATATTCTATATGAACTTACCCTACCATAAATGTGCAACATGTGTATCTTCCTATGAAAAAATCATATATAGACTACCTTTGTCTTATTCTTCCATACACTACCCACATCACTTTCTTCCTCAAAGCACTTATTTCACAGAAAACATTCAACAAAAAAATATCATGAAAATAAATTATTCGGTGTACTCCCATTACGAGATTCCTTTACTATAAAATTAATGATGAGAACATTTTTCTAGAATTATCTAGTGGTGATTCTCGAAGATAAATTTTTTATACCTAATGAAGCTATTAGGGTCACCATATATAGGTATGTAAACCCAAAAGATCTTCTAATCTATAAATTAAAATTCAACAGTTCAAGAAATGTCTCAATCAATATCTCATTATAAATATTTTATTATGATGAACAGTCATAGTGTGACTCCTCTTTGGTTTGATATAATATTAACACAAATACCACATGAATACCTTAATAAAAAAATTTATCTTTCATACTCAAAATAAAAACATTGATTTCATGAAATTTTTTAACCATAAATTTTGAACAAACTAGCAAACTACACCTCTTTCAAAATTATTTTTTCGTGAAAAAATGTTCATGAACAATTTGGTTCCAAATATTCAAAATAAAAGTAACTCAAAAGCACTAATGTACTACTAGTAGGGATTTATGTCGAGAATACCTTCTAATTTATCACATCTTATCTAGCTCTTAAATCAACATCATTCCATATTTATCTTTAAAACAATTCATATATTTTCAAAAAATAATAGGCTTATTAGAGATCCCCAATATATGTTTCCTGGGTTACTATTATTATCTAGTAATACCCTAAAAATTTTGTTTCAGAAAAATGTCCCTTTATTAGAGATCAACTGTAATAACCCGTTTATTCTATAGAAAACTGAATTTTAATTTTTTTTTCTATATTTTTAAAATGTGGTTGTGAATTTAGTTCATTTAATTTTGATAAATCATACACATATTCTTTAATTGAAATTTTGAAACTATGGTTTTGTATAAAACAAGGGTTTATACATAGGAGATGTATAATTTTTATTGATAGGATTATATCCATGAGACCAGTTATTAGAAATATATTATTTAAATCAATGCCTATAATAATAAGCTAATATTATTATTTTTATTCACATCTGATGATATGGTGTTTCTATACCACCTTTACAAAAGGGGAAAGGTAGCATAATAAAGGATTTTTGGGAGGATATTTTTGGGATATCTAATAATTTATGTTGTAATTTATTATAGGTTTTATAAAAGGAATTATTTGTATATAATTAGTATTAAATAAAAAAATCGAAGGTTTTATAAGAAGTATGATCTGTCAATAATATTCATTTTATTTCCATAATTGCAATTTGGGAGGAGGATTATTTTACCACATCTTATTTTTATTAGTGGTGTGAATAATTGAAGTATTCATATCCCCTTTGGTATAATAAAGAGATATTTTTGAACACTATAGTGGTGGAAATAATTACGACAGCGGTTTGTGGCATGATCAATGAGAAATGATTAATCGGTAATGCGGTAGGATTTCTATTTTCTGATTCAATATATTATTCATTATATAATTTAAAATATTATAAAAAGATATTATTAATGATTTAAATGGAAATAAATTTATATGACAAAAATAGGATATTTGAATAAGTATAATACTTTAATATATTATTATTTATGTCACATTTCACAGGTAATAGAATTTTTTTCAAGATAATCTCGATCCATGACTATAATTATTTTATGATTTACTATTTTTTAAAATGATAAGGGTATGAATGATATTTGAATGATTTATTAATTTTCATTAAATTATCACCACTTGATGAAATATTTTTAAACATTAAGAATATCTTTTCACTATGATAATATCTTAAATATCAGATTACATAATTTATATCACATAATTAACATGGTTGTACAAACTCCATGATTACCAAGACTTTTATTATGAAAACTTTCTCAGGGTTTTTATTTTTATTCAAGGGATGCTTGATCCTGGTGACATATTTTATTGTTGTTGTTATTATTAATATTATATATAATTGATAAAAATTTTACAAGATAAATTATTGATCTTAAACATTTTTCATCGGTGAGAAATTTAAAAGTTGTCATCTATAAATTAGCCAATACCTATAATATCATCCTTTTAATAATCTGAATGAGAACAAATTAATAGGTGGTCAGTTATTCATATGACTGTTATTCATTTTTATAATTCTTCTATTCTTTGTGATTGAATCTATCTAGGGTTTGACAATATTTAAATGGAGAATGGTTAGAGAAACTGAGGTTGTAGATTATAGTAATGATATATTGTATGATTTTATTTGGTTTGATGAATGATTGGATGACATATAAATGGATGAAAATAAATATATGATGATTCCACTAATTAGTTGAAAATGTGGTTCCAAGGAAAGTTGACTCAATACGTAAAAGATGATTAAAAAGTGGTGGAGGGGAAAATATTGTCAATAGTGATAAATTGATGATTATTGTGATCAAGAAATTTTCCAACTACATGAATTCTAGTCAATTATCACGCACCACATTTGTTTCTAATTATTAGTTCATTTTTTTATTAATAAAACATATTGTGTAATCTCTAAAATCTATTTATGTGAATAAGAGTCAACTATAATAGGGTTTCACATGATTTTAAATATCACATATCCGGTGACTATGGGTCAAACTCCATGTATAGATACAATAAGTGAATCAATGTGTTCTTTCAGGCACTATCAGTCAGTAAAAAATCTTCCAAACACTCTGTGGGCCATCGAATACATCATTTTTTCTGCGAATGGGAACTTAGGGTGTACAAGTTTTACACACCTGATAACCAAGTAATGACCACTTGTAATATATATTTCAAGATATGAAATGTATTAGAGATTCATTTGATTTGGGTGATGATAATACAAGATTAACCTTCACTGATTTCACACACAATTTGTACCATATATGTCCATTATATATACTATACATTTTATAATACACTATTAACCTTTCCAAATTTGTGTCTATTTTATATATATGAGGAATCCATCTTAATTGATATTTTATATAAAATATTATAGAATTTATATCTTAATATTCTAGTATATATATTTGAGACATTTAATTACATTGGGTTTTATAACATCATAGAGATGAGCATATATGTGGGTTGATGGTTACATCATCCTCAATATAAGTATTCCTTTTAGAGCATGTCTATTTATATGTCATTGGACCTCTATGTATCAAGTGGATTTGTTAAATCGCTTATATGAATAACGAATGAGTCCAATACTCATGGAGTTAGTAACCCTCTTTAATTATGCACACTACACATACTCGGGAGTGAGTACTCCATAGGGTTTGACAAACTTCTTGAATTATATACTCTTCAACAAGGAATGGTGCCTACATTACAATCACTAATAAAATATTATTTGGATGTGATATATGTGATATAGATTGAGTGATTTTATTTCTACAGTACTCTATGTGTTCTAGGTACTTTATTGTGATAAATTTTGGTGGAACTAAAATTTAATGAATGATAACCTTTACAACATTGGTTACTTATCATTTTCACAAAGAATTTCTTTATTTATTATAGTATTTAAATTTTCTATCCAAATTTATTAATGTGTTAATTTTGGGTCCAATTGGGTATAATTTTATGTAGACCAACTCAGGCCTTGTTTGTACATGTATTCTGTCTATATAGATGGCATACAATTTGGTGGTGTTTACATGGACATGGAGTTTTTGGAGTAGTTGAAGATGATGGTTGTATTGTGTTAATTTATGAAAGTGTTCATGTAAATATTGATGTGAAGTATGTTTATATGCTACCTTGTTCTAGGTTTTTCTTTGACATTGGATATTAGGGTTTTTACATTATCTTCTTTATAAATTTGATTTTTATTACATTATTAGGATATTATTCAAGGACTCAAGACTAATTTTATATAGTTTTAAACAATTATATAAATATATATATGTGTGTGTGTGTGTTATCTCATGGAGATATATCGATGTTATATATTCACAGTCGAAGGAAACACCTTACAGAGATATGCTATCTTGGCACTTGTCTCTTACCCATAGTCTTTTGGAATAGGGATTAGGGTGGCACAATCTACATATTACTAGATTAGGAAGGATCCTGATGGATCAAGTTATGTCATAATGGTATCATATTAGTCGAATTAAAATGGATGTTATTTGGAGTTAGTGATATTGTAAGGATTGGTTTGGAAAACTTATGGAAATAGTGTAAAGGGGTATTTATTATGGTTAATAGACCAAAAAACCTAGTGATAGGTGGGGGTGGTTGATGAAACATTTTACCAAGATGTTAACAACTTGTTATTTAACTATAAACATTGAGATATGGGTTATAGTATTTAAATAAATGTATTATCATTTTGTATGTGTCAGTATCATTTTCATTCACACTGACCTAGACTAATCTACCACATAATTTCTTTAACAAAAATAGATTTATATTTTTCCAATATAGGATACCACACATTAGATAATAGGATCAAAAATATAGGTAGTGTATAATGTACCCAATTACTGTTATTTAGCCTCTTGTAACTTATCCTGTTTATAAGGCTATATTCTGTGGAACAAAAATAGAGGTTTTTTACAACTAGTGAATTCGAGGGTTGAACAGAGGCTCTTTTAACTTAGAGAAGACAAACCAGTAGTGAAATTAGTAATCCATATAAAAATTATATAAAACACCATATGTCAGGTATAATTCATTAATTATAGAGAAAAAATATTCATATGTATTATGGTGATTGATTTCGTTCGGATGTATAAAACTAAATTTTATTAGTTTATTAAGTCTTATATCCATTTAGGGAACCTAATAATCAAATGTCTGTTCTTATGAGAAGTATTATTTATGGGGAAATATAATTCTAGTGTATTTTAATCTAATAGACTCATTATAGATCTCCCACACTATTTATGGACTTTTAGTATATGTTAATGGGCATGTAATTCCTAGAAATGGTTCTGATGATTCATGTATATGTAGTGCACGAAATTAGTGTAGTTAGTATGATGATATCCCAATATTCCATGAGGTTTTCTAACAACATGATGTATAAAAAACACATTATTCATGATTGATATATATGAACACTAATGTTGAGAGTATATTTTGATATGAGATATTAATTAAAGTAGTAACCATCTGACTTACACACAATATAAGATTTATTGATCTACTGTTAGTTGTTGAGAGTTTCTATGTAGAGTCACACCTGGTTACTATAGATTATTAATAAACGAAGTCTATTCAATGACACCAAATAGTTCACTACACTGATGGAAACTATCCTATTGATTCCAATATCATAGGAAAGTGGAAGATGTATCCAGGTGAGTTTCTACCCATCCATAATATAAATTTTTTTTATGAATGTTGATGTATATGAAATATGTCTTGAGTAATTCCATAATGTGGGAATCATAAGGTATATAGGGTGGAAAATTTGATGGTCCTCTCAGATGAAGATAATATTTAATGTTGAGACCAACATGAGGTGGATACATTTTCACTACAAGAATATTCTATTAATGAGGAGAATCTATGGGAGGTAGAAGTTGTGATCAACTCATCCTTCCACTTCCTCTGGGAAAACCACAACAAGACCCATGTAAAGAAGGTCGGGGAATATGAATCTGGCTGGTGATGGAGGTCTCAAGGAATGTTACTCCTAACATTATATGCAGTATTATATTAATATTATATTCTGATTAATCATTTATATTAATATAGGTGTGAGTAAATTTTTTATTTCTAAAATATTCACTCATGATCTAGAGATCCTGACAGAGTTCTCATAATGACCTATTTGGTGAGAGACTCCTACTTGCAATGATCATTACCTATATCATATGCATTAATAGTGTGAGTGTACTATCAACAAATGAAAATTCTCTTGTGAATTCATCATTTAAGAGATTATAACTTATATAATCTTACTCTATATATAATGGTTATCTATAATCGAAGGCAACCTATCATAGTTGGGTTATTAATCATTATGTAGATGAGTCAAGTTTTATATTTTTTTTGTTTAATAGGATCCCTAGACGAGATGATCAATACTGAACCTTGGGTAATTATAGTAAATTTATGATTTTTTGGAATGGAACTATATGTTATTTATTCTATATAGGATTAGTTACAAATTTGTTTTTTGTATTTTATATGAGTTTTTTTAGAGGATGTTTCTTTTTCCCCCTCATCATGAGGTCCATTTTAATATTTAATTTCATCCCCATACCAAACAAATTTCATTAGGGGCCTATTCAATGTCCCTTATATAGCATAAGAAGATAAAGGATAAGCTGGAGGAACTTAATGTGAAATACATTATTAGACCCACCGTGTCTGATATGCAATATAAGAATTTTTATTGTCTATTATTCCCCAAATTAGAAAAATATAAAATGATATATTATATGAAATAAAAAATATATTATATAAGATAAAAGAATAAATTTTTATATTGTACATTATTATTATTTTCTAGGCCATATTTTGGTTTATGTAGAGAATATTAGAAATGTAGTGTTCAAGTGTCGATATAGAAATAATGAGTTCTCAGTGATACCATTTAATGTGAGTAACACCCCAGTAAATTTTTTGGTAAACATGAATAAGATATTAGAAAAATACAGGTATTAGTTCATAGTAATTATCATTAACTACATCCATGTTTACTCTCAAAGGAGAATCATGATAAGAATATGAGGAATTTACTAGACTAATATAAACTACAATAGTTGTATAGAATAAAAAAATATGAATGTCTTGGGTTTATGATGTTTATTTCCATGGGCATTCCATTTGATAATTTGTCATCATAGTTGTACCCATTAAGGATGAGACTACGATGGATTTAGGGACATATAATATTCTATTTGAAGTGTGGGATTTCAGTGGTATTGCAGGATATTATCAAATATTCATGGATTACTTATATTGCGATTAATCCCATAATAATACCTTTACCTAAAAGGGTATTCCATGTCTATTTTTTATAATTTATATTAATATATAAGGTGTTTTAATTAAAGATTTATTAGATTCCCAGATTAGTAGTGTATGGATGAATGCGTGGAGTGTGAGGTGTAGTGCAATGACTTCATATTTGGGATAGATTTAAGGTTGATTCAAAGGTGAGATGTGATTACTTATGGATCATTGTATCTTAAAAACCCAAAATATTTTACACCACACCTATCCTAGATCGTGTAACTCTTTTTTCGTTAATGATGTTGAGACACTATCTTCTTTACAATGTGATTTTTGTATTACTGAAATCAGAATATCCAAATGTATATCATTATATAGATACACCTCAATTTATGGTAGAGATGATGTCTTGAGCTTTAGAATGGATATGATTTTTTGATATTTCATAATCTTGGGAAAGGGAAATTGTTGCTAATTAGCTTATTAGTAAAAATTACTCCCAATTGATGGAGGATGTTTCTGAGTAGTTTTCTTCCTTGTGGCTAGGTTGTATAAAGGAAGGTGAAAGTTATTAAAACCAGTAAATGATATTGTACCCATGTAAAATCCACTATATAAATAAATACTAAGTTAGATATATCAATTTTTAGGTTTAGTGAGAACATATTTTCTTCAGAGATGCACATGATGGATTTTATAAAGGTGGGGAGCCTGTCATCCTCTTCAATGGGTGGATAGTGGTTCATGTACTGATGTATAAGTATTTTTAGGATTTTCCATACAAACTTTTAGTGGAATATCCCAAAATGAATAATATATACTGGTATCATAAGCACCAGTTATATCTGAGATTCATGAAGTGAATTGTATCAGATTCATTTTTTTGGATCCACACCTATTTAAAGATGAAAGCCTAACACCGTGTTCATAATGGTTTGATACATCATATAATAGTTCTAATTTTTTAGTAAGAAATTAATTTATAGATATCTAGAATGAAATTCCACAATTAGAGAAGTTTTATGATGTTTTATAGATGGTTATTAATTAGCAGACTAAGTCAAATCATCTGCATACCTTTCAAAAATATAATTTCATGTAAATATTTTATTACTTGTATAAAGATGTTATCATGACATTATATAAATTTCCTTCAATTATTGTCTCATAACAAGAATATAATTTTACATATAAGTTAATGAGGAGTTTGTAGGAGTTTTTTGGGACCCTAATTCATCTCATTGTATTCTTCCACCACCATATTAAAGGATAAAGCAAGAGGACTATTTGGTTTCATTAAGATACTATAAAATCCCTAATGATGGATATTGGTATGAAATTATTTGATCACCTACCATTTGTATAGATTTTATACAATAATAGTCTCTGATCTACTATTGGGATAACATCTTTCAATTCCTTTTATGGGAGACTATGCTGGCCGACCTTGTGATGGATAATGATTTGAGATTCATTCTTTAGGGGACTTTAGTTGGTGATATTTTTTATTATGAT
The DNA here is from genome assembly GCA_963277665.1 of Viscum album. Classification (NCBI taxonomy): domain Eukaryota; kingdom Viridiplantae; phylum Streptophyta; class Magnoliopsida; order Santalales; family Viscaceae; genus Viscum; species Viscum album. The sequence goes on from OY728159.1 coordinate 1,226,190,196, forward strand.
AGTTTAAGTGATCATGTAGAATAATAGGACATCAATATCCATTATAATTATAATGATGAAATGTGAATGCCTTGGAGTTTTTTAAAGGAGTACTTGTTTTCTAGAAATTTTTCTATTTATATTAAATGAGGAGGGTTGGATAGGGTAGAATACTATCTAGTATGTTCCTTGAACTAGCCCTAATTTTTTTATTGTTTGAATTGTTTCTTTTCCCCATTATTTAATTTCCTAGATAGTTTGAGAAATCATTATTTTCGACATGTCACAACTGAGTTGGTATGTGTGTAACCAATATTACATTAATGAATGGGGTGGGATAGATATTCAGGATGAAAATATGGATTTAGAGTACAACATATCTATGTTGGACCAATAGTAGATGATCCCTTGTGGATGAGCGATTCGATTGGTTTTTATAATGTTAAAAAATTGGATATTTATGAGAGATGATTGGGGAATGAGAACTAGTTTATGGATCTTTACACTGACCACATATTGTGTTTTTTTTTCATTTTAAAACAAAAGTATTTAATGGAGGGGAGGATTTACAAAACTATTTTTCCATAAAAACACAATATAATTTTTTTAATAATATTTATATTATTAATCAAATATAAATTAATCAATTTTTTAATCACCATCCTTTAGAAATATATAATTGATTTAATATATTTTTTATATAAAAACATGAAAATATTAGATAATTCATAAATAGTGTTTTGAATCAAAATATCAACAACACTGTTGTGTATAGAATGAGGGGGTTTTCTGAGGATATGTATACTTTTTAACACAAGGATTTAAATGATGAAAACAATTATTGGAATTATTCTCTTTTAACTATCTTTTGTTGAAATAAAATTATGATACTACCTTAAAACATTAATGGTTGTGGGGAATAATCATGCCATGTTGGTTTATAGGTTGAATAATAGAGTATTTTTTGGAGTTTTTTTTGAATCCCATCCTTTATAGATGTTTTTTATTGTGGGTTTTATTAAAGGATTTTAGATTATTAATTAAAGTGAACAAAATTGAAAAATAAATATAATGTTTTAAGGGAGGTATAATCCCTTTATAAATTTTTTTTTATTTTCATTAGTAGAATTTGGTATGAGATCCATCTCTTATATCACCTTTTCAGTGGAGGAAGAATTATTTAGAGGATTCACAATTACCCTTTGGTGCAATAGACCATTCTTCATCATTCTACACATTTTTTGTCTATGGGGAGATAAATAAGAGAATGGTTCATAGTTGGATCATCAGGTGGTGACTAATCACCAAAGTGGTATAACTTATGCTTTATTGAATGAAATATTTTTCATTTTCCTATTTAAATTATTTTAAAATTAGTAATTAATGTAAAACATGAAGAAATATTATAAATAAAATTTATGATTTATTCCAATAATAATAGTATATATATATTTATATTTTTCACTCATGTAATAAAAAATATGAATTTCTTTATTCAAATTTTTTTCCCACATAACATTGAATATTTATTTATTCATTTTGTCCAAAATTTTACGTTTTAGAGTAATATTATCCCGAGTTATTAATTGGGATTATCTTCTCTCTATATAAATTTTTTTAATACTTTAAAAAAAATTTATTCCCTCATCAAACAAACATGAATGTGCACAAACTATTTTGAGGTCAGGTAATACACTTAAAACCAATCTTTCCATTATCACAATTATATTATTCTCTCTGGAATCCAACTATGGTTTCAAATTTATTCAATAATTATTGGATGAATAAACTTCGTAACAAGATTATGGGAGCAATGGGGTAACATGTTGTTGTTTGGTTCACTAAATGGAAGAGAGGAAAAAAATTGATGATGATAGATATCCAAATATTTCCTTTTATGAGCTGCGAATATGGTTCTTAGGGTAGTGGGGTTGGTTGGAAGATGTTGTGTGATTTCATGTTTAGGAAACAAAGATTTTTACTTTGAGAAATGAATGGTTTCAGTATTCAATATTTTTTTAACTACATTGTGGGTAGTCACACCCCATGCTTGTATTTATTTATCATCTAAGTTTTGTAATCCATTCACAATGACATGTTGTACCTAAAGTATCATAGTGCGTCTTAGATTTTTTGAAAATTTGGTTTCTAATATTTTTTAAATATCACATGTCGTGTGACCATGGGTCACATGATATGTATTGTGAGATCACGGGATAAGTTATTTCTCATTGTACACACTATATTAATGTTAATTTTCCAAATATTATGTGTGAACTAGTGGAAATGTCATGTTTTATGGGATTTATAGCTTAATATATACATCATATACACACCTAATAGGTGTTTATGCCCAACACATAGTGTACCTCATCAGAAACACAATGTATTAAAGCATTTCACATATTTTGATACTATAGTTTATGACTGACCTACCCATATGACTCACACATCATGTACCATATAATAATAAAAAATGAATTGGGAAGTTTATATTAATATTTTTAACATTCCACATAGTTGTCAATTTTTGAGGTATAAGGACTCTATGTTGAGTGTTTTTCCATATAGGGCATGCTGGTACACTTATTTTATTAAGGATCCACTTAGATAATATTTTGATAAATTAATTTTTAATATAGAAAAATTAAAAGTCTCAATTAATATGAAAACCCAATCATAAAATAATTACATATCCCATTCCCATAGTTTAATATCCCTTAATGTTACTAATCACTAATGAATAACTGAGAATTTATCCTGATTGAAACATTCATTGAAAGAGGTATAAAAAACAAATAATTAGACAAATATATTGAATGGAATAGCTAATATAATTCATGAAAATCACTTGTAGAAAAAATCAATACAAATTTCCCACACTTATATTACCCGTGTTTTATCTATCACATATAAGAAAATGTTTGAATGGTTTCCAAAATTCATTATATTAATAATAAATTGTAAATATAAACTATATTACTAAAACAATGCACTGTATTGAAAATTTATTCAGTATAATCAGTGTATGTTCATAAATCCTCTTATATTTATAACACTATCCTCCTTTTGTCTATATATTCTTTAAATTTCAGGCTTCTATCAATACAGTGTCATGGTTTTGTTTATTATATAATATTTATTTTTATTTAAATCTCTAATTATGATGTTACAATGCCATGAGATATTTTTTCATTTTAATTTAGTATCCCCATATCTGGTGAGTTATATTATAATTAAAGTGGAATTTTGACATGATTTATTTAGTGTGTTACTATTGATATCACCTCTTTATTATGTTTTTATATCTTATATGGTACATTAGTTTCAATGGTATGTAAATTCCATCACATGATAGTATGTTCATCATGCTCAAAATGATTCTTCGTGAAAATATTCAAACTTTAGGTCAATTAACTATTGGGGTATAGTCTCTTCCTAAGAACGCCACAATAGATCATTCATAAAAGTCCAAATTTTTTGGAAACTAAAGGAATTTAAAAAAATATTTATACTCCACACTTTAATTATTTCATGATTTTAAACATTATTCTTTCTATTAATCCATATCTAGTGGTTATTCATCATACTTTTACAAACTAAATATAATCACAATTGATATAACAACGATTAATATGTCCCCAATTGTGATAATACAACTATTTATGTTAATATAAATCATTCATATTATATGAGATAAGGTATTAATAATGAAATGGAATGTATCCTTTTTAGAGGGATGCTAATAGATTAGTAGGGCCAAAACAACCAAATTTTATATCATTAGGATTTTTTTTATTATATTTGTATATTTTTAATTGAAAAAATTATATTTTTGAAACAATTTATGAGTTTTTTATCGTACACATCAAGTAAAAAGTCCTAGGAAATTTTTATATAGACTATGTTTTGAAAATTATTTGAGGAAGTGAATTTGTAATGAATGGTTCTGGTTTTACAGAATATTCTTGGGGATCATTCAATTTTATTTTTTTACCTGAATCATGTAACAACCCGATGTTTTATGATAAGTATTATTTTTAATATATTTGATGTCATGTGTTTTATGCTACAACAAGATTATCTTGTGCTATACGCCACACTGTATTATCTTGAAGTATACACAACACTATTCTTAGATTGTATTACACACAATTTCACGTTCCTTTTATAAAACTCATTCTACGCAAAATTGAGTGTGTATATATATATATTCAATGTATAAATGAAATATACTTGGATTATGTTATACGAAACAACAATGTATTCTTTCACAACATGCAACCCTGACTTGGCTTCCATTACACGCAATCACGACTTTCCTCGATAACGTGTGTTGTACGCAATATGAGGTTTCATTAAATAATGATATATGGTTATAAAATTATTATGAACTAGTCGTTATGAAGTGTATTAACTAAATTTTTAATGTTATAACATAATTATTTCATCTTACACATTTTCTAGAACATGGTATGTGAACAAAATAAATTTTTCGTGTAAAATAATTATTTTTCAAAAAAATGTAGTTTTGTCACCTTTTAATGACGCACCCACATTAAATCTAGTTTTTAACATGTTTATAAGTTGAATTTTACAAAATAAACTTCTCATTTTGAATCAGGATATAAAAATTTACATTGGATAATGTTTTGATATTTTTCTGATAACTTTCATATTTTAATGAACAGTAAAAACACGCTATATTTTAATTAGAAACAACTTTTTCATCATAATAATTTATATGGTTAAATTATAATATTGAATGTTTTTAATGTATAAATAGAATATATTTTTACCATTTAATATAATTTCTCTCATTAGAATTGATTTTACCTTGAATTCATAGGTTAAATCAATTTAATCTTTTGCAATGTTTTAAACAAAAACCCGTCTTCTTTTGACAATAGGATTAATTTTTAATTTAATTTCTGCAACTTTTGTGTATCGAATTTGGAAAAATGGATTGAATATTCTGAATCCATGGGTCAAAATTATGTTAATAAGCTACTTTTTATTTTTTGGCCATTATGAATAGTAACTATGGTAAATTTTATTTACCATAGTTAAAGGTAAATCAGGTAATTAAGGGTAAATATAAGATTATAAAATTAACCTAACACCTGAAAAAATCCTATTGGATGACTCAAAGTCGACCCATATCACCTAATGGTGGGATTAGATTCATTTAATGGACTTTGTTCCAAGAAAAGAATTTAATTATTATTAAAACCAAAGACAGTGACAACATGTCACTTTCTCAAATCTTATAAGTATAATAATTTTAGTTTAGTGATAAACTTCATGAAACATCGTATATAAATAGTCTCCAGAAATCTAATAAAATTATATTCATCATATTAATTTATTTAGAATTTTTAGGGATTAAATAATTATCATTAAATGTGACATAATAGTGATGTTGAAATTATTTTATTAAGAGAAATATCAAATAAATGGTTTTAAAAATTTTAAAATAAATATTATATAAACTATTTAATACGATCCACTAATTTTATAGATCCATATGAAATGTTATTAATCTATTAAATCTTTTATTTCGAAAATATCCTCTGTATATTGTTTATTTAAAATCAAATAAATGAGTAGTGTCAAAATAGACACTATTGTTATTTTATAAAAATAACATATTATAAAATTGTTTAAAATTCACAAAAATATTTAAAAATTATAAATTTAAATTTATATGGTCTAAAATGTCCTAAAGTGTCATATTATGGAAAATTCACAACACATATGTAATTATTTATAATAATTTTAAATTTTAAATTTTAATACCACAAATAAAATAAAATTGATAAATAAGGATAAATGAAGTTGATAATGATTAAAATAAATTCCTAACATGTATAAATTTTATTTTTTGATGATATTTCAACCTTATATTATATAATATTCGGATATGAGTCATTTTGGAAGTTTTTATGTGGGTTTGGGATTTAATATAATCTAATATTTCTTATATTTCCAAAGGTGCCCCTCTCCTCCCTTATTAAAGGGCACCTCCTCCCTCACTTCCTCACACCATTTTGATCCTTGAAGCTCGACCAAACTCTGCCAATTTCTCTTCTACAATTTCCTATAATCATCCTAGATGTTATGATCTTCTTAAAAGACCATATTTAGTGCCCAAAGATGAGTTTAAGAAGAGGCGCTTCAAAGAAGTGGTAATGTCCGTTACCGATTCTTTCAACCTTATTTCTTCTTCTACTTCTTCTTATTTAGTTGTCTCATTATGAAGTAATAACATCAGTATCAATAATATACTTATATGTTATTATAAATATGAAACAAATCTATTTCACCTTCTATCCATCCTACGGAAAACGAAATCACCGTGCGTGCGTGCGTACGAAATACCGTCTCCACGCCGTGGTGTAATCTATTTTTCCAAAACCACCTTACTTGGATGGGTATAATGGTGTAAAGAATAATTATACATAGTTATTATAACATCATAATTATTCTGATATATTGTATCATCCACTCCAATTCAATTCAATAATTATGGGATTGATATTATCACTCGTGTGTACGTACGGACTACCGTCTCCATGACACGATGAGATTCATTCTCCATGTTAACCATTCATGAATGATTATAAAGTATATATAATGAATAATTATGAAATATATGACATAATAATGATATTGGATTTATTTATATATATATATATATATTTATGTCATCTACTTAATTCCATTCAATTCAATAAGGAAATGAAAACAGCGTTCAGGTGTACGTACGGCCTACCGTCTCCATGAACGGTGTATTTCATTCCTTTTATCGATCTATAATATATATGTATATGATGAATATATATTATAGATAAATCATGTTTTACATTATTTAACTATGTAAATCAGGTTATAAGTAATAATATCAAGAACGAAAAGTTGAAACACATACGATAAATGAAATGATTTTACCTAAAACATTGCTTTATCATGGAATTTACAAAATAACGGGTAATATAAAGTCATAAGTGAAACATATATGATATCACAACATTTAATACGATTATTTAATAAGTCAATGACATTATTTAAATCATTATACATGAGGTTCGGATCCATACGAAGCATATTGGACCTAAGGTAAGGGATAATTATTCCAATCTCTTTCTTATCCGAGATTGTTTACCCGTAAGTATTTACATGGGTTTATGTTTATTATCCATGTGTATAATCTCTAAAGAAATTTCATAAATTTTTTACTTTCCTTACATATATGTTTAAGACATTTTTACCCATTTCATACTTTTACCACATCGTATGGAAGGAATCATTCTTTTGTTTACCATACGAGGTACTTTTTGAATTTTCCGCTAAAAGAACAAGAAGAATGTTTTTTAACTTATATGGCATGAATAGATTTTTACGGTTTTATAAATCCTTATTTTTATGAAGCATCGTCCAAAATATTTCTTGACTATTTTCATCAAAATCCTTTTCCTTTAAAATTTCATGACATTTTGTGAAAAGAAAATGATTTTGAAGAACAACGGATATTTTCCTCAAGAATTCATTTCAAGTGTTTTATCAAAACCATTTTCCATCTAAGATGACATTATTTCATATGTGTATGTTTCAAGTATAATGTCTATATGATTTACATGGTTTCACTTTTCTTATGATGAAATGATATCCATTTGTTTTATATGGATTGTGTTATTATGGCATGATGTTTAATAATCTCATTCTATTACAAGTGTTATGCTGTGATGTATGATTTGTGATTTTGTGCCACAAGTAAAAATGATTTCATTATAAGATGGGTGGGACCTATATCTCCCTCCAATGCATTGGGTAAAGATTTATATCTCAGTAGATAGACATGGCTGGAACAGTAAGTTAATCTGGTTCAGTAATACAGGACTGGAACGAGGAGTGAACTCGATTTAGAAAGGGACTTTGTCCACTAAGATGGTCTTGGCAGCAATGCCTTGGATACTATGGAAATAATATCCTGTTCTTAATGGTTCCTACAATCACATGATTTATTCCCATGCTATTTTATCACGATTAATGTTTTTTTATGATCTATGCCTTATGTACTTTCATGTTTTAGGTCATTGGTCAAGATTTTGATGTTTAAATATTATGTTCATGTTTTGAAGATCAAATGTATATGATTTGTTTTATTTTATCCATGCTTACCCTTACTGAGCATTTGATCTCACCCTTTATATGTTTTCTTTTCCCCAGGATATAAATGAAGGTTTTAGTTACGAAAACAAAAGGGGAAGATCTTTAAGGGAGATGTTGAAGATCTTTCACCACGATTAGAAGATTACGTTACGAGTTTCCAAAGACACTAAACTATTACGGTACTTTATGTATGTTTTTGTTATGTATTAATTATTCTGTAAAAGTAATGTAATGACTGTGTACTTCAAGATTTGGGTCTCTACAGTTGGTATCAGAGGAATTGTTTAGTCAACCTTTGGAAACTAGGATGCGAAAACTTTAGTGAGATCCCTTGAGATTTTTCTAAGGTATGTCAAGGGATATCCCTGAGGTTAAGTATAATTATAGGTTATAGTCCAAGAATTGTGCTAAAGATCTTAGAATTATACCTAAGATGTTAGATGTCGAAGGTACTTCCCCTTTATTATGTTGTTTTACCTGGTATGATTTTTTCTTCTCACGGTATTCTTTTTGGGTTTTAGAAAATGGCTGGAAACAAAAAGATTCACGATAATGGAGGATATGATGGACAATGGAATGATATTATTCATGAGAAACCAAATGAAAAGATATTTGGAAGTCGAAACATTGTTATTATGCCTAATCAGAAATCTCATAATATGATGAATAATCTCAACTTTGGTAAGTTTCCCGACTCATATAATAAGAGAATGATGGAGCATCATGATGATCATAGAGGAAATAAAGTTCAATTTCCCTCATGTAAATCTTGTGGGAAGAGGCATCAGGGAGATTGTTTCAAAGGAACTGGAAAAAGATTTGTGTTTTGAAAACAAGGACACAAATCTAGTAAGTGCAAAGGAAAAGGTTCAGTTAACAGCATGGACAAGGATAATGGTATTGCTACAACATCAACAATGATTATATGTTTTAAATGTGGAATGTATGGGCAATATGAAAACCAATGCCCTAAGATAAATCTCATGAAGAGAATTAGCATGGTCATAGGGGTAATATTTATGTGGATGATGATGAAGAGACTACAAATGAAAGCTGAGATGAAAGAAATGATGAATCTCAGATAGTGGTTTAAGAAGTTAGTGGAATGATTGTATGTTTATCAAGAGTAATGTATGGTACTATGGAATAAAGAATCATCTAAGGATTGTTACACTATTGTTTTTCCTAAAGTATTTGAATGTATATGTTGAATGGTACTAGTAACCCTGAAAGGTTATTCAGATATTTTTGGAAAGAAGATAATATGCGCATAATGAAGGGATAAGGAGAAAATAATATGCTTGATAGTATTCATGAGCTCATGGCTGATAAAAGGACAAAGTGATATCATGATTTGAGTATATAGATTTTATTTGGGATTTTTTCATATGGAAAGAGTTAACTTTTGACAGAATTCATGTTTTCGCTAAGGTTCTATGGTAATTCATGTTTCAAAAGAATACATGATTAAGGCATTCACATGTTTGGAATGTGACCAAAAAGATATATCTTATGATATATGGGGGACAAATGAAGGAATTCACATGCTCGGTAAATGAAATTTCTAATAATCAGACAGAAGTATTTTCGATAATCCTAATCGTTGGAAAAGACATCATATAGTATTGGTTAAGGATATAACTTTTTATTTCTGAAATGTTATGATAGTATAGTTTTAGAAAAAGGATAACCTATAAGACGGATGACAACCCGTCGCGTCGGACAAGGCTGTGGGAATCGAACCAACAACCAAAGTGTGACTGGCCTTTATCGCCTACCACTGGCCTACATGATCTCCATGGTTAGTAGAAACTAGTTTTATTTTATTAAGCGGTATGATATATGAAGTATAAGTTCATTTTTGGAATCGTATATGTTTAACCTCACCATAGATGGACTTATGTATATCTGATAACGTTTTATAACCTTTTGTTTGAAACAGATGGAATGACCCATCATTCTATCACATGACCTATTAACACTTCACGAATAACAAATTCAACTTCATTTCTTTAAGAGATGATGTGGAAATTGTTCGAAGCACGAAAAACAGTGAGATTGTACCAAAATCAAGCCAGTATTTCTTCTAATTCAAAGTTTTCAACTTTAGGGAAATGATATTGAAAACCAAAATTGTTGTCCTAGTGCTCTATATTCGATGAATCAAATGGTACCTTAGATTATCACAAATTTATGGCTTGTGTGATTGTTGTATTTTTCATAGCCATATCCTCTACCACTCTCCATCAGAACTTGATAGTTAGATTTTTCTTCCATATCCATATTTTCACCCATGTTCTCCTATGTGGAAACCCAGTGATTAGTTAATTTGGGTAACCGTTAAGTTTCATACATTAGTTTTTAAAGATATGTTTTGGTATTTCATTTTACGATGTTTGTTGTAATTAAAGAAACTTTCAAGTTAAAAACCATGTATAACCCTGATGAATTTCGAGGGCGAAATTCATTTTAAGGGGGGTAGAATGTAACAACCCGATATTTTATGATAAGTATTCTTTTTAATTTATTTGATGTCATGTGTTTTTTTCTACAAGAAGATTATCTTGTGATATACGCCACACTGTATTATCTTGAAGTATACGCAACACTATTCTTAGATTGTGTTACACACAATTTCAAGTTCGTTTTATAATAGTCATTCTATGAAACATTGAGTGTATATATATATATATATTCAATGTATAAATGAAATATGGTTGGATTATGTTATATGAAACAATGAAGGATTCTTTCAAAACACGCAACCCTGACTTGGCTTGCATTACACACAATCGCGACTTTCCTCGGTAGCGTGTGTTGTATGCAATTTCATGTTTCACTAAACAATGATATATGGTTATAATTTTATTATGAACTAGCTGTTATGAATAGTATTAACAAAATTTTTAATTTTATAACATTATTATTTCATCTTACACATTTTCTAGATCAAGGTATGTGAACAAAATAATTTTTTCTGGGAAAATAAGTATTTTTTTAAAAAAATGCAGTTTTACCGCCTTTTAATGGCGCACCCACCTCAAATCTAGTTTTTGAAATGTTTATAAGTTCAATTTTACAAAAAAAACTTCCTCTTTTGAATCAGGATATAAAAATTTACATTGGATAATGTTTTGATATTTTCCGGATAACTTTCATATTTTAATGAATAGTAAAAACACGCTATATTTTAATTAAAAACAAATTTTTTCATCATAATAATTTATATGGTTAAATTATAATATTGAATGGTTTTAAAGTATAAATAGAATATTTTTTTTACCATTTAATATAATTTATGTCATTAGCATTGATTTTACCTTTAATTCGTAGGTTAAATCAATTCAATCTTTTATAATGTTTTGAACAAAAAACCGTTTTCATTCGACAACGGGATTAATTTTAATTTAATTTCTGCAGATTTTGTGTATTGAATTTAGATAAATGGATTCCATATTTGGAATCAGTTTTTCCAAATTATGTTAATAAGCTACTTTTTATTTTTTGGGCATTATGAATAGTAACTATAGTACATTTTATTTACCATAGTTAAAGGTAAATCAGGTAATTAAGGGTAAATATAAGATTATAAAATTACACTAACACCTTCCAAAATCCTATTGGATGACTAAAAGTCGATCCATATCACCTAAGGGTCGGATTAGATTCATTTATTGGTCTTTTTTCCATGAAGATAATTTAATTATTGTTAAAACCAAAGAAACTGACAACATGTCACTTTCTTAAATATTATATGTATAATAATTTTAGTTTACTGAAAAAATTCATAAAAATTCGGATAAAAGTAGTCTCCAGAAAGATAATAAAATTCTCTACATCATATGAATTTATTTAGAATTTTTAGGGATTAAATAATTATCATTAAAGGTGACATAATATTGATGTTGAAATAATTTTATTAAGAGAAATATCAAATAAATGGTTTTAAAAATATTAAAATAAATATTATATGAACTATTTAATGTGATCCACTAATTTTCTAGACAAATATGACATTTTATGAATCTATTGAAGCTTTTAGTTAGAACATATATTCTGTATATTGTTTATTTAAATTCAAATAAATGAATAGTGTCAAAATTGACACTATTGTTATTTTATAAAAATAACATATTATAAAATTGTTTAAAAATTAAAAAAAAATGTAAAAATTATAAATTTAAATTTATATGGTCGAAAATGTCATAAAGTGTAAAATTATGGAAAATTCACAACACATATGTAAATATTTATAATAATTTAAATTTTAGAATATTATTACCACAAATAAAATTAAATTGATAAATAAGGATAAATCAAGTTGATAATGTTTAAAATAAATTCCTAACATGTCTAAATATTATTGGTTGATGAGATTACAACCTTATCTCATATAATCTTAGGATATGAGTCACTTTTGAAGTTTTTATGTGGGGTCGGGATTAATATAAACTAATATTTCTTATATTTCCAAAGGTGCCCCTCTCCTCCGTTATTAATGGTTGGCTTCGATCCGGCTTGGGAGAATGTTTCTCCCACTGCCACTGTCTCTCTAGATCATGATTCTAAGAAAACCGAAGTCGGATCTTCTGAAACCCCTTTTCGCACTTTACCTATCTCCTTTCGCGATGCTTTGAAAGGAGTGGATCCGAGCAATGAAAAGGTATGTAAACAACCTCTTTTCAGAAAGCTTGAGGATGGAAGTTTTTTGGTTGATGCAGATCCAGAAGGCCTTGTTCAAAGGGAACAGCTGTGCAAATTCTCCATTATTGGCCGAATCTTATACAATTCAAGAGATCGGCCTTGGTATCTGCTTGATCTAAAAAGCCGGATTGCACAATGCTGGGGCTTCTCTAAATGGAAGATGGTCCCTATAGGTAAAGGGTATTATCACATCCTATTCAGCACCCAAGTTGAGCTTGATCAGGTATGGAAATTTGTCCATTTGCATCTTAAGCCTGGCTATTTTAGGATTTCAGATTGGGATACTGATTTTAATCCTTTTACTCACAAAAACTTGATGGTACATGTCTGGGTTAGGATTCATGGTCTAAATTGGTTTTATTGGCACCCAAAAATATTGAATGATATAGCTTCCTGCATAGGTTCCCCTATCAAAATAGATCATAGAACCCTGAATGGTGACCTTGGTTTATATGCTAGACTAATGGTTGAGGTCAACCTAGCCAACATTTTACCAACTACTATTGGTTTTAATACTCCTACTCATAGAATTGAAATCAACATTGAGTATGAAAAGTTGCCTCCTTTCTGTGATGTGTGCAAAATGATTGGTCATAATTTTTCCACATGCAAGGTGGCTAGAAAACAGATGGACCCCCCTATAAGCAATGATTGGAAAGAGGTTGCCTATGGTAAAAAAGAGAAATATACTTCTGATAACTCTGAGCACACTAAAAAAAGCAAGATGTTTGGGTTAAAAAGCTTAATGATCCTGTTTCTTTAGAAGGTAAAAGTTGGAGTGTTTTAGTTGATGAAGAAGAAGCCTCTCATAAAAATGAATCTACTACTTAGGGTTTAGAGGCCATAGTCACTGGGGAAGTTGCAAATAACTTTGAAAAAATTCCTCTCACTGTCCCCAACACCTCTGCTTCTGCTAGTATTTCTGGAGCTGTAACTTTTCAGGAAAATGATATTAAGGTCTTGGAGGTCCCTCCTCCTACGGTCCAGGAAGGTACTCTTGCTGTTTTCTCTAAAGCACATGGTGAGAAAGGGATAATCCCAGACTCAGGTAACCATGTATTTGAGATACCTGTTGCTAACCTTTTTATCTCCAATTCTGATTTGCCTAGTTTAGTACAGCACTCTTCTATTGCTAATACTGGGGATTCTAAAATTTTCCATAATTCTACATGTGTTTCTGACACTATACACAGCCTATTACTATTTCTGCTAACTTATAAATCTCCAATACTTTTCTTAACTCACATACTGCTACTCTGTCAAATATGCTTGCTAGAAATGATAAATCTGTAGCTCTTTCATTTGTTAATGCTTCTGTTCCGGTGCCTGTTCAATATCAAGATGTTGTCTCCCTTTTGGTTAGCAGGGGGAATCTAGTTTACCTTCTGGAGAACAGAAACCTGCTTGTATTTCTGCTTCTCAGATTCCTGAGAGTCTGATTTCTGCTTTGCATGTTGACAACTCTATTTCTCTATCCTATTCTGACTCTGCCTTGGTAGTGCCCATGACACACCCTCTCCCTGAGCATTCCCCTGCTCATGCAGCTGTTCCCATGTCCAGTCCTCTTTCCTGTTCTGACATGGCCACTCCAGTTGATCTGGATGTGTCACAATATTCTCATGATCAGTTACCTGTACATGGAGCTTTGCGAGAACAGCCTCTGGACAGGTCTGAATTTAGAAACCCTTTACCTCTTATCATAAATCCTAGCTCTAATCTGAGAGATAATGACTTGAAAAACTCTAAAAACCAAGAGTCTAAACTGGATACCAAAGAAAAACCCCCACCCTCTTTAATGGTCACGAGGTCTCAAGTGACTAAAGGTGGTGGGAAATCAAAAAATAAGAAGGGTCCTGCCCAAAATCCTAATTTGTAATGAATATAATATTTTGGTACTGTCAAGGTGCGTCTAATCAAGACACCTCCATCACTCTTAGGAGGTTTTTAAATAATCACAAACCTCTATTTTTTTCTATTTATGAACCTAAAGTTACTTTAAAAATTAATTTTATGAGGTTTGGTTCTCCCAAATACAATTTCCTAGGATCCTGTAAAAGAGATCCTAACTTTGATTCTATGTGGATCTTTTTTCATAACTCTCTGAAAAATGTCAACATTTTTAGATCTTCTGATCAACACATTACTTGTAATTTTTCGTGGAATGATCGTCATATTTTTTGTACTATGGTCTAGGCCAAGAATAGATATCAAGATAGAAGAGACCTATGGAATGATCTTATTGATTTGGATAAATGCATTCAATCTCCTTGGATGGTCATGGGTGATTTTAATGCCATCCTTAGTCCCTGTGAAAAAATTGGGCCCTCTCACCTTTCTATATCCTCCAGGGAATTCCGAGCGGCTATTGAAGATTGTAATCTTTTTGAAATCACTCTTTCTGAGGATAAATTTACTTGGTAAAGAAATCACCATAATAACAAAGTTTCTAGTAAGCTTGATAGGGCCTTTGTTAACATGAAGATTCTGAATAGTTGGGATAATATTTCTAGTGTTACTCTCCCTAGGCTCAATTCTGATCATCATTCTACTCTTGTTAGGCTTCTCACAAAAGAAAAGAAATATGCCTTTCCTTTTAAATTTAATAATGCTTGGTCTTCGAATCCTGATTGTGTTTCTTTCATTCAAAACATCTGTAATTCCATGAAACACCAACAAGATTATTTTGCCTATTTATATAAGTTGAAAACTCTTAGACATGCCCTCAAAGGCTGGGGTAAATCTTCAATTTCTCAAATTGATCTGGATATTTCCTTACTTCAGAAAGATCTTAGTAGTTTTCAATCTCAAAACACCAACTCTGATTTCATTCTAGATCCTCAATTGGAAGTGAATATCTCTATCAAACTTAAATCCTTGCTTACATTCAAAGATAACTTGCGTAAACATATGTTCAGGACCAAATGGCTCACTGATGATGATCGTAATACCAAATTATACAATTGTCTTCAAAGAATTCGAAAGATAAATAGTCCTCTTTCTAAACATACTATTGATGGTGTGATCACCGATTCTGAGGAGGCCATCTTGGATCATGATACCTCTTACTTTTATAATCTCTTTAATGGTCCAGGTTCAATCACTAACCTTAATACTGGTCTTATTCCTCTAATGGTGGATAAAAAGGAAAACAACTTGCTTTTGAGCACTCATCTTGATCATGAAATCAAAGACACTGTTTTTGGCCCCAATCCCGATAGTGCTCCTGGCCCTGATGGGTTTAACAATGGTTTTTTCCAAAAGCATTGGGACATAATTCACATTGATGTATGTAACCTTGTTAAAAACTTTTTCACTCGTGGTCTTCTCCCACATGGAATCAATGCTCAATTTTTAACATTGATTCCTAAGGTTGAAAATTCCACTGAGATCCATCAATTCAGACCGATTTGTCTCATTAACAAGATTTTCAAAATCATAACCAAAATCATTCCAAATAGACTTGCTCTTATTTGCAATAAAATTGTTTCTTGGAACCAGTTTGGTTTTATCAAAGGTAGATCCATTCTAGATTGCATTTGCCTTGCCTCTGAATTCTTTAATATTTTAAATAAAAATAATAGAGGAGGATGTGTGGCTATCAAACTGGATATTAAAAAAATCTTTTGACACTATTGATTGGAACTTTATCTTTAAAGTTCTAAAAAGCTTTGGTTTTCAAGACCTTTTCATTGAAAGAATTAGGATCTTATTTCTTTCAGCTCACATCTCTGTCTTTATTAATGGCACTCCTAGAGGGTTCTTTACCTGCTCTAAAGGTGTTAGACAGGGTGACCCTCTTTCTGCTATCCTTTTTTTCATTGCTGAGGATTATCTTAGTAGACTCCTTAGTAGTTTGGTTGAACAAAGTAAGCTTAAACCTATACAGGTCGCTAGAAATCTTAATGCCCCCACTCATCTTCTATATGCTGATGACATTATCCTCTTTTTAAAAGGGGACCAGAAGAATATACAGACTCTTAAGGGGGCCATTACTCATTATGAGGAGGTCTCCGGTCAAGTGATCTCTTGGAATAAATCTTTCAATTTTTTTGGTAAAAATTTTCCTGTCGGTAGGAAAAATAATATTACCAATTATTTAGGTATTAAAGAACGACTGATTCCCTTTACCTACTTAGGAGTTTTTATTTTCTGGGGGTGACCCAAAGTCAGTTATTTTGATAATGTTATTGACCATATTACAAAACAACTTTCCAATTGGAAAGGGAAATCTCTCTCCATGGCTGGGAGAATTTGCTTGGTCAAATCAACCATTGTTTCTAAAATGGTTTACTCCCTCATGATTTATAAATGGCCTGCTGGCATTTTCAAGAAAATTAATACCTTTATTAAAAATTTTATCTGGACTGGAAGTATTCTTGAAAGGAATCTTGTCACGATTCCTTGGAATTCATGTTGTAGACCTATTGATAATGGTGGGATTGGAATAAAAAATTTAAAGCTTTTCAATGACGCTCTCCAGGCTCATCTTACTTGGCATATTATTAATTCCCCTTCTAAAGCCACTAACTTTCTGTATCACAGATTTCTTTCTAAGCTTTTAAAAGGGAATATCAATTTCCTTAATTCTTCCATCTGGCCATCTATCAGGGACTCTTATCATAAGATCATGGAGAATTCTAGATGGATGGTTAGTGTTAACTCTTCTATTAACTTTTGGTGTGGTAAATGGTATTATAACCCCTTGATAACTTTGTTACCTTCTAGTCATACTCCTGAGGACACTAATCAATCTATAAAAGATGTTCTTCAATTTCATCATCATGATCTCCTGGATAATATTATGGAAATCATTGATAACCATTCTTTCTCTCATGATGGTGATTTCCTGGTTTGGGAACCTGCCCCTAATAGTGTCCTAGACTCCAAAAGCTTTTATAAGCAGAATTTATCTCACTTTGATTCTAGTTATAGTTGGGTAAGTCAGTTCAAAAAACCATGGATTAAACCCTCCAGGCTCACCCTTATATGGCGTATTTCCCATAATAGATTGCCTACTGATACTATTCTACAAACTTTTCGGATCCATCTTTGTTCTAAATGCCGCTTATGCAACCAACACAGGGAGGATGCAGATCATATTTTCATGTCTTGTGCGACAGCCTCTGCATTATGGCATTTTGTCTCTGATCATTTCAATTAAACATGCTCTTTTATTGATTCTATGTCTTTGTTTCTAATAAACTGCACTAGATCTGATTTTTATTTGCAGATCAACAACATCTGGTTGGCATCAGTGGCAGAGCTCATTCATGAGATCTGGTATGTTAGAAATGATCTTATTCATAATAATCATTCTTTTAATCTCAATGCAGGAAAATCTCGGATCCTTGTGGCAATCCAGGAGGCTGCTTTTATTCAAAAAGATTGCTGCAACAACTCAGTTGGAGACTTTGAGATCCTTCGTCGTCTCCGTGTTCCTGGAAATTATCCAAATCCAAAACGCACCATCGAGGTTTTCTAGCAGGCTCCAATGCAGGGATGGATCAAAGTAAATGTTGATGGTGCATCAAAAGGAAATCCAGGTCCTTCCAGTTGCGGTGCTATTTTCAGAGACTCTGTTGGATAGTGTCAGGGATGTTTCTTCGTTGGATGTGGTCACTCGTCATCGCTGGAGGCGGAACTGCTGGGTGTCATCCATGCTGTTGATTTTGCTCTTCAAAGAGGTTGGAGGAAACTATGTATTGAGAGTGATTCATCCACCGTTATTCATTCCATTTGGAATGGCAGCACTCATCTGGCCTGGAAGCATACTTCACGTTGGATGAACTGCCTTAACTTGCTCCACAGGATTGATTATATCGCCACCCATACTTAACGTGAGGCGAACTCCGTCGCTGATGCTCTTGCCAATAAAGGAGTTCACCAGCGGATGACTTGGATGGACTCCCTGCCTGCTGATTTATTTGAACTCTTTGATATAGATTGTAAAAAAATCCCCTATTTCAGACTCTTGTAACTTTCTTGCTTTTTTAATAATAATTTGTGATTTGGTATTTGACCAAAGCATTACCTTTAAAAAAAGTAATAACATCAGTATCATTCATATACTGATATGTTACTAAAATCTGAGACAACTCTATTTCACCTTCTATCCATCCTACGGAAAACAAAATCACTGTGCGTGCATACGTACAGAATACCGTCTCCCCGCCATGGTGTAATTTCTTTTCCAACACCACCTTACTTGGATAGGTATAATGGTGTAAAGAATAACAATACATAGTTGTTATAACATAATATAGATTCAGATATATTGTATCATCCACTCCAATTCAGTTCAATAATTATGGGATTGATATCATCGCTTGTGCGTACGTACGGACTACCATCTCCACGACACGATGAGATTCATTCTCCGTGTTAACCATTCATTAATGATTATAAAGTATATATAATGAATAATTATGTAATATATGACATAATAAGGATACTTTATTAATGTATATATATATGTATATCATCTACTTAATTCCATTCAATTCAATAAGGAAACGAAAAAAGCGTTCATGTGTACGTACGGCCTACCGTCTCCATGAACGGTGTATTTAATTCCTTTTATCGATCTATAATATATAAGTATATAATGAATATATATTATATATAAATCATTTTATACATTCTGGAATTATGTAAATCAGTATATAAGTAATAATATCAAGAACGAAAAGTCGAAACACATACGATAAATGAAATGATTTTACCCAAAACGTTTCTTTAACATGGAATTTACAGAAGAATGGGTAATATAATGTCATATGTGAAACATATATCATATCATAACAATGAATACGATTATGTAATAAGTCAATGACATTATTTAAATCAATATACAAGAGGTTCAGATCCATATGATGCATATCTGACCAAAGGTAAGGGATAATTATTCCAATCTCATTCTTTTCTGAGATTGTTTACTCGTACGTATTTACTGGGGGTTATGTTTATTATCAATGTCCATATACTCTCAAGATGTGTTCATAAAATGTTTAATTTCCTTAAATGTATGTTTAAGACATTTTTACCCTTTTCTTACTTTTACCACATCGTATGGAAGGAATCTTTTTTTTACCATACGAGGTACTTTTTGACTTTTCTGGCAAAAGAACGAGAAGAATGTTTTTTTAACTTATATGGAATGAACGGATTTTTACGGTTTTATAAAGCCTTATTTTCATGAAGCTTCCTCCAAAATATTTCTTGACTATTTTCATCAAAATCCTTTTCATTTAAAATTTCATGACATTTTGTGAAAAGAAAATGATTTTGAAGAACAAAGATATTTTCCTCAAGAATTCATTTCAAGTGTTTTATCAAAACCATTTTCCATCTAAGGTGACAATATTTCATATGTGTATGTTTCAAGTATAATGTCTCTATGATTAACATGGTTTCACTTTTCTTAGGATGAAATGATATCCATTTGTTTTATATGGTTATGTTATGATGGCATGATGTTTAATAATCCCATTCTATTACATGTGTTTTGCTATTATGTATGATTTATGATTTTGTGGCCCACGTAAAAATGATTTCATTATGAGATGGGTGGGACCTATATCTCCCTCCAATTTATTGGGTAAATATTTATATCTCATGAGATAGACATGGCTGGAACAGTAAGTTAATCTGGTTCAGTAATAAAGGACTAGAACGAGGAGTGAACTCGATTCAGAAAGGGACTTTTTCCACTAAGATGTTATTGGAAGCAATGCCTTGCCTACTATGGATATCATATCATGTGATTAATGGTTTCCATAATCACATGTTTTATTCCCATGCTATTTTATCGTGATTAATGTTTCTTTATGATCTATTCCTTACGTACTGCCATGTTTTATGTCATTGCTCAAGATTTTGATTTTTAAATATTATGTTCATGTTTTGATGTTCAAATGTATATGATTTGTTTTATTATATCCATGCTTACCCTTAATGAGCATTTGAGGTCACCATTTATATGTTTTTCTTTCCCCAGGATATATAGAAAGGTTTTTGGTAAGAAAAAAAAAGGGGAAGATCTTTATGGGATATCTTGAATATCTTTCACCATGATTAGAGGATTATGTTTCGAGTTCCAAAGACCCTAAACTATTAAGTTCCTTGTGTGTCTTTTTTTGTTATGTACTAAGTATTCCGCAAAAGTAATGTAATGTCCATGTACGTCAAGCTTTGGGTCTCTACAAATCACCTCCTTAAATTTCTCTATATCCCAAGCCCATTCAAAAATGAATTATAAAACATTAAGTTCATGTTTTGACTAAATAATAAGGTTATATTAGTTGAAATTTTTTTATTTATAGTTTGTTGAAAACATTAAGAAAGTACTTGTGTAGGGAAACATGATGTTGTTTTTAATTTAATCATTATTTATAATTATTTAATATTATTATGGGAATATGTAATATTTTTATTGTTATATATACCAAGGTTATTAAGAATGGGTTCTAGAGAAGTTTTATTTATAATAATTATACTTTATAATTTCATTTTTTTTATCTTTATTAATTCTAGTATTTGTAAAAGAGGGAAAATAATGCTTCAACATCTTGTATCGATCATTTCAGTCAAAGGAACCCATGTATGGAGTTCCACTCTCCTCCATTTGTCCCTTATTCTCCACTAGTGGGGATTTCTCTTAATTATTATCCAAACTCATAATGTTATACCACTTTTATTCCCATTATACTATCCTTTCTCCAAATTATTCACCCTCATTTTCCTTATTCCATTTAATGTTCTTGGTTAAGATGTATTTTTCTTTGTGAAGGGAAGCCCACAAAATTTCTGATTAATCCTTGTTTTAATGAGTTTCACCACTCCTATCTTACCATAATAAACTTCATACTATTAAATGTACTGTAGTTTCATCAATTATTTCTAGTTTATTAAATTATTTTCGATTCAGTTGGTAAAAATATTTATGGGTGTATTTAATATGTTTTTATTCTTAAGAAAATATTCCCATATTTTATTTATGATAAATTTATGAATGTTTTCCTTGATTATTGATCAATTTATTATATTATTAGGGGTTTTTTATATATTGTTTTTGTAAAATTTCACTCACCTTCATTTATAAACATAATAAGTTTGATTAAATTATAATGAGAACCATTTATGTCCAAATGAAATTTATATTGGGGATTTGATATATATGTTTCATTTATTAACGATTAACTCATGATTTTTTTTATTTTGGGTTATATGGGAGGTTTATATCAATTTTATGTATATGTTATTTTAATTATTTCCTTTCGCACATATTGTTTTAATTATTAAAAAAACAATTCTTACTTTTTGAGAAATATCATTCACATAAAATTAGTATTGATATTTTATAATGTATTTAAAAGAAATTTTATCAAATATTTTCATAGATAATGTAAAATAGTATAATTTTAATATAAATGATATTTTAATATTCCCTTGGTATGGATGTTACCTTTATGAATGAAATTTTATTTTATAATTTTTTGTTGTTAAATTATTCTTGGATATAGTAACATTTTTTGATTTCACATAGCATTTTTTGTTATTTAAAACATTTTAATAAATAATAGAAAATACCTTGGGTAATAATAGGGTTCCTAGGACAATTTCTAATCCTTTAAAAAGGAAAATTTCCTTATAGTTTTTTTTATGCTTGATGAGACTTTTAAGAGAGAGGATATAAGGTTGAGACTTTATTTTATCATGAATGTCCTTCTGGTTAAAGATACTTCTCTCTCGAAGGCAGATAAAAAATGTAATTGATTTCTTTTGGACGAGTATGTATGGTTTCCTATACAAAGTCCCATAGGTATCGTAAACTTATTATTTTTTAACATTGTTATAAACTTTCACTTATGATTTTCTCATATAGATGTGTCTTCAATTATATTCATTTCCCCTAGACTTAAGGGTTCCCTTTCGAAACTAATTTTTTTTAAAATATAATATCATGTTATTTTATTTCATTAAAGAAAACGGATAATACTTCTATATTTTTATTTCTAACCTGAATATATTTATATTAAAATAAAAGGATGGTGAAAAATATTTGGGGGGTATAAAACTACTCCCTTAATCACAGAATATATACTCACATTTTCCTATACGTAACATTATACTCATTATATTTCTCATGAATATATGATCATTGAGATCATTATTAAAATTGTATTAATAGCTCAATTAGGGGTTATAGAGGATGTCACTTGTGTATTGGATTTATTAAATAAGTTTCTAAATGCATTTTATATTTTTAATTATCTATATTCTCCTTGTAGTCTTACCTACATTTCTAGGCATGTGTTAAAATTTTTTGTGGGTATTTTTTTCTATA
The DNA here is from genome assembly GCA_963277665.1 of Viscum album. Taxonomy (NCBI): domain Eukaryota; kingdom Viridiplantae; phylum Streptophyta; class Magnoliopsida; order Santalales; family Viscaceae; genus Viscum; species Viscum album. The sequence continues at coordinate 1,226,213,396 of OY728159.1, forward strand.
CTATATTTTGGTTTCCCTAATTTATTATTTTTATCATAATTGAGTTTATACTATTAAATTTAACCAATTTTTATACAGTTGGAACTTTTTCCCAGCCCCTCGTTATCAGGAAAATGATTTAGGATTTATTGAATTCTAGTTTGAGTAAAATGTGTGAGTATTCTGGATATGTATATTAAGGAATGGTATTAGAGAATGAATAGTTAGTTAGGTAAATGGTAAGTGTATTTATTATTCTTATAACTTTGCATGTAATCCATGAATGTGATTGACCAGCCCTTTTTTTAGGAATATCATGTTACCTTTGGATGTTTTATATTGAGTGTTGTTTTTCAACCCTTCAATTTGTTTTCCATTATCTTAATTTTTCATAGAGTTGAGTATTTAATGTTATTATTCTACAAATTTGATTTTTATCATTATTTCCAAAAATTATGAAATAATTCAATTTGATTATAATACTTCTATACACAATTTACATTATATTAAAATGGTTGTGAGCAGTGATATTGTTGAAAAAAAATCCCCCCATGTTCTTTATGGGTCTTTATTCTGAATTCTATGATTTTTTCATGTTATTTCATAAATTAATGTTTATTACAATTATATAATAATGTATGTGGTCATAAAGGATTTTAATAAATTTTATTTTTTTACTTCCACATAGAAACTTGTTTTTCTTATAATTTAAAAGAAAATATTTTCATTAATTAAAATGAGAAAAAAAATTAAAACTATTCTCTGATTTATGATGATTTATTTTGAAAATTAATGAAAGATATATTTTTTTATATCTTATTATAATTGTTTCATAATGTTCCCAATGGTTTGTTAATGAGTAGAAATCAATGTATTTGTTAAATTTCATTAAATAGAATAATTAAAATTGTTATGAGTGGTGTTGTGATTTTTTTTAAAAAAATGATTTCATAAATGGATTTATTGAATTGATTTTTATCATTTCTAATAGTTTGGAAATAGGTTATTATTATCTTTAACTTGTAATTTTTTATATTTATTATATAATTTTGTTTTTTATTGTTTTTTATGTCTGTATGTGTTAAAGGAAAAGCGTAAATAATTGAAATAAAATTTGATCTTGTGTAAATATATATATTAAAATATAATGAGACATATATTAATTTAAATGTAAATAATAAGTCATATAATTATCACAAAATGGAATATTTTTTTAGTGAACAAATTTTATAGGGGTTTCTTAGTTCATTTTATGATTTGGTGTTTTTAAATTATAAATATATTTAATGTAATTGTTTTTAATAAATATGTTTTCAGTGACTAAAGGATTTTTCATGGACTCCTTACCCAACCATTAATTTATTTATATTTACTTATTTTTGGTATAGGTATACTTTATTGGATGAAATTAATTATATTTTTCTTATAATTGTTTTTGAATGATATTTTTTTTAGGAAAAATATTGTCGAGTGGGTCATTAACTATGATTATATTGATTTAAATAGAAATTTAAATTATATGATTTTTTTGGTTTTTTAGATAAACATGATATTTTCAATTAAAATTAATTAGAAAATTATTTTATATCATGGTTTTAAAAAATATTTTATTTCGAGTAATAGTAATAAATACTAATTTTTAGGAAATTTTGGAATCTAAAATCATGTTTTTCATGAGAAATATTTCTATGATTTTGGAATAATTATATATCATTGAAATAAGGAAATTTTTTTAAAATTATATTTTAATAGAAATTATTATTTTATTAATATATTTTGGATTTTTTTGTACACTTGTAGTATATAAATCATTTTTATCGTGGTTTTTTTGTAAATAGGAATGTATTTGATGGATTCAAAATTTCTGTTAGTATTTTGATGGGTGTATGTTAATCTTTATCATAAATACATATAAGTATTATAATTTTCAAATTCTTATTTTGAAAAGTACATTATAATTTAATTATTTTGAAATTTACAATTTCTATTTTTAATATTCAGAGGTGTGTTAATAAGGGAATGTTTGTATTTTAAATATTTATATCTAAATTATGTTATTATTTATTTTCTTTCACCAAAACTGCTAATTTGTTTATAATTAATTTTTAAATTTCATTTTGATCTAAATAAGTCCAAATTTTTAGAATAATTGTACTAAAATGGGACAAACATTGTAGTGATTTTATTTTCACTTTAATTTGTTTTATAAAAGACAAACAATCAAGTATTAAATGTATAAGGCCATAGACTTAAACCTTACTTAATATTAAATTAAATGAATAACTCACATTGAGGATCTTTTCATGGTTTAGTGTTTTAGAGAATTAGGACATAACTGTTACATCTCAAAAGATTACAAAGTAGACACTTCTACTAAGTTTCCATAAAATAAAAACACTTAAAAAGAAAAATGTCTAGTTCCATGTTTTAGATAGCATGAATTTCCCTTGATCCCATACTTTACCCTATTCCACATTAATTAATGTGAAAAACATTTCAAAAAAAAACTTGGGGTGAGCATAAAAACCTCAGTAAGGGATATATAAAGCATGAAAACTGTTATTTTTTCAAAACAACAAGTAAACCATGTATACTTTATCAAAGTTATAATTTTCACCTTTATGAAGTAGTAAAAACACTTCACTGAATAAAAGATCATTACTTACCCTTTTGTAACCAAAATATTACCATAAAACCCATATAAAGAAAACATAGCAAATAAAGGTAACTTGGGTCATAAACATACTTAAATGGAATAACCATATGGTCAACTTCCACACATATCACATAATGGAATAGCCATACGACCGACTTCCATACCCAATTCATTTGATGTTATAATGTAACCACCCATCCTGGTATTCAAAACACCACCCTTCATATGGTTTATCACGTAACCACCCGTCAAATGTCCAAGTAACATTATAAAATCATAACAATTTTAAAGAAAAGAAAACATTTCCACGTTTCAATCACAATATACCACTTAAATATATTGAAAAAATAAAATTCATTATAAAAACCCTATTCAATACCAAAATACATAAAATAGTATATGGTATATATTTCATTTTAAAAACATTATGGCTTGTTTAGGAAGGAAAAGACCAAATAATACTCACGGCGGCGGAAAAGTTCATTGTCGCCGCATACGTACAACAAAAACATTCTCTTTTGTCGTTTAGTAAAATGCTACGTATAAAAAGATTACTTTTGAATGAAAGTCAAAGTAAAAGGGGTTTATACACCATATAAAGGAAAGTTGTGTATAAAACAAAATATGCCTCATTGAAAGGAGATTGAGACGAAGTCCCTTACAAAGACGGTATCATTGGATTAAGGATAAATAAATTACGTAATTATGTGTAATGAAAGAATACAACAAATATAAGTGGATATTAAGTGTAAAACAATCAGAGGTTATTCAAAAATATTCATAGAATGACATATTCAAGGAGTACAATTTTATCCCAAAGAATCAAAATTGGGTTAAGATGTTCCGTTGCAAAAATTCGACAGCCTAACGGCATCACTTCAAACTTCAGAAAATAAATTGATGAGAGATAAAAAAGTGTATCTCATCACTTGGACATAAAATTTACATCAATAAGGATATATAAGAACATATCCCAACATAATATTATGTGAATTAAAAGACATAACAAAAGAAGTCTTTTAAAAATAGGAGTATGAAAGGATCCCTTACCAATTTGGGCAACATTCGAAACGTACACCCCATTGAAGAAGGGTCATAATATGAATATATAAATACCCATAAATGAAATTATATTACACAAAGAGTATAATAATGTAAATTACATACACCACTCAATGGAAATTGTGGCAAATGGAGCATAAATCTCACTGGACTAAAAGTGAGATGAAAAATCCCTTACGAAAACTCGGCAGCCTAACGGCGCCATTTAAAACTTCCAAAAATGGATTGATGAGATAAAATAGGGTCTCTCATCATATTAAAATAAAATTTAAAGAAAGATGAATATAAAATAACATCCCCCAACATAACCAATATGAGCTTAAAATAAGTGACATAAAAGAGAGTACTTAAAAAAGAGGGAGGTTAGATCTCTTACGAAAATTCGACAGCTTAACGGCGCCACTCAAAACTTCCAAAATGGATTGATGAGAGAAAATAGAGTCTCCCATAATATGAACATAAAAATTACTGTATGATTAATATAAAATAGCATCCCAATAAAAAGAAAGATGAGCTTAAAAGGAATGACATAAAAGAGTGTTCTTAAAAAGAGAGGGGCAGGATCCCTTACCACATATCCGACATGACTTTATCATTCTTTAATCTCCTGAATAATAAAATTTAGTTAATTTATAATTTCTTAAGAACCTATTTCAAGTAAATTATACCTTTTATATCACTTATTACCATGACATGAACACTATGTCGTTATTTAAGTTAATAACGGTCGTTTTAACGATCATTGCTACTTCAGTCAAAAATAAACTCTTTATAATTACAAGTTTGTTCATGGGGTAAAATTTCCATTATATCCATAATTATATTCATTATTTAGATATCATATATATCTTATATATCCATTATATACATGAATTTATAATATTATATAACATTTAGAGGTAATAAATGAAATGCATCGTTCCTGGAGACGGTAAGCCGTGCGTACGCATGAATGCTACTTCCATTTCTATTTCATATTTAATGGAATTAAAACATAATGATACATATTAGTATTATAATTTTAGTATGGTATCATATATAATATCATTAAATCTATACTTTATACGTACCACATATGGTATTAATGAAACAAATCACTTTGAGGGGGCGGTAGTCCGCACTTCCTAAAATAAAGATATCGCGTTTACCCATAATGGAAACCATAAAGGTATGCCTTAAATGAAAAATAAATAAGCATAAAGACAAAAATAAACATATTATATATCATATATAAATATAGTGACATCTTAATGGCCACCTTTGAATCTGTTAAAAGAATATTGAACAATCATCATTTCGTGAGGCGGAAATTCATCATCCACAGAAACAGTATGTACTTTAAACATAAGATGTAGGTGTGTGTAAGTGTAGCTAGAATAATTCTCATAAAAACATCCTAGTATATGGAAGATAATGGTTTTGTTACAAAATAAATGAATAAAAAGAGTTTAGGGGGTTAGAGAAGCAATATAAAACAAAGGAGCACAAGTGAAGACCTTACCTTAAAATCAGGTAACTCCCTTTGGTTTGCACCAAAAGGGTTTCTTGAAGATATTACTGCCTAATGTAAGGCTTCTAGGATTAGTAGAGGGATGTGTAAAGGAAAAATGATCAGATCTTGTCCGAGACAAAGGCTTTAGAGGTGTGGGTAAGGTGGTAGAGGTGGGGGCCTTTTATAAGAGGAGAGGAGGGAACTCTTGGAAAGGTATAAAATGTTACATTATTTTCAAATGTGTTTCGGATTTTAATGGTCCCAAATTTATGTATTTCTAGGGTAAGGTGATAAGAGTTCTAAATACACCCATACAATAGGTTTTTTTACATGTGTAGGTCTTAGATTTTACATTATCTTTTCATTTTATTTAAATCGTTAAATAATGAGGTTATCGATGCATCATCATAATGTCATAAATAATTTAATTTATTTAATGTATAAAAATTATAAAAAACTACTATGAGTTATTAAATCATTTTATCTTTCCAGTAAATATTTATAGTCAAAAATTGGTCTTGTGTAACCCCATGTAAAAATTGTTTTAGTAAAACACTACAAGTTTGTGTCATTTTTACATTTACTTTAAATATAAGGCATAAATGTCATTATCTTACCCAAGTGGCTCCATTGGATCCCAAAAATCGACCCATGTGTTGTCTTGGTCGGCTATGACTCATCCAATAGGGTTAGGACAAGTGTCAATATATTTTTATTTTATTATAATATCATTTTTACCTTAAATCACACTAATTACCTTTAATCGCGATTAATAAAACATAAAAGTTACTTTTCATCAAAAATTATTTTCATCCCATTGAACAACATTTTACTTAATAATTAAAATCATTTGTATTGGATTTTTGAAATTCAAATCACAGAATTGGTAAAGTTCCATTTAAAAGAAAAATCAGTTTTTGGATCTACCACTTTGTGGTTTCACTATTCATAAAAAAATTAAGGTTTTTCAAAAAAATACCAAAAATTCACCCTAAGATATATTTGATATACTGAATTAAAAAATAATGTCTTTTTTACCAAATTCATAACATAGAAGTTGAATTAATGAATTTTATAATTAAATTCTGTTGTCAAATAAAATAGCATGTTTTTAAGAAACAATATCTATCAAAAGATTGACACTAGTTTATGTCCAATATCAAAGTGATATTAATTCCAATGACCACCATTAGATTAAATGGTAAAAATATATTCTAATTTAACGTTAAAACCAATTAAAAAGATAATATAATAATATAAATAAATTATATTAAAAAGAGGTTTTGAATTAAGATCTAACATTATTCACTATTCATTAAAAATGAGCTTTATCGGACAAATACCAAAAATTTACACAAAGTAAATTTTGATGTCCCGATTATAAAGAAGAATTATATTTTGTCAAATATAACACATTATATTGTCAAAAAGTGTATTTAAAAGAGGTTCTCCATCAAAAGGCGGTTAATCAACCTTTTAATGAATATTATAATGTTTACGCTTAAAATTTGGATTTATTCGCATTTTCAATCCTCTAAAATTTATTGTAAAAAGTAAAAATATTTGACAAACATATATAATAATTTTTTAGTTTGTACTTTTCATTCCCTTCATTACAACGGCGAGGTGTTAACTACAATTTAAAATAAAACTATTTTATTATTAGAGTGCAACATAAGATTTCAAAGGAACTTGTTTTTGCGTATTGGGTAAGCCATCGAGCATTGGGTTCCCATTAAATTAATTTTAAAATTTTATTCACAAATAGGGATAAATATAAAAACGTAATATTATTTATTTACTTGGGGTGTTACATCCTTCCCCCCTTTTGGGAATTTCATCCTTACAATTTTAAAATTGGGTTCGGAAAAATCATTGAAAGTCCCACATCGGAACAAGAGTCGGTAAAACAATAACTTTAAAAGAAAGAAAGAGAGGAACAGAGGTCACCCGAGTTAACCCATACTAGGATTCCATGTAGGAAAACTTGGATATTGAGGAAAAAGCAAAGAGTCATGTTCTGAGGGAGAGTGATAGAAAACATGTTTAGGAGAAAGTTAACCACAAGAAAATCACAAACTTGTGGTGGGTTAAATGGTATTAAATTCCCCAGTAGGAAAAGTTAACATACACCATTTTTGTTTTTAAGTTACTTTTCATTGTGGAATTTATATATGATCTTAACTAAATCATAAGTAAACATACTTACTTGCCATGTTGACCTTTATCTCTTACGGGATTTCTTACACAAACTCAAATTTTCTCCAAAAGACGAGTATTTAGGATGACTTGTTCACATTAAGAACGCTATTATAAACTTTTAGTGAATCCCCTAATCCAAAAAAGAGAACTATATTTCTCCCATATCTTTAGACCTTAACCAAAACTAAAAATATTTAGAACAAGATCAGATAATCCCCAAAAAGGACAATCCTTTATAAAAATAAACACTACTCTTAATCTCCAAAATTTTTCAAACATTATCCAAAGTTCAACAAAGACCATTCAATAAACAGATGTCCATACAATTCTTCAATGTAAACCAAACTATGATTGAAACCAAAATATTTGATGGATTTAATCACATAGTCTTCCAAGGTACAAATTACCATTTTTCTCCAAATAACATCAGTTTCTCTTAAAGTCTCGTATTGAAAAGTAATTAACCTAATCATATATCCTCCATGATAGGTCAATAATTTCCATAGATAACCCAAAATAAACTTACTCTTGATTCATAAAATCATCTAACTAAAAATTATTAGTCAAACTAACCAGGGACTTCACGTAGTTCAGTGGTAGGTGATAAATACCAGTCGCACTTTGGTTGGGAGTTCGATTCATGCAGCTTTGTCCGATGCGACGGGTTGTCACACGGTCTGCATGTTGTCCTTTTTATAAAACTCCAAAATAAACCTAACATGTTTTAACCTCAAGTTTATCTCAAGTCTTTCATATTCCATCATAACATATAGTAGCCCATAATTACTTTAAAAGTAAGGATCATATAAACCCTAATGTTTACCTTTATAATTATTTCCTGAACATCTACATCGATTGGTCATCTCATACATGATGCATTATAGAACGTACCAAGGTTCAAGTGGTTGATCATGACTCCTTCATAGTTGGTTTAGAACAACCAAGAGTTTCCTTATTGAATCCCCCATTTCATCTGGTCTCTTAATCAGAGAACCACCATAGTTTCCATCAAACCCATTGTCACTTTGGTGCCTTCTAGATCCATCCATTTACTAAAACCAGAAATTTTAGTGTGAGTATATCACCAAAATTATCATGTACTAATGAGAATGATAAACACTAAGATATACTTACTCATTCACTTTATCTAAAAACTACGACTCTTTCTGAAATCATATCCATTATGGTAATGTCACTTATGATTAGAGAATACCCTAACCTCTAATGTAATCTAAACTGACCTTTGATACCAACTATAAGGCCCTGGCCTTAAACCTTACTTAATATTTAATTAAATGAATAATTCACATTGAGGATCTTTTCATTTTATTTAAATCGTTAAATAATGAGGTAATCGCTGCATCATCATGATGTCATAAATAATTTAATTTATTTAATTTCTATAAATTATAATAAAACTACTATGATGTATAAAATATTTTTATCTTTCCAATGACTATTTATAGGCAAAAATCTGACTTGTATAACCCCATGTAAAATTTTTTTTAATAAAACAATACATGTTTGTGTCATTCTTACTTTTAATTTAAATAAAAGGCATAAATGTCATTATCTTACCCGAGTGGATCCATGGGGTCCCAAAAATTGACCCATGGGTTTTCTTGGTCGGCCATGACTCATCCAATAGGGAAAGTACAAGTGTCAAGATATTTTCATTTTATTATAATATCATTTTTACCTTAAATCACACTAATTACCTTTAATCACGATTAATAAAACATAAAAGATACTTTTCATAAAAAATTATTTTCGTCCCATTGATATACATTTTACTTAATAATGAAAATCATTTATATTGGTTTTTTCAAATTCAAATCACAGAAGTGGTAAAGTTCCATTTAAACGAAAAATCAGTTTTTGTAACTACCACTTTGTGGTTTCACTATTCATAGAAAATTAAGGTTTTTCAGAAAAATACCAAAAAATCCCCCTAAGATATATTTGATATTCTGAATTAAAAAATGATGTCTTTTTTACCAAATTCTTAACATATAATTTGAATTAATTAATTCTATAATTAAATTTCGCTGTCAAATCAAATAGTGTGTTTTTAAGAAACAATATCTATCAAAATATTGACACTCGTTTATGTCCAATCTCAAAGTGATATTAATTCCAATGACCACCATTGGATTAAATTGTAAAAATATATTCTAATTTTACATTAAAACCAATTAAAAATATAATCTAATCATACAAATAAATTAGATTAAAAAGAGGTGTTGAATTAAAATACAACATTTTTCACAATTCATTAAAAAATGAACTTTATCGGACAAATACCTAAAATTTACACAAAGTAAATTTTGATGTCCTGATTATAAAGAAAAATTTTATTTTGTCAAATATAACACATAAAATTGTCAAAAATTGGATTTAAAAGAGGTTATCCATCAAAAGGCAGTAAATCTACCTTTTCAAGAATATTAGAATGTTTATGCTTAAAATTTGGATTCATTCGCATTTTTAATCCTCTAAAATTTATTGTAAATAGTAAAAATATTTTAAAAACATATATAATCATTTTGTAGTTAGTTCTGTTCATTCCCATCATTACAAAGGCGAGGCGTTAACTACCATTTAAAAAAAAATTATTTTATTATTAGAGAGCAACGTAAGATTTAAATGGAACTCGTTGTTGCGTATTGGGTAAGCCATCGATCATAGCGTTCCCATTAAATTAATATTAACATTTTATTCAAAAATAGAGATAAATATAAAAATGTCATATTCCTTATTTACCTGGGGTGTTACATTCGGTATTAGAGCTATGATGGAAATCATCAAAGGGACCAAATGTCTGATTTTAGGGAAGAATTATTCCTTTAAATTTTACCTTGGAAGAGTGTCTTGGGGTTTGGAAAGAAAGGGAATCTCAACACTAGGTACATTGGAACTTATGAAATACATTATCATATAAGAGAAGTGTCCTATCAAACTTCACATCCTCCAAATATATCTCAAACTATTGATGTATTTAGTGAATCTATCTTGAGGAAGTACATACAGAACCCTTAACATATACTGAATCCATAGGTGGTACAAATGGAACCTGAAATCTCTTATGATGAGTAGCTGGTTGAGATAATTGTTCATAGAGACATGGTTCTACAATGAAACTACACACCTCATAAATTTGTTGTGGAGGAACCATAAGGATGAAGACGTGGTGTGGAGAATAGATGTGACAACAAGATAGATGTAGCCCCACCATTTCTCAAATGATAGAATGAGTTGAAATTTTTAGGATGAAATTTCATAAGTGCGGAATAATGTAATGACCAAAAATTATTAAATGGTAGTTTTTTCCTCAGAAATATTGTGTAATTAAAAAAATATCTCTTTAATAATGAAGTGAATATAATTGAAAATGTGACCATAAAATATTAACTGTTATGTGGCCATTGGTCAATTATGACCATTGGTCAATATAACCATTGAAATCAATACTCATAAAATTTATTTTAACATTATAGTTACTGCCAATAAATCTAAATAACATGGTATAATTACTGCAAAAAAGAGAAATATGGACTCAACTAGTAGATTGGTGATACACGAATCCCATTTCTCAAAACATAGGGGAGATGTAGTGTTTATGGGATTATCTCCCGAACAATCCCAAGATAATATTAAATAAGTAAGGCTTTAATGAAATTTGGTACGAGATATGTTCATATAAATGTAAATTACCACTCAGGTGATTTTAGCCTTGCCCCCACATGAATATATCATGAAATATATAATAACAAATTGGTATAATGTGGGTGATATAAGGGATTATGTTTCAATGAATTAGTTAATTAATGAGTAATCCCATTTTATAAATATAATTATTATTCCATCTAATCTATTTTTAGAGAAGTTTTTATTAATAAATTATATGACTAATTAGATAAATAGAATTTTCATATAAGAATTTTAATTTTAAAAAAAGATACAATTATTATAATAAATTAAGTATTAATTATTAGGGATTATTTATATAATACATTTTGACTATAATACTATGATTTAAAAAAAGTTTTATTTTTTCCAATGATATAAAGTTCACTATGCATTTTCTTTCTGATTTTATTTTTAATAAATAATTTTTTATATTTATATTTTCAAATAAACATATTAAGAGAATTATTAATATAGAAAGATATAATTTCTTTATCAAATGAAATCATTATTAGATTAGGTTTAATTTTTTAAAAAATAAAATGTTTGATTTTTTTGTGAATACTAAATATAAAATTTCAGTTTTTCAGTTTGTTTAAAGAGATCATAATTATGTCATTATGATGTAATAATTTATCATCCAAAATTCAAGACCAAAAATTTGTTAATTTATTTATATCATGAAATTTAATTTATTATAATTAATTTCTAAAAAAATTACTTCCCAAATTCAAAAATCTAAACCATTAACATAAAATAACTTATTTTATGGAAATTTAAATTTTCCATTCCAAATTCATTAATTTAAAAATTATGGTCCACTATTGTGGATTAAAATAACTTGAAGGGTTTCCCATGTTACAATTACCATAGGAAAGCCAATTTTTTTCATTTACAACTACATAGGTGTCTAAAGACTAAATTTATATATTAATAAAAAAATCTCCCGTGTTCTAAATTTACCAACCCATTTAACTTTTTTCCTTTCAATAAAATTTTATACTATATCAATATGTGATACTTTTACCCTTATATGAGTCATCCCATGGTTTCCTCATTCCACTAAAGGGCCCAATCCTCAATTTTTAGTAAGTACGCCTCAATTTAAGGGAAATCACCACTTGAATTTTCCATTCAAGTTCTCCCTTAATGTTGTATGTATTTAAAATATCAAATATATGTCCCTCTATCCAAATTATTTTTTCTCATTAATGAATTATTATTATTTTATGAATGTTATAATCTATTACCATACCTTTTACCCTTTTCTATGACCTTGTTCTATACCTGTTAGGCGGCCAATTTTACTTCTCATAATTTATTGTATATATTTTAGAAAGTATATTTATATTATTTTATTCAATACCCAACACTATTTAGTTTATATGTTTATTCTTTAATATATAATATTGAATATTTTATTCTTTTAATGACACACATAAAACCCACATTCCCTTTTAGTTGTTTAAAAATGAAATAATGGTTATGTTTTAGATCTCTTTAGAAACACTGTGATTTTTATATAAAACCTGGTTTTTATTATCTATGAGTTATATATGAAATGATTTATTTTTATTTATTTTGATTTAATAAAATTTATGTAAAATTAATGGTTCTCACTAATTGTACTCTAATGCATTGGTTAAATAATTTAATCTCTATATATGACATGTTTTTTGATACCCGGGTGTATAACCTTGGTAATTTTTATAACATGTCTGTGAAAAAACTATATGATATTCTTATCGATATCTCATTAAAATTTTATATCCAAATGTTCATGTTGTTATAATAATTATTTTAATTATGATATTAATTATTTTAATTTATCATTATTTTATGATATTCCTCAACTTCATATTAATATTTCTGATGAATCATGTAAACTATTTATCATGCCTTCCCTTAATAGGCCTTTTGATCACCCTTTCCTTTTATGAATGTCCTTAGGTTATGATATATTTTAAATATACATAAAATAATCATATCATGAATACATTCAAGTGGATTAGATGAATGTTCTATGATTTTATATATTACGTAAATTTTTTGAATAAACAATACTTTAAAATAACCTCTTTTGTGAAATGTAATGAAATGTTTTGCAATAAAAATCTTGGATTCTAATGAGAGTGATTTATAGGTGGATCAAAGTTTGTTAGAGGACTAGATTCATAGATAATTACCCACTATTATTTATTCTTCTTAGATCCAATGGTCATATGTATCTCTCTGTCTCTCTCTTAAAATGATATATCATTTCAATGATGTATATATATATGATCTATAGTGGGTTTGAGATGAAAATGTGTGGGATCTAGTTAAGGGATTGTGGGTTTTGATAAGATATTGAAGTTTAAGTTTTTACCTTATTCATTTTATCCAACTCTTTAGATGTAGGTTCCTTCTCACTGTACTCAACAATGTTATGAATATATGGATTAATTTTATATTGAATTATTTTTCAAGCAGTTGTTGCAAATTAATTTTATGGTTTGATTTTGGAACATTTGATTTGTTTTTGACATAATTTGAAGAGATTAATGTGTTTATTGATTTTATTGGCATGAATATTTGGTATAAATGGTTAGAATAAGTATATTTTCATTATACATGACCCATTATTCAGGGCATCTACCATTAGGGAACCATGTATTGGTCTCATGGTAATGAATTAGTTGATTGACCAGGGACCTCTCATGTGTATAGAACTATAACATGGTCCGTAATGGGGTATGTTGAAATGTGGTTATGGGTATTAAAAATTACATGGATTATATTTAGAACATGATAAAATGTTATCATTTTATATTGTGAATGGGTATGATATAATTTTTTTTAATATTGTTTTAAAATGAATTATTTAAATTGTCCTAACATGTTTTTCTATATTGTATGAGTTGGGAAGCCAATGGGGAAAACATAATGAGATTTTACTCATCATAATAATGGGAATAATTGTGATTTTGGTGATGTTATCTATCAATAGGCATGTAAAGGAATGATGTAGTTGTTCTTTAGTGATGATCTTTATATCAAGTGAATGGCACATAAATTTTGTTCATAGATTGGATTTGGTGTCACTGAGTGATGTGTCTAGGGATTTTTTAGTTTGGATTGATTTAGTTATATTATAGTTGTTCATTTTTCTATTCCTAGTACTATGAAATTATTTATTCATTTGGTGAAATTTTAGTTGTAATTTAGAAACAATAATTATATTGTGTTCTAGTGGGTAATTTTTTATGGTGTTTTTATATTTTATACTTAAATGGTGAAATAATACCCCAAATGTTTTGAAGCCCTCCGTATTTATTTTCTAGATTTAGAGTCTTGGGGATGTCACCTAAGGCCCAATAATACAACCACCTCTTCTCAATACAATGATGATGGGTGAGATGTTACACTAATATATATATATAAATATTATCTTGTTAACATAGGATGAAATAATATATTATTCCAAAATGTTATATATACCCTTAAAATTATGATAATCCTCATTTATTTCATCTGTAAATTGTTCTCATTACACATAACTACATCCAATGTTATCTAATGATTTCATTTGAAACTAATTGTGATGCCCCGAACCGATTCTCCTACTATTAATTCTCATAGACACTAATGAGTAGTTGTGAAATCCTTCATAATAAAATAATTAATTAGAATATTGAAATATTTATTTAATCTCATACATCCGAAGGATATTTTTAGTCTTAGGGCGTTAGAGATATCAAATACAATATACAATAATTAATCATACGATCTATTTATCAAATATAAATTTTAACTAATATATATAAAATAATTAATTAATGAAAAGTATATAATTTTTCCCAAAACTATATTAATATCTGTTATACTTTTGAACATGTCAAATGCAATACATTTCCCTATAAATTGATGAATTAAAAAATATGAAGGGTGATCTCAATTTATGAATCAGGGAAAGATATAATTAATGTAACTATGGTAGAAACATTATGAATTTAATAAGTAAAAAAAGGGAAACCAAAATCAACATGAAACTAAAATCATCCAATATGAATGATAATAAATTTTAAGATAAATATAAATAAAAATGATCTCACATTGATAGAATATATAATTCCATACATCAAAAAATTTATGTCAAGATCATATGGAAAGTAAATTTTCTTATAATAAACACCATATTCAAGTTATATGACTGAATTGGGATCGAATAATCTAAATACGAAAACTTGTTTTGTCTCATGAGACCCATTATTGCTTCTAGGGCTATATAATTCCCAGCACCACAACTCACTTGTTTAATTCCAATGAACCCAATATAAGTGATAATAAATAAAAAAATATAGTCACACATGGAAACAATAATCCATATATAAATAAAAACATACCTAGTTCCAATTATTTTCACTAAATAACCCATCAAGAGGAAGAAGGTGGATGAAAAAATAGTACATTGTCTACATGACAATATTCATCCATATTGATATCAAAACATATGGAGTGCAAATAATTTTCATATTTTTAATAAAAACTATAATGTCTTTTGGAAAAACATCCAATATAATTTATATAACATGTTATGTCACACTAAATGGAATAATGTGAATATTATTATCTCAATATAAGAATATCATGCTCATAATACTCCCAGAGAAAGAAAGTAGATGATTTAAAAAGAACATATCCAAATAATTGAATAATTTCAATTATTAGATTATGTGATAGAAATGTATATAAACTTAAAAAATCATAGAATAATATATTATACAATCAATGGTTTCGATGTACTTCACTTATATGATATATTTTCAATAAATGATCACTAGTGAATGAAAAGAAATTTATTTCTGAAAATCCACAATATTGGGGAAAAAGCTTAATGAATAGTCTCATTTTAAGGGTACATGATTTTATTAGTAAATAAAATTAAATAATATAAGTATTATAAATTTTTTCCATGGTTTTTAAATACACAATAAAAATTAATCATGGTGAATAAATGTATCCTATCTAAAAGAACAAGTATTGAGGATAAGAAAAACATTACCAGATTAAGATCATTAAAATGAAAAAACCCATGGAATAGAAATATTATAAGTGAACATAAAATATCATAATTAATATATAAGTCAATATATAATAAATTAAATATGTAGTAAAAACACTATATAAATGAAAATTTGTTTATATTTAATAACATGTATCACAGAGAGAAATTTGAGATAAAAACCCTTACCTATTAACATGACATAATCAAATGTACATTAACCACATAATTCAAACACATATGTACCTTAATAATTTATTTTGAATAATTTATCATATCCATTTTCATTTATAAATTTACTAAAAAGTCATTATTTTCAAGAATTTTTCCAATATTAATTATCAGGTGTTTGTATTTTTGATCATTTTAAATAGTTTAATAAAATTGGTGTTCATGTTCATTATCCATTCTTGTTTCAAAATTAAAAAACCATTAAAAATAATAATATTTATTATTTATAACAATTATGAATTTTTCAAATTCATATCTATAGTGATTTAGTGTTTTTTATTGATGATGAAATCCATAACATGCATGTTTTTATGATTTTTAGTGATTAAATGTGTTGTTTTAAATAATGAGTTAAATTTTGGCACAATATTAAATTACAAAAATAAAAAATTATTTACATGTAATTTTAATTTTATATGGATATATATTTTTACATAGTCATCCATGATGTAAACACATAATATTGATCATATATGTGGTAAAACCATCCAAAATAAGAACTTACAATGAATAATAGATTATTATGAAGGGATTAAAGGTGTGATAATTATATCAAGGTCATTTTGATAATATATTTTGTATATTAGTGTGATATATTAAAATTATTAGTAAAGTGATTATGTGATGGATGTGAAAAAATTACACAATTTGAATAAAATATAATCCACTTAATATACAAATCTTAAACAATTAAATTAATGATGACCGTTTTTTGATTTAACCGTTAATAAGTTCTAGAATTTTTCATACCAGAACATTAATCATTTCATTAAAATCATATTTATACTTTTATACCATCGTTATATATATACATGTTAGGTGGAAAAGAAAACATAAACACATTACTACCTAGAGGGAATATTCCACACAACGCATGAATGAATGCATTTTTTCTCAATGGATGGGACATGAAAAAAAATTGATAATACCATTAATATAGAAAAAATAAAATACATAATTTTTTTAGTATCATTATTTTAGTCTCTATTGACTAAATCATAAATAATATAGTTTATAATAAAACTAAGTATTTGATAATACTGATATTAGGTACTTGATTTTTTGTTGGAAGTCTCCTTTAAAATAATTGATTATTGTATCTAATTTTTTCAAAAATATTTTTAATGTATAGGATAGTTTTTTCGGGAAAAGTTTGGCATAATTACCATATGGAATAGTAAATATGGGTGTGTCTTGATGCGGTTCATATTTTACCCTTTTATAAGTTAAGGGAATGGTAGTTTTTGGAGTAACGAGGAAATTTTCAATAACTTAACATTACTATTCATGTTCCGAAGGAAAAAATATAACATCCCTAAATAAAAAGACTTAAATCCAATGATAAAAACAAAATAATTTAATTTTTGTTATATATTTATAATCATTACACAATATTAACAATAAAAAGATACAATAAAAAAGTAAATATTAGGTCACTAACATTTTTAAGAAGACATTAGGTTTATCATCATAGATAATTAGAACTAACTCGTATATAAAAATACTTTAGTATTTAATTGATAAATTTTACCAGTTACACCTAACATTTTTTTTTCAAAACAAATCTGCAATATCTACCATTAAATCCCCCACACATGAAACTATTCAAGACCCAAACCATTTAATAAAATTTATCATAACCCATGAAAAGGAAACATTTGAATGGTGAGATAAAATTCCACGAAAAGGTAAACATAAGAAAAAAAATTAACTACAATTTGTTTGATTTGGATAACAATAATGGTATTATCACATAAATAAATTGTATTTGGATAACATAAGGGAATTATTACCCAAAAATACACGGATCATCAATCATGAGACATGGGATAACGAATAAACAAATGAAAGAGTCATTGGAATCAATAATCATTACCGATATGATATTAATATTTATTAAAGGAATTGTTAAAACACAATATAAATTAGAAAGAAATAATTTCATTATACATTAAAATTATCTTGAAATATACCTTACAGAACCCTTATAGTTGCCTTACAAATTGAAATAACTATAGAGATGTCTTCCAATATAATTACCCAACGTATAAGAGGGGTGTCACAGACCCACATGAATCTAATTGATAATAGAACCACCCATAAATTGTTTATCATAGATCCAAACATCGTCCAAAATAATTACCATGAATATTAACTTCAGTAATGTACATATAGAATTATTCTCATAACAAAACTCATATATACATTATTTTTGTTCCATAAAATGATTACCCCATTGAAAACAAACAGTTTCCTTGAAAATCTATATGAATCAATTATAATCAACGAAGAGAAATAATTAGTATGGTACCCTTACAAAATATCTCCAGTATATTATATGCAATGTCAATGGTTTTTGGTAATGATGAATGGAGTTTCCATTAAAAGATAGTGAAAAATATTCTTGTGATAATACATTTTTCACTTTGAATATAACTTTTAGAAACTAAAAACCTGTAAAATATTTTGAAAATATATTTATATGAAAATAACCTTTTAATTATTCATATGATTATTCAAAAAATATATTCATTATAGTGGAAAAAATTTATTCATTTCATAAATATTACAAATAATCATTTTTCTCAGACATTTTGTAAAGAGAGTCCAACATGACAAATTTGAAAATCATTAAAAAAATTAATTTCAAATAATATTATAATAATCCTGGTAATATTATTTAAAAAAAGTTATAATTTATATTTTAAATATTTTACAAAAATATGGATATATGATAGAAAGATTCCTCATCTTCAATAACAGGATCAGAATCACTTAAAAATAACATTCTTTATGTTCTTTACCCTATAATGGGTGCAGTGGAACCCAAACATTTAAGACACCATTATCCCCATAAGATAAAAAAAATTAAAAATGATTCTAGAAAATAATATCAAATTATATTCCCCAAATAAAGATTGAATATAAATAATATAAAAAAGGAGATAATAACATAAAGCTTTTAACACATTTATAACATCAAAATCAAAACATATTTTAAGAAAAATTATGAAATCAATATACAAATCCCATCATTAAGATCAATTAATTTGTAAAAATTTATTAATTATGTGTTAAGTATAACATTCATGGAAATAATGGTGGGTTACATGAATTATGACTCATGAAATTGAGATTGAGATAAAGAAAAACATTTCAATGATCATAGGGTTGAACTGATAATTAATCAATAATATTATTATGTAAATATATGTAAATTCATATAATTTTTTAAATATCTAATTTAATAATTTATTGATAAATTAAAATATAATCATTTCATAAACATTTCAATAAAGAACAATTATAAAACAATTAAATGATGTAAAGTTAAAAACCCTTAACCCCTATGATACTTTCATGTCAACCAAACATATATGAAATAATATAAAGTGGAAGTAAATATACCATGAATTTTTATGGATTCATAATAAAACATATAAAAGTGATATTATATCCACTATAAATATAAAATTAGTTTTGTAAACAGAAAATATGCCACAATAAAGAGAAATAAAGGTGAAATCCCTTACCTTGAGTTTTCAATTTCTATGTATTTCCAATCACCGATGTATAATAAATTAAAAAATATTATTATAATTATAATGAAAATTTTATAGGTTTAATACCAAATACATAAACAAACTATTTCATTTATTTTAATTACATATTTAATTACTTAATTAATTTTTTCCACATCATGTATTTTAAGGATGTTCGATTCATAATTTCAAAAAAAAAACATCATCATATTTACCATGGTCAATAGATTCATTATTATATTATATAAAAAAAATAATCATGAAATAATATTCAATTTTATTAATCAATTTTATTTTTAAAACCCACCATGAAATATATTTAAGAAAAATAAATTATGCTCCAAACATGGAGTCAGCAGGTCGTACATACGAATGAGTAACATTTCTATTTTTCAATGATAATTATAGATAGAAGGTAAGTGTTGTTATATATTTATATAATTATCATTATATTAAAAATACCTTGATTTATTTTAAAAAAAATACTTATATATATAATCTAAGTTATGTGATTATGAAAAATAAATCATATCGCTTCATTGAGAAGATAGTCCATATGTACACATGAACATGGTTATCGAATTTCAATAAATTTACTGGTAAGTATATGGATGTTATATTTTATTTATATTATGATATATATGTCATTAAAATTATATATATATATATATATATATATTCTGTTATTATTAATATCCATGAGAGAGTGTGGTGGAAAATGAATTACATCAGTTTGTGAGAAAGTAGTCATCCATAAACATGAATGATGAATTCATTTCCCATATGTTGGAATATGGGATATATATATCAGTTATTCCATTAATTTAATAACATATAACTATACGGGGGATAATGGTGTTGTTATTTCAGTATGGTTGAAATATATTGTGATAATATAGAAATGAAAATAAAAATAAAAAAAATTATAAATAAATATACCCATTCTTTATATAACCTCGTAAGGTTTAAAAAATAATATTTCATAGTTTTTATTTATCATAAAAATAAAAAATATAAGGAATTTATTTTTTTCATGGATTAAATTTTATTAAAATGTTATGAAAAGAGTACAGTTGTTGTCTATTTATATGTTATTGGTGGACACTCTAAGAATTACTTATAGTATTAAAATAATATAAATTTATTTTCATTTTTTAAATTTAATATAATTTTTAATCATCATTAATATTTTTCACTATTCATTGAAAAATAAAATTTTTATAACATTATCAAAAATACAACCAAATATACTATTTTCTTACTAATTTTGAAAATAATGTTACTTTTATCAAATAAATATTCCAGAAATTACATAAATTTCATATACTATTTTCTCCCAAAAATTTATAAAACGCAATTTCGAAGAAACCCTATTTTGATTTACAAAATTACATAACAAAAAATAAAGTACATATTTATTAATAATTAATTAAAAAATATTAAATTTATTAGGAACATTATATATATTTATGATTTTATATTATCATTTTCATTTATGCTAACCTAATAGATATGTTTTATTGGTTATATATAAATAGTATTTAATTATAGTCTATCTAAGATTAGTGATGCTTATTTTTTACTCCATTAAAAATACAATATATTTTATAATATTAGGATATTTAATTCCTTTATTAAACCTAATCCTCATAATTTTATCATGTTTTTGATAATCAGTGGTTTGAAATTTTATAATACCATGGTGAAATAAAAAAAGGGGTTGATAAAACATCAACCTGATTAGAGGGAAAAGTAAAAGAGGATATTTGGAATAAAAAACAACTTGTTTACCAAATAAGAGAACATTATTGGAATGTGAAAACATATACATGAAAAAAAGTAATATTTTGTATACAATTATAGAAATTCATTGACCAATATAATTTGAATTATCATGAGACTGGTAAAGTCAATAAAACCACAAACCAAGGTGGTTTAAAAGTGCCAATGATTCATCCGAAATAATGTTAATCTGAAATTTGTTTTCTAGAATATTTTCCTATTTTGAGGAATTCCTTTTTCATATTGAATATGAACATAAGATAACATTTTTATGTGACTTTCCAATTTTCACCATTAAATGAATTTCCCCCAAAAATATCATATTTATTTCAAATGATGTGAATTCAAAATGTTTTTTTATGATTGAAGCTGTAAAACTAACTTCAAACAGATCACATTCATCCATAAATATTTAAAATGATACAGTGTGTGTTTTTAATAATTAAAAAAATACATAACGGTTAGCACAAGGTATGGTGTTTCTCATATTTAATAATCCTTTATAAAAGTAATAAAATTAATTTATCAACAATACCTGAATTTCAGCTAAATAATTCAATAAATATCTATTATTAAAACTCATTAAAATATTGTTCATTGAGATTGAAAACAAATGATCTGAATTATTTTATCAGAAAATATTTTGATATTAATTAAATATTAATATACAAATAACATAAATCAATCTTAATGTATTATCAAAAATATATATACAGCATATTCATATAATAAGAGAGTGATAGTAATTTATTTTATAAAATACCTAAATCATCGTAAAGACGCATTAAAATCAATTATGTTTCCAACAAATAATTCATACATTGATCATTATATAAAATACAAAAATAATTATTGTTATAATATAATTCTCTCAATTAATACTGTTATCATTTTTTGAAATTACCTTAATCAACTAATCACAAAATCACTTTTCCAGACCATAGTTATCAGTAAAATAAAAATTATGTTCCCATTATCAACGTATGAAATATTTTTAATTTCATACAAACAAGGAAATTATAAAAGAAAATGTATGGGTCTCAAACATATCACCCTGTAGTTAGGTTCAATCCTCATGGCTTTTTGTTTGTGATAGGTGTTCACCCGACCCTTAGGTTGTCCTTTTAATATTACTATATTAATATAATCGAAATAATGTTCCAAAAAATATGATGAATTCTCCAAAAACCAAAATTAGTCATAAAATATATTTTTAAACTCTAATGTATTATATATATATCATTTTTTCCAAAATACAATACAATTGAAATTTACTATAATCATGCAAATATTAATTCATATATTTATTTTATTGCTTCCTCAAATGTCCCTAAATGGGTTTCTTAAAAAGTATCACCCTTTTAACAACACCACTTTTCAAATGTATAAATTTTATTTAACATATGTCCAAATTATTACAAATATACTATAAATAATCATTAGTTTTTTCAATATTTTCATATTTTTATAATTTATATGAGTATCATTGGAAGATAAACCATTAATCCAACATTTATCGTAAACTTTTCCTATTCCATATAGTCATATTAAATTATATGATATATGAAATAATTATTCCTCAAAATATACAAAATAACGATTCATATTTAGATTATAAGGTAATAATTCATTTCATCATTTCATATATCAGGGTATTTATTAATTCAATTGGTATACCCTTTAACTTCTAGCGTGATGTTCATATCTATAGAAAAGAATAAGTAAGGTCCTTAGTGTTATTTACCTTGCTTAATGTGATGGATAAGTTGATATTTTGAAATAATATAAATCATAATCCTTCATCAATATAAAATTTGGAGATTTAAAAATTTATTGGAAAAATCAAATTTTTTCTCATAGGTGATATGGATGTTCAAAATGCAATCAAAATAATTGGAGCAATTTTTTTCCATAATGGTGAGGATTAAATAATTATGATGGGATAAAAATATTTTCTAAGATCCTTTTCCATTCATATTAATATATAATATTAAATATATATTGTATAAAATAATTAATGTATGAAATATATTAATTCATGTTGAGATGAAAAAATTTATTATAAATAAAATACCTATAGAAATGCTATAATACATTAACTTCCAAATCATTAAAAAACAACCTTTCTAAATTCAACATTAAATAAAGATTTAACCTCATAGGTTACCTCATATTGATCCAAATAAAAACATAGAAATATTATATGGTTATTCTAAAATAATCGTTCAAGATAGACCTAAGGCTTACTTATATATCAATCGAATAAAACATGTCCCAAAATATCATTAATCATTGTAAAATCTCATTACATAAAATTTAAAAATGGATTGTAAGAATGTGAAATTTTTATTATATGGTTATTCTAAAATAATTGTTCATTATAGACCTAAGGTTTACATATATATAATTTATTTTTAATTTTTAAAACATAAATATAATCATTTAATAATAATATAATAAATTATGACCTATCCATGATGTTATATGTATCTAAAAAATAATTAAATGAAAAAAATGTCAAATAATATTATTTGTAGCATTTTTAAATCATTTTAGTGTTTTTATTCTACTCACACATGCATTTTGTTAGTGTTGCATAAAAAATTAAGGAAGTTATTTTATAATAACAATATATAAAACTATCATGATAAAATTGTCATTTATATTTAAAATAATAATTTATAACTGATCATATCCTATATTTATCTCTGTGAAAAAAATTTACCTGAATGTCCCGAAGGCCTTTGTTTTTATTGATATATTATAACCCCCCTTTGTAGGGATGAAGGGAAAACCCTACAAGGACTTTAGGCCTATAGATTACATTTCTAGTAGGCTTAGAGATATTATTAGATTTGTAGGTATTAACAAAATCATTAAGACTATGACTACTTGACACCGCCCATCCCCATCATCTTCATCATGATCAACTCCATATGAAAAAAATATAATGATATTAAAAAACTAGAATTAATTGTTTTACTTTTACTGATATAATATATTATATAAGGCTACATCATGTACTAATGGAAATAAAAGATCTTATATTTTACTATTTGAGTTTTATTAATGAGATATAATTATGAGATAAATTTTTTCAGGTTTCATGGTAATTTATAAAGCTGTATAATTTAATTTTAGACATAAATTACCCTATTTAAATTTAATAAGGTTCAAAACTTTATATCATTACTAATTAATATGGCTAAAAAGAAAAGGATAATATTTGACAATTTTGTATCTGATTAGTAAAAATATGGTATCAATTTCACATGATTCAATTAATAAAAATTACAAAATTTAATTTATAAATGAATCATTAAAACACAATGAAATAACAATTATTTTATAATAATGACTTTTGAGGTGTATAAATTTTTATATACCGAATTAAAATATAAAATTAATTCAAATGACTATAATCTAATAATTTTTATTCAAAAATTTCTAATTAAATTTTTGAAACTAATAGAAATTTTATTATGTGTCTATAAGTACATTAAAAGAAAATACAATTTTCAAAGAACATTAATATCATTTACTATTGATTGAAGAAATAAAACTATTCAAAAATTCTAAAAATATCACACTAAGATACTTTTGAAATGGGGATATCAATAATGAATCTAATTTAAGAAAAAAAAATTTCTTAATTTTTTTAACAATAATTGTAATTTCCCCAACCCCCTCCCTCTAGAGATACCCCTCTTGGGTGAAAATGAAGAAATGGATATGGTTACCCTCAAGTCCCACGTCCAATAGTACCCAAGTTGGTGACTAGAACCAAGGGTATATAGGTCACATAGTATGGAACACATTACCATTTTTTTAATATTGGTTCATGAATGGATCATCTATAAAAAAACTCAAAATCATATATAAAAGAAATTCCAAAACCATCCCACATGCATTCATAAAATAGAACTTGTAAAATTATAATAAAAATCCTATGTAAATTACCCAAAAGAAATCTAACGAAGAGACTCAACAATGGTCCCAAATCCCATGAATGTAACCCCCATCACAGTCCACGTAATCCTCCAAGAAAGTAGAAATAGTTTTTAAACACATAAGGTCAGAATAAAAGAATACCATGAAGGAAAACAAATGTATATCATGCATATGGGAGGGAAACACACTAATCCTCATATTAAAAGACAACCGAACCAAATAGCACCTAATAGGTATGATAACAATCCCAACCTCACCAACGAATTACCACAAAATAATGCAATTTATGCAATGTAATATAATGAACATTTAATATAGTGTACCCTACACCACTTACCACTGATTAGACAGGCTTTCTTAATAATAAATATCCTCATTCTCCAACCTATTTCTAATATACCACATCTCAACCAGTCTGCACACACCTGTTCACCATAAACTACATCACAACTTATAGATAGAAACCTATCCCACATATCACCTAACATCCCACTCTCTTACACATGGGACACATATATCATCACATCCTACTCACATACACCTGATCCATATCAACATCAAATCACATATTGAAGACACATAGGAATGAACAACTCATCTCATCCTTAAGACAGGTGGGAAAGAAAAAATCTTCTCATCTAGAAGATACATGGGAAATCAGAACTCACTCACACACACCTAGGTCTCAGATATAACATAAAGCCCGAAGAATCATGGGTTATCATCGCCTGGAAGTGGTAGCAGGGATGAGTGGGTAGCGGGTCATTCATCCTCCCACTGGGATTTTTACAAAAGACACCCTCCCCTACTACCATGGGTGTGTTCAGCATGTAGTGCTCATTTGTGGTCCAGTGCATATAGAATTCATAATAAAATTATATACATATATGATACCAAATACTCAAGCACAATATATGGGTTTTAAAAAAACTACCATCTCACAAAACTACCATCTTTTCTACTACCTCTAAATGCACGACACCACACATCAATCCACACCCTCCATTCAACATCCAAATAACATAATTAACCATTAAAATTATCTATTCACAACTCATTTATTCATTCCATTTACTATTCCAACCCAATATAGTTCCAAACATTATTAACTTTTTGTTTATTAATATATTCCACTACTATCGAGAAAACTATCAATCATAACACACAACTAGAAACACAACAACCCATCACACCACAACCTTATCGTATCCCAATGACTCGAAACATCCCATACATTCCACAATCAATCAATCTCCCAACCTGAAAGTATATTACATAGATATGTTGATATACCATATACAATTTGATCCATGACACCACCTAGTCCATCCCAGAACACACAATCATGGTCATAGACATTCCATAACACAGTCAAGAGTAAAAACATGCATCAAAACATAGATTCCACACATTCATTTGTCTCATACACACAGACAAAACCATTCCACAAACATCATCATGGATCTTGATGCAAAAAAAATTCTAATTTAGAAAAGGGGAAACTTATTTAAAAACACTTCATTATTCAAGGGAATTATCACAGAAATCATGTCCCAGGGAATCCATTCATTGTCCATATATACATTATTGACCAATTTATTATTATGGTAATACAAAAAAACCAAAACTAAAGAAACAGGTCTACCATATTTATCATATGCAAGAAAAAACCCCAACTACCATTGTTTTTAATTGTACATAAAGCCCATATAATCAATATATCAACATAATAATTTCAAAACTATAAAGTCACTCTAAATATATTCCCCTACCCCTTTCCATTTCAATTAAATAATTTTTATATTTGATTATAATTGCACAACCATGATCCATAAGTGAAAAATTATAAATCATTCCCACATGATGCATAATTGAATATAAATAGTGTAAATACTTCCTTGAAGAATATTTTGACATTGTTCATGCACGAGAGGGTGTAGTAGATTGCTAAAATTAATCAAAAACACTGCTAGAAATGAGGATAAACCTACTTGGAACTAGAAGATTGTCAAAATTATTCATAAACAACCAAATCAATCCAACCAATATCACGATATTGAATCTTGTGGGAATAACCATAGGAATCATGTGAGAAAAAACATAAAAATCAACATAGATCGATCATAGATCACCAATGAATAATAATATGGATTGATAGATCAAGGATGGAGGATTGGGTCTTGAAGTACTCCTTGTGGTTATAAGGGTTCATCTAGAATGAGAGGAAAATTAAAACAGTGTCCGAATAAAAAATGGTTTGGCCTAAAACAATTATTAAAACTACACATTATTAGGATATTAAAAAATATGTAATAACCTTTCCTGTCATATGTTTCCCGGGGTTTGGTTTCACAAAAAATATGTCACCTTTCTATTTATTATATTTAACAAACCCTAAAATATTACACACTGAGAAACATTCCATATAATCCATGAAATATATTTTCAAATTGTAAAACATGATAACACAATGTGTAATCCCCCTACATTCATCTTTTATTAACCAAACCACTCTAAACTCTTTCTAAGGCTCCACTAAACACATTCAAAGACAAACTCACAATGTAACAGAAATGGAAATGAGAGAGCATTACATTATATACCTCTCAAATGATTATCTCTATCCAGATTCTTTAAAACAATCATTAAGAAAGAGTGTCCCAAAAAACAACCTCAAGAGATGCCACTAAAAGTTATTTATATGCTTGAAACACTAATAACAACCAAAATCATTAATTTTTGTTGATAAAATACATAATGTTGTTTGAATACTAGAGTTGAAACCACCACATCCATGAAAACCTCCTATGCTATTGGTAACAAAATCATAACACGTCAACTAAAATAACCAAAAAACACACCCTTCAAAAACAACAACCAACATCCCAAAATCTGAATTAGGGAATTCATTCCTCTATGTCAAGATAATATTCACTCTAGGTGACACTAACTTACCCACACAGGTATAATTGCATCATAATTAATTCATATTGATTAGTATTCAGGTACTTCATTGTCCACACATATAGATTTTATCACAAAATGAACCCAAAAGATAATTACCAAGGAAAAAAACTCATCTCGTATAAAACATGGTTCAAATATTACATCATGAAAAAATAGAATAAGTGTAAACTATGAAAAACTCAGGGTAATGGGTATAAATATGTGTTTCACGTTCCTATATACTCTTTTTGTGGACACCATGCCTCCAAAACACATGACCCAATACAATGGTTCATCCACACAACACCATCTATTAACAATCCTAGATCTCCATTGGCCACTCCACAAACATTGCATAATAAAAAATATCCAACTCTCCCAATTCAATGGCATGGGAGTCATCATGTAGATACTGACAGAGCTTCGAGATGTTTAATATGTCGTAGATCCTCTCCAATCATGGTCAGAATACCAAATGATATAATACTGCACCGACCCCTTTTAACACTTCAAAGGGTACAATGTACCAGGGAGAAAGCTCACTCCCTATTCAAAACCTCTGTTGCCCGGGTCATGGGGAAAGCATCAAAAAAATGTGGTCCCCAACCTCAAACTCCAAGGACCTTCTCTAGTGATCAGAATATCACATCTGTCGCTCCTTTTCTGATTACTTAATCCCATTAATAAGATTAAATTTCTATGTTGTTCATTGCACGACATCTAGACCAAGAAGAAATACTCCCCAACCACCATCCAGAATAACAGAGAATGGCATAGTGTTGCATACAACTCCTCAAAAGGATCCTTGTATATTGAAGAATAATAGATATTATGATAATAAAACTCTACCAAAGGATGGTGTCATTCCCCTAATCTGCCTATATCCAAAATGCATGCCCATCACATATCCTCAAATGTTTGGATAGTTCTCTCTATCATCTCATCTGTCTTAGGTTTGAAAGTTATATTGAGGAATAACGGGGTGCCAAAAGCATACTGTAATCCAATCAAGACACAATAGGTAATCTACATGTCTTATTATGAGTAAATGGTCCCCATAAATCCATGAAACCTCGCCACTTCATCCGCATACCTCTTGGGTAAAGCATCAACTACACCTGACTCCTTAATCACTAATAAGTGGGAAGATTTCATCAACCAATCCACAATCACCTAAATAGTATCATGGACTCACTTATCTCATGAAAATTCTATGATGAAATCCATTTAGTTTTCATCCCACTTCCACTAATGGAAATTCAAGAGCTAAAATAAGCAACTGATACAATTGTTATCGGCCTTCACCTATTGGAAAATTAAGCACATTTTCTTAAACTCCACTACTAGACATTTCATCATGAACTATGAAACATGCATACAAATAAAATAATAAATCTTATAAATTCATGATTATACCACTAAAGGTGAGATATAAACTCAATAATGTCCACATCAAACACCAATAAAAATAAAAACCATGAAACAACATATGGTTCTAACCATCCTCTAATCATCCCTATAGAGAACCAGTATAGAGATCCTGATTGTGAAACACCTCTTCCTCATAGTCTCCCCTCGTAGAATCATCCTCCTTCTGAATCAAAGAAGACTAAACAATCATCTATAACAAACATCCTCTATTACCATCCACACTTTCATTTAATTTAAGGACATCCAACTCCTCCATTGCCCTCCAACCATCCACAGACAGCTGAAAAAACTCCATCTATGACATATTTCTCTAATAAACGCCAAAAACATTTACCATTACTAAGGTGTTTGAGATATCAAAATAATTGTTCTAATGAAACTCCACACCCATATATTACAGAAAGTTCAAATCTCCTTGGAAAAAGATATACCTCAAGCACTTGTGATCATGAAAGACCTTAATGTGATCCCTAATGAGGTAATTATGTTGCAACTCTAGCGTGAACAATACTTTTTCAAACACTAGATCAATGGTGGACTAGTTATTATACTAGGTATGTAACTTCATAGAGTGATAAGATATTACTTCTATTTACATCATCAAGACACATCCAACACCCATATGTAGAGCATCACAAAACACCTCAAACATCACCCCTTCCTTAGGAAACAAGAAAAATAGTGCACTAAGAAACACCCCTGTCAGATAGAAAAATATTATATGTGACTTCTCACTCATCAAGAAAGATTCATCCTTCCTAGTCAATTCTATCAATAGAGCTAAAAATCAAGAGAAATTGGAAATAAACCCAAAATAACATACGCTGAGTCCAAGAAAATAATGAACTACTGATAAATTCTTGGACGATTCCCAAGAAACCTCTGATTCAACCTTCGACAGGTCGAGTTCCACACCCATCGATGACACCACATTCTTGAGGAAATGAAACTCTCATGTACAGAACATACACTTGCACAAATTTCCATAAAGCTGGTAGTGCCAAAGAATAATCATGACAGTCTTGAGATGCTCAACATATTCTTTATCTGACATCGTATAGATCAAGATGACATTAATGAACTCAAGGATGAAATGATATAAGAACTCATGTAAAAATGAGTTGATATGCCCCTTGAACATGACTAGTGTGTTCGTATCACTAAATGAAATGACTATAAAAACGAATTGTCCATACTTAAAACTGAAAGCAATCCTCAGGATATTTCCCTCCTTTACCCTCAAATGGTGATATCTAGACCATAGATCGATATTGGGAAACCAACATTCCCATCTCAAATGGTAGAAAAGGTCATCCATACATGGTTGTGGGTAACATTTCATGATCGTCATGTGATTCAACCTCCCGTAGTTTATTCCAATCCTGAGAACACCATTTTACTTCTTTGTAAACAACATTAGAGAACACCATGATAACACAATAGGCCAGATAAAACCATTATACATCAGATAATCGATATGAATCCTCATATATCGCAACTCAAAAGGTTCCATTCGATAGGGATCTGTCAAAAATAGGGAATTTCTAGCCTTTATTTCTATAATAAAAAAACATCACATCGTGGGTGAAACATCACATACTTCTTTGGGAAAACATCTTGGAACATCCCAATGATATTAGGAACCACTACCATTTTAGTTCTCATTGATTCTAAAAATAGATTTGTCATTAATGATGGAACAGTCTCCATATTCCCACAGCCAACCTGAAAACCACACTATCAATGAAAAATCACATGCTGACCAACCACAATTGAAAACACAGCTCTCCTCTAGAAGCAGTCGATAACAACATACAAGGAATACAACCAGACGATGCTAAGAAAAATTTTTAATGGTTTTATTTTTAGAATGATGAGATCCACAGATGTTTGATATGGTCCCATCATTTGTATTCACCCCCAACACACAACTAACGTGATGGTTTGGCCACTAAGTGACTCACTCAAAACTGAGGGATTGGGGAGCCTCTATGGATATATTCCTAGAACACGGGCTCAAGTGGGTTCAAAAAAGGAGTTTGAATCCCTAGAATCCAACATGAAAAAAATAAGAGTACTAAAGAAACTGACCGTACCTCTAATGATATTTGGCCATACTAGATCAACTACCTCCTTAGTGTGAAATTTTCCACACCCAAATCTTTTTCCTCTTTGAAGATGACCACCTCCATGACCATGCTCGAGTAATTTTCCCTATTCATGAGGTACATTCTAATGTCAGCCTCTACCTTCCCCATCACCCCAGGGTGAAACAGACACCTAAAACCTATACCACTGAAATTTCATATTTATCATATGCTACTGAGTCTTGCGATGAACAGGTCCTCCTCCACCAAAATGAGATTTAACATACACTAGGAACTACTTATGAAGATGACCGTAAACTCCAAAAAAATAACACTTCATTATTATGTTCATAAGAAATAAATGTGGAACTGATGGTTGAAAAGTGAGGTGCTGAGGTCAACCCCCTTCCAGTTGAAACCTTGAAGGTCATAGAACCTGAGACATGCCATTGGTTACCCTACCTCTCAACGAACCGTATCGAATCCCCTCTCAATATAAACCTCATTATGAGGGAATCATCCTGTTTAATACAACATATTTATAGACCTCAAGATATGTTGGAAACATAAAGGGAGTAACAACATACTAGATTAAAGGATGAAGTGACTCCAAAATACGTATCACATGAGAATCCTCATCTGAAAATAGATCAATGTAAAATGAAGGAGATCCTTCAACTTAATCCCTAACTCTTATACTAACAAACTCCCCACCTTAAGGGAGAGCATATCCTACCTCTTCTCAGCCTCCATGTTTGAGGGAAGAAACACTACTCAGAAATTCATATTTATGTTGACCCAAAAAACATCTTCTTCCTTCATCACCCCTATTTAAATCATTCACTATTGACATGAAACTCCTTGTATTTGATGAACCTCTAATCGAACATAGTACATTTTCGGGGTTCGGACCAAGCTGGTGGTGATATCAATATCCTTGAGACAGATCTCGGTCACCATATCGGAAATACTTCCCTCACACATTACCAAAGCATGTTGCTATAAATTACCCAATATCCTCTTCTACTAGTCATCCTCGTATATTGGATCAGCCCTCTGTAAATGAATTGGATCAACCTGTTGTACCTCTAATTTCGGAGTGAAATAGAGACGATGACAAGAATCCATATCTAAAAGAGTAAAAAATATTTCCAATTCCTAGTTAGTATAGAAATTAATATTAAATTTAAATTTTTTAATTCATTTCATTCAATTATTCCTATTTTAATCTACCCAATGTGTCCCAATTCAATCAATAACACCAGTAGAAATGAAGCATGTACATTCCTATGTATCTACCCTGAAAATTGGGTAACATCACTTCATAATTATATAGACTCAAATTCTATGCATTTGATCATGGGGGCACTAAAATATCTTTCCTTTGTCGGTCTTCTTCGGCCTATGTCATGCACTAAGATCAGTTGACACAGTTTCCCTAACAACCCATCCAATCCTCACTGTACCAAACTCCAAACTCCATCTGATCCCTCAACCATCACATCTGATTCCATTCTTTCATGACACCTTCTCTCCAAAGATACCCCTATAGGGATAGAAATGATGAAAAGGATATAATGACAATTGATTCCGGCCTCCATTATGATTTGGGATAGAAAATAAGACCAGGGGTATACATGTTACACAATAAGAAAAGAATTATCCTTTTCTAAAACAGATAGAGAGATATGATGGAACATCCAAAAAAACAACTTTGAGACATATAAAAGAATTTGAAAAACCATCCAGTATGCATGCATAAAAAAGAACTAGAATATTTACAGTAAATACTGAATCTAAAGTAAAAAAATCAAACTAAAGCAGTGAATTAGAAAATGTACCAAATTTGGATCTAGTAACACCAAACAAGGTCTATGTAATCCTCTATGAAATGTAAAATATGTTTTATATTATTGAAGTGAGAATATAGGTACACTCATTAGGGAAACAAAAGTCTCTCATTCAAAAGTGAGGGAAACATACTAATTCCATTGTTAGAAAACAACCACCCCATACATCACCTAATAGGTATACTAACAATCCCAACCACCGCAAGGCACATTAAAAAATAATTAATATTATAAAATGCTATATAATTTAAATTTATGATAGGGTAACCCATACCACTTCCCACTACATATCTATTATTTCCTAATGGAAAATTCCCTAGCAATACCACCTCTTCAGAAAGTACCTCATCGAAACCGGCCCACACAAACCTACACTACGGGAAAAAACAATTTTTGCGACGGGGTATTTGCGACGGGCCTTATTCCCGTCGCAACAACTTCGATGAAAAGAGTTTTTGCGAAGGGAATATATTCCGGTCACAAATGGTCAGTTATTTGCGATGGAAATACAGGTCCCGTCGCAATTACAATGGCACAGTTTGCGCACCAAAATGCGGGATGCCTATTTGCGACGGGTAACAAGCTACCCGTCCCAAGTACCCGGTGGTGGTAAATAGTATTTGCGATGGGGAAAATGCCCCATCACAAACAAATATTCACCCGGTGTTATTTGCAACGGGGCCTGTCAAAATACCGGCCGTTGTAAAGCCTATTTGCGACGGTCACCTTCACCTCGTCGCAACTACCAGCAGTGGTAAATAATTTTTTGCGACGGGACTATTTACCCATCGCAAAAGAGGATCCAATGGGTAGTAGTTGTGACGGGACCCGTCGCAACTACCGGCGGCGGTAAATAGGAATTTACGATGGGGATATCCGCCTGTCGCCAATACCGGCGGTGGTAAATAGGAAATTACGACGATGATACACGCCCGTCGCTAATGGTGTGGCATTTGGGACGGGCCCATCGCAACAACCCTTTTACCCGCCGCCCATAATTAATGCGGGTGAAGGTATTTGAAACGGGACCCGTCGCCAATACCGGCGGTGGTAAATAGAAATTTGCGACGGGGATATCCGCCCTTCGCTAATGGTGGCTATTTGCGACGGGCCCATCGCAAAAGTCCTTTTACCCGCCGCCCATAATTAATGTGGGTGAAGGCATTTGTGACGGTATCCCATCACAAATACGACCGTCGCAAATAATATAACCTATATATTCAACCCATCCATTTTTTCCATAACATTCTGATCTCTATTATTCTCTCTCTCAAATTTTCAGTTCTGAGTAGATTTTTTGGTTTTAATTTTTTCTTTCTAGAAGAGGAAGGAAGGAGTTACAAGGCGCTAATCACAAATTAATTCAAAGGTATTTATATTTTTTTAATTGTTAAATTATTTTTAATTATTAATTTTATTTTTAATTGTTAATTTTATTTTTTATAATATAATGTTTAGTTATATATTATAATTAGTTTATGTGGTTGTACCAAATAATCCTTGTTTAGATACGAACAAGTAGAGGCGGCTCTGGCACAGATGTACCTAGGAGTGAAAACTCTGACAAGGTGTTTCGAGCTTGACTCGGGGTAACCTGGTACACGACAACAGGCCTTGCTGCACTCTTGGTTCGACACTCCCGGGGGATGTTTTGGTAATAATTATAAAAAAATATATAATTATCAAATAATTAAGAAATAATCATATTTAATTAGACTTAATTAAAATAATTATTAAATAATTAGGAAATAATTAGATTTATTTGATTTGTAATGATTAGGATACAATTAAAATAATTAGGAAACAATTAGATTTAATTAGGAAACAATTAGATTTAATTAGGAAATAATTAGATTTAATTAGGAAACAATAAGATTTAATTAGGAAACCATTAGATTTAATTAGGAAACAATTATAATAATTAGGAAACAATTAAAATAATTAGGGAAAAATTATAATAATTAGGAAATAATTATAATAATTAGGAAACAATTATAATAATTAGGAAACAATTATAATAATTAGGAAACAATTATAATA
The DNA here is from genome assembly GCA_963277665.1 of Viscum album. Taxonomy (NCBI): domain Eukaryota; kingdom Viridiplantae; phylum Streptophyta; class Magnoliopsida; order Santalales; family Viscaceae; genus Viscum; species Viscum album. The sequence goes on from OY728159.1 coordinate 1,226,249,378, forward strand.
ATTAGGAAACAATTATAATAATTAGGAAACAATTATAATAATTAGGAAACAATTATAATAATTAGGATACAATTAGGAAAATTAGCAAGCGTGATTAACCGCTCATCGACCTCAATTTTCTTTTCATTTGTGTGTTGAGGCTTGACAGGAAACATCTGCCTCCACATGTAATAATTGCTTTTACTGTCAAAATTATCAACCTCCTCGACAATATAGAGGTGTGGAGGTTTATGATTTTGATAGTAAAATCACATATTACATGTGGAGGTAGAAGTTTCCTGTCAACCTCAACACAAAAATGACAAGAAAATTGAGGAAGATGAGCGGTCAATTACATTTTTTTTCTATTCATTGATTGATTAACCACCTGACCTATATGCATATCTTTGCATTTCTAAATAGTAACATAAATATTGACATAAATAGTAACATAAATAGTCACATAATATAAAATATTATATTACTCTAATATTAATAGTTAAATAATACTTATAATATAATTATTTAATTATTATATGTTTAATATTTATAAAAAAATACTAATATTATTAAAATTATAAAATATTTATAAAATATTACAATTATCAATATTTTTAACAAGTTTTGCTTTATTCTTAACAGTTCAAATCATAAAGTGTCACCAATTATCAGGTCATGCCCAATAAAAAGTTTGCATCAACCGTGTCCAATGTAAACTCTATAATTGTTCTTGCTTGGTTGATCATCTCATAGGTAGCATTGCAATAGGACAACTCAAGTCATGTATTTCTCATTACTTGTTCCATCCTATTGCAGCACTACTTGCGAGATGATCAACCATGTAAGGACAATTATAGAGTTTAAATTGGACAAGGTTGACGCAAACATTTTATTGGGCATGACCTGAAAATTGACGACTCTTTAAGATTTAAACATGTTTATAATCGAGGAAAATCTGTTGGAAATTTTGAGATTTCTAATAATTAGTAATAATTACTAATAATTAATCAAAAATCAAATAAATTCATGTACATGGTTATAAATTGGTAATTACTAATAAATAACTGTAATTATGTATCTTCTTTTTTTAGGATATTGTTTTTCTTATATCAAATTATTTAACAACAGTAATGGTTTTAAATTTTGTAGAAACATATCTATGAATATGGAACAAGGAAATCAACATCAATCATTATTAGATGATCGTGCTTGGATAAATCAGCGCAGAAATCCAAACGGCTCTACTTTAAATATTGTATACGTTTATGGTGTTGAAGCTTTCTTATCATTTGCATCATCAAACAAGGAATTTGATTCAGAAGGGTCAATTAAGTGTCCTTGCAAAAAATGTGCTCTGAGAACATTTGAGACATTTGACATCGTTGTGCAACATTTCTTGCGTTATGGATTTTATTCAGATTATTTTTTTTGGTATCAACACGGTGAACACAGTTCCAGATAAGATACTAATAATTTGATTTCGGATCCACCACAGTTTCAAAATTTAGTAAATGATGTTGCAGGGTCATCCGTTCAACAAAAAGAAATCAAGGATGATGTTGATTTACCTCCTGAGTTGGCACCATCTGAATTTGCTGAGTTGTTCAGGTCTGCTGAGGATGCGTTATATCCTGGTAGCAAGATAACAAAATTAGAAGTAGTTGTAAAATTTATGGCTATTAAATCAGATAATGTAATGTCAAATAGCTATTTTGATCAGATATTTTCTTTGGTTAAAGCACTGTTACCTGAAGGAAATGTGTTGCCTGCTAATTATTATGAGAGCAAGAGACTCGTTCGTAATCTCGGCCTTAGTTATCTGAAGATCCATGCATATTCAAATGATTTCATCTTATATTCTGGTGAAAATGAGTCGTTGGATAGTTGTCCCACATGTGGAAAATCGAGGTATAAAGTAGCTCAATCAGGGAAGTCTGGATTGATTCCTGTAAAACAGTTGAGATATTTCCCCCTTACACCCAGGTTGCAGCGTTTATTTATGTCTCAGAACACAGTGACAATGATGTCATGGCACAAAACCAATATTTCAAATGGTAAAAGCTTGATTCATCCATCTGATGGTGATTCATGTAAACATTTTGATCAAGTGAATCCGTCTTTTTCTTTAGAATCCCGGAATGTGCGATTGGGTCTTTCTAATGATTGTTTTTGTCCATTTGGATCTTTTGGTAGTCAGTATTCCTGTTGTCCTGTCTTTATAACTCCGTACAATTTGCCTCCATGGATGTTGATGAAAGAGCCTTATATCTTTTTGAAAATATTAATCCCAGGACATCCGAAAAAGAATATTGATGTTTATTTGGAACCAATGATTGATGAATTAAATTTATTGTGGAGTCATGGTGTTGGTACATATGATGCTGCTGTGAAACAGAATTTTGTAATGAAAGCTTCTTTGATGTGGACAATTAGTGACTTCCCGGCATATGGTTTATTATCTGGCTGGAGTACACATGGTCCAAAATCATGTCCTTACTGTATGGGAGACAACAAAGAATTTATGCTTGTGAATAGAAAAAAACCTATCTATTTTGATTGTCATGGCATATTTATTCCAATCGATCATCCTTTTTGGAGGAATAAATCACATTTCAGAAAAGGTAGAATTGAAAGAGATGAACCTCCAAAAATGATCTCAGGTATAGAGTTACAATCAGTTGTATTTTCATTACCTCCCATCACATTTGGCCCGACAATAAACCAACAGAAAATTCATTGTTTTGGGAAACAACACAATTGGACAAAACATATCATTTTTTGGAATTTTCCATATTGGTATGATTTTTTGGTATGACACATGTTGGATGTCATGCATATTGAGAAGAACTGTTTTGATAATTTATTTCTTATAGTTTTGGATACACCGGGTAAAACCAAAGATAATGTAAAGGCACGATTAGATCTTGCCCAAATTTGCAGGCCACCAGAACTTGAACTGTTTGAAAATGTCAGATCACAGAGATTAATGAAGCCAAAATAAGCTTATACACTGACCAAAGAGAGTCGCTTATTATTTTGTGAGTGGATTGCAGATTTGAGACTTCCAGAATGCTATGCATCCAACTTGGGCAGATGTGTTAAAAATGGTCATTTTACCAGATTAAAAAGTCATGAATGTCATGTCATAATGGAAAGACTTATGCCTATTGTATTAAGAGATGTGTTGAATTATAAGATTTGGGATTCGATAATAGATATATCATATTTTTTCCGAGACATGTGTACGGCGACAACAGACTACAATACACTAAGCAAACTGGAAGAAGTTGTTGTTATAATTATATGAAAATTGGAAAAAAAAATCCACCGGCTTTCTTTGACTCGATGGAACATTTGATATTAGATTTTCCACATGAAGAAAAATGTGGAGGTCCAGTTCAGTTTCGATGGATGTACCCATTTGAGAGATGCATGCAGAAATTGAAGAAAAAAGTATGTAACAAAGCATCAGTTGAAGGCTCAATTAATGAAGCTTAGTTGTAAGACGAAATTGCTTTATTCTGCTCTCATTATTTTGAATCTGAATATCCCTCAAAATTTAACCGAATGGGCCGGAATTAGGAAAATTTTGATGGTGATATAAATAATCAATTACCAGTTGTCAATCAGCCCGAACTTGGCTTTGGTGGAGTTCTTGATAGATGGATTTCAGATGATGAACATCATAGAGCTCATACATATGTTCTAGACAAATGTGTTGAAATTTCACTAATTGTACAGTGAGTGCTCTTATCCCTTATTCTATAGATTCTGTTACAGTAAATTAATCATATTGTAATTATAGGTTATATGATGATCATATCAAGAAACAATTTCCACAAATTACAGCAGCTGTCTTAGAAGAACCTCGGAAAAAAAATTGCCTACTGGTTTCAAAAACTGGTAACATACATTCTTTTTTGGTTTTAAATATAAAATCAATTCATTAGTTGTAATAGTGATAAATTTTTTACAAATTTTCTGGTATCTATACATGCTGATATGATTGATAGTCGATTGGGTATATTGAGTAGCCCGCCATCCAAAATGGTTAAATCTTATAATGAATATGTGGTGAATGGTTATCGCTTTCATACACGTGCATATGGGGAATCAAAGAAAACAATGAATAGTGGTGTTTGTTTGAAGGGATCACATAATAGAGATATTGATGTTGACTTTTACGGCATGATTGAAGAAATTATTGAACTGTGTTATTTGGGACAAAATTATGTAACAATGTTTAAATGTCGATGGTTGGATACTGAGAGAGGCTTCCGTATTCATCCCACTCATGGAATTGTTGATATTAAAAATAAAATTCTTCTTGTAGTAAATGAACAATTTCTATTGGCTCATCAGGCACATCAAATTTATTATGCAGAACATTATGCTACTGCAAAAGAGTAGGATGATTGATGGAGTATAATAAAATTTAAATCTCGAGAAAATCAGTTTACTCAAACTGAATGTGGTTCCACTGAAGTGCAAGGAAATGAAATTTTTCAGGACACTCCACAAAACACATCTTTTTTACAAAGAGACATGACTATCGAGGATGACACCCCACAGTTAAGGGTTGATGGTGACGATGCTGTCAATGATGTTACAACTGAATTTGAAATGACAAGAGATGATGAATGTGAAACTAATATGGAAATTAATGATGTTGATGAGGAAGATGTAGACATTGACATTGAAAACTATGAAGATGATGATGAAGATGAACATTGACACAGTAAAATGATGGTTAGAATCATAAATAATATATATCTATACATAATAGTTATTTTCAATTGTTTGTTAATAACAATCATTTCATGTTTCAGATGGACTTGGAAACGTATCGTCAGTTTCTAGAGGCTGGTCTACCTATGGATGATGAGGTTTTTGAGTCATCTAACCCTCAGGCTGTTGGCACTACAGGGATCACTCGGAGGGGGCGTGGTCTTGCCAGACTGATGATTCTAGATCTTATCTCGGAGTGACGTGCACCTCTTAGATTCGATGCGCACACGCGGTGGTATGGTAACTTGTGTATTTTAGTTATCTTTCATTATAATTTATTAATATTCTAATTGTTTGATTATTTGTTTTTTTTCCACAGTTTTACGCATATAGATATTGGACAGGAGAGTTCTATCTTGCGTAATTATTTTTCTCAGCCCTAGCTCACATGGGATCAGATTCCCGCTGATGTGCAGGCCACCATGTACGATCATTGGCTGGTACGTAATTAAATATTATTTATTTTGAAATTTAATTCATTAATAACTTTATATTAGGTTTTATGGTATCCCATCGATGAAAGCATGCGTGGCACTATCCACACAGCATGGGTGGTGTCTATGTGTGACCGTTTCCGTCAGTTTTTGCATAATTTGAGAAAGACGGCTGTGAAAAAAGCCGGAGTGACATAATTGGATGAGTCCTGTAGAGCCCACCGACCAGAGTACATTTTATCTCATGTTTGGGATGGATTATGTACACACTGGTTGGGTGGTGGGTTTCAAAGGAGATCTGCATTGGGTCAACAGAATCGGGGGAGACAAGAGGTGACGCATCGAGCCTATAGTCGTATATTCAGTGCACATAGAGAGCGTCGGGTAAGTAATTTTTTTTAATATTTTATAAAAATTTAAATATAAACAGTTTATTTTATATTCATATAGGAAGCCGAGCAGCCCGGTATTTCGGCATATGGCGTTTATCGGAGGATGTACACTGACCCGGCTACTAGAGAGATTAGTGGTGACCGCCAGCGTCAGGTTGTGGTCAGTATTATTTTCATTTCAGTTTGAAAATTAAATGCATATAATCTTTTCATTATTTTAATTTCTAACTGAAACTTAAGGATTCATACGGAGCCGTGATCTCTCAGAAATAGGCTGAGAGTAAAGATGAGACGGGTGATCAGACTAGTGCCCACCATTTTGATGAGACGACATGGATGCAGGTTACCCAATATGGCTTCGAAAAGGGCCGTGTAGTTGGTATCAGCTCTCATATGACTCCTGCAGCTTATTATGGTACTGTTGTGATGTCGGCGTCCAGCTCGAGAGGAGCTCGTGGAGAGACATCATCTTCTACCTCACAGTATCAGGAGAAACTGCGTGCTCAGAGTCAGCTTATAGAGGATTTGCGTCAGGGGCAGGAGCAGATGCGTCAGCAACATGATGAGGAGATGCATTGATGGAAGGAGCAGATGCGTCAGCAGTAGGATGAGTAGATACGTCAATATGAGGACCAAAATCAGGAGTATATGGAGTATATGCGTCGTCTAACTCATAGTTTAGGGATGGAGTTTCCTCCACCTCCTCCTCCAGGTCCTCCAGGTCCTCCAGATTATCCAACCCCCAGTGATTTTTTTAGATGTAATAAACATTTGAGTTCGTAGTTTATTGTCATATTAACTATTTACAATTCCTCTTTCATATTGGTACGAATATTAAGTGATTTAATTTGTTTTTATTTTTTTAATATATTATTATTTATTAGTATTATTTTTAATGTATGCTTATTTTAGTAGTATTACTTTTAATATTATATATTTATTGTTAATATTGAGAAGTTTATAAATTTATAATTTTATTAATATTAATATTGTTAATATTATTTTTTTCATAAATATGTACGTTTATTTTAATAATATTATTATTATATTAATTTTTTATATTAATAATATTATTACTATTATTATTATTTTTTGATATTAATATTTCATAATATATAATATAATATTATTTATATTCATCTTATTATTATTATTTGATATTAATATTTCATAAGTATATTATAGATATATTTTATTATTAATATTATAATAATATAATTTATTTATGTTATTAATATTAATATTATTATTATATAGATAGTTTAATAATATTATTATTATACTAATTTTTTATATTATTAATATTAGTATTATTATATTATATTATATTATTTATATTCATATTATTATTATTTTATATTAATATTTCATAATTATATTTTATATAATTTTTTATTTATATTCTAATAATATAATTTTTTTTATATTATTAATATTATTAATATTTTTATATAATATTATACGATTTGTAATAATTATTTTATTTTATTTTATTTTTTTAAATATTTGCGACGAGAACATTTGCGATGTGATTTCTCGTCGTAAATGCTTTTTTACTGTAGCATTTGTGACTGGACGCTTACCCGTCGGGAAAACCTTTCTGCGACAGTCCGTCACAAATACCTTCGTCACAAGTATTATTTTAAATTTCGAATTTGCGACGGGATTCTGACCCGTCACAACTAATATATCTACGACGGCCCGTCGCAAATAATTTTTTTATATATAAACAAAAACTCATTTGTGACGGGGGGAAAATACCATCGCAAATACTCAATTTGCGACGGGACCGCCGCAAAAACAACTATTTGCGACACCGTTTTCGACAACAGGTGATTTGCGACGGAGCTCATCGCAAAAGACCTTTTACGATGGGAACCCATCGCAAATCGCCCGTCGCAAATATTCAGTTTTCCTGTAGTTCTAGGAACCAAAAACCACATTACATCCCATCCAAAAGATACCTAGGGAAGATAAAATCATCTCATTCTAAATTCACATGGGATATAAAACTCTCTTCATCCTGAATACACATGATTAAACACAACTCGCCCGCACACACTAAGGCCTATCAAACAATAACCTGCTCGAAAAGTACATAGGCAATCATGACCCCCTCCATCCAAAGATACGAATCTTGTGATTTCAATAAATAAACAGAGATAATTATCCTTAGGTCCTACCTTCAATGTGACCCTATTTGGTGACCAGCACAAAGGGTATATAGGTCACAACATATGGTGGGCATTACACTTTTTCTAAGACAAATTTGGCAGATATGACGGATCATGCAAAAAACAAATCTAAAAAATATATAAAATCAAGACAAATACTTCACATATTAATACATAAAATAAAACTAGTAAGAATATAGAAGAACATTAATTTAATTTACCCCCAAAGAAATCTAATTAAGCAATATAACAACCATCCCAAAGTATGAGATACCAATGCCTAGCATGGTCCACGTAATCCCCTTAGAAACAAGAAATAAGTTTTATATACATAGGGTGAGCATACATGTATACATAGTGGTTGAACCAAAGTCTCTCATGAACATTTGAATGAATAATACTAATGCTCCCATGAGAAAAAAGATATCCAACTGGAACATGATAAGTAAGCTAACCATCACAACCTCACCAAGGCTCTCTAACCAAATAACACAAGTCACGTAATGTATTATAACAAAAATTAATGATAGGTTTCACCCACTACATCACATATATTAACATCTCCATCCAAACCAATAAAATACACATGCTCAAACCTCTTCAGAATGTACTATATCACAACTCCCACACACACACACATAGACACCTAGGCCACACAGACTACATCACATCACGCCATTAGACCCATGTGAAACATACCACATCACATCTTGTCGATAGACACCTGGTCCACATACCACATCCCATCACTCTCGCAGACACCTATTCCATATAACATATCACATCCCACCTAAAGACACTAGGGCCACACACCACATCACATCCCAATACGAATACACATAGAAAATGACAAGTCATCTCATCACGAAGACACATAAGAGACCACAAATTTCCTCATCCTACAGACACTTGGGAAAATAAAAACTCTCCCACATACACATGGGCCTCACAAACCACAACATTCCCAATGAATTCTAGGCTATCACTACCTATAAGAGGGACCAGTGATGTGCGGGTGGAAAACTATCTATCCTCCCACCATGATGTTTAGGAAAGACATCATCCCCCATAATGACGACATTGTCTGTCATATAGTGCTCAACTTAGGAGGGGTGAAAATAGAAATCACAATTAAATTTGAAGTATATAAATATATGATACCAAACACTAAGGACCAATATATGGGTTCTCAATAAACACCCATCTCATAACACTTCCAACTCTATTATTGTCTCTAAATTCACAACACCACACATCAATCAACAAACTCCATTCAATTTCCAATGAAATTAATTAACAATTATAATTCATTACTACCAAATCATTTATTCTTTTAGTTAAATAATCATACCCAATACAGCTCCAGGCATTATTAACAAATTATTTATTCATTTATTCCATTACTATCCCTTCATCTACTAAGAACAACACACATCAGGAAACACAACAACACTTCAAGACACTACTCAATCACAACCCCATTGTACAACACATCTCATCGATTCCACAATAGATCAATATATCAACTTGAGATCCCATTACATAGGCAGGTTGATGTATCATCTATATCTTCTTCCATGAAACCAAAAAAATATAATCCACTACACACAACTGTGATCACTATCATCCCAAAACACAAAGCCGAGAAAACCCACAAATCACAACATAGCCACCTCTCATTCATTTTTCACATGCACGCTACCAACATTATTCCAAAATTCTCATTATATACCATGAAGTAACACATTATCCGATTTTAAAAAAGGTATAATTATTTAATTCTACTTCATTATTCAAGTGCATTGTTACACAAACCATGTCCTGGGAAATCCATTAATTATCCATATTCATGTGATTAACAAATTTTTTTATAGGGTAAAACCACAATAACAAAAATTAATGCAGAAAGCACAAAATATGAAACTAGTTCAATGAAAGCCATTAACAATCCCAATTTTTTAGCGAGGTATCCAGCCCAAATAATCACAATATCACAATGATAATATCAAAACAACAATGTCACAAAATACAAATCCTCCTACCACATTGAATTTAATTTAACCAATTATTATCTTTTATTATCCTATAAAAACCATGAATCATAGGTAAAAAAAAGTAAATACCTCCAACATCATATAAAATTGAAGAGAAACATGGGGATCCATACCTCAAGGAAGATTTTCAACTCCTCTGTGCACCGCATAGTGAAGATGTATTCCTGCAAGTGACACCACACTGCTAGATATGCAGATCAAAAAATTAGAAAACAGAAGATCATCAAAATGCTACTAAACATCGAACTCAATTAAACCATTATCAAGATAGGGAATCCTTAGGAAAGAACATGTGGAAACATATGATAAAGAGGAGAAAACTCACCATATATTGATCATGGATTCCCATTGAACAACCACCATAATTGATAGATCAAGGAGGTAGTATTAGGGAATAACGGACACCTTCGGTCCCCTAGGGTTTTTCTGGAATGGGGGGGGGGGAATAAAACCACAACCAAAGGAATAATTGTTCGACCAAATGAAATAACTAAAACTGCACATGATTGGGGTATTAAATGTTGTGTAATAACTTTTCATATCTGTAGTACCTAGGGTTCAATATTTCTAAAAAAACACATCACCACGATATTTATATTATTTTTCAAACCCCAAAATATTAACCTCTGTGAAACATTCCAATGATCCTCGAAACATAGTTTTATGTTGTGTAACATGATTACATGATGTCTAATCCCCTAATTCCATCTATTACCATATGAACCACTCCAATCTCTTTATGAACCCCCTCTGAACACATCCAACGACCAAAATCACAATGCAATGGAATGGGAAGGCACAAACTATTACAAAATATATTTTCATGTATGATATAATAAAAATTATTTTTGAAGAATATGTTGTTTTAATGACAAAATGGCATAAATTAAAATATAGTGCTTATTTTAAAATAATTAATAAATAAATATAGAATAATTAGGGCCATTAATAATATTTCATACTTTTAGAAGTCACATTTATACCTTCCAATCCTATGGCTAGGTTCTAAAATTCATATTTTAATTATATTATATTTCGTTACATTTATGCTTGGTGTTTTATATATTTTATTCTATCAAATATCTTTTTCCTAACAATATGTTCATATATTAAAAAATATTTAACCGAAGAGGTGTTGAAATTTTTTTTATTCAGAATCACCTCAACCACTACTTTTTAGCCAAAATTTTCATTATATTATCTTTTTGTTTTTGTTTTTTTAAATTTACCCAAACAAAATTTTCCTTTGGTAATTTATTTTAAAGCCATAAAAATGTATTTTAATGAAAAAAAATAAGGTATAATGTTTTTCATAATTTTTAACATTTAATTTTAAATTTGAAACTCATTTTATCAAATAAAATATCTATTTGTGTGAAGAGATATATTTAAAATAAACACTAATAATCATGTAATAAACTATATAGAGAAATAAAATTTTTATACTTTAAATATACATAAAATAAAAATATTCCTATTGATTTTGAGGATATAAATTGAATTATTAAAAAAACTAAATTGTATATGAGTCTTCCAATCTATCGTAGAACAAAATACCCCTTGATAGAAATTCTTGTTTTAAATAATCGGCCAAAATGTGTTTTTATATTAATATAAAATTTTAATTTTGATAAATATATTTTTCATTTGTTTTATAACCTCTAGAATTATTTCATATTGAATAATGGAATTAATAAACTTTTTTTTAAACTACCTAATAGTATTTATAAATTTATAACACATTTAATTGGAAATTCATTTAAATTTAAATTCCAAAATTTATAAATTCAATTTTCGAATAAAATCATAAACTCAAATGGAAATCATATTCTAATTAGAAAAAGAAATTTTCAAATATTAATAATAATAATAATTATTTAATAAAACTAATATCACAAAATAATGTTTTGAAATTATTAATATCAAACATAATTAATAATTAATCATATGTTTCATGAAATTTTTTTGTATGATGTTAATGTTTATTTTCATAGAATTAAAATCTTCAAAAAAATTAAATGATTTTATTTTATTATTTACGCAATCCAATTATATTTAAATCATATTTAAAGGTATGTTTTATTATCTCTATAAATATATTTTTTAAATTATTCAATTATATTTATTCTAGAAAATTAAATATATAGGTTCAAATAGTTATGCTTAAAATTTTATTTGAAATCTAAATATATCATAGTTTATTTTATGTAATGTTTTGAAAGTAGAGTACGCTATTGAAAATTAACAAACATAAAGTTACTCATATTTTATAAATTTATGGCGTTATATAACATGTCTATAAATGAAATTGGAAATTCCATGAAATGAAAAAAATCGTTTTTCCCATTTCCATTGGTTTTTAGTTCATCCAATTAGTTAATTAATTTTTTTTGGTATTTTTGATGGATAACTACATTTATTTACTCAAATATGAATCTCAAGTTAAGATTGTAATTATTTATTATTATTATTGGAATGAAATATTGTTATATCACCTTTAATTCTACTTTTTCCAACCCTCGAAATTCCATATGCATTATATGTGGTCATGATTCACTAATTATAAAAATTCCAAAGTAATTAGATTTAAATATCAAATAATATTAACAATTTAATTTTATCTATTTTTGGATCTCAAGGACTCTTGATCACACATAGAATAGGATATCAGTTAAATAGTCTTATTCATTTTTATCTCAACATTATTGTGACTTTTGTCACCATGTTTCCTTGTTTTCAATAATTAAATGTTCATCTACTCTGAGAATTTTTATTTCATAGGATTATCATGAAATAATATTTAACATTTTAATCTATATTTATTTTAGACAATGATCTAAAATTTTCAAATCCGATTATTATTATCTTTGTTTATACAGAAAAAAATATTTATTTTTGTCATTATAAATATGGAATTTATTCATTATCATTTGATGAATATTATGGATTTTTATTTTAAATTTGAATATTATTATATAATATACATTTGTTCAAAATATCATCCCATTCCTATTACAATAGGGATAAATAAAATCAAGAATTTTCACCTTCATCCATCGATAATGATAGAGTCATTAGATTTAAACTTCCTTCCTCCAATTTTAGTTCATAAAAATACATTGCAATTTATTGATACATTATTTTTTATTTTAATATATCTTCCTTCATACATTTGGATATCATAAATTTTACTTTTCAGTCATGTCTATTGAACAACCAAAATCAAGGATCAATGGTTTTATCCTTTTTATAAATTTAAATCCACATAAACAATCATTTATTACTAATGATGACTCAAAATCTATTGATTTAGAGATATCGTAATTCATGATATTATTTTAGAGTATTTTGATATAGTTTTTGGAAGTGTTTTTGGGATAATCAAAACTCCCATAAGATTTATCAAGATCAGTAAAAGTATTTTGAAATTTTACATTCTAATTTGGTTATTTTAACATATATAATTTATGAAATTCAAACTCACTCCCTCTAAATTAATAGATATTAATTTATTTAGGGATTAAGATATTTCACCAGAATAGTTATTAGTTTTTCCATATAATCCTCAAAATAGAAATATTAATTCCAAAATAAATATGATTAGATTAAAATTTGGTTCCTAAAAACGCCTTATTAGTTTCCCTTAATAATTAATCTCTATGAGATTTTGTAGGATTGTTATTAATTAAATTTTATCACTTATTCATTAATTTTCCCTTATTTTAATCCTAAATATTTTATTTTATCCACAACATATTTTTTAGTAATTCTATTACTGTAAATATGAGTAACAATGATTTTCTTCCATTTGTTTGATAAAATTCCCACCTTATATCATTTAATTTCACCACTTCTATAATTTTTATTGTAATACAACATTCTAAATTAAATGTTTCATTGTACTATACAATAATAAACATTTATTAATGTATCATTAATGAAATTATTCATTTAATTATAGGATTGAAAAATTTCTATGACTAAATTTTAACAATTTAGGTGTGTGTTTTGAAAATATGTCCTACATCAACCAACATAACCATATATACCTTCACCTACTCGTAAATACTTTGAAAAACCACCACAATATTCTCAAAAATTCTATATCATATATAATTTATTGTATTTATATCACAAATGGTTCCTGAAAAATCAATTTTATTCTCTGTAATGTTATTGAAAATTAATTCATAATGGATTTCTATAATATATCATTTTCATTTCTTAATACCTCACTTAATTAATTAATTTTTTAGTTAACTTAAAACATACTAGGAACTCAATCCTCAATGGAAACTACTATTTTATTTCATGATATAATTTTTCTTCCTAACTATTACTTTTTTCTCTTTCCTCCCTAGAGGGCCAATTTGATAGATTTTTTTATCAACAGAATAAATTAATCCATTCACCCTTTGAGTCCAATTTCTCTCTTTAAAATTACTCATCAGAACCACAAATTGTTTTTGGAAAAAATTATCCATTCCTGATGAATTTTTCCTTCATTTTTATATTAATGAATATTTTTCATCTCAGAATTATTTAAAAAAATTTCTTTTTTATTCATTTATATCAGTTATCACACTGTTCATTTCTATTAAACTTTGAGAAACTATATATAATATTTCTTGTTCCACTATTACCAAAATAATTTTAATAAAGTTTCCCTTATACTTAATATTTAAACATTGTATGGATTAAATGACACGAGATATTATTTTATAAAGATCCATGAAAGAATAATCCTCTATATATTCATGAAAAGCATTTATTTATAAATTAATATTTCTTGATGCTTTGGATTTATTGAATACATATAATATTTTGGATTTAATTTTATTTTATTATTATTATCCCTCAAAAAATGTTCCTTAAAATCTCTATAAATCTAAGTGCTACTAGGTTGTATAGATAATTTGAGCTATGAGCATCAGCCAATAATTCTCTTTTTAGATAAGGTATGTCAATAACACAAAGTCTCTTCCAAAATTTCAAAATCCAATCTTCATATATGATGTCGATCAATCACCCATTGTTCATAGCTTTAATTATCATTTGAAACTCCTCATCATGTCTAAGAACATTTTATCCTTTCTAGTAAAGATGTTTTGGAATCAATTTGAAATGTATTGTAGTTTCACCATTTAGGATTATTCCCATATCCATATTTTATATATCCATGAATATAGGATCCCTTTCAACTATCATCTTGTTAAAAACTCCATGATCCTTTCCGTTCAAAGCATCTTCTACCTTACTTTCTTTCCCCGAGTGGTAGCGTATAGTCCAATAATAATCTGTGTATAGTTTAAGCCATCATCATTGCCTCATGTTGAGTTCTTTTTATGATAAAATATACATAAACTCTTGTGATCAGTGTAAATCTCACAATTTTCACCATTGAGATAGTGCCTCCATATCTTCATAGCAAAGATTATAGCTCTTAACTAAATATCAAGAGTGGGATAGTTTTTTTCCAGAATTTTTAGCATCCATGATGCATTGGAAATAACCCTATAATTATGTAAAAGGACAAAACCTAGTCCTTTATTTGATGCATCACTCTAATTAACAAACCCAACATTCCTCGATGGTAGAGTCAAGATAAAAGAAATGACTACTCTTCTCTTTAGATATTCCAAACATTTTTTACACTCTTTTTTCATAAAAATTTTAACCCCATTATGTGTGATCTTGGTTAATGGTTTATCCATACAAGAAAAAATCTTGGATGAAATGATGATAATAACCTGCTAAACCAATAAAACTACATACCTCATTTATACTCATCGGTGCTGGCCATTATTGTATTGCTCATTTCATAGAATAATCAACAAAGATTCCATCCTTATAGACAGTATAGAAAAGAAAATAAATCTCTTAAATCCATAATTCACACTTTCTAAACATCCCATATAATTAATTTCATCAAAAAGTATTAAGAATATTGGGCAAGTGATTTTCATATTCTTCATAGATTTTAGAGTAAACCAAGATATCATCAATAAATAAAACTAAAAATTCATCAAGATATTCCTTGAAAACTCTATTCATTAAATCTATGAAGAAAAATGGTGCATTAGGCAGTGCAAAAAAAAATACTGTAAACTCATAATGCCTATACCTCGTTCGAAATTCTGTATTTTGAAAGTCTTCCTTTGTCACACACAACTAATGATATCCTGATCGAAAGTCAATCTTTGAAAAGTATTGATCTCCATGATTTTGATCAAATAAATCATCAATGAGATATAGGGGATACTTTTTGTGTATTGTTAGAGTATTTATATCCCTGTAGACAATGCATAGCCTCATAGATCCGTCTTTCTTATTAACAAAAATAAGAGGGGATCCACATGGAGAAACAAGAGAGGGAAAAACTATTTATTAATCAATTCCTCTAGTTGTTTCTTTAGTTGCACTCATTCCACAATGTCCATTCTATAAGAGGTCTTAGATATTTTCCTTGAACTCAGAATAAAATCAATGGAAAACTCTATTTCTTATTCTGTAGGATGTCTAGGTAAATGTTATTGAAACACATCAATATATTCAAGAACAATAGGTACATCCCCTAATTGAACATTCCATTACTCACCCATAGTAATTTCACTCTCTTCTTCCCAAATAATTTAATTTATTAGAGCTAATGGGAGAGTATCTAGATGAGAGTCATATTGTGATGTTTCTACTCTAATGATAAGGTACTCTTTATCATCATAAAAAAATGTGTCCTCCTTCCTCTAAAATAAATTTCTGCATCATGGTCAAAAATCCAATCCATACCTAGGATTATATAAAATTCAATCATGGGTATGATGATGAAATCAGCAGATAAATATGTTTATAAGAGCTAATGGGAACTGATTCACAAAACATTATTGATATGGTACATCCTTTATGAGTTATGACTGGAAAATCCCTTGTTAAATACAATTGAAAAAATTTAATTTTCCTAGAAAACTAGGAAAATAGGAAACGACATAATGATCAGAAATAAAATAAATCAATGGATAAATTTGAGGAAACCCTTAAATTACCTTCCACCACATCATTAAAAGATTCAACCTCAGTAGTAGTGATCTCATATGATTTTCCTTACGCCCTTGTCCTTTTCTGAATTATGTTTCTCTAACGCCTAGAAAATTCATTTCCATAATTCCCCATTTCTCCAAAATTTCATCATTCAACATTGACAGTCCCTTTCTTTCTCATTCAATCACAAGATTCTTGGCCTTCTTCACTACACTTGCAATAGACTCCCATTCTCTTCAGGCATGAACCGGTGTGTTTCTTCCCACATTTACTATAGGATGAAAATTCAACATTTCCATTCTTACAATTATTTTTATTTCCAGAGTGTTCGGTAAATCTCTTCATCTCTTGATTTTCTTTAATGTTGTAATAATTATAGAATTAATTTTCTATCTTGATAGTACATGAGACAATATCTTCCTGTGATGAGATGAATTGTGAGACTAATACATGAAGGAGAAATCATTTTAATCCATCAAAAAATTGATCAATCTTACTCACTGGTTTATATATACAATCTTCTACATGCCTTTCTAACCTTGTAAATTTAACCTCATACTTTGTTACATTATCATACTCCTTTTTTCCTCAAATGCATAAATTATCTTTCCATGCCCACTAGATGGTCACAAGGAAAGTATTTTTCTATGAAAATATCTTTTTACTCCCTCTATTACATATTTGATACTTCTTCATCCTCCTTGGTGTTTTGAATTAATGACCACCATAGATTTGTATCTCCCATAACACAATAAAATGCAATGATAACATTTAACTTTTTGGTACTCCCCAAAGCATTGAATAATATTTATATGGAACAAAACCATTTCTCAGCTTCAAATGGATTTGTAGTTCCACTGAATGTTGGTGGTTGTTTCCTCAATGAGTGGTCAAACATTGATCCTCCAAGTTGTCGACCCTGGTGCTCCATACAGGTAAGGTTATTATTTATAACCTGAATGATTTGTCCCAAAATGGTTATAATCTATTCAGCACTAGTTTCATCACAATCTCTACTATAATTATCTTGAGTAGGAGGGAAATCCCTACCTGGATTACGTGCATCAATACTATAAGGCCATGGCCTTAAACCTTACTCAATATTGAATTAAGTGAATAATTCACATTGAGGATCTTTTTAGGTTTATAGTTTTATAGAATTAGGACATAACTATTACATCTCAAAATATTACAAAGTAGACACTTCTACTAAGTTTCCATAGAATAAAAACTCTTAAAAAGAAACATGACTAGTTCCATGTTTTTATATAGCATGACTTTCCCTTGATCCCATCCTTGAACCTAATCCACATTAAGTCCTGTGAAAAACATTTCAAAAAACTTGGGGTGAGCATAAAAAGCTCAGTAAGGGATACACAAATAATGAAAAGTATTAGTTTATCAAAACAACAAGTAAACCAGGTATACTTTATAAAAGTAATACTTTTCACCTTTATGAAGAAGTAAAAATGCTTCACTGAATAAAAGACCATTACTTACCCTTTTGAAACCAAAATATTACCATAAAACCGATATAAAGATCACATAACATATAAAGGTAACTTGGGATATAAACATACTTAAATGGAATAACCATATGGTCGACTTCCACACATATCACTTAATGGAATAGCCATACGGCTGACTCCCATACCCATTGAATTGGAGGTTATAACGTAACCACCCATCCTGGTATTAACGACACCACCCGTCATATGGTTTATCATGTAACCACCCATAAAATGTCCAAGTACCATTATAAAATTATAAGACATAAAACAAATATAATGGAAAGAAAACATTTCCACACTTTGATCACAATATATCACATAAATATAATGACATAACAAATAAATTATAAAAACCATTTTCAATACCAAAATACATAAAAGATTTTATGGTATTTATTTCATTTTAAAAACATTACAGCTTGTTGAGGAAGCCAAAGACCAAATAATACTCGCGGCGGTGGAAAAGGGTCGTTGTCACCGCATATGTTAAAATATACATTCCTTTTTGTCGTTTAGTAAAATGCTTCGTAGAAAAAGATTTATTTTGTATAAAATTAAAATTCAAAGGGGTTTATACACCATATAAAAGAAAGTTGTGTATAAAACAAAATATGTCTCAATGAAAGGAGATTGAGACGAAGTCCCTTACCTCGGGTCCGACTTGACTCGATCGTTCTTTAATGTCCTGAATAATAAACTTGAGTTAATTTATACTTGATTAAGTACCTTTTTAAAGTTAATTATTCCTTTTATATCACTTATTTCCATGTTATAAATATTATTTAATCATTTATGTTAATAATGTTTGTTTTGTCGATATTTGGTCCTTAAGTCGAAAGTGGACTTCTGACAATTACATGTTGTTCTTGTGGTAAAAGGTTCATTATATCCAGAATGATATTCATGTTTTGGATATCATATATATAATATATATCCAGAATATAAAAGTATTTATAATATTACATAATAATTTAGAGGTAAGAAATGAAATGCACTGTTCACGGAGACGGTAAGTCGTACGTACGCATGAACGCTACTTTCATTTCTATGTCATGTTAATGGAATTAAAAATAAATGAGAGATATGTATATTTTAATTATAGAATTATATTAATCATTTAGATGTAACATACATCATATATATCCATTATATATATGTACTTATTATAGTACATTAATTTTGGGGATAAGAAATGAAATGCACCGTTCATGGAGACGGTAAGCCGTATATACGCATGAACGCTACTTTCATTTCTATCACACACTTTAATGGGATGAAATAATAATGATAGAAAGGTATATTATAATTCCAGTATAACATCATATATAATATCTTTAAATCCATATTTTATACGTCCCACATATGGCATTAAAGAATCAAATCACTTTGAGGGGGCGGTAGTCCGCACTTCCTAAAATGAAGATATCGCGTATACCCATAATGGAAGCCACAAAGGTGTGCCATAAATGAAAAATACAGAAGATTAAGGAAGACATAAACATATTATTTGTCATATATAAATATAGTGTCATCTTAATGGCCACCTTTGAAGGTGTTGGATGAATATTGAACAATCCTCGTTTCGTGAGGCAGAAATTCGCCATCCAAGGAAACAGTATGTTCTTTAACCATTAGATGTAGGTGTGTGTAAGTTTAGCTCGAATGCTTCTTATAAAAACATCCTAGTATATTGAATATACTTTAGTTGTTACAAAACAAATTAATAAAAAGAGTTTAGGGGGTTGGAGAAGCAAAATAAAACAGAAGAACACAAGTGAATACATTACCTTAAAATCGGGTAACTCTCTTAGATTTGAGCTCAAAGGATTCCTTGGGAAGTCTTATGCCCAATGTGAGGCTTCTAGGAGTAAGAGAGAGATGTGGAGAAACAAAATGGATAGGGTTTGGCCGAGAAAAAGGCTTTGGAAGTGTGTGTATGGTGGTAGAGGTGGGGGCCTTTTATAAGAGGAGAGGAGGGGCACTCTTGGAAAGTTATAAGAGTTTAATTTATTATAAATTGATTTTCGAATTTTAAAGGTCCCATATTGATATAATTCCAGGATAATGTGATAAGGGTTCGAAATATACTCATCCAATTGGTCTTTGACAACTGTAGTTCTTAGAGTTTACATTATCTATTTATTTTATTTAAATCGTTAAATAATGAGGTAATCGCTGCATCATCATGGTGTCATAAATAATTTAAATTTATTTAATGTCTAGAAATTATAAAACAAATATCATGATGTAGGAAATTGTTTTATTTTTCTAATGAATATTTATAGTAAAAAATATGACTTGTATAACCCCATTTAATAATTGTTTTAGTAAAACATCTCATGTTTGTGACACTTTAATTTTATCTGTGAATAAAAGTCATTAATGTCATTATCTTACCCAAGTGGCTCCATGGGGTCCCCAAAAACGACCCATGGGTTTTCTTGGTCGGCCATGACACATCCAATAAGGGTAGGACTTGTGTCTAGGTCATTTAATATTATTAAAACATTATTTTTACCTTAAATTACACTAATTACCTCTAATCACGATTAAAAACTTAAAAGTTACTATTCACCAAAAATTTATTTTAATCCCATTGAACCAAATTTTAATTCTTAATGAAAACCATGTATGTCATATTTTTGAAATTCAAAACACAGAAGTGGTAATGTTACAATTAAACGAAAAATCATTTTTTAAGTACTACTTAGTGGTTTCACTATTCATTAAAAATTGATGTTTTTCAGAAAAATACCAAAACTTCACCCTAAGGTATATTTGATATTCCAAATTCAAAAATGATGTCTATTTTAAAAAATTCAAAACATACAATTTGAATTAATTAATTTAATAATTAATTCCCACTGTCAAAACAAATAGCGTGTTTTTATGAAACAATAAGTATCAAAAGATTGACACTAGTTTAAGTCCGATTTCAAAGTAAAATTAATTCCCACCACCACTATTGGATTAAATGGTAAAAATATATTATAATTTCACTTTAAAACCAATTCAAATGATAATATAATCATATAAATAAATTATATTAAAAAGAGGTTTTTATATTAAAATACAACATTTTTCACTATTCATTAAAAAATGAACTTTATCGGAAAAATCTCAAAAATTCACACAAAGTAAATTTTGATGTCCCAATTCTAAAGAAGAGTTTTATTTGGTCTAATAGAATGTATAAGAGTGAACAAAACTATATGTAATGACGGTTCGTCATCAAAAGGTGATAAGTGGACCTTTAGTGAATATTAGAGTATATATGCCTAAAATTGAATTCTTTTCGTATTTTAAGCCTTTATCTTTTATTGGATAATTGTAAAAACATTTAACAAACCTATATAATCATATTTTAGTTGTTTTTATTCATTACCTCCAATACAACGGCTACGTGATAACTACCATTTAAAATAATATTATTTTATTAGTAGTGTACAAAGTAAGATTTCAAAGAAACTCTTCGTTGCGTATCGGGTACGCTATCGAACATAGCTACCACTTTAAAGTAAAATTAATATTTAATTATAAAATATTAATAAATATGAAAATGTATTATTCATTATTTACCTGGGACGTTACATCCTTCCCCCCTTTTGGGAATTACGTCCTCGCAATTTTATTCACTTATCAAAATAAGTGGGAGTATTTATCCCTCATAGCATTTTAAGATTCCCATGTTGCCTCTTCAACCATATGGTTTTCCACAAAACCATTACCTGGTGAATTACCTTATTTCACAACACTTGATCTCTTCGGTCAATAATCTGGACTGGTTATTCTTCATAAGAGAGATTCTCTTCTAACTGAACTATCTCTGGGCTCAAAACATGAGATTTATCTGGAATATACTTTCTCAACATCGAAACATGAAAAACATTGTGTACCTGAGATAAACTCGGAGGTAAAGCCACTCAATAAGCAACTGATCCAACATTCTCCAGAATTTCATATGGTCCAATGAACCTTGGACTCAACTTTCCTTTCTTACAAAATCGCATCACACTTTACCATGGAGAAACCTTGAGAAAAACATGATCACCTACCTCAAAGGATAGATCCTTCCTCCGGTTATCCACATAACGTTTCTATCTGCTCTGAGCTGTTCTCAGGTGTTTCTGAATCAACTAAACTTTTTCTTCCATCTCTTCTACCAATTCTGGTCCCATTATCTTATTTTCACCCATTTCATCCCAAAAAGCTGGAGTTCGACACCGCTTCCCATATAATGCCTCAAATGATGCCATCTGTATACTAGAATGAAAACTGTTATTATAAGAAAACTCAATGAAAGAAAGATGTTGGTCCCAAATTCCCTGATAATCCATCGAACAAGAACATAGCATATACTCTAATGTCTGAATTGTTCGTTCTGACTGCCCATCTGATTGCGGATGAAAAGCTGTACTAAAATTTAATTCAGTACCCAACGACTTCTGAAGGCCCTTCCAAAATTTAGAAGTAAACCTGGGATCATGATAGGATACAATGGAGAGGGGAACTCCATGCAACCTGACTATCTATTTAAGATACAATCGAGAAAGTTGATCTAGAGAGAATGTATCTCGAATCGGAAGGAAATGAGCAGATTTAGTCAATCGATCAACAATAACCCAGGTTGCATTATTACCTCGAGATGTCCTCGGTAATCCCACAACAAAGTCCATGGTTATATTTTCCCATTTCCACTCTGGAACTGGTAATGGATGAAGCATCCCTTTCGGTAACTTCCACTCTTCTTTAACCTGCTGACAAGTCAAACACTTCACAGTAAAATCAGCAATATCTCTTTTTCATTCCATCCCACCAGTAATACTCATGCAGATCTATGTACATCTTAGTACTGCCATGATGAACTGAAAACGGGGAAATATGAGCCTCACATAACAACTCATTATTTAACTGTGAATCACTTGGCACACACAATCTCTTCCAAAATCTCAAAACACAATCATTATCAATGTTGAATTCCGGAAACTTACCATTTTGAACCAGCTCTACCTTTTTCTGCAACTCGTTGTCTTGCTTCTGTTCTTGCTTAATTCTGTCTGATAGAGAATATTTCATGGATACCTAAAACAAAACAGAAGGAAATCCTGCACAAACAACTTCCATGACAAATTTCATCAAATCCTTAACCAAAGGATCACGTTCCAAATGCAACATTGTTAATGAAGCATTACTTTTTCGACTCAAATCATCAGCCACTTTATTTTCTTATCCTAGATGGTAATAAATTGTACAATCATAATCATTGATTAATTATAGCCATCTCCTCTGTCTCATGTTCAATTCATTCTGAGTGAATATATACATTAAAATTTAGTGATCGGTATATATTTCACACTTTACTCCATACAAATGATGCCTCCAAATTTTTAAATCGAAAACAACAGTAGCTAATTCCAAATCTTGTGTAGGGTAATTTACCTCATGAGTTTTCAACTGGCGTGAAGCATAAGCAATTACCTGATCATTCTTCATTAGGACACAACCAAGTCATTTCAATGAAGCATCACTATAGATAACAAACTCATCATTCCTGGAAGGAAGTTCCAAAACTGGAGCATTCACCAATCTTATTTTTAACTTCTGAAAACAATCATCACATTCTTTTGTCCATATAAACTTAACACCCTTCCGAGTTAGCTTTTTCATTGGACTAGATAATCATGAAAAAATTCAACAAACCTTCGGTAGTAACCTACCAATCCAAGAAAACTACGGATCTCGGTTACATTTGTGGGTCTTGGCCATTCGTCAACAACTTTTTTTTAGCAGGATCAACAGTTATGCCATCTTTTGAAACAATGCGACCAAGGAAAGAAATTTTTTTGTAACCAAAACTCACACTTGCTAAATTTTCCGTACAGTTACTTTTCTGTTAAGGTTAGCAAGATAACCCTTAAATTACTTTCATGATCCTCTTTACTTTTAGAAAACACCAAAATATCATTAATGAAAATAACCACAAACTTATCGAAATACTCATGGAAAATTCTATTCATAAGGTCCATGAATACAGCAAGTGCATTGGTTAACCCAAAAGGCATAACTAAAAATTCATAATGGCCATATCCAGTACATAACGCAGTCTTCGGAACGTCTGCTTCTTTTACTTTCAACTGATGGAACCCCGACCTCAAGTCAATCTTCGAAAAATACTGAGCTCCCTGGAGCTGATCGAACAAATCATCGATATGAGGCAAAGGATAATTTTTCTTAACAGTGATATTATTCAAGGATCTATAATCAATGCAAAGTCTCATTGAGCAATCATTATTTTTAACAAACAAGACAGGAGCACCCCATGGTGATGTGCTAGGTCGAATGAAACTTTTATCTTATAACTCCTGCAATTGCTTCTTTAACTCTAAAAGTTCAACTTGAGCCATTCGATATGGGGATTTTGAAATTGGCTTAGAATCAGGATCTAAGTCAACAGTAAATTCTACTTTCCGATCATGAATAATACTAGGCAACGCATCAGGAAAAACATCAAGATACTCATTTACCACTAGCACATCATTAATCTGAACAGTTCCTTTATTTTAACCAATATGTGAAAGGTAACATTCACTTCCATCTTTTACTAGTTTCTCAACTTCCTGATATGTTATCAAAATCAAGGGTTCATTCTTGTACACAAACTGAAAATATTTCTGAAAAGAAACCATTTCAGCTCTGCAGTCAATCTTAGCATGATAAACAGAAAGCCAATCCATTCCCAAAATAACATCAAACTCTACTTGAGGCAAAACAATAAGGATTGCTGGTAGATTCTTTCCGCACACAAGGATATGAAGGTTCTTATAATTTCTTTTTGTCTCAACGTTTCCTATGGGTGTTTTTACCATAAGTTCAGGATTAATATCTTGAGATGAAATTTACAATTTACTTGAAAACTTCACAGAAATTAATGAATGTGTAGTCCCTGAATCAAACAACACATTGGCATAATCTGAACAAACAAACAGTGTACCTGATACTACTTCATTCGATGGCCCAACATCTGCTGAAGTAGTTGCAAAGGATTTCACCACCCCTTTCTGCTTGTAGTCTAGATGCTTTCCCTCAGTTGAGTTCTTCATTAGACACTCATTTGCATAATGACCTATTTCATTACACTTAAAACATCTTACCGCTGGCTTTTCATTGCCTGCTTTATCATCTTCCTTACAGTTACGAGCAATATGACCCGACTTACCGCACCGAAACCACTTTCCAGTCATGGATAAACATTCTCTAGGATGCATTTTACCACACTTCTGATAGAATGGATATTTGGTTTTCTTACCTCCTTTCTTCTTTGATGAATTCTTCCCCTTTTCCTGCCAACTGGACCTCTTATTCTGTTGTTTTTCCAAGAACACCTGATAATCGGTAAACTCCATTTCCACCTTCTTCGCACATCGAACAAGCTTTTCATAACTTTTGGACTCTTGAGAAGCTAAATCCCTTCGATACCTTGGCTTTAACCTTGAGTAAAAATGGTTGATTTTACTATCAAGATCTCGTATGATGTTTGGAGCATACCTTGCCAGTCGAGTGAACTTTGCTTCATCAGCAGCCTCTAAGTCATCCTCCTGCCTCAATTCTAGGAATTGTTTTTCCATACTAAGATGAACCACCTTAGGAAAATATTTCTCAAGAAACAAACCTTTGAATTCATCCCAGTGAAGATCATCAATCTCATCACTATCCCTGATATTTTTCACCATCGACCACCACTGATCATCTTCTCCTTCAAAACAATAAATAGAAAGACTAACCTTTTGATGTTCTGAATGCCCCCTGACATCAAAAATATTCTCCAGTGCTTTAATCCACCCTTCAGCTAGCACGGGGTCAGATGATCCTCTGAATGATGGGGGATATTGCCTCATGAAATTTTCCACCACTGACATGTTCCTTTGCGGTTGATCTGGATGATCTCATTCATGGATACCACTACCATTTATCGCCTGAGTCAACTATGCCATAACTGCAACAAACTGTTCAGTTCCAATTCCGACCATCTCGGGTTTCTGATTTGGAAGGATGTCTTCCTCCTGATGTCGTCCCAACATAGCTACCTTGTTTGCTCTGTGGAAAACCATTCTGAACACAGAAATATATTAGGTGAAGCAACATGGTAATCTTTAAATTCTATATCATTTCAGTCATACCATAAATTAATTTATAATTTAACAATTTTCTAATTCCTAAAGTTGTCTAAACTGACCTTTGATACCAACTATAAGGCCCCGACCTTAAACCTTACTTAATATTGAATTAAATTATTAATTCACATTGAGGATCTTTTTAGGTTTATAGTTTTAGAGAATTAGGACATAACTATTATATCTCGAAAGATTACAAAGTAGACACTTCTACTAAGTTTCCATAGAATAAAAACTCTTAAAAAGAAACATGTCTAGTTCCATGTTTTATATAGCATGACTTTCCCTTGATCCCATCCTTGACCCTATTCTACATTAAATCCTGTGAAAGACATTTCAAAAAACATGGGGTGATCATAAAAAGCTCAGTAAGGGATACACAAAGAATGAAAACTGTTAGTTTATCAAAAAAAAAGAAAACCATGTATAATTTATCAAAGTAATACTTTTCACCTTTATGAAGAAGTAAAAAACTCTTCACTGAATAAAAGATCATTACATACCCTTTTGTAACAAAAATATAACCATAAAACCCATATAAAGATCACATAACATATAAAGGTATCTTGGAACATAAACATACTTAAATAGAATAACCATAAGGTCAACTTCCACACATTTCACTTAATGGAATAGCCATACGGCTGACTCCCATACCCATTGAATTGGAGGTTATAACGTAACCACCCGTCCTGGTATTAACGACACCACCCGTCATATGGTTTATCACGTAACCACCCGTCAAATGTCCAAGTACCATTATAAAATCATAAGACATGAAACAAATATAATGGAAAGAAAACATTTCCACACTTTGATCACAATATATCACATAAATATATTGACATAACAAATACATTATAAAACCCATTTTCAATTCCAAAATACATAAAACATTTTATGGTATTTATTTCATTTTAAAAACATTACGGCTTGTTGAGAAAGCCAAAGACAAAATAATACTAGCGGCGGCAGAAAAGGGTCGTTGTCACCGCATATGTTAAAATAAACATTCCTTTTTGTCGTTTAGTAAAATGATTCGTAGAAAAAGATTCCTTTTGTATAAAATTAAAATTCAAAGGCGTTTATACAGCGTATAAAAGAAAGTTGTGTATAAAACAAAATATGCCTCAATGAAAGGATATTGAGACGAAGTCCCTTACCTCGGGTCCGACTTGACTCGATCGTTCTTTAACATCCTGAATAATAAACTTGAGTTAATTTCTACTTGATTAAGAACCTTTTTCATGTTCATTATTCCTTTGATATCACTTATTTCCATGTTATAGACATTATGTAATCATTTAAGTTAATAATGTTTGTTTTGTTGATATTTGGTCCTTAAGTCGAAA
This sequence comes from Viscum album, assembly GCA_963277665.1. Lineage (NCBI taxonomy): Eukaryota > Viridiplantae > Streptophyta > Magnoliopsida > Santalales > Viscaceae > Viscum > Viscum album. Next base: position 1,226,277,268 of record OY728159.1, read on the forward strand.
GTGGACTTCTGACAATTACATGTTGTTCGTGTGGTAAAAGGTTCATTATATCCAAAATGATATTCGTGTTTTGGATATCATATATATAATATATATCTAGAATATACATGTATTTATAAAATACATAATAATTTAGAGGTAAGAAATGAAATGCACTATTCATGGAGATGGTAAGCCGTACGTAGGCATGAATGCTACTTTCATTTCTATGTCATATTAATGGAATTAAAAATAAATGAGAGATATGTACATTTTAATTCCAGAATTATATTAATAATTTAGATGTAACATAAATCATATATATCCATTATATATATGTACTTATAATAGTACATTACATATGGGGATAAGAAATGAAATGCATCGTTCATGGAGACGGTAAGCCGTACGTACGCATGAACGCTACTTTCATTTCTATCACACACTTTAATGGAATGAAATAATAATGATACAAAGGTATATTATAATTCCAGCATAACATCATATATAATAACTTTAAATCCATCCTTTATACGTCCCACATATGGCATTAATGAATCAAATCACTTTGAGGGGGTTGTCGTCCGCACTTTCTAAAATGAAGATATCGCGTATACCCATAATGGAAGCCATAAAGGTATTCCATAAATGAAAAATACAGAAGATTAAGGAATACATAAAAATATTATATATCATATATAAATATAGTGACATCTTAATGGCCGCCTTTGAATGTGTTGGAAGAATATTGAACAATCATCGTTTCGTGAGGCAGAAATTCGCCATCCACGGAAACCGTATGTTCTTTAACCATTAAATGTAGGTGTGTGTAAGTTTAGCTCGAATTATTCTTATAAAAACATCCTAGTATATTTAAGATACTGTATTTGTTACAAAAAAATTAACAAAAAGAGTTTAGGGGGTTGGAGAAGCAAAATAAAACAGAAGAACACAAGTGAAGACGTTACCTTAAAATCGGGTAACTCTCTTAGATTTGAGCTCAATGGATTCCATGGGAAGACTTCTACCCAATGTGAGGCTTCTAGGAGTAAGAGGGAGATGTGTAGAAACAAAATGGATAGGGTTCGGCCGAGAAAAAGGCTTTGGAAGTGTGGGTAAGGTGGTAGAGGTGGGGGCCTTTTATAAGAGGAGAGGAGGGGCACTCTTGGAAAGTTATAAGAGTTTAATTTATTATAAATTGATTTTCGGATTTTAAATGTCCCATATTGATATAATTCCAGGATAACATGATAAGGGTTCGAAATATACTTATCTAATAGGTCTTTGACAAGTGTTGGTCTTATATTTTACATTATCTCTTTATTTTATTTAAATCATTAAATAATGAGGTAATCGCTGCATCATCATGGTGTCATAAATAATTTAATTTATTTAATGTCTAAAAATTATAAAAAAAATATCATGATGTAGGAAATCATTTTATCTTTCTAATTAATATTTATAGTAAAAATATGACTTTTATAACCCCATTTAATAATTGTTTTAGTAAAACATCTCATGTTTGTGACACTTTAATTTTAACTTTAAATAAAAGTCATTAATGTCATTATCTTACCCAAGTGGCTCCATGGGGTCCCCAAAAACGACCCTTGGGTTTTTGTGGTCGGCCATGACACATCCAATATGGGTAGGACACGTGTCTATGTCATTTCATATTATTAAAACATTATTTTTACCTTAAATTACACTAATTACCTCTAATCGTGATTAAAAACTGAAAAGTTACTATTCACCAAAAAATTATTTTAATCCCATTGAACCACATTTTACTTATTAATGACAACCATTTATGTTAGATTTTTGAAATTCAAAACACAGAAGTGGTAATGTTTCATTTAAACGAAAATTCAGTTTTTAAGTACCACTTAGTGGTTTCACTATTCATAAAAAATTGAAGTTTTTTAGAAAAATACCAAAACATCACCCTAAGCTATATTTGATATTCCGAATTCAAAAATGATGTCTATTTTACAAAATTCAAAACATAAAAGATGAATTAATTAATTTAATAATTAATTCCCGCTGTCAAAACAAATAGTGTGTTTTTATGAAACAATAAGTATCAAAAGATTGACACTAGTTTAAGTCCGATTTCAAAAGTGAAATTAATTCCAACGACCACCATAGGATTAAATGGTAAAAATATATTCTAATTACACTTTAAAACAAATTCAAACGATAATATAATCATATAAATAAATTATATTAAAAAGAGGTTTTGAATTAAAATACAACATTTTTCACTATTCATTAAAAATGAACTTTATCGGAAAAATACCACAAATTCACACAAAGTAAATTTTGATATCCCGATTCTAAAGAAGAGTTTTATTTGGTCCAATAGAATGTATAAGAGTTACCAAAACTATATTTAACAAAGGTTCGCCATCAAAAGGCGATAAATGGACCTTTAGTGAATATTAGAGTATATATGCCTAAAATTGAATTCATTTCATATTTTAAGCCTTTATCTTTTATTGGATAAATGTAAAAACATTTAACAAACATATATAATCATATTTTAGTTTTTTATATTCATTCCCTCCAATACAATGGCTACGTGTTAACTTCCATTTAAAATAATATTATTTTATTACTAGTGTGCAAAGTAAGATTTCAAAGAAAGTCTTCATTGCGTATCAGGTACGCTATCGAACATAGCTACCCCTTTAAAGTAAAATTATTATTTAATTCACAAATATTAATAAATATGAAAATGTTTTATTCTTTATTTACCTAGGATGTCACAAATACCATTTCCATTCTTTCAACTATGCACTATTTCTAAAAAATATAATATTCTATATTAGTTTATGAATATCAATACATAATTCAAAATAAGTAAAATAATTAACATAAATTGAATAGTTTATGCATATAATCCATAATCATAAAAAATGTTTTCTTTCAAAAGGTATTTACTCATAAATCCATCATGATGGTTTGTAATGAAAATATGAATTATCCAAACATATCCCCTTTGAGTTCCATAACAAATAGTGCATCAAGGCCCATTGTCATGTTCCAGGATACCCCAGGTCCTTCCCGAAATTATTTGTTGACGTCTTCACTCCAAAGTAAATCTGTTCCAGAGCCACCACTTCTGGAGCGTATCCAAACAAGGATTTATTTCTTGTAAAATACACAAAATATCTACATTTCAAAAATTATATGATGTTCTTCTACACTAATCACCAATGTTTATCTTAGGTTAATTTTCTCTAATCATATTATTTTGAAATCTAGCTTACTATTACTATAATAAAAATCCTCTGATACCAACATTAATTCCCCTACCCTAGTTACCCATTGTCGGTGCATTATTACATAACATAGGCTTGATCAAAAGAGATCATGTTTTGAAAAAATCTTTAGATTAGTATCATTGGATGTACTAAATATATACATATTTTTTAATATTACATCCTGAAATTGAAAAAACCACAACATTGTGTCCCCTTTGAATAGACTCATAACCATTAGCCTATTACTTTAGGATAATTGTAATATACTTTTCACATCCTAGGAAAATAAAACACAGAAATTGGTGAGCTAAGATGCTTAGTCGGGAAAACAATATAGTGGAAACTATCATAAATAAATATAATAATTTATGGGAATGTATAAGACTAAAACAAAATCCTTTTAAACAAAAAAAATATCATATAAAAAATCAAATAGTCCCATTTACTTATTCACATGTATATTCTTATAGTCGAATAAGCACATGAAATTTAAATAGCTAATTTCATAAATATGGAATGCATAATGAGGGACATCAAAACCAAAGAGTCAAGGCCTCATGCCAATACTAAAAATAATATTTTTTCAATTAATTGTGCAAAGACACTAGTTTGTATAATGAGAACTATAGATTCATCGAGGAGCTATAGTGGGCTCCACCCATCACATAATAAGTCCAATCCATTCCTCATATGAAAAGGATTAAATATAACAGAGACATTCTTATTAAAACATTCTTACGTGATGTTAATATTTTATGTAACATCCCAAGTATGTAATGAATAATAGATATTTTTATCTATGTCTATTAATGATTAAGATAGTGTTTTAGAGGCTTAAAATGAAAATAAATCCAATCTTAAGCATGAAATACACTAATATTCTTAAAAGATTGTTTTACTGCCTTGTGATGGAAAACCCTTTTTAAATATATCTTTTGACAATTTTATAAGCTATTTTTGTCAAAATAAAATTATTATTTATGATTGGGACATCAAAATTTACTTTGTGTGAATTTTTGGTATTTTTCTGACAATGTTCATTTTTTAATGAATAGTGGAAAATACTGCATTTTACATCAAAACTTCTTTTTAATCTAATTTATTTATATGATTAGATTATCTTTTTAATTGCTATTAATATTTAATATGAATATATTTTTACCATTTAATCCAATGGTGGTCATTGGAATCAATTTCACTTTGAAATTGGACTCAAACTAGTGTCAATATTTTGATACTTATTGTTTCATAAAAACACGCTATTTGCTCTGACAACGGAAATTAATTATTAAATTAATTAATGTGAGTTATATGTTTTGAATTTTGTAAAATAGACTTCATTTTTGAATTCGTAATATCAAATATAGCTTAGGGTGAATTTTTGGTAATTTTCTGAAAAACTTCAATTTTTGATGAATAGTGAAACCACTAAGTGGTACTTATAAAGACTGATTTTCCGTTTAAATGAAATTTTGCCATCATTGTGTTTTGAATTTCAAAAATCCGACAGACATGGTTGTCATTAAGAAGTAAAATATGGTTCAATGAGATTATAATAATTTTTTGGTGAATAGTAACTTATTAAGTTCTTAATCGCGAGTAGTGGTAATTAGTGTTGTTTAAGAGAAAAATAATGCTTTGATAAAATAAGATGAGCTTGACACATGTCCTACCCTCACTGGTTGTGTCATGGCCGACCAAGAAAATCCATGGGTCAACTTGGGGACCTCATGGATCCACTTTGGTTTGGAAATGTCATAAACAACCTTTTATTTAATGTAAAAGTAAAAATGACACAAACATAATATGTTTTACGAAAACAATTTTTACATTGGGTTATTAAGATCATATTTTTGATTATAAATAGTCATTGGAAAGCTGAAAATATTTCCTACATCATAGTATTTTTTTTATAATTTTTAGACATTAAATAAATTAATTTATTTATGACATAATAATGATGCAGCGATGACATCATTATTTGACGATTTAAATAAAATGGAAAGATAATGTAAAATCTATGACCTACACATGTCCAAAACAAATTTGATGAGTGGATTTCGAACCCTTATCACCTTATCCACGAATTATATTAATGTGGGACCTTTTAAAACCGAAACACATTTTCAAATAAAGTAATATTTCTTTACTTTCCAAAAGTGCCCCTCCTCTCCTCTTATAAAAGGCCCCCACCTCTACCTCATTTCACACAATCCTCAAGCCTTTGGCTAGGCCAACCCCTGCCCATTTACTCTATACACATCCCTCTACTCATCCTATAGGATTACCTTTGGGAATAATCCTTTCAAAGGAATCCTTTAGGCTCAAATCAAAAGGAGTTACACTTTAAAGGTAATTCATTCTCTCATGTTCATTTGTTTTATTTTGCTTCTATAACCACCTAAACACTTTTTATTTACTTATTTTGTAACAACACCAGTTCCTTAAATATACTAGGATGTTTTTATAAGATTTATTTTAGCTACAATCTCACACAACTACATCAAATGGTTAAAGAACATACGGTTTCCGTGGATGGCGAAATTCTGCCTCCCGAAACGATGATTGTTCAATACTCATTTAACACCATAAAAGGTGGCCATTATGATGTCACTATTTTTATATATGATATATAATATGTTTATTCTTTCCTTAAGCTTATGTATTTTTCATTTATGGCATACCATTATTGTTTCCATTATGGGTAAACACGATATCTTCATTTTAGAAAGTGCGGACTACCGCCCCCTAAAAGTGATTTGATTCGTTAATACCATATATGGGATGTGTAAAGGATAAAGTTAATGATATTATATATGTTATTATAATGGAATTATAATATACTCTTATATCATTATAATTCCATTCCAGAAAATACGAAATAGAAATGGAAGTAGCATTCATGCGTACGTACGGCTTACCGTCTCCATGAACGGTGCATTTCATTTCTTACATCTAAATGTGATGTAATATTATAAATACATGTATATGATGAATATATATGATATATATGTTATCCAAATCATTAATATCATTCTGTATATAATGAACCTTTGACCAAATTAACAACATGTAAGTGTAAGAAGTCTATTTTTGACTTAAGAACAAAATACCGACAAAATGAACATTATTAACTTAAATGATTACATGATGTTCATAACATGGTATAAAAGGAATAATGAACTTGAAAAAGGTTCATAAGCAAGTAGAGATTAACTCAAGTTTATTATTTAGGAGATTAAAGAACGGTCGGGTCAAGTCGGATACGAGGTATGGGACTTCGTCTCAATCTCCTTTCATTGAGGCATATTTTATTTTATACACAACGTTCTTTTATACGGTGTATAAACCCCTTTGACTTTTACGTTTATTCAAAAGGAATATTTTTTTATACGAAGTGTTTACTAAACGACAAAAGGGAATGTTTTTGTCGTACGTATGCGGCGACAACAACTTCTCCGCCGTCGTGACCGTTATTTGAGTTTTGGCTTCCTCTACAAGCCATACCTTCTTTTTAAAAGAAAAATAAATACCATGTTTTACTTTTATTTTATTTTGGTATTGAAAATGGTTTTCATAATGTTTTTATATCAATGTGTTGTATTGATATCTCGTGATTGAAATGTGGAAATTTTATGTTTCCTTTATGCATGTTTTATGTGATATGATTATGTTATGGTTCTTGAGAATTATTATAAAGACGGGTGGTTCCGTGATAAACTAAGGGCGGGTGAGCCCGTTATAGCTCTCTAATGCATTGGGTAACGCGAAGGAGTGAAATGTTAAGGTTTCTCTAAAGAGATTTAGGGAATATACTGTGATGGGTATTCCAAACGTAACCAAGAGGGTTACTCCCTACGTAAGAATGTTATGAATGCCTCAAGTTACCTTTATGTCTTATGATTTCTATGATTTATTCATGATTTTATGAGGTATGTGAAAGTGCCTATGTTTTATGGGTAAAGTATGATTTCATTCTTATGTATATATGAACTCATGTTTCCTTTCCATGTTTTTATAACCCATACTGAGATTTTTATGCTCATACCAAGTTTTTTTGAAATGTTTTTCACAGGTCAAGGGAAAGGTACATGATATGATGATAGTGTCAAAGAAGTGTCAAGAAATAATCCATGTTTTATTTTAAATGTGTTACCATTGATGGGAATGAAGAATACTATCTTTATGTAACCACTTTGTTTATATGTGGAATGTAATGCATGTTTTATGATCTAATTCTCTAAAACTCTAAACACGAAAAGATCCTCAATGTGTAATCTTGTAATAACTCAAGATTAAGTAAGGTTTAAGGCTGGAGCCTTATAGTTGGTATCAGAGGGAGGTTTAGATAACTTTAGGAGTTAGAATTCTCTTAAATTATTATCCAAAATATTTTTTTTGAAGTGATATAGCATTTGAATATTACCATGTTGCTTCACCTAAGGTATTTCTGTGATAAGAATGGTTTTCCATAGAGGAAACAGAACAACTTTTCTGGGAAGGCATATAGAGAGAAATGACCTTTCAAATCAGTATCCAGAGATGGTCAAAATCAGAACTAAACAGTTTGTTGTAGTGATGGCTCAGTTCACTCAGGTGAAAAAATTTGGTTGTTTTTATTGATGATATTTTGGTGTTTTCAAAAAAGTAAAGAGGAGCATGAAAGACATTTAAGGGTTATTTTGAAAACCTTAAAAGAAAAGAAATTGTATGGGAAATTCAGCAAATGTGAGTTTTGGTTGCAACAAATTTCTTTCCTTGGTCATATTGTTTCTAAGGATGGAATAACTGTTGATCCTGCAAAAACAAAATTTGTTGAAGAATGGCCAAGACCCACAAATGTAACTGAGATTCGTAGCTTCCTTGGTTTGGAAGGCTATTACCGAAGGTTTGTTAGAAATTTTTCACGGTTATCTAGTCCAATGACTAAGCTAACTCGGAAGGGTGTTAAGTATATCTGGACAAAAGAATGTGATGATTGTTTTTAGGAATTGAAAAGAAGATTGGTGAATGCTTCAGTTTTGGAACTACCTTCCAAGAATGATGAGTTTGTTATATACAGTGATGCTTCATTGAAAGTAATTGGTTGCGTCCTAATGCAGAATGATCAGGTAATTGGTTATGCTTCACGACAGTTGAAAACTCATGAGGTAAATTACCCTACACATGATTTGGAATTAGCTGCTGTTGTTTTCGCTTTAAAAATTTGTAGGCATCATTTGTATGGAGTAAAGTGTGAAATATATACCGATCACAAAAGTTTAAAGTATATATTCACTCAGAAAGAATTGAACCTGAGACAAAGGAGATGGCTAGAATTAATCAAGGATTATGATTGTACAATTCATTACCATCCGGGAAAAGCAAATAAAGTGGTTGATGCTTTGAGTCGAAAAAGTAATGCTTCATTAGTAATGTTGCGTTTGGAACGCGATCCTTTGGTTAAGGATTTGATGAACTTTGGCATAGAAGTTGTTGGTGCAGGAAGTCCTTCTGTTTTGTTTTAGGTATCAGTGAGATCTTCTCTATCAGATAGAATCAAGCAAGCACAGATGCAAGACAGTGAGTTGCAGAAAAAGGTAGAGCTGGTTTAGAAAGGTAAGTTTCCTGAATTCAACATTGATAATGATTGTGTTTTTGAGATTTGGGAAGAGATTGTGTGTGCCTTGTGATTCAAAGTTGAAGAGAGAGTTGTTATGTGAAGCACATAGTTCTCTGTTTTCAGTTCATCCGGGCAGTACTAAGATGTATAGAGATCTGCGGGAGTATTACTGGTGGGATGGAATGAAAAGAGATATTGTTGATTTTACTGTGAAGTGTTTGACTTATCAGCAGGTTAAAGCAGAGCGGCAGTTACTGAAAGGGATGCTTCAGCCTTTACCAGTACCAGAGTGGAAATGGGAGAATATATCCATGGACTTTGTTGTTGGATTACCAAAGACATCTCGAGGTAATAATGCAATCTGGGTTATTGTTGATCGCTTGACCAAATCTGCTCATTTCCTTGCTATACGAGATACTTTCCCTCTTGATCAACTTTCCCGTTTGTATCTTAAAGAGATATTTAGGTAACATGGAATTCCACTATCCATTGTATCAGATCGTGATCCCAGGTTTACTTCTAACTTTTGGAAAGGCCTTCAGAAGTCGTTGGGTACTGAATTAAATTTTAGTACAGCTTTTCATCCTCAATCAGATGGGCAGTCAGAACAAACAATTCAGATATTGGAGGATATTCTATGAGCTTTTTCTATGGATTATCAGGGAAGTTGGTACCAACATCTTTCGTTGGTTGATTTTTCTTATAATAACAGCTTTCATTCCAGTATTCAGATGGCACCATTTCAGGCATTATATGGGCAGCAGTGTCGAACTCCAGCTTTTTGGGATGAAGTGGGTGAAAGGACGCTGATGGGACCAGAATTGGTAGAAGAGATGGCAAAAAAGGTTCAGCTAATTCAGAAACACATGAGAACAGCTCAGAGCAGGCAGAAGAGTTATGCGGACAACAGGAGGAAGGATCTATCTTTCGACGTAGGTGATCATGTTTTTATCAAGGTTTCTCCTTGGAAAAGTGTGATGAGATTTGGTAAGAAAGGAAAGCTAAGTCCAAGGTTCGTTGGACCATACGAAATTCTTTAGAGAGTTGGATCAGTTTCATACCGAGTGGATTTACCTCCAATTTTATCTCAGGTACACAATGTTTTTCACGTTTCGATGTTGAGAAAGTATATGCCAGATCCATCTCATGTTTTGAGTCCAGAGGTAGTTCAGCTGGAAGAGAACCTATCTTATGAGGAACAGCCGGTCCAGATTCTTGACCACAGGGAGCAAGTGTTACGGAATAAGGTGATTCACCAGGTAATGGTTTTGTGGAAAAACCACATGATTGAAGAGGCAACATGGGAATCTGAAAATGCAATGAGGGATATGTACCCCCATTTATTCGATAAGTAAATAAATTGCGGGGATGAAATTTTCTAAAGGAGGGAAGGATGTAACATCCCAAGTAAGTAATGAATAATAGATATTTTTATCTATGTCTATTAATGATTAAGATAGTGTTTTAGAGGCTTAAAATGAAAATAAATCCAATCTTAAGCATGGAATACACTAATATTCTTAAAAGAGTGTTTTACTACCTTATGATGGAAAACCCTATTTAAATCTATCTTTTGACAATTTTATAAGATATGTTTGTCAAAATAAAATTATTATTTATTATTGGGAGATCAAAATTTACTTTGTGTGAATTTTTGGAATTTTTCTGACAGTGTTCATTTTTAATGAATAGTGGAAAATACTGCATTTTACCTCAAAACTGCTTTTTAATCTAATTTATTTATATGATTAGATTATCTTTTGAATTGGTCTTAATGTGTAATATGAATATATTTTTACCATTTAATCCAATGGTGGTCATTGGAATCAATTTCACTTTAAAATTGGACTCAAACTAGTGTCAATCTTTTGATACTTATTGTTTCATAAAAACACGCTATTTGCTCTGACAACGAGAATTAATTATTAAATTAATTAAAGTGACTTATATGTTTTGAATTTTTTAAAATAGACTTCATTTTTGAATTCGTAATATCAAATATAGCTTAGGGTGAATTTTTGGTAATTTTCTGAAAAACTTCAATTTTTGATGAATACTGAAACCACTAAGTGGTACTTATAAAGACTGAATTTCCGTTTAAATGAAATTTTTCCATCATTGTGTTTTGAATTTCAAAAATCCGACATACATGTTTGTCATTAACAAGTAAAATGTGGTTCAATGAGAATATAATAATTTTTTGGTGAATAGTAACTTATTAAGTTCTTAATCGTGATTAGTGGTAATTAGTGTAGTTTAAGGTAAAAATAATGCTTTAATAAAATAAGATGAGGTTGACACATGTCCTACCCTCATTGGTTGTGTCATGGACGACTAAGACAAGCCATGGGTCAACTTGGGGACCCCATGGATCCACTTTGGTTGAGAAATGACATAAACAACTTTTTATTTAATGTAAAAGTAAAAATGACACAAACATAATATGTTTTACGAAAACAATTTTTACATGGGGTTATAAAGATCAGATTTTTTATTATAAATAGTCATTGGAAATATAAAATGATTTTCTACATCATAGTATTTTTTTATAATTTTTATACATTAAATAAATTAAATGATTTATGACATAATAACGATGCAACGATGACATCATTATTTGACGATTTAAATAAAATGGAAAGATAATGTAAAATCTATGAACTACACATGTCAAAAACCAATTGTATGAGTGTATTTCGAACCCTTATCACCTTATACACGAATTATATCAATGTGGGACCTTTTAAAACCGAAAAAATTTTCAAATAAAGTAATATTTCTTTACTTTCCAAAAGTGCCCCTCCTCTCCTCTTATAAATGGCCCCCACCTCTACCTCATTTCACACACTCCTCAAGACTTTTTCTCGGCCAACCCCTGCCCATTTACTCTCTCCACATCCCTCTCCTCATCCTAGAGGATTCCCTTTGGGCAAAATCCTTTCAAAGGAAGCCTTTAGGCTCAAATCAAAAGGAGTTACACTTTTAACGGTAATTCATTCTCTCATGTTCATTTGTTTTATTTTGCTTCTCCAACCCCCTAAACTCTTTTTATTTACTTCTTATGTAACAACACCAGTATCTTAAATATACTAGGATGTTTTTATAAGGTTTATTTTAGCTACACTCTCACGCAACTACATCAAATGGTTAAAGAACATACAGTTTCCGTGGATGGCGAAATTCTGCCTCCCGAAATGATGATTGTTCAATACTCATTTAACACCTTCAAAGGTGGCCATTATGATGTCACTATTTTTATATATGATATATAATATGTTTATTATTTCCTTAAACTTCTGTATTTTTCATTTATGACATACCATTATTGTTTCCATTAAGGGTAAACACGATATCTTCATTTTAAGAAGTGTGGACTACCGCCCCCTGAAAGTGATTTGATTCGTTAATACCATATGTGGGATGTGTAAAGGATAATGTTAATGATAATGTTAATGATATTATATATGTTATTATAATGGAATTATAATATACTCATATATAATTATAATTACATTCCAGAAAATACGAAATAGAAATGGAAGTAGCGTTCATGCGTACGTACGGCTTACCATCTCCATGAACGGTGCATTTCATTTCTTATCTATAAATGTGATGTAATATTATAAATACATGTATATGATGAATATATATGATATATATGTTATCCAAATCATTAATATAATTCTGGATATAATGAAACTTTGACCAAATTAACAACATGTAAGTGTAAGAAGTCTATTTTTGACTTAAGAACCAAATACCGACAAAATGAACATTATTAACTTAAATTATTACATGATGTTCATAACATGGTATAAAAGGAATAATGAACTTGAAAAAGGTTCATAAGAAAGTAGAGATTAACTCAAGTTTATTATTCATGAGATTAAAGAACGGTCGAGTCAAGTCGGATACGAGGTATGGGACTTCGTCTCAATCTCCTTTCATTGAGGCATATTTTATTTTATACACAACTTTCTTTTATACGGTGTATAAACCCCTTTGACTTTTATGTTTATTCAAAAGGAATATTTTTTTATACGAAGCGTTTACTAAACGAAAAAAGGGAATGTTTTTGTCGTACGTATGCGGCGACAACGACTTCTCCGCCGTCGTGACCATTATTTGAGTTTCGGCTTCCTCTACAAGCCATACCTTCTTTGTAAAAGAAAAATAAATACCATGTTTTACTTTTCTTTTATTTTGGTATTGAAAATGGTTTTCATAATGTTTTTATATCAAAGTGTTGTATTGATATCTCGTGATTGAAATTTCTAAATTTTATGTTTCCTTTATGCATGTTTTATGTGATATGATTATGTTATGGTTCTTGGGTATTATTATGAAGACGGGTGGTTCCGTGATAAACTAAGGGCAGGTGAGCCTGTTATAGCTCTCCAATGCATTGGGTAACGCGAAGGAGTGAAACGTTAAGGTTTCTCCGATGATATTTAGGGAATATACTGTGATAGGTATTCTAAATGTAACCAAGAGGGTTACTCCCTATGTAAGAATGTTATGAATGCATCAAGTTACCTTTATGTATTATGATTTCTATGATTTATTCATGATTTTATGAGGTATGTTAAAGTGCCTATGTTTTATGGGTAAAGTATGATTTCATTCTTATGTATATATGAACTCATGTTTCCTTTCCATGTTTTTATGACCCATACTGAGCTTTTTATGCTCATCCCAAGTTTTTTTGAAATGTTTTTCACAGGTCAAGGGAAAGGTACATGATATGATGATAGTGTCAAGGAAGTGTCAAGAAATAATCCATGTTTTATTTTAAATGTGTTACCATTGATGGGAATGAAGAATACTATCTTTATGTAACCACTTTGTTTATATGTGGAATGTAATGCAAGTTTTATAATCTAATTCTCTAAAACTCTAAACCCGAAAAGATCCTCAATGTGTAATCTTGTAATAACTCAAGATTAAGTAAGGTTTAAGGCTGGAGCCTTATATTTTAACCATAAACCATGAATGGTATAAAAATAACACATCCACAGGCGAACATTTCACAAAAACCATCAATATAATATGCAATATTTTATCATAATAAATAAACTTCCAACAAGTGAAAAATCCATCTAATGATGTTGACCTACATAAAATCAAAACTATTTGAGAGAAATATTTCTTTCTATTTTTATAAAAGAAAAAATTTATTTTGAAAATAATCTTATATTCTTGTAAGAAAATATTTGAAGGTGTTATAACGGTAGAAAATATCCACACCCATAGTATATTTTATAAGAACATTCTTACCTTAATTTGTCGAAAAGGTCATAATGTACCATTTATTGAAAATGACAAAAATATTCCTTTTAATTAATTTTATACAATTTCAAAAAATGTTTTAAATGTCTTTAACCCATATTCTAGGAAATACTAAAAAAAATTTGAAATAAAATTTAAAGAATCACGAATGTGGATGATAAAGAGGTCCCAGTAGATACCTAAATATAAACAACCTTGGATAATGAAGTGATTGTGAAATTAACCCTTATATTGTATTTTTCCTCAGTCAAGGGAACATTAAACAAATTTATAAACATTAAACCATTTTCATTAAATTATACTAGAACAAAATACAGAAATATTATATCATATATTATCTTCTAATATTTCTTTGTTAATAATATTTCAGTAGTATCACTGTTTCGGGTGTTAACTGATTTGTTTTCCAATATATGTTTTGTTATATAAGTCATGTTTTTTATAGATAAGATTTATTTGATTCATATACAGAGTGATATTCCATTCTTAAACATTAATTTTTAATCATAAAATGAATTTTGTTTTTGAATGGTTATGATGGGGAATTAATCTATCGTGTTCGTTTAGGCAGTAATCTGTAGGTATGCACGAGCTATACTATCATTCTATTGATGGTGAAATAGTATGTAATTGGATGTTATATCATATATATATAGAATAATTAACATGTTATATTTATTATTTACAACAATTATACTCATTATTATACACATCCAAATAATAAAGTGTTAAATGAAAAACTACACCACGACTTAGAGATGGTAAGTCGTACGTACACACATATGGTGACATTTTCATTTATAAGATAGATAAGATAATTAATATGGTTATAACATATTTATAATAACATCATAGTATTTAGAATTTATAGGATTTATTATTTTGGTATGGAAACAACAAAGATAGAGTAAGAGGAATAAGAAAAGAACATTGAAATAGTTATGAAATTATTACCTTTTCTTCGGGTGCTTGCTTATGATTTTATCAAAAGGGATCCTTATGTAAGGCCTCTCGGATGATGTGAGGGTAGTTGGGTGGATACATTAGAAGGGTTTGGCTGAGGAAAATGGCTATGTAGGTGTGATATTAAGAGAAGGGGGTTCCCTTTTATAAGAGAGGTGAGGGTCACTTTTGAAAAAACATGAAATATTATTTCATTATAAAATAATATTCTGTTTATAATGTCTCCAAAAATATTATTTAGAGGGTAAGGTGGGGATGGATCGAAAAAATCTAAAAAAAATTTGTTTTTGATATATTTAGTTCAACCTATTAACCTTATTATTTATATTTAACTCTTAGTTAAATAGTTTAACTTTTACCATGCGTTCATGTATTAGTATAATAAATTTATAATCAGCATACTATAAAAAGCCAATAAAACCCCAAGTTGTTATTTATTGTTATATCTGACCTTATATACATCCTTTGGAAAAACGATAGATTTTAATAAATATTATATCAATTAATAATACAGTATTTATTTTAAAAACTCATTTAGGCAAATTTTGATACTTTTTGGTATTTGGTTTCTGTGAAATTTATAAAAACATTATCTGTTCGAAAAACAATTATTTAATAAACCATAACATGTCATATTAACTTTTAAATTATTTTAATTAATTTAAAGTCTCAATTAACATTTAACTGGATATTTATAATTTCAATTATTTTAATCCTTAATTAATTTGGTAATTACTCCATCATCGTTGAATCATAAATAAATTTAATTATTTTAATTTCTAAAAATTATAAATAAAATATCCTTATATAGGAAATATTTTTATCTATCTAATGAATATTTATAATCTAATTTATCTTATGCATAAACCAATATAAATTTTTGTTTATTTATTAATATTTCAATTTATCACTTTTAAATCAACTTTAAATAAACTAACAATAAATTTCCTAATCCAATACAAGTGGATCAAAGAAAATTATATTTTATTCATAAGGATGATTTTGGTCTAAATACATATATCCAATAGAGTTATGAAATGTGTTAGGTTAATTATAATATCATTTTTATGTTTAATTACCCTTTTTACATATAACCGTGGTAAATAAAATTCAAATTTTACTATTCACCGAAAAATATTTCCATCTTATTGAACCAAATTTTGTTTACGGATGTCAACAATGTTTCTTGGATTTTTGAAATTCAATTCACAAAAGTGATAAAATTTAATTTTATTTATATTTTCAAATTTTCCTAGAAGATGGGTTAAATGTGTTAAAAGGTCAATAAACTTTTATACATTAAATATTATTATAAAATCACTCCAATTAATTATATTGAACTAATATAGGTATTATTTATATATATTTGATTTAAAATAACTTTAAATAAAATAAATAATTATTTAAATAAAAATTCTATTTTTAAACATTAATGTACTATTTTTTACTCTTCATCAAAAATTGAATGTTTTCAAAAAAATACAAATAAATCTTCCTGAGATAATTTTGATATTCCAAATACAAAAATGAAGTCCATTTTGAAATATAAAATTTATAAAATTTCAAAAAGTGGGTATTACTATTCCAATTGGCAATTTTTATTGGTCGTGGTACGCTAGAACTCAAAATTACATATAGTGCAAGATATTGTATTATTCAAAGAGAAATGTATCATGGAAGCATGGGGTGTTACATGTATTTTACTAAAACATTATTACTCCATAATTCATATGAGAAATATATACCATTTGATTAATTTATTACATGCTCTTTAAAAAAATAAAATCACAAAATATAAATGAATATAAGGTTGGTAATATAAGATAAACCACAAATATATGGAAAATAAGTATGTTAAAAGCCATGTTCCTCAATTAATATTGACAATAGGGAATAAAAAAATCAAGGACAGATGTGAAGACAAACCTCATAGGTTATGTCTTGTTGAGAGACCAATAATATAGTGGGAAATGGGGGACTGTGTTTGAGATAGTGATGAAGATGAAAATAACAAACATCATTAAAAATATCACAATTTAAACCCTAAAATATAATGATAGAGTTTCATTACCAACACAATGTTCTTCATTCATCAATTTTGGTTCATATAATATAGATAATGAATCCCTTAAACCTTCCATATTTTACTTAGTTACCTTCAAACATTACATGAAATCATATTTCAAAACAATTCTTACCCCTTAGGCCCTCTTAGATTTGAAAAATAAAATAAATATTCAAAATGATGATCTGCCTTTTTTTACATTAAAAATAATCAATTAATTCATTTATAATAAATTATTGAAAAATATTTTGCATCTATCTAAAAATAGAGTGTGTAATAAAAATAGCAAGATAAATTATTTCCCAATAAAATTAAAACAAAACAAACAATCTATTATTACAATAGAATCATTTTAATTTATTTCTAAACATTTATTTCAGCCTCATATCCAACATAGAAAGTAACATTATGTATAGGATATGTGTTTGGTCATAAAATCAATAACCATATGAAATATTCTTCAAATATTTCCTTATTACTCACGTTGAAGTAATGAATTGTGTGTGTAAACACTCCCATTATTTCTACTAGATAAATTTTATTTCCATATAGTGATATGATCTATAAAGAATATTTAGGTTAATGGATAACCCAAAAATGAAACAAAAATTTTATGTACATACCATCACCTTGAGTAAAACTTGTGTAGACAATTTCAGACATGACATTATGATGTTCATTATAAATGAGACATTTTAATATGAAAATGGTCATTAATAGACCATTAGTTAACCATTTACAATCTAGAAATGTTGTTTAACTTATAAAAACCTCCATATATATAAAAGGATATTAAGTATCTGGGATCTATATGCCCTTTATAACTAAAGAAATATTGTCCAATGATAATAAAAATTAGGAGTAAATCATGCATATATTAGACATGAAATCCTATAAATAGATTTCTGGGTTCTATAATTGGAACCCCGCAATGACAATATTTAAAATAAAAACAATAATATTTATAAAAAAAGACACAATGATGATCAAAAACCATAATATTAATTATAATGATGAATACATTGATAATAATCAAAATAAAAATTCATGGCCTCTAATCTATAAAAAGAAAATAACATACTAATATATCAACCCCTTATATGAATTTCTCATATAAAAAATTATCTAACAGGGATACTTGCATATTTATGCATTTAAAATTATTTTATAATAATATGAACTAGAAACCATACCATGTGTACGGTTAGGGGTGAGTATAAATGGAAATATAATGTTCCCCGTCAATCTTAAAAACATGTTTTTAGGGTGCTAATCATTGATAACTTTTAAATGTAGTTTTTATGTAGTAAAAATATTTACAAAAATTATTGGGAGATTAAATGGAAAACATTCATGTTAAATAATCATATTAATATAAAATAAAACCACATAATAAATAACATCTAACTATTTAAAATATGGACCATATACATCTATAATATATAGCTGTATATGGTATATATCTACCAAAAAATAAGTTATAGCTTTATGAAAATCAATCCACTACAAGACTCTGCTTCAATGGGATACAATAACAAAAAAATAATTCATGAATACTGAGTTAATATATAAATTATATTAAAATAAACCTTCCAATATTTTGTAATAAATGCACACCAACCATAAAATTTAAATAATATCAATCAAAATAAATAAGTAAAAATTATATTTAATTATATCATAACCATAATAATATTTCTATAAACATAGTTTATTAAAAAACATTAAAATCATCTCAATATTAAAAAATAAGTCAAAATAAATGTGACCTACCCAATTCACTCCACTTCTCCAAATAAGAAAACAAACGACTTTCCGAGAGGATATCATTTATTATACATATGATATTCTCTTAATGAATCATCAGTAGAATATAAATAATATTTGTATTCATTTATTACATCGATGAACCCTATAAGAGATAAAATATCAATGTGATTAGTACAAATAATTTTTCAAAATATAATTGACAACTACACCAATGATTCCTATTATAACATTAGAAAACATATTATTTCATGTGGGGATCAAACATTAATATATGTGTTGTCTTGGAATTTATATATTTTATTTTTAAATATTATATGGGACTATTTATAGAATAATATTTCTGAAGGCATGTGATTTTGAGGCTGAAATGCTCAAAATAATTGTTTGAAATAAATTAATCTTCTACATAGAATACACGATTAGTTTTATAGAAAAAGCTCAATAACATTTAATGGGTTTCTCAAATCATAAATCTGACTGTACCATTATATTTAGAGTACCAGCTTTAACAATGGGGATGCCCAACATCAACTAGTATAGGTCACCTGAAAAAAAAAGATTTTGGACAGTTAAAGAAAATAAATTAAATTAAATATTTATTTTATTAACATTTCATAATTATTGGGATGCGATCTTATAAATAATCTGTTAAAAATAATTTCATAAGTTATCTGCAAACCCATAGAAATATCAAGATTTTTGGAGGACAGGCCCCTTAGAGAATCCCGTTAAAAATGAACCACGAAAAATCGCTTGTTCATGAATCACAATGTCAACTGAGTTAGAGGATCATGTCAACGATGATATAGTAGTACCTCTTCATTAGTGATTGATCCTAAATAATCGTAGGGGTTTTTATATTAATTTTGTTATTAAATGTTCTAGGATTTATATGATGAATGTAGATCAACCCATGAATATGTTGACCTGCTGCACAATAATGCTTGCGGGAGGCCCATTTTCCAAGGTTATTTTGAGGATTAATTACTATTTGATTCATTATTCATGATCTTTCTAATAATACTAGATCTATGTCATAACAAACAATGATGGAGGTTTGTTCCTATATTTTTTATGAATTTATTTTCCCAACCCCATGCACTCTTCACATTCATCATGGGATTATGAACAAAATATCATTTCTCAATTCATCTCGCAATACATCAATCCAAAATCATAGATCCTATAACATGACAACCCAGTGGAGGTGTGATGACAATGATGAAATTTGAAATAAAATAGTTCATATGAAATCATTCTTCAACTGTTCTTCAAGGGGATGATCAAAATGAATTTTTGGGGCTAATCAGACATCCAAAACCACAAGAAATATTGACGTAATGGTGGGGAGACCTCAGATCATGAGTTTTGAGGTAAATGAATAGATGAAATGAGAAATGGGAGATCATATGAAGTTCCAGATGATGAACTTCATTTTCTAGAAAAAAAGATGAAGAAAGCATGTACTCTGAATAAAACGGTGTGTGGGGCCAGATCATTGGTGTCATGGTTTTTACAAGAAATAAAGACATGACACGGTGTGTGATATATGTCACTAGGCATGTCGGTCCTTCCACAAGACTTAATGTGTATCTCAAATGATACACGAACACAAGGTAGAGTACATGGTAACATACTCCACCACTCTGCCAGACCAAGACGGTATGGAAGGTTACCCCATTTATATAGATATCCTATTCTTTTACACATAACATTACATGATTATAATAAAAATAATACATCATATTACAGGCCAGCAATAATAAATTCTAGTGTCTTGGAAGAAAAGGTACATAAAACATAAAATGTGGAAGTAAAAACCATCTTTATTTATACTTCATAGAGAGCTCCAAACTTCCTTTGAGACCATACATCTGCAAAGGGTTCCCTTTCAATCAGATGAATGAATGGATGAGTATTAATCCATGTAATTGAAAAAATCATAGTTATAAAACTGTTAAACTTGGGTTAGAAATCATGGAATATGTATGGTAAAAGGAATAGAACACATGGAATCATAACATATAAACATGAGATCATATAAATATGAATTCATAGTAAAGTCACGGAATTATAAATCTTGATTATAAAATTATTCAAGCATCATTTCACATAGAGGATCAAAATTCAAGGTTAACCACCATGACTATTGTACATGGTAGCACTAGTCAAGGATTACCGCCAAGATCGTTGAAAATAAAATATCCTGAGACTAAATATTACCCAATGAATTGGAGTGCTATCTAGAAACAACAATCTTCATATGTTCAGGAATATTACTTCCACATATATAATTATACACATATAATCATAAACATAAAGGCACCCAGGGAAAGAAACGGGTACCATGGTCATGTCATAAAGCATATTGAATGGACGTATCATAAAAGAGTCCATGAAATAATGGAAATTGAAAAAAATAGAAATTAATATTTTCAAATTGATATATTTCTTTCTGTGTGATTTCAAACAGAAGGGAAAATATGCGAAAATAGTATATAATAATATTTAGCAATAATATATTTTAGTACGATTTTTAGGAAAACACTAAAAATAATTTATAACAAAAAATGGAATAATATTTATTACAAAAAAATTTATCTAAGATGGTTTTAATAATAAAAAAATCGGTTTATAAAAACAATGGTGACTTTAAACATATTGTATAGTGCACATGAAATTGAGTGTGGATTCTAGAAGTTCACTTAAAAGGGGTTTACTAATCAGCAAGTTTTGAGAAGGGAATCATTTAAAACCATACATATCCCTAAAAGAGAATGATTAATGGATATTAATACATAATTTTGGATAGTATAAACAAAATATATAATATTTACTTATACAGAATAGATAACTACATTTAGGTAGAATGAAAAATATATTGAACAGAATGAATAAAGATAGTTCAGGTAGAATCCCTTACGGAATATCTGCATGGTATCAGCTGTACTTAGGAGGGCTTAAAGAGAGAGAAAATGGGATTATAATCATTTATAAAACTTGATGGAAGTATAGGGATTCCGTGAAATCAGACTCCAATAATAGGAATTATGCATAAAAGGACTTAATATAGAAGATATTACTAAATAAATGTTAGAATGAGAGGATCCATTAGCATAAGACTAAGGGTAATATTATCTTGATCTTATTGATCTGAATAATCAAATTAGGGTCATTATTTAATAATTTTATAACATTCACTACATGTTATTGATTTAATATAACCATATTAAGTTCATTCATGTCTTTTTGATGAGTAAAGAGGTAAAATTTCATTGATTGGGAGCATTTTCTTCCTTGGTTTTAATGATTGGTTCTCTTTTATTCAATTCAGAAAAAGAATGTATGATGAAAATGGATTTCCATAATTGAAGTTATTTGACATTAGTGGACATAATGAATAATTCATGGTTATAAAATTCATTTTTTATTTGGATCGAATGGGAATCATTACATATAACTTTATTGATAATCTCTTGGTTTAATTTAGCCATTTTTTTCATAATTAACTTGTACTGTATTATTATTTTATATCATGGGTGAAAAAAGACTCAAGAACATAACATAAAATAAAATAAATGTATAAAAATCTAGTCCAACCATAAAAATGGTTTCATGACCTTAGTTTAATACGGTTATAGAAATTGATTACATGTGGCCTTTGAATGTGATAATTTAACTCATCTTGGAAGACATTTTCATTTATTTTGAATAAATGTATGAATAATGAGATATGATAATGAATTATCCCACTTGCTGAACGAAATTACAGTACATTTATGGTACTGAAGTTGTTATACCATTTTTATGCGGAATGGTTATGAAAGAAAATAGTAAAAAGGAACATGAAAAGTAAATGAACAAAAAGAAAATAGGAATTTGCCTCTTGATTTAATCTTCCTTGAGATCATCGTAAGGGGAACGAATTTGGTCTTTTAAGGAGTCCATGTGTTTATTGACACAAGGAAAGAGGTTAGGGAGATATATGGAATGAATTTTGGAAGGCGAAAATGGTTGAGAGGAGTAATGGAAAAAAGGTGTATTGTAGGTGCTTTTTATATTGGAGGGGAGGATGGTTTTCTAAATATTTTAATCATTAAATTATTATTTCCTCATAAGACAACCAATAGTGATTATTATTGTGACTAAAAATATAGGTATGTGAATTGAGTTTGAACTCGAGGTTCTTTCCTCAGCCATGACAAAATAAATTGTTTATTTAACATAATATATATATATATATATAAGGTAAATTAACATATTTTACTATTCATTAAAAAAAATCTTGTATTTCAGAAAAATACCAAAAATTCACCCTAAAATTTTTTTAACATGTACAGTGTAGAAATGAAATCCATTTTTCAAAGAAAAAATTATTTGTATGATTTTTAAAATATGATATTAAAATCAAAATTTAATTGAAAATACTGATTTAAATACTATGACTAATTTTATAATGCATTAAAAAATCATACTAGGTCTTATAAAATTATCATAAAATCAGAAGACATAAAATTGTTAATTTATGAATATCTTTTAGAAAAAAATCTTCAAATTTAATTATTTATTTTTTTAATTATTTTTTACTTAAAAAAATACCAATACTTTTGCTATAGTCATATTATCACATATAAGATGAAATAATATTATATATACATTCACAGGTGAGATTATTATTATTTTGGACAATTTAATATTTATTAGGGTCATATTACTATTCATAAGGGTAACATTATTATTCATAAGGGCCAATTACTATTCACTAAAATTATATTTGACTTATCGGACTCCAAACATCTAACTTATTGCTTTTGTGTATGATCCGTTTTAGAAATTCAAATCATAAAAGGGACAATATTATGTTTAAAGGTCACATTTTAATTATTAGTGAATTGTGATGTGTTTTCATGTTATTAACTGATATAATTAAAAGAGGGGAACTTCAATTGACAAATCATTGGGTCATTATATTATTCCCCCCTATGAAATTTCTCCCTTAAAATTTCATTTTACATTTTAACCCGTAAATAGTTGTGGGTAATTTTCTTTCATTACCTCCTCCAGTTCTCATGCTTCTTCATCATACATATGGTTCTTCCATATTGCATTGACCAGGTGAGTAGCCTTGTTATGTAAAACATTATCTCTATGATCCAATATATTCAATGGATGCTCCTCTTATGAAATATCACTCTCCAACTATACCACCTCTGAAGAGAGTACATGTGAAGGGTGTGGTATATACATCCTTAAGAGGGATCAAAAACAGACATCATGTACTTTGGACATGGTAGGTGGAAGTGTTAGTTGAATGTCTACAACCTCTACATGATCAAGAATATCAAAGGGTTTGATGTTCCTGGGACCTGACTTTCCATTCATCCTAAAAATTAAGACATTCATCTATGGAGAAATTCATAGAAATACCATGTCACCATCATTCACTCAAGGTGTCATTGATGATTGTTTTCATAAATATTTTGTTGTCTTTGGTATGCCTTAATGTGATTTTTAGGGGTTTTCACCTTCTACTAAATTTCATGGAACATTTTAGGTCTTAGAATCTTACTTTCACAGAATTTATCCCAACACACCATTATTCTGCACCTTTTCCCATAAATTCCATCATATAGTGCCATTCAGATGCTCGAGTAGAAACTATTGTTTTATGAGAATTATACCAGTGGGTGATGTTTATTCGATCCTATTTTAAATTTCATAGAACATTCTCTCAAAATATATTCTAGTCTTTTAATAGTTCACATAGATTTTCCTCCAATTTAAGGATAACAAGTCAGATTGTTGACATGTTCATTGCTTAGAGCAAGTTGAATACTTTTCTAGAAGATCGAGGTGAATCTCATATCTTGATTAGATATAATAGATAGTGGTAATCCATGTATCCTTACCACTAAATTGATAAATATCCATGAATCTTAATCCAATGAGAAGTCCTCTCGATTCATGATAAAGTGAGCTATTTATGTAAGATGATCCAAAAATACCCAAATAGCATTGTTTCTTACCGATGTCCTTAGAAGTTCAGCGAAAATGTCCATAGTGATTTTCTCACACTTCTATATTGGTGTGGGTAGTGGTTGCATCATAAACTTATAGTTTTGTCTTTCAGCCTTCACTTGATGACATACCATACACATTGAAGTATACTCGGTAATCTCCATCTTCATATTATCCCACTAAAATTTCTCTCCAAGATCTCGATGCATCTTTGTTCTACCTAGGTGAATAGAGAGGGATTCTCCTTGTGCATCATTCAAAAGATCCTTATTTATTTCTATATTATATGGTACACATAATCTTGACCCAAATCATACAACTCCTTCCTCTTCAATCATGAACTTAATGGATTTCCCATTTTAAATGGATTCTTATATTTACTGAATATCCACATCTTTTCTTTGAGAATCATTTTTCCCATGAGGGATGGTTGAGAAATCATTTGAGTAAGGACTAATGATGTACCTCTCATAATGATTCCCATTTCCATCCCCTACAAATCTATGAATATCATATCTTTTTCAATTCTCATCATTGATAATGACAAATGATCCTTTGCTCTCAGAGCATCCGGCACATTATTTACCTTACTAAGATGGTATTGGACTGAGCAGTTATAATCCTTGGTGAGATCTATCCATCTTCACTGGTGCATATTAATATATTTTTGTGTGGATACATGTTTGCGACTATTGTGAACAATATATTTCTCACACTTTCCCAAAATAGATAATGTTTCCAGATTATTAATGCAATGATTATACCTGCTAACTCAAGATAATGAATTGGATAGTTTTTATAATATATATTCAGATTTCATGAGGTTTAGTCTATCACTTTATCAATTTAAATATTCCCAAAGCCTAATAACTTCTATGAATAACCATTGTACACCATAAAGTCTTCTCCACTTGTTAGGAGTGTGAGTACCAGTGTAGTGATAAGCCTCTTTTTAAAATCCTTTAAGTAGTCTTCAGATTCTGGATTCCATATGAACTTTTCTCCCTTCCTTAAAAACATGATCATTGGGCTTGAAAATCATGATATTATCTTCAAAAATAATATATAATAACTAGATAGACCCAAAAAAACTATGGATATTCATTACTGATGTTTTTTTGGGCCAATATTTAATTGCCTTTGTCCTGGATGGGTCTACATATATCCCTTTGTTGGTGGTACAATTACCCAAGAATGGTAAATACTATATCTAGAATGGACATTTAATGTAATTTTTATAGAGATTATCCATTAAATATTTCTTTAACTTAGTATTCAAATGATCCTCATGTTCTTCCTTGCACTTGGATTAAATCATAATATCCTTGATTAAGACTACACAATTTTTATCATGGTAATCTTTAAAGACACTATTCATTACTTCCATGAAAATTTCTAGATAATTAGTGAGTACGAAGGGAGTCGATATGAAATCACAGTTTCCGAACATCATTATAAAGGTAGTCATGGGAACATATTATTTCCTATCCTTTAATTATTGATATCCCAACCGAAGGACCACGTTAAAGAAATAATAAGGCCCATGAAGCTATTCGAATAAGTCATCATTCCATTGAAGGGGATACTTTTTCATTATTGTGATTTTACTGAGCCCACGATAATCGATGTTGAGGCGCATTGATCTATCCTTCATCTTGAAAAATAGGGTTGGCGCCCCCATGGAAAACACTCAGGCATATAAAACCCTTATCCAAATACTCTTGTAACCACATTATCAGCTCCTCCCACTCTATAGTTACCATTCTACAAGGTGTCTTATATATATGAAGAGATCCATGAATAATTTCAATTGATAACTCAAACTCTCAATTAGGAGGAAGACCATAAATCTCGTCATGGAATACATCAATGGAAACCCTCATGATGGGCATGTCTTCAAGGACGATTGTATCCTTTGTCTCAATCATCTGAGCTGGACATGATTTCTCATAAGGAATTAATATCCACACATTAGACAATGATTTTAAATGTAATTCTTCATTGTCCTTAAACTTTTTAAGAATGTGATGATTCTTCCAGATGTGAAGATTGATATCCCTTTCCCGACAGTTGATCATGGATTTTTATAATGATACCCAATCAGTGCCCAAGATTGCGTCAAAATACACTAAAGAAATTATGATGAGATTTTTTGTGGTGTTCAGTCCACAAACTTTTACCTGGGAGGATTTAAAAACCATTGATGAAATAATTTCCACCTTAATTGTTCTCACAGATTACATGTCCTCTAAATTTTGAGGAGGTGTTTGAATTGTTCTTCTAAACATGAAAGATATGAATGAATGTGCAGAACCATAATCAAGTAGTACGTTCTTTATTCTTGAGTGAATAAAAAACCTACATATCACACCTTCATTGTTCACCTCCACCTCTGTTGTAGTGATAGCATAAGCCCTTCAATATCGCCTAGGAGGTTTTTGTTTACTTCATCCAGCAACCCTTTGCTTTGGGAAATTTTTCCCAAAATTCCCATGCTCTTTGCAGTTGTAACACTGCACTACTGGCTGAGTGTTGATATGAACCTTTTAATTTTTATTTCAAATTGGTGGAATTTTTCATATCTCTTCTGCAGTTTATATCCAAATGCCCCATCATTCGACATTTGAAGCAATTCTTGGTTCTGTTTAGTCTGTTCCCAAGATGCTTCTTACCACAATTTTTAAACATGGGATGATCAGGCTTTTCACAAACTGACCTGTACTGGGGCTAGTTCTGCAACTACCCCAAGCCTGCATCTATAGTCTAGGAGCTTTCGACTAGTCCCAAGGGAATAACATCATCGGGGAGGATTTTTCCTAAATACCTAGACACACACACACACACCCATCCAAGTCGATGTAAAAGTTTAGGCGAAAAGGAATAAAATATACGACACTACTATATGTTGACCAAAAATATGCATCGACATCTAAATAATAATAGAACATAAAATTAAACTAAAAGGGAAAGGGGTAAAATACATGCCCATCCATAAAAGTTCCACAACCAAAAAATAGATGTAAAATGAAAACAGTCGAGAGAGCCCTATTCCTGGATCCCAACTACGAACACCACATGTAATCCAAGCACCAAATACCCATATGCCCTTCTAAAATCACGATCAACCTATCTATCATCTGTAAGGGTACACCATGTATGAAAAAATCCCATGTTGGGGTGTGTATAAAAATACACATTAGATGACATGAAGGCTCAAGGGAGCATCATGTGACATATTTAAGAGGGAAGCAATATATAGAACAAGTTACAAGAAAAGAATACAACTAAACCATACTAGATATTTAAGTAAGATCATCCAAACACAAGGACATAGAGATTGTGAGAACAGGAAATTCTTGGCAATTCTTTGCTACCTATAGTAGGAGAGTAGACTTGTCCAACCATGTGAAGATAAATACGGAAAAAATGTGGCATACCCCGCTTTTATTTGCCCTTCCTATAAGGAGAGTAACCAAAAACCAAGGATTGGGTACTAAAACATGATATACACACATACATATATATATATATATATGATAATCCTATAAAAACCAAATGAGAATGTAAGGGGATATCCATATCACTAACTCATCCCAGGAAAATATTCACCAATAGTTCTACAAGTAAACAACATATATGCCCATCCTTCCACATGTCTACCCTAAACTACAAGTAAAATGGGCTCAACCATTGCACCATGATACTATCCTCTTTGGGAAGGTATGCCTTTCCCACATGGTTTTAGGGAATGTCACAAGGAAGCATCTTGCTGGTAAAAGTAACCCTACTTCTTGAGATTCCATGTCACATCAAGAACATCTCGTTACTATGTCACAAATTTGATAGTGTGTGTCCCAGAGTCATGAACCCACCATTCATTCCCACTATAGGGTACGCTTAGAAGAGTCATCAGCACACCCATTGCCCATCCCAGATAGAGGGATTTCTCAGAAGACTCATCAAAAGAGCCACTGCCCAGCCCAACTTGAGGGTAAGATGAAAAGAGTAACCGATGAACACCACTGCCCAGGATCGTTGGTCGGTTAGCACTAAAAAAGTAACCAGCAAACACCATTGTCCATCCTCACTAGAGTGTATGTCTAGAATCAGTAACTAGAAAACACCACTACCTATCCTCGCTGGAGGGGAATCCCAAAAGAGAACATAGAACTCTAGTATCCAACATCATTGATGGATAATCCTGAAATAGAACATCGAACGCCACTACCCAACCTCAATAGAGGGGCAATCCATGAAAGAGAAAAGAAAAATCCACTACCCAGCCTCGTTGTAATGTAATCCGGGATATCTCTAGTGATTTTTAAAATTGTAATTATATCACAATCATTATCAATCATCGTCATAAATTGGATTCACATCCAGAACATTAATCATTTCCTCATATATTAATCACACTCAAAAAATATTTCATCATACCTAAAAAGACATTACAATTGGAACCATTATTTTCTATGTGAAAAATAACTTAGGTGAGAAATTTTGAATGCCTAAATCCATGTTGAGAATAAAAAGATTTGAGTGGGAGAATATTTTTAAAGTAGTACGTGGAATGTGTGGGGCCCAAAAAACATGTTTCCCCTCCTCATCACCTGGCCATGTAATTAGCCATAATCGGGTAATTTAAAATGAATTAGTACCTATACGTAATTCTAGTTTACTCTTAGGGAACATAGAACCTCTAGCAAAAATTCTGTCAAGTGAACATTGCATGTCACTAATCTGAAGGGATAAAATGTAGTTCTAATGACATGCCTCTTGAAAACAACATTGGATAACCAAACAAATCACAATGTTGCAACCCCTATAGAAAAACACAGCATATTGACTATTCATTCACCTGAAACTATCTCCTGGTGAAGAAGGTTCATTCCTCCATGCTGCAACCAAATAGTTCCCCATTGGGACCATGACACAATCCCTATAGACATAACACAAATCATGACACTGTGATACCCTCATAAAAACACATGGGATCAGCTATTAATTCGTCCAAAAAAAAACCAGTGAAAAGGGTTATTTTCATCGCAAACACCAGATCGGTGCTCAACCACAACCGATCAAAAAAAGGCTCCACACAAACAAATGGAACACACTGTTGTGATCCTAAAAAACATGCATGTTATAGTTTTCACCTTCCCCAATAGAAATTTCGATGCATAAGTCGTAAAACACATCATTATGAACGAAAGGCATCCCGTGGGACCCACACCTCAACCATGAATTTATTCCTGCTGATAACGCCATTGCGATCTTCACGAGAAAAAAAATAAGTTTGACTACTTGATCATCCAAATATGATACCCATTGAAAAAGTTTCATTTCACCGAAATGGCCGAAATAGGCCTTGCATAGCCATTTCCTTATAAGTGCTCAAAATTATCCTTCAAAAGTCTGATATGAATCTTTGAATGCAATGCCTCATACGACACATCAATAAAATGTCCAATATAGTCATACTGTCTGATAAAAGTTTCCCAAATAATAATAATTATAATATTATTATTAAAAACAAACAATTTGTGTCATTAAACCTCAATTATGGGACAAATATTTTCCGAAGAAGCCTCAAAAGGTCCACGTCAAAGCAATAGTTGTGTGGTCATAGAGGACATGCAAAATATACCCTAATAAAGAATGTTATAGGGGTTTTAATAAAGTCCCTAGTCCAAACCACCCTGGACCAAACCAAACCGACCATTCTTTCTTGAAACACCAGCTGCTGTGATGGCTCTACTACCATCTACCGCAGCTCCATCATCCAACTCTGCACCAGACTGCACCACCTCCGCACCAGACTGCACCACCTCCATCAGAGCCAACATCAGTGAAACCAGTGTTGGAAAAAATCCAAAAACCACAATGGTCACTCTGGTGGTCCAAAACAGGATCTGGGACAAGATATGTGATCCTCAGGAAAAGACCTACACTATGACACCATTCGTTCAAAGGATTTTCAACATTTTAACATGTCAATGAATTTTTAAAGCATCTTATCACCTCCCCAACACCTCTAACACCCGAAACATGATACAAAGCATAGATCATGGCTTATATGTTCTAGAGATTCACAAACATATGCTTTGATCCTTCATTCCGTGATGATTTGGTGAGGTGAAAAGTTAGTGGATGATGAATTCATAGAAAGGGAAATCGAAAATTTTAACAGACATCAAAAATTGTTTTTTCAATCATATGAAAAGGATTCTAAAGAAGAAAAAACAAAGGGAAAGGATTTATAAAGACCAAATATATAAGAGGGGGATTCAGAATCAGAAATAGTAATCCAACCATGAATACAATTTTGTTGATGTGTCTCGGGTGCTTAGATCTAGCAGCGCCTGAATTTTCATCTTGATCTGATGATGTTCGGATGTCGAATTTCCTTCATCCAAAGATTCATCATCCTTGAGACAAATGATCTAAACTTGACTCATTCCTATATCCACATATTTATTGAAAACATTCACTGGACCAGAAATCAGAATCTCTTGTGCCCTCTCAACTAAGGTCACCCATAAGGAATACACCATGCAGTGAACTCAACAGCCATCTCAAATTTCAAATATGTGTCCCCATTTAATAGTTATTAAAGTATTGTTATAAGTAAAACAATTTAAATTAACTATTTTATTTAAATATTTTCCCTCTTGGACACTTTTTTATATTTGGCTTATGCCGATAAAACATATACCCCACCTAGATTAAATGGCACGCTCCAGACTCAACCATGTACTCGAATTCCTGATCTCTATTTCTATTTGAGATTTATTTGGGTTTGATCTATTAAATGAATGAATTAATTAATTAATTCATCCATTTTATGAACCAAAAAGGAATGAGGGGTCGGTATGTCACACGCCAACATATTTTCTGTCACTCCATGGTTAAACTCCACATTATATACCCAACCATGGTCTCATATTTTTTATCAGATCCACCATTTAAGAGATATACTATTTTCATTGCGGGAGTAGTAGAAAACACGTAAAATATTTGTATAATATTTTCTAGGTTCACCTAGATTCATAATTTCACATCGTCTCAGCACCAAGCCTTAAAAATATTTGTACTAATATTAACAATCCTTACAAGGAAAAAACTAAGCCTCCACATCATTCTCTACATCATGATTTTCTTCCCCGATAAGAAAAACTAGGAAAAACAACCCTAGATATTGATCTCACATTTGCCTCTCCGATTACAAATAAAATTGAAATATCACCATGCTGGAACAACACACAACCCAAAGGGATGGTCTGTAATCCGAGATCCTTCTCCTTTCAATGAAATGTATAGGAGAACACATGTATCTTCTCAGTTGTGACATGTGGAAGACGTTGTGTGACCACTCTAACTATTTGGGGGTAGCTAAATGATATAGGCAACCTAACCCTCTCTTGAACATTTCTAAATTGACAAAATAAACGAGGGGGATATTTTACATCCCCAACTGAACATCAACATTCCACGTCACAACTAGAATCATGGTTTGTCCGTAGAATAGGGTCTCATGATTCCCTACTTTAATATACTCACGTAGTGAAATAACCAAGGATTTTTGGTCACATAAGATTTAACCATAAATGCAACACAACTGAGACTCTCTAAAAATCTCAAGAAGAAAAAAAGTCAACACCATTGATTGATGAAAATTTTTACCCTCCTACTCCACTAGGGTCAGCTGTAGGGATGCTAACAGATACGAAACATCCCACACCTTGTGAGACTAAGAGTTCCTGCTAAGGGAAACTACTATAATCATGACACTTTAGAGATCATAGACTACCTCAATTTCATATTCCTTTATCAACTTCTAATATCACCGCTACATCATGTTCACGTTTCCCTAGGTTAAGATGTACTTGAGACACTGGTGGTTTAAGAAAACCACAAAGTGATCTCCCAGAAAGTAGTGTCTCGACATTCTCAAGGTGAAGAATACAACTTCCAGCACCACATAGTGAGTCTCATAGTTCTTTTTATCGGGTTTCCATCACCTTGACATGTAATTGATAATAGTGTCAAGATTTATGTTTAGCACACATATTCCAAATGAACAGGTAAGTTGAGAAAACTCATCTAACTCCAAGAGGCTAGACAAACAATTCATGTGTCATACCCCATGCATATTTTTCTCTCTTTGAAGGTGAGTAATCCCCAAAAAATGCAATATTACTAATAAACTAGTGACACCTCATGAAATGGGAGGTCAAATAGAAATACTTCACTATAAAATCCACGACCATCTCGAAAACTCCACAACACAACCCCTCCATGAATGTACAAGTTTGAGGGATTCAACCACCACACCTCGATACTATCCTCTTTTGGTGGAACTAAATATCCCTCATGGTTTTTATCATGTCATAAAAATGATTCTCAGTGGGGGATGAAACCCACTTTATTGTGAATTAAATGGTCTATCGAACGACACTAACACAAGGTTACACTGACACCCTGTGTCACCCTCAGTAAATCCTGATAAAAGAAGTTGGAATAAACGAGTACCAAATGTAGCGTCTCACATGTTCTACTGAAAAAGGATGAAAATACACAGAGAATTAATCTTATCATCTCATGAATTGTTGGATTATAGAAATCCATAACATGCAGCTTCCCACATCCCCAACCACTAGCACTTTGAGCTAGATGTAGGCTACATAGTGGTGGTTGAAGGATATCACAACGTCGTCCACCAACCAATGTTCTTCATTAAATTTTACCATCACTTCCTCCTTAAGGACAAACTTATCACCACCTGGGAGATCCTTGATAATAACATTTAATTTTTTATTGTGGTGCGTCTACCAACATCCTAGATATCTCAAAAGATTTGGTCATGTAGTCTTGTGCGACATGACCTCATCCATCATAATAATAGCACAATCCCTCCTTGGGCTCTCCTGATGCTCTACATTGTCCCTGGCCCTATGTGTTAGTCTTATCAAGGGGAGGCCTCCAACTTTGAGGGCCTTCCAACTAACGTATTCTAGATAAGGAATAAATCCCATCTCAATTTCATCCACTACCAAAATTATCCAACTATCACCCCTCTAACAGAAGGACCTTTTTCACAAATTCCTTTTACAACAGCCCAATATAGGCGAGGATTCAAAAAATCACTACACTGTTGAAAATATCCTCTACGAAGAACTTTCTCAAACATAAAATCCTAGAAGTTACATTCATAGACCACATACAAAGAGTTCCATGTATGGTCTAGGAACCTTCTAAGATAATCAACCATCACCATCCCTCCCTCTTGAACCACCAGTAGCTCATGAAACAAACTGAAGCATTAGAAATAGGGGTATTACTCATCACAAAACCATTTCTAAAAGTCATCCGATGAGAGTACAGACTCATCTTGCATCTTAGTATCCAAGATATTCCAATGATAAGCTATTCTGTGGAAGAAAGACTTTCTACCAAAGCCACCATTTGATCAGTCAGTGTCCAAACAATCCTAAAGAGGTGAACCACCGACTCTAGCCAAACCTCCCATTCCTAAGGGTATGGATAACTATGGAACCTCAGTGGTCTATGATGCTATAATTCATGAAGTGTTCTTAGCCTACACTCATCATCGTCCTTTTTAACTGGTACTAATTGTTACTCCATAGGTGGAGGTGTAGCTTCCAACCTTCTAGGAGAAAGGGGAATTAGAAGATGGATTCTGAACTGAGGCATCATCGCTCAAAAAATCATCATCACAAAACAAATCTATTATCCTTGTAGGATATCATTGCTGAGGCATCAAGAATCCGATAAAGCAGTACCATGATAAAATGATCTTATATGTATATATCAACAATGGTGGGGGGAAAATATAAGAAGGAGAGTCCAAGGCTCAATCCAATATGATGCATGTCCCATTGTTTGTGGCAAAAAATGTATCGGTACGTAGAGTCAACAAATAGGTAATCAGGGTTCTAGGGATTGGCTACATCGGCCACCAACCCATCAATAGACTCCCTTGTTTGAGATTCGCACTTGAAACACATTGGCACTATTGTCATAAAACCTAACAATCCCTTTTTTTGGGATCATCCAAACAACATCCCAAGGAACGAACCATATTTGGTACATCATTGTCAAAACTCGAGACATTACAGGGCTTGAGTCATAACTACCACAAGCCCACCTTCGTAGGTAAGTGGTGGTAAATAGTTTTGAAGTCATAAAAACCTTGAGGAGCCACATTCTTGAGTACCTGTACACACAAACACAACCAACTCCATGAAAATATCAAATTGAAAAGAAAACACGATACAACACTACTATATAAATACTATAAATATACATTGATCTATAAAAAATAAATGTTTTTAAAAAATTTCTACTGAAAGTGAGGGGGGAAAATACATGCGAAACAAGGAAATTGACACAACCCGAAATTAGTTGGAAAAGTAAAACAGCTGAGAGACCCCTGCTCTTGGATCCAGAGCTAGGACCAAAGCACACAGTCTAAGAACCCTATATCCCCATGATCCATTGAATTCACGATAAACTATTCCTTCAACTTCCAGGGCATACCCATTGTATGAAAATCACAATATGGGGTGAGTCTATAAAACACATATTAGGATTCCCCAAAGGCTCATGGGAGCAGTAAGTGACGTACTGAAGAAATAAGAACTAAATAGAACAAGGTAAAGTAAAATATTATAGCACAACCATAATAGAGAATGAAGTAAACACATCCAAATACAAGGAGGTAGAGATAGTGATAAGATGAAATTATCATCACGTATTTTCTACCTATAGTATGAGGGTTAATTCTTCAAACCCTGAGAATATATACACGGAAAGAACCTGTCATAACATGCATGTCTACAACTAACCTATATGGAGAGTAAATAAAAACCAAAGGAGTGGGTAAAAAAATTATATATATATATATCTGTGTGTGTGTGTGGGTGTGCTCAACAAAATAATCCCAAATGAGAGACCAATGGGTTCTCTATATCACTAGATCATATTAAGAAAAGAGTCACCAATAGTTCTATAAGTAAACACCAATGATTCCCAACATCATACACATCTTCCTTGATCTTCATGTTAAAGGGGCTCAATCACCATACCTTGATACTATCCATTTTGGGTAGGTCGGTCTCACCTACACTATATGAGGTCTCATCACAAGGATGCATCTTGGTAGGAAAAGCACCTCTCTTTCATGAGAGTCCAAAGTCACATGAAGAATGTCTCTTCACTATGTCGCATATTCGATAGATCATGTCACAAAATTGTGAACCCACTACCACGCCCCGCAGGAGGGAATGATCAGAATCTTCATTGGTAAACCCACTGCCCAGCTTTGCTAGAGGGTATGCTCAGAAAAGACATCAACAAACCCACTACCCATCACAACTGGTGGGTATCCAGAATGAGTAATCAATGAATGAAACTACCCATCCTTGCTAGAGGGTAATCCATTAATAAATAACTATCAAATTTCACTACCTATCCCCACATGAGGATAATCCTTGAAAGTGTAAATGGTGAATGGAACATCCAGCCTTTCTTGAGGGTTATCCCCAAAGATAATGACAAACACCCCTACCCAACCTCACTGATGTGTGATCCTGAATGAGAATGAAAAAATCCACTACCTAGAATCACTAGAGGATAATCCCTAAAAGTGAAGATATAATGCCACTACCCAGTCCCACCAAAGGTTTATTTGAGATTTCTCGGGTGATTCTGAAAACATCACTGCCATCATTATCATCTTCAAGTATTTCCTCAGATAGGTGTTGCACCCAAAACCTTGATTGTTTCCTCAGAAAGGCATAACACTCAAAAAATATCACATCGTACCTCAAAATCCACTATCAAGTGCACCACTGTGCTCTACGTGAAGAAAGACTCAGGATAGGCTACTCACATGACAAAACACTAAGTTCAAAAAAAATATAGGTGAGGGAGAATATCTTAAAGTGGTACATGACACATGTGTGGGCCACAAGACATGTTACTACACCTCATCACCTAGTCGTGTACCTAGACATACGAGGTTACTAAACTGTGAACTAGTACCCACAAGGCATGTCAGTGTACTCCGAGAGCACATCAAACATCTTGACAAAAGGCAAATGAATTCACATTGCTCGTTGTTGATCCAAAGAGTGAAAATGTAATTTTACTGACTTTCCACTTTAAAATAGCCTTGATTAACCAATAAGATCACACTATTGCGATCTATGTGGAAAATTCCACATGATTGAAAATTCATTCGCCCGAAATGGATTCACACTGAAGAAGTTAAAATCCACTATGCTATGCAGAAATGGTGCCCCAAATTTCCTACGCCATGATCCCAAAGCACCTCATAGGAATTATCCCATTATGATTCCCTCAGAAAAACACACAAGATCATCTATTTATACATCTAAAATGGAAAAACAGTGATATGTGAATTATTCATAAAAACACCAGATCTGTTCTCATTCACTATCGATATTGATAAGGTTCCACACATCCAAATGGATCTCTCCATTGTGATCCTTGGGCAGAAACTTTCAAGGTGGACTATTCATGTTCCGTAAATGGAATTCCAATGCAAAAGTTGTAATATGGTACATTACACTCAAAAGTCATACTGTGGGGATCATTCCTTAGCCTTGAATTTAGTCTCGTAGACAATTACATTTTTATATCCCAAGGAAAAACACATAAGATTGACTACTCGATCTTCCAAAATGGATACATGTTGAAAAAGTCAAATTTCACAAAAAATTCCTGAAACGGGCTTCGGAGATCCCACAACCCAATTTTTGTCTAATCACCTGAAATTATCCTTTAAAATTAAAATTTCACTCCAGGGTTTCAATTCCTAAAACGACATGTCAATCAGACATCATACACAGAAGTACAGTCTGATACAAGATTCCCAAAAAATAATAGTTATATTATTATTAAATACAGAAGGTTTGTTTCTCCGAACCTCGATCATAGGAAAAATAGTTTATCAAGAAACCTCAAATGGTCTACCTAGTGTCATGGGTCACATTTCCATAGACGAAACACAAATCATACCCTTGGAAAGATTGTTATGGGGATTCTAACAAAACCCTCAATCCAAACTGGCCTTGACCAACCAAAAACGGCTGAAAAAACTTTTACTGCCTGCCGCTACAATGGATCTACCATTGTCTACCACAGATTTGATGTTCTTCTCCATATCGGACTACACCACCTCTATTTTAGCTTCGCTCACCAGAACTCTTGCCAGAAAACATTCGTGGACCACCATGGTCACTACCGTGGTCAAAAACGTGATCCACGACCAGATCTACTATCCTCAGGACCTGACCTACATTGTGACGACATGTGTTCAAATTATTGTCAATATATTAATGTGATTAATAGTTTCTAGAACTTTTTATCACTGCTGCATCTCCCCCAGCTCATGAAACATGAGTCCAAAAATTGATAGGGGTCCCTCTAGTTGAGAGCTTCACAAACATATTCCTTTCTCCTCGATTCATCCATGATTAAGTTAGGTGAAATGTTGGTAGCTGAAGAACGTGAAGAACATGAAGAATCGGAAATCAAATATATAAACAGATGATGATTTTTTTTGTTCAGACATCTACAAAGGATTAAAAATAAGCAAAAACAAATAGAATGGGTTTTTGATGCTAAAATATTTAAAAGGGGTCTATATAATCCAAAATACAAATCTTACCTCGAATCTAGGTCAATTGTTGCTTCTATTCTGTTCTGATCTATCGGTGACTAATGTTTATTCTTGATCTTATTATTTTTGGACATCAAATTTCTATCATTTAGAGATCCTCCATCCATGTGAGAAATAATCCAACACTGGTTCATTACTCTAACATCATATTTATAGGAAAATGCCAACGAATGCGTAATCTGAATCTTTTATTCCCTCTCAACTGAGGTCACCCCTCAGGTAAACAACATGCAACAACACCCACAGTGGTCCCCAATATTCAATCCGAGTCCTCGTTTGGATATAATTCAATATAGAATTTAAAATAAAAATAATTTAGTTTAATTATTTTATTTATGGTTTTTCCCTCCATGAAACTTTTTTATAGGAGTCTTGTGCCAAAAAAACTTATAACCCTCATAAGGTAAACATATCAATCTGAACACAACCATTGGCTCATATTTCCAATTTGAGTTACCATTTGAGTGTTATTTTGGTTTGAGCTGGTAAATGAATGAATTAATAAATTCATTCATCCATGTAACATTAATCAAATGAGTGAGGGGTCCGAACGTCATGCAACAACATGCCTAGGGTAAACATCATGTTCTAGAGAAAATTTCGGTCTCAAATTTAAAATCTATTCAACCATTTAATAGATATACTATTTCTATTGCATGAATAGTATAAAAACACTTATTATTTTTGTTTAATTTATTTTGGGAACATCGGGCCTCAGAATTGCATTTCGTCCTAGCACCAAGCTCCTAAAATATATATAGTACTATGAAAAAGTATTAAAACAAAAAAATTAGAACTCTACGAGGATTCTTTCCATCGTTGAATAAATTTTCAGAAATAGACACATTAGATTTCATTTTCTTAATTTTTTTAGTTGGACCCTATTTCTAATTGGAAAAGGGAATGACGTTGTTTGTTTCAGGTTCAAACAATCCAATCAGTTTCTAATAGGTTTATTCATAGAACCGAAAACATCCAATGAGTCAATATCCATTTGTACCTACTTTCCAAAGGAAGGTGCTCATTAGTTGTGGACTGATGAGACTTAAAAATTTTCATTGGTTGAGATTATGGGAGGTTTGAATCAGGACATCGTTTTTGGGAGAATTATTGTCTACTCTGGAAGTCTCTTATAGATTAGAGATATGTTCATGAATAATTATTAATTTACCAAGTATGAAAATGATCTTTCCTTTAGATTTGACAATCAATGATTGATATGTATGAGATTTAGAGAATCTTTTATTTGTATTTTAGGTTCTTTATCGATAGAGAATCATCCGTATTTATTAGAGATTTTTAGTCAATGGTATCCTTCAACACATTATATAGAAATCTCTTGGTCATTATGAATACCATACTGGTTTTAAAGCCACTCAATGGTATACTTAAAGTTTATTTCCGTTCAGAAATATAGGGATTATTTCAGAGTTTGGATCGTACCAACAGATGGGCTACCAACGTATCATTGTTGAAAAAAAAAGAATCAGAACCCATGTAGTTTGAGTGACAAAGTATGAGTATTATTCATTATTAATGGCTCAAAAAGAGATTACATAATTACTTTTACACTCTAAGCTCACGTGAGTCATGCTCGGTGTGAGAAACAAGAGGTATTAGTAAAACCTGACAATAGTTCCATGAAAGATGAAATGATAAGAAATGATATGGGGCTTACATATGTATGACTTCCCAAGTAAATGAAGATATTGTCTTTTTAGAAAATAAGCCCAAGAGTAGGGTCCATAAAGGTGTTTGTAATTTCTGAAGATCTGGGATTTTATCCCGAGACATACTCCTGAAAAGGAAGCTGAAATTTTAGAGGGACTTATGATTGGGTTTTATTCTTGATAAGGAAGAACAAATAAAAAGAAATTAAGACCGGAGATTACTCCGGAAAAGGAGGACCAAGTTAATAGGTCTTGAGACTTGGGGCATACTCTTAAGAAGGATGCCCAGATTAAGGAACATGGGGCTTACTCCTAATAAGGATGCCCAGATTAGGGAACGTGGGGCTTACTCCTAAGGAGGATGCCTAGATTATGGAACATGGGGCTTATTCCTAAAGAGGATTCCCATATTAGGAACTTGGGGCTTACTCCTTATGAGGATGCCTAGATTAAAGATCTTCTCATCTTCAAGTATGAGGTTGAATGAAAGAAATATCTAAACTTTTCGACATAAATTTATGTAAATCACAATTTTTTAAGAGATGTTCCACAAAATTATTTTCAGATAAGGAAGCCTACAAATGAACCATGCCACAAATGTCTTTAAAGATGATTTTGAAGGATAAATCTTGAATAGGAGAGGTTAATTTGAATAAAGGAAGTGAATGGGATGGAGGTGCGCAAGTCCTGGTCATACAAGTATACTTGCGTGACATAAGTTCACTTGGGTGACAAAGAACCTGTGAAGTGATACTTGGGAAACATTGAGTTGGAGCCCTTAGTATCATCCCTAGAGGCTTTCAGATAGGTGGCGTGCAAGTGTCCTTGAGAGGGAAAGGTGGCTCGCATGTTTCTTCACTTCCCTTCAGGGGTGGACACCTAGGAACATGAGTATTGATGACTTCCAATACATAGTCCTTATTCTTCCTCTTCAGAACTTCCATTCTAGGTAAATAATTACCTTTGAAGTGTTCGGAATACTTCATATGGGGACTTGGGTGATGAGAACTTAAATATGAGTTTTGGATTTTTCTTCCATGAAATGGGGGGCCCACAGGGTGTATTTATAGGCCACCTGAGGTTGGAATAAATTTCACATAGGGTGCGCAGGTGACCTGCTCGCCCAAGGCTAGCACACAGGTATACTTACGTGCCTTAAATGCCTTTGCAATATTCTTGATTAATCTTCCCTCTTCATTACTCGAGGTATTCCCTTTAGTAAATCTCTGGACTCTGTGAGAGAGTGGAGAGTCAACAAAATTCCCCCCTTAGAGTTGGATCCAAAAAAGGAAAGAGGATTTGAATCTAAGGTAATGGAGAAAACCAAGGATTTTGGGTGCACAGCGTTTGAGCGCACAGGTATCAACATGAAGGTGTGTGGTGCACAGGTTACAGCATGCAGTGGTACTACTTCGCCTATAAATATGCAGTCATCACTTTGTGAAAAGCACCTGGCTTCAAACGCTTCTGAGCTCTTGGAACGCAAGTAGCTTGGCTTTCAATCGTTTGTACTTCTGTTCATTGCGTCACCCTTCTGTAGTCTGTTTCTAACTTGCGCACCAGTACTAGAGCGGTAAAACATTCATGACCAACTTAGACTTGTGCACCATGATTAAACTTGCACGCCTTAATGCCTTAGACATTTTTTCAATTTCTTCCAAAATTTAATGAAAAACCAACTTACTTAAAAGTTAATTATTTGATCTTTGTGTAGATTCAATGTCTCCCAAATGAATAGGATCTGTTGATGAGATTTCTTTCAAGAGAATTGATGATAGGATGAACATCGTTGTCCACAATTACTATGATATCTGCTACAGGACTCTCCCAGATTTTTCCAAGTACCTGAAGAAGTATCATGTCAATTTCCCAAAAATCATTTACTTGCCTTTATATGGCCATGGTAATCTTTAAGGAGTCAATGTTCTAGGTGAAAATAACTATAGAATCGAGATGCAATAGCACTTCTACCCCTCTATTTCGATTATGATGCACATTAAGAGCAGCAAAAATGGTGTAAATATTAAAATTTTTCCTCCATTCCATTTCCTTGTAGATATGAATATGGAAAACTCATTGGCTGATATGTTCTCCGCTATCGGTTGGTGGAGAGAAGATTATCATGACATTATAACAATATATGAAAATAGTAATCTCTCCAAATGGATCGTTACTTCTAATTCTCCATTCTCAAATCCATGTATCCATCTTCCAAGTATCTTGGAAAGAAACAGAGTCACTATTTGATCAACAAAAAATTTTCTCAAACAGCACTCAAGAACTTTCTTTTATAGTTGTTCCACGAAGAGCTGGTATCACTGCGTCTCTTACTGCATCTAGTTGGATGAATGAATTCTTAGTGGTTGCTGATGAAGCTTGAGATGACATAAATCAAATGAAGATTTATGTTGAAAGCCTCTTCTAATTCTTGAAAAGGAGAAGAGACACCTGTCTGTGGATGTATTTCTAACTCTTGTGCATCAACGAAAAACACTTTCATCTTCAATCATTTGTACCTACATTCTCTTGCTACATGCTTTAATTAATTTTACCTAATCCAATGGGCCTAGTAAGTATAGTTCTCTTTTTTCTAGGGTGATACAAACAACCCCACAAACATTGCATCTTTTGATGCTCAATATTGCCTAAATCATAAAATATGTACGTTTAGCGGGTTGGGACTCAAATTCTATTTAGAGTACCCTTTATAGGTTTCCAATTTAATGTCTACCCTGTATTTTGTTGGCAGTTTAAAGTCATGCATGTCAGACATAAAAAGGCTAATGTTTAATGGTCGAATAGCTTTGACTGATTGGATTAAAAATTGAATCAATTCCTTGATAATTTGTTTGAAAACATATTACCACATTAAACTATGGGGAAAACATGTAAACTATGACTTAAGAAATTTTAAATCTGAGGGATGATATGAAAAAAGTGTTGAAAGGCATTAGTGGAAGTATTTTCTAAGAGTGAAGTTACAAATATTTGACAAAACCGTTAGGGGGTTGAATTATGTCATGCCACGTAATGGCATTGGCTTCATAGTCAAATAATATCATCTTTTGGCTGATAGTTCCATTATGTAGACTACTTATGCAAGGCCACCTGGGGGCACGTGCTATAGGGTCAGGCAAAATAAATCTAAAAAATTTTACTTTTCTATTACTAAAAAGCCAATGGAAGATTATGGAGATTCAAATTTTCCAAAGCATATAGTTTATTGTAGGAGAGAGGTACATGAATATAAAGAGGATATTCCCAATTAAGATTGTCAAAAAATTGGATGAATGTCACTTTTGCCAAGGTCTGACGCAAATGTAAGGAAGGGAAATATTAACCAGAGACTTGAATACTGTCAGATTATAAAACAGAATATGGGACAAATATGTTAATGATAGCAATAATTTTGTGGATCCCTATATATGTTCATTAAGAACAATAAAGAAAAAATAGGTTTTCCTCCCAAGAATGAAATTACCACTATTTGATGAACCCGTTAGAGGGTTGAATTATGCAGGTCCACTTAATGGAATTGGCTACATAGTCAAATAATTGCTCCTTTTGGCTGACAGGTCTGTTATGTAGAAAACTTATGCATGGCCGCCTAAGGGAACGTGCTGCATAGTCAGACAAAAGAATTCCCTGGTATCAGAAATTTTGTGACCAGAAGACCTAAAAAGGGTTATGGAGATCTGAATGTATTTAAGGTCAGGTGTATGACACATCAAAATGGGTATTTTCCAATGCATGAATGATATACACAGACCAATGCTAATAATAATCATGTTGTTGTTGGGTCCTGAATTGAGGTGTTGGACTTCACTACGTATCCCATAAGGATGGGAAACAAGCCATACATAGTTAATGAAATATATTTTAACATCATGTGGGATGAGAGTGTAGGAGATCTTAGTTTAGGGTCATAGAGCACGTACCATAATGAGGAATACACATTGTGTGTTTTATAAACCTGATGTGATTGAAGACCAAGGTTTTCATACCACATTCAATTTTTCACAGGGGGACTTTTTAGCCAAGGGATTGGAAGTGGAATATGGGGTTAGGCCCAAAGCATTGGGGATGGATTCGAGGGATGGTTGAACGTTACATTGTATCCCATAAGGATGGGAATCAAGCCACACATAGTTCATCAAATACCCTATGTACAGATTTGGTTCGTCAAAGTAAAGAGTGAAAGGGGACTTTAGTGAAATGATGGTTTGACCCAAGATTAAAGGTTAGAGAATTTCCATGTATGCATGTAGTCCTT
Organism: Viscum album; assembly: GCA_963277665.1. Lineage (NCBI taxonomy): Eukaryota > Viridiplantae > Streptophyta > Magnoliopsida > Santalales > Viscaceae > Viscum > Viscum album. The sequence continues at coordinate 1,226,321,889 of OY728159.1, forward strand.
GTAATAAGATGTGGTTGGAGATCAATGTCAATAATGATTCCCTCTTAGGTGAGGGTGTCAAAGACTGTGGTAGTTTATTGTCATACAGGACAAAAGTATGAATAGTTTAGGGTCATATGCATGGATCAGTGGAGGTGAACCAATGTGAAGATATTGGTTTTGGGCTTGAACCTCAGTAGATTGCCTGCGTACCTAGCCTAGAAGATAAGGATCAAAGTCCTCATAGTTCAATTAATAGTGAATTGGTGATCACGATGTACAAGAGGAAAACCCGATGATGGTGTTGGGACTTACGCGTGGTTAGCGTCCTAGAGAGGGTATTATGGTTGATGTTTACTCTAAGCTCATGTGAGTCATAATCAGTATGAGAAACAAGAGGTAGAAACAACCCTAACAATGCACAGTTTAACATCATGCTGGAAAATGAAGGTGTTGTGCAGTTTAAAGTCTTGCAGTAAGGACAATGGAGGGGACTATACAGTTTAATGTCATGCAGTATGGATAATGGTGGGGACTATGCAGATTAATGTCATTATTTAAGGACAATGGTGAGGACTATGTATTTTAATGTCATTCAATAAGGACAATGGTGAGGACTATGTAGTTTAATTTCATGCAATGAGGACAATGTTGAGGACTATGCAGTTTAATGTCATGTAGTAATGACAATGGTGTATTTTTGTTACACAAAATACTTCTTCGTAAATCTAGCATTGGTTGGAGTCAGGATGAGTTCTGCATCCATTTGGATTAAAGAATAACCGCCATTGTAGTAGACCATATATATTGAATAAGGTCCTTCCCACTTTGTCTCAATATAGGAGGTTTCTTTCCTGGTATCATTGGAGTTATGAGTACCAATACCAATTCTCCTTGAATGAATGAATGAAGAAGAACTTTTTTCTTGAAAGCCAGTGCTATTCGATTTTGATAGACTTCTAAGTGGTGCAAGGTGCACAATATATTTTCATCTCATCGTTCCAATTAAAACAATATCTTTTCAGATTGTTCATCTGTTGATGAAAGATCCCAAATGGCTACTCTGAGTGAAGGTAATTGAACTTCAGTGGGAAATACTACTTCTATTCCATATACCAATGAATATGGAGTTGACCACGTAGTAGTGCGGGTGGTGGTTTGATAATCCCATAAAGCATGAAAACAATTATCAGGCCACGATTTCTTATCATTATCCACCATCTTTTGAAATATTTTTTAAAGAGCCTTATTGAAGGATTATATTTGGCCATTGGCCACTGCATGATACTGAGATGAATGGTTGGATTTGGTGTTCAATTCTTGATACAACTTCCTTACCTCAGATGAACAGAAGTTGGTGCCATTGTTTGTCAATATGGTATGAGGGACACCAAATCTGGTAATGAGGTTAGACTTGATGAAGCTAACAATACTTTTAGAAATAACTTCTTTGAGAGGTATTACCTCTGCCCATTTAGAAAATAAGTCAGCAGTAGTAAGAATATACTTAAATAGTTTGGATATAGCCGAAGGGTAAGGTCCTACTACATCCATTCTCCATGTGGAAATGGCCATGTGTATTTAGCTGTAAGGTGAAACTATGGGAGTTGATGAATGAAATTGGAATATACTTGGAAAGAATTACACTTCTTAGTGAAATCAACACAATATTGTATCATTGAAGGCCAAAAGTATCCAAGCCTTCATATTTGATCAGACAGTTTATGTCCAGACTTGTGGGCACCTAAGACTCATGCATGTACTTATTTCATTACAGCCATTGTCTCTTCACTATCAATATATATAAAGATAATTCCATCAAAACCTCACTTGTAGAGAATTTTTTCTAGGTGTTCTGGGCTATCAAAATGAGTAAAATTGACCACACATCGCGAGACTTGTTCTTTCTCGGCTCTATCATGTGGGAGTGTTCCATTTTGAAGTTATTCCCTAATAGGTGTCATCTATCCTGTAGTATGACCATATGGTTCAGAAATGGGACAAATTTCATTGATTTCCTCTATTCTGATTTGAACATAAGGTGAAATTGTATGGCGGTGGGAAATATTGTTGATTTTTTCTTCCCAATTTGGATCTTCCAGAGCTGTGTCTGCAATAGCCAGTTAACAATCTTGATCATTTTGTGATCGCGGGACATAAGAATATTTCAATTCTAAAGGAAATTCCACCATTAACTCTATGATGTAATCATACAAAGGGATTAACTCTTCTTTTCTGATTTCCTAATCCGCATTGACTTGTTTGATTTCCAGGTCTGAATCACCTTTCACCTTTTAGTGATTCACCTGTTCCTGAAGCGCTAACACCAATCCTACGATTAGAGCTTGATATTCTGCTTCATTTTTATTACCGCCTTCCAACAATAAGAAGGAATAGGGTAGCACTGCCTTTTTGGGTAAATAAGTACATTTCCCAACCCAACATTGTTGAATTTAGGATCTTCCATTTTCTTCTCTGTTGGACTTCTGGAAGAACCATCAATGTTTCTTTTCCAAGTTTGATGAATATCTTGAATAGATAGGACATCCTCATTAGGATGTTCAATATCTGAAGATGTATCTTCTACTGGAGGGTGTTCAGCAAGGAAATCAACCAGATCTTGGCCCTTTATTGCATTTTGAGACACATACTGGATATCAAACTGCTGCAAAAGAAATTCCTACCTTGCCTGTCATCCTGTAAGAATTGGACGAATAAGGATAATATTGAGCGGTTAATTACGAGATACCAATTAGACCTCATGATGTTGTAGGTTGTTTCTTAATTTTTTAACTACAATGATTAATTCTAGGCATCACTTTTCAATACATTAATATTGATTTTCTACCTCAAGAATAGTCTGACTGAGATAGTAAAGGATGTTTTCATTCCTAGCATCATTCTTTTCGGCAAGGAAGGCATGCAATGATCGCTCTAAAGCTGTCACATAAAGAATAAGTGTTCTTCCTTCCACAAGTGGCATTAATACCAGTTGAATCAAGAGATATTTTTTGATAATATTTATTTCCTATTGACATTCTTCGGCCCACTGTTATGTGACTCCCTTCTTCATTAATTTGTTGAAGGGTAAACATTTTCCTTCTAGATTGGCAATGAAACGCCAAATATAGGCCAAGAGTCCGGGAAGTCCTCTCAATTCCTTCAAATTTCTAGGAGGAGACATACCAAGGTTTGATTTTGTCTTCATAGGATCGACTTTGATACCCCAATGGTGTACAACAAAATTGAGAAATTTTCCTGAGGTTACCCTAAAAGCACATTTCAAGGGGTTCATCTTCAAATTATATTGTCAATGTTTGTGGAATATGATTTCCAAATAAGCCAAGTGATTAGAAAATTTCATGGATTTTACTACCAAATCATCCACATAAAATTCAAAACATTTCCCGAAAAAGGATTTGAAGATACGGTGCATGGCACGTTGATATGTTGCACCTGCATTATTCAGGCCAAAGGGAATTACCCGATAGAAAAACACACCTTGAAGGGATCTAAAGGCTATATATTCTTTATCTTATAGAGCCATTTGGATTTGATTATACCCAAAATATGCAACCATGATGGAAAGTGTTTCATAGACAGCTATTGCATCTATTAAGAGTTCTGTGATCGGAACTAGAAAACCATCCTTGGGAAAATGTTGATTAAGATCTCTGAAATCAATGAAAACTATAATTTGCCCATTCTTCCTTTTCACAGGGACAATATTCTCCCGCCATTTGGGATATTGAACTTCTCAGAAAAAATTATCCTTGATAAACTTATCCAACTCAACTTCAATTTTAGAGGCATAAGTTGGGTGTGTTCTTCATGCGGCTTGCTTGAATCCTCAATGTTCTTCTGGCAAACCCAAATTATGGGTAGAAACATCTGGATCGATCCCGGGAATTTCTATATAATTCCATGAAAATATTCTATATTTTTTTTAAAATGATATATACATTTCTTGCTCTTCAAGATTCATGGCCCCACTAATTAAAGTGGGGTGTTGATATTCTTTTGTACCCAGATTTATTTCTCTGAGTTCATCCATAGTGGAAGAGGTACCTTCTTCAAATGTTGGAGGAGCATCCCTGATATATTCCTCTTATTCTTATTAAGTATGTGTTACTTATTTTGTTTCTATGTGCATAGTAGATAATGAAGCATAATTTACTTGATCAGGAGAGAAGTTAAAATTTGAATATCTTGAAGAAGAAGCTACCATTGTTGATCCTATTAATGATGAAGGGTCTTCCTTGGGTAATAAAGGGGAGATGATAGATTGAGAATCAACATCATCATTCATCTCTGATATTGCTATAACTTCTTCTGGCCCGGTTGATGAAGTATAGAATTGTTGGATTTCAGCGGATGAAATGAAGACATCTCCATTTGAGCTTTCATCATTTCTCCGTGAATCAACAACCTCTACCATGATTTCTAGATTGGTTGATGTAATTGACATTGTGGAAGTTTCCATAAGAGTATTTGGATTTCGGTCTATCCTATCAATCTGACTGATAGGCAACACATTATCTGTACTCTCATGTATGAACGGGTTTACTGGAATCTTTTCCAAACCATATAGAGCATTAATTTTCGTAACCTCCTTTCTCATGGATATCTCTTTTACCTCCATGTGATAGAATTATTCCTCAATTTATTGAGATTATCATGTTTTGAATGGGGCTTTATCACCATAGAATGTCCCAATTTGACCATTGAAACAATATTTAAGACATTGATGGTATGATAAAGGGATAGTCACATTTTTATGTAGACAAGGTCTTCCAATAAAAATGTTGAAGGTTGTGTCATGACGAACACCCATGAAATATGAATTGGATACAAGGTATCCAAACTAAGTTCTGAGTTTAAGCTCTCCTAGAGGTTCTTGGTCATTTTTATTATATCACTGCAACATCAAAGTAGAAGGAGATAAATCAGATTCAGTGAGGCCCAATCGATGAAGTTTACAAATAGGGATGAGGGTGAATCCTGAACCATTATCAATGAAAGCTCATCGGATGTATATATCATTGAATTTTCCAGATAAGTAAAAAGGTCTAATATGTCCATGCACAATATCATCTTCATCTTCAACTGTAAAAGATATCACTGCATTGCATTCTGTAGGATCATTCTCTACATGGTAGACTTCATCCACAAAAATTTCAGTTTCGAATTCCTGAGGACTTCACAAAGCCTCAATGAGTGACTCCGGAAGATCCTTTGATAGATTCAAGGAATCCAGAATTGATAACATGGCCGATACATGGGCCAAATTTCTCAAGTCATCATAATTTTGGTCGAAAAGTCTGCACTTCCCAACAGGAACATGGGGTTCCGCAGGTGCCTTAGAAGTTGATTCTTTGGAAGTAGATGCATCTTGTATCGTGATAGGAGTTGGAAATACTCCTGTCTTTGAAATATTGGACAGACTATATCTATTTATTTCCTGAGTGAAAGAAGGTGTAACATCTAACCGATCTTCCAAAATAACTATGCCAGGACTGAATCTGCCATATGTGGAAGAACTTTCTTCTTCTAACTGAGCTCACTGAAGGGCTCTGCCAGGAGTTTCTACTACATATAGAGTTATAGAAGGGGTAGGATTGAAATAGTGGCTTTTGGAATATCCATGTCTTCCTCTGTATCCTACACCTCTAGAACTCCCTCTAATTCCTCTGATTGATACAAGGAACATAGGCTCATCAAGATCGAAACTGTGACTAGAATAAGGATCTGATAATTGAATCATGTTAACAGAACCAAAGATAAACTCTTCATCAGATGAATATTCTATCTAAATAGCCAGTTTAGGCTCTACCATTTGGTGGGATAGTTCCCATTCTTTTGAGGTAGATGGAATAAATTCTCCCAGAGTCAATGACAGCTTGGGCTTTGACACAAGCTCATCTTCTTTTGATTTCTCTTCATTCAACGAATTTTATCGCCTCTTTGAGGATTTTCCTTCTAATGAAGGGGGTTTTGTTATGGCATTCTTAGTAGAAGGCACAATTGGTTTTTTCAATTGCATTCATAAAATGGAATGAGTTCGGTTGATCATTTTCCTGACCATCCAATCATCATATGTCTTAGAATTTTTGCTTTTGACTTTGTGCCACTCGCCTTCTTCCTCTGGATCCGTAGTAGTAACACATGCTACATGGGCTAAATAACCTTTCAGTTTTAGCTATCTAGAGTCCACCATCTTCTGTAGGAGGTCTTTAGAGACAAAACAATCCTGAATGGGATGCACCAGCATCTGATGAAATGGGAAATACTTGGGAAGGTCTTCATCTCCTTCCTTTTTCATCCTTTTAGACCTTGGAAACTGAACTAAATTATTTTCCAAATCTGAAATGAAGTAACCCGGAACTTCTTCATTACGGAAATAATAATATTTTTTCTTTAACTCATCAAATTGTTTCTAACTTTGATCTCTTTGATCATATTGATGAAACGACCTCTTTTGTTGATTCTTAGGAGGTGGAGCCCTTCGATAAGATGAAGGTTTTGAAGTGGAAGAAGGTACAGATTCTTGTTTAAGTGTAACTGTAGCAGTCTCTACTCTCCCAATTCACCTTCCTGGTGCTGATGGAATTACATGAGTTATAGCCTTAGTCCTTATTAGGGAATCATTGATCTGTTGAGCGATTGAAGTAAGGTATTGAAAACCTCCTGTGTATTTCACAAGGATCAAAGTTGTGTGTAATTCATTACGCAAATTTTCCACCCAGAATGGTTACAATTCCGCTTAAGGGAGTGGTAAAAATAAGGAATATGTTAATCCCTTCTAGCGATCAATGAAATCTGAAACTCTTTCAATTTTCCCTTTGCATACAATTTGTAAGATAAAAAATTGTCATATTTGGAAACATTGAGCTAAATTGTAGAAGGAATCGTGGATGTAGATCTTCCCACCAAGTAATTGATAGGGATTAGAAGATTGTATACCCAAAAAAACAGGCCCTTATAATTACTGTACAAAAAACATGATCTTAACTGCTTCTTGTTGTTGTGGAGTTCTCATCATAGGATCACAATGTGAAAAAAATGTGTTAAGTATTGTTCTGGATCTCATGAACAATTAAAAATTGGGAATGTTGTACTTCCAAAATTTGGTAGGGGAGGAATTGCATCCACCTATTCAGGTTAAGCTCTCTTTTCTGGTTGAATTTGTTCAAGTTTTCCCTCCATAGCTTCCAACCAAGCTGTTAATGACTCAATGGTAGTTATTAAATTTTGAGAAACATCTGGTTGATCTTGGACATGAGCAGGTGAAATAACTGGAGTTTGTATAGGTGTGGTAACTAGTACTGCAACTGATTGTAGAACTACCTGTTGTTGTTGCGCATGACCCATAGGATTTGACCTGTGAGGGTGTACTTTTAAAGGAGGATATTTTTGATTCATCTCAGTAGATACAACAAATTCCCTTGACTGACTGACTCCATCATGCTTAGGAGGAATAATACCTTGAAGTAGTTCTGCATTCAACCTCCTTAACTCCTTCATTTATTCTTCTTGTTGTGGGATCCTTTTCTATAGTCAGAGTGATTGGGCTTCTCCAAAGTTAGGGTATGAAGTAACCTGACTTTTACCTTTTTCCTTGGAATGTGCCTTTCTAGAGTATGGAAGGGCATTGCCCGAAAGAATATCATGCCTCTGGGCAGCCCTCTAGCTTTTGGTATGCACACCTTATTCATTTATTTCAATGTGCATAGCCTCTTGAACATTAACTTCTTCATCTGATCCCTCTTAGTGAACCTGACGTTCTTGGGGATCAGTAACAATTGCATTGATTACATTTATCAACGCATAACGCATTGAATCCCTTTTATCGGCATTTCAGCGATATTGTCTTCTTCCATGTCCTTTAAGAGATTGAGGATTTTAAAAGGTCCCCAGTCCGTTGGACTATGGATGTTCTGGCTTTCCCTGCTCAACTCCTCGAATCCCATCTGTTTATCCTAATGGTTGAGCCCATTATGGAAAGCTGAGGTGGCTCTTCATCTACTACATCTGAGAATTTAATAAATTATCTCTTGATTTTGCGGACATTAGTCCTGGAATTAGCTGGATGCATCAACCTACATCCACTCAAATCACCTGGCTCAAATGATCATTGGATGATTTTTGACACTTCTGTCACCTGATGATGTGCATGATCTGAATGAGAAGCCTATTTTATATTCTCATTTGACTGATGCAAGAGTAATTCGAAAAATTGTTCTTTGTATGCCAGGCTTTGGGAAGAACTAGTTGAGGCCTTTTCCTAAGCAAGCCTTTTATTACACACAAGACCAATTTCCTGTGGTAGGCCATGGGCAATAACATTGCATGAGACCATTTTTTGTGGGCATTGTTGACTAGAGAGTATAGTGTAATGCAGTGCTCCATGAACACCCCATCCCCCGATATGAATACCATATTTGGAATTGGAAATTTACTGGCGCAATCTTTTCAGTGCTCCAAGGCTTGAACGTTGAATGGCTCTCTGCCGCTTTTCATCCTTTGGATTTTGAGAAACTGAGAGAGATGCCAAATCAATTTGGCATTGTAACCCTTCTATTATCTTGATATGATTTTAATATTCATTATAAGATAATATTTTCTTTTTTCAAGTGACAAAGAGATTTCCACATGTTGATATGAATATCATGAATAATATCTTCCGTCAACATTTCTGGAATATCATACTGAGAGTCATCCAAATTCAAAAACATGATGGGTAATTCACCTTTAGCCAGTTGTTTTCTCATATTCAGCACTTCCTCCTTATCATTTGATGAAGATTCTTTTACCTAATTAGACCAAATCTAGTGCTTCTTTGTTGCTTCATCAAATTCAACAAGATTGGTAGAGAATTCATTTATCAAATTAGAATATGAATAGTGCAGGGGTGGTTTGGAGAATGACCTACACCTCAGGCTATCTTCTCATTGAGAAAGTACTTCACCTTCTAGCTCTAAAGCATCAAACATGACTTGCTTCACATTTTCTCGTGCCTCAAGCTAAGAGGGCTTTCTCGTTACAGCATTGTCCTTTGAAGAATTTTCCAGGCAATGCGTATTACTACTATGAAGAGGACTTTTATAGATAAATCCATCATAATGGCAAGGACCACCATGGTGGGTTACAACAAAAGATGAATCCTTTTTCTCCTTGATCTTCTGGCCACACAGAGGGTTATCATGACTCTAATCTGAAGATGATACTTCGAGATTGACAGAACTGTCCTAAAGAAATCCTTCATGAGGAAGTGTCTAATGAAGACCTTCGAAATTATTGTTCCCACTATTGGTAAATGAGAGAGTCGAATCTTGCGTTGTAACAGATAATTGTCTGAGGGCTTCAAGAACTCTAGCATCGAGCAAGGTATTATTAGATATTGGATCTTGATTTCCTGACTCTGCTGGATGATTATTTTTATTAGATGCCTTCTTAATCACTCTGTAAACCACTTGTTGACGAGAGTGGCTATTATGGGCAGGTTTATGTGGATGCTCAAGAGAAATGGTCAGGTTAGGCTGATTATCTCTATTCAAATCGGGTGTATGTGCCTGACTTGATTGTGCGTATGGCATGGGGGAGTGTGCCCCACAACCCTCTTGGACTGGGACAATGGTGTGTATCTATCTCGGAGTGATATGTTGATGAGTCACTCCACTGATAGGGATATATTTATGATTCCATCCCTAGGATGCAGCTAAAGTTGTTATAATATTCTGACAGGCATCCATAATATGGGTAGGGATTTGTTTCTTCTCTTTCACCATTGTCATTATGTGCTTGGTTACATCAGCTGATAGAATGAAAGTTTACGTCCATTCCGTGCTTTGAGTAGGTGTGTGTTCCTGCTCCTATCCTTCTTTCCTCTCATTCAATTCTAATAGTACTCATGTGTGGGGGCAGAGAGTTGAGTCTGCTCCAAATTTGACATCGGAGCTTTCCGACTAACTTCTTCGGGTGCTACCAAATGATACTGTTAGCAGGCTTGATGAACATTGGAAAGTGTATGTGCCTTCTATGTATTCTTCTTCAAGTATGGTTTATGAATTTCCTTCAATACTGGCAGACAAGACTGCTGACAGAATTATTGATTGTAAACTGGTGTATATTCCTTCTTATCAGTTGTCACCATATTAAATCAGGGAGCTTCATTGGGTGTAGTCAGACGAGCCTGCTGACTGGTTGATGAATTATAAATAGGTGTATATTATTGCATATAATAATCCACCGGAATTTCCTGGTGGGATTGGCATGTTAGTGCCAGATTATTCTGTTGGGTAGTAAAATCAGGACAGACAGGTGTATATTCTCGCTCTTTGTATGCCATCAAGTTGGCTTGATGGACTTCTCTAGAGGGGAAATAAGTAATAACCTGCTCCATGTTGATCGGATTTTTCCTCTGATGGTTCTTCTTGCGTTCTTAGGTCTGAGGAACCTAAGCCGAACCCCTAAAGGTGGTACCCTCATCATGTTGAGGGTGCACTATCGCACAATTCTGGCGGTGATTATTGATGGGATCCCTCGGGAAGGACTCATGTCCACTTGAATTAAGGCCTTGAGTGACCTTCTCATTCACCTCCCCATTAAATGGGAGGAACTGGTGATTGTGTTCCAGGGATAATGACTTGAAGCAGTTAGAGATGGTGGTTGGCACTACCTTCTTCTTGGCCACTGGTCGTCGATGTTTGGATAACAAGGGTGAGTTTTTAACTTGGAGGGCTTGTCGAGTGGCCTCCAAAGTCAGAATGGTACCGTGTTGATGGTATTCCTTAACCAATGCCTTTGAAACCCAGTGTTGAAGATGCTGATTAGGTGATGCCTTCCTTAGAGAGGACGAAGATCTAGCAGGAGTAGCGGCCGAGGCATTCACAGGTGTGAACTTTAAAGAATCCATTTCTGTAATGCAGAGAAATCTTGGAAAATAGTTCTTATTTGATTTAATAGACATAATCAAGATAAGTTCGTCCACTACATCTTTTGGATGAGCAAATATGTTTTTGATTTTTTTGGCCCTCACATTAAGTTAAAAAGGGTCCTAAAAAATAAGTAAAACATCATTTAAATTGGTTAAGGATTAATGTTAGGTTCACCATTCTTGTTTCTTATTGGAAAGTGGGATGAACTTGTTTGTTTAAGGTCACACAATCCAATCAGTTTCTAACGGGTTTATTCATAGAACTGGAAACATCCAATGATTCTATATCCATTTGGACCTACATTCCAAAGGTAGGTGCTCATTAGTTGTGGACCGATGAGGCTTAAGAATTTACATTGGTTGAGTGGATGGGAGGAAATACTCATCACACCTTTTTGGGGGAATTATTATCTACTCCATGACTCTCTTATATATTTGAGTTGTGTTCGTGAATCCTTATAAATTTACCAAGTATGAAAATGATCTTTCCTTTAGATATGACAATCATTGATTGATATGTATGAGGATTAGAGAATCTTTTATATGTATTTGAGGTTCTTCATCGATAGAGAATCATCCGTATGTATTATAGATTCTTAGTCAATGGTATCATTAAACACATTATATAGAAATCTCTTGGTCATTATGATAACCATACTGGTTTTAAAACCACTTAGTGGGGCACTTGATGTTTATTATCATTCATAAAGACAGGGATTATTTCAGAGTTGTATCGTACCCACAGATGGGATACCTACATATCCTTGTTGAAAAAAAGGAATCAGAACCCATGTAGTTCGAGTGACGAAGTATGAGGTTTGTGCATGATTAAGGGATCAAAAAGATATGTCATAATTTTTTTTACACTCTATGCCCTAATGGGTCATGCTCGGCGTGAGAAACAAGAGGTATTAGTAAAAACTGACAATTGTTCCATGAAAGATTAAATCATAAGAAATGATATGGGGATTATGTATGTATGACTTCCCATGTAAATAAAGATAAAGACTTTTTAGAAAATAAGGCCAAGAGCAGGGTCCATAAAGGTGTTTGAACATTATGGAGATATGGGATTTTAACGGGTGACTTACTTTTAATATGGAAGCTAAAATTTAAGAGGGACGTATGATTGGGTTTTATTCCTGAGAAGGAAGCCCAAATCAAAAGAAATTATGACGGCAGATTACTCATGAAAAGGAGGCCCAGTTTAAGAGGTCTTGAGACTTGGGGCTTACTCCTAAGGAGGATGACCAGATTAGGAAACTTGGGTCTTACTCTTAAGGAGGATGCCCAGATTAGGGAACATGGGGATTACTCTTAAGGAGGATGCCCAGATTAGGGAACTTGGGGCTTTCTTCTAAGGAGGATGCCTAGATTAGGGAACTTGGGGCTTAATACAAAAAAAAGGATGCCCATATTAGGGATCATGGAGCTTACTCCTAAGGTGGATTCCTAGATTAAAGAACTTCTCATCTTAAAGGATGAGGCTGAATAAAGGAAATCTATAATCTTAGTGACATAAAGTTATGTAAATCACAAGGTTTTGAGATATGTTCAACAGAATTCCGTTCAAATAAGGAATCCAACAAAGGAACCATGCCATTAATGGATTTGAAGTGGGATTTTAAGGCTAGATATTGACGAGGAAGAGTGAATTTGGGTAAAGGATGTGAATTGGAAAGAGGCACACAAGTATTGGTCTTGCGTGCAAGTCCTGGTCTCGCAAGTATACTTGCGCGACAAAAGTTCAATTGGGCAACGAAGAACATGTGAAGTGATACTTGGGTGACTTTCAATTGGAGCCCTTAGTATCATCCCTAGAGGCTTTGATATTGGTGGCATGCAAGTTTCCTTGAGAGGGAAAGGTGGCACGCAAGTGTCATCACTTCCCTTAAGGGGTGGACACTTAGACGTGCAAGTATTGATGAGTTCTAATACTTAGGCCTTATTCTTCCTCTTTAGAACTTCTAATCAAGGAAAATAATTACCTTAGAAGATTTTGAAAGACTTCAGACGGAGACTTGGGCGACCAGAGCTTGAATATGAGTTTTGGATTTTTCGTCCCTAAAATGGGGGGCCCACAGGGGGTATTTATAGGCCCAATGAGGTTGGGAGAAATTTCAATTAGGGTGCACAGTTGACCTGCGTGCCTTAAATGCCTTTTCAATATTATTGATGAATCTTCCCTATTCATTACTCAAGGTATTCCCTTTAGTCAATCTCTATAATCTATAACAGAACGAAGCGTCAACAAGCCCATGATACCTCTACGAGGATTCAATCTCCATTTCAAGCATATGGGCACTACAAAAAATCTCATCATAGTTGTCGATGTCTCAAATTTGAAATTCATTTTGTATACATGATTTCAATCTTCTAAAAAATATCCACATTTCTTTAAATGTTCATGAAAAATCTCGTGGTGAACCCAGATTTCCTTGTAATTTTGTATCCATACTCCCTGATTGACTCATCTTCCTAATTATTTAGTCCATGGAACTCTTGTTCCATCCTGAGATGGATAGTTCGATGAAACTTTTTATGGAAAAAAATTATCTATAATTCCTCCCAACCAGTGAAATCAATTTCATCGTGGGGATTCATATTCTTGATCGGTGTCTACCAATGATCTACTTCACCATCAAAACTATAGACTACCATTTTGACTTTAACATCTTCAGAGCACTAGAGGAGAAAAATATATTTTCAATTGAGTTTATCCACTATTCCATGAGGAGGGGATTAGAAGATCCACGAAACATGGATGGAATTTTTTGCATGAAGTATTCAAAGATATTTTTCTCTTTCCTTGTGGGAGTATGGTGATCCATATGATTAAAGTTATTATTTATAACTTGAGGCTGTTGAGAATGAACTTCCATAACATTTTTAGCACCCGTTCTCTTCATATATGGATTATCATTGGGAACATAATCACATTCCATTTCATATTGATTTTTATCACATGTTCTTCTATCTCCCTCCATTAATTGTGGCAAATAACATACAATTATAGGTCTTGAATACTTAACTATTGAGCATAAAAATATCTTTGATATAAAAGAATAATATTTTAAAGGATAAGTATATACTAACTTTTGATTCCCAATGTTTCAATTGAGGTTATTCATTATATATTTTTGAAATTATATAATTATGGGATTTTTTATTCCCTTAATTATTGTTTTTACTATGCTCATTAATTTACCAAAGCATATGCCCTGTGATTTTCAAACCAAGAGTGAATCATGGCCTGTTGTCACGCACCAGTTCCCATTCATGTCTATCACAAAGAGGTGTTTTTAGGGTTTATCCCTAGATATATATGTTCCAGAGCCACCTCTACCAATTTAATCTAGATATTGATGTATTTTCTTGATAAACCACTTACTCTATACTTTCAAAAATTTTGGGGATTTTTCATACACTTTGTCTCATATTTAAGGTTCATATTAATGTTATATATTCCTAACCTCCAAAAATCACTTGAACATCCTCTGATACCAAATATAGAGACCATATCCTTTTACACATAACATAACATTATTTGAAATATAATAAATCCCTATATTACAAACCATGGATTGTATGTTCTACTATCATGGAAGATTAGGTACATAAATCATAAAACATGGGAATGAAAAAAAACATCATTATTTAATCTTCATAAAGAGACCCTAACATCCCTTGAGCCCTTATATCTATAAAGGGTAATTTGGGGATCACCTGAACAAAATGATGAGCTAAAATCCCAGTTAGGGAAAAATTCATAGTATTAAAACAATAACACATGAGTTAGAAGGCATAAAATAATGAAAGAAAAAGGCATGGAACACATGGAATCATGACACATAAATATTGGACCATATAAAGTTTATTTCATAATAATGTGGCTGAAAAACAAATTATTTCATCATCATGATTCAAGGATCATTTCACATAGGGGGTAATAAGTCATGATGAACCACAAAGACATTTACACATGATAGCATGAGTCAAGGCTAAATGCCAAAACCGTTGCACATAACATTTCATGAGACTAAACTATACACATCGCATTAGACATCTATCTGGGTGCATCTATCTTAATATGTTAATGAATATTCTTTCCACATATAGAATTATCCCTGAATAATAATAAATATAAGGGAACCCATGAAAATAAATGGGTAATATAAAAATGTTATAGAGCACAATGAATGGGCGTATCATAAAGGTGTCTATGAATGAAATGAATTAAAACATAAAAAGACATTCATAAGGTAAAATATTAAAATATCATGGTATGCACTTTTAACCATAAGGGAAGATAAGTGAGAATATGATATAATTATTTTTATCATTAAAAAATTTTAGTGAAATTTTAAGGAAAACACTAACATGCATTTAAAATAGAAGAGGGAATAATCTTTGGTTCAAATACCCAAGTGTTCTAAGAAGGTTCTCATAAAAATCAGTGGATTACTAAAAAATATGGTGGGTTAAAAAATATGGTGGATTTCATTTCAAATTGGGTACATATTTGGGATGTTCCCTGGAAATTGGATTTCTTATGGGGAAGTATTGAGGAGGGAATAATTCAAAAACATGTATAAACCCAAAAGAGAATAATTAATGGAACATGATACATTAAGATGTATAGTATACAAAAAATTCATAATATGTAAATAAACAAAATATAAAACTTCATTTTGGTATAAAAAAATGATAGAGAAACCCTGAAAGAATAAAAGAGGATAAGGTTGAATCCCATACAAAATATCAGCACGGTATCCGGTGTACATTGGAAGGGTTAATGAGTGGGAAATGTAGTTTCTCAAATTTTATACATCATGGGGGATGTATAGGAATGGTGAGGAATCATTCCCCAAAATTATAATTTTTGCATAAAATCATAGAACAAAGAGGATCTTCTTGAATAAATGTGAGATGTAGAGGATCAAATACCTTAAGTTTGTTGGTGGTCATGGCTTGATAAAAATGAATTGAAAAATCAAATTAGGATCCTTAATTAATAATTAAATAACCTAAAATACATCTAATTTATTAATATATACTTATTATGTGTATTCATGTCCTTTTTGATTATTTAAGAGGTTCAATATCATTGTTTGGGAGCATTTCCTTCCTTGGTATTAATGATCAGTTCACTTATATTCATGTTTGGATAAACATGTACGATGAAATTGGTTGACCAGAACTAAAGTAATATGAAATTAGTAAACATATTTAAGACTAAAAGGTTATAAAATTCATTAGGATGTTTTTGGTGAAGGTGAATCATTATATAAAACATTAATGATAAACTCTTGGATTAACTTGGCATTTTTTTACAATTAAATAGTTTAGTATTAATATTTTACACCATGTGTGAAAAAGGATTATCGAACATCACATATGATAAAATATATTTTTAATATTCTGTTTCAACGACAAAAATGGTTTCATGACCAGAATTGAATATGGTAATATAAATTTATAACTAGTCATCCTTGAATGTGATAAATTAACAAATCTCAGACGGTGATTTCATATTTTTCGTATAAAAAATCTAGAAAGAAGATATGATACTGAACAATCCAATTAACAGAATAAAATTCCAATACATGTATGGTTCTATATTATTCATTCCATTTGAATGCGGAGAGGTTAGGGAAGAAAAGGAATAAAGGATAATGAAAAGAAAAGGAATGAAAATAAGAGAATAATTTACCTCTAGATTTAATATTTCATGAGAGCCTCTTGAGGGGAGAGGATTTTTTATTTATAGGAGACAAATGGATGATGGATGTGTGGTGTATTTTTTGGAGATATTTGGGAAGAATTTATGGAAGGAACAAGTCTTGAGAAGATTGGAGAGAAGATCGGAGTGTGGGTGGTTTTTATAGTAGAGGGGAGGAGGTTTTCTTAATATTTTAATCGTTATTTTGTTATTTTCTCATAAGACAAGAAATAGTGATGATTATTGTGAAAAAAATAGTAATATTTGAATGTGAGATTGGACCCATGATTTCTAAATCATCCATGACTCAATAAATAGTTTATTCAACATATAATGTATATATACGGTAAATTACCGTATCTTACTATTCCTAAAAAATTATTGTATTTCAAAAACTTCCCAAAAATTCACCCTAACCATTTTTCGACATGTATAATACAATAATGAAATCCATGTTCCAAAAAAATCAACAAATGTTTAGTTTAATATTTAATTAATATCACAATGTACATGAAAAATACAGATTTTAGAACTTTGACTTATTTTATAATTCTTTTAAAAATTATATATGGTCTTATAAAATTATCATAAAACTAGGTGAAATAAGATTTTTAATTTATGAAACCATTAATGAAAATAAATTTTAATTCAAATTAAATAATTATTGTTAATTAATTATTTATAACTTACAAAAATAAAAATACTTATACTATGGTCGTATTATCACATATGAGATGACTAAATTTTAATTATACATTTATGGGAGTGGATAAAACTCCATTGGATGATTTAATATTCAAAAGGGTAGTATTAATATTTTTAAGGGTAGCATTACTATTCATAAGGATTAGTTACTATTCACCAAAAATAAAGTTTGATTTATCGGACTCCAAACATTTTAATGATCGCAGCCGTGTATGGTGGATTTTCAAAATTATAATCACAAAAGTGAAAATATTATGTTTAAAGGCCACATATTACTTATTAGTTTAGTGTGTCATGTTTTCATGTGATTATAAGAAGAATTACCAGAAGTGAATATCCATTGATAAAACGATGGGTCCTTACAGTGTCAGATACACGGGTTGGTAGACATGGGTTGAAGTTGGGTAGGGGCACATAGACATTGTACATGGAGAAACCCCCAGATGGTATTTCATGGAATTTTACTCATATACAAGCCGTGTATATCAATTTCTACACAACATGGTTTTTTCAACAGGATTCTTTGTACACGAGTAGTACTCAAGGTTAGAGGAAACGACGTGTGACCCTTCTACATGTCGTGTACTTATTTGTACATGGATTTATCTCCTCGAGCACCATTTCATGGAAGAGTTTCATATAGATTAGTGCCACTTTTTCATTCCCACGATGGCCAGGTATCGCTTCCATCTACTGGAGTATGACCCATTTAGCAAGAGTTTCTGAAAAACTTGGCATCCCTCTTAGAGGCCTAGAATGAGAACCTCTACCAATGCATCGCCTTAAGTAGAGTTAGGTATGGATGTGACCAATCCTATAGGACGTCTATCCTTTACATAGAAGGTGAATCCGTATGAGTTTTGGTATCACGCCCATGTCCCTTGTTATGTTCCTCATACATGAATAATGATTTTTCCCACACAAGAGTGTCTTCTCCTAGAATGAGTGAATATGGACTCTCTTCACATCTATCAGCATAATAATCTATCTCATGAAACATCCCATCAAATGATACTTCTTAGACGGAATTAATCTAATATATCAGACTCTTGTAGTGTGTTATATTTGATGAGCGCATCTTAGAATATTCATACAGAATCCTTATCATGGGTATGTGGTCCTAGTGACTAATCAATAGACTGGGGGTCTTGGTTTCCTATATATCTTGATATTTCTATTATTATAAATTTTGTAGACATATACTATGTAGATACTATTGTGCCTTTACATTGTGTATCTCCATGTGGTTTTTGGGGTCCTATACTGAGTATTGTTATACTCAACCTTGCACGAGCTATTCCCACATGTTTCATGTCATGTGCAGAAGAGAAACCTATTGATGGAGTCTAGGGAATACTATAATAAGACATAGATGTTGAGATTCCTTATTGGATTTGGTGTTCCTACATCTATGAGAAGAAGTCCTAGTACATATTTATTTCTTATAGGCTGGACTTGTTTGTTTGTAGTCTCTTGGTTTTGGTAGGATTATATTCTGGACTAGTTTACATTCTGCACATCACATTTTATTTTACTATGTAGTTTAGGATTAGTTGTACGCATGAATTCTTTCTGTAGTTTTTTTACATTTCTAAATTTTGTTCTTGGAGATGTGTACGTGTGTATATGTACTTAAAAAATGTCTCCCATGTCATTCATATGTGTAATCCGTGCTCGTAACCAATTCCTTCCCAATTGGAGACGGACTTAGGGAGTTGTGACTTAGGCCCCACTAGGACGGGTCAAAAAAGAGTGGTAATAGTGGAGGTTGTTCTACCAAAAGACTGAGAGTCTATGAGATTGGTTTGGGGAAATAGTGTTTTCTAATTCGACTTTGGATTTCAAGACAGGGACTCAATTGTTGGTGAATAAGACTTATATATCCATATACCTGGACTTTGATTAAATGCTTTTTGACTCAATACATTAGAACACCAGTTGGAGGGAAACAAAATAATGGAACATGTATCTTATTGAAACAGGTTTTGTTTTCCATACCCTTTAGTTTCAGATATCCAGATATATTCATTGACCATGGTATATCTAGTTTACTTATAGGATTCCGCTGTAACACATACTCACTAGGATTAAGCAGCTCGATCAAGAGGATGACCCTCTTTGTGATACAGTTTCAATTTAGGGAGAAGTTCCCTAGAAATTACCTCTAGGTGGTGGATCTACTAAACCATCACCAGTAGAGAGGCATAAGGTACATGTGGTACCTTTAGACAATTAGGGTAGGATAAGGAATCTCCATATCTTTCAATGAAAGAGACCCCTCATGTTATGGGGTGAGCAGGACCCTCTAACAGTTAAGGAGGAACTTGTGGAGGTTACAAGAGTTTTTTTCCTAGTGAGGACACCAGCCGACCAATTGGAAATCCTTGGATAGATCCCTCGTTAGGGTTCGGTAGGATGATAATGGAGTTCTCCAATGAAAAAACATGAAGAAGAGTCTATTTCATGAACTATATTTGAGAGACTCTTTAGGGAAGAGTTCTCTTCTGTTACAATGAGGGATGTGTGCATCCAGGAGCTACTTTTTCTCAAGTATGGTAGTTTAATGATGGTTGAATCTTCATCGAGGTTCATGAACCTCTCTAGGCACTCAATGGGTATGTACATAGATCTGTACAATAGAGATATGGAAATATAGTGAGGTCTATGAACAAACATCAAAACTAATGACACATCTCTATGCTTTCAAAACTATGACAAAATGATCAAGTGAGCCATTCTGATATAGTGATTTTTGGCTGAGCAGAGGCATCTAGTGGAAGTCAGTAGCAGGAAGACATGTGAAAAGACCTCAGCAATAGAAAGCCTATGTCATACATAGGGATTGGGATATGGGATACTTCATATTAGGACCCAAGATATGAGATCTATAGTATAAGGATCTCAGGTTGGATCCATTCAGCCTAGGGAGAGGCAATGCTAGTTGTGGGATCAGAGGGGATATATCTCTTGAGATTTCCCAAATAGTTTATCTAATGACAGGGAGACGTTGGATGGACCACCGAGGTAGAGGTAGATGGTGGAGTGGGTAAACCCTCTAGGTGGTTAATGCGGTAGAGGAGGAGAGGGAGCTATAGGAGGAGGGAGACGTTTTGTCATACTTCCACCACCAGCCCTAGTGGATCCAAACTAGGCACAAGGAGAATGGGGATAGTGGAACGAGAAGCTAAATTCATTCAAGGCGTATTAAATAAGTACTCCAGGGATGATCTGAGGTACCATCCATGCATTTTATTTTTCATATTCTATTCTTATAGTAATTGGTTCCATTAATTCTTTCCTCACCACCTGTATTCTATGAAACCTCTAGATTTAAGTAGAGTCTCTGACTCGACCCTTACATTTGGATACACATACAGTGGAAGACTTGATGCTCATACATATTTTTCGACAGTGTGATCATATCCATAGAGGTGAGAGTTGCTGTTGGAACAACTTGGTTCTGTCATTAGGGCATTACGATGTCATTCTTAGTATAGATTGGTTATCTTCAGTCCATGCCTAGATTTATAGCTTTAGGCAAAGAGTGAGGGGTGTCTGATGTGATGGAACAATTTTTTTCAATTGGTGAAATGGAATCCTATGCAGTATAGAATGAGGTCATGCTTAGGAAGGTGCATACGATCACTTATGAGTTGGCTAGCCATACCCTCATAGTAGTTGATGTTATGAGATTTTTGTTTCTATTGGTAGTAGTGGAGTACAAGGATGTATTTCCATAATATGTTCCAGGATTAACTCCCTATAGATAAATTGACTTCAATATAAACTTACACACTGGTATAACACTGATTCCATCAACGGTGTATCATATAGATCTTGAAGAGCATCATGAGATGAAGGTGCAGTTGGGGTATTTGTAGAATAAGGTGTTCATGAGACCCAGGGTATCACCATGGGTGTCCCATGTTTTATTTTCCAAGAAGGAAGAAAAGAGTTTATGGTTGTGATTGGATTACCAGATCCTGAACCAGGTCATAATGAATAACTTGTATCCACTACCGAGGATCGATGACCTCTTCAACCAGATGAGAAGGGTACAATGGTTCTCAAAGGATTCCCTTCGATTGGGTTACCACCGGATATAATTATGACATTAAGATACACTGAAGACAACATTTAGATGCCTCTATGGTCACTACGAGTACATGGAGATGGCCATCGGTGTGAAGAATACCCATACAATGTCCTCGGGACATATGGACTGTATCTTCCAGCTATACATTGACCGGTTTGTAGTGGTCTAAAACAACACCATCCTTGTGTACTCAGAGTCAAAGGAGGAGAATGCGAGTCACTTACATTGGGTTCTATACATACTCTGTGAGAACCAACTTTATGGGTATCTTTCGATGTGCCCATTTATGATACAAGAGGTCCACTTCATGGGACATGTCAGCTTAGCTGATGGAGTAACAGAGGACCCACCCATGGTAGAGGTGATCTTAGCATGGGGTGTAATGCCCCGACCCCATAAGCTCATATTCATTTCATTATTATGTATCATTAGCATGATCATAAAAGATCAAGTCTCAAAATACTGATTAGTTTAGTAGCCTTGGAATTACTAGATACATTAATATGGTGTACATTACATAGTAAAATGGAAACCTTCAACAACATTGTCTCCATATACCACACTAGGATCCCATAGACTATCCCTAGTGGTCAGTCGTAATATACTTCCTTGAATCCTGGGAAAATAAATCATAGAAAGGGGTGAGCTCAGATGCTCAGTAAGGATATCATTATAGCAGAAAATTTCATAAATAATCATAAATATTAAAGGCATTGTATAAGACTAAAACAAAACCCTTTTAATCTTGAACTTCAGCATAATATGGAAAAGATAAAATCAAATAATTCCATTTACTTATTCACATGGATATTCTACCAGTCTAGAGATCACATGCAATATCAATAACCACTTTCATAATGATAGAATGCATAATGACAGACTATCATAATCACATAGTAAAGGCCTCGTGCCAAGACTACAAATAAGATTTTGTCAAGGCCTTGTGCCAAGATAGGGGTTTGTCTCATGAGACCTACCGATGCATCGAGGAGCTATAGAGGGGTACACCCGTCACTTACTATGTCCAATGAATTCCTCATATGAACAGGTTTAAACATAACATAAATATTCATATTAAAACTATCATAGGTAATGTCAATACTTTATACACAAACCACGAATGGAATAAAAATAGCACATCCACAGCCAAATATAATTCATTCAATACAATATGGAAGATTGTACTGTAACAGATTAACCTTAATCAAGAATAATTAATGATATTGACATAGATGAAAATAATCATCAAAACTGTTAGAGAGAAATATCCCCCTTTTTTCTTGAAATCATTTAAAAGTCACAATATTTTTCAAGAATCCATTTAAAAATAGATTTTTGATTCAAAGTGTCCCATACCACATCGAATGTTTTAAAAGGAAATTTAATTTTAAAACTTCAACTTCCATATAAATAAATCCTTAAACCATTTTTAAAACATTGACATTAATGAGAAATATTTAGAATAGTAAATCATTAAAACATTTAAAATGATATTTCAGTTAGAGTTCTGAACAAAAAGAGAGACACTTGAATATAAATAATAGAGTTAATCAAAACTTTATAATATCATGATAATAATGGTATTCATTATATACTATGTCAAAGTACATTATATACACCATATAAACGTGATTTGGTGTATAATAACATTGAGGTCTCAATGGAATGTAATTTGAGATGAAATATCTTATAAAGACTGTATCCTTAGGTTAAGGATAAATCAATGACATAATTATGTTCTAAAAGTATAAATACACTCAATATTATTTGATATTCATTGTAAATCATGTAGAGGACATTCACACATATTCTGGTAAAGACAACACCAATGAATTGGATCTTTAACTCAACAAATTGAGATTGAGTTAAAATTACTCTTCTCAAGTTCATATCGATGACTTGAAAAATTATCAATGGAGTGATTATATGTATCAAAAGTATATCCACGGAAAGGGGAGTTCAAATTATGACATAATAAAGTGAATAGTGATTCCACACATAATATTGGAGTAAAATAATCAATGATGTATGCGTAAAGCCGAATGAATGGAAATTGAAATTTCAAATTCCCTTATCGATTTTGTAACAGACGAAACATACACCCATGAAAGAAGGATCATAAAATGATGATTTAAATATCCATAAATTTAATTATCTTACACAATTAATACATTCTTGGGTATTACACACATCACATGCAATAAGTAAGCGTTAAAGAATGGACATCTCACGGAATTAAAAGTGAGATAAAAACCCCTTACATTGTACTTTTTCCTTCTTCGAGGGTAGTATAACCACCTGTATACTGGGGAAGTAAATGTTATTTAATAATAAAAGAATTATAAACATTAATATGATATCATATATGATCTTTTAACATTGATATGTTAATAATATCTCAGTATTATCGTCGTTTCGGGTGTTAATGGGTTCATTTTCCTTTATATTCTCCGTTATGTGAGAAATATTTGTTATGGTTGGTAAGTATATTATTCATATCCAGAATTATATATATTATCTAAATCTTATTTTTAATCATCAAATGAAATTTAGTCTTGAATGGATATAATGGGGAATGAATCTCATCACGTTCATGGAGACGGTAATCCATACGTACGGACGAGGGAAAATATCACTCTTTTGATATTATAATAATATATAATTGGTTGGTATATATAGCGACCCGGCCCTTTCTTACATTACTATTACATCATTTTAAAGATAAACAACATAATATTATTACACATGGAGGATCCAGAGGTTTAGTGTCTTGGGAAAACTAGGACTACACATAACAAGTACAACATCAAGCATAAAAAAATTCATTTAATTTCTTCTTGTATAGCTTCTTAGTAGCACTTGTCCTCTCCTTAGTACATGTAGCCACCTGAGGATATACATCAAAAGGGGTGAGCTAAAAGCCCAGTAAGAGGATAGATAAGAACAATATAGCATTGGGTGAACATAATCATGACATAGGAAGAAGATCTTAAACATGAGAGGAGCATAAACAATAAACTTGAAATGTGGAAAAGCATAAAAATGAAACATCTTGTCTTAGTGGTTAACTACCACACATAATTGTGAACAAATCTAGCATCATGTTCATGCATAATTTCACATTTACTCATGAGATTCATCACTTTACCCAATGCATTGGAGTGCTATATAATTCCGGGCGCACCCGTCACATTTAAACATTCATATTGCGCTATATAATTCCGGGCGCACCCGTCACATCATAACATTATCATTATCATGCTTGCCACATAGAACACATATCAAACATGTACATAAATAACCCATGGAAAGGAATGGGTTTCATCTCATAATAACACATTCATAAGCTTTGGGTTCCCAAAAGAAAGAGGGAACAACATACTTGATATAAGAACCATCAACCTTGAATGAGAGGCAAAATGTGAGATCTTGAAAGAAGAGTTCTTTTGGAAAACATTTTGATGGACATAAAAACCAGTGACAAAAATGTATATCCCAGAAAAGTAAAGGAAATGATGAACAAAAGACCTTTGAGGAGTAACCATATCAAAAATGGAGTGAAAGAGGGAGAACCCGAAGGAAGAAAATTGGGTTCGAGATTTCCCCTTACCTTGTAATCGAATGCCTCCTTCTCTTTAATGTCCTGTATAATGACATTATATTCATTAATTAGAAATTCCAGAACATTTTATATATTAATAGGGTTCATTATGGTTTTATTATTTCATATTATGTTCCTTTGGATGACTTATAGAGTTTAAAAACATTGATCGGGGATGTTCTTTTTCATGGTTTTCTTGAGCGGTCCACTTGTATTCTTAATTTTATGTTTGGGTAGATCATGGTTAAACATCCAGAACTGATATTACATGTAATTAATGATATTACAGAAGATTTTATGATTTTATAATGAGTTATATTAGATCCATGTGGCCGAATTATTAGATAAGAATTAAATGAAGATTATTTGGGCTAATTTGAGCGGTTTTTGGATCACAACCAACTCATTTTAACTATTCACTTAGTAGTATGGCCATAGGTTATTTCCAGAACTTAAAATTGAACATAATACATATAAAAAATTCTGGTTCAACCATAAAAATGGTTTCATGACCAGATTGAAGGTATAAATGGAAGAAGAGAGCATGTTGTTTTTGAAGGTGATAAATTATCACCACATGAACAACGTTCTCTTTAATAAAATAAAAGGAAGGGGGAAAGGGTGAGGGGTGATATAATATAACATTAGAATCATAATATTACAGTATATATATAATACTGGATTTACAGAATAGTTTGGATGAAGATAGATAGAGGGAGATCAAGAAAGGAACTTGAACTTGAAAGGAAATTAAAGGAGAAGAGGGAGAGAAATTACCTTTAGAATCCTCCTCTTGAGTTCCTCTTTAAGGAAGCTAGGCTTGGTCTTTTGATGAGACCAGAAGATTTTGGACGTGGGGGATGAGCTAGGGAAGGTGTTTGGGCAGAATTTAGAGAAGGCTTGGAGCTTGAGAGGTGTGAGGAAAGGAGGGAGTGAAGGGTGGCTTTTATAGTGGAGGGGAGAGGGGTTTCCTTAATATAAAATTGATTAGTTTATTAAATTCGCCTAAGACAAGGAATAGTGAGTCTTGGATGACTAAGAATAGTAAATTTGACTTGTGAATTCTGGATTTGGGTGCTTACATCACTTGTGATGTCAGGAATAGTGTGTTTTAATTAAAATGTATTTATATGATAAATTATTGTATTCTACTATTCATCAAAAATTCAAGTATCTCAGAAAAATCCCAAAATTTTACCCCAACCATTTTTTGACGTGTAGAATCCAAAAATGAATTCCATTTTTCAAAAATAATTTTCTAAATATTATTAATTTAATATTTAATTAAAATCATAATTTACTTAAAAGAACAGTTTTTAAAATTAAAACTGATTTTGTATTTCTTTCAAAAATTACATAGGGTCTTATAAAATTATCTAAAAATAATTAGACATTGATTCAATAATTTATGAATATATTTCAGGAAAATAAATATTATTTAATTAATTATAATTAATTATTTATGACTTATAAAATACCAAAAACTTTTACTAAGCTCAAATTATCACTTTCTATGATGTCTAAATTTTATTTTATTATTCATAGGTAATGTTACTCTTATTTACAATTCATAATGGTAGGTTACTATTCATAAGGGCAGGTTACTATTCATAAGGGTTGGTTACTATTCACCAAAAATTATTTTTGTTTAATTAGATTCCAAAAACTGTCTTGAACACAACTGTGTATGTCAGATTTTTAAAATTCCAAACATAGGGGTGACAAAATTATGTTTAAAGGTCACTTATCACTTAGTAGATTATTATTTTGTGTTTTTATGACATAGATATAAGAAGGGAATTTTCCATTGAAAAACTTTGGGTTGTTACATTCTTCCCCCCTTAAGAAATTTTGCCCCCGAAATTTCACTTTACACAAACAGGTGAGGGTACTTCTCCTTCATTGCCTCTTCTGGTTCCCAAGTTGCTTCCTCAAACTTTTGGTTCCTCCACAACACTTTGACAGGGCGAGTTGTCTTGTTGCGTAGAACCTTATCACTTCGGTCCAGAATTTTTACCGACTGCTCCTCATATGAGAGATCATCTTCCAACTGTACCACCTCTGAGTTTAGTACATGTGAGGTGTCTGGAATGTACTTCCTCAGTAGTGATACGTGAAACACATCATGAACTTGAGCCATATTCGGTGGAAGTGCCAGTCGATAGGCCACGGCTCCTATACGATCAAGGATCTCAAAGGGGCCAATGTACCTTGGACTTAGCTTCCCTTTCTTCCCGAATCACATGACTCTCTTCCATGGTGATATTCGAAGGAAGAATTTATCTCCAACTTCGAACTCCAAGTCCCTTCGACGATTGTCAGCATAACTCTTTTGCTGACTTTGAGCAGCTTTGATATGTCTCTGTATGACTTGAACCTTTTCTGTCATCTCTTGAACAAGATCGGGACCAAGTAGTTTTCGTTCTCCAACTTCATCCCAACAGGTTGGAGTTCTACATCGCTTCCCATAAAGAGCTTCATACGGAGCCATCTGAATACTCGAGTGGAAGCTATTGTTGTATGAGAACTCAACCAATGGAAGGTGCTGATCCCAACCACCTTTGAATTCAAGAGAGCAGGATCTTAGCATATCTTCAAGTGTCTGAATAGTCCTTTCAGACTGGCCATCAGTTTGGGGGTGATAGGTCGTGCTGAAGTTTAATTCAGTACTCAAAGCATGTTGAAGGCTCCTCCAAAATTTAGAAGTGAACCTTGGATCACGGTTAGAGACAATCGAGAGCGGAACACCGTGAAATCTCACTACTTCCTTCACATATATCCTTGCAAGTTTTTCAAGTGAGAGGTCTTCCCAAATAGCGATAAAATGGGCAGCCTTGGTGAGTCTGTCAACCACAACCCATATCGCATTATTTCCTCTTGACATTTTCGGAAGACCCATGACAAAGTCCATAGTAACATTTTCCCATTTCCCCATGGGTATAGGCAATGGCTGCATCATACCTTTGGACTTTTTCCGCTCAGCTTTAACTTGCTGGCATACCAAGCACCTTGATATATATTCTGCAATCTCCTTCTTCATGTTATCCCACCAGAAGTGTTCTCGGAGATCACGATACATCTTGGTACTTCCAGGATGAATAGAGAAAGTTGAGCTATGTGCATTATCCAATAGCTCCTTCTTTATTCCGGGTGATGAAGGCACACAAAGACGCGTTCCAAACCAAATCACACCATCATCGTCGATATGGAACTCTTGCAGCTTCCCTTCCTTTACTGCATTCACCCTCTTTTGTACCTTTACATCATCCCTTTGTGCTTCCTTAATCTTTTGTTGGATGGTTGGTTGCGCAGTCATTTGGGAAAGGTAGGATGTATCCCCTGCCCTTACGATTCCCAAATCCATCCTTTGCATATCCAAGAAGATAGGGTCTTTCTCAATCCTCAACATGGATAGAGTAGCAGGTTCTTTCCTGCTTAAAGCATCAGCTACCTTGTTCGCCTTTCCAGGATGATAGTGAATAGAGCAATCGTAATCCTTGATTAGCTCTAACCATCTCCTTTGACGCATGTTGAGCTCCTTTTGTGTGAATATATACTTTAGACTCTTGTGGTCGGTGTATATGTCACACTTCTCACCATAAAGGTAGTGCCGCCAGATTTTCAAGGAAAAAATCACGGCTGCCAGCTCTAGATCATGCGTCGGGTAGTTCTGCACATGGATCTTCAACTGTTGTTAGGCGTAGGCTATCACATTATCATTTTGCATGAGTACACAACCCAAGCCTTTCTTTGAAGCATCACTGTATATCACAAAACATTCTCCACTTTTCGGTAGTGTGAGTACAGGTGCAGTGATTAGCCTTCTCTTTAGCTCTTTGAAGCTTCCCTCACATTCTTCCGTCCATACATACTTTACCCCTTTCCTTGTTAACTTAGTTAGCGGTCTTGACAATCATGAGAAGTTTCTCACAAAACGTCGGTAGTACCTAGCTAATCCAAGAAAACTATGGATTTCTGTGACACTAGAGGGCCTGGGCCATTCTTCAATTGCCTTTTTCTTTGAAGGGTCCACAGAAATTCCCTCACTTGTGATCACATGTCCCAAGAACGTGACTTGATTCGTCCAAAAGTCACACTTTCTGAACTTGGCATACAACTTCTCCTTTCTCAATGTCGCCAACACAAGTCTTAGATGTTCTTCATGTTCCTACTTGCTCTTGGAGTAGATGAGAATATCATCGATAAACACTACCACAAATTTGTCGAGGTAATGTCTAAAGACTCTATTCATCAAATCCATGAAGATTGCAGGGGCATTAGTAAGTCCGAAGGGCATCACCAAAAACTCATAGTGCCCCTACCTTGTACGGAAGGCAGTCTTCTGAATATCTTCCTTCTTCACCTTTACTTGATGATATCCAGAACGAAGATCCACCTTTGAGAAGTATTGAGCTCCTCTTAACTGATCGAACAAGTCATCAATCCTTGGGAGAGGATACTTGTTCTTTATGGTGATCTTGTTGAGTTCCCGATAATCGATACACAGCCGCATGATTCCATCCTTCTTCTTCACAAAGAGCACTGGCGCAGCCCAAGGTGATGCACTAGGGTGTATGAACCCTTTGTCCAGATGCTCTTGCAGCTGCTTCTTTAACTCCTCCAGTTCGATAGGAGCCATCCTATAGGGTCACTTCGAGATAGGAGTAGCTCCGGGTATGAGTTCAATTGAGAACTCTACCTCACGATCCGGGGGAATTCCGGGTAACTCTTCGGGAAATACATCGTTGTATTCCCTTACGATGGGCATTTACTCAAGGTTGGAACTTTCCTTTGACTCAATCATTTGGGAGAGGTATGCTTCTTCATAGGGAATCATCACCCACACCGTTGAAGGATTTCTCAAAGGAGATTAATGATCTTCCTTGCATTTGTAGAGGAGCATGGGATGGTTCAGAATACGAAAATATATTTCCTTTTCCCGACAGTTGATATGTGCTCTATATAACGAGAGCCAATCCATTCCCATTATAGCGTCGAATTCCACCGAGGGACGTATTATGAGATTTGCCGGAAGAATCTTCCCACATACGTCAATAGGAGAAGAATCAAACACTTGGGTTGCAATGATTGCACCACTTAGTGTTTTTAAAGATATCTCTACTTCAAGGTTTCGGGGCTTTGATTCTATAGTTCTAGCAAACTTGAAAGATATAAAGGAATGCGTAGAACCAAAATCAAATAATACTTTTGAAATTCTTGAGTGAATAGGAAGTGTACCTTGTACGACTTCATTATCATGTTCTACCTCTGCAGTAGTGAGGGCATAAGCCTTCCCTTGTTCCTTTGGCTTTGGTGGTTGTTGGCACTGATTACCCTCGAAAGCTCGAGGTTAATGCACTGGTTTGAATAGTTCCCTAGCTCCTTACAGTTGTAGCATTGAACCACGAGTGGTTCTCTCCTTTCATCAGCTACATTATCCTTCCTTTTCATGTCTGTTCGACACTCGTGAGCTAGGTGTCCTTCTTTCCCACACTTGAAGCATTTCCCCGTCCCTTTGAGGCAGTTCCCACTGTGCAACTTCCCACATTTTTGGCAAGTGGGTCGTTGTGTTTTCTTCCCATCTTTATCACTAGATCCACCAGCTTGAAACTCCATCTTTCTTTTCTTATCACCATAGCCATGGGACCATTCTCCAAACTCCATCTCCACTTTGAGAGCACACCGAACAACTTCTTCATAACTCCCAAAGTCTCGAATTGCAAGAGCCTTTCGAAGATGTGGGTTTAATCCACTAAACAATCTATCAATTTTGCTATCATTGTTGATAAAAAAACCCGAAGCATACCTTGCGAGCCTTGTGAAATTTGCTTCATAGGTTGTGACAGATTCTCCTTCTTTTTGCTTGAGCTCTATGAATTCTCTCTCCATCTTCGTGCAAAGAGTTTGTGGGAAGTACTTATTAAGAAACATTATCTTAAAGTCTTCCCATTCCATCTCTTCTATTTCATCCCTTGGCTTGGTGTTCTTAAATAAATCCCACCATTGATCTGCTTCTCCATCTAGATGATAAACGGCTAGAGTCACCTTCTCTGTCGCGGAACAGTGAAGAACAGAAAAGATCTTCTCCATGGAGTTGACCCACTGTTCTACAACTAGTGGATCGGAAGATCCACAAAACGTCGGTGGTTGTTGCCGCATAAAACTTTCGATAGCTAGTTGCTCCCTCTTTGGTGAAGGGGGAAGTTCCCCATTATTATGGTTATTATTCATAACCCTGGATAATTGGGTAAGCATCGTCATGAAGTTTTGAACCCCACCTCCAAAATCATTGGTGATGTCGTTCGGGCAATCGTTGCATTGGCCTTCGCAAGAGTTGTTGGCCTGATTTCTCCTGGTTCCCACAATTTTCTAAAATAGAAAAGGTTAGAACCAAACATAAGTAAACAAGTCATGAATAACTTATCCTTTTAAACAATTATACCAAAAACATAACATATGGGATCCCTAGGTAAATATCCTTGTATGCATATTTGTACTTAGTCTCATGCTAGAGGTTTTCTTTAGGGTTCACTAATCCTAATTCCCAAATTAACTAAACCTTTCCTCTGATACCAACTATAGTGACCCGGCCTTTTCATACATTACTATTACATCATTTTAAAGATAAGCAACATAATATTATTACACATGGAGGATCCAGAGGTTTAGTGTCTTGGGAAAACTAGGACTACACATAACAAGTACAACATCAAGCATAAAAAAATTCATTTAATTTCTTCTTGTATAGCTTCTTAGTAGCACTTGTCCTCTCCTTAGTACATGTAGCCACCTGAGGATATACATCAAAAGGGGTGAGCTAAAAGCCCAGTAAGAGGATAGATAAGAACAATATAGCATGGGGTGAACATAATCATGACATAGGAAGAAGATCTTGAACATGAGAGGAGCATAAACAATAAACTTGAAATGTGGCAAAGCATAAAAATGAAACATCATGTCTTAGTGGTTAACTACCTCACATAATAGTGAATAAAGCTAGCATCATGTTCACGCATAATTTCACATTTACTCATGAGATTCATCACTTTACCCAATGCATTGGATCTCTATATAATTCCGGCAGCACCTGTCACATTTAAACATTCATATTGCGCTATATAATTCTGGGCCCACCCATCACATCATAACATTATCATTATCATGCTTTCCACATAGAAAACATATCAAACATGTACATAAATAACCCATGGAAAGGAATGGGTTTCATCTCATAATAACACATTCATAAGCTTTGGGTTCCCAAAAGAAAGAGGGAACAACATACTTGATATAAGAACCATCAACCTTGAATGAGAGGCAAAATGTGAGATCTTGAAAGAAGAGTTCTTTTGGAAAAAATTTTGATGGGCATAAAAACCAGTGACAAACATTTATATCCCAGAAAAGTAAAGGAAATGATGAACAAAAGACCTTTGAGGTGTAACCATATCAAAAATGGAGTGAAAGAGGGAGAACCCGAAGGAAGAAAATTGGGTTCGAGATTTCCCCTTACCTTGTACTCGAATGCCTCCTTCTCTTTAATGTACTGTATAATGACATTATATTCATTAATTAGACATTCAAGAACCTTTTATACATTAATAGGGTTCATTCTGGTTTTATTATTTCATATTATGTTCCTTTGGATGACTTATAGAGTTTAAAAACATTGATCGGGGATGTTCTTTTTCATGTTTTTCTTCAGCAGTCCACTTGTATTCTTAATTTTATGTTTGGGTAGATCATGGTTAAACATCCAGAACTGATATTACATGTAATTAATGATATTACAGAATCTTGGATGATTTTAGAATGAGTTATATTAGATCCATGTGGCCGAATTATCAGATAATAATTAAATGAAGATTATTTGGGCTAATTTGAGCGGTTTTTAGATCACAACCAACTCATTTTAACTTTTCACTTAGTAGTATGGCCATAGGTTATTTCCGGAACTTAAAATAGAACATAATACATATAAAACATTCTGGTTCAACCATAAAAATGGTTTCATGACCAGATTTAAGGTATAAATGGAAGAAGAGAGCATGTTGTTTTTGAAGGTGATAAATTATCACCACATGAACAACGTTCTCTTTAAAAAAATAAAAGGAAGGGGGAAAGGGTGAGGGGTGATATAATATAACATTAGAATCATAATATTACAGTATATATATAATACTGGATTTACAGAACAGTTTGGATGAAGATAGATAGAGGGAGATCAAGAAAGGAACTTGAACTTGAAAGGAAATTAAAGGAGAAGAGGGAGAGAAATTACCTTTAGAATCCTCCTCTTGAGTTCCTCTTTAAGGAAGTTAGGCTTGGTCTTTTGATGAGACCAGCAGATTTTGGACGTGGGGGATGATCTAGGGAAGGTTTTTGGGCAGAATTTAGAGAAGGCTTGGAGCTTGAGAGGTGTGAGGAAAAGAGGGAGTGAAGGGTGGCTTTTATAGTGGAGGGGAGAGGGGTTTCCTTAATATAAAATTGATTAGTTTATTAAATTCACCTAAGACAAGGAATAGTGAGTCTTGGATGACTAAGAATAGTAAATTTGACTTGTGAATTCGGGATTTGGGTGCTTACATCACTTGTGATGTCAGGAATAGTGTGTTTTAATTAAAATGTATTTATATGATAAATTATTGTATTCTACTATTCATCAAAAATTCAAGTATCTCAGAAAAATCCCAAAATTTTACCCCAACCATTTTTCGACGTGTAGAATCCAAAAATGAAGTCCATTTTTCAAAAATAATTTTCTAAATATTATTAATTTAATATTTAATTAAAATCATAATTTACTTAAAAGAACAGTTTTTAAAATTAAAACTGATTTTGTAGTTCTTTCAAAAATTACATAGGGTCTTATAAAATTATCTAAAAACAAATAGACATTGATTCAATAATTTATGAATATATTTCAGGAAAATAAATATTATTTAATTAATTATAATTATTTATTTATGACTTATAAAATACCAAAAACTTTTACTAAGCTCAAATTATCACTTTCTATGATGTCTAAATTTTATTTTATTATTCATAGGTAATGTTACTCTTATTTACTATTCATAAGGGCAGGTTACTATTCATAAGGGCAGGTTACTATTCATAAGGGTAGGTTACTATTCACCAAAAATTATTTTTGTTTCATTAGACTCCAAAAACTGTCTTGAACACAACCGTGTATGTCAGATTTTTAAAATTCCAAACATAGGGGTGACAAAATTATGTTTAAAGGTCACTTATCACTTAGTAGTTTATTATTTTGTGTTTTTATGACATAGATATAAGAAGGGAATTTTCCATTGAAAAACTTTGGGTCGTTACAGTATATCATATATAAAGAATAATTATCATGTTATATTTATTATTTACATGAATTACACATCATTATTATGCCCATACAAATAATAAATTATTGAATAAAAATTACACCACGTCGTGGAGACGGTAATCCGTACGTACACACATATGGTGAAATGTCATTCAAAGGATGGATAAAATAATAGAGATGGTTATACCATATTTATAAAAACATCACGGTATATATATGATACTTGATTTATTATTTTATAATGGAAATATCAAAAAAGACGAAGTGGAAGAAGAAAAGAACATGAAATAGGGTGGTGAAATTATTACCTATTCTTCGGGTTCTTCCTTTTGATTTGATCAAAAGGGATCTTTAAAATCGCTTTCTGACCAAAGGAGTGCCTCTAAGATGAAGTGAGGTAATCTTATAGGAAATTTGGGTAGTGTTTGGCAGAGCCAAAAGGCTATGAAGGCATGATTTAGATAGAAGGTTGAGTGCCTTTTTATAAGAGGGGTGTGGGACATCATAGGAAAAGCTAGAAATATTATTTTATAATAAAATCATATTCGTTTTATAATAACTCAAACTGATTTATTTTGAGGATAAGGTGAGGATGGGTCGAAAACAACTCAACCAATAGATTTTATATAGGTTGCGGTCACTTTATTAACCTTATCTTTAATTTTTAACTCTCAGTTAATTAGTTTGACATTTACCATGTCTCTTTGTATTTTTATATTATATGGTTAATAAACATACTATAATCATCCAAGAGAACCCCAAATGGTTTATTAATGATACAAATATCATTATATAAGTCTCTTGGCCGAACCTTTGTTTTTTATGAAAATAAAATCAATTTATAATATAATATTTGTTTTAAAAACTCCTTTTTGTCAATTTTGAGACTATTTAATAATTGATTTTTGATAAAGTCATTTAAACATTATTAATTCGAAACTAATTCATTTAAGAAATCCTAAAATGTCATATTAACCAAAAAAATTAGTGTAAGTCATCAAAACTTTTAAATTATATTTATTTTAACATTTATAATACCAATTATTTGATTTTTTTCATTTATAAGGAAAATATGCATAATTATTCTGTCATAAATAAATTTAATTATTAAATGTCTAAAAATTAAAAATAAAATACCATTATGTAGCAAATAGACATACCTTTCTAATTAATAATTATAGTCTAAAATATAACATATATAACCCTATGTAATTTTTTTTTCTAAAAGATATATGCTAATGTCATTTTTGTATTTACTTTAACTTAATTAATATAAAGTGTCATTATCCCTTACAAGTGGATCCATGGGGTCCAATAATCGACCCAAATATGTCTATGGTTGGACATGTATAATCCAATAGGGTTAGGAAAGGTGTTAGGGTAATTAAATATTATTATAATATTATTATTTTACCCTTATTTATCGGATTTACACTTTAACCACAGTAAAAAAAATATTTACCGAAGTAATTATTCAAAATGTATAAAAATATAAGTTACCTATTTACACAATTTTAACCTCCTGATTATAAATATGGAATCCATATTTCTAAATTTAAAACATAGAAGTGGCAGAAATTAATTTAAAATTAATTTTCATTTTCAAAACAAAAAATGGGTTTTTAAGAAATAATAACTATCAAAAGATTGAAACTTTCTTATGTCTACATTAAATGAAAACTTATGTCCAATGACCAAAATTGTATTAAATGGTAAAAAAATATTCTAGTTATACTTTAAAATCAGTCAAATTCATTATTTATCACTATTAATTATTTCTATTAAAAAGGTGTTTTTAATTAAAATTTAGTAATTTTCACTATTCATCAAAATCTGAAAGTTATTAGAAAAGTACCAAAAATTCACACTAAGCTAATTTCGATATTCTGAATAAAAAAATGAATTCCATTTTTAAAGAAAAAATATATAAAATTCAAAAAGTATTTATTACTATTCATAACGGCTAGTTTGATTTGTTGTGGTGTGTTAGAACTCAAAGTTGCGTACAACACGCGCTACTGTATTATTCAAAGAGAAGCTTACCGTGGAAGCATGAGGTGTTACATTCTCCCCTCCTTAAATAAATTGCATCCTCGCTATTTTTAAATTTGGTCTTGGGAATATAATGGAAAGTCCCACATTAGAAAAATAGTCAATAAAACTATCCCTTTAAAAGAAATAACAATAAGTACAAAGGTCACCCAAGATAACCCATACTAGGATTCCATGTAGGAAAACATGGATATGGAATATAATCTAAGTGTCAAATTATGATGGAGAGGGACAAAAAACATGATCAGGAGAAATTTAACAACAAGAAAACCACAAACTTGTGGTGGGACAAACAGTCATTAGTCTCCAAGTAGGAAAAGTTAATAGACAACTTTTTTTTGTTTTAAGTTACATTACATAAAGATGAGGAATTCATTTATGAGATTGAGTAATGACATAAATAAATATACGTACTGTTTAAGTAGAGTTTCATTCATTAATAAATTTCTACCACTAACTCATTTTTTTAAACGATGAGTATTCAAGAAGACTTGGTCACACTGGAAGAGCTATAATAAACTTCTACAGAATCACATGATCCATGAAGGATATACTATATATTTACCTTTCATTTAGAGATTAATCAAAACCAAAACGGTTAGTATAAAATCTGATGATCCCCAAAAGGATATTCTATTAGAAAAAGAAACACTAATATTAATTTATAAAATTAAACCAACAATAACCCAAATTTAAATAAATACCATTTAATAAATAATTGTCCACAAAATCCTTCGATATAATAAAAACTAACATTGAAACCCCAAACATAGATGAATTTTTTTATGTTGTCTTCCACATAAAACTATATCTCCAAATGACATCAACTACTCTTAAAGTCACATACTTAAAAGTAATTAACCTAATCATATATTCTCTATTATAGGTTAATCATTTCCATAAATAACCCAAATCACTATAAATCCACAATAAAAACATATATAAAACTCAACCATTAATACTCAAAAAAAAATCCCATAGTATTCTATTTTCCTTGGGCATATAGTGTTCCAAACAAAGCGAACATCTTCCAAATTAACATATATCACTTGATCCCCAAATCATTTTCCTATAACAAGTGTATTTATTTGATAAGACATAAGATCCAAAATAAACTTATTATTGATCAATAAAATCATTTAACTAAAAATTATTAGTCACACTAACCAGGGACTTCACATAGTCTAGTGGTCGGCGATAAATCCCAATCGCACTATGGTTGTGGGTTCAATTACCACATCATTGTCTGATGTGATGGGTTCTCACACAGTCTGCGTGTTGTCCTTTTTCAAAAAGTATATTTTATAACATTACAAAAATGAGATAAATTCCTCAAAATAACCATTACATAATTTAACCTCAAATGTTATCTCATACCTTTCATTTTCATCCAAAAATATAATAACTTGTAATTCCCCCAAACCCAATGATCATATAAAACCAAATGATTATTTATAACTATATCAACAAGATAAAAGATAACTATTCCTAAAATATCAATTTCACATGATAGACTATAGGGTTACAAATACAAGAGATAATTATTCCAAAGTAATCCTATCACAAGGAGTACTAGTCCTTTAAAAAATTTCCCTAACCATTTATTTCCACATAGCTTCTTCATTGACCAATAAAATATCCTATTGAATAGGGCATTCACTTGGGTAATGGTCAGGTCCCCTCCATTTACAAAAAATGACTGTAAATGGATTTTTGGGACCATTTTTATTTTCTTCCAAAGTACTGTTCATTTTTTCTCGGCAATTCCTCAATTTATGTCCTTCTTTCCCACATGTAAAGCATTTCTTTGTTCCATTGAGACACTTTCATGGGTGTCTCCTTCCATATTTCCTGTATGATGAAAATTGAGGATTTGTTTCTACATGCTTTCCACTGTTGGAGATCTTATCATTCATCACCTTTCTCTTCTTTATTGAGTCCGGGAGTTGGTTAATATATATGTTATTGATCATATTTTTGGAAAACTGATTTGGCAATAACAAAATGTCTTTTATGCCTATGAACATTCCATTTTGTTTCTCATTTCCACCACTGTTCCAACCTTGTAAATCATTCTCAAAGTTACTATGACTTCCTTGGAATCCAGCCATTAACTAAAACCAAAAATCATTATGTGAGTAACAGTAGTCATAAAATCATTTAGAGAATATCATGACACCATATTCTCAATTTTAAACACCTTAGTATTAGCCAAGGTCATTTATTTTTATCTTATATTTAAATACTTCTAATCGGTTTGTAGAGAAAATGTAAATTATCCTAAGAATATCCCTTGGGAGTGTTGCAACCAAGAGTGCATGAAGGCTCTTTGTCGTGCAAAAGTTCCCATTTGAGTCTAGCTCAAACCGCTGTTTTCGGGTTTTACCCCTAGGTACATCTGTGCCAGAGCCGCCTCTACATTCTCATATCCATACAAAGATGTATTTCTTGGTAAAATCACAAAATCTCTATAATACCAAAATTATAATAATTTATTCTATACTAATCCTCAAATTTCATCTTAGGTCTATGTGCTTTAATCAGAGTTTATCTAAATCTTGTTTCCAAGGATTGTACTAAACTCCCTCTGATACCATCTGTAATGCCCCGACCCCAAAAGCTCAGAGTCGGTGCATTATTATGTATCGTTGGCATGATCTTAAAAGATCAAGTCTCAAAAGGCCGATTAGTTTTGTAGCCTTAGAAGTACTAGATACATTCATAAGGTTTACATTACATCATAAAATGGAAAACTACATCGACATTGTCTCCATAAAAAAACACTCAGATCCCATAGACTATCCATGAAGGTCAGTTATAAAATACTTATTTTCATCTTGGGAAAATAAAACATAGAAAGGGGTGAGCTCAGATGCTCAGTAAGGATAACAGTATTACAGAAACATTCATAAATAAGCATAAACATTTAAAGAAGTGTATAAGACTAGAACAAAAACCTTTTAATCTTGAACTTCTGCCTAGTATGGCAAAGATAAAATCAAATAATTCCATTTAATTATTCACATGGATATTCTACTAGTCTAATGATCATATTAAATATAAATAACCACTTTCATAATGATGGAATGTATAATGCCAAACTATCATAACCACATAGTCAAGGCCTTGTGCCAAGAATACGAATAAGATTTTTTCAAGGCCTTGTGCCAAGAAACTAGATTTTCTCTTGAGACCTACCGATGCATCGAGGATCTATAGCGGGCTCCACCCATCACTTTCTAAGTCCAATGCATTCCTTATATGAACAGTTTTAAACATAACATAATCATTCGTATTAAAACTAGCATACGTTATGTCAATACATTATCCACAAACCATGAATGGAATAAAAATAGCACATCCATAGTCAAACATAAATCATTAAATACAATATGTAATATTGAATTATAATAGATTAACCTCAATCGATAATAATGAAGGATATTGACATAGATTAAAATAACCATCAAAACTATTATAGAGAAATATCCCACTTTTCTTGAAATCATTTAAAAGTCACACTATTTTTCAAGAAGACATTTAACAATATATTTTTGAATTAAAGTTTCCCATACCCCAATGCCCCGTAGGCCTAATATTTTTTTATTATATGATAAACTCCCTTTTATGGGAAGAAGGGGGGGACCCGAACAGACTTCAAGGACAAAAAACAAACACAACTCGAAGATCAAGAAAATAAAACTCAGACTGACACCTTAGGTCTGACTCTCCCCAATGTAAAGACATGATAAGGCTCTCCACCGATGCAAGAATGTATGGCAAGAAAGCGTCCTATGACAAAGAACAGGCCCGATCTGATGGAAAATGCCATACCCTCTCAATCATTCAAATCCATGCAGCCTGCATAAGTGAACCGCCTGCTCTGAATCCTCCTATGAGGCCTGATCCTTGAGGTCAAGTACAAATGAATCTTAATAATTTGAGCCTCGAAAACTAAACCAACACAATTCATAAAAATCCAAGCAATCGAGAATCCGTCAATTCAATCCTGGTAAATCCCTACCGCACTCCACAAGACACCCTAGTCACTATATATAAAGAAGCCCGAAAGACAATCCAAAGGACGTAAATCCAATCCAATGTCACCTAGGACTGGATGGACAAAACCCGCACCAAGGGAATTCCACCGATGAGGGAATCCTTCTCATACTGCAATAGAAATGTCACTCTGGACTTGGATCTACTCCAATCATAACCAAGACTACACCCCAAACGGGTTCTAAAGCAAGCCTGTAAAGACCAGAGAATCAGGAAGGGGCAGGGGTAAACCACTGGTAGCAAACCAGAAACAAAAACATAAAATACAAAACATAAATACATCCACTACAACCAAAAACAAATAGCCAGTAAAAAGTATCATCCGCATCAATCAAGATCATCCCCCTCTAAGCACTGCAGATCTAGCATGGAGCCAGACCGGGAACCCGCCGAAGACAACACCTGGCCATGCCGGACAAACAGAATCGAAACCATACCATTGACACCGAATGAACCAAGTCGCACTGAACAAAGCTGATCAGAGCTAAGCCTGCCCAAGACTTCTTTTGAGGATGATCCGCAATGACGCTGAAGACCAGGAAAAGATGACATTATGAAGAGCCTCGTCGACGCCTGAGCCAAACCCTGTGCTCTGCAAAGCTGCGGTGACCGAAGACACGAAGATCATGAAACTCCACCCGATCCTATCACGCCACATCATGATTAAACGCGCATCACCGAGCCGACACCACATAAGCCACCGATCTGATCCAAGTCAGAGGGGGAAGGAGAAACTCTCCCGGTTGAAACCCTTGGCACCGTGGGTGGAAGAGAACGAGCCACTCTGAGGCTTGCCGCTTAACGTGACCCATACCACTTTGAAACATTTTAAAGGAATTTTAATTTTAAAACATCAATGTCCATAAAAATAAATAGTTAAACCATTTTTAAAACATGGACATTAATGAGAACGAATTAGAATAATAAATCTTTAAAACATTTAAAATGATATTTTAGTTAAAGTTTCTAACAAAAAGAGAGACACTTGAATACAAATAATTAATGTAATAAAAACATTGTAATACCATGAGAATAAACGTATTCATGATATACTATGTCAAAGTACATTATATACACCACATAAAAGTGATTTGGTGTATAACAACAATGATGTCTCAATGGAATGTAATTTGAGATGAAATCTCTTATAAAGACTGTATCCTTAGGTTAAGGATAAATAAATGACATAATTATGTGTAAAAAATATAAATACACTCAATATGATTGGATATTCAGTGTTAATAAATACTATGAAATTCACACATATTATTGTAAAGTCAACACCAATGAATTGGATATTTAACTCAACAAATGGAGATTGAGTTAAAATTACTCTTATCAAGTTCATGTCGATGACTTGAGAAATTATAAATGGAGTTATTATGTGTATCAAAAGTATATCCATAGAAAGGTGAGTGTAAATTATGACATAAGAAAATGAATAGTGATTCCACCCATAATCTTGGAGTTAAATAATTAATGAACTATGCGTAAAGCCGAATGAATGGAAATTGAAATTTCAAATTCCCTTATCGATTTGGTAACTTAGGAAACATAAACCCATGAAAGAAGGATCGTACAATGATGATGTAAATATCCATCAATTTAATTATATTACACAATGAATACAATCATGGGGAGTACACACACCACGTGCAATAAATAAGCGGTGAACAATGGAAATATCACGGAATTAAAAGTGAGATAAGAAACCCCTTACATTGTACTTTTTCTTTAGTCGAGGGTAGGTTAACCTCATGTATAATGGTTAAATAATTTTAATTTAATTATACAATAATTATATACATTAATATTATATCATGTATGATCTTTTAACATTGATTTGTTAATAATATCTTAGTATTATCGTCGTTTTGGGTGTTATCAGATTCATTTTCCTTTATATTCATTGTTATGTGAGTCATATTTGTTGTGGATGGGATGTATCATATTCATATTCAGAATGATATCATTTCTCTAGACAATATTTTTAATCATCAATTAAAATTTATTCTTGGATGGATACGATGGGGAACGAATCTCATCGCGTTCGTGGAGACGGTAATTCGTACGTACTTACGAGTGACAATATCAGTATTTTGATATTAAGATAATATATAATTGGATGTTATATCATATATAAAGAATCATTATCATGTTATATTTATTTTTTAATTGATTTACACATCATTATTATACCCTTCAAAATAATAAAGTATTGAATAACAATTTCGCCACATCGTGGAGACGGTAATCCGTACGTACACACATATGGTGACATGTCATTAAATGGATGGATAGAATAATAAAGATGGTTATATCATATTTATAATTACTTTACAGTATATAGATAATACTTGAGTTATTATTTTAGAATGGAAATAATAGAAAAAAAGAAGTGGAAGAAGAAAAGAAGTTGAAAGAGGGTGGTGAAATTATTACCACTTTTTCGGTATCTTCCTTTTGATTAGAACAAAAGGGCTCCTTGAGATGGATTTTTGGATAAAAGAGGGCCTCTAGGATGATGTGTGGGAATTTTAGAGGATATTTGGGCAGGGGTTGGCTGATCCAAAAGGCATTGATGGTTTTAATTAGAGACAAGGGTTAGTGCCCTTTTATAAGAGGGGTGAGGGGAACCTTATGAAAAGCTAGAAATATTATTTTATAATAAAATCATATTCAGTGTATAATAAGTCCAAACTGATTTATTGAGAGGATAAGGTGGGTATGGGTCGAAAAAGACTCAACCAATAGGTTTTAGATAGGTCTGGGTCACTTTATTAACCTTATCATTTAGTTTTAACTCTTATTTAATTAGTTTGACATTTACCATGTCTCTTTGTATTTTTATACTATATGGTTAATAAACTAACTATAAACATTCAAGAGAACCCACAGTGGTTCATCAATGATACACCTATAATTATATATGTCTCTTGGCTGCTTCTTATATTTTTTTGAATAGAATATCAATTTATAATATTTTTTTTAAAAAAGACCTTTATGTCAATTTTGACTCTATTTAATATTTGATTTTTGTTAAAGTAATAAAATATTAATTAATTCAAACCAAATTCATTTAAGAAATCAATAAATGTCATATTATCCAACAAAATTCATGTATGTCATTAAAATGTTCAATTTATATTTATTTTACCATTTATAATACCAATTATTTGATTCTTTCATTAATAAGGAAAATAAATCATCATTATTGTGTCATAAATAAATTTAAATATTTCATGTCTAAAAATTATAAATAAAATACCATTATATAATAAGTCTTTTTATCTTTCTGATGAATATTTATAGTAAAAAATATAACATATATAACCATATTTAAAAAATGTTTTTCTAAAAGATATATGCTTCTTTCATTTTTGTATTTACTATAACTTAATTAATATAAAGTGTCATTATCACTTACAAGTGGATCAATGGGGTCCCAAAATCTACCTAAATATGACCATGGTTGTAAATGTATAATCCAATAGGGTTAGGAAATGTGTTAGGTTAATTTAATATTGTTATAATATTATTTTTTACCCTTATTTAACGGATTTACCCTTTAACCATGGTAAATAAAATATTTATCGAAGTAATTATTCAAAATATCTAAAAAATAAAAGATACATATTTACTCAATTTGGAACTCATAATTATAAATATGGAATCCATTTTTCTAAATTCAAAACTCAGAAGTGGCAGAAATTAATTTAAAATTATTTCCTGTGGTCAAAACAAAAACATGTTTTTAAGAAATAATATCTATCAAAAGATTGACACATTCTTATGTCTAGTTTAAATAAGAAATTATGTTTAATGGCCAAAATTGTATTAAATGGTAAAAATATATTCTAATTATACATTAAAATCACTCAAATTCATAATTTATCCCTATTAATTATTTCAATTTAAAAAGTTCTTTTTAATTGAAATTTAGTAATTTTCTCTATTCATCAAAATATGAAAGTTATCAGAAAAGTACCAAATATTCACTCTATTCCAATTTCAATATTATGAATAAAAAAATGTTGTTCATTTTGAATGATGAAATCAATAAAATTTCATAAAGTGGGTATTACTATTCTTAACGGCTAGTTTGATTGGTTGTGGTGTGTTAGAACTCGAAGTTGCGTACAACACAGGCAACTGTATTATTCAAAGAGAAGCGTACCATGGAAGATTGGGGTGTTACATTCTCCCTTCCTTCAATAAATTGTGTCCTCTCATTTTTAAAAATTGGTCTTGGGAATATAATGGAAAGTCCCACAG
The DNA here is from genome assembly GCA_963277665.1 of Viscum album. Classification (NCBI taxonomy): domain Eukaryota; kingdom Viridiplantae; phylum Streptophyta; class Magnoliopsida; order Santalales; family Viscaceae; genus Viscum; species Viscum album. The sequence continues at coordinate 1,226,366,654 of OY728159.1, forward strand.
CAAAAAAAGAGTCAGTAAAACTATCACGTGAAAAGAAATAAAGAGATGTACAAAGGTCACCAAGATTACCCATACTATGATTCCGTGTAGGAAAACATGGATATGTAAGATAAAATATGTGTCATGTTCTAATGGAGAGGGATATAAAACATGAACAGGAGAATGTTAACAACAAGAACACCACAAACATGATATGGGACAAACGGTCATTAGTCTCCCAGTAGGAAAAGTAAACAGACAATATTTTTTTTTGTTCTAAGTTACATTACATAAAGATGAGGAATTAATTTATGAGATTGACTAAGAACATAAGGAAATATACTTAATTTTTAAGTAGAGTTTAATTATTTAATAATTTTCTACCGCTAAATCATTTTTTTTAAATGATGAGTATTCAAGAAGACTTGGTCACACTGGTAGAGCTATAATAAACATCTATATAATCACATGATCCACGAAGGATAAACTATATATTTACCTTGCCTTTAGAGATTAATCAGAACAAAAATAGTTAGTATAAGATCTTATGATCCCCCAAAAATTTATTCCATTAGAGAAAAGAAAACTTATCTTAATTTCTAAAATTAAACCAACAATACCACAAAGTTAAATAAATACCATTCAATAAACAATTGTACTTAAAATCCTTCAATATAATCAAAACTAATATTGAAACCCAAAACTTATAAGAATTTGGTTATGTAGTATTCCACACTAAAATATATCTCCAAATGACATAAACTACTCTTAAAGTCACATACTTAAATGTAATTAACCTAATCACATATTATCTATTATAGGTTAATCATTTCCATAAATAACCCAAACCACTATAAATCTGCAATAAAAACATAGATAAAAATCCACCATTACTCCTCAAACAAAATCCCACAGTATTCTATTTTCCTTGGTAATATAGTGTTCCCAACAAAGCGAACATCTTCCAAAATAACATTTATCACTTGATCATGAAATCATTCTTATACTAAGGGTATTCATTTTATAAGGCATAAGATCACAAATCAACTTATTATTGATCAATAAAATCATTTAACTAGAAATAATTATTCACACTATCTAGGGACTTCACATAGTCTAGTGGTAGGTGATAAATCCCATTCACACATTGGTTGTGGGTTCGATTCCCATAGATTTGTCTTATGCGATGGGTTGTAACACGGTCTGCGTGTTGTCCTTCTTCAAAAACTATATTTTATAACATTACCAAAATGAGATAAATTCCTCATAATAAATATAACACAATTTAACCACAAATTTTATCTCATACCTTGAATTTTCATCCCAAAATATAATAACTTGTAGTTTCCTCAAACCCAATGATCATATAAAACCAAATGGTTATTTATAACTACATCCACAAAAGAAAATATAACTATTCCTCAAATATCATTTTCACATGACAAACTGCAGGGTTACAAATACAAGAGAGAATTTTCTCAAAGTAATCCCGTCCACAAGGAGTACTAGTAATTTTAAAAATTTCTCCAACCATTTATTTCCACATAACTTCATATTTGAACAAGAAAATATCCTATAGAATAGGGAATTCACTCGGGTAATGGCCAGGTCCCCTACATTTATGGAAAATGATTGTAAATGGATTCTTGGGAAAATTGTTATTTTCTTCCATAGTACTCTTCAGTTTTTCTTTGAAATTCTTCACATTATGTCCATCTTTCCCACACATGAATAATTTCGTTGTTCCATTAAGACACATTCCTAGGTGTCTCCTTCCACATTTCCTACATGAAGTAAATTGAGGATTCTTTTATCCAGGGTCTCCACTGCTGGAGCTCTTATCATTCATCACCTTTCTCTTATTTGTTGAGTTCAGAAGTTGGTTAATATATATGTTATTGATCATATTTTTGGAAACCTGATTTGGCTTGAACACAATATATTTTATGCCTATAAACATTCCATTTTTTTCTCATTTCCACCACTCTTCCAACCTCGTACATCATTCTCAAAGTTACTATGAATTCCTGGAATCTAGCCATTGAATAAAACCAGAAATCATTATGCGAGTAACTGTAGTCATAAAACCATTTAGAGAATATCATGACACCATATTCTCAATTTAAAACACCTTAGAATTAACCAATTAAATTTATTCTCATCTTATATAAAAATACGTCAAATCGGTTTGTAAAGAAAATGTAAATTATCCTAAGAATTTCCCCTTGTAACCAAGAGTGCAGCAAGGCCCATTGTTGTGCACCAGTACCAATTCAAGTCTATCTCAATGTGGTGTTTTTGGGTTTTACCCTTAGGTACATCTGTGTCAGAGCTGCCTCTACCTGCTCGTATCCCGACATGGATGTATTTTTTGGAAAACACACAAAATCTGTATAATACAAAAATTTTAGGAAGTTCTTCTATACTAATCCTCATAGTCTATCTTAGGTCTATGTGCTCTAATTAGAGTTTATCTAAATCTAGATTCAAAGTTTTGTACTAAACTTCCTATGATAAAAACTGTAACACCCAGACCCCATAATCCCATAGTCGGTGCATTATTACGTATCATTGGCATGATAATAAAAGGTCATGTCTTGAAAGATTGATTAGTTTAGTAGCCTTGGATGTACTACGTACATTCATAAGGTTTACACTAAATCATAAAATTGAAAACCACAACAAAATTGTCTCCATAGACAACAATGAAATCTCATAGACTATCCCTAGAGGTCATTTATAATATACTTCTTTGCATCCTGGGAAAATAAAACATAGAAAGGGGTGATCTCAGATGCTCAATAAGGATAACATTATAGCAGAAACATTCATAAATAATTATAAACAATGAATATAGTGTATAAGACTAGATAAAAATCCTTTTAATCCTTATCTTTAGCATAATATGGAAAAGATAAAATCTAATAATTCCATTAACTTATTCTAATGGATATTCTACTAGTAGAATGATCACATGCAATATCAATAACCACTTTCATAATGATGGAATTCATAATGCCAGTCTATCATAACCACATAGTCAAGGACTTGTGCCAAGACTAAAAATAAGATATTGTCAAGGCCTTGTGCCAAGACACTAATTTGTCTCATGAGACCTACCAATGCATCGAGTAGATATAGAAGGCTCCACCCATCACTTACTAAGTACAATGCACTCCTCATATGAATAGGTTTAAATATAACATAAACATTCGTATTAAAACAAGCATACGTAATGTCAATACTTTATCCACAAACCATGAATGGAATAAAAATATAACATCCACAATCAAACAAAACTCATCCAATACAATATGGATTATTGTATTGTAACAGATTTACCTCAATCGAGAATAATTAAGGATATTGAGATAGATGAAAATAATCATCAAAACTATTATAGAGAAATATCCCCCATTTTCTAGAAATCATTTAAAAGTAACACTATTTGTCAAAAAGCCATTTAAAAATAGATTTTTGAATCAAAGTGTCTCATACCACTTTGAATCATTAAAAAAAATTATTTTCAAAACATCAATGTCCATATAAATAAATCCTTAATACATTTTTAAAACATGGACATTAATGAGAATGATTTAGAATAATAAATCATTAAAACATTTAAAATGATATTTTAGTTAGAGTTACTAAAAAAAGATAGACACTTGAATACAAATAATTGAGGTAATCAAAACTTTTTAATATCATGAGAATAAAGGTATTCATGATATACTATGTAAAAGTACATTATATACACCACATAAAAGTGATTTGGTGTATAACAACAATAAAGTATCAATGGAATGTAATTTGAGATGAAATCTTCTAAGGATAAATAAATGACATATAAATGTGTGAAGAATATAAATACACTCAATATGATTGGATATTCAGGGTAAATTAATCATAGGACAGTCACACATATTCTTGTAAATACAACACTAGTGAATTGGATATTTAACTCAAGAAATAGAGATTGAATTAAAATTACTCTTATCATGTTCATATCGATGACTTGAGGAATTATCAGTGGAGTGATTATGTGTATCAAAAGTATATCCATAGAATGTGGAGTGGAAATTATGACATAAGAAAATGAATAGTTATTACACACAAAATCTTGGAGTAAAATAATCAATGAAGTATGTGTAAAGCCGAATGAATGGAAATTGAAATTTCAAATTCCTTTATCGATTTGGTAACTTACGAAAGATACACCCATTAAAAAAGGATCATACAATGATGATTTAAATATCCAAAAATTTATGTATATTACACAATGAATACAATCATGGGTAGTACACACACCACATGCAATAAAAAAGCGGTGAACAATGGAAATCTCAAGGAATTAAGAGTGAGATAAGAAACCCCTTGCATTGTACATTTTTCTTGGTAGAGGGTAGGTTAACCTCTTGTATAATGGTGAAATAATTTTTATTTAATTATACAAGAATTATATACATTAATATGATATCATATATGATATTTTAACATTTATTTGTTAGTAATATCTTAGTGTTATCGTCATTTCAGGTGTCAACGGATTGATTTTCCTTTATATTCATTGTTATGTGAGCTGTATTTATTATGGATTGGATGTATCTTATTCATATCCAGAATTATATCATGTTTATAAAAATTATTTTTAATCATAAAAATAAATTTAATTTTGAATGGATACGATGGGAAAGGAATCTCATTGCATTCGTGGAGACGGTAATCCGTACGTACGAACGAGCGAGAATATGAATCTTTTAATATTAAAATAATATATAATTGGATGGTATATAATATATAAAGAATCATTATCATGTTATATTTATTATTTAAATGAATTAAACATCATTATTATAACCATCCATATAATAATGTATTGAATAACAATTTCACCATGTCGTGGAGATGGTAATCCATACGTACGCATGTATAGTGACATATCATTAAAAGGATGGATAGAATAATGAAGATGGATGTACCATATTTATAATAAATTCACAATATATAGATGATAATGGAGTTATTATTTTATAATGGAAATAAAAAAATAATAAGTGGAAAAAGAAAAGAACTTGAAAGAGGGTGGTGAGATTATTACCTCTTCTTCGGGTTCTTCCTTTTGATTTGATCAAAAGGGATCCTTACGGTGACATTATGACCAATGTAGGGATTCTAGGATCAAGTGAAGGAAGTTGAGAGGATATCTGGGTGGGGGTTGGCCAAGCCAAAAGGCTTTGAAGGTGTTAATTAAAATGAAGTGGTGGTTCCCTTTTATAATAGGGGTGAGGGGCACCTTAAGAAAAGCTAAAAATATTATTTTATAATAAAATCATATTCGGTTTCTAATGGATACAAACTGATTTTTTTCAGAGATAAGGTTGGTATGGGTTAAAAACAACTCAACCAATAGGTTTTAGACAGGTTTGTGTCACTTTATAAACCTTATCCTTTAGTTTTAACTCATAGTTAATTTGTTTGACATTTACCATGTCCCTATGTATTTTTATATTATATGGTTAATAAACACACTATAAACTTCCAAAAAAACCCCATGTGGTTCATTAATGATACAAATATCATTATATAAGTATCTTGGATGATATTTAGATTTTTAGGAATATAATATCAATTGATAATATAATATTTGTTTTAAAAACTACTTTTTGTCAATTTAGACACTATTTAATAATTGATTTTTGTTAAAGTATTAAAAACTTTATTAATTCAAAGAAAATTCATTTAAAAAATTCTAATATTTTATACTAACCAATACAATTCGTGGATTTCATCAAAAATTTCAAATTATATTTATTTTAACATTTATAATACCGATTGTTTGATTGTTTCATTAATAAGGAAAATACTTCATCATTATTGTGTCATAAATAAATTTAATTATTCAATGTATATAATTTATAAATAAATTACCATTATGTAGGAATTCTATTAATATTTCTAATGAATATTTATATTTGAAAATATAACATATATAACCCTATGTGAATTTTTTTTCTAAAATATATATGCTTTGGTCATTTTTGAATTTACTTTATCTTAATTAATATAAAGTGTCATTATCAATTACAAGTGGCTCCATGGGGTCCCAAAATTGACCCAATTATCTCTATGGTCAGACATGTATAATCCAATAGGGTTAGTACACGTGTTTGGGTCATTTAATATTATTATAATTTTATTTTTTACCCTTATTTACCGGATTTAAGCTCTAACCATGGTAAATAAAATATTTACCGAAATAATTATTCAAAATGTATAAAAAAAGTTACCTATTTACAAAATATGGACCTCCTAATTCTAAATATGGAATCCATTTTTATAAATTCAAAACACAGAAGTGGTAGAAATTAATTGAAAATTCATTCTCGTTGTCAAAACAAAAAGCACGTTTTTAGGAAATAATAACTATCAAAAGATTGGTCATTTCTTATGTCTAGTTTGAATGCAGATTTATGTCCAATGAGCAACATCGGAGTAAATGGTAAAATTATAATGTAATTATACTTTTAAATCACACAAATTCATAATTTATCACTATTAATTATATCGATTAAAAAGATGTATTTAATTAAAAATTAGTAATTTTCATTATTCATCAAACTATGAATGTTATTAGAAAGTACCAAAAATTAACCCTAAGATAATTTTGATATTCCTAATAAAAAAATGAATTCCATTTTGAATGATAAAATGTATAAAATTTCAAAAGGTGGGTATTACTATTTATAACGGCTAGTTTGATTGGTTGTGGTGTGTTAGAACTCGAAGTTGCGTACAACACACACTACTGTATTATTCAAAGAGAAGCATACCATAGAAGCTTGGGGTGTTACATGGTGCCACCTCAGCGCATGAAAATGATATGGTTCTTTGATGGAATGAAATGATATTACTGACGATTCATTCTAAATTTCTCTTGAATATTCGTACCAATGAAAACTGTTATCATGAAGGTGTATCCCTTATTTTGGATGAATAAATTCCAACAGGATTTCGAGTAGTTGAGAAAGATCTTGAAAACCACCCTGATCATGAGATTTCAATAGGGGGATTCGAGTACGTTGTCTTCTGTGACACTTCAGGGATAGGGCTTGGTTGTGTTCCGATGTAGAGATAGGTTGTTTCTAACGCTTTCGTCCGGGTGCGAGCATCCGTCTGTGGAGGATGAGGGGGCACGGTTTTGTTTCCACACATTCATGCTTTCCAAAGGAGGGCGGCATCCACTCCTTATTCAAGGTTTTTTGCTCCTTGATCGAAATGGGATGATGGGATGTCGGTTCTTCCTTCCGTGGATTCCTCCTCAAAATTCTTCACCTAGTCCGGGTCTCCCTCATAGTCTTAAGATGTTGTTCATGAAGCTCTTCCTTGCACTATATCTTCATGTACACCAGTTAATTACACCGTTTCTGTCAAGAAATTCCAAGGGGTCTAGTCAGGGCATCAAACTTCGGTTAGGGGAGTAGTCACAATGGGAATCCCTGGCGTGTCTGGGCGCTGGGGGATTGGTGTGTCTATCTTATGTCCCTTATAATAGGGCTTCTCGAGGGCGCATAAGTCTGACGAATCCCACATCGAATGCGGGGAATCGTATTCCATTAGCATGTATCTGAGGATTTCCTCATATTCCCATGTATAACATAGGGTATGCCACAAGTTTATTATCTAGTAGAAAAAGATCAGGCTGATTAGAATGTGGACAAGAGTGGATCAGATAGAGGAACCCCCTAGAGGGAACACTGATATTGGGGCCATCATGTGGGTGGCTTCTCGAATGTTGTAAGATGGAACTAGGAATGGGGTGGCATGAACCCACCGAGATGTGGTGGCCTGTGTAAGAATCATAATGGGTGATGGAAGGTTTTGTGAGGGGGGGTGGTGAATTGGATGGAACCATCTTGAGGATGAAGAAGGTTTTGGGATTGAGGCTTGAAGATGCTTCTTACATATCCCAGTGGTAGAGACTCAATTTTCACTTAGTTTTTTTGTTGGCGGCTTACTGATGATGATGGTTTCAATGGCATTCCGCTGATTGGGGATGTCGACGGCCTACCACTGAATGGGGTAACAATGGCTTACCGCTGGATGGGGTTGTCAATGGCTTACCGTTGGATGAGGTTGTCAATAGATTACCACTAATTGGGGACAAAATAGCTTACCACTAGATGGGGTTGTCAACATCATACCGTTGGATGGGGTTTCCAAAGGCTTACCGCTGATTAGGGTCACAATGGCTTAACACTTTTTGGGTATGTCAGTGGATTACCTCGGAACGAGGTCACAACAGCTTATCGCTGGATGGGGTTGTCAACGGATTACTGATGGATGAGGTTGTCAATGGCTTACCACTTATTGGGGTCACAATGTCTTACGGCTAGATGGGGTTTTCAACGGCTTACCAATGGATGGGCCTGTCAATGGCTTACCGCTAATTGGGGTCGCAACGACTTACCGCTGATTGGGGATGTCAACGGATTACCACTGACTATGTCCACATTTTAACGTCATACAGGAGGGGGATGAACCAACGTAAAGAGGGTCTGAACTACTGGGTGTTGGGCTTGAACCTCAGGGAGGCTTCTTATGTACTCTACCTTGTCAGAGATCAAATTCATCGTAGTTCATATAGTTATGGGGGGTCATTTGGGGCTTACACTCTCAGGCAGCCCAAGGTGTTTGTGAACCTACGTAAGGGGGTCGAAACAACTGGGTGAATGGAAGGCCTGAACCTCATGGAGGCTTCCTACTATACCTTACCGTAGCAAGGATCAAAGTCCACGTATTTTAGGTATGGGGTAGTAGTCGGTGAACCGACGTGAATAAGGACCTGGGGTCCAGGTGGATGGTGGGCTTGAACCTCAGGGAGGATTCTTACGTACCTTTCCTTTGAAAAGTTCAAAGTCCTCATAGTTCAGATGTTTGGGAGCTGAAGGAAAGGGGGACCTGGGGTCCAATGGTTGTCGTCCTTGAACGTTGTGGGGGATTCTTACATACCCTGCCTTATCAAAGATCACAGTCCTCATAGTTTGGATGGGGTAGGTGAACCGATGTGAAGATGGTCGGAGCGACCAATGGGTGTTGGGAATGAACCTCAGGGAGGCTTCCTATGTACCTTGCCTTTTCAAGGATCAAAGCCCTCGTATTTCAGATGGTTTTGGCGAACCGACATGAAGATGGTTGGAACGAAAAATGGGTGTTGGGATTGACCCTCAGGGGGGATTCCTACGTACCATGCCTTGGCAAGGATCAAAGTCCTCATAGTTCAGGTATGCATTTGGGGCTTATGCTTTGAGGTGGCCCAAGGTAGATTTCATGTTTTGTGCTCACACTAAGCCCATGTGAGTCATGCTCGGTGTGAGAAACAAGAGATAGAAGAGACCGAATGATCACGTCGTGAAAGGTGCATCCATGGGAAGTGGAGTGGGGCTTATGTGTGATTGTGTCCCAAAGAGGAAACATGGGCATATGCGTGGTTAGCAGTCCGAAAGGGTTTGGGACTTACTCTAAGATAGAGGCCCAATGGCGACAAAGCCCAGCAGGAGAGGGATTTGGCACCGAAGAAATGAGGGGTCCGGTGTCCATTTCCTCCTCCCCCTGGTCCTTGAGACCGAAGAAGAAAGGAGGAGAAGTGATGCTGTATTAGGAATGAAAATCTAAGGGCTTACACTGAGATGGTTGACCTTTCCCTGCGGAAAAACGCCACTCCAATAATGACAATATCATCCCTTGTGAGGGAAGATATTAGCCTCATGGAGAACAGTGGGCTTGGATAATATCCAAGGTGAGGGAACCCCGCTTGCGAGGAATGGGGCGAGAACACAGTTTAACGTCTTGTGCTGAGGAAGATGGTGCTCGGAATTTTAACTTCAGGCAGCTCGGACGAGGTGGGTTAGCACCTCACCCCTAAGACATACAAAAATGGTACCCTTTACTCTGTGGTGAAGGTGATGCACCAAAAACGCCATGAAAGGGGGGTGTAAAGGAGGGAACCATCGGGGGGTCCAAGTTAGCATGACTATGTGAAGAAGCAATGGATGTTACTGTGCATATGTGAAGAAGAACGAGACGAAGCAACACAACGGTCGGTATCGTCCAGGGGAAATTGAAGTTACTTCGTGCGAACTAGGGAGTTTGCAGGGGAAATAAGGATGTGGCGAAGGAGTTGTGGGTGTAGGAGGCGCTGGAAAATGATTCCAAGAAGAGGGTCATTATGGGCGCATAAGGTGGGAGGCTTGCGCGCAAAAGGGATCGTTGCGTGAAAAAGGGTCAGGCCGGCACAAAATTGTGTGCTGGTCACGAAGAAGAGTGGGCCGGTGCGCAAAAGGAATTGCACATTTGAAAAAGCCTGAGCCGGTGCGGAAAAGAAATTGTGTGCACGAAAGGCCTGGGGAGGTGTACAATTGAGCGTTCAGCACGAAAAGTGCTAGCCGGCGTACAAAATTAATTGTGCGCGTGAACAAGCCTAGTCCAGTGCACAAAAATAATTGCGCACCAAAGAAATGATTGCGCACAATTTGGAAGGAAATGCGTGTGGGGAAAGGGGATGGATGGGATTTGGACAAGGATCAATCCTGAGTAGTCACGCCAAAAGGCGGACCCCCGGGCGACCTGGAGCGAAAAATTTAGTACCTAAGAGCCATATTTTTGCATGCACTGGAGGGGAATTGTGAAAACGAGATATAGTTCATATTCTTCGGGCGTAAGTTGAAGGGGTGGCATTCTATTTATAGGCACTCGGGATTGAGGGTCTTTGTGCAAAACAAGCTAGCTTGAAAAATTGCATGCCAAATGTCGACATCACGTAGATCAAACGCGTGGAGCGGTGGCATGAAAAAGTTCCACACCAATGCAGACAAATCTCATGAATCCTGATGTTTATCACTCGGGAAATATGATTTTCACACAACCCTGTATTTTTTTTCGTGCCACCCCTACAGGCCTCCCAAAATGGATTGTCGGTTCTATATATGTCTTCCCAATGTCGCGCCCAATCCTTCCTCAGACCTGGAGCACTTTTCAGCATCTACAAATGCCCACCTCCCCTCAGAATCAGAACGATGAGGGGCTGCATGTCACGACCCGATCGTACCGGTCTCAAGTCACAACTACCCCAGGCCTGCATCTATAGGCCAGGGGCCAGCGACAAGCACCAAATTCGTAACGATCTCATGGATGCCTATGCCTAAGTACCATTACACACACACAACCCACTCAATGTATAAGTATAGAGTAAAAAACCAAAATACATACAACTATAACCCGACTTAAATCATGCATAAACTTCTAAATAGAACATGTATAGTGCTGAAAAGTACTGACAAGTAAACTGAATAGTAAAGGGAAAAACATGCACCCAACTGGAAAGGTGCCACAACATGACAACATGTAAAAAATGTAAACGGCTGGTGATTCTCACACACGGAAATCCTCCATTGACCACTAAACACAACCCAATATCATGTGTCCTCTAAGCTCCTCTGTTGTCTCGATCGACCTGTCTGTCATCTACAAGGGTACACCAAGTGCGGGCAAAGCACAAGCAGGGGTGAGTATAAAGATACTCAGTATGATAGCCCAATAGCTCGAGGGAGAAACAAAGGAGATACTAAAATGGTGTGCAGTAGACAGAACAAGATTAGTATAAGTGTACAAAAGAGAGAGTGCAACTAAACCCGATAAGAGAAAGGAAGTAGGCTCATCCAACCAAGAAGAGCTATACATGGAAATCACGTGGCATACCCCACACGTCTTCGCCTCTCCTATATGGAGAGTAAATGAACTCAAGGAGTGGGAACAAGATTAGGGTGTATATATATGCTTGATAAGAAACCCGAACGAGTGTGTAAGGGGATCTTTGTCTCCAAGATCATCCCATGAAAATTCTCCAAAAATTCTAAGATATCCACCACTAATTCCCAAAAGTCTCACACACAAAATCTGTCTCATCATTGAACTGAACAACCAACGGTCCCCCTCCAGTAGCCATGATAAAAAGTCACGTACTAGCCTTATAGAAAGGGTTGAGTCTGAAATAAGGCCTCGGGTAATCCACTGCCCTGCCCAGCTGGGGGGTAAACTTTAAGGGGTCGTCGGGTAACCCACTGCCTAGCCCCGCTGGAGGATAAACTATAAGATTAACAGGTAACCCACTGCCCAGCCCTGCTAGAGGGTAAACCCTAAGGCGAACGGTTAAGCCATTTCCCAGCCTCACTAGAGGGTGAACCCTAAGAGGTAAACGGTAACCCAATGCCCAACATCGTTGGAGGGTAAACCCTAAGGTCAACTAGTAACCCACTGCCCTGCCTCGCTGGAGGGTAATCCCTAAGAGGTCAACGGGTAACCCACTTCCCAACGTCACTGGAGGGTAAACCCTAAGGTCAATGGGTAACCCACTACACAGCCTCATTAGAGGGTAATCCCTAAGGGAAATGGGTAACCCACTGCCCTGCCTCGCTGGAGGGTAAACCCTAAGTTCAACAGGTAACCCACTTCCCATCATCGCTGCAGGGTAAACCCAAAACCGGTCTGATATCTACGCACTACCCATGCCATCATTGGGTGTCGCTAACACCACTACCATGCGTTGGTTCGGAGTGCGTAAAATGAACCTCTGACTAAGGACCTTTCATGTTTCCACATTGGATGATATCTCGAAAGAGGCTCCGAACGATGAAGCAAATTACACCATTTTAATCCTCACAGAAAACCACGTGAGATAGACTATTTACTCACCCCAAACGGACGTCTGATGAAAAAGTCACAGTATGCTGCACACAACTAAAAAGATGTCCTGTGTGGCCCACATATCTACTCCGGCATCAATTCCTGAAACCAAATATGTCAACTTCCTCTCAATGCCAGGGTCACAACACGGCTGACGACACCAAAAATTGACTTCGGATGCAGAAGTCGCTACTGCCCGCGACATATGCAAACATGCCCTTGTGGGCCCCATAGCTCAATCTGGAAACATGTCTCACAGATCGTACCATTACATTCCTTGCAGATAACCATGAGGCGTAGGCTATTCATTTTCTCTGAATAGACTTATGAAGCAGATGTCGTAAAAACAGAGCATACTCCCGAAAGCTGCCTCGTGGGTCCCACGCCTCGGGCCCGAATTTAGGTGGGTAGATTGTGCCATCAAAATCCCCTCAGAAGAACACTCAAAAATGAGTACTCAAACACCCCAAATGTATTTTGGGTGAAAAGTGGCGTTTCAACGTAAATCAAGTGAACTATGCCTTGTGGGGCCCACACTTTCTCTCCATCCCAAACACGTCGAAAATAATCTCAAAACATCCGTATGATGACAGGGGTCATGTTTCTACTGACGGTGCGTCAATCAGACACCTCAAACAGGACTTAGGTCTGACGCATGAATAAATAAATAAATAATTGATTAATTATTCGCATTAAGAATTTCGTGCCACTGAGAAACGGAACCAACCCGCAAGGGTTCCGAACCAACTTTGGAAGGACCTTCTCATCTCCAGGGCCTCAGCGCCACTGACGGCACATCAAACGGATGTCCGGCTCTCGAATAACGTCCATCACAACTTTAATAACAATATAATATTATTAAATAAAGGTTTTCTGGGTCACCCGCCTTTGGTTGTAGAACTCAAAAACCACAAAATCCACTTCAAAAATCACATCTTGCTGACATGAACCTGCATCCACTGACGGTGCGTCAAATGGACATGACATTTAGTAGAGATACTCCCTTGAAAAAAGGGGGCCCAAAATGGGCCGGTCCGGACACCCGGCCCATGGCGTAGCCGCGGGTCCGGTTCAGCTTGCCACGACCGACTTGTCGCAAGCCATCTGAAATCCACCGGACCCCTCAGGTTCGGTTCGTCCAAGAAGACCTTCAACATGGCCAGTCTTGTCCGAGTGCCGCACCAGTAGGACTCATGCTTTGCGGGTCCCTGTCCGCGGTGCCTTCTGAGGTCAGTGCCTCGGAGCTCCTCCATAGCGCGACAGGCCGAGGGCAAGCCCTCCACCGGCTAAGCGCACTACTTGGCACCAGCACCCGTGCCACCTGGTCACCAGCTCCCTGCTCCACTGCGGCCGCCTGGATGCCCCGACCTACTCGGCTCCTCCTGGTCACCGCGTTGCAGCCCCCTCCTGGCCTCACCGGCGTTGCACCACCCGATGCCATCGGTCCTCGCGACTCCTCCCGGACACACTCCATCTGCGTCGGCCACACCCAACACTACCATCCACCAGCCACACCCGACGCTAGACCTCCGAGCTCTGCCTCTTCCTAACGCGCCGCACCGAGCCCCTCCGGCCGGCTCTACTGCTACCCCAGCCCGATCTCCGGCCACTACCCTTGCTGGGGTCGGGGCTTCCGTCAGCCGCCACAACTCCTCCGGTGGCCCGATTTCAAAACTGAAGATATTTTTGGGATCCTCGGGATGAGGCCTTCGCAGTTCCTGCCCCCAATCAGCGATCTGATGGTCTATTGGCACATCCGAAAAAAATTCGGACGAATAATGACAAAGAACGTGGGTTTTATAACGTGACTCGGACGATGGCCATGTTCTTTTGGCCATCATCCTAATTCTAAAATTTTAGAAATCAAACAACGGAATTGACAAGAACTCAAGAAACTGACGATGGTGCCAAAATTAACCAAAAACCCTACCTCGAATCGGTCGTTCGTCGTTTGCGCAACATTCTCTGTGATCCCACTTCGATCCACCGTAGTTTGTTCTTCAATCCGCCAATGTACGACGAAGAACGCCGAAGAACAACAGATAGAGAGAGAGAGAAGAAGAAGAAGAAGAAGAAGAAGAATAAGCATGGGTTCTCTCCTTATCTCAAGCATATTTATAAAAACGCACTGAAACGCAGCCCACAGTCACGGATCCCAAAACCTCTATGCCCGCTTATTTTATATCTCACCTAGGTAAAACACCCCATTAATAACTCAATGGAAGTCTTGTATTTTCATTATGAAACTTTGTTCAAAAGTTATTTAAAAAGAACATCGGGGATAAAATCACTATGTCATTATTTTAAAATGATGATTTTTCCCCTGGGTGACATCTCTCACACCAGGCTCGCTCCTGAAAATTTTACACCCTGCTTAGTGTAAACGGCACGCTCTGAACGCAACCGTGCTCTTGGATTTCCGATCTGAGCTACTATTTAGGATAAAACACAACCCCACCCTGTGCATAGTATAAAAAACTTAATATTTTTATAAAATTTATTCTGGGAACATCGGGCCTTAGAATTGCACGTTGTCTCAGCTCCAAGATCTGGAAATATATATAGAGATATTCTAAAGTCTTACAGGGGAAAAACTGGGTCTCTAGATCGTTCCCTCCTTCATGATTTTTTTCCCCAAAAATAAAAACTAGGAAAAACAACTCGGGATACAGAGCTCAAAACTAAGTCTCCCACTCCCAAGAAAACATGCACAACAACATTCTGGCACAACACGCAAGCCAAAGGGATGGTTTGTACTCATAATTCCTGCTACATTCGAAGAAATTCGTAGGAACACGCACACACCTCATTCGATGTGATACGTGGAAGGCATCGTGTGCCCACTCCTACTATTGGGAGGGTAGGGAAACACCGTAGGAAACCTCCCTAGTTCTTACATGATTCTCGGATGGACCAAAAAACTCAAGGGGCATCCTTGGCTGAACCTCTACTTTACACATCATGACTGAAATCACGATTTGTTCTAGGAACATGGTCTCGTGATTCCCTCCATCAGAATACACATATGTTGAAATACCCTAGGATATCCGGTCACAGAAGTTTTCGCAGTCAGTGCATCACAACTGAGACTCTCTTATATCCTCA
This sequence comes from Viscum album, assembly GCA_963277665.1. NCBI lineage: Eukaryota > Viridiplantae > Streptophyta > Magnoliopsida > Santalales > Viscaceae > Viscum > Viscum album. Next base: position 1,226,382,476 of record OY728159.1, read on the forward strand.
AAAAGTGGATGAGTCAACACCATCGACAATAGAAAAGTTTCACCCTCCTGGTTTAACAGGGTCAACTACATGGAACTAACTACTATGAAACTTTACGAACCTAACGAGTCTGGGGCATTCTTCTAAGGGAACCTGCTACAACACTTCCATTTTATTGAAACATAGACTACCTCGAAAACATAGTCCTACAGAGATTTCAACCCACACCGTTGTCTTAGGTTAAAGTCGCGCTATGTGAGGATGCACCTAAGTCACTAGTGGTCTGAGCAAACCACAAAGCACTCCCCCAGAAGATAGTGTCACCACATAATCAGGGAAAATAGTACCACCACCAGCAACACATAGTGAATAACGTAGTTCTATTTATGGGTTGTCCATAACCTCGACCTGTACTTGATAATGGTATCAAGACAGATCTTGATCATGCAAGGTACCAACAAATAGAGAAGGAAAGCAAATTCATCCAACAGCCAGAGGCTAGACATGGAAAGCACATGGCATACCCCATGTGTCTTTTCCCCTCTTGGAAGGAGAGTAATCCCCAAAATAGGCACTCTTCCAAACCTACTAATGGAACCTCAACCAAAGGTAGGTCAAGTAGAAAATCCCCACTAGAAAATCCAGAACCTGCTACGACACTCCACTGCACAACCCCGCCATGAATGCACAGGTCAGAGGGATTGATCCACCGCACCTCATAACAATCCGCTTTGGGTGGTACTGAATCTCCTTCATGATTTTGATCACATCACAAAAACAAATCTTAGTGGGGGAAGAACTCGTCTTTCCTATGCATTCAATGCTACGTCGGGAAACACCAACATAGGGTTACACCGACACCCTGCATCACCCTCAGTAACACCTTGAACAAGGATTTAGATGAAAAGAGTACCTCACGCAGTGTCTTACAAGTTCTACTAAGAAAAGTAGAAAAAGACACAGAGCGTACCTCTTATTATCTCATGCATTGCAGGATTTTAGACATCCATAGCACACAACCGCCCATGACCACATCTGTCATCTCCCTGAGCCTGACATGGGCTGCCTAGTGGTGGTGGAAGGACCTCGAAACATCATCCATAAACCACAGTTCCTCTTTCTCTTCTGCCAACACTGCCACCCTGGGGAACACCTTGTCCTCACCTGGGAGTTCTCTGATTATGACATTGCCTCTTTCGTGGTGGTGCATATACCAACTATCTAGAAAAATCAGCACATTTGGTCGGGTAGCCTCACGCCACATGACCTCGTACATCACAATCACAACACTAGTCCCCCCTGCGTTGTCTTGGTGATCTATGTTGTCCCTAACCATGTGCCTGAGTCTCATCAAGGGGAGACCTCCAACGTTGAGTACCTACCAATTGATGTCCCTATGACAAAAATTTCTCTGTCACCATTGCCTGCTCCATCACCCATAGATGGGTGAGGATACACAAGGTCACTAAGCTGGCACAAATATCCTCTACAGAGTCCTCGCTCAAACTTATATGCTCGGAAGTTTCCATCATGGAACACGTCCAAAGAGTACCAAGTAAGGTCTGTGAACTTAGTCTCGTACTTAGACACTTCCATCACCCCCCCCCCCCCCCCCCGTTGAAGATCCAGCAACTCCTGAAACTGTAAAAAGCATATATATGGGGGGTACTCCTCACAAAACAGCTGCTAGAAGACATCCCACGAGAGTACCAACTCATCATGCATTTGAGTAACCCTGGCTATACTAATGCCAGAATGCTTGGTGGAAAAAGACTGGCTATCAATGCCACCATATAACCTATCAGTGTCTGAACATTCTTGAAGAGGCGAAACATAGACTCTTGCCAACCATTCCCTGTTAGAGGGAATGGCTCATCGTGGAACCTCAGTGGCCTTTGAAGCTGTAACTCATGTAGTGTGCCCAGCCTACACTCTTCGTCAGTCTTCCCTGCTGGTACAATATGCTACTCCACAGGTGGAGGTGCTACTGCCTGTCCTCCTAGAGAAAGGGTAATCGTATGATGGATCTTGAACTGAGGCCTCATCGCTCATGGAGTCGTCATCACGAAATAGAGCAAGGATCCAGTCTGGCTATCATCACTGAGAAATCCTGAATCTGATAATGGAGATATGCAGTCAAATGAGCATATATATATCAACAAAGATGGGGAGATAACTCAGGAAGGACAGTCAAAGACTCAATCCTATATGATGTACAAACCAAATTATCTGCAACAAGTGTGTCAGTGTGCCGAGTCGACAAGCTAGTTATCAGGGTCCTGGTGAAGGGATACGTCGGCTGCCGCACCATCACTGGACTCCCTAGCCTGAGAGCCGCTCTCAAGGCACATTGACACTATTTCCCCAAAACTCAACCAAATTCCTTTTTAGGGACGTCTGAAAAACTCCCCAAGGAACAAACCACCTCTGATACCACTTTTTCATGACACGACCTTGCCGGTCTTGAGCTGCAACTACCCAGGCCTGCCTCTATAGGCCAGGGGATGGCGACAAGCACTGAAGGAGTAACGATCTCTAGGAGGCCTTCACCTAAGCACCTGTACACACACATAGTCCACAAGATACAGAACTGAAGAGTAAAAATAAAACCAAAGGAAAAACAACTATAACCCAACCAAAGTCATGCATCGCCTTCTAAATAGAATGTGTATAGTGCTAAAATGTAATGTCAAGTAAACTAAACAGTAAAGGGGAAAAGACGCGCCCAAAAATAAAGGTGACACAACCTGACAATAGGTAAATGAAAGTAAATGGGTGGTGAGTCTCACACCCAGAAATCCTCCTATGACCATTGAGCGAATCCCAAACTCTTATGTCCTCTACGGTCCTCCATAGTCTCGATCGACATTTATGTCATCTGGAATGGCACACCAAGTTGGGGCAAAGCCCAAGCAGGGGTGAGTATAAAGATACTCAGTGGGATTCCTCGAAAGCTCAAGGGAGAAAAAAAGGATATATTAAAATGGTGATAAGTAGATAGAAAAAGAATAGTGTAAGAGTAAAAAAGAGAGAGTGCAGCTCAACCCAACAAGAGAAAGGAAGCAGGCTCATCCAACCAAGAGAAGATAGACATGGAAAGAACATGGCATACCCCACGCTTCTTCACCCCTCCTAGAAGAAGAGTAACTAAACCAAATGAGTGGGGATAAGAGTAAGGTGTATATATATGCTCAACAAGAAAACCGAAAGAGTGTGTAACGGGATATCTTTATCCAATATCAGCCCAAGAAAAGTCACCAATAGTTCTATGAATATCCACCATTGATGCCCAAAAGTCCAACAGGCCAAAATTGTCTCATCGCTGAACCATAAACCAAAAGTCCCTCTCCAGTTACCATGGAGAAAAGTCACTGAATAGCCTCATAAAAATGGATGAGTCTAAAAAAGTCATCGGGTAACCCACTACTCATCCTAGCTGGGGGGTAAACTCTAAAGGGTCGCCAGGTAACCCACGGTGCATCCACGTAGGAGGGTAAACATTAAGGTTAATGGGTAACCCACTGCCCAGCCCCGTTGGAGGGTAAACTCTAAGGCGAAAAGTTAACCCACTTCCCATCCTTGCTGGAGGGTGAACCCCAAGATGTCAACGGGTAACCCACTTCCCAACGTCGCTGGGTGGTAAACCCTAAGGTCAAAGAGTAACCCACCCTCACAGGAGGGTAAATCCTAAGAGTTCAACAGGTAACCCACAACCCAGCGTCACTGGAGGGTAAACCCTATAGTCAACGGGTAACCCACTACCCAGCCTTGCGGGAGGGTAAACCCTAAGGTCAACAGGTAACCCACTACCCAGCCTTGCTGGAGGGTAATCCCTAAGGTCAACGCATAACCCATTGGCAAGCCTCACTGGAGGGTAATACCAGAACTGGTCCGATATCTCCACTTTTCTCGTGCCATCACTCGGTGTCGCTAACATCGCTACCGTGCATTGGTTCAGAGTGCGTCAAGGGAACCTCTGACCAACACCCTTTCATGTTTCCACATTTAATGAGATCTCAAAAGATGCTCCTCACACTCAAAAATATTACACCATTGTAATCCTCATAGAAAAACACGCGAGATAGACTATCTACTCGCCCCGAAATGACATCCGAGGAAAACTTTGTAGTACACTGCACACAACATAAAAGATGGCATGTGGCGCCCACACCTCAACTCTAGATTCAATGCCTAAAACCACCCAAGTCAACTTCGTCTTGATTCAAGGGTCACAACGCCACTAATGGAATCTTAAATAGACATCGGATGCAGAAGCTGTAACTACCCACATTATATCCAGACAGGGCCCTATGGGGCCCACACCTCAATCCCGAAACACGTCTCGCAGATTGTACCATTGCGTTCCTTACATATAACCACGAGGCACAGGCTATTAATGTGCCCTAAATGGACTTATGAAGCATAAGTTGTAAAAACACAGCATATGTCCGAAAGCCTCATCGTGGGGACCATGCCTCCTATCCGAATTTAGGCGAGCGGATTGTACCGTCGCAATCCCCATGGAAGAACACTCTGAAAACAGTACTCAAACACCCTAAATAAGTGTCAGCTAAAAAAGTGGTTTTTCACCATAAAACGTGTGAACCAAGCCCTATGGGGCCCGCATATTGGCTCCAACCCGAACACATTGGAAAGCATCTCAAAACATCTGCATGATGACTGGGGTCACGCTTCAACTGATAGTACGTCAATCAGACATCACAATCAGGAGGTAGGTCCGACACAAGAATAATTAATTAAGTAATTAATTAATTATTCTCATTAAGCGTTTAGAGCCACCATGCAACGAAACCAAACCGCAAGGGTTCCAGACCAACTTTGGAAGGACCATCTCAACTCTAAGGCCCCAGTGCCTCTGACAGCACGTCAAACAGATGTCCGGCTCGTGAATCACGTCTGTCACAACATTAATAACAAATTAATATTATTAAATTAAGCCGTTCCGGGTCACCGGACATCAGTTGCAGAACTCACAAACCCCGAAATCCACTTCAAAAATCATGTCTCGGTAAAACGAACCTACAAACACTAACGGTGCCTCAGACGGACACACCGTTTAGGAGATAAGCCCCCTTGAACAAATGGGGGCCCAAAATGGGTAGGTCCTGGTCGGCTGGCCCGGTCCAGACCGCCAGCCTGCGGCCCTGCCACGGGTCCAGTCCAGCCTACCTCGGCCTGCTGGTCATGTCCCATTCGAAAACCACCAGACCCCTCGGGTCCAGTTCTTCCAAGTAGACCCTTCACATGTCCATTCGTGTCAATACACTGCACCAGCAGGACCCGCAATTTGCGGGTCCTTGCTCGCGGCGCCCCCCATGGTCAGTGCATCGGGGCTCCTCCCGAGCTACACAGGCCAAGAAAAACTCCTCTGCCGGCCGGGCGCAGTGCCCGGCACCGGCGCCCACACCGCCTGGTCTCCCGCATGCCACTCTGCTGGGTCGCATCGACGCCCCGACCTTCCCGGCTCCTCCCAGTCATCATGCCACAGCCGCCGCCTGGCCTCATCGGCGTTACACTACCAGATGCCTTCTATCCTCGCAACTCCTCCTGGCTGCCCACCATCCATGCCTGTGACACCCGAGACTTTTATGTTATATAAATCATCAAAGAAATCTTTTTCTACACAACACTTGCTTGGCTTTATTTACACGCAATCGCGACCTTCCTCGATAGCTTGCGTCGTACGCAATACCGAGTTTCACTAAACAAAAATATGCTATTAAAACTAGCCGTTATGAATAGTAATAACCACTTTTTGAAATTTTATAAATTTTATTTTTCAAAATGGACTTCATTTTTGGACTCAGAATATCGAAATTAGCCTAGGGTGAAATTTTGGTATTTTTCTGAAAACTTTCAATTTTTGATGAATAGTGAAACCACTAAGTGGTAGGTTAAAAACTGAATTTTGCATAAAACATAATTTTACCGCTTCTGTGAATGGAATTTCAAAAATCCGAGAGACACGGTTAATATCAAGGACTAAAATGTGGTTCAATGAGATGAAAATAATTTTTTGGTGAATAGTAACTTTTTACTATTTTTACCGCGGTTAATAGTAAATAGGGTAACTAAGGGTAAATATGATATCAATATTACCCTAACACATGTACTAATTCTATTGGACAAGTTTAATTCGACCAAAAACAAACTTAGGAATAAAATATGACCATTTAGGCCCACTTGGATTAGATTAGGACATTTATTATTAATTTATTTAAAGAAGGGTTAAAATAGTTAAAATCAAAGTTTAATAAGTAAATCATTTTTAATATGGGGTTATACATAAGATAAATTCGACTATAAATATTCATTAGAAAGCTAAAAAGATTTCCTACATAAGTGTAGTTTATTTGTAATTTTTAGACATTAAATAATTTAATTTATTTATGACACAATGATGATGTAGTAATTATCTTATTAATGAAATATTGACATAATTGATGTTATAAACACCAAAATAAATGTAATTTGAGACTTTTTATGAATTACACTAATTTTCTAGGTTACTATGATATATTAATGTTGATTTAATAAACTTCGTTCGAACATATAATTCTGTTATGACTTTCACAAAAATCATATATCAAATGGTGTCAAAATTGACACAAAATAGTTTTTAAATCAAATATTATATTATTAATTGTTATTTTATTCCTAAAAATCTAAGGTTCGGCCAAATGACTTAGATAAGGATATATATATTAATAATAAACAATTTAGGGTTCGTTTGGCATGTTATAGTAAGTGTATTAACCATATAGTGAAAGAAAACAAAAAGACACGGTAAAAGTTAAATTAATTAACTTAGAGTTAAATCTAATTGATAAGGTTAAAATAATACCCTAAACTTGTCTAAATCTTATTGGTTTATAGTATTTCTACCCATCCCCACCTTAGATTCGAAATAAGACCCTTTGGAGCCATTATAAACCGATTTTGACTTTAATATAAAATAATATTTTGAGATATTCCTAAGGTGCCCCTCTCCTCCCTTATAAAAGGACACCTCCTCCCCCTCCTCCTCACACCAATTTGAGCACTCAAGCTCGGCCAACCCCTGCCATTTTCTCCTCTCCACGTCCCTAGAATAATCCTAGAGGTCCTGGTCTTTTTCAAAGACCAATCTTAGTTCCCTTAGTGGAGGATTCAAAGAGGTGTTCCAAAGAAGAGGTAATATCCATTACCGATCTTTTCAATTTCTTTCTTCTTCAACATCTTCTCCTTTAGTTGTTTCATGATAAAGTAATAACATCAGTATTACTTACATACTGATATGTTATTATAAATATGAAACAACCCTAATTCACCTTCTATCCATCCTACGGAAAAATGAAATCACCGCGCGTGCGTACGTACGGAATACAGTCTCCACGCCGTGGTGTAATCTATTTTTCCACCATCACGTTACAAGGATGGGTATAATGGTGTAATGAGTAACTATATATGATTATTATGAAGTAATATCGATACTGAAATAATATATATATATATACTCCAATACAATTCCACGATCATAGGAACGATATCATCACTCGTGCGTACGTACGGAATACCGTCTCCACGATGTGATGCGACTCGTTCTACATGATCTTCATTTCATAATGATTATATAAATGAATTGAATGAATAAATATGATATATGTTACACTAATAACATTCTGGATATCAGGAATCTATAACCTTAAAAGAAGAATAAGAATGTATTCGGCAAAACACGCATAAGAACAAAAGGCAATAAAGACCCGAGTAAAAAGTAACCATGAAATATTACTATCAAGAAGCTAAGAATATGAACATATATGATATCATATCAATATGTATAATTCTGGAATAAGTCAATAACATTATTTAAACCATTATACAGGAGCTTCGGACACGTACAAAGCTAATCGGACCTAAGGTAAAGGAAATATCACAATCTCATTTTTATCCGAGATTGTTTATTCGTAAGTATTTAATGGGGTGTATTTTATCATTCACATCCATGTTCCCTCAATATGTAATATTGTTTACATACACTTGAAATAGTTTAAATCCAATTTTACCCTTCGATGAGTTTTTAGTAAAGAATATAAAAGGAATCTTTTGTCGTTTTTCCGTACGAGGTACTTCTTGACTTTTCCGACAAAAGTACGAAGAATGTTTTTTTAACTTATACGGCATGAATGGATTTTTAAAACATTATTTCCAAGAAGCTTCCTTTACAAGTTTTCAAGTTTATTTTTAATCAACTTCTTTTATTTTAAAGTTGTATGACATATTATGAAAGGAAAAATGTTTTTTGAAGAAGAAAGGATGTTTTCCTCAAGAATGGAGTTCAAGTGTTTTATCAAAATTATTTTTCATCTAAGATAATAAAAGGGTTCTGTTTTTATCCCTTTTATTACATGGATTTGATTATGTTGTGATGGAAACATTTTTATGAATTCCTTTATCTTATATGAATTGTTTTATGATGTCATGTTGTTTAAGAATCCCATTTTTATTACATGGGTTATGCTATGATGTATGGTTTATGATTATGTGGCACACATAAGAAAGGATTCATTATAAGATGGGTGGGACCTATATCTCCCTCCAATGCATTGGGTAAAGATTTTATATCTCATGAGATAGACATGGCTGGAACGGAAGGTTATTTCGGTTCAGTGATACAGGACTGAAACGAGGAGTGAAATCGGTTCAGAAAGGGACTTTGTCCACTAAGATAGTCTTGGCAATGAGTCATGACTAACAAGAAATGATTTTCCATGATTATGTGTGCATGCCACAAAGTTTCAAGTTTTATGTTATGATTATGGGGATCTCATTTTCACTTCTATGATTTATTCCATGTTAAGATATTATGATCTCTTTTGCAGGTTTTGATTTTCATAAAGATATGATATGATTTTTATTTCCTTTATTTGCCCTTGCTGAGCATTTGAGCTCACCCTTTTATGTTTTCTTTTCCCCAGGCCAGGAAGACGGATATTAAGTAGAATATGCTAAAAGGGACCCTAGATATGATGAAATAAATGGGAGACACTGTAGAAGATTTATGAACCAGTTGTTTATGTTTCCCAGTTTCTAAAGACACTATACCTATACGGTCCTTTGTGGTTTTATCATATGTTGTAAAAAGTGTGCTTCAATTTTTGAAGTATTAAAAATGTATGTAAAGTATGGGTCGTTATAGTTGGTATCAAAGGAAAGGTATAGTCAACCATTGGAAACTAGGATGTGAAAGCCTTAGTAAGAACCCTAAGGATAAGTCTAAGCATAGAACACAATCTTAGTGTTTTAGAAATGGCCTTGAATAACCTAGGATAAGACCTTAAGCATGAAAATTTTATTCTTGAATTATGTGGTTTCCTATTATAATTAGTGTTGCTCACACTATTCTTCTTGGTTTTAGTCAATGGATGGAACCTGATGGAACCGTGTTAATGCGGAATGCGATGGGCAATGCAATGATTGTCCCCCTGAGCAAACAAACGATATGGGAGCTGGAATGAAAAATCTTGTAGCCATGCTCACACAACTTTCTAAAGCTATGAATCATGCAGGATTTCCAAACGAGCAAAGGAGGGAGCAACATTCTGTTGAATCCTTCATGAGGCAGCGTCCACCTTCTTTCAGCGGGTCTACTGATCCATTAGTTGCTGAACAATGGATTAGTACTACTGAAAAGATATTTTCAGTTCTTCAATGTTCTGAACATGATAAAGTCATCCTAGCAGTGTATCGTTTGGAAGGAGATGCTGATCAATGGTGGAATCTTATTAAGAATACGAGGCAAAGGGATGAAATTGAGTCTATGGAATGGGACGAGTTCAAGAACTTATTTTTCAATAAGTACTTCCCTCGTATTCTCCGAACAAAGATGGAGAAAGAGTTTCTTGAACTGAAGCAAAGGGATTATGAATCTGTTGGTACCTATGAAGCAAATTTTACAAGACTTCCAAGGTACGCTTCTGGTATTATTATCCAACCTGAGAGTAAGATCGATCGATTCTTTAGTGGCTTAATACCAAGTCTTCGAAGGGCGTTAGCCATAAGGGACTTCAATAGCTACGAGGAAATCGTTCGATGTGCTCTCAAAGTCGAGATGGAGATTGGAGTAACCCATCAGTCGCATGGGTTTGATAAGAAGAGGAAGATGGAATTCAAATAAAAATCTAAAGAGCACACGGAAAAGAAGATGAGCTTTTCCTTATGCTCAAAGTGTGGAAAGAAACATGGAGGGAGTTGTATTAAAGGGACAAGTAAATGTTTTAAATGTGGAAAAGAAGGTCATCGGGCATTTGAATGCCGTAATAATGGGAAGAAGATGTCTAATGACGCAAACAAAGGAAGGGATACACAGAATGAACCTACTACACTTCAATATTTCAAGTGCAAGGAGATGGGGCATTATGCCAATCAATGCCCAAATCCAAGGGTTGATGATGATGGTCGACGTCAACAAACTCTTAAGGCTAAAGACAAAGGAAAGTCACATGCAATTTCTATCAGTGATGTGGAGTACGATAACGATGTGGTGAAAGGTACACTTACCATCCACTCTAAAGTAGCAAATGTTTTATTTGATTCTGGATCCACCCACTCTTTTATTTCTGAAAAAATTTCTAAGGGTATCACTGTATTACCTCAAAAATTAGATGTTGAGTTAGCTGTGACAACACCTAATGGCACATCAATCGCATCAAAAGTTTATAATTCTTCTCCGATCGAAGTTTGTGGGAAAGTGCTTCCTGCAAATCTTGTGATCCTTCCTTTAGTGGAATTTGATGTGATTCTTGGCATGGATTGGCTTTCTCTACATGGAGCTCATATCGATTGCCAAAAAAGGGAAGTCACATTTCATATTCCAGATCAATCTACGATCGTCTATCAATGCAAGGATGAACATAACCTTCCAGTGGAAATTTCTTCCATCTTATGGGTATTTATTCCACTAAATGAAGGTTATTTATCTCAAATGGTTGGTGAGAAACTCACGATTAAGAATATGCCCATTGTACGGGAGTTTGATGATGTCTTTCCGGAGGAATTGCCGGGTCTTCCACCAAATCGTGAAGTTGAGTTTTCAATAGAACTCGTACCGGGTGCTTTTCCAAATTCAAAGACACCTTATAGAATGGCCCCAATTGAGTTGCAGGAATTGAAGAAGCAACTCCAAGAGAATCTTAATAAGGGATTCATACGCCCTAGTGCGTCACCTTGGGGAGCACATGTTCTATTTGTTAAGAAGAAAGATGGATCAATGAGACTCTGCATTGATTATCGAGAACTTAACAAGATCACTATCAAGAAAAAATATCCTCTCCCACGCATTGATGACTTATTTGACCAACTACGCGGAGCTCAATACTTTTCCAAGATTGATCTTCGTTCAGGGTATCATCAATTAAGGGTCAAAAGGGCGGATATACCAAAGACGGCTTTCCGTACAAGGTATGGACACTATGAATTTATAGTGATGCCATTTGGTCTTACTAATGCCCCTGCTATCTTCATGGATCTAATGAATAGAGTCTTTAGAGACTATCTTGATCAATTTGTGGTAGTCTTTATAGACGATATTCTTGTCTATTCAAAGAGCAAGGAAGAGCATGAAGATCACTTGAGAATTATATTGAAGACCCTGAGAAAGGAGAATCTTTATGCCAAATTTACCAAGTGTGAATTTTGGCTTCAAAAAGTTGCATTTTTGGGTCATATAATCTCAAAAGAGGGGATATCTGTGGATCCAGCAAAAACAGAGGTTATCGAAAGATGGTCGAGACCAACAACAGTAATTGAGATCCGATGTTTTCTTGGTTTGGCTGGATATTATCGACGTTTTGTAAAGGATTTTTCACGATTATCTAATCCACTCACCAAGTTGACACGGAAAGGAGTTAAGTTTGTCTGGACAGAGGAATGTGAAGAGAATTTCAAGGAGTTGAAAAGAAGGTTATCTAGTGCACCTGTGCTCACACTGCCTTGTAGTGGAGAAAGGTTTGTGATCTACAGTGATGCATCCAAGAAGGGATTGGGGTGTGTTCTTATGCAAAATGATATGGTGATAGATTATGCCTCACGACAGTTGAAAATCCACGAGCAAAATTACCCAACACATGATTTGGAGTTGGCTGCGGTAATCTTTGCATTAAAGATTTGGAGGCATTACCTTTATGGTGAAAGGTGTGATATTTATACTGATCATAAAAGTCTAAAGTATATTTTCACACAAAAGGAGCTGAATATGCGCCAAAGAAGATGGTTGGAGCTGATTAAGGATTATGACTGCTCAATCCATTACCACCCTGGGAAAGCAAACAAGGTGGCAGATGCATTAAGTCGACAAGACCATGCTAGTTTATCCATGATGAGGATCACAAAAGATCCAATATTTATGGATTTACAAAGGATGGATCTTGGAATTATAATGGAAGGGGAAAAATCTTATCATTCTCAAATGAATGTTCAACCATCTATACATGTGAAGATTAAAGAGGCACAGAAAGAAGATGTCGAGTTACAAAAGAAGGTGAGAAATGTTCCTGAATTCAACCTTGATTGTGATGGGATAATAAAGTTCAGGAATCGGGTTTGTGTTCCTCCCATCCCCGAATTAAAGAAGGAGCTGCTGGATGAGGCTCATAGTTCTTCATTCTCTATTCATCCTGGAAGCACGAAGATGTATAGGGACCTGAAAGAGTACTTCTGGTGGGATGGCATGAAAAGAGATGTTGCTGAATATGTCTCTCGATGCTTGGTTTGTCAACAAGTTAAAGCTGAGAGACAAAAGTCTAAGGGGATGTTACAACCATTACCCATACCCGAATGGAAATGGGAAAACATCACTATGGACTTTGTCACAGGACTTCCTAAAACATCCAAAAGCAATAATGCTATCTGGGTCATAGTTGATCGTCTTACAAAGTCTGCACACTTCATTCCTATTAGAGAGGATTTCTCTCTAGATCAGCTTGCCAGGATATATGTAAAGGAAGTGGTAAGATTGCATGGAGTACCACTTTCTATTATATCTGATCGGGATCCGAGATTTACCTCGAAGTTCTGGCGAAGTCTTCAGCATACTCTGGATACAGAGTTGAGTTTCAACACTGCTTATCATCCCCAGACAGATGGTCAGTCTGAGAGAACAATTCAAACCCTAGAAGATATGTTGAGAGCTTGCTCTATGGATTTCAAAGGAGGTTGGGATCAACACCTACCTTTGGTAGAATTTTCTTATAATAATAGCTTTCACTCCAGTATTCAGATGGCTCCTTATGAAGCTCTCTATGGAAAGAAATGCAGGACTCCAACTTGCTGGGATGAATTTGGGGAAAGAAAGCTATTAGGACCTGATCTCGTTGATGAAATGGCAGAAAAGGTCAGATCTATTCAACAACATATAAGAGCAGCTCAGAGTCGACAAAAAAGTTATGCCGACAACCGAAGAAAAGACCTAGAGATTGAAGTGGGTGATAAAGTGTTCTTACGAATATCTCCCTGGAAGAGGGTTATGAGATTTGGAAAGAAGGGGAAGTTGAGCCCTAGATATATCGGTCCTTTCGAAATACTGGATCGTATTGGGAAGGTAGCTTATCGATTGGCGCTTCCACCGAATCTCTCTCAAGTTCACGATGTGTTCTATGTATCTCTCCTGAGAAAGTACATACCAGATCCTTCACATGTACTCAGCTCAGAAGTTGTACCGCTGGAGCAAGATCTTTCTTATGAAGAACAGCCGATAGAGATTCTGGATCATAGCGAAAAAGTCCTACGAAACAAGACCACTCGCTTGGTGAAGGTTTTATGGAGGAACCACCAACTTGAAGAATCTACATGGGAGCTTGAGGATATGATGAGGGAGAATTATCCTCATCTGTTTGTTACAAAGTGATGAATTTCGAGGGCGAAATTCTTTTTAAGGGGGGTAGAACGTAACACCCGAGACTTTTATGTTATATAAATCATCAAAGGAATCTTTTTCTACACAAAACTTGCTTGGCTTTCTTTACACGCAATCGCGACCTTCCTCGATAGCTTGCGTCGTACGCAATACCGAGTTTCACTAAACAACAATATGCTATTAAAAATAGCCGTTATGAATAGTAATAACCACTTTTTGAAATTTTATAAATTTTATTTTTCAAAATAGACTTCATTTTTGGACTCAGAATATCGAAATTAGCCTAGGGTGAAATTTTGGTATTTTTCTGAAAACTTTCAATTTTTGATGAATAGTGAAACCACTAAGTGGTAGGTTAAAAACTGAATTTTGCATAAAACATAATTTTACCGCTTCTGTGAATGGAATTTAAAAAATCCGAGAGACACGGTTAATATCAAGGACTAAAATGTGGTTCAATGAGATGAAAATAATTTTTTTGGTGAATAGTAACTTTTTACTATTTTTACCGCGGTTAATAGTAAATAGGGTAACTAAGGGTAAATATGATATCAATATTACCCTAACACATGTCCTAATTCTATTGGACAAGTTTAATTCGACCAAAAACAAACTTAGGAATAAAATATGACCATTTAGGCCCACTTGGATTAGATTAGGACATTTATTATTAATTTATTTAAAGAAGGGTTAAAATAGTTAAAATCAAAGTTTAATAAGTAAATAATTTTTAATATGGGGTTATACATAAGATAAATTCAACTATAAATATTCATTAGAAAGCTAAAAAGATTTCCTACATAAGGGTATTTTAGTTGTAATTTTTAGACATTAAATAATTTAATTTAGTTATGACACAATGATGATGCAGTAATTATCTTATTAATGAAATATTGACATAATTGATGTTATAAACACAAAAATAAATGTAATTTGAGACTTTTTATGAATTCCACTAATTTTCTAGGTTACTATGATATATTAATGTTGATTTAATAAACTTGGTTCGAACATATAATTCTGTTATGACTTTCACAAAAATCATATATCAAATGGTGTCAAAATTGACACAAAATAGTTTTTAAATCAAATATTATATTATTAATTGTTATTTTATTCCTAAAAATATAAGGTTCGGCCAAATGACTTAGATAAGGATATATATATTAATAATAAACAATTTGGGGTTCTTTTGGCATGTTATAGTAAGTGTATTAACCATATAGTGAAAGAAAACAAAAAGACACGGTAAAAGTTAAATTAATTAACTTAGAGTTAAATCTAATTGATAAGGTTAAAATAATACCCTAAACTTGTCTAAATCTTATTGTTTTATAGGATTTCTACCCATCCCCACCTTAGCTTCGAAATAAGACCCTTTGGAGCCATTATAAACCGATATTGACTTTAATATAAAATAATATTTTGAGATATTCCTAAGGTGCCCCTCTCCTCCCTTATAAAAGGACACCTCCTCCCCCTCCTCCTCACACCAATTTGAGCACTCAAGCTCGGCCAACACCTGCCATTTTCTCCTCTCCACGTCCCTATAATAATCCTAGAGGTCCTGGTTTTCTTCAAAGACCAATCTTAGTTCCCTTAGTGGAGGATTCAAAGAGGTGTTCCAAAGAAAGGTAATATCCATTACCGATCTTTTCAATTTCTTTCTTCTTCAACATCTTCTCATTTAGTTGTTTCATGATAAAGTAATAACATCAGTATTACTTACATACTGATATGTTATTATAAATATGAAACAACCCTAATTCACCTTCTATCCATCCTATGGAAAAATGAAATCACCGCGCGTGCGTACGTACGGAATACCGTCTCCACGCCGTGGTGTAATCTATTTTTCCACCATCACCTTAAAAGGATGGGTATAATGGTGTAATGAGTAACTATATACGATTATTATGAAGTAATATCGATACTGAAATAATATATATATATATATATACTCCAATACAATTCCACGATCATAGGAACGATATCATCACTCGTGCGTACGTACGGAATACCGTCTCCACGATGTGATGCGACTCGTTCTACATGATCTTCATTTCATAATGATTATATAAATGAATTCAATGAATAAATATGATATATGTTACACTAATACCATTCTGGATATCAGGAATCTATAACCTTAAAAGAAGAATAAGAATGTATTCGGCAAAACACGCATAAGAACAAAAGGCAATAAAGACCCGAGTAACAAGTAACCATGAAATATTACTATCATGAAGCTAAGAATATGAACATATATGATATCATATCAATATGTATAATTCTGGAATAAGTCAATAACATTATTTAAACCATTATACAGGAGCTTCGGACACGTACAAAGCTAATCGGACCTAAGGTAAGGGAAATATCACAATCTCATTTTTATCCGAGATTGTTTATTCGTAAGTATTTAATGGGGTGTATTATATCATTAACATCCATGTTCCCTCAATATGTAATATTGTTTACATACACTTGAAATATTTTAAATCCAATTTTACCCTTCGATGAGTTTTTAGTAATGAATATAAAAGGAATCTTTTGTCGTTTTTCCGTACGAGGTACTTCTTGACTTTTCCGACAAAAGTACGAAGAATGTTTTTTTAACTTATACGGCATGAATGGATTTTTAAAACATTATTTCCAAGAAGCTTCCTTTACAAGTTTTCAAGTTTATTTTTAATCAACTTCTTTTATTTTAAAGTTGTATGACATATTATGAAAGGAAAAATGTTTTTTGAAGAAGAAAGGATATTTTCCTCAAGAATGGAGTTCAAGTGTTTTATCAAAATTATTTTTCATCTAAGATAATAAAAGGTTTCGGTTTTTATCCCTTTTATTACATGGATTTGATTATGTTGTGATGGAAACATTTTTATGAATTCCTTTATCTTATATGAATTGTTTTATGATGTCATGTTGTTTAAGAATCCCATTTTTATTACATGGGTTATGCTATGATGTATGGTTTATGATTATGTGGCACACATAAGAAAGGATTCATTATAAGATGGGTGGGACCTATATCTCCCTCCAATGCATTGGGTAAAGATTTTATATCTCATGAGATAGACATGGCTGGAACAGAAGGTTATTTCGGTTCAGTGATACAGGACTGAAATGAGGAGTGAACTCGGTTCAGAAAGGGACTTTGTCCACTAAGATAGTCTTGGCAATGAGTCATGACTAACAAGAAATGATTTTCCATGATTATGTGTGCATGCCACAAAGTTTCAATTTTTATGTTATGATTATGGGGATCTCATTTTCACTTCTATGATTTATTCCATGTTAATATATTATGATCTCTTTTGCAGGTTTTGATTTTCATAAAGATATGATATGATTTTTATTTCCTTTATTTGCCCTTGCTGAGCATTTGAGCTCACCCTTTTATGTTTACTTTTCCCCAGGCCAGGAAGATGGATATTAAGTAGAATATGCTAAAAGGGACCCTAGATATGATGAAATAAATGGGAGACACTGTAGAAGATTTATGAACCAGTTGTTTATGTTTCCCAGTTTCTAAAGACACTATACCTATACGGTCCTTTGTGGTTTTATCATATGTTGTAAAAAGTGTGCTTCAATTTTTGAAGTATTAAAAATGTATGTAAAGTATGGGTCGTTATAATGTCGTCGAAACCTAACACCGCCATCTTCTAGCCGCACCCGATGTCGGCCCTCCGAGCTCCGCCTCGGCGAAACGCACCACACCCAACCCCTCCATCTAGCTCCACCAATGCGCCACCCCGATCTCTGGCCACCACCCTTTCCAGAGTGGAGGCTTCCGTCGGCCACCACAACTGTTCTGACGGCACGATTTCAAAAATCATGTCAGCTTTGAGATCCTTGGGACGAGGCCTTCATAGACCATACCCCCGATCAATGATCCGACATTTTATTGGTGCATACGAAAAAAATTTCAGACGAAGAACTCCGAAGAACGCAGGTTTTACAACGTGGCTTGCATGATGGCCGTGTTTGTTTGGCCATCATCCTATTTCTAAAATTGTAGAATTTAAACAATGGAATTGACGAAAACTCATGAAACCGATGATGGTGTGAAAATTAACCAAAAACACTACCTCGAATCGGTTGTTCATCATTGGAGACACGTTCGTTGCGATCCCCCTTCGATCCACCGGAGTTCGTTCCTCAATCCAACAAAGAATGACAAATATCAGTGATGAAAGCTGAAGAACTAGAGATAGAGAGAGAGAGAGAGAGAGAAGAAGAAGAAGAAGAAGAAGAAGAAGAAGCATGGGTTCTCCCCTTATCTCAATCTTATTTATAAAAACTCATTGAAACGCCAGCCATGGTCGAAGATCCCAAAACCTATGCGCCTACTTATTTTATATCTCGCCAAGGCGAAACACCCCATTATGAACTCAACAGAAGTCTCGGATTTCCATTCATTGACTTCGTTCAAAAGTTATTTAAAAATAACACCAGTGATAAAATCACAATGTCATTATTTTAAAATGATGATTTTTCCCATGGGTGACATCTCTCACAGTAGGCCCGTGCCTGCACCTTTTAAACCCTAACAAGGGTAAACGGCACACTCCGAATGCAATCGTGCCCTCGGATGTTTGATTCAAGGTACCATTTAGGAGAAAAAACAACCCCTCCACATGAATTGTATAAAAACACTTAATATTTTTATAAAATTTATTCCGGGAACACCGGGACTCAGAATTACATGCCATCTCAACTCCATGGTCTGGAAATATATGTAGAAATATTCCAATGTCTTAATGGGAAAAGAACATGTCTCTAAAACATAAAGGTCGGATTCCGAGGGAAATGTCGATATAATGGACTCCATGGGGAAGTGTGTGCTTAAAATCGGTGCAAAAAATGCCGGGTTCCAATTTTTCATGCCAGCAGCTGATTTTCCTCGCCAACAGCTGATTTTACGCACCATCTTCTGCTTTTTCACACTGGCAATTGTTTTTTCACATTAGCAACTATTTTTCTCGTACAGACTTCTCAAAACATTAATGGAAGTAGATGGACACCAATCAGGCTTATATTGAGGGAGAAGCCACATTCGTTGGACGAAGTGCTGTGATGGTCGCCAACCCTGAGGTTTATGGTGCCCAAAGGATTGTATCCAAAAACAATACTCTCACAACATGTTTACCCCAGTGCAGAAGGAGTATGCACTGTCTTCCAACCAGCTGATCTGGGACTTCAGAATCTTGGAGGTTGTACCTATGCCAAGGTTTGAGGTCGACACACCATGGTCATGGGTGACCTATGAGGATGCATACCTCGGTATAACATCAACTACAATGGCCATCCTACTAGAGGAACCCGACACCTGGACATTTACGTCCTGAATCCCAGGACTTGGACCATCTCATGGGGTGACCCTGTCGTGGAGAGTTCTCCCGCCCTTTACGCAAGCACCTTCCATCAGAGTGTTACTAACTAGACCCAAGGTTGGTTGTAGGATTGTGATATGTGGTCTGGAGGCAATTTCACCATTGAATGGTCCTGGAAGTAATCAGTTCACTAGAAATGCGACCATTTTGGGGCCAAACTATAGCACATCGGTTTTTTCGAGGTATTGTGGATGTCGCAGTTTCACTTCTATCTCCAGCATGAGCTCAGGGCAGAGTTGTTTACTCGATGGTCCCCCGATACCAATACATTTCATCTTCATCATGGGGAAGTAGGTATCATCCTATGGAAATTCCATTGCATCCGGGGTATCCCTCTGGATGTGTACCAGTACGATGAATTCCTCCCAATGAAGAACACATGGGGAGACGAATCATGAACCTCTATACTGACATGGAACCTGTTGGAGATGGATATGGAGAGGCTGGGGGTCAAAGATTTCTTGAAGGACATTGCTTACAAGGAATGTTTTAGCTTATTCCTCGAAAAAGATTCGAAATTCAAGATGTTGGTGCGAGGGAGATGGTGTCCGACCATGGCACATAGGAGAAAAAGCATATCATACTGGAGGATCCTAGAGGTGGGGGACTATCAGTTGTGGGAAATCAGCATAAATGAGAGTCGGGACCCGAACATTCAGTATGCTAGATTTATGAACAAATTTTTAGTGTGTGTCTCTTACCAGTGAGGGACGCAAGGATGGGAGTTCGCCCAGCGACCCTCTTTATTGTCGAGATCATGGACACCAATCAATAATTCAATCTGGGATTCCCTATGATGGCTCTTCTATATGCCATTTTAGGATGCATTTCTAGAGGAGGGTCACCGAGGAGGATTTGTGGCCCCTTCTAGATCTTTTATGGCTGGGTCACAGCCCATTGTGGTGGTATACCTTCCCAAAATCCATTCATCCTCTTGGTAATGGCATGTGACCTTATTTTCTTAACATCGCCTAAGTCATGTCGTTGACGCTCAATAGTTAGGGAGTAAGGATCATAATTGACAATCTTTCCAACTTCACTTTCATCCCATTCCCTACTCTGATAGGCCAGATGATAGAATACGAGAAAGGCTCACTAGAGCAAAGGGAATACTTCCAGAGCGTCAAAGGTGGGGAGATCATTGTACAAATTGGTGGGAAGATCTTTTGTGATCCCTATGTGTCATCTAGGTTAACCAAGAAGTTAGGATGCCTTCAGCAGGTGCCTATGATGGTTTACCAAAATGTTCAGGAAGAGAGAAACACCTGTGTTCTTCGCCAAATTTGGCTGATGTTCATAGCCCAGTGCTCTGGTAATGTCGTTACCTTTCCCCCCACCAGAGTTGATGTTGTCCCCTCAAACGAATATGCCAAACAGTGGGAAATAGAATTCCCTGAGGGGATTTTGCAGAAGTGAGTTCGGCATCTCAAGGTAGACAATGTAGAACCTGGGCAGCCATAGAGCAGACCTAGTGTTGTTGGGATGGAAAGGTCGGTGGCACATCAGGAAACCAGGCCTACACAGGCCAAGACATTAGTAGCAGGGATGTCGCGGGGTGTGACTGGGCCCTTATCTACTAGGGGGATAGGGGTTCATGTAGCATCTAGGGAACTCCCAGGGAAGTAGATAAGTTATCTGCTCCAACCCTCCAATGACACCATCATCTCAGCTCTATGATCTACCGATATGACCATGTGATAGTCCATGGGTACCAAAGCTCTTTGACAAAAGGAAGTACGAGATGGAATCCATCTGTTGTAGGTCGTACTCGTTCTAGTTGTCGACATGGTGAAATTTCATCATCGACATGTGTATCTGACGATCATGGATGTGTATGCATGAAAATGAGGTTGACGTGAGGAGCCATATTTTTTGGGGAAAGTAATGCACGACAAAGGGCATGATCCAGAAGAGATGTCGTTAGAGGATGATGATAGCTACAATGATCCAGAAGGCACTAAGACGGAAGAGGAGGTAGATGGAGAAGGTGAAGGAGGGGGTGAAAAAGAAGAGTATCTTGAAGGCAGAGGGTCTCTGGGGGCGTCCCACCAAGGGAGTCTCCAGGAGAGTTGTGAGATTATCATCTCTGATGTGTATATAAATGAGGTTCTTGAGGTACGTCTCAACCCTTATCTATCCTTTCCTCTCATCAAATTTTGTATCCCTCGATTAAATCTCCAGATCATATTCAGGAGCATATGGGTACCAACCAAGGATATCCATTAGAAGGGGAGGAGGTACTGATAGAACAAGGGGGGATCCAACGCCCATTAACGAGCTGACGAGCGCTAAGGGATCACCCATAATGGAAGCTCATGTAGCGGCTAGAACACTGGAGGCTGATGATTTGGGAACCTATAATTTCATTAATTAGATGTTTGTTAATCACTGTTGGAGAGCTCAATTGATCAAGGTGTTCATTTTTTGTGCAATAATCACAGCCTTGGAAGCTCGTCGGGCTGCCGAAACCGGGTCGTCTGTGATTTATTCAACTTCAAATGTGTCTTCCCATTCAAGCCTCACTTCTCTAACTGAGCCGAACCCAGCACTCAGTGAGTAGAGAGCGGTGGACATCAGCGGTACACATGTCATGGCAGGGCCAAAAGTCGGCGAGGGAGCAAATGAGACTGAGGCGAGAGGGGACTGTCGCCCAGTCAATGAAGATCCCAACCCCAAGGGAGTGGTGATCGAAGAAGACCCTGTTGCTGGTCTGTTGACTTCTTTCCCCGACTATCGGCCTGCAGAACTTAATGAAATTGATGATTCAAACTCGGAGGTGGCCGAGGAGAGTTTGATGATGTGGTGCAATTGGTGGAAGTGTATCAAGTGCTTTCTTGGTCAGGCCTAAATAGAATGGATGAAATAGATGGGATCACTCCAAACCTAGATGTGCTTCCTCTGTGAAAGAGGTGTGGATGCTCAGTGCCATTACTCGATGGTCTGTGACTATATGGCCGAGAAACTACGTGTGAGTAGTCGATGCTCCGATGTTTCCCAATGTTGGGGAGAGTCAGGGAGTACCCAAGCATTCATCCAGGCAGAAAAAAAAGGTCTGATACATTGGAGAACAGGTGAAGTAAAAGATGATATTAATTGAAAAATGTTCTGAACGTGTGGAGTAGTTGAGGACCTAGCTGGAATATTCCCAAGAGAAACTTGGGGAGGCAGGACACCAAACATCCACACATAAAACTGAATTGACGCAAGGAAGGGCTAGGGTTAGTGGACTATGCTCTGCGACCACTGATGAAGAGAGATTACTTAGGGGGGAAGCAATCCTATAGGCCATCAGCCAAAGGGTAGTGGCGCTAGAAC
This sequence comes from Viscum album, assembly GCA_963277665.1. Classification (NCBI taxonomy): domain Eukaryota; kingdom Viridiplantae; phylum Streptophyta; class Magnoliopsida; order Santalales; family Viscaceae; genus Viscum; species Viscum album. The sequence goes on from OY728159.1 coordinate 1,226,405,090, forward strand.
AATCCATCCAAGAAGCTGACCCTTAAGGGACCTATTTTGGCCAAAGTCATAAACTCATTTCTCCTTGTTTCTTCTTGGTCTAAACATCATGTTTGGATAGGTGTATGGATTGAATTATTTACCTATTCATTTGGTTTAATTCATTCAACTACGATCCATTACTTCGTTTGAATGTAGGAGTGTCAACCATGATTTAGGAATCTAGGATTTGAACAACCGACCCGGATTTCTGGGAGGAAATGGGAGAGATCCGACTAGAGAATGAAGCTCTCAGAACAGCCGAATTACCGTTTTCCTAGTGTGCTCTTGTGCACGAATGGGATAATTCCATGGGAAATGGTATCAATCCGAACAGATGGGAATGGAAAGTCTGGATTAGGATACCTAGGATTCGAAACACTGTGGGGGTAGCGTGAAAATAATAAATAATTGTTGACCACATTCGAAACACAATAACCTTATTGTGTTATCCTGGAATGGTTATAGAAAATGAGGGCCAACCACTGACCATGTTTGAAACATGGGGCCAGACTCAAAATGTCGTACATTAGCCTTTTAGAACATTGGCTCGGGACAATAGGCGGGCTATAGACCGAGCATCCATACTGTTAGGGGGTTCTCTTAGACATGAAAGAGGACGAGGGTCTGAATAAGGGGCACGCAAAGCATGGAATGTGGAGTGATGGTTTGTTTGAACAGGATCCAACACTATCAAAGTTACACTGATGTGGTGGAATCATATTAGATGGGTGCATCAGTCTGATCATGGATCATTCCTTCTTTTAGATAGGACCTCTCTAGTGAGGTAGTTGTCACATCCCAATGTCATCATGGGGCATCCCAAACATGTTCAGAGAAAATCTGCAGTTACATGGTTCCCCACAAGGTGTCAGTCCATGGGGCTAAGAATGTGGAGGAATAAGATTTACGATTCCTAGGGCTAGACCCATAGACTGGATGCGTGATAATTTCTACATATCCCATGATGATAGGAATCAATCCATACGTAGTTCTAGGAGATGTCATGAACTTTAACATCTCGTGAAAAGGCCGTAGAGTGTTCTTAGTTTATGGTCATAGGGCTCAGACCATGGGTAGTAGGAAATGCAGGAGACACATGGTGGTGTAATTATAAAACCCGATGTGAATGAAAACCTAGGGTTACCACCACCACGTGTTCCCTGTGAAAGATTTAGATCAAGGGATTAGAAACGAGAGTTGAGATCAGCCAGAGGAAAGGTTCTCGAACGTTCCAACGTACCCCATGAGGTTGTGGATCAAGTTGAACGTAGTTTTAAAAGCTGGCATAGAAAGGTACCAGTACCAAGGGTAAAAGGGGTGTGCGGGTGTGGCCCTCGCACAAAAAGAAGTGGTATTTGATAAGTCGTGTTTTTCTTTTAAGGTGAATGGTTTTTTTGTGAATCTACAGGCCTGGGATAGAAAGTCCCTACACCGCCACAAGAGTCAAGCCGTATGCAAGAATTTAAAAATGGTATGGTGTGATTGATACCAATCATGGTACCCCCTTGAGTGTGGACATCACGATGCAGTTCCATTTTTTTCGTGTGGCCAGGACAATAGTGTCACAGTTTAGGGTCATGTGAAGGGACCATGTGTGCATTTTAGAATCGCATGGCACATATGTAACACTGTATGCGATTCTGCGAAGGAAACCTCAGGACAAGGGTAAAAAATAGAGGTAAGAGGGTAAAGGGGCAGGTGAAACTCACTCATAATTGATCTGGACATGAAGACGATATGTTCGGGTGTTCATACATATCCCATGAGGATGGGAATCAAGCTATATGTAGTTCTCACAAAGGGTAAATACGAAAAGATATTAGTTTAAGGTCATAAAAGTTGGACCATGGAGAAGCATGGCTATTCTATGTAAGTGCATACCTTAACCCGATCCCTAACCCTACGTGAGTCAAACTCAGTGTAGGAAACAAGTACAGGTAAGGTATTGTAATAAGTGGAATACGTGGAAAGGGGAAATCGACATGGGGACCCTAATGATTGCCTTACCTTGAAATCCTTCTCCTAATGTGTATATGTGCACTGAGGAATAGTACCAAGAGATTTAAAATTCTACATGGACATGATGAAGTGGACAAGGGTGTGAATCATATAACTGACACTTTTGGCCTAATGGGGTTGGTGTGATGATGGAGGATAACTGTTGACCATGCTCAAAACACATCATCCATATCATGTTAGCCTGAAATGGGGACAATAAAATGAACATCGACCACTCCCCATATTTGAAATTCTGGTGTTCTATCAATTTGTTGTCTGAAAACCTCATGGACATTGGACCATTTTGGTAGGATAACCCTTAGGTCTACCATCCATTCCATTTGGGGGCCCCTTTGGGTGTGGAAGGTGATGGAATCCCTAGTGAAGGGGAACACAAAGCCTATGAAATGGATGAACGCATGTCCGAGAAGAATACAACACTCTAGGTGCTGAACCAGAGTACTCTCGAGCACATTGGTGAATCACTGAATAGGGTCAGCGGGACTTATCTTGAGAGAATCTTACTTGAAAAGATGAGGATAACCCAAGGGGATAGAAAACTCTTAGGAGGAGGTAAATGGAATGGTTGTCACAACACCCAATGTGGGTGAGAACATAATCCCATACTACACCTCACGACACTCTCTAGGGGAATGTGGGCCAAGGGTCCAAGATAAGGCTGGACCCGAAGATGAGATGCTCAAGAGGTCCTACGTATCCCATGAGGATGGGAGTCAAGCCACATGTACTTCTGGAAGATGCACATAGGGGTAAGATACCCCAAAGAGGGGGGGGGGGGGGGGGTAAGTGTATGGTATGGTGAGTAACCCGACGTGGATAAGGACATAATCTCATACCAAACCATACAACTATAACTAAGAACATGGGCCAGGGACCTAAAAAGGCCAAGGGGCCTAAGGCCAGGCCTTGGATGGGATAACCCAGTCAATTCATAGTTTGACATCTTGCAGTGAGGACAAAAGGGTGGATAAGGCATCTTATCCGATAATATGTATGTCTAGGAGAGTAACCCGAAGTGAATGATGACATAATACCATGCCACACCATACAATCCTGATTGAGAACATGGGTTGGGGGCCCGAAAAGTCCAAGGGGCCTGAGGATAGGCCTAAGATGGGAAGACCCAATCAATTCGCAGTTTACCGTCTTGCAGTGAGGAAAAAACTGGGTAAGATACCCTACATACAGAAGGTGGACGACACGGTGAGTAACTCGATGTGATTGAGGACATTATCCCATACCACATTGTACAATCGCATAACTAGCATCGCCTGAAGGGTGTTCATCACTTAGAGATACAACGGGGCAGACTGAACCACTACACTCAATGTTTGGGACATCTTGGGGTGGTTCTAACAAAACAAGATAGCTATTGACCATGTTCTAAACATAACGTCCCTATAGTGACCTGGATTGGGAACAACAAATGGGCATCGAACGCTGACCATATTCAAAACGTGGGACTTGTATCATCTTGCTTCTCAACATCCTCGAGGGTGTTGAACCGAAGCTATAGGAGAGCCTTTAGGCCTAGGATCCATGCCATTCGGGGGCCCTTTTTTGGGGAAAGATGATGGAGTCCAAATCAAAGGAGTGGGTGAAGCATAGTTGTACCCATCTATGAAAGAGGTGAAAATCTCCAGGGAGTGGCACGTATGGACGGATCGAGATGAGATCAACATGAATTGGTGAAAAATTATGTACCCCACCAAATGTCCTGACTGGAGGAGAAGACTCTACTGTTCGGGCCTGGACAACAGACGAAATTTCTAGGTATTCCTACGTATCCCATATGGATGGGAATCAAGCCGCACGTATTTGTTGAAGGACATTAAATTTAGCATCGTATAGTGAGGACATGGGAGGATAGAAGAACAGGGAGTGGGAACATAGTGCAGCCGTTATAATCTAGGCATGAGTGGGGCTAAGTAATCCTATACCATATCATGCAAGGACCCTCCTAGAGAACTATACCCATGGGGAATAGTTAAAGAGAAGATTTTGGGGCTAGGCTCAAGATGAAATTCTTGAGCATTCCTACGTATCCCATGTGGATGGGAATCAAGCCATACATATTTCTAAGGGTGTAGTTTAACATCTTTTATGATGACATACAGCTTAACATCATGTGGGATGAAGCAGTTTAGGGTCCTGCAGGACCAGTAGGTTCAGGAAAAGTATAGCTTGTAGAACATGGAATTGGTGGGAGGAGTTATACTCTCACTATCCATGGTCACCATGGAGTATCCTCCATTGGGGAAAACCCTGTGAATTATGTAAGGTCCTTCGCATTTGGTTTCCAACATGGGTGGTTTCCTACTAGTGATCATTGGCGTCCAGAGGTCCAATACCAAGTTGCATTGTAGGAAAGAGTAGAGATGAACCTTCTTGTTGAAGGCTATAGCTATCTTATTCTGATGCCTTTCCAAATTGTGCAGGCCATGAAGCCGATTCCCATCATGTGATTCCAATTCAGCCAAAACGAATTTCAGCTACTTTATCTGGAGCCTGTGGACCATAGACTGCTATGTGTAATGAAGGAAACTAGATCTCGATGGGTAGGATGACCTCAGCACCATACACCAGGGAATATTGGGTCACCAGGGTGGAATTACGAGCCATCGCCCGATAGGCCCAGAGGGCGTTGGGGAGCTTGTCTGGCCAACACATCATGATGTGACCAACCATTTTCTGCATAATGTTAGAGAGGGTTTTATTGAATGCATCATCTGTCCATTTGTCGGCGCATGGTAGTGGGAGGTGTGGTTCGAACAGAGGTTGTACTTGGCGTACAATTTCATCAACTCAGCTTCACAGATGCCGTTTCTATTATTGGTAAGGATGATGTGAGGGACTCAATACTGGTAGATGATATTGGATCTCAGGAAGTCGATGATAGAATGGGCCTTGACCTCTTTTAGGGTAACTACCTCTTCCGACTTGGAAAAGAAATTTGTGGTGGTCAGGATGAACCTGCACTGGTGAGTTGTCTCCACTGGATATGGTCCCATGACATTGAGTTTCTACACCACAAACAGCCAATATTACATGGTGGAGGGGAGTGGTTCTGGTGTCCGATTCAGGAATTTATTATGAATTCGATCCGAATGACATCTATTGGAAATCTCAATGTAATCATGGATCATGGAGGGCCATGAAGTACCCTAGTCTCCAGATCCTATGGGATAGCTTCGGCACAGCCTTGTGAGCCCCTCAAGAACTGGCATGAACCTCCTACATGACGTGAGAAATCTCGACTCCTTGGATGAAATGGAGGAGAACACCATCAAACCCATGCTTGTAGAGGATCTTATCAAGACATGGACCACTCTGGAGAATAAACTGTTGCGCGTGGTGTCTGATTCACTCACTCTCAACCCGATCAACCAGGAGGTAACCATTTTGATGATACACTTAAAAGGGGGATCTCCAGTTAAGGGATTCTTCAATCACTGCATTTGAGGATCATGGGGGTGATGACATGGAGGCTCCAGCAGTAATATGGATTACTCGTAGGCCATCGTCATCATCCGGGGTGACAAGATCAATGAATCTGTGATGCGCCACATTTATAATCAGATCATTTTGTTTGTCTTCTTCAAGTGATGCAGCCAGGCCGGCCAGGGCATCGGCTCGATCGTTCTGATATCAAGGGACATGAGTAACTTCCAGCTTATATGGAAACTAGGCCATTAGATAGAGGGTGCACTCCAAGAATGGTATGAGATCTGTCTTTCTGATGACGTAGTCACCATTTATTTTCTTGATGACTAATTCAGAATACCCTTTCACATGAAAACGGGGCACATCAATCTCGAGGGCCAGCTCGAGGCCAGTGATAAGAGCCTAATATTTTGCCTCCGTATTGGTGCAACCGTCTGACAACAGGAATGAGTATGGAAGAATGGCTTGCGCAGGGGTAATAAAGACAATACACAAGCATACTCTATTGAGTCTTGGATCATTTAGCCTCCTGTCAGTGGGACTCTAGGAGGAACCATAAATGTGAATATACCAACACGAGATGGCATGATATACCAAGAGGGTTGCCTTGTTAAGAAAATCCAGGTCCAGGGAATGGTGCATGGAGGTTGGATGGGCAGCTAAAAATTTTCCAATGCCTGTCCCTTGATAGATTTATGGGGGGAAAACATGATGTCAAACTGCCAGAGGATTACTTCCAACCATGCTAGTTGTCCTGTCAACAAGGGGAGATTCATAATGTACTTCAGTGGATCTACCTAAGACAGCAGTTGTACCTTATAGTGTTCTAAGTAGTTCGCAATTTCTGCACTTCGAATACCTGTGCAAGGCAGGTCTTTTTGATGGTGGATTATCTGGTCTCTATATCGATGAGCATGTGGCTGAGGTAGTAGATATTGTTCTCTATCTCCTCATTATTCATCTGGGTGATACGTGCACAAAGATATCATTCCAAGGAAGTCACATAAATGATCAGTGGTTTTCCAAAGATATGTGGCATCAAGATCGGAGGCTGGAAGAGATACTTCTTGATTTACATGAACACAGCCTGACACACTTCATTCCACTCTTAGGCAGAGCCTTTCTTCATGAGCCGGGAAAAGGGATTACACTTGCTGGATAGATTTGCAATGAATTGACATATGTAGGTTAAGTGGCCTTAGAAACCTCGCTGCTCCCAAATATTACTCAGTAGAGGCATCTGACTGAGGGCCTTGAACTTCTCTAGTACGATCTCGAGGCCCAAATACCGGACAACAAATACAAGTAACTTCATAGAGGTGACCCCGAAGGCACATTTTAGCAGGTTCATCTTTAGATGGCAGGAACGGTGGAAGCCTAACACATTCTCAAGGTCCTTGAGATAGTCCTGGCGCTGGAAAGATTTGACCTCCAGATCATCCACATAACATTCCATCAGTGTCCCAAGGATTGACTCGAATATGTGGTACATGGACCACTGATAGGTGGCACCTGCATTCATCAGGCCAAAGGGCATAACTTGGTATCAGAAAGTATCTTGGGGTTCCCGGAAAGCTGTGGACTCCTCATCTTTAGGGGCTATCTGGATGTGGTTGTATCCAGAGTAACCATCCATGAAAGAGAGTGCTTAGAACCCAGCTGTAGCATCAATAAATAGTTCTATCACATAAAGGGGAAAATCATCCTTTGGATAGTGACAGTTGAAATCCTGGATTTCCATATAGTCTATGATCTATCCATTCTTCTTCTCGACATGCAAAATTCTAGCTAGCCACTTGGGGTACTAGAACTCCTTAATGAATTTGGAAATTATAAGCTTCTCAACATTGGCCACAACCATGGCACCATGAGAGGGGTGCATCTTTCTTGGAGGTTGTTTGACCCCATGATGATTTTCTAGGAGACCGAGGCAGTGGATGGATACCTGAGGATCTAGTCCTAGAATCTCATCATAACTCCAAGAAAACACATCATGGTGTTGTTTCAGTACGTCTACATACCAATATTGTTCTATGAGGGACATGGAGGAACATATCAATGTGGGTCACCGATCTCCCTTATTGACAAGGATCACCTCTACCAGCTCAACGACCGTGGCAGAGCTTCCCTCTTCAAAGGCAAGGGGAGTGTCCTCCAAATACTCTTCTTCACTTGTGGAGGAGGGATTCCTAGCATGAAAAGCTTCCTCTGGGTAGGCAGATCCTGAAAGGATGCTGGTTTCATCTTGGGCAGCAGTGGACAACATATTAGGAGATCCACGTGCTACTGAAACCATATCAATGAAGGCAGTAGATCCTATCCCATCTATTCTACAGCCCAAGGGGTCACGCAAGATGATATCAAAGCAATAGTGGCGTGTCGGCTTGAGCCTATCAATTCCAGCCTGATGAAACAGACATGTATGACGTACTACCATTGCCAGGGGGCGGACATCCCAATACTATACTGGGGTAGGAGGCTACAGGATCACTTGAGCCTGATTTGTGTAGGAGTACGAGGTGATTTTCCACCATCGCTTAGACTTGAGGATATGCTTTCCTCTTGTACCCGATACAATAAAACATTGCCCCATGTCAGGGGAAGTAGCCTCCAATCGATGGATCAGGAAGACGTAGGAATCATCCAGACCTGCCTTGGGGTCAGTTGCAACTATGGCGGGCTCAAACTCATTGGCCTGAATCTGTTTTTCCAAGCTATTGTAATAGTCGACATCTAGGTAATGGGATTAACAAGATGCAAAAATAGATGCATCACCATGATGTAGACCTACTTGACCATTAAGGGAGTACTTGAGTCACTGGTGATATGATGAGGGGATTGCCACATGCAGGTGGAGGCATGGTTTACCCATCAATTCATTGTACGCAGTGTCCTAGGAGACAACCATAAACTTGGTTCTGGCATCCTGGCCACTGAACTAGGTCTTCAAATGGATCTTGCCGACTGGGGTCTTCTTGGTCCTGTCGTATCCCTCGATTCTTAAATCGGAGGGATTCAACTCATCTCTGGATAACCCCATCTTTTGCAGTGTCCATGTCGGGATACGGTTAATCCCAGAGCCGGTTTCAAAAAGAAAGTTGTGAAACTCCACGCCATTAAATTGGCCTATAATGTACAGTGGGTGGATGTGCCCATGTATGGGAGAGCCATCATCCTCTTCAGAGAATGAAATGATGGACTAACATTCGGAATTCTAAACTGCTTCAACATGGAAGGCTTCTGCAGCTGCTACTTCCATCTCAAACTGGAGGGGGATTCTCAAAGACATAGTGAGGGCTCATGCATATCTGGTGACAAGAGAAGGGATTCATAGATGGAAAGCCTTGCTGGGTTTCTGGAGATGTGCTTGAGAACATCATACTTCCACACCAGGAGCGAACTTCTAGTTATAGGGGGCCACCCTGCAAGGGGAGGCATGGTGGGCTCGATGACTGATTGGTGCTGGGCATATCCCACTGCTCACTAGTCGAATCCCAGAGAGTAGCTGCCAGATGAGGACCAGATGACTGAGATCAACCTGTAGTTGGGAGAGTCTTGTTTCAGCATGGTCTAGGTAGTTATACCTGATCCAATAGCACAAACAGTGGGGGAGGTGAGCCTAATGACACCAGATGAAGAGGCTGTGAGTGCTATGTTCTGTACTGGGCATGTTGTCTGGTCTCAGTGGCATGCATGACCTGGCTAGAGGTGCCAAATGATGTGCCTTCACGACCCATATTGTCGTTTCTCCACCGACATTGGTGTCGGCTGGGGACATTGGGGAGGTTCTCCTGGCGCTCCCTTTCGTCGCGAGTCATATAGGGATTTACAAACTCAACGGTATTAACCGAAGCGTACCCTTGACTATCACTTAAAGAGTCGTCCACCACTGGGAAGATTTTGGGAGAAATCTCCATCTCTGGGGGCATGAAGTCAACGAGAGTACAGGACGACGATGGCATTGGCGGGGCGCGTTTCTTTCCCATGCTTCGCCGATTATTTCTCTTCAAGGAAGATACTGACTGAGATGATGATGTAGAAGTGGTGGTCGTAGCTTCTGAAGGCTCCAGCTATTTCAAGCATGCCGAAATGATTCCATGGGCACGTGCGACCATTTTTCGAGACATACATTCATTATACTTCATGGACTTGCAGTTGGAAACATGGTACCACTCACCTTCATCGTCGCTGCTGATGTCTGTCCTAACAAAGACACCCACCACATGTTCCAGGGCTGGGAACAACTTGAATATGTTGTTATCTAACTGGTCATAAAGCCAGTCTTTGAACACATAGCACTCCTTGAGGGTGTTCCCCATGATTCGATGATAGGGGAAGTAGTTGGGGCGATCAATGAGGTTCACCTCTTCTGGCCTTCTACACTCAGGTAGACGCACAATATCTTATTCTAAGGCACATATGAAATAGATGGGGACCTAATTTTCGTTGAACCAGTAGGTTCGGTTTCTTCTTTCTGGAAAGGGGGCTCTTGGATCCTAGCCCGGACGAGGAGCTGGAGGTGCCTATTGAGGAGGTGAGTCCTGGTTGTCCCGCCTGGGTGGTGGAGACACATTCCACGGGGGCACCTGGTGATTCTGAGGTGGACGCTGCTAGGATAAAGGTTGTGCCTATGGTGGGGGGGCCTCTACAAGGATTCGGGGTCGTTGCCATTGGTAGCAATTATAGTTTCTTGGGGGCCTCTATCTAGGACATCGCGGCATGCTCGGATCTAGCATCCCTCCTCGCAAAAAATTATAGGGGGAAAGAGACGTGTCGGGCTGGCCTACTGCAGGGCTTCCTCTAGGTGTTGGGCCTTATTAGAGAAGTCTTAGAATCCCCCAAGGTAGTTTTGGGTTATCAGAGAGGGAACCGGTTCCATCTTGACGTTCCCTATGAACATCATCAATAATTACTCCTGAGTTAGTTTCATGTCAAGGGAGTATGTAAGCTCTATCCACCAGGTGATAAAGTCCACGACTCACTCATCAGGACATTGTTTTCACTTGAAACAGTTTGTGATGCTCTTTTTCCAGGTGCTGGAACTGAACTGGTAGAGAAATTTACTGCGAAGGTCCTCTAAACTGGTTAAGGATATGGCGGGGAGGTGAATGTACTAGACGAATGTTAGCCCCTCCAATTTCTGAAAAAAATAGCAGATCATGGCAGCCTCCTACTACGCTGGAGTTTCTAACATGGGCCCACACCTTGAGATGAAGTTGTACAGGTGCTGCGGCGGGTCCCCCGTCCCATTAAAGGGGAAGAAGGTGGGATTCCAGAAACCCAGAGGCACCACCATATCTTCCACCCATGCTGGATATGGATTACCATCAGGTGGGATTTCCACCTTTCATGTTTCTAATGCCTCAAGGCAGACTATGAGTGAGGGCATTAGATCATATGGGTGAGGGTCCCTGTCTTGATGGGGATCCCTAAATATGAGTGCATTGGCAGGTTTTCAACACGGTAAACAGGATCAGCGGCTCGTGGAACGGCCGGTGGAGCGGCCTGTGGGGCAGCTGGGGGAACCCGAGTTTGATTCCTTGGATTTTTTCACAATTCAGGAGGGCTTGGTGAGATATACCGTGCCCTCTTGTCGTGAGCTCTGGCTTCAACCCGGTCTTTGAGAGTAAGATGGCCAAGGTCACCTGGAGGCATCTCGCTGAGGGGTAGTGGTTCCTTCCCCTATTGTTCCAGCCTAGGATTGTCATAGTCGAGTCTTCGCTCTATAGTGTGCTTAACCAAAAGTTAATAGACCATATTCTTATTTTGAAAAATTTGTTGGCACAATTTATCCTTCTTAGGGTCATCCTCGGTCTTTTTCACTGATGTGGATAGGCCATAGTGTTTTCCATCTCTGATGTGCTCTTTTCCCTAACCGGCATTACAACTGAGTACTAATGCCTCAGTGGGTGCAGGGAGACCAAGTAGGTTCCTCTACTAGAACTCAACCCTTCCAGATGGGTCTAATAGTGGCAGCACACCATTGGGATGTAAGAATCCATCGAGAAGGTCCAACACATCCTCTTTATCCACTATGTCAGCCATGTTGACCGTTACCCTTGTTGGGGGCATATCCTCGATATCGCCTACCAGGATGGGCTACCGTCGGATTGGACTAAAGAGGATGGAAGAATACTACTCCCATCCATGAATTTTCACATGGAGGGATTCCTTCTTGATGACTCTATGGAGTACCATGAAACCCTGAACACATTGTCGTAGGAGGGTCGTACGGTGACCTGGTGACTCGCGGCGCTGGGCCACATGGAGCGCAACCAGATCTACTAGACGACATTGCTCTCCAATATCTTCCAGATGCGTTGGGATCCTGGGATAAGCCACCAGCAGATAGCAAAGGTTAAATTATGTCACCCAAAGGGTTTGGTAAAAACATTCAACCTCCTCTGGGATGAGGGATTCCGGCGCATGAAAATTCGGCGCTGCCACGGGCAGGAACATCTCGGAGATGTGGTACACCTCAATGATGTTCCATAGGCTACTCATCTCATATTTAGGGTCTGGTCCTTGGTTTCCCCATTAATCAACTCGGAGTGGCTGAGGAACTGGAAGCGGTACTGAAGTAGGCCGTTGGGACGGCTAGTTGGCCGGTGGAGAGTACGGCGAGCGGGCTGACTGGCAGCCAATTCTTGGGTAGTCCTCCAAAGAGTTTAACAACATGGCTGCTACATCAAGATAATATGGGCTAGTGTCCACCGTTACTGGATCAGGGTCTGGGGATACTGGTGATAGGCCGTGATGCTGCTCACCCGCCTTTTGTCCCCAGAATAGCTCTATGCGATCTCTTGTGGATGTAGAGAGCGCTTTCAGGGATGACAGTGGTGATTACACGACCGTAACCCATGGGGTCATGAGATTTTCATCCTCCTAGATATACATGCGGAGGGAGACGAGATTCCTGTGGACCTCGCATTCTTGGAATACTAGGCTGAGGCGCCTTGTTCCTGCCTCGGCCCTTGACTCAGATGAGCGAGGTGAGCATTCTCGAGATAAGTCTCTACTCTGCTTTAGAGTTTGTGAAGCGGACCTATTTGACCTCCGCCAGGACCTTCCCATAATTCTTCTTTTGGCATCGACGACCAACCTTCTTGCCCCTGGGAGGCTCCTCGGGACTTGGCTGATTTCTGATACGGGGTCCTTCGGCTGCACTAGTGCTGGGGAGGAGAGGGATTCCACCCGAGAAAGACGGGGTGCGAGGAGCACTGGGAAAAATTTCGAAGGGGACATGGGGAGGAGCTCCATATTTAGAAATAGAGTAGGAACGACCTCCACTGGAACTGGTTGGTGCATGGGAAGGACCTCCACACTTGTTTTCCCAGGTGTCCTCAGTGTGAGGAGGGTCCTTACACTGGTCTAGCGGCACATGGGTAGGACCTCCATGCTGGGTGCGGGTGGATCGAGACTGACCATCACCCCTCGGGTTGCCAAGGTGAGGAGGAACTTCCCCGTCTACTGAAAGGATATGAGGAGGGTCCTCACATGGAAGAGAGACAGGATGTGAAATGTCCCTGGACTGGCGGTCGGGGGTAGGAGGAATGACTTAATACCCTGTGTAATGGGCACAGGAGAGGCCTCTGTACATAGTGGATCCGTTAAGGGGAAGGCCCTAATTTATATCGGGGTGGCATGAGGTAGACCTCCATGTCATGGCTCGAAGTGGGGGAGGCCCGTGTTCTCTGTGGTGGTGGTACGGGGAGGACCATTGTACTAGGTGGCATTACTGTGGGTTATCTCGCAGCAGCCACTACTTTTGCTAGAGGCCATGAGAGTCAACCCAACCTGCCTATGGGGAGGTTGGGGCCTTGATCTTAGATGGGTGTATAAGTTCCCCTTCTCAGTGTATGCAAGAGACTGATGATATACGTCGGCAGTGGCTTGGGCCATAGTAGCTTCCAACGCTGATGCCCCTTGGTGGGCGTCCTCCTTAGCTTGTGCCTGACATTGGGGTTGGTTTGGATGAACCGGGGCTGGTGATGCAGGTACTTAGCTTACCTGCTCCTCCTCCAACAAGACCAGGCGGTGGAACTGATGCGACCAGGTGGGAGCCCTTTCTGAGAGCCCTTGGATTGCGACTATGATCGGGCTAGGCCGGACATCACCTACCTCATCAGCGTAATGCAGGGAGTCGTCAATGTTCTCCGGGGATAGGCTCCCAAAGCTGTTGTATGTCGGGTTTTATAGCAATGTCTCCCTATGTGTTCCTCAGGTGCGGCGTGGATGGTGAGGCGTGGATGCCTCCAAGTCTAGGCGGGCCACATCCTGGGTTGGTAGTGTTCCCTCCTCCTCATAACGACGTACGAGGTCATTGATCACCTTCTGTTGAATGGCCACTGATGGGGAGCGGGGGCATGAGTGTCCAAATTTTGCAGATGAAGAGGCCATATTGGAAGAAGCGAATCCATGTGGAATGGTCATGTTGGCACTGCCCCTACCCCTGCATAGAGGAGCATGTGGTGATCACACCCCTGGTGCACCAACTTGATTCTTGACAAGTAGAGAGATTAACCCATCAATGATGTAAGAAAAAGGAATCGACGACCAATTCCCCAGCACCATCCTATCTTCCATGACTGCTATGAGGGATCCACACTGACAACATCACATAACAGAATGTCCAACGTTCTACGACCCCAACTTCTAGTGAGTTTCACGCCAGGCCCACTATTTGCTTGGTCGAACCCTGCGCCGGATAACTAGATCTGGTGACATGTCAATCCATTGATTCCCCGAGATCTACAAATCTCTATATTGAGGAGAATAACTTCATGTCAGGTTCACCATTTCTGTTTTCGACTCATTCGCTGGCGCGTGCGCATCCATATGTGGAGGATGATGGAGCGCGGTTTTGTTGCCTCGCATTCCCGCTTTCAAAAGGAGGGAAGAATCCGCTCCTTATTCAAAGACATCTTATCCTTGATATAAATGGGATGAGGGGATGTCGGTTCTTCCTTCCATGGATTCCTCCTCGAAATTTTTCACCTAGTCCATGTCTCCCTCATAGTCTTAAGACATTGTTCATGAAACTCTTCCTGGCACCATATCTTCATGGACACTTCTTAATTACATTGCTTCTGTTATGACAATACAAGGGGCCTGGTCAGGGCAGCAACCTTTGGTTAGGGTAGTATTCACATTGGGCATCACTAGCATATCTGGGTGTTGGGGGATTGGCATGTCTATATTCTATCCCTTATTATAGGTCTTCTCAAGGAAGAGGAAGCCCGAGGAATCCCACATCGAACACGGGGAATAATATGCCATTGGCATGTATCTTAAGTTTTCCTGAGCTTCCCATGTTTAACACAAGGAATGACACAATTTTAACATCCATTGAAGATAGATCAGGCTGATCAAAACACTAACTAGAGTGGATTAGATGGAGGAACCCCCTGGAGGGGACACTGATAATGGGGCCATCATGTGGGTGGCTTCCCAAATGTTTTTTAGATGGAACATTGAATGGGGTGGCATGATATAATCTGGATGTGGCGGCCCAGGTAATAATTATGATGGATGATGGAAGGTTCCATGAGGAGGGTTGTAAATGGGATGAATCTGTCATGAGGTTGACGATGGTTTTGGGCTTAAGCCTCGAAGAGGCTTCCAACGTATCCTCATGGCAGGGAATCAAAGTCCACACAGTTCTTATATTTGCGGCATGCCACTGATGATGGTTTCAATAGCTTAACACTGACTAGGTATGTCAACAGCTTACTGTTGAATGGGGTCACAACGACTTCTCACTAGATGGTGTTGTCAATGGCTTGCCGATGGATGAGGTTGTCAACATCTTACAACTGATTGGGGTCACAAAAGCTTACCCCTGGATAGGGTTGTCAACGGCTTACCGCTAGATGTGGTTGTCAATGGATTACCACTGATTGGGGTCACAATGGCTTACCGCTGATTGGGGATGTCAACGGCTTAACATTGAACGAGGTCACATCAGCTTACCGCTGGATGGGGTTGTCAACGGCTTACCACGGGAGTAGGTTGTCAATGGCTTACAACCGATTGGGGTCACAAAGGCTTACCACAGGATGTGGTTTTCAATGGATTACCGCTAGATGGGGTTGTCAATGTCTTAACACTGATTGGGTTCACAACGACTTACTGGTGATTGCAGATGTTAATAGCTTACTACTGATGAGGTCTGAAGTTTAACGTCATGCAAGATAGGGATGAACTGACATGAAGGGGGTCAGAACTAGTGGCTGTTGGGCTTCAACCTCAGGGAGGATTCCTATATTCCCTTCCTCGGAGGATATCATTTTCCTCATAGTTCAGATGGTTATAGGGGGAATTTGGGGCTTACGCTCTAAGGCATCACAATGTTTTGGTGAACTGACGTAATGGGATTGGAACGACCAGGTGAATGGCGGGATTGAACCTCATGGAGGCTTCCTATGTACCTTACCTTAGCAAGGATCAAAGTCCACGTCGTTATGGTATTGGGAAGGAGGTGGTTAATAGACCTGAATAAGGACCTGGGGTCCAGGTGGATGGTTGGCGTGAACCTTAGGGAGGCTTCCTACATACCTTTCCTTAGCAAAGATCAATGTCTTCCTAGTTCAGATGGTTGGGAGCCGATGTGAAGGTGGATCTAGGGTCCAATGGTTGTTGGGCTTGAACCTTGTGGAGGCTTCCTAAGTACCCCACCTTAGCAAAGATCAATGTCCTTGTAGTTCGAATGGGGATGGAGAACCAATGTGAAGATGGTCGGAACGACCAACGTGTGTTGGGCTTGAACCTCTGGGAGAATATTTACATATCATTCCATGTCAAGGATCAAAGACCTCATAGTTCAGATGGTGTTGGTGAACCAACATGAAGATGGTCGGAACGACCAATAGGTGTTGGGCTTGAACCTTAGGGAGGCTTCTGACGTATCTTGCCTTGTAAAGGATCAAAGACCTCATAGTTCAGGTATGCTTTTGGGGCTTACGCTCTAAGGAGGCCAAAGGAAGATGTCATGGTTAGTGGTCACTCTAAGCCCACGTGAGTCATGCATGATGTGAGAAACACGAGATAACATAGACTCGATGATCACATCGTGAATAGTGAGTCCATTGGAAGTGGAGTAGGGATTATGCGTGATCACGTCCCAAGGAGGATACAAGGGATTATGCGTGGTTAGCAACCCGAAGCGGTTGGGACATACTCTAGGATTGAGGCCCGACTATGAAAAACCTCTGAGGGAGAGGGATTTGGAAATGAAGAAAGGAGGGGTCCGGAGTCCATTTCCCCCTCCCCTTGGTCCTTGGGACCGAATAAGAAAGGAGGAGTAGGGACGATGGGTCCTCCAAGAAATGCTAGGCTCTTACACCGATATAGTCGCACTTTACCCATGGATAAATACCACTCTAATAAAGAGGATATCATCCCATGTGAGAGAAGATCTCATACTTGTGGAGACCAGTGGGAATGGAGAATGTCCAAGGTGGGGGAACTCCACTTTCAAGGAACGGGGTGAGGCCACAGTTTAACATCATGTGTGGATGACGATGGTGCATGGCAGTTCAATTTCCTGCATCTCGAACAAGGTGGGTTTGCTCCGCACCCCTTTAACTTACATAACTGGTACCCTCTACTCCATGGTAAAGGGAAGGCACCAGCAATGCAGTGAAAGGGGGGTTTCATGGATCGAACCATCAGAGGGTCCACTTTAGCATTGATATGTGAAGAAAAAATAGTTGTTAGCATGCCTATGTGAAGAAGCATGAGGCGAAGCAACACAATGGGCTATATCATCCATGGGACATTGAACTTAGTTCGTGTGAACCTAGGAGGTTTCATGGGAATTGATTATATGGAGAAAGTGTTGTGGGTGTGGGAGGCACCCGAAAATGATGCCCGGAAGAGTGACATCATCAGCGTACATGGAAGGAGGCTTTTGTGCAAAAGGTTCTGTTGAGAGAAAAAGGGATTGCCGGCGTGCAATTGTGCATTGGGCGCGAAGAAGAGCAGGCTGGCGTGCAAAATGAATTGCGCATGTGAAAAATCCTGGTTCTGAGCGGAAAATAAATTGTGCACACACTAAAATTCTAGGGCAGTGCGCAATTGAGTGTTGGGCCTGAAAAGATATGCCCGACGTGAAAAAGGAAATGAGCACGCGAATAGGCCCGGGTCGGTGCACAAGAGGAATTACGTGCCGAAGAACTGATAGCGCTCAATTGGAAGGAATTGCGTGCCGGGGAAGGGGCTCGATGGGATTTGGACAATGATCAAGAATCAGTAGTCACGTGCATAGGAGGACCCCCAGGAGACCTGGAACAAAAAATTTAGAACCTGGGAGAGATATTTTGGAACGCGTGGGAGAGTAATTGCACATAGGGGAGACAGTTCAGATTCTTCGGACGGAAGTTGAAGGGGTGGCCTTCTATTTATAGGCACTCTAGATCATAGGTTCATGTGTAAAAAAAGCCAGCATAAAACATTGTGTGCCCGATGTCGGAATCACATAAATCAACCATGCATAGCAGTGGCAAGAAAAGGTTTTGCGCCAGCATGGATAACACTCGCGAATCCTATATGTTTTCACTCAGGAAATATTTTTTTGTGCGACCCTGTATTTTTCTCATGCCACCCCTCCAGCCCCCCCTAGAATGGATTGTCGGTTCCAAATATGGCTTAGATTTTTCACACCTGAACCTTCCTCATCCTTGGAGGGATTTTTGGGGTCTACACAGGTGTTGGTTTTTTATGGTTCCCTCCATCTGAGACTGAATGAGAAAAACTACCTGACCCATGATCTCGAGTTAGTGGTGGTATTCTTTGCACTGATGATGTTGTGGAACTACCTTATGGGAGAGTGGTTTATCATCCAATCTAATCACAAGAGCCTAAATATAATATTCTCATAGAAGGTTATGAATTTGAGGTAGAGGTGATGGATGGTGTTCCTCCAAGATTATAATTTTTAGATCATCTATACTCCAAGAATGGGGAATGTGGTGGCCGATTCACTTAGTTGAAGGTCGAGTTCGTAGCTGCTGAGTGAGGTGTTGGAGTAGTTGTCCCCACTATTGTTATCCTTCATAGATAGGGAGGATGCATCTTATCTCTAGTGAAAGGATATTACCCCTCCCCTCCCATCATGTGTTTGTTAGAAAAAACTAGGAGTTATTGACTATGAAACATTACATTATTAATTATCCACAAGACATTATCTTAAAAGATATTTGCATGTTAGGGAACATGAAGCTCCTTTAAGAAAGAGCACGATTGTACTAGTGATGTTATAGCAGGAGGTTCAGAGGGACTTCCATACACCCCCCTTGCAATTACATCCTAGAGTGTAAAAGATATACTAGGACCATTGACATCAGTACTAGTGGTTATGTATGAATAAGGATTTATTATAGTTTGTTTCTAGATTGCATACATTACATCAAGTGAATGTTGAGCACCTGGTTCCAGTGGGATTATATCACCCCTAGAAGTGTCAGAGTGGATGTGGGATGAAATATTGATGGACATAATGATTGGATTATAAAGAAAATACAGGGGAAATAACTCAATCTAGGGGATCTTCAATAAATTCTCTAAGTCATAACACTTATTAGGCATCGAGAGCAGGGTTCAGTAGAGAGTATCTGACGCCTCTACATGTAAGAGATAATGTTGCCTCAAGGTGTCCCATCGACTATAATCTCTAATTGAGATGCATGTTAAAAATTATACAGTGGAAGGGATTGTAGGAAGATTTTGGGACTCAACTATGCTTGAGCACATCATTCCTTCCCCAAAAAAATGGTCAGATGAAGTGAAACATTCAGGTTATCGATGAAATGTTGTAGGCATGTATCAATGACTTTGGTCATATTTTGGAGGACCACCTATGACCCATGGAGTTTGAGTAAAACAACAACTACAACTCCACCATTAGTATGACAACATTTGATATTTTATATGGGTGACCCTAGAAGTCACCACTTTGATAGACTAACCAGGGAGAGTCAGCACTCATCGTCTGGAGTTAAAGTGAGCTTGGACTGATAAGCTGTTGATCATCGAAGAGAAGATGAAGACTAATCATAGTGGTAAGATGTCTTATTCCGAAATATTTCGAATACCTCTGGCGTTAAAGTATGGAGATCATGTCTTTATTTGGGTCTCACCTCAATGATGGTTGCATAGATTTTTCAGGGGTGGAATGTTGTCTCTTAGGTTCATTAGAACTTTTGAGATACTACACATAGTTTTAGAGGTGGCACCATTTAGATACCCTGTCATAGTTGCACTGGGTACATGTTGTCTTCGACGTATCGCAACTGATAATGTTCTAGCACGATCCATTTCACATCATCGATGGAGGAGACATGGACATTGAGGATTGAGATGCCATCATAGAGAACCCCTATAGAGATACTAGATTGATAGATGAGGATACTTCATGGTAGAGAGATTTAGTTTTTGTGTTTCTGGTGGCAGCACAAGAATTTTCAGTATAACACATGGGAGTGAGAAGCTCTGATTTTTTTTTCCTGATACCCACTTTTGTTTTAGTAGAATTTTTGGATTTTTGAGACCTAAATCCCTAAGGTGGGGAGAATGTTATGCCTCATAATTTCAATTTATTATTTTAAAAATATTATATGGGATTATTTTTAGACAAGGAACGGTGAAAAAGTGTGATGAAGAGGGCCAAAATTCCTAGAATAAAAGTTTGAAAAAAAAATTAATCTTTTAAATAGAACATGTGAGCAGTTTTCCTGAAAAAATGGAGTAACATTTAAAAAGTTAACCAAATCTGAAATTTGAGGGCACCACTATGTTTATATTTGACAATTTTCCTTATAAAATGCCCAAGATCGAATGGAATAGGTCAGCTGAGGATGTAAATTTTTGGGAATTTAAGGAAATACAATAAATTGAAATATTTATTTTATTATCTTTTCATCAACGTAGTAAAGGGAGATTTTAAATAGTTTGTTAAGAATATTTTCAAGGGTTATCCACATAACATTGTAATTCCATAAAGGTGGGTAGATGATACACCTTGGTGAAACCACTCAACAATGAATGATGAAAAAATGGTCATTTTTGAATCACAACACCAATAGAGTTAGAGGATCTCCTCGAAGACAGCAGTAGAATCCCTCTTCGTCCGAAATCAACCCTAACTCATGGTAGGGGATGCTATTTCAATTTTTTTCTACAACATTCTTCTATTTAAATGATGAAAACAAATCAACCCATAAGTAGTATAACCCACGGTTTGATCGTTCATTCATGATAATTGTTTTATAGGGTTGTTTTGGGGGACTAATTCATATTTGATTCATTATGCATGATCTTTATAATGGGAGTGGGTAGATTCCACAATAATCAATGGTGGAGGTTCATTCCTTGATTTTATATTATTTTATTCTCCTCACCCTGGGTGTACATTATGATCTTCATGGGATTATGAACAACAAATCATTGCTTAATCCATCTCTTAATGAAATTATCCAAAATCTAAATCCTACATCATTGTGTCCTAGTGGAGGTGGAACGATGATGGCCAAATATGAATTGACATGGTTGGAATGAAATCTTCCTTTGACCGTTCATTTGGAATATGATAAAAATGAGTATTTTAGGGAATATCAAACACCAGAAACCTCCTAATAGGATGAAAACATGGTGGGAAGAACACTGATATTGATTTTCCAAAATATAATAGTGGGATCAGGAAATTCTAGATCATCTGAATCCATAGACGAAGAAAATATTTTGTGAAATAAAATAGATGAACATGGCATGTTCTCCAAAGAACATGGCATGTGGGTCCAAATCCATGATGACTAGGCTTCTGTGTAGAATAAAACGATGACATGACATGTACCAGTTGTCACCTATTGTGTCGGTCCATACACGAGACACAATATGTATCTTGGATGATTGATGGACATGGGGTGGAGGAAAAGGAAATTTAATCCACCACATGGATAGACTATCATGGTTACATGGGTTACCCCATATACATGTACACATCTTGACATAAACAGGTTGAAGTAAAGTACGACCACACATTTAGTGTACAATGAGCAGCTAACTGATGGTAGGACATGGCATGTTACTCTTCTATATGTCGTGTATATCAATTTCTAAAAGACATGATCTTTTTTACAAGGTCCATTGTACACGGGAATTACCTAGGGTCTAAGGACATGGAGTGCGACCCTTCTACACAAATTGTATTTGCATGTACATGGAATGATCTCCTTGTCCACCGTATCATAGAAATTTTTCATTTGGGTCAGTTTCCTTTTCTGTTTCTACTGATGTTCTTGTATCAAATCCATCTACTGGAGTATGATACATTCTACAGGACATCTTGGATTGTGTCATAGTCCCTATGAGAGGCCCAGAGTAAGATCACCTACCTATTGTTGTCCCTAGGTAGATTCAGGTATCGATGTGACCAATCCTACAGGATATTGATCCTCTACATTAAAGGTCAATCGGGATGAGTCATGTCATCACCCACATGGTCAGGGAGGTGTTCCTCATCTATGTATCATCATATTTTTCTACCCAGGAGTGTGTGATCCTAGAATGTGTTAATCTGATCTCCCTTTAGATTAATTATCATATCTATCTCTCTCGTGACACGTCTCAAAGAATAGTTATTCTTGGCCATACGTTATTAGAGATATCAGACTCATGGAGTGATTTCTACCAGGATATCACATCGTGGAATCATTGGGATGAATCCCTAACGTGGGTATATGGTTATTGTGACTTATCTCTATAAGATAAGTCTAGGTTTAGAGTATACATGGATATTTCCCTTTGTAATATTTCATGTAGACATATAGTATGTAGAGTTGATAGTACCATTACTTTGGGTATTTATTTGTGGTTTTTGGGGTCCTCTACTAAGTATTATATAATCACCCATGCACGGGTTTTGCTCACAGGTGTAGTGTATTATGAATATGAGTAGCCTATTGACAGAGTCCACGGAGGACCAAGACTGGAATGAGATTTGTGAGCTTCTTTACAGTCTAAGGTGTCCCTATAAGAATGAGCACCAGTCCTAGTTCCTCTTTCATTTTTATAGGCTGGACATTGTAGTTTGCAGACACTTTCATTTAATGGTCATGTAATCTGGCCGAGTTTTATTTATGAACTTTACATTCTGTTATACTCTTTTGGTTGGGTTTAGTAGTATGCATGCATTTTGTTCCTTAGTGGGTTTTACAGTTCATCATTTTTGGTCTTGGAGATGTTTGTGTGTGTACAGTTAACTAATAAATTCTTCTCATGTCAGAGATATGCCTGCTTTATGCTAGTCACTAGCACTAGGCCTATTCGAGGTAGGTTTGGGGAGTCATGGCATGGCCCCCACGAGGATAGGACATGATAATATATGACACAATTTGAAGGATATAAAAAAATCATATAATCATAAATAATATTTGACAATCTAATGATTTTTATATGGTATTATACTAATGACAAAAAACAAATAAAATAAATATTGATCATACCTAATTCAAAAAAAATCTCATAATTTCTGTTTATATCATTTCCCAATGTAAAATATGAATGAAATGTGAAAACATATGAGATAAAAGGAAAAATAATTCTCTAAACAATCAAATTCAAATTATAAATATCTATACAAAAGAAAAATAATATTCTTTTGGTCAATAAATATATTTAAATAATCTAGTTAATTCCATAATTAATCATATAATTGATCACCAAGAGGTTGTTTATCAAAATAATCCCAAAAAAACCAATAGAGTCCAAAAACAATTAGGATATAAGTTTTTATAAAATAAAAAAACATTTCCAATCCACTGTTTTGAAACAAATTCATTGTTTTTATGTAAAATAACCTTACAAAGCCCCAATTATTTTGACAAATCCCAAAAATAAATAGTAAAAGTGATCCTTTCATAATATTTCATGAATATGCCTCCAAATATGATATTTTCTTTTAAGGTTCTTAAAATAATTTTTTTTAAAATTTATTGGAATGAAAAAACATTACTACATTGTACCTCATCATCCTAACTCCATGGATTAACAATATCAAAATCGATCAACTGAAGATACACCAAACCCCAAGTCCATACTACGACATCATTAATTTCTCTTGAAAAAATTCCAATAACATGAAAAAAATTTCAAATACATAAAAATACACTACAAATCCTAAATACCAAAATAATAATTTTAAACTACTAAATAATGAAATAAAATTTAATCATAATTTTTACTTGAATTTTCCTCCCATGGTATTTACATCTCTCTACAAAAATTGGGATGTACTAACCAATGAATAATATATAATATGGATTAGAAAATGCATTTTAATTTCACACTACATTGAATTTTGAAAAAAAAGTAATCTGTATAAGTATATATATTTAACCAAATTAAGTTATTTTCAAAAAAAGTATAAAATAAATCAATTAATTTTATGAAACTAAACATATATCATTTTTTTTATAACCAATTAGTTCATTTTAATGAGAAATAATCACTATTTATTAAAATAAAAAAATAAAAAAATTACATCATTTTTTATTCAGGTTTTCCCCTTTGAAAATAGTATTTTATGAATTTAAATCCATCTTAAACATTTTTAATTACCATAACATGATAAGATTTTTTTATAGAACCTACCAATAAAATCTAAGAGCATACAAGAATGTATAATAGGCTATTTATTACCTTTCAATTTATTTCATCATTAATATAACTCATTTAACTTCTTTTATATGAAATTTATTATGATTTCAACGAATCCACTATTAATTATTTTTTTTGGGTGTATATCATGTATTTATAATATATATAACACATATCAACAATAATATTTGAGAAGATAGAAATAAAAATTAATATAAAATTCATAAAAAAATAATAAAGAATTGTGCTAACCAAAAAATAATCAATAAAAAATTATATATATATATATATACATTCTGAAATAAAATTGTTCTTATGAAAATTACGTAACCAAAATCCTCAGATACATTATCTAACCTACCAGAATGAAAATCATTAATTTAGAAAGTATAGATAAAAGTTCACTATGTTGATATTCCTTAATATATGAATGCACAATGATGTACTTTTGAATCATCATAAATTCACCAAACTACCACATTCAAAATCCCATTAATTAGGTTGGGTTTTTCTATACAGTCGTGAAAACCCCTACATAATTTCTCTATAAATGGAAATGATACCGATCAAGGGAAAAAAGGATAATTGGGGATATAAAGATAGGGTTTGGGGAATTTATCAACAATTTATATGAATAATAGAGTGAAAACCTGATAAATGAAGGTGTTTAATAGATGTCACTTAAAATATTTTTTGAAATAGTGAAAAATAAATCCTGAATAAAATAGGGTGGTTTAAAATTATTTATATATTTTTATAACGAGGAACCAAAACTTGTATTATTTACTTCATGAACGGTATAGGGACTAAAAACTATAACCATGCATGGTCACAGACATCTAATCATGTATATTTTTCGTCCCAATATTACTTTAATCCTCCATACAGAGAAATAAATATACTAACAAATAATATATTAGTTTTTATTTATATGTTAGATAACAAAACTATATGTTTAAATTATAAAATTATTGAAAATTTCTACATAATACCCACTAATGTTATCATACATTTTCTAATAAGCTGAAAAATATCTATCTATAATGATATGAATAGTATGAGGGAAATATTTCTCCTAAAATATTAAATTCAATTCTAACTATACAATAATTTAAATTTATTTTTTTTATACACCATCTTTGATAACATTAAACCATTTTTTGTTTTTTCCTTATAACAGATAGACAGTTATGATGACATTTGATTTCACCTAGAATGACAGAAAAAAATATTATTTACTTTGGTGTTTATGAATTATACATCATTTATAAGATTTAGGTATCCATTTGATGGAAATAATTTTTTCACATGATGGATCAAAAAACATGTTAATCCTTTTTTTGGAAAATATAGATTATTCATGTGACTATGTTATTTTTTCATAACCATTGATTATTTAGTTTGTAAAACCATATGGCTGTAAACTACCACCCCTACTATGTCCTGTTATTCATTTTATCACCATTGAATTGTCCTTAATATTTATTATGCCTACAGTTCAAATTGTTTCCTATCATTTATATGGAATATAAATGATACATGATAAAACTAAATTGTACAAATAATATAAATATATAAAACATATATCAACAGACACCATATTTTATATCACTAATATAATCCATGTTTTGAATCATACTTTTCAACAAGGGTTATTGTTTATAAATTTTTCACTTACACAATCTCACATAATCCCTAAAAATAACAAAATGTTTCATAGATACAATGAATAAGAATTAATATTTATCATATATAATTTTATTTAATATATATATAAACATACATAATAATGTTAATATTATTTTACACAATATAAATAAAAGTATAATTTTATTTAGATATTATTTATATATAACATATATTAAAAACAAAACTATGTAAATTATTATACATATTTTTCATAATCTTACTATATATCATTCACACTATTTTTTAATACCTGTTATAGCATAAGGACATAAATAAAAAAGGGTAAGATAATGATCTTACAATTGGATAATGAAAACAACATGAAATAAAGAGCAATTATTGAATGAAATAGGACATAACGAGATTAACTCACGAAAATAATAAAAGTATAAAATAATCCAATATGACATGAGATAATTATAAATCAAATTGTTAGTTGAAATAGTATACACTATTTAGAATACAAAATAAGGAAAAAAATCATATTATACATACATTGGATTATATTTAAATTTTTAAAAAAACAGTATATAGATAAACATGAGAAAACTAATAGAAAAATATACATAATGAGGAATCATCAATATATCACCTTAACACAATTTCCACATCCCATGAATGTACTATAAATCACGCAATATGTATGATGATCCACCAAACTTTAATATAATGAGATTAATTTTCATTAGTTGACTTATTATTAGTAATCAATGAACATTAGTTTAGTTTCATAGGAATTTATTTTTATACCTTACATTAGTGAATTTTTATCTCAAATGTTTCATATTTGATTTAATATTACATGGTCACATTTCAAATATTTGATAAAGTGTTACTAATCAAAAATATTTAAAATATATCATGTTTAAATAGTTTTTGGAATTTTTTATGTTTTGTGTTTTGTTCGAAAGAGTCATATTTATTTTTCCAAAATAATATCTACAATATTTATTAACTGAAATCAGTTTTCAAGACAAAAAAAATTGTTTAATATATTTATGTATGTACGAATTAAATAATTCCTCAAACTAAAAAAAAATTATTATTAATTATATTTTATATTTTTATTACATGATTTTATCCATTTGATGGTCATGATGATCATATATATATGTTTTCTTCACAGGTTGATGAACTTGACAAGAAATAAAAAATCTTGAGGAAAATAAAAAAAATAAAAATAATATATTTTTCCTATTTTAGTATTTATATTCTAAGATGTACAAATTTTATAATTTTATGCTATTAAAATGATAAATAATATTTATAATAATTACTAATTAATTTCAAATCCAAATAATTTGGAGTAAAATTCATCAGGACATCATTAATATTTATGTTTCACTGATGTGTAAAAATCATTTGATGGTTGAGATTTTGTGTGAAAAAACACTATCAATGGTAGATAAAGAACTATATATAATTAATTTCAATAAATATTTATCAGAGAAATTTTTTTAGATTAAAATATAATAGATTAAATAAGGATATATTTATAGGAGAAGGATATTGTATATTTTAATTAAAGATTAAATAAATTATTTCATTAATACTCGCTATATTAATTATTCATATGAACATGACTGGTATAAAATTAATCAATTTTTTAAAAAATATACTTTATTATATTAGTAATGAAGATTATATTACTAAATAAAAAGTATAATAAAATATACTATATTTTTTATATTTATTATTCACCAACATATTTTTTTCATTAATATTTTGTCAAAGAAAATCAGAATGTAATTTCATATCTGTAATTTCTGGAAAAAAAATAAGTAATAAAATATAATATTTATCATTTTTAAAAAATTTAAAACATCAAAGAGGATGGTAAAACAAATGAAAAATAAAATATTATTATTTATGTATTTCTGAATGTATAAAAAAATATATTAATTTCTTTTGATAATAATTTATGATATTTTTATACATTTTTGAACTTATTATGTAGTTGGTAATAGTGTTCATTAAGTGTTACCATCTCACTTAACCCCAAAATTTTTCCCTAATATTTAATTTTCCCAGAATGGGTAATTTACATCATTAACTCTAATAAATAATTAACTATATTTAATTTCCATACCGAATATTTTTTTATATATTTATTTTTTTTGTTCTCATTCCCTATTACTTATTCTCTCAAATCCTTTAACAAAATTATCTTCAAATTTTCACATAGTTTTCCAGAAAAAAATAGTAGTATAATTCTTTAAATGGTTTATCCAAATATAATTTTTTTCATTATTTCAAGTGTGATTATATGTTTCATGCTACTTTATTAGCAATATTATTATAGAGATTATGAAGAAAATGACTCCACTTCCTCACTGTTTAGAAATCACTATTTACATCTTAATAAGTATGATTTAACATAAAATATAGTTTTGTAGTTTTTTCATGTTACATGTGGAAAACCTAGTAAAATAAATACCATGTTAATATTAATTTCACAATATTTAAAATCACTATAATGGTTTATGATTAATTGGATTCAATTATTTGATGTTACTATTACTTCATTTGAAGAAGATAAAGATTCATCTAATTCCATTACAACTAACAATAAATATTTTGTAAACTGGACATTAGATATTTTCCTATTAAAAAATAAATATCCTAGTGGGTTGGAAGGATGAAATAAAAAATAAAAAATATGAATTGTTTTTATCATTTAGATTTTATGGAACCCCTTGTTGTTGAGAGCTCATTTGATCATGTAAAAATTTTCATTCAATGAAACTTTTATAAATAAAATGTTTCGTGAGGGTTATTTTTTTTAATTATATTTAATAATGTATATTTTCATTCATTGTATTTTCAATACCATGTTACAGAGGGACTCATGGTATAATACATCATAGATAGGTGTTTATAATCCAATGTGATTAAGGTATTCTAGAGATAAGAATAAATTACTATTTATAACAATTTTGTTGAATAAAATCCATGTAAAAGAAGATATATCAACCTTATTGAGGGTTTATGTTGTGGGATTCTAGGAATAGGAAGACATATGCCTTAGATTAGATTGAAGGAACCTCATTATATATAGTTTGGATTGAACTGTGAGTTTATAATATCCTTTAATGAAATATCTAGATTATTATTCGGTGATCTCTGTTTAGTTATTTTATGATGTAGATATTTTTATATTCTTACTTTTGTTAGATATTTTTAATGTTTTTTACACTGAATTTTCACTATAATGAATCTTTATATTTTTATTTATTATATATATATATATTAATTATATTAATTAAAAATCATACACTAAAATAATTTTATGGGTATTCTTGATTTATGATATATTTGATAGAATTAATTTATATAGTGTTTCAATTTAATAATTTATGTTTTGTTTAGAAGATCATATCTTCTTATTATTTAAAATACTGATGTGGATGAAATTTTATGTAATGTTTTAGCATAAAATTCACACCCTCTATTATTTTACCAAAATTTTTATATATTAAAAAATGCATCTTATTAGAGAGATTCTCTATGATTTATATTGAGCACAATATTTTTATTTATTTTAAATTTTATTATTATATTTTTATATATGAGTCTCCTTACACTAATTTTTTATTATAGATGATAGTAATTTTATAATGGATGAAGCATGAGATTGAATCATAGATGATATGAAGCATAAGTTTCTTCAAGTATTTAATAAAAATAATTATGGTTAATGGAATGATGAAATGAATATTTTTCTCATTAACACGAGTATAAATAATTATATGTTGACTACAATGAATTATAAGATGCTGGATAAGGGTATACTAATATTTACTATTGATGAAAATATAGATTTTATGTTCAGTTAGAAATTATAGAAAACATTTTCATATTATATGATTACAAATATGTAAAATCAAATTCTATATTTTGAAAATTCTAATTGTATTTAATTGAGTCTAATGGAAACACATTTCAAAACAGATAATGTTCATGAATCTGGAAGAACTGTGTTACAGGTAAATTATCAGGCATTATTTTTTCAATAAAGAGAGTTTGTTTATATGATTTATCAAAACTTCCTGAATTTTATGATTATCATTAAATTTAATTATTAGAAGTATTTGTAAGATGAGTAGCTGATGGATAAGGTGTTTCACATATATATTTAAAAGGGTGTGAGTCAAAATATAGAAATACATATAAGATGAAGTTTTCAACTACGAGTTGCAAGACCATGTGATCCACAAGTACAAATTATTTTGGTTCTTGTTTATATTTATTCTAGTTATAAAAGATTTAAAGAATAAAAGTCATGTATTTGAATTCTAGTAAGAAACAGACATGGTATATGGTTGGTAAAAATATAATAGAAACTGTAAAATATATACTTATTGGTTCAAATATCATTTTTTATGATTTGACTACGGTTTTTCTAATTGGGAGAGTCACCAAAAAACCATAAATATGGATGGGTTTGGAAACATTGTTTTTTACATGACATACATATGGTTTTCCTTACCATTATAATTTTTCCAAGTAATCATGCAATTCCATTTTAAGGGCTTGTTAATACCATACCATTAATAGAAATTCTATCTAACCATATGGCTTTACCATGTTTCTAGTATGGGTTTCCTAAAAATGAAAAATAATCATGATACCCTTCGTAAACTTTTAATATAATAGGTTCATAATACCTCATTATCTCAACCAATTTTTTCATTATCTATATAATGGGTTTTTTTATTTGGTTCCTTGGGGAAACATTATTTATCTTGGATGTTCTATTCAAGGTATTTGTCATCTTACACAATATATATTAACCTATTTCAATATTTCAAATCGATATCTCTTATCATTGTTTCATTATAACACTATTGGGATGTTATTACAAGAAATTGACGGTTGAATGGGTAAAAGATAATTTTTCGTATGGATTTAGGATTTTAAGGAATGAGTCAATTTGATTTCAATCTCAAATTTTGAATGTTTCTATTTTTTGCCATTTGTTAGGTAGATGTGTCTGTATAATGGATTTACCAAATTATATAATTGATTTTATTGTAAATTAAATTGTATTATGTTATTAAATAAATTTATTTGGTATCATATATTGTTATATATGAAATTACATCTTGTGTGGAATGGAAAATCATTTTTGGGCGTTACTTCATTAAAAAAATTAAACTCCTTGTCATCGAAAAAATTCACCAATGATAGGAGAAATAAATATAAATATTATATCAACAAAATTAATATGTTTTCACCTATTTGTCACCTCCATGATGAAATTCATTGTATAGTTTTGTAGTGGTATCCTAAATTGAATTTTACTTACACCATATATATTCCATTAGTAATATGAATAATGGATTTTGTGGGACACGGGTAAAGGGATGGGAATCCTATAGCACAACATATTAAGTTTGTTGATATAATATTCATATTTATTTGGGTTGGAGGTGACAGATGGTAACAATATAACTTGGGTTTGTTAATGAATAGTATTTAGTCTTGGATTATACTTTTAGATTTTTTTTATGTCATGGTTATCTATAATTTCATAACAATTATAGTATTTTTGGGAATAACATTCTTTTTGTACATGAGACATGTTTTATCATTGTGTTGATCTTAACCGCGTGGTTATATATCTTGCTTGATCAGTCATGTAAACCTTGTTTGGTTTGTTAAAATCAATTTTGGGTGATTTTATATAAACTCTCGTGAAATATTAGCATTGTTTAAATATATATATTCAGAATAAGATGAGGAATATTTATTAGAATTATTTTCTACTTTAATTAAAACTACTATTATTATTATAAATATTATAGATCGCCTAAAAAATTGGAAATATTTTTTTTTTCAGATAAAAATATAATGTGACTTGTTATAGTGAATTATCTCATCTATTGAGAAGTATAGAATAATATTATCTGAAATATTAATGAATTTTATAATGGGAGTAATGACTGAAGTGAAAAATATGAGAATAAGAAATCATAAAACATGATTTGTTATGAATGTTATAAGATTATTCAAATAAGTATATTTTTCATAATATTGAGAACAAAATCCCTAAAACCATATATTACATTAAAAAGTATAGAGACGTAAATTATAAACACCCTAGATATATTTTGTGATATTAGAGAATATACGATGTAGTTTTTTCATCAAAAGGAAGAAAAAGAGATAGTTATAAATGTTTCTCCCAAAATATATATAAGAATGAAAAATTATTTATGTTTAAGGTAACTATTAAATCAATAAATAATTTACAATTCTATTCAAAATTATATTTTTTCTTATAGGGATGATTATTTTTATTTATCATATGATGAAAATCATGGTTCATCTAATAATGAAAAGGTTAATTCATTAGATGATGAGGATAATTTCTTACATATATATAAATGGTGAGATATACAACTCTAATGGAAATGGTGATTAAAATGATAAATAATAAATTAGAGATTGTTAAGGATGTTTTTTATAAATATGATAGAATAATATTGAATCATAATACGAAAATTTATAAATATTCTTCATAATTAGATGATAAATCATGTTCATGTTCAGCATCTGATTACTAAAATTTAATTCTCAAATATAAATTTGAAAATATTTTTCTAAAGAAAATATTATCAATCGTTACTTATATATAAACATTATTGAGAATATTTTTTTTCTATTAATATTCCTATGAATTATAATTGATTTGTTTATACTTTTTAAAAGTTTCATTTTAGTATACTTTATTTTACCTAGAATTTCTCTATTTTTTTAAAAAAATTATAAGGGTAACATTACTTGAGAATTTTATCATCACCAAATGAAATTAAATATTTTGGGTTTCATAATTTATTGATTTCTAATTAACTATAATTTGATCATTTTATGATATTTTCAATGACATTGATTTATGAAATATTATTTTCAAATATTAATTTACTGAAGAGTGTTTCATTACAAATAACGTAGATTAATAAATTTTTAGAAAATATAAATTTTACTAATAACATGAAAATGTCATATATAAAAAATTATTATACTCAAAACATGATTATATTAAAGACCTACTTCTAGAAAATTAAAATTTTAAATGGTAGATGAGTCACATTGGAATACAATGCACTAAGTAAAATCATCAAAATGACTGACATTTCATTTATTGGAAAATATTTAGTTATCAATTTGTAAAACATTTTAGGATTTACAAAAAAACCATATTAAAACAATAAAACTATGTGATGAGGGTTACCATCTGAACAAAATGAATGAAAAATATACTATTAAAATATTGGAATTTACTATTTCTCTATCATTTAATAGGCTTTAGAATGTTTAAACACTTGGATCATAAGATATTCGAAATCATAAGTTTCCTTATTTTTTAGTAGTTAATGATTTTTATCATATTTGGAGAAACATTTCTATTATATATCACCTTTTGACATTATATAAATATTATAGGGTGGCCCTTTTGATTTATAATTGACCATAAGTTAAAGTCAAAAACAACCATTATTAACTATTAATATGGTATGTATCAAATTCATAATAATAATATAATTGTAGATGCCCAAAACATTGGAGATCTACTCATATACTAAAGAAGAATACCTTGAAGGAGGATGTTTTTGGGCTCAATTGTTTTGATTGAAAAATATATTCATTGAAGTTTTTTTTAAATTTACTTTAGAATAAATTATTTGTGAAAAAAATAGTGTGATCTTGTTTTTGAAAAACTCAAATAATCACTCATTATCTAATTAAATAGATTTATGACTTTCTATTTCATGGTAATCATACAAAAAAGGTTGACATTTTTTTGAATTTTATTGGTATATAAAATCAACTTTGTGATATTTTAAATAAAGCTCCATATTTTTAGATTTTATTATACATTTAAAAAAAATTATAATGATAAACATGATGTTATCTACATTTCACTTATTGTTTGAACTATATATAGACATTAAAAAGTTTTTTAAAAAAGGATAACATTTTATGATTTCAATATTTTTGTAATATTTTATATTTTTTAGGTTTATACGAACAATTATTTTCTAATTTTAATATTACACTTAATAGAAATAAATCTTATTCTAGTTATTTTTTAATTTAATAATATCAAATCAATTTAGTTTTCATATTTATTATCCTGATTGTGTAAAATATGTATAAAAAATATTTTTTGAATTATTTTGTTGAAAGAATAATTTTATGATTCATGAACATAATAATTTTGGATTTATGTTTTCACTCGAAAAAAACATCCCATGAGTAAATTCATATATATGTATTATATGAAACCATTCCAATGGTGGTTTGATATTATTTATATTATAGTTCGTTGTTTTTTAAATAATAATAAATTTAAAAGGTCCAAGAGATATATTTATTTATTTTATGTGGGTGGTACATCCAGATGAATATGGATGAGAAAAGTTTATCCAAAAGATTTTAATTTATAGGGTGCTTCATTTTTTATTATCATTTCTATGATAAAATATTTTATGCCTTTATTTTGGGGGATATTTTTTATAATTTTCATCATTTAATTTGTTTAATTGTGAGTGTTTTGAACATAATTTTCAGTTATTTTTAGAAATATGGAATTTTTAACTCTTCATGAGAATTTATTTTGGTAAATAATAAATAAGAATAGGTTTTCAAAAGATTATGTTTTTAATATTTATGTTTATGTTGAAATTAATAATTTTTCATAGGTGTGATTTATTTCAATTAGATAGGATATTATATTTTATATATGTTATAGATATTTATAATCTATCTATACTATGTACTTTGAAAATGTGATTTTTTAACAAAATAAAAACATGAATTTTTATTTTTGATATTTTATTCAAAAAATATAAATTAACATCTCTATTTTTTTCTTTCCCATAGTGTTGGTTAGGGTATTTCTATAAATAATTATGAAGGTATTTTAAAGAAATTGAATCCTTTAAATATTTTTTTTGTAAAAAACAATATTCATATTAGTGATATTGATTAAAATAGAAATATTATTTTTCAGTAGTTTTCAATTTGTTGGATGAAAATAAATTTAACTGAATTTTACAATGATATTTATTTCAAATTATGTACAAAATTATTTAATTTTCATTATTAATATCATTTGAATATGTGAAGATACACTATGTTTGTTGGAAGATTAAAAAACTACAACTTATGCACATACAACTGGCCCTAAAAATCATTAATTCAGAATGATAGATAATTACTTATATATTAAAACATAGCTTAATGGATCATAATTATAAAAAAAAAATTTAGAACTATGAATCATTTTCACCATTGTGAAGTTTTCCATTAATTTTTTTTTGTGAATTTTTTTTTGATCAGTCTAAATATATTACTTCTCATTATTATATCTATGAGCTATAACATGTTACGGTTCCTTCTGTAATTATTACTCGATTTTTTTGATTCCATTGATATTGGTTTTATGATCCTATTTGATCAAGGTATTATATGTATTTGATGGCTGATAATTTTACTATCTATCTTTTTTGATATATGGATTATATGGAAAGTGATATATAGATATATTCTAAGGGGAATGTTTGAGGGATTCTAGGGATAATAAGACTTGTATGTTTGATCTGGTAAAAAGAAACTATATGAAAATTTGGTAAATTATGAATTTATAATATCCTTAAAAGGGGAATTTTTATCTTAAAATATTAATCCACCTCATTTAGAATGTTCAGGTTGTATTCTTTTATACATTACATTATTTTGGATATTACTGAAAATTTAAAAAAATGAATATTCACCATATAGAATGAATGTATATATATTATTAAAGAATTATGATTGATTATATCAATTAATTAATATACGTTGTTTTTTCTATTCTAGTATATTTTCTTTTTAAACTTATAAATGAATTAAAATTTTTGTTTTTTTACTTTTATGAATGTTTGGTTTATTATAAAATCATTTATTCAAGTTTTTTATATCTTATTGTGGATGAAAATAGTAATTTTTATATTAGAATAAAATTCAACCCATAATTTAGTTTGCATACATTTTAATATTTTGGAATGAGAATACATGATATTATAATTTAATTAATTTTTATTCCAAATCATATTTTTTTATTTTATATCTATTAAAATTTCTAACGGTCGAGGGTTCTTCCATCTCAAAAATTTATGCCTAAAAAAATAATGGTTGTGTTAAGGGTGATAATCTAATCCATTATTTTTCTTATGTTATGTCTTTGTGAGAACTGATCTTCCCTATATTTCGTTCTCATAAAGGTCACTTAGACATATAATTTTTGAGAGAGGATGTTGAAGCGCTCTCTATGGAATTTTTCCTTAAACTTCAACTTTCAAAAATGTCACCATGGACTCTTATTTCCTCCAGGATGTATTGAATATACCGGATTCTCAAAATTTTAACTAGATATCATGGATTACAACCATGTTCATATATACTTTTCATCAAAAAAATAGTATTATAGAAATTGGGTTAGGTGTAAATGTTTTTTCATTACATTATAAAAGTGATGAATTTTCTTGTAGATTTTGATTATGGTGTATTAAAGAATTTATCCCAGTTTCCCTATAATTGGATGTTCTTATGATTTTCCTCATCATTCCTATTATACTAAAATCCATTGAATGGTTTATTTTATGGCCAATTAAATTGGATTCCATAATTTTAACTATTTCAATAACATTATTTCCTATAATGTGGATTGAAAATTATTTGTGTAACCCTCCATGAATATTAGTTTATAATAATGAATATCAGTTTTTTGTAGTCTATTTTCTTTTAACATATCCTTGAATATTTCTTTTCTTGTTTCATGTTTTGTCACCCATCTAAATATTATTGATCCTTTAATCAAAATATTCAATAACCTTGTTTTAGGAATATTATTTTGATAAAAATAATTTGGGATAAAAGGGGAAATTAAATGACACTTCATTCCCCTCTCTTTCTTTTAATATCAAGGCATGTAATCATTTTTTTGATGTTCACCTTGGAGAGGTTGAAATGTTGTGTGATATGAATACTGGTTCTACTTCAAAACTAGATAAGTGATATGGTTATCATACCTATTAATCATGTGATGTAATTATTTATAAATAACATTGGGTTGATCATGTATTACTCAATTATCATGTAAAAAAGGTAAGAGACCAACTGTCTACGTAGATAAAGTTATAACTACTCATCTTAAAATGAATCGTAAGCATGTTGATTAATATCAATTTGTAACATCTATTATCACATTATCCTAAGGAATACATATAAGGTATTCTAATCTACTATCCCACTATAGGTATATAAAAAGTATGAAAATATTTTGTTTAACCCCTTGAAGCAATGATAATGCTTCAATACAACTTCTATGATTGTATTAGAGTAATCTTCTCATTATAGTAGTGATGATGATTAATATGTTTATCCCATGATGATGAATGCATGTTAGACCACACACGACATGGTGGTGGAACATAACTCTTGGCATGTATAACAAGATATAATTGTGTTAAAAAATTACAATGATGGAGAACTCAATATTGGGGATTTTCCTCAATTTATAGAACATGTATTCCATATTATATAGGACAAATTTAAACAAAATCATTATTTTTACGTCAGGGACATCCAATTTAATTTATTTACAAATTTAATATTCATTCTATAAAATTTTTCCATCGTGAAGTCATTTTATTAATGTTATATGATGTTTGAAATAGATATAGATTTCTATGATTTCATTGCGGTGATATATATTCCAATATTTTATATATTTTTTCACTTAGGAAACTCATTGGTGCATGTTATGTGGAGTAAGTGGCCATTTAAAACATAATTATTTAATAAATTAAAGTATTTTTCAACATAGATTCTTCATATATGTATATTAAACCTAGAATAAATGTTTTAAAAACATCGAGTCCTCATAATGGTGTATTAGAAAGAGGTCTACTAGATGACTACATGATTTCATGGTGATTATTATGGAATTATTTAATACCTCATATTCAATGAAAACATAGAACCTAAACTATTAACATTTCTGGATGACTTTTAATCTTATGTTGAGATTAGATACTGTCTAACATGGTGTAGAGTTGGGAAGGAACTTCAAATGAGGATTCTTCAAATGTTAGGACGATTAGTGAGAACATTTTTTGAGTAAAATTACCTAATTTTTAGTGATGTATGATTTTTCGAATTAATGCATTCATGGATTTAATGTGCAAATGGATTTACAAATTCCTCCATGATTTTGGAGAACTTAAAATATTTTGTTTTTATTTTTATTATTGAAAAAATGATTTTATGCATTATTATAGACTATTAATCTCTGGGTAAAAGTTTTTCACCCCGTTCGATGATCACCTAAAAAATTTTGTTTGATGAGTACACAAAACGAATGATTGTACACCATGGTAATGGTTTAATCGAGGTTTTAGTAAAAAGGAGGAGGATTTTTTCAGAGTATATGGAACTAGTGGACAACATGTTGATTAATTAAATTACACACTATATAATTATCATGAGTTGGAATTTCATTTTTTTTTGTGTAATTATTCATTCACTCTTTTGTAATCCTCTTTTATCTCGTCCTAGTGGAATTTTATGGAAATTTTATGACCTATGTTAAATCAGATTGATTCATTCACCCATAGATCATCGGGTATGTTTTTTAACCAATATGGTTAAGATATATTTAAATATTCTTCATTCCATGGATTATCATAGCATACATACATTTTTTTTATCAACACTGTCAGTATGTGGTTTTGATTATTGGTGTTTTTAATTAAATTCACTATGTGATCATCCTCCAACGGTGAATCCATAATTTTTTATGCCAAAGGCATGATTTTATTGTGTTATGTTATGAATTACTTTTTATTTTGAAATTTTGGTTAAATTTAATAAATTATCTGGTGTGTAGATTCATTATAATACCTTTTATTTCATTTTTGTTTTCTCCCATGATAGTGGATCCCATTACGGGTGTGAAGACATGAGTTTGAAGTTGGATGTTAAATTGGTAGACTATATCTAATGAAATATAATATTCTAATATTTTATGATTTTTTGTAAATGAAAATATAGTTATTTTATAGAATTTTGGCGGAAGAAAATGGATTTTTATTAAATATGGGCATTCCCTTATTTTCATAAATGAGTGGTATTTTTAGTTCATGATTAAATGGTGTTGTGAAATGGTTTTAAAGTATGGTTTAATAAAAATGGTTTGTAAAGTAGGGAAAGTGGGATGCCTTAGTAACTTAAGAGGAAGGCATTGAACTATGCCTCATCCCTAGATAATATTAAGGGGGTTTATCATGGGTTTTCATCATCTCCCTAGGCCAATGTCTCTATTAACAACATAGATATCATTGGGAGGGTTCAAATTATGAGATATTCTTATTCTTCCCATATTCAATGCATATATATGGGGGCATATTACACATGATTATATATTTTGGGGGGTCTGAGTGTCCTAGTCATCCAGTCCAAGAGAGATCCTCAGTGTGATGTTACATTTTCTTCTTATTGTTTTATCTTATAATATATATTTCTTACATACATAGATGTTATCTTATAAATTATACGTTAATTATATTTTTTTCATATAACTATTGATGTATATTATGTTCATTGAATCTATTTTTCATTTTTTGTTTTTTTAAATTTGGGAAAAGGGAATATTAAATGTCTTCCACGATCTTGACAAGAAAATGGTAAAATGATTATCATTCAATTTTTATGTAATGTTTGTCTTTTTTAGATTATATGTATAGAGATATGATATATAACACATAGTTGGGATCCTATAGAGTATGTTACCCACACCCAATATACCTATTCAATAGTTCGTATACCACGTTATCTATTTCAATATAGGGAATGGAAAGGCGCCATAGTGAAGAAAAAAAAATTATTTTTAAACATAAATGGATAGATAGTTGTGAGATGGTAGTATTATATCAATTATATCAAATAGATTCATTATTTTATGATATTGGTAATAATATTTTGATGAAAATTTCCCTATGAGATGTTTATTTATTATTTTTAATGTTTTAGTTTCCATTGTTTACTTTTAATCAAGAAATATATATAGATATACATTATTTCTTCAGTTCTCACTGTTGTACATATGTTCCATGATGTTTCTCTTTATGTGTGAAAAAATTCTCTCCATTTTTGGTTTGACACCGTGGGATAGTATCTAGTCCTTGGGGATCTAGAACACACTTTAGCTATTTGGACATTCATGTTGGGTACATGTTTGAGTGGGTAATTTGTACTGGTTCTTCATTTTGTTGTTTAAAAG
This sequence comes from Viscum album, assembly GCA_963277665.1. NCBI lineage: Eukaryota > Viridiplantae > Streptophyta > Magnoliopsida > Santalales > Viscaceae > Viscum > Viscum album. The sequence continues at coordinate 1,226,445,246 of OY728159.1, forward strand.
GAGGTCTACCCTCTAGATTCCTTGTCTTGAGATGTTTTTATAATATATATTGTATTTTTAAGACATGAGAAGTTTGTTGCGGTGAGTTTCTCGTGACTAGGTTATTCCATGATGTGTGTTAACGGTTTTGAGTCTTGATGTTAATCTCAGTTTTTTTATTATTGGTTTTCTATTTTGAACTGAGATTGTTTTGTTTTATGATAATTTATTATATTTTCTTGTATAGAACTATGCCTCTAAGACGTTTTCCATGAGTTCCTCTAGAGGGTGGAGATTAGTCTTCTAAATATAATCCACCAACGGATCATAACATTATCAAATATTGTGTTGGCATTATGTTCTATCGATGAAAATGCACCACATGCCCATAATTTAGTTTTTGAGGTACACCATTGAGCTAGATGAGAAAGGGATTTATCATGTGAGTTCTTTCATGAGAATAATCCATACATAAAATATATGATTGATCCTCAAGAGGTGGATGAATAGTTTTACAATATCGATAGGGCCATAAATTTCTTAGATACACATGATATTATCAGGGTTATGTGTGTGAAATTATGACATGAGTATAACAAATTAAGATTGTGTGATCCATTGGTATATGATGATAATCATGTGGTATTATATTTTTAATGATTTATGAATCACATCTTTCAAAACATTCGTCTATAGTCAGTGATGATAGAATGGTCTTCGGTGTTTCTCTCTTTATAAAGTAGGGAGATTGTCTAGATTCGGAATACCCCAATCAGTTTATAGATCTAGTTCAATTTTCATTAGAGGTTGTAACGATTGACCTGGTGAAGGATCAGAATAACCGATTAGGTTTTCCATTAGATATCAGATCATATGAATTTATTATGAAGCATTTGACCTATGAAGATATAGTGGATAGGGATATTAGTATATAAGTGAACATGAATGTTAGGTCAGTCATTTTCCATCTCCTCTTCCATCAAAAGGAATATTCAATGTTGTGCTAGGGAAGAAGAGAAAATGGAAATATCATCACATGAGTGGTGGTGGTGGTTATATAAATCAGGACTCGTCATCACTATATGTTACATCTTGTAGTGTGCCTCCAACATTCTATCAATGTGGAATTTTCAGACACAGATGGCGTTCTTGTCTTTAACCAATATAAATTTGAAATTACATGTGAGATATATGCACATGTGAATCATTTATATTAGGATATTTCTATTACTAGATATGTTCAATCATCCATTGAATTTCATTTCAATTTTTATTGAGTTATAGAACTCTCTATATAATAGGAAATAGTCATGGTTCAGATGTCCAATTTTTTATTGAATTGTGATGTGGCTTTGATCTAGGATTTTCATGTTAATGGTGTATATCTGTTTAATTTCATCATCAGGATGGATTTAATTATTGTCCATAATAAAATGATTTATTTTTTTATCATTATAATGTATCATTTCATGTGTTCAAGGAGATATCATGGTAGTTTCAAGGATATTGGTATTCGTGTTTTGGATGTTAGAGAACTCCCAGCTCAGAGATCATGAATATTTTGTCTTCTATAATAGTTTTTTTAGTTTAGATTGATTTTTTTGTTGAACTTCTTTCTATTATTTGGTACATTCCATACATTTTACAAATATATTATTTTGTTTTAATTTGGGGTGGGAGTTAGATTTTATGGTTGACTTGATGCTAGTTGTGAAATAGAATTTTGTACCTTCAAATTGCATGACACCATCGATCTTGAAAGATATCACGACTTAGTTGGAACAGTAGATGGAGCAATGATTTGTTCACCTTTGTATTTATCCTTGGGCATCCCTCGTTCACTTTTCCAAGAAGGTACATGGTTCACTTTTTCTTTGTGTGGATAATTAGAAGTAAAATATGGTAACTATTATTAAAAATAATAATTTACCACACATAGATGATAATATTGATCAGTTAAATGGGAATTTTATTATTGAAAATTAAAATTGGGTTGGAATATCATCATCGCATGGTTGGAGAGGTTGATATTAAGAATATTACTTTCATGAGAATGTATGGAAATTAAAAATATATTGTAATGTCGTGCGGTCTTACTATTCATCCAATAATTTTTATAACTTTGATGAATCAAATATCCAATTTTTATCATAACACTATTTTGGTAGTATTTAAGGATGATATTTTTATTTACTCGATATACAAGAAAGAGAATGAGTAGAATACTTGTTATTTTGTTTAAATGAAAAGGAATCGCCATTAATATGTAAATATTTTTAAGTGATATTTTTCATATCCATGATATTTTGTTCTCTGGGAATGTGATTTTAATGCATGTATATCCATTTGGTCCTAATAAGGTGAGGTCTATTTTTTTGTCGGAAGAGTGAATCCTTATGGGCCATTTTACTCAGTTACAAATGGATGTTAATGGGGTTTTATCTAGTGTGCGTCTAACCAGTGTTCAGTAATCACTATAACTATGCAAATATATTCTATATATTCAGCATCATGATGATGAGTTAAATGGAATTTGAGAATACTATTATGGACTGGAGACTGTTTCTATTGGGTCACTCTCATCAGATGATGTACTCCATTTAAGGCATTAGTTTTTTCCTAACATCAGTGAGAATAATGTTTTTTATTATTTTCATATTTCTTCACTTACAATTAATTTTGTGAACAATAAATATTTTTTATTAAATTAAATGGTGATTATGGCGGTCCAGTCTAAAACATGATATTTCTAAATATGCATCATGTTGTTCAACCTAATAAATGATAAATCCATAGTGTCTCAAAACTTCTAGGTTTTCATCAGACTCCATTGGATCTAATTTGGAAATACAAAAGGTATCAATATTATTTTATGAAATATTACCATGGTCTCCCTGAGGAAGGAATAATGTCTAGGTGTTGATGGCTCTATTGACAAATTATGGTCATCTTATTACGATCGAGGACACCGTCAAAGTTGATGATCTAAGTATGTTGTATATGAATAAAATTATGAGGTTACATAGGGTTTCATATTTGGTTGTATAATATATGGATCCTAGGTTCACATTGAGGATCCGGAGGAACCTCCAAGAGGATATGCTGACTTTGATATAGATGAGTGCAATACACTATTCACAAATCGACAGATAGATGGATCATGTCATTCAAATCCGGAAGGATGTGATCCATTCCCATGTCTTGGATTTTTGTGGATATTGGGATATCAATCTGGGACTAGTTCAGTTTTTTTGAAACCATATATCAATCATCAATCATAATGGGTACTTTTGAGGCATTCTTTGTTCATCCATGTAGATCGCCTCCTTTTTGTGCGGAGCTAGGTGAGTAATATTTTGTGGAATTGAGTTTGGTTAATGATACATCAATATAGATTCATGATATTCATTAGTATCTAGTTACAAATCAGAGTTTTGAGAAATTTTATATGTAATGTATATATATTATTTTTGGATTTTTTTTGATAGGTGACTAGATTTTCCAAAAATTATAAACCTTTTTGGGTCACCATCATCTCAAAAAATAAATAAAATTGGCTCCATGATATGTAGTACAATTATTAGTAACTAAGCTTTTTATGATGGCTTCTTATCTACTGGTATTTCTAGTTTAGTTGAATGAAATTAATGATTATTTCCACATATTATGATTCATGGAATATCATCCAAACTAATCTCATGTTTTTATTTGGGAGGAGATTGAGTTATAACATGATGTTTCTATTTTGGAGTAGATAGTTAGGATCATTGACTCTCTAGTGAAAGTATTATGTGGGAATTCTATTACATTTTGTGGAGTGTTATGTAGGAAGAGATCAGATTCCCACGAGACATGGAAATTTGATTCATTGATGAGGGAACAATGGTGTCACCTCATTAATCTATATCATACTTCAACATGATTTCCAAGGGATGAAAATCATTATGTTATGGAGTTTTCATAATCATGGTGACGTCCTATATGTATTGTCCATATCATTAATTATTTTCCTTTATAATTCGGTTCATCTTTGGAATCCCAATGATGGAGAGAATATTATGGGGAGAACGACCTAAATTTCTTAGATATTTTTTTAATTAATTGATTCCAGGTATATATTTGTAAAAGTTTTTATGGGTTTATAACCATGTTTGGAGAAACACTCAAGTTTTTTTCCTGTTTTTTACTAAAAAATGTAGTTTATACATTCATTTGGAAAATTACACATTGTAAAAAAGAAGTATATATAATGTAATGATATCTAGGAAGATGTTTTGAGCTGAATACATATCATGAAGTATTATGTGTTATGTTACATTAACATAATGTGTTAATGGTTTAATTTGGGTTTTAAAATTATCGTAACAAGTGTGTAGTTTATACGGAAATTATGGACTGTATGATGTGTAAATTGATTAAACTCCATGTAATTATCATGATTATAGATTTTAGGGTGATATGTGAATGATTTTTTACTCATTATTCTTTATCTATCTTCCCTCTCGACCTAGATGAATTATCAAGATATTTGTGTGACCTTATTTTATTCATGATTTATTAATTCAATGTTGGATCATCAGGGTAGTTTTATTTATTCTCTATAGTAAAGATATTCTTTCCAATTATTTATTTTTATGATGACAATATCACTATTTACTTGCATTATCTGAATAATTGATCGGTGTTTTTGATTCTTGGTATTTTCTTATAGATCCATCATGTGATATTTTTATGGGGTTTGTTCCATTATTGGTTGTTGTAACGTTCGGGATCAGGGTGCCACTCAACAGGTTCCCCGAAGTCAGTTGGTAACATGATCTCAAGCGCATTTCCCCAAATTCCTGAGGCTACAGACTAGCAGCAAGGGCCTCAGTATAATAGTAGAGAAACTATGCCCTCATTTTTCAAAGTGTAACATAGTGGAATAAAATACAAGCATTGAAAAGAAGAAGTAGTAAACAATAAAAATGATGAAATTGACAGAGTACTGAAGCAAAGAAAAGACCAACCATCTTATATAATGATGCAATATGTCCCTAAGTCTTAGAAAGCATCCAAAATAGGATACACTACAATATGAAACAATAGAATACAAGGAAAAAATACAGCAAAGCAAAATAAAATAGCGCAAAAGTAACTCAGCAGCTTCGCAAGACTAAGCTTGGTCCCATGCTCTCGTACTCCTCTACAATAATCATGTACCTATATAGGGAACCTTTCCCTTATCTACACCTGGAGAAATATAATCTGTTTTGGACCAAGACAAGACCCAAACAAGGTGTGAGAAATAAATCCTAGTAGGCAACCACCAAAGGCCCATGCCCAACTATCAATGAATTTTTGCAACAGTAGTATGCAGTAATGAACATGAAGTAAACTATAAAGTAATAAAAAGCATCTACTCCAACCCGTTTCATTTCCATTTAGTTATTATATAACAATTCAAAATAAATGAATTATATGTTCTCGAGACTCAGCCTCATCCAAAAATATCCTAAACAGTGCTACAACAAAACTACAACAAGCTATCTAATAAGTATAAGGTAAAAAATACCAAGCATGTGCTTTAGCATGATAGATATAACATGTTAAATCACCACAGTGAAGTAATATAATAATGAGAAGTAATCATTCCCCTCTTTTGCTTTTAATCTCAAGGCATGTAATCATTTTGTTGAAGTTCACCTCGAAGAGGTTGAAAAGTTGTGTGATATGAATACTGGTACTCCTTCCGATCTGGATAAGGGATATGGTTATCATACCGATTACTCATGTGATGTAATTATTTATAAATAACATTGGGTTGATCATGTATTACTCAATTATCATGTAAAAAAGTTAAGAGTCCAATTGTCTACACAGATGAACTTATAACTACTCATCTTAAAACGAATCGTAAGCATGTTGATTAATCTCAATTTGTAAAATCTATTATCACTTTATCATAAATAAATACATCTAAGGTATTATAATCTACTATCCCACTACAGGGAAATAATAAGGATGAAAATATTTTGTTCAACCCCTTGAATGAATGATAATGCTTCAATACATATTCTATGGTTTTTTAGAGTTATCTTCTAATTCTAGTAGTGACGACAATTAAGATGTTTTTCCTAGGATTATGAATGCATATTAGACCACACATGACTTGGTGGTGGAACAGAAATCTTGCCATGTATAACAAAATATAATGGGGTTAAAAAATTACAATGATGGAGAACTCAATATAGTGGATTTTCCAGAATTTATAAAACATATATTCCATATTATATAGGATAAATTTAAACAAAATCATTATTTTTACATCAAGGACATTCCATTTAATTTATTTACATAATTAATATTCATTTTATTGAAGTTTTCCTCCATGAAATAATTTTATTAATGTTATATGATGTGTGAAATAGATATATATTTCTATGATTTCATTGTGGTGATATATATTCATATGTTTTCTATGTTTTTTCACTAGGGAAACTCAATGGTGCATGTTATGTGGAGTAATTTGCTCATGTAAAAGTTCATTATTCAACAAATTAACGTAGTTTTCAACATAGATGATTCATATATGTATATTAAATCGAGCATAAATGTTTTAAAAACATCGATTCCTTATAATGGTGTATTAGAAAGAGGTCTACTATATGACTACACGATTTCATGGTGCTATTTTAGGGCATTATTTAATACCTCATATTCAATGAAAACATAGAACCTATATTATTAACATTTCTGGATGACTTTTAATCTTATGTTGAGATTAGATACTGTCTAACATGGTGTAGAGTTGGGAACCAACTTCAAATGAGGATTATTCAAATGTTAGGTTGAGTAGTGAGAACATTTTCTGATTAAAATTTCATAATTTTTAGTGATGTATGATTTTTTGAATTAATGGATTCATGAAATTAATGTACAAATGGATTTACAAATTCCTCCATGATTTTAGAGAAATTACAATATTTTGTTTTTAGTTTTATTTTTGAAAATATATATTCTATGCATTATTATAGACTATTAAGCTCTGAGTAAAATTTTTTCACCCCGTTTGATGATCACATAAAAAATTTTGTCTGATGGGTACACAAAACGAAGAATTGTACACCATGGTAATGGTTTAATCGAGGTTTTAGTAAAAAGATGGAGGATTTTTCAGATTATATAGAACTATTAGACAACATGTTGATTAATCAAATTACACACTATATAATTATCATGAGTTGGAATTTCATTGTTATGTGTGGGTAATTATTCATTCACTCTTCTATAGTCCTCTTTTATCTTGACCTAGTGGCATTATATGGAAATTTTTGTGACCTATGTTAAATATAGATTGATTAATTCACCCTTGGATCATCAGGTATGTTTTTTTAACCAATATAGTTAAGTCTAAAAATTCTTCATTCCATGGATTATCATAGCATACATACAATTTTTTATTGACATTGTTAGTATGTGGTTTTTATTCTTCGTGTTTTCTATTTAATTCAATATGTGATCATCCTCCACCGGTGAATCCATAATTTTTTATGACTAAGGAATGGTTTCATTGTGTTATGTTATGAATTACTTTTTATGTTGACATTTTTCTTAAATTTAATCAATTGTGTTGTGTGTGGATTTATTCTAATACCTTTTATTTCCTTTTTGTTTTCTCTCATGATAGTTGATCCCATTACAGTTTTGAAGACATGAGTTTGAGGTAGGTTGTTAAATTTGTAGACTATATCTGATGAGATATAATATTCTAGTATTTTATGATTTTTTTGTGAATGAAAATTTAGTTATTTTCTAGAATTGTGGGGGAATAAAATGGGTTTTTATTAAATATGGGCATTCCATTATTTTCATAAATGAGTTGAATTTTTAGATCATGATTAAATGGTTTTGTGAAATGGTTTTAAATTATGGTTTGATAAAAATGGTTTGTAAAATAGACAAAGTGGGATGCCATAGTAACTTAAGAGGAAGGCATTGAATGAGGCCTCATTCCTAGATAATATTAAGGGTGTTTCTCATGGGTTTTCATCTACTCTCTAGGACAATGTCTCTAGGAACAACATAGATATAATTGGGAGGGTTCACATTATGAGATATTTCCATTCTTCCCATATTCAATACATATATATGGGGGCATATTACCCATGATTATATATGTTGGGTGTATGAGTGTCCTAGTCGTCCAGTCCAAGATCGATCCTTGGGGTGATGTTACCTTTTATTCTTGTTGTTTTATCTTATAATATATATTTTTTAAATCCATATATGTGATCTCATATATGATACTTCCAATAGAATTTTTTTCATATAACTATCGATGTATATTATGTTCATTGAAACTATTTTTCATTTTTTGTTTTGGAATTTCGGGAAAATGGAATAATAAATGACTTCCACGATTTTGACAAGAAAATGGTAAAATTAATATCATTCAATTTTTCTATAATGTTTGTCTTTTTTTGATTATATGTATAGAGATATGATATATGACACATGGGTGGGAACCTACAGAGTATGTTACCCACACACAATGAACCTCTTTAATAGTTCATATACCAGGCTACGTATTTCAATGTCGTGATTAGAAAGGTGCCATAGTGAAGAAAAAAGAATTATTTTTAAACATAGATGGATAAGTAGTTGTGAGATGGTAGTAGTATATCAATTATATCATATAGATTCATTATTTTCTGATATTGGTAATAATATTTTGATGAAAAATTACTTATGATATGTTTATTCATTCTTTTTAATGTTTTAGTTTCCATTTTTTACTTTTAATCAAGATATATATATATATACATTATTTTTTCAGTTTTATCTGTTGTACAAATGTCCCATGATGTTTCTTTTTATGTGTGAATAAATTCACTACATTTGTGGTGTGAAACCATGGGATAGTACCTAGTACTTGGGGATCTGGAACACACTTTAGCTGTATGAACATTCATGTCGGGTACATGTTTGAGAGGGTAATTTTTACTGGTTTTTTATTTTTTTATCAATGGTGGTCCACCCTCTAGATTCATTATCTTGAGATGTTTTTATAATATAGATAGTATTTTTATGACATGAGAACTTTGTTTCGGAGAGTTCCTCGTTACTAGGTGATGCCAAGATGTGTGTTAACGGTTTTGAGTCTTGATGTTAATCTATGTTTTTTTATTATTGGTTTTCTATTTTGAAGTTCACCTCAGAGAGGTTGAAAAGTTGTGTGATATGAATACTGGTCTCCTTCCAAACTAGATAAGGGATATAGTTATCATACCGATTAATCATGTGATGTAATTATTTATAAATAACATTGGGTTGATCATGTATTACTCAATTATCATGTAAAAAAGGTAAGAGTCCAATTGTCTACGCAGATGAACTTATAACTACTCATCTTAAAACGAATCCTAAGCATCTTTATTAATCTCAATTTGTAAAATCTATTATCACTTTATCATAAGAAATACATCTAAGGTATTATAATCTACTATCCCACTATAGGGAAATAATAAGGATGAAATTATTTTGTTCAACCCCTTGAATGAATGATAATGCTTCAATACATATTCTATGGTTTTGTTAGAGTAATATTCTAATTCTAGTAGTGATGAAGATTAAGATGTTTTTCATATGATGATGAATGCATATTAGACCACACATGACTTTGTGGTGGAACAGGACTCTTGCCATGTATAAGAAGATATAATTGGGTTAAAAAATTACAATGATAGAGAACTCAATATAGGGGATTTTCTAGAATTTATAAAACATATATTCCATATTATATAGGATAAATTTAAACAAAATCCTTATTTTTACATCAAGGACATTCCATTTAATTTATTAACATAATTAATATTCATTTTATTGAAGTTTTCCTCCATGAAATAATTTTATTAATGTTATATGATATGTGAAATAGATCTAGATTTCTATGATTTCATTACGGTTATATATATTCCTATATTTTCTATGTTTTTTCACTAGATAAACTCAATGGTGCATGTTATGTGGAGTAATTTGGCCATGTAAAAGTTCATTATTCAATAAATTAAAATATTTTTCAACATAGATGCTTCATATATGTATATTAAATCGAGCATAAATGTTTTAAAAACATCTATTCATTATAATGGTGTATTAGAAAGAGGTCTACTATATGACTACATGATTTCATGGTACTATTTTCAGGCATTATTTAATACCTCATATTCAATGAAAACATAGAACCTATATTATTAACATTTCTGGATGACTTTTAATCTTATGTTGAGATTAGATTCTGTTTAACATGGTGTAGATTTGGGAACGAACTTCAAATGAGGGTTATTCAAATGTTAGGATGATTAGTGAGAACATTTTCTAATTAAAATTGCCTAATTTTTAGTGATGTATGATTTTTTGAATTAATGGATTCATGGAATTAATGTACAAATGGATTTAAAAATTCCTCCATGATTTTAGAGAAATTACAATATTTTGTTTTTAGTTTTATTATTGAAAAATAGATTTCATGCATTATTATAGACTATTAAGCTCCGAGTAAAAGTTTTTCACCCTGTTTGATGATCACATAAAAAATTTTGTCTGATTAGTACACAAAACGAAGAATTGTACACCATGGTAATGGTTTAATCGAGGTTTTAGTAAAAATATGGAGGATTTTTCAGAGTATATAGAACTAGTAGAAAATATTTTGATTAATCAAATTACACACTATATAATTATCATGAGTTGGAATTTAATTGTTATGTGTGGGTAATTATTCATTCACTCTTCTATAGTCATCTTTTATCTCGACCTAGTGGCATTCTATGGAAATTTTAGTGAACTATGTTAAATATAGATTGATTAATTCACCCTTGGATCATCAGGTTTGTTTTTCTAACCAATATGGTTAAGATATATTTAAAAATTATTCATTCCATGGATTATCATATCATACATACATTTTTTTATTGACACTGTCAGTATGTGGTTTTTATTCTTCGTGTTTTCTATTTAATTCAATATGTGATCATCCTACAGTGGTGAATCCATAATTTTTTATGACTAAGGAATGGTTTCATTGCGTTAGGTTATGAATTACTTTTTATATTGACATTTTGGTTAAATTTAATCAATTATGTTCTGTGTGGATTTATTCTAATACCTTTTATTTCCGTTTTGTTTTCTCTCATGATAGTGGATCCCATTACAGTTTTGAAGACATGAGTTTGAGGTAGGTTGTTAAATTTGTAGACTATATCTGATGATATATAATATTCTAGTATTTTATGATTTTTTTGTAAATGAAAATGTAGTTATTTTCTAGAATTGTGGGGGAATAAAATGGGTTTTTATTAAATACGGGCATTCCATTATTTTCATAAATGAGTTGAATTTTTAGATCACGATTAAATGGTTTTGTGAAATGGTTTTAAATTATGGTTTAATAAAAATGGTTTGTAAATTAGAAAAAGTGGGATGCCTTAGTAACTTAAGAGGAAGGCATTGAATGAGGCCTCATTCCTAGATAATATTAAGGGGGTTTCTCATGGGTTTTCATCTACTCTCTAGGCCAATGTCTCCAGAAACAACATATATATAATTGGGAGGGTTCACATTATGAGATATTTCCATTCTTCCCATATTCAATGCATATATATGGGGTCATATTACCCATGATTATATATGTTGGGGGTATGAGTGTCCTAGTCGTCCAGTCCAAGATCGATCCTTGGGGTGATGTTACCTTTTATTCTTGTTGTTTTATCTTATAATATATATATTTTACATCCATATATGTGATCTAATATATGATACTTTCAATATAATTTTTTTCATATTACTATCGATGTATATTATGTTCATTGAAACTATTTTTCATTTTTTGTTTTGGAAATTCGGGATAATGGAATCATAAATGACTTCCACGATTTTGACAAGAAAATGGTAAAATAAATATCATTCAATTTTTCTGTAATGTTTGTCTTGTTTTGATTATATGTATAGAGATATGATATATAACACATGGGTGGGAACCTACAGAGTATGTTACCCACACCCAATGCACCTCTTTAATAGTTCATATACCAGGCTATGTATTTCAATGTAGTGATTGGAAAGGGGCCATAGTGAAGAAAAAAGAATTATTTTTAAACATAGATGGATATGTAGTTGTGATATGGTAGTAGTATATCTATTATATCATATAGATTCATTATTTTCTGATATTGGTAATAATATTTTGATGCAAAATTCCTTATGATATGTTTATTTATTCTTCATAAGGTTTTAGTTTCCATTGTTTACTTTTAATCAAGATATATATATATATATATATACATTATTTTTTCAGTTGTATCTGTCGTACAAATGTCCCATGATGTTTCTTTTTATGTGTGAATAAATTCACTACATTTGTTGGGTGAAACCATGGGATAGTATCTAGTCCTTGGGGATCTGAAACACACTTTAGATGTATGAACATTCATGTCCGGTACTGTAACACCCCGAGCTTCCATGATACGCTTCTCATTCAATTATGTAATAGCTTGCATTGTATGCAACATCGAGTTCTAACACACTACAACTAATCAAAGTATCCGTTATGAATAGTAATAACCACTTTTTAAATTTATAGAAATTTTATATTTCAAAATGGACTTCATTTTTGTATTCCTAATATTTAAATTAGTCTATGTTGAATTTTTTGTAATTTTCTGAGAACTTCAAAAATTTTATGAATAGTGAAAAATACTTAAAAACAACTTTTTAAATCAAAATAATTTATAGTGATAAATTATACTATTTAGTGGTTTTAAAGTATAATTAGAATATATTTTTACCATTTTATCCAATGGTGGTCATTAGAATTAATTTAACATTGAAATTGGATATAAACAATTGTCAATCTTTTGATATAAATTGTTTCTTAAAAACACGCTATTTGTTGTGACAGTGGGAATTAATTATAAAATTAATTAATTAAAATTATATGTTTGGAATTTCATAAAATAGACATCATTTTTGAATTCGAAATATCAATTATAGCTTAGGGTGAAATTTTGGCCTTATTCTGAAAAACTTCAATTTTTGATGAATAGTGAAACCACTAAGTGGTTGTTAAAAACTGATTTTTTTCGTTAAAATGAAATATTACCACTTCTGTGATTTGATTTTCAAAAATCTGACATACATGGTTGTCATTAAGAAGTAAAATGTGGTTCAATGAGATTAAAATAATTTTTTGGTGAATAGTAACTTTTAAGTTCTTAATCGCGATTAGAGGTAATTAGTGTAGTTTAAGGTACAAATAAGGTTTTAATAATATGAGATGAGCGTGACACTTGTCCTACTCCTATTGGATGAGTCATGGCCGACCATGACAACCCATGGGTCAACTTGGGGACCCCATGGAGACACTTTAGTTGGAAAATGACATTAATATATATTTATTTAATGATAAAATTAAATTGACACAAACATGAGTTGTTTTACTAAAACATTGTTTAGGTGGGGTTACACAAGTCCAAATTTTGACTATAAATATTTATTAGAAATATAAAAAGATTTCCTACATCATAGTATTTTTTTTATAATTTTTAGACATTAGATAAATTAAATTATTTATGACATAATTATGATGCAGCGATGACCTCATTATTTAACGATTTAAATAAAATGAGAAGATAATGCAAAATCCAAGGCTTAAACTTGTACAAAGCCTATTGGATGAGGATATTTAGAACCCTTATCACCTTAGCCACTAATTATATAAGTGTGGGACCTTTAGAATCCGAAGAGCATTGTATAATAATGTAACATTTCAATCTTTCCAAAAGTGCCCCTCCTCTCCTCTTATAAAAGGCCCCCACCTCTACCACCTTATTCACACATTCAAGCCTTTTGGTTCAGCCAAAATCTGCCCAAATACTCTCCCAACTTCCCCCTCTTACTCCTAGAAGCCTCACTTTGGGCAGAACTCTTCCCAAGGAAGCCTTTGGCTCAAATCAAAATGAGTTACCCGATTTTGAGGTAATGTCTTCTCTAATGTTGTTTTGTTTTATTTTTCTTCTCCAACCCCCTAAACTCTATTTATTCATTTCTTTTGTAACAAAACCAGTATCCTCAATATACTAGGATGTTGTTATAAGAATTATTCTAGCTACAATTACACACACCTACATTTAATGGTTAAAGAACATACAGTTTCTGTGGATGGCGAATTTCTGCCTCACGAAACGATGATTGTTCAACACTCATATAACACCTTCAAAGGTTGCCATTAAGATGTAACTATTTTTATATATGATATATAATATGTTTATGTTTTACTTATGCTTCTGTATTTCTCATTTATGGCATACTTTATGATTTCCATTATGGGTAAAACGCAATAATTTCATTTTAGGAAGTGCGGACTACCGCCCCCTCAAAGTGATTTGAATAGTTAATGACATATGTGGGATGTATAAAGGATGGAGTAAATGGTATTATGCACTATATTATACTGGAATTATATTATTCATTTATATCATTATGATTTCGTTCCATTAAATATGAAATTAAAATGAAAGTAGTGTTCATGCATACGTACGGCTTACCGTCTCCATGAACGGTGCATTTCATTTCTTACCTCTAATTGTTACGTAATATTATAAATGAATGTATATACTGGATATATGAGATATATATGACATCTAAATCATGAATATAATTCTGGATATTCTACCACATAAACAAATTGTAATTATAAGAAGTTTATTGTTGACTCCAGTACCAAAGGTCGACAAAACGACCGTTATTAACTTAAATAATTACATAATGTTCATATCATTGTAATAAGTGATATAATAAGGATAATTAAATTGAAAATGGTTCTTAATAAGGTAGATATTAGCTCTAGTTTATTATTCAAGAGGTTAAAGAACGTTTGAGTCAAGTCGGACACAAGGTAAGGGAACTTTTTAACCCAACTTCCATTCTTTGGGTTAATCTCCTACTTTCAAATTATGTCATGATATTATTATGTCTTATCTTGTATTTGTACTTTCTTTATGTGTACTTATATTGAATACACATAATAGATCTATTTTATTTTAAAAAGGATCTTTTTAAGGACTTTGTCTCAATCTCCTTTCATTGAGGCATAATTGTCTTTATACACAACTTTCCTTTTATACGGTGTACAAACCCCTTTGACTTTTACATTTATTCAAAAGGAATCTTTTTTATAAGAAGCGTTTTACTAAATGACAAAAAGGGAATGTTTTCCTTTCTGTACTTATGCGGCGACAACGACTTCTCCGCCGCCGTGACCATTATTTGAGTTTCGGCTTCCTCTACAAGCCTTCAAATTTTTTTAATGAAAAATAAATACAAAGTTTTAACATTCTTTTATTTTGGTATTGAAAATGGTTTTGAAAGCATTTTTACTATATTAATGTGTTGTATTGATATCTTGTGATTGAAATGTGGAAATGTTATCTTTCCTTCATGCATGTTTTATGTGATACGATTATGTTATGGTTTATGATATGTTTAAACCTATTCATATGAGGAATGAATTGGACTTAATAAGTGACGGGTGGAGCCCGCTATAGCTCCTCGATGCATCGGCAGGTCTCATGAGACAAACTAGTGTCTTGGCACGAGGCCCTGACAAAATCTTATTTGTGGTCTTGGCACGAGGCCTTGGCTACGTGGTTATGATAGTCTGGCATTATGCATTCCATCATTATGAAAATGGTTATTGATATTTCATGTGATTATTCGACCAGTAGAATATCCATGTGAAGAAGTGAATGGCATTATCTCATTTTACTTTTGCCATATTATGTTGATGTTCAAGTTTAAAAGGATTTTGTTTTAGTTATACATTGCCTTAAATGTTTATGTTTATTTATGAAAGCTTCCGCAATATTGTTATCCTTACAGAGCATCTGAGCTCACCCCTTTCAATGTTTTAATATTTTTCCAGGATGTGAAGAAGTATTTTATGAATGACCTGCAGGGATAGTCAGAAGAGGATATGAGTGTGGACTATGAAGACCATGTTATTGTAGTTTGTTTACTTTTTTTATGTAATGAAGTACTTATTAATGTATCTAGTGTTTTCAAGGCTACTAAACTAATCGGTCTTTTGAGACTTGATCTTTTGTGATCATGCCAATGATACGAAGTAATGCACCGACTCTGGGTAGCTTGGGTTGGGGCGTTACAGGTACATGTTTGAGAGGGTAATTTTTACTGGTTTTTTATTTTTTTATCAATGGTGGTCCACCCTCTATATTCCTTATCTTGAGATGTTTTTATAATATAGATAGTATTTTTATGACATGAGAACTTTGTTGTGGAGATTTCCTCATTACTAGGTGATTCCAAGATGTGTGTTAACAGTTTTGAGTCTTGATGTTAATCTATGTTTTTTTATTATTGGTTTTCTATTTTGAACTGAGATTGTTCTGTTTTATGATAATTTCTTATATTTTTTTGTGTAGCACTATGCATCTTAGACATGTTCTATGAGTACCTCTAGAGGGTGGAGATTATTATTCTAATTATAATCCACCAACGGATCAGAACATTATCAAATATTGTGTTGGCATTATGTTCTGTTGATGAAAATGCACCACATGCCCATAATTTTGTTTTTGAGGTACACCATTGAGCTAGATTCGAAAGGGATTGATCAAGTTAGTTATTGCATTAGAAGAAAACAAACATAAAATATATTAATGATCCTCAAGAGGTGTATGAATAGTTTCCCAATATCGATATGGCCATAAATTTTATGGATAGACATGATATTATCAGGGTTACATGTGTGACATTCTGACATGAGTATACCAAATTAAGATTTTGTGATTCTATGGAATAGGCTGATAATATTGTGGTATTGGACTTGTAATATTTTATGACTCTCATCTTTCAAAACGTTCGTCTATATTCAGTGATGATAAAATGGTCTACGATGTTTCTCTCTTTATAGAGTAGGGAGATTGTCTAGATTCGACATACCCCAATCAGTTTATAGATCTAGTTTAATATTTATTATAGGTTGTAACGATTGAATAGACGAAGGTTCAGAAGAACTGACAAGGTAGTCCACTAGATATCAGATCATATAAATATATTATGCAACATTTGACCTATGCAGATATAGTGGATTAGGATATTATGATTTAATTGAGCATGAATGTTAGGTTAGTGATTTTCCATCTCCTCTTCCATCAAAAGGAATCTTCAATGTAGTGCTCGGGAAGAAGAGGAAATGGAAATATCATCACATGAGTGGTGGTGGTGGTTCTATAAATCAAGACTCGTCATCACTATATGTTACATCTAGTAGTGTGCCTCCAACATTCTATCAGTGTGGAATTTTCGGACACACTAGGCGTTCTTGTCTTTAACCAATAAAAATGTGAAATTAGATGTGGGTACTATGCACTTGTGAATCATTTATATCTGTATATTTCTATTAATAGATATGTTCAATCATCGATTTAATTTCATTTAATTTTTTTTTGAGTTAGCGAACTCTCTATAGAATGGGAAAGATTCATGGTTCAGATGTCCTATTTTTCTATTGAATTGTGATGTGGCTTTGATCTAGGATTTTCATGTTAACGATGTATATCTGTTTAATGTCATCATCAGGATGGATTAAATTATTGTCCATAATAAAATGATTTATTTTTTTATCATCATCATGTATTATATCTTGTGTTCAAGGAGTGATCATGGTAGTTTCAAGGAGATTGGTATTCGAGTTTTGGATGTTAGAGAACTCCCAGCTCGAAGATCACAGTTTTTTGTCTTCTATAATAGTTTTTTTAGATTTGGATGATTATATTGTTGACCTTCCTTATATTATTTGGGACATTCCATACATTTTACAAATAGTTTATTTGGTATTAATTTTGGGTGGGAGGTAGATTTTATGGTTGACATGATGCTAGTTGTGAAATAGAATTTTGTACCTTCAATTTTCATGACACCATCGATGTTGAAATATCTCATGATTTAGTTGGAAGAATAGATGGAGAAATGATTTGTTCACCCTTGTATTTATCCTTGGGAATTCTCAGTTCTCTTTTCCAAGAAGGTACATTGTTTACTATGTTTGTGTGTGGATAATTAGAATTATTATATAGTAACTATTATTAAAAATAATTCTTTACCTCACGTGGATGATATTATTGATTAGTAAAATGGTAATTTTATTTTTGAAAATTAAAAATGGGTTTGTATATCATCATCACATGGTTGGAGAGTTTGATATTAAGAATATTACATTCATGAGAATGTATGGAAATTAAAAATATATTGTAATGTCATGTGGTCTTGTTAACCATCCTATAATTTTTATAAATTTGTTTAATCAAATATCCCATTTTTATCTTAACAATTTTTTGGTAGTATTAATGGATGATATTTTGATTTACTCGATATACAAGAAAGAGATCATGTAGAATATGTGTTTTTATATTGAAATGAAAAGGAATCACCATTAATATGTAAATATTTTTAAGTGAGATTATTTGTATCAAAGAGATGTTATTCTCTGGGAATGTGATTTTGATGCATTTATATCCATTTGGACCTCATAAGGTGAGGTATATTTTTTATTGGAAGAGTGAATCCTTATGGGCCATTTTACTCAATTACAAATGGATGTTAATGGGGTTGTTTCTAGTGTGCGTGTAACCAGTGTTCAGTTATCACCGTCACTGCCGAAATGCATTCTATATATTCATTACCATGATGATGAGTTCAATGGAATTTGAGAAAACTAGTATGGACTGGAGACTGTTTCTATTTGTTCACTCTCATCAGATTGTGTACTCCATTTAGGGCATTAGTTTTTTCCCAACATCTGTGAGAATAAAATTTTTAATTATTTTCATATTTCTTCACTTAAAATTCATTTGGGAACAATAAATTTGTATTATGAAATGAAATGGTGATTCGGGTGGTCCAGTCTAAAACATGATATTTATTATTATGTATAATGTTCTTCATCCTAATAAATGATAAATCCATAGTGTCTAAAAAAACTGGGTTTTCATTAGACTCCTTTGGATCCAATTTGGAAATACAAAATGTATCCCTATATTTTGAGGAAATATTACCATAGACTCCTTGTAGGAGGAATTCTATCTAGGTGTTGATGGCTCAGTTGACCAATTCTGGTCATTTTATTACGATTGAGGACACCGTCATATTTGATGAACTATGTATGTTGTATATGAATAAAATAATGAGGTTACTTAGTGTTTCATATTTGGATGTATAATATATGGATTCGAGGTTCACATTGATGATCTGGAAGAGCCTCAAAGGGGAAATGCTGACTTAGATATAGATGAGTACAACATACTATTCAAAAATAGACAGATAGATGGATCATGACTTTCTGTTCCGGAAGGATGTGATCCATTCCCATGTCTTTGATTTTTGTGGATATTGGGATATCAATCTAATAATTTTTGAGTTTTTTTAAAACCATATATCAATCATCCATCATAATGGGTACTTTTGAGGCATTCTGTGTTCATCCATGTAGATCGCCTCCTTTTTGTGCAGAGCTAGGTGAGTAATATTTTGTGGAAATGTTTTTGGTTAATGAAACATCTACACAGATTCATGATATTCATCAGTATCTAGTTACAAATCAATGTTTTGAGAAATTTTATATGTAACATAGATATATTATTTTTGGATTTTTTGATAGGTGACTAGATTTTCCAGAATGTATATACCGTTTTGGGTCACCAACATCTCATAAAATAAATAACATTGGCTCCAAGATATGTAGTACTATTTTCGGTAACAAAGCGGTTTATGATGGTTTCTTATCTATTGGTATTTATAGTTTAGTTGACGGAAATTAATGATGATATCCACATATTAAGATTCATGGAATATCATCCAAACTAATATCATGTTCTTATTTGGGAGGATATTGAGTTAGAACATGATGGTTCTATTATGGAGTAGAAAGTTAGGATCATTAACTCTATAGTGAAAGTATTATGTGGGAATTCTATTACATTTTTTGGAGTGTTATGATGGAAGAGATCAGATTCTCATGAGACATGGAAATGTGATTCATTGATTAGGGAACAATGGTGTCACCACATTAATGGATATCATACTTCAACATGATCTCCTAGGGATGAAAATCATTACTTTGGGGAGTTTTCATAACCATGGTGACGTCCTATATGTATTTTCCTTATCGTTAATTATTTTCCTATATAAATGGGTTCATATTTGGAATCCCAATGATGGAGAGAATATTATGGGGAGAACGACAAAAAATATAGTCTCTATAGTCCACACTCTTATCCCCTCATACTATCCCTACATGTCATTCATAAAATACTTCTTCAAATCCTAGGAAAAATAAAACCTAGAAAGGGGTGAGCTCAAATTCCCAGTAAGGCTAACAATATTGCGGAAACTTTCATAAATAAGGATAATCATTTAATGCAATGTATAACTAAAACAAAAGACTTTTAAAACATGAACTTCAGCATTGTATGGCAGAAATAAAATGAAATAATGTCATATACTTATTCTCATGGATATTCTACTAGTCGAATAATCACATGCAATATCAATAACCACTTTCATAATGATGTAATGCATAATGCCGGACTATCATTACCACATAGCCAAGGCCTCGTTCCAAGGATACAAATAAGATTTTGTCAAGGCCTTGTTCCAAAACACTAGTGTGTCTCATGAGACTTACCGATGCATCGAGAAGCTATATTAGGATCCACCAGTCACTTATTAAGTCCAATGCATTCCTCATATGAACAGGTTTAAACATAACATAAACATTCGTATTAAAACTAGAATATTAAATGTCAATACTTTTTCCATAAACCATGAATGGTAGAAAAATAACACATCCACATTCAAACATATCACAAAACGTTCATTACAATATGGAAGTTTTGTATCATAATAAATAAACTTCAAATAATCTTAAAATCCATCATAGGATGTTGACATAGATGAAATCAAAATTATTTGATAGAAATATCCCTTTTTTTGAAATCATTTAAAAGTCACATAATTATAAAATAAAACTTTTACATTGAAAATATTCTTATAATCTTGTAAGGGAAGCTTCTAAGCTTTTATAATGGTGGAAAATTGTCGCACCCGCCGTATAAGTTAAAAAAAGACATCCTTACCTTCATTCTGTCGAAAAGGTTAAAAAGGACCTTGTTTGGAAAATGACGGAAAGAGTCCTTTATAAACCTCTTATAAAAAGTCAAACATGGGTATAAATGACTTTAACCCATATTTTGTAAAATAGAAATAATGTTTTGAAATACATTTTTATGAAACATGGATGTGAATGATAAAGGGGTCCCAGTAGATAATTATGTATTAACAACCTCGGATAATGAAGAGATTGTGAAATAACCCTTACCTTGTACTTTTCCTTGGTTGGGGGTAGGTTAACCTCTTGTATAATGGTGAAATAATTGTTATTAAATTATACAAGAATTATATACATTAATATGATATCATATATGATCTTTTAACATTGCTTTGTTAATAATATCTTAGTATTATTGTCGTTTCAGGTGTTAACTTACTCATTTTATTTTATATGTTTTGTTATGTAATATGTGTTTTTCATGGATAGGTTGTATCTTATTCATATCCAGAATTATATCAAGTCCTTAAAAATTATTTTTAAATCATCAAATTATAATTATACATGAATGAATATGATAGAGAATGAATCTCATCGTGTTCGTGGAGACAGTAGTCCGTACGTACGCACGAGCGACAATATCATTCTTTTGATATTAAAATAATATATTATTGGATGTTATATCATATATAAATTCTTTATCATGTTATATTTATTATTTACATGAATTACACATCATTATTATACCCCTCCAAATAATAATATATTGAATAACAATTACACCACAACGTGGAGACGGTAAGCCGTACGTACGCACGTATGGTGACATGTCCTTAAAAGGATGGATAGAATACTAAATATGGTTGTACCATATTTATAATAACATCATAGTATATATAAGATACTGGAGTTTTTATTTTATAATGGGAATAACAAAGAAAGAATAAGTTGAAGAAGAAAGGAACTTGAAAGAGGGTGGTGAAAACCTTACCTCTTCTTTGGGTTCTTTTTTATGATTTGATCAAAAGGGCTCCTTAAGATGCCTTTCTGATCAAACTAAGGTCTCTAGGTTGAAGTGGGGGAAGTTTATAGAGTATTTGGGTAGGGTTTGTCCATGGAAAAAGGCTTTTAATTTGTGAATTAGTGAGAAGGTAGAGTTCCCTTTTATAAGAGGGGTGTGGGGCACCTCTGGAAAAGCTAGAAGTATTATTTTATAATAAATTCATATTCGATTTCTAATGGCTCAAAAGTGGATTATTTAAAGTTTAAGTTGTGGATTGGTCGAAAACCACTCAACCAATATAATTAAGACAGGTTTGGTTCATTATATTAAACTTAACGTTTTGTTTTAACTCGTAGTTAATTAGTTTAACAGTTACCATGTCACTTTGTATTTTTATATTCTATAGTTAATAAACTTACTATATACATCCAAGATACACTCAAGTGGTCCAATAATGATACACCTATCATGATATAAGTCTCTTTTCCGAATCTTAGATTTTTATAAATTTAATATCAATTAATAATATAATATTTTTTTAAAAAACTCTTTTATGTGAATTTTGACACTATTCAATAATTGATTTTTGTTAAAATATTAACAACATTATTAATTCGAAACAAATTCATTTAAGAAATCATATAATTTCATATTAAGTAATAAAATTCATGTATTTCATCAGAACTTTCAAATTATATTAATTTTAACATTTATAATACCAATTATTTGATTCATTCATTAATAAGGAAAATACTGCACCATTATTGTGTCATAAATAATATTAATTACTAAATGTCTAAAAATTATAAATAAAATACCATTATGTAGGAAATTTTCTTATCTTTTTAATGAATATTTACAATTGAATTTATCTTCTTTATAACCTTATATTAAATTTTTTTTTCTAAAAGATATATGCTTGTGTCATTTTCTGTATTTATTTTAACTTAATTAAAATAAAGTGTCTCTGTCACCAACAAGTGGCTCCATGGGGTCCCAAAATCGACCAAAATATTTCCATGGTCGGAAATGTATCCGCCAATATGGTTAGGACACATTTTAGGGTAATTTTTTATTATTATATTATTATTTTTTAACCCTTATTTACCGGATTTACCCTTTAACCATGGTAAATAAAATATTTACCGAAGTAATTATTCAAAATGACTAAAAATAAAAGTTACCTATTTACTCAATTTGAACATCCTGATTCCAAATATTGAATCCATTTTTCCAAATTTAAAAACACAGAAGTGACAGAAATTAATTTAAAATTAATTCCCGTTGTTAAAACAAAAAGTGTGTTTTTAAGAGATAATAACTATCAAAAGATTGACACTTGTTTATGTCCGGTTTAATTGTGAAATTATGTACAATGGCTAAAATTTTATTAAATGGTAAAAATATATTTTAAATATACTTTAAAACCACATAAATTCATAATTTATCAATATAAATTATTTCGATTAAAAAAGTAGTTTTTCATTAAAATTTAGTAATTTTCACTATTCATCAAAATATAAATGTTATCTGAAAAGTTCCAAAATTTCACCTTAGGCTAAATTCGATACTCAGAATCCAAAAATAAAGTCAATTTTGAGAGATAAAAATTATAAAATTTCATAAAGTAGGTATTACTATTCATAACGGCTAGATTGATTGGTTTTGGTGTGTGTTAGAACTCGAAGTTGCGTATAACACACGCTACTGTATTATTAAAAGGGAAGCGTACTGTGGAATCTTGGGGTGTTACATTCTCCCCTCTTTTAAATAATTTCATCCCCGAAATTTCTAGAATACTACCGCATGAAAAGAATTGGCTGATTCCTCATCATAAGTTACTCAGGTTCCCACTTTGCTTCTTCCATCTTATGGTTTCTCCATAAAACTTTTACCAGACGACTCGTCTTGTTTCTCAGCACTTGTTCTCTCGTATAAAGAATCCTGATGGGCTCTTCGCAATAAGACAGATCGGGTTCCAGTTTTAATTCCTCATAGGTGAGTACATGCGTTGGGTCAGGCATGTATTTTCTCAACAGTGATACGTGGAAGACATTGTGAACTTTGGAAAGACTTGGTGGCATTGCCAAATGGTAAGCTACATCCCCAATTCGTTCTAGAACTTCGAAAGGTCTGATTTACCTAGGACTCAATTTACCCTTCTTACTGAAACCTATGACTCCCTTCCATGGAGATACCTTCATGAAAACCTGATCTCCTACATGATATTCCAAATCCTTCCTTCGGTTATCAGCATAGCTCTTATGCCTACTTTGAGCAGCTTTGATGTGGTTTTGGATTACCTTTTCCTTTTCCATTGTTTCCTCCACCAGTTCTGGGCCTACATGTTTTCGTTCACCAACTTCATCCCAACAGGTTGGTGTGCGACATCTCTTTCTGTATAACGCTTCATATGGTGCCATCTGAATACTCGAATGGAAGCTATTGCTATAGGAAAATTCTACCAGAGGTAAATATTGATCCCACATACCCTGAAAGTCAAGAAAGAATGACCTCAACATGTCTTCTAAGGTTTGAATTGTCTGTTTTGATTGTCCATCTGTTTGAGGGTGGTGGCAGTGCTCAAACGAAGTTCAGTATCCAAGGCCTTCTGAAGACTCTTCCAGAATCTTGAAGTAAAATGGGGATCGCGATCACAAACAACTGATAGGGGTACTCCATGAAGTCTTAAAAAATCATTAATATATAGTATTTCTAGACTCTGCAGTGGTATATCATTTCTTATTTCAAGAAAATGTGCGTACTTGGTAAGACGATCAACAATAACTCATATTGCATCGTTATTTCTAGGAGTCTTTGGTAGTCCCATGACAGAGTCCTTCATGATATTATCCCATTTCCACTCAGGTATTGGAAGAGGTTGCATGACTCCTCCAGGCTATTGCCTCCCAGCTTTCATTTGTTGACAAACTATACATCATGACACAAAATCAGCAATCTCCTTCTTCATTTTGTCCCACCAAAAATGTTCCTTTAAATCCCTATACATTTTGGTGCTCCCATGGTGTATAGAGAAATTGGAACTATGAGCATCTTCCAACAATTCCATTTTTAAATCAGGTATATCGGGAACACAAAGTCTCCTCCCAAAATTCAAAATTCCATCTTCATACACAAAGTCACTCAATCTATCATCATTCACATCTTTAATCTTCTTTTTAAACGCTTCATCATCGGCTTGAGAACTATTTATCCTTTCTAGTAAAGATGGTTTGAAAACCATTTGAAAAAGTGTCGATGTTTCACCTTTCATGTTATTCCCATATCCATCTTTAGTAGATCCATGTATATAGGATTCTTTTAAACTCTCATCTTGTTCAAAACTCCAAGATCCTTTCTGCTCAAAGAATTTTCCACCTTATTTTCCTTCCCCGGGTGGTAGTGTACCGTACAATCATAATCCTTGAGTAGTTTAATCCATCTCTTTTGCCTCATGTTTAGTTCTTTTTGTGAGAAAATATACTTCAAACTCTTGTGATCAGTATAAATTTCACATTTTTCACCATAGAGGTAGTGCCTCTATATCTTCAAAGAAATGATCACAGCTGCGAACTCGAGATCATGAGTAGTATAGTTTTGCTCATGAAT
Organism: Viscum album; assembly: GCA_963277665.1. Classification (NCBI taxonomy): domain Eukaryota; kingdom Viridiplantae; phylum Streptophyta; class Magnoliopsida; order Santalales; family Viscaceae; genus Viscum; species Viscum album. Next base: position 1,226,471,003 of record OY728159.1, read on the forward strand.
TTTCAACTGTCGTGATGCATAGGAAATAACCCTATCATTCTGCATAAGGACACAACCAAGTCCTTTCTTCGATGCATCACTATAAATAACGAGCCCATCATTCCCCAATGGTAGAGTCAATATTGGAGAATTGACTAATATTCTATTCAGTTCTTCGAAATATTCTTCACACTCGTTTTTCCAAAAAAATTTAACCCCCTTATGTGTGAGCTTTGTTAATTTGTTAGCCAGTTGGGAAAAAATCTCGACGAAACATCGATAATAACCTGCTAAACCAATAAAAATGCATACCTCAGTTATACTAGTCAGTGATGGCCATTCTTGGATTGCCTTGGTCTTAGAAGGATCAACAGAGATTCCATCTTTAGAGACAATATGACCAAGAAAAAAAATCTCCTGAAGCCATAATTCACACTTGCTAATATTCCCATATAATTCATGTCTTCTCAGAGTCTTCAGGATAATGCGCAAGTGATTTTCATGATCTTTTTATCTTTTGAAGTATACCAATATATCATCAATAAATACAACCACAAAATCATCTAGATATTCCTTTAAAACTCTATTCATTAGATCCATGAATACAGAGGGTGCATTAGTCATCCCAAAAGGCATTACTGTAAACTCGTAATTCCTGTACCTTGTTCGAAATGCTGTCTTCGGAATGTCTTCCTTCTTCACACACAACTGTTGATATCCAGATCGAAGGTCAATATTTGAAAAGTATTTAGCTCCATGTAGTTTGTCAAATAAATCATCAATATGAGGTAGGGGATACTTGTTCTTTATTTTTATAGAATTTATCTCCCTGTAGTCGATACATAACCTCATAGATCCATCTTTCTTTTTAACAAAAAGAACAGGGGCTCCCCATGGAGAAACACTAGGGTGAATAAATCCCTTATTACTCAATTCCTCTATTTGTTTCTTTAGTTCAACTAATTCCACAGTGGCCATTCTATAAGGGGTCTTTGATATAGGCCTTGATCGAGGAATTAAATCAATGGAAAACTGAACTTCTCATTCTGGAGGATGTCCAAGTAAATATTCTAGAAACACATCTACATATTTTTTCACAATAGGTACATCCTCTATTTGAACATTCCTTTCCTCACCCACAATCATTTAATTCTCTTCCTCCCCAATAATTGAATTTAGTTGAGCTACTAGGGGAGGATCTAGATAAGAATTAGGTGGTGAATATTCTTCTCTAAAGATATGGTGTTCTTTATCATCATCGTCAAAAATTGTAACCTCCTTCTTCTTACAATAAATCTTTTCATTATGGTCCAAAAGTTAATCCATAACAAGGATTATATAAAACTCAATCATAGGTATAATGATGAGTTCAGAAGATAAAGAACATTTATATGCTCTAATAGGGACTAATTCACAAAACATTGTTGCAATGATACTTCCCTTGGGAGTTTTAACTGACAACTCCCTTGTTAAATCAAATTGGAAATATCTAATTTTCATAGAAAACTAGGACGATATGAAACAATGCGATGATCCAGAATCAAATAATGCATTTTTTAAACTTGAGGAAACCATTAAATTACCTGCCACAACATCTTTCGGAGCTTCTACCTCAGTAGTAGTGATATCATAAGCTTGGCCTTGATCCCTTGGCCTTTTCTGCGAGAAGTTACTCTGAAGCTTAGGAAATTCATTTTCAAAATGCCCCATCTCCCTGTAATTATAGCATTGGACATCGGTATCTTCCTTCTTCCAATTGCAATCACGAGCTTGGTTCCCTTTTTCACCGCACTTATAACAGACTCCAATTCTTTTTAAGCAAGTACTGGGGTGTTTCTTCCCACATTTACTGCAGGATAGATATTAAAATTTTCCCTTCTTCCAGTTATTTCAATTACCAGATTGATCAGTAGATCACTTCTTCTCTGGCTTTTCATTAAAGTCATAAGACATAGAGAATTCCTTTTCTGTCTTGATAGCACATGAGAAAATATCTTCGCATGACTAGAAGGATTGTGAGACTAATGCTCGACAGATAAATAGTTTTAACCCATCAAAGAAATGATCAATATTACTTCTTGGGTTACATATATAATCTCTATCACAACTTGTTATCCTTGTAATGTTAGCCTCATAATTTGCGACATTTTCATCCTCCTTTTGTCTAAGACTCAGAAATTTCCTTTCCATATATGCTCGATGGTCATGAGGAAAGTATTTTTCTAAAAACAGATCTTTGAAATCCCTCCATTCCATATTTGATACTTCTTCATCTTCCTTAGTGTTTTGAATCAATGACCACCATTGACCAGCATCTCCATTGAGGCAATAAACTGCCATGACAACTTTTTCCCATTCACTACTCCCCGAAGCAAGAAATATTTTCTCTAGGGAACTTATCCATTGCTCAGCTAATAATGGATTTGTACTCCCATTGAATGTTGGTGGTTGCTTCCTTATTAAGCGATCTAACATTGATCCTCCATGCTTTGGATCAGGGTGCTTCATATGGGTAAGGTTATTATTCATAACCTGGGTGAGTTTTCACAGTATGGTGATTAGTTGATCAGCACCAGTTGCATCACCAGCTCCACTATAATTATCTTCAGCCGGAGGGAAATCCCTACATGGAGTGCGTGCATTAACATGGTTTCCATTTCTTCCACTAAACGCCATTTATAAAGAATGGCCTAAACTAGATCAGTTTATGAATCAAAATACATAACTCCATACTTATAAAACACTTAACATAAATTGAACTATTTATGGTTATAATCCATAATCATAAAAATGTTTTCATTGAGGATGTATATACACATAAACCCATCATAATGGTTTGTAAATAAAATGAGAGTTATCCTAAGCATATCCCCCGGGAGTGTCATAACCAAGAGTGCAGCAAGGCTCGTTGTTGTGCACCGGTTCCCATTCGAGTCTAGCTCAAAGCGGTGTTTTCGGGTTTTACCCTTATGTACATCTGTGCCAGAGCTGCCTCTACCTGCTCGTATCCAGACAAGGATGTATTTCTCGGAAAACTCACAAAATCTATATAATACAAAAATTCCAGGATGTTCTTCTATACTAATCCTCAAAGTCCATCTTAAATCTATGTGCTCTAATTAGTGTTTATCTAAATCTGGATTCCAAGGTTTGAACTAATGTTCCTCTGATACCAACTGTAATTCCCTGACCCATGTTACGTAGATTCGGTGCATTATTACATAACATCGGCTTGATCAAAAGAAAGATCATGTCTTAGAAGAATGATTAGTTTAGTAGCCTTGGAATAACTAGATACATTAATAAAGTTTACATTACATCATAAAATGAAAACTACAACAATATAGTCTCCATAGTCCGCACTCTTATCCCCTCATACTATCTCTGCAGGTCATTCATAAAATACTTCTTCACATCCTGGGGAAAAGAAAACATATAAATGCATGAGCTCAAATTCCTAGTAAGGATAAAAATATAGCGGAAACATTCATAAATAAGCATAAACATTTCAGGCAATGTATAACTAATATAAAATCCTTTTAAAACTTGAACTTCAGCAAAATATGGCAGAAATAAAATGAAACAATGCCATATAATTATTCACATGGATATTCTAAAAGTCGAATAATCACATGAAATATCAATAACCACTTTCTTAATTATGGAATGCATAATTCCATACAATCATAACCACAGAACCAAGGCCTTGTGCCAAGACTAAAAATAAGATTTTGTTAAGGCCTTGCTCCAAGACACTAGTTTGTCTCATGAGACCTACCGATGCATCTAGGAGCTATAGCGGGCTCCACCCGTCACTTATTAAGTCCAATGCATTCCACATATGAACAGGTTTAAACATAGCATAAACATTCGTATTAAAACTAGCATACGAAATGTCAATACTTTTTCCATAAACCATGAATGGTATAAAAATAAAACATCCACAGTCAAACATATCACAAATCCTTCAATACAATGTGGAATTTTTGTATCATAATAAATATACTTTAAATAAGCTTAAAATAAATCAAAGGATGTTGACATAGATGAAATCAAAACTATTTGAGAGAAATATCTATTTTTTTGAAATTATTTAAAAGTCACATAATTATAAAATAAAACTTTTAGTTTGAAAATATTCTTATAATCTAGTAAGGAAAGTTTCTAAGATTTTATAATGGCATAAAATAGCCGCACCTTCCGTATAAGTTAAAAAAGGCATTCTTACCTTAATTCTGTAGAAAAGGTTAAAAAGGACCTTGTTTGGAAAATGACAGAAAGATTCCTTTATAAACCTCTTATAAAATTCAAACAAGGGTATAAATGAATTTAACCCATTTTCTATAAAATATAATGAATTTTTTGAAATACATTTTTAAGAAACATGGATGTGGATGATAAAGGGGTCCCATTAGATAATTACGTATAAACAACCTCAGATAATGAAGAGATTCTGAAATAACCCTTACGTTGTAATTTTACTTGGTTGGGGGTAGGTTAACCTCCTATATAATGGTGAAAAAATTTATATTATATTATAAAAGAATTATATACATTAATATCATATCATATATGATCTTTTAACATTTCTTTGTTAATAATATCTTAGTATTATCGTTGTTCCGGGTGTTAATTTACTCATTTTATTTTATATGTTTTGTTAAGTAAGCTATGTTTTTCATGGGTAGATTGTATCTTATTAATATCCATAATGATATCAAGTCCTTAAAAATTATTTTTAAATCATCAAATGATAATTATACTAGAATGGATATGATGGAGAATGAATCTCATCGCATTCGTGGAAACAGTAGTCCGTACATACGCATGAGCGACAAGATCATTCTTTTGATATTAAAATAATATATGATTGAATGTTATATCATATACATAATCCTTATCATGTTATATTTAATATTTACATGAATTATACATCATTATTATACCCATCCAAATAATAATATATTGAATAACAATTACAGCACGACGTGGAGACGGTAAGCCGTACGTACGCACGTATGGTGACATGTCATTCAAAGGATGGATAGAATACTAAATATGGTTGTACCATATTTCTAATAACATCATAGTATATATAATATTCTGGAGTTATTATTTTAGAATGGTAATAACAAAGAAAGAATAAGTTGAAGAAGAATGGAACTTGGAAGAGGGTGGTGAAAACATTACCTCTTCTTCGAGTTCTTCCTTTTGATTTGATCAAAAGGGCTCCATACGTTGGCTTTTTGATCAAAATAAGGCCCCTAGGATGAAGTGAGAGAAGTTGAGAGAGTATTTGGGCAGGGTTTGGCCGAGCAAAAAGGCTTTGAATGTGTGAATTAGTGAGAAGTGGGAGTGCCCTTTTATAAGAGGGGTGAGGGGAACATTTGGAAAAGCTAGAAATATTATTTTATAATAAATTCATATTCGATTTCTAGTGGCTCCAAAGTGGATTATTTAAAGGTTAAGGTGGGGATGGGTCTAAAACCACTCAAAAAATAGAATTTAGATAGGTCTGGGTCATTATATCAACCTTAACGTTTTGTTTTAACTCTTAGTTAATTAGTTTAACATTTACCATGTCACTTTGTATTTTTATATTATATAGTTAATAAAATTACTATATACATCCAAGAGACCCACAAGTGGTCCATTAATGATACAAATATCATTATATAAGTCTCTTGGATGAACCTTAGATTTTTAGGTATTTAATATAATTTAATAATATAATATTTCTTTTTGAAACTCTTTTATGTGAATTTTGACAGTATTCCATAATTGATTTTTGTTAAAGTCTTAACAACTTTATTAATTCGAACCAAATTAATTTAATCAATCATATAAAGTCATGTTAAGAAATAAAATTCATGTATGTCATCAAAACTTTCAAATTATATTAATTTTAATATTTATAATACCAAATATTTGATTCTTTCATTAATAAAGAAAATACTGCATCATTATTGTGTCATGAATAATATTAATTATTAAATGTCTAAAAATTATAAATAAAATACAATTATGTAGGAAATATTTTTAATTTTATAATGAATATTTACAATCAAATTTATCTTATTTATAACCCTATATTAAAAAAAATCTAAAAGATATATGCTTATGTCATTTTTGTATTTATTTTAACTTAATTAAAATAAAGTGTCCCTATCACCTACATGTGGCTCCATGGGGTCCCAAAATCGACCCAATGATTCCCATGGTCAAAAATTTATCCACCAATAAGGTTAGGACACGTTTTACGGTAATGTTTTATTATTATAATATTATTTTTTAACCCTTATTTACTGGATTTACCCTTTAACACTGGTAAATAAAATATTTACCGAAATAATTATTCAAAATGTCTAAAAATAAAAGTTACCTATTTACAAATTTTGAACATACTGATTTCAAATATGTAATCTGTTTTTCCAAATTAAAAACATAGAAGTGGAAGAAATTAATTTAAAATTAATTCCTGTTGTTAAAAAAAACGTGTTTTTTAGAGATATTAAATATCAAAATATTGACACTTTTTTATGTCCGGTTTAATTGTGAAATTATGTACAATGACCAAAATTGTATTAAATGATAAAATTATATTCTAAATATACTTTAAAACCACTCAAATTGAAAATTTATCATTATAAATTATTTTTATTAAAGATGTTGTTTTTAATTAAAATTTAGTAATTTTCACTATTCACCAAAATATAAATGTTATCTGAAAAGTTCCAAAATTTCACCTTAGGCTAAATTAGATACTCTGAATTCAAAAATTAAGTCCATTTTGAGAGATTAAATTTATAAAATTTCAAAAAGAAGGTATTACTATTCATAACGGCTAGTTTGATTGGTTGTGGTGTGTGTTAGAACTCGAAGTTGCGTATAACACACGCTACTGTATTATTAAAAGAGAAGCGTACGGTGGATACTTGGGGTGTTACAGAAAATTTCTTAAATAGTGCCACAACAAAACTACAACAAGCTATCTAACAAGTATAAAGATAATAATACCAAGCATTTTCTTTAGCTTTATAGATATGACGTGTTAAATCACCATAGTGAATATACGAACTAAACAGAGTCCTTAGAAATGAAAAACCGTACCTATGAGTAAATAGAGTTGAAACCCTCAGGTGATTTCCCTCAGGCATAACGAATATCTCCCTCAGGTGTACGAGATAATTCCCTCAGGTATGGAAGCAACTTTCCTCAGACATATGAAACATTTCCCTCATGCTAAATAGAATATTTCCCTCAGGATAACCAAATACTACCCTCAGGCTAAACAGGTAACTAGGCCAACCTCAATTCAAAAAAATCAATTTATATAAGATACTCTTAAGAAATCAAAAAAACATGTTATAGGTATGGCATACCATCAGGTATCCTGGGAAAATGACTAAAAAGGAAGAATGCACCCACAGGGTGGCCCTAGATCCAAGCAATGATCCCAAACCATAGTTTATAATTATCAGATTATCTATGAAATTATAGATATCTTGATTAATCAAGGCCATAAACATTTGACACCCCAAACATGGGCACGTAGCACAACGGTACATAAAAACCACACGACAGTTGGAATTAAACATCAGACCACCTACCTTGATCTCCTCTGATCAATATATGTAAAAGACGCCTCCCGAATAATTTGAGAACAACATAGATATGGGATAAACAAAAACGTTTTCAAACCCAATTAACTTCCCCTCGGGAAAGAATTGGAAAGAAGGGTTCAAGAAGAGTGAAGAACGCACCCGTGTGGTTCAATGGAGACCGTCTGTGAAGAAATTTGAGTTCTGGCATGCAATCAGGAGATCCTCTGAGCTCTGGCCTTCTCTCCTAGTGCTCCAAATGTGTCCACTACCTCCTATGCAGAATGAGGAGGCTACTTCACATTTTAATCGAAAAAAACTACACGGTGTGTACTCTCAAGTACATAGCGCGTACATTTAATTTTTTTAACAGTTCCTCAGGTGGCTACTTTTTATCGCTGAACTGTTCATCTATTGAGATGATTACCCTGCGTGTATTTCTAAATACATGGTCTGTACTGTCTCTCCACTGACGACTACTTCCACCACCTTACTATTCACCTTCTGAATGATTACACGGAGTGTATATAATAAGTAAAATGCATGTAGTCAGTTTTTACACCCTTCATCACTGACAGGCCTACACGCCCTGTGTACTCATCCCATACGGCCAAAGTACAAAACGTAAGGAAAAGTACACGGCGTGTACCCATAAAATTTGGGAATTTTCCCCATTTTCCTTATTTTCTCAAAAAAAATAAGGAAAAAAGGAAAAGAAGAAACCCGTACATCAAGAATAAGAACTGGGTTCTTACAAACTTCCCCCCTTAAAGAAATTTGTCCGCGAATTTCCCACTTTAAGGGTGGTGAAGATAATACTCTGAAAAACTCTGGCCAATGACCACATACCTTGGTCTCCTGCTTCTAGGTTTTGTCCTACACTCAACCATGCTGCCATAGAACCCGTACGAGGGGAACTAACAGAACTTGGAGAACCTTCGTGCTCTTATAAAAAATACAAATTGGACGATCCTCAAAGGATGCATCTGCTTGAAGCTCAAACTCCTTGGGATGAAAGACGTGAGATGGGTGTGAGTGATAACGGAACAACCAAGATACATGGAAGACATCATGCATGGCTCGGTACCTCACTGGTAACTCCAACTGATAGGCAACCAGACCAACTCTTTCTAGAATCTCAAACGACCATGCATTCCTCGGTGAAAGTTTACCCTGTCTCTTGATCTCTCTGTGTCCCAACCTTAGTGAAACACATAAGAAAACCTGATCCACAACCACAAACTCCAAGGGTCATATGTGTTGATCAGTATAAGAATTCTGACGAGACTGTGCAGTAGCCATCTACTTCTGAATCAACTAGACCTGCTCTAAAGTCTCCTACAAAAGATGTGGTCCCAGTAAAGATGCCTCACCTACCTATAACTAGCACAAGGGTGATCATAATGGTCTACCATATAAATCCTTGTAAGGTCCCATATCAATAGTTTACTGAAAACTTTTATTTTATGAAAACTCGAATAGGGGTAAATGCTTCTCCCAACAGCCCCCAAAGTCCAGGACACATGCACGCATCATGTCTTATAGCACCTGGATTATACGGTATAACTGGCCATTGGTCTGAGGGTGGAAAGCTATGCTCCGATGCACCTGTGCACCCAGTGCCCTCTGAAAAGTCTGCTAGAAATGTGACATAAAATGGGCATCCCAATCTGAAATGATAGAATTAGGTACCACATGAAGGCGTACCACCTCTCGGATATAAAACATTCCGATATCATCAACACCATAGGTCTCCATAATTAGAAAAAATTGAGCTACCATTGTGAGTCTGTCCACAACAACCCACACAACATTGTTGCCTCGACGTGACCTCGACATCCCAATCATGATGTTCATCATGATATCATCCCATTTCCTCTCCAGAATGGGTAACGGTTGTAACAATCCAAATGGCATTTGATGCTCCACCTTCACCAACTGACAGGTAGAACATCTAGTAAAAAAACTGACTACATCACTTTTCATACTTGACCACCCATACTGACAGGTTGAACATCTAGTAAAAAAACTGACTACTTCACTTTTCATGTGGCCTCAACTGCCGAGATCCATACGCCACTACCTGATCGCCCTGCATCAACACTGCTCCCAGCCCAATACCTAATGCATCATAGTTAACAGTATAGCTCTTCCCTTGATCTGGAAGTATCTGGACTATTGCTAATGTCAACCTTCCCTTTAGCTCCTGAAAGGATATCTCACAAGCTTCTGACCAAACAAACATCACACCCTTCTTAGTCAAACCCTTCAACGATGCTATTAAGTAGAAGAAGTCATGTATAAGGCACATGTAGTAACCATCCAACACCATGAAACTCTGTTTCTCAAACACGTTTTTAGGATGCTCCTAGGAAACTATTGTTCCAACATTCTCAGGGTCTACTTAAACTCTTTCCTCTGAGATAATATGACCCATGAAGTATATCTGGTCCATACAAAAGTGTCACTTTGAGAGCTTAGCATATAGATGATGCTCTCTTAGTGTACTCAGTACGATCTCAAGATGGGTGGCATGGTAGTGTCGAGTGTGAGATTACACTAAGATTTCGTCCACGATGACTACCAGAAAAGAATCCAAATAAGGGTAGAACACATGATTCATTAGATCAATGAAAATTTTTGGCGTATTCTTGAGTCCGAAAGGCATAATCATGTACTTTTATTGACCATATCTACTCTAAAATTCTATAAGTGGAATGTACGATGGTCTAACGCGCAACAGATGATATCTGCATCTCAAGTCTATCTTTGGGAACACTTGTGCTCATCTAAGCTGATCAAAAAGATCATGAATCCCCAATAAGGGATATCGGTTCTTAACCATCAACTGGTTAAGCTTCTAATAATCCACGCAGAGTCTGAGGGTACCATCCACCTTCTTAACAAAAAAGATAGGCGAACCCTAAGGGGAAGTACTAGTTCGAATGAAACCATTTGCCTGCAACTCCTCCAAGGAGGAATGGACACCCGTGCTGCTCCTGACACTAGATCAATAGAGAAATCCACCTGTCGCTCTAGAGGAAGACCTCAAAAGTCATTCGGGAAGACATCCCTGAATCTATCAAGCATTGGAGGGAAATCCCTTTTAAATGTTCCCTGGTCATCGAGATACAAACTCAAAATCTGGGTTGTCACTCCACCATGCCCACGATGCTCGGGTCTATCTCGGCTCGCCTAGACATCCCATTCACCCTTGTATAGAATCTCCCCACCCTCTAGTGATGTGAAACTCACCCGACGATGATAGAAATTTACATAGTCTTGAGAGGATACCAACCAATCCATCTCGAGAATGAAGTCATAGCCCATCATCTCGAATACATAATGTCCCCATAGAAAGTTACACCCACCAAACTCTAAGGGGAACTCCCTGAACTCATGCACACAAGCCATTCTAATTCTCAATGGAGGTTCTGGCGTCATAATATCAGAATAAGAAGAAATGCAGAGCCCAAGGTTATCCACAGTGGGTATATATATAGAGCTATGCGTAGAACCAGTATCAAAAAGTACTAAGGACAAAATAGAAGCAACTAGAATAGTACCTCTGACAGTGAAAGGTCTGGGATCCTGCTCCTATTTGGTCGGTTGCACTGCATATGCCTGCCCAGTTCCTCAGCCCTACGACACGGCCTCACTACCCTAAGAAGACCATCCATGTGGTATCAAAGATCTAGGTGTCTAGCTACCATAGCTATGACCACCACCTCAGCTTTAATGCCCCGACATATCCAAATTCCCTGATTGGTAAGAAGTTGTTGGCCCTGATCCCGCAATCAGAGTTTGTACAAAACCCCTCTCACTTGCCACTGGTGGAAACGCCTTGCAAAAGCACTATAGATGACCCATCATGCTGCCATCTCGACACTCCACTGGGACTCATGGAAACTGAGGTCTCTTGTTCCCCTCTTTACCACACTAGTAGCATATTACATGGCCACATGAAGAAATCTTCTTGCTACTACTACCACCATGAGAGAAATCCATCGGCCTCTTCCTCATACCTATAAAAATAGTACCAGAAGCTATTGCAGAACCACCATGGCCTACACCACTAGCTTCTTCTAGGTTCTGCTCAGTAATCAGTGCTAGGTTCACAATATCATGAACTGTAGAAAACCTGAAAACATTCCCCAGTGCTCGGTTGTCAAATAAAATACCATCTTCAAAGCGTTGCGCCCTCAACGCCTCATCTCCCACAAGAACAGGAGCGAAGCACTAAAGCTCAGTGAAATAGGCAGAATAATCCATCACTGACATGGCACGTTGCTGTAGACTCATGAAATCTCGAGCTCGATCTTCCCTCACTGTCTCCGGGAAGAAAAATTCATAGAAGTCTTCCTGAAAATCTTCCCACACCATGTCTTAGTGATGCTCAGTCTTTGTTGTAACATCCCACCACCTCTTGGAGGAATCACACAAAAATATATCTAGCGATATTTACCCTCCTCCTAGGAGGTGTCTCCAGATGCTTGAAGTTAGTCTATATAGAACATAGCCATGATTCTGCAGCCTATGGTCCAACATCCCCTGAAAATGTAGGCGAATGCTACTACTGAAATATACATGTCATCTCTGAAATTGATTTGGCAGCCGACAGTGCTCATTGGAAGGTATACATAAACCGCATGAAGCCTTTACATAACTGTGCCTTCGCACCTCTGTCCGGTATAACGGATTGTGCCGCATCTGGCTCTACTGGAGGATCCATTGGTAGCCCATGACCTTCCATCTCTAGAGTATAATCAGTGCCTCTCTCTTGGCGAACAAATCTTGTTCATCTCGGCGACATGACTCTATAAGGTTAAACAAATGCCTTAGATTAATATTATCAAAGACCAGAAATGGAAAACGTAAGAAAGGAACATGAGAAAGAAATAATTCATGTTTGACATAACAAAACAAAATGGTGTGTATAATAACTACACGGTGTGTTCCCATAAGCCTTTCTCATGGGCATATACTTCTGCTAGATCTAGTTGTGTAACATCCCAAACACGTGGCATGTTGTCCACACACAACATGTATGTGAATTTTCTTCCCCTTCCATAGTCCTCCTACATAGCTTAGCCACACGGTTCTCCTTTGAACGATACTACAAGACGTGTATAAAGTGTACACGATGTATACTGGACAATATTCATCGACCCGTATTGTTTGTGACACAGCTGGGTACGCAGCTCACACTACCTGGCGTGTTCTATATGGACACAGTGCGTATGGATTAATTTTAAACTTTTCATGTTGTTAGTAACATGGCCAGCTACTCTGCTGACACTACACGACGTGTTACACCCACACACAGCTTGTACACCACCATATTTCCTCAGCCACACAGCCGATTCCACACAGTCTCTCACTGGTCAAGACTACACGATATGTCTCATAGGTACACGGTGTGTACTCGAAAGGATAACACTAACCCGGGTAGTTAGTGAAATTGTTGGATTCTTCATTTAAACTACACAACATGTTCGGTTATACACGTGTTTATAAGATCCGATTTCTCCACCCGTGTTTGTTAGGTACACGATAGAGACAAGGTCAACACCACACAATGTGTACAATCGGTACACGGCATGTGCCCTCAACGGTTCACTATCCCATGTTTCTGCCCACACAGCCAATGACATGGGTAGAAACTACACATCGTGTATACACGGTACACGAAGTGTAATTAAAAATTTTAACTTTATTCCTGAATAGAAGTGTACATGGAATGTAGTCAAAACTACCCGACATGTAATCTGGGTTTTACCAAATAGTAAGCCTTATAAACTACTCTGAAGCCTAGAAAAACACTTAAAGAAACACCTAAGTGCCAAATTACGATCCGTGAGGGACCATACACCCCGCAAATCAAATCATGGCATCTTATACATGTTATAACAATGTAAATAGGTTAATGTTCCACCAATGTCTGGTCAATGGGAGCCCATAATCCTCAAGAACCAACTTTTGGTGTTCATTCTAAAAAACCTTACATAAAAATACCCTATCAAATTGATGGTATTTTAACAAAGCCTCTATCACAACAGCATGCCTTTACTAGCACAAAATCTATCACAACAACATGAAATATCTAATGCATCTACATGGCATGGAAAATATCAATGGAATTTGTTTCTATCATGTTCCTAAATGATGCATGAGATGGAATAACCTCATCTCATCAAGTTGTGACTAAATAAGACCCAAAACAACACACAACAAGTTCATCACCCAACGGAGAAAATCAAATCAATTGTAATAATAATAAACTGAAAATCACAATTTACATTGTGGAAATCTGGCCATTACCTATACACAAGGTAGCTAATCCCGGGCACAGTTACTACCGAATCCCTTAACAATATAAAATTTTCCATCGTCACCAAATAATAAAATTACTCAGAGAATGGAAATGCCTTGGATACCACTTTCTAACATCCCGGATCTGGGTGCCACTCAACGGGTGCCCCGAACCAGGTTGGTCACATGACGTCAAGTGCATTTCCCCAAACTTCGGAGGCTGCAGATTAGCAGTGAGGGACTAGGTCTGATAATTGGGAAACTATGCCCTTATTTTTTAAATTGTAACGCAGAAGAACAAATTAGAAGCATACAAAACCGAAGTAGTAAACAATAAAAATGATGAAATGGACAGAGTATTGAAGAAAAGAAAAGACCAACAATCATATATAACGATGAAATATGTCCCTAATAAAAGAAAGCATCCAAAACATGATACACTTCAATATAAAACAATACAATTCAAGGGATAAATACATCAAATAAAAATATAATAGCTCAGCAGGAACTTAGTTGAATCGCAAGCCTAAGATCGGTCCAATGCTCTCCCACTCCTCTGCAACAATCATGTACATGTATAGGGACCCTTGAACTTATCTACAAATACAAAAATATAATCTGTTTGGGCCCAAGACGTGAACCAAACAGGGTGTGTGAAATAAATCCCAGTAGGCAACCACCAAAGGCCCGTGCCCAACTATCTGTGAATTCGTGCAATAGCAGTGTGTAGTAATGAACATGCAGTAAAATAAGAAGTACTCATAATAAGATACTCCTAACACTTCTATTTCCATTTAATTATTATATAACAATTCAAGATAATTGAATTATATGTTCTCGAGACTCAACCTCAAATGACAATCTCCTAAATAGAGCTTCAAAATAACTACAACAAGTTATCTAACAAGTATAAGGTAAACAATACGAAGCGTGTGCTTTATCATGGTAGACATAACATGTGAAATCACCACAGTAAATATACAAACTAAAAAGAGTCCTCAGACATGAAAAACCTTACCCTTAGGTAAATAGAATCGAAACCCTTAGGTGATTCCCCTAAGGAATAACGAATATTGACCTCACGCATACGAGATAATGCCATCAGGAATGGAAGCAACTTTCCCTAGACATATGAAACGATTCCCACAGGCTAACCAAACACTTCCCTCAGGATAAATAGGTAACTGGGTCGAGCCTACTACACAATAAGCAATTTTTCTAAGTTCCTCTCAAGAAAATATAAAACATGTTTTCAGTATGACAAACCCTCGGGTATCCTAGATAAATGACTAAACAGGGAGAACACACCCATGGGGTGGCCCTGGATCCACGCAATGATCCCAAACAGCAGTTTATAATTATCATATTATCTATAAAATTATAGATATCTTGATTAATAAAGGCCTCAGCCATATGACACCCCAAACATGGGCGCGTAGCACAACAGTACACAAAAACCACACGATAGTTGGAGTTAAACATCAGACCACCGACATGATCTCCTCTGATCAATATATGCGAACGACACCTCATGAATCGTCCATGAACATCGTAGATCTGGGATAAAAAAATGCATTCAAACCCTAATATATTCCCCTCAGGAATGAATTGGATAGAAGGGTTCAAGAAGAATGAAGAACTCACCAGCACGGTTCAATCGAGACCATCAGCGAAGGAATCCGAGTTCCGACATGTGGTCGGGACCTCCTCTGAGCTCCGTCCTTCTCTCTCGGTGCTCCAAATGCATCCACTGCTGCCTCTGCTGAATGAGAAGTATACTTCCTATTTTAAGTGAAAAATAACTACACCACATGTACTCTCAAGTACATGGTGTGTAATTTTCATTTTTTTTACTGTTTCTCTGGAGGCTACTTTTCATCACCGAACTGTTGATCCATCGACTTGATTACACGACATGTATTTCTGAATACACGGCGTGTACTGGCGCTCCACTAGTGGCTACTTTTACTGCCGTATTATTCACCTGCCGAATGATTACACGACGTGTATATTATAAGTACATGGCGTGTAGTAATTTTCTACACCCTTCATCGCTGACATGCCTAAACACCCTATGTACTCATCCCACATGGCCAAAGTACACGGTGTGGGGAAAATTACATTATGTGTACCCAAACATTTTTGTATTTTTCCCCATTTTCCTTATTTTCTCAAAAACAATTTTGGAAAAAGGAAAACAAGAAACCCGTAACTAAAGAATAAGAACTGGGTTCATAAATACATCAACCCATAATGAAATTCATCCTCGAATTTCCCCTTTCAAGGGTAGTGAAGATAATGCTAAGAACAACTCTGCCACTGAGCACGTACATCGGTCTCCCGCTCTTAGGATTCATCCTACACTCATCCATGGTGCCATAACACCCGTACGAGAGGAACTGACCGGCCTCTAAGAACCTTCGTGCTCCAATCAACAATACGAATTGGATTCTCCTCAAAGGAGGCATCAGCCTGAAGCTCAACCTACTCAGGATGAAAAACGTGAGACGGGTTTGAGTGATAACTTCACAACTGAGATACATGGAAGATGTCATGAATGTCTCGGTACCTATGTGGTAACTACAACCAATATGCAACCAGCCTGACTCTTTCTAGAATCTCAAATGGCCCCACATACCTGGGTGAATGTTTACCATGTCTCGTAATCCTTCTGTATCCCAGCCTCATTAAAACACCTAAGAAAACATGCTCCCCGACAACGAACACCAAGGGTTATCTCCAGCGATCAGCATAAGATTTTTGTGGAGACTGTACAGTATCCATCTGCTTCTGAATCAACTTGACCTACTCTAATGTCTCCTACAGGAGATGTGGTCCCAGTATATCTACCTCACCGGCCTCCGACCAGCACAAGGGTGATCCGCATGGTTTACCGTATAAATCCTTGTAAGGTTTCATCTCAAAAGTTTCCTAAAAACTACTATTTTAGGAAAACTCAAACAGGGGTATATGTTTCTCCCAAGATCCCCCAAAGTCCAGGAAGCATGCACACAACCTATCTTATAGCACCTATATTGTACGATCTCACTGGCCATCGGTCTGAGGGTGGCATGCTATGCTCAAAATCAACAATGTACCTAGTGAACTCTGAAAACTCTACCCGAAACGAGACGTAAAACGGGCATCCCTATCTAAAACGATAGAACGAGGGACCACATGAAGGCATACCACCTCTCGTATATTCAAATTTATGATCTCTTCAACACTGTAGGTCTCCTTGATCGGAAAAAATTGAGCTACCTTCTTGAGTCTCCAAAACAACACACACGACATCATTTCCTCAAGGTGACCTCGGGAACCCAGTCACAAAGTCCATCGCGACATCATCCCATTTCCAATTCGGAATGGGAAACTGTTGTAACAGTCCAGCTGGCCTATGATTCTCAGCCTTCACCTGCTAACAGATAGAACATCTAGTAACATAACTAGGTACTTCTCTTTACATACTCGGCCACCAATACTGACGTCTGAAGTCACAATACATTTTGGTAACTCTGGGATACACTGCCCAAGCTGAAGCATGAAACTCCAACATCATCTCCTCTCATATATCCCCTGGAACCCACATTTGTCCATGGACACAGAGTACCTCTTCATCACCTATCGTCCAACCGGGAGGGGGGGTCCTCACAAGCCACCAACTCCCGTTGAAATAGGCCTTCCAATTCCGATAGTTGTCTCATCCTCACTCTTTCCAGGAGGGTAGAAGTCATAGCTAAGGAAGAAATATTGGTTTTACCCTGACTATCGCGAACCTCCAAATGAATCTCATAGAATAAAGTAATAAGCTGCCACTCACCACTGGCCTCATGAACTCCCTATGTCTGAGTCCTTGTACTTAGATTATCAGGTACTACATTACCCTTACCAGGTGTATAGCCATGCTCAATGTTGAAGTACTGAAGGTATTCATCCCACCATCGCTATCTGAAATTATAGTCACATTAGGTAAAGATGTATTTAAGACTTTTTTGGGTCCGTAAACAACACAAAATGTTCTCCCAAGAGATAATGTGTCTAATAGCGTAACACATGAACAAATGCATCCAACTAGAGATCATGTGTCACATAAGAATTAGAAGCAAGGGTTCAAGAAGAGTAAAGAACTCACCTGCATAGTTCAATGAAAACCATTAGCAAAGGAATCCGAGTTCCAGCGTGCGGTCGGGAGCTCCTCCAAGCTTCTTCCATATCTCCCGGTGCTCCAAATGCGTCCAATGCATTCTCTTCCGAATGATGAGGCTACTTCCCATTTTAAGAAAAAAAAATACACAGTGTGTACTCTCAAGTACACGTCATGTACTTTTAATTTTTTTTAACTATTCCTCTGGCGGCCACATTTCATCGCCGAACTGTTCATCCATCGATATGTTTACATGGCTTGTATTTCTGAATACACCGTGTATATTGTCGCTCCGCCAGCGGCTACTTCCATAGACTTACTATTCACCTGCCGAATGATTACATGATTTTTATATACTAATTACACAACATGTAGTCATTTTTTACACCCTTCATCCTTGACTGGCCTACACGCCCTGTGTCCTCATCCCACACGACCAAAGTACATTACGTGTGGAAAAGTACACGGCGTGTACCCACACATTTTTTGGATTTTTCCCCATTTTCCTTATTTTCTCAAAAAACACATAAGGAAAATGGAAAATAAGAAACCCGTACCTCAAGAATAAGAACCGGGTTCTTATAGTTATAGTGCTGAAGGCAAGGGTTCATTAGGGTATATTATGAAATTCTTTTTCTGTCGACATTTTATTTAATTAAATCAATTCATAGGTGTTTAGATTGATTTTAGGGCCTCTATTATCATTGTTTCATTTTTTAAAATTGGTGGATTCTTTTGTAGGTGTGCACTTCCTTGATTTCAATGATATTTTCTTCATTTCCTTCCTATTCTGAAGAAATATATTAGACATTTATTTTATAAATTACAATTTAAATAAAATATCCATGATTGTTTTAGGATTTTTTTGTAGAAAATGTATTTTTCAATAAGTTAGTCATTCCCTTATTTTTAGGAAATAATGTTGTTTTCAAAGAATGATGAAATATGTTTCCAAAACTATTTTTCAATCATGTTTCGAATGTATTGATTTGAAATGTAGACCACATGGGAATCTTTGGGTACATTGGTGGAAGGCGTTCCAATATTCCTCAATCATTGATATTATTGTGGTGTTTTCTCATGTGCCATTTTTCTCCATCCTAGGATTATTGTTATAGGGAAACGATAGATATTATTTGGTGGGTTCTATTTTTGTGGTGTTCCTCTACTTTTTAGAGGTGATGCATACATCTAGGGTTTTGTGTGTGTTATTTTTTATTTTGGGGGTATGATTGTCTTACACTTCTTAACCTAATGTGATCCTTGTTGTGATGTTACTGATGTTTCTTCTTGTTTTTTTCATTTACTATTTATATTTTACATGCATGGATAAGATATAATTTGTGACACATGAATTTGTTTGATTTTATATAACAAAAAATATATAAGAAATTAGTTAATATTTTTTTACTATATTTATTTTTGAAATATTAGAAAAGGGAAATTAATAGTTTACCAAGATTTTGTAATAAAAACTACAATGTGCATATCAAGCCATAATTTCATTAATGTTTGGATGTTCATATTAGTTTATTAGAAATTTTTTATGGAAAATCTATGTGAGATCATGCAGTGCTGGTTAGCTCACACCATGCACACCTCTTTACTGGTTTGTATACCTTATTATTTCATTTGATGTAGGGAATGGAAAGGAACCACGGTGAGGTGGTGAAGTTGGTTATTCAACTATGAATAGTTGTAGTTGGTGAGATTTTTGGAGTTTTACCACTAAATCAAATAGAGTGTTTGTTTTATCATTTTGTAAGTCAATTTTTGTTTGAGTTTTTAGTTGAAGATGTTTCTATTCTCCTTTAATATGTTTTAGTTTCTGATTTTTTCTTCTAATTGTGGAATACATATTATATCTTCTACAATTTTACATGTTGTTTATATGTTCTAGTTTGTTAATTTTGAATGGGTAAAACCCGTACCTCTATTTATCATTGGATTCAT
Source organism: Viscum album (assembly GCA_963277665.1). Taxonomy (NCBI): domain Eukaryota; kingdom Viridiplantae; phylum Streptophyta; class Magnoliopsida; order Santalales; family Viscaceae; genus Viscum; species Viscum album. The sequence continues at coordinate 1,226,490,992 of OY728159.1, forward strand.
GGGTGATACTCACCATCCAATGAGATAGGTAACACGCTTTACATATGTGGGAATCTATGTTGGGTACAGATTTGAAAAGGTAAATGGGACGTGTTCGTCAGATGGATAATATATAAATATAGGTTCATGAAACATATTGGTTGACATATTTTTGAGGTAGAAATCGGAATTTAGTGGATGATATTTTTTCTATCATGGATAAGGGCTTGAGTATGTGGTGGTTTGTATGAATAACTCTTCTATCAAGGCTACATTAAAAGCCAGTTAATGTGTAACTATTGGATTTATTCTTTTATTTTAAAATATCTGAACATTTGTTTTGATTTCACTATATTTTTAGATTATGAAATATTTTTACATGTATTTTTTTGAAATGTGACCATCTCTTACTTTAGAAAATTTTATATGGTATGGGATGGGAAAAACACACATCCCATACAATTAAAAAACAATTTCATTTTTTTGTATATTGATTGTGGTACTTTATTATTATAATAAATTTATCATGAATTGAATTTATATTCAAATAATTCATTGTTTAATTTTGTTTTTGTATTTGAAAATATGTTGTTATTATATTTCAATTAATATAATGTAGTTTTTTATAATAGAATTATAAGAAAAAGTGGTACATGAATTGAACCTGAAAAAAATATAATCCATGACTCTTAAAGGTAATTTTATAAAATAAATAAAAATTGATAAATGTAACTAACATATGTAGGTTGATCGGAAACATAACAACCAATCAATATTAGATTATTATTTTTGTTTGAATAAAAAAATAAATTATAAAATTCATCACTACAAATTTTAAAATAAAATAAACACCATAGAATAAAATATCAAACATAGAAATGATATGTCAAATTTTTATAAAAATATGATGACTTCCATCAAAATCTTTATTTATTATAATTATAAATAAAAATATTTATTTATCAAATTACAATTAAGAGAATTAAACTTGATTAGTGCTATTTTCATTCACACCAAAATATATAATTTTTCAAAAAAATACATTGAAAAAATTTAAAAATATATTAAAGATAATTTTTTAAAAAATATTATATTGCCTTTCAAACTTGGGAGGCCAAAATAGTAATTTTAATTATTTATTGTACATAACATATTTTATATCAATTCTCTTAAGGAACTATCCAATATTGAATAAAACATATATTTGTAAAAGTAGGTTTTTTTAAATTTACCATGAAGAAAACTATATTCTTCAAAATCTATAAAAAAACATAATTATTATTGAATTTACCCAGGAACTATTATTCTCCACACTCGAAATCATAACACAGGTTCATTAAACCTTACAAACCAAACTACATGAGTCTAATATCTTAACCACATATTTAGATTTTTTTCAGAATGTGTTTTAATTTTCTACATTAGATTTAGTGAACTAGTAATCTATTTACATAGGATATTTTAGTTTGACATTAATATAATTTAGTTTATTCTAAAAAACCCATAAATTTTCATTAATTATTCTAATTTAGTAATTATTGACTATCTAATAACAAAAAATTGACCAATTTTTTATTGAAATTCAAATCATTTTTGGTAAGACATTCAAAAAAATATTATTTTTATATACATTAAAATTTTATCTTATATTATATAGAATAAACCATTTTACATAGTAAATATTTTGATTATTTGAAATAATTAATAATTTTTAAGATGGTTTAGTATTTATAAAATTTTAATTTTATGTTCTTATTTCATAAAAATTTTAATGGCTTATTTGACTTCATATACCTGAAAGGAGTTATCAGAATATAAAATCAATATTGGTTGTTTATTTTACTACAACTTGGATGAAAACTGAATATTATTATTTCTGTTGTATAAAATTGATGACTAACTGTAAGTGGTAAAAATTAATTATAACAATATGTTATAATATAATAGATTATATTTGTATATTATCTTCCATAATTCGATGAAATATTTAAATGAATTATTTTTAAATAATGTCTTCTTCCTAAAATAATGTTAATTTATATATTATATTTTTCCAATACATATCATTCTCAATGAAATCTCATTATTATCTTCATTTTCATGTTTATTGATATATTAATTTTCAATAAAGTATTTATTTCACTTCATAAGTTGTAAATAATTATTTTTCATAATAATCATTAAAATAAAATGCTCATCAAAAGATTCCAATGAGAATAATGTATCAATTTTAAAAGTAGCTATATTTTTTATAACAACAATGTCTAGATCAATCATAAATTAGTTATATATATATAAATTTTCCAAATAATTTCTTTTGGGTGTCAATATTAAATATTAACATATTTTTTCTTATAAAATATTTTTTTGGGTATAATTTTCACATATAATTATTTATACAATACCTAAACCCTATATACACTTTTATTAGTCATATGATTTGGTAATAATTTATCTCATAAAACATAATATGGTAAAATTTTACTTTTAGAAATATTGATTTGAATCTTCAGTCATGTGTCCCATATATACATTAATATAGGTAGGATGTGATGGTGTCTATGACCATTAATAAATTTAAGATGAATTTCCTATATAATTAATAAATTGTATTCATATTGAGACTATACAACAAAATTAAACATATAATAAGAATTCATAAAAATGATTAAAATATTTATAAGTCAAATAAAAAATAATTATAGATAAGTTTATTTAAATATTAATAATCTTAAATAATCTTATATAATGATAGTTGAAGGTATTTTAAAAAATTTATAACATTCAAATAAAATATATTTTTTCCAAAAATGAGATTCAATTTTTATATATATTGACAAAAAATATTATATCAATTGATAAATGAAATATAAAAATTTAATTTGATAAAAATATATATTGTAATCCAACATTATGAGAGAACATAGAGAAAAATTAAAATAAAAGTAAATATAATGACACATCTAGTTAGATTTTGTTTACCAGAATAACATAATCCATGAGTATACCTGATTTTATTTCAATTATATAAGTGATAAAGAAGAAAATTGAATAAGTTAAATGTTATGATCCTTGGTAATATAATTAGTTCTCTACGACATCCACTATTAACAGATTTTATGTATGTGTTTATAAGAAGTAATAAAAGGAATAAGTATATTTGGAAATAAATAGTAATACCAGGTATGTTCAAATAATAGATTTATACATTTGGGTTTTATTACTCAAATAAATACTGTAAAAATCTTATTTCCCCTAATATGGAAATCTCTCACGTGGCCAGAAATGGTTGGTTATGAGACCTAAAGCACACCACCCTATGCCCCGAAGCCTTCCAACTATAAGCATACGTGTGAATATTATAATTGGTAGATTATACCCCCTTGGTATGAAGTGTCATTTTAGTAGAAAGAATTCAAAATAAAATGGAAATAATCAATAGGAATTTAAGTTCCCCTTTCCCAAAAAAGAATCCATGTATTATTCTATGGAACCAAATGGTATCCCAAATATGGTGTGAGTAGTACATAGTAGGTAGACACCCCTGTGTCTAAATAAAACTATTTTGATAAGAAATCTATGAATTAATTTTATAGCTCGATGTATTAATAAATTTAACAATTAATAAACATAAAAACAACATTCTTCGACTCCGTGACATAATATCTCATAGCATGTCTTACAAACATGTTAACCACAACCATATAACAAATGTAAAATAAAAAGACTCACATCCATGTTATAATTTGTCTTTGAATGGGTTATTAAAATGACTACCACAACCAAATATTCCAATTGTAGTAAAAAAAATCAATCTGGGTCAAATCCATATCAGCATTACAACATTTCAAGAAAAATCCCTATAAACATTTCAACATGGGACAGGGAATACATGCTCTCTAAATGAATTACAACATGTGACATGGTCGATCCCACTCAATATCTGCATTATAGCATATAAGTGTGCAAGTATCTAGGATGAGCCTGATATATAAGCATTACAACAATGATCATAATCCATATCATAAAACATTGATATCACAACATCACATCACATTGCTCAATTGTTAACTATTATAATTACAATTTTTCATTCATATTCCTCATTCAATTTATTTCAATGTTCATTAATAATTATATGAATCTTAAATAGGACATAATTTTGGGATTATATACCAGTAAACAACCCTAGGTCGCATGTCATTATAAAAATATATTGTGTCATTTTACAATTCAATTATAATCATGGTTCACCCACCCGTTGTGAATCCATAATATATTTAAAGATACATTTGAAACAAAAGTACATAGAGGAATAATTCCATTCATTTAAATAATTAACTTGGTAGAACCCAATGGTGGAATGATCAAAATATGGAATAAACATGGAAATCATCAAACTGTAGTGTCAATATTTGGACCCCAACTATTAACAGATGATCCAAAAATGCTGGAAATGGATATAACCCTTGATGAAGAATGTGAAAATGATTGCAAAAAGATTCATAAATCGATGATGTTCAAGATCAGAACCAATGATGTAATCATTCAAGGGAATTCACTATAATGGTTGGGTAAAAAAGAAGATAATGAAGGAACATATTCAAAAAGACATTCCAGGGATTTCTCACACAAACAGGATGTCTATAAGGAATGTGGTTTGCCACAAAATCACCTAGAGAATTCCATTGTTTCGAGAGTAGAGGAGAAGTATCTGAAAAAATGAGAATTTAGGGACAAATAATTTTTAAAAATGCAGTTCAAAAATTTACATGGCATGTAATGTGATTACACATCTTGTAATTGATTTTAATGGAATATGATAAAAAATCACCATAGATTTATCTTGTTAAAACCATCGAACAATTAGACACCATGTTATCCCTTTACATTGCATGTAAATGTTTTACTATTGACATTTCATTTTGTTTTCCATCTAAAAAATGTAATCCACTTTTAATATTTATCAAATCCCGAAGAACCCATGGAACCCATAACACATATTTACACAAAATCCATTAATTAATACATGCATACATCTCCAATCATTGGGTAATTTCCCGTAACAAACCTCTCTCCAGAGATACACTCTAATCTTTATAAAGTTTCCATTATATAAAAGAACACACTTATTGAAATGATTGTTTTTCATGAGGAAAGAAAACAAATTAAATTATAAACAAAAAACCTCAAGAGTGATGTATATGTAAAATAAATGACCATACAACCTCCCCACTATATAACACCTCATCTTCGAGCTTCTCAATGAATAACTATAAGGCCTCAAAAAATGATTCTACCCTTTGTGTTTTCATATATTAATCCACCCCAAGGTCTTCTCCCGAACATTCCCATGATGGGACCACACCCAAACCATTTCTATCTTCTTACCCCAAAAGATATTTCTTGATACAATCTATAACTAGTATCAAATGCTCCTCAAAAGATGCATCAGTAAAAAGATCACTTTTTTCAACCCCTATCACACAGAAAGGTTGTAGATGACATCTATATTGAAACAAAACCTAGAACGCATATTTTATGGAAAATTAGTTTTATGGATGGGCTAACGGTATTCTAATAGAGTGACCCTTGTCACTATTTCACACAACATGATATACCTGGGTGATGGGTTTCCCAGGTTTCTAATAGCACTTTTCCCCAAACGAGGAGACACCCAATGGAAAAAAGAATATCCGGCCTCTAATTCTAGAGTTTATCTCTGATGGTAAGTATTTGATTTCTTCTTTCCATGAGTGGTCACCAACCACTGTCTGAACAAATAAACCTTATAAGATGTCTCCTATATAAAACTTTACAAAAAATTGTTGACTCACTATCCTCCTTCCAATAAAGAGGGAAAAAACTGTTATATCAAAAAAGGCCTCCAAAGGATCTATTGGGATAAATTCCTGGAAGCTATTATTTTTTGTAAAATCCATATGTTCAATATTATTCTTCAACAAACCACCAGTATCCAATAAATAAGGTCGTAACATGTCCTCCAGAACATGATTAGTATATTCCAATTGACCATTAGCTTATCGATTATTGACTACGATTAAAATAACTCAAGATACCAGAACATTCTAAATAACATTCAATAAAAATGATGTGAAAAAGGATATCTATATAAAATGATAATCCCCATAACATCTTTTAACAAAACCACTGGTCACACATAATGATTTCCAAGTTCATCAACCATGAGGGTTTCCCTAATAGGTAAGCAGTCATCCATCTTCTTCACTCAATCCAAAACAACCTAAAAATCATCATTATTATAGGTCATCATTGTTATTCCTACTGTAAAATATATAATGAAATGATCCCATTTCCACACAATATTAGATAAGGACTTCAAAATACCAGTTGGCCTATGATCCTCAAATTTCACCTACTGAATAATGATTCATGATGAATCAATGCCTGACAAATAATTCTTCATTCCTGAACACAAGGAATAGCTATGGATATCACAATATATCTTTGTTAATCTAGGATTAGTTTCTCATCTTAGATCATGAAACTCCCCTATCATCTCCTTGAAATATCCTATAGGATCTCAAAATTGAAAAAATAAAATAAGACAACAGTTATAGCGGGGAGACCATCCTGATGGAATCTCCCCACCATATAATATTTCTCAAAAACTAAGTCTTATGGTTCAAAGATATTTTTTCCCTTAATCCAGTCCTTAACCATGGTTATAATTGATTTTAATGTCATAGATACTCATCCCAGAGATTAAAACACATCATGAATCATGTTTTTAAATAGTTTTATTATCCCAATATCATCACAATATTCTCTTAAATAGTTTATATATTGTCTTTTAGATCAAAATGTTGGTAATGATATTTCCTTTTCATGGCATGTTAGACAATTTAAAATCCAAAGATTTAAGATAGTCGACCCGCACCCTATGTTGAAGGTTTGTGCTATTCTCAGAAATATTGGACACGAGGCTATTGTGATCCATGTATACAACAATCCACTTACTCATGAGATAGTGTATCTAAAATATCAGGACATGAACCACTACAACTTACTCTTGATTAGGAGTATAGTAATTTCTCTCATGATTTCTTAGTTTCATGGAGCTATAACATACCAGATGAACATCTTGTGTTGATGCATCTCTGAGTATAACTCTAAATAAATTATAGTACATGATATAGGAATTAAACCAAAAAGGTAATGTGTGTATAGGGTCTATGTTCATCACACCTTTCAAGTTAAAATAATACAACTCTCACCAATTCGACTGGAGAAGCCTAAACCCTTTCTTGGTTTTCCTATTCAATGGTGCTTCTAAACAAAATATTTATTTGATAAAACATTTACAATAACCTACTATACAGTCAAAGATCGGAATTTTGAAACTTTTATTGGGATTTTCCCATGATTTCTTGAATGTGAACTTATCTAGGCCCACTAACACTCATTAGTCTGAGATGACATGACCCATGAAGTGAACTTCATTATTAAAAAATTATAATTTTGTTATATTGGATTATTTTTAATGCTATCTCAGAGTACTTAATATGATTTGAAGATGTTTGGAATGATCATATGCTGACTAGATCAAGATTAAGATATCATCAATGAAAAATATCAAAAATTTATTGAGAAAAGAATGAAATATCTTATTTATTATGTCCACGAATAATTTACGTGCTTTAGTCAACAAAAATAACATCAATACAAATTCATAAAATCCACACATGATAATAAAATTTGTTTAAGGTATGTATGATGGAATCTGTAACACCCCAGGTAAATAAAGAATATGAAATTTTCACATTTATCCATATTTGTGAATAAAATATTAATATTACTTTAAAGGGAACACAATTATCGATTCCGTACCCAATATGCGACAACAAGTTCCTTTGAAATCTTACATTGCACTCTAATAATAAAATAATATTATTTTAAATTGTAGTTAACGCCTAGCCATTGTAATGACGGGAAATAATGGAACTAACTACAAAATGATTATATATGTTTGTCAAATATATTTATCCAATAAATGTTAGAGGCTTAAAATGAAAATGAATCCAATTTTAAGCATAAATCTTCTAATATTTTTTAAAAGGTCGATTAACCGCCTTTTGATGGAGAACCCTTTTTAAATATACTTTTGACAATTTTATATGTTTTATTTGAAATAATAAAATCTTTCTTTAGAATCTGGACATCAAAATTTACTTTGTGTAAAATTTTGGTATTTTTCTGATAAAGTTCATTTTTTAATGAATAGAGAAAAATGTTGTATTTTAATTCAAAACCTCTTTTTAATCTAATTTATTTATATGATTAGATTATCTTTCGAATTTTTTTTAACGTCAAATTAGAATATAGTTTTACCATTTAATCCAATAGTGGTCATTGGAATTAATTTTACTTTGAAATTGGACTTAAACTAGTGCCAATATTTTAATAGATATTGTTTCTTAAAAACACGCTATTTGTTTTGACAGAGGGAATTAATTATTAAATTAATTAATGCAACTTATATGTTTTGAATTTTGTAAAATATACATCATTTTTGAATTCGGAATATCAAATATAGATTAGGGTTATTTTTTGATATTTTTCTGAAAAACATCAATTTTAGATGAATAGTGAAACCACTAAGTGGTAGTTAAAGAAACTAATTTTTCGTTTAAATGAAACTTTGCCACGTCTATGATTTGATTTTCAAAAATCCAACATACATGGTTGTCATTAAGAAGTAAAATGTGGTTCAATGAGATTAAAATAATTTTTGGTTAATAGTAACTTTTAAGTTTTATTAATCTCGATTAAAGGTAATTAGTGTAATTTAAAGTAAAAAAATATTTTAATAATATGAAATGACCTAGAAACATGTCCTACCCTCATTGGATGTGTCATGGCTGACCAAGAAAATCCATGGGTCAACATGGGGACACCATGGAGCCACTTTGGTTAGAAAATGATATAAATAAATTTTTATTTTAAGTTAAAATAAAAATGCCACAAGCATGAGTTGTTTTACTAAAACAATTTTTAAATGGGGTTATACAAGTAAAATTTCTGACTATAAATATTCATTAGAAATATAAATATATTTCTGACATCATGATATTTTTTTATAATTTTTAGACATTAAATAAATTAAATTATTTATGACATCATGATGATGCATCGATTACCTCATTAATAAAGGATTTAAATAAAATGAAAATATAATGTTAAAACTATAACTTACACTTGTAAAATACCTTTTGGATGAGTATATTTCGAACCCTTACCACCTTATCCTCTAAATACATCAATGTGGGACCTTTAAAATCCGAAACTCATTTGAAAATAAAGTAACATTTTGTAACTTTCCAAGAGTGCCTCTCCTCTCCTCTTATAAATGGCCCCCACCTCTACCACCTTACCCACAACTCTCAAGCCTTTGGCTCGGCCAACCCCTGCTTATTTTGTCTCTCCACATCCCTCTCGTACTCCTAGAATACTAACTTTGGGAAGAAGTATAAGGCCCCATCCTTAATCCTTATTTAATATTAAATTAAATGAATAATTCACATTAAGGATCTTTTCATGTTTAGAGTTTTAGAGAATTAGGACATAACTATTACATCTCAAAAGGTTACAAAGTAGAAACTTCTACTAAGTTTCCACAAAATAAAAACTATTAAAAAGAAACATTTCTAGTTACATGTTTTAGATAGCATGACTTTTCCTTGATTCCATCCTTGACCTTATTCTACATTAAGTCCTATGAAAAACATTTCAAAAAAAAAACTTGGGGTGAGCATAAAAGCTCAGTAAGGGATGCACAAAGAATGAAAACTGTTAGTTTTTCATAACAACAAGAAAACCATGTATAATTTATCAAAGTAATACTTTTCACCTTTATGAAGTAGTAATAACTCATCACTGAATAAAAGATCATTACTTACCCTTTTTGTAACCAAAATATTACCATAAAACCCATATAAAGTACACATAACATATAAAGGTATCTTGGGACATAAAGATACTTAAATGGAATAACTATACAGTCGTCTTCCACACATATCACTTAATGGAATAGCCATACGGCCGACCTCCATACCCAATGAATTTGAGGTTATAACGTAACCACACATCCTGGTATTCATGGCACCACCCGTCATATGGTTTATCACATAACCACCTGTCAAATGTCCAAGTACCATTATAAAATCATAAGACACAAAACAAATATCCTGGAAAGAAAACATTTCCACACTTTGATCACAATATATCACTCAAATATATTGACATAACAAATCCATCATTTTCAATACCAAAATACATAAAATATTATATGGTATTTATTTTATTTTAAAAACATTAAGACTTGTTGAGGAAGCCAAGGACCAAATAATACTCACGGCGGCAGAAAAGGTCATTGTCACTGCATACGTTAAAAGAAACATTTCTTTTTGTCGTTTGGTAAAACGCTTGGTAGAAAAAGATTACTTTTGTATAAAAGTAAAAGTCAAAGGGGTTTATACACCATATAAAATAAAGTTTTGTATAAAACGAAATATGCCTCAATGAAAGGAGATTGAGACGAAGTCCCTTACCTCGTGTCCGACGTGACTTGATTGCTCTTTAATATTTTTAAAATCGGGTAACTCTCTTAGATTTCAACTCAATGGATTACTTGAGAAGACTTCTGCCCAAAGTGAGGCTTCTAGGAGTAAGAGAGGGATGTTGAGAGTCAAAAAGAGCAGAGCTTGGCCGAACCAAAGGCTTGAGAGGTGTGGGTAAGGAGGTAGAGGTGGGGGCCTTTTATAAGAGGAGAGGAGGGGCACTCTTGGAATGTTAAGAAAAGATACTTTATTATAAAATGAGTTTTGGAGAAAAAGGGTCCCACAATTATATATTTATAGGGTAATTTGATAAGGGTTCTAAATCCACACATCCGATAGGTTTTTTACAAGTATAGGTCTTAGATTTTACATTATCTTTTCATTTTATTTAAATCGTTAAATAATGAGGTAATCGCTGCATCATCGTGGTGTCATAAATAATTTAATTTATTTAATGTCTAAAAATTATAAAAAAATATATTGATGTAGGAAATAATTTTAGTTTTCTAATGAATATTTATAGTAAAAAATATGACTTGTATAACCCCATTTAAAAATTGTTTTAGTAAAACAACTCATGTTTGTGACATTTTTACTTTGACATTAAATAAAAAGATATTAATGTCATTTTCCTACCAAAGTGGCTCCATGGATTCCCCAAGTTGACCCATGGATTTTCTTGGTTGGCCATGACACATCCACTAAGGGTAGGACATGTGTAAAGTTCATTTCATATTATTAAAACACTATTTTTCCGTTAAAATACATTAATTACCTCTAATCGCGATTAAAAACTTAAAAGTTTCTATTCACCAAAAAAATTATTTTAATCCCATTGAACCACATTTTACCTCTTAATGAGAACCATGTGTGTAGGATTTTTGAAATTCAAAACACAGAGGTGGTAAAATTTCATTTAAATGAAAAATCAGTTTTTTAAGTACCACTTAGTGGTTTCACTATTCATCAAAAATTGAAGTTTTTCAGAAAAACACCAAAACATCACCCTAAGCTATATTTCATATTCAGAATTCAAAAATGATGTCTATTTTACAAAATTAAAAACATATAAGTTACATTAATTAATTTAATAATTAATTCTCGTCGTCAGAGCAAATAGCGTGTTTTTATGAAATAATAAGTATCAAAAGATTGACACTAGTTTAAGTCCAATTTCAAAGTGAAATTAATACCAACGACCAATATTGGATTAAATGGTAAAAATATATTCTAATTGAACTTTAAAACCAATTCAAAATATAATCTTATCATATAAATAAATTAGATTAAAAAGGTATTTTGAATTAAAATACAGCATTTTCACTATTCATTAAAAAAATGAACTTTATCGGAAAAATACCCAAAATTGACACAATGTAAATTTTGATGTCCCGATTCTAAAGAATAGTTTTATTTGGTCCAATAGAATGTATAAGAGTTACAAAAACTATATTTAATGAAGGTTCTCCATGAAAAGGCGATAAGTCGACCTTTAGTGAAAATTAGAGTATCTATGCCTAAAATTGAATTATTTTCTTATTTTAAGCCTTTATCTTTTATTGGACAAATGTAAAACCATTTAAAAAACATATATAATCATCTTTTAGTTGTATCTATTCATTCCCACCAATACAACAGCTACGTGTTAACTACCATTTAAAATAATATTATTTTATTACTAGTGTGCAACGTAAGATTTCAAAGAAACTCTTTGTTGCGTATCAGGTACGATATCGAACATAGCAACCCATTTAAAGAAAAATTAATATTCAATTATCAAATTTTAATAAATTTGAAAATGTATTAATCTTTATTTACCTGGGATGTTACATCCTTCCCCCCTTTTGGTAATTGTGTCCTCGCAATTTTATTCACTTATCGAAATAAGTGGGGGTATTTATCCCTCATAGCATTTTTATATTCCAATGTTGCCTCTTCAAACATTTGGGTTTTCCACATAACCTTTACCTGGTGAATTACCTTATTTCGCAACACTTTCTCTCTTCTATTAATAATCTAGATAGGTTGTTCTTTATAAGAGAGATTCTCTTCAAACTGAACTACCTCTGGACTCAAAACATGAGATGGATCTGGCATATACATTCTCAACATCGAAACATGAAAAACATTGTGTACCTGAGATAAACTCGGAGGTAAATCCACTCGATAAGCAATTGATCCAACTTTCTCTAGAATTTCATATGGTCCAATGAACATTCGACTCAACTTTCCTTTCTTACCAAATCGCATCACACTTTTCCACGGTGAATCTTTGAGAAAAACATGATCACCTACCTCGAAAGATAGATCCTTCCTCCGGTTATCTATATAACTTTTCTGTCTGCTCTGAGCTGTTCTCATGTGTTTCTGAATCAACTAAACTTTTTCTACCATCTCTCCTACCAAATCTGGTCCCATCCGCTTCCTTTCACCCACTTCATCCCAAAAGCTGGAGTTCGACACCTCTTCCCATATAATGCCTCAAATGGTGCCATCTGTATACTGGAATGAAAACTGTTATTATAAGAAAACTCAACCAAAGAAATATGTTGGTACCAACTTCCTTGATAATCCATAGAGCAAGCTCTTAGTATATCCTCCATGGTCTGAATTGTTCGTTCTGACTGCCCATCTGATTGCGAATGAAAAGCTGTACTAAAATGTAATTAAGTACCTAATGACTTCTGGAGGACTTTCCAAAAGTTAGATGTAAACCTGGGATCATGATCAGATACAATGGAGAGGGGAACTCAATGCAACCTGACTATCTCTTTAAGACACAATCGAGAAAGTTTATCTAGAGAGAATGTATCTCGAATAGGAAGGAAATGAGCAGATTTAGTCTATCGATCAACAATAACCCAGATTGCATTATTACCTCGAGATGTCCTCGGTAATCCCACAACAAAGTCCATGGATATATTTTCCCATTTCCACTATGGAACTGGTAATGGATGAAGCATTCCTTTCAGTAACTGCCGCTCTGCTTTAACCCTTCTGAACCAGCTCAACCTTTTTCTGCAATTCACTATCTTGCTTCTGTGCTTTCTTGATTCTGTCTAATAGAGAAGATTTCACTGATACCTGAAACAAAATAGAAGAACTTCATGCGCAAACAAATTTCATGCCAAAGTTCATCAAATCGAAATCCAAAGGATCTCGTTCCAAACGTAGCATGGTTAATGAAGCAATAATTTTTCGACTCAAAGCATCAGCCACTTTATTTTCTTTTCCCGGATGGTAATGAATTGTACAATCATAATCCTTGATTAATTCCATCCATCTCCTCTGTCTCCTGTTCAATTCTTTTTGAGTGAATATATACTTTAAACTTTTATGATCAGTATATATTTCACACTTTCCTCCATACAAATGATGCCTCCAAATTTTTAAGGAAAAAACAACAGCAACTAATTCCAAATCATGTGTAGGGTAATTTACCTCATGAGTTTTCAACTGACGTGAAGCATAAGCAATTACCTAATCATTCTGCATTAAGACACAACCAAGTCCTTTCGATGAAGCGTCAATGTAGATAACAAACTCACCATTCCTGGAAGGAAGTGCAAAAACTGGATCATTCACAAATCTTCTTTTCAACTCCTAAAAACAATCATCACATTATTTTGTCCAGATAAACATAACACCCTTCCGAGTTAGCTTAGTCATTACACTAGATAACTGTGAAAAATTTTCAACAAAACTTCGGTAGTAACCTACCAAACCAAGGAAACTGCGGATCTCGGTTACATTTGTGGGTCTTGGCCATTCTTCAATAACTTTTGTTTTAGTAGGATCAACAGTTATGCCATTTTTGAAACAATGTGACCAAGGAAAGATATTTGTTGCAACCAAAACTCACACTTGCAAAATTTCCCATATAATTTTTTTTCATTCAAGGATTGAAAAATAACCCTTAAATGTCTTTCATGCTCCTCTTTACTTTTAGAAAACACCAAAATATAATCAATAAACACAACCACCAATTATCACCAGATTCAACTGAACCATCACTACAACAAACTATTTAGTTCTGATTCTTACCATCTCATGATACTAATTTGAAAGGTCATTTCCCATTGTATGCCTTCCCAGAATAGACGTTCTATTTCCTCTACGAAAAACCATTCTCAACACAGAAATATCTTAGGTGAAGCAACATGGTAATCTTTAAATGCTATATCATTTCAATCATACCATAAATTTATTTATAATTTAACAAATTTCTAACTCCTAAAGTTGTCTAAACCGACCGTTGATACCAACTATAAGGCCCCAGCCTTAAACCATACTTAATATTGAATTAAATGAATAATTCACATTGAGGATATTTTCAGGTTTAGAGTTTTAGATAATTAGGACATAACTATTACATCTCAAAAGGTTACAAAGTAGAAACTTCTACTAAGTTTCCACAAAATAAAAACTCTTAAAAAGAAACATGTCTAGTTCCATGTTTTAGATAGCATGACTTTCCCTTGATCCCATCCTTGAACATATTCCACATTAAGTCATGTGAAAAAAATTTCAAAAAAACTTGGGGTGAGCATAAAAAGCTCAGTAAGGGATACACAAAGAATGAAAACTGTTAGTTTTTCAAAACAACAAGTAAACCATGTATACTTAATCAAAGTAATACTTTTCACCTTTATGAAGTAGTAAAAACTCTTCACTGAATAAAATATCATTACTTACCCATTTTGTAACCAAAATATTACTATATAACCCATATAAAGAACACATAACATATAAAGGTAACTTGGGACATAAACATACTTAAATGGAATAACCATACGGTCGACTTCCACACATATCACTTAATGGAATAGCCATACGTCCGACTTCCATACCCAATGCATTGGAGGTTATAACGTAACCACTCGTCCCGATATTCATGGCACCACCCGTCAAATGTCCAAGTACCATTATAAAATTATTTTCGGATAAAAAGGGTCCCAAAAATATATATTTAGAGGGTAATGTGATAAGGGTTCGAAATCCACCCATCCAATAGGTTTTTGACAGGTGTAGGTCTTAGATTTTACATTATCTTTTCATTTTATTTAAACAGTTAAATAATGAGGTAATCACCGCATCATCATGGTGTCATAAATAATTTAATTTATTTAATGTATAAAAATTATAAAAAAATCATGATGTAGGAAATCTTTTTATCTTTCTAATGAATATTTATAGACAAAAATATGACTTGTATAACCCCATTTACAAATTCTTTTAGTAAAACAACTCATGTTTGTGATATTTTTACTTTAACATTAAATAAAAAGATATTAATGTCATTTTCCTACCAAAGTTGCTCCATGGGGTCCCCAAGTTGAACCATGGATTGTCATGGTCGGCCATGACACATCCAATAAGGGTAGGACATTTTTCAAGTTAATTTCATATTATTAAAACATTATTTTTACCTTAAAATACATTAATTACCTTTAATTGCGATTAAAAACTTAAAAGTTTCTATTCACCAAAAAAATTATTTTAATCCCATTGAACCACATTTTACTTCTTAATGACAACCATGTATATCGAATTTTTGAAATTCAAAACACAGAGGTGGTAAAATTTCATTTAAACGAAAAATCAGTTTTTTAAGTACCACTTAGTGGTTTCACTATTCATCAAAAATTGATGTTTTTCAGAAAAACACCAAAACATCACCCTAAGCTATATTTGATATTCCGAATTCAAAAATGATGTCTATTTTAAAAAATTCCAAACATATAAGTTACATTAATTAATTTAATAATTAATTCCTGTTGTCATAGCAAATAGCGTGTTTTTAAGAAACAATAATTATCAAAAGATTGACACTAGTTTAAGTCCAATTTCAAAGTGAAATTAATTCCAATGACCACTATTGGATTAAATGGTAAAAATATATTATAATTACACTTTAAAACCAATTCAAAAGGTAATATAATCATATAAATAAATTAGATTCAAAAGAGGTTTTGAATTACAATACAACATTTTTCACTATTCATTAAAAAAATGAACCTTATCGGAAAAATACAAAAAATTTCCACAAAGTAAATTTTGATGTCCCGATTCTAAAGAATAGTTTTAATTGTTCCAACATAAATTCTAAGAGTAACCAAAACTATATTTAAAGAAGGATCTCCATGAAAAGGCGATAAGTCGACCTTTAGTGAAAATTAGAGTATCTGTGCCTAAAATTGAATTATTTTCTTATTTTAAGCCTTTATCTTTTATTGGACAAATGTAAAACCATTTAACAAACATATATAATAATATTTTAGTTGTTTCAATTCATTCCCGCCAACACAACGGCTAAGTGTTAACTACGATTTAAAATAATATTATTTTATTACAAGTGTGCAACGTAAGATTTCAAAGAAACTCTTTGTTGCGTATCGGGTACGCTATCGAACATAGCAACCCCTTTAATGTAAAATTAATATTCAATTCTAAAATATTAATAAATATGAAAATGCATTATTCTTTATTTACCTGGGATATTACAAGAAGTCTTCCCAAGGAAGCCTTTGAGCTCAAATCAAAGAGAGATACCCGATTATAAGGTAATGTCTTCACTTGTGTTCTTTTGTTTTATTTTGCTGCTCCAACCCCCTAAAATCTGTTTATTAATTTATTTTATAACAACTCCAGTATCATAAATATACTAGTATGTTGTTATAAGAAGGATTTGAGCTACACTTACACACACCTACATCTAATGGTTAATGAACATACTGTTTCTGAGGATGGTGAATTACTGCCTCACGAAACGATGATTGTTCAATATTCTTTTATCACCCTAAAAGGTGGACATTAAGATGTAACTGTATTTATATATGATATATAATATGTTTTTGTTTTACTTAAGCTTCTGTATTTTTCATTTATGGCATACCTTTATGGTTTCCATTATGGTTAAACGTGATATCTTTATTTTAGGAAGTGCGGACTACCGCCCCCTCAATGTGATTTGATTCGTTAATATAATATGTGGTACGTATAAAGGATATATTTAATGATATTATATATGATAACATACTGGAATTATAATAATATTATGTATCATTATGTTTTAATTCAATTAAATAAGAAATAGAAATGGAAGTAGTGTTTATGCGTACGTACGACTTACCGTCTCCATGAACGGTGCATTTCATTTCTTACCTCTAAATGTTATGTAATATTATAAATGTATGTATATAATGGATATATATGATATATATGATATCTAAATAATGAATATAATTCTGTATATAATATATATTTTACCACATGAACAACTTGTAATTATAAAGAGTTTATTTTTGACTCAAGTAGCAATGATCTACAAAACGACCATTATTAACTTAAATAATTAAATAGTGTTCATAGAATGGTAGTAAGTGATATAAAAAGAATAATGAACTTGAAAAAGGTTCTTAAGAAAGTATAAATTAACTCATGTTTATAATTCAGGAGGTTAAAGAACGATCGACTCAAGTCGGACCAGAGGTAAGGGATCCTACCTCTCTCTTTCTTTTCAAGTACACACTTCATGTCATTCATTTTAAGCTCATATTTCTTATGATTGGGATGTTATTTTATATTAATCTTACTGTAATTTTTATGTTTATTGGATGAGAGACCCTCTTTTTTCTCATCAATCCATTTTGGAAGTTTTAATTGGCGTCGTTAGGCTACCGAAATTTCTTAAGGGGCTTTTTATCTCACTTTGTGTTTTCGTGAGATTCATGATACATTTTCCAATATTTCCTTTTGAGTGGTGTATGTACTGTCCATTATTATAATCTTTGTGTAACATACTTTCGGTTATGAGTATTTACATCAATGTTATATATTCCTTCTTTCATGGGGTGTACGTTTCGAAAGGTACCCAAATCGGTAAGGGAACCTTTCACCCTCCTCTTTTTAAAAGACTTATTTTGTTATGTCTTTTAATTTTCATCTTATTATGTGGGGATATGTTCTTATATATCCTTATTGCAGTAAATTTTATGTCCAAGATATTAGATACCCTTTATCTCTCTCATCAACCCTTTTTCTAAAATTTGATGTGACGCTGTTAGGCTGTCAAGGGAACTTCTTAACCCAATTTCGATTTCTTTGGGTTCAACATGTAGTTATTGAATATGTTATCCTTTGAATATGTGTGAATGAACTTTGACTATTTTACACTTAATATCCACTTATATTGGGGTTATTTATATTTGTCACACATAATTATGAGATTGATTTATCCTTAATTTAAGGATACCATCTTTATAATGGATTTAATCTCCATTTACATTTCAATTGAGACTTCATTGTTGTTATGAACCAATTCACTCTTATATGGTGTATATACTGTCCTTTGGAATATTATATCATGAATCCCTTTATTCTCATGATATTATAAATTTTTTATCAAATGTTATTCCTTAATTAGTGTATTCAAGTGTCTCTCATTTTGTTAAAAACCCTTTAACTAATATATCGTTTTAAATGTTTTAATGATTTAATCTTATAAATATTTCTCATTAATATCCATGTTTTTAAAATGATTTTAATGATTTAGTTATAAGTATATTAATGGTTTAAAATGATAAAATCTTCAATGTGGTATGGGACACTTTGATTTAAAAATCTCATTATTAAATGTTTTAAATGGTTTTGAAAATGGTTTTTAGATTGGATTCATTATTTCAATATCTTAAAATGTTATATTGTTATTGAAATGTTGGAATGTTATCTTTACTTTATTCTTAAGTTATGTGCTATGATTATGTTATGGTTCTTGGGAATTTTTATGAAGACGGGTGGTTCCGTGATAAACTAAGGGCAGGTGAGCCCGATATAGCTCTCCAATGCATTGGGTAATGTGAAGGAGTTAAACGTTAAGGTTTCTCCGAAGAGATATAGGGAATATATTGTGATGGGTATTCCAAACATAACCAAGAGGGTTACTCCCTATGTAAGAATGTTATGAATGGATCATGTTACCTTTATGTCTTATGATTTCTATGATTTATTCATGATTTTTTGCGGTATGTTAAAGTGCTTATGTTTTATGGGTAAAGTATGATTTCATTCTTATGTATATATGTACTCATGTTTCCTTTCCATATTTTTATATCCCTTACTGAAATTTTTATGCTCATCCCATGTTTTTGAAATGTTTTTCACAGGTCAAGGGAAAGGTACATGATGTGATGATAGTGTCAAGGAAGTGTCAAGAAAGAATCCATGTCTTATTTTAAATATGTTTCCGTTGATGGGAAAAATGAATACTATCTTTTATGTAACCACATTGTTTAAATGTGGAATGTAATGCAAGATTTATGATCTAATTCTCTAATACTCTAAACCTGAAAAGATCGTCAATGTGAATTATTCATTTAATTCAATATTAAGTAATGTTTCAGGTCGGGGCCTTATAGAATCACCATTAAATTATCATATATTAATATCAATTTAATATTGTAGATGATATTTCACCTATCAAAAGATGGAATATTCAATTCATTCATGGAAGATGGTAGTAGTTCTAGGATGTTATTTGATTAACCTATGAAAATCCACACCTAAGTGCAAACATACATTACGATTTTTGTGAAGATATAAACTGAACCCCAAGTTGATGTACACTTCAATATAATGCCTTTAGTTCTAGATCTTCCAATGGAACATTAAACTCCAAATTTTATAATGGTTTCATTCAGTAAGGCTAGATAGAAACTGGATGTTTTATTAGAACCTACATGATCATGAACTCCATGTCATTATAAGGTGGTTTTTTAAAAATCATTAGTGAAAAAATCATGTAAAGTGTATACAACTAGAGAAAAATAATTGTACTCCATTTCACTATTATCATGAGATAAATAGTGATTTGAGATATGAGATAATCTAATCTACACTGAATTGGTCGTGTATGACAACCCTAACGATCCCACTCACCCTGGTGAAAATAGATGCTTCATTACCAACATTTATAGGAAACTCTCCTCTTATAATAGATTAACTGATCCTAGTATAGAACATACCAATTTATACTAAGAATAATTTCAAATCAGGTAATTTTAAGAAAAAATAATTCCGAAAAGAAATAATAACCCCCAATATCAAGGAAACATGCCTTTCTATTTTTATATTATTCGACTACACTCCCAACGAATGCCTAGCCGAACAGCCATGCGAAGGTTGAGAGCTGATTTCATGATGAAGATGCTGGGGAGGAGAAGTTCCAAGTATTTACTCTGGGTTGAATGTAATTTTTGAAGCCTATGGTAAAATGAATTCTTTTAAGGCCTACGAGCCATGTAATACTTATGCCTACGTGCTGTGTAAGGGTTCCACCTCACCCCATGAAAGGTGGATTATCAAAATCAATAAAAAATGAAGGCCTTTGGGACATTGGAGGAATACACAAACAACAATGTTTTAGTGGTTTAAACTCCTTATATTATTTACATATACAATACCAAAATATTTTTAAAATGTGTAGATAGAAAAGAATTTTATTCCCCTATTCCAAACATAATACATGATAAGGTATATGATAAAAGAATTGCACCTTTTATGGTTGCCGGTCCTACATCCATGTTACCTAAAGAAGTATACATAACATGAAACTATCTTTTCCCAATTCCCTGGAATCTTGAATGACTACCATATGCGACATCCCTTTCATTGTAATGTTTCTAATGTACTGGGGTACCACACCCCTAATGTTGGCCTAAATGGCTTCTGGATCTCTATCTACCAAACCATTGAGGGGTATCATAGCCCTTACATGACTCTTTTACCAATCATAATCCATTGGAACTGGTCTGATAAGGAATTATTTTATAAAATTTTAGGAGATGAATCATTCTTCAATAGATTTGACAATCGATTGGGGGCAGGGGGTAAGGAAACATTGGGTACATGTGGCCATACTTGACACACTAATTCTGATGGAATGAAAAAATATGTTGTGATCCTTTCAATTACCCTAACTAATCTACACACTAATAATTTTGTAGAAACTAATATAAAAACAGTTTCTACCACTCAAATATGATCTCCCAGATAACCCCACTAAAATAGCCTAATGTTGTGTGTATATTTTATATTTTATCTAATTATTATAATTTTTTTATCATTTCAAACATTTTATATTTATTTCATTTTATATGAATACATTAATGGTAAATATAAACTATCTAGATAGAAGCAAATACAATGTGTTATGAATTATGATAAAAATTATTATACCCTTGATAGATTATTATCAAATCAAGATTTTCTGTTGCATGACTATGAAATTCCAAATGAAGATTATTTTTCTGATCCTATAATAACTATAAGGTTTTTAAATAAATATATCATTGAACCTGTAACTGGTGATCAGTAGGGAATAAACAGTCGGTATATTTTCTCCATGTATGTTTATTCAAGAGTTTCCCAGTTAGTTTAATTTATGTAAAATATATAGTTTTCTATTTTTTATTAGGTATATTTATAGAATTTGTAAGGGTTATGAAATGAAATATGTATATGGATTTTTGGACCCATAACCTATTTCCCCTATGGAGATGAGAATGAAAAAATCTAAAAGAATAGTTAAAATTGAAAAAAGTTTTCTCAAGAATAAAATTATTCAGTTCTAGATGTTTCTAATATTCAAGAATATAAAACATATATCCAATAAAATATTATATATATATTTTTAAATAACTGTTATCAATAACATTCCTTTTTATGTTAGTGTACATTGGTTGTTTAGTGTGTTTTTTCAAAGGGAGAAGAAACTTTACTGTCTGTGCTCTATCAATAGTGAAGTATGAGAAAATTTTAATAATTTGTTGCATAATAATGTTTGAAGTGTGTAATAAATTTTTATATTGTAATGAGTTTTATATTAATTATATAATTATAATTTTGAAATGGGTAAGGGAATTTCATTAATCTTTTCTTATGTCAGATGAATGAAATCATGAGCAATTTGAACCCTCAAGGTCTTATGATAGAAATAGACAAGAAAATATTTCTCTATGTCTTTCCAAGATAGGCCATCATTCTTCCTACCATCTTCCAGAATATCCATCCATTTCTTGGGAGGTCCATGAAGTATATACATATCAAGATTTACCCTTTTATAAGTTGGTGTATCAAGATTCCTGAAGGTTTTATGGACTGGGTTAATCAATTTCTCATCTTCCTGAGGTCACCCTTCCCTAGTAAAGATATGAAGATGCTGCAGTGATGACTCTCTTTTAAGCTCAGACATTGAACTAATTATATGATGTTTCTCCCTTTACAAGGACCACATGACCCTCAAGAATATTTCATATATATATATATAGCCATCTAGAACTACAAGATGTTCTGATTCAGTTGTGTTAGGATCATGCCGATTTCCACTCTCCTAATTCTCATGTCAAAGATGATGAGGATGAATTTTCACTAAAAAGAAAACAAACACCAACTAGAACTGGATAACAACATGGTTGGTCCCAAAAGGGACTACAACAGAAAACCACTAGCTCTTGGTCTATCTGGACATGACTTACAATTCATTGAGCATGACACAACAACATATTTTATTTATCTATTGAAAGAAATATCAAATAATTCATTTTAATAAACAAGTACACATCACATCCCATGTATATATTACCATATTTTGAATGACTATCAATATAACCTTATATACCTATTATGATTTATGTATTCTAATCTTATTATATATCGGGACACAATTACCAATACGAATAAACCCTAGCATCATTAAACAATATCCTCAAAATACATGTGAATTACCCATGGTAAAATAACACAAAAGTTTAAAAGAAAACTACATAAACAATAATCCCATCCCAAGGTAGTCATATTTTCCAAACACATGTGTTAGATACACACATGAACAAGATAATAACTATATACTAACACAACCTAGTCTCTTTTATTCCTTTAACCAAAAATTAAAGAATTTGAAAAGAAATAATTCTCACTTGATACCACTTTGTAACATCCCCTAGTATGGAACTCTCTCAAGTGGCCAGAAAGAGTGGTTTATGATATCTCAAGTGGGTCCCCATATTCAAGATACTTCCAAATAAAAGTGATGGTGTAAATAGTATAGCGGGGAGACTATACCTCCATATGTAAAGTGGAAGAGAAGTAAAAATGAATTAATAATAAAATAAAAATTATAAAATATATGACACAGTGGATGACTACAATAAAATCCAACAGAATAATCCATTAAATAATATATAAATAATTTAATGAAGTGTTTTAGTGTAACTAAATTTTATTATATAATAATAGAAGAAATGAGTAGTGAACTCTGATAAAATACACAAAGTCCATGTTCATGAACCCCATGTCAATCCCATATAGATATTAAAGCCCATCTTAAAACAAGAAATCAAGAGAAAAGTCATTTTTCCTTGTTCAAACCTGCATCCACGTAATCTACTCGAGTACAAAACAATAGGCCATGTAGAGTGTGGGTTTAAATAAGTAGGTCGAAGAAACCATATCTAAAAAAACCATCTTGATAATAATTTTATTCAATATATAGATAATTAGGCATATTAATTAATTTAATTGCTAATAAAATTCAACAACAAACTCTTATGGCTCTGAGCTGCATTATCACTCATGATGTCTTTCAACCATGCCAACCTCAACCATAAGACAAATGTAAAATAACCATATTCAAAATCATGTTAGAATTTCACTGAGCATGTCTTATGACCACTAATACTAAAACAGTATAACCATTATATATCAACAAAAATCAACCCATATCAAAAAAATATAAGCATTACAACATTTCGGTTCAAATCCTTATATGCATTACTATATGGGACTATGCATAACCCACTCTCTATAAGAAATACTACATTGATCCGGGATGAGCCCGCCCAATATCATCATTACAAACTATGAGTGTGCTTGTTCCATGTACAAGGCTAATATTTAAACATTACAGCATAGAACAAAATCCATTTCATAAAGAATTGATACACAATATCTCATCACCTTTCCAAATGGTTAATTATGAGGATTACAATTCATTCTTATTGTCCCATTTTCAATTTAATTCCCAATTGAGTATCAATAAACATGCTGCCACAATTTCTGTATTCCAAATAAAGAAATAAACATAGGTCACATGTCATGATTAACAATAATTATTTCATTTTCTTATTTAGTTATAATCATGGTTCATTCACCCAGTCAGATGCCCTAAGCAAGTTAAAAATCTATTTAAAACCAAAATAATTCATAGCATAATTACATTAATTTATTCAACTAGTTTGCAACACATAATGATAGTTCAACGAAAATTTTCCATAGGAATGAAAATTTTCAAAACAATTTGAAAATATTTTGAACTCATACCAATAATTGAAAATTACAAAATGATTCAAGAAGCCAAATACAATGAGGATTAAGGTTTATATCATCTAAGACAGGTTCTTAGATCAGTATTGATCATGATCATGACCAACAATGTAATGTAACAAGTTATTTAAATGAAATAGTTAGAGAACAAGGATGAGATGGAAGAAAACATACTAAAAAGAATTACTAAAGATTTATCTGAAAATTACGAACTCCACAATATATTTTATAAATATTAATAGCATAAATAATGTGATTGAGATGATAGGTGATGAGTTGAAGCTGAAACAATGATAATTCAAAAACAGAACATGTTTTAAATAGCATGTTAGTAATTTAAATAATGTGTAACATGGTTACATGTTGTGTTAATGTTTTTATTGTAATACACTAAAAATAACTGAACCTAAAATCAATATTATTAATGCCTCCAAATAATTATATTATATTTAAGAAAATTAGATGATGTGTATATTTTCGACAATTCATTTTCAGCCCATTTTCTACTCATGCAATTTAACCCAATTTTAATGTTTTTCAACCCTCCAAAAACAAATTAAACATATAACACATTTATTACTAGACTCCATTAATTCATTCAGAAATAAATACCAAAAAATCAACCAATTTTATCACGAAAATCTCTCATCATAGATTCCCTTTGTTCTTTCTAAAGAGTTTGTGCAGCCCAAGACTGTGTTTGTTTAAACAAAAGATTTTCACGATGAAACACAACCGAAATGAAAGAATAAAGAAAAACAAAAAAAATATTTGTACCTAGAATAAACTAGATATTACTTCTAAACCCAATACTCATACATCCATTTATATTTAAGTATTTTTTGTTAGGTATAAGAAAATATAATGTCAATAATTTTTCTCTATTTGTGTTATCTTATTCTCCTTAATAATAAATTGAAATTTTATTTAACTCCAAAACCATTAAAGTAATTACCAACCTATATACAAACATTTAAAAATAATTTGAGTTGTGTTATATGGACTCATGTGTGATCCATGATTTCATTAAGATAGAATATAGTGTAATGGGGTAAAAAATATCTCTATGTACAAATTTACCATCACCAAAAACTATATTATTATAAGAAATGAAATGTCATTTTCATAAAAAAATTGTCACATAATTGATGTAAAATAATGTGAAATGGAATAAAATATATAATTAATCTATAAAATAAATAATTAAAATGAAGAATAATTTTTTTCCTCTATGAATAGTGTGAAGAAATACACTGAAATCTAGTTTAACATCAATACATCATTATTCCAAATAGAATATATGATACTATATTTATTATGATGAAATATATTATTTTTAATATTTTATGATCAAACATGTCAATATAGATATATAGGTATGAATATTGATGTTAGTAAAATAGCATTCAAAATTATTTCCCTAAATTTCTCTAATTCATTCTCATGTGTTATTTATATAAGAATATAAAAATCATAGAAAATTATCAATAAGATAAAACATTGAATGATAATTCATAATAGAATAATTAAACATGTATGAGAAACATCACAATAAGAATAATAAACAAATTAAATATAAATTTTAGTCAAATATACATGATTTACCTATAATGAAATAATTTCATGTTCCTATATTTTATGGAGAATGAGAAATATTACTATTAATTTAATTGCAATACAATATATGATAATTACACCAAACATAATGGGTCTTCATATATTCATATTTTTTACATTTAGTAATGATCACCATCAACAAAAAATCATTATAATTCTAATTTATTACTATCAATCAAAACCTTTCCTTTGAGACTATTGATCATTTCACACAGTTGAGGGTTAATTACATTCTGAAAATAATTTTATTTATAGGTGATTTTTAAATACAATATAAATAAAGTATTTCAATAAATCCTAAAAAAATTATTAATAAACCCATATATACAAAAAAAATCATTCAAAAATCATTCAATATTTTAAAAATACATAAATTAAGAATTATGTCATGTTACATGATAATTTTTTATAAATAGAAAATATATAATTTATCAATACAATTTTAAATATAATTTTTAGATTCTTCATAGAAGTTAATATTACTAAGACCACTTCTATTATGTGCTTCAAGGATTTTTAGGTCCTTATAAAATGACTGTGAATATGGTTGAGATTGTTATAATTACCTAAATAATGGTGTAAATATTAAGCTCTATGTAGAAATATTTTGAAAATAATAGAGTCTGTCATTCCATTCATACAATATATTATATGGGTTCTATGAATTTAATGTCCCATGGATACTAAATTATGTTTCATTTTTATAAATTTGTTGTGGTGAAATATATTGATCCTTTGAGATGTGATAAAGGTGTTTTATTTTGGGTAATCATTATTCATATTAAAGGTAAAGTGGTATGTTTTTTAAATAATTGTTATCTTGGGATCACATGTATTTTAAAGAATCCATTGGATTGTCCCATTTCCATTATTTTTTCGTGGACTTTTTTATGTAAAACATTGTGTATTAATTTTTAGGACATATATATGTAAATGAATATTGGATTTCAATGATTATAATGTTAAAATCAAACTATATTTTATGGTCTTATATAGTTTTTAAATGGACTAATTTGTTTGTTTTCATCATTTTATATGTCTCTTACTAATATATTTTTTCTGTCCCACTTTTTCATATGTTTTTAACAATATTTATGGATGACTATTATCAACAGTAAAGCCAAGAAAAAATCATGAATATTTTTCTTGAAAATGAAACACATTTCATATAAAATGTACAATAATATGAAAAAATGGATCATGAATGGATGTGTCCACTTTTTAATTTATGATTCCATTATATAATATTTTTGACCTAAATCTATAATCATCTAAAACATAACTATCCTTGAAATGAAAGAAAATTGATCCGTGACTTAAAACCCAAAATTGTGCTATGTTTTATGATTGGTTAATTATAGTTAGTATCAAATTAATGGTTTAGAAAATATAATAGGATATCATTATATATGTAGGTATAGTTAATAGATTTTATTTTTTGGATATAAAGATACAACATTTGAAGATTTCCATTTTGCTTCATCTTATCTATAATTATTAAAAAAAATCGAAGATGAAATAAGGAAGCTAAAGTAGAAAATTACTAACATAACAATATAATTAAAAACTAGTAACCTATAATGGTTGGTATTGGATGAAAATAATTTTTTTCATCTGGAAAGATCAGTTTTTAGGCTATATAGGGTGTTGGTATCCTTGAAATACATAGAGAGCACTTTCACTATTGGGGAACATGTATATGGTAGAGAATCTTTTGAAACAATTCCCTGACACAATCAATCAATTTTATAATATTTTGATACATAATTGATGGGTTAAATCCATATAAACGATATACTTTATCATGAGTTGTTTTTGGAATAAAGGTTTACCTATCTCTAATTAACCTTTTTAAGGGGAAACTAATTAGTGGTGGTCAATTGTTATGAATATCATATAAAGAGTGAGTGTTGATGGCTTGGAATGGGATTAATTTAACAATATTATCCTAGAGTTATATTTTCCAAATTATATATGAAATTATGTGTGAAATAAATTAATAGATTTCAGGTTGAAGGAGGAATATTTAGTAGACAAGTATGTAGAAAACTTCACCCATTGTGAATTTTACAAGTAAAATTTTATTCAGAATCGTGATCATAAAATTTAATTTTTTTGACTCATGTTCAAATCAATCTTACCAAATAGTGTTTTCTTCTAGTGAATTAAAATGTTACAAGAATTGTTTTATGTATTTAGAAGGTAGAAATAGAGTTTCATATTAAACATATGTTCTACGAATATAAAAAAAGGGTTATAGGTAGTTGGTAATGGGGAAACACCCATTGGATAAATCCGAGGGTCAGAAAATAATGTTTCCATCTTATGGTTTATGTTGTAAAAACCACCTCGGTGAATTTATTTTGAATTTTTGGAAGTTTTATTGATGTGGAATGTTTGGACCCGAGGGTAATGTATATAAAGGAAATGATTCAAAAAATATTTATTTTTTTAAATTAATATGATTTATTTTTAATGTGACGGGACATTATATGAATACTTATCTAATGAATTTAGTAATGGATGGAAGTCAACAAGATCACAATAAAGGAGATGTGGTTAAATCCTCTGTGACTACATCAGTTGATGTTGGAATATCCCATGATGTATGGTTAAATACATTACATTTTTATTAATATTATCTCAATGTTGTGTATTATTTAAAATCTACACATTCATTCATTTTTAACAAATGGTATGACAATTAAAAATTTCACCTCTAGAAAAAATGATAGAAGTAATTTAAAAAAAATCAGTTAAGTATTAAGATGATAAAAAAATATAATAGTCTTACTATTATCACATGTGGATGGGTATTACCTTTAATCATTTTACTCTTATACCTTTTAGTGTTTGATGTTATAATTCACACGAATT
The DNA here is from genome assembly GCA_963277665.1 of Viscum album. NCBI lineage: Eukaryota > Viridiplantae > Streptophyta > Magnoliopsida > Santalales > Viscaceae > Viscum > Viscum album. The sequence goes on from OY728159.1 coordinate 1,226,520,445, forward strand.
GGCCTTTTTGTTTATCATCCTATGATAAATTTTAAATATAACAATTTTTAATAGAATTTGATTCATTTTTTATAGGGGAATTAATTCAAAGCATTTATAAAATGGCCTTATGATGAGCATATTATTAACTATATAATTAATTATAATATTTCAAATATTATTAATGAAATAGAAAATTTTCATATTGGATATATTCTTATAGAAAATGATTACATAAAATAATTTCAAAACTAATTGTATAGTATTATAATCAAATGATAGATTTAATGTAATATTGAATCTATATACATACAAAAGAATGCTTTTTTCTACCATGTGTAACCTTCTCAGGGCCTCCCTTCGACACCATGTTTCTATCCTACTTTATTCATTCCAATTATCCAGCCTCCCCATTGCCGCTTCCGTATCACAAATCTTTGATTCCCACTACTCCACCATTAATCCATCCCCGAAGTCCGCCACCTTTCAGCTTCGTCGGTCTTCCCAAACTAGGGTTGTCACTGATTCTCCAACCAATCATCAGGCCTCCCCATCACGAGCTCTGTCTCCCCAGTCTATGGTCTCCACTTATCCTCTAATATTACTTCCCTGTGTCACTCCCCATCGCGACTTCTGTCTTCTCAATCTCTGGTTTCCACTGGTCCTCCATTATTCCATCCTCATGATCCACAACATTCAGCTTATTCGATCTGCGTAAACAAGGGTTTCCACTACATTTCTAATTCCTGAATTCACCCCCTTCAGACACCCCAATCTAGGGTTTCCTCTGGTTATCCATTCGGTCTATCGAGTCAAGATTCTCTATTCGGTATTTACATTCTAGGGATTCAACTCCTTCATGATCAACAACCACCTACTCATTCTCTGTTTTCCTCAACCAACTATACTCTTCTATCCCACATGCGAGTACCCTCATATTCTCCTTCAGTTCACCTCCCTTAATCCATTCCATTTCTATCTGTAGAGAGAAACATTATTTTCAGTGATTGACAACCTCTTGGAGGACCACCTAAGCATCACCCATACACTATTCAGACAAACTACAGAGCAACATCTCCCCAATAGGCATATTCTCCTACTATTTATCAATTCCAATCCCTTTTCTGCATCTTTGATTGTTTGCAGTTTTTCAAAAAGTAATGAAATATTCATACTAATATTTCCTATTTCAATACTTCAAGTACACATGTTTAATCTACTCGGCCTTTATTTATTAACCACTCACTATTAGTCATGTTTACATTCAATTCATCATAGTATGTAATTGTAACTTGTATCATTCAAACATACAAGTCTAGCAGTGATGTTCCTTATGATTTAATAGAGATTACATTACAGTCAGCACAATATTCAGTGATTACATTATCATTATAATGATTGACTGTCTTTAGAATATATATTGTCTATACTCTAATCATAGTACTGAAATCCATGGTTCTATTATATTACTTTACTATTAAAAAAAGATATAGAATATAAACATGAATTTCCCATCTAGATCTAGAGACAAAACATTTCAAAGAAGACTACTACGACAACAACTTCAATCAGTTTATATTATTTCTATTCTACAGTATTGATATTGTTCTATTACTTATCAATAAGAGTCTTATATATTTTCTATAATTTCAATTATATAGGAAGAAAATATCTGGAAAACATTGCAGAAACTGAAGCCATTACACTAACAGGAAGAACTCCAACAAGAACAGGTATGGATTTGATATCTCTACCCAGTAATGGTAAGTTCAATTTGAAAAGTCCATTATTTTTTCTTTGGGTACCATATTGCAAAAGAAAATATCATAACTCTGTAATATATTATCTCCCTTCCTTCCAATGTTTATTTTTACTTTAATGACACTTTTACGATAATAAAAACTATTGGAAAATATTGTACAGGTGAAGTGGTCACACCAGCTAATAGTATAGAATGACATTGATGCATTGCATTATCGCCTATATCAACTAATGGTTAGTTTCATTTACAATCTCAAATATAATTACATTGATTTCATACATAAAAGTAGATAACCACGTATTCCTATAATTTCTCATCTCACTATTTCACTATCCCTCAATACTTTTGAATTTTTCAACAATATCTATAGGATCAATCAAGGGAAGACAATGAATGAATACCATTTTACAACATAGTCTTTCATTCTATGAGCATGTTGTCATTGATCTTATTTTACCTGTATGGTTTATATGTTATACTTATATTTAACGAATTCCTATTCCATTATTATTCTTATAAGGTATTAATAAGAATGATCATATATTTAATGAGTTAGTCATTGCCTCCTCATCATTGTAAGAAAAAACTAGTCAAGGGAAAAATTTCTTCTCTGTCAGTGCAATATAGATTCTTAGGCATGTAACTACTATGATGAACAGTTCTCCATATAATATTATTAGAAACTACAAACATTTTTCTTCCAAGGCATGTTATAAAATCCAACAATCATATCAGGTTTCTCTTCTATATATCTCTCTCTATATATATACACTTTATAATATTTAATAAAATTGATAAATATGATGTTATTCTAATTAGGGAGTAATAAGCATGCAGGTTCTACCCAACCGCCCGAGGAACAACATTCAATGAATCATACCTTGACGAAAACTACTCCTAAAAGAAACTCAATCATAGATCATCTATCCAACTTCATAGGCTTGTCAACACGGACATTATATTTTTAACAGTGAACTGTTTTACTATTTATTTTTTATTACAAAAAAAAAATAACAAAAAACTTGAAGTTGAATGCTGCAGATACATCACTACAACATGAAACAACTGAACATACAGGTTATTTGTATTTACTCAACTGTTATATTACTATATTTACTATGCATACAAATTTTTTTGACTATTATTTCTTTCCCAAATAACATCAAAAACATTCTTCTTCTGTTCCCTCAACACATTCATATTTTTTAGACCATTCTGTTATTTTTCAGTAGTCGGTTAAACATCTATTATTTGCTAAATTCGTTTCAATTCATTTTTTCAGACAAATATGGATTAGAATTTTGTATTCAACTGGTTAGCCATAAAATTATCATTTCACTGAATGTTTGATTTGTTATTTTTATAGTAGAGGAACATGATTATTTATCCTAAATTCATTTCTATATATGTTTCTCCTTTCACTTCCAGACATTTCGTAAAGGAGAACTTTATTTTCATTATATGATCTCAATAAGTGAATCTACATCTATTTGGGTTCAGGTATGATCAAAGAGATTTTCCTTCAACATTTTAACTATAATTTTCATTATTATGGAATTTATTTGTGTAATTTTATATGTTCCAATTTAATATCTTTATTCATTTGTTAGATTAAAGTTTTTTCAAATATATATTTATTTGCTAATGCTTTCTGAAAAAATCAGATGTCACTTACCATATGTATTACACTATATATACTAATTTATGTATTGTGGTAATTTTATATTTCTATATTTTGAATATTATTGTTTCTTACATTTTCTAATAGATTTTATGTATAGACTCATATAATAGTTACAATGTTTTAATGACTTTATTAAATTAGTACATCTCATACATATTATACTTTATTGGTTCAATAACATTGACCTCTAGTTTCAAATAAACCTTACATGTTTTAGTTAATACTATGTAATTTTTCAATAACTAGTTTCATATTTTTTATCTGACAGTTTTATTAGTAATCGATTTCATGTTTCCTTTCCATGAGATAAAATTTGTAGATCATAAAATGTTCATAACCTTTTTTCTTACAATTTTTATTAGTATCAAATAGTAGTATAATGAAACTATTCTCCTACTATACATTGTAATATATTATATATATTCTGCTGATCAGATTCTATTTTTATTATATTTTGGTCTGTTGTTACATGTGTATACCCCTATATTGATTGTATAATTCGGTTTTGACTTGATGAGTATTGTTTCTCATGCTCAATTATTTATGGGTTATATATTGGATAGAAACTGCTCAATTTTATATCCATATAGCTCATAACAGACATTTTATTTATAGTATCATGTAATTAATCCTTCACTAATGTGTCTATAGATTACACCATCTCCTTTAATGAAATGGTTGTGACTCAACAATCAAGAGGTCAAGAACTCCACTAACTATCAGCGGGAGGTGATTTAGGTGATGAGGTCTTTTGAAAAGATGATGGAGGATGCCATGAGTGAAATAAAGGATCATCAACTCATACAGATGAAGAACTCAAGGTCATAGCAGTGGGTGGGAGTAATGAGATAAGAGTTGGAGGCAGAGATTTTGAAGTACAATATCCTAGTAGATGGATGTAGGAATTGCCATAGTTTGTGGTTGGATTGAATCCAACAAGGTAGATAAAGTTGGATTAGTTGAAGGGTTAAAAAGTGGATAGTTAAAAATGGTAAAATATTATCCTGTTATAATTTTATATCCATAGGGTGATTCACTTGACCAGAAAACCACAGATGATCTCTTCATTGAATCATATTTCAAGGAAATACAAGTTCATTTAGAATCTTTTAGAGGATGGGATACTAGAGAAACTAAAAGTGGAATGAAATAAAATCTATGTAGTTAATATTTATGTTATAGAACAAGAATTATTTATGTCTTATAAAACTTCATTTTGTATTGGATAACATATTAGTCATAGGTTATCAGATTCTTCAAATAAGATAATGAAGTCAATTTATTTCAACAGCACCGCCCAAATTACCCAGCTTTCATTTCAATAGTGTTATGCACTTGAAACATAAAAATATCATATAGTGTATAAGTTCAGATACATGAATTACTTTTTAGAGCATGTATACAATAGATTACTATTTGAAAACCAGCAACCCATTTTCATTGGTTTTAGCATAGTAACAATATTTATATATTACATGCTAATTGTTTTGAAGGATCTGTAAATTACTACTGCCATTTTATATCAAATTTTATATTGAATGCTTCATGTGAAATATGTTGCAACAAAAAAACATGCAGACCAATTCTTTCATCTTGGGTACAATGACCGCCCTAACATGAAGCATCATCGAGCACTGTCGTTCATGAAGCTATTGCACCACAAATTGTTTTTTCTGGGATGTCTATGCCACATCAGTGGAGACCAATGGAGTATCAGTCTAGCAGCCTTTGGGTTTGGATCATGGAACTACATGCATGGTGCTCTGATGGTCAAGGTGATGTCATAACCATCACCTATACTTACTTTAGACTCACATAGAATTCTTATCCAGCCCATTTATTTCTTTATTATCAGTTACATGGAATTCCGTAAAACATTATATTATACTGATCATAATTTGAATTATCCATTCAATTCATATTTGTTTTTATGTAATTTATTTCTTCATCATGAATGTACAATATAAATTTCTATTCCTCATCAATTCACATAAATATTTACTAATATATTTTATGATTTCTCAATAATTTTCCTAACTTCTATTCCATTATTATGTACCACTCTAATTTTTTAAAAATATTAATTTACAGAGATTTAAGGTCTTTTAATATGAGTACTTAGAATTGTGGACTCATTTATTCCCATCAACATGATTTTCGTGATCAATAAATCAATTGTTATCAAGGGGATGAAAAATAACTTCCATATTGATGGATCATCCGACCCATTTTTTTCTTTAGATACTAATTCTATTTTAATGAAACCGCATGAAATAATTTCATGATTCCTTCTAATCTGCACATATTCATTATTGCAAGCCCATATAATCCTATTAAAACCCATAAACCAAGAAAATCTCACTAGCTTGCATTCCATAATTTATCTCAATCTTGCCTCTTTCCTCCTTATAATCCTCCACCTTCATCATTCATTTCATAACTGTCTTTGATACCTTCATCTCCCATTCCATCATGTTCCATCTCTTCTAGCATTAGTTTTAACTAAATTTTCTTTTTTCACATTATGTCCACTCACGTCATCATCATCATTTTATTTTATACATTATGTTTATTATTTTTTCTTGAAGGATGTAGAACCAGATGATTTCAAAAAAAAAATTGATAGTACCGTGCATTTTCATGGGTAGAGTACTAGTTAGTTTCCAATGTTTTGAATTTCTAAATACCAATTTACAGAATATAACAAGAAATACACTAGTAATTGAAAAATAATATTTGATATTTGATTCATAAAGGATTAATTCGTTCAGGAACCTCAATATGGGGTACACCATTTTTGTTTGAAAATAAATAAATATGGTTATGTAAGTCTTTTTATTTATTATATATCATTTTTGAACATCACAATTATGAATAAGTATATATTTCTACATATAAAGGATTTATTTAATTAGATCTATAGAGCTCCATTTTCATGTAGTTTAATATCATGTCTTGGTAACATCAGCTTAATATGAAGGTGAATGAAATTCTAAAGATGATGTCTCAAAAAAGGTATATTTATAATTATTTTATGGTTATCCATTTGGGATTATAAATTTTTAAAATATTTCTACGGACCTTATAAATAGAGTTTCCCATAACATATTTGATAAATTTGTGGAAATGTTTTTTAATATCATCCTAATATATTATAAATGTTAAGATGACAATGACTATAATTACATTATTTCTAAAATCATTAAATTATGTTAATTTAAATAGAAATGTAGAAAATGTGAATTTAGTAGGTGAAAAAAATATTTTATAAGACATATTATATATAAATATTGAGTAATTATTGATACACCAAAAATTATTAATTGATGAGATTGAACATGAACTATAAATGTCATAGTGATTTATAGTGTCCTTAGATTAGTGGGTTACAACTTATAGTTTATTAAAATAATTTCATAGTTCTATCTTCCACAATATTTTAAAACATTAATGTATTTATATTCATTTATATTAATAAATATTGTCAATTATTTCATGTAATTTAATGATGATTAGAAAATTCTACAATTTATGTCATGTATTCTAGAAATGGTGATTTTGTTATCTATAAGGATTATTTTTATGGGACGTGGTTGTGTTTGGATGCTTAATTATCAGGTAATTTCTTAATATTCATATCAATTTAAACCTCATGAGATAAATTATTTTACACATTATCATTCATTAGTTGTTATTTTTTTCATTAATAATTTTGAGGCATTATTTATATGAATCATTGTGGGAGATATACACTAATCATAAATGATTGATGTATAAAATAAGAAAGATGAGTTGATAATGAGGTTGGTGAGATGATTGGGAATGATTACGGATTATGACTGCATGATTCATTACAATCTTGGAAATTAAAATAGTGTATACGATGATTTAAGTTGAAATTATTAAAAAAAATTACTATTGTGTGTTTTGAATATAATACATTTATAGTGATATGAATAATTTTAGTCTAGTGGTTGAGAATGTAGGAAGACACATAGTATTATTTTATGTGAAAGTTATTTAATCATTGTCCAATTGGATTAATAAATATCATATGGGGTATATTATTATACATGAAAAGGTAGAAGTGGTTGGGGAAGATAAATCTCTTGAAATCCACTTTGAATATCAGAATGTTTTGGGATTTATAAAAATAGTATGTGTCTCTTATGACTTCCTATTGATTGATGAATAATTGAATGAATCTTATAGATCTCGGTTTAATATTCAACCAACCTACACTATGATGTATAGTGATTTTGTTGAAATTTTTGAGGGGACATAATAAAACTTGATACTACTAACACTACCCTAAAATGTTTGACAATGTATAATGTCAAAGTAGAAGAAAAAAATACTAATGGTGATGTTTAATCATGTTACGGAGATTTAATAGAAATTAGGGGATATATCCCTGGATTTAGTTCTTTGATTAGACTAGATGTCTCTAAGTAATAATGGGATATGCATTATTATAAGACATTTACCTAAATCCAAACATATTTTTATTTTTCAATATATTAGGTATTATGTTCATATTTTTAGAAATTATTATAAAAAATCATCAATTTTATTAAGGTCCATCATTTTATTTTTTATGACTACGATTTTAGGTTTATCTATAATACTAGGAAAAAATTGTAGAAGTCATTGTTTACTAAATTAAATTTTAGAATATCATTTCTTCCTCAATCTGAAGGTCCCCCACATAAAATTATTTGGATATTAGAATAAATTCTTTGAGCATGTTATATTGAATAAAAAGGATGTTGGTATTGAATATATCATTATATTAATTTATTTAATATAAAATATTTAATTCTTGTGTACATATGAAACATTTGTAGGAATTATAGGAAACTTTTGTAAGACTCCATCATGTTGGGATGAATCTTATAGAATACTGATACTACGAATTTATTTGGTAGAATAAATGGATGGGAGTGTGAATATGATTCAACAAAATATATATAAGTATTTGATAATATATACAATTAATAGATATATTTGTGGGAAATATCATTAATTCCAATTTGGAAATAAATTTTTTTGATGAATGTGTGTGATTTTTTTATTTTGGTAAAGAAGTAATGTTACGTTGAAATTTCATTAGTCTATCCTGAATTTTAGAGAATATTGGAATAGTTTTCTATTGATTGTACTTTTATATGAATATATCTATGATATGTGATATTTTTTATGTTTTACTGATATGGAAGTATGCACCATATTCATCTCATCTTTTGAGTCCTACTTTAGTTCAATATGAAGGGAACCTTTATAATGTGGAAGGACCAATTCTGAGTCTTGAATTTATTTAATATGTGTTTGAAATAAGAATTTTCACATAGTTATGTTTTTTTGATAAAACTATATAATTTAAGATAATATATGGCAATCTGAATATTTTAGAAAGGTATAATATGAAAACATGTTTAATTAATGAAGAAAATTTTTAGGACACAATTTTTAAAAGGGGGGAGAATGTAATATCCTAACTAATTGTTGTAATACATAAATTTAATACCTTTTAAATATTCACTAATTATATATTTTTGAGTTATACCAAATATATGAATATTAAGTAAATATTTAATAAATAGAGAACAATTTTATTCAAACTTAATTGAGTTTCATACATTGTATGATTTTATTCTGAAGATAAACTTTTGAATTATAGAATTTTAATTTGAAAAAATTAAATATATATTTGATTTCATCAAGTAAAACTCATATTATAGATATTTTTTGTAATTTTCTAAGTAGATTTATTTTTAGTTAATAGTGAAACAGTTAAATTTCTATAAAAAGGTAATTTATATTCTTTAAGTAACATTATATCAATGTCCAATTATGTTTTCAATTATATCCTAAACTAATATAAGTCCTAGTTTATTCATAATAATATAAATAATTACATAGTAATTAGTTTTATTTCAGAATATAATATTGGTAAATTTGTAGACTTTATAAAGCATTAGTCTACAATGGGTTCTCAATGCATATTATGAATTTCAATTTACATTATTTTCATACATTACATGAAACCGAATAATGAAAAATGGATTTCATAATTGGAATTATAAGGTTTAAATTTGTAAAATATGACCCTTTTATATTTTTTCAATATAAAATGTAAGCATTGTAAATTCTTGTAACATATAAAAAAGTAAAACAGGTAGAAGATCATTAAATCATTGAAATAATTTCTAAAATATTAAAAAACACTTATTTATTTTGGTGCATAATTTTTTTTGAACCATATAAATAATTGGTCAAAAATTGAGGAAATTTCCTGCCAATTTTATTACAATAAGGCCCCACTAATAGCACAGACACCCTGGCTTAACCTAGTCGTCGGGTATTTCATTACTCGGTAACACCGGTTGCTCGGAAAACATGTTGTCCCCTACCTAGGTCACATCCACATGAGCAAATGAGTCTTCTGTATAATTATTGTTCCCATAGGCCAATGAAAGTTCTTTCTAGTGTCCTTTTTCATCACTCACAAACACCGTGAGAAAAATCCCAAAAGGTAACCTATATTGATCACTTATCTAGGCTACACTTGATTATATGCAAGGTTCTAATTAAGAAGGATCCCAAAAATAAAGGTTCACGTTGGTGACATGACTCATATCACATAGAAATTTAAACTGTAATAATTGTCATGTGTTTCATTCAACCCCCCCCCCCCCCTAGAGCAGTATATCATCATTTTAGGCCCTACATCTCAGTATAAGAAGTGCACCAAATCTAAGGATATGTTCCTCATCTGATACCAATGTAACAACTAGTCCCTACTGAGAGTCCTAACACCCCTGATTATCATGACCATAGGGACTTATACTACAAGGTGCCACATGTTGCCCTTAGACCCATGGTCCCTTTTATGGGGCCCAACCATGTTCCTAATCAAATCATCTAATTGGTGATAATCCTCACAGACCAACACAAGTTCTTTATATTATGTTTTTCCTCGCCCACACGAACCCAATGAAACTTCCAAAAAGGTCAACCATCCTGATCACAACACCAGGGAAAACATGCTTAACTGTAGAGTTTTAATTAGACATTGTCCTTAAAATAAGTTTTTACCTCATTGACATCAATCATATCACATAGTCATTTAACCATTTAAATTCATGTGTGTTATCAAATACCTTTATTAAAATTAGTAATATGATTTTATGAAAAAAATAGAAATATAATGTGACTCTCTTTGTTTTATTATCTATGATATTTTTTTCATTTGGAGAAAGGGGTTATATTTGATTAAAAATGGTTGTGTGAAATAAAAAGGAAATCATACTTAAGTTAATTTATTTTTTATTCATTATTATTGAATAATTAGAGAAAAATCATACAAAGTGAATATAGAGTTATTGTCCATGTAATAGATAAATCAAATAGTTGACATTTATAAACATTAAAATTATTCAATTTTATATCAATTAATTTTTCATGAATGTTTTCGGTAAATATCACATATTAGGATTTTAAAAAATTATATCTTAATTCAACTTTTATGATGATCTAAATAATATAAAACAATGTAAGTATTCCCAGAAATGAATTTAATGGTGTATTATGTAAACAATATTTTTTTAAATGATTCAAAATTCAAAAATTATCATAATTATCCAATTTAATGGGACATGGTCAATCATATAATCTATTATACATTTATGTGTCACTTTTACTTTTAAATAATTTTTATTATATATTTTAGATTCAAATACATTAATATCATAGTAATAATTAGATGGGTCCACCGAGGGATTAAAAAAATTGATAAGGGGTAAAACATAACCAAAACATGTCAAAGTATAATTATATGAGTGAATTTAAGATCATTATAATAATAGATTATAATTATTTCAATTAATTTCCTCATTAACAAGAAAATTAATTTATATTAATTTATTAAATTATGTATTTCCAATGGTAACCCTCCCTTCACTTATAATAGTGCACCTCCTTTCCATCTGCCCACACAACTTTTGAAACCTATAGTTTATCCACTACTTACCCAAATAACATCCAAAAATACCTTTAAATTTCATAGAGGTCCTGTTCACCACAAAATTCAAATTGTAGATAAATTAAAGTGTATGGAAAAATATTATCATCAAAGAATGATAAAGCCATAACCGACCTATATCCTGTATATTTCTTTTTTACATCTTTTGAATATTATACCCTCATTATGAAATAATAAATTAATAACATTACAAATAATTTAATATAAATATGATTATGGTAAAACCATTTTCATCTCCTTTTAAATTCTAATGGAAATTAAAACTTAACCATTTTGTTTTTTTCCATTACTAACTACATGAGTCAATGTGTTTCATTTTTTATCACCATCACACAATGATGGATATTATAATGGATTTATTAATATATATATATACATGACAATCATGGTATAATTATCATTGTTGGGAGGTAATATTCCATCTATTATATTTCCTTTATATATATTAAAATGTTATAATGTAATTCATGTTAGTTGGGTTCTACCACCAATACAAGGTAATGAGATACAATTTTATTATTTAAATTTAATGGAAGGTAATAAAATTGTATTTAATGTGAAAAATAGGATATATATTTCATGATTAATACTATATAGATGATGGAATAGTGGCCCATTTTTTATAGTTGACCCATCCATGGAATTTTTGGATTAGAAATTTACTGTTGTGAAAACATTCAACATGAGCTTAAGAATTTGTGTAAATAAGAATAAAATGGTTAAAAAATAATAGTAATAATAAAAATAAAAACTATTATTAGTCAAGACAACAATTAAATCATTTTTATTATTTAATAAGATAAATCCTTCATGTGACATGTCAGAATTGATGTACGGTACAATTTAATTTAAAACCTTATTTTAAAGATTTCAAATGATTAATTTATAAATATTTTTCCTCTATATGTATATTCGTAAAATGATTTAATGCATTTTTTATTTTGAAATGAATAAATTACAATGGGAATTTAATTTCTCTTACGACAATCATCGAATAGATTTCATGAATAATATTTTTACAAATTTTATAAGGAATTTTTTGATATTCTTTACAAATAAGACATGGAATGTTATATTTTAATTTATATGACATCAATATATTTACAACTTTTAATAGTGTAATTTAATAAATGATTTTAGAAAAATAGTATATGTATATAAAAATATATTTCCTCCATATCTTTATTCAAGGTATTTTACTTTTCAAAATTTCACTATAATCAGTAGGGATGTATCAATATATGAATATGTTTTTCTCATGGGGGAAAAGGAATATTTTTATGAGTTTTATTGTGGAAATGAATGATTTTATATGTTTTATGCATGTTATAATCCTGAGGAATTGTGTATGATGAAGGTTGAGCATGATATAGAGGTCAAATATATTGGGTAATGATTATCTTCCTTAGAAAAATATGTTGGAGTTAACGGAGTAGGTTATTAAAATTATGAGTTTTTATATATTTAGCCAATATGACTTTTCTACATTTTATAATGATTTTACTAGAAAATTCTAATTAGATTATTTATGATAATGATATTTTATAAAGGAATTAACAAACTCTATAAGAATAAATATGTATGTTTTCTATTAATATGTTTTCATGGGTTCTCATGTTATCTATGAAACCCTACATATTATGATGTTGTATTTATGTTCTCTTATGAACGGTTTTATGTAATACAATTACCAGAAAAGATGATTTCATGTATAATTAACATATTATTTGGGCCTAATGTTTTTTATGAAATATGTAGACAACATTAAATTACCTTTTGGTTTTCAAATTGAATAACTTGTATGTTTTAATAATTATATATATAACATAAAAATATATTTATTTCCATCCCATACATTCTAATATATATCTTTGGGTTTTAGGATGAGTAGGATCAATGATGAATTCAGTTTGAAAATCATGAAGATATGTCGTAAAAATAAAATATGTTTAGTTTTAAATGTTGGTTAACGTTTAAAAGTTAATACTAAGTGGAAGTGTCCAATTGTTAACATTTGGGATTATTATATTTGAGTTGTGACTTAATTATCAACAACTATATACCATAAATATTGTTAATATTTAATGAAATAAATTACAAAAATAGAAATTTATATTATGTAATATTTTGATAGAGTTTGTTTTTAAATATTCCCCATATTAATTTATTTTCAAATATATATAGGTTTATGGTTCTTAAATCACATAGATCATTGATACTCAACCCTCACATGGTATCAAATCATGAATCATGAAACATAAACTTCTATTTCATTCACTATTATAGATCAACATAAATGCCTTAAGCTATAATTGTAGAATATCAAAAGAAACTATTTTTAAACTCACTTCAATAATAAATAATAACTTAAAAAATTTCCATAATACAATAGGTTACTTTCAGTATATTCGTACATCAACCTCAATATACTAGGTCTCGTCCTGTATCGGCTGGGTTTAATTAACACCCATAATAAAACAAATGACCAGACTCTAATAAAATTCATGATGTGATCCACAGTATATATCAGATTCAACTAAATGGATGAAACAACCTATATCTAAACCTCATAGGGATAAAAGGAATGTGATGGGTATGAATAGATACATTTCCTTTGAGATTGATTGAATACTTCGAACAATGATCGGTACCTATGAGATAACTGCAATAGATAAGATATCTTCCCAACTCCCTCCTGATTCTTGAATAGCTGTCATATCAAATTTCTTCATACCTAGTATTCTAATAATCCTTTATCCAAGCCTCATTGAAAAATAAAAAATACATGATCCCTGATCGAAAAATCTAGAGGTTGTCTACATCAATAAGAAAGTGTTTTTTTTAAGAATGCACACTAACCGTCCTCTACCAAATCATCTAAACCTACTGTATGGTATCCTAATACGATGGAATACTAGAATAACTACCTCTCCTCACTCTAAAAAATAATGGTATGATTAACATGGCCCATCATATAAATCATAATAATGCACCACATGTATAGTATGATGAATTCTATTATTATAGGTGAATTCAACCAAGGGTATATACCCCTCCCAAGATCACCCATAATCCATGTATCATGCCTGAATCATGTCCTCGATCACTTGAATTGTAAAATCTCATAGTCCATATGTTTGATGGTGGTATTATATGCTCAGAAGAATCTGTGTACCCAGACCCCTCTACAATGTCTTACAGAAATGAGCAGTAAAATCAACATCACTATCTAAAAAGTATTATGTGTAGGACCCAATGATGTTATAATATCGAACATATATAAAAACTTCCATGTTCATCAACACTAATGGTTTCCTTTATGGAAAGGAAATGTGCATCATTCAAGATCCTATAAAAATAACCCAAAAAATAATGTTTACCTTGCGGAGAACTTGGTAATCCTTTTAAGAAATTAATCATAACATTAATACAGATCCACTCAGGGATGGGTAACTACCCTAATTTTCCATTTGCTCACTAGTGGTCCACATTCTCATACTAATGGGTGTAACACCTCCTAAAAAAATTCAACTATGTATATTGGCATACCCTACCACCACAATTTTTTATTTAATTCGTGATAAATATTTGTGATTCTGGGGTTCATTTCCCATGTTGGAGCATGAATGTCCCACATCATCTCTTCATTAATATCTGATGAAAACAATACATGACAATATATACACAAGATATCATCATCGCTTATGGTCCAGCATGGTGGTGGTTCCTCACCTGCCAAACTCTCTCATTCGACTTGCCCTTATGAGTATGATTGACACCTCATGATTACCCCATCCAAAAGTATATAGGTCACAAATATGGATTAAAGAATAATCTATTCCTATCTATCATGATCATCCATGTGAATATCAGAGAACCAATCAGTGGTCTTCAAATCATTTCTAGATTAATGAACTACCTTTATCTTAGTCCCCCAACTCAGTTCATCATCCACAACATTTACATTACCTAGAATGTACAAAAACGTGAAATCATATTATTTTAGGTATTCAACCCACATTTCTTATCTCATATTCATAAATTTCTATGTAAATATATAGTTGATTCTTTTGTGGTGCACATAAACCCCATAAATCTATATAGATATGTAATTTTTACAATGATGTAAAGTATAAACAACTTCATGTAATAAAAGATTCTATATCAGAGAGTTCCACTTGTGTTTCCTCAAACAATGTGTCTTGTATGCCATGACATGATCTACCTACATAGGAACATATACTATCATGATACCTAATACTTCATAGTAAATAGTGTAACACAATCCAATTTCTTGAAAAATTCGTATAGATGCTGAACTCAGTGTCCCTTCAATAACCTTAGATTCTGTCTCATAAAAATTTGACATTAAAAACTTCTCACACTTCTTATTCAAGTTCATAAGAAGAGAAACTAGGTGTTATATTTCTTGTATGAAAATCATGTAGTAGCCAAATATCCTTATAAATCACGAATCCTCAAAGGCATTCATGGACATCTCTTTGGATACTACTACCATCACCTCCACTAGGTTAATCGATACTCTTGTATCTATTATAATGTGACCCAATAATTGAATCTAATCCATACATATGGGGAAATTTTTTATTTCAACATATAATTGATGTTAGTTTAGTGTATCCAATACAATGTAATTTTTTACCTGGTAATGTTGGTTGTGAGAATACACCATGATATCACCCACAAATACTATGAAAAAGAATACAAGTAATGATGGACTTATTTTTTCATCGATCCCACTATGAATTCTAGAAAATTTGTGAGACCTATGGTCATAACAAAGAGTTAAGTTTGACCACACCAATGAAAAAATGTTTTGTGGGGAATATATGATTTTATTACACACACATGATGATAACTGGATCCCATATTAATTTTTTAGAAGGCCTGAGCTCATCGAAGATGATAAAAAAAAGGTTATCTATTCATTATGGAGGATACATGTTCTTAACCTATATCAGGTTCTTCTTTTGAAAATCCACACATATCCTTAATCTAATGTTCTCCTTTTAAAAAAGGAATAATGAACCCCAAAGATATGTACTAGTTCAGACAGACCTCTTCACCTCTAAATCAACTTTCACCCACTTAAGATCCATCAACTTTATAGTATCCATCCAATAATGTGGAATGGAAACTAGTGCAACTCTTGACAGAAGAATGATTAAGAAATATACCACTCTCACTGGTGGTAATCTTAAAACTTAATCTATGGAAATGACCCTAAAATGATCAACTATTGGAAGGAAATATTCTTGATGTGTTCCCTATTCATCTAGGAATAAACTCACAATCAAGGATATCATCCCCCCGACCCATGATTCATGGCTCTATCTTAACACTCCTATTCATCCCATTCACCACTATAAATAAAATATAATCCTTTATAGTTATGTAATGGTCACCCTTTGGTGATATTAATCAATTAACAAATAAAATAACCTACTATTTCATCAGGAGAATGATGTAAACTCACGTAATCTCAATGAAATAGATGCACCACTTAAAGTGAAAGCCACTGATATTTAGGGGTACTCCATATATTAATGTGAATCATTAGCTTAGATCCTTAATTGAGAATCAAGAATCATAATGCTATTAGAATTATTGATATTGAGCCCAAGGGTCTTCTTAAAGGGAAAAAATATAAATCTATGAGAAACCCTTGAGAAAAGAATAGTAGATTCTAAAGTAGAGGATACTGGAATAATACCTCTCACAGTTGAATATTTGGGATCTTGTTCCTCAAAGGAAAAATGTACTATGTATATATATCTTGATGAACAACCTTGTGATTCCACATGGATACCCTAAAGAGATATTCTGTACTATTACAATAAATGTGAGTTCTAATACCCTTGAACATAACCACCCCCATTGCTAATAAGCTAGATGAAATTTAGCTCCCTCCCCGACGAGATAGTGTTATCACCCTCATGAACAAGTTGTCAGTGAACACCCCCTCTAACTATATTTTTGGGGAAATGTTCTAAAAAAGTTCTCTAGATGACCTATCTTACAACATGATCTACACTTGAACGGCTCCCGTATATAATATTGCCTCCAATATCATCGTATATTGCTCTGGTATCACCTGAACTAGCTTCCCAAGTATTTTCTCTAACAAATAACATAACTATTTAGATTATATAAAAAACACTTACAACTATTGGTCAATGGTGTATGAGATCTAGACACCAAACCTCCCATGTTCCCTGATGTAGCCTCTCTCAAGTTATTCTCTATGATAATATTTTAAATCATTATTCAAAAAATGGAAGTCAGCCAAAATACCTTGACCTATGGTCAAATTTCAAACCCAATCCCATATTTTAATATACTTTATTAAGATTACTCTTCATCCATCATAATAGCTATGAAGCACCAGAGCTCAGAAAAATGGGTCAAATAATCCAATAATGATAAAATGTCCAACTCTAGGATCCTGAACACTCAGGCTCTATCAACCCTCAACATATCAAGATTGAAATAGTCATATTATTCTGTAGGAAAATCTATCTCTGACATATTTCTATGATGATATGTAAAATTAATAACATACCATTGTCTCCTAAAAGAATCACACAACATATAGGTTTTTATCTTTACCATATTTTTAAGAGACATATATATATTCTAGAATATAGTTAGAAAGGCCTATATCCATGACTTCTCCTCATATGGTTCTCAATCCCTTAAAAAATGGGCAGAAGCTTCTGATAGTAGTTACGCCTAACCTCTACCATATTCGTGCTCAATTGTGGTGCTCCCTGAGTGGTCGGAATAATCCAAAATAGCCGAATATAGAATTTTTCCACAACACATGTGTCTAGAATTAATACTTGTTCCCAATCCAGCACAACTATAGGGTCCAATGGATGCCAATGGCCCACTACTACTGAAGCATGATCATTGCCACCCTCTTTGTGTGTGACTGGATGACTTCATAGTGGTATACTTATGAAAATTATAAATGAAAACCCCTAATAATGATTAATTATTATCTGTCATGGATCACAATAAAAGATATATAAATAATATTGGTATAATATTTCCCTTATAAGAACACACCCTCTGTTTTCTCCTCAAGTTAGGTCTCGGTGATGTAAAATTCATATATGAAAAATAGATACAACCTATAACCATATAATATGGCCATGTCTGGGTCTTCTTCAATACTATAAGAAATTCAATTTCTAATTTATTTTCATATAAATTTCCCATTTCAATTATTTCACCATTTTATCAAAATTAACGTCTAAATATTGAAACAATGGTCCACAAAATTTCCAATCAATAAGGTCTAATACACCTCCTGAATCCAAACATGGAATCCATTTAATTGAAAAAATTAACACATTATAGAATAAATTTCACAATATAAGTTATATATTTCACGAAACCAATAGCAACATCATGAGAAATGTACTGAAACCTATAGGGCATGGAATAGTTCATGACATGTAATTTTTATAAAGTGCCTAAAATGATGCATGAGATGGAATGGTCACATTTTATTAGGTTACAATAAATTAAAACCCATAATCATATAAATAATAACATCACAAATCAATTTCATCATAGAAAAATTGAATCAAATCAACTCTGATACTTAAAATAAAAAAAATCATTCGAGGTAATTTTAATTTTTCATATATGCATGATAGATATTTCACAGAAACACTCATTACCAAATGCATGTTCCATACTATTCCAATTATATTTTCTAAAAATAATAATAAAACTACAAAATAAATCCCTCTTAAAATAATGTGTAATTTCTTGGACCCGGATGACACTCAACAATTCCTAGAGTCTGGTTGTCTTGATGGCCCCAAGGGAGTCTCGAGAAGTTCTGGAGGTCATCAACTAGCTATGAGGGACTAGGTGTTTTCATGGGTAGACAATTCCCTCATCAAAAGAGAGTACGGAGGTATAATATAAATAACATATAAGTACTAGAATTAGTAAAACATATAGGAAATAGGTAATCAACTTTAATAGATAAGAAATCCAAAGAGGAAAATCGCATATGGTGATAATGAAATAATTATCTACAATGTGAAAAAATATTTACAAATTTGTGTAATGGAATACATGATTAAAAATAAGTAATCCCAAAACTATCATTGAAGGAATCACAAGACACATCGTAGTCATGCACATCCATTATCCCATCTTGTGATAAAGAACATATTTTATGGTTCTTTCCCTTGGACATAACTATAATAATATAGTCTTTTCAGGAAACCATGGTATCCCAAATAGGGTCCAAGTCTAATCATAGTAGGAATTCCCTGGAGGCATATTACCCTCTAGTTAGTGAAAATATATAAAAACAATAGTGCATGTAGTTATTTAATATAAAATGAATGAATGAATGCAAACATCCAATAATGTAAAGCTTCTCATTTGATAACCAATTCATATACTCAATTTTATTTAAAAACATGACTCCAAAATAGTATCATAGATGGTGTCATTTTTTGTCAAAATCATTTAACTAATAAATATAATTTTAATATTATGTCATGGAACATATAATGTTTCACATAACCCCTGTAATTATATGATCAAAATATTCCTAATTAGGCCATCGATAAATTGTATGGAAAAGACCAAATCCAATATTGGTCTTGGTTTATAAGACACTACTATATATACTATTCTATTCATTAATCAATTATGAAACCGAGCCCCTACATTGAATTCATAATTCTGAATCTAGGTATCACTTTTGGTATAATATAATCCAACACCCTACAATATCATCCATGAAATTCCTCAGAATAACCTATGTATCCCACTATATATGGTACAAGTTTACCTTCATTATAATATATCATTATCAGTTGACTATGATAACACATGTATCACCCATGGATTATATGATTAAATTCCCCCTAAGTTTGGCCTTGGAAATAAAAATGGAATTCCATTTATCACATAACTTATAATATTTACCCCTTATGATTCTATAATTTTCCATCCATGTAGTAGTTGGTAATATAACTGTCAATCCTTTGAGTATATCCTTGGAATTCCTCTAGGACTTCCAAGTATTACTCGAGTATAATAATTTTATATGAAAATTGAATCAATTCATGGCTTTAATATATAATCTAATGTGTCACCCAAAGAATTTATTCATTATTTTAATCAATTACATTAAATAAATCTCATTTAATCAATTTCATTTAAACATGTGGAAGCCATCTTAAAAAAAATTCAATTCAGACTAACCTAAGATGTTTACTCATGTCATGAGATAATCATAATAGGATTACCTCTCAATTATTCACATGGGAAAATCCTTATAAAGAAATTTAAATGTCTAAAATCGATTATATTTAAGAGGATAAGGGAATGTCTATCCATCCCTTCTGATTAAAAAACTAAATTACCATTTCTATCACAATTCAACTCCTATTTAAATTTATAAGCCAACTTATGGAATGAATATATGATTCAGATAACATGTCGGTTCATAATTAAATTCAAGAACACCCATGTTGGTCCAAAACATGTTCAACTCAACCAATGGATGGTTCTAAATCATGGTCCATAATGTATTAACATTCATTAATGGTTTTATTAATAAAATAGTACATGACAATCAATTTCATTCAAGTACATAAAATATATTTCAAGCCTATTGCTATGAATATTAGTCACACGAAACAATTACATATATTAACATATCAAAATTAAAAAAATGGAACCTGACAACATAATGTACATCTATAATGAATAGTTTATCTAGTAATATCTCTTGATTGGACTATGTTATAGAGAAAAGTTTTTAACGAGTGATGAACTGAAAAATATTCACTATTATCTTTATTTTAAATAGTACATCAAATATCAAACCTAACAAAGAACAAAAAAAAGAAATTGAGAACTCACCGATTTAGATCTAAATAGATACATAATTCCTCATTCAGAGATCAGACAGAGAGGTTCCCTCAATTCTCAATATAAGTGTTAAAGGAGGATATCTCAGGCCAAGTCTATATAATGTGATGAGAATGAGTGAATTAGGGTTGAAATATATTTAATTATTGGAAAATATAAATTTCCCAAGAATTTTATGGTCACACAGTTAGGCTATATGGTTGAAAAAACATGGGCCAAACATACACCATTTGTTGTAGGAAAGGGGAACCCCACAATATTTTCACGCATGGTTTTACTAAGATTGTGTAAACCATGTCTTTTCCAACTAGAAAAATTTTAGACATAGCCTTATGTTTGTGTACCACATTTCACATAGTTCCTCAGACTATATGACCTCCTCTATCCCACCTTCCATCTTAGAAGGTTTTGATGTAACAAAGTGGCCTTCCCCACACGGTTCATACTAACACTCTACTAAGAAAATTTGAACACAAATCTATTTTTCAGGATCCGAACAATCCTTGAACATCTACGATACCTTTATGACATAAAAAATAATTCATATTACGATATATCTTAACATTCAATCTAAAAATTGATTATAGTAATGTATTTCATACCTCATAAAAGACAAATTTCTTCCAACATGGATCAAATTTTCTAATGTCTAATGCACTAATCCCCACCATATATATATTCAATTATATTAACCTATGAGCACTAAACCATATTTATTTTTCAACCACATTAATTTTTCTCATCTCAAGCCATGATCACCCATATTATCATCCCTTTCCTAGATAGAGACCCCTGAGCCAACATGACCATGAGTTTCTCTAAACTACACTATTTTTGTAACATTTCATGGGATAATTTTCAATTTTTTCATCTCTTGATGAACCCACAAACATCAAATTCACTAGTTCGAAGCACAATGATTCACTAGGAATTACTACCATACACCATAACTCACCCACAAATTAATTATGAAATCCTTCCATGTATAGACCCTCTCTTTTCATATATTATCATTACATAACTTTTATTTAATACTTTAAACACCAAACAATCATGCACCCAAATTACATATTAGTATAATTCCATTCGAATCATGGAAACATAAACATCAGTATGCAAGTGAGCTATATTATATACCAATACATTCTTCATAACTAATACCCTTCCTTGTCACATAATATATAAAACATATCTCTATAACATGGGGATTGACACATAAAAATTGGTAATATCAGATGTATAGTAAGGGTATAAGAGGGAGAGATGTAATAGTACTAATGAGAATAAGTGTATGAGAACCTGATCATAAAATTAAAAAAAAATTCTACATATCATAGGATACTAAAAATGAGTCATGGAATAAATCTTAGCAGTTTATAATACTGGAATCATAAAGACATAATGAACAAAAATTGTGAAAAGAAAATATAGGTGTAAAATATTAATTTTTTACAAAATAGAAGAATATATAATGATTTCCATAGTTGTTATCGAATTGCTGAAGGAACCATATTAGTTAAAAAATATCATTCATAACCTAGGATCACACCCTATTCTAGCCCAGTATTACTGAACCGAGATCACTACATATTACCTCACTATAATACTAAACTGAGTTCATTTCCGCTTCTAACATTGTAATATTAATCTGAGTTCATCTCTAATTTCATCCATGTAAATATAATTTGATATAATTCATTACCCATAGCATTGGAGGGAGGTATGTGTATCAACCATCTCATAATTTTTTCATAAAAAAATATTCTAAAAGATCATTAAATATCACAAAATAACCCATGTGATGAATTGTGTATCATAAACATGTAATCATATCGTAACCCATGGAAAATGATACAGGTTTCAAAATAGTTTAATCAAAATAATTGCATGTGAAAGGGAAATAGATTTCATAAACATATAACCCATGAAATTGAAAAAAAAATTCATAAATACCATGATATTAATTATAACACATTAGATTAAATAATATGAATAGATCATTTAGATCATTTCTAAGGAAGGAATGTGTATCATTAATGAAATCCATATTATATGGAAAATAATTTTGAAATATCATTTAAAAAAAATGTGTTGATGAAAGTCTCATTTATTATTTGGAAAATGTATTTTAATTAATTGAACAATTTGAAAAAAAAACTCTTAGATAATACCCTGAAATTTTTTAAATAATATATGAATTAATTTTGAAAACATTTTTCCAGGAAAACATATATAATAAACCTCAAAAAATTTTGAATACATTTTTCAGTGAAAAAACATTGAAAAAGTTAAAAGAAATATTGAAAATGTTTTGAAAACCCTTTTGTTGAAATTAAATTGAAAACCTATAAATATATCATTAAAAAGTTTAAAACCAATTTAATTGACAATACTTAGAAAACATATATATAAATCGTGAAAACATTTTGATACCCATTTCATTTAAAATTACATTAAAAAATTATAATGAAATAAGTAAAAAAAAAATTAAACCATTTTGGTTAGAATTACTTTGAAAATTATAAAAAATAATTTAATCACTTTTGAAACAATTTCCTTGAAAAAAACATTAAAAACATATAAAAAATCATAAAAATGTTTTTAAATATTTTATACTTGAAAAATAATTTAATAAGCTTCAAAATGATTGGAAATCCATTTTCAATGAATGTTACTATTAAAACATATAATGAAATTTTGAAATTGTTTTGAAATCCATTTTATAAAACATGGTTTTTAAAAAACATAGCTTTCCAACTGAAGAGATAGTAAATTTGGTCCTTATTAAAAACCATTTCTTAACTATCTTATATACCAAATAGTGTAAAAAAGTTACCAAAGCATAAATATATTATTTATTTATATATGATAACAAAATTGATGATTTTTCTTGAGATATAGATCATAATATTATTAAAAGGAAACATATGTAGAAACAATTTGGAAAGTTGATGAGATTGTTTCAATAAACTCACATGACTTGGTAACGTGAGATCATACAATCCATTTGAGAAAATGAAATTACATGAATCATAAAATATAATTAAAATAATTATATTAATTAAATATCTTGTGAAATGGATTTATATACCCATCAAAAATATTATAGGTGGATAAAAAATATGATTCTGAATGAAGTAAAATCAAGAAATAACTATTTTACCAATTTGGAAACATTGGAACCATAAATACCATTATGTAAAGATAATAAAATGGATATTTAAATACCAAAAATTTTAATTATAATAATTATTGAATACATAAATGTTCTGTATAAACACTACATAAAAGGGATTGGAGGTGATTAATGCATTTATCTCATAGAAATAAAATGTGAGATGAAATACACTTACCTTATGTCTTGACTGTCCTCATAATAATTACAATCTCCAGTATAATATATATATATATATATATATATATATATATATTATAAAACTATCATAGAACCATAATCTTATATCTAGTACCTTTTATATTTTTATTATGACATTATATTACCTGCTTGTTAACAATCCAATGTTATGGTTTCACATTGGGAAACATTCGGTTTGTTCTTCACATGTGACTTAATTTGTTATATCTTTGGTTCTTATAAATATATAATGATTTCAAGAAATTACATCATTATATTAATATAAGTTTTATTCATTATATGTGTGTTATAATAATCTATATAATATAGAATTATTAAATTTAATACACTGTTCAAAGAGATGGTAAACTGTATATACGCATGAATGATGTTTTCATTTTTATTATCATGTAGAAATAAATATGGTAAATGAAATATGATTAAATATGGGAATATATATATATATATACAATTTTTATATTAGAAATATTATTTCGTATATGTCATATATGTTCACTGAACCCATCCTTAATACATTTCATATTGTGTGTGAATGAATCACATCGTTTTGATGGAGTGGTACGCTGTACTTCCTCAAATAAAATTATTGAATATACCCCAAATGGAAGGTATACATATATTTTTTGTATAAGTAAAAAAATAATATTAAATAAATATGAAATATTATATATAAAATATATTAATAGAGTGTTTATCATAATGTATACCTAGGGCAACGGTAAGTGAAAATGAACAATAAACGTTTTGTAAAGCGGTAGATCATCACACATATAAACAATTAGATTTTTAACAATTAGATGAAGGTCTGTGATATTGTAGGTGTAATGAATATCATAAAAATATCATAGTATATTTAATATACTTATGATTATATACAATCATAGAATAAATAGATTGGAGTGGGTGGGAAAAGGAAATAAAATATAGGAGTATGAGAGAAATGTTACCTCCAAACTGGGTAACTCCTTTTTGTTTGTGCCAAGAGGCTTTGATAAAAAAATTTATAACCATTGGGATTATTCTATATGGAAGGGAGGAATTTTTTAATGTTCATTAGAAAGATATAATCTAATACTAACTGGTTTGAGAGGTTTGAATAAGGGGTATAGTTCTTGACTTTTTAAAGTGGAGGGGGATTGAAACTTTTTTAAAAACAAAAAGATATTCCATAATAGGATTTATTGTTTTTCTAATGTGCCTAATTTTTTTTAAAAAATTGATTTATGTGAATTTATGGTCTATAAAAATCTACACCAAAAAAAATATTTATATTTTTATAATTTTTTCCCTCAACATATAATATTCAACAATTTTATTATTTTGGTTTTTATTAAATCATTTAGTATGAAAATATGTAATATAACAATTATGTTTAAAGTATTGTGAGATTTATTATATAATAATAATAAAAATATTTATAAATATGATACAAAATTTCCAAAATAATAATATAAATTGTTTTTGAAGCTAATTTTTAAAACAAATTATTATTACATGCAAAATGATGCTTAAACAAAGACCATGCTAACAATGATTGTAAAATATATGGTAAAATATAATAATTATAGAATTTAAATATTTATATTAATATACCATATTTATTTATTTTTAACCCTTAATAATCAAAAAGCAGAATAAATATTTTCTATTAATTTAAAATAAATTATTCGAATATAATTTATTGTAAAATAATTAATCATTTAATTTTGATTTGAAAATATCCAAATAATATTGTAATTAAAATAAATTAATTTTCAATATGTGTAAAATTATATATTAATCTTCACAAATAATTAATGTAGAAAAATTAATCAGTTCACTTCACTTCTAACATTTTATAACATTAGTTGTTATATTTGATTTTCAACAAAACAATCACTACATTGGTGTGTCGTAAACATTGTAAGTAACTAAATCATATATAATAATTATTGATATGTTATTATGATAAAAATAATCTATTTATTTTTCAAAGAATATGTATAACTTAAATTATTTCATTATTTACATATATCAATGGTTTATAAATGTTAAAGGTCAATAATGTTCTATTTTGGGACTTTTACTTACAAAAACATTTTTATTGAGAACTACCTTTTAATAATATCCCAAAAAACAATAAAATTCCAAAAAATAGGCTATATGGTATAATTATTAGTATCCGATTGATTGAAGAAAAATATACTACTCATTTTGTTCCTTATGATTATGGTTTAATCCTTAAATAAGATTAATATTACCTTAAGTAATAATAAATTTTTTATTCATGTTCACTAATATTTTTGAACAAAAATATAGTGTATATTATTAGAATAAATATATCATACTGATTACAACTCTATAAATAATTTTTTTGAATATTCAAATAATAGATGTGTGGAAAATAGTTTTAATGTTAATCACACAAACATAGTGAGAAAGAAGGTGTTTAATGTAATTTATTTGAAAAGTTTAATATGTAGTTATATCTAATGTTAATATAAAAATGATTTCAGTGATCTAATTTAGGTAAATATACTCACAATTTTTCTATTATGACATTAAAACCAAATTTAAAATATAATTTAACAATAATCAGTATTTATATTAAATGGGTTTTAACTAAATTACAATAATTTTTACAATTCACCCAAAAGAAATGTTTCAATAAAAAATAACAACAATTCACCCTAAGATAATTTCAAAATTATGAATTCAAATAAAAATATTATTTTATAAAATTAATTTTATATTATTATATAAAATTAATATTAATTTTGCTCAAAGTTTGACAAAAAAGTAGTTTTTTAGGAAATATTATTTTATATCATATAAATTCATTACCAGATATTATTTATTTCATTATAAATATTGTTTTTAAATTTAATAAATTATAATTTAGATATGAAAATTTGTTATTAGTATTCATATTACTATGTTTAACCAATATGTTATTATTATCCCATTTTGATAAATATAAAAATGATGTTTCATATAAGCTTATTATTGTGTATAATGCACACCAAGTTGTTGTTGTGAGTGGAACATGCGATGTTAGTTCCATGTGAAATGAATATTTTTCTTTGTGAGATAAAATACATCATTGAAAATTTATTCTTTATAAAAAAGGACCATATAAACAAGGTGGTAAAATTCTACCCCCCCAAAATTTAATTTCAAAATTGTAATTCATATATATTATGAAAGGCTTAATACTTTTATTTACCTTTAATAGAAACCCACATCATAAATGAAAACTAAAAATTCTATTACAAAAATAAGTCATAACCATAATAGTTACCCAGAGTAACACATAGTTAGCTTTCCACATAAGATAACATATTTGGCAAGTGAAAACGTTGATCTGGAAGAAAAATATGAATGTCATATATTGAAGGAGAGTGATAAAGAACTTGGTCAGGAGAAAGTCAGCTATCACCATAAATATAAAATTATTTAAGGGACCATATGATCAACTGTAAATAAAGGTACTATTATAAAAATTGCAATTTGATGATTATATTTCTTATAGTTGAATATTTTTCATGAAATTATATGCTTGAAAAACTTCAGGAAAACCTTAAGCTTTTTTTCCCTGATCCTCTTAATCTCTTTCTCTAAAAATATAGGAAAATTTTTTATTTTTTAAGCACTAATATATCATGAGATCCATGATATTCCATCCAATTTTTCATCAGTTCTCATCAAGAAAATGTTTTTGGGACATGTTATCTAATATTCATAAATTATAATGTGCTGAGATAATGATTTTATCTCAGAAACATCACTTGAATTTTAACATAATATCATCATAAATGGTCAGAATTATAACCCTTCCAAAATATGAAAATCCAAAACATTAGAATGAATTTCAGAAAACCATCTTAATATTGATCTCCCATATGTTAAAAATTATCACTTGTCACATTCCAATCATTTTAATACCCTCATCGCATATTCCCTGGGAACAATATAAATACCTAAATTACTATAAATCTATTTGGAAAACATACATGCGTCTTTATACAATAGATCACTAGATATATTCCTTAAATCAATGAGGTTTTAAATTTTGACATTTTTGATATTGAACACTTTTTCAATAATAATTTATAGGTCCTTAAAATCAAATTACTTAGTCATTCCAACACATCTTCATCTAAACATGCAATTTTAGGCACTAAATAAGGTTTACCTTCCTATAATAAAAAAACCACTTTTCAAAGAAATCAATTGTCTATATCTTAATCACCATTAAAAATTTATTTTTCAGTACATAATTAAAAATAAAACTAAAAAAACATATATTTCATGATCCTTATAAAATAATCTCTAGATTACAAAAAAAATTTATGTCATTCATCCAACATTATTATTAATCCATTACTAGGGATTCATCAAGTTATTCCATAATAATACATTCTGAGAATATGAAATACGAATCACTTATTGTGGTTACTCACCTAATTCTAATCATTATTCTTTAGTTTAATGAAAATTGTACTTTTTTAACATCATATACAATTCATAAGTCATTTTTGGCCCCTTTATCTTCCAAATTATTACCAATACCTAAACCATATACTTAATTTTACTTCTGAGATTTCCACTTTGAAAATCTACTATCATAATTCTGATACTTTCAAATTTTGAAATATTAAATACAATCCACATTCATTATAATGCTCTCTAATGACTAAAATAAGAATGAATTGTTTGAGAATCATTTATCTTAATGGGATAACATATAATCATAAAGAACTACTTATAGGATGAATTAACTATTTTAATTTATTATTTAGTATATGAAACCATAGGTTTTTCCATGTTTATTCATATTCAACCTATATTTAAATTCTTCATGATGGTTTATAATGAAAATTTTAATTCACAAAGAATATCCATATGGAGTGTTAGAGTATATGTGTAGCAAGTCTCGTTGTCATGTACCAGATTACCGATGTTTTATCTAAGATATCTTGTTAGAGTTGATACACATAATTGTGTATTTTTCAGACCAAAATCTGTTTCTCTAATCCAGAAATTGATGTATTGCTAAAAAACATGTCATTCTATCCTTTATGAAAATTCTTGTACATTTTAGTAAATGTCATCTCATCCTTATACTTATCCTTAATGACACCCCTAGATATTTCATTATAAATAACCCGAGGGATCTCACTATTATTTTCCATTAATATTTCTAAAGGTTAACCAAACCTTCACTATGATAAAAACTATAGATACCCAAGATTTTCAGATATTAAAATTACATTAATTTTGTATAATACATAAAACATTAAACAAACTTACACCCATAGACCGTATTTTTTTAGTGCCTTAGAAAACCAGGAAACAGAAACACTCATATTCAAGTAAGATAAATTATCTCACACTATGTGCTTCATGTCTAGCACCCTTCATATAAATGACATACATAATAAGTATCTTCCTAACCTAGGGAATGAAACATAAAAATTGGTAAGCTAAGATACTCATTAAGGGTAAACAAGGTAAACATCTAATAATATAAATGACAATGAGGGTATGATAAAGTCATTATAAAATTAGAATAATATAACATGATTATCGAAAGATCATAAACATGAATAATAGTATAATGTGGAGAAATTTTAAATATATGGATCATAAGGAAGTAACTAACATTATATATGAATGCAGAACATAGGAAAAAACATGGACTTGTGGAAGAGACAGTAGAATATTTAATTATTTTTATATCAGTCAAGGAATTACTACTAAGACCATATTTATGGACAAATTCCACTAATGAATTTGGTTCTCACCCCATTCTATCCCGGTATTATAGATCCTAGTTTACTTCTAATTACAGTACTATAATACTGAACAAAGTTCATATCTCTATCATGCCCTGTAATACTAAACTGAGTTCATCTATCATTCCTTACATGTCTATCTCATCTGATAAAAATATTTTCCGAATGAATTGTATGGAGATATTATTCCCACATATCTCATAATAATATCATTCATACATGTTCAACAAGATCATTAAAAATTATATCATATCAAATGAAATGAAATGGTTATCATAATCAAGTAATGATACCATAACCTTCCGACTAGGATATAGGTTTTATAATCATTTTATAAATGAAATAACCCATGAAATAGAAACAGATTTAAAAAATATATAACCCATGAGGGAGAAACAATTTTTATAGAGACTACGACATTAAGCATAACCCATTTAGATAAGAAACATGAATGAATCCATTAAATGACTTCCTAAAAAATAATGAGTGATTTCAACAGATGTCATCATAAATGGAAATTAATGTTGAAATATATTCAAAACATTTCTTCCAAAAAATATCTATTCTTATTATTTAAAATATTTTTAACTCATATAACAATTTAAAAATAATTTTCATAGCAAATAACTTAAAAACATGTATATAATAATGAAATTATTTCTAAAAACATTCTTCATTGAAAATGTATAGAATAATCTTCAAAATAGATTAAAAAAAATTTTATTTCAAAAAACATTGAATTATAAAAATGAAAGCATGATTTTTTTTGAAAACATATTCACTTAAACATATTTCAAAACTTCTGTGGAAATACTGAAACCATTTTGGAATCCATTACCATGAAAATACATTGAAATCTTCTAAATAAATCTTAATAACATTTTCAAAAAATTAATTGAACATTTCATTGAAAACATATACATAAATTATGAAAACAATTTACAAAATATTTTTTTGAGAAATAAATTTAAATTTTTTAATGAAATATTTAAAATGTTTTGAAAATAATTTATTTGATGAAAACCTTGAAAAATTACAATGAAATCCAAAAAATGTTTTGAAAACATTTTTACTTTAAAATTTATATAAGAAGATTTTAAATGTTTTAAACTCTATTTAAATTAAACAGAAAATTGAAAAAATAAAAATAAATAATGAAATTTTTTTGACAAGCTTTTTAGAAAACATGGTTTTAAAATAACACATTTACGATCGAAGAGAGGGTAATGTCAAGATTTCTTAAAAACACTTTCTTAACTAAATAATTTACCAAAGACTGGGAACATAGTTCCAATACTTTAATATCATATGAATAAGAATAGGGTAAGAAAATTTTCGAGTGTTATTAATATATGGATTATAATTATTCCTCAATGTATGCATCAACATAATCAATATTTAAAATTGATGAGATTGTTTCAATAAAATCATATAACTTGGAAAATTAAAGAAATAGTCTCCATGTAAGATAATAAATAATATAAATCATAAAATATCATTAAAATAAATATATTCATGATATAATATGTATATAATAATTATATATACCTCTATAATAATTTAGGTTCATAAAAAACATGAGTCCCAATGAAGGAAATTGAGAAAAAAACAATTTTACCGATTATGTTACTTTTGAAACATAAAAAAATTAAATAAAGTTCATAAAAATGATGTTATAATACACAGAAATTTAATTATAATATTAATTTAACTAATAAAAGGACATTTTACACACCACACAAAATGTATGTATGGTGAATAATGCATGTATGTTATGGAAATAAAAAGTGTGATGAAATCCTATTATTTTATGTCTTCACACTCATCGCACTCACTAAAACCTCATGAATAAAACATATAAGATCATTTTAAATCTATAATTGAGACTTATTATTATATATAATAATTTATATGGTTATATTATTACCTCATATTATCCTTTTGTAAACAATCATTTGTTAAGGTATCACTTCAGGTAATATTCACATTTTTATTTGCATGTGTCTTAATTAAGTATTTCTTTGGCACATACACTTATATTAATTTTTTCAATGTATATGGTGATATAAATATCATGTATTTTTATTATATTTGTTTTATAATAATCTATATAATATTGAAGTATGGAATGGAATACACCATTTATGGAGACGGTAATCCTTACATACTCATGAACACTTTTTTCATTTTTATTATTACATTGAAAAAAAGAAGTTAAACAACATATTTTTTTACATATTTATATAAATAGAGTTATTATAATATAATTAGTATATTATTTATATCATAAAATCTCAGTAACCCCATATTTAATGTATTTTAAATATTGTGTGATAGAATAACATCGCTTTGAGGTGGTGGTAATCCATACTTCCACAAACAAAATTATAGTATTTACACAAAATGGAAAGCATAAATATATTTTTTTAAGTATATTTAATTATATTAGATATATAATATATAAAACAAATAACATATTGAAATATATTTACCATAATAATGACCAATATAAGTGCCGGTATAAAAAAACATACAGTCGTTAGTTTTTTTATGTTGTAGTTCGCTATACACATAAATGATATGTTCATTTCCCATTTGACGGATGTGTGTATACGTGTAGGTTAATACATTTTAATAGAAAAATTGTAGTATATTTAATATAAAATTTGTTATTCAATCAATAAATAAAAGAGTGGACGGGATGGAGAAAGAATACTAAAGAAAGGATCTTGAGAAAAGACGATACCCCTTAATTAGTAACACCATTTAGTTTGTCAGAAAAGGCTTCCTGGGATTAATTAATTCCCATATTTTAGCTTATAGTATAATTTTAGGGATGTTGGGGAGTGTATTTGGATTATATTTGTTGACATATTTGGTTTGAAGGTGCAAGGAAGGGTTAGAGTTCTTTTTTTATATTGGGGGGGGGTGTCACGTTTGAAAATACCAAAAGGTCTGCAATTATGAGAGAAATATTTTTCATAATGTGCCTAAAAATGGATAAATAATGGATTAATGAAAATGTATGGTCTTAAAAAATCCACACTATACATATATATTGGTTTATCTTAATAAATGTGTTCCTTAACTTCTAAGATTCCAAAATTTTATATTTTATATTTTATTAAATTATCTACATTCTTAACCTAAGTAATTTATACATTATGATTAAAATAGATTTAAATTTATTAAAACCTATAATTGCACTGAATTATATATAAATTCTTCCCTATTTAAAAAAAATATTCAGTGTTTGGTAACATAATTTTTTAAAAAACACATGTGACACGCAAAATAATACTTAAACCTAGAACGTGAAATCACAGTTCTTTCAAAACATGGGTCAATATGATAATTATAAAATATATACATGTCCATTAATAGAATTTTTTAAATATTTGTTAACCCATAATAAATTCTAAGCAGAATATTGTATTTTTATAAATTTTATGTCATTTAATGAGAAATCATTTATTATAAAGTTACTAGTTAATTAACGTTAATTTTGAAATATAAAAATAACATTCTTTGTAAAATAAATTACATTTAATGTTGTTTAAAATTATATATTTATCTTAAAAAATACATATCGGCAATAATTCAAACAATTCGCTTCACATTTAACATTAATCGTGTTATTTATTTTAGTTATTCATAAACTGAAAGATCACTATGTTGCTGTTTCATAATAATATTATATGAATAAATCATATGTAAAAATTTTGTATAAATATTAGTGAAATTAATAACCCATTTATCTATACAAATTATATTTATAAAAAAATATTACATTTTTTTACATAATTGAATGTTTTATCAATGTTAAAGGTCATGAAGGTTATTTTTTTCTTTTTCCTTACCTAAAATTTTATATAGGAAAATTCTATTTAATAATATCCCAATTAACCATAATATTTTTCATAAGAGGAGTTATGGTCAAATTATTTTCCAAAAGTGGATTTGGAAAAATTTCTATGTTATTTTGGTCCTTAGGATTAAGGGTTAGTCATTATTTTGGATTAATCTTACCTAAATAGAGGTAATTAATTTTAATCACCATCACGAATCTTTTTGGTCAAATAATCAGTTCATAATATTAGAATAAAAATATATTTTTTATTAAAACTTTGAATTTTCTTTTAAAAAAATTAAAATCACATAATTGGAAAATTAGGTTTAATGTTAATCATGTAGGCGTGGAGAGAACATGGCGATATAAATTAAAAATGTTCAAATCTTTAGTATGTTTTTATATCCAATTTCCATATAAAAGTGATTAAAATGACCGAAGTTTTATCAATATATCCATAATTAATCTATTATGAAATTAAAAACTAGTTTAAAATATAATTTAACACTAATCCTTTTTTAAACAAAAATGTTGTTTTAACTAAATTAGATTAATTTTTCAATTCACCAAAAAATAATGTTTCACCAAAAAATCCCCAAAATTCTCCCTAATATAATATCAAAATTATGAATTTAAAAATGATTTAAATTTTATCAAATTAAAAGTTTCTCAGTTCCTAACAGTACTCTCATTTTTTCTCACACAATGACATTAAAAAATCTATCAGTAAGAACATATTATTTTAAAACATATAAATAAATTAACAAGAAATTATATATTTCATTATAAATAACATTTATTTATTGAAAAACACTGCAGGTAATGTTTTTAATGTATTTAGTACTATTAATATTGTTAATTTTAATTTCTATGTTATCATTATCTCATGTATATACTAATAAAAATAACAATTCTTAGATGTTTAGTGTTGCGTATAACGCAAAGGATGTCAATTTTTCTTGTAACCCAAGGCAAGTCGGTTCCTTGTTAATGTTATTTTTTTTAATGATAAAAAGTACCTGAATGAAAAATAACTCAGTGAAAAAAGTCCATAAAATGGTTGGTGTCAAATTACATGTTCCCACTCTACTCCTTATAGTATAGTCACCCACAATAAACCCCAAACTTGTTGTATCCCCATACCAACCATGATCTCAAATTTAAAACAGATGTACAATCATATACACCATGAGCACACATAAGGAGACATGCTCCCATGGTTTTGTTCTAGGTAAATTTTTCCCACATGAATAACACACTTACCATTCTCTTCAATCATATCTAGATAATCTACGAAATAATCTTTATTTATTTCCTTTATATGATTATATGGAATCACAATAATGATGTACATAACAAATTGATCACACACCGCCTGATAATCAACCCAGAAACATGAGAACATACTCATTATCTGACTAGAATCATCTAGATAAAATAAGGATAATAATCTACTTAATCCTAAACATAAAAAAACATCCATACTACTACAATAAAGTAGAGTATATATAATATCAAAATAAAAACGAAATATTTAGGGCTATGCTCAACTACACGGTTTGATTTAATATAATACCATTAGAAATCTACATAAAAAAACAACGAATAAGTTATTGAATTATTATGTAACCAATCAAATATTAGTAGTGTAACATGTAAAAATCCAAGGATCATCCCTCACACATTAAATCCCTAAGGCAAACCCAATAGGGATCCATCTCTCATGAAATAAAATCATATAATATCACACTAAGTGTCACTGAGCACCCATCTCATGATGAAAAAATTATTCACTAATAAATATTCTACACCATGATCCCAATGATTTTTCATAAAAAAACATCATGGATTAACAGAGAATAATATCACCAACAATATATATATGAAAACTCTATATAATATTATTAAACCATAAAAATTATTGCGACATCCCGATCTATGAGCCACTGAATGGTGCCCCAAGCTGGTGGCCACATGCCCTCAAGTTTGCCTCCCCGAACGCTAGAGGCTGCCGACTAGCACCGAGATTCTGGTATTTCAGTCTTGGGGAGACTATACACATTGTTATAATAATAAAACACCAGCATAATCAAATAAAAATAACTAAGTACGGAAGTATATAAATAACCAGAACAAATCCATCTCATATGATAACGAAAAAAGAAAAATAATACTCAACTGAAAGATAAATCATTCTTTGATAATGAAAATGTCAAATTTCTACAAAGTAACTACAATTAAAGACACGAAGATAACAAAATGGGTCATGAACCATGTTTAGTCCCCTCTATAATGATCCAATCCCAAACTGCATCTTATCCTAGGGCCTTTCCATTATCTTATCCAACAACAAAGATTTCTACATTGGTTCTGATCAGGCAGCTGGAATAGGGTGTGAGTACAACTCTATAGTCCACCACAAATGGTGTCTAAAATGAGTCCACATAAATGAGAATTCATGTAGTTTTATTAAGTAATAAATACAATGCATATTTTAAACAGTTATCACACCGTCATTTAATCATTATTCATCATATTAATCCAAGTCAATTCATGTTTCCCATATTTAATCATTATTCATTAATATCATTAATTTTTTTAAATTTACCATGCCTACCACCCAATTTCTCAGTTGAAGCATCATTCATTATTGTCATTATTCATTTGGTGTAGGTCGTCATGCCTAAAACCACACATTTCAGTTGAAAAATTATTCATTTTTATCATTAATTCGGAGTAGGTCGTCATTCATATCACCCCAAATCTAATTGAGTGTAGGATATCATGCCTAGTAATTATTTTCTCAATCGATTTATGTCATCATACCTAAAACCCCATAATCTAAATCTTCGATAAGTATTGGGGTGTAACACCATGTTCAATCCACAAAATATAATTGGTCTAGGACACCATGTCTAAAACCAAAAAATATCGTCTATTTAATCATTCATGGAGCCATAATAATTTTTCCACATTATTTGTTTGCTGTTCCAAAGATTAGTTAAACATTTCAAAGGCCATTAGTTAATTAAAAAAATTAACAAATTATAAAACTAATAAATTAATTAATCAATTAATTTATCAATCACCAATATTCTCTTCCAATAATATATTCATTATAATTTATTATCCAAATCAAAACCCAAAAGGTCATAATTAAATCTCACAATTAATTAACTTAGATCACATCATGACACATAATTAATTGTCACAGTTAATTATCATACATATCCATACATAGTTCTATAATTAATTACCCCAAATAATTATCTTATCATAATCAAATAAATACCTCAATTACAATATCTACAAAATATAGCATATCAACCCATACTAAGTCTCCAAAATATTATTTTGGAAAACCCCCATCGTTGTTTCATGGTTAAATTATCAATTAAATCACCAAAGCTAGTCAACCCAATTTCACATTCCAAAATACTCCAATTTAATAAAATAATAATCAAGTGAAAATATAATATCATAAAATCACATTCACTTATCATAAAACAGGAATATAAGAGTTTAATTTAGACCACCTACCTTAGTTTATTTATAAAAGTTAGCCCAATGAAAATCCCCAAAAATCAGAGTGGCACAACATCGTCGATCAAGATCCAGATATAAATATCTAAAGCTAAAATTAAGATCAAAGCATCAAGTTCTTCAAAATCTAGATCTTAATTCAAAATAATAGGTTTATATATCAACCCATCATATTATATCCATGGAAACAGTGAAGATTATCCATGAAAATTCTTTTAATTGAAAAGAGAATGAACGGAAGAAGTATCGGGATGAAATCCACTTACTCGAAGGAGAGTGAATCTTTATTCCATTCTTTAAATCTCGGTGAAAATTGTTTAGAACACCTTGGATTCTCTCCAAGAGGATTTTGAAACACCTATAATTTGTCCTACCTGATCCAAAGTAAAAAATATAGAAGTCCCCAATGTTTGGTTAGTTTTAAAATGGATTTTCAAAATTAAAATCACACGCACAATGTTCTTATGGTAGAGGATCATAGTTACCGAATACTATGAGCCAACCATGCTAATGCTTCAGTCTAGTTTCCCATGGATGTAATGGTTTGGTTGCATTTTTTTTCATACCATACCCGAATCATGAAGACATCTCTTTTGAGTTTCACATGGTTGGCATTGTTTGGTCCCACAATTTTTTGAACGATGTGAAAACTGCCCACAACCCATTGTCTTTTAGTTTTCTCCAAGTGTTTTACTAAACACAACCCAAGACACTAATCCATGATAATGGTACTTAAAAGATTACAACTGTACCTGAATGCACACTCAATATGACTCTAGAAAATGCTTGGATCTTAAAATCACTCCACCTTATAATAGCTCATCCTTGATCTGTACTCCCGAACAATACTAATATTCTGAAAAAATGATTAGGCTATTGAGCCCTCATGTCTTCTTCCCATTCCAACATTTTCTTCATTAACATTTCCATGTTTCTATAACACATGTGCTAACGACATGATCATTCTTCATAACACATTCTCACTAAGACCCATCCATCACATCAGATGATTCTCAGAGGATGCATCAGTCTCAAGGTCAACATAGTTCACATAAATAACAAGAGAAGGTTCTAGGTGATACAACCACATTTTAGAAACATGTAAAAATCATTAATGGAATTGAATTTTTGTGGATGTTCATATAGGAATTCCCCCAGCCCGATTCTCTCCAACACATCAAACGGTCAAACAAACCTGGGCGCAAACTTTCCCTGCCTTGTATCCTATGGGGACCCAATCAAGGTAATTCCTGAAGGAATATATGATCACCCTATATAAAATCAAGGGTTCTTCCCCATCTATAATCATTCAACTTCTGCCTACTCTGAGCCGTATCTATATGATTTTAAATCAACTGCACTAGTATCGATGTATCCCGAACAAGAATCCATCCTAATAGCTCTAACTCACCCGCTTTTAATCAACATAGTGTTGATCTAAAAGGTCAAACATAAAGTGAATTGTATGGTGGAATATTTATAGTTTCTAGATGATTGTTGTTATAAGTGAACTCTAGTAAAGAAAAGTTCATTTCCCATGAACCACCAATGTCAGGAACAGATTCTTGCCTCACATACATATTCACCTATATAGTAAGTTTCGACTACCCATCTATCTATGGGTGGATGTACATACATAAAATATCATGTGTACTAAGTGCCTTATGAAAACCCTTACAGAAACATGAATTAAGGAATAAATAAAGATCTGAATCTATTGTCTGTGGAACTCCATGAAAATAGACTATCTTTCTCATGTAAAGTTCCCCCAACTGATCAACTGTGATGGTTTCTCTGATAGGAAGCAACTGTGCTACCATCATTCATCGATCAATAAAGACCCAAATATAATAATTCCTTATAAAGATTAATTTGATATTCCACTAAAAAAATCCATGGTAACATCACCCCACTTCCATTATGGAATAGGTAACGGATGCAATAGGCCTCCAGGTTGTTGATGATCTTCATTCACCTGCTGACAAGTGAAACATTTTGTTACGAACCCTTCTCTCTCCTTTTTTAAATCATGGACTCCAAAATTTTCCTTGATGGCCACAATACATTTTTCCCCCCAAGATGAACCTCCCACCATGAATCATGAAATTCACGCATGTGTTCTTCTTTCATACTCATTGGAACAATAAACCAATTTTTAACATAGATGATCTCATCCTCAACTATTTTACATCCTGAATGTTTATCCCCACCATGAAGGATTTACATCATGTATAAAAACTTCGGATCCTTGTACTTCCTATACTTGACCCATCTCAAGAGTGTGGACTCCATTGCTACTTAAATGAGAGGCATTATCTTCTTACTCTCCCAAATAACCACATGCATTTCCTTCGACAAAGTCATCATCTTCCACTCTGCACCAGACTCATGTAAACACATGGACATGTGGCCTCCACAAGTAAACTCAAGGACATGGATAGGTTAATTCTATTCATGTGGCCTCCACTACTGTGCCCCATATGCAAAGAATCTATCCCGTTGCATTAACATAGCTCTGTGTCCGACCCCAGAAGCATAATAGAAAACCGTGAACTCCTTACCTTACTCAGGTAAGATAAAAATAGGTGCTAAATTCAACCACATCATTAATTCTTGTAAAGAATTCACACATTCTTGTTTCCAAACAAAATTAATCAGTTCTTTGTCAAAACATTATTTGGTGATTCCATTCGGGAAAACTTAGGTATAAACCTACTGTAATAACCAGCTACTACCAAAAATATTCAAATATCAAAAGAATTATTGGGATTCTAAAAAGAAATAACTACCTGAACTATTTCTGAGTCAATTTCCACACATTTAATCAAGAATATGTTCCCTAAAACATTTACCATGTTAATACAAAACTGACATTTTGATAGCATGTCATATAGACAATGCTATCTATGTGTACCCCGAGTGATGTCAATATATTGAGCATGATCGTCACGAGTCTTAGATTACACTATGATGACATCCAAAAACACCACCACAAACAGATATAAGTATGAATGAAATATCCTGTTCATAATGGTCATAGACACTACTGAAGAATTATTATACCGAAACGACATTACAAAAAACACATAAAGGCCATACCTACTCTGGAATGAAGTACCTGTTATATCAGAATTCCAAAATTTCATCTGATAATACCTTGATCTGATATCAGTATTTGAGAACACACATTCCCACTTCAGCTAGTCAAATAGATCATTGATACGTGGAAGGGGATGTCGGTTCTTCAGAGTCATTTTATTCAACTTCTAGTAGTCGACACACAAGGGTAAACTGTCATTGTCTTTCTTTACAAACAAAACATGTGATCTCCAAGGAGACATACTTGGATGGCTAATCCTTTTATCCTCCAAATCCTCCAACTATGTTTTAATCCCTTTAAGATCAATCAATGACATTATATAAGGTGGAATAGATATTGGATCAACCCCTACCATGAGATCAATAGTGAATTCCACATCTCTCTCAAGTGGAAACCCTAAAATGTCTTCAGGAAATAAATCTTGAAACAGTTGTACTACTGGAAGAAGGAAATCATTCGTAACACTAACATCATCCAAAAAAAGTCTAGAAACATGGGACTTGAGCTACTCTAGTAACTAAGTAATTGGACCAGCTCTTCCTACATGGATATCCAATTCCCCATAAAAGACATATTGGTCACCCTCAGGAGTTACAAAGTTCAGACTCTATGATAACAATCTATGTGGGCCTGGTATGAAACTAGCTTGTAATTACCCATAATCATATATAATATTGTTATATTGAGGACATATATATCCCAAAGTAAATGTTACTCTCTGATATCTTGAGAACATCCCTTATAATAACAAATATCCCTAGTCCATGTTTCTCAATGGTGTATCGATATTCATCACCCCTCTTACGAACTCCAATTCTATGTTCAAGATATTAACATGATTTGTAGATATAAAAGTATTAGAGGTACTAGACTCAAACAAATTAGTAGCTAAAGTAGAATCAATATTAATAGTACATATAACATTTGATGGAAACCCTTGTCCACCACTTATGTAGGGTGAATGACATGTAACTGTCTTTCCCCTCTTCCCTTTGGTTCTGTCAGTATCCACTGAGTAGAACCACTCTACTGGTAAATGAACTTATTCCCTAATTTACATCACCCACATATTCTACAATCTCTGCTAGTATAACTCTAGCTGCTAAACCTATATGATGTAGATGACCATCTTCTCATAATCTAACTCTGTGCAGCTTCTACCTCACCACCAGCCTACAGCTGCAACCGAAAAAACATATGTAGGTATCCCATATTTCTAAAAAATGGTAACTCCTCTAGTCGTTGTGGACAATGTGTACGATAGTGTCCCTTCCTACCGCACTGGTGGAATATAACATGAGAATTATCTTTGGAAATTGCTCCTTTTGAGTATCAACTTTATT
Source organism: Viscum album (assembly GCA_963277665.1). Classification (NCBI taxonomy): domain Eukaryota; kingdom Viridiplantae; phylum Streptophyta; class Magnoliopsida; order Santalales; family Viscaceae; genus Viscum; species Viscum album. The sequence continues at coordinate 1,226,562,839 of OY728159.1, forward strand.
TCTACTATCCTGACTTTTATTTTTGTGATGATTCTTCCTGATCTCATAAGGACCACTCCCAGATTTTCATATTATCTATCTTTTACTAAAAGCCTTTGTTAGGTTCCCCTCTAAAATTAGAACCTGATTAACCACTTTTTAAAATTTATTCATCCTAAAGATATTCACATGGGACTTAATATCATATTTTTGTGCGTCCTGAAAACATACATTCATTGATGCCTCATCTTCCACTAATGCTGGAGAAAAATGGTGTAAATCTATGAAACATTTAGCGTAATCCATTATGGATGTACTCTATTGTGTTAGATTTATAAAATATAAAGCCTTCTCTTTCCTTAGTGTGTTTGGATAGAAGTGTTCCAAGAGCTTCTCCAAAAACTCCTTCTATAACATATTAACAGTCTGTCCATATCTTACCTAAATATCACACTAAATCTTCACTAAACCCCATACCATATAAGTAGCCGGCATGACCCTCCTCTTAGTCAAATACTCTAAATGTTCAAGTATTGAATATATGGATTCAATCGAGAATTCATCTCACATAGGTCCACGCTCTATATTAAACCTTGGAGGGTTCTAGAGCTGAATCACCCTTGTCAACTTAGACATTCTTTTCTACACCCGCCCTAGGTGTCTTCCCATAAATTTCAGGAAAAAAATGTTCTCTACCAACTATTCCCAATATTCTTCATATTGTACCAATAGTGCCTCATCCTCTCTTTCTGGATGTCCATTCGAGGCTATACCCCTCAGTTCATTCCTCAACAAGCGTCGTGGAGGAAAACACTTATAAATAAAAACACACATCTCAGGTATCATAACATAACCTTATAATATTTATCTAAGAGGGGAATCTAAAACCACAAGTTTCAACATGTCTTTTCCCATTTTTTCTCACCACATAGTCAACACATAGGCCTTATCACTACCCTTAACCATCCTACTCCCTTGTCTTGGTTAACAAGGGTATATTCATTTTCATTAATTAATTCAAACATTAATTAATCTCATTATTTCAAATTAATTAATTCAACAAATAATTACTTTATCATTCCCATTTTATTAATCAAGGTTCCCATTAGACACCCATTTATACTAAATTTTCATCATTATTCCAATCTCACTAAAAGGGATAACAGTTCAAGTACATATAAATACCGATAACCCTATTTTCCTTGAGTGCCTAGAATGATGCATGCCACAACATCCCTGAGGTTCTATAATGATGCAGGCAGACTCAAATAGCGTGCCTCTATAGGGCACAAATCAAAATTCAACGATTTTCAAAAAAATATCACATCACACCACAAGTGCGTCACCCAAAGTGAAATAATATTCAACTATATCAATAAACCAAAATCACTACAATTCCCAACATGAGTACTCAAATTTTCCATAGTACATGGAGTTTTGACTGCCATGCATGAGCTCATTACCATACCCTGACTCATTCAAGTCTCTTATAATTTTTTTTTCCAAAAATAGTAATAAAAATGGAGAATAATTAATTAAAAACACTTCTAATGAAACTTTTGGATGTCCCGAACTATGAGCCACTGAACTATGCCCCGATCCAATTAGCCACATGCCCTCAAGTGATCCTCCCCATACAATAGAGGGTGTCGAATAGCAATGAGAGTATTGTATGTCATCCTTCTAGAGACTATACCCTCTGTTATTAGAATAAAACAATAGAGTAATCATATAAAACTAACTATGTAGAGAAGCGTAGAAATAACCAAAAAATACCATGTTATATAATATCCAAATAAGAAAATATAATACTCAACTAAAAGGTAAATCATCCTATGAAAGATCAAATGTAATGTGTCTATAATCAAACTAAAATAAAAAACACAATGACTCCAAAATGAGTCACAAACCATCTATGGTTCCCTCTCCCATGGTCAAATCCAAAACTACAACCTATGCCCTGGCCTTTCCGTTATCTTGGCCTACAATAAAACTGTCCTCTCGGGTACCGATCAAGTGGACCAAATAAAGTTTGATTATAACTTAGTAGGATTACATCAACGATGTCTAAAATGATTGTAGTCATAAGATATTGCAAGAAGTTTTATGAAGAAATAAATACAATGCAAAAATTAAACAGATATCGCATTGTCATTTGATCTTTATTCATCATATTAGTCCAACTCAATTCATGTTTCCCATTTTAATCAGTATTAACTATTATCATTCTTTTTTTGTACTTATTCCAACCTAGCACACCAATTTTCAATTGAAAAATTATTCATTATTATCTTTATTCATTTGGTGTAGGTAATCAAGAAAAGAACTACAAATCTATAGTGAAAAATTATTAATTATTTTCATTCATTGGGTGTAGGTTGTCATGCATGGCACCCCAAATCTCATTGTGTGTCAGTCTTCATTATCAATACCACATAATCTCTATCATGGATAACTATTTGGGGGGAATGATAAGTCCATGTCCCAAATTCTCATTTTTATAGGAAACCATTCCTAGAACGAGAAAATCTCATCCATTAAATCATTTTTTATTAATTCTAATTTTTCAATAGTATTCATTTAATAATCTAACTATTAGTTAAACATTTCAAAGGCCACTTTCTAATTCAACAGTTAACTAAGCATATAATCCATTAATTAATTTATCAATTAAGTAATCAATCAACACAATTATCATCCCATAATTAATTATTCACAATTAATTATCCAAATTAAAACCCAAAAAGAAATAATTAATTCTCACAATTAATTATCTTATATCATATCATGACACATAATTTATTCTCACAATTAATTATCTTACATAGAAAAACATAGATCCATAATTTATTCCACCCAATTAATAATCTTATGACAATCATATTAATTTCTAAAATTAAATATCTATAAAATACGATATCTCGACCAATATTATATCTCCCAAATATTCATTTGGGAAACCCCCTGTCGTTTTTTTCTTGGTCTAATCATCAATTAAATTACCAAGGCCATTCAATCCAATTTCACATTCCTATGTACTCTTATTTAGGAAATTATTCATAAAGTGAAATAAATTATCATAAAATAACATTAACATATCATAGGAAAAATATTGTGTTAGTTTGATTTAGACCATCTACCTCATTTTATTGATAGAATATAGCCTAATATAAATCCCTAAAAATCCGAGCAGCATAACATTATCGATCATGCTCTAGATCGAAATCCTTAAATCCAAAATTAAGATTAAAGGAAAATAGATCTTGAAAATATAGATCTATATTAATAATCCAAGATCTATATATCAACCCATAGGTTCTGATCCGTGGAATCTACGAAGATTCGATATGAATAGACTGATAAAAGATAAGAGAAAAAATGGAACATGAATTGGGATAAAATCCACTTATCGGGAGGAGATAAGATCTTCAATATAGGATTTCAATATTGAAGAACAGTGTTTGGATCACCATGGAATATCTCTATTACGCTTTGGTAACACCTATAATTACTCAATCTAAATCCAATGTCAAAAATAATATGTTTTTGGAGTTAGAGTGGTTTTAAAAAAGTTTTTTGGAATTAAAATAATATATGTACGGTTAGGTAAAATTGTGCACCATCCGTGAGGAACCTTATATCCACTTTTTCATGGATGACATGGTTTGTTCGCACAGTTTATCAAAACGTGCACAAACTATGTCGACCTCTCTGTCTTATTCCACATGCATTCAAGGATAGGTCGCACAGTTTTTCAAAATGTGCATAAACAATGCACAACCTACTATCCTTTTGTTTCCATAAATGTTCATGCAAACGCACCTAAAGTCGCTAATCTATGTTAAAGGTATATAAAAGCATCAAAAATCACCTAAAAATGTTCCATATATGACTCTATAAAAGGATGGGATCTTAAAATGAACCTCTTATATGTGAAAATAACCAGAAACAAAAATATGCATGTCATGTGAGGCCTTACTATAAAATATAAAACATTTAGATGGTTAAAATTTTTATGGTCCAATATCAAAAATGATAAATATCAGAATTTGAAAAAAAAAAATATTCATTAACATGTCTTATATAATAGAACAAATTTAGAATTAAAATCCCAAAACCTAGTTAAAGAGAAATTATATCATGAATGATGTTTATGAATAAGTAGTATATGTTCTACCAAAAAGTCCCACACATATCAATACATAACTTCCACCATATCCCTTATATAGTAATATGTCAAAAAAGTAATCAGACTCGTTATGAAATTTATGGAGTTGAGATAACTCATTAATTCCCTATCCGAGTGTACAAAATGACCTCCGGATGGGATCAAGATATTCCAAAGGTTATCATCTATTTTTGAGAGACTAATATATTTTTTGAGGAGACTATTTCAATGAATAAGAATCATAAAATACTGTATGAATTACTAACATATTCACTATATATAAACTTAATATACATAAATGAATATGCATATTGATATAATAAAATGGAATGATTTTTCATATAACCATAAAAATATTAGAATGAACTAGTTTTCCAATGGTTTGATAAATTTGGGAAATAATAGTATAAAATATATGATAACATTGTTTCTACCTTTTAGCCTCAAAAACCTTATATCTAAATAACCATCATGTTTCCTTAACCCGATCCTCAATAACTCATGTGCACTGACCTGAAACTAAAAATATGTTTTGAATATTCACATGAATTCCCTTGAAATTTGTATAAAAGACACACCAATAGGATTTCAAAATTTATATGTTTCATATTTTATCATATATGTGTTTATAAAAGGAAAATAAACATGTTAGAAAAGGACATCGAATGTTGTGTCTTATCAAGTCTACTAAGAACCAATGGAAACTCAGTCATTGTTTACATACCTTACATCAATGATACCTATTCATAAATTATTTACATCTATGTTTGAATAAATCACATCTAATCATGATATTTTACATGATACCTAACCCATAACCAATGAACAAGGGTAGAAATCATTCAAAACATCAACCCCCAACTTGATGGAAAAAATGTAAAGTCAGTCATTCAATACCCGATACAATGCCATACCACTCAAGGGAGGGTCCATTAATAACATCCCATCATGAATAGAATTTTGAATATTATATTTATTATTTTACTAATTATAATTTTCCATTATTTATCATAAATTTTTTTATTCATTTTATTGTAGGATAAATTTTAATTTGATATGAATGAAAATAAAAAAATGAGATGAATGAAATAAATTAAAAAGATTAAATTATATAAAGCAATGTGGAACAAAAAAAATAAAATATTTATGTTTAATTTAACAATTAAGAATTTATTATAATGATTAACAATTTTGATGTCTAAATCCATATTTGAGAAGTTATAGGATCAATTTCAAGGCATTAATTTGACGTTGGAAGAAAAAAAGTGTAAAAAAATATTTTTTGAAACATTCATGCTCTGACACCAATATTCATGATACAATTCTTAATGATTTCACATACTCATATAAATCTTTGAAAATTTTTATTTGGAGTGAGGTCCAATTATTCAAAATTTGAATAATTATGTAACACACAAATATGGCCAATAAAGAAAGTAATAGTTTTGAATTTTTTTATATAATTTCCATATCAAATATTGATTTTCTCAGGGGACACATGGGATTGATCTAAAATAATATAATAGATTAAATTATTTAATTATGGATGAAACATGGATTATAAAAAAATTCTATGTCACAACTTGATAGAATACAAATATAGTATCATAGGAAATGGGGTTTTGATTATATAATGTGATACACCATGTTATATCCACACGTTCTGTGTGGATTTATTTTAAATATTTTCTCACTCTATCATGGATAGCAGGAGAGGGTAATTTATTTTATTCATATATATTATTTGAATATTAATGATATTATCCCTTATATTATTTTATATCTACTTTAAATTGGTATTTTTATTTCAAACTATCATCCATATATTTGACTCTTATTATGATGTGATGAAAATTTCATGATAAAAATGGGGTTTCTATATTAAATTTCCATAGAAAAGGACTTTTACATGACTCTTTGGTGTGTTTGAATCTATGATAAAAATGGTTATTGGATACATCATTCATTAAATAAATTAATTATATAAATAATTTTAAAAAGTAAAATTATGAAATGGTTGGAAATCACATGAACCAATTGGATAACCTAAATATAATTATAGATCCAACAAGATTAATTATGTTAAATTTTACATCATTAGTGTAAAAAATAGATATAATTTTATTTCTATGGTTTTTTTGACAATTTTAATAATCTATCTCAAATACACATGTTCATTAATATAGATTTATTTATAAATTACCAACATTTTTAAGACTTAATTGTTGAATAACTTTAATAATACAACCTCTAATCATGGGATTCGACCTGAAAATTAAAATAATACAATAAATAATTATTGATTTTTGTATTTTTATTTATCATTTATTAAATTTCTCAATTCATTCTCTTTTATGGATATAACATCTCTATTGGAATGTATATTGTCTTTGGAATTGGTGTCTTGTATTAAAAATGTGATTAATTTTATTTTATTTTATATTACTCATTTATCACAACTTTTTATATATATTTAATTCATGTTTATTATTTATTTCTTTTTTGATATTATGTGTTTTTAGTATTTTTTGTATGGAAAAATGATGAAACCCAGTATTCAACTATTGATCTAATTATCCAACCTCCCAAAACAAATTAATATATTATAGAAGAAGGTTTATAAAAATCTAAGGATATAAGAAATTAAAATTTAGTTACAAAAAATACAATCAAGTTTATGAAATAGTTACATCTATGGCTTGTAAAAAATTATCAATAACGGATTGAAAACCCAGAGTGAATAGATAAAGAAGCTAAAAACTGATGGACGATACAATAAAATTTCTTACTTTGAAGATGATGCTGATAAAGCGTTCAAAGGATTCAAAATTAAACAAAACCTAGGATATGTCATTATTATACACATAATGAGGATACTAACCTGGAAATTTTCATTGAGGGTTCTCACACATCAACATTTCATGAGGGAGGAGGGTAAAAACAATGGGAATAAGTAGTAGAGATAACTACTAATGAATTCACACATTGGTTCCTTCCATATATGGGATCAAAAAATGGATGAGAGGAAAGGGAAGAGAGTGAAGTTTTCAAAATACACATTGATTATAATAATATTTATAAATAAATAATAAATAATGGGGATATAGAAGAGATTACTATAGAACATGATTATTTCATGTAATAAGAAAACAAATAATTAGAAAAATATAAATAAAAGTATACAAAATACTGAAACCCCATGAACTTATATTTTTTCATTGGGGAAATCCACCACTAGTAAATACAGTCCAATTAAGCCAAACATAATGTAGAATAAAATTAAACATATACTGAGTTCTTAAATTTATTAAGAAGGTAATATCGTGATTTTTAGCTCGATGTCACAATCCAATAAGATAAATAATGTAATGGTAATTTTAATAACCATAAGAAGAGAATATTCTAAAAAATATTTCTTTTTCATTTTTAATAAGATAGGGTTAATATTTCATTCCTATGAATTTGATTTAGTATTAATATTGAGAATATATTTTTTGACCCCATATTTTTCTTATGTTTATTAAATAGGGCATGATGACCAAACTAATATTTTTAATTTTTGGTTTATAATAAAGATATCAGTGGAATTAGTTCCAATTAATGGAATTAATTTTTATGTGATATTTAATTAGAGAAATATTTATGAGGATTCACACAATTTAAATTGTGGAATGTTTCCACATTCCATTAATTTTAAACAATAATATTTTGAGAAGAAAACTATTAGAACTCACATAAACACCCCCCACAAATATTTTATAAGTAGTGTAAATTTATTTGTTACTATATTTCCATTAACTCACAAAAAGTATTGTAAATATATGAGATTTAGTGGGAAAATACATCCCCTGCACATGAAATATTTCATTAATCATTGATTTCTTATATAAATACTATTTTGGATAACCTTCAAAACATGTTATAATTCTATTTATAGACATATTTTTAAGAGAAAAATAGGTTAATGAATTAGTAATGATAAATATTGGAAATTAATTATAAAATTCATGATTCAGGAGATTTGGATATTCATTAAATATTAATTTTTTTTGATATTTTCCTTATTGTAAATTTTTAAAATTAATGAGGATTTAATTATATTTAGAATTAATTTCTATGAGTGGTTGTCTAAAATTAACATTCTATTTATTGATATATTTGAAGGCTAATAATTAAATTAATATCTGGATTATATTTCCTTAAATCAATCAGAATATTTTTTTTAAACATGATTTGTATCATTTAGAGGTTGTGATTAGTAAAATTAATTGTTAATATCATTTAGGAAATATAATATAATGATAAATTTGACATAAAATCCATATTTAAATTGGATACTATGTAGACCACAGAATCCATGGATTAATATTTCATGGAATAACTACTTTATACCAGAAAAGCTGTCAGAGGATAACCCTCTAACCATTTATTAAAAAGAGAAAGAAAACCGGTTTAAGGGTTGCCGGTACCCATTACAAAACATCCTCGTGTCATACATTTCAAAACAACTTTCAAAACATTTACATGATTTTACTTCATCTACCTACCAATCCCCAAGCCTCGGATTCATCTAATTCTAATATTGAATCACTTATGATTAATTTTGATTTTTTTTAAATATGGGGTGGAGAATGTATATTCATTATAATACTATAATAATTAACTTGATAAAATTTATATCAAAACAACAATTATATTTTTATCTCTAGTGATTTTATTAAATAATTAATGTGTGGAAAATTAATAGTTGAATTCACATTGATAATGAATGTAGAAATATAAATGGTACAGGGGAGAAAAATAATTATTTATGGTGGGGGAGGAATGTGAAATACATGAAGAATTTTTTTTACTACAATAATAGATGTTATTAAATTATTTTAATAGATTAATTAATATTCATTTTCATATTGAATCACATGGTTCTACAAACATTGGTATTGAAATCATGGTATGGTTATCATCCTTTGAGATATATTTAAATTTATTTCTTGATGGAAAGTATAAATTCATGTGTGGGGGTATTTTATAGATTTATTAATTGAATAAATTTTATAATTTTAAATTAATATTTTTGTAGTTAAAATTAATTATTCCTAACCACATATTTATTGACTTATTCATTTTATAGAAGGGGAAATAGTTATTCTACCTCATGGAAGAAAAATAAAAATATATGATGGGATGAACAAAAAATATTTCACACTTTTACAAAAAATTGCACACAACAACAATAAATTATTAATATTGAACGATTTAAAAAATTAAGGCTGAAAAGGATTAAAATTATTAATGACTTATACATGGAATGTGATATTTGATGTATGAGTTCTTGATAGGAAGTGGAACCTGGAAGAGAAAATCGAGCAATATAATTTTGTTACTAACATTAAAACATTGATTCAATTATTCAGGGTGATAGTGTTGAATATTTTATATTGTGAAAAGAATCCTTGATAAACTATCTCTGCATTAATTCTGAGATATTAATGGCATGATATAATATGTCTCACCATGAATATAGTGAATCTAATAAATTATATAACCATATTATTCCAAATCATCACTCAAACTAATAATTATTTTCCTATTTACAAGGGAATGTACAATCGGAATTTAGGGGATTCATTAACCAGATAAAATGTCTCCTAATAATGAATCCTCTCTAAAAAATAAGAGAAAATGTTACTCTATTAATAGAGAGAAAGACCATAGCTAGGTGATGGGTGCTCTAAAACTGTCGAGTCCACTACAGGTGTATCTCCACATATTCTATAAGGTTTTCAAATTTGTTCTCTCCCTCTCAAAGAGAACATAAGGTGTGGTTTATTTTTATCCAACACATGTTTTTATGGTTTATTATATTAATAATAGAATGGTTTTATTTGCAATTCATGATTTAATTTTTCATTCAGTCTCCCACCACCCCCTTTTTGGGTGGGTCTCGCTCTTTTTTAGAACCGATTTTTTGTTACATCTTTCACTTATTAACCAATGTAAATGAACATTAAAAAATAAAAATTTATGAATGGAAAAGTAATAACCCGGAACAAGGGGATAACATTAATTTATATCAATTAATTAAATAATTAATTATTTAAATTTTATAATCCTTCATGCATAAATATGAGTATTATAAACATGGTTTGTATTATTTTGATTTTTTTGTACCCCCTCTATAGAATACTCTGCTTGAGTAGTCTATATTTATTTAATTTTTTTCTCAGTTTATGAGATAATTAGTAATTAAATAAAAATCTTCCACCTATCCTTAGGTGATTGACATCATACTTACAAATCCTATATTACATAATTATATATTTAGGGATTTATGTTTTAAATCATTAAAATTTATATATTTATAATAACTTATGAATTTAATGATTCTATTATGTAGTACAATACATAATATTTTTAAAATAACACAAAACTTCCCCAAACCTCCCACAAGTAGTCCATGACCCATGACTACTCTGAGAATGATAAATTTCCATGAATCAAAAACCATAGACCCACATCTTCTCACTCAAGGAAAATTTGACCATACATTTACAATCTAGGAAAGACCCATTCCTCTAAAACTATATTATAAATCAAACATGGTTCCTATATCATTCATAGGGATATGATCACAAGTTAGTCCATCCAACCATCTCAATCATAGAGAGGATAGGTCTCAATATCCACCTACCCTACAAGATTAATCATCAATCAAAATATCAAGAACATGAATTCACATAAATACATCGTGACACTAGGCCCACAACCTATTACATAGATCACCTGCATTTTAGAATATTCTAATCACTTGGGACCTTGAACCACTTTTCAATACATCTCAAATCACTCACCATGGTTTCAAAGAGGTCTCCCAATATCATCACAGTATTTTGACACTTATATCATCTAACGTCTCTCACCCATTTAAGTGAATATAGAATGTATTCCCCTATAACCACGAAATTATGTCCCAATACTAAATTTTAAATACCATACAATAAAATTGGTCCAACTAAAAATGGAAATTGTAATGTTATCATGATCCACAACCCATGGTTACCCAATCCCATTCCCTGAAATACTTTCCCTGAACAACAGTTAGTGCACCTCTCACATATCCCAAGGGAGATCCTTGGATACATCACCTAGATAAAACCCTTCTCTTTTACATACGATATCTTACTCAATGGATCATCTAGATCACCATTTTAACTATGTTTCAAACCAAAATTTGGATCATGTCACTGACCAAGTGTGAGATGAACTATATTCTTACCCAACCCTCTAGGAAAAATCCTCTCATCACTAACTAGTTTTTCATAGGGAACTGACATATGATATCCTTTATAACCACTCCTAGAAAATGACCTATACAAGGACTCACATAATTTTGTGAGATATTCTATGCCTATGGTTTCATAGGCTCTAGATGACTCTAGTTGACTGAAGTGCTAATGATAACTTATCCTCATTACATAAATCCACAAACCATCATACATCATCTCTCCAATGCACTGTAGAGCTATAATTTCCCATTGAAACCCATGAAACAATCACAGAAAACAAAATAATGAATGTTATTTTAATGTTGATGGGAATAGCTTCCACTAAAATAATGTTTACCCCAAACTATGACACCACTCCTAGTTAAGAAAGTATTATAAATAATTATCAGGTCTCATTCCACCACTTTGGGTCTAATCTCACATAATAATAAATAAATAAATAATTTTAACAGTTATAATTAGTTTTCTTATTTAATAAAATGTATCATATTCATTGGAAAACTCATTAGGCATCATTTTACCATCAAAACCACATCCAACCTCCCAATGTTCTATAACGTACTTCGAAAATTATGTCAAGAAAAATACCTATCAACCAACACAATATAAAATTAAAATTCAGTTTTGTTTAACAAAATAATACATTAATTAGGTGAGATATGTACCTCATACATAAAGGTGAATGAAAGAGTGAAATCCCGCACATGGGAACTTCTCTAAACACCCCACAAGAAATCCTTATTAGTTAATAAGATTTACACCATACTATAGTGATTATCATCAATAAAACCAAAAAAACTGAAAACATTAGTGTCTAAAATGGGTCCCAAAAACAAAGGATTAAAATATGAACATACCTCAACAAAAAACCCAACATAGCTACAATAGCTTAAAATTTTAACGAACCATGTGAGGTAAGAGGGAGATGCGGAAAATGAAAAACAACATCCTTTAATTGCTAAAAACTTCCAATCCCAACAAAATAATCATTATAATATGGAATTTTAACAAATTATAGAAACAAAATACAAAACTATTCCTATAATAAATATGAGGTTCAGGATGTGAATCCCTATCACCAGACCCATTCATGTCATAAAGCCCTGGTTCATGACATGAATGACTTGAGTTAGAGGGATCAACCCTTATATAGTCTTCATTCATGGTGTGCGGTAAGGTTAGAAATTTGAATTTATTGATACAAGTTAGATCCTCCCTCAAAGGAATCATGTAAAAATAATAAACCCCTAGTTTTTATGATGAATCTATCTTGAGTTTCATTAATTATTTTATCACTACTCATCACACCTAACAGCCAGCTACTATAACATTTCAATGGATTTACATCACAAAATTTATTAGAGACTATCCCTAGTACCTAGAAAACTGCTTGAGCATTATTTCACATAAAAAGATTTTAATGATGTTCTGAAATCTGTATTCCTTTTAATAATCCCAATTTATGGAATTCCCCATTATACAGGTCAAATTTATTATTTTTCCTATTAATCATAGAACATAAAACATTTTGGGTTGTTATATGGTTCCCATATTTGAATAATAAAATTTGAATATATTTTATTTAATACCTTGAATAAAGTCTAAATAATTAAATTTATGAATATACATGAGGTAATATTTTATACCTTAAGTAATTATATTTTTTCATGCATTCATAATTCATTCGAGTTAGGTAATGAAATTATATTCGTCTTCATTCCCCATCATGTTCCTCTTCTAGAATGGTTGGCATAATGATGATTTTGTAATGAAATTTATTCTTGGAGATCATTTCATGGATTTTTCTGTTTTTTAGCAACAAGATAGATGGAATCCATTTATTAATTTCATTATTTACCCCCTGAAATGATTTAAGGAGATCTAAGGGAGACTTATCAATGCATTAAGAATAAAAATTCACAGAAAATATAGATAATCCCTGAGAGGGTGAGGAATGTATGTGATCTAAAAGAAAATAATGAGGTAATTTAATCTCGTGAATATATAGACACTCAATGTAGTTTACTATCTTAACAACATGAATTCAGTATTCCACATCCTCTCTATGTTATCATATAAATAATTCCATGGAAAAATCATACTGATCCAATAATTCCCTCCTTTAATATTTATCTGAGAAATGGATGAAAATATTATACGCATCTATGTTTTAATGTGATTTTGGGAGTTCAATAAAAAAAATTAATTAAAATTAAATAAAATCTACCACATCATCCATGAGTTTTAGGTACACATATATATCTTCCTTACTCCCCTACTTAGTTAGATGTTTTGGAATCGTGGACTATTGAATGTGAATCCTCCATTAATGTTAAAAATTCGGTACATCTAATATAATTTAGTATTAGCTAATTTCGATTCATTGTTTTTTATAGATCATACGGATATCAATTAAATATCTATTTGAAAAAGGTAAAATAAATTAATATTTTTTACATTATCATGATTATAAAAATATGTGAGGCATAGTCTTTTTAATTATCATATCACTTACTATGTCCATGAAAATCATATGTGTAACGATCCAATCATTTATTAATGAAAATTCCTCTTGATATAATTATATGTATTATTATTTAAAATGGTTGTATAATACATATGCACTTCCTTTGTTTTAGGTGTCTAGATTTAAAAATAACTTTAGGAATTTTAATCTTTGTAAATATAGTTGTTGAACAGTGACCACATGATTTGTATAAATACAGGGTTTTATCAAATCCAATTTACTCAGACTAATAAAGCGATGGACTCATCCAATAGAACTTTTCCTACAAATCCCATTTTATAGAACGCTAAAATGAGGTATAATCATTGGGTATCACTCTATACGATGCCCCATAAGAGGTTCAACACATTAAGATTGAACGGAATCACCTACGAGAGAAGTTGAAGTTAATAGAGATTACCACCCGTGCCTTGTCATCTGAGCCATTCCAAGAGACATTCACCATCGTACACCTTAAAATTTTGTCTTATGTTTGTGTTATAAGTTTTTTGGTATCAAGACCCTAACAATATTATTTTGTGATTTATTTTTTGTATAATGAATATACATTCCTTTCATTATTGTCAATTTTTAAATGGATTTAAAATAATAAATAGTATTTAATTATGAAATATATTTTGTTGAATTATTTTATTATTTATTCAAATAATATATTAATAAAATATTATTACAAACTCAATTTTTATTAAATATAAATTATCATATAATTTTTTATGAATACAGTTGTAAATTTTTAAAGCTATTTCTTTCAAAACCCACAAATTTTTGATAAATACACGATTTTATTTAAAAAGTAAAAATTCACTTATTTAAAAAATTATTTATAAAAAATTAACATCACTTTTGGATTTAGTATTTCTAAATTATCTAACTGTGAATTTTTCATAATTTTCAGAGACATTCGAATTTTTGGGTAAAAATTAAATACTGTTTAAATATATAATGATGTTTATGACATTATAATTACCCAATATTGATGTAATAAAATACTATAAAAAGTATGTTTGGACAATATATGTTTTACATTTAAAATAATGTAATTTTATATGTGTTTGATAAATTTTATGGTTCCTTATTGGACCCTCCATGACTTAGAAAATAGTTCATATTTTTAAAATAATTTCTTTGAGGGTGTGACTCACCTCAACCTAATAAAGCCTAATATTTTAATATGTTCATCAATTTCCCATATAAAATAATTTTTTACAATCTACATTGTCAAAAAATCTTTCTAAAAACCCTGGAATAGTTTGTGGTTTTGATTATTTTAATGTGTAGTGTCCAAAATCTAAATAACAATGAATTCCCTCTCCATTACAATATTATCCCACTAAATCTCACTTTTCACTTCACTAAAAAAACCTTTATCTAGAGAAACCTCTACCATATTCTCTATATAATCATCCCAAGGCTCTCCAAGATCCTAATAAGCCTTTTTGAAGCCTCTTTCAATCCTTTTGGATCACACTTCCATGTAAGGGATTTCATTGTTTCTAATATTTTCCAAATTTTTTATGTTGTTATACCCCTTTATTATAAATTAAAAATGTTGGGTTATGATTTCACACCTACCAAATTCTTCCCTCTATATTTATTAATGATTATATACCTCTTTCTCTCCCATTAAAAACTCTCATTTACACTTATTTCAATGTAGAAATAATGTAAATAATTTATCTCTTCTCATTTATATTCAAGAAATTCTTTTATATTATGAATCTAAATTCCATTAAATATGTTTTGATATCATGTTACATGACCCCCTTACTATACATTAACTGTATAAATGATGAGATACTTTTCTCTCTCACATCAACCCATTTTATGTTTTCTATTTGATGTTTTTATGCTTCCAAAATTTCCCATAACAAAATCCTTGTGTAAGTGAATACCATAATCATTTCTCTATGATTTTTATTCACCATTGTGAGCATATACTTATTGATTATAAATCTTCTTATATGTGTTCCACATTACATTATCATGGAATAAATGATGATGTTGATTGATTCCATGTTATATGATACATGTGGAACACTTATGCTTGAAATGAAATGTTAATAAAGGGTGTGCCCTGATAGCACTCCAATGCATTAGGTAAGGATTATTATCATGATACATCAAGTGAAATGAGAGTTTAAAAATACTAATTTATGTTAAGTGAGGGTTTAATCCTGATAATTCATGTTCAATGAGGGGTTACTCATGCTCTATGTGCAATGAGCCTTGGCTCATGCTATTATCATTTTTAATGTTGCTGCAACATGTCCATGTATTCATAATCAGGCTATATCATGCCATTATGTCCATGTTTCTCTTATTCTGAATTGATATGAATATTGCCTAACACGTATTGTATTCTTCATGTAATTCTTTTCTCACTCCATTAATGGGATTTATAGCTCAGCATATTCATATGTATGTCCTCAGTTTTTCCAATGCTTTTCTAGGTATGAAAGAATGTTATGATCATAGTAAATAAATTTTCAACAAATATGTTGTATTTTTTGTTTTTGTTGTTATACAATGCTCTTAATTTCACAATACACTAGACCTATAAATCCTCAATGTTTTATTAAGTGAATGTTTATGTAATAAATCATGAGTAAGGGTGTAATAAAGATCATGTTTGTTATAGTTGGTATCAGAGGAAGGTTTTGTTATTTTTGGGATTAAGATTAGAAAACCCTAGTGAATTCCTTAAGGATAATACTATATATAATAAAAACATACACAAATATTTGTGAGTATAGATTATGTGGGTTATCAAAAAAATAAACGCATATCGGGATATGAACAAGTAAAGGAGGCTCTTAGATAGATGTATCTATTATTAAAACATGAATACATAGCTTTGATCTATACTTGAATGGGAACTCATGCATGGGAATGGTCCCCGATTCAGTTTTTTTATGACACTATAGAGAGATATGTTTTGGTAAATTGATAAGATTAGTATGCAACATTATTACGGGAATAAAAACTTCACCTATGAATATATGTTTGGAAGTAGATAATGGATAACATATATTGAAGCCAATAAATTCATTAGATAAAGAAATAAATGTAATTTAAAATATATCACTTTTAAATTGGATATCCTTTAAGTGTTACCACTAAAATTCCTTTTATTTCATACAATGGTAAGTAATTGGAGTACTCAGGCCAACAAATGACGAAATGATTAAGTTATGACTTTTCTAATGAGATGCCCAATCTGATCGGAGCGAGAATCAAAATATTTGTAACTATACTCTCTTAGTTAACACATGTTTTTAATAGAAACATGGTTCAAGAGGAATGTCCAATCCCCACCTCTTATGAAATAACATGCCACAATTGAGAGCATCATGAAACAAAGGCCTCCTAATTTTAATGAATCATATAATCCCTCAATCGATGAATAATTGATAAACTCTATTGAGAAGATCATATCCATCCTTCAATGTTTTCAACTAGAGAATGTTCTTCTATCTACTTATCACATAAAGGGTGAATCTGATCAATGGTGGACATGGATCTAAAATATAAATCCTAAAAAGAGATCTAGGTGTTGGAAGGAAATGATTTCCTGAAAATTTATTTCGATATATATTTTTGGAGCACCCTCTTACATAAGATAGAAAGGGACTTTCATTCCATCCTGAAAAAACAACGAATCCATTAGATCATACAAGGAAAAATTCACAAGGATATCATGATTCTCCTATAACAATGTTGTTACCCCTAAATGAAATGTGGACCACCTCTTTAGTAGGCTAAAAAGTTCCCTACAAAAATTCCTAGAGATCGGGAAATTCGATAGTTTAGAGTAAATTGTCCGATGCTCCCTCAAAGTTGAAATGGAAATCAAGGAATCTCATGGATATCATTGGGATTAGAAGCAGAATGTGGACCTTAATTCTGGAAGATAGATGGATAAATCCAATGGTGCTATGATATTACAGCACCACACTTTCCAATGTTGTGTAAAAGAAGCACCCCAGAAATTGCCTGAAGGGGGCGACAAATACTTTATGTTTGGAAGATAAGGGAACCTGTCCATTAATTTCCGACAAGAAAAACCCTATGTTGCGACAAGGTAGAGAAAAATTCCATTCAACTCTCAAGGCAATGTTTAATACTTCATCTACAAATATCTAGGGCACTTTTCAAACTAGTTCCCTAAGATAATGGTTTTCGGAGGAAACAAACAACTTACAAGGAAATAAGGGTGAGCTTTTTCCATCACTACTGCCAAAGAGAACCCCCACAACAATGTGGTGAAATTAATTCTTGTTATTTATTCATTAATAGTGAACATACTTTTGGATTCTGGTTCATCGTAGTATTTTATATCTTGAATGTTTAGTAGAAAAATCCCAACACCACCACAAATCATTGATGTATAGATGTCAGTGAGAACATCAAATGGGGAAATTATTGCATCCCATGGATATAACACATCCCCAATCCCATCTTGTGGATTGATCTTCTCAAAGAACATTTTCATAATCACTTTTTAGGAATTTGATATAATTCTTGACATGGATTGGTATATCCTATATAAATACAGCATAAATTGTTGTGAGAGGTGAATCACTCTTCATATGGTGAATCAACCCATGAGTCAGTACAATTGCAAGGAGGAGGATAAATATTATTTAGAGCCATCATCTCAAGCATAGATATTAATAACCTATAATCATGTGTATTTTGAATAGATTATTGAGTCTACGGAAGGAACATCCTCTAAGACATTCCTATTGTGAGGGATTTCAATGAAGTGTTTCCCAAATAATTTCCAAGTCTTCCTCCAAGAAGAGATGTTGAATTCTCAATTTATAATATACCAAGGGATTTTCTGATATACAAGACTCAGTATAGAATGGATGTTTTGGAACAAGAGGATCTAATTAAACAATTATAAGAGAATATGAATAAAGGGTTTATATTCCCAAGTGCTTCCCCATGGGGTTCACCAGTCAACTTAGTCAAGAAGAAGGATGGGTCAATGTGATTTTACATTGCATATCATGAGATCAACAACAGCAAGATAAAGACAAAGTATCCACTACCTTGAATTGATGACTTTTTCAAACATCTACATGAAGCACATTACATTTCCATGCTGGATCTATGATTGGGATATTACAGCGTAAGGGTGAAGAAAGACGATATCCCCAAGACTGCTTTTCATACAAGGTATGTGCACTATGAGTTCATTGTAATGCCTTTCAGACCCACAAATTTCCCATAAATATTCATTAACGTGATGAATAGAGTCTTTACATATTAACTTGACATATTTTTGGTAGTATTTATATAAAATATTCTAATATACTCCAAAAAACCTAGGAGGATCATGAGGATCATCTAAGCACTATACTAGAGAGCTTTCCAAAGGAGAACCTCTATTCAATGTATAACTAGTGTGAGTTCTAATTTAAGGATGTCTAATTCTTTGGTCATATCATTACATGCAATGGGATATATGTGGATCTAACCAAGACAAATGTAATTGAGTGATGGATAAGGCCAACATTAGTGAAAAATATACATAGAATCCTAGGGATATCTTGATATCACCACTGATTTTGGATATATTTCTCATGATATTCAAACCCTAATACAAATATAACTCTTAAGGGAGTCATGTTTTCATGGAGTGATGAATGCATTGATAGCTTCAAGGAGTTGAAAAATAGGATTACCACTGTGCCATTCATCACACTTCTCACAGGTGGAGAACTTTTTGTGCTATTTAGTGATTCACTAAAGAAGGTGTTTGGCTATCTGTTGATGGAAAATGACAATGTCATTGCCTATGATTCATGTAAATTTAATTTTAATTAGGAAAACAATCCAACACATGATCACAATTTTTCTGCAATTATCATAACTTTAATTATTTGGCGGCATTACCTATATGGGGAGAAGTGTGAAATATACACAAATCATAGAATCCTCACGTTTATATTCACACAGAAAAAGTTGATCATGTGCTAATGAATATTTTTAAAGCTGATTAGAAACTATGACTGCTCAATCTATTACCACCATATGAAAGTGAAACAGGTTCCATATGCTCTATATATAAAGGAAGTAACTATTCTATCACTAATGATAATTGAAAAGGATCCAGTGTTATTAAATATGATAACATCATCAAACCTTTCACAAATGATTGATTAACTCTCTCTTTTGAGAAGGATAATGGAAGATCAAAAGGATGGTTTGAGAATTCAGAAGAATGTGGAAACTATCAGAAAAGGGAAATCCTTAGAGTTAAATGTTAATGAAGAAGGAATTATGATATTTCGGTCAGGCCTATCTGTTCAATCGAATTCAGAGTTAATGAAAGAACTATTATGATCATGAACATAGTTAAAATTTCTCCATTCACCTAGGAAAAATTAATATTTATTGATATATATGGGAGTATCATTTGTGGGGTAACATGAATAAGGAGATCGCAGAGTATATATCAACGTGTATAGTATGTCCGTAGGTGGTGGTTTAGTGGTAGAAGTCAAAGGGGATGATGCTATCATTATCCATACCAATATTAAAATGGGAGAACATCACCATGGATTTTGTCACCAGTCATCTGATTAAATCCAAAGGAAACAATTATTTCTAGGTTGATTTGGATCAAATTATAAAAAATACACAGTTAATTGAAATTTGGGAGTACTTCTCATTGGATCCACTAGAACTTTCATATATAAGAGAAGTTGTAAGGATGCATGGAGTACCACTTTTTTTGTGTTTGATTGAGATCTATGATTCACGTCTATTTTCTGGAAGTGTCTCGAACATGCTCTAAATACTGAGATGAACTTCATTACAACTTATCATCCTCAAAATGAGGGCCAATATGAGTGGACTATCAAAACACTTGATGACATATTGAAGGAATGATTACTAGACTTTAAAGAAAGATGATATCAACATCAACCCCCAGTTGAGTTCCCATAAAATAATAATTTCCACTAAAGCATCCAAATGGATCCTTATGAAGACCATCATGGGAAGTGGTGTAGAACACTGGAGTGTTAGGATGATGTTGGTGAGTGAAAACTCCTGGGTCCACAAATGGAAAAAGAAATGGTGGAGATGTTTAAGACCATTCAACAACATATTAAAACTGTTCAAAGTTGACCAAAGAGCAATGTTGATAATCATCGAGGAGACCTAGAGTGTGAAGTTGGAGACATGGTATTCCTCCACATAACACCATGGATGAGAATTATGAGATATTTGAAAAAAATAGAGAATTGTCCTTGGTACATCATCACTTTTGAGATCCTTCATCAGATTGGAGTGGTGGCCTATCGACTAGAACTCCAACCAAACGTATCTCATGTACATGATGTATTCCTTGTATCACTCATGAGGAAGTACATACCTGACCATTAGCATGTACCCAATCCAGAGGTGGTACCATTTTAGAATGACCCCTCATATGAAAAGTATTCTGTGAATATCTTAGATTTTAGGGAAAATGTTCTACGAAATAAGACAATTCCCCTCGTCAAGGTGTTTTGGTGAAACCCCAAGTATGAAGAGTTACCATGGGAATCATAGGAAGTGATGAAGCAGATTTACCTTCATCTGTTTTAGTGTGGGTATTGGAAATATCAAAGGAGAAATTTCTTGATGGGGGAATATTTTAATGAACCAAAATTTTATCACTGAAAATTCCTCCTGATCCAATTAAATTGACTTATTATGTAAAATAGTTATATACAACATATTATGTTCCTTTGTTTTATGTTTTTGGATTTCAATATACTATTATGAACTATTTCAATTACTAATATAGCTATCAAGTAGTGACCTCATGATTCGTATAAATAGAGGGATTTAACAAATCCAATTTAATCAGAAAAACAAATCGATGATCTCATCTAGTAGAATTGCACCATAGAAAGCCCATATACCGGAGCTCAAAAAGGAGGTATCATCACTAGACTTTCATCTTGACCAATCCCAAGCCAAGATTCAACACGGTATGATTGAATGGAATATCCTACAAGAGAAGTTGAAGTTAATTGATATTACAACCCGAGCAATTTTATACCTTCCTCCCCAAGAGATTGTGACATTCCCTCACCTTATACTAAGGTATTATGCAGGTGTTATAAGAGGTTATTTAATAAGACCATGTCGCTATTATTATTTTCTTTATTTTTTGAAAATTATAATATAAATTAATTTTTTTATTGTTACATTGTTAATGGGTTTTAAAGAACGAATATTATTCAATTATGAAAAATATTTTGACGAATTAATGGATTTTTGAGTAAAATAATTTTTTATTAAAATATTATTACTAAATTACTTTTTATTAAATATAAATGATCATATAATGATTTTTATAAATACAATTGAATATTTTGAAATATTGTTTTCTCAAAACCAATGAATTTATGATAAATTTCAGTTTTAAAATTAAAAGTAAAACTTCACATATTTATAAAATTATTTAGATAATATGGATATAATTTTTTGATTCAGGATGTCAAAATTATCTAACTATGAATATTTCATAATTTTTAGAGATAGTGGATTTATTGGAAAAAATTAAATATCGTTTAAATATATAATGCGTTTTATGACATCATAATGACCAAGTAGTTATGAAATAAAATACTATAAAAGGGTTGGTTGGAAAAAATATTTTTTACCTTTAAAATAATGTGATTATATATTTGTTTGATTTATTTTAAAGTTCCTTAGTGGACCCTCTAAAACTTATAAAATAATTTAACTTCTTAAAATAATTTTTTTGAGAGTGTGAATCACATCAATATAAGCAAGCCCAATATTTTAATATGTTTGGACAACTTACATATAAAATAATGTTTTACACTCCACATTTTCTGAAACCATGGGAAAACCCGTTGGATGGTTTTCGGTTTTGATTAGTTTAGTGTGTGGTGTCTGAAACCTAAATACTGAAGAATGCCCTCTCATTTCATATTTAAGCCCACTAAATCTCCCATTCCTCTTCAGTAAAACCATTTGGAGCATGAAAAAAATATTTCATTGTCTCTCTATATTCCTCCAAGGCACCCCAACTTCCCAAGAATCATTTCTCAAGCCTCTCCCTAGCCATTGAGATCACACTTCCGAGTAAGGGGTTTCTTCCTCTCTAAATTTTTATCAAATTTGGATATATTTTTATACCCTTTTATTTTCAATTAAAAATGATGGGGTTTGATTTTTCTCCTCTCCCATGCATCCCTCTTAATATTTGACGAATTATAGACTACTTTCACTCTCATTAATTCCTCCAATGTATACCCATTACCATGCCAAAATTTCATAAAGAATTTCTCTCTTCTCATTTACATTCAATCAATTATTTTATATTTTTCATCTAAATTTCTTTACATATATTGGAATATATATTTTCCATGACCCCTTAATGTCCATTTAATTTATAAATGATGATATACCCATTATAATAGAATCAACCCATTTTACATTTTCTATTTGTCATCATTATGGTGGAAAATTTCCCATGCCAAAATCATCGTGTAATTGAATACCACACCCATTTCTCTACTAAGGGTACTCAACATTATACATATATAATTATTTATAATAGAGTTTAATGTATGTATTTCACATTAATTTATTGTGGAATAAATTATGATTTTGAATGATTCCATGTTATATGATCCATGTGGCACACTTATACATCATGTTAAATGCTTATAAAGGGTGTGCCCTGATAGTGATCTAATGCATTGGAAAAAAGTTAGTATAATGATACATAAATTTTAATTAGGGATTAATCATGTCCATTCAAGCTCAATGAGGGTTTACTCATTATAATTCAATCGCAATGAGGGTTTACTCATGGTCTATGTGCAATGAGCCTTGGTTTATGCTAATATCATGTTAAATGTTGTTTCCACATCTCTATATAATAATTATTTTGCTATATCATGCCTATATGTTCATGTTTATTTTATTCCCAATTGATATTACAATTGCCAAAAATTTATTTTATTCTTCATGTTATGCCTTATTTACTCCCTTAATGGGATTTATTGCTCACCCTTTCCATATGTATGTCCTCAGGTTATCCCATGTAATTCTATTTACGAAAGAATGTTGTTCTAATGTAAAAGAGTATTTCAATAAATATTTTTTATTTTTGATTCTATGTTTTCTTGTAATGTTAATAATTTCCCAAGACACTACACCTATCGACCATGATATATGTCATATGTTCAATTTTATATAATAAATCATGTTTATGTGTGTAATAAAGATCAGGGTTGTTATAATATGAGGGAATTTTTGTAGGAAGTCCTTCTAGCTACATTTTTATAGAACTTTGATCCATGAGTCGATTCCCAAATCGTGAAATTCTATATTGGATTTCCTCACCATTTTCATCTAAATGTTTATCATATAGACTTTTAATATTTCACTCAATAAAGTTATTATTAGGTGAACCCATAAATTTTAATTTGACTACATTATAATAAAATATCCCCTTGATAATGTCATGCCCCACACATTATGTTAGAATATATATTAATTTATTTAGTGAAATAGTTTTAATATAATATATTTCGGTATGATTATTTTTATTTTTGGATAAATTCTATATTTTGACCTTAACATTCCTTGATAATATTATATGTAATTTCCATGATTAATTTATCAAGTTTTTGTAAAAATTTTCTAAGGTTAATACATTTATTTAATATAATAAAAAATGTATTTAAAAGGTATTTATTTTATATGACCACATTTAATAGCATATAAGTATAAATAACATTAATTATGAAACCTTGAACATAAAAAAATATATGTAAATTATCCTAATCATGATACATTTAATGGTTCATTCATTAAGAAGATATTAAATAAACCAATTTTTTTAGGGGAAAACCCCATGATTTGAACTAAAATTGAGTAACTATATTCCACCATCAACATTAGTATAATATTTGTTTATTTAACGTTGGTTTGGGGTTTTAACCATCTCCTCTCCTTGAATAACCATCCATTCCTTATTCAATACTCACACACAGGTGAGTGGATCTTAGGACATCAAATATATAGTGCAAACCATTGAAACATAGGTTTTACTTATTATATGAGGGAGGTATAACATATAAGTCATCATATTTAATATAATAATATACTGTTAAAAATAAAAATCCAATGAAATAAAATAAATTTCAATATATACAAGTAGATACATGTTTTTTACAACATCATGTTATTTCACATATATTACTATAATTATATTCATACAATTAAAAAATCATTTCAAATCGATATATTAATTAACAAAATTTTATTTTTCATTAATAATTTCAAGACTTTTCAATTAAAAATTATTTTTATAATTATTAATCAATTAATTTTTAGAGATAAATAAGATAATAATAAACTAGAAAATGTTTAAATAACATAATTATATTTAAAATTACTTATATACATGAGATGTAATTGAAGGTAACCAAATATGTAGTTTTCATGACTACACAGTTTCCCATTTGATCACATAATATGTACTTAATAGTAATGTATCATACAAGATGTGTCAGATTATTACATAGTGTGTAGTTATATATATGAATTTGAATATTCATCATGGAATGTATAAACCACAGAACTATTTGATATATATATAATGTATTGTTTTTATTGGTCATGAAGTAAAAAACATTTACAATGACTTTAAACAATTTTTATTTAAAAATTAAAAACAATTAAATAGAAACTAAATATTCTATGAAAAACTATCACAAAATCAACACACTACCTACATGATTTATAATCTAATCTCATGCTATAATAAATTTTCAATTAATGTAATTAATTAATGTAGTGCACAACCTATCTTGACGTGTACTCGTTTTAAATTAGTATTTGTTACATAGAGTGTTTAACCTCCTATAATTTTGGTATTACATTATATTTCCTTTTATAATACATGTATTGGGACATAATCTGTAATTAAATTTCAATGAAACTAAGTTACATGGTGTGTACACTAGTAACAAGCCCTGTAATGATAGCTAAAATGTTTCCCATGACTTGTAGTTAATACATATTATATTAATTATATATTATGTTTTCTTGACAAGATGACCACCATATCATATTTTGTTACACAATATATTAAATAGTTATACTTCAAGTATATAAGGGATTGAATTCAAGTTGACTGACCCATTGCATGTTTCCCAGGATTGTGGTTCACAAAGTAATATTATATGTATTCTAGAGGTGTCGGTTGCTAAAGAATGATGAAACAAGATGATTACATGTTTTATAATCCTAATTTTCCATGTAATTGATGTTTATGGGTAGATAATTATTTTTTAATAGATGATTCACGATGAGTAAATAATAAAGTTAAAATAATTTTAGGATACATTTTTTTAGTGAACGTAGTCACATGACATTCACACAACATATAAATAGTTTACCAACTATGTAAATTTCAATTGTATCAAATCATTAAAGGGTGAGACTACTCATTTTTTTCACAAATCCAATGTATGTATCACCTTCATCGCTCATTAAAGGAAACCTACAACTTCTTTCTTTATGGTCTATAGATCCCATAGACATGATTCAATCCTTGGGATTCCACCCTCAATATATAGTGAACCAAGGGGAATTCCATCTTTGTTTTCTAAAGGTTTCTCTCAGTATAATATCATTTCCTCATTTTTCATATTTTAAATAGATGAAGGATGATATCCCATGTTTCTAATGAGGTTTCTTGGTTTCTATTAACTTATATTGTTCTTTGGATTCCTTGGATGAATGAATTGATTTTTCAAGAGATGATGGGTGATAAACTGCATGGTCTATTCTCTTAAAAGAAACATTGATGGATTTTGATGTTAGGTATTTTTTTATTAAATTTTGTGTTTTTAAATCATAAATTGATCATATTTTATAACATTCCATGGAAGTGTAATTGAACAAATAAGTACTTAACAAGATTAATTTATTGGTTGTGATTACATGTTGATGATGTTTTTTCTTAATAGCATGAATGTAGATTGCCTCTTGTTATTCTAGATATTGTCATAACAAAGCTATATGATATTTTGCATGTTTTTATTCATGGAGTTACATTTTTAAATTTGAAAAGAGTATAAATCAAGAACTAGTAAATTGATTGTCTTTATAAATTAGCTAAGTGTCATGTTTTTAATCTAGTGGTTAATGTAATTTGATGATAATCAATAAATGTAATGCACTTGTGTAATTGAAATTGTGTTCCTATATATAATTAATGAAATTATTTAATAATGTGATTATTTTGTATTATTGATGATAATAATTTAAATGGAATATTATTATGAAATGGATCTTCTATAGGTTTTCTGAAACTAAAATAAATGTTACACTAATTATTTTTCTTGGAGAGATTATTATAGCCTAATGTTTTATGTTTCCCTTACCCAAAACCAATAAATAATAAATCAACTATTTTAATAAAGAATAATAAGTAGATGTATGATTGGTATAATTATATTATGAATGAGTTTTATGCTTAGTTCAGAAGGTGGACTGCCCTTTTTAAGAGTTGTGAGAGATAATTCTCATAAGAAGGCTGAATTTTGAATTTTGTGGACCCAAATTCCTAGTTTCCTGAATTCTATTATTTATGTTATTGTGATTTGATCTTGATAAGAGCCTTTTTTCAAGAACCTAATATGGTTTATCTGAGGATAAATTATGTGATTTTGGTTCGGGAGGTCCAAATGTCATGTGATAAGGATACATTTGAGTGTTGGATTGATGGTTTGTGTTCAAGGAGACCCGAATGATGTGGAAACATATTACGTCCATGATTGGGAGATGTTTCAGTATATGAATTCTTGTGTTTGGGATGAATGTAGAGATGATGGAACATGTTAAATCTGGTTGAACTTCGTGAAGTGATTTTGGGAGTTTTGATGCTCTCTTATGAATATTTTTAGTGGCCAATAGTTGGGTGTCTTGTTTTAAATAAATTATTTTCCAAATTTGATTAGTCATCCAAAGGTTCATACTTGTGTTTTTCTTCTTAGTTGAATAATAGGATGTTTTTCTATGAGTATGATGATATGAAATGATTCTAATAGTTAATTTGATAATTATTAAACCACGTTATTGGTTGATAATAGAATGAATATAAAGACCATAATTTAATTACATTACTTTTAGATCATTTTAATGATAAAAAAATATTACACAATAACGATAAAAAGGTATAGTTTCTTGGTAAAACTAGGAATATTTATATCATTTACCACATAAATCATAAAAAATTATTTAATTCCTTATTCTTTGGCTTCTTATTAGACCATCAATTCTCCATAGTACAAGCTGTCAAAATAGGATATACATCAAAAAAGGGTGAGATGAAGCCCCATTAAGAGGAAATATATGAACATGAATCAATGTAACATGGGGGGAGTATAATGATAACATCATTTATATAATAGCATAGATTGTGGAAATGTATCAAAATTGAAACATCAAGTCTTAATGGTTAACAAAAGAAATTGTTCTGGAGAAATATAAAATCCTGGTCACACATCATTTCACTTTAACTCGTTAGATTCATTAAATTTACCCATGCATTACAGAGTAGTATAATTTCGGGCACACCCGTTACATTCAATCATTCATACGGTGCTATATAATTCTAGGTGCATCTATCACATCATATCATTTACATTGGCATCCACGCCACGTAGAAAATTGCTAAAAAAGAACATAATATAACCCATTGAATTAAATGGTTTTAACATCATAAATAATACATTAATAAAACATTGGATCCCAAAATAAATGGAGAATATCATTATTTAAATAGTACTTTTAACCTTGGTGAAGAGTAAAAAAGGTTTGTTTATTTGTAAGAAGAGTTATTTTGGGAAACATTGGGTATTTCAGAAATTCAGTTAGAGAACATTTATATCTGATAAAAGGTATGATAATTTTTAATACATTATTTTTACGGCATATCCATACTGAGAGGGAAATCCAAATGAAAAGCTTATGGGTTTGAGAATTTCCCCAAACCATGAATCTGAACATTTTCATCAATTTTATTTATTGTATATTAACATTAGATTAATTAATTAAAAATTAAATATCCATTAATACATTAATTTTTTTCATTATGGTTTTATAAATTTCATTTATGTACCTTTGTATGAGTTATAGAGCATAAATTCATTATTAGATAGTGTTAATTTTCTTTCTTTTTATGAGCAGTTCACTTGTATTCAGGAATGGATGTTCATTTGAAATGTGGGTGAACTTCCATAATTGTTAATATATATTATTAGAGAAATTAAAAATATATATAAATGATATTATAATAAATTTTTATTATATAAAATGTGTATGAATCAACAGATAGAATTTTAACGATAAACACTTGGATTAATTTAGATGTTTTCTAAAAATCAACATGTTTTGTATTATTATTTTAAATCATGACTGTATATAGATAATTGGAATAGAATAAGATAAAATAAACACTTTATGATATATTTCAACCATTAAAATGGTTTTTGGACAGTATATAAGATGGTAAGGAAAATTGAAAACATTTGGTCCTTGAATAGAATAAATTAACACATCTCAAACAATGTTTTTATTAGTAGTTTAAAAGGAGAGGGGAGGTGAGATTATGATGAAATCACCCATTATCATAATATAATTATAGTACATGTATCTTACTAGATTTATCAAACCATTTTAGTGAAAGAAGGTGAGTAATGAAAATGAAAAGAAAAGAACATGAATGAAAATAAATGAATCAGAAAGTGGAATTTACCTCTTGAGTTAATATCATTTGATAACCTCTATAGGGGAATGGATTTTGTATTTTTGGGAGACCAATTAATTCTAGATGTGGGGAAGGATCTTTCGGGACATTATTTCAGAATTTAGTTATGACTTTAACCTTGATAGGAGTGATGAAATGAGGGTGTGAGGGGTCGTCTTTATAGTGGATGGTGAAGGGTTTTCTTAATATTATATTCATCAATTTATTATTTATCTACAAGGGAAGAAACCGTGATAATTATTGGGACTAAAAATAGTAATAATTTCATTTTAATTCTAATTAATGGAAATTTAAATCATCTAATAGTCAATAATGATTCAAATTTCATTTATTTAGCATATTTTTTAAATAATTGAATTACACTATTCACCAATAATTAATCTATTACTAGGAAAATACCAAAAATTCAACCTAAAAATTTTTTACATGTAGAATGCAATAATAAACTATATTTTTAATAAATATTAATCAAAATATGAACTATTTAATTTTTATTTCATGTCATATTTAAATTGAAAAATACAGATTTGAAAATTTAAACTGATTTTACAATGCTTTCAAAAATTAAATATGGTCTTATAAAATTATCATAAAACAAGAAGAAATTTTTTTTTAATTTATGAAATCATTTTAGGAAAATAAATTTTATTTTAAATAAATTAGTTAATTATAATTATTAATTTATGAATTATAAAAATACATTTATATTTATTGTGGTGATATTTTCACTTATAATATGCCTAAATTTTATTTATACATTAATAGGATGGGTTATTATTCCTTTGTATAATTTACTTTTTATGAGTCATATTGTTATTAATAAGGGTAGCTTACTATAAATAAGGTTAGTTTGTTATTCCCCAAAAATTACGTTTGTCCTATGAGACTCCAAACATCATACTGATCACAACTATGAATGTAAGATTTTAAAAATTCACAACAAAGAAGAGGAAAATTTTTGTTTAAAGGTCACATAGTAGTTCATTTAAGAATAATGTGGCATTGGGTTTCCTAATGGGATTATATATGATTGTGAAATTACTATAAGAAAGGTGAAATTGTGTTGGTAAAAGTTTTAGTCATTACATTAGTCCCCCATTTCGAAATTTCACCCTCAAAATTTCATTTTAAAGAAAAATGTGAGGGTAATCCTCCTTAATCACATCATCTACTACCCTATTTGCTTCTTTATACTTATGGTTCCTCCGAATCACATTAACAAGTTGGGTAGTATTGTTGCATAGAACCTTATTTCTCTAGTCTAGAATATTTACTGGATGCTCCACCTAAGAGATATCATCTTTCAGTTGTACCCCCTATGAGTTAAGTACATGTGAGAGATCTGGTATGTACTTTATCAAGAGTGACATGAAAAACAAATCATGAACATGATCCATATTCGGTGGAAGTATAACCCTATAGGCCATATATCCTATGAGGTCAAGGATCTCAAAGGGGTGAATGTACCTTGGGATTAGCTTCCCTTTATTTACAAAATTATTAACTCTAATCCATGGAGAAATCTGAAGGAAGAAATTATCTCTAATTTTGAACTCCATGTCCCTTCAATGATTGTCCGCATAGATCTTTTTTAAACATTGAGAATATTTAATATGTTTTTGGATAAATTAAACATTTTATGTCATCTAATTCGGAATATCAGTTCCACGTAGTTTTTTTTCCTCCATCTTCATCCCAACAGGTTAGAGTTCTACATCTCATTAGATACAGAGTTTCATATGGATCCATCTGAATACTCGAGTGGAATTTTTATATTGTATGATAAATAAACCAATGATATATAATCATCCTAAAACATTTGAATTCTAAATATTAGGCTCTTAGAATATCCTGTTGAATCTGAATATTTCTTATAGATTGGACATCAGTTTGGGGTTGATAGGCTATACAGAAATTTTTTTCAGCACTCAAAGAATGTTGGAGATTTTTTGATAAATTATATGTGATCCTTGGATAATAATTAGAGTCAATTGATATTGTAATCCCATGTAGTCTCACCACAACCTTCACATATATCATTTTAATTTTTTAAAGTGAGATATAATCTCTAGTAACGATAAAGTGGGATGTATTGTTGAGTAAATAAAAAACAAACCATATCACATTATTTCCCTTGTATAACTTTACGAGACCCATGACAAAGTATATAGTGACCTTCTCCCATTTCCAAATTGGTATAGGAAATGGTTGCATAAATCCTTTGGATGTTTTTCTAGCTAGTTCAACTTGGTGACATATCAAGCACCTTGAGATATATTTAGTAATATCCTTGTTTTGGTCCCATCAGAAGTGTTCTATGAGATCATGGTACATCTTTGTGCTACCAAGAAGGATACATAATGGTGAGATATGTGAATTATCAAATACATCCTTCTTTATCCCATGTGATGAAGGCTCACAAAGATGAATTCCAAACAGAATCACACAACCATCGTCGATATGGAACAATGGAATCTTCCCTTCTTTTACCACATTCACCTCGTTTTGTATATCCAAATCATCCATTTGTGATTCCTTTATCTTCTCTTGAATATATGGTTTGGAAATTATTTTGTAAAAAAAGGATGTATACCCTACCATTATTATTTCCAAATCCCTCCATTTTATATCCATGAATAAAGGTTCATTCTCAATATGCAAGTTTGATAGAATAGTAGGTTCTCTTCTATATAGAGCATCAGCTACCTTCTTTTCCTTACTAGGCTTATAGTGAATAGAGAAAACATAATATTTGATTATCTCTAACCATATCCTTGGACCCATGTTTATTACCTTTTGGTTTGAATATATTTTTTGGACTATTTTGATCAGAGTATATTCCAAACATCTCACCATAGAGTTAATGCTTCATTATTTTCAAGGAAATGTCATTTCTTCTAGTTCTAGATCATTCATCAGGTAGTTCTACTCATGGGTCATCAAATTCTATGAGGGATAGGCTGTAACATTATTATTATACATTAGTATAGAACTGAATCCTTTATTTAATGAATCACTATTTATCACAAAACATTCTCCAATCATTAATAATATGAGTAGAGGTGGTGTGGCCAGCTTTCTCTTTGATTCCTTGAATCTTACCTCACATTCATTTATTAGGACATAATTTATAAATTTTCTTGATAACTTATTTACTGGTCTTGAAAATCATGAGAATTATTTCACAAAATTCCATTATTACCCCTATAATCCCTGACAAATATGGATTTCTTTGTCAATAGAGGGTCTGGCCCATTCTTCAATACCCTTAGTTTTTGAAAGGTCCACATAAATTCCTGCACCTGTGATCACATGTCCCATTACTTCATCCAAAAGTCACATATTCTAAACTTAGAATACAACGTATCCTTTGTCAATGTCTCCAACACATGTCCTCGATGTTCTCCATGATCCTCCTTTCTCTCAGAGTATATGATAATATATTTGATTAAAACTACCAAAAAATTGTCTAGGTAATGTATAATGTCTATATTTATCAAATCCATGATGATTTCTTGGTCATTAGTAATTTTGAAGGATATCACAAGAAAATAATTGTTCCCATACCTTGATAGGAAGGTATTATTCTGAATATATTGTTTCTTCACCTTTATTTGATGATATCCTAAATGAAGATCCGCATTTGAGAAGTATTGATCAAATTGTATCTTGTCGAACTAGTCTTCAATCCTTGGGTTAGATATATGTTTTTAGAATGTTTTTTTGAGTTCCTGATATTTGATACATTTCATTATTGTTCATTACTTCTTCATCACAAAGATTACCAACACACCCCATTATGATGCACTAGGGAATATTAAACCTTTTTTAAAATGTACTTATAGCTTATTCATTAACGCTTCTAGTTCAATAGGAGCCATCCTATAGGGACACTTTAAGATATGAGTAGCTCTAGGTATGTGATCTAGGGATAAATCCACTTAATTATTTGGGGGAGGTCAGGGGTAACTATTAAGGAAATAAATCATTTTATTCCCCATGATGGAAATTTATGATATGTTGACACATTCATTTGACTCAACTATTTGATTGAGGTATTCCTTATACAATGGAATAAACACTAGAACCTTTGAAAGATTTTTGAAAGGACATTCATGATCTTCCTTGCATTTCTATGGGAACATGGGATAGTTCATAATATTAGAAGATATTTCATTTTAACTATAATTGATATGTGCTCTATATAATGAGATCCAATCCATTCCAATTATAGTGTCTAATTCTATAATAGGATGTAGCATGAGATTCATTGGAATAATACTCCCCCTATGCAAACACGAGAATATTCTAACACATGGGTTGCAATGATGTCACCACTCTGTTTTAATGGATAACACTACTTCATGGTTTGAGGGATTCAATTCTATAATTCTAACAATCATTCAAGATATAATGGAATGTGCATAACTAGAATCAAGTAATACATTTCCATTGATTAGTGAAAATTATTTCTACTTTTTACGACATCATTTTATTTCTAAAATTTTTCAGTAGTGATGTCATAATCCTTCCCATGATGCATTTTATTTTATGCCAGATGACACAAATTACCATCAAGGTATAGAGGTTTTTTGAACTGCGTTGAATAGTGAAATTTCTACCCTATAGTTGTAGCATTGGACCATGGGTGGTTCTCTCTCTTCCTCCATTACATTATCCTTCCTTATCATGTCTTTCTGACATTCTTGTGCTTGGATCCATTCTCTCCCAAACTTAATGTGTTTCACAATCCCATTGAGGCAATTTTGATGATGCGTTATACCACATTTTTGAAATATGGGTGGTTGATATTTCATTCCATATTTCTCATTAGATACTCCAACATGAAACTCTATCTTTTGTTTCTTATCATCTGTGCCCTGGGACCATTCTCCAAAATCCATCTCCACTTTGAGAGAACATCCAAAATCTTTTTTATGACTCCCAAAGTCTCGAATTGTTAGAGCCTTTTGAATGAGTGGTTTTAATCCTCTAAAGAATCTATCAATTTTTCTATAATTTTTGATGAAAAATCCAAAAGCGTACCATGTTATCCATGTGAATTTGGATTGATAGACCATGAAAGATTCTCCATCCTTTTTCTTTATCTCAAGGAAATCTCTCTCTATATTCATACAAATAGTTCATCTAAAATACTTATTATTAAACATTATCTTAATGTATTCCAATTAAATCTATTAAATTTCGTTTCTTTCCTTGGGGTTATTAATACAAGGCCATCACTGGTTAGCATATCCATCCAGATGATAAATAGCTAGACTAATCATCTCCATCATAGAACTTTAAAACATAGAATAGATATTCTCAATTGAGTTGACCCACTGCTCTGCAACTTGTGGATCAGAAA
Source organism: Viscum album (assembly GCA_963277665.1). NCBI lineage: Eukaryota > Viridiplantae > Streptophyta > Magnoliopsida > Santalales > Viscaceae > Viscum > Viscum album. The sequence goes on from OY728159.1 coordinate 1,226,597,996, forward strand.
ATCCACTAAACAACAGTGGTCGTTGTCACATAAAACACTCAATATCCAGTTACTCCCTACTAGGTGATGGAGGAAGTTCCACAATACTCAGGTAATTTTTCATAATCTAAGACAACTGGGAATGTGTCACCATGATTTATTTAACCCCTCCTCCTAATGCATTGTGGATTTTGTTCATGAAATCATTGCATTGTTCCTCGCATGGGTTGTTGCCCTGGCAGATTTAGGTTCCCACCATTTTCTAAAGAAGAAAAGGTTAGAAAAAAACCAGTAAACGATTCACGAATAAAAAACATATTCATTTGTGAAATTTACACTAAAATAACATCTTCTAGGATCTCTATGTTTATAATTGCATCTTATGTACATATCTATACTTAGTCTCATACTAGACATTTTCTCAAGTGGTCACTAATCCTAATTACTATATTAACAAAACCATTCCTCTCATACCAACTAAAACAACCTATCTTTTCATAGATTACATTTACTTAATTTTAATGAAAAAAAACTGAAAAAACTACAAAATTAGGATCCAAAGGTTTTGGGTCTTAAGAAAACTAAAAACCTGATTATCATTTACAACATAATTCATAAACATTTTTTAATTCCATTATATATATCTTCTTAATTGCACTTGATCGCTATTTAATACAAGTATTCACCTAAAGATATAGATCAAAAATGGGTGAGATAATATTCCATTAATATGAAATAGATGAAAATAAAACAATGTAACATGGGATGAGAATAATCATAACATCATTTAATTAATCGCATGGAATGTGGAAAAATAAAAAAAATAAAACATAATATTATAGTAGATAAATACTAAACATAGTTATGAACAAAGATAGAATCATTTTCATACATAATTTACCTTTCACTCATGATATTAATCACAATACCCAATGCATTGTAACTCTGTATAATTTGAGTCTCACCCATCACATTCAAATATTCATGTGGTGATATATAATTTCGAGCTCACCTATCATATCCTAACATTTAAATTATCAAACATTCCGTATAGAGAATATGTAAAACGTGACCATAAAACTACCAATGTAAATAAATGTGTTTCAAATCATAAAATATACATTCATAAACATTAGTTTCCATAACTATAGTGGTAATATCATTCTTGACATTTAACAATTAACCTTGAGGGAAGATTAAAAAGGGTTTGTTTATTTAAAAGGAGATTTCATTTAGAAAACATGTGATTTTTCATAAAATCAATTAGAGAAAAATAATATCCCTTAAAAGGTTATTTAATGAGGAATGAGTTATTTTTAATGTATATCCATAATAAAAATGGGTTGAATATGGAATACCCAATGAAAGAGAGATGGGTTCAAGAATTTCCCCTTAACTTTTTTTTAATCAACATACTCTGACTAAAAATTAATTTTTTATTACGCAAAAACATTTGAGGAAAAAGTGAGAAACCAAAACATTACATCATTGCCACACTACTAGATCAGACCACCACTTCACCACATCACCATTTCATCGCTTCACCACTTACAAAAAACAAAATCAAGGCCAAGAAACCAAGAACCAAGGCCAAAATAGTCTATATGGTTTAAATAACATAAGATAAGATACAATAGACCTGTTATTATATATTTCATCCATTAATTTGGTTTCATCATCCGTATCTAAGATGTAAATAGAAATTGAAAACCGGTCGTCCTTGAAAGTGAAAAATTATCTAGTCTGAGATAATATTTTCATTTATAGTATAAAAGTAAAGGGATGTTGACATTAAGAAAAAATATCACATTATAATAAAATAATACTACTAAATATATTTTACTGGAGTTAACAAATAATTTTTTGGAGAGTAGGTGAGCATATAAAAATAAAAGAAAGAAACATGAAAGAAAATTAAAGAATCTAGAAGACTAATTTTCCTCTTTAGTTTATCTCTTTTGAGTGCCTCTTTAGGGGAGGGGATTTAGTTTGGTTTGGATACCTAGGGTTGTTGTACATGGGGAAAGAGATTTGGGGATGATTTGGGAATACTTTAGTTAAGTATTAATTCATGATTGGTGTGATGTAATGTGGTTGTGATTGGTGGTATTTATTGTTGTGTGGAGGAGTGTTTTCTTAATATTATATTATTTAAATTATTATTTCTCCAAAATATAAGAAACATAGTGGATTGTTTTGAGTAAATATAGTAAATAGTGCATGTGAGTTCATACCAATATCCATTTAAATCTTTTATGACTCAAGTATGAGGAAGAAATCAATTTATTTAGCATATTTTGTGAATTATCAAATTTCTTTATTCACCATAAATACTAGTATTTAATAAAAATAAAAAAACTCACCAAAACCATTTTGTTACATAAATAATAATAAAATAAACTCCATATTTCAAAAACAATTATACAAATATGAACAGTTTAATTTTTAATTGGAATCATAATTTACAGAAAAAATACAGATTTTACAATTAAAAATGGTTTTATAATGCTCTCAAGAACCACATAAGGTCTTATAAAAACATCTTAAAAAAAGACATAAAATTGTTAATTTATAAACAATTTTTATGAAAATATATTTTTTTATGTTAATTAATTAATTATAATTAATTATATATGCCTTAAAAAATAGAAATACATTTACTATGGTCATATTGTCACTTATAAGATGCCAGAACATAATATATACATTCTTGTGTGAGATTACATTTATATTGGATGAATTACTATTTATAAGTGTTGTATTACTATTCATAGGGGTACATTACTATTCAGAAGGGTATTTTACTTTTAAAAAAAGGTATATCCTATCAGACTCTAAACTTTTTACTGACCACAATTGTGAATGTTAGATTTTGAAAATTCCAAACACAGAAGTGTAAAATATATGTTTAATGTTCACAAAGTATTTCATTTATACATTATGTGGCATGGTTATTCCTAATGTGATTTTATATTACTATGACATTACTACATGAAATGAGAAATTCCATTGGTAAATGTATTTGTCATTTCAATGAACATGCACAAAATATTTTAATCTTTATAAATGATGGATAAGTTTGGGTTTATTCTAATAGGGAATTCAGATTACTATAATGATTACTATAATGCAATTAAATTTAATGAAAATTAATTTAGTGGATAAAAAATGGATTATGAATTCATTAATAGTTGGAAATAATAAAAAGTAAAAAAGTAATAAAGGTAGCTCATTTATATGATTACGTGCATATAAGATATCTGGTCTTAGCAGTAATATCCAAGAGTCCCAGTGATGTTAACTAATGTTGGTTATCAGACTCTATTGTTCCCATAGTGATTTTGTTAGTTAAATTATATCATGTACACTATATAATTTCATAATATTCACAACCCTTTTGGGTTGTGGAAAATGGCAACTAGTGGACTATGAGAAGTTGTTTTCTCTAACATCTCGATGGGATGATGGATGGATGACTGCCCATCTTACACTTATATATTCTATTGGTAGTTATTTTTTCATGTATGTATTATAGTGATTGTTCTCATGTATGTCTATAAGACTTTTATGGATTTTGGATATTTCACAAACATGTATTACTCAATATAGTATCCAAATGATCACATTGGTAAGATGTGTATAAGATGGGATTTATTGAGGTACATTCTTGTTTAATGTGATGTATTGGAATGATTTATAATACATGATGTTTGATATACTTCATATAGGATATAAAATAACTCAAGCTATACTGGGTTATAATTTGTCAATATGTGACATAGGGTGATGTATTAGAGTGATGCATGAGGTGTATATTTTTATGCCTTGACCAGTTTTCATTATACTGATATTCTTTTGTATAGAGATGCCTCATAATGTGCGATGTTGGGGAAGAATGAAAAACCCATGGGGAATCTAGAGTAGGGTTCCAATTTACTATTTAATATTCTTCCTTTTATGTGATAATTAATGATAGTTATCCATGGCATGGTTGTAAATATTGTATAAATTTTTTACTGATGAGTTATTTTCATTACTGTTTATTGTTCTTTAGCATGATTCCATTAAAATTTTGCATGGGAGGATTGACAAGGACACAACTAAGTAAATTTTATTCTCAACACACAAAGATATATATAAATATATCATGTTATTTGGAGTTGTTTATAGATTAAAATTAATATTAGAACATTTGGGTTTTTTTTGAGCTGTTTGGGATTCACGGTATATTTCATCTTTTCCATTTTTCCTATTTAATGTTTTTCTTTCAGTGGTTTTAGTAATGTTTCAAATATTTATTTAATCACTTGTGATTTATTATATATATATACGCCTATGAATGTGTTTTTTGTTTTATCACTCTTATCTATCTCTAAGGTATGATTATATTTGAGGTTAATGCCTCCCATTTGAAAGATTAATTATACCCTCAATGCTATTTTCCAATGTGAGTCTTAGTGGAGGTGGGACTCGATAAGTAACCATCGTTATCCCCTCATTTCAGTATATTTTTGGGGAGTTGTTTGTGAAAAAGTGGTATTATTGGTTCTTGTTATTGGGATATGATGGTACTTTGTTTTATGAATAGGTGATGTTGTGAGGTTTGGTATGGGATAATGTTAGAAAATTTTAGTAAGTTATATAAATATGGGAGTCCAGTTGAGACACATTTATTTGGGGCCATTTTTTATTTGAGGAAAAACTCTTATATTTTAATGATCATACTAAATGAAATAATTATATTTTTATTGTAGATAACTAGGAAAATATCATACATGGATCTTATTTTGTTCCTATGTTCGAAAGGTGTAGAAAATGTGTTTGGATAAAATTATCTGATGATAAAAAAAATTAAATAATTAATTGTAATCATTCAAAATTATTGGGATTGTAGGTCTAAAAATATTCCATACAATATAGGATCAACGTCAACATCATTGTCAGCTTCACACCATAGATTTTCACTAGGATGTTTTGTAGATTTCTACAGGGTGGAGTTATATGATGATAATAGTTTAAGGAGGAGACTACAGAATTTTTAATGACATAGTCTATATATGTATAAGGACTCTATTTTATATGCAACCATTGATGGCTTGGTTGGAAGATATTGAGATATCTTTCAACATTATCCACACACAGAAAGAACCATGGGGTTTACTGGATGTGATGATTCTACATTCATCATCGAAGAAGTGGTGGTTCTTGTACCATGTGGACCACATATAGTCGAATGTCTGATGGAAAATTTTCTGATAACAGTTATGAGAAGATTTTCCTTCATTGATTGTGAATTCTTTCAGTCTCAAGATGCTTCTTACACTTCATCATTGTATAAATAATGTTTCAGAGTTAGGGATCTACTTTAAAAATCTTCTAAAATATTTACTAAACATATTTCTCGGTGATGAGGATGGAATGAAGATTTTTAGTAGCCATTAAATCAATATATCTAGTGCTAGTTCTCTCTATTCATTTTGGAATTTGTATCTCATGTTTATGGAATGAGAAGTTGTCATTGAGAGGAAGCTACACAGAAAAAGATTTTCATGAGAGAAGAATCTTCATGATTACACTAAAAGATATATTATGGTTTGGGGTTGATAGGTATCAGGATGGAAGATTTTTACATTATCTTGGGTTGTTTCTAAGAAATAATCGAATAACATTTTTAAGAGAGGAAGATATATTAAATATTACAAGGTATTAGACACCTATTGTTTTGTGTATTTCTAGGTCATCTATATAGAGAGTGAACTACCTTTTTTAGTAGTCCTCATGTGCACGGTGTTCCACTTTATTTCCCTCCATTGAGGCAGTTTTAGCTGAGTAATCAGTAGTTGGGGGTCCAATTTGTACATAGAACCAATGGGATGTGGTAGGAAAAGTAAGTCCCTGAGATACTTCTCATCCTTATTGATTAGAGCACATTCATGGTGGTGGAATTCAGTAGGGTTAGAGAATCCATGCATCAAGCAAGGATCAGCTTCATCCATTTTCATTGCCTGTGTGAGTGAATCTAGATGTGGTTCAAGGAACTCATTTATTGTTTTCTATGTGGGTATATTATTTATTTTATTCAATATTAACCCCATAATTTATATCACATAACCTTTTCCATGATATGGGACTTCATGTAGAGCGGTTTCTATTTTTTTGGCATTGACTACACCAGTTGGGGTCAAGAAGACTAGTATGATGTATTTAGAAACATTGAACTCATTTTGTAACCATAAAACTCTTAGGGAAATTTCCTGTTTTTTATAATACAACCATACAGCATACTACCCTACATGGACTTTTTGGTTTTTGAAATATATATCATTGATTTATTTAGGTGGAATTTTTTGTTTTATTATTATGATAGTGAAAAAGATCTATTTTTTTGGTGAGAAAGTACCTTGGATGGGTCTTAGGTCTATTCCACCTTTTTCATATTTTATCGATGAGAAAATTCGATTCCTATTGAAGGTTTATCAGTTAGTGTTACCCATTGATTTGTTCGTGTACCCTAGTGTATTTTTAGAGGAGTTTTTACCATTACTCCATTTGTGGGAGATCATGTTTGAGATCTATTAGTATCTAGTAATGTCTTTTATCATGATTTATCTTTATAGGATAGATCGTTAGTAGTAATGGAGACATTGATTAATGATCTATGATATGATGCAGTGGGGTTTTTTTGGTCGAGTTTCTGTTTGTGGGGATTCCCATTTTTGTTTGTATGAAATACTGATTGTATATCATGATTTTTTTCGACTATAATATAATGAAATAATTTAAAATGAAAAACTATTATTCTATTCTATAGAATTATTATTTATCCATGTAGTTAAAAGGATCATGTTTTTTTTGAAAGACTGATTTGTTGTAAGGATATCCTCTAATACTATTGAAGTATTATGATATTTAGAAGATGTATTACCATTATTTTCATGGGAATCATGAGTTCATTAAGTTTTTGTTTGGTTTGAAAAATTATTAAAATTTTTTCTAGGGGTTGAATAATAATATGTTCGGAGAGTTACTAGATAAGATCATTTCATTTTTCATCGATGACATCATTATATACTCTAGATATGAAGAGTGGAATGCATAGAATCTTCACTCAATTTTATATGATTTTAATCATGAGTATGTAATGGGGAAGATCTCATAGTGTGATTTATATGCTCTTGAATTCTAGTTCATGGGGAATGTTGTATCCCCTTTGGTAGTAGCTATGGATTATTCAAATATAGAGGTTTTTATGTCTTAGGGGTCCCTGGTGATGTTGGAAGAGATGATGAGTTTCTTTGTTTTACTATGCTATTATAGTAAGTACACAACCAACTTATATTGGATTGTATCTTTTATACCTACCATTGAAAAACTATTTGAAATTTCTATTGACTTATTAGTGTCAAGAATATTTTGAAAACCTAAAAGAGAAGTTGTTTAGTGCTCCACTTCAATATTTTCAAACTATGGGAGTTTAATTTGAGGTTTTCGAAGACAATTTGTGAATTTTCAAGGGATTTGGACTCATGAAGAAGAATTTAATTGTTTATTATAGGCCTGAGGAATTACATACCCATGAGTATAATTATGTAAATCATGATATTTAGTTGGATAATTTTAATATTTCTATTCTGTTTTGGAAACATTACCACATCATCCATAATTTTTTGGTTTTCTTAAACATTAGAAATTTTTGTATGTTTACTAATATAATTACTTAAATATAAGTAATTTGATTTTATAGAATTATTGTAGGATTAAGAAACTAGGATTTTTCATATATCAATAAAGAGAAATTTTGTTCCTGATGCACTGATCAAGAATTGATTTATTGTTGTTGTGAATGAATCTGGAGATTCCTTTATAGTAGAGGAGGAACTATAACTGATGCATCTAGATATGGGTGAGTTTGGGCTAGAGGATGTCTTTCCCAGTTGACCATAATGTCATATTTGATGTATTAGGTGGAGGAGTTCCTGATTTTGGATTCCAAGGTGCAGGACTAGGTAGACTATGTTGTTTTTAGTGACACCCTTTATGGTTGGTCTGAGGATGTAAAAAAGTGGATGTTTTATCGGGGAATACATTTCATTCTATCATGGATGTTTTATATGGTACTATGGGAGCCTAATTTTTCACAATTTCCAGCACATATAGTTATGACCAAGATGTAAAAATACGTAAAATTTTCTTTGGTCTCTTGGGTTAAATAATGATGTTTCAGAGTATCTTTCTCAATGTTTCTGTTGCCCAAATGTGATGGTCGAGCACCATGTTCCTAGTGGGCTTTTCTAGCCATTAGATGTTCCATAGTGGAATTTGGAGGACATGTCGATGTGAATCAATATCAGTTTACCTCGATTTGAGGTGGGATTTTATTTTATATGAGAGACAATCTATATTTTAATGTAATTATCCCACATTAAAATGATCATGGAGTCGAGCTTAATGGAGATTTTTTTGATGCAGTATCTGGAGGAGTTGGTGTTACTCCACAGAGTATCATGGATGATCATTAATGATTGATAACCTCTTTTTACCTATAGGTAATGGATAGTTCTCCAAAATTATTTTTGTTCTTAATAACTTCATAAAACCAATTTTCATTCATGGATGGATGGTTCATTAAACTGGACTATCCACACTCGTAAAGACATGTTATGATTTTTTCTAGAAATGTAATGTTCATGGATGATGAAACAACACTTGGTTTAATTATATTAGAATAATTATTTCCACACCACCATTGGTATGTATCCTTTTGATGATTTTTATTTACTTCCTTGCTGTTATCCATTATGCTCGGATGGGGTCTGAGTGGTAGTAAATCTAGCGTCATAACTGTTATAGAACACGACAAATATGGTTCCCAAAATTAACTAGAGGAGGAAGGTAATATAGGATCATTATAAATATTTTTACATTTTTAGGATAAGGCATATCGAATTTGATGTTGGATATCACATGTTCGTGATGTTGAATCCTCATTACGCGATGAGATGGTTTGTTCTTGGGAGTATTCTTTCTCGCTAGTTTGTCCGAACATTTAAGGTTTTCTCTCATTGTGGAGTCATGGTGTTTTATATAGAACATTCTAGAAATATTGATCTATTTACATGATGTTTTACATGTGTTATAGATCCTCCAATATCATTATGACTTCTCTCACTTCAAATATTGTGGTGAGATCAATGTTAATGATGATGCAACCTTTTTAGAGTAGCTTGTATAGAACTTGAACAAGAAGGATAAGGTTTTTGACTGGTGTACAATACCCTTGGTAAGATTCCTGTAATGGAATAGTGTTGTTCATGATAGTACCTGGGACCATTAGTCATAGATTCATAGTCATACCCTAAAGATTAATTATGTTGAGATCTTCTATTGTAACTTCATTCTCATGTGGATGTGAACCTTTCGTAATTTGAGGTGGTTTTCTCTTGTTTCTTGTGGTGTCATTACTATAATTTGAAAGGATTCTTCCTTGGTATAGTTCTCAAGAATTTCAATATGTTATATCATAGTTTGTAAATGTATCCTCCGATTGAGGTGGTTGAGATATTGTGATGACTTGATCATTTAGAGGTATATCTTATTTTTTTGTGATGAATATTGATTTTTTCATCTCTAGGATTAGTTTGAATTATTGAAGAAATTTTTTTTATTTGTATATAATGTAAGTACTAAGATTTATTTAGAGTAATAATTTCATTGTTTCCAAGGATGAGGTTTCATGGAGGTTTCTTGAAAGTTTCATAGTGGTTTTTTCAAGCAGAAGTTATTGAACATGAATATTAAAAACTATGTAATATTTAAAATATTGTGTAATCTTTACATGATTGGTTAAATTATGTTCACAGGTAGTTATGGATAGTTAATTGGATGCATCATGATGTTAAACTAAATAGGTATAAATAGTTAAAGGAGATTCTTTTAATAGATAACACCAACGTACAACATTTACAAGATGTGAAAATGGTTAACACACCATGTAAATCCCTATTACAGCACACCATTAATGGGTGAGGCCTCATGGTGTTTTCACAGACCCCACAACGTCAAAAACTCCCTCCCTCTTTCCAAGTGACTAGAGGCTCTCTTCATTGACATTTAGATATCCCTTCAATATAAATCAATCCTTGGGCTTAGGTATTCAATAATGGTGAACCAAGGTGCGTTATTTCTCTATTTTCTTGTAGTTTCTAATATACTGATCTTATATCCTATAGTTTTATCATTCCATGAGATAGGGTATTGTTATCCCATATTTATAATGGGGTTTATTTGGTTTTTTTGGTGAAGTTGTGCCATGGAATCCCCTAATGGATGCAGTTCATGCATTAGAGGAATTCATAGATCTACAAAATGGTCCACTATCATCCGAATAATGTTGAAAACTTTTTATATAGTTGATTTGTTGATCTTTTTTCAAATAGTAAATTTATACTAATTTATCCCTTACCATGAAAATGGAATCAACCTAACAATTTCTAAATCAGAATAACAATTTTTTTGTGATACCACGATGAAGATGATTCTTATTAATACTATGATAATATATTTCATCATGGTTTGACAGATAGATTGATAACAATTCTATTTTTATTGATAACACGTGTCTATTCTTGAACAATGATAGTAAAATTAGTAAATAATTTATCATTAGAAAAAATTAATATATTGGATTGAGAAATTAAAGAAGAGGATTCTTTGTATTTTGATGGTTAATGTATTTTGATGATAATCAATTGATAAATGTTAATGTGCAACTACAAATTAAATCTTCTAGATGATTTAAGGAATTCAAAAATACTGTGAAGAATTTTTATGATTTATGATAATAAATGAAAATTCATGATAGTTGAAAATAGTTATTCTCAATGTTTTTAGAAAAAAATATACACTAAGAGATTAGTTTTCCAATAATTGGTTGTTATAGATTTAATTTTTTTGTTCCCATATATGGAACCATTAAATAATGATTTATATATTTCAATATGAAATTAGAGATGATGGACTGGGTTAAATTAGGGATTATCCATTGAGGTGATGTTGAGAGATGAGATGGTCTTATGTGAAATTTTTTAAGTGCCAATGGATAGGTTTCTTGTTTTATCTGCATTTTATTCCACATTTCTTAAGGCGATTGGAGGTGCATTGATTCATGATTTATCTTAGTGGTAGATTTGAATGTTTTCCCTATATTACCTAGATATGAAATGCCTATAATAGTGAATTGAATAATTCCTAACCAATTGGAATGGTTGATTATGTAATGAAAATTATTTAAAAATACTAATCTTGATTTACTATGGACATGGATTGTGGTACACATGGTGGGAATGGAAATTACATATATGATTAATATAGTGTAATAAAATTAAATTTTGATTAATATTAATTGTTAACTAATGTATAATGAATTAATTAATGTAAACAAATAATAAAATGGAATGAAGTAATTAATATTTATTTTTATATGATTGTGTGCCTGTAACACCCCAGGTAAATAAAGAATATGACATTTTTACTTTTATCAATATTTGTGAATGAAATATTAATATGACTTTAAAGGGTACGCTATGCTCAATAGCGTACCCAACACACAACAACGAGTTTCTTGGGAATCTTAAGTTGCACTCTAATAATAAAATAATATTATTTTAAATGGTAGTTAACATGTAGTTGTTGTAATGGCGGGAATGGATAAAAATAACTAAAATATGATTATATATGTTCTTAAATGTTTTTACATTTATACAATAAAAGATAAAGGATTAAAATACGGAAAGAATTCAATTTTAGGCGTATATGCCCTAGTTTTCACTAAAGGTTCACTTATCACCTTTTGATGGCGAACCGTCATTAAATATAGTTTTGATCACTCTTATACATTCTTTTGGACCAAATAAAACTCTTATTAAGAATCGGGACATAAAATTTTACTTTGTGTAATTTTTTGGTATTTTTTCGATAAAGTTCATTTTTTTAATGAATAGTGTAAAATGTTGTGTTTTAATTCAAAACCACTTTTTAATATAATTTATTTATATGATTAGATAATATTTTCAATTGGTTTTAAAGTTAAATTAGAAAATATTTTTACCATTAAATCCAATAGGGGTCGTTGGAATTCATTTCACATTGAAATCAGACTTAAACTAGTGTCAATCTTTTGATACTTATTGTTTTATAAAAACACGCTATTTGCGCTGACAGTGAGAATTAATTATTAAATTAATTAATGTGACTAATATGTTTTGAATTTTTTAAAATGGACTTCATTTTTTAATTCGGAATATCAAATATAGATTAGGGTGAAGTTTTGGTATTTTTCTGAAAAACTCCAATTTCTGATGAATAGTGAAACCACTAAGTGGTAATCAAGCAAACTGATTTTTCAGTTAAATGAAAGTTTACCACTAATGTGTATTGAATTTTGAAAATCCGACATACATGGTTGTCATTAGTATGTAAAATGTGGTTCAATGGGATGAAAATAATTTTTTGGTGAATAGTAACTTTTTTTCATTAATCGCGATTAGACGTAATTAGTGTAGTTTAAGGTAAATATAATGTTTTAATAATATGAAATGAACATGACACATGTCCTAACTTCATTGGATGTGTAATGGATGATCAATACAATCCATGGGTCAACTTGGGGACCCCATGGAGCCACTTTGGTTGGGAAATGACATAAATAACTTTTTATTTAATGTAAAAGTAAAAATGACACAAACATGATATGTTTTACTAAAACAATTTTTAAGTGGGGTTATACAAGTAATATTTTTGATTATAAATAGTCATTGGAAAGATAAAAATATTTCCTAAATCATAGTAATTTTTTTATAATTTTTAGACATTAAATAAATTAAATAATTTATGACATAATAATGATGCAGCGATGACATCATTATTTGACGATTTAAATAAAATGGAAAGATAATGTAAAATATATGAACTACACATGTTAAAAACTTATTGGATGGGTGTATTTCGAACCCTTACCACCTTATCCACGAATTATATCAATATGGGACCTTTTAAAACCGAAACACATTTTCAAATAAAGTAATATTTCTTACTTTCCAAAAGTGCCCCTCCTCTCCTCTTATAAAAGGCCCCCACCTCTACCTCATTTCACACACTCCTCAAGCCTTTGGCTCGGCCAAACCCTGACCATTTACTCTCTCCATATACCTCTCCTCATCCTAGAGGATTCCCTTTGGGCAGAATACTTTCAAAGGAAGCCTTTGGGCTCAAATCAATAGGAGTTACACTTTTAAAGGTAATTCATTCTCTCATGTTCATTTGTTTTATTTTGCTTCTCCAACCCCCTAAACTCTTTCTATTTACTTCTTTTGTAACAAAACCAGTATCTTAAATATACTAGTATGTTTTTATAAGATTTATTCGAGCTACACTCTCACACAACTACATCAAATGGTTAAAGAACATACGGTTTCCGTGGATTGCGAAATTCTGCCTCCCGAAACGATGATTGTTCAATACTCATTTAACACCTTCAAAGGTGGCCATTATGATGTCACTATTTTTATATATGATATATAATATGTTTATGTTTTACTTATTCTTCTTTATTTTTCATTTTTCTTACCTTTATGGAATCCATTATGGGTATACACGATATCTTCATTTTAGGAAGTGCGGACTACCGCCCCCTCAAAGTGATGTGATTCGTTAATGCCATACGTGGGACGTATAAAGGATGGATTTAATGTTATTATATATGATGTTATACTGGAATTATTATTTACCTCTATATCATTATTATTTCTTTCCATTTAAGTATGAGATATAAATGAAAGTAGCGTTCATGCGTACGTACGGCTTACCGTCTCCATGAACGGTGCATTTCATTTCTTATCCCCAAATGTAATGTACTATTCTAAGTACATATATATAATGTAAATATATGATGTATGATACATATGAATGATTAATATAATTCTGTAATTAAAATATACATACCTCTCAAATAGTTTTAATTCCATTAATACGACATATAAATGAGAGTAGCGTTCATGCGTACGTACGGCTTACCGTCTCCATGAACGCTGCATTTCATTTCTTTCCTCCAAATGATTATGTGATTTTATAAATAAATGTATATGCTGGATATATATATGATATATATGATATCAAAATCAGGAATGTCATTTTGGATATAAAGAACCTTTGACCACACGAACAAAATGTAATTGTATGAAGTCCACTTTCGACTTAAGAACCAAATATCGACAAAACAATCATTATTAACTTAATGATTACATAATGATTATAACATGGAAATAAGTGATATAAAAGGAATAATAAGCTTGAAAAAGGTTCTTAATCAAGTACAAATTAACTCAAGGTTATTATTCAGGACGTTAAAGAACGATCGAGTCAAGTCGGACCCGAGGTAAGGGATCCTACTCTTCTCTTCCTTTTTAAGTACACACTTTTATGTCATTCCTTTTAAAGCTCATATTTCATGTTATTGTGGTGATATTTTATATTAAACATACTGTAATTTTTATGTTCATGTGATGAGAGACCCTATTCTCTCTCATCAATCCATTTTGGAAGTTTTGAGTGGCGCCGTTAGGCTGTCGAACTTTCGTAAGAGATCTAACCTCTCCCTTTCTTTTTAAGTACTCTCCTTTATGTCACATCTTTTAAGCTCCTCTTTGTAATGTTGGGGGATGTTCTTTTATATTACTCTTTCTGTACATTATATTGTAATGTGATGAGATACCCTATTTGATCTCATCAATCCATATTCGGATGTTTTATGTGGTGACGTTACGCTGCCGAGTTTTCGTGATGGATTTTTCATCTCACTTTTATTCCCGTGAGATTTATGATACATTAGCCACAAATTACATTGAGTGGTGTATGTAATGACCATTATTCTACTCTTTGTGTAATATAATTTCTTTTATGAGTATTTGAATCAATGATTTATTGTCCTTCTTTCATGGGGTGTATGTCTTGAAAGATACCCAAGTCGGTAAGGGAACCTTTCACCCTCCTCTTTTTTAAAAGACTTCTTTTGTTGGGTATTTTAATTTACATATTTTTATGTTGGGATATGTCCTCATATATCCTTATTGATTTAAATTTTATGTCCAAGTGATGAGATACACTTTTTATCTCTCATCAACTCATTTTGATGTGATGTCGTTAGGCTGTCAAGGGAACTTTTTAACCCAATTTCGATTTCTTTGGGTTCAACATGTAGTCATTGAATATGTCATCCATTGAATATGTGTGAATGAACTTTTATTGTTTTACACATAATATCCGCTTATATTGGGTGTATTTATATTTTTCACACATATTTTTGAGATTGATTTGTCCTTAATTTAAGGATACCTTCTTTATAAGGGATTTCATCACATTTGACATTTCTATTGAGGGTTCATTGTTGTTATGCACCAATTCGCACTTATATGGTGTATATACTGTCCTTTGGAGTATTATATCATGAATCCATTTATTCTCAGGATATTACAAAGTTCTGACTAAATGTTATTCCTCAATTATTGTATTCAAGTGTCTCTAATTTTGGTAAAACCCCTTTAACCAAAATATCGTTTTAAATGTTTTAATTATTTGTTCTTATTAATATCCATGTTTTCAAAATGGTTTTAAGGATTTATTTATATGGATATTAATGGTTTAAAATTTTAAGCTTCAAGGTGGTATGTGACACTTTGATTCAAAAATCTCTTTATTAAATGTTTTAAATGGTTTTGGAAATGGTTTCTTTTTGAATGGATTCATTATTTCAATATACTAAAATGTTATATTGTGATTGAAATATGGAAATGTTATGTTTCTTTTATACATGTTTTATGTGATACATTTATGTTCTGGTTCTTGGGCATTGTTATGAAAATGGGTGGTTCCGTGATAAACTAAGGGCGGGTGAGCCCGTTATAGCTCTCCAATGCATTGGGTAATGCGAAGGAGTGAAACATTAAGGTTTCTCCGAAGAGATTTAGGGAATATACTGTGATGGGTATTCCAAACGTAACCAAGAGGGTTACTCCCTATGTAATAATGTTATAAATGCCTCAAGTTACCTTTATGTCTCATATTTTCAATGATTTATTCATGGTTTGATGAGGTATGTTAAAGTGCCGATGTTTTATGGGTAAAGTATGATTTCATTCTTATGTATATATGAACTCATGTTTCCTTTCTATATTTTTATAACCCTTACTGAGCTTTTTATGCTCATCCCAAGTTTTTTTGAAATGTTTTTCACAGGTCAAGGGAAAGGTACATGATGTGATGATAGTGTCAAGGATGTGTCAAGAAAGAATCCATGTTATATTTTAAATATGTTTCCGTTGATGGGAAGAATGAATACTGTCTTTTATGTAACCACTTTGTTTAAATATGGAATGTAATGCAAGTTTCATGATCTAATTCTCTAAAACTCTAAACCTGAAAAGATCCTCAATGTGTAATCTTGTAATAAATCAAGGTTAAGTAAGGTTTAAGGCTGGGGCCTTATAGTGCCTGTATGATATATGGCCTTAGAAATGGAATCTGAGAGGTCAAGTCACATTACCTACAATTGATTACAAGACTAGGTTATTCCCATATTATGATTGTGAGGAATATTATATGTTTTTTTTGTTTTTTTACTGTATGGAAAATATTTTTTTGGGAAATACACACCCATTGGATATGGGGATGTTGTTCTCCCCAACTTCCTAATGGGATAATTGAAGGTTGACAACACCATCTAGCCTCAATCTCTTTTCATGGAAGTAACATGTTCTACTATGAAAGGCATTTAGTTTTTCTTTAAATTTGTGTATAGGGATATTATGGATTGAGGTTATTTCACAGACATCTATTAATGTATGTAGTTCCCAAAGGATGATCATTGGAATGACTTTTATAAGCTATATTGTATTGGGGTATTTGCACAATGTATGGGTTTTAATGGCTTGAGGTGTAATACATGACATTTGATATATGTTATAAAAGATTTAGTGGATTCCAGAAACTATATCAATATTATATGTGGAAATATATTAGAATAAGTTTCAGTTATGTGATTCATGAGGTTCACGTTTTTTTATTTTCCATGGTGTCCTGGGGATGGATTACAATTGGAGGGAGACAACTAATGGGGTACAATGTTGGGAAGAGAGGATAACATGTGGTGAATCGTGAGTGGAGTACCATTTTTATTTCATGAATATTTTTTATTCTCTCATATATGTGGTACATTATGATAGTTTTCCATGGCAAGGACATGAACACAGTATACTTATATAGGTGATAAGTGAGATTCATTGTTGTTCAGTGAAATTAATTGTGATTCAGTAATATTTTTCTTTAGAGGATCTGTGGAGGATCCTACAAAGTACAATGTATGACCACTAAATGAATATATAATGTTTTATAATTCATCTAGATTATTCTGGAGATCAAGCGAGATACTAATAGAATTGGGATTTTTAGTATAACATAGGGATTTTTTTCACTATTATATTTTCCATTTTGGGTATCTATAGTTTTCATTAATATTTAATTAATATTATATTCCATTAGATGGTTTCACAAATAATTTATATTATTTTTATATTATTGAGTAATTTTTTGTTGTTGTAGCCTTATAATTTATCTCTTTTGAATGTTTATATTAGAGGGTAATTCCTATCATATTCGTTTTAAATATTCCTATAGTGATAGTTATAAACCCATTAACTATTAGATGTGGGAATCAGGATGTCACAATCTCTCTCACTCATTGTAGTATCATTGTGGGGGCATGGATACTGATAGCGTGACCATTGAAAACCAACTAGGGTTTAGAAAAATTGTTTAATTTATGGGAAAATTACCTGTTGTTTAAAAATCTTGCACATGACTTACAATGATTGGTGAAACCACATAGACATGGTGTTGATCGAGACTACATGACATGTAATTAAGAAACACACAATGTAATCATGTTTTATAAACATTATCTCTTGCACTTTCAAATGGTATATCCACAAACTCCTCATATTTTCTTGTAATTGTGTGGTCCAATCATAGTTATTGGACTTCATATCTCAACATTAATGGATAAAATTGAAGAAATAAAAGGAAAACATAATAAATAACAAAAATATTAATCAAAAAAATTAAATAATTATGAATTGTAAAATGATTTCTTTGATACCACTTGAATGTTCAAGGCGTAGAGGAAGTAGGTTGGGTCTATACCCAATTTTATTTTTTATTAGTTTAAATGGATAATCCACAAGAATCTGAAAAATAATCAGGATTTATTATAAATATAAGGAATTAAACTAGATTAAAGTAATCACATAACACAAATAGGATCATTTCCCACTAAATTTATAATTAATTTTACAATATTAATTAACTTGGTTTTGAGATTATCTCTTTTCTAAAGTTATTTAAACCACATTAATGATATAACATTGTTATCTTATTATTTTCCAATGTATAATCGCCCTATGGGTGATCCAATCATTATCCATAATCACAGATAATTATAGATGGAAGTGATTGTGTTAGTATCAAAGTGACAACTGATTACATCACTTTCCTTTGACCGAAACTCACTCCTTAAACTTTTATGGTTTTCTTTATTGTTATTTAAATTTTTAAAAGAATTAAGGAGGAATATAAATTCTCATGATCATAGGAGAAACACATTTCATGTTCTTTGTAGAAAAATATTATTTTCAAATATAATGTGTTGTGCATAACACAAATGATTTCACTGTATCCCTAAAATGATATAAGTGGGTTAAAAAAAATATAGGGTTCATTAGTGATTATTTTATTATGTATATATATCAACTAATAAACCAAAAATATTCCAAATTCCTCTAATAAAAATAAAAAATAAAAAATTATTTTTATATATTGAATATCAAAAATATGTATTATATAATTATATAAATAATGTCATATTTATTTAAATGATATTTTATGATTATATATTTTCTATTTGTGATTCATTCACTCTACCCAACCACCCTCCTCGTCATTTATAAAACCTAAAATAAAAAATATAATTCATTTTATAAATAAATACAAATAATACTCAAGATATTGGAAAATATATTTATTTAATATTCAAATCTGGTAGATATAGTTATTAAATATTTGTGACCAAGAAGTTTGGAAGAAAACATTAATTATGATCCTTCAGAATAAAATTTAATCCAATTATTAATGTTTAATTTTATTCTATAAATATTTATGGAAGGAAAAATTGTATGGGACTCTAGGACTATTCCATAGTGGAACATATATGCAATCCTAATGTCAAATACAATTTTTATAAAGTGTGTATATATACCAAGAGAGGATGATGCTAATTTCACAAAGACAATAACTACTTTTGAGATATTACTACTTAAGATAGCCCCTTCATAATCTAATTGAATCAATCTGTTTCCCTACTCAGGTAATCATATGATATTCTATATATGCATATCCATGAGTTCCTACATTGAACCCATCAACCACGATAGAAATTGAATCTTTTTTAACAATTTTATTCCAATTAAAAGGAAAAACCTATAAAAATATTCAATATAAAGAACAAAATCATGAAATACAATGAAATTACATTAATTTTGAAGAATAAATAATACATGACTCAAATAGATTCCCAAAGACCATATTTGTTCAGTGTCTTTGGAAACAGGGGACACGTTATATTATCATGGAGATAGATCTTTAACATCTCCGATACTGATATTCCGCTTTAGTTTTACCACTTTAATCCTTTATTTTCACAGGGAAATGAAAAATATGAAAAGTGTGAGCTCCAATTATCATTAAGGGTAAAAGTGGAGAATATTAAAAAAATATAAACATAAAAATGTAAAAACAGGGACATAAATATTGAATATTAAATTCCAAAGACATGAAATAAATCTTGGAAGTTCATTAGACATAAATCATAAATGATCAGGAACTATCATAAAATAGGGTTGGAATAAAACATGAAATTTTTTAAAGAACATAGGAATAGAAAATAATTTCCATATTAGACAAGTCTCATTGACAAGACCATCATAGTGGTCAAAGTCCATTTCCCAACTGGATTTACTTGTCGTTCTAGCCTAGTATCATTGAACCAGATTTACATTCCATTCTGTTTATTTATATCTCATGAGATATAAATATACACAAAATGATTTAGAGGGAGATATAGGTCTCACCCATCTCATAATAAAATCATTATTACATGTTCTACATAAACATAAATAATTCATTATAACATACCTCAATGAATATATTGGGATTATTAAACATCATTCCATCAAAACATAATCCATGTAAAAAATAGATTTCATAAATATAATTCCATAAAAAAACATAATTAAACTATAATAATAATATTTAGTGTAGAGTTGAAACATAACCAAATTACATAGTTCCATCTTAGATAGAAAATAGGTTTGATTAAACCCATGAACATAATTTATGAGGAAAATATCATTTCTTCTTCACAGACATTTTCCTTTATAAAAATCCAATACAATTATAAAAATAATTTATTTTAAAATAAACCTAAAAGATTTTTTTGTAATATTTATTTAAATAATTGATTAATAATGGTTTAAAATTTAGAAATTCTAAATAAGTTAAAAAACATTGTTATCATTCTTTTTTTGGAAGAGTAAAATAGTACCTCGTACCTAAAAATTCAAAAGCATCCCTTCTTACCGTTTAATAAAAATTCACCAACGGGTAAAATAGACTTTAAAAAAATATAGAAAAGATAGTATGAATATTTTTGAATAATTATTTAGTAAACATGGATGTCAATGATATGTATACCCTAGTAAATAATTATGAAAAAAATCCTAGATAATAATGAGATTTCAAAATTATCCCTTCTGAATTTATAATCATTAAAATATTATGCCTCATAAAATAATGAAAATAATATATATATCATATCCATTATAATAATAATTATATAAAACATTCATGGGTGGCATAAACACCACTCATAAGAAATAGGTGGTGTAAAAAACATATGTCCCAAAAAAATAAAAGTGAGACAAATTTATCCCTTTATTTATTTTTATTGACCTTTGTATGCATCCAAAACACATGAATAATGAGTGATATGACATAACCGAGTTGATTAATACTCATATTATATAATATATCATCATATAATTATCTTTTCGGTAAAAATATTTCATTATTACTCATTATTACAGTATAACCTTCATTTTCTTTTGCATGTTTTGCCAAGTAAGACTTGGTAATCATTCTTATGTCAAATTTATATAAAAAAATCATTATAATGTAATAAAAATCATATTTAGTTATTCCTTAAATTTATATAATCATTATTTAATGGATATAATGTAGAATGAATCTTATCTCACTGTGGAGATAGTAGGTCGTGCATACAATCATGTAAATAAATCATTCCCTAAAAAATGAAATGGAATTAAACTGGATATTTATATTTTATTATATAATAAAAAAAATTTATAATAATCCAAAATATTTATTATTTCCATCATTATACCTATCCTTGTCAAGTGGTGGTGAAAGACAGATTACATCATAGTTTAGAGATGGTTTGGTGAATAGACGCACGCATGTTGATTTTATTTTATGTAGGATGGATAGAATGTAAAAATTTGTTATTATATAGACTAAATAAAATATCATCACAAAAATTACAATTTATTAATTAATTTAGAATGGAAAGAACTCAATAATTTGTTGTAGAAGAAGAATTAATTTGAAATAATTAGTAGAAAAGATTTCTTCTTCGTTGATGATATCCCTATAATTATCCACATAATGGAACTAGTGTTGGTATTTTGAGGAGACCAGAACCTATAGAATATGACTATGGATGATAATAAGGGATATGGTCATGTCACGACCCATCCCCTGAGGCTCGTGATGTGACTACCCCAAGCCCGCCTTCCATACGCTAGGGGCAAGCGACTAGCACCGAAGGCGTAATTACCTAAAATGGGGAAGGTATTGCCTTTATAACCTATAGACACACACAACAGATACGATCACGAGGAAACTCAATAACCGACAGGTGAGTATAGTAAATAAAAAGGGGCCAGAATACAAGCCCAACTGGAAAGTACAAGATACGTAATGTACAAGTATAACTGAGGATAATGGAAACACAGCCACTGAGTCATCCTCTGAGGTTCATACCTAAAGGGTAGGCACATATCACCTCCTCATCACTCCACGTCCATCCATCTCATTTGTATACCGACACGCCATAAGGTCCACCCCAAGGTACTATCCAGTCCTGGTACTCCCAGCATCAGCCAGTGATGTCTGTCGAATGCATCCAACACAACAAGGTGCGGGCATAGCCCGTGTAGGGGTGAGTATGACGATAATTAGTTGGGACCCCGAGACCCTCAAGGTCTCAAAAAATCCAACAAGGATAAACCAAAAAGTAAGAAATAACCAGATAACCCCTCTTAGGAATATTCTCGTACATGTACCTAAGTTATCATGTAATACATCTCAATCATGAAGAAAACATAGATTTACCGACTCATCTCACACAGGTATACAACATATGTAGAGAGTTATAGATGATTAGATGTATCCAGTAAATCATCTATTCTGTTAAACCCACATAGGATCCAGGTACTGTAGTAAGAGCTGTCGAACCCACACATGATCTAGGAATAGTAGACAGAGCTGTCGAACCCACACATGATCCAAGAACAGTAGTCAGAGGTGTCGAACCCACACAGGATCCAAGAATAGTAGTCAGAGCTATCGAACCCACATTGGATCCAAGAACAGTAGTCAGAGCTATCAAACCCACATGGGCTCCAGGATGAGTAGACAGAGTTTTCGAACCCACATAGGATCCAGGAACAATAGTCAGAGCTGTTGAACCCACACAGGATCCACGAACAGTACACAGAGATGTCAAACCCATGTAGTATCCATTAACAATAGTCAGAGCCCAGCTAGCCACATGGTTCCGCACAAATCATGCTTTATTCTGGGAGGGTTTTCTCCTAAATAAAGGTACATATACATAAACTACCATGAAGTCCCATATTGATGTATCCAAAATATCCATCTTGTCAAATGAAACCCAACGCGAAACACATTGTGTCAATCAGACGCCCAGTCTGAGAGTTATTGGCTTTTCCATTCTGATGGCCTGGTTGGATTTACGTTCGATCCAACCAGGTTGTACCCAAACTATGTCCAATCCTCGAGTGGGGTATTCCAAATGAACTGACTCCTTAAAAGGTTTCATTCTCTATAGATGATTCATCAAACAGACGCTCGTAGCTCATGTTACAGGAAAAATAGTGGAAACAGGTCAAACGGGTCCGGGTCCGGTCTGGCCTAGTCGGACCGACCCGGCCCGACCCAGTTCGTGTGTCCGAACCATCTCACGAGGGTGACTTGGCCCGAGGGGGCAGCCTGGACCATGCTGGGTCTAGCTCGCATGGGGCTTGGCCCGCGTGGGGCCTGCATCTGGCCACCCTGGGGGTTCGTCTTAGCCTCGTCCAGGGGGAGGCCGCGCCCCCTATAATCCAGAATGGCTTATCCATTAAGGGTGATCAAACATGCTCCACGTGGCATCGGTCTGTGTCATACAAGACCCATGTGGTGGTGTCCTGTTGTTCCCAGCTGGCCGAGCGGCCAACCGCCTCTTAATTGGCGCAGTTGTGCCCTGCCTCCTCCAGCTACCCGACATCTCGGGCCGCTGATTCTTATAGCGACCGACCTTACGTTGGCCAGTCAGCCACATCCCACTCCTCTAGTGGCGTGGTTGTGCAACCATTGTCTATGCAGCTGGCCAGAGTGCCAGCCTCTCTTCCTTCATTCTATCGGTGTCGTTCGCCGGTTCCGACCACCTGCGAACCTTCCGTGGGTCACCAGATGAGTTCTGGTGGCCCGATTCTCATTCTGGAAGTAGCCGCGCACTCCCGGGGATGTCTCCTTAAATCCAAAACCATTTTTGATGAAAATATCTCATCTCGTACTCATTCCGTGTTTAGCATCAAAATCCACTATGTAAGGTGGAGGGGTTGGGCCGTGTTCGTTCGGGTCGCACCCTATGCGTTAGGGTGATAGCATGCGGCTTCGAATAATAATCTTCAATGGAAAACAAAGAATGACAAACAAAAAAAATTTATAACCCCTACCTTTTCCCGTTGTTCGTTGATGGAGTCGCAGGGAATAATATGATGATGTCATAGTTCATCGCGTCTGCTGCACACTTCCAATATCAATCTCGTGTGTCGGTTCGTTGAAGTTGATGAAGAGGGAAGCTCGGTTGAAGATGTTCAGTGTCGGTAGAATTCCATGAAGGTCGAAGGAGTTCATTCTTCATTGTCGAAGATGTTCTTTTTTCTTCTTTGGCGAGATCTTTTCTCTCAAAATCTCTAATCCTCCCTTTTCCAAACGTTTTTTTGCCAACCAAAAGAAATGGGAGCCATGGTAATATATTATAGAATCTATCATTTGAATAAGAATTAAAAAAGGGAGAATTAATTAGACTGGCTCCACTTAATTAATAACGAGGATATGGAAAAATTAAATTGTGAGAGTTGGAATAATTTTCTTATAGTGGAGTTGAAGAGGATTCTCCCAATTAATGGGAGTTTCAAGGGGTTAAAACCCAGGTCGTCCCCACCACAATTAACCTGACGAGGAGATTAGTTTTAAATTGGCCCGACCACCATAACCTTTCATGGGAGGTTAAGTTGTTGTGGTCACTACCTCCAACTTCCACATGTAGACTTTAAAAAATAAAATAAAAATAAAGCCACAACTTTATTTTTATTTAATTATTTCACAAAAAACCCAAAAACTATCTTTTATTCTCAACCCACTATCTTCGAGGTGGATGTCTTCAAAAGTGAATACCAGTGCTACGAGTTCAACGGAACCCTCAGATTTAAATTCTGAACAATGGTTCAAAAGTTATAAAAATCCACTTGTAAGTTTACTAAATATACCCGAAAAAAAATATAGAAATTGATTCCGAGAATCTGAGCCTCCTACTCACATGAATCTGAGCCTCCTACTCGCATGTGCTCTCCTAGAGGTTCCCGTGCTGCCAACGAACAAGCACCTGCAGTATTGACCATCCATGAAGGACCCACTCCTGTCAATCCTCAATCTCCAGTAGAAACTTTGTAAATGTCGCCCCCCCATCTTTGGCGTCCATCTCTCCATGGTCGATGATGTGAGAAGGGTCATGCACATATCTCCTCAGCAAGGATACATAAAAGATGTCGTGCACTCAGTGCAACTGAGGTAGAAGAGCTAAGTGGTATGCCACCTCGCCATCTCTACTATGGACCTGAATAGGTCCGATGAATCTCGGAGATTACTTGCTACCTCGGCCAAATCACTATAAAACACATCGAGGGGAGAATCATAGAAACTTGTGGTCGCCATCCTTGAACTCCATAGGTCTCCATCTCCTGTCAGCATATGACTCCTACCTACTCTGTGTAGTTCTCATCTACTCCTAGATGATCTCAAACTTCTCCGTGGTAGCTCGTACCATCTCTGGTCCCACTAGTTTTGACACCCCAGGCTCAGACCAGCACAAGGGTGATCTGCAAAGGTCGACCATATAATGTCTCAAAAGGTTCTATCCCAATGGTGGAGTGATAGCTATTTTTGTATGAAAACACCATTAAATTTAAGTGATCATCCCATCTGCTACTGAAGTTGAGTACACAAGCAAACTAAATGTCCTCGAGGGTCTGAATGGTCTGCTCAGTCTGACCATCCGTCAAGGGATGGAAGGTGGTGCTCTAACAAAGCTGTGTTCTAAAAGCCTCCTAATACCCCTTCCATAGCTGGGAAGTAAAAAATGTGTCATGATCAGAGATAATCATTGAAGGTACTTT
This sequence comes from Viscum album, assembly GCA_963277665.1. NCBI lineage: Eukaryota > Viridiplantae > Streptophyta > Magnoliopsida > Santalales > Viscaceae > Viscum > Viscum album. Next base: position 1,226,623,897 of record OY728159.1, read on the forward strand.
TTATATCCACAAAACGTCCTGCATGTAGAGGTGTCCCAAGCCCTCTACTGAACCCTACTCTCTAATCGGTAGAAAGTGGGATGACTTGGTCAGTCGGTCGACGATCACCCAAATCAAGTCTTGACATCTGGATGTATGGGGATGTCCTGTCATGAAGTACATGGATATCCCATACCACTTCCACTATGGGACCTCTAATGGCTGATCGAAGCTTGCTGCTCCCTAGTGCTCTTCCTTCACTTGCTAAAAAGTGAGGCACCGAGAGAAAAACTCTGCAACTACATTCTTCATTCCCGGCCACCAGTGCTATCGCCGGAGATCCTGGTGCATCTTCGCCACTCTTGGATGTACCGCTAGAGGGGATGTGTTGAACTCACTCAACACATCCTCCTAAAGTGACACTAGTACTATGGTACGTTCTTTGAGGATGATGACATGCTCTCCACATTTTGAAAATCCATCAGGTGCATGCCCTATGGATATATGAGTACGTCGTGTCACATAGCCAGCCTCCCCACACTACGCCTCCATGACTCACTGATGAAGTGAGGGAGTGACTGTAAGATATTGGAGGAATGATGCTCCATATCTATCCACAAAGAATATCTGTAAAGCAGCAAGATGCTCTGTCGCCTCGCCTAGAAACTGTATACAAGTTCTCATACTGAGTGAATCTGCAACAACGTCCCCCTTAACAGGATTATAGACTATCTCAAAATCATAGTCCTGGAGGAACTCAAGCCAACACCGCTCTATTAGGTTCATGTCCTTATAAGAGAAGATATACCTGAGACTCTTGTGATCAATGTACACAAAAAATGCTCGCCCATCAGATAGCTTCACCACATCTTCAAGGCGAATACCACCTCTATAAACTCCACGTCATGGGTAGCATAGTTCTGCTTATATTGTCTCAGTCGTCGTGAACCATAAGCAATCACTGCTCTCTAATGCATCAAGAAACATACAAGTCTGGTCCTTGATGCGTTGCAGTATACTACGTACCCAATGCCTTCCTTTGGAATCCTCAACATGGAGGCAGTATTCAGCCTCTGCCTCAGTTCCTAAAAGCTCTGTTGGCATCTCTCCGACCACGCAAAGGGTTTCCCTTTCTTAATAAAAGACAATAAAGGTGCTGAAGCCCTGGAGAAGTTTGGAAAAAACCTCTGGTGGTATCCAGACAAACCTAGGAAACTCTGTACCACCGTCACACTCCTGGGTGGCTCCCAAGAAATACCACCTCAATATTCGCTAGATCTACTACAATTCCATCCTCTAAGATGACATGTCCCAAAAAGTGAACCTCTCAGATCCTATACTGGAACATAGAGAGATTACAATAAAGACGGTTCTATAAAAGTGTTTCCAGTACTACTTGAAAATGGTAGGCATGCTCCTCCTCAGTAGTCGAGTAGATCAGAATGTCGTCAATGAAGACTATGAAAAAGCGATCGAGGTATGGATAGAAAATCCTATTCACGAGTCACATGAACACTGATGGAGAATTGGTTACGCTGAATGACATAACCAAGAACTCATTATGGACGTACCGACATCTGAAGGTCGTCTTCTTCACATCCTGATCTCGGACTCTGAGGTGGTGATAGCTTGATCTATGGTCTAACTTCGAGAACCACTGTTCTCCCTTCACCTGATCAAAGAGGTCGTCAGTCTTTAGGGGTGGGTAATTGTTCTTCACATTTAACTGGTTCAAGAGAAAATAGTCGACACAAAGCCTCAAGATCCCATCCAACTTCTTGGAGAATAGAATCGGGGATGCCTAGGGAGAAACACTGGGCCAGATGAATCCCTTCCCCAGCATGTCATATAGCTATATCCGCATCTCGCGAAGCTCCGCGGGAGCCATCTGATACACATGTGTAGATATCGGTGTCGTCCCTGTGTACAGGTCAATGTAAAAGTCCACCTATCTATGAGGAGGTTGGCCTATGACATCATCAGAGAAAACATCCACGTACTGGTCCACTAGTATAGGATAAGTCCAACTCTCCACATCCACAGCTCCGATGATAAGGCTAGTCAACTAATGAGTGATCAGCATCACTCTCCTCTGAGTAAGTCTGTCCTATCCTGCAAAGGCTCCCTTCTCACCGGTGAAGGTAAACCTCATCCCATTCGTGTGGAAACACAACAATTTGGGTCTAATACAATCAATATGAGCATGGAGTGTAGATAACCAGTCCATATCCAAGATGACGTCGTAAGGCCTCGATGCCGTTACTAGGAGATCACCACTGGAGCTCTCACCTCCTAGAGTAAGCTCACAGTATTGTCACTGGTTTGTAATCATTGAATATGCTCCCGTAGGAGTCTATAGCCGTAAGGATCGAGCCGATGGATCCGTCAGAATCTCCGAGCTCTGAACGTGGGTGGTGGCAATGAGAGAGTGAATGGCACTTATCTCTACATGAACTCCATCTAAGGTGGAGTAGACATAGACTATACCTCAAATCATCTCCAGAGCGCCACGATCCTAGGCCTCAGCTGCCTGGAGCTCAGCTCTTCCCTATCCACCAACTCCCTGTAGTTAGGGTGGACCTTCTAGTGGTGGTGGTGGTATCACCTCGAAATGTCATCCACCTCCATCTGCATGACCATCTCATATTCCACATCCTCTTGGGGCCTATGGATCGCCTTGATTGAACCTATACCTCTTCCTAGGTGGTCCCCCAACTGTCCGTTGATCATCGGAATGGCAGGTCGAATAGTCACAAGGCATGTGACCCTGCTCACTGCATGTTAAACACTGCATGTTCCTTAAATTATTGGCTCTGTCTCATGTGCCTCACACAACAAAACTTGTGTCCTGAGGTCATACAACAGATTTTCTAGTCTTCTTGGATCTCTATGACATCCGCCTTCTGCCAGCTGCAGAAGACTCCGCTGCATGATGCCTCTTGGCGGGTCTCGCTGTTGGTGGCTTCTCAGCAAAGAAACACTCTACTAAGAGGGCTCACATCAACACCCCTGCCTGCGTTTAGATGCTGAGGGAGATCATCAAAGCCCTAATCTCTTTCCTGAGCCCCTTCTCAAAGGTCTGGGCCCTGAAGAATGGGTCCCAAATCATATCTGTGGAGTAGCGCAAGAGGTAGGTGAGCGTCGCTGAGTATTGTGCCACCGTCATGATACCCTACTGAAAATTATGTAGCTCATGTATCCGCACTACCTATAGGGTGTCTGGTACAAACTCCACCCGAAACAGGCTCTCTAAGACTGCACAGAGTAGTGTCACCTCATCATGCACCTGAAGTATTAGGCTCCACCATCTTCCTGTTGTTTCCTGAAGGAGACTCACGACAAGGATCACCATAAGGTCGTCTGGTTTCCTACCATTCTAAAGACTCTCACCAAAACCTCCATCCAATCCTCAACTACCTTTGGGTCCGTCTCACCCCTAAACCTGGGCAGCCTCTGGCACGAGAACTCTTACAACACGCTCAGGCGGTGTTCACTCTGTACTGCTGGGGCTGGTGGCATGGGTATCCCAACGGGTAGTGGTACCGCCGGTGCCTCCGCTCTAATAGGGCCCGACACCGAGACATCATCGGTCGGTGGGCTTCCATCTCATACAATGCCTGGAACTCTAGCTAGCTATTTGCATGGGTCCATCCTGAAAAGAAACAGGTTCACCCCAATCAATAATTTATACTTGGTGAGATGAATCAATGAAAAATTCTGAAAAAACACACGTAATCTGTGTTTTCATGCACTGAGTCGGAAATCACAAGTCAGGGTCCTGGTGTTTGGATACATCAGCCGCTGCACCAAGATTGGACTTCCTGAACTGAAAACCACAATCACTACACTTAACACTATTTCTTCACAGAAAATATTAGAGCCCTGCGTTCTAAGGTAGAACCGACTCCTCTATTACCAATTTGTCATGACCCATCCCCTAGGTCCTGTGTCATGACTACCCCAAGCCCACCTCCCATAGTCCAAGGGTTGGAGACTAGCATCAAAGGCGTAATTCCCTAAAATTGGGAAGTAATTTCCTTTATAACCTGTAAACAGACACAACAGATATGATCACGAGGAAAATGAATAACTGAAAAGTGTGTACAATAAATAAATAGGGGCCAGAATACAAGCCCAAATGGAACGTACAAGAAATTGAAAGTACAAGTACAACTGAGGAAAAAGGAAAAATAGCCACTAATTCATCCTCTGAGATTCCTACCTGAAGGTTAGTTACAGATCGCCTCATCAACACTCCACATCCGTCCATCTCCTCCGTGTACCAACACGCCGCAAGGTCCACCTCCGGGTACCATCCTATCATGGTACTCTCAGCCATGGTCATCAGTGTTCGTCGTCTGTATCCAACACAACGCGGTGCGGGCATAGACCATGTAGTGATGAGTATAATGATACTCAGTAGGGACCCCTAGACAAAATCTGAATAAACATTCTAATGGGGAAGGCGTCGCGCTGATTCCTCAGCATCGTCTCCCCCTTAACACTCTCCCTCATTCTTCCCTCCCCACTTCTCCCTTTCTTGTTCTTCCTCATTCCTTCACTCTTGTTCATTTCTTTTATCGGCATGCGTCCGGGTTTTTTTTTGTATTGCTCTCTTCAAGAGTTCGTTGTTCCTTCGGTGTTGTTATAGGTGTGATTCTCAAATATGGTGGATTTATCAGTTGGGGATCGTAGACTCGGCGTGGATAAGTCTCTCTATTGAGGACCTAGTCCGCTTCTTATGATGCTCTAGCATAATGTTCCGTCGCTTCCCTCCAAGTCGGTTTGCTGCGGTGGTTTCATGACTGCTTTGGGATGTGTCATTCGATCGGTATATGATGCTCCTGGAGACCAACCAACATCGTCTTTACTCCGTTGCGGTGTTCCTTATTTTCCTTATTCATTGAGTGTGTTTTGTGATGTTTATTGGTTTTCATGAGGCATTTGGAAGGGTTTGGTATTGATGGTGTTGTTCATGGCTTGTTTTTGAGGCCTTACCTGCTTCCACCTCTGCTTTGGCTCTAGCTTCCATCGCTCCTCTCCCAGTCGGCCTGGTGCGATGAAATGCTAGGTGTTTTGGGATATGATGGGCGAGTGGTTGATGGTTGTCAAGGTGGCCCGACCTACATAGGATTAGTTCCTTTTGATTTGTGTGGTTATTATTTAGTGGTTGAAGTTTCTTCTGGTTCGTTGATGGTTTGGATCACCGCTGTTTCATTCTGATGACCGAAAATGCAGAGAGATGCTCTTACCTGCATGGCAGGTGCTGATGATTTTGATGGAGTCTTTGGTCCCTTTTCTCGGTTCTTATGGCTTGAGGCATGACATGGTTTGTTAGGGGATCCCATATTTCATCTATTTAGTGTTTTTATGTCGAATTTGGTAAGGATGTGTTGCTGCTGTTCAAGTCATGGTGGTTCACGGTAGTGTTTTATTTGAGTTTTTGAATTTTTGGGGATTGATTTATACATGGAAAATTGGAGATTGGATGATAGGTCTTTGATGGGTTTGGTCTGGTGGCTCGTTGTTCAAGACGATGTGGTCTGGTGGCTCGTTGTTCAAGAGGACGGGGTGTGCCATTTGAGTTTCTAATTTGAAGGGATCTTTGAGGTGGACGCGTTGAATGGGTTTTGTCAAGATTTCCTTGAAATTTGAATTCTTGGAAATTGTGAATTTTGAAATTGGAAATGTGTGTGGAATGTTGGGTCCGCTTTTGTCTGTACAGTTACCGATAACCCTTAAACCGACTTTTTAAGTCTCACAAAATCCAAAAAGGATAATAAAAAAGTAAAAAATCAATATATAACACCACTTAGGTATATTCCTATACATATACCTATGGTTTCATGCAATCCATCTCAGTCATGAGGAAAACACAGAGTTACTGGCTTAGCTTACAAAGGTATACAATTTATGTAGGGATTTTCTGATGATTAGATGTAGCCCCAAAATCATCTATTCTGTCAAACCCACGTAGGATCCAGGAATTGTAGTCAGAGCTGTCAAACCCATACAGGATCCAGGAATATTAAAAAGAGTTTTCGAACCCACATAGGATCTAGGAATAGTAGTCCGAGATGTCAAACCCACAAAGGATCTAGGAACCGTAGTCTGAGTTGTCGAACCCATGTAGGATCCAGGAAAAGTATTCAGAGCTGTCGAACCCACATAAGATCCAAGAATGGTAGACAGAGATGTCAAACCCACGTAGGTTCCAGAAATAGTTGTTAGAGTTTTTGAATGCACACTGGATCTTGGAACAGTAGATAGAGTTGTCGAACCAAAGTAGGATCCAGGAACAGTAGTCAGAGCACAACCAGCCACATTGTTCCGCACAAAGCATGATTGATTCTGGGAGGCTCTTCTCCTCAATCCATGTGGCTATACATAAAATTACATGATTTCCCAAGTAGTTTTATCGAAAATATAAATCATTCCAAAATAAACCCAATGCGACAGACGGTGCATCAATCGGATGGCGGGTCTGAGAGTTATTAGCATTTCCGTTCCGAAGGCCCGGTTGGATTTATGTTTGATCCAACCTGGCCATACCCTAACTATGTCCAAACCTCAAGAGGGGTATTCCCAATGAATCATATCCTTCCAAGGTTTCTGTCACCATAGATGGTTCATCAAATGGACTTTCGTAGCTCATGTTATGGGAAAAAGAGTGGAAAAAGGTCAAACGGGTCCGGGTCCAGTCCGACGCAATCAGATTGATGTGGCCCGACACGGCCTGAACCAGGACTAGACTGGGGTCCAACCAAGTCCGTGGGTCCGACCCAGCCTATGATAGTGGCCCTGATCATAGGGGTGTCCTGGCCCGCGCTAGGCTCAGCCCGCGCGCGGTCCGCTACTGGCGGCCCTTGGGGTCCGCTGTAGCTGCGTCTAGGGGGAGTCTACACCCTCTGGAATCATGAACTTCTTAGCCATTTGGGGGGGTGGGGTTCAAACTGGTGCCACGTTACGCCGGTCCATGTCATGCGGGACACACGCTGGGGGGGTTCTAGTATTCCTAGCTGGCCGAGCGGCCATCCTTCTCCTGCGTGGCACGGTTGCGCCGCGCTTCCTCGGGCGACTCTGGATGCAAGTTCTTCTCACATCCAGCCTTGTGTCGGCCACCACTCCATCGCCGTATCCAGTCAACCGTGTTCCACTCTTCCAGGGGGGGTGGTTGCACCGTGGCTGTCCACGCGGTCTGCCAGAGTACCCACCACCCTTCCTTAATTCTACCGCTATTGTTCACCGATTCTAACTACCGACAAACCTTCCACGGGTCACCAGAGGAGTTCCATTGTCTCGATTATTGTTCTAGTATTATCTACACACTCCATGGGACGTCACCTTCAATTTGAAGTCATTTTTGATGAAAATCACTCATTTTGGACTCATGACGCGTTTTACGTCAAATTCCACAAAGTAAGGCGGAGGGGTCAGGTTGTGTTCGTTCATCTCGCACCCTCCGCATTAAAGTGAAAGCATGTGGCATCAAATAATAATCCTCGGCAAGAAATGAAGAATGAGAAACAAAAACAATTTTTGAACCCCTACCTTTTCTCATTTTTTGGTGACAGAGTCACAGGGAAGAAGACGGTGATGTCATCATTCGTCGCATCTGCCGCACACTTCCAATCCCAATCTTGTGCGTCAGTTCGTTGATGATGATGAGGAGGGAAGGTTGGTAGATGACATCCCACATAGATAAGAGTTCGTGAAGGTCAAAGGAGTTCATTTTTCGTTGTCTAAGACATTCTTCATTCTTCTTTGGCGAGATCTTTTCTCTCAAAAGCTCTAATCCTCCCTTTGCCAAGCTTTTTTTCCAATCAAAAGAAAAAGAAGCCACAGTAATATATTATAAAATCTATCATTGGAATAAGAATTCAAAAAGGGAGAATTAATTAGGTTGGGTATAATTAATTAATTAATAGGATATGGAATAGTTAAATTGTGAGAGTTGACATAATTTAATGTGGAGGAGTTGAAGAGGATTCTCCCAATTAATGTGGTTTCACGGGGTTAAAACCCGGGTGGTACCCAAAACAGTTAACATGAAGAGGAGATTAGGTTCGGGTAGGCCCCACCATGATAACCTCTCATGGGAGGATAAGGTATTATGGTCCCCACCTCTAACTTCCACATGGAGGCTTTAACCAACAAAATAAAAACCAATCCATAAATTTATTTTTATTTAATTTTTTAACTAAAAACCCAAAACTATCTTTTAATCTTGACCCACTGCCATCGAGGTGAATGTCTTCTTAAGCGTATATCGGGGCTGTTAGTTCAATGGTGCCCTCAGATTTCATTTTCGAGCACTGGTTCACAAGTTATAAAAACTCACTCATAAGTTTACTGAACGTACCTGAACAAAACTTCCGAAATTGATTCCAGGAACACCGGGTCTCAGAATCATGTGCCATCAATTTTTGCAGTTTATAAAATTCCCATGTATTTTAGAAAAAAAAATTCCACAGAAATTCTGGGAATTTACAGGTCATGATATGGAAGTGATTTAAGCCTCACTTTGAATTGAACTTGTGAGATAGTATGTCCTATTTTATAATTGATGTGAGGGGTTCAATAAGAATATCCAATAAAATTAATTTATAATAAAATAAAACAACATAAAAAACATCCAAATTTTAATATTTTAGAGAATGAGATGAGGTAATGTAGTAATATAATAAAAAATTAAATTTTCGACATGTTTTTATGTCAATTTAATCCCTATCATTTTAATTTAAGCCTTTGTTATTCTATATCGTTTTAATATGGGTGACAATAACTTTAATATTAAAAGGGTGGAATAGTTACATGTTTAGTATAAATTAAATCATAAATAAATATGTTAGACCATTTCAGACCATATCATAATTATTATATATTTTTAAAAATTATTAATTATTTATAAGTAATCTTATAAAACATTGTTTTGACAAAACTATAATAGTGAAAATTTTGACATTATTAAATTATTTGAATTTTAAAAATATCACAAAATCATTTTATCCATAAGAAATAAATTTTTTTATATTTATAATGGATTGAGGTCATCTAGAAAATTAAACAGACATATTAATTAGCCAAATTATATTTATTGTTGTCATTTTAATAACTTTAAATTGACACATCCATTAATAAAATAATTAATACATAATTATTGTATAATTATTTAAGATACTTATCTATTGGGTAAAAATTAAAAAAAATGAAACTATGATGAAGATAAATATACATTATTTCATTATAATACTTCTAGTTGAACATATATCTTATAAAATAAATCATTAAAAATGCTATACTTATTTAAATATCAATATGATAATTTTAACATCACTTAAATAAAAATAATATAAGTATCATTATCTTTTCTATAAGACTCAAAATGGTCTATAACTATACCCTTGGATGATTATGGTCATGATATACATGATCAATATTATCTGGTCAAGAGTTTTTGATTTTTCATGGTTATTATTATTTTAATAAAATTTTGCTTATTAATATTTAATGAATTAAATAATTTATACATCATCAACATATAAACCTTAATAGTAATTAATTTTCCATGAAAAATTAAAATTTTCCCTGATAATGAAAAATATTTTATATTTAAAATTATTATTTATAGTATAATTTTTCTTCTATATAACATTATTTTAAAAATTATATATTATTCAAAACATGATTGTGATATCATTAAATTTCAATTAAATAAATTCTTATAAATACCATAATACCTCTCAAATGGCCTCAAAATGTCAAAAATAAAGTTATATTATGGAAATATGTTGAATAATTCATATATTAAAATTTAAGTTTCTTAATAACACCTATTTTTCTATATGCAAACACATAATAGTTTTTAAAGACAAAAAAATAAAAAATTATCCTTTATCTGTTTTAAATATTAATTAAGTAATTTTCCATGACATGTCACCATTAAAAGATATAATTTCTATTCTTAAGTGTTAAGGACAGAATTCCATTAATCAAATAAAACTATTTCATTTGTTTTGGTCGTTTTATAGTAATTATAATATTATTTTTAACATAAATTACATAATTTACCCATTAGGATGATAACAAAATTTATTTGGTTACTATTGATATTGGTCAAAATTAAAAGGTAACTTCTTAAAAAAAATAAATTCCCATATACAAATTCGAAATACATTTTTTAAAATTTAAAACATATATGTTACAAAGTATAATATAAAATAACAATGGTAATATGTCCGGAAAAACTATTTTATTTAAAATTGAACCCTTTAAAATGGAAAATGTTTTTTAATAATTTCATTAATAAAATAATTTTCAAAAACCATTTTTGGATAAAAATTATCTATTTAAAATTTAAAAATAATCCAAAAATATAATTTTAATATGTAATTCATTTAAATGATAATAATGTTATAAAAAAAGTATTATATTCACTATTCATTAAAAAATGAAATTTATCAGATAAATACCAAAATTTCAACAAAAGTAAATTTTTATATTTCATCTTAAAATAAGATTCTTATTTTGAAAAATTTAATATTAAAAAGATAAAAAACTAGATTTCAAATGGGTGGACCCTTATGGGGTGGCAGAAAAACTTTTAAACAATACTTCTTTATCCATAAAATAAATAAAATCTTATATCATGTCGAAATAACATATAAGATAAATTTGAAGTAATAGAATAATTGTATTATATATATTTTTAATTAATAATATTAATCAATAGTCATTTTATTATTTTTTATAAGAATCATAATACTATTCATACCTTCCATTATAAAGAGTTGGTTATAATATTTACTTTTTCACATATTATCGGACTTCTATAAAATGAATTATATAAAAAGAACATGAAATTTTGAGTAACATAACACATGAATAGATTTCCATATACAACAATCTATGCTGGTGTAATGTATTTCACAAGCTTATCATGGTCTAGTGTATAACACAAGACATCAACAAAATTAAAAAAAAACTATATTATAAAAATCTCATGGTGTTGCATTCTACCCCATTTAAAATGAATTTCTCCATTAAAATTATTTGGGTTATAAAAGGATTAATAATTTATTGTTCCCTTCATAGAAACCCACATCATAAATAAGAGTACTTAAACATCATTAAAAAATAGGTATATTAGAAACATAATGGTCAACCAAATTAACTTCTAACTAGGATTCCACACAGAAAAACATAGGTGGGAAGAAAAAAAAATGGATATTGAAGAAAAATATAATGATCAAATTATGATAGAGAGTGACATAAATAAGATTAGAAGAAAGTTAAAAATTAGAAATCCATAAATATTCAATTATGTAGGGGTCATTTTATTCATCAGATATAAAGGCAATATGATTACATTTACGGATATTAAGATCATTTCCTTAATGTTATTGAAAATGATAAGAATTACTTACATTATATCAGTACAATATCACCATTTCTTATGCCTTAAAATAATTAAACGTCACCCCATATTCAAAGGAACAACCTTGAATTTTTCATTCCTGATTTGTTAGAAGATCATGGAATCTATAAATAGAATAATAGGTCATTCCATCTATCTTTATCAGAAAGAAATGATAGTGCATGTAATAAAATATTTATACGTCCGCATATGATGAGATAATACATTATTCAACTAGATTTATCTGATTTTTAACATAAAATTTCAACAAATTGATAACATTAAAATCCCTCTGAAATAGAAAGAACAAAAACTATACAAAAAGGTTCATTAAATCGTCTTAACATTCCTATCCTATATATCATAATGTATCAATTTTTCTCTACATTTCAAACACTTTAACACTATAATCATGTAATTTCTTGATAATAACCCGAATTACCATATATCTATATTGAAAACATGCATGTTTCCAAATTCTTAATTCAAAAAATATGTAAACTTCATCCATGATAGCATAAAACACATTTCAAAAAATTCCTAATATGATATAATTAAATCATTACAATAAAATTTACTTATTCATAATGAACATATAATCATTATTCTCATATTAACAGTTATACTTCCCTTAATCATGTATTCTTTTGTATATTTTCACCAATTACTTTTCAGGGTTACTATTATCGTTCATCATATAAGTTCTAATACCTACTGAAAAAATAATGTTATAATATTTATATTTTTCTTTCTTCCAAATTCCAAAAAATTACTTATACCCAAATATTTTTGATAAACAAGAAAGCATTCCATGGTCTTCTTAAACCAATTACAAAGATTCATCATTTTATACTGTAAAACTTCATTCATCCCATGTGTCATTTTTATTATAATTATCATCTAAAACATAAAATCTACCCATATGACTGTAATGATTCCCTTACTAAGATTTTCCCCTTGGGAATCGATTTTAACAATATCAATACACTAAAAATTTAAGGCATTTAACCAATGTCGATGTCTTAGAAATACCACTATACTTTTCCTTTATGTTAACTATATATTTTCCTTTTAAATTAATAGATCTTTTTCATTCTTTTTAAAACACAAAAAATCTTCTAGTTCATTTGAATCATTCTTGTTCATTCCTCTTGTAATATGACTTACATGGGAAAAAATGAACTTTATTTCTTCTTTTATCATCTTGAAATTCCATCATTATCATATTAGGTGGTTTAGAAAACTAACCAATGTTAATATTATTGATGATATTTTAAAATTTTTTATTAGGAATAATAACGTTGTCTCACCTTCAAAATCCAACATAATTTGGTTTCTCATAAGGAATTTGATTCCATTTTCCATCATATTCATCTCTAACGTGATTCCTTCAATTTGAATCCATTTTTAAAACCCCAAAAAATTCTGTTTGATCGATAATATAATCAAACCAGAAAAACAACATAATCAAGGGAATGCAATTAAAATCTATTTCATTTTAGGTTTAATCCTATGAAATCTATGATCATTACCAAAATTCTAGAAATGTAATATATTATTAGTCTTATCATGAGGGAATCACTATATATACCTTAGAAATATCTTTAGGGATCCCAATAAAGATTTTTCACCCTAGATTCCAAATGTGAGCTAATCTTTTAATCTAATAACTACTATATTGACCCAAATCATGACGTAAAAGTACATTACATTAATTTTACAGAATAAATAACACATGAAACGAATAGATCCCCAACGACAATATTAGTTTAGTGTCTTCGGAAACTAGTAACACCTTCTAATAACATAGCGAATGATCTTCAACATCTCACAAAAATATCTCTCCCTTTTCTTTTCCTACATAAAACATTTCTTTATATCCTGGGGAATTGAAAAAATATTAAAAGGATGAGATAAAATTCTCAGTGAGGGTATACCTTGAGAATATCACAAAAAACATTAAAATATCAATGTAAAAGCATAAACATAAATTTTGAATATCAATGTCTTGAATCATGAAATAAATCATGGCACATAATAAGGAATAAATCATAAATGAACATGAACCATGATATAATATTGTTGAAAAAATACATGGAATTTTGGAAAACATGTAAGCATAGAAACAAGTTTCCATATTAGCCAATGGTCATGTCCAAGACCATCATAGTGGAAAATGTCTATTACTGAACTGGGTTTACATATTATTTCATCCTTGTATTACTCAACCATATTTACTTGTTGTTCAAGTCATGTCTATCTCCTGATATATAAATATTTACCCAATTCATTATATGAAGATATATGCCCAACCAATATCATAATTTAATTATTCTTATATGTTCCACAAGAATATAAATCATTCATCATGACACAATCCATGGAATAAAATGTGTTTCTGAAACATAATTCCATCATAATTGAATCAATTTAAAAAAATTGGTTTTTATAAATTGAATTTGAAATAAATACTTTATAAAACCATAAAAAGAGTGGTTATAGTACACTTGAAACATACCCCTATTAAATAATTTCATATTACCATGAAAATAATTTTTATTAAACACTAGAAAGTAATTATTAGGAATAATATCATCTATTCTTCTGAAACATTTTCTTTTCTCAAAATACCACAAAATAAAAAAAACGTTTTTTATGAAATAAACTTTAAATCATGTGAAGGATTATTATTGGAAAAAGGAATTATGAAATAATATAAATTAGTTCATGTTGTCTAAGTTAAAAAAAATTCTTCTCATACATTTGTTTCAATAGTCAAAAAGTACCACATCTTAAAAACAAAATAAGATTTCATTAATATCGTTTGATAAAAATTCAAAAATGGGTGAAATTTAATTTAAAAAATTTAAAAAAGATATAATGAATATTTTGTGAAAATTATTTTAGAAATATCCACGGGGATGATAAATATACACCATTAAATACTTATGAGTACACAATCTCAGATAATAATGAGATTGCAAATTTATCTCTTACTAGTTTTTAATTAGTCAAATTATATAACTCATAAAATAATGAAAATTATATGCATTTCAAAACCTGAATAATATGAATTATAAAAAACATTAATTAGCATCATTAACTCCTCAAAAAAGAAATAGGTGGTGTATAAGACATATGTCCCACAAAAATAAAACTAAAACAAAATAATCCCCTATCTTATGTTTTCAATCCTTTTTATGAATCTAATAATACTATTTAATGATCTAAGTTATGTCATTGAATTATTTCTAGAATAATATTGTATCATATATGATCATGTTATCATTATTTTGGTAATAACATTTCATTATTACTCATTATTCGGTACAAAATGATTCATTTCTTTATGCATGTTTTGTTGAATAATTTCTCATTATCCTTATTAAGTTATATGTATATCATTCAAAATACACATTTACATAGTAAATACCATATTTATTTATTATTTAAATTTATATAATCACTATTTAATGGATATCATTTACAATGATTCACCTCGCATCATGGAGACTGTAGGTCGTATGCAAGCACGAGAGATGATATCATACCTTAAATAATGAAATTTTATCTATGTGGATGGTATATATGTTGTTATTGATTAAATAACATGTTATATTAATCATATATAGTTATTATTTCAATCATTATACCCATCCAAGTCAACTAGTGGTGAAGAACATATTACATCATGGCAGGGGGAGGGTAAGTCCTATAAACGTATTCATGTTGATTTCTTTTTTTCGGAGGATGGAAATAATTTGGAATATTGTTGTTCCATAATATTAATAAAATATAATTATAAACATGACACTATATTAATTAACTTATAATGTAAAAAACACATGAATAGGTTGTATAGGATGAAAAAATATTAATGAATCAATAGAAGTGATTAACTCTTCTTCAATGAGATCCCTTTAGTTCTCTACTTATATGAAGTAGAGGTGTTTTTTTATAATTAAAGAACCTCTAGAAGGTGAAAAAAGAAGTTTATATAGGAAATGGGTAAGGGATTTCTATTTTTGAGGCTCAAATTGAATTGAAATTGTGAAGCAAGATGTGCCATTTTCTAATTTAGGTGAGGTACACATTTGTAATTTCCAAAAATAATAATTTATAATTAAAAAAACCACATAAAATCATAAAAAAATATCATAGTAGTGAATATGAGAATATATATGGTTTTAATATCATGAGACACTAAATTTTGGGCACGTTATTATATCAATTCAAACCATATCATTTTAATTTAACACTTAGATATTCTATTTAATTTTATTAAGGGCAAAAAATTATTTCAATTTTAAAGGGGTGAAATATTAACTTATTTAAAGTAAATTAAATCATAA
Organism: Viscum album; assembly: GCA_963277665.1. Classification (NCBI taxonomy): domain Eukaryota; kingdom Viridiplantae; phylum Streptophyta; class Magnoliopsida; order Santalales; family Viscaceae; genus Viscum; species Viscum album. Next base: position 1,226,639,644 of record OY728159.1, read on the forward strand.
CTAACTTATTTATATTTTTTATAAAGCATCATAATTATTATATTTTATTTAAAATATTTTATTATTTTAAAATAATTTAACTTACCATTGTTTTCAAAAAAAGAAAATTGTGTAAATTTTGACACTATTCAATTCAAGGATTATTCAAATTATCAATATAATAATTTATCATTGAAAAAAAATTCAATTATATCTCTAAGAGGTATATTTATAGTATAAAATTCAATGGAAATATTAATTAGCTGAATTATATTTATTTCATTATTTTTAATTACATCAATTTGATATTTCAATTAATAATATAAGTTTTACATTAGTGTTGTGAAATTATTTAATTTACATATTTTTTGGTGAAAATTAAAAATAAAATTCTATTATTATGCTAAATATACTTTATTTTAGTATAATAATTTTTTTGAATATATAGACTAGAAAATCCATAATTAAAAATGTTATAATTATTTAAATATGAATGTGAAATGTTTAACCTCACTTTAACTAAAATAATATAAGTATCATAATCAAAACTATATGGATCCAAATGGTCCATAAATAGACCCTTGGATGGCTATAATCGAGATATAATCAACCAATAATATTTTTTATGTAATTTTGTTTTTTAATGGTTATTCTAATTTTAATAAAAATTTTGTTTTTCAATTTAAATCAATTAAATAGTTTATATATTATCAATATATAAACATATAACATAATTATTTATTTACTAAAAATTTAAAATAACCATGCTATAGAAAAATATTTTAGATTTCAAATGAGTATTTATATTCGAACATATCTTCTGTTTAACAATATTTTAAAATTCATATATTATAAAAAACACGAATATGACATCATAAAATTTTGATTAAATAAAATATTATAAATACATTGACATCTAGAAAATGGTTCCAAAACGTCCAAAATTTATTTATATTAGGTATAAAAGTTAACTAAGTTAAATAGTAGCATTTTTATTTATTGATACCTCGCATGTTGTTATTTGTGGATATACAATAAATATTAAAGTCAAAGAATATGAACTTTTCTGTCTCTCTTTCATATTACTATTATTTAATTCATTTTCATGGAAATGTTTCTAGTAATATTTAGTGTTTACATCCTTATGTTTTAAGGGTCAAATTACACTTATGAAATATTTTTTTTTCATTTTTTATTGTCATTTAGTAGTTATTAAATTTTTTTACCTAAATTACATAAATTTCCCTTTATCATGGTAAAAATATTTACCATGATTATTATTCATATTAGTAAAAAACAAAAGGGACTAACATAATAAATTTTCACCACAAGATTAAAATTTTAAAATATTTTTTCCCAAATTAAAAACTCACAAGTTGCAGTATTAATTTTAAATTAAAATAAGTAAAATCTTAAGAAAAATAGTTTTGTAGAAAAATTGTCCTTTTTAAATAGAAAATGTTTTTATTATAAATTCATGTATAAAATAATATCTATAAACCTATATTGTATCAAAATAATCTATTTTTAATTTAAAACTAATCTAAAACTTAAATTTTTTATGTAATGACTTTAAAAGAAAATAAGGCTTCCCATTAGAATCATAATTTTAACTATTCATCGAAAAATGAAAAAGATTCGCAAAAAAATTAAGTAAAATTAAATTTTTATATAAAATAAAGATGTTTACTTTGAAAATGGAATATTAAAAATTGTAAATAACTAGATTTAAAATGCTTACTACTTAAAAAGGCTACAAAATTTCATTTTTATTAAAAATACTTCTTCTATTAAAAAAATTGAATATGTTCTTATATCATGTATAGAAAACATATATTATGAATTTTTAAAATTATATTGAATATATTAAATATATTTCTCATTAATAAAATTCATAAAAATTGATTTTAATATTTTTAGAAGAAACAAAATACTATTCATATCTGCCATTATAATGACAAGGTTATAATATTTAGTTGTACGTCTATACTGCGTCTTATGTGAAATGAATTTTATCAAAATACATGAAATGTTTTGTAATATAAGTGAAGAATAATGTTTCATATACCACTATCTAATATGTTGTTTTTTGTTGCACATGATTATTAGGGTGTTACATTTAAAATGGAAGGTATATGTTTTATGTTGATATAATCATTAATAGAATATCACTCATGATGAAACCATTGTATATGTCCTCTATATGAGAATATTTACCCAATAATTAAATCAATATATTATTTTATATGAGTCTGGATGTTAGTTAACAATAATATCATGTATACTAATTGTTACACATGTTCACATATTGTATTATCTAATTACATGTAAAACTATGGGATTCTTATTGGATTATTTCTCCTCCTCATATCACTTATTTTTTATTACAAGGTATGAACTTATTGAGGTGATGTATACAATAAAGCATTCTATGTGTCTCATGAGAGATTTTTATCCTAACTATATGACATAATTTTAAAAGTATTATCTCAACACTTCATGGTTCACATTATAACATCGAACAAACATTGACACTCAATGTGATATATACACATGTAAATTATCACATTACCATTATAAGAGGGTAAAATCAATAAGAGATAATAATTGATTAATATTCTTGTCCTTAAATGTAATATAAATCAAATGTATAAATCCATTGGTTTTTGAAAAATTATTTGAACACCTGATTACTTAGACAAATCCACTTTGTTATAATACATGGGTGGTTATCCTAGTCCAATACGTTATGATGGTTATGGTGTTTAGTCTTGGAGTATGTTTATAATATCTTTTGATAATTTATTATCCACCATTATTAGTCATTAAACATTCTTATTTCATTCTATTATTTTATTTTAGCAGCATGTATCATATATATTTTATTTGAACATCACATGGTATTGTTTATGAATTCAAGATCATATTTTTCTTATTATAGAATATAATTTATATATATTATACCATTATTTTTGATAAATTAATATGATTAAAAATATGTGTTCTATAAATTATTAAAATTATATCCAGATTATGTACCTTACCTACATTTTTATCCACAGATTAATCATCAATGTTTTATAACATTTTTTCAGTAAAGTTAGATCTTGTACCCACATCATTAACATGATTACCAATTTTCATATGATATCATATGAAGTGTTATAAATATGATGAATTTAAGTCTGTATTTTTTTGGAATACCTAAAATAAGGTTCATGAATTATATATATATATATATATATGTATTCTTTAAATAAACAAATCTTTCTGGTCATAAGAGTGATTTTTTATGTTTACATAAAATATAAAATATTTTAAAATGATTTATATTATTTTTCTAATATCATTTAATATATTAGAATGTATTTTGTATATGAATTTATAGTATTAGGTATGTGTGTGTGTTTTTAGGGGGCTTAAATAAAGGAATTGGACATAAAGATAATAAATAACCATGATCATTATATAAGAAATAATGATGGTACCATGCATTATTCTAGGTTCTTCGTTATATTCCTAATATATATAGTCTTTTACAAATAATTGGTCATGATTATTCAAGGATTAAGTCATTTATTACCTACCTCCCATCTTCACAAGAGATACATCTTATAATTTCATATAAAATACTATCGATCCCTATATTTACTTCTAATCTATAATACTTTATTTTTCTCAAAAAACTCAGTACATGAACCAACATTCATAGAAATGGGAAATTTTGAAGACAAATTAAAAATAATAAATTCAATGGATTGGTTAATCTATCATTAATGCAACAAAAAAACCAATAAAAATAAAATTATGATGATCCAATTAAAAAGTGAAATGTAAAAATTTTTATATTTATACTCTAAAATAAGGAATAGAGGATGGTAGTGGAGTATCTATAGTGGATATATTTATAATGAGAATTATTTGTACAGTATAGAAATATATAATAATTAATTGTGTTCACACACTAAATATAATATATTCTATCTAGGAATCATATTAATGAAGAATAAATTATTTAAATTAATTGATAGAAGCTTGAATATTCATTATAATCATAATCATATAAATACTAAACCATTCCAAATATAGTTAAACATATCTATTAGAAATTAGATCATTTCTATTCATGAATAATTATAGAATTTATTTCTATATATACCTCATAGTTATATTCCCATATGTTTTATAATAAACCCAGCAATAGATTTTCACTTTTTTTGGAAAATTGGGTGAATCAATATTTTTCAATGATATGTTTTTTTAAATTACCCTATACTAATATAAATTATATGTGAACAAATATATACTATTTAAAGTAACAAATAATTTGAATTAATTCTTTTGTTGAAGTTATATCAATAGAATCAATCCCATTACCATAAATTACTTTCAAATTATCTTTATTTATGATAGTAGAAATAAAAGAATCCATCTATTGAAAATGTTAGTAGTAGAAACAATAACAGATGATATATATTTATAAAATAATGAATTAAAATATTCAAAAAATAATATGAAAAAGTGTTTTATTGGGTGTATTGATGAACATGTTTGGAAACCAACATTATGTATTTTTAATCAGATGGTTATCATTGCCTATAAAGTGGTAAGGAACAACCGACCTCATTTTATAATAGGAACATTTTATCCCTTTGATGTCACTTGCTTCAGTTATACATACAAATTTTTACTAAAAATCCATATATTATAATTTACCTCATATATTTAATTTGAATTTAAGTTCCAATTAAATTCCACGAAACATATTTTACTATGATATAATGAAATGGATTGAAAAATAAATATTTTTTCATCAATGTTGTATCATTAAAATTACAAATAATTTCACTATTATTTATACAAATCCTAATATATTTTATTTTTACTAGATTATCTTTTATAATATGATTAATTTGGAACCATTCATCCACATCTAAAATATTATGGTGATAGAATATAGTAGAAATCCATTTATAAGTATCCTTAATGTATAATTCAAAGTGAAATACTTTTGGTCAATTTGATTAGAAATTCTAACACAACCATTCTTGGAAACCTATTTCTATATGTTAATATATTTTATTTTATTTTACCTATACATGTATTCATACCTTCACGAGGTTTTGGAAGATAAGTATTTATGATAAAGTAATTAATGATATCTTGTCTGACCACAACCAATTTAATCATGAACATAATATTTGGTGGCTAATCAATCTAAATAACCATTGACAAAATATATTAATGAATTATCTTATAAATTATTCATTAATTAATATTTTTATTAGATATTATATCGATTTTAAAAAAAATATTCTCTATAAATGATTTTTTCACCCTACCATTTTCAATATCCTATACCCCAAATTCAAAAAATCACGATTCATCTTGAAGAATAAGGGAACAAGAGGAAATTTCATACTAAAAACTTATGGAATATGTCATAGAGAGTATCATAAAATAAAATTATATAAAATTCAATTTTCTAGCACCAATGAGATACTACATATATCATGTATGTATATAATTAAAAAATTGATGTATTCTATGAAGGACAATACATGTAAATCCATTTGTGTTACCAAAATCACCTCTAAGAACAAAATGTTTTTAATTTTGTAATACTAATGATTAATCCATCGTATTTAGTTACTTTTTACATATTCCACATTAATGTTATTATATAACCTTGAAAAAATTAAATAAGGGTTTAAATGTAATTTTTGGTAGTGGGATATTTTAAAATTTATAGTCTTTCTCAATGATGATAATTCTATAATTTCACAAATTTAAAATCAAGTAGTCCCCTTTTTATGAATATATATCACAAAGATCATTGGGGTATTGAATCATAAAAAATAAAAGTCAAATTTCTATTTATGTGGATCTAATCACCTTTTTATGATTCTTTCCATTCATAATTTCCGTTTTCCACAAAAAATCAATAATGAAAATCAATAAAATATCATTATAGATAAAATATAAAAACACATCAAAATGTATAGACATGTAAAAATTTTAATAAATTGTACTATGTAATAAAATTATTATCAAAACACATAAAAATATGTATCAACTTTTTATGTATATATAATAACTAATAAACTATTACCCATCTCAATCTATAATGTTGATATAAAATATTTTGGTATAATTTATTAATATCATCTAAGAGACTGATTAACCCATTATATTACATAAATACTTGAAAATTCTAGTTTTTCTACATGGTGATCCGAAATATTTTCTCGGAAACATTGAATTAACGAAAATTCAATTACTATAACTATAAATAAAATCCCAATAATCTATATAAAACACTATATTTATATAATGTTATCGCATCTCGACCTGAATGATCACCTCGATTTTTGAGCTGAGAAACATCATAAGGCATCATGCATTCTCTCCAATCTCTATATGACTAAAATATATATTGAAGGATTAAATTTTAATAAATTATATACCACCGTATGAAACTAATAAAGTAAATGAAATTAAATGAATTATATATAACAAATAAAACATTTTTTGAAACATATTTTATATAAAATATTTTGTAGGAGAATAAAAAATTGAAATCACATGAGATAATATATCGAAATGGAAATAAAGACTCACATACTCTATGTATATCCCAATCACTACCTCGAAAATGTATATGGACACTAAAAAACATTATTATATATAAATATTTTTATTAAATACTAAGGAAAAATGAATACATAATTAATAAGATATATCTTATAGGCCATTATTGGTCAATAAAATGTATATTTACTATCTCTAAAATTAATTCGCATATGGTTATAAAAGTAACCCAATTCTTTGATCCCTGAGGGACTCATGTTTATTTCAATTTATGATTTTACCAATAACATATAAATAAATATTGTTTAGAAATTATTTAATACATCAAAAAATCTTCCAGAAACGAATTCCTCATGAAACAAAAACCATGACATCAAAATAGTCTGTTAATATTTTTCAAAAATATATGAAACCTTTATTTAATTCTTTATCACAAAATATTATAATTACATTTAAAAATATTATTTATTTTTTGAGAAATCAACATCAATTAAATATTAATACCATCTATGATCATTGATCCAACCACAATGGGTCGCAATTTATAATAAAATTTACATTCTAATGTCCTACCCTTGTGTATCATAACATGGTACTCCCAAATCATTGTTAATTCCCACCATAATTATTCATTTTTCTATCCCCTACTGATTCCATAAAAATTTAAAACCTCTCATTACATCCATTATTTAATATCATTACAAAAGTAATTTTCATCCTAAAATATTTTTCAATGGAAATCGACAATATTTAGTATCTAAAAAATATATAATTCCTCCAAATTATTTTCCAAATATGTTTTTGAAAATTTCTATAATGAAAAAAAAATGATTAAAAATAACATCGAATGAAAAATGAACATATATTTTTCTATATAATAATTACTAAAATCCACATGCCATAAATATCAAAATCTATAATTTCAAAAATCATGGATCGTCATGTGATATCATAATAAGATCAATTAATTCATAAAATATAACATTGAGGAATACAAAATTGTCATAAAATACATCAAATAATGGTGGATAATCATAAAACATCTCTTGAGTTTCCCTAAACTTTTCCTTTATAATTTAAATATGTTTATAATATCCATTTGAGGAAATATTTATATTTAAATACCTAATACAATATTTTCCTTAATTATATATCGTTATATCATGTGGTTATTTAATTATGCTTCAAACTAGGTGAGACCATATATCTCCTTAAATACATCCAACATCATTGGAACACATGATTTTCCATCCATGCTTCTAAACATGTGAATCCTAATTCCTTAAACAACACATCTCTATTCTAGTTAACATGATTATTTAAAATTAAACCTATACATTCTTACACCAAAAAATTTCAAAAATATTAAATTCAGAGCCAAAACTCCCCCAACCTAAATGGAAAGATAACACACTGAATCAGTTGTATCACACAAACAACCATTTTTTCTCTTACTCAGGTGAAAACCAGTTATATATCATCCTCACCTTATGTACACATATAAATATAATAAATATTAAATCCATGATATACTTGTGAGTAATAATAGCTAATTATGTTAATTTTAAAAGAATAAAAAATCTAATGTTTTTAAAAAATTGATTAAATTTCTATTTAGGATCATGATATGTTCTATAAAGCCATATTTATATATTGATGTAAATTGATTAATCAAAAAATATATAATCTTCTATGTAAGTATAATTAAATATATATTTTTAAATAAAAATAGTTTAAGGATAATAGAATTATCTTAACACTAATGATAACCAAAAATATATGTAAAAATACAAATTGAATGTTAAAATATATGATATAGACTAAAAATACTAAAAAATATATTTAAATAAGCAATTCTTCATTTCAATGATATACTAATATAGAATAAAAATAATAAGAAAAAATGTACTATATTTTCTGACATCTCATCCATTGAGAATTTCTAACTCAAAAACATATTCCACACTAACAAGACATGAATGAGATATACAATCATCAATCTTGCACATAAAAAACATGCATTTTATATACTTATTAAAAATAATAAATTTTTATAATCCCAAGGATTATATCCTTACCATCATACTAAACCTCCCATAACTATAAAAATATGTTAAGAAACATTAATTATAATAAATGGTTAAACCGAATTCAATATATATTACACTACACAATAATATAGTTTATTTTATTTCATAGATAATAATAATTAATTCCACATTAATACTAGTGTAATAATTGAAAATACAACTGATAACCAATATTATTATTACATCATTTCCCATAATCTGAGTTCAAAAATATAATATTTTTTTCATACAGTAAAAACCAAAAATATATATATTTAATATATACGATTAAGCTGTCATTAATCCTTTAGAAACTAATAAAATCCTACAAAAATATCCCTTGTTATAATGGCCTAAACTGATCTCACAATGGCATACCAACTATTATTTTATACTTCTAGTACTCATATTATTTTTAGAATATTCTTAGCTCAGTAGATATATCATATAATATACGAATTGTTATAAACATATCATAATAATTTAAAAATATAATGTAATAAAAAACCTGAATTTGGATTCCATAATAATTTTAGTAAATTCATCTAAGGGTTTATGAAATACCAAATATAACTTTAACACATTATATTCATTGGTATGACTCACTATTCTATTATGTTATTATAATACTAATAAAAATATAACCAAGTATATGAATATTTTAGAGTCATATAATTCATTTAAAAAACCATAGACTAATAAATGAATAATTATTAAAAAACGTGAAGACATCCCTAAATGAATAGAAAAGTGATAAAAAATTTATTTTTAATTTAGTATATTTTTTCATATGTCATGAATATCACATAATATTAATTTGTTTTATACAAAAAATTATTAATATATTGATTCATTAATAAAGGAACAGATGATACCACCATGTGATGTTCTGTTATCACCAATTACATATTCTATCTAGTGACCTTAATTATGTCATTTTATATGATTGGATTGTTTTGGAATGATTATGGATGGTGGCCCTTAATTTCTTAAATCATGTAACATAGTAGGATTAGTTGACCTAAATTACTGTATTATTATTTGTTTATTTTTTTTCAAATTGGAATAATCTTTCATACACAACAGAATATAAAGACCAATATTTCAAGAATATTTTCAAAATTATTGATGAGAAATGTCATTTAATTTTAGGAAATATAATAACCTATAATAAGAAATTTGTGGGATAACAGGTGTTTATATTATATTAAAGACAATTTTACAATGGTTTTGTACCTACACCCCCATGAATTGTTAAAAAAATATCAAAGTACACAAATTTAAATCTATTTTCAGGAATGAAGTTACTAGATCATATATTTATTCATACAATACCAGAAAATTCATTGTTTAATCACTATGTTATTTTTGATCCCATTGAGAGATGTCTCATCACTTGATTTTATTGAAAAGTGAAAGTGTTTTAGTTTTTTTACATGGTTTTAATGACTTCATATTCTCATGGTCTATATATCAAAGTGAGTTAAATTGTTTATTCACATATATATTTTAAATTGTGTTTACAATATATTTCGATTATGATATGATTCTGAAATATAAAACATTAAGTAAATTCATAAGAACACCATGACTAATATAGGTTAAATAAATGTAATATTTAGTACCCTTTTATTATCCCAAACCATTGATTAATGATTCTATAATATAGGTTCAATTTATTTTTTATAATTATTTCTTTTAATTGTTTGAAAAATCATGTAATGTAAAAATCAAGAATACTATGACAAAAAATATCACTCTGAGTCTATATAAATTATTTAATTTTCGTCACCTAAAAAAATTATACTCCTTTAACACTCAAAATAATTGGTTTTTATTAAACATAACCATCCATGTTCTTATTTAATATCAATCAACAGAAAAAAAAATATTAATAATATATTACTTTTCGATATAAATCCAAACACAAATATATTTCTAATAGAGAATCCAATTAAGTGTTGTGAGAATTTATTAAACATTTTATAGTTTTATAAGTCAAATAATTGTTTTTAAAATAAATTAGATGTGATGTCTATATATATAAGTGTATAAGTAGATTGGAAATGGTAAAAATAAAATGAAAAAAAGTGACATATTTCATTAGAGTGGAAAATTGAATGCAAGGGTTGGTAAAATACTTCTAGAATTACCAATACCATCATCTTTGTCAAGTTACTATGAAGAAAAACCACCACAAAACACCCTAGGAAAATTTGTTATATATTTTTTCTAATTAATTATAATTATAATGGTGGACCTCATGGGGTTTCAATACACTATTTATTAGTTTAAAATTTATTTACTGAGATGAAATTATCTATCATAACATGATTTTTTTAGGAAATTAAATCTGTTATTATTTATCATAATTGCGTGGGTGATAGTCTATACACTAACTACACTATTCTAAGTAATTTTCAAAAAAAAAATCCTTGTGAGGGATCAACTCTATTATTTTTCCCAAACACCAGGGAAAACTAACAAGAATTGTTTTATAGATTCAATGGTTAGTTATTGTGCCTTCACATTATCATATTCTCTCACATTCAAGGTATAACCACTCACAATTAATCTATTATAGTGATATACAATTGAAAAAATATCATATAATAAACACTCCAAGTAGATAAATAAAAATAAAATGATATATATTTTTAAAATAATTTGCATCTACTTTCCCACTAAACTGGATAATCTTAACCAATTAGTTTACAATTTCGTGCTCTCATCCCCTCTATAAGCCATATTTCTCATATTGGATACCATAACAAAATCTCTCAACGATTAAACCAACCTGACCATTTGGGTGAGCATATCAAAAACCAAATAGATTAAATAATAGAGAGATCATATATGAAACAAGATCTCATGTATTTAGTTAGAATAATTTTTTTACACATGACTAAATATACAAATAAATATCAGGGTGAGAAGAAATCTCAATGAACATAATGATTGTTGACATCTCTTCTAAATGATTATTTAATCTTCAAACATAGATCCTTCTTAGAGATATACATTACCATAATCATTCCTCCTCTATAATATATGATATTAGTAGTGAGTATCCCATTCCTCTTATTCTCCTACCTCATCCAGGATGATTCTCCTTTAACAATTCTTCCTTATAATCATAGATCACAACCACATATAAGAAGAATATACCAGATATTCAAGGAAATGAATATTGTATTACTTCAACCCATAATTTTAATTTCATGAACTCATAATATCTGTAATTTATAACAATAGGAACAGTTTACACATGAATTGTTCATTATCCCCTTTACCTAAATTTATTAATCATTTTTTTGTGATTGTGCTTTTGTTCCACTGGTCTTATGCATGAATTCTATTTGTAATGATCTAATTGACAATTTACATGTGGATTTTTCATATTCCATGGTTTTTATTTTACATATATCGTATTTTTCTATTGTAAAATAATTAATGAAATATCATATGGCATCCTTTGATGATTCATGAAATTGAGTAAATATTTTGATCTGTATATGTTGTGCTGATTATATTCTAAAATTATAGGCCTAGGCGTAGTTCATGATTGGGGTAATGATGGTATGTGGAATGTTAATGTGAGGTAGATTTATATTTATAATATAGGAATAATTGAGTATTGATGTGTCATTTGGGTATTTGATTATTTTACAGAACAATATTTACACTATATTAGAGCTTCCCAAGATACCCCCAATCAATGAAAAAAAGTCCCAATTATAGTTCATCATAATGAAAATTGAATTATATTATCATCCTACATAGATTTTTGTTGGAATTTTATATTGTCTATGATACAAGGAATTAGATTCCCCCATGAGTCTAAATTTTTATGAATATAAAGTGTGAAGATTCTTTGTATGAAAATGTTGTGTGGTTTTTCCATCTTATGTCTTGTTTCAATAAAACATTTTTATAATGACGTATGCATATTTTTCGATGAGATATTTCAGTCTCATACTGATTCACATTGATGATTTTATTAATGGATTCATTGGTGTGTCAACACCATCCAAAATTTTTATTTGTGGCTACATTGTGTAAGGTGCTTTGTGTCAAGAGTTTATTGGAGGCAGCAAAGCATCAATAGAATATTATTATACCTATAAATGGATAATTAAATATTCTAGTAAAAATTAAAAATAAAAGAAATAATTAAACATAATTTTGAATAAATGAAGTTTATAGAAAAAACAGTATAAATAAAATTATCAAAATCAACATTAAATTCATTCAATTATATAAATATTATGTTTTATAATGGACTTTCGAATATGTTCAAAAAATTTATATAATACATAACGTATATACATAATTTCAAAATTTAATTTTTTTTTTAAAAAAATTAAATGTTTCTATTTTTTTAATTGTATATTATTTAGGTGAAATACATTTGAATTATAGAAAATAGTGATTATTTTATAAAATATTTATGAGAGTCCATTAATCAAAACTATAATATAATTTATTTGATGGAATCCTCTATTCAAAAATGTTTTCAGTGTTTACGTAGTACCTATACTATTAATTTTAAATATTTTTTACTTATAGTTATTATTTTCAATATTCTTATTGATATTACTTCTACTCCTATTACTAAAAAACTACTATAACTAGTTGAATAACAATAAAACAACAACAACAACAATAATACTAATTTTTCCACCACAAATAGAATCCTGGACAATCCATTATATAAATATTGTATGTGGTTCATAACCCATGATAATATCTAATATATTGGAAAATATTTTCAAGGAGGAATATTTGGAATCCCCTTAATTTATGGTTTTGTTGGAATAAAATTTGGAGGTGGTGAATACAATGTATCATGAATTAATGATGTCCTATAGGCCTTCAAACATATGATGCATCACGAAACTAGTAGCATTAAAAGCTGAAATGTAATTTTAATTTTATATAAAATTTCTTTGAATGTGTATATTGATTTTTATTATAAAATGAACTTTGATAGTAATAATGGGAATGAGCATGAACATGATGTTATCTGTGGTGACCTAACCCCTTTATTGGAATGTGAAACATCAAATGAATCACCCTTTAATCTGTCAATTAAAAGGGAAAGTACTAGCATTTAATGGATCCCATGTTTCATCAATTTCAACATTACATAACCTCTAAAAATTATGATGAATAATATAATCCAATTCAAGAAAATGGACAACCATTATTCTCTACACACTAGAAAAACCTAGTTAATATAGGGGTACTACACAAATGTTCTAAGAATATGATCCAATTAAAAAGATGATGAATTAGTAGATATTCATTTTACAATGAATAATATCCCTATAACTGATATATATTTCGTTGACCACCATATTTAAAAGCATAGTTTTTTTACAAAACCCACATGATTCATCCTATAAAATTTTCAAAACTATTTATTTTGAGAATTTTACAAAGGTATTTCAAAAAGAAATTTCCATGAGAATGAATTTAACATCATATCCACTTGTGTATTTTATTCCCAATATGATGAAAATAATGATCAGTATTTACCAAATAATAAATGTATGAATTTTAATAGTACCATAACTATATCAATGTCTTCATAAAAGTTATTATACTGTTTTAGAATAGTTGGGACCTAAATAATAAGTATAATATGAAATCCCATAAACAAAATTTTATTAAAAATACAACATACCTTGTTAGAATAGTAGAACCAATGGTTATTTTTTATATTATAGTTTATTTATGCTATAATTATAGTGACTATATCGATATGCAATTTTAATAAGCATAAATGTGATTTTAGGACTCTATTAGTACTAACTCAACAAGATAATTAGATTCATTATATTGTTTTTGTATAGTATCATATTATATGTAACCTTTTTATTAGTGCATGTGAGATACTTATAAATTTATTCTTTACAAAAAATTCTACATGATAATAAAGGATCATCATAATGAACATACATTTTCTAATGTTTTTTTGATAGAATTTGGGTTAAATTAGTGACTTCAATTTTATTTTTTCCCTAATCAATATACCAATCGTTAATTCCTCATGATTTCATTAGTTGAAATAAACTCATTACATAATTAATGTTATCATATTTAATATTTTCATTTTAAGGGATATGAATAAAAAAATTGTGAAAAATATTGATGGAATGTAGATAATAAATATTGATACGTTAGCCACCTTGGTAAATGAAAATATAATAAGTCTGTTTTTGGTGTTAATGTACCACATTTTAATTAAAAACTAGAACACATATAAGAGATCCAATACAATTAATTTTCAATAATTCCATGATTACTATTTTTAAGGAGTAGAGTAATGGTTTCGAAAGAATGGGATCATTATATTATTTGAAAAAGTATTACATTATAATAGAAAATAATAATAGAGTTAGTAAATATAATACATACAGGAGAAAAGAATACATTTATATCATTTATATTAACATTTGAATGGTTTAGGATAAGAAGTTTGGGGTTGAAATTTATAATCATTCTATTTAGATACCTAAACATAAAGAAATTAAAATTACTTATATTATGGACAATTATATTCCACATAAAGTGAGATTGATCAAAAAATAAATTTTAGGATTCATTCCTTGAAAATGTGGTTATATGATATTTATATTATTTTCTAATACTCATTATAATTAGAATGACATGAAAAAAATTATTCTAATTTAAGAAACATTAATTATTTCGAAATGGATATTTATAGTGATGAATTTAATAATTATGAAATGAATTACAGTATCATATAACAATTCAGTGACATTGTTATTATATTTTATCTTATACCTTCCTACATAGTTTATTTTAAATATAATATATTAACTTATCCACTCATAGAGGATAATGTTAAGGCTTCCATATTATCTGTTAAAATTCATAAATCTAATTACCATAATAGATTAAGTGTTATTTTATATCTTCAACTCTAATATTAATCCTGATCGTTTAAGTAATCTTATTAAATAAATTTCTTTCATTTCCATTATACTTATTGGTATTGATTTCATGATTATTTAACCTTTTTAAAATATGTTTAATTATATTAGAATTATATAATTCAATTTTATTATTATTAGGAGTTGTATCCCAAATATTTTATCCATGATAGTTACTTTGAGGGAGGGATGATCATTTCATAGAATATAATATATAATAAATTTATATTTTTATCAACATTGAATAGTAATTCCTATCAATATACAAAAATTTATTGTGTTAACAACATCTAGAAGTAGTTATAGAATGGAAGAAATTCATTAAATATAGATTTCTCAGATGCTTTAAAAACATAATGTAACGCCCCGACCCCAGCTACCCAGAGTCGGTGCATTACTTCGTAACATTGGCATGATCACAAGAAAGATCAAATCTCGAAAGACCGATTGGTTTAGTAGCCTTAGAAACACTAGATTTGTTCATAAGTTTTACATTACATCATAAAATGAAAAACTACTACAACAACATAATGTCTCTATAATCCACACTCATATCCCCACATAATATCCCTGCAGGTCATTCATAATTTCCTTCTTCACTTCCTGGGAAAAATAAAACATAGAAAAGGGGTGAACTCAAATGCCCAGTAAGGATAACAATATAGCGGAAACTTTCATAAATAAGAATAAACATTTAAGGCAATGTATAACTAAAACAAAAGCCTTTTAAATATGAACTTTCAACATGGTATGCCATAAATAAAATGAAATAATGCCATTTACTTATTCACATGGATATTCTACTAATCGAATAATCACATGCAAAAATCAATAACCACTTTCATAATGTTGGAATGCATAATGCCAGACTATCATAACCACATAGCCAAGGCCTCGTGCCAAGACTACAAATAAGATTTTGTCAAGGCCTTGTGCCAAGACACTAGTTTGTCTCATGAGACCTACCGATGCATCGAGGAGCTATAGCGGGCTCCACCCATCACATATTAAGTCCAATGCATTCCCATATGAAAAGGTTTAAACATAACATAAACATTCGTATTAAAAATAGCATACGAAATGTCAATAATTTCACCATAAACTATGAATGGTATAAAAATAGCACATCCACAGTCAAACATATCACAAAACCTTCAATACAATATAGAAGTTTTGTATCATAATAAATCATCTTCAAATAAGCTTAAAATCCATCAAAGGATGTTGACATAGATGAAATCAAAACTATTTGAGAGAAATATCTCTTTTTTTGAAATCATTTAAAAGTCACACATTTATAAAGGAAGTAATTAAAAAGAGATTTTTGAATCAAAGTGTCCCATACCACTTTGAAACTTTTGAAAGGAATTAACATTTTTTAAAAACATTCATGTCCATATAAATAAATCCTTAAAAACCATTTTGAAGACATTAATTAAAAAGATTTATAAAGATAAATCTTTAAAACATTTAAAATTCTGATTTTGATAAAGAGTACCTTTCTGAAATTCTTAAATTATTCATTTTGAAATCATTTAAAAGTCACATAATTATAAAATAAAACATTTACTTTGAAAATATCCTTGTAATCTTGTAAGGGAATCTTTGACGATTTTATAACGGCGGTAAATAGCTACACCTGCCGTATATGTTTAAAAAAAACATTCTTACCTTAAATTTGTCAAAAGGTAAAAAGTGCCTTGTTTTGAAAACGATGGAAATATTCCTTTAAAAACACATAAGGGTATAAATGACTATAACCCATATTCTTTGTAAATAGTAAAAATGTTTTGAAATACATTTCGAAGTAACATGGATGTGGATGATAAAGAAATCCCAGTAGATTATTACGTATAAACAACCTCGAATAATGAAGAGATTGCGAAATAAACCCTTACCTTGCACTTTTACTTGGATGGGGTAGGTTAACCTCCTGTATAATTGTGAAATAATTGTTATTAAATTATACAAGAATCATATATATTAATATGATATCATATATGATCTTTTAACATTGATTTGTTAATAATATCTTAGAATTATCGTCGTTTCGGGTGTTAACATACTCATTTTATTTATATGTTTTGTTGCATAAGCCATGGTTGTTGTATCTTATTCATATCCAGAATGATATCTAGTCCTTAAAAATCATTTTTAAATCATCAAATGATAATTATACTTGAATGGTTACGATGGAGAATGAATCTCATCGCGTTCGTGGAGAGGGTAGTCCGTACGTACGCACGAGCGACAATATCATTCTTTTGATATTAAAATAATATATAAATGAATGGTATATCATATATACAGAATCATTAACATGTTATATTTATTATTTACATGAGTTACACATCATTATTATACCCATCCAAATAATATTATATTGAATAACAATTACACCACGACGTGGAGACGGTAAGCCGTACGTACGCACGTATGGTGACATGTTATTCAAAGTGTGGATAGAATACTGAATATGGTTGTACCATACTTATAATAACATCACAGTATATGTGAGATTCTGGAGTTATTATTTTAGAATGGTAAGAACAAAGGAAGAAGAAGTGGAAGAAGAAATGAACTTAGAAAAGGGTGGTGAAATCATTACCTCTTCTTCGGGTTCTTCCTTTTGATTTGATCAAAAGGGCTCCTTAGGTTGGCTTTCTGATCAAACTAAGGCCTCTAGGATGTAGTGAGGGATGTTGGGAGAGTATTTGGGCAGAGTTTGGCCGAACCAAAAGGCTTTAGAGGTGTGAAGAAATGAGAAGGAGGAGTGCCCTTTTATAAGAGGGGTGAAGGGCACCTTTGGAAAATCTATAAATATTAATATATATTAAATTCATATTCGGTTTCTAAAGGCTCCAAAGTTGATTATTCAAAGGTTAAGGTGGGGATAGGTCGAAAACCACTCAACCAATAAAATTTAGATAGGTTTGGGTACTTATATTAACCTTATCTTTAAGTATTAACTCTAAGTTAATTAGTTTCACTTTTACAATGTCTCTTTGTATTTTTATATAATATGGTTAATAAACTTACTATATACATCCAAGAGACCCCCAAGTGGTACATTAATGATGAACCTATCATGATATAAGTCTCTTGGCCGAACCGTAGATTTTTAGGAATTTAATATCAATTAATAATATAATATTTGTTTTAAGAACTCTTTTATGTCAATTTTGACACTATTCAATAGTTGATTTTTTTTGAAACTCATAACAGATTTATTACTTCGAAAAAAGTACATTAAATCAATCCTAATATATCATATTATCCTATAAAATTAGTTTAATTCATTAAAAGTTTCATATTATATTTATTTGGGTATTTATAATATCAATTATTTTAATTTTTCACTATTATAGTAATTACTGCATCATCATTGTGTCATATATAAAATAAATTATTTAATGTCTAAAAATTATAAATAAAATATCATTATGTAGGAAATCTTTTTAGATTTCTAATGAATATTTATAATCTAAAATCCAACATATATAACCCTATGTAACAATTGTTGTTCTAAAAGATATATGTTTGTGTCATTTTTGTATTTATTTTAACTAAATTAAAATAAAGTGTCATTATCACTTACAAGTGGATCCATGGGGTCCCAAAATAGACCCAAAGATTCCCATGGTCGACCATGTATTAACCAATTGGGTTAAGACACGTTTTAGGGTAATTTAGTATTATTATAATATTATTTTTTAACCCTTATTTACCGGATTTACCCATAACCATGGTAAATAAAATATTTACCGCAGTAATTATTCAAAATGTCTAAAAATAAAAGTTACCTATTTACACAATTTGAACATCCTGATTCCAAATATGGAATCCATTTTCCTAAATTCAAAACACAGAAGTGGCAGAAATTAATTTAAAATTAATTCCCGCTGTCAAAACAAAAAGCGTGTTTTTAAGAGATAATAACTATCAAAAGATTGACACTTGTTTATGTTCGGTTTAATTGTAAAATTATGTCCAATGACCAACATTATATTAAACGGTAAAAATATATTATAAATATACTTTAAAACCACTCAAATTCATAATTTATCACTATTAATTATTTTGATTAAAAAAGTTGTTTTTAATTAAAATTTAGTAATGTTCACTATTCATCAAAATATGAAAGTTATCCGAAATGTACCAAAATTTCACCTTAGGCTAAATTTGATATTCTGAATCCAAAAATGAAGTCCATTTTCAAATACAAAATATATATAATTTCAAAAAGTATGTATTACTATTCATAACGGCTAGTTTGATCGGTTGTGGTGTGTGTTAAAACTCGACGTTGCGTACAACACACGCTACTGTTTTATTCAATGGAAAGCGTACCGTGGAAGCTTGGGATGTTTCATTTTAAATTTTTTGATGTCTCCATTTAGTCAAAAAGTTTAAAATATTGTATTTAAAAAGGTTTCACTATCAAAAGTTGATAAAACTGCAATACTGAAAATGAATCTGTTCTTGCATTATGACTAAGAAACTCATAATATGGATTTTAAAATTATAAAGTTTAAAATTTAGTTAATACTATTCATGACCTCTTTTAATGGCTTTTTTTTTGGTAAGTCATGGTGCAATTGAACTCGGTGTTGCGTGTAGTTCAAGTTATTAAATTATTTTGAGGAAATAACACACTATGAAATCTTGGGGTGTTACATTCTCCCCTCCTTCAATAAATTGCGTCCTCGCAATATGAAATTGTTCTTCGAAATTAAAAGGTTGAAAGTAGAAAATATATTTGTGGGAAAACCCACATCGGAAATTGGGTTACTAAAATTTAGTCTTAATATGAGGAAAAGAGAAATCAAAGGGTCACCACCAAATTATGATCCCGATTAGGAGAACATTGGTGGAAATTGGAGACATATAATCGGAAGAAAAACGTAAATATTTATAGGTAGTGATTGAGGTCATCAATCACAAACAAGTATAAAATTGAGGTCCTTAAATTCATCAATCTATGATGAATTGAAATACCATCGGTTCAACAAAACATAGGGTATTAGGATAACACATTTTTGACGTTTCAAAATATCCTAGTTGAAATCCCACATCGAAAAATGAATTAATGAGACCTCTATTTAAAATAAAGAGTTGAAAGTATGAAGATTACCGAAAATAACACATACTAGGGTTCTATGTAGGAAAATATGGATATGGAAGAAAAATCTAACCATCAATTAACTGAGGGAGAGTGGTAGAGAACATGGCTATAAAAAGGCCAACAATCCCAAAGCCATAAATTAGTGATGATTTAAGGTACCATCTAGGGAAAAATTTTTGTTCAAAGTTGCTTTTCTTAATATTGAGGTATTTATTTATGAGATTGGCTAAGATCATAAGGAGATATACTTACTTTATAATTAGAGTTTTATCCATTAATAAATTTCTACCAAAAATTCATCTTTCACTCTAAAAGATAATAGAATGTAAAAAAATTCTATTTACACTATTTGTATAGGGTTCCAAAATAAATGAATTTATAATTCATCTACGTGATCTTTTAATAAAAACTACCTTATTTAATCCAGGACATCTCATGGTCCAGTGGTAGGTGATACACCCTTGTCGCCCTTCGGTTGCGGGTTCAAGTCTCGCAGCCTTGCCGGACGCGACGGGTTGCCGCCCGACCTCCGGGTTGTCCTTTTATGGCAATCCAAAATAATCCAAACTAGAACTATCCAAAATACTTCTATCCAAACTCACAGTCTAAAATTTATAAGGAAGATAAACATAATATAGATCCTTTTTACCCCGTAATAGCATATGAATACCTTCATCATGTATTACCATATTCCTTATTGATTACATTCTTTCTCCCTTATTCCATATAGAATACTGGATATACTTCATCAATCCAAAAATGTTTTAAACCCCAACAATGATGGAATATACAAATCATTAATCAGTTCCAAGGTAGTCAAAAATATCCAATATATTTTTTCCAAAATAATCATGTATTATTCGAAAATCACTACCTCGGTATCAGAACTATATTATGGTTTATCATTCTCTCAACCATATATTTTCCAAAAATTTATCCTTCTATTGAGTCACTTTTCTTTGTTCCACACAATCTCAAGTCCTTAATGAAATAGTACTGCAGTACAATCCTTATATACTCCATAATTATTATAACAAGTACATTGTTGATACAACACTCAATTGACATAATCAACATAAGAACTCTAATCATTCCTCTTCATCTGTGGTAGTATCATAACTTGATTATTATCCAATAGCATCATTTGCGTCATAGTCTGATGACTGGGACATAGGTTCGCGTAGTGTCCAAACTCCTTGCAAATGAAGCATTGTACATTTGAAACCATTTTCTTACCCTTGCAGTCACGTACTTTGTGCCCTTTTCCTCCACACTTATAACAAACTCTCATTCCTTTCAGGCAAGTTCCAGGGTGTTTCTTTCCACAGTTACCACATATGGGAAAATTCTTCTTTTCCCTCTTCCCTTTATCCATCTTTCTCTCTTCTATCCTTTTCTTCTCTTGCTTCCCTTCAAAGTCATAGGACTCAGTAATCTCTTTACTTATCTTATCAATACATGATATTATTTCTTCATATGATGATAATACAAGGGAGACTATTCCTATTATAAATTCTAGCTTAAGACCATGAAAGATATGATACTTCCTTCTCTTTGGATCATGTGCATTTCTGGAGTTCTCATTTCTTCTACTGGGCGCCATTTCTAAACAATGGCATAAACTAGATCAGTTTATGAATCAAAATACATAATCCCATACTTATAAAACACCTAACATAAATTGAACTATTTATGGATATAATCCATAATCATAAGAATGTTTTCTTTGAGGAAGTATATACTCATAATCCCTTCAAAATGATTTGTAAAGAAAATGAGAGTTATCCTAAGCATATCCCCCGGGAGTGTCGTAACCAAGAGTGCAGCAAGGCCCGTTGTCGTGCACCAGTTCCCGTTTGAGTCTAGCTCAAAGCGGTGTTTTCGGGTTTTACCCCTAGGTACATCTGTGCCAGAGCCGCCTCTACCTGCTCGTATCCAGACATGGATGTATTGCTCGGAAAACTCACAAAATCTCTACAATACCAAAATTCTAGGAAGTTCTTCTATACTAATCCTCAAAGTTCATCTTAGGTCTACGTGCTCTAATCAGAGTTTATCTAAATCTAGCTTCCAAGGATTGTACTAAAATTCCTCTGATACCAACTGTAACGCCCCGACCCCAGCTACCCAGAGTCGGTGCATTACTTCGTAACATTGGCATGATCACAAGAAAGATCAAATCTCGAAAGACCGATTGGTTTAGTAGCCTTAGAAACACTAGATAAATTCATAAGTTTTACATTACATCATAAAATGAAAAACTACTACAACAACATAATGTCTCCATAATCCACACTCATATCCCCACATAATATCCCTGTAGGTCATTCATAATTTACTTCTTCACTTCCTGGGAAAAATAAAACATAGAAAAGGGGTGAGCTCAAATGCCCAGTAAGGATAACAATATAGCGGAAACTTTCATAAATAAGAATAAACTTTTAAGGCAATGTATAACTAAAACAAAAGCCTTTTAAATATGAACTTTCAACATGGTATGGCATAAATAAAATGAAATAATGCCATTTACTTATTCACATGGATATTCTACTAATCGAATAATCACATGCAAAAATCAATAACCACTTTCATAATGTTGGAATGCATAATGCCAGACTATCATAACCACATAGCCAAGGCCTCGTGCCAAGACTACAAATAAGATTTTGTCAAGGCCTTGTGCCAAGACACTAGTTTGTCTCATGAGACCTACCGATGCATCGAGGAGCTATAGCGGGCTCCACCCGTCACATATTAAGTCCAATGCATTCCCATATGAAAAGGTTTAAACATAACATAAACATTCGTATTAAAAATAGCATACGAAATGTCAATAATTTCACCATAAACTATGAATGGTATAAAAATAGCACATCCACAGTCAAACATATCACAAAACCTTCAATACAATATAGAAGTTTTGTATCATAATAAATCATCTTCAAATAAGCTTAAAATCCATCAAAGGATGTTGACATAGATGAAATCAAAACTATTTGAGAGAAATATCTCTTTTTTTGAAATCATTTAAAAGTCAAACATTTATAAAGGAAGTAATTAAAAAGAGATTTTTGAATCAAAGTGTCCCATACCACTTTTAAACTTTTGAAAGGAATTAACATTTTTTAAAAACATTCATGTCCATAAAAATAAATCCTTAAAAACCATTTTGAAGACATTAATTAAAAAGATTTATAAAGATAAATCTTTAAAACATTTAAAATTCTGATTTTGATAAAGAGTACCTTTCTGAAATTCTTAAATTATTCATTTTGAAATCATTTAAATGTCACATAATTATAAAATAAAACATTTACTTTGAAAATATCCTTGTAATCTTGTAAGGGAATCTTTGGCGATTTTATAACGGCGGTAAATAGCTACACCTGCCGTATAAGTTTAAAAAAAACATTCTTACCTTAAATTTGTCAAAAGGTAAAAAGTGCCTTGTTTGAAAACGATGGAAATATTCCTTTAAAAACACATAAGGGTATAAATGACTATAACCCATATTCTTTGTAAATAGTAAAAATGTTTTGAAATACATTTCGAAGTAACATGGATGTGGATGATAAAGAAATCCCAGTAGATTATTACGTATAAACAACCTCGAATAATGAAGAGATTGCGAAATAAACCCTTAACTTGCACTTTTACTTGGATGGGGTAGGTTAACCTCCTGTATAATGGTGAAATAATTGTTATTAAATTATACAAGAATCATATATATTAATATGATATCATATATGATCTTTTAACATTGATTTGTTAATAATATCTTAGAATTATCATCGTTTTGGATGTTAACATAATCATTTTATTTATATGTTTTGTTACATAAGCCATGGTTGTTGTATCTTATTCATATCCAGAATGATATCTAGTCCTTAAAAATCATTTTTAAATCATCAAATGATAATTATACTTGAATGGTTACGATGGAGAATGAATCTCATCGCGTTCGTGGAGACGGTAGTCCGTACGTACGCACGAGCGACAATATCATTCTTTTGATATTAAAATAATATATAAATGAATGGTATATCATATATACAGAATCATTAACATGTTATATTTATTATTTACATGAGTTACACATCATTATTATACCCATCCAAATAATATTATATTGAATAACAATTACACCACGACGTGGAGACGGTAAGCCGTACGTACGCACGTATGGTGACATGTTATTCAAAGTGTGGATAGAATACTGAATATGGTTGTACCATACTTATAATAACATCACAGTATATGTGAGATTCTGGAGTTATTATTTTAGAATGGTAAGAACAAAGGAAGAAGAATTGGAAGAAGAAATGAACTTAGAAAAGGGTGGTGAAATCATTACCTCTTCTTCGGGTTCTTCCTTTTGATTTGATCAAAAGGGATCCTTAGGTTGGCTTTCTGATCAAACTAAGGCCTCTAGGTTGTAGTGAGGGATGTTGGGAGAGTATTTGGGCAGAGTTTGGCCGAACCAAAAGGCTTTAGAGGTGTGAAGAAATGAGAAGGAGGAGTGCCCTTTTATAAGAGGGGTGAAGGGCACCTTTGGAAAAGCTATAAATATTAATTTATATTAAATACATATTCGGTTTCTAAAGGCTCCAAAGTTGATTATTCAAAGGTTAAGGTGGGTATAGGTCGAAAAACACTCAACCAATAAAATTTAGACAGGTTTGGGTACTTATATTAACCTTATCTTTAAGTATTAACTCTAAGTTAATTAGTTTCACTTTTACAATGTCTCTTTGTATTTTTATATAATATGGTTAATAAACTTACTATATACATCCAAGAGACCCCCAAGTGGTACATTAATGATGAACCTATCATGATATAAGTCTCTTGGCCGAACCATAGATTTTTAGGAATTTAATATCAATTAATAATATAATATTTGTTTTAAGAACTCTTTTATGTCAATTTTGACACTATTCAATAGTTGATTTTTTTGAAACTCATAACAGATTGATTACTTCGAAAAACGTAAATTAAATCAATCCTAATATATCATATTATCCTATAAAATTAGTTTAATTCATTAAAAGTTTCATATTATATTTATTTGGGTATTTATAATATCAATTATTTTAATTTTTCACTATTATAGTAATTACTTCATCATCATTGTGTCATATATAAAATAAATTATTTAATATCTAAAAATTATAAATAAAATATCATTATTTAGTAAATCTTTTTAGCTTTCTAATGAATATTTATAATCTAAAATCCAACATATATAACCCTATGTAACAATTTTTGTTCTAAAAGATATATGCTTGTGTCATTTTTGTATTTATTTTAACTAAATTAAAATAAAGTGTCATTATCACTTACAAGTGGATCCATGGGGTCCCAAAATAGACCCAAAGATTCCCATGGTCGACCATGTATCAACCAATAGGGTTAAGACACGTTTTAGGATAATTTAGTATTATTATAATATTATTTTTTAACCCTTATTTACCGGATTTACCCTTAACCATGGTAAATAAAATATTTACCGCAGTAATTATTCAAAATGTCTAAAAATAAAAGATACCTATTTACACAATTTGAACATCCTGATTCAAAATATGGAATCCATTTTCCTAAATTCAAAACACAGAAGTGGCAGAAATTAATTTAAAATTAATTCCCGCTGTCAAAACAAAAAGCGTGTTTTTAAGAGGTAATAACTATCAAAAGATTGACACTTGTTTATGTTCGGTTTAATTGTAAAATTATGTCCAATGACAAACATTATATGAAATGGTAAAAATATATTCTAAATATACTTTAAAACCACTCAAATTCATAATTTATCACTATTAATTATTTTGATTAAAAAAGTTGTTTTTAATTAAAATTTAGTAATGTTCACTATTCATCAAAATATGAAAGTTATCCGAAATGTACCAAAATTTCACCTTAGGCTAAATTTGATATTCTGAATCCAAAAATGAAGTCCATTTTCAAATATAAAATATATATAATTTCAAAAAGTAGGTATTACTATTCATAACGGCTAGTTTGATCGGTTGTGGTGTGTGTTAAAACTCGACGTTGCGTACAACACACGCTACTGTTTTATTCAAAGGAAAGCGTACCGTGGAAGCTTGGGATGTTTCATTTTAAATTTTTTGATGTCTCCATTTAGTCAAAACGTTTAAAATATTGTATTTAAAAAGGTTTCACTATCAAAAGTTGATAAAAGTGCAATACTGAAAATGAATCTTTTCTTGCATTATGACTAAGAAACTCATAATATGGATTTTAAAATTATAAAGTTTAAAATTTAGTTAATACTATTCATGACCTCTTTTAATGGCTTTTTTTTTGTAAGTCATGGTGCAATTGAACTCGGTGTTGCGTGTAGTGCAAGTTATTAAATTATTTTGAAGAAATAAAACACTATGAAATCTTGGGGTGTTACACATAATGATTGGAATTTGTTAACAAATTCTTTTAAATGAATGGATTTTCCAATAATTCCATTAAAATTATTAAAATAATTATTTATGTGAAAAGATTTCTATTCATATTTATTGGTCTTCTAATGGGTTATTCCATTACATTAGAAAGGATATGCAAGGATTATGATAACTATTTTATTTATTAATATTTAATCACTATTAATTCTTTAATATTACACAATATATAACCCAAAATATATAGAAAACTATTTTATATGGGAATTAGGTACATTATATAAAAACATATAATGGAAAAAATCATCTTTATTGAAAACGTTTTTAACATGGTCACAGATAAAACTACCTAGGATAACCTGGGGACATACATAGTGAGGGGGTGAGCTATATAGACAATTAAGAAAATAAAAATAGAATAACATTAAGATAATAAAAAATGTTAGACAATAGGAATATAAATTGTACATAAAAGGATTTTTAATCATAAGGAAGAACAATGATACATGAGATATCATGATAACCACTAAAAAAATGGAAAATGTTTCAACCACATAAAAACATTGCATCATAAACATAGTTCAACGCTATATTCAATGTCACCATGATAGAAAATGTTATATTAAAGAATCATGTTCACTAACTATCCGAAAAATTATATCTGATGGGACTAAACATTACCCAATTCATTGGAGTGCTATATAATTATTAGTACATCCATCATATGAATTTTATACTCATCCTTATGTGTAAAAAATATATCATACAATAAGAATTAGTTCATATTTATATTTTATTAGAAGATAATGTTGTGTGTAATACATAAATGTATGAACAAATTCAAATAGATTCAATTCTATAATGGTGAATACCCTTGATTGAAAATTTATTTTGAAAAAAATATAATATTTTTTAGTATGAAAAAAGTTTAGAGACTTTTCTACAGCCAAAGAGCATCACATAAAAATTCATAAAATTTTTTGATGGGAGATAAATTATCCCCTTTTAATTTTTCAACAAAATTGGGCATTATAGGAAACTTTTAATACATATCACAACAATAGTATTTAAAAATAGAAGTCATAAAATAATAATTAAATATTAATAAATTATAGAAGGTGACGATCCCTTAATAAATTATGTCCTAATAACAGTTATACATAACTATTCATGGGAATGATTAATGAGAGTGAAAAGGGTCTATCACAAAAAAAAGGAAAATAAGAGAGATATGGAGGAACATATACAAACAAGAATATTTTAAAATTGAGAAGAAAAACATAAAAGAGGTGCTTGAATAAAAATGGGAGTGAAAGATGCCTTACTATATTCGTTGGAGTCCAAATTCTTGGGTGAAGCTTATTGAGAGATGGGGGATCCTTGGGAGGACACTATAAAGGGTAAAGATGATTAGTTACCTAATCCATGTATTTTGAGTGAGGAGAAATGGTTTCAGGGGTGGGCTTATAAAGGAAATTAGTGGGGATTTTATTATTAATTCTCAAATGTAGGTTTATGTACATATATAAAAAAATAACCAAATCCAAGAACCATACATTTTTTTCCCGTGGTTTATACTAAATGATAGTGGTTTTAATTAATTTTAAAATAAAAGGGATATAAGTCATTAAATAAAACCCTAATTAATGTAAATTCGAGTCATTCTCTTGCAGAAATGATTTTTAAACCATAAAATATATTAATCATTTTGAAGGGTTTATAATAGATATTTAAAATGAATCAAAAAAATATATCATTTTTATGGTAATAAATATTTTTGGTCGTATAAAAAATTTATTATATTAATTAAATTATTTTGGGTCATTATGATATCATAATACACACCATATATTTATAAAATATTCAATTTATACTTGATAATTTGAGTGTATCAGAAAATTGTGAAAAAAGAACCATGAGACAATTTCAAATATCAGATAAAAAATAATAATCAAATTATCTAAATAATTTTCTAAATATGTGAATTATCCCATTGAATCTTATAGTTGACATTTATTGATAAATACTGGGTATTTTAATACTGAAACTTTTTGATCCCTTATTGTAAATATATATGACTTCATAAATATTTGTCATAATTTATTTATAATAAAAATTATTTAATAATAATATTTTATTAAAATTATATTTATTAAAAAAATACCATAACTCATAAAAATAAGTTCTTTTAATTAAATTCCATATTACTCAAATATACACTTTCAATTTTATAGTATCAAAATATATTTTTTGTCAAACATATTACTTGATCATTTATAATTTTTAAATAATAATGAATAAATATAACATCAATTTTAATGAAAGGTAAAAACAAATATTCATACTACTAGGTATATTTTGTTTTTATTATTAGTTTTCTTAATTTCAATATTAATTAACCTATTTTTAGTTTTCTATGGTATTTAATATTTACTATAGTTACTGTTCACATTCTTTAAAAATTAAGTTGAAATTAATACAAAAATATTAATTATGATGATTTAAAATATGGAATATATTTTATCAAAATTAGTTCACATAGGACTAAGTATATATTTTATTATAAAACCATCATTCACAATGGATAGTGGTTTTAGAAAAAAAAATTGATGGAAAAAATGATTTTATATTATCTTTACAAATAGTAATAATAATTATATTTATTAAAATAAATAGTATAGATATACAACCTCAAAATTTAAATTATATAATTTCTCATTTATGGTTATTATTATTAGTTATAATGTATAAAAATGTTTTATTTTAAAATGTTTTCAGAGAAATGTATTTTCAATCCTAAAATAAACATTTTTTAAAATCCAATGTAAAAAATGATTTCAATGTATTTAATTGAATTAAATATTAGTATATATCACATATCATACCTTGGAACCAAATTAAATGTATATTATGAATTTTATATTACTTAATTTATTAAATTAAATGATAATTTTTCTTATGAAGGAATTTATAACTATTCACTATGAAATGTATATTTTCAGAAATATACAATATTTTCATTTTAAGGTATATTTTATACATATATATATATATATAATTGGGTTTGTTTTTACAAATAAATTATATAAATGTTATATAAAATAATTATAATATATATAAAAAGAAATAATATTAATTTTTGAAGAAAACATAACCTTAAGAGGGAAAGACATTACCAAAAATTGTATGATTATTTACTAAGCAGTTATAAATATATTTTGGAAATATATATATTTCAAAAGTTAGTTCAAACTAATTATATATTAAAATATAAGGTAATTATTAAAAATGAAAAATTTAAATAATCATTTTTTGTTTTGGTTTGGTGTTGTGTATAACATACACTATGGAACATGATTCCATCTCATAAAAACTCACGGTGTTACATTCTCCCCCATTGAGCAAACTGCATCCTATGAATTTAATGATGACATCAGAATGAGATGTTTTGACATATTGGGAAATTTTTAATGGAAAACCACATCATAACAAGTATTAATAAAAAAACCTCATGAGAATAGAGAGAAGGATGTTTTATTTTCATCACATAACAAGGTTTCCCTATTAGGATAACAGTAGTTGGAAGTGAAAAAATATACATGGTTGATAAAAAAATCACCAAATAACTAATAGATCCTGAAAAATAAATTCTTAGAAGAATTTAATGGACTATAAAACAATGAATTTTTTATGAATAAAATGGACATAAATTAATCAGAATGGATCATAATATGAAATCATTTTTTATTCAATAATATTTTCCTAGAGTAAAATAATTACTTTATCATATAGACTTGGCACATAAAAAAATATTCATTATTAACAAGTATAATTTCATAATTTTATATATTTACACTATAATGTCAATTATTATTGAAACAGTGAGTAATATTAAGATATAAAACACATAAACAAGAAGCCACTTAACATTAAATGTGTACCTATAAAATAACATTTATTCCCAAAATTATGAATTTCTATGCATCTTTAAAGGTCATCCATGATTTATTTCATTAAAAATATTATTATATGAATTTTTAATCCCATGATATATATTAAAATAATATTATGAATTTACCAAAGCATATCTGTTGAGAGTGTAAAACATTGTGTGCAGCAAGCCATGTTTTCATGCAACAATTATAAGTTGAGATTAGCTCAATGTGGTGTTTTTGGGGTTTCCCCTTATACAAATTTATTCTAGATCCATATCCACTCAAAGTATCCATACATTTATATATTCTATTGATAAACAACTAACTTGATAGTTATTGATTTTGGATTTTTTCTTATACATAGTCTTATCCTTAAGGATGTCTCAAAAGTTTTCTAATTCTAATTCCAAAAATAACTAAATATAACTTTGATATGATCTATAAAACCCCTTATATTTACTATATATTTATTAATAATTCATTACATATTATTGAATATTATAATACCTAGAAGATTGAAAAGTATAGTATCTTAGGAAGTTAGGTACATTACATAATAATTTAAAATGGAAAAACAACATAATTATTGAGAACATTTTTAACATACTCACATAAAAACCTGTATGGGATAACACGGGGACACACATAGAAAATGTGTTTGATATAAACCCCAGTAAGGGAATAAAATTTTAATAGAATTAATATAATAATATATTTAAGAGAATATTAATATTTTTGGGCTATAAAAGGAGTCTGAATCCGAAACATGATCAATAATACATGGTATTGAATGATAATCAGAAAACTGTCATGGGAAATTTGGAAAAAGATAAAAACGCTATGTCATAAACAAGGGTCAAAAACAACTTCCAAGACATCATGATAGTATCTAATAATTTGTTCATTAAATTTATAATAATAGGGACATTTATAATCGTAAGGATGTCAAGGTATCTAATAATTTTGACATTAAATTTATAGTAATAGGGACATGGAATTACATATCCCAACATTAGTATTTGTGAATAGAAGAAATATGATAATAAGGATAATTGAATAAAGAAGGGAATATGAGGGTCCCTTATAAAATTACAGAGTGGTATCATTTGTACATTAAAGATCACAGGAGGGCCTAATAAGAGTGAAAGGTAACTATAATACTATATAAATAATATTTAATGCAATGGAGATATAAGATAAAATATCACAACATGAAAAAATTTAAATTAATAAGCATAACATTATATAGGTTATTTAATAAAAAATGACAATAGAGGATCACTTTCATGAGTTTGTGGATAAAAATGATTTGAATGATTTTATTGACAGATTGGGGGAATCTTGGGAGGGCTCTTGATAGGGGAGGAAAGTGTAAAGATTTTAATGATGAATTTTTAGGGAATATAAAATTTATCATTGTTGTTTTTTATATGTAATGGGGGGAGATATTTTTTTTCTTTTCTCAAACATTTGTTTTGGTGTCTATAAAAAACCATTTTTCTTCTATATAGGAGTGTATTTCATTGTATTATTATTCCAATGGCTGAAAATTATGAAATAACACTATTTGTTATGTGGAGGTGAGTCATAATCCGAAATATTTTTTTTTAAACTATAAAATATTTTAATGATTATGGAGGATTCATAAAATCTTTATAAAAATAAAAATAAAATAAAATAAATATAATTTTAAAACATATATTAGGTCATAGATACCATTTATTGTATCTATTAAATAAATTTTGTATCATTATTATGACATAATAAATACTTTATATATATAAGCTTTTTTATTTTTTTTCTAAATTTTTACATTCTTAAAAATTTAAGAAAAAATCCATGCTAGAAAATTTCAATTGAATGATTACAAAAGTATTGTTAATTTTATCTTATTAATTTTTTAAATATGCTTATTTACACTTTTAATATAATAAAATACATTTATTATGAAATAATCGATAGTTTTATAATAGATGTTTTGGAACCCTTATATAAATTACACATGACTTAATTAAAATTATATACTTATTTATATTTAGAAAAAATTATTTAATAATAATTCTTCGATAAAATGTTATTTATGTAAAAAAACATTTAATTCGTCCAAATAATTTCTATTATTGAAATCCCATATTACTCTATTATACAATTTCAGTATTATCGTATCAAAATAACTTTTTTTTCATATTTATTACTCGATCGATTACCATTTAAGAAATAATGAATAAATATTATCACTATTTAAATAGAATGAAAATATAAATATTCTTACTATTAGGGTCACTATGTTCTAGTCATTGTAAAATAAACTTCAAATTTAGTTACTTTATTTTCCTTTTAACATGGTAATTAATATTTACTACAATTACTATTCATATTAATCAAATATTAAGTAGACCTTATTACCCAATATTAATTTTTATTCTTAAAAAATATATAATATACTTTATATAAAAGAATTCACATAGATGGATGTAATTAATTTAATATAAAATCTGCAAGCATGATGGCAATATTTTTTCCAAAAAAAGAATTTTAAATAAATGTTGATATTGAATTAAATTAATAACCAGTTTTAATAATTAATCTATTTTCAATTCATAATGATAGAAATATTATGCATCTTAATTTTTTTTAGAAAAATTCTTTTTTAATTGAAAAAAGCATTTATGAAAATTTGTTATAATGATTATTTAAATGTATTTAGTTGAATTAAATGTAAGTATAAAAGACATATTTAACCTTAAAATAAAATGAAACAAATATTGAGACATTTATATTTCTTAATTTAACCAATTTATTGAATTATTTACATAGAAAATATATTCTTATCTATTTACTGAAAAATTTATATTTTTTAGAAGATCCAAACTTTTCACCTTAATTTAATTTTGAAATTTTTATTTTAAAAATTGTGTTAATCCTATCAAACAAATTTTTAAAATGTTTTATAATATAAATATAATTTTCAAGACCTGAAAAATTCAAGGGAAATTTTTTTCTAATTTTCTATGGAATTTTACAAGAACACAGTTTCTGACGACAACTGATTCCGAGGCCCGGTGTGCCTGGAATCAATTTCCGAAGTTTGGCTTGGGTACATTCAGTGAACGAACGAGCGGGTTTTTCTAACTTTTGAACCGGTGCACGGAATCGAATTCCGAGGGCACTGATGGAATCGCAGAGCCGGTTTTTTCTTAGAAACGCCTCTTCCGGAGTTGCGTTTGCTCGGGTGTGGTTTTTAATTTTCAGTCTTAAAGTTAAGAAATAAAATAATTGTACGACAAACTTTATTTTGTTTCACTTAGGCCACTTGGAAGCCACTTGAAGCCACTTAATGCTTCTTAAACTGAGTTGAAATGGATAGGGTACTATCCATAAATATCCTACCCTCTTGGTAGGATATTTGTGAGGTGGGGCCCGCACGAGCCCCACCGTTTCTTTTTCGCTAAGTAACGCACCCGTGAAAACCCGTCATTATGAAAGTCAACTGAAGTGTTTTATTAATTTCTTAACACACCAAATAATTGGGCGGTTTTCTTCGTTGAATTAATTGGGCGGTTTATTTCGTTGAATTAATTCTTCGAATTAATGGGTCATTACTTATCTCTTTTTTGTTTCTTAACCGGTTTGAAATTCGTTGGCGTAGTAATAAAATAAGACCAACGCCACTTCTTGAGGATTACACTTTGGGAGGACTTTGATAGAATTCTTGTGCCTTCACCCTTCTTCGTGAAGAACGCGAAGAATATGAAGAACGCGAAGAACGCCGACCTCCGACGAAGAACGCCGAAACCGCGGAAATTGACGACGCGACGCCGTGTGTCGCGACGCCAACGTTTCTTCTTCTACGACGTTCCGTCCTCCGCAACGAAATCTTCAATCATCTGTTGGAGGGAGAAGATTTTGGGTTCCTTTTAAAACTCCTTTGTGGTTTTTATCAACGGACGGATTTAATTATTATTAATTAAATCTTTTTGTTCTTGAACCTCGTAGTTCGTCGACGCGACACCCATCCGCGACGACGCGACACCTTCCGCGACGTGACGATCGCCTCCTTCCGCGGTGATCAATTCCACGAAGAACGCATGTGCGACACTTGACGAGGTAGGTGTTTTATTTGAATGTTTTATACTCCGTGAATGTTTCCGTTCAATGTGAAGAACCCGGATAATAAGAACAATTTTAATTCATTAAAATTGTTTTTGGTTATGTATTCATGTGTTGAATAATTCTCCCGTTGTTATTATCTAACGCGGAGGGTGCGGGCCAAACGAACACGGCCCGACAACCCTCCGCAGATTGTTTATTGATGTGTGGATCGAAGGAAAACGACAAACGACGCCGCAAGGTGATTTTGAGGCCTCCGTAGTGAAGGTCGGGTCCCGAGAGGACCATAGGCGAAGAAGGTAGGAGAAAAGGACCACCGGAGCGCGTTTGGTGGTCCGCGGAAGGCCGCGGTGGCGGCGGCGTGCCGCCGGAGGGTTGGCGGCCGGCGGATCAGCCGCTGGCGTCAATTAGCGGCGGGCGGGGGACACCCCGCTCTGCGATTCGGCTCGGCCACGCTGGTCGAGCCGCGGCCGGCCGGTTGGGCCGGACCGAGCCGGGCCAGGCCCAGCAGGGTCGGACCCGGGTCGGGTCGACCCGGTTCAGGTCGGGCCGGGTCGCCCCACGCCCAGACCCCCCATTTTCGGACCACTTTCGGTCAAATGCCCGTAATTTGAGCTAAGGGCCTCCAAAAGACTCGCCATCAAGGGCAACGCGATCCTTGGATCCAGACGGTCGTTTCGGTATATCGCACTCAAGGTTTCGGAATACATTGGGTTCGGCCGGGTTGGTTCATCCACGAAACCAACCGGGCCCTCGGAGCGGAAACGGTCATATCTTGAGCTCCGGACGTCCGATTGACGTGCCGTCAACTTTGATGAATTCCTCTAAAGGAGACGGATCTTTTGGCTTACTCCGCTCGAGGTTTGGATGCAGTTGGAGTATGGTCGGGTTGGTTTTAACTTAAAAACCAACCGGGCCCCCGGGACGAAAAAGCCAATAACTTCCAGACCGGGTGTCCGATTGACGCGCCATCTATTGTGTTGCGTTCCTGTTGACAATACGGAACCTTTGGCATCCTCCGCCTGAGTTTTGGATGCAGTTGGGTTATAGCCGGGTTGGATTGTACCCGAAATCCAACCGGGCCCCTGGAACGGAGAAAGATGATATCTTTCAAACCAGACGTCCCTTTGACGAACCGTCAGCTGCATCGGTGATCATGTTGAGAAACGGTCCCTATGAGTATACCCTATGAGTCTTCGGTGTTTAGTTGAGTTACGGCTGGACTGGTTCGCACACGAAACCAAATAGGCCCCGGGGACGAAAAGGCTAATAACTCACAGACCGGGCGTCCGATTGACGCGCCAAATGTTATGTTGAGACGCCAATGACGAGGCAGTCCTTTGAGATACTTCTTCATGGGACTTTGAGATACTTGGAGTTTCGACCTGTAGCTTGTGGAGCGGACCCTCCCAGATACGAGCGAGCGGAGTACGGAGACTGTGTAGACGACTGAGACCTGACGACTGATTGACCGACTCGACTTGGAGTGAGTCGACTAGCCCAGTGGACAGAGCGCCCGGTATTTGGCGGCAGACCCACGGCGGACGGAGCGCCTTGTAGTTGGAAGCAGACCCACGGTACTCGACCGGAGGAGTACCCTTGTAGGTTATTAGGGGGAGCGCCCGGTATTTGGCGACAGACCCACAGCGGACGGAGCGCCCGGTAGTTGGCTGCAGACCCGCGGTACTCGACAGGAGGAGTACCTCAGCAGTCTTAGGTTAGTGAGCAGTACCTCGGAGTCGTGATAGGACCACTGTACACTCCCGAGATGGGGCTCTTCAGCAGTTACAGTTTCGTTGATGAATATCCTGGTTTGAGCTGAGACTTTTGACCTTGTGTTTACCTCATGTTTGAGATGGGTTACTTGATAACTTAGGCATATGTATGAGCATATACCTAAGTAGAGGTTATCTGTTGAGATCTTCTTTGTGGTTATCCTTGTTGGTTTAGTGAGACCTTGAGGGTCTCAGGGTCCCTACTGATTATCGTTATACTCACCCCTGCACGGGCTATGCCCGCACCTCGTTGTGTTGGTTGCAGACGACAGGAAGTGCTGACAGAGGCCGAGTGTTCGAGGTCTGGATGGTACCCGGAGGTGGACTACACGACGAGTCAGTACCCGGAGGTGGACTACATGACGAGTCAGTACCCGGAGGTGGACTACACGACGAGACGACACACGGAGGAGGTTGACGGATGAGAGCGTGGAGGAGGCTATCCGTACCTACCTTTCAGGTAGGATCCATGGTGGACGACCAGGAGCTGCACCATCTTCACCTACCCTTCAGGTAGGATTCGAGGAGGACAACCCGGGAGCCGCTTCCGTCCTTCCAGCTATTATATTTTCTGTTGTACTTATTCAGTTGTAGTGTTACTTTCTTTTGGGTTTGTATTCTGGCCCATTTACTTCTCAGCACTGCTCTTGTACTTAGTGTTTAATTTTTCTGATTGCTTACTCTGTGGTGCTTGTTTTATTTTATAAAGGCAATTCCTTCCCAGTTATCGGGATTTACGCCTTTGGTGCTAGTCACCAGCCCCTGGCCTATGGAAGGCGGGCTTGGTGTAGTCACGGCACGGGCCCCGAGGACGGGTCGTGACAAATTGGTATCAGAGGAGTTTGGTTCTACCGCATAACTTATAACTCTGATGTTTCTTTCTGTGAAGCAATAGTGTTAAGATTACCGAGTGTGGTTTTCAGTTCAGGGAGTCCAGTGTTGGTGAGGGCAGCCGACGTATCCATACACCAGGACCCTAACAACTGATTTCCGACATTGTGCACGAAAATACTGATTGCGTGTGTGTTTTCCTGAATTTTTATTTAAATGACAGCTCAAACCAGGTCAGCTCAACATGGATAATCTTTTGACCATGTCACGTTGTTTCTTTCAGGATGCCTCCCCGTGGATGACCAGCTAAATCCCCATGAGTGGTACGTACTGACATCCCGCCGAGCGACGAGGCCTCAGTACAGGGCCTTATCCCGGTTGAGGCACCAGCGGAGGCACCAGCGGTACTACTACCCGTTGGGCCACCGATGCCACCAGCCCCAGAAGTAGAGGATGCACGTCGCTTGAGCGCACTGCATGAGTTCCAGCGCTAGAGGCCACCCAGGTTCCAGGGAGGGACGGACCCGTAGGCAGCTGAGGATTGGCAGGAGGTTGTGGTGAGATTCTTCAGGCTAGTGGGGACGCCGATAGATTTCATGGTGATCCTTGCTGCCAGCCTTCTTCACGCAGCAGCAGGCAGATGGTGGAGCCTGATGCTTTAGATGCATGACGAGGCGACACTTCTATGGACAGACTTCGAGAGCATGTTCTGGGCAGAGTTCGTACCAGCCACCCTTCGAGCGGTGCGTATACAGGAGCTACTTCAGCTACGGCAGGGCAACATGTCAGTGGCGCAGTACTCAGTGAGATTCACAGACCTCTCGTGCTACTCCACAGATATGGTACAGGAACCGTTCTTCAGGGCTCGAACCTTCGAGCAGGGGCTCAGGCGAGAGATTAGAGCTTCTGTTGTTTCTCACAGCATTCCGACGCAGACAGGGGTGTTGGAGAGAGCCCTCTTAGTGGAGAGTTTCCTTACTGAGCAGTCTCCAGCAGAAGGACCCACCACTAGACGGCTTGCGGCAGAGTCTTCTACAGCAGGCAGTAGACAGATGACGCAGAGGTCCAAGAGGACCAGACCTACCGATGACTGACTGCACGACTCAGGTTCAGTTGTGCGGGGAAACCGGGGTGGAGTCAGAGCCAGACATGCCGAGATGGACAGTGTTACTCCTGCGGCGGAATTGGTCACATGGCACGTGACTGTCTGACCCGCCATGCAGATGACCAGCAGTTAAATGAAGAACCTACGAGGAAGAGGCAGAGGTTCGATTAGGGCAGACCGCAAGGTGAAGGCGGCCATGGTAGAGGAGCTGGCCGTGCAGCTGGAGGTGGACGACGCTTCGGGATGTTTCCACCACCACCACCAGGAGGCCCACCCCGACCGCAGGGGAAAGGAGTACATGGGAGAGCTCAGCTTCAGGCACCTGAGGCCTATGGTCATGGAGCTCCGGAAGTAGATGGACAGGAGCGGGACTAGCTTCCGACCTGGAGGCTATTAATCCTGTTGCTTCTAGTTTTGTTGATGTTTGTCTGTAGTTGCTTTGTGTCTTTGAACTATGAGCTGCAATAATGAAAAGACACTTATCTTGTGATGTTTTCTTTCTTGTCCTTTTTGTTTGGTTGATACTGAGTGGTCCTGGTTAAGACTGTTGACTTGACCCTCACTTTCGAGATTTCTACTGGAGGAGACCCAGTGACCTCACACTAATGCCGACAGTGTGACTCGACCCTTGGAGGTGAGAGTGACATTTGGATATCTTGGTAGTTACGTCGAGGCCTTATGACGTCATCCATGGCATGAATGCATCATTCATGTTGGGATTGACTGTATTAGGCAACCAATTTGGTTCATCCAGGGGATGAGACCAGATTTCTCTTATCGGCAAAGAAAAATCATAGCATCTCTTGTGAGACTAAATAAGGTCCAGGTCATCCAAGAGTAGATGAAGACTGCATAGTGCAGTAAGAAACAGGAAACCGGTGCCAGTCTTAGAGACTCGGGCATGTTAAAAGTTTCAAGAAGTGGAAGCTTTAAGGATAGATGAGTCTGTGAAGCAGCAGACGTAGAGGCAGAGCTAAGAGAGTAGTATGAGGTGGTGTACATCTTAACATGCTACAACCACCCGCCTTAGTTATCCCTGCCAGGCTCAGGGAGCTGGAGGGCGGTGGAAGAGTGTGGCTGCTTGCGGTCAATGAGTGAGACCCAATGGCTCTAGAAATGATTCAAGGGACAGTCTGTGTCCACTACTAGTTGTTGTAGTAACGGACGTCGATATGTATCATTCCTTGCTTTCACAAATCCTGTTCCAGACCTAGAGTTTCCGGTAATCCGTGGACTTGACCCTCACGGCTGGAGATACCTTGGGAGGA
The DNA here is from genome assembly GCA_963277665.1 of Viscum album. Classification (NCBI taxonomy): domain Eukaryota; kingdom Viridiplantae; phylum Streptophyta; class Magnoliopsida; order Santalales; family Viscaceae; genus Viscum; species Viscum album. The sequence goes on from OY728159.1 coordinate 1,226,679,810, forward strand.
GACTTGATAATCACACTTACGCCGACGGTGTGGTCAGATCCTCGAGGAGAGTGTTTCGGTTGCAATCTCTTGGTGGCAGCGTCGAGGCCTTACGACGTTGCTTTCAGTATGGACTGGGCAATCACAGTTCATACACAAATTGACGGTATTAGGCAAAAAGGTTGTAGTTTAACTACGACGTCGGGATGGGTTTTCCTTGGTCGGCGAAAAAGGAAACCCCAGGCAGCGTAGGGTAACTCTTGCACAGGAGGGTGCGACCGATCACTCTTGAGTCGGTCAAACTTACCCTTGTAGCAGCAGTCGTTTTGAGTTCCAGTTCTAACAGGAAATGGAGACCTCTGGAGTTCGAGGATGACGATCACGTCCTTATACGGGTCTCACCTCGACGAGGTTTATGGAGATGTGGCCAAGGCGGCAAGTTATCTCCGAGGTTCAACGGACCTTTCTAGGTCCTTAGCTGGGTAGGCGGGGTGGCTTACCGCTTGAACCATCCACCTCAGTTGCACCAGGTGCACGACGAATTCCACGTATCTCTACTGAGGAGATACGTGCTCGACCCTTCGCATATCATCGACCATGAGGAGCAGGACGATGGCGTTGGACTGTCTTTCACGAAGGTTCCAGTGGGGATCGAGGATCAACAGGAGAAGATCCTTCGAGGACGGCATATTCCTCAGTTGTGCTTTCACAGGCAGTACAGGAACCTCCGGGTGAGCACACGGGAGAAGAAGGCTCAGATGCGTGCTCAGTACCGTTTTTGTATCCCTAGTTTATGTTAAAGCTTTACGAGGACGTAAAGCCCTAAGGTGGGAGTAATGTAAAGACCCGAAAAATTCAAGGGAAATTTTTTTATAATTTTCTTTGGAATTTTACAAGAACGCAGTTTCTGACGGCGCCTGATTCCGAGGCCCGGTGTGCCCGGAATCAATTTCCGAAGTTTGGCTCGGGTACGTTCAGTGAATGAACGAGCAGGTTTTTTTAACTTTTGAACCGGTGCTCGGAATCGAATTCTGAGGGTAACAATGGAATCGCAGCGCTGTTTTTTGCTTAGAAATTCCTCTTCCGGATTTGCGTTTTCTCGTGTGTGGTTTTAATTTTCGGGCTTAAATTTAAGAAATAAAATAATTGTACGACAAACTTTATTTTATTTCACTTAAGCCACTTGGAAGCCACTTGAAGCCACATAAAGCTTCTTAAACTGAGTTGAAACGGATAGGGTACTATCCAAAAATATCCTACCCTCTTGGTAGGATATTTGTGAGGTGGGGCCCGCACGAGCCCCACCGTTTCTTTTCCGCTAAGTAATGCACCCGCAAAAACTCATCATTATGAAAGTCAACTAACGTGTTTTCTTAATTTCTTAACGCACCAATTAATTGGGCGGTTTTCTTCATTGAATTAATTGGGCGGTTTATTTCGTTGAATTAATTCAACGAATTAATGGGTTGTTACTTATCTCTTTTTCGTTTCTTAACCGGTTTGAAATCCGTTGGCATAGTAATAAAATAAGACCAACGCCACATCTTGAGGATTACAAATTGGGAGGCCTTTGACAGCATTCTTGTGCCTTCACCCTTCTTCGCGAAGAACTCGAAGAACGCCGGTCTCCGACGATGAATGCCGAAACCGCAGAAATCGACGACGTGACACCATGTGATGCGACGCCGACGTTTCCTCTTCTGCGACTTTCCTTCCTCCGCAACGAAATCTTAAATCATCTGTTAGAGGTAAGAGATTTCGGGTTCCTTTTAAAACTCCTTTGTGGTTTTTATCAACGCACAGATTTAATTATTATTAATTAAATATTTTTGTTCTTGAACCTCGGAGTTCGTCGACGCGACACCCTTCCGCGACGATGCGACGCCTTCCGCGACGCGACGATCGCCTCCTTCCACGACGATCAATTCTGCGAAGAACGCACGTGTGACACTTGACGAGGCAGGGGTTTTATTTGAATGTTTTATACTCCGTGAATGTTTCCGTTCAAAGTGAAGAACCCGGATAATAAGAACAATTTTAATTCATTAAAATTGTTTTTGGTTATGTATTCTTGTGTTGAATAATTCTCCCGTTGTTATTATCTAACGCGGAGGGTGCGGGCCAAACGAACACGGCCCGACAACCCTCCGCAGATTGTTTATTGATGTGTAGATCGATGGGCGATGACAAACGAGGCCTCAAGGTGATTTTGAGGCCTCCGTAGTGAAGGTCGTTCCCGGGAGGACCATAGGCGAAGACGGCAGGAGAAACGGACCACCGGAACGCGTCTGGGGGTCCGCGGAAGGCGGCGGTGGCGGCGGCGCGCCGCCGGAGGGTTGGCGGCCTACGGATCCGCCGTCGGCGTCAATTAGCGGCGGGCGGGGGACACCCCGCTCCGCGATTCGGCTCGGCCACGCCGGCCGAGCCGCGGCCGGCCGGTCGGGCCGGACCGAGCCGGGCCGGGCCCATCCGGGGCGGACCCGAGTCGGGTCGACCCAGTTCGGGTCGGCCCGGGTCGGCCGCCCCAGGGGGGTCGGGCCGGGTCGCCCCGGGCCCAGACCCCCCGTTTTCGGACCACTTTCGGTCAAATGCCCGTAACTTGAGCTACGGGCCTCCAAACGACTCTCCTTCAGCAGAAACACGATCCTGGGATCGAGATAGTCATTTTGGTATATCACACTCAAGGTTTCAGAATACTTTGGGTTCGGCCGGGTTGGTTCATCCACGAAACCAACCGGGCCCTCGGAGCGGAAACACTAATATCTTGAGTTCCGGACGTCCGATTGACATGCCGTTGAAATTGATGGATTCCTCTAAGGGAGACAGATCTTTTGGCTTACTCCGCTCGAGGTTTGGACGCAGTTGGAGTATGGTCGGGTTGGTTTTAACTTAAAAACCAACCGGGCCCCCGGGACGAAAAAGCCAATAACTTCCAGACCGGGCGTCCGATTGACGCGTCGTCTGTTGCGTTGCGTTCCTGTTAATGATACGGAAGTTTTGGCACCCTACGCCCGACTTTTGGATGCAGTTGGGTTATAAATGGGTTGGATTGTACTCGAAATCCAACCGGGCCCCTGGAACGAAGAAAGATGATATCTTTCAGACCAGACGTCCGTTTGACGAACCGTCAGCGGCGTCGGTGAACAAATTGAGAAACGGTCCCAATGAGTATAACCTATGAGTGTTCGGGGTATAGTTGAGTTACGGCCGGACTGGTTCGCACACAAAACCAACCGGGCCCCGGGGACGAAAAGGCTAATAACTCACAGACCGGGCGTCCGATTGACGCGCCGACTGTTGCGTTTAGACCCCTATGACAAGGCGGTCCTTTGAGATACTTCTTCATGGGACTTTGAGATACTTGGAGTATCGACCTGTAGCTCATGGATCGGACCCTCCCAGAGACGAGCGAGCGGAGTACGGAGACCGTGTAGACGACTCAGACCTAACAACTGCTTGACCGACTCGACTTGGAGTGAGTCGACTAGCCCAGTGGATAGAGCGCCCGGTATTTGGTGGCAGACCCACGGCGGACGGAGCACCTGGTAGTTGGCATCAGACCCGCGGTGCTTGACCGGAGGAGTACCTATGTAGGCTATTAGAGCGAGCACCCAGTATTTGGCGACATACCCACAGCGGACGGAGTGCTCGGTAGTTGGCCGCTGACCCGCGGTACTCGACAGGAGGAGTACCTCAGCAGTCTTAGGTTAGTGAGAAGTACCTCAGAGTCATGACAGGACCACTGTACACTCCAGAGACGGGGCTCTTCAGCTGTTACGGTTTCGTTGATGAAAATCCTGGTTTGAGCTGAGACTTTTGACCTTGTGTTCACCTCATGTTTGAGATGGGATACGTGATAACTTAGTCATATGTATGGGCATATACCTAAGTAGAGTTTATCTATTGAGATCTTCTTTGTGGTTATCCTTGTTGGTTTAGTGAGACCTTGAGGGTCTCGGGGTTCCTACTGAGTATCGTTATACTCACCTCTGCACGGGCTATGCCCGCACCTCGTTGTGTTGGTTGTAGACGACAGGAAGTGCTGACGGAGGCCGAGTGTTCGAGGTCTTGACGGTACCCGGAGGTGGACTACACGACGAGTCAGTACCCGGAGGTGGACTACACGACGAGTCAGTACCCAGAGGTGGACTACACGATGAGACGACACACGGAGGAGGTTGACAGATGAGAGCGTGGAGGAGGCTATCTGTACCTACCCTTCAGGTAGGATCCGTGGTGGATGACCAGGAGTTGCGCCATCTACACCTACCCTTCAGGTAGGATCCGAGGAGGATGACCCAGGAGCCGCTTCCGTCCTTCCAGCTGTTATCTTTTCTGTTGTACTTGTTCAGTTGTAGTTGTACTTTCTTTTGGGTTTGTATTCTGGCCCATTTACTTTTCAGCACTACTCTTGTACTTAGTGTTTACTTTTTCCGCTTGCTTACTCTATGGTGCTTATTTTCTTTTATAAAGGCAATGCCTTCCCAGTTATCAAGATTTACGCCTTTGGTGCTAGTCGCCAGCCCCTGGCCTATGGAAGGCGGGCTTGGGGTAGTCACGGCACGGGCCCCGAGGACGGGTCGTGATAATAATATTTATAAATTGAAAAAAAATTATTGATGAAAAAATATTTTGAATAATGAAGGACATTGATAGTTTTTTATAATTATTTAATAATTATTTATCCATATAATTAGTTGAAAAATATATATTTAAAAAACTAGTTTTTCATAATTATAACTGAAAATTTAATAGAATGGTAAATATTTCACATTAAAAAAACATTGTATATTTGGGATAGGTTTCTTTTATAGCATACACTGTAGAACATAGTTTTCTCTTAAAAAATCAGGTCTTTGCAAGGATACCATTTTAAATAATTCTTTATTCTCTTTTGAGGACTATTTTAATTCATTCATTTCTATGTTTAGTAAATTTGAATGATGTGATGAAAATTAATTCATTTTCAAATTATTTACACATTTACATTAAATTTATAAAAAATAATATCTATTTTTTATGATATAAAGAAACTATAGATTCCATCATGAATATCTTATTTTGTTTTGAAATCTTTTTGTACAATACAGTAGCTGAGTTTAATATTTTATAGCTATTATTATTTTTATTAAAATTGAAAAGTATAACAAAATCTTCAGAAATAATGTTGTCTAAAAAGTGGTTATCTTATTTAAATTTATTTTTATCCCACTGTTAAATGGTAAAATTAAGGTAAATATGGTCACTATATTTTCTCAAAAATTAAATCCCCACATTAAAGGTAGAATGGAAATTTAATTTGTCTATATACTATGATTTTTTTGAAACTATTTTTCAATTCAATGTTTCATTATGTTTTATATAGAGAGAGATATACTAAGAGTCATATTTTCTCTCTACATGACCACACAAAAATTCACATTAAATTATTATAATATGGGGTAGAAGTTAAATATTGTTTCATGGATGGATTTTACAAAGCAAATTTACATGGATCTAAAAGAAAATTTAATATAATAATAAATTTAATGTCTCTATAGCCTCTAAATTCAATAAGAATATTATTATCATATATGAAAAAAATATGAATATCACGAATGGAATATTTTTATTATCAATTTATATAATTTTTTAAATCTCATATATTTTATTTGGGTTTCCCTATATTTGACATATTCTTATACTATGTAGATCTTTAATAGCTCTTATATAGTAATTACAAAGTCAAATTTTAGAAGAGAGACTGGTTAAAATGGAATATTAAAGAATTTATCTAGGATCAAAAAAAGTGGAATAGATATTCATGGATTCCCATAATAACATCCATTATATTTATCATAATTTTCACATAACAATAAATATATTATCAATACATTACACTTTATTAATAAATAAATTCAATTTGGAAACCAATCATCTATTTATTCCTTAATGCTATCAACCATTGTAGACTTATGTGTGGATCCTCTTCCTTGAATCCTTAGAGATTGATTAGATGCATGTTATCAATTTTAAAAAAAATATTCAATTGTAATTTAATATTTGGACAAATTGTTACCATATAACGAACATTTGAAGTTTTTGGAATCCTCACCACCTAGGATATTTACAATCTATTCAGTGTAAATTACTAATCTATTAATAAATGGCTGATTATATCCATGTGACAAATTATTCATTAACTATTAATTACCCTCATATTTAATTAAATAATGAATAGTTTACCCTTAAATAAACATGTATAAAAACCAGAATTTGAAACTATGTAATATTATTAATTTGTATGTCATTATATAATTGGTAAATTTTTTATTACATGCAATATTATAAATATTTTCTAAAAATAAATCTATTAATATTCTATATTACAATTATCATTTAAATTATATTTCATTTTTCATGAAATCTATCAAGAACTTATAATGGGGTGACAAAATTGATAGCATCTTTATGATGTTCAAACATGTTATTAAAAATTTTGTCTGGAACACTAGTAGAATTTTCATTATTTATAAAAGATTTCCATCCCTCATGTAATGTATATTTTACATATATAATTCCATTTAGACTACCTACTAAATTCAAGTAGGTTCTATGATTAATTATCCAAATTATATTATTTCTCTCAAGATCTATGGAGTTAATGGAATAACATAGATTCCAATTACTATAATGAATTTTCACTAAAGTCTAATTATTAGATAGTAAATCGAGAAAAAATATTTATATATCCCCTTAAGGTGAACAACAATAATTGGGATTTGGATGAATCTTTCAAATTTATTTGATTTTTGTTAAATACTTCATTGTACCATATATTTGAATTTAATTTTCCATGAGTTAGTGGTTAAAAAATATATATTCCATGAACTATAGAAATTGGTTTTAATGGAATCACAAAAAGAGTACATTTGACTCTAGTATTTTTTTCGTTTATTTAAAAATAATATCAAGAGTAGTTCTATGGAACATCATTCCTAAACTTATTGATTATAATAACGTTTATATAGAAGAAAAGTGCAAATCAGAACTAACTATTTGAAATTTAACAATATTATTTAAAATTCATCAAATAATCATATTCCTGTCCATAATTAGATGCGTACATTTCATCATTTCTTATTCATTAATGTGGATTTTGAGAATGATAAAAAGCGTGTCTAATTTTCCCAACTTTATAATTCTATCTTATAAGGAATCAAATTTTTCTCTAGTACAATGGAACTAGTTTATATTTTATTAGAATTTTATATAATTCATATAAAACAACCCTTTGGATCAGACAGTTACATAATATTAGGAAACTAAATACATAAATAATGATGATCTAACCCATAAAAGATATGTTATATCATTTGTCATCCTTAAAAAATTTATTATTTCTACTTTATAATTATTGTGTCAAATATAGTAATCTTCATGATTTCCTTAGGAAATGTGAACCAAAAAAATTAAAATATTTGAGGATTAGTAAGGGGTATTGTATACATGAATATACCAAAAAATAATGAAATATTATATAATATGATAAAAGTAATAGTTGAATAATTACATGTGAAATGAAATGGTGAGAATAACATATACATCGATAACATAATAAAAAAATTGATCATTGATATTAATAGCTGATCGCATAAAGATGAAATTTATAATGTATGAAATTAAAAATATATCATTAATACCTTATGTAATAATATGATACCTAAATAGGTACAGGATAATCCAAATACCAAATTAATTTTCTCTCCTCAGACACATTGATGCATTGAGGGCCAACAAATTTTTGAGTCCACTAATCACATAACCAGTTCAAAGAAACTATCATTTTATTATTGTGGACAAAAAATAAATATAATATTGTTCCTTAGTGAAGTCATACATAATCATTACAAGATAGAAAATAGTTTTCTACATATAATTAATGAATATATAGTATAAAATAATTTCCAAAATTATTGGAAAAATATGGATATCTTCGTGAATAACCAATAATAATACTAGATAATATATTATAAAAACAATGTAATAGAAATTTTAGTTTTCATTGGAATGATAATGATGTAACAGTTTAATGTACTTTAATGGATTAATATTTTAGAAGAAAATAATCATTTAAAAAATTTTTTAAAATCATCATAAAAAATGAATTATAGGAATGTATCATTAAAAAAAATTATGTCACACATATATATTTAATGAAAATTATTAATGAATAACTTCCCTAAGTAATGTAATATTTCTCAACATGAATTGATTAAAAATTTGATCTTCTTCGAAGACATATTTTAATATACATTTTACTGAATAGGGTATCTCTTAGTTACATTTACTTCATAATTTTGTTGATCAATAACATCCTATTACAAAAATACATTCATAATGAAAAAATATATACTAAATTTTGGGATATGAATAATTATGTTTTTGACTATTGATATTTTTAAGAATTATAATGAGTTATAAAGGTAGTATAATGAGGGGTAATGGTGATATCACCTTTATATTATAAATAGAATTTTTTTGAAATGGGTCATAGTAATAGTTAATATTTAAATGAAAAATAATTAGATGGGATATAAAATTAAACGAGGAGAAGAAATTTTGAACCCTTACCTTGATAAATTATTCTTAAATCATGAGAAAGAACTCCCTACAAACTTATGAACATGTTAGATGGAACATTTTGAGGAAACATTTTAGGAGATCTATGTTCAATAATTTTTATGTGAATATTAGTGGTATATTAGGTTTGTAATTATAAAAATAGCTGGGTAAATGCAAAATTAATTTGTTACATAATGATTAGGAAAATATGATATGGAAAATAAAATAGCATTCAATTATATAGTAGTTATGCACATAGTTTTAGAAATTTAAGACATTTTTTTAATTTTTTTATATGATAATTGAAATCAAATTTTTAATATTACTTCGGTTACATAAATATATTTTTGTTATAAAATATTAATTTTGAAACCTTGATTTCTATTGTAGTCTATGAAAATTACATTATATGGATAGAAATTATATTTAATTCACGAAAATACATTCTACTAATAAACTAAAAACCTTCAGATCACTTATTAACTTATATTAATTAATAAATAGTGTTATAATCATAATTAGGCTATAATAAGTAACAGATATTCTTATTATAGATTATTAATTATTAAAAAATATAATTTTAATAGAAAATTATGAAAAATTTTAAATTAGAAAATGAAACTGTTAGTGTCATTTAAATAAATGAATTTATAACCAAAATAATTAACACATTGTTTATTTATATTATAATAAATAAATATACTATTAATTTAGTATGTATTTATCAGTATAAATTTTTAATAGCTATTTATTATATATCTACCAATTGATTTCATGTATTTTATTGACTGTTTTCTGATTACTAGTTAAATTGATATTACAATGGTTAACTCCACAATGTCAAGATTCCTTCAGTTACCTTAAACAGTTAATGAAAATATAAACCCATATATAATTATAGTATTCTAACAATAAATATAAATCTATTTGTTATTTTATAATTTCTATTCAATTTCTTACTCTTTCATCATAATAGAAATACATATTATATATTTTCACACTTTTTAGTGTATGATCATCAAATGATCAAAAAATATTTTGGTGGCTCTTATTTTAGTGTGTTCTAAATCGCAAGTTAATTGTATTATAGATAATGTTTTAATCATTTTTGTATTATACTATTACTATGTAATAAAGGGGATTATGTGTTTTGATCGATATTGTAATGTGATATTTACTTATTATTCTTATGTTTTGAGTAATACATCACATTTTACACATTCACGGAACTAGGGTTTTAATCCCCAAGGATACATTAATAGGTTTAGAGAGGTATTTTATATAGGTACTATAGGCCGACTGATCTAAAGGATTCCTTGGACAACATATCTCACCAATGATAGTGAAATAAATAGGATGTTATGGTTTTGATCTAATGAACTATGCTTTCTTTGATTTATTTAGTGTCAGTAATATTAAATTCAAGAAATTCATAACATGAGAAATGTTTTTTATTATTTAGATACTAATTTCTTGAGCAAAAAATAAAGATAGAAAAATTTGCATTAATGATTCTTATGAAAAAATCAAATGTTTGAGTAAGTATTTAAAGAGGGGGACCAAATATTGAAATTGAAAACCATAAATTTGAATAAACACGATTATGATAAAATGATTAGAATAATTCAAAACATCAGTTTATTTATTAATTTAAGTTGAAAATATAAATACAAAGGGTTCATTTAGAGTTTTTGATCCTTGGAGATAAGATGTGATTTGACCCCGTTCAGATTGATTCAATGTGTAAGTTTCTATTTTGGTTGTAATCCATTACCACAAAAAATAATAATATATAATATTTGTGAAAAAATCTATATTGATGTTTCTGATATATTGGATATATTTAGTAATATATGGGTTTTAAAACATAAATTCGGTAATTTTTATTAATATTAATGGTATAGTATCCTAGAAGTACAATAAAAAAATTCAGTACATAATTAATGGAATAAATAATACATAGGAAATATATAACTAAATAATATGAAGGAAACATAGTGGTAGAAATATATTTCTATTAACCATCAAACATTACCTATATCAGAACATATATAAAGGAATTCAGATGGTGTTAACCTAATAAAGATAGATATATTTTCTAGATGGGTTAGATGATGAATAAACCCTTAAATTTATTTCAATATTTAAAAAATCTATTTTTTGTTACATCAATCATTCTAAAATCATAAATTAAGGATAAATATTATTTATGATAAAATAAATTGAAAAATAAAATATATAAAAAGAATTTTATAGTATTTTGTATAAAAATATATTTAATTTACTCTACACTATTCTATACTCAATGATAATATAAATACTCACTATAAAATTATTTATATGTTTGTAACATCAAATTACAAGCATCTATATTTTTCTCAAATGATGTTATTTCACAAAACTTCCATCCTTGAGGAAGACCAAAGGACCAATATAAAACTCTTATAAACATACCTTTTGTATTGGTGGCATATGTTATGTGATTTTGAATAGAAATTATATAATAATTGGTACAACAAAATAATATATATTGAAAATATACAATAAGGGTTAAAAATTAGAAACCATGTTGAACAAAAAAGTGATGTAAATTAGAATGTAAAATTTAGCCTTTGATCAAGAAAACAAAATAATGAATATTGAAGTGGTAACATCTTGTTACTGATATGATAGGTCTACCTTTAAACTTATATTTGTTTTTCATTTTCTTAGATTTTGTAGGGCTGATAATGAATAGAAAGGATACTTAAAATGGTTAGTTTTTATATTTTCTGGACTGTCCAATTTAACCAACTTTTTTGGTAGGCTGCGGGAGGGTTACATATCGTGTAACAAGGTTACAGAAGATGTAAGGATATCAGGATCCTAGTCATAAAAGGATACACGTAGTGAAGGTTACATGACATGAAAGGAATTTTCACATTGTGAGGTATTAAATAGATGGTTTTTAGTTATAGGGGCGTGTTTTTTAGTGGTTTCAACTTTTAAAAATAAAATAACATGAAATTGTAATGCACATCATGAAATACAGAAAATGTGTTTTTTTAAATGGCCAGCATGGCTATGGTATTTTGTATCCACCACTTAGGTTTTATATCACTCAATTTAAGTCATACCATAGGAGATTAGGGATCCTTCTAAACTTTCTAGATCTTCTCATTTAGTTTCTTATCATCATTGTTCTTGTAGTGTGATTCTGAAGTAAGCATTCTCCCTCATTTTTCTTCTATCTCTATTTATCCTCAATTGAGATTTTAATAGATCATCTAGATAGTGATGGATTTATGTTTAGGGGAAATGGTTATCATGTTAGGTTGGTTTTAGAGGTCTTATCCATAGTCTTTCTCATTGACATCTGTTTTTGTGAGTGTTGAGTTTCACGAAAATGGGAGGTGGATATGTCCCTATAATCCAAATTGATTATCATTACATAGCTTGATTTATTTTAAAAATTTATTTATATTAAATTTTTCAATCATTCAATCAATTATCTTGATAAAACTAAAATATAGTGAATTGGGATATATGAAATTGTTTTGGAATGAAAATTGGGAGATCTATCAATTCCATTGAATTGATGTCTGTTTATGGAAATTAGATGATTGAAATTGTTGTATTTAAATTTGATGGAAATTATAATAATTTAATTTTTGATTTTAAATGTAAAATTTTATTTCTAAATGGTTAGAATAAGTTTTAAATGTATTTGTAAAATTTGAAAATGGATTTATATGATTTGATAGATTCATACTAATTTTATCTAGTGAAAAAGACATTATTTTTATTTAGACATGTTTTGGTTTTATATGGAAAATTCTCATTTTGAAATGGGACAATGTGATTTAATTTTATTTTAATAACTATTGGAATAAATTTCCCATCAGTGATTATGTAAGATAACATTCAATCCATAAGTAGTTGGGGAGTTATTTGGATACACTCTACACAATTATAACATTTTAAAACATGAATACAGTGGGTAACATCATCAATTGGATGGTGATGTGTCAACTTGGTGCAGTGTCATAGGTACATGTGTCTACACATATTTTTGACATCACATAAAGAGTTTGGAGTCTTATAGGTAGATATACTATCATACCTTTTAGAAGATGACCATGATTCTACATAGTTTTTTATATATGAAATATAAATTCATGAAAATGTTGTAAAAAATAATTATATGCTTTCTAAATTTACCTAAACTATTTTTGGAAATTATTTTATCTAATATAAAATTTTATTAATATTCAATCACTTGTAAAAAGTTTTATTAATGTATTTTTCCATCATCTGAATTGTATAACATGATTTTTGAAAATATTCTATAAAATTTGAATCCCATTTACATTTAAAATTTAAATCATTCCTTGGGAAAATCTATTTCTGGAATCTACTATAGAATCTGTGGTGAGACCATACTGGTTTTTTAGGTCACACACTACTTTTTTCCTTTGGATGGTTGTAGGCCTTATTATTCTTAGTTCCAGTAAGGGTAATGGATCTCTTAGAGGTTGATCCAGTTGTTGAAAATTGGAATTTTTCAGTTCTTTCAATATATACATGAGTTGTTTTCATGTTTTGGTATATAGGAAATATTAAATTTGGCTTTAATTTCTTTTTTACTTATATTATAGTGCATCTATTGGAGTTTCTTTTGGTATTACATATTTTTTTTTCTTCCACATAGTTTTTGGAAAATTTGTTCACACATGCATTTTTATGGTGCCAGGTGCTTATCTCTGAGCCGTGGGGGATGGGAACTCCCTTAAGAACATTTCATAGTCATCTTAGTTATCATGTTACCAAGGAACCAAGGATAGTCAATGAAAAATTTGTTTTATAGGAATGTTGTTGAGCTTTTGTCATTAAGTTACTATGAATTGTTGAAATATTATCAAGTCATATGAGGTAGTTGAGATTGATTTCCTACCCTTATTTCATTATAATAAAACATAAGTCATCATGGGTGGTCATTGATCAGTTTATTATTGAGTTTTTCTTGTACCTTTTCTATCCAAATTCAAATAGAGTGGAATCAAAATATGGTTCTCCATTCTTTTGGAAACAAATTTCATTATTTCTCAATTTTAGTGTTAATTTAATGTATTCATTGGAGTTTTATGGTGCTGTGTAGTATAATTAATTCATTATTACTTGAAAATAGGTTTTGGGAGGAAATTACTACAGAACCATAGTGAGTGAATTCTTTAGTGAGACCATATCTAGTTGCATTGATTGTATGCATTATCCAAGCTATAGTACAGTCACCACCTCTATTTCTCATTCATGCTCTAGGGGTGGATCCTCATGGTGGTGTCATTTGAAATAATTCTAATGAATTTAATCACTATAATCCACCATTTATAAGAGATCCACTTAACTTCAACATACTATTGTATGGTTGGGAAGGTTAGAATGTCTCTTTGTGCTCTTGGATACACTAGATATGATCATAGTGAAGTGTTCTACCTTTGTGCTAGAAGGATCATACAAGAGATGGTGGGACCTGGGGGTGACCACAAAGAAACATGAGGGAATATATTAGAAAAAAATTAATGTTATTTTCCCCAAATACTTCTATATATAGTTAGTGGATTTTTCCAACGATGTGGTGTTTCTAAAGCTTGAGAAGGATGAGAAAACAATGATTTAGTATTAAAATCACATTACTGATCTGGTGTAGTTCGTACCTGATATTTCATCTAACAAAAGTATAGATAATCAATGGTATGATTTAGGAGATTGATCATATATAAATTCTTATGGTGCCTTGCTAATTTATTCCACTTATTCTACTATACTATATAGGGAGATAATAGTCAAGATAGATTTAGCTAGAAATACAGGGTTATCAAGAGTTTCTTCATCTCATAGTGGGTGCATTAGTTTCCTAAAGGAAAAATTGAATTTGATGATTCTAAATATAGATCTCGATGGAAGGGTCATTCCAATCCTCCCAAAATTATTTTTGGAAGTACTTTGATTTTCTAACAGTTTGGAAAACCTAGAAATTCAATGAGGGTTTTCACTAGGGCACCCAAGAACTATATCTCATGTAGATTTTCAGGGCACATACCAAGATTCTTATATTACATTGTTTCTCCACATAGTGGAATAAAATCACTAACTCCACCTAAAATATTGGAGAAATCAGATGCTTCCCATTTAATAGGGTTCCACCAACATGAATCTAGAATAAAGCTACTTCACATAGAGGATGAGTCTCTAGAAGAAGTAGGTATGGGTACAGTAATTTTTAGGGGTACAATTACCACAACTTTATCATTAGTGACTTCTCAATTTAATATTAGTTCTTATCATTAATTTATTTCTCCCCATATTGTTAATTTAATTAATATATCAGGGAATCTTTTATCTTTTTCAATGGATATTACTACACCCCTTTTTACAAAGATAGACTAGTGACTTTGTAGATATACTAATATATTCTCTTTTACAGATATCGAGATATCTTGGTGTATTTGGGTTCCCAAAACTAATCCTCTTGAAATCATATTTATGATGGATTATTTCAATGACAATAATCCCATGATTTATTATTATATTAAATGGGTCAACCATTCTACATCCAGTGGTCAGTATCTTTTCTTCTAATGAGAATGCACCCCATGGTTTTGGGTATAAGTACCTTATTATCCTTAATTGGGGAATGAAACCATGGTGTATGATTTTGATCAAAATCAATAATCTATTAGTAGGGATCTCGCCCTAGTTTTTGTTGAGTTTCCTGATGTGACCCCTTTTTATTTCCCTAGTCTTCCATTAGTTATAGAAAAATATTTTTCTATTGACTTAATGTTCAGTACTCAACCATTGTTTATTTACATTAAATGAATGGAACGAAATGAAATTAATGATCTTAATTTCCATTTTTAGGATCTTGTTGAGAAGGGATTTACACTCTTAAATGTATCACCTTAGAATTCACCAATTCAATTCTCTAACAATGATGACGGTTCTCATTTCATATGTACTGATAACCAAAAAATCTATTAAGTAATGGTAAATAAACAATATCTATTACCACAAATTAATGATCTGTTTAATCATTTCAAAGGAGAAAAGTGGTTTATTAAGGATTGGCCATCAATTCGATTATCATTTTTTGATACTAAAAAAATATGATATTAATAAAACTGAATTTTTAGAATAGATACTGTCATTCTGAGTTTCTTGATATGCCCTTTTATTTGACAAATGTTTATGAAATTTTTATGTCTTTAATGAACAAGATTATTCATGAGTATCTGGATATACTTATTGTAGTATTTGCGGATAAATTCCTCATTTAATCCATGTCTTAGGAGGGTCATGTGTATAATATGAAAACATTTCTAGGTCTTCTATGAAATAATTAACTTTATTCCAAACACTTGAATCATGATATATAAATTTAGGAAGTGATTGTTTTTGAATATGTGGTTTTTGAAAAAGTAATTTCATTTGATCTTGAGAAATTGAAGGATATTATGACTTGTGATAGACCATGTATTGTCTTCAATGATTAAAGAATCTCTATATTATCCAAATATTATTGTCAATTTTTGAAGGACATTGTGATGTTAGATTCATTGATGAATGTTTTGACATGTAAGAGTGTGATGTTTTCATGGAATTATAAGTGTTTGATATAATTTTTTGTGAAAAAAATGTATTTTGGATACTACAATGGTGCAAAATATTCTTGATACTAGACAATGATATGTTGTATTTTATGACGCATCAGTTTTAGTCTGGGGATATATTATTATGCAGGGAAATCATTTGGTTTCATATGGATATCATCATCTTCGACAACATGAGATGAATTATCCTTCCTATAACCTTGGACATCCAGCTATAATGCAAAGATTTATGATTTTGTGGAATTACCATTATAGAAAATGGTTTAATATGTAATTACACCATAAGAACTTGAGATATATCTTCTCTCATACTGATTTTAATATTTTATAAAGTTATTGGGTGGATCACTTACAATCATTCAATGCTGAAATTACCTACATCATGGAGAAAGGAAATGTCATTTCAGATGTTTTGTTCCAGAAACATCCAACCTAGACAGTGAAAGAATTTTGGGATGATTGGAATTTAAAGACTTTTTTTGAATAGTTTCATTTTGGATTATAGGAGAATGATATTGATGTTTCATTACACAACGTTCTACTAGAACCCTCTATTCTCAATATGATAATTTAATACCCATATCTTTATTATGTATTCCATATCATTTGAGAGTATATTTATGGTGGGGAGATATATTTACAATTTTTATAATCCAAATGGAGTGTTCTAAAATTTTCAAGTCACTTTGTTTTACTATTACTAGAAAGGAAGGTTGTAATGGGAGATTGACATAATACCCTGTGGTTTGTTCACCTATAAACCACTAGGATGTTTTAAGAAATTAATTGGATGTTTTGGTGTCTAGGTATATGATGATTCATTGATGAGTTTGTCTCATGTTTCCACATGTTCTAATAGGTGAAGGGAGAGAATAAAAACCTTTGAGATTACCTCAGGAAATTTTACTACCTACATGAATATGGGATGAAATTTCAATAGAAATTTTGGTTGTATTTTCCTCAAAACAAGAGATAAAATACTATAAAATAGGTTGTGATTCATAAATTCACTAAATCGGATCACCTTATAGCCAATTGTGATACAGGAAAAGTTATGAAATATGTAAATCTCTACATGAGAGAGATCGTTCACTCACATGGAGTCCCATATTCTATAGTATCTAATAGGGATCATATTTCCACATCCTATATTTAGAGAGACCTTCAGGAGGAACATGTATCTTAGGTACATTTTAGCATAATCTACCATCCCAATTCAGATGTCCAGACAGATGGAGCTATATAGATTCATGAGTATATACTCTGCGCTGGTGTTCTCAACATCAATGGGGTTTTAGATGATCACATAGGGTAGATTGAGATTTAATATAAAAATATTTAGCTATATTATTTTATAATGGCACCATTTGAGTCCATTTATGGTCATCCATGTAAATATATTTTGTGTTAGATTGATATTGGAAAAGTTCCATAGTTGGAAATGTTAAGTGCAGAAGACGATATAATATATTTACTTAAATCCTACTTGAATTTTGATAGAAAAAATATGATATAAGTCTTATGATTATCATTTCTATAAACCTTTGGAGTTTTCAACTAGTGACTAGGTTTTGTTAAAATGTTCACCCTGATTGGGTCGTCGACATCTTGGGAGACATGGGAAGCATTCCCCTCATTTTGTGGGACCTTTCTAGATTATTGAATATGTGGGTAAATTTGCACCACTTTTATCACTTCCAACACAGATATCATCAAAACATAACATATTTTATGTATCACAACTGAAAATGTGTCTCTCTAATCCATATCACATTTTGAGTTGGAGTGATCTGGAGATTGAACATGATTTATCATTGATTGAGAGACCAGTCCGGATAGTTGATTCTAAGGCCAAGACACTTTATTAGTAGATGATATCTTTGGTTCGCGTTCTATGTAAAAGGAGTTATGACATTCATGAAATATGGTAACTCAAGTCACAAATGAGAGTGGATTGGCCTCATATGTTTGGCATGGAAGCTTCTTCACAGAAATCGTGGGGATATAAAGGTTCTATGGTGGGGAGGTTGACATATCATTATAGATCTGACAGGTACTCCATTAACATTATCATCAATTTTCCATTTCAAAGACCATGTATGGTTGATAATGAATTTGGATGATACCTATAATGGTTATGTTAGTGGTTTATCATTCACTAATATTTAATAAGCCTTTTCGGTAAGCTTTAAGAGGGTTACATGCCGCGTAACTTGGTTACATGGCGTGTAAGGAATTATAGATTGAATTCATTGATGTCTTTAAGATGTAAAGGTTAAATGTTATGATTTTAATTTACATATTTTGAGGTATTTAATTGAAAATTTTTAATTCTATGGGATGATTCTTTTAGTGGCATCAAATATTAACTATTTCATGACGTGAAATTGTATTACACGTCCTAAACTGCCCTGACTACATTTATTTAAATGAAAAAAAGGCCTTGAAATTGTATTCCCTCATATCCAATTTCATGTTCAAAGATCTATGGCCTTACCCAGAAGATCATGGACCTGTTCAACACTTCTGGATCCCCTTGTTTGGCATTAAATCATAATTGGGTATGCAGTGTGATCCTTGGGTAACCATTATCCCTCGTTCTTTATCTATATCTCTTTCTTATTCTTTGTTACTTCAATAAATCATATTGATAGTGATTAATCTATTCTCCATGGTGATTGATATCAATTTTTGGTTGGTTTTCTAGGTATCATTTGTCTTCATTCTTATTGACTGGTTCTCTTACATGTGTTGAGTTTCATGGAAAAGATATTTTGTTCCTTCTCCACTAGCCAAATTCATTAACCATACCTTGCTCGATAGGTTTTAGTTGTTTATTTAAATTCAATTTATCAAACATGATTTCAGTTGAATCAATAACATCCCATTTGTGTTAATTAGGATATTTGAAATGATTTTGGAATAGCAATGGGGAAACAAGCAATTCTGTTGAATTGGGGTGGGCTTATGGAATTGAATTGATTGGAATTTTTGAATATAAATTGTTAATTTTATGGAAATTATTTCAAATAAATTATTGAATTTAATTGTGAAATTGAATGTTGAAATGGATGGAATTTTTTTGAATGATTTTTAGACTTGTGAAAATGTATTAAAAGGATTTGATAAAAACCCATTAGTATTATATTATGAAAGAAGCATGATTTCCATTAAAATGCATTTTTATTTTAAATGGAAAATTTTCATTGTGAAATGGTAGAATGGAATTTAAATTTATTTTAACATACCTTCAAAACAATTTCCCAACATTGAATATGTAATATAACATTCAAGACTTAGAGAGTTGGTTAGTTATTTGGACAAACTCTAAGATATTTTAATGTTTTTAAACATTCATGTAGTAAGTTACATCCCCGTTGGATGGGGTAAAAGTCACCTTTAGATACACAAAGTACTTTTTTCTTTTGGGTGTCTGTAGAATTTATCCATATAGTTTTGAGAAAGATAAAAGGATATCTTACAGATGGATCTAAAAATTGAACATTGGACTTGTGGGTTGAGTTATTAAGGACAAGGGAATTTTTCCTGTTTTGGAATGTGGGTTGTAGTACTTTGAGATTTAATTCCATTCAACTTCTGGTGCATTATTCCCAGTGTATTATCTTTTTTTATTCATACTATATGGTTCCTTTTTCATCCATGTTGTTTGTGGAAAATATTTTCTCACATGCATGTTGTATGGTTACTGGTTCTAGTATCTGACCCAGGGGGATCTAAAATTCCCATCGAGCTATGTAGAGGCAGTCTTGATTATCAGGTAGCCTAGGTGTCTGGGATAGTTTGTGGTAGAAGATTCTTTTTGAATACATATAAATAAAATTGTACTCATAGTTGGCGATTCAAATTATTTTATAAATTATTATATGTTTATCATGTCTTTGTATGTTCAAATAATTTGTTTTGAGGACATTTATCCATTTATCATGATAACATTCCAATGGATAATATTTTTTCATTATATCTAGGATATTTGGTATAACATGGGGTTTTCAATACAACCAATCATATATATATAAATGGTTAGAAACAATATATTCATCAAATTATATCATTATATTTTAAATTGAAATTTCATTCATAGTTTAAAAACTATTCATGTCTGGTTCTTACAACAAGTACATGAATACTAATTCACATTACTTCATTAGTAGTTATAATTAATTATAAAATAGAAAAAAAGAGATATAAATTAATATAATCTTACAGATGATTAAAATTTCAAAAAAATATTAGCATTTGGGAGTCTAGGTAGTCATGGCATTCGTATTTCATTACAGTTACCTCTGTGATTTTGAACAAAACATTTCTCATGTTAATTAAAACAAATTGTATTTAGTGAGATATATCAATGAAAATGATTGATTCCATAATTTACATTATCCATGATGAAAATATATAGAAAAAATATAAGAAAATGATTACTATAAGACATGTATTTAATATTTAAATTGAATAGTGCTTCATGGAGATTTCACAACAAACCATCAATATATGTGTTTTTCTTTAGTGAGATTTATATTATGATTTTTAAAAAAAGTTGATTCCTTGGTCAAAAATGACTAAAGCATTAATATTATTAAAAAATAAAGATTAAAAGTGTCTAAAAGACGTGATCATATTACAATCTTTTTCATGAAATGAAAGAAGAGAAATGGGAAGGTCTTCGAACCAAGTAATGTCATGATTGACTCCCATGTTGGCCAGACCATCTGTAACCACATTTTCTTCTCAATAAGAATTGTGTGATGATATAGTGAACATTGTTAAGCGTGTGAGAGAATTCCATCCAGCGGGTAGTAATCAGCCAAGAAAGGTGGATTATGCCATTCCAAAATGCTTGGACAATAGTTGTCAACTCACTTTCAATCCAAATGTTATTCCAAACAAATGATTTTCCAAAGCTAATGGACCGAATCAAGCCCATCATCTCATCGTTGAAGGATGTGGCAATGCCATATTTACCCATGAAGCAACCAAGGATCTGGTAGGGGTGATTTATAAAGACAACACCACATCCTGAAGGTTCCATATTTCCCTTAGAGGCACCATCAATATTGATCTTGATCCATCCTGGAAGGGGGGATCCCCAGAATACCTCCAGTGTACAGTGTGGCTGACAGAAATTTCCTTTAATATTTAGATGCCTCAGGATCACAAATTCATGCACGGTGTTTTGGAAACGTCCCTTTCAAATCGAGGATGCTTCTTGTATGGTAATGAGAATCATCATCTGACCAACATTTTGATTGAATGAGTAATTATTATGAATAATAGCATTCCAATCATACCAAATCACATGGTGGAGCTCAGTAATCGCCACATGAAAGAGGTTACAGATTTGTTAAGAGCCATCATTTTAGGAACATTTTTTATGTTATGCTTTTATAAAATAATTCATCAACCATGTATAGTCAAAATTGTCAAGAATATAGTTCTAGATAAGAAAAGTGGTAGCGCAATAGTGAAAGTGGTGGTTAACATCTTCTCGATGTTGATTATAGATTTTCCATTTTGGGTAGAGCTAGATGCCAAATCATAGGAGGAAAATTTCAATGGGTAATTTTTTGTGATCAAGATACCATTTGAGGTTGAATTGTGATGGTTTTTTCCAAGGATTGTTGAAGTGTTTTAACCATCAATAGTAGTTTTTTGAGTTACAAAAATAATGTTTGTAGAAATTTTTTGAGTTGATCATACCATTGTGAGTAAGATCATATGTTAAGAAATTTTTTTTATGATATAAAGATTATTTTTCAATAACGTTCAGAATAGTGTCTCGAAGGTGATCATGTTGAGATTTTAAAATGTCTCTAATAGAGCTGTTAGTATTATCAGGGGTTTGATTAGGAGGAATCATTGAAATTAAAGGAATGAGAGTCCAATTATCCAACCAAAATTTCATGGAAGAGTCTCTGGAGACCATCCTTCTAGAGTTATTAAGAATATTAGTGAAGTCGTTTTTATGGAAGGCCACATAGACGAGTTAATGAAGTTTGAATTTCCTGTTTTAGGTTTTTCAAGAATCATATTTTTTAGGAAGAAAATAGCTTCATAGGTATTGTATAAAAGTTTCCAAGTGAGTCTTTCTTAAAGGGTTTTATTAACTTACATGATATTTTTAATACCAATAACACCATTTTTGATGGGTTTGCAACAAGTTGACCAGGGTGCAGTCAAAAGTTTTCTTTCTAGAGTGCTACTGGTCCAGATGAAGTTATTTATGGTGGTGTTCATTTTTTAATGAGTCTAACTAGCCATTTATATACCATCATTGAATAAAACATCTTATAGAGAATAGTATATTTCACAAGGAATTTCATTCCTTCGATAGAGATATATTTACTTTTCCATGAAGACTGATGATTTAGAACTTGGTCTACAATAGTCATAAAGTGAAAATATTTGTGTCTAACCCAAAAAATAGGAACAATAATATTGGTGAATGGAAGAATACCTTCATTCAGACCCAGGTCACATATAATGTTACATTTTCTGTCGGGAGGGAAATTCTTCCCAAAGAATATGCAAGATTTTTTCAAGCTAATGGTTTGACCAGAAACCTCTTCATAGTATGATAGAATATTTTTTAGGTTATGAATGTTTCTTTTATCCCCATAAAAGAAAAAATATGTCATCAAAATAAAATATATGAGTAGGATCCTTAAGGTTCCTAGAGACATGAATGGGATTTATTTTGGTCTCGTTCACGACCATGTTGATCAGACAACTAAGGTAGTCTTCTGCTATAGAGAGGTGAATGAAAGAATGGGGGCCAACTTGCCTGAAACCTTTTGTGCATTTAAAATATCTTTTAGGTGAACCATTGACCAGGATGTAGATAGATTCCAAGTTGAAGAGGGTCCTGATTGCAATTATAAAAGAGGTGTTAAAACCATAACATTGAAGGAATTTGAAGATAAGACTCCAGTCCATGGTGTCGAAAGCTTTTTTGATTTCAATCTTAATCGCTATGTTTCCACCCCTATTAATTTTATTAAAATTAATTACACACTCAGTGGTGAGGCAAATGTACTCTTGAAAGGATCTTCCCTTTATAAAACCAAATTGGTTCCATGAGAAAATTTTGTTTGTGAGAGTGGAATGTTTGTTGGCAATGATTTTTGTGATTACATTAAAAAGGGTGTTGATAAAAAAAATGGGTCTAAACAAATTTATCTTAGATGAATTATCCACTTTTTGGTATCATAGTGGGAAACTGGTCATTTAGGGCGTCAAGGAGAACCCCATTGGGGAAGATCGTTTTTACAATTTTACAAACATCAATCTAAATCGAATCCCAATAATGCTAGAAAAAACCATTGTTGAAGCCATCAGGGCCCAAGGAACTATCAGGATTCCGACTAAATACAGTGTCTTTGATATCATGATCCATTGGGGTGTTAATAAAGAAGGAGTTTTCCTCATCAATGATCACAAGGTGAATAACCTCAGTTAGGAGATCGTTATTTATATCAGGACAATTGAAAATAGTTTCATAGTGGGAGAAGATATGACGAGCGATGTCATCCTCATTATCAAGGAGCCTGTCTCGATCCATTAAAATATATAATTTCATGAAGGCTTTCCTAATTATTTTAAGATAATTGTAAAATTTAGTATTTCTATCACCGTTTATTAACCATTTTCTTTAAACATAATGTTTCAAATATTTTCTTTGATGGTGAGCAGGGAATTAGGCTAGACCGCAATGTTTTGTTAGTAAGTTGGATTAGTGTTGAGATCGTAGGTCATTTTTTTGTTTTTAAGATCATTGAGATCTTTCTCAAGATTCATAATGTCATTATTGATTTTTGTGGCTTTATAACTACACCATATTATTAGAGTCTGTTTGAGATGTTTTAATTTGAGGCTATAGTCAATGATATCATTATAAGGAGACAATGACTACTAAATGTTTTGAATTATATGAGAGAACTCTTCATCATAGAACCATGTATTGTTAATTATAAAAGGGATACGAGGATTCATATCATTAGTGGAGACACTTACCAGGATGGGGTGATGATCAGAGTTTTGCCTATGAAGAGTAATACTAGAGATTGTGTCCCAATTATTAATGATATTTAAAGTATTTTCATCACTCTAAAATGTAAATATCAATTTATGGATATTGTATTACTCATTTTTTATGAGTACTATAAAAATTAGAGGGATGAGATCTAGAAAATCTTCTATATTGTATCACATATATTATTTAAAACTTCACACACTTGAAAAAGACACCCTTTGACTGTTATTAAAATTATTTTAGTTATATAAAAATATTTACAAATAATATTAGATGACATATATGAAAGAGCTTCTTGCATATCAAACATACGACTTGTCATCTTCTTAGGATAATTGCCTCATCACAATTCCATTTCACCATATGATATTTTCATATCCCATTGGTTAATATTAGAATGATATTTCATCATAGGATATTTTAGTTTCCAAAAAAGATATTTTCTTTTAGGATAACTTCAGTATGCATATGAAAATATCACATACACGTAGGATATTTTCACCTTGTTTATAGTTTATATTTCATTAAACAAGGAATACAAAAATTCATAACCATATAATAAATTTATAAATAAACATATCTAATACATTATTTCATTGGAAATTTACTAAAGAAATCAGTCTTTTTTTTAAAATCCATATGATATTTATGTAGTGTAAACAAATTATAAAATATAATAGAAGAATTATGCAATTTTTATACATTCTTTTTAAAATGAAGCATTTTATGATAAAATATTCATAATAAAATATTTATACAATAGTAATTAAAAAATTATATATTAAATTAAAATAAATGTAAAACCATTAGTAGTCATGTAAAAAAATTTATAATGAATATTTAATATAACGATGTTTATGAATTTTTTTATTAATTTAAAAACTATAAAATTGTGGTACTTTTAAATTTTATAAATTTAAATAATACACTATCTAATTAAAAAGAAAAAAACTATTACATAATATATTAATTTAATCAATTATAATTATTTAGAATACAAGAATCCAATGTTCATCCCCTATTAATCACCCATATTTTTGAAATAAAAAACTGTACATTTTGATATTATAAATATTTAAGAAATATATAATTGGAAAAAAAATATATTTTAGTTTCACTGATACATTTTTAATTCTTTCAAAAGGATTAATTTTATTACGATGAAATTATCCTTAATGAAACTCATTCAAGGTTTTTTGGTATTGAAAATAAAAATATTTTAGCTCCCTCAAAATTAAAGCATATAAGACTTTTAACTTCACTAAAAAATACAATGTAATATCTATATGTGCAATAAATTTATATAAATTAATTTATAAGACAATTAAACAACCACGATTCATATAATACAGATTAAAAATTACATCAATTCAAAAAATGACTCCAAAATTAAATGTTCAAACTATATTTTATCAAATAGATAATTCTAACAGTTTAACAAATACATTAACTTCTATGTTTTTTTTTGTTGAAACAAATTATAACATAAATATATCTTTTATTAACATCATCATATATAATATGATATATGACATAAATAAATTTAGAATTTGAGTGATGTCAATTATTTTCAGATATAAAAAATTATACACGTATTTTCAGGCATCCCAATCATATATACATAAATTTTACATTTTTTCAAATTAATATAATATATATAACGTTATGATGGAATATATAATTATAATGTTTTAGTTTTTTAGAGAATAGATATATAAATCCATTATTTTCGTAAATTCTTTATCATATCTCATAATTCCTTACCACAATGTACCCTTTTTCTCATACACTATATTAAATTGTTCTTCATAACATGGGGATAAGAAAATAAAAATGGGTGAGATCAGACGGTCACTAAGTATAAACATGAGAGATATTAATAAATAATAAAATTAATGCATATGATAATTAAAAGTGTATGGGATCCTGACTACAACTCAATTTTTTTACCAAATCTATAACGGATCATAAATATGTGTCAGAGAATAAAAATTTATTAATGTAAGAGACGTGAATAAAATGAGTGCAGATTTTTTATTAAACAATCATCAACCATAAGATCATATCGCAAGCATGAAAATATATCATATACTATAGACCTATTATAAGTATAGAAACAAATTTAATATATCATGATTAAGAAATCATACTGTAAGAATTTTGGTTCGTGTATAAAATACTTGTTTCCCGTATGATAAAGATTCAGGAATCATAACCTATTGCCCATAGTGAATTAAGAATTTCATCTTAATCACCATATTGAATCGTATATATCAACTTGGACCACATAATTATATTGTAGGATATAAAACCTACAAATAGCATTGGAGGTCTACAAAATTCAATTCCCACCCATCATATTTTTAAAACTCTACATTTTTATACCACATTATCGTGAAATAACCATCATACCATTATAAAATTACTATTTAATAGAATACAAGTTCCTAATCATTTCATCATTTCATCAAAATATAAGACATGAAAAATAAATGGGTTCCCTAAAAATGTAACCATCATAATAATAAAACATCCATAAAATAAATAATAAGGTTAAATATTGATAATATAAAAATTAAATAATAATTTACATCAAAAGATGTTATCATAGAAGATAATTATTTTAGAAATCATGGGTATATTTATTGAGATAAATACCAATTTTATTTTGAAATATATTATTTAAAACAAAAAATATTCAAAAAGTACGGATTTTTTAAAAAAAATATTAAACCTATATTGTAACTGTCATATCAATGTGTTTCAATGATTGTGTGAAATTTCATTCATTCCTCTTAGGGGTATACCATGAATCATTTTAATTTTTTTTGTAAAAATTAAAAAGTTTCTCTTTCATAAAATGATGGGAATATTCAATTGAGTTATATTATATAAAATGAAACATGGATAAAAATTAATTTTAAAACCTATAGTAAAATAATAATAAAAATTCGTGGAAGCATTTTGTATAAAACATGGTCATTGGAGAAATGGATTCCTTAACCAATTGTAAAACATATTCAATTTTCCATAAAATAATTATTTCAGTATCATGATTTCTAATAGATAGAAAATTTGAATGGTAAAATTTATTTTCAAGAAATAATTCTAGGAGAATAAAATTTAAGGGTATTGATCATATAATAATTATACTATTTCTAAAATTTAGAATTAGGCCTAAAGAGACCTAAAATGTGATTAAAACATAAATCCCTTAACTATTTCGTAATAATAAAATCAAAACATAAAATAATATAGATACATATATGGATATTTATATCCCAATGTTTTCTAGAAAATAATCATAAAATACATTCATGGATAGAATATAAATAATATAATAGATAAAATACGTGAATATGGCATTTGTCTCCCAATAATTAGAAGTGATATAAAAATTACAACCATAATGTATATACATTCTATATACATGTTAGAAAATCATATTAAATACCTATATATTTATTATGTGTGTATTTTAGAACCTTTCCAGAATTAGTATTTCTAGATATGTTTTACTAGTTAAATCGCAAAACGCATTTATTAATATTTTCAATCAAAATAATTATTCCACTACATAATTTCTCTTTTTCTCATCCATGATTATTTTCTGTACTCCCATTTAATGAATATTGTTAATGGATCTGTCATCATAATTATATTAATAATAAATAAATTTATATCATATATATATAGTCATTCATAAATTTTAGATGGAGAAAAACTAATTTCAATGTACTTAGCTATGGTGGGCCATATGTTTTCATGAATAGTTTTTCACATTTTGAAGAATACAATGGGAGAACGGTATATATATAATTCAAATTATAATTATCAATATAATATTATATAGATCGTATATATGTGAACTAATTATATCCTTGTTACCATCCATGTACTATAGAAATGAAAAACAAATCCCATCAGTTCGTGGTGCTGATAGTCAACAAGTACATGAGAGTGAGATTATTGCTTTCTAATGGATGTAAAGGTAAGAAGGTAGATAGAATATTATAATATAGTGGATTAATTATAACCATAATATTATATATAATAATTAAACTGGTTATAATTACTCTCCATAAATAAAGGTGATGTAAATTGAATTGTATCCCTATGTAGAGGAAGTACACCACATGTACACACTAGTCAAACATTGAAATTGAATTGGATGGAATAGTGGGTGGATATTTGTTTGTACATATTCAAAAAAACATTATTGGTTTTTAGGATATTGGATTTATTAATTTATGGTTAATAACATAAATTTAAAGACATCAGTTAATGTGATTACCTCTATTTCAATGCCCCCTTTAGATCTCTCCATAAGGACCCTTGAAATTATTTTTCAAGAAGTAAGTAATCTGTAATTCATTGTTCATATTATTTATATGATGTTTGTGATTTTTTTCAATATATATGGATAAAAATGGATTAAAAAAGAGATATATGGTATCCATTTATGAGGAAGGGAAAGGACACATTTCAAATTAAAAAAAATGATTAAAATATAATTATTTAACTCAAATGAAAAAATATTTCAAAGGGATGGATATGTGATGAATAAGACAACAATGTCCAAATATTATCATCCAATGATGTTTTGATATGTATTGGTTTAATTTTAAACCATACCATTTTTTAACACTTTTGTTTAATAATGTCATCCAGAATTGCCATAATGACTTTTCATTATTAAAGGGTTATAATTTAACCATTATGAAAATAATTATCCCGTATATGGAAAATGGATGAAATGTTCAACCATTTGAAGTAACAATTTTCCTATTTAAATATTTATATGATTTTCAAATAATTTATCAAAATAATATTCAACATAGAATATGATTAATGAATATTTTGACAATATTCATTTAATTTGACATTAATGACATCAAGATTTTTATATAATTAGAATATGACTCATTATAAACATATATAGAAAATATTCATTATCTAAAATATATATGTAACACAATGAAAAACATAAATTTTATTACTTCTAATATATTTAGATTCATTTTTTTTAGTAATTGATCAAATATTATTTCAGTCTTGTGTAGACATTTAATATAATTATTCAATTACTAATAATTACAAATAAATTTCCATGATAAAAAACCCAATTCATCCTTTAGATAACAATTTAAAAATTATCATTTTGTATTTTTTTATGTAATAATAAATAGATATAAAAGTAAATAGAGTTACCTTGTGTATTTATATTTTTTTATTTTAATATAAAAGTCATAATCCAATAAATATTGATATATATAGTCATATATTTATTAAATGTATTATAATATACAAAATATAATCATAAAATAGGATTATGTATATTTTATGAATGGAGATATAGCCTTATCACAATAGTTTTAAACCTAATTTACCCATTTTATATTTACTCGGGTATCAAAATTTCCTACGGTTAGTTTTCATAATGAAAAAAATTAAAAGGAAACCATTTTAAAAAATTTTTACCCATAATTAAATATATACTAACCATATTTTGAGATTAAAATCACATATATTAAAGGATTTAATTTATAATTAAACACAAAAAATGTGATGAAGATTAGTCTCTTATATATTTTTATTCAAGAAATACAAAATGTTATTATATCAAAATTACACCATAATATTGATTCTATAGAAAATAATTGGATTATTCATAATATTTGATAAATAAAGTTAAATTGAATCCATTTTAAAAAAAATATGTAACCTTTTAAATTATTTAAATGAAACTAATGTTGTCTCTAAAATTTTTTATTTTTTATGTTTCGTATGAGAATAAAGCATTTCATAAAATTGTAATAAAAATAATTATAAGATAATTTAGAAAATATAATTCCAATAATTTATTTATTTATTTAGATTATATTTTCTGATAATAGTTTAAATTAGTTATAATAATATTAAAAATAAGATGTAAAATCCATTTTGGATATAAAATTTATTTTTACACCAAATAATGAAATTACTAATATATAATTTCATTGTATAAATCATTTTTATAAGTTATTAAATAAAATGTAATTATTACTAAACATTAGAAAAGTTTAACAATTTGGCTATAATGGTTTATTATATAACAGTTCATTTAGAGATGGGGCCACTTCATTCATGAGTAATAGAAGAGGTAAAAATATAATAAAATGTCATAAAATATTATGGCATTACATTTTACACCATATAAGATTGTCTCCCCTAAAATTAGGTCCCTCAAATACAACATGACTACCTTAAGATTTCCTCCAAACTATTATGGATTCACACATAGTTTCCATTAATTTATGAATTATCCACAGATCATTCACTTGAAGAGTGGTTTGATGTCATATAACATTTTTTCTATGATCAAAAATCTTCCTTAGGTGTTCCCCATAATATAGTCATGTCTTTGGATGTATAATAGCTGGTTCAGTACATATAGAGGATTAATTTTTTACATCCTTTTGAGTGTTATATGGAACACAACATCATCCTAATAGTGATTTAGTGGAAGTGTCTAATGATAAGATTTTTTCCTAATACAGTCAATTATTATAATGTGAATAATATATCTATAGATCCAATTTCCCATCTTTCCAAATGTCATTTCCTTGTTCCAATGATATAGTTATAGGAATTCAATTTCACAAACATCAAACTATAGATCTCCTTAATTTTTATTCATAACCTTTTGAACATATCTTAGTTTCCCTTATAAAATTATTAATTAATCTACCATTTCTTATTATCCCCTAAACATTCTCATAACCCAATAGTTTTTTTTATCAAAAATCACCCCTTATGATTGTTTTTCTGAACATCAACCTATTGAGTGATTTATAATGATCCATCTGAATGATCAGGTGGACAATTTTTCATTATGAATTATTGACTATTAGTATATATTATCCCCAACCACATTTGATGTTAAATTAATAAGATCTAGACATATTTTATATTGTTTCGATGCATCATTTAGAAAAAACATTTTTCAATGTACGATATGTAGTGATGAATCAAAACTATGAATTTAGATATTATTGAATCATTAAACTGAATGTTTATGATATAATTATACCCCTATCAGATAAAATATAGTGTGGCATTATAAAAAATATTACAACATTGATGATTTTATACGTGAAATTTATTAAATAGAGAAATTGTATCAGATGGTAATAAATCATTCTAAATTAAGAAGTTAATTGAATAAAACTCAAATAAAATTGTACAATTTATCTGTTTTTGGAATTCCACCTAATGAATCCATGTCAAGGTTCTACAATTTAATTTTAGGTATGGTTAATTATAGTATCAACAATATATACTTCTATGCCTCATCCTTAATTTACTTACATTCTATGAATTGACAAACACAATCTACAATATCCCTTATCATGTTTTCCCAATAAAAATAATCTATCAGACATCTATATATCTTCATAATTCTTGTATGAATATATAATGTAGAATTATGATCTTTATATAATATTTTTTTCATTAATTATTGTATTTATGTGATATATTCACTTTTCATTATCATTATCATTATATAACAATCATGAATGAAATCGTGATAATTTTTAAACATGTTTTATGGTTCCACATATTTCTTATACGCTTCATTTACCCTCAGAAGGATAGATGGTTGAACATTAATCTAATTAATAGAGGATATATACCATATAATTAGTATTTGATGCTCTATATTATATAAATCCACAATTATTGGATCTCTTTCGATGCTCATCATGGATATCCCAATATTGTCTGTCAATACTAAAGAATCATCCAAAGTTTTCACCATTATAGAATGCTAATGTATAGAGTTTTCATAATAATTAGTCAACTCAAACCATCTTCAATTGAACATATTTAACAGTTTCATTATTAACTCACACATTATTGTTTTAATACACAAATATATTTCACAACAATCACCATAAAGATAATTCTTCCATATCTTCAGTGTAAAAAATATTATAGGCAATCCATAATCATATGTCAGATAACCTTTCCCATATATTTCCATGTTTTATTATATATATTATTTCACCATATCATTTTTCCTGAGGATACATACTATCCACTTCGTTGACGCATCACAATAGATCAAAACCCATTTACAAAAATAAAATTATGTGATAACTGGTTCACTGAACAACCATCTCTTCAGTTCGTAAAACTTTTATTGACATTAATATTTGCAGATGAATCAATGTTAAATTTATGCAATTATTTTATAGTAATGATAGATATTTCACAAAACATCTATAACACCTTGCAAGCCCAATAAAAAGTATGATTTTAGATTACACTGTTTTTTGTTGTCCATTTCATAATTTCTTCAATCAGTGAAGGGTCCCCCGATATATCATCAATTGAGATTATATAACTATGAATTAATATTTATGAGGAACAATTTCAATGATATAATATTTTACAAAAAAAATATATTGTCGTAGTTTCATTAACAAAATCCTCGAATAATCTTCATGTTATTCCATACACTAGGATTATTTACGTGAATTATTTATATATACTACCCAACATGGTCAAGGTTATTTTTAAAAGGAAAATTAAATGAAATCAATGAAGATATAAATTGAATTAGTATGAAAAAATAGCATCAGTGTAAATTCCTTATTTTCATTCCTCATATGGAATTTTGTCTTTGGGCTTCATGAATTTTACTAAACCATTAATTCATATATGGTAGATGGTTCTTGTTTTTATAGATATCTAATTGATTTCATGGTAATCATTCCAAAGATTCATTGATCCATGTTTATTCTTATAAAAAAGAGTATGTAAACCCCAATATGATAAAATTGGTAAATTTAATCCCCTATTATAATTATATTGTATTTCCTCTTCAATTCATGTAACTAAATTATGTAAATTCTATAAGGGTTCTTTAAAGTAGGTGTAATAACAAGAATGTGATATATTGAATTTTCAACTTCGTAATTTAGATGATGAAAATTTCAATCTTCTACAAAAACCTCATAAAAGACTTGCATAAGAGGAATATACTCAATATTGGGTATCTCCACGTCTATATGAAATAGATACCCTTTATGTATTGGAATTAATACCCATATGAATGAACTAATATCCATTATATGCCAGTATTTTTCATATCACAGAAAAATGATCATACATTCATCTAATATAAAAAAGTGACTCCCATTCAGAGTCAATTATTACATGATCTATATAATGTATCAAAATACATTCTAATGAGAAAAATTTCTTCAAAAAAAGTGATAATCAAATGAGGCATAGGATGAAATTTCCCAACAAAATCAATTAGAGTAGAACCACAAACATGATATGCAACCATTGTACCATTAAATATTTCACATCTAACTCAAATTATTATCGTTAATGTGGTAATTTAATATGAATCAGAAATTACCTTGATATGAAAGAGTAAATGAATACAAAAGAAAATAAGAAATAATCTATTCGAGGGTGGATTATAAGTGTTAATTTAAATATATTATTCTTATCATCGACATTGACAATTGGGATAACATGATATTTCCCATTTTCTATAAAAATAAGAGGTGATAGATAATGAGAATCATTAAAACCATTACATTTGTGTACAGGTTGAAATAATCCCTACACTCTACCCAGTCAATGAATTTAGGAGTGATTGGTTTATTTTTTTCAATTTCATATACGTTGTTGTATCAACTGATCTATTCAATTACTTATTTAAATTTATCAGATTGTTTACCAATTATTCCACATTTAATCCACTACCTACTACTTTTAATGAAATTTATATAATGTTTCATCTCATATTTATAGCATCTTGATGGATATAATTTCATTCCACCATGTGAATTATTCATATTTTTTTAGGATACTTGATATTCCATTTCTTAATAAAACAATTAGAATGTGAGGAATCTCCAATTATATTTATACCTTGATAATACAACAAAAAATATTTTCATAGATAATAATTTATCATATATATAATTCAATTATGGGACTTGGTTTTGAGGGACCTAAGAATAATTTTTTTTTATTTTATGGATGATGATTAAACCATAAATATGCCTTAGAAGTCTTGTAATATTTTCCTCAAATGTAAAAATTTGAATATCATCCTTCCAATCAATCTCAATGAATTAATTATTGATTATATATATATATAATAAGTGGGTTATAATTATGAAAAAATACCCTCTTAAAATCATCCCATTACATAATGTTAATTTATTCTTATTTCCATTTATTATTAATATAATTCCATCATTGATATGATCTTCTATCGAAATGATATATAACAAGGAAAACCGTTTCATATTTTGAAAACTAGAGAAAAGAAAATATCTTCTCAATGGTGCTATTTCAACGATTTTCCACAATTAGATCATAATACCAACTAAAATAATGTGGATTTTATATCATGAATGACTCAAATGTGTGGTGTTACATACTTTGATAAATTTGATTCACAATGTGATTCATGGTATGATAATGTTGTGTGATCATTATTGCAATATTCTCATTCTATTACCCATATAATTTGGTGGTTTAAGTGGAAAAATATTTAATTTACCATCATATATGTTAAATGATTGATGTCTTCTGGTTAAATCCTTTTAGTAAAACCAAAAAAAGTGTATGAATCAAGATTCAATAATTATTGTGAGATATAAAATAATAATGAAATATTATTGAAGGGATGTATAAAACAAGAAATAAATTCTTAATATATGAGCCCTATTTTAAAACATACTTTATTAATGGTCATTAACAAAATTATAAAGTGTTATTATATACTTATAGCTCTTTCTATGGTTTTCTGTTTTTTTTATAACCCCAATCTCCAATTTTTCACTAAACTGTTCTTTGATACCAATTAAGGTGACCCAAGATATTCTGAAATAAATAATATATATTTTTACTTGCATATTATATACATAAAATTACATTCAATTCTATATCTATAATAGTTTAGTGTCTTTGAAGGCATGATAAATTCCCATATTATTTAGTTAAATTTTCAAAAAAACTCATTATTTATCACTCACATTGTAACCTTTTTGACATAACCTACATAAAATAATTCTTCATAACCAGGGGAATCAAAATAAAATAATGGGTGACCATATAAGCTCAGAATGGGTAAAAAATGTGATATATCAAATTATGATCATATACAATCATACGATATGTATATGGGTATGAGATGATGATCGAAAAAATAACATTATTACTAAATCTATTACAGATCATAAACATAATTCATGGAATACCACATTATCATTTTAGAGGACAAGAGTCATAAGATTGTGGAATCATCATAAATCAATATTAAACTATATGTTTAGGTCATAAGCATAAATACCATAAAATAATTGAATACATATAGAAATTATTTCAAATGATAAAGGTAACTACTGGGACCATAAAATCAATGTTGACCAGGAATCAAAACAAATTTCCCACATCATAAATGATCATACATCATCACTGGTTTCAACATTAGTTTTTTACAAACTGACACAAAAAAACACATACTCGATGGTTTTTGGCATCCATTATAATGAAAAACAACTCCAAAAATCAGGAATTTTTTAAAAAAGTATCAATGTTGGTTTTTATAAAAATTGACAATGATTTTTTTTGAAAATTCAGAATATTAAACTTTTAAAATAATCAAAATACTTGTAATAAAAACAAGTTATAAAATCATCCAACAACATATATAATTGAATAAAAATATATAAAAACATACATTTTTTAATCTACATTATTAAAAAACTATTTATGAATTTTTATTATAAAGTAGAGTTGAAATACCCATACATGAAATTTATAGCATCACCATTATTGGTTATTGTAGAAAAAGAAATTAGATATCATTATTCTCAAACACCAATTATAACAAATTAATTAGTTGTTTAAACGCATGTTATAAAAAATGTAATATTATTTATAAATATTAGAATATACATACCTCCAATATTAATCACGCAAAACAAAAAGATCAAAAACACTGATTTAAGATGGTTATGTATAGTTTTGTTATAATACCAGTCCTCATTGGATCTGTAAAATAATATTTAATGATATTATAATATAAAATAGAATATTATGACAAAAAATATATAAAAAAATTAATTTAACTAACCTTATAAAATTTAGTAGTTACCCTTGTTGTCATTATCCCTTACATGAATCAAAAAACATAATAATAATGAGAATCTGAAAAACCAAAAAACATACAAGTCTAATTTGTTAGTAAATCTTTTATGAACACTCAATGATAAAGTGAAAACCCATAATAAGATGCATTCACATAGGAAAAATAGATCTAACATCTAATTGCCCATAAAATATAAATAGATCACAATTGATGACATTATAATGATCATTTTTTCATAATTTTGTTTCTATTATTACATAATAGTATCTGGAAGAATCAAACACTTAATCTCAATATTTGATAATCTCTTACAAATATATGAAAATCTGTTATCATTATATACATGCTTCAATTATATGGAAATGTATTTTGGATATATAAAACTATAAAATAATGTGGTTTAAATTTTTATAAGAAGAATTTGTAGATACATAATTTAAATACGTTATATAGTAATTAAATAGATATAATATTTTCTTAATGAAATAATATATCAAACCTCAATTTACATACATGGAAAACCACCGCATCACATTCAGGACGAGAACATCAAAATCATCTAGAAACATGATTTATTATTTAAATAATCTCAATGGATAATCTCCTCTACATATATCAATCATAATCTGAAACACAAAGTTATTATTTAAGAAATAAGAAGCCGACGATAATCTTAGTATCCCATGAGAAATATCATACTTATCTAGAGTCTATTTATCCTAAATGTTTTGTTAAATTTGTTCCATTTTGTTTTCTTTCAGATAATCATATATAATTTATATTTTAGAAAATATTATAAGAAAGTATCAATAATATGAAATTAAAAATAAAAATTTTCATAACATATATGAAATAAAACAAAGATGGCTAGTTAGCCAAAGTAATAAATAATCCACAACTACTGTAATCTCCCTAGAAGGAACTGTTACTATAGAATTAGTATCAATAATATATAGTAATTATACTATATACTAACCCATCATCATAGGTTGGTGATGTACATAATTTCTAAAAAATGAAGGAATCAAAATGATAAAATATGAATATGAGGTTATCCAGCAAACAAATAAAAATATATGGTTTGGTCTAGGTGAGTAGTTATAGGATTGAACCATGCGAGATGGGTAGGATAGTTCGACTAGGTTGGATGTAGAGGTTTTACAACTCGGGGAGTTGGCTGGGAAGGCTGTGAAGGCTGTGCATATAGTGACTATCTTGTAAAGAGTCCTAACAAAGCCTACTCTATGATTGCTACAATTTGATCACCCAATGATTTTTTCATATAATTCATCTAAAATTTGAAGGATTCTATTATTTTTTCTCTTTATTTGATTCAATAATGAAAATATTTCTATATACTAATACCATCCTGACATCCTTTAAC
This sequence comes from Viscum album, assembly GCA_963277665.1. Taxonomy (NCBI): domain Eukaryota; kingdom Viridiplantae; phylum Streptophyta; class Magnoliopsida; order Santalales; family Viscaceae; genus Viscum; species Viscum album. The sequence continues at coordinate 1,226,717,645 of OY728159.1, forward strand.
ATGGTTAAGGTGTTTTTCAATACCAAAAGAAGTGTCTCAAATGTCCATCATACCCACCAAAATAAAAGATCCATGTGTTTCTTTCTTCGTATGTTCATCTTGAAATGAAAAATGAAAAAGTTATATTATGGTTTATAATTTTTGAAATAGAAAATTTCCTGTCAAATAAATAGTATTTACAATCAATTTTATTATCCAATCACTTATCATTCACTATAATATACATTTCATATTATTCTCTCTCTCTATTTTCCATTTTTCATGGTGAGCTGAAAAGACGGAGGACCAGATTAGAATTTATCAGAACCACTAGTGTAGTGAGCTATTATTGCTTCAAAATATAGTTTAATCATTATTTCTCTAAAAACTTATACCATTCAAGTGATAAATTATGAGGGTATACATTCTTCAACTGGAAGTCTTGATGGACTTTCCTAGAGGTATATCATAAGAAAATTCATATAATAAGTTAATATGTTCACATATATGAAATATTACAATTTAATATAAATATCATAATATAAAGTATTCTTCTTGTCGGCTTGAAACAAATTCAATCCCTGTATCTTCATCTGTAAACTGATTCTTGAGGAATGGGTTTTCATTTTTCCATCATCCAAAAACAAAATTTTTTGTCATCTTCCTTTTAAAATATCTCAATGTATCCGTAATAAAAGTAAGGCTAGTTTTCTTAATTTTTTTGTTTATTTAAAAATTAATCTCATCTATACATTAATAAAATGAAAATTAGTCATTTAAAATATAACAAATTCGAAAAATATGAAAATTATATAAATTGATATAGTATACCATTACGTCCTCCCAAAAAAGATCTTTCACCATCTTGTCGACAACTTTCCAACCCAGACATAAAATTTTAATACTTCAACAGCTCTACACGAGGATATAGTCGATAAATTGTGTTGTATTTGGTCTGATTCCAATATTAATATCATAAAAATTAATATGCAATCACCAATCTCCATAAGATATTTAATGTTTTGGTAGATTATTAATGCCTCATTTACCAACATGAGAACATGATTTTTTAAATGTAATATTAGAGGACTACACCACATAGGACTCATCAGTATTCCATCCTTTATTTCTTGTAAATTAAAAGTTTTTTTCATTAAATAATTATATTAATGGATATCAAATAATGTGAAAAAATAAAAATTCCTTTGTGCATGCTCCCCTACCACAATATAAACATACATTATTGAAATAAAGAATATCAATGAATTTGTTTTGGACCTTCATATTATTATCCAATTGAATAAAAAAAATAGAAAAAATAAAATATATAAAATAAGAAAAAATATTCCGGTTAATGAACAAAATGATGTTATGATTCTAAACTAAAAAGATATTGAAGGATAACATTTCAATAAATTCATTACATCTGAAATTATAGAAAAAATTTGAAAGCTGAATATTGAATATTTATTAAATAATACAATTTTTACCAATGTAAATTATAAATAAGAAAAATAATGTATATAATTACCAGATTAATTAGGATTGTAATTTAATGTTTTACCATATCCCATCTGCATGATCATTTCTTACTGTATGCACTATGTCTACATTATATTCATTTTTATCAAAAAAATCGTGTAATATATAAATAATCATTGCATAAATCCATAACATCATTATCATCCAAATGGATACTTTTGACTTGAAAATGATAGAACACTAAATCATTCGATAGTTCAATGACATACAATATTTTCTCATCATCTGTGGCCATGCTAAATTGTTCCTCATTGAAACTATTTTTTTCCAAATCAGCCATTTTAAAACCATATTCTTCTTGTTTCACACCACTATTACTAGAAACCCAATTACACATAATAACTATTACTCAAAAGTAAATATTAATAAATTCCCATATTTCATATGAACTACAAAATAAGATATTGATGTAGAAATTGGGTTATTATCTTTGGAAATTGAATAATGAAGTGATTTAGTAAAGAACATTTCAGCACTATTCTGAACGGTAAACTTTCTATCTATATTTTCTTGTTTAAAATGTGTATCTATTAATATCAAAACATGTCTATGTGATCATAGTATGAAATGGTTTCCATTCCAACCACTTCAATGTTTCTGAGGTACACACACACACACATATATATATAGCGTGACATTCTTTTCAAACCATGAAAAAAATTCCTTTTTGTGCTCAATAATCACACACATTTTAATTATTTTCTTATATCGTAACATTAATTCATAAATATATAATGATATATATGATTAAACATCATCAATGTTGTTCATAATTTATAATTACGCCTGCATCACTTAATTAGGTTGAATGAAAATTTCTTTTAACCCTAAAATCCCACTACCTTCACTATCAACTGTCATATGTCAAGATATAGGGAGACCAATGTGCTCCACTTCATACAAATAATTTTTAAAGAACTCATCCACTACTTTTGAAACATATTTTTTAACAATAGAGGCCTCTGGTCGATAATAATTTTGAATATTTTCCTTTATAATTTTGATATATCATTCAAAAGGATACATCTATCATAAATAAACATGACCACATATTCTAGTCTCACACATTAAATAAATCAGAAAAAGAACCATTATATAAAAAATGTTAACAGGAAATAAATTTATCATTGAAAAAGAATAAGAGATGATTCATTTTTCAACACGTATAATGAATTTGGGTCATTGAAATTTCTATAAATTTATTTGGCAATATTATATAACCATGTGATATTCTTTCTGAGGGTTATCGTCAATATACCATTAAGTTCGACAAGTAGAAGTTGATGAATCAATACATGATAAACATGAGATTTCATTCCTATTAATTTAAAATCCATAAGTGACACCAATTTATTAATAGTTAAAAAATAACCCCTGGGTACTTTAATACAATGAATACACTGGAAAAAATTAATCTTTTCAATCTTGCATAATCTATGACAAGCTAGAGGCAAATATGTTCTATTTCATTCCATAGTGGGAGCTAACTCCAAATGTATTCCCATTGATATCTTGTCCAATATAGCATGAAATACACCTTTATTATTTCCTATTATGTATTATTAAATTTCAATCAAACTATCACAATTTTTCTCAACATACATTACATTGGTGTTATATTTTATGTCTAAAAATCTCTAGTTATGTAGTTAAAAGTATAGACACTTTTATCGAGATATTTTTTTGAAGACCATAAATTGTTTTCTTCTCAATAGTCGAATTAATATTTTTCACCCTATCAAAATATTCATCAAATGAAAATGGTCAAGGGGGGATGTTTTATTATTGTAAAATGTTAAATTCATATTTAAATCTATTATAAGGATAATAAATTCAAAAAAATCATCAATGTCCCACATACACTCTCTTTCATCCATTATAATATTCATAATATTAAGTCTTTTCATCACAAATTGGACATTCTATATGTCCCTTAACATTATATCTATATAACATTCCATATGAAAAAAGGCCTTTTACAGTGAACATTAGCATATCATGAAAAAGAAAATACACATTCATGTATGCATCAATAACATTAACACATGTATCCCATTAGAAGTTTCAAATCATCAGTCAATGGGGAAATATAAACATCAATATCATTTTATAACAATTTTTGTCCAAAAAAACATCAAGCATATCATAACATATTATTTCTCCATACATATATGTGGGGAAAAGTTATAAACTACCAATAAAAGAGGCCATGAACTATGTTAGCTACTAAGGCTCAAATATGGATTCATTCCACCAGTACATAATCCCATTATGAAATTTATAACATCACTACCAAAATAACGAGTTTCAATATCCAATTTCATCCACTTTTGTGTAAAATTAGTTTGACCAAAGTAACCATTAGAGACGTACTCATCTGAATTCTATCTTAACCTACCTATGTCAATTGAAATTTTAAATAGGTGCTATAAATGAGGAATTATAGTCAGGTACCATATTTATTTAGTAAGAGATTTTATTATGGTACCTAATAATGAATCATAGTTTAATCATTAGCATTGTATTAAAAAATTATGGGATGAAATCATTAGAATGTAATAAATAGATTTTTCATGAGGTTATATGACAACACCTAAGAATGAATTTGAGGTGACTTTCCAATATATCTTAGAGTGTGATGTCCCACATATAAGACAAATTTATAAATACTCATATTATTTCCTTTACGATACACAATAAGTGGGGAAAGTATATATATTTTTATACACAGTCCCATTTGGAATAATATTTTCTTCACCCCATTATTAGAATATGGATGCTCGTTTCCTTCTAGAAGTTGATCTTTTTCACGATCATGTATGTTGGATAAACATTTATTACTCCTCCCATTTCATTCATTAAAGATAAATAATATCAATACTACCGATAACACAATATATTTACTATAACCTATGATTAATGGATTCTAATAATATCCATCCAATTGTTCAATAGTTGATTTCAATGGTTTCAACACCTCAATAATGAACTAATTCTTCAATACAATCCTATACCTCATTATGAATATTTTCATCATCATTGGATGCTGAATTTTTAGGTATTTTCCCATGAATGTTTCAAATTGTATAATGATGTCATAAACCATAGGAATCAATATGTTCTTCAATTTCTCGGGATTTTAATATTCTCATATTCAAAACACCCAACAAGGATTGAAAATCAAATCAACTTTCTGATGATTATGTTTTGTAAATTCCATGAATTCATAAACACAATTTCCATATTCAAGAGACGTTCTGTGTAAATTTTTCAAATTAAGATCCATTCACAACCGGATATCGCAATATAATTGGTTAATATAATAACAACTATAAAAATTTAAATATATATAAATATGAATAGATAAATTTTAAAAAGAAACACATTTAATAGAAACTACTGAAAATAATATAAGGGACATCATAAATCATAAAAATTTAAAAATAGTAAAATTATAATTTTCATATTATATACTTATATTTTATTGATATTATTATTTAATTATTTTAAATCATATCACATTTATTAGTTCACATGACAAAGTTGTTACATTAGATCGGTGTTGAGTTTGTCAAAAGTTTTGAAGGTCCCATTAATCTAACGTGTGGAAAACATTAAGTCATTATATATGATTCCTATCATATTAAGGAATGATTACACCATCTATAATTGTTCATTTCATAATACTATCAAGACCATTTGATTATTTCAATAATTTCTTTTTCACGATAAACAAAATTTACAACAAAATTAATAAATAACTATAATATAAAAATTAATAATTGAAACTAATAAAATATATAATTAAATAATATATAATATATATACAAAATTTTAAAAAACATTCCAAATTATGAGTTCAATAAGAAAAATGGATTATAAATTTTATCTTTACTCCCTTAAATCCATTGGTATAATAAACACTAAACGATTATACAAAATGACTACAAAAATGTACAAAAATGATGAACAAAAAAATAATATAAAATCCATGGTAGAACTTGGGAGAAAATTAGATTATAAAGAAAATATAATTCATTGGTTGATGATTTAGTTGTATAGGATGAATAATAATGACAAAATATCAGTAAAATTTCATAAATCAACAAATATGGATGTTGGGGATCATCAGATCGCTATCAAAGCCATTGAGAGTCGAGAGGCAGTCATCATGATTCATGAGAGGGATTTCATGGATAAAAAAATTTGGGATTCCCTATCTCAAAAATTTTAAAATTATATCGGTATTAGTAATTACAAAAAACAATGTTTTAGAGTCATAAAAAAAATTCGCATTAGTTTTTTTGAAAACTGATGGTTTTTAATTTTAAGCATCATTTAATAGAACTACCTCTATAAAGAGATTCTCATATTCTTTTGGCATCATTTTTTTAGTAATTCCGAAAAAAAGAATTTATGATTTTTTCCACATCTATATTTATTAATCTTGATGCCAATAACTGATCATATATTCTTTTTTCATCGATTTTATAAAAATAGGCGTCATTTTTCTAATGTTTCATCAACTATTTCCTCTAGTGGATATAAAATGATACAAAATTCATTGGGGATATATATAATCCAGATCCTACCATTCACATAAAATAATCATGAATATATGTTACATAAGAATATATTATATTAGTCATATGACCATAACATTACCTTTGGGAATACTATGGGTTTTATAAATAGTTCATAATTTTATCACATCATTTCACATTGAAAATAAATGGGATTCATAAATATATCATCATTATAATCATAATCCATCAAGAGAATGATGAATGAAAGTATCACAAACCACATCCATAGTAATTTATAATTCTTAACATAATATTTCTTCATATTTTAAAATTTCATAAAAATATCTATTGGGAATTTCATGAGGAAAATACTAATTTTATTTTAAAAAAATATTTAAAATCAAAAAAATTCAAATTAAAAGAAATTTTTAATTTGAAATGAGTTTTTAAAATATTTAATTTAATCTTCAAATATTTGAGCATCCATGAAAGTGGTTAATTATATTCATACCATTTACATTAAAACATACATTCTATTAACATTTATATTAAAATGTGAAATTGACAACCTTTTGAAAGACATAAAAAGATTCAATTTAATTGTATGTGTAAAATATAACACCCCAAGCTTCTACGGTACGGTTCACTATGAATAATATAATAGTGTGTGTTGTACGAAACTTCAAGTTCTAACACACCGCAACCAATCAAACTAGCCGTTATGAATAGTAATACCCAATTTTTAAAATTTTATAAATTTTATCATTCAAAATGGACTTCATTTATGGATTCGGAATATCGAATTTATATTAGGGAGAAATTTTGGTATTTTTCGGAAAATTTAAAATTTTTGATGAATAGTGAAAAACCCGGAGTTATAGTTTAAAAACGAATTTTTATTTAAATAATTATTTATTTTATTTAAATTTATTTTAGGTCAAAATAGATACCTAATACCTATATAAGTTCAATTTAATTCATTGATGTCAGTTTATAATAATTTTATATATATAAATTTATTTTGAACATTTCACCATGTTTTACCCCCTCCTATGAGAATTTAAAAATTCCTAAAAAACATAATTATACCACTTATGTGGGTTTAATTTTAAAAATCTGAAATACATGGTTGATATCAGTATGAAAAATTCAGTTTAATAAGATGAAAATAATTTTTAGTGAATGGTAACTATTTACTTTTGTTTACCACGGATAAAAGTATGTACGGTAATTAATGGTAAAAAAGACATTATTTTTACCATAAAACATGTCATAATTCCATTGTATAAGTATAATTCGACAAAAAGAACCATAGGAATAAAATATGAACCTCTTTGGTCTACTTGGATTGGATTTTGACATTTATTCTTATTTAATTCAAAGAAGAGTTAAAAGTGTTAAATTCAATGTTTAATAACTAGAACATTTTTAATATATGGTTACACATAATATAAATTCAAAAATAAATATTTATTATAAAGATAAATAGATTTAATACATAATGTATTTTATTTATATTTTTTAGACATTAAATGATTTATTTTATTTATGACACAGTGATGAAGCGGTAATTACTTAATTAATAAAATATTAAAATAATTGATATTATAAATATCCAAATAAATGTAATTCGAGACTTTTTATAAATTATACTAATTTACAAGGTCAATATTACATGTTAGTCTTGGTTTGATAAAATTTTTTTGAAGTATTATTTCTGTAATGAATTTAGGAAAACCAAAATACGTAATAGTTTCAAAACTGACATAAAAGAGTTTTAAAAAAATATTATTTAATTAATTAATATTATATTCGTACAAATATAAGGATAATCCAAAAGAATTATATAATGATAGGAGTATCATTAATGAACCACTTGGGGTTCTCTTGTCAGTATATAGTAATTTTATTACCATTTAATATAAAAATACAAAGAGACAAGGTAAATGTCTAACTATTTAACTAATAGTTAAATCTAAAATATTAAGTTAATATAGAGACCCAAAATAGTATAAAAACTATTCGTTGAGTGGTTATAGAACCATACCCACATTAGACTTTAAATAATATATTTTGGAGCAATTATAAACCGAAAATTATTTTTTTATAAAATAATATTTCTAGCTTTTCTTAAGGTGCCCCTCACCCCTCTTATAAAAGGGAACTTCCCCTTCTCTCAATTTTACACCTTCAAATACATTTGTATCTTCCAGACCCTACCCTAATACTCACCCAACTTCCGACCCTTCATCCTAGAGGCCTTCTTTTAGTGAAAAATCCATTCTAATGAGATATTTTGATGAAATCCATAGGAAGAACCTGAAGAAGAGGTAAATATTTCATCACCTCTTTCAAGTTCCTTTCATCTTCCACCTCCTCTTTCTTTGTTGTTTCCATTATAAAATAATAAATCTATTATATTCTATATAATTTTATTTTATTATAAATATGGTATAATGATATTCATTATTCTATCCATCTTTCAATGACATGTCCCCATGCGTGCGTACGTACGACTTACCATCTCCACGTCGTGGTGTAATTGTTAGTCAATACATTATTATTTGGATGGGTATAACATTGACATGTAATTGATGTAAATAATAAATATAACATGATAATTATTCTTTATATATGATACATCTTCCCATTATATATTATTTTTATATCAAAAGAATGATATTGTCTCTCGTGCGTTTGTACGAATTACCGTCTCCATGAACACGATGAGATTAATTCCCCATCGCATCAATTCAAGAATAATTTTAATTTTATGATTAAAAATAATGTATAAATATTTGATATCATTATTGATATAAATAAGATACATCCCATTTGTAACAAAAATGACTCACATAACAACGAATATAATGGAAAATGATACTATTAACACCCAAAACGACGATAATACTATGATATTATTAACAAGACAATGTTAAAAAACCATATATAATATCATATTAATGTACATTATTATTTAATAATTTAATAACAATTATTTCACCATTATATAAGAGTTTATCCTACCCTCAATCAAGGAAACTTAGATGTTAAGGGTTAATTCTACAATCTCTTCATTATCCGAAGATGTTTATACATAATTATCTACTAAGACCTTTTATCATCCACATCCATGTTTCTTAAAAATGTATTTCAAAAAATTATTACTATTTTATATAATATGGGATAAAGTCATTTATATCCTTTATTGACTTCTTATAAGATTTTTATAAAGGAATCTTTCCATCATTTTCCAAACAAGGTCATTTCTAACCTTATCGACAAAATTAATGTAATAATGTATTTTTTTTAAATTATACGACTGTTGTGGCTATTTTTTTCATTATAACATTGTCGAAGCTTCTCGTACAAGATTATAATAACATTTTCAAAATAAATGATTTCATTATAATTATTTGGCTCTTAAATGATTTTAAAATAGAAAGAGCTATTTCACCAAAAAATGTTTTGATTTCATCTATGTCAACATTCATTGTAGGATTTTAAACTTATTTGATGTTGATTTATTATGATAAAAAACTTCCATATTTTATAGAAGGTTTTGTGATATTTTTCACTATTGATGTGTTAATTTTACACCATTCATGATTTATGTATAATGTATTGACATTTCATATTCTAGTTTTAATATAAATGTTTATATTATGTTTAAACCTTTTCATATGAGGAATGCATTGGACTTAATAAGTGATGGGTGGAGCCCACTATAACTCATTGATGCATCATTAGGTCTCATGAGACAAACTATTTTCTTGGCATTGGTCCTTGACAAAATTTATTTGTAGTCCTGGCACAAGGCCTTGACTATGTGGTTATGAATGTCTGGTATTATGCATTCTGTCATTATGAAAGTGGCTATTGATATTTCATGTGATTATTCTACTATTAGAATATCCATGTGAGTAATAAAATAGAATTATTTGATTTTATCTTTTCCATATTATGTGAAAGTTCAAGTTTAAAAGGCTTTTGTTTTAGTATTATACATTTCCTTCAATTTTATGCTTATTTATGAAATTTTCCGCTATATTGTTATCCTAACTGAGCATCTATGCTGACCACTTTCTATGTTTTATTTTCCAAGGATCTGAATGTGTATTTTATGACTGACCTACAGGGATAGTCTGAGGGAATATGATTGTGGTCTATTAAAACAATGTTGTTGTAGTTTTTCATTTTATAATGTAATGTAGAACTTATGAATGTATCTAGTACTTGCAAGCCTACTAAACTAATCGGTCATTCAAGTCATGATATTTTGTTATCATGCCAATGTCATGTAATAATTCACTGACTCTGGGTAACTATGGTCGGGGTGTTAAAGTTTTTATCAGAGGATGTTTAGTTCAAACATTGGAATCTATATTTAGATAAACTATGATTAGAGCACATTACCCTAAGATAGACTTTGAGGATTAGTATAGAAGAACTTCCTAGAATATTGGTATTATAGAGATTTTGTGATTTTTCCATGCAATACGTCTCTATCTAGATACGAGTAGGTAAAGGTTGCTCTAGCACAAATGTACCTAGATGTAAAACCCTAAAACACCGCTTTGAGCTAGACTCGAACGGGAACTGGTGCACAGCAATGGGACTTACAGTATTCATGGTTACAACACTCCTGGGGGATATGGTTATGATAATTCTCATTTTCGTTACAAACCATTATAAAGGGTTTATGGGTATATAGTTCCTCAAAGAAATTTTTTTCAAGATTATGAATTATATCCCTAAATTGTTCAATTTATGTTAAGTGATTTCAAATTTTGATTTATGTATTTCGATTAATAAACTAATCTAGTTTATTATATTGTTTTGAAATGGAACCAAGTGAAAGGAATAGAAACCATATCAATTCACGCAATCCATATATGGATTACTCTCCTACTCAAGATAATTATAGTGGAGTTGGTGATGAAACTTGTTGTGATCATCTTATCACTATATTGGGACAACTCACTCAGGTTATGAATAATACAATTACCCATATGGATCACCCTGATCCGCAGCATGGATGATCAATGTTAGATCTCTTCATGAGGAAATAACAAATAACATTAAATGAGGGTACAAATCCACTAGTAGTTGAGCAATGGATAAATTCCATAGAGAAAATATGTCATGCCATGAGGAGTAGCGAAAGGGAAAAGGTTTTCATGGCTGTTTACTACCTCATTGAAGATTCTGATCAATGGTGGCCATTGATTCAAAACATAATGGAAGATTATGAAGTATAAAATATGGAATGGTGGGAGTTTGAAGATATTTTCATAGAAAAATAATTTTTACATGACTATCAAGCGGATATGGAAAGACAATTTCTGAGTCTGAGGCAAAAGGATGATGAGAGTGTCACAATGTTTGAAGCTATGTTTACAATGTTAACAAGGCATATTGCAGATTATATACATAATCCAAGAAGTAAGACTGATCGTTTCTTTAATAGGTTAAAATCATTTCTTCGACTAGCATTAGTCTCACAATTCTTCTCGTCGTACAAAGACATTGTCTCATGTGCTATCAAGAGAGAAAAATATTCTCTAAGTCATGTGAATTTATTGAAAAGAAAGAGAAAAATATATCAACTTAAAACTCTATAAATAGAAATAAGGGGAAGAAGTGAAATGTTGAGTATTCATCCTACAGTAAATTTGGGAAGAAACACCCTGGTAACTTCCTGAATGGAATGGTATTTTGTTACATGTGTGGTGAAAAAGGACACCAAGATCGTGATTGCAAGGGGAATGAAGAGGATGTTGATGTTGAATGCTACAATTCTAATGAAAGGGGGCATTATACAAATGAATGTTTTAAGCGTCATTTGAACTTACCTCAAAAAAGGCCAAGGGATCAAGGCCAAGATTATGCTATCACTACTACTATGGTTGAAGCTCTGAAGAATGTGGTGGAAGGTAAATTAATGGTTTCTTCAAGTTTAGAAAAATAATTATTTGATTCGAGATCATTGCATTGTTTCATATCATCCATGTTTTATATGAAAATTAGATATTTCCAATTTGATATAACAACGGAGTTGTTAGTCAAAACTCCTAAGGGAAGTATCCTTGCAACAACGCTTTGCGAATCAAACCTCATTAGGGAATATAAATGTTCTTTATCTTCTAATATCATCGTTATAACCATGATTGAATTTGATATATTCCTCAGTATGGATTGAATTTCTGACCATGATGCACAAATTTATTGTAAGAATAAGGAGGCTACGATTTTCGATGACGATGATAAAGAACACCTTATCTTTAGAGCAGAATCTTCACCACCCGATTCTTATCTAGATCCACCCCCAGTAGCTCAACTAAATTAAATTATTGGGGATGATGAGAATGAAATAACTATGGGTGAGGAAAGGAATGTTTAAATAGAGGATGTACCTATTTTGAAATAATATGTTAATGTGTTTCGAGAAGATATACTTGGACATCCTCCACAATGAGAAACTGAGTTTTCCATTGATTTAATTCCTGGTTCACGGCCCATATCAAAGGCCCCTTATAGAATAGCCAATGTATAATTAGTGAAAATAAAGAAAAAACTAGAGGAATTTAGTAATAAGGTATTTATTCACCCTAGTGTTTCTCCATTGGGAGCCCTAGTCCTTTTTGTTAAGAAAAAAGATGGATCTATGAGGTTGTGCATTTACTACATGGAGATCAATGCTATAACAATAAATATCATGTATCCCCTACCTCGCATTGATGATTAATTCGACCAACTTCATTGAGATAAATAATTCTAAAAGATTGACCTTCGATCTAGATATCATCAGTTGTGTGTGAAGAAAGAATATATTCAAAAAACAGCATTTCGAATCAAGTACGGGAATTACGAGTTTAAAGTAATGCCATTTGGATTGACTAATGCACCCTCTCTTTTCATGGATATAATGAGCAGAGTTGTCAATGAATCTCTTGATGACTTTGTAGTAGTATTTATTTATGATATCTTGGTATATTCTAAAATCTATTAAGATCATTAAAATCTATTTTCCATTCTTCTAAAGACTTTTACAAGATATGAATTATATGAGAAGTTTAGCAAGTGTGAATTTTGGCATCAGGATATTTTTTTCATGGCATTATTGTTTCTAAGGATGGAATCTCTGTTGATCCTTCAAAGACCAAGGTAATCCAAGAATGGCCATCACTAATGAGTATAACTAAGGTACACCATTTTATTGGTTTAGAAGGTTATTATCGATGTTTCGTCCAAAATTTTTACTAGTTTGCTAACCCATTAATAATGATCACACGAAAAAGGGGTTAAAATTTTTTTGGACAAAAGAGTGTGAAGAATGTTTTGAAGAACTGAATAGAAGATTAGTCAATTCTCCTATATTGAGTCTACCATCGGGAAATGATGGGTTTGTTATTTATAGTGAAGCTTTAAAGAAATGACTTGGTTGTGTCCTTATGGTGAATGATAGGGTTATTGCCTATGCATCATGACAGCTAAAAATTCATGATAAAAACTTTTATACTCATGATCTTGAGTTAGCAACTATAATATTTGCTTTGAAGATATGGAGAAAATATATATATGGTGAAAATTGTGAGATTTATACTGATCTCAAGAGTTTGAAGTATATTTTCTTACAAAAATAATTCTACATGAGGAAACAGTGATGGATTGAACTACTAAAGGATTATGATTTCACTATACACTACCACATGATGAAGGAAAATAAGGTGGAAGATTCTTTGAGTAGAAAGTATCATGGAGTTTTGAATGAGATGAGAGTTGAAAGGGATCCTATTTCCATAGATCTAGTAAAGATAGATATATGAATAACCGTGGAAGGTGAAACATCAATACTTTTTCAAATGGTATCCAAACTGTATTTACTAGGAAGGATAAAGAGTTATCAGACCGATGATGAAGAGGTTCAAAAGAATATTGAAGCAGTGAATGATGGTAGATTGACAGAATTTTTGTATGAAGATGGAATTTTGAAATTTGGGAAGAGATATTGTGCTCCAGATATACCTGATCTGAAAAGAGAGTTTTTGGATGATGCCCATAGATCCAATTTATCAATACCCCATGGGAGCACCAAAATTTATAGATATTTGATGGAAAATTCTTGGTGGGACAACATGAAGAGGGTGATTTCTAATTCTATGTTAAGATGTATGGTTTGTCAACATGTGTAAGCTGTAAGGCAATGGCCTGGAGGAGCCATGCGCCCTCTTCACATATGCGAGTGGAAATTGGAAGATATCACGATGGACTTTGTCATTAGCTACCAAAGGACTCCAGGAAGGAATGATGCAATATGGTTCATTGTGGATCATATTTCCAAGTCAGCACATTTTCTTACTATAAGAGAATATTTACCACTTGAAAGTTTAGAAAACTATATATTAATGATGTTGTAAAACTTCATGGAGTACCACTATCGATTGTTTCTGATCGTGAACCCCGTTTTACATCAATAATCTAGAAAATTCTTCAGAAAGCCTTGGATACTAAACTTCTTTTGAGCACTTCTTACCACCACCAAAGAGATGGAAAATCAGAACGGACTATTAAAACCATAGAAGACATTTTTAGATCATTCTCACTACACATTCGAGGTATGTGGGATGAATATTTACCCTCTGGTTGAATTTTCCTATAAAAATAACTTCCATTCAAGTATTCAGATGGCACCATATGAAGTGTTATATAGAATGGGACGTCGCACACAATCCTGTTGGGATGATGTTGGTGAAAGAAAACTCGTAGGCCCAGAACATTTGGAGGAAACGATGGAAAAGGTGATGGTAATCCAAACCACATCAAGGAATCTCAATGTAGGTAGAAAAATCTATGCTGACAACTGAATGAAGGATTTGGAATTTCAGGTAGGATGTCATGTTTTCATGAAGGTATCTCCATGGAAGGATGTTTTATGTTTCGGTAAGAAGTGTAAATTGAGTCCCCCGGTTACATCAGACCATTAGAAATTCTAGAATGAATTTGGGTTGGAGCTTACTGTTTGGCAATGCTGCCAAGTCTCTCCAAATTCCTCACTGTGTTTCCACATATCACTGTTGAGAAAATACATGCCCGAACCAACGCATGTACTCACCTATGAGGAATTAGAACTGGAACCTGATCTTTCTTATTGTGAAGAGCCTATCCAGGTTCTTGATACAATAGAACAAGTGCTTATAAATCAGACGACATGTCTGGTAAAAGTTCTGTGGAGAAACCATAAGATGGATGAGGCAACGTGGGAACCCGAGAAACTTATGATGAAGAACTTCCCGATTATTTTTAAGAAGTAATATTCTAAAAGTTTTCAGGACTAAATTATTTGAAATAGGGGACAATGTAACATCTCAAACTTCAATGGTAGGCTTCTCTTTAAATAATACAATAGCGTGTGTTGTACGTAACATCGAGTTCTAACACACCCCCAACCAATCAAACAAGCCGTTATGAATCATAATACCCACTTTTTGAAATTTTATAAATTTTATCAATCAAAATGGACTTCATTTTTGGATTCGTAATATCAAAATTAACCTTAGGGTGATTTTTTGGTATTTTTCTGAAAACTTTCAGTTTTTGATGAATAGTAAAAAAAACACTGAGTTATAGTTTAAAAACCGAATATTTAATTATTTAATTATTTATTTTATTTAAATTTATTTTAGGTAAAAATAGAGACATAATACATATATAAGTTCAATGTAATTCATTTAAATTAGTTTATAATAATTTTAGATATATAAAATTTTTTTTTTAACTTTTCACCGTCTTTTACCCACCTTCTAGGAGAATTTGAAAATTCACATAAAACATAATTTTACTGAATTTTTGAGTTGAATTTAAAAAATCTAAGAGACACAGTTGATAATCAGTATGAAAATTTTGGTTTAATAAGATGAATTTTTTTGTTGAATAGTAACTTTATACTTTTATTTACCAAGGATAAAAGAAAATAGGGTAATTAATGGTGAAAATGATGTTATTATTACCCTAACACATGTTGTAATTATATTGGATAAGTATAATTCGGAAAAAATGACCTTAGGAATAAAATAAGAACCTCCTTGGTCCACTTGTATTATATTAGGATATTTATTATTATTTAATTCCATGAATATGTAAAAGTGTTAAATTCAATGTTTAATAACTAAACCATTTTTAATATAGGGTTACACATAAGATAAATTAGACTATAAGTATTATTTATAAAGATAAAAATATTTCCTAAAAAATGGTACTTTATTTATATTTTTTAGAAATTAAATAATTTATTTTAGTAATGATTCAATGATGATGTAGTAATTACCAAATTAATGAAATATTTAAACAATTGATATTATAAATATCATAATAAATGTAATTTGATACTTTTTTTGAATTAAAATAATTTTATAGGTTAATATTACATCTTAGGGTGGATAGACGAATTTTTTTGAAGTATTAATGCTCTTATGAATTTAGTAGAAAGAATACTAAATAGTGTCAAAATTGACTTAAAAGTGTTTTTAAAACAAATATTATATTATTAATTGATATTCTATTACTAAAAATATAAGCATCAACCAAAGGGCTTATATAATGATAGGTGTATCATTAATGAACCACGTGAGGTTCTGTTGGAAGTATATATTATGTTTATTAACTATATAATTTAAAATATTCAAAGAGACATAGTATATGTCATACTATTTATATAAGGCCCCAGCCTTAAACCTTACTTAAAATTGAATTAAATGAATAATTCACATTGAGGATCTTGTAAGGTTTAGAGTTTTAGATAATTAGGACATAACTATTACATCTCAAAAGATTACAAAGTATTCTCTTCTACTAAATTTCCATAAAATTAAAACTCTTAAAAAGAAACATGTCTAGTTTCATGTTTTAGGTAGCATGACTTTCCCTTGATCCCATCCTTGACCCTATTCCACGCTAAGTCCTATGAAAAACATTTCAAAAACATGGGATGAGCATAAAAACTTAGTAAGGGATACACAAAGAATAAAAACTGTTAGTTTATCAAAACAAAAAGTAAACCATGTATACTTTATCAAGGTAATACTTTTCACCTTTATGAAGTAGTAAAAACTATTCACTGAATAAAATATCATTACTTACCTTTTTGTAACCAAAGGATTACCATAAAATCCATATAAAGAACACATAACATATATAAAGGTAACTTGGGACATAAACATACTTAAGTGGAATAACCATACGGTCGACTCCCACACATATCACTTAATGGAATATCCATACGGCCAATTTCCATACATACTTAATGGAATAGCCATACGGCCGACTTCCATACCCAATGCATTGGAGGTTATAACGTAACCACCCGTCCTGGTATTCACAGCACCACCCGTCATATGGTTTATAACGTAACCACCCGTCAAAATGTCCAAGTACTAATATAAAATCATAAAACATAAAACCAATATAAAGGAATGATAATATTTCCACATTTCAATCACAATATATCATAAATATATTGACATAATATAATACTTTATCAAAACCATTTTCAATACCAAAATACATAAAATATTATATGGTATTTATTTTATTCTAAAATCATTACGGCTTGTTGAGGAAGCCAAAGACCAAATAATACTCGTGGTGGCGGAAAAGGTCGTTTTCGCCGCGTACATTAAAAGAAACATTCCTTTTTGTCTTTTTGTAAAACACTTCATAGAAAAAGATTCCTTTTGAATAAAAGTAAAGTCAAAGGGGTTTAATCACCGTATAAAAGAAAGTTGTGTATAAAACGAAATATGCCTCAATAAAAGGAGATTGAGACGAAGTCCCTTACCTCGGGTTCGACTTGACTCGATCGTTCTTTAACGTCCTGAATAATAAACTTGAGTTAATATCTACTTTATTAAGAACCTTTTTAGAGTTCATTATTCCCTTTATATCACTTATTTCCATGTTATAAACATTATGTAACCATTTAAGTTAATAATGTTTGTTTTGTCGATATTTGGTTCTTAAGTCGAAAGTGGA
The DNA here is from genome assembly GCA_963277665.1 of Viscum album. Lineage (NCBI taxonomy): Eukaryota > Viridiplantae > Streptophyta > Magnoliopsida > Santalales > Viscaceae > Viscum > Viscum album. The sequence continues at coordinate 1,226,735,722 of OY728159.1, forward strand.
CTTCTTACAATTACATGTTGTTCGTGTGGTCAAAGGTTCTTTATATCCAGAATGAAATTCCTGATTTGGATATCATATATATTATATATATACAACATATACATGTATTTATAATATTACATAATCATTTAGAGGTAAGAAATGAAATGCACCGTTCATGGAGACGGTAAGCCGTACGTACGCATGAACGCTACTTTCATTTCTTTGTCATATTAATGGAATTAAAAATAAATGAGAGTTATGTATATTTTAATTCCAGAATTATATTCATCATTTTATATATATCATTCATTATATATATCCATTATATACATGTACTTTTAATAGTACATTACATTTGGGGATAAGAAATGAAATGTACCGTTCATGGAGACGGTAAGCCGTACGTACGCATGAACGCTACTTTCATTTCTATCTCATACTTTAATGGAAATAAATAATAATGACATAGAGGTGTACTATAATTCCAGTATAACATCATATATAATAACTTTAAATCCATCCTTTACACGTCCCACATATGGCATTAACGTATCACATCACTTTGAGGGGGCGGTAGTCCGCACTTCCTTAAATGAAGATATCGTGTTTACCCATAATGGAAGCCAAAAAGGTAAGACACAAATGAAAAATACAGAAGCATAAGTAAAACATAAACATATTATATATCATATATAAAAATAGTGACATCATAATGGCCACCTTTGAAGGTGTTAAATGAGTATTGAACAATCATCGTTTCGGGTGGCAGAATTTCGCCATCCAAGGAAACCGTATGTTCTTTAACCATTTGATGTAGTTGTGTGAGAGTGTAGCTCGAATAAATCTTATAAAAACATACTAGTATATTTAATATACTGTTGTTGTTACAAAAGAAGTAAATAAAATGAGTTTAGGGGGTTGGACAAGCAAAATAAAACAAATGAACATGAGAGAATGAATTACCTTTAAAAGTGTAACTCCTTTTGATTTGAGCCTAAAGGCATCCTTTGAAAGGATTATGCCCAAAGGGAATCCTCTAGGATGAGGAGAGGGATGTGGAGAGAGTAAATGGGCAGGGGTTGGCCAAGCGAAAGGCTTGAGGAGTGTGTGAATGAGGTAGAGGTGGGGGCCTTTTATAAGAGGAGAGGAGGGGCACTTTTGGAAAGTAAAGAAATATTACTTTATTTGAAAATGTGTTTCAGTTTTAAAAGGACCCACATTGATATAATTCGTGGATAAGGTGATAAGGGTTCGAAATACACCCATCCAATAAGTTTTGGACATGTGTAGTTCATAGATATTACATTATCTTTCTGTTTTATTTAAATCGTCCAATAATTATGTCATCGCTGCATCATTATTATGTCATAAATAATTCAATTTATTTAATGTCTAAAAATTATAAAAAAATTACTATGATGTAGGAAATCTTTTTATCTTTCCAATTACTATTTTGAATAAAAAATATAACTTGTATAACTCCATTTAACAATTGTTTTAGTAAAACATATCATGTTTGTGCCATTTTTTACATTAACATTAAATAAAAGGTATTTATGTCATTTTCCAACCAAAGTGGCTCTATGGGGTCCCCAAGTAGACCCATGTATTTTCTTGGTCAGATATGACACATCCAATGAGGATAGGACATGTTTCTAGGTCATCTCATATTATTAAAACATTATTTTTACCTTAAACTACACTAATTACCACTAATCGCGATTAAAAACTTAATAAGTTACTATTCACCAAAAAATTATTTTAATCTCATTGAACCACATTTTACTTCTTAGTGACAACCATGTATGTCGGATTTTTTAAATTCAATACACAAAGGTGGCAAAATTTCATTTAAATGGAAAATCAGTTTTTATGAGTACCACTTAGTGATTTCACTATTTATCAAAAATTGAAGTTTTTCAGAAAAATTCCAAAAATTCACCCTAAGATATATTTGATATTCCGAATTCAAAAATGAATTCCATTTTACAAAATTCACAACATATAAGTTGCATTAATTAATTTAATAATTAATTCCCACTGTCAGAGCAAATAGCGTGTTTTTATGAAACAATAAGTATCAAAAGATTGACACTTGTTTAAGTCCGATTTCAAAGTGAAATTAATTCCAACGAACACTATTGGATTTAATGGTGAAAATATTTTCTAATTTCACTTTAAAACCAATTAAAAAGATAATCTAATCATATAGATAAATTAGATTAAAAATAGGTTTTAAATTAAAATACAACATTTTACAGTATTCATTAAAAAAATGAACTTTATCGGAAAAATACCAAAAATTTACACAAAGTAAAATTTGATGTCCCGATTCTAAAGAAGAGTTTTATCTGGTCCAAAAGAATGTATAATAGTGATAAAAACTATTTTTAATGATAGTTCTCCATCAAAAGGCGATAAGTGAACCTTTAGTGAAAATTAGGGTATAAAAGCCTAAAATTGAATTCTCTCCGTATTTTAAGCCTTTGGATAAATGTAAAAACATTTAAAAAAAACATATATAATCATATTTTAGTTATTTCTATCAATTCCTGCCAATACAACGTCTACATGTTAACTACCATTTAAAATAACATTATTTTATTATTAGAGTGCAACGTAAGATTCCCAAGAAACTCGTTGTTGCGTATTGGGTACGCCATCGAGCATAGCATCCCCTTTAATGTAATATTAATATTTGATTCAAAAACATGGATAAATATAAAGATGTCATATTCTTTATTTACCTGGGGTGTTACATCCTTCCCCCCTTTTGAAAATTGTGTCCTCGCAATTTTAAAATTGGGCTTGGAAACATCCTTGAAAGTCCCACATCGGAAGAAGAGTCGGTAAAACAATCACTTTAAAATAAAAAATATAAGTACAAAGGTCACTCGAGTTAACCCATACTAGGATTCCAAGTATGAAAACACGGACATGGAGGAGAAAACATAGGGTCATGTTCTGATGGAGAGTGATAGAAAACATGTTTAGGAGAAAGTTAACAATAAGAAAATCACAAACTTGTGATGGGTTAAACGGTGTTGGCTTCCCCAGTAGGAAAAGTTAATAGACAACATTTTTGTTTTAAGTTACTATTTATTGAGGAATTTATTCATAAGGAAACATAATCACTTATCATGTTGACTTTCAACTTTTTACTAGATTCCTTAATCAAACTCATATGTTTTCCAAAAGACGAGTATTTAGGGAGACTTGTTCGCATTAAGAGTACTATAATCAACTTCAAGAGAATCACCTAACCCAAAAAAAGAGAACTATATACTTCCCATGTCTTTAGATTTTAACCAAAACCAAAACCCAAAAGATTAGTACAAGATCAGATAACCCAGAAAAGGATAACCCATTAGAAAGAAAATCTATTCTTAATCTCCAAAATTTGTCCAACAAAACCCAAAGTTCAACGAGGACCATCCGATAAACAATTTGTCCATAAAATAACTCAATGTAAACCAATCTAAGATTGAAACCCAAACATTTGAAGGATTTTGTCACATAGTCTTCCAAGTTAAATCGTAACATTTATCTCCAAACAAAATCTGTTGCTCTTAAAGTCTCGCATTGAAAAGTAATTATCCTAATCACATATCCTCCATGATAGGATAATCATTTTCATAAATAACCCAAAATCAACTTACTCTTAATTCATAAAATCATATAACTAAAAATAATCAGTCAAACTAACCAGGGACTTCACGTAGTCCAGTGGTAGGCAATAAATACCAGTCGCACTTTGGTTGTGGGTTCGATTCCTGCATCTTTGTCCAACGCGACGGGTTGGCACACGGTCAGCATGGTGTCCTTTTTCAAAAACTATATAATTCTTAAATCATTCCCCAAAAAGGGATAAAACCATCAAAAATAACCATAACATAATTTAACCTCAATTTTAACTCATGCCTTTCACTTCAATCATAACATATAGTAACCCATAATTACCTCAAAATTAAGGATCATATAAACCCAAATGGTTCTTTATAACTATGTCCACAAAAGAAAAGATAACTATTCCATGAATAAAATTTTCCTGTATTAAACATCAGGGTTACACATAATATAAAAATTCTTCTAATGTAACCCCATCATTAAAAGAGACTTAATACTCTTATGAATTTCACCATAACTCTTGAAGCCCTTATATGTTGACATCTTACTCATTCAACATTCTTCATGATCCATTAATCATTCCTTTCCAACTTATTCCGAAATACCTCTTTCCTACAAACAAAATCATAAATCATATCCTTAGATTCCAAAATATGAAAACAATAGTCATGAAATAATACATACATTTGATTGGTCATTGTCAGTTTCTTCATCCTCAATCGGAATGGAATTAGGTATTGGTAAACGAGTATTTGTATGATCTTGGTGATCCCATTCACTAAACTTCTTAATGGGACATGTGTTTTCATAATGACCATGCACACCACATTTAAAACATTCAATTGATCCCTTAGAAAGAACTTCTTTCCCTTTCCTCGAGTCAACTGGATGCTTCCTTTTTCCACGACAGGTTCTTTCTTTAGGACCTTCATTTCCACATCTATAGCACATTTATGTCCCTTTGAAACATTTTCCTAGGTGTTTCTTTCCACATCTTTGACACATAGGTTTTTTAACACACTTTCCTTTATGATTATTACCTGTGGTTCCGTAGGGATTTGTTTCTCGCATATATGATGCCTTATAGAAATCACCAAGGTTTAGGTGGTCAATCATAACTCCAGATAGTTGGTTGAGGATAAAAACAAGAGTTCTCATTACATCTCCCATATCATTCAGTTGCTCGCTCAGAAAACTATCACAGTTTCCTTCACATCCACCGTTACCTTGGTGCCTGCTAGATCCAGCCATTTACTAAAACCAAAAAGGGTCAGTGTGAGTATAACAACAAAACCATCATGTGATAATGAGGAGGATAAACACTAAGATATTCTTAGTCATTCACTTTATCTAAAACTAGGACTCTGTCTGAAATCCTAACCATTATGGTAATGTCACTTATGCTTAAATAATACCCTAACCTCTAAAGTTATCTAAACCGACCTCTGATACCAACTATAAGGCCCCAGCCTTAAACCTTACTTAAAATTGAATTAAATGAATAATTCACATTGAGGATATTTTCAGGTTTAGAGTTTTAGAGAATTAGGACATAACTATTACATCTCAAAAGATTACAAAGTAGTCTCTTCTACTAAATTTCCATAAAATAAAAACTCTTAAAAAGAAACATGTCTAGTTTCATGTTTTAGGTAGAATGAATTTCCCTTGATCCCATCCTTGACCCTATTCCATGCTAAGTCCTATGAAAAATATTTCAAAAACTTGGGATGAGCATAAAAACTCAGTAAGGGATACACAATGAATAAAATCTGTTAGTTTATCAAGACAAAAAGTAAACCATGTATACTTTATCAAGGTAATACTTTTCACCTTTATGAAGTAGTAAAAACTCTTCACTAAATAAAATATCAAAACATACCTTTTTGTAACCAAAGGATTACCATAAAACCCATATAAAGAACACATAACATATATAAAGGTAACTTGGGACATAAACATACTTAAGTGGAATAACCATACGGTCGACTCCCACACATATCACTTAATGGAACAGTTATACAGCCAATTTCCATACATAGTTAATGGAATAGCCATACGGCCGACTTCCATACCCAATGCATTAGAGGTTATAACGTAACCACCCGTCCTGGTATTCTCGACACCACCCTTCATATGGTTTATAACGTAACAACCCATTAAAATGTCCAAGTACCAATATAAAATCATAAAACATAAAACCAATATAAAGGGATGATAACATTTCCACATTTCAATCACAATATATCATAAATATATTGACATAATAGAATCCTTTATCAAAACCATTTTCAATACCAAAATACATAAAAGAGTATATGGTATTTATTTTATTCTAAAAACATTACGGCTTGTTGAGGAAGCCAAAGACCAAATAATACTCACGGTGGCAGAAAAGGTCATTTTCACCGCGTACGTTAAAAGAAACATTCCTTTTTTTTCGTTTTGTAAAACGCTTCGTAGAAAAAGATTACTTTTGTATAAAAGTAAATTCAAAGGGGTTTATACACCGTATAAAAGAAAGTTGTGTATAAAACGAAATATGCCTCAATGAAAGGAGATTGAGACGAAGTCCCTTACCTCGTGTCAGACTTGACTCGATCATTCTTTAACGTCCTGAATAATAAACTTGAGTTAATTTCTACTGGATTAAGAACCTCTTTAGAGTTCATTATTCCCTTTATATCACTTATTTCCATGTTATAAACATTATGTAACCATTTAAGTTAATAATGTTTGTTTTGTCGATATTTGGTTCTTAAGTCGAAAGTGGACTTCTTACAATTACATGTTGTTCGTGTGGTCAAAGGTTTTTTATATCCAGAATGACATTCCTGATTTGGATATCATATATATTATATATATCCAGCATATACATGTATTTATAATATTACATAATCATTTAGAGGTAAGAAATGAAATGCACCGTTCATGGAGACGGTAAGTCGTACGTACGCATGAACGCTACTTTCATTTCTTTGTCATATTAATGGAATTAAAACTAAATGAGAGGTATGTATATTTTAATTCCGTAATTATATTCATCATTTTAGATACATCATTCATTATATATATCCATTATATACATGTACTTTTAATAGTACATTACATTTGGGGATAAGAAATGAAATGTACCGTTCATGGAGACGGTAAGCCGTATGTACGCATGAATGCTACTTTCATTTCTATCTCATACTTTAATGGAAATAAATAATAATGACATAGAGGTGTATTATAATTCCAGTATAACATCATATATAATAACTGTAAATCCATCCTTTACACGTCCCACATATGGCATTAACGAATCACATCACTTTGAGGGGGCGGTAGTCCGCACTTCCTTAAATGAAGATATCGTGTTTACCCATAATGGAAGCCATAAAGGTAAGACACAAATGAAAAATACAGAATCATAAGTAAAACATAAACATATTATATATCATATATAAAAATAGTGACATCATAATGGCCACCTTTGAAGGTGTTAAATGAGTATTGAACAATCATCGTTTCGGGAGGCAGAATTTCACCATCCATGGAAACCGTATGTTCTTTAACCATTTGATGTAGTTTTGTGAGAGTGTAGCTCTAATAAATCTTATAAAAACATCCTAGTATATTAAAGATACTGGTTTTGTTACAAAAGAAGTAAATAAAAAGAGTTTAGGGGGTTGGAGAAGCAAAATAAAACAAATGAACATGAGAGAATGAATTACCTTTAAAAGTGTAACTCCTTTTGATTTGAGCCTAAAGGCTTCCTTTGAAATGATTCTGCCCAAAGGGAATCCTCTAGGATGAGGAGAGGGATGTGGAGAGAGTAAATGGTTAGGGTTTGGCCGAGCCAATGGCTTGAGGAGTGTGTGAAATGAGGTAGAGGTGGGGGCCTTTTATAAGAGGAGGGGAGGGGCACTTTTGGAAAGTAAAGAAATATTACTTTATTTGAAAATGTGTTTCGGTTTTAAAATGTCTCACATTGATATAATTCGTGGATAAGGTGATAATGTTTCGATATACACCCATCCAATAAGTTTTTGGACATGTGTAGTTCGTAGATATTACATTATCTTTCCATTTTATTTAAATCATCCAATAATGATGTCATCGTTGTATCATTATTATGTCATAAATAATTTAATTTATTTAATGTCTAAAAATTATAAAAAAATTACTATAATGTAGGAAATCTTTTTATATTTCCAGTGACTATTTATAATAAAACATCTGACTTTTATAACTCCATTTAACAATTGTTTTAGTAAAACATATCATGTTTGTGCCATTTTTTACATTAACATTAAATAAATGGAATTTATGTCATTTTCCAACCAAAGTGGCTCCATGGGGTCCCCAAGTTGACCCATGGCTTTTCATGGTCGGCCATGACACATCCAATGATGGTAGTACATGTTTCTAGGTCATCTCATATTATTAAAGCATTATTTTTACCTTAAACTACACTAATTACCACTAATCGCGATTAAAAACTTAATAAGTTACTATTCACCAAAAAATTATTTTAATCTCACTGAACCACATTTTACTTCTTAGTGACAACCATGTATGTCAGATTTTTGAAATTCAATACACAAAGGTGGAAAATTTTAATTTAAATGGAAAATCAGTTTTTATGAGTACCACTTAGTGATTTCACTATTCATCAAAAATTGAAGTTTTTCAGAAAAATTCCAAAAATTCACCCTAAGCTATATTTGATATTCCGAATTCAAAAATGAATTCCATTTTACAAAATTCACAACATATAAGTTTCATTAATTAATTTAATAATTAATTCCCGCTGTCAGAGTAAATAGCGAGTTTTTATGAAACAATAAGTATCAAAAGATTGACACTAGTTTAAGTCCGATTTCAAAGTGAAATTAATTCCAACGACCACTATTGGATTTAATGGTAAAAATATTTTCTAATTTCACTTTAAAACCAATTCAAAAGATAATCTAATCATATAAATAAATTAGATTAAAAAGAGGTTTTAAATTAAAATACAACATTTTACACTATTCATTAAAAAAATGAACTTTATCGGAAAAATACCAAAAATTTACACAAAGTAAAATTTGATGTCCCCATTCTAAAGAAGAGTTTTATTTGGTCCAAAAGAATGTATAATATTGATCAAAACTATTTTTAATAACAGTTCTCCATCAAAAGGCGATAAGTGAACCTTTAGTGAAAATTAGGGTATAAAAGCCTAAAATTGAATTCTCTACATATTTTAAGCCTTTGGATAAATGTAGAAACATTTAAAAAAACATATATAATCATATTTTAGTTATTAATATCAATTCCCGCCAATAAAATGTCTACATGTTAACTACCATTTAAAATAATATTATTTTATTATTAGAGTGCAACGTAAGATTCCCAAGAAACTCGTTGTTGCGTATTTGGTACGCCATCGAGCATTGCATCCCCTTTAATGTAATATTAATATTTGATTCACAAATATGGATAAATATAAGTATGACATATTCTTTATTTACCTGGGGTGTTACAATTTACGTAAGAGTTAAATCTAAAAGATAAAGTTAATATATTGACCCAAACCGGTCTAAAACCTATTGGTGGAGTGGTTTTCTACCCATCCCCCCATTAGAATTTAAATAATCCACTTTTGAGACTTTAGAAACTGAAAATTATTTTTTATAAAATAATATTTCTAGCTTTTCCTAAGGTGCCCCTCACTCCTCTTATTAAAGGGAACTTCCCCTTATCTAAAATTCACACCATCAAGGCCATTTGGATCGGTGAATGCCTTTCCAAATACTCTCTAAACTGTCCTAAATTCATATTAGAGGCCTTCCTTTATTCAGAAAAACAACCAAAGGAGACCTTTTGATCAAATCAAAACAAAGAATCTGAGGAAGAGGTAAATATTTCATCACCTCTTTCAAGTTAATTTCTTCTTCCACTTCTTCTTTCTTGGTTGTTTCCATTATAAAATTATAACTCCAATATATTTTATATATTGTGTTGTTATTATAAATATGGTACAACCATATTAATTTTTTTATCCATCCTTTTAATGACATGTCACCATACGTACATGTGTACGGCTTACCGTCTCCACATCGTGGAGTAATTGTTATTCAATACAATATTATTTAGATGGGTATAATAATGATGTGTAATTGATGTAAATAATAAATATAAAATGGTAATTATTCTGTATATATGATATACCATCCAATTGTATATTATTATAATATCAAAAAAATGATATTGTCACTCGTGCGTACGTACGGATTACCGTCTCCATGAACGCGATGAGATTCATTCCCCATCATATCCATTCAAGATTAATTTTCATTTGATGATTAAAAATAATGTTTAAAGGCTTGATATAATTCTCGATATGAATAATATGCATCCCATCCATAAGAAATATGAATCAAATAATAATGAATATAAAGGAAAACGAATCTGTTAACACCCGAAACGACTATAATAGTATGTTATTATTAACAAAGAAATGTTAAAAGATCATATATGATATCATATTATTGTATATGATTATTGTATAATTTTATAACAATTATTTCACCATTATACTTGAGGCTAACCTACCATTGACCAAGAAAAAGTACATGGTAAAGGTTAATTCTAAAATATCTTCATTATCCGAGGTTGTTTCTACGTAATTATCTACAGGGACCTCTTTATCATCCACATCCATGTTTCTTAAAAATGTATTTAAAAAAATTCACACTATTTTCTAAACTATGGGTTAAATTTATTTATACACTTGTTTGAGTTTTTATAAGATGATTATAAAGGAATCATTTCATTGTTTTCCAAACAAGGTCGTTTATAACCTTTTCGACAAAATTAAGGCAAGAATGTCTTTTTTTAACTTATACAGTGGGTGTGGTTATTTATGCCATTATAACATTGTCGAAGCTTCTCTTACAAGCTTATAAGAATATTTTCAAAATAAATTTTTTCTATATAATTATGTTACTCTTAAATGATTTCGAAAAAGAAAGATATATTTCTCTAAAAAATATTTTGATATCATCTATGTCAACATCCATTGAGGGATTTTAAGCTTATTTGAAGTTGGTGTATTATGATACAATACTTCGATATTGTATAGAAGGTTTTGTTATATGTTTGACTATGTATGGGTTAATTTTACAACATTGATGGTTTATGGATAATTATTGACATTTTGTATGATATTTTTAATACAGATGTTTATATTATGTTTAAACCATTTCATTTGAAGAATGCATTGGACTTAATAAGTGACAGGTGGAGCCTGCTATAACCGCACGATGAATCGGTAGGTCTCATGAGACTCACTAGTGTATTGGAACAAGGCCTTTAAAAAATCTTATTTGTAGTTTTGGCATAAGGATTGACTATGTGGTTATGAAAGTATGTAATTATGCATTCCATCATAATGAAAGTGGCTATTGATATTGCATGTGATTATTAGACTAGTATAATATCCAAGTGAGTAAGTAAATAGAATTATTTGATTTTATCATTTCCATATTATTTTTAAGTTCATGTTTAAAAGGATTTTATTTTAGTTTTATACATTTCCTTAAATTTTTATGCTTATTTTTGAAAGGATTCGCTATATTGATATCCTTACTGAACATCTGAGATCACCCCTTTCTATATTTTTTTTCCCAGGATGTGACGAATTATTTTATGACTGACCTATAGGGATATTCTGAGGGGATATGAGTGTGGTCTATGGAAACAATGTTGTTGTAGTTTTTCATTTTATAATGTAATGTAAAACTTATGAATATATCTAGTACTTCAAAGGATACTAAACTAATCGTTCTTTAGAGACTTAATCTTTTGTAATCTTGAGAATGTTATGTAATAATGAACTGACTCTAGGTAAATATGATCATGGCGTTACATAAAATGTTTAAAATTGGTTAAAATCAATTTTAAATATCATTTAAATATCATTTAAAATTGGCGGCAATTTCAATCATTATTTAATACATTTTAAAGAATAATTGGACCTAAAATAAAATGATTCTCAACCAAATAGTACAACATAATCCATTTTATATAAAAACATTATTTCAATATATTGAGAATATAATATTTGAAAAATGATCTTGAAATATGTATTCTTTTTAAATTACCATATTATTTGAAAAATGAAGTAGATTTATCAAAAATTGACATCTAATTTCGTAACTATACATTTTAGTATATATTATATTGATTAAAATGGGATAGAAAAACTAAACCCTAACGAATTTTGTTTCTTTAAAATAAAATCATCATGAACTATGGAACCATAGATGGATATATATATTAACATTATATTTGTGAGATTTATAATAAAAAAAATCATGTGATATATATAGACATCAAAAATTTAACTAGTGGGTAATATGGAATATGCATCATGAATATAAAAGTTTTATGAAAATCTCGTCCCTCAAGTATCATCATACCCTATACATGTTAAAAACAATGGTTTAATATATATATATATATATTATTTATATATTCCATAACTCCTATCATATATATTATTATACATATATCATGTGAATCATATAAAAAAATAAACCTTATAATAATATTACAGTAATCAGAGTTGAGTTTTTCTCGAGAGATGATAGTGATATGGGTGAGTTATAGTTTTATTTGGACAGTTCAGTATATAAAAATATCATATATGATATTAAAAGTATTGTACTTAAATTATATTTAAATAAATCTTTCATTACCATTAATATCCTCATACCTACCCTATAAAATCATTATCACTTTTTTGGTATCTTATCTTCTCCCCAATAAAGCGATATCTGACTCGATTACTGCTTTATAGAATTTTTTGTTAATCTAGAGGATCTAAATGATGAAAAAACCCAATAATATCCCATATTATAGTAATAATATATCTCAAATTACACATATACTAACACAAGCCTCATGATAGAAACTAATGTAGAAGACCAAATCTAGCACTATGTTTGATCTAAAGAAGAAGAGAAGACTAATTCAATATGCCAGGAATAATAAATCCTCCAGTAGAAATATAGTTCAATGAAACATATAATACAATATATGTTATTAAATTGTTAAATCACTAAATTCGTATAAAGAGGGGATATGTGGAATATCCTTTAATCTTTCACTATGGCCTTAGTATACTATTTATAAGGTTATTACAAAACAAATAATAGGAAATTGAAAAAAATAAGTGAGTGATATTCAAAATAGCCTTTGAGAACATGATTTTCTGAGTGTGTCATGAAAAGTGATTTTCTAAAAACTAGAGGATAAACATTCCTCTTATTATAAAAGGTTAATAATTAAATAGTAACAAAAAATCTTGATATGTTTTGAAATATATATATATTTTCTTAAGGAACTCATAACCAACAATATGTCAAGTCCCTTTGAGAATATTTTAGTTATTGTAATGAAATACATCACCTCCCCAAAATTCCATACTGATCCATGAACATAATCTTATATGAACATTTATTCCACAAGGATGGAGATCACCAAGGGTATTTATCTTCCTCATTTCAGCCAAACTAATAGAATGGGAGGAAATGTGACTATGACAAAGGAATCCCAAAATTTTGAAATTAATTTAGACATTTTCTGAATTTCCAAGGGATCAAAAGGTTTTCCATTTTTGGATTTGGATAAGGTGGGAATTTAGATATGTGCTCAATTATCTACATAAATATTTCTTTTTTTGAACTCAATTACTTATGTTTCCAATCAGGTGAAATGATTTGTAAGCCTATATATTTCATTTATGTGGTCTTTGAAGGATTATATAACCATCAAATACATAATATTTCTTCTTCCTTTAACATTGAAATTATCCCATAGTTGTCAAATAAATATATAAATATTTTCAGTGGTTATTGATTCATTAGCATAACTTGATCTATATCTTGAAGGTAAATTATTGATGAATCTTCCATTTCTCTTATCACATATTCATCCCTATTTAGTTTTAAAACATGTCAAAAACGTGTATTATCCTTGAAAATATCTATCATTCCTTCTCATGGTTTTTTTATCCAGTATAATTGTGAGTCGAAAAAATTATTAGAGGTCTTGGGATTGCTTATTGATAAATTCATGGGTTTCTACATCCTAAAAACTATCATGATTATAAGAATTGTTCATTGGGTTATTCAATTGATGTTGGTTGCTAGTTCAACATTATTGAATTTTTAGCTCCAGGATCAATTATCATAGTTCTAATGGAGGACTTCATCAACCATACATTATTCTCGGTGGCTCAACATGCTTCAAAAGTTTCATTGAAATATCATTATTAGTCATTAAACACATATTTTTTTGAAATGTGGCTACATGTTGAGGGTCATCATATATTCAGGTACTGTGGGTTTTCATCATGTATAATAGCAAAAAAAAATTATATAAAAAATTATAAATATATGAGAGGTTATATATTTCATTTCCAAATTACAACTCAAAAATGTTTAACTTTTTTTAGTAGCTAAAAACAATATGAATTGGTTAGACTGTTAAAATATTATAAGTGTTTATCGCCTGAATAATTATATATTATGTGTATTATAGCATTGTTAATATGTAAATAAGTATTTTTTTTAAAATTAATTAATTTTCATATATTTAATATTAATTAGGTATATCAACTATTTTGAAATACCATGATAGTATAGTTTCAATTGTATATAAGAAATATATAATATTTTATTATAAATTTTTATAATAAATTGTGGTATATATGACTACTTCTTCTGGTCCAAATGTCTATGAAAATTTTGATCAATGAAAATTCTATGAGAAATAATCCATTATTGGGATAGCATATTAAAACCATTTTTAAAATCAAAATGAAATAATGCTGAATGAATATCTAAAACGAGTTTAGTTTCAAATTCAATGGCATATGGAATCAACTCATTTAGTGTCCATTGAGCAATAATATAATGTTTCAATTAGATTTGATAAAAAATATTTTTCCTATTAATTTATTATTTCATAATAATTGAAATAATTTTATTAGGTCTCATAAATCCTATTCATTGATCTTGACTAAATGTTTCAGCAGTTTTACTAATAATTATAAAAATATATATAAAGATGACGAGTTCATAAAATTTCTTTTGTTATCATTTTTTATAATATCATAATTAATTTTACCTAACAAAGAAAATAAAATTCACCTTATAATCCATTGAAATGTACTAGTATAAATGAAGAACAATGTCCATGTTGATATGGATAGAAACATAGTAAATTAACATGACACTTCATGTTATTTCTTGATGTAATCCATTAGAACTATAAAAATTATTATAAATATTTTTATTATTGAGGATTAATTCATTTATGACTCCATTTTGAATATTTAAAAATAAATTTTTCAAATATAATATAATTAAATTCAATTTTGAGTCTATTCTTGATCTTTGTGAAAGAAAAATGTTGATGAAAATTTGATGAGAAAGATGATGATGTGATATTAATCTACTAAAAAAGTATATATAGATGATTAAATAATAAATATATGAAAACAATATACTGGAATAATATGATAAATACTAAAATTTAAAATTAGCATAAAATAATATTCTATGGTAAAGATGAGGAACAAGTTTCAACTACTGAATTGGAAACACAATTTGTCAAAATTATATTAATTCATAATGATGATGATTCAAAATATTCACGTTGTATTATTTTTATAATTCAGAACCAAAGAAAAAAATTAATGACTAATAATTCATGTTTGTAGAGAGAATTTAAATTGAGATTAAAAATATTATTACAAACAAGAATTGAAATTATTGAATATTATCATGATACTTTTTCTCAAAGGATGATACAAAAATTATTAATGATAATTTTGAGAAAAAATAATGGATTCATATTAAAAATAATAAACTAGATCCAATGAAAAATAATCAGGAAAGTGTGATTTTATCCAAACCAATAGTGAAAAAAATAACTAGCATATAATGGGTATTTATAAACTAGTTTAATAAAAAGTTGCGGTTCCAAATAATAATTGTTGAATATTATATAAGGTGTATATAAAAATGAAATAATTGTATTTAAAGAAATGTTTTTTCCTATAAGCAGAAAGGGTAAAGTCAGAATATTTCATTTCGTAGTAATATAATGAAATTTAAATGACTTTATAATAGATGTAAATTATATATTTTTTATTGTTTAGTTGAGTGACAATGCTTATATAGAGAAATTTTTGGCCCTGAATCATAATAATTATGTTTTAATCATTTAGGAATTAAATATATTACACTAAACTTTTATGAGATCAGAAACATAAATGCATAATAATATGGATGACTGTTTAAGAAGCACAAATTCAGAAAATGGTCATTGGAATAGAACATGGACCAAATGAATACTAACACTACATCACCTAATCAGATTATATATGATGATGATACAGTCTTTTCTAATAAGGGGAAATATGTTTTCGTAATTTTTCTTCAAAAATAAATATGACAATTTAGATTCACTTACATAGAGTTTTAAATTGCATTCTAGTTTTGTTAATTACATAAAAAAATTTCATATTTTAATATCGTCTAAAAATTATACAAATTATTTATTGAAAATATTGTTTATAGAATAATATATTGGAATATGAACAATAATTCAATAGGATATAAATTAAGAATTTTGATGACTATAAGAATATTTATGATATATAATTTATAAAATCAATAGGTAGTATTTTTTATTTGATTATTTCATATTATGTATTTGTTTATATATTCACCATATATGGATGATTCAATCAAATAAAATGTGATAATAATAAATAGAATCTAAAATAATTATGATATATTTTAAAAAATCTCAACTATGGGTTGTTTTATAAGACTAAAGATGAGTTAGATTTACAGGTCCACATTAATTCTAATGTTGTTGTCCATATATATGATATAAATTCCAAATGAATAGTATAATTTTTCATTGGTAGAGGGTGTGTGGAATAAAATTCATTAGAACAACTATATATCAGTTTTTGTTTCACTAAAAATGAATATGATTCTATATTGCAAGTAATTAAACAAATAATTTGGGTGTATACCCCACTTGAGGATATGAATGTTACTGTTGTGTATGCAATAGTTGTTGTTTGTGAAACTAAATTTTTGTAAATATAACCATGAATCTAGTGAAACATTCAACATAAAAATCTCATAGATATTAAATATCATTTATTTAATGAAAAGGAATATATATTAACATTTCATGTAGAATGTTTTCAATCTAAGGATTGTTAATCTAATATTCCTAAAAACTATATCCTAATTGAGAATTTTTAAATTATGGGGCTATAAATGGCTATGAAACACATTATAGAAAAACATCGAGGAAAGATTATGTGTTTTATAATTTTTTTGTCACAGTAAGTATTATACAAATATGGAGACATATCCATCAATGGGAGAATCCTTATTGGAAAAGAATTATTTTAATTCTTTTTTTGACTAATTGTTGATGGATCACATAAGAATATACTAGAGAAACAACTGAAATAACATCTTTCAGTTGAAACATATTTCAAAAATACATTATGAATCATTTTAATGTTTAAATTAATAATTTTTTTATATACCATATTTTCTAATATTAAATTTGTGTTGATTGGCGATGGTACATTTCATTTTGGAGAATGATACCACCCCTTTAAAATGAATATATTCATTTAATTCTAATAATATATAGAAAATAGATTTTAAAATTTCAGTTTTATTATTTTTGGTGGAGAGGATATATTCTATATGAATATGTTACTAATCAAAATTTTCATATATTAATAAAAAATCCATTTGTAGAGATTTTATTCCAATTGATATTTATATTGTATTTTTTAAATAAATGTAAGTTTATTTAAAAAAAATACAAACAAGAAGAGTTGGATGATGATTCATATAAATGAGTGTGTAGGATGTGATTTAGTGGTTTTGGAGTTAATTTTTAAACATAGTGTTTATAAATAAGTTTTTAGAGTTTAAAAACCTTATTTTCAAGAATAATTCCTAAGGTATTTAAATATTATGTCCAAGTACTATAGATTTTACACTATGGAATGTAAAATATCATAGATAATAAGTAATATCACCATCATTACTCATATGTATAATTTAATGATATTATATATATTACATGTACTTAATGAATATTAATCTCATGATATATATGATCATCTCTGATGTTTGAAAACTTACATAATATTAATTTTAGTTATACATAAGATATAAAATATAGTATTGTCACATAACTAAGATAGTTTTTTAGAAAAAATTACAATCTATGATGGTACATAAAAATAAATAAATATTTCTATTGAATTAGTAAGATCATTCATAGGATTATATAATATAAATAAATCTATTTTGATAAAACAAAAGATTAAAATTTAGTGTTGTTTTGAATCCCTTTAGTGAAATATTTTCATGATGGTTATTGGATAATGTTTTCATTTAATTTTCTATAGGATATGAATACTTCAAGATAATATTTTTCCATAAGTTGAATCATTACCTTGCAATAATATTGTTTCATGATATCATATATGTGAATAGAATAAGATACAAAATTCTTTTTAATAGTTGAATATTAATATACTTCAATGGAATTATATGATGTTTGAGGAGATTTTTGAAATTATTTCTTTTAGAATACTTGTTGTAAGAATTATCATAAGGTAATTTGACAAGTAAAAAATATAGAAATATCATGAATGGTTTAAAATTCAGTGTTAATAGTGGAATTTCTTAATAAATCATTTTTATTAATATTGAGTTCGTTGTATATAATAAAAGATAACTGATGAGAGGAATAAATTAACTTAAAACTATTCTTATAAAACATTTTGAATAATAATACATAAGGATATTTTTTATAATAAAATTAGAATACAAGCGTAATTTTTAACTCAATTGGAGACCTATTATATCTCTTGGGATAATTCATCAAGAAGAATTATTTTAGTATAATAGTTAACATGTGTTTTATTATTCAAAAATGATGATTATAACAATTTAGCGAGTTCATGTTGGTGTAACATGGGATATAAATATAAATTTTGGAAGATAATGAATTAAATAAAATAAGTTTTGAATTATTTTTAAAAACTGTGTGTGAAAATATTATATTACTAATCCCGGAAGGATGATGTTATGTTTTTGAAGAGGAATATTATCTAAAATGGATTCAAACACCTTCTAAATGTTTGTTATCAAATCATGAATTAATAAAAAAAATAGCATGATAATAATATGATATATTATTATAGATGTAAATGGTAATGAGACACTCTTAAATTGACTATAATACTCCCTTTAGAATATCTCATGAGGTATGTTGAACTAATCTACATAATGAACCGTTACAATGAATCATTAAAAAAAATAAATTAAAATTAAATGTTATAGAAATTAACCAATGATTATGTGTAGTTTGTAAATGTAAAAAATAAATATACAACACTAAAATTACATATAATTAATGAAAGGACAATAAAAACCTCATATCCCAACATCAACATGCTATGAAAACTAAAAACCAGTAAGTATATATAATGAATGAGTACCATTAAAATATTACAACAGAGTCTACATATCTTTATTTTTTTGTAGGAAAATAAATTAAAAGAACACCTGATGGACTCTTCCCTCTGATATGTATCACGTAGCCAAAAAAAATAACCCACGGATTTAGGTGGGATTATATAAATCTCCCAAGGTATTCTAGTTCATATCAATAGCTATAGAAAATGTTGGGAGAGATTTCATATAGAGTGAATTATTAATGGATTAATGAAGTACAAAAAACCTTTTATCAAGGTAAATACATCGTAATATTTGTATTGATACACAACCTATACATCATTAATATTTAATCATACCGTACAAAATATACTAATATAAAATGTAGTAAAAAATAATTATAATTACTCATCAAATTAAATTCCACACAAACCACATCATATATAATCATGTATTCACTGATAGATTCTATGTCTAGGAAACTTAATACAAATGTTCAGTATTCATTATAATAATAATATAATGATTTATTTATACTTATAAATTTTAAATCATTCCATATGATATCTCACATTTCATAAACTATTATTATCTTTTGTAGTGGTTATACAATATTCCATATCATATAAAAGCGTATAAAAAGATGTTATAACACTTTCCATTTATTGATATCATAAAATACATTATCCCTTATTCAATCTCCTAAGATATATTGTAAATCCATCATAATTATATAAGATATAGTTCACATCAGCAACAATATCTCACTTTCTATAAAGACACATACTATAACACCCTAGGTAAATAAAGAATATGACATTTTCATATTTATCCATATTTTTTAATAAAATATTAATATTAATTTAAAGGGAATGCTATGCTCGATGGCGTACCCAATACGCAACAACGAGTTTCTTTCAAATCTAACTTGCACTCTAATAATAAAATAATATTATTTTAAATGGTATTTAATGCCTAGACGTTGTAATGGTGGGAATGAATGGAACTAACTAAAAAATGATTATATATAGTTTTTTCAAATATTTTTACTTTTATCCAATAAATTTTAGAGGCTTAAAATGCAAATGAATACAGTTTTAAGGATAAATCTTCTAATATTCTTTAAAAGGTCGATTAACCGCCTTTTGATGGAGAACCCTTTTTAAATATACTTTTTACAATTTTATATGATTTATTTGACAAAATAAAATCCTTCATTAGAATCTGGACATCAAAATTTACTTTGTGTAAATTTTTATTATTTTTCTAATAAAGATCATTTTTAGTGAAAATGTTGCATTTTAATTCAAAACCTCCTTTTAATATAATTTATTTATATGGATAGATTATATTTTTAATTGAGATTAAATTTTATTTAGATTATATTTTTACCATTTAATTAAATGGTGGTCATTGGAATTAATTTCACTTTGAAATTGGACTTAAACTAGTGTTAATATTTTAATAGATATTGTTTCTTAAAAACACGTTATTTGTTTGACAGTGAGAATTAACTATTAAATTAATTAATTCATCTTGTATGTTTTGAATTTTCTAAAATAGAAATAATTTTTGAATTCGGAATATCAAATATATCTTATGGTGAGTTTTTGGTATTTTTCTGAAAAACTTAAATTTTTGATGAATAGTAAAACCACTAAGTGGTAGTTAATGAAACTAATTTTTCGTTTAAATGAATCTTTACCACTTCTATGATTTGATTTTCAAAAATCTGACATACATGGTTTTCATGAGGAAGTAAGATGTGGTTCAATGAGATAAAAATAATTTTTTTGGGTGAATAGTAACTTTTATGTTTTATTATTCTCGATTAAAGGTAATTAGTGTAATTTAAGGTAATGATAATGTTATAATAATATGAAATGACCTTGAAACATGTCCAAACATTATTGGACGATTCATGTCCGACCAAGACAATCCATGGGTAAACTTGGGGACCCCATGGAGCCACTTTGGTTGGAAAATGACATTAATAACTTTTTATTTAAAGTTAAAATTAAAATGTCACAAGCATGTATTGTTTTACTAAAACAATTTTTAAATAGGGTTATACAAGTCATATTTTTCACTATAAATATTCATTAGAAATATAAAAATATTTCCTACATCATGAAAGTTTTTTTATAATTTTTAGACATTAAATAAATAAATTTATTTATGACACAGTGATGATACTGTGATTACCTCATAAATGAACGATTTAAATAAAATGAGAAGATAGGGTGAAATATAAGTCTTCAACTTGTCAAAAACCTATTTAATGGGTGCATTTAGAAAACTTATCACGTTATCCTAGAAATATATCATTTTGGGACCTTTAAAATCCGAAAATAATTTTATAATAAAGTAATAGTTTATAACATTCCAAGAGTGCCCCTCCTCTTCTCTTATAAAAGGCCCCCACCTCTACCACCTTACCCGCACATCTCAAACCTTTGGATCGGCCAAAACCAAACAATTTCATCTCTACACATCTCTATCTTCATCATTGAATCCTCACCTTTGGCATAATGCTCTTGAAAAACCCTTTTGGTTCAAACCAAGAGGAGTTACTCGATTTAAAGGTCATGTCTTCGCTTGTGTTCTTTTGTTTTATTTGGATTCTACAAACCCCTAAACTCATTTTATTCCATTATATTGTAAAAACAACAGTATCTTAAATATATTAGGATGTTTTTATGTGAATTATTTGAGCAAAACGTACACACATCTCCGTCTAATAGTTAAAGAACATACTATTTCGGTGGATGGAAAATTACTGCCTCACGAAACAATGATTGTTCAATCCTCTCTTAACACCATTCATGGTGGCCATTATGATGTCACTTTATTTTATATATGATATATATGGTATTTATGTTTTCAATATAATTCTGTATTTTAAATTTAAAACATTCCTTTATGCTTTTCATGTTGTGAAAATGCGATAATTTCATACGAGGAAGTGTGGACTACCGCCCCCTCAAGTGATGTGACTCGTTCATGCAATACAAGGAATGTATAAAGAATGAAATTAATGAACTTATGTGACAAATAAAACATATATATTATACTTTAATTATAATATATATATCACCCAGTTATTTTTAATTCCATTAATATGACAAATAAATGAAAGTAGTGTTCATGCGTACGTACGGCCTACCGTCTCCATGAACGGTGCATTTCATTTCTTTTTATCTCCAAATGTTATGGAATTGTATAAAATGAATATGTACTGGATATATATGATATATAAATCATTAATAATATTCTATAGATGATTTACTTATAACTACATGGACAACCATTTTCAAACAAGTTCATTTTTGACTCGTGTACCAAACATCGACAAAAATGTCTTATATGAACTCACATTTTAACAAATTATTATAGCATTATAATATGTGATATGAACTGAATAATAATATTTAAAGGAGGAACTTAAGTAATTATAAATTGACCAAAGTTTATTATTCATGAATATAATGAAATGAACAAGACAAGTCGGACTTGAGGTAAGGGATCCTACCTCTCTTTCTTTTTAAGTACTCTCTTTTATGTCATTTATTTTAGGCTCATATTTATTATTTTTGGGGATGTTCTTTTATATTACTAATTCTTTAATTTTTATGTTAATATTATGAGAGACCCTATTTGATCTCAACAATCAATTTTTGGAAGTTTAATGTGGTGGTGATAGGCTACCGAATTTCCATAAGTGGATTTTCATCTCACTTTTTATTCCTGTGAGATTCATGCTACATTTGCCACTATTTCCTTTTGTGTGGTGTATTTACTGCCCATTATTTTACAATTTGTATAATATAATCTCATTTATGGGTATTTAAATCTTCATTTTATGACCCTTCTTTCATGGGGTGTACGTTTCTAAAGTTACCGAAGTCGGTAAGGGAACCTTTCACCCTCCTCTTTTTAAAAAGACTTATTTTGTTATGTCTTTTAAATTTCATCTTCATATGTTGGGATATTTTCTTATATATCCTTGTTGCTGTAAAATTTATTTCCAAGTGATGAGATACCCTTTTTTTCTCATAAAATCATTTTCTGAATTTTAAGGTGACGTTGTTAGGCTCTCGAAAGTTTACAAGGGATCTTCTTAACCCAATTTTGATTTCTTTGGGTTCAACTTGTAATTATAGAATATTTCATCCTATGAATATGTGTGAATGACCTCTGGTTGTTTTACACTTAATATATACTTATATTTGGTGCATTTATATTTTTCACACATAATTATGAGATTGATTTGTCCTTAATTTAAGGATACCTTCTTTATAAGGTATTTCATCTCATTTTTCATTTATATTGAGAATTCGTTGTTGTTATGCACCAATTCACTATTATATGGTGTATATACTATCCTTTGAAATATTATGTCATGAATCCCTTTATTATCATGATATTATAATGTTCTGAATAAATTTTATTACTCAATTATTGTATGCAAGTGTCTCTCATTTTGTTAAAAAACCCTTTAACTAAAATATCATTTTAAATGTTTTAATGATTTAGTCTTAAAAAAATTTCTCATTAATATCCATGTTTTCAAAATGGTTTTAAGGATTTATTTATATGGATATTAATGGGGTAAAATGTTAAAAGCTACAAAGTGGTATGGGACTTCGTCTCAATCTCCTTTAATTGAGGCATATTTTTTTTATACACAACCTTCTTTTATACAGTGTATTAACCCCTTTGACTTTTAAATTTATTCAAAAAGAATCTTTTTTATACGAAGAATTTTACTAAATGAAAAAAGTGAATGTTTTTGTTGTACATATTTGGAGACAACGAATTCTCCACCGCCGTTTCCATTATTGAGTTTTAGCTTTCTCTACAAGAAATAACTTTTTTAAATGAAATATAAATACCATGTTTCACTTTTCATTTATTTTGGTATTGAAAATGGTTTTGATAATGTTTTTATTATATCAATGTGTTATTCATATCTTATGATTGAAATGTGGACATTTTATATTTCCTTTATGCATGTTTTATGTGATACGATTATGTTATGGTTCTTGGGAATTGCTTATGAAGACGGGTGGTTCTGTGATAAACTAAGGGCGGGTGAGCCCGATATAGCTCTCCAATGCATTGGGTAATGCGAAGGAGTTAAACATTAAGGTTTATCTGAAGTGATTTAGGGAATATACTGTGATGGGTATTCCAAACTTAACCATGAGGGTTACTCTTTACGTAAGAATGTTATTAATGCCTCAAGTTACCTTTATGTCTTATTATTTCTATGAGTTATTCATAAATCTTATGATCTCATGAGGTATGTTAACGTGATTATGTTTTATGAGTAATGTATGATTTGATTGATTCTTATTTATTCATGGACTAATGTTTTATTTCCGTATTTTAATAACCCTTACTGATATTTTTATGCTCATCCCAAGTTTTTTTGAAATGTTTTTCACAGGAAATAAAGTTGAATAGGGTCAAGGATGGGATCAAGGAAATGTCAGTCTGTCTATAACAAGGAATTAGACATGACCCTTTTGTTCAAGAGTTTTTATTTTGTGAAAAAATGGAAGCTGAGTAGATGTGTCTACTTTGTAATCTTTGAGATTTAATAGTTATGTCCTAATTCTATAAAACTATAAACCTGAAAAGATCCTCAATGTGAATTATTCATTTAATTAAATAATAAGTAATGTTTAAGGCTGGGTCCTTATAGTTGGTATCATAGTTCGGTTTAGATAACTTTAGAGGTTAGGGTATTCTTTAAGCATAAGTGACATTAACATAATGTCTAGGATTTCATAAAGAGTCATAGTTTTTAGATAAAGTGGATGAGTAAGTATATCATAGTGTTTATCTTCCTAATTAGTACATGATGATTTTTTTGATATACTCACACTGAAATTTTTGGTTTTAGTAAATGGAGGGATCTAGCAGGAACCAAAGTGACAATGGGTTTGAAGGAAACTATGGTGGTTCTCTGATTGAGAGAATGGATGAAATGAGGGATTCAATGAGAAATCTTGTGGTTATTCGAAACCAACTATCAGGAGTCATGATCAACCACTTGAACCTTGGTGAGTTCTCTAATACATCATGTATGAGAGAACCAAATCGACGTGGATGTTCAGGTAATAATTATAAAGGTAACCATTAGGGTTTATATGATTTTACTTTTGAGGTAATTATAGGTTAGTATATGTTATCATGGAATATAAACGACATGAGATAAACATGTGGTTAAATTATGTTATGGTTATTGTTGAATATTTTATTTCTTTTGGGGGAATTTTATAAGAATTAAATTGATTTGGAAAAAGGACAACACGTAGACCGTGTAACAACCTATCGCGTCTGACGAAGCTACGGGAATCGAACCCACAACCAAAGTGTGACTGGTATTTATCACCTAACACTGGACTACGTGAAGTCCCTAGTTAGTTTGACTAATTATTTTTAGTTAGATGATATTATGAGTCTAGAATAAGTTTATTTTGTTTATCTATGTAAATTATTAACCTATCTTGGAGGATATGTGATTAAAATAATTACTTTTCAGTATGAGACTTCAAGAGTAACTGATGTTATTTGGAAATAAATGTTAAGGTTTATCTTGGAAGATGATGTGATTAAATCCTTTAGAGACTTGGTTTTCAGTCTTAGTTTTGATTACTTTGATGAATTTTATGGATAGATTCTAATTGAATGGTCTTTTTTGAACTTTGGGTATTGTTTGACAAATTTTGTAGATTAATAATTGATTTTTTTTATAAAGGATTATCCTTTTTGGGTATTATCTGATCTCATACTAACCTTTTTGGTTTTAGTTTGGGTTAAGGTCTAAAGACATGGGAACTATATAGTTCTCTTTTGTAGATTAGGTGATTCTATAGAAGTTGATTATAGCTCTCTTAATGTGAACAAGTCATTATAAATACTCGTCTTTTAGAGAAAATATGAGTTCGTGTAAGAAATCTAGTAAAAGTGGAAAGTCATCATGACATGTAAGTATGTTTCCTTATGTTTTAGTTAAGCTCATAAATAAATTTCTCAATGAAAAGTAACTTAAAACAAAAATGTTGTATGTTAATTTTTCCTACTAGGGAATCAAATACCGTTTAACCCATCACAAGTTTGTGATTTTATTATAGTTAACATTCTCCTAAAAAAATTTCTATCACTCTCCATCAGAATATGACCCTTTGTTTTCTCCTCCATGTCCATGTCTTCCTTCATGGAATCCTATTATGGGTTAACTCGGGCGACCTTTGTACTTCTAATTCATTATTTTAAAGTGATAGTTTTACTGACTCTTGTTCTGATGTGGTATTTTCCATGAAGTATCCAAGCCCAATTTTAAAATTGCGAGGACACAATTCCCAAAAGGGGGGAAGGATGTAACACCCTAGGTAAATAAAAAATATGAAATTTTCATATTTACCCATATTTTTGAATAAAATATTAATATTACATTAAAGGGAATGCTATGCTCGATGGCGTAGGCAATACTGAACAATGAGTTTCTTTTAAATCTTACATTGTACTCTAATAATAAAATAATATTATTTTAAATGGTATTTAACGCCTAGCCATTATAATGGCGGGAATGAATGGAACTAACTACAAAATGATTATATATGTTTTGTCAAATATTTTTACTTTTATCCAATAAATTTTAGAGGCTTAAAATGCAAATGAATCCAATTTTAAGCATAAATCTTCTAATATTCTTTAAAAGGTCGATTAACCGCCTTTTGATGGAGAACATTTTTAAATATTATTTTGAAAATTTTATATATTTTAATTAAAAAAATAACATCCTTATTTAGAATCTGGGCATCAAAATTTACTTTGTGTAAATTTTTGTTATTTTTCCGATAAAGAACATTTTTAGTGAAAATGTTGCATTCTAATTCAAAATCTCCTTCTAATCTGATTTATTTATATGGATAGATTATATTTTTAATTGATATTAAAGTGTATTTAGAATAAATTTTTACGATTTAATCTAATGGTGGTCATTGGAATTAATTTCACTTTGAAATTGGACTTAAACTACTGTTAATCTTTTAATAGATATTGTTTCTTAAAAACAAGCTATTTGTTTGATAGCGGGAATTAATTATTAAATTGATTAATGAATCTTATATGTTTTTAATTTTTTAAAATATAAATAATTTTTGAATTATAAATATCAAATATATCTTTGGGTGAATTTTTGGTATTTTTCTGAAAAACTTCAATTTTTGATGAATAGTGAAACCACTAAGTGGTAGTTAAAGAAACTGAGTTTTTGCTTAAATGAAACTTTACCTCTTCTGTGATTTGATTTTCAAAAATCCTACATACATGGTTGTCATTAGGAAGTAAAATGTGGTTCAATGAGATTAAAATAATTTTTTGGTGAATAGTAACTTTGAAGTTTTATTATTCTCGATTAAAGGTAATTAGTGTAATTTAAGGTAAAGATAATGTTATAATAATATAAAATGAACTTGACACATGTACTACCCTTATTGGATGATTCATGGCCAACCAAGACAATCCATGGGTCAAATTGGGAGCCCCATGGAGCCACTTTGGTTGGAAAATGACATTAATAACTTTTTATTTAAAGTTAAAATTAAAATTTCACAAACATGTATCGTTTTACTAAAATAATTTTTAAATGGGGTTATACAAGTCATATTTTTCACTATAAATATTAATTATAAAGATAAAAATATTTCCTACATCATGATATTTTTTTATAATTTTTAGACATTAAATAAATTAATTTATTTATGACACCGTGATGATGCAGTGATTACCTCATAAATGAACGATTTAAATAAAATTATAATATAGGGTGAAATCTAAGTCTTACACAGGTCACAAACCTATTGTATGGGTGTATTTCGAACCCTTATCACCTTATCCTCGAAATATATCGCTTTGGGAACTTCAAAATCCGAATAGAATTTTATAATAAAGTAATAGTTTATAACATTCCAAGAGTGCCCCTCCTCTTCTCTTATAAATGGCCCCCACCTCTACCACCTTACCCACACCTCTCAGGCCTTTGGCTTGGCCAAACCCTGATCATTTCATCTCTCCACATCCCTCCCTTAATCATTGAAGACACACCTTTTTCAGAATGCTCTTCAAAAAACCGTTTTGGTTCAAACCAAGAGGAGTTACCCGATTTAAAGGTAATGTCTTCACTTGTGTTATTTTGTTTTATTTTGCTTCTCCAAACCCCTAAAATATTTTTATTCCTTTATTTTGTAACAAAAAATGTATCTTAAATATACTATAATGTTGTTATATGAAGGATTCGAGCTACACTTACACACACCTCCGTCTAAAAGTTAAAGAACATATTGTTTCTGTGGATGGCGAATTACTGCCTCACGAAACTATGATTGTTCAATCTTCTATTAAAACCTTTCATGGTTGACATTATGGTGTCACAATATTTTATATATTATATATATGGTATTTATTTTTTCCATATTCTCTTGTATTTTATATTTAAAATATATCTTTTTGCTTTGCATGTTGTGCAAATGCGATAATTTCATACGAGGAAGTGTGGACTACCGCCCACTCAAGTGATGCGACTCGTTCATGCAAAACATGGAATGTATAAATAATGAAATTAATGAAATTATGTGACCTATATAACATATATATTATACTGTAATTATAATATATATATCTCTCAATTATTTTTAATTCCATTAATATGACAAAGAAATGAAAGTAGCGTTCATGCGTACGTACGGCCTACCGTCTCCATGAACGGTGCATTTCATTTCTTTTTATCTCCAAATGTTATGGAATAGTATAAAATGAATATGTACTGGATATATATGATATTTAAATCATTAATACTATTCTGAAGATTATTTAATTATAACTACATGGACAATCATTTTCAAACAAGTTCATTTTTGACTCATGTACCAAACATCGAAAAAAATGTCTGATATGAACTCACATTATTAACCAATTATTATAACATTATAATATGTGATATGAACTGAATAATAATCTTTGAAGGAGGAAATTAAGCAATTATAAATTGACCAAAGTTTATTATTTAGGAATATAATGAAACAAACAAGACAAGTCGGACTTGAAATAAGAGATCCTACCTCTCTCTTTCTTTTTAAGTACTCTCTTTTATGTAAATTTTTTAAGCTCATATTTATTATGTTTGGGGACGTTATTTTATATTCCTCATTATGTACTTTTTATGTTCATATTATTAGAGACCCTATTTGATCTCAACAATCCATTTTTGGAATTTTTATGTGGCGCCGATAGGCTGCCAAATTTTCATAAGTGGATTTTCATCTCACTTTTTATTCATGTGAGATTCATTATACATTTGACACTATTTCCATTTGTGTGGTGTTTTTAATGCCCATTATTTTACTATTTGTATAATATACTCTCATTTATGGGTATTTAAATCGTCATTTTATGACCCTTCTTTCATGGGGTGTACGTTTCGAAAGTTACCCAAGTCGGTAAGGGATCCTTTCACCCTCCTCTTTTTAAAAATAATTCTTTTGTTATGTCTTTTAAATTACATCTTCATATGTTGGGATATGTTCTTATATATCTTTGTTTCTGTAAAATTTATTTCCAAGTTATGAGATACCCTTTTTTTCTCATCAACTCATTTTCTGAATTTTAAAGTGACGTCGTTAGGCTATCGAAAGTTTACAAGGGAACTTCTAAACCCAATTTCGATTTCTTTGGGTTCAACTTGTAATTATAGAATATTTCATCCTATGTATGTGTTTTAATTAACTATGGTTGTTTTACACTTAATATCAACTTATATAGGGTGTATTTATATATTTCACACATAATTATGAGATTGATTTGTCCTTAATTTAAGGATACCTTCGTTATAAGGGATTTCATCTAATTTTTCATTTCTATTGAGACTTCATTGTTGTTATGCACCAATTCACTCTTATATGGTGTATATACTATCCTTTGGAATATTATATCATTATTACCTCTATTCTCATGATATTATAATGTTCTGATTAAATGTTATTACTCAATTATTGTATTCAAGTGTCTCTAATTTTGTTAAAAACCCTTTAACTAAAATATCGTTTTATATGTTTTAATGATTTTGTCTTAAAAATATTTCTCATTAATATCCATGTTTTCAAAATGGTTTTAAGGATTTATTTATATGGATATTAATGGTTTAAAATGATAAAAGCTACAAAGTGGTATGGGACTTCGTCTCAATCTCCTTTCATTGAGGCATATTTTGTTTTATACACAACATTCTTTTATAAGGTGTATAAACCCCTTTGACTTTTACGTATATTCAAAAGGAATATTTTTTATACAAACCATTTTACTAAATGACAAAAGTGAATGTTTTTATATTACATATGCGGTGATGACTACTTCTCTGCCGCCGTTTCCATTATCGAGTTTCAACTTCCTCTACAAGCTATAACTTTTTTTAAATGAAAAATAAATACCATGTTTCAGTTTTCATTTATTTTGGTATTGAAAAAGGTTTTGATAATGTTTTTATTATATCAATGTGTTATTGATATGTTGTTATTGAAATGTGGAAATGTTATGTTTCCTTTATCCATGTCTTATGTGATATGATTATGTTATGGTTCTTGGTCATTTTTTATGAAGATGGGTGGTTCCGTGATAAACTAAGGGCGGGTGAGCCCGATATAGCTCTCCAATGCATTGGGTAACGTGAAGGAGTTAAATGTTAAGGTTTCTCTGAAGAGATTTTAGTAATATACTGTGATGGGTATTCCAAACGTAACCATGAGGGTTACTCCCTTCGTAATAATGTTATGAATGACTCAAGCTACCTTTATGTCTTATGATTTCTATGAGTTATTCATAAATCTTATGATTTCATGAGGTATGTTAACGTGGTTATGTTTTATGATTAATGTATGATTTCATTGATTCTTATGTATACATGGGATAATGTTTTATTTCCGTATTTTTATAACCCTTACTATGATTTTTATGCTCATCCCATGTTTTTTTGAAATGTTTTTCACAGGACATAAAGTTGAATAGGGTCGTGGATGGGATCAAGGAAATGTCAGGATGTCTAAAACAAGGAACTATACATGAGTCTTTTTTTCAAGAGTTTTTATTTTGTGAAAAAAATGGAAGATGAGTAGATGTGTATACTTAGTAATCTTTGAGATGTAATAGTTATGTCCTAATTCTATAAAACTCTAAACCTGGAAAGATCCTCAATGTTAATTATTCATTTAATTCAATAATAAGTAATGTTTAAGGTCGGGTCATTATACATAGACTCTATACCATTTAACCATATGTTATGTATTATACAATAACCTATTAATCCATATTCAAATCACATATTAGATGTTTCTAAAAAAATTATAATATTATCAATAACATTTTTTCTTTATCTCCTCATATTCATTCCCTTATAAAAATCTAACCAAAACTCTATTTCGACAAATTCCAAAACAATTTTTCTAAAAAGATACCTGTGGTTTTTAAAACAAAACACCCATTAATTAAGAAAAAATTTCATATGAAATGAGTCATTATTTATTTGGTAAACAATATGAAAATATGAAATCATATATGTGATAAATATAATCCTCTAAAAAATAATTAGTGATACTCGAGCTACAAAGTGATAATGATTGGTCATCATCAAACTCATGTATCTAAAAAATTATATTCATGTACTGTGTCATATAACTGAATTAGTTTTCATATGATCTATTTTTCTACTACATTATATTACCAATAGACATGGAGTATGTCAACCCATTATATATAATCATATAGATTTTATTTTTTGAGTATAGACTAACTAGGTAGAAAAATACATCACATGGAACTCATGTAATTATTCTGGAATATATTATACCACTAAACCCAGTAGATAATATCATAATATTTATTATCTAGTAACATGTGTATACTATATTAGTATATCATAAATGACGATGTAGATTCCATAAGACTGTTATGATAAGAAATCTATAATTTGTTAGGCCTCAACCTATGACATGATTAGTAACATATTTAAGCATCCATGGTTTTGGTAATATGAGAGGAATGAATAATATGGGAATAAATGTTTTGATATTATCTTTCTAGGTTTCATTATAACATTAGGTAAAAATGAATTTCATATATGAATCATACACTCCGTGTATAACTATAAAAAATTTCATGAAACTCCAAATGGAATACAAGGAGATTCATACATCAATGAAAATTGTAGTTATTACTAATGTGAATATTTTATATATCAATTTAAAATCCTACCCATGATAACCTTGTCATTTCATCAAATCCTATAATTTTATATGATGTTCATTTTTTAGGGATAACAAAATAACAGATATTTAGAGGTTAATTATCATTTCACTTCATGCAATATATTCATCCAATGTTAAATTAACGGGGAATTTTATTTTTTTTATATAATGATACATATTATATTTTCAATTTTCATAAAAAATTGTTAAAACCCAAAAATATCAATTATTTTGGAATAATTTAACAAATAATATGTTAAACCATGACACTAATCATCCACATTTGTTCATTATATTTTAGTCTAACCTTTATTCAATTACTTTCAATTGTGTTTTTAGAGAAAAAAAATATGTTTCCTGGGCTAATAAAAAATGGAACATGGTTGGTGCATGGTTCAGAAAAATAATTTTCAAGCTTAGTATAACCCATGCCACCCAAAATGCAATATTTTATAGAGATTCTGGTTGGGACCATATGTGTCCAACCCTTCCATGCTAATAGTGTGGACTAGATTGTAACATTATCCATGGAATATGGCTAGGAGCATTGGAATGAACGCCCCTAGTAAAACCATGTGGCCCATAATGGATCTTATATAGCAGTATCATATTGTTTGCACACAAATGATTAGATATTTCATCCTACATAGAGTTTAAAAATAAAAAAAATAGTTTAAAAAATAATTTTAATATTATTTTTATTATTGTTAATAGTTTTATTAAATAATCAATAAATTTATTATTACTTATAATATATTATTATTAATGGTATTATTATATTTCTTATCATTTCATCGCCCTCCCACTTATCTTATCTCCACCGCAAGATACCCAAACCTATGATGTCTCTTTGTTGTATGCCTCATCTTATTCCTCCCTATCCAACGTGTCATTTTTTCTTTCCAAATTTTAACCCTTTATTTATGGTTATTATACCATATCCACATATTCATTCTTCTTTATCAATTTAATTGTTTTATTTTTCTTCATGTGGTGACATTCCTAGGTCAAACCATATATTGATTTTGGGTTTTTCATATATTTGATTCTTGATTTATACTGTTCTCGGGTCCTGTAGGGCCATTTCATTCGAGGAACATTTAATGAAGGGTGTTTACTAAATAGTTTGGTAAATGATTCATTGAATTTAATAAATTTGTATAATTTTAGTTAGGTTTATTTTAATTTGTGGGTTACTAATATATTTCTTGTGTACCTTAGACCCAAATAGTTTAGCTTTGGACCATCATTTTTATGAAAACATCCATGTTTATATACAGGTAATAATATATATATATATATATATCCTCTATGTACATATTCCCTCATGTAAAGGGGGATATGTTAATTGGGCCTAAGAATATATATATATATATATATATATTATGGTGTTTATACAGGTAAGTGAAAATCATATTCTGTTTTCCATCATCGGTGGTGACACTTTATGATGAAGGTTCTCTATATCCAAGACTTTAATTTAGAAACAATAATTGATTTATCATTTTATTGTGGTTTTTATGGAATTATCAATTTTTTAGAGTGTTGAAATGAAATTTTAGTAACGAAACAAGACACTTTTATACTTCCAAGATTTATTATCCTTTATCCATGGGTTTTCTATGATGGATAATGTTTAACGAAATGTGTTTTGAAATATGAAGAAAAAAAGTACTTGATTTTACTTATATAATATTTATATATGTTTTTTTGAAATAATAATAATTTTTTGACCCTTCATCGATTTTATTTCCATAAAAATATTTATGGCATTTCATTTTTCTAAATCAATTCCAAATATAGGTTTCAAATGATTTTTTTTTAAAATACAAGGGCCAGTTAATACCTTTGAATGTTTTCATGAACCAAGGGAGCCTCAATGTATACTCTCAATTTTTGGGAGAATTATCTTGTATAGTTATAGGAGTTGATCCATAGCATGTGTGGTGGGATTCCTTGTGTTCATGTTTGCTTCCTCGAATCGCCCATTATCTATAGCTAGGGTAACGTTGCAATTATAGTGAGAGTGTATATGCAGTTTCCATTTTGTCCACAATATATTGACCAGATCCCAAGAGAGTATACATGTATATTGTGCCACTTGTGAGGATAAATGAGAGTACACATGTAGGTAATTGAAATTGGATGACATTTATTGGTCGGTATATGGATTTTGAACATTCTTTATCTTGGTTATTTTAACATGGTGTGTAGGTTTATCCCATGATACTTGATTCATTTGTTTCCTAATTTCCAATATTTTTTGATGTTTTAGAAAAAATCAATTCAACTATTTTTAATCCATTGGTAGTCCTTATTTCATAACATATTTATAAGCATTATTATATTCCAATATTTTTTTATAACTAAAGAATTTACATCAACGCGTGTTTTTAATTTTATGTTATTTATCAGAAATCATTTAATCCTATGGAATCAGTTTTCCAAAAAGTATATGAAAATAAATATTTTTATATTTTACCCTTGTTAGTTTTTTTAAAAGTAATTTATTTTTTAGATATATAGTTTCTCAAAGTATCATGAAACTGTATTTTATTTAAAATTAAGTCAAAGGGCATGTGACTCCTATTAAAATCGTTAAAATAATCCTCGATTATAATTCTGACATTATCTATTTAAATTTCATGCTCATCTATTTTATTATATCCCTAATCATGTCAATTGTTCCTTTAATTGAGGTGATCCATGTGGAAAATTTATAATTTTTTTTTATCATTTTAGTTTTAATTTATTCAGGCTATTAATGTATTTTATTCTTGTTTTTTATATATTTTTACAATTATTTAATAAGATAATTCATTCTAAATTTATTATATATAATACATGAGCCTAGATTCTACCCTTATAGGATTAGGAATGCTTCTCAAGCCTTTTTTTCATACTGTGTTGTGAGTATGGTTTGGGGATGACCTATATTGGTTTATGACAAACGGTATCCTTAGATTATCCCTTTCTTTTCGGGTACTTTTAGTATTCCATATTATAGATTTTTATAATCCAAGTAGTCAATCATGGGGAGGTTCCTGGTCACCATATATTCAGAAGTATGATTGAATGTGAAGTGTGGTCCCATATGGGGATGCATCAAAATAAGATCATTAATCTCAAGGTGGTTGAAGTTTCTGATTTTTGTTTGTGTTTTATATTTCTCCTAAGAATTGGATGTTCATATTAGTAATGTTAAATTGTGTGTGTGGTTATTTTTCATGGTGTATAAATCCTTGTGCATGCCCTGAATCTTCATTAGATAACCTCAATGGTGCTCACCTAGTCGGTGTGTGGCTTAAAAACCATGGATCCAAGCCATATGGAGTTGTTTTTTTATTTAGAATTTCAATTTCCAATACTATTTCCATTTTATATTATGATAGAATCATTTTTAAAAATGGATTTCTCAATGGAATAATTTTTTCCATTTTTAAAATTATATGAGTTGTTTTGGGAACAAAATTTGTCCTATATATGGAATGAGTGTGCAAAAATTATTGACCATTTTTGGAATGTTTATAGAAAATTTTAATTAAAGATTATTTGGAAAATATTAGTTTATTTTTTAAAAAATTATATTGTTTACTCATTAAAATTTAATTTTTTATATTTGAATATCTTTTTTGGAATGATTTTTTTCTATTTAGACCATTGTATTCATATATATTCTCAAATGTGTTGTTGTAAGAATGTCGTAAAAAGACGGTTGTCAGTATTTTTATAGGCGTTATTGATCTTATACAGATGTGAATATATGAGAAATTATGGAAAACCCATGGTACCTTCCAAAAAATTATGTTTTTTATTTAAAAAGGTGTTTTTGAAATTAAATCCTGATTTGAATGTTTTCATAAGTTAGTGAATATTTTTCCAGTGTTTTATTTTCATGTATCGATTTATCATTAATGGGATTTTTTTAGTGTTGGAAATGATTCATGGATAATTTTCTAAGTTGGTTTGTTAAAATATGATTGAGATGTGGAGATTTTATTTATGATGCACATACGTTTGGTTCTGTGATTCATGTTCTTTGGGTATTCCACATAAATGTATTAGTAAAATGAGTAGATGCATGATCTCAGGGGTGGATTATATAACAACCATTTTAATTTTTTCTCATTAATCCATGATTTATTACCTAAAATTACACTTAATACAAAATTAAAGATCATGACGTAAATTGAATTTTTTAATTAGGTACATAATATTACATTTTGTATATATTATACAAAAAAATTATTGAAATATTGCTTAATATGCTTTAAAAGATTACATAGATTTTTTAACACAACACTGGATATCTTAGGGACAAAAAAATAATTGTGTGAGATGAAAATACTGGTAATCAAATAAAAATGTCATATGATAAAGATAATAATACATGTTATGAAATAAAAATATTTATTATGCATAACAAGAGTTGGAATCATAAAAAAATATAATGAGAGAATATATAACATGATAATCATATCATGGGAAATGTGAAGACAACCTGAAACACTGAATCATAAATATAGGTTAAGGATATTGTATAATGAAAAAATTGGTGAGAAATTACCATAAAATAATTAGGATCTCACCTAGTCCAAAGGTTATATATCATGATACTAAACAATACCAAATTCTTTGAAGTGATATTTGGGACCACACCTCATGTTCAATTTTTTATCATGATTAAGTGTTCCACATATATTATTAATCATGGAATAATTAATCTTGATAATTTACTCCACGATCAAGGAGTTTTTAATAAATATGTGAATGTCCCCAATCAAAATTTAAAGGTTTTAAAATGTGAACACCCATCATTGGAAATGGGTGTCGTATTCACAACACAATTATTTTTCAATGGAAAATAGCATTATTACTTTTTCAGCATAATGGATACACATAAAGATTCATAATAATGGGTTTTTGAGAAATAAAGAGGTCTCCCATTACATAGAAAATAATGGGATGTAATAGGGACATGGAAAACATATCCCAAAATTAATAATTTTGAAATCGAAGGCATAAGGTAAGTAAGACACAAGAATGAGAAAATAAATCATAGCTATTCTTTGGCATGGTAATGGGATAACATAAAGGATCACATGAGACTTAATGAGATATAGGGAGATCCATTAATTTGTTAATAGTAATAGGGATATATAATAATATATCCCAACATGAAAAATGTTAATTAAAATGAACAAAAAAATGTGCAAGAGAAAACCGGAGAGAGGGAGATCCTTTACAATATACTGGTATAATAAATGGGGTATATAAAGGATCATAGAAGGATTAATGAGAGTGATGGGAAGATATAATTATTTATAAATATATTTTACTCTATTTTTTATATTTATGAACATATACCCTCATAATAAAAAGTAAACTTACAATCATAACAAAAATAATTTCTTTATAAAAAGAGGATTATCGAAGATTCCCTTACAGAATTTCGGCATAATAATAGATTAGGTAATGATAAAAACATGTGAGGATAAATTATATATCATTAACATGAAATCAATTTTATAGTTATTTATTTATTATAAATGAATTAAAATACTACAAATTAAATGTAAGAAGACTAATTTCATTGAATTTTATAGAATTGAAAGGCGAAGAGGGAGGTGAGGATACCTTACATAAGTGTGTGACTCAAAATTTTTGGTAAGGGGTTCTTGGTATATTGGGGAAACAATAATAGGATAGTAGTGACTGCATGGAAGGGTATGAACGAGTTCCATGGAATTTTAGTTAATAGAAATGGGATAATAAGTAGGATTGTAATTGAAATAAAATGGATTTCATTATTGTTTATGTTTTGTATAGTACATATTATAATATCCAAAACCAAAAACCATCCCATTGGTTTTGACCATGACTTAATAAAATTATTAATGGATTCTAATATTTTATATGTCCAAGGGCCTATATTTTTTAAAAAATTATTTTTCTTATGTCATGGTGAGTCAGCCTTTTAATCAAATAATTTTAAAAAAATAAAATATATTATATGTTTTATAGGATTCCAAATGGATCTATAAGATATAAAATTTAAATATAAAATCACCTAATTTTCATTTTAAAAAATATATTTTTTCTAGTATATCATTTATTTTAATTGTTACATCACTTTTTGGACATATGATGTGATATTACACAGTAAATACTGATATGGTAATTAAATCTTACTAGAAAATTTAACTATCTCATAAAATTAAGAAAAATTAACCATTGAATAATTTAAAAATTATGCTTCCAATAATAATAAAAATTTTAACTAAATAAATTTATAAATATATGAATTTCTAATTGTAAAATAATAATCAACATTTGTAGAGAAATTTGGGGTTTTTAAAAAAAATTGTTTTCAAACCCTTTTAAAAAAATTCATTTGACTTCATAAATTTCGAATCCATTTTTAAAAAATTCTATTTAAAGCTGTATAAGAATTTAATATAATTATAAAACCCCCATTCATGATGAAAATATGTTTTTAAAAAAATAAATTTTTTATTGAGTAATGATTTCACTTTAACTATATAAATAATAATCTTACTTATATAAAATTTAATTCATAAGTATAACCATATATCTATATAATTTATTTTAGATCATTTAAAATTCAGGGTTATTTTAATTAATGAAAATTGATATTTATTATTAATTTTAAAAAGTTTTAAAAAAACCATTTTAAATCCTATAAATTAACATTTACTGAACTCTAGTTTAAATATTATTAAAATATATTTAATTTAATTGAATAGAAATAAAGAACAATTATATTCCATTTAATGGAAATTAAATAGATCATTCCTTAATTTATCAAAATAATTTAAAATTTTACATAAAAGTGGTATTTTTAACAATTCTATAAAAAAACCATAATTTCATAAAAATATCACTATCTTTACCCCAAGTGAATTCTATTATACTATTACTAAAAAAATAATTTTTTTATGAAATAAATAATATAAATGTACATGAAAATAATTATCATATTGATAAAATGAAATAAAATCATTTTTTATGAAAACAAATTTTGTGGAATGAAAATACATTTCCAAAAATGATTGATTATTTACTAATAATTTATCAATATATATAGGAAAAAAACACACAGATATATATATATATAATAAATTGTTTGATCATATTTATACCAATATATTAAATAGAAAGGTGAAATTTTTCATATTTAAATAATTATTATTTGTTTGGATTAAGTGTGGTTTATCATGTATGATGTTCAACATATTTCTCTCTTTTAGAAACCTAAGGTAATAAATTTCATGGTTGTCTAAGTGATGTTTTATTTTTGGAATTTGTTTTGGTCATCATTTAGTGGGTTTATTATCTAAAAATTTATGATTTTTATATGTTTAAGTATATTATAAATATGTGATCCTATAGGTATTCATATTGTAGACTCAACCAGGACTCAAAATAGAAGGGTGGAGATGATTCCTTTCAAAACATTGATCCACATCTAGGCATTCTTCGGTAGTTTTCATATTTCATCAATTGAAATAAAGGAGATTCATATTTCAATAGAGAGATTATGAGTAATTTTATATTTTTTGTGGCTGATTCATTATCCTGAAGTGGGTTTATTAAAACTCACTACCTAAAGAAGAATTTTTGGTCAAGGATAAACAAATCTGAAATTTGGAATAGTAGATGAATCAAGATATGAGGGCAATATAAATAGGACATGGTGTGATGATTTTCACATTGTGTAGGTGGTTATAGGTGTAACACCCCAAGGTTTTCAAAAAATAAATTGAAATGATTTAAATTTTTATTAATGTAGATATTTATAAGTTGTATTTAAACATAATTTTACTACTTCTATATTTTTAATTTTGAAAAATCGGCATCTTCAATTGTGTTCAGTATGTTATTTGGTGTCTATTGGAACAAACTAGTTTTTTGGTGAATATTAATATACCCTTATAAATTGTAATTGAAATAGTAATATTAATAATAATATGACCCTAATTAATAGAAAATTGCCTTATGATTTTATTTTATTAAGGCTTTAAGATAATGACATCATGATTAATTTTTAAATGTGATATAAAAGCAATTATAGTTTTAAAATTATTAATTTATGAATTAAGTATGATTTTATTAAAAATTAAATTAAAATTATTTATAAAATTATTTTAAAAAAATGTACTCCATTTGATAATTATAAACATCAATAAATGGTTAGGGTGAATTTTGGGATTTTTCTGAAACAATTGATTTTTCAGTGAATAGTAAAAAATACAATTTTGAGTTTCGCTGTGTTCATGACATCATTAATGATGCAATAATGATGTAATAATAATGTAATAAATTTGGTAGACTTGTGTGAAATAAAATTATTTATGAGGTTTCCCATATGATTTATAACATGGTAAATACCATGTTCAAGCCCATGGTTTTGCAAATACCACTAATGAGGTGTCCCTCAGAAATTATTAAAATAATCCCACACTTTTGCTATAAATACCAACCCATTCCTTCATTAACGTCATTCCAAATTCTCATCAATGATGATTTGGCCACCATACCTCCCTATTAGTCCTCCAAAGGATTCAACATGCCCCCAAGGTCTTAACCTACATGTTCTAGGAGTTTCTATACAAGGTAAGAAAAATCTCAATTTCTTTCATTTTTTCATTCAAGTTCTCTTTTTTGTGGAATAACATTCATGTTTCTATACAATGTTCATATTTTCCATCATATTATTGATCAATTATTTTTTATGATTAATTTATTTATGCGTGAACTATGTCCCCTCTATTTTTAAAGTTTTCTAAAACCATGTTACATAGCTATTAGGCTGCATAATTTTTGTAAGGGATTTCTCAATAATTCTTTTAGTTTGAGTTCATATCTGTTTTTATTCATTCTTCATATCTTATTACACATGAGGAATGAAATATCCATAAATCATGTATATTCTGGATTTTCTTATTTTAATGGAAAAATTCATCATCATTCTTCTTCTCCTCTCCCACTTATTCAAGGAATAAACACATTGTACGTGATGTGTCAAATTACCGACATCAAGGATGCTGTGATTATAATTTTCATTAACTATATCAAGTAAGGCCATGAAACCGTTTTTATTGTTAAACCATGTTATATTATATGTATTATGACTCATCAATTGTTCTTGAATTATTTTTTTACTCATGGTTTTAATTTATAATACTAAATTTGGTTATTATTATCAAAGAACCACTAAAATTACCTAAATGAACATCATTAATGTTTTAACTTATGAATAATCATCATATGAAACATCAAAATGATTAATGGTTTAAATTATTGTACTGTAAATATGTAAATAACTTTCCATTCAGATCATGGAGTTTCACATCCAATCGACAAGATCATGCATCATGAACCGATCATGAAATTCATGTAAAGAAATTACACAAGGCAGTTCAAGGAACATAATACAATCATTTAAGGGGTAAAATGAGGATATTATATGATCATGTAAGAAGTTATAAAAACTAAAATATTTCCTTAAAATACTAATAAAACTCTTTTAACAATTATAGTGGAATTTTAAACAAATTTTTATGTAAGACAACTCTGAGGTAAGGGAATTCTTAACCCGATTTCCATTCTTTGGGTTAACAATCTACTTCATTATTTATGGGGAATTAAAATTGATTTTGTGATGGTTTTAGCATAAATTATGTTGAATTATGTATAATTATAGTGTATATATATATTACAACCACTCTATTAAGTCTTTCATCAATTGTATGATATTTATAAGGGGTTTTCTTTTAAAATCATCTTTTAAAATTATGTTTTACAAAATTTGAAATTAAAGTTTTTATACTAATATTCATGTAGTATGATTATATTTTGGTTCTTGGGAAATGTTTATGATGAAGGTTAGGAACTATATTTCCCTCCAATTCCTTAGGTATGTGTATGCTGAAGGTCAGTAGTATGGTTACTCCACATGCAATTGTAATGGTTACACAAATAGTAAGGTAGCTGTGAGGGTTACATGTTATAAGGTAGTTAAGAGGGTTACAATATTATGTGAGTAATTCCCAAATATACCATTACGGTTAAACATATGATATTATTTATTGTGTAAATATCACATTTCAAAATGTATGTATATATTTATATAGGTGATATTATGTACTTTTGAATGTGATTTCATACCTTACAAGTATTAATGGACTAATGTGTTTTTTCCTTATTTTTATATCCCTTACTAATTTTTTGTGAACATCCCGAGATTAAAATGATCTTTATAGGTTAATGGATATGTAATAAAAAGATTGAAACCATCTTAAATGTTGACAAATTGTCTCAGAATCACGTTTTATGTCTTAATGTTTTATATTATGAAAAAAGTGGAAACTATTTTTATGGAATCAACTTTGTAACAATGTGTAATGTTATGAATGTATTATGTCCCAATTTTCTAAAGATCTAAACTTGAAAATATCTTCAATGTAAAAGGAAATGTTTTCTAGAATAAATTCAATATTATGTATGTAATAAGGCCAGGTCCTTATAGTTGGTATCATCTGATGGTTTAGATACCTTTAGGGGTTAGTATGATGTTAAAAGAATAAACTAAATGATTTTTACTATATGATTAATTTGAAATATTGTTGTATTTAATATTACCATGTTGCCTTGTCTACGATATGTTTGTTCCGAATGGTTGTCCACAGAAGGAACAGGGAAGTTGAAGAGGGGAGGCACTATCCCGAAATGGAAGGGATTGGAATTGAGTAGTTTGTTACAGTAATGGCTCACCTAACACAAGAAATTAATTGTGGTGGAATTAATCCAAGTAAACTACCAAAGGTGCTACAATGGAACATGACAATAGTGGAAAATTTTATGACACAACACCCTCCTGCTTTCAATGGATCTTTTGACCTAGTAGTAGCTATATATGGATAAAATACCTTGAAAAGGTATTTGATGTAATGGTGTTTTCAGATAATCAAAAGGTGTGTCTTGAAATTTATCATTTTGAAGGTGAAGATGATCAGTGGTGTTAAATGGTAAATAATATTATAGATATAGAGGATATTTAGGCCTTTAAATTGGATGAATTGGAAAGTATTTTCCATGAAAAATATTTTTCTAATGTGGTAGGACTTAGGATGGAGGAGAAATTCATTGAATTGAAGAAAAAAGTGGAAGATTCAGTGGTTGTGTATGAAGAAAACATCACCCGACTTTGCGATGTATGCCTGAAATCTTATTATGGATCTTGATAGTAAACTCAACCACTTTTACTCAATATTGAAGCCAAAGAATCGAAGGGCTTTAGACTCCTGTTAATTCAAAAGTTATGAGAAACATGTCTGATGGGTTGAGATGGTATAGATGGAGTGTTCTAATGATCATGTGCATTTTGGGAACATGGAGAAGAAGAATTCTAGCTGGAAAGCGATGGGTAAGAATCAACCAAAGAAATCTGATGGTAAGAAAATCCAGTTTCTTATTTATGAAATGTGTGGCAAGAAACACCCTAGGGAATGTCTTATAAAAATTGGGATGTGTTTGAAATGTCTTATGTTTTGAAATGTGGCCTGAGATTGCAATGAAAATGATCATAAGAATAATCTTGATAAAAAATAGTAATGTGTTTTAAATGTGGTGAGATAGGTCATTATGGAAATGCCTTCCCAAAGAGATATCTGAATGATGCAATGAATCCAGGATATAAGTAGAAAGGTGTAGTGAGATCCTTTGAAACTATGTCAGCAAATGTCAAGCTGTCCAATGATGTAGTATCAGGTAGATTGTTTGTTCACTCAGATTTTTC
The DNA here is from genome assembly GCA_963277665.1 of Viscum album. Taxonomy (NCBI): domain Eukaryota; kingdom Viridiplantae; phylum Streptophyta; class Magnoliopsida; order Santalales; family Viscaceae; genus Viscum; species Viscum album. The sequence continues at coordinate 1,226,780,019 of OY728159.1, forward strand.
AAATGCTTTGTTTGACATAGGTTATGAACATTCCTTCATCTCTAAGAAATTTTTGGGTAAATTAAAAATATAACCTCAACAAATGTGACCTGAACATGTTTTTAAAACACTAGGGTAAAATATTATAGAAAATATGAATTATAATAATCTTTCTATTATGGTCTGTGGAAAGCCTTTATTGGAAAACCTTGTTGTTTTACCCTTAGTCGAGTTTGATATTTTTCTATGGATGGATTGGATTTCTATTTATCCTGATAAGATTCACTATAGAACTAAATAATTTGTTTTTCATAAAGGGGTTTTATTTGTATAAAATAAATAACCCATACAATTGATTACATATCAGGATGCTGAGAAAATAATATAATATGGATGTGAAAGTTATCTAGCTCATATTGTTGAAAATAATGGAACTGTTCAGATTGATGATGTTCTTGTGGTAAATGAATACCTTGATGTTTATCCGGATGAGTTACATGGTGTCATTCCTATTGTGGTAGTATAATTCACAATTGACTTTGTTCCTGATGCTATGCCAATTTCGAAGAACCCCCATATCGTATATATCAAATATAACTTCTTGAATTGAAAATTCAGTTTCAGGATTTTCTTGATAAATGATTCATTAGTCCTAGAAATTCACCATGGCGAGCCCCTATTTTGTTTGTTAAAAATAATGATGGTTATATTAGACTTTTTATTGATTATATAGCGTTTAATAGCATCACTTTTATGAAAAAGAATCGTTTTCCTCACATTAATGACTTGTTTGATCAGCTCCAGGGATCTAATTACTTTTCTAAGATTGACTTGAGATCTGGATACCATCAGCTGAAGGTAATAGGTGATAACATCCCAGAAATATCCTTTTGTACTAGATATGGGCATTAAGAATTTGTTGTTATACCATTTGGGATAAATAATTCACTAGATGTATTCATGAATCTTGTGAATATAGTATTTCAAGGGTTCTTGGAAATGTTTGTGGTTGTGTTTATTAAGGACCTTCAGGTATTTTTAAAAAATAAAGAGGAGCATGAAAACATCTAAGGATTGTTCTATAAACATTAAAATAAAATAAAATGTATGGAAAATTATGTATGTGTGATTTTTGGTAGCAACATATTACTTTTCTTGGGAACATTGTCAATAAAGATGTAATAATAGTTTATCCATCTAAAAAAAGTGTGGTTGATGAATGGCCAAGACCTAAAAATGTTAGAGAGATTCGTAGTTTTCTTTGATTATATGGTTGTTACTAACAATTTGTTAAGAATATTGCATTATTATCTTTCCCAATAACTAATGTTGCTCGAAAAGTGGATAAATTTGTTTGGATAGATTAATGAGATGTTTGTTTTTAAGAAATGATGAAGATATTGGTGAATGCTCTAGTTTTGGCCTTGCTTTCCTAAAATGGTGAGTTTGTCATCAACAGTGATGCTTCATTGAATGGACATGGTTTTGTTTTGATTCATAATAATCAGTTAATTTCTTATGATTCAAGACAACATAATCCCCATGAGTTTAATTATCCCACATACGATATGTAATTTGGAGATATGGTTTTTTCTTTGAAAATTTGGAGGCATCATTTACCAGGATCCAAATGTCAAATATATATTGACCATATATGTTTGAAGTATACATTCTCTCAGAATGAATTAAACATAAGGCAGAGGAGACAGCTAGAACTGATAAAGGATTATGATTTCATGGTCATTTAACATCCTAGAAAAGCTAACAATGTGGCAGATTGCTTGAGTCAAAAACATCATGCATCATTAACCATGTTACATTTGGAATAAGATATCTTTAATAATGGTTTGATAAATTATTATAACACCCTAGTTAAATAAATAATATGACATTTTTATATTCATGCCTATTTGTGAATAAAATGTTAATATTAATTTAATGTGAACGATATTCTCGATGGCTTACCCAATACGCAACAACGAGCACTACTAGAAAACTAACCTATACCAATGGTTTGGAACCGTTGGTATAGGCCTCGAAACTGTTGGTATATCCTATACCAATGGTTTGGAGAACCATAGGCAAGTAAGCCGTTGGGATAGGTATATACCAACGGTTTTTGGAAAACCATTGGTATATACCTATACCAATGGTTTTGAAAACCGTTGGTGTAAGTAATATGAAAATCTATACCAACGGTTCCTTAAAACTGTTGGTATATGTATTTCCAAAAAAACATTCGCTGGGATTTGATCCCAGGACCTCTGGTTTATCATTGAACGACCTAACCACTAACCTAACTTGAATTTTTTTAACATAATTTCATAAATATATATATGTATTATCATAATTATTTTAAATTTTTATTTATAGAATGTTCTGGTTAAGAGGATCCGATAAAAAATCAAAGGACCTATACCAACGGTTGTCAAAACCGTTGGTATAGGTCTATACTAACGGTTTTCAAAACCATTGGTATAGGTCCCGGGAATTTAGGAAGGGATGTTGAAATATTAGGGACCCTTCCTAACAGTTTGGCCAAACCTTTGGGAAAAGTGGCCACAAATTGGACCTTTCCCAACGGTTTTGGCCAAACCATTGGGAGAGGGTAGGCTTTCCCAACGGTTTAGCCAAAACCGTTGGGAAAAGTGGCCACAAATTGGACCTTTCCCAATGGTTTTTCCAAACCATTGGGAAATCCTATCCTTTCCCAACGGTTTGGCAAAACCGTTGGGAAAAGTGGCCACAAAGTGGACTTTTCCCAACGGTTTGGCCAAACCGTTGGGAAAGCCTACCCTTTCCAAACGGTTTTGGAAAACCATTGGGAAAAGTGGCCACAAAGTGGGATTTCCCAACTGTTTGGCCAAACCATTGGGAAAGTGGGTATAGAAGTGTTGTGAAAGGTCACATTTCTAGTAGTGGAGTTCCTTTGAAATCTTACATTGCAGTCTAATAATAAAATAATTTTATTTAAAATGGTAGTTAACACCTTGTCATTGTAATGATGGGAATGAACAGAACTAAATACAAAATGATTATATATATTTTTCAAATATTTTTACTTTTTACAATAAATGTTAGAGGATTAAAAATGCGAATGAATCCACATTTTAAGCGTAAACATTCTAATATTCTTTAAAAGGTCGATTAACCGCCTTTTGATGGCAAACCTCTTTTAAATCCACTTTTTTAAAATTTTAAGTGTTATGTTTGACAAAATAAAATTCTTCTTTAGAATCGGGACAACAAAATTTACTTTGTGTAAATTTTTGGTATTTGTTCGATAAAGTTCATTTTTTAATGAATAGTGAAAAATGATGTATTTTAATTCAAAACCACTTTTTAATCTAATTTATTTATATGATTAGATTATCTTTTTAATTGGTTTTAAAGTTAAATTAGAATATAATTTTTCCATTTCATCCAATGGTGGTCATTGTAATTAATATCACTTTGAGATTGGATATAAACAAGTTTCAATCTTTTGATAGATATTGTTTCTTAAAAACACGCTATTTGACTTGACAGTGGAATTTAATTATAAAATTAATTAATGATTTTTCTATGTTATCAATTTGGTAAAAAATACATCATTTTCTAATTTGGAATATCAAATATATCATAGGGTAAATTTTTGGTATTTTTCTGAAAAACCTTAATTTTTTATGAATAGTGAAACCACAGTGGTAGTTACAAAAACTGATTTTTAGTTTAAATGGAACTTTACCACTTCTGTGATTTAAATTTCAAAAATCAAATATAAATTATTTTCATTATTAAGTAAAATTTGGTTCAATGGGATGAAAATAATTTTTGATGAAAAGTAAGTTTTAAGTTTTATTAATCGCGATTAAAGGTAATTAGTGTGATTTAATGTAAAAATTATATTATAATAAAATGGAAATATCTTGAAACATGTCCTAACCCTATTGTATGAGTAATGGCCGACCAAGACAACCCATGGGTCGATTTTTGTGACCCCATGGAGCCACATGGGTAAGATAATGACATTTATGCCTTTTATTTAAAGTAAAAGTAAAAATGACACAAACATGTATTGTTTTACTAAAACAATGTTTACATGGGGTTATACAAGTCAGATTTTTTACTATAAATAATAATCGGAATGATAAAAAGATTTCATACCTCATAGTAATTTTTTTATAATTTTTATACATTAAATAAATTAAATTATTTATGACATCATGATGATGCAGCGATTACCTCATTATTTAACGATTTAAATAAAATGAAAAGATAATGGAAAATCTAAGTCCTACACATGTCAAAAACCTATTGGATGTGTGGCTTTCGAACTCTTATAACCTTATTCTCGAAACACATCAATGTGGGACCATTAAAATCCTAAACACATTTGAAAATAAAGTAACATTTTATACCTTTCCAAGAGTTCCCTCCTCTCCTCTTATAAAAGGCCCCCACCTCTACCACCTTACCCACACCTCTCAAACCGTTGTCTCGGACAGGCTCTGATGATTTTTTCTCTCCACATCCCTCTCCTCATCCTAGAAGCATTACCTTAGGCATGAAGCTCTTCGAGAAACCCTTTTGGTTCAAACCAAAGGGAGTTACCCGATTTTACGGTAACGTCTTCACTTGTGCTCTTTTGTTTTATATTGCTTCTCCAACCCCCTAAACTATTTTTATTCATTTATTTTGTAACAAAACCAGTATCTTGAATATACTAGGATGTTTTTATAAGAATTATTCGAGCTACACTTACACACACCTACATCTAATGGTTAAAGAACATACTGTTTCTGTGGATGGTGAATTTCTGCCTCACGAAATGATGATTGTTCAATATTCTTTTAACACCTTATAATGTGGCCATTAATATGTCACTATATTTATATATGATATATTATATGTTTATGTTTTACTTAATCTTATGTATTTTTCATTTATGGCATACCTTTGTGTTTTCCATTATGGGTAAACGCGATATCATCATTTTAGGAAGTGCGGACTACCGCTCCCTCAAAGTGATTTGATTCGTTAATACCATATGTGGTACATATAAAGTATAGATTTAATGATATAATATATGATACCATACTGTAATTATAATACTATTTTGTATCATTATGTTTTAATTCCATTAAATATGAAATATAAATGGAAGTAACGTTCATGCGTACGTACGACTTACCATCTCCATGAACTGTGCATTTCATTTCTTACCTCTAAATGTTATGTATTATTATAAATGCATGTATATAATGGATATATACAATACATATGATATCTACATAATGAATATAATTATAGATATAATGGTTATTTTACCCCATGAACAAACTAGTAATTATAAAGAGTTTATTTTTTACTCAAGTAGCAATGATCGTTAAAACGAACGTTATTAACATAAATAATTGCATAGTGGTCATGACTTGGTAATAAGTGATATAAAAGGAATAATTTAATTGAAAAATGTTCTTAAGAAATTATAAATTAACTCATGTTTATTATTCAGGATATTAAAGAACGATCGAGTCATGTCGGATATGAGGTAAGGGATCCTACCCCTCTCTTTCTTTTTAAGTACACTCTTTTATGTCATTCCTTTTAAGCTCATATTTCATATGATTGGGATGTTATTTTATATTAATACTACTGTAATTTTTATGTTCATATGATGAGAGAACCTATTTTCTCCCATCAATCCATTTTGGATGTTTTGAGTGGCACCGTTAGGCTGTCGAATTTTCATAAGAGACCGAACCTCTCTCTTTCTTTTTAAGTACTCTCTTTTATGTCACATCATTTAATCTCCTATTTGTTATGTTGGGGGATGTTATTTTATATTACTATTTCTTTAAATTTTATTTTAATATGATGAGAGACCCTATTTTATCTCATCAATCCATTTTTGGATGTTTTAAGTGGTGTCGTTAGGCTGCTGAGTTTTCGTAAGGGATTTTTCATCTCACTTTTAGTCCCGTGAGATTTATGCTACATTTGCCACCATTTCCTTTGAGTTGTGTATGTACTTCCCATTATTATACTCTTTTTGTAATATAATTTCATTTATTGGTATTTACATATTCATTGTATGACCCTTCTTCAATGGGGTGTATGTTTCGAAAGTTGCCCAAATCGGTAAGGGAACCTTTCACACTCCTATTTTTAAAAGACTTCTTTTGTTGTGTCTTTTAATTCACATACTATTATGTTGGGATATGTTCTTATATATCCTTATTGATTTAAATTTTATTTCCAAGTGATGATATACCCTTTTTATCTCTCATCAACTCATTTTCTGAAGTTTGATGTGACGTCGTTAGGCTGTCAAATTTTTGCAAGGGAACTTCTTAACCCAATTTTGATTCTTTGGGATAAACTTGTACTCCTTGAATATTTCATTCTATGAATATGTGTGAATAACATATAATTGTTTTAAACATAATATCAACTTATATTTGTTGTATTCGATCGTCACACATAATTATGTAATTGATTTATCCTTAATCCAAAGATACCGTCTTTGTAAGGGACCTCGTCTCAATCTCCTTTCATTGATGAATATTTTTTTATACACAACATTCCTTTATATGGTGTATAAACCACTTTTACTTTGACTTTTATTCAAAAGGAATCTTTTTATACGTAGTATTTTACTAAACGTCAAAAGGGAATGTTTTTGTCGTACGTATGCGGCGACAACGACCTTTTCTGCCACCGTGAGTATTATTTGGTCTTTGGCTTCCTCAACAAGCCATAATGTTTTTAAAATGAAAAAAATACCATATACTATTTTATGTATTTTGGTATTGAAAAGGGTTTTTATAATGAATTTTTTTTATGTCAATATATTTAAGTGATATATTGTGATTGAAACGTGGAAATTTTTTCTTTTCTTTATAATTGTTAGGATTTTATAATGGTACTTGGACATTTGACGAGTGGTTACATGATAAACCATATGACGGGTGGTGCTGTGAATACTAGGATGGGTGGTTACGTTATAACCTCCTCTGCATTGGGTATGGAAGTCAGTCGTATGGCTATTCCATTATGTGATATGTGTGGAAGTCAACCGAATGGTTATTCCATTTAAGTATGTTTATGTCCCAAGTTACCTTTATATGTTATGTGTTCTTTATATGGTTTTATGGTAATATTTTGGTTAAAAAAGTGTAATTAATGATCTTTTATTCAGTGAATAGTTTTTACTACTTCATAAAGTTGAAAAGAATTACTTTGATAAAGTATACATGGTTTACTTGTTGTTTTGAAAAACTAACAGTTTTCATGCTTTATGTATCCCTTACTGAGCTTTTTATGCTCACCCCATGTTTTTTTGAATTGTTTTTTACAGGACTTAATGTGGAATAGGGTCAAGGATGGGATCAAGGGAAAATCATTCTATGTAAAACATGGAACTAGACATGTTTCTTTTTAAAAGTTTTTATTTTATGGAAACTTAGTAGAAGTGTCTACTTTGTAATCTTTTGAGATGTAAAAGTTATGTCCTAATTCTCTAAAACTCTAAACCAGGAAAAGATCCTCAATTTGAATTATTCATTTAATTCAATATTTAGTAAGGTTTAAGGTTGGGGCCTTATAGTTGGTAGCAATGGTCGGTTTAGATTACTTTAGAGGTTAGGGTATTCTCTAAGTATAAGTGACATTACCATAATGGCTAGGATTTCAGAAAGAGTCATAGTTTTTAGATAAAGTGAATGAGTAAGTATGTCTTAGTGTTTATCCTCCTCATTAGTACGTGAAAATTTTGTTGATATACTCACACTAACATTTCTGGTTTTAGTAAATGGATGGATCTAGCAGGCACCAAAGTGACAATGGGTTTGAAGGAAATTGTGGTGGTTCTCTTATTAAGAGACCAGATGAAATGGGGGATTCAATGAGGAAACTCATGGTTGTTCTAAACCAACTATGAAGGAGTCATGATCAACCACTTGAACCTTGTTAAGTTCTATAATGCATCATGTACGAGATGACCAATTGATGTGGAAGTTCAGGTAATAATTATAAAGGTAACCATTACGGTTTATATGATCCTTACTTTTGAAGTCATTATGGGTTACTATATGTTTTGATGGAATATGAACAACTTGAGATAAACTTGAGGTTAAAACATGTTAGTTTTATTTATGGATTTTTATAAAAAGGACAACACGTAGACCGTGTGACAACCTGTCGCGTCGGACAAAGCTGCAGGAATCGAACCCACAACCAAAGTGCGACTGGTATTTATCGCCTACCACTGGACTACGTGAAGTCCCTAGTTAGTTTGACTAATTCTTTTTAGTTAGATGATTTTATGAATCAATAGTAAGTTGATTTTGGGTTATCTATAGAAATTATTGACCTATCATGGAGGATATATGATTAGGTTAATTACTTTTCAATACGAGACTTTAAGAGAAAATGATGTTATTTCGAGATAAATGTTAATTTTTACCTTGGAAGATTGTGATTAAATCCATAAAATATTTGGGCTTCAATCATAGTTTGGTTTACATTGAAGAATTTTATGGACAGCTGTTTATTGAATGGTCTTTGTTGAACTTTGGATAATGTTTGACAAATTTTTGAGATTAAGAGTAGTGTTTCTTTTTATAAAGGATTATCCTTTTTGGGGATTATCTGATCTTTTTCAAAAAAAATTTGGTTTTGGTTAAGGTCTAAAGACATGTGAAATATATAGTTCTCTTTTATGGATTAGGTGATTCACTAAAATTTTATTATAGCGCTCTTAATGTGAACAAGTCATCCAAAATACTCATCTTTTGAAGAAAATATGAGTTTGTGTAAGAAATATAGTAAGATATGAAGGTAAACTAGAAAAGTAATTATGTTTCCTTATGACTTAGTTAAGCTCATAAATAAATTCCTCAATGAAAATTAACTTAAAAAAAAAATTTGTATGTTAACTTTTCCTACTGGGGAATCGAATACCATTTAACCCACCCCAAGTTTGTGATTTTCTTGTGGTTAACTTTCTCCTAAACATGTTTTCTATTACTCTCTATCAGAACATGAACCTTTTCTTTTTCTTCCATATCCATGTTTTCCTACAAGGAATCCTAGTATGGGTTAACTCGGTTGACCTCTTTACTTCTCTTTCGTTCTTTTAAAGTGATTGTTTTACCGACTCTTGTTCCGATGTGGGACTTTCAATGATGTTTCCGAGCCCAATTTTAAAATTACGAGGACGCAAATTCCCAAAAGGGGGGTAGGATGTAAAATCCCAGGTAAATAAAGAATATGAAATTTTTATATTTATCCCTATTTGTGAATAAAATGTTAATATTAATTTAATGGGAACGCTATGCTCGATTGCTTACCCAATACGCAACAACGAGTTCCTTTGAAATCTTACGTTGCACTCTAATAATAAAATAATTTTATTTTAAATGGTAGTTAACACCTCACCGTTGTAATGACGGGAATGAGAAGAACTAACTACTAAATGATTATAAATCTTTGTCAAATATTTTTAATTTTTACAATACATTTTAGAGGAATAAAAATGGGAATGAATCCAAATTTTAAGCCTAAACATTCTAATATTATTTAAAAGGTCAATTAACCGCCTTTTGATGGAGAAACTCTTTTAAATCAAATTTTTGACAATTTTATGTGTTATATTTGACAAAATAAAATTCTTCTTTAGAATCTGGACATCAAAATTTACTTTGTGTAAATTTTTTGTATTTTTCCGATAAAGTTCATTTTTAATGAATAGTGGAAAATGTTGTATGTTATTTCCAAACCTCTTTTTAATCTAATTTATTTATATGATTATATTATCTTTTTAATTGGTTTTAAAGTGAAATTAGAATATATTTTACCATTAATTCCAATTGTGGTCATTGGAATTAATATCACTTTGAGATTGGACATAAATGAGTGTCAATCTTTTGATAGATATTGTTTCTTAAAGACACACTATTTGATTTGACAGAGGAATTTAATTATAAAATTAATTAATGCAACTTTTATGTTATGAATTTGGTAAAAAAGACATCATTTTTTAATTCAGAATATCAAATATATCTTAGGGTGAATTTTTGGTATTTTTCTGAAAAACCTTAATTTTTTATGAATAGTGAAACCACAAAGTGGTAGTTATAAAAACTGATTTTTCGTTTAAATGGAACTTTACCAATTCTGTGATTTAAATTTCAAAAATCCCATATAAATTATTTTTATTATTAAGTAAAATGTGGTTCAATGGGATGAATATAATTTATGATGAAAAGTAACTTTTATGTTTTATTAATCGCGATTAAAGGTAATTAGTGTGATTTAAGGTAAAAATGATATTATAATAAAATGAAAATATCTTGACACATGTCCTAACCCTATTTTATGCGTCATGAAAGACCATGAAAACCCATGTGCCTATTTTTTGGACCCCATGGTGCCACTTGGGTAAGATAATGACATTTATGCCTTTTATTTAAAGTAAAAGTAAAAATGACACAAACATGTATTATTTTACTAAAACAATTTTTACATGGGGTTATACAAGTCAGATATTTTACTATAAATTGTAATTGGAAATAAATAAACATTTCCTACCTAATAGTATTTTTTTATAATTTTTAGACAGTAAATAAATTAAATTATTTATGACATCATGATGATGCAGTGATTACCTCATTATTTATCAATTTAAATAAAATGAAAGGATAATGTAAAATCTAAGACCAAAAAATGTCAAAAACCTATTGGATGGGTGGGTTTAGAACTCCTATCACCTTAGCCTTGAAATACATCAATGTGAGACCTTTAAAATCAGAAACACATTTGAAAATAAAGTAACATTTTATACCTTTCCAAGAGTGCCCTCCTCTCCTCTTATAAAAGGCCCCCACCACTACCACCTTACCCACACCTCTCAATCCTTTGGCTCGGACAAGATCTGATCATTTTGTCTCTCCACATCCCTATCCTCAATCTAGAAGCCTTACCTTAGGCATGAATCTCTTCAAGAAACCATTTTGGTTCAAACCAAAGGGAGTTGCCCGATTTTAGGGTAACGTCATCACTTGTGCTATTTTGTTTTATATTGCATCTACAACACCCTAAAATCTATTTATTCATTTATTTTGTAACAACACCAGTATTTTAAATATACTAGGATGTTGTTATAATAAGGATTCAAGCTAAACTTACACACACCTACATCTAATGGTTAAATAACAATCTGTTTCTATGGATGGTGAATTTCTGCCTCACGAAACGATGATTATTCAATATTATTTTAACACCTTCAAAGGTGGCCATTAATATGTCACTATATTTATATATGATATATAATATGTTTATTTTTTCCTTAATCTTATGTATTTTTCATTTATGTAATACCTTTATGGTTTCCATTATGGGTAAATGTCATATCTTTATTTTAGAAAGTGCGGACTACCGCCCCGTCAAAGTGATTTGATTCGTTAATACCATATGTGGTACGTGTAAAGTATAGATTTAATGATATTATATATGATACCATACTGTAATTATAATACTATTATGTAACATTATGTTTTAATTCCATTAAATATTAAATATAAATTGAAGTAGCGTTCATGCGTACGTACGGCTTACCGTCTCCATGAACGGTGCATTTCATTTCTTACCTCTAAATGTTATGTAATATTATAAATGCATGTATATAATGGATATATATGATATATATTATATCTAAATAATGAATATAATTCTGGATATAATGGATATTTTCTCCCATGAACAAGCTTGTAATTATAAAGAGTTTATTTTTGACTCAAGTAGCAATGATCGTTAAAACGACTGTCATTAACTTAAATAATTACATACTGTTCATGAAATGGTTATAAGTGATATAAAAGAAATAATGTACTTGTAAAACGTTCTTAATAAATTATAAATTAACTCATGTTTATTATTCAGGAGATTAGAGAACGATCGATTCAAGTCAGATACGAGGTAAGGGATCCTACCCCTCTCTATCTTTTTAAGTACACTCTTTTATGTCATTCCTTTTAAGCTAATCAATATTATGATTTGGATGTTATTTTATATTAATCCTACTGTAATTTTTAGGTGCATATGATTAGAGACCCTATTTTCTCTCATCAATACAATTTGGAAGTTTTAAGTGACGCCGTTTGGCTGCCGAATTTTCATAAGAGATCTAACCTCTCTCCTTCTTTTGAAGTACTCTCTTTTATGTCACTTATTTTAAGCTCCTCTTTGTTATGTTGGGTGATGTTCATTTATACTCCTCTTTCTGTACATTTTATTGTAATATGATGAGATACCATATTTTATCTCATCATTCCATTTTTGGAAGTTTTATGTGGCGTTGTTAGGCTGCCGATTTTTCGTAAGGGATTTCTCATCTCACTTTTAGTCTCGTGAGATTTATGCTACATTTTCCACCATTTACATTGATTGGTGTATGTACTTCCCATTATTATACTCTTTGTGTAATATAATTTCATTTATGGTTATTTACATATTCACTGTATGACCCTTCTTAAATGGGGTGTATGTTTCGAAAGTTGCACAAATCGGTAAGGGATCCTTTCACACTCCTCTTTTTAAAAGACTTCTTTTGTTGTGTCTTTTAATTCACATAATATTATGTTGGGATATGTTCTTATATATCCTTATTGATGTAAATTTTATGTCCAAGTGATGAGATACCCTTTTTATCTGTCATCAACTCATTTTCTGACGTTTGAAGTGACGCCGTTAGGAAGTCGAATTTTTGCAAGGGAACTTCTTAACCCAATTTTGATTCTTTGGGATAAACTTGTACTCCTTGAATATTTCGTTCTATGAATATGTGTGAATAACCTATGATTGTTTTAAACATAATATCAACTTATATTTTTTGTATTCGTTCATCACACAAAATTATGTAATTGATTTATCCTTAATCCAAAGATATCGTCATTGTAAGGGACCTCGTCTCAATCTCTTTTCATTGATGCATATTTTGTTTTATACAAAACTTTCCTTTATAAGGTGTATAAACCACTTTTACTTTGACTTTTATTCAAAAGTAATCTTTTTATACGTATCATTTTACTAAATGTCAAAAGGGAATATTTTTGTCGTACGTATGCGGCGACAACGACCTTTTCTGCCACCGTGAGTATTATTTGGTCTTTGGCTTCCTCAACAAGCCATAATATTTTTAAAATGAAATAAATACCATATACTGTTTTATGTATTTTGTTTTTGAAAAGGGTTTTTATAATGAATTTTTTTATGTCAATATATTTAAGTGATATATTTTGATTGAAACGTGGAAATGTTTTCTTTTCTTAATAATTGTTATGATTTTATAATGGTACATGGGCATTTGACGGGAGGTTATGTGATAAACCATATGACGGGTGGTGCCGTGAAAACCAAGACAGGTGGTTACGTTATAACCTACAATTCAATGGGTATGGAATTCGGCCGTATGGCTATTCCATTAAGTGATATGTGTGGAAGTTGACCATATGATTATTCCATTTTAGTATGTTTATGTCCCAAGTTACCTTTATATTTTATGTGTTCTATATATGGGTTTTATGGTAATATTTTGGTTACAAAAGGGTAATTAATGATCTTTTATTCAGTGAAGAGTTTTTACTACTTCATAAAGGTGAAAATTATTACATTGATAATGTATACATGGTTTACTTGTTGTTTTGAAAAACTATCAGTTTTCATGCTTTATGTATCCCTTACTGAGATTTTTATGCTCACCGCAAGTTTTTTTGAAATTTTTTTCACAGGACTTAATGTGGAATAGGGTCAAGGATGGGATCAAGGGAAAGTCATGCTATCTAAAACATGGAACTAGACCTGTTTCTTTTTAAGATTTTTTATTTTATGGAAACATAGTAGAAGTGTCTACTTTGTAATCTTTTGAGATGTAATAGTTCTATCCTAATTATCTAAAACTCTAAACCATGAAAAGATCCTCAATGTGAATTATTCATTTAATTCAATATTAAGTATGGTTTAAGGTCGAGGCCTTATATATATGGCTTAGAAGTTTTTGGTGAAATAAATACCTCTGTTTTGTCTTAGTTTTCTGTGCAGGCATAATTATCAAACAAGATTAAGAAAGAGTAGAAGGAAGACCATGAGATACAAAAATGGTATAATTGGTTAAAGTGGGTATATTGCGAGAATTTAAACATGATAAATATTGAGTTTTATGATTTGATAAATGTTTTTTGTGACTTATGATTTACACTTGAAGAATGAATTGTTGTGTGAAGCTTATAGTTTTCCATTTTCATATCATCCTGGCATAACTAAGATGTACCTAGACCTTCGAGAGTATTATTGTTGTGATGTAATGAAGAGAGATATTTGTGATTTTACCATTAAATGTTTACATGTCAACAGGTTAAAGCAGAGTGGCTGCTACTGAAGGGGGTGCTTCATCGTTTTCCAGTGCTAATGTGGAAATGAGAGAATGTGTCCGTGGAAATTGTGGTTGGACATCCAAAGACTTATAAAGGTAAAAATGCGATTTGGCTTATTTTGGATCAACAGACAAAATTCTCACATTTTCTTTCTATTCGAGACACAATGTCTTTGGATTAGATTTCTCGATTGTAGCTCATGGATATTGTCTGGTTACATGGTGTTCCTCTTTCAATTGTATCTGACTGGGATCCCAGGTTTACTTCTAACTTTAGGAAGGTTCTTTAGAAGTAGGTGGGAATAAAAATTAATTTTCAGTACAAATTTTATTCCTCAATCATATGGGAAGACAGAATGAATATTGGAGGATATTATTTGATCTTGTTCAATGGACTACCAGGGATGTTGGGATCAACATCATTTTTTAGTTGAGTTTTCTTATAATAATAGATTCCATTCATTTATTAAGATGGCAACTTTTGAGGATTTGTAAGGGAAGTGGTGTGGGACTCAACTGTTTTGGGATGAAGCCAGTGAAAGAAAGTTGATGGGTCCAAAATTAGTAGAAGAAGTGGCTGTGAAAGTGAAGATAATCCAATAACACATGAAAATATCTCAAAGAAGTAATAAAAATTATACAGATAATAGTAGGAAAGTCTTCTATTTTAGGGTATGAGACCATGTTTTCCTTAAAATATCTACTTGGATGAGTGGGATACGTTTTGGTATGAAAGGAAATCTATGTCCACAATTCATTGATCCTTTTGAAATCTTGGAAAACGTTGGACCAGTTGCATACCAGGTAGCTATTCCTCTAATTTTTCCTCAAGTACAAAATGTTTTTCATGTTTCTATAAGAAGAAAGTACGTTCCAGATTCATCACATGTCTTGAGCCCAAAAGCAGTTCAGTTTGAAGAGAAAATTTCCTATGAAGTGAAATCAGTTCATATTCTTGATCGAAAGGAACATGTATATCACAATAAGGAAATCAACCAGGTAATGGTTTTGTGTAGAAACCACATGGTTTATGAATCAACATGGGAGTCTGAAAATGATATGGGGGAAATTTA
Source organism: Viscum album (assembly GCA_963277665.1). Classification (NCBI taxonomy): domain Eukaryota; kingdom Viridiplantae; phylum Streptophyta; class Magnoliopsida; order Santalales; family Viscaceae; genus Viscum; species Viscum album. Next base: position 1,226,795,484 of record OY728159.1, read on the forward strand.
CCCTCACTTGTTTAATATGTAAATAAAATTGTCAAGACGCAATTCCCAGAAGGTGTGGATAATGCAACACCACAAGGATTTCTAAAAATAAATTTAATTGCTTGAAATTTTGTTTATATTAGATTTTTACAAGTATAATTTAAACATAATTTCACTTCTTCTATATTTTGAATTTTGAAAAATTGTTATCTACAATTGTGTTCATTAAGTTATTTGAGTCTATTTGAACCAACATGTTTTTTGGTAAATAGTAACATACCCTTATGAATAAAAATATGAATATTAATTTGAATAGTATTATTAATAGTAATATGACCCTAATGAATTGTAAATTGTATTATTATTTTATTGTGTTAAGGAATTATGATAATGAAATCTTGATTAATTTTTAAATGTGATATAAAAGAAATAATTGTTTTTAAATTATTAATTTTTGAATTAAGTATTATTTTATTTAAAAATTAAAATAAAAATATTTAGAAAAATATTTTCGAAAAATAGACTCCATTTTTTAATTCTACACGTCGATAAATGTTTAGGGTGGATTTTGGGGATTTTTCGGTAACAGTTGATTTTTCGGTGAATAGAAAAAAAGATACAATTTTGAGTTTCTTTTTGTTAAGGACATCATTAATGATGTAATAAATCTGTTCAACTTGTGTACTATAAAATATTTTATTATGTGTCTCATGTGGGTAATACCATGGGAAAATACCATGGCAAAGCTCATGGTTTTCACAAATATCTCTAATGAGGTGTCCCTTGAAAATTATTAAAATAATACCTCACTTTTCCTATAAATACCAACCCATTACATCATTAACATCATTACAAATCATAATCAATGAAGATCTTGCCTCCTTACATCCCTCTTAGTCCTCATAAAGTTTCCCCATTCCCCTAAATTCCCAACCGTCAAATTCTATGAGTTACTCTAAAAGGTAAGAAAATTCTCAATTTCTTTTATTTTCATTCCTTTTATCTTTCTGGATGGGTTACCTTTGTGCCCTCTAATTTTAATATTTTCTAAGACCATGGTACATAGTCATTTGGCTACTGAATTTTTGTAAGGGATTTATCAATTATTAGTTTATTTGGAGTTCCTTTATTTTATTATTCTTTATTCATCTCTTCGTAAACAAGAGGAATGAAATCTCCATAAATCATGTATATTCTGGATTTTATTATGTTCATTTAAAATTAATCATTATTATTCTTCTCCTCTCCCACTTATTCAAGGAAAAAAACATTGTCTGTTATGTTTCAGATTACCGACATCATGGACGATGTGATTTCAATTTTCATTAACTCGTTCATGTATGGAAATGAAACTATTATTATAGTTGAACCAAGTTATAATATAATTTTTATGTCTCATACATGATTCTGAAATTCTTTTTTACACATTTTTTTTAATTTATAAGAGAAAATGATGTTTTTATTATAAAAGAACCACCAATATGACCTAAAAGAACATCAGTACTTTTTTTTCTTATGAATCATCCTAATATAAAAAATTAAAATGATTAATGGTATAAATTATGGTACAAGAAATATTTAAATACTTTTCCATTCCAATTTTTGAGTTTCACTTCAATCGACAAGAACATCCATCAGGAATCGATCATGAAAATCATGTAAAGAACTCACCCAAAACAGTGCAATGAATATAATACTAACAATTAAGGGGTGAAATGTGGATACAAAATGACCATATAAGATATTATAAACATGAACAAGTTTCTATAAAATATTAATAACACTATTTCAACCATTATACAAATTGTTTAAACATGTTTGAATTAAGACAATCCTGAGGTAAGGGAATTCTTAACCCGATTTCCATTATTTGGGTTAAACTTTTACTTCGTCATATATGTGGTATGAAAATTTATTTTGAGCTTGTTTTGGCTTATATAATGTTTGATTATGTCTAATTATAGTGTATATACTTATTATATACTCTCTATTGTGTCTCTATTCAATTTTATGATATTTTAAGGGGCTTTTCTTTTAAAAACCACTTTTGAAATAATGTTTTACAAAATTCAAAAGAAATGTCTTTATGTTATTATTCATGTTGAATGATTATGTTTTGGTTCTTGGGAATTTTTTATGATGAAGTGTGGGACCTATATTTCCCTCAAATGCATTATGTATGTGTATGTTGGAGGACAATCGTATGGTCACTCAACATGTAACTGTGATGGTTACAAAAATAGTAAGGAAGCCTGGAGGGTTACAAGTTATAAGGTAGCCAAGAGGGTTACAAGATTATGTAAGTAATGCCCCAAGATACATTTATGGTTCTACTTACATTATTATGTATTGTGTAAATCTCATGTTTCAAAAATTAAGTATATATATACAGGTGATATGTATGTCTTTTTAAAGTGATTTCATATGTGACAACTATTCCTGGACTAATGTGTTCTTTCCTTCTTTCTGTATCACTTCATGAGTTTTTGTTCTCATCCCATGTTTTAAATTATTTTCACAAAATAATGGATGTTTAATAAAATGAAGGACGCCATATTAAATGTTGAAATTTTTTCAAGGAATCACGTTTTATGTTTTAATGTTTTATATATTGAAGAAAATTGAAACTGTTTTCATGGTATCTTCTCTGTAACAATGTGTAACGTTATGAATGTATTACATCCATATTATCTAATTCTCTAAACATGAAAATATCCTCAATGGTAAAGTAATATTTTTCTTGAATAATTCAATATTACATATGTAATAATTTCGGGTCATTATAATAGGTGTTTGTGTTGTACATACAATATGTTTTTTATTACCTCATGGAATTAAACTCAAATGTTTCCCTCTACTGTAGAATTTTATTTTTTTTAAATCATTTTGGTATACTGTGGTTACCACATTTAATTAGTATTAAGGTGTTAGTGCACTTGGGATGTGATCTATTAAATGCTCATCCTTCTATTGGAATGGTTTTTTATTTTGGGTTTTTCCAATTTATATATTTTCTACCGTAGGAAATTATGAACTGTGATCTTATTCTGTGCTTGGTTTTAGTTTCCTGAGATAAGTCCTTATTGTCTTGGAAGGTATTCAGTTGACTTTTCCATGAGATCAATAACCTTACTACCTAGATTTAAATTTTTGGGACACACACAATGGGTCTTGATTATTTCTTCACATAAAGTTGTCTATTTTGACATGATAATTTAAGAGGTCACAGCTTTGTTATTAGTTTTTTTTGGTTCTATATGATGTTTCTTCATATAAAACATATAGTAAACATAGTAATAACCTGAAATACCAAACCATGTCACCCTTACTGATTTCCAAAATTACTTACAATTTCACATTATGTTATTGAAACCAATCTAAGAATGTTTCATTTTCCAATATTTCCAAATAATGTGTTTGATTTAGTGAACACAAAGCTAGGAAAACCAGAAGCATAGTCATCAAGTGTTTCTACCACAAATACATAATAATAGGTGGAATGGAAGGATGTTATTAGAATAAATTCATATAATTACAATGATCATATGACTAGAAAAAAATTAACAAGACTCATCATATCTATAGAGAATAATTGAAACAACAAATTATTCACAAGTTTATTCCTCTCTAGGATAGTATAATCCATCAAAAAAATTTCCCTTCAAATTACAGTACTCTAAAAAGGATAGAAGTAGAAGAGAGGAAACAAAACACATTATTTTAATTTTTTATAAAGGCCATATTTATATTTGCCTCTATCAAAATCTATGCATTCGGTCTCAAAATTATTGGTAGTGTCCCACTAAATGGTACTATAAGAGTTGAACAATTAGAAATGATTCCAATTATAAAATGAATTAATATTTTATTATATTCATATCATTCACATAAGGCATCCACACTCATATGGGGAATATCTCCATGAACCTGAGTTCCTTAAAATTATTATAGGACCAATGGAATGTTCCACTATACCACCTATTCCAGGATATGCTCTAGATGGGAGAAATTTTTTTCAAAATATATTTCATTCTAATGAAATTGTCCTTGGTGTTTTATAGAATGTCAATCCCACATGCTCTCAGTCTATTGAAATATCTTCCCTATGTATTCCTAGAGGATTGACCAGGACCTTATGAATCTGATGGTGAATGAACCATTAATAAAATTTATCATCAAGAGAGAAAACTTCAAAGTTGAACATGATCAAATCACTCATGAAGAATGAAAATTATCCCATTATATTTTGATAAATCAGACCCTTTTATGTCCTTTTTAATATAAATGATAATGATATCTCATGGTATTTTATTAATAATCAAATATGATTCAATCTCATTATAGTATGAATCCTTAATTAAATTTGTTACAAAAAAAATAAAATATTCAAATTCCTCTCTAAAAATACAGTGTTATAACAAAAAATAGAAAAATACCCTTAATATAATCAAGTTCAGATATTAGATTGGGGATTTCATATCCCCCTCCGAATGTACAGTTTTCCAGAAAGATGTGACATTCAATGTTCTTCTAAGAAGGACTTGGTGTCAGAAACACATGACAGTCCCCTCATCATTCCACCAATTCATCATGTATTAAATTAAATAACAAAATTTGGACATTGAATAGTGATAAAACCTTCTTTGATTTCTGAAAAACTCAATAAATTATTTCATGATACTACTTGATGGAAGTGAAAGAACCCATGAATGATTGTGCCCCAAAGGCTGTTTCCCTAAATATTCAAGAAATAACCCTTCAGAATCCCTTTAAATATATTAGTGATGAATATCTGATTTCTTTAAATTAGTTATATGGATTGGGTCCTATTTTAGGAAAATATTCAACATAATACAAGATATCTATCATGAGGACTGATCTGGTAAAGGGTTATTAGGCCATCAACTCTTGAAATAGTGGGTGAAAATTTCCCCTTTCCATCCCATAATCATCAAAAGATCCATGATACAATAGCTAATCCATATAAAATATGTTGTTTCACTAATAAAGAGTGACGATATAACTTCTTTATGCCTCATCACCCCATTAGTGCATCTATGAGACCCCACATTGTTAGTTGTACTAGAGGAAGATACGTTTACTTCTAGAGTTCAACATTTTATATCCACTCCAAACCCTAAATAATTACTATCATAACCTACATCCCTAAAAATTATAGTGAAAATTGAATGGGAATTATATGTGGAGGAAGTCCTCAGGGATTCCCCAATTTTATTTAAATAAAGTGTGTCTTCCACTACTGATGAACATAAAAAATAAATATGGTTATAATATAGGAATGATGACCTACATTGATAAGTGAAAATGTGTCTCCTGATGAACAAGATAAAAATACCTCCATTCTAAAAAAAATAAATACTTGTTTTAATGTCATAACAAAAAAAATTATGGACCATGATCTCGAGGTGTCCACTCACCTACAAATATTTTTATATAACCACCATGGTTGCAATTATTCACCCAGAAGGAGGAACATGACTCATTTTACCAATGATGATGAATTAAATTCATTTAGATCTCTGAATGGGGATTATTTATATTGGTTAATTCCCTTTTGCCTGATCTTTTTTTAGAACAATGTTTCAAGAATCACATCCTCAAACCCATTTTTTGGAATTCATTAGTGGGATATGTTGATGATCTTGTGGTTAAATATTGATATAACTTTAATCACCTTGCTAATCCTTATATCATAAATAGAATATTTTAAATGATAGAATAAAGATGAACCTATTAATGTGACCCCTCTATGATACCTTAGGAATGTATCTTGGATTCTAGTTATAATATCCTATAATCGAATTTTATCTGGAGAAGAAAAAGATATCCACAATATTTCAACCCATCCAAAAAACACTGAGTTGATGTTGTTATATATAAATTGTTACTACATTTAGATTTTTATAGTAATATGCACATGTCGCTTTTGAGACACCTGAAAAAATGAGAAAAGTATATTAATCCTCAATTGAAGGTTTTTTCCATTAATAAGGATAATAAAAATGGTTATATGATTAGTGGACTAATAATTTATAAGAATACTTCAACAATAATAGGAAATAACATTTGAGTCCAGTAGTGCTAATGATGAATATTGACTGAATTCCTCTCATTTTTTATGTGGTGGCCCTAGGTAGATCGTTGGGTGCGTTATGTATTGAAAATAATGACACATGGAAAAATTAAAATCCTATATTATATCGGTTAAACTGTTATTGATACTTAGTGTCATTATTTATATATTGTGAAGAGTCTCATGCTACTAATCATTACGTATCAAAAACTAAGACCCTACCTATAACACTATGAATTCAATTTGGCCTCTGATAGAAACCCACTCAAATACATACTCAGTCATCCTATATTGAATGTTAGTTTTAGATAGTGGGATATTCTCTTATAGATGTATTTTATTCTGATCTATCCTTTGAAATTTGTAAAAGGATGGGAATTAGTGTACTTATTGTAGATCATCTATTTGTAGAAAAAACATCTTTATATACTATATCTGCAAATGAATATATATTCTATAATAAATATAGCCTTAGAAATTTGATATTTATTTTGATGGATCATCTATTAGTGAATTATGTAAAATAATGGAATGCCCTAAGAACCATATAGTCGACATGAGATTTATGATCATCTCCCCAACAATGGTTATCTTACCTTACTCCATCCAATTTTTTGATAATTATATAGACAAAAAGATAGAAAATTAGGACCTTAGTCCATGACTAGAATTGGAACATTACATTCTAATGGGTCAATTGAATGTAAAAATAGATTTAGAATTTTTAATAACAAAAATTAATGATGGATATTCCATAAAAAATTATGATCTAAACCACTTCTTGACTATATTTGAGTAATAATGGATTATTCCTATTAGATATGAAACTTTAGCATGTCCCATGATCAGTGAATTCTTAGTAAGTTGAAATGATGAATTTCTCTATATCATTGGATGATATATACTAAGATGAAGTAATTATAAACATTGCACATTTATGAATGGTCTAGACTTTTATTAATGTACACAAAAAAAAGAAATCAATGAGCCTAATTCCATCTCCAAACAAGATGGTCCTCCATGGGATGGATAATATCTACTGTGGACTACTAGTAAAATGGGTAACTTTCACCAGAAAAATCTAGAAATGAGAAAACATGATGAAGGGAAACAATCCAGTCTCTTTATGATAGCAAAAAATCTGCCGAATGTACTCTATAATTGATGCTTCAATAAAGTCTAACTCTTCATTATTTAGTGATAATTGACTATAAATTTCATGAATACTGTACATAAAGGGGCATGTGGCTCCCACCAATCAAGGAAAATGAATTCTCATTAAATATAGAGTCTTGGATTCCTCTATTTTTCAATAATGCAGGATTTCACAAAATTCAAAAAAATAGCATTTTTGACATTAGATTTCCATTTTAATATATCAGCCAATAATGTTTCTACAAACATCCAAATACCCCTATACATTATCTATATGGGTAATTGATTTTTTAGGGTTTCATCCTCTATCCATGGACAACAATACAAATACAACTTCACTACATTAGAATTGTTATTAAAATATCCTAAAGAAATACCCATCAAAGAAGTCAAGACTATAAATATTTCTATCTTATTGAAATGGATTATCATTAATATATATAGTGTCTCAAATGTGATACTAATGGAAAATGGAACCAATATATGTTATTATAATAAATAAAAACTATATGAGGTGTATAATACCAAATCAAACCATTCGACTTCCTACCATGTGTTGGATTATAGAAAAATAGACTTAACACCCCGACCCCAGTTACCCAGAGTCGGTGCATTATTACATAACATTGTAATGATCACAAAAGATCAATTCTTGAATGACTGATTTGTTTTTTATCCTTGTAAAAACTAGATACATTTATAAGGTTTACATTACATCATAAATAGAAAACTAAAAAACATGGTTTCCATAGACAACACTGAGATTCCATAGATTATCCCTCCAGGTTAGTCATAATATACTTCTTAGCATCCGAGGAAAAATAAAACATAGAAAGGGGTGATCTTAGAGGCTCATTAAGTATAACAATTTAGCAGAAAATTTCATAAATAAGATTAAACATTTATGGGAATTTATAAAACTAAAACAAAAGCATTTTAAACATTATCTTCATCATAATATGTAAATGGTAAAATCATAATAATGACATTTACTTACTCACATGGATATTCTACTAGTCAAATATTCACATAAAATATCAATAGCCACTTTCATAATGATGGAATGCATAATGTCAGACTTTCATAAACACATTGTCAAGGCCTTGTTCCAAGACTACAAATAATATTTTTTCAAGGCCTTCTTCCAGGACACTAGTTTTTCTCATGAGACCTACCAATTCATCGAGGAGCTATAGTGGGCTCCACCCGTCACATACTAAGTCCAATGAATTCCTCATATGAAAAGGTTTTAACATAACATAAACATTTGTATTAAAACTAACATAAAAAATGTCAATACTTTATCCATAAACCATGAATGGTATAAATATAACACATCCACAGTCAAACATATCACAAAACCTTCAATACAATATAGAAGTTTTGTATCATAATAAATAATCTTCAAATAAACCAAAAATCTATCAAAGGATGTTGACAAAGATGAAATAAAAACCTATTTTTAGAGAAATATCGCTTTCTACTTTATTATCATTTAAAATAAAAATAATTATAAAAGCAAACATTTATTTTGGAAATATTATTATAAGCTTGTAAGGGAATCTTTGATGATGTTGTAATGGCAGAAAATAGTTTCACCCTCCTTATAAGTTAAAAAAATAAAATCTTACCTTAATTTTGTTGAAAATGATATAAAGGAACTTTTTTTTGGAAAATGACAGAATGATTCCTTTATAAAAAACTTATAAAAATTAAAAAAAAGGGTATAAATGACTTTATAACATAGTCTATAAAATAGTATGAATGTTTTGAAATAAATTTTTAAGAAACATGGATGTTGATTATAATGAAGTCCTAGTATAAACATACATAAAAACAACTTTGGATAATAAATAGATTATATAATTAACCCTAACCTTATACTTTTCTTTAGTATATGGTAGGTTAACCGAATGTATAATGGTAAAATATTTTTTATTAAATTATCAAATAATATTATACATTAATATGATACCATATATGATTTTTTTAACATTTCTTTGTCAATAATATCTTAGTATTACCGTCGTTTCGGGTGTTAACAGATTCGTTTTCCTTTATATTATTTGTTATGTGAGACATATTTTTTATATATGGGATGTATCTTACTCATATTCATAATGATATCAAGAAAAGAAACATTATTTTTAATCATCAAATTAAAATTAGTCCTGAATGGATTTGATGGGGAATGAATCTCATGGCGTTCGTGGAGATGGTAATCCATACGTCTGCACGTGCGACAATATCATTTTTTTTATAATAAAATAATATATAATTGGATGTTATATAATATATACAGAATAATTATCATGTTATATTTATTATTTACTTCAATTACACATTATTATTATACTCATCCAAATAATAATGTATTTATTAACAATTACACCAAGACGTGGAGACGGTAAGCCGTATGTATGCACCTATGGTGCCATGTCATTCAAAGGATAGATAGAATAATAAATTTGGTTCTACCATATTTATAATAACATCACATTATATATAATATACTTTAGTTATTTATTTCTAATGGAAAAAACAAATAAAAATGATGTGGAAGAAGAAAGGAACTTCAAAGAGGTTGTGAGATATTTACCACTTCTTCAGGTTCTTCCTTTTGATTTGATCAAAAGGGCTCATTAGGATGGCTTTCTGACTAAAGGAAGGCCTCTATGATAAATTTAGGGTAGTTGTTATGGTATTTTATTTAGGGTTTGGCTAAGACAAATGCCATTGAAGTTGTGAAATTTAGGGAAGGGGAGTGCCCTTTTATAAGAGGGGTGAGGGCGCCTTAGGAAAAGCTAGAAATATTATTTTATAATAAAATTATTTTTTCTTCTAATGGTTAAAAAGTATATTATTTAAATTATAAGGTTGGGATGGGTATAAAACCACTCAACCAATAGGTTTTATACAGGTTTGGGTTACTATATTAACATGATCTTTTAGATTTAACTCTTAGTTAAATAGTTTGACATTTACCATGTCTCTTAGTATTTTTATATTATATGGTTAATAAACTTACTATATACTTTTAAGATAAAACCAAGTGGTTCTTTAATAAAACAAAAATCATTATATAAGTCTTATGGATGAACCTTAGATTTTTAGTAATTGAATATAAATTAATAATATAATATTTGTTTTAAAAAACTCTTTTATTTCACTTTTGACACTATTTTGTATTTTGTTTTTTATAAATTTTTAAAAACATTATTACATCATAAAAAAATAATCTAACCAACCCTAATATGTCATATTATCCTAGATGATTATTTAAATTCATAAAAAGTATCAAATTACATTAATTGGGATATTTATAATATCAATTATTTTAATATCTCATTAATTAAGTAATTATTGTATCATCATTGTGTCATAAATAAATTAAATTATATAATGTCTAAAAATTATAAATAAAATACCATTATGTAGGAAATTATATTATAATTCTACTGAATATTTATAGTCAAATTTATCATATGTATAACTCCATATTAAAAATGTTTGAGTTATTAAACATTGATTTTAACTCTTTTAACTCTTCTTTAAATAAAATTATAATAAGGGTCATAATCTAATCCATGTGGACCAAAAAGGTTCATATTTTATTCCTAAGGTTGTTTTTTGTCAAATTATACTTATCTAATAGAATTTAGAGATGTGTTAGGAAAATAATAATATTATTTTTACCCTTAATTAACTTATTTACTTTTAACCGTTGTAAATAATAGTAAAAAGTTACTATTCATCAAAAATTGTTTTTATATTATTGAACCACATTTTAGTTACTGATATCATACGTTTCTATTGGATTTTCAAAATTCCACTCACAAAATCTGTAAATTTATTTTTTATGTGAATTTGCAAATTTTCCATGGTTGGTAAAAGACGATGAAAAGCTCAATAAAATTTTTATATATCTAAATTATATTATAAACTAACTCCAATGAATTAAATTGAGCATATATAGGTATTTTTAATCTATTTTTACCTAAAATAAATTTAAATAAAATAAATATTTATTTTAATAAAATTAGGTTTTAAACTATAACTCAGTGTTTATCACTATTCATCAAAAATTGAATGTTTTCAGAAAAATACCAAAAAATCACCCAAAGATAATTTCGATATGCCAAATCAAAAAATGAAGTCCATTTTGAATGATAAAATTTATAAAATTTTGAAAAGTGGGTATTACTATTCATAACGTTTAGTTTGATTGATTGTGGTGTGTTAGAACTCGAAGTTGCGTACAACACACGCTACCGCATTACTCATAGAAAAGCATACCAAGGAACCATGAGGTGTTTCATTCTCCCATAATTAATATAATATTGTCCTCGAAATTTCTAGATTATTACTGGGTAAAAAGACTCGGGTTGATCTTTATCATAAGTTCCTCGAGTTCCCGCATTCCCTTTTCCATCTTATGGTTTCTCCATAAAACTTTTACCAGATGAGTCGTCTGGTTTCTCAGCACTTTCTCTCTTATATCAAGAACCATGATAGACTCTTCACAATATGATAGATTGGGTTCCAGTTCTAATTCCATATAGGTGAGTACATGCATTGGGTCATGCATGTATTTTCTCAACAGTGATACGTGGAATACATCATCATCTTCAGAGAGACTTGGCATCATTGCCAAATGGTAAGCTACAACCCTAATTCGTTCTAGAATTTTGAAAGCTCCGATGTACCTGGGACTCAATTTTCCCTTCTTACCAAAATGTATAACACCCTTCCATAGAGATACCTTCTAGAAAATAATATATCTTACATAAAATTCCAAATCCTTCCTTCGGTTATGGCCATAGCTCTTCTTCCTGCTTTGAGCTGCTTTGATGTGGTTTTGGATTACCTTCACCTTTTCTATTGTTTCCTCCACCAGTTCTGGGCCTACGACTTTTCTTTCACCAAAATCATCCCAAGAGGTTGGTTTGTGACATCTCTTTCCGTATAACAGTTTGTATGGTGTATTCCGAATACTTGAATGGAGGCTATTGTTTTAGGAAAATTCTTGGAGAGGTAAATATTGATCCCATAAAACATGAAAGACAAGTGAGAAAAATCTAAACATGTCTGCTAAGGTTTGAATACTATGTTCTGATTATCCGTCAATTTGGAGGTGGTAGGTTGTGCTAAAATGATGTTCAGTATCCATGGCTTTCTGAAGACTTTTCCAGAATCATGATGTAAAATGGGGATCACGATCAGAAACAATTAATAGTGGTACTCTGTGAAGTCTTACAACTTCATTAATATATAATCTTACTAAACGTTCAAGTGTAAAATCTTCTCTTATAGCACGAAAATTTGTTGACTTGGTAAGATGACCAACAATGACCCATATTTCATCTTTCCTTCTTGGAGTCCTTAGTATTCCTATGACAAAGTCCATTGTAATATTATCAAATTTCCACTCTGGTATGGGAAGAGTTTGCATGACACCTCCTAGCTGTTGCCTTCCAACATTCACCTGTTGACAAACCATACATCTTGACACAAAATCAGAAATCTCCCTCTTCATGTTGTCCCACCAAAAATGTTCCTTAAAAACTCTATACATCATAGTGATAAGTGGTTGTATAGAGAAACTGGAACTATGAGCATCATCCAACAATTCTCTTTTTAGATCAGGTATATTGGGAACACAAATTCTCTTCCCAAATTTCAAAATTCCATCTTCATACACAAAGTCACTCAATCTCCCATCATTCACAACATTAATCGTCTTTTGAAACTTTTCATCACCAGTCTGAGAACAATTTATCCTTTCTAGTAAAGATGATTTGGAAACCATTCGAAAGGGTGTTGATGTTTCAGCATCCATGGTTATTCCCATATCCATTTTTACTATATCCATGTACATAGGATCCTTTTCAACTCTCATCTTGTTCAAAACTCCAAGATCCTTTCTACTCAAAACATCTGCCACCTTATTTTCCTTCCTCTGGTGGTAGTGTATAGAGCAATAATAATACTTGAGTTGTTCATGCCATCACCTTTGACTCATGTTGAGATCTTTTTGTGAGAAAATATAATTCAAACTCTTGTGATAACTATAAATATAAAATTTTTTACCATATAGATAGTGTCTCAATATCTTCAAAGCAATGATTATAGCTTCTACCTCAATATCATGAGTAGGATAGTCTTTCTAATAAATTTTTAGCTGTCGTGATGCATAGGCAATAACCCTATCATTCTGCATAAGGACACAACCAAGTCCTTTCTTTGAAGCATCACTATAAATAACCATCCCATAATTCCCCGATGTTAGAGTCAATATATGATAATTGACTAACATTTTCATTAGTTCTTCAAAACATTTTTCACAATCTTTTTTCCAAAAAAATTTCACCCCTTTACGTGTGAGCTTGGTTAATGGGTTAGCCAATTAGGAAAAATTTTGTAAGAAATGCCAATAATGACCTGCTAAACCAATAAAATTGAGTACCTCAGTTATACTTGTCAGTTTTGGCCATTCTTGGATATCTCTTGTCATAGAAGGATCAAAAGAGATTCCATCCTTAGGGACATTATGGCTATGAAAATAAATCTCATGAAGCCAAAATTCACACATGCTGAACATTCCATATAATTCATGTCTTCTAAGAGTCTTCAGGATAATGTGATATTGATTTTCATGATCTTTGTAACTTTTGGAGTAAACCAATATATAATCAATAAATACCACTAAAAATTCATCAAGATATTTTGTGAAAACTCTATTCATTAGATCCATGAAGACAAAATTTTCATTAGTCAATCCAAAAGGCATTACTGTAAACTCGTAATGCCCGTACCTGGTTCGAAATGCTGTCTTCAAAATGTGTTCCTTTTTCACACACAACTGTTGATACCCAGATCTAAGTTCAATCATTGAAAAGTATTGAGCTCCATGAAGTTGGTCAAATCAATCATCAATGAGAGGTAGGTGATAATTGTACTTTATTATTATAACATTGATATCCATGTAGTCGATGCATAACCTTATAGATCCATCTTTTATCTTAACAAAAACACCAGGGGATACCCATGGAGAAACACTAGGGAGAATAAATACCTTATTACTCAATTCATCTAGTTGTTTCTTTAGTTCCACTAATTCCACAGTGGCCCTTCTATAAGGGGTAATCGATATGGGCCTTGATCCAGGAATTAAATCAATGGAAAATTCAATTTTTCATTTTGGAGGATCTCTACGTAAATCTTCTCGAAACACGTCATCATATTATTTCACAATTGGTACATCATCTATTTGAACATTCATTTACTCACTCATAGTTATTTCATTCTCTTACTCCCCAATAATTGAATTTAGTTGGGCTACTGGGGGTGGATCTAGATAAGAATTATGTGTTGATGTTTCTTCTCTAATGATAAGCTACTCTTTATCATCATCAGAAATTGTAACCTCCTTATTATAATTTTTTTTCATCATGGTCTGAAATCCAATCCATACAGAGGGTTATATCAATTTCAATAATGGCTATGATAATGAGATTAGCAGATAAAGAACATTTATATGCCCTAATGGGGATTGATTCACAAAACATTATTGCAATGATAATTCCCTTACGATTTTTGACTAAAAACTCCCTTGTTAAATCAAATTGGAAATATCTAATTTTCTTAGGAAACTGGGAATATATTAAACAATGCGATGATCTGGAATCCAATAAAGTATTTTATAAACATGAGGAAACCATTAAATTACCTGCCACCACGTCTTTCAGATCCTCAACTTCAGTAGTATTGATAGCATAATCTTGTCCTTGATCCCTTGGCCTTTTGGAGGTATGTTCCCCTGACACTTAGGATATTAATTCACATAATTCCCCCTTTCTCTACAATTGTAGAATTCAACATCAACAACCTCTTTCTTCCCCTTTCAATCACGATCTTGGTGGCCTTTTTCACTAGAATTGTAATAGACTCCCATTCCCTTTAGGCAAGTACCATGGTGTTTCTTCCCAAATTTACTATAGGATGGATATTAAACACTTCCTTTCTTCCCCATATTTCCATTTCCAGAATGTTCAGTAGATATATTCTTCTCTTGCTTTGTTTTAATGTTGTAAGATATAGAGAATTCTTTTTTAGTCTTGATATCACATGGAAAAATATCTTTGTACGAAGAGAAGGATAGTGAGACCAATACTTTATAGAGAAATGGTTTTAACCCATAAAATAAATGATCAATATTACTTCTTGGGTTGAGTATATAATCTTCAACATGCCTCTCTATCCTTGTAAAGTTAGCTTCATACTTTGATACATTCTCATCCTCATTTTTCTTGAGACTCAGAAATAGTCTTTCCATATCTGCTAGATGGTCATGAGGAAATATTTTTCTAATGAAATATCTTTGAACTCCCTGTATTTCATATTTTATACTTTATCATATTCATTTTCATTTTGAATCAATGACCGCCATTGATCAGTATCTCCAGTGAGGTGGTAAACATCCATGATAACGTTTTCCCTTTCACTACTTTCCATGGCATGGAATATTTTCACTATGGAATTTATCAATTGGTTTGCTACAAATGGATTTGTGCCCCCCATTGAATGTTGGTGGTTGTTTCCTCATGAAGCTATCTAATATTAATCCTCCATGTTGTGGATCAGGGTGCTCCATATGGGTAATGTTATTGTTCATAACATGAGTGACTTGTCCAAGTATGGTGACTAGTTGATCAGCACCAATTATATCACCATCTCCACTATAATTATATTGAGTAGGAGGGAAATCCTTACATGGATTTCATGCATTGATATAGTTTCCATTACTTCCACTAGGCGCCATTTCTAAACAATGGCATAACTAGATTAGTTTATGAATCGCAATACATAAATCCAAACTTGTAAAACACTTAACATAAATTGAACAGTTTATGGATATAATCCATAATCATAAAAAAAAATTTCTTTGAGGAAGTATATAATCATAAATACTTCATATTGTTTCGTGAAAAATGATAATTATCCTAATCATATCTTTCGGGAGTGTCATAACAAAGAGTGCAACCAGGCCCGTTGTCGTGCACTAGTTCTAGTTCGAGTCTAGCTCAAAGTGGTGTTATCAGGTTTTACTGATAGGTACATCTGTGCCAGAGTTTCCTCTACCTACTCATATCTATAATGATATGTATTTCTTGGAAACTTAAAAAATATCTACAATACCAAAATTATAGGAACTTTATCAATACTAATCTTCAAAGTCTATCTTCGGGTAATGTGCTCTAATCAGAGTTTATCTAAATCATTATTCCAAGGTTTGTACTAAACCTCCCTTTGATAATAACTATAACGCCCCGACCCCAGTTACCCAGAGTCGGTGTATTATTACATAACATTGTCATGATCACAAAAGAACAAGTCTCGAATGACCGATTTGTTAAGAAGCCTTGGAAATACTAGATACATTCATAAGGTTTAAATTACATCATAAATGGAAAACTACAACAAAATTGTTTTTATAGACAACACTGTGATCCCATATAATATCCCTGTAGGTCAGTCATAATATACTTCTTTGCATCTCAGAAAAATAAAACATAGAAAGGGGTGATCTCAGATGCTCATTAAGGATAACAATATAGCTTAAATATTCATAAATAAGCATAAACATTTTAGTCAATGTAAAAAACTAAAACAAAATCATTTTAAACCTGAACATAAGCATAATATGGAAAAGATAAAATTAGAATAATGAAATATACTTACTCACATGGATATTCTACTAGTCGAATAATAATATGCAATATCAATTTCCACATTCATAATGATGGAATGAATAATGCCAGACATTAATAACCACATAGCCAAGGCCTTATGCCAAGAAAACAAATAACATTTTTTCAAGTCCTCATGCCAAGACATTAGTTTGTCTCATGAGACCTACCAATTAATCAAGGAGATATACCGGTCTCCACCCATCACATACTATGTCCAATGCATTCCTCATATGAAAAGGATTATACATAACATAATCATTATTATTAAAAATAGAATACGAAATGTCAATACATTATCCATAAACCATGAGTGGTATAAAAATAACACATCCACAGTCAAACATATCACAAAACCTTCAACACAATATGGAAGTTTTTTATCATAATAAATCAACTTCAAATAAACCTAAAATCCAACAATGGATGATGACATAGATGAAATCAAATCATTTTTTTGGAGAAATATCTCTTTCTATTTTGAAATCATTTAAAATTTATATAATTATAAATGAAAACATTTATTTTGGATCTACTATTATAAGCTTGTAAGGGAAACTTTGATGATGTTATAATGGTGGAAAATAGCTGCACCCGCCGTATAAGTTAATAAAAGACATTTTTACCATAATTTTGTCAAAAAGGTTATAAAGTAACTTCTTTGGAAAACGAGGGAAGGATTCCTTTATAAAAATCTTATAAAAAGTTAAAAAAAGGTATAAATGAATTTGACTGATATATTATAAAATAGTAAGAATGTTTTTAAATTCATTTTTAAGAAACATGGATGTTGATGATAATGACTTCCCAGTAGATATTTACGTAAAAACAATCTATGATAATAAAGAGATTCTGAAATGAAAACTTACCTTGTACTTTTCCTTGGTCGAGGGTAAGATAACATTATGTATAATGGTGAAATAATTGTTATTAAATTATACAAAATCATATACATTAATATGATATCATATATGATTTTTTAAACATTTCATTGTTAATAATATCTTAGTATTATCGTCGTTTTGGGTGTTAACTAATTCATTTTCATTTATATTATTTGTTATTTGAGTCATATTTGTAATGGATGGGATGTATATTATTCATATAAATATTGATATCAAGTCTTAAAACATTATTTCTAATCATCAAATGAAAATTATTCTTGAATGGATATGATGGGGAATGAATCTCATCGCGTTTGTGGAGACGGTAATCCATACGTACGCACGAGCGACGATATCATTTTTTTTATATTAAAATAATAATAAATTGGATGATAAATCATATATAAATAATAATTAACATGTTATATTTGTTATTTACATCAATTACACTTTATTATTAGACCCATCCAAATAATATTGTATTGAATAACAATTACACCACGACGTGGAGACGGTAAGCCATACGTACGCACGTATGGTGACGTGTCATTCAAAGGATGGATAGAATAATGAACATGGTGGTACCATATTTATAATAACATCACATAATATATAATATACATGATTTATTATTTTATAATGGAAAAAACAAATAAAAAAGAAGTGGAAGAAGAAAGGAACATGAAAGAGGTGGTGAGATATTTACCTCTTCTTCGGGTTCTTCATTTTTATTTGATCAAAAGGGCTCCATAGGATGTCTTTTTGACTAAGGAAGGTCTATAGGATGAAGTGAGGATATTTTATAGGGTATTTGGGTAGGTTTTGGCTATGCCAAGTGGCTTCAATGGTGTGAATTTGATGGAAGGGGGAGTTCCCTTCTATAATAGGGGTGAGCGGCACCTTAGGAAAATTTAGAAATATTATTTAACAATAAATTAATTTTCGGTTTTTAATGTCTACAATGTTCATTATTTAAAGGATAATGTGGGTATAGGTAGAAAACCACACAAACAATAGGTTTTATATAGTTTTGGGTCACTATGTTAACTTTATCTTTTATATTTAACTATTAGTTAAATAGTTTTACATTTACCATGTCTCTTTATTTTTTTATATAATATAGTTAATAAACCTACTATATACTTCCAAGATAACCCCAGTTGGATAATTAATGATACACCTATCATTATATAAGTCCATTGGAGAACCTTATATTTTTTGGAATATAATATCAATTATTAATATAATATTTGTTTTAAAAATTCTTCTATATCAATTTTGACACTATTTGGTATTTATTTCTAATTTCATAATAGCATTTTTACTTGGAAAAAAATCATCTAACCGACCCTAGTATGTCATATTAACATAGAAAATCAGTTGAATTCATAAAAAGTCTCAAATTACATTTATGTGGATATTTATAATATCGAATATTTTAATATTTCATTAATTAGGTAATTACTACATCATCATTGTGTCATAAAAAAACTAATTTATTTAATGTCTAAAAATTATAAATAAAATACCATTATTTAGGAAATATTTTTATATTTTTAATGAATATTTATAGTTGAATTTATCTTTTGTATAATCCTATATTAAAAATGTTTTAGTAATTAAACATTGATTATAACTCTTTTAACTCTTCTTTAAATAAAATAATAAAAAGGGTCCTAATCTAATCCAAGTGAACCAAAGAGGTTCATATTTTATTCATAATTTTGTTTTTGGTAAATTATACTTATCCAACAGAATTTGGAAATTTGTTATGCTAATAATAATATCCCTTTTACCCTTAACTACCCTATTTACTTTTAATCGTGATAAATTAAAGTAAATGGTCACTATTCACCAAATTTGTTTTTATCATATTTAAACACATTTTAGTTACTGATATCATCTGTGTGTCTTAGATTTTAGAAATTCCACTCACAGAATCCGTAAAATTATTTTTTATGGGAATTTGCAAATTTTCCAAGGTGGGTAAAAGCCGGTTAAAAGTTCAATAAAATATTTATATATCTAAAATTATTATAAACAGACTCCAATGAATTAAATTGAACCTATATAGTTTTTATGAATCTATTTTTACATAAAATAAATTTAAATAAAATAAATAATTATTTAAATAAAAATTAGGTTTTAAACTATAACTCAATGTTTTTCACTATTATTCAAAAATTGAGAGTTTTCATAAAAATACCAAAAGTTCACGCTAAGATAATTTCGATATTCCAAATCCAAAAATGAATTCCATTTTGAATGATAAAATTTAAAAAATTTCAAAAAAGTGTGTATTAATATTCATAACATCTAGTTTGGTTGGTTGTGGTGTGTTATAACTCAAAGTTGTGTACAACACACACTACCACATTGTTCATAGAGAAGAGTACCATAGAAGATTGGGGTGTTACAATAGAGGCCTTCAAAAAGATGATGTTAAACATAAACTATATTATGGTAGATTGTGTTAGAAATATTTTTCTTGAAAATATAATATAGTCCATTTGGGCCTACAAGACTACAACCTAGACCACCAAATAGGCAACATCATATTCCCTAGTATATGGAAAATAACAATTCTTAAAAATTGAGGTCTATTTTTTCTAAAATAATATTTCCATATATGTTCAAATCTCAATAAATGACAAATCCAAAAATTTCTAAATGAATATGAGTGAGTCAATGAGGAAATATTTAATACCTATAATCATATAGAAATCAACTGAAATTGGAAATCATGAGGATTTACTAATAATTTTGTCTTCAACTAGATCCTATGTGAATAATTGGTCTTATCCTAAGTACTCCAATGATTCTATGAAATAATCCACCAATGATTGAACCGATGCGGGATGGTCATTAATCCATGAAAAAGGAACAATCTAAAGAAATATATTCCTTAATCTCAATGGATGGATAGTTTTTTATGACCCCAACCAATTATTGGTTAAATAAATACATATTTTATTAAACTACGAGAATTATTCACATGAATATTGAAGGAATGACATATGGTAAAATTGTTATGGCCTAAAACTAAGAGTGACTATATATCAAGATGTAAGACTCTTACCAACATAGCCTAACTTCCTTGCAACAACATATTAAACTATATGAAAAAATTATTTCTACCTGATGTAAAAATACATTGTTAAAATCCTTATTACATGGTGTAAGACTATAAAACATTTAGATTAGTGCAAGAGTGGATCATGATCCTTACATATAGACTCACACAACACCTCCTTTATAGTAGTACATGTATCTTGATTCTCATATTAATGTGATAAAATGTGATTCCTAGACCATAAATCCTATTACAATCCCTAAATTAAATACCATAACCCCTCTAATTTATTAAAAAAATACATATTCATGGGCTTCACACTACAAGGTTAATTCCATAGAAAATGCTACAATTTTTTTCTAAAACATTGTTTCATCCAATCATAATCCCTATATTGGTGAAATTTCCATCCCCATAAGATTTCCTAATAAAATAGTAGTAGAATTTTATATTCATAATGACACATTTTTTTAATATGCATTGATACTCCCCAGTCTGTCTTGGAAAAATTATCTCTACAATAGCCTTTCAACCGAAGGCATGGTCATCCTTAGGAGGAACCTTTTATATCTCTGTAATCATAAAACATTCTATGATGGAATCCTATATTCATTAAATAATGGAAGGAAATACCTTCTATACTTGTTTCATATCATGTATCATAATAAATGAACCCCTGATGTCATGCTTTATAATTTCCATCCTTTGGTTTTAAAAGTATCAGAACATATTTTGAGTTAATGTCCTTTTTCACTCATTATTTCAATAGTTACAATCATAGTATTCTGAACTAGAACTACAAGAAACCATATCAAACCGATCATAATATATTAAAATATACGACATCATATTCCCCATATGAAAATAAAATTTTAAAGGACACTATGACCAATAATAGGATTTCATCCTGAACTATCTCAAGAAGACTCATGTCACAAAAATAGGATACTACTCTTAAGATGAATCTCCAAACACCTAGAAAACATTCATGGGTCCCCATGACTTATTTTTCAAATTTGGTGTCCTTCATCTCTATCTCATGATGTAAAACCCCATGGTTTCTTAGAACTCTATATGGTTGGACTCCTGCCCATATGAGATATGTATTAATGTATGGATAATACATCATTTCCCAAAAACCACATGTTTAAAATTCCAATACCCTTCCTTTTTAATTTCCCATAGGTGAAGGAAACCATTTATAGTCCCCATTTCCCACATCGAGAATAGCTCATTTAGGATTACACGTTTTGGTAAAGACTTAACTTCATGGTCAATTAGTATTATTTGATGTTTGGGTTATCATAGTATTTAATGCAATAACATTAAATGAAAATAAAACTCCTCACCATATGATGTTAAATAGAAGGTTTGAAAAATATTTTCTGGAATAAAATTAAAAATTACTATAGACCACATATGAGAGGACCACTATCCTAGGTGTTGGATTCCCACCACCACTCCGTCCAAGAAAAATGATTGGATTGATTCTCACTATGATGAGGTACTTAGTAATACCCAGAACAAACATTATAGTATAGTCATAATAATAAATATGAAACCACTATTCTATGTTTGAAATAGATATATATATGGTATTCTATTATGGGTTATTAACCTACTCTTGAGACTCTATTTAGAGAAAAATCCCCCTCTCCATAGAATAATTGTATCTTTATGGGGAATATTTTATAAAAGTTCCTATAGTTGTATTATCAGATTGATAATATATGTAGAAATTCCAAAATCCCACTTCCAGGACACAACCACAATAAAATTTCCCCCTCCTTGTGTATGGGAACTGCCAATGTAGGAAACATTTCTCACTCTTATTGAGTTATTTTGAAAAGAAATTATCCTTCCATACTCTGGAACAATCCTTTCACGAAATAAAACTCTCTGTATAGGGAAATATAATTCACAATAATATTTCCACATGAATCAATTAATGGATGTATGATAATTGAGGTAAATTTTGTTTTTACATTGAATTGATATGAACCATTATAGAATTTTTAAAGATCCATAAAATTTACTATCAACTAGTGACACATTAATAATTAGGATACACATATTATATCTCATAAATCGCTAAAAATGTTATACTAGAAACTGATTTTTTGAACATAGTATGGTATTATTATTTTAGTAACTATCCTACATCACTTTTCATGTTTTAAATCCCCTAGGTTACTACTTTCATCCTCCCCATTTCATACAATAAAGATAAATGTAATATTATTAGTCATATTATCATGAAATGTGAAATATCTAATCTTGTGATGAAATGTAAAATATAAATCGTAGCCATTAAAATCCTTATCATATAATGATAAACAAAACAATATATTTTCTAGTTACATAATTTTAAAAATCATGACTCACCAACACAAATCAGGGAGGAAAATTTTCCACAGATGCCAGTCATCCTTCCCATCACCCTAATGAACTACATGAATCATGATAATAAATCCCTTAAAAAATTCTATTATTCCTAGATCCACTACCCATGACACAAAATCTTCATTATAAAAATAGTCTAGTTCCTCTATACTCAAACACATTACTTTCACAAACCAACCAATGTGGTCGTGAGATGTCTATATTCTCAAAAACTCAATAACTATCAGTAATAGAAGAACTAATTGCTAAAGATACCATATCATTGCTATGCATCGATACACCCCTTTCTAAATATGAATAATTCTCGCTAAAAATTATTGAAAAAAAGGGAACCATTTTTCTTATTATATTCCACTTCTATCTCTGTAAGACCCAAAACATATATGATGAAATTTCATTTCTGACATGGTTTTTGGTCATTACCTTCATACATGCACCTTATAATGTTTCATAATTGGAAATCAAATAATCCAGAATTAAAATCAATTTTTACGTGAATAATTTCATAAAAGTCTTGGTTTGTGATCCATACTTTCCAAGTTATCCCATAACTTATTTTCTTTTCTATATCATATAAAACACCATTTTCATTAGTCTAACCCAAAAGACTGTAAAATGATGGTGGAAATATAAAACAAATCAAGGATGAAAACCTTTAGAGGGAACCTAATTTAAATGTCTAGTTTTTTCTCACACTTGTTCAATCTAGAAGATCTAGTAAAAAATGAATAAATAAATAAATGGGGAAGAAAACTATTTTGGTTTAAAACATATAATGGGAAGCCAAATAAAAATTCAATTATCTATCAATAATAATTTTTCATATGTAACATAGAAAAAATTAGTTAGATGATGCAAGAGACACAAAAATTTATAAAATCCATTAACTAATTCAAGAAATAGTCAAAAAATGCTCATAAGGTCTAATCACCTATGATAAAAATAGACTAATCACTTATTCCTAGCATTATAATAAAAACACATTGACATAAAAAAATAAATCAGATCATGCATTTTAATTTATATATTATTGTTAAAATGATGAAATTAATTAAAAAATAAATGGTTGGTAATTTAATCATTTTCATTTTGGTATTAAAATTTGAATGTGCTTTGTTGGGAAAAAATTCCTCAAGGTAACATTGATTCATTTTTTTTATTGTGATTGTTGAAAAAGAATGTTTCTTTGGTAAGATGTGTAGTTTAAGAGATATTGTTGAAAAACAATGTTGACAATGAATCAAGAAAAACTTATTGATGCTCTAGAGGTGGAACAATATGAAAACATACATGGTGGTGTTATTTACAAGTGTTTGCTAATTTTTTGGGTCTAAAAATTTGAAAATGTATAAGAGCGTTTTTAGAAAAGGTAATTGTGATCCAATATTACAGATGTCAGGAATGTTTCACTCTATAAATTTTTCAAGATCATCACATTAAAATATTAAAATAGAGATAAGGGCACAATATTTATGGATTCATCACACAATGTGCTGTCGTGGAAACATAAGACTTGCACAATAGGGGAGAAGTTGTGCTCTTCGAGAACATGGTCACCAAAATTACTATAAATAGGTGGATACCCCCTCATTTGAAATAATTTAATCACATATATAAAATCAATTCTTTGTTCGTGCTAGTGGGGGGTTTGTGCAAGTAATGAGTTACACAGATATTGCACCCATGAAGGGTGTTGTGCACAAATAGTGAGTTGAGTATAACAAGGGTGTGTCCTGCATGTATTGGGTATTGTGAAGGTTATTTTCTATGTTAATTATGACACTTGTGTGCTATGAATTAATGTTTCACACAAGTCACCCTGAGGATGCGATAAAGTTTTTTGTTTCGCTGAATATTTGTGGTGAAGGGATAATCATCCGTGGATGAAAGTGGAACATCAACAGAGAATCTCTCTATAATTGTGGAGGTGAAATTCATTCCAATTAAGTTAAAAAAATTTCCATATTCATTGATAGGATCCCTTCTAGTAGCAGTACATGAGGAAAGGGGAATACACTGATCCTTTCCACGAGTAGTGATCTAGAGGAAAAGATATAAAGAGGGACCCTTGGGAATGCTGTGAGAAGACACTAATCCTTGAAATGGAATTGATCCAAGTCATTGAATTGATCTATCCCAAACATCATTACTATTAGGGATATTTACTAAATTTGGTCCAATCAACACATTTCTATTGTATGCCTTTTAGATTTTCATTGCGAGTGTGAACGAAGTAAAAAATCTATGTGTCCATGTGCATGATTTATTTTTGTACTTTTAGTGAATTATCATTATATAAAATTATATAGGACAAAATCATAGATAATGTTAAGGAGAATCGGAGGTTATTATTGTAATAAATATGTCCTAATTTTGTGGGTATGTAAGAAGATTTAAATTAATATATATACCATGATTCCCCCATCTCCTCTTAGTGTATTGAGGGCCCTTTTGGACCAAACAATAGTTATCATTGGGAAGTTTTATTTTAACATATTTTTTTTCTATAATAGGGATTAGTAGATTACTGAATTTAAATATTTAGTCTACTCAAATACAATTGTAATATATAAAAAGGAATATCATAAATGAAGAAGAATTCTTCTGGTACTCCTAAGTGTGGAAGTGTCTTTTTAAAGTGTGTGATTTTGTTGAGGGAAATAAACAATAAACTAAAGAAATACCATGCAGAATTAGAAACTAAAACTATTAAAATATTAAATGATGTTGTAATATTTAATGATGAAAATGATATTCCATGTGATGTTGGAAGAACTGATGATGAATAAATTCATATAAATATAGTAGTAATTGATTTCAATAGGAAAAATCAATTTGATAAGAAATTAAAATCAAATATCAAATATCAAGATATCAGGATCCAAGAATTGTAATGTGAGGATAATAAGAAATATGGATTAAATAGTAGGCTTATTGATGTGGCAACTGATATGTGATTGAAGAATGATTCTGAATACGATGAACTATAGATTATTGCAAAAAATATTTAAAAAATAAAATATTCTACTAATGTAGAGAATATAAACTGAGAATAAATTCAGAATTTGGAATTCAGAAATGATGATCGTTCCACACGACTATCTGAACTAGTTCATAATGGCCAAAGGATACAATAAGAGATTTCATACTTTGTGGATTATATTGCACAAGAAAAATCTAAAATAATAGATAAATGTGACAGTTTGTATAAGAACACTCAGGAATTTAAAGATAAGATGAGTATTGGTAACAATAACCAGAGTAATTTAATGATCGGCATGAATATATGGATATGAATATTTATCAACTGGCACAAGAGGCTCAATATGTAATGAAAAAAGTTAAGAAATCTAAATCCAACAGTATGCCTAAATTGAAGGATGAAATTAATTCACTAATTGATTATCCTTCGGTAGTTGATGATGAAATGAGAACAACATATTATATTTTAAAGAGAAAACAAGAACATATTTTCTCATCTCGAAGGTCATGTAGTTTTTGAAAAATCAGTATTAGATATAATGAACCATATTTTATGCATGACTATAATATAATTTTAAATAATTCAAAATATAAGAAAGACATAATAGATAATGGAAACAAACTGAAATTTTTTTAATGGATGTAATGATTGAATGTGCAATTTTTTTGGTATTTATGGGCATACATCATGTTTTTTTTCAAGGGCTTTTGAATATATTTATTCTATGAGGATAAAAATATTTAGAAATATATGAATAATAATAAGGGTCTTGAGAAATATGAAATTAGGGTCTCTCAATAGAATGAATCCATAATTGCAACTATAGTTGAATAACGTGACACCCCTTGAGTATGTGTCATAAGCCCATGTTCTGAATGTCTGACGAAAAAATCATTATGTATCCACATATAAATTGATAATATATTACACATGGTATGTTTTTTATTTGGGATTTGTTCTATTTCCTCATCATGTGAATTTATAAAGGTATTGTAGTAAGATGAATGTAGGGAATCATAATGAACATGATTAGAGATCCCAAAAAATGGATGTTAATAATGCAAAAGTAAACTTTGGAATACACTATGGTAAGTTGAAAAATATTTTTATATCCTTAGTGTAATAGAATGGAACCCAAAATTACATATAAATAATATTTTATGCTACACTCTGAACCACTCTCTTGGACTGAATGTGAAAAATCATAGAAGAAAAAAGTGAGGATATTCTGTATTTGTGATTAATAAGAATGAAAATTTAATGGAAGAATTATCCTAAACAAGAAATGGTGGCAGGACTCAGATAATTGATAAAAGAAAAATGATTAAATAATTCAATGAAAAATTATCATGTCATTCCACATATGGGGGAAATGGTGGAAAAAGAAATATCCAACCAATGGAGATAGAATCAAGTGTAGATGACTAGTGGAAATATTCCACCTCAAAAAAAAATTCACAAAAAATTGTATACTGGTGGAGAATCAAAGAATGAAATTCATAATAATGGGTTTAAAACAAAAATTTTGAAAATTTTCTATCCTATAGAACCAAAATAATTTAATTAGACTCATCAAATGGGTAAATTATGTTTAGTTAAATGGCCTGGATAGTTGGATATGGTTGAAATGTTGAAAAAAATTGAAAATAGTATGGTTCATTGTAAGAAAGTATCAAAGGGTTGATCCATCATGATTGAATAGAATAATATTTATTAAGATTCTATAAATACCACTCTCCATATGTGAATAAATAATATTAACTAATCCTCAAGTGTCTCAGCATCAAAGGGAGATATGATCCATGGTGAAGTGGAATCAGAATATGATAAATGGTAATGTGATGTGCTTTAGATTTTCAAATACTTCAAATCAGTTAGAAGAGATGAATAATTAATATGGATGAAATATTTGAAATGATTTAATGTTTTATGGATGGAATTAATTAATAACAATAAATAGTTATTTTTTTATTATCGTTTACTTTTATTTCTTACAATGTGTTTCGACATTGTAGGTTTAGAGGTTTTGTTGATGGCTCATTATAAACTAACACATGATAACA
The DNA here is from genome assembly GCA_963277665.1 of Viscum album. NCBI lineage: Eukaryota > Viridiplantae > Streptophyta > Magnoliopsida > Santalales > Viscaceae > Viscum > Viscum album. Next base: position 1,226,823,867 of record OY728159.1, read on the forward strand.
AATTATGTTGGATAAGAATAATGATTGTGAGTCTAAATAGGGGGACAACCAATAAGAAGTCTTTGACATCATAGAGGGATAGTTCAACCACCTAATAATATCCTTGATCTCTATGGGGTTTAATGGATGACTTTTTATGTCATCTAACATCAACCAGACTAACTGGTGGAAAAGAATCAAAACCCATGTATATGAATGAATCATAAAAGGGTTTAGTCTATGAACAAAGAGCTTGAAAAAATATAAATGAATCATAAATGGGAGTTTATTTTAAGGCCAATAGATAATAATTTTCTTTGGACTAAATGTCTCTCTGACAATAAGATGAATGATGATAGCGTAATAATTCGAAACAGATCATGACTACTATGGAACAAGTACTCCCAGATTAAGGGTATTGAAGTTGATGAAACATTTTCACCAATATCATGACAAGATAATATCATATTATTATTTCCGTAAATGTTAAAAAAAGCTCAATGTTATCTAGATTGATGTCAGGTTAGCATTTCATAATGGGGTTCTGGAAGCAAAAGTTTATATTGAGCAGCCAGATGGTAACCTCATTCATGAAGATAAGAATAGAGTTTTTTAAATAATGATGGAATTTTAAGGATTGAATAAAGATCCAAGAGGATTATATTCATGAATAAATAAATTTTTTAGGAATATATGTTTCCAGTGTGGTGGTGTTGATTAAAATATTTATATAAACAATAAATGTAATCAAATACTTAGTAACAAAAAATAATGAATAGAAAAGTCAATTCATAATCTAAATATCCCAAGGAAGTATTGAGTACATTTTTAATTGGTAATTCCATAGATATGGTGTCTCTAGTGGGTACCCAGATGAAACAATCAAGGGATGATGAAGGTAATGTAGTTAATGTTATAGAATACGAAAAAATATTTTGTCGTCTACGCTACATGGTAGTGACAAGATCTGATAATGATTTTGTAACATGTCAACAAGCACAGTATTAAAGTAATCCCACAAAATTCGATTTTATTTCACTAAAAAGGATACACCTACATATCAAGGGTTAGTTTGATTACAACTTGATATATAATGAAAAATCTCAGAAAATGTTATTGAGATATAAATATGCAGATTAGGATACTTTAGAATACGACTAAAATTAAACATTATGTGGTGTATTTTATCTATGTGGATTTTTTATTTCATTATTAAAAAAAGAAATAATATTTCATTTCATTTAGAAACATAGAATCGGATTAAATTGATGCATCTCAATCTTGAACACAATTATTGGTAATGAAGCAGTAGTTTGATGATTTCAAAGTTAAAGTGAAGTCTGTGATCGGAATCCACTGAGATAATTCATGTTCTTTAAATAATAGAAAAATCTAGTCCATAAATCATTTATAAAGAATATTTAAATCAATTATCATTTTTCATGGAGATGGTAGATCAAGGGATACTGATGTTGGAGTATGTGCCTACAGAATTACAGCCTATATATATTCTACCAAAGGTATTTCACAAAAAAATATTTTAGAGGCATCGACTGGATCTCGTAGTATAGTTTACCATCACACTTGATTATGTGTGTCTTTGAGACTCCCTCTACCTAATTTATGGTATGTTTATACCTAATACCCAGATATGTGTTCTTTATCCTATTGCAGACCAAAATGACATGACCTTCAGATTTTTTACAGATGTGACCTTCGAGTTCATTGTCAAAGGGTGTGAAATTTTAGTTATAAAAGGGAGAAAATTTCATTATCAAGACATAGGGAAAAGTTGAGTGGTTGTGTATATAGATATGGAAGTAGTTGTATAGGGTTTTTTTAAAATTTGATGATTTTAGATGTGATCAATTAATATTTTTATACTATTACATGTGAGGATCACGATGAAAGTAGATGAGTTGTGTTGGAATTTATCAATGTGAAGCATTGGGGAAATTTTCATTATACTTTGGTTTCACACACCACACATAGATAATGTGGGAATAGTGTGTGATTTATGTAAGTAAATTATTGTTATCTAAATACCAACATGTGAATAGTGGGAGATGATAGAAGATGTGTCAACATGATATCAATATTTGAAGTGTTGTCAAAAGACCCAAAGGGTGAGATTGTTGGTCAAAAATACCCCAATGTAATAATGATTGATTTATTTTGGATGATTGTGTTTTTTGAAAAAGTGTATATCAATGAAAATTTGTGGAGTTTTAGATGTATTTTTGAAAAAATGTTACCAATGAACATTTACGATGGAATGGATGCTCTATTGGAAATGGGGAAAGATCATTTACAAGGTGGTGACATTTCACAGTGTTTTCCAAATTTTTGTGTCCAAAAACTTGAGAATGGAGAATAGTGTTTTTGGAAATTTATTTTTACCACAAGTTTTAAAGATTATTGGATTGTTTCATGCCAACTATTTTTGATGATCAGTACAAAAAAATATCTTAATGGAAATAAGGGTGCACAATTTTTGGATTTTTTTTCCATGTTGATGTTCAATGATCATAATAATCTAACATTCATGGAGAAGTTGTACAACATTCAAGTATAGTCTCCATAAATTATATAAATTAGTGGATTCCCCCATCATTTATAAGATGCTCAAAACTTAGGTAAAGTCCATGTTTGTCCCACAATTGGTCAGTTTTCACAATTACATAGTAATGTAGAAGTTTGACGCTAGATGGGAGTTTTACACTAATAATAAATAGGGTTTAGAAGGGGGTTTCACAAAAGTATTGAGTAGTTCACAGTTATGTATTATATATCGAAGGTGAAAATATCACTCCATGCATTAATGTTATGTGCACAAAACCCTATGGATGGGTAAATGATGGATGTTACCCATTATATTTGTGATAAAATGATATTCATCAGTGGATGAAAGTGAAATTTCAAAAGAGAATCTATTGCAGTTGAGGATATGACATTGATGAAAATTAAAGGACCTACAATTCCATAAAATATAAGTGTATCCTTCCAAGATAATTGAGTAAAAGAAGATTAAGATAGTTAGTCTTATCACCGATAGTGATTTAGATAATTAGACATAGGGAGCGACCCTTGAAAATGAATTAATGAGGCCCTAAATTTTGAATAAGTAGTAATCCTTGGACTAGAAGTCATCATTCCAATAAATAATCATTGGAAGTGATCCTTAGTGAATTTGGTACAATTTGAACACATATATTGTGTGCTATTGGATGTAATCCAGTCGAGGTAAACCAATTCAAAATCTCAGTGTCATTGTTCTTGACTTATTTCATTACATTCGATTCATTGTCAATAGATAAAACTTGAAATGACATGATCAAATTTATCATTATAAATAATAATAAGTGAACCTTGTGATAAATAGTTCAATAAAATATGGCGTAGGAAGAAGTTTTAAAATAATATTCATATCGTGAATCACCCCCTCATTGATTATCATGGCCCCTTTTAGACCATATAAGTTTCAACATTCCAAATTCTATTCTCCAATGTTTTATTAGTGCTCCATGAAATAGGATTATATAAATTGGATTGTGGCCTGATCATTTCTATAGTCTTCATAATCCTAGAAATGTTTTTTTAAACTAACGCGTTAGCATGAAATGGTTCCTCCTTCTCTAGATAAACATATTGTATTCCTAAATCTATGGCCCTATTCAAGGGTTGGTAGAGTTGGACCATCTACTACTTCACACCATATAATTCTTCTTAATATCATACCACGTAGATATATTTTTCATCAAAAAAACACTGATTCAACTCTACTTCCATATAATGGATGATCTCTACATTGGATACAACAAATCTAGGGTATTTAAAATGGACCAATAGTCAAGAATTATCAACCTGCAACATTATCTCCAAATAAATTCACTGAATGATTGAATTGCAGATATAATGGATCACGTGGTTACAAAATCATTTGTGCCCCAAAATTGGCATCGTTATTTGTAGTCAATTATATCATAATGGAATTTATTTGCGATGGATTTCCAAGATTAACTTCTAAATGACTCTAAAAAATAGTTAGAGGAACAGATGACATTTTTTTTCCACCAATCCTAAATCAAATATTATCTTTGTGGTAGATATGTACCCTGATATTAGTACACTAAACGTGGAACCATGTTTTCCTCCCTCTAAAGTGTTATCTTTGTGATCTTACACTATTGGATGAATTGGAATGGAGGATCCTCTATTGAGATCAGATTCTTGTGTTGATGGGACTAGGTAATATATGGAACACCATTTTTAACATCTAGGGATAAAAGATATAAAGGGATGATATATGATTAAATATGATAATAATACTCACTTATTGATGAATCAATTATGTGAATTAATGCCTCTCTAACACCCCTTGTTTCAATATTTTTAGTATGGATCCCCTGATAAGGTCATTCCCATGTGTTTTATGGAAACCTGGGATGGTTTAATGTTTATAATCTCCAATGTTGAGTCCCTAAACAATAATTAACTCATTAATAAGAGTAAGATGGAACTAAATTTCAAGTATTGCATCTTCATGGAAATATTTTTCATGAATAGAGATATATGAATAATGTTTTCACTATTATAGAAGAACAGCTAAAGATTTGTTGTGTAGAAATAAATAATTGAATCAATCCAATTGATCTATTTCCTCATACACTTCTAAATAGAATGTAATGATAATGTGTTTGAGAATATCCAAAATTTTCATGTAATTCTTTCCTAATTCATGAATTAGTTCAAAATACCCATTGTAGCCTTCCACATTGTGACACATGAGACACTGGCATTGGTAACAATTGGAATATACTGTAACATTGTCCTAAGACCCTAGAAAACATTATATGAGACAATAATGAGGTCAAAAATGATTTTTTAGGGTTATCTAGGTTATAGAGAAGGGTTGATGTATTAGATATGACTGTAGTGTGTGTTCGGTACATAGAACCATATGTGTTTCCCCTAACATTAATAAGATCATTTCCCCACTATACAATAGTGGGGACATACCTAAATTCAGCTCTTAGATCTTGTTTTTTTCAAATGAATTAGCTCACAAAAACAATTATATGCCCCATATATAATTTTCCATTTAGTCTTTGAAGGATCGGTGACAGACCCCCAGATAGAGAAAGGGAAGAAGATTATGCAAAAGGAATGAATGAAAAAAAAATTCATTTTAGACAATTAAGGGGAGGAATGACATTATGGAGATTTACAATAGTGAATATTCCTAGCCAGTATATTTTCCATCTTGTTATTGACAACCTATGATGATTAAGGACCCTTTTTAATATTCACACAAAATTGTAACTACAATTTGAACGGGTCCCCCACCATATCCTATTTCATTATCTAATATCCTAGAGACAACTCTCTAGGATCTTGAATAGATCTTTAAACAATAAGAATTTTTTTATTTATGGGTATCATGGAGATGATGGTTCTTGAGAAACATCTATTTTCAAGTAAATGTGACCATTAAATTATAAATTTTCAACTCAACAAAAAATGTCTATGGATTCATAGGTAAATGTAATAAAATTATATAACTAAAATTATTGTATTTGCATCATTCATTAGGATGAATGGTCAATAAGACCCTCAGAGGATTCTCAATGTTGCATATCAATTACCATTTTTTCAACCAAGGCCCAATTAATGGTTTCGTATTCCAACACCTACATCTATCATATGTATTACTCCACCTTAGAAAAATTGAAATCAGGGGGAATATTTGAGGTGCACAAATACCACCATGTAATTGGATATGTATTCCATCTTAGATAAATACCAATCAATATCTGATGTCGTGATTTATTCATTTCCATTGTTAGACTTCTTTTGGATGTACATAAAATTATTTTTATGTTAATTTCTATGTGAAAAATATTAATTTTCCGTACTATGAGGTCCTTTATTAAATATATACCCTTTCCAGAGGTTAGCAATAGGAGCTCTTGTCACCTCCCCTTGATGATGAATAGAACCAATCATGATGGAAGATATGTTATTTCCAAATCTGGTATGTTTTTTGGTCGGTTTAAGATATTCTTTATAATATTTTAGAGGTTGTACATTATTATCCAAAAGTATATCCTTAATACCATGCTTTCAGAAACCAATAATAATTGTTTCCATAACTCACAGACCGATTTTTATTAATTCCCCTTGATTTTAAATATAAAGCATTATGTTGAAATAAATAGATATTAACCTGATGTATACATCTAATGGATGTACCTTGATCGATGCATACGATACTGCTATGTCCATGTAGAACCAAAATTTCCAAGACACCCCCATGTGTTTCCCAAAAAAACCTGAATGTAAGGGGGTGGGGTGGTGGCCTTTGAATATTATAGAAATATGATATGGAGAAAAAATTGATATGGTTAGTAGGCTACACATACAACCTCTCGTGAAATATGGTCTTCTAGTAATCTATCTATTAAACAAATCATTTTTAACCTCATTTGATCATCACCTATTCCATTTTCCATAAATGTATTGATAGGTGGATATCCAGAATAAAAGAAGTTATACACTCCCAATACAATTGAATTATTCCTTAATTTACCATATTTTAAAGATAAAGGATGGATACCATAAAAACAGAATGAATGGATGAATTTTTCTTTAATGGAAATCAACTCCACTCATAATAAAATTGGAACTGATGTGTGCCACAACCAACCCCCAAAATACCTAAAATTGACCCAAAATATATTATATATAATTAGTTGTGTAGAAATTAATCATGAAACTATAAATTCATTACAATATATGGGCATATATACTTATGGATGAACCCTATACCTTTTTTACCACTATGATGTATGTCTCTATCCTCACACTATTGAAAAATTCATAGAGCAACAATATATTTGTGCTCAACCACAATTCCAGGAATCTATCCAAGAAAGCACTCACTATAATGTAAGACCTAACTATATAAACCCACTAGTCATGTTGTCCCACTTCCAACATTGGCAATCATTTACTAAGAAAGCTTCAATTCTTCAAAGAAACAAATATTATAGGGTTCTTTTAGCTAAGAACCTCCCATTGATAATCTATGAAGATCATCATCAATAAAGTAGAATGAATATCTTCTATAGGGTGGGTGATATTTATCTACATGTTGTAGGAAATTATTAACATTCATTGGATAATTGTAACATCATTTTGACGTAATCCCATGTTTATTTTAGAGAAATTAACACATCATTCATTTATCCTTGGACTGGGACTTCTAGGACCATATAGACATCACAAGAGATAATTACAACTATACCTTATATCATATGGAATGTTTTATTATGATGGATACTCAAGCTAAGAAGCTATATATACATTTGTGACACTGATACATCTTCATATATTATAACTTTTTATTAGTATGTATTAAATTCATCACGGTTTTTGTGTACCCAGTATAAAAAAATCCAATCGGGCTTGAATCCCCTAACATAAATCCCAATCCACATTATACCCCTTATATAGATCTGTTTCGGTAGAATATAATATCCACCTATTGGAATGCTATGTTGAATTTTGGGTTTGAGGTTTGTGACTTACGGTGGATAGGTTGTGATGAAAAACATGTCATAATAATATGTCATAAATGTTTTGAGGCCTGTGACTTACGGTGTAGGAATATTAGCAGTTTCTCACATTGTTACTTTTTCAAGTATTTTTCAATGTTTAGAAGTGTGGAGTTTCACAGGTCATAATAATATGTCATAAAAGTTTTTGTCAACTCCCAAACACGAGTGGTGTCTTGATCATGAGAAACCATTTGAGTTTCCTTTGAAAATATTCTATGAAGGCATGTGTATGTACCTTATAGGTAAGTCCTTATAATTTCATTTTCCAAAATTTATGAAAATTATATAAAGGATAATCCCCTCACATTCCATTTACTCAAGTTACCTCATGAAAGAAACTCGATCATGTGACCTCGAGTAGGGAACTCATTCACATGGACTTTCCCAGGCCACCCACACAATTGGTATCACACAAGAAACTCGCTCCATAGGAATGACTTATTTATATCATCATGGTTAGTTTAACACACATAAAAAATTTTTTGTGAGAAAACTATGGTGATATAGTTAAAAAAGAGATATTCATGTATTACTAGGATGGATAGAGAATCAAATGAGTGGTGATGAAATATTGAGAAATAAGACCCCGTTTATAGATTCCTGTTCACATGCATGATCGACCTATGCAGATGACTTTCTTAATGGAGTTGTACGACTGAACAGTGTGGACTAATAGCATGAAATAATTTCTTAACTAATTTGATTATTAAGCATCCATGCTTGATATTATATCTCTATGTTTCATTATAGACTTATTGATGTTCAATGTCAACCTGAGCATTAATAAGAATGTATGGAGGAAAATGAAGGATATAATCATAAACATCTATATTCCAATACCTAATAACCAGGGCCTCTTCTTTTAATAACATCTATTCATGGGGATTATGACCATAAATGTTTCACATAGATATGAAAATGTTAATAAATATACAGTCTATATAGGTATAGGGTAATGGTTAGTATAAGAACTTTCCCAACTCATCCCGTTTGCACCCCACCTATGCATCAAGGGGCTTGAACAGTATAATCCAATACATACCAATAAAAGCATATGTACCTTCATGAGGGCCTTGTGTGGTATACATATAAAGTGGAACAACATGAGTGGAATTGGTGCATAGGGTCACAATTTTATCGATTAACAGGGACATTAGGATCCTCATTTGGAACATATGAATGATGAAGAGACCTTGTGATTCTCTTCTCATCTGAGTATCTCTACCATGTCCTATAATCCATCTGTTAGTGTATTAATCCTAAAATTTAAGGGGAAATTATTAGTTTCTAATACAATAAGGCCACTAACTGTCATGAATTCAATGAATTTTGAGAGGAAGCGGCCCACAAGTCAAAACAACTTGGTTGAGTACACTTCCATTTATCTATACCTAAACACCAGTCATCAAATGAAACTTGAGGAGACTCATGGAACCTATAGATTATCTTTTCCTATGTGTTTATTAACCTTTTTTCCATAATTCAATGTCATCCACCACTTTACCTAGTGCAACTTACATGAACTACCATTATCATGCTTGATTCTACCATATAAGAGACATATTCCACTAAAACAAGTCTACCTTGTGTAAGACATAATTATATTTTTTATGCCTCAATAGAATAATAAACCCTTAGAATACTTTTTCATACTAGAAATGGTAGGTAACCACCTCCCATGGGTCTCTTGTCTATGGGGGAACAAGCCAAAGCCTCCGCCAAAGCCTCAAAATATGTATAATCAAATCATAGGGAACATCATCATGTCATCTTGATTATACATTCATATTGTAATGGAGGTATTGAATTTACAGTACCTAATAAGTGGAATCCTCATGGTGTGTAAGTTAAAATTACTTATATGTTTTTGCACCTAAACATGTGTGTAATGAGAAGAACTTAGGGTTTAAAATAAGAGTGGTGATGACCACATCAATGTCCTTCCTATCTCACTGACTCCCTATGTGGACTCTACCATTGTTTACTATAATATTTGAAGAGAAATATATCACCATAGAATCCATTAGTGCGACAAAAAAATTATGTTCCATTGGTCAGACCTCTAAGAGTAACCATGTAGTATTACATTTGTTAGGTATCCCTACAAGCATTCACCAGTGGGTGAAGAATATCGTGTGGATTTCAAGGTCTTTGACATCATATTGTTACTCACACTGAGCATGAATCATGTGGGATAAGAGGCTAATGTTGATCGTCAGATATACATAACCAAATAAATATTTTAAAGTGTGTAATTTTATAAATATTTCTCTCACAATTCCATAGGTATTTACTACTGGAGTAGCCCTATGGTCATTATTACGGGATGTATCCCTTCCCTCTTCAACTATAATGAGAAATATATAGTCTAGTTTTCCAAATATTCAACATTTGTTTTATTCTTACAATGATAATGATTGACAATGATTATTGGAAATGAACAGTCTTTACATACCCATTATCATGTACTAATCCTACGATGGGATTACTTTGACAATCATCTTCACATCTTTCCATGGGAATATTATTTTGTATAAATTATAAAAATGTTATCACAATATAAAAGGTACATATTCCTATTGACCAAAACCATTAGGCCTACTCCATAGGTGCAATACCCAACCATCCTAACTACATGTTATTTGATTCCTTTACAATTGGGATATATACATAGCCTGCTTGTGGTTTAAACCCAGCACCCCAAATTCTCAAAAAACATATATGTATCATATCCATGTTGTGGTCATATCCACATATGATTCATCATCAATTAATTGGGCCCCTAGTATTCTATAACATATGTCCCACACCAATCATTAATTTCAAGCATTCAACCTATATGTACTATCCAGAAAATGTAAAACTGCAATGTTTTATCCTCATCAAATTACCATAAATGGTATGATTTGTCCTATTAAGTGGCACAAAACTATGTGGATTCAAATTCCATTCACATGTATATGTATAAATACAATAAAATGGGACTAATATAAACATTGAACCAACTAATAATTTCATGTTAAACAACACATTCTAGAGCTCCCCAATATGTAACTTCTAATCATTATCAGGATAATTAACAAAATAATAATGTATAATCTGTTTACAATTGGTAACATTAATGTAGAACATCAGATATGTTGTAATGACTATAAAGTCACATCACCCTAATGGTCAATTTTTAATATAAGGGACATCAACATTAGGATTGGGTTTTAATGAGTGATTCATGAATACATAGTATATCTGTAAGAGACTAACAAAGTAGGAAATAACTCTCCTTAAGTTGTGATGAGACCGACCCCCATATTATTAATCAATGTGAGTCCCTAGGAATTCTTGGATCCGTTTCCCAATGACCACATTCATTTGGAATGAATGTATCATAAATATCTCGAAGAAGGAAACAATTGGGTTTTTCAAGCTCCATGAATATAACCCATTAGAAACCAAGTATAACTTTTTTGGAAATATTGAACTTGAAGAAGGTTGTTCCACTATCTCAAAAAAACACCATGTCTGCCCCTTATAGTTTATATGATCAAAACAAAGGTATATATTGGGTTTTAACGTGTATATTCATGTAATGGTGAAGTATTTTGGGGTTTCCATCATCACAAAAAACTTGTTATATGGTAGGTCACCTATGACCAATATATTAATTTTGAAACTACACTTCTTTCATTTTTTGTTTATTGATTTGATTATATTAAAGAATTCATATAATATGAAAAATAATAATAATAGATGAAACTGTAATCACTAATGTTTCTATGTTTTACTATTCTTTACCCACATGTTTAAATAATATAGCATGTTTAATTTGTTATAAAACGAGAATTACATATGTTCTTCATTTAAATTCTAAAATATTTTATTCATGCATGTTGGAAAATATCAAATCTGTTTTGGCCAACTTCAGGTGTTTTCCATAATATTTAAATTAAATGAAAATTTCCCAAGAAATTATAAATATGAATTCCAAATTTAAAAAAGGTTGTTTTCAAATCATTATGCGTAGTGGTCATATTTTATTTTTTAATTAAATGTTTTCTTCTACGTAGATATTATCTATTATAGGGGAATTATAATAGATGGTTTCAAGAGGTGGTCCATAGATTTTATTGTGGAATTCCATATGTTAAATTATGATAACTATATTCAAATGTTTTCTATTTCCATGAGATATTATGTTTCAATGGGATATTCAAGTGACAATTACTATTTTATGCAGATTAGATGGACTATTTCCCTATGTATAATCCTTGTGTGAAGTACCATCAGCGAGTATTTATAAGATATTGTGGTTACTTCATGAACATTGGATATCGTTAAATGGATGTTAAATGAACTCTATTGCAAGTACATATATGGTCTATTTGCATGGTGTCTCGTTATATCCCATTATATCATATTCACATGTATTTTTAATCACCTTGTATAGTGATAATTTTTATAAAATCAGTTCAACTATTATTTTTCCATGAGAAGTTATTATATCAACACATATTTTATGGTAATATTCATTCATGTGACATTACATCCCAGATGATTTTTCTTTTCCACATGTTCATATTGGTAATATAATTTTTTGTATAACCACTCATTCTTTAAAACCCATTTTGGAAAAATGATGGAAAATCATTATTTTTAAATTAGTACATTTTTAAATGTTTTAAAATGAAATTGAAAAAATTATGTTTAATATAGGTATATGAAACTTGGATTAAATGCTTTTTATTTTAAAGGTACTTAATTTGACATGGTTTTTATTTTGGAATTGCTTCTGAGAATCTAGGTGATCACGCCTACATAATATTTTTTTTGTTTTAGGTTCTTTATGTTTTTGATTGACCTAAGAGTGATTGTGGTTTTGTGATTGGTGGTGACACATGAGGACATATGGATGTATTTCTACCCATTTAGTTTTATTTCATTTCTACTGATAGTGATTTTACTGATGGTTTTTATAAATTTTTACTTATACGATTGGGATCGATCATTCTTTATTGAGTTATATATCATGCCCTACAGTAGATTTTATCCATATAGGATAGTAAATTACTCACAAGTATTATTACTGTTTAGGTCAATTGACCCGTTTAGGGTTGAACTAGGTTGGATTGTGACATGAAATATCATTGAGAGGCCTTATGATTTCATCACTTTTCAAAACATTTAAAAACATTACATATGTATTTAATTCCAAAACAATATCTTTGTGTAAATAAAAAAACTATAAACAAAAACATTAGTGTCTAAGAACTATATATATGGACTTTTTGAATAAAAGTTTGACATGGGAAATTTATTCATAATTTTTAACTCAGTAGACATATAATTTAAACTCATTGATATTATGGAATCCAATATGATGACAATAAAAACATTTGTTGTCTGTAAATAACCAATTATACATTTATCATAAAAAACATTTATATAACATTTCCATAAAAATTATACATTGATATAATTTTTCTAAAAATGTATGTCTTTACATTATAATTACAAATATATCTTAAAAAATTTTATGATATTAATTGAAATTTAATCTTTTTATAGTAATTAAATATAACTCTTTATGTTTCTCAATATCTATATACGAAAAACTATTTTAGAATCTTAACTGATATTCACATTAATTTTTCACTGGAATTAATTTTTATTTCTTTCAGTTTAATTTAAATTATATTTATATATATTATAGACATCCTTATATAGACTGTTCTATATTGAGATTAAAAATTCAATATTCCAAAAATATTTTCTAATTTTAATGTAACACACATTTTTTTAAGTGACGATTTTGAATAAAGATACTATTGTATCTATATCATATGAGGAATAATATTTATTTAGTAAATTCATGTAAATGAAGATTTTATTTTTCAAAATATACCATTAGTTAGAGGTTATATCACATCCCATATATTTAATCTAAAATCATTATACACTATTGTGTATTGGGTAAATAATTTTTATCAATTTATCTATTTCAGTCATAGTATAGAATATGTTGAATAATAAAACATGAGTTATATAATATCGTATAAAAATTTTAACTACAATTTTATAAAAAACATGTCTTAAAATATAAATCTAATAATATATAAATAAATATACTTCTATAGTTCCAACATCTATTCATTAATTTCATGACATTAAACACTACGATTTAGCAACCATCTTCATAATCTTTAATAAAAAATCATTTTACTCATTATGATCTAAAAACATATACTTCATTATTTGAAAGATAACCGAAATCATGGTAAATTCAATTCATGATTTTAAAATCATATATTATTTATAATTTTATAAAATGTACATTTTTTATCATATACCCTTCAAATTAAATGTATTTATTTCTATAAAATACATTACATGGAATTGGAATGGATTATCTAAAACCCATCATGTATTTTATATAATAATATAACATATTTATTTTTATCAACTTTATTCTAAAACAACTCTTATGTTTCATTGACTAAGTTTAAAAATTTAAAAATAAAATATTTTTCCTTTTTTATTAAATTATTAACATTGTTTCTAGTATAAAATCACTCAAACGTAAATATCAGTTGTATTGTCATTTAACCTAAAATATTTTAGGGAATCATATAAAAATTTATTTAATACAATAATTATTTTGGAAAATGTCAAATAATAAATTTATAGTGAATTAAATAGATAGATCATACCATAAAGAATATTCATAATCTCCCCATGTCATTGGAATAGTCATTTACATTGAGTATGTGTGTGGAGACCTAATTTCCTCCGTGTAATTTGTATTCACAGTATTTCAAACATCATGTGAATTAATATGTTCATCTCATAAGCATCAAGATTATCCTTCTGAAAAAATTTAACATTTAGTTTCGTGAGAATATGATACTCTTATACTAAGAATTATTTATATTTGATAATCTAAAAACCGGGTTTTTTGTTTATATATTTTATTAGAGTTTATGTGATTAATTAAATTTCTAACTTCCATTCTTTAATGTGTAGATGATTATTATATAATAATTAATATTATTAAAAAAATATGATATGATAAATACATGTGTTGAATATCTTATGCGACCTGAAAAAACAAAACAAAAATGAAAATTCATTATTTCATTAAGGTAAAATATTATAATAAAAAATAAATATAATAGAATAAAAATAAATTAAATATAATTAATAAATAATATTTCAAATAAAATAAAAGGTAAATAAAAATACTAAATTTTTTAAATTCTATTTATTATTAAATTTTATAAATATCATAACACCAATGATGACAATTTAAGGACAACAACATTGTTGAAATATGATAAACAATGAAAAATGAACAGAATGAATGGGATGAATGATTTAATTTAAGAAGGTACCATATTATATTGTAATGTAATATATTTGTGATATATATGGTTGTCGGTTATGTATTAATTGTTATATAATTATTGGATTTGATCACATTTAGTATAAATATATCAAATTGGTATTTTTATGATCAAATAATAATTATGTATATGTTTCAAATTTAATATTAAAATAATATGTTGAATATAACTAAAAAATTATTATTTTCAATTTGAAAACACAATTTATCCTAAATGGAATATATTTCACAAATATAATTTTTTTTAAAATTATATAATTTTAAATATGTATTCTAAATAAATATACTAAAAAAATCAATTTTTGATTTTAATAAAAATTAATTTTCAAATTCACTGGAATAACTATATTTAAATAAGTAAGAATGAAATCACATAATGTCAAAAAGTGAAACTTTTATAGAACTATTCCAATACATATTATATATTTTTATCTAACTGGATCACTACTAAGAATTAATTTAATTGAAATAGATTATTTATATATAAATAAAAACAATTAATTATCATTTTTAGTACTTGGTGTGGAATAAGAATAATTCTATTTTTATACATAAAAATATATATTTTATGTATCAAAAGATAATTTTATGAATTTTGGATTTTACTTTTAAGAAACTAAATAAATTATTTTATAAGAATTATTTATTTAAAATAGAATATTTTTAATTATATTAATATATTATACAACACAAGTAATTATTTTTAATAGATTTATAATTTTAATAAGAATGTTTATTATTTAAAAATTCATTTTATATAAAATAATAACAATTTATATATATTTTACTTTTTCAAATATAAGGTAAATTTCTCATATTGAGATATATAAATAAATTTTATGGAGTTTTAATTTGTAATATCTTCACACATATTGTGTAAAATGTTTCATGTTCAGTTTTTTGAAATAAAATAATTACCATAGTAAGTTATTAAATAGAGTAAAAAAGGGGTCGAATGGCCCGACATAATTTATAAATATTTAAATTCATAATAATTCAATAAAAACATTAACTTTTATTCATGTATGTCTTACCTCAACACCGACCATTTCCATCAATACACATTATACTCCCATGTGATCCAATCATTACTGCCCACCTTAATCTTTTTTCCAATGAAATATCCCAAATTTTCACATAAAAAAGAAGCAACCATAAACTCATCTAATAATATGTTATTTATTTTATTACATCAATTCATACCCATATTTCAAGTCATAAGATCTTATCCAACATGTTATTTGATTAGGTTGTAATATGTTTGTTTAACATCATTATTTTGGAGGATATCCTTAAAGAAAGTAGGAATTAAATAATTTAAGTAACAAGGTTTTATTCATATTATTAATTTAGTTTATAATCTTCTCTCTAAAAAAATAGCTATCAAATACATATGAACCCTAGACTCGTACTCCCAGTTCATCATCTAAAATTCATACTTCTATAAATTATCATTTACTCCATATGAGATAATCTAAGACAAAAAAGAAATATTTCATTATTATTATATCTCCAAATAATATCACACAACATATAGAACCTAATGATTTAGCATATTGAAAAACTACATACATAATAATGTTATTTTATAATACATGTGAACTTTTATTGAAAATAAAACCCCTCTTTACTCCTTTCTAGTTTCCCGATAAAATATACCTATCCACATAACGTAGTGAAACAAAACGGAATAATGTGGTGGGGTGACTTTTTTTTAATAAATAACTCATATGAATTTCAAATTTGGTGAAATAATGAATATATAGGAAAATATTTCCCAATAGAAATATATTATTAAAATTTCCATGGATAAATATATTTTTTATACATCCTAATAAGAGGACTTGTATTGCAAAATGTCTAAAAATACACCATTACAGAAGAGTTTAGAATCATGAGATGATAAAAATGGGATATTGAGTATATCTACAAGAATAATACATGGATATAAAACAAGGCATAAAAAAATAAAAAAAGAATTTTTAAAAAACTTTTAAATTAAGGGATTTTGAAAAAATGGGAAAAAATATTTAATCACGTAACATTGTGAGTTATTGAAATGGAAACACTCCTTTTTGTTAACAAAAAAACAACCCATAATATCATTATCTCTAGAAATAAAATAAATTAATTAGTGGGATTTAATGTACACAAACAGTCTCAATACTTTTGTAGTGCCAAATTACCTCAAGGATTTATCATAAACAAAGCATCACAATTATTTATATAACCTACACATTCTCATTATTTAATAAAATCAAATATTTATAAGGGTTTAATCTGACACAAGACATCTCATATTAATATTTTAAATACCCTTTTATATTAAATAAATATATAAAATATAATTATAGGAGAACCCATGTAAATATAACGGGGTTTATATCCTTTCTAACAGGTACCACCCAAATTGAACATAAGAATTTATATGACTGATTTCTCAAATTAAATCACCCAAAAGAGTAATCTATAAGAACATTTGGAGGGTGTTCCCAAGAAATAATTTCAAAATAAATAATTCATTTATGTACAAAATGTGATTGGATGTGAGATAAAACTATGGGTTTTTTGAAAAAAAAATAATTCGGATAAAATTTTAAGTTATGATCAGTATAAAATTTTTATTTAAAAAATATAATGAGAAATAAAAAAAAATTATATTTAAAAGGATATTTTAATTTTTTATCCTATAAAAATAAATATAGGTTTCAAATATGTGAAGTGAAAACTAATTAAAAAATGACTTTTTAATATAGTAATTGATAATATTTCCCTTCAATAGAAGGATAGGTTTCAAAAAGGCCATGTAAAAATATTTCGAAAAACAAAACATATAAAGAATTATCATCAAGTATATACTTAAAAGTAATTTTTTTTCCTAAAAATGGTATTTGGGGAAGAAGATAAAAAATTTATTTTTAATGTTATGAATCTTTTCTAATATTATTATATATTTTGTTGAAACCCACATAATATAATTTATAAGAAACAAAAATATTAAAAGAGAATAAAAGAAATATAATGTACACCTGAGAAAAATTATAATTAGGCTTCCAATATTAAAGGATAAAATTTTATGGAATAATATCACTATCATAAAATTAAAATTATTATTATTGAGAATGAGAATTATTCTTATCAATTTTATTAATTTTGAGGAAGAAATTGTTCAATGTGTAATATCTGAATTCACAAGTATTGTAGTTTCCAAAGAAGAAGAGAACGTAAAATGAATAAATGTAATATTTTGAATTAAGACAATATTTTATGAAATATCATAAAGAAGGTGTGTTGTATATCAATCATGGGAGATGAGTAACGAAATCTCTATGAAAATTGAAAAAAATAATCAATAAACATAAGTATGATGCATTGGTATAGAAATTGAAATACCCAAAAATGAATCATATTAAATATAGCTAAACATATTGGGGTATTGAATACACAATATAAATTAAATTATGGTCCCAAAATAAAACATTCCCTTAATATTTGAAAATGAGAAAAAAACAATCCTTTTATTACATCTTAATCAAACACACTCCATCCTCATTCAGACTGTGATATTTTTTCTGAATTTTTATTTTTAAATATAGGTATTATGATTAATATTTTATAATTGAAGATAATTAACATGATAGAGGATTTTAAGGGGATAAAAATGAAGAGTTTTAGGAATAACATAGAATGGATAGATACAATATGAATTAGGGGAAGTGTCCCCTTTATAAGTGTTGAGAGGGGAACATTTTTGAAAACCAATTATCATTCAATAATTTAAGATAATAATAAATTTTCACATTCTCAAAAAGTGAGAAATAATGGATTTTGGGAGTGATATTGTCTAGAAATACATTACATATCATTTGAAAATATTGTTCAAAGATGTCTAAGTTCATTTATCATTAGGTATTTACATTTTCCTATTATTTTAATAAAGGTAACTAATTTTTAACTATATATTATATGTTTTTTAAAGATATAATATAACCCCTAGTAGAAAATATGGTTGTAAAAAAGATAAATTCATCTTATATTTAAAAAAATTCTGATTCAATAAAAATTAAATATCTACAATAAAATTAAAACATATTTAATATTCTAAATCAATTTTTATATAAATTATTTATTTATATTTAATAATATTCATGAATATATATTTTATGATGGGTTTATAACATCTCCTATTAAAAATTACATGAAATTATTTATGCTCTTTATTTTTAATTTATACAGAAAATAATTTTCATTTATCTTTGACTTCAGTTTCTTAATAATCAATGTAAATGATGTATTTTTTGTATCATTTTAATAAATTAACATATGTAATAAATAAACATAAACAGTCAAATTTGAATTTATTATGTAATAATATTTTAAAAAATATCATATTATGTGTCACACATTCATTTAATCCTCTCCATACCCTCATTTAAATCCCTCTTACTTGAGTTCATGATATTCATTCCTGGTCATATAAATTGTTATTACACTCATTAGCGCCACTACCATCATTTTTACCATCTCCCTCATATTCATAATCACCATATCACTCTCATTTTTAAAATCATCATATATCTATTATCTATAACATGTATATTTAATTTTTATCTGTCGTTTATAATTATTTTGTGCAATAAATATAGGATTTATTTAATTAATTTTTTATGGACATTATTTGGCATGAATTATCTATAAACCCATATATATTTGATATACCATTAAATTAGTATGTTTAATTCTAATTATTCTTGAATCAGAGTTATATTTATGTAAAGGAATTCATTATTTGGGACAACAGTTTGCTCCTCCAAATTCACATTTTTTTCATTTTCGGAATAAACAACTTTTTGGGTTAGAGGGAACCTCACAACCAAAACTGGCATACAACAGATCCAACCCAATATTAAAAACCACCATACAATGTAGGAAAATACCTAATTAAAAAACAAACAGATACAAACCAAATAAAATTCAAAGTCGCAGTTCACCATATCGTCAACAAAAACACACAGAGTACCAAAAAACACCAAAAACCTTGGGCCACGAGTTCTGAGCCACGATCCGCCACCGTAAGAAACGTCGAGTCCATCGACCATCTCGCAGTCGTCTTCCTTCAATCATCATCACAGCCCCATCCTAAGAATGCCGATGGCCGCAAAAAACCACAACGATAATTGGAACATGACTCCATCGAACCATACGAAGTCCGACAAGGCCATCGTAAATCCGCAACACCGTCCCCACAAAAATTGAAATCCATCGAAAAACACCACTTTCATCATCGCCATACAATCAACACCGTTGATGCTGTCGTCCAAACTCCACATGCCGGAGATCGACAAGGCCGTTTCAACACATAAAACGCATAACCACGAACAAGAACCATCACAGAAAAAGCATCAAAATCTTTCACAGAAAATAGAAACCTAAAAAAAGAACCACATAGAAGAAAAAACTGGTGATGAAACACCAATGCAACCAGGAAAAGTGAAATCGGGGAGAAAGCCCTGATGGAAACCGGGGATAAAACCCTAAAAATAATCCCCACGGCCGCCAAACCTCATTGCCCAAAACCTCTATGTATCCATCGCTCCAAGTCCGACCTAGAGAGGAGTGGTAGAACATTAGATCAGAGCATGGATGAGGCGGGCGGGGGAATGGAATGATAAAGAGTAACACTGGGATTGAAACCCTAGGGGGAAACAGATAATGAAACCCATAACCGGCAAAAAGGAATGAGGAAGAGGGAACCAAGATTAAAACCCTGGAAAGAGGGAGGCTGAAGAATCCAGGGAAGGAGAGCCGCCAAGGGGGACCATAGCACCAACGAAGCCAAGCGGACGAAGCAGGGAAAAAAGGATAGCAAGGGGGTGAGGGGAGAGGAAAGAAGAGGAACGCTAGAGAACTCACCACGAGAGGGTGAAAATTATATATACATTTAGATTATCATACTAGTTTATATATTATATTGTGATTAAATAAACATTATAAATTATACATAATCATATCACTAATTCAAGACCAATTGAAAATTCATATTTCTCACAGGGGGAAAATATTAACTTTTTATGTTATTTGTTATACCCCGTTAGAATAAATATTTCCTAACTCTAGTTGAACATCATATTAATTTTTATATATTACTATTTGTATATTTAAAATTACACTAATACCTCGGAAGTTGTGTTTATATTATTACTAATATTTTTACTTTTTATTTTATGAGACACATTTCTAAGTATTTGAGTTATATTAATAATATTAAATTTTACTGGATAGATATTAATTTAATTATTATTTATGTTTAATTTATTTCTGGTTATCCCAATGATTTTTTTGTAGTCACTCTTGCATGAATGTTGTTTTGTGTACGTTTTGACATTTCATTATATTCATTATCATTATTTTTAATCTCCGATTTTAAACATTCTAAAATTGGGACATATAATTTTTGTTATTTCATTATTTACTATGAACAAAATACATATATAATAATTAAATTTCCAAATAAAAATATAGAATAATTATATTTTATATATGGTTAACCTTTTAAAAATAGTTATATTGTTTCTATACAATATTTTTTGAATATTCCATTTGAAATTGTGATATTTAAATATGATCATTGCTATAGATTTTGGTGAAAAATAAATTGTATTTCCTATACATTTATATATTTTATCTTCCCTTTTTAATTTTTATTATATAATTAACTATGAAATTATATTCCAAAATATAATAACATATTATCAATTTTCAAAATTAAATATTTAGAATAATTAGTTTATTTTGGAATGATACACTACAAAATATTATTTTTATTACTTATGTTTTAATTATTTTATTTATTTTATAAATAAATTGTTTCAAATAATGAACTACATTTTTGTAAATGCCCAAAATGTTTAAATATAAAAAAATTGGAATGTTAAGAAATTACTTCTCATTTTACTTGTCATGGATTAAATGTCAGTTATTATACCTGGACTGGGGATGGTGAAACTAGGAAAAAACATTGATATATTGGTGATAATGACATGCAATATAATAAGTCAATTCAAATTGAAGTAACCATTCATATCAAGTCGTAGAGGAAATTGGGAGTGCATTGAGAATTGAGCATCTATATTATGATGATGAAAAAACATTATATTATGGTTGTAGGAAGTTAAAGTATATATCAACGGTGTTAAAAATGACTACCATGTTTGAAAAAATGGGTAGTGTTACATTAGTTATATACAAATTCTACAAATTCTCAAATACACACATTTAAGATCGATTGTCTTCTAATTTCAATTTATAATGTTAAAGAAATATTATTCCTCGTTTGTTTTGTATGAGATGTAACATGACTACTTTGCATGCACTCATCACCAGATGGAGTAACCCTCTAGGTCAAGAATTGTGGGAAGAGAGATGTTGACTTCATGAATCCGACCACCAATAATCTACATTTTGGCAATAATCATCAATGACATAAAAAAATACAAATGGGAGAAATTACCATAAAATAGAAAATGTAGAAGCGATATATACTTTTGATAAAAAAAAATACAACACATAGATTTAAATTATATTTCCTGTAGATATATGTATTTTCATATTGGAGTAAACAAATTGGAATGTGAAACTACATGTTCCAAAATGTAAAAACCTTATAAGGACCATAGAGACACATAGATCTGAAAAAACAATGAACTATTAATATCAACTCAGATCTCTAACCTTATCATACTGACCTAAAAAATATTATATATATTTATTCATTATAATACATTTACTCAATATGATCCTCCTTGGAGCCACTACTATAAAATATAAATGAAGGATAAATATGCCTACTGAGAAAAAATGAAACCAACTCATCACTTTATAATGTATAATATGTTACATGGATCATCAAGAAATCTTTTATGTAATTATAACATTAATGGTATCCTATATTATAGTAATAAAACAAAACGTTTACCATGCTATCACTTCCCCACTAGTTTATTAGTCTACACCATATCCTTATTTACTGATCTATCCCTCTAAAATATAATCCACACTAAAGACACTATTACCAAGGATCACAAAATGAATCTCAAGAATTAGATCATCTAATAACACCATATACATCTCCATATAGTTAACGTGTAGTTTTCAAGATCCACCATATCCAATATGTTTTGAAAAATACATAAAGTATTATATCTCATTCCATCACAACTCATACACTATGTACTATACCTTAGCCACCACATCCCATACATGTCATAGCTATAATAATATATTGGAAACTATATATATTAATATACATTTGGGATTAAAATTACCATGATCCACAAAATACCACTTCCAAAATATTTGAGGAAACATAATCATACTACCAAGGGATGGGTGTCATGCTGAAGAGGTTAGTAAGAAATCAGTCTATTCCCAACATGGAAGATAGGGAAAACACCCACAGAGCATTCACTAGGATTAGATATCTCTATATAAAAGTGTATGTTATCCAATGATATCCCAAAACATATTATATATAATATGTCACACAAAAACAATATGGGAATAACATATTCCTGTGCAAAATTGCATATATTATCACTCAGAAACCTAGATACCCATGTTACAGGCTAGATAACCTCTAACAAACCAAGAATTTATAATGAATTAAATTAAATTACCCCATTCTATTTTATTATTTTAACCATAAATTATTTAATTATCAATTAATTGACCATTAATATTATTCATAGTCATATTTCACTAACCAAATATTTGAATTATAAACTGATTATGGATAATCAAATGAAGTCCATAGTTTCTCAAGATTATCAAAATTTTTATTTAGATAGCCAACTAAATTATGTAATTTTTAAAAAATAAATTATCATTCCATAATTTTAGATACTCAAGAAAAATATTTCAATATACCATCAATGACATACATAACCAAAAACATCTAGTTATCTCATGTAGTAGGGAATGAACTGAAAATAAATACCAAACATGACTAACCATACCATGAAAATAAAATTTAAAATAAGGAATCCAATATTTTAAAACAATAATAAGAAACCACAGGTTCAATCCACTCCATCATCCCAGATCTACCCCTAATTGCATAATACATATCACCATGCTTCCCACCCTCACAGATGTTAACTTCTAACACAACTTCAGGCCTCCCTGTCCTTATCTCATCAACCATTCCAGGATCATATCTCATCACTTGGATAAGAGAACATCCAAATCAACACATAAGGTAAATAAGAAAACCATTGCAGTCAATAAGGAAACATGACACTAATACAAGGTATATAGCCTTTACATGTAAATGGTCTCTTATGGACCAAACCAGACATCATTTATCCTTCATAATAATCAGACTCACTTAAACCCAAAGGTTATTTTAATCAATAATTCAATATTATTCAATATTTAATCACTAGATTAATTTATTATTGGTCAAAAACATAACTAACATAAGTAATCACTTATAACATATTAGTAACCGATTTAATCATTCGACCCATCATAAGTACTATTTTAAATAAACTATGAGGAGAATAATTATTATTTTATGTGCTCTTTGTTTTTATTATCATAAAAAATATATATATTCATGATACTTATCGGGTTCTGATAATGAGTTTAATAATATATTTAATTTCACATGCATTACGAATCAATTTGAATTCCATCAAATTACATGTAACAATAGTTTCATTAGTCATTCCAATTTATTGTTAAAAATAAATAAATTACTATCTCTATTATCATTAAATATGTAAAAAAACCATAATAAAACATTTTTAAAACACATGGAACCCTAGAAAAATAAAGATATTAAACAATATATTAAACATGAGTGTATCTGTTATCACGGTGGAAAACAAATTCAGTCACAAACTATAAACACATTCTTACATAATCTTATTTATTCTTTATTAGGAATAATTCCACTACCACCAAATGAAGCTAAATAATCGTAAATAAATGATATCACAAAAAAATGGTGGAAATTATTCTCTTACCTCAAAATCTCAATGATATTCACATGACAATGAAAACAATATGTAGTAATTGAATAACCTCTACCACATGGAAAGTATATCCCTCCACATATGACATGTAACAACCTCAAAATAAAAAAAAATTAAATAAATTGTAATTATAGAGATTCAAATCTCAAAAAAAGAAGTAATAAAGGATAGGGAACATGATTGAATGGATAAGGAACCACATGAAAGGAGAAAAGACTCACCAATGATCACTATATATTAAATTTAGGATGATGTGAATTAATCCATATTGTGTGTGGATTCAATGCAATAAAAAAAACTCTCTCATGTTTCTAGGAGTATAGGGAGATTAAGTGGATGAAAGTAGATTTGAATGGGTGTTCATGTATTTATTGATACTGTAAAAAATACATCATGATGAAGCCCGTACACTATACAAATAGATGGACTAATACAAGACGTACTACAACATTACTTGTGAGACCATTCCATGGGTTCCTTGTTCAAAGGCGTGTGCGAGGAAAACTATTCCTTACATGATCAATATCATATATACCAATGGAGGGGATACAGTGTATTCCAAACCAACATTTCATAGAACCCAAAAACTCATTGTTTTTAGTACTAATGATGAAATCCATACCAAAAGGGATTCTAAAAAGAAATAAATGAATAATTATTTCCTCGAGGACTCAATGTTATAGCCATCCACTACATGATACAACCACCTGACCAAAAATTAAGGGCTACTCCCTATCCGTACTCCATGGATCACAAACTTATCTATGCTATTCCATATCCTATCTCTACATCCAACCATGAAGGAAATCTTAATGTCTTAAAGTAGCATTTACTGGACCGTACACCGCATATTTCCCCACTACACTATAGAGACCAGGATTATAGTGAGTTGTAATGCTCCACTACATAAAATCCTCTAAATAAGAGATTTTACAGCATGACACTCGTACTTTTTATGCAATCCTCATATTTGAATATCCAACACCATAACCACACAATGTGATGGGATTCCAGGATTAAGGACAAATAATAAGAAACTATTATCATAATCTATAAAATAAATGAAAACATATATAAAATGGAAAAAATAGGGGATCTAAAGGTCTACCCTTCGAGATAACTCTCATAAATCACACAATCATAAGAACATAACCAAATCATTAGAGAAAAATGTATAAAACTACCTGAATACAAAACCAAGTCCAAAATACTCTCTAAGGGGATATATCTCTAAAAATATATAGGTAACCAAAAACATATCCAATAAGAAAAAACCTATTTCATAAGCATGAAAAGGTTAATATCTATAAAACTACTATGACTATATGAAAATATTAAAAAATTATAATTATTGTGATTGTGTATCTATGACACATTTTTCTAGGAACTCTCCTCCATGTAAATTTTTCTCTATAGGACACAACCCTAGATAATTATACATCCATGTAAATCATTCTCATAGAGGTCATAGATATTTATAGGTCACTACTCAATTGATCGCATCATCACGAAAAATAATCTAACCCGATCTTTTAATTGGGAATCATCATTAAGGTAATGGTGAATATATTACATAAGATGTTAATCATGAATTTAAATTATCTATATGGATGGATTATTTAAGACACTATAGATCCAACATCAACCAACAACATTAAAGGACTAAAAAAATTAGGAGAAAGATTACCCCTGACTAATATATCAATGTCCACGATGAAGAGTCACCTTCAAGAACACATTATTCCCAACATCAAACTTATGTCACATACTTGAATGATCAGTATAATAATTCTACTTATCATTCACTAGTTTCAGAAATGGATTCATATTTTATGCATAAAAATGTTGGAGTGTAAAATATTATTGTATGAACCCTTGAAGTAGTGTAGTTTCCTCAGCCATGAACCTGTAAATCCTGGGAAATAAGTACACAAAAAGTATTAAAAATGGTTGATAGTCTGTCATATCTAGCCATCCTTCTATGTATGAAAATCAATGTTAAGAATTAACATAGAACAAGAGAATCCCAAATGACCAGTCAATAAATTAATGCCAAAATGTGGACCATGATAAGAGATGATCCTCTTTTGGATTCCATGGATTCTCACCACCACCTCTATATTATTTCTCAAGAACCAATGTAGAAATCATGAATCGATTATATATAAGAAGTGGGATGATATTATAAAACAATCCTTTATGTTCCATATATAATCCAAGACTCCCTAATATAGAGGTAAATAGGTATAGAATCCCATCAATATTTCCTCCCATATCAACTAGAGAACATCTTAATGATATATAAAACCAATGAGAACACGGATCAAGGCCACCACCATCTAGAAGACCAAACATTGTAGAAAAAACTCTGTAATAGCATCCCTCAACCAATGCCACCTAAAATTTATTCTTAGAGCTCAGTAAATCTTTTTCAAACTAGAATATTACCCCATGGGTGAGCTATGAAACACAAAAAAACCATACAATGCATCTATTATGGTATAAAATCATTACCTATAAAAAATATTAGGTTTTACATCCTTAGAACAACCATCAAGGGTATCACCAAAGTCAAATCTATCTATGAAATCCTAAACTTCAATATCCACCCACTAGGACTCCTATGAAATTATCACCAAATACGACCACACATTCATCTATAATAGAAAAAATTTCCCTCCAATACCTCCCAAGGAAATATAAATCACTTAGATATCTTATAACACTCTCTTGGAATATATATATTTACTTATAGAATAACAATGTGAGTTCCAACATGGTGCATTTACTAAAAAAATAAATTTTCCTGGTGTATAAAAAACCTCAAAGTTGTAAAAAAATATTAATTTTATCCATTAAAAATATCACAAGTTGATGTCACCTTGGGATAATATATTCCATAGTATATTTGGTGTAAAAAGAACCACAAAATGTTTTCCGTCAAGGTAATATCCCAAAAATTTCTAACAAACAAAATGTCCACTAAATATGTATAATCGGTGTAATTATTAATGCTAGGGGGAGTAACATATGAGATCGATAAGAAACTACTAATATCAACTAAATAAGATAATTTTACAACACATGACATAAATATTAAAAAAAACCATCAAACTGAACTACCTGGTCTAACAAATAAATATCTGGTGTACTCACCAACTTCTTATTTTGGTACTCAAAATCGTCATAACACTAGTCAATCCTCATGAATAGGTAATTATTTCTTCACTATGATTTTAGATAATTTACAACATGTAATAATTTAGTAACGAAAAACATATAATATCTTATAAGAATATGAAAATTACAAACCTCTCCAAACACTGTAGAGGATACCTCAGAAACCACTACATGAATATTAGGATGATCTATAAGTCCTCACATATGAAACAAGAAAAACCATTGTAAATGAAATTCAAAAGCTTATAAATCAAACTTCTTCCACGTCCATAATAGCTAATGACATCTATGAACACCCAAAATGTCCCACATATTCTCTCCATTCTCCTCCAAAAACGATGCTTACATGAGGATGTCCTCTATAAAAACATGCATGAACCGATCCGAGAACTCTCTGAATACGGCATTCCTCCAAACCATGATCAAATATAGATATCTCATCACATATAATTGAATAAAATTGTACTTTTAATCTCCATGATGTTAGTGTAAATAGTACTTCTATATATTTTCTTCCTTCATATGCATTTTATAATATACTGACAATTGATTGTTTTTTTAGAACTAACCAGATAATTTTAGATGATCAAATTAATAAAAAAATATGAAGAAGTTTATTGAAGCTATTCACTATCACATGTTTTAAGTGATTAAAACTAATATAGGGTTTCATAATTTCATCATCCAATTTGAAAAAAATCGGATCACCCCAATGTGAGACATTCATCTTATAAAAACCCCCACAACAAAAAGATCATCGATCTATACCCAAACTTTCCCAACTCATATGTAATTTATATAAATAATTTTTTCAAGATCAAAAATTTATCTATTTATATATAATTAAAAAACTTTATCTTGTTTCAATGTCGAAATGCAGAAATGACATTATAAAAAACATCATGGTACTCTTCCAAAACATTTGGAACACCATCTATAAGGTCAGTAATGAACTCAACATCAAATTGGCCACCATGAAAGACAATAATAAAACATGCGAGAAACCCATCCAATTTTCCCTTTCAGAATGATCAAAGTTTGAACTCTATTACCATTATAGAAAAAATATTATCTTATAATTAATTACACAAAATCCTTCACTAAATAGAACAATTCAATACTGAGGATGATATCATATGAGGATGTATATAATAATATAATTTCTCCCTTTGAGTGGTGCTTCTCCAAAAATAGATCATTGTATCTAAACACTTTATAAAGAGATCCTAAAACACCATATAAAGTAATAAATGAAGGCACTAAAAGTATCTCTACATTATATCTCTTGTCATGGAGTAGATAAGGTTTTGTGAAGTTGTGTTTAGATCATGAATTAGACAATTAATGCATTCAGTTAGGAAAAAAAGGTATTTAAAAACATCTGGATATCCTAGTTTTTGAAATACTTGACATTGAAGCAAGAGATGATTTAATCCATATAATCTCTACCCATTATGATGACCAACTACATGGATACTCTTTTCTCTTTTAGTATGAAGAGAATTTAAGATATATGTTTTAGCTTCCCCATTCCCCTATGTTGATCCCATGATTGATTATCATTTGGCTTCACTACTAGAAATTTATGCTATAGCCAGATACCTATAGCCATGGTTTTATAGGTCTGTGGATATAGCTTGTTTATATACATGCTTTAATTTTTAATATGTGGAAACACAGTTCCATCCCCCTTATTGTTTCAATTCTCGTTGGGCTCTGCCTTTATCCCCAATATATGTCCCCCTTTTATATTCTAGTTGGGCTCCTCCTCCATCCCCGATACACGACCCTCTCACCACAGCTCCCTCCTCCCCCAAAGGCCTCTCATCCTCTCTGATGACTTCCCTCACCACACCCTCCTCTATTCCCTCAGGGCTTTCCTCTCTCACCCTCGCTGATGTCCTCTATTGCTCATCCTCGTCGGCTTTGGTCCCTCAAACCCTCGATGTGGTTCCTTCATTCACGGTGCAGATTCTCCAATTGTGGATCAGATTCTCCATTCGGTGTTTCTTCATCCCTCAAGAGGTACTTATTTACTCTATACCATTATTTGGGAATTCCTCCTCTATTTGGTGCATCGAAATAAGGGTTCCTCTATAACCTTCATTGGGCCATCCTCCACCATATGGTGCATTGTCCCAACTAATTTTCTTAATTCTGTTATGTGGCTGTTGTTTTCTGTTTTGGTCCTAGTCTAATGAGTAAACACAATGTTCCTTATAACTTTGAAACTTTCCCCATGATCCATGACTCATGGTTGAGATAAATTTAACGATTCATGCCAATACTGGTTGATAAATTCTTAGCAAGTATGAAATTTGGTTTTCCAAGGATGTGGTAATTTTTAGAACCATTATTTGGTTTGATAATATATATTTAGAAATTCACGATAAGATTTTCAATTATGTGAATTGAGGCCTTAGGGTGATATAGGCTCTCGTGTGTGTGTCTGAGCATAGACGAGTGGACATGTAAACATTTTAAGCATTTGGTTTTTCACCATGGAGCCTTAATGGAGTAGATATCGATTTTTTGGATAGAAAATACCAAGGTGGGGTGAAATTTTCCCTATTGTTGGGAAATTTGGTTTTACTTGTCTCCCTATAGTAAAATATAAGTTTACCATGGCCATGGTTTTTCTTGTTTCGTCTCTTATTTGGTGAGTTGGTCAGGTATTTTGGAGTAAATGTCCCATGGGATTATCCCTATTGAAAAAAGAAAGAAAAATACCATTTTTTATTGGTTTGGAATGGTGGAAAATTGTGATGGTTGAGATTTCTTATTTTGGATCCAATTTATACTATGATTGGCTAAATACGGTGCCCTATATTCACACCTATGGAAAAATTGAGTCAAAAAGATCTAGATGTGAAATTTAGGTGATAGTGGTGCTTCTTAGAAAATAAAACCACGATATAGCACCTTATAGTTGGGAATTTTTTACAGAGTTATAGATGGGGGTTTCATTAGTTCACATTTGAAAAATTATTAGAAAGGGTTGAGAGATTTGTATGGTCCTTACTGTGTATAGGGCTTGTGGGTTTCATTGAATAGGTCCATGCACAAAAAATGAATATTTTAATGGATGCTAAAATGATGATGATGGAGGCTCACTCAAAGAAAGGTAAATAAACATTTATCCACTTTTATTTTTTAAACAACTCACCCCTCCACTCTTCCTCCCGCACATGTGAACGAATTAGGGGACGTTGAGGGAGCTTGATCCCCTATTCACCTTCAATTTCACATTTAAATGTGGTGGTTTTTATGGACCTTCAGGGTGATTCAATGTATGATCTCATCTTCCTTTCATTCTAGTTTCTCATTTCTCTTCTAAATAATTTAGTGAAAACAAGAAAAGATTTCAATATTATTTCCACTAGATTACGGAGGAAATAATCCAATATCATGTGGGTTTTTTGAATCACTTGTGAGATTATAAAGATGCTATAATATTGTATTTACATTTATTCTCATTGAGGATCATCATTGTATGCTTTTATTTATAGTTTTTTATTAAATTAATTTTAAAAAGTACATGAATCAATGTTTTTTATTATGGGTTAGAATTCATAATGTATTGTAATATGATATGGTCCTTCCATGAGTGGTTGATCACCATAATTTTTTGAATAGGTTATATGATGATAATAGATAAAATTCTGCCATTATTTGTCTTATATGAGAAGTATAAGAGGATTACTCCCCACTGGAATTTAAATCATGACCAAACTTATGCGATGAGAATAAGGGGACTAGTCCCCACTAGACCTAAAATCATTACTAGAATTTTTTGATGACCATAAGAGGACCCTACCATTCCATATATGAAAATTTTAAGATTTATTATGTGATAAGAATAGGATGATTCACCTTTCCTAATGCATCATAATCATATCCTTCCTCATGCGATGAGTATGGAATTCCTTAGGTGATGAGCATGGAATTCCATATGTGATGAGCCTAGAGTTCATTAGGTGATGAGCCTCAAATACCACAGGTGACTAGCCTATGATGACTTTGGTGATGAAGCTAGGATTATATATGTAATGATAATAGTATTCCTTAGATTATGAGCCTAAGATGTCTATATGTCTTGATAGAAGAAGATATAACAGCCTTCCTACCCAGATCATAACTGAAGATCCATCCTTTACATATATGTGGCAAGCATAAGATTACCTCACTTCAAAAAATGAGAAGGATAATATGGGATTGTCTAAATATACAATGTAATTGAAATTCTTCACCTTGATAAAGAAGCAAGTGACATTATTAACTAATGACCACATAGAGATGTAATCATGAACAAGATTCGTGGTAATGTGTTTACTATATAATAGAAATATGGACTGGGAGGGGGACTGGAGGAGGGGGTGTCCAGGAGGGTCTGTAGGGGGGGTGGTAGGGGGGACTGACAACACTTCCTTCTTTTGTTCATTTCTATGTGACACAATCAGTGGTGGCGGTTTGCATCACTTCCAAGATTCAGGACAATTCTTTAAGCCTCATATATGATTCATATACTAACACCTTTTCCTGAGAACTACATATTCCTTCTCAACAATCTAGGGAACTTCCAAATACCTTCTAAGTTGTCCATCTCCCAATTTACTCATCAATATTACTGGGTACTCCAACTAACTTGAAATCCATTTATCATATGCATATTGGTATGAAACAACTTTTCTTCTTCATTGACAACAATTATGACACAAACATAATGTGGATTTAACAATCTTTCACTTTTTTTATTGTGAATACCAATCTAGCAATTGGTATGTCAAGATGTTCTTTAATTTTCTTCTCCCCTCATTTTCTCATTGACTTATCTCATTTTATTTTCACCCACTATTCACAATAAATACAATGTTCATGAAAAATGATGGTATCACTCCATTATTAAAAAATGTTCCATCATTCATTCTATTCAAAGTCTATGTGATCCATTTTTGTTGTAGAAAATATGAGGGTTTTATTTTGAAAACAAAGTTGTCCCATTAACAAGATAAACATAACACCAACTGATTGTAATTTGCATGACTCATTTATGGGCTATTTAGATGTCCTCAAGTTGAAACCAAATTATTCCATTTGATATCTTCATTCATTTTTGAATTACAACAAGATATCTTTCACTCATCTCAATACACATGTTCAAAACATTCATGTACATGTAGCAGGTTTTAGAAATCAGCCTTGAGATCTCAAATTTCCTCAAAATCTTGTCATTTATTAATTCAATTTCTCCCCCTTAATATCAGAATTTATTCATTCATTAATAGGTATGAAATAAATTCTTACCTCATCAATGATTTTTTCAAGCACTTTCTAGAAATTCCAGATTTGCATGGAATAAATAATTATGGAAGCTTCTCAAGGGTTTTCTCCACTCATATCCCCATCTAGGAGACACACTATATTCACTTCATCAAGGTAGATCTTTCTGTATAATGTTTTTTGGAATACCATTTGATAAATCATACCATGATGGTGACATTTTTCAGATCTGGTATAGTTATTCTAGCATACTTCCCTTCATTTCCTCCCCTCTTGAGAACTAGTTTCACCTTCCATTCCCAACATTGTATGAAACAATATTAATGAAAAAATAATTAGGGAATAATGTGGATGTCCTTTCTCAAAAAATTTAGATGTTGGGTTGAAAATATTTTCTCAACCTGTGTGCCCTTTCCAATTTAGCTCCAAGTCTGGATGGACTCTTCATGCATGCACTTCTGGATTTTCAAGAAGCCTTGGGCAGAATGGATTTCTTTCTTCCCTCACCGTGTGAGATTTCTTTTGAACATGATTTTAGCACACAAGATGATCCAGGACCATCGATGGTTTATTCTTGGTTTGGGAAGAGGGCAGGGGTAGGGTTTGCAAGAGGGAAGGGGGGTGTGCCAGGGGGTGTGCATGAGGGAAAGGGCTGTATAGGTTGGGGGGTGTGCAACGGGGCATGGGGGAGGGGGAGGGGGTTGCTATATAGGGGTGGGAAGAGGGTGGGAAATGGGGAAGTGGGGGACATGGGGTATGAAAAGGGGTAGGGGTTGTGGAGTCACCATTGGAATTGAAAGTGATTTCACATATGTTAAGATTTTAAGTGCATTTTAATAATTCTGATCGTTTCCTTCCCTTCTATCAAAATTCATTCTCACAAGGATGAAATTAAATCTATTTGTGTTTTCAACTTTTTTTGGGATCTATATGGATAGGTTTCAGCTGAATCCATGGTTGGGGGAACGATGCCAGTACATGTGCACAAATTGTCAATGTTTAAAATCAACTAGGTTTCCATTTGTTTATGCTTATTGAATATTAAACTTGTATACTGAATACATTTAATCATTTCTTTCACCTGTTCTAAAATGGTATTTGAGGATGCATATAAGTCACAATTAAGCATCATAATTCTTGATGACATTGAGAGGTAATTACAATCAATTTCAACAAAATACTACTTTTTGTTCTTTCGTTCGATACCCACTATGTTGTTCTTTTAGTACAGGGTTTTAGAGTACATTTCCATTGGACCTCGTTTTTTAAATATTATTTCTCAAAAAATGATGGTCCTTTTGAAACAGCTTCTTCCCCAGGCATCCTTCTCATCCCTTTTATTAGTATAACTCATTATGAATATATCTTAATGAGGTTTTATTTGTCTCAAAGTCTTCACAAGAACTGGATTTCTTGTGTGTATTCTTTCGCATGATAGGATGTGTCTTTGGATATGGATGCATGCTATGCAGAGAACTAGCAACAAAACATAGACCATGATTATGCATGTGATCATATATATAACGATCCTCTTGTTCATGGCCTAACACCTTTGAGGTAGAGTCCCTCTCCCAGCCTCTTTAAATCAAGAATTTTTTAAATTGCATTTAGTTTCCCTCTTGATTCGGCTTGTTTATATTTAGTTGCAATTCTTGATCAAGTGTTTCATAAAATATTTGTTTCATTTTATAAATAAGTCATGTTTTGGTAATAAAACCCCTCCAATGGAGGTGAACTGTCTGAGAAAACTCGGAGTGGTATTTTATGCTTATATAGATTTTTAGACATTATAGAATTTATTTTTTCCATTTTAATATTTACTCCTATCTTTTGAGAAACCACAGGAATCTCAAAATATTTTTTTTGACTCATAGGGGTTGTGTAGGGGGCAGGGGTTATGCATGGTGGGGTGGTGGTATGATGGGGGTCTGTCCAGGGAGGGGGTACAGGGAGGGGGGGAGGGGTGGTGGGATATTTCACGAGTTGGGGTGGTGGGGGGCAGGGACAGGGGGTGGGGGAAAGGGGCATGGGGAAGGGGGAGGGTGGAGGGGGTCAGGGGTAGGGGCTAGTTGCATCGGGCATGGTGGAGGGGGGAAGGGGGCTGGGGGCTGGGGGCTTGGGGCCGGGGGAGGGGGCTGGGTGGAGGGGGACAGGGGGCAGGCGGTATGGGGCAAGGTGGAGTGGGGCTAGGGCAGGGGGCAAGAGCTGTGCATGCACCATTGGTATTGAAATTGATTTCACATATGTTAATATTTTAAGTGCATTTTTACAATTCTCATTGTTTCCTTTCATTCTCGCATGAATTCCCTTTCATATATTTGTGTTTTCAACTTATTCTGGTTTTTATATAGCTAGGTTTCAGCTGAATAAATGATTGGGGTGAGCTAGGCCAGTAAATGTGCATAAATTTTTCAAGGATTAAAATCAACTTGGTTTCCATTTGTTTATAATTATTGAATTTGAAACTTGTATATTGAATACTTTTAGTCATTTTTTTCACCTGTTTTTTTCAATTATTTGAGGATGTGTATAAGTCACAATTAAACTTATTAATCCTTGATGTCATTGAGAGGTAATTACAATCAATTTCAATGAAATAATGTTTTTGGTCCATTCGTTCGATATCAATTGTGTTGTTCTTTTTAGTATAGGCTTTTGGAGTACATTTCCCTTGGACCTCATTTTTCCAATATTATTTTCTCAAATACTGATGGTCCTTTTGAAATGGATTCCTCCCCAAGAATTCCCCCCATACCTTTTATTAGTATAACTCATTCCGAATATATCTTTATGAGGTTTTATTTATCTCAATGTCTTCACAAGAACTGGATTTCTTGTGTGTAAGCTTTCGCATGATAGGTTGTGTCTGTGGATAGGGATTCATTCTATGTAGAGAACCAAAAACAAAACACAGCCCATTCTTATTCATTTGAGCATATATATAAGTATCTTCTTGTGAGTGGCTTGACACATTTAAGGTTGAGTCCCTCTCCCAGCCTCTTTAATTCAAGAATTTTTTAAATTGCATTTTGCTACCTTTTTTATTCTGCTGGCTTATATTAAATTGAAATTCATTATCAAGTTTTTGTTAATATAATTGTTTCATTTTATAAATAAGTCATGGTTTTGTAATATAACCCCTCTAACGGTGATGTGATGTCTGCGAAAACTCACAGTGGTAGTTTATGCTTATATAAATTGTTTGACATTATTGCATTTATGTTTTACATTTTTATATTTACTCCTCTCATTTGAGACACCACATGCATCTGTAATGATTTTTTGACTCACAGAGGTGTGTGCAGGGGGGCTTGAGGGTGTGTATATTGGGGTGGGGGTGTGCTGGGGGTCTTTCCATGGAGGTGGACTCCATGGAGGGGGTGGTGGGCTACAGGATGAGTGTGGGGACAGGGGGTAGGGGGTTAGG
Source organism: Viscum album (assembly GCA_963277665.1). Lineage (NCBI taxonomy): Eukaryota > Viridiplantae > Streptophyta > Magnoliopsida > Santalales > Viscaceae > Viscum > Viscum album. The sequence continues at coordinate 1,226,860,785 of OY728159.1, forward strand.
GGGCAGGGGGAGGGGGGAGGGAGGATGATGGAAGGGGTAGTGGGGCAGGGGGCATGGGGCATGGTGGAGGGGGGTAGGGGGTAGGGGGCAGGGGTTAGGGGGCAGGGGGAAAGGGACAGTGGACATGGGCAAGGGGAGAGGGGATGTGCAAGGGGGAGGGGCAATGCAGGCACCATTAGTATTGAAATTGATTTCATATATGTTATGATTGTAGGTGAATTTTAATAATTTTCATTGTTCCCTTTCATTCTTACATGCATGCACTTGCATCTATTTTTGTTTTCAACTTTTTTATGGTTGTATATGGCCAGGTTTCAGCTGAATCAATGATTCGGGTGAGCGAGTCCAATAAATGTGCATAAATGTTCAAGGTTTGAAATCAACTAGGATTCCATTTGTTTTTTATTATTGCATTTTCAACTTTTATTCTGAATACTTTTAGTCAATTTTTGCAACTGCTCTTTTCAGGAATAGTGGTTCTTATATGTTTGGAGGTGACGTGTATAGTCACTGGAGAATGGTATGTTTTATTTTAGTTTTTATTTTATTTTCTTTATCACATTGGCCACTTAAGTCTTTTACTTCTTTCTATGGACAAAGGGTAATTATATTCTGCAAAGGGGGGGAAATGGAGTTCATATTGATTTTTTTCTGCCGGATTTGATCCAAGGTATGATTATATGGTAATTACTTGTCTCGTACCTCATGTATATTGGGATTTAAGTGTTTTTGACTCCATATTACGTTTTCAGTAGGGCGTTGGATCATTTTGTGTTGGTTCGGGTGGATTTGGTTCTTCCAATCGATGTAAGGATTTAATGCCATTGGTTGGTTTCTCACTGCTAATGTTGAATCCTTTATGTGTTTTAATGTTCCTAATATCCATTGTGTATAGCATTGATCCCTAGTCGTTGGTTTCGAGTAGCCATGTTAAGGGTGACTCGCCTGCGTGTGCATAGGTAAGAATGTATATGTGTGTGGGTTCCCCCTTTATGTATATAGTCTACCATGGCTGTGATTATGCACATATTGGGCTATGTGTGCCCATGAATATATAAATAAATGCATACACAGGTGAGTGGAGACTAGTTTATGCATATAAGCATATGTGAAAGGATCTCGTTGCACATTCTCATAGTCTTGTAGGTGTGTGCATAAGGGATAGGTGTCCTTGAATGTGTGTGAAGGTGAATATACCTAGTGGGGGAGCATCAACATTTCGTTAGAAAGATACAGGATCCGAAGTGGACGTTTGGTTCCACCTGGAGGTAGGATCCCTCTTCTAGCCTCTTTAATTCAAGAATGCTTTAAATTGAATTTAGCTTCTTTCTTAGTTCTGATTAATTATATTGAATTGAATATCATAAATAAGATTTATTTAATATAATTGTTTCATTTGATAAATAAAGACATGTTTCTTTAATAATACCCCTCCAACAGAGGTGCGCTGTCTGCAGAAACTCACAGTGATAGTTATGTTGATCTATTTGCTTAAATTATTGCCTTTGATTTGTGATGAATGAGTCTTTGAATAAATGTTAAATATAAATAAATGAATTGTGTGATAAATAAATGCCATGATTTAATAATAAAACCCCTCCAACGGAGGTGCGCTATCTTTAAAACCAAAGTTTAGTGATAGTTATTTGTATCATGTTAAAATTTGGTTTGAGTATTTTATCTGCCTCTTCTGGGAGTTTGTTTTGTGGATAGTTAGTTTTTTTTCATTGAATAATATAAATTGTCTTATCATACTCGTTTAACTCAAATGACATTTCCCGAGTAGGAATATTCCTTGACCATGACACTTTCCTTTTCACACATTGAATATTATAAATAAAATTTCAATATTCAGGAAATGTGAATGAATTTATAAATGGTTTGTGTAGGGTGTATGATTATTTTCTGGCATTTATTTTCCCTTTAGACGTTGTGTCATTGTGCTGCTCGCTACAACCTTCTCATGAAATCCATTTTTATAGAATATTAAATAGTAGATATGTTCTATCATCTGCTGGTGGGGCGATGGTCGGAATGTTGCCATCCCTCCTCCCGCTCCCTTCGCTCCTGACCAGAGATGATGCCTCGTGGATGTCACTGGACCGGGAAAACACGCCGCGGTCACACCCTGGTCACCTCGTGGTCACTCTGTGGTCATGCCGAGGTCATGTCGTGGTCATTCCGCGATCATGCCGCCATCACACTGCTGTCACACCGTGGTCAAGCTATGGTCACGCCATGGTAATGTCGTGATTTGGCAATGCTCCAGGATGACACCCGGTTGCGGTTCACTGTGATAGTATTCCATGAGTCTTGTAATCAATGTTGAGATTGAATAATCACAATTTCTACTGGTGGGGCGGCGAACAAAATGTTTCCTCACCTCCTCCCGCTCCCTTCGCTCCTGGCTGGAAGATGTTTCCCCACCGATGTCGCTGGACCAAGGCAACAAGTTGCAGTCACACCGCAGTCACGCCACGGTCACGCCGCGATCACACCGTGGTCACACCGTGATTTGGACCTACTCAAGGATGACACCCCATGGCAGTTCGTTGTGATAGTATTACATTAGTCTTGTGAGAAATGATGGGACTGACTAATCAAAATTTCTATCGGCAGGGAAACGGTCGGAATGTTTCCCCACCTCTTCCAGCTCCCTTCGCTCCTAGCCAGATGATGCTGCCCCGTGGATGTCGTTGGACCAGGCCAACATGCTGCAGTCACGCCGCGGTCACGCTGCGGTCATGTCGAGCTCACGCCACGGTCACGCCGCGGTTACGTCACAGTAATTCCATGATTTGGCCCTACTCTAGGAAGACACCCAGTTGAGGTCTGCAGTGATAGTATTTCATGATTCTTGTGATCAATGTCGAGACTGACTAATCACAATTTCTAATGGTTGGGTGATGACCGGAATGTTTCCCCACCTCCTCCTACTCCCATCGCTCTTGGCCGGAAGATGCTGCCCTATGGATTTCGTTGGATAAGGCCAACACACCGCAATCATGCTGCGGTCACACCTCGATCATGCCACAGTCATGCCGTGATCACGGCACGGTCACGTCGCGGTCACGCCGTGGTCATGCCGTGGTCACTCCATGATTCGGCCCTGCTCCAGGATGACACCCTGCGACAGTTCATAGTGATAGTATTCCATTATTATTGTGATCAATGTTGAGATTGACTAATCAAAATTTCTACCGGAAGGGTGATGACTGGAATTTTACCCTACTTTCTCCTGCTCCCTTTTCTCTTGGCCAGAAGATGCTGCCCCGTGAATGTCGCTGGACTGGGCCAACACGCCACAGTAATGCGCATGTAATGTCTTGATTTGGCCCTTCACCAAGATGACACCCCACGATGGTTCGTAGTGATAGTATTCCATGAGTCTTATGATCAATGTTGAGACTGACTAATCACAATTTCTGCCGGCGGGGTGATGACCAGAATGTTTGCCTTCCTCCTCCCACTCCCTTCACTCATAGCCGGAAGATGCTGCCCCGTAGATGTCGCTAGACCATGCTGTCGCGGTCATGTTGCGGTCACGCCGCTGTAATGTCATGATTTGGCCCAGCTCAAACCACATCCATCCAACACCATCCCACTTCCACCTTCATTTCATCCCACTACCACCAGCATTCCAGCCCGAAAAAGCACCCATGTCATCTTCACATCAGCCCACACCATCCCCCCAACACCTGCAACCATCCCCCTTGCACCAGCAATCCAGACCCCTTCCACCTGTATTCGAGCTCCCAGCAGCCCCCATCCACCAGCAATCCAGCCCGCAGCAGACACCACACCAGCCACCACCCCCCAACCTCCTGTAAAACACTCATTCCAGGCCTCTACCACCTGAAAAATAGCCTAGCCACTAGGTCCATCCCTCACCAGTCCTTGACCTCCTACATCCCAGCCTGCACCAGCCCCTGCCACTTTCCCAACAGCCCCCATCCACAAGCATTCCAGCCCACATTATCCCCTGTCACCTATTCCAGCCCACACCAGCCCCCTGATATCCCCATGTCGCCTGCCTTCCCGCCCGCAATAGCCACTCCATCCCGCACCTGCCACCGCACCAACCCCCAGCCTCATGCATTCTAGGATGCATGGGAAAAACTCCATACAAATCACAAAAGGGAAAGGCGAAAGAAGATCCTCATGCCTCAGCCCTATTTTCTCCAAAATGTAGCCATGTAAACTACCATTAATGTTCACCAAGAACATTGGTGTAGAGACACATCTTTTAACCCAAGACAAGAACCTAGCTGGAAAGTCGAGTAGTTCCAAAGCATCCAATAAGAAGTCCCACGTGACCTAATAAAAATACATGAATAAATCGATCTTGAAGGCACAGATAGGAACCCCAGAATCAAGATGGTAACCCCACAATAATTCTTGGGAAACAAGATTCAAAAGATGAATTGGTTTTGGTACTGAAGGTTGAAGATATTTCAATCTAGATTTAGATTTATGAGTCTCTTAAGGTTATTTTTGCAACCATAATACTAGAGGGTATGCCTTATAAGTGGTGGAAGTCTATTATTCAGACTAATCCAGACAAAGACTATTCTTGGAAAAGTTTCAAGTCATTGATCACTTAGAATTCTTTCATAATGAAGTGAAGGTATTGATGTCTATAAAGTTTTCTATGAGGGGCTGTCCAGGTGGGGTGTCCAAGAGCTGTTAGGGGGGGTGCTAGAGGGTCTACAGGGTAGGGGGAGGCTGTAGGTGGGGTGTCTTGGAGGGGCTATCTAGGGGGTGTCTAAGGGCTGTCTGAGGGTGGGGGGGTCTGTAGGGCAGGGTGCATGTGGGGTGTCCAAGGGCTGTTCAGGGGGGGTGTCGGGGGGTCTGTAGGGCAGGTAGAGGGTGCAGGTGGGGTGTCTAGGAGGGGTTATCCAGGGGGGTTGTCCAAGGGCTGTCCGGGGGGGGGGGTTTGGGGGGTCTTTAGGGCTGGAGGTAGGGTGTAGGTGGGGTGTCTTTGGGGACTGTCTAGGGGGCTGATTTGAAGAGATAAACCAACGAGCAATGAGACCTAACCACATTGAAATAATTTTTCTAATGATTTTTGGAAAGGTATTACCAATAGCAATAGGTCTGAAATCCATTACATCCATAGAATTTTCCTTCGTTGGGATCTGGCCAATAAAATTGGAGTTGATTCCATATGGCATTAAGGAATGGTTAAACAACTAACTCATATCATTAAGGAGCTCATCATGAACTATGTCCTAGTAGAACATAAATAATTAATTTCTGAACCCATCAGGACCAGCCAGACTCTCAGGATTTAGAGAAAAAAGGTCACTATTCACCTTCTTCTCATCAAGGGATGGAACAAGGGAGATTGTTGGATTGGGGTAGCCTGATTCGGTTGGGACGAATGCTTGTGGCCCAAAACTATACTGTAGCACTTTTGACTTCCAACCTGCAGCCACTAGAGTATTAAAAACATATAGAAAATGATTCATAAGAATGAAAAAGTCTATAAAAATATTTCTTCATCTCTCTATACTACTAATGAAATCTTCTACTCCATGAATATCTTGAGTTGAGTTTTCATCAATTTCAACTAGTAAACCTATTCCTTGAAAACCCATTCTATAGAATCTGATTCAATTAATCCTGATGAGATGAAGGCACATCACCTATAACAACATGGAGATACAATTTTACTGTACACTATATCGAATTGGCATCCACAAATGCTGAGGGAGGTGGAGCACTAGATGCAGATGCAATAATAGGAGGTTCTTGATAACTCAAAATTACACTTAAATCTAAAAGAAGTATTTCTATGAAATATTATAAATATACCATGGATAAAAAAACTGAAGGCACTGGGGAAACAACTCTCTCAATACTAGTTAAAGTTGCCTCTATAGGTTATGATTTGGTAGGTACATCTAACGGAAAGGCCTGAAGCTCACCAGATTGGTCAATATTCTTAACTAAGGATACCTTAGGATATGTCCAAGGGATTTGTAGAGGGGCCGCTATCCAGGGGTGCTGGGGATGCTGTCCAGGGGGGGTTTAGTAGGGGGGCTGCTATCCGGGGGGTCCAGTAGGGGGGAAATTTGTGTGCAAGGGAGGTGAAAGGGGTGCAAGGGATGTGTGTGTGAGTGGGGGGGGGGGGGGGGTGGCTGCTGTCTAGGGGATGCAAGGGGGGGTGTCCATCAGGGGTGAAAGTGGGGGGGGGGGGGGTATTGCAGGGGTGGTTCAAGGGGGTCCAGCAGCGGGGGGGGGGGAGGTAAGGGGTGTTCAAGGGGGAGAAAGGGGTGTGTGAAAGGCATGCAATGGATATGTGTGTGTGTGGGAGGGGGGGGGGGGGTTGATGCTATCCAGGGGGTATCCAGTAAGGGTGTAAGGGGGTGTCTAGCCGGGGTGGTGCAAGGGGGGTCTAGTCGGGGGGGTGCTGTCTAGGGGCTCCGGTATGAGGGTGGGGCTGCTGACCAGGGGGTCCAGATGGAGGGGGGGGGGTGAACTATTCATGTTTATTTAGTTATATTCGTTCTGATAATTCTAAGATGTTTTGTTTTACCATAATTTTAGGGGATGAGCACTACAATGTTCTACCATTTGTTTATTTACTTTTGAGCTGGTTCCAAACTTCTTTGATAGTTTGTCTTATAGGGAGACTTAGGTATGTGTAGATATATTTTTTTATATTTAGATTTGTTTAATTCTTATTATTTAAGTTTATTTCGTGTATAATTTAATTTGGAGGGGATTGGAAGAGGGGCATGGGTGAAATTGGCGGGGGGGGACTTGCAGGGGTTGTAAGTGGGGGTGGGTAGGGGGTGCAAGTTGGGGATGGTAGGGGTGAAAGTTGGGGCTGGTAGGGGGGAATGCATGTGGGGGCTAGCAGGGTCAGGGGGAGGGGAAATATGAAGGGGGTAGGACTAGGGGGTCTGGGGGTGACCAGGTTCTAGGTGGGGGGGGGGGGTTCCAGGGTCTGTCTAGGAGGGTGGGGGTGGTTGTCCAGGGGAGTGGAGGCCTGGGATGTCCAGGGGATCTATTCAGGTTCTGGGGGTGTCCAGGGTCTGGGGGGTGTGTCGGGTGTCCAGGTTCATGGGGGGGGGGGGGGTTCAGGTTCTATCCAGGAGGGTGGGGTTGGTTGTCCAGGTTAGTGGAGGTTGGGGTTGTCAAGAAGGATCTATCCAGGGTCAGGGGGTATCCTGGGTCTATTTGGGGGGTATCCAGGGTTTGTCCAGGGGGGTTGTCTAGGGTCTGTCCAGGGGTGTCCAGGGTCTGTCTAGGGGGGAGGGGTGTAGGGTCTGGGGGAGCAGTCTATGGTTTGTCTGTGGGGCATAGTCTGTCTAGGATGGGGGATTTACAGGAGGGGATGTCCAGGAGGGCTATCCATGGGTGAGGGGGTAGTGCATGGGAGGGGGGTTTATGAAGGGTGGGGGTGTCCAGTGTCCAGGAGGGAGGGGTCTTCCGGGGGGTGGGCTACTGCAGGGGGGATGTGCAGGGGGTGGGTGTCTATTTTTTTATGGTTTTTCTGACCCTATAGCCACAGTTTCTAACCATGGCTAATGGACTATTTCCATGGTTAAAAATCATGGTTATAGGTATAATGACATAGTTTCTAACCGTGGTAATAAATTAGGACCCTCCTCTACTATATCCATGGTTCTAAACTGGGTCTATAGAGATATTACCACAGTTTGAACCATGGCTGTATACCTATATCTACAGTTTAAACTGTGGCTCTAGACCTATATCCACAGTTCCAAACCATGGCTACAATTCAAGGCCTACATCCACGCCAAACATATCCACAGATTCTCAATCCATGGCTAATACCTATTGACATGTTTTGGGGACCAATAGCCACAGTTTTAAATAGTGGCTATACCCTGAATTTCTAGTAGTGCCTTTAATTATGTTGAAATAACCTCAGTGGATAAAAATAATGTGAAACACATGTTACATTTTACATGAACTAAATATTTAGGTATTATTTATATTTATGACCAAAACATCTATAATAAAAAAATATGTTTATGATCAATCAGAAAAGGGCTGAGAGATTCCATCCCAAACAAAATAATATGATGTGGGATATGTCATACCACTAGCTATCCAAAATACATTATTTTGAGTAAAATGGTTACCTATGTCCCCAAATCAGCATCATGAGAAATCATAATGTCTCCTTACTCATAAAGATCTAGTTTTTTCCATCATCCTCACTTTAATTATCTATCTCACTACTACCCAGATATGTGTTGACATCATAAACAATGTGACAAAGAGAATATAATCGGATGAAAATACTCCCTAAAATGCCTCGTCATGGCCTCATCATATAGAAATATAACTAATCCATAGCAGATATAGTTCCTGGAATTGATATTGAACACTTTTGTGATAAAACTCCCCTATCGAATTGTTAGGAGTTACTTGTGACTAGCCCCATTTTATATTTAATGAAGGAACTCGTATTAGATTATATCCCTAAACATATCTCATGAGACCACTAACTCCCCAAGATCCTATAAGAACAATATCCACCAATAGTTTTCTGTTATATGACGAATCATCAATGATAATTAATCCTATTAATCCATCCACGAAATTATTTAATTTAAATATATCTCAAATTCCTCCAACAAGAATTATATCACAATATAAGAAACATATCCCTCAGACATCTATTAGATCTAGTACTATAACTAAGGGAGTATCCTTCTCCATGTGTCACCATTAAAACCAACTAGTCTATGTTGATCTTTTGGCATATCCTGTTTAAAATCATTTCTCAAACCCTAATGGTTATGTTGATTTGGTTCCATACGCAATAAATGAATATTTTTATGAGACACCAAAACATTGAATGTGGAATTTTTATCATTATTTAGTTAATTATATTATTTTTATGGTTCAAATAAATCCATATATATTCCCATTTAAAACATATCACTAATAAATAATGATGTATGATCCATTCCTCAGAAAACACCCCCCAAAAATCACCTTTCATAGTGGTATAGGTATGTTTAAAATTCCATGAACAAGATCAATGGGGGAAATAAATACCTATGTCTTAGACAATCTCCAATGTTGACATCATAGAATACACATAGATGACACAATTTCCCTTGAAATACATATAGTACCCACCTATTCATTTCTATAAACTAAAACATATACCTCCAAAAGAACATATGATGATACTATTTCAAGACCAAGTCCCCTAATTTTAATGTCTCATGGGATGAAAATGAAGGAAAGAAAATGGTGGTCACCTGAATCCAAACTCGTATAGGGCATGGTTTAGTGACATGCAAAATATTTATAAGAAATATATAAATGGGTGCCATTATCCTCTATGAGGACATTAAAAATATAGAGATTAGATAGCTGCACCAATAAAATCATTTTTATACAGATAATATATATCCCAAGAACAAACATGTTATTTTATTCAAGAATAAAAAACATGAAAAAAAAACTATATGTACAAACAATAAACTTGATAGTGACAACAAAGCTAATATACATCCTGCAGAACAATGGACTGGTAATATAAATTCTAATCCCCAACCTACTTCTACTAACTGAACAAATTATTTATAAATATTGTAATTATAAAATGTATTCTCATTTGGATTATCTCTAGATCTACTACTAGAAAAGATATAGAAGGAACACTCAGTTCTAGGGAATGACATATGAAGATAACTCGTCAACTAAGTAGTTAAGAAAATTTCATAGCCTTCCCAAGGTAATATTCCTATAGGAATCACATACAAGGGATCATATATTATAGAAATAAAATGAAAAGTGTGCTTTTTTTATCACTTAACTATGGTTTTTCTTGTATTCCCCAACATTTTTTCTATATTAAACCTCTCTAAAATAGAATCCAACACAATGAAAATTGGGAAAAGAATGAAAACAAGCATATTTTTCATCACCTCATCCCATCATCCCATCCACATCCCAATATAGTAAAAAAAGATGTTTTTTTGGTCCACCGGAGTTCATATATTATGTAACATACATCAATCATTATATCTCAGTCCCTCACTAACTAATCACCAAATAATTTACCTCGAGCCTTCATGACCCATACACAGTATAACGATAATAATCTATTCGAAACTTTTTTCATAAATATATTTTTATGAAACAAAAAAGGCATAACAAAACAGTACACACACATATAGTGTAAATGTCTCAAATATATACCATAACATAGCAAAATAAAGAGAATTGGGAAAAGACAATGGGTGTAGTATGACATCTATTATTCACTAGATTGGATATTGTGGAAAACACCATCGCATAGTCAATTTAAAGACAGTTTCTCTATAAACAAGTATGAGGACGTGTATGAAATTACAATACATATAATAATTAATATATCTCAAAACCAAACTATAAACATATCAAATTATTAGGATGAACACAATATATCTTCATTCAGAGACCCATCTTCCACATATATTCACTAAATATCCAAAATGAATAAAAGAATTTTAAAATTCTTATATTAAATTATTTTTTCCCATTTTAATCATGTATCCTTATATAAATTAAATAATTATAAAATAATCTTCCATTAAAACTAATCCATTGTATATTTCTATAAAAAATAAATTTATATCAATTCCCTCCATGCACAATCCAATTAAAACTATGATTTCTCAAGGGTATCAACATTTGCATTCTATGAACAAATAGAATTGTTAAATATTTATTAAATAATAATATTCCGTAGTATTAGTTACTCAATGAAAATATAATACGAATCTATTAAAGAGATAAATAACAATAAAAATCCATCTACCTCAGGTAGTGGAGAAATGAATTTAGATAAACTAAGAATCTAAACATGCAAACATTTAGTAGAACATTAACATGAAATTATTCTAGATTTATGCTAAACACTGAACAAAATTGTCGAAAATATACTCTATAAACATTGATCCATCCATTAGATGATCATTTACATGACCATGAATAATTCTGTAATAGATTGTAACTTCTTCCACATCGTTGAGAATCCCCAACAAAATCTCATTATACATCCCAACCTCATATCACAACAAAAAGTAAGTATCACATCCTATGAAACAAATAAGGAAACAAAAAATATACACATGTTCTATAAAAAATATTATATGTAAAACAATGCATTTATCCTTAATTGATAAAATGGGATCTCATGGAAAAACCCATAATGAATTTATCATTCCTTAGAATACAATTTCACATGGCCAATAGAATTATCAATAAAACTATATGTTTTATTCCATAATGATTTAACCCATTAATTTATTAATTTCCACTACCGTAGGTTACCTAAGAAATCATCTATTAGAAGCATTAAAATAATTTAATCATGATTTAAATCATCAAAACATTTTTCATAAATTTGGAGAAAAAAATAATTGCCATTTAAGACGACTTTTACTATGATCTTCAACAATAATTACAATATCATTATCTTAATACTATTTGAATAATGCAAGGAAATCACATTTAATTTAATATTCCATAAAAACAATTTTAATTCTACCAATTTATAAGAAATAATTTTTCCATTAGAAAATAATATTTCTATTTTGTAGACAAAAAAATGATATCATTATTTTCATTACTAATTTCATCAAATATATTCTAATTTAAGAATAACATACATTAATGAAATGAATAAATTTGATTTTACAATATGTATAAAATCAAGAGGCAAACCATTATCTTGCTTGAAATCACATTTGATCACTAACTATATTCTATGTCCTATTTAATTTGTGATAATATTTATTTGGCTTAATTCCACCATCACCAAATTAGTTTAAAACATGATAAATATATGATTTCATATAAAAAAGGGGATAGGTAATAAATACCCTTCATTAGAACATCATTTTTATAATCATGAGAATGGAATGAAAATGAGTATCTTTCATAAAAGATCACTTATTTTATTAAGGTGTGTTTTGTTTTTGTTAGGGTTTGGGGCTCTTTTTTTGGCTAAATAAGTGTTTCCTAATGTTCATGTGAAGGCATGAGGGTGCCCTGGGGGATCGGTGTGCGAATTGAATAGAAATTAGTCCAAACAATACTAGGCATACGGTCTGCGCATAGTTAGGGGAAAATGTGAGGATATACCATGAAGAACCACCATCCTCGAGCAGTAGAATGAGAACGGTATCTACAGAGTAAGAGAAAACCATACAGGATTCCCAAGAAGTCGTGTGGGATGGCCAATAATGGATAATAACTCCCGCATAGTTTTCTCATGGTTTGGAAAACTGTGCGGGAAACCGTGCAACCCAGAAAAGATAGAAAATTTTAAAAAAATCCATCCCAGGATTTAAAACCCCAAAATGGTATTTTCTTCTGTTTAATCCTATAAAACCCTAGATACTATCCATTCTATCCCAAACTTCCATGATGTGGGTTTCCTTTAATTATTGGATGTTCGGAGAATCGTTGGTTGCAGATCTAAACTTCTGGTATGTCTAATCCTCTCCACCCATATCTTCATTGGATTATGGCTTGTGGTTTCTTCCATATTCTTCTGAATATCTAAACCCCTTTTTATCTAGTAGAACATATATTGTGGTTTCATGGGGTGCTTGAATCTAGATCCAAATCCACAATTAAAAGTGTGTTCATCATCAGATTCAATGAAGGTGGTCTACAAGTTTTAAGCCCTGTGTTTTATAGAAATGTCCTCTTTTTGTGTTTTTATTCTTACCCTCTTGTGACATGTCCGTCGTGCCATTATTGTGATGAGATGTTTATCATTTCTAAACAACCAAATGGAACCTTAATAATCACTATAGGATGCATAAAAGACTATGTGAAAAATGTTTGGGCCATCCATGGGGTGTGCCCATGTTCTCAGACATAGAGTTTGGGTATGTAAATGTAGGGTCATATGGGAGAACATAGATACTTGGATGAATATGAAGTTAAGATTTATGGATGTGAATGGGAGCCCTAATAATATACCATGGTTGGGAGGTGACATATGTGGTTGTTGTTTTCTAAAAAAGGGGTGATGTGATATAAAGGGAAAAACAAAAAAAGTTAGAATTATACATGATTATCCTTAGTGAGATAAGAATGGGAATGGGAAATGGGGATGAATTACGGAATGGGTTAATAGATGAGAATTTTTTTGGTGTGCCTAAATGATTGAATGTAAGGAAGGGATTGTTTTATGTGATATGAGAATTGTGCTTGAAATCCCTAAGTCATTCAATACTTATTAAATGATAAATGGGATAAATGGGTTAATTAATGGACAATGATGAATTTTTCTAAGCAAAAGGGGTTTTCGAATACACCTAATGGGTTGGGCCACAAGAAGTATGAATTTTACTAGATAGATATGCATTTTAATTAGAAATTCTGATAATTGTTCATTATGTTGAAATGACTAGAGACCATAATGGAATGAATTGTGATATTATTATTGGAACCTACTGAGTTTCGCACAATCAACGATGCCTAGTGAGATAAGCACAAAGAATGAATGATTATTGAGATAAGCATGATAAAAAAGGGAACTGGGCTAAATGGATAAATTATTTGAAATGTGGAAAATATGTAAATAAGCTGTGGCATATTATTAATTTTCATGTATTTTCTTATGCATTGTGAATCTTGATTCTCACTGGCATTGGTTATGTTATGTTGTGTTTTGTGTTGTGATATCCACTGTAATTTAGTATACTTGGTTTTGTTATGGTGTGGTGGTGGTGATATGTTAAATAAGCATGTGCACATGGCTTGGTAGTGTGGGGTGTTGATGGAGGTTCTATACCGACGGGTTGAGTTGGACTGGTGATATAAACTCCACCCCTGATGCGTGGGTTAGGGATGATGAATTCTGATCTATTCCCCTAATGGTTTCATTCCACCCGGACTAAGGATCGAATGTGAGGATATTGTACTACTGTCATTCTTCCTGGATAGAGGTTCCATAGTGAGGGTATAGAACTAATTTCATTAAAACTGCACTGAGGCTCAAATATGAGGAAAGTGCGTTGATTTGATATGTGGATGATTCGTGAGGTAAGGACATGCCTTGTTTTCACTATACATTGTAAATAATTGCCTTAAACCCTTGTGTAGATGATATTTATGCCTATCCCATAGAACATGTGATCAATATGTCTTATGTAATGAAGATGGTATAATAAATGGATTTGGGAAGAATGCTAGACATGAACTTAATGAAATGTGTCTACTAATGAAACATGAACAGTCACCTGTTTTACTTACCATTTCCTTTGTACTTGCATGCACTATCTATTAGACTAGTTATTTTATAGACACAATTTGATTTGTCCTACTGAGTTTTGTACTCCCACCTTGCTCAGGCCACCGTTGGGTACTCAAGAAGATCTCAGGGATACAGGTTTGGACAAGGACAGAGGCCATACATTGAGATATTGATTTGGTCTCAAGATGTATATGGTGAAGAACCTTGAATCGATGTTAGGACCTGTTTGTTGTTTTTCCCATTTGTTTTATTTTGGGATTCCTCCACTTTTCACTACAAGTGTTGCATGAAATGGTTTTATTTGATTTCTGGTTTGTACCCTATTCGAGAAATGATTAGTTATTCTCTTTTATAATTATTTCACATTATTCCCACTATTTATATTATGTTATGTTGTGGATTACTATAGTAATGAGGGTATAGTATCCCCACGTGACTCATTAGACCCTCACTACTAGTCGGAAATCATTAGTGTAAGAGGAGTTGCTCTTGAGTTCATGTGACGACCCTGTATGGAGAACCGATTTAGTGGATTTTGGGCCAGTGATGTTACAAAGTGGCATTAGTGGAGTTATTTTATGTTTCTTACTATTTAAGTATGGTAGACAGATGAATAGGATAATGTCAGGCCATGTTAATGAGCTCATGGTTGGGAGTATCTAACCCTTGTACAAGGGAAAACCCAAGTCACCCATAGTGTGAATTATTGTTCATGATGTGTGTTGTTATTGTTGAACAATATCTCCCTATTGGGTGATGAACATGTTGTGTGATTTGAAGGATTTACGATATTTCACTGATTGCTAGAGTGGCATGGGGATGTGAATTCATGCCTCTTTTTAGGCACCTTAGGATATAGGTGTCATGAATTTTTGTAGGAACACACATGGGATGGGTGTGCGGGGCATGGAGAGTTGAATGAATTATTCTTCTGTGATAAATATGAAGAAATTTTGCTTAATAATGGTAACTAATGTGGAAGAATGAAACGAATGAAAATGACGAGTTAGGGAATATCATTTTTAAATAAATGTTATGTCTGGGTTAATGTTTTGGGTTATGATAAATTGTAAGGGTTGATTTGATATCCAAAAGAAAAAGTGGTTTCATAATGATGGTAAAAATTGTTAATGGATATTGACTAATTAATGGTGCAAATGTGTTAAAAATCATGATTTAATATGTTGTGAAATGGGAAATGTTCCTAATAGGAAAGGGTTGTGTTGTGAAAGAAGAAATTGGTTCGAAGAGGTAGATTAAAGACTTGTGTTTAGGGAAATTGGTTACCCCATGTTGACCATGACTATGGTTGGTGTCACAATCCGCCTTCACCAAGATGAGGGAATGGATATCGGTCTTCTAGAACCTTACATCCTCAAGTTAATGGAGAGATAATGACCCCCGAAACCCGCATTCAATAGGTCCTAGAGTGGAGACTCGAACCAAGCGTATTGAATTACACACAAAATGGAAGTCATTGCCATTTTTTATTTAGTAGGATCGAGAGATAAGATAGTAAATTCAAAACAACACCCAAAATGGTGGGAAAAGTAATTCCAAAACGAATGATTCTTATATGGATGTTCCAAATGTAAATGCGACCAAAGTAACAGAAAATCCCAAAGGATAGTAACAATGAAAAGAAAAATAGAAAAATAAACTATCCAATGGTCCAAGAAAGTACAGTTCCACACAATCCCTGATGTCCTCCTAGAAACATGAATCTAGTTTATATATGTAGGGTGAATATATAGGTGTACTAAATAGGGGAATCAAAATTCACTCGTGCACAAGTGGGGAGGAATTCTAATGCCCCATGGAAAAAAAGAGATAACCAAAACACCTAGAAAGGAAATCTATCAAACCAAACCTCACCAATGCACACTCCCAAAACAACAGAAGTCAAATATGTAATAGCAATAGAACATCGATATTTGAGCACCCGCACCACTTTACCACTTGTTATTGAAGACATTTTAGGCGTCAAACCCCTCCTGCCATTCTCACTGCAGTCCCACTGCCACACCCAACCTGCACACACCTGGGCTATCACAGCCGCTCATCTAGCCCACAAACACCTGAGCCAAAACAACCAAACATATCCACTCCCGCACACACTTGGGTCTAAATAACTACTGCCACGCCCGAAGACACCTGGGCCTCATCCCGAAGACACTTGGGAAACCACCTGCCCACACACACCTGGGCCAACCACCACTATGTAACCTTCCTGAATAATCTAGGGCAATAATGGACCTTAGGCCCTCACATCTCGCCTAAAGAGTCTTGGGCTACTCTAGAAAGGGATGAGAAAAGGTGCTAAAAACCATCCACTCATAGAAGTGTTGGAAAAAACACTCTCCCCAATAAAATGGGGGGTGTTCGGCATGAGGTTCTCAACTTGGGTGGGACATGAATAACAAACATAAAAACTAAATTATACATATAGGTAACAACACTCATCCCATAAAGGGGTTCCAAAACTAGCCTATACACAAATGTCCTCGTTACTATTCATTTATAAAAAACACAACACACACGACCAAGTCAAAACTAATTCCCGAAAACCAATTCCGCATTGAACATTCTATTTTCTTCGTATTCAAGTGAATCCATTAAATTTGTTCATTACTACTGGGTGCTAACCATCATAGCCACAAGCCAATGAAAATAAAATATCCAAACAGTAATTTAAGTGTTCACACTCGGTTCTCATGTAAATTCACAACAACAAAAGGGATATGTGAGATCGATCAAAGTACTGGAACAAAACCAAGGCCCACCATATGGCCCCAAACGGCCTCTAATCAGAACACCATCAACTAAACAACTACAGAGGATCCCATCCACATCCACATCGCTTCCCAAGAATCAACCGTAAACATCACCAGAGCAGATCGAGGGAGTTTTCAAATTTGAATATTCCATTCATTCAGTTTCGTATTTATTTTTGGTTAACTAGGGTAATCACTCAAGGATTTTAATTCATTAGGAATCCATTTAATCAACCAAGTTTATGAGATTTACCAACCTCCAGGTTAAAACCATTCAATCACATAAATATCCAAAAAATAGAGGTTCATTAGTGCACAAGAAAAGACCACCAAAAAACATTATTTTCAGTGAGCATAATCCCATAAAATTCAACAGAAAGAAACATCATTCACACCCCCTTCATTCATTAAAAGTCCATCTATTATCATCATAAAGGTTTGGTTTCATCCATTCCCACAGAAACAATAGCATACCCACCCCACATGATACACAATAAAGAGAGAATAAGGAAAATATCTACTTGATGATCAATGATCAATGTTCTTTTTTTCTCCTTTGGCCAATAACTGGGATGCAAAACTTTTAGGGGATGAACTCTGGGTGGGAAGGTAAGGCTACAACACAGGTGAACCACTCGCCTCAGGAAGGGGACTCCAAACGCACCATGTGGAAGAACAAACCTAGCCAAGAAGAAGAGTAAATGAATTGTAGTGAGATATAAAGAGTGGGATCCTTGCATTCCGGGATATCAATATCGTGAGTGGATTTAAATAGGATTATTGTTTCACCACATGGTTTAGTGGTTACACATAATGGTATTAATTGTTATTTAATTTATTATTGGAGAAGTGGAAACAAAGATGAGTTAAATGATATAATTTAAACGGATGAAAACGCATAATAGTGATACAAACTTTGTCCGTTGAGGGTTCCCCCACCCATAGGTATTTAAAATATTTTTTCCAAGGCTAAAAATGTCATTGAACCTATTTTATAAGGTTAAAATGGCTTAAAAGTGGCTTTACAGAAAAAACTAGGGAAGAAAACCTCACAAGCCCCACTGCCACTGACCAGTTTAACTGATGGTTGACACCACGATGACATCCTTCCACCGATATGTCGGCCTTAGGATCCGAAACTGATTGGCCCAGGGCATGCCAGACACCAGAAATTTGGCAATGGGATGGACCAGGAGGGTATGGGCCATTACATTACAAACCTCTTAAACTATTCTCATCCTCGAGAATAAATGCAAGGCCAGAAGATAAGAGAGGGGTCCGAAAAACCACCTCAAATGATACCTCTAGGGGACAACAAACCCCAAACAGCATTACCAATCCCAAAGATCACAATGTCTAGAGACACATATCGGGGAGTTCCTTCCTCCATGTCAAGTTTCTATCCACTTTGGGAGGCACTAACTCACCCGCATGGTTTTAATCGCATTTACATTAATGCGTCTTGATTAGGTATTAGGTACTCCCTTCCCCATTTATCAGGTTTTTTCACAAAATTCACACGGGTAAAGAAAACAAAACATATTATAAACCAACAAAGTCAGCATTACATCACAGTAGTTCACCAAAAACAAGAAAAACAAGGAATGCTCAGAAGAGAAACTCAAAATATCTTTGGGTACTGGGAACACATTTGAGCTTCTCACTCCCATGTACTCTCCTTGAGGCTACAGTGCCTCCACAACAAACGAACTAAAGGGATGGTTTGTCCATAAAGCACTTTCTCCTTTCAATCATTGATCTTCACTAGTCTCTCCTCAAACATAGCAATGTTCCCTATATCCAACTCTCCCCAGTAAATGACTTGGAAGTCATCATGTTGATATTGACGAAGATGGGAGACATGGAAAATGTCATGGATCCTTTCCAAATGAGGTGGAAATGCCAGCTAATATTCCACCTCCCCGACTCACCCTAACACATAGAAAGGTCCAATGAATTAAGGAGAGAGCTTGATTCCCTTTTCTAACTTACAATTACCACATCCAGGGGAACCCTTTTAGAACACATGGTCTCAAACCTAGAACTCCAAGGTCCTCATCACATGATCGATACACGACTTCTTCCGATCATTGGCTGCCTTCATCCTCTCATTCACCAACTAAACCATCTCTATTGTGATCTGCACTACCTTGGTCACATGAACAGCTGCCTCTCCTACCTCAGTCAAGCACATGGGTGAATGACATGACCTTCTTTTCGAGTCTTAAAAAGGTACCATGCCGATAATAGAGTGATATTTATTAATGTAGGAAAACTCTACAAATAGAAAATTTCATTCCCATGATCCCCTGAAGTCCAAAACACATGCCCATAGCATATACTCCATGTCCTGAATGGTTCCCTCTGTCTTCCCATCTGTTTGGGGGTGGAAAGCTGTGCTAAGGCTTTGCTGGGTGCCAAGAGCATGATGTAATCCCCTCCATAATCGTGTGGTAAACTGTGCATTCCTATCCGAGACTATGGACCTCGAAACACCATGCAACCGCACGGCCTCATCTACATATCTCTTTGCTTAGGCATTCACTGCACTCGACTCCATGATTGCCAGAAAGTGAGTTAATTTTGTCAATCTTTCTACCACTACCAAGATAACATCATAGCTTCCTTGAACCCTAGGTATTCTTGTGATGAAATCCATCGATATGTCATCCAAATTATACTTAGGGAAATCTAATTGATGGAACAAAAAACTTGGTACATGATGTTCAACCTTCACCTGTTGACACACCAGGCACCGTGCCATGATCTATGCCACTGCTTGTTTCACCTCGGGCCACCAAAACTGTCCTCTCAGGCCTCGGTACATCTTGGAAACTCTAGGGTGTACCTCTACAAGTGAGTTATGGAATACATGAGGAACTTCTTCCTGTATCGTCTCTGGGACAAACAACTTCCCTCAGAAAAGCATATGATTCTTACCATCATCCGACTACCCTTCCAGAGCATTGCCTTGGTTAACCTGAGAGTGCATCACTTCACTCTATAAGTCTCTCCACTAAGACTCTTCCACCATTCGCAATAGAGGACTTGACTGTCATCTGAAACAGTTATCCTCTAAAACCATCCACCCTTTCATCCAGGTGTAGGGAAGCTAAATCATGAATTCCCTTCCAAGCATCCACAGATTATTGAACAGCTTCCCTTTATGACTACCTAATCAAGGAATCAACCAAAATGTTTCCTTTAAATTTAGTGTAAACGATATCGAGGTTTTAGTCCGGAAGAAACTCCACCCACCTTCGTTGTCGCAAGTTCAGGTCCCGCTGGGTAATGATATGCCTCAAAATCTCGTGATCCGTGAATACCACAAAGTTCTCCCATATGAGGTAATGCCGCCAAAAATTCAACGCGAACAGTCTTGCTGCAAGCTCTTGGTCAATGGGTGGAATAGTTACACTCACGAGGAAGTAACTTCCTAGACCCATAAGATATCACTCCCTACTATAGCATCATAACACACCCTAGGACAAGTCCATAAGCGTCACAAAATACCTCATACAACACCCCTTCCTCTAGAAACTCGAGCACTAGAGCGTCGACAAATCTTTCCTTCATATAGCTGAACAATGCCCGACACTGCTCCCTCCATACGAAGGCCTGGTCATTGCTGCACAAAGCTGTCATGGGAGATGCAACTTGAGAGAATTTAGGTACAATACTCTAATAATAGCTAGCCAGACATAGAAGGTTGTGAACCTCCATCACATTCTTGGGTGCATCCAAAGAAACTACTGCTTTAACCTTTGACTGGTCAACTGCTACCCCTTGATGAGAGACCATGTGTCGAAGGATTTCCAAGACCATCCTGAGGTGATTAGTATACTCTTCCTCTAATCACGTGTAGATCAAAATTTCATCAATGAACTGAATGAAAAATTGTTCCATAAACTCATAGAAAATAGAGTTCATAATCACTTTGAATACAACTGGTGTGTTCGTAACACTGAATGGCTTGACTATGAACTCAAAGTGCCCATACCAGCACCTGAAATCAGTCTTTGAGATATTATTGTCTTTCACCCATAACTGTTGATACCCAGAACACAGATTGATCATGGAGAACCAACATTCTCCCCTCAGCTGGTAAAAGAGATCATCTATCCTCGAGAGAGGGTAAAGGATCTTGACTGTTACCTGATTCAGTCTTCAATAGTTTATGCACAGTTTGAGACCACCATCTACCTTCTTCTAAAACAAGACTGGAGCACCCCAAGGTGACACGCTAGGTCAGACAAAACCCTTATTCATCATTTTTTCAATCTGAATCTGCAACTCCAACAACTTAGAAGGTTCCCTCTGATAAATAGCCAACGAGATCAGATGAGCACTGGGTTGCAAGTCTATCCAGAACTCAACATCACATCAATGGGGTAGAGTCTCCACTTCTTCATGGAATAAATCCTTGAACTCACTGATGATCCCCGAGACTTCCACTGTCTATGTATCTACCGAATCTACTGACAGCTCAGTTGACAAGGAACAGAGGGGCTCCACCCGCAAGTTGCCTTCCTGGAAACACCACTCACTGGAAAAAGTCACATTCTGGCCATCATCATGAGAGAGCATGACTCTTTTTGGAAATTGCATAGAATATGGTTTAAATAAAACAGCCAGTCGATGCCTAGGATGACATTGTATGGGTATATCTGCAACAGTAGAAGACCCCTGATAGACTGATATGCCCTCCATCATCAGTCTACACCCTCATAAAACATAAATCAAGATGTTATGACCTCCAATTGGAATACTCAACATCAGGGGAACTGTAAGTCTCTCAGTGTCTAAACCCAGAGCATAGGCCAGACCGAGTGAAAAAAACGAGTGCGCATCTCCTACATCAAATAACGCATAGACAAGAGTTCTAAACAAGCTGATCGTACCTCAAATAACTTCCAGCCCTACTGGAACTACTGCCTCTGCATCATGAAATTACCCACACCCATCTCCTCTACTTCTCGACTATCGACCGCCTCCCTGACCATGCCCACGACAAGGTCCTTGAGAAGTGGCCATGGGTTTGCCTCCTCCGGCCACGTCTGCTCTCAGAGGAGCGGGAGCTCACTGCCACTACTGGTGCTACTACTAAAAGGGCCTAGCTAGAAGCTGCTGCTGCTAAGGTGGGTGATGAACCTACCCACCCCCATTGTACTGCACTCTTTCTGGGAACTGATTCTGAAGGTGGCCATGGCTCCCATAGATGAAGCACCTTGGTCCAGGGCCCACGAGGAATGGGTGAGGACCGGGAGATCAAAACTAAAACTACCTGGGTCTTATCCCCACTAGTCCAAACCTAGAAGGCCCTGACGTGGGAGGCATTATACTAATTGTAGTCCCCTTTGATGGTCCCAAATGGATTCCCACTCACGGAATACCTCTCAGTGTGTGCATCTCTCCACCACTTCAGCCTTCTTTTGGACCTCCAAGTACGTCGGTAGGGTGAAGGTAGTAACAACATATTGAAGAGAAGGTCAGAGTACCTCCTCTAAACATCCCAGCTGGTACTCCTCATACAGAAAAATGTATGGAGAAAAACGAAGGATATCTTTGAACTTGATCAACTATTCTCTCAATGACATGCTCCCCTGCTTTAGGGAGAGAGACTCTTTACTCTTCTCCGCCTTCATCGTGGAAGAGTGGAATTTAACCCGGAAATCTCTATCAATGTTTTTCCACGCAACCTCAGCCTCCCACTTCTCCCCATGGTAGAGAGACCTCGATTGATGTGTCGCTCCCCGTAACTGGCTTACATCCAGATGAACACAGTACTCCATTTGATCCCAGATCAAGCTGAAAGCTATCACCAGCTCCTCTATCAAACTCTCGATCTCCATGTCTATGACACTACCCTCGTACTTCTAGAGGGTCTTACACTAAAAGGAATTAAGCGTCCTCTTCCACTGATCATCCTCTTCATCTCTATCAGCCCTCGGATGATCAGCCAAGACTTCCTCCTAGGATTCGATCGCCCACAATACTCTTGGTCATCGTCCTGGTGCTATAGCTACAAGGTAAACAAAGAATTACTAAGCCCATGTATTGTAGAATATTGATTTTAAATTTTCAGAGACTTCTTATTAATTTAAAATCCCAAAAATACCCAAGAAACACAAGAACAAAAGTCATTATGATGCATGTAACATTCCCAGTGTCTCTACCCTGCAATCAGTGTAGCCTCACATGGTCATTTGGCAGGCCTGGAGTCCTTACATCAGATCACTGGGAGCCTAAAATCCCATGTCCCATCTAGTCTTCCCTGGCCTATTTCACACACCAAGATTGCCTAAAATATTGTCCTACCAACCCAGGAAATCCTCATTGTTCCTAACTTCGGACTCCATCCTATCTCTTGACCTACCTATGATACCATTATGTCACGAAAAACCTTCACCATGATGAGGTAAGGGACAAAAAAATGCTAGAACCTTCCTTCCTCAAGTTGAATGATTGATAATGAACCCCAAAACCCACCGTTAATAGGTCCCAGAGTGGAAACTATCACCAACGGTATTGAATTACACACAAAATGGAAGGCATAAAACTATTTATTTTGAAGGATCATGAGATAAGATAGTAAATCCCAAATAAAACCAAAATTGGAGGTGAATTTAATGCCAAAACCAACCATTCCCATATGCATGTTGTAAAAGTAAATTCTAAAAAATAACAAGAAAACCCCAAAGGAAATTACCAATGAAAAAAAAATAGAAACATCAACAACCCTAAGGTCCAAGCTAGTATATTCTCGCACAATCCCCGATATCCTCCTATAAACCTAAAAGAAGTTTTTATATGTACGGTGAGAATACATGTATACTAAGTATAGGGAACCAAAAGCTATTGTGCACAAGTATGGAGGCATTTTTATGCCCCATGGAAAAAAATATACAACCAAAATACCTAGCAAGGAAAACTATCCACCCAAACCCCACCAAGGAACAATACCCAAATAACACAAGTCAACTAAGTAATAGCAATAACACGTAGATGTTTGGGCAACCCGTTCCACTTTCCCACTTGTTATTGAAGACATCCAATGCATCAAACCTCTCCCACCAATTACACTATAGTCCCACTTCCACACCCCGCACACACACACTTCGGTTATCACAACTACACATCCTTCCCACAAACACCTGGGCCACAAGAACCAAACATAACCATGCCCACACACACCTAGTTCTAAACCACTACTACCATGACTATAGACACATGGTCCCCATCCCAAAGACACTTGGGAAACCACCTGCCTTCACACACCTGGTCCAACCACCACTACATACCCTGTCCGAAAAATCTAGAGCTATAATAGACCTCAGGCCATCACAGCCTTCCCGAAGTGTCTTGGGCTACCTAAGAAAGGGAGCAGAAAAAAAGATTATAAATATACACTCCTATAAGTGTTGGGAAAAACACCATCCCCAATGAAATGGGCGTGTTCAACATGATGTACTCAACTTGGGTGGGGCACGAATAAGAAACATAAAAACTAAATTATACATATAGGTAACAACACTCATCCCAGCCTAGGGGTTCCAAAGCCATCCTATACACAAACACCCTCATTACTATTCATTCATAAATAAAACACAACACCCACGACCAAGTCACAACTTATTCCCGGAAACTAATTCCCCATTGAACATGCCCTTTTATTCATATTCAAGTGAATCCATTTAAGTAGTTCATCACTACTGGGAAACTAACTAGCATAGCCACAAGCCAACGAAAGGAAAATAAACGAACAGTAATTTAAGTGTTCACACCCAGTTCTCTTGTAATATCACAACAACCAAAGCGATATGTGAGATCCCTTAAATTACTAGAACCAAACCAAGACACACCATATGGACCCACCCAGCCTCAGATCCAAACACCAACAACCCCACCACAATTGAGGATCACTTCCCCACCCACATTGCTTACCAAGAATAAACTATAAACATCACCAGAAAAGGGCGAGAGTGTTCTCAAATTTGAATACTCCATTCATTCAGTTTCGTCTTTCTGTTTAGTTAACTGCGGTAATAACACAAGGATTCATATTCATTAGGAATCTATTTAATCAGCTATGTTTACATGATTTTCCTATTTACAGGTTAGATCCATTCAATCACAAAAATATCCAAAAAACAGTGGATCCTTAGTGCACATGAAAAGACCACCAACAGACATGATTTTCAATGGGCATAATCATGTACAAATCACAACAAAAAAACATCGATCACACCCCCTTCATTATTTAAAAGTCAATTTATTATCTTCATTATGTTTTGGTTTCATCCATCCCTACATAAACAATAGCATACCCACCGTACATGATACAATGTATTGAGAGACTAAGGAAATTCCCTACGTGATGATCAATGATCGAAGTTTTTTTCTCCTCAAGCCAATAATTGGGATGCACGACGTGCAGGGGAGGAACTATAGCTAACCAGGAAAGGCTAAAACATAGGCACACCACTCGCCCTGGGAAGGGGACTCCAAACGCACCATGGGGATGAACGAACCTAGCCAATAAGAAGAAGAAAGTAATTCTAGTGCGATATAAAGAGTGAGATCCCAGAATTCCAGTATATAAATATCATGATATCATTTAATGTGGATTGTGGATTCATCACATGGTTGGGTGGTTACACATGATGAGATTAATTATTATTTAATTTCCTATTGGAGAGGTGGCACTAAAGTTCTGAGTTAAATTATTTCATTTAAATTGTGGAAAATGAATAACAGTGATACACACTGGGCCCGTTGAGGGTCTCCCCACCCACAAAGATTTAAATTATTGTCTATGGGGATAAATACAGCCTTGAAACACCTTTAAAAGAATAAAAGGGAATACAAGTGGTGTTATGGGAAAAACTATGGAAGAAAAACCCATCAAGCCCCACTGGAACTGATTGGTGTCACACTGATCGGTGACCCACCCATCTGTGTCACTGATGGTCACACTAGGATGACATCCTAACAATGAGACGCCACACTTAGGATCTAGACTTGAGGGGCCTAGGGTGTTCCAAACAGTAGAAATTTGGAAAAGGGATGGACCATGAGGGTCTGGGCCATTACAGTAGTTATAATAGGGGTAGCGTTCTATATGTGATGATAACCATTAGGATAGTATGTGAAGAAAGTTTTATTTAAGGTTAATGTAGTGAGGTCTTTTCAAATCTTGGATAAATTATGTCTGTTATTCTTCAAAGTGTTGTGTGAATGAAAATTTTGGAATGAGAATGTTTGGGTTCAGAGGTGGGTATCCTTGGTGTTTTCAGTTTGACCGTTATATGCATGGGTTGAGGCAGTGAGAGTGCTCTAGTGGAGATTTTGAGCATTTACTGTCAGGCCATGTTAGTCTTGATATGGAATAGGTGGTGTGTTTAGGGATCCCTTGGTAAAGTTATGGCCATTGGGATGTGAGGAAATTTTTTGTAATGTGAGTGAGTAAACTCTCATGTGTTGTGACCGTACGGAGTGCATGATGGACCCTAAGGATGGTGCCTTGGTCTTGGTGGCATCTGAGTGGAGAAATTGTGATTTGTGACTTGAATTCTAGAGAGTATGTTTTTTCTATAGTGGTGATGAATGTGTACACCTTTGGTGTTAGAACCTAGAGTTGATGGTTGTTTGGTACGCAAAGCATAGTGTGTGTCAGAATGGGAGTGATATTTCCATTCATGGGATTCGCTTTAGTTGTGTCAGGATAAATGTGTTCTAGAGAGAGGTCCAATGGCTTATCATGGTTGTGAATTTAGTCAAGGGAGTTAGTTTTGTTCAACCATCATGGTGACCTTTGAGAGAGGTATGGATGTTGTTTGGAAGTGAAAATATAAGGGTGGCTAATGTGTGGTTATATACCTCCGCTCGATGGTGAAACCTCAGGTAAGGGTGGTCATGTGGCTGAACATGTTGTATGAATGGTTTGGATGTGGGGTGATGGTTGAACATGGTTGGAAATCACACATTAGTGGTGATGGTTAAGTGTTGATGTGGCACTTTTAGCCAGAAATCCTGATATTCTTAGAAGGTCATGATTTCCCATAGCTTGACATCAGAAATGGATAAGTTGGAGGTGGTGTTCGTAGATGACTTCTTATCATACCTCTTCTTGTAACGATCATGCCCAACATCATTCCATCATCCCAGGTATGTTGATAAGCTTTGTCTCTCGCCATGAGACATGGAGGGGTTTGGTTGGATGATGGGACATCATGGAGTTTATGTTCAAGGAATTAGTATGTGTGGAGTTTGATGATGATATGCGCAACCTCGATGATGTAGGATGAGGACCTCGGGATGGGCCAAATGTTGAAAAATTCCTTGGGTTCATTTCACAAAATATGGGAATGGGAAATGGGTGAGGTTTGTTCACTTATTTTGGGAAATGGTAGAATGGCCATGACTATGTTTTGGGTTTGGCTTATGATCATGTAAAAGATGTTGTAGTTGAAATCCCCCTTGAGAGTAGTGGTAATGAAACTCTAATGTGGGGAGTCATACGTCAGTCTTGGGTGCAGAAAAGAGAACATTGATATGACACAGTGGCATCAGGGTAGCAATGAGGCACTAGTGAGGTACATGTCATTTTACTTGGAGAGGCATGTGGGACTTGGTATTGTGGACAAATGAGCCAAGTATTGACTTGAGCTCAGGGGGTGCCATGTGAAGTATTTGCGACATTTGTTGGGTCTTAAGAAGATTTGGTTTTATATTAAAATAGTTTGTAGAAAGAGAAGTTGGGGTCATGTATCTTCAAATATGATTGGGGTTAAACTCAGATAATTTCCCTTATGTGGTTTTGGAATGTCATGAAGTTGAGTAAACCTTGTCCATGTGATGTGGTGGAATGACACAGTTGAAGCTGATGGTGGTTTGGGGGGAGGTAGTACCATTATTATGGAATTATACTAGAATTTAGTGAATGACCTTAGTGGAAGGTGGGTGTTCTGTGGCAAGCTAGTTGAAGGTGGTCTGGCCTGAGATGGTAACCCAAAATGGGTGAGGTTAGTGTGAACCACCTCTAGGTTCATGTTGTATTGGAAAGTGCCTTTCAAAAAATTTTGGACCTAAGTGAGGTCCGGATGGTCTTATCCCTTGAATGGATGGTGTTGGGATGTCATCCCAATGGTTGTGACCGTGCAGCTGGATGCCAAGGTAGGGTAATGCTCTTATGGATGCTTATGCCCGGTAGGTTGGAACATGATAATAAATTTGAATGTTGGGTGAGTTTTTGTTGAACTTCTTTAATGGATTAGTTACCATGTAACTTAAAATGGTGGAATGAACCTTACTAGATAAATGGTTGGTTGATGTCATGATCGTAGTTTCAGGTTGGAAGGACACAAGAGGTCACCGCTTGGGTGAGTTGGCCCTGATAGAGAGCTTGGCACAGTTTAACTGGTTGAGTAACTGAATTTTATGGATTTTGTTTTGTATTATAGTTGTGGAGTGGAATCGTTGGGAAATTAGGTTGGAAGGATCACTGGTTTTCCTCGGGTGATATTGGGTTTGGTTAGTGTCAGTGTCAGGGGAGCTTAAAAATGACACCAAGTGATTTGAGTCATGAGTTGTGTAGAGGATATGGGTGATGGGGTGCCAATTGGTTCCCCAATGATGATGTGATGTCGTGTGTTATGTTTAAATGTGTTTTTAGTTAGGATTTTTTACCTAATCATTCCCCATAAAGTTCTTTCAGTGACAATGGGTGAAGTGGATGGACTATTAAGGAGTGTTCAACTCGGCTTGTGGTTATAGTGGGGAAGACTTGTGGGGAAGGAATGTGCCCATGATCCATGATCGGTGGCCCTGTGATGTTTATCTAGAAACTTGGAAAGTGGGAGTGGATATGTAGAACATGTGGCATGATCCCTTGTTATAGATGATAGTGATTCTCGGGAGAGTTGCTTGAGGATAAGTGGTTATAAGGTGTGTAGGTTGTAAGATCTAATTTTTTTGTAATGTATGTTTTGTTTATGTTATTTTTTTGGGATCTCTTTTTGTATTAATAAGTGTTTCCCAAAGTTCATGTGAAGAATCAAGGATGACCCGAGGGTTGGGGTGTGATGAGAAGGGAAATCAGTCCAAATAGTGTGAGGTGCACGGTCTACACGTGGTTAAGGGAAACCGTGCAGGTAGACCATGCAAACTAGCCATCCTCAGATAGTAGCCTAAGAACGGTCTTTGAACTATGAGGGAAAACCATACTCGATTCCCTAGAATCCATGTAGTCTGGCCTCTAGGGGATAATACCTCCTGCAGGGTTTGTGCACTATTTGGAAAATTGTGCGGGTAAACTGTGCGGCCCAGAAAAGTTGAAAAATTTACAAAAAATTTCATTCCGGGATTGAAAACCCCAATTCAGGACTTTCTTCCATTTCATCCCTTACTACCCTAGTGATGAACCATCCCAATCTGGGATTTCGAGAGGTGGGTTTCCTTTGATTATTGGTTTTTTAGAGTGTCGTTGGTTGTGGATTGAAGCTCAAGGTTAGTATAATTCTCTCCACCCATATCTTCTTCAGATTGGGGAATGTGGTTTCTTCCATATTCTTCCAAATATCTATAACATTTTTTTTCCAGTGGAACCTTTTTGGGGGATTCAAGGGTTGATTGAATCTAGATCTGAGGCCAAAATTAAGAGTATGTTCATCCTATAACTCACGGTAGGGGGTTTACATGTTTTATCTCATAGGTTTTATAAAGACTTGTGCATGTAGTGTTTTGATTCGTACCCTCTTGTGAAGAGTCCATCATGCCATTATTATGATGTGATGTTTAGAATGTATAAATGACCAAATATAACCCTCATTATTCCCACAAGATGCATGAAAGATGATGTGACCTATGTTAGGGCCACCCATGGGGTGTTCCCATGATCCCATACATAAAGATACGATATGTAAATGTAGGGCCATGTGCGAGAACATAGAGCCCAGGATGAGTCCTATGTTATGCTTTTAATATGTAAATGGGAGCCCTTGTAAATTACCTTGGTTGGTCGGGAACCTATGTGTGTGTTTTTGGCTTAAAAAGTTTTTAAGTGAGATAAAGGGAAAATCTATGGGGTCAGTATTAAACATGATTATGCTTAGTGTGATAATCAAGTGAAATGGGAAATATGGATGAATTGTGGAATTGGTTAATACATGATAATTTTGTGTTGCATCTAAATTATTGAATATAATTAAGGGATTGTGTTATGTGATATGTGATTTGTGTTTGAAATTTATAAGTGGGTAAATGATTTTGAAATGTTAAATGGGATAAAAGGTTTAATGAATGGCCATTGATGAATTTGGAAAATGCAAGTGGGGTCATGGAATATTCTTAATGGGTTATGAAAAAAAAGTAGTAATTTGGAATAATGGATATGAATTATAATTATAATTTGTGTAAATGGTTTTTTATGTGGAAATGAATCGATACCACAATGGAATGAATTATTATCCTGATATTGGAACCTAGTGAGTTAGACTTAATTAACAATTCCTAGTGAGATAGGATCGATGAATGAATCCTTAGTGAGATAAGAGCGATAAAAAGGGAAGTTGGATAAATGTATAAATGATTTGAAATGTGGTAAATGTGTATATGGGTTGTTTCATAGTATTAATACCCATGTTGTTTTTTATGCATTATGAATGTTGATTCCCAATGGCATTGTTTATATTCTATTGGGTTATGTATTTTGATATCTAATGGAATTGAATATAATTGGTTGTGTTATGATGTAGTTGTGGTGATTTGATAAATAGGCATGTGCACATGGAATGGTAGTGTAGGGTATTGAATGAGGTTCTACACCCACAGGTCGAGTTAGATTGATGCTCTAAACCCCACCCCTAATGCATAGGTTATGGATGAAGATTGATGCTCCATTCCCCTAATGGTTTCATTCCACATGGAATGAGGCCCCAAGGTGATGTTATTTTGTTGATGTCATTCCACATAGCATGAGGCTCCAATTTCAAGGTATTGTATTGATTTCATTCCACCTGGACTAAGGCTCTGAGGTGAGGAAAGTATGTGGATGTGATATGTGGATCCCTAGTGAGATAGGGACTCTCCTTATTTTCTCTATACATTTTTAATTATTACCTTAGACCCTTATTTAGATGACATTTATGCCTAACCCATGGAACACGTGATCAATATGGCTTATGTAATGTAGATGGTATAAGAAATGGAATTGGGATGAATGCAAGTCATGAACTTAATGAACCTTGTTATCTAATGTCACCTAAATGGTCCCTTTTTTTACATACCATTTCCTTTTACTTGAAGGAACTATCTATTAGACATGGTATTTTGTAGACACCGTTTTTAGTGGCCTACTGAGTTTTGTACTCATGCCCTGCTTGGGCCTCCATTGGGTACTCGTGTTGATCTCATGGTTGGAGGTCGGGACAAGGGCATAGACCTTACTATAAGATGTTGAGTTGGGTTCAGGATGTACATGGTGAAGGACCTTGACTTTGATTCAGGACCCATTTTGAGTTTTGTCCATTAGATTTATTTTTTGGATTCATTAACTTTTCACTACTAATGTGGCTTGACATTATTGTATTTGATTTTTAGTTTGTACCATGTTCAAGAAATGATTGGTTATACTCTATTTTTGGTATTTCACATTGATTCTGTTAATTATGTAGTTTTCTGATCCGTCTTACACTAGTAAAGAGGGTATAGTCTCCCTTGGTGACTCAATAGACCCTCGATGCTAGTCGAAATCCACTGGAGTATGGGGAGGTTCCCTTGAGGTCATGTGACAACCTGAATCAGAGCACCAGTTTAGTGGCTTCCGATTCGGGGATATTACATCTCATCACCACTCACCCAAGGAAATCATATCCAATCACAGACAATGTTCCAAAAATGTTACAAAAAAAATCAAAAGAAACTCCAAAAGAATTATACATATCAAACTAAATAACATTTATAGAAGAAATGTGAGTAAATGAGACCAAATAGACGTGAAACCACAATAATGATTAAATAACTCCTTTCAGATCACCTTGGATCGAACACTGGATGATGATGATTAATCATAATTTAAAGTGGTTCAAATCTTTCAAAAATATCTCTACATCCCTAGGTAAAGACATTAACTTGGAAAAAATGTGACTTTGAATGGGGGTTTTGGTATATATAGACACACATAATATATCACTCTATATCTCACCCACTTAGACCATGTTTTAGGATGAGATCACATAGTTCAAACTATAACCTATCATTGGGAACCTTGTTATAGACTTATTGGTCAATGTTCAGTCCAAGGAACAAAATACCTTTCACTGAACATATCCTCTATACAAAGGGAGGAGCAATGATTTATCCCATTCCATAATTCCATAGAACTAGGAATCCCAGAGTTGAGAATACAATAAATCTAGAATCTATCCATCAAATCATTGATCCATGCCAATGGAATAAGTGTAATGGTTATCTCCCCACATCCCCTCTTTGGCCATTCCCAGTGGAGAGTGGGAGAGGCTGTCCCTACACTGCCTCCAAATACCTATTATGATATTTTTTCCTCTTTTTACTAAGCCTTCACAACTCCCCAAATTCCAAAATATATATTTTTTCTTGATGTTTAGTCTCATGATGGTGGTGTTCTTTGGGTTTTTATTTTTGTTGTTGAATTCATGAGTTGGTCTATGGTGCATGATAATTCCAAGGTTACCCACATTTCCAAGAAACCACCCTTGGTTGGTACCATTCAAATATTTTCCATGATTCATGGAGTTTAAATAATAGGATATTGTAGGGATTTTAGACATGATATATTATTTATTCTAGTTCATGGCCTAAAATGTTTTTTTAAGAATTCTCTTCACATTGTTTCCAGATTCCATTTCTCTTAATTTCAAGAGTCATTCAATTTTCACCTGATTTTGGATCGTACTAGCATGATGATATAGATCTCCATTCTAAGTCTTCACCTTTAGTTTTAGAATCTATATATCCTTTATTTGATTTATAATTTGGTTTTATTATTCATTATATATGATAATTACACCCAAATTATTTTCATCCCAATATAGATGATAATTTTCAGAAAATATAATGTATCCAATGATAATATAGATTTTATCTTATTTATGATTGAAGGGGAGATTAAATAGAAGAAACAATAATTTTATGAATCTTGGATTAATTTGATTTCGTATTTTTGTCATGTTCTTCCTGATTTTGTTATATACCATCAAAAAGTAATAAAAATTCCTCAATTATTCATTCAATTAGATATCGTGGGTATGGAAGGTTTATCGAAAAATGTCTTATTTCAAATGCAGAGAGGGTACTTCATCAGTAATTTATGAGTAATTTTTTTTTCTTGTTTGGGTTGTGACATGAAAGGTGATGGTCATCCTTTACTCTCTATGAGAAGGACTAATTTGAACTCCCTAAAATCATCTAATATTTATGCCCATGTTGTGGTTGCTATAAAAGAGGGATATTGTCCCGTGTTTTCACAAACCAATAATAAAAAATTATTTATTTTATTCATTTTAAGTATTCTGGACCTCCATTTTGAGTTTCATAGTCAGAAAAAGAAAATTAAATTTATTGAATCTCTTTAGTAGTTGTATGGTTAACCCCCATGGTTATTATTAAACATGTGGTTCACTATAATTTGGATGTTCCCATTGGCATAGTTGTAGTATGGATTGTCCAACCACACTATTCACAAAGGGGTTACCATTGTGTCCCTCATACATGTCCAGTAGGGATAACATGGCCATAACACAATTTGGTAAACCATGTTTAGACTGTATAGGGTTCTCAAATTGTCTAAATACTTCGTTTTAGTCACTATTTTTGTTTTTTCATACTTTTTTTCCAACCTAATTTCTCACTTCCTAGGTATCTTGTACATCATGTGCAATCACACATCAATATGTAATTATAATTAATCATTATATATACTAGCAACATTATATTAAAATTACATTCTTTAATTCCAAATGATATCTCTGGTTAATAGTTTTAGATAATTTGGAACAACTATTACATGATTATCCTACACATTACAGAAATAGATTGTAATTAGATTCCATTTTTCCCTCAAAAAAATTCCTTTAAAATAAATAGGATTTCATTTTCTGAATGATCTTGAAAAAATTCATCTTGGATTATTATTTTATATTACACATCCTTAATCCCAATGAAAAATATTTTATAACTTGGGATGAGCATAAAAATTACAGAAAGGGATAGAAAATAAATAATGAAGAGGTTAGGCTATAAAACCTTATAAATATATGAAATCAACTTCAAAATGATATACTTATCACCTATAATGTATCATGTAGTTACTTTTTGAAAACAAGATATTTTCATATAACATAGAAAACATAAATAATCCAATTATGTAAATTGGGAAATTAATTAGATAATAATGTAACCCACATGACTACTAAAGGATGTGTTACCCTCATGATTACATTAAAATGAAACCCTCATAGATACCTTGTGATGTAACCCACATGACTACCTTATGGTGTAACCACCATATTAAAACATAGAGTAACCATTAAGTCTAATAGCTAGCATAAACATTCCCAATACATTGGAGGGAGATATAATTCCCACATATCATCATAAACAACTAACATGAACGATAACATAATCATGAATACTTTAATCATAATAATTATTTTGGGAGAAAAATAAATTATTAATAGAATGCAATGCATATATAAAAGAAAATATTATCATTAGAAATAATACATTAATCCTATAAATAGATCATAAAATCAATAAGGCATCATGAAACCATAACATGCACAATTTTCATATCTGTAAAAAAATTAATTTTATTTTTGTAAAATTATAAATTAAAAGACGATATTTGAAGTAAATACCCTTATAAAAACAATGAAAAATGTTCCTTTTTGAAAACAATAAAAAATAATAAATTTAACAAAGCATTATTTCCGTATAAATATATTAATTGAATCCATTTTGTAATCATGGTAATGAAATAGTAATATTTATAAGAGTAAATAATTGTATTGTTTAAAAAATGTTTTTGTCGTAGAGTACCTTACATCTGGTTCAAATTCAAAAAAATGTGTTCAATACATTTATATAATGGTTTAAATAGTTATATAAAATTATCAATGAACTATTTTAATATTTATAATATCATTCATGATCTCTTTATAAGATATTTTCAACCATTTATATATATATATATTTTTGTTACCATTGTTCCGGGTGTGATTGTTTCCCGGTCTGATGGTTAGTTCATTAAGGATTTTCTTGAAAATGGAAATAATAATACAAAATGGATAGAAAATGTGTTAATACATTTTAAATGATCCCATATATCATATTTTATATTTATATGTGAATAATTTATTAAATAAAATGTTAATAATAATGCTTTAGTTTATTTTGGGAATTTTTCTGACCGTTCGAAACTAGTTTCATTTTTTGGATATTATGGCATTATAATAATTCTAGAATGAGAGAAAATATAATATGTATATATATATATATAGTTCTATACAATTATATGTTCTCCAAAAAATTCCATGAATGTGGTATTTCGAAACTAAAACTCATTATCCACGAAGGCATTGAATTGTTACGCCATGGATGGAAACATCATTTTTAAGGACATAAGAAGAACATAATTTATTTTATAATGAATATACCGTCACAAAAAATATAATTCTAGTATATATATGTGAAATTATAGTTAATAAAAAACTTTGGATAAGGGCGATGATATGGAATATGTGGGATTGAATTTAAAAGAGAAGAAAAATTAAGGTAACTCATTAATCATTTATCTTTGAGAAACCCATTAAGGATCTTGGAATTGGTATTTTTGTAATAGAAATACATTATAATGTATAATTGGACATCTATAAGGTATTTTTGAATATGATATTTTAGAAAAAAGGCACAAGGTGAGGAAATTATGTCATGGAATGATCCCACATTTTTAATTGATTTGAGGTGTAATTTACAAATTACATAAATTATTAAAATATAATAATCCTAATAAAGAGATAAATTAATTAAAAATACCTATTAATCGTTCTATATAAAATTATCAAAATTATATTCTCATATTTTTAATTATTCAATATTTTTATGATTTTAAAATAATTTAATAAAATATTTTATTGATGAAGTATAATTTTTAATCAAATTAAACACTATTCATAAAAATGATACTAAAAAAAATAAAAAGTGAAATAATTTAAAAAAATATTTTAATATTTCTTATATATACCATATCCATCTGTATAATCAATTTATTTCCTTGAAAATATCAAATTATTATTTTTTCATATTTTTAATTTCATTTATTTTATTGTTTCATAAAATTAATAATTACTGCTTCATCATTATAAAATCCATTGAGGTATTAATTTTAATCATTAAAATAAAAAAATCGTCCATTAAATTGATGAATAATATATAATATTTCCATTTATGGTGTTATAAATCTTCTGAAAAAAATAATCTAAAATATTTTACTAATTAAAATCAATAGTGTGAACAACATGACTCTATGTTATATAAAATATTATATGGGTCTTAATAATATAATTTTTTCTCAAAATGGAAATTAATTATATCATTGAAAAACTACATTAGAGATATAATGAACTAATAATATTTATCCTTATATTTTGGTCTTTTAGTAGTTCGTATAATTTTAATTAAAAAAAATTTATTGATTACCCTTCGAATTGAACAAGCACTACATCAGAATTAAATATTAATTAATTCTAATTAGATCATATATAAATATTAAAAATGAATTAATATGACAAAAAAATTATGTTCAGTATAGTGATTTATATTTTTCCATTTGTTATTTAATTAAATCAATGTCATGAAAATTTAAATAATTTATTAATTATAATTTATTTCCTTAAAGAAGTAATGCACAAGTATTAAGATATAATTCATGTTATATAAATGTTATATTAGAAAATATAATCTGAAAACAACAATAATATATTATAACTAAAAAAAATTCATTATAATAATTTTTTACTCAATTATTATCTAATGGTACCATATATGGCTTTACTAACGGTGTGCAGGCACTGCATTAGCAATGACAATGATTTTTTCAGTAATTATCATGGATGAAATATAATTTAAATGAACCAAATTATTTATTATACAATATTTATTTAATTATTTCATAATTTATTCAATCCCTATATTTAACAAATGTCATATCATAACTATGTCTTTGTGATATCACCAAAATACAATATTTTAAAATAAAAATATATTTCTTAATATTAACTAAAATTTTTTCAATTTCAGAAAAATAAAAAAATTTACCAAATATTAATTTTGATATAATGATTTAAAAAAAATAAATTTACTTTAACAAATTTTTTTTCTAAAAGTTACATAAATTTTATAATTTATACATGATAAAGAATAAGTATCATTTTTGAAGGGAGATGATTTTGAAGAATAAAATGTATTATCTGGGAAAATAAAACAACATTACTAAAAATATATTATATATTTAAAAGAAATTAATTAATACATAATCAATGTCATGACCCCCTCCCCACAAAGTGTACCCCTCCTGAGTCGGCAATGTGAAAAAGGAGATAATGAACCCCGAGTCCCGCCTCCAGTTGGCCCCGGGTAGGCGACTAGCACCGAGGGTATAATAAACACACAAATGGGAGGCATTACCCTCTGAGAGAACACTAGTGAAAGAGAGAGATATGATAGACACCAACAAACTCCAACTCAGAACTTAAATATAAAAAAACCCAAGTGCACATACGTAATGCAATGCAAAATTACTACAACTGAAATGGAAAAAAACTACAAGTACCCAAAAGAAAGTAAAAATAGCAGCAACTAGAAGCCCAGACAGCTCTTACAACCCCAATCTAGTAGAAACCATCTTGATCTCCAACCTAATCCAAGCGACCTGAAAAATAGTTTATATATACATAGGGTGAGTCTAATAGTATACTCAGTAGGATCCTCCCTGAAGCCTCTCGTGCAAAGTAAATAAAGAATGCTAAAGTATAGTGAACAAAAATTGATACTAACTCGTCACCTAAATAGGTTTACTAAGTTCCCAACCTCACTATGGATACTCTCACCACGTAACTAAAAAATAAGAATATATCATATAGTAAAGAATATCAAGGGTACCCTACTACTACTTCCCTACTGGTTTGCCGCTTTTCCCCA
This sequence comes from Viscum album, assembly GCA_963277665.1. Classification (NCBI taxonomy): domain Eukaryota; kingdom Viridiplantae; phylum Streptophyta; class Magnoliopsida; order Santalales; family Viscaceae; genus Viscum; species Viscum album. The sequence goes on from OY728159.1 coordinate 1,226,899,050, forward strand.
ACGCCGCACGTCCTGAGCATCTATCTCCAAAACGGCTTGCCCACAAAGACCTGGGCGAAGTACCAAAATATGAACCTCATGCATGAAAACCACCACGTCTGCACACCAAAGTAACCAGGTAGTTTTCGGGAGCCACCACAGCTCGCATAACATGTGTCATATTTCGAGTATTATACCTCAAGCCACCACATCCCATACACAGAGTAAGGGTCCTCAAGACATTACATCCTATACAGGTTACACCTATAGTAATCCATAGAAAAATATATCCAGAATATATGTGTGTCAAAAATCACAAGCCATTATAGCCATCTACATACATATATGGGGAAAACTAACTAATGTGCCTGCCAGCACTAGTAACTACCATGAAAAGAGAGGAGGGGAAAAGGGGGTAGTCAGCCATCCACCCACCCAACAGAATGTTGGGGAAAACACCCCCTAGGGCTAAGAATCCTTGGGGCATCAGTTTACGTTCATGACAGGGTGGAGTAGCGTATAGAAACACAAAAAGTACAGAATATATTATCAATCACAACCACACTATGGTCATATACTAGTCTTAGACCCACTCCAGCTATCATCTCTCATACACCGAGAAGCTACTTCTAAGACTAGGTATCCTATATGCACATATCCATTTAAAGAGCTTTATTATATTACTTCATTCCCTTTTTATCTATTCCACTTTATGATAATTAATTATTTAAACATTAATTAACCATGAAAAGTTACACATTAAGTTTCATTAGCATCATACCCAAGTCAATTGTTCCTTCAAGATTACAACGTCATCATTATGTTCTCACAACTCCATCCCCATGGGATAACACCATTTATTCAATTATTCATTATATAATTACATTCCCACATTCCGAGGAATTCTAGAAAAACATTATATGATACTAAACACAAGGTGATAAACAAGGTGAGTAGATGTACTACCCGTCGAGTCTTTGACACTTATAGCAAGAGCATATACCCATCCTTCCTTAAGAAGCTAGACACGGAAAGCATGTGGCATACCCCGTGTGTCATTGCCTCTTTCAAACGAAGGATAAGTAAGACCAGCTGCCTTGAGTAGTAGGGAAAAGTTATGCAGATAAACAACCAAAAGAAATAGCAAGCATCCAACGATCACATCCATCCCATTCCACCATTCCTTGTGTCCTCCCCGACACCCACATGCATAAACTAATGCATCTCGCCACTTTAGGCGTCATATTCTACGACAACCAAAATCCTCAATTCCCCCACATATCAAAATGGCCATCCAGGATCCCATCACAACACAAGAAGTAGGAAAACATCATCACATCAATAGGGATCTTGGAATTTTAACAATCAAGAGGGTAACTTAGAACCCTTTAAGGAATTATCAAACAATCAGTTCTTTAATCCATCTTGAATTAAAAGATTTATTATTCGTAGGTTCCAAATTAAGGAAACCTAATCAGTAAGCTATCACAAATAATTAAACATGATTACAGTAGCAATTTGATTAACATAAAATTAAAACTAGAACTAGATTAGTTTACATGCCTCTTTATCTTTGGACAAACAATTTTCAATTAATCCCAATTTAAGTTCTTTACTGGTTTTCATTAATAACGAAAAAGTAAGCAAAGCACGCATAGATATCACACTATCTAGAAAAACAAGAGGCAATAACATATGATCGATATAAATTTTTTGTCCACTTAAAATATTAATTATTTCAATTCCATTATCATCAAGTAGGATTAAACTTCATATCAATATAGTTTCATGTAATAGAAAAGAGAAGCAAGGAATCCCCTACTTCAAATAGTTCCTCATGTTCTTCATCCACACAACGGGTCACTATCCTCCTCTCGTGACAACTGAATCTACTCGAGGATTCCATGGTACGACCTCACCAACCAAACCCCAAGAAAAACCCCATTAGAAGCATGGATATTATATGCTATAATATAGAAATGAGAAACAGTAGGAGACGATCCCCAAAGGAACAATGATAAAACATACCTTATATCGATGATTGACCGATACAGCTCGGTTTCATCAAAATAGAGCAGAACCAATCCGAGGAGTAAAGTTTTATTGTCCAAATCCTACGAGTAGGATTGAAAGGATCTAGCGTCTCATAGTTGGAGAACAAAGAGGAAGAACACGGGAGGATGATATCTTGTCCCTTTTGAAGATTTAATGGGGATACAGTTTAAGATACGATTAATTCCCTATTAAAAGAAGATCACATTAACACACGGGGTTTGACCAAGTAAAAACATCCCAAGCCATGGGAATAATTAATTTAGGATTTATGGCCTTTGAATCAGCGTTACTGTCCTTAAAACGAGGATTTAAAATCATTTTACATCAATGGAAAACGCTAAAGGGGTAAAACTATAGGAAGCTGGAAACACTGTTCATGAACCTCACTCATCTAGAAACACTGCAGACCTACCATTAATGTACACCTACCATTAATGTACACCTACCGTTACTGTACACCTACCATTAGAGGTTACCGATAGAGGTTTCCGATAGACCTCACCATTCTAGAAACACAGTTCATGGAACCACCCTAATAGAACTGTTCACACAACCTCACTAATAGAACACTGTTCACTGAACCTCACTAATAGAACACTGTTCACTAAATCCTCATTGATAGAACATTATTCGCTAAATCCTCACTGATAGAACACTGTTCACTAAATCCTCACGGATAGAACATTGTTCACTAAATCCTCACAGATAGAACATGTTAACTAAATCCTTACTTATAGAACACTTTTTAATGAACCTCATTGATAGAACACTGTTCACTAAATCCACACTGATTGAACAGTACTCAGAAGATCCTCACTAATAGAACACTATTCACTGAATCCTCATTGATAGAACAATGTTCAATAAACCTCATTGATTGAACAATGTTCACTGAATCCTCACTGATAGAACACTATTCACTAAACCTCACTGAAAGAACACTGTTCACTGAATCCTCACTCATAGAACACTGTTCACTGAACCTCACTGATAGAACACTGTTCACTGAATCCTCACTAATAGAACAATGTTCACTAAACTTCATAGATAGAACATTGTTCAATGACCCTCATTGATAGAACATTGTTCACTAAATCCTCACAGATAGAATACTATTAACTGAACCTCACTGATAGAACACTATTCACTAATTCCTCACTAATAAAACACTGTTCACTAATTCCTCATTAATAGAACACTGTTCAATAAACCTCACTGATAGAACATTGTTCACTGAATCCTCACTGATAGAACATTGTTCACTAAATCCTCACAGATAGAACACTGTTCAATGAATCCTCACTGATAGAACACTATTCACTGAACCTCACCGATAAAACAGTGTGCACTAAATCCTCAGTGATATAACATTGTTCACTGAATCCTCACTGATAGAACACTGTTCACTAAACCTCACCGATATAACACTGTTCACTAAATCCTCACTGATAGAACATTGTTCACTGATGTAACTGTTCAAAAAATTGTAAATTTTCGCAAAGGAAAGAGAGGTTACCGATAGAACTGTTCACTGATGGAACGTTTTACAGAATTGAAAATTTGGAAAATTAGTGGGGATAAGTTACCTTGACCTCCCACAACACCTCAAACACCATATTTTCACTATATAAAGGACCTGAGAGGTCCGATCCATTACATCAGATACCTCTCAAAACATTCTCATCCTCAAGAATTCAAAACCAACCTAAAGAGACAAAAAAACGGGGTCCGAACAACCACCCATCAAGATACCTTTCAAAAAAGAGCAAGCCACAAAAGCAACAAAAGAAATTTATAAAGAAAACATGAAAAGTCTAACCAAAAAGGAAACGTCGTTACATGAAAAGAGTTAAACATCAAACAACTCTAGGTACTGAGCACATATCTATAACTCACGTTCCTAGGTACTCTCCTCCATGCCACCATGTTGCCACAAGACACGAACTAAGGGGATGGAATTCCCACGCAACACCATCTCCTTGCGGTCTTAGATCTCCAAAGGTCTCTCCTCAAAGGTTGCATCATCATTAACATTGATCTCTCTCTCCAATTGATGATGTGAGAGTCATCATGAAGATAACTACCGAGATGTGATACATGGAAAACATCATGTATCTTACTCATCTGTGGGGGATGTTCTACTTGATACGACACATCTCCAACATGAACTAACACCTCGAAAGGCCCAAACAACCAGGGGGAAAGCATACATACACGACTAAACCTTCGCTTCACACGACGAGGAGTCACCATCATAAACACATGATCCCCAACATTAAACTCTAAGGGAATACTTCTTTTATCATCATATGATTTCTGATGATCTTGAACAATCTTCATCCTCTCACAAACCACCTGATCTCTGTTGTATTATGCACTAGTTCTGGTCCAAGAATTACTAACTCTCCGACCCCAGTCCAACACAATGGAGAACGGAACGGCCGACCATACCGGGCTTCAAACGGCGCCATAACGATAGTGGAGTGAAAACTATTATTGTATGTGAACTCCACCAGGGTAAGTACCACATCCATGAACCTCCAAAATCAAGAACACAAGAGCATAACATGTCTTCAAGTATCTAGATGGTTCGCTCTGTCTGACCATCCGATTGAGGATGAAAAGAAGTGCTAAGGCATAGTTCATAACCAAAATAATGTTGGAGACCTCTCCACACCCTGGTGGTAATACGAGGATCTCGATCAGAAATGATCATCCCAGGGACTCCATGAAGTCTGACCACCACCTCTAGATACTGCCTCGATAAAAAATCCACCGATTTCGACTCCTTAATCACTATGAAGTGGTTTGATTTTTTAAATGATCCACTACCACCAAAATAGCATCATTTCCTCTCTAAGATCAATGTATACTTGTAACAAAGTCCATTGATATGTCCTCCCACTTCCACTGAGGAATCTCTAATGGTTGGAGAAGACCACCAGAAACAAGGTGTTCAACCTTCATCTTCTAGCAGACTAAACATTGAGACACAAACTCCGCTACCGCACGCTTCAGGCTAGGCCACTAAAACTGACTCTTCAAGGATCAATTCATCTTTGTCACACCTGGATGTACTGCTAATGGTGAACTATAGAACTCTCAGAGAACTGTCTTGTGCATTTTTAAGGGAACAAAAAGCCTACCATGATACAACACTCAGTGTTGTACATCCTCCGACCAACCATCAGGGGCCTCACCATAAAAAACTCGGTCTCTCCAGACGTCCACCTCAAGATCACCCAACATGGACTCTTCCACCTTCTACACCAGGGATGACTGTACCGTCATCTGTAAAAGACAACCTCTACCCCCAGCTTCTCCCATATCAAGATGCAATGATGACAGTTCTTCCATTACTCTCTAGGAATCATCGGATTCATGCAATGCATCACTATGTGACTTTAGGCTTAGTGAATTAGCTACAACATTCCCTTTTCCTTTTGTATACGATATTTCGATGTCGTATTCATACAAGAACTCCATCCACTGAAACTGTCGTATGTTCAAGTCACGCTGGGAGAAAACATACCTTAATCTCTTATGATCAGTGAAAACCACAAAGTGCTCACCAATGAGGTAATGTCACCACAATATCCGGGAGAAAACCACCACTGCCAAGTTAAGATCATGGGTGGCATAGTTGCGTTCATGGGAACGCAACTGCCAAGACCCATAAGAAACAACTGACTTCTACTGCATGAGAACACAACCAAACCCCATATGTGAAGCATTGTAGAAAACACAAAACTGAACTCCCTCACCTGGAAGAAAAAGGACTGGATCACTTACTAACTTCTCATTTAGAAACTCGAATGATTCCTGACACTTATCAGTCCATATGAATGCCTGATCCTTCCTATTCAAAGCTGTCAGCGAAGTCGCAACTCATGAGAAATCAGCTACAAACCTCCAGTAGTATCCTACGAGACCATGGAAACTTCACACCTCTGACACTGTCTTGGGGGCTGCCCAAGACACAAATTATTCTATATTCAATGGATCCAAAAATACTCTATATTTGGACACTATATGTCCCAAGAAAAGTAAGTCTTGAGCTCAAAAATCACACTTCGACAACTTTCCAAATAGATGATGTTGACGAAGAACTCCCAAAATGTCTATTAGATGCTTTGAATGCTCTACTTCAGATGTAGAGTACACAAGGATTTCATAGATGAAAACTACCATTAAAATGTCGAGCAACTCACAGAACACAACATTCATCAATCCGATGAATTCAGCTAGAGTATTCCTCATGCCAAATGGAATTACATCGAACTCATAATTCCCATAACGACAACGAAAAGCAGTCTTTGGGATTTCCTCATCCTTCACACGCATCTGATGATATCCCGACCGCAAGTCGATCTTTGAGAACAAACATGCACCTTTTAGTTTATCAAATAAACAATCAATTCACATAAAGGGGATAGCAATTATTTATTTTCAATCTGTATAAGCGACGATAATCGACACACAACTGCAAATAGACATCAACCTTCTTCACGAACAAAGCTGGTGCACCCCATGGTGACACACATGGCCAAACAAAACCACACTATAATAGACCATCAAGCTGTATATGTTGAGCTTGAAAATCGGAAGGGGATATCCTATATGGAGACATAGAGATATGAGACACTAATGGCTGTAGCTCGATCCTAAACTCGATCTCTCATCAAGGGGGTAATGCTAAAACCTCTTCTGGAAAGATATCAGGGTACTCCTCTACGACCCTAGGAAATGCCAATTGTGGAACCTCTGATGTACTCAAAATCCTCTCATCCATCATGTATGATAAGGATGGAGAACACCTATGACCCATCCGATGGTCTTACTCAATAACAAACAGCACTTGCTCTCCATCCGCACCAATGAAGAAGACCTTCTTCTTGAAGAAATCCATGATAGCTTGCACCAAATACAACCAATACATGCTGAGGATGAAATCATATGGTTGTATTTGTAAATATAGGAAATATCCCTAAGAGCGGTGTTGCCCCAACACTAGCTCACAGTCTCTACATACATCAAACAAGTCAGCTTGACCACCAACTAGCATAGTCAACGCCAAGGGAACTGGAAGCCTCTCTACCTCAAGTCCCAAAACATGGAAAAAGGTAGGTGATATTAAGGAGTGTGTTATTCATGAATCAAAAAAGGAATAAACCAATGTAGAAAACAAGAAAAGGGTACCTCGAACGATGTTTTCCTTTCCTGGAACTGGCAACGATAGAGCATGAAGATGACTACAACCTCCTCCACGGCCTCTCTGACCCAGATGACGACCACCACCATGGCCGCTCTCCGCTCTTTGAGGATGGGGAGCATCATGGGGATGTCATATTCCTGCCCCATCTACCCTCTACTGATCTAAAGGTGGTTCAATTGGCTGCTGCTACCTCGGTTGGAAGTACCTCAACGGAGGAACCTGGAGCGTATCACCTGGTGCACGATGACCGCTATGAAAGGTCGGGCACTCCCACTACTGATGGCCATGACCACCACAAGAAAAACAAGCTCTTGATCCCTTGTCATAAGCCCGACAATTGCTGCCTCTGGATAAATGAGTTGTGAAGGGCTGGGACCTACCCTGGCTGAATGGAAACTCTTTTCCCTTGAAAAATGGGAACCCCAGACCACATCTCTGCTTCGTGAGGAATCATGTCAATTAACCTCTCATAATGATCCAGTCTGGTCCAAAGTCCTCTCGAAAACCTCTTCCCTCTCTATTACATGAATATATGTTTTCAGCATAAATGAGGTGACCTGTTGCTGGATCTCTGGATGCAAAGCCTCCTCAAAATGCCTCACCCTGGCATCCTAATTTGGCAGGAGGTCTGAAGCATACCGTAAAAGGTTCCTGAAATAGATTCCAAACTTTCAAACACTAGAGCTCCCCTATCGAAGGGTAAGAAGCTCCTGGTGACTGGAAGCCTTCATAGTGGAAGAAAGAAACTAGACTTTTAACCTGTCTCGGAACTTCTCCCATGAGATTGTTGACTCCTCACGATCCCTGAGGAACAAGAACCACCACTACCTCGCTACTCCATGCAGCATTGTCACAACCAATGACACCCAGTGCTCTTTACGAGCACGAATCGAACTAAAGCCGATCTCGACCTCCTATTACCAGTATTCTGTGACTGTATCTGAAATGGAGCCCTCGTACTTCTACAGACTCTGGCGCTGAAACTCTCAGATTGTCTTCCTCCAAGTGTCGTTATCGTCAACCTCTACCGTGCTACGATCTGCTGGAATAGCCTACTAGACATTTTCTTCACAAACCAGATGAGGATGTTGACCTGGAGCTATACCTATAAAATAAGAAACGTTAGAGTTCCAAATCTGGAATATGCAAGCCTCAAAATTAATTAATTAATTGTTTTCTTTTATTCATTTTAAGTTAACCTCTCCCAATGTCTACCCATTAAAACACAGGAACAAAGATTAATGATGCATAATCCTTTCCTTTGTCCCTACCCTGCAACAAGTATCACCTTGTTTAGTATCCATTGTAAACGTATAGGTCCATACATCAGATCATAGGGGGCCCAAAATGCCTATGTCTCAGCTGGTCTCTAGTGTTTACGTCACTTGATAAACATGAATGACACTGTTTCCCTATCAACCCATTCAACCTCACTTATGCCTAACTCCAAACACCATCCTATCCCTCAACCAGACCTCTGATACCACACTATCACGACCCCCTCCTTACAAAGTGTACCCCTCCTGGGTTGATAATTTGAAAAAGGAGATAATGACCTCCGATTCCTGCCTCTAGTAGTCCCTGGGTTAGCGACTAGCACCGAGGGTATAATAAACACACAAATGGGAGGCATTAACCTCTAAGAGAATACATGTAGAAGAGAGAGGTAAGATATACACCAACAGACTCCAACTTAGAACTGAAATATAAAAGAAACCCAAGTGCATGTATGTAATTCCATTCTAATGTACTACAACTGAAAGGGGGAAAATTGCAAGTACCCAAAAGAAAGTAAACACAATAGCAACCAGAAGCCCAAATAGCAATTGCAACACCAAGCTAGTAGAATTCAGGTTGATCTCCAACCTGATCCAAGTGACCTAAACAACAACTTATATATACATATGGTGAGTATAGTTGTAAACTAAGTAGGATCCTCCCTGAGGCCTCTCATGCAATGTAATGAATGAATGCTAAAGCACAGTGAACAACAAGTGAAACTAACTCGTCACCTAAACAGTTATACTAAGTCACAACCTCACCATGGATACTCTCACCAAGTAACGTATACACGAATATATCATATAATAACGAATATCAAGGGTACCCCACTTCTACTTCCCCACTGGTTTGCCGCTTTTCCCAAATGTCACACGTCCTCAGCATCTCCCTCTAAAAAGGCTTTCCCGCAGGCACCTGGGTGAAACACCATATCATGCACCTCATGGAACAAAACCACCACGTCCACAAACCAAAGTAACCAGGTAGTTTCTAGGAACTACTAAAACTCTCATAACGTGTATCACACATCGGGTATTATACCTGAAGCCATCACAACCAATACACCGAGTAAGGATCCTTATGAAATTATAGCCTATACACATTACACATATAGTAATCCATATAAAACTATATCCATAATATATGTGTGTGAACAACCAATATCCATTATAGTCCTCTACACACATATATGGGGAAAACTAATTAATGTTCCTACCAGAACCAGTAACAACCAAGAGAAGAGAGCGGGGCCAAAGGGGGTTTTCAGCCATCTATCCTCCCACTGGAATGTTGGGGAAAACACCCCCTAGGGCTCAGAATCCTTTGGGTGTCAGTTTCCTTTCCTCCCAGGGTGAAGTATCGTATAGAAACACAAAAATTACAGAATACACTATAACTCACAACCACACAATGGGAGTAACCTATTCTTAGACCCAGGACAGCTAACGTCTCTCAGGCTCTGGGCCGCTAATTCCAAGATTAGGTATCTTAATTTCACATTACCATTTAATGATATTTATTAGATTCATCCATTCCCTTTTTATCAGTTCTACTTTAAGCTAATTAATTCCTTAAACATTAATTAACCATGAACAGTTCCACATTATGTTTCATTAGCATCATACCCAAGTCAATTGTTCCTTCAAAATTACAACCTCATCATTATGTTCCAGAAACTCCATCCCCATGGGTAAACACCATTTATTTAATTATTCATTATAGAATTACTTTCCCAAATTCCCTGGCATTCTAGAAAAAAATTCTATGCTACAAAATACAAGGGTCTCAACATGATGAGTAGATGTAATACCCATCGGGTCTTTGACGCATATAGAAAGAGTATATACCCATCCTTCCTTGAGAAGCTAGACATAGAAATCACGTGACATACCCTGCATGTCTTTTCCTATTTCAGAAGATGGATATGTAAGAACAGCTGCCTTGAGAAGTGGGGAAAAGTAAATATGATAACCAAAAAAAATAAACAGAAATCATCCAACAATCACATCCATCCCATTCCACCATCCCTAGTGTGCTCCCCGACACCCACATGCATAAACCGATGCATCTCGCCACACTAGGCGTCATCTGCTGCCACAAAAAAGCCTCCATGCCCCGACATATCACAACGGCCATCCAGGATCACATCCCAACATAAGAAGCAGAAAAACATCATCACATCAATAGGGATCATGGATCTTTAACAATCAAGAGGGTAACTCAGAACCCTTTAAGGAATTATCAAACAATCAGTTCTTTAATCCATCTTGAGTTAACAGATTTATTATTCGTAGGTTCTAAATTCGGTAAACCTAACCAGTAAGCTATCAGAAATGATTAAACATGCTTACTGTGCCAATTGGATTAACATCAAATTACAATAAGAACCAAATTTGTTCACATTCCTCTTTATCTTTATCTGATCAATTATCAATAAATCCAAATTTACATTCTTTAACGATTTTCATCAAGAATGAATAGCTAAACAAAGCAAACATAGATATCACACTATATAGAAAAACAAGCGGTAATTACATATGATCGATATGAATTTATTTATCCAGTTAAAGTATTTATTATTTCAATTCCATTATCATCCAGTAGGATTAAACATGCTATCAATACAATTGCATGTAATAGAAAAGAGAATCAATGAATCCCCTACCTCAAACAGTTCCTCACGTTATTCATCCACACAACGGGTCACAATCCTCCTCTCGTGGCAACTACATCCACCCGAGGATGCTACGGTACGACAACACCAACCAAACCCCAAGAAAAACCCCATTAGAAGCATGAATATTACATGCTATAATATGGAATGGAGAAACAGGAGGAGATGATCCCCAATGGAATGACGATAAAACATACCTTATATAGATGATTAACCGATATATCTCAGTTGCATCAAAATAGAGCAGAACTAATCTGAGGAGTAAAGTTTGATTGTGCAACTCCTATGGAAAGTATTTAAAGGATCTAGAATCTCATAGCCGAGAACAAAGAGGAAGAACAAGGGAGGATGATATATTGTCCCTTTTGAAGATTAAATGGGGAAATAGTTTAAGATACACTTAATTCCCCATTAAATGAAAATAGCATTAACCCACGTGGTTGGACCAAGTAAAAACATCCTGATCAATGGGAATAATTATTATAGGAGTTATAGACTATGAATTGGCCTTGGAGTCCTTAAAACAAGGCTATAAAATCATTTTACTTCAAAGGAAAATGCTAATGGGGTGAAACTGTAGGAAGTTGGAAACACTATTCATGAACATCACTTGTCTGGAAACACTGTAGACCTACTGTTACTGTACACCTACCATTACTGTACACCTACCATTACTATACACCTACTGTTAGATGTTACCGATAGACCTCACCATTCTGGAAACACTGTTCATGAAACCTCACTAACAGAACTGTTCACAAAATCTCACTGATAGAAAACTGTTCACTGAACCTCACTGATAGAATACTATTAACTAAATCCTCACTGGCAGAACACTGTTCACTAGGAATCAATGATAGAAAACTGTTCACTGAACCTCACTGATAGAAAAGTGTTCACTAAATCCTCACTAATAGAACACTGTTCACTAAATCCTCACTGATAGAACACTGTTCACTGAATCCTCACTGATAGAACATTGTTCACTAAACCTCACTTATAAAATATTGTTCATTGAATCCTCACTGATAGAACATTGTTCACAGAACCTCACTGATAGAACACTGTTCAATGAATCCTCACTTATAGAACACTGTTTACTGAACCTCATTGATAGAACACTATTCACTGAACCTCACTAATAGAACATTGTTCACTGAATCCTCACTGATCTAATAGTGTTCACTGGACCTCACTGATAGAACGCTTTTCACTAAATCCTCTCTCATAGAACACTTTTCACTAAATCGTCACTGATAGAACACTATTCACTAAATCCTCAATGATAGAACACTGTTCACAGAACCTCACTGATAGAACATTGTTCATTAAATCCTCACGGATAGAACATTGTTCACTAAATCCTCACGGATAGAACATTGTTCACTGAATCCTCACTAATATAACACTGTTCACTGAACCTCACTGATAGAACACTGGTCACTGAATCCTCACTGATAGAACATTGTTCACAGAATCCTCACTGAAAGAACATTGTTCACAAACCTCACTGATAGAACACTGTTCACTGAATCTTCAATGATAGAACACTGTTCCCTAATGGAACTGTTCACAGAATTGTAAATTTTGGAAATGGAAAGAGGGGTTACCGATATATGTTACCGATATAACTGTTCAATGATGGAACTATTCACAGAATTATAAATTTGGAAAATTAGAGGGGATAAGTCACCTTGACCTCCCGAAACACCTCAAACACCATATTTTCACAAAGTAATGGACCAGAGAGGTCCGGGCCATTACAATTAATTATGATGACCATTATATAATTCATAATATTTATAATACTATTCATTTCCTCTAATTTAATGGCTAGATTATATAGGTGACCCATAAATATTAATGTTTTGTTATTTGATTAAACATGATGTGTGTGATATAATATTTTCATCTCAAAACCATCATCAGATGTTACATTCTCACACCTATTAAAATAATTTAATCCTTTGAATTTGTAAATGGGTTTGTAAGAAAGGTTCTGACTATCCAAAACACCTTTGTGGGCATCCCTCATTATAAAAATGATTTTGAAAAAATATAATTAACAAGAGAGAAGTGAATTTAAACATATCACTTATGGTAACACATAATAGGATTAGAAAGAGTAAAACATGGACATGGAAAAGAAAAGTAACAGTTATTGACTTATAGAATGTGATAGAGGACATGGTGATGGTAATGTTAACTAAAAAAACTTTAAATATTTTATTACTTTTGAAGAAAAGGACATTAAGGAATAAAAATTAAAAATAATATTTTTTATATAATTATCAATTTATTGTATTTTTTAATACATTTACTATCTATACTAAAATAATAAGGATGTATAGTTTATTAAACATATGATTTACATCCTTTATTTATTCTCCACCCAAAATAAATTTTTTCCTCTAAATGATGAGTATTTTTTTGGCCGAAATACTAGATTCAGTATCTAAGGAATCTCATGATCCTAGAAAAATAATCTATCACTTTCCTCTACTATGAAACATTAACCAACTATATAAAAAAATTTAGTATTATATATTAATTTGATAAAATATAAAATCTTTATATGATGAAAACTATTTTTAACCCCAAAATTCAATAATAATACCAAATGACCAAAATTGATCATTTAACAATTGTATATCCATTAAATTCTTCAAAAATATTTGGAACTGAAATTAAAACCCAAAAATTGAAGGATGAACATCCAATATAACAAATATATTTATTCATAAAGAATATTAATGTAATATAATGTCTCAATCCAAAATGTAATTTCCCAAACCATACAATCTCCAAGAAATGCTAATAATTTTGAAAAATCACCATAAATACATAATAATATAATTTTTTACCCGAAAATAAATTTATAGTTATGTTCCTAAAACAAAATACTATAACATTATACTTACCTTAATCTTGTAAGATTCTCATAATAGTAAAGATATTCCAAAATATCAATAGTCACATAATCACCAAATCTACTAACAAAACCCAAGTATTTTATAAGATAATATATATGTCACAAAATTAATCTTATTCTTTCATATATTATTTCATTTTATAAATAATAATACTAAATAGGACTTCATGTAGGCCATTGGTTGCCATCACACCCTTCTCTCACATTGGTATGGGTTTGATTCCCATGTTCATTTTTGATGTGATGGGTTTTCACTGGGCAAGGGAGTTATCCCTTGTTTATAATATGATAATTCATATGAAATTAATAATAATTTGAGAATAATAAAAAAAAAATATATATATATTTTAATATTAATGAAATATTCTAACTATAAAGGTTATCTCATACAATTCAATTTGAATCACATAATTACTTAAAATATAATATTTTCAAAAAATATAATTACTCAGCTTTATGTTTCATAGATTAAATACCAAAAATAGATTTCAAATAAATCAATATCATTGTATAAAAAAATATTATGATCCTCTGATGATATTTTTGACTCTTAATGAGACATTATATTCTACCAATATTTCTAAACCCTACTCTTATACCAACTGTATTGAACTGACATGAATCATTACAAAATCAAGTGACATTAGAATATAATTACTTTTTTTCAATATAAAATATATTTTAAATTTAGGGTTTTATAAAATTCACACTAACATTTACATGATAATATAATACATTTAAAAGGAAACTTATACTTAGTATCAATTTTTCACAAAAAACAATGTCTTTAAAATGAACATGTTTTTTCAAGAACGATCCTCAGAAAATTATTCATTGCTTCTTTTTTCCCATTCCCACCCCTAAACCATGTCGAATGTTTTTTCAACATTGTATGAGCACAAACAGATCAGTAAGGTATATAAAAATATAAAAAGAAATAATTAGTCTATGAATACTCTTAATCATATGAATTTATTTTAACAATGTCACACTTCTCACCCATAAAGTATCATATAGTTAAATTCTAAAAAAAGATTTACATTAATCACTAAAAACATAAATTATCTATTTATGTAACATTGGTAATTAATTACATAAAATTGTGACACATAATGCTACCACATGATTTTTAACCCTCATGACTACATTTCAATATAACCCTCTTGGATACCTTATTATGTAATCATTGTGGAAATCTTATAGTGAAATCATCATAGTAACACTTGGAGTAACCATAATGTCCATCCTAAAAAAATAAAAAATGAGTTGTAGAGAGATATATATGACCTATCATCATAAAAAATTCCCTAGAACCCGAACACAATCATGAAAACATTTATCATAACAGTCATTCTGTCCGAAAAAAAATCTATTAAATTAATACTGAGATCATACAATGGAAAAAAATCAATCAAATTATCAATAAAACATTTTAGTGACTAGACAGTTTAGAATCAAGATAGACATAGAGGCCTCTCATGAAAAATTTGTAAAAAACAATTCTTTTGAATTTTGTAAAAATATAAAATAAAATAGTATTTTATTAATGGATATTCCCTTAAATAAAACCTGAAAATGAAAATTTTGGAAAACAATAAAAAATTTAAAATAAATAAACATTTATTTAAATATAAGTTCATTAATAAAAATTATTTTGATATCATGGATATGGAATATAATTATTTAGATGAATAAATTATGAAAATATTTAAAACACTATTTTTGTTAATGAGTCCATTACCTCATGATGGACTTCCATAAAATGTGTTAAATCCTCAGGTATATTTTTTGAGAGTGAGGTTTAGTAATTATTGAACTATTTTAATATTTATAATACCTTACATGTTCTTCAAATAACATCATTCTACCCATTTATTAACAATATTTTGTTATTTGCGTCATTTTATGTGCATTCACTTCAGGGTTTCATGGTCAGTTCATTAATTATATTCTACTAAAAACGAAATAACTCGACAAAATTGGAATTAATATGTATTAAAACCTTTCAATTGATCCCATGTATCAGTTTTTACAATTATAAGAGAATGATTTGTTGTTAAAAATGGTAATGATAATTATTTTTTTATTTTTATTGTGCTTCAACCCTCAAAAACTAGTTTTATTTTGTTTTATGTTATGAAAAT
This sequence comes from Viscum album, assembly GCA_963277665.1. Classification (NCBI taxonomy): domain Eukaryota; kingdom Viridiplantae; phylum Streptophyta; class Magnoliopsida; order Santalales; family Viscaceae; genus Viscum; species Viscum album. The sequence continues at coordinate 1,226,915,330 of OY728159.1, forward strand.
ATATTGATAATAGATATTGGTATTATATATGTATATATAATCCATTTTAAATAATTATTATTGAATTTAAACATTCCATGAAGGTGTTATTTGGAATTGAAAACACATCATTTGTGAAGGCCGAAAATTCATACCCCATGGATGATGATTTCAATTTTTATAATAAAAAAAGAAAAAAATATATTAGTTGATTGATATGCCATGAACACAATTTGATTACAGTATATATATATATATATATATATATATATATATATATATATGATACTATAGTTACCATGAATCTTTGTATAGGGGTGATGATAAGTTAGAAGAGAGAAATAATTTAAAATGGAAAAACAAAATTTACTTCTTGAATATGTTATCCTTAATAAAAATTTTATGGCTCTTGGAAGTTTCATTTTAATGACACCAGAAGCACTATAATGTAGAAATTGATGAGGATAACGGAAATTGGTAGAATACAGTCATGAAAGATGGATCGTGGTAACAAAATTAAGTCAAGGAATGACCCCCTTCTAAAATTGAGGTGAGGGTAAATTTAGGAATTAAATAAAATATTATAATTTAATAAGTATAATATAAGGCTATGGACAGTCAAAAGTCCTATAATTAAAATGGGACCAAAATATAAGTAGAATATTATAATATCTATAATTATTAAAAAATTATTTTTTAAACAAAGTTAAAAAAATATTTTATTCTTGAAATATAATATTTTTGAAATTTAACATAATTCATTACAATGACTTTAAAAAATAAAAATAGTTGAAATTGAAAATAAAATATATTATTATATCCTATAAATATAATATACATATATTAAAAATTTATATTTACTTTAAATTTTCAAAAAAAAAATTATAATATTTTTCATATAATATATTTCATTTTAAATTAAATTAATAATTAATACATCATCATTGTGAAAGCCTCTATGTTGTAAAAAAATTAAAAATATATTTTCAGGGAAAATAAATATTTATTATATATCAAACGAACATTAATTGTAGAATAAATCTTCTTGAAAATCCATATGTCAAAATATTATACTAATTAATATCTATAGTGGGAACAACATGACTTCGTTTTAAATACAATATTATAAGGCTTGAAATCATATACATGTGGATGGAAATGACCATTCCATCAAAAATTAAATATACATGTATGGGGTAAAATAAAAAAGAATTATTTATCTAATTTGAAGTTATTTAATTATTCTAATTATTTAAATAAAAATCATTTTATTGACTTTTCTAATGCTTGCACAAGTACTACATATGTGTTCCATAATAATTATATTTAATAACATAATATATAAGAAATAAAAATAAATTAATATTATAAAAATAAACTAAATAGGATCAATATAACATTTTTTGATTCATTCATTATGTATATTTAATCAAATCCATATCAAGATAACTTCTAAATTTTGTTAATTTCATATTTACTGTCTTGTTCGTGAATTTCACATTAATTTGGATATAATTTATTTTATATAACACAAAAGGTAGAAACTATTAGTAAAAGACCTCAATAATACATAATAATTAATGAATATGTCTTGATAATAATCTTTAATAGTCAATTTTTATCCATAAAAACCCAAATTTTTCTTTTCCGACGTTGTGTAGACATTGTGTATGCATTGATAAATCTTTTTTTACTTATAATGAAAAACATATAATTTAAATGTTATAAGTATTTATTATAAAATATTTATTAAATAATTTCAGAATGTTTTCATTCTATAATAATAATAAATTTTATATCCTAACTATGTATTGGGTATGGGATGTAACAAAAATATTGTATTTTTAACAAAAATTGTAATTCTTATTATTAAAAAAAAATTCATTTTCAAATCATTATTAAAATATCACCATAGACTAGTATTAATATTATGATTTCAGAATTGATGTTTATTTTATGAAATAAATTCTGTAAAACTGTAGAAATTATAATATTTGTAAATGAAAATCAATAAGTATCATTTTTGAAGAAAAAACCATCTGATGAATAATCAGGATTTACTAAAATATAGAATGACTTTTTTGAAAACTGTGGACATATTTACAATTAAATGATTAATAAATTATCAATGATTATAGACATTATATGTTTCATAATGTCATTAATACTATTCATTCCAACCAATTTAATTGCAGTGTTGTAATTTCCACAGATAAATAATAATATTTCGTTATTTATTTAAAATCGATGTGGAGTATTATGTGTGTAATAGTGTTTCATTATTAGAAAAATCTCATGATGTTACACTAGGACCCTCCTCCGAGCCAGACATGATCCCTCCTTCTCGGCTCCCACATTCCACATCGTTTTCTCTATATTTCATGAGGTTACATTGTTGAATATCCAAGGAAATATCTCTTATTCACTCACCCGCCCTTGAATTGGTGTTTTTTCTCCCAATAACCCATCACATTTCACCATAACCCTATGGTGTGGTATGACCCATTTTCTTTGTTTTATTCTATTGTTAGGGTGTGCCTACTATCTCTAGGTTTAGATTTTGGTGTATTTCGGCACCCACAACTAAAGGAAAAGAGATTCAGACCATTTTCATGTTCCTGCCACATATTTGAGGTATGTTTTCATCTACCTTCATTTATTGGAAAATTTTGAAATATGTTTTTTGAACATTATGGGTCCCGATACTTATTGTAGCACATATTTGACCTCATTGATGTTTTCTTGATCCATAATAGTATTGTGAACTTTCATGTGACATCATGTGTAATGCATATATATATATGTCCTATTTGTACATATTCTCTCATGGGAAAGTGAATCATTAAAATGTATGTGGGGTTATTTATTTATATATTTTTAAATTAATTTACATGTAGGTGTAAAGAGTTGGATCGATTTATCAACATTTAGAGATGTGTGCCTTCAGTTTGTGGTATGTTATATATTCATTTTACATTAATTTGAATTCCTGGATTACATAGTGTTTTAAAATTGTCTATCTTTATAGTTATGTTGTATATATATATATTTTAAATGTATCATAACATTTAAAGTGTATTTCATTGAATTCTATGTATTTGGTAAATTTTTTCATCTAATGGTTTACCCATTTAGCATTTGGAGATTCTCTTAGATTTCCAAATGACATTATGGATTTTTTGGAACCATTATAGTGAGTTGTGTGTTTTACTAATTATTTCTATACTGGATCTATAAAAATTAATTTGGGTGGGAAAATATAAATGTATGGCTGGTACCCTGCGAGGTTATAGAAAATGAATTGAAACATATATGAAATAATATCCCAGTTTGAACTTGTGTATGAATTTGTGTGAGACTGGAAAATCTATGGTCGACCCTTCGAGGGGAGGGTTATCGCATAAATGGGGTTATTTATTGTGCTAAGAATAAATTTTGAATGCGGGTTCTAGGTTGATTCACACATGGGAGAACCTAATCACCCACCATGTACTATTATCATTTCATTCATGGTCATCATCTAGAGGGTCGAGTGACTATTATTTATTGACCTTTATTAGATTGGGTGTTAATCTAATCATTTGTTTAATGTCTTGGAGGGGTGTTCTAGTGGATTAACTAGTTTATAGATGTTTTTTTCATTGATGATGGAGATGCACTATACGCCACAAGGATAGTATGAACCAAGTATGTATATGGATTTATTCTAGAGAAATTTATGAGATTCACTTGGCAACATGTTTGTATATTTTAATTTCATCTGGTTTAACTTTTTTTCATGATCCCATAACACCCCTACATTACATTCAATATTAAAAAAATTGATTTATTAATTATAATATTTTAATGGACTCCTTTTAATTTTTTTCTTCATTCCTTAGAAATTGTTTAGAAAATGAAATAAACAATGGTTTTTATTAAAAATGGTCGATTGTTTTAATGTTTTTTAAAATAATTGAAAATATTATTTGTATATATATATATATCATACTAGATAGAATGTATTTTAAACCTATTGTTGGGGAATATGGTGTTGTTTAACATTGGAATCCCTACCTACAATATAAATTCTCTAACATAATCTATCTTTTTAATTTTTGGTTCATTTATTTTTGAATAACATTCAGAGTTAGTGTGGTTCTGTCGTTGGTGGTGACCAATATGTTCACATAGATTTATGTTTACCCATTAATTTTATTTCACTCCCCTTTCAGTTTTCTCTTTTTTATTCACATAGATAAAATATATGGTTGATTTATTAGATAAATAAACTATAATTTAGTTATCATTGATGCTTGGAATTTGAATCCAACTTGGGATGATCAATGATTCCTCATGAACCATTTTTAGTGTGGAATCAAGTAACTAGATCTGGTATGACCCATGTAGTTTCGTTATAAAATAGTACAATACGGGGAACTTGTTTTTTGGGATGTTAGGTCGATTAGAGATAATATTGTGGGGTCTTATGATGTAGGTCAAGTGTAAGTTCATGATCACCGCCACTCATTATGAGTCCTAATTCTCTAGGTATAGTTGAATTTTGAATCATTGTTGTTTTTTATTGATTTTCATTGTTGAAATTAGTTGAGTTCAATTATTTTTTATATGTTGGGGCTCACTATTAAAGTGATATGGTGATACACGATGATCATATATGGTAAAATAAACCATATAGAGCTCATATAAACTATTTAATATTCTTCCATTGGTTAGGACATTTTCACTTCATGGTCTCCAAATCCATGTGGTTGGGGTATGCCTGACTAATAGTTCCATAATTCAGTTTTTTTGGTATGGGTGACTCTTTGGCCTAATTTTTGTTGGTGTGAGTTTAATTTCTTTGGGTTCGTTCCTTGAGAAAAAATAATGATGTTTTATTTTATAAAATTGGATTTATAAAAAATGAAACAAATTTTCTATTTTGTAAAATAGAAGAAGAAAATGCATGGGTTTAACGGTTTAATGAAATGTGAAATGTGACTTTAATTGTAAATAATATGCTTCACATGATAAATAGTATGTGTTACCCTTCTTATTTTTTTAAGGATGTTCACATATGTATCGGTGTTTGTGTGTTTAGAATTTTTATGTTGGTATGTATGTGTGAAGTATATATGTACCAATGGGGAGGAAAAATTTTTTGATAGTTCATATGATACCTTGGGTGATTATTTAAAATCAATGATTCAGAATGTTTTTTCCAAATCTGTTTGTTGAAAAGGGAAATAGGTTCCATTAAATGGATGATTCATTCTAATAATATTTTTTTGATTAAAGGTAAAATTCATGTAATGTTTTCAATTTTTAGTTTGGAAGTATTGAAATGATTTTATAAATAAAAATAAAATTATTTCGAAAGGGGGAATTAATTTTGAGAATGGAAAAATTTGGGAATGATGGTTTATAAAAGAGGGGGTTTAGGTTGTTTTGAAATATTATTGATTTTTTTAGATTGATAAATTATTTTTAATTGATTTTTTAGGATTTTTGATTATGAGATTGATTTTTGGTTTAATATGGTAATTGGTAAAGTTCTAGTTTGATTTGGATCTATTTTTTCCTTATTTTGTTGAGAGTATTGCTACTGGAAAGGCGTAATATATTTCTATGGATTTTCTTCCTATATTTGGCCGAACCTAGAATCTTTGTGGAGTTGTAGTTCTAATAATTCCTCAATAACAACATGTTTCAAATAGTTTTCATGTTCCTTAGGGATATTTGGGGTGTCATGAAAAATTTTATGGTGGATTTTTGTTTTTGAGGACTTCATTTTATATTGAGTGTGCGTTGTATTAATTATATTTGAAGGACTAAGATTGGAATAGTAGATGGTGATCCTTAAATTTCCATTACAGTTTGGGTTATCTCATGATATTTTAAAGAACACTCTCTCTGAATGGTTTATTATCGAGGATGTGAAGGATAAAAAAAGGGGAGAGATCATGGAAGCATCACTAGATCAACTAATGGTGAAGGGTAAGTCTTAGCATTTCCTTAAACGGGTTTAATTTTCTCATAGTATGGTGTTGAGAAATTAGTTTAAAGGTACTCCTCTTATGTGGTGTCAATTTATAGGGTTCAAGGCATGGTTTCATTTGGTAACAATATGGGTTCGACATCTAGTGAGGAGAACTAACAGAATGGAAATGTTTCAAACAATTCCCATTATTAGTTTGTGCCTTTCATTGAGAGGTCAATCTCTTGTTCTTTTCTTTGTGGTTGAATTTTTTTATGAGCCATATATCCTTAAACCATTTATGTACATCCTTCATAATGGGCATAGAGAAGTTGGATAAACAATAATTCTATTGTAGGAGGTTTTAGTAAGAGTTTACCAGCCTCTAACAATGGACCATTTGATGCTTAATGACATTAGGGTTTCAACCATTGGCCCCATAGTGAATAACTTCACGCTATATGGAATTGATGTGGGTTTGGGGGTCATTGGATCTGCTCAAATATCTATCACTGGGTTATAATAATATTAAATTTTCTTGTTTTATTTTTACTTATTATTGTATGTTTCTAATTTTTATAACAATATTGATGGTCTTACAATTGTGCAATTTTAGTGGTTGTTTCTTTTTGGATGTAAGTATATGATTAATGGTTCTTTCCTATGATCTTATCCTTCTTGGATTAAATTTTTGTCTTATTCATTATTTTTTATGGTCTTTTATTATTTAATTGATGAATTTTGGTTTGTTATAATCCTTTTTTTGAGTTACTTTTGTTGGGTTTCTGTAGTTTTATGGGTTTCTCATTTGGGTTTAGAGTAGTCGGCTCTGTTGTTGGTTGGTTCTATCTAGTCTGTTATGTTTAGGAGATACAACATGGATTTCCTTGATCACTATATTCTTTAGAGATGGTTGGCTGTTTCATGGTATGTTAAATTTATCGTATCATGGTTTGTGGTTTATTCATTTTCGTTCATTTTCTTGATCAAATTTGGATTTTCATGCATCCTCGTGACTGTATGTGGGGAAAAAAAGTTTGTGGTGGGGATAAATATCACACCCCATCCATGAAATTTTAATTATATTAATTTTTTTTTATTTTTTAATTTTTTATTAATATTATAGTGTTTTAGAGGTTAGTGTGTAAAAAATAACATTTTTTGAATCTCTTTAGCAATTGCACAGTTTGCCCACAAATTTAGGAGTAACCAAATGGTGCCTATGTTGGTGCCCATGTGAGATAATGGTCTAATGCATGGATTTATCATGGTATGTTTAACTATATGGGAAGCTTGAAGATCAACTCCATGAGTGGTAAATTATATTTTCCATAGTTGGCTTATAATTTAACCAACTATATAGATTGCATATGTGTTTCAATAAAACACCTCATTCTCATCTATTATTCATAACATGATTGATGCATGGATTCTTTAACCATGGGCATACCATGGGGGATATACGAAGTTTATAAATTTTGGATTCTATTTTTCACATTTACTTTTTTGTTCTTTTTTATTTTCCACCATTTTCTCTCTCCACCTCCCTTCACTTTGTGTCACATGATAACCCCCTCCTTCATAAAAACATGTGGTCCCCCTTATTGGCTCCAACATTTTGGAGAATTTTCTCTATATTTTTTGAGGGATCTTAGTTTAATCATCAAGGAAATATCTCATCTTCCCACCACCTCCCTAGATTTGGTTTTTTGTCTCCTTATTTCCCATCACATTTCAGCCAAACACAAGTGTGTGTGTTGACTCTTTATCTTATAGTTTTTCTGGCTTTAGCATATGACGTCTGTCTGTATTGTTTTATTTCGGTGTATTTCATCATCCACCTCCTAAGGTGAACCCTTTTAGACCGTTTTGTTCCACCTTTCCACCATTTTGAGGTAGGTTTCCTTTTTTTTAACAAATTTCAATTATGGTTCTCCTAAATACTGTGTTCTTAATATTATATGAGGGTTCGTTATAACTTGTTGATTTTTCTTCTATCCCCCAGGGATGAGGTAGCATACATGTGCCTTCATGGTTAAGACATATATTTATATTACCTTTTTATACCCATTTCCTCGTGGAGAGAGTAATATGTTCAATGCATCTAGGGGTATATATATATATATTTATATACCTGCATTTACATGTAAAGAGTGGATTCAATTTTCTATCATTTTAAGCCGTAGTCATTGAGTTTTAAGCTGGTTTCATGTTCCTGTGACAATAATTTTAATTCCATGATTTCATATCATTTGAAATGTTTGTTTCATTAAAATTATGTGTTATATATATATTTAAATTTTAGGTCAAATTTATTATGTGTATTAGATTTATTTTCATATTTAATTAAATAAGTTGTCTAATATGTTCAATTAATTTCACTTAAATGTGAAGTATCCTAGATCTTTAACGTGGTTGAATAAATTATTACTAACATGTGAACTGCGGTTTCTCAAACTAAAATGATTTTGTAAAACGTTTCATATATTTATTGGGATTTTTGGAATTTTGATGTGTTTTTGGATTTCTAAATGATATTATTCCCTAATTTGAACCATTTTAATGTGAGGTGTGTTTTTATCATGGATTTAAAAATGTATATACAGAAGGATATTTTTTATGGAAAATATAAAGGCATGATTGGTACCTTGAGTTGTTTTAGAAAGTGGTTTGAAACATATATGACATGTTGGCCTATTTAGTACTTGTGTGTGACTTGACATGACACAATAACCTCAATGGTGGAAATTCCAATGAGAGGGTCATCACATCAATAGTGTTGGGGTTTAAGATTCAATATTACAATTTTTGTGGGTTTCACATTGATCGACATGTGTTTTTGAATCCACATTCCCTGCATACTATGATCATGAGATTCCAGTGCGTGATATGAGGGGTCGATTGTCAATTTCTTATCCGATCTAATTATATGGGTTAGTACCCAAAAGATTTGAGAGATTCAATGTGGGATATGGCACAAGATTGGATGGTTTAGCATGGCCATTTGGTTTCTAATTATGGAGATGAACCATATACCCGTAGGTGAGTTTGAACCGAGTACATCCTTGTATTTCTTCTATAGATGTTCAGTAAATCCCAATGAGAACATATTTGTATGTTACTATTTAATTTGGTGTCTATTTTGGTACATAATCCAATAAATCCCATACATTTCATGCTATATAAAAATTCCTCATACAACAATGATTATTTTTAATGAAAATGTTTAAAAACATTTTCATAATTTATTCATAACAGTTTTTGAAAATAAATGGAATAATGAATTTTCATAATAATTGAAGCTTGTTTCCTATTTTTTAATAGAAATGAAAACCTTATATATATATATATATATTCTATTTTCAAATTAACAAAATTGGATTTCACATTAATGATTTGGAATAAGGAATTTTTTATCATTGGAATCCCAAAATTACCATCTTGGTACTAATGCCTACTCCATCATTTCAGATTCAAGTTCATCCCATTTTGGATCTCTCACAGGGCGATCATTGTTATGTGATTGGTGGTGACCCATGTATTAAAGATGAGGTATGTTTTTTAGTTCATTTTTTTTTTCAGGTTCTTGTTTTTTTATTTTTTTTCCCAATATTTTTGTTATTTGGTTTTTATGGGATAAATCTATCCCAATTGAATTATATTTCATTCCAAGAACAAGTTTCTAGTATAAATGGATGGGGCTCACCTCCCATGTTTTTTTCAGAGGACTCTAGTTACCAGGTTGGGGTTTACCATGGTTGGTACATGAAAATATTGGATTATTTGAAAGAATTCGTGCAATTCATTTTGTTTTAGGACTAAGGAGGCTATGTAAGTGTTTATTATATTAGTTTATTTCATGAAATATGTATGATGAAAATTTCTTTGTATGCATTCATGTGAATCTTGTGTGAACACACTATGTGGACCATGTCATTGAAGTTCAAATATATATATATTAATCCAAGTAATAGATTCTATGATTTTGATAATAATGTTTCAGACTATGATGTAAAGGATGAGGATGTTGATCCTGAATGGCGGTAGTCTTTCATTCTAGGATTGAAAAGGAAGATAGCTGGGTATAAGACCCATGGTGATCTAATGTATGGTGATCCATTTTTTTCCTAATTATCTTCATATTATGATCATGATAATTATACAGTATTTGTTATTAGGTGTATCGTGGGGAGTGGAAAGCAATGTAAAATATTTTGTTTGGAAATTATCCAACTAAAATTTAAAAAGTATCTAATGAACACCATCACTACACTAACCGTCCAAATTACATGTTCACTAAATCATCTAGACAATTAATGCATACTAATTCCATGGAATGAGTAGATTCAATAGTGGTTTATGAATGTGTAATTACAGGGGTGAAAAAATAGCTCCCATTGATGGGATTGATGTTTCTAGTGATAATGATGAGGAGGATGAGGATTGATTTTCAGAAGATCCTAATTTTTTTATGGAATTAAGGACTTTTGATGGAGCCTAATAGGATATATGGAAGGAGGATACCAACTTGGAGCTTCTCTAACATTGTGAGGAAATGAGGGTGTAGTAATAACTTTGTATAAATCTTACAAATCAAGGTGCTAACAGAATGTATGAGAGATTGATACATTTTGATTTAAATGATGAGAAAATTGGATGGATAAATAAACAATATTAGATATTAACATATGGAATAAATAGATATAAAATAAACATTGTTTAATACATTTAGACATGTGACAAGTAGGAATACCATATTGTGGATCTCATTAAGGAAATTTCAAAGAGAATGTTATCCACTATCTTATTGATTTAAATAGGGTTATTAATATAATGATTTCAAATGTTTTCTTCAATGGATTGATAACATCCAATGTGGTATAAAATTTGGGACTGTATGTATGATTTTGTGTTTTCACATACCCTCTTAAGTGTTTTTAGAAATGAATTATATATTAAATTTTTATGACAGTTATAACAAACCATATTCCTATATAGGGACCCTGCTCCACAATCGTCCTCTCCTTGACAAATCCCCTAAACCACCTTGGATATAATATTTCGTACAAATACTATGCATAACAATAACCCATTTACGTTATGGTGTATCATAACTTGATGTTGAATCCATAATAAAAATGATTATTTCTCGGAAACCACATTCACTCAAACCTATTCCACTTCCAACATCACTATGCTATTAGTACTAGTCTTATAGAGTAACCAAAGGATCCATAGGAAATAATCCTCTGTAGAAGTTATTTTATATCCTACCTCCCTAGCCTTTCCCATGATGCTCATATGGGCACATCTGACACATATACCACACAAAATGTGAAGTTATAATATAATCTAGGAATATACAATTCTAAAATGACTATGTGTAAAATAAAATTGAATATAATGCTATGTTAGAGGGTCCTCAATAAGTTACATCACAATATATGTTCAAATAACTATTATAGTACAATTTATTTATTCTAAACAATTTTATAAAAAAAATTATCCACCAATAATTACACGTCTAAAATTATTATTGAAAATTTTATATAATGTATAATAGTAATTGTGGCATCGAAATGAGAATATATCTAATGGAATGTTTTTACATCCTTCTAATTTTCCATAGATGAAAATAATAGATTTAATTTTTCCTATATTCTGAAATGAATGTATAATTCTCAAACACCTATTGTGGAATGATAGAATTAATTCATATGTATGACTATATAGTAAGAATAATTCTGGACATTTTTTATTGGTATTTTAAAACATATCTCATGATTTTTTTATGAATTAGACTTATATCATGTTTAGTTTATTTATTTCCTGAATAAAATAATATAGAAATGATATTGATTGTGTACTATCATCATTAATTGATGATTTTAATCTTTAATGGGAGGAAATTATTATAGGGAATGATTATTATAAATTAGAAAATATCAAACTATATTAATTAATTGTGTTCACTATAAATGATTTCCTTGATTGTAGATTTTTTACTCGATAAAATATTTATGGGAATAAATCATATCCAATTTATGGAGAAAAGACATAATTTATCAAATACAACATTTTTTAGAAATACTATAAATTGATCATTAGAGGTTTTTATACAGATCACTATTATAAATGATTAATAATGTCTTTTAATATCACATATAAAGTATTCGTATCTCCAACACCTATGCCCACCAATCATTATATAGAGAAGGTGATAAAATATAATTCCACATTTAAAAAAATATCATAATGATTGAAATATTGGGATGAAATGAGGAATACTTCTAAATATTTCATATTGGTTGTGATAATGAGGATAAACATAACAATAATATTAGGCATCTAGAGAGGAGTACGTAAAATAGTTTGATTGGAACCTTATAAGATATATTTTAAAAGACTAAAGATTTATTGAATTGAATAATATACTTAATGGGAATATATTTAGAGTTTTCTCCCACTTATAGCAGCTTAAAAGTAACCCAACAACCTATTTTTATGCATTATATAATAGGGGAATATGTATTTAGTCAGCGTCTTCATGGTATTAATTTTTCATTTGGTTATTATTCAATGTACTGAATTTTGTTTCACTTGAATATTTTTGGTAAATGTTAATGAAATCCCATTACTTTCATTTTATGATGCAATTGATAAAATTTGTTTCATTGCATGGAAAATTTCTCATCCATTAAAAAATCAATACAACAATGTTTTGATGTTTATTCATTCAATTTTTTAGAAAAATTATTAAAATGAATTATTGAACAATATGAATAAAAATGCAGTTTATATACATTTTAAAAATGAACTATATATTCCTCCATACTTTTTTGATATCATGGGGTAATTAGAGGTTCCTTTAGAGTGAGAAATAATTATTTTAGAACATATATATCTAAGTTAGATGTTTCAATATGAAATATATATAATGATATTTAAATGACACATTAAGAATCTATAATGACATGAAGACTCCAATGTTTAGGAGCATATTTTCATGGATTTTTTATTTTTACAAAATAATTTTATATAGGGTCTAGATTGGTTATACTATATCCCATCATGATCAATCTAGTTTTTAAGGAAGGGAATCTATTACAACATAGCAAATTAACTAATATGTGAACTCATAATGATGGTCTGTTTATATATCACAAATAACATAGATTATTCTCACCCATATATAATGTTTCACAGTAAGATGTTAATTTTTTTATCCAAATAATAAAGATAGGTTGATAATCACAAAACAAAATAATCATTTTTTCATAGTTTAAATTAACTCAGAATTTTAGATCAGATGCATTATAAACATTTAGATCATTAATGATGACCGACGTTAAAAATTCATTTCATTTTCAGGGTATGACAATAATATCTATTCATTTTATACCAATGAATATGACAAGAAAGGCCTTTTATTTAATTATTGTATATTTTTCATCATTGAAGAATTTTTTTACTATTTCATAGTCAAAGAAACCCTATCAAAACATTAATTGTATATTAATTAGTTATTAATGAAATATGGGAGATTAATTACACTAAATTTAACTTTTCATTATTAATCATAATATTGGTTACCGACAACAAACCATTATGAAATATTGAACTCGACATAAACATAGTTAATTTGAATAGGGTACAATACAAACTAATCCTTTAATCATGGAAACCAAAAAAAAATTAAATTGTATATGATCATTCAAATGAGAAATGCACTATAATAATATAGTGAAATAATCGTATTTTTTTTGAGAAACATATAGATGATATTGATTTTTGTTAGATACCAATATTTAGAGCATGCATATTATAGATTATTTATTACGTTATCATAAAAAAATTCAATACGAAATGACCATGGGGTATGAATAAGGGAAAAAATCCTTTGGTAATTTCATAATATTATAGGAAACATATAATTAATTCTTATTTACCTTATTAATTACAATTTTTTTTTGATATAACGGATTTAATTATTTTATCATAAAAAATATTTTATCAAATATTATAATTTATTGGTTTTGACTAATTTTATTTTGTTTTTATCATTTTTCAATTATTTGATATTATATGTAAGTATTTTATTTTTATAAATTTTTACATAGGATTAGTTTTACATGGACTATATTATATTATTTTTCCTAAATATTTTCACTATTATTTTATTAATGTTTAGTATTAATGATTATGAAAAAAAATATTATCAATATTATTTTATACTTTTTCTTAACTACTCAAATAATTTGAATAATGAAAATTTTTTATTGTACTACTTTGTTTTTAATCATATTGATATAGGTGTTCAATTTTTATTATTATAGATACATTTATATAGTGTTTTATATATTGATTCCTTTTTTATATAATTTGATCTCTCATTAATGTTCTAATAATTATATTTAAATACATTAACAAATATTAATAAAAATGTGTTTTTTATAGTTTAGTTTATGTTGGAATATCATTCAATTTTATTATCATTTTATATGAAAATTTTCAATTTTTAATATTTTCAACAAATTTGATCGTAAAAGTTTTAGGTTATTGTCATATAAAATAGCTAAGAATATATGATCTTCCAAAGAGGGATATTCATATACTTATACTATGGAGAATACTCGTCCTTCTATAAAAGATATATCTTCCACCATAGTGGAAGAAAAGGATTAAAATTTCGGTAAATTTAGTCGCATGCATTAAAAAATTGATGCATTTATATAGGACTATAGGATATATATTTACATATATGACAATGGAAATATTATGGGACTATATTCTTTATAATTTAATTTTTTTTGAAATGATATTTCATGCAATATTAATATTTTTCCTTGTGATTTAAATTTATTTGACAAAGTGATATTGCATGAATTAACGAGAAAATTTCTTTCTATTATTATAACTATTTTAAATATCATTAAATAGTTTCCCTAAATATTTTTCCCCCTCACATGATATGACATATGATATACATGACACTAGATAATCTGGAATGAAAATTTTCTTCTTATATTATAGGAGAAGAATGGATTTTAAATTAACCCTCACATATTTATTGTTACATTGAGGTAGAAAATGAATGTGATACATATCATTTTCTAGAAAAATATACAAAAATATATTTTTTCAAGATATGGTATAATAATCATTTTTTATCTATAAAATGTATGGATTATAATTTTAATTATTTATTAAATATAATTTTAATTATTAATTATTTTTCATTAATATCAAACTGTGGGATTTTAATCATGGTATTTAATCTATAAATATATACTATCATGTATAATCTTATTGATGATATAGACTATTTTGAGAAAAAATGATCATTGGGAAATATAAAAGATTGGGAGTCAAGTTATCAGGATCCACATAGGTTGATCTGTTATCCCTCTGTATCTAAAAATAAAAAATCGAAGAGGGCATAAATGAGGATAAAAGGAATATATCAAATATTTTATTCAAGGGCTATAATGGAGAGGATAAAATACTTATGTAGATTATTTATGTTATTCGTGTTATTTATGTTATTTAAACTATTTATATATTGTGATTCACTAAGAATTTTTCAAATATTCAATATTTGAATATCATTAGGAGAAAAGCACACTAGGTAACTTCATACCTAAATATAAGAAGAACATTTTAGCTACTATTTTTGGAAATCCGAAAAACCTAGGTAATGTATGAGGGTATGAGGTGGGTGTATCATTCATACTCTGTTTGGATGTATTGGATGTTATTAAAATTAGTATGTAAATAATTTAAGAAAAATGTTTTAGAATATATCATTTATAATATAGGTGAATTGAAGTGGAGAGGTTTATAGCCTCAATAAATTTTATGATTGAGGATAGGAATATATAGTTTTTAGAAGATAATTCTTGACCTCTCTCTTCTATTGCATATCCCACTCCCCTACTTCCACCATATATACAAATCTTAAACATCATCTTATATATCTTCCCATCTAATAAGTGTTATATGATGATGATACCTATAATATAATTGTTGTTTATATGATTATATATGTTATTAGGGTTATGATTAATCCTCATCAAAACACGATATATTATCTTTATGTCATAGTTTAAGATTCTTGCATTTAGAGAAACAAGAGTACAATTTCATATAGATGTTGTCATAAATTTTGGACAACACATTAGATTTTTTTAGTTAATTCACATAGACTTCTATGAAAAATTACAAGGAAAGTTTTTTTTGATTATATACCTTTTTTAATATTGCTCATAAAATTGTTTTAACATTAATATATATATTTATTTTACGAATACATTAATTGTAATGAGATACTTCATTTAAATTATGTAAATTATGATATGATTGTAGATACAACTTATAGATTTAATATATTATCTTGATATCAAATTATTATTGGATTTTATTATCTTCTCACAAGAAATATCATTTTCCATTTTAAAATGACTTTATTTATTTCTATAAGAGATATCTTGGATCATATGACATTAGAATTTTCAGACATCAATATGACAACAATCTTCTCCTTGTATGTCAATTCTCACATTCCATTAAAATATATTAATTTCGTAACACATAACTATGATATTTTTTATGTGGTATCCTGATTAACTATTTATTCATTATGATACAACATCAACATAAAATTTTTTTAACCTCAATAAGTTTAATTAATAATAATGACAATGAAGGATCCTTAAAGAACAATATATATTGATAAAATATTTCTGAATAATACATTTCAATATTGGATTCTCTATTATCTGGATTGTTATAGGACATATATATATTATTGTGTTATTTCATTTAAGTGAATTACCACTCAAATTATAATTTATATATATTTGTATCCATTGGAATTTGTGTATTTTTTATAATATAGATGTAAACATACCAAATATGATCTAAAGCGGGTGATGTTTAAGATAACGTATAAAATATAGTGTACCTTTATATATGATCATTTGAATATATATATATTGTAATGAAATTTAATATTATTTCATAGAAATCATTTCCAATCATTACATAGAATTTGTCCTGAGATAGAATATACTAAACAATAATTGTGACAAAATATTTCAGCACAAAGGTGACTTTTCAAATATCATCACTACATTTTGGATTAAAGTACATAAAATTTATTTTTAAATTCAAATATATTTTGAAACAATATTTTCATCATTAATATGTAGTAATGTATTATTGATATTTTGTTCTACGATTTATGTCCAAAATAATTTTAACTAGGGAAATTATAAAAGTTCACATTGTCAAAATTTTCAACAATAATTACTTTAATATATATTCTAAATATATTTACAATAAATGTTAAATTATTTCCATTTATGTTTTATATTATTGATAATATTCACAACTATTCTAAAATTTATATAATGAATTATGAGGATCATGTGATGAATATTTCACATGTTTGATCAGGTTTTAGTATATATCCTTTAATGATTATAAATATTAAATTTAAAACTGTAATAATGAAATTATTTTAATTTGTGTTTATGTATTTTATTTTTATTTATCTTAATATTTTATTGTGAAATATTATTTTATTTTATATTTTGAAAAATTTATTTTTCACAAGGGATATTCTATAACCAACTAAAAAATTGAATGGAATATATATAACATATCCGTTATATAATAGTCTATTTGAAAAATACTTCATATTTTGGATTTAAAAACTAATATATATATATATATGGGTAATTATTACCTAACATGAAAAACTAAATTTAAAAAATCTCTTTTAATAAATTATATATATATAAATATATAACTCACTTATTTTTAAATACACCAATATAGAAAACCCATTTTCATAATTGTGTATTGTTAATCTTATTTATTATTGAGGAAAAATTCAATGTGTGAGAACATATATAAATTAATGTTTTATTGTTTTTATAAAATTTATTTTTGTGGATAATTTATTATTTTATTACATAATAATTATACATTTTTAAGAAAAAATGATATTAAAATAATAATTATACCATTTTTAAGGTTATGGGCTATAATCATAGTTATCATAATTATATTCCCAAAAAACATACTAAATCAATTACATTTTATAATTGAGCAGAATAAAAATATAAAATCAAATTTTTTAGATTTAATTTCAACATGATTTTGAAACTAACATAGAAAATATGTAAATAAAATAGTTCTTATAATAAGATTCTACATATGATTCTAAAAAATTATAATAATCTTAATAAATTATACATGTTATTTTTAAAAGGATTATTTTGACTTATGAATTTATAATTTCTTTATAAATTTATTCAAAATCATTATTTTAATTCTTATTTTATGATAAATTTTTAAAAACAATGTTATTAAAAATCATTATTTTTCTACTACTCATAAAAAAATATTATATTACAAAATTCGCAAAAAATCAATGTAATAATTTTTTTTTGTATCTTATTAAAAAAATTAGGTCATTATTTAAAATTATAAATTATAAATTTTACATTTACATGAGAAATAAATAAAGAGATTGAATAAAATATTATATTTATGAAAAACGTTTTTAAGATATTATGAGTTCTTAATCAAAAATTTTATTAATTTCTTAATTGAAAATAATTAATTATTTACTTACTAGAGGTCATATTATTGAAAAAGATTATTAATAATATATAAATATAATACGATTTATATTTTTTGTTTTCTGTAGATCATGATATCAAATATAGTATTAATATTATATATATATATATATATTCCCTAATGTCATGGTGTTACATTACCCCTACAAAATCACATCCTTTATATTTTAATTATAAATTATTAATGAAAAAAGCTAATGGATTCATAGGAGACACAAGATATATCATTCATAGATATGTCAACATAAATTTATTTCCTAAAACATAAAAACCATTTATCCCGAATATTATTCATTTAGGTATCATAGGATATAAATTTCACATTTTTATTTTAAGGATATAATATCCCAAAAAATAATAGAAACAAAAAATTTATGACAAAGTCCATGGAAATTATATTATAAGATGATATGAATAAGAAAGCATTATCAAAATATGTCTTCTATAGTGATTCCTTCATTTTAACCTATAATACTTTTGATTCAACTATGATACAATTCAGTAGACCTATCAGTCATTAAATATAATATTGTTTGTCTATGGTCCTTTCCCTATAAGATTCCCTTACATAACTCAATAATGAATTCTAATGTATTTAAATCCCACATGTTTATTTATAAATATATAGTTGTTAACATAAGAATATCCCATAATAATATCCCCTAGGTGTGCCTAATTTTCTAAAACAAACATGAACCAGAGTAATGATTGAGTTGAGACTCAACTAACCATTTTCATGTTGATTTACCCAAGGTGCATCAATTATATAGTAGTATCCACCTTATAGTATTCAGAGTGGTAGGTAATTAATAAGAGGGAAACGCGCTATCTAATTTTAAAAGAATATATATGTTATATTATTCCTAAACATATCACTAATAATTATACTAATGGTATAAATAATTTACTCTTATCCTAATCCAAAAAAATAAGGATATTATTTCTAAAAAATAAGTAGATACTCATTTGATAGCAACTAAGGCATCCCATACCTGCACATGAATATCCAAATATAGAAACACATACTTTTGAAAAATATAGTTGATACCAAGTGACATGATCTAAGATAAATGTATTTAAATTTCACATTAGTATTATATCTGATAAATATTCTTAAACAACTCATAGATACATTAGGTTATGTTTTACTTAGGCGTAAATACAAACTGAAGTTATTGAAAAACATATGTTAAAATTAATACAAGATAAAACATCATTATACACCATTATATAAATTCCATAATATAAATATATCTTCAAAAACTACAAACGAGAATAAAAACAAATGGATGGGCTCAATAAATCATGATAGATGGGAAAGTATTCTTAAACAAAGACACATATACAAGAGATAAGGTATAGAAAATCATGAGATGATAAACATAATCCATTAATCATAATCATGGGAATATGAAATGGAAATAAACCATTACCAAGAAATATTTAATATGAAATAATATTAGAATAATCATTATCCTATATAAATTATGCCACCGGTGAAAAAACATGTTTATGCTGAACATTAGGGATAGTTTTTTTTACATTTCATGTTGTGAATAAAAAATTATATTCTTTATTTCTCTTGTTAAAATATTTACAAAATTAAAAACCATATCACATGACATATAAATATAAACTAAATATTTAGGTGGATTTAATGTATCAAAACTATATTGAGTGATTATATAATTGAATTATCCTTAGTGTTTTAACCACACCAACCCGCCTTAGGCTTTTATCAGACCCAAACTATCTTAGGGATTTACTAGACCCAAATAATGATTGGGTTTTATTAACAATAAAAAAAATTGAGATTTATCAGGATTAATTTTATTATAAAAAGAATCCATCAATATTTGTTTTACAAAAAAATCATTCCAAAATCATAATAAGAAGAAAAAATGGATACAAATTGGGATATATATAATTTCCAAATGTTATCCCAAAAAAATATAAGAATGAAAATGGTTGGTATAATATCCCTTGAATTGTTAATAATAAATTAATTTAATACCTTATTTACATTGATGAATTATTTTATTAGTGTTTTAATCATTATAAGAATACTATGTAATTTTTCAATCAAAATCAAAATGTTTTTCTTTTAATTCATTATATGTTATTTATTTATCTAATTAAAATATTAATTTCAATGTTCATGAATATTAATGTAACAAAATATTTCAATTATTATATCAGAACTATGTCTTAGTGATGTGTGAAAAATAATGTTTTTAAATAAAATTGTATTTATTACAATTCAATTAGAAATTATTATTTTCATATCATTATCAAAATATCACCACAAACTAGTTTTGATATTAGAATTTCAAAATTGAAGTTCATTTTATGATAAAAAAATTTCTAAAACTAAAGAAATTATATTATTTGTACATAAAAATAAAAAGTATCATTTTTTAATGAAAAATGATTTTAAAGAATAAACAGAATTTACTGAAAAAATAGAATGACTTTTCTAAAAATTATGTACATATTTAAAATGAATAGATTGATACATTATCAATGAGTATAAACATTATATGTTTCAGAATTTAATTAATAATGTTCATTTCAACCAATTTAACTACTGGGTTATAATGGCGATGGTAAAATAATATGATTTCGTTATTTATTTAAACTCGATGTGGAGTATTATGAGTGCAATAATGATTAATTATTAAAAAAATGCAAGGATGTTACACCAGGCCCCTCCTCCATAGCTGCACACGATCACTCACACTCTACTCCCACATTCTATACCATTTTCTATAGTTTTTACGAGGGACCATTGTTGAATCTAAAAGTAAATGTATCTTATTCCCTCAACATACCTTGAATTGGGTTTTTTTATCCCTATCACCCCTCACATTCTAGCCAAACCCAAGGGTGTAGTTTGACCCATTTTTCTCAGTTTTATACATTTTTATGGTGTTCCAGATGTATTCATGTGAAGGTTAATCTTTATAAGGAAGATGGGGTTATGTATATATATATATATTTATAAATTAATCTAAATGTAGGAGTAAAGAGTGGGATTGAGATTTCATAATTTAGATATGTGTGCCCTCAGGTTTTTGGTATATTCCATTTTTATTCTCCTTTAATTTGAATTCCTTAATAACATAGTGTTTAAAAAGGTTTTTCAGTATATTTATGTGGTATATATATATTTACATATTTTTTACATGTTTCCTATCATGTGAAGTGTATTTCTTGAAAGTCTAATTATTTGGTAAATTTTTTGATCTAATGGTTGGCCTATTTAGAATTTTGGGATTATTTTTGATTTCTAAGTGACATTATCAATTGTTTAGAATCTTTCTAGTGAGTTTTGTTTTTCTCTCTTGGATTCTGAAATTGATCTAGAAAAATGAATATGGGTATGAAAACAATAAATGTCTGGTAGGTACTTTGAGAGGTTTTTGAAAATGTTTTGAATCTTATATAAAATATAGTCCCACTTGGAACTTCTGTATAACTTGGAGTGAAACTAGAAACATTATGGTAGCCCCTCCATAGAGAAGGTCATCACATAGGTTTTGGTAGTGTTTGTGAAATGAAATAATTGTGGATGTGGGTTCTAGGTTTATCCATACATGTGAGCACCAACTCATCCACCATGTACTATTATCATGGAATTCATGTTCATCATATTTAGGGTTGAGTGACTACTTTTTATTGTCCTTAATTAAACTGGTCAGTATTCTAAGGATTTTTTGAGAGGCAAGTTGGGGTGTTCTAGTGTATTATCTAGTTTATAGGTGTCTATTTTTCATTGATGATATAGTTTCACTATAAGACACCATGAAATTACAAACTGAGTATGTATATGAATTTATTATAGAGATATTTATCATATTCACTTGACTACATTTTTTATATTTCTATTTCATTTTGTGGATATTTTGTTACATTATCCCATAATATACCTATAACAAATTCAATAATTAAATACATAATTTATTAATTAATATATATTAATGGAGTCCTTTTAATGTTCTTTCTTCATACCTTAGAAGTTGTTTTGATAATGAAAGAAGCAATGGTTTTCCGTTGAAATGGTTGATTTTTTTTCATGTTTTTTAATAGAATTGAAAATATTATTTGTGTGTGGGTATATATATATATATATATATATCCATTTTTATACTAGATAGAATGCATTTCATTATAATAGTAGGGAATAAGGTGTTGTTTATTTTTGGAATCCCTGAATAGAATATAAATTCTCAATTATAGTCTATCATTTTAATTTTAGGTACTTCTAGTTTTGGATCACTTTTAGTGTTACTATGGTTCTATGGTTGGTGGTGACCCATATGGTCACATATAGTTAAGTCTATCTATTTTGTTTCTTTCATTCTCCTTACAGTTTTCTATTTTTTATTCATGTCTATTAAATATATGGTTGATTTATTGTCAAAATAATCTCTAATTTCATTATCTTTGATGATCGACATTTGTATCTAACTTGGGATGATCAATAATTATTCTTGGGCCATGTTTAGTGTTGTATCAGCTGACTACTTATGGTAAAAACCATGTTGTTTTGTGAAAAAATGGTATAATAGAGGGACCTTGTTATTTGTGATGTTATGTTGACTAGGGATAAGATTTATGGGGATTATGAGGTAGGTCAAGGGTAAGATCATGATCGCCACGACCCATAATGTGACCTAAATCTCTAGTGATATTTTTATTTTGAATCATTATTTTTGTATATTTTTATTGTTGAAATTAGTTGTGTTCGATGATATTGTTTTTGCTGGGGTTGACTATAGAAGTGAGATATTTATACACGATTAACATACATGGACTAATAAACCATGTAGAGTTCATAAGCACTGTTGAATATTCATTCAGTTGTCTGTACATTATCAACACATGGTTTCCTAAACTATGTGTTTGGGGTATGCATGTATAATAGTATCCTAATTCAGTTTTTTTTCATGGGTGATGCTTTGATATAATTTTGGTTAATGTGAGTTTAATTTTTTATTGGTGATTTCCTTGAGTAAAAAAATAATGTTTTATTTTCTAAAATTGGATTTCAAAAAATGAATAAAAAACATTGTGTATTTTTCAAAATGGAAGAAGAAAGTTTTTGTGTTTTTAATGGTTTACTAAAATGTGAAATGTAAATTAAATTGTAAATA
The DNA here is from genome assembly GCA_963277665.1 of Viscum album. Lineage (NCBI taxonomy): Eukaryota > Viridiplantae > Streptophyta > Magnoliopsida > Santalales > Viscaceae > Viscum > Viscum album. The sequence continues at coordinate 1,226,939,074 of OY728159.1, forward strand.
ATATTTTTCAATAGAAAAATGGGGTGTGTAACCATTTTTATTTCTTATGTAAGTTCACATATGTATGGGTGTGTGTGTGTGTATAGAATGTATATATTGGTATGTATGTGTGGAAGTATAAACGTATGAATGGTGAGAAAAAAATTTGTCATACATCATATGATACATTGGGTGAGTAATTATAATCAATTATTTTGAAAGGATTTCAAATTTTTTTTTTAAAAAGGAAATGTATTTCATTAAATAGAGGTGTATTTTAAATGGATTTTTAAGGGAAAATTGATGTAATGTTTTGAATTTTTACTGTGGATGTGTTGAAATTATTTTAGAAATTTAATATTGTTTTTATTTCAAAAGAGGGAATTAAATTTTGAGAATGGTAAAATTTGGGAAGGTTGGTTTATAAAAGATGGGTTTTAAATTGTTCTGAAATATTTTTGAGTTTTTTTATATTGAGTAATTATTTTAAATTTATTTTTTAAGATTCTAGATTATGAGAATTGTTTTTTGTTTAATATTGTAATTGTTAATGTTCTAGTAATATTTGAATCTATTTTTTCTTTATATTGCAAAGATTATTGCAACAAGAAAGAACTAGTAGATTTCTATGTATTTTCATCCTATTGTTGGCCCTGCCTAGACTCTTTGTGGAGTTGTGGAGCCTAGTGCTTCTTATTATTTTCTTGTTTCCGATAGTTATGTAGTTCATTATGGGGATTGGTTGTGTCTTGAAAAAGATGAAGGTGATCCATGTTTTTGGGAATTTCAATTTACATGAGAGCATGGGTTTTCTTGGAAATATTTGATGGAAATGGATAGGAATAATTGGTGGTGATCATTATATTCCCATTTTAGTTTGGGTTATCTCATGAAATATTCACGACCACTCTAACCCAATTATTTTTTATCGAGGATTTGAAAGAAAAAACATGGAAGAGGTCATGGATGCATGACTACATAAACTAATGGTGAAGGGTAAGGCATCAAATTTCTTTAAACTGAATTCATTTTTTTAGGTATAGTGTTGAAAAATCAGTTTGAATTTCCTCCTTCTATTTGGTGTCTCTTTATAGGGGTTAAGGAATGTTTTTATTTGGTAATAATGTAGGTTCAACATTTATTGAGGATAAATAATCGAATTAACATATTTCAAAAAATTCCCATTATTGGTCCCTACATTTCATTGACTGATCATTATCATTTTTATTTTTAATGAGGTTGGCATTTTCATTCAGAGCCATATCGCCATAAACCATTAGGGTATTTCCATCATAATGTCCATGTATTAGTTTGATAAACTATAATTATATAGTAATAGGATATAGTGAGATTATATCAGCTACTAACTGCGGTCCCTTTCATGCTTTATGACATCAAGGTTTCAGCTATAGGCCCTAGATTGATGCACTTCACAATATCTAGAATTGATGGGGTTTTGGGGAACATTGGTTCTACTTTAAAATCCATTACTGGGTTGTAGAATGTAAAAATCTTCTAGTTTTATTTTTCTTTATTGTTGTATGTTTATCATTATTATAAAAATAATTGTGGTCTTATCCTTGTGAAATTTTAGTGGTTGTTTCTTTTTAGATAGGAGTATATGATTAATCATTCTTTAATGTGATTATATCCTTAGTGGAATAATTTTTTTTGGATTATTCATGCTTTTTTATTGTCTTGTTTTGTTTAATTGATGAATTTATGTTTGTTATGATGCTTTTTTTGAGTTCCTTTTATTGTGTTTCCATAGTTTTATGGGTTTCTAATTTGGATTGGGAGTTGTATGATCTTTTGGGGGTCGGTTCTAAATGATCTCTTATAGTTTGGAGATACACCATGGATTTCAATGATCATTATATTCTTTAGATCTGGTCAGGTGTGTCATTATATGCTAAAAATTCACATCAAATTTTTTGTTTTGTTCTATTTTGTTTATTTTATTGATCAAAATAGGCTCTCCATGCAACAAGGTGACTTTCTGGGAGAAAAAAGTGTTTTGGGTGGAGATAAATATCACACCCCATCCATGAAATTTTAATTAACTTATTTTTTTCAATTTTTTTTTCTATTTTGGAGTTTTTGAGGTTAATATGTCCAAATTTTAATTTTTTTAATCTATTTAGCTATTGGATGGTTATCCCACACGATTATGTGTAAACATGTAGATCCTATGTAGGTGTTTATGTGAGATAGTTGTCTATTTCATGGATTTGACATGGTATGTTAAACCATATGGAAATCACGCAACTCGACTCTATGAGTGGTCAATTCTATTTTCAATAGTTGGATTATAATTTAACCAACTATGTGGATTTCCTAGGTGTTACCATAAAACATCTAATTATAGTCTATTGTGGGTAACAGGATTGATGCTTGTTTTCGTAAACCATGGGCAGACCATGGGAGATATCAAAATTTTATAAATTTTCAATTTTATTTTTCAATTTTCAATTTTCATTCTTATTTATTTTCCACATGTTTTTATCTCCACCTCCCTCCACATTGCGTCATATGGTAGCCCCCTCCTTCATAACCAAAGGTGGTCCCTACCATTTTTACTCCCACATTTCCGAGCATTTTTTTTAAAATTATTTAGGGCTCTTGGTTTAATCTTAAAAAAATATCTCATCTTCCCACCCCCTCCCTTGAGTTTGTGATTTTGGATTCTTATTTCCCGTCACATTTCATCCAAACACAAGTTTGTCAATTGAACCATTCATATTATGTTTATTTTTTCATTATCATTTGATGTCGGTCTATTTAGTTGGATTTTGGTGTATTTCATCATCCACCTCCAAAGATTATTCCATTTAGAAAGTTTCATTCCACTTGGCGCAATTTTGATATAGGTTGTCTATTTTTTCAACCAATTATAATTTTGGTTATCCTAAATTTTGTGTTCGTAAAATTTTATTTTTGTTCCTTAAACCCTGAGGAATTTTTCTATATCCCCAAGAGATGAGGGAGCATATATGTGAATTCATGGTTCAGATATATTTATATTACTTCTTTATACACATTTTATCATGGATATGGGAATATGTTCAATGAATCTTGGGGTATTTATATACATACATGAATGTACTTGTAATCTAAATAGTGAATTCAATTTCCCAAACCTTAAAGCATTATAAATAGAGTTTTAATCATGTTTCCTATACATATTCCATTAATTTTAATTCCTTGATTTGATATCAATTGAAATGTTTCTTTCTTTAAACAAATATCGTATATATATTATGTAAAATTTATTATTTATCTTGGAATTCTATTCATATATATTTAAATAAATTGTCTAAGAAATTCACTTGTTTTCAATTAAATGTGAAGTATCCTAAAAGAATCATTTGGTTTTATAAATTATTATTAACAAGTGAAGCTTGTTTCTCGGAACACAAAGGCATTAGTAAAATGTGTCATATAATGATTGTCATGTTTGGAATTTTGATACGATATTTTATTTCTAAATGAAATGATGCCCCATTTGGAACCATATTACTGTGATGTGTGTTTTTATCATGGTTTTAGAAATGAATATAGAGAAGTATATTTGGGATGGAAATGTAAAGGCATGATTGGTACCTTGAGTTGTTTTAGAATATGGTTTGAAACATATTTGACATGTTGGCCTAGTTCGTACTTTTTTATGACTTGCTATGAGACATGAATCACTATGGTGGACACTATTTTGCTAGGGTCATCACTTATGTGGTGTCGATGAATAAGATAGAAAATTACGATGGTGGTCTATTTCTTTTGGATCAACATGTGTTATGGATTCTTCATTCATCAAATATTATGATCATGGCATTCTTGGGCGTTATCTAGATGGTCAACTGAATGTTTCTTATCTGACCTGATTAGATGGGTTAGTACCCACTATATTAGATAGAATCTAGGTGTGATGTGCCACAATATTGGAGGGGTTATCGTGGATAGTTGGTTTTTAATTATGGAGTTTCACCATATACCTGTATGTGACTTCTAACTGAGAACGTACAACTAATTTTTTAGAGATTTTTAGTAAATCATAGAGAATATATATTTGTATGTTACAATTTAATTTGGTGGTGATTTTGATACATTATCCCACAAAACACTTACATTTCATACATTTTAAAAATACCTGATACAACACTGATTATTTTTTAAAGTAATTTTTTTAAATGTTTTTCAGAATACTTTGGAAAATGTTTTGGAAATAAAATGTAATAATAATTTTTTTAATAATTGAAGCTTGTTTATTTTTTTATAGAAATTAAAACCGATATTTATATTTATATATATATACTATTTTCAAATTACCATGAAATGATTTTACATTAAAGGTTGGGAATAAGGTATTTATTATCTTTAGAATCCCTAATTAACATCATGGTGCTAATGCCTACTGTGTCATTTCAAATTCAAGTTTCGTCCAATTTTGGATCACTCTCAGTGCAATTATTTTTTTATTATTGGTGGGGAACCATGTGTTCCACGAGGTATATTTTTCACCTTAATTTTTTTCATGCTCCCAATTTTTTTGTTTTATTTTATTCAAATATTTTTATTATTTTATTTTTTATGGGATAAATCTATCCCAATTGAATTATATTTCATGCAAGAACTAGGTTCTAGTCCAAATGGATCGGGATCACCTCGCATGATTTTTTGTGGGATGACTCTGGTGTCCAGGTTGGGGTTGACCTGGGTTGGTACATGAAAAGAGTGGATTATATGAAAGAATTCATGCAATTAATTTTGTTTTTGGACCAAGGAGGTTATGTTAGTGTTTATTATTTTAGTTTATTTGATTATATAGTTATGATGAAAATATATTATATTGGATTTATGGGATGTTTGGGTTAACAAACTATGTGGACCGTGTATTAGAATGTCAAATATAAATCCTAATATGAGTAATAGGTTTTACAATTTTGATAATCATGTTTCTGAATAGGATGTTAAGTAGGAGAATACTGATCCTGAAGGGTGGTATTCATTCATTTTCATATTGAAGTGGAAGCTAGCTGGGTATGTGACCCATGTGGATCATAAGTACGGTGATCATGAAATTGTTTCCTAATCAGCATCAGATTATGATAATGATAATTATACAATTTTTTCTACTATAAGTATATTGATATATAGAATGTAACATAAAATGTTTTTTGGAAAATATCCTAATAATTATATAAAATTATCTATGGGACACCAAGACTACACCAACCTTATATATTTCTTGGTCAATAGATCTGCTAGAAATATAATGAATACTAAGGCTATAGAATGAATAGATTCAATTGTGGTTTATGAATGTGTATCTACAGGGTTGAAAAACAAATCCCATTGATGATATTGATATATATAGTGATAAGGATGAGGAGACTAAGGTTGGATGTTCAAAATATCCTAACTTTTTTTATGGAATTAGAGCCTTTTTATGAAGATTAACAGGTGATAGGGAAGGAGGATACCAACGTCGAGCTTCTCCAACATTGGGAGAAAGAGATGGATGAATATGAAATTGATATCATATTTTCAAATCTATATTCTAACAAAATTTGTTAGATATTTATTCAGTTTGATTTAACTGATTAAAAAATTGGATGGATCAAAAAACAAGGATAGATATTTTCATATGGAAGAAATACATAGAAAATAAATATAGTTGAATATATTAAGACCTGGGAAAAGTGGGAATACCATATTTTGGATCTCATCAAGGAAAACCCAAACACGATGTTATCCACTATATCATTGATTTAAATAGGGTTATTAAAACAATTATTTCAAAGGTTGTCTTCAATGGATTGAAAATTTCCAATGTGGTATCAAATTTGGGACTGTATGTAAGATGTTAGGTTCTAAAATTCCATCTTATGTGTTTATAGAAATGAATTAATTTTTAAATTTTCATGTTATTTAGAACAAACTAGATTCCAATATAGGGACCTTTCTCCACAACCATCCTCTCCTTGGAACATCCCCTCAACCGCCAAGAATATCATATTTCATAACCAAACTCAACTTTATAATAATCTAGTTATGTTATATTGTATCATTCCTCGATGGTGAATACATGCAAAAAATGTTAGTGTATCTGAAACCACATTTACAAGAATCTATTCTGCTGCTAACCTCATTATGCTAGTGGTACTAGGATTATGGAGTAAGTAATGACTACATGGGTAATAATCCTCTATCAAAGATATTTTATATCCTAACTCCATAGCCTTCCCCAAGATCCTCATATGGGCACATCCAAAACCTCTACTATAAAAAATGAAGGTCTAATATGATCGAGTAAAATAAAAATTCAAAATGACTTTGTGTGAAATAAAATGTAATTTAATGATATGTTAGAGGGCCCTCAATATGGTACATCAAAATATATATTCAAAGAACATTCATAGGATAATTTATTTTTTAAAAAGGATTTTTTAAATAAGATTTCTTATTTACTAGTAATTAATCTTCTAAAATTTGTATTTTAAATTTCATATGTTATATAATGGTTATGGTGGCATGGAGATGAGAAAGTATCTGATGGAAATTTTTTTCATCATGCTAATTTTCTATAGTTGAAAATAATTGATCAATAGTTTTATATATTCTGAAATGAAATTATAATTCTCAAACATATATTTTGAAAGATAGAATTAATCAATATATATGACTATATAGAAGGCATAATTCATGACCTTTATATTGGTTAATTAAATCTTTTCTCATGATTTTTTTATAAAGTATAAACATATCATGTTGAGTTTATTTATTTCTTGACTAAAACTAACTGGAAATGATATTAATTATTTACTATCAACATTAATTGATGATTTTAATCATTAATGGTAGAAAATTGTTATAGTAAATTATTATTATAAATTAGAGCATATAAAAATATATTAAATAATTATGTTCACTATAAATGATTTACTAGTTTTTAGAATTTTAGAAAGATACAATATTTATGGAAATAAATAATATCTAATATATGGAGATCATACATCATTTTATCAACTAAATCATTGGTAAAAAATAATAGATGGATCATTAGAAGTTTTTATAAATATCACTTTAATCAATGGTTAATAAAGTATTTCATTTTCTCATATAATGTTTTCATATTTCCTAAAACTATGTCCACAAATAAATATATTGAGAAGGTGAAAAAAAATCCAATTCGACATTTAAAAAAATATAATAATGCTATAAATATTGTGATAAAATGGTGAATACTTTTTGATATGCCATATTAGTGTTACAATGAGGATAATCATAACATTAATATCAGGCATCTGGAGAGGAGTATGTAAAATAGTATTATTGGAACCACATAAGATATATTTGAATGTATAATGATAGATTTAACTCTAGATTTTAATTAATGGGAATATATTTTGAGTGTATCCCTCTGATAATAAATAATTATTAATCAAACAATCTAGTTTTTATGCATTATACAATGGGGGAAGAGGGATTTTGTTAGAGTCTCTATGATATCAATTTTTCATTTAGTTATTATTCAATGTAAGGAATTTTTTTCACTAGAATATTTTAGTTGAATGCACTTGAAATTTTATTATATTTATTATATGATGCAATTGATACTATTTGTTTTATATCATGGAAAATTTCACATAAATTGAAGAATCACTATAACAATGTTGTGATGTTTTTCCATTGATTTTTTTAAATTATTAGTATGAATTTTTTTATCAATATGAATAAGGATGGAGTTTATATACTTTTTTATACTGATGTATATATTCATATACAATGGTACAAATATTAAGGGATTGGTTTTTCTGATGCATAATAATTAGGTAATTTGTTTTCAATTGTTTCAAAAGAAAACTCATTATATAAATTATCAAACACATGAATTGAAACTTGAATTTATTTGTTTTTATTTACTAATATCAATGCATCATTTATATAGTGTAATGTATGAAATATATAATGATCATAAATAATTGAAGTGTATATTCACACATAATGTATTGAACCTGATCTATATAAGATATCTAGAACTAATTATGGAATATTATTTCCTTATTTCATATAGTTCAATTTAAAAACAAAGATGATGATTAGTGTTAAAGAGATGATGTTACATTTACCATGATATGTTTTTTAATGAATATTTTTAAATTATTTTATTAATGTCAAAACATAAATTGTACATATAAGAACTTCAATTATATTATTATGGAGGAAATAAAGTCTTAATTATTATAAATAATCTTGAATAACCATAATGAATACCTAGGTTTGTATGATTATGTTTAACATGTATGGAGATGTTTTTATAATAAACATCACATAAATAATGCAGTTATATTTGAATATTTAAATTTTTTGTGTATTCCATTTATATTATAGTTTAAAATAAAATTTATCATTGAATCACATATTTTGCCATTTTTTATGCTCGGTTGTAAAATGATGTAAATAATCCTTTAAAATTATTACAAGAATGAATTATTATATTAAATTATTTACCATGAAATTATTTTCTATTTAAAATGTTAAATCCAAAAATAGGACTACAAAAAAGGGATGTATCCATATTTTCCTCTACCAAAGTATAAAATGAAAAATATATCTACCAATTTTATTGTTGGATTGAAAATGCCATGTTAATGTAATAATATATTTGGTATTTTATATTATTAGTCGATTAAATGAAAATATTTCCACCCTATTTGTGATATTATGTATTTTGATCAGTATCCTCAAGTGTGTCTCAAGAATAATTTTAGGAACATGTATTTCATTTGTTAAGTGTTTTTAACTATAATCATGGGGATTTATCAATTTTTTAATACAATTCAGAAGTCATTAGGTAGCGAATTAGATTTAAATAAAATAGATCATTCTCAATTTGATGTAAAATCATAGAGAATGACCCATAAATTGGAAGATATAAAAAACCTTATTCAATGTATTACATGATATGATGTGAAAAATATATTTCCTTTGATGTGTTTTCTAATAAATGTATTGGTTTATTTTGTATATGGGCCATCTTTTGTAATTATATTGAAAGATATTTCAAACTATAACTTATTAAAATAAAGTAAGAGAATGTAATATTTTTGGACTATAGTGGGAATAAGATATGGATAAAAAGGCAAATAATATACATTATTATTTGATGGATGATTATTGTAATAAAAATTTTCAAGATGATAATAGTAGAAGTGATATATCTTTTGAGGTAGGTGGTCATGTTTTATTTCAATTTTTGCAATGTAAATTATGTTTTTTATAGAAAGTGAATGTTAGGTCTATGCTTTATTTGACTATATAATATTATGGATAATTATTGATCAATTTCTAAATGAGTTGAATTTTTAGTCAAAATACATGATGTGATTAAAGAATCATTATTAAATTTTTTTTCTTCTAATTTCTCTATTTTTACAAACCCTAACTTTTTTATATCGAGAAATTTTTTTTATGAGAAAATAATAATTGTGATTTATGATCCTAGAGTGAAGATTTTGTCTTAAAAGGTTATTCGTCAAGTAATGGGTTTGTTTACAAACCAAATAGGTCAAGGAGAATCATAGGAATCAAAAAATTATATGAAGAAAATATCTCCATCAGTACGTAATAAATAATAAATAATTTTCATGGGTTATTAATATTAATGAATTAAATTTTATAGTTTAAAATTAATTATAAAAATAAAATGTAAATTTTTTTGGTCAGAGTGAGTGTCTCAATATTTTGGAGAATTGTGTAGCCAATAAATATTTATATTAAAAAATTATTTACTAAAATACCAGAGATAATTAATATGAACCAGTAAATCATAACAGAAGATCGGTATATATTCTCATCATTCAAATACATATCAATGAGAGATTAAGTCTCAATTTAAATCAATATGGATACTATTTTATCTATTTAATTCAATTAACATAATAAAAATTAGATATAAATACTAATTAATATAAACAATCCATATAATGGATCTATTTATAGATTAAAAAAATTATTTTAATGCATTTAAATGAAAAAAACAAAAAAAACATTGGAATAATAAAATAGGTTCATCCTCAAGCCGATCACTAATAATATCAACATAGAAATCACATACTAAAATGATGATTATATAAATATGATATTGATCGAAAACATGGATCTTATGTACACAATATCAAACCAATTTTCCAAGCCATTCATGGACCTCTTACACAATAATTGCGGGGAATAGAATAAGCACGAGACACACAAGGACCTCTTCCTCAAGACCATGATAAAAAAATACAAATGGAGAGTAAGATGATATCATGTATATTATAGTTAATGTGTAATAGTTAATGCATGATTAATATATATGGTAAAATATACACTTATCAAAAGTAAATATAATAGAAATATTGATAAATAGTAATGATAATGATAGGATTGTGGTGCTCTATTTTTTTTTCAATCTTGAGAGTCCTGAGATATAGATTATATAGGTGCATGAGTCTTTTATAAAAAATTGAGTAAAATAGAGAATTCTAAAATAAAAGGTTATGTTTTTATGAATATATTTAAATTATCATTGTTATCCACCTTATGATAGTCATGTGTAAGAAATGATACATCATTTAGGATCTCTATGAAATATCTCAGTTGACACAACTCTTATAGTTCTTATAATATAATTGTAGCTAAATTCAAATGGGTGTGTAAATAAATTTGTTAACACAAAGAAGTTTTATTCATTACTCTACAATATTATTGAATATTTTACAACTAAAATAAAATCATCTAGATATTATATTCCTCATATTGAACTCTCAAGTCATCTTTAATGTTTATTACATTGTTTGAGAATAACCATTAAAATAATCATATGCATTAAATTAGATAATATAGATATTATAATCAATTCATTTAAATATCCAAGAAATAGTGACCATGACTCTTTTAATGGTGATACAAAATTGGATGTGAGTCATTATGTATGTGATTTAAACAAGAAGTGATTCGAGCTAATAATTTGTTAATAATATTATAGGTTATGTTGAATGATAACTCATATATGAAATAGGTCATGTCAAAACTTTGAAAAATTTCTATAAAGGAAGGTACAATATAATGATATAGGATATGGTGGTTATTCATCATCAAATGTGACCCTTTTCTGGTGTTAGTAATTTTTAATAATTGCACATATTTATATGCTAATGGGGACTCATCTCTGATGAATGGTCATTCCAATATTTTTCATAAATTCACATCCTCATAGTGACTCTTCTATCATTGTGGTGATTCCGCTTCAAGAGTGTGTAATTTATATACTTATAAATTTTGTCACCAATACATTTATAGTAAAAAATGGTATCGTGAAACATAAAAATAATTAATAATTTAATAAACATAATTTTTAATCATTAAAATAAGTTTCCTATAAATCTATGAATTTTTTATGATAAAAATCATTTAATTTTGTAAACCATATAGAATAAGAATGGGATAAAAATAAGTCATCATAACGTTTTAGAATGAAATAGTTATTTTTAATAGATGATAATTTAATAAAAATTGTATTAGAATTGTTGAAACAAAAATAATGTTAGGAGAAAATAATATAAACATAAAATAAAAAACATATAGTATGGTATCAGATGAATAGATTCAAATACATATGATATCAAAGGTATTATGTTTAAAATTGAATCAACGATAGCTAAGAAAAACATTTCCTCAATGTGAGAAACTAAATACATATGGTATCAAATGCAGGGGACTAGGAAACAATTTGAATGAATGAATAAAATATGATGTTGATAGTAAATTAATGAAAACACATTAATAATAATAAAGAAATATGACAATATAAATTCTATATTCACTCTACCTTCTTTTGGGATTATTAATGTCAAAAAATAAAAAACAATTAAATGATATCTTTTAATTTATAAAAAATTATAGAATTTCCATTGAAAATGTAATTGAAGAACATCTAATAAATATATAAAAACCTCATATTTTCATTCCTACTAAATAAAAGTCCTAAAAAAATTATTCATATGTTGGGGAGATGAAATAATATGTTCCTTTACCTTTTGGTTGTTATAGGTAGGGGGAATATTAGAAATTGAAGGTACTCTTGGGAAAACTGTATAGATAGCGGGAAGAGAATTAAGCTCAATTTAAAATAAGAGGCATGAGATTTTGTAAAACTTATCTGGGTGTCTTTATAATAGGAAGGCTCAGTATAGTTAATGGTGCAATGGGATCTCAAGAAACTCCTGGTCTAAAAACCATTGGGAAGATTCTAGTTGAGTGATATGGAAAGCTAATGGAATGACATCCTAGGCCACTATAGTAGTACAATACACATGGAAAAGGGATTCATCGATTTGATGAAATTGATGAAGATATTTCATTATAATTATATAGAGTTGGAAAATCTCATTTTCAATCCCATAAACAATGTGATCACTAGAATCATTAATTTCACTTGATTGACATGTTCATTAATGGATTGAGTTACTGGATGAATCATATAGTTCTCATTATGAAACATGAAATGATAGTTTATATAATACATAATATAAATTTGAAACATATAAAACATGAATTCCTATATAATTGTTTCGGTATGAGGTTTTATTTCTTTCATACATTCTCTAACAATCATATTCTCATCGTCACTGTTATTTCAGATTTGTCTCAAACTTTCTAGATGTATATCTCTAACATAACCGAATATATCTCGAAGATCTTCTCTAACCAATTCCATGATAATTCTACATCAAGATAATTTAAAGGAGGACTCGATGTGAAATCCATGGAAGATATGTTCTCCACCATCTCCAATAAATGAACAATATATGATAAATATAATCTCATCCCATCCATTATAGGAATTAAATTTTACATCTTGTTTTTATCCTCGTGTTATCTATATCTATATATTGAATATGATGAATCGTCATGGGATAGATGTGATGTATAAAAAGGTCAAATATATTTTTTTCTCTCTTAATAATCATTTTGATAAGAAGTTATTGATTTTTCAAGAACATAAAAAAATATGAGGGAAGACTCTCTCTGAATGATTCCAAGTCAGCTTCAGATAAAACATCATTATTAAAAGATGCTTGACATGTGAATTAAAGGGTTCAAAACCCCTCTTAGTTGTAGTGTTCTATATAGGTTTAGTTCTATTATGAATATTAAAGAAACTATATGTATTTCCCTAGAAACACTGATAAATTCTATCATGGATCAATTATGATACATATACAAAGAATAAAACATCCCTCATAATCTGAGTAAGTGTACTAAAAACCTAGTTTGACATATCCATTAACATCTCCCAGCCCTCATAGGATGTGACATCCAACATGATTTAATACACCAATAGAATATCAATAAAATATCTCTGATGTTGTAGGATTATAAACTATAGGATAAAAATAATCTAAAAAACTATGATCTCAATAATTATAGTCTAAATATTGTCCCAATCGGTGGGATCAACTGGAAGATTAGATAGAAAAGAATATTTCTCCCCCCAACTAATGTTTTATCTAATTTCTAACATCTATATAAAAATAAATAACTAATCATTCCATTTCCACTAACCATAAAGAAGATAATAAAAAGAGTTTAGAATAAACATCATAATGAATATCATTATTATTAGGTCTATCATGATCTCAAACAATATTATCATAAATTCCATTTCCCCATCTTTTCCCTCATCTTTTCCTTCATCATATACTTCTTCGTCATCACATTTTCCCCATATTATTCTCCATCAACATCATTCCCATTATTCTAATATTTACAAATATTTTTTCTATGTTCATCATCATAAAATTCAACTACATCATCTTAAACATCTGTATAATCCTCTTCACTTTATTCTTTTAAAAGTCTGTATCACAAATGGAGATATCTAGCTATAATAGGATCACCATAATAAAAAGGGATATCAGGAATATCGTGGTCACTACCCTCATTAAATGAAATCATTTATTCCTCATCTATTATTGTAGTATCCGTCTATACATCCTCATATATATACATGAGCAACTCATTTGATCCAGTTCTATATCCACAAGAATCTTCTTTTTAACTGGATGATCAATATGATTTAAAGCCTCTTAAATTATTTCATCATAATCAACCCATTGTCTCCTCTAGGGGTTCCAATACATCTTGATTATCATAAAAATAACTCTTTTAAGGAAAAACAACAACATTTTACTATGTTTTCTAACCAAATATATACCACTCTATTGGCCTCTATCATGGTTGAAATTAACATGACATACACAAGATAGTTTGATCTGAAATATGTCCGGCACATTTCCTTTGTATGCGACATTTTTCATCCTAAAAAAAATTAATCTCTCCTCATTTATTGATATTACATTAGAAATACACACACACACACACATATATATATATTGACACCTCGTTATTGTGTAGTTAACATTTCTGGGATATAAGATATTCTAGATAAACATGAAAATCAAATGGCATTCACTGTCATGCTCAATTGCAGTTGGTCTTATATAAATTCCATCTCTTTTCAGTTTTTATGAAACATCATAGTTCATTTATTTGTCGACATAAATAAGAATGGATACCTGATTTTCATTTAAGACACTTTCATGTGGGACTATCTGACATCTGGCCAATTTTCAGGTAGAGAAATCAAATTTTCATCTATTTATTGTACTTATAACCAAGTATTCATCTTCCTAAAAGCTAAGTCCAAAATACTGATTGAACTGATGAACTAAATTGTGATATTTTGTAATCTATTTATTAGAAAAACATGAATCCCATACCTAGTGTTTCCTAGATTTTATCACTATAATCTTTCTTGATAACAACCACTCGATAGAAAATTCTATTTTAGATACCACTATTTGATTTGAGAGAAGTGGGTTTACTGGCTCAACATCTATATGGATTGAATATCCATTTTACTTTTTGAATTAAATTACAATTCTACAATTGAATCTATAGGTACCTATACCCTAATCATGGTTATTGGCTCTAATGATTTGAACTAGGTCAAGGGAAGCCTAATGGTCATAAGACTAAGGGGACAGTGTGAGGTTCAAAGGGAAAAGTGAAATGAGGAGAGCGTTAAAGTTAGACAACTGTATAATATATATAATTAAGTTATTTTAATTAAAAAATAAAATATCATATGATTAATAAATAATTTTCAATAAATTAATAAAATTTAAATAATAATTAACAATACGGGATTGAGAAATAATGACAAGTTATTCCAACTGTGGTTTGTTCAAATAGTGAGTAAACACCACCTGTGGGTAAAACTACAATGGTGGGTAAAAACTCTAACAGTGGGTACAACTCCAACGGTGGGTAAAACTACAACGATGGCTGAAATTAAAAGGTGGGTCATAGAAAACTATGATTATCTAATATTATACATAACTATTTAATTTTCATGTATTTTATTCACTTATATTTCATTTTATTTGAGTAATATCGCATTTTCATATAATTTATAATTTAAACCATTGTTTATAATCCAACCATAGCGTTATTGTTTGTGTAATTGTCACATTTTTAGGTTTTAGTATTATTTTGAGCCTAAATGCAAAAATGGACTAATTATGCAATTTTAATATATTGTTATCATAGGGGTATTTTGGTCATTTATCATTAAATATATGTCCAAATTTTATGATTAAAATTTTTATATAATACTTATTTAATTTCCTTCATTTTTGTCTTATGGGCCAGGGGATGAATCAATCATCTAGCGGCTGTAAAAATTCAATGAAGTTGAAGCGTTTTCCGGGCGGACAGAACGGACCCCACTTCTATAACGGAAACCCAATTAGGTTTAAACAACTCAAAATTATATTCTTCCACTTGGAGATGTATGAGGACTCAAGGGAGCGTTTATAAAATAAATTTTATGGCATTTGGAATCCATTATGAAGGACATTGTATGACATACATTTGAAGGAAGCTGCCTGGAAGCTGCATCCAAAAATCGAAACTGCCAATATTAAATTAATAACTCCTTCTAGGCGCGTCCAATTTAGCTGAAATTTGGTGAGAAAACGGAGGAGACATTATGGAACAACATTTATGAAGACAACTATTACATATTCAGTCATTGAATGGCATATCTACGCGGAAACTTTCAGATTAAATTTTTTGTGTGTGAATTCGTCACCCCTTCTCCCTATAAATTTGTGTCCATTCTCCCAGTTTATGAGATAGCCATTAGAGGGGGCTAAGGTGGAGATTTATTTCGGTAATTTTTATTCATATTTTTAATATAAATTAGTTTATTCTTCTTCTTCATACCTCATTCTTCCATTTTTACTTTTATGTGTTTCTCCCACCGTATTCTCTTCCAACTCCATGAAAATGGGGAACAAACCTCGATGTTTGTTTGAGGGGGAGAATGGTATTTGTTTGAGTTTCATTGTGCTTCAATTTAAATATAATTATTTAATTCTGAGAATTTTGGTGGTGGTTAAATTGATTATGATGTGCGATTGCCCCATTTTCTCTATCACCAAGTTCTTCTTCTCATTCAACATTTATCATTCCCTTAACTGTATAAGTCATGCATACGTTGGATTTTGGCTTGAGTAGCGATGGTCGGCAATGAGATCTCATAGAAGACATTAGGAATACTATTTACCAACATACAGAGATCTCGGTTTTGGGGAAATATCATTTCGAATAAGAGGGTGTAGTGTGACAGATTTTGATCACTACATTGAATTGATAATGAGAATATTTTAAACAATGATATCAACCATTATGATCCTCCAAGAACAAATGTATTCTTTCTTATTTTTAACATCATATTGTTTACATTACATATATATATATTCCTATTTTATGCATATTTCAAAATCATATTTACATTATATATTAGTTAGAAAATTAATTGCGACAATAGAATCTTGGTGTTGTGTAAGTTGCCACCTTGAGACCGACCCTGGAGTGCACTATATTACATTCTTAGGTAAATAATATTTTGATCGGGGATCTACGAAAAATTCCAACTTCATCATTATTAGTAAATATATTAACAGTATGTTGTTTATTACAAATATATTCATGAGTAATATCACACTATTGAAAAACATATACCTTAATTAATGTATTAAATCATTTACTTTTTAGAGTGTGGTACTTAATTTTTAGAAATATTTTTCACATATTATTTTACATAATTTTTTTACCATTACAAATTTATATCGATAGTATAGAGAAGTTTATTTCATCATTATAAGTTTTTCCACACTATATAACTGTAGCTAAGTAATCAACTTTAGCAGTGGAAAATGAAACAAAATTTTGATTCTTGTTACACTAAGAAACTAGAGTCCTTTCCAAAATATTATATATTCAAGAGGAGATTTTTACATCATAATTTTAACCAATAATATAAGGATATGAATAAATAATTAGGTCTAATGATTATATTCTTGAGTAGAAAATTCCAATATTGGTTGTATACATGTGGTATTTAAAAATCATTTTTACAAAAACTGTGTGTGACTCATTAGTGTTTTTTGGATAAAAATTACACTTACACACAATATACATAATGTTAGGCCGGTTTGTAGTTAATTAGAGTATACTTCTAATTATCCCTCTCTAAATGGTTTGATCCACTTTCTTCCGATTTTCATTAATTTTCAACTTATATTTGGTAATCAAAAGATTATCCCTACTATTAGTTCAATCTAATAAAAAATATTTTAAATGGTATTTAGTAAATTAATTATTATTTTAAATAAATATTTATTGACATTGAAAAATATGAAAACTATGAGAGAATTTTAGTTCACCCAATAATCTAATATCAAATTAATTTTTATAATTTTTGAATGGTTAGTAACTATTGATTTTGTGAACAACCCAAAAAAGTATCACATAGATTTATTTGAACAACAAATACATGTTTTGAAATATTTTTTATAAATTTGGATGGATCATTTATTACTTTTTAGAATAACTATTGAAATATGAATAGAGTTGATACTTTCATAACATGCTCTAGTTATTTATTTTCAATCAAATAATTTTTTTTGATTTGAAGAAATGATTTGGGAAATTTTTTCTCTGAAATCTATGGGATTGTTAAAAAAAATCAACTATATAAACATTCAAGAAAAAAATTATTAACATCTATTTGAACTAGGATAAAATATTTAGGTGTTAAATATCCATGCACTATTCTAATAAATGATTTTTGGATACCAGTGAACACATTTCCTCATAGTCTATACCCTTTTCTTGAATATAACCTTGTGCAACTGTAATAGTATTATTCTTGACTATTTTATTAGGATTTATAAACGTAGTTTTATAACAAAAATTTTTTTCCTATATTTTTGGTGTCCTTATGTATATAAACATGTTTGAAAAAATTATATATTTGAAAATTATTATGTTCTTCTTGAAAATTCAATAGCCAAAATTCCTCATTAAGTGTTTTGTTGATGTTCATAGGATTAAGATGTGGTATAAAAGATTAATATTCAACATGGTTTCTTAAAGAATCTCTTATATTTTACTTTTATCATTGTATTAGACTGCAACATCAAAAATATGTTATTTAAGAGTCCAAACAGATATATAAAAACAATGGTTGGTCACCTCATGGTTTTCTAGAGGTTATATTTCAGTTCCTCAAAGATCCATAAATATGTAATATTTTTCTCTACATGTATAACAGTAGAATAATAAGTTTTATAATATTTATCAATGTGGGAAAATAAACCCTATGGTTTTCTAATGTATTATTTGGTTCTTGTGGATTTTTCTTATCACACATAACATGGGAAGACCATTCAGCAATCATGGTTATTTTATTAAATTAACTATAAGACTTACAATAATTTGAAAAACCATGGAAAAATAATTCAATTCTCTTGAAGGAAAACATGTCAACATTATCATTACTAATAATAATAAATACATTTCCCCAAAAAACTCTAATGTAATTGTCCTTAGGATTATTATTTTTCAAATGTACATAAGGGGTTTTCTTCAAAATCATTCTAATTAAAACTCGATTAAATATAATATAGGTTGTTTTCATATACACTACCCTAAAGTTGATATGTAAGTAATATTCAATAATAATTTTCCATGCTATCTCATGAAAGGATATATTTTTTATGTATAAAAATCCATTTTTTTCATAGGGGACCTATGATTAGAGATGTTATGGTTATATCCAATTTATTGAGAAAAATGATTCAAATAATTTGTATTCAAACTCAAAACCATGGTAAATAATTAAGGATGAATTCTATATCCACTTAAGTTTTCTATATATTTTGAAAAAATGGTAAAATAAAGAAATATTAACTCTATGGATAAACAATGAATACCCAGGTTTACCATGAAAATTCATCTACATGTATATCAGGATAATACCTCCAATTTAATATAGAAACTCTAGATGGTCTAAACATGTCCATGTGAACAAAATCAAGAGGATTAGATGTCAAAACGTAATTATATTATTTAAAATATATTTTCATCATTTCCAATTTTTATAGGGGTTACATACTTTTTGATATGGGAATTCAATTTGGGGTAGCTTTTAGAAAAACACTTCCATAGTAAGCTTTCTTAATGAGGGAATATTACAGTGTCCTGATCTTTTATTCTAAATACATGATTTTCAATGAATGGGATCTAGGAACTAAATAGTTTTATTGAAAATATGGAGTGAAGATAAGTAGAATAGACATTCTCATTTATCATATAAGTAAATAAAAAATATTTGTTTGAATTCATAACATTATGAGATTTTTTTAAATATCACATGAAAACAATCAACCTAAATTTACGAGGTGCAAAAAAGATAATATTTTAGGCTATTAAAAATGTACATTAGAAATTAAAATATAATTTGAGTTATCAATTTGGATGAGGGAAATGACTTTTCATTTAATGTTTTCAAAAAAGGTGACATGTAAACCATCAACCTTAATCATTTTCATGAAACTTGAGTAATCTCCATTCATATTTCTAGAAAACCCATTGTCTAAGAGCCACATATTTCTACAACATCTTGTCATGATGTTTATCTACAAAATAATGTTTATTCAAAGAATTATTTTGGTACATAGATTTTTTGGGCCCATATATGTTATTTATTGGGGTATTAGTATCCCATTATTTTATGATTCCAATAAACAAATTTAAAACAATTTAAAATAATAACTTTATTTTATCCACTTGAATAAGTAGTTGTATAATTTAAATAATTTCATTTAAGAGAAATGTTCTCTTAATTTTTTTTCCAGGATTACAAAATATACTTGTAATATATTATGTACCAATTTGTTATCCTAATATAGAAGTGATTGTTCTCTTACATTAGTGAATGTCTGTAAGTCTTTATTTGATTCTCATTTGAAAAGAATTGTATAGTATTATCTATATGTAATTAATGTTAATCTTTTATTTATAGTAAGGTTATATTTTATGTTATTAGTTAAAATATACCATTTATTTGAAATTTTTTATTAATATTTCATATCATTAAAGTTATCTTTAAGAATATTACAATATTCAAACTTGTACAATTTGATATATCATCATCTGTATCGTCTCCATAATGATCATAATTATTAACATGAGATACAATAGGTACCTCATATATATTATTCATGAAACTCTTATATTATTTATTAAGATTAACATCATGATTTGAGCCTACATAAATAGGGAATTCCTCAGAAGCACTCCTGGTGATATTCATTGAATTATTGTACATTATATTGCATTCATGATACATGTTCTTTGACATAGGATTGGGATAATCTCCCTTAGTATGTCCTTTTATGATTTACTCATAATATGTAACCTCATTCAATTTAGCATATCTTTACAGTCATTTATCCAATTCCACCAATTATCATTCATTTTGATATAAATTGGTTTTCTAATTAATATCTTCTACTTGTAGTATTTTATATGACTTGTAGAAAAATGAGATATTTCCTCATCAATATTGAACGGTGATTCCTCGTTACTGCAACTTTTACATGTATTTCTTTTTCCTTTTGTTTTAATGATGTTGCAATAAAATATAACGATTTAATCTTAGGTTCACCATCCTATATGTTGATCAACATGAATATCTTCTTCAAACATCATCAACATCCCAATAAATTCTTTAAAGGTTATTTTATTGATGTTTTAAGATTCTATTATTGAAACAGAGATCCCTATTCTTCTCTCTATAGGACTATCAGTAGTCACATGATTTGTTCAATATCTAACCCTAGATTTCCCCAGAATCCCATTAGGTTAAATATCTCATTAAATGTGAGATATATATCAAAAATATAATCATCATGTTTCATATTGAATGTAACATTTTAAATTTTATATCTATTCAATCTCAATTATTTAACATTATTAGTTCCTTCTATAGAAATAAATAATGTATCCCAATTATAAAATTACCTCTTACTAACTGATATCTAATTAAATTATTCATCTCATAAGGTACAAAAAATATATTTTATTGATTTTTAATTTTTGTTATATTAATGTTTAAGATCATTATGCCATATATTCCTAGAAGTATTAGATTACTTGTATTTATCTTAAATAAGAGACCATGTTTCAAAACATATTATTTCAATATGCATTTTTATTTTTATATTCCATTGAGTATAATTATTTTGTTAAACATAAGAGGTATGTTTTTTATTCAAACATTATTTTATAATATCAATTTAAATTACTAAATTTAGAATTGATGTAAATTTAATATCTCTATAATAGAAATAAAACTACAGTTTAAAATATTTTTGAAAACCCACTAATTAAATAGAAGGTTAGAGTGATTATCTCAATATGGGGGGGGGTGAATTGAGTACCCATTTTTTTGTTATATCATGTTTAAATAAAATATTAAAAATATTTAAAATAACATAGTTAATCCAAATAGATGATCTATGTAAGGTCTGACCAAACAAAAAGTTGTCAAACAGAGATTACGACTAAGTTAAAACAATATGAATAATGTTTTAACTTTTGAAATATGATAAATTAAGCAAAAAATTATTTAATATCTAATTAAAATTATCTATCTAAGTTGTTTTTTTATTATAGTTTAAATAAAAATCACATTAAATGGTAACCAATAATACAAAAAACACCTTCTGGAATAAATACAAGACATTAATATCAAGCCACAAAATAATAATCATGACAGGGAAATCTGCTACTACAAACTAGATTATATTAATATAATATTGTTTACAACCTGGATTGGGTATACCTAATAGCTAACCAGTTTTTATAGACATGAAGGAACTTATTCCATAATAACCATGGGAAATTAAATAACTACATGCTACATATGTCCCATTTCAAAATCACCATTTGTAAAATAATATAATGTGAGAGTAATAATATATCTTGAATCATACAGTTATATAAAAATAGCATTTGGGTGTTTAATATACATGTTATACTATAAAATTATTAAAAATATATATAGATACTGAAAGTGTAAATACAATGAATGGAAGGTGTGTCTCTATAATTAACATTGAGACTCCTTGTATGCTGAAAATATAAGATCATGAGTCCTTTATTAGAAAAAATATTTAAAACTGAGCATTATAAGATCTATTGTTATATCTGTGGTAAATTTCTTTTCATATATTAATTCTTTACATTCATAATATTTTTAGTAAAAAAAGATCCAGTGTGAATTCTCTGTAACAAATATTGCACATCACATCACTCTTCTGATTTATTAAATACCATTACATCTCACCTATCATGTGTGTCTAAAAAATTATCTTAAAACAATGAATTAGAATTGTTAATTTAATATTAGTGTGATGGAGTATCAATTTGAGGTACAATCATCCAAAACATCTATTCCTCATATTGGACTCCTACATCATCTTCAATATTCCTTACAATTGTTTGAGAATAATAATTAAAAAACATTAGTAAATTTGATACTATAGTAGTTTAAAAAATAAAATTAAAAATCCCATAAATAGTGATGGTGAACCCTCAGATTGTGATACAAAAATATATGTTTTTCATCATGTTAGTGAATTATATTGGATGTGAGTCAGGTCAATGCCAATTTATGATGACTATAATTCATGCTCAATGGTGACTCATCTCATCAGAATTCCATTTCAACTCCTTAAAAAATTTTGTGATTGTAGATAATCTATGATGGTAGATCATATAATGGTGAATAATTCTTAAAGGGTACTACATTATGGTTGTTTTATATTTTATACTAATCCAAATTTACATCTAGATGGTGACTTGTCTCTGACAGTGGTAATTTCTTATACTTTTCCAGAATTAATACCCTAATAGCGACTATTCAATCAAGGTGAAGAATCATCTTTGTAACGCCCCGACCCCAGCTACCCAGAGTCAGTGCATTACTTCGTAACATTGGCATGATCACAAAAGATCATGTCTCGAAAGACCGATTAGTTTAGTAGCCTTGGAAACACTAGATACATTTATTAACATTACATTACATCATAAAGTGAAAAACTACAATAAAAAAAGTCTCCATAGTACAAACTCATATCCTCTTCTGACTATCCCTGCAGGTCATTCATAAAATATTTCTTCACATCCTGGAAAATATTAAAACATTGAAAGGGGTGAGCTCTGATGCTCAGTAAGGATAACAATATAGAGGAAGCTTTCATAAATAAACATAAACATTTAAGGAAATGTATAACGAAAACAAAAGCCTTTCAAACTTGATCTTCAACATAATATGGAAAAAGTAAAATGAGATAATGCCAATTACTTATTCACATGGATATTCTACTGGTCGAATAATCACATGCAATATCAATAACCACTTTCATAATGATGGAATGCATAATGCCAGACTATAATAACCACGTAGCCAAGGCCTTGTGCCAAGACCACAGATAATATTTTGTCAAGGCCTCGTGCCAAGACACTAGTTTGTATCATGAGACCTACCGATGCATCGAGGAGCTATAGCGGGCTCCACCCGTCACTTATTAAGTCCAATGCATTCCTCATATTACAAAGTTTAAACATATCATAAACCATAACATAATTTTATCACATAAAACATGCATAAAGAAAACATAATATTTCCACACTTCAATCAAAAGATATCAATACAACACATTTATATAATAAAAACTTTATCAAAACCTTTTTCAATACCAACATAAAAGATAAGTAAAACATGGTATTTAATTTTCTTTAAAAAAAGTTATGGCTTATAGAGGAATCTGAAACTCAAATAATAGTCATGGCGGTGGAGAAGTCGTTGTCGCTGCATACGTAAGAAAAAACATTCCTTTTGTCGATTGTTAAAAGCGCTTCACATAAAAATATTCCTTTTGAATAAAAGTAAAAGTCAAATGGGTTTATACACCGTATAAATGAATAGTGTGTATAAAACCAAATATGCCTCAATGAAAGGAGATTGAGACGAAGTCCTTAAAAAGATCATTTTTAAAATAAAATAGATCTATTATGTGTATTCACTATAAGTACACGTAATGTAAGTACAAATACAAGATAGGACATAATAATATCATGACATAATTTGAAAGTAGGAGATTAACCCAAAGAATGGAAATTGGTTTAAGAAGTTCCCTTACCTCGTGTCCGAATTCCCTTGACCGTTCTTTGATCTACTGAATGATAAACTAGAGTTAATCTCTACCTTCTTAAGAACCTATTTCAATTTCATTATTCCTTTTATATCACTTATTATAATGTCATGAACATTATGTAATTATTTATGTTAATAACGGTCGTTTTAACGATCTTAGGTACATGAGTCAAAAATAAACTTCTTATAATTACACATTGTTCATGTGTTAATATATCCATTATATCGGTAATTATATTCATGATTTATATATCATATACATCATATATATCCATTATATACATTCATTTATAATATTACATTACATTTAGAGGTAAGAAATGAAATGCACCGTTCATGGAGACGGTAAGCCGTACGTACGCATGAACGCTACTTTCATTTATATTTTGTATTTAATGGAATGAAATCATAATGATATAAATGTATAATATAATTCCAGTATAATATAGTGTATAATACCATTTATTCCATCCTTTATACATCCCACATATGGTATTAACGATTCAAATCACATTGAGGGGGCGGTAGTCCGCACTTCCTAAAATGAAAATATCGTGTTTACCCATAATGGAAACCATAAAGGTATGCCATAAATGAAAAATAAAAAATGATAAGGAAAACAAAAACATAATATATATCATATATAAAAATAGTTTCATCATAATGGCCACCATTAGAGGTGTTATATGAGTGTTGAACAATCATCGTTTCGTGAGGCAAAAATTCTCCATCCACTGAAACAGTATGTTCTTTAACCATTAGATATAGGTGTGTGTAAGTGTAGCTCTAATCCTTAATATATCAACATCCTAGTATATTTAGGATACTGGTGTTGTTACAAAATAAATGAATAAAAAGTGTTTAGGGGGTTGGAGAAGAAAAATAAAATAAAAGAACACAAGTGAAGACATTACCTTAAAATCGGGTAACTCTTTTTGATTTGAGCCAAAGGCTTCCTTGGGAAGTGTTCTGCCCAAAGTGAGGCTTCTAGTAGTAAGATGGGGAAGTTGGTAGAGTATTTGGGCAGAGGTTGGCTGATCCAAATGGCTTGAAAGTGTGAATGAGGTGGTAGAGGTGGGGGCCTTTTATAAGAGGAGAGGAGGGGCACTCTTGGAAAGTTAAGAAAAGTCACTTTATTTTAAAATGGTATTCGGATTTAAGAGGTCCCACATTGATATAATTCGAGGATAAGGTGATAAGGGTTCGACATCCACCCATAAAATAGGTTTTGGATATGTGTAGGTCTTAGATATTGCATTATCTTTCCATTTTATTTAAATCTTTAAATAATGAGGTCATCGCTGCATCATCATGATGTCATAAATAATTTAATATATTTAATGTCTAAAAATTATAAAAAAAAATACTATGATGTAGGAAATCTTTTTAGCTTTACAATTACTTTTTATAGTCAAAAATATGACTTGTATAACCCCATGTAAAAATTGTTTTAGTAAAACATTTCATGTTTGTGTTATTTTTTTACTTTAACATTAAATAAAAGGTATTTATGTCATTTTCCAATTAAAGTGGCTCCATGGGGTCCCCAAGTTGACCCATGGATTTTCTTGGTCGGCCATGGCACATCCAATCAGGGTAGGACATGTGTCAAGCTCATCTCATATTATTACAACATTATTTTTACCTTAAACTACACTAATTACCTCTAATCGCGATTAAGAACTTAAAAGTTACTATTCACCAAAAATTATTTTAATCTCATTGAACCACATTTTACTTCTTTATGACAACCATGTATGTCGGATTTTTGAAATTCAAAACACAAAAGTTGTAAAATTTCATTTAAACGAAAAATCAGTTTTTATAAGTACCACTTAGTGGATTCACTATTCATCAAAAATTGAAGTTTTTCAGAAAAATCTCAAAAATTCACCCTAAGCTATATTTGATATTCTGATTTCAAAAATGATGGCTATTTTACAAAATTCCAAACATATAAGTTTCATTAATTAATTTTTATAATTAATTCCCGCTGTCACAACAAATAGCGTGTTTTTAAGAAACAATTTATATCAAAAGATTGTCAATTGTTTATGTCCAATTTTAAAGTGAAATTAATTATAATGACCACCATTGGATAAAATAGTAAAAATATATTCTATTTATACTTTAAAACCACTAAATACAATAATTTATCACTATAAAATACTTTTATTAAAAAAGGTTTATTTAAGTATTTTTCACTATTCATAAAAATTGGATGTTCTCAGAAAATTACAAAAAATTCAACTTTGGATAATTTCGATATTACGAATACAAAAATGAAGTCCATTTTGAAATATAAAATTTCTATAATTTTAAAAGGTGGGTATTACTATTCATAACGGCTACTTTGATTAGTCGTGGTGTGTTAGAACTCAAAGTTGCGTACAATGCAAGCTATTGCATTATTGAATGAAAAGTGTATCATGGAAGCTCAGGGTGTTACATTCTCCCCTCGTTCAATAAATTGTGTCCTCGCAATTTGAAATTTTTCTTGGAAAATTAAAGGTTTAAAATAGAAAATACCTTTTTGGAAAACCCACATCGAAAATAAGGTTAATAAAAATATAACATTAAAAGAAAGCAAGATAAGTACAAAGGTCACCCGAGATAGAACATTATAATATTCTATGAAAATATGGATATGGAGGAGAAACAAAACATCAAGGTCTGATGGAGAGTTGTAGAAAATAGGATTAGGAGAAAGTTAACTATAAGAATATCACAAACATGTGATTGGTTAAACGATCATTGATTCCCCAGTTGGAAAAGTTAACCGACAACGTTTTTGTTTTAAGTTACCTTTTATAATGTTGAGGAATTTATTTAGAAGATTTACTAAGAACGTAAGGGAATATACACACTTGTCATGTAGACTATAATTCTTTAATAAATTTTTACCACAAACCCATCTTTCACTCTAAAAGGTAATAGAACTCAAAAATATTCTATTTATCCTAATTGTATAAGGTTCAAAATATTACCACATACCATTTAGATTAGGAAAAATATTTTGTAATAACCAGGGACTTCCTATAGGCTAGTGGTAGGGAAAAAAGGCCAGTCGCACTATGGTTGTGGGTTCGATTCCTGCAGCTTTTTCCGATGCGATGGGTTATGCCCCACCCTGCAGGTTGTCCTTTTCCTAAAACTATAGTATTATAATATTCCAAAAATAATCTTCAGAAATGTTTTAACCTTAAACAATACTATCCAAAGATCAACTTAATCCATTCCAACCTTTATAGTTATCCAAAATACCTCCGTCTAGACTTTCTCTAAAAGGTCTCTAAATTCCAAAATCAATAGTAACCTCAGATTCCCCAAACAAAGTAAAGTTTCTCTTATTGTCACATACTAAAAATATGATTACCTTCATCACATTAAATCCTTAATGAAAACAACATGTACTGCAGTACAATCCTTATATATATCACATTATTCTTATAACCATAATCTAGTTCTTGAGTCTAAAAACTCAAATACAATAATTATTCAACTTCATCTGTAGTAACAACATAAGCTTGGCCTTGATCCCTTGGCCTTTTCTGAGGTATGTTTTCCTAACGCTTAGGACATTCATTTGCATAATGCCCCATTTCCCTACAATTGTAGCATTCAACATTGATAGCCTTTTTCTTTCCCTTGCAATCACGTGCATGGTGACCTTTTTCTCCACATTTATAACAAACTCCCATTCCTTTTAAGCAAGTACCAGGGTGATTCATCCCACAATTATCACATAATGGAGAATCTTTCTTTCCCTTTTTCCCTTTATCCGTCTCTTGTTCCACCGTTCTTTTCTTCTCTTGCTTTACTTTATTGTCATAAGACTTAGAGAATTCCTTTTCTGTCTTGATAGCACACGAGACTATATCTTCGTATGTTGAGAAAGATTGTGATACTAAATCTCGACGAAGAAATGGTTTTAACCCATCAAAGAAACGATCAATCTTACTTCTTGGGTTAAGTATATAATCTTCAGTATGTCTCGCTAACCTTGTAAAGATGACCTCATACTTTGCGAAATTATCATCCTCCTTTTGTCTCAGACTCAAAAATTGTCTTTCCATATCTGCTCGATGGTCATGTGGAAAGTATTTTTTTAAGAAAAGATCTTTGAACTCTCTCCATTCCATATTTGATACTTCTTCATCTTCTTTTGTGTTTTGAATTAGCGACCACCATTGATCGGCATCTCCAGTGAGGCGGTAAACTGCCATGATAACCTTTTCCCTTTCACTACTCCCCAAGGCATGGAATATTTTCTCTAAGGAGTTTATCCATTGCTCAGCTACTAATGGATTTGTACCGCAATTAAATGTTGGTGGTTGTTGCCTCCTGAAGCGATCTAACATTGATCCTCCACTTTGTGGATCAGGGTGCTCCATACGAGTAAGGTTATTATTCATAACCTGAGTGAGTTGTCCTAGTATGGTAATAAGTTGATCAGAACAAGTTGTATCTCCAGATCCACAATAATTATCTTGAGCAGGAGGGCAATCCCTACACGGAGTGCATGCATTGATACAGTTTCCATTCCTTCCACTAGGTTCCATTTCTAAAAATGTCATAAACTAGATTAGTTTATGAATCAAAATACATAATTCCATACTTGTAAAATACTTAACATAAATTGAACTATTTATGGTTATAATCCATAATCATAAAAAAAATTTCTTTTAGGAAGTATTTACTCATAACCCTTCATAGTGGTTTGTAAAGAAAACGAGAATTATCCTAAGCATATCCCCCGGGAGTGTCGTAACCAAGAGTGCAGCAAGGCCCGTTGTCGTGCACCAGTTCCCGTTCGATTCTAGCTCAAAGCGGTGTTTTCGGGTTTTACCCCTAGGTACATCTGTGCCAGATCCGCCTCTACCTACTCATATCCAGACAGGGATGTATTGCTCGGAAAACTCACAAAATCTCTATAATACCAAAATTTTAGGAAGTTATTCTATACTAATCCTCAAAGTCTATCTTTGGGCTATGTGATCTAATCAGAGATTATCTAAATCTAGCTTCCAAGGTTAGTACTAAACTGCCTCTGATACCAACTGTAACACCTCGACCCCAGCTACCCAAAGACGGTGCATTACTTCGTAACATTGGCATGATCACAAAAGATCAAGTCTCGAAAGACCGATTAGTTTAGTAGCCTTGGAAACACTAGATACATTTATAAATGTTACATTACATCATAAAGTGAAAAAATACAATAAAAAAGTCTCCATAGTCCAAACTCATATCCTCTTCTGACTATCCCTACAGGTCATTCAAAAAATACTTCTTCACATCCTGGAAAATATTAAAACATTGAAAGGGGTGAGCTCTAATGCTCAGTAAGGATAACAATATAGCGGAAGCTTTCATAAATAAACATAAACATTTAAGGCAATGTATAACTAAAACAAAAGCCTTTTAAACTTGATCTTCAACATAATATGGAAAAACTAAAATGAGATAATGCCATTTACTTATTCACATGGATATTCTACTAGTCGAATAATCACATGCAATATCAATAACCACTTTCATAATGATGGAATGCATAATGCCAGACTATCATAACCACGTATCCAGGGCCTCGTGCCAAGACCACAGATAATATTTTGTCAAGGCCTCGTGCCAAGACACTAGTTTGTCTCATGAGAAATACCGATGCATCGAGGAGCTATAGCGGGCTCCACCCGTCACTTATTAAGTCCAATGCATTCCTCATATGAACATGTTTAAACATATCATAAACCATAACAGAATTTTATCACATAAAACATGCATAAATGAAACATAATATTTCCACAATTCAATCCCAAGATATCAATACAACACATTGATATAATAAAAACATTATCAAAACCATTTTCAATACCAAAATAAAAGATAAGTAAAACATGGTATTTATATTTCTTTAAAAAAAGTTATGGCTTATAGAGGAAGCCGAAACTCAAATAATAGGCACAGAGGTGGAGAAGTTGTTGTCGCCGCATACGTAAGAAAAAACATTCCTTTTGTCGTTTGGTAAAAGCGCTTCGTATAAAAAGATTCCTCTTGAATAAAATTAAAAGTCAAAGGGGTTTATACACCGTATAAATGAATGGTGTGTATAAAACCAAATATGTCTCAATGAAAGGAGATTGAGACGAAGTCCTTAAAAAGTTCATTTTTAAAATAAAATAGATCTATTATGTGTATTCACTATAAGTACACATAAATAATGTACAAATACAAGATAGGACATAATAATATCATGACATAATTTGAATGTAGGAGATTAACCCAAAGAATGGAAATTGGGTTAAGAAATTCCCTTACCTCGTGTCCGAATTCACTCGACCGTTCTTTGATCTCCTGAATAATAAACTAGAGTTAATCTCTACCTTCTTAAGAACCTTTTTCAAGTTCATTATTCCTTTTATATCACTTATTACCATGTCATGAACATTATGTAATTATTTATGTTAATAACGGTCATTTTGACGATCTTAGGTACTTGAGTCAAAAATAAACTTCTTATAATTACATTTTGTTCATGTGTTAATATATCTATGATATCCATAATTATATTCATGATTTATATATCATATACATCATATATATCCAGAATATACATTCATTTATAATATTACATAACATTTAGAGGTAAGAAATGAAATGCACCGTTCATGGAGACGGTAAGTCGTACGTACGCATGAATGCTACTTTCATTTCTATTTCGTATTTAATGGAATGAAATCATAATGATATAAATTTATAATATAATTCCAGTATAATTTAGTGTATAATACCATTTACTCCATCCTTTATACATCCCATATATGGTATTAATGATTCAAATCACTTTGAGGGGGCGCTAGTCCGCACTTCCTAAAATGAAAATATCGTGTTTACCCATAATGGAAACCATAAAGGTATACCATAAATGAAAAATAAAAAATCATAAGGAAAACAAAAATATAATAATATATATCATATATAAAAATAGTGTCATCATAATGGCCACCATTAGAGGTGTTATATGAGTGTTGAACAATCATCGTTTCGTGAGGCAAAAATTCACCATCCACAGAAACAGTATGTTCTTTAACCATTAGATGTAGGTGTGTGTAAGTGTATCTATAATCCTTCTTATAACAACATCCTAGTTTATTTAGGATACTGGTGTTGTTACAAAATAAATGAATAAAAAGTGTTTAGGGGGTTGGAGAAGAAAAATAAAATAAAAGAACACAAGAGAAGACATTACCTTAAAATCGGGTAACTATTTTTGATTTGAGCCAAAGGCTTCCTTGGGAAGAGTTCTTCCCAATGTGAGGCTTCTAGTAGTAAGAGGGAGAAGTTGGGAGAGTATTTGGGCAGAGTTTGGTGGAGCCAAATGGATTGAAAGTGTGAATGAGGTGGTAGAGGTGGGGGCCTTTTATAAGAGGAGAGGAGGGGCACTCTTGGAAAGTAAAGAAAAGTCACTTTATTTTAAAATGGTTTTCGCATTTAAGAGGTCCCAAATTGATATAATTCTAGGATAAGGTGGTAAGGGTTCGAAATCCACTCATCCAATAGGTTTTGGACATGTTTAGGTCTTAGATATTACATTATGTTTCCATTTTATTTAAATCGTTAAATAATGAGGTCATCGCTGCATCATCATGATGTCATAAATAATTTAATTTATTTAATGTCTAAAAATTATAAAAAAATACTATGATGTAGGAAATATTTTTAGCTTTCCAATGACTATTTATAGTTAAAAATATGACTTGTATAACCCCATGTAAATTTTTTTTAATAAAACATTTCATGTTTGTGTCATTTTTTTACTTTAACATTAAATAAAAGGTATTTATGTCATTTTCCAATTAAAGTGGCTCCATGGGGTCCCCAAGTTGACCCATGGATTGTCTTGGTCGGCCATGGCACATCTAATCAGGGTAGGACATGTGTCAATCTCATCTCATATTATTAAAACATTATTTTTACCTTAAACTACACTAATTACCTCTAATGGCGATTAAGAACTTAAAAGTTACTATTCACCAAAAATTATTTTAATCTCATTGAACCACATTTTACTTCTTAATGACAACCATGTAAGTCATATTTTTGAAATTCAAAACACAGAAGTGGTAAAATTTCATTTAAACGAAAAATCAGTTTTTATAAGTACCACTTAGTGGTTTCACTATTCATCAAAAATTGAAGTTTTTCCGAAAAATCCCAAAAATTCACCCTAAGCTATATTTGATATTCCAATTTCAAAAATTATGTCTATTTTAGAAAATTCCAAACATATAAGTTTCATTAGTTAATTTTATAATTAATTCTCGCTTTCACAACAAATATCGTGTTTTTAAGAAACAATTTATATCAAAAGATTGACAATTGTTTATGTCCAATTTTAAAGTGAAATTAATTATAACGACCACCATTGGATAAAATAGTAAAAATATATTCTAATTATACTTTAAAACCACTAAATACTATAATTTTTCACTATAAAATACTTTGATTAAAAAAGTTGTTTTTAAGTATTTTTCACTATTCATAAAAATTGGATGTTCTCAGAAAATTACAAAAAATTCAACTTTGGATAATTTCGATATTAAGAATACAAAAATGAAGTCCATTTTGAAATATAAAATTTCTATAATTTTAAAAAGTGGGTATTACTATTCATAACGACTACTTTGATTAGTCGCGGTGTGTTAGAACTCGAAGTTGCGTACAATGCAAGCTATTGCATTATTGAATGAGAAGTGTATCGTGGAAGATCGGGGTGTTAAATTCTTCAATGGTGAGACATTTCTATACATATCCAAATTTTCACTGAAAATTCGTATAATATAGCATATTATAATCATCGTGGAACTCATTAATAACATAAAAACATGAATTTTTATCATTATAATTGTTGTCATTTTGTATCATTGACGTGACATATTTATTATTAAATGAGAAAGTGTATAACTATATTTTAAAAATTGAATTTATTTATTTTTTTAGATAACATTACCCTAAATATTTTAATTTTTTTATTAAATGAATATTATTATTTGTAAAAGATCATGATTTAGAGTGTTGTTTTTTTAAAATGATGATAGAAATGAATTATGAGTCTTTTTAAATAAATAATTGAAAAAATATAACTTTAAATTCTGTTTGATCAATTCCTAAAATAAATCTTTAATTTAAAGGTAATAAATGGGATTTTACCCCTAGTATAAAAAATGAACCCCAAACTCAATAGTTTATATTTATGTTTTCATTTCTGGTTCATGTTTAGGTAAACACAGAAAGCTCATAGAGTATTTTTGGTATTAAGGTTGAATGATATCTTCTAGTGTCACATGGAGGTCAATTTTAGTTTTATATATAATTGTATTATTTTTTATCATTAATTATTACCCTGTTGTATTGCTATATTCCTATATTTTATGATTTATATTTTTTGAAGAAACTAATATACTAATATTAAATTAGATAACTAATCATTATTTTTCAAAAACAAATTACAGTACTCTAGTACACTGGTAACCAATTCAATAATGACATAGATTGAAATGAATTTCCAATCCCATTGGGATAATGACTAGTTTATGGGGATCCAAAATGTTTCCAACATAAATATTACCACAAATAATGAAAATAATATATAACAATTGATGATAAATAAGTGAACATGAAGTATTCAAAACAATCCTCAATGAGAAGAAAATAAAAATAGGATCGATAAAGAAACCAAAATGGTACATCATCCAATAAATGAAAAAACATTATTTAATACAATATCACAATATCATTGTATAATTATTTGATCACAACTCCTCTGGTCACTGTCATCACACATGGTCATTCAAGTCAATCACACTGGCCACCTCCAATGGTATTTTCCCGATTCCAAAACATATCACAACATTGTCAAATATTATTTATGGTAATGTTAGGGTGTGAGAAGAAATATCAATAGATTTTATCACTAAATGATTTGTATGAAATCCGAAAACAAACATACCATATTTTCTACAACTAAACTAAAAAAAGAATTCTAAATCATTTAACATTTTATGTCAAACAACAATTCAAATCAAGTGTATGAAAATTATATAAAAAATACTCGTAGAAGAAAATTTGAATAAAACTATATGAAATAAAAAAATCACTCTAATAAGTAATCAACTATAATTATCAAATTAAAAAAATGAACCATGATATTTTGACCAAAAGTTCATTAATTTTTATATTTGGGTTCCTCACACTAGTCATTCAATTCATAACAGGTCAGTGATTGCACCCACAATAAATTCATAGTCCATCGACATGAAATATGTCAATACACTATATGGGAAAAAAAATTCATTTTTGGTTTTGATATATTATTACTAAAGAAAATATATAATAAAGTTCATAGTCCAAGTGTTCATTTCTTAGTCACCCACTATCTACTCAAGATCACATGTTCATCAAATACATAAAATCAGTTAATAGTGGAATATTGATTCATTTCAATTGAATTCATACTTCAATGTCCAAATTACCAATTTTATGTATCAAAATGAATTTTCAAACTGGAAAAAATAATTGGTTTTCATCCAATTAATTCCATGAAAATACATCTTTCATTTAAGGACATTTGACTCAAGAATCAATATCGAATCATTTAATCAAATAACTTTTCATTTCAGGAAATATTTTCTAAAAATCTAAAACATATTTTACATGCCATTAAAAAATTTGTTACTATATAATAACATGATGACATTTTTAAATAAATAATATATTAATCATAAATGAAGATCTATAAATCAGTTAAAATTTAAATTAAAATCTAGGAAGTAATAGAGTTTTCAAGTGTTGTGAAAAAAAACCATAGAACCAACAACCTAAATTCAATATAACTTATGAAACCCCACATGTGATCTGCTATGAAAAAGTATAAGGCTTGGATGATCAACATATAGACATTGTTCCATAAAAAATTATTGATCTATATTCAAGAAAAAAATCAGTATTTATCACTAAAAAAGAAGGAGAAAATTGATGACATAATATTTCCACATGAAAGTGATTAAACTTGTAAGATGTGATCCAAAGCATCTAATGAGACATTGATATATGAGTAAAGGGGGTTTGATGATCCAAATTCTTCCCAAGAGAGACTCTAATAACAAGTGGATTATTATAGGTTCTAATTGAAGGATATAATTATTTTATTTCGGTTATCAGAACATCGGTTAAAAATTACTGAGAATTAAATCCCCATCATATGATTTAATGAGGTAAGATTCATAGTTTTTACCAATCATGCATATAAATGTATTATCTTACTAAAATTATGGAGGATGTTTCAAGAGACAACCCCAACATTTGGAAAAATGTGAACCAATAATGTTCTCCCACATGGGATAATATAAAAAATGTTTGTTGTTTAGCCACAAGGTTTGTAAAACTCTGTTCCAACTTTGTTATCACCACTTTCCAATGCAGCATTATTTTTGGGGAGTCATCTTAGATTAAACTAAATTTCCACACCCTTTAAAAAATCAATACATGGAAGATTGTTCCCTAGGATTAGTAACATGGTTTTCCCTAATAACATTACAACCATTCATTGGCCTAGATACATTCAAAAAAACACCATAGATAAATTGAAATGTAATCCAAATGAATGATATTTAAAATAATGTGATAAAAATAAACTAATATTGGTTTTATGATGTTATCTTCTCCACACAATAAAATAATTCATTAAATAATAAAAATATTAGGAATTCCCCACATCAATCATACTAGTCCAATGATATTTTAGATGTTTCTTACACTCCTACTTGTCCTGTCAACTAAAACCAAGAATCCAAATAACATAATATAAGCGTGTTAAATTTCCATAAAGAACCTTAAAATTATAATTAACAGTCCATACATGATTCATGGTCATGAATATATCATGTTCTCCCTCGTGGTATTCCCTGATGATGACGTGATATATTTTAGAGATATATAATTGGAGTTGGGACGAC
The DNA here is from genome assembly GCA_963277665.1 of Viscum album. Taxonomy (NCBI): domain Eukaryota; kingdom Viridiplantae; phylum Streptophyta; class Magnoliopsida; order Santalales; family Viscaceae; genus Viscum; species Viscum album. The sequence continues at coordinate 1,226,975,749 of OY728159.1, forward strand.
TGATATATTTTTGGGTTTATTATCTTATAATATGAAAATGAAAAAAATTAAACCACTTTTCCAACAATATCAACAGATTAAATAAGACCCATTAATAATATAAATAGATTTACATATTTTATAAGAAATCATTGAACCAACCAAAGTGAAAATATAAAAACCATCGGGTCCCAAAAAAAATATAATGGGAATCAACAATTATCAGCATATTTATTATACATGATTTGAATTGTAACTATTATTTGAAGAATAAAATAAATACTTATTTTCATATCTTTGAAAAAAAATGATCCAATTCAGGAATATTAACTAATATTGGACACAAAATAGGAGATCTACATGGTCGATCATCCAAGGCCCAAAATAATTTATTTTAATTATTGAATAGAAACTCTTATAATAAGATGTTTAAACACAGTCCAAATGGTCATTACAAACTATAATGAAATAAAGATGAAATTGTTCATTAATTTGTGTTACCTAGTCTATATATCCATAAATATATGTATGATATGCCATGAACTAACTAAAATGGGCCAACACAACCTCATTAAAGCCTTTAGAAAATTAGATCTTATTTAGTGATCCTTATTAGAAAATATAGTATACGAATATACCTTATATATAATGATGTCCTTTACATATACCTTTAATATGCTCCTTACATTATGTATATCGTGGATTGGAATAATTTTATCCAGTATATTTAGTTGATTAGTCACTAAAGATATATAATTATCCACCTAAGAGGTATACAACATTGCAACCATGAAATACATCGAAATATCATCCCATTTCAATGCCATCATAAGAAGTAATTGAAGTAAACCCTAAGTATTACTGTTATGGTACTTGCCCTACTAAAATTCATAATAATGTGAAAAAATAAGCATTATCTTAACACATACTTGGAATGATCAAAATTCTCACCAAATATCGTATTATATCTTAATCATATCAGTGTTACCACCATCCAAGAACTAAAAACTCTTCATAATAAATTTTATAATTGGGAAATGTATTAAATAATACTTTTGTATGAATATTATAATCTCATAAGTTAACTCAACTTACTAATTGTGTCCCCCCAAAACGTAGAGTCCTGAATTCTCGGGATCTCATTTTGATGATTATTTTTCTAAATAACCATCTTGTGAAGAGTGGACTTCAACTATATATTTACTATAAAATTTTTAGTATTGGAATTCAGAACTATTAAATGAATATTAGAAAAGGGAGTCGTCAAATTAATCTCTTATGGTTATTTTTGTATGTCTTGGTTTGATTGATGAAATTTTTAAAGAGTCAGTAGTGAAATTCCCCATACCATGTGTGCATGAAATTTAAAAATAAAAAATATTATATGTATCCATACCACTGAATCCTATATGGATTGAAATAATTTATTGTGATGATATAATAGAAGATTATTTTTATTGGAATTAATAGTAAACCCATTTAAAAAAGTTAAAACCCGAAACTATTATGGAAATAAACTCTACATGTGGGTCCAAGACCATGTGTATGTTATTTAATCCGTTGTTTTCTAAAATGTTAAGAACCATAAACCACCATGCGATTACCCATTTAGAGAAAACTAAATTAAATTGAACTATATTCATCAAAAAAGAAGAAATATCCCTTACAAACCATATAAATAGTATAAAGTTGTGTATAATTAAATATTCACATCAATTCATCAATATATTTTTTATATTTCTTATCTAAAAATATCATTACTCTTTTCAGTGTGAGAGCGATTATCAGTGATGGAAAATATGATTAATATTTAATGAACATGTGCTACTACCATTATAATCCCTAGAATATTATAATCTATGAATAAATTTGCAGTCCTTCCAATATCATAATTTTCATAATCTTATCTAGAAAAAAGAAAATACTATTCTCTGATACAACATATACTATGAAATTCAATTATTAAATCTCGAAATTAAATTTTAAGAAATTATCATATTTTTAGTGATCTCTAAATATTTCTATTTCTACTCTCAAAAGATAAACACGATTTTACTATGTTTAATGGTAATCCAAGATGTCATCCAAAAACACGAAAATTAAAAAATTGATATAATAGTAGTTCTTCAATATAATCTACAACCCAAGAATAATTGGATAATTTGGAAGACCAAAATACATATCAATATACTCATAATTTCAATAACTTTCTGAAATGGATTTCCTTAGGAAATTAGACTCATTGATTCCCAACTGATGCTGACCAGAGAAAATGCCAATATTTGAGAACCACTTCACCCCCATTAATCTTATAAAAATATTAAATATTTATTGAAATTGAAGTTATTTATTTACTGAAACATATTTTACATCTTGTTAATCAACTCATTGCTGAAGGGTTCCATTTTTTTCTCTAAAAAAATTAGGATCCTCCAAAAGGAAACAAACTCAGGAGAATGAATCCCTCATCTAAAAGAACATCATAAAATCTATTTACCTCATTTATTTTATCTAGTGACATATGGTAAGGTAAAATTAAGATAGTATAGGTACCTAGAAATAAATTAATAGAAATATACACCACTTTTATTGATGTTATGCTAGAAAAATATCATCGTGGCATATTGGAAAGCTAGACCAACATTAGAGGAAGATCTCCATACAAATATTTATACACTAGTTTAAAGGAAAACATATATATCATCTTTCCCAACTCCATAAGTGATGGTCCATATCAATAAGGCTTATGGTCCCGTTTTCTAAGGAAAACACGACAAAGGACAAAATTTGATGTAATTGAGACCTTATAAAGGAAATAGTCAATCCAATAATTATGAGAAATCATCCAATCCAAATGAGAATGAAACACAGGGGATTAAAAACAAGAATAAAAAAATACTATATGAGGCTAATCTCTAATAATGAAAAGCAATGGCAGGGTCATTAAATACCCATTCCTATTTTTATAATAAGGGGATCATTAGTATTAATCACATAATTTCAAGGATCCACCAGAAATTATAACATATTCATAATTAATGTCGATATAACTGAATTATATTCTCTAGTGACAAATATAAAAGTTGCTGAAGAAAAATAAATTGTGATGGTACAATCATCACTACTAGACCCACATCAGTTTCATCTAGAGTTTCATTGACTATGTGATGTATCCTTATTCTAGATGAATGATGATGAATCCCCTAATATCCTAAGTCATATTCCTAAAAATTATTACCTTTTAATTCTAATAATTCCATTCTAAAATGATGGGAAGAGAACAATTCAAAAAAATCATTATATGGCACTAGAAACCTCAAAAATGATTATATGCGGTTCCTACAAACCAAACCACATCGTAATAAAAATATATCTATAATTAATTAATGTCAATGGGATTAATATTGAGATTTTATAAGGCTGATATATTTTCATTGTTACATATTCTTCACAATACTCATCATGCATTCCATTCCCTTTAATGGAACTAATAGAACTACAAGTGACAGTAACATGAATTCATATCTCACCACACTTACCATCTAGGTCAGGCTCATCATATAATTTTGTATCCAACATGTTTTGATAAGTGGTTATCTTCAATAAAAAACCTCCTATTACATGTCATAAAAAAGGAACATCTTTAACCATTGGTCCATCTTCTTCCCATTCGATTCTACTTTGGGAGAATAATGAACATGTTTCAAAAAGACGGTGGAATATCAATTCACAATTCAATTTCATTGTTGTAGGATATAAAATTTCATTGACATATCCAAAACTATCCATTATAGATATAAATACTCCATGAAATGATTCGTAAAGTCATCCCTGTTTAATGATTTGTATTTCCTCATTGTAACCTGAATATACATCCTCCTCCTTCTAGGAAATTAATGTATGACCACTTTACATTTCACTATTATTACATATAAATGAAAATGAACAAAAATATAATCTCAATTGATTTTTACTTATCATATACCATGTAATTATCTTTGTATCCTTGTAAAACTAGTTGTTTCTATTTAATATAGTTTCAAAAATTGTATTTTGTTTCACCCCTTTTAGGTACAACTATTGGAGATTTAATAAGAAGGAATGTGGATACCTATCCCAATGAATTGATTCCACACACTACTATCTAAGTAAGGATCTAAAAAATACATTATCCAATTATTAATTTTTCCAAATAGCTTCATCACATGTAATATTAAATAAAATTATTGGGGGAATTAAACTGAACAACGTTAAAATGAAACACAAAAAACAACATCAAGGATACTCATATCATAATCACAATCTATAGATATAATGACATCAATTTTATCAAGTATAATTTATTTTTCATTATTTTAATATAATATATTAATGATTGATGGGAGAGTATAATTATGTCAATTGAGCCCTCAAAGAAAATTTTCCAAAACACCCATGAGGGCTCATGGTTCTCTGCATTGATAAGTTTCCAGATAATCACTCATAAATTAATTATTATTTCCATAAAATATTAAATTTCATTTATTATAAAATTATAGACTAGGAAATAACATCTAGGAGAGATGTGAAACCTCGTATTTGATACAAATTGTCCATGAATCAAACTGAATAGATAAGTACACCTGTATCAGATCAAGTATTGTCATGCTGTAAAGGATGTTCCTAATTATTATAAACCACTGACTGGTGCATGAGAATCAATAAAGTTTCATGTGAAAGAATTTAACCATGAAAAAATTATTTATTATTTTGTAATAGATTTTAATAATGTGAATAGTTATAATGAAAAAAACTCAAAATGTTGAAAAAAACCAGAAGATGATAGATCATGATCAAACAAAGCTACATTTTCCAAAAAAGGATTGAATATTTATCCAGAAAAATCCATATATTCAATGTGTATTGATTGGATCACAACTCCACTAGTAACTTCCATCACCTAAGGCCCCATAATGAAGAACACATACCACCAAAAGTAGTCCCATCCGATTTCTCGAACATGAAATAACATAATCTAAAAATGAAAAAATGATAAGGTAGTATGTTTTTAAAAATATTATAGTAGGATATCAAAAAATTCACCACCTTGAATTCAATACAAAAAAACCATTTATAATTCAATGTAAATTATAATGTGGCATGTAAAATGACATCCATTGTTTTGTCAAAAAATGATTTCCAATCATGTAGATTTAATGTATTTCAAAAATAGGATGAAATTATAATTTTTAAAAATATAATCGAATGAATAAATAAATTCAATATACATGATTGTGTTGAAATCAAGAAAAACCTAAAATATATAATAATATTCCTTGAGGTTCATTTTTTCATAGATCTAGTCACCTCTCACTACACGTTCAAATAAATAATTACTCATTGTTTGATTATTTCCCTATGGATTAACCTCTTAAGATAGAATAAATCAGTACCCCATTAGGGAAATTGATTAAAATTCTCATTTTATTTGATTTATCATAATAAATCAATTTACTGGGCTTTAGTTCAAAGAATATCTATCTAATTGACATAATAACTAGAAATGATCCCATTTTCATTCAATGAATCAGTAAATCAATCACTGGAAATAATTATTTTCAATCTAATACATTATTCATAGTTATAGCTACCAATTTCATGATTTAACATGCCATTTTAGTATGAAAAATAAATCCTCAAATTTTAAGAATTCCATTACTTTAAAAATTAAATGTTTTTTATTTACTTTTTTATAAATAATCTTCATCAATTTGTTTCATAAAAAAAGTTGTTATTTCATGATAATTTTTTAAAAAAATAAACAAAATATTTTGAAATGCATAAAAAATAGTTTTATTTAAAAATTTCATGCCTTTTATAATATAAAATCAATTGTATTCAATTAAATGTCTAAAAATAAATTCAAAATTCATTTTAAATAATGAAATTAATCATTGATTTACTTATATGGAAATTTATTAAGGAACTAACAACATCAAATCACTAAAATTTCATTACCATAACAAGGGATCCACCAATGAATAAGTGAATGATTGAATGATTGAGATAGCGATATAGTTCATCAAAAAATAAATAATGATATTTATCCATAAGAAAATGAGAGTATATATCACTCATAATTATTGAGAGAAATGAAGACAAGATAATTCCAATTTATTGAAATTACACTCACCAGATGATATCCTGTTCATCAAAATACACATTCATTCATTGTGAAAGGGGGTTGGAAGATCCTTAATGCACTCTAAAGAGACTCTAAATGCTAAAGGATTATGTTATATTCGAATACGAGGCGGTTTAAATTTAACATATGTTGTTTTAATGATATAATTAAGAATTTATGGGCACTAAATTCATCGTGTGATAATTCCTTGGGTTTCCAACATAATTAGTAATAATAGTGTAATAAACCATAGTCCCTTACTACGATTCTAGGGAGTTTTTAGTTTTTTTGTTAGAATGTTTCACAAAACATATTCCAACATTTTCCTCCCACATGTGTACTAAAAAATTTAATCTTGGTTTTGCTACATAATTATGAAAACTATGTCACAATTGAATGCTCCACATTGTACCACGATGTACAATTTTTGGGGGAGGCCACATGATTTGAACTAAACATGTTCCCCCCTCCGGAACCTCAAAAGATAGTGAATTTTTTCACAATGTTATCTTCATTGATATCTATAATTTTTTGAACTCAACGATCATGCAGAAAATTATTTGAAAAAAATCTTAAATACTATGAAATGTGATCCAAACAAAAGATGATCAAACTAAGGGATAATAGTACAAAAATTAATTGTGACATGATGTTACTTTATTTCATAAAATTATATTAATGATGTTATTGATAATAATATATGTACTCTATCAACTATGGGATTAACATATAATAGTTATTATAAAAAAATTAGATCACAAGGTTTATTACACAGTATGGTATGCATGAACGATCATATAATGGACACAAAATGAATCTTATCCTCCATAATAACACATTAAAAGTATCTTGAATCATTATTATTCATAGGTTATAAAACACTGTTAATGACCCATTTATGACGATATTTATTCTAAACCACATTATCACTATAGTAATATATATGTTCTCAAATATTTTGACAAATGTTTTAGACATATCTCAAGAGATACTGATATATAGAATATGTTCTTTCCACAGATTAATTTCACTAAGAATTATATTCACAACTAGAATATTACAATGTGAAAAACTGGAAACAATTATTTATAAAAAAAGTGGTATCCACATACAATATCAAAAAATAAGAAAAGTACCCACAAATATTCTTATATAAATAATAATCATTATAATTATTTATGAAACCAAGCATTTTTATTTCATAAATAAACTATTGTTCAAAATTAGGATATGCTTGATTGAATTTATAAATGGAAACTAGCTAATTTCACCCCATATAATACTCATTTGGAAAATCAAAGAACATTGGGATATATCATATATAATTCATTGACTAAATTACCATGAATAAAAAAAAATTTTACATCCATTTTAAATATCTCATAAAAATAATGAGATACCATAGAAAGAGATATATGAATTTTTTTATCACCATTACTAGAAAAAGTCCTATTTATAGTCAATACCATGAATTTGTTCACAACTCTTTACCATAGTGATAGATTTATTGGTAGAAAAAATATAATTAATTTATGTTTTCTTATGGGAAACCAACTTTCATTCTATATTTCATACCATTTCAGGTGATTCCAAAAACATTTAAACATGATTAGTGATTAAGGAGTCTATTTCTAATTCAAGTAATTTTATCTACTTATCAAAATTTTATATCTGTATGGCCTCATGGGAGGTAGTTTGTTTATCATTTCTGATCATTACTAAAGTATCAATTTCCATAATTAATCTGTTTCTCTTACGCCCTTGATGAATTCTAACAAACCATTACAGTTGTTTTTTTACACGAAAATGATCATCTTGCACAATGCATTATAGGACTGACATGGAAATTATCTCAAGAAGACTACCTATAAATTGGTGTTGAACATATCGATGTAAAAAATTCAATATATTGACTGGTCTATTAACATGATCCTTTTTTAGTTAAACATTATTCTGATATGAAATCACATTTTATACTTTTTGTTTATAAAATATATACCATTTTTTCAATTGGAAATCCAATAATTACATACATTTCTGCCAAATTTTCATACATGTTTATCAAATTACCAGATCATACAAAGATATATATTCTTACATTTCATAGCGTAAATATTATATGTTTTGATTATAAATACATTATATGGATCCTGATTGAGTTTTAATGTTGTAGAGTTAAGAGCATATCCAAAAAAAGAAATTTGAGGGTCATAATAACTCACCATTGATCAAAACATATATAAAAATGTTTTATTCATCCTCCTAGAAAGAGCATTTAATTATTTAGATATAAGGGGAATGATATGTGAAATAGTTCCATAACCTCTCATATGATAAGTAAATAATAGGAAAATGTATTCACCGCCATAATGAAATTAGATAGTCTATATAATTTTTATAATTTTAATTTTTAGTATTTTTTCTTAAATTGTGTAAACATTTAAATGGTCTCATACATTCATCCCATTGTAAGAACATGAAAATTAATAAATAATGTAATTAAAAATTTTAAAAAATACATAATCACACAAAATTATGGATTTATCATTAGTACATATACATCACAATTCATTAGATCCAATAGTTTACTATCACTTCCATATTTTCAACTAAATAGTGCTCTAGTAATTTTGAAAATGCATCATGTTTATGAATTGATTCATAACCATATAAATTAAAAAATAAATCTTTATATATTAGTTGATATCATGTATCATTTTTATATAAAAGGATACATGGTATATGAATTTAAAATCAACCTAGAAATTTATATTATGATTTTGATAAACCCTGATTTCCATATTTTGAAAGCATAAACAATTACCATATTCCTGATTTGATTAAATACATTAATTATACATAGATAAAAAACCATGTTCATAGTAATCTATAAAATACCAACTTTTCTAATAATTATATACACATAATATTTTTTATAGTGGGAACATAATAATAGTCTAACACATCCAATACTAATCATCTAGGTTGGTATAGATCATATGTCAAAATTAATAATATTGAAATAATTTTTTCGATTTACTAAATATATATAGAATAAATAATTCAAAAAAAATATATTATCTTTGATTATGTGTTTTTCAACAAAAATTTGTGATTCAAGCCCAATATATAATACTAATGATTTAGTGTTATATATATTAAATTCTATAAAATTATAATTAAAATGATCAAAAATTTATGATTGAGATCAGTTCAAAATCATTGATAAAAATTTATTACAGTACTATAGGTCATATAAATATTAGACCTGAAAATGATAAAAATGATTCTTGTAATAATTTACAACAACGATATTCATATGTGTGGGAATCATGTTTTATATATTTTAGGAAATAAAATATAATGAATATAGTCCCACTTAAAATTATGACTACTGACATCAAATTCATGTAGTGGGCCATAATAAATAATGCATTAAAAAGGTCCCCAATTTTTGTGTGAACTAAATATCTTTACTTATTTAGGTAGGCTGGAAGGCTAATCATATCACTTGTGAGTATTTTTTTTTCTCAATGGGTTTTTATTATAAATTTATCATTCATTTTGATCTGTTTGTTATCATTTAATACATCCATAACTATTTCATAATGAACCTGAATAAATTTTACTAAGATAAAATATTATTAGATCTAATATACAATAACACATTTGATAATGAAATATGTAATATCTTCAAAAACAATACCATAGGAATAAAACCATAAGTAAATATAAGGCCACAGTCATAAAATCATTATCCTCATGTATTTCATTAAATAAAATACCTCAAATTAAAACAATGAAATGATATGAATTTGTTATAAATATCATAATCATTGTGATAATGAAATAATTGAATTAGTGGAATGATTTTATAGATATATGATATCATATATATTGGAATATATTATGACCATTATACATTTTATTTGGACCTAAACCCATTGGATATAAAGCCATTGGAAATATATATTCATTGGATATATGGTTGATTGATATAAATATGTCTAATAGGTTACATTAATTTGTTTAATTTTTTGTAACAAATTATAAATAATATAATGAATAATATTTGAAATAATTAAATAAATCTTAATTAGAAAATATGTTAAAATAATTTTATTTTATACGTTATATGTTATGTTTAATGTATATTCTTTTGTGTCTAAAGAAATATTCTAATATCGATGAATTAATAAAAATAAGGGTCTTGGGGTAAAATAGTGGGATGTGATCTTAATTTTTTTAATATTCAAAGGGAGAAATTTTGATTACATTTCTATTATTTTTGGTTGTTTTCATTTAAAATTTAAATTTCAAACTATTAAATAGTGACTTTAATAAATTTTATTTTACATATATAGTAATATAACATAATTTTCTAACAAATTTTATTTATTAATTTGAAAAAAGCTATTTTTGGTTGAAATATATTTTTTTATAGATATATTATTAATTATTATAAATTTTATTAATTTAATAAAATTTCTATATCCATTATAAATTTGAATAATGGAAATCGGTTTCATATTATAAATCAAAATTTCTATAATAGTTACTTTGTAAATTTTATTTTTTCTTTTTAAAAATAAATTATTAATGTGAAATATAAGCAGCTAAGGTAAAAAGATTAAATAAAAGACAAGGTTATAAAACATTATATAAAATTATCATTATGTAAATTATTGAGTGAATAATCAATCTGGTATCATCATTTAAATATGATTTCTTTTTTCCCACATTCCTTCTTAATGTTAGATCCTAATACATTTAGTTATAGGTATTTGAGAAAATTTCTCATACTGTAACCTTTAAAAGATCCCTCTTATACACATTTCAAACCACCTCATTACTTATAATATTTTTTGGAATCCCTATACAAAATATCTCCCTCGCAAGGATCTATCACATTTGGGAACTCCTGGAATCATAATGAAATAAAAAAACCCTCATTTTCAATTATTTATTATATTGAATTATCCTTTTCATTGATTTAATCTACTAAATGTTTAAATAAATCCAATTTAATGTTTTCCAAATAGGAACTTTTCTATTGACATCAGCTATCTTTACAAAATTTCATGAATAATATTCCTATTTAATGTTCCCAATAAGAAAACATTTTACATCAATCTTATTTGATTTTTATTTTGAAGAATACTCAACATGTTTTAATTATTTTATAATTTAATTTATATTCCAATTTCCATAAGACATTTTCTCTTTTCAAATAAAATATTTTAAATTTAAATTATATTTCTACTTATTTTTTAAAAAAACATTTAAATATTATTATAAAATTTTAATTTTATTATATTAATATACATAGTGGATTCTAATCTTTACATGGGATATACTCTAATGATAACACAAAACTACATACATTAGATTCCATATAATTATGTAATGTGTATGTTTTTATGTAACCCTTTTCCATCCATTGAGATAATTATTACGAAAAGGAAATATGATTGTTTTGATGTTTTTTCAATATATATATATAAATATATATAAAATTTTCATTATGTCATGGGTGGATCAAAAACCTTATTTTCCCCAAAAATATGTTGTAATTACTTATTTCTTAAGAGACAGAAAGACTATGATTGGGGAGTAGACATAATACAAAAAAACAATTTAATGGTGAGTGAGCTTGTAAAAATCATTATACATATACTCCTTGATCTATTCCTTAAAAATAAATATTAAATTTGTATATTTTCTATAGATAAAATTTAATTAATTTTTTCAATCCAAAACAATCAAACCACATAAATAAATATTAGATTACATACATACATTCATACATTTTAGGTTTATAGTTTTATATAATATGGAAAAACAGATAACATCTTGTGTTTATAAACAACAGGTTCATAAATATAAACATCATATATAATTATATGTATATTTTCAAATTATATATTAAGTCATAAATATATCTAATAAAATTATTCACATATAATACCATTCTAATAGAAACACCTTTATCCTCATTCATCTTAACCTGGGGAAAATGAAACATAAGAATGGTGAGGAAAAATGCATACTAAGGGTGAATATAATAATAAAAAATTGAATGTCAATATTAATATGATTATAATTGTATGATGAGAAAATCATTGAGTATGATCATTATATAATGGAATCCATACACACCAATACCGAAAATTCCAATCTAGGAAGGTATTTTTAAAAAAGGAAAGAGTCATTGGAATTAATAATCATGATCCATGTGATGTTAATCTTGATCAATGTAATAATTAAAACCTCATAATAAGATAAAAAAATTATCTCGGAACATTGGGATATAATCATCATTGGACCCCTATAGAAACATTAAAATTAGAATAACCATATGGACAACTATTAGTATAATTCTCTATACAATATAATAATTACCCAATTCATTGCAGTGTTACCTCTATTATCCAATAAAATAAGCTATATTAGGCTCACAAAAGATGAATAATGGGGTTGAACCATTTATATATCAATATAAGTCCCACACATGATATATAATGTGGACCAACAATTTCTATGAATTTCCATGGACCAAATCATGAATAAAACCTTGAAAGAATCCATTATACTAGTGTAAACAACATTTTCATATATAAAATTATAATTTACATTAAACCCACATTTCAAAATGTAAGTTACATTGAACAATGAAATTATGGTTTTATCATGAAAACATAAAATATTCTAAGGGAATATAAACATAAAATACTGAATATGGTAGTGGGATAAATTATTATATATGTATATATTAAATTATAATATTTCTGTCATAACATTATTTGCTCATAGAAATGAGACAAGTTTCAGTAAATTCTATTTTAAATAATTATAATCCTTATGAATAAATGCCATGGGAGTAACCATACAAATTATATAGTGGATCATATTTAATAACAAGGCTTTTTATTTATGATAAATAAAAATTCCATAAAAACATCATTATTTCCATTTCCTATGTAAAATATATATTTCATATTGAATTTTATTTTAAAATAAAAAATAAATAATTATTCTATGAGTTATTTCATTGAAAATTTACCTATATATAAAAAAATGAATGTTCTATATAAATAATGGTCAAGATGATTGTAAAATCCATTCATGTTTTACATGTTCAATGAAAAGATTCCATTCAATCAATTTCATAACTAGAATCTAATGCTACCAATTTGGATACTAAATGAATTTTCCTATTCAGGGCATTTAAATTTTAGTAAGGTGATCATGTAAAATATAATTATAAAATGATTAATATTTTTCAATGTTATTTTTTGGAAACAGTTTTGGAAAACATTGATGTTTAGAACCAACCCAGATTCTCCAATCTGCTAATACCTAATCCATTTCTCACATATCTCGTTGGGAATTCCAAATCCCAATGTGTTGTATACTAGGAATTATATCACATATATATTCTTTATGAATTATTTATCCATAAAATTAGAGGATTATAATAAAAGACATCAATATGTGAACCCACCATGGGGAGGAATACTATATTAAACTAGTAAAAACAATACCCAAATAGTACATCACCAAAATACATAACATTGGAAACTGAGAATATAAAAAAACATGTAATATGAGGATCATATCTCTTCTAGTCATCTTTATCACTCTTAGTCCCATAAATCAATTACACATTACTAACCCATATCCTGCTTTCCCTTTTCCTATACTAGACATATGATAATCCAAAAACTCCAAAATTAAATGGTTGAGTGTGAACTAAACATCACTATATAGTCACAACATGTGTTCTATAACCAATTCATAAAAAATTAAATATTATATTATTTCAATTCATATAAAACAATGATATCATTTACATATTTTCAATAAGAAATACATTCATCATCAAATATATCATATATGTTTGAAAAAAGGATTACATGAATATTATATATTAACCATTTATATTATGTATTTCGAGTGAATAAAATAATCCAATAATTAGTGGAATGTATTCATCTTATCAAATATCATATAAACCCATGTAATAATCCATACGACACACTATATTTTAGAAATATTATCCTAATACTACACAAAATTTTATCTCATATCAATGTATGCACACATCCATCAGGATTGGTCGTTGAGACACAACTCACCATTGGTTAAATCATTCTATAATAAATTTATGTTAGAGTCTTTATGGTCAGAACATTTCTAGGAGATTATAGCTAATCATGCTAGTCCTGATTACATAATAACCACCATGGTCCACAGGAGATTCAATTAACAAGTAAATAAATCAAGGAAAAATATACAATTTCAAATTTAATTGAACAAAATTTCACAATTACAAAATTCAACATGATTTTCTAATTTTGGAAACCAAATTATACGATTTCATCAATTCATAACCATTATACTAATCATTTAATTTAATCCATTTATTTAAAGGTTTAACATCAAAAAAATGTTCCTATAAATTTTAAAATCAAGCCACATAGTTTTCACAAATCTACTAAAAAGGTATATTCCATTTAAATTGGAAAATTTATTGAATCATCCAAGACAATTGAGAAATTGAACACCAATCATCTCAAATTTTGGTTTTCAAATCTTTTAATAACTAATCTAAAATTAATTATGATAATCAAGGAGTCAATTATAATTAAAATTCATAGGGAACCACATAATTTTAATCTACAACAAAATAAATACCTAGTTTATTAATCTCTAGAGAATAAAAAAGAGAAAATTTCAATAACCAAATTGTAGATCCAAGTTTCGTAAGCTCGTTTTCTCATTCAATTGAAAAACTTGAGATTGTATAGTTGTTAAAAAATAGTAGTGGAGATAATGCTAAATACATAGGGCAGAAACTCACTAGAGATCAAATGAAAAACTGAGACATTTTGAAGTGGGGTAGTCACATAAAAATCACCTATATTATCTATAGGGTTTTAAGGAAGAGGATACTTGAAAAAAGAACTATCTGGATGTTGTATTGCATAAACACTCACTTTGCATGGGAAATTCACATTTTGATTCGTCAACTAATGATGTGATTATCAAAAGTGTCATATAAACTAGAAACGGTAGCCCCGTAGGTGAAATTTTTGTATAGTGAACATTTAATTTCCTTAAAACAACTCATGTATTGAACATTATTCATTTCATAAAACCGAATCATTGATTCAACTATGAAAAGGATTCTGGTTATGAATTAGGTTCAAAACATGAATCTATCCAACATAATTCACCCAAATAGTTCACAGAAGATACTTAGTAATGGACTCTAACATAACCAAAAACCATATAACAACATCTAAATCCATTTTCGAATTTCCACCTAGACTCCATTAATATTAAAAAATACATCCACAACCCCTATATCAAATCATGTGTCAATAAATACCTGAAAGAGAACAATAGGGTGTCACATCCTCAATAAAATAAACACTTTATATCACCTGAAATCATATAAATAAGTTCCCACATCATTAATATGAGGAAGCTACTATCTCATTAGTTCCCCACAGTCTCACATCCCAAGTGTGTCAAAACAATTATGTGATTACCCAAGAATAAAAGATATCAACATCCCTTAAATAACCACTTCCTCTTAGTAAAAAATAAAGTCTAGATATCCATTCTAAGATAAATCTATTTCAACATAGATAACATCATAGGTAAGTACTTGAGAAGGGTTTGAAAGATATGTCATGATATTTTATAATTTTTTTTCTGGATCGAAATCAACTTCAAAATAAGAGAAAAAAAGTATTCCACTATCACCACCTTCTCAACACTCTAAAATGTGTCCAAAAACCTCAAAATATTCATTCAATATTTTACATTATGTTAGTGATAAATCTAATAAAATACCTTAAAACCCCATTTTCAAAAATAGAAAACTCCACTTGTCATTATTGATGATCATTTTATCATATATAATTCTAATATGATATCATTATTCGTTAATGAGTCATGTAAATTATTTTCATTATATTTTGGACCAAAATATATCCACCTAAAAAATATTAACTGATCTATAAACATTACAATTAAGACCTTCAAGTCCAAAAATATAACACCTATAATGGATCCATTATGATTTAGGTATATAATTATTCTTATATGAAAACTCATATATCCCTAAATAGACAAACCATGCTCTCATAATGTAATGAATTCATGTGTCTAGTATGTACTAAATAATCTATATAGCTCACACTTTATATCCATCCTTCTATAGATGATATTATATTTTCAAATGTACAAGGGATCTCATTACCTCCGAGAGCCTCTCCAAACATATGACATGAAAACGGGATCCATTTTATAGTCTATAGAATATGGAACTCCATGATGTCTAGAAATCCCTTTCACATAGAGACATCACATGTCCTTAATATTATTTATATCTCAAATATTTATAATCTAAGTGGATATTATTATACAATAGGTCAAAACCCATATAGATGTATTCTCTCAATGGATACACATAAACGAAATAAAAATTTATATATAAATCATGTCCCACTTCCATGTCACCAGTGGATGATGAAGATGTAACTTCAATGGTCATGGTGCTCATATTTATCCTTTATGAATTTATATTAACGTGATAAAAAGATACATGAACACCAAAATTTCCACAAAATATCACAGAAAATCTTGTTTTTGTTTTTGTGTGAATTTCCAAATAGGAATTATGTATTCCACCTTTCTTGGCCATTTTCATTGAGAATCATAAAACATAATTTTTTTGATGACCTATGATAAACTCCCAAGATAACAGCCTATCGTTGATTGTATCCCCACCATAAGAGAGTCTTTAATTCCAAAATATCATCACCAAAGTGTTGATCCTGAAATATAATCTTCTGAAGAGGGGAGGTCAACCATACATTCACAAAATCAACCACAGACTCATCATCCAATACTAAACAATGACAATATTCAAGGAGAGATATCTTTTTACACTATTATAAAAATTATTTCATGGAATGTGTTGGATGAATTCCAATAAAAACATTAGAAATTACATTCCCCTTTATTGTGGAGTAGTTAATATATAAAACAATATATTATAGGTACTCCATCCAATTCCACTATCAATGCTTTATATTTTATTCATAGAATACACAACTAATAATTTTTGTGAAATAATAAATGGTAAACTATTCTCTAAATATGTAATTAAAGCAAATATTATGTGCATTCATCATAGTTGTTGTTTTATGTTCGTCTGTTGGATAATTCCTCTTATCATTACTAATCTTAATAGAGCCATATGATACCATGTTATCACCGGTTATATGGATTCATCATATAATGTATTTGAATGTGTCAAAAAAATTCCTTATACCCCAACCCATGATATAATAGAGTCAAAACAAGTGAATAAGTCAAATGATTTTTCATTTCAATAATATAAATTTTAAATTTATCGTCAGAATAGAACATCAATTATTTCTAAGAGAGGGTAGTTGATGGATAATCCAACATTGATAATTATATGAGGAGTCTACGGTAGTACCATGCCAATCAAATGAGGATTGGAATCATTAAATATTATTTGGGTGATCCCATATAATACATGATTTCACCATCTCTAGACAATGTAAATACCATGTTTTCATATTGCATGTTCCATGAACACCACTTCTAAAATCCAAAAATTTCATTTTGAATGCTTCACAAAATTTCTATGATATCTTTATATTTCCAAAACTACATTCAAATTAAACCGGTTGTTATCCTTGGTCTAATAGATAACATAGATTTAATCCATAAATTAAACCATGAATGATTCAATGTAATTATGAAATGTCATATTCATCAAATAGATAAAAACTATATGAGTCTTGGTAAGAGAAAATATTATAAAATGATCATTATAATGGTGATACATATACTTGAAGGTGGGAATCATAATTTAAAAATGTTTTATATTCATATATTGATAAATATTTCAAAGATAATTGTTTAAAAACACTATTCAATATTTATATGGTTAAATAGATATAAATATGTGCCAAAAAAATATTATTTAACATGATTATAGTATGTTTCCACTAATCAAAAAATATATAAATTTTTCCACACATATACTTTTCTAATAGAACATATTCCACAAAATGTGACACACTTGGGTTAGTGAAACATTTATAGATAAAATAGTCCAATTATGTTTCAAAAACATTCTTCTCTAATGATGATACATATTATGAATTATTAGGAACAAGATAGGTACCTGGTAGAAAATGATCTGAAAACTATACAACTCTTACTAGTAATAGGTGATAGGATTCAAAATAAATGTTGGGAAACAAGAAAAAAAATGTGTGATATCATCACTCAAATATTTCCTCTCCATGTTGAAATAAAATACCAATATTGCCATTACCAATTATAGAGAAGGAGGTCAAGTCTAATCTACAATTAGTCATATTCCCCTTGAATAGTAGGGAAAACCTAATCAGGAAAATTAAATGAGGTTCCAAAAAGATAACTATCAATCAATTAATTATGATAAATCATCCAAGGCATCCAAAAAATAACATAATGTTATTTCATGTTGTGAAACAAAAATTTCAATTTTAGATCAATACATAATAAAAAGAAAACTTATAAGTAACATAAATTACCTTACACTCCATTCATTCTGAGTAATGTGGTAATATATGTCCATAAAAAAAAAATGTTTCCTAGGTTGATTTTATAAATTAATAATGTATTTCAATATATATGAGTAGGATATACTTGTTTGAAATGTTAAAGTGACTAAATTTGAATATATTGTGACTGTACCTATAACAATATATGGATATTTATCATCATTATTTGGATTCTCTTCTAAAACATGAAGAAGATTCATTATAGATACTTATGGATGGAACCCCTATGTTATTTATGAAACTGAGTAACCCATGGTAATTGTTTCTGATGATTCTCTATCATTTCATAGAGAAAAATATAAATGGAAGAACTTATATAGGTGGGATGAGTGATCATATAACTATAGATCTTTAATTTCTTAGTGAAATGATATATTTAATGTCCAACATTATCACACTATAATCAAGACATAGGGACTCTTCTAGGGACTACATAAATACTTGAAAATAAAAAAAAATATAAAACCACTACAAGAGTCACCATGTAATTTCTTTTCTCTAATAGAAATCACAACATAGCCAGTGGGAGAATAAGGAAGTCATGTCAACTCTCACAATACCATATTGTTTATCCTCAACCGTAAATGATATATATATATATATATATATATATATATATATATATATATATATATTAAATTTTCATAATAATTTAGATTAAACCATAAATCCTACGATTTTATATCAGGTCATAGATTTATCTCAAACCATTGAGCCCCTATCTTTTTGTTAGATAGAACCTTTGGAAGAAACTAAACAAGCACAAAAAATGGTTTACATACAACATCACAATAGTCTCACTCTATTAAAGGATGAGAAACTCCATTTTCATTACTCATAACATATATTGTAGATAATATTGATTGCTGATGATAAAAATACTTTTGTTCCACTTTAAACCATCATGCTTATTATTCATCACCATCAGGATACCACGATAAGATGTGACACCCCTCAATCTTAAAGGTAGTTAATTCCACATTTATATTGTTATTGTTCCAAAGAACTAAAAAATAAGATCAATATTTTCATCAAATCTTCATCCTCTTGGGGATCTATCAATCCATGAAATGCTTTTGGTTTCAAATAATGATACCATTTAGAATAATCTCATTATTCAACCCCTCAATGTTCCACTACTATAGCCTAAATGGGAGCAGGTGTAGGTACAAGTCCCAAATCATGGACACCACACACCCCTATCTAAAAAAGTATACCAATCTATTATAGGATTATTTTTTTGTTTTCCATAAAATATTTATCTGTAATCCTATTGAAAAAAATCGTAGATTCATGATTCTAAACTAAATCAATAAACCTTACTAAAACAACCTCAGGGGTACAAAAATAAATTACTCATATGATATAAACTATAATATCAACTCTAAAAAGAATATTTAATAATTGATATTTAAAAATACAAAAATCAGAAGTATTAAAGAAATTAGATAATATTATTTATCAATAACATATTTCCTCAACTCCCATTGTAACATATGTCTCATTACGATGAGGCCTAGTCATGAAATCACTAAAAACTACCTTATATTTCCCAATATTCATACCTCATGCCTACTAGGTCAACCTAAATTCATAATGAAAAAATAGAAAGTTAAAAAACCAAACCATTAACCTTGGATACAAGTATGTCACAAAATAACAAGGAATAGATGATATGACAATACTTGAGCAGGTCCTGACATAGATCGAATGGAATTTCAAATCCCCACAGACTAAAGACTAGAACAAGGATTCAAATCTAGATCATGTAGGAATGGTTATTTCCTAAAAAAGTTATATATAATAGAACTATTTTTATTTTAACTCTCATCAAAATGGATACACCAAAATCCAATATGGAAATCAATACCAAAATAGTACATCATACAAAGATACATAATAACTTAAATTAATTTTTTGAGAACCCACACAACCAGTGGGTCCCATAAGGTAGGTTACCATTTGTTGGGTCTTGATTATGATAATATACAAACACCCGAAGGAAATGGTCAGTTGTAATATAAAAAACCTAACATAGTGTCAATTGGTGATAAATAATCAACTCCAAATAAATTGAACCAACTATGGAATAAATTGTTATAAAATAAATAAGAGACTGACAATGTAGTATTTCTAAAAAATAATTTTATAATAAAAAAATTGATGATATTTCAAAAGTGTCTTAAATTAATATTTTATATAACACATTTAAATAAAAAAGATGGAGGTAAATAAATTGTTTAATAATTAATTGGATTTAAAAATAAAATCAATCAACTCATAACACCATGTAGTAATCCTCAACATACTTTAATTTTTGATAATATCATCCTTAAATTACCTAAACAGTGATCTGACCTCAATGTGTGAACTTGTCACTTAGTTTAGGATGTCAAGAATAAACTCCTCGTCATGTATGTAATGATATAATTTCCTTATTTATGTGTTTTTATCATCAAACCATTGGTAGAAGGTCATTTCCTACATTCTTATCCAATTTTTCTTTTAAAAAAATGTTTTTACATGTTCTTCAGTCCATCAATTATAAATCATTATAAATAAATCATTTCAAATCAATTTAGATTCTAGCTACCCAATTTTATCTTTCCACATGACATTTTAATTTAAAAAATATATAGATATTATTCAATTTATGAATTTTTAAATCATCATTGACGTTAATCTAATAATCTCAAGTATGAACGTCAAATAATTTCATTAAATCAATTTCCATATAATTCTATTTGTTGTCTCTCAAACGGACCATAAAATTTAAATTCAAGTGACAGTTGGTTTTTTATAGTATTCATTCTCTATTTGAAATCAAACATTAATAATCTAAAATAAATGTATTTATATCATTTAAAATTTTATTTCAATTCAAATAACACAACAATTATTTCAATTATAGTGGAAAATCATATGAAACCACCTAATTTTTCTAGTGATCAAATCAACCCCTTCAATAAGAAACACCAATTAACAATGATGGTTAATATGATTGAAAATATTAATCAAGAACAAAATCATATATATATATATATATAATACAAATTCAAAAAGAAAACAAGAGATCATGCCACTATTAATCAATGGTATCATTGATAAAGAGGAAACCATATTAAGGTAAGTCACTAGAGATCTGACGCCAAACTAAGATGCCCATAAGAGAAGGAATGTCACAAACCCATATTGTGGTAGTATTAGGGGTATATGGGAAGAGGTTACATGTATAAGAATAGTGTTTTTGGTGTTATAATGTCTATATCACTCTTTATAGGGAATCCGTATCAAAAATTCCATACTAATTATGTGAATATCCTTTGGGGTAAATAATATTGAAGGAATTTCCCCAGGTTAAATATAAAGATAATTAACATTTCATGTCTTGATAAAAATTCATGGACTGGACATTATTATTATCATTAAACAATTTCATTGATTATGTTATGATATTTACTCTTTTCTCGAATTATATTCACATCATGAATCTATCATGTAAATATTTCACAACTAGATCATGTTGAAAAACAAAATAATTCACACTCAACCTAGACAAGTAGAAAACCCTCTATAACCACTGAAACACTGATACCATGAATCCATTAATTAAAAAACTTAACCAAACCTTTTATTAAAAAAATTTATAAAAAACATAAAAAGGTTCATATAGTATTTTAATGGATATGGAATTGATATATTCTTTATCTATTGAAAGAAAACATATATATAGAACATAAAAACAATCTTCACAATGTCTCTATATTCAATAAGGGGGAAAATAGAAAACAAAAATTAAAATGGAATTGATTACTATTTGAGGACAAAGGAGATATTTTTCTTAAAAATAATAGTATATGTCTTCAACAAAGTATCCTTGAACATAAATAATATAGAAAAAAATATTTTAATCTAAAGCTCTATCCACTTTGGGAAAAATTTATTCACAATTCCGCTAAAATAATAAAAAATTATGGAACATAAAATATCATTAAAATATGAGGATTCAAGAAATGACATGTTAATGGGGAAGTATATACAGGTTATAAAATAATATATTATCATATAATATATAGTAGTCCTAAATAAAGAGAATATGAGATGATTTACCCATACAAAAATTTTATAATATAAATGAGGAATCATTAATGGTGATATTAATGGTAACAAATGTAAATCCACATAAAAATTTAGATACTGAAAAAATATATTATGAAATCAATTCCCATATAATCATGTCTTAATAATAAAAATTAATAAGAGTTATAACATAACAAAAAAAAATTAGTTAAGAAAAACTTGGTAACATTCATGTTAAATTTAATTGGACAATGTAATAAAAATTTCAAATTAATATATCATTAATTATGAACCATTCATTTTAACACACCACCCCTTCCTCATTGGATTGAGAAGGTGGTGAGATGTTATATGGCATCTGGTGATGTTCCCAAGGCACCAAAGGATAAAATAAATGCAGAGGGACTCATGAACAATTAAGGAATAAAATTACCTTAGAGATAATCAACCCTACTATATAATTCATAAACAACCACAAATACATGATTCCTATAAAAATGTACACCCCAACTAGATAATGACATGAAACAACTGAACTATTCCACATCTCTTTCCCATAAACCCAATACTACAACCCACAAAATCCAAATATTACAGCACTCATAGGAAGATTGAAAAAAGACCCAAATAAAACCCTGACATGCTAGATGGATTCACACCAAGATCAATTATCTTGTAACCAAAATATAATTCAATAACCATGATGAACCACTAGAAAAATGAGATCCTTTACACTGACCCGTGTCCCAAAAATTGAAAACTACAAAAAAAGTGCCAAAGTAGTGGGTGTGTAAAAATACTCTGTAGGGCTTCCCCAAATTACATCCATATACATTCTAAAAGTATATCCACAATAGAACATTAACAAAAATAGTTTATATAAAACATAAAATAGTGCAAAAATTTCCAGGAAGCCGAGCACACCATTACGAAGCCATTTTGTCACCCAAATCCACACAATACATGGGAAGACAATAAAAATCCAATATCCATTTTACCACCACACATTACTACAAAAATTAAATCTTCCATAGAAACATGAATATTAAATAAAATTCTATAAAGTTTCCCACATTCAACATGGTGTAACAATCCGGGTGGAATATCTCGTCCAATCTCATTTCCAACTCTCCAAATTTAGTGGTTCGTCCCACCGAAATATCCTAAATGATGGAACTTATATACATTATCCATCACTTTTTTATAATGTTACTCATCACCCACATCTCAATTGAGTGCTCCAGGGTCTTACTTTTAGGTATGAATCTTGATTTCGGGTGTTTTTGAGAAAAAGTGTTGAATTTGGAAAACATTTAAGTACATTCTGTGTACTCGGTTATTATGGGTAGATGTTTACTGGTTTTTTAACGTCCAAGTACTTGGATGTGTATGGTGACCTGGAGACTTCCTAAAGAAGGGTCCTGATGAGTAATGTATAGGTAATTTACTTTAAAATAACATGTCAGGTACATATATTTTATTTGACTAATAGGACAAGGGTCACATCTAATCCCCAAAACATATTTTTCTGGTCTTCCCTCATGAAGGAGAGTCCGAAATTATTGATTCTTCTCCAAGACACCATTTCTCCATATAAGGTCTGAATCGATCTATGGTGGGTGTGTTTTTACACCCTCAGTGAGTTTTTGGTTCTTATAGAGCCAATTTTTTTTATTTTTTCTCTCTCGCGCGTTATTCATGGTTGAACGTTCTTTATGTTTTTGTAGATCTACATAGTTCTAGGAAGATTCAAGGGCTAACATTAAGTAGTGATCATCATACAACATCATGGTAGGAGTTTATTTTTTCTTTTCATTGGTTTTCTTTGATTTTATATGCCAATGTGCCGATTACCCATGTTTCTGGTATTTTGAGTTAAGGAAATTAAACCATTTTTTATCTACCATAGATTAATAATTGGTTTTTAGGATTGTTGTTTTTGTATTATGTGAAATTTCTTGTGTAAAAAGAACACCTTAGTGATTTTTCTTTTCTTGAATTTTTAGGTTCATTAGGTATTTTTTTCCTATGAGTAAGTCATTCTTTCCATTCCATGCTCTATAGGATGGAATATATTGTCTTTTGAAACTTATTAAATGCTTGTGATATGCATTGGAATTGTCTAGCCATGTATTAGTTGAGATGAATTTGGGATTCATTAGATTATATAAGAATGATTGAATTGTACGAGGCCATGAGAAGCTGGTGTTGTTAAAAAACAGGTGGAATTGACTTTGAGTGCTTCTTCAGAGTGTCTGTTATATTTCATGCTATGAGATCACAAAGGGGACTCACGGTGACTGCTCCCCCAGAGTGTCTGTAGTTTATGTTACAAGACTACAAGGAAAATATACATTTAGTTCTTTTTTATAGAGTATTAATTTATTATGGAATGACCATGGGGGGAATGGATGTTGAGTTCTTCCCTAGAGCATCTTTTCTATTACTGAATTACATGTCCAGAGGTGTTAGATTGCATGAGATACCCAGAGGGTTGATGTAAATATTGAATGTTTGTGATGTGTCTACCAAGCCAAAGCACTAGATTGGATTCCGTCATGTTATGTAGTATTTTTTGATACTTGTTATTGATACTTACATGATTAGATGTTGAACATTAGATGCTAATGAATGTAAATGGAACTGTAGGATTAGCTACGTTTCTGTAATCATAATTTCTTTGGCTGTATTTGAATTATTACCTACTATATATACAATTTGATAGTTAGGAACATATATTATGGTGGTTTCATACCGGGATTCGTCTCACTACTTATCTGGGTCATGTATTTGGACCCAATGAGATTATATGGTTGTAGGTATAGATAAGGGAACACACCCTTCGTCATAATGTACTTGATTGCAGTGAAGCTGGAGACTATGGGACCAAGCTAAGGCTTGCGATGCTGGTGGATTTTACATGTTTTATTTTTCACATAGTTTAATACTTTATTTATAGAATTTTGACTTTTTTGGATTTTTTCATAGACATATGTGACATGCATAAAATATATATATGTATTTGTGTGTGTGATTCAGTTGTTTATTTTCTTTTAGTATTCCTATGATTGCATGTCATATGGTGTTACTGTTTTCACTACTAATTATTACTTATTATTCTGTTGTGCATACTCTTCCAATGAGGGAATAGTTTCCCCACTATCACACCCAAGTAACTCACTTCTAGTTGTTATCTTCTGGAATTTGGGAAAATGTGCTTGATGTCATGTGACCAACTATATATGGGGAACCTTTCATTGGAACCTAGAACTAGGATGTTACAAAGTCATATCAGAGCGAGTTTTTTTTCTGATTGGTCTTAGTTTTTAGATCTTATATATATGGATAAGAAGGAATATGTTGTTGGTAATATGTTTTTATCAAGATTAGATTACTCGTGGACATGTAAAATCTAATTTACCTCAATTATAACAATTTTTCTAGTTTAAAAATTGTTACAGTTGATTTGATTTCATAATTGGGTTTTTCACATGATTCGGTTTGTTATGATTTATATAATTGAGGTTTTATTTCTATTTCTACCTGATATGATAAGGGTATTACATCTCACACATCATATAGGCACATGCTAGAGATCAGATGTCATGCATTTTTTCATTCCATTTAGGATGCATTAATAATTTCATGTTGTTGTGATAGATGTAGTGATAGAATAACTGCTATTTTGATAGGGTTTTGGAAAATGTAATTTTTTTTGAATGGGAACCAATCATTTATTCCTGACGTTTTTTGGGCCCTCATGGATCATAATTTGGTTGTTTCATGTGATTGATTTCAGTGTAATACTTTTTTATGTACATGAATATGATTCCATGCATTGATTCCCGGGGTGTATGGCCCCCAACATATATGAATTTGGAACATTAATGCTTCTTTCATTGTTTTTATGGGGTCTCAGAGTACTTTCTGAAGATTACTATTTAGAAAAAACTAGAATACGAGGAATGAGACAATGAATACATTCCATGTATCCTTGTATTTGGGAAGAATTATTTTTTTTCTTACATACATTCAATGTACCGTCCATACACATAATGTATCAATTTACCATGTGACCAATAGTGTTGGCAGAGTCATGGGTTGTAAAATATTTTCTTGAAAATTTTGTGTACTAAGCGTACAAGAAATGTTTTGGTGATATATGTATCCCACTATGTGACCAATGACACGGGTCGGTGAAATACTTCTTGTACATTTCTTGTGAGGAATATACATGTCGTGTAGTTTTATTCTAAGTGAATCGTGTATTTATAGACTTTTAGAAGTACTTGGATTAGAGATAACATTCATGTACCTGATATGTCTTAAGAAGAACACACTGTGAGTGTATGGGGTGTTACACGACCGAGGTTGGAATAAGTACACACCTATGAAAAGTCATAAGGGAACACGTCCTGTAAAGTGAATACACACCATGTAACATGGGATAATAAAACATGAATGCTTTTTTGTCTCTATTTATATTTTTCACTTCAAATTTGTTTTATTAATATTCTCTTGAGGTGTGCACTTAACCTTGAAAAGTCATTCCACCTAGATGTCCTCTAGTTTATTTTAGGTTCTTGACAATGATTAGTCACCAGAAATGGTAGACCACAGATTAACAGCATATCCTCTCATCATGGCCTTCATTGCACCAGTAGTAATTCTGAATAAAGGTGTTGATGCATAGTTCCAAGAAGGCTTCACGATGACGATGCAACATTCTAGGATGTACTGCATTCTTCCCCATCAATGGAAGAGTTAACATGGGTTTTTCAACATCAGCATCCTCCCACATTCACAGTGGATGAAAGACCTCATGCAATAGATTCATGTTTAGAAGTCATGATGTCTATCATCAAAAATTTGCAGACACATCTTCAGATGTGGGTGAATCTTGTGACATACATTCTTTGAGATTCCTCCAAGATTTGGTGGGATGTGATATCACAGGTGGGTAGCTATCATGTTTTGTCATGGGATGAGTCATAGTGTACCTTCAATGAATATTTCTACCTAGAGACCCTGATTACGGACCGAGCCTGAGAGTTCATGAGTTTGGATCAGGGTAATCTCTTAGTCAGGGAGTATTCTTATCCCTTCACAAAGCTGTCGAACTTCACACCCATTATGGGGGTGATGGGTTCTTTCTGGTGAGAATGTTTGAGGATGGTCTCACGTATGACCTCAGATCTTAGGTGAACAAATTTAGGTTGACTTCAGTATCATATATAGACCACCAGGAGCTGATCACTGAGAGAAACCCATGTGACTCTAGATATGTGGTCTTGGGTAGTTCAGTATCTAGATACCATACCCTTATGACTGATAGCATGAAGTTCCACTGGGAGTCTACGCGTAGAGATCCGATTGGGCTGGATTTTCCATTATGTAGCTAGGTGTTATGCTGCAAGTGCGGGAAGGGTGGACATAAGAATCCATTGTTTCATAGAGACCAAGTTGAGTTTCGATATTATGGTAAGATGAGACATCTTTAGCATTTATGCAATTCCCTCCTTTAGAAACTAGTGAGGGGGGATCCTTTTCGACTCCTCGTAACAAAGAAAGACCATTAATACCACTTCACACTAGGGGCTGGAGTTCTTCATGATGTTCAAGATGAGGACTACTTCATTACCATAGTGTTCAAACACAGGTATTTCGATATTCATAGGGTGGATTAGCTCAAGGATCTCAGATAACTTCATAGGGACGTAGGGCAGGACAGGCTTTTGTGCATGAGCAAATCCAGGAGGAGCAGGATCCCAAACCCTCTACTGTTAGAGGTGTGTTTTTGGTGGACTCAGTTTAATTTTCTACTCTTTTAGATACATGGTTTCCCATAAAATTATATATATTCTAATGTGGAGAGCCTTGGGCTCATAATGATTACATTTAGTGATATCATGAAGACGGACACTCTGTTGGAGAGTAGAATGGATAGTATACATCAGTGAAAGAAGTGACTTATAGAGATTGGTGGGTGAAACTTCTGGATGAGACCTCAATGTTTTATAGATGACATGCATTGATTTCCTTCTTTTAATGGACTGGTTAGTCTATTTCTATGCCTTTTTGGACATCTATCGATGGAGGGTGTGTTTCACGTCACGGGAGGGGATGTTTCTTCTACACAAGGGTGAATAACATGTCCAGGTGTTCAGAGATGGACCCGAGCATCATGGGGTTGAGAGGTGTTACAACCCATATTTCTAGTCTATATCTGAATGAACTGGGAATTCATAGATGGATGTTCCTCCAGTGGTCGATCATTTCATAGATTTATTTCTAGACCACATTTCTTGATTGCCTCATGAGCGAGAGGTAGAATTTTCTATTGAGCATGTTCCAGGAGAAACACTGGTGTCCATTCCTCTTTATTGGATGGCTACAATAGAGTTACAGGAGATCAAGAATAAGTTATAAGAGTTATTGGGAAAGGATTTAATCAGACCTAGTACCTATCATTATGGTTCTACTATCCTATTTGATAATAAGGTGGACAATACGCTTCGACTTTATAGGGATTATTAGAAGCTAAGTAGTTGGTGGTCAAGAACCAATGTCCCCTTCCATGGAATGATGATCTCATTGACCATCTTCGTGGAGTCCTGGTGTTCTCGAATATAGACTTGAGATCCATTTATCATTTGTTTCATGTTTGACAATCAGATATACCAATTACAGCCTTTCAGAGGTGGTAAGGTCTATACGAGTATGTGGATATGTCATTTAGTCTCACAGAAACCCCAGTAGTTTTCATGGAAGTGATGAACTGAGATTACTATCCATACATGACTTGTTTTTGGTTGTTTTCATCGATTATATCTTGGTGTACTATTACAATTGACTCTACCATGCCACCCATCTTGAGATCATTTTGATTACCGCAAGAGATCATTAGTGATTGATGTGTTGAGTAGGAGGACTCAAATACATGTTATTCAGGAGGCCTACAGTTAGTGGAATCTTATGGATCTGTTCTCTGAGATTCATTTGGATGTTCACAAAAGAAAACTATAGATGTTTCATCCTTCTATAGTTATTATCTCTACACTAATTGATTGAGTACGAATGAGGATGCTTTTATATTCTAATGTCCCATTCCTATGGTAGAGTGTTTCAATAGAAGACCCTTCCCATGGGTGTACTATAGGAGAAGATGAGATGTTGCGTTTTCATGGATGAATATGGGTGTCTACAGACATATGGGAGGAGTTGATAGAGGATTTTCATTCCTCATCATGGGTAGTTCATCATGGTGTCACCAATTTTTATCGAGATTTAGACTATTAGTATTGGTGGATAGGAATGAATAGGGGTTTTGTTGGTTTTTTTAGGATATGTTCCACCTATCAATAGGTTATGGTGGATAATCATTGACCAGCAAGGATTTTATAGATGTTACCCATTCTTTAGTGGATGTACAATGATGTCGCGA
This sequence comes from Viscum album, assembly GCA_963277665.1. Classification (NCBI taxonomy): domain Eukaryota; kingdom Viridiplantae; phylum Streptophyta; class Magnoliopsida; order Santalales; family Viscaceae; genus Viscum; species Viscum album. Next base: position 1,227,006,077 of record OY728159.1, read on the forward strand.
TGGATTTTGTGATAGGTTTATCGAGGTCACATTAAAGGAATGATGTATTTTTGGTTGTCATTGACAAACTCACAAAGTTTCACACTTCTTACTGATCAAGGATACCGTCATTATTAATGATCCTGGAAGGTTGTGCATCCGAGAGATTTTATGGTTGCACGGGTTTATGTCGTCTATCATTTCAGACAAAGATGCACGTTTTACTTCTCCTATCTCGAATGGACTACAAATGTCCTTGGGTATACTGGTACATATGAGTACAACATACCATCCTCAGACAAATGGCCAGTCAGAGAGTACAATTTAGGTTTTGGAGGACATGCTTTGGTCATGTATCCAAGATTTTGGAGGTTCTTCAGAGAAACACATACCTTCAGTTGAGTTATCCTACAACAATAGTTGTCAGGAAACTATTCAGATGACACCTTGTGAATATTTGTATGGTAGGCCATGTATATCACCCCAATTCTTGCTAGAGGTATGAGAGGGAGATATGTTGGGACCTCGTCTTGTCCAAGAGACCACAAAGTAGGTGGAGTTGATTCGAAAAAGGATGGATACAACCCAGTCAAAATAGAATACTTATGCTGATCGTCGGAGAGGACCTTTGGAGTTTGAGGTCAGAGACCAGGTTTTCATATGCATCACACCGATGTTGGGACACATGAGGATCAGGAGATAGGGAGTGCATTCACCAATATACGTTGGGCCACTCGAGGTCTTGGAAGGAGTCAGGCTAATTGATTATCGTTTTAAGTTACCTAAATGGTTTCGTTCTATGAATGATGTGTTCCACATTTCATATCTATGACATTACTTTTCATAACCATCTTTTGTTCTTCAACCAAAGGAGGTCTAGTTATAGGTGAACACATCGTTCAGGGTGCATCATATCTAGATTATGGATCAAAACATGAAGGTTCTCTGTTGCTAGTACATTCCTTTGGTACGTGTGTTGTGGCAGTATGGACGAGTGTTGGATTAGATGTGGGAGAGGCAGGCCAATGTGCGATCGTAGTGGCCAGAGCTGTTCGAGGATTTTTCTTCCGCCCCTTGCTAGGGAAATATAGAGATGTATTCTTTTAAGGGGGATATTTTAAAGAACATGGATATTTTTTTTTTCTAATATGGATATTTATTTAGGGTCTTTTTGATAAAACCTAGTGAATTTGAAAATTTTATATGTACATGTTGTGTACCCTGTAACCAAGGGTAGAAGTGTTCTAGACATGTAATGGCCATGTACACGGTCATGTAATGTAACCTGTAGACCAAATAAATTGGGGCCTGGTTGAGGCATGTATGCTGCGTGTACGTTAGATGAAAACACAGTGTACTTTGTCTTTTATTTGAAAAATCGGAACTAGGACACGCCTAATCCCCTGAAACGTCTTCATCTAGACTTGAATCACAATGGATTATTTGGAATCACCAATTATTCTACAAGATACCATTCCTCCATAAAATGTCTGATTCAATCTAAAATGGGAGTGTTGGACCCCTCAGTGAGTTCTTGGTTCTTATAGAGCCTATCCTCTTGATGTCTTCTCTCTCTCGATTGAATTTTTCATGGTTGATCATTTTTTACATTTTTTTATAGATATACGTCGTTCTAGGCTGATTCAAGGGAAGATGTTTGGGAGTGTTCATCATAGAATATCAAGGTAGGTGGTTTGTTTCCTTTTGTTGGTTTTTTGGAGATTATATGTCATTGTGTAGATTTCCCATGTTTCAGGTATTTTGGGTTAACGTAATTAAACCATGTTTTATCTTCCTTAAATTGATCACTAGTTTAAGGGTTTTTTTGTGGTATTATGTGAAATTTCATCTATATAAAATATTTTAGTGGTTTGTTTATCTTTATTTATTGTTTAGGGCTATTTGGTCCACATTGCTCTTTACTAAGTCCTTGATTCCATTCTTTATTCTATAGGATGGAACAAAGTGACTTTTTCTGCTTGTTAAATACTTGTTATATGAATTGAAAATGTATATCCATGTAGTAGTTGAGATGAAATTGGGATTCTTGATATCATATATTAATGATTAAATTTCATAGGTCCATGAGAACCCGATGTAGTTAGACCATAGGAGGAATTCATGTTGAGTTCTTCTCAGAGTGACTGTTATATTTCACGCTACAAGACCACATGGGGGATTCATAGTGAGTACTCCATCATAGTGCCTATATTTTATGTTACAAGAACATAGGGGGAGTTGAAGTTCAGTTCTTCCCTTGAGAGAATGTAGTTATTGTGGAAAGACCATAGGGGGAATGGATGGTGAGTGCTTCCATAGAGCTTCTTCGCCTTTAGTGAATTGCATAGACCGAGGGGATAGATTGTGTAAGCTACCCAAAGGGTTGATGAAAATATTTAATGGTTGTGATGCATCTGCAATGAAAAAGAAGAAGAATGGATTCAATCCTATTAGGTAGTCTTCTGATATACCTTCTTGTGATACTTACATGATTAAATGTTTAACATTAAATAATAATGCATGTAAATGGATACTGTAGGATTGGTTACTTTTGTGTACTCCCATTTTATTTGCAGAATTTCCATTATTACCTATTACATATACACACTCAATGTTAGGCACAAATCTTTTGGTGGATTCTGGATCGGATTCATCTCACATCCTATTTGGGTCATTCTTTTAGACCCAAACAGATTATATGGTTGCAGGTATATATAAGGAAAAGCACCCTTCATCATCAAGTACTTGATTGCGGTGGTGCTAGGGAGCATGGGACCAAGCTGAGGATTGAGAGGTTGCTAGAGCCTACTTGTTTTATTTTTTACATGGTTTAGTACTTTATTTTTAGCATTGTGACTTGTTTTTAAATTTTTCTAGACATATGTGACATGCATCATTTATTTATATATATATATATATATATATATATTTGTGATTCCATTGTTTATTTAATTTTATTCATCTATTGTTTACTTGTTATATGGTATTACTATTTCCACTACTTCTTATTTTTTGTTATTCTATTGTGCATACTCTTCCAATGAGGGAATATTTTCCCCATTATCACACCCAAGGCCCTCACTACTAGTCGGCAACCTCGGGTGTTCGAGGAAATGTGCTTGGGGCCATGTGACCAACCGAGGATGGGGTACCATTGGGCAGCACCCAGATCCATGATGTTACATTATACTTTTAGTACAACCATTAAATTCTCAAGCCAATAAAAAAGCACATCCACCTAGTAAAGCCTCAACAATATGCAACAACTATTTCACAACCAAACAATGCCTTATGAAATTAACCAATCCAATGAATAATTAAATAAAAAAACCTTTTTATTGACACCCATTTTCACAAAATATTTTCATAAGAAGAATAGTCCAACTGATTTTAATATAAATATTTTAAAATCCAACAACAACAATGAACATTTACCTAAAATCACCCATTTACAAAAAGATACAGAAAACATAAAAAAGGGAATTTTCATAAAGCATTATACTACATAATGAGATTTTTATTTCAAGAAAAAGATTTTTATTGAATTCAATGATTACATATTTAAATAATTGGACTTCAGAGAGAAGCCACCAACCTTAGTGTTTCATTGAAATTAACCTTCTCCCAACCACACGACAAATCTGGGTGAAATCTCTACCAAATCCACCTCATATCCATTTTACTAAAATCAACCATCTTTATTATAATCATTTCAGGTAACCAAAAAATTATATATACATGAAATGAGTGTTGGTCTAGAAAATCGAGAGAGGTTGAGAACTAAATATAAGGAAAACAATGAAATATCCAACATATAAGGCTTTCCAAAAGGTAATCGCATTAACTGCACCTTGAAAACCATCGAAATCGCAGACAAAATTAATGGGATATCCCCAACAACACTAGAGAAAAATAAATCGTTAGTAGGGTGTATATGGTAGAATAGTGGAGGAGTTGAGGGAAAATCTTGGGTGAACCTGTATTTAAGAACCCAATTTTAATTGTCGTGTATATTTAACATATAGAGTTTGGAAAACCCTGTTCTAACAAAGAACATGCTACTGTCTCAACAGGGACTGCACATGATTAGACAACCAGTTTACAAAACAAGGGAAGCTCACTACCTAAACATTCATGGTTTCTTGGAGATCTTGCATGGTTTCACAAACCATGTTCAAACCATTATCCCTTAGAAATTCCCAATCAATTTAAAAAAATTCCCAAAATCTCTCAAAAATTACCAAACGTCATGAAAAACATAAAAATATGTCAAATAAGGTTACATACCACAATCTAGGGGTTCAATGTTCACCCCATTTTTGGACATTACATCTTCAGAATGTAGAGAACCATCGCTTTTCTGATAGATCTCGGGCCGTTGGTCAACTATCTCTTTCATCCGCTACCAAGTCTTCTCCTGAATCATACCATGTTTCCACAAAGCCCAAACTATACCAATTCATTTACCATGAAATGATTGCTCTTTCCAATCCACAATTCACATTGGCACATGTACCAAAGAAGTATTTGGCTCTAGATCAACATGATTCCAATGAATCACATGGTTATGATCTTTCTGACAGTTTTTCAATAGCGACACATGGAACACATAGTCCACCATAATAAACTGTGGTGGAATGGATAACCAATAATCCACCTCTCCATCATATTCATGTATCTCAAAATTTCCAATAATCTTATAGATATTAATCCCTACTATCAAAACAGACTATTCCTAAGATGAAGAGAGATTATAAAAACAAGTCATTGCTCATCTAGAATGAAACCAGTCTTCGATGATGATAATTATATGATTTATGATGACCCTACACCATCCCTATTATTTTCCTAATCATTATAATTTTCTCAATCATCTCTCATACAAGACATTAACCAACCGTCGAAGTCTTGCATGTTTCCACCCAATAAATTATATAGTGACATTAACACCCATAAAATACTTTTAAACGATCCATATGTATTGAGGCTTGATAAATATTATTGTAGGATAACTCCAGTAACGTCATGTGATACTCCCATGAGCTTCTAAAAACCATCACAGAATCCCATAACATATATTACAATGTTTTTATCATTCTTTTAGAGTTCCAATCCGTTTGAGTATGATACACCATGATCATTTTCAACTAAGTTCCCATGACATTATAAAGGGATTTATAAAAATGATATGTGAACCTCAGATCTATATATGATACAATTTACTATAAAACACCATGTCACTTTACAAAATCATTGATACAAATTTGGGAATTATCCTCTACCGTATGAGATTGAAAAATAGGGATGAAATGGTTTGTCTTTGTGAGACGGTCCACTATCACACATATGTCATTATGCTTTTTGACCATTCATGGAGTCCTGTAACAAAATCCATCACTACATGTTCCCACTTGTAGAATGGAATATGTAATGACTACAAAATATCTTTTGACCACCAATTCTTTTCCTTTACATACTACCAAGTCAATCATCTCGATATAAATTTTCCTACATTCTATTTCATAGAATCCCACCTAAATTTAACATTTAATGCCTCATACATTTTATGAATTAGAGGATGGGAAACCCATCTTTAATGATGATAAGCTATGAGATTTTTTTCCTGAGAAGCCACATGTACAAACATATGATTTTGAAAACACAAAAATGAAATCTCGTTCCGTTCTGATCCCTCAAGGGTCTCCCCACATGTGAGTTTCAACCACATCTCCATACAATGAGAATAATTCCCATGTGCCTCTTTAAATAAGAAAATCATGTCATGGACCAATGAACCTACAACGAAGAGCTATTTATCATCACAATCCTCACAATCCAACCACATGTCGGCTATGAACGATATCAACTGCCACTGATCTGAGGTATGTTTCACCACCCAAGCATTAGAATTCCAACTTAATGTATAATACTCTGAAATTCATTTAACTTAATTTTACATCAAGGCTGAAAAAAATTATCTTTTTTAATTATCAAGAAAATATTGAGTATATAGTATGAAACCATTAGATACATAATTATAAACAAATAATACCATAAAATGGGATAACCCAAATCAAAACTACAGGATCTTCCCCTCCCCAGCAACTTCACCATGATGACAAGCCTTCACCATCACATGGCTACTCAGCTACTGGTCTTATGTATGGTCGCATGTGCCCAGTAACAATGGAAGTGCCATACCCTCTCAATCATCCAAATCTAAATGGAATGAACTGGTGAAATAATCATTCCGTGAACGTTATCTGAAGCAGATCCTTGTAGAGTTATATTTGAATGGCACCAAAACATCACAATGTATTAAAATAAATGGTTAATCCAAATACAGATTCATCCAAAACCATCATTCCTCCAAAAACAATCAACAAACACAAAAAAAATACCCAACACCAAATATTATCAGAAGATGCTTCACTAAACAGAGTCCATCAAACTTGAATCACACACCAAAATTCTGAAACACACATAGAAACTATCATCATTAAAAAAAGAATCATGAAAACAAGCTTCAATGAGGTCAATAGGGAGAAGACGGTCCCCAAATCATCCTTACCTTTGATGTATCACCACCGCCTAACTAAATCATGCTGGAAAATAACATGAAATTTATCACAGAAACATGAAAATTGTATATCCAACCAAAAATAAAAACAGATGAAAAAACTAATAACAAAAAAACCATCACCTGAACCCCAGAAGAAATCCCAACCGCAATCCAGATCAAGATCCCTTAACCACAATCTAGAATTCCTATGGAGGACACACCCAACCACTAAACACACACATTTGGGGGTGTAGAGGAACCCTCATACCATGGATTCTACATCTTAGTCTATTGTCCAATATCACCATTCCATGGAAACCCTATCCATCGTAGATGGAAATGGGAGAGAATAGACATCCAATAGCATGAAATGATGAGATAGTTGAGCCCCAATTTCGCAAGATGCCACCATGAAAAAGGACCCACTATAATGAATATCCAATATTGTGAAAGTGATCAAAGACAATTCAGGACAAAGGAAGAAGGCTGTGATGTGAGAGAACCCTAGAGATGCAGCTCCCCTTACAGGCTCATAATATGTAATTTTATCTATTCATTAATATCATTTTCGTGTACATAATGAAATAATAAAACATCTAGAGATACTCCATCTATCACCTTTTCCTCAGGTTCAAATATTTCTGTGATAAAATATTCTCCATTCTCTTATGATCGGTAAATATATTGAATTTATCATCGAAGAGATAATGATGCCACATTTTCAAAGCACGAACCACCCCCGCCAAATCCAAATCATTGATTGGAGTGTTATTCTCATTCACCCTCCATTGTAATGTGCCATATGCAACCACATCATCCACTTGCATGAAAACACCCCCAACTCAGATCTCGGTGTGTTACAATATACACCCTACCTGTTTTCTGGTTCTAGTAGAACCATGAATGGTGCATATATTAGGGGACCCTTATTTTATTCAAAATATTTTTATCATTCATCATTCCATTGAAATATAAAATTCATCCTCCTCAAATTTTTTCATTGGTGAGGCTAATTTTCATGAACTGTCCCACAGGGCCTGTAGATGACTACCCCCAATGAGCCATCCATAGGTTATGGGTTGGGGACTTTCACTTGAAGGCTTTTACTGGATCGGGAAGGAATTTACATAGAGATATGTACACACCCAAAAAGGAAACTAAAGTAATTGTCCAACAAAATTATGGTTTGACCATGAGTGTAATGTAAAACCGCATATACAAATGTCAACTAAAAATACTGGGCCAGAATACCAACCCTAGAAACTAAAATTAAAGTAAAAAAGTTATCAAATCTTCCCTGGATCTCTACTTGGAGGGTAGTAGATGAATGTATAAAGTTGAAGAATAGGATCTCGACTGCTCCTGCCGCACAAATCTTCACCATGTCCTGGTCTTCCAATGTCTACCTCAGAGTGTCAGTAGTCTACACCAAACACACACGTACGGGCAGGATATATTCAGGGGGAAGAATAAAAACTCAGTAGGGGTCTCTGATACCCCCAAATGTATCTCAATAATGCACAAAGGAAAAAATCACAAGAACTACCAAAAAGGAAAAATCACAAGCATAGCCTAAATCATAAATCACAAAGCATAAGAGACAGCTCACTTTGATGGTATAACTTTATGGTTTTTGGGATAAGAATCATTAGTCCTAAAGACAGATCATCTTATCCATAATAACTCTATTTTTGACTCGTATAGGTCACTTTATGCTTACCCATATTGGTCACTAGATGATACCAGTATTGGTCACTGGTGCTGACCTGTATTGGTCGCTGGTGCTGATCCATATTGGTTTCTGTTGCTGACCTGTATTGGTCATTGGGACTGAACCATATTGGTCACTAGTGCTGACTTGTATTGGTCACCAGTGATGACCTGTATTGGTTGCTGGTATAGAGGTAGGGATGATTAGTTATATAGCTATGTCATCCCAATCTGGAGTTTCTGATGCTGACCCATATTGGTCTCTCTTCTTCATCAGGTCGTAGCCAACCACTAGATTCTCACACAAAGTAAGCCCGATCTTCAGAAAACTCTGCTCCTCAATCCATCAGTCCTATTTCAACTGGTGCGATGTCCCACAAAAATCTTACCCAAGGGACCACCATGTCACAGGGTCCCAACATAGTAGATGACGCATCGATCAGACGCCCGGTTTGTGATGTATTAACACTTTTGTAAAAAGGTCCCAGTTGGATTCATGTATTATCAAACCCAGGTTTCTGGTCAAACTACCGGAAAACTCAATTAGAGTATCCCCAATGGACCGCCCTGTCAAAAGGGTTCATATGCCATACACGACACATCGATCCGTTGCACGATTTCTAAGTTACACCCCTTTTCATGAAATGGGAGTGATCACATATCAGTCTTGACCGACTCAGTTAAGCCTACAGAAATATTCTAAAGGGGGCACTTCTGAAAAGGGGTCCCAATTTGACTAAAAGCGTGTCAAACAAACATCTGGTTCATTAGTTAGAGGATTTCCTTTATTCCGGGGTCAGTTGCGTCTGCGTCTGGTCCGACTCGATCAGGCCGCACCGACGGAACAGGTCTCAGGGACTACTTAACCCCACCCGTGTCCAGCCTAGTTCACTGGGTCTGGCCTATCAGGGGTGGGGTAGCTTGTTCACAGGCATGGGACATGGTTTGCCTATACAGCCAGGTGAGGTTCGGCCCACACGCATTGGCCCGCTAGGGGGGTCCAGCCTGATCTTCCTGAAGGAGGACCACCTCTCCTGCATTCCTCATGGATGCAGGGCCATTTAATTTAACTGATGGGGTGATTCCCCACCTCGTGAAACGTTCTTTCGGGTGACTGACCAGTCTCCAGATGATGCGACGCAGCGCGGGGTCACGCCAACACCTCCTACTGCGGTCCATGGGCCATATCTGATGCCGCTAGTGGCACCTGGGGGGCACTACCCTTCTCCCAAGAAACCATCTTGGGCTGGTTGCCTCTGTCAATGACGCCATTTAATGCCTCCCTACTCTCCAACCACCCGTGTTCAGTTTCTACAGGTCTCCTCCGGCCGCCACCGACACGACGCACCAGCGGTTCTTTCCGTGGGCCACAGGATGTGCTCTGGTGGTCCATTCTTTTTTCGGTCTGCACCTATGAGCCACCCAATCTACCTCCATCAAATCATAACCCTTTATGATGTGTTGTTGTCAAAATTTAGGAAAGTCATCCCTGACGGATGCAACATGAACGAAGCGGCGGATGGTCCGGACCTTTTTCATTTGTCCCTCACCCTCTCCATTAACATGATATAAAGACAGAAAATATTTATCTAACATTAATGATTAAATAAACTAATTTCAATAATGTTAATCCATAACCAAACATAAACCCACTACCTCAAGATCCATTGGATATGTCGCTATTGCGGCTGGAGGAGTGTCCACGTTGGATGGAGTCGTCGACGTTTGTCGAACCCAGATTGTTGCCACCCAAACATATGTCCTCCATTGGTGGATGCTATGGGAAAACACCACTAGAGTTTCCTCGCTTTAATAAGTCATTCCAAAACCCACCCTCTAGCTCTATTTAAATAAGAGGCGGAAAGTGGATTAACGTGTTGAGAATTTAATGAGGATCATTAAATGAATTAATGAACCACTTTTAATTTCCAATGGTGAAGTTACGTAGTTGATGATTCTAGCCATTAAATGGCTTGAAAAGTCACAAGTATTTCCACCACCTCTCATACATTGGGGAAAAAAATAAAATAACAATTACAAGTTATTTTAAAATTAGTCAAAATTTACAAAAACTATCTTTTTATCCTGACCTACTGTGGTCGAATTGAAATCTACCTTAAGTGAATATCGGCGTTGTGGATTCAATGGTTCCCTCAAGATTTTTAATCCAAGCACCAGTTCGAAATATAGAAAACACTTATTGTGTGTTTACTGCACGTACCTTTATAAAAGGTAAAAAATTCATTCCAGGCACAGCAGGCCTCAGAATCACACGATGTCAATTTTTGTTGACTTGTAATAATCCAAAAAAATTGAAAAAACAATACATGGAATTTTATAGGTCATTACTTTCTCCCCACCATTGGGATATACATCCCTGAAATCTAAACATGCCTATACAAAAAAATGGCTACTGGGCACGCATATGAACCTCTCCGTACCATGTGCTCTCTTAGATATTCCGGTGTTTCCACTGAATGTGCACCAGGGGTATCAACCACCACTAAAGGATCATATCTTATCGATACTCTATCTCTATTGGGTACATCACAAATGTTTCCACGTGTCCAGTCTCCAGCTCGCTATGTTGGATGATGTGAAATAGATAATGCACATATCCCCTCAGTTGGTATTTGTGGAAAACTTCGTGCACCCTCTCCAACTATGGTGGTAGTGCCAAGAGATATGCCACCTTTCCCATCCTCTAAAGTATCAGTAATGATCTGATAAACCCTAGTGAGAGTTTTTTCCTAATCTAAATCTCTATAGTCCCTGTCAAGGGGAGACCTGATAGAATACGTGGTCCCCCTCCTGGAACTCCAGTGGTCTTCATCGCCTATCAACATAGGACTTCTGTCGGTGTTGTGCAGTCTTCATCCACTCTCAGATGACCTGTACTTTCTCAGTGGTATCATGTTCCATCTCTGGGCCCACGAGTTCTGGATATCCTAGATCCATTCAGCATGAGGGTGATCTACATGGTCATCCATACAATTTCCTAAAAGGGTACAAACAAATGTTTGAGTGATAGCTATTGTTGTAGGAAAACTACACCAAGGGTTGGTGGTCCACCCAAATACAACCAAAATCGAGGACACATGAACAAATAATTTCCTCCATGGTATGGATGGTCTTCTTAGTCTAACCACCTATCTGTTGGTGAAAAACTGTGCTCATCCGAAGTTGTGTCCTAAAAGCATCCTACAATTCATTCCACAACCAGGATGTGAAGCATCTGTCGCAGTATGAGAATATCATCGAAGGCACCCCATGAAGTCACACGATCTCCTAAACCTAGAGACGTCCCAAGCCCTCTACCTAACTCTTCTCTTGAATATAAAAAACATCAGATGACATGGCGAGTCAATCAGCGATCACCGAGATGGTATCGTGCCCCTTAGACAAACATGGTAACCCTGTCATGAAGTCCATCAATATCCCTTCACACTTCCACATTGGTATTTCTAGGGGTTGGTTCATGTATACTATTACTTGGTGCTCGACCTTCACTTGATGAAAAGTGAATCATCTAGAAACAAACTCTGCCACAAATTTCTTCATTTCTGGCCACTAGTACTGACGTCGGAGGTCCTGATACATTTTTATCATGCATGCATGTAATGGAAAGGGGGGTTGTATATAACCCCCTTATCACCAACTCTCATAGTTCCACTGGTACAACTATACATCCTCGAAAAAGGGTAGCTTGCTCCCAACCTTCAAAATATCTTTCAGGTTCATGGCGTGAGGATATCTGAGCACATGTAGTCTCACAGCTGCTGTCCCCGAGTTGCGCCTCCCTGACTTGATAAAAGATTTGTGGGGAAACTACCATGGATTGTAGTTTTACTATCTCATTTCTATCCACATAATATATCTTAAGAGAGAATAACTACTCTGAATCCTCACTCAGCAGCTACGAACTCGATCTCTGACTAAGTGCATCTACCACTACATTCTCATTCCAAAGAGTATAGACTATCTAAATGTCATTTTCATAGAGGAACTCTAGTAGTCGTCACTGTCTTAGATTCATATATCTCTTTCTGAAGACATATCTTAGACTCTTGCAGATTGAGTAAACATTGAACTTCTCACCCATCTAGTAGTGTCACCACATTTTAGTGTGATGACTACTGCATCCAACTCCATATCATGAGTCGCATAATTCTTCTCATTAGTCATCAAATTTCATGTCCCATAAGAAATCACTACATCAACCTTCATCCTAACATAACTGAGTCTGGTCATTAATACATCATAGTAAACTACATTTTTAGTGCCCTCCTCCATCAACCTCATGTTGGGAGCGCTGGTCAATCTCTACCTTAGCTGTTGAATGATGTACTGGCATTTTTCTGGCCTCATGAAGGCGTTCCCCTTCTTCTTCAAGGTAATCATAGGTGCTTCTACTCTGGAGAAATTGGGTACGAACCACTTATAGTATCATGCTAATCCAATGATTCTCCACACCTTAGTAGCACTCATGGGTGACTCCCAATAATGTACTACCTTGATCTTTCCTGGATCCAATACAACCCCAACTTCTATGATGACATGTCCTAGGAAGTTGACCTTCCGTATCCAGAACTAACACATCGAGAGATTCCCATAAAACTAGTGCTCCAAAAGAATGTCTTGAACTATCCTCAATGTACATTATGCTCTTCCTCTAATGCCGAGTACAACAAGATTTCATCGATAAAAACCACCATGGAGAGATCGAGGAATGGCTGGAATATTATAGGCATGATCCCCATGAACACTCCTGGAGCATTGTTCATGCTGAAAAGAATCATCAAGAACATGTAATGGCCATACCAACATCTAAAGGATGTCTTTGGTACGTCTTCATATCATACCCTGAGCTATTGATAGCATGTTCTGAGGTCTATCTTTGAAAACTAACATGCTCCCTTCAGCTGGTCAAAGAGATCATCGAACCACCACAGAGGTTAATAGTTCTTCACAGTCACTTGGTTTTGGCGCCAGAAGTTCACACATATCCTCAAAATATTGTATTCCTTCTGTGAAAACAACAATGTAGATGCCCATAGAGAAACACTAGGATTACTAATACCTTCCTCTATATCTCCTCCAATTTTACCCTCATCCCTCGGAGATCCTCGTGGTCCATCTGAAATGTTGGTGTAGATATCGATGTTGTTTCTGGGTACAAGACAATGTGGATGTCTACCTCTCTACGAGGAGGTAGTCCTGGGACATATTCTAGAGTGACATCCTCATACTCGTCCACCACCACTGGGAACTGGGGAATCACCTCATCCACCATGAAGAAGGTCATTCAAGCCAGCTGATATGTAATCTACTACACCCTCATAAACTCAAGTTCATCTCATGCTGGTCTATTTAACTTCTCACCAACAAAAAAAATGCCTCCATCTCTATGCATACATCGCACTATACGTCTCAAGTATTCAATATATGCTTGAATTACTGATAGCAAGTCCATTCCTAGAATGAAATTGTAGGGATTAAATAATGATACTATAAGATCTCATCTAAAACTCTCTTCTCTGAGAATATGATCACACTGTCAGCATGAGTGTGTGACCGAATAATCTCCTCCCGTTAGAGTATCCAATTCAATGGTCGAGATAAAAGTTCAGTTGGAATCTCAGAGTCCCAAAATAAGTCTACAGAAAGAAATGAATGGCTCGTAGTGACCCACTACTATGTATAGTTGGGACAGTTCCCACCCACCTACTCCCTGATCTTGTGGTAGACTGCCTAGGGGTGGTGGTTGTGATGGCTGGTTACCCCAACCCCCTCCCACTTGACACCCTTCTCCCCTTCCTCATCTACCGCTTGGATGACCCTCATGGTCATGCCTTTTTCACTGCCTTAGTTTCCCCTCAATCATCTGCCAATCATCTGTGTGAGGATTCATACAATCACGTTCTCTATACCCCTATACCCATAGGAAAAATATATCAAGCATCATTGGTGGTTCCCTTGGCCTCTCGAGCCTTGCAACTCTGACCCATCATACCCAGGTCTCTATCCGAGAGGTCTATCATTCATGGGCTTCTGCGTCCTCTGTCGACTACCAGCTTCCAATGAATCTACTTCTTTTCATACAGCAGGGGATCTAACTATTTGTGTTTTCTCGGAAAAGAAGTTGTCCATTGGCAAATCTCGCTCTAGGACCCCAGCCTGCGTCGGAATGTTGAGATAAACTTTTCCAACTCTAATATCTCATTTTATCCCCTTATCAAATGTTGGATCCCTGATGTAATGGTCACATACCATGTGAGTGGAGTATCATGAGAGATCATTAAATCTCATAGAGTACTCAGCCACAGTCTGGCTACCCTGCTGCAAATGTAGCAGCTCTTGAATACGCACAAATCATAGTGTCACATTCAAAAATTGTGCCCTGAAAATTCTCTCAATGTATGTCCATGTGAGAGTAGTATCCTCATGCACCTGTAGCATTGAGATCCACCATTTTCCTATGAATCCCAGAAGAAGGATCATGACCAAGATCATTATCTTCTCAACGGGAGTCTCTACTAAGCAAGTGATCCTCGAAACCGACTGAAGCCAGCCTATCCTACCTAGGGTTCTATCTCTTCTCGAAATGTTAGTGACCTCTATCTCTGTAACTCCTGTAATGCGTTTAGCCTGCGTCAATGATCCCCTAGTAGAATTTGCTGCTCAAAGAGTGGTGGTGCTGCTGGTACACCACTCGAAGGATCCATCTCTGTGAGTGGTCCATGTACCGACTCTTCGTCGCTCGGTGGGCCACTGTAATGATTTGTAATAGGAATCTTGTGTGGTTATCTTTTTTGAGGAATCCTTGATGAAATATATTTTCCACAATCAATATGTTATACCTGGTGAGATTACTTAAGAAAGATCGAGAAACTTATATAAAACAGTAAGAACTGGTATTTTCATGTAACGAGTTGGAAAACAGAATTCAGTGTCCCAGTGTATGGATACATTGGCCTCCACACCAACACTAGACTCACTATACTGATAACCGAACTGAATACCCATTAAACCATTACCTCAATATAATTTGATTCTTAGTTATTCTTGTAGAACCAACCTCCATCTAATACCACTTTGTCACAAACTGTCCCATGGGGCCTGGAAGTGACTACCCATACCTGACTTCCATAGGTCTGGAGTTGGTGATTAGCACCTGAAGACTTTTCCCGAACAGGGATGGAATTTACTTGGTGATCTTTTTACTCCCAAAATGGGAAACTGAAGTAAACAATGAACAAAAGTAAGGTATAACCATGAGAGTATTTTAACCCCACAAGTACAACTGTAAACTGAAAATAGTGGAGCGGAATACAATCCCTAGAAACTAAAAATAATGTAAACAGATTTGGAAGCTACCATAGAGCTCTACATAGAGGGTAGTAGTTTTAATTCTGATGTTGAATAATAGGATATGGACTGCTCATGTCGCACCAATCTCCACAAAGTCACGATCCTCCAATGTCTTCCTCGGAGCGTCAATATTCTACACCAAAGCCACACGTGCAGGCAGAGCATGTGCATGGGTAAGTATAAAAACACTATAGGGGACCCCGAGACCCTCGAAGGTCTCTCAGTAATCCACAAAGTATAACATTATATGAAATACCACAAAAGTAAAATCACAAGCATGAACCCAATCATGAAGCACAAAAAACATGGTATCTCAATCTAATTGTATAATATCAAGGTTACTGGGAAATGGATGAATAGCCATAAATATTGATCATCCTATACCTAGTAACTCTACTGCTAACCCTTATAGGTTAGTGTATGCTGACCCGTATTGGTCGCCAGATAATGGGCCATATTTTTCGCTAATGCTGCCTGTATTTGTTGCTGGTTCTTACCCATATTGGTCACTGGTGATGGCCTGTATTGGTCGATGGAACATAGGTAGAAATGAATAGTATTATAGCTATATCATCCCACACTGGTGTTTCAGATGTGGACCCAAATTGATCATTCTTCTTCTTCATGTCACAGCCGGCCACTGGATTCTCTCATGAAGCACACCTCATCTCCGATAGAATATTCTCTTCATGAAATTAGTTATATTTAAAATAGTAATATGTCCTAAAAGAGAATACCCAAGGGGTCTCCATGTCATAGGGGTCCCAACGTGATAGACGGTGCGTCGATCGGACGCCCGGTCTGTAAGATATGGGCACTTTTATAAAAACAGATTGGTTGGATTCAAGTCTGATCCAACCACAGTCGAATGTAAAACATACTCAAAACTCACTTAGGATATATACAAAGGGCCACCATGTCACATAGGTCTTTATTCCATATACAACGCATAGATTAGACACTTGGTCTGTTAGTTACACCCCATTTCGTGAAATGCGGTTGATCCCACCTTGTTCTGACCTGTCTCAGTCGTCCCGGCTAGTGTATTACAAATGGACTGCTCGGTCAGGTCGGCCCAATGCAATGGGTCCCACAGTTTACAATACAAAGCCCAATTCTGGCCCATTATTGTTTGGCCCAGTTAATTGGGTCCATCTCGTCAGGGTAAAACCTACTGGTTCGCCCGCTCGTGCAACTGTTGTCCCAGCCTGTTTGGTCAGCCCGCGTGTGGCCCGACCCACCAAAATGTGGACTGCGTCTCCCTCCTACCGCAGCCTGTCAGCGGCACCTATAGGTGTCGCCCTTCTCCAGCATGGACATCTTGGGTCAGTCGCCTCTATAAATCATGACACGCTACAATGTGCCACCTTCTCACAACCCACATTCGGTTTCCATGGGCCTCCTCCGACCCCTACCAGCATGGCACACCAGCGGTTCTTTACACTGTCCATCAGACTTCCTCGGATGGTCCGTTCTTGGTGCCACATGCGCCTACGAGCCTCCTAGACTGCCCTTGTCACAACACGACCCTCTGTCTTGCGTTTACATAAAACTTGAGGAAAGATGTCCTCATAGGATGCAACATGAAAGAAGCGGCTGAGGTTTCGCGCCTAGTTTATTCGGCTTGCGCCCTCTGTGTTAACACGATAATAAAAAAGAGAATATCTACCTAACAGTAAATATTAAATACACTCATTTCAATAATTTTATGCCAAAACCAAAAACAAACCCCCTACCTTGAGATCTATTTTATATGTCGAGGTTGCGGCGGGTGGATCATATACATTTTATGGAGTCATCAGCATTCATTGATTACAGATCATTGACGCACGAGCTTATGTTCTCCGTCAGTGGAAGTTGTCGTAGAACTCCTCCAGTGATTCCTCGATTGAAAAAACCATTACAAATCTACACACCGAGCTCCATTTAAATAGGAGTGGGAATGTTTAGTAACATGTTTAGGAATTAAATAAGTTCATTAAATGAATTAATGAACCACATTTAATTCATAATGATGGATTTACTCAATTGATGTGTCAAGACATTAAATGGATTGACAGGTCACCGGTACCACCACCACCACTCATGCATTGGAGAAAAATAAAAAAAAATAACAATTACACATTATATTACTTTTTCTAATGTCCAAAATTAACTTTTTATCCCAACCTACTATGGTCGAAGTGAAATATCTCTTAAGAGAATCTCAACATAAAGGATTCAATGGTGCCCTCAGATTTTTAATCCAATCATTGGCTCATATGATTGTAACCTCTGCCCATGCGTTTACTAGACTTTCCTTTAAAAAAGATCCAAAATTTATTTTGGGAAAACTGGGCCTCGGAATCACTCACCTTCAATTTTCATAGACTCATAAATATCACAAATAATTAATAAAAACATTATGTGTAATATTCCAACTCATTAAAGTAATAATGAAAAATCAAAAATTAAATATCGATAATAGCGAGCCAGACCAAGGAATCTCTGTATCAAGAAAATATTATTTGGATATTGACAAGAAATAAAAGCCTATTTTTTAAGGATCATCTAAAACGCCATTCTCAGAAATAACATGGCCACATAAACAATCCTCATCTATCCAAAAATCACACTTTGAAAATTTAGCATAAAGCCGATGATATCATAAGATTTACATGAATTTTTTATAATGTGGCTCATGTTTCACCATTATCCTGAAATACACCAATATATATTCAATAAATACCACTACCCAAAAATCTAGATATTTTTGAAATATATGATTCATCAATTCCCTAAAAACCACCAGTGCATTCATAATTCCAAAGGACATAACCAAATACTCATAATGGTCATGAATACTTGTGAAATATTTTTTGATAATATCCTCCTCTCACACACGAAAATGATTCTACCCTGATTCCATGTCAATCTTAGAGAACCACTGAGCACCCCTTCCATGAAACCCTACACGCCGATGAAAGTTACACATTATCTACCCATACTTGAAAACACAACCCTTATTCGAAATCAGTAGATAACAACACACACAGAGAACATCCTGTCGATGCCATGAATGCTATAATATGGATGTATCTATAGAAAAAGAAGGTCCCCACTATAATGATGTGGTCCCAACATCAGTCTACATCCCTGGGAAAAATGAGACAGTATGGTATGAACTCCAACTGTCGTACTCAAAACAAGTGGTACGAGAATTCTCTCTACATCGAGACATAATGAATGGTCTAGAATGGGCGGAAAAAGTAGTGTTAAGCTCATAAATGAAATAATGCACAAACAAGAGTTCTAAACATGATGATCGTGCCTTGAATGTCATCTGGCCCCATTGGAACTGTTGGTTGTGCAGCATGCAACTTCCCATGCCCAGCTCTACTTCCCTTCAGCTGTCAGCCGCCTCCACAACCATACCCTAGTTAAGGTGCTTGTGGAACGCACAAAGGTATCCCTCCTCATACAAAGACTACTCTCGAAGGAGAAAAATCGTGATATCTCTATTTCTTCAGTTCAAAGTGTTTGGAAATAAACTGTTACTATTGAGGTGGGCCCTAAAACATTCCACCCCCACTGTACTACTCTCGGTTCGAGAACTGATTCTAAAGGTTCCCATGACTACCATAAATGAATCATCTCGGTCCTAGGCTTGAAAATATGGGGTGAGGACTAATAGATTGAAACTAGAACTGCTGGGTCCTGCTACCCACTGGTTGAAACTTGGAAGGCCCTGATGCTGGAGGCCTTCTACTGATGGCCTTCCCCTTTTATGAACCCAACTATCTCACCTCTTATGGAACAAATCCCTATGAGTACATGATCTACACCACTTCAACCTTCTAATGGGCCCTTACATATTTCAGTAGACTGAAGGGAGTAACAACATACTGAAGAGAAGGTCGAAGTGACACCCCTAAATGTCTCTCATGAGACTCTTCATCTGGAAAGAGATCTTCTAAAAAGAGAATGGGATCCTTGCACATGATCCACAGTACCATCATTGATATACTACCCTGTTGAAGGGAGAGTAGCTCCTGCCTCTTCTCAGCCTTCATCGTGGAAGAGTGGAATTCTACTCGGAACTCCCTCTCGAAGTCAGTCCATGAAACATCAGCCCCCCTATTCTACCTGAGATAGAGTGTCCACCAGTGAAATATTTCTCCCTTCACTTGGCATTCGTCCAGAGGAATCCAGTACTATTTTTGTTCCTAGATATAGCTGAATGATATCACCAGCTTCTCAATCCTTCTTTCTATCTCCATGTACAAGATGTTTCTCTCGTACTTCAAAATGGTCTTCTGCTGATAGGAATGAAGCATATTCTGCCACTAGTCATCCTCTCCCTCTTATCCAGCCCTATGTTGATTAGTAAAATCTTCCTCATAGGCCTTGATCACCCACACAACCTGTAGTCATCATCCGGGATCCATATCTATAATGTATCCAAGTAATTTCTATGCCTGAGTAGTGTAGATGATTGCATTTATTCCATTTTTTTACATTTTATTAATATTTAATCCCCAAAACACCCATGACACAGAAGAACACAAGTCAATTTGATGCATGTAATTTTCCTCTGGTCTTTACCATGCAATCAGTGTTTCCTCACTCGGTTTTTTGGTAGGTCCAGAGTCCATGCATTGGATCATGGGAGGCTCATAAAATCCCAGGACCTATCTGGTCTTCCTGGGCCTATTTCACATGACAAGATTTCCTAACATTGTTGCCTTGCCATCCAATGCAGTCACCATTGTGCCTAAACCCAGACTCCATCCTATCTCTCAACCATTTTTAATACCATTCTTTCATGACCCACCTTAACCAAGATGAGGGAAGGGATATAAAACTTTTAGACTCTTCCTTCTTCAAGTTGAATGAGAGATAATTCCCCCTAGACCCACCTTTAATAGGCCCCAGAGCGGCAACTAGAACCAAGGGTATAACATCATATGTGATATAGAATACATTTCCCCGTTTTGAAATGGATCATGACATAAGATCATTAATCACAAACAACACCATAAGAGGATGTAAAAGTAAAGGAAAAAATATTCCATTCACATATGCATGTTCTAATAAAATGTTCTAAAATTACAAGAAATCTACAAAGAGATGTACCAAAAGAAAAGAAAATATGCACCACTATTGGTCCCAAAGTTTGAGCTAATATGATCTTGCACAGTCCCTAATGTCCACCTGGAAACCTAAAACAATTTTATATACATAGGTTGAGTATACAGGTATACTCTGTAGGGATGAACAGATGCTCTCGTGCACAAGTGGGGATGCATTCTAATGACCCTTGAAAAAAGGAGATAACTAAATCACCTAGAAAGGTAACTATGTACAAAAACCTCAGCATGGAACACTCCCCAAATAACGCATGTCAAGTAAAGTAATAGAAATAAGACATCAATTTTTTGTTCCCCCGAACTACTTTCCCACTGGTAATTGAAGACAACATTCGTGTCAGACCTCCCCCACCATTTTCATTGTAGTATCACTGCCGCCCCAATAAAAAAATTTTGGGCCACCCCAACCACCCATCCAACATGAAAACACCTAGGCCATAACAAATACCACCATGCCGAAAGACACCTAGGCTAGAACAACTATTACAACACTTGAAGACACCTTGGACTCATCCCAATGACACATGGGAATCAAACTACCCACACACACCTGGTCTACCCATGAATTCTACCATGCCTGAATAATATTGGTCTATAATGGACCTCAATCCATCACATCTTACCAGAAGTGTCATGTGTTACATTGTATAGGGAGCAGAAAAGGAGCTAAAAAATAGCCACTCATAGGAGTGTTGGAAAAGACACCCTCGCCCATGAAATGGTGGTGTTCAACACGAAGTGATCTACTTAGGTGGAGAAGTAATAAGAAACATAATAACTAAATTATACATATATGTAAAGAAGAACTCATCCAAACATTGGGGTTCCAAAACCAGCCTATACACAAACACTCTCATTACCATTCATTCATAAGAAGCACAACAGCCACATCCAAGACAAAACTCATTTCTAGAAAACATTTCTCCATTGAACCCATTCTATTGATCACACTAAAGTGGTTCTGTTTATATAATCCTTCACTATCAAGTAAATAAGAGGCATAACCACATTCCAAGGATGGAAAAACAAACTTGTATAAAAGTACACTTTCACACATAGTTCTGTTGTAAAGTTACAACAACGAAAGGGATCTGTGAGATCCTGCGAAGTTCTATAACCAAACCAAGCCCCAACATTTGGCACCACCCCACCCCAAATCCCAAAACTAGCAACTACACAATAGGGGATCCCATACCAATCCATTTAACCTCACAATAATCAAGAAAAACAACCGTACACATCACTAGAATAGAGAATGGTAGTTTTCATATTTAAATACACTATTACTTTAGTTTTGTATTTCTGTTTGGTTAACCAGGGTGACCACACAAAGATTCATATTCATTAAGTATCTATTAATTCATCCATGTTTACATGATTAACAAGTTTCCATGTTACATCCATTTGATCAAAAAATTATCTTGAAAACAAAGGCTCATTAGTGTGCATGAAATTACCACCAACAACCATGATTTTCAGTGTACATAATCCCATACAATTCACAACATATAAGGAATGGTAAACGAGTACAACGACAACATCAAACACACCCCTTAATTCTCTAAAACCCATATATTACCATTGTTTTGGTTTGGTTTCATCCATCCATGTGGGAACATTATCATACCCACCCTACATGATACACAGTAAAGAGAGACAATGGAAAAAACCAATGTGGATGAACAACAATCGAAGTTATTCTCCACACGCCAAGAACTGGGGATGCGAGACTTATAGGGGAGGAAGT
Source organism: Viscum album (assembly GCA_963277665.1). Taxonomy (NCBI): domain Eukaryota; kingdom Viridiplantae; phylum Streptophyta; class Magnoliopsida; order Santalales; family Viscaceae; genus Viscum; species Viscum album. The sequence goes on from OY728159.1 coordinate 1,227,028,575, forward strand.
CCAAGGTCTCCAAGAGTTACTAGGAAAGGATTATACACATTCACACCACTAGCCTCAGGAAGGAGGTCTCCAAATTCACAAAGGAATGAAAATAGACAATCCATGAAGAAGAAATAATCCTCATATGATAAATGGTGAGAACCTGGAGTTTCAGGATATGAATTATTGAACTGATTTAAAGGAAGATCGTGGTTTCTCCATGAGGTTGGGTTGTTACACATGATGGAATTAATTTCCATCTAATAATTCTCATTGGAGAGATGGACAAAATGGATTTGACGTAGAGGGTTTCCGTTAAACATAGGAAAACACATAATAGTAGAGGAACTAGATAGTACCAGAAAAGGGCGTGACATTGAAGAAAAAAGACACACGTTTTGGTAAGTTAAGGGTAACCAAGATCATGTGGGATTTCACATATCATTTATGGGCTCTTAATGGCATTGAAAGGGGTATTAAAATACTTTTATGTCAAGAGATAAATTGTTGGGGAGAAACTAAAAAAAGTAAAAAACTATAAAAAAACAAATGGTGGGACACTATAAGTGGTGACAACTTTTCGGTGTGCAACCATGATGGTGCTGCCTCCAAGGTGCCACTGTTAGGGTGCCACTGGTTCGATGGAACACCGTAAGTGGTGCAACCATTTCAGTTTTCAACCCTAATGGTGAAACTGCAATGGTACCACTATCACGGTGCCACCGGTTCAGTGGAACACCATAAGGGGTTCCACTATTTTGGTTTGTGACCGTTACCAATTCCACCATCATGGTGCCATTGTGACCAGTGCCACCATTTAGGTGGAACTGTTTGATGGAACTGAGTTTATGAAAAACACTTTAATGAGTCATAGTTTGGGCCATTACATCAGTTTACATAGATGAATGTTCACATGGGTGATTGTTCAAGTATGTGATCAATGTTGGACATTTCCACATTTCCAATTACACAGTGTATCTTATAGATGTAAACAAATTAACATTATGAATGTGGTTGATATATCATCTTGACTGTTATATCTATTTTTACTGTGTAGCCAAAATTATCACAAAGGGAAATTTATAGACATGCATATTTTAACCAAATTCATCCAAAATGTATACATACTCATGTTGCTGAATGGCAGCAGCAGGTCTGTCCGTAGCTTCAATGAGGTGATAAAGGAGTATTGCCATTGGAGTGGTCAACTCATCAACTGCGCCAAGAGTAACTTTTTTATCTCCAATAGATGTGGATCAAGACGCGTGGCCTCTTTAGGCTCCAATCTGGACATGCAAAGAGGTAACTTTCCTCTTGAATACCTTGGTGCTCCCATTTCCCCCCAACGTCTTCATGTCCATGACTTCGACCACATCGTGCATAAGATCACGGGCAGAATTCTTAACTGGAAAAACAGATTCTTATCCTTTGGAGGCAGGATCACTCTCATTAACAGTGTGCTATCATCCATTCCTGTTCACGCGATGGCTTCCATCAGAGTTCCTAAGGGAGTCATTACCTCCATTGAAAAAACTCTTGCAGGTTTTCTCTGGGATGCTCTCTCTGAAGGAAAACGACATTGGGTCTCTTGGAAAAGAATGGCACAACCAGTCTGTAATGGAGGTATTGATGTCAGAAACCTGCACGGAACAATTCAGTGCATGCATGCCAAACTGGCCTGGGAGGCTCTTGAGGGCCGGTCCTTGTGGGGCAGGATGATGCATCATAGATGCAGTGATTTTCCTGTTACCAGGCATAGTCACAGCTCCCCCCTTTGGTCTATGATTGCGGTCTTCCTTCCTTCCCTTCGCCAACTGTCTCGCTGGATTATTGGTAATGGGGACCTCTCCTTTTGGAACCATAATTGGGATGGTTCTATCCTCAGTTTTCCTAGCTGTCCGGCCCCTCATATAACCTTCAGGGAGGCCAGAAGGTTCCCTTCCTTTATCAAGGCAGTGCTGAACAACGAACAAATGGAAACCTATATGAATGTTGAGATGAACACGGGGCCTGATCAGTGTGTGTTTACTCCCTCCACTTCAGGGATCTTCTCTACAAAAGATTTTCGTGCAAGTCTGGCTTCACATGGCAGATACGACCCGAGGCATGAGACTATGTGGTGTAAGAATGTCCCATCAAAGTTCAACTTTCTCTCCTGGCGTATCAGGAACGGTGTGGTGCCAACTGATGATAACATCAAAAAGCTGGGTATACCCTCTATTTCCAGATGTCCATGTTGCCATGCTAATGAGGAGAGTGTTTTCAATCTTTTCTTTGAAGGGGCCTGGGATCATGCAGTGTGGAGCTTCTTCGGTGACTCTACTGCCTTCAACGGCCAAGCTCACTCTGCGGATGATTTCATGGACCGCTGGTTCCAGGGAGCGCCTGAACAGAGTCTGGAGAGGAAATCTCGTGCGCTGTTGTTAACCGCTGGGTATTGGGGCATTTGGCATGCTCGAAAAAGAGCCAGATATGAGGGAGCTTATTCGTCTGGAAATTTTATTATCATCAAAACCCGCTTCCTGTTGATGGATTTTCTCAGAATAGATGACCGGTTGCGACAACTCCCGATGCTCAGTCATCTCCAGCCGAGACCTACAGGTGCCTCCGGTCCTCTCAATGCTAGAGCAGGTCATTGGGTCTGTTGGAAGCCACCCTCCATGGGCCTCAAACTGAATACCGACGGCTCCTCCAGATAGGGCAGCTTGCGGGGAGGAGGTGTTGTTCGTGACTCCAGCGGCTCGGTCATCCTGTTGTTCACTGCTCAGTATGGAAATGGTCATTCTCTCCAAGCAGAGGCTTCAGCCATGCTTTCTGGCCTTAGGCTGTGATGTCAACATAATATCCTCATTGATGAAGTAGAAACAGACTGCATGGTCCTCTTTAAGGCTCTCTCTGGAACTGACAACATCCCCTGGTCTATAGCATATACTATCAGAAAATGAAAAGGCATCATGAGTAGCAATATCAAGGTGGTTCACACTTGGCGCGAGGGTAACAAAGTGGCTGATCATCTAGCCTCCATTGCATCCCAAAATTTGGTCTTTTTAGGCCCTGATGGTAGGAATATTCTCAAGGCTGAGGGAGAGGAACTTGTGAGAGGGGATGCCCTCGGCTTGCACTATTTCAGACCTCCTTGATTTGTTTTTCTTTTCGTTCTTCTGCTGGATTTTTGTTTCTTGTATTCCATAAATAAATACTATTGAGTTGAGTTGATAAAGAAAATTGTTAAACAATATCATTTTAAAATTTTAAAGGATATATGATATCCTGAAAACCTAATGTACATTAGAAATATATCTTCAACAGTAGTAGCACATAGGATTTGATAATTGCAAAAACTCTTTCATATTCTAGTAGATATCAAATATTAAATTTTGAAATGGTTATATTGAAATTATATGAAAAATACATAAATATTTTATAATTTAGTGTTTTTATCACATAGTTAATTACTTCTCACAATTTTTAACGGTAGGAACTTCCCCACATTTTTATAATGTAGTAAGACCCTCACATTTTTGTGTCATTAAAAGGTATAGTAAAGTGAGGTAAAACTTGGGTTAATATAGAAACATAAAGTGAAGAACTAATTAAATATATTGAAAAAATTAATGTAAAATAATGATAAGATTCATTTTTCTAAATTAATATAAATATATAAAAACCAATAAAAAACACATAATAATCAATTTAAAAAATCAATAAGAAACACAGTAGGCATTAAGAATTAATGAAGTGTTTGTTAAATTATATTTTGGTTAAAAATATAAATCCACTCAGTTTGATTAGAATATATTAAATATATATATGAGGAGTTAAAAAGGGTTCAAACAATGATTTTGGTTTGGATAAATGTGTTTTGAAGGATGGAGCATTGATGAAGGTAGATGCGGTTGAGAATTGTAACGACCCAGACCTGAATAGCCACCCGAACAGTGCTAAACGGGTCGAGTGTTACTACCTTAGGCGCACCTCCCTGAATGCCAAAGGTTTCCGACTAGCAGTGAGGGTCTGATAGGTATAGTGGGGAGGCTATACCATCATGGAGGATAATAAGAATGGTACTGGTCCATGTATAGCAGTAGAGATTCCATGGAATAAAAAACAGAGCATACTCGAACCAGACCCGCAGAGCAGAAGCAATATGTATAACAACAACAGCAGAAATAAACCCAAAAGCATGTTGATAACATGTAACTACTACTGAATAACAAAAAATGCATCCAAATCCCACTGCAGCTACAACAAATAAGCATGCTGATACAAAAAGGAAACAAATAGAGTAACTCCAGCTAGTTAAGACCTCAAGGTCCATACCATCTCCATGCAACAAATAACGCAGACCACCTCCTGAGGTTGGCCTCTTTCATGTACGTAAATCCATAAATTCTACACGCATCTCGAAGGGGTCGTACAGGGTGTGAGACAAATCTTAGTAGGATATCACCCAACGATGCGTACATAATATAAGTGATTGAGTAGGAATGTATTTATAAGAAATATAGAAATAGAATGATACACAAATAAAAAAACTCTACTTGTTCTTAGTATCCACCATGGAGTGTCACCTGCTTCGACCAATGTCAGAATCTCTGTCATGTAACCCGAAACCATGTGCCACCTGACACCACATGTCTCAAATACCAACATCCCGAAGGCACACCCAATAATATTAACTCAGAACCTTGTGCCTCCGGACACCTCTGGCCTCAAGTACTGACGTCCTAAAGCCAATCCCAATATGTAACCCAGAAGAACATCGATGTCTGCCCTCAAATAAGTATTCATAGAGATAGCAATATATTCCCTCAGATAACGGTGAGCCTCAAACTTCAACTCGATAGCCTCAATTATTTCCTCTGAAGGCTCCTCACCTCCCATGTGGCATTCTATGGCAATAACCCCCAACCAAAGTACCTAAACCGCATCTATGGGGGCCTCTACCCACACAAGCGGTCCAAACCACCACATCACGGAGTATCTCTATGTGAAAATTACTCAAAGTTCTAGGTGGGAATTAATCACCAAAATAGTACCTAAGCCACCACACATCTGACACCTCATGTCCCTATGACCATGCTGCTCAAATGTGATGGCCTCATCACCCATGTAACTCTGGCCATGCACAACCTGATAGTCGTACTGCCTCAAGTCGATGTCCATGATGCCTAATCCCATGGTCAAAACCACAAAAAGTAACACAGTCCAAGCCCAACCTGTGATCAGCATCACTCAATAATATTCGAGCCATGCCAAACACCACACAAAAAGGATACAACATTTTCAATTCACCAATTTCATATATGACATATATAAACATAAATGGTAAACAGGAAAAACATTCTGAATAGTTGATTTTCACTATGCAAGGTTATTTCCCATACCATCACTGAGGTCTTGAATGCCTCCAACAGTTTATATCAGGCTTAATAAATTAAACTCACTAGTTTATAATAGTATAAATCAAATATAACCATTTTGGAATCCCTTGGCCAAAATGCCCCGATGAGCTACAACTCCTCACCCGACCCTGCTCAAGAAAAACTAGTATTAGGGAATACACAAAGGCATCCCATTGGTCTATAAACAATGTAATAAGTAACATCAGTTAAAACTCGGTCCTACTTAAAATACCTGAAAACACGACATAGGCCACATCACCCAAATGACCAGAAAAACATAAAAAGATCTATGCACCACCTACCTGAGACTCGAACGATGCTACTTCTTCAATAACAGCCTCCAATTCGGTCTAAAACGCAGTAGATCTACAGACGAGTCAAAACCGCTCAAACCCTTATAACTCGTTCTAGATCATAAATTAAACAAAATTATACATGATGAATCGAGGCCTTACTGAGGGCTTTCCAACGCATCTAACCATGATCATATCCGACTTCGAACAAAGAACAGGGAAGAGGTTGTAGTTCCGGCTCCTATGGTTCACGAAACTGAGCTACACAATGTTCGTTCTACCTCAATATGAGGCTACTGCCTATTTCAACGCAAAAAAAAAAAGAAACTACACGACATGTACATTAGGCTACACACCGTGTATATAATTTAACCGGTCATTTGGCAGCTAGAATTCCCCCGACATACTTTCCAGAACCTGCGGACATGAGTACATGACATGTTCATAGGGGTACACGGTGTGTACTTCATTTTTATTCCATTCCTCACTTACTTATCCACATGCCATGTATATCCCTCATACAAAGCCAGACTACACGACATGTCTAGGAGGAACACGACATATACATGGTTCAATAAATCTACCTGTCGAACAGGCCTACATGCCATGTATGGCCTCCACATGGTTAGACCACACAGGGTGTCTAAAACTACACACCGTGTAGTAAGAAATTTTCTACACGGTCATCACATGGAATGTACTCGACGAGCACATGGCCGGTCACTCTCTAAACATATACATGGCATGTACTAAAAGTACACAATGTGTAGTCTAGAAATTTCCATAAACTGCCCATTTTCTCCATTTTTCTCAGAAACAAGTCAAAAATTCAAATAGGTTCGGGATTTTGACCCATTCTAAAAACCCAGGTTCTTATAATCTCACCACCTTAACATAGCTCATCCCCGAGCTATCAAATGAATCTCGGAGATGACACTAATCATACCACCCTGATTGAAGTAACCCAGACTTCCCTGGTCTCGAAGGTCCCAACTAAATTCATTAAGGGGCTCCCCACCTTAGGAATCTCTTAACCCTGTCTAAACACAACAAAACTCAAAGAAAACAAGGTATACAAACCTATTTTTCAGATGCATAGTCCTTATGTGACGCATCGTCACCCCTATACCTCATTGGTTCTTCTGTGTTGACCCTGACACCCAACCTATCCTGCACTACATCGATGTCCACCTCCAAAGGGTCCTGCATCCCATGGAAGCTCCAAACAAACCTTGTGCATATCACCTCAATTAACTAGCATCATTGATTCCCTGATTCTCACAACACCTCAAGTAACCTGCATCATTGAATCCCAGAATGCTAAGCATCCCATACATTTATATATAAATGTATCACACACCTGATAGGTTGCCAACCCCACTAACTAGTATCTAGTCAGTCCAAAAAGATCATGTGCATCATGTGCACTCAATACAGACATGCCTATACAAGTCATGCCAAAAAGAAAACATGGGAATCATGGCCACACCGCGGTGTGCCTCTAACCGTCGTCAGCTCACCGGCCTGCTTAGCCTCTTGCAGCTCCACAGCATGCACCTAGCCTAAAGTACGACTGCCTGATGCCTGACCCCCTTGCGGTGCTACTCCAGCCACTGGCCACTGACCCCTCAGCTGGATCCCACTGTCTCTGTTACATCCTTTGTTTGTAGTTGAACCTTTGCTATCCTATCCTAGTAATGAACCTGAACCAACTCCAGATGCCACCATCTGTCCTAGTCCCTGCCTGCTGACGGTCTGAGAAAGAAGCCGGAAAAATCCCCCCTGATGCCTGACCTGCCCACATGCCTGGAACTCCTTTGGAGGCCTATCGCACAGAGTCCGAACATGTCCCGGTTGTCCACAATGAAATAAAATCACCAAAGAACTACCACGAGGTGGTCTAACTGAATCCCTGGCTTGACTGCCATGCTAAAACTCAACCCTTCCTCGCTTCCTGCTATCCGAACTGTCCCCTAAAATTGCCGCCCGACCAACCTGGGGTATATCCCTCTGGTTTCCCTTATCTATGAGTGCCTGGTTCACTACCTCTAATAATGAACCCAACCTGAAAATATTCACCTAGATCTGAATGGCGGGTCGTAATCCATCCTCTAAGTACCTCACTCTAGCCGCGTCATCACTTACTATACCAGTTGCAAATCGAGACAACTCAATGAAGGTATTTTCATAGTCCATGATGGACATGTCTCCCTACTGAAGACTCAAGAACTCCCGAGATCTCTCTGCCCTTAGTGTCTCTGGGTAAAATTGCTCGAATAACCTATTCTCAAATTCCTTTCATGATAGCCTCTCGTGCATGAGATCATGAACATCCACATACCACCAACGCTTCACCGATCCTCACAGCATGTACATCGCCAGCTTGACTCTCTGCCCTGGAGGCATCTCGAGTTGCTCGAAGTTCATCTGCATGCTCTCAATCCAGTTCTCAGCCACCTACGGACCACCCTCACCCTGAAAGAGTGGCGGGTGCTGTGACTGGAACACTCACGTCAGATATTCCATAGAAGGCTCTATACCCTGCGTGCCTCTGTCGATCCCCTGCAAGACACGTACCAAGCTTGCTTGGAGCTACTCATCGAGCCATGGACCGAATGATGCCAAACCCGGCATCTGCCCATCCTACACTGGATCCTGAACCTGATCCTACACCTGTGGCATAGTACCATCTCCCTTCTGATGCTCCATCTGAGTCACCCAAAAAAGGAACCCACTGAATTCCATAATTGGTCAGACAACCCATATATATATAACAATATATATTCAGCGCAGATAAGGAATGAAGTAAAATGTAGGCCATAACTACTACCCTTACTCTCCCCCACTGCAACCCATCCCCTCGGCATCCTGGCCTCATGGCCTCCTTACCCACCCCTATCAGGGCCAAGTATCAAAAGTAACTCAGGCTATGCCCATCCAGACAACTAGAATTTCCCTTAACCGATGACCGAGTCGCCCAATCCTGGTGATCAAAATCACCTCAACCGATAGTACCTTCCTGCTCTCATATGAGCCAGACCCAAATATCATGACACATGCAATTCTATAAATATAAATCATGACATGCACATTTCACGTACATGAAATTATATCAGGAATTTCAAATATTCACTGTTTAGAGCATACAAGCATGGAAATTGATCATTATTCATGTGGTATTACCACTTCACAAAAAATACATGCAGTTAAGAAATTGAATTACAATAAAAATGAGCCTATCAAAAGCCCAAAAATCATGACTTTCCATACCGATCCAATGTCCATGTCTCCCTTAACACACTGGTCAAGGGTTACATATCACAATAAATAACATCACCCACCAAGTGATCCACTGAGGTGGAAATCATATAAACTGTAATCTGAGAAAAAGCAAATAGAAATTCCTACCCATGGAAACTTGGTCCATCCCTCATACTTGGGGTACAGGCACCCAAGCACACACTAGAAACTCAGTTCCAGTAACAACCTATCTCCCGTCTACCATATCCCAAATAGAAAAATCAGCATAAATAAAAAGAGAAGTCTCAATCTCATTAGTATCCAGTAAAATTCTGCTACTATATCCCCTGTCAAGAACTCCTCTGAAACCACTTTGTAATAACCCAGACCTGAAAAGCCACCCTAACATCGCTAAACGGTTCGGGTGTTACTACCTTAGGTGCACCTCCATGAACTCCAAAGGCTTCCGACTAGCAGCGAGGGTCTGATAGGTATAGTTGGGAGGTTATACCCTCTTGGAAGATAATAATAAAGGTATTGGTCCATGTATAATAGTAGAGATACAGATGAATAAACGAATCAACAGACTCGGACCAGACCCGTAGAGAGGAAGCAATAAGTATAACAACATCTGTGGAAATAAACACAACAGCATGATGATAACATTTAACTACTACTGAATAATAAAACATGCATCCAAAGCAGTTCAAACATATCTGAATATTAAAAGATGCCAATCGCTAACCCACTGTAGCTACAACAAATTAGAGTGTTGATACATAAAGGAAACAAACAGAGTAACTCTAGATATGTAAGACCTCAAGGTCCATACCATCTCCATGAAACAACTAACGGAGCCCATCTCCTAAGGCTAGCCTCTTTTTTCATGTAAATTCATAAAGTCCGCACGCGTCCTGAAGGGCCTGTGCAGGGTGTGATAAAAATATCAGTAGGATACCACCCAACAGTGCGCACCTAATATAAGTGTTTAAGAATACATGCATATATAATAAAAACAATAAACAGAACGATGCACAAATAAACAAAATCTCCACTAGTGCTCCACATCCAATAAGGTGTGTCACCTGCTTCGGCCAACACCGGAATCTTTGTCGTGTAACCCGACACCATGAGCCACCTAACACTGCATGTCTCAAGTTCCGATGTCTCGAAGGCATTCCCAAGTATAGTAACCCATCACCTTGTGCCTCCTGACACCTCATGCCTCAAGTACTGATGTCACAAAGGCACGCCCAAGAAGTAACCTGGAGGAACATCGATGTCTGCCCTCAAATATGTATCCGAATGGATATCGATATCTACGCTCAAATGACGGTGAGCCTCAGCCCCTAACCTAATAGCCTCAATGATATCCTCTAAATTCTCCTTAACTCCCATGTGTATTTCTATGGCAATCACCCCCAACCGAAGTTCCTAATACACATATACTGGGCGTCTACCCAAACGAGCGATCAAAACCATCTCATCACGAAGTATCTATGTGTGCACACTAGTCAAAGTTCTGAGTGAGCGGTAATCACCAAAATAGTACCTAATCCACCACATATCTGACACCTCATGTCCCAGCAACCATGCCTCTCAATTGATATGGCCTCGTCATCCAAATAACCCGGACCATGCCCAACCTAACAGTCGTACTACCTCAAGCTGACGTCTATGACGTCCAATCCCATGGTCAAAATCACCCAAAGTAACCTAGACCAAGCCCAACCTGTAATCATCATCACTCAAGAATATCTGATCCCTACCCAACACCACCCAAAAAGAGTGCAACAAATGCAATTCATCAAATGCATATATAACATATTTAAACAAAAAACTAAAAAGGGCTAAGCATTCTAAACAATTTATTTTCAGGACGCAAGGTGCTGTCACATACCGGCACTGAGGTCTTGAATGCCTCCAACAATTTATATTATGCTTCATAAATTATACTTAATAGTTTATAATAGTATAAATCAAATATAACCATTTTACCATCCCCCGACCAAAATACCCCGATGAGCTACGACTCCTCGCCCGACCCCGCTCAAGCAAAACTTGTATCAGGGCCTACCCAAAGGCAACCCATAGGTCCATAAGCAATGTAATAAGTAATACCAGATAAAACTGGGTCCCGCTCGAAATACCTGAAAATGAGCAATAGTCTGCGTCACCCAAATGGCCATGAAAACACAAAAAGAGGTATGCACCACCTACCTGAGACTCGTATGATGCTACACCTTCGATAATAGCCTCCAATTCAGTCTAAAATGCGGTAGATCTACATAAGTTTCAAAACATCTCATACCCCTATAACTCATTCTAGAAAATAAATTAAACAAAAGGGCCCAAGCGGAATAAAGGCCTTAACGAGGGCTTTCCAACACATCTAACTGTGATCGAATCTGACTTCGGACGAAGAACTGGGAAGAGGATGAAGCATCGACCAGTATGGGTTGCGAAACCGGACGATAGAAGGTGTGTTCTTCCTCAATACGAGGCTAATGCCCATTTTAATGAAAAAAATTACACGACACATACTTTAGGATACACGCCTTGTATATCATTTAACGCTTCATTTGGCGACTGGAATTCTGCAGAAAAACTTTCCCGAACCTGCTGACATGAGTACACGACATGTACCTAGGGGTACACAACGTCTACTTCGTTTTTCTTCCCTTCCTCGCCAACTTACCCACATGCTATGTATATCCCACATACACAGCAAGACTACATAGTGTGACTAGGAGGAACACAACCTTTACTTGGTTAAACATATGTACTCGGAAAACAGGCCTCCACACAGTCAGACTACATGGCGTGTCTAAAACTAAACACCATGTAGTATGAAATTTTCTACACAGTCATCACACTGCATGTACTCGGAAAGCACATGGATGATCACTCACTTAACATATAAATGGAATGTACATAAAGTACATGATGTGTAGTCTCGAAATTTCTAGAAACTTCACATTTTCTCTTGTTTCCTCAGAAACAAGTAAAAATTCAAATAGGGTTGGGATTTTGACCCATTCTAAAAACCCGAGTTCACACATGAATGATTGTGCTGAAGGGTCATAAAAAATTATATTCTCTTCCCATATTTTTAATATTTACTAGAATTATCTAGATCAATAGGGAATCTTCTACTCAATTGAAGTATGTATTTTTCATGGATTTGGATCGATAGAACAACATCCAAATTTTAAAAATCATGATAAAAAATAGAGATATTTATATTCAACAGAATTAATAACGAAAATACACTCTTAAAAAAAAGTAAAGATATTATGCATGACTAGAAGATAAAATTATATAATAGCTAATTTCATGAGGAGAAATTATAGTTTAAATGTATTCCACATATCTATTAGGTGTTGTATCCATAATAATTTTCTTATATATTTGATTCCATACGTCATCAAATGAATTATCACACTAGTCATTGACTGCACCTATCATTATATGCATTATATACCCTATAGAAAACAAAAATCATCTTCATTAACATCATTTAATGAAGACTAAAAAATAGAATAACCGAAAAATGCTTACAATCAACTGAACCTTAATCTTATAGAAACTGAATATCCAATTCCATAGATAGATGTGTCATTGGAGTATTGTGAAAAACCAACTACCATCCTCTAATTGGAATAGAAACCTCAAAAATATCTTTTGATTATAAACAAGAATATTTCTTGAAAAAAATACATAACTACTATAAATATTTCATTCACCTGCTTGAAATTAAGTCGAGTGTTTTTATTGACTGTTTAAATGAATTGTGGGACCCTTTATCTTACATTTTTTTCAAACACCCAAACATTCTTTATCACATGAACAAATGATTTCTTAATATGACTAGAATGTTCATTTATGCACATATATATCCAATTATTATGCTTCTTAATATCATCATAAACATCATGAAATTGACCAACAAGAATCTTTTTCATCTCATTCAATATAATTGGGTATAGAAAATTAGTTTTGAGGCCCTGAATCTAAAAAGAAATAGAACCCAAGATTGAATGTGTTTGACCAACAACATTGTGGAATTATCGACTAATAGTAAATTATGATTGGGAAATAATGGTGGGATAGAATTTAGTTATAATGTAAAACTGACAGAACAAAATTATTTTTAGACTATAGTGAGTCTCTTTCACTATAGCTCTAAAATCATTAATCTCATCAAGTGCTTAATGGGATAAATCATATTGCATTGATGTATTATTTTGAAACATTTCTCATTGATATAAAACCAATGTACAAATTTCACTAAATACAGTTTTCATATGGAAAATATCATTTATATAATTTATAAAGGCTTAATGTTCTTCATTTTCTATTGAAGATATTTGTGAAATAACTTTTTTCATTGGTGGACCATTTTGAAACATACTGATCATTACAATTTGGGTAACCAGGATTCTAACTAACTTATTAATGATTTACATTTAGATAAATTACTGCTTAAGTTATCTTTTCTGATCTTTTTATGAATCCAAATCAAATTTTAAATAAAAATAATATATTATGATACCGTCAAGATCTATCTCTATGTCACTACAATCCACTTCCTTCTCAATGTTTTCTAATATTTTTCTCATGGTTATACTCAATGATTAGTATAAGGTGATGATTGTTCTGATGTTGAGTGGGAAAAATATAAAGAATGAATAACTACATCATTATAATTTAATTTATAAATACATGATCCCAGAAGATATATACCATATTATACACATATATGTCAAATTCTAGAATTATGAAATTATCAGAATCATAAGGCCATATTTTAGTGGCCTTATCTATGGAAAATGATGTAGTTTTATCAAAAACATTCTACACATGTTGATATTCTAAAAAAGAGAAAACCATTGACATGAAACTTTCATTTTTGTAGAAACATCTTACTAATTTTATACATAGTCACCAAATATATTTTTTTTAACTCAAAATGATGAATTGGTTAATACAAATACGGTATCTTATAAACCCCCTATATACACCATCATGATTAGTGTTTCATAACTAGGTTTTGATAACTAAGATGAATATAAATGGGTCACTTTTTCATAAACAATTTCTATACATTAATTTTGAGTGGTATCCCAATAATATCCAATTCCATGAAAGTGAACTGATGATATGTTATTACTTTTATAGATCATTGGTATATTTTGTTCATTTAAATATAATTATATCTTCTTCAACTCTAATGAAATTAATCTACCATAATTGTATAAGTTTATTTTTCCTTTTACTTTATAGAAATGATGAATAATCCTCAGTATATATCTTGGAAAACTCAAATTTACATTACTGATCAACATGTAACTCAAATACATTACCAAAAAATAATATACTCAATATATCCTAATATTCATGTTATAATAGTCTTTTCAAACATACAGAAATCCATCGATTTAGTTGGAATATTGTTCTTCGATTTCTTTTAAAAAATAATTTCCAAATTAAATCTTTAAATCATTTTTTGGACGTATTGAGCTTCTCACGAGAAACGTTTGACTAAAAGGGAATTATTCCTCAATTATAATATTAAATACATCTTCTATAAAAACAAAATATACTTCAAACGTCATTAATTTAAATTTAAATTAATGAAAATCCCCTCTTGGATTAAATTAAAACTTATCAGTTTTCAAAATATCATTATTATTTTTCTCAAAAATACAAACCTACAACTTCTCATCAAACATAAAATCCATCATTAGAAATCATAAACCTTATGTATTAGAATTTTAGTTTTCCTTAATCATGATATGTCAATTACCATTCCCACAAGAAATCTTCTTTCACATTAATTTATTTTCTTTGAGAAAAACTATGCTTCTATCATCCACACGCTATGAGTTTCCCATTTCAAGAAGGTCAGATGATTGTCAAACATTGATTATGATGTAAGAGACGACATTTCAACTTCAATGGGAGGATACATATGCATATATAAAAAGGGTTGTGATCTGATTTTATATTTTTCGATAGACCTATATCCTAATTTTTAAATGTACTAGTTCATGTTCTAGGATACATCCGAATGATTAATAAACTATTAAAAAAATTAGAGATGTAAATAATTTCTATTTTTAAAATTAAACTAAACAAATAATATAGATAGGAGTAATTTTTATAAACTGTTAATTTCAATAATATCGTATAGCAATCTATTTTAAATTTTATTAAAAATAAAAAGGATTAATTCATTTAAAACACAACAAATGAACCACATATTTTTTTTTAAATTTTAAAAACAATAAATTAAATTCTCTTATAATAAATTAAATACTATGACACATAAAAGGTTATGCAAATGAAACTGCTAACAACTTCTATATAGAGGTAATGTCATGTGGAATATCACTTTTTATCCCGTTATCTTTGAATATATACCTTATTTTAATATTATTTTTTATCATATGATTTATCAAATACTTTGGAATGTTGATTGCACTATTGTTATGACATTAAACCTTGAAATGATTATAATTGAAGCCAAATTCAACTAAGTTGTGCCTCATATACACTAATGTTTTACAATATCTAAAATAAGAAATATATTTTTCTTAGATATTTTATATTTAAATATAATGTTTCATAATAATAGACCATGACAACAGATATTTACCTAGAAAATTTTGAATTCCTAAAATACTCTACCTATCAGTTCTATCACTTCAAAAATTAGTATTTGTGTATGATTTTATGTTAAAAGTTTATGTTTTTGAAATTAATTGAATGATCAATTTTTATTTTTAAATATCATAAAATCATTTTGGAAAATTTTAAATTATATTATTTATTATTCTATTAAAATCTAGAAAATATTCATGCTACAAACATAATTTTTCATCTACTTTTAGTAAAATAAAGTAAACTTTAAATTATTCCATATACTATATTGTTGTCATCTTATTTTCCACCTTCTTCCAAGTCATGTATTTTATATGAACTCATAAGGGTAGTATGTAACTTAAAAGTTTTATGTCCAAACCATTTAAGTAAGTCTAGTATGTATTTTCATTGATGTAATAGATTCCAAAATTTATTATAAAAAAATCAAAAAAACCTTTAAAATTATTTAACTAACACATCATAATTAATTAAAATTTACTTTTTCCAAGTTTGAAAAAATCGTTAAGAAATATATTATTTATAGGATGAAAAATTACATAGTTAACATATATGTTTTCATTAAAAAATATTTGAAGATGGTATTTTCATAAATTATGTATGGTATTTCCTATGATGACCCATTGTTTTATCAATATAAATTAATTTCTTATAAGTATGTCATACAATCAAATAAAATCACAACAAAATGAACTAAAAAGTACCATGTGACCTTTAATCATAATTTTGTCACTTCTGGGATTCGAATTTTGAATATCTGACATACACAGTTGCGATCAATAAGTTATTTCTAGTCTAAAGGGACCAACAAAATTTTTGGTGAATAGTAACATACCCTTATGAATAATAATGTTATCCCTGTGAACATTGACGTACAAAAATTAATATTAGCCTTACTTATGATAGTATATAAATAATATTCAAGTGACAGTATGATGTATCAATATTTTGGAACAAAAAATATAAATGTTTTAAAACTGGTTTTTTAATAAATTATGATTTTAATTAAAAATTGAATTGATAATTTTTATTTATTTTTTTTAATAATGGATTTCATTTTTAGAATATACACGTTAAAAATAATTTAGGGTGAATTTTTGGGATTTTTCTGAAATACTTTTTTTGGTAACAAGTAGAATACATTAATTTATAGTATAAATACATTATAATTTAAATCCACAATTCTTGACATCAAAAGAAATGTTAGCACCCAAATCTATAAATCATACATCTTTATGGCTATTATTGGTCTTGGAATCATCACAATTTCTTTTCGTAGTTGAAAATATAAAATTAATGATTATAATATTATAAAAAATCTCCTCTCCTCTACTATAAATACCAACCCTCCTTACTTATTCACTTCACTCCTCTCAAGCCTTGTACCATTCCTATGTTTTACCTATAATCTCTCTTCAAGCTCCTCCCCCACGTCAAAAATATCTTAGCCTCTACAAAATACCAAATCCTCTCCCCTTAAGAGGGTTTTAAGGAAGTTTGATTCCAGATGTACAATTATGCTTTTCTTTTCATTTATTTTTATGTTTCTTATCTCTCTTTTCATTACTAATATATACTAATCCAAATGGACTGACAACACCATTAACATACATTTACTGTAATTTTTTTTTTCCAATGGAATAAATCATTATCATCTCTTTTTTCCCCACCATATTTGAATGTTTTTTTTATCCTTATGAATGTGTGATTTATAATAATAATACAAAACAATTTAATTTTGAGGAAAATAAAAAAATTAATCCAAGAGTTTATCATTAATGTTTTATATAATGGTTAAACTAAACTATAAGTATCCAAATTAAATTTTCAACCATGTAACCTTTATATGTCCAATAATAAAAGATGACATCAATTTTTGTCAACCAAATTCATCATACTTGTTTATAAAAATATTAATATAATTGAACTTGTCATTAAAACTGAGTAAGCAAACAGACTCGAACAATGATATTGAACCTCACATCCAATCAAAATGGTTATAAATTAATGTAAAAATATTATAATTAATATTATAAATATATAAATTGGTTCTTTACCTCTTAATTGACAATACTTATTTGTTTATTCATGTCATTAATAACAAGTGGAGAACACCAACCGACATAAGGTAAGGGATTTTCTCTATTTCACTTTTATTCAAAAATGTAATCTAGGATATGATATTTTATGTGTAATCCCTAATGATGGGGTATGATTTATAACCTCCCCACACATACCTCATGATTTATATGTGATGATACACCCCTTTCTCTCTCATAAATCCCTCTTAAGTTCACACGATATCATGCAGATAATCCCTAATGAATTTCTCCTGAATTGCATTTATTCATTTCAGTTGCTCTATATTTTCTTTTCTACGCAAATTAAGGTGTCTTTTCCTTATATTTAAAACTTATAAATGATTTTTACATGAATAAAACTCATGTTTGAAGAACCATCCCTCTAATCCCTTAGGTATATACATGGTTTAATGTGAATCTTTGCACGATTCTTCCCAATAAGAAAACTAATTTTAAGGGAACATCCCAATTTTTTACCCAATTTCAAGTGCACTCTATCCTATGTTTTAAGTCACCATTGACTTTATAAAATCAGTATTTTTAAAATGAAATCCTTCTTGGTTCACTTCTTGTTTTATATAAAATATTGTCCCCTTTTTTATTTTAAAAACTCCATAGAATTTTCATATATAATGAAAAAAAATGTTTTAAATGATAAATATCTCAAGTACATTTATAACATGTTAAAACATCTTTTTGAAATAACATAAAATGATATTTTTATATTTCAAATTATTCACTTCCATGTATTTCCTAATTCCTTTCATTCATGGACACTTTCATGATACTTCCATTGATTATACTTTATGAAAGTATTGTGTTTCCCAATTAATTCCATGTGTTACCTTTATGTTTAAGTAATATTGAATAATTATGATTATTTATGTGTCAAAATATTCATGAAATATAAGATGGTAGTGCCCAGATTTCACTCCAATTCATTTTA
This sequence comes from Viscum album, assembly GCA_963277665.1. Taxonomy (NCBI): domain Eukaryota; kingdom Viridiplantae; phylum Streptophyta; class Magnoliopsida; order Santalales; family Viscaceae; genus Viscum; species Viscum album. The sequence goes on from OY728159.1 coordinate 1,227,047,185, forward strand.
TAATGTTGAGTATCATGATAGGTTATTTACGATAGTCTTGGAGGTTAGCCTAGGCTTGGTCTACTATGTGCAATGGTCTTGGTGGTTAGCCTTGGCTTGAGATACAATGGGAAATAGTCATGGTGGCTATCCTTAACTTGCACTAAATTATAAATTTATTTTTCATCAACATTTCTATGACTCCATGTTTAAATGATCCTATGTTTATATGTTATTATATGTTACATGACTTTTTATATCATCATGTCATTCCTTCTTTCACATATTCTAATGCTTGGTCCTTATGGTTATTCCCTTACTGGGATTTTAGCTCATCCTTCTATTCAGGTTATCCCCATGTTATCCTATGCAGATTTATGAGAATAATGGAAGATAGTAACTCATTATAGAGTTTAAATAAATATTTGTCTTTAAAATGTTTGATTATATACATATTCTTCCTAGACACTAGGATTTATGATGTTTGTCTTGTACTCAGATGTATAATTATGCATAAAATCATGTAATGATACTGGTAAATTGCTAGGGTCTCAAAAATTTTTATAAGAGGATGGTCTAGTAAATTTTTTGATTAGGAATAGAGTACTTTATTATAAACCATAAGGATGAGATGAAGTACATGAAAACATCCCAAAATTTTGGAAATTATAGAGTAAGTGGTTTATCCAGAAAACAAATCCTTGTCTTGATAAAAATAGGTAGAGGCAGATCTAGCATAGATATATATTGGAGTGAAAAATCTAACAAGGAGTTTGATGCTTGACCCTAGGTATACTAGTATACAACAATGGGCCATACTACACTCTTGGTTTGACACACCAAGGGGATATTCTATTGTAAATTAATGAGCATAATATGAAAAATTTATTTTTTGAAAAATCTCATAAGAATATAAGGTGTGAAATAGATCTAGGATAACCTAGATTTAAACCTAAGGAATTACATGTTAGGATAAACATCTCATCTATTAGATTATCCATTTATATTCAATTTTTTTATTTTTTATGTTTAATAAATGATTATTCAAGACCTTTAATTATATGTTCTATTTCATAGATATTGGTGTGAATTATAAGAACACATTCCGACAATCAATGTGATAGTAAATATGAAGAATGCCATAATGATATGCCTAATATGATTTGAACGGGTGCTCAAAACTACATGAAAGTAGTTTCTCTATTGGATCAAGTTATGAACAACAACATGAATCATCTAGAACACCCTCTTACTCTAAGGAAAGAGAAAGTTTTTTTGAATTCTTCATGAGAAAAAGTCATCCCATGTTTAGTGGATCCTCTAATCCCCACCTTACGAAATAGTAGATTAACTCCCTTGAAAAGATATTCTCCATCCTCTGGTGCTCAGAATTATAGAATGTAGTACTGGTGGTCTATCATTTTTATGGGGAAGCTGATCAATGGTAGACACTGATCAAGAAAACAATGTTCCCAGATGAAGGTGATTCCATCGATTTGGAGTAATTCAAGAGTACGTTTTTAAATAAATATTTTCCTTGAACCCTCCATCTTAATATGGAAGGAGAGTTCATCGGACTCATGCAGAAGGAAGGAGATTCCATCAGGCGTATGGAGAAAACATTACATAGCTTCCAAGGCAATCCTCTGGATTTTTCATGAAAAATGAAGTCAATGTGGATCGCTTATTTAGTGGGATAAAGTTGATTCTGTAGAAGGTGTTGGTGATTTGAGACTTTGGAAACTATGATTAGATTGTCTGTTGTGCCATTAAGGTTGAAATTGAGATTTGAGACTCACAGTGGTCTCTTGGGATGAGAACATGAAGCAAAAAATGGTGAGCAACATGGCTGGTTTAACCAAAAAAATCCCAGGATTGAAAGAAGCCTGAATAACCTAGTAGTAATAATGGTGGGATGAAACATCTTGAGAACTGTAGAAAGAGAATAAATAATTGCTTCAAATGTGGAAATATGGGATATATGGCCAAGAACTGCAAGAGTGATATGATGAATCCAACAAATGTAGAATAAAAAAAGATGATTTAGGTCAATATACATCATGTTTTTTAGTGTTACAACTTCTAGTTGTATGTGAATTATGCAAACAATTTTCTTAATCCAAGGGTTGTTGGAGGAAATCAACAACAATCTCCAAGGCAAAAAAGAATATCTTAAGCTATCACCACTACTAACGTGGAGATTGGCAACGATGTGGTGATAGGTAAAATAGTTATTTATTGAAGAATAGTGAACATAATATTCTATTTTGGTTGTAAATATTTTTTCATATAGAGCATGTTTAGAATAACTATTAAAAAACCACCTCAAAATTGGGAGGACAAGATGTCTATGAGAATAGTGAACGTGGAAATTAATTTGTACATGGTTTATAACTCCTCCCTGGTTAATTTATGTGGACACAAAACTCCCAAAAAAATTATCATACATCTTTTAGTGGAGTTCAACGCTATATTGGGCATGGATTGGTTATGTTTTTACGAATCCAACATCAATTTTCGAGAAACGGATATCACTATTCACATCCTAAAGGATCCTCTGATTCATTAAAAGAGTAAGTAGGAAGATGAATCTCCTTTAAAATAATTTTTTCAATTTTAGATATTAAATACTTAGGAGAAAGCTTGTCTAGCTCAAATGATTGGAAATAAGGAGAGATTCATGCTTGAAGATTGGCCCATCGTGAGGTATTAGACAGATGTATTCCATGAAGAGTTGTCAGATAATCCTCTTAATCTAGAGGATTCGTTTTCAATTGAACATGTTATTGAATCTATAACTATATTAAATAAACCTTATAGAATGACCACCATATATCTAGAGGAGTGAAGAACTAGTTACAGAAGAATATGGAGAAGGGTTTTATATGTCAATGTTCTCCATCGTGGGGTGCGCTAGTCCTCATTTTCAAGAAGAAGGATGGATGAATGAACTTCTTCATTGATTATCATAAACTAATAAGATCTAGATAATGAAAATTTATCTGCTTCCATGGATAGATGACACTTTTGATCTGCTTTTTGGGGAGATTTATTTCTCTCAGGTGGACCTTCAACAAGGATATCATTAATTAATGGTAAGGAAGGAAGTTATTCTCTAGACCGCCTTTTGAATGAGGAATATAAACTTCAATTTCAAAGTTATACTCTTAGTCTCAATAATTCTATAGGAATTTTCATGTATTTAATGAATAGAGTCTTTAAAGATAACCTCAAAAAATTTGTTGTAGTCTTTATTGATGATATTTTGAAATACTTCAAGAGGAGAGGAGGAACATGGGGAGCATTTGAATACTCTATTAAAAAAATTGTTTAGGAGAATTTGTAGTCAAATTATAGTAAATTTGAGTGTTGGATGGAGTAAGTATCATTTTTGGGTCACATTATCACAAACAATGATATATTAATGGACCGTTCAAAGACAATGACAATTGATGTGTAGAAAAGGCCAACATCTGAAATGAAGATCTACAACTTTTTGGGTCTAATTGGGTATTATCAAAAATTTGTGATGAATGTTTCATGATTTATAAACCCAATGACTACACTTACATTGAAGGGAGTAATGTTTTCCTTGAATCAAGAATTTTTTGACTATTTAAGGAGTTGAAAATAGGCTAATCACTTGATAGTACTCACACTCCCATCAAGTGAAGAACTCTTTGTTGTGTATAATGATGCTTTAGAGAAGGTATTATTTTTTGTGCTAATTAACACTGATAATTTTATATCCATCCTCTCAAGGAATCTAAAAATACTTAAGAAAAACCATCCCATTCATGATTTGAAGATGGATAATGTGATCTTCTAGTTAAAAGCTAGCGGCATTATCTCTATGGGGAAAAGTGTGACATATATAATTATTACAAGAGTATAAAATATATATTCACATAGAAAGAGATTAATATGATCGAATTAAGATAGAATGATCTCATCATGGATTATGAACACTCAATCCACTACCATCCCGGCAAGGAAAATATTGTTTTGGATGCTCTATGTAGATAGGATCCTGCATTTTTATCAATAATGATAATTGAAAAGGATATGATCTTCATAGATTTACATATGATATACATGGTAATCATTAAGGGAGGAACATCCTCAATCCTTTCTCAAAATATTGCTCAACCATCCCTCGTAGATAAAATAAAGGATGCTCAATGAAAAGATGTGGAATTTCTGAAAAGGGAAGAAGCTATAAAAAACGGTATATCCTCAGACTTAGTTATTCATGAGATATGAGTTGTAATATTTGTGTCACAATTATGTGTATCATTGGATCTAGATATAAAGTAGTATCTTTTAGATGATTCACATATCTCAACCTACTCCATCAACCCTGGGAGCACAATGATTTATCCAGATCTCTGAGAGAAATTTTTGTGGGGCAATATGAAAAGAGATATTTTTGAGTTTAAATCAAAGTGCATGATATGACAAATAGTAAAATATGAGATGATAATGTAGAAGGGTATGATGAAACAACTACCCATACAATCATGGAAGTGGGAAAACATTACCATGGACCTTGTTATGGGACATACCACGAAATTCATTGGAAATAATGCTATCGGGGTGATTGTGGATCGACATTGAAATACCTCTCAATTTATTACAATTAGAGAGGATTTTTAATTAGATCAACTTGAACAGATATATATCAATGAGTTGGTAAGACTGAATGGGGTACCAATATACGTTTTATCTAATCGATATTTGAGATTCACATCGATTTTATGGAAAAGTCTCCAACATGCTCCAAGAACCCAACTGAACATCAGTATGGCCTATCATCCTCCATCTGATTTCCAATTTGAGAAAACCATTAAGACACTAGAAGACATGTTGGGAGCATGTTCGCTGGAATTTAATGATTTATGAGACCAGAATCTTCCACTAGTTGTATTATCCTATAAAAACATTCTCCAATTGATCATCTGAATTGCACCATATGAATCCCTTTATTGAAAATGTTACAGAACATCAGAGTGTTTGGATAAAGTCAGTGAATGTAAGCTGCTAGGATCTAAAATGGTCAATGAAATGGTGGAGAATGTTAAAAACATTAAGCATCATATCGAGGTATCCCAGAGTCAATAGAAGTGTTAGGAAGGAAATCATCGACTAGACCTTGAGTTCAAACATGGGTACATGGTATATCTATTCATATATACATGGGAGAAGGTCATGATGTTTGTAAAAAAGGGAAGTTTAGTCCATGGTAAAAAATACCATTCGAGATTCATGGTCATGTTGGGGTTGTGGAGTATCGACTAGCACATCCACCTACCATGGAAAAATTAAATGAGATATTTTATGTATCCCTCTTACGGAAGTACATAAATGATCCTCCCCATGTACTCTCTTTAGAGTAGGTACAGTTGGAGGATGATCTTTCTTACATGTATCAGCCAATGAAGATCTTAAATCGTAGAGATAATGTTCTACATCACAAGACTACTCACCTAGTCAAGCTAATTTGGAAGAACCACAAGTACGAAGAGGCAATATGGGATCTGGATGAGAGAATGAAGGAAAATTACCCGCACCAATTTATAGATTAGAATGTAAAACAATATTTCGAGTGAAAATTTTCATAAGGGGTGGAATAATGTAATGATGAAATGCTTTATAAATGGAAATTACATTCTTATAAATATGTCATGTAATTACATGAAATCACTACACAATGAACTACTGATTACAATGCGAACTTTAAACCAAAGTTTGACACTTATGCGTTTTCTATTTTGAAAATATAACATACACAATTACTATCAATATGATTTTGGGGGTCTAATGTGACAAACATAATATTTAGTGAATGGTTACATACCCTTATGAATAATAATATTACCTGTACGAATAGTCACATAACCAAATTAATAGTAACCTTACTTATGATTGTATTTAAACAAGATTCAAGTGAAATATGATTTATGTATATTCATTAATAAGTTAAGAAAATTTTTAAAATGGTTTTTAATAAATAATTTTTTTAATTAAAAATTAATTTTATTTTATTTAGAAAATTATTTTTGAAAAAGGGGATTCATTTTTGGGTTCTATACTTTGATAAATAGGTTTCATTTTTTGATTATATACTTTGATAAATGGGTTTCATTTTTTATTATAATGTATAATTGTGCTAGAAATCATGTATTGATATATGTAAATGGATTGGGTATTTATTTTTTCTACTCATAGATAACATATTTGACAATCAAAATTAACATAAAAATTCATCCAAATATCTAGGTGTATATTAATTGTGAAAAATATAATTGTAATGCGTAAAACATGAATTTGAAAAATGTGAATTTTCAAAACCAGACAATTATTCAACAATAATATCCACCTTTTGAGAAATATTGATAAAATTTAATTTTACAACCTTATTTTATAATTTAATCTTATGATTTGATGTAGTGGAAAAATAATCCATTTGGGTTATAATCACCATACCATGTCAATTTTCAACTCATTTCTTATACCTTCTTCTTAATTATCCATCTAGTTACTTGTTTTTATTTATTCTTATTTATCAACCCATGTCCAATCATAATATTCCAAAAAACCCATATTATTATTATAATAGGATAGTAATATTTTCTACAATTTAATTTCCATTCCTTATTCCACTTGACCTTATATGATTCCAATTGCAATGATATATCCCAAAATTTATTTACAAATGCATCTTATATAGACGTAGTTTTTAAAAAAGAAAAAACGGAAATAAATCAATATGTCTTCTTGTACACTCTAGAGTTATAATTCTTTCATACTAGCATCCTATAGAAATGTTTAAAGGATCATTATTTAGAGTTACATGGTATTTATAGACCACAATATCAGGTTCATTAGCATCCAACCTTTTTGGATTTGGTTATAGAAAATCATATTCCAACTCTTTATCATTTTTCACCTCAAAAAGAGTGTTGAAGATCATGTTTTTAAAAGAAGAAATTATTTCTTTGACTAATATTATTATGTCATCAAAAGGGAAAAATTCATCAAATTTCACAAGAGTTGATTCTTCAACAATAATTTATCATTTATGAAAGACTCAATTTGTTTTTGATTCAATATAATCACTTAGGAATATTTTTTCGTCACCATTTTGATCAATCATACTGAGATTATCCTTTGTGATTAGATGAAAACCCATTTGTATTCATACCTTGATGTGTCAAACTTTTTTATCTCTATAATTTTTTAGATCATATGGTTATTTCATTAAAATAGGTCTAATAGTAACATTATTTTTTAAATAACATGATGTATTAGTACCCTTATCCAAAAAATTATTCGACAATATATATTCACATAAAATATATTTTTAAATTTCATTCAATTTCATATTCCTCATTTCAATAACACCATTTTGTTTCGGATTTTTAGTGGTATAAAATGTATTCTTGTTTAGATTTGGAATAATTAGAATTGAACATAGGGTTATAAATTCTTCTCTATATATAGTTATTAAATAAATAATATTAGCATCATTCATTTTTTGGAATAAGTTTGAAAAAAAATTAAATGAAGAATAAGAATCAATTTTTTAACTTAAAATTTATCCCATGTAAATATATAAAAATCAAATAGTATAATAAAAAAATATCATTCAATTAATATTACATCCCAATATCTCCCATCCAAAATACTAATAATGAGTACGTTGGATCTAAAAGTGGAAATTTTTTTAATTATATTAAAATATGACTTTTGTTATTTTATTTTTGGCATGAATCACAAATATTACTTTTATTAAATTTTTGTTGAGGTTAATATCAAACTATATTTATTTGGGATAGTTCTGTAGATAAATAAAAATTTCAATTTCCCAATCTTCTATCAGATATTGATGGATCAATTGTTTATGTATGTAAAATTTCGGATTTTTTTTCTACCCAATGAATTAATATCTAATGTACATATATGCTTCATTCATGGAACCTTATATATATAAATATTATATTTTAGAAAAAATAATTCATTAATCTTAAAAAAATAACCTACAACACAATGTTAATGTATACTTATAAGACTGTTAATTAAAACATTCCTATAGAAAACATTGTTTATACTTCCATTGTTCAATTCTCGAAAAGACATAACTAATATAAAATTTCCATTTACATTTTCACTAAAACGATACATGACCTATATGGGTCTCTGATAAGGTGTGAAAATTGGAAATGTTTCCACTCATATGCATTGGTCATCCCCAAATCATAAAAAATATTTCATTAGTGCTCATGGAACACTGTACCTACAATGAAAAATTAAACACAAAAATGTTTTGGTACACATATTTTCCTTGTCGAATTAAGAATATCTACAATGTATTTCGGAATGAAAATATATTTTTACTATCCAAAACACCCAACACAAATCTTTGAAAATGGTTTAATTAAAAGATTAATTTTTAATTCATAAAATTATTGTTTTCTTAAACTCTTATAATTTAATATGATTCCTAGATGACCATAATGTATACAAGTAATTTTTTAATTATTTCAATTCATGGAACAATGTGTAAAATACATTTAGTAAAATAGTGGGTTTTCACCATGAATCCCTATTAAAATATATATTTATGTTTTTTTAAAAATTAAAATAATATAATTTTTTGACTTTATGTAAATATACTAGAAGAATCATCATTGTATTAATATTTATTTTTTAAATTTTTTACTTTATTCAAATAATCAATATACAATGTAGTAAAATATTTTAGTTTGGTTTAAGAAATCATAATAAATTTATTTAGATCCTTTTTCTGTTAAAAATAAATTTATAGTAATTTTTAGTGTTTAATATTTCTTTGTTAAAAATTCATACTGATATTATATCGTGCAACAATATTTATTGACTTCCTCATATGACAATGTTTCGTTTTTTATTCAATTCCACAAATAGATGAAAATAATGAATGTACCTCGTCAATATGTGAAATAAAACTCATACTGTTTTTATTATTTGAATACATCGATAATGATTCTAAATGTTAAAAATACTTTTAATACTATGAATCACATTAGTTTTTCGTGATTTCATTCATTTCCATATTCACAAAAAAATATTGAAGTATTTATTTTATGATTTATAGTCATCTTAATGGTGGAGAAATTCATTATTGATTTGACCAAGCATATAGATTTCATAAAATCTTACAACTATATAATTATAATTATAATTATCATACTTTATGAAATGTTTCTTAAAACATATTATTTGATAATAGATTTTATTCAATTTTTTGGCAGAATCTCAAAGCTCACTATTTAAAGTTCGTATACATGATGTATTTTTATAGCATGATGTAACTATTTAAATTTCATTAATATTCGTATCATATTTCAATGTTGTAATATTTGAATTTAGTGTTATCCCATATAACTAAAATATGTTTTATTGAATCAACATTCATTCTTTCCATATAAATCATCAGAATAAACATAATATCTATTATTTTAATGTTTTTTCCTATGTTGAACGTTTCATAGAAGATGAAAGGTAACTCCACCATGGTGGTATTATTATGAGAACGTTCTAAGTTTGATCTTGATCAAAAAAAGGATTCCCTAAATAAGAAAAAATATTTAAATATTTTATAAGTATTCAATTTAATTTTGTGATACTCTCTACATCTATCATTTTAAAATTTTCAAAAATCACATTGGAAATATTATATTTATGATCACACACATTATTTATTCCTTCATAAAGAACATTTATTTTAGTACATATTCCTTGGGGTTTATGTCATTGAGAAACTATATTGAACTCTTTTAGATTAAATTCATAGATTATATCATTCATAACTTTATAATTTGTATAACATCTTTATACAATTTCAATATCCATTGTTTTTCTTTCAGGGGTCTATATGTGATATAAAATGAGTTTGTAGACTGATAGTATGAAGACACAAAAGGGGGGATTGAGTTATTTAAATTTTTCATCACAAAAACACACCAACCATTATAGTTTATGACATAATTTCTATCTTTTCATTAACTAGGAAAGAATCATAAAAAACTTATAAATAAGAGTAATATACTAATATTTTTATGGTGTTATATGTGACAAAATTCTTCTATCCCACTCCACCAACACTTTTATTGAGAGTGTGATGATTTTCAATGGAGTAGTCATTTTTTTAGAGACTTACACTCCATTTCATTGGAGATTAATTACTGGATTGATGTAGTCATAATTTTATATAATCTCATGAGCATTAAATCAGGCTCCGGAAAATATTTACAAATAATATCGATCAATAAATCTTCTATAGAGATACTTTTAATGTAGGTAATAAATAGAGATTTTTTTAGATTTTCGATCATAGATGGAAGAACAAATCGACAAAAATGAATGACATCTAAGGGGTTGATTAGATTAATAAAATTATCAATGGGATTATTTTGAATTTATCACATATTAGAGATATGGAAAATTGATAATAGTATAATTATACTTCTTCATTTTTTAATAAGAAAATTGAGTCCCTTTATAAAGAACATTGATAATAAATTCTCTATATTTTCTTCTATAGTTCACAATTCATCAGAAAAATTCTTCAAATATATTAAAAGTATAGAATAATTTCTTATTTAAATTCACACACATGAACCATATAATATGGGATCCGTGACCTGACCATTTTTCTTGAAAATTACATTGAATTGATAGGTACAAATAAAATATTATTTTACATGTCTTTTGTCTTTTCATATGGATCTTATTATAACATATTATATCTTATAGATGTAATTGAGAATTTTTAAATTTTATATCATCCTTAAAATCTACACCCATTTTCCTAAACAACAATAAAAACTGAAATGAAAAATGACATAACCAATTTGTTTAATATAATCCATATAGCTGGATTTTCATTATATATCCAAATTGAATTATGTTGGGGTTTTTCTCACATAGCACAAATTGAGGTTTCCATTTGAAATAACATAGTCGATTTTACCACATATGTGAATAACATAATCGATTATAGAATGTAACCATTTTAAATTTCCTAATGTTCATATATGTTGTTGCATATGAAAGTTATCATGTAATCATTGAAAATTCTCATGTTGGGAAAATAGTGAAATAGCTACACTTATTGTGTAGGTGATTGACATAGTTGATTGATCAATATATTCATTTTCACCACATAGGAAAAAATGACACATGGTTGATTTTTGACACATAGTGATATTTCCTCCAAAATTACCAAGATTGAATACTTAATGATATTAAAAACTGAACAAATAATAATAAGATAAAACCTGATAATAATTTTAAAGAATAATATCATCATCATAGTATAAATGGTATTTTATATCCTTAAAACCACAAGTACATGAGATATGTTGGTCACTCATTTGTTTTCCAATAATTTTTTTTTTCAATTATGATGTTATTATTTATGAACATATGGTATATGTAGATATGATAATAGATTTTTTAAAAAAAATATATTTCAAACACTATTTTACGAGGTTTCATTTTTATTAATATGCCACATTCCATGACTTTTTTAGAATTTCATTCTCATGAATATTATAAAGATCCCATGATTATGAAAGGATTATGGTGATTATTATCACCCACATACAGTGTTTTAATGTATCCTGTTTCATTTATATTGTCAATTGAATTATTGGGATATTAACTCATGCAATTTATTGATGTATATCATTAGGTGACTACACGAACAATGAAAATTTTGAGCGCCTTTATATCAGTAATAAAGAATTATATATATAATTTATTAATATTTAATTTTCATAAATGACGAATTATGATAATCTTATTAATATACTAATGATTTTGGGATTTACTGTATAACTGTTATGTTGTTTATCCATAGAATTATTTAATAGTAATTCATGAAAATGTATGGAATCTATAGTACTCATGAAAAATGATGTGGTGGTAGAATATTAATTATATAAATTAAAGGTCCACCATCAAAATTACAATACAAATTATTTAGTTCTATAAGTAGTAATATTTTCAATAAATATTTGGGTGTAGCATCTCTATTGTGATATATGTAATATAAATATTAATAATAATATCATAACGTATATATTCAAAATGTAGGAGTTGTTCTTTCCTAAAAAGAGATGGTTGAATTTGATAAATGTCTAAGTCTACTAAATAAATTACGAACCTAGGAAGGTAGTCATGGTGTATAATTCCCCCATTACAAAGGATCATGGTATATTATACAAGATGAAGAATGAATAAGACCCTATAATTATGTTTCTTTCCAGAATTGACACATCATGGTCTAGTCCTTGACTACAATTAGACCTCCTCTAACAGGATATAGGCTGCATACCATCCCTGGGTAAGTATATCATAAAAATGGGAGAAATTAGCCTAATGTACCTATAAAAATGCACATTTCTCCAATACTGCACAATACAGAAATGTAAAAAATTGATACCAATCCATGAAGATATATATGATCCCAAAAAATAGTATAATATTAAATTACAAAAGTAAAAATGGGACCAAATACCAGTCCAACAAAAATATGAACAATGTTTACTTTGTTATAATTGTGATACTATGATCAAAAGTAAGAACCCTGAAAAACTAAGGTCATTCTAGAAAAAGCTACACTCCACATGCTTCATATGTTCCCAAGACACCATCAAATGGGCCATCGACTGTACGATACATGGAACATGTGGGAATATCCCATCTATGGGTGAGTATATCAATACCTAGTGGGAAACCCAAAAAACACAAAATAGAAATCATCAAAAATACCCATTTCATAAAAACACATAGAAAATAATATATAACCGAATTTTTAATGACACAACCCTATTAGGTTTTGAGTATGTTTATACTGCCTTTACAATTGCATGATTATAAAGATTAAAATCTTACTTGAATTAAGAGTTTATTAGTCTTTGTAAACCAAATATATATGTTTCTTGTATTAGAAATGAATAACCTAATTACAACATTTTTCAAGGATAACATTATTCGAACATAATATATCATGCATATCATTTTTAATAAATATTTTGAATTAGTGGGTAATGTAAACAAAATAATAGGGAGCTAAAATTCTATGTATGGGTAATGTATAGAAAAAAATATTGAATCAATGAGAACTAATCCTCATGGTATATTAAATAATTGAGAGCCCATGAAAATCAAATAACATGACAATGAATAATAAAAATGGTTAGGTATATAACTAAATAAAATTCCACTTAATCAATAATCTGAGAATGAAGTGATTCAACAGATAAAGTCAAAGAAAAAAATATAATGGATGCAAAAAATAATAATATCTGAATTTCTATGTGGGGGAATTTTTAATTTTTGGATTTCATATCTAAGATACATGAGAACTTATATAATCAATATATTTCAAAATAGGGTTTAAAACAATAGGTGGAAACCTATATAAATTGATCAAATGATTTGAATCCTAAGAACATGCCAATACACTAGTGGTCTATACAATGTCTTAGCACCACCCATAACTTCTTATCCAATCATTTCTCATATATCGAGTTATGAAGTTAATTAATAATCAAAATTCTTTATCAAATATATTTATTGAGTAAATAATATATATCTATAAATATTTTCTTATAAAAAAATTACTATCAATGTAAATATTATCTATAATAATGGTATATGGTTTAGGAATTGAACACATACACGATAAATATTATTGATATTTAGGGGAAATTTAATGTTTATGATCATACGAAATTGAATATTTCTAAGAGACTAAAAGGAATAAAAGTACTAAATTTTAATAAAATACTTAATCAAAGAAGTCATATTCCACTGATAGAAAGATTAAAGATGGAATCCATAATTCATATCCCAGATGATGTTTGTATATTGTGTTGTCCTCATTAAGAAATATAAATTCTATAAAAATAAAAAAAATATCATTTTCATATTGAATAACATTATGAAAATACTTATATTTGAAAATAAACATAAAAAAAATTATTTTTAAATTAAAAAATTAATTTTGAAATGTATGTTTCTATGAATTTATGGGAGGAAATTTCATACATGTCCTACAAGTTAAAAAGAACATTCCTTTACCAATGAAAAAGTGTTAGAAAAGTGAGTTGATTAGAAAGAGATAAGAATAATCCAATGAATAAATTGTAAATTAAATAATGGTAAAAAAATTTAATAAATAATTATATATATATTGAAATAAATTTTGAAAACTGTTTTAGAAGATTTAATTTTTAAAATAAAAAATATTTTATGACTATAGAGATAAATGAAGGCCAGTTTTCCTGAAAACTTTCCCTAAATCTTATTGAGTTCCATATATTTGAAAATAGTGATATTTAATAAAAAAGTGAATTAATGAAAATATTATAATAAATTAAAATGGATTATTAAAAAATTCTCACATAAATTCCAATAGCAGAATTTGCAGAACAAATAATCTCAATTCGAATTAAATTATGAAATATACCCTTCAGATGATAATTTTTTTGAATTGAGGATTGATAAATGAAGTGATTATTTTTTCAATATTATATCAACATAAATGAATAAGAAATAAAAAATAGATATTACAAGTCATTATAATCATAATCATATAATATTATTGATAATGAGAAAGTAATATAATGAAATGAAAATGAATTGAGTTAAAGAATTTATCTAGAAGTCGGTATCATTATTTTGAAATCCTCTTAGATTAAATAATTCAAATTTAAACAAAACACATAAGTGAATAATTAATTATTAATGATATTACATGTCTAGGTGATGTATATAAATAAAAAAAATAGTTATATAATAATACAATATTCCTCAATGAGATTAAATTGAGATAAACCCCCTTATCCCTTTGTAAATTTTGAATCACAATCCCCATGAATGAAATATAATTAAATTAAAATTTACATAAAATTAAGAGAAATTTATTCTTGATATATAATATAGTATTGAAAATATATATATAAAAAAAAATAAATAAATGCGGAATATGGAACACGCCACATGAATGTAAAAGTGATACAAGAATCCCTTACCTTGTATTTTATTTTTTGTGTGAATTCCCTTAAACCTAAGATATAATTTTTAAGCATGTAGTAAATTTTACTATAATTATAATCATATATATATATATATATAATGTCACATATCAACTTCTTATAATTACTTATTAATCGTATGTTAGAAATATTTCATTATGTTTACAATTTTGGATGTTAATTCCCTAGTTTTTTAGTATTTATTGACTTGTTTTTCATCTTCTTATATAAGTAATTATTAAATACTTTTCTATAAAATAATTTTAACATTTTCAGGTATTCCTAAAACTCTAATTTTATTATTTTTTATTTCTGATTTTTTGGGGTCGTATTGGGTTGAAATATTAAATATTTTCTAAACTATGGGTTAGTTCATTATTAGTGCAAGGATTTTCCAATCTTTTGAAACTCTTATTCCAAATTTTGAAATGCATAAAATTGTTCTTTACATGAATGGGACATAATTTTCCAAGCCATGCACCCTATTAGGAGAAGCCATGTTCCAAATTAAGTGGGTTCGTAGCCAGGCCACATTATTTTATTACCATTTAGATCTTCTTAGCTAACCATGGATGAGATTGATGTTATATAAAAATATAATTCTAAAATACAAAACCACTAAAATTGGGTTTCAGATGGTCCAATAATGACATAATAAATTTCATTCTTCCTCAAGAGCATCCAAGAAGTAATTGTGTCCCCTCTACAAATAACCTTATGTAGATCAATGATTTATTAACATTGTTCGATCTCCTCTTAGTTAGTTTCATCACCCTATTATCCATCTCCTACAATCACTCTTATCCCCATCACGTTCTATAGATCCCCATGTTAGTTTTTTATTTAAGAAAAACTATTCCGAGATCGTAAACCTAGGTTTTGTCCTAATTTCCCAAAATTCACGATTTTCGTTCTTTATTGATAAATCCTTATTTTGTGTTGGTGACTCGAGATCCCATTATCCCTTGGTAGGTGGTTACATAATGTTGTAAATTTTTTATTAAATGTGAATTTTATGTTTAATTAAAATTTAATGAATGAAAATAAATTTACTAATTTCAATTATATTTAAAAGGATAGGAATGTTGGAAAAAATCAATTCCATTGAATTGGGGTTTTGGAAAATAATTTTGGAAGGAAATTGGAAAACCCACAATTCCACTTAATTGAGGTGAATTAATGTAAATTAGTGACATAATGTTTTTTAATTTAAAATATCTAATGAGATTGATTGAAAAATCTTCAATGACTCTAATTCCCTAAATTCTGGATTAATTTTTGAAATTGATATAAATTTCTTGAAATTAAATTGTTGAAATTAGTTGTGAATTTCATTAGTGAAATTGGATTATTAATTGATTTCAAATTCCTATTTTTGAAAATGTGTTAAATTTTTTATTTCATAGAATCCAAATGGTTTCATCTTGTAAATAATAATTTTTTTATTAGAAACTTTTTAAAATTTGAATTTTCATTTGTTGTAATGGGGGAATGATAATTAATTTTTTTTAAGGATGTAGAAAATACATTTCCCATCATTGAATTGCACTAAAATACATATAATACTATGTAATTAGGGATTTATAGGGGAAAATTATATATGTTGTATTTTCTATAATTATATCTTGATTCTATAAAAAATAACAATAATTGGGTTAGAAAATCATATTACCCTAATGGGAAATGGATGATTCATTTCATTCTAATACTAAGGGAAATGTGTACACATAAAATATTATCAAATGAGCATGTTAGGTTACCATAAAATAAAACTATCATACTTATTGGAATATGACAATGTCGTTCTCTTGTATATATATGATATATAAATGTATTCCATTGTTGAAAACTATTTTAAATTCTATATGATTTATATAAAAAAATTATATAAATATGTTTCATGCGTCAATTTATTGAATGAATCATCTATTTAAACCTATTTCTGTCATTTTAATATTTTAATAATGATATTCTAATGTATTTATATCATTTGAAATATAATGCATTATTTTTATAAATATTATTTCATATATAAAAACTCTTAATATGAAAATTAAATGTTGCTTTTTTGGGACATTAAATGTTGGCATTCTGTTATGGAATCATTGGTGAGACCCTACTGGAGTTTTAGCTCACACCAAACATGTGCCTTTAGGTGTTTGTATATTATCTCCTTCCATGATCATGTAGGGGTAATGTACTACTTAGACATGGTTATAGAAAATGATCCCTATACTTTTAGAGTTTCTTCTGATTGAAATTGGGTGGTTTTTCTGTCCATTTTTTTTGAGTATTTTGATATTATAATGTGGATTTTCATACTTTTTTGACTTCCATTACACATCTCGTAGTAGAGTATCTTTTGTGTGATTATTAATTTATTATATTGAATATGTCATATATGTGTAAATTTCAATCCCACTGTTATATTTATTTTGATTCCAGGTGCTAGTCCTAATCCCCTGAGGATTGAGAACATCGTTTATTCATTATTTAGACCGGATTAGTTAATGGGTTACCGTGGAATATGGGATTGTTCATGGAAAAGTGAAATCAATGGTGAATGTTTTGCACCATTATTTAGTGTTAGTATGATTTTTTATTCTATCCAGACATAGGTGGTTGACATGAGTTTTTTCCTATACAACTATCATCATATCTAATCTTATATCACCATGTGTTGTTTGGTAATTCTATCTTATGTATTTGTTCTAGTTATTTCATTCCTTTTTATTTTTATAGATTGAAAACCCAATTTTTATTTTCTATCTATTAGAATTTATTTCAAATCATAATATTTTTTAGTTTTATAGGACGTATTCATAGAAGTCTTTAGGTGTTCGGTAACATCATGAATCCGATTAGACATAAAAATCTTATCAACAGTGAATATAATATTGATCATTAGTGAGCCAATCCTCTTATCAACCAGAATCTGGTAGAGTTGATCATGCCCACAGTCCAAGCTCTGGGATATTCCCCACCACCTGTTCTTGTTCATGCTGTAGCTATGGAACCACAATGGGTTTTTTTCCAGGAACATTCTCAAAAATTTCTTTTTGATAAGGAAAAAATGTTCAAAGTATCATATAATCCTCAAGAGGTTGAGTAATGGTCGAGTAGATTAGAATAATTAATTTTATTCTCAAAGGTAGATGAATAAATAATGGTGATGTGTTCAACCTTTAGGTTAGAAGGACCACGAAAGAAATTATGGGACACTATATGGACGATGAAAATCCATGGGGGATAGGAGTGAAATGTCTTTAAATATATTTTTACTGGCTAGTTCATTCCAGAGTCTATGTTGTTGGCCAAGGCTAAATAATTTTTCTAACATGAGAAGGAAGACATGACTGTGACGTATTATTGAAACCATTTATCCATGAACATATATATCACACCTAATATAGAATGAAATGTGAATATGAATGCTATGATTTTTGATATCGGACATAAATAGGATATTAATTCTATAGTTTTCTAGCTGATGATACCTTCATATATATATTTACTAGATAGAGAACTGATGGTCAAAATTGACCTGGATGTAGAGTAAGGGTTATCAATATTTTCCTTCTCTCCCAATGGAAGAGCATGTTCCTTAATAGTAAAATGGAATCACGATGATTCTCAAGGTGGACCTCAATAATAGGGTCCCTCTAAACCTCCTGCAGTTCTAGGAATAGGTTCATTGATTTGATATCAATGTGGAATTGTAGGGAATTATAAGCGGGGTTTTATTGAGGTACCTAGGTGTGTGGTTATTTTAGCCTCTTAGGATGCTTAAATAAATTATTCCATGTTTCTTCCACTCTATATAGTTTCATGAGACCATTAACACCTACTAAAACTACGGGGAAATCAGATTGTTCATGGATAAATGGATTATAGACACAAACATCCATAATAATGGTTCTCCATTTAGTAAAAGACTATCCCGAGGAAGATGATATGGTTCCAGTGACTATGAGAGTTACCATCACTATATCTTCATCATAGGTGATTGATTTATTTTTTACTTGTGAATCTCATGAATTTATTTCAACAAGATCTATTCATATGCTACATATTTATATGGATATTTAAGCATATTTCATTGATATTGCTACACATGTTATTATGATTATAGAAAAAGGTATTCTTTGTCCCATATGTTTTTTCTCTCAATAATATGTTGTGTATTTTTATAATTTTTTGGATCTCTACATGAAACAATATAACATAGATTTCGGGAGGTAGTGGATCATTTCCAATAAAACCAGGATTGATTGGAATCCTCAAATGGTCTATATTGCTGCACCCAATTTTGTGCGACCTTTATTTCAAATATAATGAGAACCATGGTCCAATTGGGATATATATTCATGGAATTGGGGAATGTGATATATGTGTTTTCATTTTATCTGGATTTATTATCCTAGAGTGGTGATCACCTTCCAATTTTAGTCGAGTTTCCCAACGTGTTTCCTTCTAAATTATCTTGTTTTCTTCG
Source organism: Viscum album (assembly GCA_963277665.1). Taxonomy (NCBI): domain Eukaryota; kingdom Viridiplantae; phylum Streptophyta; class Magnoliopsida; order Santalales; family Viscaceae; genus Viscum; species Viscum album. The sequence goes on from OY728159.1 coordinate 1,227,066,748, forward strand.
ATAATTGATGTAGATTTATCTTTTTATTTATTTTATAGTTCTCAACTATTAATATTACCTATTACCACATGGCACCAGCTGATATGAAAGATCTGAATAATTAGTTGGAAGACATTATATAATTTTTTTTTAAAAATCCAAATGTGTCACCCAGGGTGGCACCAGTTCTCGTTTACAAGAAACCTAATGGTATTATTCACTGGTTTGGTGATTAACAAAAACTAAATCGAGTAAGGGTAATTTAATAGTATTTTTTCCAAATATTTATGAACACATTGATTAGTTAAAAATAGAAATGTGGTTATGGAAGATTGACCTATGATCATCTTACCATCAGATGGGGAAAAAATATGACATCATAAAATTGACACTCGTAGAAGGTCTAACAAAAATGACTACATAATTATACCATTTTGATTAACCAATTCTCCAAAAAAATTCAATATTTTATATAATAGTATTTTCCATGAGTATCATAATACTATAGTTATGGTCTTTGTGGATGATATCCTTTTTTACTCTATGATTGAGGATTATCATCTACATTTTTTATGTGATATTACATAATTGATATGAAATAACCATCATTATCCTCATCTTTCTAAATAATATTTTGGGATTTAGGAAGTGAACATCATGGGACATGTGGTGTTTGAACATATGATATCAATTTATCATTAAACAGAGAATTCTCTTAGGACATGACAGTAACCACATAATGATTTCAAGATTCAATGCTCTTTGGATCTAGTTGGGTATTATCACCAATTGTTAAAGGAATTCTCAATATTTTCTTATCTACTAATTGATCTAACTTAGAAGGGAGTAATATATTCTTGGGATGAATAAAGATAAAGTTTTTTATGTTGAGTAGAAACATCTGTTGACAACTACATTAGCGATGACTCTTCCATAGTCCGGAGAGTGAAATGTTGTCTTCTTTAATACATTGGGTTCATAGTTGTGGTATATTCTTTTAGAGGGTAATCATGTCATTTCATTTGGATATCATCATCATAAGTGGGATTAGAATAATTTTATGACCCATGAATTTAAACATGCATTTGGGATGCACATGAAAAAGGCTAAGACACATTACCTTTATATAAAAATTTTTATCATGTTTTCTAACCCAATGAACATAAGTTATATATTATATCAGGGAAATTTGAATTTCCAATATAATAATTAAATGGAATACTAGAAATATTTTTAATTTTACTTCTCCAATACCCAACGGAAAGGTAACGTCGTCACAAAAGATTTAAGTAGGAAACATCCGACCTAGGCCCTGAACCAATATTCAGATAACTGGAACTAGATTTCTCTATTAGCATAGTTACATATTAGATTCTTGGAATCATGGGTGAGAATTAATTGGAAATTTTTCTATTGAAATCCCCTTATATTGAGTGAATTTTTTTGAATCAACAACTTGATTATGAGTTCTATAGCATTAATGACTCTCTTTATGGTGGGGAGACCAATATTGAGTGATCGTTCTCAAAATAGGGAATTCTATTCTATTAGAATTAGTTTTTCATTAAATTACCATTATGGAAATAAACTATTTCGGATTTCCATAATTCCTAGTGGGGTTTTAATGTAGGATCCACAAAGATGTTCTATAAAATGTAGCATCAAAACTACTGGCTGGTTATGAGATGAAACATTGTTGTCTTATTGTATCATTGTTATATGTGCCAATATGTAAATGATTATAACAATAAACATTCAGGTTTGATTCATCCACAAATAATTCCTACATGGATGTGGGATTAGAACTATATGGAAATTTGGGTTTGTTTTCTGCATACCCAAAAAAAAGAATAATTAAACATGGGTTATAATTGATTGGCTGAAAAAATGGCTCATATAATTCCCATTTGTGATAAAACCGAAATTGAGGAGTTGAGAAATCTCTATGTGAACGTTATTTTCTATTTTCATGGATTTCAATCATCATTAGTCTCTGATAGGGAACAATAATTCACCTATCATTTTTAAAGGGGCCTTCAAAAGGCACCGAGATCTCACATATATTTGATTAAAACATATTATCTATTGTTGGATGTCAATATAAAAAAATCTATCCAAATTCATAGGATATAAATCAAAATTGTGTTCACAACAATAGTGGGGCTTGGGATGATTATTTTGGGATTGATAATTTTTCATGAAACAATAGGATCTATTATTTGACAAGAATGGATCCTTTTGAGGAATTTTGTGGTCAACCTTTACAATCTCCATTATGTTTATTGGATATTAGTGAATGTTATTTGCTTGTTAAAATTAGCATGAAAGAGATAAAAAAATTCAGTTTTTTCATTAGAAATTTTTTTTGACATAAAGTTGATATAATTCTTTTGCTAATCGTCATCATAGGCTGCTGGATTTTTCTATTGGTGACCATGTTTTCTTGAATGGTTCACCCATGCTAGGTCATTGAAGGCTTGGGAGGAATGGAAATCTTGATCATCATTTTTCAGGAAATTTTGATGTAATTGATAATATGGTAATCCTTTCATAACATGTTGCACTTCCACCATAGGTAGTGTTGATATATAATATATATCATGTGTCTCAACTATAAAATTATATATCTGATCCTTGTCATGTTTTGAGATGGTGTGATATTGATGTTGATTCTTTATTATCCATGACTATACAGATAGTTAGGATTACATAATATGAAACTAATGTACTTAATGGGAGGATCATACCTTCTATTATCATTCAATTACATCATGGTTCTTATAGTCTTGAGTTGTGGGAGTGGGAGGCAGCAATGAGGGAGAAATGCATTCATATTTTTGGGAAGAATTTTACTCAGTATTTTTTTGGGGGTATAATGTTTTTATGATAGAGATTTTATAACATACTTTAGCATTGTTCAGGTATTAATATGTCCCCATTTTCACCATGCATTGTTTCTATATAATTTTATGATATATGAGGTTGAAAATATAATAGTTTTGAAATTCTTGGGCTAGTACATTGTTTTCCAAAACTATGACCACTATGAAGACAAAATAAGAAAAACCCATCTGAAGTATTTTTCATGGTTGGATTATGGTTTTCAAGTTAGTGGACCCTCATTGGAGAAACAATTTCACCCAATTAAAAAATATATGACTTCATCACATGGTTCAGTCTGAGCATATGAATCTTCCCAACTAATAGAGCATGTGTTTTACAAAATCCAAAAACATAATTTTGAAATATTCAAAGCCACAAATTTGGTAATAAAAGGACCTAGAACAACCCCACACACGTTCACCTTCATCATGATCATACATGAGGAAATTTTAGACTCTTTAAACCTTTATATAAGAAGATTAAATCTTGATGAACGAAATTCAATCTTCTCTAAGTCAGTTTACTCACAATGTTCTCAATCTCCCAGTATATCTCTTCTCATCACGAGGGTTCTGTGGATCCCCATGTTTCCTTTTGGATCTAATAAAATATATTTTGGGATCATAAACCTATCTTTTATTCTTTTCTCCCATATTATATGATTATCTTTCATCCTTGATGAATCTTAATTAGTGTTTGGTGATTCCAGATCCCATGATCATGAGTTCTGTGATTCCATTATGATGCCCAATTTTTATTAAAAATAAATTTATTATTTAACTTAATTGGTTGAAATTATATGAAACTTAATTATTTTAGTTATATTAAATTCATTATTTTATTTTAAAAATCCTATTCTATTGAATTGGGGTTCTAAAAATGGATATTGCAATTAAGGTGGAAAACACCCAATTCCTCTAAATTGGGGTCTGTTAATAGAAAATTTTGATATTTCAATTGTTTAATTAAAATACATGAATGATATGGATGTAACAATTGTGAAATACACCAATTCAATTGAATTTTGGGTTTTTTGTGAAATTTTTGTTAATTTTATGAAATTAAATTCTTGATTGTAATTGTAAAAGTGAATTTTTTAAATCAAATGGGAATTTGATTCAATTTATAATTTTTAAAATCTATTAAAATGGATTTGATACATACATAAGGGTTTTAGCACAAAATAAGACATTTTTTTATTAAAACCCAATTTTGGTTTTCAATATGTAATTGGTGACTTTGGAATGTGGGTATTTGATTTTATTATATTTTATGGTTTCTTAAAATAGATTCCCCATAATTGAATTTTATTAGAACACATTCAAGATTATGTTTTTAGTGAGTTATTATAAAAAACACACTAGGTTGGAATTTCACTAGTAATGGATTAATTGTATATAAAAGTGAAAAACATTGGTTATCACATCATACTTTTACATTTGGTCAAGGTTGAGTCCTCCCTTTCTAGTGTCAAGGAATGTGATTAAACATTACGATTTATCACATGAGTTTGCGAGGATCCCATAACATGGAAATATCATACTTTATGGAAGATTCCCATGTTATTATCTTGTTTATATATGAGTTATAAATGTATGCCATTGTATTAAACTATTTTACATTTATTTTAATTTACATAAACAATTTTATATAAATTTTTTTATACAATCCATTTGTGTAAAGCACAATTTTACAAGCATATTGGCATCATTTTGAAATGTAAATCATGATTTTATACAGTATTTTCATCATTTAAAATGTACTATATGAATTTCATAAATAAAATTTTGAAATTATAAAACTGTTATTTGACAATCGAAACAAATTTTAATGGTTAATTTAATATAGGGATATTTTTATGGAATCAATTGTTATACCCTACTAGTATTGTAGGTCACATCCAACCTATTCATTTAGGTGTTTTTAAATTATATCCTTCTAGGTTTTATCAGGGATAAAGAACCAATTGAATGTGGTTTTGGATATTTGTATGTGTATATGGAGAGATAAATCCATTGGGACATGGTTTTTTATCTATCTGGTTTTACTTGTAATTATTCTGAAATAATTGGGTTCTATACCTGTTTGACTTCTAGTATACATATTCCAGTAGAGTTTAATTTTTATTTGTACTAATGTTTTATCTATCTTCAATAGTGGTTGTCGAAAATTAATTCCCTATTCATTTTGGATGATTCCAGGTTCTATTCTACAACACATGGGGATCTAGAATGCCCTTCATGATATGTTAATACCACATTTGGTATTAGGTTACCATGGTATCTGGGGTGTTTTTTCACTTATATAGAATGTAAAAAAAGATTAAATTGTCATATATATTGAGAATATATATATTTAAAAAAATCCATAAATTTTGGAGTCAGGAAATGAAAATTACCATTCATGGAGATGGTAGCACGTATGTATGCATGAACGCTACTTCCGTTTCATTGTGGTATTTAAAATATTGAAACGTAAATGATATATATATATATAGTTAAATATATATATATATTATGATTAAAATACTATAATTTTTTAATATATTTCAAATATTTTTTTGTTCCCGTCCTTTTTATATTTTGTCTATTTTCATGATAGAATATCATCTCTTTGATGTCATGGTAGTCCACATGTCCAAAAACTATGTCATCATATTCTAATAAAATTTAATGAATTAATGTATAATTAATATAAGGTTACATAATAATTAAAAAATTATGAAAAAATATACATCATTATTTATCTATAAATTCATTATTATCCTATCCTTAAAAAGAGGAAAATTGAAGAATTACTGACATTAGTTTTTGAGTAAATATTCTTCAATATCCACAAACAATAATTTGTATCCCATTATAGGGATGCACGTGAAATCAATGGAATAACTAATCTTAAAAAAATAAATAATATTTAATATAATGAGGTTATTATATAATAATGATATAATAATAATTAAAGAGGTGTGTAAGTATATGACACAAAAGTGACTGATGAAAATTGTTAACTCTTATTTGGGTAACTCCTTTTGGTTTATACAAAAGTCTTTCCTAGGTTCTATTTCCTAAAAAATTTAGGAATATATAATTATTTAATAGATATTGAGAGATTAGTTTTTTAGATATTTGAAAATATGAAAGGGATTTAAACTAGTGAATAAGTGGTATGGTTGTGTGCATTTTTATAGTAGAGGAGTGGTGTTCTTGTGAATATAATTATGGAAAATACTATTTAAAGGCCTCCCTTAAATATTATTCCTCTAATACTAAGAAAAATTAGAATCAATAGGTTTATTATTTAAATATATCCATCCAATATAATTTTTACCTGTTTTTTGATCATGTTGTCACTTATGATTAAGGCTTAGTCTTCTATTAATCTTAGAATTACCTTAATCAGTGTAATTTATTTTAATTACATTCACTAGTTTTTTTGGAAAAAAAATAATTTAACCTTCTTAGATATTATAATTTATAAGGATTCAAAATAAGGAATATATTTTGGAAAATTCATATAATAGTTGTGGAAGAAATTAATTTAATGGGACAACAAGGATGGTTTTTAATGTAATAAGGTTCAATGGTTTGAATTGTTTTCATATCTAATTTAATATTTAATATTTTTTCAATCATATAAATTTGAATAAATAATATATAATTAACCTATATTTTATTAAATCCATCATTATAATATAATTTATCTATATAAATAAATATGATCAAAATGTAGTTTTTAATGAGAAATCATGATTTTTCATTATTTTTTACTATAGGAACATTCATAGAAAAAATACAAATAATTCCACCTAAGTTAATTATGTTGTTATGATTTAAAAAATGGAGTATATTTTGACATATAACATTTATAATATTTTCATAGTATTTTTTTAAATAATTGTTTCCTTAAAAGGAGGAAAACTATCTTTTTTTAAATAAAAATTTTAAATGTAAAAGTAGATTTGTTCTAGTCTTATACCTATAAAATTTAATAGATTAATATGAAAAATATTTGATTGAAAAAATATTATATATTTCATTAATATCATTAAAAAATAATAATTAATAAAACTTATTTTGATAAAACACATTTGGGACATAATAATAGTTTTTAAAAATATAACCTTTATATTCTATTAGTGATTATATTAATTTATAATTAATTGGTAATCAATGTATTAGATATTATATATTCATTTATTATATAATCTAATAAATATCTATTGATTTATCTTCTATTTTATATCATATTATATAAAATATTAATATTTTAGTAATATATTGTTGTTTGGTAAAACATAGTCTTACAAGTAACACATGATATCAATGAACGTCTTCCTTGTGTGTGAAGTAAGAAGAGGTTTAATTTCATGCATTTAAAGCAATAGAATATATATATTTCATTTTAAATATTAAACATAAAATTTATTCTCTAAAGGTTATATTTCTTTTCACATTTGTTGTATCATGTCATACATGATATTGAATAAAAACCCTTGTAGAATTTTCGGGGTGTTACATTCTCCCCACCATAAATAAAATTCATCCTCAAATTTTTAACTTGATCCATATAACCAAGGGTTTTACATTGAAAAATTCCATCATTGAATAATTGATATATAAAAATCATTTTTAAAATATAATCTTAACAAAAGATAATGAGAAGTACAAAAATCACATGGAGTAACATATAACATGGTTTTTATGTTAGACAAAAATTAGATGAATGTGAAAATATCAACTTTGTGGAATAATAAATAATTATACGTAGTTAATGAGGTCATTCATCACAAAAAAAGTGAATGATAATTATAATTCTTGGAGCCTCGAACCAATAAATCTAAGATAATTTATAATTCCGTCGGTTTAAAAAAATTACTGTATTATGACATAATTTTTGTTTTAAGATCATTTTCATAAAGTTGAAGAATTATTATATTGACCATTATATTACTTACTTGATAAATTTAAACTACATATGTACAATTTTACCTTTATGTTGGTTTTTGATCAAATTCTAATTCATACCATACTACATGAAATTGATATCCTAAAATGAATTTTCAATTTATTTTTAATAGAAAAAAAAAATTTACATATTTACAATCGTAAGATAAATAAAACAAGTCTTAATGTTTGTATGCAACTATTAACCTATACTAATATGGTTAGTCATTTAATCTCTGGACCTCAAATGTGAAAATACTATATCAACCGAAATAATTATTTTTAATATGTTTTGTCTAAATATAATTAATTAATAATAAATACATCATGTAGGCGAGTGGTAGAAACATATACATTATCGTCCTTCGGTTATGGGTTCATGCAGCAACACATTTCCAAATTTAATGGTTCGTCTCCTAGAATAGATTTTTTACATTTTATAAATGAATATATATATATATATATATATTACAAATTATGATGGAAATAATTTATTTATAAACATTATATACAATTTCATCTAATTTATTCAATATAACCCCGATACAAAAATACTTCATCCATTTATTTCATCATAGTTCCTTCCATGGTATAGAAATTATCCATTAGAAGAGTGAATTATATTAGGTTATTCTGAGGTTCCCTATATTTTTGGAAATTAATATAAATGGATCCAAAGTAGTATATTAATTTCCTTTCACCACAAAATTCATTTTTTAGAAGTGATTATTTTATTTATGGCCTTCTCTACCACATATAAACCATTTCCCCATTCCATTGAGACATTTTTCTGGGTATCCCTATTAATGTTTCTTGCATGATGGATATGAAGCCAATACTTCTCCATAGTCCCTACCACTCAAGCTCTTACAAATATCCATATTTATTTTCTTTGGTGTGACTAGGAGTTGGTGGAGGTATATGCAATTAACCAGGTTTCTAGAAAATGAATTAGGAATATTCACAATATCTTTCACTTCTATAAACATCCCATTTTGTTTCTTGTTACATCCTCTATGAAAATTATATTAAATGTCATAATGATTCATTTGGATTCAAAACAATTAATAAATCCAAATTTATTATGTGCCCAAAAATATTCATAGTGGAAAAAACAAATAATAATTTTTTGGATGTCTAAATCTTTAAATATTAAATTTTCATCTAAGACACATAATCTTTAACCAAGTTTATTAATTTTCATTATCTATTCAAATCATAGATAATGGATTATAATGCAAATATGATTTATCATAAAAATATACACCTACAGTGTCCAAATTTGTGGGGAGTAAAGAAAATTTTCATGTACCAAGTTACGTATGAGTTTTTCCCGATTCAACTTTTTTGAGTTGTTAACCCAAGTTAAATATTTTCCTTAACCACATCAAATTGAAGTATCTAGATAAGGAATTTTTTTTCATGGAAAACATCATAATAACTATCCAAATATTATTTTAGGATGTCATCTTGTACTAAAACACTAATTATACCTTAGAGTTATATTCTAGAAAATATTTTTTCCTAAATACAATTACAATTTTTTTCTTGGTTGGTGCCAAAGCCTCATTTGTTATTAAAGAGAAGAAAATAACTCTTTTAACGGGTTAGAGGGAGACCCATTACATATCCCGAAGGAGAAGTGGACATTTAACCCATTACATAGCCTATTGTCCCAATGTTTTGGCCCATGGACCATTCTGGGAATAGTACTGCTACAATACCCCCACCTGCAGGAGTGCTGCACAGTACCCGCCGCTGCTATAATGTCCTAACACTACTATAGTGACATGTCGTCGTATATTGCAAGTTGTTTCTATAGTACCAACGTTTCTACAGTAATTCTACAATACCTACACCTAATAGGGGTTGAACCCCCTAAATCTAGTTCCATTTATTTCTAATAAACACCATCTAACCCCAATTGTACCGACCCAAACCTAGTAAGACCAGTTCTATTATCTACCCTAATTAAATTGAAATAATTACAAGGAATAAATTTATGTGGGATCAAATAGCATAGAATTATTGGTAATCCAAATACATACATCATTCATGTACTAGAATTTAATACTCTAATTAAACAATAGAGGTTATTTTTTTTTAAATTACCATATCCTTGAAAAAATTTCATATTTCACTTCTTGTAATCTTGATAACGGGAAAAATAAGGGGATCTCAAAATCTCAGTAATGGATAATATTAGCGAAAACATATAATAAATCAATAGAAAAAGTAAACATTTCATAGTAAATAACTCAGAACAGATGCCAATAAAACAACAAGATAATGAGTAATCATTATGGAAAGGTACATAAATAAATCAAATTTCATTTTACAAATAAAGAGAAAAATGAAATAAATCCATATATAATTCCAAAGGAAAATATCATTAAGAAATAATAAAAATAATATCATATTCCTCAATGAGGTAAATTATTAATTATTGGCCTTCATATCTAAGGCCCATGAAAATATGTACCATTAGTACCTTTCACATGATGTTTTTAAACATAGTGTTGAATCCCATTAAATTTTTTTCATTAATTTGACTCATGTGTACCTATTGATGCATCGATGTGCCGAACAAATTCTTACATAGCCATCACTTGCAGTCATAGATTCCCTCTTATATTAAGTAATCATCTTAATTAATAAACAATATGAACTATCAAATATCCAGATTGATTATAAGATAATGTTGTATCATTATGTCCTCATAAAATAAAATAATTATCCAATTAAATAATTTTTTTATAAAAATAGTATGTAGTTAGGTGATAAACCTATACATGATAAATAATACTAATATTTATAGGATATGTACTCTTTAATTTTCGTATGAAATATAATATTTCCTTGGGAAAAAGGAATCAAGGTATTGAATTTTAATACCATAATTGGTCCATGAAATTATAAAAAATCCGGATAAAAAATAAGTATTATATCAATAAAACATATCCTTATTGGTATGGGTATAATGGGGTTTTTATTCAAGTAATATATATATATATATAAACACTATAAATTAAAATATATTTTCCATTTTTGATTTTTTTGAAAATACATTTATTTGAAAGTAAATTACTTAAAATCGTTTTCTTTAAAAATTAACATTTTAAACTTGTATAGGTACCATAAAATAAATAATGGTTGATAATTCATTACATGTGGTTTGATGTCTACAAGTATTCAATTTTCATGGTTTAAATTTTGGAAGAGTCTCTTGTTCAAAAATAAATAAGAATATTCAATTTAAAAATATTTAATGTAAAAAAGATTAAAAATTATTTAATAAGTCATTTTTAATGGGTAAAAACAAATTTAAAATCATATGTTTAAAACATTATTTTTAGTATAAAACATGTTCTCTAACTAATGAGAAAAATGTAGTCGGGTTTTCAGGAAAAAATTTATTAACCATTTTGGCTACCAAAGAGTGTAAAAGGGAGCTAAAATTGATAATGGAAATGAATAACTAGTGGAGAATAATATGATATTTTTTAATAAAAAAGTTTTCTGTAAACTCTTATAACGTAATTTCATGGATAAACAATGTCGAATAGATTGAGATTAAGAAGTAAACCCATAAAATAATCATAATATTGAGGTAATAACTGATCAATGAATGTATTATGTGTATCAACTATAGATACACATAAAATAAGTTTTAATACAACAATAGATAGTCAATATAATTATACAAATTTTCATAAAATATTAACGATGAATACATGGTAATATAGCCCAATGAAAATGAATTGGGTCACGGAATTTCTTTACCACTTGGATAAATTATTTTATTATACCCTTTAATGAATGAATTAAAATTTAAAATAAAAATACCATGAATAATGTATTTTTCATGATATTACATTTAAATGGTAATTATAAACACTATAAAAAATTAGGTGAAAAATAATACAAATGCCTAAATGAAATGAAATTGGGAAAAATTCTCTAACCAAATTGTAAATTCTGAATCAAAATCTCTATGATATAATGAACATTAAAAGATAAATTAAATACCATAATGATAAAATTAATCATGATATAATATAAAATAGTAAAATTACACAGACCACACAATATATATAAGTGGTGGATATGGAATAATCCTCATGAATGTAAAAGTGAGACACAAATCTCTTACCATGCATTTCCTTTTGGGTGGAAATCATTTAAAATATTTTATATTAGTTTTATGAATGTTATTTAATTATAATATAACCATATAAATATTTATAATATTATTTATTATGTTTTTATAACATCTTATTTCTCATTTGAAAACAATAATTCATGATTTTTAATTTTTTGAAGTTAATTACAAAATTTTTTTAGAATGTTTTACCTTTTTTTCCTCATCTGTCGATCATGTTTACATAATATCCTGAATTAATTCCATGATTTATTAATCATATAAATTATTTATATATTTGTTTTATAATAATGCACAATATTTTGGGATTGAAAATGAAATACACCATTCTTGGAGTCGGTAGGTCATACATACACATGAATGTGACCTATTTTTATTTTTTTATTTTAAAGAATGAAAATAAAATGAAATATACATACCTATAATATAACTCCAATTTTTTATTTATGTCATATACATTAGAAAAATTATTAGAACCATCCATTATTCATTTTATTTATAGCCTGCATGAATCACATTTCTTACAGGAGACAATTGTCCACAACTACGTAAATGATATAATCATATTCTCGAAAAGTAGAATGAATCAAGGTATAGTTATATAAAAAGTTACATAATAATAAATAGATTATTAATTTCATTTATATCATATTTATATCTATAAATTCATCATCATTTATATTTTAATTATGGTAAATGGAAGAATGAACAACATTGGTTTTTGATCTAGTAATTCACATTATATGCATATGATGATATTGTATCCCATTTGATGAAAGTCATTGAAGTTACTGGCTGAACTCTTGGAAAAATAAATGAAATTATATTTATGATACTAAGGAAACTATATAATAATGATATGAGAATAATAAAATGTTGGATAAGTAAATGAATTAAATATGAACGTTGAATAATGTTACATATTATTCAGGTAACTCCTCATTGGTTAAACCAAAAGGAATAATTGGATATATTTAGGCACAAAGTGATGACACTAGGATGTGGATATGTATTTTGGGATAATATTTGAGGAAGATTTTTAATGATACAATTTTGTTTTCATGCATGATGATGTGGTAGGTGTGAGTGGTTATTTATACACTAGGGGGTGTTGAAATCTAGTTAATAGAAAAAGGTGAACACTATTGAGAGGACTTTATAACCTCATGTTCCCCCAATTATGAAACATATTCAGACCAAGAGAGTTTTTGATCAAACTCTAACCACCCAATTGCATATGAATAAGTGTCTTGTCACAGCCCACCTTCACCAAGATGTGGTAAGGGACAAAAACCTGCCAGACCATTCTTTCTTCTATTAGAAAGAGAGATAATGACCCCCCGAGTCCCACCTTACATGGGCTTTTAAGTGATGACAGACACCAATGGTATACAATCACATGTAACAAAGAAGGAATTCCTTTTATACAGAAAATATATTTTAGATAAGATAGTAAATCAAAAACAAATCCAAAAAATGAGAGTAAAATTAAATCCAAAAATCCATTCCCATATACATAATAAAAATAAACTGATACAATGTACAAGAAAAATCATATAAAATGTACTAAAATAAAGAAATACAGCAATGAAAAATCTCAAATCCCATGCTAGTAAGGAGAATCACGTTCCATATAATCCTCCTGGAAACCTTAAAGAATATTTATATACATAGGGGTGAGTGTACCTGTATACTCATTTGGGGAAACCAAAAGATCTCGTGCATAAGTGGAGAGGCATTCTAATGCCCCGTGAAAAAATGAAATAAAAAAACACCATTCAAGGAAACTATCTACCCATCCTCACTAAGGAACACTACCCAAATAATGCAAGTTGTGTAATGTAATAGTAATATCAAATCAAAATTTTAATACCCTTTAGTTATTCACCACTATTTATTTATGACATCTTACGTGTCAAACCTCCCCCACGAGTTCCACTACAGTCCCACTACCACCCCAATAACAACCTTGTGGGCCACCACAACCATGCATCCCACCCATAGAAACCTAGGAAACAACAACCCTACATCACTATTCACAAATATACCATGGCGACGAAAATCACTACGATGCTGGAAGACACCTGGGCTAGAACAACCGCTTCCATGCCCAAAGTCACTTGAGCCTCATCCCTGAGACACTTTGGAAACAAACCATCCATCACACACATGGTATAACCACCACAACAAACCCTACTAAAAGCATCTTGGACCATGGTGAACTATAGGCCATCACAGCCTGCCTGAAGAGTCTTTGGCTACTATGGAGAGGGAGCATAAAGAAGCTAATAAGTATCCACTAAAATTATTTTTTGAAAAAAACCCTCCCCCATTAAATGGGGGTGTTCAATAAAAAGTTCTCAATATGGGTGGGTTGAGAATATGAAAAACAAGAAATAATTTATAAATACAATTGAATAATCCCACATCCCAATGTAAGATATTCGAAACTAGACCATACAAAAACACTCTCGTTACTATTCTTACTTGAAAAAATACTCAATAGCCAAAACTGGGGCACAAACCATTTTTATAACACAATTCCCCATTGAACGCTTTCATGTAATCATGTTCAGGTGGTCTTTCTAAAAATAATTCTCCACTACTAGTACACTAACATGAATATACACAAGACAAGAAAAAATGAAGGTAGACCTCTGAGCAGTAATTTATGCATTCCCACCCAATTCTCTTTTAAAGTCACAACAACAAAAACGGCCAATGAGATCACTATATTTAATGGAACCAAATGAAGCTCCATCATATGGCCCCAAATATCCTAAAATCCCCAACCAACAACTGAAAAATGGGAAATGACATCCCTATCCACATCATTCAAAAAGCATGAAGTAGAACAACCATGTGTATTAAATAACATACAAGGGAGTTTTAAATTTATCTATACCATTTATCAAGTTCATTCTTTTCATTTGGATTACCTGGGTGATCAAACAAGGACTATTTTTCATTTGGAATCCATTTTATCAACCAAATTTACATGATTAACTAGTTTATATATTTCATAAATTCAATAACATTATTATCTAGAAAAACTTAAGATTATTATTGCACAATAAGGGACAACCAACAAACCCTATTTTCAGTGGGCACTAGCCCAAACTATACACAACATAAAAATGAAGATAAAATAAAAATTACAACATCATCATGAAAAAAAATCATTCATTCTTTAGAGCCCATTTATTATCTTTGTTATGATTTAGTTCAGTCGACGTACCTAAGGAAACATTATCAAACCCCACCCATAAGATGCACAATAAATAGATATGAAGGAAAACATCGTACATGTATGATCAATGATCAATGTTTTCTCCTCATGCCAAGAACTGGAGATACACCAGAAGTAGAGGATGAACTCTGAGGACTCCAAGGATGAGTTGGAAAGGATCTAGGATGTGTGCATGATTCTTCTCATAAAGAAGTCTGAAGGGACATTTAGTTATACCAAAATGGAAAAAGAAGTGAGGATCTTGAATTAAGAAAAGTCTAGATCCTAAAATCAGGGACCTTATTTTGAAGTACATAAAAGTCAGATCATAGGTTGAACACATGACTCAGTGGTGTCAAACACTGTTATTAATTGAGATTTAACAATTTTCCTCTCATATGGTGGAGTCAACTACGGCGAGTGAATAGATTTAATTTAAATGGTGAAAAAAACATAAAATATGTGAAACTGAAAAAACGATAATGTTTTGACACTAAGGAAAAAGACCACATCTTTTTTGGGTAACTCAGCGGTCTCCAAACAATTGGGTGTTTAAAAAATATTTTTCTGGCTTTAAATGGATTTGGATAGGGTAAAAAAATTGAAAAAAATGGTATGTTACTGTGGAAAATTAGAAGGTCGTAGAAAAATAGGGATGGACTCACCATTATGTCAGTAACCACAACCCTTGGTACCATTATGTGGGCACCGTCTTCTTGCCAGCATCAACCTGGCACCGTCGCATCGACACCATCGCCCTGGAATCATCACCCTAACACTGATGCCGATTGGTGGAATGGATGACCCATCAGTGATACTGATGTCGTTGGTGCCTCCGATGCTGATTGGTGCCACTGATGCCCATCAGTGCCACCGACGCTCGTCGGTGCTATTGTTCGTTCAATCCCAAAATATTTTAAAACTTCTTAATAAGTCAGCTATTAAACCCAGGATACCCAAAACCTCAGAATATTTCAATGTAATGGACCATGACGGTCTGTGCCATTACATGTCTATGTCATTTTCCCTGTAATGATAATGATTAGTCAGTAGTTATGCTTTATTTTACCTTAATCACTATTAATAATTTTAAATTCATTCCCAAATATTATTGGTCAATATCTAAGTTTAAAATATTATAAATTTTAAATTAATTTGATTCCAAATATGAAATCCATTTTTCCAAATTTTAGTAAATGAATTTGAATAAATTAACATATAAAGAATCTCATAGATGGGGCGACAAAGTGTGTCTTTAATGTTAAAATTTTCTAATGTTTGAAATGTTTTTATATCAATTGTAAATGTGAAATTAATTCCAATAACCTAAAATATATTAATTAATGAAAAATTTGAAAAAATATACATTAAAAATAAATTATCATGTAGTATTAATATAAAAATAAATTATAATAAAATTTTGTTTTCAATTAAAAATAATTGTTTTTCATTATTTGTAAAAATATGAAACTTCTCAGAAAAATTCAAAATAATACCCCAATAGGTATATTTATATTTTCATATAAAGATAAAAATTTATTTTTTACAATAATATTTATAAAATTAACAAAAAAAAATTAATTTTTAAGAAGGTGCACCATGAATGGTGGAAAATTTTCATTTTAAAATTATATAATCTGTATGCATAAAACGAGAATTATTTTCGTATTGTGAATACAAAATATATTTCATGAATAAAAAAAATATTTGATTTAATATATAAAATATAAATATTTTTCATTAATATCATTCACAAATAGTAATTAATTTATCTTTTTATGATAAATCACCATCACCGTATTATAATAGTATTTAAAAAAAGATAATCTTTTTATTCAATTTGTTATATTAATTTTCAATTAGATAATAACCAATGTATTCAATAATATATATTACTGTGTTAATTAATCCTATTAATAACTATAAGCTTATTGTATATGTTATATATTATTATATTAAATAATTTTACTTCACTAAGAAACTTTTGTTTGGTAAAACTCGGTCTTGCTTGTAACACAAGCTCTCAAATGAAGATGTTCTTGCATGTGATGAAAGAAAAATTAGTATTTCTTTAATTAAAATCTATATAATATACAATATTTATTAAATATGATGAATATACTATAAAGTATACAGTGGTTATATTATATTCTACATTTGGTGTTGTGAGTCATACACATTATATAATATAAGTAACTGTATTATAATTTGTAGGGTTGTTATAAAAAGACACCCACATATATTTTCGAAGGTCACCATATCACTAGGAGATCACAATAAATTTCCAAAAAAAAAAAGATTTTTCACAATAAAATTATCATTTCAAGTATAATAATTCCAGGATCCATGCCATTAATGAAGACACTCATCCCAAAGGCCATGATCATAGAGTCCCCACCAAAGAAGGATAATTGGTCTTAGAAGACCCTCATGCACAATTTGGTGGTCACAACTATTACCTTTGTAGGAAACTACAAATCCAATCCAAATCAGCACACCACATCCGGGATCATATTCCAATGATTCTATGGACCATAATAATTTGACATACTTGATGGAGTACGAACATAATTCTAAATGAGGGTATGTTGATTCCTCCAACCCCACCTATTGTAAAAAGATAAAAATGGGTCACACTATAATCATATATAGGGAAACCATGAGCTATATCTTAGAATTATTTTATAGAGGGGATCACAATCCTGATATTTGTATTTGATAATGCATTGGATCCTTGATGAAATGAACTACGAAAACACACTCAATAAAGGATGTCTTGAACTGATGAAATGAAGGGCTGCAAAGACCATTAAATGGAGTACATGTCCTATCCAACCAACCCATGTCCATAAAATGGGTTTATAGCTCACAAGTAATTTAAATATCTACATACTTGAATATTATATTTATTTAATGTCATGTATATATCTCACGAAACCATGCCTGTTCTATTTTCTTATTCAGGTATACCGCTGGTCATGCTTGAGTACTAACATATGTAGACATAGATGTTCCCATGTACACATGGTTTGGGTTATCTACATTTCCTTATCATTCCCATTTATCCACCCATATAAATTCCGAGCCACTGAAAACATATCATATGTCATGTGACTGTATGACATGTCATGTGACAGTTAACATTATGTGAAAACTGTAGCACAACACAGGGCTCCTAAAAAGTGTGTAATGACAGATTAAATTTCGTGTAACCCAGTATTATGTGGATATCTTTGAATCTATCCCACAAAATTTTTCATGTTATCCTAGAAACCACCCACACAAAAATCCATCCATCTAAGGTTTTGTTACCATGTCGTCACCCAATCACCAAATTTTGGGCTTTGATCTACTCCGAAAATGATCATTTTGTCCAAACCATCATGGCCACATGTATACATCATAAATAATGGAACCATTGAGATAAACTAATCCGGTTACCCCATAAATATTTAACTATTTACATAAAAAATTAAATTAAGACCTTCCTCACAATCTCTAATAATGATATTGTTTGATGGAAATGAAGATTAATAAAAAATCTATCAAATATTGGTTTACCATGAAACCATGATCTAATGTAAATACCAATGTTGAAAATGTGAAGAAACTATTGTCGAAACCATAATAAACATGATTTGAGAAGAAAATATTGTCCATAATTCCTTTATACTTGATCTATTTTCACAAATACATACTAACAAATGGAAAAAATGAACACAACAGAATAATTAAATTCCATCAATTTAATTTACCATCAATTAATTAATGAAACATATTTTATGAATTTATCAATGTTCAACAAGTTTAATGTATATAGAAGGAAATTATAAAAAACTTCATACATTTAGTTTTGATTGATCGTTGATGAAAAACGGTCCACCATTTTCATCACTGTTGAGAAACAAATATTCTAATGGAACAATGTCCCTTGGTCTTGATCTAATATGGTTTTATCTAATAAGAACCCTCTATAATGGATTTTTAGGTCTCCATGGTTTAGCAGCAAACCCAAATATAAACTATAAATTAGTTTATTTATATGAGAGACCAGTCACCACATTAAACCAAATAAATTAAATAAATAATATTTCTATTTTACTGATTTTCAACCAAAAAAAATAATCTTCAGAAGTCATGTTCTAAAAAATAGTATGTCATTCATATGGTATAACAATAATTAAAAAAATGGTGCCCTAATAATTTAATACATGCCATCAATCAATATTAATTTTTCTTTTCAAGGAAAAAAATGCATCTGTTTGATGTTATCAATATTTATTATATTTGATGTATTTATTATTGGATTACTGGTCCTCAAAATCAAATTACTTCTATTTTTATAGTTTCAAAAAAAATTATATAATGTCCATAAATAATATAAGTAAAATACTTGTAATTAAATTATTTATACCAATGTGATTTTAATACCAACAAGATAAAAATCTATATGAAATATGGGGGGTTCTAGGATAGAATATGGATCTCCCAATGCCGGTTACTCTCCTAAATAATATCACACTTCCATTAGAAACACACTAGGGGAATCAATAACCCATGAAGGAACCTCCCATGTATAACCCTGATCACCAATGAGTATACATCAAATTAATCTCTCTCAATGACGTGCATCTCTCCCCAATAAATACCACATGATGGGGGGTCCACATACCTACTCAGCTGTGACACATGGAAGACATCGTGTAACCATTCAAACTGTGATGGTATATCTAAGTGTTTTATCACCTTGAAACTATGAAAATTATAAGGAATTTGGGAGATGAATCTCATAGAAATATTACTACAAATAAATAAATTACTATAATATTTATTGTGGTGAAAACCTCTATAACACATAGCCTCTCTCCAAAGACTACTGATGTCTCCATCATCAGTATTCATAATAAATATGAAGAAAATGTGCATTCTTTATATTATATTTAATAATATTGACCATCTATGTGGTATCACACACCAACTCTAGTCCCATTAGTGTGGACACACCTATAGTTTCCAACAATTTAGTGACCAATAGGGTTTCTGTTACAAGGTCACGAATAAAACCATGCTAATTATGGAACGTTGCATGTTTTGGAATGAAAACACCACAAAATTGATGATGTTCATTCAAAATATGGCCAAAATCCATAATGAAATCCAATAACATGACCTCTATTACCTAAATAATCTACATAGTCTACCCAATAGTCTATGGGCCAAACAATATACACAAGTGTAACTGATTCCAAAAGACCTCAAGAAATACTCCCCAAAATCATTACCTAAACCGAGGAAAATAGTAAAAAATTATTGTTGAGGGAACTCCACATGTACAGACTATCCCATAAAGATAGACTTGTCAAATGATCTCTTTTTAAATCTTCTCTCCAATTGCAATGAAGTGGTCTGACTTTGTGAGTTTGTCTATGGTCAACCAAATTGCATTGTGTCCCTTGTACGTATATGGTAACCATTTCATGATATCTATGGATATGTTATCCAAATTTCACTATAGAACCTCATGATTTTGAGCTAAACATTATATATCATGGTCCATATCCTTCACATTCTAATAAGTGAAGAATCAATAGACAAATTCTACAACACACCTATTAATCCCAAGACAAAAACGTTATTTTTATTATCCTAGTACATCTTTTCCTCACCTTGATGTACCATCAAATGGGATGTATCAAAATATTTCAAAATAACCGCTTATAATTATAATGCTCTAATTTTCCACCATCTTGAAATGATAACATGCAACCTTCTGTCAAAATATTCTTTTGGAGAACATCCTATGGATATCTATGAAGGTAATGTACAACTATCGATATCTCGATGATGATAATCCTTGAAATGAGGTAAATGTGGTGGGGTAATATCCATCGATATTATATATAAGGAACCATAATTTTAAAATAATTATATCTAAAATGGGGCTAACTACATTAAATCCTAACCCAATAACAAAGAATAAGAAATCATGTTGAGTGTGTCTGACTACACATTCCCCTTCCCATGAGAATAGAAAATCTCAATTTGATAGTAATGGGTAAATTATAGCCATAAAATATGTATGAATTTTGGATTCATATGAAAGATTAAATACTCGAGTCACTTATGGTAAGATTATTTGATAAAACACTTTCCAATGAAGTATTGTTTCCACATATTCAGTGTAATGACCACCACTAGTATCCTAAGATCATGGGTTGTGTAGTTTTTATAATGTTTCCTAAACTAAAATGAACCATAAAAAATCACAACTTGTCTATAGATTATAAAAAAACCATTCATGAGCCTTGATTCATAGAAAGACATTATTTACTCAACATCCTCTTCTAGAAATATCCTAATGGGAGAACACATCATCATTATCATTATATTATTAAAGAAACACTGGAAATTTTTCATCCACATGAATGGCTACCCAATTCTGTTAAAATATTTCTAGAGTTCTTCCATTCTATATAAATCACATACAAAACTCTGATTGTTCCAATCATACACATGAAAAAAAATCACCTCGATAACACTACACAGTGGATCCCCAACATGAAATACCTAAACCTTTACAAGTTCCACCACCACTCTTACCTCTGATATTAAATTCCCCTTGAAGTGGAACTCTCGAATCCTAAACTGAAATGTCGAGAGCTACACATATTGACGGTGCTCATGTAGTTTTTCTCTGACTTTCCTTTAGTGTCTTGGGTGATCCACCTCAGATGATGATTTCACAAGGATTTCTCCAATGAATACCACCATTAAACAGTGTATGAAATGATGAAGGATCTAATTCATGAGTCCCATGAATAGTTAAGGTGAATTTATCCTACCAATCGACATGAATAGTTACATTTATTGACTATATAGACATCTAAATTAAAACTTTTTTACATCCTAATCCCATAATTACAGCTGATGCAAGCCTAATATGCGGTAAATATTTGAGAACCATTAGACCCCTCTTAGTAGATCAAAGAGTTATTTAATCATGTTTAGTTGATACTAAATATAAATGGTTACTCAGTTAAATAGACGTTAGTCATCACATAAACTCAATATTTAATTTGTCTTGTGGGAATAAAACATTTGGTCTCACAAATACCTTATCCTTCAAGTCCTCCAACTACACCCTCAGTTCAGAATAATATTTAGGAGACATCTAGTATTATAGTGAAGATATCGAGGAAATATCAGGGTTTATGTCAATCAATATGTCTGGATCTCATAAGGGTGGAAATCATAGAACATACTTTGGTAAGATGTCTACGTACTCCTCCCCCACATAAGGAAAATATTATCTCATAGATATCACTTCCCCTAGAGTTATACTAGAAAAATGTTGAGTAATTATATTAACACACCAACGAATGATCATATCATTCTCTTATATGGATACATTTTCATCCAAAATGGAAAAAAATCATCCCATTACTATAGAATCACAATATCCTTTATAGTAAACAATAAATATGGGTATGAAATTTGGATAACCAATCCATTCCATAAAGTACATCATAAGTCCTCGACACTACTAAAAAGTGATCTCTTACAAAGACCTAACCTCAAAGAAACATATATTATTATCAGTTAAAGTGTTGAATCTTTGCAATAAACCATTTGGAGTTTCAACCATAATTGTTGAGCCGAAGGTTCTACTAGAATCTCCAATTCCTGAAATAGAGAAGTGTAAATAAAGGATTGTATTTCACTTATTTTAGTCAATAATCGAGATATGTTCAATGTGATTTATAATATAATCCATATCATCCCTTGAGCCTGGGGACATAATCCCCCATTTCATGTACGTGTCCTTCTCATGACCATGAGATCCTTGATCCTTGCATGGGACACCTGTGTAATGTGGTAGTAGTAGGTCAAACCACTATCAACCTTATGCTACACTAAAACACCATCTTCCACATCACCCACCATGTAGACCACCTAGGTCATGCCACTTCCTATATCTTGGGGATCCCTTCACCATATCTCGAATGCAATATGATGGGTCCGATAATCTCATGCCAAATATTCCTACATATTATAGAGGAAACACTAGTACTTTAATTGTGTATTTTAGCCATCCTTGGAGCCTTTCGCCATTGATACCCTGTCATTGGATTGTTTCTTCAAATTCATGGCATAACTAGATCCCTATGACATCCATCAGATGCCTAATTTTAATGCCTCATCTCTTAGGTTCCCATTAATAGTGCCCACAGTTTGTGTCTACTATTCTAAAGGGGTCACCACCACTAATACATGATCAGTAAACATGAAATTGTAATGAGTGGAATGATATATCACTCAATCCCAGATATCCCAGTGGAATCCTTTCTCAAATTTGATTTCATTAAAAAACAGATCTCAAAACATATCCATAGAGTATCGTTGGGGATTAATAAACCTCATTATGTAGTATACCATGATTATAATGATCAGTTGAAGATATAGATGATCCTTTATGGGAATTGATCTCATTGTGGTTGGATAAAATCCTCCATGAAGAGATTCTTGAAGCCTAACAAGGAGACATCAAACTCATCAGGTAACTAAAACAAAAAACACCACTATATCCTTGTGAATCCAATTATATTAAATAATCTACGGACTTCTATATGATCTTCATGAATCAACACAAGGTGGAAACATGAACGACTATTGCAAGATATACCACATTTACATGGGGGGATTGTTCTCTCTAAATCCATAGAGATGGATGCCTCTCAAACACAATAAGTATATTCTTATTGTGCAATTCTGAAAATAGAACTGAAATCAGTATATAATGATCATAAAGTTTTGTAATAACTATTGAACCACCAATAGGTGATATATCTAGTAAATGACCAAGTACATTTTCCTCATCACTCATTGAATCAACTTCATGATAATGCAGTAAAATCCTAGCTGACATTCTTTACAGAGGAATCCATATATTTTTGTGATGTACCATGGTAAAAGTTAATATTTGAGGATATGAATCAATAAAATCATGGAAACCCAAAAAAGTATAATATGATTTATTTAAAATTTTTTCCTTACAACTAATTTATAAATGTTTGAGTCATATGGAAGGCGGTCAGAGTCCTAATGTATGGATACTTTTTCCCCACAACCAACACTAGATAATGTGTCATGAATGTCAAAATTGAAAAATATAACACAATTTCACTTATCTACAGGAATAGTATCTGATCCAAATGTATAATAAACTCCTTTAATACCACAATACCACAAATTGACCCACATGAGTCTACCCAGGTACTTACCCATGCATGCTTCTAGTAGGACATGGGATGGAAACCAATTATGAGTTGGAATATCCAAAAATTAGAGTCATTATCCAAAAGTACCTATACAAATGAACACATTTCAAATCCAAAAAAATTACGAAAAATAAAAAACATAAACTAATTCACACATACATATATTATCCAATACAAATTTTATGAAATTAATGTAAAGAATAAAAAAAGGGGTTAAATACATGACCTAAAAAATGATTAGATTCAAAATTCCCCTGACCGAGGACTAAAATAAATTGGGATCACCCACATAAAAAATTATTCTTTCACCCTCAATATATATTACATGTTCTCCTTGTTCTTCTGGGAAACTTCTAAATGGATCATCATCAACATAACACATCAAATGTGTAGGAATATCCCATTCAAGTGTGAATATAATAATTCCTAGTATGACCCCCACACAAAATGTAAACAAAGAGAAGTAAGAATATCAATCCAATAAAAATATAAAACAATACATGTATTAAAAACACCCATATATACTGAGGATGGACACTATACCACTTTTTGACCTTATGCAAATTCAAGCCATATAATTCTGCTCAACGAAATGATCGTTATGGAGGAACCCACTCTATGAACCTTGTTATGACTACATAATCTCATAAAAAATTATAAATCAATGGACCCCCTCCCATGATATATCCTTGGTATTAGAAGACCATAATACTAATATAGATGGTCATGAACTGGCCCCCTATGGGATACCATGAACCCAATTTGTACCAACGAACTACATATGAAGTTGTATGATGATGATATCGTGAACCATGCCAATAAAGATTTCTATACAGAGGATCAAAAACCTTGATACATAGTTTATGATGTTTCCACAAACCACCCATAGGGTAACCATATTGTAGAGGATCACACTCCCAACTCATGTATGGACAACAAAATCTATATATGAGACTCATCCTATATAGGGGATCAAAATCTTATTCTTGGTTATCATACTACAGAATATCCATGAGGGAATGGACCAAGGGAACACACTCAACCATGAATGGTCATGAATGAAGAAATAAAGGGATAAAAATATACTTAATGTTGGTACATGTAATGAAATAGGTGTTAACTG
The DNA here is from genome assembly GCA_963277665.1 of Viscum album. Lineage (NCBI taxonomy): Eukaryota > Viridiplantae > Streptophyta > Magnoliopsida > Santalales > Viscaceae > Viscum > Viscum album. The sequence goes on from OY728159.1 coordinate 1,227,092,345, forward strand.
CATGTCAGACCAAGACATATCCATCCCATGTGCTACTACCACATAAGGAATGTAAATAACAACATCAATATATTGTATGAATAATGTACTAAATTTAGATATATCTCACCACTTTTCTTGTGTATTCATATAGAACATGTGTACCAATAGTTTTTCCTATGTACCAACAAATTTACACCTAATCATTCCAATGTACACCAGGTCTTGTCTATGTGTGTTTCCTTCCCACCCCATTGTATCCTATGAGATGTGTGCTACATGACCATACACATGTGACGTGGAAAGTAAAACTATCACATGGTGTGTGATATTTAACACTATATGAAAACTATAAAACTATATATTGGGGTCCCACGTTGTGTCTAATGTGAGATTACACAATTTGTAACCCGAGATTTTCCATATCCATTAGTATAAATTCTGCTTCATTATGTGCACTGGTAGAGCTACTAACCTCGCTGGAACCCAAGGATCCTAGGTTGCTCATCCCTACTATCACTCACTCACGGGATATTATCCATTGATCTTATTAGAAGATGATCAATCAGTTAAATCCATCAACAATACATGTTTTAACTACAATGAATAGAAATCAAGGCCTAATATGATCTCATTCTTCCTCGAATCATCCACCATTATTGAAAATATTTTAATTCACATCCTCCATTTCAAGAGAAACCAATGGTATTAACCTATTCTGCTGAAGTGTAACATCGTGTGTTTCAATAAAAGAATTATTTTAATTTAATAAACATGTTATGATTTGAATAAACATTTTTATAAAAATTTTCAATAAGTCCATTTTGTCACATTTAAAACGAAATGAAAAGTTTGTTAATTTAATTTATAATATTTTGAAAATGAATATTTTTAAATACATGAGGATATATATATTAACTATACATTTTAGAAATATAGTAACAGGAAATGATATTATCTAATCTATTGTTTTAATAAATGGAACGAAATAATGGTATCATTATTACTATAAAGTTTGTTTAATTTAATTATTACTATATGATAGAGCTATTTTTAATGAATAATGAAATTGTATATATATGAATTTCATAAAATCAGTTTATAATTTGATAATTACAATTTAATGTTAAGTATATATAAATTATCATGTTGAACTATAAATAATGATGAAAAATATTATTTATAAAATTAATACTTTTTAATGATTTTTAAAGTAAACAACTGATTTCATATATATATATATATATATAATGAAATAATAAAATTCCATTAAAAAAAATTAAACTGGGGAAAGGGGTCTTTAACTATGGTATTTGAGTGGGGGGTGATGGTCTCTAGCTTCATGGGACTGTTCAGGTCGTGCAACATGGGGCACCAGCTAGAGTTTCCTTCTCTAGATTCATGCACGAGGTGTCACCAACGAAGAATTTGTGACATGTGGGTTTGTCTAGTATCATGATCCAAGGTCGAGGTCTTTGTTGGGGATCTCCATCTACACTATTCATGGAGTAGGGATCATCAGGGGTGTCAAGGTAGGTTTGGGGGTCATCGCTATCGAAAATTAGTCTAGTGGGAGGTGTCCGACCACAGACAAGGAACTCTAAGTCTTGGAGATGTCGATTGCTTTGTCGTAGATATGGATTAATTTTGGGTTTTCTATAACAAGTGTGATTCTGGTTTCCTATTTTCCTTTTAGAAATTTTCTATGAAAACTAATTTACGACCTGGTTTATTAGTATTGCACTTACTTTTCAACTATTTTGCATCATTCCTTATTTGTTATTAACTTTTGGGCACCAATTTGAGTTTGTCATGTGTCTGTTGAAGTTACAATACATCTATATTATATTATTTGCATCAATTAATTTTTTATCTATTGGATGAACCAATAAATATATTGATGCCTGGTACTATTTTCCTAGAATTCACTACAGGCAGATTTCTATTATTTCTATAAGGGACCTTTTATCTTTGTTTACACCAAACCATTTGAGGGTGTGTGTGTACTGATTCCAGCAATATATGTCAAGTCTGTTCTATTATAAGAGAGTATACAATGAACTAATTCTACTCATGATGGTCTACTACTTCTATTTCATGTATGGTATTTTCAATTTAATTTCAAATTTATTTGAAAGGGTTTAAATTATATTGTCTAAATTATGATATTTTATATATATTTTCATATAAATATGTACATATATTATTTTATATATTTCTAAATTTATATAAAATGTTATGGTATGTGAAATAATCGTTTTTCAATACTTATAATCATATATTTCTCCACTAACACTACTGAAATTTAAGTAAGGGTAATTTTTCATCTAAATTAGTTTTTTCAAATTTATGTTTATATATATATATATATTTATGTTAAATAAATTTAGGCATACTCTTTTTATATAACTATAATATCAATTTCATGATCAATCCTTTAGTAATTCAAGATCCGTGATCATGCAAGTGTTTATTTTAAATTACATCTGGAACTACTATTTTATTATGTAAAAAATTATGAAAAAGAAATAATTTATATCAAATAATGTTTAGATAAATTAATAATTAATAAGCATATTTATTTACTTATGAAGATGACTATTTTTTTTGAAAACTATGTTTTAATTAATGATAAAATTGAGATATGTTTATTTACCATGTTTATGTGTAATGAATTCATTCAGCTTAATGTTACCTAATTTATCTATTTAAATATATATATATATATATATATTATAGACATGTATCATATTTGTATGTGTCAATAATTTAGTCAGATATATATAAGAATATATTTATGTGGATAATTAATCATAAATATATTATTGATGTCTATTTATATCAATATGAATTTTTATTTCATAAAATCATGGCTTTATTATTGTTATGTTTATAATTTGATCAATATTATTCATAGACAATATCCATTATAAGTCTTCACATTTTATCAACATTATGGGTGTCATGTTTTCATATATAAATGGCCATTTATTGTGTGTTACACCGACACTCGTTGCTTTTATAAAAGGTTCATGTTTTAATTCGTATTTTATTGTTTGATTCCTAAAATTAGTAACCACTTATATTATATTTAATGTGTTTCAATTAATATGATTATTTATAATTATATTTGAGGCAGATAATTAAATTTTTACAATTATCTTAAGTATACCAATTATTAATAAGAATTGAAAATGAATTTCACAAATGCATGATTGAATACATGGATAGTTCATGAAATGGTCTATGGTAAGGGTATTTTTGTAACCAAACCTACACGTATTATGAAATTAAAGTCCATATACAAAATTTTATATATATTATTACATGAAAAAATTTCTAATTGGGAATTTTTCTTTTAAGGCAGATTCATGTTTTCAATGTTAAAAACTCCAGTACCAATATATATATATAAATACAGAAGTATTAAAATGATTTCAACAAATACTTTGCTCGATCATTCTAAATATTAATGGGATTTGTTGATTGAACCCAACTTTTGTTAATTATGTTTTCCCAAGACTTCCATCCATGCTAGAATTAGCCTCATAATGGTGTCTTTTTAATGAAGATTTTGTAATGTCTCAGACAAACTAAGTAATATGTTTAAAACTATTTTTAGCTTTAGTAAATTCTATGTGATAATGTATTTTAAGAGAATATTAAATTTCAATTAATGTTTTTAAAAGGGAATGTTTTGTGAAAGTATTTTTCCTAAATTATTTTTAAAATAATAATTTAAAATGATTTATAAACAACTTACTAGGAAAATACAATACCCACTCTTTATTTAGAAATTATTCCTACAGGTTTAGTATAGTTATTTCTATCATCCTCAACAGTTAAGGAGTTAATGCATGATTTCTTTTATATTATTTTTATTTTTTCATAGTCATATATCATGTATCTAATTCCCCATAACCGAGGATGATAAAAGTTCTCGGTGTTTAATTTATTTTGTGTATTTTATTTGAGTTTCTTTAATAAAAAAACACAACATTTATTTGCGTTTAGTTTTATACCTCGATATTAAAAATTTATAATTGTTATCAGAAAAATGGTCTAGAACACTTTAATGAATAGAGTTTTTCTAGTATATAATTCATCTAAAGATGGAAACACATACATTTCTAGAGTCTGACCATTGAATTGGAAGGGTGATTTTTTTTAAGGAGGGAATAATATAAGCCCCTGAGTATGAATAAAAGAATTATTTTTATCATTAAATGTGTTATCACTTGAATAAACTTTTTTATGAAATATTTTAATAAAACCATGTAGTTTTATTTAAAAAAATGTAAATTTTGTTACATTGATTAATATTATTTTTATAATGACATTTTTTAAATACATGTGGACACGTAATTTAATTACACTTTTACAAACTATAGTAATATGCAATTATATTATATAATATATAGTTTTAATGAATAAAAATAAATAATAGAAATATTATTATTATAAATATTGTTTAATTTAATTATAAGTGTATAATTAAACTATTTTAATATAGCATTAAAATTTGTGTATATACGAATAATAAAAATTAGATTATAATTTGTTTTATAAAATTTTATGAGAAATATAAATATGATGTTTTTGAATTATAGACAATAAGTATTCTTATTTATATAAAATTAGTAATTTTGAAAGTATTATTTTATAGTAAAAAACATATTTCACACACACACACACATATATATATTGAGTAAAAAAAGAATTAAATTGATAAATGGGTCTACTCCCAGGGTTTCTAAGAAGGGGAGACGGTTTCTAGGTACATGGATCTGTTCAGGCCACGTGACATGGGGCATCTTCCAAAGGTTCCTTCATCAGAGCATTGAATGAGTCATCTCCAAGGGAGAGGTAGCAGCCTGCTGGTTCCCTAGAGAAATTGAGCTGAGGAAAAGCTCTCAAATGAAGATCTCGATTGGTGATATAGCTGGATTCAGGATCATTGGGGGTTTTGATTTCAGTTGGTGGGTGATCCATGTAGACATGGTGTCTGGTGTGATGCAACCAACCATGGACAAGGAAGACCGATTTCAGGTGACGTTGATTGGTCTGTCAAAGATAGGGTTTCTTTTTGGGTTTTCCAGAGCTAGTGTGAGGAAGGTTTCCTATTTTTCTTTTAGGACTTGATTTTATGAACTGATTGAGGATCTTAGTTTGCCACTATTTAGCATCCTTTTAACCAATCAATCATCAGTCCCTATTTTCTTTATCTTTTGTTGATCAATTTGAGTTTATCTTTTATCTTGTGAAGTCTCATTCAAATTTTTTATATTATTTACATTAATTTATTTTTGTAGATTTCTTTTGGATGGACATATCAACATATTGTTGTCTGGTATTATTTTTTAATCATGACATGTATGCTCTTTTTTATGGATATAAAGGCCCTTTTATAAGGGTTTACTCCAAAAAATTGGAGTGTGTGTACGTACTGAGTTATTCTACTTATATTATGTATATCTAGTTAGATGTGATTATTCATAGCACTACTGCTACTTAAGAAGGTCTCCATCTATTGTTTTATGGAAGTTATTTATACTTTCATTTCAAATTCATTTGTATGTTTTTAAATTATATTGTCTAAATTATTTTATTGCACATAATTTTCCATATATATATATATATAAATAAATTATTTCATATCTATGTAATTTTTACAGAAATTTATAAGGTAAGGGAATTAATTGTTTTTCCAATAATTATAATATTTTTTTTCTCCTCCTATCCTACTACAATTAAATTAAGGGAAATTTTTCTTCTAAATTTATTATGAGAAATTTTGATATATATATATATATATATATGTAATTACCCGAACATTCCAATGAATTTTTTTTCTTAATTCCTTGAAATTTTATTATTTCGCAGTTTCTAACAACGCCTGATTCCGAGGCCCGGTGTGCCCGAAATCAATTTCTAAAGTTTTTTTCGGGAACGTTCAGTAAACGTACGTGTGGGTTTTTCTATCTTTTGAACCGGTGCTCTGAATTGAAATCAACAGACACCGATGAACTTGCACTGCCGGTATTTGCTTATGGGGACCTTTACCGCAGTTGCGTTTTATGCGGGTTGAAAGTTAAATTTTTGGGTTTAATCTTAAATTAAATAAAAACTATGTGATAAACAATTTTTTGTAAGGATGTTAGTTATTTTTGAGAATGGGGAGTAAGTGGTGGGGCCCACACCCTCATAACTTCCCATGAGAGGAATTAGTGTGGTGGGGCCCACATGAGCCCCAACTTATCACCTTCCCTCAACTTCCTTGAACCCCCCCCCCCCAATTAACTCCTCTTGTATTTATTATTACAACTCTCCCTCCATAAATGCAACTCTTCACTTCTTTCTCTCTCTTCTATAAACTTTGCCAACATGTTTCATGTATTGATCAATTAATGAATTGACTTCCTTAATTTTTTAATCTTTTGAATTACATGGTATGTTTATAAATGCGGGGTAAGCCTTACATTAATATTTGTTTGGAAAATATTTTGGTGGGAGGAACCTCTGGAGAATTATAAGGGCTTCATCCTTCCAATGAAGAACATTTCTCCTTCCGATAGATCTCCGACGAACAACACTCGAGCTGGGATCGTAAGCACTTTGCGGGAGCGACGAACGCCAACGATCATCGACACATTCATCTCCTCCCTGGCGACAATGTCAAAAAACCGAAGTCCGTCTTTTCGCGATATCTTCAATGAACGACGAACCATGAGGTAGGGGGTTGTTTTTGTATAATTATAATTTTGTGAATTATACCCTTAAGTTGGGAGATTAATTGTTGCTTGTTGATTTGAACCACTAACGCGGTGGGTACGGGCTAACGAACAAGTCCAGACCCACGACCAACTTTTTCTTGATGCGCGGAATGTTTGGGATGAAAAACGGGACCACAATCATGATTTGGAGCTTTTGCGGTGGTGTTCAAGTCCCGAGATGACCGCCAGTGCAGACGAAAGCTGAAACGGACCACCGAAATGACTCCGGTGGCCCGTAGAGCATCGCCGCGGTGGCCGGCGGCGGCGCCCCAGTGCGCCGCCGGAGGAATTTTTCCGCGCCAACAACCACGTTCATGATGCGATGGATCCCACGGCCACAAGGGAGCTGAGACGGTGGGGCGGCGCCAGCTGGCGCCACCAGTTACATTTAACAGGGGGGTCACGCCTCCCCCCGATCCGCACAACCCGCTTTCCCCGGAAGGCCGAGCCGCTGCTGTCTATGCCATCTGGGCCAAGCCGCGCCCCACTGGGCCAGCCCGAGCCCTTTCGGGCCAGACCCAGACTCGGGTCGGTCGATCCAGTTCATGCCGACCCAGGGTGGGTTGGGTCGGGTCGGATCGGTCCCAGACCCCCCTTTTCAGAAAATATTTGTTTAATTGCCCATAAATTGAGCTACGGACCTCCGATCGATGCACCATTAGTTGAGTAGGATTCCTTGGATTGATACGGTCGTTTCAGTATATTACACTCAAGGTTTCATTGAATTTTGGGTACAGCCAGGTTGGTTCGAACCCGCAACCATCCGGGCCCTCGGAGCGGTAACGCTTATAACATAAAGACCAGACGTCCGATTGATGTGCGGTCAATTACATTGGATTCCTTATAATGATATGGTTCTTTTGGAATACTCCACTTGAGGTTTTGACATAGTTGTAGTATGGTCGGGTAGGTTTTAGTTTAAAAACCAACCGGTCCCCTGAACGGAAAAGACAATAATTTTCAGACCGGACATTCGTTTGACAACCTGTCAGTGGAATTGGTAATATCATTGAGAAATGGTTCTTTTGAGTATACTCCATGGGAGTTCAGGGTAAAATTGAGATATGGTTGGGTTGGTTCATACACGAGACCAACCGGGCCCCTGGTAAAAAAAGACTAATAACATACAAACCGGGTGTCTGATTGACGCGCCGCCTGTTGTGTTGAGACCCCTATGACGAGGAAGTCCTTTAAGATAATTCCACGTGATATTACCTGAAAATTGAAAGTATGGACCAGTAGCATGTGGAACGGGTCCTCCCGAAGACGAGCGTATGGAGTACAGAGACCATTTAGCTGGCTGAGACCTGATGACTGCTAGTCCGATTCGATTCAGAGTGACTTGACTAGAAGAGTGTGGATCACTACTATGTTGGGGAGAGAGACCCATGGTTGAGGAGTGCTATTGTGTTGGGGTGGAAAACCCACGGTACTCTATAGAAGGATTACCTCTATAGTCTATTAGGGGGAGCGCTACTGTGTTAGGGCGGCAGACCCATAGTGAGGAGCACTACTGTGTTGGGGTGGTGGACTCGTAGTACTCGACTGGAGGAGTACCTCAACAGTCTAAGGATAGTGAGTTGCACCTCGGAGTCATGACAGGACTAATGTGCTCCGTAGAGGAGGAGTTCTCTAGCAGTCGTGGTTTCGTGAATAAAAATCCTAGTTTGAGCTGAGTCAATGACATTTGTGTTTTCCTAATGATTGAGATGGGTTACTTGAGAACATTGGTATATGTATGGGAATATACCTAAGTAAAGGTAATCTGTTGAGATCTTTCTTTGTGGCTTATCCTTTTTGGATTTTCTGAGACCTTTAGGGTCTCGGGGTCCCTACGGAGTATCGTTATACTCACCCTGCATGGGCTATGCCCGCACCTCGTTGTGTTGGATGAAGATGATGGTCAATGATGAACGATGTATAGTGTACAAGGACTGAATGGTACCCAGAGGTGGACACTCGGCATGACGGCACATGGAGCGGACCGATAGACACATAGTGCTGAGGAGGACATCTGTACCTAACCTTCAGGTAGGAACCCGAATGACAATCCAGGAGCTAGTTCACCATTCAGCCATTGTCTTTTTAGTTGTAATTTTCATTTAGTTGTAGCTGTACCTTTCTGTTGGGCTGGAATTTCTGGCCCCTTTGTACTATTATCACACTTGTTATACTACATTACTTAGTGTTTGATTCTGATTTTACTCTGTTTATGTGTGTTTATGTTTCATAAAGGCAATGTCGTTCCTTTTTATCGGGATTTATGCCTTTGGTGCTAGTTGCCAGCCCCTGGCCTGTAGAAGGCGGGCTTGGGGTAGTCACGATACGGGCCCCGAGGGATAGGTCGTGACAAATTCGTATCAGAGGACGTCAGTTCTACCATAGAACTTAGGTCTTTGATATTTTCTTTCTTTGAAGTAATAGTGATAATGGTACTATGTGTGGTTTTAAGTACAGGGAGTCTAGTGTTGGTGCAGCGGCCGATGTATCCATACACCAGGACCATGACTTCTTAATTCTGACTCAGTGCAGGAAAACACTGATTGTGCCAGTGTTTTCAAAAGTTTCATTTATGTCAGCTCAATCCCGGTCAACTCACTAGGTATAGAATTTTGATTGTGGAACACCTGTTACTTTTTCAGGATGTCTTTTCCCAGTCAGTCAACGTGGGTTCTGAGTGGGAATCGTGATGGTAGCCCATTGAGCAGAGAGGCCTCAGTTCAGGGCCCTCTTCCATTTGAGAAACCAGTAGAGAGTGCATGCCACTTGAGCGCGTTGCACGAGTTTGACCAACAGAGGCCTCTGAGGTTTCGAGGTGAGTCATATTTTCAGACGGTTGGGTACTATCAGGAGTTTGTATCATGAGATTTCGACACAGCTGGGACACCCACTGACATGGTGGTGTACATAGCTATCACTCTCTTTCAGGGAGTAGGTGAGAGGTGGTGGATCCAGATCCTCCATTTTTGGGATGAGACGACCTTCACGTGGGGAAACTTCGAGAGTTTTTTCACGGTGGAGTTTATACCAGCGACTCTATACTCTGAGCGTTCTTAGGAGCTGCTGCCCTTGCCACATGATTTTATGACCGTAGAATAGTCTTTTGTAGCCGACAGTAGATAGATGACACAGAAGTCCAAGCGGACTAGGCCAACTGGTGGGAGACCACGGGATACAGGTTCCGTGGTGCGAGGCACACGAAACAAATCCAAATATACGAGGAGAAGGAAGGTCTATGCATGTGACGGGCAGCGAAACATGGCGCAAGACTACCCGACCAATCCAGTAGATGAGCAGAAAGCAGCAGAGGAATCTACCAGACCGAGGAAGAAGAGCTGGCTGTACAGCCGGTGGTGTACGACACTTTGAGGTGTTTCCACCACCACCACCAGGAGGTCCACCCCGACTGTAGGGAACATGTTGATATGGGAGAGAACAACTTCAGTCAGCTGAAGCATACGACTATGGAGCTCCAGAAGCAGGTGGACATGATCAAGACTAGTTCCAGGCATAGAAGCCTTTGTTCTGGGTTCTTCCAGTTTTTGTGTTATTGTGGTTTATGGTTGTTATGTTTATTTTTACTTTGAGTTGCAGTAATAAAAGACACTTATCTTTATGATGTTTACTTTCCTATCCTTTTTTATGGATGATACTAAGAGGTTCCAGTTAAAACTTTTGACTTGACCCTCAATTGAGAGATTCCTACTGGAGGAGACCTAGTAACCACACAATGATGCTGACAGTGTGACTCAACCCTTAGAGGCGAGAGTAACGGTTGGATCTCATGGTAGTAGCGTCAAGGCCTTACGACGTCGTTTATGGCATGAAATAGTACCATTCATGTCAATATTTACTATATTAGGAAAAAAATGTGGTTCATCCAGGGGATGAGACCAGATTTCTCTTTTTGGAAGTGGAGAAATCTCAGCAGCACTTTGTAGAACATAGATGAAGAAGGGTGGAGATGAGTTCTTACAATTGGCTAGTCTCACCATTGTTCGTTGAGCGAATAGTTTACAGTTTACTCTAAATCTCAATAGTGTCAGGTGTATCTTATCTCAGAAGGACCTAAACCTGAGACAACAGTGATGGCTTGAATTCCTCCAGGACTATGACTTCGAGATAGTTTATACTCCTGGGAAGGGGAACGTTGTAGCAGTTTCTCTCAATAGGAGATCGGGTATTCACCTGGTAGGAGAGGCGAGACATCAGCTGGCTGCATTTCAGATATCCATTGTGGATTGTAATGGAGTCATCACTTATAGAACCAGAGATGGTTCAGGCTACGATGGAGAAGGTGAAGATCATCCAGGAGCGGATGAAGACTGCATAGAGTAGACAGAAGTCCAATGGTGATAGGAGATGAAGATCAATGGAGTTCGAGGATGGATACCACAGATTCCTATGGGTCTCACCTTGACGAGTTAACGGAATATTTGGCCGGGGCGTCATGTTATCTCCGTGTTTCATTGGAACTTTTCAGGTCCTCATCAGAGTAGGTGAGGTGGCTTACCGCTTGGCCCTTCCTACTCAGTTGCACTGGGTGCATGACGCCTTCCACGTATATCAGTAGAGGAGATACGTGCACAACCTGTTCCACAACATTGACCATGGAAAGCTAGATATCGATGATGGGGTGGATTTCAAGACAGATCCATTTGAGATTGAGGATCGACAGGAGCAGGTCCTATGAGGGTGGTCGATTCCTCTTGTGCGCTTTTACTGGCAGCACGGGAACCTCTAGTGGAGCACATGGGAGCAAGAGGCTCAGATACATGATCACCCCTTTAGTTTCCCTAGTGTGTGTTTTAGCTTTATGGGGATGTAAAACATTGAGGTGGGAGTAATGTAAAGACCTAGAAAGTTCAAGGATTTTTTTTATTAATTCCTTGAAATTTTATGAGTCTGCATTTTTTGACAGCTCCTGATTCTGAGTCCCGGTGTGCTCGAAATCAATTTCTGATTTTTTTTAGGTAAGTTCAGTAAACGTACGTGTGGGTTTCTCTATATTTTGAACAGGTGCTCAGAATTGATATCAGAGTACGTTGATTAACTCGCAGCGCCGATATTCTTTTAAGGGGACCTTTACCGCAGTTGCATTTTATGCGGGTTAAAAGTTAAATTTTGGGGGTTAATCTTAAATTAAATAAAAATTGTGTGATACACAATTTTGTTTTGGGGATGTTAGTTATTTTCGACAATGGGGAGTCAGTAGTGGGGCCCGCACCCACATAACATCCCATGGGAGGAATTTGTGTGGTGGGGCCCACACAAGCCCCAACTTATCAGCTTCCCTCAACATCCTTGAAACCCCCCCAATTAACTCATCTTGTATTTATTATGACAACTCTCCCTCTATAATTGAGACTCTTCACTTCTTTCTCTCTCTTCCAAAAACATTTCCAACATGTTTCATTTGTTGATCAATTAATGAATTGACTTCCTTAATTTTTCAATATTTTTGAATTACATGGAATGTTTATAATTGTGGGGTAAGCCTTACTTTAATATTTTCTTGGAAAATATTTTTGTGGGAGGAACCTCTGGAGAATTATAAGGGTTATGTCCTTCCAATGATGAACGGTTCTCCTTCTGACAGATCTCCAATGAATGATTCTCGAGCCGGGATCGAAGGCACATTGCAGGAACGACGAACGCCAACGATTGTCCACAACTTCATCTCCTCCCTTGTGATGACATAAATGAACCGACGTACTCCTTTTCACGATATCATCAATGAATGAAGAACCATGAGGTAGGGGGTTGTTTTTGTATAATTCTAATTGTGTGAAATATACCCTCAAGTTGGGAAATTTATTGTTGTGTGTTTATTTGAACCACTAACACTGTGGGTACGAGATAACTAACAAGTTTGTACCCACCGCCAACTTGTTCTTGATGCGCGGAATGTTTGGCGATGTCAAAACGGGACCACAATGGCGATTTGGAGCTTTCACAGTGGTGTTCGGGTCCAGAGATGACCGCAAGCACAGACGGAAGCTAAAACGGACCACCAGAATGACTCTGGGGACCCTCGGAACATCACGGAGTCACGGGGCGCCGCCATGCTGGCGCCGGCGACTGGAGGTAGTGGCCGGCCTCCTGGAGTTGGTGGCTCTGCAGCGCGCCGCCGGTGGAAGTCCGCTATGCCAACAGCCGCGGCGGCGCCAGCCGGCGCTGCCCGTTACAATTAACGGGTGGGTCATGCCTCCCCCCGCTCCGCGCAACCCGATCAGCCGTGCTGGTCACGCCCGGCCGGGCCGGGCTACGCCCTACTAAGCCGGACCTGGACCCGGGTTGGTTCCGCACGGTTCGGGCCGACCCATGGTGGGTTGGGCCGGGTTGAATCGGGCCCAGACCCCCCTTTTCGGACCAAATTCGTTTAAACGCCCATAACATGAGTTTTAGACCTCCAATCGATACACCGTCAATTGCGTAGGGTTTCTTGGATCGAGATGGACATTTCAGGGGATTACACTGAAGGTTTCATTGAATTTTGGGTATGGTCGGGTTGGTTTGAACCCGAAACTAACTGGGCCCTCAGAGCAGAAACGCTTATAACTTAAGGACCAGACGTCCAATCGACATTCCGTCAATTATGTTGGATTATTTATGATGAGACGGTTCTTTTGGAATATTTCACTTGAGGTTTGGACTCAGTTGGAGTACTTTTGGGTTGGTTTTAGCTTAAAAACCAACTGGGCACCTGGAATAGAGAAACCAATAATTCTCAAACTGGACGTCTGTTTGATGAACCGTCAGCGACGTTGGTAATATCATTGAGAAATGGTTCCTTTGAGTATACCCCATGGGTGTTAGGGAACAATTAAGAGACGGTCAGGTTGGTTCATACATGAAAACAACTGGGGCCCGAGATAAAAATGCTAATCACTCACAGACCGGGCGTCCGATTGACTTGCCATCTGTTGTGTTGAGACCCCTATGACGAGGCAGTCCGTTGAGATACATCCACTTGAGATTATGTGACACGTGAAGTATCGACCTGTAGCTCGTGGATCGGATCCCCCCATAGATGAGCGTACGTAGAACGAATACCTTCTATCTAGTTGAGACCTGATGAATTCTAGTCCGATTCGATTCAGAGTGATTTGACTAGCCCAGTGGGGATTACTACTCTGTTGGGGGGACAGACCCATGGTGGATGAGTGATACTGTGTTGGGGTGGCAGACCCATGGTACTCGACAGGAGTAGTAACTCTGTAGGATATTAGGGGGAGCACTACTGTGTTGGGGCGGCAGACCCATGGCGGGAAGCACTACTGTGTTGGGTGGCAGACCCGCGATACTCGATAGGAGAAGTAACTCAGAAGTCTAAGGTTAGTGAGTAGCACCTCAGAGTCACGACATGACTACTGTGCATAAAAGAGTAGGAGTTATCCAGCAGCCATGGTTTCATGAATAAAAATCATTGTTTGAGTTGAGTCAATGACTTTTGTGTTTTCCTCATGATTGAGATGGGTTACTTGATAACATAGATATATGTATGGGCATATACCTAAGTAAAGGTAATCTGTTGAGATCTTTATTTGTGGTTTATCCTTGTTAGATTTTGTGAGACCTTGAGTGTCTCGGGGTCCCTACTGAGTATCGTTATACTCACCCCTGCACGAGCTATGCCCGCACCTCGTTGTGTTGGATGCAGGCGACAGAAAGCGCTGACCGAGATAGAGTGTACGAGGAATGGACGATACCCAGATGTGGACACTCAGTGTGACGACACACAGAGCTGACCGATAGACGCATAGTACTGAGTAGAACATATTTACCTACCCTTCAGGTAGGAACCCAGAGGACGATTCAGGAGCTACTTCACCATTCAGGTGTTGTCTTTTTAGTTGTACTTTTCTTTTAGTTGTAGTTGTACCTTTCTGTTGGGCTTGTATTTCCAGCCCCTTTGTACTATCAACACACTTTTTATACTTATTTACTTAGTGTTTTCAACCATTTGTACTCTATTTATGTTTGTTTACGTTTCATAAAGGAAATTCCTTCCATTTTTATCGGGATTTATGCCTTTGGTGCTAGTCGCCAGCCCCTGGCCTATGAAAGGCGGGCTTGGGGTAGTCAGGATACGGCCCCCGGGGATGGTTCATGACAATATATATATGTATATATATATATATATTTGGGTGTGTATAATAAATTGAAGACAAATTTTTTATATTACCATAATATAAATTTCAAGATCAATCCTTCATGAATTATAGTTCCATGTGTATCCAAGGGTGTATTTTAAATTACTTATAGAATTACTAATTTTTTATGTATTTTTTTAAGAAATTATTTATATGAAATCATGTTTTATTACATGATGGTGCAATAAAATTATTTATGTACATATGGGGATGATTGTATTTATATTAAAACAATGATTTAATTCTTGTTAAAATTTGGATATATTTATTTATCAAGTTATTTATTGAATCAATTCATTCAGCTTAACATAGAATAATTGATGTTTGGTACATACTTGAATATATAAATAATTCATTCAGAAACATAACATATATATATATATATATATTTTATTCAGATATATATAAGTATTTATTTAATTGTATAGTTAACCAAAATTAAATTATTTATTACTATTTATATCAATGTGAATATGTATTTAATAAAATTATGTTATAATTTATATTAAGTTTATAATTTTATCACCACGAATCTAGGAAAATGATCATAATATGTCACCACGTTTTATCAACATTATGGGCGTCAAATATCTATATATACATAGACAAGAGTTGTGCTTTACTTTTACACATGTTTCATTTAAAACCGTTTCATGTTTTAATTTTAATTTTAATGATAGAATCCCAATATTAATTATCACATGGATTTAAATAAAATTATTTTAATTTATATGTTTCCTTTATAATTTTATGTGAGGAACATAATTAATTTTTTACAATGAAATTAAGAATACCAATTATTTATAATAAAGGAAAAGGATTTTTATTAAAGAAAGATTAAATACATGGAATATTCAAGAAAAGTCTTATGTTATGGGTTGTGGTTGTAACCAAACCTGCATGTATTATGAAATGAAAGTCCATATACCAATTTTGGTATATATATTTACATATACACAATTATATAATTCAGAATGAGTATTTTAATAAAGTTTCATGTTTTCAATATTAAATACTTTAATGAATATATATATATATATGTAATTCATGTTTAAATTTATTTCAATAAATCTGTTGCTCGATCATTGTAAATATGTATAGGAATTAGGTAGTGAACCCAACCTTGTCTATGAGGGTAGGCCCAAGACATCCTTTAATGTTTCGAGTGGCTGAGAATAGTGTTTTCTTCCCAAATAATTAGCATTGTTTCAAAAAAACACATAAATATGTTTAATGAAATTTTAATATAAATATTTTATAATCAATAAGGTATTTTCAAAGAGTAAGTAATTTTAAATAATATATTTATATGTTTTTAATGTTTCTTCTAAATGTGTTTTCAAATTAATATATTTAATTGGGTTTATCAAATGATTTATATCACCCATACATGGAATAACCAAAGCCCAAATCATGTTTTGAAATCATTTCTATATGTTTAGTAGAGATTGTGATGGATTCCCATATGATTAAAGAGTAAGGGTATGAATGATTTTAAATTTTTATTTATTTTTTTATAGACAGAAGTCATGAATCTAGTTCTCCAGAACATAAACCATAAAAGTTCTTAGTATGTAATTGATGGTGTGTATTTTTTTTCAATTTCATTTGTAAAAAAAATATATAGAATTTATATTCACTAGGTCCTATATCATCAGATCAGGTCTTTATATGAATAATGGTCACAAAATGATCAAATACATGGTAATATACGAGCCATAGTCTAAAGGAAATACTTAAGATCAACTCAATAAAAAATGTAGAAAAAACCATATGGAAAAATAAATTTGGAATGAACTTCATCCTCTTTTCATTTTTCTTCGATCCATTTTCATTCAAATAGACAATGGAAGATAAAAATGTACCAACAATAAATATAAAATCGTCAAATTTAATCTACAATCAATGTTTCAATCGATCCCACACATAGAAATTATTGACTCCCAATTGAGATAAAATAAATGGATAGTGATTCAAAAATAAAACATTCCATTCTTGTTTGATCACTAATTGATGAAGAACAGTCGTACATTTCCATCACTAGAAAGTCCAAAGAACTCCAATAGTAAAATTATCTACATTCCGAAATTGATTTGGTGTCATCTTCCATGGATGCACTCCAAATATTATTTTATTCTCTAGGGTTCAATGTGAAACACCAATGAAAACTCTATAATAATGTATACATAGGTGATATAAATTGAAGCATCAAACAAAAAAAATTATATTATTCATTTTCTATCATTCCAATGTTTTAAAAAATTCTTTATGATGAAAATTGTATTGTCATTCGTAGGGTTAAACCCATGTTATAAACTCAACAATGTACTAATATTTCAGAAATATGCCACCATTCATTATTTATTCAACTTCTTTTAAAAATAAATAAATTCATGATAATAAAATATTTAATATAATTTCATCATTTATTTTAGGATCACAGGGGCCTTAGAATCACATGTGTCGTTAGCACATGGTCGCAAAAATATTCCATATAATCTAAAAAATAAAACATAAAAAATATGATCCTAATTTTTTTTAAAAATAATCAATATTGAAATCTTAAGTGAAATGTAAAATTCTATCTTCTACATGTTATAACACACCTATCCATCCATGTGAAGATCATAGATTCACAAAATAAGTATGTTGAGCTACAAAAAAGTTATGATGTGTATTATAGTGTAACATTGACAATTATGGATTTTAATAACTCAATTAATTAATATATTTTTTCATAAATACATAAAGTAATCATTTTTTTGGATGACACACATGTAATATCAATAATATTCTTCATTGAAAAAAAGGTGGTATATATATCTGTAAAATCCTTTTTTGTGGGAAAATATATAGTGGCCCATTTTTTATTTATTTTTTATACTTTTAGTGAGGGAATATTAATTGATATTAAGATAAGTCTATGGGGATGATGTAACCATTACAAATGTGTGATAGAAAATGATAGAAAAATATCATGGATTTCATTTATTATAATTCCAACACAACTAGTATCCATAATTATATTTTGCATTCAGTTTATCACATTTTGAATTAAAATAATTTCATTTATATAAAATAGGAATTATATCCTGATAAGACAAAAAATAAAACCTAAATAATGTTGTTAGGTTGTGTAGTGTATCCATATCCATAGTACCTGATTGTTATATGAGTATAGGGATGATGATATAGAAGGAATATTCAACCAGAATTGAATATGATGATTCTATTTAACATTATATTTTATTATAAAAACCAATGTCTAATAAAAATTGAATTTTCAAAAACAATAAGATAAGTGTGATCCTAATTAATGAATTTCAATGGCTGTTGGTATTAATATTGTTCTCTGGAAAATTTCACGTATAAAAACATTTTATATATTATCATTTAGAAGGGACTATATTTATCTTTGTGTGAGATGTGGTACATAAATCTATCATTTTTGAATGTAGTATGATAATATAAATTTGTCAAAATACAAATTTTTCCTGAAATAATAGCGATAATTCAAACAATTTTATGTCACATTAAAGATGATCAATGTTAATTTATGTTATATTCTTCTAGTCACTAATGTGATTTGGTGTCTAGATTCAGAGACATAGTAATCCTTCAAATATCAATTATTTTGAGATTTATGAGAGTTAGGAAGATGAAAATGTGGTCACCTAGATACATTTCCACTTACAATATCCTATATCACAAGGGGATGATAACATATCATATTTAAATTCAGTCAAACCTCTCTCAATTTTTATTTTGTTATCCATTTATCAATTTTTTGAAAGTACATAATTTGTGTAAATTATAAACTAATATTCTAGATATTAATATTTGATCATGATGTCTATTTAAAGGAATTATCAGTTGAGATATATGATCAAGTAGACCAGGTACTATGAAAAAAAGAAAAATCAAATATATAATGTCACATGAAGGAATTATAATATTGAGGAATAAATTAATGATCCTTTTGATGAAATTATGTTGATGTATCATCATTTTTTCTGTAGAGTAAAAATATTTTTATTGTATAATTCATCTATAGGTTGTAAAATGTTACACCCAATGATTTTAAAATACGTTTCATTTTATATATATTGTGTTTCATAGATTTGAATAAAATAAAATTAATATATGATTATCCATGATAAATTTTATTAATTTAGTTTATTACTATGGACATATAACATTAATAGATTATAATTACATAATATTGAACATCATAAATAATATTACAAGTGGAATAAAACAACATGTAAATAAATATTATGAATGAGAAATAAATATCCTTATAGACTTCATCGAATATCATAGAAATGGTAATAATCATTAAATGATGGGATAATATTATAAATAAGATAGAGATTTTTAAAAAAAATTATTTAAATAATATGAATGATTTTAATGAATTATCAAGGGTATATAAAAGAATATAAATCATCCCTTATATATGGTCATCAAATATATGACCATTTGATATATTGTTGTTAGATATATGTGTGTTCAATAGTTAGACTTATGTTTTGTAATTTTTTGTAACAAATTATAACAATATAATTCAAAATCCTAGAAACAAATTAAATAAAAATATATAAATTGAATATTTATTATAAAATAATGCATCTTAATTCATTAAAAACTAAATTCAAAGAATAATTTTACAGGTCCAGTGAAATTTCCTTGTAATGATGCATTATAAAATAGATTGGTTATATGATAAATAAGTAGATGTGATTAAATTTCATTAATACTAAAAGGAAAATATTTTAAGGAAATCATTTACATTTTTTGTCATTATTTGGACAATAATTAAATTGATCACTTTTTAATAATACATATAATTGAACTAATTATTAACATATTTTTTTCATATAATTTAAAATTAACCAAATAATTTTCATTTTGTAAGTAAATATAATAAATCTATTTTTGGACTATTGTTTTCCCAAAAAATGTTTTAATATTATATGTATTTACTGATTTATAATTAATTTTAATCACATATAAGGATTAAATCATATCGAATGTATTTCTTATACAAGATTAGTATTTAAATTCATTACAAATTTATATTTTATTTGTTGGAATAATAATAATTTACTAAGATAACAATTTCTCACTACAATAGTGGCGAAAATAGGGTAAAGTTAAAAATTAACAGACAAGGTCATAAAATATAAATAACATTATCTTTATATGGTTAAATCATGTTATTCATTAATATAAATCCTTAATTATCCTTTTTTTATTTTTTGAAATTTAATTATTAAAATAAAAACCTATAAAATTATATATTAGGTATTTCGGAAAATGACCCTCATGGTAACCAATAAAAGGAATTATCAAATTTCCATGAAAAATATGTTATTTTCTGAGAATTTATCCGGAATACCAAGATATAAACTATCATGAAAAATAATATATCCTATCCTTAAACCCTTATTCACATGAATAATTACCCAACCAATCATTTTCGAGAGAATCTATTAAAGGTATTCTTGTATTCAATGTAAGCACTATATCAATTTTAATCATTCTTAAATAAATATATATATATAATCAATCTATTTTGAAATTAAATTTTTCACATAGGTAAAATGTTATTTTAAATTAATAATAATTCATAAAGATTATACAAAGTAGCGAAATAATCTATTATTAATTATAGAATCATGTTATATTTTTTAGATAATTTTACCACTAATATGAATTATGTTTTATTGTTTTATTCATAAATTAATTAAAAAAATGATTTATTTATGATTTATTTATGAATAATTTTTTTAGTTCTTTTATAATTGTTGTATTTCTCAATAATTTCATAAATAATGTATGTTATTTTTCTAAAATCTAATTTAAAAAAATTATTTGTAATGTGGTAGATGAAAAAGTCACAATAAATTCCACAAAATGAGTATTGGAAACCCCAAAAAATTATAAAATAATTATTACAATAATTAATAAACATTAACTAAATTATTAACTAATGTATATGTTGTAATCACTATAATAATAAAATATAATAAATCATGGGAAATAAATCATTTAAAATATGAATATAAATTTTAAAAATAAAATATTTACATATGGTTTAGAGTGAATTTTAAATTAATTGTTTTATGTAATTTATCGTTGCATAATTTTATTATACATGTGAATAATTTACATAAAAATATAATATAGGGGTTATAATATGTCTGATTGGGTGGACATCTTTGGTTATATTTTGTTTTCTAATTTCTATTCTAAATGAAGGATAATTATAATAAATTTACATTTTAAGATGTTATTTGTTCATTAAAAATAAAACCTACTTTAATTTATACACTTTTGATTATTTTAGGGTTTTTATGCATTCTTTAAATGTCAATTGATTTTGTTAACCAAATCAAGTCAAATTATTTTCAGATGTTGAGTCGACCTTATCTCTTTTTTTAATAATAAATATTTTTCTATCATATCCATATTCATTATATTACATTATTATTATAATTAACTACAATGAAATTAATTATTATTATAATTTTTGTTTTCTTTGAATTTTAATTAAAAAAATTTAAGTACAATTTTTAATTTTTTTCCACATTGATCATTTTCAATTAATATTGGAACTGTTCTAATGGTGTGGAAAGAATAATAATTTTTTAAATTTTATGGATGAAGAACAATACAAATAATTTATATCATTTTTCCTTCAGAAAATTAATCCCTTGGTTCTCATTGTTTTCCTAATGAATTTCGTTCACATTTTATAATAAATTTCATACCAAAAAAGTTACCAAAATTAAATGATATTTTTTATTATTTATTAAATAAATTTTATGGTGTTCTTCAAATACTATTTTTTAACAATTTCAACATCCTTTAATTCTTAATATTATTAATTTGGAAAAGATATAATTAATACCACAACCATAATAAAATAGATGGATTATGAAAATATATTATGGTAGTCTCCATGAATCCTATTTCATTCAAATATTCTAATTAATTTATAATCAAGTTATGAAGGTTTTTATGCTCTTATAGTACACAAATGTGTTGTATTAATTATGTGAGTGGTGAAAAGTTTCCCCTAGAAATAGTTCCCAGATTAAATAAATTTTTTTCATTATATAGAATAAATGTTTTTCTTGTGAAAGACATTTACATTGATGTCATCATGGTGGCTGATGATTTTCCCAATTGAGTGTTGGGTGGGGGGAGATAATTTTTCTATTTCAAAATAGATTATACATTTTCCATATTATTTTTATAATTATAGATATTATTTTTTTACCTATTTATTAATCATATTCCTTATAAAAAATTAATTTTTATTATCAATTTTCTAGAACTGCATACTTGACTCATTTCATGTACTATCTCAGATTACATACCCTTTAATTCACTAGGTAGTGCATTGTGACAGAGAAATGTCATTAATGGTATTGGGGAGTGAACTTAATCCGCTAATGATTAATTAAAAATATGATTCAGACAAATCCACCACTACACACTATCCAAAATATGATTATGGATGTCTTTGTGAGCCTTGAGAATGGAATAATCTTAAATTATTATATTTTTCTACACCCTTATCCCACATTTAAATTCATATGTTTTGTTTCTATGGATAATGATTATGGATCCACATTCTTTAAATCCAATGATTCATGTATTGCGATAATCCAAAAGTCATAAACCAAGGATCATGATTTATTATTGATATTTTTTAATGATTGTCTTATGTTTTGTAATAATCATTGATTACATTTTTATGGATTTATTCTTTTCATATTCCCACATATGATAATTAGTTGATATATATTTTTTGTTTACGCTTATTGTTCATTTGAATTAAACCTTTTTATATAATCAATTACATCATGTTATAAATATGGATATTATAGATGATATGTGTGAAATAGAATAACTTATATATAATATATGTCCTAGATTACAAATATGTTTTATAATATTTCTGTTATATATCAAGTTTCCAAAGACATTAAAAAAATATTATAGGGTGAATTTTATTTTTTTAATGTATTAAATATATATTTAAAATTATGCAATATGTATTTATGTGATGGTTATAATGTCTCATGGATAAATGATTTAGAAAATCATTTCACATATACATTATATGGATAATAATCAATGATATTCCAATTTTATTGTAACTATTTGGGTTTCCCACATTATTTTCACCCAATGTTAATAAAATGATTTATTCATTTAACTCTTAGTTTTTTTTCACATTAAATATTTATAGAACACGATAATCAATAGGGATACATAATTTATGTGAACCTTAGTAGTTGGATGTCTAAGGACTTGAAATTTTATTTCATTGAAAGGAATATAAAATATATTATCCTAGGTGTTGCGTTAGTAATACATAAAAATTTCATATATATATATAATATGAAACATAACTTTATAACAATTCCATCACATAGAAACATTATTAAGTATTATTTTCTTTAACTATGTAAGTATTCTTCAATTTTTTTTTGTTTTTGAATAATTAATCTTTCCACTAATGTTAAATGTTCAAATAATATTAATGTCTATCTATTTACACAACATAGAGTCTTTGTTACTACCCTAAATATAGATGATAAAATTATTCACACATATAAACAATCCATTCCTTTCCATAACAAGACATAATCCTTCTTTCTAGTGTAATGTCTAACAAAAATCTTCCATAGCAAGGGATAACTTACCCAAGAGCGATTACAATTTATTATAAATAAAATATATAATAATTTTAAATTATATTTTGCAACAAAATTCATTCTCAAAACATTAACTATATATATATGTCTAGGTATATGAAAGATAAAACATATATTGTAAGACCTTTCATGTAATTTATGGAATGATAATTTAAAAAAGTAAATTTTTCACAAAAATTAATGACTAAAAATATATATATTTCAAAAAATATATAAAATCATTAATATTAAAAATGAAAAACTATATAATGAACCAATTTTTATGAATCATTTGACATAAATAAAAATATTTTATATTTAATTATTCATTAAAAATCATCTGAAATATATAACACATATATTTTATAAAAAATTATTAACATTAAAGAAATATTTATAATATTACATATATTTTTCTATAATTCATTATGTTCAAAATAATAGGTTCTAATATCAATAAATATACATGATAAGATAATATGGGAACCATAATTATCAGTTTAACATGTGATAAAAATTAATTAATCCTTCATTAAGGTCTCAAGAACCATCTATGAAAAATAAATAAACCAAAACCTAAGTCATCCCCAACTTGAACTAATGATAATTCCCAATCCCCATGGGTTGGAAACTAGTTCATGGAAAAAAAATAACATAGAGAATGATTTCACCAAAAAAGTAACTAAAAAATAATAAGGTACTAGATTAGAATGCATAAATAATCAATTTTAAAAAAACATTAATAATATAACATGGAACAATAATCAATGAGATTACATAAACCATAGTTTACATCTTTTCAATGATCACTTCGTTTTAGATGGATCATGAAAATCATTTATCACCACTAACACCCATTGTTTTTCTCTCATGAATATTAAATTCTTCCAAGTGATATATTCCATTTTTCTAGAAGAAGATAAAATTTGTATTCAATTTACCAAAGGAATATGTTTAGAATGAGAAACATGATCCTAGTTGGATCCTTGAAATAAATTGATATGAAATCTCTAACAATAATTCATATTTTATTATGTTAAATAAAAAATATCCAAGTAAAATTTTTAAAATTTGTATTAAAATAATATTTTCTAATGCATTTATTGGTGAATATGAATCATGAATTAATAATTATTTCAATAAATGAAAGAAAAAACAATCATTTCATTGACATGAATAAACATATCTATTTATAAACATATGTAACTATAATTAATTTAGAATCATTATACCATTTTTAAAATCCATGAAAAAATTTAGTTCAATTATACTGAATCCTCAAACTCTAGATAAAATCCTTTTTTGGGTGTGAACACATACATATATCTTGGGACAATGGGAAATAGGGTTCCATCACAATGAATTAACTCCATACCCATGTCAATGATTAGATACCATTTACATTATCTATCTATTGATATCAATACATTATACATGCCAAGTGTGTGTATTCTAGAATACCCGCCTAATAACACATGCACCAATGTGCTTCAACGAATTTGATAATGGGATGATATTCATCTAAAATTGTATTCATCATTTTTTGTTCAAGTATCCGCAAATCTAGTTGTGAAACATCCCATTTAACTTTACAACTAACATGAAATGGTTTTTATTAGTTGAAATGCCATTCATGATTATCAATTTATAAAAAACCCTTAAACCATTCAATAAATTATTTTTTGAATAATGAATATAAACGTAATTTTTAAAATAATCCATTTTTATAATATATTATTTTCAAGAATCAATAATTTATTTCAAAATCCAATTTAATATTTTTCATTTCACATACCATGCCATTTGAAAATTTTTATTAGGAATATGAATCCATTATTTGGAAATCAATTAAAGACCAATTTTATAAAAAATAGTCATCAAAATTTCCATTTATTGGATCTATATTATAGAAACAAAAACATCATTTCATGTTATTTTAAATCACCATACAAGAGATCCACAACTGAAGAGATGATGGTCTAGAACCGACCCAAAGGAGATCACTGAAAGGAAACTCGAAAATGACTATTTAAAAAATATATATCAATACAAAGAGTGATCTAAATAATACCCAATTTGATAAAGTTAAAAACCATTAATATAGTATCAACATAGATGATAAATGAAATTCATTAGGTGTTGGAGGATAGGATATTTAATATAAATAAACAATGATAAGGAATAATGATATCACATTTAAATATAGGTTAAAATTTCCATATATTCCACAAAATTGATCACTCAGTGGAATGAAAACAATAAAATATCAATATTGGGTCTCCTTGGTGGTGATTCATATCCATTGGAATAAGAATAAGGCAATACAGATGAATTTTATATATTAAGAAATTTTTTTAATGAGGTTGTGTTTCTTGGAATGGCCACATAATATTTCAATCCATGATCCAACTATGAACCCGTTTATAGGATTCTAGTGGAGCTTTATAGTTTAGCCACATTTTTTGAAAATCAATTTACTAGTCATGTATTAATATTATTTCCCAATAAATATTGTTTACGAGGAAGGATAACTGTGTTGTAAAAGCATTTAACCTAAACAATAATCCTCCTCTAGGAATCAAACACATGACTCTTAGTTTCCTATTTTGAAATTGATGATTTTTCTCACCATGAACTAACCATGTATAGAAATATAATCCTTTAAAACCATCCAATAGTAAAAAAAATACATGAGAAATTCACCAAATGAAGGATGGAAAAAATATGATGTATGTACCTAAAAAACCATTATGTGTCCACCATCCACCCAAAATTTCTTTATACCCATATAAAGACACATTAAGAATACTATTAAACTAAGAGGTGAGGCCACATTACTCTCTTCATCATCACATGCTCCCAAATGTCATTTTAATATTAACCATGACTCCATAAAACACATACCAGGTGAATAAAATTAAATTATAGTACCTTCACATGAGAATAAATTATTTGAACAATCTGCTCATTCAAGGTTATATAAGGTTCCACATAATGATCTTTCTATCTAAGAACATAACAGTAATATGAATGATAACTTTTATTCCATTACACGTGAACCAATTTATAGAATAAAAAAATCTCTTCTTGTTAATGATTAACGATATTCCACCATTAAAATATATTTTATAATGTCATACATTACCCCAAATCTAGGTGCCACCATTACAATTATTATGCCATTGGTGTCCGAACCTAGGAGAAAATACGAAGACCAATTTATTTAAAAAATGAACTCCCAAATATTTATATGTTGAATCATATATGATATATACTATTTTTGAATTCTTAAAAACCTCTGATAAATTATATATATTTTATTCTTTTACTATTATAATAACCCTAGTCCAACCAGTTTTCCTTCAAAAATCTATTACAAATAGAATATATGTTTACAAGTCCAACAATAAAAGGTCCAAATGGGTCCCATTTTAATAGGGTATTGGTATATATTATTTTATTAAAACCCAACCATCCAAAAATGAAATTATGTTTCTCTATTAATATAAGGGTTATAATCATGAAACCTGACTTCATGAGTATATATATCCCATTATTTTAAGAAACCCTTCAAAATATATTACACTATTCTCAATATGACCTCAGATACTGTCTCCACCTAGATGCCTCTATAAGACTACTATGAGGACTTTAGATGCGCAATGGAATCAATTGATGATGTCCCTATTTATGAAATGAAATTTTCTTATTTAAAAAATCCAAATATCATCAAAATAGGTTATATCATGAATAAAATATACTAAATATTTTTTTATTATGTCAATGTACAAAAAATAAAAATTCATTCATTAATGACTATGAAGAAAACCAAAAATGAAACCCATAGATATATCATCCCATTTCTATGTCATCATGAGGATCAGAGAAACCAAACTAGATGTATTATGGTGTTTATACATATTCATATTGTATTTACAACATGAGGAAATAAAATTAGTGATTTCTTATTTCAAATGTAGACACCGTAATTGATGCCTCAAAACATGAAAAATATTAATCATTTCTCATTAATAATACCACCTTGATTAATAATATTTCATCATATGAATCATTATAATATGTCACTAAATAATATAATGGTTCCTGATGTAAATAATTCCCGATAGATATAGTGATTATTCATGAAACAGCTTCTCACCATATAAATAATTATTGATACCACATAACTATTCATCATCCTACCACCCAAGAAGGATATAGACTCCTAATGAGATTTAGTCAATAGATCACATTCTAGAAGAAACCCAACCACATCATCCAATACACCTAATCTTATGTGTAAAATGTTGTTCCATGATATACCACTACTCTAATGATTCTTTCCAGGTATCGGTTGTAAAGATTATTTTATAATATTTAGAAACAGAGTTCCCCTTTACATTGGTTTACAAAAAAAATCAATGAAATATTTTTTCAAGTAATTCACAAAATGTTTCTATAAAAGGATCAAATAATTCAAAGAAATGACATAAGTAAAAAATTATCCTTGTAAATCATAATCCATTTCCTAAAATGAATGATACAGTAACTCTTATGGGATTGAATAAAAGTTATGTGTTCTAGATCATATGTGGGATTGTATTTTCATGTGAAAAAAATTAAAAGAACTATAATCCACTGTGTGATTTGTTTTCATGAAAATACATACAAAACCAGAACCTAAAGCATAAAAAAATTCCTCTAGAAAAATTTAACAAATAGATTAGTAAGAATTTTAGAATATTTAAATGGATGATTCAAATCAATGATTGAATTTTATAAATTTTTATCCAAAATTAAATTCATTATATTCCATGTGATATATTTACTAAGGATTTACTATTTTATAAATATTTAATGAAATGGTTGTAATAACCTACCATACACTTGAAGCTCTAATTATCAAATATAGTTCAGAGTTCATTCATGTAAATTAAAGAGCCCCCAATTTAAAGATCAATTGAGATACATTTATCCAAAACAACATTCCATAATAACTACACATGATTAATCCACAATTTAAACATTCAAATCATGGATTAAATTCCATTATTCTAAAGGATATCTATGATTGATCTCAAATCAAGTATGTTACCATCCAAAAATTTTCAACAAACCACAATTACATCAATGAATACCAATACAGAAAGTAAACATAGTAGTGAAAATCATTTTTATCTTTTTCATATACACAATAGTATTTTTTGTAAATCCAAATAGAATACAAAGATACACATAGTGTTCATACATACTCCAAAATGTGGAATTCCGAATATTATGGTCCTTTATCCTAAGCTAGTGGTAACCCACCGGTATATCAATTCTATAGAACTGAATTTATCATTTAATATATATAAATAAATAACCATTGTGGGTAAATGATTAAATTAACTTAACCATAATCTGATTGAGATTTCGATAATTACCACATAAGAAAAGGGATTCAGATAACATCTTGGATTAAATCCCTTGTTCCATCAAAGGAAATAATTTTTGTTGAAAAAATACTTACAACATTAAATCATACAGTTGATTATTTATTTAATTTAGTTATGATTAATCCGTACAGTTGGATGTAATAGATAATGTATGGTCAGATCCATGTCAATTGAGAAACCACCTACTCATTTGTGGAATATAAAAAAATTGATGGAAACAACTATTTAAAACCCATATCTACTAGAGGAATTACACTACTTTATAATTCATCCTCTATTTAAAAAATATAAAATAAATTGTCCAACTTAAATCAGAATGAGGGGATCCAACATGGCTAAAATATTCATCCCATTATCCAGGGAAAAAAAGAGACTCCCCATTGAAGGTTTTAACAGAATGTTATCGATGGTAACAGTCAGCCTAATATTTTTGGGCAACCAAAAAATCCATCTGATGATCTATGTATTAGAAGATCATTTCAAAAAAATGCTATATAAGATCTCTATCTATAATAATTAATAATAGAAATATGGAAATTAGAAAACCTACTCTATATCCTTTTTAATAGGTGTTTAAATATCTATCATGTAATGAATATGTTCCAGTGGAATTTCCAATACGTGAACATTTTTTATTAATGATTTTTTTTTGTGAAAAAAGTTTCAAATAATGTAGTCCATAATTATTTAGTGATAGACGTGGTTATTATCATTATTATAGGTTCTATATATTTTCCCACTAAAGGTTCATCCAAAGTTTGAAGTAGCCATAATCCAAATTCCTGGGGAACAAACTCTATTGTTTATAAACTATTTTAGAAAACATTATTTACTATTTGTTCATAAGAACCTATTCCACTACACATGGTAATTAAAATTTGAAAAAACCATTATATGTATCCTTAGTGTCTATTAAAAATGAAAATCATAAGTTTCTATATTAATGGGTGGTGTGAGTTCTCAGTCATGTCCCAAAAGAAACAAGTCATTGGGAAATAACATGACCCTACAGATGATATATACAGATCTTTATATCAAGGACCACAAGTACTTTTCTTCAATAACACTCACATCAATTTCTACTCCTCATAACGAAATTCTAATACTTCAACTAGGAGTCATAGGATCTCATGTTCACATAGACGCACAATCCAATTCAATGTATTTAATCAAAGATAAATCTAGAACATTAACATAGGAAATTATATTCAACATAAACACCTAGCATAATATATTTAATTTAAATCCTACATAAATATAATGGCCTTCATTTTATTATTAATCAATAACATTGGTAAAAAAATGAGCACATTTAAAAAAATTATTGGACAACTGAATCACCATCTAATAAATTTTGTTAATATTGAGGAACAACAACATCAGAGTCAATGTCATCAACATTATTTAAAATTTATACATAAAAACTACCTTAATGTCTATAAGCTATTAGTTGTCAATCATTTTCACTAGAAATTTATGATACCACCATCCCTTTTTGGGTCCTCAATATTGTATACATCACCATTATATTTAGTTATAATTTAAGTTAGTTGGAAATAAAATATTCACTCAATAATCCTCATCCAATCATTCTCCTATTTAGGATCATTAGTTCCATGGACATATGGTTGTTTCTGATTATGAAACACATGAAGATATTATCTATTATTGTAACTTTTAGGTTTGACCTCTTTATCCTAGATTAGGGTATGAATAAATCATATGTATATGGCTCTAAACGTGCACAAAAAGGCGAACATGTGGTTCTGGAAAATTAGAGGTTTTGATTGATGTGGTTTATCAGAAACTCCCTCGAGGAGATTGATTGAATTTCATCTTAGGGGCATGGTACTGCACACCATCCACCATGAATGAATAAATATTAGTGTTCAAACATAGAAATATAAAAACTACTGGTATGAACTAATGATTTGATTGAAAATATCATAATATATTTTGTGAATATTTTTGAATCATAAAAATTATTTCATCAAAGAAATATTTTATAAAGAAGTAATATTGTCTTATCGACTCACGACAAATCATTGTTTAGTAATTATTTTTAGAATACACTCAAAAAAATAAATAGAATTTAATTTATAAGTAGAACTAATCCATGTCTAGGATTTTGAGGACTATAAATTCCACATATATTAATCAGATCAACTAAAAAACAATATAAAATAACTAGAATGAGTGTTACAAGCGCTAACTCTATAAGCGATTAAAATGCCATAGAAACCACTACAAAACCTGTTCAAAATAAAATAAAACAAGGTGTGAGCATTTAATTTTCCCAATATCCAGTTTCATAAAAAAAGTAGAAATAACTTTGTAAATTATCTTTATAAAATATAATAATGTTTGGAAAATCAATATTCTTTTAAAACTCGTTAAATCTTATCTAGTGATTTGTTTGGAAAACATTTATAAATCTTCCAGAAAAAAACCTTGAGGCCACTTGAAACATCGAAGGTTGTATTGGGTCTACCCACATTCTAAAGGGGTTTGATCAATCCTAAATTCCCACCCATATTTACAACATTAAACTGAAGAATTTTATGAAAACCATATTCTGCTTTCATTGCTTATATATTTAGATTTTACACTAGTGTTTTTGTTTTAAAAATATAAACACTAAATACACAGATATATATTTATATATAAATTTTTGAATATAAACCATTATAAAAAATAACTTGTTAGACTTGAAAAAATAAAATTTGATATTATTTAAACATAGAATATTTACATGGGATGTTAATTATCATCCATGTAACTAAAATATAATTCACAATCTCATAAAAAACATTTTCGTTGATAGTCCTCATATATGAAAAAATATATTCAATTAACATTCTTAAATGTATAAACATATATATATTTACACATATTAATGAAAAAATGGACAATCAATGATTATAGTCCACAATGATGATTTTTGAATGACATGTATATAACATTATTCAATTTCAAATATTTTTTCTAATTCTTATCAATTATTTTCATAAGTAAATAATATATTTTTTCACTTTTATTTATAATAATAAATTATATATTACGGAATATTAATGACCTTGATAACAATATATATATATATATATTGTAATAAAAAATTTACATATTTATAAATAAAACATGAAATTCATAACATATAATCATAATAAATTAAATTTCCAATATAAACATTAATAAATATATATTTATCACTTTCAATATCATATATTATTAACTTAATAACCATAATATATGATAGAGAATATTTAATTTAAATTTTAAAAAACAATATTTTTCTAACTGGGGATCTCCTATAAAATTAAAATACTTATTAAATATAATTTTCAAAATAAAATCATTAGAATAAAATTTTATTAAAAAAAAATAACTCCCTTACAATAGAAAAACATTAAATTTCAAAATATTTTTTGATGAAAATGAATATAATCACTTAATAAGGGTTCTCCAAAATAAAATTGAACAATTATAAGAACATTAAAAAACATTAACAAGTATAAACCCCATATAATTTACAATATTTAAAATAAAATCAGTCCATTACGATAACTAGAAATTTTAAAAAAAATTAAATAAATTAAACATTTAATTCATTTTTTAGAAGAATAGAACATGAGATCAAAATTTCATTGGACATACACTCACCCACCCTCATAACTGATAGAATGTTTTCAATTTCATTTTCATAATGGGTTGAGGATTTTATAACCATATCCACCATTGTGTAGTGATATATATTTATATATAAACAATTGGATGAAAAATAGATTAAAGGAGATTCGTTATAATAAAAAATAAGAGATGTAGAAGCTTGATCTAAAAGATTAATATTCATATAACACCTGAAGAAAAATAGGCCTCCAACATTGATAAAATGATTGACATAAATGATTAAAAATTAACAGTACACATATATACGAAGAAAAAAATTCTGAAAAAAAATCAAAATGACCAAAACAAGATAACTAAATTTTTTGTCATGTAATCAATGGATCATAATCAAAGATTTCTATTCATAATATAATGGAAACATTTTATACAATGATCAATTAAAAAATAACTAATGACTTATAGACAGAAAAAATTAATAATATCAACATTGAAAATATTGAAAATTGGGAACAACAAAAGAAAAACACATGCCTACCGCACATAGATCAAAGATCTAAACATTTGGACCCAGATTCTGACCTTCACATGGTACCATAGTTGAACCGTATAAATTTTTTGCCTTCCGATATCCCAGGTCATCACTCTCATAGAATCCTCTGAATAATCATGGACTCATTAGTTCGTCACATATAACCTCTCCCATTCTCAATTCCCTCTCCCTCAGAACTATGGATAGATTGGGCCTCCTTCAGAACTTGTGACTTCTCACGGTGAAGTGACATAGCATGACTGCATCATCTCGACTCCGTCTACCCAAAAAATAGACGTGCACCCCATTATCTATTAATTCATTAATATATCAATTTCTATTACATCTTAATTTCCTTTTTCATAAATAAAAACATTGTTTTATAATAATATTTTCATAATTTTGTTGCTTTATAGAAAAATATATTATAATTTTATAAGAATAACATAATCATAATTTTCAATTAAAACTAATATTATATGTATATATATATATATTCATTTATATATCAGATTTTGAAAATTAAAAAACTAAATATTAATATAATTATTCATTTAGAATATTTTATTAAATAAACTTTCAACAAAAATAAATTTTATTTTACAAAAAAAGTAAATAAATATTGTTCATTTAAAATATTATATAAAAAACAAAATATTATTTCTTTTTTGGAGTTTTTATGCATTCCATGAATGTTTTTATAATAATTATTATTAATGATATGTTATTTCAATATGCATAAAATATTCAATATTTTATTACACATACAATTCAACTAATTATAAATTGGAAAGTGATAATTTCAAAATCTCATTAATATTTGAGATTCACTATACATATGTACTCACTAGTGTATATTTTGTATCCATGTCCATGCTTTCAAAAAATTCTCTAATAAAATGTATTATTATTACCATATGAATTTTTAAATTCATTTTTACCCATTTTTTATATTTTATTACATAGTTTTAAAAGAATGTTTCTTTGGTTTTCCTTACGAGGTTCTTTTTGACTTTTCTATATAATGTATGAAAAGAATCATTTTATATCTTATATAACTTGAATGGATTTTCAAGCATTCATGACGCCTCATTTTAATTAATATTATCATAAAAGTTTTAAAGGTTACATTCAATGATATTATTTTCTATTTAAATTTCACTATGTTTAAAGAAAATAAAATGGTTTTGTATGAAGTATGAAAATTTTTCTCTAGAATTATTCTCAATTGATTTGTCAAAATTATTTTCAGTCTAGGATTTATGATAAGGACCAAGTATACTATCCAAATTGTTATTATGGATTATTATGTTTATAATGGAATTCTATATATTAAATTCATTTGTTTTATATGGATTATGTTATGGTGGAATAATTTTTAAGAGACCCATTTTATTCATTGGGTTATACTGTGATGAATGATTAATGATTTGTGGAAAACATATGTATGGTTTTCATTATGTAATGGGTGGGACTATTATCTCCCTCTAATGCATTGGTTAATTATTTATATGTCACGAGATATATTGGGATCAAATGAAAAGTAAATTTGTTTTAGTAATATATGGATAGAATGATAAGTAAATCCAGTTTAGTAATCCTGGGTGGGAGGGAAATGTTAATATGGTTCAGTAATGAAATTTGTTTGTTCTCATGGTCTTGTTAATGAACCTTGGCTAATATAGAAATAAATTTCTACATTTATTTATTATGCATAATTCAATGTTTTATGCCAATTCTATTTTCTCATGGGTTATGATTCCATTATGATTTAGGCGATATTAACTACCATGATTTATTTTATTAATCACGATTTTGATAATAAAAGATTATTTTATTGTTTCTACATTCATATTTTTATGTTTTTTATATTCTCCATGTCTATCCTTACTTATCATTTAATCTCACTCTTTTGATGTTTTCTTTTCTTGAATATATAATGAATGGTTTTAGGTAGGAAAAATAAAGGGGATGATCATTTGGGGTGGTGTCTAGGATCATTAACCATGATAGATGATTTTATTCCATGTTTCCAAATACACTAAACTAATACAGTCTTTTGACTTCTATTTATGTAATGTATTATGTATTCAAAAAATAAATTAATTATTATGTACATTATTTTTGGGCCATTACTGTTTATATCAATGTAAAGGTTTATTCTACCATTAAAAGTTTGGATGTAAAAAAATTTGTGAGATTCCAAGAGTGAATTCTATGGATATTTAAATGAAAGTACCTAAGGACAAGTCAAACTATTGGTTATAGTCCTATATTTATTGTAATGATCAAGAATAACCTACGGTTAAAGTAATGATGTTAGATATTGAAAGTACTCCCCCTAGATTATGTTCGTTACCTAGTATGATTTTTTTGGCTCACACTATTTTTTTGTGTTTTAGTAAATCACTAGAAATAATAGGATTCATTTTCTGGAGAATATTATGTACATTTTAATGATATTCATAATTAGAAAAAATATAAAATGGGAGTCGAATGGAGAAAAATCATTATCATGAATTATAAATAATCTCATAATATGATAAAAAATATCTACATTAGTAAGTTTCCTAACCCACCTAATATGATAATGATAGAGTTTCTTGATTACCACAATGGAAAGAAAGTTCAAATTTCATCATCTAAATCATGTGGGAAGAGGAATCAAGGAAACTGATTCAATGAATCAAGGAGAATCTATAAACATGTAATATAGGGGAATAATACAAGTAATTTTAAAGGAAATGGTTCTTTAAAATAATGTAAAATATTAATGGTAGTTCTAATAAATTTTTTATGGTCAAATGATTAAATGTGCAATTTATAGGAATTTTGAAAATCGATTCACTAGAGGAAAATATCATGGAGAGAATCATCATGGTTGTATGAGTGTAATTAATATTACTGATTAAGAGGAGACTATGAATGACATATGAGATGAAATAAGGTGATATGTCTTTCTCAACAGTTTAATAAGAATGTGGAATTATTTCATGTTTATCGAGAATAATGTAATATAAGCAATTTTATTGTATTATGGAATAATAAAACTTCTATGTATTTTTAAACTAATATTTTTCCATAACTATTTGAAAATATTTATTGAATGGTACTATTATCCATGAAAAGTGATTTAGATATTTTTTGAAAACATGGGAAGGGAAATCCTTAATATTACCCTTATAATAAGATAATGATGTTTTGATAAAGATATGTTGTATTTCAGTAATTAAATTTGACAATTCCCGATTATTAGGAACTAATTAGGAATTTGTTTTCAAGAGGGTTTTGTTATCATTGATAATGATTAATACTATTCAGGACTTAATGAATATATCCAAAATGTTTTATAATAAGGAAACATTCATGTTTTCAATAATGACATAAGGTAATTATGGTTAATACCACGACTCTAGAGAATTCATGTGGTAGATATTAAAATGTTTGGAATGTGACCCAAATGAGATAACTTGTGATATATGGGGATAATTGTTAAATTGAGTTAGTGCACCTCTTTATAATGTTTTTGATTTTCATCATTCATAAGGATTTTAGGGTTATAAATTTTTATATAGTTTTTGTAAAACTTTTGATGTCATTTGTTAAAAGAAAATCATATCTCCTGATAGGTGAAATAATTTAAAATTGATAACTTGGGAAATACATTAATTGATAAACACAAGTTGAATGGCCTATCATTCTACTTCTATACCGCATGATCTACAAATTCTATAGGATCAAAAAATTAAAATTAATTTCTTTGAATAAGATATGATGTATAAATTTTTAATGGAATGAACAATTTTAAGATTGTAATAAAATCAAGTATATTTATCCTCTACTAATATTAAACATTAGAAAATGGATCTTGAAAACAAAAAATTATATCATTGTACCTTATTATCCAATGAATAAGATGATCGCTTAGATCATTACATATTTATGTACTTCTGATTGTTAACCTTTTGCCAAATATTTTCTCTATCAGTATCCATCCAAACATTATAGCTATATTACTCTTCCATATCCATATGTTCACTTCTCACTAATGATATCCTATGTGGAAACCCAGTGAAGAAGTACATTCATTATCTTTTCTTTTTCTAACGGTCCTTTTTAATATGATATTTTAGTATTCCATTTTACAAATTAAGTTTCTATGAATGAAAAATTCATGTATTAATCATTTTCTAACCAGGATGAATTTTGAGTGAAAAAATCATTTTATGTTGGGTAGAATGTACCACCTTAATATTTTTTTGAGATAGATTTTTTTATTTTAGTTATATGAAACACTTTCTTAGATTACATTATAATCAACACTTTTCATTGCATTTTTCACAAAATATTTAATGTTATTTTGATATATTTTATTTACCACAACTATAAGTAAAATAGAAATACTAAATATTATAACCTTGTTGTTATAATGGTGGTTATGAATTGTATTAACACTCACATAAAATATTATTTAAATGAAAATAAGTGAGTTTATAAAATAATAAAAACACTCTTGATTGGTTTTATTATTTTAATATTTTTTTAATATATTCAATATAATGTTTTAAATTTATCTTATATGATTTATAGACATTATATTTTTTTATATTTTGGATAAGAGATGTATTTTAAAAAAATGTTGTTTTCCCCCATTTGTTTGCATACCAATATTGAAATTAGTTATTATTGTTTTTTTAAATTTAATTTAACAAAATAAATTTATTCATTTGAAGAGGGATATTAAAATAATTTTTTATTAATTTTTGATAGTTTTCTCATAAGTTTTAGAATTTTATAAATAGTAAAAATATACAAAATTTTAATTGAAAACAACTTCATTCATCAAATTAAAGTTCGTGGAAAAAATATTTCATTGAATAGTTTTAAGAATAAATGGAATACATTTTTATAACTTAATATAATATAGTTTTTTAAAATAATGTTTATATTTAATTCATATGTAAAAAAATTTCAAAACGTTTCATTTTTTTACCTTTCAAAAAAATATTTTAATTCTAACAGTAGGATTAATTTAATATTAATTAAATTATAATTTGTTTTCATAAATTTGAAAAAATTCATTCATATTTTGAATAATTTGGTCCAAATTATGTAAATACCCATGTTTTATTTTTATGTATTATGAATATTAACATCAATAATTTTTATTAATACGAAAAAACGTAAATTAAGTAATAAAGAGTAATTATAATATAATAAACATATCCAAAAATATTTCATAATACAATTGGACAATTGATTCTAGACCAAAACTATACTTAGGTATAAATATTACCCTATGGAAGCTACTTGGATGATATTATGACATTTAATATATTTTATTTAATGAAAAGTCAAATATGTATTATAGAAAAAGGAATATATTTATCATTTATTAAAATAATGTCAATGAGAAGATAAATTTCAATAAAACACTCATTACTAAGAAAAATTGTTTTTATCATGGTTTTTTATTTTTATTTTTTTGAAAATAATTAATTACACTAAATTCATATATATAAATGATTTAGAAATTATTTTATTTAATAAAAATAAGTAGAATAATTTTTATTAATATTATAATAACTCTTAAAAGACGGAAAATCATAACCAAATATTACATTCCATTATATATCAACAGAAATCATCAATGGTTTGAGTTATGGACAATTTTTATCTACATGGAAAATATTATGACATAAATAATATTTTCATTAATGTGATGTTAAACATGCAATATTCACGTTTCAAAAAGTATAATATTTTTATTGTATTATTATACAAAGGATATACTGAACTATAAGTATTCATCTGAAATCAGAAATATTTATCTTAATCATAGTATATTATTTTTAATTTTTATTAAAAAAATTGGTATATTAAAAAATTATACAAAAATTATATAGTAATTATTTTATTAATGGAAATATAAAATTAAGGTGATTAACAATGTTAAAATAATTATATTTTTAGATAATTAATCTACCCAAATAATTTTATATATGACATAGGACCCAAAGGAATATTAGAAAATATTTTTTATAGGATTACATCTTATCTGTATGTTTTCGAAAATACATGAAAAGAATTGTTTCAAAATTGATACAATAGTTATTTTTTTCAAAATAATGTTTTATTAAATTATTTAAAAATAAAAAAATCATTTTTAAAAATATATAATAATAATCATATGGTCTAAAATGTTATAAATTTTTTATTTATGATCTAATTTACATAATGTAAGTATATATTTTCCCTCTTAATAATAAAATAATTGTTACCCTAGTTAAAATGAAATAGAAAAATAACGTGTAAAATTGAAATGATATATTTTGAATGGAAAGAAAAACTTGTCTAAAATTTAATTCATGAAGATATAACAACATTATCCCTTCCAATTTTATAAATTAGGACAATTTTTATATATTTTATTTTGTTTAAATTTATTATAAATTAATATTTATGAAAATTCTAAAGGTTCACCCAACCCTAATTATAAAAGGGAACCTCCTCCCTCATTTCATCACAACTCGTTGAGCCTTCAAGATCAGCCATTCCCTAATCATTTAACTTTTAATCATAGCTAGTTACATTCTAGTTGTGATTTCATTCACAAAATACCTACTCTATTTCAATTAAGAGGATATCTAAAGGGAGGTCACTACAGAAGAGGAAATCACCTTTACCAACTCTCCCCATAACAATCCCATTTTAACATCTTATTCAATTTTTGTTTATAATATAATGTAATAAATATAGTATGGACTATACTATGAGATGTTATTACAGATATTCAATGACCCTATTACACCTTTTATTCATCCATTGGAAAATGAAATCACCCCACATGCGTACGTATGGATTACCGTATGCATGTATTAGTATAATCTGTTTTTCACCACCACATTACTTGGATGTGGATAATGATAGAAATAACAATGATATATTATTATTATAAATTTATATGGATTTTTTTAATGAAATATAAAAAAATCCACATCCATACCATTTCATAATTAAAGGAATGAAATCATTGCTAGTGCGTACGTATGACCTACCATATCCAATATGTACTGTGATTCATTCTACATGATATCTATTAAAATAAAGATTATATAAATGTATAAAATTATTAAAAATGATATATAATATTTCAATATAAAATTTCAATTATATTAATATGTCTTATTTATGAGACCCAAAACTTATTTTAGGAAACATGTAGAAGAAAATGGAAAAGTTGCTTCCTGAATAATGAGTAACAATGAAATGTTATTACAGAAAACCTTATATTATGATATTATATGATAAAATAAAATTGAATTATTCTATAATAGGTCATTTACATAATTTAAATAATTATACATGGGTTTCTGATACATTCAAAGGATATCAGACCCAAGGTAATAGATTATTTTGTCTCACTTTTATTCATGTTGGACAAATGCCTTATACACCACCTATTTTTTTTGTGGGGTTTATACTTACATGAATGTTTTAATGATTATTATTATGAAAAAAATAATATTTATAGATATATATTATTTTCTATATATTATGACTAATACAATTCAACTAACATTAAATTGGTAAGGGAAAATTTCACAATATCATTATTTTTTGAGATTGATTATATGTAAGTATTCACTGGGTTTTATATATCATCCTCGTACATGTTTTTTATAAAATAATTATTGAAATGTATTACTATTATATTAGAGATTTTTTAATTAATTTTTACCCATTTTGAATGTTTACAACATGCTTTCAAAGGAATCTTTCAATTAATTTTCGTAAAATGTAGTTTTTGACTTCTCTGGCTAAAGTACGAGCATAATAATTTTTATATTATATGAAATAAAGAGATTATTATGTTTTCATTAATCCTTATTTAGAAGTATATTAACATAAATGATTTCATGGTTATTTTTGATTTTTTTCTTTTAAAATTGCATGTCATTTTAATGAAAGAAAACATTTTAAGAAGAAATTATATTTTCTATAACAATTAAATACAAGAGTTTTATGAAAATTATATTTCATATATGATATATTATTTATTTCAAGTATTATATTGCTATTATTCTAAAGGTTGTTTATGATTATAATGGAATTATATTTATGAAAAAATTTAACTTAGATTCTGTACAGATGAAATAATGATTGAGAAACACATTTTAGTCATTGGGTTACGCGATGATGAATGATTTTTGTTTCAGTAAAATACATGTGTGTGGGTTTCATTATGCAATAGGTTAGAAATATATCTTCCTCAAATGAATTGGGTATTGGTTTTTATATCATGCGATAGATTGGGCTCTAACCACAAGTAAATTCTATACCGTAGTACATGACTACAACGTAGTGTAAATATTGTTCAGTAATATAAGGTGGGAACGACAAGTAAATCTGGTTCAGTAATAGACTTTGTATGCAATGAATATCATTCCAATGAAACTTTGATAATATGGAAATGATTTTTATGATTATATTTATTAAAAAATTATCTTATTTTATGCCAATTATATTTTATCATGGTTCATGATTCAATTATTATTTATTCATTTTCAACTGTCGAGATTTATTTCAGGACTCAAGATTTTGATATTTAAAATATATATTCATGTTTTTATATTCTTATGTTTATGCTTTGTATGATATTCTCCATGTTTTCCCATATATATCATTTCAGATTACTATTTTTAAGTCTTCTATTCCCAAGGATATAATAAATGTTTTTAGGTTGCAAAAAATTGGAAGAATATTATGGGAGATGTTGAAGATCATTCACCATGTTAGAATATGGTGTTCCAATTTTCAAAAGACAATATTCTAATATTTTATTTCTGCATCTATTCTTGTAATATATTAATTATACCAAAAATGAATTTTATTGCCCATGTATGTCAAATATGGGTCGTTACACTTAAAAAGTAATTCACCATTTCATAAAAATTCATTTTTGTGGATAGTTCTGATAAATGAAATGGTTTATTTCTTGAACATACTTACATATATATATATACACATATTTATATATATATTAACATATATTAAAATATTAATGGACAATTGTTGATGTATGGGAATAATCTTGATTTATGAATTACATGAATATAACATAATTCAATTTTTTAATTTTTTAGGAATTTTTATCATTTATTTTCTTATGTAAATACCACATATTATAACATATATAAATAATCACCAATAATATATTAAAGAATATTTATGAAATTGAAAAAAATAAAAACACATGTTTTAATAGAGATATATTTACATATATATATATACAACATGAAATTTATTTGATATAATTAGAATGAATTCAAATTCAAACCTAATCCATGAAAAATATATATTTATCCATTACAAAAAA
This sequence comes from Viscum album, assembly GCA_963277665.1. NCBI lineage: Eukaryota > Viridiplantae > Streptophyta > Magnoliopsida > Santalales > Viscaceae > Viscum > Viscum album. The sequence continues at coordinate 1,227,134,940 of OY728159.1, forward strand.
CAAATATTACAGATTTTATAATAAAAATGTCATATATATGGGATTTGAAAAGTATTCTAAAATAAAATAATTATTTTAAAAAAAAATATAAAATAAAATTATAATAATTATGAAATATTATTTTCAAAATAAAATCATGAGAATATAATTTTACAATGAAAACAGACGCACTTTCATAAGAACTAATTCACTTTTAAACATATATTTTTGACGAAAATTAATATAAACCCATTATAAGTAAACTATAAAATAATATTCCAAAATTTTGTGAAAATAAATAAATATAAGAAATATAGAACCCATTTAAATTCATAAATTTCAAATTAAATCAAGCCTTTATGAGAACTATAAATTTTGATAGATTTTAAATAATAAAACCCCTTAAAGGATTTTATAGAAGAAAATTACAAGAGATCAACATTGCTTCAAATAGAAACTCACCCTCCCTCTCAGATGACATACTATTTTTAATTTTCATTTTGAAATTGGTTTGAGGAATTAATAGACATATCCATCACTATGGAGCCATATATAGGTATATATATACAATGAACTGAAGAACATACCAAAAGAGATTATCCGATATAAAAATAAAAAAATTTCACGATTTCTCTACAACATGTGTTTACAGATGGTTTCCAAAGAAAAATAGGGTGCAATCATTGATAAAGTAACTAACTTAAATGATTTAAAATTAACTCTATATAGATTGAAAAATAAAAACTATTAAATAAAACATTTTAAAGAAAGAATAAAATATGATATCTGATTTGGTTTTATTGAATACAACTCATTCTAATCATTGATTTATGTTAATTATATAAAATAAAATAGTATAAAATGACTAGAATAAAAAATAAACAATTACATCACATAATAATAAATCAAAAGTTAATTGCAAAATATACAAGTTAAAATGAAATAAAATCAGGGCTTATAAAAGAAAAATACATGCCAATATAACATAGATCTGAGATCTAAACATTTATGTCTGGATTCTGACATTCGTTTGTCACTATTGTCAAACCCAAACATAGATGAACCTATGGAATTCCTCAATCATCACTCAAACAGACTCTTTACTGGTAGTTGAGACTTATCTGGTATTTTCACAGACCCTCATCATCGCTTCATTCCCTCTTCCTATGAACATCGGCCAAACTCTAACTCATTCAAGACTAATGACTTCCCCTGGGGAAGCGGCACGACCTGAAATTCATTTCTAAACTCCACTTACCCTTAAACATAACATGAACCCCCCAGAAACCTCAATTAATGACTCCCTCATTTTTTCAATAATTTTATTTCTTTTTTTGATAAATGTTAAACATTTTTAAAAATAAAATAATCATTATTTTATAGTTTTATAAAAGAAACCATTATAATTTTTTAAATGTAATTTAATAATAATTTATAATTCACAAATAATATTTAATATACATATACGGACACACACACACACATATATATGTTGCAAATTTTGAAAATCAAAATCAAAATTTATTATATTCATAAATAAATATATGAATTTATTTTCAATATTTTATTAAATAACTTTTTAATAGAAATATATTGAACTTTAAAAAATAGTAAAATAAATAAATTTATTTTAAAATATTCTAAAAAAAAAATATCATTATTTATAATACTACTTTTTAATCAATTTTATGTATACAGTTTTTTATACAAATATAATTGATGAAATATAATAGTTTTATAATATTTCAATGTTATATTATTATATAATATTTAAATATTTAAATTTTTAGAAAATTTTAATTTGATTACAAAAAACACCAAGTTCAAATTCTTATATTCAATGGAAAAATTATAAAAAATATTGTGAGTTTGTTTAAATTAAAATGTATTCCATTTTATGAAATATTTATATAAAAAACAATTTTTGATATTTCTGTGATGTTACACATTTTCAACCCACTAATGGTAACTTAAAGGTATAAATGATGGGAGTTATCTGGAACCATATTCAGAACCTACAATTATTTTCCTTAAAATCGTATATATTGCATTCCATTTCATTGCAAATTTTATGCTGGTAGAAAAGAGGAGATGCTACATCATTTGATTAAAATGTTTCCTGATCCAACCATAAAAACCCAATAAATCAGAACCAGTGTAATCCCTGAATCAACTCAAAGAATTTTCCAGATATCCATGGGAAAATGACTAGAACATGTTCTGCAAAATGGTAAAGGGTTATTTTTCACCAAAAGAATAACCAATACATATAAGGATAAATAATAAGTATATGGCTTCGACATTAACATTACAAAATCTTGAATTATGTTAAAAATTCACATTGTGGATATTTTTAGGTTTAGATCTTTAGATAATTGGGTCATAACTTATACATAACAAATTGAATATTACATGTAGAAATATCTACTCAGTATCCAATTTTCATAAAATAAAAATTCTTATAAAATTCATGACTAGTTCTATGTTTTAGATACCATGAACATTCCTTGATCTCATACATGACCCTATTCATCTTTATGTCATTTGGATAACATTTTTGAAACCTAATATGATCATAAAAAATATAAGTAAGGGAAAAGCAAAGAAGGAAATAAAACATTAGTCCATGAACACTGAAAAATCAAAGAGATCATAATTTTCAATCATAGATCATATTCTGTTTAAAATTCCTCATGAAATCATAATATTTATGAATAAAAAATAGAAATAATTAATTATGAAGATAACTTGTGGAATAAATATCATACTTACATTGTAGCTTTCACAACTACATAGGGAGTTATATTTGGATTACCAATCATAATATATTCCCTAAATCTATTAATAGAAACTTTAACAATTACCTCTGCCACATTACCCAATGCATTAGGGAGATATTTCGGGCTCAACTCTTCAAGGTTTATCATAGAACCACCTGTATATGTAAAAAATTCCCAAGAAAAACAACATATTCATTATATATAAAACAAGCATAAAGTAAAGATAACATTTCCACATTCTAAAATCAATATAATGTCCGATGATACTAAAATAGTCAATCCATTTCCAAAACCATTTAAAACATTGAATAAATAGATTTTGAATCAAAGTTCCCCATACCAAATTGAATACATTATAGTAATTAACAATTTAAAACATTAAATTCCATATAAATAAATTCTTAAAACCATTTTTAAAATATATGACATAAAAGAAGTCTTTGACCAAAAGAGTGTGGTGAAAGATTCCCTTACCATGTGTCCGAATTGACTCGTTCGTTCTTTAATATACTAAATAATAAACATAATTTAATTCCAAATTTCTTCAGAAACATTTTTAAATTTTATTATTTCTTTTATATCACTTATTTACTTCCTATAACAATTACTTAATTATTTTACATTATATCATATATTTTGTCGATGTTCGTAACATGAGTAAAAAATGAACTTGTTATAATCACAAATTGTCCATGTGTTCAGAAGTACATTATTTCAAGAATGATATTCATGTTTTAGATATCATATATCTCACATATATCTATTATATATGTATATATAATAGTTCATATCATTTGGATATATGAAAATGAAATTCTCTATTCATGCAGATGATAATCCGTACGTACCCATGAAAGCTACTTTCATTTTATTTTTTTATTTTTAATGGAATGAAAACCAAATGATACATAGGAATATTATTATTTAATTATAATATCATATTTCATATACATTACATATGTCCATTAACACAATCCATTATATGTTCCATGTATTGTATGTATGAGTCATATAACTTTGAGGGGGAGGTAGTCCGCACTTCCTCAAATAAAATTATCATATTTATACAACATGAAAAATCATAAAGGTATGTAAAAAATGAGAATTAAAGAAGATTTGAGAAAAAATTAAATATCATAAATACCATATATAATTAATTTTCCATCATAATGGTAACCATTATAGGTGGTAGGGGAAAATCAAACAATCATCGTTTTGGGAGATAGTAGTTCGTCGAACAGAGAAACAATATGTTCGTATCAATTAGATGGATGTGGGTGTTAGTTTAGTTCTAATAAATCACATAAAAATAACTTAGTATATTTAGGATATAGGTGTTGTTATATAAATAATGAATAAGAATAAAATATGGATAGGAGAAGGAAAAATAATTTAATGAATCTTGGAAGAAGATGTTACCTCAAATTGGGAAACTTCTTTGGATTTGAGCCAAAAGGGCTCTCTTAAATTGCCTTCTGCAAAAGGGAATGCCTCTAGAAAGTGGATATAAATGTTGATATCTTATTTTTGAATAATTTTTACAAGATAATGGGGCTTTAGAGATATTATTACTGATTTAGAGGCAGTTTCCTTTTATAAGAGGGAGTAGGTGCTCTTTAGGAAAGTCTGAATGTACTATTTTATTATAACATTATTTTTGTTTTAAAAAGTTCCAGAACTCATTATATTCAATTATAAAGTGAATATAAGTCTAAATAAAATCATTAAATATGAATTTGATAGGATATAGATATTTTTTAATCCTTATGGTTTAAATTTTACCCTTTGTTAGCTTTTTTTCTTTTTTCCATGTCTTCTTGTATATTCATACTATAGGGTTAATGTATTTAAATTATAATTTAAAGTGACCCATTAATGGATAATTAATTTCATTTGAAACATAATTTATTTTAATTTAGATGAATCTTCAATTTTTAGTACCGTTTTATCATTTAATAAAATATTAATCGATTTGAATACTCATTTATGTCAATTTTGTTACTATTTATATCATGAAATTTTAAAAATTCTTATCAACATCGTCATTTTGATAAAACATAATTATTTTAAAGATAATAAGTCATAATAATCCATAATATTTTTGGATTTCATTAAAAGTTTCCATGTAAATTTATTTTCAAACGTATAATCTCATTTATTTAAAACATTCATAAATAAGGTAATCATTAGATCCTCATTGTTTCATAAATAAATTTATATATTTGATGTCTAAAAATAATGAATAAAATACCATGGTGTTAGAAATATTTTAATCTTTCTAGTTTCTATTTATAGGCAAATATATCAATTATATAACTCCATATTTAAATTTTTTTAGCAAAACTATACATGTTTCTGATATATTTATTTTTACTTATAATACAATGTTATTAATGTAATTATCTTACCGAGGTGGATTTAAAAGGCCACAAGTTCTACAAAAGGATTTTATTAATCGGCCATGACTCATAAAACATGATTAAGACTTGTGTTAAGGTATTTTTATATATTTATAATATTATTTTTTCGTAGAATTACCCTATTTACTTTTAACCATTGTAAATAAAAATAAAAAGTTACTATTCCCACAAAAATTATTTTCATCCTATTGAACAAAATATTATGTACTTATAAAAACCATGTATGATTTATTTTGGAAAATTAATTCTCATAAACAGTAAAATTTCATTTAAATGTAAAATTCAGTTTTTTACTATTATGTAGTGTTTTTTATTATTCATAAAAAAATTAAGGTTTTCATAAAAATGGAAAAAACTCACCCAAAGATAATTTTGATATTCTGAATTGAAAAATTATGTATATTTTATCAAAATAAAAACATATAAGAATCATTAATTGATTTATAATTAATTTATGTTGTCAAAACAAGAAAGCATGTTTTTAGAAAATAAAATCTACAAAAATATTGACCTGTGTTTAAGTCTAATTTCAATGTGAAATTACTTGAAATTTCCTAAATTGGAATAAATGGTAAAAATATAATCCAATAAAATTTTAAACCCATTTCAAATTATAACCTAACCATATAAATAATTCCTATCAAATGAAAATTTTGACATAAAATGCAGTATTTTCCACTATTCATTAAAAATGAACTTTATCAAAAAAATACCAAACATTTAACTAAAGTAAATTCTGATATATTGCTTATAAATAAGAAGATAATTATTTCAAATAATACATATAAAAGTTTAAAAAAAATATATTAAAAGTGGTTCATCATCAAAAAGTGGTAAAACTACTTTTAAAAAAAATATTAGAGTATTTATGCTAAAATTTTGATTAATTCACATTTTATGCCACTAAATATTATTGAAAAATGAAAAAAAAATTAAAAAATATGTTTAATCACAATATGGTTATTTTTGTTCATTCTCTCCAATACAATAGCTTGGAATTATATATCATTTAAAATAATAATAATATTATATTAATTTTTGGTATAATGTAAAGTTGTGTGCAATGTATGATTTTAATGAAAACTGTTGTTTCTTATTGAGTACACTATCGGACATAGCATCCCCTTGAATGTAAAATTTAAATTTAATTCCAAAATATTAATATATTTGAAAATTTCATATTCTTTTTTGTACCATGGTTGTTACAACCTTCCCCCTTTTGGAAATTGCATCCTCGCAATTTTAAAATAGGACATGGAAACATCATTATAAGTCCCACATTGGAAAAAGATTCAATAAAACTATCACATTAAAACAAATAAAGATAATTTTAGTGGTCACAAAAGATAACACATACTAAAATTCAATGTAGTAAAACATGGATATATAAGAGAATATAAATATCATAGGTTAATATAATGTGATAGAGAACTTGATCACAGAATTTTAACCACCACAATTCCATAAATTTGTGCATGGAAAAAAGATTTATGATAAATGAAAGTATAGAAAAAAATTTATTCAAGATATTTTTCATATAGTTTAATAATTTTATTACCACCTAGACTAAGATCAAAAATAAATATATTTCTTGATAATTATACATTCACCCTTTACAAAATTTCTATCAAAAACCCATCTTTCCTCCAAATAATGTGTATTCAAGATGACTTGGTCTCATCAAAAGTGCTAGAATCAACATATAGGGAATCACATATTCCATAAATATGAACTATACATTTCTCCTATAATTAGACATTATCAAAAACCAAAACTCATTAGTATGAGATTAGATAATCCCCAAAAGTATAATCCATTATAAAACAAAATAATAACTTTAATCTCTAAAATTGATCAAAGAGAACACAATGTTCAAAAAATATTGTTCAACAAACAATTTTCCTTAAAATCATCCAATTTATTCCAATTATGATTGAAACCCAAAACATAGAAGTATTTGATCACATAGTCTTCCACAATAAATCTTAACTTTTTTCTCCAAATAACATCAATTAATCTTACTATCTCATTTTAAAGTGTAAGTAACCTAATCAAATATAATCTATGACAGGTTAATCATTTCCATAAATATCCCAAATATACATATTTCTATAATAAAAACCTAAATTCTTCTAAAAAAATTCCAACCAATACTTCCACAAATGAATTCCCTTAGTATTCTATGTTCCTTAAGAATACATTGTTTCCCAAAATAACCTATATCACTTAGTCTCATAATAAATTTTTTATACTAAGGATATCCATTTGACAAACCATAAGATCCCAAATCAACTTATTATTGATCAATAAAATAATTAAACTAAAATGAATAAGTTATACAAGATAGGGACTTCACGTAGGCCAGGGGTATAAGATTCACCCTTGTCGCCATTCAGATGTGGGTTTGATTCTCGCGGCATAACCGAACGTGATGTGTTGTCTCCCATCTTATGGGTTGTACTTTTTCTAAAACCATATATTTATTATAACATTAACATAAATAATATAACTTCATCAAAAATAAAAACAACATATTTTATCCATCAATGTTATCTCATACTTCTCATTTTCATCCCAAAAAGTAATAACCTCCAGTTGCCTCAAATTCCTAGATTATATCAACCTAAATGGTTATTTATAACTATATCCACAAAAGAAAAGATAATTATTCCATGAATAACATTTTCACATATCCAACATCAGGGTTACACATTGTAGAACATGTTTTCCATAGTAATCTAATAATCAAAAGAGACTTAATAAGTTTAAGAATTTCATCCCCCTAAAATGTAATATAACTCTTGAATCCCTTAAATGTATACTTCTTACTCATTCAATTTTTTCCATTATCCATTAATCATTTATATACATCTTATTCTGTAATACATCCTACCTATAAAAATATCAAGAATAATATCATATGATTCAATAATGTCAAAACATCATCTAAGAACTAATCCATACTTGTCACTGGTCATTGTCATTTTCCTCATCCTCAATTGGAATTGAAATACGTATTGGTAAACATATATTTGTGTGGTCATGCTGATCGAATTCACAAAACATCATCGTAGGAAATTTATTTTTATAATGACCATGATAACCACATTTAAATCATTAAATTGATCCTTCAGAAAGAACTTATTTCCCCTTCCAAGAGTGAACTGGACGGTTCTTTTTTCCATGGTAGCTTATTACTTTATTCCATTCATTACAACATCTGAAGCATCTTCCCATCCCTTTGAATCATTGTCTTATGTGTTTGTTTCCAAATCCTAGACACATAGGTTTTTGAATATACTTAACTTTATGATTATTACAAGTACTTCTGATGGGATTTTTTCTAGAATAAATAATGACATAGAAAAATCACATAAGATCATGTGGTCAATCATGACTCTAAATAGTTTATTAGTAATAACCACAAGAGTTCTCATTTCATATTCCATTTTATTCAGTTACTCAATCAGAAAACCACCATAGTTTCCTTCACTTCTATTGTTTCTTTGGTGCCTGTTAAATCTAGTAGTTCACCAAAACCACATAGGTATGTTTGAGTATATTAGTAAAATCATCATATAATATCTTTATGGGGGGTAAACACTAAGATATACTTATTCATATTACCTTAAAAATAGTAAATTTATCTAATAAACTAGGTCTACATCTAATATTGTAACATTGTGGTTATTTCCCTTATGCTTAAAAACACACTATCCTATAAAGTAATCTAAACCGGCTATTGATACCAACTATAAGGACCCAACCATAAACATTACATTAGATTGAATTAAGTAAATAATTCACATTGAGGATATTTTTTGGTTTAGATAATCAATGAATTAGGTCGTAACATAGACATAACAACATGACTATTACATGTAGACACTTCTACTTAGTATACATTTTTTAATAAAAAAATTATTCTAAAAAACTAGTATAGTTCAATGAATGAGACATCCGGACATTTCCTTTATCTCATCCTTGATCCAATTCATGATTAATTCCACTATAAAATATTTCAAAAACATGGCATGTCAATAAAAATAAGAATAATTGATACATAATTTTGGAAAGAAAACATCAGTCCATGAATATGTACAAATCAAAGAGATCATACTTTTCAATCATAGAACATATGTTATTTAACATACCTTGGGAAATCATGTAGTTTTTGAATACAACATAGAAATGATAAATAATAAAGGAAACACGTTTAATCCATACGATACATAAATTATTTCTTGCTCAACTACATAGGGAGTTACATTTGGAATACCCATCAAGATATAATCCCTAAGTCTCTTTGGAGAAACATTAACATTTACCTCCATCACATTACCTAATTCCTTAGAGAGCTATATCGGGGTCACTCGCCCTGGATTTATCATGCAACAACCTATATACATAAATAATTTACAGAAACACAACATATTCATAACATATAAAACAATCATAGTGTAAAAATAACATTTTCACATTCCAATCACAATAAAACATTTCATGATATTGTAATAGCCAATCAATTTCCATAACCATTTAAAACATTTAATAATAGGATTTTTGAATAAAAGTGTCCCATACAATATTGAAACCATTAAAGGAATTAAAAATTTAAAAAATTAATGTACAAATAAATAATTCCTTAAAATAAATTTGAAAATATGAACATTAATGAAAAATATTTAGAAGTTTAGATCATAAAAACATTTAAAACAATTTTTTAGATAAAGAGTCCCTTACCACTTGATAAAATACAAGAATAAAAATAAATAAAGAATAAAATTAAAAGACACCAATAATATCATGATAATAATGAAATTCATGATATAATTTTTCAGAGGGTAGGATATACACCTTGTAAGATAATAATGGGGAAGAATATCAAGATATTCCACAATTAAAGGAGATTGAGAAAAAGTCACTTATGAAAATTTGACAGCCTAACAGAGTCAAATTAAAATTATTAAAATGAGTTGATGTGAGAGAAAAGGGTATATAATAAATTGTAAATAAAATTTACAATAATAAGGATATATATAAATATATCCCAATATAAGTTAATGGAAATTAAAATATATGACAGAAAAAAAGTCTTTGTCTAAAAGAGTACGGTGAAAGGTTCCCTAACTTCATATCTGACTTGACTGGTTCATTAATTAATTTCATGAATAATATAATTAGGATAATCTATACTTTATTAAGAAAATTTTTCATGTTTATTATTCCTTTTATATCACTTATTACCTTTCTATAAAAATTAGTTAATTAATATGAGTTCATATGAGTCATTTTGTCGATGTTCAGAACATGATTAAATAATGAACTTGTTATAATCACAAATTGTTCATGTGGTCAAAATTACATTACCTCCATATTTATATTCTTTATTTAGATATTATATATATAATATATATCCATTATATATGTATTTATAATAGTCCATATCTATTGGATATATTAAAATGAAATGCATTGTTCATTGAGAAGGTAAGTCGTATGTACACATGAACGCTACTTTAATCTCAATTTTTTCATTTTTAAATGAATGAAAACAAAATGATACATAGGTTTATTATTATTACATTATAATATCAAATTTTATATACTTTACATAATTTTATTAACAAAATCCTCTATATGTTTCATGTATGGTATGAACGAGTCACATCACTTTGAGTGGGCGGTAGTATGTACTTATTCAAATGAAATCATCATATTTATACATCAAGAAAAGCATAAATACATGTTATAAATGTTAGTTACAGAAGAATGGAGATAAAATAAATATCATATGTATCATATATATTTACAGTTCCATTATAATGTCCACCGTGATAGGTGGTAGGGGAAATCAAACTAACACCATTTCGTGAGCCTGTAGTTCACCATACTCAGAAATATTATGTTCATATCCATTAGTTGGAGGTGTGTGTATGTATAGTTATAATACATATCATAACACCATTATAATATATTTATGATACTGGTTTTGTTATATAGACATTTAATAAGAAGAGAATTGGGAGTCGAAGGAAAAATAATGGAATGAAACATGAGAGAGTATGTTACCTCAAATCGAGTAACATAATTTGATTTTAGCCAAAGGGATCTCTTAAATTGACTTATTCCTATGGGATGGATTCTAGGATTAAGAGAGGGAAGTTGGAAACTTATTTGGGAATAGTTTGGATGATCTAAGGGGTTTGAGATGTGTGAGTAATGGGTTAGATGTGGTGTCCTTTTATATGAAGGAAGAGGGGCTCTTTTTGAATGATTTAATGTATTAATTTGTTATAAAATGATTTTTGGTTTCAAAAGGTGAAAACTAATAAAATATGATGGTATGATTAATATAAGTTGAAATAAGATCATCAAATAATAATTGGACTGGTTTGGGATAATTTTTAATGCTAATCTTTTTTTTAGTTTTCCCTTTGTAAACTTGTTAATGTTTTACCATGTCTTCTTGGATATTCATATTTCATGGTTAATATATTTACTATAAAATGCAAAGAGACCCAATATTAATCATTAATGACATTTGTAACATCATATTTTTCATTTTTCAGAATCATATATATTTAGGATAGTTTTATCATTTAATAAAATATTAATTGATTTAAAAATTCATTATGTGAGTTTTTTTACTATTCATATCATGAGTTTTAAAAATATATAACAACTTGATCAATTATAAAAAACATAATTAATTCAAATATAACATGTTTTAAGCATCCATAAAATTCGTGGATGGAATAAAATGTTTCAAAATAATTTCTTCTTTAAAATTTATAATTTAATTTATTTAAAACATTCAATAATGAGGTAATCATTACATCGTCATTGTGTGATTAATTAATTAATTAATTTATTGTCTAAAATTTATAAAAAAAAACACAATAGTGTATGAAATATTATTAGCTTTCAAATTTCTATTTAGATTCTAAAATATCAATTATATAATGCCACATTAATGTTTTTTCAAAACAATACTTGTTTATGATATTTTTTTACATTAAATAAAAATCTATTAATGCAATTATCATACCCAAGTGGCTCCCAAAAAACAAATTGTAACATCCCAGGTAAATAAAGAATAAATAATTTTCATATTTATTAATATTTACGAATTAAATATTAATTTTATTTTAAAGGGGTTGCTATGTTCGATAGCGTACCTGATACGCAACGATGAGTTTCTTTGAAACTAACGTAGCACACTAGTAATAAAATAATATTATTTTAAATGTTAGTTAACAAGTAGCCATTGTACTGGCGGGAATGGATAGAAATAACTAAAATATGATTAGATATGTTTTTAAATGTTTATACATTCACCCAATAAAAGATAAAGGCTTAAAATACGGAAAGAGTTCAATTCTAGGGCATATATACTCTAATTTTCACTAAAGGTGCACTTATCACCTTTTAATGGTGAACCATCATTAAATATAGTTTTGATCACTCTCATACTTTATTTTGGACCAAATATAACTCTTCTTTAGAATCTGGACATCAAAATTTACTTTTTGTAAATTTTTGGTACCTTTCTGATAAAGTTCTTTTTTTATGAATAGTGTAAAATGTTGTATTTTAATTCGAAACCTCTTTTTAATCTAAATTATTTATATGATTAGATTATTATTTTAATTGGTTTTAAAGTTAAATTAGAAAATATTTTTACCATTTAATCCAATGGTGGTCATTGGAATCAATTTCACTTTGAAATTGGACTTAAACTGGTGTCAATCGTTTGATACTTATTGTTTCACAAAAACACTCTATTTTTCATGACAGCGGGAATTAATTATTAAATTAATTAATTTGACTTATATGTTTTGAATTTTGTAAAATGGACTTCATTTTTGAATTCGGAATATCAAATATAGCTTAGGGTGAATTTTTGGTAATTTTCTGAAAAACATCAATTTTTGATGAATAGTGAAACCACTAAGTGGTAATCAAGAAAACTGATTTTTCAGTTAAATGAAAGTATACCACTAATGTGTATTGAATTTTGAAAATCCGACATACATGGTTGTCATTAAGAAGTAAAATGTGGTTCAATGAGATTAAAATATTTTTTTGGTGAATAGTAATTTTTTTTCATTAATCGCGATTAGAGGTAATTACTGTAGTTTAAGGTAAAAATGGTATTATAAGAATGTGAAAACACCATGACATTTGCCCTACACCTATTGGGTGAGTCATGGACGACCAATACATGCCATGGGACAACTTGGGGACCCCATGGAGCCACTTTAGTTGGAAAATGACATTAATATATTTTTATTTAATGTTAAAGTGAAAATGACACTAACATAAATTGTTTTACTAAAATAGTTTTTGAGTGGGGTTATACAAGTCCAAATTTTGATTATAAATAGTCATTGGAAATATAAAAAGATTTCCTACATCATAGTATTTTTTATATAATTTTTAGGCATTAAATAAATTAAATTATATATGACATAATAATGATGCAGCGATGACATCATTATTTGACAATTTAAATAAAATGGAAAGATAATGAAAAATCTAAACCCTACACATGGCCAAAACCAATTGGATGAGTGGATTTAGAACCCTTATCACCTTATCCACTAATTATATCAATTTGGGTCCTTTTAAAACCGAAACACATTTTCAAATAAAGTAATATTTCTTTACTTTCCAAAAGTGCCCCTCCTCTCCTCTTATAAAAGGCCCCCACCTCTACCCAATTTCACACACTTCTCAAGCCTTTGGCTCGGCCGAACCCTGCCCAATTACTCTCTCCACATCCCTCTCCTCATCCTAGAGGATTCCCTTTGGGCAGAATCCTTTCAAAGGAAGCCTTTAGGCTCAAATCAAAAGGAGTTACACTTTTAAAGGTAATTCATTCTCTCTTGTTCATTTGTTTTATTTTGCTTCTCCAACCCTCTAAACTCTTTTTATTTACTTCTTTTGCAACAACACCAGTATCTTCAATATACTATGATGTTGTTATAATATTTATTTGAGCTACACTCTCACACAACTACATCAAATGGTTAAATAACATACGGTTTCCGTGGATGGCGAAATTCTGCCTCCCGAAACGATGATTGTTCAATACTCATTTAACACCTTCAAGGGTGGCCATTATTTTGTAACTATTTTTATATATGATATATAATATGTTTATGTTTTCTTTAAGCTTCTTTATTTTTCATTTTTGTCATACCTTTGTGGTTTCCATTATGGGTAAACATGATATCTTCATTTAAGGAAGTGCGGACTACCGCCCCCTAAAAGTGATTGATTCGTTAATGCCATATGTGGGACATGTAAAGGATGGATTTAAAGTTATTATATATGATGTTATACTGGAATTATAATATACCTCTATATCATTATTATTTCTTTCCATTAAAGTATGAGATAGAAATGAAATTAGCGTTCATGCGTACGTACGGCTTACCGTCTCCATGAACGGTGCATTTCATTTCTTATCCCCAAATGTAATGTACTATTAAAAGTACATGTATATAATGGATATATATAATTAATGATATATATAAATGATGAATATAATTCTGGAATTAAAATATACATACCTCTCATTTAGTTTTAATTCCATTAATATGACAAAGAAATGAATGTAGCGTTCATGCGTACGTACGGCTTACCGTCTCCATGAACGGTGCATTTCATTTCTTACCTCTAAATGATTATGTAATATTATAAATACATGTATATGCTGGATATATATGATACATATTATATCCAAATCGGGAATTTCATTCTGGATATAAAGAACTTTTGACCACATGAACAACATGTAATTGTAAGAAGTCAACTTTCGACTTAAGAACCAAATATTGACAAAACAAACATTATTAACTTAAATGGTTACATAATGTTTATAACATGGAAATAAGTGATATAAAAAGAATAATTAACTATAAAAAGGTTCTTAATCAAGTATAAATTAACTCAAGTTTATTATTCAGGACGTTAATGAACGATCGAGTCAAGTCGGACCCAAGGTAAGGGACTTCGTCTCAATCTCCTTTCATTGAGGCATATTTCGTTTTATACACAACTTTATTTTATACGGTGTATAAACTCCTTTGACTTTTACTTTTATACAAAATGAATCTTTTTCTACGAAGCGTTTTACTAAATGACAAAAAGGAATGTTTTTTTTAACGTACGCGGTGACAACGACATTTTCCGCCGCCGTGAGTATTATTTGGTCTTCGGCTTCCTCAACAAGCCGTAATGTTTTTAAAATAAAATAAATACCATATACTCTTTTATGTATTTTGGTATTGAAAATGGTTTTTATAAAGGATTCTATTATGTCAATATATTTATGTTATATTATGATTGAAATGTGGAAATGTTATCATTCCTTTATATTGGTTTTATGTTTTCTGATTTTATATTGGTACTTGGACATTTTAACAGGTGGTTACGTTATAAACCATATGACGGGTGGTGCCATGAATACCAGGACGGGTGGTTACGTTATAACCTCCAATGCATTGGGTATGGAAGTCGGTCGTATGTCTATTCCATTAAGTATGTATGGAAATTGGCTATATGGCTATTCCATTAAGTGATATGTGTGGAAGTCAACTGTATGGTTATTCCACTTAAGTATGTTTATGTCCCAAGTTACCTTTATATATTCTATGTGTTCTTTATATGGGTTTTATGGTAATCCTTTGGTTACAAAAAGGTAAGTAATGAAACATTATTCAGGGAATATTTCTTTTTACTACTTCATGAAGGTGAAGGTATTACTTTGATATAGTATACATGGTTTACTTGATGTTTGAAAAACTAACAGTTTTCATTCTTTTTGTATCCCTTACTGAGCTTTTTATGCTCACCCCAAGTTTTTCGAAATGTTTTTCACAGGACTTAATGTGGAATAAGTTCAAGGATAAGATCAAGGGAATTTCATGCTATCTAAAACATGGAATCTAGACATCTTTCTTTTTAAGAGTTTTTTTTATGGAGACTTAGTAGAAGTGTCTACTTTGTAATCTTTTAAGATGTAATAGTTATGTTCTAATTCTCTAAAACTCTAAACCTGAAAAGATCCTCAATGTGAATTATTCATTTAATTCAATATTAAGTAAGGTTTAAGGATGGGGCCTTATAGTTGGTATCAGAGGACGGTTTAGACAACTTTAGGAGTTAGAAAAGTGTTAAATTATAATATGATTGAAATGATATAGCATTTACGGATTACCATGTTGCTTCGCCTAAGATATTTCTGTGTTCAGAATGGTTTTCCACAGAGGAAACAAAGCAGCTATGTTGGGACGACATCAGGAGGAAGATAACCTTCCAAATCAGCAACCTGAGATGGTCGGAATCGGAACTGAACAGTTTGTTGTAGTGATGGCACAGTTAACTCAGGCTATAAATGGTGGTGGTATCCATGCACGAGATCAGCCGCATCAACCGCAGAGGAACATGTCAGTGGTGGAACATTTCATGAGGCAACTTCCCCCATCATTCAGAGGATCATCTGACCCTGTGCAAGCTGAAGGGTGGATTAAAGCACTGGAGAATATTTTTGATGTCATGGGGTGTTTAGAACATCAAAAGGTTAGTCTTGCTCTTTACCGTTTTGAAGGTGAAGCTGATCAGTGGTGGTCGATGGTGAAAAATATAAGGGATAGTGATGAGATTGAGGATATTCACTGGGACGAATTCAAAGGTATGTCTCTTGAGAAATATTTTCCTAAGGTGGTTCGTCTTAGGATGGAAAAACAGTTCCTAGAATTGAGGCAGGAGGATGATTCAGTGGCTGCTTATGAAGAAAACTTCACTCGGTTGGCAAGGTAAGCTCCAGACTTCATACGAGATCGTGATAGTAAAATAAACCGTTTTTACTCAGGGTTAAAGCCAAAGTATCGAAGGGCTTTAGCTTCTCATGAATTCAAAAGTTATGAAAAACTTGTTCGATGTGCGGAGAAGGTAGAATGGAGTTTGCCGATGATCAGGTGTTCTATGACAAACAACAGAATAAGAGGTCTAGTTGGTAGGAAAAGGGGAAGAATTCATCAAAGAAGCAAGGAGGTAAGAAAACCTAATATCCATCCTGTGAGAAGTGTGGTAAAATGCATCCTAGAGAATGTTTTTCCAAGTCTGGTAAGTGCTTTCGGTGTGGTAAGTCTGGTCATATTGCTCGTAACTGTAAGGAAGATGATCAAGCAGGAAATGAAAAGCCAACGGTAAGATGTTTTAAGTGTAATGAAATGGGTCATTATGCAAACGAGTGTCCAACAAAGAACTCAACTGGGGGAATGCAGCTAGACTACAAGCAGAAAGGGGTGGTAAAATCCTTTGCAACAACTTCAGCAGATGTTGGGCCATCGAATGAAGTGGTATCAGCACCAGGGAGCTCAGTATTTTTCAAAGATTGACTTGAGGTCGGGGTACCATCAGTTTAAAGTAAAAGAAGCAGACGTTCCGAAGACTGCGTTCCGTACTAGATATGGACATTATGAATTTGTAGTTATACCTTTTGGGTTAACCAATGCACCTGCTGTATTCATGGACCTTATGAATAAAATTTTCCATGAGTTATTGGATAAGTTTGTGTTTTGAGGTTTGGGAAGAGGTTATGTGTGCCTTGTGATTCACAGTTGAAGAGAGAGTGGTTATGTGAAGCTCATAGTTCTCCGTTTTCAGTTCATCCGGGCAGTACTAAGATATATAGAGATCTGTGGGAGTATTACTGGTGGGATGGAATGAAAAGAGACATTGCTGATTTTACTGTGAAGTGTTTGACATGTCAACAGGTTAAAGCAGAGCAGCAGTTACCGAAAGGGATGATTTAGCCTTTACCAGTGCCAGAGTGGAAATGGGAAAACATATCCATGGACTTTGTTGTGGGATTACCGAGTAAATCTCGAGGTAATAATGCAATCTGGGTTATTGTTGATCGCTTGACCAAATCTTCTCATTTCTTTTCTATACGAGATACTTTATCTCTTGATCAACTTTCCCATTTGTATCTTAAAGAGATAGTCAGGTTACATGGAGTTCCTCTCTCCATTATATCTGATCGTGATCCCAGGTTTACATCTAACTTTTGGAAAGGCCTTCAGAAGACTTTGGGTACTGAATTAAATTTTAGTACAGCTTTTCATCCTCAATCAGATGGGCAGTCAGAATGAACAATCCAGACATTGGAGGATATGCTACGAGCTTGTTCTATGGATTATCAGGGAAGTTGGGACCAACATCTTTTTCTTTGGTTGAGTTTTCTTATAATAACAGTTTTCATTCCAGTATACAGATGGCACCATTTTAGGCATTATATTGGAAGTGGTGTCGAACTCCAGCTTTCTGGGATGAAGTTGGTGAAAGGAAGCTGATGGGACCAGAATTGGTAGAAGAGATGGCAGAAAATTTTTAGTTGATTCCGAAGCACATGAGAACAGCTCAGAGCAGGTAGAAGAGTTATGCGGATAACCGGAGGAAGGATCTATCTTTCGAGGTAGGTGATCATTTTTTTTCTCAAAGTCTCACCATGGAAATGTGTGATGAGATTTGGTAAGAAAGGAAAGCTGATTCCAAGGTTTATTGGACCATATGAAAACTTGGAGAGAGTTGGATCAGTTGCATACCGGGTGGCTTTACCTCCGAGTTTATCTCAGGTACACAATGTTTTTCACGTTTCGATGTTGAGAAAGTATATGCCAGATCCATCTCATTTTTTGAGTCCAGAGGTAGTTTAGCTGAAAGAGAACCTATCTTATGAGGAACAACCGGTCCAGATTCTTAACCACAGGGATCAAGTTTTACGGAATAAGGTGATTCATCAGGTAATGGTTTTGTGGAAAAAACCATGTGATTTAAGAGGCAACGTGGGAATCTGAAAATGCTATGAGGGATAAATACTCCCACTTATTTTGATAAGTGAATAAAATTGCGAGGACGCAATTACCAAAAGGGGGGAAGGATGTAACATCCAAGGTAAATAAAGAATAAAGAATTTTCATATTTATTAATATTTACGAATTAAATATTAATTTTATTTTAAAGGGGTTTCTATGTTCGATAGCGTACCTGATACGCAACGATGAGTTTCTTTGAAACTTACGTAGCACACTAGTAATAAAATAATATTATTTTAAATGTTAGTTAACAAGTAGCCATTGTAATGGCGGGAATGGATAGAAATAACTAAAATATGATTATATATGTTTTTAAATGTTTATACATTCACCCAATAAAAGATAAAGGCTTAAAATACGGAAAGAGTTCAATTTTAGGGCATATATACTCTAATTTTCACTAAAGGTGCACTTATCACCATTTAATGGTGAACCGTCATTAAATATAGTTTTGATCACTCTTATACTTTATTTTGGACCAAATATAACTCTTCTTTAGAATCGGGACATCAAAATTTACTTTGTGTAAATTTTTGGTACCTTTCTGATAAAGTTCTTTATTTTATGAATAGTGTAAAATGTTGTATTTTAATTCGAAACCTCTTTTTAAACTAAATTATTTATATGATTAGATTATTATTTTAATTTGTTTTAAAGTGAAATTAGAAAATATTTTTACCAGTTAATCCAATGGTGGTCATTGGAATCAATTTCACTTTGAAATTGGACTTAAACTGGTGTCAATCTTTTGATACTTATTGTTTCACAAAAACACGCTATTTTTCATGAGAGCGGGAATTAATTATTAAATTAATTAATTTGACTTATATGTTTTGAATTTTGTAAAATGGACTTCATTTTTGAATTCGGAATATCAAATATAGCTTAGGGTGATTTTTCGGTAATTTTCTGAAAAACATCAATTTTTGATGAATAGTGAAACCACTAAGTGGTAATCAAGCAAACTGATTTTTCAGTTAAATGAAAGTATACCACTAATGTGTATTGAATTTTGAAAATCCAACATACATGGTTGTCATTAAGAAGTAAAATGTGGTTCAATGAGATTAAAATAATTTTTTGGTGAATAGTAATTTTTTTTCATTAATCGCGATTAGAGGTAATTAGTGTAGTTTAAGGTAAAAATGGTATTATAAGAATGTGAAAACACCATGAAACGTGACCTACACCTATTGGGTGAGTCATGGACGACCCAGACAAGCCATGGGCCAACTTGGGGACCCCATGGAGCCACTTTAGTCGGAAAATGACATTAATATATTTTTATTTAATGTTAAAGTGAAAATGACACTAACATAAATTGTTTTACTAAAATAATTTTTGAGTGGGGTTATACAAGTCCAAATTTTGATTATAAATAGTAATTGGAAAGCTAAAAAGATTTCCTAAATCATAGTATTTTTTTATAATTTTTAGACATTAAATAAAATAAATTATATATGACATAATAATGATGCAGCGATGACATCATTATTTGACGATTTAAATAAAATGGAAAGATAATGAAAAATCTAAAACCTACACATGGCCAAAACCAATTGTATGAGTGGATTTCGAACCCTTATCACCTTATCCATGAATTATATCAATGTGGGTCCTTTTAAAACCGAAACACATTTTCAAATAAAGTAATATTTCTTTACTTTCCAAAAGTGCCCCTCCTCTCCTCTTATAAAAGGCCCCCACCTCTACCCCATTTCACACACTTCTCAAGCCTTTGGCTCGGCCGACCCCTGCACAATTACTCTCCCCACATCCCTCTCCTCATCCTAGAGGATTACCTTTGGGCAGAATCTTTTAAAAGGAAGCCTTTAGGCTCAAATCAAAAGGAGTTACACTTTTAAAGGTAATTCATTCTCTCTTTTCATTTGTTTTATTTTTCTTCTCCAACCCTCTAAACTCTTTTTATTTACTTCTTTTGTAACAAAACCAGTATATTCAATATACTATGATGTTGTTATAATATTTATTTGAGCTACACTCTCACACAACTACATCAAATGGTTAAAGAACATACGGTTTCCGTGGATGGCGAAATTCTGCCTCCCGAAACGATGATTGTTCAATACTCATTTAACACCTTCAAGGGTGGCCATTATGATGTAACTATTTTTATATATGATATATAATATGTTTATGTTTTCTTTAGGATTCTGTATTTTTCATTTTTGGCATACCTTTATGGTTTCCATTATGGGTAAACACGATATCTTCATTTAAGGAAGTGCGGACTACCTCCCCCTAAAAGTGATGTGATTCGTTAATGCCATATGTGGGACATGTAAAGGATGGATTTAAAGTTATTATATATGATGTTATACTGGAATTATAATATACCTATATATCATTATTATTTCTTTCCATTAAAGTATGAGATAGAAATGAAAGTAGCGTTCATGCGTACGTACGGCTTACCGTCTCCATGAACGGTGCATTTCATTTCTTATCCCCAAATGTAATGTACTATTAAAAGTACATGTATATAATGGATATATATAATTAATTATATATCTAAATGATGAATATAATTCTGGAATTAAAATATACATACCTCTCATTTAGTTTTAATTCCATTAATATGACAAAGAAATGAAAGTAGCGTTCATGCGTACGTACGGCTTACCGTCTCCATTAACGGTGCATTTCATTTCTTACCTCTAAATGATTATGTAATATTATAAATACATTTATATGCTGGATATATATGATACATATTATATCCAAATCGGGAATTTCATTCTGGATATAAAGAACTTTTGACCACATGAACAACTTGTAATTGTAAGAAGTCACCTTTCGACTTAAGAACCAAATATTGACAAAACAAACATTATTAACTTAAATGGTTACATAATGTTTATAACATGGAAGTAAGTGATATAAAAAGAATAATGAACTATAAAAAGGTTCTTAATCAAGTATAAATTAACTCAAGTTTATTATTCAGGACGTTAAAGAACGATCGAGTCAAGTCGGACCCAAGGTAAGGGACTTCGTCTCAATCTCCTTTCATTGAGGCATATTTCGTTTTATACACAACTTTCTTTTATACGGTGTATAAACTCCTTTGACTTTTACTTTTATACAAAAGGAATCTTTTTCTACGCAGCGTTTTACTAAACGACAAAAAGGAATTTTTTTTAACGTACGCGGTGACAACGACATTTTCCGCCGCCGCGAGTATTATTTGGTCTTTGGCTTCCTCAACAAGTCGTAATGTTTTTAAAATAAAATAAATACCATATACTCTTTTATGTATTTTGGTATTGAATATGGTTTTGATAAAGGATTCTATTATGTCAATATATTTATGTTATATTATGATTGAAATGTGGAAATGTTATCATTCCTTTATATTGGTTTTATGTTTTATGATTTTATATTGGTACTTGGACATTTTAACGGGTGGTTACGTTATAAACCATATGACGGGTGGTGTCGTGAATACCAGGACGGGTGGTTACGTTATAACCTCCAATGCATTGGGTATGGAAGTCGGTCGTATGGCTATTCTATTAAGTATGTATGGAAATTGGCCGTATGGCTATTCCATTAAGTGATATGTGTGGAAGTCAACCGTATGGTTATTCCACTTAAGTATGTTTATGTCCCAAGTTACCTTTATATATTCTATGTGTTCTTTATATGGGTTTTATGGTAATCCTTTGGTTACAAAAAGGTAAGTAATGATACTTTATTCAGTGAAGATTTTTTTTTACTACTTCATGAAGGTGAAGGTATTACTTTGATATAATATACATGGTTTACTTGATGTTTGAAAAACTAACAGTTTTCATTCTTTTTGTATCCCTTACTGAGCTTTTTATGCTCACCCCAAGTTTTTCGAAATGTTTTTCACAGGACTTAAAGTTGAATAAGGACAAGGATAAGATCAAGGGAATTTCATGCTATCTAAAACATGGAATCTAGACATCTTTCTTTTTAAGAGTTTTTTTATGGAGACTTAGTAGAAGTGTCTACTTTGTAATCTTTTAAGATGTAATAGTTATGTTCTAATTCTCTAAAACTCTAAACCTGAAAAGATCCTCAATGTGAATTATTCATTTAATTCAATATTAAGTAAGGATTAAGGCTGGGGCCTTTTAGTCGGTATCAGAGGACGGTTTAGACAACTTTAGGAGTTAGAAAAGTGTTAAATTATAATATGATTGAAATGATATAGCATTTATGGATTACCATGTTGCTTCGCCTAAGATATTTCTGTGTTCAGAATGGTTTTCCGCAGAGGAAAAAAAGCAGCTATGTTGGGACGACATCAGGAGGAAGATAACCTTCCAAATCAGCAACCTGAGATGGTCGGAATCGGAACTGAACAGTTTGTTGCAGTGATGGCACAGTTAACTCAGGCTATAAATGGTGGTGGTATCCATGCACGAGATCAGCCGGATCAACCGCAGAGGAACATGTCAGTGGTGGAACATTTCATGAGGCAACATCCCCCATCATTCAGAGGATCATCTGACCCTGTGCAAGCTGAAGGGTGGATTAAAGAATTGGAGAAGATTTTTGATGTCATGGGGTGTTCAGAACATCAAAAGGTTAGTCTTGCTGTTTACCGTTTTGAAGGTGAAGCTGATCAGTGGTGGTCGATGGTGAAAAATATAAGGGATAGTGATGAGATTGAGGATATTCACTGGGACGAATTCAAAGGTATGTTTCTTGAGAAATATTTTCCTAAGGTGGTTCGTCTTAGGATGGAAAAATAGTTCCTAGAGTTGAGGCAGGAGGATGATTTAGTGGTTGCTTATGAAGAAAAGTTCACTCGATTGGCAAGGTATTCTCCAAACTTCATACGAGATCTTGATAGTAAAATAAACCGTTTTTACTCAGGGTTAAAGCCAAAGTATCGAAGGGCTTTAGCTTCTCGTGAATTCAAAAGTTATGAAAAACTTGTTCGATGTGCGGAGAAGGTAGAAATGGATTTTGCCGATGATCAGGTGTTCTATGACAAACAACAGAATAAGAGGTCTAGTTGGTAGGCAAAGGGGAAGAATTCATCAAAGAAGCAAGGAGGTAAGAAAACCAAATATCCATCCTGTGAGAAGTGTGGTAAAATGCATCCTGGAGAATGTTTATCCAAGTCTGGTAAGATCTTTCAGTGTGGTAAGTCTGGTCATATTGCTCGTAACTGTAAGGAAGATGATCAAGCAGGAAATGAAAATCCAACGGTAAGATGTTTTAAGTATAATGAAATGGGTCATTATGCAAATGAGTGTCCAACAAAGAACTCAACTGGGGGAATGCAGCTAGACTACAAGCAGAAAGGGGTGGTAAAATCCTTTGCAACAACTTCAGCAGATGTTGGGCCATCGAATGAAGTGGTATCAGCACCAGGGAACTCAGTATTTTTCGAAGATTGACTTGAGGTCGGGGTACCATCAGTTTAAAGTAAAAGAAGAAGACGTTCCGAAGACTGCGTTCCGTACTAGATATGGCCATTATGAATTTGTAGTTATGCCTTTTGGGTTAACCAATGCACATGCTGTATTAATGGACCTTATGAATAAAATTTTCCATGAGTTCTTGGATAAGTTTGTGTTTTGAGGTTTGGGAAGAGGTTATGTGTGCCTTGTGATTCACAGTTGAAGAGAGAGTGGTTATGTGAAGCTCATAGTTCTCCGTTTTCAGTTCATCCGGGCAGTACTAAGATGTATAGAGATCTGCGGGAGTATTACTGGTGGGATGGAATGAAAAGAGACATAGCTGATTTTACTGTGAAGTGTTTGACATGTCAACAGGTTAAAGCAGAGCAGCAGTTACCGAAAGGGATGCTTCAGCCTTTACCAGTGCCAGAGTGGAAATGGGAAAACATATCCATGGACTTTGTTGTGGGATTACCGAGGACATCTCGAGGTAATAATGAAATCTGGGTTATTGTTGATCGCATGACCAAATCTGCTCATTTCTTTTCTATACGAGATACTTTATCTCTTGATCAACTTTCCCGTTTGTATCTTAAAGAGATCGTCAGGTTACATGGAGTTCCTCTCTCCATTATATCTGATCGTGATCCCAGGTTCACATCTAACTTTTGGAAAGGCCTTCAGAAGTCGTTGGGTACTGAATTAAATTTTAGTACATCTTTTCATCCTCAATCAGATGGGCAGTCAGAACGAACAATCCAGACATTGGAGATATTCTACGAGCTTGTTCTATGGATTATCAGGGAAGTTGGGACCAACAAATTTCTTTGGTTGAGTTTTCTTATAATAACAGTTTTCATTCCAGTATACAGATGGCACCATTTTAGGCATTATATGGGAAGCGGTGTCGAACTCCAGCTTTCTGGGATGAAGTTGGTGAAAGGATGCTGATGGGACCAGAATTGGTAGAAGAGATGACAGAAAAAGTTTAGTTGATTCAAAAGTACATGAGAACAGCTCAGAGCAGGCAGAAGCGTTATGCGGATAACCAGAGGAAGGATCTATCTTTCTAGGTAGGTGATCATTTTTTTTCTCAAAGTCTCACCATGGAAAAGTGTGATGAGATTTGGTAAGAAAGGAAAGATGATTCCAAGGTTTATTGGACCATATTAAATTCTGGAGAGAGTTGGATCAGTTGCATACCGGGTGGCTTTACCTCCGAGTTTATCTCAGGTACACAATGTTTTTCACGTTCGATGTTGAGAAAGTATATGCCAGATCCATCTCATTTTTTGAGTCCAGAGGTAGTTTAGCTGAAAGAGAACCTATCTTATGAGGAACAACCGGTCCAGATTCTTGACCACAGGGAGCAAGTGTTACGGAATAAGGTGATTCATCAGGTAAAGGTTTTGTGGAAAAACCATGTGATTTAAGAGGCAACGTGGGAATCTGAAAAATGCTATGAGGGATAAATACTCCCACTTATTTTGATAAGTGAATAAAATTGCGAGGATGCAATTCCCAAAAGGGGGGAAGGATGTAACATCCCAGGTAAATAAAGAATAAAGAATTTTCATATTTATTAATATTTACGAATTACATATTAATTTTATTTTAAAGGGGTTTCTATGTTCGATAGCGTACCTGATACGCAACGATGAGTTTCTTTGAAACTTACGTAGCACACTAGTAATAAAATAATATTATTTTAAATGTTAGTTAACAAGTAGCCATTGTACTGGCATGAATGGATAGAAATAACTAAAATATGATTAGATATGTTTTTAAATGTTTATACATTTACCCAATAAATGATAAAGTCTTAAAATACGGAAAGAGTTCAATTTTAGGGCATATATACTCTAATTTTCACTAAAGGTGCACTTATCACCTTTTAATGGTGAACCATCATTAAATATAGTTTTGATCACTATTATACTTTATTTTGGACCAAATATAACTCTTCTTTAGAATCGGGACATCAAAATTTACTTTGTGTAAATTTTTGGTACCTTTCTGATAAAGTTCTTTTTTTATGAATAGTGTAAAATGTTGTATTTTAATTCAAAACCTCTTTTTAATCTAAATTATTTATATGATTAGATTATTATTTTAATTGGTTTTAATGTAAAATTAGAAAATATTTTTACCAGTTAATCCAATGGTGGTCATTGGAATCAATTTCACTTTGTAATTGGACTTCAACTGGTGTCAATCTTTTGATACTTATTGTTTCAAAAAAACACGCTATTTGTCATGACAGCGGGAATTAATTATTAAATTAATTAATTTGACTTAAATGTTTTGAATTTTGTAAAATGGACTTCATTTTTTAATTCGGAATATCAAATATAGCTTAGGGTGAATTTTTGGTAATTTTCTGAAAAACATCAATTTTTGATGAATAGTGAAACCACTTAGTGGTAATCAAGCAAACTGATTTTTCAGTTAAATTAAAGTTTACCACTAATGTGTATTGAATTTTGAAAATCCGACAAACATGGTTGTCATTAAGAAGCAAAATGTGGTTCAATGAGATTAAAATAATTTTTTGGTGAATAGAAATATTTTTTTCATTAATCGCGATTAGAGGTAATTAGTGTAGTTTAAGGTAAAAATGGTATTATAAGAATGTGAAAACACCGTGACACTTGTCCTACACCTATTGGGTGAGTCATGGCCGACCAAGACAAGCCATGGGCCAACTTGGGGACCCCATGGAGCCACATTAGTTGGAAAATGACATTAATATATTTTTATTTAATGTTAAAGTGAAAATGACACTAACATAAATAGTTTTACTAAAATAATTTTTGAGTGGGGTTATACAAGTCAAAATTTTGATTATAAATTTTCATTGGAAAGATAAAAATATTTCCTACATCATAGTATTTTTTTTATAATTTTTTGACATTAAATAAATTAAATTATATATGACATAATAATGATGCAGCGATGACATCATTATTTGACGATTTAAATAAAATGGAAATATAATGAAAAATATAAAACCTACACATGGACAAAACCAATTGTATGAGTGGATTACAAACCCTTATCACCTTATCCACGAATTATATCAATGTGGGTCTTTTTAAAACCGAAACACATTTTCAAATAAAGTAATATTTCTTTACTTTCCAAAAGTGTCCCTCCTCTCCTCTAATAAAAGGCCCCCACCTCTACCCCATTTCACACACTTCTCAAGCCTTTGGCTCGGCCAAACCCTGCCCAATTACTCTCTCCACATCCCTCTACTCATCCTAGAGGATTCCCTTTGGGCATAATTCTTTCAAAGGAAGCCTTTAGGCTCAAATCAAAAGGAGTTACACTTCTAAAGGTAATTCATTCTCTCTTGTTCATTTGTTTTATTTTGCTTCTCCAACCCTCTAAACTCTTTTTATTTACTTCTTTTGTAACAACACCAGTATCTTCAATATACTATGATGTTGTTATAATATTTATTTGAGCTACACTCTCACACAACTACATCAAATGGTTAAAGAACATACGGTTTCCGTGGATGGCGAAATTCTGCCTCCCGAAACGATGATTGTTCAATACTCATTTAACACCTTCAAGGGTGGCCATTATGATGTCACTATTTTTATATATGATATATAATATGTTTATGTTTTCTTTAAGCTTCTGTATTTTTCATTTTTGGCATACCTTTATGGTTTCCATTATGGGTAAACACGATATCTTCCTTTAAGGAAGTGCGGACTACCGCCCCCTAAAAGTGATGTGATTCATTAATGCCATATGTGGGACATGTAAAGGATGGATTTAAAGTTATTATATATGATGTTATACTGGAATTATAATATACCTCTATATCATTATTTTTTCTTTCCATTAAGGTATGAGATAGAAATGAAAGTAGCGTTCATGCGTACGTACGGCTTACCGTCTCCATGAACGCTGCATTTCATTTCTTATCCCCAAATGTAATGTACTATTAAAATTACATGTATATAATGGATATATATAATTAATGATATATCTAAATGATGAATATAATTCTGGAAATAAAATATACATACCTCTCATTTAGTTTTAATTCCATTAATATGACAAAGAAATGAAAGTAGCGTTCATGCGTACGTACGGCTTACCGTCTCCATGAACGGTGCATTTCATTTCTTACCTCTAAATGATTATGTAATATTATAAATACATGTATATTCTGGATATATATGATACATATTATATCCAAATCGGGAATTTCATTCTGGATATAAAGAACTTTTGACCACATGAACAACATGTAATTGTAAGAAGTCAACTTTCGACTTAAGAACCAAATATTGACAAAACAAACATTATTAACATAAATGGTTACATAATGTTTATAACATGGCAATAAGTGATATAAAAAGAATAATGAACTATAAAAAGGTTCTTAATCAAGTATAAATTAACTCAAGTTTATTATTCAGGACCTTAAAGAACGATCGAGTCAAGTCGGACCCAAGGTAAGGGACTCCGTCTCAATCTCCATTCATTGAGGCATATTTCGTTTTATACACAAATTTCTTTTATACGGTGTATAAACTCCATTGACTTTTACTTTTATACAAAAGGAATCTTTTTCTACGAAGCGTTTTACTAAACGACAAAAAGGAATGTTTTTTTTAACGTACGCGGTGACAACGACATTTTCCACCGCCGCGAGTATTATTTGGTCTTTGGATTCCTCAAAAAGCCGTAGTGTTTTTAAAATAAAATAAATACCATATACTCTTTTGTGTATTTTGGTATTGAAAATGGTTTTGATAAAGGATTCAATTATGTCAATATATTTATGTTATATTATGATTGAAATGTGGAAATTTTATCATTCCTTTATATTGGTTTTATGTTTTATGATTTTATATTGGTACATGGACATTTTAACGGGTGGTTACGTTATAAACAATATGACGGATGGTGCCGTGAATACCAGGATGGGTGGTTACGTTATAACCTCCAATGCATTGGGTATGGAAGTCGGCCGTATGGCTATTCCATTAAGTATTTATGGAAATTGGCCGTATGGCTATTCCATTAAGTGATATGTGTGGAAGTCAACCGTATGGTTATTCCACTTAAGTATGTTTATGTCCCAAGTTACCTTTATATATTCTATGTGTTCTTTATATGGGTTTTATGGTAATCCTTTGGTTACAAAAAGGTATGTAATGATACTTTATTCAGTGAAGATTTTTTTTACTACTTCATGAAGGTGAAGGTATTACTTTAATATAGTATACATGGTTTACTTGATGTTTGAAAAACTAACAGTTTTCATTCTTTTAGTATCCCTTAATGAGCTTTTTATGCTCACCCCATGTTTTTCGAAATGTTTTTCACAGGACTTAAAGTGGAATAAGGTCAAGGATAAGATCAAGGGAATTTCATGCTATCTAAAACATGGAATCTAGACATCTTTCTTTTTAAGAGTTTTTTTTGGAGACTTAGTAGAAGTGTCTACTTTGTAATCTTTTAAGATGTAATAGTTATGTTCTAATTCTCTAAAACTCTAAACCTGAAAAGATCCTCAATGTGAATTATTCATTTAATTCAATATTAAGTAAGGTTTAAGGCTGGGGCCTTATAATTGGTATCAGAGGACGGTTTAGACAACTTTAGGAGTTAGAAAAGTGTTAAATTATAATATGATTGAAATGATATAGCATTTACGGATTACCATGTTGCTTCGCCTAAGATATTTCTGTGTTCAGAATGGTTTTCCGCAGAGGAAACAAAGCAGCTATGTTGGGACGACATCAGGAGGAAGATAACCTTCCAAATCAGCAACCTGAGATGGTCGGAATCGGAACTGAACAGTTTTTTGCAGTGATGGCACAGTTAACTCAGGCTATAAATGGTGGTGGTATCCATGCACGAGATCAGCCGGATCAACCGCAGAGGAACATGTCAGTGGTGGAACATTTCATGAGGCAACATCCCCCATCATTCAGAGGATCATCTGACCTTGTGCAAGCTGAAGGGTGGATTAAAGCACTGGAGAAGATTTTTGATGTCATGGGGTGTTCAGAACATCAAAATGTTAGTTTTGTTGTTTACCATTTTGAAGGTGAAGCTGATCAGTGGTGGTCGATGGTGAAAAATATAAGGGATAGTGATGAGATTGAGGATATTCACTGGGACGAATTCAAAGGTATGTTTCTTGAGAAATATTTTCCTAAGGTGGTTCGTCTTAGGATGGAAAAACAGTTCCTAGAATTGAGGCAGGAGGATGATTCAGTGGCTGCTTATGAAGAAAAGTTCACTCGATTGGCAAGGTATGCTCCAAACTTCATACGAGATCTTGATAGTAAAATAAACCGTTTTTACTCAGGGTTAAAGCCAATGTATCGAAGGGCTTTAGTTTCTCGTGAATTCAAAAGTTATGAAAAACTTGTTTGATGTGCGGTGAAGGTAGAAATGGAGTTTGCCGATGATCAGGTGTTCTATGACAAACAACAGAATAAGAGGTCTAGTTGGTAGGCAAAGGGGAAGAATTCATCAAAGAAGCAAGGAGGTAAGAAAAACAAATATCCATCCTGTGAGAAGTGTGGTAAAATGCATCCTGGAGAATGTTTATCCAAGTATGGTAAGTGCTTTCAGTGTGGTAAGTCTGGTCATATTGCTCGTAACTTTAAAGAAGATGATCAAGTAGGAAATGAAAAGCCAACGGTAAGATGTTTTAAGTGTAATGAAATGGGTCATTATGCAAACGAGTGTCCAACAAAGAACTCAACTGGGGGAATGCAGCTAGACTACAAGCAGAAAGGGGTGGTAAAATCCTTTTCAACAAATTCAGCAGATATTGGGCCATCGAATGAAGTGGTATCAGCACCAGGGAGCTCAGTATTTTTCGAAGATTGACTTGAGGTCGGGGTACCATCAGTTGAAAGTAAAAGAAGCAGACGTTCTGAAGACTGCGTTCCGTACTAGATATGGCCATTATGAATTTGTAGTTATTCCTTTTGGGTTAACCAATGCACCTGCTGTATTCATGGACCTTATGAATAAAATTTTCCATGAGTTCTTGGATAAGTTTGTGTTTTGAGGTTTGGGAAGAGGTTATGTGTGCCTTGTGATTCAAAGTTGAAGAGAGAGTGGTTATGTGAAGCTCATAGTTCTCCGTTTTCAGTTCATCCGGGCAGTACTAAGATGTATAGAGATCTGCGGGAGTATTACTGGTGGGATGGAATGAAAAGAGACATTGCTGATTGTACTGTGAAGTGTTTGACATGTCAACAGGTTAAAGCAGAGCAGCAGTTACCGAAAGGGATGCTTCAGCCTTTACCAGTGCCAGAGTGGAAATGGGAAAACATATCCATGGACTTTGTTGTGGGATTACCGAGGACATCTTGAGGTAATAATGCAATCTGGGTTATTTTTGATCGCTTGACCAAATCTGCTCATTTCTTTTCTATACGAGATACTTTATCTCTTGATCAACTTTCCCATTTGTATCTTAAAGAGATAGTCAGGTTACATGGAGTTCCTCTCTCCATTATATCTGATCGTGATCCCAGGATCACATCTAACTTTTGAAAAGGCCTTCAGAAGTCGTTGGGTACTGAATTAAATTTTAGTACAGCTTTTCATCCTCAATCAGATGGGCAGTCAGAACGAACAATCCATACATTGGAGGATATGCTACGAGCTTGTTCTATGGATTATCAGGGAAGTTGGGACCAACATCTTTCTTTGGTTGAGTTTTCTTATAATAACAGTTTTCATTCCAGTATACAGATGGAACCATTTTAGGCATTATATGGGAAGCGGTGTCGAACTCCAGCTTTCTGGGATGAAGTTGGTGAAAGGAAGTTGATGGGACCAGAATTGGTAGAAGAGATGGCAGAAAAAGTTTAGTTGATTCAGATTCACATGAGAACAGCTCAGAGAAGGCAGAAGAGTTATGCGGATAACAGGAGGAAGGATCTATCTTTCAAGGTAGGTGATCATTTTTTTTTCAAAGTCTCACCGTGGAAAAGTGTGATGAGATTTGGTAAGAAAGGAAAGCTGATTCCAATGATTATTGGATCATATGAAATTCTGGAGAGAGTTGGATCAGTTGCATACCGGGTGGCTTTACCTCCGAGTTTATCTCAGGTACACAATGTTTTTCACGTTTCGATGTTGAGAAAGTATATTCCAGATCCATCTCATTTTTTGAGTCCATAGGTAGTTTAGCTGAAAGAGAACCTATCTTATGAGGAACAACCGGTCCAGATTATTGACCACAGGGAGAAAGTGTTATGGAATAAAGTGATTCATCAGGTAAAGGTTTTGTGGAAAAACCATGTGATTTAAGAGGCAACGTGGGAATCTGAAAATGCTATGAGGGATAAATACTCCCACTTATTTTGATAAGTGAATAAAATCGCGAGGATGCAATTCCCAAAAGGGGGGAAGGATGTAACATCCTAGGTAAATAAAGAATAAAGAATTTTCATATTTATTAATATTTACGAATTAAATATTAATTTTATTTTAAAGGGGTTGCTATGTTCGATAGCGTACCTGATACGCAACGATGAGTTTCTTTGAAACTTACGTAGCACACTAGTAATAAAATAATATTATTTTAAATGTTAGTTAACAAGTAGCCATTGTACTGGCGGGAATGGATAGAAATAACTAAAATATGATTAGATATGTTTTTAAATGTTTATACATTCACCCAATAAAAGATAAAGGCTTAAAATACGGAAAGCGTTCAATTTTAGGGCATATATACTCTAATTTTCACTAAAGGTGCACTTATCACCTCTTAATGGTGAACCATCATTAAATATAGTTTTGATCACTCTTATACTTTATTTTGGACCAAATATAACTCTTCTTTAGAATCGGGACATCAAAATTTACTTTGTGTAAATTTTTGGTACCTTTCTGATAAAGTTCTCTTTTTTATGAATAGTGTAAAATGTGGTATTTTAATTCAAAACCTCTTTTTAATCTAAATTATTTATATGATTAGATTATTATTTTAATTGGTTTTAAAGTGAAATTAGAAAATATTTTTACCAGTTAATCCAATGGTGGTCATTGGAATCAATTTCACTTTGAATTTGGACTTAAACTGGTGTCAATCTTTTGATACTTATTGTTTCACAAAAACACGCTATTTGTCATGACAGCGGGAATTAATTATTAAATTAATTAATTTGACATATATGTTTTGAATTTTGTAAAATGGACTTCATTTTTGAATTCGGAATATCAAATATAGCTTAGGGTGAATTTTTGGTAATTTTCTGAAAAACATCAATTTTTTATGAATAGTGAAACCACTAAGTGGTAATCAAGCAAACTGATTTTTCAGTTAAATGAAAGTTTACCACTAATGTGTATTGAATTTTGAAAATCCGACATACATGGTTGTCATTAAGAAGTAAAATGTGGTTCAATGAGATTAAAATAATTTTTTGGTGAATAGTAATTTTTTTTCATTAATCGCGATTAGAGGTAATTAGTGTAGTTTAAGGTAAAAATGGTATTATAAGAATGTGAAAACACCATGACACTTATCCTACACCTATTGGGTGAGTCATGGTCGACCAAGACGAGCCATGGGCCAACTTGGGGACCCCATGGAGCCACTTTAGTTGGAAAATGACATTAATATATTTTTATTTAATGTTAAAGTGAAAATGACACTAACATAAATTGTTTTACTAAAATAATTTTTGAGTGGGGTTATACAAGTCCAAATTTTGATTATAAATAGTCATTGGAAATCTACAAAGATTTCCTACATCATAGTATTTTTTTTTATAATTTTTAGACATTAAATAAATTAAATTATATATGACATAATAATGATGCAGCGATGACATCATTATTTGACGATTTAAATAAAATGGAAAGATAATGAAAAATCTAAAACCTACACATGGACAAAACCAATTGGATGAGTGGATTTCGAACCATTATCACCTTATCCACAAATTATATCAATGTGGGTCCTTTTAAAACCGAAACACATTTTCAAATAAAGTAATATTTCTTTACTTTCCAAAAGTGTCCCTCCTCTCCTCTAATAAAAGGCCCCCACCTCTACCCCATTTCACACACTTCTCAAGCCTTTGGCTCGGCCAAACCCTGCCCAATTACTCTCTCCACATCCCTCTCCTCATCCTAGAGGATTCCCTTTGGGCATAATTCTTTCAAAGGAAGCCTTTAGGCTCAAATCAAAAGGAGTTACACTTCTAAAGGTAATTCATTCTCTCTTGTTCATTTGTTTTATTTTGCTTCTCCAACCCTCTAAACTCTTTTTATTTACTTCTTTTGTAACAACACCAGTATCTTCAATATACTATGATGTTGTTATAATATTAATTTGAGCTACACTCACACACAACTACATCAAATGGTTAAATAACATACGGTTTCCGTGGATGGCGAAATTCTGCCTCCCGAAACGATGATTGTTCAATACTCATTTAACACCTTCAAGGGTGGACATTATGATGTCACTATTTTTATATATGATATATAATATGTTTATGTTTTCTTTAAGCTTCTGTATTTTTCATTTTTGGCATACCTTTATGGTTTCCATTATGGGTAAACACGATATCTTCATTTAAGGAAGTGCGGACTACCTCCCCCTAAAAGTGATGTGATTCGTTAATGCCATATGTGGGACATGTAAAGGATGGATTTAAAGTTATTATATATGATGTTATACTGGAATTATAATATACCTCTATATAATTATTATTTCTTTCCATTAAAGAATGAGATAGAAATGAAAGTAGTGTTCATGCGTACGTAAGGCTTACCGTCTCCATGAACGGTGCATTTCATTTCTTATCCCCAAATGTAATGTACTATTAAAAGTACATGTATATAATGGATATATATAATTAATGATATATCTAAATGATGAATATAATTCTGGAATTAAAATATACATACCTCTCATTTAGTTTTAATTCCATTAATATGACAATGAAATGAAAGTAGTTTTCATGCGTACGTACGGCTTACCGTCTCCATGAACGGTGCATTTCATTTCTTACCTCTAAATGATTATGTAATATTATAAATACATGTATATGCTGGATATATATGATACATATTATATCCAAATCGGGAATTTCATTCTGGATATAAAGAACTTTTGACCACATGAACAACATGTAATTGTAAGAAGTCAACTTTCGACTTAAGAACCAAATATTGAAAAAACAAACATTATTAACATAAATGGTTACATAATGTTTATAACATGGAAATAAGTGATATAAAAAGAATAATGAACTATAAAAAGGTTCTTAATCAATTATAAATTAACTCAATTTTATTATTCAGGACGTTAAAGAACGATCGAGTCAAGTCGGACCCAAGGTAAGGGACTTCGTCTCAATCTCCTATCATTGAGGCATATTTCGTTTTATACACAACTTTCTTTTATATGGTGTATAAACTCCTTTGACTTTTACTTTTATACAAAATGAATCTTTTTCTACGAAGCGTTTTACTAAACGACAAAAAGGAATGTTTTTTTAACCTACGCGGTGACAACGACATTTTCCGCCGCCGCGAGTATTATTTGGTCTTTGGCTTCCTCAACAAGCCGTAATGTTTTTAAAATAAAATAAATACCATATACTCTTTTATGTATTTTGGTATTGAAAATGGTTTTGATAAAGGATTATATTATTTCAATATATTTTTTTTATATTATGATTGAAATGTGGAAATGTTATCATTCCTTTATATTGGTTTTATGTTTTATGATTTTATATTGGTACTTGAACATTTTAACGGGTGGTTACGTTATAAACCATATGACGGGTGGTGCCGTGAATACCAGGACGGGTGGTTACGTTATAACCTCCAATGCATTGGGTATGGAAGTCGGCCGTATGGCTATTCCATTAAGTATGTATGGAAATTGGCCGTATGGCTATTCCATTAAGTGATATGTGTGGAAGTCAACCGTATGGTTATTCCACTTAAGTATGTTTATGTCCCAAGTTACCTTTATATATTCTATGTGTTCTTTATATGGGTTTTATGGTAATCCTTTGGTTACAAAAAGGTAAGTAATGATACTTTATTCAGTGAATATTTTTTTTTACTACTTCATGAAGGTGAAGGTATTACTTTGATATAGAATACATGGTTTACTTGATGTTTGAAAAACTAACAGTTTTCATTCTTTTTGTATCCCTTACTGAGCTTTTTATGCTCACCCCAAGTTTTTCGAAATGTTTTTCACAGGACATAAAGTAGAATAAGTTCAAGGATAAGATCAAGGGAATTTCATGCTATCTAAAACATGGAATTTAGACATCTTTCTTTTTAAGAGTTTATTTTTATGGAGACTTAGTAGAAGTGTCTACTTTGTAATCTTTTAAGATGTAATAGTTATGTTCTAATTCTCTAAAACTCTATACCTGAAAAGATCCTCAATGTGAATTATTAATTTAATTCAATATTAAGTAAGGTTTAAGGATGGGGCCTTATAGTTGGTATCAGAGGATGGTTTAGACAACTTTAGGAGTTAGAAAAGTGTTAAATTATAATATGATTGAAATGATATAGCATTTATGGATTACCATGTTGCTTCGCCTAAGATATTTCTGTGTTCAGAATGGTTTTCCGCAGAGGAAACAAAGCAGCTATGTTGGGACGACATCAGGAGGAAGATAACCTTCCAAATCAGCAACCTGAGATGGTCGGAATCCGAACTGAATAGTTTGTTGCAGTGATGGCACAGTTAACTCAGGCTAGAAATGGTGGTGGTATCCATGCACGAGATCAGCCGGATCAACTGCAGAGAAACATGTCAGTGGTGGAACATTTCATGAGGCAACATCCCCCATCATTCAGAGGATCATCTAACCCTGTGCAAGCTGAAGGGTGGATTAAAGCACTGGAGAAGATTTTTGATGTCATGGGGTGTTCAGAACATCAAAAGGTTAGTCTTGCTGTTTAGCGTTTTGAAGGTGAAGCTGATCAGTGGTGGTCGATGGTGAAAAATATAAGGGATAGTGATGAGATTGAGGATATTCACTGGGACAAATTCAAAGGTATGTTTCTTGAGAAATATTTTCCTAAGGTGGTTCGTCTTAGGATGGAAAAACAGTTCCTAGAATTGAGGCAGGAGGATGATTCAGTGGCTGCTTATGAAGAAAAGTTCACTCGATTGGCAAGGTATGCTCCAAACTTCATACGAGATCTTGATAGTAAAATAAAACGTTTTTACTCAGGGTTAAATCCAATGTATCGAAGGGCTTTAGCTTCTCGTGAATTCAAAAGTTATGAAAAACTTGTTCGGTGTGCGGAGAAGGTAGAAATGGAGTTTGCCGATGATCAGGTGTTCTATAACAAACAACAGAATCAGAGGTCTAGTTGGTAGGCAAAGGGGAAGAATTCATCAATGAAGCAATGAGGTAAGAAAACCAAATATCCATCCTGTGAGAAGTGTGGTAAAATGCATCCTGGGGAATGTTTATCCAAGTCTGGTAAGTGCTTTCGGTGTGGTAAGTCTGGTCATATTGCTCGTAACTGTAAGGAAGATGATCAAGCAGGAAATGAAAAGCCAACGGTAAGATGTTTTAAGTGTAATGAAATGGGTCATTATGCAAACGAGTGTCCAACAAAGAACTCAACTGGGGGAATGCAGCTAGAATACAAGCAGAAAGGGGTGGTAAAATCCTTTTCAACAACTTCAGCAGATGTTGGTCCATCGAATGAAGTGGTATCAGCACCAGGGAGCTCAGTATTTTTCGAAGATTGACTTGAGGTCGGGGTACCATCAGTTGAAAGTAAAAGAAGCAGACGTTCTGAAGACTGCATTCCGTACTAGATATGGCCATTATGAATTTGTAGTTATGCCTTTTGGGTTAACCAATGCACCTACTGTATTCATGGACCTTATGAATAAAATTTTCCATGAGTTCTTGGATAATTTTGTGTTTTGAGGTTTGGGAAGAGGTTATGTGTGCCTTGTGATTCACAGTTGAAGTGAGAGTGGTTATGTGAAGCTCATAGTTCTCCGTTTTCAGTTCATCCGTGGAGTACTAAGATGTATAGAGATCTGCAGGAGTATTACTGGTGGGATGGAATGAAAAGAGACATTGCTGATTTTACTATGAAGTGTTTGACATGTCAACAGGTTAAAGCAGAGCAGCAGTTACCGAAAGGGATGCTTCAGCCTTTACCAGTGCCAGAGTGGAAATGGGAAAACATATCCATGGACTTTGTTGTGGGAATACCAAGGACATCTCGAGGTAATAATGCAATCTGGGTTATTGTTGATCGCTTGACCAAATCTGCTCATTTCTTTTCTATACGAGATACTTTATCTCTTGATCAACTTTCCTGTTTGTATCATAAAGAGATAGTCAGGTTACATGGAGTTCCTCTCTCCATTATATCTGATCGTGATCCCAGGTTCACATCTAACTTTTGGAAAGGCCTTCAGAAGACGTTGGGCACTGAATTAAATTTTAGTACATCTTTTCATCCTCAATCAGATGGGCAGTCAGAACGAACAATCCAGACATTGGAGGATATGCTACGAGCTTGTTCTATGGATTATCAGGGAAGTTGGGACCAACATCTTTCTTTGGTTGAGTTTTCTTATAATAACAGTTTTCATTCCAGTATACAGATGGCACCATTTTAGGCATTATATGGGAAGCGGTGTCGAACTCCAGCTTTCTGGGATGAAGTTGGTGAAAGGAAGATGATGGGACCAGAATTGGTAGAAGAGATGGCAGAAAAAGTTTAGTTGATTCAGAAGCACATGAGAACAGCTCAGAGCAGGCAGAAGAGTTATGCGGATAATCGGAGGAAGGATCTATCTTTCGAGGTAGGTGATCATTTTTATTTCTCAAAGTCTCACCATGGAAAAGTGTGATGAGATTTGGTAATAAAGGAAAGCTGATCCCAAGGTTTATTGGGCCATATGAAATTCTGGAGAGAGTTGGATCAGTTGCATACCAGGTGGCTTTAACTCCGAGTTTATCTCAGGTACACAATGTTTTTCACGTTTCGATGTTGAGAAAGTATATGCCAGATCCATCTCATTTTTTGAGTCCAGAGGTAGTTTAGCTGAAAGAGAACCTATCTTATGAGGAACAAACGGTCCAGATTCTTGACCACAGGGAGCAAGTGTTACGGAATAAGGTGATTCATCAGGTAAAGGTTTTGTGGAAAAACAATGTGATTTAAGAGGCAACGTGGGAATCTGAAAATGCTATGAGGGATAAATACTTCCACTTATTTTGATAAGTGAATAAAATTGCGGGGACGCAATTCCCAAAAGCGGGGAAGGATGTAACATCCCAGGTAAATAAAGAATAAAGAATTTTCATATTTATTAATATTTACGAATTAAATATTAATTTTATTTTAAATGGGATGCTATGTTCGATAGCGTACCTGATACGCAACGATGAGTTTCTTTGAAACTTACATAGCACACTAGTAATAAAATAATATTATTTTAAATTTTAGTTAACAAGTAGCCATTGTACTGGCGGGAATGGATAGAAATAACTAAAATATGATTAGATATGTTTTTAAATGTTTATACATTCACCCAATAAAAGATAAAGGCTTAAAATACGGAAAGAGTTCAATTTTAGGGCATATATACTCTAATTATCACTAAAGGTGCACTTATCACCTTTTAATGGTGAACTTTCATTAAATATAGTTTTGATCACTCTTATACTTTATTTTGGACCAAATATAACTCTTCTTTAGAATCAGGACATCAAAATTTACTTTGTGTAAATTTTTGGTACCTTTCTGATAAAGTTCTTTTTTTTGAATAGTGTAAAATGTTGTATTTTAATTCAAAACCTCTTTTTAATCTAAATTATTTATATGATTATATTATTATTTTAATTGGTTTTAAAGTGAAATTAGAAAATATTTTTACCAGTTAATCCAATGGTGGTCATTGGAATCAATTTCACTTTGAAATTGGACTTAAACTGGTGTCAATCTTTTGATACTTATTGTTTCACAAAAACACGCTATTTGTCATGACAACAGGAATTAATTATTAAATTAATTAATTTGACTTATATGTTTTGAATTTTGTAAAATGGAATTCATTTTTGAATTCGGAATATCAAATATAGCTTATGGTGAATTTTTGGTAATTTTCTGAAAAACATCAATTTTTTATGAATAGTGAAACCACTAAGTGGTAATCAAGAAAACTGATTTTTCAGTTAAATGAAAGTTTACCACTAATGTGTATTGAATTTTGAAAATACGACATACATGGTTGTCATTAAGAAGTAAAATGTGGTTCAATGAGATTAAAATAATTTTTTGGTGAATAGTAAAAAAAATTTCATTAATCGCGATTAGAGGTAATTAGTGTAGTTTAAGGTAAAAATGGTATTATAAGAATGTGAAAACACCATGAAACTTGTCCTACACCTATTGGGTGATTCATGGCCGACCAAGACAAGGCATGGGCCAACTTGGGGACCCCATGGAGCCACTTTAGTTGGAAAATTACATTAATATACTTTTATTTAATGTTAAAGTGAAAATGACACTAACATAAATTGTTTTACTAAATTAATTTTTGAGTGGGGTTATACAAGTCCAAATTTTTATTATAAATAGTCATTGGAAAGATAAAAAGATTTCCTACATCATAGTATTTTTCTATAATTTTTAAGCTTTAAATAAATTAAATTATATATGACATAATAATGATGTAGCGATGACATCATTATTTGACGATTTAAATAAAATGGAAAGATAATGACAAATCTAAAACCTACACATGGCCAAAACCAATTGGATGAGTGGATTTAGAACCCTTATCACCTTATCCACGAATTATATCAATGTGGGTCCTTTTAAAACCGAAACACATTTTCAAATAAAGTAATATTTCATTACTTTTCAAAAGTGCCCCTCCTCTCCTCTTATAAAAGGCCCCCACCTCTACCCCATTTCACACACTTCTCAAGCCTTTGGCTCGGCCAACCCCTTCCCAATTACGCTCTCCACATCCCTCTCCTCATCCTAGAAGATTCCCTTTGGGAAGAATCCTTTCAATGGAAGCCTTTAGGCTCAAATCAAAAGGAGTTACACTTTTAAAGGTAATTCATTCTCTCTTGTTCATTTGTTTTATTTTACTTCTCCAACCCTCTAAACTCTTTTTATTTACTTCTTTTGTAACAACACCAGTATTTTCAATATACTATGATGTTGTTATAATATTTATTTGAGCAAAACTCTCACACAACTTCATCAAATGGTTAAAGAACATACGGTTTCCATGGATGGCGAAATTCTGCCTCCCGAAACGATGATTGTTCAATACTCATTTAACACCTTCAAGGGTGGCCATTATGATGTCACTATTTTTATATATGATATATAATATGTTTATGTTTTCTTTAAGCTTCTGTATTTTTCATTTTTGTCATACCTTTATGGTTTCCATTATGGGTAAACACGATATCTTTATTTAAGGAAGTGCGGACTACTGCCCCCTAAAAGTGATGTGATTCGTTAATGCCATATGTGGGACATGTAAAGGATAGATTTAAAGTTATTTTATATGATGTTATACTGGAATTATAATATACCTCTATATCATTATTATTTCTTTCCATTAAAGTATGAGATAGAAATGAAAGTAGCGTTCATGCGTACGTACGACTTACCGTCTCCATGAACGGTGCATTTCATTTCTTATCCCCAAATGTAATGTACTATTAAAAGTACATGTATATAATGGATATATATAATTAATGATATATCTAAATTATGAATATAATTCTGGAATTAAAATATACATACCTCTCATTTAGTTTTAATTCCATTAATATGACAAAGAAATGAAAGTAGCGTTCATGCGTACGTACGACTTACCGTCTCCATGAACGGTGCATTTCATTTCTTACCTCTAAATGATTATGTAATATTATAAATACATGTATATGCAGGATATATATTATACATATTATATCCAAATCGGGAATTTCATTCTGGATATAATGAACTTTTGACCACATGAACAACTTGTAATTGTAAGAAGTCAACTTTCGACTTAAGAACCAAATATTGACAAAACAAACATTATTAAATTAAATGGTTACATAATGTTTATAACATGGCAATAAGTGATATAAAAAGAATAATGAACTATAAAAAGGTTCTTAATCAAGTATAAATTAACTCAAGTTTATTATTCAGGACGTTAAAGAACGATCGAGTCAAG
Organism: Viscum album; assembly: GCA_963277665.1. Classification (NCBI taxonomy): domain Eukaryota; kingdom Viridiplantae; phylum Streptophyta; class Magnoliopsida; order Santalales; family Viscaceae; genus Viscum; species Viscum album. The sequence goes on from OY728159.1 coordinate 1,227,177,645, forward strand.
TCGGACCCAAGGTAAGGGACTTCGTCTCAATCTTCTTTCATTGAGGCATATTTCGTTTTATACACAACTTTATTTTATACGGTCTATAAACTCCTTTGACTTTTACTTTTATACAAAAGGAATATTTTTCTATGAAGCGTTTTACTAAACGATAAAAAGGAATGTTTTTTTAACGTACGCGGTGACAACAACATTTTCCGCCGCCGCGAGTATTATTTGGTCTTTGGCTTCCTCAAGAAGCCGTAATGTTTTTCAAATAAAATAAATACCATATACTCTTTTATGTATTTTGGTATTGAAAATGGTTTTGATAAAGGATTATATTATGTCAATATATTTATGTTATATTATGATTGAAATGTGGAAATGTTATCATTCCTTTATATTGGTTTTATGTTTTATGATTTTATATTGGTACTTGGACATTTTAATGGGTGGTTACGTTATAAACCATATGACGGGTGGTGCCGTGAATACCAGGACGGGTGGTTATGTTATAACCTCCAATGCATTGGGTATGGAAGTCGGCCGTATGGCTATTCCATTAAGTATGTATGGAAATTGGTCGTATGGCTATTCCATTAAGTGATATCTGTGGAAGTCAACCGTATGGTTATTCCACTTAAGTATGTTTATGTCCCAAGTTACCTTTATATATTCTATGTGTTCTTTATATGGGTTTTATGTTAATCCTTTGGTTACAAAAAGGTAAGTAATGATACTTTATTTAGTGAAGATTTTTTTTACTACTTCATGAAGGTGAAGGTATTACTTTGATATAGTATACATGGTTTACTTGATGTTTGAAAAACTAACAGTTTTCCTTCTTTTTGTATCCCTTACTAAGATTTTTATGCTGACCCCAAGTTTTTCGAAATGTTTTTCACAGGACATAATGTGGAATAAGGTCAAGGATAAGATCAAGGGAATTTCATGCTATCTAAAACATGGAATCTAGACATCTTTCTTTTTAAGAGTTTTTTTTATGGAGACTTAGTAGAAGTGTCTACTTTGTAATCTTTTAAGATGTAAGAGTTATGTTCTAATTCTCTAAAACTCTAAACCTGAAAAGATCCTCAATGTGAATTATTCATTTAATTCAATATTAAGTAAGGTTTAAGGCTGGGGCCTTATACAAATGTTCTACACAAGGATTTTATTGGTCATTCAGGACTCATCCAAAACGGTTAGGACATGTTTCAAGGTAATTTTATATTATCATAATATTATTTTTACATTGAATTACCCTGTTTAATTTTAATCGCGGTAAATAAAATTCAAAAGTTACTATTCACCAAAAATGATTTTCAACCAATTGAACCCCATTTTACCTTATGATGAAGACCATTTATGTCAAATTTTTTAAATTAAATTCATAAAATTGGTAAATTTTCATATAAATGATGAAGTTTGTTTTTTAAATACAATGCATTGTTTTTCGATATTCATAAAAAAATTGATTTTGTTTTTCAGAAAAATACCAAAAATTATCCCAATTCTAATTTGGATATTCTAAATTCAAAAATGATGCTTATTTTTCCAAATTTAAATAATATAAGTTTAATTAATTAATTTAAAACTATTTTTCTTTTGTAAAACTATAAAGTGTGTTTTAAGAAGTTAAAACTACAAAAATATTGACATGTGTTTATGACCAATTTCAAATTGAAATTACTTTAAATGGCCAAAATATGATTAAATGGTAAAAAATATAATACACTTAAAATTTAAAATCATTTTAAAATATAATATAACCATATAATTAATTCAGATGAAAAGTTATTTTTGAAATAAAATGCAGTTTTTTACTATGAATTAAAAAATGAAAATTATCATAAATATACCAATAATTTTCCAAATGAAAATTTTGATTTTACAATTTTAAATAAGAAGTTTAATTTTCAAATAAAATATGTAAAAGTGAAAAAAACTATATTTAAAATGAGTTCTCCATCAAAATCCAGTAAAACTCCATTTAAAAAAATATTTGAGTAATTGTGCATAAAATTGGATTCATTCTTATTTTATGCCTCTAAAAATTATTGGATAAATATAAAACTCTTTAACATAGATTTTTTACTTATAATATTTTTAGTTCTTTCCATTCCCTCCAATAAAACTTCTAGGGGTTAACTAATATTTATAATAATAATATTGTATTATTTTTTGGTATAACTCAATGTTGAGTGCAACTAAAGATTTCAAAGAAAAAAGTCATTGCGTGTTGAGTATGCTATCATAATTTTCAAACCAATGAAAGTAAAATTAATATTTAATTGATAAATACTAATAAATATGAAAATTTCATATTATTTATTTACCTGGGTTGTTACAATAAGAATCCATATATATTTTATATTGAAAAATATTCCACAAGAGAATGTCAAACATCAATAAAAAACATTACATTAAAAATAATTGAAATGACTAACATGATCTCTTCATAATAAGTGGATAACATAGTCTAAAAATCACCACCTACAACCATAGTTCTATAATTATGACCACCTTCCACCTAAACATGGAGTTGTCCCTTTTACTAGACCTAGAGAAATAATGTCCAGAATTTCCCAAAGGCATATATTGTATGTTAAAATGATAATCCTAGTAGAATACCAACATGAATTAAATATTTAGTTTAGATCAAATAATAAAAATATAATTAACATTAAAAAATCATGTCATGAAAAATTTTCATAACATATAATAATGCATGATTTAAAAATATCTATAGGGAAATAAAATATTAAAATATTAGAATTTTCATTTAAGGAACCATGATGAATCCATTCTTCAATATAAGTGAATAAAGTGTTCATAAAATATTTTTCATGTAAATAATTTTCAATCACAACACCATGGTGATATTCATTGAGATTGGTTATTTCATGGTTTATGGATCCCCATTCTCTTGGTGGAAAATGACTCATAGTGTGAGAAATTCAATGTATGTCATGCGTTTGGGAAATATGAATCCCCCATAACTAATTAACACCTTTACATCATGGATAATTGTATTAAATTATTCTCATCATTCCATTCCTACGTAGAGATAAAAAAATCATACAATGTTTTTCCTGGACTAGCCATATAACTACACAGTCTACCATGTTCATTAAGGAAATCAATCGAGGTTAAAATCACTAATCTCACATCAATTTCATTAATCTGAATTCAAGAAACACCAAATCAAGGTTCTAAAAATTACATTTCATATTTGAAACCAAAATACATATTTTTTCATCATAACTCAATATTTTCTATAAATTCATTTCGTTCAAAATGAATAAAATTTTTAGGCCTTAATTTCTTGAGATAACTATCAAATTAATTATTAATATAATTTATTTAGATTTAAAATAAATTTATAATAATCTACCAATTATTTTAAAATCAAAACCAATAGGTTATATGATACATACTATTCTATTTCAAAACACATATTAATTATTTTAATTCAATAATTTGAAATAAATTAAGCGTAAAATTAAAATAAAAAATGAAATACTAGTTTTAGTTTGTATATAATATATCATGAAACCACAAATATCATTTTGAAGTATCTACTATCAAATTAAATGATATCCACAATAAAAAAAGATGATGGGATATAATTAAACAAGAGAGGATTGTTGAAAAAAAAATCACATATCAAGATCCATATAATAAATATATATCATATTAAATTTCAAAAATATACCCAATTATATCATGTAAGAATCCTTTGATATAAAATAAAAAATGACAATCTATGATTTCATGCATAGAGATAATAGTTTATCTATATTATTAATGATTAATGGAAAAGAGAATACCCATACCATTGAAAACATAGATCCAACACCCATTGATCCATCAAAATCAATCATTACGATATAATAAATCTCCAAAATTCTAGGGTATATTCTTCTTAGGCAATATATTATTCAACCAGAATAAGAATTATGAAATAATTATTATTTATGGGTCTCAAAAATATATAAATTAATAATTTAATGTCCCACAATATTGTGTCTATGTTATTTAGACCATGCCCTAATTATGTACCTATTTCTAGGATATGAGAGACTGTAACGTTTTGGATTTATGGTTTGGAAAATACATGTGTTAACCACACATAAATACTTTATAACAACCCACATAGTTTTTGTGGAAGGAATAATGGTTTTGAAAATTAAAGCACCAAACTATGATATATCCTTTGAGACTATAACATACAGAATATATTTTCCTATGAAGACCCACTATTCAGTCATAATAATGTACTAGCCATGCTCAAATCCATTTTTCCATTTTCTGAGTAATATGAAATTTAAGGGTGAGTGGGAACCTCACAATAGGCCAAATTTCAAATAGCAACAAACCAAGAACTGATTCAATACGAACAACAGCACAAAATCAGTTGAATCACCTCCATCCATATTGCAGAATCTTCACAAAATAGATCAAAAATCCTTCATGCTTCACTATTTTCAAAATAAAAAAACTCAAATGAAATCAACATTCATACTTGGTACCACACCACAACCACAAGGTCGGGGCATATCAAACGCAAAACAGGTATCCAGATCCAAACCACAAACCAAAATCTTATCCAAATCGTAGAACCATAAACCAAAAACTCAGAAAGGAAAGAAGAAAACCCAAAATAATGTACTGTCCATCAACAAGATAAGAAACCACTAAAATTTTGGCGGCTCCAAATTTTCCATGTCAGGCGTTGGAATATTCCTACGAATATGTCCAGAGCTAGGCGTGAAGATAGCATACGATTCCGAGGCCCAGTGTACCCGGAATAAATTTTATTAAAATTTTAAGTATTTTTATACTATGCATGGGACATGGTTGTGTTTTCACTTAAATAGTAGATCAGATCAGAAATATGTGGGCACGGTTTCATCTGGAGCGTGCCATTTACCCTAGGAAGGGGGTAAACATTGCGGGGACAGGCCTGCTATGGAAATAGCAACTAGGTGCGTTTTCATAAATAAATGGAAATATATATTTATGAGTGTCATCTATAATAACTCTTGAACGGTGTCTCGAATTGAAATTATGACTGCACTATTGTGTTCAGGACGCCGTGTTTACCCTAAGGGGTAACCTAATCTTTATCGGCGCCGGGTGTCAGGTCAGGGGTGTGTCGGTCTGGGGTGTTAGGAGGATATTTTTCAAAATAAATATCCCCTCTCTCTCCCCCACCTTCTCCCTTTTATTTTCATGGACAACCCTCATCCTCTTCTCAAAAAACCACCCAAACCAAGCAAACAAGGTGTCGTTGATCTCTGATTTTGAGGACGGTTGCTCCCGGATCGAGCAACGGCAGCAACGGTGTGCGCAATGTATCAGCGATCTGAAAAAAGGTAGGAGGTTTGAGTTTTAAAATCACATATCCCATTTATGCATTTTTTTCTTCGAATCTTCATTAGGGTTATGTAGTTTGGCTCCCGAGGTTTCTGAAACAATTTTCGGATCTAATTTTGGAGCAACGAGGTTCTTCGGGTCGCTCCGGGAAATATTTCTGTAGAAATCCTGGTTTCAGGCTATTGTAATGGAAATTTTCAGTACAGGAAATGATGGAGAAGTGGCGGCGTGGAGGATTCCCGATGGTGGCGGCGGTCTGGTTAGGCGGCGTCAGTTGTTTCCGGCGACCCAATGGTTGTCCGGTCAGATTTTTCTGGGGGTTCTTTAAACCCACGTAATTGGAAAACTATAAGTCTGATTTGTGAGCTGTTTTCAGTGACACAATACTCGTGAGGAGACGTACCACTTGAAGATGTTTAATGAATTTTATGAGTCAGTTTTGTGTCTAGGGTCCACGAAATGTTGAAAAATATTAATAATATTTTATTATTTTCAATGTCGACCCACCGTAACTTTTACAGTGAGCGTCCGATTAATGTGACGTCAGTGATGTTGTAATCCTGATAGTAAGGCAGACCATTTAAGATAGTTATTAGGAGCTAAGATGGAGATTAGTATGTGGGCCTCATGAGCCTAGTTTTGGGCGTATACGGAGAAACACAACTTTTCTCCGGGTGTCTTTTTTGGATAAACGTGTAGTCAATCTTGTGCATTTTTTTGTAAGGGATCACAATGTTGTGGCCGCTTGATGAGTTTTGGTATCGATTTGTGGGACCCACCTAGACTAGCTATGGTGAATAGTTATTTTTTCACTTTTTATTTGTTTCCTGTGAGTAAATTTCCTATCCTGTGTGTTTTTTGGTGTAGATTGTGGTGGAGGCCTCGGTATAGGCCAAGGAGGTGTGCAGTGTGGTGATGTTGCGGGTCAATCGGGTTAGCGATGTTTGGACCAGAAGGGGTTGAGTGTACTTCCTTGGTTTTTCCCTGTGAGGGTTTGTGTGGCATTAAAACCTTATTATCAGTTTTTGAACCCCCTGATAGGATTTTTTCTTCATAGAGTTGTGGCATCCCTCTAGTGGTCACGGAGTGGGATCCTCTACCTTTAATTCCCTTGATCGGGTTCTTGGTATCGCAGTTACCTCTTATCCACGTGAGGTGATCCACTATCTAGTAAGTTAATCATGTAGGGTTTGAGGCATCATCAGGAATATTATCCCCAATGTAGTGGGCATTCATAGTAGGGTTGTTGTATAGTCAGATATATGATCCCCTACTCAGTGCATGGTTTCATTAGGGTTTCCGAATCATTGGTTATATGATCCACTACTTAGAGAGTGGTTTTCGGTAGGGTTGGTGCATTTTTGGTTTGATCCCCTACATCGCAATTTATACCAGATGGGGTTTCTGACATGGTTTTGACCATCTTCACACTGGTGACGATCATCTATCTAAGTGATGTGAACTGTAGAATGTTCGATTGGGTTTTAGTATCCCCCAACAGATCATGGAAGTGATCCCCTATCTGTGAGAACATTGAGATACCAGAGTGTGTTCTTGTGCCCCTAGCGGACCCTAGGAGTGATCCCCTATCTGAGAAGTTTAGTGTTTCTATTTTTTCAGTGTGATGTTCTGAGTGATAATATCCAACTATCATGATCTCTTGGATGGGCATCTAGGATATTGGTGTGAGACCCAATGGAGTGTATCTCTTGGATGAGTGTCAGTTGGGATGACAAATCTTATGGAGTGTGTTCCCCTAGTTATCTACCTGTAGTAGGTGCTGTGGATGGAACCACGTGAGGCTTGGTGTTTGGAATGAGTATATATGGTTTCTCATGTTATATTTATGGGCATATACATGAGCTGATGTTCATGGTGTATGTATGGGCGTACACCTGAGTTGAGCTGACTAGTCGTGTTTGCCGAGGATGGTCTCGAGTTGGAGTTTCTCTCTCGTTTGTGTTCCCTATGGATGGGATGAGCTGACTATTGTCTTTCAGTTGCTCCCTTTGATTTTATTGCTTTGGGGTGCCTTCTGAGTATTTTAAATACTCATCCCTGCATGGGCTTTGTGTGCACAAGTTTGTGTCTTATGCATACCACATGCCTTTTGATGGAGATCCAGGAGGTCCCAGAGCAGAAGGAGCATAGTGAGCGAGACTGACTGGGGTGTTTACCAGAGCTGTGCTGAGGAACATACCCGCGTGTGTTTTCATCAGTGTTTTCCCTCCTTCTAAGAAGGTTGTAATTTTTTTAGTTTTCCATTGGTGGTCCATATTTTCCCCTTTTTTACTTTTTTTTCACTCTAGTTGTGGGTTATATGTATGCATAAATTTCTTTTCCTTTTTTATATACATATCTGCACTGTTGAATGGAGGTTTATGTGGGTGCGTGTATACAGGTACCTAAAGAAACTACCTCCCGTTTGTGTGATCACCTACTCATCGCTAGTCGCCAACCCTTGGCCTATTTGAGGTGGGCATCTAGGGTCTTAGCTAGATCCCCATTGGGTTGGGTCTTTATAGAGTGTTATTAGAGGAGGCTACACCTTTGGCATCTCAGAGCGTAGTTGTTCTACCCGTGAGCTTGGATTGGGTTGTATAGAGATAGTTTTATGATGTTTTGAGTTTGTCTTTCATGCCAGGAACTCTAGCATTGGTATGTTTTATGATGTTTTGAGTTTGTCTTTCATTCCAGGAACTCCAGCATTGGTACGATGGTCGACATATCTATTCCACATGACTCTGACAACCGGTATTGCGACTCGGGGAAATTAGGACACTATTCATAGTGACATAATGGTACATGCATCTTATTGGAATGGGTTTTGGGTTTTCCTTGTTCTTCATGAGTCAGCTCCCTAGTTATACTCTTTGACCATGGTGCATCTTGATTCTACTTTAGGATGCCTCCACAATTATTGCCAGAGAGAGTTCTGCAGTTGGATTTTGGTGATGATATGCCTCGTGCTGAGGCTATGGACCAGGTCAAGGGTTCTGAGGCTGGACCTCCAGGTGGTCTGCAGTTGAGCCACCACCTGTCGAGAAGATGGTTGTGCCGTTAGTGAAGGACGAGGTTTCACACAGGCTGAGTACACTGCACGAGTTCCAGAGGAAATGACCTCTAAGGATCCGGGGTGATCCAGACCCTTATGTAGCTGGTAACTGGCTCGAAGCAGTCTCCCATGTTTTCCACATGCTGAGGACACCTCCAGATCAGATAGTGGTCCTAGCAGTAAGTTTTCTTCATGGCTCAGCTGGGATATGGTGGAGTTTGGTGATGCAGTCCAAAAATGAGGAGAGGCTCATATGGGTTGAGTTTCAGAGGCTCTTCTGAGAAGAGTTTTATCTGGTTATGTTGAGGTTAGTGCGGATTCAAAAGATTATGCAGCTACAACAGGAGGTCTTGACTAGGCCGGAGTACTCAATGAGGTTTACAGACCTATCACGTTACTCCCTGGATATGGTTCGATACCCATTAATTAGGGCTCAGACCCACAAGTAGGGGCTACACTGAGACATCCAGCAGGTGAGTTTTCTTTGTGTCAACCCACCTATGCTAGAGTACTGGAGTGAGCCTTGGCGGTGGAGAGCTTTCTAGATAACCATATTCAGCCTGTCAATGCTGGGCACATGGTAGATGAGACCCTGGTAGCTGGTAGTCGACGGCAGGTGCAGGGTTATGGATGGGCCCGAATTCTCAGTAGGTGATCCCATGGTGGAGGATCTGATGCTTAGGTCTCTCAAGGATCTCATGATAGTTATAGTCAGGAATATTAGAGGCGGTGTTATGCTTGCGATGGTCGGGGACATCTTACTAGATATTTTCTGACCAGTCGTGCTGCTGAGAGGGTGTCGGTCGACATGAGGTATTGGTAGAGACAATTTCTCAAGTTTGTAGTGTCAAAGGGCGGCGGTCGGGTGATGGAGATGGGACATTAGTTGTAGGTGGATGGTGGTATCAGATGCCACCGCCACCACCCCCAAGTGGTCTACACCGAGCTCAGGGAGCTGGAGGGAGAGGGTGAGGAAAGCTACTACCCTCAGAGGTTGTTGACCTAGAGGCTTCGCGGATGGCTAAAGGTAAGATCTATGTACTTTATACACTATATTAGTTTATAAAGATAATTTTTAGTGGTACTCTTTCATTTTTGTTGCTTTCTTGAGGTTATGTTCAGGGGGTTTGAAGGAAATGTGTTGGTGCTGTTTGATGTGCTTTAGATTCTTGTGGAAGACGAATCCTTTCCCCTGTGTTTGAGTTAGGGTTGTGTGTAGGGAATGATTGTGTGAAAGGCTTTGGGTTCCCCAGAGGGTGTGCTCGTTGGTTTCCTAAGACCCTGTGGTGTCTTTGTGGTGGTTATTTTTTGGTGATCTTGCCATTGTGGGAAAGCTCGCTCAGAGTTCTGTTTCATTCACTTGTGCTTAGGACTTTTCCTGGAAAAAAAGACTAAAGGTGGGGAGGATGTAGCAGCTCAGGTTTTTCAATGTTAGTCTTTAGAATATTCTTGGGAATATTTTTAGAGCTAGGATTGAAGACATCGTTCTATTCCGAGGCCCTTTTTGCTCAGAATACATTTTAAAAAAATATTAATTATTTTTATACTATGCACGTGGCGGGGTTGTGTTTTCCAATAAATTGTATCTCAGATCAAGAATTTCGAGGGCACCGTTGCGACCAGATCATGTATATTACCCTAGGAGGGGTGTAAACTTTGCGGCCATGGGCCTCCTATGGAAAAAACCACCAGGGGTATTTTTGTAAATAAATAGAAAAGTTTATTTATGAGCATAATCTCTAATAACTCATGAACTGTGTCTCGAATTGAAATTCTATGTGCACCGTTGCGTTTAGAACACAATTTTTACCTTAGGGGAAACCTAATAGTTATCTGCGTCGGGTCTTGTGTCGGGGGTGTGTCGGGCTGGGGAGTTGAGAAAATATTTGTTAAAACAAAAATCCCATCTCTCCCCCCATCTTCTCCCTTTGATGTGCATGGACATCCGTCCTCCTCTTCTTAACGAACCACCGAAACCATGAAAAAAAGGTGTTTTTGAGGTCTGATTTTGATGATGATCGCTCCTGGATCGGGCAATGGTAGCACGAGAGCACAAAAAGTATTCGTGATCTTCAAAAAGTTATGCAGTTTGAGTTTTAAAATCCAGGATCCAATTTATGCTTTTTGTTTCGTCAAATCGTCATTAGGGTTGTGTAGTTCGGGTCCCGAGGATTCTGAAAAAAATTCTGATCTGATTTTGGAGCACTGAGGTGGTTCCTGTGGCTCCCCAATGTTTTCTAATGGAAATATCGGTTTCTGGGAGTAGCAATGGCAGTTTCTGGTGAGGGTGGCGGTAGCGCGGTGGAATACGGCAGGCGGCGGTGGTCTGGTTAGGCGGCGGCGGTGGTTTCTGGCAACCTAGCGGTGGTCCGACCAGATATTTTTAGGGGTTCTTTAAACCCCCGTAACTCGCAAACTGTATGTTCTGTTTGCGATCCGTTTGCGGTGACATAGTCCTCGTGACAAGACGAAACCCTTAAGAATGTTTTAGGAATTTTATGAGTGAGAGTTTTTGTCCAGGGCCAGGAAACGTTGAAAATAACAATAATTGTTTATTATTTTCAACTTCGACAAGCCGTAACATTTACACTGAGCATCCAATTGACGTGTCGTCAGTGAAATTATGATCCTGATAGAAAGGCGGACCATTCAGGATAGTTTTCGGGTGCTGGGACGGATATCTGAATGTGGGCCCCATGAGCCTACTTTTGGGAGTATATAGAGAAACACGACTTTTTCACTGCATGTCTGTTTTGGAAGAATGATTAGTCAATCTCGTGGGTTTTTTCCGAGGGGGTCACAATGGTGCGGTCCACATTATTAGTTTCGGGATCAAGGAATGGGCCCAACCCGAGATTGCTATGGTGAATAGTACCTTTTTCACCAATTTTTCATTTCAGGAAAGTAAATAGCCAATCCTGTTTGTTTTTCAATGTAGATCGTAGTGGTGGACTTGGTATAGGGCTAGGAGGTGCACAGTGTGGTGATGTTGTGGGTTGCTCCGGTTAGCGATGTTTAGACCAACAATGGGTTAGTGTATTCCATTGGTTCATTCCTATGAGGGTTCATGTGGCATTACAACCTTAGTATAGGTTTGTGATTCCCTCAATATGATGATATCCAAATAGTGTTCTAGCATCCCTACAATGTCTCTAGAGTGGGATCCTCTAGCTTCGCTTCCCTGGATCAGGTTCTTGCTATCGCTGTTACTGCATATCCATGGGCAGTGATCCAATGTTTAGAAGGATAATCCTTTAGGGATTGAGGCATAATTGAGAATATGCTCCCCTTTATAGTGGCCCGTTCATAGTAGGGTTGTTGTATCATCAGATATACAATCCCCTACTCAGCGTAATGTTTCGGTAGGGTTGCAGAATCGTTGGTAATACGACCCCCTACATAGTGCTTGGTTTTAGTTAAGGTTGGTGCATCATCAGTTCGATCCCCTACATCTTTTGTTATACCAAATGGGTTTTCAAGCATATTTGTAACCCTTTTCATAGAGGCGATGATCCTCAATATGAGTTATGTGAATTGTGTAACGTCAGATTAGGTTCTTGTTTCCCCCAGCAGATCTTAGGAGTGATCCCTTATCTGTGAGATCTTTAAGATACCATAGTGGGTTCTAGTATCCCTTAGCAGACGCTATGAGTGATCCCGTATCTGAGAAGTTTAGTGCTTCCACCATTTCAACGTGATTTTCTTGGTGACAATATCCGACGAGCATGATCTCTCATATGGGAATCTAGGATATTGTTGTAAGACCCGATGTAGTGAATCTCTCGGAAGAGTGTCATTTGGGATGACATAGATCATGGACTATGTTCTACTCGTTATCTACCTGTCGTCGGTGCTGTGGACGGTACCACATGAGGCTTGGTGCGTAGAATGAGTATATCTAGTTACTCATGGTATATGTATGGGAATATACTTGAGCAGATGTTCATGGTGTATGTATGCGCATACAACTAAGCTGTGCTGACTAGATGTGTTAGCTGAGGATGGTCTCGGGATAGAGTTTCACACTCGTTTGGGTTTTCTCTGGCTGGGATGAGCTGACTATTGTCTTTCAGTTTGTCCCTTTTGTTTTAGGGTTTTTGGGGTGCCTACTAATTATTTTATATACTCACCCATGCATAGGTTTTCCCGCACATTGTTGTGTATTGTGCAGACCATAGGCCTTTCGACGGAGTTCCAGGAGGACCCGGAGCAGGCAGATCTTAGTGAGTGAGAATGACTGTTGTGTTTATTAAATATTTACTGAGGATCATACCAGTGTGTGTTTTTTTCAGTGTTGTCCCTCCTTTTGAGTGGGTTGGACGTTTTTTTAGTCATCCTTTTGTGGACCCTATTTCTCCCTTTTGTATTTCTATTTCACTCTGGTTGTGGGATAGATGTATGCATGCATTTCATTTTAGTTTTTATATATATCTCTACACTATTTCATGGAGGTGTATGTGGGTGTGTGTGTGTGTGTATAGGTACCTTAGGAAAATTCCTCCCATTTGTGTGATAGCCTACTCGGTGATATTCACAATCCCCTATCCTATTAGAGGCGGTCTTGGGGAGTCGCGGCTCGACCCCCGTTGGGTTTGGTCATGAAAAAAATCATCTAAAATTCAATGAGAAAGACATAGGGAAATGAACATATTAATTAGGGTAAAAAAAGGATATATGTAACAAAATTAAACACTCTAACTTGACCTATGAGGTACCACCCAATTAAAATATTAATATTTATTAAAGAGAATAAATCACTAAATATTGAAAATCATAATTATTGAGTATCTAATAAGTGAGAGTTTAAAAAGTACTTGGCCCTTACACATTCCAAAATAGATAAACATGATATTATCAATAAAAGGAAAAAATATATGCATTGAGTAACCCATACATTACAGTTCATTATATAAAATTTATAACTCTTACAAATTTATGAATAATAAATGATGATGTCACCAATATTTGATTATGATTCGAAACAACTTTTTTCAAAAAAACATGTGTTTCTATATTCTTATACATTATCACTAATAATTTAGTTGACATCACATATCAAAACATTAGTTTATCATTTTTTATTCTATTTTATACAATCCTTCCCTAGTATAAGATTAAAAAAACATATTACAAAATTGTGTTATCCAATATGATAAATCCCAGGAATGATCTCATATGGTAACATTAAAACATAATATATCATAATATAAAATATAAATTTTAGAATATTATGATACATATGGTATTCATTTAATTAGAAAATGAAAAGGGTGATCTATCAATGAACATATAGCCAATACAAATAATGGGTTATGGTTGTATATCTTATAGTAATGGTAGGGGATGTAACACATTTATTGTAGCTAATATATCATGTTGAAACAAAATTATGTATGATGAGTATAAATGAAAATATAATACTTTTATTATATAATGATCAATCTCTATTGAATAAAAATCCATTTCACTAACTCTAATCACCTAGAACCGTCGAATGAAATCTTTCCTCTATATGCATTCTTCTTCGCACTTGTATATTTTTATAAAATGAAAGGATTCCAAACCACAAAAGGTGTAATAAAACCATCTATAAGAAGTTGAATAGTCAAAAGGAGGGAAGTAGGACATTGAAATTGTAATGACATAACCCAGTGTACCTAATAATGGTATCACATTACATTATATAAGAAAATTCATCTAATAAATAATAATAATTGTATGTTTCCATTGTATTGTTATTTAAATGAATTACCAAAACACATGAAAATAAATAAAAATATTTTTCATTATTTCAAGATATATTCTATATAATTACTGAATTTATTAAATCATTTCTGACCAACGTAATGTTTTTTTTAAAATGTGGCTAAATTATTTCACCAAAATACTTATGCTAACATTAACTATGATAAAACAATATCATTCCATATATTTAATAATCTCATAAAGTGTTCTTATATCCTTGGGGAATGGACCAATTTTAAATTTAATCATGTTTCCAAACCACCCTAGTAACTAAATAATAATACAAAGCATGGGGTTGATTCCTTGAGAAACATGCATGCATAATGAAAATTCATAAATAAATGTTAGTTCACCACGATCATGTTAGGATCAGAACACAGAATTTTCGAAATTAATAAATTATATAAATACCTAATCTAAAATAAACAAAATTCATATAGAATGATATACATTTGGTTAACTATTTTCGATGGGTATTTTTTGTATTTCAATCAATTCATTTATACCAAATAATACCCTCATTTAATTACATTTGAATTTTTAATTTCATATGATTTATATTTTTCCAATTTAAATAAAAAACATTATCTTAAATGGAATCTTTATAGGGAAATTTATAATAAAATATGTGTATTATGTTTGTAAAAATCCTAGATGATAATCGAAAACATTGATCATGGGTTAAACTCTTTTCCTGTTATTGGGATCATTTATTATTAAAATTATTTCTTCAATGATTCAATATAAAATAAAATGGGGGGTTTCATAACATCATTTTAATTAGTAAATTAGACTACTTAATGACTAGAAAAGTAATAAAAACATAATTGTATTTACCCACATGAATAAAAATTACCCCCTTTATTGGGTTTAAATAATCATCCTCAAGTGACTATCATTAGATAATTTTCTAAAAAACATGAGAGATAGAAGGGATAATTGAATATGGAGATGTAATTTAATTATTCCAGAAAGAATTTCCGAATTATAAAAAAGTATTGATAATAGAAAATAAAGATGAAATAACTAGCTATAGAATTATAAATGGTTATAACCAATATTGAAACCTCATGATAGTTTTCAAATCCATTAAGTTGTTTTTAAATATGGATTTTAAATCAATCAAATAACACTTAAATTCTAGTGGTAAACATAGAATCATATCTCCTCAAATATGGGGGATATAACATCATGTATATATATATAACCCAATCATGATGTGAATGATGATTCAAAACATGAGTGTAATAAAATCTTTTCCCAAAATACTTACTACAACTTTTAACAATGTAAAATCACATTTCATGTTGAAAGTATAGAATATGAAACTTTTATTAAGACATACATAGCTTCAAGAAAATTAATAAACTCTAATCCAATAATAAATGAATATTCTAGATGTGAATCAAATATATATCATATGTATTCATTTTTTACAGGTCCATTTTCCCAATGAATCTCCAAAATATGAATCATCAAAACACAATGTAACTGTAGCTTCACCCCTCACTATATATGATACCATAGTTCTTCACAGAAAGTTAATTATGATTTATATATTAATTACTATTTTAAAGTTTCATGTGGTGTAAACTATATTTAAATAATGTTAATTCATTAGAACTTTTTTTATTCTCTTTAAATGATATAACATCCATATAAAGTAATAAAATATAAAATCATAAGAAAGTATTCCAATAACCAGTCAAAAATAAATTTAAATAAATTCATATTAATCACTAATAAATAAATAAAATATTTATTATTATATCAAAATGATATCATGATATGATATTATATGAAATGAATCACATGAATATCTTAGAGAACAATATTGGGAATATCATAATATACTATATTATAGTGCTTTTTATCAATACAGTCTTTATATTCACATGATCTATGAAACTGATTCATTTTTATAATATCACTCAGTCAAAATCCAGTTCTATTCTATTTTTCATTTTTTTTAATATTTTACTTTTTTGGTTATGTGTTCTTATATTTATATTCTATATTATTCTATTACTCATTATGATCATTTATTGTGTTCCTATGATTTTTTTATTTTGTATTTCTCCATGGGTCAGTTTTTTCTAACATGTTTATGATCGACACTTCTAAGACTCATTGAACATCACTCCATTTTTGTGAATGTGAACTCACATATTTCATTTGTTTCAAATTTCACAGGGAAATATATGGTGGAATAATTCTATAAGGAAATCAGATATGGAGAATTTTATTGGATATTTAAATTCATTATTATAAAAAAAAATCATATATATATATACATAATATCTAATAGAACTAAACCATAGGTCATATTTGTTTGATTTAATATGGAAATGATGTGTGTAAGAATTCAAAAAGATGAATTTATTTTTAGTTAGACTATATTAGTATCAGTATATGTATGTAAATGTTTTGCTTTTGCCCCAATCTTAGAGTAAATGCCTTTCTCTACATAAGTTGGTATAAAATAGAGTTTTACCTTTTTTGTATTCGGTTGATTGTTAATATAGGAAAAAAATAGAGGGTAAAAGGTTTAAAAAATATAATATTTATTAAATTAATAATTCCATTTGATAAAATGAAATTTTTACTTGTTCAAAAAAATATTTATTGGTTAAAAAATGTGTTTTAATTGAATTATATCTAATGAATATAATTTTTTGATTGTGTACAAAAATTTTAGTATTATTAACACTAAAAAATTTGGTATTATTTTATTCAGATAAACAAAATAAACAAAAAATCGATGAATATTATATGCCTAAATGACCATTATTAATAAGTGTACATTTATATATATTAAATAAAATAATAATTATCAATATGAAATGACATATTTTTATATGAATTGAGAAGGAATGATTTGGAAAATATATATTTCATTTGTAATGTGTAGTTTATAAAATTTTTTCAATTACCTACACATCATAATAAATTTATAGTATCTCTATAGATATACATTTACATGTATAAAAGTTCAATCCATTTAAATAATCGCATTTGGAATAAATGATTGAGAAAAATTAACATCTTAGCATATACATATTCAAATTGATTGGATGAAATTTATTATACATAGATAAGTAAATGTTTATAATAAAACAGGTTTCTATGTTTTATAGATTAAGATTCATGAAACACCCGCCTGAAATGAAAATTATCTTCTTTAATAATGGATGTAAATTAAAAAAATTACATCCTAACTGAATTAAATATAAGTCAAAAAAATTTAGAGTGAATAATTGAGTATGTAATTTAAAATAGTGCAATGATGAAATTATCATCATTATGATATTTCACTACGAACCTACCTTAAATCACCATTATAGAAATAATAAAAAATATTATAAATATTATTTAAATTATGAGAAATCACATCATTGAATGATATGATGATTTTATTTATATTTTCACTAGTATATATGGGATATAACTATCACCTTTATAAATAAGTGTTTTTCGTAAATTTATTTCTTTAAAATGAATATTTTATTTTAAAATATTTACAAAAATAAAGAAGTTATATTTAAATTAATTTATTGAATAATTAAATTATATTATTAATTTCAAATTAAAATTAATGAAATATATTAGTGTCAAAAGATATATATTTAAATAATTGTTTTCTATTGATTTGGTAATTTTATTTTAATTTATCAATATTAATGAATGAAATGTTTTTATTTTCTATAAATGTTATTTAATAAATTTATATTTGTAAAAATTTTATTACAAATAACAAATATGAATATGATAAAATTTATTCTTAAAAGATTTATTGTTTCAGAAAATATTTTTTACATGTCATGCATTTCGTTTAATAAATAAAATATATCATTATTTATGTATGATTTTATAAAAATTAAAAGTTTCATGTCTATAATGGGTTATAACTCATTAGTTGTTCTTTATTTGATATGAAATAAGAATTATAAGAATTATACTATACAAAAATTATTTCTTTGATAACATTTTTTCCATATATGTTTTTTTTTCAATTCAAATATAAAATAATAATATATAAAATTATATTTATATTAATTGATTAAGAAATTTATAGTCATCATTTCAAAATTATTTAATAGATTTAGTGTTGTTTATTTAAATATTTAATATAATAAATAATTATATAATTTATAATGTTTAAAATAGTGATGACTATATTAATTTACAAATTAATTTTATATTTAATAATTAAGAAAGTACATTATATGGTGTCGAGTCCATCCTATATTTCCAAATATCATTTCTAAAATTAATCTCATAACTCTTAGGTGATTTATTCCCTATCATTCAACTAGATCACATTTCAATACAAATTTCTACCATTTTCACTCATAAAATGATCTATCCATCAACCCTTTGAAAATAATTTTTTTACTTATATATTATTTTAAATTACATTCCATATATATTAATTTAAATTATCCTTCTTTTTTTGGAAGGATTTTGTTATAATAATGAATTATAAGACATTCTTTTTTAATAATTTAATTGGTAGGAATAATTATATCAAAGTAACTTGTTTTTAGTCATCTTTTTTGTATATTTTTTCATAACTAATATTCAAATAACTTATAATAAACTCCAATTATATAATTTAGAAATAATAGTTCTTCTGTAATATTAATAATAAATATATTTATATTTATACACATACCTAATTGTGTGTTATAAAATGTTTTTATTTTTGTTAGTTTTACAACTTATATAATCAATGTTATTACACTAACACCATGAATGATTAAGAAAACCAAATTTTTTTATATACTATTAGTGATGAAATATTTAATTATTTAATGTTTTTTAATTAAATATATAAATGTAAATTATGTTTTCAAATAAATTAATTTTATTGATTAATTATTAAAAAATTGATGAATTTCATAAACCTGCATTTTATACTGTCAACTAAACATCCATTTAATGCCAAGTAAGTCCAAAAATATACCACTAATTTAAATTTCCACCACTTTAAAATTAGGTAAGTTATTAACCCATAATAAATTAATGGGTTATAAATACTCTTACGTGAGAAAATGTTAAATTATTTGATGTATTGGCACCTTAATATTAATTTTATTGGTCAATTAACAATACATGAGAAATAATAAAATATAAATAAACTATGTTATGTTATATATTTAAACATATGAACATGGCTTTGATGTAGATTAGTAGTGAACCTAAAATTTTAGAACTGATATTATAGTGTATCCGAATAAGTTATAATACTGTGGAAGGAATTAGGATGACTCAATGTCAATCCATTGAGATGTATTGAATTTTTTGACTATATTTTTCTATGTTTGGTGGATTCTATTCTAATGTTTTAATTTTTATTTATTTTATATGGAGTTATATTACTTTCTCTTAACCCATCCAATTAATTATTACGTAATAAAATGTGACTTTGTTTGGGGTTTCCTCTCAATCTCACATTTGATTTGAGGTTCCTAATTTTAAGTTTTTTATAGAGGACTGACATAATTTTTAACCATTAATTTAATATTTTCCATCCATATTTTTATATTGGAATTTATTTTCTTAACAGAATCATATTTTCATTTATCCATCTACCCTTTTCTTTGATTATATATTTTGTAGTGTCTTACAATTTTCTAAATTTTCTATATCATGTGTTATTTTACATTAATCTATGGGTAAAATAGACATAATTATAATAATATTATCTATTTTTTTCTTTAGATCATATGAACATATCACTATAATGTGAAATGAACATTCTTTCAATTTTTTATTTTTTCTCCATATATCATTACTCTTTTTTTGAATTTTTTATTATATAAATTTATATAAATTTATTATTCTGTATTCACTTCATATTTCAATTTACCTCACTTAATAATGCTTATTATAATTTATTTATCATTGAGTGTTTCTTTAAAATTGTTAAATCATAAAATAAATTTATTCATAATTCTATATTTTTATGTACCACCCATTCAACATTTATTCTAATTTACCCTTATAACAATTTTCAATGATAAATTATTGGGTATTAATTAAGAAATACGTATTTTAGTGTTTTAATTTCATGATTAGAAAATGGTTTTGAATGTGAAGTGAATAGATTTTATAAAAATTTAATAAAAATAATGAAAATATTTATTGGTTAATTTGATTTAATTTTCATCACATTAAAATATTTTCATTTTTTTAATTAAACAATTTTATATATTTTATATATTTAAAATTTATTTTATTGAAATATTATTATATTTATATCATTACAAAAAACGGTGTTTAATAAACAATATTTAAAATTTATATTTCCAGAAAAGTTTTGTTAAATATAATTATTTCCTTAGTCCTATCTTCAATAATTTATCATCATCATCTAAAGGGTTTTTATACTATTTCGATATTTTATTTTATTCAACCCTTTTAACAATTATTATACGAAATTTACACTCTTTATTCATTTTCTTTATGTTTACTATAATCATAAATACGCCATTTATGTATTATCAAATCATCTATATATCAATAGTGACATGGAAATCAAATCTCTATGAGAGAATTCATCACTTATTGCGTTTATTTTTCATTATCATATTCATTATGTAAAATATTAATGATTCATGAATGAGTATATCATAGTAATGAGATTAAAAAATGAAAATATGGGTAATACATAATGATACCATATTGATTTTATTGACATATTATTCCCTTTTTTATGTCTATCACAAGATTTCAATATACTAATTCATGAATCATTTACAATTAAAATCTTACAAAGAATTTGATCACACTCCCTTCTTATGTATCATATTTCCAATAATATATATAAATTAATGAATATGTCTTGAGGTAGTTAATATCTCTAAAAAATATGATACAAAATCTTTATTGTGCAATAAGTATTTTATATAGGTGAACCTAGAAAACACTAAACCAATGGGTGTTTTTTGTGTGTTTTAATATTGAAATTATTGTTATAATAATTTAAAATGATCCACATTTTTTGGGTCATCATAGTAAGTATTAGCGTATGCATATTGTTTTATTGATTTAGGATTGGATCATGTAGTTTGGTTTTAGTAATTATTAATGAAATATTTATTATTCCGTTTTTTAATAGTGTATAGATTTCATTTACAATGATTATATTTCAAATAATTGATCTAAAATTCATGTTGGATGATGATCATGATCTTTTTATATAAATAAATTTTTTATCCTATGATTATGATGTTTTATAATCCTTTTATAATTACATTAATTAAATGTTACCCAATTAAAATAAATGCCCCCTTTTTAAAATAAACCATATCCATTAGTGGTCCATTATCAATATTTCAATGACAAATTAACTCACATTTAAATGGGAATCATGAATATGTTTATATTGTTCTTCCATTATTCTAATCATATCATATATGTATTTTGGATTTTCTAGTGGATATATCCCTGAAAAATCCCTCATGTGGATTATGAGAACACAATTCCTATTGTATATTATATCTTAGGGGTTCCAAACCATCTTAAACTCATGAAAAATATCAATAATGATGTGTTTAACACTTAGGGACACCAAATTATTTGATTTCCTTACATAAGAAAAATTATTGGATCATGGTTTTGGCATAATTCTGCTCTGTTGGATATTAAATATCTTGGAATGTGATTATTTTGAATCAATGTGACACCTATTAATCTAATCTTAATTTTATTACACCATGTAATCTCATATTATTCCCATAATATGTATTCATGAATCTAATGATTTATCTTATAATCACCATTACATTCACTTAATCAATATGTATCAACCATATTGATGTGAAACACTTTCTATAGCTCATAACAGGGTAATATAAAAAAATTAAAATACAACTATATCGAAATATATGTAATTAATTTCATTCTTATTTTATATGAATCTCTTTTATTTATAGGATTCAGTCCCTTTGAAATCTACAATCTTACTATATGTAAGCTTGGAGTGACATATAAGTATCTAATATATTTCATAATAAGGAATATGCCTCATAGTTAGTGACCAATAATTTAATAACACAATCAACCAAAGGATAAATTAAATAATGTGGACTTCAATTCCATCATAAATATTAAACATAACACATATAAACAATAAAAAACCATTAGATTCTATCTCAAAACCAAATACAAGTTAATGCCACAGATTACTAAAACTGAATCAGCTTTCATATTAAACATCTAACATTTTTTATATATATGGTAGTTTATAGAATAAATTTAATAAATTTATTTAATAAAAAAATAATTTATAATATATTAATAACAATAATGAATAAATATGGGTATAGTATGATTAAATTAATATTTAATACCTTTAAATATGAGATATTATTTATATATGTATAATAAATTTATAAACCATTCATGAAACATACCATCCTGAGTTTACTAAACCATCCACCAAAATTGATCACCACAAGGATTGGTATAATAATGAATAAAAATCACGACTTAAATATAAACTTAGAAAGATACAAAAAAATATTAAAATTCAGAAGAAAGAGATATAACAAGATATATATAACTGAATCTTAATTGGCTAATCCAAATATTTATGACATGAAAATACTTGAAGTTCTCTTTTAAATAATCCATCATAATAAATGAATTAAATCAAATTCCAGTTTGTAATGAAATTTCATAAATAAATTTTTTTTAAAATTTTCTTATATTTTTAATAAATATATACTATATTCACCATATCCATGAATATATCATGTATTAATGGAAGAGATGTAAATTTAACATGAGAGAAAATATAAATGAATTATTACATTATATGATAACCAAGTTATATATAAAACATCATCCCGATTGGGTCCTCACCTATGTTAATATGTAGTACATATAATAGAATACCAAAATAAGAAAAAACTATTTCTAACAGATATAAATTCCTTCTAATATCTTTCAATATCACAAAAGTAGCCCCTAATGGTTCCATGGACACGATGGTATCCTATATATATATATATTTCTTAATCCAACCAAGGTTCCCAATGTGACATGAGTATTAAAAAATTATCATTCATTGGGTTTGATAGAAAAAACATCACACAAATGGAAAAATAATTTTGGAATATAGTGTGTTGGAAAACCATGGACCCAAGAAAATATTGATGTGAATACTTTTCATGGTGTAAAATCCAGCATATTAAAATTCAATAGAAAATTGTATCACCAAAAATTAAATTGAATTTCAATATAATTTTCCATAGTGTGAAAATATTTCGTTCCAAATAAACTTTTCATTCCATACATGAGGTTCACGTCATCTACCCATTTGTATATTCTTGTCATGTAAACCATTCACAATGTGAATGTGTTCAAGAAGTTCTACTCGTCCCAAATTTCTTGCAGAAAACTTTTAAACCAAAACACAAGGCCCACTATCCAAGGATATCCTTCAAAATAAATACTGAAATTTATTCCTATAATCATATAATTAAAAAAACATTCATCCCTGAACATTATGTCATTTCCTCTAGAAAATGATCACCTTTCTCGAGAATTATGCAATGCATGTGAATAAAAAGGGAAACTATAAACCAATGAAAATTCATACCTGATGAAATTTAATATTTTGTTAAAATTTACACAATATATTTTATCAAATACTTATGGATTTTCCATTATAAAATAAAAATAAACATAAATTATTTATTTACAAATTAAAATGCTTCGAATTTTATAATTATATGAAATTTAATTTAAAATATTTATTATACATTATATAAATATTATATATATGAACTATTAATATATTTTATATAAATTCATAGTAACAATAATTTAATATTTTTTAATCCATTTTCATATCGATTAGAAAAACTCATATTTTCAATGATTAAATAATTTCTTAAGAAATCATTTTTATATGAAAAAATAAAATTAATTAATTTGAAAATAAGGGATAATTTCATGCATACACTTATATTCAGTAATATTATATAACTTATAAACAATATATTACATTTAATTATAATTTCAGAATAAAACATTTATATCGATAATATGATCCTTTCAAACTAGTAAACAAAATTATATAAAATTATTTTTTAACAATTTTTATTTAATACAGTTTACATTATGAATTTTAAAATATTTATAATCATATTACAATATATAAATTAATAATAACATTACAATAAATATTAATATCACTAAATAAACATTTATATGATTTATAAACAGTTTAAAAAATTTAAATTTTTATAAATTAATGAAAAGAATAGATATAATTTTTTCCAACATATATCATATATTATGATACAATTATATATTAATATGAAACATGATTCATCTTGAATCATATTTTATAATTTATGACTCTTAGCTATGAACTAACAGTTCATCACATAGGATCTATACATTTTAATATTCACACATCATATTGATATCACAATGCTCTGTTTTATATAAAATTATTAGGACCATGCTATATAAAAACATCCTATATCATGGACTTTGAAATATTTAATAGCATAAGATTTTAACTACAATTCCTTCAATTATTTCACATATCATATCAGAAAAAAATAACAGGGATTATGATATTACATATTTTATAACCATCGATAATAAAATAAAATTTAATCATACATTAAGATATCCAAAACCACAAAAATATGAAACACATTTTCATCATTTGACAATAATTATTTTTTAATTTGGAAGAATAATAAGGATCCAACACTATTGATGGGAGTCTATTGATTGAAAAATAGTTACACAATGTAGAAGATTAAAATAGAGACCTCATATCCAAAGACCACCATGCTATTAAATATGAATCTATGTAATGATAAATGATATACTAATACCTTCATTGAAAGATAGATGGTTCTCATGTTATTTAATCATAGTTATAAATGATTAAAACTATAGAACATGAGAAGAAATACTCTCCCCAAGGATTATCCATTGGTCAACCTAATGAAACTATCCTTTGGTGGAAATCTCCAAACATCCTATAGTAGACTAAAATCTCATCGTAGTTACTGGTAGAAGAGGATATATGATTTTTAGTTAGATAATACACATGATATTTCTAAAGGATCACAAACATTTTCATACTGAATAACTAATTATATATGTAATGGGATACTCTTGATCCTTCATAAGAATTTTATCATACATTATAAAATAAAAAAATAAAAAATCTAGTTACAAACATATTTACCCACTTTATCTATTCAATTACACATATGTTTCATAATATAAAATATGTTAATTTATGAAACCTTACATTGAAAAGATAAAAAATAATATATTTTTATTCATGTTACCTAATATCATAAGATGACGTGTTAATCAAAGAATATAATTCTTGTCTTATGATATAACCCTACATATAAACTAAAATGGGATTTAGTAGTTCTCTTTTGATTTCTCAATAATGTAAATAAAATATATACACATGGGATAATCCAATAATATTAGGTCATAGATATCATATAATACGATATGTTGTAGATCAACCAAAATGATATAGATAAAATTTATCATATTCATATTACATTTGGGGTATATATTGATCAAAGAAGGTTGATAACACACAATTGAAATACAATTATATAGAAATATTAATATGTCTATATATTTATTTTTAAAACCCATATATCATATACCATTGGTTTTGGTTTTCCACATGCATACCGAGACATTATGGAAACCTACAAAACCTATGTTCAACTAATCTAAGGAAAATATTTATAAAAACATGGATTCCTCTATATGATAGAAATAAACACAGTTATTCATATTATATATAGGATTTAAAATGTAATATATTGAATAATGTATATCAATTTATTCATATATATATAATTGTGTGTGTGTGTGTATATGTGTGTGGGTGTGTGTGACCTCTTCCTTTGATTCTTTCATAGAATATGTTTAAAATTTTACAAAATCACCTTCCCCACAAATATATTTTTTCAGCCATCTTCATAGTTATATATATAAGAATATAATATTCACAAAAAATAAATACGAAATCAATAATATCATAGAAACATAAAAATTATATTTTTAATGGATAAAACATCATTTAACTAATTCAAATATAATATTTTTTAAATAAAATATTTTAAAATGTTAATTAAATTCACTAATTATGTTCTATTCTTCCTCCATGTTATTGTAACATCCTCGACATAGTTCCACATGAATAATAATCTATATGGGTCATCACATGACCTCAATAACACATTCCAATAGTTAATGGGGGTCTTGAATTTTTTAGAGGGTTGATTTATAAATCATTGAGATACTATAGTCTCGGTATCATCAAAATAATGGCATTAAATAACATTAACATCCATAAAATGAATAATATAAAATTATAATCCTAGAATAATTTTAGAAACATGGAATAAAAATCATCATAATTATTTATGATTTGAACTCAACCATGTCATATAATTATACACCTGAAAAATGGTTTAATAGTGGTTCATTATCATGGTACTTGAATAAAACATAAAATAAAACCAATAAAAACTAAATGATGTCATTGATGAAAGTTATATCCCCAAATACTAATTTTCATTAAATTAACAGATATATATATATATATATATGTACTACTGAAATAACCCAAAATATCAATAAAATCGTGATATTTTCAAACAAAATAAGATTCACATGATGGTTATGGGAATAATACTTATTCGACCACCACTAATTGTCCCCTAATGAATACCAATATATACACACCTCTTTGTACTGAATGAAATTAATATTTAGACATCACATATATACAAGTAAAATATTATGGGTACTATATTACTGACCCAAATGGTTGACACATTCTTATTTCTTCGAGTGCCAGAGTGAGATAGTGCCACCATGGTTTGAACACAACCTGAATGTGAATGATATATTGTCACAATTTACATTAGTAATGTTAAATGAACTATATATATACAAAAAACCCTAAATGTAATTATCTAAAAATGAATAAAAATTCTAAGTGAATGATATACCAATATACTTAATTCTACTAGATAACTTATACATTACTAAATCATTAGTAAACTATATTATTTTAAGGTGATGTTATATAATGGTATTTTAAATTTAGGCATCAAAGTGTGTTTTTTTAGAATTGGGATTCAAATTGAAATTTGAGGCTCATGATATAACATGGACGTTTTTGTATGAATATTTCTTTATTTATGGTTGTTCTCTAAGGAATTTGGAAATTATAATAAGTGAGGTAGGTGTTTTTCTTAATGTAGAAGACCCCTAGTGTATATAGATAGGATATTCTATGACCGTGATGTCAAACCCAAAAAAACGAAATCTTATGGGGTCTGTCTGGTTCCTAGTGTTAATATATGGTGGTTCAATATTAAATTATATATAATAAAATTGTTTTTTCTAAAACAAAACACCTCCCAATATTTTTAGAGTCATATTTCCTTCCCCTCACAGATAAGTCTCCCCTTTAACCCCACTATCAAAATTACCACTCAAAATATTTCTTGTATAGAAATCTATCTATAGATCAATAAAAAAATGAATTTGTAAGTATCCTTTTCAAATATTAATGTTAAACCATTAATTTCATCAATAATCTAATTTTTCTCTACTATATTGGCAGTAAAATATTATTGTGGCTATTTTTATATTTTAATTATTTTTTTCAAATTGATGCGGAAACTAGTCATGATATTAGAAATATAAATTATAATGATAAATTTATAGGATTACTATATAAATTTCTTCATATTATATGTGGTTGTATGAATATTGATTACATATATCTACCAAAGTAATGAATATATTCATTGTACAGTGATGTGATATAATATATTTTTATTATGAATGGGAATGTTGATAAGGATTTTGTGATGTAGATTTCATTAAATTCAATGAATGAAGAATGTTTTTAGATCATTTATATTAGTTTTACAAGATATATAGTGGAATAATATATATTTTTTCTAGGAGTATATTGTTTTTAAATGAATGACATTTTCTGTTTTATTATGGGTGATTTCATGGAAATTATTATCTTTGGGAATTCCAAAATTGAAGGAAAGAACTGCAGAATTATATTTTTCATGGTCATTAAACTCCTTGGTCACAATATTTAATGTGTTTGTAAATTATATGATTCAGGGAATGAAATTAATTTCCCCAATAATATTGTTATCTTAAAATGGAACATATAGTAATATTATGACACATTGAATATGAAAAAATTGTAATATTTATCACAAGGTGTATAAGATGATATTGTGTCACAAAATGATCGACCACATAATCAAATATTCCTTGGATGATTATTTACAGAATAAATTTTATCATTATATCCTAAAGCTAAATCAAGACTATTCTTTTATATCTGTTGTTTTTATAGTAGGAGAACTCTAACAAAAGAAATATAATCAAATAGAAAAAGAAGGAAAATATATTATATAAATATCTGAATATTTATTTTGGTAGTCCAATAAAGTTAAAGGCCCTTGATGGAAAATAGTATTTTGTGTTTGTATTAATGATAACCACATGATAGAATAGTTGATTGTAATTACATAAAATTATAATAAGTTTAATATAATTAATCACTAATAGGTAATGGTGGTGAATATATTTGAGCCCTTAATATCAATGATTTAGACCAACATTGTGGGATATTTATAATAATAAATGTGTAGGGTTTTATTTAAAAACATTACAGAAGAAAAAATATTTCATTATGATGGTTTAAACAATAAAATAGTTAAGTTAATAGTTTAAATTGAATCTTTTTAATCCCATACCATGCAATTATTATTAAAAAATAATTAGTTTAGAGATATTGAAAGGATGGCGTTTTTACATTGGTATATATTTCAAAAAATTATTAATTTCTATACATCAGAGAAAACAATGCATCTTATGAGATGTGGAATGTAAATATAATAATATACTCTCAAATAGATAGATAAAATTTTTTTTTCACTAAATACGAATAAAACATACGGAATTTTTGAATCTCATTGGGATTAAGTTATTTTTCTTTAATTATCTGAAGTGCATTGTGTTGAATTTGTTGTCAATGAGGCATGAAGTTGTCTTGGAATGAATGGATGTCAAGGAGTCAAGATGTGAATGTCAAAGGATGTGATGGTGTTGGTGGTGAAGGAGAATGGCCATGGTACTAAGATGAATGTCACTTAGGAGATTCACTAAGTGGTATTGGAAATTGTGGTTGACACATTCTCTAAGTATATCTGACGATTGTTGAGCTGATCTTTAAGTTCATAGAACTTGTATCAACTGGATACAAAGTCACAACATTGTTTGAAGACCATGCATTGTATTGACAATGCATGAGGAGCTGAAGAAAATCCATTCACATGTTCTAAGTGGATGAAGTGGTTTAATGAAATCCATGCACTAACACATAGTGCATGTGAATCTGTAGAAGATGATCCAATTGATCTCTGATTAGATCAATGAAGCACTTTGAATAATTTAAGTGATTCAGGAGTTCGGTTGAAGATGAAGAACCTTCGGGAATTCCATTACAAAGTGATGAATAAATGTTGAAGAGAATTGGAGGAATTATTAAGAAGAAGAAGAATAGAGATGGGAAGAAGAATGGCTTGGAGTGGCACTTGGCATGTTACACTTGGTCACTTTGTTTAACAAAGGACTTAGTGTTTTTGTTGCAAAAAATAGGCCACCAAGGAGGCCAGCTGAGGGTCATCACCCAAGGCACATGTGGGACTCAAGGTCACCACGCCCATGGGGAACCCTCAAGGCCAGGGCAGCAACCTTGAGGTAGGGGGCGCACCCGCAGGACACCGCATGGGCGCCTGGGGCACGCCCGGAGGAGCGCAGAGGGGTCGTGTGTAAGCCCCCGAGGGCACGCGGTGGTGAAACCCGCGCACCCGGAGAGCATATTGGGCGCTAGGAGCGCGCCCGCAGGAGCAGAGTGGGCGCAGAGCGCGCCCGCAGGGAGAACACGGTGCGGGGAGGCACCGTGGAGGGGGAAGTTCAACTGGGCGGCTGAAGGGAGCGCCTGGTTGATAAGCCGGGGAAAAACCGCGCCCCGTTTCGATGTGGGATGCGGAAAAATTCCCGGGAGAGAATCTGAGCCGCTCGATTGATCGCGCGGACGATCTAAGCCACACATCTGATCCGCGGCGAGATCTCCAGATCGCGGCCGTCCGATGTATTTCAAATGCCGCATCCAACGGCCCAGCGCTCGTCCTCTTCCCCGAGCTCGGCTGAGGCCTCCCCGCGCATTCCCGCAGCCACCTTCAAACCAGGCGCCTCCCGAGTGACGTTTTTGAGATTCCGGCCACCTCTGAAGAAGCCGAAGGCACCAATGAGTTCGTATGGATCTAACGAACACAACCATGCATAAAAAAGGCATGCATGCAATAGATGGAGAATTTGATTGTTCGGCCGAGGCAAGCAAAGCTGCCGAGGCCACGTGGTTGGTGTTTTTGCATGGGATGAGCCTAAACCGAAGGCCGTGCATGCGTTATGAGTCGCATGCACGTAGAGGAAGAAAATAATAAAAGAACCCGCGTGAAACCGAGAATAAAAAACAAGATTTGGAAATATTTTTGAAGATCCGAAGATCTCGGGAGTTTGAAGTTATTTCACGCGGATAGAACCGCCTCTCCTCTGCCTATATAAATGAGGCCGAGCCCTCGAGAAGGTTTGCTGATGCGCTGAAAATTTGAAGAGAGTCCCGCGAGCACCCTGTGCTTTGCGAAGCTTTGAAGCCCCGCGCATCCCACTTGCGCGGCTGTTGTTCTCGGTGCCACCCGAGGCCCGAAGGAGTTCCTTTCGCGCACCGCTTGCGCGAAAGAGGTGAAGGGAAGGAGTCCCCTGCACGCTATCCTCTTGCGCGGCAGGAAGACCTTGTGGCCGCAACACCTTGCGCGCCCAAGGCTTGTTCCCTCTCTGCCCGCACCCTTGTGCGGCAGGAGGAAGACCCCGCGGGTGTTGCACTTGCGCGCCCCGCGGTAGGAAGAACTTGCGCGACTCCTGCAATAAACACCTACGCGGCAGTAGGATAAGAAGAGGATATGCCGCACCTTGCGTGCCCTTGTGCATCTTGAAGACCTATGCGGCAGTGGTAGAAGAAGAATTGGCCGCACCCTCTTGCACGGCTTGCTTGAGGCAGTAGGGGTTCGGGTTGTGTGTGCAATTACAAGAAGGTGGCAGTGGGTGTGCACCAAAGAAGACCCGAGGCATAGCCTTGTGTGGCTGTTGAAGACAAGTGAAGTCCGAGACCCTTTTGCTTGTGTGCCAAGTGAAGGAAGAGCACCGTGGGCAGTGTGTGTTCAAAAAGGAGAGAAAGGTCGTAGCCTTGTGCAAACAAAGGAGACCACACCATTGTGTGTGTGTGCTAAAGTGAAGGAAGACCCGAGGCCATGTGTGTGCACAAAGAACAACACCAAGTGGTGTGTGCCAAGTGAAGTGGAAGACCACACTTTGTGTGTGTGTAAGAATTGAATAATCCGTAGTCTTGGTTGTGCATTTGAACAAAGAAGAACACACTTTAAGTGTGTGCATTTGAAGAGGCTGAGGGCTGTGACCTTGTGTGTGAACACCTTGAAGAACAAACTAAAAGAACACTAAAGTGTGTGTGTGCAACAAGAAGAGGAGGAGGCCAACTCATGTGTGTGCTAAAGTGAAACAATTGTGTGCAAATTAAAGAAGTGGCCGAACCTAGGTGTGTGCACTAAAAAGTGTATACACATTAGAAGAAGAAGAAGAAGTTCCACACTAAAGTAAAACACACTTCTAAGTGTGTGAACAATTTGGATAAAGTGTGTGAAGGAGGAAGTTGGTGTGTGCTTAAAGATACTACACCCTTTGTGGGATTATTGCACCTAGAAGAAAGAAGAGGAGAGTTCATGCATGCATGCATGCACGTGCACACGTGAACAGAGCCAAATCAGTGGTGTGCATTTTAGTTGACCAAGACCAGGAGGTTCTTGAAGAATTTGAGAAGGCCATGCAGTCAGTGCATGAGGATGAAGAGTTGCCATGCACTCAGTGCATGAAGTGAAGTTGAGTTGAGACTGGACCAGACTGAAGTTAGAGATATCAGTTGTCTGAGTATTCAGTAATTGAGAAGACCTGATCAACTCAAGTGATCAGAGGTACAGAGCAAGGCCAGCAGCCTTTATCCCAGGCTGCTGAAGTTACTTGAAGAACTTAAAGTGAAGAAGAGCTACTCGTGCGACTCGAGGAGCCAAGAGAAGACCCTGTGGGACTCAGGGAGAAGAAGTCTTCAGTGGGATTCTGGAGCAGGCCAGTGGGACTCTGGTAACACTGTGGGACGCAGTATAAAGACCCTCCTGTGGGACTCAGGAGAGATACAGTGGGACTCTGTATCGACCATTTTAATACTAACCGATTATAATGGGAGAATCCATGCTGGGAGAGCATGGCAAGGATGTAGGCCTTTGGTGCCGAACCTTGTAAATCCTTGTGTCTTGTGCCTTTTCATAACTGCATTATCCGGGAAAGGTTGAGAGATACAAGAAGAGTGGATCGAGGCTTTAACCATCCATAGAGGTTTAATTGATTAAGAATCAATTAGTAAAAAGTTTTAAAGGATCACTGATTCACCCCCTCCCCCTCTCAGTGATTCACACTGATCTGGGCACTTCAATTGGTATCAGAGCGAGGTTACCTCTAAAAGATCCAAGGGAGTCTTTATGGAGTGCAGATTTGAGGAAATGAGTGACCAGCCTCAAATGGAGATATCTGCCAAGACTCAGAAAAATAGAAAGAAGAAACAGGCAAAGAAGATGAGGAAGAAGGTTGTTGCAATCAAAGAAACTCCTTCTATGGAATGAAATGTGAATATCACATCAGATGAAAATTCCTTTTATCATTCTTCTGATGAAGCATGCTCTAGTTGTGATGAAGATGGAAGAAACAATGATCTTCTAAATGCAATCAAATATCTTCAGAAGAGAGTCCCCAAGAAAGTTGCAATGTGTATAGCTACAGGCCTCCTTGATCTTCAAGAAGAAAAATTACAGCTAGAAGATGAAGCCAATTCTCTGGAAGTCCAATTGGCAAAAAGGGTTGGCATAACCAACACTCTCAGAAAGCTGGTAAATGCTAAAGATGAAACGGTATCTCTTTGCAATGAAAGATATGAAGACACTACTGAAGAATTGCAAAGAAGCCTTTCTGAGAAAGAATTTTTTAAAATAATAATCAAAGATGTTTTCCATGCACTGGAAAAGAGGCACAAAGTTTCAATGATTGTCAGAGATGCTCAAATTGAAGACAAAGCCAAAATGGTGAAGGAGCTTGACAACTCATTGCTTGAAATGAAGCAGGTGCATGAAGACCAGATAAAACAGCTGGAAGAGAAATGGGAAGGAAGGCTAAGAACAGTTGAGGATGAGAAGAACTCCCTCAACATGAAGTGTTTAGAACTAGAGGTGATATTGACAAATCTGCAATCACCTAAAGTTGAATCCTCCCAGTCAGCTGGAAGAAGACATGTTGCTACTCAAGTATGCTTTGAGCAGGATGATTCTAAGAGAAATACATACTCTAATAAAAGTGCAACATCTTCTAGAAAGAAGGTACCATCCATACCATCTTGTACTGATGCTTCTAATTGTGTTTCCACAAAAAGTGCAGGATGGAAGAATAACTCCAAACAAGTATGGTTGAAGACAAAAGAGAGCTCTCCTGAAACAACACAGCAAGTCAAGAAAAGTACCCAACAATCAGAAGGACTGAAAAGGTCAAGATTTGTGGGTCAGTGTTGGTGTTGTAACAAGTATGGGCACTGTGCAAAGGATTGTTGGTACAATCCACTGAATGCCAAAGCACAGAGGAAGCCCATGCCAAGGGGGAGAAAGCCAGAAGGAAGGAAGCAGCATCCACAGATCCAGAGACATCTTTTTACTGCTAACAGATTTGGATTGCTTGACAACATCTAGGATGATTGCAAAAGTGGTCAAAAAGATACATGTCAATCTCCAACTGTATCCAGAGCTCAAAGGAAGAAAAGATCACAGAACCTGGCTAAGAAAGAATCCTTGGGAAGAAAATAGAATAGAGGTGACAATGCTCCCAAGAAGATGTTGAAAAAGGAAGAGAAGTCATTAGAGTCTAAATCCAAGAAGGGTGAGTCATCCAGAAGGACCACCAAGAAATGCTTCTACTGTGGAAAGAAAGGACACATCATGGACCTTTGTAAAGAAGCCATGAAACTAAATAGAAGCAGACTGAACTCCAAAAGACAATCAATCCAGAAGAAGAAGGGATTGATTGAAAATAAGTTGCCTAAGAATGGTAGCTTAACAGCATCAAAAGAACCATGTGGAATTTCCAAAACTGAGGCCTCACTTCCAAATGACTTGTTAGTCATATGGCCAAATCAGTTGCAACTTGCCAAAGATCTGCAGAGAGCTGAAGATGAAGTTCTGGCAATTGCTAAGGCAAAAGGGAAGAAGAAGATTTCACATGAAGATGTGTTGAGATCCACACCAGCACAAACATCAAAGAAGATCAGATGTGCAAGTGTGAATAATGGTGAAAATGGGACATCTCGGTTGAGAGAATCTTCTCAACCTTGTTGTTCACATTGATGAACCAAAGAGGTTCCATCTTATTCCCTTATACTTCTGGTATTTACATGTGCTAACATTATAGGGAATTGAAGATGATGATCATTCTCAGCTGGAGGATGGTTTGGAAAGAATGGAGTGCACCCCTTGAGGGGGAGCCAATCTGGAGAAGATGGTATTCTAAGATTTAATATCATCTTGAGAAAAGTGAAGGTATTCCAATCATACTTTCATCCCTTGTTTCTTAATTGAGTTTATCTTTTCAATTAAGGGGGAGTATGGATTGAAGACAAATGGATGAAAGGGGGAGCTTTATCTTTGCACCTGAACATTCTAATGAGTTTTGTGAAGTTGTGCAGGATTTAGCAAATTCATTGTTATATCTGAAAAATTTCAAACCCCTAAGCATGATTTCACATGTGTAGAGAATTATGGACAGCTTCGAAATCCTTGGTTACATCACTCTTGTTTTCTACACCGGGTTAGCCCAAGTAGACTTAGAGTAGATCAACTAAAGGTTCTTTGCTAAAGAAGAACATGTGGCATCATCCCTCTCTTAGTGATTTTCAAGAAGATGCTATTCGAAGGGAGGAAGAGATTTTTGAATGTGAACCACACCACACCTTTGCATTTGATTGCCAATAAGGGGGAGAAAATATTGGCACACATATTGACCCATTCATATGTGCTGAAGGAGTGTATTGACAACAAATACAAAGGGGGAGATTGAAGTGCATTGTGTTGCATTTGTTGTCAATGAGGCATGAAGTTGTCTTGGAATGAATGGATGTCAAGGAGTCAAGATGTGAATGTAAAAGGATGTGATGGTGTTGGTGGTGAAGGAGAATGGCCATGGTACTAAGATGCATGTCACTTAGGAGATTCACTAAGTGGTATTGGAAATTGTGGTTGACACATTCTCTAAGTATATCTGACGATTGTTGAGCTGATCTTTAAGTTCATAGAACTTGTATCAACTGGATACAAAGTCACAACATTGTTTGAAGACCATGCATTGTATTGACAATGCATGAGGAGCTGATGAAAATCCATTCACATGTTCTAAGTGGATGAAGTGGTTTAATGAAATCCATGCACTAACACTTAGTGCATGTGAATCTGTAGAAGATGATCCAATTGATATCTGATTAGATCAATGAAGCACTTTGAATAATTTAAGTGATTCAAAAGTTCGGTTGAAGATGAAGAACCATCGGGAATTCCATTACAAAGTGATGAATAAATGTTGAAGAGAATTGGAGGAATTCTTAAGAAGAAGAAGAATATAGATGGGAAGAAGAATGGCTTGGAGTGGCACTTGGCATGTTACACTTGGTCACTTTGTTTAACAAAGGACTTAGTGTTTTTGTTGCAAAAAAATAGGCCACCAAGGAGGCCAGCCGAGGGTCATCACCCAAGGCACATGTGGGACTCAAGGTCACCACGCCCATGGGGAACCCTCAAGGCCAGGGCAGCAACCTTGAGGCAGGGGGCGCACCCGCAGGACACCGCATGGGCGCCTGGGGCATGCCCGGAGGAGCGCAGAGGGGCCGTGTGTAAGCCCCTGAGGGCACGCGGTGGTGAAACCCGCGCACCCGGAGAGCATAGTGGGTGGTAGGAGCGCGCCCGCAGGAGCAGAGTGGGCGCAGAGCGCGCCCGCAGGGAGAACACGGTGCGGGGCGGCACCGTGGAGGGGGAAGTTCAACTGGGCGGCTGAAGGGAGCGTCTGGTTGATAAGCCGTGGAAAAACCGCGCCCCGTTTCGATGTGGGACGCGGAAAAATTCCCGGGAGGGAATCTGAGCCGCTCGATTGATCGCGCGGACGATCTAAGCCGCACATCTGATCCGCGGTGAGATCTCCAGATCACGGCCGTCCGATGTATTTCAAATTCCGCATCCAACGGCCCAGCGCTCGTCCTCTTCCCCGAGCTCGGCTGAGGCCTCCCCGCGCATTCCCACAGCCACCTTCAAACCAGGCGCCTCCCGAGTGACGTTTTTGAGATTCCGGCCACCTCTGAAGAAGCCGAAGACACCAATGAGTTCGTATGGATCTAACGAACACAACCGTGCATAAAAAAGGCATGCATGCAACAGATGGAGAATTTCGATGTTCGGACGAGGCAAGCAAAGCTGCCGAGGCCACATGGTTGGTGTTTTTGCATGGGATGAGCCTAAACCGAAGGCCGTGCATGCGTTATGAGTCGCATGCACGTAGAGGAAGAAAATAATAAAAGAACCCGCGTCAAACCGAGAATAAAAAACAAGATTTGGAAATATTTTTGAAGATCCGAAGATCTCGGGAGTTTGAAGTTATTTCACGCGGATAGAACCGCCTCTCCTCTGCCTATATAAATGAGGCCGAGCCCTCGAGAAGGTTTGCTGATGCGCTGAAAATTTGAAGAGAGTCCCGCGAGCACCCTGTGCTTTGCGAAGCTTTGAAGCCCCGCACATCCCACTTGCGCGGCTGTTGTTCTCGGTGCCACCCGAGGCCCGAAGGAGTTCCTTTCGCGCACCCCTTGCGCGAAAGAGGTGAAGGTAAGGAGTCCCCTGCGCGCTACCCTCTTGCGCGGAAGGAAGACCTTGTGGCCACAACACCTTGCGCGCCCGAGGCTTGTTCCCTCTCTGCCCGCACCATTGTGCGGCAGGAGGAAGACCCCGCGGGGGTTGCACTTGCGCGCCCCGCGGTAGGAAGAACTTGCGCGACTCCTGCACTAAACACCTACGCGGCAGTAGGAGAAGAAGAGGATATGACACACCTTGCGTGCCCTTGTGCATCTTGAAGACCTATGCGGCAGTGGTAGAAGAAGAATTGGCCGCACCCTCTTGCACGGCTTGCTTGAGGCAGTAGGGGTTCGGGTTGTGTGTGCAATTACAAGAAGGTGGCAGGGGGTGTGCACCAAAGAAGACCCGAGGCATATCCTTGTGTGGCTGTTGAAGACAAGTGAAGTCCGAGACCCTTTTGCTTGTGTGCCAAGTGAAGGAAGAGCACCGTGGGCAGTGTGTGTGCAAAAAGGAGAGAAAGGCCGTAGCCTTGTGAAAACAAAGGATACCACACCATTGTGTGTGTGTGCTAAAGTGAAGGAAGACCCGAGGCCATGTGTGTGCACAAAGAACAACACCAAGTGGTGTGTGCCAAGTGAAGTGGAAGACCACACTTTGTGTGTGTGTAAGAATTGAATAATCCGTAGTCATGGTTGTGCATTTGAACAAAGAAGAACACACTTTAAGTGTGTGCATTTGAAGAGGCCGAGGGCTGTGACCTTGTGTGTGCACACCTTGAAGAACAAACTAAAAGAACACTAAAGTGTGTGTGTGCAACAAGAAGAGGAGGAGGCCAACTCATGTGTGTGCTAAAGTGAAACAATTGTGTGCAAATTAAAGAAGTGGCCGAACCTAGGTGTGTGCACTAAAAAGTGTATACACATTAGAAGAAGAAGAAGAAGTTCCACACTAAAGTAAAACACACTTCTAAGTGTGTGAACAATTTGGATAAAGTGTGTGAAGGAGGAAGTTGGTGTGTGCTTAAAGATACTACACCCTTTGTGGGATTATTGCACCTAGAAGAAAGAAGAGGAGAGTGCATGCATGCATGCATGAACGTGCACACGTGAACAGAGCCAAATCAGTGGTGTGCATTTTAGTTGACCAAGACCAGGAGGTTCTTGAAGAATTTGAGAAGGCCATGCAGTCAGTGCATGAGGATGAAGAGTTGCCATGCACTCAGTGCATGAAGTGAAGTTGAGTTGAGACTGGACCAGACTGAAGTTAGAGATATCAGTTGTCTGAGTATTCAGTAATTGAGAAGACCTGATCAACTCAAGTGATCAGAGGTACAGAGCAAGGCCAGCAGCCTTTATCCCAGGCTGCTGAAGTTACTTGAAGAACTTAAAGTGAAGAAGAGCTACTCGTGCGACTCGAGGAGCCAAGAGAAGACCCTGTGGGACTCAGGGAGAAGAAGTCTTCAGTGGGATTCTGGAGCAGGCCAGTGGGACTCTGGTAACACTGTGGGACGCAGTATAAAGACCCTCCTGTGGGACTCAAGAGAGATATAGTGGGACT
This sequence comes from Viscum album, assembly GCA_963277665.1. Classification (NCBI taxonomy): domain Eukaryota; kingdom Viridiplantae; phylum Streptophyta; class Magnoliopsida; order Santalales; family Viscaceae; genus Viscum; species Viscum album. Next base: position 1,227,216,480 of record OY728159.1, read on the forward strand.
CTGTATCGACCATTGTAATACTAACCGATTATAATGGGAGAATCCATGCTGGGAGAGCATGGCAAGGATGTAGGCCTTTGGTGCCGAACCTTGTAAATCCTTGTGTCCTGTGCCTTTTCATTACTGCATTATCCGGGAAAGGTTGAGAGATACAAGAAGAGTGGATTGAGGCTTTAACCAGCCATAGAGGTTTAATTGATTAAGAATCAATTAGTAAAAAGTAATAAAGGATCACTGATTCACCCCCTCCCCCTCTCAGTGATTCACACTGATCTGGGCACGTCATTATCTTCCATGAAGAATAAAAAAAATTCTATAATAAAATTCCATGGAAAATATTTGAAAATAAAAAAATCATTATTTTTTAGAAAGATGATATTTAAAAAAATATTCAGTAGAATTTGGTAGTTATCCTAAAATAATAATCTCCAAGGGGAGAACACAAGGTGCTATAAGTGATTCAAAATAAGACACCATTAAAGAAATCACAATGAGGGGTGAATAAATGATATATAAAATGTTATTTTAGACTTAATAAATATCATGGAAATCTAAATTCTAAATGAGGGTTAGTTGATAGTAATGTTTTTATCCCATAATTGATTGATCATAGGATATTGGTGCACATTGATGTTGTTGCAATGTTTTTGGATCAATTGAATCAATATTAAATAAGGTAATGTAATCAAAAGGTGTGATTTTGAGAAGTCACTTTTTTTAGATTTAAAATGTTTCCATGGTTTTTAGGTGACACATAGGAGAATAGGTCCATTATTTCACTATTAAAATATCCATAGTCATTTCTCAAATGGATTTTAATTGATGATGTAATGGTGATGTAAATATCAGTATCTTATTGAATGAAGATGCTAAATGATGATGGTGGGATAGTGATGAGCCTTATAAAATAATGGTAAATCATTGGGAGCCTAGATTACATAACCATAACATGATTATAAATTTTTTTTAATCTTTTCAAGATAATCACTACTAGTTAGATTCTAAATAAATTTACTCAAAACGAGTTAACACAATATTATAGTATTTTAAAGGGAAATGGATTTTGGGATATTTTCTATTTATGATTCATAATAGAAAATATTTTTGTTATGTATATTAATTGGGCTAATTTAATACATAATGAATATTTTACATCGAATCATTTTTTATTGGGAATTTGTTATTTATATGTTAATGAAGAAAAATTATTTCTTATCATTTAAAATAAAAAAATAAAAGTATATTGTCGATGAAGAATAACTTACTTGATTACAATGGATGAAAAAATTACATGAGGATATTACATTTGATGTTAAATATAAAATTTAACAATTTTGAATAAATTATTTCTATCAAAATTTTAATAATCCATATCTATCCCTCAATTACAATACACATTGATATAAATTATAACATTATAAAGGAAATTTATGAACAATGATTACTGAATATTCAGAGAAGTAATCATTAAAACTATAAAAAAATGGGTAGATGTTTTTATTGACACAATGATAGATGTAATTATTCCATCATGATGATAAGGTGGTCATAGAAAGCTAATATAAAGGGGAGGGGACATGGATGGTTATTCATGGGGACTAAATTTGTGAAAATTTATCACTATGTTCATTTTGAAGTTTATATTGATCAAAAAAACTGTTTCAATTAATAACATTTATTATTAATCATATTCCTTACACAAATATTGTAACATGTCATATTATACTAAATAAATAGAATATCAATGGTGTAGTATATATTGTTAATATGTTTTACTATATATTGTTTTTGGGGATAATGAATCTTCTTGTAGATGAGTTGAATTGTTTTTAAAAACCCCACAACTTTATGTAAATAGAAAAAAAATCAACTTTTAGTATATTTAGATTTTGATTATTACAAAATGGTTGAGATACATCATAAGAGTATTGAGATTTAATTAATAACTAATACTATATAGTTTGAAAGTAGTTTAATAGATTCACAAGAGTTTTGTAAATATCATTGTGATAATATGGGTCATGATATACTATATTTCATGGGAGGAAAAATATTTTGAAAATTAATGTATAGATAATTCATGGTGGATGATACCACTCTTCAAAAAATATAAAGAAATTAAAATTATTAAATAAATGTGTCCCATAGTAAGGGGATTCACTAAAAATAGGCCCCTACAAATGTTGATGAAAGGATCTATGGATATTTTCTCTAGATTGTTCTATGGATGTTCATATCATATCATGTCTAGTCTTATAAAAGTGTAAATAATTGTTTCATCATAAAAAGTTATATTTTAGTTAATATATTAATACATATATTAAAAATAGATAATAACTAACCCAAATTATAGAAAGGGAAATCAAACTATATTATGTGTTGTTGTGTCATAAATATGAGAGGATGATATATGTTAATTTTATATGAAATGAAATTTTCAGCTGGAATTGAATCATTTGTAATGATGGGTTTTTCAATTATGAGTTCCATTTATTTTTGTGTATTGTGATGAGTTTCTTCAATGAATCTCAATAGTAATTAACATTTAACTATTGAGTTTCAGAACTTATTTTTAGGATACCTTTATTAGAAGATAATCTTCTATGAGGTTTTAGGTGAAAAAACATTTCATTATGTGATATTATTTCTCATTATAAAATAGAGTTGAGTAAGAAGAATATCTAACATTCAATGTTAATATTTTTCTTATATTTTATATGCCTTTATTATATAAAATTTATTTTCATTTAATGATCAATTTTGATTTATTATTTTAAGGATAATGAATCTTATATAATGAAATATTTAAGGGGAAATATAGAGACTCTATTAATATGAAACAAATATCAATAAATCAATTATTTTTATGGATGTTAAATCAAATATATATCGTGTTATTTGGAATTACATATCATTGTTGAATAAAATTCATAGATGTAAGGGTTATCTAGGAGATTATATCTCCAAAAGATCAATGAGTTCTATCAGATTCATGACATAAGAGTTGATATATAAACTATCATTACTGTTATAACATTATTTATTTTTTAAGATCAAGCTAGTTCTATGTAGAGGATCAATAATCTATTATAGTTATTAATAGTTTCCTAGTATCTACAATTGGGAGGGTTATAAACCTACAATACATCTATAAAACTATAAATTGTAATAAAATAATTATCACAGTTAATAAATTTTTAAATTGACCCAACACAATTATATAGTCATTAGACATATCCTTTAGATAATCTAAGATCCATACATCCGAATATAATTCTAAAAATTTATTCTTTATACACTGGCTTGTTACTAAAAAAACCAATTTTAACAATATAAAATTTTAAAATACAAAATCCCACATTTCATAACTTATATATCAATGAACAAATAATTATAGTATTTAAAAATTAGAAAAATCACATTCTAAAAAAAAACTCATTCATTTCTCATCATTCAAAATTTTATTCAATTATACTATGATTTTTTTATACTATAAGAGGAATTTAACAACCACCACCCCAAATTCAAAAGCATGATACCCTTAATGACATTTCATACATAAAATAATTATTCATGACCATAGAAAATGGAAACATAATAAATTGTGATCATAGATAAATATTCGTTGTAATAATTTGAGATATCAATTTATGTTCAGATATAATAATATGTTACAATTTAATATATGAGATAATAATCAATGAGAATGAGTCCTTCATATGATAATTCCAAAAAAATGAAAACATATATTATATAACATGATTCATGGAATTAATTATTAATATAATGTAAAATTAATTTTATTCTATAGTCATGGACCATTTGAAATCAGTCCTATTTTCATGAACCAATTCGGAATACGATCTAACCTGATCTGAGAGAAGGACTGAAGGATGTTCCAAATCTACACTGGCTGGATTCTACTGTTGAGAATCAAAATAATTCATATAGGAACAATTTATCCCACTAAAAAAATGGTGAACACAAAATAATTAAAAACCAAATAGCAATGAATATTACATCATATTCAGATAAATTTTTTTAACATAATAGTAATTGAGTACACAAATAAACTCGAACGGTGCCACATGAATTCCACAAGACTTCATTATAGCCACAAAATGAATGATGAATAGTCTACAATATAAAACTGAACAAGAAACCTAAATCATCCCAACATATATGGTCTATCAATGTCGAGGGGCACAAGACGGGTGTGAGTGCACAAAAACTCATTAGGTAATACCCATATAATCGCTGAACATATATTAACAAAACAATCCACAAAAACTAGTATTAAATTCATACATAAAATAGTATATTAAAATTTTTCATAATCCAAAAACTACATTCCATAAATTAGGTTTTTAAAAACCATGTAGACAACATTTCTTCAAAAAATGGTTCTATTGTCACGACCCGTCCTCAGGGACCGTGCCGTGACTACCCGAAACCCGCCTTCCATAGGCCAGGGGCTGGCGACCAGCACCCAAGGCATAAATCCCGATAAAAATGGAAGAAAATCCATTTATGAATTAAACAAACACCATAGAGTAAGCAAGCTGAAGTAAACACTAAGTAAACTTGGTACAACTGTTTGTACTGGAATGTAAATGGGTCAGAATACAAACCCAACTGAAGTAAAGTACAACTGAAAAGAATGTACATCAACTGAAAAGTAAATCAGCAACACCAAGCCATCCACTGGAAATCCCACCTGATGGGTGGGTACAGATAGCCTCCTCAGCTCCTCGGGTCCAGCCGTCCGCTCCATGTTCGTCTCGTCCAGTGGTCCACCTACAGGTACTGACATGCTCCACAAGCCTCAACCATGATCAGCGTTGTCTATCTTCTACATCCAACGCAACGTAGTGCGGGCATAGGCCATGCGGGGGTGAGTATACGCTACTCAGTAGGGACCCCGAGACCTCGAAGGACTTCCAGAATAAAAAAGGATAATCCAGAAAGGAAAGATACAATCATGAAGTAACAACCAACACTACATAGTTATATGCCCATACATACACCTAAGTCATCAATTTCAGTTCGGCTCCAACATCTGAGACCAAGTTCGGTCTAGTCCACACCAGATAGCATATCCAATCCACATAGGATAACACAACCCAATCCACTTAGGATAGCAAGTCAATCATATCAAAGATAATAATTGAAAGTCAAGACTCATCTCACATAGATATACTTCTTTGTAAGACAATAGAGATGATCAGATGTAGCCACCGATTCATCTAAGCTATTGGACCCACATAGGATACAAGACCAGCTAAGTTGTCGGACTCACAAAGGATACAAGACCAGCTACTCTGCCGGACCCACATAGGATACAAGTACAGAGTCAAACACTGTCGGACCCACATAGGATATAGGAATAGTAGTACTGCCAGACCTACATAGGAAACAAGAACAGAAGTCATCATCGTCGAACTCACGAAGGATTTCAGTATGATCATCATCGCTGCCAAAGCCATGGAGGATTTCAGTGCAGTCGTCGTCGCTGCCGAACCCACGAAGGATTTCAGTGCATTCGTTATCGTCGTCGCAGTCGCAGCTAGCTCTAGGGTTCCCGCACATAGCATGCTCGATTCCGGGAGGGTCCTCTCTACGAGCCAATGGGGTCGATACATAAACTGAAACATATTCTGGAGTTTATGTATCCAAAAGTTCCGTCTCGAAAAAAGGAACTCAACGTGATAGACGGCGTGTCAATCAGATGACCGATCTGAGAGTTATTGGCTTTTTCGTTCCAGAGGCCCGGTTGGTTTTGAAGTCATAACCAACCCTACTGCACACCAATTGTGTCCAAACCTTGAGATGAGTAAGCCAAAAGGTTAGTCTCACTAAGAATAATCCAACAAAGTTGACGATACGTCAATCGGACGTTCGAAGCTCAAGTTATAGACATTTCCGCTCCGAGGGCCCGGTTGGTTTCGTGTTCGAACCGACCCATCCACACACAAAGTTCTCCGAAACATTGATTGTAATATATCGAAACGGCCATCTCGATCCAAGGATCGCATCGCAACTGACGGTGCGTCGATTGGAGGTTTGTAGCCCATGTTACGAGTGTTTTAATGAACCTGTTTGTTTTTAGGGGGTTCTGGGCCTGGGCCGACCCGGCCCGAGACCCCCTGGGTCGGCCCGAACCAGGTCGACCTGACCTGGGTCTGGGTCCGGCCCACTACGGCGCGGCCCAGACCTGCCAGCACGGCCCGGCCCAGCCAGCGTGGCTTGGCCCGGCGCAGGGGTCCGGCGCGGCCCGGCCGGTTCGGTCCGGTCCGGGCACCCACAGGCTGAGCGGACGTGGAAGGGGGGAGCGGCCACCCCTTCGAACCGAATGGCGGACCCACGGGGGGTCCACCCTGCTGCGTTCACCGGGGGTTCAAACCCCCGGTTTTCCGAATTTGGCTATCCGTAACGGCCAGCCAGTGCACCACGCAGAATCGGTTGGTCCCACCCTCCATGCGCCGACGACCGGCGGTTCCGGCCATCGCTCCCTACTCCGCCGTGGCTCAAGGTCGCGGCGCGACGGCGCCGCGCCCCTCTTCCACGGCCTGCCCCGGCCGCGGCCACCCTCATTTTTCTGGCGGCGGGCGACGGGGCCGCGTCCCTCCGCCACGGCCTGACTCCGGACGCGGCTTCTTTCAGCCTCCACGGCACGACGCGACGACTCCACGCTTCTTCGCCGCCTCCCTCCTTGTTTCCGCGCGGTGTCGTTGCACCGCGCCGCCTTCATTGGAGTCACAATGAGTAAAAAACAAAGGGGGGAGGAGGGTCAGCCATGTTCATGCGGTTCGGACCCCTCCCGTTAATTTGATATCAAGCGGCTAAAGGATTTGATGTTGCATGGAATAGAATATTCATGAACAAATTCAAACCCCTACCTCGATGAAGTCATCGAATGAGGATCGTCGCAGGAAAAAAGACATTGCGGAAGATGGTGTCGTGGAATGAGGCTCTGTAAGCGTCATCAGTGTTCGCCAGATGAAGGATGCGGTGCATCTTCATTCTCCGAAGAAGGCATCTCTCACTGGCTACAGAGAGGAGAGGAGACGATACGATGATCTCCCCTTGCGGTGACAGAGTTCTTCATCGTAGACTCTGCGTTCTTCACGAAGAAGATGAAGTTCTTCAAGGCTCGTGTATTTTTTACACAATCCTTCTCGCACTAGAATTCAACAATAATAAAATAAGGCTTCCCTTATTTTATTACTCAAGCCAACCTTTTCAAAATTCAAAATTAATTCACCCAATTAATTAACGTGCGTTGTAAAATTAAAGAAGAATTTTATTGGCATGAAAATTAATGTGGAGGAGATACAAAATAATTGCTAGAGGGAAGAAATAAATGGGGTGTTTAATGGGGTGTTAGGAATTTTAAGGAGATGGGGGCTCGTGTGGACCCCACCCCAACTTCCTAACATCTTCCCCACCCCCCCATAACACTTAAACCACCAGTAAAGAAATAAAAATAAAATTGTAAAACAATTTTTATTTTCATTCCTCACATTTTTAACATCTCATCCCGAGCAACGCAACCCAGAAAAAGGTGCCCTTAAGCAAATATCGGCGATGTGGTTTCATCGGTGCCCTCAGATTTTGATTCTGAGCACCGGTTTAGAAGTTAGAAAACCCCGCTCGTTTGTTCACTGAACGTACCCAAGATAAACTTCAGAAATTGATTTCGGGCACACCGGGCCTCGGAATCAGGTGCTGTTAGAAACTACGTACATGTAAAATCCCAAAAAAATTAGAAAAAGATTTCCTTGAAATTTATGGGTCTTTACATTTCTCCCACCTCAGGGCTTTACGTCCCCATAAATATACATCGCAAACTAGGGGAACAAATGAGGGTACTGGGCACGCATCTGAGCCTCCTGCTCCCAAGTGCTATCCTGGAGGTTCTCGTGCTGCCACCTGATGCGCACTAGAGGAATCGACCACCCATATAGGACCCGCTCCTATCGATCCTCGATCTCTACCGGGACATCCACAAAAGTCGCCCCGTCATCAATGCCCAGCACCACACGGTCGATGATATGCGCCTGTTCGTGCACGTATCTCCTCAACTGAGATATGTGGATGACATCGTGCACCCCGTGCAACTGAGGTGGTAGAGCCAGGTGATAAGCCACCTCGCCTATCCTGCTGAGAACCTAGAATGGTCAGATGAAGCACGAAGATAACTTGCCGCCCCGGCCAAATCTCCTTAATCCACATCGAGGTGAGACCCGTAAGAAGACATGTTCTCTATCCTCGAACTCTAGTGGTCTCCACCTCATGTCAGCATAAGACTTTTGTCGGCTCTAAGCTGTCCTCATCCGCTCCTGGATGACCAGAACCTTCTCTGTCGTGGCCTGGACCATCTTTAGTCCCACAAGTTCTGACTCCCCAGGGTCTGTCTAGCATAGAGGTGATCTGGAAGGTCGGCTGTACAGTGCCTTGTATGGTTCCATCCTGATGGTGGTGTGGTAGAAGTTTTTGTACGCAAACTCCACCAAGGGTAGGTGATCCTCCAAGCTGCGACCAAAGTCGAGGAAACATGCACGGATCATGTCCTCAAGAGTCTGAATGGTTTTCTCCGTCTTACCATCCGTTTGAGGGTGAAAGTCGGTGCTTAGACATAACTACGTCCCGAATGACTCCTGCAACCCCTTCCAAATCCGGGAAGTAAAGGAAGAATCTCGATCGGAGGCGATAGATGATGGCATACCATGAAGCCGTACAATCTCCTGAACGTAGAGACGTCCCAAGCCCTCCACTGAGCCCTGCTCTATGATGGGTAAAAAGTGGGCCGACTTGGTGAGTTGGTCGCCAATCACCCAAATGTAGTCGTGACCTCTAGAAGTATGTGGAAGTCCAGTTAGGAAATCCATAGATATGTCGTCCCACTTCCACTCTGGGACCTCCAAGGGCTGTACCAAGCCTGTTGATACCTGGAGCTCCACCTTCACCTGCTGGAAGGTGAGGCATTGAGAAACAAACTCTTCCACAACCTTCTTCATACCCGGCCACCAGTGCTGCCGTCTGAGATCCCGGACTTCTTCACCACTCTTGGATGTACCGCTAAAGGGGAAGTGTGGAACTCTATCAGAACCTCCTCCTGTAAAGAAGCTGGTACCATGGTACGTCCTCTAAAAAGGACGACGTGCTCTCCTACCATAGAAAAACCATCAGGTTCCTGTCCTGTGGAAATTTATGCTCGTCGTGTCTCACAGTCAGCGTCCCCATCATGTGCCTCTCTGACCCACTGCAATATTGGAGGAGTGACTGTGTCTGACTTAAGAAAGGCTGCTCTATCTCTATCCACAAAGGATATCTGCAAAGTGGCTAGCTTTTCTATCGCCTCTCCAAGTAGCTGATTTCCCGTCCTTCTGCTGAGAGCAACGACTACTATGTTCCCCTTTCAAGGAGTATAGACTATCTCAAAGTCATAGTCCTGGAGGAACTCGAGCCATCGCCGCGGTCTCAGGTTCAGGTCCTTCTACGAGAAGATGTACCTGAGACTCTGGTGGTCAGATTATACTATAAAGCGCTCTCCCATCAGATAGTGCTGCCACATCTTCAAAGCAAAGACCACTACTGCTAACTCCAGGTCATGGGTAGCATAGTTCTGCTCATGCTACATCCACTGTCGTGATCCATAGGCGATCACTGCCCGCTCCTGCATCAGGACACAACTGATTCCGGTCCCTGATGCATCGTAGTAGACTACGTACCCTACTCCCTCCTCCGGTAGTCTCAAGATAGATGCGCTGTCCAATCTCTGTCTTAGCTCCTGGAAGCTCTGCTGACATCTATATGACCACAGGAAAGGTTTCCCATTCTTCTTTAAAGATGAAAGTGGTGCCGAAACTCTGGAGAAGTCCGGAATGAACCTCTGGTAGATTCCAGCCAAACCTAGGAAACTCCGCACCTCCATCACACTCTTGGGTGGATCCCAAGCTAGAACTGCCTCGATCATCGCAGGATCCACCGAAACTCCTGCCTCAGAGATAAAGTGTCCCATGAATTGGACTTCACTTAACCAGAACTAACACTTCGATATATTACCATAAAACTGGTGCTCTCGGAGTGTGTCCAGTTCAACCTGCAAGTGGTAGGCGTGCTCCTCCTTAGTGGTCGAGTATATCAATTTGTCTTCGAGGAAGACTATGACAAAACGATCGAGGTAAGGCTGAAAGATCCTGTTCATGAGGCTCATGAACACTGCTGGAGAGTTGGATATGCCGAAAGGAATAACCAAGAACTCATAGTGGCCATACTGACATCTGAAGGTCATCTTCTGCACGTCCTCATCTCGAACTCTGAGCTGATGATTTCCTGAACTGAGGTCTATCTTCTTAAACCACCATGCTCCCTTGATCTGATCGAAGAGGTCATCAATCCTCGGTAGCAGATACTTGTTCCTCATGGTTACCTGGTTCATGCGTCGATAATCGAAACACAGTCCCAAGCTCCCATCCGCCTTCTTGGTGAACAAAATCGGGGAAGCCCGGGGTGAAACACTGGGTCGGATGAATCCCTTGCCCTGCAAGTCCTCCAACTGTATCTGTAACTCTAAAAGCTCAGTGAGATCCATCTGATATGATGGAGTGGATATCGGGGCTATCCCGGGGTACAGGTCAACATAAATGTCTACCTATTTGCGAGGAGGTAGTCCTGGAACGTCGTCAGGAAAAACGTCCGCATACTGATCCACCACTAGAGGAAAACCCGGACTCCGCAAGTCAACTTCTCCTAGGATGAGGCTAGACAACTGATGAGTGATCGACTATCCTCTCCTCTTCATGAGTCCATCCTGCACTGCAAAGGCTCCCTTCTCGCCGGTGAAGGTGAACCTTCTCCCGTCGATGTGGACACACCGCACTTTGCGACTAATACAGTCGATATGAGCATGGACTTTAGATAACCAATCCATTCCCAAGATGACTTCGTAAGGCCCCGACGCCACTACAAGAAGATCCCAGCCGAATCTCTCACCTCCTAGAGTAAGCTCACACTGCCGGCACCAGTGCATAATCATCGAGTCTACTCCCGTAGGAGTCTCTAGCCGTAAGGATCGAGCCAACGACTCTGTCGGAATCTCCGAGCTCCGAACAAGGGCATCAACAATGAAAGAATGACTGGATCATGTGTCTATAATAACATCCGAAAGGGTGGAGTAGACACAGATAGTACCTCAAATCATCTCTGGTGCACCGTGGTCAGAGGCCTATGCTTCCTGATGCTGGGCCTACCTATGCCTGCCAGCTCCCTGTGGTCGGGGTGGACCACCTAGTGATGGTGGTGGTAAAGCCTCAAAGCATCTCCCACCACCTGCTGCTCAGCCAGCTCCTCTACCTCATCCACCTGCTCCCTGCAGACCACCATGGTCGACCCTCTGCCTCTGCCTGGGTGGTCCCTCAACTGTCTGCTGCTCCTCTGCATAGCGGGTCGGGCAGTCACGAGCCATGTGGCCCTGCCCGCCGCATGCGTAGCACTGTCTGCTCCTTGGAAGGTTGGCTCAGCACCGTGTGCCCCATACATCTGAGCTAGTGTCCTGAGGTCGTCCGCCTGCTGGTCTGGTCCTCCTGGACCCCTGTGACGTCCATCTACTGCAAGCTACAGAAGACTCTGCTACATGTCGCCCTGCGGTAGGTCTCACTGCTGGTGTCAGCTTAGCAAGAAAGATCTCTATGAGATAGGCTCACTCCAGTACACTTGCCTGCGTCAGAATGCTAAGGGAGATCATCTATGCCCTGATATCATTCCTCAATCCTTCATTGATGGTCCGAACCTGGAATAATGGGTCTCGTACCATGTCCGTCGAATAGCGTGAGAGATCGGTAAATCTCGACTAGTACTGGGCTACCGTCATGCTGCCCTACCGCAGCTGTAGTAGCTTCTGAATGCACACCACACGTAGGGTGGCTGGGGCGAACGCTGAGAAGAAGATGCCCTCAAATTCCATACAGAGGAGAGATTCCTCATCGTGAACCTGGAGCATTAGGCTCCACCATATGCCTGCCGCCGCGTGATGGAGTCTCACTGCAAGGATCTCCATGAGGTCAGCCAGTGTCCCCATTAACCTCAAAAACTCGAACTATAGACTCCATCCAATCCTCGGCTGCCTGAGGGTCCTTCTCCCCATGGAACCTGGGCGGTCTATGATGCTGAAACTCGTGTAGTGCACTATGGCGACGTGCACTCTCAACGGATGGGGCTAGGGGCATCAGTGGCTCGACAGGTAGAGGTATCGTCGGTGCCTCCGCTATAAAAGGGCCCTGTACCGAGGCCTCATTGCTCGGTGGGCTATCGTCTCGCAAAAAGCTCTGAACCCTAGCTGGCTACCATCATGGGGCCATCCTGAAAAGAAACAGGTGTGCCACTGTCAATACAATATACTTGGTGATCTGACACAATGTAATCACAAAGAAAACTTTTGAAACACACATGCAATTAATTTTTTCATGCACTGAGTCAGAAATCAGTAGTTAGGGTCCTGGTGTATGGATATGTCGGCTGCTGCACCAACACTGGACTCCCTAGACTAATAACCACACTCAATACCCTTAACACTATTTTTTCACACATAAGAAATATCAGAGTCCTGAGTTCTGCGGTAGATCCAAACTCCTCTGATACCAATCTGTCACGACCCATCCTCAGGGCTCGTGCCGTGACTACCCCATGCACGCCTTCCATAGGCCAGGGGCTAGAGACTAGCACCCAAGGCGTAAATCAGGATAAAAAAGTAAGGTATTACCTTTATGAATTAAACAAACACCACATAGTAAGTAAGCTGAAGTAAACACTAAGTAAACTGGTTACAACTGTAAGTGATGGAGAGTAAATGGGCTAGAATAAAAACCCAACTGAAGTAAATTACAACTTAAAAGAAAGTACAACAACTGAAAAGTAAAGAAGAAACGTCGAGCCTTCCACTAGAAATCCCACCTGAAGGGTGGGTATAGATAGCCTCCTCAGCTCCTCGGGTCTAGCCGTCCGCTCCGTGTACGTCCCGCCCAGTGGTCCACCTCCAGGTACCAACTTGCTCCACAAGCCTCAAACACGATCAGTGCTGTCCGTTGTTTACATCCAACACAACATAGTGCAGGCATAGCCCGCGCAGGGGTGAGTATACGCTACTCAGTAGGGACCCCAAGACCCTAAAGGTATCCCAGAATACACAAAGGATAATCTAAAAAGAAAATATACAATCACGAAGTAACAACCAACACTACTTAGGTATATGTCTACAAATTTCATTATCACATGATATAAATTTTATTCTTCCATATTTTTTCACATGTACAATGCCTTTTTATTTCACAATGGTATGCCTTCTCACCCTTGTGATAGGCCTTATTCTTATATTTATTCCCTTAATGAGCTCTGTAGATCATCCCTTATGTTCATGTATTCCCCTGGTTATCCAATGAATATTTATGAGCTCAGTGGAAATTATGAGATAAATATTTATTTTAAATAAAGTAAACTCTAATTTTGTTCTCATTATTCTTAATTATGTACCCAATCTTCCAAAAACTATAGATTTTATGATCCATTGAATGTAAATGATTGCTAATTATGTTTAGTATCATGTGATAATATTTTTAAAAGTATTTGGTTATTATTGTTTCGATAAAGGAATATTATATTTTTTGTGGGGATTAGCATTACAAAAAATATGTAAGAACCAATGGTATAATTCTATAATCACAGATATCCTAGTTTAAAAAATAGGGAATCACATGTTTTATATATTTTTCATTTAAATTTTTATCATTAAATGATCAAATTTCCTTTTTATATAATAAGATAATTAATTAATCCTCCATAATTTATATTTATTTTTCTTATTTGATAAATCAAAATAAATGAACATGATCTAAATATCAATTTTTATAGGAAATTTTATGATATTCCTAATGAAATGAAACACCTGATGGGAAAATCCATTCAAATTGGGGTTACAATATGAACATAACTAGCTAATGTTTCGAATAATAACAAGAATCATGTTGAAATACCACTTTCTACGTATGTGGGTAAGGTTTTTGTTGAATCATTTATCATATAAATTCCTCCCATCCTTAGTGGATGATCTGAGACCATCATTGTGTAATGATGTATTAACTAAATAGAGAAGATATTCTCTATCCTGTAGTGATAAAAAGACGACAAAGTTGAGATGGTGATCTATCATTTTTTGGGAAGTTTAGAAGTGGTGGTGAATTACAAGGAACATGAATACTAAGGTAAAAATCAATTCAAGGGAATGATATTATCTAAAAAAATTTATTTTCTGTACTTATTTTACTCAAAACCACCTTTTTAAAATGGAAAAGAAGTTCCTCAGACTAATGAAAATGGAAGATGATTTTATCTAGGCATATGAGGACAACTTTACATGGCCTCCATGATATTCCTTAGTAGTTATCATGAACAATGAATAAATGGTTCATAACTTATTTAGGGGAATAAAGACGAGAATATGAAAATCCTTGGAGATTCAAGCCTTCTAGAGCTATGAGAAGAATGCTAAATTTTCTCTTAGTGTTGAAATGGGCATTGGAGATTCTGAACAGTCTCATGGTCTTGGAGATAAAAATTGATAATATAGTTTAATATGGGATGAATAATATCTAAATCAAATGGTGGAATGAAAACCGAACATCCCATGTGTCATATGAGTTGGAATAATTATCCAACAAACATCATAGGGAGAACAAAGAGATGCATCATATGTGATAGAGAGGGCATATGGATAATATCTAATGAATGGATGTGATGAATCCAAAAAATTTGGATGATGACTGGATGGTTTAGATCAACCAAAAACAAGTATTGTTGTGTTTTATATTCAAAAAATATGGTCATTATGCGATCCATTTCTTTTTTACAATGGTTGTTAGAGGAAATCATCAATAACAACCTCTAAGGCAACAATAATGTGGATATGCTATTACTACTACTGAGGTGGAACTAGAAAATGATGTGTTAAAAGGCACACTGGTTATTCAATTCTGAATAGGGAAAAACTATTTAATCCTAGTTAATCACATTCTTTCACATCATGTATTTATAGAAAACTATTTAAATAAAAAACAAAAAATATGGAGTTTTAGTTATCTAATAGAATAAAAAATGGGAAAATTATTGCATAAAAATGATAAAAAACATCCATAGATACTTTTGTGAAAAAAATTCCATAAAATATTCCCTTACTTATTTTTGTGGTTTCTGATGCTTATTGTGCAATTATTGGATATCATTGTACAAATCAAACCTCAATTTTCAGGAAAGGGAAATCACTCTTCATATACCAAATCATCCTCAAATTTAGAAAAATTGTATGAAGATCGATGATTCTCCTCTAGAATCATTATATCATTTATAGATATTCATTCATGTTGAGTAAGAATATATTTCTAAAATGATTGAGACTGATTAGATGATTATTATTGAAAACATACAAACAATGAATGTCTACACTGATGTGTTCACTATGCAATAGACTAGTCTTCCATCTGACCAATAGGTTGAGTTCTCAATTTAACATATTACATACACACTGCCTATAAATAATACACCTTATAGAATGCACACAATTTAGTTGGATGAAATAATGATGCAATTAGAGTAGAATATGTGCAAGGGTTTTATACACTCGATTACATCATCATGGGGTGAACTAGTCCACTTCATAAAAAACAAGTATTAATAAATTCACCTATCTATTTATTGAAATGAACTCATCCATTTCATGATAATGAAAATTTATCCCTTTCCATGGATTAAGGAATTCATCTTTCTACTATGTGGTTCCATTTATTACTCTAATGTGGACCACCATTCAGGATATATCCAATTAATGTTGAAGTATGACAATATTCCCAAGACTGATTTTTGAATAAGGTATGGACACTAAGAGTTCATATTGATTCACTTTAGATTCACTAATTATCTATAAATATTCATTGAAATAATGAATTTAGTCTTTATATATTCCCTCTACAAATTTGTGGTACTATTTATCAATGATATTCTGATATAATAATCATTAAAGGAGGAGCATTATAATCATTTGCATATTTTTAAAAATACATTTTCATGGGATTAAAATTAATGAAAATAAAATTAAATATGAGATTGGTATGACGTATCATTCTTGGAGAATGTAGACACTTGAAAATGGACATTTGTTGACCCTTATAAGAGAAAAGGAATTGAGGGATGATCCAGACCAACATCCATATTAGAGACCCATAGTTTTCATCTCCTATTTGTGTAATACCTATGATTGGTGATGTATTTTTCATGATAATATAACAAAATAATAATTTTATACTAGAAAAGGGAAATGAGTGTCTTGACACTGAAATTTTATATAGATTTAAACGTCTCAAATGAGGCTTATCACGACACTACTACTAATTCTACTAATAATGGGGGAACACATTATTGTGTAATAGATTCATCAAAAGTGGGTATTAAAATGCTTATTGGTTCAGAATAATATTGTGATAGAATAATACTCATAGAAGTTGATGATCCATGATCAAAACTACCTGATACGTGATCTTGAGATGGCTATTTGTATCCTCGTGCTGAAAATATAGAGGCATTATATCTATGTGGAAAAGTGTGTGATATATACTGCTCATAAGATCCTAAAATGTATAATAATATAAAGTGAGTTTAATATGATCCAGTGATTATGGTTTAATATCATCATGGATTTTGATAGATGATTCCACTACTATACTAGTGAAGAAAATAAAGTGGAAGATGATCTATGTAGAAAGGATCATAAAACACTATCAATAATTATACTTCAAAAGGATCCAATCTCCAAAAAACATTAAATTATAGAAATGTGGATTATTAAAGAAGGATCATCCTCATTAATTTCTTTAATAATTTATCAAACAAATCCTCATGAAAAAAATAAAGGGTTTTGGAACAAATGACGTGTAAATTTTGAAAGGATTGTAAGCTATCAAAAATGGAAATCATCATAGTTTGAGACTGATGTGGAATCATATGTGAGATTTGGGTCATGAATATGTGTAATATCTAATCTATATATAAATAAAGTGATAGTGAATGATGAAAATAGATTAACATTCTATAATCAACAAGGAATCAAAAAGATGTATCTAGATCTCCAAGAGAAATATTGGTGGGACAATATTAAGAAGGAGATCACTATATATACATCAACATTCCTGGTATGTCAGCAAGAGAAGGATGATAAGAAAAAGTGAAAGGGTATTATGCAAAAATTACCCATACCAATAGAAAAATGGGAAAACACCAGTATAGACATTATCATAGGACTTTTTAAGCATCAAAATTAAATAATAAGTTATGGGTTTTTGAAATTGATTTACAAATAAATACCAAATTACGAGAAATATAGAGGAATTATCACTCAATAAATAATCATATATATATATATATATGTTAGAGAAGTTGTGAGGTTAAAACAAGAACCACTATTGATTATATTTTATCACGATCTGAGATTCACATCCATATTTAGTAAAATTAACCAACATGTTATAAACACTGAGTAGATAATTAGTATATAGTATCATCATAAAACCTATGTTAAATATAAGAAGACTCTTTCAACACTATAATAAAAGATTAGAGAATGTTCAATGGGTTTCAATAGAGGATGTTTCATGACATGACTCGACAGGGTTTGGGCTGCAGATCCTCAATCCATGCTCCAAAAGGCCATGTGATATTTACTAGTACTGAGTAAGAATATCACACGTATGGGAGGAATTATCCTAATCTTCCTAAACTCACACACCCAAAAACACCTTGACACAATATTGCAGACATATAATATGTAGTTAACAATAAAGGATGCATACAATAACCCAAACCATTGTATAATGTAATTAATCAAATCCTTAAATTGAATACACAGACCCATTAAAAGAAAATTGTAAAATCATCCATCATACTCATTAAGAGGGGATTCCTATCAAATGAAACTTATGGAATGATCCTTGGAGCTAACTTGTTAAACACATTGGTTGTTATATCTCACTCGCCTCTTCCTACTTCGGGTCCCCCATCGACTCTTTCAAAAGGTATGTGGTGTTCACAAAACACAACATGTGTGGGAAAATCATATTTGGGGTGAGTATAGGGATACTCAGTAGGGGCCCCCAAAACCTAAAATAAATTAGAGAAACTAAAAAGACGAAAATATACTCTACATAGATATAGGGATCCCATTTGATAGGGGAACTCCATCTCAAAACATGAATGTCAATACATGACTAGTCATCTCAGTCCACAAGGGTGTGAACAACGAAACGTGAAAACATTATAAGAACACCCAAAAAAAATTAGATATACTCACATCATACTCAATATATCATGTGGGTCTGACATCATATCCTATAATATGATTTTAATCTCAAGGCTCTAAATCTATCCCAAAAGGAACACCCACCACGAGCTCAACTCTCCCAAATAGAACACATCCAAGTGATACACTCCTTCTAAAAAACTCACTAAGCCATATTCTAGAGGCCAAAACTAAAGGTCCTAAAATTGCAACATTGTCGCTATTAGAAGATAAAGAAACCAAATTAGAGAGGAAAACCCCATACCACTGAACATAGTTGAGGGAGAACTGGTCTAGACAATGGAACACATGTATCCATTCTATTGAGAGAGAAGGGAGGGACCCCCACATCACCACTTCCGTACTGTCTAGGTAGTACTACCTCCTAAACCATCCCAAAAAAACGTTTTTCACTACTGTGTGGAGTTGACCGCACCAAAATTCGTCGAGGGACTATTTAATTTTAACTAGGTATCTGATGTAACTAATAAAGGGTAATGCTCATTGAACTATACTCATTAGAAAAGGATGAACAACTCCAATGTTGGACCCTCTTCCTGATGCAAATCAGATAGAGGGTGTGATACTCCATATATGAGGACTCCCACCATGGAATGATAGGGTCACTACTGAAAATAAGGCCATTAGCGACTGCCATTGGCGGTCGCTAAAGGCCTATAGCGGCCGCTCAGCGACCGCCAGTGCCAGTCGCTGTTGCCTCGTCGCTAGAGGCTTTTAGCGACCGCCAATGGCGGTCGCTATAGAAGGCCGGCGGATCGGCCTTCAGCGACTGCTTGGCGGTCGCTGAAGCCCCCTACCGGGCACCCTATAGCGACCGCCTATGGCGGTCTCTATTCTAAAAAAAATTTAAATTTTTTTTAATGAATTGAATATATAAATATAAATATATATAAATATATATATATATTCATATATATACTATTAAATACAATATTTTAAATATATATATATATAATATATTTTAAATGTTTTAATATATATTTAATATATATATAATATCAAATCATTGTGCTATAATAATTTAAAAACTTCGATTCAAGAAATAATCTCATTTCAGGTCTTTCGGAGCACGTTTGCTCCGAATGGGACCGCCGCACGCCGTTTTGGTGTTTTATGGCGCCAGAAACGCGTTTCCGGCCGCCGTGGTCACATGGCACCTCCGAATGAGGTGCCGTCTGGCCGACTATTTCACAATTCACGCCCCGGATGTTGTCGTACGGTTTCGTGGCATTCGGAGGTCGTTCGGGTGGTTTTGACCCCCCAACGCGCCATTTCAGCGCGCGCCGCGCTGCTGAAAACGACACAATCGGACGTGCCGCACGCACCGCACGTCCGATGGACGTGAGGCCTCCTCCTACATATCAGGAATAATATTTCTATCGTTCCCGTGCGGTTTCAGGTCGTTCGGAGCACGTTTACTCCGAATTGGACCGTCGCACGCCGTTTTGGTGTTTTAGGGCGCCGGAAACGCGTTTCCGGCCGCCACGGTCAAACAGCACCTCCGAATGAGTTTCCGTCTAGCCGAACATTTCAAAATTCACGCCCCGGATGTTGTCGTACGGTTTCGTGGCATTCGGAGGTCGTTCGGGTGGTTTTGACCCCCCAACAAGCCATTTTAGCGCGCGTCGGGCTGCTGAAAAGGACACAATCGGACGTGCCACACGCACCGCACGTCTGATAGACGTGCTGGTTCCTCCTGCATCTCAGGAATAATATTTCTATCGTTCTCGTGTGGTTTCAGGTCTTTCGGAGCACGTTTGCTCCGAATGGGACCGTCACATGCTGTTTTGGTGTTTAATGGCGCCGGAAACGCGTTTCCAGCCGCCGCGGTCACACGGCACCTCCGAATGAGGTGCCGTCTGGCCGACCATTTCACAATTCATGCCCCGGATGTTGTCGTACGGTTTCGTGGCATTCGGAGGTCGTTCGGGTGGTTTTGACCCCCCAACGCGCCATTTCAACGCGCGCCGCGCTGCTGAAAAGGACACAATCAGACGTGCCGCACGCACCGCACGTCCGATAGACGTGCGGCCTCCTCCTGCATCTCAGGAATAATATTTCTATCATTCCCGTGCGGTTTCAGGTCGTTCGGAGCACGTTTGCTCCGAATGGGACCGCCGCACGCTGTTTTGGTGTTTAATGGCGCCGGAAACGCGTTTCCGGCCGCCGCGGTCACACGACACATCTTAATGAGGTGCCGTCTGGCCGACCATTTCAAAATTCACACCCCGGATGTTTTCGTACGGTTTCGTGGCATTCGGAGGTCGTTCGGGTGATTTTGACCCCCCAACGCGCCATTTCAGCGCGCGCCGTGCTGCTCAAAAGGACACAATCGGACGTGCCGCGCGCACCGCACGTCCGATGGACGTGCGGCCTCCTCCTGCATCTCAGGAATAATATTTCTATCGTTCCCGTGCGGTTTCAGGTCGTTCGGAGCACGTTTGCTCCGAATTGGACGGCCGCACGCCGTTTTGGTGTTTTATGGCACCAGAAACGCATTTTCGGCCGCCGCGGTCACACGGCACCTCCGCATGAGATGCCGTCTGGCCGACCATTTCACAATTAATGCCCGGATGTTGTCGTACGGTTTCGTGGCATTCGAAGGTCGTTCGGGTGGTTTTGACCCCCCAACGCGCCATTTCAGCGCGCGCCGCGCTGCTGAAAAGGACACAATCGGATGTGCCGCGCGCACCGCACGTCCGATGGACGTGCGGCCTCCTCCTGTATCTCAGGAATAATATTTCTATCGTTCCCGTGCGGTTTCAGGTCGTTCGGAGCACGTTTGCTCCGAATGGGACCGCCGCACGCCGTTTTGGTGTTTAATGGAGCCGGAAACGCGTTTCCGGCCGCCGCGGTCACACGGCACCTCCGAATGAGGTGTCGTCTGACCGAACATTTCACAATTCACGCCCCGAATGTTGTCGTACGGTTTCGTGGCATTCGGAGGTCGTTCGGTTGGTTTTGACCCCCCAACGCGCCATTTCAGCGTGCGCCGCGCTGCTGAAAAAAACACAATCGGATGTGCCGCGTGCACCGCACGTCCAATGGACGTGCTGCCTCCTCCTGCATCTCAGGAATAATATTTCTATCGTTCCCGTGCAGTTTCAGGTCGTTCGGAGCACGTTTTCTCCGAATTGGACCGCCGCACGCCGTTTTGGTGTTTTATGGCGTCGGAAACGCGTTTCCGGCCGCCGCGGTCACACGGCACCTCCGAATGAGGTGCCGTCTGGCCGACCATTTCACAATTCACGCCCCGGATGTTGTCGTACGGTTTCGTGGCATTCGTAGGTCGTTTGGGTGGTTTTGACCCCCTCAACGCGCCATTTCAGCGCGCGCCGCGCTGCTGAAAAGGACACAATCGGACGTGCCGCGCGCACCGCACGTCCGCTGGACGTGATGCCTCCTCCTGCATCTGAGGAATAATATTTCAATCGTTCCCGTGCGGTTTCAGGTCGTTCGGAGCACGTTTTCTCCGAATGGGACCGCCGCACGCCGTTTTGGTGTTTAATGGCGCTGGAAACGCGTTTCTTGCCGCCGCGGTCACACGGCACCTCCGAATAAGGTGCCGTCTGGCCGACCATTTCGCAATTCACGCTCCGGATGTTGTCGTACAGTTTTGTGGCATTCAGAGGTCGTTCGGGTGGTTTTGACCCCCCAACGTGCCATTTCAGCGCGCGCCGCGCTGCTGAAAAGGACACAATCGGACGTGCCGCATGCACCGCACGTCCGATTGATGTGTGGCCTCCTCCTGCATCTCAGGAATAATATTTCTATCGTTCCCGTGCGGTTTCAGGTCGTTCGGAGCACGTTTGCTCCGAATTGGACCGCCGCACGCCGTTTTGGTGTTTAATGGCGCCAGAAACGCGTTTCCGGCCGCCGCGGTCACACGGCACCTCCGAATGAGGTGTCGTCTGGCCGACAGTTTCACAATTCACGCCCCGGATGTTGTCGTACGGTTTCGTGGCATTCGGAGGTAGTTAGGGTGGTTTTGACCCCCCAACGCGCCATTTCAGCGCGTGCCACGCTGCTGAAAAGGACACAATCGGACGTGCCGCGCGCACCGCACGTCCGCTGGACGTGCTGCCTCCTCCTGCATCTCAGGAATAATATTTCTATCATTCCCGTGCGGTTTCAGGTCATTCGGAGCACGTTTTCTCCGAATGGGACCACCGCACGCCGTTTTGGTGTTTAATGGCGCCGGAAACGCGTTTCCGGCCGCCGCGGTCACACGGCACCTCCGAATGAGATGCCGTCTGGCCGACCATTTCACAATTCACGCCCTGGATGTTTTCGTATGGTTTCGTGGCATTCGGAGGTCGTTCGGGTGGTTTTGACCCCCCAACGCGCCATTTCAGCGCGCGCCGCGCTGCTGAAAACGACACAATCGGACGTGCCGCGTGCACCGCACGTCCGATGGACGTGCGGCCTCCTCCTGCATCTCAGGAATAATATTTCTATCGTTCCCGTGCAGTTTCAGGTCTTTCAGAGCACATTTGCTCCGAATGGGACTGCCACACGCCGTTTTGGTGTTTTATAGCGCCGGAAACACGTTTCCGGCCGCCGCGGTCACACGGCACCTCCGAATGAGGTGCCGTCTGGCCAGCCATTTCAAAATTCATTCCCCGGATGTTGTCGTACGGTTTCGTGGAATTCGGAGGTCGTTCGTGTGGTTTTGACCCCCCAACGTGCCATTTCAGCGCGCGCCTCGCAGCTGAAAACGACACAATCGGACGTGCCGCGCGCACCGCACGTCCGATGGACGTGCGGCCTCCTCCTGCATCTCAGGAATAATATTTCTATCGTTCCCGTGCAGTTTCAGGTTGTTCGGAGCACGTTTGCTCCGAATGGGACCACCGCACTCCATTTTGGTGTTTAATGGCGCCGAAAACGCGTTTCCGGCCGCCGCGATCACACGACACCTCCGAATGAGGTGCCGTCTGGCCGACCATTTCGTTAATTTCTTAAACAAAGCTGTCTAAAAAAATTACTCATCTCAATCAAGGGCTGAACAACATTGGGGGATAAACAATCACAAATTGCGATTGGAATCAACTGCTGAAGTAATATGTGATTGTCATGACTTTTCAACCCTTGCAATGTCTTGCCTATCAGATTCACACAATTTGAAATATTAGAAGAGTAACCATCAGGCACCTTGACCATCTTCAAAATTGAAAGAAATGTCTCTTTCTCCTCTGTAGTCATCGAATACTGTGCAGCAGGCATATATGCCTTGTTTCCCTTAGCTAACTGTAAATGCAACTATTTCCTTAAACCCATTTCTTCCAAATCACGGTGTGCATTAACATGGTCCTTTGACTTTCCAATGACACCTAAAATGGTCCACAATATGTTATCACAAACATTTTTTTCAATGTGCATGACATCCAAATTATGCCTCAACATGTTAGTTTTCCAATACGGAAGACTATAAAAAATACTTTTCTTTTTCCAATTGTGACTGCGCTGCCTACCCGCAACACGAATATTACGTACTGGAGGAGCCACCAAATCCTGAATTTCATATACCGTGCGGGGGTGTCTGGGGTGCGGGGGAGGGGGGCTGTCTGGGGTGCAGGGGGGCTGTCGGGGGTGCGGGGTGGGGTGTCCGGGGTGCGGGGGGCCTGTCCGGGGTGCGGGGGGGGGGGGGGGGGGGTTGTCCGGGTTCGGAGGGGGGGTGTCCGAGTGCGGGGGGGGGGGGGGGGGCTGTCCGGGGTGCGGGGGGGGCTGTCCGGTTTCGGAGGGGGGTGTCCAAGTGCATGGGGGGATGTCCGGGGTGCGGGGAGGCGTCCAGGGTGCGGGGGGCGGTCCGGAGAGCGCGACGGGGGCTGTCCGGGGTGCGGGTGCCGTCCAGGGTGGGGGGGAGGGCCGAGAGACCGGAGGGCGGCGGCCGGAGGCTGGAGGGCGGCGGCCGGAGGCCCGAGGGAGGAGGGCGGAGGCCAGAGGCCGGAGGGCAGGCGGCGAGGGAGGGCGGGCAGCGGGGGAGGGCGGGCGGCGGGGGAGGGCGGGCGGCGGGGGAGGGCGGGCGGCGGGGGAGGTCGGGCGGCGGGGGAGGCCGGGCGGCGGGGGAGGCCGGGCGGCGGGAGAGGTCGGGTGGTGGGGGAGTCCGGGCGGCGGGGGAGGGGAGGGCGGCGAGGGAGGGAGGGGGTTAGGGCACCTATGGAGGGGGCGCGGGGGGGGGGGGGGGTGGGCGCAGAAGCCCCCCGTTTTTTTTATGCAGGTTAGCGACCGCCATTGGCGGTCGCTATTGGTTAGCATTAGCGACCGCCAATGGCGGTCGCCCGAGTCTGGGGGGCTCCAATGCCCCCTTTCCTAGTAGTGGGTAGGGAAACTATGAGCTAGTAGTCTCACACCCTAGTATGACAAGGGAGTTCTACTCTATTTCAAAGGGACTAGTGAATTGGAAAAACAAGTGAGTACTACTCAACCATCTCGATTACTATGGGGGACCCACATCCTAACACTATTGTAAAGTTCATACCCCATTCTATAGGAATAAATCCTTGGTATGATAGTGGAGTACCATATATTCCAGAACAACACCTATGTTGGACCCACACCATAGAACGATATGGGAGTTCTGATGACAAGGATTGCGGACCTGTACCCAAACATTACATGGGTGTTCCCACCCTATCATTATGTAATGTCTGGAGGACCTGTTACCTAATGCGGAAGGGGAGTATACAATCAATGGATAGATAAAACACGCCCTAGTATAATAGTGGAGTTCTTACTCTCTATGGACAATCACTATGAATGGAATGTGAGTTTTAACATTGTAGTATGAATGTCAAAATGTATGATGATCTTGGTGTACCCACTCCCTAACCCGCTAGGGGAGAACCATCACTAGAAGAACTAACCAAAGGAAAAGGAACTCATTACCATGAACGAGGAGTCCCTTATCTACTAAAGATTATACGTAAGGGAATCCTTCTCTCTAAGGCCAGAGGGGTGCTCCCATTCCTGTGACTTTAAGAATGAACCCCTCTAAACTACTACATCCTTCATCCACATATTCACATGATTTGTTCTCAATTATGACCACTCATACAATATAGTCCTCTATTTAGGAAAAATTGAGTTCTACGTAGAAAAACACTAAGGATAGACTACTCAGAAGCTTGAATCCATGTTCTAGAGAAGGAGATAGAGAAGAAGAAAGATCTCATGATGATATCTAGGAGTACATGTTGTGCACTATGGTATACATAGAGTGTGACCCAACCCCAAATTCTATACTTTTATCATAAATATATATTTTACAAAACCATGTTGTGGTACATGGTGGGTAGGATAGGTACATGTCATGTTCCCTTACACCCAGCCCCTAGTCGTGTCTCTCTTCTACACCGACTGCCAACCATGTCCCTTACATGTTGTGTATCCCATACAGAAAGGTTTATTTAGGTTAAATGACCACATACCCATGTAGTTTTCCCGTGTTCATGTACCTGACCCTGGGTCCCTATACATTGGTCGCATACTATTACATGGCCATGTACTATTACAATATCAACACAGGCCATGGACTATGGCCATACAGATGGGGTAATTAAACAGTGTTTAACATAAGCACATGATTTTTAAATCCAAAAATCCTCATTTACTGAATAATAAAGGATAATTAGTATGTATCTCTAGAATAATAGTCTTGTAGATGGTATTTTCAATTATGAATCCCATGAAAAACACCATGATTCATCCTGGGCTTCCTCAAACCCCACTGATCAACCAATAAGGGATCAATAACAATTGTATTTGGACACCAAAACATAAAAATCATAAAGAAGGGGGTATTATATAAAAAATATATTCCAAACATGATGGAGACATGATGAAGCTTCAATTGAAGAACATAATGCCCATAATGTGCTACTCCTCGATCTGATAACGATCTATGTCAAAAGGGAGATCGAAACCTTGTTACTTTGTATATTTGGAATTGGTCCATCACCAAAGAAGGTAGTATAAGAGAAAATGAGGGGATAATTATCCTCGTCATTCACGCACTGAACAAGATAGTGTGAGTCGGAATATGTTTACAAATTAATTAAATTTCATTTAATTAGTTAATTAAACCTCGTAAGGCCTCACCAACTCACCTCCGACAAGAAATATGGGATTGGACAACTTTATATCTCTCAAAGGGTAAACGAAAAAAAATTTAGTCATCCAAATTATTAGAAATTTTATCTAAGACTACGTTCATGTGATATTTCATGTTCCATGTGAAACTATTTTTATAATACAATTATGTAATCAATATTTTTATAATTATTTCACTAAGGATATATGAGCATCAAAATCTTATACTGAATCAGCAATTGGCATATGTAATATAAATATAAATATTCCAAATCTATACAAGTGAAATATAATAAATATTAATTCACCCCATGATAGGGATTTTAATCCCTCAAACACGAAATCCTCATCATAGGGGAATAAACTGAGCTCTCAACCGCACTCTCATGCCAGTGAGTGCACCAAGGGTTCCCATGATTCATCCACGCACACACACAGGGTAAAAAAAAATAGAAATCGCTCTTAGATTTAGATCTAACCATATGTTTCATTAAAAAACCATTTCTCTTTAACCGTATCTAGTGAAAAAAACCACGAAGCACTTCCCATATGCAGTCATGTGGGGTAGAGTTATGCCACCTTGCTAGCCTAAAGTAGATTCCAATATAACCAAATAGTACACATCCACCCCTATTTGAACTATTTTAGGACATCCATATGTTATATGAGTTCATGAAACTGAGCACATGAGGGTAACATGAACAAAATATGGATTCCCATGTGTGAACATGTGGTCGTACCAGGACCCATTGTATGAAAAACTGCGGCTATAACATAGATCAATAAAAATAGATACAATTCCACCCTAACTAGTGGAATCCTCACAGATTATGGATTTGCGGAAACCAATATAAACTATAGAAACAACATATGGTCTAATACTGTCGCTATGAAATTTTACTCATTAAGGAACTCCCTTCCCCATGTATGCTATGTAGAAGGGTCAAGATGAAAATATCCAATGGAAAGGCTAGGTCATGCTCTGAATATCTATCACCAAAACTATCCCTAAAATCAAAACACTAGATAACTCATCCCCCACACCTCAATTACATCCTCTTGGGGTGGAAATGACTCATTTTCTTGGCTTTGGTCACGCAACAGAAAAATGGCTCAATGGGGAAAGCATCCCATTTTCCTTGTGAGTCCAAACCTACATCAAACTATACCACATCCCCCTTGAGTGTGTTGTATACACATATGAATCCAAACACAAGAAGGTACTAAAGAAGAAGTGGTCTATGAAAATTCACACTATGTCATACATGTCCCATTATATGAAAACATTGACAAGGGGTTCCACTAATGACATGAATCACCATGGTTAAACCATGATCTTGAAGAAGAAATAAAATTGAACCCACAATACTTTTTTACAATTTATGATCCAAAAATATGAATGGTTTAAATGAGTACCACTATTCATCTATAAGGAATTAGTGTAAAATTTATTTATGTCCTACTGTTTTCCTTTATGGCTACCTCCAACACCCAGATCCAACAGTGGACCACCTTATGGGTGGTAGTGACAATACCTCGAACAACAAACCACCTCCTCATGGTATACCATCTCCTCCAACTCATCTGTCCTTTTGAAACACATTATCCAAAAAACAACCTATACCAAGGTGGCCTATTTAATGGGTCCCACTCAACAGTACAATCAGTCAGAAAATATATAGAGATATTCCCTCATCCATCACAAGAATAACAGTATCGATCATGTTGTTCACCTGATCCCCATTAATTCTACTTTGTAATAGGTCAAAGACCCTAATACTTGGTATTGGTATTCCTCCTCTTAAGTGGTTCTTTTATCTACCATATGCAAGATATTTTATATGGGTCCTCCTAGAAACCATTATAGTGGTCCACAACCACATATCTCTCTTCCAAGAAGCTCTCCACCACTAAGGCATGTTCATGAACCTGAGCGTAGATGGGAACAAAAACAAACAATGATTCCCAGTTATCTTGGATTAATCCCTTGTTTAATAAATGTTCTTTAAAAAATATATTTCAAACCATTTATAAGGACTAACATAATTGTTCTATGAACATCGCTAAATTATCATCAACAACCAAGATTCCCTATCGAGACTACATAAGATCCTAGATACACAATGACCTCTATGTGGATATGTAGAACACTTCCATAAAGAGTTTATATAACACTTACCATGTGAGAGTCACATCATCATTGTACTAAAGAACTATATGACAAGATAACCTAGTCAAACTATACATAAGGCTCTCTGCTTGGACACCCATCCTATCGAGAGGTGTCATCTGAAGGCGAAAAACATGTTTTACTACCTCAAGAAAGTCATATGCTACCTAGAGATATGTATAACCCCAACACCTCATTGATGACAACCTCTAGAACTCATTTAGTTCACTCAGATTATGCACATACATGGCCTAAACTGCTGGAACTACAAGCTCCTCAATGTCTGGTGTCACAATTGGCAGACCACCTTGGGTTAACACATCAGAATCAGTTTCGTGCACTAATGCCTCATCATGGTGGGGGGATTTTCATCATAATCATGTAGTGGAACCCTATTTGGCTACCATCATGGGGGAATCATTGAATAAAAGCAATACACAGCATGGTATAGTATATATATAGGGATATGACTGAATAAGGATAATGAAACCCCAAATTTATTCATATACTATTCTTGTACCATATTTTAACTATGTAAAATTTAGTAATTTACTGATTCTAATGATTGGTTTTTAATTTCTTAGTGAATAGATATGATGTCCGCTACACCAACACACAATCCCCTAGCCCGAGATCTGAACTCAGATCGCTATTTGACTATCAGTATACAATTGAATCAAAGCTCACCACACAACAAAACCAATGCTTATCCCTCTCTCATGACACTCTATCATTAGAGAACCCAATGGGGTCTAGGTGACAACTCACTATGACTCCCTAATATAGACTAGGGAATTATTACTAGATTAGATTAGGCATTTTATACATATGTGAGGCATTTTCATAATGTAACTATACACACCCACTCCCACAAACACCTCGATGCAATACTATAATGATCATAAAATCTGAAAACCAAAAATCACGCCACCAACAACATGAAACCAGAGCATAAAATAAGAAATAAATGCATAAAATGGAAAAACATAGTCCACCCAAAAGAAGAAATATAAAAGACTCTATCCTACTCAGAAGGATGTGATAATTGTCAAATGCTTCTAACAAAAATATCATCATAACAACTTCTATAAACACCTCGGTTTTACTTACTCACTAAAATCCTCTAGATTCACTTCCTCTGTGGACTTAGCTGAATGGTCTATGGTCTGAGACAGAAACAAAACATTCATGTAAATCCTATATTGGTGTGAGTATGATAATACTTTATAGGGGCCCCAAAACCATAAAAAATGAGATAATGAAAGGAAATAGTCCTCTAGACCAAGCAAGAGGGGACCCAATCGAGAGAAAATGGAAACCTAGAACACTCTCGGATCAAAATGACTAGAAAACTCTAACCATAAGGGGTGTCAACCCCAACACATAAAATAACCACAAGGACCCCCCAAAAACCAAAATATACTCATCAAAGACTCAATTTATCATGTTGTTCCATCCTTATAGATATCATATGTATTTGAAACATAATAAATTAAACATAACTAAAAAGAAAACTAGGAGAAAATTCTCCATGAGCTCATCCATCCCAAATGGAACCTTTCTAGGGGATATGCTGCATTAAGAACAACTCACACAGTTTTTCTCCATTTCCCATCACTAGAGGACCTGCCATCACAACTTCACTCCCTACAAAAGAAAATGAAACCCATGTGGAGAGGTATTACCATCACCACTGCACACAATTGGGGGATAACTACTTCTAACTATTCACCACATGTATACTCCCTCCCTAGAGAGAACCTAGGTCCTGCACCTCAACACTTCCATATATTCAAGGGTAAAAAATCTCCTAAAAAATACCATGAAATCTAAATATCTAATAATAGAGTGGACCACACTTCATCTCTTTAAGTTAACCTTAAATCATAACAATATATCACACATAACTAGTGTAGGGCCCCACTCCTTGTATAATACTCATCAGAAAAAGAGGTACTGCTCTAATAGAGGACCCACTTCCCTATGCCACTCAGATATGGGGGAGTGATACTCTATATATGAGGACCCATAGAAAAGAATTTAATAGGAGTGAAAATAATGGTTTTGAGGACCCACACCCTGGTATGTCAGGGGAGTACCACTATTTGGATAAATGACCCGTACCCTAGTCTAACAATGGGTACTACTGAACCGGGTCAATTTATATGCGGGACTGACACCCTATTGTGACAGGGGAGTACCGACCATGTGATATATGAATCGCTCCCTAGTATTAAATTGGAGTACCAAATCTCTCAATAAAAATTATGGTGGACCTGCACCCTATATTGAAATTTGATTTATGACTCAATTGGTACAGGAACCACACCCTAACATGATTGGGGAGTACCAAATCTATCATTACGTCATATCTAGAGGACTCGTACCATGACATAATAGAGGAGTACTGACTCCATGGATAGAGGACCCACACCTTGGTCCAATAGGGGAGTACATAATTTTTCTGGATAATGAGTATGTAGGGCACGTGCGCTGGTACGATAGTGGAGTAGTCCATCTTTTTGAACATCATAGGGAATCCTATCCCTAATCCACTAGAGGAGATCCATCCCCACACGAACTACCCAAATTTAAAATAACCCATTCACATGACCAGGGAGTCCATTTTTATCAAAGAATAGAGGTAAAGGAATTTTTCATTCTCATGTAACATAGGATAACTCATCCCATCATATCATTTAATGAACCAAACTAACCTACTGCGTCAATCAAGCACCATATCACATGAGTTGTGCATGATTCTCACCTAATTTTACCTTGTATAACACTATAGGGACACAATCACATTTTATGTGAAGAAAAAATCAATAAAAAATATTGACAATCCATATTCCGTGTTATAGATAATAAGATACGTAATGTAGACGATCTCAATAAAATTCCAATGATCACAAAACATGCAATGGGGTAAAAAGAACATGAGATATTGAATGGGAACAAGGCCATGTTTCATTTCTAAATGATTTTACAACCCATTTAGGGGTACATGACATGTAGATAAGTTACATGTCATGTTCCACATCACCCGACCCATGTCCATGTCTCTCTTCTACACAGACTAGTCAACTAATTCCCTTACAATTCGGGTATCCCATACTACATGGAATATTATGGCTTAAAACCATATTCCCATATAGTTTTCTAGTGTCTGGATATCAGAACCAATTTACATGAACATAATATTTTTACTTTAAATAGTTATAATAATCAAGACTATTGATAGTATTAATTCACATTATTAAATAAATGAATAAAATAATCTAGAACACCCTGATCCTCTCACAAGAAATACAATCCCTAACTTCCTATTATCCTCAGACATTATATTCCGTTTATATTTCATATATTCTACCCAATTCATATCCCAAAAAACATCCCCATGTTTTGTTCTTTCTAGTCTGACCAAAATTCCATTGTCGTGTTCCATAAGGAGGTTCTCAAGGAGGCGACACTTAATAGTTAAATGCTTCCATTTTCTCTTTTAATTTATTTTATTTTCTTACCCTTACCCCACATACAATTAATTATGGGAAATTTATACTAAATTATCATAAATATACTTGAATTTTAATTTCTTAATGGTATATCCATCATCAATTCTTTTATCATCTCCTTTTACTCTAAAAAATGAAAACATTGTCTATGAGGAACTAATTTTCCTACTTCATAGATGAAGAGTTTTCATTTTTTTAATTCTTTATTCTAAGATTGGTAGAAAACAAGTTTTATTTTTAAAATAGATTAAAATATACATGGTCACTTATAATTAATATTCTATAAACTGTATATATTCATAATATTAAATTATAAAGCAGAACTATTTTGTGATGATAAAAAATATGGAAAATAATATATAATTCATCATTAACTTGTTATCAAATGAAATCATTTAAATGTATAATGACAAATCAATATCACGTAATTAACTTTCTATATTATTTATTTCATTCAAAAAAAGTCCCACAATTAAATTCTTGAGAACTGATCATGAAATCCATGAAATAAAATCTCCAAGAAAAATAAAATTTAACACTATAACATTAATAAATAGACATAAATGAACCTAATAAAATTTTAAAACATAAACTAAACATATAATATTTAACAAATGAAATTATTATAGAATATAATTTAGTTATAAAGTACATTATGTATATGGGAAAACACTTTCGTTTATAAGGTAATAGATTCTCTCGGAATCACATTTTTTTTCGGGGATCTCTTTCTCTTTCTTAACCCTAATGTTATTCTATATAATTATTATTTAATATTCCAGAATTATGTTTTTATTCTCCAAAAACATTTACCAGTGTTGTTACTTTTTTCAAATGGTAAATATATAATTTATAATGTTACATTTTCAATTCATCCTGACAAGGAGTCTCGATTAAAGAGAAATTCCCAATTTCTAATGCATTGTTATGTACACTACATAATCTATTTTAATACACCAAATATTTTTTTGAAATTATATCATTTTAACAAGAAAAAAAATATTTTTTAATTTATTAAATTATGAAAAACTAATGAATTATTTCTCTTTAAATTCCTTTTCCTATTATCCCTTAAAACACACAAAAGTTCCAAATTTCTAAATCTTCATAAATTGTTTTTTTAATTATTTTTAACATCACTTGGACATATTTATTCATTATATAATCATATTTTTTATTAATAATTTCCATTAATTATTTAATGAATTCATTCATATAATCATTTATGATACACCCATTTTATATTCTTTGTGACACGATTGTGATACCCATATCATCCATGGGTAAACCTTAAACTCATTCATTATGTATGATTCTTCAAGTAGAACACGTATTCA
Source organism: Viscum album (assembly GCA_963277665.1). NCBI lineage: Eukaryota > Viridiplantae > Streptophyta > Magnoliopsida > Santalales > Viscaceae > Viscum > Viscum album. The sequence goes on from OY728159.1 coordinate 1,227,249,990, forward strand.
AAAAAATGATATGATAGGTGCACCGAGATAGCTCTTCAATGAATTGTGTAATTTATAGTGTAATTAGATGTCATGTTCAGACATGGAGTGAACTTGATTCCATTATGTGATTTTTCCACCTTATACAATAGTATGGAACGTTATCCATGATTCATGCCTATGTAATGTTGTATATTTTTTTCCCAAATTCCTATAATTTTCTGATTAAATAATCCTTGTATCTATATATCATGTTTCCTTTTGTTTATTAATGTCCCATTCATTTTTATTTCATCACGTCAGGACTAATAACCCATATGATATGATTTATTACTTGGTTTTTCCTTTATTTGGATCTATAGGTGATCCCTTTTGATCGTGTATTCCCTTGGTTATCGTAAGAATATATTAGAGATAAAAGGATGTAAGGATAAAATTATAGAGCTTCAATATATAATTTTATTTATTTTAGTTCCAGGATGTGTAATTATATACCTAATATTCTAAAACAGGAGACATTAGAATCATTTCGGTGTAAATCATGGTTAATTATGCTTAGTATCATGTAATAATATGTGTCAAAGATTTTGGTCATTATTGAAAAAATATGTGACGATGGAAATAAGTTATCATTGAAATAAAAATTAGCATATAAATAAGGCTACAACTAACTATGAGAAGATAAAAATTCTGGCAGATTCATACCAAGCCCATGTGTCCAATATGAAGACATTCAATAAGAAGATGAAAAGACATGTACATCCACAAATAAACCTTGAGTCAAATACTACAGAAATTAGATAACATATTATACATAACTCAACAACGAATTTGGGACATAAATCTATTCATATTCAAACATTGAAATGGGCATATAATAACATTCCCACCAATGTCGTTTCTCAGAGAAACCCAGAAATGATGGAGTGTTGGAAATGAATTCCTACACACTAGCTAAAAACCATCAAATACATGATTACTTATGTGGAAATATCAAGTTTTCATTCTGGAAACCATTTGTTCTCATGTTTATTGACTCGTACACAAAATGAGGTGTTCACTGAAGGGCATACATGAATCCTTGGAACCAACTTGGAGGGTCATTGATAGTATTCTATGATAATAGAACATCATGATCTTCCATGATTACCCATTCCAACTGGGGGACATTGGTCCACTTAAGGAGATTCACTAGGGAATTCATATATACCTACCAAAATTTTCGAAGCATAAAGACTTATCTCAGTAGCATAGTTGGATCTACATGAAAAACATCATTATATGAAGGAATTACTTATAGAAAGTAGCCATAGTTTCATAAAGTTTACCTCTTCAAAAAAGAACACAAAATGAAACAAGATAATGTTGAAGCATACTCATAATAATTTTTTTCTCCAATATATATTTCATGAGGCCATAAATCACCTATCAGTAGTGTTAAATGATCCTATCAATCCATTAGAAACATAATTGATAGGCAATTACAATTGGAATGGTCCTCTACAAAATCATTTACCAGCATCTATAGATGTCTACCCTATATCATATAACATGAATATTACTTCATGGGTCCAACACTATTGATCATGAATATATATCTTCTTAAGAGAATCAAGGTATCTATCATCTTGTCTTGAAGATCAAAAAACAAGATCATACTATCGTTGACACTGTCCAACCTGAAGGGCCTCTATTTAGTATATGCTTAATAAATTTTATATGAAGTTAGAAATAAAGTTATTATGGTATTACTCACCATAATTTCATTTGTTGTGATGGTACTCAATGACCATCAATTTAATCGAGAAGGTACTCCCATTTCTGATCCAAATGAAAGAAAGCCTCAATTTTTTAAGGTTCTTGGAATAATGGGTCCAAACATACTTTATACCATATGAATAAAATGAAATATTTTTTATTTTCCCAAATATGGCTCAGGGTAATGCTCATCTTCCATGAAACCCCCAGTACATTCCCAAAATGATGAGAGTTCCACAAACCCTTATACATTTGATAAAACTGATAAGAAGAACTCGTGTTTGGAAAATCAAGTACAGGGATATCTCGTAAAATAAAAAAGGATATGTTTTTCATCATAAGTAAACTGGAATGTTTTGAAATAACCATCATATATTGGCCATCATCAACTTCATAGTTCGACATTCTAGATTATTTTTAGTTTAATTTGTACACAACATCCATATAAATCTCTAGATGAACCTATGCCACCAGAAATCACGATTAATATCATAAAATATGTATTCATATTATGTAAAAATATTCAGATCTCTTTATCATCAAATTTATTTTGAATAAATTTCTTATACATGGATACCATAACAATATAAGAAATACAATAATCTCTAATCAACATGCCTCAATGAGTTTCATGAGGCTTTCCATCTAATTTCGGTCTCCCAATCTAGTGTTCATGTCCGGGTATGGGGGGACAATAGATAATTTTACTTTACCTCAAGTCACATTCTGAAGATCCCTCCAGAAATGATATCCAGTAATGTCATTATTCCCATGATTCTCTCTTATGTGAATCTAGTGACCAATCAATGTTAAAATCCATAGAATCATGAATTCTTATAGATTATTTAGTGTTTCCTCTGACTCATGTGTGAACAAGGATACTTGAGATCAATAAAGAGGTGATAGAACACACCACCACATTAGTACATGATCAACCCTAACCCACTAGGTTGGGATATTTTTTAACAAAAGATTATCCCTATGTACTAAAATATATAGACTGAGGAGGAAACATAAAATGGAAATAACCCCATCCTATAGGCCTGGGAGAATTTTTACCTAATCCAACCTTCAATGGAATACAGTCTTTTCCCATTTAGGGAGGAAGACTAGAGCTATGTTCTAAAAAGTCTTCCCATTATGGGATTTGTTTTTTTCATAAGGGAGGAATATTACTAAGCTTCATAGTGGTTCCTATAGAGTAACCCTTTTACATGAAGGAAGAAGAGGATCCTTGATGTAAAGGGGGAGGTCTAAAAAAGGGGTTACGCAAGCCTCATATCTATTTAATGTTCTTATGATTCCAATAATGAATAATGAATAAAAAAATTTCATGAATGTTAGCCCTAAATAAGTCTCGAAGAATGACACAAATGAAAAAGGAGAATAAATGGGATGGTTACATATGGAACAAAACCAACACCGAAATAAATGAAGAATATGTGCCCACCAGTGACTATTGAATCACCAATCATTTGGGGTCTCCGTCAATGAATCCCATACTACCTATTCAGTGGAGATCTAACAAATGTAAAAGATTTTTAACATTAAATCCTCATCCTCCTCTCTCTTAGGATGAGATCCATATGTTCGAATAATTATTATCTCTACATGAGGAATAGATGAATGAGTTTAGGTGGCTCAATACTGAGTTTCACCAAGGTAGGCTTTCTATCTAACATGATCCCCAGAAAAAGCCTCAACATACACCACCACTATGTGTAGCTTAACGTCAGCGATTGATCCCAGTAATTGATGTATTTCCAAGTCATCTTAACAACTCAGCACTTAGACCATCAGTTTACCTAAACCCAATCATGTATGAATGTCATGATTTTCCCTCTATAGGTAGTATACAAAAAGGGATTTAGGAAAATAGTCAAAATATTCCCCTAACATGATACCATATTTAAATGATTGTATTAAAAACAAATTAATTCTTATTGATATTTTCACCTATCCAATATCTTGTTCAATCGAACCCTTATCAAGAAATTATTGGCCCCATCATGATATTGGAATCTCTATTGGAAGCTGTGGAGGAGCAGTTATAGCCAAAACAGAAAACATACCCAAAATGGTTGACAGATACCCCACCACCTCCAAAAAATAAAAGTAATAAATTTATGATATTCAATGAATCACGTGACCCCACAAAATATCATATTCACTATTCCTCTTATTGTGATCAAATAATGTCAACTCTCGAGCAATTAAAGATGTTAAACTATAATTATATGTTGAAACCTTGCAGGGGATCTCTTTAATATAGTGCACTGGTTTACTAGATTGGTCAATCCATGTATAGAAGGATATCCATTCGAAAATATTTCTTATCGATAATCTCACTGTGGAAAAATAAAAAAATTAGTGACGTATTTTACTGAAAACATCATGAAAATGATAGAATCTTTGATTTAATTACCTTATGGAAAGGGATAACCTACCCACAGAACTGAATGCTTCCCCATAAGTAAATTATCTATCTCTGCATTGAAAATTATCCGGATGATCTACAAACACCGCTCAACCTAAAAAAATATACAGGTGGTTTTCGGGATTTCTAATACATTTTGTAAATTTTTAAGAATATATAAATAAAAAATTTATTATATCGAGGAAAAATACCCCTCTGTAATGAAAAATATAAGGAAAGATTATATCATCATCCATCACACATAATAAATCTTATGTTCTTGAGCTAGCTTCAACTCTTGCACTATATCATGGATCATGCCTTGGTAATCAATAGACACCACTTTTTATCGAAGAATATTGGGGGGGTATATAGACAAAATCAATTTGAGGAACTACAGAAGAAGGTATACAAGTTTTATGTTGATAATGTATGTGGTTATATTATAGACACAACGGAAAATGATTTAATCCATTTACCAGAACAAAAAAGGCACAACTAGGTTGGTATCGATGACATGTTACATTATTTCCCAATTCACCAGATACTAGGACCCACCATTCTGGATTTTCTTGTCTACATATCATCCTACATAAAATGGCATATTTTTGGCTAGTAAATTTGGGGAGCCCACCTATAAAAGTGACATATTATTTGAATACTACCCCGGAGGAAAGTGGTGAGTGGGATAAATTTTTTAGCTTAATATTATTTTTTGGGTTGGATGATTCAAACAATAGAAAACTGATGTCATCATTTTTAATAGTAACTATTTGACTATAAAAAGTTTCATCTAACTTATTTCACTAAAACACAACAGGCATTATCAGCAAAAAAAACTACAAATTTCAGTCTCTAAAATTGTGGTTGTAAAAAAATTGTGGGGAAAATGAATGATGATTAAGAAAAATCAAGTCCCATGTTTTCATAATCTATCAGACATTATTCTCTCATATCTTATGTAATAAGAATTTTCTCAATAAAAAAACCACAAAAAAATGGCTATGTAGAAAATTTAATCATCAAATTAAGAGTAGATATTTGATTCCATTAATTTAATACATTTAATGGGAACCTTATTTAATTGGGAGTATGAGTATGATCATAAGTTCCCCACATAAAATTTAGTGACCAGAGGAAGTGGATGTTGGAGTCTAGTATATCTAGGATAATGTAGTTGGGGAAGAATTAATAATACCGACCACATCGGTAGTCAGACTACAAATGTTGTATAATTTTTTTCAAATATACATTAACTAGTTCTAATTAGAGTAGGAAAATATTCTTTCCCCTTCATGAATCCATGTTGACACAGTAAATTTTGATTATCAGTTAAAAGTGGAAGTGGTTTCAAATCACCCTTTGCAGTATGATAGTCCTACCCCACCTAACCCCCTAGGATAAGAGCTCCTAGAACACCTTTCTCAAGTTCTGGTCGATCTATACCAAAATATGAGGCCCCTAATATGCTCGATAAATAGTATTATGAACTAGTAATGTGAATTCATTTATACATGATGTATGAAATCTTGAAGCTTTTATCATTCGTTCCAAAAAAAATTTGATCGTAGATTCCCTGAGTTGGTCATAACCCCAAAAGGAAGCACTAACAGAGGCTTTGTTATCCCCTCAACAGTGTGATATCGAGTTTTTTCTTGCTACGGTCTACTCGAAGGAGACTGGTCTAATGGTATTCTATGTTGTTATCTCCATTATAGATAAATATGAAAAATCTATTATACAGGGACACATTAGGCCCCAATATGAAACAAGTTTTATTAATGGTGTCAATGTCTAAATCATTTTCATTGGCAATGGCTCGATATTTATTATCTTTCAATTATGAACACATTTTCAGTGTTGAGGTGATGAGGATAACTTAGTTCCTTCCCACATATCACTGTATGGTTTTGGAAAATGTGACCACAAGACTTTAGTCCCAATCACGAAAAAATCTCAAATTTTAGAACTTGTATCTGACTTACAATTCCTAGTGGTTTAGAAGAAAATTACATTCCAAGTATATCTAGGAAGTCCATGGTTTTATAAACATTTTAATTCCCATCATCATTCTATTAATGAACCCGTGATTCATTAATGTTAATATTAGTACATTTCATGTCAAAAAGGCCCAGTTCAAATTCTACGTTTCACATTATATTGATGTAGGATTTTTTAGGAGAAAGGGAAAAAATCTATGGATGATGGTTTTTATGGTTCACAATCCCAAAAGGTATAGAATTGATCCAGAACAACCCCTTAAAATTGATCTACAATGTGTATGTATTTCACTACAAATAGGATGATTATGTGAGCCAAATACATGATCATATACAACAACATTTATGATTTCAGTCACGACCACTTAGTCTAGTAGTGTTAAATATTTTGTTTGACTCCCTCGATAGTGGTTACATATCAGAATAAAAATACACCATTCAATCCCTAGATCTCTAGAAAATCCATACCTCACTAGTTAAGGAAAACGTTGTCATCTCATCACCCAATCAAGATGAGGACACCCCTTCTCTGTCTCTCTGTTAATTCAATTTAGTGTATCGTGGTAATCTCTATTTTTCATCAATGATAGAGAATGTTTTTTCATCTATCGAATTCTATGATATCAGCATCTACCCAAAAAATGGAGAACATACCCCAATACATTTTCCTATTATAGAACTACATGGAAATAATTATGTGGTTGAAAAATAATAGTATGATTACCTTAGAAAAAACCCCTTTTGTATTTGAGGATGGTATCTCTACCACGAATGAAGAAATTATGGAAAAATTTAAGTTATAAAAGAATTCACACGACCCACATTTATTAGTGAATACATGTATTATTAAGATAAATAGGTATATAAATCCTTACTGAAGTAGTATTAAGATGCATTCTCCTAGAAATACACATAAATTCTAGGCCTCGACCACAAGGTGGACACTCAACACTTAGGCCCACCAAAGGTCCACTGAGGCTATAATAAAGTAGGAAGAAGGAAACTCTTGTCACATTCTGCCAAAATTAAGGATGAAATTTCCAAAATCATTATAGATAAATTCATTTGGGAGTTCAAATATCCAAAATGGAATTCTAATATCTTCAATTCTAAATGGAGTCATATAAAATATGAGAATGCATCAATTTGAATGATCTCAATAGACCCTGCCTAATGGATGAATTCCTAGTTCCAATAAAAAACAACTGAATTATGCAACTACTAGTTATCATGATTTCTACCTCATGTATAGTTATTTTGGATTCAATAAAATCTGATTTTTATAGTATGAGGAAGAATAAATCACCTTCATGCCCACTAGGATTATTTTTCTATCAGAAAATTCCCTTCGATTGGAATAATGCATTACCTAAATTCTAATTTCCATGAATTGCGTCTTAAAAAACTTCTTGATAATATTTTTATTATGTTATGTTGATTTAATGGTGGTCAAATCAAATAAATTATCTGAACTGCTGCAGGATGGTGTAATTTTATTAAATAAACTATGGAAACCCAACTAGAAAATGAACCCCTTGAAATTTTTCTTTGACATTACCTCAGTGAAATTTATCATCTTCGTCATTTGCCTCGGTGGAATAAAATTAAACCTTGATAACAAAAATCCACTCCTTTTAATTTCACCTCCTTTCATACTCATAGTTCCACTTATTTATGGATGACCACTTTTTTTAAATTTGAAATCCTATGAGTAGTCACTGGGTTCATTCCTCATGGATAATAATTACACTAGTAGTGAAAATAGACATTATTATTTCATCCAAACCATTATAAATAATGATAAACATTATTAATTGTTATTAAGAGTAGTAAAGTGCTAGTATATGTAGTAAAAAATCTTAGTAACTACCTATAACATCATGAGGTCTATTTGTTCTCTCATGTAAAACAACTCAAGAATTTTCATTCATATGATGTTGAATGGAATTATATCACGGTGGCTGATCAAAATACATTAGTTTGACATTTATTTTATGTCGTAAAATGTTATAAATGTCCATGAGTTAATATATTTTCTTGAACATAATCCCTAAATAATGGCAAGAATACAATCCCTTTGGACTACCCTCAAAATAGAGTACTCCCCGAATGGAGTAGTGAAATAGAAAATATAAATATACGATAGTATTTTTGTAATATATAATGGATAGAATAAAAAAGAATTTTTTCTACAAGAAGGTCCTTTATGGAGTCCTTATTAGGTGATCTAATAGAGAAGAGACTAATGATATCCTGCTGGAAGGGAACACTAGAGCATGTAGCACCCACCAGACAGGATCCATTATTTCTCATCAAATAAAAATGCATGGGTATTATATTCATTCTATAACGTGTGACTGCACTTAATTCACTATAATTATTCATTATTTATAGTCTTATTCTAATATAATTCACCAACACCTAGGGTTTCTTCACACATCCAAATAATATTGGACATTTTCTATATGTGTAATGAATGTTGCGGGACCATATCCCCCAACTACATCCAATTAGGTCAATTAAATTATCACTATGAATGACTTTATATCAATATGGGCCAAATAAATACCCTTCAAAGGGGTTGGGTCAAGAAATATTTAATTCATTGTTAGGGATAGCTTCATAAAACAATTGTTTGACCCTCATAAAATAATGATTGAAAAGAGTAACGAATTGTTTCTTTTCTAACGTAGAAAATCTATAAGAGGAGTATGACCTTAAATATATATATTCATCTTGATATAATGTAGCATAAAATAGAATGAAATATTTTTTCAACATGAGCCTATAAAATATACTACCGAATATGTTAGATAATGATAAAATTTATTTTCCTGGGAAGCTTCTAAATTCCCTATAGGCCTATCAGACCGTGACCCAAACTACCAAAAATGTGACCACATACTCATTATTACACATGATATAGGATTTCCTTCCCATATAAGATCATGTTCCTTATCTTTGTGTCTCCATATATGATTAGTAATCCATAGATGTAAAATCCCAAATATGGATGGATGAATTTGAGAAAATAGATGTGAATAAATTGGGAACCCTGCATCTTTTAGAAGTCCTCCAAACCAAATTTCATGATTCTCAAACTAAAAAGTCTCACTATGGTCTTTCCATGATGGAGATATTGTGTTTTTTATCTAGACCCTGATGATACACATAATGAATCATCCAAATTTTGAACCATGTTGAGAGGGACCCTATTCCATACACAATGTCAACTCTAATGGAGTCTATTATTTTATATTGATGGATGAATATCTTATCATAAATCCCATAAATTCTAGGTTATAGAGGTATATTTCATGTAATCCCAACACTACATCATCCTGATCAACTGATGTTAAATTTCATGGAACATCATCATGACCGTATGATGATAAACCATGTGGTATATCTTCCTAATCGAATGATGTTAAAAATTATAGAAAATTTTCTTTGTTTATGGAAATTAATATGATATTTCCGTTTTTATTGTAAGATCTAAAAAATCATGATATTCATGTCAATGTAAATGGAAAATAAACTACATGATATCATCATCCTTGGAGAATGATGCTAAATTGCCCAATAATCATCGTTTCAATTAATGATTTATCATATACATGCTAGATATGTGTGAGAAAAAAGGTAAAATCCATATTCTGATGTGAGAGTCAAATCAAGGTAGGGAGATTCATTCTCAGGAAATACTTTTGGTTTAATTCAATTCCACACAGGATATACATTGATACCCAAAACACTAATAATAGGATCGACCATTAAAAAGAGGACCCCACCCTTCTTTATGGAATATAAATGTGTATAGAGTTCTCATCCAGCACAATTTGTAGATTGATTCCTATCATCATAGGATATATTATGCCTCCTAGAACATCTTGTTTTAGGCTCAACTAGAAATTTTCCACAATTCCTATTATTATTTGATTACCTATGATTCACGTCAATTCCTCTTTTCATGGTGGGATTATGTTTATCTTTGGTCTATATAATAAATCATTTCCATACCAACATGAAAAAACCATCCTAACGGCTTGACATTAAATAGCATGGTACATCATCTATGTTTCTAAAATGATAAATGGTATGACACCAATGTCCTAATGGTATGATGTAAAAATGAACAACAACATAATTTTCTATCATGAGGGTAATTTCCCATTATATCACCCAGCCACCATGTCATACTCATGTAATATATATGGATTGATTATTATCCACCCAACATACATAAAAATACATTGATTTTATATGAAGGCCCAACCACATGGGATGTAACAAAATTCCCCTGTACCTATTTATATGAAAGACCTATCCATGGATATTTCATCATGAACTACACATGTTTGGATTCCCAACCTAACATGATTTTCAATGACACCCATTCCACGAATAATGGGCCCAACCATGATGATTTGTTTCACATCAAATGACTCCCACAGTTACTACAATATGTTAAACTGCATGGTTCATCATGAACTATGTGAGGAATTATTTTCATTTTAGTGGAAATAGTGATTAACAAACCATATTTATTGGGCCCTTCCATAAAATATAATAAATACCCCTTCCTCTACATACGAATGAAATCAAAGTAGTGGTATTATTGTGTTCCATATTTGCATTTCCATTTTAAGAAAAAAAAACCTCTCTCTACAAATTAGAGAGATATATGTTGTGAAGTATCTTTAGGACTACATATAGATTTTTTCATACCCATATAGGATATGTAGTGAAACAAGGATCTCTAATTTCAAGTCCAACCACAATAATCAAACAATCAAATTGAAAAATACTCCTCCTGGTGTACAAATACTTCTATCATAGATATTTTAATTTCATAACAATGTTTATCTAGATTCTTTTCACAATAATATATGTAGTGATGCCTAGAAATCTAATCCCAGGTCTAGCTAAAATGATTGAAAAAAATTAAATCCTCCATATTTATGTGTAAGACCGGAATGGTATGTCATATTAGAATCATGTTTGGCATGACTCTTATCATCAATGGATATGTTGTGTCAATAAGATTATAAATTCTAAGTCTTGCCTCAACATTTTCCCACTTACACGTCAAGTCACTTCTTATCCTTATCATGTGATGTTAAACTATATGGGGTCATAGATCCACATGTGTCTTCATTCTCACTATAATGAGATATGCAGTGATTCCATGATTTCACACAATAGTATAGTCTCCACATAGTCAAATGCTAGTATCCTTCATTTTATCGCCTCTGTGTGGCATAACAAACCATTCCACCCCCTGTATCTCACATTTATCATAGTTCACATGGGATTATAAGTTTTGGAATGTGGTTCCCCATATGATTAATGAATATCAATACACATTATGGTTTCAACGTTCCTAGTGTCAAGGCCTCAATAGGAACATTAGATTTCCTTTCCACTCCATGTTATACTTTGATGTAAAATAAAAAATGTAAACAATGTGGGGGTTGATTCATTCTATAAAAATATATATTAACACATTTGTATTTATTGTTAGGTCTAGGAATATTATTTCCACTTCACATCCAGGAACATGTTTCCTTACCATATGACTTTAAACTTCCTGAATAATTTCCCTACAATATGGAATTCAATTTTATGGTACCTCATGAACAACATGTGGACTAATTCTCACTATAAATATATATGAATTGTTTCGTAGGAATTGGAACCTAGTATTAGCCAATGATTAATTGAAATTAAAAATATCCCCTGTCATCTTAATTAATACAAATATATATTGAGGAGATCTGATGTTTGTGATCCCCATTAAGAGTTCTATAAAGGAAAAAAGAAATGAACCCTAGATATGAGTCAAATCTATATATGGAATTACACACTTCATAACTAATTTTGGTCTTAATTCTTATTATGTACCCATTTAGATTACTACCATTCAACACACATTGTGGGAATGAAATTTTGGATCATTACAATATTCCTTCAATCATCATTGACTGATGAGGGTAATTGTCCAAAGGAATCCTTTTATTAACTATATAAAATATACACCAATAGGAATGGAATACGTTTACAGACAAAAAAGATCCATCTAGAAAAGGAAAATTGGTCCCCATGAGAGGCCACTTCTGTCTTTATAATCCTTAATAGAGTTTCAGCACCATATCATTTCTATTAATTTGAGACACCCAATAATAATGGTTTAAACATTCATTATCTCTCATATCCATGGATTTTAAGTACATGCTAGCTCGATGTTCCACCTATTAATCATCATATCTATGAAAAGTGGTCCTCACCATATGACCTAAAACTATAAGACTCCATTCCATTCTCACAACATGATTTTAAACTACATGTCTGATGTCCTATTCACATGATAGTAAATTTCATGATGATAATAAATGCATGTGCATGATTCATACAATAATGAGACGCATAGTGACACTGGAATTTCTCATCATGGGTCCATAAATAGTAAAGCATTATAATTTCCTTTCCATATCCATGGGTTATACCCACACCGAGACCCCTATAAAAACTATGTATGGATTTATACTCACTTTGATGGGACTTATCGAGAAATTTGGATTTTAAATCCCATTCCATTAAAAACATTACCTCACTCCATTATACATGTGTAAAATGTATTGGGGGTGGGATAAAATGTGTTTCTCACCTCACCTCTAAGATCATATTGAAACGAAGATTCACTGTTAAAATGTTGTTGTTCAATTGATGGTGGGTTAATCTATCCTAGAAAAATGTGTGGATTGATACTCATTTCTACAAGATACACAATGTTTCTTTGACCTTATTTACAAGACCAATATATAACAAATAAAAAACCTTCCAGCATGTGGTTAAAACTAATGTAATGTAATTATTTCTACCCATTCATGGAAAATTTCTAGTTGAAAAGATCAATTTGTATTTAGGTATTATCTTGCTTCATATCAGACACTATGATTGGAGAATTCCATATATCTTTAAACCTCTCTAGCCATACGAAATGACAGACCATTTTTGTAAGGATACATATTCATTACTATTATCAATATCCCCCATATGTATTTGCAATTGTTTCCCAATAAAATTATTGTCGACAAATAGAATAATTATCAATATTAGAGGATTTTATAATATCAATATTCCCCAACATAGTTGTTATTACATTTCTCCCCTCAGATTCAAAAACCCAAAAATTACATCCAACAACCTTTCTATTAATGATTAATATGATGGAACATAAATGAATATATTATAATGAAATGTTAAAATCATTTATCCCATATTCTATGATAAGTTACCATAAATGGTATCCCTCAAACATTCTTGTCATATGAGGTTAAACTACATGATTTAGGTCTATATTGCCCAATATTAAACTATATCATACCCCGACCATCTTTTATAGATACCATAATTTTGTATGGGTGTTTTCTAATTACAGAGTAGTGTTTATAGAAATTACATCATAATTTTTTATGCATTAATACCTTAATAATCAACCTTTCATTTTCATGAGACATCTATACTTTTACAAAATACATGGACATCTGAAATCGAGGGTCAGTTTTTAGAGTATATCTATCTTGACCATGGAAAATATTCCACATTTGGATCTACAAAATTATCCCACAAAAGTCATATCATACCAAGGGAAATTCTTCCCCATTAGTGGATTATCTTATCATCATACATCTTGAAAAAGCATGTTGGAAACCGCTATTATGATCAAAAATCATGTACATTACCCATATCATGTATCAGATTTGGAAATCACAATATCTAAATAATATTGGAACATTCTTATTTATTAATCCCTATTGGTGTTCTCACCCCATAATTTATTGTCAATTTTGTTATACGAAAACATTAATTTCATTAGCATGGACTGAAAGATATGAAAATTTTCCAAAGGAATTACATGGTACTTTCATGATTGAAAACCTACAATGGAAACCTGGGTAAAGTTGTGTAGAAGATCATAAGACCTATTCCTTAATTTCATTAGTGAAAATTTTATCCATTAAATAGAAATTAAAATTTGAAAATCTTATATGGCCAGATCCCTACAATTGGAGGCCTAAAAAAATACATGTTATGCCTGAACTTCCTACACTGGAACGTGTTTAGGAAAAAAAATGGTGGTAAAATAATTGTAAGAAATTTTATATTGTTCATCATGTAACCTTAGATAAAATAAAATCTAAATAAACTGATTCCCTCTACTCAAGAAATAATTTTAACATTACATGATATTGTCAGTTTGGTTATCCCAAATTCCAATTAAATTTGATTTCTTGTGGACATTATAATTTAAAATATGACCATTTATAATTAATTGGAGTTTCATGAAATGATAAATCATAGGAATTAAAATGGAAATGATGTTTTTATTTTTAAAAAATATATTAGAGGAGAATCCAAATCCTCGAGTCTCTCCCTAATAAAATAAAATGAAAGGGGATACAACATAGAAAAAATTGATACATGAAATGTCTGCTCGCATTTTTTAGAAGATCGACTATAATATAACATGAGACATAAGGGACCACTATGAACTGGTTCTTTTCCAAACATCATTTTTAACAATATTTTCATTCTATTTAATGGATTCCCTAAATTATTGGCACTTCTTCTTGATGGAATTAATGTTTCCATTTATTGATAACATAAGAAATTTTAACCAAGATACATGATCCTCTTTTTCTCACAGCTCTGTAGTCTGTGTGACCACTTGGTCATAAGATCTTGTTTCCTCTGTAACTAGGTTATTTTTCTTAGTGGTAGTATCCTTGGGGATGTTTTAAGGATGATTGGAATCATAATATATAATAATGTCACATTCACGATTATCTATGTCCTCTCGAGAAATGAGGATCTGGTACGTAAGAATATGCTTGTTCTAGTAATAAACACTATAAGAGTCAAAACCATGGATACTTTTTAGAATGATATATTCTTTATCATTAATTTATACCCTATGGTCTCTATTATAATAGTACAAATTTGGTGTGACACAAATTTACATATAGCCCGTTTTTTTAATAATAAAACTGTAGGTCTATCCCTATTCACATACTTCTATAGGTATATATACCAGAATTTCAACCACAACAGACATATTTCTTTTAAAAATTATTCTAATGTTGGATAATATTTTATCTCCACCTGATGTCGAGATTCAGAAACTATGCTAATAGGCATAACATCAATTGGGGGCCTTCCCATGACTGTTCTGTAGGGACTTGTGTAGTTAGGGATGCTAAAAGTGAAAATTGAAAACATTGGGTCTGCACCATATTAATTAAGGGGGGATATAGTGGATATGGCTCCCATAAGGAACATAAAGCATCATGACTGAAGGATGTATCCCATTATAACCTTAGAGAATGAGTTTTCATGCAATAATATTTGAGTGGGATGTATTTAATGCTCCTTTCTAATTACCTTCATCTATATACCTTCGGGATAGTATTCCATCAACACTCTAGAATAATACCATGATATATTGATGATAGTTTCTACACATGTAAAGTTAATTATATTGTTTTAATCATTTTTCATCATCATCATCTATATCAAGGGATGTAAAACTATGTGTGACCCATAAATATGGGAAATAGAAATGAGGAAACCTATTTTATACATCCAAATGCTCATAATGTCTTATAAAACTGTAAAATTTATAGATTTTTATTATATATAAACATGCATTATGATTTATATCTCATATATAGGTGATGTATGAGTGTTCTTTAGAGTCCCTTCACCACTATCAATCAACATTCCAAATGTTTTTGTGAAATTGATAAATGTAATGATGGAAAAAATGATCAACATTTAAATTGTTCAATAAATTCCTAGTGGTTGTTGGTGAGTGGTTGAAATTTTGAGTATTGTGTTGTGAATGGAAGAACAAGGATATTTTATAATTTGATGATACTCATACCATTGGTAGTGTTCTTCACCCACACATAGAATAATTGAAATGTCCCACAAAGGAAAAGGATGTATGTCCCCTCTTATATTTGACATTATAGTTCATAAATATGATAATTGTTATGAAATATATATGTTTATTTTTTGTACCTCCCCCAATTTGGAAACCATTATATAAAAAAACTGTAACCCATGTGTAAGAATCACTGGATGGGATGATCCATCCACTCTTGAATATGGCCAAAATCCTTTTAGTATAATGTCTTGAGTTACGTCTGGCTATGTTCTGGAGAGACGCATAGTATGATTATTCGACTTTGATATTATCCTTTTATGAAACCACAATACCTTGTGACATTTTTGTTGGATACATATTTCTAGGATTAAATTTCATCATTTGATTTCAACCATGTTGGAAATAAATATATGCTGTCATTGATTGTAGTGAATGAGAAGTTATGGAGATGAGGACCAAAACATTACACTACCATGATTAAAATGTACCTCCACAATAGAGATACATGTTAATTGTTTTAAAAGTTGTTGGTTTAAGGAATGAATTCTTCATACATGTTACCAATAACGTGGATTCCCTCTAGTGGTTAGATATCCAATAACCTGAACCCAACATCACTATGTGAGGGACAGAAAGTGTTTTTATCACACACTAGTAACTAATACATTTGTGAAATATCTCAATTGATGAGTAATACATGAAAATTTGAACGCATGATGTCTTATATAAGCCAATGACCTCAAGCCATCATGAAAATTATCTGAAATTACGGTTCACCTAGAATTCCCAATACAATTTATCTAAAGAACTCTTCCACAACAAAATCCTCACATGGAGATTCATCCTCAGTTGGGATCACCACATAAGATGTTTAAGATTTATTTATATCTCATGTTTTGTCATTCAATTATGTGTTATGAAAGATTTTTTCACATTGAGTCCCTGGAGAGCCATTCAATACAAAAATAGTCCCTATACCCGATCAAGAAACAAGCTGCCTTGAGGAAGAGATGTGCAGTTGGAATCAATACTATGATATCTCAACCCAATAAAACGGGTGATTCTAATCATCTGGTGGATTTGTAGAGTCATCTAACAATGAAATATTATATAGTGGTAGTTACCTATAAAATGGGTTCATCCAAATATTTGGAGAATATAGGATCATTAGAGTTCCATCTTGAGGGATAAGGTGTATTCAAAGATTTTATTTGACATTGCTAATAATTTAAATTCTTATGCCAATCATGTTCATGGGGGTGGAAGTCAGAGATGTCTTATTCATGAAATGAATCATAAAAAAAATATCAGATTCACTATAAATGGATTGAAAGGATTTTATAATGAGTTTTAGCACATAAACCATGAACCATAAGTTCATTGGACACTGAACAATGAAGTATTAGTAGGAAAAACACTATCTCAAGAGGTGTTTAGTCAACAGTGTGGTCATATAGTAATGAATATAGACACTATGTGGATGATTAAGAAATTATTGTTCCCAGTTGAGACATTGATGGAAAATTATTTTTTTATTAAAGAAATATGTTTATAGAAAAAGTTAGAAATCAATAGTTCAAGAACTAATAAAAAGAGCTGAACCACTAAAAAAACATATGCTGATTAGATTTTATCTCCCTACTTATATTCTAAGAGAAAATCTTAACCTATGTATCAGGATCATCCTTCAGAAGATCTTCAAAATAATATACCAGTGGGTCCCAAGATAGATGTGCCTCTCTTGGTTGAGCTTCCCATCATTAAATCCCTAAATACATAGTAGGTTGTGTTTTACAATCTAGTTACTCTGCTCCTCACTGGTAACAACCCTTAATAATCTTCTCATCGTCCTATTAGCTTCTTCTTCGGTAGCATTAATCGTTAGAACCATTTCCACCATTTCATCTCCAATGTGCATAAGCAGCTCCAAAGAAGGATCAATATCTATATTGGATCCTCATGGTTAGACAATTTCATCCTTATAATGGGATGGGGATCGCTACCCATCTTCATGGATTTGGAATTCTTCGAAGATCTAGTCTCCCTTGGTGGTGGTAAATAAAAATAGCATTTTCTCTCTTGCTGAGTGCCCCTCTAGCTCTTACATCGCCTTAGGATTGCGAGATCACCCTTGAAGTCTTATCCTTTATCAATTGATAATAGCACAGAGACCCCATCACTAGACTTTGTCCTGGGTTCCCCTTACATAAGTGATGGACTAGATGGATTAGCTTCAACCATCTTTTCTTGATTAACCTGTGATAGCTCTTCAAACCTATTGTCCAACAAAATTGCAGCCATCTCCCTACTTGGAAAATTCCTTAAATCCTATTGCATCATCTTACTACCAGGAGTGTCACCCTCCCTTATGGTCATAGGTTCCGAACCATTTGAATTCGTTCCAAACCCTATTCACACATACTCAGTGTATGAAGGTGACCTATGAGTCTTAGTGCCTTCTTCTACAATCATTTCAGAATCCACCACATTGAGAGCAATACCAGGTTTCACCTCCTCTATTGCATCACAGGCAATTCCAAATGGCATAGGTGGATAATGATGCAATCCACCGGGATCCTCCATCAAGCGTCTTAAGACTCCATTCACCAAAGGGTTCACTACCAAAGATCCACAACTCACATCCACAACAGATTTAAAAATTGAGTCCACACCAACCGGCTTCTATCCAGGCAAGCTTACTGCAGAATGAGTTTCAGGTTCTTTACCGCTGCGCGTACCCATCTGATTCATAGGTCCCCATCGATAGGTTTTCGTTTAATTCTCTATCCTTTTATAGACAGAACAAAAATCGAATAATTATTCATAGAAAACCTCATGTTTGTACCAAAATTCTTCCATAACTATAATCTAACCATAATGGAATGGCACTTTGGACACATCCACATCATCGCAAGCCTGTGGATAAATAGGGTGGCAAAGAGCATCAATACAGCTATTTGAACCAAGATATATAGCATCTAAATTCCCACACAATCTAATAACCAAGGGATTTTGAAACAGTAATTGGAGGTTAGGGAAGATTTCCCAAATTGACATTGTGGGGGAACTAGGCTTTATATTGAAATCATGAGTCCATCAAAAGAGGTAGAACTGATATCTGTTGAGGGTATGGGGATCACTATACCAGGCTCTTATTAAATCCTCCTCTAAGGAAAAATGTATCATGAATGTCTGTGGTCGATCAAACCCACTATCTCCCTTTTTGGTAAATCCCATGAACTCAAGAAAAACCTATCAAACAAATAAACTAACGACCATCATTTCTTAAATAGAGAAATTAGAGTAAGATTCATAAGCGTCAAGTTTTCGATGAACTCTGTGATCGATAATGGTATATTTGGCCTCCAATTGAACAAATCAGGAACTCTATGGCATAATGAAGCTTGAGGAAATGGATGGGTAATGTCCGGGTTGGATACACGAACGAATGTGGAAATTACTCCCTTGATTGACGATGGATATCCCTCCCCGGTAGGCGGGGGCGGGATTGACATAATGGCTGGTATCATCACAAATAAGAAATGTGAACCGTGACTCCCCCTATGCAGAACCCAACAAGTTAAAAATGGATCAAACCCTCATAATTGAGACATTCAATTCACAAAAATGGATTCCAAAAATTGAAATGCATCATGAATGAAGTTTAAAATCAGATAATTTTTAGAGTAATAATTCACAAAGAAATATAGTAAATGAATAATGGGCATTCCCTTTAATTTTTGGAGTGTTCACCTATTTCATATCTACTTTTGTGCAATCACTGGATAAAAAAAGGACTAATTTTAAATCATAACAGCATTTTATTCATCCCAATCAGAACCCGTTCAGATTGGGGGGGGATTTTTGGGTCCAAAAAAATCTACATATAGGAAGAAGATAATTCCTTGATTTGGGAAAATGGTAGAAACAAACCAAAAATATTAATTTGAAGAAAAGGGTTTGACATAGAGGAATCCAATAAATATGGTTCAATTCAACAATATTTAATCATAAACTGCCACTCAATATGCATTTCTACAACTTCACAATCAAACCCGTGATCAAAACTATTCACAGGATGAGATGGACGACCAACACCCACAAAAGAAAAAAATTCATTTTTGGGACCGAATTGTGATTTCCTCTCAATGGAACGAATTTCCACTGATGAAAAAACCTTTCAATGGATGTGGAGGTATCGTTGGTTCCCATAAATAAACCATGTATATATTAGGGAATTATGTCAATTTCTCCCCCCGAAAACAACCACTCACCACATGAATAGTAATTCATTGGCAAGGGAATCCTTCCTGACCTCCCATAATTGAATCCATACGGCCCCCAATGATGATTGGACAAAACAGTTTCTAGACTATCCATTATTCATTAAAATATAAATTGGGGGAAACATGATGTGTATAGAAGTGACAAGTGATGAGGAGATGGAAAAATTAAGATCGTTGAAGATTAATTGAGACAGAATCATCAACCACCAGCATGAAATCCAAAAAAATAAAATTAAGGAAGAAAAGAAATCATTAGACCATCTGTAAAAAAAACCCTTTTTCAAAAACTATTCCACAAGGAAAAAATTAATGGCCTCATTATGGACTAGTACCACTCATAATAAAATGCTATCTTGGAAGAACGGTTCCCCACATAGAAAAAAAATACTTGGTAGGATGTTGACCATGCAATGAAAAACACTGGGTGGGTGTCACATTGCCCCACATTGTGACACACTATTTAAGAATAAACTATTTATATGTATCTCAAATTTAGGAATAATATACCCTCACTGACATCACATAATTCTAAAGGGAGAGAAACTCGTTCTGAATAAGAACACACTACATGGAATGGGGAATTCTAGGGTTTTCTACACTAAACCTCATATTAATCCTTTCCATTATACTTTCAGAACCAATGTTGTCCCCAACAAGAAGAATTCTAATTGTATTAGGACAAGGACCCTTCTAAATCCACCTAAAATATATGTTTATATTATCAGGTGGAACACTATGTCCTTTCTTGTCTATAAACCCATGATAAGAGGAGTGATGTTTGTAACCTCCTTATCAAATGAGTCCAAATATTGTTTTCAAGACTACATTCCAATGGTAATGAGGGTTCTAAGCTTAGAGGTGAATAGGGGAACCTACCCAGTCTAGGGGTTCAAGAGAACCACTGGAATTTATTTCAATGACTACTAGTGCTACTACCTTTTATATTCCATGGGGACCAAGAGGGAATCCCTCTTACAGTAAGGCCCTAACCTTACATTCAGGAGGTGGAACTCTTTATCCTCTTAACTATTTCAGGACATAGAAATATTTTTCACTAGATGTGACTAAGCGTTCTATGAGGATAAAATAGGATAAGGTATTATCCATACCCTATCTCTATCCATTTAGGTTTAATCATCAATCAATTTATTGAAAAAAATGGATTGTATTATCATCATATCTAATGTTACCTCTTGTTTTTTACCCCAAGCATGGATCATGTAGGGTATAATATTGTATTAATCAGGACTTCCACATTATCCAGACTATAAATTAATTCTTCTCTATATATGTAAGGCCAAATATCCATTCATTTTACCTCGTATACTATATAATACCCAACCATATACATCTAATCATGCCTATTACACATTAAAATCCATGAACCAATGACTAAAAAATCAAAGGGCCATAATCACAATGAAGTGGCACCTTACGGTCATCTTCAAAAGTGTAATCCCCAATCATGTCCTCTAAAAAGGGCCTCCTCTATAGGTATAAGCCAGAACCCAACCACATGATGTGGTCTTCGATTCCCATCTAACTAGGTTATGTAAGAAAATTTATGATGGTAAAAACCCAACACCCTAAATTCAATCTAATCTCATCTAGGCCATATCACCATAGGGTCACATCCAGACTAAGAGTATATATCAATTCCATGTTTTCTTTATTGCTTTAGCATATGTTCCATGGAAAAACATTTACTATGAACCTTCAACGTGGACATCATTTTTCATGACTTTACACATCAGGGTATATTCCCCAGCACACAACCATAAATGGTGATGTTACCTATTTAGAAGCACTGAACTAAATGGGTTCTGATTCTTCCGTGAAGATATGTTAGAATCTCATATTATGGGTTAGATCCTAATTTCAAAACAATTTCCATATTCATAGATGAAAACAGAATCTAGAGAACCTCACCCCATGGAATATACAACTATTTTCTTAATAAATTACTATTGAAAATAAAATCCATCCTTAAAAGGGTATAATGATTTGTAAATCACGGGTGGATAAAAATACCTCCATTCATGGGGATCCAGGTATAACTATATATGATTCAGGACCCCTGGATATTCATAATTTATTGTTACGTCATTTTGATCCATGTATACATTCATGGGAATGATTAAAGTATTCATGAACATAAAATAAATCAAAATGATAGTATTGATAATGTAAAAGGATCCCCCAAAATGGTTGTTATGATCCTTACATTCCTTCTTCTTGAATACTGTGAGTTACTAAGTGTCATTGAAAGGGTTCCCCAATTGTCATCTTCTTTTGGAATGAAGGTCCATGTGTAGTTATGGATATGAGAGTGGATGGATGATTCTAAAACCATGATAAAACCCCATTGGTGACTATCCATAAATGGTAAACCCAATGAATGTGATTTTAAAAAAATAAACCCCTAACAATCAAATGTCTATCCAGACTGAATTCTATCAAAAAATTTGTTCCAAAATGTGTTATTGAATTGATTTTTTCTTCTCTATCATTTCATCATTGAGTTCTCTCCAAGATGTCTATGTCCACCAGCATCATCCCATTACACATTAGTTATATAACCCTTAAAATATATTGGTTTATATAATTTTTTTAGGATTATCATGTCTAAGATATTGTTACAGGATAATCACAACCATATTAATATATATATGTATAATGATTTTATTTCCATAAAGTTTGATCAAAATATATCATCATGTGTTTAGATTTTTATTAAAAATGAAAAACTATTCTAATCGTGATATGCCATAATTATGTTAAATTCTGTATTTAGTGATTTTACAGGCATTTCAATAATATCATGGTGAATCTAAGATAACAATTATATATTACTGATACTATTGTCCCATTCATCCTCACCACTTACCTAACATAAATGTTGGGTTTTTGGTCAAGTGTGATGTCCTATCTAAAAGATATTAATTAAGAAATATATAATATAAGTTCCACTGTAAACAGTTTATAATGAAATCCTTTTGATAATTTTGAATAATCCCCAATGAAGTCTAGACTATTATTCAGAATTTTCTATATTGTTATGTATAATGGTTTTATCATCCTCTCCCATTTATAACATTAATGATTTACATGTTAAAAAACCAAGAACATTGATGCATATTCAATAATCATATTATTAATTTCATCCAAAAAATATATATCTTAATGAATTAAATCTATCAATTTAACCCCGTGGTGGATTGAGAATATTGAGCTATGACAATTAATCAATAACTAATTATTTACCATAGGATTTAATGGTACAAATAGTCATTTTCCAAAACTCAAATCTTTATTATCAATAAAATATATTTTCATTTTTCCCTTTTAGTTTAAAAATAACCATTTTTTACCTTGATATCATCCAATTTATCTTTGTTTATATTATCTATAATAGTTTTTTGAGAAAACATACGGTAATAAAATGATTTTGTTCATTATATTTTTAATTACTTTCATGTCCATTCTCTATATGTATCGGAATAATAGATCCTTCTTAATCATCCACATAGATATGTTTATATGATATTTTATAATTAAAAAATATACCAAATTCTTCTTCTTCATGGTAGTATAATGGATTGATAATTCCTAATATAGGATCATTTTTGTGTCCCATAATTGTGCATATTTAGCTCCTTCTGGGTGAATATATTCTTGAGTCACATATGATCAATATATATGTCACTCATAGACCCATAAATATAATTAAAAAATATAATCAATTTAAATTTTATAATAGATAACATCAAATAACTATTCATATAATTCTTTTCATGGTTCATCAATTTTAGATGGTAATTGTATTTCAATTTATATGTTTTCATGATGAAAATTTCTAAACACTTCACTTGAAAATCAGTTTATACATAAACTCATCTATATTAGATGGAGTGTATATGTACAAGTGAAATTATTAGCATATAATTATTCTCTTAGAGGAAATTTTATTTTATTATAGTCTTGAAAAAATCCACACACTTCTCATTTGTATTTGTTTTTGAGTTTGAAAAGTATGATTACATTACAATAATATTTGGTTGGACCCTGATAATTCAAGGAAAATATGGTTCTCTATTATAGGTAATGTATTGGAAACTCCTAATACTCCCTTATCATTAAGAGATCCATATATTTACCATTTATTATGATAACATTTCCCATGAATGATACTTTCCCCATTAGAAATTTCTATTTACTATATATTTCAATGAAATTTTCTTTTCTAATTTTCATTAGAACAAAACAAAAAATTTCATATTCTTCAAACATGATTTTAGATTGTATAGAATATCATCTTTAGATACTTCCGTATATTTTTTGTGGAAATACCTAAAGACTAAATTTATCATTGGTTTGATCATTACGTGAGATTTATTATGATTTTAGAAACTTTCATTGAACTCATATTTTGTATTTAATGGTTGAAATGTTTTTATGGTAATTTTCACTTTTTTCACCATTATTTAATTTTAACCTATATGATGGTATACTTTTGAGAATTTTTCTTCCTTATTTATGTTATAAAACTAGATATCAATCATTGGTATTCAATACATTATAATTATTATGTTTATTTATTCCATGATATTCAACAAAATGGAACATTAACAAATCATCCATTTTAGAAGATAGAATTGGTGAACCATATGTTGAAAAAATAATTTAAAAAAACTGTTACACATATTATCTTTTTGTTTCTCTTGTATTTAATCCAATTTAAATGGTACATTATATTGGGATTCATGGATTTGGAAATAAAATCATGTATAATTAGAATTGAAAAATCTAACATTTCCTCAATAGAAAAACCAAAAAATTATGTGAATACCTAATCACATCCACCCATAATAGGAATCTCTTCTAAGGAGATCCTCTTTTAAATACCGAAACCCCATTATCCCAGATTTGATGTTTAATTTATTAAATTGGAATATAAAACATGGAATAAAATCCCTATAGAACAATTATTTATAAGTATTTTAAATCTAGATAACTAGTTGAAATATAAATTATAAATGAATCTATAAAATAATATTTAATATTTTATTTAATATTTCCATTATACTCCCAACATATATGTATATTTCAATTATAATAAAAACATTGGAATCCTACATAAAAAACATAAGGAAGGGTTGAGATCAGATGCCCAGAAAGGGAAAGCATATAGTGGAATCTTTTATGAATTAATAAGCATAAATCATAAGTCAATGTAAATAACTGAAAGAAAAGACATTAAAAAATCATGAGCATAATATAGAATAAATATATAATACTATAGTAATTATATATAAATAATCACATAGTTAATACAATAATATAATAGTCACATCAAATACCCATAATAAATCTCATAATTGGGGTATTAATAATGACAGACAACATAAACACACTTTCAATACTTCGTCAAAGATTCCATAAATTAATGGGTATGGACAAAGACAATACCCAAAATAGGTTTTCACATGATAAATACCAATAAATCATGGGGTAATAATAGGCATATCCTAGAACATACAATGTTAAATGGATTCATTTTATGAAAGGGGTGGAAAATAATCAACATATACTATAATATTAAATATTAATAACATTATTCAATCAATAAACATAAAAAAGGTCATATAGAGTAATATGATGAATGGTATAAAAATTGATAATACACAATCAAACTGATAAAAACATTTCAATAAAATATGATATATGGCATCAAAAGATATTAGCATCAATTAATCATAATATACCAAAATTTAAGATTTCATAAAACCAAATAATATAAAAAATATTTTATTTTTTTATATAAATACCTTCTTTTACATTGAAATCATTTAATTAGAAGACCACTTGATTATAAATGAAAAATATTATTAAAAAGTCCCATATAATCAAATATTTGATTCTTAAAAATAATAAGTAGTCATAATATTGAAAAAATTATCTCATGTTGCATAAGATTAAATTTTTTTCTGTATTATTTTCAAAATATTCATAAAGTACCTACTTTGGAATAAGAAAAATCATTTCAAACCATTTTATAAAAAGTAAAATATGAGTAAAAATTATTTAAAAATTCATATAATAATAGAAAAAATATCATTTAGAAAATATCTTTAGAAAAAATTTAATTGTAATTAAAATATTCCCCAATAGATACATAAATAGACACAATGTCAACTAATGAAAAGATTGTGGATTAAACCCTTATATTAGGTGAAATTTCATCAGTACATGTCAAATAATCAATAATAAGTTTTTAAAAAAATTAATAAATTATTAAATAATCACAATAATATTTATGATATAATAAAAAGTCCACTTATAACAACTTATTAATCATTTATAAATAATATTCTATTAATTTAACTATTTGAGGAGTTAATTTACATGTTTTATCATTCTTGTTTTATATTGATAGTCAAAGTTCCCTAAAATATTTTATATTTATACCAGATAAAGATTGTTTTAAATGTCGTGAATATCATATTTATTCAATATATAAATTCAAAGATCCATTCATTAATTGTTAGCAAGAAAAATATATCACATCATGTTGATGAGATGGTGGGCCATATGTATGCAAATGGGGTTGATATCAATCCATTAATAGTGAAAGGGTAAGGAATATTATTTTATATTAATTTTTACATAAGAAACATATTTTCAATTTTATTATATATTTACCTTATTTCTAACATTATACCAATAAAATTATTTTTTTGTTAAAAATATATATTACACCACAACTTGTAGGTGGTATGTCGTACGTATGCACACTCAGTGCTTTTATTTTTTGTATGTTGGATTAATGGTGGAATATTTTTGGAAGGTAATCATAATAACATATAATCGGATAAATTTAATGAAAATTTTATATTTTATATTTATACACAACATGAATTGGAAATAGAAGAAGAAATAATCATTATTCAGTTGGTCGAAATGATTACCTCCTTTTTTGGCGGACTTTTATAAGATATCTTTTCAAGGGATTCATGGATAGGCTTTTTGAAAAAACAAGATCTACAGAACCTGTACACAGATGATTGTAAGATATATGCAAATTTTATATCTGAGATATAAGTCTTATAGTTGTGTGATGAATTGAGGGATAAAGCACCTTTTATAATTGAATTTAGGGGAACTTTTCATAACACCAAAAATATTATATATATATATACAAATTTATTTATTTAAATTTTAAAACAAAATATCTCCAATGTGAGTTATTTTGAAGAAATATTTAGAATGGATCAAAATAATCACCTAAAATATTCATTATCCATGTTTATTTTACATTATTACACTTATCATTTAGGTTTAACAATTATTTAAACCCATAAAATCTTATAGTGACAACATGTGTGTTTTACTTTTTGAATGTTAATATATATAAAATAAAATTAAAATGTAATCCTAAATGATTCTTTTTGGAAATTTTATACTTTATACAAATTAGTTTGATGAATTTTATATTTTTTTGAATTTTATATCATTTAATCAAATATTATTCATTTTAAAATGACATTAATGTAAATATTAATGCTATTCATTACATGGATTTTTAAAAATAACATAAAAAAGATGTATTAAAAAACATTTAGCTCATAAATAATGTGTAAAACGAATTTAAATTATTTTTAGATGAAATTAAATATATTAAATATATTTATCTTAATATTTGTAATAATTGTTATTTTAAATGGAAATTAAATAAAAAATAATTTCACCTTCATTGTGAAATAATTTAATATAATTATTTTCATCACAGGAAAAAAATCTCATGATTAAGAGAAAAATATAATCATTAAAATGACTATTTATAGTTATAGGTAGCTTCTGAGTAACCACATATTATAAATTTAATAATTATTACAAACATGACTCTGACATCTTTGAGTTTCCTGAAAATAACAAATAATTAAAGGCCTAAATATATCCAAGGGTCTCAAAGATGCCATAAAATCATCCCAAGTATTGTTTTGAATGAAACTCACTCATCCAATAGAAGTAGGACAATTGTTAGTGTAATTTTATAATACATATAATATTATTTTTACCCTTAATTACTATACCTACACTTAATCGTGGTAATTAAAAAATATAGAAATATTACTATTCAATTATCTAAAAATAGAAGGAACCTTTTTACGAAATTTGTAAATCCTAAATCTAAATATAGAATAAATTCGTAAAAATTCATTAAAAATAATTGTTTAAAATTAAATTACAAATTGATCTCTTTGATTAGTCGAGTTTAAAGATAATAACATGAGAAACATTCAAAATATATAATTGTTTTTATATAAAAATATAATGTAAAATTTATTAAAATAATTTGAATTAGGTTAAATAATATAAAATTTATATATTTATACTTTCAAAAAAATCCATATTTTAATTTATTACTATAAATTGAATATAAGAAAACATTGTTACAATTAAAATATAATAATTTTAGTATTCATGAAAACATAAAATTTATCAGAAAAAAATATTCAACCACTGTGAATTATTATATTAAGCCTCTAAAAAGATGTTTATGATTTGAAACATAATTCATAAAACTTTCAACATTTAGTTTTAACACAAAATCACAATTAAAATGCAGGAAAACTCTATTCAGATAAATATTGTCTTTTAAACCACATAATAGGATTAATTTTTTTCTTATGTCTATAAAATAATTTGGATTATTGTATAATTTTTTAAATATGTAATATATAAATTACATAATTTCATTAATACTATAATTAATGTCTAATTTAACTGCTATGTTATAATAGTATTTAACTGAATGTTTAATATAGGTGTAACATTCAACATAATATGTAGAAGAGATTATATTTAAAAAGAGAGATATCATGAAATATTAGGTTCTCACACTCACCCCAATGTCAAAAAATTTCATCCTTTCAATTTTTAACTAATATTAAAAAATCAATGGATTATACTTCAAACATTCTTTTCTTGATACCCACATTAGAAATTTTTATTATAAAAAATATTCTTAATATGATGGAAATGGAAATGTGAACTCCCCCCCTAGCTAGGAATTATAATAGTACAAAATTAGTTGGATATGAAAAGGAGACTTCTGTGTGAAATATAACTATCTTGTTCTTATAGATAGAGATATAGAACTAGTTCATTATAATGTTAACAATAAAAAATCATAAATGTGTGATTTTCTAAAAGAAAAGTGTTGTTCTTATATATATTTTCACAGTATCCCATAGATCTACAAATGAATGTTAAAAATTAGTTCCTCATTCTTTAAGAACAATTATGAATAATAGGATCCATCTTTGATTCCATTATCTATTATATGATTTATGAAAAAGAAAATGGTTATCAAATTTTATTCAATATGATAAATCATACACTAACATCAAGAAAAAATACCCACGACTTAACTTAATCCCTCCCAATCATAAGGCTCACCGAAAATACATCATTCCAAAATTGTATGATATTTTATAATATAATTTGTATTATTAGATTCTACAGATAAACATATGTATCTTTTATTGTTACATACAAAATATTTTATCACCTTTAAAACCATAATGAAAAATTTCATACTTCCAAATCATTAATAATG
This sequence comes from Viscum album, assembly GCA_963277665.1. Lineage (NCBI taxonomy): Eukaryota > Viridiplantae > Streptophyta > Magnoliopsida > Santalales > Viscaceae > Viscum > Viscum album. The sequence continues at coordinate 1,227,280,003 of OY728159.1, forward strand.
ATATACTACATTTGAATAATTATATATCAAATATAAATTATAACCATAATTTCCCTGATAAAATTCCATTCAACATAGTTCTTGTATACAAAAAAAATCACATTAATCATTCCACTTTGACTATAGAAATAACAATAGTGTGAAATTAATCTATTTTTTTTATTTTGTGCTATATTTCCTTGACACTTGGGACATTAATGTTTATAGATCTTGACTTCCTTATAGTTGAGAAATTTAACATTTATTGATTCTTTCCTTCCCTTATAATCACAAAACTAGTTTCATTTATCTCTATACAAGAAACCAAATCCCATTCCCCTCAGTCAAGTACTGAGGTGTTTCATTACATAATTATCACATATGGGAAAATATATATTTCCTATTTCAATTTTATCCATATATTAACCAATCTTTATATACCTCTATTTCAGTCACATAAAGACATAATAAATAGATAAATATTTGTTTTTATTGATAGATTAAGAGACAATATCTTAATATGATGATAAATTATTGTGAGAGTATTGACCTTCAGATAAATGGTTTAAGACCACACATGAAATGGTCAATATTACTCAATGTATTACATTTTCAGTCCATAAAATTCTTTTATAATAATTTAATGTTGTCATAATACATAAAAATACTATAAACGTCTATTTTCATCAGACTCAATAATTTTATCTATAAATCATCTAGTTGTTCTCGAGGGAAAAAATTTTCTACAAAAATTTTCATTTAAATTATTCCAATATATTTTATATATATCATCCTCCTCATTCATTTTTTGAATCATTGACATAAATATTTTGAATCTTTTGAGAGATTTTAATGTTCTGTGATAACCATATTTTATTAATTACATCCCAAGGATAGAAATATAATCCAAAAGGAACATAAATATTAATAATATACAAGGGGAGTTTTTGAAAAATTGAATGATGTAGGTTGTTGTCTCATAATGTAGTCTAACATTGTTTCTCCACATAGGGGATAAGGATACACTATTTGTGTAATGTTATTGGTCAAAAAAATATTTTGATTTTTTATTATATTTATTATATTATTGTAAACTATTGTATCTATAGATCCAAACTCATTATCTTTCATATGAGTGTAATCCCTACACAAATTATGTTCTTTGATACGGTTTCCATTACATTCTCTAGGCCCCAATCATGAAAAAATGTCATACGCGATATTTGATAATAAATTTATAAACCATAATGTTTCATCTCAAAAATATTATTTAAAATAACCTTAATTGAAAATTTCATTATATGTTATCCTTAAAACTTAATCCTAGATTATTTTGATATATATTCATAATTTATCATAGGGTTTAGTTCTCCAATAAATCATTTTCTAAATCTTCTACATTAGGTTTCTATACAACTTCCTCTAATAACAACTACAAAGACCCCAATCCTAGTGTTCCAATGTCATTGGTTCTTTATTATAATATTATATTATATAATGAATCACATCCCAAAGAAACAAATAATTTATTAATTTTGGATAGATAGATACATAAAAAAACATACATTACCATTGAATCTATAAAATTAAATATAATGATTACCATTAAGAGAAAAATTACTATTAAATATTTTACTTGTTTTTAAATCATAATATTTGTCATTGAATCCTAGGAAAAAGAAAACATAAGAACTGGTTTAGCGTAAATAATCTGTATGGGTAAGCGTATATTGAATGATATCATGAACAAATAAGTATTACCATTAAGGGATAGTTAATATCTGAAACAAAATCCCTTTAAACATACTATGAAGAATAATATTGAATGATTAAATAAAAATAATATAATTCCAAATAAATAAATATATGGATATCATACTAATAAAAAAAATTATAAATTTAATATATATGCTCATAATTATTGATTGCATAATGCTATAAATCAAAAAAACGACATCAAATATTCAACTAAGGCATAATACTTTAATGGGTATGGCATCAGCCAAAACCCAATTTAATTTGACACATGAGACATACTGATGCATGAAGAGACTATAGAATTCCATGATCATCACTTAATATGTCCAATTAATTTTTCATATGAATATTGTGAAACATAGTCAACATATACTAGATTATAAAATGTTAATAACTTCTCAATCAGTAAACCTAGTCATCAACCATCTAGAGGGGTATCAAAGGTGAAGATCTAAAGTCAAACTGATCAAAGTACATTAACTAAAATTTTGTGTATTTTATTATAAGAGATAAAACTCAATTAGTAATAATATCTAACAATGGATGTTGAAATTCATTAAAATACTATAATATAATCATTTTCATTGAGAAATACCTTTTTTAAATTGAAATTGAAGATCAAAATGCAGAAAAACTATTAAATAAAATACTCTATTTGAAAGTAAATTTGTAAAAATGTATAGTAATAATTAAAAAATAATTCATAATAAATTTGGAAAAATAATCTCATAACGCATAAGTTAAAAAAATACCATACACATTTTTTTCTGAAAAGTTAATAAAGTACCTCATTTGGAAAACAATAGAATGATTTCATTCAAATTGTTTTATAAAGAAGTAATTAATGGGAGAATATTTATTACATAATAATAGTATAATTGAAAAAATCATTTTTAAAATAATTTTAGAAAATATGGATATGAAATAATAATTTTCCTCAATTGAAACTTAAATAAAATAAATCTCGATTAATTATGAGATTGTGAATTAAACCAATACATTAAGTTCGATTTTCTTTATGCACATACAATACTATTGTATAATAGTTTTAAATATATTATTAATTAATAATAATAATAATAATATTTATTATATCATATATGATCCCCTTATAGCAACATACTCCTAATTCGTAAAAACTATTTTATTCATTTACTTGTTTTTGGTGTTAATTGACATGTTTTCTCATGCGAGTTTTTTTTACTGAAATGTCCGGTTATCTAGTAAAGGATATAGTTATTTCATCTCTATATTGATGTTCAGGTAATAAATTTCAAATTTATTTATTATATATAATATTAGAATCATTTTAATGGTTATCATAGAAAATTAATCACATCAGGTTGTTGGAACGGTAGGCCGTATATATGCACATGTGACAATATCATCCCCGTAATAGAGAATGAGTAATCATGTGTATGGTATATTAATTTTTACCAAATAAATATCATGTTATATTAATTATTTATGTCCATTATTTAAATAATTTTAAATAACCATTTATTGGGGTCATAAACAACATATTACCCCTTTGTGTGTTGATGGTACATGATATATGAGAACGCACAGGGATATCATTTTTCATAGGATCGATAAATGTTTGAATATGGTCGGAACAAAATTATATATAAGAATTTAAATTATATTTTATGTGTTTCATTATATTGTAATAAACACACAAATAGGATGTTGAAGAAGAAATGAACTTGAATGGGTTGGTAAAAATGATTAATGGTGCTTTGGCGTACATCCATTAGATGTCATCTAAATAGATCAAGGGTTGGATTATTTTTAAGAATAATATCTCTAAAACATGGATAATGATTATTTGGAGTGAAACGATCAGGGGTTGTTCATTCTAAAATTATAAAATAGGTATAAATAATTTATGGAGTATGTGACATTTTATAATTGAGGTTAGGGATACTTTTGGAAACATAAAAAATATTAAAAGTACATAAATTAACCACATACTCCAAGTGTGTAAAATATATTTAATTTCCAATATAAGATGAGTATGGGAAAACATAATATATTCTGATAATTTGTAGATATGTTTGGGTCATATTATAAATCTCATCTTTTGGATTTACACATTTTTATACCGTTTCACTCTTACCATGAAAAACATTGTTTATTTACTTTAATGGTTAATATAGTTACTATGATATATCCAAATAACTATAAAATGAGTCACCTGTGAAATTAATTTTTTCTCCAAATATTGGGGCCGAATTTTATAATTATTCGAGTTATATATCTTTTTATAAAATTTTATTAATTTTAAAAAATCAATAATATGAATTAAGAAAATAATTTAATACCTAAATTTTTTAAAATAGAAAAAATATATATTAAAAAATAAAATAAATTAACTAATAAATATAATGTTAAATTGATTAATAAAATATTTATATGACATTAATTATATTAAATTATTTTTTTTCATTTTTAAAATCATTTATTTGATATATACATTAAGTAATCAATTAATGCATTATCATTGTTGAATTATTTAGCTTTATTTTTTACTCCTTAAAAATTAAAATATAAATAATAATGATAAATATAATTATTTTATCTTTTTATTTCAATTATATATCAGTATATCTTCTAAATAACCAAAAAAAATGTAATACTTATTAAAAAAACAGGAGTATATCATATATGACTTTCCTTGAAATAAAATAAAATTAAATAATTAATGTTATCTTTGTGGATCCAAGAGGCCATAAAATCAGAAAACCGGTTGTTTAGGATCAATCTAATTAATCCAATGAAACTAAAAAAGCGTTAGATTATTTTTATAATACATATAATATTATTTTTACTCTTAATTATTATGTTTATCATTAACAATGGTTATTAAAAAAATAATAAAATTCGTCTTCATATGATCCAAAAAATTGCCCAATTTACTAAATTTGGAAATTTTGATTCAAAAGAAGAAATAAATTTTTCCAAATTAAAATAAAATAATTATATAAAATTAACTTAAAAATTAATCCTGATGATAAGTTGAGATGACTGGTTATTAAAAAGAAAATGATGAAAATATAGAAATGTCTTATATCCATATTCAATTTCAAATTTATATAAATGACCTAAAATAAATTAAATGCTAATAAATTTACCAATTTATTCTTTTAAATAATCTATTATAGTATTTATAAATATATATTATTTATATCAAAAATTTATTTTCCATTAAATGTAGTATTTTTTAATATTCATCAAGTCATGAAATTTATCAGAAAAGTACCAAAAAACAACCAAAATAAATTTTTATACTCCTCATTAAAAAATATTATTTCTCATATAGAATTTATAAATGTTTATAAATTTTGATTTAAAAACGTTTATCCATTAAAAGGTGTTGAAACCAGCTTTAGAAAAATATATACTTTTAATGCAAAAAATTGGATTCATTCTCGCCCTATGCTAACAAAATCATCTGTATGAATATAAAAAATTTATTAAATCTATAATATTTAAATTTCATTACTTTTTTAACAGTATTTATTCATAAAATTTTAATGTCTTTGAAAAAAAAATATTACTGTATAAATAATCTTGGTGTTCTGTGCTACGTTAGCTATCGAAGATAAGAAATTGAAACATATTTATAAAATACAATCATATGTTATTACACCTATACATTGAAAAAAATAACCAGACATTATGGAATACAATGAAACCATATCCATTCATTATAAAATGTTTTAAATGTATATTTATCTTACTCCATACACATCTATAGAATAAGTGGATGGTTCATGAAAAAAAATGATTCCCTTCCCTCAAAAATTATTTTATGATCTCTTGAATAAAATAGAATCCAATTTTATTATAAAACGAAATTTCACTAATGTATATATAAAAAAGTTTTTTTAGATATTCAACCCATAATCTTAAACTCTATTGGAGTTATATGGTCAAATTTTTAAAATTTCTTCATTTGATATTTTCAATTATATTTATTCCCCCATGAATGGAGATGGTGTTTCAATAATTATAGTAATATTTCATGAGGGTAATGATTTCTTAGAACTAGAATTTAAATGTACATTTACAATTGAATAATTAAGAACCAGTATATAGATCTAAAATGAATTATTTTAATCCACATTAAATGTCATAATAACATAGCTTTATCATGGTTACATGACCTTGGAGGTTGTTATTATCAGTTATCCTCGAAAAACTGTATCTTATTTCACTATTATTCATAGTTTCTATGAACCATACAATTGAAAAAATGGTCCACAGATTGATAGTTAATTTTATGCTTCCATTCTTCTATAACATTAGTGTTTTTCTGAATCTCTCAGCAATATTTATTAAATATATTCATATCCTTCATAAACTAATAATAACTCAATCATCAATTGATAATGTCACGAGAATGGTGCATCCATAACTTATGAATAGTGGAAATTTATATTTTCTTCTATACACATGGTTTCACCATCGATACAGAATATTTGGAATCCATCATCATTTTTTCCCAATTTATTGAGCCACCACTGATTTTTAAAGACATTAATTTAGAAAACTAATGAAGTGTTCAACATTACTATCGAGGTTCTTTAAAAATCATGAGTCATAGATCATATGACTTGTGATGTTTACCTCAAAGAAACTGATAAATTATTCCTCCCATTTTGTGAGTCGAAGAGTCTCTATTTCTAAATGAGGATAATGAGTTTATGGAAAATATTTGTTGAAATTTTGGTTCATGAATGATTACCACTCTATTGATTTTATATATTCCTATTGTTTTTTATTGATTAGTTACCATAAATTAATTAATTCGCCTCTAAATGATAAATTTCTATTATAACATTACATTTCAATAAGGGATTACGAAATATAATACCATTTTAGTAGAAATTATACATTATTCTAAAACCAAGGGATCAAAATATTTATTAATTTTAGAGTCATTTGAAAAAAGTAACTAAAATTAATAAAATTCATTCATTGGATAAGGAGGAACGTATACACGATTCAAATTATTATTCATAATGTCAGTATGTTAATCATGTAAATCCATGAAGTTTCATAATTATCCCATCATATTTGATATTAAATTTAGAAATTATAAATTTACCCATTATATTTTTTGATGGTCTGATTTTTCTTTATTTCCATCAATTTTTGTAAATATTATTAATAATGGGAACACTTAAGAAAAAATGAGTATAAAAAATATGAATTTATAAGAATAAATTATAAATAAAATATAAAACCTAAGTTTTGAATTTTATTATTTGAATTTCAGTTGTCAATGGTTATATTATTATGAAAATATGTATAAAAAATTGTAATATATAGAACCATAAAATTCAATAAAAATATATTCAATCCTTCATTATTTCTTATAATGTGTGTGAATTTATGATGAAAAATTACCCAGTAGTACAACATTAGGAGTTATGTTATGGTTAGAATTTATTATATGAGTTAAGAATCATGTCTAAAGTAAAATAATATTTTTTACCATTATTATCTCTAATATCATCTATTATATAGTCTATATCAACTTTTACACATCCAGATATGGATGTTATTTTGAGGAAACCACTTGATATATAGTTTTCATGAATTTATGGTTTTCTACTATAAAAAAATATCAACTTATTATTTTCATAACTATTTTATATTACATCTCTCATGAAGTAACTTTGACGTGATTTGATACCAACTATAATAACCCAATATTTATACTCATTTATCTTCTTTATTTTTAATATAGAAATCAATAAATCAGAAACTATATATCAATATGTATAATATCTTTTCGAGATTATACACATAACATATTTTGATAGAAATGAAAAAAATATAATTTTTATGTCTATAGTGTGACACTAAATCACATTATACACATGTTATTCTATAGGATTGCCTTTTAAAATATATAAAGTATAAATTTTGACAAATAATATATAGTAAGAGGGTATATAAGATAATTAACATTGTCATTTAAGAGAAAAGGCATAACATGATAACATATACGAGGAAGATTGTAAAATTATAATGGATATATGAAAAAAATAATGAGGTATCATTTAATAATACATCATAATAATGTAGAAATTGAATAAAAATTTCCATAAAAATCACAATAAAGTTTTTGTTCCCTGAAAACATAACATTGTTTCACAATAGAATAGAATATGCCCCATAAATATTATATCAAGAGATAGAATAATTAACATATAAATTAGATTGATATATTATTATATTACTAGTTATAAATTCAAGAAACATACAAGAATATGTGTTTGTATAATAAAATATTATATATTGGATAATCATATGAAATCCTAGAGAAAGATATGGGATGTGTAAAATTGTCAAAAAAACATTATAATTCATTAATTTATAAATATTATCAATAGAATAATTAATTAAATATTGTTTTAATTTTTTTATGAAATATTAATCAAAGTATTAATATATTGATTACATGTTAATAATAATTAATTATAAATGGTATAATAGAAGTTATATAAATGAACATCATAAATGATGTTTCAATAAATGGTAAGCAACCTTTAATGAATACTTTTAAGAAGGTATTTCAATAAAAATTAGAATAAATATATAATAGATTTAAAAAATTATAAAATATTATTGGGTGATGAACATTAAAATATTGGCCCAAGGAATTAATAGTTACTAGTGTAAATCCATTTAAACATGTATTTTTATAATAGAACACAAAAATAATTTGAGAAATATATTTTAAAAACAAAAAATAAATAGAATTATAAACATTGTGTATATGAAAGATATATTATAGTAAATCTATAAGAGATAAAAGTTAATAATTGATAGATAAAGTGAATACTAGAAAGATAAATCAAAATCCATAATAAAAAGTGTGAATTTGATATTCCTTTAGCTCAGCTCCAGACTCACAAATATAAATTATATAAACTCATATATAATCAAATTAATTTTATTAAATAAATACTATAAAAGGTTTTTAAATATATTATATTTATTACTATTATATTGTGATTTTTTATAATAATTTTATCATGATATCAATTTCATTCATCTTATGATAATTGTGTTTGTCAAATTATTCAAAATTTTCTTATATTTTATTAGGATTATGGATGTTATTTTCCAATTGAGATTGAAAATACATACATGAAATAGTGTTATTTTTATGTAATTCCATAAGTTTAAAAGTTCCCACTAACATGATAAAATGTTCATAATGGTAATTTTTTAATGGAATATTAATCTAGGTGGAGTTTTTAACCATTATGTACTAAAATTGTTTTGTTTATTCCCAATATTATTATCCCATTACAAAACATAAAATATATTATACAATAGTTATTACAATCATATTTATCCAGAGAATTATGTTTATTATCAACCATGTAGGTGGTGATGAAAAATTAAACCACATCATCCATATTGGCGGTAGTCTACACATAATGTATGTGATATTCTCATTTTCAAATGATAGTTAGATGGTATATATCTTTTATTACATTAACATACGAAAAATTAAATATATTAGTGGTGTTCATTTAATTATATATAATTTCATTAAATACACTAGTATGATGTGGGAGAATAAAATAATAAAATATATCAGTTTAGAACATTACATCTTCAATTTATTTATCTCACATAAACTACAGATTATGGAAACAAATATTAATCTTTTGATGAGATAAGAACATATAGGATGAGGGAATGTTTTTAGGGAGATATTAGTGAAATAAATTTCCTAGATTAAATGATTATGGTTTGAGGATAAGTGTGGTGGTTATGGTGTCCCTAAATATATGAATATTGTGTGATATTTGGAAATATAATATCTTATCATTTGAAACGATTTAATTGTAAACTGATGTGGCACAACCAAATGGTTATTATTTTGGTAAAGATTGTGATATTTAATGAATACACTTATAAACCAATTTATTTATTAGATATCATGACATTTAACACGTGGTTTAACATATTAACACCATTTAGAATTTAAAACATAAACTAATTTTATTTATTTATCAATTACATATATTCATTAAAATGAAATTTTCTTTATTAAATAATTAAGAATAATAAAACTCTAAAAATAAAATTAATTTCAAAAAATTCAATTTCACTGGTGGTAAAAAATAACATCATTATAAAATTAATAAAATTAAATTTATAATTTAATAAGGTATATGTTTTTCAATAAAATCCAAAAAAAATGAAGAAAATTATAATATGATATTTTAATTATAGAAAAATATAATTTTTAACAAAAAAAGTCGAAAATTATTTGAAATTAAATTTAAAATAATTATAATTTTTGCAGAAAAAGTTTTATTTATTTAAATGATATAAATTTTAACCATTAAAATCTACTTATGGTTTTATTTCATTATTTCAAAAGATGAATAGTGTTTAATTAAAGAATTTAATGAAAATATAATTTATCTGAAAAACATAATGAAATTAATAAAAATATTAATATATATTATTTTCAAATATATATTTATTACTTGTATGTGAAAAACATTTTCTTCATTATAATTTACAATAGTATTAGATTAACATGTGATATATATTTATTATATGTAACATTTTCAATTAATACAATGATTAATAATTTTATATTATTATATTATTATATATGAAACACATGTTAATTAAAATAAGGACTTTTATTTATATATATTCTAGTCGATACATAGTTTTGTGAATATCGTCGGTCATCTAGGTAATGTACCTTACGTAAATTCATGGGAAATTTTTCATAAATTAATGAAATTCTGCAAAACCAAATTACATATAATTTTGTATAATAAATGTACTCTGAATCAACTTCACGGGACCCATAAAAAATTGATTTTCTATAGTTTATATCCTTTTGGATCTTGATTATGGTTACAAATGGGTGGATGATAAGTAAATAAGGGTATATGGACTATTAGTGTTAACAAAAATTTAATCGGATTATTTTTTAGAAACATTGGTTTACTAAGTATTATAATTAGTAATGTGGGATATAATTTTAAAATATCAATAATAAAATAATTATCTATATGTTTGGGCTTGTAACTGACATATACATTTAGTATATTGAAATTAAAATTTCATTTGAATAAATTTGAAATTAATTATTTCAAAAAACATGAAAAAAATTATACATACAACATGAACTGTGAGATTATTCTCTACAATGAATAACTATTGGTATTACATTAACATATTAAAACATGTATTTGAATGTATTGATACATTATTTTATTTAAAAATTATTTAAATCACACCATGGATTTATTGTTTCATGCTTATAAGGATCTAAAAATTAATATAATTTTCATTGAGTCATGTATGATTATTAAATCACATATTTTGAAGTATGATGAAATTTATTATTATCCATTTCATAAAAATAAAATATATAGTAAGTTTATTATATTTCTCCATTAAAATATGATTCATCATAAAACATTTTAATTTGTTGTTATGGTCAACACATTCAATTCCACGCTTAATCAGATATCATGTATTCATTCTTTCATATAGATAAGTAACTATAATGTTATTAATTTTTATCATATTAGATTTATATTAGTTTTACATGAGTTTTGAAGATTAAGTGTTACCATTAATGGGTCCATAAATTATTATTATTATTATTTGAATTTTTCAATGAATCTAGTGGAGGAACTCCAACTAATTGATTTATTACATATATCTCGTAAATATAATATCCCTTCCCCTACCTTACTAATATTCTTTATTATATTATTTAAATTTTTTATAGAATAATTTTTATTGTTTGGGTGTGAAAAATCATATAGTTATTATCTCTATTATTTAATATATATGTATATTTATCTAAAAAACAATGAAAAAAAGAGAAAAAAAATCAATTTTCATAAAAATATATCATGTAGAATGATTTCTAATTTAATAAATGTTGTTTAGATTTGATTTTTAAATCTTACAACCTCATTTTATGAATGTATATTATGAAATAATATCAAAAAAATTATTTTATATTATGAACAATTTGATTTATGTTAATGAAAATAATGACTTTTTCCTTAGGAAACCATTGATATTTTGAGACAATATATTTTTATTTTTATATTAAATTTTCCTAATTTAGACTCTCTAGGAAAAATTAAATACAACCATGACATTTTAATTTTTAAAAATAAATTAATGGACTAATAATGTTAATTAATTATTATTTTTCGTTTACAAATGGTTTTTTATAATTTTATTACCAGGTAATTAGTTACATAACTCTCTTGGATTGACCACTTCATGTCTACAATATATTAAAAAACTCTAAGAACATAAAAAATTAATTTGATTAAGATTAAGATTATATATATATATATATAGTGAGTGATGAAGTGAAAAATATATGAAAATAGTTCAGTTAGTATCATGAGGTTTGACTTTTGAGATTCTATAACAGAATCAGTTTAATAATTTAATTATAATGTATAAGAATATTATTGATGAAAAAGAAACATGTAATCATAAATGATTCACTTGAGCTAAATATTAAGAATATATTGTGGATATATAAACAAATAATGACCATCACACCAACAAATGGGGATTCAATTAGAAGGATGGATCATAAATTTTATTACTATAATTATTATCATCCATCTCATTGAAATTCATTCATATATAGTTTTTTTATACACTAAATATATTTAATACTAACATTGAATCTAAAACACGTTTCTTTATTTAATTATTTTTTCATGAATTGAAAAATATTATAATTCTAATATTGTCAAGATATTTTGAAATTAATGAAATGAATTTTTTTTCATAGGATTAAAGAGGATTAGGTATGGGATAATGAGCCCTTATATATTTATCATTTTTTTCACCAATAGAAATGATTTATAAATTGATTATGAAGGAAACTGAGGTTCCATTAAATCATGAAAGATACATAATTTAAAAATTCGGGTTTGGATTCATGTCAAAAAAATAATGTCAACATAACCCCCATGTATGGATTTTTTAAAGTATAGCGTATATTCCAATTTAAGATGATAAAAACAAAATCATATGAAATCTAAAATAATACCTTTTGCATTTGAAATAATCGTTTCATTTAGTCACCATAGAAGTATCATTGATGAATGAAACAAAACTAGACATCCTATATATAATCCAACAAAGGTATATAATTATTGGATCATGAGTATATGTTTTATGCTTTTGTAGAAGGAAATATAAGAGCTTTATGACATCGCTTTTGTATCTAAAAGAACAAGAGATCGGTCGAGAAAGTGTGGTCGATCCAAAATTTGTCCTTCCTTAAAAAATCATCTATAATAAATAGATAGGATATGAGAATATAGATTCTCACTCTAAATTCATTGTATTTTCCTATCATATAATTCAAGAGGCTAAATGAGAATTTGTACTATTTTATACTATCCAGAATTGAGATTCTGTCCCTAGAAATTAATAACCATCATTTTAGACCTTTTCACACAAGTGTGACATAATAAAATTTTCTTAATTGTCCAAAATATATTATCACTCAATAATAACACTATAAAATTGTACATGAAAATTTAAGAATCATAAATTCTGCCCAAAAAGATCTTTAAATAATTTAACACACCTTGAACAGTCTATGTTCCATAGAAAATTGATATTTTTCTCGTATTCACATTATTTATAAAATGTGATCTTAATAAATGAATAAAAAATTCAATAAAAATGATTTTAAACATTATTAATATAATTTAATCAGTTTTAAATGTGACCATTTATATTCAGACGTTCATCGACCCCGTCACATTGGGCCCACTTCGTTCTTAAATATTATTATTTAGAATAGAAGGATGATGTGGATACACCTCATGTGTTACCCTACTGGTCCATATATTAATAGTACTAAGGCATAACCATTGAGAACGTGTGGAGTTTTGCAACACATCATGGCCCCTATGAAGATATGTAATATGATATATAATTGAATTCCTCCAATGAACACAATCTATGTAATATTACTCTTTCTCTAACGATATCTCATAAACCAGGATGAACACTTGTCTCACTATCCTTTATTTTTAATTATATAATTTTTTATCTTGCCGTATTTATATACATTCTTATATTATGGAATTGGAATTATGATGGTACTACCATCATAGTTTATCTGGGCCCATGAGACATCTCCTCCGCAACTCAAATGCAACAAATTCCATCATGATCATTAAACAAATTCCACACCACCAATTAAACATCCAACACAAATTAATTATACAATATTTGATTATCATGGTTCTCTCCTTTCATAAATTTACATTATAAAATTGGTACACAGACAATGATATCATGTTCGAAGACCAATACACATGTTTGAAGATAAAAACAACCCTTGACACTTGAAATATGAAATGTTCTTCTGGGCATGTATGTATTAATGATCTATCTACTAGAGATCATGATGTTGAATCTTCATCTAAAGTATTCTTAATGCTTAAAATCCCCAATCATCAAATAGTTAGACACCATATGTGTCCTTTTAGTATTATAAACAAACACAATAAGACATGATTTTAATATTACATTCATGATATCTCAAGGTTCTCATTATAGTTGGGAACTAATATAACAATATGATACGACATGTAATATAAGGACCATACCATATGAATAGGGAATATAGAAAAATTAACACTATTGTGGTATTAATATAAACTTCTATATATCAAACTGTATACATTTAATGGTAATCAAATGTATTTTTCATGTTCGGTCTAGGGAACCCACTATTAGAACACTCTCACATTCACTAGAACCAACATTCATAACATCCTTGTTAACTCTCATGTGATAAGATCAAGTTTCGACTTAGATATTTATTTATTCAGGGTTCATACAAGTTACCACTATATGTATATTCAATAATAGGCGAATTTACTTGTTTCATCAATACTTTTCAAAAGACGATATCCCTGAGTCTAACCCAATTTTAAACAACCATAACATGACATATTGGATATTAAGTTTACCATAAATTACATTATGATAAAAAAATTACCTAAAATCTATGATTCTAGTAAGTGAAACAAAAAATTGAGTATTTTAAATTACTTTTTAGCTACCACAGATGTTGAAATAAGCTCAGTATTTGTAGATATAGCTATAAAAAATCATGAATGAGATTTTATTTCTCATTAACATAGTCTTGTGGCTATATTATATCACACTAATCCATGAAAAACTATTCATTGTCCCCTAAAAAAGTATCATTTCCTCTATACATGCCTAGTATACATCCTTTGTACGTCATTAGGTATATATGGATAGTTCTGAATGCATCCTTTGCAATTCTCCCAGTTACAACTTTTATTTTATTTCCACGAAGTATTTCATAAAAATATCAATTTTGTTATATATCATGGAATAAATGATAAATTAATCAATAAATCATATGCAATTAAAATATCTATGCTTATATCCTCCTATGTCAGGGACATGTATTTAAGGATAGATATATTCCATGTTATACAAATAATTATTCTCTCCCAAATTGTTCCAAATTTTATTTTTTTAATATTAAGTGAGAATTTATACTATTGACCAGGTATAAGAAATAGATAGATATACCACAACAAATCAAATTCCCTAGAAATGTGGTTTCTAATTTAATTTAATCTCTACAGTTATATTTTTATTTTGGTCATAAAAAACAGTATGACTAATATTTATTTTCTAAACTTTAACACACATATTTTACATGGTAAACTATGGTTGTCCCAATAACATCTATTTGAAAAATGACAATGATTCATTCCAAATTAATATTCTACATCCTATTTTCTAACATTTATCCTTAACTCGATTTCAGTAATATTCACCATTATTGGAATTCTAAGATGTCACCATCCCTTTTGGGTTCTATCGTATGACTATGATTTATAATTGGTGGTCTTGACATACAATTCTCAATTTAATGACAACAAAAAGATTCTATAGAAAGAAAAATTCTATTGTATTTATGTAGATTCACAATGTACTTCCAATCAACCATTATTGGTACTACACATGTACCATCCATTTATAATATCACATGTACTCCCACTACAGTAATCATAATTAGTAGCCTCTTGTAATATGAAAAATGGAATCCGAATTGAATGTTAATTAATGTAGTCAATATTATCTATCTTCCATATACTTATTTATCATAGGAATAATTATTCTCAAAGGAAAATGTATCACCGTTAGTGGTGAATATGAAATTTTTATAAACTTTTAATCCTTTCTATGAAGTATGTTTCAGGGGAACATTTCATTCCAAAAGGTCTTCCTGAACTTCTTCATTTGTCAATTGATGGATCATTTTTAGCATTGGATAAACCCAATTCAATCATGATCCCTCTATCTAATATATATATATCCACCCATTTATAGAATTCTACCCTACATCATTAAATTATTTTTCTATGGTATCTCTATAATGTCATTATAAAAATTTACGATCATTATTATATATGCACAAACATTTATTTCTGTATGCTATTTTGTTTATAAAATATCAAACCCCTTGCATCTAAATTTTTTTTATGAAATAAATTATTTCAAATATAATATAACTCAAATGATATCCATTTTTCATGATACATGAAATATGGGTATAGGATGACATCATTATTTGTGAAGAATATCATTAATAAGTGATGTATCCACAATGCTAGAGTTTTAACATTGATTAACCTTTTACTTAAATCATGTATCAGATGTTTGTAAATAAATATTTTTTAAGAATTTTACCAAGAAGCATTTTATTAATAAATATTAACATGTAATAATCATTATCAATCTTCCATATTATCATCATAGTCTGGATGTGTATATGTTAATGTGCATTTAGAAATAACTCAATGTTGTATAACATTGATCGATGAATGCCTGGTCATAATGTTCTTTGATAGAACTTCTCTAATATTAACATATATTTTGACAAGGAATATTTCATACTTTACTATCACATTATTCAAAAAATTAATGCAATGTTTTTAGTTATACTTAACAATATCATATCCTTGGAATATTTCATAACTTTTAGAAGAACTAGTTCCCAAATTTGAGTCGATTAACGTTATTTCTAACATTTTCTTTGTCCAAAACTATGTAAAAATGAATATCGATATTACCTTAAGTATATAATTCTGAAGAGTCTAAAACAATACTGGATGTATCCATTAAAACTATTTTTTTCTTGATAATGTATTTTCTTTCCACAACTAGGTATAATAGTCTAACAGTGTGTATTCATCACGTATTTCCAATGATTCATGTATCCATACATTATAAGATGAGAATTAGATAACAAAAAATCCATTACAAAACTCAAACAATGTATCAGTATTTCAAATGTACAGTTGAGAATAATGTTTTAGAGATACTTTAAATAATCAACCAGAATCAACAATCATTGAAATATAATTATATTTTAATTCTCACCATTGATTTAGGAACTGCCATTTTTCATCTCCTTATAGAAGAAATCATACATATAAAAATGATTCATTACATGAATGGTTAAAATATATAAATACACATATATAAAATATATATTTTATTAAATAAACTTTTCGTAAAACTAAATCATTACATAAATTTGATGAATGTTTCTAAAGAAGAAGAGACTACTTTCTACTTCAATTTAGATCACTGCATTTAAACATTCATAGATATATTTCTTGATATGAAATAAATATAATATCTTGTTTAATAAAATATTTCATTTGAGGATTTTTACAAGGTTCTTTTTGCATGATACATTTCATTGACCTTTTCCCTTAGTATTTTATCTAGTTCACTATAAGAACTAATGATTAAACTCTCTTGATGATTTTATTATGAAGAGAACCTAACCCAAAGGTAAATGATGTTTTCCCCATAATATTATTTTTCAAATATTAAATGAAACATGATTAAATGGGTGAAAATGATATGATAATTAATTCATTGAGTGATCATTATCAAAATTTCAATTTACAGACATCCAATGTAAATATCACAAATTCATAACATCACTTTTCATCCCCTCACATGATTCTATGAGATGAGAAAACATGTAAAATCATCCATGTACATATATTGTAACCTCTAATGAAATGATATGTTGATGATAGAATTGTTAAATAACTATTATATTCATCATTAATGAGTCTCTAAAAGTATATTTACTCCCCCACATCATGTGGTAGATAAAAAGGAATTGGGTAAAGCAACACCATGAATTTTTTATGGAATTGAACTTTAAACAAGCATATATACTATTTCTGGAAACTCATGCTAGTTTGGATGTATTCTTTTTCCATTTTAATTTCAGTGTAATTGTGTTATTACATAATATTTTTCTTCAAAAATAAAATCATGAAAATTTTACTTTTTCATGATAATATTGTCATTTTAAAATTGTTTTTTCAAATTTCTCCCAGTATTTTATCAAATTCTAAAACCCAATATACATGAATAATAATTCATTATCTCTTGAGTATCATAGAGTAAATGATCATGGAAACTCACCTCATTTTCTGTAATATATGGATATTACACTACTCATATAGTCTATTTTAGGCAACTAACAACACAAAAAAAAATTAAATCCTGACTTTTTTATCTATTGAAGGGAGTCTTATCTCCTATACATAATTTTTTTTTTCAATGCTCAATTATTTTCCAATAAAGTTTCTATAAGATATTTTTTTCTAGTTATTTTCTTCCAAAATTACTTATTTCAACCCACTACTCTCATGATAACTCCCATGTGGTAGGTTTCAACATCAATTATAGATTATGAGCACCCTGAAAACATGAAATTGGTTAAATTTGTTTAATGTAATGAAATTAATGAGTTAATATTTTCTTCGAGGAATTTGGTAAGTTAATATTAGTGAATGTTAAACTTTTTTATTTTGAATAATTTTTCTTTGTGATAACTCACACAACATAACAATTATTTTTAATTGATAAAATTCACCACACATGTTCTATTTATCTTTTGATGTTTGTTTATTATTATACTATTTAGTCCCATGTAATAAATAAACATTCATAAAATAATAATCTATATACAAGATAAGATAAATAAATAATTATGTGATAATGATCCTTTAACTGTTGGTAAATTCATCTAGAGGATGATGGATTAACCGAGATAGTTTGCGAATTCTGGAATTTTGATACTTCATAAGTATTTTGGCACCCCCCAAATCCTATGAAATACACTTGTCTGGCCTACAGAGGCTCTTAATTGAAACTGCATCACCACAAACTCCTACAATTATTATAATGTATACTAACACAAAGGTGTAGAGAACTCAGGGTATGAAAGGTCATTTTCTTGCACATAAATGTGGACACTCATTCACTTATAAAAATTAAAGAAGGATAGATGATTCACATATCGTCCAAATAATTATTACATTTTTAGAAATATAATTTAATAATTAAATATAAAGAATAAGGATAAATTAATTCAAGGGACATTCATGGCTTATGATCAGTTAACATGTAATTATATTTCATAATAATAAATATATTTCTTAAATATAGTCTAGATGGTATTTTTAATGTAATAACATTCATTAAATTATTATATTTAATTATTTATATATCCAATAGGTACCAGAATAAATAAATTAAATAAAAAACAATTAAATTAAATGTCTGATTTTATATATAAAAAATTGGATATATTTTGACCAAATGTATATCCTTGATGATTTATTTAGTTATAGGGGTGGTTTAAAAGGGTCAAGATAGTCGAACATTGGTCCAGATGGTCGAACATGGATAGAACTTGTCTTGTAAACAATGTGGTATCCATTTAGATAACATTTATATAATAATAATAATATAAAAATATTGAAACCATCAAACATATTTTTTTTAATTTTTTATATATATTTTATACGATAATACATTGGAATCATTGAATATTATCTTATTTGTGGATTAGTTTATATATCTAAACAATACTCTATGAGAAGCTATAAGCTGCATTCTATGATATGATTTATAATTTCAATGAAACATTCTTCCATGAGAATCATTAAACTCGACTTCATGGGAAGCTTTATGTTTTTAATTTAGGAGGATTATGTGAGAATATTTAAATTAGCTTATTTGGGAAGCATTATCAATTTAATTAATCAAACATCAATGAGAAGCTTTAATCAAGCTTATAGGGGATGATTTATCATTTTATCCAAACATGATTCCAAGAGAAGCTATAAAATAGCTTCTATGAAAAGAATTAACTATTTAATTAAACAATAGTATATTAGAAGAATTAATATTGATTATATGTAATGATTGTATTACCAAAATTCTGCCACAACCACATTTTGGTAGATCTGAGCAAGACAAAAAATAAATTCAGCAGAATCTGACTAAAATATGTCACCATGGAATACATTTGAATGATGTAATGAATAAACCATTGATATTTGAAACATGACTTATGAAAAAATGTTCGATCCTTTTTGGGAGATATATTAAAAATAAGAACTTAGATAAAATTTCATTCAGTTTTTGGGGCCGTATGAAATCAATATTTATGAATAGTATATAATTTAATTAAAAAATTATTGATTTGAACATAGAAAATTTTATACTTGAATTGATTCCAAATGTGGGAACCCAGGGTACAACGAAAGCCTCAATGAGTTGTAATGAAAAATATTACTATTGGATTAATAACAGAAACATATAATCCACTTGACACTAAGATCAAAATTTTAAAAGTATTTGAGAAATTTAATTTAATCTTGACAAATAAAATCCAATGAAATCATAAATTATTCCAAATCCATTTCATATCACACATTTGATTCAATCACCGTCATTGTGTAATTGATGATTTCTTCCAAGCTATATATTTTCGAGATCATCCACATATGCTCAAATAATTCAAGATCATTGATCTATATTTCTTGTGTGTTATCAAGTGAAATAAATATGATTTTCAATGCCCCTTCGATCACATAATTATTGTGGACTCGATTGAGAAATATTGATCCATTTGACCTTAATCTTCATTGATAATATCTCTCAATGAACATGATAGAAGAGGATAAAATATATTATCAATATAAATTCATTAAAATGGTGGCTCCTAGAATTGATCATTCACCATGAGATTTTAAACATGCGATAAATTTCTAAAATTTTACATTGTTCAATGGAAGGTAAAAACTTACAATTTATAATTTTTCCCTCATGTATGAATCAATAAACATCTCATGAATGTCACAAATATTTTATCACTGAATTATAATACTATAAAATTTAATGTGATAAAATAAGAACTGTTAACTCAGCTAGAATAATTAGAAAAATATATAGCAATCCACGATCAGCCTCTTTTCATTTGGAAAATTAATTTTTCCCAAATATAGTATTGTGATCACACAATATGGGAATACCGTGAAAAATATTTTATTAATAATTTTTCAAAATATTAATAACATTATTGTGTTTTTTTAATTGTAATCAGTTATGATCATTCGTTCACCGACCCCCACACATGTGGCCCACTAAATCCTAAACTCATATTCACTTGAATAGGTGGAAATATGGATACACATTCTATGTGACCCTCTTGGAGAATATCTAAATAGTAGTGACTCCAACCCATATAACAAGTGGAGAGTATAGAAACCCATCTTGTCCCTTTAACAGATAAAAAATATCAATTCTAAAACATCATCCTATAAGCACATTATGAGTAATATAATATTTTTTTCAATGATATCTCATAAATAATGATTAACACATATATTATCATTATTGTTTTGCTTTATATCATTAATGAATTTAATTGGTGGACTAAAAATCTTATACCATGTCCATGGATATTTGATCTTACCACCATTATGGTAAACCTTGGTCCACGAGAAATCTATTCCTCAACTCTTGAGAGGCAAATTATATCATGATCATTCACCAAATGACATACCAATAGTGAAAGATAAAAATAAAATAACTCACCATGATTTCATTATAATGGTTATCACCTAGAATCATACTACATGAACAATTGACCCACACTGATAATGATCTAATTTCTAAAGACCAAAACACATTCTGATAGCTTCGAACAACCAGTGAAACATGATATATTTTGTGTTATTATGTGTAGGACTATCCTTAAGATGTCCCTAATAGACATCACCATGTGCAAACCTCCTGAGAAGAATTCTCAATTCTAATGACCCCCAGTACATGATAGCAAGTCATTGTGTATGTCCTATCAGTGTGATTTATCCTGACTATAGTAAAAAATTTTATCATTAATTTAATAGTTTATTGAGGTTCATATTATATCTAAGATCATCTATAATAATTTTTTACAATATGAAATTTTAGGACTGAACAACATAAATAGTGGATTATGTAAAATCAATAATATTTTGGTAAGAATGAACATATTTATATATTTAATTTTATA
Organism: Viscum album; assembly: GCA_963277665.1. Lineage (NCBI taxonomy): Eukaryota > Viridiplantae > Streptophyta > Magnoliopsida > Santalales > Viscaceae > Viscum > Viscum album. The sequence goes on from OY728159.1 coordinate 1,227,302,240, forward strand.
TATGTTATTATAATAAAATGATTTATTCATGTTGGAAATGGGGAACCCACTTTTAAAAAAAATTATTTGTATTATAATTACATCATTAAAACCAATTTTTTTCAATAATTATTTTTAGTTCAATTTCTAAAATCATTATTACAATGAGAAAGTTATTTGGTTATCGATGAAGTTACAGTTTTTGTTTTTTTATCATATCATTATATTAAAATACACAAAATATTAAAATTTATTTGGTTGCATGAATCATTGGGATATAAAATTTTATGCTCATTTAATACATATATATACAAAAATTGACAGAATGGGGGTCTATAACAAGAAAAAAATCATGTTGAGGTAGATTTGGAATAACTTAAAAATTTTGGTAATTTCATGAGATGATAAATTATAATTTTATAGATTCCACATCCAATAAAAAATTTATTTAAAATTATAAATTTTACACAATATTAAAACTCATTAATAATTTTATAATCATATATATATCCAATAAATATTTTTTAAAATTATATCTAATATCGACTAGATATTCCCATAAAAATAGAATTGATTTAATTTTATCTTGTGTAAATTATTACAACAGGAACACCTATATCTTCTATGGATATTTTATTTGATAATATATTGTTTCATATCCATAGTAGAGAAACAAACTTCTTATAATCCCCCAACGATGAGCATGATGAATAATCTAATGAATCAATTTATACATTAATTAATTATGTTTTATAATATATTTCTATTTATTATTTATCATTATTATTTCACACATTTTATTTCAATTTATAAAGGTATATTAAATAATAAACCAATGGATCTTGTTTTGGGAATCCTATTCATGTAACAAATTTTCCATTTTTTTCGTCATGTTTGATTCTTTTTGTTAATAATATTGTTGGTTCTATCCATATAATAAATCTATTGAAACATAAAATATAATTTACCATATATTGTAAAAAATTAAAAGCATGAAAGAATATTTAGTTCTTTTTGTGTTTCCTCAATGTTTCATTCTTGGTATTTCATACTTAAAGTACCAAATTATTCATTATTATTGTTGAATCAAATAATGTCCTTGAATGAACTAGATGATGTATTTATGTATAAAATCATTATCATAATTTTTTATGATATACAACCCAAGGATTAGATGATCTAAAAATTTATCTATTTATGAAAACTAAATAAATTCAATCTATTTTATTAGTTTGTTCATATTTTGTTTTTTATATAATTTATATTTTCTTATATTCATTTTCATATTCATTATTTCCTCATGAACCAAAACACCCAATTAATCAAATCAATTTTATTATAAATAATTTAAATCATACAATAAATTTAAGTATTTAATATTTATATTGGATATAATACAGTGTTTCTATTATAATATAGATATTTTATTATAAAAAAATAACCAACTTATGTTTTTGATAGTGTGATAAATATATATGGTATTAATGAATCAATCGAAAATATATCTACCTAATAAAATAATTACCCAATGAAAATAATTTGGTTACCGAAAAAAAATTAATGAGATTAAAAATAAGTTACCCAATGAAATGTAGAGTATTATAACATGAATTTATATCCCAAGTAAGACATAACAAATAAAAAATTATTATAAAATTAAATGATATTTCCAAGCAAGATAAATGATTCAACGTAAAATAATAACATTTTGAAAAAAATATAACAAATAACAACTAATTTTTGAGGAAAAAAAATTTATGTAATTAACATTTAAATCAATGGTTTCCAAAATATTGATTATATAATTAAAAATAACAATTAAAAAAATAGAGACTATAAGGCATCATTTCATACACATTATGATTTTAATGTTGGAAATGGAACTGGTAAAAAATTTAAAATTGAATGACATAGGGAAGATAAATGATTTATAGATGAATATTTTTTAATGATATCAAGGTAATAGTTATCTAAATTTTGAAAACACCAACATATCCATATCAACATATCTGGATTACCTTAGAAATCACCCTCACAAAAACCAGAATATTAGTTTCCTCACCACTATTTTCATGAACCATGATTTCATAATATCTTCTCCTTAAATAAATAATATATATAATATTTGACTAAAAAATTATACAAACATGAACAAAAAATCCTGATATATTTTGAACATTAAATATTACTTTTAAATCATAGTCATTAAATAAGATAGTATAAATTGATGTAATAATATTTGAAAATAATTTAAGAATGTCATAATGATTGAAATGAAGTATTCAATGTATTCATTATGAATCTCATTTTTCTAGTCTTTTAATGGTGTTACATCACAGTGTTTTATTCATGATCAACTGAAAGAAAAACATGATGATTTAAAGTTTGATAAAAACCATTTATGGTTGAATTTAATGACCATGTTGATTTCCAAAATATCCATTCTTTTTAAATCAATATCAAAAGCAAAAAACTATAGCATATCTGATTCATAGGTCTTATGTTTTTCTTATAAGGGGTCATATATGTAGATAATAGAACAATGTCAATATATATATATATATATATATATATAAATTTAATTCATTTAGAAATTCAATTTCATATCCATTAAATCCATACTTTAAAATTTTATATTCCTAAAATAGGAAAATTATTTAGGGGAACAATGATTTTTATGATTAAATAATAAATGATATATTAAACATATAGACATATATAATAAGATAACTATTATACACCACCCTCCAATAATTCATGTACTAATTTAAATCTTATTTAAACATATTCAATTACCCTTAATTTATCAATGTTTGGGGATATAAGGAATACCTGAAGAATTTTAAGTTCATGGCTCATATATTCGGGGTTATATAATGCGGATTGAGAACTAATAACTTGCGAGTATTGGGCCACTGAATCGATGGTGAAAAAACCACACAATGGTTCTTTATGGAGCAATTTTCCAGGTTGTTTCCCTAGGCCAACTAGCTAGTTTATGTCACTAGAGATAAAGAGGCCCCTAGGTTTAATTTTAATATCATAAATCTAGATTATTTTTCCCATTCTTCCTCATATCCTTTCTAATAATTATTCCTTTACTTTTTTTTATAATTTTTCCTCTCTACTACACCATTCCCCTTTTTTAAAGGCTTTGAGAAATATCTCTCATCCTTAACCCATTTTTTCCACTTTTATGTTTGATCATGATCATATGTTAATAAATGAGTCTTCAATTCATTATTATTCATTTTTATTCATATATTGTTCTCTGTCATATATTTATTTAATCTACGATATTTTCACATTATTTTTCATATTGGTGATTTTTTTATGATTCCGGATAATCTAGATTCGGATACCCAACATGTTTCCACATAGATGGTTAATTTATTTATTACACAAGAATAACATATACTCTTAATATTTTTTCATGTGAATTAAATTATCAACCATGTAGGTCATACCATGTGTGGGCCTAATCAATAAATTAAATGGTGGTTGAATTTTTTTAGAGGAAATTGAAAACTATAGGGTCTTAAACTATAGTACATAAATAATAAAAGTTGATTATTTAATGGTGGAATTTCACTTGAAGTGGATTGATGTCATTAAATTCCTCATTTTTCATTAATTGGTTTTAATGGGGATTATTGATGAATTAATGATTTTTCAATAGGATTCAGCAATCATGGATAGTATTAAATGGAGATGACATTCAAATAAATTATAATGTATTTTATTCAAGATATTTAAAATTAAAAAATTGTATGATGTTATAACATTTAAAAAATTGAACGAAAATCATATAATTATGATTTTATTTAGAATCTTGATGGTAGCCTTAGGAACGAGATTATTATTTAAATGGATGTCATAATATTAAATATTACTATTGGGATGAGCCTAATTTTATGGTATGTGACAAATTTAAAAATGCATAATTTTAGGTGAAATTATAATGGTACATTGAATGAAAATATCCTAAATTATAAATTTTAATTATAATAACTTGTTTTTTTTGAACTTATGTTGTTTCATTAGAGAATGATGACTCGTTTATGTTATTGGATGAGAATTAAATAATGTATTACTAATTGAAAATGTGTATTAATGTTCTGTGAAGAGTAATATAGGTATTATTTAAAAAATGATATATTTTATTATCAAAAATTATTCCATGATAAATAAATATTTTTAACATACTTAATTTTTATATCATGCTTATCGTAATTCCATAGGATTCATACCTTTAACTGAGTTATATATATGAAATTGATGAAATACCTCAATTAAAAATTTATTCCATTAAGTAAATTATGTTAATTCCATGGGATGATACCTCCTTTGAAACAAAAATGTCCAAAGATAAGTAATTCAATGAGATTTATTGGGGTAAACACCATTTCATCCATGAAAATTCCTTGGGAAAAATATTCATTGTATTCAAGTGATGGATTATAATTTGAATACCAACTATTAAGGTCATATATTACCTTGGGGTATGATTTTAAATTCCATTAGATTAGTTGTCATTATTCAGCATGATTACATGAGAAAATATACAAATTTTGTGTTCTAGGATTCTTTACATGCTTTTTTCTATAAATTCATATGATATGTGCTTCTGTCTATTGAGTTTATATAATTGAGTGTTTTAATTTCATGGATTAACTTATTTATATAACTAATAATTTAATTGATGATTTTCATGGAATCATGAAAAAATGTAGATATGGGAATTACCAGTAGATCCCTTATGGATCCCCTTATGATTTCATGGATGTGGTTTCTTTCCTTAAAAAACAGATAAACAACATTATTTATCAGATCTATTTCCCATATTAGAGACACAAAAACTAGATTCTAGTAAATCATATAGACTCCCCAATTGTCACCATAGAGACTTTGTTATGTGTTCTTGTAATTTATTTACCTTTTAGTGTACTTTTATTGTGTAATTATCCCTTTTCATGAACATGATTAATGGGAGGATATTATAAGGATTCACATTATGGTGGAAAATTGGTTTATAATCACATGTTACTCAATCCTCATTGGAAATTGGTTACATGGTTAGACGAAAACATATTTGGAGGTCCTATCTTGGGAAAGTTTCATACTTCCTTGATTGATTCGATTTTTAATGGAATTTTAATAGTGGAATATGGGCGATGGAGCTGGGTAGGACTTCAAAATAGTTTCTAATGGAATTTAGTTTTAGTTATTTTTTTAAATTTATTAATTATTGTTACTATGATCATCTCAAGGTGGATCGTTTTTAATACATCGAGTGTATTACTTATCATTTATTTTTTTAGTTATTATTAGTACAATACATTTTTCATCTATAATTGTTATATTTATTTATTCATATGACTATTATTATTTCAGCTACTCTTTGGACTCTTACCAGAGGGAATATCAACCTCATATAACTCTTATAACCCTTACCACTAGATTTAAGTGTCTATAAAATGAGAATGTGTGCTTGATTCCATGTATTAAAGACATTTATTATACCGATTAGTGTTTTAGTGTGGTGGGTTGTCGCAAAATTATATTATATACTATTTTTCTTTTTTCATACTATTTTGGATTTGTTGGGATATGATTAAAAATGTGTCATAACAGAGTAATTAACTCATTCAGGTAAATTGTCACCAAATATATTGCAGAAACCCTTGTTTCCCTGGGTGATATTTACGATTTGTATTTATTCTTATTCCATTAGTCTTTTACATTATCATTGATTAATGAATATGGGGTCAAATTTTATTATTTTATGAGAATTTGATTCTTTTCTGGATATGGAAAGATGGTATTGGTGTGTTCTTGATCTATTATAAGAACATTTTATTTATAAGTAATGCATATATTACTATATATTTATAATTATATTTTTTTATATATATGTTAACTTATTAATTACATGTACAATTTATATCTCTCTATGATTTATATTTCTTATTGGTAAAAGGTGTATCAGTATTTAAAGTGTTAAAATTATTTCATAATGATTTTCCATTTAATACTAATTTTATATCTTATATGGAATGTTCCTTTGGTGAAGCATTAATAAATATAAATATTAAAAAGAGATATTAAATATTGGACGTGATTAACTATAGTGCTAACAAGAAACATGTATGGTGTTTTTGTCATTTATTTTGAATATAACATTATTTAATCAATGATAGGGAACATTAAAACTTTATAAAAACTAGATTACTCAGTGTGTAAGTTCTAGAATGAAATAATTAAATTGTTCAATAATTGTATTGTTGAAATAGTGTTTAAATAAGTCACATATGTGGATTTTTCTTTTATTTCTAATGGATTACACCTTATTTAATAAGGACATGGATGTGTAAATATATAAGTCAATGATCAAATTATTTATTGTCAATGGTGACATGAAACAAATATATATATACACACACACACATATATATATATATATATTGAACTATGTCTGGGTTAATAATGTGATTGTGCAGACACCATTTGTTATATCACTATGAGATGTGTTCATTTAGACCCCATGTGGCTGGTGAGATCTTCTATTTGTTTATGTGGTTTTTCATAGTGATCATGGTCAATTTTGTTAGAGATCCTGATGTAATGAAACTTCTATGACTTTTGGCATGATATGTAATAGTGTGTTATGCATTGGTGAACTACATTTTATTTTGACCTTGAGAGTCATTGGGTCTTACATTGTTCAAGATATGTAGGTTTTTGTTTCCATTGGTGGTTCCTTGTAACCATGAGACCTTGAGGTATGTGTTGGAAATTGTAAATATAATGTGAAATTGAAATTGGTATTAGTGTTATTATATATCTGAAACCACTCATGAGTTTTGGTTTAGGGTTTAGGTTATAGGACCTCGTGGCCCATGAAAGAAAATCAGGTTTGGTGAGTTTATGTGGCATGATTGAAAGAGTAACACGTGTTATTTGTAAAACCAGTTCACTGAGTTCTAAAGTGACATATGAAAATTGTGAATGATTTTTTTTGATTCTTGGATGTATATTTGATCATGTGTCTTAGACATGGATATATTCTTGAGGTACTATAGTGGAATAAATGTAGAATTAAACATTTTTATTTTATTTCAAGTATGTCATGTCTATTGTGTTTGAACGTGCATAAGGGGTTAGGGGAAAAATAACAAGGAAATTCCTTATGATTTGGGACTGAAGTGTTGAGAGATTTAATGAAATACATTGATATGTTTCGTTCATGTTTCTCTTATAGAATCATGGTGGGATCTTGGGTGTATTCAATATCATAAAATCACATAGGTGAGTAGAAACTATATGTCTCATAATGTTTATATTCCATTTTTATTTGTAATTAGAAAGATGATATAGTTACCATATTTTGTCTGGATGTGACTAGGAATCCTCATTAGTAAAATGTGGTTCCTAATGATCCTGAATCAGTTCACATTAGGGATCATGTATATATATATTTATGTGGTGACATAATGTATTGTTTTAAATATGAAATAAACAAGAGTTCTAGTGAGTGAAATCAAGGTTGTTGTTAGATGGTTGGATCAGTCGAATACATAGACCATTTGATTTGGGAATGTGTATAGAAATTTTTTTTTGAGAGTGCATATATTTGCTTTCATTTTAAGTTGGATATAGATTTGTTATAAAATAATTTATATGTCATGTATCAAATAAGGTGATTTATAGTCAAATGGAGTACCAATTTTGATTTAGGTTATGGAAAAAATACCTATAGGTGAGCATGGTCATCAGTATAACTATGTGAACCTACTTTTTAGGTGACACAGATCATAGGAGCATGAAATAGGTTATGTGATCGCGTGGTGTATCAATTTTTTCCCATTTATTTTCTAGAATCAATGTAGTGTTTTCGATAATATATAGTGTAATCCAACACATGGATCACTATGTAGTAGTGTATGTTCTAGAGGCCAATGACTTTGGGGTTATGATATAAGTATTCTTCGGTGGGGCTTTGATGAAAGAGGGAGTAGACCCTATGTTTACATGGGTGAAATTAGTTGTTATACTAGAGTTGTGACGTGGTCTATCTTGGATAGAAATCTTGGTTACATAATGATGGGATGGTATTTGTGTATTGATAAGTGTAACAAACATGAGATGATGGCGTGAATCATTGGAGTTAGTTCCTAGGGAGTTTTGAAAAAAAATATGATGGAGGATTATTCCAAAATCCTTTTGGGAGAATTAAAATATCTTTAGTTTAATTTTATTAAGTAATAATTATATAGTTTCATGAGTTAGTAATGTATTATGTTGACATCTGGATTAGTGATTAGGTGAATGGTTTTCCAATGTCAAATCTGTGTTTTCAGTGGAAGAGTGATGTAGACATTTGAGTATGGGGATTTTAACCCGATGTGGTGAAAAATAGAACACTAATATTTTGGGGAGTTTTACTTATTAATTCATCATGTTATCATTTTTTTAAAATGGTTATTGATATATGCGACCAAAATTTATATGACCATGATAACATCTGATGATGGTGTTCCATGTGGCCAGATATAAATGAGTTCATTTTAGGAATACCATAGGATAATCCTTGTGGGATTCTATTTACAATCCAATTTTTTATTTTGGAATCATCATATGATGTTATGATTCTGTTAAATTATATTGGAAGACATTAGTTCTTAGATTTGGGTAATGAAAAAGTTTGTCTAGTCAATGATCAAATCATTAAATCACTTCATGTTTCAGGTTGGATCCTAGTCTATCGAGATGGTCATGAGATGCCTCCGTTGATCAAGGAACCAAGAAATGTAAAATTAAAAGTGTATTTGGGGATAATGAAAAGTGTTCACATAGTAGACTATTGAAAGGATGTATGATCGACTGTTTTGTGTTGCATTTTATGTAGTGGTTTTAGAAATCACCTGGAATGTACATGGTGGTGTAATAAACATTATAAAAGTTTTTGTATTTGGATTTTCCTTAAGATATTGTGTGTCCATTATTGTGTGTAAGGGAAAGGATACTAATCTATATTAGATTATAACCGATGATGAGAGGTGGTCCATGAATTATAACTAATGATCTCAGTCATGTGCGGTGTTTGATAAAGAAATATATGGTGGTGAGTACATGATGAGGATATATGGAACATGATCTTATTATAAGATGTATTGATGGAAATAAAAAAAGAGAATAAAAATAGATAGATATCATGAATAGTCTATCACATGATCAATATGATTTATTAATTTGATAATAAGGTTGATAATCAAGTGATATGATTGGGTTGGATGGATTTGAATCACGTTGGTGGAGTATTTATGATTACAATGATTTCTATTTCAAGGAAGGATTTCCATGGTGAAATTTGAGGAATTTACATGGGTTGGGAATATTTTGGAGGGTGATAATAGAGGATTAATGAGATCTTTTGGATTGAGGAGAGGCTTGTGTAGATTGAGGATGTGACCAATGTGTTGAAAATTTATAAATATCAAGATCCTCCCATTTTTCGTTGATTTTTAGTCATGAGGTATTTTTTAATGAACTAACTCAGTGTTGTAATATACAAGATGATGAGGGTTGAAATGATATTGTGGGTTTTGGGAGATGTTTTATCACAACCTCTACTAGTGGGGTATTGGTTCATGGATTATTAATCAAGGCTTTGGGATTATTTAGAGGTTAAATCCTGGATGAGTAGTTGTATAATATAGCTGTTCTAAGTACCTACCATACATCCTGGAATATACCCATTTAATTGTAATATAACATTGTGTATTTAGTATGAATTTATGAAATTATTATGTTAAAATTGGTTCTAGAGACGTTTTGGGGTTAAATTACACAGATTAGTGGCTATAGCATAATGAAACAACACTACTGACTAGCTAGAATATGGACACCAACATTTATTTGTACAAAAATGTATTTCATGAACTTTTTTGGCGCCATTAGAAAGACAATGGATGTCATAATTTAGCTGGTTTATACTAAAGAAATTTAATGTTATTGTCGGTCTGATAATTTTTTCCGAATAAACCTTATAATTCCTACTTTCAGTACCTCTTCTGAATAGTATCCCTCCCTCACACCCTCCTGAAATCCAGTGATGTCCATAAAGGATATATATTATTGAAGATATTTTTCATTCACCATTCAATTTTATCAAAAGACTATAGTATGTATAAGAGTCTTATTTTTCCACACTTTTTTTTATTTCACTTGCTAGTTACCTTCTAATCTTTTAATTAATTTCATTTAATTTTTTTAATTTATGTTGTTTCTCCTTTCATTATAACTCAGGTGAATCCAGAATCCAATAACCAATTTTTGGACACATTTATTGTTATGTTCGGAGGTCCCCAATACTCATCTGTGTCTTACTATTTTTCACTAATTATGTAAACTTTTTTCCATGTCAACATAGTATTACATGTCATAATATTTTAAGCGAGAATTTATCTAATATTGATTTGTTTTAACATTCTATATAATAGTCCTATGACAATAGTAATGATAAATCATATGTGTACTAATTTAATATTATATTAATCTTCGAAAAAGCCTAATGTCATTATAGGCCTAATTATGTTTTTTTGGTTCTTAGGGGAATTATGGGGTGGATCATTGATTTTGAAATGGGATTCCACATCCAATGATAGTTGACAAAAAAATTACACATGAATTATATATTATTTAAAGGTATTTTAAATATTGTACAATTTTGACTTGTGTAATAATTTGTTATTAATATAATGTAATGGAACACATAAAATTATGTTTGTTTCTTAAACATAATGTCACCCTTATCTATGGGAGTTTTATTTGATTGTCATCCATTTTTAATTATGTAACTCTTAGGTTGGGACCAATATTTTTATTAGGGTTGAATCATAATTTGATGAATTATAATTGAAATAGTATATGGTCATGGAATAAAAATCTCAATTTTATAAATTAATATTTTAATGACTAAATGATTTTTATCATGAATTTAATTTTTTACTCATTAAAATAATAAATCTTTCTTGTAATGTTATTACCATTGAATGAGGGATTATTTTTTCATAATTAGTAGAAATGGTATATGAAGATGAATTAAGGGATTGTTGTCAATTGATGTTTTAATTGATGGAAAATGCAATATCAGAATATAATGAATTTTTAATTGAGTTTAATTAGATCTAATATTGGTTGGAATATATTTTGTGACATCCATATAATTCATAAATTGATACGAAAAGGATGGGATTTATAGACTAATAATTGATTCCACAAAGGGAATCACTTGAATTACATGGTATTATGCCACCTATGATTAAAGGATGTAAAATGGTAAAGAATTCTACAAGAATTCATTTTTTCACAAATGATTCATCATTGTGAATTCCTTATTAGGAAACCTCTATAGATTCATGTGACATATTGTATATTGAATCATATAGATTAAGGATTTTGATTCCATGAATGAATCCTTTTGGATTCAATATGATGGAATCCTTATACTCGACTTGATTACACAAGATGATATTCTTTGTGTTTGGGGTTTGAATTTGGTTAGGGTGATTACCCCAAAATCCTCAAAAAATGGTTCCACGGATTAAATATATAGAATTTTCTATTTGGATTATTTGGATTCACTTATCTATGTAGAGGATAAATCATTGGGATATTTTCTTGTATTTGTTATTAAATTATGTGAAGGTTATTATTGGTTGAACCCCATAGATTCACTTCCATTTTTATAGATTTGGTTACCTTTTTTATTCAATTGGTATCAACATGAGTCTGTTGATCTTTCACCATATTAGTGATATTTCATCATTTGATAAATCATGTGTGTTAGACTGTGAATTATCAAAGTGAGTCTTGGGTTTCAAGACATCGTTATTTAATTTTATTTTTAGTATATTATTTTTTTATCAGAAACACTTAAGTATTCCCTTGATATTAAACAATTATTTTTTTGATACCATTAGTGTATTCCAATTGAGTTGTTCTCATACTCTTATTGGGCCATAATAGAAGTATGGAAATTGATTTGATGATTATTTATTTACTAGTTTTGTAATAGAAAATCACATGAAGGTATTTATTTCTTTTGTTTAGTATTTCATTCCTGGTGTGTTTTATAGAGAATGATATGATATATGAATCACAATGGACTTGGGGTGTAGTTTATTTTTTTTTTAATTTTCTACTTTTATTTTTCATTTTATCAGTGATCCTAAAATGTGTTAGTATTTGTGGAACGTAAGGAATATTCCATGTTACGTCATATTGAAATTCCAATTATTATCACCATTTCCTTGTTTTTATATGATGGTTATTTTTCTTCATTTATATGGTTATTTTTACTACCAATTATATTATGAAATTGACAATTGTGTATATTCTTACCAAGTAATCAATATGTATTCTCACCACAAGTCAGAAACTTCTAGAATGTATGTAGGAATGCTTGATGGCATATAGAAATTACTGGTTTTGTCCTTGTTAGTTATTTTTGGAGAATGATAATTATGTTATCACTGGAATAATTTGTCACTTATTCGATAAATTATTGTTAAATTTTCAAAAGTAATTCTTCTATAAAAATTGTTTTTCATTATTTTATTTTTTAAAAAAATCTTAATTATTCATATATTTATGTGGATTTGGTAAAATTATCACCATTATCTGGATATTTCAGGGATTTATTAGATTTATATAGTGTTTATTGATTTTAAAAATCAATTTCTTTGTTAATAGGGAAATATATTGTTTATAAAAACCCCATTGATTTTTTGGAATTATTATATTATATGAATGATTTATAAAAACCACTTATAGAAAAAATAATAATTTAGGAGTTATATTATTAATTTCAAAATATTCATTTTAGTAAACAAAATTAAATATAATGATTCAGTCAAAAAGTAATATTTACCTAAACAAAATATTTTTTAAATATTTTTATACCTTTTATTATATATATATATCACTATTAAAAATTAAATAAAATTAAATGTATTGAAAATTTGGAATTAGTAGGACAAACATATATAATAGGTTCCATATTGTTTTTATCATATATGATAATTTAATTTGGTAGAAATTAGTTTCATCGAGAATACTTATTATTGTAAGAATAATATTCAAAGTGTAAATGACTTAAAAATGATTATAATGTGTTTGGGAAATTTTGTCTGAGGCCTCATTAAACCATATATTTTTTGCACTTGTTTATTTATCAATTATGAATCTATAATCTCAAAAAACATCCAAGATTATAATAATGATTGTGTATTTACAAAAAAGTCTTCTCTATTTATTGGTAAAAGAGGATCTCCACTCATTGGTTCCTCTTAATCTAAAACCCCATAGATTTTTCACCAAAAAATTCTAAAAACCAATCATAAACAACAATCATCTTAAACAGGCTCTCATATTTTCACAATACTATCCATAGTTGGTTCAACCAACTTCTAAATGGAGATAATCCAAATACAGATGTAAAAATTTCTAACCACTCTATTTTTTTCAAATTCTTATTGTGAACATCTTTATAAAATATATAAATAAACAATATTAAAATGAATCCTTTTAATCTATTTTTAACCGATATGTTATTATAATGATGGAACAAGAGTTACCCACCCCTCTTTTTTCCTTTATGAAAAATAAAAATGTGATTCGTGTGTATGCATGGACAAGTAGCAGCATGAAGTAAAATATTTCAATTGTTTATCACATAATACTAAAATTTATATTATGTAAAATAATGTAGAATTATTATTTTATAACATATTTAATATTTTTAACAATGATTTTTTTACTAAACTCTCTCATTAATTGAGAATGAAATCATCAAACATATGAACATGTGGAATAACACATCCTTGGATTGATGCATTCCATTTATCATTGAATACTTCAATGAATGGTCATAATAATGGTTTTAAATTAATAATATAATAATTAAGATATGAATATGGATTTAGTAACATAATGACAACATCATATTAATTATTTGAATGATAAAAAGTCACTATAAAATAAATCTTCTCAAACAATAACGTTATGAATAGAAAACAACTTATTTATTAAATTTAATTGTTTTTACCCAAAAACACATCAACTAATTCTTTATAATTATGATAACACTCTCTAATAGAAAAAAATATGTTATTATTCTCCTTTTACCAATATATTTCATTTAAGTCACATAATAACAAATGGGTTCTTATTATCAATTTCATATTTAATGATAATGAATGAAATACTGATCATATAAAATTTAAACATTAAAAATAATTTTACATCCTATAATAATGTATAATTACAAATATTATAATCATGAAAATTAGATTACGAATAAATACAAACATAGTACCTACGAAACTAATAGAAATAGTCATTACTATAAACACCCAATGTGGGAAAATAGTTAAAATGGACAAGTATACCTATAGATAATGATTATAAATTAAAACTATAAATAATTATAGTGTTAATAATGTTCTAAAAGTAGTTATCATGAAATTTTTGATTTTTATAAATTAAGTTCAAATGAATCAGTGTAATAAAAGAATAAGGGTAAGGTTTTATTATCTCAACTTTTCACACCATGATTCATATTACTTATTATACAGAATTTATTAATTATAATGGGATTTCTAATTCAAATTTAATATGTTATATCATTATTATATAATTTTAATAATTATTATTTTCATTATAAATTATCACTTTCAAGGGGTTTTATATAAATTTTCTAATGTCATAATGGTTGTTTATCTCTATTATCCTATTTTGAAGACATGTTTTAGGTTTTTCACCATAGTTTTCTTATATAGTGAATTGTATTCCACATTATTTTCATTTGAAAAAATTATGTTATGTTTTATATGATTTTTATGAATATTTCTAGAACAAAATCCAAGAATATTATGATTGAATCGTTCCTTATGGCAGAAGGGAATCATTGAATCAAATATCATTTATTGAGTTATTTAGAAACCTTTGATCATAAATAATCAATGTTCCCGACATTCAATGATATCATACTATATATGATGTAATATTTTATATCATATCTAAAAAATGTTCTTAATTTGAATCTCCTTCCATGAATGATTTTATTTTCTACCAATTTCTATTTTTTTTTCAATAATTTCAGTAATCTTATGTGTTTATTTCCATTTAATAGATCATTATTTAAAATATATGTTTTAAATTAATTAAAAATATCTCAATTTTTCCAAATCAAAATATGTAGAAAATAATTTTATAATTAAACATTCATTTTACTAACAATATTTGTACAATGTTATATGATTTAGCTTCCATTTCCTCTAGGGATCTATTATTCTTGATTTTATGTTTCCAGGTCAACCAATAAAATAAATACTATAAATCCAATGCTATGTGTTTTTAAAACATTAAAATTATCTATATTAGTTTCATAATAAATATGATGATAAGGATTATAAGAATTCCAGACCACCATAATAAAATGAATATGTTGGATCATTTTCAACAATTATTAATGAGATGTGTTTTTATAAGTAATACCACCACTTTATAATTTTGAATATGGTATATCTATTATATCCAATCTAAGTTTCCTTTTTTTTGTAAGTATAATATACTAGTTTTTTTATGAGATAAAACATATTTTTTAATGATAGTTTCATATAAAAATTTAGGTTTATTGGTAACTTATATTTTTTTACAGGATTATCATAATGAATAAACTACTTCAACATAGGCTCCATTTCAAAAACTTGACTTTATATTTCAAAAAAGTGAAACATACTTGAGGAATTATATGGGGTGGAGAAAACAAGAATAACCCATTCTAGAGAAACCTTAATGTCACTTCCATGGTAGGTGATACTAATATATGTTATTATATAATTTCTATTGATTAAATACAATATAATTTAAACGTAATTTTTATCGATAAGATGATTTTTAAAATAAATTTATTGATGTATAATACCCCCCCAACGATTATTTTAGAAGAGAAAAAATACATGACTGTTAGGATAAAATGAGGAGGTTTACCAGACACCTTGGGACTAGGGGCAGTCCCACTATCTTATTTGACTTATTAGAGCATGTGATCCCATAAAATATGGTAGTTAAAAAGGCTTGTTCTTGGATCGATAGGTTTGAGAACATGAAGACCCAACCATAGTAAATAGTGATGTGAAAACATCCCTAGTTTGCCTTTTGTTTTATGTTTTTTAGAAATTAGGAAATTTAATGTATGGTGCAACAAGAAGATGAGGATATGTGGTGTTATCCATTAATAAAAAGAAAAATTATGGGTTTAATGTAAAGAGGTTATAATCTCGTGTGGTGGAGATAGGTAATCCATAATGTGTTGGGAGGGGTCAAAAAATGGATTTTAATTTTCCTTTTGAGGTGAAAAAAAATCCTTATCCAAAATTCTGATTTGACCAAAACATTTTACAGACATTTCCAAGATGAAGAATCTATATATATGATTGACTTTTTTTTATTTTATATCACTTATTTAAATATTAAATCTTATCTAATCACCTAAAACAAATTAATGATCATTTACCATTCTCATGTTTGAGTAATAACTCAAGGAATATTAAAATAGTACTTAACACCAAACAATTAGAGGCATATAACAATAATACATCCTAAAAAAAATATTGCAATTATTATTTTTATTTGTGAATATATTTTATTGACACCACATTATAAAATTAAATATCAAGTAAAATTATAGATACCCTTAACATACGTTTTTAGTACTTAAAAACTAAAATAACGAGCATGTAATTTTGTTAATGATAGGGGAAAATGAAACAACCTAGGATTTACCTTTATATTTTTCGAAAAATATATTAGTTGTTAATGATTGTTTTAACACATTTAACCAAAAATATATGTAAACCCATGACATATTTTTAATATTAAATATGTCAATTAAAACAATACTATTAAATTTGATGGTATAAAGAGAAGTGGTCATATTAGAAAATTAATAATGAATATAAGATGAAATGAAATCTGGAATTTAATGTAAGCCTTATGAATCACATTACTTGTGCTCAAACAAAAGTTATATTCTCTTGGGATATCATTGAACTAGGACCATGATTAACTAAAGAATCTATGGTTTCAATAATTTGTTATACTAGAAAATTTAATTCTTGTCTTGATTTCCACATAGTCAATACACGTGGGAGCACAAATCAAAATTAACCACAACGATATAATTAATTGGCGATTACCAAGAAATATAATGTTTTGGGGGGTTGTATCTCTAATTTATGAGAATGCAATGTTTTAATAAAATATTTATATGTATTTTTATTTATAATTTTTTTTCCAAATGTCAATTTTTTTCCAAATGTCATTTTTTTTAACTTCACACTAAAATGAAAATAAATATTTTTTATAATTTTTCATTTTTAATGAAATTAATTTTATTAAGAAATTATGATTATAATATATATTTATCATTAAATTAATAATTTTAAAATATTGTAATTAGTAATTTATAACAATATTTATATTTAATATGCTAAATATTATTTTTATATAAAAACATGTTTCCTTTATATTTTATTTTTTGAATAAGAAGAAAATATTTAAATTCAATGATGTAAATTTGAAAGAATGTAATTAATATTTTTAATTTTTATTGAAATATTTAAGAATTAAGGGATTTTTATAAAATTATAAAGAGTTATTCTTGGGTTAAAAGTGGAATATGGTATTTTTATATATACAAATCTTATTAGAGAATTATTAGTGTATAAGAATAATTCAGAATTTTAGGAAACCATTTTCATGAAAAAAAAGTATTTTTACATTTAATTTTGAAATTAAAATACTATTTATACTTATCTAGAAACCTATATTTAATTATGTATAAAATAAGTAATATTTTTCTCATAAACTGATTTGAATATATTATATACTTATCAATTTGAAATTAATTTTAATAATTTTATATATTTAAACAAATTAAATTGAATTAAATTTTCTAAACAGCTTAACGGAATTATATAACATGGAACATTTAATTTTGGTGAGTAATGTATTATTTAAAATGTTAAATATTGGTTTCATAGCTAAATACTAAATTAATAAAATTGAAAATATATGAGTAAATTTCCTTAAACACGTTTAAAAGTATATGGTAATGTGTGGTTGAGGAATACCACTATCCTATCAAATATCCTATATAAATGTTATCAATTTTTGGACGGGTATAATTGATATTGACTTTACATTATTAACAGGTTATGGATATATAAAAACATGCAATGGTATTTCACATATATAAAGGGTCATCATCTACTATATTCTCCTTACATCAAAACCCCCAAAGTTCAAAATGAAATTCTCTTAAAAAAAACTTAATCACCCATAAAGTTCGTAATATATTATGGTATTATAAAACTTCCAACCCTAAAAATTTTAACCCCTTTCCAAAATAGAAAATAAAAATATTGTGGCATAAAATTTTAACTCCTACATAATCATCTTTAAATTTTTATAAATGCAGTTCTTCTTCCAAAAATTATGTTACATCATCATAAAATAGAAACATATAAACTACTATAATAATTATAATTTATCATTATGATATTATAATAATTAAATTCCATTCCCTTCCCCATTATTAATAAT
This sequence comes from Viscum album, assembly GCA_963277665.1. Classification (NCBI taxonomy): domain Eukaryota; kingdom Viridiplantae; phylum Streptophyta; class Magnoliopsida; order Santalales; family Viscaceae; genus Viscum; species Viscum album. The sequence continues at coordinate 1,227,320,891 of OY728159.1, forward strand.
TCAATATTCTTTCATATATACTGAGTACTGCCTCCACGATGTTTATTTTTAATATTCTACACCACCTAATAAGGATGGTTATAAATGAAATTTTATCTATAATTATATTATTTATTACTTATTTAAAGATCAAAAATAATTAATCCTATTATGTATATCTCCAATTACATGAAATTAAAACACCTTTTATGTGTGCATATAAACTACCACCTCTAATGGTTGATGTATTTAATTATTTGTTGATGTCATTCATCATACAATGAGATAATTTTTTAAAAATGTAAATATTGTTTTAGTGATATTTATATGGTTTTTTAACATAATATTAATGATATATTAATTGTAATTTTTATAAAAATATTTAGGAAATTAACCGTCTTAGACAAGTGAACTGAGAATGAAAACATTTTATTCGAAATATTTAATAGTTTTGTACCAATCACTTCATCACCAAATTATTTTTAATTATTATATATCACAATATTTATTTATAAATGAAAACATTATTATACTATTATGATGATATTGAAAATAAATCACATCATATTCATCCATCAACCATGGTTTGTTCATGTTGTGGTAGGCTTGACCAAAAACATGAAAAACAAAATGAAATTATGTAATGGATGACAATAAAAATATTAGTAATTGTATTATACGACATGAATATTTATATAATTACTATTTATTATATTATTAATGGATACAATATTATTTTATTCCATTATTATTATAACACCCTACGTTGCTTAGGAAAATCACAAAAGATTGTGTATTATTGATTTCATTTTCAGGGATAAGGGTTGAAAGAACCAAAATGTAAATTGAAACATCCAAAAACATTAAAATCCATCTATAATTGTACCATTTCTAATAATTTAATGATAAACATCGGAATTAGAACAAATATCATCATCACTCAAACCAAACTATTTCAAAGGTCAAATATACAATGACCCAATGCGGGAAAATTGGTAATATTTAACTAATATAAATGTTGACAATGAATATAAAGGAAAACTATTATTATAAATAGGTATGAATAATATTTTTAAATTTTATATTACTTTATTTGTGATACTTATAGTATATTATAGAGCACTTCTTTAGAAGACATGATCAAAGGTAAGTGTTTCTGATCTCAAATTTCAATTCATAAGAGATATTACCTAGAATAATTCATATTAGCAATTGAATTGGGAATATATTTAAACATTAATATATTTTGTAGTTATCATAATTTTTTTTATTTAATGTTTTATTTGATATAATATACTTCAATGGGTATTGATTCAAATTTCAAAAGTAACATAAGGGTTATTTGTTTCTGTTATATATTCCAAAAGAAATATTTTATGTTTCCGAGATTTTTTTTCTAATATGGTGTCAACATTACCTACATGATTTCTTGGGGAATTATTATAACAACTTGAATGGGATTTTAAGATTCATTTCTAGTACGCTATTATATTTTTTTGTTAAAAAAATTATTAATCAATAAGTGATTTCGATAACTAAAATATCATTCATTATTTTATGATTTACCCATTGATCATTGACTATAATTGTTCCCTGTATTAAATGATATCACTAAATATATGGCTTATAATTAATTTTTTTTAGTAAAATTACCTATTTATTCAAATTCCATTCCATTAATTATTATCTTTTATGTAAATGTAGAATATGTTTTTAATAACACATGTTCTCTTATGTGTTGATTTTTATCAAAATGATCTTTTTATCAAGTCAATGTTATCATGTATATTGAATTTTCCTAGCCCATTCATTGAAATAAAAATATGTACATATTCATATGATCTATTTTATATTCTTTTAGGGAAAATTATATTGACTCACATGTTCTAGTAATATTAAATTTTTATGCTTATCAGAAATGGATATTTTTCACCGATGGTATGTTTATAAACTTTAGACTAAATTATTTTACCATATTTTTGTTTTTAATGAATGAAAATGGTGTCAAATAAAATTCTTTTTTAGAAATTTATTATTATTTTTTAAAATTAATGTAAAACAAAATAATATTTTAGGATTTAATTAAGCGATGATTAGATATTTTCTTGACGAACACAATTTCATGTTTAATAATTAATTGGTGGGAATTCCAATTTTCCCTTGATTATATTACCTTAATGCTAAAAGTTAGTGATATAGTGGTATTTAATCATTATTTCATGTACATTCACAATATAGACTAGGAATTCATTGGACAAAAACTATACATATCATGATATAATTATAAAATATATAGTTATACCCAATCCAAAATGGGGAATAGGATGAGGTCCCTATCCACTATAGGAAAGACATTTTGATTCTTGAATTTTAGTGTAAAACATATTTTTATTCCATACACCCTATGGGAAATATGTGGTGATTATTGATCTACTATGTTGTGTTTCTTTTATAATGATTTTTCCACACCTTGTTATGTGACGATGTTACTCTCAATGGTTCATGGTTTATGTATCATTTTTACACAATATTTACCAAATGTTAGGTGTTTGAACATATTAGAGTTCTTGTTCTCTTGTCATTTCATATTAATTGTCATTATAATTCCATGTTGTTTAGCTATATATTTTTGTATTAATTAATATTAAATATATTTTTCATATCATAACCATTAAAATAATACCATATAATTACAACTCAAATAATAGGTGTTTGATCTCACCATATCCCATGATTCAATTCCCTAGGGCATGAAGATGAATATAAAATTTTATTTTATTCAGAAAATTTTTAATAATGATTGAGTTTGGAGGAAGATTTAATCGGAAGTGTAATAATTGATTCTTGTATTGCTAGTTTATGATGTCACTAATTCAATATATTCTAATGATTTGGAATTTGATATGTAATTTAATTCATTATTTTTTAAATAATGAATAATAAAGTACTATTTAGGATGTGTTGACACAACAAAGTATTTTACCGTAGTGTCAATTTGAGTCGAGTTGTCGAAAAATCTCTCAATAGAATGATATCACCATATCTACAAGTCAGTGGTAAATTACTTTATTTAACATCACTATCCATCAGAGTTTCCTTCATTAAGCAGTAGAAATAATTCATTAGTTTTAAAACACCCCAATCGAAATCCCATTCCATATCACAAAACTACTCTACAAACTCTATATTGATCATATATATATTGTAGTTCCATCATCCTTCTCCACATATTTTTTAATAAACCCCTATAGTTTTATACCCATCATTATTGGTACACTTCATTAATTCTACATTTACATTCCATTTCTTATGATGTGAGGGAAGAATCCTATATCATAATACAACCCCAACCATCACTCAGTGCATATCTGTCTACGATGATAATATACCATTGTTTTCCCATTCTCTTATAATCTCCATAATTTTCCTATAAATTATATTTAATATAAAAATTTATGGGTATATATGAATAAGGAAATATATTCCCAAGGTATCCACCATTTCTTCTATGTATTTAATGGGAACAATATTAATTCATTAGGTGGAAATTTTAATTCTATTAAAAATGGGTTCCTCCATGAAAAATGTGTGAAAATTTATTTTTATTTCTTGTTCTATTTCCTACCACCCCCTTATCTCATACCCAATGTGTTCCAAAGATATTCCATATAATGTATATCATAATAAATTAACAGTGTAATTGAATGAACGAGAAATATAATGGAACAAACAGAAAAAATCTTTACTTCACTCCTTCATAAGAATGTGTAATTCAACCAAAAGAGACATTGTATATTTCTATATGAAAATATTGAGATATAGAATACATCTATGAAACAACATAACGGACATATGTATATGTGAATAAGATTTAATTGAATAAAATAGATATTGAACACTACCATTGACCTTAATGTAGAACTCTTTAAACAAAATACAACTTATTATATAATTAATGTTAATTTCTTAATCATTTAAAAGTTAACCATATTTTGTCATTTTTTATAATTTATTAATTTTTTTATTACAAATATAAATTTTAGTGGAGACTTATTTAATAATTTAATGTTAAAAATTTTATTATTTCAAAACTATTTGATTGAATAAAGATAATCATTAGCAATTAATTATAATCTCATAATATATAGAACAGTAATTATAGGCGAGCCTTCTTATTTAAATCATTAAAAAAATTCCTTTTTTATTTACTTATTGTTAATTTAATGGTTCTATAGAACCTAATTTAAAATGTTCACATTTCATGTATCATGTGGAGTAATGAATTTTATTTAGAATAAATATTTATCTTAGTATCAATATTACAAACCTGTAGTCATGAAAAAAACAAATCATATTTCATTATAGGAGGGAACATGGTAAGATAACCAATAGAAAAATGAAATTTTAAAGATGATTGTTTCTATTATAAATGTGTTTGAGTTTTATATTTCTAAATATTCATTATTTAGTGGTAATGATTGGTCATTTTGAGTGGGAAACTGTCATATATGTTGAAAATATATATGATTGATGTGTTTTAGTCTATTTGTAAAATATATATTTAATATCCTTAAATTTGTTTTATTATATATCAAATATAAATGATTTTTTATTATTTTTATTATTTATAAATATGATTCGTTATTCAGAACTATAAATAATTTTTACTCTATAAAATTAATATAGGAGATTACATAATTTTGAAATCAATATTTCAAATTTGAAATCCATTTCATTAAATTTACTCTCTAAATAGGTTACAATTATATATAAATATATAATAAGAATTTATAAAAATATTATTTGTAAAAAAATATTGTAATGAATAATTATTTTTTTCACCATTATCATTACATTTTTATTTCATAATTGTCAATTAATTATTATAAATATAAAATACTTGATCAATATAATACTATTCTCAATAAGGATTATATTACTATTATTTTATTTTTAATATACCATTTTTTCGTATGTATTTAAAATTGACAAATTGATATATATGTACTATATAATCAAATAAAAATAATATTACAAAGTTTTTACTCTTGTATATTACATTTTCGAATTATATAATCACCCATCCATCAAAATATAACATTTATCAATCAAATGTTTTTTTATTTGTATAATAATTTTCATGCATTGTTTTTTTATTCATGGAGTAATTACATTCATGGGAGACTGTAAGGATATATACAACTTTCAGAAGATCTTTTTCATATACTTATTATTATACCCCATTTTTAGATTTCAAAATTATTAAAAATATATATTAATTATTATATTATGTTTCAATTTCTTTACTATTATAATATTCAACCATGATAAAAAATATATTTTTTAATATATTTTTTTAATTCATTTGAAAAAACTATTCAAATTAAAAAAAATTATTGGTCAAAGAAACATATTGAACTGTGTGGTTTTAAATTTTCCACATTAAATAAAATTTCACAAAAAAATTTCACTAGTTGGTTGAAATGAGATTAGGAAAATTTATCTAATTAAAACATTATGTTCCAACCCAAATATGATAATCTTAAAAATTTTCTTATAGAAATTGACCAAAATGAAGTATTTTCTGATTAAACATTATATCTATAGAACTATGTTTAAAATTTTTTATTGATAAATGAAATTAGATTCAAGTAATAAATATTTTTATTTCAATTATATATGATGAATCTAATATAAACTTCATCAATTTTTATTCACAAACCACATTATTCCATTATGATAGGATTGTAGAAAACTGTACTTTAAAAATAAGAAAACCCATTTGATACAGAATCTATAATTTGTTGATGCAACATGGGATTAACATTACATTCATCTAGAGCCTCATAATTTTCTAACAGATTGATATTCAATTAAATACCATCTATATATCATTAATCATAAAGTATCATCCATTATTAATACCAAATACCTTCTATGAATTTCGTATTTCGTTAATATATATTTCTGAATGGTTAGTCTATTTCTATAATTTCTAGAATTAGATCATTACCCAATAAAATAATCATTTTATCTTCATTATAGAATGTTTTATTCGTTTATATCATTTAATATGGATCCTATTTTAGAAAAAATTAAATACAATAGTAAAGAAAATATTATATGATAACTCTAATAAAGGATGATTTTTACCCATTATCCTATTAAATTAGGTATTTAAGAAATCAATATATCATTTTATATTATAATAGTTATTTAAAATTAATCATCACATTGAGGATTATATTTAATTCAATAACTCATTTTATACAATTCATTTCAAAACATCGTCAAAAAATTCATGTTGATCATTATATATCGATGTGATAAAATTCAATTTTTTATTCATGAAATATGAAATATTTTTTTTCGTGTATCATAGAATGATAGTTAAGTGATATGTCCTCTAAAATACTAATCAAGTGTTCTTATTACTTATATTCATCAACCACAATAAAAAATGAATTATTTCAATTACAATTAATTGTATTTCTTATGGAATTATATATACTTATGGTCACTCATTTACTTATAGCTATTTTAAATAGTTCATTCAATACCATATACATTTGAAATTATTCCTTATTATACATTTAAACATATAATGATGATAAATATTATGTGATATACATATTTTTATTTTCAATCCAGTTCTACTTATATTAATATAAAATAGTTATATGTGTGAATCATCTAATAACTCCTTCAATTATGGTATTTTTGTTTGATATAACTACTTCTAATGTCTAATAATGCCATTTTTTCATAGTTCACACGGGAATATGTATTACATTCATTTTAATTTTATATTATCATTCTACTCCTTTTTGATTTCGCATGGATTGATGGTTTAAAAATAATCTGTGATTGGTAATATTTCATCTCACCCTTGTTATTTTGGTGTTGATCCATTGCGATTTTAAAAATATTGGGTCCCCCTAAATCGTATTCATGAATAAGTAGAACACAAATTTCAATCAAATAGTTAGACACCTATTTTTATTTCTTATATGGGAAATTTAGTGAGTAATCATAACTCTTGATCAAATATGACCATCAACTTTGGTAAATTATTAAATCCTTTAATATAGATAGATACTTGTAATTTTTTAATTAGTATAAATATCAAAAAACTACCGCAGAGATAGATATTTAATATATTTAATGAAAAATATGCTATTTATAACTATATATCTCGGGTTTGGTAATTATTTTCAGGGACCATTAGTTATCATGAGGCATAAGCTAGCGACTTCTCATATTCAATATGAAAAAACCCTAAACCATTCATTTGTGTGTCACTGTATATCAATAAAACAATACTAGAATTAGGTAGTGAAATTATTTGGGTAACAAGAAATGTTTTATTTTATATTACGAAAATTTGAATCATATTAATTTGACAATAGTAAAATCAATAACATATTAATTATCTTATTCAGTGGATTTGACAATCATGATTAATGGTTAAAAATAACTCAATATTGTCAAACTAGTGCAAAAATATCTAGATCACTATTACAATACCCGGTCTAGGACATTCATTAATTAAATTAGTATTTTTAGGATCTATATATATATCCATGATTATCATTTCAGTAATTTTTTTTATACTATAAATTTCCATGATAAGAACATTAAAAAGTCATTATGCAATTTATTATATTTATTAGGAAAATCCAAATTTTTTTGTAATAGTCTTCATTAATTTTTTAATATATTTGAATATAATCAATAAAAATTTAAATTACTTAGTCAAGGTACTCTTTAAATAAACTATTAACTATAACCTTTAATATTATAATCAATTTTTTGTTTATATTAAATCCAAATTATTCCATTATTATTATATATTTTTGAACGATTTTAATCGGTATGCAACCAATTTTTACCCTTAGTTGATGAAATAAATTATTACATATCCTCCATTTTTTAGTAATTATCCCCATAATGAGGATTTATAATGTCAATAATACAATTTAGTTGTCAATTTTACATGATTATAACATTTTATGTTTCATTATACTCAGTGAAATGACTAATTAAACCATCGCACATGCTCAAAAAGGAGATGTGTGCATCCCATGGTAGTCATCTTTATCCTATAAAAATGTTTCATAAATTATATTATGATGGATTCCATTATCCCACTAAGTCAATAAGGATAATTATATATATACTCCTAGACATAGCCTTAGTTCTAGTTGTGTGCTCAATAAAGGAATCAACCCCATGAATAAAGGAAAACTGATTACCACTTTCAAAAATCAATCAACACATTCCCCCAAAACAATCATTCCAGGAATATTTTCCTCATCCACAACCATTTAATACAAAAATATACCACACTATAGGTAACTAAATTTAATATAATTCATATCATTTATATATATATATTGAAATAATCTTTTCATGGATATATGATCATGGGATTATTTATAATATTTCACAAGATTACCCTACTTAAATAATTTATACGGGATCATTACAAAGAGCCAATCCAAGAAAAATATAATTAAAAATTTTATAAATGAGATAATTAATATAGAATAATTATATATCATACCATAGTTAGGAATTAGATAACAATAACTATCATTTTGTATAATCAACCCAAAAAATAATTAATTTATAAAATAATTAAATATCATACATGTGATTTGGTTAATCAGTAGTCACTAAAAACTATTAAGATATGATACAATTTATATATATATAATTAATTTAATTATTCATTATTTTTGAGAATATTATAAGTGTACCTATGGAAAATTAATTTTAATACCACCATGGTAGAATTAAATTTATAAACACATCCTCTTTCCCGGTGCTTTAAATGTTTCTCGTGATAAAAATATTCACTAATCAATGTATGGGTACCTTTTAATTCATAACATGAATACTTATTTATGTTAATGCATTAAATTATTCATGGTTTTATAGGTTGATATTAATTATATTTTATGGTTTTTATTTGATTCATTATGACATTATAGAACTCAAGTGATTCATTCCCTCCACATCTACATTGAGAAAATTTTCCCATTTAAATATGGAATATTCATGGGTGATTTATACAATTTTTTTTTCATATATACTATTTAATAATCATTATTTAGTGTATTTATTTTTTAATAATATATGAATCTTTATGTTCTTTTTTAATCACGAAATTAATTAGTTTAATGAGACTATATAATTTTCATTTTCTACATTATGTGAGGATGGTGTAATTTCATTATATATTTCAATATATCTTATCAATATTATTTTTTATTGACTTCATTTTAAAACATTAAGGATTGAAATATTATTTATTAATTGATCAGATATAAAGGTAGAGTCAGATCTTGAATGTCTAATAAATTTCACTATATAAGAGTCCACAGATTCATATTCCATTTTCTTCAGCTCAATGAATACTCAATCTATTTTGGTGGGAATATTTATATATATAAATATATATAATGTTAATATATTTTTATTCCATTTATTTTGTTTCAACCATTTCCCCCATGTTCGTATTCAGAATCCAAAAATGATCTATGTCAACATCCTAAAAAAATTACATAAGTAATGATTTCGTTCTCTAAACATCATATAAAAAATATCATTTTTATTGATCAATTATTCAATGATTCTTAGATCAAAAGATTTATTGGGGGTTGGTGATAATTAGTGCATGAAGGGATTTATATTGAAATTCTTCTTCATTTCTAGTTAGGTATTCATGAAAACCAATTTTATTAATATGTTTATATTGTTAGGTACATATAAGCATTTGATATTTAAAACCATAATTCATCATGTTTGTAAGTTCATTGAAATTATTTATTATTATCTAATAGTAACATTGAATGGTATATCTAGGTTATTTTTTGTGAAAAATAATGATATAATGATAAATAAATTATAATATTTTTAGTAAATAATCATATAAACATGAAAAAATATGTTAATATTATCTATCCTATTATACATCTTTTTAACCATCCATGATTTATGTTTTATACTAGTCTAATCACTAACATAATCCCAAAAAAATTTAACCCCTTTTAAGTGTTAATACGAATTAAAAAATTATATGTAAAAATATATTACAACATTTCTATATTATATATCACATATAAAAACAAATCATTATCCTAGAACATAAATGTGTAGTTACCATATATATTACTTAAACAATTTCATTATTTTAAAAAATAGTATATATTTGTTATTGAATTACAAAAATTAGGATTCCCTTTTAGACATATCATATGTAGTATTTTTATTCATTTCTAAAGGATTTTAACACATAATAAATGGGTTTTATCTAAATATAAATATGTGGAAAAACATTTGAGATCTCAATTAGAGCATCTTATGTAATCATAACGAGGATCATAGTTGAGTGACGAAACAATGAATGCATTATTTTGAAAAAATAATCAATAAAAAAAAATTAATGTCTAAAGTACCATAAACATGATTTTTGTCTGTAGTATGTTGTATACTCATAGAATTTGATAGATGTTTCATTACAATATGTAATAATATATTCCATATATCTTTTCCATGACCAAAATAACAATGTTTAAAAATATAATTACACAATTTCCAAGAATAAAATCATGATTAAAGATATTAATATCATATTCACATGTATAATAATGATGCAATGATATATAAATAAAACACTAAATTTTTATTGGGAAATATAATATCTATCCCCCACATTGTATATTTATAAAACCATCCAATTTAGTGTGATTTAAAAAAAAATCTATTAGTCAATGTTAAAATAATAAAAAATAATAAAAATTAATAGATTACAAAAAAATATTATATAAAAATATAAAAATTTATCAATAGAAATATTGTTTTTGAAACCATGGATGTATACCATTAGTTAAAATAATAAATTGAACATATGATCATAATAAAATCATATTAATAAACATAATTAATCCATTTTAAAATAATAAGAAACTTTTCTTCAAATTGATGTGAAATATCCTTTTCTTTTTGATGAATTATAATATATATATACGTTAAATTGAATTTGATTACAAAATATGAAGAAATTAAAAAAAAAATATAGAATCATGGAAATTTGAAGAGGAATGTTTTTCAATATTTGAAATCAAAATTTCGAGAGATCCCAAATGAACATTGAATATAATGGAAGAGATTAAGAGAAACACTCTTCAAAACATTATAATTATGTAATGATAAATTTATTCATTCCAAAAGAAATATTATATAGATAAAATATTATTGAATATATCTATGTCACAATATAATGAAGATGGGTGAGGAATAAAATATCATAATAAAAAATTGAGATTAATAAATTTCCATATTCAATTTTTCAAAACATCCATAAATGGAAAAAATATCCTCGTAGAGTAAAAAAATAATAAAAAATAAAAAATTATAGAAACATAATTATATTTATTTCCTTTTATTTTAATTAATTATAATTTCTAAATACAAATATAATAGTCAGTAAGAGTTTATTTGATCATTTCAATTTATATATTTTAATTATTCTATACATTTTTAGATTAGGGTACATTTATTATTCTAGTATTATTTTATTAAAATAATATAAAAATGGTAAATTTAGTGTAATATTACTATTATAATGATTTAAACACTCCCATATCATTTTAATGGGGGTATAACTATCATAGACTCAATTCAAAATTATCATGTGTTGGGATACCCTATAAAATTTCACTATATAATTAAAATTTAAATTAATTTCCCTCATATAAATCCAAACTAAAATAAAAAAATTACACATAATTACCATATATTAAAATTTCATATGTTTTTATACACACCCAAATGAAATTACTGATCATGAAAAAACATTGATTATATATATCATTTCCCCAATCCAAAATAAAATAACTAATTATACAAATAATGCTTTTAAAATATAAAATTATATTATTATAAAATAATTTTATTAAAAGAAAAATGATTTATATAATTAATTATTTTACTGGATTATAATACATAATATGAGGGAAGATGAGAATATAATAGTTGTAGATGAAATTATTACATTTGTTTAGGTAATCACATATTCTCTTAATTATACCATTTTAATAAATTATTCAGGTATGGTCTTTACGTCCATTACATTTTATAATGGAAAATGGGATATAAGGTATAAAACATGGGAATATATTAAAATAAAAAATTGAATAATATTTTTTGGAGAGAATGGGATATGTAGAAGTACGTATATATATATATATATATTATTTTGACTAGTATATTTAAAAATATTAATTTATTAATGGTTCTTGAAGGTCTATTTGACGTGTACAATTGTTTATCATTAGAAAAAAATGGCTTGGAATTGATTTATAACATTTAATTTTTTAGAAGGATAATACATCATTTTAAATATATATAATTATTTAAATTTTAATATTTATTAATGTAACTAATTATTCACCATGGAAAATTATTTTTCCACTGAAAAAATTATTTGTAATTCAAAATGATCATGTCATAATATCCTGTATGAAATAAATTTTTTTGAGTCATGACTCTAAATACGATTAATTAAAAATTTAAAAAAATATATTCTTTCTGAAAAAACAAATTATATGAACAATAAAAACCTCATATGTAGTGATTTATTATAATTTTTTATTATCCATCCAAAACTATTAAATAGATTTTAATTATTAATCATATATATTAAAAATATTATTAATAATGAAAAATTATCTTTTTAATATTATATTTGTTCATTGAGAAATTATCAATATACAGTCTTTTTATTTTTATTTGCATGATTCACATACATATAATGAACATATAGTCGACATAATACTCATTCTAATTAAAATTTATAACCATGTGCAATTCGATAAAAACATTTCACACTACAACTTCATTATCTAGAAATATTATAACATATTTCATAGTATATTTTTTTTCTTTTAATAGGTAATAATGGTGGTATGAATTTTAGTGTATATTGCATGGATGAATACTCTTACTATATAATAATTTTAATTACTTCTTATTATATTCCAATTTTATCTTTCTTAAATCAATTATATATAGATTTCATAAAAAATTAATTTTTATTTTATAATATATTTAATAATTATACTTTAACAAAATAAAAAAATTATTAATTTTAGTTCGGTATTAAAAACATCAAAATTACTTATGAAATTTAGTAATAAAATTTTTGATGTTATAAAATGAAGTTTTTTTTGAGACTATTTGAAATGAATCATAGTAATGAGATAAAATCATTATGGTGAAGGTGATATAGGAACCAACCAAAGAAATATCAATAAATGTCTATAAAGAAGCTGACATGGAGGTTGAAAAAATATATATAAACATAATGAATAATATCAAAGTGAAAAAAATATATCCATATTTTGAAAGGAATATAATAAGGAATTATTGATGTAAAAAATATTTAGTGAATAAAAATAATGAAATACATTATGAAACAAATTCATTTAATATTTTATTTTAAAAAATGTTTGTAAAAAATATATATTTAAGAACACATATGTATTATGAAAGAAATATGAAAATTTTAGTTCTAATATCTAATAGTTAATAATTATCAGAAATATGTTAATAAAATATTCCTAGAAGACACTGTGAATAAAGAACATTATAAATTATGTTTATAATAATCATATATTCATCTAGTATATTTTGGTTGAATATTATTATACTTGAATTAAATGATTTTATTATTATTTAGATAAATAATAAAAATCTCAATGAGTGTATTAAATAAAATTAAATAAATATTAATGAATTATTTGATTTGAATTCCAAAAATAAATAATATGAAAGAGTGTAATTGTTTTATTATTCGATTAGTTTGTTATTCACTATGTATATAATGTGGTTTGAGAAAAATTATACTATGACGACCCATTGTTAATATGGGGAAAACTATTAATAATGTGATGTATGAAAATTAAAATTTCCATTTCATTTAATTATCATGTGAAATTATATTTCATGAAGGATGTAATGTATTAAATGAAATTTATGAATTTTGTGTAATAATTTCTAAAAATATATAAATTTTATTCAATGTCTTATAAGAAAAAAATTATTAGATTTATTCTGAATTTTATGATGAAAATTTGGATGAGAAATGAATGACAATAATGTTGATAAATAATATTCATAAAAATATTAAATGGTATTTTTTGAATAAAAATATTTATATATTTTATAATTTCAATCTTAAAAACAGGTTTATATGTCCAAAATTACTTTTGTCACATTTTGATAATAATTTATTAAATAAGTTGAATCACTAACATTAATCATCTGATAAAAATAAAAACAATTGTAATAAAACTATATGATTAATCAGTTATAAATAAAAAATATTTTAATTATAAAGAGTATATCGAATTTTTTTTATACAATGAAATGTTATTCAAAATGTGATATAATAAGACAAAATAAAGCAATATAGGTAACCCCAAATAAATTGTCACCCCTATATGATATAATATATTAAAAATTTCGTAAATCTATGTTGTATATGTGTAATTCATTTCATATCTAATAGTGAGTTGGAAATACTCTTATTTTATATCCATGGAAATGATGGATTTTTTAGTAAGGAAATATGATGAGACAATATCCTTACCCAAAATGTCATGGTGTGGTTATTTTATAGGACACCGGATATTAATTAATGATACATGAAATGATAAAATCCCTTTAATGTTCATTAATAAAATTTTATAATTGATATAAATGAATATATATTAATGTTCCATTGATCTAAACTATATGTATAGTTAAAAAATTTCATTAAAAAAAGATTGTAATAAATTGAAATTTTTATTTCCCATTAAATTCATTTTATAATTAAATATTTAAATTGTTCATGTGAAAATCACCAATAATTTCATGGGGTATATGGGAAAAGTCATCTATGGTATTTTGATGTAATTGATGGATAATTTTTTTAGATAATTCATTGAAAATGGATAAAATTATTATAATTCATAAAGAAGAAGAACATGGTTATGTAATAATGTGATGATTTATTTCTAAAACACAAGGGTGAGTTTTTTAATTTCATGCTAATTGAATGTTTTTTATAATCATATTAATCTCATTATATTAAATTCATATGGATATGACATTGATAATTTTTTTCAAAAAGTCCATGACAAAGATTTTAATGATGATGACATAATATTAAATAAGATATGTCATATTCAATGGAAATGTTTAATTAACTAATAATTTATCAAGTAAATTATTTGTAAAACATAGAAGTCATTTCAGATTTCTAGGAAGCGGTTTTGGGATCAACCCATGTATTTAAAATAATAGAACTCTGCCGAACTATCTGTAATACGAATCAGACTCATATGGATGATTTTATAAACAAATCCAATATGAGAATTAAAATTTTATAATATTCTAAAACATTTATGAGTTTACAACCCACATTCTGATTTATAATGTAGTTAAAAACTTACATCATATATAATTGATATATTTTGACATCAAAAATGAACCTATATAATGATTTATTTAAAATTTCATCTTTCATCATGAGTAATAATATAGATAAAATAATATATGTTTTAGAGAACTGTGTATCTAAATAACTCTAAATAATAATTCTAAATAATTTGATTAAAAAGCCGGTGGTAAAAATAAATTACTAATTTTAAAATGACTAGTTTTTCCAACATGACTAATCATCATGTCCATGGATTGTCAAAACATAAAATTCTTTGGATGGTGGGAAAATATAACCACATTTGACTTATGAAAATGATAATAGATTCATTGTTGAGGTTCAATGAATTTTTTTGGATGGTCTATATTATATTTTTTAATCATTGTCAAACTAATTTGATAAAAATGGTTAGAATAGAGTTTTAATGCATTCATGATTTTTTTCAGTCATCTCCAAAAATGGACATAATGGAAACAAAAAGGAAAATTATTTTTTTCAAAGTAAAATATTCTATAATAAATGGTATTGAGTTTATTAAATTTTTATTAAATCTTATATTCACTTTTAATTATATAAAAATATTAACAAACTGTATGAGATAAGGTAGTAAACCATAAATGTGCTAACATTATTCGATGTGGTGGGAATGTAATTTATGTAATGTCCATGACACAAGTAACTCATAACTATTTATTAAGTTATTACATTAAAACCAGATAAATGGAATTTAATCCAAATAGGTTGAACAATTTTATAGTCTTTGAAGTCTGGATAATTATTTCAAATCTCACATTACATGGGAATATATAAAATAAAAAACACAGTGAATGTATATATTCTACATCATTTACCTCATTCAAATATTTATTTATCATATCCTGGGGAATGAAAACTTAACATGGATGAACTCATTTGACCATGAATTGTATGAAAACATCATAATCTGTAAAAAATTCAATAATAGGAATATAATACTGGATAAACAAATAATTCTATATAAATAATCATAAATACAATAAAATTATACAAATATTACATAAATAACAAAAATATCACATGGATATTAATAACAAAATTTATGTACATAGTGTGTATAATTTTGGACACTAAATATCATTATCGGGGACTTGGTCTATACAACAGGAAATACTCTCTAGTCTTCTTCCATGATATCTATATAAATAGTTAAGGCCTTAGAAAAAAACCTAATATATTTTACAATATGATACATAATTATTCATATTGAGGTAATAGAGTTCAATTACCATCGCATAATAGGTCCAATTAGTAGATGATTTTAAAAAAAAATTCAATATAATCAAGACACCATAAACACTCAATATATACATTCATTAGAAGAATAAATCATATAGATTATTAATATATTCCCCACTCAATGTGATTACAAACCATTCAATTAAGCATGTTCAATAGAATCATTAGATTACATCATCCACAAAGGAGTAAAAAATGGTTGTTTCTGTCACGACTCGTCCCCCAGGGCCCGTGGCGTGACCACCCCAAGCCCGCCTTCCATAGGCCAGGGGCTGGCGACTATCACCAAAGTCGTAAATCCCAAAAACTTGGAAGAAATTGTCCTTATAAAGTGTAAAAATACACAACAGAGTACGAGATAGAAGTAAAACAGTAAGAAAATCTGTATACAATGGATTTATGAAAAGTAAAAGGTGCTTGAAATACAATCCCAACAGGAAAGTACAAGTAAAATTGAAAAAAAGTACAAATGAAGAAAATTAAAGCAGCTACTGGGTCATCCTATGGGAATTCCTACCTAAAGGGTAGGTACAGATATCCTCCTCAGCAGTCCACATATGTCATCTTCTCCATGTACTGACTCATCGTAACGTTCACCTCTGGGTACCGTCTAGTCATGCTACTCAGATCTTCAGTCAGCACTGCCTGTCACCTAAATCATACACAACAACGTACGGGCATAGCCCGTGTAGGGATGAGTATAACGATACATAGTAGGGACCCTGAGGCCCTCAAGGTCTCACAAAATCCAACAAGGATAAATCACAATGTATTAAATCATTAGATAACCCCACATAGGTTATGCCAATACATATACCTATGTTATCAAGTAATCAATCTCAATTATGAGGTAAACACAAAAATTTACTGACTCAGCTCAATCTAGGATTTTTATTATCGAAACCATGACTGTTGGGGAAATCCTTCTCAATCTAGTACAGTGGGCCTACCACATCACACAGAGATGCTTCCCACTATCTTGGGACTGTTGAGGTACTCCTTCTATCGAGTATGTGGGTCTGTCGCGCTCAGATAGAGGTGCTCACCATCATGCGTCTAATATGCTCACACAGAGGCTCTCCCCCTAATAGCATATTGAGGTACTCCTCTCGTCGAGTATTGTGGGTCTACCGCACTCACACAGAGGCACTCCCCACCATGGGTCGGTCGCGACAACAAGGTGCTCCCCACTAGGATAGTCAAAACACTCAGAGTCGATTCGGTAAGTAGTCTTCCGGTCTTAGCCAGCTACTAGGTCTCTCCAATATGCATGCTCTTCTCTAGGAGGATCCCATCTATGGGATACTGTTTGATTATCAAACTGTCATGAAGTACCACGAAAAATTATCCCAAAGATCCTCCACCTCATATGGGTCTCAACGAAACAGTTGCCACGTCAATTGGATTCCCTGTCTATGAGTAATTAGCCTTTTAGCCATGGGGGCCCGGTTGGATTCATGTATGATCCAATTTGACCACATCTCATCATTACCCTGAACTCTAGTGGGGTATACTCAAATGGACCGGCATGCTCCAAGAAAACTAGCTCCACTGACGGTTTGTCAAACGGTCTCCTGGTGCCAAAGATATGGCCAAAAGAAAGTAAAGGGGTCGTGGTGGGCCCAGGTCCAGTCCGACACGGTCGGACCGACCCAGCCCAACCCAGTCTGGGTGGACCCTGTCAGACCTTTTGGGTCTGGACCGACCCATTGAGTGGGCCAACTTGTTAGGTTCAGCCCAACCCATTGGCCCCAGCCCAGCCGGTCGTGAGGGAGATTCGTCATGGGCTCAGGGCCAGTTCGGCCCGAAGCGTTGTGAGGGAGCCGCTCGGCCCGGAGGGTGTGGCCGGGCCGGTTCATCCATGGAGCCGTGAGGGGGTCGGGACACCGGCATGCCTAGGAGGCTGTGAGAATGCTAGGACACCGGCTCGTCTGGGTGCCCATGAGGGGGCCGACTTTTGGAGGTGCGCGGGGCACACGGAGGCCGGCCGGCGAGCCGGCGGCATGCGGCCGGGAAGGGTGCGTCCAGGCGGGTCGGCGGCCAGGCGGGCATGTTTGGCGGGGTGCGGGCCAGTGTGGGACATATCAAGGAGGTGGGCAGGGTGCGCGTAGAGGACATCAGGGAGGCCGACAGCCGGGAGGCAGCCAGGCAGGACGGTTCGGCGCAGCCCGGGCCGGTAAGGGCCGATAGTGTTCAGTCGGGGGCACCAGAGTGCCACGAGGGCGGCACAGTTCGCGGAGGCTATGGGGTAGTGTGGCCTTTGTCTTCGTCGCCTTCGACGTTTCATCTCCTCATCTCCATGTCTAAGTTCAGCATAAACATGATCGACAGAGGGGTCGGGCCTTGCTTGTTTAGCCATACCCTCCGCATTTAGGGTGGTACCAATTGGTTCATGAAAGAAATACGATGAACAACAATTATTTTACAAAATCCGCATCGATTCCTTTCCAACCAAAGATGAGAAACGAAATGGGATAATACAAAAATAAAACCCCCAACCTATGATTTTCAGTCGTCAATGTTGAAGTCGCGGGAATAAGATGAAGGAGTTCATTGTTCGTTGCATCCGCCACATGCTTCCAATCAAAAGTTGTGTCGGTTGTGGAAGACGCTCCACATTAGTAGGTTTCCATGAAGAAGTCAAAGAAGGATTTTCACCGGTGTTCTTCATGGGAAGAATGCGTTATTCCTTATTCATTTGGAGAATTCTAATCCTCCCAAGCTCTCCCCTTCACGAATGTCCACCCAATTTCCAAAGTTATGCCAAATAATAGATTATAGTATCTATTAATTCGTTGGAAAGAATTAAAAAAAGAATGAATTAATTACTTGGATCCACCTAATTAATGTGAAGGGTTTTCACAAATTAATTAGAGGAGTTCACTCAATCGAATTAAAGGGATGTTCAAGAGGCTCTCCCTCAATAATGAGGGAGATTAGATAGGACTTACTCTATTCCACCAATTGGGGTTAAGCACGGTTCAATCCCCATGTCATGACCTCTTGTGCAAGGTTATGTTTGGGTGGTCTCCACCACCACAACCTCTCATGGGAAGATAAGATGTGGTGGTCCCAACTCCAACATCCATGGGGAGATTTTAACCACCAATCATCCACATGGAGACTCAAATAATATAAAGTGAAGCTCACTTTATATTACTACTTTTAATGAGAACCCAAAAAATTATCTTTTATTCTCGACACACTACCATCGAAGTGAAATACTTCTTAAGAGAATACTGGTGCAACGAGTTCAACGCTGCCCTCAGAATTTAGTTTTGAGCACCAGTTCAAACGTTATGAAAAGATTCTTCTACGTTAACTGAACTTACCCCAAAAAACATCAAAATATGGTTCTGGGAACATCAGGCCTCGGAATCATGTGCCATCAATATTCTCGGACTGGTAAAATTCTTATGTATTTATGAAAAAACATTAGACAAGAATTCAGGGTCTTTAAATTCTCCCCACCTCAAGGATTTGCGTCCTCGTAAGCTACAACTCCAACTAAGGGAACAAGTGGGGGAAATGAGCATGCATCTGAGCCTCCCGCTCCCATGTGCTCTCCTGAAGGTACCTATGCTTCCAGCGAACATGAACCAGAGGTATCAACCATCCACATAGGACCCATTTTTGTCGATATCAGTCTCCATTGAATCCTATGTAAAAGTCTTTTCATCATCGACATCCAGATCCCAATGGCTGATGATGATAGAAGGGTCGTCCATGTATATTCTCAATTGAGATACATGGAAGACACCGTGCAACTGGTGCAATTGAGGTGGAAGAGCTAAGTGGTAATCCACCTCGCAAACTCTGATAATGACTTGGAATGGTCTGATTATCCTCAGATATAACTTTCCACCTCGACCAAATATCCATAGACCTCGTCGAGGTGAGACCTGTAGAAAGACGTGGTCGCCATCCTAGAACTCTAGAGGCCTCCGTCTCCTATCATCACATGACATCTGCCTAATATGTGTAGTCTTCATCTTCTACTGCATGATCTGCACCTTTTTTGTGGTAGCCCATATCATCTTTGGTCCCACTAGTGCTGACTCCCCTGGGTCTGTCCAGCATAAGGATGATCTGGAAGGTTGCCCGTATAATGCCTCAAAAGGTTCCATCCCTATGGAGGAGTGATACATGTTGTTTCATGAAAACTCCACCAATGTAAAGTGATCCTCCCTACTGGGACTGATGTCGAGGACACAAGCATGCAACATGTCCCCGAGGGTCTGAATGGTCTGCTCAGTCTGACCATCTGTTTGAGGATGGAAGGCGGTGCTCAAACAGAGCTGTGTCCTGAAATCCTCTTGTAACCCCTTCCATTGCCAGGAAGTAAACTATGTTTCATGATCAGATACAATAGATAAAGTTACTCCATGTACCCTCAAAATCTATTGCACATAGAGGCATCCCATGCTCCCTACAGAACCATTCCTTCTCATTGGTAGGATGTGGGCCGACATTGTGAGTCTACCAAAGATCACCCAAATCTAGTCGTGACCCCTAAATGTATGTGGTCATCATGTCACGAAGTCCATGGATATCCCATCCATCTTCTACTCTGGTACCTCTAAAGGATGAACCAAGCCTGCTGGTACCTGGTGTTCCTCCTTCACTTGCTGAGAAGTGAGGCATCGAGAGACAAAATGTAACACCCCAGGTAAATAAAGAATATGAAATCTTTAAATTTATCCATATTTTTGAATCAAATATTAATATTACTTTAAAGGGGATTCTTTGCTCGATGGCGTACCCAATACGCAACAACGAGTTTCTTGGGAATCTTACGTTGCACTCTAATAATAAAATAATATTATTTTAAATGGTAGTTAACATGTAGCCGTTGTATTGGCGGGAATGGATAGAAATTACTAAAATATGATTATATATGTTTTTAAATATTTTTACATTTATCCAATAAAAGATAAAGGCTTAAAATACGGAAAGAATTCAATTTTAGGCGTATATGCCCTAGTTTTCACTAAAGGTTCACTTATCGCCTTTTGATGGAGAACCGTCATTAAATATAGTTTTTTTCACTCTTATACATTCTATTGGACCAAATAAAACTCTTCTTAAGGATTGGGACATCAAAATTTACTTTGTGTAAATTTTTGGTATCTTTCCGATAAAGTTTATTTTTTAATGAATAGTGTAAAATGTTGTATTTTAATTCAAAACCTATTTTTAATCTAATTAATTTATATGATTATATTATCTTTTGAATTGGTTTTAAATTTAAATTAGAATATATTTTTACCATTAAATCCAATAGTGGTCGTTGGAATTAATTTCACTTTGAAATCAGACTTAAACTAGTGTCAATCTTTTGATACTTATTGTTTCATAAAAACACGCTATTTGCTCTGACAGTGGGAATTAATTATTAAATTAATTAATGCAACTTATATGTTGTGAATTTTGTAAAATGGACTTCATTTTTGAATTCATAATATCAAATATATCTTAGGGTGAATTTTTGGTATTTTTTTGAAAAACTTCAATTTTTTATGAATAGTGAAACCACTAAGTGGTACTTATAAAAACTGATTTTTCGGTTTAAATGAAATTTTTCCATCTTTGTGTTTTGAATTTCAAAAATCCGACATACATGGTTGTCATTAAGAAGTAAAATGTGGTTCAATGGGATAAAAATAATTTTTGGTGAATAGTAACTTATTAAGTTTTTAATCGCGATTAGTGGTAATTAGTGTAGTTTAAGGTAAAAATAATGCTTTAATAAAATAAGATGAGCTTGACACATGTCCTACCCTAATTGGTTGTGTCATGGCCGACCAAGACAATCCATGGGTCATCTTGGGCACCCCATGGAGACACTTTGGTTGGGAAATGACATAAATAACTTTTTATTTAAAGTAAAAGTAAAAATGACACAAACATCATATGTTTTACGAAAACAATTTTTACATGGGGTTATAAAGATAAGATATTTGATTATAAATAGTCATCGGAAAGCTAAAAAGATTTCCTACATCATAGTATTTGTTTTTATTATTTTTATACATTAAATAAATTAAATTATTTATGACATCATGATGATACAGCGATGACCTCATTATTTAACGATTTAAATAAAATGGAAAGATAATGTAAAATATATGAACTACACATGTCCAAAACTTATTGGATGGGTGGATTTCGAACCTTTATCACCTGATACACGGATTATATCAATGTGTGACATTTTAAAACCGAAAAACATTTTCAAATAAAATAATATTTCTTTACTTTCCAAAAGTGCCCCTCCTCTCCTCTTATAAAAGGCCCCCACCTCTACCTCATTTCACACACACCTCAAGCCTTTGGCTCAGCCAACCCCTGCCCATTTACTCTCTCCACATCCCTCTGCTCATCCGAGAGGATTCCCTTTGGGGAGAATCTTTTCAAAGGAAGCCTTTAGGCTCAAATCAAAAGGAGTTACACCTTTAAAGGTAATTCATTCTCTCATGTTCATTTGTTTTATTTTGCTTCTCCAACCCCCTAAACTCTTTTTATTTACTTCTTTTGTAAAGAAACAGTATATTAAATATACTAGGATGTTGTTATAAGATTTATTCGATCTACACTCTCACACAACTACATAAAATGGTTAAAGAACATACGGTTTCTGTGGATGGCGAAATTCTGCCTCCCGAAACGATGATTGTTCAATACTCATTTAACACCTTCAAAGGTGGCCATTATGATGTCACTATTTTTATATATGATATATAATATGTTTATTATTTCCTTAAGATTCTGTATTTTTCATTTATGGCATACCACTATTGTTTCCATTATGGGTAAACACGATATCTTCATTTTAGGAAATGCGGACTACCGCCCCCTCAAAGTGATTTGATTCGTTAAATACCATATGTGGGACGTATAAAGGATGGAACTATGATATTATATATGATATTATACTATAATTATAATATACCATTATATAATTATGATTCCATTCTATAAAATACGAAATAGAAATGAAAGTAGCGTTCATGCGTACGTACGGCTTACCGTCTCCATGAACGGTGCATTTCATTTCTTACCTCTAAATGATTATGTAATATTATAAATGCATGCATGTAATGGATATATATGAAATATATGATATCTACATCATGAATACCATTCTAGATATAATGGATACACGATCAACTTGTAATTATAAAGGGTTTATTTTTGACTCAAGTACCAATGAACGTTAAAATGACCGTTATTAACTTAAATAATTACATAGTGTTAATGACATGGTAATAAGTGAAATAAAAGGAATAATGAACTTGAAAAAGGTTCTTAATCAAGTAGACATTAACTCATGTTTATTATTCAGGACATTAAAGAACGATCGAGTCAAGTCGGACCCAAGGTAAGGGATCCTACACCTCTCTTTCTTTTTATGTACACTCTTTTATGTCATTCCTTTTAAGCTCATATTTCTTATGATTGGGATGTTATTTTATATTACACCCACTATACTTATTAGGTTCATATGATGAGATAACCTATCTCCTCTCATCAATCCATTTTGGAAGTTTTATGTGGCGCCGTTAGGCTGCCGAGTTTTTGTAAGGGATTTTTCATCTCAATTTTATTCCCATGAGATTTATGCTACATTTGCCACAATTTCCTTTGAGTGGTGTATGTACTGCCCATTATTCTACTCTTTGTATATTATACTTTCGTTTATGAGTATTTACATCAATGATGTATTGTTCTTCTTTCATGGGGTGTATGTTCTGAAAGATACACAAGTCGGTAAGGGAACCTTTCACCCTCCTCTTTTTAAAAGACTTATTTTGTTGGGTCTTTTAATTTACATATTGTTATGTTGGGATATGTTCTCATATATCATTATTGATGTAAATTTTATGTCCAAGTGATTATATACCCTTTTCTTTTATCTCTCATCAACTCATTTTGATGTGACGACGTTAGGCTGTCAAGGGAACCTCTTAACCCAATTTCTATTTCTTTGGGTTCAACATGTAGTTATTGAATATGTCATCCTTTGAATATGTGTGAATGAAATTTTATTGTTTTACACTTAATATCCACTTATATTGGGTGTATTTATATTTTTCACATGTAATTTTGAGATTTATTTATCCTTAATTTAAGGATACCTTCTTTATAAGGGATTTCATCACATTTGACATCTCTATTGAGACTTCATTGTTGTTATGCACCAATTCACTCTTATATGGTGTATATACTGTCCTTTGGAATATTATATCATGAATAAATTTATTCTCATGATATTATAAAGTTCTGATTAAATTTTATTCCTCAATTATTGTATTCAAGTGTCTCTAATTTTGGTAAAAAACCCCTTTAACCAAAATATCGCTTTAAATGTTTTAATGATTTGTTCTTATTAATATCCATGTTTTCAAAATGGTTTTAAGGATTTATTTATATGGATATTAATGGTTTAAAATGTTAAAATATTCAAGGTGGTATGGGACTTCGTCTCAATCTCCTTTCATTGAGGCATATTTTATTTTATACACAACTTTGTTTATGGTGTATAAACCCCTTTGACTTTTACGTTTATTCAAAAGGAATCTTTTTTATACGAAGCATTTACTAAATGACAAAAGGGAATGTTTTTGTCGTACGTATGCGGCGACAACTACTTCTACGTCGTTGTGACCATTATTTGAGATCCGGTTTCCTCTACAAGCCATACCTTCTTTTTAAAAGAAAAATAAATACCATGTTTTACTTTTCTTTTATTTTGGTATCGAAAATGGTTTTCATAATGTTTTTATATCAATGTGTTGTATTGATATCTTGTGATTGAAAGGTGGGAATGTTATGTTTCCTTTATGCATGTTTTATGTGATACGATTATGTTGAGGTTCTTGGGCATTATTATGAAGACGGGTGGTTCCGTGATAAACTAAGGGCGGGTGAGCCCGATATAGCTCTCCAATGCATTGGGTAACGTGATGGAGTGAAACGTTAAGGTTTCTCTGAAGAGATTTAGGGAATATACTGTGATGGGTATTCCAAACGTAACCAAGAGGGTTACTCCCTACGTAAGAATGTTATTAATGCCTCAAGATACCTTTATGTCTTATGATTTCTATGATTTATTCATGATTTGATGAGGTATGATAAAGTGCTTATGTTTTATGGGTAAAGTATGATTTCATTCTTATGTATATATGTACCCATGTTTCCTTTCCATATTTTTATATCCCTTACTGAGCTTTTTATGCTCATACCAAGTTTTTGAAATGTTTTTCACAGGTCAAGGGAAAGGTACATGATGTGATGATGGTGTCAAGGATGTGTCAAGAAAGAATCCATGTTTTATTTTAAGTATGTTTCCATTGATGGGAAGAATGAATACTATCTTTTATGTAACCAATTTGTCTAAATGTGGAATGTAATGCAAGTTTAATGATCTAATTCTCTAAAACTCTAAACCTGAAAAGATCCTCAATGTGTAATCTTGTAATAACTCAATATTAAGTAAGGTTTAAGGCTGGGGCCTTATACAAAATCTGCTACATCCTTCTTTATACCTGGCCAACAGTGCTGTCATCGAAGGTCCTGGTATATCTTCACCACTCCTGGATGTACCGCTATAGGGGATGTGTGAAACACCCTCAACACTTCCTCCTGAAGTGACACATGTACCATGGTACGTCCTCTGAAGATGATGACTTGCTCCCCACCTTCAGAAAATACATCTGGGGCTTGCCCTATTTATATTTGAGATTGTCGTGTCTCGCAGTCAGTGTCCCCTTTTGTGCATCCCTGACTCGCTGAAGAAGTGGAGGAGTGACTGTAAGAGACTGTAGAAAGGCTGATCCATCTCTATCTACAATGGATATCTACAAAACGACCAGCTTCTTTGTTGCCTCTCCTTGCAACTCTATACCAGATCTCTTGCTTAGTGCATCTTGTACAACGTTCCCCTTTCCAAAAGTATAGACTATCTCGAATTCATAGTCATAGAGGAACTCAATCCGCCACCGGTATCTAAGGTTCAATTCCTTCTAAGAGAAGATATACCTGAGACTATTGTGATCAGAGTACATGGAAAAACGCTCTCCCCTTAGATAGAGTGTCCACATCTTCAAGGCGAAGACCACTGCTGCTAACTCTAGGTCATGGGTAGCATAGTTCTTCTCATGTTGTCTCAGATGGTGAGAACCATATGAGATTATTGCTTGCTCTTGCATTACGACAAACCCGAGTCCGGTCCCTGATGCTTCATAGTAGACTACGTACCCTACGCCTTCCACTGGAAGCCTCACGAGTAGGGCACTAATCAGCCTCTACCTCAGCTGTTGAAATCATTGTCGGCATCTCTCTGACAACACGAATGGTTGCCCCATCTTCGTCCAGGCTGATAGTGGTGCTACAACTCTGGGAAGTTCTGGGACAATTCTCTGGTAGTAAGCAGCCAAACCCACAAAACATTGTACCTTCGTCGCACTCTTGGGTGGCTCCCAAGAAAGTTCCACCCTAATGTTCACTAGATCCACTACAACTCCAGCCTCCGAGATGACTTGTCCCAAAAAGTGAACCTCTCAGATCTAGAACTGGCACTTCGAGAGCTTACCATAATGCTGTTTCTCTCAGAGGGTGTTCATTACTACCTGAAAATGGTAGGCATGCTCCACCTCAATAGTCGAGTAGATCAGAATGTCGTCGATGAAGACTACGACAAAGCGATCAAGGTATGGCTGGAAAATCCTGTTCATGAGTCCCATGATCAATTCTGAAGCATTTGTTACCCCGAATGGCATAACCAAGAACTTTTAGTGGTCGTACCATCATCTGAATGTCATCTTCTACACATCCTCATGTCGAAATATGAGCTGGTGATAGAATGATCTGAGGTTTATCTTTGAGAACCACTATGCTCCCTTCAACTGATAATAGAGGACATAAATCATTAGGAGTGGGTACTTGTTCATCCCGGTCACCTTGTTTAGGCAGCGGTAGTCGACAAAAAACCTCAATCTCCCATCCACCTTTTTGGCGAACAGAATCGGGGATACCTAGGGAGAAACACTAGGCCATATAAATACTTTTCCCCTGCAAGTCGTCTAGCTGTACTCACAGCTCGTGAAGCTCAGCAGGAGCCATCTGATAAGCTGGGGTAGATATTGGTGTCGTTCCAGGGTGAAATTCAATGTTTAATTCCACCTCTCTAAAAGGAGGAAGACCTGAGACATCATCAGGGAAAACATCTGTGTACTAGTACACCACTACAGGATAAGTCTGACAGTCAACATCCACTACTCTGAGGGTAAGGCAAGAAAACTGTTGAGTGATCGGCTGCACCCTTCGAGTAAGTCTGACCTGTGCTGCAAAGTCTCGCTTCTCACCGGTGAAGGTGAAACTGGTCCCATTCGTCTGGACACACCGTACTTTGAACCTAATACAGTTGATCTGAGCATGGAATATAGATAACCAGTCCATTCCGAATATGATTTCCAAAGGCCTCGAGGCCGCTATTAAGAGATCCCATCCGAAGCTGTCGCCTCCTAGAGTAAGCTCACACTGCAGGCACCAGTGTGTAATCTTTGATTCTTCTCCCGTAAGAGTTTCTAGATGTAAGGATAGAGAAAACGGCTCCGTCAGAATCTTCGAGCTCCAAATGAGGGTAGTGTCAATGAAATATTGACTAGAACCTATGTCTATAAGAACAGTAGCTCAGGATGTATAGACATATATCATACCTCAAATGATCTCCGGAATGCCATGGTCAAATTCCTCAGCTTCCTGTATATTAGCTCTCACATGTCCACCTACTCCATGTGGTCAGGGTGGACCTCATCGTAGTGGTGGTGGTAACACCTCGAAACGTCGCCACAGCCAGCTGCTCGACCAGATCCTCTTCCATGCCCACCTGCTCCCTACGGACCTCCGCGATCAAATCTCTATCTCTAACTGGGTGGTCCTTTGACCATCAGCTAATCATACGAATGGAAGGTCGGACAGTCACGGGCCATGTGACCATGCTTGCCACATGAGTAACACTTACCACTCCTGGCATGTGTGTCTCTACCCCGGGTTCCACGTACCACCAATCCTAAGTCATGCGGTCATCCTCCTGTGGGTCTGGTCCTCTTGGACCTCTGTGACATTTGTCTACTGCCTACTGCAGAAGACTCCACTGCATGTCGGCTAGTAATGGGTCTCAATATTGGAGATTTATTAGCAAGAAAACTCTCCACTAATAGGGATAACTCCAACATGCCCGCCGACGTCGGGATACTGAGGGAGAACATCAAATCCCTGATTTCTCGCTTAAGCCCCTGCTCAAAGGTCTGGGCCTTGTGGGTCTCGGTGATAGCACAAACACCCCTCTTTAACATGGTCATCGGGTCCTTGCCCACTTGGTACCACCAGTTGCCCTGCAGACACATGGTCCCCACCATGGGGCCCACCCATGTGCCCGAACGGGTCATATAACTACTGATAGTACCCACATGCCAACACTTGTCATTTTCAATGTGTTGTGTCCTCACTCACACACACCCTGGGAATCATCCCAAAAGGTCACCCATCCTGATCACTACTCCAGGCCAAGCATGCTTAACTGTGGTGTTCTAATCAGAAAGGCTCCCTAAAAGGAAGGTGCACCTTATTGACATGAGTCATATCATTTAGTCATTTAACCCTTTTTTCATACGGCGGTGCTCCAATCACCCCCCTTTAGAGAACAACGTCCTCGTTTTGGGCCCTACATCTCATCCCAGGTAGTACACAACACATATGGCTGAGTACCACCTTTGATACCAATTTGTCACAACTTGTACCCTAGGGCCCGTTCCGTGGCTATACCAAGCCAACCTTCCATATGCCAGGGGATGACGACTAGGATGAAAGGTGTAAATAGCTAAAACTGGGAAGGAATTGCCTTTATAAAGTGTAAACATACAAAACAGGGTAAGAGCTAGAAGTAAAACACTATGAAAAACTATATACAAAGGAGTTCTGAAAAGTAATTGAGGCAGGAAATACAAGCCCAAATGGAAAATACAAGTACAACTGAAAAACAAGTACAACTAAAGAAAAGTAAAGCAGCTACTGCGTCGTCCTAAAAAATTTCTTGCATGATGGGTTGGTACATATTGCCTTCTCAGCACTCCACATCATTCAGTATCTTCTGTGTACCGACTCATCGTAATGTCCACCTACAGGTATCGTCTTGTCCCGCTACTCTGATCCTTAGAAAACGTTGTCCGTCATCTACAACCAACACAATGAGGTACGTGCACAACCCGTGCAGGGGTGAGTATAACGATACTCATTAGGGACCCCGAGACCCTCAAGGTCTCAGAAAGTCCAAAAAGGATAAATCAAAAAGTATGAAATCAAAAGATAACCCCACATAGGTATATTCCCATAGATAAACCTAATTTATCATGTAATCCATCTCAGTCATGAGGTAAACACAAAAAGTTACTAACTCAGCTCAATCCAGGTTTTTGATTATTGAAACCATGGATATGGGAGAACTCTTGCTCAATCGAGTACAGTGGGCATGCCACATCAAACAGAGGTGCTTTCCACTTACCTAGGACTGCTGATGTACTCCTCCTGTCGAGTACTATGGGTATGTAGTGCTCACACAGAGGTGCTCCCCACCATGGGTTTGTCATGATCACAGAGAGGTGCTCCCCCTCGTATCCTACTAAGGTAATCATCTTGTCAAGTATCGTGGGTCTGTCTCGCTCACACAAAGGCGCTCCCCACTGTTGGTCTGCTTCCACACCAAGGCGCTCCCCACTGGGCTTGTAGAAACACTCTGAGTTGAATCGGTCAGCAGACGTCTAGTCTCAGCCAACTACTAGGTCTCCGCACTATGAACGATAATCTCCTGGAGGATACACTCCACGAGCTACTGTTCAATGCTCTAACTTCCAGGAATTTCCATGAAAAAGTATCTCAATGATCTTCCACATCATAGGGGTCTCATCGCAACAAACGACACGTCAATCCAATGCCCAGTCTGTGAGTTATTAGATTTTTAGTCCCAAGGGCCTGGTTTGATTCGTTTATGATCCAACCTGACCATATCTCAAAATTACCTCGAACACCAATGGGGTATACTCAAAGGGACTATTACGCTCCATGTAAACCAGTGCCACTGACAGTTCCTCAAATGGTCGTTCGGTGCCAAAGATATGGCCAATAAAAAGTAAAGTGGTCGTGGTGGGCCTATGTCTTGTCTGACTCGGTCAGACTAACCCAGCCCAACCCAGTCTGGGCCATCCCAGTCTGGTTCGACCTGGTCAAACCTGTTGGGTTTGGCCCGACCCATTGAGTGGGCTAGCCTATTAGGTTCGGCCCGGCCCGCTGGGCCCCGCCCAGTAGGGCATGAGGGCGGTTCAGCTCGGAGCATCGCAAGGGTGTGGCTAGTGCGGCCCGGCTTGGAGGGCGTGACCGGGTTGGTTCGGCCAGGGCGCCATGATGGGGCCGAGACACCGGCTCGGTCGAGAGGCATAGAGGAGGCCATGACACTGGCGTGGATGATTGGCCGCGAGTGTGCCGGTACAGGGAGGTGCGCGGGGCCCGTGGAGGCCGGCAGGTGGGCCGGTTTGGAAAGGCGCATAGGGCGTACACGGAGGCCAGAAGGTGGGAAGGCAACGTTCGTCCGGGCAGGGTGCGTCCAGGTGGGTCGGTGGGTAGGAGGCGCTCGGGGCGAGCGTGAAGCCTTATATGCGGGCCGACAGCGTTCGGCCGGGCAAGGCGCGGCCAGGTGGACTGGTGGCGGGGAGGTGGCTAGGTAGGCCGGTTCGGCACCGCTCAGGCCTGTGTGGGTGAGCGATGTTCGGCCTGGAGCACTGGAGCGCCGCAGGGGGGCACGGTTCGTGAAGGCCATGGGTAGCGCGACCTTTGTCGTCTCCGCCTTCATCATTCCATTTCCCCATCGCTAGGCCGATGTTCATCATAAAAAATATTGGCGAATGGGTCAGGCCATTTTGGTTTGGCCCGCACCCTCCGCATATATGGTGGTATCCATTGGTTAATCAAAGAAATATGATGAACAACAATTATTTTACAATCTCTGCATCGATTCCTATCCAACCGAATATGAGAAAAGATAAGGGATAATATATAAATAAACCCCCTACCTTTGATTTCCGGTCATCGACGATGAAGTTGTGGGAAGAAGACAAAAGAGTTCATCATTTTTTGCATCCACTGCATGCTTTCCATCCCAATTTTCATTGGCTGTGGAAGACGCTCCATGTCGGTAGGTGTCCAGGGAAGAAGTCGAAGAAGTATCGTCGTCGGCGTTCTTCATTGGAAGAATGAGTTCTTCATTTTTCGTTCTTCGTTGGGTGAATTCTAACCCTCCCAAGATTTCCTCTTCCGCAACTTCTACCAAAATTCCAAATTTGTGCCAAAAAATAGAATATAGTATCTTTTAATTTTCCGGTAAGACTTCAAAAAACAATGAATTATTTAATTGTCTCCACTTAATTAATGTGATTGGTTGGCACAAATTAATTAGGGAGTTATCAAAATTGAATTAAAGGGAAGGTCAAGAGGCTCTCCCTCATTAATGAGGGATAATTGAGAGGTTTTACTCTCATCCATAAATAAGGGGTTATGCCCCGTGTGGTACCCACGTCGTATCCTCTTGTGGAAGGTTATGTTTGGGTGGGCCTTACCAACATAGCTTATCATACAAGGTCAAGGTGTGGTAGTCCCACCTCCCACTTCCTTGAGGATGTTTTAACCAACAATCAACCACATGGTGGATCAAATAAAATAAATTTATGCTCACTTTATTTTATTACCTTCTATGAAAACCCAAAAAATTATCTTTTATTCTCAACTCCCTGCCGTCGAAGTGAAAGTCTTCTTAAGAGAATAACGTTGTTGTGAGTTCAATGGTGCCCTTAGATATCAGTTCTGAGCACCAGTTCAAAAGATATAAAAACTTGATCGTATGTTTACTAAATTAACCTGAACAAAAGATCAAAATTTGATTCCGGGCACATCGGGCCTGAGAATCATGCACCGTAAAATTTCACAGACTCGTAAAATTCCCATGTATTTAAAAATAAATAAATTTCCATAGGAATTCTGGGAATTTACATTTTAAATATGCTAAATTACATTATATATATTATTGAAATATTTCTCAAGGATAATATAGTAACTCTTTGAAAATAATTAATGAAAACTATAATTCCAGATAATTTTATAAAAATGAATCATTATGAATTTCCTTTTAATCATTACAGGTATATTAAATTAAATGACAGCTCATGATAGATATAAATTTTATTCATTCTATATATGTTGAATATTCATTTAACAGTTTTGTAAAAAATCCATGAAGTCGTTCATTATAAAAAATATAAGAAGATTCCATTAAATATATTTTTTATGAAGATTGTTTAATTATAAATTTATTAAATATTTGTAAAATATTAACTACATTTTTTAAAATATTTTAAATAAAAAAATCTTATAAGACAAAAAATTATTGAACAAAGTGATAAATAAAATCACCATTTCCAAAGACAATTTATCAATCCTTCCAATTAAAAAAGGGATGAAAATGGTTATATTAATTGAAAATATCATGATAAGAGAGGGAATAATAAAATATAACATTTACAATAGGGAAATATCTATCAATTTATTGAATAGATACATTAACATAAAAAATAAAAAATAAAGATGATATTTTGAAAGAAACCATGCCTGCTTTTGTACCTTTTGAATCATAACCACCATTTGAGAAATAACATCAAATGGATCCTTAAATATCTTAATGGAGAAGATATTCATGATATAATATATGTTCCAGATGTATAAACACCACAGAAGTGAAATACGTGATGAATATGTAATTCGTATCATGGAAGCTAAAGTGGGATGAGAAACCCTAACATCATATTCAACTTACGTCATGTGTTTTCGTACATAAATTATAATAAATAATGATTTTTTAAAAATATTTATAATAAATTTAATCAAATATATAATATTTTTTATGTTTTATTTATAACCTTTCATTATCCATATATTAATTATTCTCTGTTAAAATCACTGTTCCATATAAAATTTTATCAGTTTTAATGATTATTTTTGTTTGATTATTTATGTGCTTATATATTTATCATGGATCCATCATATAAATAATTTCATTCGTGATTTAAATGTCATATATATTAAATATATATTAATTTATAGTAATTGAAAATATATTTTGGTTCATGGAGATGGTAGGTCGTTCGTACATTTGAACACTTTTCTTTTTTTCAATGATCGAACATAAGAAAGGCCAATAATGATTCAAATTTATAAATACTTTATTATCTCATATATAAAATATATAATTATTAAAAAATAATTATTTATATCACTGTAAAAAGTAAATGATAATTCAATCAGATCCCTTTAAAGAGGTGGTATTCTACACATAGAGATGAGCAAGACTATTTGTTACAACATATAGGAAGGAAATAAGATAAATTTAATATTATAGTTTTAAATAGTATATATTTAATATATATATATATATTAAATAATGATTATTTACACTTTTATAACCATCCATTTAATATTGTTTTTAAACTGAATTACACCACTACACGTAGTCATTATGCATTATATATGCATAACTAATGTATTCAAATTTCCTTTGAAGAGAAAATAGATGGAATATGGACGTTCTATAATAATTTTAACATCTTAGAATAATCAGGATAAATGATTTATTATTTTAATTCAATTAAAGTATGTTAAGAGGATGTATAATATGAAATATTGTTAAAAATGTGACAAAAATGAATACATAATCATGATAGTCTTCCTTTATATTTCTTATTGCGGACTGCATGGGTTTCCCTTTCAGAGTATCATCACCTCTATAATGTGAACATTGATGATTAAATGAAAATATATTTGGGGTTTCCTTAGATTCAATGAATAATTATGGATCAATAAGTGAGGGAATATGTGCTTATTTATAACTGAGGTTATGGGAAAATTTGGAATTTCTTATAAGCTTAAATTATAAAAAGAAAATTAGAGTTAAAAAATGAATGAAAATTTAATGATATTTGATCAAATGGTAAAATATTTTTGAAAACTAATTTTCCAGAAATCAAGAATTTTATAAGTTCTATTTCAAACCATATCTTTTAGTTTAACCCCTAGATTAAGATATTTTAATAGTATCCATGTTAATGATTTTCATACATAAATGTTCATAATTATATATATTATGTTACAATTAGAATATAAATTTTCTTGTTAATAAATTTTCACCATTATGTGATCATTATTTTCCACATTCATTATTTTTAATATATTTTATTTAATTAAATAAAATATTATGTTGATTAAAAAAATGTAATAATTCATTTTTGATACTATTCATTTAATTTTTCTTCAAATACATCATTAATAAAGATAAATTAGAATATTATTCATTAAATATCGGAAACATATCACATATTTCTCCAAAATTTGATGAAAACATTAATTAATTTTAATTAAATTGGTTTTGTTTTTTTGATATAATATATTTACTTTTTATGTAAATGAAATACATTTTTTATCGGTATTGTAAAAGAATTTAATTTATTTATTTAACACCTAAAAAGTATAAATAAATTTATTTAGTCAAAAAAAGTTTATTAATTCTAAAATTTCCAAAATTATATATTTAATATTTATTTAAACTCAAAATTATGTCTTGATAAAATATTTAATAAGTTATTTTTTACTTTTGCAACCATACACTAGGATTTCATAAGAATTTTGATCATTAAATTACTATATAACAATTAATTTCATGTATAAGAATAATTTTTTTTATAATACTCAATATTTAATATAAAAAGTGATTATTTATTTATCTCATATGACATATGTATTTAGGATATCAAATAAAACATTTTCCCAAATTTCCATGATATATGTTAGTATTTAAAATGATTTTCATATCTATAATGTAATAAATTCTAATTTATTTTTTCCAGTATTATTTTTCTTTAATATTTCCATATTCTTGATATAAATTATCTATTACATAATTTTAAAAAATTTATATATTATCATTTTTGTTTCTGATATCATATAAAATACAAAATTTCATAACAAAAATATATTTTTTACAATTCACCAAATAAATTTCATTATCAAAAATTCGAATTAAAATATTAACATGATAAATATTTCTTATTGAAAAACATGAAAAATGGATAATCAAAATAAATGAGTATAAGTGATATTAATTAATTTTAATGTGAATTCCAAAAATATAATGATTTTTTTATAGAAATGACGTGTTAATAGTAATAATGTTTTATTCAAAATTCAAAAATAAAATTGATAACAATGAACATAAATAATTTTTGAATTCTATTGTAATTTAATTATTTCATATAAATAATTTTAAAATAATGTGATACTTTTTAAATTATTGAAACAAAAATATGGTTTTCAATAAATTTTTATATTTTCTCTATTTACTAAAAATTAATCCTTCTTAAAAAATTATAGAAATTAACGTATAGGAATTTATCTTATGTATATTTCAAAAAAATATAAATCAATCATATATTTTTTTAAAAATTAGAAGATATATACTATTTTCTCTCATAAATTAACAACAGTCATTTTTGAAGTACACATATTTTTGAGGAAAAAATGAATTTACAAAAAAGTAAATGTTCATTTCATAATATTTAATCAATGAATATTTACTGAGAATGTAATTTATATATATTACATAATTATATTAATAAATTCCATTCCATTTAATTAAATAGTTAGCTTTTAGATATCCCATATAGATAATAATATTTCATGATTTTTTTATACTAAGATTTTGAGTGTTGTGTATGTTATTCAATATATATATTTTTATTTTAAAATATAGTTGTGTCACCATGTATAGGTCTATAAAAAAATTATTTTATATGGAGATAATTTTGTGTGTGTTTTTTTAATGTGTATAAGTGTATATAAGAAAATTATAGTCCCATATAACCCAAGGATATGGAAAAAATGAATTGGAAAAGGGATATTGATGCTTGATTTTGAGTTCTAATTTAGAAAATGAATGATCATTGAACTCAATTAAATAATCCTATAAAGAGGGATGTGATAAATAAACTTTCTTCATGCTAATACGTTGTAATATCCTTTCTTTTGTAACCATGTGTTGGATTGAATAATAATATTACACAACAACACTCAAGCCTATGTAAATACAATTTGTTATAAAATAGAGTCAATGATCAAATTATAATTTTTCTGGAGACAATAATTCTTATATAAATGATGTAAATAATAGATAAATACCTATAATATCTATAAAAATTATAAAAATAATAAAACATGGATTTATTGCATAAGTCATGCCAAAAGAAAATAAAAAACTATGATATTACAATATGAAACTTTCTCACAAATAAACCAATCATGTGAAGAATATTTCCCAATGGGTTAATCAAATAAATTGTATAATATTAATATAAACTAAAAATATATGATTTATATATGAAAATTATTTCCATCACCATTAAACAATCACATCATCTCAATATAAATATCATATATTAATACTTTTGAAAGGGATTATACCCTTAACATTTTTCCAATAATCGGGTTTGAACATCCTCGAAGGTGTGTGTGATGTGTATGAGTGGAAATATTATAAGACCATCACGGATGAGGCCCTAATATACACTAATACATATGACAATAAATATAGATAATAAATCTGAAAGTATTAACTCATTATACACATCACAAATTCCATATCATTATTCACTTAATAATATCCTATAATGGTCAATCATACCTTATTTATTTAAAACCATTGTTTTAGTTCATTCATTCATTGATATTATTTTGTGATAATGGTTTATATAGAATGATAAAAATAGTGATGGTGTGACCATAACACAATTTAATTCCTGATAATAATGATAATATTTCAGTGTACCACACCTAAGGATATAGTTTGAATCATGTTAATCATCTTTATTCCATGCTAGTGGTATATAGCCATGGGAAGAATACACACGATAGTAGAAATTATATATAAATTTTTAATACCTACAATAATCGAACAAAATTCCTTAACATAGGTTACTTCCATGGAATGAATTTAATATTATTACAATTGTATAATACTCTAATTATTTCCCATTGGAATTCATGTTTTTTAAAATATCCCAACCATTCAAATTTTTCCCCTGATAAAAAACTCATATACATTTATTATTTCGGTAAAAACTTCTCTCAAACCCAAATTTCCAAAAAATCTTATTCCTCCAACATTCAATTTATTTCTGAAATCACCCCTAAAACATGAATTAAACACAAAAATCAATATTGTAATATATATAAAAATACTTCTATAAAATTTAATTATTATAATTCATAGTAGAATAAAAAAATTTATTAGAATAGTTAGTAAAACACCTTATAAAAAAGGTTAAAGTAATAATCACTCCCATAGGTAATTAGGCCATGGTGACATTGCATTCTATTTTTACACCTCAAGTTCACTTTATTATTATAATAGTTATCTAAAATTATGTCTACCTTCCATAGGGAAGTCACTACTAAAGAGATTACTTATTATGGTATTTTTCTGAAATTATCATTGATTATAAAATTTATCATATCTGCGGTAACATAATCATCATGTCTCATTTTTTCAATTCATTTATACAGTCAACCAAAATGTAGAACTACTTCGGTGGGTGCTATTAAATCTACTTATCCCATAATATCATAAAAATGATGTATATTTTTATTCAATTATACTAATAATATTTTAATAAAAGTATGCTACTAATCATACTGTAAAGACCCGCAAATTTCAAGGAAATTTTTTTCTTAATTTTCTTTGGAATTTTACAAGAGCGCAGCTTTAGACGGCACCTGATTCCGAGGCCCGGTGTGCCCGGAATCAATTTCCGAAGTTTGGCTCGGGTACGTTCAGTGAACGGACGAGCGGGTTTTTCTATCTTTTGAACCGGTGCCCGGAATCAAATTCTGAGGGCACCGATGAAATCGCAGCGCCGGTATTTGCCTAGAAACGCCTCTTCCGGAGTTGCGTTTGCTCAGACGTGGTTTTTAAATTTTGCGGCTTTAAGTCAGAAATAAAATAAAGTTTGTGCGACAACTTTATTTTATTTCACTTAAGCTGCTTGGAAGCCACTTGAAGTCACTTAAAGGCGGCTTGAGCTGAGTTGAACTGGATAGGATGCTATCCAGAAATATCCTACCCTTGGTAGGATATTTGTGCGGTGGGGCCCGCACGAGCCCCGCCGTTTCTTTCGCTAATTAACGCACCCGCAAAAACCCGTCAAAGTAAATGAAAAGTCAACCGACACGTTTTCTTTAATTCTTAACAGACCATTTAATTGGGCGGTTTATTTCGTGAATTAAATGGGCTGTTTTGCTCGTTGAATTAATTCAACGAACTGATGGGTCGTTACTTACGCTTTTGCGTTTGTTGGCATGTTTATAAAATAAGACCAACCTAAAAATCCTTTGAAAGGATTTGAGAGGATCTTTGTTTCTTCATCTCCCCGCGAAAAACGCGAAGAACGCGAAGAACGCGAAGAACGCGAAGAACGCGAAGAACGCGAAGAACGCGAAGAACGCGAAGAACGCGAAGAACGCGAAGAACGCGAAGAACGCGAAGAACGCGAAGAACGCGAAGAACGCCGGCGACCGGAATTCGACGATGCACACCGAGATCTGCGACGTCGACGAGCTTTAACCGCGACGTTCTTCGGCGACGCCTCTTCTTCCGCAGCCGATCCTCGTTCGGCAACTAAGGTGAGAAACGAATCGTTTGGATTCTCCCTTTTTAATTTCGATATCAACGGGTTTAAATTAATTAAATCTGTTTGATCTTGATCCGGAGATTGGCGACGCGACGCCGGATACCGCGACGACGCGACGATCTCCTTCTTCCGCGACGAGCGATTCCGCGATGACCTCTCGTCCGACGACGACGACAAGGTAAGGGTTGTTTTGAAATATTTTTTCCTTTCCCGTGATTTTATTTCTTTTAAAGTAAAGAACATGATCTCCGACAATTTTAATTTATTTAAAATTGTTGTTGATTATTTCCTCCCGTGGTTTATGACTAACGCGGAGGGTGCGGGTCTAACGAACAAGACCCGGCAACCCTCCAACGATCTCTTTTGTTGTGCGGATTTGGCGGACGACGACGAACCGCGCGGCAGGGGCGATCTGTTGATCCCGCAGTGAAGGTCGGCCCCCGGGAGGAGCAACGGCGCAGACGGGAGGCAAAACGGGCCACCGGAACAACTCCGGCGGCCCGCGGAAGGCGGCGGCGCCCGGCGCGCCGCCGTGGAGAAATTCCTCCGCGGCTGAAGCCGCGGCGGCGGCGGCCGGTTCCGCGGCCGCACGGAACCGGGGAGGGACGCGGTGGCCCGGCCGCGTCCGCGTGACAGGCGGCCCCCCGCGGGGCCGCGTTTCCTTCAAGGCGCGGGTCAAACCCGCGGCGGCGGCTCCCTCGGCCGCTCGGCCGAAGCCGAGCCGGCCGGTCCGGTGGGCCGGGCTGCGCCCAGGCCGACCCGGTTCGGCCGACCCAGGGGGGGTTCGGGCCGGGTCGCCCCGGGCCCAGAACCCCCGTTTCGGGCCCTCTTCGGTCTTTCGCCCCTATCTTGGGCCTGGAACCTCCGATTGACGAACCGTCAGCGGTTACGCGATCTTTGGATCGAGACGGTCGTTTCGGTATATTACACTCAAGGTTTCGGAAGACTTTAGGTTCGTCCGGGTTGGTTCGTACACAAAACCAACCGGGCCCTCGGAGCGGAAATGCTCATAACTTGAGCTACGGACGTCCGATCGGCGTACCGTCAGCTGTGGTAGTTTCCTCTAAGTGAGACGGAACTTTTGGGATACTCCGCCCGAGGATCGGATACAGGCGGAGTACGGTCGGGTTGGTTTTTCTCTAATAACCAACCGGGCCCCTGGGACGAAAATGCCAATAACTCTCAGACCGGGCGTCCGATTGACGTGCCGTCTGTTGCGTTGAGATCCTGTTGTCGATACAGAACTTTTGGATACATCAACTTCGGACTACGTGTCAGTTGATGTATCAGCCTCTCGGCTCGTGGAGCGGACCCTCCTAAACGAGCTCGCTATGTGCGGGAACCCTAGCGCTGGCTGTGACTTCGACGACAGAGCAGAGATCCTCCGTGGACTGCGACGACGGCAGAGCAGAGATCCTCCGTGGACTGCGGCGACGGCAGAGCAGAGATCCTTCGTGGACTACGGCGACGACTGTGCAGAGATCCTCAGTGGACTGCGTCGACTACTGCACTCAGCGATCCTACGTGGATCAGTGCTACAGGTTCTGTGTGAGCCCGATCCTATGTGGGTCCTTACTACCGGTTCTGTGTGAGCCACTGCCTACAGGTTCTGTGTGAGCCCGATCCTACGTGGGTATTTTGCGGGGGTTAGTACCTATCGATCCTTCGTGGGTCCGACGACTTAGATGGATCAGTGATCATCTTTGACGTCATCTGAAAAAGTATACCTGGTTGAGCTGAATCTTATGTTACTCTCCTTTGTGGATTGTGTTGAACCATCCTATGTGGATTTACTGTTTACTCTCCTTTGTGGATTTGATTCTTGCTTTCCTATGTGGATTGAGTTGTTCTTGAGCTCATGAGCAGAGCTAGAAGTGGGGACTTAGGTATATGTATGGGCATATACCTAAGTCGAGTCAGATGTTACTTCGTGATTGCATCTTTCTTTTGTGCTATATCCTTTGTGGATTTCGGGAGACCTTCGGGGGTCTCGGGGTCCTTACTGAGTAGCTTATACTCACCCCTGCACGGGCTATGCCCGCACCTTGTTGTGTTGGATGCAGACGACGGACAACGCTGATCTCGGTTGGGGCATGGAGCAGGACGATACCTGGAGGTGGACCACTGGGCGGGACGTTCTCGGAGCGGACGTGGGACCTGAGGAGCCTGGAGGCTATCTGTACCCACCCTTCAGGTGGGATTTCCAGTGGACGACACGAGGCCGCCGTCCTTTCTTCAGTTGCTGTACTTTACTTTTCAGTTGTACTTTACAGTTGGGCTTGTATTCCGACCCCCTTTACTTTTCTGCACTTTACTTTCCGCTTGCTGACTCTGTGTGGTTGTTACTTATAAAGGCAATGCCTTCCCTGTTTACTGGGATTTTACGCCTTGGTGCTAGTCGCCAGCCCCTGGCCTATGGAAGGCGGGCTTGGGGTAGTCACGGCACGGGCCCCGAGGACGGGTCGTGACAAATTGGTATCAGAGGTGGTCGGTTCTACCGCAGACTCTGATCGTCTTTTCTTTCTATATGAAGCAATAGTGTTTAGTGTATTGAGTGTGGTTATCAGTTCAGGGAGCCCAGTGTTGGTGCGGCGGCCGACGTATCCGTACACCAGGACCCTGACTCCTGATTTCCGACTTAATGCATGAAAACATTGATTGCGTGTTTGTTTCAAGTTTTCTTCGTGATTACTTGTGTCAGCTCACCGGGTATACTGATCTGCTTTATGAAAGTCTCAAGTTTTCCTTGTGATTACTTGTGCCAGCTCACCAGGTATACTGTTCTGACTGTGGTGCTCTTGTTCTCCTTTTCAGGATGGCCCCGCGACGACAGCCAGCCAGGGTTCCGAGTGTAGGGCGCGACGGCAGCCCACCGAGCGACGAGGCCTCGGTGCAGGGCCCTTTGCCAGCAGTGGCACCGGCGGTAGCTTTACCCGCCGAGCCACCGATGCTACCAGTACCAGACGCTGACGATGCACGTCGCCTCAGGGCACTGCATGAGTTTCAGAGCCAGCGACCGCCCAGGTTTCGCGGTGAGGCGGACCCCCAGGCCACCGAGGACTGGCTAGAGGCGGTGGTACGAATCTTTAGGCTAGTGAGGACACCATCGGATCTCATGGTGATTCTCGCAGCGAGCCTCCTGCAGGCGGCGGCAGGACGATGGTGGAGCCTGATGCTCCAGGTTCACGATGAGGCATCCTTGCTCTGGGCGGACTTCGAGAGCCTCTTCCGCTCTGAGTTCGTCCCGGCCACCCTCCGAGCGGTGCGCATCCAGGAGCTTCTCCAGCTGCGCAAGGGCAGCATGATGGTCGCTCAGTACGGGGCACACAGCGGA
The DNA here is from genome assembly GCA_963277665.1 of Viscum album. Classification (NCBI taxonomy): domain Eukaryota; kingdom Viridiplantae; phylum Streptophyta; class Magnoliopsida; order Santalales; family Viscaceae; genus Viscum; species Viscum album. Next base: position 1,227,363,807 of record OY728159.1, read on the forward strand.
GTGCCAGCCTTCCGAGAGGCAGGCTGTGCTACTCCTGCGGCGGGCAGGGTCACATGGCTCGTGACTGCCCGACCCGCCGATCAGAGGAGCAGCAGTCGGTGGAGGGGCCACCCAGGCAGAGGCAGAGGGTCGACCGTGGCGGTCCGCAGGGAGGAGGCGGACGAGGCAGGGGAGCTGGCCGAGCAGCGGGTGGTGGGCGACGCTTCCAGGCTCTACCCCCACCACCACCAGGAGGGCCACCTCGACCACAGGGAGCTGGTGGGCAGGGGCAGGCCCCGCTCCAGGCAGTGGAGGCCTACGACCCCGACATGCCAGAGATGATTCGAGGTACGATCTGTGTCTATTCCACCCTTGCTGCAGTACTTATAGACACAGGAGCGAGTCACTCTTTCATAGCCTCTGCCCTTGTTCGGAGCTCGGAGATTCCGACTGAGCCGTTGGCTCGATCCTTGCGGCTAGAGACTCCTACGGGAGCAGACTCGACGATTACGCACTGGTGCCGGCAGTGTGAGCTTACTCTAGGAGGCGAGAGCTTCGGCTGGGATCTCCTTGTAGCGGCGTCGAGGCCTTACGACGTCATCTTGGGCATGGATTGGCTATCCACGGTTCATGCCCAGATCGACTGTTTTAGGCGCAAGGTGCGATGTGTTCGCACCGACGGGAGCAGGTTTACCTTCACCGGCGAGAAGGGAACCTTTGCAGCACAGGATGGACTTCTGCGGAGGAGAGCGCAGCCCATCTCTCATCAGTTGGCTAGCCTCATCCTAGGAGCAGTGGACGTGCGTAGTCCAGCTTTTCCTGCAGTGGTGGACCAGTACATGGACGTCTTTCCCGACGACGTTCCAGGGCTACCTCCTCGTAGAGAGGTAGACTTTTACATCGACTTGTACCCCGGGACAGCCCCGATATCTTCTCCAGCATATCGGATGGCCCCCACCGAGCTTCGAGAGCTGCGGGTACAGTTGGAGGACTTGCAGAGCAAGGGGTTTATCCGACCTAGTGTTTCACCCTGGGCTTCCCCGATTTTGTTCGCCAAGAAGGCGGACGGGAGCTTGCGACTATGTGTCGACTATCGTCGCCTGAACCAGGTGACAGTGAGGAACAAGTATCCGCTGCCACGGATTGATGACCTCTTCGATCAGCTCAAGGTAGCGCGGTGGTTCTCGAAGATAGACCTCCGGTCAGGCTATCATCAGCTCAGAGTTCGAGACGAGGACGTGCAGAAGACGGCCTTCAGGTGTCGGTATGGCCATTATGAGTTCTTGGTGATGCCATTCGGCGTAACCAATGCTCCAGCAGTGTTCATGAGCCTCATGAACAGGATCTTCCAGCCATACCTCGACCGATTTGTCGTGGTCTTCATTGACGACATTTTGGTATACTCGACGGCTAAGGAGGAGCATGCCTACCACCTGCGAGTTATGCTAGACACGCTCCGAGAGCACCAGCTTTATGGCAAGCTCTCTAAGTGCCAGTTCTGGTTACGTGAGGTCCACTTCTTGGGGCACGTCATCTCTGAGGCGGGAGTTGCAGTGGATCCCGCGAAGATCGAGGCAGTGCTAGCTTGGGAGCCACCCAGGAGCGTGACAGAGGTGCGGAGCTTCTTGGGCCTAGCCGGATACTATCGGAGATTCTTTCCAGACTTCTCTAGAGTTGCGGCACCACTCTCAGCTTTGACGAAGAAGGGGAAACCCTTCGTTTGGTCAGAAAGATGTCAGCAGAGCTTCCAGGAGCTGAGACAGAGATTGACCAGCGCACCTATCTTGAGGTTGCCTGAGGAGGGAGTTGGATACGTAGTTTACTGCGATGCATTAGGGACTGGACTCGGATGCGTCCTGATGCAGGAGCGGGTCGTGATCGCCTACAGATCACGTCAGTTGAGGCCGCATGAGCAGAACTACGCCACTCATGACCTGAAGTTAGCAGCAGTGGTCTTCGCTCTGAAGACTTGGCGGCACTATCTGATGGGCGAGCGCTTCAGAGTCTTTTCTGACCACCAGAGTCTCAGGTATATCTTCTCTCAGAAGGACCTGAACCTGAGACAGCGGAGATGGCTTGAGTTCCTCCAGGACTATGACTTTGAGAAAGTCTATACTCCTGGGAAGGGGAACGTGGTAGCCGATGCCCTCAGCAGGAGGACGGGCATTCAGCTACTTGAGGAGGCGACGGAGCAGCTAGCCTCCTTGCAGATATCCTTCGTGGATAGAGACGGAGCAGCCTTTCTTCAGTCTCTCACAGTCTCTCCTCCACTTCTACAGCGGGTCAGAGAGGCTCAGCATGGGGACGCTGACTGTGAGACCCGGCGTGCACTGATATCCTCAGGTCAGGCGCCTGATGGTTTCTCCCTTGGAGCAGAGCACGACATCCTTTTCAGAGGACGTACCTTCGTACCAGTCACTTTACGAGAGGAGGTGATGAGAGAGTTTCACACTTCTCCCTTGGCGGTGCATCCCGGAGTGGCGAAGATGTACCAGGATCTCAGACGACAGCACTGGTGGCCGGGCATGAAGAAAGCTGTGGCAGAGTTCGTTTCACGATGCCTCACCTGCCAGCAGGTGAAGGCAGAGCATCAGGTACCAGCAGGCTTGGTACAGCCCTTGGAGGTCCCGGAGTGGAAGTGGGATGCCATATCTATGGACTTCGTGACTGGACTTCCACGCACTTCCAGAGGTCACGACTCCATTTGGGTGATTGTCGACCGACTCACTAAGTCGGCACACTTCTTACCCATCAGAGAGCAGGGCTCAGTGGAGAGCTTGGGACGTCTTTACGTCCAGGATATCGTACGACTTCACGGTGTGCCATCGTCTATCGTCTCCGATCGAGATTCTCGTTTCACTTCCCGGCTTTGGAAGGGGTTGCAGGAGGCGTTCGGGACGCGGCTCCATCTGAGCACAGTCTTCCACTCTCAGACGGATGGTCAGACGGAGAGGACCATACAGACACTCGAGGACATGCTCCGTGCATGTGTTCTCGACTTTGGTCGTAGCTGGGAGGACCACCTACCCTTGGTGGAGTTCGCGTACAACAACAGCTACCACTCCACCATCGGGATGGCACCATACGAGGCGTTGTACGGCAGACCCTGCAGATCACCGTTGTGCTGGACAGACCCTGGGGAGTCAGCACTCGTGGGACCAGAGAAGGTCCGAGCCACGACAGAGAAGGTCCAGATCATCCAGGGGAGGATGAGGATAGCTCAGAGCCGGCAGAAGTCTTATGCTGACAGGAGACGGAGGCCACTAGAGTTCGAGGATGGCGACCACGTCTTTTTGCGTGTCTCACCTCGACGTGGTTTACGGAGATTTGGCCGAGGCGGCAAGTTGTCTCCACGCTTCATCGGGCCTTTCCAGGTCCTCAGCAGGATAGGAGAGGTGGCTTATCGCCTGGCTCTACCACCTCAGTTGCACCGGGTGCACGACGTCTTTCACGTGTCTCAGCTGAGGAGATACGTGCACGACCCGACGCACATCATCGACTTTGGGGAGCTGGACGTGGACGATGGGGCGAATTTTGCGGAGGTCCCAGTGGAGATCGAGGATCGACAGGAGCGGGTCCTACGTGGGCGGTCGATTCCTCTTGTGCGCGTCAAATGGCAGCACGGGAACCTCCAGGAGAGCACTTGGGAGCGGGAGGCTCAGATGCGTGCTCAGTACCCCCATTTGTTCCCCTAGTTTTTGATGTATCTTTACGAGGACGTAAAGCCCTGAGGTGGGAGTAATGTAAAGACCCGAAAATTTCAAGGAAATTTTTTTCTTAATTTTCTTTGGAATTTTACAAGAGCGCAGCTTCAGACGGCACCTGATTCCGAGGCCCGGTGTGCCCGGAATCAATTTCCGAAGTTTGGCTCGGGTACGTTCAGTGAACGGACGAGCGGGTTTTTCTATCTTTTGAACCGGTGCCCGGAATCAAATTCTGAGGGCACCGATGAAATCGCAGCGCCAGTATTTGCTTAGAAACGCCTCTTCCGGAGTTGCGTTTGCTCATACGTGGTTTTTAAATTTTGCGGCTTTAAGTCAGACATAAAATAAAGTTTGTGCGACAACTTTATTTTATTTCACTTAAGCTGCTTGAAAGCCACTTGAAGTCACTTAAAGGCGGCTTGAGCTGAGTTGAACTTGATAGGATGCTATTCATAAATATCCTACCCTTGGTTGGATATTTGTGCGGTGGGGCCCGCACGAGCCCCGCCGTTTCTTTCGCTAAGTAACGCACCCGCAAAAACCCATCAAAGTAACTAAAAAGTCAACCGACGCGTTTTCTTTAATTCTTAACAGACCATTTAATTGGGCGGTTTATTTCGTGAATTAAATGGGCTGTTTCGCTCGTTGAATTAATTCAACGAACTGATGGGTCGTTACTTACGCTATTGCGTTTGTTGGCATTTTTATAAAATAAGACCAACCTAAAAATCCTTTGAAAGGATTTGAGAGGATCCTTGTTTCTTCATCTCCCCGCGAAGAATGCGAAGAACGCGAAGAACGTGAAGAACGCGAAGAACGCCGGCGACCGGAATTCGACGACGCACACCGAGATCTGCGACGTCGACGAGCTTTACCCGCGACGTTCTTCGGCGACGCCTCTTCTTCCGCAGCCGATCCTCGTTCGGCAACTAAGGTGAGAAACGAATCGTTTGGATTCTCCCTTTTTAATTTCGATATCAACGGATTTAAATTAATTAAATCCGTTTGATCTTGATCTGGAGATTGGCGATGCGACGCCGGATACCGCGACGACGCGACGATCTCCTTCTTCCGCGACGAGCGATTCCGCGACGACCTCTCGTCCGACGACGACGACAAGGTAAGGGTTGTTTTGAAATATTTTTTCCTTTCCCGTGATTTTATTTCTTTTAAAGTAAAGAACATGATCTCCGACAATTTTAATTTATTTAAAATTGTTTTTGATTATTTCCTCCCGTGGTTTATGACTAACGCGGAGGGTGCGGGTCTAACGAACAAGACCCGACAACCCTCCGCCGATCTCTTTTGTTGTGCGGATTTGGCGGACGACGACGAACCGCGCGGCAGGGGCGATCTGTTGATCCCGCAGTGAAGGTCGGCCCCCGGGAGGAGCAACGGCGCAGACGGGAGGCAAAACGGGCCACCGGAACAACTCCGGCGGCCCGCGGAAGGCGGCGGCGGCGGCGCCCGGCGCGCCGCCGTGGAGAAATTCCGCCGCGGCTGAAGCCGCGGCGGCGGCGGCCGGTTCCGTGGCCGCGCGGAACTGGGGAGGGACGCGGCGGCCCGGCCGCGTCCGCGTGACAGGCGGCCCCCCGCGGGGCCGCGTTTCCTTCAAGCCGCGGGTCAAACCCGCGGCGGCGGCTCCCTCGGCCGCTCGGCCGAAGCCGAGCCGGCCGGTCCGGTCGGCCGGGCTGCGCCCAGGCCGGATCGGACCAGGCCTAGCCGGGTCGGGCCGGGGTCGGGCCGACCCGGTTCGGGCCGACCCGATTCGGCCAACCCAGGGGGGGGGGGGGGGGGGGGGTTCGGGCCGGGTCGCCCCGGGCCCAGAACCCCCGTTTCGGGCCCTCTTCGGTCTTTCTCCCATATCTTGGGCCTGGGACCTCCGATTGACGAACCGTCAGCGGCTACGCGATCCTTGGATCGAGACGGTCGTTTCGGTATATTACACTCAAGGTTTCGGAAGACTTTAGGTTCGGCCGGGTTTGTTCGTACACGAAACCAACCGGGCCCTCGGAGCGGAAACGCTCATAACTTGAGCTACGGACGTCCGATCGACGTACCGTCAGCTGTGGTAGTTTCCTCTAAGTGAGACGGAACTTTTGGAATACTCTGCCCGAGGATCGGATACAGGCGGAGTACGGTCGGGTTGGTTTTGCTCTAAAAACCAACCGGGCCCCTAGGACGAAAATGCCAATAACTCTCAGACCGGGCGTCCGATTGACGCGCCGTCTGTTGCGTTGAGATCCTGTTGTCGATACGGAACTTTTGGATACATCAACTTCGGACTACGTGTCAGTTGATGTATCAGCCTCTCGGCTCGTGGAGCGGACCCTCCTAAACGAGCTCGCTATGTGCGGGAACCCTAGCGCTGGCTGTGACTTCGACGACAGAGCAGAGATCCTCTGTGGACTGCGACGACGGCAGAGCAGAGATCCTCCGTGGACTGCGGCGAAGGCAGAGCAGAGATCCTTCGTGGACTGCGGCGACGACTGTGCAGAGATCCTCAGTGGACTGCGTCGACTACTGCACTCAGCGATCCTACGTGGATCGGTGCTACAGGTTCTGTGTGAGCCCGATCCTATGTGGGTCCTTACTACCGGTTCTGTGTGAGCCACTGCCTACAGGTTCTATGTGAGCCCGATCCTACGTGGGTCTTTTGCGGGGGTTAGTACCTATCAATCCTTCGTGGGTCCGACGACTTAGATGGATCAGTGATCATCTTTGACGTCATCTGAAAAAGTATACCTGGTTGAGCTGAATCTTATGTTACTCTCCTTTGTGGATTGTGTTGAACCATCCTATGTGGATTTACTGTTTACTCTCCTTTTTGGATTTGAGTCTTGCTTTCCTATGTGGATTGAGTTGTTTTTGAGCTCGTGAGCAGAGCTAGAAGTGGGGACTTAGGTATATGTATGGGCATATACCTAAGTCGAGTCAGATGTTACTTCGTGATTGCATCTTTCTTTTGTGTTATATCCTTTGTGGATTTCGGGAGACCTTCGGGGGTCTCGGGGTCCTTAATGAGTAGCTTATACTCACCCCTGCACGGGCTATGCCCGCACCTTGTTGTGTTGGATGCAGACGACGGACAGCGCTGATCTCGGTTGGGGCGTGGAGCAGGACGATACCTGGAGGTGGACCACAGGGCGGGACGTGCTCGGAGCGGACGTGGGACCCGAGGAGCCTGGAGGCTATCTGTACCCACCCTTCAGGTGGGATTGCCAGTGGACGACACGAGGCCGCCATCTTTTCTTCAGTTGCTGTACTTTACTTTTCAGTTGTACTTTACAGTTGGGCTTGTATTCCGGCCCCCTTTACTTTTCTGCACTTTACATTCCGCTTGCTGACTCTGTGTGGTTGTTACCTATAAAGGCAATGCCTTCCCTGTTTACTGGGATTTTACGCCTTGGTGCTAGTCGCCAGCCCCTGGCCTATGGAAGGCGGGCTTGGGGTAGTCACGGCACGGGCCCCGAGGATGGGTCGTGACACATACTCTGCAATCATAATTTATTCATAGACATCTAACAAAACACGTATCATCACCCGTTGATGGCTTACATATAACATCCAAAATTTCCTTTAACATATGTGGCATATTATATTCATTATATCATTCTTGATAATTAATATTATGATGTTATATGGATTTTTAACAGTATCTATACACACTACAGGTCATAGTTTATAATATTTTTCTCAATAAAATATAACAAATTTCAATATTGATTTTTCCCAAATGTAGAAACTATGATACATGTAATAGTAAATGAATAAAACCACTATATAGGTTTATTTTTTGTCTAATATGTAAATTTCAGTTAATTTTTATGCATTTCAAAAAGCTAAACCCCCACAACATAATAGAAAGTCTTTGTGACAAAACTGTGGTTGTTAATTATCAATAATTATATAAGTGTATTGTAGAATCTATGTAAAGGTAACATTGAATTCCTGACCACTGTAATAGTAAAAAACATATCCTATATATGACAGCTAATAAAATAAATGGTAAAACCATTCTACCTTTATCGATCACTAATTTTGTGTAATGTAAGTTTTTACCTAGCTTTTCATTTCACCTAGTTTGAGCCAATAAATAAGTTTCACCATACGAAAATACTAAATTCATTTAATGTCAATAATTTTTTATTATTCAAAATAAAAATAATAATCATATTACATTACCTATAATATTTATTCACATTAATGATAAATTATGAACTTTATTTAATTTTATGTTTTATCATTTCAATAATGATCACCTTGGTCATAAAATTAAAATATATGAACCTCTATATAACCTTAAATTTTGAAATTATCCATGTTTACGGATTTCAAAAACTTCATTATCCATGATTTTTTATTTTTCATTGAGTAATATGATTACTTATTTTGGTTTCTAGGAATATTAGAACATTATCTCTCTTTTACTCTTCTGTTTTTTGGTCACATTTAATTATATTGAAAAATACCATATACCAATATAAAATTTAATTCAACATATTTCATTCACGATGTGGGAAATGAGAAGAACTATAATTTTTAGATGTTTTTTTTGGATTTAAAAAAATAATTTTTTTTGCAATGAATGATAAATAATTATCACCTGCTTTTTTTTATAATATTATGAATAAATAAAATATCTTCAGGAAATTTTATTGATAATAAAACATTATGGATGAACTTTTTTACTGATGATATGGTTTAAATTTATATTTTTTTTATTAATTTAGGAGAGATATATTATTATCAAATATTTATTGTGAAATCATTACTCATGCCACTAGGTCTGAGTTGGAAGGTCATATTACTTCATTGACATCTCCCCATACATAAGGTGCTTATGAATTATAATGAGAGTTTTATTCTATCTGTATAGAGATAATGGCCTCAATTATAAGTAATTTTATCAATTTTATGATCAGTAATGTAATAATTAACCATTAGTGAACCAGTAGAAACTAAATATTGGAATATATGTCATAAAATAATAAGTAGACTCTATTGTGGTAATCCTAATAATAGTGAAAAGCGAATAAAAACAATAAAATAATTGGTGGGTCCTATGAATTTCATAACAGTTTACTAGAATCTCCACTCTACTCTACTCATCCGTACACCATAGATCATTTTCCACTCATTCCGACTCTATTGATGAAATCAATAAAAATACCGAAATAGCTGAGTATGGTGTGACTACATATCATAGAATTAAAACCCCAAGGTATCCTTCACCATGTGTGATCAAGAAAAACAAGTGTATTACGTGAATATATATTTCATTTTAAAATTAAAAAGTGAGTGGTTTTGAACTAACCAACCTTTAAAAAAACCTTTACATTATATGCATTAGATCCAATCTTTAATGATGACAATGGGTCATCAAGATATGATCATAATCTAGAAATAATGAAGTAAATAAGTCACCTAGAATAGATAAGGCATTGAGTGGGAATTTTATTAAGAATCCAAAATGAATAGAGTTTAAATAGTATCCATAATCCATAAGGTATCAATTTATTCAGATAATTTTAATGAATGATCCATTGAGTATCAACACCTCTCGGAAAAATCATTATTTCATCGAGTTATTTCTAGGTAATATGTATTTCAATTTTCACAAAAGTTTTCATCAGAAATCAATATCATTCCACCTCTGATTGTCACTTGTCAATTGTACCAATGAAAATCTTTTAAAGGAAATATGATTCAAAATATGGTATTGAATGATAATAAACAAACAATTAAATCATGAGAAATAATGTAGCACCATATAAACACATATGTATTACCATCAACTTGGTAAAAGATACAAAATAAATTACCATGGAATCAAGATCATTACACTTCACACCAACAGTAAAAATACCCACATGTTATCAAAATCCAACCATAATTTCAAATTATGAAAAAATAATTATACATAAAAACATGTATAACTATTTCTCAAGTAGGTAAGGAAATTGCTTCCATCTAGATGTTAATGAATACAATTATGTTTTTCAATGAAATTGTTGCTAGAAACAAAATCATACACTAACCAAAATCACAATTACTTAATTAAGACCCATATATATTATTCTAATAAAAATACATGAATTATAGATTATGGAATGTCGAAATTTTATAAATGTTGATAAAATTCTAACCATATCCACTGTCACAAAGAGAATACTTCATGATCTATTATAATATGGAGAAACTTTTTTCAGGGAAAAACTAATCTATAAGAATCATGGATAATATAGAAGGCTTCATAATTAATGAAAGGAACTAAAAAAAATTGGTGTGTTGGAATAACAACCAAATTGAATAGTTGGACACCACAGGGAATAGGTGCAACAATATAAATCACCATGAAATAGGATGAATATCCTTGGATATGGTACCAAGAACCATATTGACTAATAGGGTACTGATGTATGGGATGTACAATAAAATTACCGACATGGTAAAAATAGAAATAATATGATGTAGATATTTGCTAAAATAATAATTCTAGTATTCAATGACATGCTCTATGTAATGGATTCATCTCTATAATTCATTGGAATGTTGGAATTGATGGAAATTCGAGATAATAAATGGTATATTTTGGGTGTTCTCCCAAATATATATTACCTATTTGAGATTCATTAGTGTCATTCTTGACTAAAAAAACCCCAAATTAAAACAAAAATTGATTATTAATTCAAAAAAAATATGAAGTGGGAGGGAATGATTGATCTTTCCTACAACTAATATATAAAATATCTCTATAATGTGGTTTAGGAAACCCATGTTCAGGATTTCCAATCATCCCTCCTTAGAGATGAATATGGTGCAACTATAAATGTTCAACATCAATACTCTATATCCACTTATTATGTGTTTCAGACTCAACGTATGTACACCTAAATAGAATAGCCACCTTGACCCCAATACAGTTACACCTTTTGCGATGAAAATCCAAAATAATGATTCTAAATATTTCCTAAACATTGCAAGGCCTTCAATACATTAACCTAATATGGATCAAATCATAAAAGGGAGGATAAAAATGAATATAATATTTTTATTAGGTATTTTTTAGGGTTTTACAATTCTTCCCCGCTTAATACTCTTCATCCCAGATAAGTATATCATGGGTTCTGTATAAAAAACACTATCCACTGAGCTAGAATGTCATCATATAACTCTTTAGTCACCTCCTAGATCTCTCTATGTTACCATAAAAACTGGATGACTGGTAGCATATTCCCTTAGATAACTTTATCACCATTGTATGTAATCCACACCATACAATCCTCATAAGATGCATCTGCCTCTAACTCAATGTCCTCACAATAAATAACATGCATAGGATCGACCATGTAACTCTAGAGATATGACATAAGAAACATTGGGAGAATACATTTGAATCATGAAGGAAGATCAAGATGTTATAAAAATGTCTCAACCAACATAGTTATATCAATGTGGACCATGAAATATTTTATTAGCATTAATGTTTTCCTCATACATCATTATCCAAAATGAGGAATCTCTCACAACAAATACAGATCCCACACAAAGAAATATAATTTTATCCTTCAATGGTTTGGATTTAATCTATTCATTCCATTAGTGGTTATCATCCTCTTATGAATAATATAGACTCTTAAAGAGGCCTTTTGAACGAAATTGGTCCCTATAACTACTACATCTCCAACCGTATTCCAATGAAGTTGTCAATGACATGGAAACCCTTAAAGATCCACATAAGGTTCCATTTGATTTAATTCCTTGTAAGTATGGTTTAATGAAAACTCAACCAAGTATAGATGATAATACCATGATCCACTAAGTACTATTAGATAATATTTATGTATATCCTCTGGTATGGGCATCATCAACATGGATGGTTAATCCTTAATATGATGGTGTGTTCTTCTCAATCTCAACAATGCCTCTTGGGAATTCTGAAATACCATCCAAAATCATGAAATAAATCTTGAAATTCTATCATTTAAAAATCTTAAGTGAAAACCATGTAATCATATCAACCGACATCTGTAAATAATTCCTAGTTCATCCACTCTGTGAATCTATCAGATCAGTAATATGTGTGAATTATTTAGTTGATAAACTATCACCCATATAGATTAATGACTCCATATGTTCCTAGGTAATTTTATCACAAATTCCATCATGATATCCTCCCACTTTCACATGTGTAAAATAAGAAGATGGTTTAAACCACCATGATGTTGGTGATCCTCCAATACCTTGTTGTTATAATGGAATTCGAAAAAAATTCATGAAATCCCCAATTTAGTCTAAGGTCACTAAAACCTGAACATGATAACATTATACATCTTGGCCATACTAAGATGTATTTCATATCACTTTTTTTGAAGTCCTCTCTTAGAAATAGATTTGATTAAATTAAAGAAAACCAATCTCTGATACAAAAGGATCATAACATCGTATTACAATGTCCACCTACGTATATGATAACTTCTAACTAGATATTCCTCGATCACAGCAAACTCCATGTATGAATATTTTCTTTTATTTACCTGGTCTAGTAAATAATATTCTGTTAAAAATGGACCACAATTCATCAATACTTGTTCATTATAAAATCCATCCTCATGTATTCAAATATGCTCTTTAGGAAACCATGATCCTTAATAGTCCACTCAATTAGAACATACACATCCAGTGTATTATGGTAAAGATCATCCTAGAAAATATTAGCACTTCTTTGTGTAAACATTATATTAATTTTTCAAATATTTTTATACTCTACCCAAATAATCATCCTTGGATTCAGTCACCCCTATGTCATGATATAGTGGAGGGACATATGTTTTTTATATAGAGTGTACCTAAATCTAAAGAGATTATACTAATAACACTTTAGAGAATGGACCAATTCTTATGAATGGAGATTATGGGTATGTAGTTATACTCATGGGGTCATCGATTATGTTACCCATATGCTTACACATAATCACTATTCTTATGTAAAACACTAATAGAAAAACATTAATCATCATAGTTATCTTAAAATTGTATCCCATGCTCGGGAGGTATCAGTACTAGATCTATAGTCAACCTCATCTTTTGTCCATTAAATGTTACTTCGCACTAGTCCATCCCCTAGAACTTCATTACATTAATTTTTAATGCAGTCAGTTGTTCTTATTACCAGAATACACAATAGATTAAGAATCAATAATATCATACTAATGCCATTAATATATTGATCTAAAACCATTCTATAGATGGTCTTATAGATCCTTTCATTTAGAGATTCAACGTCATTGATTATGCCAATAACAAACACCGCATTCCCAAAGAATATCACATCCCATATAAAAAACTCACACCTTGTTATCTTTGGGTAGATACAATGATCTTGTAGCATACTCAGGAAAATAATGTGGTATATAGAATGTTGCTTTGGATTATGTGAGTATCTAAGGATCTCATCGATGAAAACAATGATTAATGTGTCTACAAAATTGTGGAAGGGCTTCTGAATGAGGTCAATGAACATTTATATCACATTTTTAGGCAGTACCACATCACCATTTACTCCTACATCCCATAAATTTTATGAAGTACATATTTTGGATTGTTCTCCTTTCCATGAAGCACCATGTAATATCCTGGTAATAAAATAATCTTGTACATCCACCAAGATCCACTTAATTGGTCAAAAAGATCATAAATACTGGTAAATAATATTTTTCATCATTACCACCAGTTTTAGATTCTAATAATACATCTGATGTCTTATTCTACAATATAACATCTTGGAAAATATCACAACGTCTTCCAATAGTGATGTATACAGCCTAATAAATCCCATCTTCTCTATGTAAACTACCGAAACCTTGATCATTGTCCATTTGGTTGGACCTATATGATAAATGGGAATCAAATTGAGAAATTTAGCTATGATAAGATCAATCTCAAAGTCGATTCCCAAATCCTGTGGATTTACTATAATGTCCTCTAGATTGATTTCTTAATAGAATAAAAAACTAGAGGAAGAATTTTGGTGGCCTTTCACTGATCATAATGAAAAATATAATCCCACATTCAGTGTTGTGATCATCCGGAGCTAAATTATTTATTATCTAATAGAACTAACTCTAATTTACCATTCTCATATCACCATGTATCATGATCTATTTAGTGGATTTCATAAAAATTTATATGATAGAAATCAATATGTCTTTCGAATTTTCTCATACATTAAATGATATGAATCACATTGAATTTTTTATCTCAATAATCAGGAATTATTATAGTTTCTTATAGTCTTTGTTGACTTTTAGTCACTCCTTGAATTTACAATGATAGTCCCATCATATTCTTAATATTGTAACTTGGGAGACTAATGTAGAGGATGAAATGATGGTAGGTCTTTTCGTACATATAATTTTATAGATATAAATGAATGGAAAGGGCCATAATAAAAAAATGTAGTAGATAATGTATAGTGATATGAACTATTCCACACATTGTAGATGACCCCTTTCTACATTTTGATAGAGTTTGATACATGGGATGAAAATGACATGCGTATGCTATGTGTCATTGTCCATAAGTTTGTAATACCTGTAGGAGAGAATTGATGAGAACCCAAGATGGATGCCTATGTTTCGGATCATGTAAAATTGCTAACTCTATGTAAAATTGACTGGAAATACTTGGAGAAAAATAATTAATGATAATATATCTTTGTCGACCAATTCTCTAATGTGCTGAAAATAAGCTATGATAATTTATGAACATTCTATATTTGAGCTACCATGGAACTCCTCATGAAAGGATTGATGAAGAAATGATAAACTCCACCTACAATCTAGTTCTCTACTATACATATATAGTCATATACTTCCTAATAACATATGAAACCCACATAGTAGTGATAGGATACTCAGTCAGTAGCTTAATATAAATATAACAAAGGATGATGCCATGACCTCTTCTAGAACGTCCATAGTGGCCAGGGTCATACGGAGATCTTTTGTATACAAAATCAGGTCTCATCCCGTAAACTAACATTTATGATCTAGTTGGAGGCATATCACATACATTCAAGGATTTTTAAAATTATTCCAAAATAGTAATGGAGAAATGTGATGTAACCCTATAAAATGCATAATATATGAAGATACAGTCATGTAACTCAACCATAATTCCAAGAAATCTTATCCAGGATCCGACTCCTTTATGTATTGAAATTACATCTCAATAAATACCTCCTTAAAGGCCAACCATATATGTTCCTCTCTCCTCCAATACCATCTCATGGAAATACATAACCTCTTAGAGTGTACGTCGAACATGAAGGCCTCCTAGATCATGAAACACACATGAAGTGTCTATAACAACTCAACAATTCACTCAATAATATCTAGATATTACATTTCACTATATAGGACACCAAGAAATACTGGATTCTAAAGGATCAAAAAATATCATGAATGACCTGTCACAGTCCTCTGAGTGGCACCACCTTTGAAATGTACGGTCCAAAATATTTCAAATAAAATGGGTATTGTAACATAGATCATTTACTCTAATGATAGAGCATCATGGAGTACATGAGCATAAGAAATATATGTCAGCACGAGAGAATAATGGGATACCATAGTTGGAGTTTTAGTCAAATGTTGTTGAGGGACCATATCAGAAACATGTAAATCAATTAGAAAAATTAAGAACAAACCCAACCTGTATAATGGATCACACAAGGTTCACCTATGAGTCTACAATTATCCTATGGTATCACCACAGAAAAAACTATTCGTTGTGATGGGAATAAATCGCATCACAATATTCTGTTGAAGAGGTTATTTGCGATGTGTTGATTTTCCCATTGCATATAATTGGTTATTTGCGACAGGAAGAGGCACCCCGTCGCAAAAACATACGTGCAGATTTGTGTGCTTTGCTCGCCAAACCTCACGAAGGGATATTTCCAATTGGTAGGCTCCACCCGTCGCAAATACTGAGAGACGGTAAGAGCTAATTGCAATGAGGGATCCCCAGTCACAACTTGTTTGACCCCTGGATTGTGATTGCGACGGGTCCCATCGCCAAAATTACTATTTGCGACAGGAATCTCGTCGCAAATAGTCTCGTCACAACAAATCTAACCTATATATATACCCCATACGTTTTTTATTCCCTTATCCTGAATTTCTTCTTCCTTTTATTTTCTAAACTCTAATTTTAGAGTGATATGTTTTTTAGAGAAGTTTATTTTACTAAAAAGTTGTAATGCCACAGATAATTATAAGAGATCTGGTTTCAAGGTATTCATGTATTATTTGATTTACTATTTATTTCATTTCATTATATTAAGTTTAATTGTTATTGATTTGTTGTAATTAAGTTAGATTTAAATTATTTTTTCAATAATATTAATTCGTAATAATGAAATTAAATTATTAGTACTAATTCTTAGTAAATAGTAATAGTTAATATTTATTAACAATAATAATTGATGAATATAAATAATTAGCGGTAATTAGTAATTAGTAGTTGTATATGCAGTAATTAATATTTATTAACAATAATTTTTAAAAAATTTAAAATAAATCCTAATAAATAGAAAAAAAGATTAATAAATATTTATGATTAAAAATAAATAGTATTAATTATTAATAATTAGTAATAAATACTGATAATTAGTAATAAATACAAATAATTAGTAATAAATACTAAAAAATCGTTATAAATACTAATAAATAGTAATAAATACAAATAAATTGTAATAAATACTGATAATTAGTAATAAATACTAATAAATAGTAGTAAATAATAATAGTTACTAATAAATATAAATAAATAGCAACAAATAGAAATAAATAGTTATAATTTGTAATAAATATTAATAAATACTAATAAATAGTAACAAATAGTAAATAATACTAATAAATAGTAATAAATAGTAATAAATAGTAATAAATAGTAACAATTAGTAACAATTAGTAATAATTAGTAATAATTAGTAATAAATAGTAATAATTTCTACAAAATAGTAATAAATAGTAATTAAAGATAAATAAGTTGTAAGAAATAGAAATAAATAGTAATAATTTTTAATAAATATTAATAAATATTTAAAAATAATAATAAGTAGTAAATAATACTAATAAATAGTAATAAATAGTAATAAATAGTAATAAATAGAAACAATTAGTAATAATTAGTAATAATTAGTAATTATTAGTAATGATTAGTAATAATTAGTAATGATTTCTAACAAATATTACTAAATAGTAATTAATTGTAAGAAATTGTAATAAATAGAATTAATAATTAATAAATACTAATATATGCTAATAAATAAAAATAAATAGAAATAATTAATAATAAATAGTACTAATTAGTAATAAATAGTAATAAATAATAATAAATAGTAATCATTAGTAATAATTAGTAATAATTAGTAATAAATATTAATAAATAGTAATAAATTGTAATAAATAGTTATAATTAGTAATAAGTACTAATAATTTGTAAAAATTAATAATAATTAGTAATAATCAGTATCAATTTTAATTATTTATAATAAATAATAAAATATATTAATAAATAATAATATATAGTATTAAATATTAATAAATAGTAATAAAGACTAATAAATACTAATAAATTCTAAAAAATAGGAATAATACTAATAAATAGTAATAAATACTAATAAATAGCAATAAATACTAATAAATAGCAATTAATACTAATAAATAGTAATAAATACTGATAAATAGTAAAAATATATAATAAATAGTTAACAATACTAATAAATAGTAATAATTAGAAATAATTAATAATAATTAGTAATAATTAGAAATAAATAAGAATAATTAATAATAATTAGTAATAATTATCAATAATTTGTAATCATTAGTAATAATTGGTAATAATAAGTAATAATTAGTAATAATTAGTAATAATTAGCGAAAAACATTTATAATTAGTAATAATTAGAAATAAATTAGAATAATTAGTAATAAATAGTAATAATTAGTAACAATTAGTAATAAGTAGAAATAATTTGTAATAATTAGTAATAAAAAGAAATAATTAGTAATAATTAGAAAAAATAGTAATAATTAGTAATAATTTGTAATAATTTGTAATAATTTGTTATAAATTATAATATTTTATAATAATTTGTTATAATTTGTAATAATTTGCAATAATTTGTAATAAAAAGTAATAAATTCTTATAAATTGCTATAAATTGTAATAAATTGTAATAAATTGTAATAAATTTTAATAAATTTTAATAATTCGTAATAAATAAAAATAATTATTAATAAATAGAAATAAAGAGTAATAATTAGTGATAATTAAGAATAAATAAGAATAAATACAAGTAAATAGGAATAAATTGGATGAAATTGTAATAAATTGTGACAATTAGTAATAATTAGTAATAAATAGTAATAATTAATAATAATTAGTAATAATTAGTAATAATTATAAATAATTAGTAAAAATTAGTAATAAATTGTAATAATTAGTAATAATTAGTAATAATTAGTAACAAGTAGTACTCACCCGTGCTATTGCACAACATATTCGATTACTGGTTTTTCTTGTAATATGAGATTAGTATATATAAAAGTAGATAACAATCAATAATGTTGAATAAAATTTAATTAGAATGTAATGGTGTATGATAATGAAATATGAGTGCCTAAAATATAGACACCATTTAAATTTATGACAAATAAAAAGGATAGATTAAAAGTATATTAATTTCTAAATTTTGAAGATGGAAAATTGAATTCATTTTCAACATCAACAACCACAATAACAGTAAGGTGTTCACTGAAATAAAAAGTAAAAGATAAATCAATGATAAGACAATGATTTTAATAATAAATATGAGACATGTGGAAATGATTTAATTAATAATAAATTAAATTAGTGGGCAGTTTGTGAAAAAAATGGAGTGAAACTATTCATGATGTATATGGAACAATATAGAATGAGGGAGGTGGAAATATTTTCACAAATTCCCTAGAGAACTTAACCCTTGCAATACACCTAAGACCTCCATATCAAGCTAACAAATTATATGAAAAAGACAATAAATGGAAGAATAAATAATATTTATTTCCCTAGAGACACTACACAATAATGTATCATAACACCCAACACATTTGACATTTCGTAATGAAACTATTTCAAATGAAAAAACCTTTGGACATTCAACCAAAACCAAGAGGACTGACCCAACCCACCTAGATGAAAAAGAATGCACCTGATCCAAGATGAGGGAAGGATTCTAGCCTTCATTATGTGCATCAGTTCCTTTTTGTTGTTGTGTGCATCAGTTCCTTTTTCTGCGTATGTCTCAAAAATCCACTCAGTTTAAACCCTGTCACATTGAATACATGAATGAAAGAATGCATTAACATTGACAATATTGAAAGGAACCCTCTTAATCAAAGATACAATGTTCATTCTCATGCAAGGAGAAATATATATTGAAAATTATATAACTCTACAAACCCAACATGATCTATCATTAAATTACTCTGCACACAGTGAGCCCCTTCCCCAATTCAATGCACAACAGCTGAAAAAGTACCAAGCAGTAGCACTGGCTCATAAGTGATCATTCCAAATGATAATTCTTAAATGGTTTGATGAGGTTGATGATTATGGGATATAATATTGCATTGCATTACGATGAATCCATGGCCATTGATGTACATGCATCCATACGTCTTGAACAATGGAGATGCTCTCATTGTGTTCTGGAAGGAATTGCTCCACCAACATGACTGTCCATGCTTCCATGCCTAATGAGAATTCTTCCAGATCCAGATCAGTACACTTTTGGGAAACAAATAAAAAATCGTCCTGGAAAAAACCATAAAAGGTCAATTCTCAGAATGGGATTTGGGTAAAAAATGGTTGCTTTAGGTGCAGTTATTCATTAGAAATATGGATACAATTATGAAAAATAATTGAAAACGCTATGTATGAGCAATTAGGAAATAATTTTACATGAAATATAGAAAATAGATATTTTGGAATAAAGATTACGTATCAAAATGTGTACAGAAATGCTTTATTTCAGAAAAAAATCTGGTGTTTATATATTACAAACCATGATGGTATTTTTACCACACCAAAACAGGAAATTGAATTGATTTGAGGCAAAAACCATGTCATTTTTTATAGTATAAAAATTCAAGAAATGTGGATCGAACACATAGATAACATGATAATGAAATGGATGAATGATTTCCATAGAGCAAAATAAATTTAGATTAAAGTTTCTGTACTATACAGAATGTAATAATAATTTCACTAAAAATAGGAATTCAAAAAATAATAATGAAAATAATTTAAACAATAAAAATATATGTTTACCATATGTTTACAGCATCACATTTCAGTCTATTTTTAAGTTTTACTGTTTATATTTCCCTTCGTTCTATTGTCTAATATTGTATATTGAGTCATTGTAGCCTTATTGTGTCAAAATATGTGCAAATTATCTTGCAGTTAATCCTCATCATCAAAATCACAAGATAGAATTTGCTACATAGAAAATATTGTTAAAAGATTTGAAGCTAGAATATTCAGAAATTAAAATCATTGGAACACATATCATAGGTTTAACAGTTTAATTTTATTTTACAGTATACAGGTGTAGATTGAAAAGAATGTTTAAAAAAAAAATTAAAATACAGAATATACAGTTATTTATAGAAATTCTTGTTAAAATATTGGATATAATTAATAACTTAGTATAGATAATAGATATATAAGTGAATAAAAAATGGAGAAAAATGTGATAAAATAAAAAAAATTGTTTGAAACATGATTTAATAATAAAAATTCTGTTTGGTTTCATGGACCATGTTTTCATGGAATTACCTCTATAGACTAAAGGAATTAAGTGAAATGGTGTGAAAAAATGTGCCTATATTCTGGAATATAAATACAAACATACAAATACAAGTAATATGCAATATAAAAAACTATATTTTAACTGCCAGTTTACCTATATTTTGCATTCATTGGCTTTCCTAACACGAAGGTGTGTTTATTAACATAAGTATCTTTTTGGTTGCATGCACCATGTTTGCACAGATTCACCTGAACTGAATAAAAAAACAAATTGAAATGGTGTTAAGAAAGAATCCTATATGATAGAAAATAACAAAAAACACACCCATACAGTTTAAATGTTAAAAGCCTTATTCAATAGAAGGATCTTGTTTATGTGAAGAAAAAAATAATATATAACAGATGACCTGTTACATATTACCTAAATCCCCATGGAGTATATAATGGAGGGTTACATTGAACGATAAAATCTAACAGAACATATGGGTAGATGGAATGAATATGCATGAGTTAAAACAGGCCAAAACATCAATCATTCTTCTATAATAGATGGCCATGGTTATTGAAGCTATGAGTATATGTAGAAAAAATTAGACATTCAGTGGGAATAATTGAGGATGAAAAGTGAAATCATGCAATAGAATCATTTTATTCACGATGAATTTCTAAAAAGTTGTGTACGATACAACATTCTATGTTTTTTCATTAATTTGTAAAATAAATTTAGATTTATGGGTAGTTTGCAAGAAATAAATAGTTAGAAAAATTATCTTAAAAGTGATTAACATATATGAAAATTGTAAGGTCTTTATGTTTTTATGTTTAATGTACAAAAATGTGTTGGAAATAATTGGTTAACTCAATATGTGTGCAGTGGAGATGTAACAGATATGGTAAAATAATTTTTTTTCAAACATGATCAAATAATAAAAACTAACCCATGCTACATATAATATGAAAAGATACACAGCTCCAAAAATCATCACTGCTCCCATTTCCATGAGGGGTTATTTATCCAAATTTTAGTCTAACTCTAATAGGTGACCTAATATGTAGGATCATGACTATCCACAACACATATCATAAATGTGAAATTTAAATTTTCTTAAAAAATAACCTATAAATGAAGTAACAAAATATTCAAATTATAATTAATAGTTGTAGAAGTTCTTAAGACAACATCACAATAATAATAACTGAAACAAATATATACATCTATACTAATCCATAAGGGAAAGAGAACTTTAGTTGGTAGTAAACACAGTTATCAGTTTTCAAGTGCTAAATGAAGAACAAAGATTATGGGTGATAAATTAATTTGGTGTGGTAAATAGTAACATGACATATTGAAAATTACCTATTCACCCTTTTTCATATACTATCATTTCATTCATGCTAACCAAAGGAGAGGAATTATGTGTATCTGTTGGGTAAATGATTCCACTATCAGAGGGGACAACTATAAGGTATTGATGAAAAAGAAAATGATTGAAACAGTAATATCTGGTAGGAATAAGTAAAAAATCAAACAAATCATATCATATGAAATAATTCAAAACAACTATACCCTAACCAATGTAGAAGAGGGTGAATGAAAACATAGAATCATCAAAAGATGGATTTTTTTGTTTCAATTAGAAACCTGAACAGATTGTCCATAAAAAATAACATCTTCCTTCTTAACCCCATAAGTCTCTTCCAGGAATCTATAGGTAGCCTCAATATCAGCATAAGTGTTATGTTCACTTGGATGAGAATAGAACTAAACTCGTGTGATTGAACTGTTCTTTGATTATTATTATTATTTTGGTAGAGGCCATTGAAATTCAACACATTTATCTTGCTCCCTTTATATCTAAATCCCATATAAACAATTACTAAAAGTTATAAAGTTTGAGATTATTAATACTATTTTTCCATTTGAGTAGTAGAATACACCTTTCCCAAAGACCGCCTGTACGTAGAATAATCATATCTGCAAACAGTCATTAGCAAGAAGTTGCGTCATTTTGGAATTTTATAAGCAGAAACAAAGAATGGTTGGATCCATAAAACAAACCCCATCAAATAGACTTGATGATGAAGGCTGATTTCACAGAAAAGATCTTACATTTGACCCAAATCTACAGCATTGACGTGATATTATAGAATAGTTAGGGAAGAATATGTGTGTTTCAAGTACTGTGCCATAATTTCATTCTTCTTCTCCATACACAACTTCCAAATGTCAGTAGTTTCCTTCAACTAATCATCTGAGTTCGTTAACCTCCCGTTGGCCTTGTCAGTGATGACTGGATATGACGGGGGGCTTGGTGGGGAGAACACGAACCTTCGCCACCATCAAAGATGTCACAAGCCCCATAAACAATCCCCCACTACCCCAAAATATACAATAATAGAAGAACAATTGAAGGATAAACAAATGAATCAAGATGTAGTGTAAACCATCTCATTTGAAAATTACTAATCCCTCTAATACTGAAATACGAAAGCACACATGTAATTTCAGTAAAAATTCAAAGGCATATAGGAATATTGGTCATTCATTTTCCTATTTATATCAGTTGAAATGATGAAAACCTAATTAATTTAAATTTCCAACTAATGATTATAAATATTAAAATGAAACTGAATATTAAGGATGGATAAAAATATGACTCGAACCATCAGAGCATTTGGGACTACCAGATTTTTTTTTAGTAATTGGAGACATTATCCCATGCCACGAACCTTAAACATAGATCTCTCAACCACTTTAAATAACATGACAACTTGAAAATGAATTAAAAAATATATTTGAAACAATATTGCTTCTTGTTTTAGTGTGAGAATCAATATCACCTTTTAATTAAACTTTTAAGCCTTATAAATTATTACATGTAGTAAATGGAATGAAAAATAAGTGCATTCATTTTCAAAAATTAAAAAATTTCCTTACTATATGAATGCAATCATCACAGCTTGGGTTTGATGGGTGATCTTCATTGTTGATCCCATGAAATGAAATTTATGCTTCGAAACAAGTGAGAAGATGATATAAAGTAGAAATCCCAACATGAATAATGAATGTGCTATTAAAGAAATTAATTGAAACTGTGAGTTATTAATTTAGATAATAGCATGCAGTTGAGTTTCTTTCATCGAAGAATAGAATGAAAGAACCATTAATAGTATCATTAATAGTAGCACTATTTGGAATATCTATTAATGTGAGCACTAAAAAACAGATATGAAACATAGTTAAATCAATAGACATTTATCTGTATGAACTGAATAGGAAACTTATTATTCTCATCGCATGTATGATGAAAGAATGTCTATTTGGCGATATAAAAACAATATAAAAGAATAAATGTATGGAATTTATTAGTACTGTAAGAATAGTTATGAAGAAAGGTATGGTGGTACTAGATGAATATAATAAATAGTTTTCTAGAATAATAATATTTACTGATGGTTAGTTAAAGAATTCAAAAACTAAAAATATGTCAATAGATGAGAGGTGATTTGGAAGAGGTCAACAGCTGAACAAAAATGGAGAATATGGGAATGATTGTTGATAGGAAGGCATGTATAGGAGGTATCCACATGAAATCAGAGAGCAGTAACCAGTTTATAACCATTAATATGTACAAAAAATTAAGATCATAAACAAATATGTAGAAAATATTTAGGTAATCCAAAACATTCACAAATTAAAAATTTAATCCAAAATGATATTTTTCAATATATCCAAAATATTAAAAAATCTACCACCACATACTAAATTTAATGAATTGGAGTGAAACCTGATTCAGCCTTCAAAGTTACTTGTTTTATGATTCGTGTTTTTAGTCTACCAAAAATTCCAAAACCACATCAAAATATTTTAATTAAAGAATTAGAGAAAGGAAATATGAAAACCATAGAATGTATATAAAACATCTAAAGTGAAAAGTAATTAATTGTTTGAATCATGTGAGCAGCTAATAGAAAGTAGAAAATCCAAAATAAAAAATGAATGCACTCGTAAATATGAAAATAAAATATACCAGTTTGGAACCTACATTATAAAACATAGAGAAAATATGAGAAAATAAAATACCATTCTGGACATGCCTCTTTTGTTGTCCACAACTACAAAAACTATCTCAGCCTATGTAGGAAGATAATTCATTTCCCTTTAATTGAATATTTCATCACCAGGTTTGACGATATCACCCTTGCAAGATGTTAATCGTGGTATTCAATGTAGATGTATAAGCTATCAGATAGTAGTTCATTTTCATTGGTTGAGTAAGAGATGTAGAAATATTGTAGCAACATTCCGTAAATAAATAAGAGTCAGTGAGTGTTAAATATATGATTAGTTTGGAAGTAATTCAATAAAATTAGATGTAAATTTAAAATACTATAAACTAAGAAGACATACTGAAGTCATTAATTTTGAAAGTACATGGGAGTCTGGTGTAGAGGAAGGAGCAATCAAAATTTCCAATGGGAACAAATAGATCTACTGAAGGAAAAAACTAATGAACTCAATTTATACTAATATATCCTCTACTTGATAACTTGAAAGATTATCAACATACCTACAACTGAATCCTTCAATCCATAGATTATGGTTGTAAGCATTGTTTTTGGAAAATTTATCATAACTGTATCCATTATAGTGTTTAATCTACATTTCCATAAATGAATAATCATAGGGAAATAAACAATGAAAGAAAAAATTTAGAACATGGTGCATGGTTATAAAAAATTTATGAAAATATGAACATGACTTTCTCACTTTTCCAAGTGGAGTCGGTTCCATGCGTTGAAGTAGATCCATAATTTGATTTTACTTGGTTCTCGCTTCAGAGGAAGGAGTAACAATAGTTAGGGTTTCCTGGAGGCGATTCCTATCTTCGACATCCATGACCTGAAAGAAGTTGTAGATTTTCTGTAAATTCTTGCGGTTCTCGGTAGATGATGCGGGTTACTTAGAGATTGGTAGGGAAGAAGTTAGTGGTCGAAGCGGGCAAAAGCTGAACGGATAGAAGAAACAAATGTAGAATAATCGAGGTTACCTTATGTCGACGACAGATCGGGGGAGATATTAAGTGGATTTTCGAGAAAAATGTTGGATGAAATGGCTGCAGATTGAGATTTTCGCGAGAGGAAGGAGGAAGAAGAAGAATCGAGGTTACCTTCTGTCGACGACTGATATGGGGAGAGATTAATCACATTATTGAGAAAACCATGGGATGAAATGGATGTAGGTTGAGCACGTCATGTGGGGAAGAAGGAGGAAGAAGCTAACCCTAAGTGCGAAGATGGGTCACGGTTTTGCATTTTTCAGAGTCAAAAAGCGAGGGCTAATATCGGGTAGCGAGCAGATAACGGAGGGGTTTTTGGTAAAGGGATACATGAATTGGGTGACGTGATTTATTGTGGTGGTGAAACATCAGTAGGGGAAGACCCATGTTTTGTAAATATAGTGGATTAGTAATAATTAGTAATAATTAGTTACAAATATGAATAATTAGGATTAAATATGAATAAATAAGAATAGATAGTTATTAATATGAATAAATATGAATAGGTAGAAATAGATAAAAATAATTAGTACTAATTTGCTATATTTAACAATAAATAGAAATAAATAGAAATAAATAAAAATACTTTGCAATAATTAGAAATAAATAAAAATCATTAGGAATCATTAGGAATCATTATAAATAACATCAGTTGTAATAAATTTTAATAACATGACACAATTTCCAGTTTATTGACAAAAATCCTTTTTCTTGATGAATTTTCTCTTTTCAACTCTCAAAGAGTCAAAAAATTATGAAAATTATGCTTCTACGTATGCATATCCAATTTCGTATGAACATGTTTGAATATGAATACGTAGGACCATGTGTATTAATAATTCTTTCAGGCGGTGACAGTTTCAAGAAAGAATATTCATTGATGAAAAGGGGGCTCTTATGTCAGATGGCTCATTTACATGGATCATTCTCACACTGAAATCACAATAAAAAATCTGCTCAAAGGTACGCTTCAACATTCTCTTGTGAAAGAGATTTAATATGCATACCTCTGAGAAGATTCTTCATTTTGATGTCAGTGTGATAAAGTTGAAAATTAATTGAGCTGTCGAACAAAAGAGTAGTAGTCAATCCAATATAAATTGGGTCTTCAATAATTAATGGTAATTATTAATAATTAGTTCTAATTACATATCTTATTGTTTGGATATTTTTTTTCTAATTTCAAATTATTTATAAATAGTAATGATTTTATATTTTGTTGAAAAATATTGAACAAGGAAGTTGACAACAATCATTAATAGATGATCGCGCTTGGATAAATCTGAATAGAAATTGAAATGGTTCTAGTTTAAATTACTTATATATTGAAGAGGTTGAATATTTATTATAATTTGCATTATTAAAAACAGAATTTGTTTCAGAACGAAAATTTATGTGTCCTTGTAAAAAATGTAATATGAGAATGTTTGACACATTTGACAAGGTTGGGGGACATATCTTATGGTTTGTTTTTCAACTAGATTATGTTTTTTGGTATCAAAATGGTGAACATAGTTCTAGAGAAGATACAAATAGCATTATTTTAGATTCATCACAGTTTCAAAATTATGAACATGATGTTGCAGGTCCATCTGTTTGACCAAATAAAACTCGGGATGATATTGATTTAACTTCTGAGTTGGCACCATCCAAATTTTATTTGACGTTGAGGACTCTTGGGGATGAATTATATCCTGGTTGCAAGACAATAAATTTAGAAGCGGTTGAAAATTTTATGGCTATTAAATCAGATAATGCAACGTCAATCAACTATTTTGATCAGATATTTTTTTGGGGTTAAAACACGATTACCTGAAAGAAATGTGTTTCCTGCATATTACTATGAGAGAAAGAGGCTTATTCGTTATCTGGGCCTTAGTTATTAAAAGATTCAGGTATGTTCAAATGACTGCATCTTATATTCAGGTGAAAAAGTGTCCGTGGACAGTTGTCACACATGTGGACAATTGAGGTAAAAAGAATCTCAACTGGGAAAATCTGGATTGATTCCTTTAATATAGTTGACATATTTCTCCCATACATCCAGGTTGAAGCATTTATTTTTTTATTAAAAAACATCATCACTTATTTCATGGCACAAAACCAAGATTCCAACTGATAAAATCTTGAATCATCCATTTTATGGTGATACCTGGAAACATTTTGACCGACTACATCTGTCTTTTTCTTTAGAAGTCGCAAATGTACTATTTGGACATTCTAATGATGGTTTCTGTCCATTTGGTTATTTTGGTAGTCAGTATTCATGTTGGCCTATCTTTATAACTCCGTACAATTAACCTCCATGGATGTTTATGTAGGATCCCTATATCATTTTGACCTTATTAATCCCAAGACATCCGAAAAATAATATTGATGTTTATTTGAAAAAATTTATTGATAAGTTAAATTAATTGTGGATTAATGATGTTAGTACATATGATGTTGCAGAGAAACCAAAATGAGTGTTTTTTTCATTACCTCCCATCACATTTGGGGCAAAAGTAAACCGACAAAAAAATCATGGCTTTGGGAAAGAACATAAATGGATAAAATAAACCATTTTTTGGATCCTCTATATTGGTCTGAATTGTTGGTCTGCCACATGATTGATGTCACTCATATTGAGAAAAAACTATTTTGAAAATTTATTTCATACAGTTTTGGATACACCAGGTAAGTCCAAAGATAATATAAAGGCACAATTTGATCTTGCCCATATTTACAGACTACCGAAACTTGAAATATATCAAAATGTTATATCACAGAGGTTAATGAAGACCAAATGAACTTATACACTCTCAAAAAAGTTTCACTTAGTATTTTGTTTGTGGATTACAGATTTGTGACTTCATGATGTCTATGCTTCCAATTTTGGAAATGTGTTAACAATGGTCATAATACCTGACTAAAAAGTCATGATTGTTATGTTATAATGGAAAGATATATACCAATTGGATTCAGAGGTTTGTTGAATTATACGATTTGGGATTCGATAATAGACATATCATATTTTTCTGAGACATTTGTGTGGAGACAATAGACTTTGATGCACTATGTAAAATGGATGATGATGTTGTTGTCAAAGTAGAAAAAATATTCTCACTAGATTTCATTGATTTAAAAGAACATTTGATATTACATTTTCCATGAGAAGATAAATATGGAGGTCTTTTATAGTTTTTATGGTTGTACATATTCAAGATATGCATGGATAAATTGAAAAAAAAATTATGTAACAAAGCATCAGTTGAAGGTTCAATTGCTTATGCTTATTTTCAAGAGGAAATTGATATTTTATCCTCTCGTTATTTTGAATATGAATATCCATCAAAAAACAAAACCATATGGGATAGAATGTGGGGAATGTTGATGATTAAATGGACAATCAATTATCGTTTTTTAATCACTGAGAGCTAGGATTCGGTGGAGCTCATAAATGATGGATTTCAGTTGATGCACATTATAGAGCTCATACAAATGTTCTGCTCAACTGTGACAAAATGAAAACATTTGTACTATGAGTGCTTCTATCAGATATTCTATAATTTATGTTACAGTTTTGCAAAAATATTTTATTTTTAGGTTATTTTATAATAATATAAAAAATAGATTCTAAAATTTACAGCAACTACTCTTTAAGAAAGCTGAAAAAAATTCTCAATGGTTTCAAAAACTGGTAACATAAATTATTGATGGTTTAATATATCAATTTAGTTTACTAATTTTTATATTGATAATTATTTTACAAATTTCCAAGTGTTTCAACATGATGATAAAATTGAAAAGAGACTATGTATACTGAGTTACCCACCCTCAAAAATGATTAATTCTTATAAATCATATTTGATGAATGGTTTTTGATTTCATACACATGTATATAGGGAATAAAAAAACATTGAACAATGGTGTCTAAAAATCCAAATTTTAGACAAAGAGGCATGAATATCGATGATGACACCCCACAATTAAGGGTGGATGATGATGATGATGTTACTAATGTTAAAAAAGAATTTGAAATGGAAATAGATGATGAAACTAAAACTCTTATAGATATTGATGACGTCGATGATGAATATGAAGACACTGACTTCATCAGATATGAAGATGATGATGAAGGTGAACATTGACATAGTTAAATAATTGTTATAATCATAACTAATATATATATATATACACGTAATTATTAATTTCAACTTTCAGCTAACAACAATAATTTTTTGTTTTATAAGTACCTTGTTCTATTTCGTGAGTTGGAGGAGGCTGAAAAATCTTTGGATGAGGAGGATTTGGTATCATCTGACCCTCAGCTTACTGGATGTTTAGGGGGTACGTGGTGGGGGCACGATCTTACGTGAATAATCACTTTTGACCCTATCCCCGAGTGATGTCCATGTCTTTTTTTGATCCACACATGAGGAGGTATGGTAAGCTTTGTTTTTTATTTTTCTTTCATTAAATTATTTTTATACTAATTTTCTAATTATTTGTTCTGTTTTCACAGTTTTGTGTACGTAGCTATTGGATAGGTGAGCGCTACCTTGAGCAATTATTTTTCTCAACCATGGTTCACATGGGAACTGATTCCAATTGATGTGAGACTTGTAATGTTCAATCAGTGACTGGTATGTAAAAACTAATGCTTATTTAGAATTTTATTTTATTAATAAATTGATATTATAAATTATTTTTAGGGTGTTTGTTATCATGTCGATGATAGAAAGTGTGGCCTTATCCACAAGGCATGACAAGTGTCTTTGAGTGAGGGCTTCCATCAGTTTTTGAACAATTTGAGAAGGAAATCCAGTAAGATTGCATGAGTGTCATTATTTGATGATTCATGTAGAGCCCACTTCCCATAGTATATATTTCATCTCATGTTTGGGATTGATTATGTTCACATTAGTTGAGCGTCGGATTTCAGAGGAGATCTTCAGTCAGCCGACAAAACCGTGTCGGACAAGAGGCGACACATCAAGTTGGTAGCCTGACATTCAGTACACATATGGAGAATTTGATAAGTATATTTTTTAAATATTTTATATAACATTAAAAATAAATATTTTAATTTATATTCATATAGGCAGAGAAGAATACCAGTATTATAGAGTACTGTGTTTATCAGAGGATTTACAGTGATCCAGCCACTGGTGAGATTAGAGGTGATCGCCAACATTAGGTTGAGGTCATTATTATTTCTTTTTATTTTTGAAAATTAACTGCATATAACATTTTCACTATTTTTATTTCAAATTGAAACAAAAGGATTCATATATGGTTGTGACCTCTTAGAAACAGGTTGACAGTCAGTCCGAGATGGTTATTTAGACTAGGTCCCACCTTTTGGATGTGGCATCATGGATGTTGGCAACCTAGTATGACTTCTAGAAGGAATGAGTAGTTGGTATCATATCTCATTTGAATCTTGGGACTTATTATGGTACTGTTGTGATGTCCGCATCCAACTCGAGAGAATCTTGTGGAGAGGAATCATCTTCTGGGTCACTGTATGATGAGTAGTTGTGATATCAAACTAAGCTTATAGAGATTTTGGACAAGTAGCAGGAAGATATGCGTCAGTAGCACAAGAAGGACATGCGTTGATGGCAGTAGCATCAGCACGAGCAGATGGAGTACATGCGACGTCTAACTCATAGTTTAGGGATGACATTTTCCCCATTATCTCCTCCAGCTCTTGCATCTCCTCTAGAAGACTATCCCGATAGTGATTTTTTTCTGTTAAAAATATTTTAACTGAACAATGGTTGTAATATGAACTATTTACTGTTTTTATATTTTATATTCGAGCGAATATTGCATAATTTATTTATTTTAATATTTTTAGTTTTATTTATTTATTATTAGTATTATATTGTTTAATTTTTATATATTTTACTAATAATAATAATAATAATAATAATAATAATAATAATAATAATAATATTTTAGGAATTTTTTTGAATATTTTTTCAAATATTGAGAAATATAAATTTTTTTTAATAATAATAATATTATTTTTTCATTAATCATAATTTTGTTATTATTTTTTATTTTATAATGTATTTCAAATTATTGGGGATTTTATTAATTTTTTTTTATATTTTAAAAATATTAATATTATTTTTTCGTTAATCATAATTATATATGATTTTAGTTTAAAAATTATTTTCAACGGGTCCTTTTGCGATGGGGTCCCATCACAAAAATAATATATATTTTTTTAAAACTTATTTGCGATGGGTTACCATACCGTCAGAATTTTTTTTTGTGATGCGCCATTCACCATAGATTCTTGTATATATAATGTTTTTAATAAAAGATCTATTTTCGATGGGACCGCTTCCCATCGCAAGTAGTATTTTTTTGATGGGGCCGTAAAAAAAATTGGCGACGTCGTTTTTGGTATGAGGCTATTTGCGATGGGATCCCATCACAAATTTCTTAAATTCTAGTAGTTTATACCCATGAAAAAAGTAATAATGGTTTCTATCCATTCATTATCATAACAATCATTATTTTTCCACTTTTATGACAACATGAATTGTTAAACTAATTATTCAAAATAATGATATATAATAATAGAGGGGAATCATATATACCTCACACAAGGTACACATTCCCTAAAAGATAATATGTATCAAGAATCCTAATTGAAGAACTATTATGCAACATTCCCATGGTATGAATATAGAATGTGAAACTATATTCATATTCAAAAATCATGACTATATACAAAATATAATAAATCACATATCAAGAACATGTGGTTCACCTAGGGTGAATATAATCAATGGTTACATCCGAAGAAAATATTCTCCACAATGTGAAAACATAGAGGCCCACTATTTAGTGATATCCTGGTATTGTATTAGTTCATCTACATGAGTACCAACCATCCTATATTTAGTTTAACATATCCCAAATCAATGGAAGGGTAAGAAAAATCCAGTTACTCATAAGGCTCCGATACTAGTTTAGAATATCAAATCATGAACCATTAGATTTGATATGGATTGTAATATGACCTTTGCAAGAACCTAGAAAATAGGAGGCCATCGAATAATAGTGTGGGTTTTTTTTCACCACATGGGAAAATAATCAATATGTATATTTTTATAGGATATAAAATAATAGGTCACTAGTGTAAAAAAAAATTAACACGTCGGTGTCTTTCAAGTCGGTTCTATATAACCGACATGTAAAGATGGAAAAATTTATTTATCAAATTGGTTATTTTATAACCGAAGTGATAAATCATTACAATTGATTTTTTACATAGGCTATATAATAACCGACGTTATAAATCCCCGAGATTGGATCTATCAGGTCGGTTATTTTATAACAGACATGAAAGATCGAATCTGGGCGGTTATCATGTCGTTTATTATATAACCAATGAGATAAATCCAATCTCGGCAATTAATCACTTCAGTTATAAAATAACTGACATTATAAACATAAAATCATTTTTCATGATATCATCTATAAAATAACCAAAGTGATAAATCATTTAAATTATTAATCATGCCCCATATTCGGTTATTTTGTTTTCTTCGATCGAGGAACCAGTGAGTCAACTCTCTCACCTGGAAAACCTAGAATGTATTCTTCTAAGTCAGGCCCTCCAACCACATTTTTCCAACATCATTCATTATCATTATTATCTCTAGGTCCATCAGGTCAACTCACAAAACTAAAGTAAGCCTCACATGCCTCATTTTAATTTGTTATTTTTCACGATGCCCTAAACGTATGTTTAGAGATGTCATTTATATATCTTTTTTCTTCCAATCATGGTATGTGACATAGTGTTCTTTTATACAATGCTAAATTCATTTTTTTTTAAATTAAAATATTGATGTGATATCATGCAAGTTTACTATTTTTGTGTGTTTTATCATTATTCAGTGCATGTAATTTCATGTGAGTTGGGGGTGTGGGTGTCAAGGGGGTGTCCAGGGGGTGAGGGATGTCCATGATGGTGGGGGTGTCTAGGGGGTCTAGGGGTGGTGGTGTCCAGGGGTGATGAAGATATGAAAGAGGGTAGTGGTGTCTAGGGTGGTGAGGGTGGTGTCTAGGGGGGTGTGGGCATGTCCAAGGGTGTAGGGGTGTCCCTGGGTGTGGTGGTGGTGTCTAGGGGGTGACGGTTTGTCCCATGGGGTCAGGGGGTCTAGGGGGTGTGGTGTCTAGGGGGAGGGGGTGTCCACAGGGTGGGCCCATTCCATGGGGTGTGTGGTGTGGGTGGGTATGGGGGTGGGGGGCTGTCCAGGGTTTGGGGGTGTCCAAGGGGGTGTGAGGTGGTCTCCCAGGGGTTAGGAGGATTTCTAAGGGGTTAATGGTGGCCATGGGGTTGGGATGGTGTCCAGGGGGGATGTCCAAGGGGGGTAGGGGGTTCCCGGGGGTGGGGGTGTGCAAGTGGGGTAAGGTGGGGGCTGTCCAGGGGGTTTGGGGGGTTGTTCATAGGGGTGGGGGTGTCTAGGGGTGGGGGTTTTCCAAGGGTGGGGGATTTCCAGGGGGTTTTATAAGGCCCCAGCCTTAAAACTTGCTTAATCTCGAGTTATTACAAGATTAAACATTGAGGATCTTTTCGGGTTTAGAGTTTTAGAGAATTAGATCATAAAACATGCATTACATTCCATATATAAACAAAGTGGTTACATAAAGATAGTGTTCATTTTTCCCATAAACAGAAACATATTTAAAATAAAACATGGATTCATTCTTGACACTTCCTGGACACTATCATCATATCATGTACCTTTCCCTAGACATGTGAAAAACATTTCAAAAAAACATGGGATGAGCATAAAAAGCTCAGTATGGGTTATAAAAATATGGAAAGGAAACATAAGTTCATATATACGTAAGAATGAAATAATACTTTACCCATTAAACATAAGCACTTTAACATACATCATCAAATCATGAATAAATCATATAAACCTTAAGACATAAAGGTAACTTGAGGCATTCATAACATTCTTACGTAGGGAGTAACCCTCTGGGTTACGTTTGGAATACCCATCACAGTATATTCCCTAAATCTATTCAGAGAAACCTTAACGTTTCACTCCTTCACGTTACCCAATGCATTGTAGAGTTATATCGGGCTCACCCACCCTTAGTTTATCACAGAACCACCCGTCTTAATAATAATGCCCAAGAACCTCAACATAATCGTATCACATAAAACATGCATAAAGGAAACATAACATTTCCACCTTTCAATCACAAGATATCAATACACCACATTGATATAAAAACATTTTGAAAACCATTTTCAATACCAAAATAAATGAAAAGTAAAACATGGTATTTATTTTTCATTTTTTTAAAAAGGTATGGCTTGTAGAGGAAGCCGAAACTCAAATAATGGTCACGACGGCGGAGAAGTCATTGTCGCCGCATACGTACGACAAAAAAACATTCCCTTTTGTCATTTAGTAAACGCTTCATATAAAAAATATTCCTTTTGAATAAATGTAAAATTCAAAGGGTTTTATACACCGTATAAAAGAAGGTTGTGTATAAAACAAAATATGCCTCAATGAAAGGAGATTGAGACGAAGTCCCAGACCTTGGGTCCGACTTGACTCGATCGTTCTTTAATTTTTTGAATGATAAACTTGAGTTAATTTCTACTCGCTTAAGAACCTTTTTCAAGTTCATTATTCCTTTTGTATCACTTATTACCATGTCATGAACACTATGTAATTATTTAAGTTAATAACGGTCGTTTTAACGATCATTGGTACATGAGTCAAAAAAATAAACCCTTTATAATTACAAGTTGTTCATGTATCCATTATATCCATAATGGTATTCATGATTTAGATATCATATATATCATATATATCCAGTACATGCATGCATTTATAATATTATATAACATTTAGAGGTAAGAAATGAAATGCACCGTTCATGGAGACGGTAAGTCGTACGTACGCATGAACGCTACTTTCATTTCTATTTAATATTTTATAGAATGGAATCGTAATGATATAAAGGTATATTATAATTCCAGTATAATATCATATATAATATCATAACTCCATCCTTTATACATCCCACATATGGTATTTAATGAGTCAAATCACTTTGAGGGGGCGGTAGTCCGCACTTCCTTAAATGAAGATATCACGTTTACCCATAATGGAAACCATAAAGGTATGTCCAAAATGAAAAATACATAATCTTAAGGAAAACATAAACATATTATATATCCTATATAAATATAGTGACTTCTTAATGGCCACCTTTAAAGGTGTTAAAAGAATGTTGAACAATCATCGTTTCGGGAGGCATAAATTCGCCATCCACGGAAACAGTTTGTTCTTTAACCATTAGATGTAGGTGTGTGTAAGTGTAGTTCGAATCCTTCTTATAACAACATCCTAGTATATTTAAGATACTGGAGTTGTTACAAAATAAATGAATAAAAATAGTTTAGGGGGTTGGAGAAGAAAAATAAAACAAAAGGACTCAAGTGAAGACATTACCTTAAAATCGGGTAACTCCCTTTGGTTTGAGCTCAAAGGATTCCTTGGGAAGACTTATTCCCAAATAGAGGCTTCAAGGAGTAAGATAGGGAAGTGGAGAGACAAAATGGGTAGGGGTTGTCCAAGCCAAATGCTTTGGAAGTGTGGGTAAGGTGGTAGAGGTGGGGGCTTTTTATAAGAGGAGGGGAGGGGCACTCTTGGAAAGTAAGGAAATGTTACATTATTTTAGAATGAATTTCGGATATTAATGGTCCCAAATTGATTTTTTTCTACGATAAGGTGATAAGGGTTCTTAAATACACTCATCCAATATGTTTTGGACATGTGTAGGTCTTAGATTTTACATTATCTTTCCATTTTATTTAAATCCTTTATTAATGAGGTAATCGCTGCATCATCATGATGTCATATATAATTTAATAAATATAATGTCTAAAAATTATAAAAAAATATATCATGATCTACGAAATATTTTTAGCTTTCTAATGAATATTTATAGTCCAAAATATCATTTTTGTAAACAAAATTAAAAATATTTTACTTAGGTGATACATTCTTTGTCACATTTAACATTCTTTAAAAATAAAAAGATAAAAAGTCACTTTCTCACAAAAGTGATTCCATGGGGCCCCCAAGATTGGCACACGGCATAAAATGGTCGGCCATGAGACAACCCGTAGTATTAGGACACATGTTGTGGTCTTTTTGTATTATTATGATATCATTTTATTATCTTTAACTACCTGATTACTCATTAATCAAGATAATTAAAGATAATTTCCATCGTTACCATTCATAATGTCCAAAAAATAAAAGAGTCTTAATTACATAATTTGGACCTTCTGATTCCAAATATGTAATCCATTTTACCAAATTCCAAACACATAAATTTGAATAATTGGTTTAAAAATAATTCCCGTTGTCAAAACAAATAGCGGGTTTTTTTGGAACAATATCTATGAAAAGCTTGGCATTAGTTTATGACCAATTCCAAAGTGAAATTAATCCTAATGACCACCAGTGGATTAAATGGTAAACATATATTCATATTAAACTTTAAGACAACTTAAAAGGATAATCTAACCATATAATTAAATTAAATGAAAAAGCAGTTTTGATGTAAAATGCAGTATTTTTCACTATTCATTAAAAAATGAACACTGTCAGAAAAATACCAAAAATTTATCCATAGTAAATTTCAATGTCCCAATCATAATGAATATGTTTATTTTGACAAATATAGATTATATAATTTTTAAAATTTTGATTTAAAAAGGGTTTTCCATCAAAAGGCAGTAAAACAATCTTTTAAGAATATTAGTGTATTCTATGCATCAGATTGTATATATTTTCATATTAAGCCTCTAAAACACTATCTTAATAATTAATAGACATAGATAAAAATATATATTAATAATTACTTACTTGGGATGTTACATCCTTCCACCCTTTAGAAAATTGCGTCCCCACAATTTTTTACTTATCGAATAAATGGGGGGTACTTATCCCTCATTGCATTTTCAGATTCCCAGGTTGCCTCTTCCATCATGTGGTTTTCCCAAAAAACATTTACCTGATTAATCACCTTATTTCGTAGCACTTGCTCCCTATGGTCAAGAATCTGGACCAGTTGTTCCTCATAAAATAGGTTCTCTTCCAGCTGAACTACCTCTGGACTCAAAACATAAGATGGATCTGGCATATACTTTCTCAACATCGAAACGTGAAAAGCATTGTGTACCTGAGATAAACTCAGAGGTAAAGCCACCCGGTATGCAACTGATCCAACTTTCTCAAGAATTTCATATGGTCTAATGAACCTTGGACTCAGCTTTCCTTTCTTACCAAATCGCATCACACTTTTCCATGGTGAGACTTTGAGAAAAACATGATCACCTACCTCAAAAGATAAATCCATCCTCCTGTTGTCTGCATAACTCTTCTGCCTACTCTGAGTTGTTCTCATGTGTTTCTGAATCAGCTGAAATTTTTCTGTTATCTCTTCTACTAATTCTTGTCCCATAAACTTCCTTTCACCCACTTCATCTCAGAAAGATGGAGTTCGACACCGCTTCCCATATAATGCCTGAAATGGTGCCATCTGTATACTGGAATGAAAACTGTTATTATATGAAAATTCATCCAAATAAATATGTTGGTCCCAAATTCCCTGATAATCCATCGAACAAGCTCGTAGCTTATCCTCCAAGGTCTTAATTGTTCATTCTGACATCCCATCTTATTGAGGATGAAATGCTATACTAAAATTTAATTAAATACCCAACGACTTCTGAAGGCCTTTCCAAAATTTATAAGTGCACCTGGGATCACGATCAGATACACTGGAGAGGGGAACTCCATGTAACCTGACTATCTCTTTAAGATACAAACGGGAAAGTTGATCTTGGGAAAAAGTATCTTGTATAGCAAGGAAATGAGCTGATTTAGTCAAGCGATCAACAATAACCCAGATTACATTATTACCTCGAGATGTTCTTGGTAATCCCACAACAAAGTCCATGGATATGTTTTCCCATTTCCACGCTGGCACTGGTAAAGGCTGAAGCATCCCTTTCGGTAACTACCGCTCTTCTTTAACCCGCTGACAAGTCAAACACTTCACAGTAAAATCAGCAATATCCCTTTTCATTCCATCCCACCAGTAATACTCCCGCAGATCTCTGTACATCTTAGTACTGCCAGGATGAACTGAAAACGGGGAACTATGAGCTTCACATAACAACTCTCTCTTCAACTGTGAATCACAAGGCACACACAATCTATTCACAAATCTCAAAACTCAATCATTATCAAGGTTGAATTAAGGCAACTTACCTTTCTGAACCAGCTCTACCTTTTTCTGCAACTCACTGTCTCACTTCTGTGCTTGCTTGATTCTATCTGATAGAGATGATCTCACTAATACCTGAAACAAAACCGAAGAACTTCCTGCACCAACAACTTCTATGCCAAAGTTCATCAAATCCTTAACCAAAGGATCATGTTCCAAACGCAACATTGCTAATGAAGCATTAATTTTTCGACTCAAAGCATCATCCACTTTATTTTCTTTTCCCGGATGGTAATGAATTGTACAATCATAATCCTTGATTAATTCCAGCCATCTCCTCTGTCTCATGTTTAACTCTTTCTGAGTGAATATATACTTTAAACTTTTGTGATCAGTATATATTTCACACTTTACTCCGTACAAATGATTCCTCCAAATTTTTAAAGCGAAAACAAGAGCAGATAATTCCAAATCATGTGTAGGGTAATTTACCTCATGAGTTTTCAACTGTCGTGAAGCAGAAGGAATTACCTGATCATTTTGTATTAGGACGCAACTATGTCCTTTCAATGAAGCATCACTCTAGATATCAAACTCACCATTCCTGGAAGGTAGTTCCAAAACTGAATCATTCACCAATCTTCTTTTAAATTCCTGAAAACAATCATCACATTCTTTTGTCCAGTTAATCTTAACACCCTTCCGAGTTATCTTAGTCATTGGACTAGATAACTGTGAAAAATTTATAACAAACCTTCGGTAATAGCCTGCCAAACCAAGGAATCTACGAATCTCAGTTACATTTGTGGGTCTTGGCCAGTCTTCCACAACTTTTGTTTTTTCAGGATCAACAGTTATCCCATCCTTAGAAACAATGTGACCAAGGAAAGAAATTTGTTGCAACCAAAACTCACACATGTTGAATTTTCCATACAGTTTCTTTTCTTTTAAGGTTTTCAAGATAACCCTTAAATGTCTTTCATGCTCCTCTTTACTTTTAGAAAACACCAAAATATCATCAATGAAAACCACCACAAACTTATCCAAGAACTCATGGAAAATTCTATTCATTAAGTCCATGAATACAGCAGGTGCATTGGTTAGCCCAAAAGGCATTACTACAAATTCATAATGGCCATATCTTGTACAGAACGCGGTCTTCATAACATTTTCTTCCTTTACCTTCAACTGATGGTACCCCGATCTCAAGTCAATCATTGAAAAATACTGAGCTCCCTGGAGCAGATCAAACAAATCATCGATATGAGGCAAAAGATATTTGTTCTTAACAGTGATGTTATTCAAGGCTCTATAATCAATGAAAAGACTCATTGAACAATCTTTATTTTTAACAAATAAAACAGGAGCACCCCATGGTGATGTTCTAGGTCGAATGAAACCTTTCTCTAATAAATCTTGCAATTGCTCCTTCAACTCTAAAAGTTCAATTTGAGCCATTCGATAAGGGTGTTTTGAAATTGGCTTAGCATCAGGAACTAATTTAACAGTAAACTCAACTTCCCGGTCTGGTATTATTCTAGGCAATTCATTAGGAAAAACATCAGGATACTCGTTTACCACTGGCACATCATTAATCTGAATAGTTCCTTTGTTTTCAACGATATGTGCAAGGTAACATTCATTTCCATCTTTTACAAGTTTCTTGGCCTCTTGATAAGTTATTAACAGTAAGGGTTCATTCTTGTACACAAACTGAAAGTCTTTCTGAAAAGAAACTTCTTTAGCTCTACAGTCAATCTTATCAAGGTAAATAGAGAGCCAATCCATACCCAGGATAACACCAAACTCTACTAGAGGTAGAACAATAAGGTTTGCAAGTAGGTTCTTTCCACAGATGAGGATAGGAAGATTCTTATAAATTCTTTTTGCCTCAACATTTCCCCCAGGTGTTTTTACCATAAGTTCAGGAGTCATTTCTTGAGATGGTATTCCCATTTTAATAGAAAAGTTTTCAGAGATGAAAGAATGTGTAGACCCTGAATCAAACAACACACTGGCATAATCTGAAAAAACAAACAAAGTGCCAGATACAACTTCATTTGATGGCCTGACATCTGCTGAAGTAGTTACAAAGGATTTCACCACCCCTTTTCTGCTTATAGTCTAACTGCTTCCCTTCACTCAAGCTCTTTGTCGGACACTCGTTTGCATAGTGACCCATCTCATTGCACTTAAAACATTTCACTAACTATCAATCAAATTTGGTCTTACCTTCACCTCGATCTTTTTCAGTACAATCATGAGCCTTATGTCCCATCTTACCACATCAGTATCACTTTCCAGAATTCAGAAGACATTCCCCAGAATGCATTTTACCACATTTATCACAAACTAGAAACTTAGATTTCTTACCATCAGACTTTTTTGAAGAATTCTTCCCTTTCTCCTGCCACCTCGGTCTCTTCTTCTGTTGGTTGTTATAGAACACTTGATCATCGACAAACTCCATTTCCACCTTCTCAGCACATCGAACAAGATTTTCATAACTTTTAAACTCACGAGAAGCTAATTCCCTTCAATATTTTGGCTTTAATCCTGAGTAAAAATGATTGATTTTACTATCAAGGTCTAGGATAAAATTTGGATCATACCTTTCCAATCGAGTGAACCTTTCTTCATAGGTAGCCACTGAGTCTTCCTCTGGCCTCAATTCCAAGAATTGCTTTTCCATCCTAAGTCAAACAGCCTTAGGAAAATACTTCTCAAGAAACATACCTTTGAATTCATCCCGGTCAAGAGTATCAATCTCATCGGCGTCCCTGATATTTTTAACCATCTACCACCACTGATCGGCTTCACCCTACAAACGGTAAATAACAAGACTAACCTTTTGATTGTATAAACACCCCATGACATCGAAAATTTTCTCCAGTTATTTAATCCACCCTTCAGCTAACACAGGGTCATATGATCCTCTGAATGATGGGGGATGTTGCCTCATGAAATGTTCCACCACTGACATGTTCCTCTGCGGTTGATCTAGCTGATCTCATGCATGGATACCACCACCATTTATCGCTTGAGTCAACTATGCCATTACTGCAACAAACTATTCAGTTCCAATTCCGACCATCTCAGGATGCTGATTCGGAAGTTTATTTCCTTTTGTATGCCTTCCAAGCATTGCTTCCATGTTTCCTCTGTGGAAAACCATTCTGAACAAACATGTCTTAGATGAAGCAACATGGTAATCTTCAAATGCTATATCACTTCAATTTGACCATAAAAAAATATTTTTGGATAATCATTTAATAGAATTATAACTCCTAAAGTTATCTAAACCGACCTCTGATACCAACTATAAGGCCCCAGCCTTAAAACTTACATAATCTTGAGTTATTACAAGATTACACATTGATGATCTTTTCGGCTTTAGAGTTTTAGAGAATTAGATCATAAAACATTCATTACATTCCACATATAAACAAAGTGGTTACATAAAGATATTATTCATTTTCCCCATCAATGGAATCATATTTAAAATAAAACATGGATTCATTCTTGATACTTCCTGGACACTGTCATCATGTCATGTACCTTTCCCTTGACCTGTTAAAAACATTTCAAAAAAACTTGGGATGAGCATAAAAAGCTCAGTATGGGTTATAAAAATATGGAAAGGAAACATAAGTTAATATATACATAAGAATGAAATCATACTTTACCCATAAAACATAAGAACTTTAACATACCTCATCATATCATGAATAAATCATAGAAACCATAAGTCATAAAGGTAACTTGAGGCATTCATAACATTATTACGTAGGGAGTAACCCTCTTGGTTACGTTTGGAATACCCATCACAGTATATTCTCTAAATCTCTTCGGAGAAACCTTAACGTTTCACTCCGTTGCGTTACCCAATGCATTGGAGAGCTATATCGGGCTCACCCGCCCTTAGTTTATCATGGAACCACCCGTCTTCATAATAATTCCCAAGAACCTCAACATAATCATATCACATAAAACATGCATAAAGGAAACATAACATTTCCACCTTTCAATCACAAGATATCAATACAACACATTGATATATAAAAATTATGAAAACCATTTCCAATACCAAAATAAAAGAAAATTAAAACATGGTATTTTTTTTAAAAAAGGTATGGCTTGTAGAGGAAGCAGAAACTCAAATAATGGTCACGGCGGCGGAGAAGTAGTTGTCGCCGCTTACGTACGACAAAAAAACATTCCCTTTTGTCGTTTAGTAAACGCTTCATATAAAAACGATTCCTTTTTAATAAATGTAAAAGTCAAAGGGGTTTATACACCGTATAAAAGAAGGTTGTGTATATAACAAAATATGCCTCAATGAAAGGAGATTGAGACGAAGTCCCATACCCCGGGTCTGACATGACTCGATAGTTCTTTAATGTCCTGAATAATAAACTTGAGTTAATTTCTACTTGCTTAAGAACCTTTTTCAAGTTCATTATTACTTTTATATCACTTATTACCATGTCATGAACACTATGTAATTATTTAAGTTAATAACGGTCGTTTTAACGATCATTGGTACTTGAGTCAAAAAAATAAACCCTTTATAATTACAAGTTGTTCATCTATCCATTATATCCATAATGCTATTCATGATGTAGATATCATATATATCATATATATCCAGTACATTCATGCATTTATAATATTATATAACATTTAGAGGTAAGAAATGAAATGCACTGTTTATGGAGACGGTAAGTCGTACGTACGCATGAACGCTAATTTCATTTCTATTTCGTATTTTATAGAATGGAATCATAATGATATAAAGGTATATTATAATTCCAGTATAATATCATATATAATATCATAACTCCATACTTTATACATACCACATATGGTATTTAACGAATCAAACCACTTTGAGGGGGCGGTTGTCCGCACTTCCTTAAATGAAGATATCACGTTTACCCATAATGGAATCCATAAGGGTATGCCCAAAATGAAAAATACTGAATATTAAGGAAAACATAAACATATTATATATCCTATATAAATATAGTGACATCTTAATGGCCACCTTTGAAGGTGTTAAAATAATGTTGAACAATCATCGTTTCGGGAGGCATAAATTCGCCATCCACGGAAACAGTGTGTTCTTTAACCATTAGATGTAGGTGTGTGTAAGTGTATTTTGAATCCTTATTATACAAAAATCCTAGTATATTGAAGATACTGGAGTTTTTACAAATTAAATGAATAAAAAGTGTTTAGGGGGTTAGAGAAGCAAAATAAAACAAAAGGACTCAAGTGAAG
This sequence comes from Viscum album, assembly GCA_963277665.1. Lineage (NCBI taxonomy): Eukaryota > Viridiplantae > Streptophyta > Magnoliopsida > Santalales > Viscaceae > Viscum > Viscum album. The sequence goes on from OY728159.1 coordinate 1,227,407,992, forward strand.
ACATTACCTTAAAATCGGGTTACTCCCTTTGGTTTGAGCTCAAAGGCTTCCTTGGGAAGACTTCTTCCCAAATTGAGGCTTCAAGGAGTAAGATAGGGAATTGGAGAGACAAAATGGGCTGGGGTTGGCCGAGCCAAAGGCATTGGAAGTGTGGGTAAGGTGGTAGAGGTGGGGGCCTTTTATAAGAGAAGAGGAGGGGCACTCTTGGAAAGTAAGGAAATGTTACATTATTTTAGAATGAATTTCGGATATTAATGGTCCCACATTGATGTGTTTCGAGTATATGGTGATAAGGATTTGAAATACACTCATACAATAGGTTTTGGACGTGTTTAGTTCTTAGATTTTACATTATCTTTCCATTTTATTTAAATCCTTTATTAATGAGGTAATCCCTACATCATCATGATGTCATAAATAATATAATAAATTTAATGTCTAAAAATTATAAAAAAATATCATGATTTAGGAAATAGTTTTAACTTTCTAATGAATATTTATAGTCCAAATGATCATTTATATAGACAAAATTAAAAATATTTTACTTAGGTGATACATTCTTTGTCACATTTAACATTCTTTAAAAATAAAAAGATAAAAAGTCACTTTCTCACAAAAATGATTCCATGGGGCCCCCATGTTTGGCACAAGGCATCCCATTGTCTGCCATGAGACAACCAGTAGACTTAAGACACATGTTGTGGTCTTTTTGTATTATTATGATATCATTTTATTATCTATAACTACCTGATTACTCATTAATCAAGATAATTAAAGATAATTACCATCGTTACTATTCATAATGTCAAAAAATAAAAGAGTCTTAATTACATAATTTGGACCTTCTTATTCCCAATATTTACTCCATTTTACCAAATTCCAAACACATAAATTGCAATAATTGATTTAAAAATAATTCCCGATGTCAAAACAGATAGCGGGTTTTTTTGAAACAATATCTATGAAAAGTTTGGCATTAGTTTATGACCAATTCCAATGTGAAATTAATCCTAATGACCACCATTGGATTAAATGGTAAAAATATATTCAGATTACACTTTAAGACCACTTAAAAGGATAATCTAACCATATAATTAAATTAAATGAAAAAGCAGTTTTGATGTAAAATGTAGTATTTTTTACTATTCATTAAAAAATGAACATTGTCAGAAAAATACCAAAAATTTATCCAATGTAAATTTAAATGTCCCAATCATAATGAATATTTTTATTTTGACAAATATAGATTATAAAATTGTCAAAATTTTTATTGAAAAAGGGTTTTCCATCAAAAGGAAGTAAAACAATCTTTTAAGAATATTAGTGTATTCCATGCATAAGATTGTATTTATTTTAATTTTAAGCCTCTAAAACAATATCTTAATCATTAATAGACATAGATAACAATTTCTATTATTAATTACTTACTTGGAATGTTACAGGCTTGGGTTGTCCAATGGGGTGTGGTTGTCCAGCTGGTGTCCAAGGGGGTGGGGGTGGTATCCTGGGGGGTGAGATGGTTGGCCAAGCGGGTGGGGGTGTCCAAGGTGGTGGGTTTGGCCATTGAGGTGGGGACAGTCTATGGGGGTGGGGGTGTATCAGGGGGGTGGCTTCCATGGTGGTGGGGTTTCCATGGGTGTACAAGAGGGTGGAGGTTTCTAGGGGTGGGGGGGGCTGTCCAAGATGGAAGGGGTGTTTAGGGGGTGGGCATGGTGTCCAGGGGGTGAGGGGGCTTTCAAAGGGGGTATGGGGGTGTCCGGGGGGGGGGGGGGGTTGGAAATACCCCTCACCTTAGGACACCACCCCACCACCTTAGACAACCCCTACCCCTTGGACAACCCACTGACCCCCTTGACACCACCCCCAACCCCTTGGACACCCCCACCCCCTTGGAGACCCCCACCACCTTGGGCACCCCCATAGACACCACTCCCACCCCTTGGACACCCCTAACACTTTGGAAAACCCCCTCACCACCCCTAAACACCTCCCCAACCCCCCGTGGACACCCCCACCCCATTGGAAAAACCCTCATATCCCGACCTATCCTCCGAGGACCATGTAGTGACTACCCCAAGCCATCCTTCCATCGGTCAGGGGCTCATGACTAGCACCGAAAAGGCATATCCCTAAAACTGGAAGGAATTTCCTTTTAACCTATTCAGACACACAGTCCAAGAACACAAAAAGAAGCAAACACAAAGTAAAATGTTTTAATAAAAGTATTCTGAATGTAATGGGTGCTGAAATTAAAAGGGTATGGGATAAAATACAAACCGAAAAACATAGAAGTATAAGTGATAAAGTACAAAACAGATCCTGGATCATCCACTGAGGATCCTACCAGATAGGTATGTACAAATCACAAATATTAGTCCCTGCATCACGTCACAATAGATGGTCCACCGCTAAGTCCATCCAATCCTTGCTCCCTCAGCCTCGGTCTATGCTTGTCATTGTCTGCACAAGACAGAAGAAGGTGTTGGCATATCCCATGAAGGGGTGGGTATAACGATACTCAGTAGGGACCTCAAGACCCATGTAGGTCTCCCAGAGTTCAAAAAATGATATACCACAAAGCAGGACCTCAATATAAAAGCATGAGGCAATAGATATCAACACTACTTAGGTATATGCCTATATATATACCTTTGTTTTCTAGATATACACATCTCATACATGAGGGAAGAAAAACACATATATAACACCAAGACGGTAGAAATTCCACACAGGTAAAAACACTGAGATAGAAGTACCACACAGGTAACACCACAAAGACAACACCACAAAGGTAGAATTACAACATAGGTAACACCACTGAGATAGAAGTACCACACTGGTAACACCACAAAGACATCACCACAAAGGTGGAAGTACTACACAGGTAATACCGTTGCGAAAGAAGTACCCCATAGGTAACACCACCAAGACAACACCACAAATGTAGAAGTATCACACATGTAGAAGACTCATCTCACAATCAGGTAAAACTTAAGTACAAAACTACATATGGTTAGTCATAAGCTAGGTCATCTTATTCTATTAAGAAGCACTGTTGAGGACCCACATAGGATAGATAGGTAATAACCCCCGCTGAGCCACACATGATTGGTATGTGATGATCCACACATGATTAGTATGTGCTGACCCACATAGGATTGCTGAGCACTGACTCACACAAGATATGATATGTACTACCCCTCCTGACCCACACAACATCTAACCCACACATGATCTGTATGTACTAACACACATAGAATCGTTGAGCACTGACCCACATTAGATCTGATAGTATCTGACCCACATAAGATCTATTGATGCTGATCCACAGATGAACAATGTTCTTTCCTCACGTTACAGCCTGGCATAGGATTCCTCGTACCTTGTGCACTCGAGTTCTGTAGAACCATTGGTATAAGGCTTTTGCAACGTCCATCATGCCTTGGGATTGTGAAACCGTTGGGATATTCTATCCCAATGGTTTTAGGGGAAATAACATTGGTTTAAAATCATTGGGATATGTGTAATTTTTAGTACGAAATGTATACATATTTTAGTAATTATACTTCATTATCATTGTTTACGAAAGGGTGAATTTGGTATCCTGTTGGCCCAGAATGTATTATTTTTGTACCACTAGATTACTGGAACATAGATGAATTTAAAAATATTATATAAAAATATATTTTTATTTTAAAATAATTTTCGTTCATATCTTTTTCAAATACACATATATTTGTTTTATATATCAAAAATGTCAAGCATTAAAATTATTATATTTTTCATATAAATAAAAAACTGGAATATATTAATAAGATGTATAATATTGAAATTTGAAATAAGTAATAATGAGTCAATGTTGGATTACAACACATCGAATTATTAATGAATATGGGGAAGGGGTTGATGCATTTTTTGGAATTTTCTAAATTAAATGTTCAAAGCATCAACATTTTTTCTGTCAATTCCTAAAATGATTGAATATGAATAAGTTGACATGTAGAGAGATCAAAGAACATTTAATTTTTCATGTTCTTAATCTGAGTTACAACCCTTGGATTTGGTAGGGTGAAACAAGATATAATGTCAGATCCACTAATGATGACGATTTTCAAGATGGTTTCTTCAAGGGAATTGATGAAATGATTCATGATATTGTAGCAGAACAAATTGAGATAGAACCGACAGTTGTGCGTCTATATGGTGATGCGAAAAAACCATTGTATACTAGTTGTCAGTAATTTACAGTTTTTTCTGTCATGTTATGATTGATTAACCTAAAGGAAAAACATGGATGGATTGACATAAGTTTTACAGAGCAACTACAATTGTTGAAATGCATTATTCCCGAAGACAATGAGCTTCCAAATTCACATTATAAGGATAAGAAAATATTATGCTAGATGGGATTGGGATACAAGAAAATACATACATGTCCAAATGACTATATGATATATAAGAAGGAATATGAATTTCTGTCAGAGTTTATTAATATGGGAAATCATGGTATAAGTTGAAAGAAAAATCATAGGATGATGTAGATATGTCGGAGATCCATGTTGAGTTGTTTTGGTATCATCCTATAATTTCTCATTTTGAAACATGTTTTTGCTAATTCACATGGTGAAAAAAAGTTTAAAATGGCATGATGATGAGTGGATATGTGAGGGGAAAATATTTCATCCTGCTAATTTTCCACAAATAAAGAACATTGATGAACAATATCTTGCATTTGTAAATGAAATTAGAAATCTCATAATTGTGTTGTGCACAGATGAAATGAATCCAGGGGTTTGGGGGTGGGTGGTGGGGCTCTCCATGGATGGTGGGGGTGGTGTCTAGGGATTGGGAGGGTGTCCAATGGTGTCGGGAGTGGGAGGGTGTCTAGGGGGTGTCCATTGAGGTGGGGTGTTGTTTAGGGGGTGGGGAGTTGTCCAAGGGTGTGGGGGCATGTCCAAGGGGTAGGGGTGTCCAGGGGGTGGGGGTTGTCCATGGGGGTGGGGTGGTGTCTAGGGGGTGGGAGGGTGTCCAAGGGGGTTGGTGTCGAGGGTTTCCATGTGTGGGATTGTCCAGTGGGGCGGGGGTTGTCTAGAAGGTGGGGGTGGGAGGATGTCTAGAGGGTGGGAGACTATCTAGGGGAGTGGGGGTGTTTGGGGGTGTCTAAGGGTGGAGGTTGTCCAGGGGGTTGGAGGGTGTCTATGGGGTGGGGGATATCAGGGGGGTGTCTAGTGGTGTGTTTTCCAGGGGGTGGGGGTGTTGAATGAGGTGAACAAGTGTCTAGTGTGGTGTGGTGGTGTCTAGGGGGTGGGAATGTGTCCACGGGTGGGGCTGTCTAGTGGGATGGGGGTGGTGTCTAGGGGTGGGTGGGATGTTCAGGGGTGGGAAGGAGGTCCATGAGGTGGGGGTAGACTTGGGGGTGGGAGAGAGTCTGGGTGGGTGGGGAGGGTGGGTGTCTAGGCGGTGGGAGGGTGTCTAGGAGGTGGGGGGGCTTTCCAGTGGGGTGGGGTGTCCATGGGGTGGTGGTGTCCAGGGGATGGGGTTGTCCAGCGGGTGGGAGGATGCCGATGGGGGTGGGGGCCTGTCCAGGGGGGTGGGCTAATCTATGGGGTGAGAGGGTGTCCAGCGGTGGGGGATGTCTAGGGTGTGGGAGGGTGTCAAAGGGGGTGGGCATCTATCCAGAGGGTGGTGTGGGGTGGGGGGATGATGTCCATTTTGGTGGGGTGGTGTTTGGGGGTGGGGGTGTTTAGGGGATGGAAGGGAGGTCCAGAGGGTGGGGATATATAGGGGGTGGGAGGGTGACTAAGGGGTGGGGGTGTCCAGGGTGTGGGAGGGTGTCCAGAAGTGTGGGGATGTCCAGGGGGTAGGGGTTATCCTGGGGGTCGGGGGCATCCTGGGGGGTGGGGCAGTGTCTATGGTGTGGGTGTGTCCAGGGGGTGGGAGTATCCATGGGGTGGGAGGATGTATAGGGCTTAGGGCCTATCTTGGGGGTTGGGGTTGTCAATGCAGTGGGAGGGATTCCAGTGGGTTGGGGGTGTCTGGGGGGGGGACGGTGTATAGTTGGGGTGGGTGGTGTTTTCCAGGAGTGTGGGGGTTGTATAGGGTGATGGGGGATGTTCAGGGGTGGGGGTGTCTGGGGGGGGGACGGGGTATAGTTGGGGTGGGTGGTGTCTATGGAGGTGGGAGGGTGTCCCCGGGGTCGGGGGGCTGTCCAATGGGTGGGGGAGGGATTCTATGGGGTGGGAGGGTGTCCAATGGGTGGGGGTGTCTAGGGGTGGGAGGGTTTCTAGGTGGTGGCAGCTATCGAGAGGGTGGGGGATATCCTGGGGTGGGGCTATCGAGGAGGGTGGGGGTGTCCAGGGGGTGGGTGTCCTTGGTGTTGTTTACTGTTGTGGGGTGGTGTACAGTGGGTTGGAGGGTGTCTGGGGGGAGGGGGGTTGTAGGTGGTTGGAGGGTTTCCAGGGTTATGGGGTGTCCAGGGTGTGGGGGATGTCTGTGGTGGGTGTCCATGGGTGAGTGGGGGGGGGGGGTGGTAGGGTGTTCTGTGGGGATGGAGTTGGGGGGTTGTCCATGGGTGTATGGGATGACCAATGGGTTTTAGGTTTTTTTTAATATTTAAATTTTATATTTTTAATGTTATGTATTCGAATGTTTAATTTTTCATTGGTTCTTTATCTTTTAGTCTAGTTCTGATGATTTTCTAGTATGTTTTCTGGTATGGTTTTGGTCTATTTTCTTCTTGTTTCCGATCTCATTTTGACGAGTATAATAATGTTTGAAAAGTTTAATTAAATTTTTTTTATTTACATCAGTTATAAAATAATCGACGTAGTAAATGCATTGGAATGTTTTTTTTTCATCGGTTATATAATAACCAACATAGTATATAAGTTTTCACATCGGTTAAACAATAATATACTTGAATAACACAACGCGGACAAGTTTTTACGTCTGTTATTTTATACCGTACATAATCAATGAATCGCAACGGTGTTTCCTTGGTTATTTAATAACTAACATAGTATATATTTTTTCACATCTGTTTAATAATAACCGATGTGAAAACCCGCTTCACAGACAGGTTTATCACATCAGTTATAAAAATAACCGAAATTATAAACTTGTGTTTCACGACGGTTTTTTTAACAACAAACGCTAAAAATGATTCGTAGGCACATTATATTATGTCAGTTATTACATAACCAATGTAATAAAAGATATACCATGTCGGTTATTTTATAACCAACGTAATAAATCTTGTCTCCGAAGCATTTTCCACATCAGTTTTTTTCAGAACCGATGTGATATTTTTTCATATTTATGTTTTTTACCTTTGTTTTAAAATAAATGATGTAAATATATATATATATATATATATATATAAGGTCTCTTGTAATATCTTCACCCAAAAAACAACATAAAAAATAAAAAATAATTGACGTTAAAAATGTTTTCTACACTAGTGGATATAGAAAACATAATACATAACTGTTGTTAACATGAAAAAACTAAGGAATGGTATAATGTTATATAAATGTAATAATGTTTAAAATATTGAATGATGAAAAAAATAATATGTATATATAAATAAATGAATAATTATCAGGGCTTCCAAAGTCTATCCTCGTGTAATAGCATCTCCATGCTCCATTTCATAGTCATCCACTTGATGGACCCATCCCTTCATTGGGTATTTAGTAATCAAATTTACAAGAAAAATGAAATTCCCTAGCATTGTGTTATTACAAGAGTCAATATGAGACAAACAATGAATCATTTATGATGTGTTATCTATAATAAAAGGTTTATTCCTTGAATATAATGAAATCACAATTAGAATAATATCCGGATCTCTAATTCTGATAGGTCATACACTAACAAATACACCACCAACTATTAACAATAATTGCATTGAAACTTGGAAAAAATAATTTCCACAAATTGTCACAAAATTATTATTATCCAGTAACAATGTATTCATAAATCCACTTAGAATCCAAAAGGCATAAATTTTTCTTTCTATGCAGAATCCCCAAGGTTTCTATTTAAAAAAATACTCACAATTTAAAATGAATTAAGTCCATGGCTACCTGCAATCAACAAGGCAATGATTATCATGATGAATTTTAGTGTCCTTATAGAATCATGTCACGTCCATCCCAAAATGCTATCATGCTACAATATCATCATCCTTACAATTAAATCACACCACCATGTAAGGGATACCACAAAATCAAACTTACCAACAACAAGTACTAATAAAAAATACTATAAAATAAATATGATAAAAAATATGGAATAAAATTATTCAAAAAATATATTGAAATCATGAAAAAAAATTGGGTCATATAACAACATGTGAATTAACGTCTTCATGGTAAAATATTTCAGTGAAATTCACATGTAAATAAAATTATAACAACTGTAATGGGATAAATACACAACCACATGTGATCTCAAGTCATAGAATGTTATGAATTATTTCAGAAAATATAATATAACAAATAAGAATGTATAAAAAATTTCATAAAAGGTATGGTTCTTTGAACCTCACATTTATCAATTCCAACATCATTTTTTGGTGAAGGGGTCCTCAACAAATACTAATCAGTATAAATAATAAGACAATATAACAATCCAATGACTCATAGATATTATTCTAAACAAACATTTCATGGGTTTTGCGTATGATATGAATGGAAAATCCAAATGGTACAACTTATTCATACATGAGGTTTATTTACTACAACAGAATACACCATTTTCGGTTTGAATAATGAGAAATACCTTTTAAAAAACAATGGAACAAGGATATCTTGTAATCTAGAATGATGCATGGTTTAAAAAACACAATAAAAAATAACGGTTTTTATGAAAAACCAATATGGTGTAGTGACAGTTACAAAAAACATATAAGTGCATTTCATGAAAAGACCATTGCAAAGGAAAAATAATCATCTCGTTAGAATTAACATCGATGATACTCAACATGGCATTTCACTTCAAGAGGAACTAAAAAAGTTTTCAATGATGGATAGAGGAAGACTATGGTTTTATACTATCTGATATATGAAATTATATGATTTGAGTAAAAGAGTTATAGAATGCAATCATACAAAAGTCATTCAGTAATATAGAATTGAAGAAAATTGTTGAAAGTAAAATATATTATCAGGGGTTTATTCTACATGGATAACACCCATTCAATCCTATCAAATTTGATATCTATAATTTGTAAATTATGGAATAAAATTAATAACAAAAAAAAACAAAAACTAATTAAGAAAATATAATAACATTAATGATGGGATTATATGGGTCTAAATTATATTTAGAAACATGATATATAGTGTTGCCTAATATATCAGAAGTTATCCTTCCAAATCATCCCCCCATGGAGAAGGACATGACACAATCACAACTTTTTAGCATGTCCACATATAATCTACATCCCATATGGTGTATCCTTAAAACCAAATCACACATACATTTTAGCCACAATTACCACAACGTGTGTTTAAATGCCTTGAAAAGAAAGAAATCCAAACCAATATAAGGAATTATTATGCACCTCAAGGCCTATAAGCCTCTACCCAAACATTGAAAACACCTAATATAATTTCGAGAAATCATGAAAAAAATTATACATATGTAAAAAATTATTTCATGGTTTTTTATATAATTTTTAAATTAAAAAAATAGAAAAGTGTTATAGGCATCGATGGTATGTAGTTTGAATTGATCAATACAAAGAGTTGATAAAAGTAACAATCCATTGTGGACTTTTGATTTTTTTATTGATTTCCTAATGGTAGGAAGTCAATTCAATCATGTTAGTTTTTGAGGAATTTCGTGGAATGATTGTAATGAGTGTGAGTTTATAGTGTATATAAAAAAACATTATTAGCACATTCTATGTGCATAATATGTTCAATGAGACCATTAATATGATATTACTTTCTTGTTCTTTTAAATTTCATTAATTAATTTTATAAAATTTATCATATTGGGTAAAAATAAGTTGTAATGAATTATTACCTTCCTCGATATGAATTTTATGTGGTTTTTCGAAATCAAATGTATATTATATTTGGTTTTTAGGCTAATAGGTGGACCTGACTGATATATCCAAATATAGTGGGGAAATGTGGATGACATATCTTATCGATGTTTGAATTTCATATAATAGTTATCATATTATAAAATGTATATTCTATTTCTATTTCATGGGGTATGTTGTGTCCCAACAGGGATTAGCTATGGATCCATCGATGATAGAAGCAGTTGTGTCTTGGCCATCCCCCAAGACAGTTTCAAAGGTGCGAAGTTTCCTTGGAATCACAGGATTCTACAGGAGGTTCATAGCCAATTTCCACCGAGTTGCGACTCCTCTGACAGCTTTGACAAGGAAGGATCAAGCGTTCATATGGACTGATCAGTGTTAGGCAGCATTCAAGTATCTAAAGGGGAAGTTAGTTAGTGATCCAGATCTTTGTCTTCCAGCTGAGGGAGTTCAGTTTAATGTTTTCTGCGATGTGTCACGTATGGGGTTAGGCTGTGTTCTCATGCAACATAGGTTAGTTGTTTCTTATGGGTATTGGCAGTTGCGTCCACATGAATGCAACTATGCCACCCATGATCTTGAGTTGGCATCTGTGGTGTTCTCTATGAAGTTTTGGAGACATTACCTCATTGGTGAGCAGTTTTTGGTTTTCACCGATCATAATTGTTTGAGGTATGATTTATCTCATCGTGACATGAACTTACAACAACGTTGGTGGTTGGAGTTCTTACAGGAATACGACATCGAAATATCATATAGCCCTAGAAAAGGGAATGTTGTAGCTGATGTGCTGAGTCGAAAGTCACACAGTGATGCTGTGCGTGAATCCAGTGATTTCTAGAGAGTAATGGAAGAGTTTTCAGCATTACATCCTGATATGGGAGAAGTTGGGGGTAGATGTTGTCTTTTTCAGATGATGGTACAAGGATCCCTAATTCAGAATGTGGAAGAGTCCTAGTTGGGAGATCTTTGAGGTGGTGTTCTAGAGAGACCGGGTTGTTTATAGCGAGGCCCCTGATGGTTCGTTGGAGGATTACCAACATCAAGTGTTGTATCATGGAATGATTTTTGTAAAGACCCATAAAATTCAAGGAAATTTTTTTTTCTTAATTTTCTTGGGAATTTTACAAGAACGCAATTTCTGACGGCACCTGATTCCGAGGCCCGGTTTGCCCGGAATCATTTTCTGAAGTTTGGCTCGGGTACGTTCAGTGAACGAACGAGCGGGTTTTTCTATCTTTTGAATCGGTGCTCAGAATTGAATTATGAGGGCACCGATGGAATCGCAACACCGATATTTTCTTAGAAATGCCATTTCCGGAGTTGCATTTGCATAGGTGTGGTTTTTAGTTTTTGGGGTTAAGTTAAGGAATAAAATAAAGTGGTGCGACAACTTTATTTTATTTCACTTTAGCCACTTAAAGCCACTTAAGCGTAGTTGAACCGGATATGGTGGAACCCAAAATATCCTACCCACTTGGTAGGATATTTGTGAGGTGGGGCCCACACGAGCCCCACCGTTTCTTTTTCTCTAAGTAATGCACCCGCGAAAACCCCTTTAAAATGAAAGTCAACCGGTGCGTTTTCTTAAATTCTTAACGCCCCTATTAATTAGGCAGTTAAGTCATTACCATTAATTCATCTAATTAATGGTTTGTTTCTTAACTTTGTTTTTCGTTTTTTGGGATAAGAATAAAATAAGACCAACACATGTGGGTGGCTTGTTGAAAGGATTTGGAGAAACTCTAAGTTCTTTATCCTCCTTCACGAAGAACGCGAAGAACGCGAAGAACGCCGAACCCCCGGAGATCGACGACGCGACGCCGTGTTCCGCGACGCCAACGATTCTCCTTCCGCGACGTTCTTCCGTGATGATCCTTCCCCGCGACAATCTTCGATCATCAATCGATTGAGGTAGGGGATTGTGGTTCTTTTAATTTCCTTTGTGGATTTTATCCTCAACATGGGTTTAATTGGTACAATTAAATCTGTGTGTTTTCTTTAACCCTCGAAGATCGTCGACGCGATGTCGTGTAATGTGACGACGCGATGCCCCTTCCGCGACACGACGATCCCCTTCTTCCACGTTGGTCAATTCCTCGAAGAACTCACGTTCGACGAATAAGACGAGGTAGGGGTTGATTCTTTTAAATCATTGTGATTTATACCTGCGGCATATGATTAAAATTGTTGTGAGACTTTTAAAACCGCTAACGTGGTGGGTGAGGACCAACGAACAAGTCCAAACCCACCTCTCTTCTCGTTCTTGGTGTGCGGAATGGCGGACGACATCAAAACAAGCCGCACGGGCGAAGTGAGGTCCTCACAATGAAGGACGGACGCTGGAAGGGCCTTTGGAGAAGACGACGTGAAATTCCGACCACCGGAACTCGTCCGGTGGTCCGCAGAGTAGCCCGCCGGAGGCAGGAGGCGGCGGCGCCCGGCGCGCCGCCGGAAGGAACTGCCACGGCTGAAGTCGCGGCGGCAGCACGTGGTCCCGCGACTGTGCGGGACCGGAGGAGGACGGGACGCGGCAGCTCGACCGCATCTACTGGAAAGGGCGGCACCACGCGGGTCCGCGGTTCTCTCACACGGGGACATCACGTCCCCCGCTCCGCTCGGTCGTAACCAGCCGAGCCGACCCGCCTGGCGGTTGGGCCACGCCTGCACCGGCCAGGCCGGGTCGCGCCCAGGCCGGGCCGGGCCGAGCCGCCCGGTTCGGACCCGGACCCGGGTCGGGTTGAACCGGCCGGGTCGGACCGGGACCCGGCCGGCTCGACCCGGTTCGGGCCGACCCTGGGGGGGTTGGGCCGGGTCGGTACGGGCCCAGACCACACGTTTTCGGTCCTTTTTCGGTTTTTTGCCCATATCATGGGCTACGGACTTCCGATCGACGCACTGTCAGCGTAGATGTGATCCTAGGATCGAGACAGTCGTTTTGGTATATTACAATCAAGGTTTCAGAATACTTTGGGTTCAGCCGGTTGGTTCGTACACGAAACCAACCGGGCCCTCGGAGCGGAAACGCTTATAACTTGAGCTCCGGACGTCCGATTGACGTGCCGTAGACTTTGTTGGATTCCTCTAAGTGAGACAGATCTTTTGGCTTACTCTGCTCGAGTTTTGGACGCAGGTGGAGTACAGTTGGGTTGGTTTTGCCTTAGAAACCAACCGGACCCCTGGAACAAAAAAGCCAATAACTCATAGATCGGGCGTCCGATTGACGCGCCGTCTACGACGTTGAGTTCCTGTTGACGATACAGAACTTTTGAATATATCAACTCTGGACTATGTGTCAGTTGATGTATCCGCCTCTCGGCTCGTGGAGCGGATCCGCCCGAACGAGTTTGCTGTGTGTGGGAACCCTAGAGCTGGCTGTGACAGCTACTACGACGATGATTGTACAAGGATCCTCAGTGGATTCGATGGTGACAACTACAACACTCAGCGATACTACGTGGATCAATGCTACAAATCCTTTGTGGGTCCGATCCTGTGTCGGTCAGCACTCAGCAGTCCTGTGTGGGCCAGTGCCTACAGATCCCGTGTGGGTCCGATCCTGTGTCAGTCTTTGCGGGGGTTAGTTACCTATCGATCCTTTCTGGGTCAGATCCTTTATGGGTCATTGCGGGGGTTAGTACCTATCGTTCTTTTGTGGGTCTGAAGACTTAGATGAGTCAGTGGCAATATCTGATCATCTTTATCATCATATGAAGAAGTATACCCGTGTGAGCTGAATCCTATTTTTCTTTCCTTTGTAGATTGTGTTGTGCTATCTTGTGTGGATTTACGTTTTGTTTTACTATGTGGACTGGGTTGTTCTTGGGCTCAGATGTTGGAGCCGAATGAGAATTGATGACTTAGGTATATGTATGGTCATATACCTAAGCAGTGTCAGATGTTACTTCGTGATTGTATCTTTCCTTTGTGGATTCTGGGAGACCTTCAGGGGTCTCGGGGTCCCTACTGAGTATCTTATACTCACACATGCATGGGCTATGCCCGCACTACGTTGTGTTGGATGAAGACGACGGACAACGCTGATCATGGTTGAGGCTTGTGGAGCAGGACAGTACCTGGAGGTAGACCACTGGGCGGGACGTACTCGGAGTAGATGGCTGGACCTAAGGAGCTGTGGAGGCTATCTGTTCTCACCCTTCAGGTGGGACTTCCAGTGGACGGCTCGATGCTGCGGCTTTAATTTTCAGTTGTTGTTTTCCCTTCAACTTGTACTTTACTTTTAGTTTGGGTTTGTATACTGACCCACTTACTTTTCCGAATTTACTGTTGTACTTAGTTTTTACTTAGTGTTTACTTTTTCTTTCTTGCTCTATGGGTTTTGTTTACATTACGAAGGCAATGCCTTCCATTTTTACCGAGAGTTACACCTTGGTGCTAGTCTCCAGCCCCTGGCCTAGGGATGGCGGGCTTGGGGTAGTCACGACACGGGCCCCGAGTACGGGTCGTGACAAATTGGTATCAGAGGAGTTCAGTTCTACCAGAGAACTTGGGACACTGATCTTTTCTATGTGAAGAAATAGTGTTAAGCGTATTGGGTGTGGTTATCAGTCCAGGGAGTCCAGTGTTGGTGCGGTGGCCGACGTATCTGTACACCAGGACCCTGACATCTGATTTCCGACTTAATGCACGAAAACATTGATTGCATGTGTTTTTAAAGATTTATTTGTCATTACATTGTGTCAGCTCACCAGGTATACTATTCTAACCATGGCGCACCTGTTTTCTTTTCAGGATGGCCCCACGACGGCAGCCATCTAGGGTTTTGAGAGTTGAGCGTGACGACAGCCCACTGAGCGACGAGGCCTCGATATAGGGCCCTTTGACAGCCGAGGCACCGGTGGTACCTCTACCTGCCGAGCCACCGATGCTTCCAGCCCCAGTCGCTGACGATGCACATCGCCTTAGTGCACTGCATGAGTTCCAGTGCCAGCGACCGCCCAGGTTCCGTGGGGAGACGAACCCCCAGGCAGCCGAGGACTGGCTGGAGGCAGTGGTACAAGTTTTCTAGTTAGTGAGGACACCAGCAGACGTCATGGTGATCCTTGCAGCGAGCCTACTACACGCGGCAGCGGACCGATGGTGGAGCTTGATGTTCCAGGTGCACGATGAGGTATCTCTTCTCTGGACAAACTTTGAGAGCCTCTTCCGCCCGGAGTTCGTCCCAGCCACCCTCCGTGCGGTGCGCATCCAAGAGATTCTTCATCTGCGGCAGGGCAGCTTGACGGTCGCCCAGTACTCGACGAGATTTACCGATCTATCACGCTACTTGATAGACATGGTACAAGACCCATTGTTCCGGGCCCGGAGCTTTGAGCAGGGATTGAGAAATGAGATCAGGGCATCATTGATCTCCATCAGCATTCCGACTCAGGCAGGAGTACTGGAGCGAGCCCTTTTGATCAAGATCTTTCTTATTGAGCCTTCATTAGAGATGAGACCAACCGCGGGGCGGCACATAGCAGAGTATTCTACAGCAGGCAGTCGACGGATGACTCATGGGTCCAGGTAGACCAGACCCTCAGAAAGACGACCTCAGGACACTAGCTCAGCAGTGCGGGGCACACAGTGTAGAGCCAGTCTTTCGAGAGGCAGACAGTGCTACACATGCGGCTAGCGGGGTCATATGGCTCGTGATTGCCCAACCCACCATGCCGAGGAGTAGCAGACGGTTGAGGGGCCACCTAGGCATAGGCATAGGGTCGACTGTGGTGGTCTGCGGGGAGCAGGAAGACGAGGCAGAGGAGCTGGCCGAGCAGTAGGTGATGGGCGACGCATTGAGGTTCTACCACCACCACCACCACTAGGAGGTCCACCCCGGCCACAGGGAGCTGGCGGGCAGTGACAAGCACAACTCCAGGCAGCGGAGGCCTACGACCACGGCGCGCCCGAGATGATTCGAGGTACTATCTGTGTCTATTCCACCCTTTCTGTAGTTATTATGGACACAGGAGAGAGTCACACTTTCATAGCCGCTTCCCTTGTTCGGAGCTCGATGATTCTGACAGAGCCGCTGGCTCGATCCTTACGGCTAGAGACTCCTACGTGATTAGACTCGACGACTACGCACTGGTGCCGGTAGTGTGAGCTTACTCTAGGAGGCGAGAGATTTGGATGGGATCTTCTTGTAGCGGCGTCGAGGCCTTACGACGTCATCTTTGGAATGGATTGGTTATCTACAGTCCATGCTCAGATTGACTATATTAGGCGCAAGGTACGGTGTGTACGCACTGACGGCAGCAGGTTCACCTTCACCGGTGAGAAGGGACCCTTAGCAACACAGGATGGACTTCCGAAGAGGAGAGGACATCCCATCACTCATCAGTTGGCTAGCCTCATCCTAGGAGCAGTTGACGTGCGGAGTCCTAGTTTTCCTGCAGTGGTGGATCAGTATGCAGACGTTTTCCCCAACGATGTCCCAGGGCTACCTCCTCATAGAGAGGTAGACTTTTATATTGATCTATACCCCGAGACAGCCCCGATATCCACTCCAGCATATCGGATGGCCCTCGCTGAGCTTCGAGAGCTACCGGTACAGTTGGAGGACTTGCAGGGCAAGGGATTCATCTGACCCAGTGTTTCACCCTGGGCTTCCCCAATATTGTTTGCCAAGAAGGCGGACGGGAGCTTGAGACATTACGTCGACTATCGTTTCCTGAACCAGGTGACAGTGAGGAACAAGTATCTGCTACCGAGGATTGATGACCTCTTCGATTAGCTCAAGGGATCATGGTGGTTCTCGAAGATAGACCTCAGGTCAGGCTATAATCAGTTGAGAGTTCGGGATGAGGACGTGCATAAGATGGCCTGCAGATGTCGGTATGGCCACTATGAGTTCTTCTGTATACCCTTTGGCATAACCAATGATCCGACAGTGTTCATGGGCCTCATGAACAGGATCTTTCAGCCATACCTTGATTGATTTGTCATGGTTTTCATTGAAGAAATTTTGATATACTCGACGACTGAGGAGGAGCACGCCTACCACTTACGAGTTGTACTGGTCACACTCCGAGAGCACCAGATTTATGGAATGCTCTCGAAGTGTCAGTTCTGGATATGCGAGGTCTACTTCTTGAGGCACGTCATCTCTGAGCCAGGAGTTGCAGTGGATCCTACGAAGATCGAGGCAGTGCTAGCTTGGGAGAGACCCATGAGCGTGACGAAGGTGCAGAGTTTCTTGGGACTAGCTGGATACTACCGGAGATTTGTTCCAGATTTCTCTAGAGTTGAGGCACCACTCTCAGCTTTGAAAAAGAAGGGGAAACCCTTTGTGTGGTCAGACAGATGTCAGCAGAGCTTCCAGGAGATGAGACAGAGATTGACCAGCGCACCTATCTTGAGGTTTCCAGAGGAGGGAGTAGGGTACGTAGTCTACTATGATGCATCAGGGACCAGACTCAGATATGTCCTGATACAAGAGAGGGAAGTGATCACCTATGGATCACATCATTTGAGGCCGCATGAGCAGAACTACGCCACCCATGACCTGGAGTTAGCAGCAGAGGTCTTCGCTCTGAAGACATGGCGACACTATCTGATGGGCGAGCGCTTTACAGTCTTTTCTGACCATCAGAGTCTCAGGTACATCTTCTCTCAGATGGACCTAAACCTGAGACAGCGACGATGGCTCGAGTTTCTCCGGGACTATGACTTTGAGATAGTCTATACTCCTGGGAAGTGGAACATAGTATCCGATTCTCTCAGCAGGAGGACAGACATTCAGCTACTTGAGGAGGCGACAGAGCAGCTGGCCGCCTTGTAGATATCCTTCATGGATAGAGATGGAGCAGCCTTCCTTTAGTCTCTCAGAGTCACCCCTCCACAATTGCAGCGGGTCAGAGAGGCACATTGTGGGGATGCTGACTGTGAGATGCAGCATGCGCAGATAACCTCAGGAGAGGCACTTGATGGTTTCTCCTTTGGATCAGAGCATGAAATCCTTTTCAGAGGACGTACCTTGGTACCAGTTGCATTATGGGAGGTGGTGCTGAGGGAGTTTCACACTTCTCAATTGGCGGTACATCCTGGAGTGGAAAAGATGTACAATGACCTTAGACGACAACACTGGTGGCCGAGCATGAAGAAGGTTGTGGGAGAGTTCGTTTCTAGATAAATAACCTGCCAGTAGGTGAAGGCAGAGCATCAGGTACCGGTAGGCTTGGAACAGCCCTTGGAGGTCCCTGAGTGGAAGTGGGATGGCATATCTATGGAATTTGTGACTGGACTTCCATGCACTTCTAGAGGTCACGACTCCATTTGGGTGATTGTTGATCGACTCACCAAGTCGTCTTACTTCTTACCCATCAGAGAGCAGGGCTCAGTGGAGAGCTTGGGGCGTCTCTACGTTCAGGAGATTGTACGGCTTCACGGTGTTCCATCATCTATCGTCTCCGATCGAGGTGCTCGCTTTACTTCCCGGCTTTAAAAGGGGATACAGGAGGCGTTTGGGACGCAGCTACGTCTGAGAACCGCCTTTCACCCTCAGACAGATGGTCAGAAGGAGAGGACCATTCAGACTCTCGATGACATGCTCCGCGCATGTGTCCTCGACTTTGGTCGCAGTTGGGAGGACCACCTACCCTTGGTGGAGTTTGCGTACAACAACAGCTACCAGTCCACCATTGGGATGGAACCATACGAGGCGTTGTACGGACAACCTTGTAGATCTCCTTTGTACTGGAAAAACCCTTGAGAGTCAGCACTTATGGGACCGAAGATGGTCCAGGCCACGACAGAGAAGGTCCAGTTCATCCAGGAACGGATGAGGACAGCTCAGAGCCGACATAAGTCGTATGCTGACAGGAGGTGGAGGCCACTAGAGTTCGAGGATGGAGACCACGTCTTCTTGTGTGTCTCACCTCGACGTGGATTACGAAGATTTGGCAAAGGCGGCAAGTTGTCTCCATGCTTCATCAGACCATTCCAGGTCCTCAGCAGGATTGGCGAGGTGGCTTATCGCCTGGCTATACCACCTCAGTTGCACTGGGTGTATGACTTCTTCCACAGATCTCAGCTGAGGAGATACGTGCACGACCCGATGCATATCATTGACCATGGGGAGCTGGGCGTTGATGATGGGGCGACCTTTGCAGAGGTCCCGGTGGAGATCGAGGATCGACAGGAGTACGTCCTACGTGGACGATCGATTCCTCTAGTGCGCATCAGATGGAAGCACGGGAACCTCCATGAGAGAACTTGGGAGCGGGAGGCTCAGATGCGTGCTCAGTACCCACTTTTGTTTCCCTAGTTAATGTTGTATCTTTACGAGGACATAAAGCCCTGAGGTGGGAGTGATATAAAGACCCATAAAATAAAGTAAATTTTTTTTCTTAATTTTCTTCGGAATTTTAGAAGAACACATTTTTTGACGGCACCAAATTCCGAGGCCCGGTGTGCCCAGAATCATTTTCCGAAGTTTGGCTCGGCTACGTTCAGTGAACGAACGAGCGGGTTTTTCTAACTTTTGAACTGGTGCTCAGAATCGAATTCCATGGGAACCGATGGAATCCTAGCACCGATATTTTCTTAGAAACACCATTTCTGGAGTTGCATTTGCTCAGTTGTGGTTTTTAGTTTTTGGTGTTAAGTTAAGGAATAAAATAAAGTGGTGCGACAACTTTATTTTATTTCACTTAAGCCACTTAAAGCTACTTAAGCTGAGTTTAAGTGGATAAGGTGGAACCTAAAATATCCTACCCACTTGGTAGGATATTTGTGAGGTGGGTCCTGCATGATCCCCACCATTTCTTTTCCTCTATGTACCACACCCGTGAAAACCCCTTTTAAATGAAAGTCAACAGGTGCGTTTTCTTAAATTCTTAACGCCCCTATTAATTGGGCAGTTAAGTCGTTACCATTAATTCATCGAATTAATGGTTCATTTCTTAACTTTGTTTTTCGTTTGTTGGCATATGAATAAAATAAGACCAACACAAGTGGGTGGCTTGTTGAGAGGATTTGCAGAAACTCTAAGTTCTTCATCCTCCTTCGCGAAGAACGCGAAGAACGAGATGAACGCGAAGAACACCGAACCCCCGGAGATCGACGATGCGACGCTGAAGATTCTCCTTCCGTGACGTTCTTCTTCAATGATCCTTCCCCACGACAATCTTCGATCATCAATCGATTGAGGTAGGGGATTGCGGTTCTTTTAATTTCGTTTGTGGATTTTATCCCCAACATGGGTTTAATTGGTACAATTAAATCTGTGTGTTTTATTTAAGCCTCGGAGATCGTCGATGCGGCGCCGTGTACCGCGATGACGCGACGCCCCTTCCGCGACGCGACGATCCTCTTCTTCCGCGTCGGTCAATTCTGTGAAGAACTCACGTTCGACGACTACGACGAGGTAGGGGTTGATTCTTTTAAATCTTTGTGATTTATACCCGCGGCGTATGATTAAAATTCTCGTGAGACTTTTAAAACTGCTAACGCAGTGGGTGCGGACCAACGAACATGTACGACCCCACCGCTCTTCTCGTTCTTGGTGTGCGGAACGGCGGACGACATCAAAAAAAGCCACACGAGCGAAGTGAGGTCCTCGCAATGAAGGACGGAACCCGGAAGCGCCTTTGGCGAAGACAGATTGAAATTCCGACCACCAGAACTTGTCTGGTGTTCCGCGGAGCTGCCCGCCGGTGTGCCTCGCCGGCACGGCGGCGCCTGCGGCAGGAGGCGGCGGCGCTCGGTGCGCCACCGGAAGGAACCGCCGCGGCTGAAGCCGCGGCGGTAGCACGCGGTCCCGTGACTGTGCGGGACCGGAGGAGGATGGGACACGGCGGCCCGGCCGCGTCCACTGGCAAGGGCAGCCCCACGCGAGGTCGTGGTCCTCTCACGTGGGGGACGCACGCCCCCCGCTCCACTCGGCCGTAACCGACTGAGCCGTCCCGCTAGGCGGCTGGGACGCGCCCGTGCCGGCCGGGCCGAGTTGTGCCTAGGCCGGGCTGGGCCACCCAGGCCGGGCCAGGCCGAGTCAGACGGGTCAGACATGGACCCGAGTTGGGTCGACCCGACTGGGCCGACCCAGGGGGGGGTGGGGCCGGGTCGGTCCGGGCCCTGACCCCCCGTTTTCCGACCTTTTTCGGTGTTTTGCCCATATCTTGGGTTACAGACCTCCGATCGATGCAACGTCAGAGGCGATATGATCCTTGGATCAAGACGGTCGTTTCGGCATTTATACTCAAGTTTTAAGAATACTTTGGGTTCGGCCAGGTTGGTTCGTACATGAAACCATCCGGGCCCTCGAAGCGGAAACACTTATAACTTTAGCTCTGGTCGTCCGATTGACATGCCGTAGACTTTGTTGGATTCCTCTAAGTGAGACATATCTTTTGGCTTACTCTGCCCGAGGTTTGGACGTAGGTGGAGTACGGTTGGGTTGGTTTTTCCTTAAAAACCAACCGGGCCCCTGGAATGAAAAAGCCAATAACTCTCAGACCGGGCGTCCGATTGACGCGCTGTCTATGACGTTGAGTTCCTTTTGATGATACAGAACTTTTGGATACATCAACTCTTGTCTATGTCTCAGCTGATGTATCAACCTCTCGGCTCGTGGAGCGGAACCTCCCGAATGAGCTTGCTATGTGCAGGAATCCTAGAGCTGGCTGCGACAGCTATTATGACGACGACTGTACATAGATCCTTAGTGGATTCGACGATGACGACTACAACACTCAGCGATCCTACATGGATCAGTGCTATAGATCCTTTGTGGGTCCGATCCTATGTGGGTCAGCGCTCAGCGGTCCTGTGTGGGCCAGCGCCTACAGATCCTATGTGGGTCCGATCCTGTGTGGGTCTTTGCTGGGGTTAGTTACCTCTCGATCCTTTGTGGGTCAGATCCTTTGTGGGTCATTGAAGGGGTTAGTACCTATCGATCCTTTGTGGGTCCGACGGCTTAGATGAGTTAGTGGCAATATCTGATCATCTTTATCGTCATATGATGAAGTATACCCGTGTGAGCTGAATCCTGTTTTTCTTTCCTTTGTGGATTGCGTTGTGCTATCTTGTGTAGATTTACGTTTTGCTTTCCTGTGTGGACTGGGTTGTACTTGGGCTCGGATGTTGGAGTCGAACGAGAATTGATGACTTAGGTATATGTATGGGCATATACCTAAGCAGTGTCGGATGTTACTTCGTGATTGTATATTTCCTTTGTGGATTATAGGAGACCTTCGGGGGTCTCGGGGTCCCTACTGAGTAGCTTATACTCACCCCTGCATAGGCTATGCCCGCACTACATTTTGTTGATTGCAGACGACGGACAACGTTGATCGTGGTTGAGGATTGCGGAGCAGGACAGTACCTGGAGGTAGACCACTGGGCGGGGCGTACTCGGAGTAGAAGGCTGGACCCGAGGAGCTATGGAGGCTATATGCACTCACCCTTCAGGTGGGACTTCCAGTGGACGGCTCGACGCTGCGACATTACTTTTTAGTTGTTGTTTTCCCTTCCACTTGTACTTTACTTTCAGTTTGGGTTTGTATACTGGCCCACTTACTTTTCGGCACTTACTATTGTACTCAGTTTTTACTTAGTGTTTACTTCTTCTTGCTTGCTCTGTGGTGTTTGTTTACCTTAAAAAGGTAATGCCTTCCCTTTTTACCGGGAGTTACGCCTTGGTGCTAGTCGCCAACCCCTGGCCTATGGAAGGCGGGCTTGGGGTAGTCACGGCACGAGCCCTGAGGACGGGTTGTGACAATTTTTGTTCCCTTGACGATGAGCGAGATGGTCCACATAGATTTCCACAGTTCGCCTTTAGCAGTACATCCTGGCATGAAAAATATGTACCGATCCTTGAAGAGTTAGTTTTGGTGTCTTGGGTTGAAGCATGCAGTTGTAGAGTTTTTCTCTCGTTGTTTAGTCTTCCAGTAGGTGAAGGACAAACACCATGTCCCTGGTGGTCTACTCGAGCCATTATAGATTTCTCAGTAGAAGTGGGAGGACATATCAATGGACTTTGTTACTAGTTTACATCGAGCTCTAGGAGGACATGATGTTATTTGGGTGTTAGTGGATCATTTAACAAAATCTTCCCACTTTATAGCAATCAAGGAGTCAAGCTCAGTTGAGGTTTTTTCGAGGAAGCATATAGAGGAGGCGGTGGGACATTATGGAGTACCTAGAACGATCATTTAAGATAGAGATCCTCATTTTACCTCCAAGGTGTGTAGAGGTCTCAAAACAAGATTTTGGTTCTCAACTATGCCTTAACAAAGTTTTTTATCCTCAAACAGATGGTCTGACAGAGTGAACCATCTAGAATCTTGAATACATGTTATGCTCTTGTGTTCTTGATATTGGAGATTCATTGATGAGGAACTTACACTTGGTGGAGTTTTCTTACAATAATAGTTTTCACACCACCATCGGTATGTCACCGTTTGAAGCCCTGTATGGCTGGCCATGCCATTCTCCATGGTGCTGGATTGTGGTTGGAGAGTCTGCAATTCTCAGACCAAAACTAGTTCCGAATAAAACAGAGATGGTCCAGGTGATTCATGAGAAGATAAAGACAGTGCAAGATTTTCAGAAATCATATGATGATCAAAGGAGGAGACCCTTGGAGTTTAATGTTGGGGATCATGTGTTTCTAAAGGTGACTCCCCGTCATGGGAATCGAGGGATTGGTAGTGGAAGTAAGCTTTCTCCATAGTTTGTTGGGACTTTTGAGGTGTTATCTCATGTTGGAGCTATGGCGTATCGAGTATCACTTCCACCACAAATGAGTCAGATTCATGATGTTATCCATGTATCACATCTCCGTCGTTATCTTCATGATGACTCTCACATCTTCGATTGGAGAGAGATCGATGTTGATAATGATGCGACCTTTGTAGAGCAACTTGTGGAGATCAAAGAATGTAAGGAGAAGGTGTTGTGTGGATGTTCTATTCCCTTAGTTCGTGTCTTGTGGCGACACAGTGTCATGGAAGATAGTACCTAGGAACGTGAGTCACAGATGCATGTCTAGTACCCAGAGCTATTTTAAGTTGTTGTGCTAAGTTTTCTTTGATAATTTCTTTTATGTAGCTTTGGTGTGATGTTATGGTAATTTTTTTTGGATATGGAATGTTTTTTCCCTTTCTCTCGGACATTGTGGTTTTGTTTCAGCTTTCGAACAACTCAGGCTGGTTTTCCCCTGAGTGGTATCTTACGGGGTGGTTGTTCAGACCCCTCTTTTCTTGTGGGTTGGTTTTGAATTCTCAAGGACGAGAATGTTTGGAGATGTATCTGATCAAATAGCCTGAACCTCTCCGGTCCATTACATTGTAAAAATGTGGTGATGGAGGTGTTCATGGAGGTCAATGTGACTTATCCCCAACACTATGACGAATTTTCAGTTCTGTGAACAGTGTTTCCAATTTTATGATTTGTTCTATCAGTAGGTGTACAGTAATGGAAGTTGTACAGTAACGGTAGGTGTACATTGTTTTAGAGATCAGTTTTACAGATTGGTTTCGTAGATCGGTTTCACAGATCGGTTTCACAGATCAATAGGTGTACAATAACGGTAAGTGTATAGTAATAGTAGGTGTACAGTGTTTCGGAAATTGGTTTCACAGATCGGTTTCACATATATGTTTCACAGATCCGTTTCACAGATCTGTTTCACATATCGGTTTCATAGATCTGTAGGTGTACAATAACGGTAGGTGTACAATAATGGTAGGTGTACAGTGTTTCACAGATCGGTTTCACAGATCAGTTTCACAGATCGTTTTCACATATCGGGAGGTGTACAGTAACAGTAGGTGTATAGTAATGGTAGGTGTAGAGTGTTTCACATATTGGTTTCATAGATTGGTTTCATAGATCGGTTTCACAGATCGGTAGGTGTACAGTAAGGGTAGGTGTACAACAACGGTAGGTAAACAGTGTTTCCAGCATCCTAGAGTTTTTCCCCTTTGATGTTTCCTTTGACATAAAATACATTTAAAGCCTTATTTTGGGGCCTATCAAGGACGATTCATTGTTCATTAATCCTATATTAATTATTCCTATGACTCGGGATGTTTTTACTTGGTCAAAACGCATGGGTTAATGTGATCTGCTTTTAATGGGGAATTAAGCGTATCCTAAACCATCACCCCATTAAATCTTCAAAAGGGACGAGATATCTTCCTCCCTTTTTCTTCATCTTTGTTCTCGGCTATGAGATGCTAGAACCTTTCAATCCATCCCATAGGAGTTTCACAATCAATCTTTACTCCTCATATTGTTTCCGCTCTATTTTGATGCAACCCAGATGTATCTGTCAATCTTTAATATAGTGTGTGTATTTTCGTCATTCCTTTGGGGAAAATCTTCTCCAATTTATCCTTTCTATTTTACAACATGTAATCTCCATGATTCTAATGGGGGTTTTCTTGGGGTTTGGTTGGTGTGGTCGTACCGTGGCATCCTCAGGTGGATGCAGTTGTCACGAGAGGAGGATCATGTCCCGTTGTGTGGATAAAGAACGTGAGGAACTGTTCGAGGTTGGGGATTCATTTCTTCTCTTTCTTTTATGAGTAATTTTATTGTTATCATGTTTAATCCCACTGGATGACAATTGAATTGACATAATAAATATTTTAACCAGATAAATAAATTGATATTGATCGTATGTTATTGCCTCCTGTTTTTCTAGATAGTGTGATATCTACGCTTGCTTTGCTTAGGTGTTTGTTTTTTATGTAAATCGGTAATGAACGTAAACCTGGATTAATTGAAAATTGTTGGCTAAAGTTAAAGTGGCATGAAAATGAATCTGGATCTTGTTTTCATTTGATGTTAATCAAATTAGTGCAGTAAGCATGTTTATTTATTTGTGATGGATTACTGATTAGGTTTCCCGAATTTGGAACTAACGAATAAAAAATCTGTTCATTCAAGATGGATTAATGAATTGATTGTTTGATAATTCCTTAAAGGGTTCTGAGTTACCCTATTGATTGTTAAAGGACCAAGATCCCAATTAATGTGGTGTTAGTTTTCTACTGTTTGTGAAGTGATGTGATCATGGATGGCTGTTGGGATATGTGGGGGGAATGGAGGCTTGTGGTGGTGGAAGCATATGACGCCTATAGTAGTGAGATGCATTAGTATATGCATGTGGGTGTCGGAGAGGACACAAGGATTGAGGGAATGAGATGGATGTGATTGTTGGATGCTTGCTGTTTCTTATTTGTTGTTTATCTACTTTACTTTTCCCCACTGCTCGAGGCACCTGGACTTTCTTACACTTCTTCAAAAAAAGGAGAAGACGGATGGTGTATTCCACATTATTTCCATGTTTATCTTCTCAAGGCAAGATGGGTCAATGCTCTTGCATTAGGTGGCAATGATTCGACGGGTAGTACATCTACTCACTCTGTTGATCCCCCTTGTGTTTAGTATCTTAGAATGTTTTTCATGAATGCTTGGGATTGTGGGAAATTAATTTCTTAATGAATAATTTAATAAATAGTGTTAAGTCATGGGGTTGGAGTTGCTGGAACATAAGGATGAGGTTGTAATTTTGAAGGGACAATGGATTTTGGGTGTGATTTTAATGAAGTATAATGTGGAATTGTTCATGGTTAATTAATGTTTTATAAATTAATGAATGTAATTTGGAACTGATAAAAATGTAATGAAGTAATCTAATAAATCTATTTAAATGGTTGTGTGATTATAGGATACATAGTCTTAGAAGTAGCAGCCTGGTGTCCGAGAGATTTTAGCTGTAGTTGTGTCTAAGACTAGGTTATTCCCATAGCGTGGTTGTGAGAGATAGTATATTCTGGACTTTTTGGGTTTCTATACACTAATCCACCCTATCAGTAAGGAAAACTAACACCCTGTGGATTCTGAGACCTGGGTGGTGTTTTACCCAACATTCTGATGGGAGGGTGAATGGCTTACTACCCCCTTTTGCCCCACTCTCTTCTCTTGGTAGATACTTTTGTTGGTAGGAATAGTGGTTAGTTTTCCCCATATATGTGTGTAGAGGACTGTAATGGCTTGTGGTTGTTCAAACACAATTATTCTGGATAGAGTTATCTATGTACTACTACCAGAGTAACATGTATAGGTTGTGATGTCTTGAAGATCCTTACTCACTCTATAGGCTGTAATGGCTTGAGGTATAATACCCGACATATAATACACGTTATGTGAGCTGTGGTAGCTCCTGGAACCTACCTGGTTACTTTTTGTTGTGAGGATGGTGTGGTGCATCACCCAGGTGTCTGTAGCTAAGCCTTTGTGTTGCACGAGGTTCATATTGTGGTGATGCGCCATGGTGTCTGTGAGAAAGCCTTTTTGGAGAGAGATGCTTAAGATGTGAAACATTGGGGAAAAGAGGCAAACCAGTGGGGAATTAGTAGTGGGTTACCCTTGATATTCATTACTATAAGCTATATTCTTATATGTGTTACTTGGTTAGAGTATCGTGAGTTTGGGAACTTAGTGTACCTGTTTAGGTGACGAGTTAGTTTCACTTGTTGTTCATGGTGTTTCAGAATGATTTCATTACTTTTTCACGTGAAGATTCAGAGAGGATTCTACTGAGTATACTTTTATACTCACCCTATGTATATATAAAATGTTTTTTCAGGTCACATAGAGCAGGTTGGAGATCAGGCTGGTTACTTCTAGCTTGTTGTTGCAGGAGCTATTCGGGCTTGTGGTTGCTACTGTTTTTACATTCATTTGGGTACTTTCAGTTTTTCCCTTCCAGTTTTAGTACATTTGCATGAAATTTCAAATATGCACTTGGGTTTCTTTTATATTATAGTTCTGAGTTTGAGTGGAATGGTGTTTATCTTGTCTCTCTCTTCTGCAGGTGTTCTCTTAGAGGGTAATGCCTCCCTTTTGTGTGTTTACTATACCCTCAGTGCTAGTCGCCAACCCAGGGCCTAAGGGAGGCGGGACTCCGGGGAAATTATCTCCCTTCTCAAATTTCCGGCCCAGGAGGGGTACACATTGTGGGGAGGGGTCATTTCATAGAATGATATAAGGATTTATATCTCCTACATTCACTATTATTAAGAATATGAGTTTACCCTTTGTTATATATTCCCTCCCCAGGTCCCGATGGAAGGTTCTAAAATTGATAAGTCAACTAGGGTACCTTATACAAGAAAGATGTTTGAGATGATGAATATTTTAATCAGATAATATTTTTATTCTACTAGTCTCCAAAAACACTAAAAATTGACAATCCTATAACATTCATTATTAAGATAAGTATTGAATGGTTTCGACCCACCCAGAAGAAAAGATTCTAACTATTTATTAAAATGAAATAAAATGTACATGAGGGAAAAATAGATGTCAACCAAAGGGACATTCCCTTATCCATTATAAAATAATCTAAAAGATCATTTTAGGCCAAGTCATTTACATATTCAGATTCATTATCGATTTTCCACTCTGAGTGGGCCTTACCCTGATTTTAAGATCATATAGATCTATATATTTGATGTCATTGACAGCCTAGAAGATGATCATGTATATAAAGTCTATGGTATAGAATAATATTCTCTATGTGTCTCATATTATATGGAAGAGGAGTGAAACCCTTATTTTCTTCCACATTTTCCTTTATATTTTTTATTTCATACATAAAATTTGAATGGCCACTCCTACCCATTTTTTGTATTGGGTATTTTCATTCTACCTATCATCATCATCGATGATTCCAAACTTATGAGATATTCATGATGAATTAATATATTTTTTTATGTCTTGGTGACAATCAAAATCACATTGAGTATAATTTTTATTGAAAAAATCATCATGTTTCTTTAAATGACTATAATCCACTAGCTGCATGTGTCATTACCCCAAATTTGGACGTGTTATATCATTTAAAGGACTATGGAGGGTCCGAATATTATCTTCAACGGCCATCTTTTACTTTATAACATCACCAGCTAGGTCAGTTGCATCTCTATCCACATACAAATTCCCATATAAGATAGGACTAGTACATGTTTTTTACACCATCTTACCTTGATACTATCCTTCCTCAATAGTTGAACTCTGTCAGGGATATAGAGTTGTAGTGTGGAATATAATAACAGGGCCTGGTCTCATCATCAATGGAAGGGGCACTCCCCTTCAATGCATCAACCCAAACCTAAAAAAATCATCCTAGATGAATGAATACTTTCATCCACAATATTCTGCACATTATGCCTCTTTAATTTACTCCTAAAAGATGTCTCATTATTCACATTCAAATAGAAATATTAGAAAACCACATGATTATGTCATGTTTCTTGAACATGACCATTTTATTTTATCGTTTGAAAAAAATTGAGAAAGAGTTACATTTCCACTATTAGAATAATGAAATCATCTAATATTGATATTACAATATTATTAATTAAGAACATGGTTAATTCAATCTCCCCAAATACCCAACAAAATGTTTAAACATGGATGCCTTAGGGGATCTTGAAATTTTTATTATACCACTATTAATAGAGGCAATATCAAATAATATATTGGGATGTATTATGATCCAGTTAAGAACACAAATTTCAATCCAAACCATAACCCTAGTATTTTCTTAAGAAAATGGATTAAACCTAAAATCCTATACTTGGGAAGAAAATCATACCTATCTTTAAAACAATTGATCTGATCCCCCAAGCCCAACACTACATTTCCTCTAACTGGAAGATGATATAGTAGAATCCCCTACCCATGTGTATACATCTCTAATAATAAGAATTCAAAAAAAAACTTACGTTTGATCCAAATAATCATATTTATAAATCTTCCCGCCACCAGGAAAGAAACATCCTAGAAATTATACTATTTTTTCGGATAATAAATCTATCAAAAATATCATCATTTTTTGAAATCATGTTAGAAGAGTCACACTTATTGAAAGTAGTATCTTGAATAACATTCTTCATATGTGTAAAATGTCTTATTTTTTAATATCACTTTGCATCCAAAATAGAAATAACTACAAAATTATTCATATTAACATATTTATCATTAATAGATTGACCCACCCCATTGATTCTGCTGTAGGACTTGTATAATGATTTACAATAATCTCAACTACTAATGAAACCAATACAAAAGGAAGAGAATCAAATGAATTTTTCACTACCACCTTATTCCAACATGATATATTCTGTAAAGTCTTCACTATTACATCGTGAAGTGGATCCTTCAAAAATATATTCACTAATGTTAGTAGATAATCAAATTTCACCTTGTCTATTCTCATCATTGACCAAGGATCCCCATTCATGTATATCTGGAACATATGTTGACACAAATATCTCCTACCTATCATTTCCGTTGGAGATCTATTCTCACCACATGAATTAATTATCTATGTGCTCCGATAATCACTACATTCCTCATTCGTTGAAAAATTCCAAGATCTAGTGGCCTCAGATCTGACCACCCTTATTGGAGGTCTATCGAATCCAACACCAACTAATCAAGTACAAACAACTACAATATCATATTAATTAAGAATAATGGAGACATGAAAAAGTGAATAAACTATATTTGATCCAAACTCGGTTTCTAGGATGCTGGAGACATCATCGAACCTGTACTCCTGAACCCTCACCCCAACCAAACCTGTTTCATGACATGTATTCAATATTCACAGAAAATGATTTATTATTTAGTTCTGTTTTTATTATGTCCTTTTAGATGGTATAATAGGAGGTTTTAATTAATCACTAGAAATAATGTTTAAAAAACATTCTTGAAAACCATAGGGATGTGTCTAAATGAATTATAAAGTCCTAATTCATTGATATGGAATAAATTTCATGGATTTCTAATAAATAAAATATTTTATAGTTAAATAATTGATTTTGGTTTTAAAAAAACATGCATATAGGGATAAAAACAATGAAAATAATTGTTCATGTTTATATAGACCATCGTACAAGTGAATGGTGTTTATTTCCTTACAGAGAGCATGGTTTGATACTCTAGAAATATATTCTTTGGTTTAATCATAGTATATAAATAAATTATTATATATTTAAAAAGATGTTGACCAGGAATGTCCCTGGTTAAACCTAATGTGTAATTGGTTGATAATTATTTATAATAATTTAGGACATATCATGAGTCTATTTTCATGAAAAGATGTGTTTTCACTTTGATTATATTAGTATGATGAGTTTTCATTGGTTTTTGTTTTAGTAAATTGATGAAACCAAAAGAATTAATTTAAACAAAAAAATTGATTATCAATGAAATGACTATCCTCAAGAGAAAAAAATGAATTTTTATATTGGATACAATATCATGTTACTAAGGTTAATTAACTATATCAAGATATTAATGGTGTTGATGTTTTTATTGATATTTTGAATGCATTATGAAGGGAGAAGAAAACCATTTTACTCAGTTGTGTGACAATGTACACACTCATTCTATTTATCTTCAGATCCATAGTAATCTGACTAATGGCTCAATGTGATTGAAATGATATTATCCATTATTCAGTTCGTAGAATAAGATAATGATGTCTTAACATTATGTTTCAAGGAATGTGAATTTGATTGGGGGTGTAATTTAATAAAAAACCAAGGAATGAGGATGTTATAAACTCCATTGAATTGTTGTTGTTTATGAAGTTATTTCTTAATAAATAATTTCATAAAACTATCTATAAGAATATGGAAAAGTATCTTTTTTAGAAAAAAATTAATTGGATAATGATTCCATTAGTAACTATGTATAAAAAATTATAAGAAATTAATAGTAAGGTTATATGTATATAATAGACCATTGTGGCCAAAATGATATATGATTCGGTGGCCTGAAACCATGTATTAAAATTTAATTATCCATATTAATCATTAGTAATTATGATGAAATAATTCAACGATATCTAAATATTATAATGGACAGTGGGGGCTTAAATTCTTATTCTCTTTATAGAGAAAGGGAAGGAAAAAAGAACATCATTGAAACATGAATGGTATATTTAAAGGAGGAATAAAATTCAATATACCTACATTCCAAATAATTTATAGAAAGAATTCATGAAATTTCAGGGTAGGAAATAAATAAAAAATTTATTTTAGAAATTATATTCATAAATATAGTGATTGTTGACAGGGGATCAATGGGTAAGAATAGGAAACATAGGATTTGCAGTAGTCAACAAATGAAGTTTACTATGTCCAATATATGGAGGATTAAAATTATATGAATAATTTCTCCAATGTGGGAGCTATTATAGTTGGTGGACATCATCAAACCCATAGGATAAAGGATAAAGGATTGGAAATTATTTTTAAAACAGGTGTGGGTTAGGGGAAAGATGTTTTTAAAGGTAAAATATTATTCAGTCTAGAACTCCAAATTTTATATTAGATTCTGGATCCTACCATTTTTTAATATTAGAATAATTTTCAATGAGTATCACATCACCACATATATGATTATATATTTAGCTAGTAATAAAAATTATTAATGGTAAATTTACCATCCTATTGTTTATAGTTCCTATAAAATTTATTTATTTGGGAATATTCTTCTTGATTTTTTTTTATTTTTCATATGGATTAATTTTATCTGATTAGTGGCATGTACTTGCTCTCTCTATATAATGAACACATCAAATTATGTGGTAGGGGAGTCACATTTGATATTCGAAACATATCCATGATGAAATGTTTTGTGTGATGATGAATATGATCATCCAAAAGATATTAATTCTATCTCGTGGTTAATAATTCTTATAAGTGAAGGGTATTTATCTCAGGTATTTTATATGAATATCAATAATGAGGATATTCATTTTATTTGATTGTTTTTTTGTTTATTTCCATGATTTTAACCCAAAATTCATCTTAATTTTCTGTTTTATCAGTCAATATATCCTAAAACATGGTGTTACAACTATTTTATAGAATCCTTATCAAGTTACACAAAATGATATATTGAAATAGAAAATGAAACACCTAGAGAATCATTATAACTAACTAATTAACCCTATTTCTTCACCAAGGGAGTCACATGTTCTTCTTATGGATGATATATGGGTAGTACATCTTTTCATTGATTAATAAAAATAAAAAAACTCACTATCAGAAACAAGTATCATCTACCCAATATACACATATAATATATATATATATATATATATAATCAATTATTTGGAGGGAAAATATTTACTATTTTAAATTTCATTTTGGATATCCCCACATGAGTTTTAGGAAATGGGATATGCTCAAGATATCATTTCATTTGATTTTTGGTCTTTATGAATTTATAGTTATTCCATTAGGGCTTAATAATTACCCTAATATATTCATGGATTTAAGGAATATGGTCTTTAATGATTACCCAGATCAATTTTTGGAAGTCATAAGAGATGATATTGAATTACAATTAAAAGGAAATTAAGAGCATGAATATAAATTGATAACTATTATGATCTTCCTATGGAATGATATGTTGTAAAAAAATTAACAAATTATAACTATATATTTTGAAATATTTTTTATTCAGTCACATAATTTCAAATATGGATATTTTTTGGATCATTCCAATATAGATGTCATTTAGGAATGGCCCAGAAAAACCAATGAATCAGAGATCTAAAATTTTGATGGGCTATTTAGATATTTCCTATTTTTTGGAGATTTCTCAAGAATGTTTATTCAAGACACCATGTATACTCAAAATGTGGTTACATTATTTTATCCATATTAATGTGAAGATAATTTCCTGGAGATGAAGAGATGGTTGGTTATTACCTATGTTCCAAGACTACCCAATTGCGAAGAAGGGATTATATACCATAGTGATGCATCATGAAATGGAATGGGAATTATCTTCATAAATAATTAAATAGTGATAGAATATGCATCACATAAATATATAATATATGATATAAATAACCAAACTCTTTATTTAGAGTTGGTAAAGGTAATTTTTTTGTTAAATTTATGGTGAATTATATTTATGTTTAATGCAATTACATCTAAAAATTTCATAAAACATTGAACTATATATTCATATGAAAATACTTTGATATGATCTATAGAAGATGGATTGAATTGATTAGTGATTATGAATGATTAATTAAACATAACCTTGGGAAGGAGAACCCTATTGTAGATTTTTTGGGTTTAAAGGGACATTATTATTTCTCGATGATGATGATTTAATGAGATCCAATACAGTTTGATTGAAATAAAGTGGATGATGAAATTCTACAGTGTGGGGGACGTTTTTATATTTCTTAGATGAATGGTCAACCATCTATCTATATTATAACTAAATAGTAATTAATAAATAAGTTAAAATATAAAATAACTTGTGAAATATTATTTAGTTAAAATATTATTAATATGGAATGAAATTTTTAGGATCAAATTATTTGACCCATCTGTTGTAGAATTATGTAATGTATTGTTGGATAAAGATCATATTTCAACATTCTCAATTTATCCTGGAAGTAAAAATGATATATATATAAATATATATTTGATATATAATGTCTTGTAGGATAATATTAATTGATACATTATAGAGTATATATTTTGATGCTTGGTATGTTAATAGAAATGGTTGACCAATCAAAGCATAAGATTGAGTAATTACTAGTACCCATACTTATATGAAAATGGGTAAATATCACCATATTTTTTCATTGGACTCCCCAAAAAACCTACAGAAAATAAATTTATTTGTGTTACATGAATCAAACATTGATGTACACATCCATCATTGTTATTATAAATGATTATATCATTAAAAAATATTTGATTTTATATTAACTATTTGGTAAACATGATTGGAGTACCACATCTATTGTGTATTAGCAAGATCTATAGTATATTATAATGTTATGGAGAATTATTTAGTAAAGACTTGATTTAGAATTCAGTTTCATTAATTTATTTCAATATCAAGAAATGTAAAGTCTAATACAACCATCCAAAACAAGGAGGGTATATTGAGATCATTTTCTATAGATTTTAATGATGTTTTTGATCAATATCTACTTGAATTTAATATTTATGACAAAAATAACATTCCCTTGAGATCTAATTATTTACCATATAATGCCCTATATTGAATGATTTTTAGAAATCTAAAGTTATTGGACTAATTTTAAAAAGTAAATCTATTTAGACATAATTTATTTGAATATTTGGTTGAGAGTTTTAGAACCATGTAGTAAAAAATAACTGTAGAACATAATCCCAAAATGTCATAGAAATAATCTTTATTAAGATCAAGAGTACGTTGTTGGTGAAAAGGTATTATTATGAATATATCCTTTAAAAAAGGTTATAATTATTGGAATAAAGGTAATGTTATAGTATATATATAAGACCATATAATTCTTTTAATCGTATCTAGATGGTATCTTATAATTTCAAATAACCACCATATATATCCCATGGTCACGATGTGCATTGTGTAGCTTTCCAGATTACCTATATTAAAAATTCATTAGTAGAACTAAAATAAATATACACTATTCTATATTTCTATCTCTATTATGTGGAAAAAATAGTGGATATTTTTTATTATAGAGAAAAATTTCCATTAAAAATGATCAATCACGCTTTAAAAGATTCATCGAAAACCCATATACCGAATGATGTTTTTGTGGGAACTTGAGGATGTGATGAGTATGATGTATAACTAGTTGTTTGAATCAATGTGGCATTATTTAATGGTAGAAATTAACAAAATGTGGTATAACCTAACACAATATGGTTTTAAGATATATTTTTCATTTAATAATATTGATTTATTATATATATTCATTTCCTTACAACATTGTGTTTAATGGAACAACAATTTAATGATTATGAGAAAAATAAGGTAGTTTTAATGTGAAATTACTATTTGATATATTTATTACAATATACAATTTTACAAAAAATATTTAAAAAATATTTATATAATATATATTCAATGATAAATATGTACTCAATTTTCAGTATGATCATTTTATGCCTCAATATTATATATTCTACATAAATTTGTTTTTATTATTTTAATTGATGAAATATTATAATGAATTTACAATAATTTCAGAAACATAATTTGATATAAAATGATTCCATTTTATAAATTATTATATAAAAATTTTCATATTTTTTTGATTTAATAAAAAGATTAATTTTGTAGTGAAAAGTCACAATATTAATTATTTTAAAAATTCTATTTTCATTCTATCAAATTTAAAAGATCAATTTGATTTTAAAATGGTTTAAAACTAACCATAGTACGTTTTTATTAATTAAATGAACTTTATGGGATTTTAGTCGATTTGTAATTGATTTTGGTTTAATAATTTACATACAAAACACGAACATTATTCTACAAAAAACAGTTGAATATTCCTAGTTGAATTTTAAATTTAATGTTTTTCATTAAATTGAAATTGTTATTTTTAATATTGATTAAATATTGGTAATCATCAAAATTAATATAATTTAATAGGTGCAACTTATTTTTTGGTCACTATGAATATAAAAATTATAAAATAAATTTAACATAATTATAAGATGTAAAATTGGTTTAAACCCATGGGGTAATGTTTAAATATGCCTATAACACATTTATGTATCCTTTTGGACGTGGTTTTTTAAAACAAGGTTATATTTGATGCGTCAAATAATGATTTTAAAACATTTTTTTAAATGTGAATATAAGGGTGATGTTTCTGACACAAATTTAAATTTTACCAAAAATAAAAAATATATTTTGGTCTATATATTTATGGGGATTGTCCAATGATTTAAAATTGATTTGAATTGCTCTAAAATTGTAAATACCATTATTTTTTGTTTTTAAAAATTTTTATAAATAAATTTAATTTTTAATTTAATGGTAAAATTTTTATTACTCAAGAATAACATGTTTTTTTAAAATACCTTAAATAATTTTGTGATAGAATATTAAAATAAATTTATACTACCAATAAAATTTAAATATTTGAAAATGAATTTAAAATTTGTAATCATGATGTCCAAATATGGTCTAAATTCCCCTATTATTTTTGGACATATAATATTGTTGTAATAATTAAAATTTGAGTTATCAGGGTTAAGAAAATAATAAGTTTAAATTTGTTTATGTATGAGTTAATGTCAAAAATGTATCCTCAACATGTATAAATGTGATTGGTTGAATTTATTTCAATCTAATAAAATAAAATATTAGATTTTTGTTTGTCTTAGAGCCACATTAAATTATTTATATATTTATATTATTTAATATGTTATGATATTCAATTTGTTTCCTCTACCATACTTATATTAGGGAACCCTCAATTCTCATTATTACACCACATCAAATAATCTAACTCAACCAATGACTATACAATTATCTTCTTCAAATAACAATACATAATGTATAGGAAATATA
Organism: Viscum album; assembly: GCA_963277665.1. Classification (NCBI taxonomy): domain Eukaryota; kingdom Viridiplantae; phylum Streptophyta; class Magnoliopsida; order Santalales; family Viscaceae; genus Viscum; species Viscum album. The sequence continues at coordinate 1,227,445,442 of OY728159.1, forward strand.
GTTAGTAAAATACAATTAAAAATGTTTTTAATAAGGGATATAGATGATTTATACCGAATAAGAGGCGATTTTAATAAATAAAAAATATTTTAGGTAAGGGACTGATGTTGTAATAATATTTTAATTCGGATTAGTTATGATTCAATTTCCTTTGAGTAAATTAATTGATCATAATACTATAATCTCCTTTAACTATTCTTATAAATTGTTATTTCTCCTTTTTTATGACTTATTATTATTTACCTCTTTTTGATACACAATAAGGATGATAATATTTCTTTCAGAATGATGACATTACATTCTCTCTTTCATCCAAAAATCATTTTCCTCCTAATATATTTACATTTTAAAAAATATAGAAATACTTTTTTTAGTAACTATAATTTTTTATAAATTTTTAAACTTTTTATATTTTTATATAATGGTTTAAAAATAATTTCCATTTCAATTTCAAAAAAAAATTACTTTTTACCCAAGTAGTGAACTTAATAATTGTTCTAATGATTACAACATGAAAGAAATTTCCTATTTTCCTAAACACTACATGTTTTTATGTTCCTTATAAAATTTTTCAGTGCTTTTTTCAAAGAAATTGTATCAATATTATTTTTATAACACACTATATTTAAATAACTTATTTTAATTTGAAGCGGTTTTATCCTAAAAAATTATTCCATATATATTATGAATAACATTTTCATATATGAATAATTTATTTGATGTTAGTAATGATTTTTATGGAATATGATCCTATTATAATATCTTTAATATTTATTTTGTATTTATTTTTCATATTTATATATTTATATAGAATATTTTATTTTAATAGGTTATTTTATTGTTATATAATTAATTATTTATGATCTTAGGAAATTTATATGGTTGGAATTTGGATATTTGAAATTTCTAAATTTTCTATATCTTCAATACACTGGGTAACATGTTATTAATTTCACATCAGATTATGGTTATAATCATATACTATTTTAATAATATGTTTTTTCACATAATAATTTATGCATATTATTTCTTCTATGAATTCCCTCAAGAATTTCAAAGAAAAATATTTTAAATATATTTTTTCAAATTTTAATGTGTGAGTATGATCTACTTATTCATATATTCATAAAATTATTTGTAAACATTGGTTTTTATTTCTAATTTCAAAATATTATGATTAATTAGGAATATCATGTTGCATTCATATGTTATTACTCAATTTTTTGGATTACATATTTGATACCCTTATTTAATTAATTTATTGAAAATAATCGATTGTGGGGTTGTGATATAGGATTGTTTGGGTACTAATATTTATAGTTGAGAGAATTAAATTGATTACATCATTTTAACCTTTTTATCTCCTTATAATATTACCATTAAAAACCCATAAATGTACCATTATTGAGAATTTCAGCACATTATTTCTTACATTTTTCTTAAATATGATTTAATGGATGCCTCTGAGTGTGATTAGTCTAGATTGGTATAGTATGCAAAGAAATATGCTTTTGGTTATGAATATAATACTAAGATAAGTTCTTTATGAATATATACATAAATTAAACTAAACCTATTATGGTCCCTAATCCATTGTTATTTTAAAATATATAGAATATTACTCTATAATGTTGTACTATTTTAATTTGATTTACTTAGGTCTATTATTTTTTAGAGTATGATATATGAATTGTAATTCAATTAATTTAGTATTCTCTCAACATGGATGTAAATAATGTATAGTCTAGGTACAAGGAAGCTCTATTAGAACTTGGTCAAATGATATATGATTGGTTGTATGATTTTGTATTCATAAAAATTTAAATTATATAATTCATTTGTTTACATGTTGACATTTGTTAAGGTAGTGATGTTGGTGTCCAACTAGACTAATTCTCACACATTTTAATAACATCACATTGGATGTTTAGATATAATTATGTATGATCTAGATATGGGAATGTGATTGGCGACACGATTATGATGGGATTGAAGATGGGATATGGATTTTGTATCGTGAATAACTATGTATTATTTGAAATTTATTTATATTTATATATATTTATTATTATTATGGTCCCATTTGTTGAATTACAAAATTTGTGGATGTTGTATTTTTATTTTTTTAATGTACTTGAGTCCAATCACATCATTATTCACGTTGCCTTCCAATGTTTGAATTTTATGGACTATAATAATAATTTTTATTATCATAATGGAAATGATTACAAAAGGTATAGTCTGCCGACATCACTATAGGCAATTTCTGCTATTCAGCAACCTCATATATACATGTTGGAATGCATTTGGTTATGATGAACAGTGGCCTCGACCATATTATTTGGTTAATTTTTTTAGAAAATCATATCAATGACATAATGATTCCTTTATTTTGAAAATTTATTATAGAATATATGAGATATGATATTTTTAACCATGTTATGAGAATTTCGATGTACCTATAAAGACTATTATTAATATACCACTAAGTTACTAGTAGTATTATTTATATTACAATTTAATTGGTTTTTAGTATATTCACTCATCAAGAGTTGGCACATGTGATGACATGTCGTATATATACCATAAATGTTTTGTGATGTAGTTCATTAAATAAAATCCTTGAGTAAATGTTTGTTTTTGGATATATATGTACTCTATAATATTCTAATATTTTAGATTTTTCATTAGTTATTTGAACATGATAATTTTATTATTTATTTTATATGCATAATTATTTCACACATGTAGGTAAGGTGGAAAAGGCTCGTGTAATTGGAAGTATTTGGAGGGTTATACTTAATGTGTGGGTATCTCAACTGATAATACATCATATAGAAATACCATATTTATATTATGTAACAATTTTTTTCATTTAATAAATTTATTATAGGGTTTCAAATAATATTTTTGGAATTTCAGAATAATACTACCTTAGAGAATCTAGAATATCCCTACTCTGGATAATTCAACTAATCGAATACAATATATATACAAGGATCCAGTAAAGCTTTTTACCACACCTAATCTATTTATTTGGGTGGTAAAAAATCCCATGATTAATGTGTTAATAATTTAACTTGATTAGGGAATATGATATTTGAGGTCAACATTTTACTACACTAGGTATTTTCACCTCAAATAGACATAAGCATTTTAGGACATAGGTGGTCTATAAGAAGTTGGTGACCAGACCAACTATATTATGGGAATCCTTAGCATGGTGGAGTCTCCTATAGATATGAATGTGAATATTGAAGCCTTTATTGTTAATGTACCCACTGGGAGTTCGTGGGGATTCATAGGCAAGGGAGTAATTCATGATGATCTTACTTTTGAGATCCTTAAGGTTCAGTTCGTCAAGGAGTTCATTTCAGAAACATTGATGATGGACCGTACTGTGTAGTTTATGATGTATGATTATGGTATTATTTTAGATTCTATATACACATGGTATCTTTTTGTGTAATTAATATTTTTTTCCTCTTTTGGTTTTTAATTCTATGCATAAGGATATGATATTTGAGATTGGCCATCATGCATAGCATAGTATTCCAGTTTTAGGAATTGATATGACAAATCGCTCTATGGGACTTCGTAAGGAAGATAAATTGGACACTACTAGAAATATGACCTTTCCCAATGCTTCTATACCAACAGTTTTTACAAACCGTTGGTATAGGCTCCCTTTCCCAATGGTTTGGCGAAACCGTTGGAAAATCCCACTTTGAGGCCACCTTTCCCAACGGTTTGGCCAAACTGCTGGGAAAGGGTGTGGCTTTCCCAACGGTTTGTCCAAACTGTTGGGAAATTCCACATTTTGGCCTCCTTTAACAATGGTTTTGGAAGACCATTGTGAAAGGTCCCCCACAAATCAACCTTGCCCTAGAATTAAAACCCAGAATCAAAATCTATACCAACGGTTGTCAAAACCATTGGTATAGGCCTATACCAATGGTTTTGACAACCGTTGGTATATATACTTTGATTTTTTATTATTTCTTCTTACCTAGAACATTATATAAATCAAAATTTATAATCATTATGAGAATACATATATATATATATATTTATATAAATATATTCACAAAAGTCATGTTAGGTTAGTGGTTAAGTCGTTGAATAATAAACTAGGGGTCCTGGGATCAAATCCCAGCGAATGTTTTTTTCTGAAATACATATACCAACGGTTCCATAACTATTGGTATAGATTTTCATATTAATTATACCAACAGTTTCCAAACCGTTGGGATAGGTCTATACCAAAGGTTTTGGGAAAACCGTTGGTATAGACCTATCCCAACGACTTACTTGGAAACGGTTCTCCAAACCGTTGGTATAGGCTATACCAACGGTTTGGAGGCCTATTCCAACAGTTTCAAACCGTTGGTATAGGTTAGTTTTCCAGTAGTGGGAGTAGGGTATATTAAAGGATATGCATGTAATTATATTCCATATTACAGTGTGATGACCACCATATTTCACAGTACTACAACAATTACCTCATGTGGTAGTTAGAAGTGGAAGGTTGAGGAGGTACCATAGGGTGGAAGATATGTAGAGGATACTATAGATTATTTTATTCAATCAATGATAATATTCTATAGTAGGTTCTATAAATATTTCATCGAAGGCTTGTCATATTTATATGCAACAATTATAGATATATCTAAAAATAGTTTGAATATTTAATATTCTAATTGATGCGTTGTTTCATTCCTTGTGTGAAGATATTTAAGAAAATCTGAGAATTTATTCATTGGATTGAAGGATTTGATACATAGTGTATTATGATACCTCATTTTCTATATTTAGTGTTTTATTAATATAGGGAGATCAGGTTTTCCCCTACGGGTCCTATCAACATCATCCCCATGAGTGGAATTACTCGAGAAATGAATTAATATTGAAATTTATAATCAATGGCTTCAATTTATAGAGACATAATATCTTCAGTGATACGGTTATCAATTGCACAAAAATGACAGATTGTTTTCTATTTCCATCAGTGGGATATAAATTATAGAATGATTTATTTTATTGAGTATCTATAGACATTCATCATTGATATAACTTATTCTAATTGCAATAAAAATTTAATTTTCAATTATCAAGGTTTAAGAATTATATAGAAACATGAGTTTGGATAGTAACCTTTGATAGAGTAATAGAGTAAAATAATTTTGGTAGATGGGTCTCTTATATATTCATAAAATGTTCATGAGATTATAGAATGTTCATGGTATGTTATCATAACATCTATAGTGCAATGAGTAAAGGAAATTTAGATGTTGGATCATTTGTGAATAGTGATGCCATAGTTCTTAACATAGAATTATTTAATCCCAAGGTGGTATTATATAATGACGACATGATCTACATAAATTGGATATTATATGTATTATATTCCTTGTGTTTATTGGATTATGGAATTTCATTCATCAAAATGGATAAAATATCAAAGGTCTATGATGAATTACCATGACATCTGATGCCAATTTTAGTGTCATGGTATGAGGGGATAAATCACCAGTTTTTTTGTCACGATGCCTCAAATTCCAATGTGTAATGGTCGAGCAACAATGTATTGGTGGATTAGATAATCCACTTGTTATACCTTTTTGGATTTGGATGAAACGAGTTTGAACATAATGATGATGTTACCATGAACATAACGAAGGAATGAAAATATTTATGTTGTTGTTGGATTTCTCACAAAGGATTACCATTTCTTACTAATTAGATAGTGATGCCCATTAGATGAGTTAGGCGATGTCATTTATTTTAAATAATGTACACCTGCATTGAGATCATTTAAATTATTATGTGATAGATAATTACCATTCATGTCATGGTTTTGTAGAGATTAGTAAAGGATATTGTTAACCTATAAAAATAATAATTATGTATCATATACATAGTGGTGGAGATTTATATTGGATGATAATGATAAATTAGGACATTATGCATCAATGACCTCAATAATTCAGTGGAGTACACGATGATAACCTAGAATTGGTAGTTTTACTTAAGAAATGTCCAGGATTCCATTTATATTCCACCTTATGAAGATCCTTAGAGACATTTTTCACTAATAACTATTTATGAATATGTTATTTGATGTAGTAGTTGTGAGGATGACACTGGTATATGTATCCTCTAACAGAGTAATTTTTATCTAAAATTTACTAGTCACTACTAATGGAATAAAATGATTGTATGATACATAGAGGTAGTGATCATTCTGGATGATTGATTTTACTTACCTATTAATCCATGATTAGGGGTTTGATGTATAAATAAGTAATGTGATCTATAACATTGATATACTTGAAAATTGATGATTATAGAGCATGATGGGATAATGATATACAATTTTGATGTTCCTCTCTGAAATCTTGGTTTTCCTGATGTATTCCATTTATCTCAACATAGGATATACATATCAAATCTTGTACATTAGATTAACTAAGAAGAAATTGAACTGGGGCATGCTAGAACATTCATAGAACATCCATTTTGAATAATATACAAAATAAATAAATATATATGGGTGAATATGGTTGCACATAGTAGTGTAATATGGAATTATGGTCATTTTCAAGAGGAAAATTGTATGTGTCAGTCTAACATCAATGAATAATGGCCTATGTTGTTTAATAATGACCCCTTAAAACACCTAGTTGGGATATGAAGTCAGTTTCGGTGGGGGGGGGGGATTTTAGAATCCCCATTTTATATAAGGTAAAATATATTGAATTCATCATATCCTACTCCATAACCTATATTTTGAAGTTATTTGGAAATTTTATAATGGTAGGGACCTTTATTGATTTAATTTATAAGTAATTTTATGTGAAAATTTAATAACATGAAATTTTAATTTTAAATGTATGTTGACACCATTATCTATGTAATTGTAAATACATTCTACAAATACATTTGTAAATGTTTTAAATCTATGAAATGGTATATTGAATTTTTTGTTTCTACGTAAATGTAAACCATCACTATGTCGTGGTTTGTCTATGTTATCTAATGTTAACTAATAATTTTTAAAGGAACAATAAGGGTAAATCACCATCTATGTATTGGTATGTATAAATTCATGACCTACATAAAGGTAAATCAAATTAGCTTCATAGGAAATATAGAAAATTTATAAGTGAATAGACATGATACCCATTAAAATTTCATTTTTGGTGTATTGGTATTTTTTTACAAAGTTAATGGTTTTAAATATTTATTGAATGTGAATGTGTATCATGATTTTAAAAGAATTGAATAAAGAAAAATCATTTATTTTCATTAATATAAAATTTTAACCCATTTTTTATGATTTTAAACAATATAAATTAAAGATTCTATTCAAGGATCAATTAAATAATTATTTATAATTTAGGGTTTCTAAAATTAAATACAAATTTCATAGGTGTCCATTTTCAAATACATGAACGTATTCCTACCCATTAATTAATTGTCCTCTTCTATTTGGTAGCACAATACTCCTTTATACATGATCCAAGAAATCTTATTCAAACAATACGTTTTCTTCTTCTTTTTTATATATTGGACATAACTCTCTCCCTAGTCTCTATTGATAGGTAACAAACAATTAATGTTATATGTTCTAGGATGGTGTTTTTAATTTTTACACTCTAGTTTTGATATATAATTTATGTACTTGGTCTCCCAAATATTTTTCTATAAATGTATTAATTGAACATAAAAAGTGACCAAATATAAATTATTGATGAATGATAAATATTTATCACATTTTTATTATATAATTATTATGGATGTACAAAATTTCAACAGATTTTGGGGGTATAATTACTCATTATGATAGAAACCCACTGTATAATATTATTACCTAAATAGATATCAATGATATTATCCTATAAAGAGAAATATTTATCTCATTTTGAGTTTTTAATATAAAAATATTTTAATTTGGGATTGGTTATAGGAATACTAGGAATGGGGATTGAACCAATTAATACACATACATGATCTTACTGTAATTTTATAATGTATCATTGAATTTGTTTTTCCGAATATATTTAAGGTAATAGATACCGAAAATCAGAGTCATTTGAATAAAATTTCCTGGCATGTTTTTCTTGAGTTTTTGTTCCAAGTGTATAGACCCTTTCATTATAGGTTTTTGTGTCATGCATATTGTGGCCCCTAAAATGTTTAGAAAGAAGCAATGTGTTCCTTTGTTTACACTTGATAACAAATGTAATATTTCAAATAATAAGGGATTAAATATTGTGATATATTGTTCATTTTTATGTCATGTTTTATATTTGGTTTTTTCATATACAATGAAGACTGTATTTTAAAAAAAATGTTGATAGGTGGACCAAATGGACATAGTTTCCTCCATAAATGGGGAGTGTGGATGAAACATTATAATAGTCATGTAATTTCAATGGACTATCGAAGCCATAATTTTTTATAACTTATGGGAACAACATATCACCATTTTTTCATTTTAAGTGAACGTCAAAATGATCAACCAATGTGGAACATTGTATTATATTAGTAGGAAAATCCATTTTCTATGTAGGCTTAGCATTCATATGATTAGGATTAGGGATCAGGAGAAGGGAGATGACATTTTTAAAGGTTTCCATGTATAATGGAATTAGGAGATAAATGAATTACATGGGAAATATATTAGTTAATTGTAAATTTATTTTTACTTATCATTTTTTCTAGTTTCACTACATGCTCATAATTCCCTACAAAATTATAAGTTCTATTATATGAATTATATAACCTTATATTAATTCCATTATAGTATTATAAAATTTATTTTACATTGTGTTAGTCTAATTTCTTAAGTTTAATGTAATGCATTCTGTGATGGATTTTATTAATGGCGGTATAGTCTCCCCACAACACTTTTATACACGTAGTACTAGTCAATATCCTCTTATGTATGGGGAGTCACATATTGGATTTTTTGGAACTTCATCCCAAACCCTATGATTTAGTTTTGTGTGTTACATTAACAATATTTATAGAATACAAAATGTAATATATTTTGTACTAAAATAGCCATATCACTCATCAATCAATTCAAAAATCCCATGTGTACTTACATTTTACTTATATTAAATTTTCATGCATTGATATAATAATCAGTCAGCAATAAAACTAGTGCACATCATGTTTGGTGTATCAATCATGGTAATAATAATACTCACTCACTCTATTGAATACAAAAAACCTACCATCCCCAATTCTAAAAAAGTGCACCGGTTTATAAAAAATTTCAATCCAACCATACTATTAAACATGCCTAAATGGGGTACAATTATATGGATTAACAACCACACTATAATTGTATTTAACCAACAAATAATTTTTACAGTAGTCATTATAATTTTCATGGAATAAATAAAATTAAAAAAGAACTCTAATATATGAATATTGGAGAATATAATTTTATAAATATTAAATAAACTTGATAAATAAGTTTTAAAAGGTTTTCCTATACAATAAGATAGCCCGGAAATATCTATAGTGTGAGTCCAATTTGAAACAAATAAACTGGAACTTAGAGAAGAGAGGGATAATAAGGGGTAATGGCATTAGGGGTTTTCAGATTGAATTAAATGACGGGAGATATTTATATATATATATTTTTGGAAAAAATATTTTAATTTATTTAGATAGCATAATCATATATAAACATGAAACTATTGGGTTTCTACTTGTTTCTAGATGCTCATATAGTATATGTCCCTCCCATTTAAAAACAATTATGTGTACCAAATATTCCTCAATTATGTATATGAAAATAAATATTTTATTTAATAAAATGATTACAATATTAAAAATAACCCACTAGATATTAAATTGAAACTATAATTAATTTACTACACTGAATAGGTATCCATTACTAATCCATCAGGTACCCAGTAAACCTCTACTAGGTACCCAGTAAACCGTACATGAAAAAATAATTTTAAATTACACTACATTATTTATAATCCAAAGGAATCAACATATATTTAATGAAAATCACGGAAAATTTAATCCTAGTCATATAATTAATAACTCTTACAACATTTTCTCCACATTAGTCTGCTCTTCCTCTGATTTAGCGATCATTTAATGATTTCAATCATTAAAAATCTATTCAATAAGGTTTCTTATATTTGAGAAGTTTCCTTAATAAATTTTTTATACTCAACTCAATTTTTTGGTTAATAGTAACATACCATTAAGAATAACAGTATGTATAGTAACATTACCCTAATGAATAGTAAATTGTATTATCATTTTTTCCCTTGAGGTTAAAATATAATGAGATGTTGATTAATTTTTCATGGTCTTAAAAATTAGTTATAGATTCCAAATTGTTATTTTTTAAAAAATTATTAATTTATTTTAATATTTAATTAATAATATGTGTAAAATTATATTTGAAATATGGTTTTTTTAAATTATACACATCAAAATATTGTTGGGGTAAATTTTAGGTATTTTTTTGAAATTATTTAACTTTTGATGAATAATAAAATATGATAAATTACAACAAATGAAATATATTTGTTTTACTACATCATAAGTAATTAAAGGCTGATGTAAGACAATATATTTCTAAATCACATTCAATTATTAATATATTGGGTCACATTAATCTAGAATTTTTTTAGTATTGAGAAAAAATATTTTAATAATTAGTAAAATAATGTAAAATCCCCCCTCTCCTCCACTATAAATACCACACTCACTTCCTTTTTCCTAAAAAACATCTCAAGCCTTTATCATTGTGGAATATCTTTCAAATAACCTCATCAAGAATCTTCCCCACGTCCGAGACCTTATGGTTTCACAAAATTTCCAAAATTAAAGGCCTTAAGGAGGATCTCAAAGAGAATAGATCAATAGTTTAGAATTCTTTTTCTTTTTCATGTGTTTTCATTACAATTCCCTTTCTTTTCATGTACTCTCATTCCCTCCTCTTATCTAGGAGGGAAGAAATATCCATAATATTATATATTGGGTATTTTAACTTTTCCATATAAAATATTCATCATCCTTCTTCCACTCATCCCCTTCTTATTCAAAAAAATGAAAACACTTCCCGCGATGTGTCAGTTTAACAAAATTGTGGACGATGTGTTTCTAATATAAATTATCTCCTTAAAATAAGATCATAAAACAATTTTAATGGTTGAATAAGAATTTAATTTTTAATTTTTAACCTATTTTATGTTTTTCAATTAACATATTTTCTATAAATTAAATTATATAACGAAACAAGTTTTTGATTATTGATTAACTGCCAATGTTGATCTAACAAAACACAATTAATGTTTTATCTAATGATCCATCATCATATAAGATAAAAAAATAATTTATGGTACCATTATATATTCAAGAGACATATGTATACCATTTAACTAAACTTATTGAATTTAATTTCCATATAAAATGCAATTAAAATACAAAATGGCCATTGAAATTATGTAAAGAACGCACCCATAACAATGGAAGGAACAAAATACTAAGAATTAATGTTTGAAATAATGTTATGAAATGATAAAATATGATTTTATAAACCTCAATATGTTTCTTTATGATTATAATAACATTATTCTAACCATTATAAAAAAGTCATAAACATGTTTTATGTAAGACAAATCTGAGGTCATAGAATTCATAACCTGATTTCTATTCAATAGGTAAACATTCTACATCATTATTTATGAAGTATTAAAATTGTTTACGAGATGAATTTTGTTTATATTATGTTTAATTTTTTTATTTAAATAATATATATATATTCCATTCACTATATTATGTATCACTCCAGTTATATGGTTTTAGGTGGATTTTCTTTTAAAATCCACTTTTAAAATTCATTATTATAATGTTCAAAAGCATGTTTATTTCTCACTATTATTGTTTTATTATTATGTTATATTAATTTATAATTATTTATTATGAAGTTTGGGACCTATGTCTCCCCCAAATAAATTGGGTATATTTATGTTGGTGGTTTTTTATATGGTTACACAAACTGTAACTATGATGGTTACACGAATAGTAAAGAAACAGTAAGGGTTACAAATTATATGGTATCTATGAGGGTTACAAGATAATGTATTTAATTACCCAAGATACCATTATGGATATATTTATGTTATATACATTTTTTGAAAATCTCATGTAAATCTCCAGATTCAGAAGGTATGGTTACATGGGTGCTATCTATGTCTACTTGAAACTGTTTTAATATAACTAATATTTTCATTCCTTATTTTAATATCACTTACTATGATTTTTGGGATCATCCCAAGTTATTAAACAAATTTAATAATTTATGAGTAATTTTAAGAAAAAGAATAAATTCAAGTTAACTGTTATGAATATTATTAAATGAAAACATGTTTTATTTTAAAAGTTCTAATTTTTAATGAAATTAGTACTATTTTTTGTTGAATCCACTCAATATAAATGTGGAATGTTATTAATGTATTTTGTAGAATTCTCTAATGCTCTAAACATGAAATGATTATTAATTTAAATGAAGGGATCTTGACTAAATTCAATATTATGTAATGTTATAAGGATGAGTCCTTATATTATTCAATAATGTTTTTCAATGAATGGTTTTAAATAATATTAGATTTGTTTTTTGTATTTGGGTGAGAATCATTATATTTCATGTACATGATTTCGTAAAAAAAGTCAGTACTTTTTTACTATTATGAAATTATTGATTCAATTAATTTTTATTATTATTTCAATTTCTATAAAACATAGACAAAGGGACCTTATTTTCATTTTTCGAGTGGGTTATTTTTCATAAAATATGTGAATTTAATGTTTTTTAATGTGCATTGATGAATAACAATTCCAACCAACAAAACTAATATTTTCTCTAATGATTATTCTAAATAATTCCATTTTAATATGGAAATAAAACTTTTCCATTAATATTATTGTCTGTGTTATATTTAATATAAATAGTTTCATGGTGAAAATGATATTTTTCAAATTAAATACTAATATTATATTTGAATGGAATTTTGCATATAAAAAAACATAGATTGACATTACATCTAATTTAATGGGGTTATGATTTTAGGATATTATATAAATTCTTTCAATATTTGGTTTGTGATTATGATAAGGAAATTCTATGGAAATAAATTTACTTTTGAATGTGTTATGTTGTGTTGAAATTATAATTGCTTTCATGATATTGTGACATAATTATTAATGGATTATCATTATGGGATTGTGGGTCAATTATATCCTTCAAATGTATTGCATAAAAAATAATGTTTTATTAGGTCAAGGGGAAATAGTTGGGGACTACAAAGCCTAAATGACAGTACAAAGGTGGTTTTCCTAATCTAATCAATGGTAAACAAAAGGTTATCTTATGCCCAATGAATGTTCAGGGATATTATCTATATACATATCATTTAATGAATTTCGTGATGGGTAGTCTTGACATAATATTCATACAATGATTATTTTTACATTCATTATTAAAAAGATTTATGAAAAGATATTATGCATATTTAATTCAAATCTGAAAAAAATAATTTTATTTCATTATGTTTCATGCCTTATGAACTTCCATATTTTATTCCACAACTCACGATTATGAGCTAAAAATTAAAGCATATTATTTTCATATGTCATGCTCATGTTCTCAATGTTTTATTCTCATGTAATGCTTAAATGATAAATGTTATTTATTTTATCCCGTTACTAAGAATTTGTGCACAAAAATAATTTTATTTCCTTTTCCAAATGATATGATAAAATATTTTAAGTGTGATATGCCTATAAATGGTAATAGTTGTGAGATGTTAGTAGTAGACAATGTTGATTGTTTATATGTGAGTTGTTTACATATCCATGATTCCAAATACACGATAAAGTTAGAGTTATACCATGTATCGTTATATTATTAAATTACTATTTATAGAATAATATGTAATATTATTGTATGTAATTTTGAAGTGTCCACATTCAGTATCTGTTAGGACCCTAGATTTTGGATCAAAAAATAAATAATATATTAAATAGATTATGTCACACCTAACACTAAAAAGTTTAATTGAATTATAAAACAACAGAAAACATCTAAAAATTACATAAATAGAATTATTATTAACAAATAATCAGATAATAATTATTTAAGAGATTCTATTTTCATTATTATAAATTAATTCGAATTTTAAAGGATAATTTGTTTGATGGACCATTTTTAAAAAATTGATTTTATACCATAAAAACATAAACTAATAACATTAAAATGTTCGTCATAATAGGTAATATATATATTTATAATGTAATTTATAAATGAGAAATTATTTTGGAATATTTTATAAATTGATATTAAGAGATCATTCTGTTCAAAATAAATTTTTTAAATAAATATGTTACCATAATTTATTTTATATTCATCTCAAATAAAAATTATGAAATTTCAAAATTTAAATTTGAAAAAGAAATCATTTTTTCCATAAATAAAATTCATATGAGTTTTTGATATTTTTATATAATAATTTATTTTTTCTGAATTGTACAAAATATAATTTTCTAAAATAACATGTATTTTATAACATCACATAGATATTAAAATAACCCAGAAACATGGAACCGATTTCCATAAAAAAATATATTATTCAATAAAATTATACATTAGAAGTTATAATATTTTAATTACAAATGAATATTAGATATATTAATGATCAGTAATATGTTCTCAAAAAATATTTTTAATACAATAGAAATTAGTATTTTAAATTTTTTTAAAATAAACTGAATAAGTTGAAATATAATTATTAATCAATATTATTGACTTTAAAGTATCTACAAGTTTCACATTATTTTTAGAAAAAAACAATCAGTTTCCATCATAATATATTAGATACCCCGGTAGACCCATTATTTTTCAAAGAATAATACATTTCCTATTATCACTTATTTTTTGAATTAATTTATTAAATTTCATATCAATAAAATAATAAAATATAATTATAAATATAAAAATAATGTAACACTCATTTAATTGGTAATAAAGGTCAAATAATATTAATTACACATATTGAATAATACAGTTTTTCTTTAGAAATTGTTTTCCACCACATTATTTATTTTAATTTAATATTTCATTATACCATATATATATATATATATTGTATTAGTATAAAAGGAGTCAAATTTCAAATACATCAAATATATATTTAGTAATAAGTTTCTTCAAGAATATTTAGTAATAAATTAATTGACTTCAATAAGGTTAACTAAATGTAATAATTGTCAAAATGGATAATTTGATGTTGCTAAAATTTTATTAAATTAATATGACCTTTATATCTTCTATTAATAATTTTTCAATATCATAAGTATTATATATCGTTATGTTTACCATTTATATAATAAAATCACAAGGAAATAATTCCATATACTCATACCCCTTAAAATATTTTTTGATTAAAAAATACTCACATTTCACTTATAAAAGGGGGATTTAATCCACCGATTCAATAATAAGCTATTTTTTGAAATAGAACATTCATATATGAATTTTTTTTTGATATCCTTTATATGCATGATGAACCCTAGTTTTAATGGTAACCAAAAACTAGAAAATGCACATCATGTAAATGTTATTTAATAGTATGATGTTTAATATATCAATATATGTAACACATCATTCTTAACATTTAATTTTTACTTGTTAAATTACAAAGAGACCATAAAAATAGAATAATTATTACCTTATAATCATTAATTTATTAATATGTTATAATAATTTTCAAATAAATATTATATATTATCTACCATATACTATGAAAAATTATTATCATCATTATTGTGTTTGCAATGATTACCGCCTAAAAAAGAGACAAATTCATTATTTCATCACCACCACTATTGGTTTGTTAATAAATTTTATTTAAAAGGATAAAATGATATTTATAAAAAATTAATTATTCATAAATGATAAAATATTATTTATTACACCTTCTGTATATTCTACAAAAAATGGGAGAATCATCAGTATGCATGTGCATACTACAACATCAATGAGACAACATTTTTATTTCTTATTAGATATAAAATAAATAAATTGGGATTAAAAATCTCGTTAATGATCACCAACTGTTATTAAATAGTACATTTACAATTATAATTATAATATTATGTATTCTATATGAAATATTATAAATAAAAAGCTACAAAAAAAATTTCAGCTTTAAATGACATATTAATGTAACTTTTCTAAATTTACGCCATTCAAGATTGAATTAATTATGAATATAAATTATGTGTGAATTAAATATTAAATGGAATAATAAGGTTAAAATATCTTTAATATGAAAATATTTTACAATTCCTTTGACCATGTTAATGTAAAATAAAGTATCACAATGAAATATTTTAATCAAATCTAAGTGAGACATTGAAGTAGAATGCATATTAAAAATAAGTATCAAAATAGAATAAATGGAAATTATAAAATTAAATAAATATGAATATAATTATATCTTATATATATTATGAAATTAATTTAATTATATAGAATATTAAGTCATGTACTAAATTATTTTGTGATATGGGTAATGGTTTGGACTCAAAACATCATTATATAAGATATATGTTTATTATGGAGTTAATGTTTTGAAAGGGTGTGTATTTTACCAATTGGATATTTAATATCATTTATTATTCGTATCCATATTTTTTAACATCATTTTTACGATATCTCTCTATTATGTGGTATATATTAGAATGTATCACAAGTAGTAGGTGTTTTTAAACTCAAATTCCACTCTGTATGGAATGTTACATATTATTAACCTATTTTTTTATTTTATAAACATAACACATAATTTTTATGCTTTTATTAAATAAAATTTATTATTTATTTTTAGGTCAAACAAAATATTGCTATCCCCATTAATGTATTTTATTAAATATTCATTCAATCAATAAGGTTTCAATTTTGAACTTACTTATAAAATAATTTCCTTTAAAATATAATAACATATCTAGGGAATTTTTATAAATCTTCATTATAATATCACAATAAATAAATCTACTATTTTTATCTGTGGAAATAATATCATTATCTTTGAAATTCTTTAAAATTATAGTTTTTAAATATTTTAAATCAATGTAGTTCTCAAAAAAGGTATTTCAAAAGTTGAAATTAAATTTATGGCATAGTCTATATTTTTTTGAACATTCATGTGTCTGTTAAATAATTTCTAGAGGTCATTGTTATATTTAAATATATTTTTTTAAAATAGATTTTTAATTTATGTTACTTAATTTTTTCCATATTTATATTTTTTATAAATAAATAATCTAATTTAAAATATCCATGTAAACATGAATTTTTTCCATTTTATTTTTTTATATGAAACATAATCTATTTGTTTTCATGAACCCGAAAAGAAATGTCATCACTAGCATTCTGACTCATTTCATTGAAAATATTTATTGTGGATCAAGGGTAGTTTTATACATCTAATTACATTTAACTAATATAAATAATAAAATATTTCATTTCAGTCAACTTATATGGAAATATAATATACGTAATTTAGTATATTCATCAAATGAAATCGTCCAATTTATTTCTCAAGATGACTTATGTATTTATCTCCTCCATCGAATGAATAATACACCACTACATTTTTATTTATTAATCATTTTTAGTGCATAATTATAACATTTCATCCAATTCCGATCTGATATAAGTACCCAATTCATGATTCATTTGATTTAAGGTTTTTTCACATGAATCGATACAATGAATAATCGGAGAATTTTTTTCAAAAAAATATATATTAAGTATTTATATATTATAAATAAAATATTTTTTTTCTATTTTTTTGAAATTTATTAATCTATATTGTTACTTTATTTAATTAGATACCCAATTATATTCAATGAGATTATCATCTTATGAATATAGATGCAATTTTTAATTATTTCATTATATGTTTTAATATAAAAACTATATTCACTACATGGGTTCTTTATGATGTGTTGAATTAATAACATTGTCCTTTTAAGGGTTATCTATAATGTATTCAAGATTTATTGTAATTCTAAGAGTTTTATAAAATAAATTTTATTTACCTGTCATGTTTTTGAATTTATTATAAATTTAAATTATATGGTTAAATATATATTTATATATCTATTTAATAGGTAATGATTGGGGAATATTTGTCCTCAAATTAATTGGTTAATGGATTTTACCTTATGAGATTTAAATTTTATGTAAACGTGTTGGAATGTATCTTCATTTAGAAAATTTCAGTAAGATATAATTTATCTATACTCATCATATTATGAGTGGATGTGTACATGTGTTTTGATGTTTAGAAAGATATGAAATCCAATGTTTATTTGAAGGAAAATTTATTTCCTAAGATAAATAGGTTATGTTTAGGTTTTAGGTTTTATTACTCATGTTTCAAGAATCTATTTAAAGAAAGTCATATTATATTATTTTTTATCTATTTGTAGGTTATGTATTAAATTATGTATCATTATTCTACCAATAATCTGATATTATGAATTGTAATGATATTCAGTTGTTTTGATTTATGTTTACCCTTACTAATCCTCCCATCTAACCCCTTTCAAATGTTTCCTTTCACCAAGGATATTAGGAAATTTATTTTTATGATATTTTAGAATAAAATAATATTAAATTATTTTGTGAGATGTGTTGAAGAAATTTCATAGATTAAGAAGTTATTTATATATTTGGAAATTATTAATTAGTTGATAAAATAATGAGTTTTTAGTTACTGTTTTGTTTTAATTATCTTAAAATATAAACCTATATTTTCTTAGTAATGTATTATATTGAAATATTATTTGTGAGTCATTTAATTTCTAAAATATCGGATCCCTGAATCAATGTACGTATTGGTGTATTGTTTATTTTAAATTAGTTATTTTGGATTTTATCAGTTTAAGATGATTTAAAAATATTAATATCAAATAATTTTAAATATATAATGTTTATAATTGTATAAAAGTGTTAAACAAAACATTAGGAAAGATGAGTTAATATTGATTACTTTTTGGATTATTATAAATGAAATTTATTGAAAATAGATGGAATTAATCAAATGAATAAGTCAATATTTTCTAAAAAGTACTGAAATTTTGGTAAATTAGAGATTATCTGGTTTTACTGGTAATAATATACCTATTTAAACAATAAAAGTTGATTTAGGGTCTAACAGAATGGTTCCTAGGGGATACAGGCCATAAAATAACATATTTTGTACTGTAAATTATATAAACCAATGCATGAAAAAGAGTTTTAATTACACATATGGTTTGACACTCCATAATTATTTTATTTAGATGATTTTATACAATTTACAAATCATTATGAATTATTTTTTTAATTACATTAATGTATTTGGATAAAAATTAGAAGGGAACACAACATAATGTTACTGTGGTATGTTCAATTGATTTATTGGATTAAAAAGTTATAGAATAATTGAAATGAATGCAAACTATGTATAAATTAAGTGTTGATTAGGTAAGATGTCGTTTGATAGAGAATTCATAATCATATACAATTATTTTTTACTATATTTTCATAATGATTTTTTTATATTTTATTAAAATATGATCATGATGATAGAGATAAGAATGGTATGTATTAAAAAACCTCTATTACTTATAAAAAATTAAGGGGTCGTACATAAATTATTGTATATTAGTATATATCTATAACGATGGAAAAGATATTTTTATAGTGTTACAAAAGATAATAAGGTTGACACCCTAATAGAAATGAAATTTAGATACCCTAATATATTATAATTATTGATGTTATATGTATTATTATGCTTTTCAATTGTCATTGTTATATATTATTTATTAAAATATCTATGGATTCTTTAATGGTAGTCTTTAAATTTTTTTAATTAATATATTTTAATTATATCAATAAACAAGAGAAATGATTTGATATATTTTTTCTATTTTTGGTGATAACAATTGAATAGAACAGTATAAATAGAATGAAAAGTTTTAAAATTATTACAATCTTTGATTCAAGAAAATAATTAGTTGGGTGATTTTTGAAATGTAATTTGTATGTCACAGATATACATTTAATTAATCATAATTCAAGATATTATTGGTGAATTTTATATCATTTTTTATTATAATATAATCTTTTAATAACTAATGACTAATACCATTAAATGAATAAGGATATAATTATCTATTTAATGAATATGCAACTTAATTATGGTCATATAAATTTTATAATTGGGTATTCTTTTGGAATTTATATTATGAATAATATATAATTATTGTATAAAAAATGCATATTGTTTCGGGAACGATATGTATGATGATGGAACATAAAATTGTATTATAAATGAAAAATTTGATATTCAAATAATATTAATAAATTTTTTAATTCCAAAACTATTGTAGTTTCAATTTATAGTGACAAATAAAATTATGTTGTAGCATTTTATTTTAGGGTGAATAATATAATTTATTGTTATTTTTACCCTTTAAATTTATGTCATATTTATTATAATGCATCAAATACAATATCTAACCAATTAAACACTACATTAAAAAAATCCAGGAAATATTGAAATAACATGATTAATATAATCATTATAAAATAAGATAATAATAATCTATTATAAATGATACATATGATAACTTTTAATGGATTAGTTTTTAAATTAATTAATTATTTTCAAAGATTCATTTGAAAAGGGGTATTTTACTTTTAATTATTAAATTAATAATTATCTGTGTTAATAGGATATCATGAATGTTATAATTTATATTTATAAAATATTTTATCAAATTTAACTAATATATTAATTGTTTTTGAAATAATATTAAAAGTGAATAATTATTTAAATGTGTTTTTTTATAATTGAAGTATTTAATAATTTATTTAGTTTTTCGTTTATTTTTTTTTTACAATTTTTTTATATATGAAATTCAAAAAAACAAACTTTTTAATTTTTTCAAAAAAAAATCAATATCTTCTAAATTTTTTTTTCTAATATTTTCAAAAATAATTGATTATAGGTGAATAACGGATCATGAAGTTTTTAATATACATTTTTTTGATACTATAAATTGGATATAAGAAAAATATATAATGTATGGATCATTTTTAATGACTAAATACATTTCCTGGATGTAAAATAATTTATTATGTTCTATCATTTTCCAAATACTAACCACTATTTCATATTAAAAACCTAATGTAATATTAGCATAGGAACGATATTTAAAACACTATATATTATTTTATTAAATATATAATTTACCAATTAAATGAATTTAAAATTTTAACTCACATTTCTGAAACTATCCCATTTTACGCACTTTATTTTAAGATATTAATATTACATTTTGATGGGTAAATATTATTTTCCCCAAAATTGATAATTATAAATGAATAATACTTTTCTATATATCATTTAATTTAAATTAAGATTATAATATAAGGATAAAATATATACATATAAATTTACCCTCAATTGTTTGTTGACAAATTAGATATATAGTTTTGAAAACATAATGAATAAAAAAATATTCTCTATGAAAATATTTTTTATCACCTTATGTCATTAGATATAAAAGATAATTTTATTATGAGTAAAAAAATTATGTCAAATAAAAGCAAAATTTTAATCCCTCACATAAATTTTTTGAAACAATAGTCTACTTTAATTTTTATTAATCAATTAATCGACAAGTTTAATATTTAAGTATGGTTTCAAAGTCTGTAAATGGCTCATAAATGGTGGCTGAATTTTTTTGACATTGGTAAGACTAGTATAATATATAAAAGCCATTTAATATTTTTTAATGTCTTATATTAATGTCATAATTTCCATTATATACCCAACTCTTCTTAATTTCAGGTCATACTATTTTTACCATATATATAACATTATTTTCCCTGGAAAAGTACCACGTCATCAAAAATATAATCAGAATATATTCCTCCCTTTTAGTTATCTATTTAATTATATTAATTTTATTAAATAAAATCAAAAAATTTGTCTTCTTGATGTCTATTGCATGTATGAATTCAATTTTCCACCACAATTCCTCCAAATTACCTCTAATATAAGGCCCTCATCATGAGTATGTTTAATCTCCCAATACAGGTAAGATAATTCTCTCAAAATTCCATTATTATTCATTTTAATATATATGAATAAAAATATTATAATACCAATAACATAAAAATAATTATCGTGAAAAGATATTTTTTGTAAAAATGGTATAGTTATAATTATTATTATTATCAATATACCAAGAAAAATAATAATAATATATATTATTTTTGAGTATATGATCACCTCCATGAAAGGACCTTTAAATTTTTTCTTCACCATCATTCATGGATAGTAAAAAAAAATTTATACTACATTAATATAATAATTATAAAATTTTATGTTTATAAAATATTATGATATTTAATTTTCAACATTATTTCCTTTTAATGAAAGTAGTTACAGCATATATGTATTTATACAAACAACATCTTCCAATACTTGAATTTTCACTTTAATTATTCATATAAACATACAAGAAGGGAAACAAAAATTTATTTAATTTATAAAATGGATTTTTGGAAAAAAAATTATTTATATAATATTAAAATTATACATTCCATAAGTCATATTAGCAATAATTTTTATACTAAATTTTACTATAAAGAATGAAATTTTAATGTTATTTGTATAATTTGATCCCATACATGGAAACAATATTTAATTGTGTAATTTATATGATAATGGAATGTCAATTTGAATAATAATATTAAACTACAGATATTCTCTACTATTTATTAAGACATCAAAAATAGTTATGAAATCAAATGTATCACAATGATATTTACTAGATAGTCCCCTGGGTACTGACTTAAATGTAATTTGTATTAAAATTAATTATGAAAATATAATAATGTGAATTATAAAATAAAATAATTATGAATAAATTCCATAGTTATATACTTTTGATGAACATTATTTAATTATTTATCATGTTTTTTTATAATTATAGATCATTTTTGGAAATAGGTAATGGGTTTATCTTCAAAGAACCTAAATTAATGCACATTTTAATTTATACAGTAATTTCCATTATACTCGTGTATTTACATTCAATATGATATTTAAAATAATCTATTATTCTTATTTATGGTATTTAAACTTCGAATTTATGTTATATCTCTTTAAAATAGTTTTTGTTAGATCGTATCTTAATTTGTAATGGAAATTAACTACAATTACTCATGTTGAGATATTATTTTTATTATGCATGTAATTAATATTAAGTGTTGTGCATGATATATCATATGGTTGTTGTATCAGGAAATATCAATTATTCAGGATATTTGAATTTGAATTGGAATCTCTCTTTTATTCAATGGTTTTTCATTGAATGTTTCTATAGTCAAAATGATTCTATTTTGAACTATATTTTAATGTTGAGAACTATATAATATGATAAAACATAAGTTGAATTTTTATATATTTTCATCATAAAATAATAATATTTTAATTATCCTCTTTTTATCCTATGTTTTATTTTTCTTCTCTTTACCTTTTACTATTCTTGAAGTTATTAAGTATTTTTGAATAAATGTAATATTAAAACAATTTCATAATAAAATGAAATTTCTTTTATGGTAATATCAATTTTTTTTTCGAAAAAAATATATCAATTTGAAAAATTAATAAAGGGAATTATCAACTATATATATTAAATATTTTTAATGAAAATCAATTAATGATTTCAATATTGACTTTTATTTAAATAATAGTATTTTTTGGTGGTTTATGTTTAAATATATAAATTAATTGAATTTATTAGTTGTTATTAAACATCCTCTTTGTATTTTCCAGAAACCTAAAAGAATATAATTTTCTTATTAATTATTAAATATAATTTTAAAAATCATTTCAATGGATCATGGTTATTTTTTACTTCCAAGGTGAGTTTATTTCAAAACCACAGAAAAATATTTATCATCTGTGTAGACTTTCCTTGATATATATTGTGCTTTATTGAGGATAATCATCAAATATTACCATTAAAATTATCTCTCTTGATGGTTTATATATATATCTCCTCTATTGATGGAATAATCCATAACTAACATTCCCTTTTTTATTTTTTTATGGTGTATAAATCTTTATTTTCTGAAAATTTATTTATTATATGAAATCCCTATTACTAATTCCTTTAACTAATGGTATTCCCCATGTTTTCATACATATATTTATTGGGGAAATTATTACCTTACCCACATTCCCTTTATTCAGGCATTGTGCATGAAATATGATTTTTTTATTGAATGATATTTTGTATAAACATTACTAGATATCATCAAATACACATTTATTTTTTTATGATTTTATCATGTTATGATTATTTAAGGAATTACATATGATATTATTTTGTGATTCAATATGAAACATGTTTTGTTTTGATGGGTTTGTTCTAATGTGTTAAATAAAGACCACATTTTTTCTATGGGGTTTTTATGATATAAATGTGATTCATTTTAATTTTAAATGATTACTAAAATATATTTTCCCTGAATGTGTTATTTTTGATGTGATAAGTGGATAATTTCATGTCGAATTCTAATATAGGGATAATGAGAAGGTTGGGAACTATATCTCCCTCAAATTCATTATTTATAGGCTCAAATATCTTGATATTGAAATTTTATGGGAATTCTTTAGCTTGTAGATAATCTCATTAATGTTGAGTGTGGTGGTATTTAGTTATATTCAAAATTTTATGAGTTAATCTATTAGTGGGTATCATGGTTCAGAATTAAAATAAATCCAATGTTTTTTATTTATTCTTATTCTATCTTATGTTCCATGGATTATGTATTATTATTCATATTTTTTGACTCATTGTTTAGAATTATTTTGATTACAAGACATATTAAAACAATTAAATGATTATTTTGGGAATATATTTTATTTTGTTTTATCATTATGTACATATGATCATAATATTATCACCTATGATTTTTTTTGGTATTGTGTATTTTTACAGTTACTATGTATTTGAGCTCACACATTCATTATGATACATTTTCAGTAGGTTATAATGAGATGTATAAAGAATGCTATTTCTAGAATGGTACCTCATGAGGGTATTTTTTGGGAGATGAATTATATATTCCATTGAATTAAGAGTTGTTAATATAGTATGGCATTCTCCATTAGTTGAAAAATACACGAGTTTTCTCATTTAATGTTTTCTATAGATTCTATATATCACTAATCCTAAATGGTATTAACAAATAATTATAAGTAATTTTTTTCTTACCACATGAAATTAATAGATTATTAATTCTATGGTGTTATAGTATTAGATAAAGAAATATTTATTTATTAAAATTAGATATCATTACTTAGAACCCTTATGATAAGCTTAGGTATATGAGAACATCTCAAGTCATATTAATGTAATTAATTTTTTCCATTGAAAATAAATCACTTATAGGATACTAGAATGTGGATTTGGTTTTGGAATTGATATTATTTAATACCTTGAGATTACAAAAATATCATTCTTTATATCATTCATGACACGCAACCACGAGCTTGAACAAAACAAAAAATAATTTTATTTTAAAAATTTAAGTTATAACCTACCCATCGAAATGATGAATATTAATATTAGTGAATTTAATATGATATATAAATATATATGTTTTTCCTACTAAATAAAAATTTATTGATTAAAAAATAGGAAATTTTCTAACAAATCTTATTATGTTATATTTCTCAATCCAAGAAATATTTCACCATTAATAGTATTTTTTTATTTTTATCAAAAAAATATTAAAAATAATATATTATAGTCTATGAAAATTTATTTAACACTAAAAATTATATTTTAATGAATCACATCAATATCATTAGAGAGTGAAATATTTTTTTTGCAGAAAATATTTATTTTCTTGTGAATAGTGAAGAAAACAATTTTTTTAAATTTGTGATTTCATTTAATTGAAAATTCACATTATTTCATAAATTTAAAATTATTTTTTCATAATGATATGTTAATTATATATTATATATTTAATAATATATGAATTATCATTACAATATATTTTGGTTTAAATTCATTTATAGCCATAAATTTTTTATTTTCTCAGAACAATTTTTCTTTGAATTTTTTGAATCTATATAAAAATTAATTTCTTAAATATATTTAAATAATCTAATGAAAAATTTATTACATATTTCTAGTCTTCAATTGAAAAATATATGTATATATGTTTCTTTTTTGTTAATTATGAATAGTAAAAATGTAAATATTCGTCAACTCAAAAGTGTAAATAATGTATTTAAGGTTCGAAATAATGAAATAGGTTATATAAAAATTTCTAAAACTTGTATATATTTTAAAGGAAATGTTTTTTAACATAAAAATATATTATTATAAAATGTTTCACTTTATTTCATCTTAAAATTGATAATATCATTAATATTATTATAAATAATGAAAAAATGGCACTCCCTTCATTTTGATATAATTAATATTTTTATTTTTGGAGAAAGGTGATATGATCCTCTATAAATTGTTATTTTAAATAAAAATGTAATTATTTTTGTGTTTTTTTAATATTGTTTTGAGGTCATAATTACATTAATTTCTAACATAATGAAAGAACTGTTATTGAGAAATTAGTTGAAAAATCAAGTAAATAAATTAATAAATAATAAAATTTATATTTTTGGTGATATTATTACTGTATGAATAATTTTTTATATAATTATTACATATTAATGTGGTGAAATAATTCACTCGAGTTCCAATAAAATGTTCCATATATCTTGTTGGCCACATGGCATCAAAAACATCTCCCGAAATGGAAGAGGATATTGAGCTGTAGTGATGGCATATTGTGTGTTTCTACGGTGACTAATATCTCATTAACAGAGGGTAGCATTAAAATATAATTATAAAAATAGGGAAAATAGCTGAAGCAATATGATAAATTTATGGTACAATAGAAGAATACATTAACAATTAATAACATAGTAAGATGATTATAATAGAAAGAAAGATGATGAAATTCAATTCCATGTGTATCAAAAACAAGAAAAAGGTATTTATAAAAGTGTGCAATACATGTTGTACAAATTAAAAAAATGAAACCAAAAAACAATTCGACCAACTCGCACTCAAACTCAGACATCTTCTACCCAAATCTATCCTAATTCCAGAAATCCATCAACTTTCCATGAGGTATGATTTCCTTTTCAACACATAGATATAATTAATAATTCAATGTTGTAGAGACCCTAAACTTGACGTACATGGACATTACATTACTTTTTCAGAATACTTAGTACATTAAAAACACACACACACAAGGACCGTGATAGTTTAGTGTGTTTGGAAACTCTGAATATAATATTCTAGTCGTGGTGAAGGATCTTCAACATCTCCCATAAAGATCATCCCTTTTTTTCTTACCTAAAACCTTTCTTTATATCCTGGGGAAAAGAAAACATGAAACGGTGAGCTCAAATGCTTAGTAAGGGTAATCAAAAGAAATATCAATCACATCATATTCATAAGAAAATAACAGTTTGGAAATCTTATCCTGCAAAAGAGATCATAATATCATAACATGGGATAAATCATAGTAGTGAAATTTAATCCCAAAAATCATAACTTAAAACATGAAACTTTGTGGTGTACACACATAATCATAGAGAATCATTTATTATTAGTCAAGACTCATTTCCAAGACTATCTTACTGGACAGAGTCCATATCTGAACCGAGTTCACTCCTCGTTTCAGTCTTGTTTCACTGAACCGATTTAACCTGCCATTCCAGCCATGTCTATCTCATGAGATATAAAATCTTTACCCAATTCATTGGAGGGATATATAGGCCCCACCCATCTCATAATGATACCATTCTTATGTGTGCCACAAAATCATAAATCATACATCATTGCATAACCCATGTAATAAAAATGGGAATCTTAAATATCGTGACACCATAAATGAATTCATATAAGATAAAGGAATTAATAAAAATATTTCCATCACAACATAATAAAATCAATGTAATAATAGGGATAGAGACAGAAACCTTTATTATCTTAGATGGAAAATAATTTTAATAAAACTCTTGAACTCCATTATTGAGGAAAATATCCTTTTTACTTCAAATTTTTTTTCCTTTCTTAACATGTAATACAATTTAAAACTAAAATAAGTTGATTAAAAATAAACATGAAAACTTGTAAAAGAAGATTCTTGGAAATATTGTTTTAAAAATCCATTCATGCCGTATAAGTTAAAAAAACATTTTTCTCATACTTTTGTCGGAAAAGTCAAAAACTACCTCGTACGAAAAATGACAAAATATTCCTTTCATATATTTTACTAAAAACGCACCAAAGGGTAAAATTGGATTTAAAAAATTATATGTGGATGGAAATAATATTAACTATTGAGGAAACATGGATGTAGATGATAAAATACACCCCAGTAAATTTCAATGTATAAACAATCTCGGATAAAAATGAGATTGTGATATTTCCCTTACCGTAGGTCCGATTTGCTTCGTAAATGTCCGAACCTCTTGTATAATGATTTAAATAATTTCATTGACTTATTAAAGAATCATAATCATTGTTATGATATTATATATGGTACACTTATGACTTTATATTACCCGTTCTTTTCTAAATTCAATGTTAAAGAGCGTTTTGGGTAAAATCGTTTCATTTGTCGTCCGTGTTTTGACTTTTAATTATTCATATGATTACTTAGATCATGATTACTTAATTCCAGAATATAAAACATTATTTATATATAATATATATTCAGAATATACATATATATAATAGATCAGTAAATGGAATGAAATACACCGTTCATGAAGATGATAGGTCGTACGTACGCATGAACGCTGTTTTCGTTTCCTTATTGAGTTGAATGGAATGAAGTAGATGACATACATATATATACACATAAATCCAGTATCATTATTATGTCATATATTTCATTATTACTTATTATATATTCTTTATAATCATTCATGAATGGTTAACGTGGAGAATGAATCTCATCGCGTCGTGGAGACGGTAGTCCGTACGTACGCACGAGCGATGATATCATTCTCATGATCGTGGAATTGTATTAGAGTGTATGTATACTATTTCAGAATCAATATCAATTTACAATAATCATATATATTCATTATTTACACCATTATACCCATCCAAGTATGGTGGTGGTGGAAAATAGATTACACCACGGCGTGGAGATGGTATTCCGTGCGTAGGCACGCGTGGTGATTTCATTTTCAGTAGGATGGATAGATGGTGAAATAGGGTTGTTTCATAATTATAATAACATATCAGTATATGAGTGATACTAATGTTATTAATTCATAATTAAACAACTAAAGAATAAGAAGTTTAAGAAGAAATAAAGATGAAAGAATCGGTAACAGACATTACCTCTTCTTTGAAGCGCTTCTTTGAGACCTCCTTTTAGGGAACTAAAATTGGTCTTTTAAGAAGACCAGGACCTCTAGGATGTCTCTAGGGAAGTGGAGAGAAGAAATTTGCAGAGTTTGGATGAGCTTTAAGGCTCAAATTGGTGTGTGGTGGAGAGGGATGAGATGCCCTTTTAAAAGCGAGGAGAGGGGCACCTTTAGAATAACTAAAAATATTATTTTATTATAAAGTCAAATTAGGTTTTTAATAGCTCCAAATTGATATATTTCAAAGATAAGGTGGGTATGGGTCGAAATCCTCTCATAAAATAGAATTTAGACAGGTTCAGGTCCTTATATTAACATTATCATATAGTTTTAAATCTTAGTTAATTAAATTGACATTTACCGTGTCACTTTGTATTTTTATATTATATAGTTAATAAACGTACCATATATATCCGAGAGACCACCAAGTTGTCCATTAATGATACAACTATCATGATATAAGTACCTTGGCTGAACCATAGATTTTTAGGAATATAATAACAATTAATAATATAATATTTGTTTTAAAAACTATTTTATGTAAATTTTGACACTATTTGGTAATTGATTTTTGTGAAAATCATAACAGAATGATTAGTTAGAAAAAATTAATTAAATAAATATTAACATGTCATATTAACATATAAAATTTTTGTAATTCATAAAAAGTCTCAAATTACATTTATTTGGGTATTTATAACATCAATTATGTCAATATTTCATTAATAAGATAATCAATGCATCATCATTGTATCATAAATAAATTAAATTATTTTAAGTCTAAAAATTACCAATAAAATACCATTATGTTGGAAATATTTTTATATTTATAATTAATATTTATAGTCGAATTTATCTTATGTATAACTCTATATTAAAAATGATTTAGTTTTTAAACATTGATTTTAACTATTTTAACCCTTCTTTAAATAAATTGATAATAAATGCCCTAATCTAATCCAAGTGGTCCTAAATGGTCATATTTTATTCCTAAGGTTGTTTTTGGTCGAATTACATTTATCCAATAGAATGAAGACATGTGTTAGGGTAATAATAATAACACTTTTACCCTTAATTACCCTATTTACTTTTAATCGTGGTAAAAAAGTAAAAAGTTACTATTCACCAAAAATTATTTTCATCTCATTGAACTACATTTTATTCCTTGATATTAACTAGGTCTCTCGGATTTTCGAAATTCTACTCACAGAAGCGGTAAAATTAAGTTTTATGAAAAATTCAGTTTTTTAACTACCACTTAGTGGTTTTACTATTCATCAAAAAATGAAAGTTTCTAGAAAAATACCAAAAATTAGGCCTAAGATATATTTGATATTATGAATTAAAAAATGATGTTTATTTTACCAAATTCAATACATATCAGTTACATTAACTAATTTTAAATATTATTTCTCGTCGTCCAAACAAATAGCTTGTTTTTAAGAGATAATAACTATCAAAACATTGACACTTGTTTATGTCTGGTTTAAATGTGAAATTACATCCAATGAACAACATTGTATTAAATTCTAAAAATATATTCTAAATATACTTTAAAACCACTCAAATTAATAATTTATCACTATTAATTATTTCTATTAAAAAAATTGTTTTTAATTAAAATTTAGTAATTTTCACTATTCATCAGAATATGAAAGTTATCGAAAAGTACCAAAATTTCATCCTAGGCTAATTTCGATACTCCGAATCCAAAAAATGAAGTCCATTTTGAAAAATAAAATTTTCAAAAAGTGGTTATTACTATTCATAATGGCTAGTTTTAATAATAGTATATCGTTGTTTAGTGAAACTCGGTACTGCGTACTACACACGCTATCGAGGAAGGTCGCGATTGCGTGTAATGCAAGGCAAGTCAAGGATGCGTGTTGTGCAGGATCCTTTTGGTGTAGCGTACAACACAAGACATTAATGAAATTAAAAACAATATTTTTCATAAAATCTCAGGGTGTTAAAAATGTACCAATGGAATCCTAGATTGTTTGTGTGGTAAATCTATGAATGATACCACAAAATATGACAACAACACCAAGTCTATATAATAATAACAAAAATTGTGTATAAGTATCCATATATAAAATTAATGCAATATATATATGTAAATACTCAGTACATGATTGATCCTTTGACATATTCTAAACATGAAATAGTTTCATTTATTCATTGTTATCCACTTAATATAGTATTTCATTAGAAAAATAACCATCATTTACATCATGTCAGTATTATAGAAATAATTAAAGAGCCAAAATATGACAATTTATCATGTAGTGACAATAATTATGAAGATGATCTAAGGTAATATCCAAGGAATCCATGACATATAGGTTCAACACAACTACACAGTAATCAAAAGTATGTCTAAAGGGGAAAGAGTTAATTACAAGGTTAATATCCAAAGGCATTCCCTAATAACTACATTATAATTGATTCGAAGAAATTACTCCATGGTAAAAAGGGATATACAATTACTTAGACCAAATATTGTATCCAAAGATCTACATGTACATATATGTCATAATAGATATAAGGAGTGTATCCAATGAATCCCAATAATTATAACCGATGAATATTATGGTTTCATACTGAGTTTCCTTCTGTAGACAAGGATATGGATCCAAAGTGGTTGTCAATCATGTAAACTAACATCCCTGAATCATAATAGAATCCATTAGTGCTCAAGGTATTCCCTGAGTAATACAAGGATGAATTGAGTATGACCAATAATATAATGTTTTCATGGTACATATATAATATGAACCTTATAATTGATTCATTATATGAAATTTGTCAATGAAATACTCCTGACACTTATTAAGACATTTGGATCATGTGTTTACCCATCATTATTATGATAAAGCTAATATTGAATGAAATATTTTGGATCACTAACCACATATAATTTATATGGATTACAATTTTACCATTAATTATCCTGAAAATGATGGTTAAAAATTTGTTTCCATATGTATTTCAATTATAATAAACTAGGACACAAATTATACATAGTACACATCAAAATTTTCAATTTTATCATTCATTAACTAAATAATACACTTATCATAGATGGGTCATGTGATATATTAACATGTAATATCCATTAAGAATTAAAATATTTAATTAATCACTTACAATTATAATGGTCAAGTAGAATTATACACTAACGGAAGCACATATAGGCATCAAAAGGATCTAAATCATAATTTATGGAAACACCCAATATGTGGTGGGCTGAGTTGATCACAAAAACCTCCAATAATGGATAAAAAATACAAAAGTGTCCTAGAATATGATTTTATTGACTATAATTATGGAACATGAAATTAGTTGGCCACAACTAATGAAATTGGCACACACACAACTATGATGATTTATAAAACAATTAAACATAATGCATGGGTCATAGATCAGATACCAAAACATCAATCAAATATTATCATTTACAAACTTCACTTAGTTAGGAATCTATCTGATGAAATTTGATGAATATATAAATATCCTAAAAATATGTTATATGAGACTGCATCGAAATAATGTCGTCGATATGAAGCAGAATGAATAAAATAGATAATAGTATGATCCATGATTAAATAATAAATCATAGGTCAAGGTATGGAAGTTATTGTTTACATGATAGATAGGGGAGGGGTGTGCTCTCTCTAAAAAGAGGATTCCTTGCCTCTTGTTTTTAAAAAACTACTCTAGAATTTTCAGAATGTGTAAATGATTTACATGTCATGTAATTAAATGGGTGTTTACACTTGGGAAAAACTTTTACATGATTTGAAAGGTTATGAACATACCATTACACATTGTTTAATTGAAAAACATCGTTTATTCCAAATACATGATGTGTAATTGTCATAAATAAAACCTACATCTCATATTCCCTTTTTCTCAGAAACAAACCAACCGTCTTAAAGGAACGATTTTAGATTTAATCCCCCAGAGGAATAAAACATGGGTTTTAACAAAATAATAAAAGGATCAATACATTAGATAAAAATTGAGTTATTATAGTCTTCCAATTTAAAGGAACTCATCCATGAGTATAGCTTCCATGGGTGGGAAAAGTTGTCTGACAACAAATCTGGCCACTATGCACATACATCAGCCTCCCACTCCAATGTATTATCATGTACACCATTGTGATTCCATAGAACCCATACCAATGGGACATACCAACCATATAAAAAACTATTTATTTATTCAATGATGCATATAATAATCTTCTAATAGAGGCAATCATCTTCTAACACAACCTCCTCAAAATCAAATGCATGGATTGTAAAGACCCGTAAAATTCAAGGAAAATTTTTTCTTAATTTTCTTTAGAATTTTACAAGAGCGCGGTTTCTGACGGCACCTGATTCCGAGGCCCGGAGTGCCCAGAATTAATTTCCGAAGTTTGGCTCGGGTACGTTCAGTGAACGAACGAGCGAGAATTCCTAACTTTTGATCCGGTGCTCGGAATTGAAATCCGAGGGCACCGATGAACTCGCAGCGCCGATATTTGCTTAAGAGGACTTTTCCCAAAGGTGCGTTTGCTGAGGAGGAGTTGTTAAAAAAAGGGGAGTTAAATGTGAAGTAATAAAATTGTGTTACAATTTTATTTCATATTCTAAGTTGTTAACCTATGTGTGGAAGTTGGGTGGGACCTACTTCTTGTTAACTACCCTTGAGAGAATAAAGGTGGGGTGGGGCCCACACGAGCCCAACCCCTCACCTTCCCTAACTCCTCTAAACCCCCCACTTAAGATGTGTAACTCATCTTAACCTTTAAACTTCCCATTAATTGGGTGACTTTCCCTCTCCTCACTTTAATCATGCCAACACACTATTCCAATTAATGGATTTAAGTTTTTGAATTTTGAACTCATAGAATGTCTTAATAAAATAAGATTATCTTATTTTATTTTTGGGGGTTAGATTGGTTGTGTTGAGGATTGGAGGAGAGAGCTCTAAGTCTCTTGAAGAACTTCATCTTCTCCGGCGAAGAACGTCATCATCCTCAACGAAGAACGACAACACTCGTCAAGGATCATCGACTCGGCGACCCGGTATCTTCGGACCTCTTCTTCCTCCTCGGACCTTCTTCGTCGGCAAACGAAGATCCGCCAACGACGTGTCTCTTCGGGCATATCTCTTCGTCAACGGATTTGACGAACGACGACCGCGGCGCCCGACCTCCGCGACGCCGTCTTCCGCGGAGCATAGACGAATCTTCGAATCTTAAACCCGAGGTAGGGTTGTCGTTTTCTTTTGGTTTCCTTATTTTATTCTTGATCGTGATTTTATCAAGACTAACGTGTGACTTGATTTATTTTAAGTTGCGTTATTATTTTAACGTGAGGGGGGGCCGGACCGCACGAACACGGCCGAACCCCCCTCCATCGTTCTTGTTTAATTTTTGCGGAGGAAAGCAAGTGGCGTGGTGCCGTCGCACCACGCGGATGAACGTGAATTTATCTTACGCGATGCCGTCGCGCGCACCTTGG
This sequence comes from Viscum album, assembly GCA_963277665.1. Lineage (NCBI taxonomy): Eukaryota > Viridiplantae > Streptophyta > Magnoliopsida > Santalales > Viscaceae > Viscum > Viscum album. Next base: position 1,227,480,552 of record OY728159.1, read on the forward strand.
AAGAAACAACAAGAACACGACGCCGTCGCGCCGCGTTGAATGATTATCAAAGTACGGCGAAGGGGCGCGGTGTCGTCGCACCACGCCGGATGACGAACGCTGCGGCCGGTTCCGGGCCGCGGCGGGACGAGGAGACCGCGGCCGGTTCCGGGCCGCGGCGGGAAGAGAAGACCGCGGCCGGTTCCGGGCCGCGGCGGAAGAGGAGTCCGGCGGCCGGGCCGCTGGCGTCGGAAGTCAAAGGCGGGACCGGAATTTCCGGTCCCGTTGGTAAAAACCGGTCGGCCAGCTGGCCGGCCGGATGACTTAAAACCGGGGAATTTAATTCCCCGGCCAAACCTTAAAACCCCCCTCTTAATGAGGGGGGGAGCGGTTTCCACGGGGGGGGGGGGGGGGGGGGGGGGGGGGCATGCGGCTCCCCCGGATCTCCTTCAAGCGGGCCCCCAGGAGGGGGGCCGTTTTACAAAAACGGCGCGGCAAAGCCGCGCCGCCATCCAAAACCGCGGGGCTTAGCCCCCGCGTGCGCCGCGGCCCGCCGCCGCCACCGCGACCCGCCGCCGCCGCCACCGCGGCCCGCCGCCGCCGCCGCGCCGCCCCGGGGGGGGGGGGGGGGGGGGGTCGGGTCGGGTCGGCCCGGACCCCCCCGTTTCGAACCAGTTTTGGTTTTTTGCCCATAACATGAGCCTCGGACCTCCGATCGACGAACCGTCTACGGAAACGCGATCCTTGGATCGAGACGGTCGTTTTGGTATATCGCACTCAAGGTTTCGGTTTACTTTGAGTTCGGCCGGGTTGGTTCGTTCACGAAACCAACCGGGCCTTCGGAGCGGAAACGCTCATATCTTGAGCTACGGACGTCCGATTGACGTGCCGTCAGTCACGTAGTGTTCCTCTTAGTGAGACGGATCTTTTGACATACTCCGCCCGAGGTTTGGACGCAGGTGGAGTACGGTCGGGTTGGTTTTGCCTTAAAAACCAACCGGGCCCCGGAGACGAAAATGCCAATAACTCTCAGACCGGGCGTCCGATCGACGCGCCGTCTGTTGCGTTGAGTTCCTGTTGTCGATACGGAACTTTTGGATACATCAACTCTGGTCTTCATGACAGTTGATGTATCAGCCTCTCGGCTCGTGGAGCGGACCCTCCGTACGAGCTTGCTGTGTGCGGGAACCCTAGTGCTGGCTGCGACTGTTCTACTGCTACGACTGCTACTGTGACTGCGACGACGACAGTACAGAGATCCTGTGTGGATTCGACGACGACAGTACAGAGATCCTATGTGGATTCGACGACGACGACTTCAGCACTCAGCGATCCTACGTGGATCAGTGCTACAGGTCCTGTGTGGGCCCGATCCTGTGTGGGTCCTTGCGCTCAGCGGTTCTGTGTGAGCCAGCGCCTACAGGTTCTGTGTGAGCCCGATCCTGTGTGGGTCTTCTGCGGGGGTTAGTTACCTATCGATCCTTCGTGGGTCCGACGACTTAGATGGATCAGTGATCATCTTTTTCGTCCTTGAAGAAGTATACCTGTGTGAGCTGAATCCTGTTGCTTTCCTGTGTGGATTGTGTTGTGCAATCCTGTGTGGATTATGTTTTGTTTTCCTTTGTGGAATACGTATACTTTCCTGCATGGACTGAGTTGTACTTGGGCTCGGAGGTTGGAGCGTATCTGAATTGATGACTTAGGTATATGTATGGGCATATACCTAAGCAGTGTCGGTTGTTACTTCGTGATTGTACTTTTCTCCGTGGTTTATCCTTTGTGGATTTGAGAGACCTTCAGGGGTCTCGGGGTCCCTACTGAGTAGCTTATACTCACCCCTGCACGGGCTTTGCCCGCACTACGTTGTGTTGGTTGCAGACGACGGACAGCGTTGACCTTAGCTGAGGCTTGCACAGCGGGACGGTACCCGGAGGTGGACCACTGGGCGGGACGTGCTCGGAGCGGACGGCGGGACCCGTGGAGCAGAGGAGCTTTCTGTACCCACCCTTCAGGTGGGATTTCCAGTGGACAGCTCGGAGTAGCGGCTTTTACTTTTCAGTTGCTGTTTTTCCCTTTTCGAGTTGTACTTTACTTTCAGTTTGGGTTTGTATTCTGGCCCATTTACTTTTCCGCACTTTCAGTCGTACTCTGCTTGTTTAGTGTTTACTTTCCGCTTGTTTACTCTGTGGTGTGTGTTTACTTTTCAAAGGCAATGCCTTCCCTTTTTACCGGGATTTACTCCTTGGTGCTAGTCGCCAGCCCCTGGCCTATGGAAGGCGGGCTTGGGGTAGTCACGGCACGGACCCCGAGGGCGGGTCGTGACATGGATGTGTTGGTATGATAAAATAAATGTTTTGGAAAGTGGAATATTTGATTCTTTGAATGATGCCTCTGATGTAGTAATAATAGATATGTTGTCATCCTAACTCTCTATAAATTTTATGAATTCCAAAAGACTACTATGAACTCATCACATGCCTCTATATCTGTTAATGTCAAATACTGGTTGATACCCATAGGAAAACGCAATCCATGATGTTGAACTCTAAAGGTCATTGATGATGATCATAAATGATTTGTTTTCAATACTGAGTAAAAATCATATGATTTTTGATTAGTGGAATGCACACTCATGTTATCTATATGATACAAGGACCTAGTAGCATTGCATCTCATACCAAAAACATGCACAAGATTAAATCGAAATACCTACCATACAATGCCTTACATGGATCCATGATAATTGTCACTAGAATATATTGTTATAGGGGAACTCAATATGAGTGATATACTTATCCCAAGGACTTATAAAATCTTGGATACATAATAAATGCATTCCCTCTCTCTCAGATATTATCATTTTTGATTGGCCATTGATCAGAGGGTGAAATTATGTGCTCAAGAGCACTTGCGTAAAAATAGCTCATTGCAACCCCTACAAGAACTAAGATAATTAGAGTGAATCCCTGTACTAAATTATTGTTCAAGGTACCTCATGTTGTCAAATATTATAATATATATACAGTATTTCAATCTCTTTTACTGACAATGCCTCTCTAATATGAAGCTAGTTGTATAAATTAGTCAATTAGTCAATGACTACAGAATATATGTCTCTACCTCGATGAAACCTGGGTATGATGACAATTAAACGATAAAAATCATCACATTTCCATTTTAGGATAGGGATAGACAATAATAAACTTGCTAGTTTCTTTTTATCCACCTTCACCACCTAGAAAATAGAACACCTGGGGAGAAATCAACTCGTCTGATGTTTCATCCCATTCAACCAATAATGGAATCACATGTCCCGATACATCTTGATAACTCATAAAGGAACTTCTAACTAAGTAAAATGGGAAGTGTGAATCTTTTCCTCTATAAAATTTGTTCAATCGTATCTATATGTAGGATTTCATCTCATTCCACAGACTAATCTGGAGGTAGGTCATCTCTAGAAATGATCTATCATTAAACCCATCCAACATCATCTTAAAACGACCTACTATTTACCCAATCATAGAGTGAATAGGTAACTATCATGGATGGGATATAATAATTATTAATACATTCATCAATATCAAATTCATATAAAAAAAGGGGGTCATAAATTTCCATCCATCATTATATTCTTTGTAGCATGTTGCTGAGTTTTCCATCTCAGTGTAGTAGCTGTTGACTTTTTCATATCCATGCATATAGGCAAGATAGAAATTGATGGAATGAAGATATTTTTCCAATAATCAATTCATGATACTTAATTCACTATGTGTAAAAATAATCATGGGGATAATGTAGTTTGTATACACCACAAATCTCTCAACTAGATTATCATACATACAGTAATGTAAGGCATGTAAAACTAATGGAAGTTCACAGTCATGAATAATGTAATTTCTCCAATGTGGCCTCATCTACAGATATTCTTTTGGAATGAAAATACCCTATTGAATCATAAATACTCCTATCTTGATTCTTAATTCATCAAAAAACAATGTATAGCCTCCTCCTAGATATGGTAGAAACATAATAGTTTGTTGTAACAATCCCTCTTTTTATCTTCTCAAAGACATTATTTCACTCTCCTTACCATATGAACATAAATAATTTCATCATCAGAATAGTTATATGTTCAGTATTGAATATGAAAACCTATTTGAAATTCATTTTAGATCGATAGTGTCCAAAAAATTCAATTTTTCAAATATATTCTTGGGATGATCATAGGAAACCACATTACGCAACCTTTATAGGTCTATTGATACATTATATTTTGAAATTATAGAAACCATGAAGTGATTATTTTCAATCTATATGTGGATATTATGCATCATAGAAAAATATGATACTCTCTCAGTGTATAAAAACTGATGTAAAGGTGATTACAATGTTCACTATGAGTGTTAAAATACACCAAATTTTACCCACAATGGTTGCGACAAAAGAGCCTAGATAGTGTTTGATCTCCATATTAATAAAATCAATCTAAATGATAGGTTTTTTCATAATAATGAATGATATAACAATATAATAATATATTTCATGCCTAATATAGAAATTTTTATGAGGTATTTATGATTCTTTGACGATCGTATGATGTATTCATGATCTAAATCACATAATAGAAAACACCAGATCTCATTGGACCTTGGGAAATATATTTTCTATCTAAGGAAGTGGATTCCAGTTCATAACACAATATGGATTAGTTTTCAATAATCTATTCATAAATTTATGGTCTAATCCTTATTCCTTGATAATAGAATTGGTGAACCACAAGAGGATGTGCTAGGCCTTATAAATATTTTGGAATTTTGTTCCTCCAAATATTTCTCGAGAACTAGTATCTCAATAAGTGAAACTGTGTATTGTGGACAAGACATTGAATCTACTCTTGTAATGATCTTGATCATAATTACTAATTCTATTTAAGGACTTATTATAGATAAATAATTATTATATACATCCCTAAAACATCCTACTATATGAGTAAAATCTAAAATTTGGAAACAATGATCCACTATGAAGAGTCCAAGAATATATGAGGTTACTCTACCTAAACCACAATGCTCAGTTACATCTCCACCAGCCTGGACATCCCACTCATCCTTGTGTATCTAAGTTATACCCTCCAGTGATGTAAAATATACTCTATAGAAATAGAATTCTATAAAGGCATGATTTTGGACTAACCTGTCTATCTCGTGGATGAAGTCATATACATTCATCTTCATAAAAGATAGGCCCCACTTGAAAGGGTAACTACCTACCTCATGGTTATAGTCTCAACCTTGGTATATTCACAATTACGTACTCCTAATGGTCTATCTAGGGTCATTACACTATAGCAATACTATATTTTAATCCCAAAACATACCACACTAGATATAGTGATGATATATTGAGAAGAACCAATATAAAAAAGGAAAATAATACAGTAGTGGTCATTAGAAGAGTGCCTTATATGGTATATTTTTATCCACTTTATTCCCTAGGTATCAGTTATAAAGCATCTAACAGGCCCGATCAATGACTATAATACTGGTAAACAAAACTATGTATGACCTCTATTTTGGAAGTGATGATTTTATGTATGGATACCATGTATATGACATCCCCATCAACCATTACTTATGGAGTTAATATAACTCCCTGCCTGATGCATTGTAAAAGAACCTACCACTGAAGGTGGAGATGGTACAGATCCTCTTACACTAAATCTAGATGGAAATGCCTGATATAATCTCAAATGATGTCCCATATAGAAACTAGCATGACACTCCATCCGGTATATATCACATTGAGGATTTAGATTCCCCCATATACATATGGATGACTTACAATGAAACTGAAAATGTAGTTACTCTGAATATCACTTATCCAACAATAATCCTATATGGAAAATTCTCTTCTAGAATAATAAATATCAACCTACCTCATCCTTAGTCTACTTTGACCCTTATTATCACATTTAATTAGGACACTCTTAGTGAGAAGTGCTAGATAGGAGTTCTTATAGAATGTACATTAGAAAAAAATTTCCACCTTTTTATAAATGGAATAATAGATCCCATCGACAATATGTCTGGAACAAGAAATCTCATTACTATCTATAAATGTAGATATGTTATATAACTCAATAAATAATCTAATTAATCCATTAATGGAAGAGAACTTTGTTATAGTGTTATGAAATCCCAGTATTTCTCATCATTTAATGTCATATGAATGATGTGGTAATGGATGGTAAAATGATAGTCATCCTTGACCACACGCTAATGAAAACCAAACTGGGTAATCACATTCTAATTACATATGGATGAATCAAATAGAATATTAGTATAAATATTGAAAATATTCTATATAGGTTTCTATAGATGTAGAAAGATGAATTACATTTCCTCTAGTTAATACTCTCTAGCTTGTTGATTGCAATCCCCTAAGAATGTGAGATGATGGTACTTCAGGAACAAATTTGTCAGATCATTCACTATAGGTAAAATCCATTGAGATCCCTTCATGGAATACATTATATGGAATAATCAATCACAAAAATAATATTTAGTTCATAGATTAGTTAAACAAGTGGCGCCTCACGAGGAACTCTTAACAGTAAGACATGTAGCTTAGGTCCAACCACGTAAAGTTCATATTCATATCCCACTAATGGAAACGATATTAGGATTTCACTATGGTATAACTCAATAAATTCTAAGAAAATTCCTCATGACAAGATTGAAATATATATATACCTAGAGGAAGCAAAACATAAGTTGTAGGGCTCACAACCCATGGTATAAAACCCAATCCACATACTTAGGAGTCTATTCATTTTTATGTGTTAATGTTTGTGTCACATGAGATGTAATAGGTTAAGGTTCAACAATATAATACCATTTATTTTATTGGAATCAATTTTTTACTATTGGTTCACATTATTAACATTCATCTTCTAGTAAACCTATATCAATATAGGATTAAAATGGATTTTTATTTCAAGAGAATTAGGCCCCATAAACATTATCATATATGGAATTAAAAAATAAATATCATATTAAAATGAATATAAAATTATTATCATAATGTAACATGTTATATATTATTTATTCACCTGGTAAATTTCCCATTATTCATACAGGGGACCATACACAACATAAATTGAAACTTAAATTAACTGAATGTCAACCCAATAAAAGAATATAATTAATATAATACCAGACATCAATTCATAATCACATGAAAAAAATGAGAATAAATGTAATTAAATTCATATATTTGGAATGATATAATTATTGAATTTTAATTCTATTTCCCTAAAATGAAGTATATAATAATTCCCCTTTACCTCATGTTATCAAGCCAAGGATGAAAGGAAAACTACAATCTACAAAAAAATATAAAGCATCACACAAAATTTGTGTCAACTAATGATGAGATTAAATCATCTATAATATGAAAATGCAGAAAAATAATTCTTATTTTAGGAATCCTGACGTTTAACTCGAACTTGTGTTATCTACACACATGACCAACTCATGAACTTGTTTCGAAGAGTTCACAAACTCATTTATATTATAAAAAATAGATAGAATGAAATTAGTTGATTTGATATAACATTTCAACATACTGAACCAAAGTACCACTCAATGTATCCCCAAGTTTGGTTGGCCCCATTGCCTCAACCACATCTCCCCAAATTCTAGTGGACTTAGACTTGATTTGCAGGCTTATGGAGTCACTATAGGAATATTATTCCCTAATTAATTAGTGTATAACATTATGAAATTATAATAACATGGTGAATAATGAAAAAAATTATTATAAACAGAAGGCACAATAGAAGTATACAAAAATAATGAATATTATTATCAACTGATTATAATACTCAAAAGCTGATGATAATGTATTCCATGTTTCTACAAAATAAGAAATTATGTATTCATGGAATTAGAAAATACATGATATAAAAAAGAATAGTAGTTACTCTAAAAATAATTCAAGTATACCTACATCCATCTAAGACATCTGATACCCAACTTCATCATAATGCAAGAAAGAAATCAAGTTTCTAAGTGGGACAGTTAACGTTGTTACAACTACATACATGTAATCATCCCAGTTACCGATGGTGTCCAAGAACGGGTGTGGGATAAATCTTTGTATGACAATAATAAAAACATCTATAACATTATTTATATATGATAGAAACTAAAATAATGTGCATGCATGAATATATAATAGTTGAGTAGTACAATAACATAAATACACAGTAACTTATTCATCCTCAACTACTGTATGAAAATTTAATAATTTCATTAATGATATATTTTCTCGATTATGTACTATTTCATGTGAGGTATAAAAATTTCTGGCATCATTTCATGATAACAGTAATAACAAATCATTGAAAATATACCAAGGCATCCAATAGTGATGTTAATAAAGAAGGGGATCCATATTAATAAACAATGAATCCATGACCATAGGGTACAATAAATCTTAGAAATAATATTTAGCATAGATAATAAGGTAACATTGTAATCCAATGGGAATCACACAAATAATTAAACAATTACATAATTTTAACTAAGACCATGAAATTTATCCTTGGTAAAATAGGATATATAATGACTAGCCCCAATGGTGTATCCAAGGTGTCACAAGTTTGTAATGTCATGCTGGATTCATGGAATGTAGAAAAGTATTCCTAATTATAATAATAGATGGATCCTATGGTGTCATAACAAACTTGCACTAGTAAACAAGGATTAAGTTCCATGGTGGGTATTAACCATTTAATCTGGTATCCCCAATCCAGAATAGATTCCATGAGTACTCAAGTAAATCCCTCAAGAATCTAAGTCCACATCTTATACAAGGACGCTTATAAATATTATAGGGTCTATATAAAATAAAAACCTTATAATTAATTATTTATATAAAGTTAGGCCATGTAATAACGATTCCATTTAACATGTCATTTGCTTCAAGCCAGTATATTTCATTATCATAACATGGCTAATAAAGCCTGAAACCATTTCTATAATTAATCACATTTAATTTATGTGGTTCACTAATTGGTTAAATTATTATGAAATGGTGGCCTATAGTTATGCGACCGTATAATATTAATCTATAATAAACTAGGAAAAGTGATATAAAAATATATATTCAAATTCACTATTTAAATATTAACTATTTAATTAGAACACTTACCATATAAGGATAATGCAATATCTTCACATGTGATAGCCATTAAAAAATACTAGAATTAATTAAACACATACCATTATAAAATTCATGTCGATGTAAAAATGAGTGATTGTGCATATGTGACTAAAAATATTGTAAAAGATTAATTATGGGGAACAACCAAATTGGGGTGGTCATAATTTAGGTTCTATCATTAGATGATGAATTACATATATAGTAAGGGTCTAGGAATATTATTCTAATAACTATAAGAAGGAAAATTTAATTTAATTGTCCATTACCAATGAAATTAGTGTGCGTATAACTATGAAATTTAATAAAATTATGAAACACGAGGAATGGGTCATTTACAACCTACCATAAGCTCACCAGACTCTCCTCATCCAGTTGTAAACATTAGTATTTCTATGATTCAAAAAAATATGAAGAACATATAAATTCCCTGAAAATATTTCATATGATCTTGAATTAAAATATTAATTTTTATATATAGAGAACGATGAGATAATATAAAGGATTTAAGCACACATAGCTAAACTTCCACCGTGATAGATGAATCTAAAATATGAATTCAGAATGCAAGTAAACACTGAATCCATGATCAAATCGTGAGATGTGATTATTTCATGATACATAATGGAAGTGAATTCTCTATATAAATTTAGATTCTACGCCTTTTTTAAAAAGGAATTTGTTCAATTACGTGATTTTTAAATTTTTTATATGTTGTGTAAAACTAAGGATCTTTTCCCCTGAGAGAACCCTATAAATGATGTGAAATTTTCTACAAATAACATTAAATTTGATGTAATCAATACACATACTATATTCCAATTACACTGTTCTTAATTAGCCCACATCAAACCCTCATCCCCACATATTTATTTCTTTTAAAAAAACAAACCCACGTTCTTAAAGGTAGGATTTTAAATATAATCCAAAAGAGAACAACAACAAAATATATAATAAAAAAATCAAATAGATCCATACCAGATATAAAAAAAGGTTATTAAAAAAATATGCAAAAATATTATATTTGGAATCAATTTCGGTCTTCATTTAATTAATATATATACATGAGAATAGTCTTAAAAATTACTTTAACGATATATTGTACCAAATATTATTTACATAATGATTTAAAATTTCAAAAAAAAATTATTGTTCATATAAAATATTTCATGGTGAATTATATCATCTTGATCCAATCAAAGGAAACATTTACATTACAGTATCCTTATTATCACAAAAATATTAAAAATCATTGATATCCCAGTAATCATAATAGTCTTAATGTGGTGTTAAAACAATGGTATAATAGTTAAAACATTGTCGATAATTGTATTGTTTTTATTGTAATATATTATCTTTACTAATTATCATAATATATTCTAAATATATCAATATTAAACAACATTTCTACCAAAAATACTTTATATTAGTTAAATAATTAATGTACCTCTAAGATTTCCACACACCATTTCATATAAAATAGTAGAACCAGTCTTATATTCCTAATTATTTTGAGAATTATAGCTTAGAAAATACGTACCAAAGTCTATCCCCAATATCCCTTCCTAGGTCAAGGATTTCCCGGTCACACAAATATAATAGACCAAATTTTTTTAATGTGTAAGATAAACGGGGTTTTCAAGAAGAATGAATAAGTAATAAAATCCATATTTCATTTTAATTTCTCAGTCTACAATATTTAAATTATATTAATCCATTATGAAATTATAGAATAATTAGCATAAATATATTGAAATGAAATTATATTTATGGTAAAACCAATTAAATATTTGTTTATGTGTTATGGGAAATGAAAGCATATCTCATGCATTTGTGTGGATTACAACCTTCAAGAAATGATGTGCTTCATTTTTCATAACCACCTCAAAATGTTGGTTAATAAATAATAATCATTTTATATATATGATATTCATGAAATAATTATCTATGTTTATAGGTAATATTACATAAAATTTAATATTTTAAAAATTAGGACATTTTATATGTATACATGTGGACTACCTCCTCCATTAAGTGATCTGATTAATTTTTCATTGTTGAAATTCTCATATTTTAAAAAATTTATTTTAATGTAAAACAAAGATAATACCTAAATGTTAATGACTATGGAGAATATTTAATAATTATTTCATTGACCAATATCAGAAAAATACATTAGTTTTTAAAATATGTATTTTCCAAGTATCACTCATGGTTTTTTCTTTTTCAAAAACAAAATGCTATTTATTCATTGTTTCTTTTATAATTTTTTTATAATTTTTTTTACTAAAATTATTGTATTACATGGAATAATCAAGTTACAATTAATGACTCATGAATTCATGGAGACTTATATTTCCGTCCTTCAACACAATGTAATTAACATAGAAGAACAATTATATGATTTTCAATGAATTTGAGGATGCTCAAGAAAAAGATGATCTTATTTAGGTGGTGTCGGCTACCTAATGAGGTTCATCAAAAACCCAATGATGTTCTAGTAGTTAGTCACTCAATATGAAGGGCCACATGCTATCTAGTAGTGGGGATCCCATAAGACTATAGTCTATTATTAAATGAACAACTGCTATCTAAATGCAACTAACCATCAACTTGGTAGTATCGAGTCATTGGTGTAGATATTCCAGTTTCTCTTGGCTCTCGATCAGCCACTGAAAAACTAGTAATTATTACCAATATGTCGGTTGAATCAGGTAGTATTAAAGGGGGAATTATATAATGTTGTCAAAATGATAATTATGATGGACCATTTAAGGATCTTTATACTTACTAATTCTACATTTTAACCACAAGTTTTTAGATCATATAAATGAAACGCCTTGCCTCCATGAAGATAAAAAATGAAAAAAATTGATCCTTGCTAAAAATACCATTCCCCCAATGATAAATAAGTGTTGAATATATTTAAATCCAAATTCTATCAATTGAAATAAAATTATAAATATTATCATATCATTATACTCATTCAAAAAATATTTTATTTTTTCCTTGTACATCCTTCTATAAAATTGATTTTGTTGAATATTTCAAGGTTTTTCCACAATAAATCCACATTCATTCCAAAACCTCAGTTATCAAATGATTCAGTATAATTAAAATTGATGACATGGTTACTCAAAAAATAAGAAACATGTAAGTGGATTCTCAAAAGACACAATTTCTAGGTATTGGTTCTTGGGTACTATTTAGACCAAAGGATGTATACCACTAAACCCTCCTATCAAGGGATCATGAAATGGGGAATAAATCATGTGAAAGAAAAATATAATTATTAATTTTTTTAATTGTATTTAATTTTCTATATGGAATAATAAAAATTCATCTATAACACATTCATAATTTGGATTCTGAATTTTTCCCTCATCAATTACATTTATATTCACTTCATATAATCATTCCCATGTTATCATATATTTCTGTTTATATTGGACAATTTATTATTTCTTAGTCATTTTAAATTATTAAATATTCTTGTATTCCAGTTAAAATTTTAAAACTTATTTAAAACTATATAATTTCACTATCTAATGGAAACTATTAGAATCAATATTTTTTTGTTTAAATAACAATTTCATTTAAAATTTTGGTATTTTTGAATGATTTTTTTTTCAAATCATTAGCTAGTTTTGAAGTTGTTATTTTATTATAGAATATGATTCCAATTCACAGGCTCTAATTTCATATGTTCCATATTAATAATTTTAGTAGAATAAAATTTTATATTTTCATGGTTGTATTTGTTACACTATTTGGAAAATTACAATACAAATTTTTGTTATAAATAAAAAATATAATGAAAAATAGAGAAATTATTATATAATTTTTTTGAAATTCAATGATAATGCTATGAATACCATAAATTATGGAATTAATTAAAAATATTTTATTTATGTTTCCACATTCTAAAATGACTATAATTATAGTAAATTATTATAAGTAACCCATTAAAGAACATTTATTGTCAGGGAAACAAGAGTAGATATGTTTAATAATGATTTTAAAAATATTATTACAGATTCAAAAGAATATATTACAATTATTGTTATGGGATTCAATACCATTTTTAATGGTACGAATTTTCTCATAAATGCATCATCTACAAAAATGATCTTTAATAAAATTATATGGTTTTTACATATATCATATGATCCCAATGTAATTACTATCCAAAAATAAGAATATGTGATAATTATAGTAGCTAAGGAACTCATCAACTCATTATTATAATATGAAATAATGTTGTTAGGACAAAAGGAGAATGAGAGTAATGAATAAGATTATTGTCCTAAAAGATACTAATATTGATATATCCATATATGAGGTTATTGATATTGTAATTTATACATGGAATATTCTCAATGACTTTAAAATGAATATAATAAAAACTCATCGAATAAGTAAAATAAAAAGGCCTAAATGGAGGTGGAATGTTGTGAATGTAAAAATTAGGTCACCTTAAACTAGAGATCCTTATATATAGTAATATTGTATATTTAACTAATTATAGAAAAAAATTCATTCAATGTTAACATGTGGAGTGAATGTATTGATAACATAGAAGCAATATCATCATCAATACCATGTCACTTAGTCATGAAGTTACTTGCGGGACATGTTGATAAAGGTTTTGAGTTAAGAACATAACTTCTTATTTCTTATATATCAATTTATTATCCTCATTATTTTATTTTATCTTCATTTAATATATTCTCTAGTACCCCAAATTATGAATATTAAAAATATTCTTAAAATCAACATGAAAATAGATTTTAACATCATGATTTTTTATAATGGCCCAGACCCTCATGATCCATCCCTTTACCAAATTATATGATCCTAATGGGTCGCCCCTTGTCGGCCCGACCGATCGGCATGACCGATCGGTGTTATTAGCCTTGTCGGGTTTTCCTTCTGCAGTTTTTCCTATAACGCCTCTTTTAGGCCCTTTTGACCTTTTAAGGCGTTTCATGGCCGTTTTTAACCAAAAATTAATATCTGAAAATCCTAAGAAACCTCTATATTAAATAACAATTAATTCATTCATGTGTAACCACCCAACCGTGTGGTAGAACCACGATCCGACATCCAAGGCGTTCAAATTTCGTATCCCGTAACTTTGGGATCTCATCTTTTTATCATGCTGGATTTTCTTCTCCTTCCTCTTGGCTAGTCTCCCCCTTTTATTTGTGCGTTAGAAGTCTTTTATTTCCCAAGGAAAGTTGTGAAATTGTGCGGGAGCCCTGTGAGTTGCGCTTCCCATGTTTTGGTTTGTGGAAAAAACGTAGATCTTTGATCTACCAGGTAAGGATTTTCTCCTTCGTCTCTCCTTTCTGTGTATCATGTGGGGTGGGAATCATTTTGCCTCGGTGGAAATTGATGAAACCGAACATAATGATGATAATGAATGGACCATTAATGAATGAAGGTGGGGTGATCGATGTTCTGTTGTACTCTTTATGTTGTTATGTGTCGTGAATTTTACGGGCCTACGCTCACTGAAAATCATGGCCAATGGTGGTATTTCTCTGTGCACTATTGAAAATCGGTGATCATGTATGTTTAAATAATTGTAACATGGAATTGGTTAATTATGTATACTCGGTTAAATAAATTTAAAGCACCAGGATCAACCCATTTCTGTGATGACCCCGGTTAAAGAATAGTGGAGTTGAAACCATGGAGTATGTTAAATCTTTTAAATATGAAAATACTTGAATGGGCATGCCTTGTGTTGGTGGTATCAGTTTGGTTGTTTCTTCACAGGTCGATTTTTGGGGTGATACAGCTGGGGATGGGATCCCGTATTGTTGTACTTTTTCTAGTTGTGAATTTGAGGCTGCGTGGTTACTCTGCTTATATCACGAATTGGGGAGGGATCCTCTGTTGTTGAGAAACTGTTGTCTCCTGGATTTTGGGAACATGCGGTTGTATCTGAAGGTTTTATTTGGTTCTAGTACATTGAGGTATCTCACTTATCCCTTTGTTACTGTGACTTTGCAAGAGAACCAGATGTGAATTCTTAAATTGTTGTTTGGCTGTTTTCCCTTTTGGTTTGTGGTTATTCCTGTTAGTTGCCCGCTAGTGAAGCATTCACTATATTGGGATCACATGAACATGAAAACAAGAATGGTTGAGTGGGAATTAGTTTGGGAATGATTTGTGAATCAGCCATGAGTGACGTTACGTCTTTTGTGAATGAATAGTAACAAGGGTGTTTGTGCTTAGGTTTTCGAACCCCTAGGTTAAGGTGAGTGTTTTTTACATATACAAATAACTATAGAATTTATGATTATTATTCGTGCCCCACCCAAGTTGAGCACTTAGTGTCGAACACCCAATTTTATGGGGAGGGTGTTTTTCCCAACACTCCTATGACTGGCTGGTTATTAGCTCCTTTTCTGATCCCATTCTCGGATAGCCCAAGAATCTTTGGGTAGGCTGTGATGGCCTGAGATCCAATATTAGCCCAATAATCATCGATCATGGTAGTTGTGGTGGTTGGCCCAGGTTTTTATAGGAACGTTGTTTCCCAAGTATATTTGGGATGAGGCCGAGGTGTCTTCCGGCATGACGGTAGCTTTCGGGCCCAGGTGTCTTCGGGCGTGACAGTGGTTGTTTTGGCCTAGGTGTTTGCGGTCATGGTTACGTGAGGTTGTTGTGGCCTATGTGTCTACTAGAGGGATGGATGTTCTGGACCAGGTGTTTGCGGGTGGGATGTGTGGTTGTGGCCTAGGTGTGTGTGGGTGGGTGTGGCAGTGGGACTGTGTTGAGAATGGTGGGATTGGTTCGATTCATAGGATGTCTTCAATAACCAGTGGGAAAGTGGCACGGGGTACCCAAACATCGATGTGCTATTACTATACTTGACTTGACTTGTGTTATTTGGGGTGTGTGCCTTAGAGAGGCTTGGGAGGATAGTTTACCTTATTAGGTGTTTGGTTATCTCTTTTTCCATGGGGCATTAAAATGTCTCCTTACTTGTGAATGAGAGTCTTTAGATTTCCCTACTAAGTGTACTTGTATGCTCACACTACTTATATAAAACTATTTTCTGGTTTCCTGTAGGACTTCAGGGATCGTGTGAGACCGTACTAGTGCAGACCTTAGGGTAGTTACTGTTGTCATTTTATTTTTTTTCTTGGCACTTTACCTTTGGAGTTTTGTGGCTGGTATCTTTTACATTTGAACATGCATATGTGAATGGTTTAATTTTGGAATTACCTTTACTTTCAACTTCAGTATTATTGGGGTTGTTGTCTTATATCCCGATCCTATTAAAGAAAAAGGGTATTGTCTTCCATATTGTGAGTGATTGTATACCCTTAGCATTGTTCTCCACTACGGGACCTAATGAAGGCGGGATTCATGCGTCATTATCTCTCTATCAACATTAAGATGGAAGGGTCTAGATATCTGTTGTCCCTTCCCTCATCTTGGTGAAGGGCGGTCATGAAATTTTTTATCTTGAATATAAGAAGAATTATAATTAGGCCGATAAATAAAAATACAATCTTCAAAAATTAAATTATTTTCTCATTAATGGAATAGATAATAATTATATAAAAATTAATATCATTCAACTGTTGAGAAATTGGAATCCAGGAATAATACCCTAATATAATCTTTTGTAAATCACCCATGGTGAAATAAATGATATGCATGATATTATGATATGAAAAATATGATAATGGTCATGGTTAGAAATACATACTCCATTAATTAAATAACAATAAAAAATAATCAAAAACTACTTTTTAATATGTTTATCATTAATATTTTTTTAATACATGAAATAGAATCAATCATTCAATTTTATATTGATATTGGTAAAAACACATGATATGGATCACCAAAATGAGTCCACATTTATTCCAATCTATCTAAAAGAAACCTTGGTATGAGAATATAGACTCTCAAATCCATACAATTTTACATATTAAAACCCATGATTGGGTAGGTATAAAAACCCTCAAGTATTTAATATTATAGTAAAAGTGTTTTCCATGAAAAACAGATGATGCAATGTGGTTTTTATAATATGGTTGATTTAGAATCCTGTGTGGCGAAATCTCTATATTATATCAGATTAATAAATTGAAGGAGGCAATGAAACCTTTGGATATTACTCAATGGGTATGATCATATTTTTTGTTTCCATAAATTTTTATAACTTCTCATTAATAGTTAATATTTTAATATGAAAATGATTTACATATAATAGAATATATATTTGTAGATGGTGTGAGAGAGGTTTTAAAATATGAATTGAAAAATAATTTAAAAATGTGTCTTTTTCAAAATTGAAATGTTTTATTCACCACTTCAACTTTTCCAAATGTATATCAAATAATTTTTAAATCACTTTTTCGAAAAAATGAAAAATGTTTTAGTGTACATTTGGGTGATTCCTTATTTTAGAACCATCACCATGGTCACTATTTGTCTCACTCTATCATCAATATAAAATGATATCTACTAATATGAGACCATTAAAAATTTCATTTCAGGTATCATATGGTTTGTGAACCATAAAAACTTGTTAAGAAATAGAAATACTTATTTAAATATGTAGTTTATATTTTGATATAAAATATTCATGAAATTATATATCTAGACCATTTATGTCCAAATGAAATTCATTTTATTGGATGTGAACTACTCTTATAATTTTTTATGAATTTACTATATTTAATTTCAGTTACTTCCTAACACATAAATGTGCAGCTTCACAAGTCATTATAAAGATTTCAAAATACGCTGAAAATTGGAATGAATATAAAATTATTCCAATTCATAAGGATATTGGGTTTTGAATTAGACAACTAATAATTTAATAATATTTTTTATAAGGGTAAAATTATTAATTTATGTTTTAAGAGTTCCTCAAAAAAATGAGGTAGTATAGATATGAAATAATAAAATCCATCAGATCGATCAAAATCTGTTAAATGAATTTTATCCTAAAAAATATTTGTGGGATGTTTCCATGGATACTAAATTTTATATCATTAATTCTATACTTATAACACCATTTCATAAGAAAACCCCTAAAGATGATTTCACTTTGAAATAAATTAAATAGTAATTTTTTAATTTTGTTAGATGGAAAATTTTTATTCCAAACAACAAATAATATCATCATAAATTTTATTCTAAATTAGATGAAGTTATATTTCATCGGTATTATAGGTTATATAATTACAACTATTTCCTTATTAAATTGACTAACATTTTTGATAAATCAACCAAATTTATTTTAAAGAATATTTTACCAAAACTATTTAAAAAAATGATGTGTAGATTGTCATGAAAGGATCTAATGATCATAATTTAATTGTATATAAATTATTTTCCAAAAAACAATCAATTAATATTGTAATATTACTAGACACAATGCTATATTTATCACAAAATACCTTTACCGTGAAGTATGAATTTACTCTAGTATGACGTCTTCACTCATCGTTAAGTAAGAACCAAATATAATCTTGTTATAAATTTCACCATATTTTATTGATAAAGTCATTCAATGGGATTTCAAAAGAACTTTTATAAATTATTTAATTAATATATTTTTTTTAAATAGCTGACTATATTTGAAAATAAACTATTTCTTAGTCATTTCATTTCAATTTTAGAATGAATTTTATATTTCAAAACAATAACCTTTGAATTGGTTTGAATATAATTAAAACCAAATTTATTAAAATTTATTTAAAATTGGAAAATAGAATTCAAATATATAATTAAAAAAATATCAACTTATTTTCTACGCATTAAAATTATCACTAATGATGTTATTTTTGGCTAAACTAGTGAGAAGTCATGTTTTAAATTTTATAATATATTGATCTAGTAATTTTAGATGATAATAATCTATTAACTCAAATTCATCTACATTTGATAAATTTTACCAATGAAATGAGGAATATATTTAATGAAAGGATTATTTTATAAATAAATAAATTTTTTTTGATGAATAGATCATTATAAAAAAATTATCCTAGTTAATAGAATGACTCGTAGGATTATTTTAAATGAATATGGTAAAATGTTGACCAAATATTTTATATAAATGTTATTTGTGTTCATATTTAATAAAATATATTGTACATTGATATGTGGTTCAATATTTTTATTTTTGAGTATTACAAAATGATCTAAAAAATCACATTTCTAATATTTCCTATTTATTTTTTATGTAAATGTTGCTGAAAATATCAGTGTTTATAATAAATAAAAAATGTATTTCGTATAAAATATTGTAATAGATATCGATTATGTTGTATATCAAATATTTATAAAAATTAATAGTGGAACCAACTAATAATTAAGAAAATACATTTAGATAGTAATTATTAAGAAGGATAATTAAGTTTAAATTTCTTTAGTCGATACAGAATACACATATTTTGGGCTTATTGCCCTCAAATTCTATAGATGCAACACCCACTCTTAGACATTAGACTAAAATTTAATAATATCCATGTCATGTGTGACTATAAATATTCCCACAATATATTTAGAATTACATTCTAGAAATGTCACACCAACCACATTAACCATTATGACCATTTAAAAATAGATAACTTTAAAAAATGTTTTAACATATTATATTTTTTCACAACTAAATATAAACTCCCTAAGATTTTCAAAAAAATTACCCCTCAAATTTTTTAATTTACTAATATTGAATGAGGAATTATCCACATGTAATATTAATGATTTAATCTATGTTTTTATTCAGTTTTCTTTAAAAAAAATTATTTTTAAAATAAAAACATATTTTTTAATTTATGTCATTGTATATAGATCTTGTATATGATCCCTTATGTAACCAATGTTATCATTTTGGAGGATCTTTTTTATATATTTAATTATTAAATTTCTATTATGATAGACCTTTATATTTTAAATTAATCAATAAATATGATTGAGTAAATTTGAAAAACGTTTTATATATTTTAATATCATATTATTAAAATAAATCTCAAATTGCAATATTACTCTTTTTTTTCAAAAATAAAACTATTTTAATTTATTCCATTGATTCATTTGATTTTATGAATAGACTATAAAAAATATATGTATCAATAGATTTATTAATAAAAAAATTATATCTCAAAAAGAAGAATATTAATGAAGTAAAATAGTTATATAAAAACATATCTCAATATTTTCCCTTGTTTTTTATTT
The DNA here is from genome assembly GCA_963277665.1 of Viscum album. Lineage (NCBI taxonomy): Eukaryota > Viridiplantae > Streptophyta > Magnoliopsida > Santalales > Viscaceae > Viscum > Viscum album. The sequence goes on from OY728159.1 coordinate 1,227,500,976, forward strand.
TTTAATTTCAATTAGAATAAATAATTTCAAATTATGGAATAATTTCAATGGAATAACCACTACATATACATTCACAGAAGAAAACTCTTAGTGAATATGAATTCAATCCACATTATGATATCTTAATAATATGAACTATTTTAAATATCATTATTGTATTTTCCTATTGTTTTTATATTTTTATATTTTTATATCATAAATCCTATTTTTTTAAAATTTATTTTCCCATTTTTACTTTAATTAGTTAATCATTTTAAATTTAGGATTATTTTTTCCATTCATATTTATCTACTCACCCACAATAATGATTATGTTATTTATAGAGTTTTATATGTTAATAAGTATTTTTAGAATATTCAATTTACTCCTTTTAATTATCCTTTTTATAAAAATTTATATTTCCCTATATAAATAAATATTATTTTAGCTGGGTGGTTAAATATATTTAATGGTGGCATCTAAACAGTTTTCTCTCACAATTTATCATTTTAATGGCACATTTCTTCTATATTTCTTCATTGAGTAATTATCCAATTTCATTCATATTGTTTTCATTCCACTTTTGTGACAATGATTTATAATGTTCTTCTTCATTTTTAAAATCAAAATATGGGAAATTATTTTATAATTTTACATTGGGTGGTATATATAATTAAAAAAATTCAACTATGGTAGAGACTTCTTGAAAATTATTCATAAAATATTTAATCATTTATTTCATTCTAATGATTAATTTTTATTATAAGGGGGTTTAAAATAGAAAAAAACTATTCATAGATTTATTACAATAAATAATTATATGATTAAGTATTGATCTCATTAAATATTATATTAATCTCTTAAATTTATTCTTCATATGTTTCATTCTTCATATATAAATACTTTATATTTTTATGTTTCCTATTTTTTGATCATCAAATAAGGGTGAATATTGTAACTCTCTCTATCATGGTGTTGTCATGATCAAAATAACACACATATTTTTGAAACATTTTAATTTAAAATTAGTTTTAGTATTTTTATTACGATAAATGTTTTTTTACATTGTATTTTTATGTTATATTAATGTGCTGATAATGTAATGGAAATATTTATTTAAACTATTTAAAATAATAGATTCAAAAAGATGAGGACAATTGAAATAATTCGAGTGAAGTGGAAGAATATCTTATTGAAAATGTTCATGTCTGGGTAGAATAGAAAACTCAATGAGGTGAACCTACTACCAAATGGAAGTTTGGTAGCTATTAACTCCATCAATAGTAGCATAAATTATCCAGTTCAAGAGTACGTCCCTTTCAGTGAGACAACAATATAAGAAAAAAATCTGCCTAGAGGCATCATTATAGACACTTTTTGTAACAACAAGCTAATATAGGTCTTATAAAATCTCTCAGTTATAATATGACAATTGGATGACTGATGGTTCTTACTAGGTACTCAGTGGTGTCAGATATGGTCCAAAGAGAATTATTTTATGTTTTTTATAATGGACATTATGATTTCCATTTTTTTCATTATATCTAGTGATTATAGTTGTTTTTCAAGCCTTTTCATATCCAATAAATGGCCCCCATTATCAATATGAAGATATGAGTTGAGCACTTGTGATCTTTTATCCTAATTATTTCCACTATAATGATAAACAATGGTGAAGTAATATAAATATGAATTCTTTCTAGATCCTTTCACATTACAAAATCTCTCTATTTCCTCTAAATGTTTTCCCGATCTCTAATTTAATTAATGCATATCCTTCCATAATTGTTTCTTGTGAGTGGTATGCAAAGGGTTTCCCTAATGTAAAATACTATATTTCATCAATCATTTCCACCAGTTCTTCACTATCATTAAATGTGTGTGGTGGGTTATATACTGAAAAATGATATGTAACATGGAACTGAAAAGGTAATATTTTTATTGAAAGGAGGATGGTCACTATTGAGACCAATAGATTTAAAATATTGAATTCACTATCCAGAGGGTGTAGACGTTGTGGAAGTAATTATCAGTTTTCCAAAATCCTTATCAATTGTGTTTTACAATAATTTCATATACCCATTCCATCATTAAACATCATCTCAGACACTTTTATATATCTCAATATAATATTTATGTGCTTAAATAGTAATGAAATTATTTTTAAAATTTTGAATTGATGTTATCATCTACACATTATTCAATTTATATAATTGTCATTTATCTATAAAATTTGATTTTTTTAAATAATAATTTTGTTCATTTTATGATTTTAATAGGTAAATAATCCCCACTCATGAACTAATCTCGCACAAAAAACATGATTATAATTTCTTTAAAACACTAGATGTGGACTAAACTGGATAGGCAATTAAAATTTTCACCTAATTAAATGAGTAAAATAGTTCATGATAAATTTAAAAACTTGTATGTGTATCCTAAAAAGTAATAAATTGATATAAAATTCTTATAATGGATGTAAATAACATATTTAGAATAGTGTGACTCAAGGTAAAGATTTTATTAACTATATTTACATTTATTACTATATTTTCATGTTCATTTACAATGTAATTCTAATATTATATGTGGAATATCCATTAATTTTATAATGTTTATTTAAAATATTTTTTTTATTGAATTATTACACAAACAAACATCATTAATTAATATTAACAATAATGATACGATCATAGTATTGATTATTTATCGCAATAATGTTTTTTGAGACTTGACTTGTATTATGTAACTATATAGTTTAGTAATAGGAATATTATACCAATTTATATATAATATAAAAAATGTCTCATCAAATAGGGTTTTTAATTTCCCATTTATGTTCCCTCATTAATTAGGTGTAGATTAAAATATTATAAAATATTTATGTGTTCTGTATGTTATAAATTTCAATTAAATGTGATATAATCCATGTTATACTCTAGGATTTCTTTTATATGTTGTAATTATTTTATAATTAATCTTATTTAACATATTATTTTATGAAAATTATTTGTTTTATAGAATCATTTTGTTTCACTATATGTTTGGTCTTTAGGATTCATGATTTACCTGTGTTGTAAGTGCTTCACATCTCATAAAATTCTTCTTTGTGACATTTTTGGATTAGTGAATCAATGTTAATTTTAATGGTAAAAATATATAATATTTGAATATAATTCAAGAAGCTCTTTTAATTCATGTAATTTTTTTATTATCTTTTATATTTCATATGTTCTTTCATTTTCCATGTTTGTAAATATGTCTTTCTATAATAATGTATTTTAAAAAAATTAAAAACGTATAACCAAATTATTCCTTCATTTTTATTTTATTATTTAATATAGATTATTATTCAAAAACCTATTTTCTCTCAGATTTATTTACCTGGAACTTTTACCATCCTTAATGATGGATTGAAAGAAAATTTCTTATCATTTTCCATGAGGGTCACTTATGACTTTCTTTATAGATGAATTAAAAGTGTTTTTATGAACATATTTTTCGTCTATCATGACCATTTATATATAATAATATTAAATAATAGTCATTAATTCTTATCTTCAAAAAAATATTTTCCAATATATTTTAGATATTTTTTAATAATATTTCCAAAAGAAAATCGTATTTTCTATTAAAATAAATGAAATGTTATAAATTATTTTTTAATGATATTTATATTTATATGTATATAATTTAATTATTTTTCTACTTAACAAGGAAAATGACATTATAATACCAACACAAAAGTTTTCTAGATGGTTTATGATTGTTTTATTAATAATAATTTTTAGAAACCCATTTCTTTTCAATGGGTCAGTCATGTAATATATGAACATAATCTTTTATTATATGATTGTTGAGGGAAATTAAATCATTATGTTGTCATAATCATGTGTAATACTTAATAATTATTGATGATAATGGGTTATCCTAATATAGAAATTTCAATTGTAAAAAAATTATATGTTATATTATAGGTGATCCTGATATATTTTAAATGATGTGTAAGCCAGATATAGCTATTTAATGTATCCGGAATGTTCTAGGTCATTAATGACAATATAAATGAGGTTAATCTGGGAGGTTTCTTCTATAGAATTTACTAGGGTCTGTTTATTTTTGACGTTAATGAACATGGGTGATAAAGATAATGTTTGATGAAAAAAAAAAATTTATATAGGATTGTAATGTGTTATTAATTTTCATATTCATCAATATTGACATCATATGGATTATGTGTATTGTTTCATATGAATGTATAAATTGTTAAGAAATGACATGACAACTATATAATGATCAAAATTAATATTGAAATGAATTATCATATTTCATCATGATAAAATTTTATTATATCATTATACCCTAATTCTCATATTAGTATCACAAAATACACTCAATTGTTAATACATATTTTTACCCTTATAGATCATTTCATATAAACATTATTATGTAATTTTTTTTCTAGTAATGAATAATAATATTAATTGAATTATTTACATAAAGGTTTCATTTTTGAATAATATTATGTGATATGTTGATGGATTCTTATGATATAATAAAATCTCGTTACTATAGAGAAATTGACCACTTTAATACATTTTTATTATTTTGTAATGTTATATAATAATTCAATAAAAAGTAAAGACAAAAAAGTATGATGGGTATTCAAGTGATATAATGAAAATTTTGATCTATATTTTTTACTGTAAGTTTTTATTGTTTATTTGTATCAAATCTTGAAATGTATATATTCGGTCTTTGACCTTGGATATAGGAGTATTGGTTTGATGATATTGTAGTTTTTATTAGTGAATTATTTTGATACCATAGGATATTAAGAGGACTTCATGGGAAAAAACTTACTATCTATTGATAGCATCATTGGATTTTATGTCTATTGTTGATAATAAGTTAAAATACTTACATAACTATTTAATATGTATCATTTTATAGGATATTGATGTGTTGCATGATATTTGTTTTATGTTTCATTTAGTCGAGGTATTTTTAACCCTTAGGGATGAAACAAAGTAATATTATAGGGGAAATATATTAAACTTTTAAGTATTTATGATGAAAGTTATGATACACCCATTTGGGAATAACATTATTTAATTATATTTTTTTGGAAAATTAAAAAAAGGTTACTTAATTATGGAATGATCAATGTTGAACATTTAGTGTTGTTATTGAATTTCTTAGATTAATTTATTTTTTACCCATGTAATGTTTTAAAAATATTGTGTTTTTCCATATCATGTAAAAATATGTATTAAATATATGAATAATATCATTTCATCCATTTATATAACTAAAGAATAATTTCCTTTTGATTATAATCTTATTATAGATACATATTAATACACACTATTTGTATTAAATGAAGAGATATTTATTGAAACTAATAGAGACATGAAATTAATGGATATAGTTTAATTTATGAAATTGAAAAAAACATCAAGTGTGTATATTAACATATATTCTTATTCGGGTTGGTAAATTAATTCTCCAACTACAGTAAAATGTTATTGAAATAAAAATGTTATCTTACATCCTTCATTTTGGATGAATTGATGTACTTCTTGATCACTTGTGGAATTTTGATTTGGTGGTCATTAACCATCGGGAGACTATACTCTATCTCACATTCCATAATTTGGATAATAAATTTCTGATCCACTTCCACATTTCCACTTACAATATATGTTATCTTATTTGGTAACAATGTTATGTGTAATTTTGGATGATTTATTATATCACATTCCCTCTTTTCTAATGTAATTTTTCATAACCATTTTTTATTTGTGGGTGGAGATAAAATTTATTTTCAGAATTTTAAACATTTATCGAAAATAAAATAATTAAATTGAAATGAAAAATTTTATTAATGATGAGAAGAAATTATTAACCTAGTATTTTGAAAAGGTAAATCTTCGTTGGATAGCATATTGGACACCAAACAACCAACTTAAATGAACAATAAAATAATATTATTTTAAATATTTCCTTTATAAATTAAACTTTAATAGTGAGATATGAATATTGATAACCAAATTACAATATATATTTATTTATACAGTTCTTAATTAATATTTTTTTTCATTAATTCATAGTAAGTAAAAAATAAAGTTTCGTTAAAGTTGTTTTGTACTTCAAAAATAGTTTTACCTTGAATATTAGATTTATTTAATATATTTAGTGAATAATAAATTAAATTTATCAAATATTATAAAATTTATTTTTTACAAATTATTTCATATTTCAAATCATTATATAAAAATTACCGTATGATGAATGTTTCTAATTTTTTTGAAATGATTTATTTGTACTGATTATTAAAAATTATCGATTTTTGAAAAATAGTGATCTAATTTAAATGAATATTTTAATTAATCATGGATTTTATGTTTATATAAATATTAATATACTTTAATTATATATAATTTGGTTATTTTCTTTAGAATAAATAATATAGATTATTTTTATATAACTTTTTTTTTGGCATTAGAAATACTTTTTCCTAAAAACTATTTCTATTGCATCTTTTGTTTTTTTATCAAAAATAATTATCTTATTCTTAATGAAAAATAACCTGGAAAAATATATTCTATATAATAAATCATGATGTTAATTGTTTTTAAATATTTCAATTTTATATTTTTTCCATATGGATAGTAACTGGGGGAAATATTTTTCACCTATTTAAGTGAAATATATATAATTCAGGTTAAAATAAAAGAATATGGCATAAAAATTAACCATAAAATATTTATTAATTTAATTTAATTTTTTTTTCATATATCCATAATTTTTTATAAAATAAATTAATTTATTTCCAATTTACTTTAATGGTGAACAAAATATGATTTTAATTAATGAAAAAACATAATTTCTTTCTATTTTTTAAAATATCATGAATTCGTTTCCAATATGGATAAAGAGACGATATATTTCTTTTTATATATTCATTTAAAAAAATTAATAATATTTTCCCATCATATTTTTTTAATTTTTAGTGATTGTATGATAATGAAAAATTTTTATGCAAAAATCACACAGTGCTTGTACAAATAATATAAAAAAATGTAAATGATTTTTTAAAAAAGTATTATTTATAATTTAATCTTAGTGTCCCATTAATTTAGTAGATAAAATTAAAATATTATTTTTGTTTTACATTATATATTTTAATTCCAGTTCTATCTTGATTCCTTTAACAAAAAACTGTGTGAATAGTATTTGAAATGACTATAATGGTATATCATATTAAATAATATGTTATCAAATTTTTTAAAATTAATCAGTACCTATTCACTATCCAATTGAATATGATGTGGTAGATATGTATTCCAGGGAAAATTATGTGTCATTTTCCCATTTATCATGACTTTCTTGACCCCTAATGAATAAATAAATATGATAACATCGTAATCCTCAAAAGGATAAATATAGGATTAAAAATAAAATATAGTGGCCAAAAAACCCCTATAGATGCCTATATTTCAATTTTATAATATTATTTCTACTCAACAAATTATTTTTTTAAATAAGTAAAAAATTCAATTCAATTTTGATTGAAAATTAATTTAATTTAATTTATATATTATGCTATATGAAGAGTTCCTCCCCCAATACATATAAAAGAGATCCCAAATTCCTCACTTGTTCATAAAATTTGAGAACTCTATTGGGGAAAATTCATACTAACGACTATCCGAAACATATATCCACACATCTTAGTGGTAATTGCCTCTTATAATGTCAAAAAAATATGTTTTAAGGTGTACTTAATCAGGGATTACTGAGAAGAAGATATTAGTACAAACTTATAAATTTTATGTTTATTTATCCGTTGTCCATCAGAAAATCTTCACTTTCCATTATAAAATAATAATAAAAATTTCTTACATATAATTAATTGTAATTATTATTTTGGTAAAAAAAATTCATATCCTTTTTTCAATTTTGAATGAAATCATCACTTCTGAATATATAGTGATTAACTCTTCCACGAATCTATCTATTTCATTTTACATAACCACATCACATGGTTAGTTATAAAGATATGTATTTTAATATATATATATATATATGTGTGTGTGTGTCTGTGATATTAATCACAAAATTATAATTCATTAATGGAAATATATCATTTAATTTCATAAATTTACATAAATAGAAAATTTATGATGTCTTTCATTCACTTTTAGGACTACATATCCACCAAAAGTTGTCATTCATTTTTTATTTATGACATTCATAGTTCGTTCTAAAATTTTGTTTCATGTATAAATATTGATAATCATATTACTATTAAAATTATATATATGATGGAAGATAGAACTCTATGAACACGGTCATCACATTGAAGTCATTTTTCTTATACAAATTGAATTTCCTCCAACATAATTACGTAGACATAACCACATATAGAATTAAATGTTTCCCTTAAATAATTTAATATTATGGTTTGATTTTTAATTTATAAACCTATAAAATATTCATAAAATGTAAATAACTTTCCTATGATTATTACATAATAGATAAAGAATATATGTTTCAATTCTGTTCTTAAGGTAATGTGTTTATTAATTAAATTTATAATCATTAGTTTATCTTTCTAATTTATTGATCATTTTCCCTAATTTTTTTAAAAATATCAACCTCTAATTATATTAGTTTGAATTTCCAAATTTTATGCGGTTTTGAAATCATTTTACGTATTATCATCATGTATTTGTTATATCATCAACGATATGATCATTTTATGCATAATTATTATTAATATTGTATATTTGAGACAAGTCTTGTATGAGGAACCTATATATTTTAAAATGTTTTATTTTCAAAATAATGTGATATTTATAATTAGTTTATTTTTAGTCATGCTGTTTTAACATTATCAATAGACTATATTTCAAGACATATTCATTCAGTTCTTATAAAAATTTCAAGTGGTTTCATTGTATTAATTTCTATTATTTGAGAAATAATTCTCATTATGCACCATGATTTATGATATATATTTTTATTATTTCTCCATAAATTTAATTTTCCACGTTATTTCATTTATATTATAGTTTTTATAGAGTCATTTCATATTCCTCTATTTAAGGGATTTTTTATTACAACATTACCCATGTTGTAAGTGTTTCTCATTAAAAACATCCTTTATTGAGACATGTTTATATTACATAACGATTATTAATTTATATGATAAATAAAATTTTTCTTGATATACAATATCATCTACTAATTAGTGTAATGGTATATTATGTTCTTATAATGCTCTTTATTATAATTTATTTTTCTTTTTAAAATCATTTAAAGGGTTTTTATTTAGAAACATTAATTTAATGTTTTTAAATATATTTAACCACACATTTCATCCACTATATATATCTTATTTAATTTGTGATATTTTCTAAAAAAAAAATTCATTATGTTTTTTCTAAAATCTTTTAACATTTTTTAAAATTAATTAAACGGAAATTTGTAAATGGTTTTTTTGGGTCAGTACTATATCTCTTTACAAACATTTGATAATATTATCATTTAATAGATTCCCTCATTATCCTAAATGTTCATTTCATTTAATAATATATTATAATATTCCTTGTTTATTTTCAAAAGACAATATCACTTCAAATTTAATTCAAATTTTTAAAAAATATTACAAATGGAAATTTTTTTTGGCTTTTTTATACAGTTGTTATAAATTAACATCTAAATGTATTTTGATATGTTTCAAATTAGTCTAATTATTCCACCACAAAAATAGGAATTTGGCCTTATATTATAAAACAACTTATTTTTATAGATTTCTAAAAATTATATTTAAGGATATGTACAAGAGTCTCATTTCTTTTCAATCGGTAAATAAACTTATACTAAATGGGAAGATGTTACTAAAATATTAATGTTGAATAAAGAAGATTCATTATATCTTATTCTCAAATGGTACTCTAACATTATTCATGAAAATGGTTGATCCAAACAAATAATATGTAATGCATGTTCCAAGTACTACTTATGAGACAAGTGATCCTAATAGAACATATATTATGGGAGACTAGTACAACTCTCCCATTAATTGGATAATGTTTATTTTTTATTAATGGAATGATAGAGATAATAACCAATGGATGACTTCCTTTGAATATAAATTGGATCATGTTATTTATAAATCATATGAATCGAGTGTATAAAGATAACTTTTTAACATAATAACACATTTTATCTTTTCTTTATAATAGTTTTTAATAGTTCCCTTATTCATGATTAGTATCACATGGCCCATTATTATTTTTTCATATGACCCATTTTATTTTATAGATTTAATACATTTTTTATGCTTATGTATCCATATTTTTATAGTTATTAATTATCTTATATTATTCCTGTTTAGTTCTATTATGGCATAATACCCTTTGCATTATCATACTGTCATCAATGAAAATAAATGGATAATTCTTATATTGAAAATTATTGAGCTCTTAAGCTCACACATTTTATGTATGTATTACAATTTTTCAATGACATATTTTATATTTATTATTTCTATATAGGATTCATTTTATAATAATTTTATTTTATGGATGAATAATTCTATTGAAAGAATAAAAAATCAATATATTTTAAAAATATTGATCAATTGGAAGAATGTGTAATGTTATATAAGGGTTTTACATAATTCACCGAAATTATAAACATAAAATTTCTTTGAAGACATTATTTATTCATCATTTTTGTTATTTTTATGATTTTGTTAACTAAATCTGAGTTACATTTTTTAAAATCAAATATATATTGATTAATATTATATTTACTGTAGATGATATATGAGTGAAGGTTTGGGGTTTTATTATGAACCAAGGGCGGACAACTATTAATATGGTTGGATGGTAATTAAAATAATTTTAGCTATTGCATGATGAGTGGGACTAATAGTTTAAACTTGACTATAAACACATGTTTTATATCTTTTGGGTAATACAAATTTTCATTATAATGTATTATGAATGATATTAATAGACACTAAACATAGATATACGTTTTTATTCCTAAAACATAGTATATTTAAAATAATTTTCATTATTTTTAATTTATATTAATATTTTTCAGGGTTAGGTTTTTTAAATATGATTATTGTTTCTCAAAATATTCATTTTCGATTTAGTCAATATATGGAAGAAGAAAAAATCATGTTAATGCTAGATGTGATTAGTAATGTTTAGTTGTTCCATTGAACCGCAAATTTATAAGAAAAGAATCAATACCACTGGGAATCTATTTTCCATTATTCAGTTTTCAAGCCATAAAAGGTTTTTATGGGTGTCTATAATTTTGAATGTGAAATAGATTCATGGAGAAATATTATCTAGAAAATAATGAATGTGATTAAAATTGACTCTCTGGGGAGGTAAGAGATTTTATGATTTAATTTATACAGGAACATTCATTATGTTCATCATATGAAAATGGTAATGAAATTAATAAAGATATATAAGGAACATGGTTAATACATTTTTACATATGGGTGTAATTTTACAAGACTCCTGAGGTACACATTTTTTATTATCATCCAACCAGAATGAATGATTGTTCAAAATTACAATAGATTAAAACCTTTTATCTAAAGCATGTTAGGTATATGAGTAGTCAGTGGACACGAATACATCATTAAATTTTCTCTGAATGTACAAATGTATAGTAGAGTCTCCTATAAATCCCATGGTTTTGTTAATAAAATAAAGATATAATTTAATGGAAATTAGAATAAAAACTATAGGTTAAAAAGATAAGTATTATATTGTTCCATATTTTTTGAAGGAAAAATATAGATTTTTTTGTACTAGAATGTTCACTGATATTAGAATGTAATTTAAACATAAAAATTATTTCTCATATAATGGGAATAATTATTATAACAATTTGATTTAGGAAAAATCTCTATAGAATGCACCACCCACTCTCCATTATTTAAAATAAACTGAGCATAACCATTATGGTATCATGTTCTTATATTATAGGTTCAATGATTATTATTGGTGTTAGAAACATCCTAATCCTAAATTAAAAGGGAATTATCATGATATCACTATTTCTAATGAGGGTATGATAATTTAGTGGTTAAAGGTAGATCTACCATCAGCACTACAACAACTATTTTCATTATTGATTTAGTTTCTACGCATTTTATTATTTTTTTATAATTATAAAAAGGGTTCCACAATACCATTTAAATCAATATTTGCTAAATTAGTAATGAAAATTTTGAATTTCACATTAAATGTAACTCAGGTCTATTATTCTAATCGAATTAATGTTTGTGGGTATGTTCTTCAAAAAAATATTATTATTATTCATATATTTTACCATGATGTTATTATGGGAATATATTTACATTTATTCTATAAACACCATGTCAATTTCTAACAAAGGGAAATCATATTTTATATTCGGAATAAACCTATAATTTTTTATATGTTTTAGGAACAATATTAGAATCCAATTGAAATTTCATCCATTATGTGGGTCATGTTTATGATTTTGTGTGTATTGATCCCATATGGTGTAAAGACCGGTAAAATTCAAGGTGAATTTTTTCTTAATTTTCTTTGGAATTTTACAAGAACGCAGTTTCAGACGGCACCTGATTCCGAGGCCCGGTGTGCCTGGAATTTCTATCCGAAGTTTAGGTCGGGTACGTTCAGTGAATGAACGAGATGGAATTTCTAACTTTTGAACCAGTGCCCGGAATCGAATTCTGAGGACACCGATGGAACCACAGTGCTAGTAATTGATTAGGAACTCCTGTTCTGGAGTTTCATTTTCACGAGTGTTGATGATAAAAATTGTGGAAGTTTATTTTATAATTACTCTACAATTTTTATTATTTTTACTCTATGTGTTTAGTTCTTGAAGGAAGTTGGGTAACCACCCAACCTCCCATGGGAGGTTATGAGGGTGGTGGGGCCCACACAAACCCCACCCCTTTATATCCTCTAAACCCCCTCAACTCCCACTTAAATGTTGATAACCTAAGTTTATTAAACTTATTGTTTTAATGTGGTGAGTTAAATGTAAGTTTATGAAATTCAAACTGTTGAATTTCAAAAGCTTTGTTGTGTTAATAAAATAAGTTTAGAACTTATTTTATTTGGGTTGGTGTTTAGTTGTTTGAGAGCTTTTGGAGAAAAAAAGATATGGAAGCCTTGATTTCTTCTTTCCCTTTGACGAAGAACGCGAAGAACGAATGAGCTCCGACATGGAGCGCCGAGCCCTCGGAGACCGTCTTCCGCGACACCGACCCGCGACACGATGTCTCCTTCCACGAAGTTCTTCTTCCGCGTCGTCTCTTCCATGACGGTTTCACGTGATGAAATATCCGTCAACGTCTTCGAATCCTCGCTTCGCGACGTCGACGTTAGTTTTCTGCGACGCCCGACCTCCACGACGCTCGTTTTCTGCAACTCGTTGACATGCACCGTTCTTGAAACTGAGGTAGGGGTTTTATTTTTTTATTTTGTTCGTGAATACCAACTTGACGATATTCGTGGATTAAAACCATTTGTTATCGAATAACGTGAGGGGGCCAGACCGCACAAACACGGCCAACACTCCTCATTTTTCATGATTTTTTCCTTTGTGGTTTGGTAAGCGAAAGGAAAATGTGCGGCGCCATCGCGCCGCGCCGTGGAAAGAAGACCAAGGACGCGACGTCATCGCGCCGCGCCGCGAATTAATCCAAGGACGCGACGCCATCGCGCCGCGTCGGAGACACCCGAAAAAACCGCGGACGGTTTCGGGGCCGTGGCGGATGGGCGCGATGTCATCGCGCCGCGCCGGACGACAAGGGCCGCGGCCGGTTCCGGGCCGCAGCGGAGCAAGGTGACCGGCGGCCGGACCGGGCCACCGGCATCAGAGCTAAAAGGGGACCGGCCATCGCCGATCCCGTTGAGGAGGAACCGGCCGGCCAGGTCAGGCTGGCCAGACAGGGAGGATTCGGGGGAAATAATTCCCCCGGTCGGACTTCAAAGAGGCCCCAATTAAGGGGCCACGGTTACATGAAACAGGAGGGGCAGCACCCCCCCCCCGTGCGAGATGACAAAATGGCTCGACCGCTTTGGCCGAGCACCGACCTGCGCGCCCAGTGTGCGGGTCGCCGGACCGGGCTGCCGGGCCCGGCCGACCCGGACCGGGGCGGGTCGACCCGGTTCGGGCTGACCCATGGGGTCTCGGGCCGGGTCGGTCCGGGCCCGAAACCCCTGTTTTCAGATCGTTTGGGTTCAATTGCCCATAACTCAGGCTACAGACCTCTGATCGACACGCCGTCAGCGGCGACACGATCCTTAGAACGAGACGGTCGTTTTGGTATATCGCACTCAAGGTTTCGGAATATTTGAGTTCGGCCGGGTTGGTTCGTACACGAAACCAACCGGGCCCACGGAGGGGAAACACTAATATCTTGTGCTACAGACGTCCGATTGACGTGCCATCGACTTTGTTGGTCTCCTCTTAGTGAGAAGGATCTTTTGGCGTACTCCGCATGAGGTTTGGATGCAGGTGGAGTACGATCGGGTCGGTTTTTCCTTAAAAACCAACCGGACCCCTTGGAAAAAAAAAGCCAATAACTCTCAGACCGGGAGTCCGATTGACGCACCGTCTGCGACGTTGAGTTCCTGTTGACGATACAGAACTTTTGGATACATCAACTCTGGACTATGTGTCAGTTGATGTATCAGCCTCTCGGCTCGTGGAGCGGACCCTCCCGTACGAGCTTGCCATGTGCGGGAACCCTAGTGCTGGCTGCGACTGTAACTGCTACTGCGATGAAGACTGTCATACTGGAATCCTATGTGGGTTCGATGATGAAGACTGTCGTACTGGAATCCTATGTGGGTTCGATGATGAAGACTGTCGTACTGGAATCCTATGTGGGTTCAACGATGAAGACTCTCGTACTGGAATACTATGTGGGTTCGACGATGAAGACTCTCGTACTGGAATCCTATGTGGGTTCGACGGTGAAGACAATCGTACTCGAATCCTATGTGGGTTCGATGATGAAGACTATCGTACTGGAATCCTATGTGGGTTCGACGATGAAGACTGTCATACTGGAATCCAATGTGGGTTCGACGATGAAGACTATCGTACTGGAATCCTATGTGGGTTCGACGATGAATATATTTGTTCCAGAATCCTCTGTTGGTTCGATGATGATGACTACAGTGCTTGTATCCTAAGTGGGTCCAAGAAGATGAATCAGTGATTACATCTGATCATCTCTCTTACTTTATGAAGAAGTATACCTGTGTGAGCTGAAACCCTGTTTTTCTTCCCTTTGTGGATAGTGTTGTTCTATCCTGTGTGGATTTACGTTTTTCTTTCCTTTGTGGATTGTGTTGTGCTATCCTGTGTGGATTTAGGTTTTTCTTTCCTTTGTGGTTTGTGTTGTGCTATCCTGTGTGGATTTACGTTTTTCTTTCCTTTGTGGATTGTGTTTTGCTATCCTGTGTGGATTTATGTTTTGCTTTCCTTTGTGGATTGTGTTGTGCTATCTTTTGTGGATTTACGTTTTGCTATCTTGTGTTGACTAGGTTATACTTGAGCTCGGATGATGGAGCCGAGCGAGAATTGATTACTTAGGTATATGTATGGGCATATACCTAAGTAGTGTCTGTTGTTACTTCGTGATTGTATCTTTCCTTCGTGGTTTATCTTTTGTGGATTTTGGGAGACCTTCGGGGGTCTCGGGGTCCCTACTGAGTAGCTTATACTCACCCCTGCACGGGCTATGCCCGCACTACGTTGTGTTGGTTGCAGACGATGGACATCGTTGATCGTGGTTGAGGCTTGTAGAGCAGGACGGTACCTGGAGGTGGACCACTGGGCGGGACGTACTCGGAGCGGACGGCGGGACCCAAGGAGTAGTGGAGCTATCTGTACCCACCCTTCAGGTGGGATTTCCAGTGGACAGCTCGGCGTGACGGCTTTTACATTTCAGTTTCTATTTTCCCTTCCGAGCTGTACTCTAATTTCAGTTTGGGTTTGTATACTGACCCACTTACTTTCCGCACTTACAGTTGTACTCTGTTTTTTCTTAGTGTTTACTTTTTCCGCTTGCTTACTCTGTGGTGCTTGTTCACTTTACAAAGGAAATTCCTTCCCTTTTTACCAGGATTTACGCCTTGGTGCTAGTCGCCAGCCCCTGGCCCATGGAAGGCGGGCTTGGGGTAGTCACGACACGGGCCCCGAGGACGGGTCGTGACAAATTGGTATCAATGGGAGGTTCAGTTCTACCGAAAACTCTGTTTTTTCTTCTATGTGAAGCAATAGTGTTAAGCGTGTTGGGTGTGGTTATCAGTCCAGGATGTCCAGTGTTGGTGCGGCGACCGACATATCCGTACACCAGGATCCTGACTTCTGATTTCCAACTTAATGCATGAAAACATTAATTGCATGTGTGTTCCAAGTTTTCTTTGTGATTACTTTGTATCAGCTCACCAGGTATACTGTTCTGACCGTGGCGCACCTGTTTCCTTTTCAGGATGGCCCCATGATTGTAGCCATCTAGGGTTCCGAGAGTTGAGCGTGATGACAGCCCACCGAGCGACGAGGCCTCGGTGCAGGTCCCTTTGTCAGCAGTGGCACCGGCGGTAGCTCTACCCGCCGAGCCACTGATGCTTCCAGCACCGGCCGCTGACGATGCACGTCGCCTTAGGGGACAGCATGAGTTACAACGCCAGCGATCGCCCAGGTTCTGCAAGGAGACGGACCCCCAGGCAGCCGAGGACTAGCTGGAGGCAGTTTTACAGGTTTTCAGGTTAGAGAGGACACCAGTAGACCTCATGGTGATCCTCGCAGCGAGCCTCCTGCACGCGGCGTCAGGCAGATGGTGGAGCTTGATTCTCCAGGTGCACAATGATGCATCTCTCCTCTGGACGGACTTTGAGAGCATCTTCCGCTCATAGTTCATCCCAGCCACCCTCTGTGCGGTGCGCATACAAGAGCTACTACAGCTGCGGCAGGGCAGCATGACAGTTGCCCAGTACTCGGCAAGATTCAGTGATCTCTCCCACTACTCCACTGATATGGTACAAGATCAGTTCTTTCGGGCCCGGACCTTCAAGCAAGGACTGAGGCATCATATCTGGGCCTCAATGATCTCCCTCAACATTCCGATACAGGCGGAGGTGTTAGAGAGAGCCCTTTTAGTAGAGAGTTTCCTCACCGAGTAGGCACCAGCGGCATGAACCTCCGCAGGACGACCCGTAGCGGAGTCTTCTGCAGCTGGCAATCGACAGGTGATGCAGAGGTCCAAGCGGGCCAGATCTTCAGATGGGCAATCTCAGGGTGATGATTCGGTTGTGCGTGGCACACTAAGGAGAGACAGCTACTCGAGGAGCAGGCAATGCTACGCATGCGGCGGGAAAGGTCACATAGCTCGAGACTGCACGACTCGTCCTACTGATGAACAACAGGCGGTAGAGGGACCTCCCAGGAAGAGGTTTGAACATGATGGTCCGCAGAGAGTAGGTGGGAGAGGCAGAGGAGCTGGCCGTGCAGCTGGAGGTGGACGACGCTTCGGGGTGTTGCCACCACCACCACCAGGAGGTTCACCACGACCATAGGGGACAGGAGGACATGGGAGAGCTCAGCTTCAGGGAGATGAGGCCTACGATCATGGAGCTCCGGAAGCAGGTGGACAGGAGCGGAACTAGATCCAGACCTGGAGACTTTTGTTCATGTTGCTTTTATTTTTGTTTTATGATGTTTGTAGATGCTTTGTGTCTTTGTACTTGAGCTGCAGTAATAAAAGACACCCTTTTTTGTGGCAATTACTTTCACGTCCTCTCTTGTGTTGTTACTAAGAGGTTCCAGTTTAGATTGTTGACTTGACCCTCACTTGAGAGATACCTAATGGAAGAGACCTAGTTACCACACACTGATGCCGACAGTGTGACTCAACCCTTGGAGGCGAGAGTAACGGTTGGATCTCTTGGTAGTAGCGTCGAGGCCTTACGACATCATCCTTGGTGTGGGTTAGTATCATCCATGTCGGGATTGACTGTATTAGGAAAAGAAAGTGGTTCATCCATGGGATGAGACCGAATTTCTCTTATCGGCAAAGGAATAATAACAGCAGCTCTTGTAGGACCAGAAAGGTCCAAGTCATCCAGGAACGGATGAGGACAGCTCAGAGCCGGCAAAAGTCATATGCTGACAGGAGGCGGAGGCCACTAGTGTTCGAAGATGGCGACCACGTCTTCTTGCGTGTCTCACCTAGACATGGATTATGGAGATTTGGATGAGGCGGCAAGTTGTCTCCACGCTTCATCAGACCATTCCAGGTCCTCAGCAGGTTTGGCAAGGTGGCTTATCGCCTGGCTCTACCACCTCAGTTGCACCAGGTGCACGACGTCTTCCACGTATCTCAGGTGAGGAGTTACGTGCACGACCCGATGCACATCATTGACCATGGGGAGCTAGACGTTGATGATGGGGTGACTTTTGCGGAGGTCCTGGTGGAGATCTAGGATCGACATGAGTGGGTCCTACCTGGACAGTCGATTCCTCTAGTGCGCATCAGATGGCAACACGGGAACCTCCAGGAGAGAACTTGGGAGCGGGAGGCTCAGATGCGTGCTCAATACCCTCATTTGTTTCCCTAGCTTATGATGTATCTTTACGGGGATGTAAAGCCCTGAGGTGGGAGTAATGTAAAGACCCGTAAAATTCAAGGTAAATTGTTTCTTAATTTTCTTTGGAATTTTACAAGAACGCAGTTTGAGACGACACCTGATTCTGAGGCCCGGTGTGCCCGAAATTTCTATCCGAAGTTTATCTCAGGTATGTTCAGTGAACGAACGAGCGAGAATTTATAACTTTTGAACTGGTGTCCAGAATCTAATTCTGAGGACACCGATGGAACCACAGCGCTGATAATTTCTTAGAAACTTCTGTTCCGGAGTTGCGTTTTCACGAGTGTTGATGATAAAAATTGTGGAAGTTTATTTTATAATTACTCTACAATTTTTATTATTTTTACTCTAAGTGTTTAGATCTTGATGGAAGTTGTGTAACCACCCAACCTCCCATGGGAGGTTATGAGGGTGGTGGGGCCCACATGAACCCCACCCCTTCATATCCTCTAAACCCCCTCAACTCCCACTTAAATGTTGATAACTTAAGTTTATTAAACTAATGGTTTTAATGTGGTGAGTTAAATGTATGTTTATAAAATTCAAACTCTTGAATTTCAAAAGCTTTGTTGTGTTAATAAAATAAGTTTAGATCTTATTTTATTTGGGTTGGTGTTTAGTTATTTGAGAGCTTTTGGAGAAAAAAAGCTAAGGAAGCCATGAGTTCTTCTTTCCCTTTGACGAAGAACGCAAAGAAAGAACGATCACCGACGTGGGGCGCCGAGCCCTCGGAGACCGTCTTCCGCGACACCGACCCGTGACGTGACGTCTCCTTCAATGACGTTCTTCTTCCGCATCATCTCTTCCGCAACGGTTTCCCGTGACGAAATCTCCCTCAATGTCTTCGAATCCTCGCTTCGCGACATCGACGTTCGTTTTCCGCGATGCCCGACCTCCACGACGCTCGTTTTCCGCAACTCGTTGACGTGAACCGTTCTTGAAACCGAGGTAGGGGTTTTATTTATTTATTTTGTTCGTGAATACCAACTTGATGATTTTCGTGGATTAAAACCATTTGTTATCGAACAACGCGAGGGGGCCGGACCGCACAAACATGGCCGACCCCCATCCTTTTTCATGATTGTTTTCTTTGTGGTTTGGTACGGGAAGGCGTGGTGCCGTCACACCCAGCGGAATCAAGCGAAAGGAAAATGTGTGGCGCCATCGCGCCGTGCCGTGGAAAGAAGACCAAGGACGCGATGCCGTCACGCCGCGCCGCGAATTAATCCAAGGACGTGACGCCATCGCGCCGCGTCGGAGACACCCAAAAATACCGCGGCCGGTTCCGGGGGCACAGCGGAGGGGCGCGGCGTCGTCGCACCGCGCTGGACGACAAGGGCCGCGGCCGGTTCCGGGCCGCGGCGGAGCAAGGTGAACGGCGGCCGGACCGGGCCACCGGTGTCAGAGCTAAAAGGGAACCGACCATCGCCGGTCCCGTTGAGGAGGAAATGGCCGGCCAGGTCGGGCCGGCCGGACAGGGAGGAGCCGGGGGAATGAATTCCCCTGGCCGGACTTCAAAGTGGCCCTAATTAAGGGGTCGCGGTTACATGAAACGGGAGGGGCAGTGCCCCCCCCCCCCCCCCGTGCAAGCAGACAAAATGGCTCGATCGTTTTGGCCAAGCACCGACCGGCGCGCCCAGCACGCGGGTCGCCGGGCCGGGCCGACCCGGTTCGGGCTGACCCAGGGGGTCTCGGGCCGGGTCGGTCTGTGCACGAAACCACCGTTTTCGGACTATTTGGGTTCAATTGCCCATAACTCGGGCTACGGACCTCTGATCGACACGCCATCAATGGTGACACGATCCTTAGAACGAGACGGTCATTTCGTTATATTGCACTCAAGGTTTCGGAATACTTTGAGTTTGGTAGGGTTGGTCCGTACACGAAACCAACCGGGCCCACGGAGCGGAAACGCTCATAACATGGGCTACGGACGTTTGATTGACGTGCCATAGACTTTGTTGGTTTCCTCTTAGTGAGACAGATCTTTTGGATTACTCCGCCCGAGGTTTGGACGCATGTGGCGTACGGTCGGGTTGGTTTTGCCTTAAAAACCAACCGGGCCCCTGGGACGAAAAAGCCAATAACTCTCAGACCGGGCGTCCGATTGACGCGCCGTCTGCGACGTTGAGTTCCGGTTGACGATATAGAACTTTTGGATACATCAACTCTGGACTATGTGTCAGTTGATGTATCAGCCTCTCAGCTCGTGGAGCGGACCCTCCCGTACGAGCTTGCCGTGTGCGGGAACCCTAGTGCTTGCTGCGACTGCAACTGATACTGCGATGAAGACTGTCATACTGGAATCCTATGTGGGTTCGACGATGAAGACTGTCATACTGGAATACTATGTGGGTTCGACAATGAAGACTGTCGTACTGGAATCATATGTGGGTTCGACGATGAAGACTGTCATACTGGAATCCTATGTGGGTTCGACGATGAAGACTTTCGTATTGGAATCCTATGTGGGTTCGACGATGAAGACTTTCGTACTGGAATCCTATGTGGGTTCGACGATGAAGACTATCGTACTGGAATCCTACATGGGTTCGACGATGAAGATTGTTCTACTGGAATCCTATGTGGGTTCGATGATGAAGACTATCATACTGGAATCCTATGTGGGCTCGACGATGAAGATATTTGTTCCAGAATCCGATGTGGGTTCGACGACGATGACTAAATTGCTTGTATCCTACGTGGGTCCTAGAAGATGAATCAGTGATTACATCTGATCATCTCTCTTACTTTACGAAGAAGTCTACCTGTGTGAGCTGAAACCCTGTTTTGCTTCCCTTTGTGGATAGTGTTGTGCTATCCTCTGTGGATTTACGTTTTGCTTTCCTTTGTGGATTGTGTTGTGCTATCCTGTGTGGATTTATGTTTTTCTTTCCTTTGTGTATTGTGTTGTGCTATCCTGTGTGGATTTACGTTTTGCTTTCCTTTGTGGATTGTGTTGTGCTATCCTATGTGGATTTACGTTTTGCTTTCCTTTGTGGATTGTGTTGTACTATCATGTGTGGATTTATGTTTTGCTTTCTTGTGTGGACTGGGTTGTACTTGAGCTCGGATGTTGGATCCGAGTGAGAATTGACGACTTAGGTATATGTATGGTCATATACCTAAGCAGTGTCTATTGTTACTTCGTGATTGTATCTTTCCTTTGTGGTTTATACTTTGTGGATTTTGGGAGACCTTCGGGGGTCTCGGGGTCCCTACTGAGTAGCTTATACTCACCCCTGCTCGAGCTATGCCCGCACTACGTTGTGTTGGTTGCAGACGACGGACAACATTGATCGTGGTTGAGGCTTGCAGAGCAGGACGATACCTGGAGGTGGACCACTGGGCAGGACTTACTCGGAGCGGACGGCGGGACCCGAGGTGCTGTGGAGCTATCTGTACCCACCCTTCAGTTGGTATTTCCAGTGGACAGCTCGGCGTGGCGGATTTTACTTTTCAGTTGTTGTTTTCCCTTCCAAGTTGTACTTTATTTTCAGTTTGGGTTTGTATACTGACCCACTTACTTTCCGCACTTACAGTTGTACTCTGTTTTTACTAAGTGTTTACCTTTTCCACTTTCTTACTCTGTGGTGCTTGTTTACTTTACAAAGGCAATGCCTTCCCTTCTTACCGGGATTTACGCCTTGGTGCTAGTCGCCAGCCCCTGGCCTATGGAAGGACGGCATGGGGTAGTCACGGCACGGGCCCCGAGGACGGGTCATGAAAATGGTTTGGGAGAAATATAACATTAATTACATTAAATTTTTTAATTTTTGTAAGTGGAATTATTGAATATTTTCCTTATCATTATAATAAGAATTAATTTAGTGTTCATTAAAACTCATGACTCATGGTAAAATTATTCAAAAGTATCCATATAGAATTCCCCCTCTTGAATAACATGAATTAGTGAACAAACTCTAGTTTAATATTTATAATATATTAATTTCTAAAAATGTGGCACCATGGGTTAAATTTTTTATATTAAAAATACTATATATCAATGATATTATAAATATATTAATAGAAAAATAAAAATATTTCAATCAATAATTTGTATCATGTCACCTGTACTGATTATTTATTTGATCATTGATGAGAGGGTCATAATTTTTAAATGATTTATCATTGACCAGGAAAAAATAAATTGAGGAACAACAGTTAATAATTACTGATGAATTCCATTCATTAGAGGTAATAAGAATATATAATTATATTGGAACTACTTATTATAACTAATTCCCTATCTAAAATCATATATTTAATGAATAGTATTTAGGGGTAACATTTATGAATGGTTGGTTGTCATTATAGAATATTTTATTTTATTTTCTAAGAGTTGGGAATTTCATGAATATCAATTGAGGTATTTATATGATTTCATAATGGATGAAAAATTATATTAAAGTCATCCAATTATGGAATTCAATTATATAATGTTTCATTTTTCACTCATTTAATCTCTTACAAAGGTATATTTTCCAGATCCATCATTGAAATAATTTGTTGATCATTGTCCTTGAATATCCAATTTGACTAAAATCTATAATTTTTAATGCCTGGATAAATATTTTTTGTGTGTTCAGAAAAATAAATCTCAAAGGGTATCTTATCCTCTCTCCATGTTAACTTGTGAGCGAGTAATATTTCATTACATTGATTAATATGAAGAAAATTTAATTTAATCAAAGATAAATTTGGTAATTTAATCTATACTAAAACTAAAATATAATGGATATAGGTTTTGTGATTTATAGTAATGCATCAATGAAATTCATTGGATTCATCATTATGTTGCATTCCATGGTGATAGTTATTCCTTCAACCATTTCACGGTCCATTATAAAAATTACTTGAATCATGATTCTGAATTAGAAGGAATTTTTTCATTATCTATATGGAGGTAATTGATTTATTGGAAATTTTGTCACATATATATTGATAATATGTTTTGTTTGTTCAGCTATAAAATGTTTAATATATTATAGATAATGTGGATAGAGTTGATTTATGATAATGAATGACAAAAAATTTTCCACCACTGGGTAGTAAAAATAAATTCTGATGATATATGTTGAAAGGATAGTTGTAGGTAATCTATGATGAGGGCTTAAAAAGATCCTTTTTTTTCTTAGGATACAATTTGATATATTTTATGAAAAAGGATAATTTTTTTCTGGATCAAATTAGTGTGAAACCAAAATGAATTAGATGACATAAGTGGATCAAAATGTATATTTTTAGCTATAAAAGATTGTATGAATGTTTCATGAGTTGAAAAATTATTTTTATGTAATTATAATATTTAATAATTTGGTATGGGTCCCATCAATAATAGACCTTGGGAAATAACTATTTTTAGAATCTCATAGCTCATCTTTCACAATTTAACCATGAAGTATGAAGATATATTGTGATATGAAAGATTACTTCTAGTGGGAAAATATTAATGTATATTCCAAAATATATACCTTAGTTCTTCATATGTTATAATATAATGTCTCTATGATAGAAGATAATCGATATGTTACAATAATTACCCATACCATAGTGGAATTTGGAAATCATTACCATGGTTCTCATATTTGTTCTATATACTACATATAATGGTCATAATGCTATATGATTTATATTTTTTACCTTATTATATCTATCCCTTTTATTTATATCAGATAATATTTCTCTCTTTAGTAACTTTTTAGTTTTTATAGTAAGGATGTGTTATGGTTTCATGGATTACAAAATTTTATTATATCTGATTGTGATCTGAGGGATAACTCAATGTTTTGGAAAATTATTTCCAAGGATCAGGATACATTGTTATGTTCTTGTACAACCTATACTCCCTATATTGATATGATGTATTATTGTACCATTTATCCCCTATAGGATGTGCTAATATAATGTTTTCTAAAATTCAAATTTATATGGGATGAATACAATTATAATATCAAAATTATTTATATTAATAACTTTAACTCAAGAATTTAGAACGATCCTTATGAATACATATATTGAATGATGTGAATAAATATAATTTTTTAGGATAAATGTTTTGATATAATACTATTGGGATGTGAGATCAATAATTAAATGATACATATGACCAAGGAGACTCAAAAGAATATTAAAGAAACTAAGAGTAAATAAAATAATTAGGTTAACCATAATTAGAGACATATAGAATTATATGTTAGTGAGATTGTATTTCTATTAATTTCATTGTGATAGATGAATTGGATATATAGAAATAATGGATGTGTGATCCATTAGTATATTATACTTTTATCAAACCTAAGATATATATATCGGTGCTGGTGTTTATATTATTTATTTGGAACTGCATAAAATAAATCACACAACAAAGGTTAAAATAGTTTATTAGTCTTAGAATGATCGATAAACAATTGAAGTTAATATTTTATTTAAAAAAAATAAACAACTCATTTTCATTCAGAACACCAATATTCCTTTTATAATTCTAATTCTCATCAATCACAAAACACATCCTAGTTTCTTGGGCAGAAAGAAGAATAATAATGGGGGTGATTAGATTCTAAGGAAGGGTTATCATATAGAAAATAAATCATTAATAAATAAGAATAATTAATATGTAATTGTAAACATCTAAATCACCTTAAATTTAATCAATAAATTATGTATAATATGTATAAAACAAATTATGATAAAATAACCATATAATTTATAACAGAATATTGAATATTATAAAAAATAATCTCAATTATTAAATAAAATCTTTAAAATTACATTTTTTATATTTAAATAGTTCATAATGGTAGACATTTAATAAATATTTTCCAGACCATTTAGAAGGAATTATTAAAATTTGGGTAGAAACTTTCCTATTTTGACCTAGTAACTTGTCTCATGAAACCTATTGATGCATCTGGTGGATATCTATATCGACACCACACCCATTACACATTATATACGATGTATTAATAATATAATATGGTTGAATAATAATCAATATAAAAATTCTTATTGAAAACTGTATATGAAATCAAATTACATTCCCCACTCAAATAAAAATAGTTATAAACCATGGAGTATAATTTAGTAAATGGTAAGAAAAATGAAAATTTGTATTCTAAATGATCATAAAAAATTCTTGTAAAAGTATTGATTATATTAATAAAACATATCCTCCATGTAACATATTTAAAATAAGGTTTTGAATGCACCGATGAATGGAAATGGCATAAAAATGTAATTAAAAACATCATTGATGAAAATTACATTTACAATTTTCAAATTTCAATTAAAAATAATCAAAATAATTGTAATGAAACTTAATTTAAAATAAACATTAGAAAAATAAAAAAATTTGTTTTAAAAACAAATTATTTTTCATGAGGGTATAATTTTTTGTTCATGCTGTACACCTTAATACAATGCTTCCTCACATTTTCATTAAAAGCCAAATGGGCCTTGTTTTTAAAAATAAATAAATATTTTATTCAAAAAAATAATAGAATAAAAAATATGTATTTATTTATTATATACCTAATTTAAAAATTGTTAATAAAAAACATTTATAACATTTTTAGAAATAATTTATTTTGATGAAAAAGGGTTTTTGAGCAAGAAAAAAAAATTATTTTCATAAAAACATTCTTTGAATTATTTTATCAACCAAAGTGTGAAAATTGGATCCATTAAATGAATAACATCATAAATAACCATTATTAAAAAAATATTTTATTACATAAATATCATGTAATTCCCCTAGGTAAATCATAGAAAAATAGATACTAATTATGAAATTGTGAAATTAACCCTTTTCCACTAAGGAAACATTTTAGGCATAATCTCATGAAATAAATATTCAAAAAAAGAATATTTAAATACTTTGAATAGATATATATTGATGATATAAATTTTTTAAATATTTTAATTTACCCCACATAAATTAATAAGTGCAGAATATGTAATTTCTCTCATAGAAGATTAAGTGAAATGAGAATCCGATACCACTTTTTTCACTTCCTTCATATGTGTATGAACCTCTAATGTAAAAAATATAGTTTAATTATAAAAATCTTAAAAAACAATAATCACATATTTAATTCCATTTGTGAGTTTATATTAGTATTTTTTTATCTTTTTTAACAATTTTTTATTAAAATCACAATTTAATGTGATAACTGTTTCATTTTTCATTTATGATTTACATTAGTAATTTCATTACATTTTTGTTGATAGTGGATTAATCTCATAAATATTTTTAAAAATGATATAAATATCATCTATATTCAGTATATATATTTTTAGTGTAATATATTGAAATATATATAGAAAAAGTAGCACATTGTTCATAGAGATGATAGGCTATACATATATATGACTGTTGTTTAATATTTTCTTGACAAATGGAGAAATTGAATAATAAAAATATTATTATCTTTCCTAAATCATTACTATTCCATATATATTTAATAAATATTAATAAAATGAATCCTTTTAATAATACATGTAAATATAAAATGAGAAAAGTTTCACACTGCTATGTAGAGGTAGTAGTCCACACCTATAATGACATAATTTTTGTGATTTCAAACACATTGGATGGTGAGAAGTTTTATGTGAATTTTTATTTAATTATGTTTTGTAATTTCATCTTTGTTACATATATTCATTTATTTTAACCTCACTTGTAATGACCTCGACCCTTGTAGACCAGATATAGTGCCTTTGTTTATTGAAATGGTACTAGGTATAAGTGATCACATCCCAATGGACTGAATAGTTTAGTATAATTTAAAAAATAAAAAATATTAATATTAATATAAAAATGAAATGAAATAAAAAATAGTAACACCATTGGATACTATCCAGTACACTTATTTTAAACATAGTTTTCAATCACAATATTGATCATGGAATACAATATAAAAATAAAACATAACAAAGGGGAGATCTCTGATGCTCAATAAGGGTAACGATACAGAACAATCCATCATTAATAAACTTAATCAATAATGAAATGTGAATAAAAATTATCACATTTCATTAATACATAATATTGATCATGAAATGGTATGAATAAAATCTGATCAAATAATTATATATAAATAGTCACAAGATTACTAACCTTAGGAGTGGATATTCTACTAGTAAAATAATAAAATGGACTATCATTAACTAATATCATAATGAGGGGATACATATTGTTGGACATGATAAGAATATCATCAAGGATTTATAAGACAATCTCTACATAATTGGGTAATAAATAATCAAATATCCAAACTAGTTTGAATCATAAGACATACTAATGTATCTAGGGGATATTTCAGGCCACACAAGTCACATACTATTTATGATTCATTCCACATATGAATGGGGTGTAAAATAATCAACATATACATTAATATTGATACAACCATATGAAATGTTATTAACATTCCCTAATAATAAACATAATCACAAACCATCTACTGTAATATGTTGAATTGTATCATAATAGCACCATTACTAACAAAAATTACATAAATATTGAATAATTTTTTTTAGATGGTAAAATATGAGATCAACATAAATTATTAATTATATAAAAAAATAAATTTTTACATAGATAAAAATACTATAATTAAAGAATTGGTAAAGTATCTATCAAAATTACTCAATATTGAAATAATTCACTTAAAAATCCACTTATTGAATCCATTTTATTTTAATATTACCTTATAAAAATTTAAAGGAATCATAAAAAAATTATTGAATAATTAAATAGGGAAAATCCTATCATTATTTATTTGTTTAAAAAACATTCCTTTTAAATTTTTAAAAGAAAGATTTAAAAGAGTATTTTTATGAGAATGTATGAGCATTAATAAAATGAATTGATTATGTGTATTGGATATAAATTCATGTGATAATATGTAAATAAAAAATAAGATAAACTAATTTCTGTTAACATATAATCATATCATGACCTAATCAATGGATTAATATTTTACCACAAATAATAGTTTTGGGGTTTTGAAATAATTTACTACTTGGTAATCAGTCAAACTATATGAGCCATAAAAATAATAATCATCAAATGAAAAAATTAATTCCATTAGGATTAAGAGATTCATGGTATTGAATATGAAAGTTTATAATGCATAATACACACAATACATAAGTGTTGAATATGGAATATATCTCACATAAGAAATAATTATATGATAAACTATTACACATTGTAATCAGTCGAATCGTATGCCTCATAAAAGTAATAATTAAAAAATAAAGCATTGAATACAATAAATATAATTAGATTAATGACATGAAATTTCAAATGGTATTATATATTTAACTGAAATAAAATTATTAGTGAATTATACATATTCCCCATATAAATTAAAAGTGAGATGATAACACCATGTCTTTTATTTAATGGTTTTATAGTATGTTACCTTGAGTATAAATATGGGGGTTCTTGTTAAATGAGAATAACGTAAACATAAGTGAATTATTTTTAATTAGTGGACTCCAGAATTTATAAATTTCCTCATATATCATTTGGACATTGGTAATTTGGATGACTAAATAGCCACAATGTTGATGAAAATGTCTTACATTATTTTGGTTTTTTACAACCATCACACACTTGTGTCATTTTATTTGAAATTATGTGTTTATATTTGTTTTAGGTAATGATATATGTTATAATATTTAAATTTAAATATTATTAAACCATAATAATAGTATTATGACCATTCATGATGAAACCAAAAAAATGAAATATCATCATCCACAATGGCGGTGAAACAAAATATCAGGGATGATGTTTTCATTTTTCAAACATAAAAGAAAACGATAACTAATTTTAGGATTTATAATCCATTTAAAAAATAAAATTATATTATCATATGATTATTGTTTTAAAATTCCAACTTGTATAGGGGAGGTGAGGTAAGTATAGGAAACGAAGTTCTGTTTGAAGTGAAAGAAATCATATTATACCTCTTGAATATTATATACTTCTGATCCCCATGAATATAAAATTTGGCCTATTGGTAACCAAAAAAGGTATTGTACATGGGTAACATGATTGGGAATGGAATTGGGAATAATATAGATATGATAATGGCTTATAATATGTGGGGAGAAGTGGTGGTGGTGGGTGGGATTTGTAGGGGGAATATGGGTGTTTTTATTCTTATATTCATTTGTTTATTGTTTTGGCAAAAGATTAAAAATATTTTTAATTAATATTAATATATAAGGTAACAAAAAATTAGTTCCATATAATTTGTGATTATATAATCTATACAATATAAAAGTCTCAATTATTTAATTAATTACTTATAATTTAAAAAACCAGAAATTACATTATTTCCCTATTATCCAAAAATTCAACTATTTATAAAAAACCAAATATTTCTCCATGGCTATTTCCAAAAGGTGTAAATTTTTTAAATGGAATCCATTTTATAAAAAAAATTCCCACTATATATCATATGTTTTGTTACATTGAAAATATTTTCAATTAATTTTATATGGGTATATATCCATATTATATGTTTTCATAAATATTGTTTCCAACATTTATACTAAATGATCATTGGTACATGTTGTAAATACACCGACCCTAGTATAACATAAATTATTCCATGATTTATTTTATTTTCATTGAGTAGAAGTTATTAAATTCCAATGTACTAAATAGTTTAGTGGATTTGGGAAACTAGATAGAAATATATGTATAACATTACAACCTGAATGAAAATACAACATTGTAACTCCATTGGAAAAACCTATATTCACATGGATTATCCCTGCATGTCAATAATAATATACATATTTTAATATTGAGGTATAATATTTAATAAAAAACAGGAGATATTTGATTCCCAGTAAGGGTAAGCATACCACAGAAGCTGTCATAAATAATCCTAAAAAATTATAAATTTCTAATAACTAAAAACACATTATAATAAAAAATAACTTCTCAGATAATATTTTTGATGAAAATATGAACAAATTATTCCATATGGATAATCACATGAGAATGAATCTTATCCATGGATACTTTACACGTCAAAGAATAACATGGGTTGTAAATTACTAGTCTCAAATGAGGGAATTGATAATATATAACATCATAAACATTCTTTGAGGGCTTCTACCAAGAAATTGTACATAATTGAGTAATACACCCGCCAATACCCAAAACTATTTTATCATGAGGCATACTAATGCTTCGAGGGGCTATAGTTGGTCTTTCCCATTACGTAATAAGCAAAATCCATTCATCATATGAAATGGGTAAAACACAATGAACATATAACTTAATATTAAAAATATCATATGAGTAATTAATAAAATTCTCTTCAAAATAATCATAATCACAAACCATCTTGTGCAATATGTTTAATGGTATCAATATATAAAATATATAGTAAAAAGGAACATAAATGTTTTAATAAAACAAGGTATATTGTGCTGTAATATATGATCCTAAATTAGGCATAAGATCAGTCAGATGAGGATGAAATTGAATAAAATGAACAAAGAAAATCACATAGAACGTATTGAGAGAAATAACAGTTCACTTTTTTTAGGGACAAAATTTTTTCATTAAAAAAACAACGTGTACACCGATTCCATGAGGGATTCTTTTTAAAGAACCTTTAGAGAGACCATCAGCACCAAGACCATCATGAAGCCCGTTATCCCCATGGTCGGTGTAAAGCCATAGCCCCCTCTGTGATCTCTACAGAGGAAAGAGGTGGAAGGATCTATTTTTATGAAGAAAATGATGAAAAGCATCATGTTGTGGAAAGAAAATGATCACCTCAGTGATCCATTCTAAATTGACAGAATCCTCTATGAGCATCATGGATGGAATGAAAGAGGCCTCTATACTGTGGAGGGGATGATGGTCAGGTTTGCAGTTATGAAAATATTGACACAATCCGCATCTGATAGAAAAGAAAAATTGGCTTCACAAAGCCCTGTCATAGCTTCGTGAATCCTCTCACCTAAAATACCAAGCTTCCCTATGACCTAAAGGAAGAATACCCTGACCATTCAACTTTTCATCTCTCAAATCACAAAGCACCCTATCCACTATGATGAATTTAGAAAAATAACCATTTCAATGTATTTGATCATTGAAAAATACCTTTTCTATAGTTCAATTAGAACCCATATTCATATAGGGATGCATTTCGCAAATCCCACAAGACATCACAAAGGAAGGAGCTCCCTAAGGGAACTCAGGTACTTTAAAATAATTCCTGTATCGCAATGTACCTTCCATGCATATGTGTACCCCATGCTAAGGTAGGATCACTATGTGTCATGAGGTATATCACATCACAGTGTCATGCAATTAAATAACACATGATCTATGAAGTTCTAATTTATGAAATCACTTACACATTATGAAGAATGCTTTTTATAAATGTATAAATCATGACTAGGCTGGGACACTCTAATTCGCGAAGCATACCCCTTCGTAGAGTCTCTCAAATCAATAGAGCACATGATCCTCACAAGGTCCATTCTTCTGAATACTTTTTCTCCCCAAACCCTTATCCCATAAAGTCATCATGGTTTGTACAAAGTTATATCATGGTCCCTTTGGTGGTTCATCATCTCAGTTTCTTTGCCTCATGCTTCTTCAAATTGGCATGCTAAAATCAATATTTTCTTCGCATATCCAGGCCAACGTGATCCCCTCAATGGATCACTCCACAACACTGTCTCCACATGGAATTGCTGGTGCCTTCCCTTAAACAAGTGTTCTATAGAACTAGTTATGTAATTCCTTGGGGTGAGGAATGTGTCCCCATCATCTGAGCTACATCAGGTTAAACATATAGCACCATCATCCCCATCACATGATGCTAAACGCTCGCCTCACCCCATGCAATATTCATGAGGTACCCCACCGTAGACATTTAACATGCCCACTTGCCTCCATAGAAGTGAGATCTTCCACACATGGAATGTGTTCCTTGTTGCATGGAATGACATCTATCCGCATGTAAGGGAAACCATATTGGTGTAATCCCCAATCCTTTCTCGTGAGAGGTAGAATCCTTGCTTCTCCTCACTTTTCCATGTGGAAAGGTCATAGGAGAGATGGGAATAGAGTCCTATAATACCCTATCCCTCTCCCATTGAGATTTATCATCATCACACCTCCATCCTAGATTATGTCCCAATATCCATCTCCCTGGGCTGCTAACCACGTGTACGCCCCACTCCATTCCTTGCAGACGGACCTTTCACGACGTGATTTTCAGTTCATTGTTGCCTCTTTTTTCACACATCGAGCATGGGTGACATAAGATTATTGTAAGAACCAGCTACGTAATCCTCCATGGGCCACCTTATCATGAAATTACTGATCCCCCCTTTCTGAACAACATGGAATCTGATCCTTTCCCATTCCATACAAGTTTCACTGGATGCCCCTAAGGATCAAGACCAACACCAACCATTACCGACCACTTCACATCGGTTCACCCTCATCTCATATGATGTTAAAACATTTTCCCCTTCTCTCCCTCATGATATTAAACTATTTTTATTATAACTATGTAGGTTTTGATCCCTATCTTATAGACCTAGTATGTACAAATCCACCTTGAGATTTTAACCATGAACACTTGTAAATCCATTCAAAATACGTGGGTTTTGATCCCTATCATCTAGAAATGATACATATAAATCCCCCATGAGGTTTAAACTGAATCACTGGTAAGTTTTGTTTTCCCCTTTTTTTGGACGCACATCTTCATTCCATCCCTTAGTAGCACCCGACCATCTCTTGGGTTGCTAACCATGCGCAATCCCAATATTTTCATCAGTGCATTGTCCTCTACACATACCCTAATTCTATGCCCCATCCTGATCTATGTGTACATTGATTCTTTGCTATGAGGATATGTAGGAATCCCCCAGGCTTCAATCCCATCATCCATGTCTTATCTGGGTTACTCCCTTGATCCTTTGAATTTTAGGAAGCTCATGTCCCGATCAAGAGGTCCCACATACTATGGGTCCCATCCATGCATCCATTCTAATGATATTCCTCATTAGGTGTCCCATCTACCCTCTTAAACTTTGATGACATTTATTATTTGCAACGGGGATACATAGGAAGCCTATTTTTGGTTCATTCCCAACATCACTATCATCTTCATGTCAGTTCCACACCATTCCCCTCATTCACTTCATTCAACCATCTGACATACATCCTGACTCTTAACTGATCCACCCCATCCATATAAGATCTTTCTATCCACCTGGGTAGATAACCATGTAAAATCCCCAAACAATCCATTAAAATCAAAGCAAGAGTTCCCCTCTTTCAATGGGCCGCTATCCATGCATATGCCCCTCCATGTCTCCAGTCGTTTTCCATTGTGTACACCTCAATTATTCACCCCTTAATACTGCGTGTGTTTTGATCCATCTCTTCTGGGATAATGTACATAAAAAACTTCCCAATGTTTCAATCCTAGGTATCAGTAAATCCTAGCGTCAACTTTGTTATGACGCAAGCAACCTCAGATCCATCTTCATTGGATGTTTTCATCCACTCATCCAGTAAAACCCTTACGGTCTCCCTTTTACGGGATGTACCCAACTGATCAACTCTTATCAGTGTTCCGATCAGTCCGATATATACTTGCATGGCGTTAAACACACGACATTCAATGTGATAACATGAGAAGATGAGGAAAACCTCAAGGACATGCCTAAGGTATATAATTCTCCGTATTTGATTTGTGATGCCTTATGATTTTCTTCCCTTTAAAAATCCTATAATAAAGGGTATGAAAACCATACGTATCAATGTTTCAACATCAAGACACTCTAGCTTAGTCCAAAGTGACTCCTCCCCTGATCGAAGGTTCCTTCCCTAACATGACCCATTTGAATTTCCTGATAGATAATGTGTAATTAACTAGCATCAGTGAAGATAGGAACTTAAAAAGATTTTCACAAAAATGTCTTAATATATGAGGGAGTCCAAAACATGAAAACATGATATGAGGAGGAATCCACATAATGTAACACTAACATCATATCATCCCATTTTGAACAAGGTGAAAATGTCCCTGAATAAGAAATAGTTGTTTCCCACATTTGGAAAAATAGAAATTTGTTGCAGCATCCAGTGTGTCTCGATAGAAGGAAGTGTGCCCCAAAGAATGCATCAAAAAGAGAAATTGTGAACTCGAAATTAATTTCTTCTCCAAAATGTGATGATTAGTATCATTTTATACTTCTGTGGATAATCGTTTCACTATATCCTGTTATTTAGCGCTAGGTCAAACAAGGTTAATAGTGGTCCTAGTGTGAAACTAACTAGAGATTGGGGCAGTTGAATGTTGTAAATTCATGTCTATGACATTGTCGGTGGTGATCAATCTTACCAATAATGGGAAAATAACAGCACTGGGGCACTAAACATTACTTTTAAACATTCAGCGGTAATTGTTGAATCTATATTCTTTACAAGATCGATGAATCTATATTAAGAAACAAATCACCACCCACCCAAGGACGCAGGGGTCACGGAAACACCTATGTGGAAATCCCACATGACACCATTATTTCTATGAAGACCTCCAATTCCATGGATTTTGGGATCCCATTCCCCATCTCACCATTTGAACTCGTTCAGAGGAGTGTGATCAACAACCCCATTCGATTGTATAAGGAAGAAAATATTATCCAAACTCGGGATATGGTCTGACATGACCTTGAAGATTATATGCCTCGTCGACTTCGCCAATGAAAAGGGCCACATATAGATCAACTACTTCCCACTCCAACCTAAAACTGATTCAAGAGAATCTCCCCATGAATTATTTAATGATTCACTCTTTTACACCAATGTGGTGATGGATGTCCTGGCCATACCAACTATGATCCCATCCCGGGGGCCGCCAAGGAGGGCTACCACTAAGTTACATCAATGCCACCACTGGTATTATAGGTTGTGGATCAAGTGAGTTAAACACCTGCACCACTGGCCCCCATCTGGTTAACTCGACACCAACATCAGGTGCAAGCAGAGGAGTGTGACTGCTAGGGGCATCATCATGAAGGACATTAGTGAACAATGCCACGATCGACACATACTATCAATGCCCAATATATACATAATTGGCTAACATGTACCCATAACATGTTTTGAGGCCCCAACCACCTCAGGAGATGGTTGGGATGACTCTCTTGATCGTCAGCATAGGTAGCAACCATCGTGGGTAGAACCCCAGTGATGATATCCAACATGGAGGTCATCCATGTGCCACTAAAAATGAGATCACATGACTTCCCCCTCACATGTGTGGCACTAACGTCATCCCCATGCCGCAATCAGTCTAAGAAAAGGCCCTCCCCACCACACAATCATCCAACACGAAGGATTCTTTCAAGCCCATGATCCCATGTATGGGGTTGTTCCTCTTGTCCTAGGTCACCAATTAGAAGATCCTCCATACAAGGTCATCCATCATCATGGGGAGCTTCCCCATGTTCATACCATAATTGAAAATATCTTCCTCATCCTGTAAATTATAGAAGCAGATGTCTTCTTCGCTTCATTAGCATTGAACATGGAGGTCTTCCCCGTGTTCAGTGTGACAAGTATGAAGTCCCCTTCATACAGTCACTGTAATGGGAAACAAGCATGGAAGTACTTACCATTCTCCATCATGCTCTAGTGGAGTTCCTAACCACTCCAACACTTCCCATAGTGTTTCCCCCCCGTATGCTAACTATAAGACATGTTGGCCCTCACCGTGTTCCATTGGACATTTTTCTAGGTCATCCTCGCACACCAACTCAACTAGGTAAAATACATCTCTTCCTCAGTATAAGTTTATCCAAAGGTACTCCTCATATTTAGTACCTACCCAAAATAGAAGAACCGTCCTAGTAAAGGATGGTAGGCCGCTAAATCCAATAAATGAATACTGGGAAATTATAGACCAGGATTAAACACGTTTTCTTTTCAGATTCAAAGGCAGATTGAGATTTAGTAATGGAACCCTCATCCTAATCCTCTTTTGGGGTAAACGAAAAGAATGAGGTGTTTAAGCCTCATCTTTCTGGAATGAGAGGTCCACCGTATCCCTGCATCAATCCAAAGATACATCCAGGAAGAGGAATATTTGTCATCTTTCTAGGGTATGGCCATGCATCCCTCCCTATCGTCAACATGATCATTCTCTACCTCAACCAGAGATAATGGAGTGTTATTATGGGGACAAATAGAGGAAGATCAATGGCCTGACCTAACTTCAGCAACCACAACCCCTATATGAAATGTTGTGGCCACAAGTCCGTCTTACCAGGCTATGGTGGCTTAGTCAATACATTCATCAGAAGATAAACCAATATGCGGCATCATGTCGGCTCGCTCTCCATATTGTCCACCAACTATTCTACCAACTCAATGGTCCACTTCAGTTCCAATACCAGTCCCTCAGAATCCCCTAGTTATTGAATGGGGAAACCAAGGGCTAGATTATAATTCTGTGCTAACTAGATTATTGTACATCCTTATAATGAACCATTTCCTAGAACTGTTGTAGCTAGTTTCAACCAAAATCATCACTATGCCAAAATCTAAAAACTAGGTGCAGGTCACATGCTTTCACCAAACCATCTGGGAGAAATACTACTATCTCAGATACAAGAGTGTGGCTTTCCCCAAGAGCCCAGAACACTTTGAAGATATTGGACAACAATTCTTCATGGTCGACTTGGTTGCGGTCCCTGTGGCCCAGTACCTAGAGTCACTCGGTCACCATCGGGCCCTCCAACAACGATGCGTCTATAGATTTTATTTTCTCTATATAATTATTAAGGAGTCTTCTCTTAATGTTAAGATATATGTTTGGGGGTATTATGCTACCCATTATTTCAGTTATATCTGGCACAATCCTGACATTCTAGGAGATATTAGGGATATAACTTTATTTAATGTCGTTATTAACATGGTTGAACTGTTAGAGGAAGAGATCGAGATAGAGATCCATGATGAATACACACCCTCAGGGGGGCTCCACACCTATTGGATCCATTTGGAAGGGTTAATCTCTATGAAATAAATTTACTAGGCCTTTATCCACCTTATGAGTCCTTATCCCTTGGTCGGAATCCCAATAAGGGAAAAGAGAATCTTGGGGTCTTCAAAATCTCTTACCTATCTGACATAGTAAAAAATGCAGAAGATGACCCCGAAAAGGTTGTGTTTCATCAACAGCTCACATGGAATAAAAATATGGTGGATGACCTTCTAGCTGAATGTGCCATGGAACGACGACCATGCTAAGGTATTCCTCGACTAGGGAAGTAGGGTGATGTACACCCCGACCCTATCGAGTGCCTCCAGGTGACCTTGACCATCATACACACAATAACAGGGTATATGATAGAGTTTATGGAAAGTGTGTGTGATATGCATAACTAAATCCACCCAAGAGGTGTGATAACCCCTAGGGCCTATCTTAGGATCCCCATCCGCTCATCAAGTCATCCCCCCGACATTCCTGAATGACAACCCAGAAACTACTCCACACGCTGCTGGTTTTGCTTATCATGTTGAAGAACTTTACAAGGCACTGTTGGTCATGTATCCTCATAAGGTCGGTAATCCCCACCTAGATGATTTAATGCCATCACTTATTGATCACCTCATGGATTTGAAAACACAACAAGGGGAAATTCTTTCTGATGGAAATCCATATCTAGTAGGGTGATAGATATTCCAAAACCACATGATTTTTGGAAATCCAAAATTTTCCCCATTAATGTGATGGGTGATCCTCTACATAATCTATCCAACCTAATCTCATGGTGTGGAACCATTCTGGGGACATCAATGTTGAAGGAGGCCACCATACTCTAGAGTTTCATACAAACATTGGAAGTGCCCACATCTTTTTGCAATAGCCAGCTACCCATTGGGTTAGTAGCCAGCTTGTATGATCATTATAGGAATTTTTTATACCAATTCATCTCTACCAGCCATAAGACGAGCATTTTAGACCTCTTTAAGAGCAAGGAGAGGCATGTCGAATGCGTCAAGGACATTATATCTAGGTGGAAAGGCCTCAAATATTCCTGGGATAAGTCACTCAGTCAGGAACAGCTACTCATAATGTGTGTGGGAAAGATGAAGACCAAACTACTCCCCTCTGTCACCATGCATAACTATACTGGGTGATTTTAGTATTTCTTTGACAAATCCTAGCATCTAGAGGAATCCTTACTGCATGCCATGTTGGCATGTCTGTTGGGTCCTATAGTTTCCACGAGAAGAGCCTATAAAGATAAGCATAAGGCGGTAGCCTAAATAGAAGCCCCCAAAAAGCTTGAGTTATTATTGGTGGATCCACCTCCATATCCTCGCATAGGCATGCCACATCAGGTGAAACCTCTGGTCTAGAAGCACCCACCTTAGAATCTCAAGCCATGCTGACATAACGCACTTCCACCAGCTTGGTGAGGAAACCAGATTCCACCTCATTGACAATATATTACAACTTCTCATCAAGGAAAGACTCATTGACCACCCTTCCCTGATAAAATTAACTGGACCTACTCATTTATTGAGGCTCATGTCACCGATTAATTTTGAAGTTCCATTGAAATACTAATTCTATAGTTTCCATAATGCATTAGGCCCAAATAGTTATATCTAAACTATCAAACAATTTACTTCCCCTATTACCAGATCTTGGGTCACACCCTCAAGCATTGATAGGTGTTTAATTACTGGATCCATGACCAAGATGATAAAAACCTAGTCAAATTAGGTCTGACCTTGGAACATGTGACATGTGTGTTCATTAATCCTGAAAGCGATAATGACATCGAATGTGAGGGCCAATGGGTTTCCAACCATGGGTATCAAAAATACTATGACCAGTTAGTTTTTATGAAATTACCTAATGAAGATGGTATTATTAATCCATGTTGGAATCGAAGTAATCCTTTATAAATCACTACGTTATCTACATTTTATGGGTATGCATGGAAGTCTCACCCTTACTCTTCCATTAGGGCAAGCATCAGAAGCACAAGAAAAATCAAAGTCCCACACCAATGTCATCCCCGTAGTTGGAAAATTCCACTAGAATCCACCCAGTGATGGATTATTCAACAATTGTTGACCAGGGGTATGCTTCGGATAATACTATAGAGCTGGTAAACCAAAACATGATTCTCAAGGATTTAGAGCGTCAACCGGGTCCTCCCAACATCCCCATCCAATGTCAAATTCAACATAACCGCAGTTATATGATTTTATGGTATATATTGACTAGTGCTTACATCAATGTTGTTCATTTTACTAAAACCAAACAACATGCCCAACGTATAGATCAGCACCGACAGACTTTTCATCTTATTTCACTTGACCCACCTCTACTGCTATTTGTGTTTCATGATCGGGATGGGGCCACCATGATCATGATACAATCAGTCACATTATGTTGTAGATCGGCCAAATCCATGCGAACATCATACTATTTTCTATCCATGTGTTTTTACTTTTGAGAAGCGGTACATTCTATGCACCATTAGGCCCCTTGTTCATCCAATAGGGATGGTAATACTTCATATTAGTATAAGTTCACTCTTGGCATAGAAGTAAGATATTATTAAGATTCTTTCAAGCATTACTGAAAAGATATCTATCAGTGAGTCTCTTCACATATCAGCGGATATGGGTAAATCC
Organism: Viscum album; assembly: GCA_963277665.1. Lineage (NCBI taxonomy): Eukaryota > Viridiplantae > Streptophyta > Magnoliopsida > Santalales > Viscaceae > Viscum > Viscum album. The sequence continues at coordinate 1,227,541,401 of OY728159.1, forward strand.
CTTGGCCTAGTTTTGAGAATACCCCATTAGTATGAGATTGAGGTAGTAGCTTCAAAAGCCTCCCATGTGATGCAGGTGAGAATATAGAATATCATGACATTATCTCATTCTATATAGATGATGAAGGATCATCCATACAGGGGAACATCCTCCCATTGTACATAACTAGACATTTCAATGGTGTGGAGGTTCATCGTAGTCTTGCTAAAACATGCACATGGATTAACCTTATCCAAACACAAACACTCCGTAATATGGGGATATCAGTGGATAATTTGAATCCCTCTGACATGAAAATTTAGTGTTATGATATGAAGAAATAGAAACAAATTGGATTAATCCTCCTGGAGACTCAGTTTAATTTCCTATTTTCCAGTATAGATTTCTTGGTTTTCTCACAATACATTGCACACAACATTTTTATGGGTAGGTCATGGATCCACCTTCACATGGTAGTCTCTTTATTATAACTCAAATTCCTTAATTAATCTTTTAATGGTTGAGTAGGTGCGGTCCAAGGTGATGAATCTACCTTTTCTACTTTTCAATCCTACTACCTAGATTTCGAACACTACATGAACAAGGAAATTCATATTCATGATAATGAGGTCGAACAAGCTGTGGCTGCTGCCGACCCATGCACAAACCTCTATGATGCCTACATTTTCTAGATCGATCGACTAAAGGACCCAACCCCCAACTAGGGGAAATGATTTCTTAAATCAGGAAACATGGGTAAGAATACTCATAAGTTTAAGGTAAATAGAATGATCGCCTATTATTCCTTTACAAATCAGTCTTGGGTGATCCCAGAGCCCCCTACTCCCATAAGGTATCAGGATTTCCACCCCATGGAAATAAAAATACATCATACTTTATTATTTCCCTAGGTTGGGATAAAACAGATCAAGAAAACGTGGTGATATTTCATTGTTGACATCAATCATGGAACAATGGGTCAAAATCCAGATTGGATTGGGTTGAAAACTTTTTTCAACATGGTTTCGATAGTGTAGGAGCCTCCGATGAGGATCCACTACCACTCAGGCGGGCACCAATTTACCATTAGGATCTATCAACATGGAAGAACGGCCTACTATAGATGATTCCTACTCCATAAATGAATAAATGTAATTAATGGATGCTCATATCTCTTTTGAATGGTGTTTCTTCACCATGATAGATGAATTGGTATAGGTGGACCTTGAAAATGAGACGGATACAAAACACACATTGATCGGTGCAGCAATGCCGATGAAGGGAAATGTTGATTTATGGATTTCTTGAATAGGAATAATGATGTATTTTATTGAAGATATGATAATATTACTAGACCAGATCCTCAGGTCATCATCCACTGCATTATGCTTCCAAAATATTTTTGTGGGTTCAAACAACCTCTCATAAAGATTCACCCTTCTCACAGTTCCATGGTCAAGGTCATGGATGATAAACGATTCATTGCCAAAATTTCCTATATGTTTAGAAACCCAGATGGTTAGCTAAAATTGTGCATGTCAAGAAGAATGATAGATAGATCAGAGTCTGCATCGACTTCTGTGATCTCAACCATCACTGTTCAAAAGATGATTCCCCCTTCCTATGATCGAACTGTTCATTGATTCCACTAATGGGGTCCACTATCCCTCTCTTTGATTAATTGGTATTAAAAGTGTTACCCAATTTGAATGTATCTTGGGGATGAAGAGTATAAAGCCTTCCTAGGACAACAAGGTACTTTCTGGTACCCAGTAATTCCATTTAGTCTAAAGAATGAAGGTTCCACTTATCATTGTGTCATGCATCACATGGTTAAGCAGATCCTTGAGACATTTTTGAATAATAAGAAGATGATAAAGTTGTCAAATCTCTCTACCTCTAGAACCATCTCAATGATCATGAAATAGTTTTCGGCTTCCTCTGACCCCTCCATCTGAAGATGAACCCCTTGATGTGGACCTTTATGGTCACCTCTATAATGTTTCCTAGTTTTGTTGTCAGGTATAGAGGAATAAAGATCTATCCGAGGAAGATCAAGGTCCTCAGTTGGATTTATCCACTAATAAACATCTACGAACTCCGAGGATTTCAAGGCCAGTTATCCTATATACACCAATTCATCTAAAATCTAGCTAGCATGTGTAATTCCTTTTCTCATTTCATGAAGAATGTTTTTGATTATCAGTTGGAAGAGCATTTTACAACTACTTTTGAGGAAATCATGTAGTACCTATTACATCCTTTAGTCAAGATGCCACCCATTATTAGATAGATTTTAATCCTTTATGTGACCGCTCTAGAGCTAAGTCTAAGATCCCTTCTCACCCAGATGAACAATTAGGGAACAAAGAATAGTTTATACAAACAATGATATATGATCCTTGATAAAGAGACCAAATATTACACTATCGAGAAATGCTGCCTTGCGTTAGTATTTGATGATATTAAATTTCAACATTACTTGCAAAACCATGAAATATAAATAGTGTCCCAAGTATATTCACTGAAGTAAAATCTAAACCACCCAATGTTGACATGTCTTCTTGCTTGATGGTAAGTGATCCTCCAGTAGTTTGACATCAACTTTGTCCCCTGAATGCTGTCAAATGACATGCATTGGCAGAATTTCGTGCTGCCCATCCATCACCCATGGTGCAGTCTCTGGATCATGATTTTCCAGATGATGATATCCTCTTGGTAGATCATCCCATTCCATGTTGGAAAATTCATTTTGAATGTGCATCACGAAGCCCTACTAGAAAAATATTAAATGATCCCTAACTCAAAAAAGTGTTCTTGATATCGTCTTCATCATTCCTGTGCAAGCGGGTCTACCATATTCATTCTCATTGTTTGAAGTTTGTACCAATAATGAGGCAGAGTACCAAAATCTCTTCACTAGCCATGATTTGGACCTCAAGAGTGATGTTTCCTCTTTTCATGTGAAATGGGACTATGAACTAATAATCAAATAGATCAATGATGACTAAATCATCATGAATCCAGAGCTAGTACAACATTTAGAATGTACCCCCCCCACCTGATTGGATAGAAACCATCTTGTCTAGAAGTTACTCATATCCCTCAATCCTATAACGGTTAAGCAGATGCCTTGGACAGATTGACCGCAACTCTAGAAAAGCCTAATCAGGATGATTTGATATCCATGTGGATCATTGGAGAGTCATCCCTCTTATTACTATAGAAGATGATGATAGCCTATATGTAAGCTACCTTAACACCAGTTCCACCATGTCATAACCCCCAGGTCCCCCTACCATAGTGTCAGATGTGACCCTTGACTGGAAGACCCCCAATATCGATTACCTCTAGCATGGTATTCTCCCAAATAATCAAACTGAGTGTACTCGAATCTAATGGTGTGCATTGTTGTTCAACCTCTAGAGTAGTCCAAGTCTTGAGAAGATCCTATACATGAACAGGTTTGATGGGATTCTCCTCCATTACATTCTAGGAGATGATATTTTTTAGGAAATGCAGGAGGATCATGACATTTCTTACGGGGCTCATTAGACAAGGATGAAACTCTCTCATCATATTTGTAGATAGGGGTATTTTTATCCCTCCATGATCTGTGACTATATCGAGATTCCCAAGAGTTTCCATGATTGGAAAATAAAAGATATTTTTATGCATTGGCCTCCAACACATCTCTAAATAATCATGTAATCATGACCTTTGGTAGTCTGGGGACTCGATGTCATGTGTCCATATCCACTGATGACTGTTTTTCAGTGCAGGTTCATCCGGACCACTACAAATTTATTTTTTTCAAGTGGCTGGTGGTAGTTACGCTCAATGAAGTTAATTCCCATTCTATCATCATGTTTTTGAGATCCAATATCATCTATCAATTCAAATTCCCTTGCACAATACTGATCAATAATGGAACCAATATTCATGTAGCTGAACTAAATAAGTTGTACACCAAGTACAATATCCATTCTAATTAAACCTATTGTATCACACGCATGTGAATGGGAAGATGGAGGCATTATAGAAAAATATTTATAACATTTTGTAGAATATCATTGGTGTGAAAAAGAAGATTTGGCCGGAAAAACTCCGTAATGCTCTCTGGCCTTATCGGAAGATTACTCTTAAATTCACTCATGTTTTCCCATACTCCCAAGTGTACGAAAAATAGGTAGTCCAACTCATAGAGATTTAGTTTCCTTTATTTCTCATGGATATCGATAATTAAAATAAACTCTAAAAATTATATGAAATTAGTCTGGATAAACTGGAAGGGCATGACGAGAATAGTATTTTTTCCCTGCATAATCTTAAGAGCTATAAAAATGCTCATTCTTACAAGGAGACATGGTATTGGCCCTTCGAACACCAATAATACCTAGCAGGTAGCCTCTAGATATGGATCCCTAATGTGAGGGACCATATATCATTCACAAGGATCACACAAAAGGTGCATACTCTCTGGTCACCATGGATAGTGAGTCTATTGCCCCTGTTAATAATTCTAAATTTCATAAGAAGGTTTTTATTAAACAGTCCCATATAAAATTATATTTTCCCATATACACAACATGAAATTTAATAACATGGTACTTTCGAGCATATGGACGAAAAACTACCCAACTCTCATCCCACATGATGATAAATTGTAAATTGGCTAGGGCCTTTCATCAGTTTCATAGTCTCAGGTCTCGTAACCTCTCTGACCACTATGACCATGTTCTCACTTATTATTGATTGTTGTGGTATATACACTATTTCCTCATTAATGTTGGGAATTTTGATTTTTACATTCCACACATATCCCCTTGAGACACCTCTTTGTCAACCATTGTTCTTACCGTAAGTCATTAAACTGCATGAGTAACAACACACATTACACATGCAATCATCAGGGTTTCTATTATAATTAAAATCCAAAAGTACCCCCAAATGCAAAGGATGATAGGCCTTAGGTCTCTCTTATAATCTTTGGACATCATCCGTATGTATTTTGAATGAAAATATGAAAAAAAGTCTTACATTGAAAAAATGGTCAGCTATCAATTATCAATTGTTTGTTCCTTTTCCAGGATACATGAAAGTGATACTCTATTGTGAGCGTGGATAATAGTTTTCTTTAGTCCTTATTGTCATTATGTGGTCTTCCAAATGATAGGCATGGTGATTCAACATTTCCACCCATTTGTCCCATGCACGTGACATTAAACTGGGCATTATTGGTCTGAGATCTATGACCATAAACTATGATCTTTTCATGTCCTTGTCACATGATGTTAAACTATAGCACACTTAATAGTTACACATGTATGGATTCCCATCCTCGTGGGATATGAAGAAATGGCTTGTATTTGTTTCTTTAGGTATATCCATGTTTCTTATAAACCTTATCTTCCTTTAAGTTACTTGGACTATGTCCTCGGAGGGGGGTATGTTGTGTGGTGTGGTATTATGTCCTCATTCACAGAGGGTTTTCAATAGCCACACCACATACAACTATCTTAAGGACTCTCTATCCCCATTTCCACCATTCACCTTCTCAATTTGTCTATTCCCAAATTAGGCCCCTCAACCCACTTTCTCAATTGACATACATGCCGAGGAGCACTCTGGTTTAGGGTCTAGAGAGTCATATTTTTCATAGACATTTTATCATCTATTTCCATGATTCATATTTTCCTTTATTAGTACTTTGATCATATCCTTGATTCTAAAGGAACCTCTGATGGCATTGTTTCAATGCCTTTGTTCTCCCTTACTATCCTGGTCCAACATCCCTGAGGATTTCAAACGAAAATTTGACACAGTTCCCACATGGAAAATATGGTTTTTGGTAGATGGTTAATTTTTTGTTCACATATTAGAACACACAATATGGGTTATTTATATCCAACTAGGTAAAAAATTATCCTCCATCATAATTCCACCAATATTAATACTTTAATATTTGTTGCATGATTCACATAATTTTCCACTTCTTCATGTCAATGTGTAACTTCGATACTACAGATTCTATACCTCAATGCGTGTTTGTGCATTGAGAGGATGAATTACTAATGTGGTGTCATTAGAGGCTCAACAATGTTTCCATTTTCACTGTATTACACAAGTTGTGAAGATCTTATCCACCCTTGTGTCCCCCATCGAGCGCGTCTCACGTGGTCTTAGGGATTTGGGATACATCACATCCTCTAGGAAGAGTCTTGTTACTTTGGTCCGAGATCTATTAAATTAAACTACGATCTCCCCTCATCCTTTTTGTATGAAAATAAAATGAATGACATATTAAAAATTGAGGACAAAATTATTCCCATCTTTAATCGATATGTATGAATTCCCAAACCTTTTGTCTTCATGTCCATCCCTATCTCCACTAATTATCTATTCGGTTCAGCATTTTAGCCCTTCCACTTATAGGATTTCGCAGTGTGGCATGTGTGGTCTTATTTCCTCATTCACATTAGGTTTTCAATAGTCACACCACATAACTCCCCTTTAGTAGCTACTCTCTCCTACCATCGTCGTTATCACATTACCATAAACTGCATGACCTCTTCTAGAACTGTGTATGTCTTGATTCCCATCCTCATAGGATATTTATAAACACCCAGACATTTAGTCTTTGGGTATATCTGCATATGCTATGATTTTTTCTGACTCATTGTCATCAAGTTCCTCCCCTCTGGGATTACATGCGATGTAAAGTAGATTGATGTACTCATTTGCATTGAATATACATTTTTTCCCATCACACATTCCCTTTAGGACCTCATTTATATGTGGTAGACTAATCCAAGGGATTTTAAACTATACTCCCTCATCACACATGACCCTAAACTATTGCATATTTTCTACATGACATTAAAATTCATGGGTTGTTCGTGTCATATTACCCAAAACTATGACACTAACTTCTGGGTTTTAAGACAAAAAATGGCTCCGCATTGTAAAGTAATTTTTTGAGGGGACTACCTAATTTTTATCAGTCATCTAGCATACCATTTATCAAGGCCTACGCATGGCTTGTCTCCTGTATCGATGCCCGAATTCTCTATCCTATGTTTTTTCCATCACTAAAAAACTCATCCACCCTAAAAAAAACAAGATCAATCAAATTCCTCTTATTTTGGTGAAAGGTCTAGAACTACACAATAATATTTCCCCTCACATTGGTACCCTATCATGTCATACTCCAGAACTACATATGGTTTTATTCCCATACTTATGGGATATGTATGAACACCATAACATTTTTTATTCATGTCCATTCCTAGGAATATGTCACGAGATGGGAGGAATCTTTGGTCTTCACCCTAGTTGGGTATTTCTACTTCTCCACTCTACACACATTCCATTAAACCAATTACCATATTAATCATGGAGTTTTCATCCCCATTATCCTTTTCATTGCAACATAATTCGACTCCCTCTATCTGAATCATCTTATTTGGTAAACTAAAATGCATAATGGAAAAGAGACCAATGTGCGGGGTTTCACATGGGCATTCCCTCATTTCATGTACATGCTTCATGATCCCTTCATTTAGATCTCCATACTCTTCCATGTATGAATGGACACCCTTTACGACCTTGTCCAATGCCAGAATGGATCACCTACCAGCATTGGTCAATGCCCCAGAAGACAATTGATGTCATTTTTCAATAGGTCTCATGTTTGAATCGTGGTCAATGGTCGAACCTCATTTTTTTGTCCCCACACCAGGCTAACATGAAACAGATGTTTTATTTCACGTATTGGCAACAGTTTCCTCTATTATCACACCACCATCATTATGTTCCAGATCTCAGGTTCCATGATTTACATCTTTCCACATCCTTATATTTATGTGTAATTCTAACCCACTTAAATTTAACCCTATGCGCATCTCTGTGGATTGAGTAGGTTAGTCAGTAATATTGGGATTTCATTCAACAAGTGTTCCATTTCCCCCAATGTGTGCCTCTCGATATGAGAAAAATCCCGTCACTACTCCTTGTTTCCCACATTAGGCGCAACTCACATGGGCTTAGTGGTTTTGGTAGATGTGTACTGGTGTAGACAAACAACACATGCATTTCATTCTGCATGATGTCAAACTGCAAACTAATAACTACATATGGATTGATTCTTCATTCAAATGGGGTACATAGGAAAGAAAAACACTATGACTCAGGCCTAACCCATATTTTTCCATCTTTGGTCTCACAACTTAATATTTACACTGGGGTTATGTGGTGTGGTAGGGACTGATTTGGTCCTCTTAGACATCATGTCTATAACAACCTCACCACGTACTCACCACATTGGTATCTCCCTGGTTACCCTCCATCATACTGTACGACGTTAAACTACCCGGGTCCTACGGAACTATGTTTGTCAGGATTACTGTCCTCATGGGATACATAAGAATGCCTAATCGCATTCCATTAGGCCCAAACCCAAATTAGACCACCATTGGTCTATGGAATAATGAATCCCACATGGAACACACAGTGTGGTGTAAACTGCTTGGTCCTCATTCACAATGCGATATGTATCACACTATATATTTACATTCTCGGTAACCACGTACTAAATGTATGACATTAATCTATGATTCTACCATATATATGTTCAGGGTTCCCTATGACTATTATGGCATGATTTAACATCTCCACCTGAATCTTTTTCCCTCTCTAGTGTGGGACTCTCACCATATTTCACTTCGAAAACTACGATAATCTTGATTCTCATCATCATTGTATAGATAGGAACACCCATTAATTTTACCATTGGTGTATCCTGAAAATTATCCATTTCGACCCATTTTCATGACATCTTTGTAGGAGGCACGTGTGTGGGGAAGACACCTTGTGTCCTCAATCATGTCTGGATTATAGTTACCACATCACATACCCCTTTATAGTTCCCTTCAATCTTGTGTCTTTACCGCATGTCGTCAAATTCCATGGGTCCTCCATAATTATGTTTGGATTGATTCTTTCCCTAGTAGGATACATAGTGACATCTGGATGTCTAGATCCCATATCCATCCATGCATTTTTAAACCCTATATATGGATGTCTCGGCCTCGTCTTCCCTTTCAAGACCATCCATTGCCTACATCACACTTCATTAATTTAAACTACATGTCTATCATATTTTATTAGCAAGAAGAAAAACTATGGACCACTATAGGATCTTCCATAGAGATCCTTCCTAGAAATGAATACTATCACTAATCTGACTGATGCTGTAACTTAATATGATTTCATCATGGTGGCATAATTTCAAGAGCGTTGTACTCCATTTGAACAACCCACCTCTCTATCCTCCATGATTTATGTGCCTTTTATTTGGATCATCATCATATTTCATGCCTGATGGAACCCCATCACAATATTGATGCTCAACATATGGTATTCTTATTGTCTTGGGATAATTTTTGGATGATTATTGGATGCCATTCCAAGTCAGGCCCTATGTTTTGAACATGGTCAGCATACGACCTTCGTTTTTTATCGCCATTTCAGGAAAATGCAATATGGATACTATGATTCAAACATGGTCAGTAGTTATCCACCATTATCATGACATCCCTATAGTATTTTGATTTTTTTGTGTCATGATTCACAATTTTAACTCCCCACTATTTGAATTTATTCTAATGCCCTTGGCGTTACCCCGCTCGTGCACAAGAGAACATTGGGAAAGACGTAATTCTACTACACTATGAACATCGTTCTCTAGTCCAGCCGCCCTATTTATTCAAAGAAATATGGATCGGTTTTTCTGACCTCAGATGCCCAGATCCCTGTTGTCACTCTCATATTTATAGAGAATAACGATGTAGTCATCCCTTGTTTGTTATATCTGACATGAACCATGTGAGAAAAGGGATTGATCCCTGAATGTTTCTTGAATGTGATGGAAATGAACAAAACCAATATAAATTATTGAACTCATGTATACAACCAATATAAACAATTAAATAATGAATGTATGTTTAATATTTCACAAAAATTACAATGCCAATGTGGTGGCCCCTCCCATAAAAAGGTTGAACACTTTAATGGAGTGTCCCACCTCCACCTCTCTCTGTCTTGTAGCATCAAGGATCCACTATCACATATTAATCCGCTGATACTCCTTAATGGAAATGGGGAATAGCTCATCATATTCGATCGTGGGTCATTTCTAGTCATCTTGGAAAATACCCATCTCTTTAGAGGATCACCACATCTGTTCTCCAACCTCTGCCAACTAGTCATTCAGACGTGATATGTTCCCCAATTGTTCTTAATGGAAACTAGAATACTCATTCTCTTATGACCTCAACCATTGGATCTCATGCTCAGATTCCTGGAGTCTCATGATGTTCATGGACTTCCTCCCCTTACATAACACATACGACCTTTGAATATTATTCATTTATATCATATCGCCCCGATCATCGAGGTCAGTTGGTTCATATGAAGGTAATGCATCTGGAAACTCATCAAAAGGATCTTTATCTAGTGTCTGGTCATGTAGGCCAGGTCTCCTATCATCGGATTGATCCCCTTAATCGGATTCCACATCAATGACTTCACATTCCATCCAGCTGATGGTCCATCATAGGATTGGGAGCTTTGTGTCTTAGTCATTATGGGAATCCGCATCCATGAAAATTGGGGTTCCCCTAGGAATGGCAGTGTTAGGGCCCCTAGATACCCTATCCAAAGTGGGAAACACTGTTTTAAGAACAATGTATATGATAATACATAGATTTCGGTTTGCCTAATTAAATGGATGACAATTACAAATTTTCTGAGGATGATTTATAGAGATCAAATAGTCGGTCTTGCCCCTGATTTTTTGCCACTGGGATCCCGATGAATGAAATTAATATATGATTGGAAAATTGAAAACTCTAGGAGAGCCACCCTGGGTATCACAGACTCTTTATGTGCAGTTATAGATTTTTTCATGGGTGTAGATCTCGAAGTTTCATCTACTATTACACGAGATCTAGTTTTGTGTATGAGGCCCTCCTACATAGGACACATGTTAGTTAAAAAGCAATATGTGTCCCAAATGGGGATTACATGAAAATGGATCCGGGAATACATCATGTTTCTCTAAAAACTCTTCCATCTTTGAGTTGGAAACCTCACCTTCCTCCATAGGGCTCTCTCTACCAACCTCTTCCACCCAAGTGGACTCTTGTGATTTGTCTAGAATAGGGAATCACACCTTGATTTTAGTGAAATTTTACTAAATAGGTACTATCATATTGGAAAAAACATTCAGATGATCAATCATTTGATGTAGATTACCATGAGAGTGCAGAAAGCCATCAAGTTCGGTGATGTATTGCTCCCCTTTATCCTGAGATACCACAATGTTGGCCCTCGTTTAAACAATCCCATTTATATCAATCCTTAAATGGTTATGATGGATCCTCATCTATGTTGGATTTCTGAATTGATTATTGAAATCCCTGAAATCCCACACCTTTTGGAAAACAACACCCTCAGGAAGATCTATATGGAACAGTTTCATCCCCAGTGCTTGAGTGGGTATCCTACAGAACCCCATGGGTGGCCTCCCTTATGGCTGACATTTCTCCTCTATGACCACTAGGTCTACCATATCCTCCTGCCTCTCAATCAGTGTAGGTCTCACCACTACATTGCCTCCACCACCCATGGATAATTTCGCCACCCTCTAGCATCGATCCTGACGTTGGGGAAGTTTCCCGTAAATAGCATGGATGGTCCTCTGCATAATCATCTCTCCATGGGAGGTTTCCACCCAACTCGTGGCATGTTCCTTCACTAGAACAAATAATGTTGTCGGTAGAGGCGGTTCAATCCGCAACTACCTATGCTCCCGAAGGAACATGACACACATCTTCCTCATCATATATATATGGTCTTAATGGATTACTCTCAAGTAAATCAGTGGGGTTAGCCTCTTCATGGACCGAAACTGCCTCACAAAGCGCTGCGGGGTGTAAGAATCACCAAGAGGATCATAGTCAACCCAAGTTACCAGGACTCAATCTTGTAAGGCCAGCAGTTCGTACCAATGTTCCTCCATTACCTAGACATCATTAGTGAACACAGATTTTTTTAATCAAAACATATAGATGTTGAACTCATTTTCCATCTAGACTTGGTTTAGCACTAGTGGTAGGGTTAGCATTGCTGGGAACTACCCACAACATTAACAATTGTCGGTCAGAAGTCCAAACCCTGATGGAAAATGAGGTTAATGTTTTAATAGACCCCTATATGATCATCTATCCACCCATACAAAAGATGGAGTGGCTCACACATCGAATGTGGCATCTTCCCCACTCAATATTCCACAATACATTTTAGATCTTTGCCAACACCAGGATCCCTTGATTGATCCATCCCCCCCACTACCAACATGAATTTAATGATAAATGTTCTCATTCGTGCACCAAAGTCTGTATCACTTACTAGAAGAATCCAGTCACAGATGAGCATCGGGATGAATGCAACTAACCTCTCCACCAGTTGCGACATAGTGTAGACACTGAACACCAATGTATTTTATTATATATCCTCCATGAGTCTCCAGTATGAGATCTCTTTGCAATGTTGGACCCCCTTCTGGAAAGTGGGAGGTCTCACATGAAATTTCTCATCTAATGGGTAATTAAGGAAGTACCTGAACCACAACGTAAAGTGGAAATCCCTCACCGATTGCTTGTCCTCTCCTAGAACCTAGTAGATCTATAACTTTTCTAATAGCATCATCTTCTATGAGTACTCCCATATATTCATGGTGGGGAGGAACTTTCCATAAATCGCTTCAAATATCAGAATCCCTGAAATTTTGTTATGGTCACTAAGGATGATACCAACATCCACACGGTGAAGATGAAATGTTTTGGTCCTCAATGACCATCTGTTCAAAAACTCTAGAATCAATTGCATCAGATGGTAGATATAGAATTTGGAGTCCCATGCCACCTCATACAGGTCTAATTTTCCCATATCCTCCCCAAACGCCTCACAAGAGGAAGATTCCTAGTAAGCTCATGCACAGTCACCAGTAAAAGTGCCACCTTAGCTAAGATCAAACCCATTAGTCCACCCCTTACCTAGGTTCCCCATTATCACATTCAAAATGGTGTGGAACTGTGGGGGGGGGGGGGGGGAAGGGGGATACCCCTTTCTAAAACACTTTCCCATCAATTTTGTTGACATGATTATACAAGATGTCTAAATTGACGGGTGTATAATCTTCCCAAAAATGACTGTCGTCTGCCCAAATCCACTTGCGTTGTCATAGCGTATGCCTGAACCAATAGGTAGGCTCATATCTGCTTTCATCAAGAATTAGAACATCATCCCTCAAACCAAAGCTATATTGGTGTAGTATTTTTTTACATATGGTAGTTCTTATGGGTATCTGAAAATAGCTTCACAAATTATTTGTGGTGCGAATGTCTCCGCAATCATTCTTTGATGACTACGTTTTAGACATTCCTTGCCCTCTGGGCAGCATTTGTAAGGACTCCATGGAAGCTCCTTGGTGACCCATTCCATCTCAAAATATTATAATTCTTTTATCCTGGATAATGGAGCTTAGTCGCAAAGCTCGATCGCAGAGCTCAATCGTAGAGCTCGATCAGAGATATAGATCGCAGAGCTTAACCATAGAGCTGGATCACAAAGACAAGTCCCAAATCCCTACCACAGACCATGTAAGCACAAGAGAATAAGCACACTATCATAGAGTCTGAAGACTTGATGTTCACTGCAATGAAAAAGAGGTCCCTATTAACAAAGAGCGGTAATAGAGAGTACATAGCTTCACGAATCGATATCCAATCACCAAAATTCGATGTTACGTAAGGGGAAAAGTGTGATCATCCTCCCCTATTTATTGGAATTGTACTCCGAGCATCGTGGCATGCCTGGCCATGGGGATCTTCATAGTATTATCATCCCTTGTATCACTTATCTGCATCACGGCCGTACTTTGAAATCCTGTTGTGCGATTAGTCTAAAAATAATGGTGATCTAAACTCACAATTTGACCCTCGTTTTCTCCTCAGCTCGAAGTCTGAGGGTGGGTGGGGGGGATTTGTTAGTGCCAAAATGAATGCATATAAAAAATATGCAAAAAGAACACCAATTCCAAGAGTGCTACATCGCGAATTACCTTCCAAGATCCCATAAGCACTTCAGACATCACAAATACCTTCAGCACCATGGTTGGTGAAAATCCATCACCCCCGAAGCGATCACCTCAGAGGAAAGAGGCATAAGACTATGCAGTTATGAAAAAATTTATGGAAAGCATTACTCTAAAGAAGGAACAAGATCACCTATGTATCTCATGGAAATTGAAGGAATCCTTTATGAGTGATGCCGAGGGAATGAATGTGGCCTATATTCCATAGTGGTGATGATGGTCAACTCCGTAGTTACAAAAAAATAACCCAATCTACTTTTTATGGAAAAGTGATAGTGGCTTCAGAACGTGCTGTCAGAGCTTTGTGCTGCCTCTTTCCTATAAATAATCGGCATCCCATTGAACCAAAGAATAGATACCCTGACCATTCACCTTCTCAGCTCACAAATTGTAGAGCACCCTCTACTTTGTGAATCATTGAGAAAGATGGTCTCTTTAAGGTATTTTTGTATTGTGAAATATCTTTTCCTAATCTCAAATACAACCCCTCTTCAAGTAAGGATGCCCTTCGTGAAGCCCAAAGTTCAAAGAAAATGATAGAGCTCTCTATGGGACTGCGGATCTTCACATATCACTCATGCTTCATGAAGTACATTTATTTCACATGTGGACCCCTGCTAACGCATGATCACTGTGCATCGCAATGTACATCACCCTATAATGCCCATGCATTACAAGCTACCCATTCTCTGTGAAGTCATAATATGTGAAATCAAATACACATCCCAAAGCACCATTTATATGAATGTATACCCCAAACCAAGAAAAAGAAACTCCTCTTCATCAGGAAAACCCCTTCACTTACTCTCCACTACGTGGAGCATCATAGCTTTGCAAGGTCCCTTCCAATGAACCGTTTTTCTTAACAAACCCTTATTCTGTATGGCCCTCCAGTTTTGTATGATGGGATTTCATGCTCCCATGGGTGGGGCATAATATTTTATTTTTTTCCTCATGCTTCTTCACATAGGCATGCTACTGTCAATTGCTTCATTGCATTACCACACTACTGTGATCCTCTTAATGGATCACTCAACAACCCCATATCCACATAGAATTACTGGTTCATTCACATAACGAAGGGCTAAATAATGATGTTATATATGTCATAGGGGATATAATATCATAATCATCCATCGAGATGCATGATGTTAAACTTCCTAGCACCATCATCCCCCACACATGACGTTAAACTATTGGCTCACCCAGTGCAATATACACGGTGTACCCCTCCTCAGACATTTTCCTTGCCCACTAGCCCCCACGAGAGTGATATCATCCTCACATAAAATGAGATCCTCCTTGACTGGACAAACATCAATCTGATAGGAATGGACTACATCATAGTGATGTCCCCTATCCTTTCATGTTGGAGGTTTCATACTTGATCATCCACTCTTCTTCCATGCGCAAAGGCCTAATGAGAGTTGGTCACATGGAACATTGATACCGCATATGTCTCTCTTTTGAAATTATCACAATCAGCCCTCCATCTAAGATAATATTCCAATCTCCATATCCCTAGGCCACTAACCACCTATAAGCCCCACTATATTCCCCACCGAAAAACCATTCACGATGTGATCATTAGGTCATTGTAACACCCCGAGATTTTATGAAAAATATTCTTTTTAATTTCATTAATGTCTTGTGTTTTATGCTACACCAAAAGAAGCTTGCACAACATGCATCCTTGACTTTCCTTGCATTACACACAATCACGACCTTCCTTGATAGCGTGTGTAGTACGCAATACCGAGTTTCACTAAACAACGATATGCTATTATTAAAACTAGCCGTTATGAATAGTAATAACCACTTTTTGAAAATTTTATTTTTCAAAATGGACTTCATTTTTGGATTCGGAATATCAGAATTATCCTAGGATAAAATTTTGGTACTTTTCGATAACTTTCATATTCTGATGAATAGTGAAAATTACTACATTTTAATTAAAAACAATTTTCTTAATCAAAATAATTAATAGAGATAAATTATTAATTTGAGTGGGTTTAAAGTATATTTAGAATATATTTTTACAATTTAATACAATGTTGTTCATTGGATGTAATTTCACATTTAAACCAGACATAAACAAGTGTCAATCTTTTGATAGTTATTATCTCTTAAAAACACGCTATTTGTTTGGACGAAGGGAATTAATTATTAAAATTAGTTAATGTAACTGATATGTATTGAATTTGGTAAAATAAACATCATTTTTGAATTCATAATATCAAATATAGCTTAGGCCTAATCATTGGTATTTTTATGGAAACTCTCATTTTTTGATGAATAGTGAAACCACTAAGTGGTAGTTAAAAAACTAAATTTTTCGTAAAACTTAATTTTACCGCTTCTGTGAGTAGAATTTTGAAAGTTCGAGAGACATGGTTAATATTAAGGACTAAAATGTGGTTCAATGAGATGAAAATAATTTTTGGTGAATAGTAACTTTTTACTTTTTTTTACCACGGTTAAAAGTAAATAGGGTAATTAAGGGTAAAATTGTTATTATTATTACCCTAACACATGCCCTAATTCTATTGGATAAGTGTAATTCGACCAAAAACAACCTTATGAATAAAATATGACCATTTAGGCCCACTTAGATTAGATTAGGACATATATTATCAATTTATTTAAAGAAGGGTTAAAAGAGATAAAATCAAAGTTTAATAAATAAATCATTTTTAATATAGAGTTATACATAAGATAAATTCGACTATAAATTTAAATTAGAAAGATAAAAATATTTCCAACATAATGGTATTTTATTTGTAATTTTTAGACTTAAAATAATTTAATTTATTTATGATACAATGATGCTGTAGTGATTATCTTATTAATGAAATATTGACATAATTGATGTTATAAATACCCAAATAAATGTAATTTGAGACTTTTTATGAATTACAATAATTTTATATGTTAATATGACATGTTAATATTGATTTAATTAATCTTGTTCGAACTAATCATTCTGTTATGAGTTTCACAAAAATCAATTACCAAATAGTGTCAAAATTGATATAAAATAGTTTTTAAAACCAATATTTATTATTAATTGTTATTATATTCCTAAAAATCTAAGGTTCGGCCAAGATACTTATATCATGATAGGTGTATCATTAATGGACCACTTGGGGGTCTCTTGGATGTATATTGTAAGTTTATTAACTATATAATATAAAAATACAAAGTGACATGGTAAATTACAATCTAATTAACTAACAGTTAAAACTAAAAGATAAGGTTAATATAATGACCTAAACTTGTCTAAATTATATTTTATGAGAGGATTTCGACCCATCCCCACCTTATCTTAGAAATATATCAATTTGGAGCTATTAAAAACCGAATTTGACTTTATAATAAAATAATATTTTTAGTTATTTCAAAGGTCCCCCTCTCCTCCCTTAAAAAAGGGAACCTCGTCCCTCTCCTCCTCACACCAATTTGAGCCTTCAACCTCGGCCAAACCCTGAAAATTTCTTCTCTAAACTTCCCTAGAGACATCATAGGGGTCCTGGTCATCTTCAAAGACAAATTTTAGTGCCCTAAAAGGAGGTCTCAAAGAAGCGCTTCAAAGAAGAGGTAATGTCTGTTACCGATTCTTTAATCTTTATTTCTTCTTTCACTTCATCTTCTTTATTTGTTTCATTATGAAGTAATAACATCAGCGTCAATAATATACTGATATGTTATTATAAGTATTAAACAACCCTATTTCACCATCTATCCATCCTACAGAAAATGAAATCATCACGCGTGCGTACTTACGAAATACCGTCTCCACACCGTGGTGTAATCTATTTTCCACCACCAACATACTTGGATGGGTATAATGGTATAAAGAATCAATATATGTGATTATTGTAAATTGATATTGATTCTAAAATAGTATACATACACTCCAATACAATTCCACGATCATGAGAATGATATCATCGCTCGTGCGTACGTACGAACTACCGTCTCCACGACGTGATGAGATTCATTCTACACGTTAACCATTCACGAAAGATTATAAAGTATATATAATAAGTAATCATGAAATATATGACATAATAATGACATTGTATTTTTGTGTATATATATTTATTTCATCTGCTTCATTCCATTCAACTCAATAAGGAAACGAAAACAATGTTCACACGTACGTACGGCCTACCATCTCCATGAACGGTGTATTTCATTCCATTTACTAATCTATTATATATATGTATCTTATGAATATATATAATATATAAATCATGTTTTATATTCTGGAATTAAGTAATCATGATCTATGTAATCATATGAATAATTACAATTCTAAACACGGACGACAAATGAAACGATTTTACCCAAAACGCTCTTTAACATGGAATTTACAAAAGAACGGGTAATATAAAGTCAAATGTGAACCATATATAATATCATAATAATGAGTATGATTCTAGAATAAGTCAATGACATTATTTAAATCATTATACAGGAGGTTCGGACACTTACGAAGCAAATCAGACATAAGGTAAGGGAAATATCACAATCTCATTTTTATCCGAGATTGTTTATACTTTGAAATTTACTAGGGTGTATTTTTTCATCCACATCCATTTTTACACAATATTTAATATTATTTCCATCCACATATAATTTTTTAAATCCAATTTTACCCTTCGGTGAGTTTTTAGTAAAATATATGAAAGGAATCTTTTGTCGTTTTTCGTACGAGGTACTTTTTGACTTTTCCGAAAAAAGTACGAGAAGAATGTTTTTTTAACTTATAAGGCAAGAATGGATTTTTAAAACAATATTTCCAAGAATCTTCCTTTACAAGTTTTCAAGTTTATATTTAATCAACTTATTTTAGTTTAAAAGTGTATGACATGTTAAGAAAGGAAAATGTTTTTGAAGTAAAAAGGATATTTTCCTCAAGAATGGAGTTCAAGAGTTTTATTAAAATTATTTTCCATCTAAGATAATAAAGGGTTATGTCTCTATACCTATTATTACATTGATTTGATTATGTTGTCATGGAAAAATTTTATGAATTCTTTTATCTTATATGAATTGTTTTATGATGTCACGATGTTTAAGATTCCCATTTTTATTACATGGGTTATGCAATGATGTTTGATTTATGATTTTTTGGCACACATAAGAATGGTATAATTATGATATGGGTGGGACCTATATATCCCTCCAATTCATTGGGTAAAGATCTTATATATCATGAGATAGACATGGCGGGAATGGCAGGTTAAACCGGTTTAGTGAAACAAGACTGAAACGAGGAGTGAACTCGGTTCAGATATGGACTTTGTCCACTATGATAGTCTTGGAAATGAGTCTTGACTAATAAGAAATGATTATCTATGATTATGTGTGTATGCCACAAGGTTTCATGTTTTAAGTTATGATATTTTGGGATTACATTTCACTACTATGATTTATCCCATGTTATGATATTATGATCTCTTTTGCAGGATAAGATTTCCAAAATGTTATGTTCTTATGAATATGATGCGATTGATATTTCTTTTGTTTACCCTTACTGAGAATTTGAGCTCACCATTTCATGTTTTCTTTTCCCCAGGATATATAGAAAGGTTTTAGGTAAGAAAAAAAGGGAATATCTTTATGGGATATGTTGAAGATCCTTCACCACGACTAGAAGATTATATTCCGAGTTTCCGAAGACACTAAACTATTGCGGTCCTTATGTGTGTTTTTTTGTAATGTACTAAGTATTCCAAAAAATTAATTTAATGTCCATGTACTTCAAGCTTATGGTCTCTACAGTTGGTATCATAGGAAAGGTTTAGTCAACCTTTGGAAACTAGGATGCGAGAACTTTATTGAGATCCCTAGAATATTTCTAAGGTATGTCTAGGGATGTCCCTAAGGTTAAGTATACGTATAGGTTATAGTCCAAGAATTACGCTAATGATCTTAGAATTAAACCTAAGATGTTAGATATTGAAGGTACTACCCGTTTATTATGTTGTTTTCCCTAGTATGATTTTTACCTCCCACACTATTCTTTTTGGGTTTTAGAGAATGGATGGAAAAAGGAAGATTCATGATAATGGACGATATGACGGACAATGGAATGATATTATTCATGAGAAACCAAATGAAACGGGATTTGGAAGTCCAAAAATCATTATTATGCCTAATCAGAAATCTCATAATATGATCAATAATCTCAACATTGGTAAGTTTCCCGACTCAAATAAAAAGAGAAAGATGGAGTTTCATGATGATCATAGAGGAAAGAAAGTTCAATTTCCCTCATGTAAATCTTGTGGGAAGAGGCATCAGGGAGATTGTTTCAAGGGAACTGGAAGATGATTTTGGTGTTGAAAAGAAGGACACAAAGCCATTAAGTGAAAAGGAAAAGGTTTAGTTAACACCATGGATGAGGATAATGGTATTGCTACGACGTCAACAATGGTTAAATGTTTTAAATGTGGAATGTACAGGCATTATTCAAACCAATGCCCTAAGGGAAAGTTTCATGAAGTGAATCAGTATGGTCGTATGGGTAGTATTTATGTTGATGATGTTGAAGAGACTACAAATGATATGTGAGATGAAATAATTGTTGATGCTTGGTCAATGTTTTAAGAAGGTAGTGGAATGATTACATGTTTATCAAGTGTAATGTTGTATAAGTAATCTCATGGTACTATGGAATAAAGATACATCTAAGGATTGTTACACTGCTGTCTTTTCTTGAGTTTTGAAAGTACATGATTAATGGTACCACTATCCATGAGAGGTTATTCAGATATTTTTGGAATGTAGATGATATGTACATAATGAAGGAATAAGGAGAAAATTAAATGTTTGATAGAATTCATGAGCTCATGACTGGTATAAGGAGAAGGTTATATCATGGTTTGAGTATACAGAATTTTTGGATTTTGGTATGAGGAAAGAGTTAACTTTTGACAGCATTCATGTTTTCACTATGGTTTAATGGGTATTCATTTTTCAAGTGAATACTTGATTAAGGTATTCATAGGATTGGAATGTGACCAATAAGATATATGGGGGATAAATGATGGTATTCACATGCTTGGTTGATGACATTTCAAGTAATCATTTTCTTTATACTCTGAGCTTGGACCGAAGTAATTTAGATAAGCCTAAAGATTGGAATGGATTATGTAGGACAAAAGTTAGTATTGTTTAAGGATAGAACTTTTTTCGATATTATTGATTGGATGTTATAGAAATATAGATTTAGAAAAAGGACAACCTGCAGGACGAGCGACAACCCATCGCGTCGGACAAGGCTGTGGGAATCGAACCCACAACCGAAGTGCGACTGTCCTTTATTGCCTACCACCGGCCTACAGAAAGTCCCTATTTAGTAGAAACTAGTTTTATTATATTAAGCAGTATGATATCATGTATAATTCCATTTTAGGAACCATATATGATTAATCTCACTATAGATGGACTTATATATTTTTTGATAACTTTAAAAACCTTTTATTTGAGACAGATGGAATGACCAATAATTCAATCACATGATCTACTAACACTTCACAAATGACATATTAAACTTCATTTCTTTAAGGGATGAAGTGGAAATTGTCTAAAGAACGAACAATGGTGAGACTGTTCCAAAATCACGAAAGTATTTATTCTATTTCCAAGTTCATCAACTTTAGGGAAATGATCTAGAAAACCAAAAATGTTGTCCTAGTGCCCTTATATCTGATGAATTAGATGGTACCTTAGATTGTCACAAATTTATGGCTTTATGATTGCTGGATTTTCCATAGCCATGTTCTCTACCACTCTCCATCAGAACATGGTGGTTCGATTTCTCTTCCATATCCATATTTTCACCTATGTGGAAACCCAATGATTAGTTTATTTGGGTAACCATTACATTTCATACTTTTGTTTTTAAATATTGGTTTTGGTATTCCTTTTTAAAATGTGGGTTTCTATTAAAGAAACTTTCGTGTAGTAAACCATTTATAACCCCGACGAATTTCAAGGGAGAAATTCATTTTAAAGGGGGTAGAATGTAACACCCCGAGATTTTATGAAAAATATTATTTTTAATTTCATTAATGTCTTGTGTTGTACGCTACACCAAAAGGATCTTGCACAAAACGCATCCTTGACTTGCCTTGCATTACATGCAATCGCGACCTTCCTCGATAGCGTGTGTAGTACGCAATACCGAGTTTCACTAAACAACGATATGCTATTATTAAAACTAGCTGTTATGAATAGTAATAACCACTTTTTGAAAATTTTATTTTTCAAAATGGACTTCATTTTTGGATTCAGAATATCGAAATTATGCTATGATAAATTTTGGTACTTTTCGATAACATTCATATTCTGAAGAATAGTGAAAATTACTAAATTTTAATTAAAAACAATTTTTTTAATCGAAATAATTAATAGTGATAAATTATTAATTTGAGGGGTTTTTAAGTATATTTAGAATATATTTTTACAATTTAATACAATATTGTTCATTGGATGTAATTTCACATTTAAACCAGACATAAACAAGTGTCAATCTTTTGATAGTTATTATCGCTTAAAAACACGCTATTTGTTTGGACGACGGGAATTAATTTTTAAAATTAGTTAATGTAATTGATATGTATTGAATTTGGTAAAATAAACATCATTTTTGAATTCATAATATCAAATATATCTTGGGCCTAATTTTTGGTATTTTTCTGGAAACTTTAATTTTTTGATGAATAGTGAAACCACTAATTGATAGTTAAAAAACTGAATTTTTCAAAAAACTGAATTTTACCGCTTCTGTGAGTAGAATTTAAAAAATTCGAGAGACATGGTTAATATCAAGGACTAAAATGTGGTTCAATGAGATGAAAATAATTTTTGGTGAATAGTAACTTTTTACTTTTTTTACCACGGTTAAAAGTAAATAGGGTAATTAAGGGTAAAAGTATTATTATTATTACCCTAACACATGTCATAATTCTATTGTATAAGTGTAATTCGACCAAAAAGAACCTTAGGAATAAAATATGACCATTTAGGCCCACTTGGATTAGATTAGGACATTTATTATCAATTTATTTAAAGAAGAGTTAAAATAGTTGAAATCAAAGTTTAATAACTAAATCATTTTTAATATAGAGTTATACATAAGATAAATTAGACTATAAATATTCAGTAGAAATATAACAAGATTTCAAACATTATGGTATTTTATTTGTAATAATTAGACTTAAAATAATTTAATTTATTTATGATACAATGATGATGCAGTGATTATCTTATTAATGAAATATTGACATAATTGATGTTATAAATACTTAAATAAATGTAATTTGAGACTTTTTATGAATTCCAATAATTTTAAATGTTAATATGACATGTTAATATTGATTTAATTAATTGTTTTCGAACTAATCATTCTGTTATGATTTTCACAAAAATCAATTAACAAATAGTGTCAAAATTGAAATAAAATAGTTTTTAAAACAAATATTATATTATTAATTGTTATTATATTCCTAAAAATCTAAGGTTCGGACACGATACTTATATCATGAACAGTTTATCATTAATGGACCACTTGGGGGTTTCTTGGATGTATATGTTATGTTTATTAACTATATAATATAAAAATACAAAGTGACATGGTAAATGTCAATCTAATTAACTAAGAGTTAAAACTAAAATATATGGTTAATATAATGACCTAAACTTGTCTCAATTATATTGGATGAGAGGATTTAGACCCATCCCCACCTTAGCTTCAAAATATTTCAATTTTGAGCTATTAAAAACTGAATTTGACTTTATAATAAAATAATATTTTTAGTTATTCTAAAGGTGCCCCTCTCATCTCTTATAAAAGAGAACCTCCTCCCTCTCCTCCTCACACCAATTTGAACATTAAAGCTCGTCCAAACCCTGCAAATTTCTTCTCTCCACTTCCCTAGAGACATCCTAGAGGTTCTGGTCTTCATCAAAGACCAATTTTAGTGCCCTAAAAGGAGGTCTCAAAGAAGCTCTTCAAAGAAGAGGTAATGCTCGTTACTGATTCTTTCATCTTTATTTATTCTCCAACATCTTCTTATTTAGTTGTATCGTTATGAAGTAATAAAATAAGTATCCCTAATATAAGTATATGTTATTATAAGTATGAAACAACCCTATTTCACCATCTATTCATCCTATGGGAAATGGAATCACTACGCGTGCGTACGTACGGAATACCGTCTCCATGCCGTGGTGTAATCTATTTTCCACCACCACCATACTCTGATGGGTATAATGGTGTAAATAATGAATATATTTGATTATTTTAAATTGATATTCATTTTGAAATAGTATACATACACTCCAATACAATTCCACGATCATGAGAACGATATCATCACTCGTGCGTACGTACGGACTACCGTCTCCACGACGCGATGAGATTCATTCTCCACGTTAACCATTCCGGAATGATTATAAAGTATATATAATAAGTAATCATGAAATATATGACATAATAATGATACTATATTTATGTGTATACATATGTATGTCATCTACTTCATTCCATTCAACTCAATAAGGAAACGAAAACAGCGTTCATGCGTACGTACGACCTACCGTCTCCATGAACGATGTATTTCTTTCCATTTACTAATATTTTAAATATATGTATATTCTGAATATATATTATATATAAATAATGTTTTATAATCTGGAATTAAGAAATCATGATCTAAGTAATCATATGAATAATTACAAGTAAAAACACGGACGACAAATAAAACGATTTTAACCAAAACGCTCTTTAACATGGAATTTACAAAATAACGGGTAATATAAATTCATAAGTGAACCATATATAATATCATAACAATGAGTATGATTCTGGAATAATTCAATTACATTATTTAAATCATTATACAGGAGGTTCAGACACTTACGATGCAAATCGGACCTAAGGTAAGGGAAATATCACAATCTCATTTTTATCCGAGATTGTTTATACTTTGAAATTTACTGGGGTGTATTTTTTCATCCACATCCATGTTTACTAAATATTTAATATTATTTCCATCCAAAAATAATTGTTTTAATCCAATTTTACCCTTCGGTGAGTTTTTAGTAAAAGATATGAAAGGAATCTTTTGTCGTTTTTCGTACGAGGCACTTTTTGACTTTTCCGACAAAAGTGTGAGAAGAATGTTTTTGTAACTTATACGGCATGAATGGATTTTTAAAACAATATTTATAAGAATCTTTCTTTAAAAGTTTTCAATTATATTTTTAATCAAATTCTTTTAGTTTAAAATTGTATGACATGTTAAGAAAGGGAAAAAAATTTGAAGTAAAAAGGATATTTTCCTCAAGAATGGAGTTCAAGAGTTTTATTAAAATTATTTTCCGTCTAAGATAATAATGAGTTCTGTCTCTATCCCTATTATTTCATTGATTTGATTATGTTGTGATTGAAATATTTTTATGAATTCCTTTATCTTATATGAATTGTTTTATGATGTAACGATGTTTAAGATTCCCATTTTTATTACATGGGTTATGCTATGATGTATGATTTATGATTTTGTGGCACACATAAGAATGGTATCATTATGATATGGGTGGGACCTATATCTCCCTCCAATTCATTGGGTAAAGATTTTATATCTCATGAGATAGACATGGCGGGAACAGCAGGTTAAACCGGTTCAGTGAAGCAGGACTGAAATGAGGAGTGAACTCGGTTCAGATATGGACTTTGTCCACTAAGATAGTCTTGGTAATGAGTCTTGACTAATAAGAAATGAGTCTCTGTGATTATGTGTGTATGACACAAAGTTTCATGTTTTAGGTTATGATTTTTGTGATTACATTTCAATACTATTATTTATCCCATGTTATGATATTATGATCTCTTTTGCAGGATAAGATTTCCAAAATGTTATGTTCTTATGAATATGATGTGATTGATATTTTTTTTTTACCCTTTCTGAGCATTTGAGTTCACCATTTCATGTTTTAATTTCCCCAGGATATAAAGAAAGGTTTTAGGTAAGAAAAAAATGGAAGATCTTTATGGGAGATGTTGAAGATCCTTCACCATGACTAGAAGATTATATTCTGAGATTCCGAAGACACTAAACTATTACGGTCCTTGTGTGTGTGTTTTTTTAATGTACTAAGTATTCCGCAAAAGTAATGTAATGTCCATGTGCGTCATTCTTAGGGTCTCTAAAGTCATTGATTCATATTTTTTCTCACAATGAGCATGAATCATGTGAGATTAATGTAAGCTCTAGCCAGGACATCCTCCCAAGATCACCTTTACATGTAAGTCCCAATCCCCCCATTCCTAACTATGTGGAATTTTATCCTTCCCTTTTATAAGAAAGGTACATATAAAGCCTCTTTGAGGTTCAATCGCAACACACATCTCTCCCAACCACATCACGTTAGTTCACCAATGTCCTGCATGATGATAAACTATATGCCCCTTCCACCCCGCATGATGTGAAACAGTATATATTAGAACTATATGGGTTTTGATACATATCTCATAGACATGTTATGTAGGATACCACCCTGAGGTTCAACCACAAACACCACTAATCCCATTCGAACTACGCGGTTTTTAATCTTTGTATTCTAGAAATTTTATGTAGTAATCCTTATGAGGTTTAACCCCAAAAACTTTTAATCATAGGTGTCCCCTTTGTTGGGACACGTATCCTTGGTCCATTCCTTCCTGGAATCAGACTAGGTCCTGGGATGCTATCCACACATATTACCCAGCATGTCATTGGGTTATTGTCCTCTAAGCACACACTAATAATATGCCCCATCCAAAACTATGTGGACTTTCATTACCTACCACAATGATATGTTGGAAGCCTTCCTAAAATTCAGTCCCATCATCCAAATCACATCCTAGTATCTCCCTTGAGATTTTGTGTTTTGGGATGGTCATGCACCAACCTAAATGATGCACTTAATTTGAGTCACATTTATGTGTCCATTCTCACAGGGTGCCTTCTCAAGTGTAACATCGCCCCTCCTAAACATCATGGAAATTGATTCCCTACCATGGGGATACACACAAAGCCTCTCTAAGGATGAATCCCAACATTACCATCATATTCACGTCAGCTCCACTATATTCCTCTCATTCATATCATTTAACCATCCATCATCCATCATGATTCTTACTCGGTACACCATATATCAGTAAGACCATTCCATCCACCTTAGGGTCTTACCAAGAATAATCCCCACAAAATCCATAACCATCTAACCATGAGTGCCACTAATTTTGATGGTATGCAATACATGCATAATCCCCAGGATGTCTTTGGGTTGTTTTATTTTGTGTACACTTTATTTCATTATCCCTTAAAACTAGGTGGGTTTTCATCCTTATCTATCGGGATAGTGTACGTAGGATACCTCCCTACGGAATAATCCAAGATAAATGTAATCCCTGGAATTCTCTTTGTCGGGACCCAATAATCCTCAGATTCGTACTCATTGGGCATTTTGATCAACTCATCTAAATAACCCCCAGGTGATCCCTCTTAGTGATGTACCTTTCTGATCCACTCCGATTAGTTTTCTAATCTATCCAATCCATACACATTAGATGTTAAACACGTGTCATGCCCTTTGTTAAAATTGTAAGATGTGGAAAACCTCATGGACATGCCTATGGAATATAGTTCTCCACATTCAATGTGGGATGCCTGAGGATTGATTACCCTTGATAAGACTTATCATAAAGGGTAGAAACCCAGTCATATCGGTGATTATACATCCAGACACTCCAAAAATGTCCAACGTGACTACTCCCCCGATCAAAGGTTGATTACTTTAATTGAACCCTAGAAATGTCGTAACACAAGCAGTATAATTAACCAGTATCCTTATAGATATGGCCTCTGGGAATATTTTCATGAACACCATCATAATCAATATGGGAAACCCAGACTAGGTAATGAATTATTAGGTGGAATCCAAAAAACGATATACTGACATCTATTCACCTCGTTTCAATTTAGGAGAAAATAAACCATAATAACGGAGAGATGCTACCTGCCATTGGAAATTGGGAGGGCACAACAACAGCTTGTGGGTCTCAATAGATAGATGTGTTCCCCAACGAAGGAGTTAGAATCCATATTAAAATGATTTATTTAAAAGGATGAAATGATTTTTTAGATAAACTTGTAAATATTTAAAATTTTCTCAAAGACATTATTGAATAATCATATTTGGAAAATATTTTGTTTCAATATATTTTTTGAAAAAATATTCTTTTAAAATTATGTGATGATACATTTAAATGATATTTTTTAAAAGAATGTGTGATCATAGTCTAAAATAATGGATTATCTATATCACCTGTAAATACACATATAAATACTATAAATGTATGTTACAACAATCAATATTTTTTTAACATATAATCATTGCATTCCAAAATAAATGGAGTAGATGTTTAACCCATAAAATCAAAATGGGTATATAATTCTTTTTACCACTTGGTAATTAGTCGAACCATATACACCAAAAAATTATTTATCAAAAAATAATTTATTGAATGCCAACAAGATATTGTGTTAAATTATATGAAATATTAAATATCACTATGTACACCACAAACTAGAAATATAGTATTAATATGAAATATGTCTTAGTTAGGTCATAATGAGTTGAGAAACCGATACACATTATAATTAGTTGAATCATATTACCCTTAAAAGTAGTAACTATTGAATGATGAATTAATACCTCAATGATAATGATACTAATTATATAAAATATGAAATGGATGTATATACCTTGCACAAAATAAATTAGTATTTAATAATACATATTTCCAATAAAAAATAAAAAGTAATAAGGGTAACCCATACAATATATCCAGAAGCATTCTACACTTGTACATAATGTCATGGATAATAAAATTATATACTATAATTATCTAATTAAGATCCTAAAAATTATATTTGATTTAATATAATATAATTTTTATAAATTATGTCGATTATGATGAGTTATAATGTTAAATTTTGTTGTTCTATAAGCATTAATTTCATGGTTTTGTGGTCGGATCCTAGAATTATAAATATGATTGTTCTTTTCATATAAGAATGACATTACTAAAAATGATATTACTTACTACTAATGAAATTAAATATGATTAAATGGTATCATATGTAATTTTGTATTATATTATGAGGATAATACATTTAATTAAATTTCGATTAAAATGCCATAATTTTTTTGGATGTTTTTACGACTATCGAGAACTTATTCTTTTTTATTTAATAACATGATAATATATTCATTGTAGAATTTGATAAAACTTATAATATGTATATAAAAATATAATTTATCCATATTAATGGTCTTATAACTAGACATTAAGGATAGACAGGAAAATGAAAGCTCATGATCCATGATGGTGGGAAATCAAAACATCCTGGAAAATGTTTTCATTTAGAAAATAAAAATTATATGACAATCAATTTGGTGATGAATAATAAATTAAAAATATAATAATAACTTAATTATATAATAATGGAGTTACCAATAACCTTTTTATATAGTTTTTAGAATAGGTTAAGAAAATATAATAAATTTAAATTGAACAACTTCGTAAATTATATCTTGAAAATTGTCTCTTTGGGAACCTTATTAACGTACGTGGGTTTTTTATTTTGGTAAGACCATAAGGTACTAGGGGTGGGGAAGAGGACTGGGAATAGAGTTGGGAAGAATTTAAAAAATCTACAAGCTATATAATGTATTTGGAGAATAGATGGTGAGAATATGTATTTATAGGCGGAGAATAGTTCTATTTGTTTATTATTTTACTTCTTTGATTATTAATTTGTATCATGAATATCATTATTTTTTATTACCATAAATGAAAAAAATAACTAGATAATGTGAGATAGAAATAATGGAAAATTTAATCATAAATTAATCACATGTTACTCTATAATTCATTTATTTACTTATAATGTTAAATAATGCAAATTACCATATATTACTAATCACAAACTATACAACTATTTTAAAAAAATCAAAAAATTGTACCTTACCATTTCTCAATGTTTATACTTACAAAATGGACTTCATTATATGAATGTAATTTTATATATTTGAGATATTTAATTTCTAATTTTGTTTATTTAATTAATGAATAATAATTATAATATTATAACCAAATTTCGGATAGTTTGAAAATTAATTATTGTCTCATAAAAATATCTTATTACTATAATGTAAATAAATATTAATTTAAGAATTTATTTTATGAAAACAAATTTTCATCTAAACATGAATATTAATTTTAGAATAGTAAATTAATCATTTACAATTCAAATAATAAATAATTTTCTTTTTCATTTTTAAAACATTTATGTAGTTATTCAATTATATAGATATATCATATTTTAATTTCTGAGATACAATAATCATATTTGTACATTAATATATTAGTTTAGTGGTTTAATGGATAGATTGATGTTTTTAACATTGCATTAGTATTTATAAGGTGAGGTTAATATTTAATATTATATCATAGTTCTTTCAAACATAATTATTATTAACTAACTTATAATATAATTTTGTTAAATAATTTACATACCATAAAATATTGGCGGGTTTCATTAATACCGTCTATCTTAAGAATAATAGAAAAATTAATCAAGCATCTTTTTGAGGTATTAGTCCTCTGTACACATGAGTGACATATCATATCCCCTAGGGAATATAATTTATGAAGGAATACGTGAGAAGTTAAATAATGAATTATAATATTTCATTAATATTATATAAATATATTTAACCCATCATTATATCATCCCTGAATGATGGAGATCAAAAAATTTCTATTGATTCAAGAGGAAGAAGTCCTACAAAAACAAGATTGATGGTTTCATTATATATTTTATTGAAGTAGAGATGGATCAGGGTTATTCCATTCACAAAATAATGTCTCCGTACGTTTTTTATTATTGTTTTATTACATTTTCGTATATGAATAATAATTAATGGAGTTATAAGAATAATTAAAATTAAAATTCATTGTAAAAAACATTATATCTTTTTCAAGAAACCATTTTTGGTTTATCCTAATTCCTTTCAAGATCAATTTTACAATCTAACCAAGGACTCTAATGTTGGGGTTGATATATAAGGAATTTATTTGGGTAGATATTGGGAGAGATGAAATAGAGAGAATTTTTTAAAAGATAAACCGATACATAGTTTTTTTAATTTCATAAGAATATAGAATGGTTCATTATAAAAAATAATAAATTATATGGTCCAAAATTTACTAGTAAATTTTTTTGGACATGTTTTAGGTCATTTTTATCCCTTACCTTCTCCATTTAACTATTTTACCTTAACAATGAAAATTAATTTTAACATCATTTAATATTCATTATAATGAAAATTTTATCAGGACATATTAAAAAATAAATAATTTTCAAATCCAAATGTCGAATTGATTTTGAAAAACTCAATTCAAATAAGTGAAAAATTAAAATTTAAAATTAAACACATTTGTGTGATTAAAAATGGTTCTCCTAAAGTTAATATTATCATATTTATGGATGGTTTTAATATAAAAAACCATATAAATATATATAAACTTTTGTAAATTAAATTTATTAGAATATAATTGAGAAAATTCTATTCTAAACCTAATACTCAAATAAAATTTTACATTTTAAATAATTTTAATGAAAAGTCTATTTTCAAAAAAAATTATGGGTTTTCAATATTCATTGAAAAAAGAATGATTATTGGAAATCCCAAAAATTTACCCCATGTGAATTTTTATATGATTATTTTAAAAAATTATTACATTTTATAAATTAATTTATCTAATAGTGTTCAATATATTATTATCAAATGTGAAATTATAGTGAAAAAAATTTCTTTGATAAAAATATTATTTTTATAAATCATTTTTTTATTCAAAGTATTCTTCTTTATTTCCATTAAATATATAAAAAATTATTTTATTTCATACATTTTAAACTATAATGTTTTGAATTTTTTTACTTTGGATAATCCATCTTAATGTCTATGTTATTATGGTTAGGTATAAATAATAATTTTTTTATAGAGTATGATGTTTTTTAATTCCAATGATTCATGAATTAAATGAAATAAAAGGAAATGAATTTATTTAAAAATAAATATATTCTATATAATAAGGGAGTTAAATGATCATATAACCTTTAGGTTTCATGGTATATATATTATCGAACCAACTATATATCTTTTAAAATATCTGTTTGTTACATTACACCCCCCATAAATAAATTATGTCCCCAAAATATTATCATTATCTCAATAATCAATGGAATGAAATTTAAAATCTCACTTCCTAAAATTATATAACTAGAGAATGCTTAATAAAATGTCCTCTTAATAAGAGAAAAATTGAAATAAAAATATCATTTGTAATTATCTTGTGACATGGATTCCATGTACTAGAACAACAGTGGAAGTGAAATTTTGAAAATGGAAGGAAAGTGTAATTCCCAAATGATGATAGATAATGATTGAAGTCACTGACTACATGAAGGTTAATAATTGATAAAAAATCAACACCATAAAACATCAAATATATAATGAGTTAAGGGACTATTTGATTTAGTAGAGATAATTCTACTGGGATAAAATTATTATTCGTTGATCCTTTTTCAATACATGAGGAATTCATCTTTATCTTGAAGTGAAACATATAATAATATTATTACATGAAATATTTCTATTTTATGGTCAAAATATCATCCATTTTTTGTCATAAAATAATTTCCCAAATCATTTCATTAATTAAAGAATGAATATCAACAATGACTTTTTAAACCTGAATCACATTGAAAATAACCTTTGAATGAAATGTTATTACATCTATCACTATATATTATTGAAAATCATATTTCATATCACTTGTTTTCTTATATTAGAACGATTTGAAATTAATCCATTCAATATATTATGATCCATAAGACTCATCCTAAATATTTCTGTGCAAATTCAATTGTCATAAATACAGATACAGGGTCGTTAAATCATCATTATATTTCCTAGAAAATATAAAGTAGATATTAATTTAACATTCCAAATAAGATAATACATTTATTAGTATAATTCCATATTAAAAAATGTGTAATTAAATAATAAATCTCATGTGGTCAAATAGGTTCTATAACTCAATAATTGTATTAAACTATTACAAGGAAGATAAAAACCATCAATCCCTAAATCTAATTTAAATTCAGCAGCACTATCTGAAAAAAAATCATTATTATCTAAACATTATAAACAAATTATATTTCAACCAACCGTAATAGTTTTTTTAATACCTTCATCCAGTCACTTAATCACTTTTCTGGGTCATTGGTATCCTTCAACATATGCTATTAAATACATTAAGAAAAAGATATAGAGTACAATACTGACACATTT
Organism: Viscum album; assembly: GCA_963277665.1. Lineage (NCBI taxonomy): Eukaryota > Viridiplantae > Streptophyta > Magnoliopsida > Santalales > Viscaceae > Viscum > Viscum album. The sequence continues at coordinate 1,227,575,083 of OY728159.1, forward strand.
TATTATTATTATTACTATAATATTATTGAAAAAATACTCGTGTAACATAATCCATAAATCTAAAAACATAGTATCATTAAAAATTAACTTCCTATATGGAAATAAAATAATATTGTGCATGATCCCATAAATTTTTTAAGGAATATTCCCTTAGTGATTGGGAAATAATTTATATAGAACCACATATCCTTAATTTGGATGCATCAGGGATTTGAAATTAATTTCATTCCTATTAAATTTTTACGTTATGTCCTTTCTCTCCAAATTTTTAGTTAACACGCATTCCCTTGAATCGATTATTTCGGTGTTACTTTCCACAAATATCACATCTTGTAAAATATTTTATTCCCTTATTCCACATACCAATTAATTTTAATTCTATTTTATTATTAATTTCCATCCAATTAATCTTTAACTCTTATATAATTATTATTATTTTTCAAAGATCAATATATTATTTCCTCATTTGATTATAATGTTTGGGATACTAGTTCCCCTAATAGTATTTTATTTAGCCCAGTAATGAAATAATAATTATTTATATATTTAAATTTTAAATAGTTATTATTACCATTGCATAACCTAATTTCAATTTATAAACTATTACTTACACTATATTAGATAATAAAATTATCTATAATGATTTATAATCACAAAACTAGTGAATTACTTCTTATAAATTGAAAATTTTAAGCAAGGGTTACATCATAATCAAAAACAATATTTCGTGGGAAATGATTCCAAATCAAAATATTCACTTCAAATAATTCATAATATCTTGTAATTAAAATGTGATATATGTAAATAATATCCCCATAATGTTTTGAATGAGGTTAAAACAATTTAATTTCAACACACTTAATAATTATCAAGTGAAGCTTAATGTTCCTTTTTCGATGTTACCACCCCTAGTTAAATCTATCCAAAGCCACATCAACATATAGAATCCTTACAAGGATGTATTTATATAGAATCCAAAATAATCTCTATACTAATTTTTTTTGGATATTCTTATATGCATATCCTCAATTACTTGAATAGGTTTATGTTCTCAAATTTTTGTTTTTTATAAAAATATTTCACAAGTAATCAATTATACTTACTCTAATACCAATAATAATAACACCGAACAAAAAAAAATGTGGCATTATAAAATTAATTATGTTTGAACTATACATAGTAAATAACAACCCAAAATAATGATAAGTTTAATAGTTTTGGAAAAATACATATATACTTGAAATTTTCATTTCATATTAAAACATAAAATAGAAAAAATATTTCATCCATAACACTAGTAATCCATTTTTAATATCCAAATATATCAATCACAACCCATTGATCATATTCATAGTAATTAAAACATATTAAAGGGGTGATATAAAATGATCAATTAGGATAAGAATATTGATAAAACTATCATGAATAAATAAGTATTATATATATGGAAAGTTGAATAACCGAATCAGATGAAATTTAATCAATAATCATATCATAATATTAAAAAATAAATGTAATTAAAATAAACCCATATAAATAATAACATAATCTAGAGTCAAATCTATGGATAACAAATCAAATAGAATAATCACATGGAAATAAGATATAATATAATTATTAAATTAATATTGTATGATGTTTACAACATATTATTATAAATATTCCAAATATATTTAAAATATCATTGTAGAAACATATCTGATTTGGCCAACTCATTTATTTCATGAGACCCATTGATGCATCAAGGGAATATATATAACCACAAACCAACCATTACATACTTATTATAATACATTACTCATATGAATGGGGTGAAACATTATAAATTTAAACATGTATATTGAAAAAGATATGTATAAAATTTAAATTGTTACCTATCAAAATAAATATAATAATAAAAAATCTAGAATAAAATAGTGAATGATAATAAAATTGTACATCCTTATTCAAAATGATTATAAACCATTAAAATAATGAAAAATTAACATATTAATATCACATATCCCATGTGGATCATATGTTAAATAAATTTTTAATGTTTTTATGAATATAAAGTACCGTTATAATGAATAAAATATATCATGAAATATATTATACACATTCAAAAAATAAATATTAAGAAAATAAAAAAATTATTATAAATAATTTTATTTTAAAATTACTTTTGAATACATGTAAAATATTCTTTAAAATATTGATTTTTAGGAATAAATAAAATTATATTAATGTTTTACATGTTTGAACAATGATTCCTTTGACATTTTATTTCAGAGACAAAAAAGAATTGGTTTCAAAATAACATGAATATTACATAATATATTTATAATATAAAGAAGAGTTAGGAAAAGATTATTTATAAAATCATTTTAATAATTATAAAAATAATTTTGAGAACATTTTTCTAATTTATATATTGTTTAGAAAAATTATTTTATATAGTAGGGGGAAATAATGTCAAATTTTATTAAAAACATTATAAATATTTATAAGTTCCAAATAAGGGAACCAATGGTATTAATATATGAAAAGTATCATGAAAAAAAATTGTAATAATATATAATTAGATTATGATATATATAAATATAAAATAATTTCCCATATGAAACATAAAAAATAAATTATAACAAGGATGTGATTGTCAAATAAAACCAAACCACTTTGGTAACTTCTGAATCATAATCCCCATGTAATAAATAACATTAAATTAAAAATTAAATATATTTAAGTTTAATATATTTATCATAAATTAACACAAAAGTGTATGTATATTCACAACACTATGGAATATGTGGTTAATATGTCATTTGTCTCAAATACGTAGTGGTGAGATGAGAAAACCTTACCTCAGGTCTGACATCCAACACATGATTCAAACACTATTGTATAATAAATATTGATTTAATATATATCTAATAAATTCCATCTATAAATATTTTATACAATATGTTATTTACTTATAATATTTTATCACTCAGTTATTAACACCTTTTTGAACACAATATTTTAGGTGATACTTTCTTTATTATTCATTTTTTTGTTTATTCGGTAATATTTTTCATTTTAATTTGATAATTATAAAATATTCTACAGTGTATCAAACAATAAATGAATATCATATGTATTCCTTATATAGGATTCTAACGTAATAAATTAATGATATAGATATAATTTATTTTTCACCATTCATCGATATAGTAGGTCGTACTTAAGCAATAACATTGATTCCAATTTTTTTAAAGGATGGAGAAAGAAAATTAAATACTAATTAATTATTAAAATATTTTTAATGTGTAATTTATATTATTTATATTAATCCAACAAATCTATATTACAATCCATGTTGCAATAAAATAAAAAAACATTTCCATTGTTATGTGGAGATGGTAGTCCACATGAACGCACGAGCGATACTATTGTTCTTCAAATGATTTGGAGGAAATTATTTTGATGTAATATTAGAATTTAAAAATTATTTTTAGGTCATAATTAACACATATATTCATGAATTAATTCTTCAATACCTTTCATGTAATAAATATGATGAAAAATCACACCACCTGGTGGGGCGGTAGAAAACAATACACTTGAGTTACTTTATCTTATCCCAGACAGAATTGAAAGTGATAAGTTAATGTTATAAAACAATTAAAGAATTAAAATAATTTAATAAATATAATAAAATTAATTTAAATATATAATTTTACCTATCACTTACATGTTCTGATATAAAATGAATTTAATCAATCCATGAGGCAATTGTCTGTCATACCCATGATCGTTAGTTTCCTTTCCCATTTGATGGAAGTGAATATGGAAATGGGTTATATAATTAACATAAAAAGATCATTTTATGTAGTGTTTAATTTTTAATTATATTATAATATCTGAAGACTATAATAATGGTATATAAGAAGATTTAAAAAATAAAACTAATTTATAAAAATATTACCTCTTATTTGGGAAACCATTTTATGTTAAATCTAAATCCATTCTAGAATCAATTTATAATATATATATAAGAACGCAAGTATAAATGAATTTATTTAAGGATTTTATTTCCATGTGATTTTTAAAAAATAGGGTTATGTAATTGTGAATAAGGGAGGATAGGGGAGGCCTTTTATAAGTGGGTGACATGACCCCCATGTAATATTTGAGAAGTTAAAGTAACACTCAAGTCTGTCACTTTTTTATGTCCTCAATAATGGGTTATTCTAAAGACATATATATATATATATATTTATATATTATATTTTCAATAAAATTCCATAAAATTGGATATTTAAATTTCTTATATAATTTTTCAACGTTGAATACTATGTTTATTCCCCGGTGATCCCAATTCTAACTTAACAATTACAAATATTTATTTTTATTTTTATATTTGTTATGTTAAAAGAAATTTAAAAAAATATATAATATACACTATAATGATTCATAGTATGTAATCCATTTACTATATTTACATCTCTTATAGGATATAATTTATTTTAATAATAAACCTATTGGAGTGATAAAAAAGGTGGATTTGAAAGGGAAAATAAAGATAAGTATATATTTTTAATATCAAAATAAAATATAAAATTTACTCCACTGAGCTTAATTTAATTTATCATATCATATTTTAACTAATTTTACAATTAATCCATTTTTAACTACAGTTTATCTTGGTAAATTATTGAAACTAAAAAAATTTAGAATAACAATTTGTATTTTCATAATTGATCAAAAAAGATCTTTTTATAAAACAAAAAAATAAACAAAATATATTTTTTATGTTATGATACCATAAATTATGTTAATATTGTAATATATTTTTCATAAATTTTTTATAATTTTATTTTTTCAGAACATTTCAATAATCGAAAAGACTATTTTCATTGAAAAATTACCGTTTATTAGAAAAATTATTTTTCTTCAAAATGGTCCTATTTTATTTCTAAAAAATATATTAACATTCAATTTTATTAATATTTGTGTAAAAAAATATAGAATTGTTTATTAATTTATTAGTCTTCATACCCACCATTTCAACTATTAAGTCATAATGGTAATGTTTAAATAGTATTATTTGAATAGAGTGTCGTGTTTGGTTCAAAACCAATGATGAGTGCATCGAAAGATATAAAAGTGATTGAATTTATTCAAAATGAATGGAATTATGAATGTTGTTGTTTTGAATTATCTTATATTATTTTTCTATTTAGCAATATAATATATCAAATATGATAACCCAATTTTTAATATCTTGGGTGTTATTGTTCCATTGAATATTCTTGATTGAGTATAGAATATATCATATTTATTTTCTCTTTAATGGAATCTCTCCTATGTTTGAAATGTGGTCCATGTATCTCTCTGAAGGATTTATGTACTTATTACGTCACATGAGCTGATATCAAAGATTTTACGAATATATAATTATCTTTCAATTGATGAATAACTGGTATTAATATTTTACCATAGAGATAAATATTCATGGAAAAATATTACACACCTAGTTGAAGTTATTTTTAAGAGTTAAAAATTTTCAAAGCCATATAAAAACCCGATCATATGATTTAGCAAAGATACATTAATTTTTTTCAAATATGATGGAATTTCAATAGTTAAATTCACATTCGTTAGAATGTAACACACTAAAACTGTGTATTTATTTCCATTAAAATGAAAATTAGGCCATCAAATTCCCTCATTACATGAAATCTAGAGTTTAAATAAACTATTGATATGGTATAACAATATAAACCATCCATCAAATTTAAATGTATGAATTTGATAAAATTATTTATGATATATATTAATCAATTAGTTCCCAAATTCCAATTTATTTATTATTTACAAAGATATCATCAATAAATTTTAACAAATAAATTAATATAACGATTAAAATGGATTATTTTTAATGATATATTTTTCTCTACACATTAAATATTATTATTATAAAAAATTCATTTTTTACATTGTTAAAATTTTAATTTAATAAATGTATTTTTAATATATGAAGTAATACCCATATACATTTTATCTAATGGGTAGGACGGAATATAATGTACATTAAATGTAAAAAGTGATATTTTTCAAAAAAAATAAAATGTTCATTATGTTTTTTAATCATAAAAATAATGAAAAACACATTTTTAATATATTGGTGTTAATAATTTTTATAGATGATCAATTAACTAATATATTTTAACATTTATTTGATATTTTCTATATGCAATGCAATATATATAAATTGCATTATCTATATAATAATATATTTATACCAAAAACAATTTTTTTATAGCATAATGCATGAATAATTTAAAATTAATTTAAGCTAATTATAGAAATTTTATTGATAATGTTGATTATATATTTCAAATTATGTCTATATTTTTTAGTTGGGCCTATTCCGTTTGCAGGATCGAAATAGTGATGTAGATGCTCAATATACAAGAGGGGGGGGGGGTGAATTGTACGCTTTGAAAATTTCCTTAGACAAAGAAAGATATAAGTTTAACAAAGTTAAACTAAGAAAATTCACAACACCTCTAACACCAATATAAGACTGGGACAAAGTTTGAAGTTACAAACTTCTAGTTCTATGCCATTGCTTAAATCTGGAAAGTGATTCCGAAAACTGGTTCCGGAAATATGGATCCAAACATTGAAACTTAACCAAAGTTTACAATATGAGATTCTACCATAAAGCATATACAATATAAATGATTCAGAGTACAAGTGTAAGGATATATAAGAAGATTATGCTTTCTTTACAATATAATATACAGTAGAAAAAAAGTATTAAAACTACAAGTATCAAGATATAAGTCTTTTAACCCAAAGAGAAGGGTATCCAACAACCTTTGATAAAGGTCCCTAGATTTATGATTTCAATCAAGTCTATCTTACCCACACCAGGGTAAGCCCTCGATACGAAGATCGGTGTCTCTATCTTGCTATCCCCGCAAGCCCTCAACTTCAAGGTAGTCAGAACCTATGTCCTCCTTAGCAAGGAATTCCTCTAACTTCATGGTATCCAACACCTCTGTCTTCTTATCCCCGGAATCCCTCGAATATAATCACTAACATTCGAAGTCGCACGAAGCAATCTGAATGAGCGGTTTAATACGCACAAAGCATGAAAAGCTTCCCTCTCTAGAAATCACCTTAACAGCATGTGGTCTCTAGAGTGATCAACTCATCATTGAGCTCTTTCAAATGAGATCTTATTTATAGGCCAGGTTGGAGTGGTCGGCTCCCTCCTTAAATGGTCATATTTTCCGAGAATTTTGGAGGGACATGTACATGTTTCACTAAACCAATGGAAAATTAGAAACAGAATGGACGACATCATTTTATAACAAAACATGTGTAACTGAAAGCACGACATCGTTTTACTGTGAAACAAGTATAAGTATAAGAAAAACTAGAATTCAGAGTGTAAGCAAATAAAAGTTTGGAGTCTAACAAAACTGGAATTCGAAGTCTATGTTAAAAAAATGTTTGTATTCTGTTTTATAGGAATTCAGAAGCTGAAATCTGTCGAAGTCCGGATTTGGAATTTCTAAGGAAATTCAGAATTTGGTTTCACCAATGTTTAGAATCTAAAATTACACAGTTCGAAGTCGAACTAGTAGAAGTTCATATTCGAACTTCATAAGAGTTCGGAGTCGAACTCAGGAAAGATCGGAGTTGAACTTCATAAATGATTGGAGTCGAACTCATGAAAGTTCAAAGTCGAACTTTATAAGAGTTCTGAGTCGAACTCATGAAAGTTCGTATCCAGAATTCAGAGTGGAACTTCATTGTAATTCACATCAAGAATTCATAGTGGAACTTTATTACAGTTCCCGTTCAAAATTTAGAGTGGAACATTATTACAGTTCACATCCAGAATTCAGATCCTAAAAATAGAATACTCAAATTCTTGACATTATATGATTCCGGGGTTTTTTGGTATGAATCCGGTTTTTGTACTAAAGAAAAATATTCATATGTGTAAGAAAATCTAGGTTAGGGTAAATTTCCTTAAAGAAGAAAATTTTCCTTATGGAGGTAAAATATAGATTTGCTTAAGTATTAGGTATTTGTGATTTTCAAAGCAATAAGGAATTGAAAAGTCATAAGGAAAACCATATTGAATCAACAATCTCCCCCTTTTTGAAATCACAAAAATCCTTACGAAAAAGAATATAAGGACTTTGAAAAATTTCATTAGACTTTGAAATTAAAACTTATCTACCTTTGTTCATGGATGAAAGTCAATACAACTAACTCCCCCATAGGAATTGAAACTCTAAGGATTGTATTCTGAATTTTCGGAGTGGAGTTTTCAATATCATGGGAATGAAAAAATTCGTAGTGAGCAACTCCCACTTACTTTAAGGAAAACAACACTTAGAAATTTTTCTTCTTCATTTTAAAATTTTCCTTCTCCTCTTTTTAGTGGTTCTTTTTTCCTTCTACCCCTTAGGAGTAGTTCTTTTTCCTTCTCCCCCTTTCTGATTTTCAAAAAGTATTGAAGGGAATAGAAAGGAAAATATGGTACCTAGAACATTAGTATATAAAAAGATACAGCCAACCAAATTATCATTAGATTTGAGAAAATTTTACAAAGAAAGACAATAACAACAAAAGATCAGAGTGGATTTATTTGTCTTCATCTTCCTTTGGGATCAGCTTCTTCAAAATGGTTTTGAGCTTCTTCAAGTCTGTTTGATCTTCCTCAGATTGCCTCACCAATGCTTTTATCCGTTCTTCTTGGGATTTCAAAGCTTCTTCCTGAGCCTTCATGGACTCTTGCTGCATTTTCAGTAGCTCATCTTGCTTTATCAGTATTTTCTCAATCTCAATCTAGATATTTCTATCGCTTATAAAATTTTGAGCTAGAGATTTAGCCTTATCATTTAGTTCCTTCACTTGTTCACTCTGAGAACTCTACTCAACAATCAGCTCATCTTAAAGATTCTTAATATATTTTTTTCCTATGTGTCAAAAGCATCTTTCAGGTCATTCATGAAAATTATCATACACTGCCAAGTCTTCTTCAACTTTCTTAGACCACAGAGTTATTTTGTTGCAAGACATTCTACGCACATCATAATTGATAAGAAATATTTTATGGTCGGCTTCAATCTTTATACACGTATCCATGACCGTGGGTAAGTAATCCAATTTCTGATTCATACTCTGTTGTAGCATCTGCATCTGGAATCTATAGTTGTAGAAATTGGAATGGTTTCCACCAACGACTTCAGAGATTCAACCACAAAATCATGACCATGAGTTGAGGACTCCGAATTAGATAATTTTCATGGAGATTGTTCTTCTTCAACTTGCACTAGTTTCCTTTTAGAAGAAGCACCAACCTCATTCTTCCTGAAAATATCTTTTGTTGTAGTACCCATCAGGACTTGCTTCCCCTTTTCAGCTTTCTGAATGGGTTGTTCATATAGATACTCTTCCACTCTTTATGATAATTTAACAATCAGGTATTCATTGGGTTTCTCCTTTTCTGCCCCTTCTTCAAGAAAATTATTTTCATAAGATTCTTCCTCATCATACAAAACATTTTTGTTCTTTTTGTCTTGGTCCTCTTCATCCTTCCCACTTTCTTTCATGACTACCTTTTCCGGAGTTGGTAATTTTTCGGATTCATCCTTTTCTTTATTCTATTCTACTTTTTTGATTAATTCATCCATATCATCAGATCCTTCTTCTTGTTCTTATTCTTCTTATTCTTCAACAACTTCTTCTACTTTATCAAATACCTCTTTACCCAGAGACTTTTTTGTAGTGACATAGTTCTTACCTGGAGTCTCTGGTAAAGATGGTTGGACATCAAAATATTCCGGAATAGGAATTTTCTCAGAAGATATTGCAGTATCTCTTAATAGAGATTTCACCACTTCATCTTTAGACAACTTCTTTTTCAACTTCTTTTGTTTTCCTGCTTTTCTAATTCATATGAAAATCTCTCTTTTAAGGCCTTAGCCTCTTTAGGGTCCAATCCAAACTGTGGATCCCCTTTATTCTTCTTCTCCTTGTCTTCCCTCCATTTTTTTCCACTTCATCTGTATATGTTTTCTACTTCTTTAGCTTGGGTGGAGCAGATTGAGTTTCTTTAGATTTCATAGTTTTGTCTTCAACGTCCACTTACTTAATCTTTCTCTTCTTCCTTGCCTTTTTAGATGGATTCGGTGTTTTTGAATCTTTCTGAGCTACCTCATCCTCTTCCACAAATAAAAGATAAAATTCTCTAGATTCACTAGAAAAACTCATCTTCATCCTCTTCAAAGTATCATCACTAACCAGCATAAGCGTACAATTCTGAACGTTTGACTTGAATGCAACTTTAAAAGACTCTAAGCACCGAACTATCTTCTTTGATAGTAAAGAAGGGTACATAATGATTTGGGCTCTCAAGTTCCCTTCTTTTATATTCTTAATCGTAATCAATACATGACTCAACAAATTTATCATTCTTATATTTCCCAGGAAATCTTTGACATAGATGTCACCCTTCTTCAGATTATCCTTGTCACCCCTTCTTGGTATGAGAAAGCCTTGTACCCACAACTGTAGAATCCGATTTTTATGAGTGAGATGAGAAATCTTTGCAGTCATGGTATCTTTGAGTCCAAGACATTTCAGAGCCTTCACCTTGTTGAATCTTCCTTGCTCATCAAGAATCTTAGGTGAGAGAAATTCAGTTTCCCCTTCGTAAGGTAAACCCACCAAGATTGCAGCCTTGGTGTAATATAATTTGTAAGTCTTTCTATAAGACGTGAAAGAAAAAATATCTCTTTCAGCTTCATGCTGGAAGGAAAAAGAATCCTAGAACTCGAAAAGTAAGTCTATATAAACCAGATCCTGTTTCTCTGACTTGTACAAGAAAAAATCTTCCCAGCCATTCAATCTAATATTCTTGGTTATAGGAGAATCAAACTTGTAAAAATATGGATGCACTAACCTTTCCTTGAAGACTAACCACTTTTAGATTGGCTTTGTAGTTGAAATATCTTGAGAGGTATCTTCAACAGACATTCAGAGTGGAGAGTTCTAGAAGATTCGAAACGGCTTCAGAAAGTTCGGAAGGGTCCTTAAGAAGAGACGCAGGGATTCGAGACATGAAATCTTTGAAAACCGATATGGGACAACTCTTAGGGTCCCCTTTATATAGGCGAAGGAGGTGACCATTGGTCTTCCAAAAACCATCTAACGATTGAAAATCCTTTTGATCTGATCTGACGGTGGAGAATATTCACGCAAGGAAAACTTGACTATGGTCTTTAGAGGTTTTAAGAAAAACATTCAGATTTAAGAAAAACTAGAATCCAAATAATTTTAAAACTCATAGGAAAATACCAGCAAGCAAAATATGGATTTGAAAATTTAAGTAAGGGAATAATACATTTCAGATTGGCTAGAAAGAATTATTGCAATTGGTAGTATTCTTCTTGAAAAAAACTCATTATGAAAAATCCTAGTACGAAAGTCTCATTACAAAAATTATCATTGCGAAAATTTTCAGTACGAAAATCTCAATAAGAAAATTTCATTATGACAATTCTCTATACGAAAATCTAATAACAAAAATTCTCAGTACGAAAATGTCATTACGAAAATTATCAGTACAAAAATATCATTATGAAAATTCTCAGTACGAAAATATCATTATGAAAATTCTCAGTACAAAAATCTCATTACGAAAATTCACAGTACAAAAATCTCATTATGAAAATTCCCAGTATGAAAATCTCATTAAAAAAATTCCCATTACGAAAATCTCATTACGAAAATTCCCAGTATGAAAATCTAATTATGAAAATTCCTAGTACGAAAATCTCATTACGAAAATTCCCAGTACGAAAATAACATTACAAAAATTCTCAGTACGAAAATCTCATTATGAAAATTCAGAGTACAAAATGTCCATTCCGAGAATTTCCATTTTGAGAATATCCATTTAAAAAAAATTGTTATGAAAAAATATAGTTACATAAGTTTGAAATGAAAACTACAAAGATATTTTTTTATTAAAATATCATGCAACTGTACTCCCCCTATGAAAAGGAGTTTATTACTGTAAGGAGAATTTTTCGACAAGATGTTAATGAAGAAGGATTACCTCATGGTTATCATTCCTAAATTCTGTTTAATGTATTCAAATCTATCGGAGGGTAATGATTTAGTGAAAATATCAGCAATTTGATCTTCCATTTCAATAAACTGAAGGCTGATATCTCCTTTAAGTGTGTGATTTCTAAGAAAGTGATGCCTAATATCTATATGCTTTTCACGAGAGTGATGTGAATGGTTTTTACTAAGGGAAATGGAACTTGTGTTATCACACAAAATTTGAGTCTTAGTAAAACTCAATCCATAGTTTGTGAGTGTGTGTTGCATCCAAAACACTTGAGCACAAAAACATCCAGCTACTACATATTCAGCTTCAGCAGTGGAGAGTGCTACTGAGTGTTGCTTCATGCATGACCAAGAATCTAATGAATATCCTAAGAAATGACATGTTCTGGATGTACTCTTTATATCCATTATACATCCACCAAAGTCAGTATCTGAAAATCTTTTTAAAACAGAATCATATCCAGAAGTATAAAATAATCCTAGATCCATGGTCCCCTTTAAGTAGCGAAAAATTCTTTTCACTGCCTTTAAGTGAGATTCCTTAGGATTGGATTGGTATCTTGCACATAAACATACTGAAAACATTAAGTCTGGATGACTAGTTGTTAAGTATAGTAGACTTCCTATCATACCTCTAAAAGATGTTTGATCTTCTGGTTTCCTAGCTTCATCAAGCTCTAAAGAGTTTGAGGTACCGATGGGAGTACTTATACTCTTAGTGTTGTCATATCCATACATTTTAAGAAGATCATTAATATAATTATGTTGAGACATATAGGTTCCTTATGGTCATTGAGAAATTTGAAAACCAAGGTAAAATGTTAACTCACCCATCATACTCATTTCAAACTCAGATTTCATTAGACTTAAAAAGGAGTTGGTTAAAGATTGCTGAGTTGAACCAAATATAATGTCATCAACATAAATTTGAACTATCGAGATATTTTTCTTATCATTATTTATAAATGGGTTGGATTTTCATTTCCCTTAACATAGTTATTTTGAAGAAAAAATCTTGTAATTCTATCATACCAATCTCGTGGGACTTTTTTAAGGCCATACAAAGCTTTGGTAAGTCTAAAAACATGATCTGGGTATTTTGTGTCTTGAAAGCCATGAGGTTGTTCAACAAAAACTTGTTGTTGAGCATAACCATCACGAAAACCACATTTCACATCCATTTGAAAATTTTTGAAATTGAAGAATGCTGCAAAGGCAAGTAAGATATGAATATATTCAATTCTAGCTACTGGAGCATAGGTTTCTTCATAGTCTATTCCCTCAAGATGATTATATCCTTTAGTAACTAGTATAGATATATTTCTTACAATGACTCCATTTTCATCACACTTGTTTCTGAAGACCTAATTTACTCCAATAATAGAAGTTTCCTTAAGTCTTTCAACCAAGGTCCGTACTTTATTTCCTTCAAATTCATTCAGTTCTTCTTGCATGGGTTAAATCTAATCATCATCACCTAAAGCTTCATTAGTGATTTTTTGTTCTAATTGGGAAAGGAATGCTATATGTTCTACTTCATTTCTCAAGGAACTTCTAGTCTTTAAAAGATGATTTATATCACCAATGATACTATCACTAGTATGATTCTTAAGGAACACCTGATTTGGGTTTTGTAAAACATGTTCATCAGTATAGGGTAGAAAGTCTTCTTGGGTAAATGTTTCAGAAGTATTTTATTGACTAGTTTCCTTATCAGAAGGATCTTCTAACAAAGGATCATAATAAGTTTTTTAAAACACATCCGAGGACGTAGGTTGAGATAGTTTAAAAACAAAAGAATTAGATTCATCAAAATTTACATGAACTATTTCCTCAACAGTACAAGTGTTTTTACTGAAAAATCTATAAGCCTTAGAATTTGTGGAGTAGCCTAAGAAAATACCCTCATCAGATTTTGGTGTGAATTTGTGAATATTATCTTTAGTATTCATGATGAATACCTTGAAACCAAAAACCTTTAAGTAGGAAATTCTTGTATTTCTACCATTCCATAACTCAAAAGGAGTTTTATTAAGAAATGGTCGAATAAAAACTCGATTTATAGTATAACAAGAAATATTTACCGCTTCAGCCCAGAAATGTCTAGCTATAGAATATTCACTCAACATGGTTCTAGTTTTCTCTTGAATAATTCTATTTCTTCTTTCAACTACACCATTTTGTTGTGGAGTTCTAGGTGTTGAAAAGTTATGAGTAATACCTTTTCTATTACAAAAAGATTCAAAATCAGAATTATGAAATTCTCCTTCATGATTACTATGAATAGTTTTCAATGGAAGTTTTTTCTCATTTTTAACTTGGGCTCTAAAACTTATGAAGTAAGAGAAATATTTAGACTTCTTTTCTAGAAAATAGACCCATGTAAATCTAGTGTAGTCATCAACTAGAATAAACACATAGTATTTGCCTCCAATGCTTCGAGTTTGTGTTGGACCAAAAAGATTCATGTGCACTAACTATAATGCATCAGTTGTTGAGACTTCACCGATTGATTTAAAACTAGATTTATGTTGTTTTCCATATTGAGAAAGATCACAAACTTTGGAAGAATCAAATCTAAGATAAGGTAGATCTTTAACTGGTATCTTCTTAGATAGTTTACATGAGTTTCTAAGGATATAGTGACTTAGTCCTCTATGTTTTAACCAAGAATGATATTCCATTGCACTAAATCAAGGTAAATCTTGACTCTTAAAGTCTTATATATTCATAGTGTAAACATTCTCTTGCCTATTGGAGGAAAGAATAATCTCTTCTTTGGAATTGTGTACTAGGAACTTATCATTTCTAAAATTCACAAGGTAGCATTCATCACATAACTAACTTATGCTAATGAGTTTGTGCTTAATACCCTTAACAAACAAAACATTTGAAATCAATGTTTTACCAAGAAGAAAAATATTACTTATACCAACAATTTCTCCTTGATCATTATAACGACCCATACTTTACATACATTGTTAATACTTCGAAATTGAAGCACACTTATTACAACATATGACAAAACTACAAAGGACCGTATAGGTATAGTGTCTTTAGAAACTGGGAAACATAAACAACTGGTTCATAAATCTTCTACAGTGTCTCCCATTTATTTCATCATATCTAGGGTCCCTTTTAGCATATTCTACTTAATATCCATCTTCCTGACCTGGGGAAAAGAAAATATAAAAGGGTGAGCTCAAATGCTCAGCAAGGGAAAATAAAGGGAATAGAAATCATATCATATCTTTATGAAAATCAAAACCTACAAAAGAGATCATAATATCTTAACATGGAATAAATCATAGAAGAGAAAATGAGATCCCCATAATCATAACATAAAACTTGAAACTTTGTGGCATGCACACATAATCATGGAAAATCATTTCTTGTTAGTCATGACTCATTTCCAAGACTATCTTAGTGGACAAAGTCCCTTTCTGAACCGAGTTCACTCCTCGTTTCAGTCCTGTATCACTGAACCGAAATAACCTTCCGTTCCATCCATGTCTATCTCATGAGATATAAAATCTTTACCCAATGCATTGGAGGGAGATATAGGTCCCACCCATCTTATAATGAATCCTTTCTTATGTGTGCCACATAATCATAAACCATACATCATAGCGTCACCCATGTAATAAAAATGGGATTCTTAAACAACATGACATCATAAAACAATTCATATAAGATAAAGGAATTCATAAAAATATT
Source organism: Viscum album (assembly GCA_963277665.1). NCBI lineage: Eukaryota > Viridiplantae > Streptophyta > Magnoliopsida > Santalales > Viscaceae > Viscum > Viscum album. Next base: position 1,227,590,935 of record OY728159.1, read on the forward strand.
TCCATCACAACATAATCAAATCCATGTAATAATAGGGATAAAAACAGAACCCTTTTATTATATTAGATGGAAAATAATTTTGATAAAATACTTGAACTTCATTCTTGAAGAAAATATCCTTTCTTCTTCAAAAACATTTTTTCCTTTAATAACATGTCATACAACTTTAAAATAAAAGAAGTTGATTAAAAATAAACTTGAAAACTTGTAAAGGAAGTTTCTTGGAAATAATGTTTTAAAAATCCATTCATGTCGTATAAGTTAAAAAAACATTCTTCGTACTTTCGTCGGAAAAGTCAAAAAGTACCTCGTATGACAAAAGATTCCTTTCATAGATATTACTAAAAACTCACCGAAGGGTAAAAATGGATTTAAACAATTGTAGGTGGATGGAAATAATATTACATTTTGATGAAACATGGATGTGGATGATAAAATACACCCCAATAAATACTTACGAATAAACAATCTCGGATAAAAATGAGATTGTGATATTTCCCTTACCTTAGGTCCAATTTGCTTTGTTCGTGTCCGAAGCTCCGGTATAATGGTTTAAATAATGTTATTGACTTATTCCAGAATCATACATATTGATATGATATCATATATGGTCATATTATTAGCTTCTTGTTAGTAATATTTCATTGTTACTTGTTACTCGGGTCTTTATAACTTTTTGTTCTTATGCGTGTTTTGTCGAATAAATTCTTATTATTATCTTTAGGTTATAGATAATTCATTTCCATAATGGTATTAGTGTAGTATATACCATATTCATTCATTCAATTCATTTATATAATCATTATGAAATGAAGATCATGTAGAACGAGTCGCATCACATCGTGGAGACGGTATTCCGTACGTACGCACGAGTGATGATATCGTTCCTATGATCGTGGAATTGTATTGGAGTATATATATATATTATTTCAGTATCAATATTACTTCATAATAATCATATATAGTTACTCATTACACCATTATACCCATCCTTGTAAGGTGATGGTGGAAAATAGATTACACCACGGCGTGGAGACGGTATTCCGTACGTACGCACGCACGGTGATTTCATTTTTCCGTAGGATGGATAGAAGGTGAATTAGGGTTGTTTCATATTTATAATAACTTATCAGTATGTAAGTAATACTGATGTTATTACTTTGTCATGAAACAACTAAAGAAGAAGAAGTTGAAGACGAAAGAAATTAAAAAGATCGGTAATGGATATTACCTCTTCTTTGGAACGCCTCTTTGAATCCTCCACCTAAGGAACTAAGATTGGTCTTTGGAGAAGACCAGGACCTCTAGGATTATTCTAGGGAAGTGGAGAGGTGAAAATGTCAGGGGTTGGCCGAGCTTGAGTGCTCAAATTGGTGTGAGGAGGAGGGGGAGGAGGTGCCCTTTTATAAGGGAGGAGAGGGGCACCTTAGGAATATCTCAAAATATTATTTTATATTAAAGTCAAAATCGGTTTATAATGGTTCCAAAGGGTCTTATTTCGAAGATAAAGTGGGGAAGGGTCGAATTCCTATCAACAAATAGGATTTAGACAAGTTTAGGGTATTATTTTAACCTTATCAATTAGATTTAACTCTAAGTTAATTAATTTAACTTTTACCGTGTCTTTTTGTTTTCTTTCACTATATGGTTAATACACTTACTATAACATGCCAAAAGAACCCCAAATTGTTTATTATTAATATATATATCCTTATCTAAGTCATTTTGCCGAACCTTAGATTTTTAGGAATAAAATAACAATTAATAATATAATATTTGATTTAAAAACTATTTTGTGTCAATTTTGACACTATTTGATATATGATTTTTGTGAAAGTCATAACAGAATTATATGTTCGAACCAAGTTGATTAAATCAACATTAATATATCATAGTAACCTAGAAAATTAGTGGAATTCATAAAAAGTCTTAAATTACACTTATTTTTGTATTTATATTATCAATTTTGTCAATATTTCATTAATAAGATAATTACTGCATCATCATTGTGTCATAAATAAATTAAATTATTTAATGTCTAAAAATTACAAATAAAATACCATTATGTAGGAAATCTTTTTAGATTTCTAATGAATATTTATAGTCGAATTTATCTTATGTATAACCCCATATTAAAAATTATTTACTTATTAAACGTTGATTTTAACTATTTTAACCCTTCTTTAAATAAATTAATAATAAATGTCCTAATCTAATCCAAGTGGGCCTAAATGGTCATATTTTATTCATAAGGTTGTTTTTGGTCGAATTACACTTATCCAATAGAATTAGGACATGTGTTAGGGTAATAGTAATATCATATTTACCCTTAGTTACCCTATTTACTATTAACTGCGGTAAAAATAGTAAAAAGTTACTATTCGCCAAAAATTTATTTTTATCTCATTGAACCACATTTTACTTACTGATATCAACCGTGTCTGTCGGATTTTTGAAATTCCATTCACAGAAGCAGTAAAATTAAGTTTTATGCAAAATTCAGTTTTTAACCTACCACTTAGTGGTTTCACTATTCATCAAAAATTGAAAGTTTTCAGAAAAATACCAAAATTTCACCCTAGGCTAATTTCGATATTCTGAGTCAAAAAATGAAGCCCATTTTGAAAAATAAAATTTATAAAATTTCAAAAAGTGGTTATTACTATTCATAACGGCTAGTTTTAATAGCATATTGTTTTTTAGTGAAACTCGGTATTGCGTACGACACAAGCTATCGAGGAAGGTCGCGATTGCGTGTAAAGAAAGCCAAGCAAGTGTTGTGTAGAAAAAGATTCCTTTGATGATTTATATAACATAAAAGTCTCGGGTGTTACATTCTACCCCCCTTAAAAAGAATTTCGTCCTCGAAATTCATCACTTTGTAACAAACAGATGAGGATAATTCTCCCTCATCATATCCTCAAGCTCCCATGTAGATTCTTCAAGTTGGTGGTTCCTCCATAAAACCTTCACCAATCGAGTGGTCTTGTTTCGTAGGACTTTTTTGCTATGATCCAGAATCTCTATCGGCTGTTCTTCATAAGAAAGATCTTGCTCCAGCGGTACAACTTCTGAGCTGAGTACATGTGAAGGATCTGGTATGTACTTTCTTAGGAGAGATACATAGAACACATCGTGAACTTGAAAGAGATTCGGTGGAAGCGCCAATCGGTAAGCTACCTTCCCAATACGATCCAGTATTTCGAAAGGACCGATATATCTAGGGCTCAACTTCCCCTTCTTTCCAAATCTCATAACCCTCTTCCAGGGAGATATTCGTAAGAACACTTTGTCACCCACTTCAAACTCTAGGTCTTTTCTTCGGTTGTCGGCATAACTTTTCTGTCGACTCTGAGCTGCTCTTATGTGTTGTTGAATAGATCTGACCTTTTCTGCCATTTCATCAACGAGATCAGGTCCTAATAGCTTTCTTTCCCCAAATTCATCCCAGCAAGTTGGAGTCCTGCATTTCTTTCCATAGAGAGCTTCATAAGGAGCCATCTGAATACTGGAGTGAAAGCTATTATTATAAGAAAATTCTACCAAAGGTAGGTGTTGATCCCAACCTCCTTTGAAATCCATAGAGCAAGCTCTCAACATATCTTCTAGGGTTTGAATTGTTCTCTCAGACTGACCATATGTCTGGGGATGATAAGCAGTGCTGAAACTCAACTCTGTATCCAGAGTATGCTGAAGACTTCGCCAGAACTTCGAGGTAAATCTCGGATCCCGATCAGATATAATAGAAAGTGGTACTCCATGAAATCTTACCACTTCCTTTACATATATCCTGGCAAGCTGATCTAGAGAGAAATCCTCTCTAATAGGAATGAAGTGTGCAGACTTTGTAAGACGATCAACTATGACCCAGATAGCATTATTGCTTTTGGATGTTTTAGGAAGTCCTGTGACAAAGTCCATAGTGATGTTTTCCCATTTCCATTCGGGTATGGGTAATGGTTGTAACATCCCCTTAGACTTTTGTCTCTCAGCTTTAACTTGTTGACAAACCAAGCATCGAGAGACATATTCAGCAACATCTCTTTTCATGCCATCCCACCAGAAGTACTCTTTAGGGTCCCTATACATCTTTGTGCTTCTAGGATGAATAGAGAATGAAAAACTATGAGCCTCATCCAGCAGCTCCTTCTTTAATTCGGGGATGGGAGGAACACAAACCCGATTCCTGAACTTTATTATCCCATCACAATCAAGGTTGAATTCAGGAACATTTCTCACCTTCTTTTTTAACTCGACATCTTCTTTCTGTGCCTCTTTAATCTTCACATGTATAGATGGTTGAACATTCATTTGAGAAAGATAATATTTTTCCCCTTCCATTATAATTCCAAGATCCATCCTTTGTAAATCCATAAATATTGGATCTTTTGTGATCCTCATCATGGATAAACTAGCATGGTCTTGTCGACTTAATGCATCTGCCACCTTGTTTGCTTTCCCAGGGTGGTAATGGATTGAGCAGTCATAATCCTTAATCAGCTCCAACCATCTTCTTTGGCGCATATTCAGCTCCTTTTGTGTGAAAATATACTTTAGACTTTTATGATCATGTATAAATATCACACCTTTCACCATAAAGGTAATGCCTCCAAATCTTTAATGAAAAGATTACCGCAGCCAACTCCAAATCATGTGTTGGGTAATTTTGCTCATGGATTTTCAACTGTCGTGAGGCATAAGCTATCACCATATCATTTTGCATAAGAACACACCCCAATCCCTTCTTGGATGCATCACTGTACATCACAAACCTTTCTCCACTACAAGGCAGTGTGAGCATAGGTGCACTGGATAACCTTCTTTTCAACTCCTTGAAATTCTCTTCACATTCCTCTGTCCAGACAAACTTAACTCCTTTCCGAGTCAACTTGGTGAGTGGATTAGATAATCGTGAAAAATCATTTACAAAACGTCGATAATATCCTGCCAAACCAAGAAAACTTCGGATCTCATTTACTGTTGTTGGTCTTGACCATCTTTCGATAACCTCTATTTTTGCTGGATCCATAGATATCCCCTCTTTTGAGATTATATGACCCAAAAATGCAACTTTTTGAAGCCAAAATTCACACTTGGTAAATTTGGCATAAAGCTTCTCCTTTCTCAGGGTCTTCAATATAATTCTCAAGTGATCTTCATGCTCTTCCTTGCTCTTTGAATAGACAAGAATATCGTCTATAAAGACTACCACAAATTGATCAAGATAGTCTCTAAAGACTCTATTCATTAGATCCATGAAGATAGCAGGGGCATTAGTAAGACCAAATGGCATCACTATAAATTCATAGTGTCCATACCTTGTACGGAAAGCCGTCTTTGGTATATCCTCCCTTTTGACCCTTAATTGATGATACCCTGAACGAAGATCAATCTTGGAAAAGTATTGAGCTCCGCGTAGTTGGTCAAATAAGTCATCAATGCGTGGGAGAGGATATTTTTTCTTGATAGTGATCTTGTTAAGTTCTCAATAATCAATGCAAAGTCTCATTGATCCATCTTTCTTCTTAACAAATAGAACAGGTGCTCCCCAAGGTGACGCACTAGGGAGTATGAATCCCTTATCAAGATTCTCTTGGAGTTGCTTCTTCAATTCCTGTAACTCAATTGGGGCCATTCTATAAGGTGTCTTTGAAATAGGCAAAGCACCCGGTACGAGTTCTATTGAAAACTCAACTTCACGATTTGGTGGAAGACCCGGAAATTCCTCCGGAAAGACATCATCAAACTTCCGTACAATGGGCATATTCTTAATCGTGAGTTTCTCACCAACCATTTGAGATAAATAACCTTCATTTAGTGGAATCAATACCCATAAGATGGAAGAAATTTCCACTGGAAGGTTATGTTCATCCTTGCATTGATAGACGATCGTAGATTGATCTGGAATATGAAATGTGACTTCCCTTCTTTGGCAATCGATATGAGCTCCATGTAGAGAAAGCCAATCCATGCCATGAATCACATCAAATTCCACTAAAGGAAGGATCACAAGATTTGCAGGAAGCACTTTCCCACAAACTTCGATCGGAGAAGAATTATAAACTTTTGATGAGATTGATGTGCCATTAGGTGTTGTCACAGCTAACTCAACATCTAATTGTTGAGGTAATACAGTGATACCCTTAGAAAATTTTTCAGAAATAAAAGAGTGGGTGGATCCAGAATCAAATAAAACATTTGCTACTTTAGAGTGGATGGTAAGTGTACCTTTCACCACATCGTTATCGTACTCCACATCACTGATAGAAATTTCATGTGACTTTCCTTTGTCTTTAGCCTTAAGAGTTTGTTGACGTCGACCATCATCATCAACCCTTGGATTAGGGCATTGATTGGCATAATACCCCATCTCCTTGCACTTGAAACATTGAAGTGTAGTAGGTTCATTCTGTGTATCCCTTCCTTTGATTGCGTCATTAGACATCTTCTTCCCATTATTACGGCATTCAAATGCCCGATGACCTTCTTTTCCACATTTAAAACATTTACTTGTCCCTTTAAGACAACTCCCTCCATGTTTCTTTCCACACTTTGAGCATAAGGAAAAGCTCATCTTCTTTTCTGTGTGCTCTTTAGATTCTTCTTTGAATTCCATCTTCCTCTTCTTATCAAACCCATGTGACTGATGGGTTACTCCAATCTCCATCTCGACTTTGAGAGCACATCGAACGATTTCCTCGTAGCTATTGAAGTATCTTATGGCTAACGCCCTTTGAAGACTTGGTTTTAAGCCACTAAAGAATCGATCGATCTTACTCTCAGGTTGGATAATAATACCAGAAGCGTACCTCGAAAGTCTTGTAAAATTTGCTTCATAGGTACTAACAGATTCATCATCCCTTTGCTTTAGTTCAAGAAACTCTTTCTCCATCTTTGTTCGGAGAATACGAGGGAAGTACTTATTGAAAAATAAGTTCTTGAACTCGTCCCATTCCATAGACTCAATTTCATCCCTTTGCCTCGTATTCTTAACAATATTCCACCATTGATCAGCATCTCCTTCCAAACGATACACTGCTAGGATGACTTTATCATGCTCAGAACATTGAAGAACTGAAAATATCTTTTCAGTAGTACTAATCCATTGTTCAGCAACTAATGGATCAGTAGACCCGCTGAAAGAAGGTGGACGCTGCCTCATGAAGGATTCAACAGAATGTTGCTCCCTCCTTTGCTCGTTTGGAAATCCTGCATGATTCATAGCTTGAGAAAGTTGTGTGAGCATGGCTACAAGATTTTGCATTCCAGCTCCCATATCGTTTGTTTGCTCAGGGGGACAATCATTGCATTGCCCATCGCATTCCGCATTAACACGGTTCCTTCGGGTTCCAGCCATTGACTAAAACCAAGAAGAATAGTGTGAGAGACACTAATTATAATAGGAAACCACATAATTCAAGAATAAAATTTTCATGCTTAAGGTCTTATCCTAGGTTATTCAAGGCCATTTCTAAAACACTAAGATTGTGTTCTATGCTTAGACTTATCCTTAGGGTTCTTACTAAGGCTTTCACATCCTAGTTTCCAAAGGTTGACTATACCTTTCCTCTGATACCAACTATAACGACCCATACATTACATACATTGTTAATACTTCGAAATTGAAGCACACTTATTACAACATATGACAAAACCACAAAGGACCGTATAGGTATAGTGTCTTTAGAAACTGGGAAACATAAACAAACTGGTTCATAAATCTTCTACAGTGTCTCCCATTTATTTCATCATATCTATGGTCCCTTTTAGCATATTCTACTTAATATCCATCTTCCTGACCTGGGGAAAAGAAAACATAAAAGGGTGAGCTCAAATGCTCAGCAAGGGAAAATAAAGGAAATAGAAATCATATCATATCTTTATGAAAATCAAAACCTGCAAAAGAGATCATAATATCTTAACATGGAATAAATCATAGAAGTGAAAATGAGATCCCCATAATCATAACATAAAACTTGAAACTTTGTGGCATGCACACATAATCATGGAAAATCATTTCTTGTTAGTCATGACTCATTTCCAAGACTATCTTAGTGGACAAAGTCCCTTTCTGAACCGAGTTCACTCCTCGTTTCAGTCCTGTATCACTGAACCGAAATAACCTTCCGTTCCAGCCATGTCTATCTCATGAGATATAAAATCTTTACCCAATGCATTGGAGGGAGATATAGGTCCCACCCATCTTATAATGAATCCTTTCTTATGTGTGCCACATAATCATAAACCATACATCATAGCGTAACCCATGTAATAAAAATGGGATTCTTAAACAACATGACATCATAAAACAATTCATATAAGATAAAAGAATTCATAAAAATATTTCCATCACAACATAATCAAATCCATGTAATAATAGGGATAAAAACAGAACCCTTTTATTATCTTAGATGGAAAATAATTTTGATAAAATACTTGAACTTCATTCTTGAGGAAAATATCCTTTCTTCTTCAAAAACATTTTTTCCTTTAATAACATGTCATACAACATTAAAATAAAAGAAGTTGATTAAAAATAAACTTGAAAACTTTTAAAGGAAGTTTCTTGGAAATAATGTTTTAAAAATCCATTCATGCCGTATAAGTTAAAAAAACATTCTTCGTACTTTCGTCGGAAAAGTCAAAAAGTACCTCGTATGACAAAATATTCCTTTCATAGATATTACTAAAAACTCACCGAAGGGTTAAAATGGATTTAAACAATTGTAGGTGGATGGAAATAATATTACATTTTGATGAAACATGGATGTGGATGATAAAATACACCCCAATAAATACTTACGAATAAACAATCTCGGATAAAAATGAGATTGTGATATTTCCCTTACCTTAGGTCCGATTTGCTTTGTTCATGTCCGAAGCTCCTGTATAATGGTTTAAATAATGTTATTGACTTATTCCAGAATCATACATATTGATATGATATCATATATGGTCATATTATTAGCATCTTGTTAGTAATATTTCATTGTTACTTGTTACTCGGGTCTTTATAACTTTTTGTTCTTATGCGTGTTTTGTCGAATAAATTGTTATTCTTATCTTTAGGTTATAGATAATTCATTTCCAGAATGGTATTAGTGTAGTATATACCATATTCATTCATTCAATTCATTTATATAATCATTATGAAATGAAGATCATGTAGAACGAGTCGCATCAAATCGTGGAGACGGTATTCCGTACGTACGCACGAGTGATGATATCGTTCCTATGATCGTGGAATTGTATTGGAGTATATATATATATTATTTCAGTATCAATATTACTTCATAATAATCATATATAGTTACTCATTACACCATTATACCCATCCTTGTAAGGTGATGGTGGAAAATAGATTACACCACGGCGTGGAGACGGTATTCCGTACGTACGCACGCGCAGTGATTTCATTTTTCCGTAGGATGGATAGAAGGTGAATTAGGGTTGTTTCATATTTATAATAACATATCAGTATGTAAGTAATACTGATGTTATTACTTTTTCATGAAACAACTAAATAAGAAGAAGTTGAAGACGAAAGAAATTAAAAAGATCGGTAATGGATATTACCTCTTCTTTGGAACGCCTCTTTGAATCCTCCACCTAAGGAAATAAGATTGGTCTTTGGAGAAGACCAGGACCTCTAGGATTATTCTAGGGAAGTGGAGAGGTGAAAATGGCAGGGGTTGGCCGAGCTTGAGTGCTCAAATTGGTGTGAGGAGGAGGGGGAGGAGGTGCCCTTTTATAAGGGAGGAGAGGGGCACCTTAGGAATATCTCAAACTATTATTTTATATTAAAGTCAAAATCGGTTTATAATGGTTCCAAAGGGTCTTATTTTGAAGATAAAGTGGGGAAGGGTCGAAATCCTATCAACAAATAGGATTTAGACAAGTTTAGGGTATTATTTTAACCTTATCAATTAGATTTAACTCTAAGTTAGTTAATTTAACTTTTACCGTGTCTTTTTGTTTTCTTTCACTATATGGTTAATACACTTACTATAACATGCCAAAAGAACCCCAAATTGTTTATTATTAATATATATATCCTTATCTAAGTCATTTGGCCGAACCTTAGATTTTTAGGAATAAAATAACAATTAATAATATAATATTTGATTTAAAAACTATTTTGTGTCAATTTTGACACTATTTGATATATGATTTTTGTGAAAGTCATAACAGAATTATATGTTCGAACAAAGTTGATTAAATCATCATTAATATATCATAGTAACCTAGAAAATTAGTGGAATTCATAAAAAGTCTTAAATTACATTTATTTTGGTATTTATATTATCAATTTTGTCAATATTTCATTAATAAGATAATTACTGCATCATCATTGTGTCATAAATAAATTAAATTATTTAATGTCTAAAAATTACAAATAAAATACCATTATGTAGGAAATCATTTTAGCTTTCTAATTAATATTTATAGTCGAATTTATCTTATGTATAACCCCATATTAAAAATTATTTACTTATTAAACTTTGATTTTAACTATTTTAACCCTTCTTTAAATAAATTAATAATAAATGTCCTAATCTAATCCAAGTGGGCCTAAATGGTCATATGTTATTCATAAGGTTGATTTTGGTCGAATTACACTTATCCAATAGAATTAGGACATGTGTTAGGGTAATAGTAATATCATATTTACCCTTAGTTACCCTATTTACTATTAACTGCGGTAAAAATAGTAAAAAGTTACTATTCACCAAAAATTTATTTTTATCTCATTGAACCACATTTTACATACTGATATCAACCGTGTCTGTCGGATTTTTGAAATTCCATTCACAGAAGCAGTAAAATTAAGTTTTATGCAAAATTCAGTTTTTAACCTACCACTTAGTGGTTTCACTATTCATCAAAAATTGAAAGTTTTCAGAAAAATACCAAAATTTCACCCTAGGCTAATTTCGATATTCTGAGTCCAAAAATGAAGTCCATTTTGAAAAATAAAATTTATAAAATTTCAAAAAGTGGTTATTACTATTCATAACGGCTAGTTTTAATAGCATATTGTTGTTTAGTGAAACTCGGTATTGCGTACGACGCAAGCTATCGAGGAAGGTCGCGATTGCGTGTAAAGAAAGCCAAGCAAGTGTTGTGTAGAAAAAGATTCCTTTGATGATTTATATAACATAAAAGTCTCGGGTGTTACAATCATTCTCTCCGAAAGTTACTTTTCCTCCTTTCATCTTGATAATATTTTTGAAACATCTATTGTTACCAGTCATATGCCGGGAACATCCACTATCCATGTACCAAGTATTGTTGTTGGTACTAAATTTATCTTCCTGAAAATAAGAATAGAGTTAGACTTTGTAAATCCAAACTTGTTCGGATCTGAGATTTCCAGATAACAAAATTTTGGGTACCCACATAGTCTTAGAAAAGTAAGATTTATGAAAACCTAGAGATTGGGTTTTGTTTAAGGAGAAATTATTTTCCAACAGTCTACCACATTGACACTTGGTACAAAATGGTGCACTTTGTGGAACAAAATATTTTCTACTAAAAGTTGGTTTTTCATGGGTATAACCAAATCCAGATTTGTTTCTTAAAGGTCATATTTGTGAAAACATTTTATCAAAATTTTCTTTACCATGGGTAAAGTTTGACAAACACTTATTTAAGAGAAAAATTTCAGACTTGAGTTTTATAACCATGTTTTTATCTATAAAACTGTTAGATTTAGAACTAGAGCTAGGCTCGAAAACATTTTTCTTAAAAATTACTTTTTCTAGCTCTTTAGAAAGATTGTTCTTCTCAGAACTTACTTCTGCAAGAATTTTTGAAATACTCATAAAATCAGAATTTTTCCTATCAAGACCTTTATAAAGATCTGATATTTCTTTTGTAATAATAGTATTCCGAGATATTTCCTTATCATGTTTTTATTGAGTTTATAATTCTCAATCTCAAGAAGTTCAGAAAACCTAGAAACTTCTTCATAGGTAGGTGAAGTATTTTCTTCATCAAAAGAGGATTCTTCATCAGAAGAGTTATAATACTTAATATCATTAGAATTTAAAGAAACATTTGTCAATGATTCAGCATTGTGTAACTTATCCATGAAACAATGATTGTTAATAGGTAATCTGGCTATAAGACCAAGATTATTCTGTCCTGAAGATTCATAATCAGAAGATTCATCTGAAGAGTCACCACCACTAGCACTCTAGGTGTCCTTAGCTTTCGGAACATTCTTATCTTTGGCTTTGTAATACTTCTTCATGTTCCTTTCATAATGCCTCTCTTTTATTTCTTTCTTTTTGAGCAGAGGAAAATCCGGTCTAATATGTCCATCTCTCTTGCATTCATAAAAAGTAACTTCTCTATCTTTCCTATCATTCCTTTCCAATTTCTTATACTTGTATTGGAAATTTCTCTAGCCAGATATCTTGTTCATCCATCGAGCAAGATATGCTAACTCATTCTTTGAGACTTCACTCTCACTAGATTCTGATTGAATAACCACCTTCTTATACTTGGATCTGGTTACTCTCTCAGTAGTATTAGCTTTCATATGATTTGATGATGTAGCAAAAAAACAATACCATTCCCATTCTTCTTTTTGATGATGTCAGCATCCCTCTTCATTCTTGTTTCATGTTGGAGAAGAGTTCCAAATAGTTCAACTAATGAAATTTGAGTGACCTTCTTATTCTCATCAATATATATTCTCTTTGATTCCCACTCATTGGGAATAATATCAATAATCTTATTCACAAGAGCTTCATCATCCAGACCTTTCTCTCCCATAGATTGTATGCTATTCACAATTGTCATAAACCTCTGTTGAACTTTACAAATGGGTTTTCCATATGGAAAGTTGAAACCATGATACTCAGCTCTCAACATAGCTCTTCTTGTCTCTATCACTTTAGATGTACCAAAATGTGTAACATCAAGTTCCTCCCATATTCAGTTAGCTGTTTCACTTGAAGAAATTTGTCTATATATGTTCCTAGTCATTGAACATAGTAGAGTATTCCGTACCTTATAGTTTAATTGATAATCATGCTTCTCATGATTTGTGAAATCATTCCCTTCCTTATCAGAAATTTTATAACCTATAGTAAGCATAACAATGTTTTCAACTCCAGTGTTGATAAAGAAAGTATTCATACAATCTCTCCAATACTCATAATCATTTCCATCAAAAATTGTTGGTTTTTTAGGATTTAGGTTTGCAATGGAACCAACACTCAAACCTTCCATCTTAAAGAATGTCTTTCTACATAAAAACTTGTTAATAACAAATGTTCGGATTCAAGGAAAATTTTCCTAAGCATGGAAAATATAGAAGATGGAAAAAACTGAGCAAGGAAAACTTATATGTGAGTATAAGTATTTCAGAGACCTCCTTTGATACCAATTGTAGAATCAAAATAGTGATGTAGATACTCAATATACAAGAGGGGGGGTGAATTGTATGCTTTAAAAATTTCCTTAGACAAGGAAAGATCTAATTTTAACAAAGTTAAACTAAGAAAATTCAAAACACCTCTAACACCAATGTAATATTGGGACAAAGTATGAAGTTAAAAACTTCTAATTCTATGCACTTGCTTAAATCTGGAAAGTGATTCCGAAAACTGGTTTCGGGAATATGGACCCAAAAATTGAAACTTCACCAAAGTTTACAATATGAGATTCTACCTTAAAGCATATAGAATATAAATGAATCAGAGTACAAGTGTAAGGAAATATAAAAAGATTATACTTTCCTTACAATATGAAATACAGTTGAAAACAAGTAGTAAAACTACAAGTAACAAGATATAAGTCTTTTGAACCAAAGAGAAGGGTATCCAACAACCTTAGATAAAGGTCCCTTGATTTATACTTTCAAACAAGTCTGTCTTACCCACACCAGGGTAAGCCCTTGATACGATGATCAGTGTCTCTGTCTTGCTATACCCGCAAGCCCTCAACTTCAAGGTAGTTGGAACCTCTGTCTTCCTCGACAAGAAAGCCCTCGATTTCAAGGTATTCATCACCTCTGTCTTACTATCCCCGGAATCCCTCGAATGTAATCACCAACATTTGGAGTCGCACGAAGAAATCTGAATGAGAGGTTCAGTATGCATAATGCATGAAAAGATTCTCTCTCTAGAAATCACCTTAACAGCTTGTGGTCTCTAGAGTGATCAACTCATTATTGAGCTCTTTCAAATGAGTTCATATTTACAGGATTGGTTAGAGTGGTCGTCTCCCTCCTTTGACGGTCATATTTTCCATTAATTTCAGAGGGACCTATACACATGTCACTAAACAAACGGTTAATTAGAAACAGAATGGACGACATCGTTTTATAAAAAAACATGTGTAACTGAAAGCATGACATCGTTTTACAATGAAACAAGTATATGTATAAGTAAAACTAGAATTTGGAGTGTAATAAAATTAATGTTTTGAGTCTAACCAAAATGGAATTCGTAGTCTATGTAAAAAAATGTTCGGATTTTGTTTTATAGGAATTAGGAACATGAAATCTGTAGAAGTTCAGAGTCTGAATTTATAAGAAAATTCTGAGCCTGGTTTCACTAGATTTCAGAATCTGAATTTACAGAGATTGAAGTCGAACTAGTAAAAGTTTGGAGTCGAACTTCATAAGATATCGGAGTCGAACTCATGAAATTTCAGAGTCGAACTTCATAAGAGTTCGGAGTCGAACTCATGAATGTTCGGAGTAAAACTTCATAAGAGTTCAGAGTCGAACTCAAGAAAGTTCATATCCAGAATTCGGAGAGGAACTTCATTAGAGTTCACATCCAGAATTTAGAGTGGAACTTTATTACAGTTCACATTCAGAATTCGGAGTGGAATTTTATTACAGTTCACATCCAGAATTCAGATCCTAAAAAAGAATACTCTAATTCTTGAAATTATATGATTACTGGGTTTTTGGGTATTAATCCGATTTTTTTTGCTTAAGAAAAATATTGATATGTATAATAAAATCTAGGTTAGGGTAAATTTCATTTCAGAATAAAATTTTCCTTATGGAGGTAAAATATAGATTTTCTTAAGTATAAGGTGTTTGTGATTTTCAAAACAATAATGAATGGAATAGTCATAAGGAAAACCTTATTGACTCAACACCATTATGTGTAATAAAAATTTTATGAATATGAAATGTTTTATTCAAAAGACAGTGTTTGGAAAAGATTATTGGGGTGGAAGTGGGTCACCCTATGAGATAAGGGTAATATTTCCACATAAAAATGCACAATTAATATTGGTAAACTATAATTTAACAAAATATTATCTGACCTTATAATTATTATTTATTTTTTCCACATTCATGTGTATGATTATTTATATTATTTAAATATTTTTTAAGTAATTACATGTGTTTCTTATCCCATTATTATAAAAGGGAACCTCCACCCCACCTTTAGTCTTAGTTTTTATCCCTCTATAGTGTATAATGTCATACAAGAAGACCCTGTATTTTAATCTATTCAACACATATCTTTTGAAATTATTTAAGGAAAAATCATTCCATTCTTATGATAAAAGACAATGGAAGAGTCTCAAAGAATATGTATTATTCAAAACTGAGATATTTAAATTTTATATCAACACATAACTCTTGAGAATATATTGTATACATATAAATATGATTTCTAAAGTATCATATATATATTTATATGATATTATAATGATTAAAAAAGTTCTCAAATATTTTCATTAAAATTTGATATAAAAGATTAACTTGTCTGTACAAAATGGCTATCTCAACCAACTATCAATATGATACATTTTTATTCAATTAATCAGGTTGATGGATAAAATGATAGGTTTTAATAAAAATATATCAAATTTATTATATTATTTGGTTAATTTAATGAAAACAATATAATTTAAATTTCTTATTTTAATTAGACAATGAAAATGATGTCATTGCATTTATACGAAGTAGAATATCTATGAATGATGTTATAATTTTTTCAGTCTATAACTTTATTGGATTGTAATAAATATGTATAAAAATGTTTTCAATGATATTTATATAATTATTATGATTAAATAGATAATGTTACAATGATTAGTGTAAAAACTCTAGAGATGCATAACTGAAATAGTAACAAGGCTATTAACTCCCCAAAAAACAATTGTAATAATGAATTTTTAATAAATTAGTTTTAAAATGATATAAATAGATGATATATTATATAATAAGAATTTATATTTTTATATAATATAAATTTAGGTAATTTTATTTTATAGTTACATATTCGATTCAATGAAATTTTCTTACATCATATATTGGAAAATGTTAGATTTTAAATAAAATAAATTAAGGATATAAGGCTATATTCCTAAATAAATAATATAGTGAACATTTAATGTCATTATAAATCTATAATAACATTATTTTATTTTACATAATACTCAGTTGGGATATGATTTTACAATATCTTACTTATTCATTATATAGATTATTTAATATTATCGTAATGAAATACTAAAGAAACCAAGTTTCTTTTTCATGGGAAACGAAATAACAATATCATAAATGTTTTCAAGATATTCTTGAATACATATGAACAGGTTATGAATATATAATGGGTGGTCATGTTATATCCATCAACTATATTTTCCAAATAGTAATGATATATTTAAATAATGGCTGTAGAAGTGGTTTTCATAATCTGAAATGATGTTTTACATATAGTTAATCTAATCCAAATAGGGGTAAAGACGTTGTTATTCCAATCCCAAATATGGTACATTGACGGTTCAGGTATATGGTAACCTATTTGATAAAGAGTATTGAATCACTAGGGACCAAGAGACAGCCTCCAGGAAATATTCACGAAACACTAAAATTGATGCTCGTGCATTGGTGAATGTCGTTGTCGATCGTTCAGTCGAGTAGAAGGAATCATTTAGATACCCGAGCATTGATCCTTTTATTGAACTGAAAATGTTCCAACATCTGGGACACTTGGAAATAAAATTCTCTTTTATGAGGAACTCATCGTCTCATTGGATTTCGATTCAAGCATATTTGTATGTTTCTCAAGTCTAGGCCCCCATTGAACTACATAATAAAAAAAACTCGAGGCTATTAGGTTCGTTATTTTTCATATTTTCTTGATAAATCCTCAAATGTTTTCTTTAGATTCTCCTCTAAATATGAATATTATTATTTCTAGATTCATAATTCAAGGATGATTGGGGGATGTCCCATGAAAGTTATTAAATGCACAACAATCTTTGATGCTAGCTTTGAACCACCATTTTATCCCAATATGGATAGGTTTTATTGGCCTTCTGCTTCACCTGTTCAGAAGGACATCCCTATTTTCAAATACCAGCTAAACTATCTTGTCACTAAAAATGGAATATGCTAGAAAAACTCATACAATACCTTATATTTCAAGGGTTTTTAATGAAATTGACATATCTCCATCTCTTCTATCGGTGGTATGGATACAAAATGGTTATTCAACCTTTTATCAAGAGGTAACTTATTATTATATTCAAGAATGCTGTAACAAATGTCACATGATTATCCATTCCATTAAATATTTTAAGCATGAGTTAAAAAAATCACATCCCATAACCTGTAACAAGTAAATTTGGATTGAAAAGTCGGAGAAGAATTTTATCCCTAGAGAATTTAAGGATCATGATGACATGACATAGGTAAATCCTATGGCCCCTGCTATATCTGTTGACCCAAAACCACCCCAAGAGACTGTGTTGATGGATAACACCCACCCAAAACCTGAATCGGTGGATTATGTCACTCATAGGAGGACCACATGCAACAGGGATATGACAAACCATTATATATATTGTCATCCTCTATGTCCAATTATTGATTCTTTTTATGGAGTTATTAATGGTGTTAATAATGCACAGCTAAATTTTTTTGCCTCATAATGTTCACCAAATATTTAGATTAAAAAATATGAAACACACTCTGATTCAAGTGAATCTAATCAATATTCACTTGATAAAGTTTTCCAAATTGGGGAAGACTACATGTACTTGACTGCTAAATAACGGAAGAAGTTGATGGTTGGATCAGATTGATTTATTTTTCCACCCCCTAAGAATACCTGTAAATGTATAGACTATTATAATTTGGAGAGAACTATTGTCACTAGACCCTCGAGGATTAAATTAAAAAAGTTGTGATCCCTCATCATCATGGATTTGGTTGGGATCCTTCCTCACTATCAGATTAAGAGGATTCCACCTCGTCTTCATATTTAGTGGTGTTAGAGGAGTTGGAGGTTTACATTAAGATCAAAAATAACATCCATTTTAATAAAGAGGCTTGTAAGGAATACTTTTACACTAGTATCGAATAAAAAGAGAGGTCGTCCTTTAAAAAGTATCTAAACAAGTATATAACTAACGATTAATAATTATGTATACGAGAGAAGATGTTTGATATGGTGTATTTTTAAATTTAAAGAGATCTTGAAATTAATTTTCTACACCACCTTTGGGAATATATGGGTTTTATCCATATATTGATGTTTCTTAATGACTTACAAATGGTGAATGTAGTTTTTAATGAAATTTGGGAAATTTTTTTTCATGAAGCTAGTGATGGATGATGATGAACACAACCAAATCCTTGTGCATGGCCTTTTATAAGGAATAACGTATGATGAAAAATATTATTCCTTTCTTATATTGTTTATGGGTTTTCTAGAGAGTTACACTTCTTGATCGAGCTTCGATAACTTTTACCTGTTTATGTGAGGGAGAAGTGTTTTTTCACATGATGAGGGAACAAACTAGTTTATAAAGGCTATAGGTTTTATGTTTTATACAACAATAACTAAATTATTTTTGGGTTAAATTGTGTAGCCTTTGACTTATTCTTTATGGAAAATCTTGTATTATCGTAATATCTCACTATCAGTGTAAGGACCTGACCATACACATTACATAACATTGAATTAAATGAATAATTCACATTGAGAATATTTTTTAGGTTTAGAGTTTCATAGAATTTGGACATACCTATTACATCTCAAAATATTCTAAAGTAGAAACTTATACACAGTTCCCATTTTTTCATTAAATAAAAACTCATGAAAAAAAGAGTCATGTCTAGTTCTAGTTTTTAGACAGCATGACATTTCCTTCACCCCATCTTTGACCATATTCATCTTTAAGTCCTGTGAAAACATTTCAAAACATGGGATGATCATAAAAAGATTTGTAAGGGTTATAAAACAAAGAAAGAAAACATTTGTTCACAAATACATAAAAAACATGAACTCTTTTACTTACCTCATGAAATCATATGATTTTATGAATAACACATAGAAATTCTCAATCATAAAGGTAACTTGTGCCATCCAAAACATACTTATATTGTAGCTATCACAACTAGATAGAGAGTTTCTTTGGAATACCCATCATAGTATATTCCCTAAACATTATAGGAGAGACATTGACATTTTCCTTCATCACATTTCACAATGGATTTGAGGGCTATCTCAGGCACACCTGCCCTAGGATTATCACATAACCACCCGTATACATAAATAATGCTCAGGAACCATAACATGATCACAACACATAACATAAGCATAAAAAAAGATAACATTTCCACACTTCAATAACAAAATATAATTTCAAGATATTGAAATAGTAAATCCCTTATCAAAATAATTTTCAATAAGAATATATATATATATATATAGTATATGGTATTTATTTTTACCTTTTAAAAACATTACGGCTTGTTAAGGAATCCAAAGATCAAATAATACTCACGGTCGCGGAATGGTCGATGTCACCGCTTACGTTAAAAAACATTCTTTTTTTTTTCATTTAGTAAAACAATTCATATAAAAGTATTCCCTTTTAATGAATTGAAATTTCAAAGGGGTTTAGACACCTTATAAAATAATTTCATGTATAAAACTAAATATTCATCAATGAAAAGAGATTGAGACGATGTCCCTTACCTCATGTCCAACTTGACCCGTTCGTTCATTAAAATCCTGAATAATAGACTAAAGTAATTTTCTACTTTCTCAAGAACCTTTTTCAAGTTTATTATTCTTTTTATATCATGTATTACCATGTTATAAACATTATGTAATCATTCATGTTATGAATGTTCATTTTGTTGATATTTGGTACTTGAGTCAAAAATAGACTTCTTTTAAATACAAGTTGTCCATCTGTTCAATAGTCTATTATATCCATAATGAAATTCATTATTTATATATCATATATATCATATATATCCAATATATATATATATATATATATTTAATTGTACATATCATTTTCAGGTAAGAAATGAAGTGCACCGTTCATGGAGACGGAGAGTCGTACATACGCATGGACGCTACTTTCATTTATGTTTCTTATTTTAATGGAATTAAAAAATAATTATATATTGGTATATTAAAATTACAGTATAATATCATATATAATATCATCAACTCCATCATTTATACATCCCACATATGGTATTCACAAGTCATATTACTTTGAGGGGGAGATTGTCCACACTTCCTCAAATGAAATTATCATGTTTACCTACAATGGAAACCATAAAGGTTTTATATAAAAGAAAAATACAGAATCACGAGGAAAAAATAAACATGATATATATCATATATAAATATAGTGACATCTTAATGGCCACCATGATATCTGGTAGGATATAATTGAACAATCATCGCCTCGTGAGGCGTTAGTTTGTCCTTCACAGAAACAATATGTTCTTCATCCATTAGATGGAGGTGTATGTAAGTTTATTTCGAAAACATCTCATAAAAACAACCTACTATATTGACGATACTGGTGTTGTTAAAAAATAATGTAATTAAAAGAGATTTGGGGTTGGAGAAGTAAAATAAAAGAAAAGAAGTTAAGAGAATCGGTTACCTTTCATTTGGGTAACTTCCTTTGGTTTGAAACAAAAGGACTTCATAAAGTGCTTTATGACTATGGTAAGGATTCTAGAATGAGTAGAGGGATGTAAGAAGCTTAATTTGGTAGATTTTAGACCAGAATATATGATTGAGAGGTGTGAGTAATTGGTTATAAGGGAGGGATTTTTATAAGGCGGAGGAGGGGCTCTTTAAAAAAGTGTGAAAATAATATTTTATTAGAAACTTATATTCGGCTTCAAAAGATCCAAAAATCATTAGATTCAATGATAAGATTACTAATGGTCGAAAAAAAATCATCCAATAATAATTGTACAGGTTTTTAATGGCATTTTAATATTTATAATCTTATTTAATTAAATGATTTATTAATGAGGTAAACACTACATCATTACTGTGTCATAAATAATTTAATTTATTTGAAGTCTGGTAATTATAAAAAAAATACCATGATGTAGGAAATCTTTTTATATTTTCAATTAATATTTATATTTGACAAGAAAATTTACATAACCCCTTGTAAACATTAATTTACTAAATGATATTTGTTTTCGTCATTTTTTCCTTTACTTTAAGTAAATTAATCTAAATTGTCATTTTAACTCCCATGTGGCTCAATGGTATCCCAAAATCGACCCAATGATGCCCATGGTCATAAAAGACTCAACCAATAATGTTTGGACATGTGTTATGGTAATTTTGAATTATTATAATATTCTTTTTACCTTGAATTACCATATTTATCTTTAACCACAATTAATAAAAGTCAAAAGTTACTATTCACCAAAAATTATTTTCATCTTATTAAACCATATTTTACCTAATGAAAACAACCATGTATTTAAGATTTTTGGAATTCAATTCACAGAAGTGGTAAATTTTCATTTAAATGAAAAATTCAGTTTTTTAACTATAACTAAGTGGTATCACTATTCATCCAAAATTGATGTTTTTCAGAAAAATACGAAAAATTTAGACTAAGCTATATTTGATAGTCCGAATTCAAAAAATTCTGTCTATATTACCAAATTATAAACATATATATTATAGTAATTAGTTTAAAATTAAATATCTTTATCAAAACAAATAGCGTGTTTTTAAGAAACAATAACTAACAAAAGATTGATACTTGTTTATGTCCAATTTCAATGTGTAATTAATTCCAATAAACAACAGTGGATTAAATTGTAAAAATATATTCTAATTACCATTTAAATCAAATTAAAAAGACAATCTAACCATATAAATAAATTATGTTCAAAAGAACTATTGACTTAAAATATAGAATTTTTCAATATTCATTAAAAATGAACTTTATCAGAAAAATACCAAAAAAATTACCCGAAGTAAATTTTGATGTCCCAAATCTATAGAATAATTTTATTTGGTAAAATATAAAGTATAATAATTTCCAAAACTATATTTAAATAGGGTTCTCCATTAAAATGCGGTAAATCGACCATTTATTGTAAATTATGCTTAATATTAGATTCATTCACATTTTAAGCCTCTAACATTTTTTTTGGATAAATGTAAATATATTTAAAAAATATGTATACTCATTTTGTAGTTAGTTGTGTTCATTACCGTCAATACAATAGCCATGAGTTATATACCATTTAAAATAATAATAATATATTATTAGTGTGAAACATAAGATTTCAAAGAAACCCATTGTTGTGTATCAGGTACGCTATCAAACATAGAAACCCCTTTAAAGTAAAATTAATATTTAATTCATAAATATTAATAAATATCAAATATGTAATAATCATTATTTTACATGGGATGTTACATCCTTCCCCCCTTTTGGGAATTGCATCCTCTAAATATTAATTTTCAAAATAAGTCGGGGTATTTATCCCTCATAGATTTTTTAGATTCCCACGTTGCCTCTTCAACCATATTGTTTTTACACAAAACCTTTACCTGGTGAGTTACCTTATTCCACAGCACTTGCTCTCTATGGCATTGAATCTGAACTGGTTTTCCTTCATAAGAGATATTCTCTTCCAACTGAACTACCTCTAGGCTCAAAACCTAAGATGGATCTGGCATATACTTTCTCAACATCAAACATGAAAAACTGTGTGTACCTGGAATAAACGTGGAGGTAAATCCATTATGTACAAAACTGATCCAAATTTCTCTAGAATTTCATAAGGTCTAATAAACCATTGACTCAACTTTCCCTTCCTACCAAAATGCATCACACTTTTCGTTGTAGAAACTTTGAGATAGACATGATCACCTACCTAAAAAGAAATATCCTTCCTCCTGTTATCTTCAAAACTTTTCTGTGTACTCTGAGATGTTATCATTTTCTTCTAAATCAACTAAACATTCTCTGCCATCTCTTCTACCAAATCTAGTCCCATCAGGTTCCTTTCAACTAATTTATCCCAAAAAGCTGGAGTTCGACAATGATTTCCAAATAATGCCTCAAATGGAGCCATCTGTATACAGGAATGAAAATTGTAATTATATGAAAATTCAACAAAAGAATGATTTTGGTCCAAACTTTACTGATAATCCATCGAGCAAGCACGTAACATATCCTCCAATGTCTGAATTGTTTGTTCTTAATTCCCATCTGATTGAGGATGAAAAGCTGTACTAAAATTTAATTCAGTACCTAATGAATTCTGAATGACTTTCCAAATGTTAGATGTAAACCTAGGATCACGATTAGATACAATGTAGTGGGGAACATCATACAACCTGACTATCTCTTTAACATACAATCAAGAAAGTTTATCTACAGAAAAAGTATATCGAATAGGATGGAAATGAGCAGATTTAGTCAATCGATCAACAATAACCAAGATTTCATTATTACCTCGGGATGTCTTTGGTAATCCCACAACGAAGACAATGGATATATTTTCCCATTTCCACTTAGGCAGTGGTAATGGAGGAAGCATCCCTTTCGGTAACTACCACACTTCTATAACCTAAAGACAAGTCAAACACATCACAGTAAAATCAGAAATATCTCTTTTCATTCCATCCCACTAGTAATACCCACGATGATCTCTGTACATCTCTGTTCTGCCAAGATGAACTGCCAAATAAAAAACTATGAGCTTCTAAAGACAACTAATTCTTCATCTGTGAATCACAAGGCACACATAATCTCTTTCCAAATCTCAAGACACAATCATTATCAATGTTAAATTCAGGAAATTTACCCTTCTGAACAAACTCTACCTTCTTTTGTAAATCACTATCTTCCTTTTGGGCTTGCTTAATTCTGTCTGATAGATATGATCTAACTGACACCTGCTATAAAACAGAAGAATTTAGTGCACCAAAAACTTCTATGCCAAATTTTATTAAATCAAAAACCAAAGGATCTTATTCCGAATGTAACATGGTTAATTAAGGATTACTTTTTCAACTCAAATCATCAACCACATTATTTTCTTTTCCAAGATGGTAATAGATCGTGAAATCAGAATCCTTGATTAATTCCAGTCATCTCTTATGTCTCATGTTCAATTATTTTTGAGTGAATATATAATTTAAACTTTTGTGATCAGTATATATTTCACATTTAACTCCATTAAAATGATGCCTACAAATGTTTTAAGAAAAAATAACAGCACCTAATTCCAAATCATGTGTAGGGTCATTTAACTCATGCAGTTTCATCTAGTGTGAAGCATAAACAATTACCTGATCATTCTGAATTAGAACACAATCAAGCCCTTTCATCGAAGCATCACTGTAGATTACAAACTCACCATTTCTGGATGGTAGTTCTAGAATAGGAACATTCACCAATCTTCATTTCAATTCCTGAAAACAATCATCACATTCTTTTGTCCAATTTTCAGGTAATTGTATTTGAATTATATTTCATATTTTGAATATTTTAATATATATGAATATTGGATTCCACAAAAAACAATTACAAACCATCGGTTTAAGATCCATCATAAGCAGTCACAATTTGATGATGTCCTCATTCATACAAGGGAGCCATTTCATAGGAATGTGTGGTGGTATATGTTACTGGTAAACATAAGGACCATAATAATGAATGGGACCATAGAGGTGGTTTCATATTGTAGTGTGTCATGGGTCAGCACAAGTGGGATTTTGGTAGTAGTGCGACATCCTAGGATTTAGGAATGAAACACTATGTTAGATAACATACATGATACACCACATCAAGTTTAAATGAACAATAAAATATTATTATTTAAATTTTAATGTTAATACATTTCCATTAGAATAATAGAATGAATATTATTATCTTAATTATGATAATTGTTGTTAAAAATGGTTAGTATTATGATTTATTTGTCAAAAAATTAATTAGAAATGAAAAAAATCCAATTGAATATTAAGGATGTGTTCCTATGATAAAATAATTAAGTACGAATAATTGTTTTTAAAAAATAATATAATCACTATTATTTTATTATATTAATTATATATATATGACATATATATAATTTGATATTTCAAAATATTATTATGTATTTTATTTCCCTAATATAAGAACAAATTTTATTATAACAATAAAATAAGTATGTTTCAAAAAAGGATGTTTCCCCAATTTTTGATTGAGAACCCATTTTAAATATTGTTGTTGACACTTTTATAAGTTTTATTTGAGAAAATAAATATCTTCTTCGAATTTTGTACATCCAAAAATGCATTTGATTAATTTGTCTTATTTTCTAATAAAATCATATTTGTAATTAACAGTGATAAATACTGAGTTTTAATTCAAAAAAATCATAAAATTTATCTTTATTTATAAAATATTAATTTAATACTTTTCAAATAATATTTAGAATATTATTTATCATTTACTTAAATTTTGGTCATTGGATAAATTTCAAATTTTAATAAAATATAAAAACTTTTCAATATTTTGAACGACTTACATTAAAAACACACTTTTTATTTTTGTCTGTTGTATGAATTTTAAATATAATTTTCCAAATTATTTAAATTGAATTATGTAAAATAGATTTCATATTTATAATTATAATTTCCAAATTAGGTTGTCATGTCAATTCCATTTTTTGGTGCAAAAAATTTACCATGGTTATAAAATCATTTACCCTTTTTATGTAAAATTATGATAATAGTTAAAGTTAAAATGTAAAATATTATAATTCCTAAATATTAAAAAATTTAATGGTGTGTTCTTATGACCCTTATCCTAGGGCCCATGTTGTGACTGCACCAATCCCACCTCCCATAGGCCCTGGGGTTGGAGACTAGCGTCGAGTAGGCCTTTCCCACAAAGGGGAGGAATTTGACTATGTACCTGTACACATGAACCTGTCTCCAAGAAAAATTACTGAACTGAAAATACTGATTAAATAGTCATGCATGCCACTAAAACATCCATATATGAAAAAAAGTACAAAATAGTAATGTAAATGGTCTTGAATAAAAGCCCAACCAAAACAGGAAAGGAAAATCTCGTGGATCTCGTCTACAGATTACCCTACCAAAAGGGTAGGTATAGTAAGTTGTCTAAATTTCGCTGAAGCATACCACATCCATAGTGTCTCCCTAAACAACCATGTGTATCTGGGAAACCAATGAATACATAAAAAATAACCATAATCAACACAAGACACAACTAGTGTGGTGATTTCCATGCATGGGTGACTATAAAATACTCAATAGAGACCCCAAACCGCAATGGTAAACCACAATGAAATACATAAGGGAGACTATCAAAGAGCTAAAAAAAGTGTATCCAATAAAAATTTCATTAATGAGTGTCACTATAATTACCTCAAAATAGGATACACATACTAATAATTTCTGATCTTATACATATCCAACAGGATATACAATCATCGCAGGAGCCCTACTCTTCTTATCCTCATGTGACCTACTCCTAACCCTCATAGGAGTCCTAATCTTCTCCCTAGAAGGAGACCAACTCTTTTCCATTATTGGACATCAACTCCACGTCTTCACATGAGAGAAACACCACATATTATAAGGATAACAACAGTGCATATTTTTTAGGGACTAACTTCACATCTTCGTAAGAGACCAACCTTGCAACTTCACAAGTGACCAACTCTGTCTCTTCATAAGAGACAAAATCAACATATTCACATGAGAATAACTCATTGTATTTCCCACATCCAATAATTGGATTATGTCTTTAGTTATCTCATTCCAGGAGAACCAACAAATCAATCCAATTCATCATAAACCAACCCCCATGAAAGGTCACGCAGTGTATCTGAAAGGATATCCTCGTTGGGAGGGTCCCAACACCACAAATGGATCACCATGCGGACTTGCATTATGAATATTATAGACATTTAAGTAAATGGGGTAAGTAGGGTCTAGGTTTGGTATTACCTCGATGGACTGAACCTACCCTCTAGGTTATCCCATCCCACCCTATCTATGCATGTCCCGTTCTCCCAGCCCAGCCCACAGGTGGCCCGATCTACCTTACACAATCTCGGACCACCTGGATGAGATGTCCCACCCAGTCCTCATGCTGTGGATACTCTTTGTCCACTGGACAATTCTAGAGTCAAATCCACACCTTTCCATTATATTTTTACTAGGTTTCATGAAGCCCGTACATGTTACGAACTCACACCCGCAGATCTGTCTTGGGTCCTCACTCTGACACGACTCTACAGTGGGTCCTCCATAGGACATGGCTCTTGGAGCTGCAGCTTTTTTCCAACAATAGTGGATGATGCCGCTGCAGCCTCATTACACTAGCCATCAAGCTGGAAACCACTTCTTCCTCCACACATGGACCCTTGTTGTGGGTTTTCTTGCCTCCATCGTCCCGTTGGACTACAGTTTTTCTTCTCCACTATCCTCCATTCCTGCGGTCATCAAGATTTCCCAGTCACAACTTTGGGTGGTGCTCCCTCTACTACGCACCTCTTGGAAAGGCCAGATCCACCTTACACTACCACCACCCCATATCCCACTTTGGGTAATTGCACCAAATTAAGAACGTGAAGAATATAAATTCAGGAAAAGGTGAAGCACAAAATGACCCAATATGGATGCATCTCAGCCTTGTTCTTGTCAGCCTCAATCGATCCACATTTCAATTTAAGGATGGAAGGTAAATTCCCCATCATTTTGAATTCTAACGATGGTCCCCATCCCATATTAATGAATAAAACACCTTAATGCATATCTATATTTCCACAATGCTGCATTTTATAAAGGTTGAGTCACCGCATCACAGTTTTACTAAGTCACTATGTAAAATTGATGAAATAAAACAAAATATTATTTCAATTATATTATATTTTTCTCTTAAAATATCCATAAATTAACATTTCCTTCCAACCCACACTGACCGATGTTAGGCCTCGCAAAAGGAAAGTTTTCTTTTCTACTCTCAATGGTTCCATTTGGTTCATGATTCAGGCACCCATTTAGATGTTACTAAAATGGAACATGCGCGTTATTATTAATAAACATAAAAGTAGTTCAAAAATTTATTTTGATCACCTCCAGTATTGGAATCACATGTCATCTTATCACCTGGTCTTGAAATAACCCTGTATAGTATTCGAAAAAAATTACATTGAAAAGTCAGGATGTTACAGTCTCCCCAACATGGGGATTTACATCCCCAAAATCCAAAATTGGGGATAAAAAAATTGGGGATACTAAGAATGAATATATACCCTATTAAATAATATTCTCTCTTATAAATTCATGTACTTCCACTGAACGTGATCTAGAATAACCGATCACCGGCGAAGGGTTCTCTCTTGTCGATCATCGATCTCGAACGAGAACTCCACAAAAGTCACCACATTGTCAACAACCAGCTCACATCAGTTAATGATGTGTGATGGGTCATATATTAATCTCCCCATCTAGGATACATAGAATGTAGCACCACAAGCTTCCATGATATGCTTCTATTTGAATAATACAGTAGCGTGTGTCGTACGCATCATCGAGTTCTAACACACAAAAACAAATCAAACTAATTGTTATGAATTGTAATACCCAATTTTTGAAATTTTAAAAATTTTATAATTCAAAATGGACTTCATTTTATGAATCTAAATATCTAACTTTTCTTTGGGTTAATTTATGGTATTTTCCTGAAAATATTCAATTTTTGATGAATAGTGAAAAACAATGAGATATAGTTTAAAACTGAATTTTTTAAATAATAATTTATTTTATTTAAATTTATTTTAGGTAAAAATAGATAAATAATACCTATATATGTTCAATTTAAATCATTAGAGTCACTTTATAATAATTTTAGATATATAAAAAATAATTAAACTCTTCACCGTCTTTACCCACATTCTAGGAGAATTTACAAATTCACATAAAACGTAATTTTACAGCTTCTGTGAGTTGAATTTCAAACAATCAAAGACACACAGTTGATTTCCATAAGTAAAATGTGGTTCAATAAGATAAAAATATTTTTTGGTGAATAGTAACTTTAACTTTTATTTACCACAGTTAAAAGTAAATAGTGTAATTAAGGGTAAAAATGATATTATTACTACCCTAACACATATCCTAATTCTATTGGATAAGTATAATTTGACCAAAAACAACCTATGTAATAAAATATGAACCTATTTGGTCCACGTGGATTATATTAGGACACTTATTATTATTTTATGTATAGAAGATTCAAAAGAGTTAAAATCAATGTTTAATAACTAAAAAAAATTTAATATGGGGTTACACAGAATAAAAATTAGACTATAAATATTCATTAGATAGCTAAAATTATTTACTACATAATGGTGTTTTATTTATATTTTTTAGATAGTTAAATATTGTAATTTATTTATGACACAATGATGATGTAGTAATTAAATAATTAAATAAATAATAAAATAATTGACATTATAAATATCCAAATAAATGTTATTTGAGACCTTTTATGAATTCCACTAATTATATAGGTTAACATTACTTGTTAGTGTTTGTTAGATGAATTTTTTTCTAAGTAATAATTATGTTAAAAATTTAGCAAAAACAAAATATCCAATAGTGTCAAAATTGACATAAAAGAGCTTTTTAAACAAATATTATATTATTAATTGATATTCTATTTCTAAAAATCAATAGATTGACCAAAAGAGTTATATAATGATATTTGTATCATTAATATACCACTTTGGGTTCTCTTGGAAGTATATAGTGTGTTTAATAACCATATAATATTAAAATACAAAGAGACATGGTAAATGTCAAACTATTTAAATAAAAGTTAAATCTAATAGCTAAAGTTATTATAGTGAACCAAACCTGTATAAAACCTATTATATGATTGGTTTTAGACCCATACCCACCTTAACCTATAAATAATTTATTTTTGACGCATTATAAACTAAAAACGATTTTATTATAAAAAAATATTTCTAGCTTTTCCTAAGGATCCCCTCACTCAACTTATAAAATGGAACTCACCCATCCCTCTAATTCACAACTTCAAAGCCATTTAGATTATCCAAACCTAAAACAAATACCCTCTCAACTGTCCTCCCTTCATCCTAGAGTCCTTCCTTCAGTCATAAATCCAACCTATGGAGCCCTTTTGATCAAATCAAAATGAAGAACCCAAAGAAGAGGTAAATATTTCATCACCTCTTTCAAGATCATTTCTTCTTCCAATTCCTATTTCATTGTTGTTTCCATACTAAAATAATAAATATAGGATCTCCTATATACTATGATGTTATAATAAATATGGTACAACCATATTAAATATTATATCCACGCTTTGAATGACATGTCACCATACGTACATATGTATAGATTACCATCTCCACGTTGTGGTGCAATTGTTATTCAATACATTATTATTTGGATGGGTACAATAATAATGTGTAATTGATGTAAATAATATATATATATCATGATAATTACTCTATATATATAACATACCATACAATTATATATTATTTTAATATCAAAAGAATGATATTATCGCTCGTGCGTACGTACGGATTACCGTCTCAATGAAAATCATGAGATTCATTACCCATAGTATCCATTCAAAAATAATTTTCATTTTATGATTAAAAATATTGACTAGAGACATGATATAATTCTATATATTAATAGTATACATCCCATCAATAACAAATATGACTCACATAACCAAGAATATAAAGTAAAACGAATCCGTTAACACATGAAATGACGATAATACTAAGATATTATTAACAAAGAAATGTTACAATTTCATATGGGATATCATATTAATGTAGATGATTCGATTATAATTTAATAACAATTATTTCACCATTATACAAGAGGTTAACCTACCCTCGAGCAAGGAAAATTACATGGTAAGGGTTAATTCTACAATCTCTTCATTATCTGAGGTTATTTAAACGTAATTATCTACTAGGACCTCTTTATCATCCAAATCCATGATTCTTTTAAATGTATTTCAAAAAATTCTTACTCTTTTATAGACTATGGGTTAAAGTAATTTATACCCTTTTTGGCATTTATAAGATGTTTATAAAGGAATCTATCAATTTTTTTTAAACAAGGTACTTTTTGACCTTTATGATAATTTAAAATAAGTTTTTTTTAATATATACAGTGGGTGCATCTATTTTATGTAGTTGTAACGTCATAGAAGCTTACCTAACTAGATTATAATAATATTTTCAAAATAAATGGTTTATTTTATAATTATATTACTTTTAAATTGTTTCAAGATAAAAAGAGATATTTCTCAATTTTTTTGATTTCATCTATGTCAACATCCTTTAATGGATTTTAAGTTTGTTTGAAGTTGATTTATTATGATACAAAACTTCTTTAATATATTGAATGTTTTGTGATATGTTTGACTTTGGATGTGTTATTTCATACCATTCATGGTTCATGGATAAAGTATTGGCATTTTGTATTCTAGTGTTAATACAAATGTTTATGTTATGTTTAAAATTTTTCATATGAGGAATGAATTGGACTTAGTAAGTGACGGGTGGCGCCCTCTATAGATCCTTGATGCATCGGTAAGTCTAATGAGACAAACTAGTGTCTTGAAAAAAGGCCATGAAAAAATATTAATTTTAGTCTTGGAACAAGGCCTTGACTATGTTGTTATGAATGTCTTGAATTATTCATTCCATAATTATGAAAGTGTATATTGATATTGCATGTGATTATTAGAATAGTAGAATATCCATGAGAGTAAGTAAATGGAATTATTTGATTTTATATTTTCCATATTATGCTGAAGTTAAAGTTTAAAAGGATTTTGTTTTAGTATTATTCATTGCCGTAAATGTTTATTCTTATTTATGAAAGTTTCTACTATATTTTTAACCTTATTGAGCATCTAAGCTCACCCTTTCGATGTATTATTTTTCCCAGGATGCAAAGAATTATTTTATGACTGATCTGTAGGGATAGTCTGAGGGGATATGGGTGTTTTCTATGGAAACAATTCTGTTGTAGTTTTTCATTTTATGATGTAATGTAAACCTTATGAATGTATCTATCATTTCCAAGGAAACTAAACTAATCGATCTTTCGAGACTTGATATTTTTTTATCATTACAATGTAATGTAATAATACACCCACTCTAGGTAACTGGGGTTATGGTGTTATAGTTGGTATCAATGGAAATTTTGTACAAACCTTGGAATATAGATTTATATAGACTCTGATTAGAGCATGTTACCCTACGATATCATTGGAGGATTAGTATAGAAAACTTCCTTGAATTTTGATATTGTAGGGATTTTGTAAGTTTTACAAGAAATACATTCTTGTCTATATATGACCAGGTAGAGGCGGCTCTAGAATATATTTGACTAGGGGTAAAACCTGAAAACACCACTTTGAGCTAGTCTCGAACAGGAACTGGTGCCCGACAATGGGCCTTGTTTCACTCTTTGTTATAACACTCATGGAGGATATGCATAGGATAGTTCCCATTTTCTTTACAAACCATTATGAAGGATTTATGTGTATATACTTCCTCCAAGAGTTTTATTTGGATTATGGATTATATCAACAAACTGTTCAATTTTTGTTAAGTGTTTAACAAGGTTTGAATTATGTATTTCAATTAATTAACTAATCTATTCTATGACATAGTTTAGAAATGGTGTATAGTGGAAGGAATGGAAACCATATCAATGCACACCCTCCATGTAGGGATTTACCTCCTACTCAAGATAATTGTAGTGGAGCTGGTGAAAAAACTAGTGCTGATCAGCTTATCACTATACCGAGACAACTCACTCAGGTTATGAATAATAACCTTACCTGTATGGAGCACCCTGATCCACAACATGGAAGATCAATGTTATATTTCTTCATGAAGTAACAACCACAGACATTCGATTGGGGGTACCAATCCATTAGTATCTGAGTAATGGATAAATTCCTTAGAGAAAATATTCTATGCCTTGGGGAGTAGTGAAAGGGAAAAAGTTGTCATGGTAGTTTACCAGCTCACCAGAGATGCTGATCAATGGTGGTACTTGTTTCAAAACACAAAAGTATATGATAAATTATCAAATATTGAATGGAGGAAGATTAAAGATATTTTCTTAGAAAAATACTTTCCTCATTACCATCGAGCGGATATAGAAAGACAATTTCTGAGTCTGAGACAATAGGAGGATGAGAATGTAGGTAAGTATGAAGCTAAATTTACAAGGTTAGAGAAGAGTGATGTAGATTATATACATAAACCAATAAGTAAGATTGATCGTTTCATTCATAGGTTAAAACCATTTATCCGTCGAGCATTAGTTTCATAATCCTTCTCGTCGTACGAAGATATTGTCTCATGTTCTTTTAAGAAAGAAAAATAATTCTCTAAGTATTATGAATTTAAAGAAAACCATGATTAGAGTAGATCTTATAAACACTCTGGAAATGGAAATATGGGAATGAAGGGAAAAGTTGAATATCTATCTTGTAGTAAATGTGGGAAGAAACACCCTGGTACTTTCCTGAATGTACAGGGAGTCTGTTACAAGTGTGGTGAAAAAGGCCACCAAGATCATGATTGTTGGGGGAATAAATTGGTTTTTGATGTTAAATGCTGTAATTGTAGAAAAGGGGGGAATTAGGCAAATGAATTTCCTAAGAATAATGGGAACTTCCCTTAGAAAGGGACAACAGATCAATGTCATGCTTATGCTATCACTACTGTTGATGATGAAGCTCTGAAATACGATGTGGCTAGTAATTTAATGGCATCCTCTAGTTTAGAAAATACTTTATTTGACTCTGTATCATCACGTTGTATCATATCTTCCCAGTTTTTTAAGAAAATTAGATATTTATAATTTGATTTAAAAATGGAGTTGTCAATCAAAACTCCTAAGGGAAGTATCATTACAACAATGTTTTGTCAATCAGTCCCCATTATGGAATATAAATGATCTTTATCTGTTGATATCATCATCATAACCATGATTTAATTTGATATAAACCTCGATATGGTTTAGCTTTCTGACCATGATGCAAAAATTTATTGTAAGAAGAAAGAGGTTACTATTTTTTTTGATGATTATAATAAACACCATATATTTAGAGAACAATGGTCACCACCTAATTCTTATATAGATCCACCCTCAATAGCTCAACTAAATTAAATTATCAGGGAAGAAGAGAATGAAATAACTGTGGGTGAGGAAAAGAATGTTCAATTAGAGGGTGTACCTCTTGTGAAAGAATATGTTGATGTGTTTACAGAAGACTTACTTAGAAATCCTCCTGAAAAATAAATTGAGTTTTCAATTGATTTAATTCCTATATCAAGGCCCATATCGAAGACACCTTATAGAATATCCACCATGGAATTAGCGAGACTAAAGAAACAACTAGAGGAATTGAGTAATAAGGTATTTATTCACCCTAGTGTCTCTCCATGGGGATCCCATTTCCTTTTTGTTAAGAAGAAATATGGATCTATAAGGTTGTGCATTGACTACAGGGAGATCAATGCTATAAAAATAAATAACAATTATACCCTACCTCTCATTGATGATTTATTTTACCAAATTCATGGATCTCAATACTTTTCAATGATTGAACTTCGATCTGGATATCATCTGTTGTGTGTGAAGAAGGATGACATTCCAAAAATAGCATTTCAAACTCGGAATGGGCATTATGAGTTTATAGTACTGTCTTTTGGATTTACAAATGAACCATTTTCCTTCATGTATCTAACAAATAAAATTTTCAAGGAATATAATGATTACTTTTTAGTGGTACTTATTGATTATTTCTAGGTATACTCCAAAATCTATGAAGACAATAAAAATCACTTGCGCATTATCCTGAAGACTCTAAGAAGACATGAATTATATGGTTTGTCTAGCATGTGTGAATTATGGCTTCAAGAGATTTTGTATCTTGGCCATATTGTCTCTAAACATGGAATCTATATTTGTCATTCTTAGAGCAAGGAAATCCACGAATGACCAGCACCGATGAGTATAACTGAGGTGTGCAGTTTTATTGGTTTAGTAGGTTATTATCAATGTTTCGTCCATAATTTTGCCTGTTTGATAACCCAATAACAATGATCACATGTAAAGAGGATAAATTTGTCTGTAAAAAAGATTGTGAAGAATGTTTTGAACAACTAAAAAGAATATTATTCGATGCCCTTATATTGACTCTACCATCGGGGAATGATGGGTTTTTTATTTATAGTGATTCATCGAAGCAATGAATTGGTTATGTACTTATGCAGAATTATAGGGTTATTTCCTATGAATCATGAAATCTGAAAATTCATTAGAAAAACTACCCTACTCATGATGATGATCTATCAGGAGTAATATTTTCTTTGACGATTTGGAGACATTATCTCTATGGTGAAAAATGTGATATTTATACTGATCACAAGAGTTTGAAGTATATTATCTCAAATAAAGAACTGAACATGAGGAAAATGAGGTGGCTTAAACTACTCAAGGATTATGATTTCACAGTACACTAACACCTGGGGAAGGAAAATAAGGTGACAAATGCTTTGAGTATAAAAGATCATGGAGTTTTTAACAAGATGAGAGTTTAAAGGGATCCTATTATCATGGATCAAGTTAATATGGATATAAGAAACACCATGTAAAGTGAAACATCAATACTTTTTCAAATGTTTTCCAAATCCTATTTACTAGAAAGGATAAAGAGTTCTCAGACAGATGATGAAGAGTTTCAAAAGAAGATTAATGCAGTAAATGATGGGATATTGAGTGACTTTTTGTATGAAGATGGAATTTTGAATTTGGGAAGTGAATTTGTGTTCATGATATACCTAATCTAAAAAGGGAATTGTTGGATGATTCTCATAGTTCCAATTTCTCTATACATCATGGTATCACTAATATGTATAGATATTTGGCAAAAAAAATTTGTAAGGCAACCTAAAGAGGGATATTACTGATTTTGTGTCAAGATATATGGTTTTTCTACAAGTGAATGATGAAAGGAAATAACCTAGAGGAGTCTTGCAATCTCCTACCATACTTAAGTGTAAATGGGATAATGTCATGATGGACTTTTTCAAGTGACTAAAAAATACTCCTAGAAGGAACTATGCAATATGGGTCATTGTTGATCGTCTTACCAGGCCAACACATTTTCTTCCTATAATAGAAGATTTAGCACTTGAACGTTTAGCAAGACAATATATTAATGAAGTTGTATGACGTCATGGAGTACCACTATTGATTGTTTCTGACCATGATCCCCATTTTACATTATGATTCTAGAAATGTTTTCAGAAAGCCATGGATACTGAACTTTATTTGAGCACTTCCAACCACCCCCAAACTGATGGACAATCAGAACAGAATGTTCAAACCTTATAAGACATGTTGAGATCACTCTCACTTGACTTTCAATGTATGTGGGATCAATATTTACCTCTGGTAAAATTTTCCTATATCAATAGCTACAAATCAAGTATTTATATGGAACCATGTGAAGCCTTATATGGAAAGAGATATCACACACCAACCTATTGGGATGATTTTGGTGAAAGAAAACTCGTTGGCCCAGAACATGTGGAGGAAACA
The DNA here is from genome assembly GCA_963277665.1 of Viscum album. Classification (NCBI taxonomy): domain Eukaryota; kingdom Viridiplantae; phylum Streptophyta; class Magnoliopsida; order Santalales; family Viscaceae; genus Viscum; species Viscum album. The sequence continues at coordinate 1,227,627,897 of OY728159.1, forward strand.
ATAGAAAACATGATTGTAATCCAAAACCACATCAAGGAAGCTCAAAGTAGGCAGAAGAGCTATGTTTATAACCAAAGGAAGGATTTGGAATTTCAGGTAGGATATTATGTTTTCAAGAAGTTATCTCAATGGAAGGGTGCTATACATTTTGTTAAGAATGGAAAATTAATCCCTAGGTACATCAGACCATTTGAAATTCTAGTATGAATTGGGGCTGTAGGTTACCATTTGGAAATGCTTCCAAGTCTTTCCAAAGGTCATGATGTGTTCCAAGTATCAGTGTTTAGAAAATACAAGCCTTACCCCACACATGTACTCACCTATGTGGAATTAGAATTGGAACTCGATCTATCTTATTGTGAAGAGCCTGTCATGGTTTTTGATAGAAGAGAACAAGTGTTGAGAATCCAGATTACTTGTCTGGTAAAAGTTCTAGGGAGAAACAAAAAGATGGAAGAGTTAACGTGAGAACCTGCGGAACTCTTGATGAAGAACCAACCGAGTCTTTTTATGCAGTAATATTCTAAAATTTCGAGGACAAAATTATTTGAAGGAGAAATGAATGTAACACCCCAATCTTACACGGTACACTTCTATTTGAACAATATAGTAGCGTGTGTTGTACGCAACTTCGAGTTCTAACACACCAAAACCAATCAAACATTCTATTATGAATAGTAATTACCAATTTTTATAATTTTATAAATTCTATCTTTCAAAATGGACTTCATTTTTGGATTCGCAATATTGAAATTAGCTAAGGGTGAATTTTTAATTTTTTTCTGAAAACACACATTTTTTGATGAAAAGTGAAAAACACTGAGATATAGATTAAAACTGAATTTTTATTTAAATAATTATTTATTTTATTTAAATTTATATTATGTAAAAATAGATACATAATACCTATATAAGTTCAATGTAATTTATTGGATTCAGTTTATAATAATTTTAGATATATAAAAATTTTTTAGAACTTATCACCGTCTTTTACACACCTCTTAGGAGAAACTGAAAATTCACATAAATGTAATTTTACCGCTTCTATGAGTGGAATATTAAAACAACTAAGAAAAATAGTTGATATCAGTATGTAAAATGTGGTTCAATAGGATAAAAATAATGTTTTGTGAATAGTTACTTTTTACTTTTATTCACCATGGTTAAAAGTAAATAGGGTAATTAAGGGTAAAAATGATATTGTTATTACCCTAACACATGTACTAATTCTATTGGATAAATATAATTCGGCCAAAAAACCCATAGGAATAAAATATGAACCTCTATGGTCCACATGGATTAGATTTGGACACTTATTATTGATTAATTTAAGGAAGAGTTAAAAGAATTAAAATAAAAGTTTAATAACTACAACATTTTAAATATATGGCTACACAGAAGATAAATTAGACTATAAATATTCATTAGGAGGATAATAAGATTTAATACGTAATTGTATTGTATTTTTATTTTTTTGACATTAAATAATTTAATTTATTTATGACACAATGATGATGCAGTAATTACCTAATTAATGAAATATTAAAATACTTGATATTTTAAATATCCACAGAAATGTAATTTGAGACTTTTTATGAATTCCACTAATTTTCTAAGTTAATATGAAATTTAAGGGGCTGTTAGATAATTTTTTTTTCTAAGTAATAATTCTGTTATAAATTTATAAAAAACAAAATTCCAAATAGTGTCAAAATTGACATGAAAGTGTTTTTAAAACAAATATATATATATTATTAACTGATATTCTTTTCCTAAAAATCTAAGTATCAGCCAAAAGGCTTATATAATGATATTTTTATCATTAATTAACCACCTGGGGTTCTTGTGGATGTATATATTATGTTTATTAACCGTATAATATAAAAATACAAAGAGACATGGTAATGTCAAACTATTTAACTAAAAGTAATATCTAAAAGACAATGCTAATATAGTTACCCAAACCTATATAAAATGTATTAGATGAGTAGTTATAGACCCATACCCACATTTTCCTTTAATGAATCCATTTTGGAGCCACTAGAAACCGAAAATTATTTTATTATCAAATAATATTTCTAGCTTTTCCTAAGGTGCCCCTCACCCCTCTTATAAAAGGGCACCCCCCCCTTCTCTCTAATTCACACCTTAAATGCAACTTGTATTAGCCAAACCCTACACAAATACCCTCTAATATTTTTTCCCTTCATTCTAGAGGACTTCCATTAGTCAGAAAGCCATTTTAAAGAGCCCTTTTGATCAAATAAATAGGAAAAACCTGAAGAAGAGGTAAATATTTCATCACCTCTTTCAAGTTCCCTTCTTCTTCCACTTCCTATTTCATTCCAGTTTCCATTATAAAATAATAAATCAAATGTATTCTATATAATTTTATTTTATTATAAATATCATACATCCATATTCATTATTTTATCCATCCTTTGAATGACATGTCAACATACGTGCGTACGTACGTCTTACCATCTCCACGTCGTGGTGTAATTGTAATTCAATACATTATTATTAGGATGGGAACAATAATGATGTCTAAATTATATAAATAATAAATATAACAATATTATTATTCTATATAAATGATATAACATCCAATTATATATTATTTTAATATCAAAATAATTATATTTTCACTCAGGCGTACGTATGGATTACGGTCTCCACGAACATGATGAGATTAATTTTTCCATCATATCCTTTCAAGAATAATATTCATTTTAAGATTAAAAATAATGTTTAAATACATGGTATAATTATGGACATAATAAGATACATCCCATCCATAAAAAATATGACTCAAATATCAATGAATATAAAGGAAAATGAAACTATTAACACCCAAAATGATGATAATACTAATATATTATTGACAAATCAATGTTGAAATATCATATATGATATCATAAAAATGTATATGATTCTTGTATAGTTTAATAACAATTATTTCACCATTATATAGGAGGTTAACGTACCCTTGACCAAATAATTTACAAGTTAAAGGTTAATTCTATAATGTCTTCATTATCCGAGGTTTTTTATACGTACTTATCTACTGGGACCTCTTTATCATCCACATCCATGTTTCATAAAAATGTATTTTAAAACATTATCAATATTTTATAGACTATGGGTTAAAGTCATTTATACACTAGTTTGAATTTTATAAGATGTTTATAATGGATCGTTTTCGTTGTTTTCCAAAGAAGGTACTTTTTGACCTTTTCAACAAATTTAAGGTAAAAATGTTTTTTTAACATGTATGGTGGGTGTGTATATTTTATGTCGTTATAAGATCTTCGAAGCTTCCCTTTCAAGATTATAAGAAATTTTTTAAAATAAATGTTTTCTTTTATAAATATATGAATTTTAAATGATTGCAAAATTGAAAGAGATATTTCTCAAAAAATGTTTTGATTTCATCTATCCCAACATCCTTTGATGGATTTTAGGTTTGTTTGAAGTTGATTTACTATGATACAAAACACCAATATTGTATTGATGGTTTTTTGATATGTTTGACTGTGGATGTGTTATTTAATACCATTCATGGTTTTTGGATTATGTATAGACATTACATATGCCATTTTTAATTTGAATGATTATGTTATGTTTAAACCTTTAAATATGAGGAAAGAATTGGACTTAGTAAGTGATGGTTGGAGCCCGCTATAGCTCCTCGATGCATCGGTAGGTATCATGTGAAAAACTACTATCTTGGAATAAGGCCTTGAGAAAATCTTATTTTTAGTCTGTGTACAAGGCCTTGACTACGTGGTTATGAAAGTCTGGCTTTATGCATTCCATCATTATAAAAGCGAGCATTCATATTGGATGTTATTATTATACTAGTAGAATATCCATGTGAGTTAGTAAGTGTCATTATTTGATTTTATCAATTCCATAACATGCTGATGTTCATGTTTAAAAGGATTTTGTTTTAGTCTTATACATTTCCTTAAATGTTTATGTTTATTTATGAATGTTTCGGCTATATTGTTATCCTTACTGAGCTTCTGAGCTCACCCCTTTCTATTTTTTATTTTTCATAGGATGAGAAGAAGTTTTTATGATTGATCTATAGTGATAGTCTGAGGGGAGATGATTGTGGTATGTGTAAATAATGTTGTTGTAGTTTTTCATTTAATGATATAATGTAAACCTTATGAAGGTATCTAGTACTTCCAAGGCTACTAAACTAATTGGTCTTTCGAGACATGATCTTTTGTGATAATGCCAATATTATGTAATAATGCACTGACTTTGGATAACACGAGTTGAGGCATTACATAGAAGATTTATTTCACCCACCTTAATTATGGAGGTGGATACATGTGTTACAAAACCTCACACACTCTAAAAATTATTATAAAAGAACCGATGAACCTCAGATAAAACTTGTCACCCTAGCCAAATGTCTATATTCTACATCATGGAGAGACATGAAAGAACTCTTGGTCCCACTCCTGAAACAGAAAGGGTATCATTCACCTATCATCATTGGACTTTTGATAGATCTGTGTAGTATTCAACCACTCATGGAAGACCATAACCTTCTCTTTATTGGAATACACCAAATATGTTCCCATGAGAACTTACCATATGGGGTTAGTCTAGTAAAGTGGAATCTTGAAGGGTTACCCATACATGGCTTAAAATGCTTCCATACGGATGGTAGTTTTAATGATATTTATGTTTGAAAACTCATCTAGGGGTAGGTGATCCTCCCAATTAAGGTAAATATCAAGGATGAAAGCATGTAGCTAGTCCCTTGTGGGCAAAATGGAATAGTCCATGTAGTCGTCTATATGCGGGTGGAATGATGTGCTCATGCGAAGCTAAGTCCCAAAAGCCTCTGGAAATCCCTTCAATAATTTGGTTCAAAATCTTCTGTCATCATATGTGACTATATTTTATAGGACTCCATAGAATCGAACTATCTCTTGTATGTAGAGGCATCCCAATTTCTTTACTAAACCTTATTCCTAAATCTCTAGGAAGTGGTCCAGATTGTTGAGTCATCCATTGATCACAAAGATTTATACAATCCCCCTGGGAGTAAATGGTAAAACCATCACCAAATCCATTAATGTTTCATCTTTTTTCATCTATGGAACCTCAAGGGGTTGATACAAACCCACTAGAATCTTGTTCTCATTAATCACTTTCTAAAAAGTGATCCATCAAGAGTCAAAATCTACCATTAAATTCTTCATCCCATGACACCAAAACTAATTTTGGAGGTCCTAGTATATATTTTACACACATGGTTCTATATATTTTTAGTTATTTTTAATCATATATTTATAATTTAAACAAACACTAAGTGTGAACACATTAACAAAAACTAAACTATTTCAAAAAAAACAATGCATTAAATACCATTATTTCACACTAAATAATTAAACCAAAGGGAGAAAAAAACATATAATACAAATAAAAAGAAAAAAAAGAAAAATATTAATTATGAATTTTAATGGTTGAGCTTTGGAGAACCTACCACGAAACCATAGAGGAATGGAATTGGATAGCTGAAAATATTCCATAGGGGTTCAAAATCCCAATATCTGTGAAGGCCATCCCTAAAAAAATTAAACCGCATAAAAGATCATTGGATTATATAACCCTTGGTCGTGAAGGGCCAGGGAGGAAGATAGTTCCTTGATATAATGGATGTAGGAGGAAGAATTATGAGAATGGAGAAAGAAACAATGCTTGAAAATTAGAGAACTCTTCACCTTCCCTTAGATCCACATGGCTAGAGGAGAAGGCATTTCTTGAAAATAAATGGAGAGTCTCTTTAGGTTTGGAATAACTTGGTAATGATGATTTGGTGAGAAAATAAGAAATGAATAATGATTCAATAAATATTGAATTCACCTTATCAAATCTGGATGACTTGTGAAGCATTGAGAAATTTCACCCTAATCAGCGACTAAGATGTTAATTAAAGAGGAAAAATGGAATTTGGGTAAGAACCTACGGTTTTTTTCTTGATTGAGAGGTTAAATATCCTAAAATTATTAAAAAATTAATGCGATAAAAAAGAAACATATTATTTTTTAAAAATTTGAAATCGGCTCACGGGCTGACCTAATACATGAATAAATAACAGAAATCCACCCAGATTTTGAATTTTTTTAATGGGTCCAAATGAAAATGGTGTTATGAATCTGTTAGAGGAGGAAATGATAAAATTGTAATGATTTTAAAAGGGTGAAAATATATGGTGTTATAAAATAAATAAATTTTGTTTTTAAATAGGGAAATGGGCTCATGGATGGCCAAAATTCTGAAAAAACCACACTTTCCTACAAAATCTCACGAACAAGCTATGTAGCCCCCATGGTTGGATTTTTAGATATAAATGGAAGTTCAAAACTCTAAATTAATCTACCCAAAACCCTAGAAAGGATCTTTATTTCCAATGAATCGGATAAAATCCAGGACATGGAAAACCAGGTGTGTTAGATTGAGATTCGAAAAAATATTATTAATAATCATTGAGTTAATATAAATTCATCCTTTGATATAATGATACCTTTTTTTGGTATGTAAATTTACACCATGTCTATTTGTTATGTTTTAAAATATATATTAAAAAATATGAGACTGTAAATTTGTAAAATTGAATAAATATTTGGAATCAAAATAATTTATGTAATATAATAATTTTATCTCAATATTAGACTATAATGAAAAGTTTAAATCGTAAAAAATAATTACCACAGCTATCGTAAAACTTGATTTATAAAGGGTTAATAAAATAAAATGGTAAAAAATTAACTATAATCATGTTAAAAATTTAAATTATGGTCATATTTAGAAAATATAATTTATTAGGATAGATAATGCTACATTTTGGGGCCTTTAGTCTTGTGAGAAATGTGGTTACACAATTTTGTTATCTAAAATTAAAAGTATTCCTCTCAGTTCACATTTAAAAGGTCACACACTATCCTTTCTTAATATTAGCATAAAATAAATATGAATTAGATAATACTTCACCAAATATATTCTTTAATTCACTTTTTAACACATGGATCCATTGTTTTGATAAAAAATCCTCTCAAGGAAGGTTTTTAGTGTTTAACTAATCATATTTTCCGAAGAAGATGTGTTGTGCCTGGAAATTCACCGTTATATTACTTCTTATTCCTCCACATTTTAATTTTATCCAACTCTATTAAAACTTATATTCATTACATTCCATAAAAATATATGTTATTATATTATTTAATAACCAATATCAATATATTATTTCATCAAATAGTATACGAAATACGCATTCTTATGTATATCTGACTATCATATCATGAATCAATGTAATTATTTTCCCATCATCTCATCACATAGATTTTTTCAGTTATGTATTTAATGAATATATATGTTATATTTAAAATATTTATACTTTTTAAGTATTTAAATAAATTGTTCCATATTACATTTTATTTCATTGGGGATATTGTAACATTTCCCATGTGTATGTCCGACTACTGCCTCACGAAGCGATATAATTTTTTTCTCTAACGCATTTCATGGAAGGAAATATTGATTATGTTGATGAATATATGTGACATGAATGAGATAATTATATATTTAGAACTAATAAAGATAATATATAATTTTTATGTTACAATAAAATAATAACATCTTTGAGGAACATGTGGACTACGCCTCCAGGAAGCGTTATGATTATTATTTTTAGCACCAAATAATAGGAATGAAAAATATAAGTATATTTTATAATGTAATATTATATATGTGATATCAATATCATTATTTAATGATAATATATTTCTTACATCCATTACATGATGATCATTGAAAAATGGAAACATTTTTCATACCTATATACGACCCATTGTCTCAATGATTGTAAAATTATTTATTTTTATAAAGAACATTAAATTTTGGTTTTAAAAAGTATATTATATTTATAAAAATTATAATTAATTTAAAATTATCCTTATGGGGTTTTTAATTAATATTTATATGATTTTTTTGAAAACAATAAATCCTTTTGAACACACAATCCATATATTTCTGAAACAACCAAAATGAATTTAATTGATTAATTGGATTTATTTGAAACAATGTTACGTTAAATAAAATGAACAACTTAAATTAAAATTTTTATTTAGACAGTAAAAATGTAACATTATATAATTAATCTTGATGATAAATAATTTAATTGTCAAATAAAACTCGTGGTAATGGTATGTATCACCATTTACTTCGATTGAGGATTTTTTTGATTTATACACCTATATTCATTTATATAATGTAAATACCTTACATTTTAGATATTATGTCATGAATTCTTTATTCAAATTATATTTAATGTATCCCTCAATTTAATACTTTCTTGGTGATTATTATTCAGATATTTCTATCAAAATAATGGAATTTTCTGTAAAAAATAATCACTTAATGTTTCCGATCAAACTATATTTTTTTCATTAAAGTTGTTTTTAAAAAGAATGTATTAAAAAATATATTTATATAATGTTTTATAAAGGGTAAAATTATATTTAATTAAAATGTTTTTACAATAAAATGTTTTTTTTATTGAAAATGTGTTTTTATAATAAAATTGTATTTTTTTTATAGAACATGATTTTTATGGGATTAAAAGATTTTTTTTAAATTTTTTAAAGATAAAATAGTAAATTCATAAAATGTTTTTTTTGGAATGGTACATAATCACTACATATAAGAAATAATTGTTCCCAATATATCTTATAAATTTGTTAAGAACCATTATATATCACAGGGGAGCCTGATATAGATTATATGATGGGATGAGAACCATTATAGCTCATGAAAAATGGTTGATCCTGATCATGATTATATGAATGTTTGAGACCCATTATATCTCACAAATGAACCTAATATATTTTATTTTATGAAGTTCCCCATTATTTCTATCTAATTCCTTTTTAAATTATTATATTCAAAATTGGAAAAATGGTTGGTAATGTCCCTTTCAAAGTTCCACATGATGATTCCCTAAGATGGTTTGATATGTGACCACTTAAGCACCTCCTCGTATGCTAGAGGCTACTAACTAGCGCATGGGTCTAATAAATAACAATGCCATACTATAATCTATTCATCAAACCAGTAAAATATAAGAAATTAATTAACTACAAAAAAATGGTTTAACCAATCCCAAGAATAATACCATAAACAATACAAACCATATCTCATGCTAAACCAAAAGAGGGAAAAATATACAAACTAATTTAGTGTATATGTCATTCCGTATATATTTGAAGTTCCAATAGAAAAATCCAAAATAAAGGAACTAAAAACCACCATGAATACCTTAACATCACGACTTTTCCCTAATACATGCTCCATCTCAACTCAACCATATAATATTGGGAAATTTCCCTCATCATGTCATCAAATCATGAATCCAATTTGGGTACCAACTAGAAGCCCGAGTAGGGACTGACATTAATCACGTGAGTTCATGATGACACCAAAACCACTCAGCAAGTGTCGAAGTCTGACCCATATCATATAAGGAAAAAAATTTCATTATAACAATGTATATTGTAATTCATTTAATTTCAATTTATATCATGAATACTTATATCCCATGTCTAATTACAATTTTTTTGAGCTAAGACCGCCATGTATTGTAACCCATGATTATTTGAAACATTAATAACTATTTCACACATCATTGTTATCACATATATTATTTTAAAGTAAAATACTATGTTCCATAACCATAGTTATCACATATGGGATTTTAAGGCATATTTCCTTTGGAAAAAAATATTGTCATATAATTCAAAATATTATATATATCACGTATTTCACATACATAATGGTTTTCCATTATTAACCTTCTTATCAAACATTCTCATCGATGTTTAGAAAATCAAAAACCACTAAATTGAAGTGAAAAGATTAATTATACAGAAAAATGAGATCATGAAACAAAACCTTTGACAAGATTAAATAGATTAAGATAAGAATAAACTTACTCTTAATCCATCAGAAAAGGGTATAAAAATTATTGTTATCTAGAAATAGATTAATATGAGAGAGAAATCTTAAAGTGTAGAGATAACAAAGATTAATAGGTAAAGATATTTCAATCAAATCATTGATTCATTATTAAATATGTTTGAGAGGACCTGGAATCCATCAAGGAACTATCGAAATGGTAAAACTTAATTAGGTCACAGCCATGATGAATTGGGTTTGTTAACAGAGGTTTGGAATTTATAAAATCATTTCTCAGGGAATTAAAAACAGTATTGACAATTTCCTAGGATGGTGAGAATGATTATCAAAATAAGATTCTCAAACCATGCACTAATTCTATGGGTCTCATTGTTAATGTTAATAAGATAAATGGTTTGAAAAATAATTCATGAACCATGAATTTACCATATTTTTTTGAATTCTTGTTTTGTTGGGGTTAAGTACACGGTTTGGGGAAATTTTGAAATAAATATTTACTCAATAAAACTACATTGAAAAAATCCATAAATCTCCAACATAACCTAAAATGAACCAATGTAAAAACATACCAATTTATCCTCAATACCATGTTAATAGTGTAACTACTAATTAACACAAGACATCTATAGAATGGTCGGGAGCATACAATAAACCCCCCATATAATATCCTATCTTAGAGAAGTTCCCTAAACCATCGTCAAAATTATAAGTTAATATGATTGGGATATTGAACTTGAATAATTTTTTTTCAATACCCCATTTTTACTCTTATACATGGGCTTATTTCCACCACACATGATCTCTCAACAGATACATTCCCTTCAATAATTTCTCACTATGATACTCAATAATTATCATATTCTCTTCAAATGATGAATCATCCTCAATCCCATCATCTTATAAATTTATTAAATGATAATTTTCTAGGTGATACATTTAATGTTTCGACTATTAAATAATTACATGCATATCAGTATACCACTAGGAAATATAATATTAATTTGGCACCAGCCCCATTCTATCGCCTATAACAAAAGGTCTAACAAAATTGGTTTCTAACTTGATGTGTCATCATATACTATAGTGGCCAAATACCAGAGACAACCAATGGGAAACATTATAACCATCTATAAACTCAATAGGTCATTCACCTCTATCTATATATATTTTTTAATTTCTGAGCCATAGACATAGGATTTAAAATTAGGTAAACCTGACATGATGTCTTTTACAAGAGATTTGGTCCTAATTTCTTCGACTCACATACCTCTATCCAGAATAGTGGACATCGATATAGGATAACATTAAGAGATTAATATGGTGTGATATAAATATATTATAGATAAATATTTTTATAGGTGAACTCCACATGTTCCCAGTGCTTCTCCCAATACCCACTAGAGACAAAAACCCACACCATATGAATATATTCCAACACATGTATAATAAATTCCAACTACCCATATTTCAATGGTTGGAAATCCATAATCATTAATACATACATGAAAATATCATTCAAAAAACCAGTCCAAAATAAAAATGTATAATTTGAGTCATGTTTTGAAACTATAGTCAATATAACCTCATGTAGATGGATTATTCTCCAAATATACATTTCCCCCAATTATTCAATAGAGAAGGTACCGCATCATGTAAATCTGTGTTCTACTATATTTAGTAAATCCAAAACAACACAAATAAAATAATTCTTATATGATGTCCTCGAAATACCCATAATAAATAACATGGTAACATCATCCCTCATCCATTAAAGAAAGGTAGATAGTGGTAAAAACCATGAATCCATTGATTCTCGACCATTACCTATTACCGGTCAGGCATAGTTACATGAAACATCCAAATATCTGTTTTGATTCCTTTCCTTCAATAATGGTGACATTGGTCAGAATATATTTTTGTAAAACACAGAATAATTTCCCACATTGATGAATTAAATTAACACATTAGCTCCGATCACTTAGACATAGGCCCAATAAAACCTCCCCAAATATAGATGGTCTCAAATTATCTATTTTCTAATCGGAAGGTGACTCAACACAATCATGACTTTCCCTTGAGTCTCAAATATATGGATCCTTATAATCATATTACATGACCTATCTCAAATGTCTAGATTATACTAATACTGATACAAGGATAATCTTCTCCTGGCACTCTGAAACAACAACATGAATCTCTCTAAGAAAGTGCATCATTATCCACTCAGCACTAGATCCTGAAGTACTCGAGTCCACGTATTTTTGAATACATAATCAAAAACTATGTTAACCTTAAGAGGAAAATAATATCTCTAAAAATGTTATGATTTCATATATGAAAGAAATATCCACTACTATATATTTAAATCTCATTTTGTAAAGATATATTTTAATCTCTTAAGGTATTTATACATTGTAAAAATTATTCCCAATAGATATTTTCACCAATACGTCAAGGCCTAAACCACTATAGCTAACTCGAGTTAGTACATGGGGTAATTATATTCATGTTGCCTCAGCATCATTGAACTATACACTACAACCCAATACCCCTACATAATAACTAGTCCAAGGTTGTTCCCATATGAGTAAAAAAATTCTAATTATCAAAATGTTCATGTATAATCAATATAAAATGATTAGTAAAATTTATATTTATCTCCCAGAATGCATTCTTACATGCAACAGTCTACTCAAACATAACTCAATTTTTGGTCAAGCCTAAAAGTAGTGCTTCAATGATGAAAAACCCATAGAATAACCTTATAGAATATCCCACTAAACATATAAATCTATAGATATCAACGGAATTCAAGGAATTATCCCAACAAACCTCTATATTAATTTTCCCTTAGACCATTTATATAAATTCATCTAAGATGACGTGACCCATGAAAGGATTCCGATAGATCCATGACAATATCATAGATACCATGTAATTGTTTTAATTCTATCTAAATATTATCAAAACCACATCAACATATAGTTAATGATTTTAATAAGTTTTGCTGTAAACCACGATTTCTTCCACAAAACAACCAAAATTTGATGTACGTATGAGTGAAATATTTGGTTCACCTCATTAATAAACATAGTATGTTAATTTTCATCCGAAAACAAAAAAAAACTCATAAAATTCATAAATGACTCTAAATATAGTATATGGTATATAAAAACATATGTGTTAGACATGATGATACCCTGAACTCATGTTATTCATTAACAGAACACAAGCTACCCTCAACCGTTCAATGATATTTTCAACATTGTCATGTTAAAATAAATTCACCACATTCATAGGGGTCAATATATTGTAATAAACCCATAATAAATAGGTCTCATTATAAATATTATAGAATTTAGGGAACCCTAAGGAATCATACATGGATGGATGCACCCATTATCCATCAAATCATTCAGTTTTGTCTTTAGATCTTGAAATTCTATTTGTTCAATTGTGAAAGGTGAAAAAAAACTAAATCAACCCCTAAAAGGATCCCTATTTTAATTTCCAAAACACTCTTAGGTGGTAACCCTACAAAGAACTAATGAAACATGTCATAGAGGCCTTCGACTATATACATAATTATATCATGCTTTACTCCCCTATCATCCTACAACAAATGTCCAACTTGGGTGCTGAGATCCCCCAATGGATGAGGATCTTTCCCTACATGATCTTATTAGATAACCCAATCTATATAATGTATATATGCATCACCCTAGGAGATGAAAAATTCATTATATTATGGTAAATATAAATTTTTCTCTCTATATTATAGTAATATGTCAATACATCAAATCACATCAAATCACAACACTTGATGGATGTAAAGACCGCCTTGTAAATGATATTATCTATCACTAAAAGAGCATCGATTTTAAATAGGGACATCCATTTCCCAAACTACCAATGGGGTTTCTATAATTATAACCCGACACTTTAACTCCATTACCAAACTCTACCAATTTTGATGGTTTGTAGATATAAATAAATTATATAAAACAACATCAAATAATAAACTCCCAAGAAAATAACATAATAGTATTGTATATACAAATGTTGATGGTCCAACCTAAATATTCAAAAGTGTAGACCGAACTGAATGAAAATATCATTCTTCTCTTACATGTGGTACACAATAATTCTCAGGATTACACCACACTTCTGATATGGTATATCCATCAATGAATTACCACATCCACAACAACAACCCCCATGACTAGTAGAGAATCAACTACCAGAATGATATGTGGTAGAGGATCCCTCCCCATCACATTGATTCATCCAAGAAAATCTATCAATACTGTTATTTCATTTAATTTTTTAAAACCATTGTATATTCTCAACCATTCCAAAAGCTTATAACTCTACCATTGGTTGTAGGCACTGTCTATGAGTGTGACATATCTTACAATAATATGGTTATATCACTCATGAAATGTCCTGTGTAACTAATCCTTCCACTTAAAAACTATTATTTTTATCTCTCTAGATAAAATTATACATGTGAAGTTCCATTCTATTATAACATAGATCTAATGGTCATCCTATAGAAACTACATATCCTACACTATAATCCTTCATTAGGTTCCACTCTAATATTATAGAATGATTCACCACTTCTAGAAACAATTTCATTCTAAAGTTTTTAACCTAGAAAATAAATTAACATATAATATATTATTAAAAACATATCTCATTTGTATACTCCTCTCATACAAAATATGGAATGATGTGATGAACATTAGTATAAAATCCCTGGTTTTTCATCATGAACATTCTCCCCTAGGTATACATAATAAAATCTCGTACCCTTTCTTTTCTATGTATCGTAGGGTAAAAGTGCACCCAAAAATTCTCTTGAAGTCCTTCCCACACAATATAATCTAGTATTAAATCCTAATACTAATTGTCCAACCAACATTTCACATGAAAAAATAACATCTATGCATCTAATTTTAAAATCTACTCATTAAAAGTATATATTTGTAAAAATATCATCAGGAGAGGCTTATTCCAGAACATAGCTGTCTATGGTCCACCCTCTCCTATTAAAGTTAAAGGGTTCTACAATTGTATTTCACATGTCATGTAAGACATAAATCTCACAACCATACAAGTGTTTGTTTATATAAACTTTATAAAGAGAGAAAATTTATCATAGAACTCGTTCTAGATTCCTCACCCATCCTTATTGAAGCATCTGGTTCTATTACCGGTGGATCATTTCTATCCATGTACTCATATAGTCACATCAATATGAATAGTCATGGGGTAATATATTTATACAGCCAAACACTCATCTCAATAATAATTACAAAAGATTTAATCATTTAAATATGGGTTATCCCCTAAATCTATAATAATTCCATTACCATAACCTGACACATAGTCAACTCTGAGGCACTATCTCTACCCTTATCCATCCCAAATCTTGGTCATGGGAATCATAGATTAAACACATTCAAAATTCTTGTTTTTCATTTGTACGACATTCATACAACTCAAATTATCACATTTTCTATAATTTTAACATTTAGATTTCAATTTATGAACATTTTTCATTATAAATAGACATGAAATAAAATCACTTTTAAATTAAACAATTCAACCAAAATAATAAATTTCATTGAATTCCTGAAATAATATTTGTTACTTAAAAATCCCATGTTTCAAAATGATACATGTATACATCACTCTCATTCCCTAATTGGTCAATTTAAAAGATATTAGAAAACTTTATCATCACGCAGAAACATAATTGATTGATGTTAAATAAAAATTACATTTTACAGAAAACAACAGTAAAAACAATCCAAAATTTGGTACTTGGTTTTACCCCTATAAATGGGTTAGTTAACCCAATGCATGAGAACTTGTTTAATACTCAACTCATCTTAATGTTTTATCTACCATTCCCTTTTAGTATGAATGAATATAAATAATAACAATATCCTTTGATACCACCTTTTAATGTCTCATAATGGGTGCCACAAGCCAATTCCATAAACCAAAATGCTGCGTGACCTTAGGGATTGTACTGTTGAGGTGGATTACTAGAAGTGATGGTCTGATATATAATAGTGGGAGAATATAACCTCATTATCAATGCAACACAACAATGAAAATTAATAATCAAAAAATGATATATAACCAATCAAAAAATCATACCATAATAAAAACTAACCAATATCACATGGTTACCGAATAAACTGAAACAATATCCAATCTAAATTATTAGATATGTAATTTTATATATGTGACATATATATATATAAAATGCAAAATAATAATGACCTAAAAATACTGAACCGGTTCTATAAATCATATCTGTTTCCATAATTCATGCACCACCCCAACTCGTCCATCTATCATTGGGTGCCTTCCCTTATATTTTAATGTAATCATATAGTGTATTCCGGTACCCATCCAACGACCCATGTAGGGTTTGATTACAACCCAATTTTGCACCACGAATGGCTTCAAAAACAAAATATAGTTTATAATAGTGTATTCTACTATTTAATATGATAAATATTTATCTAATTTCATTTTTCTTTAATTAACAACATAAATTTATCAGGTTCACAATGACACCCAAGCCATCAATACAGTCTTCTAACAATTCTTAGTATACACCATATCACATAAGAAATATCAATTAATTATAACAGGAGCTTACACTATAAATATATTTTCAATTCATACAATGATTAATTATAACCATAGTACAATTAAAACATTGTAGGACAAGATTATCTTTTCTGAAACACCATTAGTATTTAGAGCCTCTTTCCTAGTCTCACGCCTCATTATTATCATATATTAGTTTTTGAAGAAATATTTTATGTCCCACAAATGTAGTTATCACATATGGGAATTTGAAAAATCAATCCATGTATCACACAAGGAATTACATGTATTACAATAACTTTTAGATAAAATATTAAACATATATCATGGTTAAGCATCATTAACCATGTTATCAAAAATTCTGATCAATGTGTCCCATTCCAATTATCAATACGAGAATGGTTATTAAAATTAATAACATCGAATACTTTGATAGATTCAACATTAATACATATAGCCACATTTAATAATAATAATTATTAACTCATTAAGGCTCATGAAACCATAAAATAATTCGCATAAATCAATCATTTCGACATCTCATTGTTCAATAATTTCATATTCATAATTTCTACCAAAGTGATAGTCACCTCATTCCAGCAATTCCATTCTTCCATTAATTAATCAACCCATTGATGAAGCAATTGGAAAATTTTTAAATTCAAATTTCTTAATTAGATACAAAAAATTAAAATCAATACTATGGAGATTAATGTTTAGACAACCTACCTCACAATCATTGATCGACGTCTCTTAATATTTAAATCTAAAATTTTATGTGTAATGATAAATTTCATAGTGAATAAAGAGATTTAGAACTAAATCCTAGATCAAGATCAAACAGATTAATATCTATTTAAACCTTGGTCTAAATAATCTCCAAAAGTGGATAAACCATTTCAATTCATCTGGAATGAGTAGTAAGAGATAGAGAGAAATAAAAAGAGTTAGTGATTAATTACTAGAAGTTGTGTTGATTTGTCAAAAACACCGTACATTCAACATGAATGATTTTATAGAGTATTAGGAATATTTCTAAGAGACCCCAATAAAATGAAAAATGGTTTGGTCTAAACCAGGTTGAATTGGGGTTGATATCGAGGGGTTATGTAGTTTTTAAATAATTCATCAGGGAATTGAAAACCACACACATGGTTTCATGGGAGGCTGTGCAAGGGTTTTCAAAATTTTCTCCCTTACCATGATCCTCATCTAAGAGTTTCATGTTTTCAACTAAGATGGAGAACATTTTGGTAGACCCTATTCTAACCATGAATTTCTTCCCTATTTTGGTGTGCAACTTTGGTAGTTATTATTGAATATCAAATGATTTTGAAGTCATAATATAATAATATAAATATCATGGATCAAAAAGAACAATTTATGAATAATACATATAATAATGAATCAGATTTTCTTGGAAAAATAAGAATGTTTTAAAAATATATAACATTACATGAACATGAGTGAAGGCTGACTACCATGACTATACCATAGGGTGGATTGTTTCCCATAATATCTTAGGATTACTTCCTAATCCCACACAAACTGCCCCATGAGAGTAAAACACAAACCCATCTATTGGAGTTCTATCATGGCACAACCTTCTTAATATATTCATTAATATCATTTTCACAGTAGGAATCATACAAATAGAATAAACATTAGTGTTACCCGTGTAACGAAATGTGTGTTGTAATCATTTCATATGGTATAAAAAGGGTTTATTATAATTGTATACATGAATAAATATATTTAAACCATTCATGAAAATTCATATATGAAAGGTAATATTATATGATGAATAAATATTTCAAAATAAAATTATATCATTAAGAAGAGTGATTAGATATTTGATATATTATCATGATTTTTAGGAAATGACTAAAGTGTATTTGAAGAGGTCAATATAATATTATGTTCTTTAAAAATGAAATAAATACGATTTTATAATATGTTTAATAATTTTGTATAATTATTATAGGAATAATATGTTTCTGGTGAGTAATTGAAATTGTGTAGTAAACCGAGTTATTCCCTTCAATTGGGTTTTCATTTCAAGTGGAATTTGGAAGTCAAACCTTAATAATATTTGTTCCCCCATAAAATAAATAATAATTGATCTAGATATAAATTTTTGGAATGTAAAATCAAAATATAGATGAATCATAGTAGAATATTTAAGATATAACTTTATGAGAATAGTGCTAAAGATTTTCTTCAATGAAATATGGTGGATCAAAGAGATCCCATACATAATGTCAGAATCTGTGAGGAACATTCAATTAATGTTTTAGGTAATAAAATATGATTCATTTATATGACTTTTATAATTTATTAAACATGTATTTTATTTCTTATAATTTTATTATTTTCCATTATGGACATTTTTATGAGTTGTAAAGTTTATTTTCTTTGTCTTGAGAGTGTTTTTTCGTGGATTCTGGCTTGGTTAACTTTTAAATGAGTATGGATGTTCTTGTTGACTAGGAATACTATTTTCAAAGATGAATGGAGTGGTATTCATACAATTATATGATTAAATTTTCCCTTATATCAGTTTTCAGACATTAGGATTATTAATTTTATAAAATAATGTGGTAAATGTTTTTGTTTTTTGTGGAAGTGTATCAGAACTTCTCAAACTACTTTTGTTTTAGATAAAAAGAATTTCAATATATTATTAAAAAAACTAAATTATTTATAATTTAACTATTAAAATCTTAATTATAGATAAATATTGCTTTCTCACTAGCCATGAATGTGGTAATAAAAAACATAAACTGAGTATCCATAGAGACACTTGATCTTTATAATTTATAAATACATTTTGTTTAATTGAATAATTGGATATGCCAAAATATATCGATAGACGAAATTAAATTACATATATAACAAAAAATTAAATATATTTGACCAGATTTATTATGCATTCATGTATGAACTAGGTTATGACAATGTAGTTGAAAAACTAATATAAAAAGGAATTTTGATAATGTTTCCTCTTTAATTTCACCTCATGGATGAACCACTTGATGAATTTGAAACTAGTGTTCTAGTGAGACGAGCAGAATGTTTATGCGATGAGAGTTAATGGGATATTTTTTAAAAGATATTTTGAAAACATCATGGCTCATAATGTGTGAGGATAAGTGGATTTGATGGGTGGTAGATATATGGGGAGAATAGGGGTGTATTTGGTATTTCCTAAAAAATTGAAATATAAAAAATCTATTATAGATCCAAAATATTTTAATTAATGATAAATTATCTTGTAATGTTATTTTATTCCATATATTATCCCATTTTTTCTTATATAATATTTATATGAGTTTAATATATTTTAATAACACATTATATTAACGAAATATAACTATTGTAAAATTTGATTCTATTAATTACATTGAACATAAAAAACATCAACAAATTAGTAAAATTAGAGACATATATTTTATTATATCTTAAATATGTCATGGTAATATAAATAATTCTTTTATCACATTAATAACCTCAAATTATAATTTTTTTAATATTTTTAAATCATATAATTTATTTTTCTATAGATTTAATTATTACCACCACGTGGTAGTGTGTGTATATAATGTAATAATTTATTACCAAAAAATTGAAATGAAAATTTAATGATTTATATAAATATATTTTATTTATAATGAATATTTACGGTCTACTATGTCATTTTGACAACCATATATAAAAATAATTTGTTTAAAATAATAGTGTGACTAGTTTGACATTGGTTTAGATGAAATACTATAAGGTACTTAATGTATACTATATAGCCTAAAAAGGAACAAAATTATGGAATTTGATTATTATGGTCTATAAATACAAATTGAATAGTATCATATTGGATTTTAGGGTCATTTTATAAGGATTATGATATTATTTTTTCCTTATTTACCTGATTTTCCCATAATCATGCTATCCAAATTTCCTATAATCACTATTCATATTTACAAACAATTAAAGGTAAAGTGATAATATATTTTTACCTACAAATAATAAATATCGAATCCATTTTTCAGAATAAAAAATAAAAAAGAAAAAAAGTAATTTATTATTAACCTCATAAAATGAAAAAAAACATTTTTTCTTAAAAATGTCCATTTAAGTATACTATATTTTATTAATACATTCATGGATAAAAATAATTTCAAAAGAAAAAATAATATTATTTATGATCAAAAAGGACTAATGAAAATTTAAAAATAATAAAATATTAATTTATAATTTCATTAATGGAAAATAGAGTTTTCAATGTAGATTAATATTTTTCACTATTCTTTAAAATTTTCAACTTTTAAGAATATTATTAAAATATCATACTAAGAGATTTATTATTTGATCAATTCAAAAAATCAAGACTATATTATTAATTACATTAAATAAATATTTGAAACCTAATTTTATTTATATTCTCATAAGTTGAAATAAAATCATTTTTTGAGGAAAACAAATTTTTGAAGAATTAAATTTTATTATAAAACAATTATGTGTCTATTTACTAATGATAAAAATATTTCCAAATATTGGTATTCTAATTAGTAACAAAATATTTAGTGGATATTCTATCACTATTATTTTAAATGAATAATACTTATATTGTATTTCATGGTTCATTTATACTCTATCTAGAATGCAACACAATTTAATAAAAGTAATAAAATTATTCAAGAAAAATATTTCATAAATAATATCAGTGTGTCACAATATTTTACCATTTACATGTTATATTATGAATACATCATTCACAATTTTTTACGATGTTGTAATTATAAATATTTTAACTATAAATATTTTTTATTAAATGTTACGATTTGGTAAGTGGATTCATAACTCAATTTCAATTCAGTGGGATATATAACTTCTTTATTATATTTCATATTTTAATTTTAAATGTTTAATTTATTTTTATAATAATACTATTTTATTCTACATTTTTATGTCGTATTACATTATATAATAATTATAAATTCATTGATTAATTATAACTTCAATATTATCATATTTTATTGCGTATTTCATTGTGATTCCCATTCATTAAGCCATTCGTTAATGTTATGAACCAAATATTGTTATATGTATTATATTATAACATGCTTACATTTTATATAATTAATTATTTTAACTCAATCATACTTTAAGTTAAAATTCATTATACTTTATCCAAGTCAATTAGATTCAAATGTTAACAATGCATTGAAGGATTTATGATACAATCTTCGTTATATTCATGATTGTTTTGATCATAGATACACTAGGGGAAATAATATACCATTGTATTTCCTAAACTACATCTATATTATTATAAATATTCAATGAATGTGTTTGACATGTTTTTTTATATCCACCCTTAATGAATAAATAAAAATCATGATTTTTTAAGTAATACTAGGCATTTATATTTTATTCGATCCATAATATTCTCTTACATTTCTATATTATTCGAAAAAAGTATATTAAACAATATATATTTTTTCAAATAGTTATTTATTAATTTAATTTTTCCTATTTATCTATTTTTTTTAAAATATTTTAAAATCATTCCTTCCATAATTTTCAAACGAGGTACATGTAGATATTTTTTAAAATAGTGAAAAGGAATGTTTTCTTTTAACATGTAATCCTTGATAATAACTTTCCAACATCATGAGCACTATAATAATTGATCCTTCAATTAAAAATTTCAATATTTCATATAAATGTATTTTTATTGTATTATTCTTTATGTTTTATGATTTTTAATGACTGAAGTTATATTTGATAATGGTGTTGTCCTCCTGACAGTGAACATGTGATATTTTAAATATGTTTTTATCAATAAATTAATCACGTGAGGTCATTAAATTAAAATAAATTATTTATATATTTCTATTATATACAAACCTATCTAATTATATCATATTTTATGGATAATACATTATTTATATTCATTTTATGAAAAAAAACAAATTATGAAATATCCTTTGATTATTACGCAAGGTAACATTATGAAAATACTCTAATTTTATGGGTAATTATTATATTAATTCTTTATAATTAAATTTCATTTTTATGGAACACATAATGATTTATATGTTATTATTTGTTCTCTAAAGTAGTTCTCCAATGCCTTGAGTATTGTTTTTGGTATATTGAGATGTTAATTATTGGACAAGTGAGTGAACCTATTCCATTATGGAACATTTTACACCAAGTCATGTTATCTTGTAAGTTATCCATGACATATGAATATTCCATGTTATATATGTCTACAAAATTCAATTATTTCAATGATGTTACGATATCATTTTCTATATGTTATGATTAATTTTGATTACTCGTGATACATCTATTTTTTAAATAATTTTATACCTTTGACTCAAATGTTATGTTTCTTTATTAAAATTATTCCATTAATTGGTTATTTAGATCATCATATTTTATATATACTTCCTAGGTCATACAATTATATGTTAGGAGGTAAAATATAATTAATATCTTTGTAAGGATAATAAAAATAAAAACGTTATTATTTAGTTTCATTTTGATGTTTTATGTACATAGTCTTCAGCTACATTATGCATCATGATGTTGAGGGTTCCATTACAAGATTTTTGTGAAAAAAATACATTTACCAATTTGAATAAAATAATTGTGTAACTATAGATTGTATTAGATTAGGGAATAATTTGTTTTTTGGATTAATATTAAAAATCATTAGTTACAGACCTTGATGATAGTTCTATATATATGATAACATTATAATGTCCTGGTAAGTAATATATTATGTTTTTCTCATAGTGATACATCACATCTAGGATACATCATGTGGGAGTGGTTTTGGAATATATAGAAATTGTGGTAATAACCCCAAAATGATTGGGATGGCCATATCTCAAAAATAATTTTCATTCATGGTTAGTGTTACCTAATTGTGAAATAGGTATGAAACTCTTGATGGATATGCATTGTTTATTTATCCTTTTCTATATAAAAAGTTATTGTTTATTAAAAAACAAATGGATCCAATGATACGTCATAATGATAGTTTATAAATGAATATATTATTGGAATCGTATATCCATGGTTACTAAATGTCATACCTACAATTTTTGAGTGTTTGTGTTTTGGAAAACTACGATGATTAAATTTTTTTTTGATATAATGCTATTGATATTGATATCATTCTGGGTCAAAATACCCATTGATGTGATGGTAAATTTTTTTATTTTATTTATTATATTTTATGGAATTAGTTTTTCTATATAAAATAAATTAGTGTTAAAAATCTATTTAATGATAAATTTTAATATTTGGGATGTTAATCATTTAATTAGTAACATTATAAAAATTATAATTATATTATTTTATAAAAATGGATACAAACCTGTTAGAAGACAACTATATCTTATGAAAAGGCCACAAAGCATAAACTTAGAACTGAAAGGCGATAAGGATTTAGTGTCTATAATCGGAATATGTGATGTATTATTTAATATGAAATCAGTTTTACTCAATTGGTTTTACAAATAATATTTATGTCAATTTTTGGGAAACATGTTATTGGATTAATTATTTTTTTATATTTAGTATTATAAGGTGATTACAAATATTTGAAGAAATCTTTTATGAGGATAGGATACAAAACCTAGTTTTTTATGTAAATAATTATTTTGTAATATTTTTATTATATATTTAAAGAGTTAATAAGATTTTTAGGATAAACTTTTAAGTTTAAACATTTCATAATGACGATGATAGTTAGGTTTAATGGTATACATGATAATTTACATATTGAATTATCTATGTAACACCTAAATTTTTTAAAAGTGTTATATTTTATTCAATAGTGAATCTAACAAAGAACATTGTTTTTTATTTAATTATATATAAAACTATGTTTCTCATGTATTACATGAAACAACGAGCTTCTTCAAAAGATTATGTTACACTAAAGACCATGTTTTACCAAAAATAAACAAAATATTATATAGTAATTACACTTCCATTAGAATGACACGTTTGAATACGGCTAAATAACTTATAAAAATATTGAGTTTTAACATGTATATTATCTATCAATTTTTTCTATATAGAACACAAATATTTCAAATCTAATTGAAATGATTTATGAAAATAATATTTTTTCTAAAAGACTTCAATCTTGTTTGACAAAAAAAATATAAAATTCATTTTTAACAATTTTAGATAATTTATATTAAATTGTAATATTTATTTTTGATATAACAATACTAATATTTTATAAGGGTTAATTTGTTTTATTTTTTCAAAGAGGGATCATTTTTATATGAATAGTGAATATTATTGAATTTTAACTCAAAACTGCCTTTTAATCTAAATAATGTTTTGTGATTAATTATATATTGAATTGAATTTCAAGTCAAAATAGGTAAATGATACATATATTATTCAAATTTATGGAATTAGAATTATTTTCATGTTCTATTTTGATAAAAAAATGTGGCAAAAATTTGGAAATTATTAATTTTAAAACTCCAATTTCATATCACATCCAAGTGGTTAATTTAAAATAATAAATTTCAACTAATGTGAATTGAATTTTGACAATTTCATTTTTTTTAGGAATCCAAAAAATTATAATTTATAACTATGTCCACATATTTATTTACTAAAATTAATTGTGAAAATACTAATAAAAATTATTATTTCCATGGTTAAGGTAAAAATTGTTTTACTAGGTGTGAAACAAATAATAAAATGGTCATAATTATAAGGCCCCAGCCTTAAACATTACATAATCATGTTTTATTGCAAGATTACAGATTGAGGATCTTTTAAGGTTTAGAGTTTTAGATAATTAGATCATAAATCATGA
Source organism: Viscum album (assembly GCA_963277665.1). Taxonomy (NCBI): domain Eukaryota; kingdom Viridiplantae; phylum Streptophyta; class Magnoliopsida; order Santalales; family Viscaceae; genus Viscum; species Viscum album. The sequence continues at coordinate 1,227,653,392 of OY728159.1, forward strand.
ATTTCATTCCTTATTTCAACTAGGTCGTTACATAAAAGAGAATATTCATTTTTCTCATCAATGGAGACAAATTTAAAATAAAACATGGATTCTTTCGTGACACTTCCTATACACTATCATCACATCATGTAATTTTCCCTTGACCTATGAAAAACATTTCAAAAACATGGGATGAGCATAAAAGGCCCAGTAAGGGATATAAAAGTATGGAATAAAAACATTAGTCCATGTATACATAAGAATAAATGAAATCATACTTTACTCATAAAACATAAGAAATTTAACATACCTCATAAAATCTTGAATAACTCATAGAAATCATAAGACATAAAGGTAACTTGAGGCATTCATAACATTCTTACATAGGGAGTAACCCTCATGGTTACATTAGGAATAACCATAACAATAAATTCCCTAAATATATTTGGAGAAACCATAGTCTTTATCTCCCTCACGTTACCCAATGCATTGGAGAGCTATATTTGGATCACCCGCCCATAGTTTATCACGGAACCACCCGTCATCATAAACAATTCCCATGAACCATAACATAATTGTATCACATAAAACATGCATAAAGGAAACATAACATTTCCACATTTCAATCACAAGATATAAATAAAACATTGATATAATAAAAACATCATAGAAACTATTTTAAATACCAAAATAAAAGAAAATAAAAACATTGTATTTATTTTTCATTTAAAAAAATGTTATGTCATGTTGAGAAAGTTGAGACTCAAATAATGGTCACGTCGGTAGAGAAGTCATTGTCGCCGAATATGTACAACAAAACCATTCCCTTTTGTTATTTAGTAAAACGATTCGTATAAAAAGATTAATTTTGAATAAAATTAAAAGTCAAGGGGGTATATACACCGTATAAAAGAAAGTTGTGTATAAAAAAAATATGACTCAATGAAAAGATATTGAGATGAAGTCCCATACCTCGTATCCGACTAGACTCGATTGTTCGTTAATATCCTGAATAATAAACTTGAGGTAATTTATACTTTCTTAAGAACCTTTTTCAAGTTCATTATTCCTTTAATATCACTTATTACCATGTTATGAACACTATGTAATTTTTTAAGTTAATAACGGTCGTTTTGTCGATAATTGTTACTTGAGTCAAAAATAAACTCTTTATAATTACAAGATGTTCATGTGGTAAAATATCCTTTATATCCAAAATTATATTCATGATGTAGATATCATATATATCAAATATATCCAGTAAATACATGCATTTATAATATTACAAAGCATTTAGAGTTAAGAAATGAAATGCACCGTTCATAGAGACCGTAAGTCGTACATACACATGAACAGTACTTTCATTTCTATTTAATATTTAATAGAATGAAATCATAATGATTTAATTTATTTTATAATTCCAGTATAATATCATATATAACAAAATAAACTCCATCCTTTACATGTCCCACATATGGTATTAACTAATCAAATCACTTTGAGGGGGCGGTAGTGCGCACTTCCCAAAATGAAGATATCGCATTTACCCATAATGGAAACCATAAATGTATGGCATAAATGAAAAATATAGAATCATAAGGAAGACATAAACATAATATATCTCATATATAAATATTTTGACATCTTAATGGCCACCATGAAACGTGTTAAAAGAATATTGAACAATCATCGTTTCGTGAGGCAGAAATTCACCATCCACAGAAATAGTATGTTCTTTAACCATTAGACGGAGGTGTGTGTAAGTGTAGATAGAATAATTCTCATAAAAACATCATATTATATTTATGATACTGATTTTTTAATAAAATAATGGAATAAAAAGAGTTAATGGAGTTGGAGAAGCAAAATTAAAGAAAAGAACACAAGTGAAGACATTTCCTTTAAATTGGGTAACTCCTCCTGGTTTGAACCAAAAGGGTTTATTGAAGAGATTTATGCCTAAGGTAAGGCTTATAAGATGAATAGAGGTATGTGGAGAGATAAAATGAGCAGTTCTTGGTCGATCCAATGGCTTGAGAGGTGTGGGTAAAAAGGTAGAGGTGAGGGCCTTTTATAAGAGGGAGGAGGGGCACTCTTGGAAAGTCAAGAAATGATACTTTATTTTAAAATGAGTTTCGGATTTTAAAGGTCCCATATTGATATATTTAGAGGATAAGGTGATAAGGGTTCGAAATACACTCATCCAATATATTTTTGACAAGTGTAAGTCTTAGATTTCACATTATCTTTTCATTTTATTTAATTCATTCATTAATGAGGTAATCGCTGCATCATCATGGTGTCATTAAAATTTTTAATTAATTTAACGTCTAAAAATTATTAAAAAAATATTATGTAGGAAATATATTTATATTTCCAATGACTATTTATAGTCTAAGAGATAATTTATGAAGAAAAAATTAAAATTGATTTACTTAGGTGTTACATACTTGTGTGATATTTTCCTTTCTTTAAAAATAAAAATATAAAGTGTCACTATCAACCAAAAGTGATTCCATGGGGAACCTATGTTTGGAACAAGTCATACCATAGTCTTCCATGACACAACAAGTAGCATTGGGATACATTTTGGGGTCATTTGTTATTATTATGATAATATTTTATTACCCTTAACTACCTGATTACTAATTACTCACGATAATTAAAGATAATTACTGTTGTTACTATTAATAATTTCCAAAACCAAAAGAGTCTTAATTACATAATTTGGACATTATGATTACAAATATGGAATCTATTTTACAAATTACAAACAAAAAAATTATAGTAAATAATTTAAAAACAATTCCCGTTGTCAAAACAAATAGTGGGTTTTTTTGAAACAATATCTATGAAAAGTTTGGCACTTGTTATGCCCAGTTCCAAAGTGAAATCAATTATAAAGACCACCATTGTATTAAATTTTAAAAATATATTCTAGTTACTCTTTAAAACCAATCATAAAGACAATATAACAATATAATTAAATTAGATGATAAAGATGTTTTAAAGTAAAATGCAGTATTTTTCACTATTTGTTAAAAAAATGAACATTGTCAGATAAATAACAAAAAATTATCCAATGTAAATTTCAACATCCCAATACTAAATAATAAGTTTATTTTTAAAAATAGAGCTTATAAAATTGTCAAAATATATATTTAAAAATGGTTCGTCATCAAAAGGCGGCAAAACATTATTTTAAAAATATTAGAGAATTACATGCTTAAGATTGGATTTATTCTCATTTTAAGCCTCTTAAAACAATATCTAATTAATAAATAGACATATATATGATAATACATAATTCTTTACTTACATGGGATGTTACGTCCTTCCCCCCTTTAGAAAATTGTGTCCCTGCAATTCATTAACTTATCGAATAAGTGGGGGGTATTTATCCCTCATTGCATTTTCAGATTCTCATGTTACCTCTTCAATCATGTGGTTTTTCCACAAAACCATTAATTGATGAATCACCTTATTCCGAAATACTTGATCCCTATGGTCAAGAACCAGGACAGGTTGTTCTTCATATGATAGGTTCTCTTCCAACTGAAATACCTCTGGACTCAAAACATGAGATGGATCTAGCATGTACTTCCTTAACATTGAAACATGAAAAATATTGTATACCTGAGATAAACTTAGAATTAAAAACATTAAACGAAAAACAAGTCCAAATAAATGAATCATGATTTTTTTAATAAAATAATATTTTAAAAAATTTCAGAATTAAATTACATAATTTAAAAAAAATACTCAAGGAACATTATAAATTCCAAAACCAAAATGATAGGCTTAGAGCCTCCACATGGAAAGAGGCACCACCCTCAATCCATCTCCACAAGGCAACACCATGAAGGAACTCCAAGAATCCTGAACAACATCCACTACAAACTTACCCAAACCATTGAAAAAAATAACCATGTCAAAATACACCCAATGGTGTAAGTAGAATTTTAGCCAATTCCTAGTTGAATACCACCTCTATGAGATCCAAGTGATAAAAATTTAGAGATGAAATTCATGAAATTTTTTCAAAATGTGAAATGCTAGCTACAATTTCTAAGAGAAGCATCATTAAATATAATCATATTTCAAGTTGGAAATTTTAAATAATCAACACTATTGAATGAAATAAAAATGGTGCATAATTTTTCCTACCAACCATACCATATGCCGACGGTAAGCACAAACAATCTAATGAGATAATGCAATATGAAATAACCCTCAAGCACTAGCTTATTGTTGGTCCTAAGTACCTCGTATCTGAGTGATTGTATCCATCACAATATCCATTCTCATTCACGAGCCACTAGTAGGGAACATACACATAAACATATTCTCCCCATCATCATAATAATAGATTATTTTGTGATGTTAACATCAATCTTTCCACGTGAAGCTAAGGCCAAACCCCACTGGATCACTAGCATACTAGTAGATGTCCACCCACCTAGAAACCCGGGTTTCCCTCTTGTGCTTAAACATGTTCAAAAAACCAAGAAGTAGTTTGCACTAGAAAATAACACTTTTATATAACATTGTACCCAAAAAACCCCCATGTATATCACAGAAGTCACATCAACTAACTTTATATTCAAATTGGTTTTGAAATCCAACTAACACCAAAATACCCCGCAACACATTTTTCATACCATTCAGAATTAAACAAATCCATTAAAAATATATAAAAGATTTCCCACAATGGTAACAATACATAAAGATCCACTCGCATGTTATATAATACAATTTTTATAAACAAATTCCATTTTTCACATCATGCTCACACAAAATAGCCTGAAAACATATTTCACACCGACATCACAATTTAATAAATCACCTCAATAAATTACAAAAGATTACCAAACCGTTTAACATAAAAACTAACCACATTACCTTTCGAAAACATATTTTATGAATATACTACAACAATAACCGTACATAATCATCAATTGCACGCTTTGTGTAACTCATTAATCATTTAAAATTTTCATAAATCAAACCAAAGGGGTGTAACTATGGGTTTCCCACAAAACCAATTTCCAATTCATTTTTCAATGCCAAAATCACAAAAATACCAATCCAAAATAGAATTGAAATCCTAAGAGATATTTATCTAGTTACTCAAGTATTAAAATCACATCAAACAATACTAGGAAAGATGATTATGAAAAACACACATTTTTATAGAATGCTTTCAAGAGGCATTACATGGTTTCACTCATAAAACCCATTCAAACACATCTTTAAACCCAATAGCACACAAGGACTCTACCAAATCATAATTGGAAGCCCAATCAAAATTAACTAAAGAACTTTTATATGTTATAGAAAAATAAAAATAATATCACAATAGTTTCACATCGAAATACACATAATTTAAAACAAAATGAAACTATAGAATTAAATGCTAAACCACATCTAGAAAATATGGTTTTTGAACAACACATAACAAATGAGGAACATGAAGAATCAGTAATACAAGCAAACTAACTCATTAAGAAATGGATACAAATAGAAGAACCTACCATTTGAGTCAAAATCCTTGAAACTTGGTGCGAAACATTAGCCACACAAACGCCAAACAAAAAGGGATATAAACCCAACCTAAATCAACAATATTTCAAAAAAATAAAAATACTCAAATCATAGGTTCTAAACCTAACATCTAGACATAAGAGAACATAATTAAAGGTGGAAGTGACAATAATTAAATGGATGAAATCAAATAGGGAAACACATACTTGAATTGAAGTTGATGAAATTCCCTTAAATCAACAAATTTTTGAAACTCCAATTAAAAAAACATGATAGTGAGGATCTAAAGTGGCTGAGGAGGTCATGTGGGGACTAAAATGGGAATAAAGTGTGATAAAATGTATGATTTATGAAGAAATCAAGTTACCCACTAAAATATGGATGGTTTGAGAAAACCTGAAATGATTCTCCCTAATTAGCAGTCCAATGAGGACCAAAAATGTGAAACAAATATTGGGGATGATCCTAGGGATAATTGATTTGAGGGTGAAGTAGAATTACTAAAATAAAATTAAAAATGAAGGACATATTAGAAAATTGCAAACTCATTTATAGTAGAAAATGGTCTTACGGGAAGACCCAATACCTTAAATAAAAAATCGAAATACCCCATGATTATAGATTTATAATGGATCCAAATTGACAAGGTGGTGTTAATATGTCACGGGAGGGGCCATGTAAGAATTATAATTGATGAAAAATGATGAAAAATTAAGGAGTTTTGAAAGAAACAAAATTGGTTTTTAAATCTGGAAATGGGCTCATGGTTTGACCCAAATTTTGAAAACCCAACATTTTCACCAAAATGCATGAGAAACCCCCAAAACGAACCATGAATGGAAATTAAATTAAAAATAACTAAAAAATTATTCATGTATGTAACAATTTTCCACACCATAAAAAAATTTCCACCAGAAATCCACAACAAGGCCAAACTAAAAAACCAAACAAAACAAAAAGGCCAAAATGGACTTCTTTTCCATGCTTCGCCTCTAAAGGCCAAAACACCTCTAGTGATCAACAAGGGATAGAATACTCTCACCAATAAAAAAATAAATAAATTCAGGATATGATATTGTATATTATGATTTTATTCCAAAATAAAACTCCTCAAACACTATCCAAACATGATTCCAGCAATTTACCAAAACGAACGACAACAATGAACATGGATACACTTACCTTACATTAACAAGACCTTTGGGAGTTCTCCACTCCAACTATTTAACCATGGAAGGTGTAGGTAGTCCGATATATCTAGACAAGAATACTAACTAGCAAGACCAGACTGAGGACTAATCTGAGTTACTAGTATGGGGAGACACAAATGGGCTCCCCACCATAAGAGACAACTCAAAATTTCCTAAGATTGAATCGGGACTCTAACAGGGGGAGGTACAAACAAAATCATAGTACAAGGGGTATAATCACATTAGGAATTTCCAAAATAAAACAAATGACACTCATAGTGGGTATCCCCCCACAAGATCCAACCATCTTAACATCCATCATGGGCCAACACATAAAGAACCCAAAATTAAAAAAGATGGGTCTGCAGCACGGTTAGCCCCCACAGTTTTGGATACTGTGCACTAACCCTGTGGAACATTTGTTCTACCTATATTCCTATCACATAGTCACTACAAATCATTCAAGAACTGTGTTCTCAAATATGATGACGCAATAGGTTTAAACTATCGACATATTTCATACCGAGGACATGACTTTGCAAATGGTTTTAAATTACCATGGGATTTCCCTTCACTATGTGACAGCTTTTCACTGGGACCTATGGTTGGAGCGCAAAGGATTGAATAATTTTTGGCCTCTTAGTTATGCTTTGAAAAACCTTAAACAAAACATCTTATTTCAGTGATACAACAACCACGCCACGAACCCAGATGGGTTTACCAAGACAACACACAATCCAAAACTCACCATACCATTAACCAACATTTCACTAAAACAAGGGATTAGAGGATGCACACACATCCAACCATGTTTCTTTGGGTGAGAATCAATAAAAGAAAATGGAGCATATAATCACCTTCCTCTAAAATGGATGATTTTGATATTTTTCCATTACATACACACTCCCAACAAGATAATGACTCTCATCGTATTGGACGACTTCATCGTTACAATCAAACGAGAAAGCGACATCGAAACACATCACAGAATATGACCAAAGAGACTGATAGAAAAAATACATGGAGAAGGACCTTATAAAATTTCCCTTAGCTTCAAAGAATTGCAAAAAAATTCCATAACAGCCTCTCATGACTAGAGTTCCCACACTGGTGTTTTTACGTGAACTCCTTCTTAGAAGAGACTATAATGTACCCAAAGGCCCCCTTGGACACCATCCAAACACTCATCCACACTAACAACCCCAGATCACATCCACCTTCGAATAATTAAGAATCCTAAGAAACTATGTTCTCTTTAAACCTTCCACGAACACTCTCCTGAAATAAAAGGAACCAAAAAACAATAAAAGGAAATATTGTACACTAATTATCCAAGTATCGAGAAAAATATTCCTTTTATTGATCAACTGGAGGATTTTACAATGGAGAAACAATCCAGGATTCACTTAAGTCGTACAGTAACCCTTAACGGGGGCGTACCTTATCAAATGAGAAAACCCAATGAACCAACCATGATGGTCCATTGGTCAAAACATTCCACAAACTAGATCCAAACTCATTATGGGAACCACCTAAAAGGCTTCTTGAATATTTCTCAGAATAAACTACTAACTGGTCCTTCTACCCAACTTACCGACTAAACAGAAATCCCAAAATATAGTTCTACAGGAGGGTTTCTTGGAAACAAAACCTCCCAAAACATCTATATTTACCAAAAAAACCAATAATACACACCATACCAACACAATAATGAAGACATAATGTTTTCCTTTAAAAATGATTCATTGAAAAAAATGGTTCCACTGTTAGCGTATCCACTAATCGTAACCCTAGGCCTCAAACATGTAATTTTTCTGTGCAACAATAGGAACCCTCTTCTTATCCATATTGGATCGCATCCATCCTTGCCCTCAACCATCAATCTCCCAGATAACCCCATGCATGTGTTCGCTCATGGAAATACCAAAGTACAAAACAAAAATTCTTTCATCTTTTAAAACCAGAACAATCAACCAATACATCATTTTTCTAAAGGCTGCTTACCACGAAATAAAAACCACAATCATTAAATTGAATACTAAATTTAAAATCATATATATCAATTTCAAAATATGGCATCCCATTAAAACAACCTTCTACTATTTAGAATAATAAATTGGGAATACTTTTTTAAAACCAAAATTAACATAATTTACTACTTTCAAAAGAGGTGTAAACACACCATTTTCTATTAAAAAAACTCTAAAAATTCAGATCCACCACTTAAAAAAACTGAAGATTCCATATTTATTAGAAAATAATTTCACAAAAACATTATCTTTCTTAGAACCTAGTCAATTTTTCTTTTATAATCTATGTTCCAAAATTCCAAAACTAAAGAACACAAGACAATGTCAGAGAAAACTAGTTCTGATGGGTGACTTGGACATATGGTTGGAATCCATATGCTAATAAATTCACCAACATAGAAACTATTCTAGATAAATATTACTGGAACCTCATCACTTTCTATGCCCTTCGTGCTTATTGAGACCACTCACCAATCTCTCTTTTGATTTCCCTTAGTCATCATCAAACCATGAAAACCAAAGGACTCAGATAAATCCTGACATACCCTAGAGACTCAAATACTATCAAGAGGTGTGGTGATTAGGCACACTACCCATTATCAGAATACCAATTCCAATCTTTCCCAACTCTAGAATTTCCTAACTATTCCCCAAATAATGTATCCCAAAGAGTTCACCAGAACCTCCCTCTGATACCATTTTGTCAAGAACTGAATATGGTCACCATCAAAACAGGAACCCGACCCAGCCCATGAAAAATCTCAAAGGGCGTTTCCAAACCCCACATTCAGGCATAAAATTTCTTGGGTATCATAAACTAAAAATTTTGAAGGATTTACAAGAGCATATAAACATACTAAAATAAACAAGTCCAATAAAATTAATTTGGATTTTTCAAACAAAATCATCTTTTACAATATCTCAGAATTGAATGACCGAATTTAAAACAATTCTTAAAGACCATTACAAAGGTACGAAACCAATAATTACATCCCAATAACTACTAAATGGAATGAGGCACCACCTTCAATACATCTCCACAAGGTAGCACTATGAAGGACCTTCTAGAATCATGAACCACTAACACTAAAAATGGTACCCAAAACCTATGACAAAAATTACAAAGTCTACTTAAACACAATGGTGTAAGTAGGGTGTGAGAAACATCTTTGTAGTATACCACCACTAAGATATTCCATGTGATAAACATTTAAAGATGAAAAACACACAATTTTTTTTAAAACCTGAAATGCTAGCTACAAATTCTAAATGATTCACCTATAAATATAAATACTTTTCTCGTGGGGTTTTGTAAAGAATAAACATTTTTGAAATCAATAGAAATGCTACTGAAATTTTTCAGGAAATCATACTGTGTGCCAACGGTAAGCACAAATTACATAATGAGTACAAGCAATATGAAATTACCGCTAGGAACTAGCTACATGTGGGTCCCAAGTACCTCGTATCTCAGTGAAGGTAACCATCACAATATCTGTTCTCATGCATGAGCCGGTATTTGGGAACATACCCAAAACCTATTTACCCCCATCATTATCATCATCATAGTTTAGTTAGTTTTGACTGCATCAATCATGGTATGTGAAACTGAGGCCAAACCCCATGGTATCACTAGCGTACTAGTTCACATCCACCATCCTAGATACCCGAGTTTTGCTACTATTCTTAAACAAGATCAACAAACCAATAGAAATTGATTGCACATGAAAATACAACTTCAAAATCCCACATTAACCCAACATCTCCCACATATATCACACAAGTCACATTATCCCCCTTTTAATTCAAGTTGGTTTTGAAATCCTTCTCACACAAAAATAACCAAACACATTTTTCATATCTTTCACAATTTAAAAAATCCTTTAACAATTTAATAAAAACATTCCAATGATGATAAACATCCCATAACATCCTAATAACATGTTATATAACACCCTTTTTATAATCAAAGCACATTTTTCACATCCCACTCACTCAAAATATCCTGAAAAAATGCTTCGCACCCATACCACAATTTAATAAATCACATGAACAAATTAAAAAACATTACCAAAACGTTTGAAATAAAAAATGTCCACTTTTCCTTTCAAAATATCATTTAAGAACATTCTACAAACGAAATAATACATAATCATCTTTTTCACACACTGTTTAACTCGTTAAATAATTTACAATTTTAATAAAAACAACCAAAGTCGTATAACTATATTTTGACCACAAAACCCATTTCCAAATCCTCGTCCTAAGCTAATAAAACCAATACTAATAAAAATTAATTGAAATACCATGAGTATTTATATAGAAACTCTAAATTATTATAAATCACATCTAATAATACCACAAAATATTCACATGAAAAACTCCCATTTTCATAAAACTCTTTAAAGAGGCATTACATGGTTTCACTCATAAACCCCATTCAGAAACCCTAATTAAAACCCAAAAGAACACCAAGACTCTACCAAAGCATAATTTGATTCCTAATCAACATTACCTAGACCACTTAAATATGTTATATAATAACCCAAATAATAACACAATATTTTCACATGGATACACACCAAATTTAAATCAAAAAGCAACTATTTAATTAAATGCTTAACCAAATAAAAAAATGTATTCTCACCACACTTAATATATGAGGAACATGAAAAATCAGTAAAATAAGAAAACTAACTCATCAACAAATGGTTACACAAATAATCACATAACTTTTGAGTCGAAAATGATGAATCTTGGTGAGAAACAATAGTTGCACCACCGCTACCCCAAAAGGGAGATAAACCCAACCAAAATACACTATATTTCACCAAATATAATAAAAATTCAAAACCTAGGTTCAATCCCTAACTTCTGCACATAATGGAGCTTCATAAAAGGTTTAATAAACCCTAATTAAAGTGAATAAATCAAATAGAGAAACACATGCTTGAAGAGAAGTTGAAGAAATCACACCAAATATACCAAATGTTGAATCTCCATGCAACAAAACCTGATAGTGAGGCTCTACTAATGAGGAGGAGGACATTTGGGGACATAAATGGGGGGAAAAGGGTGAAAAATGAATGATTTATGATCATAGAAATTTACTCTCTGAAATCTAGATGGTTTGACAAACTCTTGAGAGATTATACCAAATTCAAGGATCAAATGAGATTCAAAAATGTGTACCCGATAACGGGAATGATTCTAGGGATATTGGATTTGAGGGGAAGGTAAAATCTCTAAAAAACATGAAGGAAATATTAAATAATTAAAAAAACATTTAAGGCCGAAAATGGTCTTATAGGTAGGCCCAATATCGTTAATAAAATTCCAAATACACCATGATTATGGATTTATAAAGGCTCAAAATTAAAATGGGGGTGTTTATAGATAAGTGGATACCATGTAGGAATATGAATTGACTAAAAATGTTTAAAAATTAATGTGTTTTAAATGAATCAATATTGATATTTAAATTGGGAAATGAGCTCACAGTTTGGCCCAAATTTTGAAAACCCACAATTTCCACCGAATTGCATGAGAAACCCCCAAAACAACGTAATAGTGCAAATTAAATTAAAAATACAATTAAAATAATCATATAGGTGATAGTAAGTGTGTTGAGAATGAATAGTGTCTTGGAATAATGCCTTGAAAAATTCTTATTGGTAGTACCTGCCCAAGGGCTTCACTATGTGGATATGATGTTCGACATTATGTATTACATTATTATGAAATTGGCTATTGATATTACATTTGATTATTCGACCAGTAGAATATTAATTTGAATAATTGAATATAATTATTTGATTTATGTTTTCCAATTTAGGAAAAAGTTTATGTTTTAAAGGCTTGTATTTTAGTCTTAAACATTGCCTTAAATGTTTATGCTTATTTATTATAATATCATCTATATTATTATCTTCACTGAGCATCTCAACTCACCCCTATATTTGTTTTTTTTTCCTAGGATGTGAAGAATTATATTATGAATGACCTGCAACAATATGATATTGGATGTGAATGTGTTCAAAGGATACACCATGTGGTTTTTTTATTTCATAATGTAATGTAAAACTTATGTATGTATCTAGTACTTTCAAGGCGACCAAACTAATTTTTCTTTAGAGAATTCATCTCTTTTGATATTGGCAATGTCATGTAATAATGAACTAACTCTGGGAAACAAGGGTCAAGGATTTATAATCAGTATCAGATGATGTTTGGTACAATCCTCAAAACAATATTTTGATAAATTAAGAATAGGGAACATTACCCTAAGATAAACTTTGATGATTTTTATAGAAAAACTTCCTATAATTTCAGTAATGTATTGATTTTGTAACTTTTATAAGAAATAAATACCTGTCTGGATATGAGCCATTAGAGGCGGCTCTAGAAGAGATGTACCTAAGAGTGAAAACTCTGACAAATAGTTTCAGGCTTGACCTGGGGTATCCTGGTACATGACAACAGGCCATGCTTCACTCTTTTTTTATGAAACTCCCATGGGATATGCTTTGGATTTTTAATATATTATATACAATCCATTATTAATGATTTATTACTAAAAAACTCATCAATGAAAACATTTTTTATGATTATGGATTATATTCATAAATGATTCAATTTATGTAATGTATTTTAAAAGTCTATAATTATGTATTTTGATTCATAAACAAATCTAATACATTCCATTATTTAGAAATGGTGCCTAGTGGATGGAATGGAAACTGCATCAATGCACATAATCCATGTAGGGATTTCCCTCCAACACAAGAAAATTATATTGGAGTTGGTGATGAAATAGGCGCTGAACAACTTATAACCATAATTGGACTACTCACTCTGGTAATGAATAATAACCTCACCCATATAGAGCACCCTGATCCACAACACAGAGGATCAATGTTCGACCACTTCTTGAAGCAACCACCACAAAAAGTCAATGAAACTAAAAATCCATTTTTATCTGAGCAATAGATAAGTTCATTAGATAAAATATTTCATGCATTGGGGAGTAGTGAAAGAAAAAAATTGGACATGATAGTTTATCGCCCCACAAGAGGTACCGGGAAATTGGGGTCATTGATTCAAAACACAAAGAATGATTATAACGTATCATGCATGGAATTGAGGGAGTTTAATGATCTTTTAGTAGAAAAATACATTCTTTATGAACATTGGCAGGATATGGAAAATAAATTTCAAAGGATGAGGTAAAAGGGTGATGAGAATGTTGCATAGTATGAGGTTAACATTACTATGTTATCAAGTCATGTTGTAGATTACATATGTAACCCAAGGAGTATGTTTGACCGCTTTTTTGATGGGTTAAAACCATTTCTCCATCAAGCATTAGTCTCACAATAATTCTCTTCATACAGATATTTTTTCCCATGTGATATTAAGACATAAAATAAATTCATTATTTCTTATGAATTTAATGAAAAGTAAGAGAAGAATATATTTGTTGAACACTATGAAAATGGAAATAATGGGAAGAAGAGAAAAGTTTATTTTCCATCTTGTAGTAAATGAGGGATGTAACAACCTGGTACATTCCTAATGGGAATGGGAGTTAGTTACATGTATGGTGAAAAAGGCCACTATGTTCTTGATTAAAATGGAAATAAAAAGACTATCAATTTTTACTGTTACAATTTTAGAGAAATGGGACATTATGCAAATGAATTTTCTAAGCATCACTGAAACATACCTCATAAAGGGCCAAGAGAGTAAATAACATCTTATACAATTACTAATGTTGAGGTTGAAACTCCAAATGATATTGTGGTAGCTAATTTAATGATTTCCACAAATTTATAGAGTTATTTATTTTATTCTGGATCATCTCATTGTTTCATATCTTCCCATTTTTCTTAAAAAATAATATATTTCCAATTTTATTTAACAATAGATTTTTCAGTCAAAACTCCTATGGGAAGTATCATTGGAATTATTTTTTTTGTTAATCAGTTCCCATTTAGGCATTTAAATGTGATTTATCTACGGATCTCATCATCATACCCATGATTGAATTTAATATAATCATTGGTTGGTATGGGATTTTAGACCATGATTGGAAAATTTATTGAATGATAAAGGTTGTTAAAATTTTCAATGATGATAAAGAGTACATAATCTTTAGAGAAGAAACATCAAAATCTAATTCTAATATAGATCCACCCATATTAGCTCTACTAAATTAAATTATTGGTATGGAATACAGTTAAATAATGACGGGTGAGAAAAAAAGTTCAAATAAAGGACGTACCTATTGTGAAACTATATTTTGATGTTTCCTTGGGTATTTACCTAGAAATACTCCAGAATTAGAAATTGAGTTTTCTATTGATTTAATTACCGGTTCAAGGCCCATATAAAAGACCCATTATTGAATGGATAATGTGGAATTAGAGGAACTAATGAAACATCAAGAGAAATTGAGCAATAAAGGATTTATTGGCCCTACTTTTTCTCTATGGAGAACCCATATTCCTTTGGTTAAGAAGACATATAGATCTACGAGGTTAGGAAATGACTACATAGCGATCATTGCTATAACAATAAAGAAAAAGTATCCCCTACCCCACATTAATGATTTATTTGATCAACTTCATGAAGGCAAATATTTATCAATGATTGAACTTCGATCAGGACATCATCAGGTGTGTGTGGCGGTGGAAGACATTCCAATGACAATATTTTGAACTAGGTACAGACATTACGAGTTTACAGTAATGCATATTGGATTGACTGATTCACCCTATATCTTCATGGATATAATGAATATAGTTTTCAAGGAATATCATGTAGACATTGTAGTGAATTTTTTTGATGATATCTTGGTATACATAAAATTCTACTGAGATCATGAAAATAACTTGCTCACTATTCTGAAAACCCTCATAAGAAATGAATTGTATGGGATGTTTAACAAATGTGATTTTTGGAATTAGATGATTTATTTTTTTGGCTATACTATCCCAAATGATGGAATATCTATTGATTGATATATAAAAATAGAAATACAAGAGTGTCCAACACTGAAGAATATAATTAAGGTAAATATTTTTATCAGATTAGTAGGTTATTATCAGTGTTTCATCCATAATTTTTCCCAATTGGCTAACCCAACAACCAATCTCACACGTAATGGGGTTAAATTTGTTTGGACATAAGAGTGTGAAGGATGTTTTGAATAAGTGAAGTGAATATAATTCAATGATCCTATATTGACTCTACCATTGGGGAATATGGGCCTGTTTTTTATAGTGATTCTTCAAAGAAAAGACATGGTTGTGTACTTATGTAGAATTATAGAGTTTTTTTCCGTTGTATCATGACAGCTAAAAATTATTGAACAAAACTCTCCCACTCATGACCATGAGTTAGAATCTGTAATCATTGCTTTAAGATTTGGAGACACTATCTCAATGGTGAAAAATGTGAGATATATACCAATCACAAGATATTGATGTATATTTTCTCATAGAAAGAAATAATCATGAGGCAAAGATGATTTCTTGAACTACTGAAATATTATTAATTCACTAAACACTACCACTAAGGGAATGCAAATAATGTGGTAGATGCTTTGATCTGAACATGTAATTGAGTTTTGAACAAGATGAGAGTTGAAAGAGATCATATGTTCATGGTTATAGTAAATATGGATATGGGAATAATAATGCAAGGTGAAACATCAATACTTTTTCAAATGGATTCCAAATCATCATTAGAATAAAGGATAAAACGATCTCAGACTGATGAAGATGTGTTTCAAAAGAAACTTAATGCTAGAAATGTTGGGAGATTGATCAAATTCGTATACGAGGATGTAAATTTGAAATATGGGAAGAGACTTTGTGTTCCTGATATACCTGATCTAAAATTGGAATTTTTGGATGATTATTATAGATCAAATTTCCTTATACACTCTAGAAGCACTAAGATGTATAGAGATCTGAAATAAAATTTTTTGTGGGACTACATGAATATGATGATTTTGGATTATGTGTCAATATGTATGGTTCGTCAATAGGTGAAGGCAGGAAGACAACATCCTAGATGAGTCATGAAACCTCCTCCCATATGTGAGTGGAAGTGGGATGATATTATGATGGACTTTTTCCGAGGGATACCAATGTCTTCTAAAAGGAATGAGGAAATATGGGTCATTTTTTATCATCTTACCAAGTTATCACATTTTATTGTTGTATAGGATGATTTTCCACATTAATGTTTAGCAGGACTATATATTTTTGATGTTGTAAGACTTAATGGAGTACCCCTATCGATTGTTCCTAATCATGATCCCAGTATTAAATCAAAATTATGGAAAAGTCAACATAAGGCCCTAGATACTGAACATCATTTGATCACTTCCTACCATCCTCAAACTAATGGACAATAAAAATGGACTATTCAAACCATTGAAGAAATCTTGATATCTTTCTCACATGACTTTCAATGTATGTGGGAATAATATTTTCCTCTGGTAGAATTTTCTCATAATAGTAGCCTCCATTGAAGTATTCAGATGGAACCATATAAAGAGTAATATGGAAAGAGATGTTGTACACCAACTTTTTGGCATGATATTTATGAAGGAAAACTCATAGGCCCATAACATGTTGTGGAAATAATAGAAAATGTGAAGATTATCCAAACCCATATCAAAGCATCTCAAATTAGGGAAAAGTGTTATGCCAATAACCAAGGAAGTATTTCTAATTTCAAGTAGAAGATCAGGTATTCTTAAATGTATCTCCATAGAAGAGTGTTATATGATTAGTTAAGAAAGGTAAATTATGTCCCAGATACATCAGGCCTTTAGAAATTCTATAACAAATTGGAGTTTAAGATTATCATTTGACAATGCAGCCACGTCTCTTCAATGTTCCTGATGTGTTCCACGTATCACTGTTGTGAAAATACATGTGTTAACCTATGTATGTACTATCCAATGATGAAATAGAATAGGAACCCAATCTATCTTATTGTGAAGATCCTATCATGATTCATGATACTAGAGAACAATTGTTCAGAAACAAGATGACTCGTCCGGTAAAATTTCTATAGAGAAACCATAAGACGGAAGAGGCAACGTGGGAATCTGAGGAATTCATGATGAAGAACCACCTGAATCATTTTATGAAATAATATTCTAGATATTTCGATGATGAAATTATTTGAATGAGGGAATAATGTGACAACCCAATCTTCCAAGATACATTTCTCTATGAATAATGCACTACCTTGCATTGTACGCAACTTCGCATTCTAACACACCACGACCAATCAAACTAACATTATGAATAGTAATACCCACTTTTTGAAGATTTATAAATATTATTTTCTAAAATGGGCTTCATTTTGAGTTTCGGGATATCAAAATTATCTTAGGGTGGATTTTTCTTATTTTTCTGAAAACATTAAATTTTTTATGAATAGTAAAAAACAATGTTATTATTTAAAAATGGAATTTTATTTAAATAATTATTTATTTTACTTAAACATATTTTATGTAAAAATAGATACAAAATAACAATATTACTTCAATGAAATTCATTTGAGTAATTTTATTACAAGATTAGATGTATAAAATTTTATTGAACTTTTTACCATCTTTTACCCACCTTCTATGCACATTAGCAAATTTGCGTAACTTTTTTTTATCACTTATGTTAATTGAATTTCAAAAATCCTAAAGACATGGTACACATCAAAAAGTAAAATTTAGTTCAATTGGATGAAAATAATTTTTTTGGGGAATAATAACTTTTGAATATTATATAACACTGTTAAAAGTAAGGTAATTAAAGGTAATAATGATATTATAATTACCCTAGAAAAAGATATAATTCTATTAGATAAGTGTATTTAGACGAAAAAACAGTTAGGAAAAAATATGATCTCCTTTGATCCACTTGGATTAGATTAGGACATTTATCAGTATTTTATTTAAAGAAGAGTTAAAAGTTATAAATTTAATTTTTAATAACTAAAAAAATTAATATAGTGTTGTACATAAGATAAATTATACTATAACTATTAATTAAAAAGATAACCCGATTTCATACATAATTGTATTTTATTTATAATTTTTAAAAATTATATAATTAAATTTATTTATGACATAATGATGATGTAATAATTACCATATTGACGAATGATGAAAATAATTGATATTATAAATATACAAATATAAGAAAATGGATACATTTGATTCCTTACACTACTTTTATATATTAATATGGCATGTTATGAATGATTGAATAAATGTTTTTCGAAGTGATAATGTTGTTATGACTTTCACCAAAACAATTTACGAAATAGTGTCAAAATTTACATAAATGAGTTTTTAAAACAAATACTATATTATTTAATGATATAATAATCCCTTAAATCTAAATATTAGACAAATTAATTTGATAAGGTTTGATATGTCAATAATGAACAAAAAGGTGTTATTTTGACTTTTTTATAGTATGTTTGTTACCCATTTATTATAATAAGACAAGAATACATGGTAAAAGGTAAACTATTTAACTATGAGTTAAATCTAAAATATATGTTTAATAGAGTGATTTAAACATGTATACAACATATTGGGCGAGTGTTTTTCATCCCATAACCACCATATAATCGAAATAAATCCTTTTGGATCCATTATATACTGAATATTAAATAAGAATAAATTAATATTTCCAACATTTCTTAAAGTGACCCTTACCTTTTTATAAAACGGTACATCACCATCCCTCAAAATCACACCTCCAAATCCATTTGGCTCGAAATAAAAATACTATGATATCCTCCCAAATACCATCAATTCAGCATAGAGGACTTAATTTGATCATAAGTAAACATAAGGAGCACTTTTGATTAAATCAACAGTAAATACCTGAAAAAGATGTAAAAACTTAATCACCCATTTCAAAGTTCATTTCTTATTCCACATCCCCTTTTATTGTTTTTTCCATACTGAAATAATTCCAGTAACTTCTACATAATGATATTGTTTTTATAAATATGTTACAACCATATTCATTATTTTATCCATCCTACGAATGAAAAATTCCCCATACGTGAGTACATACGACTAACCGTATTCACCTCGTGGTGTAATTTTTATTCAACACTTCATTATTTGGATGGGTATAATAATGTGTATAATTGATGGAAATAATAAATATAACATGTTAATGATTATTTATATATGATATACCATCCAATTACAGAAGATTTCACCATCAATAGAATGATATTATCGCTCGTACGTACATAAAAATTATTATCTCCACGAATGCTATTAGATTCATTCCCCATCGTAATAATTCAAGAATTATTTTCATTTTATGATTAATAATAATGTGTAATAACTTAATATAATTCATTATATGAATCACATTCTTTCAATATATAACAAACATGACTTCTGTAACAAAAAATATAAAGGAAAATTAATCAATTTACACCTGAATCAATGATACTACTGAAATATTATTAACAAAACAATATTAGAAGATCATATATGATATCATATTTATGTCTGTGGTTCTTATATAATTTAATATCAATGATTTAATTATTTTATAAGAGGTTAACAAGTTATTAAACAAAGAAATGTATGAGGTAATGGTTAATTCTACATTTTGTTCTTTATCCGAGTTTGTTTATACTTGAGTATCTACTGGGTCCTCTTTATCATCCACATCCGTGTTTCTTAAAAATATTTTTAAAAACAACTTGAAAATTTCCTATAATATTTGTAAAATTATTTTATATCATTGTTTTACTTTTAAAAAATGTTTTGAAATGAATCTTTCCATAGTTTTTCAAAAAATGTTCTTTTTTACCTTTTTGAAAAATTATGGTAGGAATGTTTTTTTTACGTATATGGTTGGTGCAACTATTTTCTGTGGTTATAACGTATTCAATGAATCCCTTACAATATAATTAGAACACAATCAAATTAAATGTTTTATATAAAAAATATTTGACTTTTCAATGATTTCAAAATAGTAAGAGATATTTCTCACAAATAGTTTTCATTTCATCTATGTCAACATCCATTAATGAATTTTATAAATGTTTGAAGATGATTTATTATGATACAATCTTCCATATTGTAATAATGGTTTTGTGATATGTTTTACTATTGATGTGTTATTTTTATACCATTATTGGATTATGGTTAAAGTAATAACAATTAGTATATTTGTTTTAATAGGAATGCATATGTTATGTTTCCATGTTTTAATATGAGGAATGTATTGGAATTAGTAATTGATGGGTAGAGCCCTCTATAGCTTCTCGATACATCAGTATGTATCATGAGACAATCTACTGTCTTGGAAAAATTGCTGGAAAAACCTTATTTGTAGTCTTGGCATGAGGCCTTGACTATGTGGTTATGATGTCCGATATTATGCATTAAATCATTATGAAATTGGATATTAATATTACATGTGATTATTAAACTAGTAGAATATCCATGTGAATAAGTAAATGGGGTTATTTGATTTATCATTGCCATATTATGCTAATGTTTATTTTTTAAACATCTGGGTTTCAGTCTTATACATTGCGTTAAATGTTTATGCATATTTATGATAATTTCTGCTATATTGTTATCTTTACAGAGCATATGAGATTACCCAATTAAATTTTTTATTTATTCCCTGGATGCAAAGAGGTATATTTTGATAAACCTAAAGAAATAGGCTAAGGGATATGATTGTGTCAAAATGAGACCCCACGTTTTTGTTTTTCATTTCAAAATGTAATGAAAAACTTATTTAGGTATCTAGTACTTTTTATGCTACTAAATTAATCTTTCATTCAAGAACTGATCTTTGGTGATCATGCCAATGTAATGTAATAATGATCTATATCTGGTTGACAAGGGTCAGGGAATTACAAACACCATGTTACATAGATAATATGTTTTATTGATACAATATAATCACATTCATGATTTTTTATGTTTAAGCTTCCATTGGGAAAATCTTATAATGTATTTCAAAGGAAGATTGATGATTTTTTCCTCCAGTTATAGATGATTTATTCATATATTGGTACCATTTTTTTATATAATTCATACATAAGATAAATAAAAATTTATTTTATGAATGTTGGACATTACCCACTCTTTAGATAGAAATATATATTTCATTAAAATTATGTTTTACAAAAAGGGTTTCAAAGAGTCTTCTAATATTCACCAATGATCATTAAAATACATTTGACATTTTTTTCTTTTTATAATGTTTTTAATGTAATCTACCTATTTCATTCCTAAGGAATCATTTTTCTATATTTTTTACTATGAAAAAGTAATGTTCTTCGTACCTCATATGACATGTTAATATTTATCCCCCATCAATAAATTGAATCATTATTTTCACACTTAAATGATAATTCTTAAAAAATTGTATTTAATGTTTATTTTAAAAAAAAATTCAAAAAGATATAAATTTTCTTTTATATGCATTCATAGAAAGAGGTTTTAAAAATTATTTCAAGCCTTAATTCTATGTTTTCAATCTATTTTCAATGAAATTGGATTTCAAATAGATTTTTCATTTTAAAATAATTTTTCATATAGGAATGAATATTTTCATCAAGAAATGTATCAAATATATATTTCCATGTTTTGTTACAATTACAATGAAATCTTTTGATGATACTCATTCCATTCATGGAAATGATCTAATGGTTCTAGTCATATTATTCATTTTAATGTGTTATGCTGGATATCATGGACTTTCTGTAACCAAATTCTATTTCATGCGATATATATTTATAATATAGATTTCTTTTACACATGTCATATGATTTTGAATCCCTTCTGTTTTCATGGATTTTTATTTAATGAAATTATTAGGAAACCAATAAATTGTCCACAGGTAATGTTGTTATGAGATGTTAATGAAACCCTTTAATTTCAAGTGAAATATATTATGTCTATAAAACCCATATATTTTAATTTTTAATGATATAATTAATGTTTTATTATCATGAAGCTCATTTATGGATAATTTCATGATTAGATGATTGGGGCCCATATCTACCTCCAATGTATTGGGTAGTGATAATTTGAATATGAGTTCAAATGTTATACAGGTCATAGCCCAATCATGAGAAAATCAGGGGACACATGTTTACCCCCAAGACAAACATAAGCAGGTACATGGGGTGGATCCAATTCGAAAATAATTACTTTACATAGGCTTTATGCAAATACCCAAAAAATATGGTACATGACTTATAGACCAAGACTAAAAGAAAAATTATTTGTAGGATCAAAATAATGAATGTAGATGCTTAATATACAAGAGGGGGGGGGGTGAATTGTATACATTAAAAAATACCTTAAGAACTTTTAAAGATGGTAATGTTTAACAAAGTTATATAAGGTAAATTGACAAAACCTCTTAGTTCTACAAACTTGCATGATTCCAGAAATGTTGTTCTGGAAATGAATCTTAAGAAAAATTTTCAAAGATAAGATTATACCTTAAACCATATATAATCTTACTAATAAGAGTACATGTATAAGAACGTATAATATAGTTATACTTTCTTTAACAATCAAAATGCTACAGAAAATTTGAAACAGTACACATAACAAGTAGTAAATATTTAAACCCAAATAGAATGGTATCCAACAACCTTGGATAAAGGTCCCTTGATTTATAATTTCAAGAAATAATTCTTACCCACACCAGGGTAAGCCCTTGATACGAATATTTGAGTCTGTCTTGTTATCCCTACAAGCCCCCGAACATCAAAGTAGTATTCACCTCAGTCTTTCTATCCTCGAAAGCTGTCTAATGTACTCAGAAACATTCGGAGTCAGACGAAGCAATTTTGAACAAGATGTTCAGTGTGCACAAATCATAAAATCCTCTCTCTAGAAAACATTTCACAACATGTAATCTCTAGAGTCTTATAACTTTTCATCAATGTTATATTCTCGTTCAAATGTGCTCTTATTTATAGGAACATATTCAACGGTCGTCTCCCCCCTCCAATGGTGATATTGTTCATTGAATTTTGGAAGGAAATGTATATGTGTAACTCAAACAACGGTTGGTTAGAAATAGAATGCACAACATTATTTTATAACTCAAAAAAGTGTAAGAAAAAAATATGGTTTCTTAACCAAAACCATTTTTCAGAATGTCAGGATAAATAAAATTTCAAAGTGTTTCAAAAAACCCATTAGGTGTCTATAATACAATGATATTAAGATTCTGTCTTCCAAAATATTCAATAACTAGAATTTTATAGAATTCCATAGTCTTAATTTTGAGGAAATTCGGAGTCTGAATTCATAATAATTCAGAGTCTAAATTCAGAATGATCAGAGTCTGAATCCATATAATTTGGTGACTAAACTTAGAAAGATCTGAGTTTGAAATCAGAAAGTTCAGAGTCTAAATTTAATGATTTTAGATTCTATATTCAGAAAGTTTAGAGTCTAAATTTAGAGAATTCAGATCCTGAAAATAGAATGCTCTATATCTAAGTATTTATAAGATTATGAGGTTTTAGATATAAAACCAAATTTTACACTTATAAATAAAATGAGTTAGGATTACAGAAATTATGATATTAACAATGAAAACATGATAAGTATATATTTTTCTAGGGGATGAAAAAGTTCTCTTATGAAAGAAAAACTCTGTAAGGAATAAATTTCCTTGAGGAAGGAAAATATTCCTTATGAATTATTAATGAAATCCTAGGTGAAGGGAAATTTTTTTTAAGATAAACTTATTGTGATTTTAAAGACATGAAGACAAGGAAGAGTAATAAGGAAACTTTAGTGACTCAACAATCTCTCCCTATTATGGAAAGCACAAGAATCCTTATGAATTAGAATATCAATACAGACAAAATATTTTTCTGGACTTTGAAAATAAAACTAATCTTCCTTTACACATGGGAAATGATGAATACGGCTAACATCCCCATAGGATTTGGAAACACTAAGGACCGTATTCTTGATTTCCGGATTGAGACATGACATTTTATTATATAATAAATCATCTGGAATAAAAAATCATCCTTGGATAAACTCAACCTTAATTAGGGAAAATTTATTCTTTTACTTTTTATTCGTTTTTAACATTCTGTTCTCCCCCTTTGTGATTTTTGGAAAGCAGTACAAGGATTAGAAAAGGAAATATGGTACCTGAAATATTCGTACTAAACAACCAAAAGATAAGAAACCAAAAAAAATATTTATTAGGAATGGAAAAAATTTTACAAAGAAGAAATAAAAAAAATGATCAAAATTGAACAAGATTATCATTCCTTCTCTCTTGGCATAAACTTCTTCACTATGGGTTTGAGCTTCTTCAGTTCCTTGTGATCCTCCTCTGCACGTTTAAGAAGCGATCATGATCTTCTGTTTTCTTCTCAATGGCATTTATTTTTTTTCTTCTTGATCCTTAATAGATTATGACCACCCCTTTAGAACATCTTCTTTCATAGCAAATTTATCATCAAGTTTGATTCAAATATCTCTCTCCCTATTCCAACTCTGAGCAATTGAATACAACTTCCCATTCAGATCTTTTACTTCTTGCATCCAAAAATTCTATTCCAAAGTTACCTTTTCCTCAAACCTATTTGTGAGATCCTCGATAATAACATCTTCGGTTTCAAATGCATCTTTAACACTTTATTAGAATTAATCAAGAATTATCATGTCCTCTATAGTTTTCTTTGACCACATTGTCATTTTTCGGCAAGATCTTTTGTGGGATTTATTATTTATGAAAAGGTTTTTGAAATCGGCCTCAAGTTTGATGCACTTTTCCATCACCATGGATACTGAATCTGATTTCAGATTTAAGTAATGATGATGCATCTGGCATCTAGATTATATGATTTGAAATAGAGGGATAGTTCCAAAAAGCTTTATAAAATACTGGACTACAAAATCTTGTTCAAGATAGTATGATTCTGAATCAGAGATTTTTCTTCTTGAGGATTCTTTTTCTATATCAGCAGTTTTCCTCTTTAATGAAGTACCAAATTCTATCTTCTTCACCACTACATTTCTAGGTGTATAAACAACCACCTATTTTACCTTATCTTCTTTCGGAATTTCATCTTCTTGATTGGGTCATTCTTTCTCACTACCAGATAGTTCCACAATTTTATCTTAATCTACCTATTCCTTCTCAGCTCCTGCCTTAGCAGCCTCTAGCTGAATGAAATTAGGGATGGAGATTTCTTCTTGAGACACTTTATTCACTTCATCTCCACTTTTCTGATCTTTCCCTGGGGTAGCATGTTTTGAAGAATCAACATCAAAGGTTCGGAATGATAATTTTTCATATGGGATTTTCTTCTAATGAAAATCCTCTACTTGCCTTATTAAATCATTAGTATCACAACTGCCTTATTCTCATTCTTATACTTCTACTTATTTTTCTTCAAAATATTTTTCATATAATTTTTCTAGAGTCACAAAAATCTTTTATGAAGTATCTGGAAATGGTTATATCAGGAAAGATTCTTGTACCATAATATTCTCATATTCTTTCTCTGCAGCCTTCAGAAGTGATTGGACTATCTCTACCTCAGAGAACATTTTATTCTATTTATTTTCATTCTCTTACTTATCAAGCACTTCAGCTGCCTTCTCCCTCAATGATTTTTCCTCAGCAGGGTCCAGGACAAACATAGGCTCCCTTTATTTATGATATTTCTTGTCTTCCCTCCACTTAGCCACAACCTTATCAGGAAAGGATCTTTGTTTCCTTTGCTTTTGAGGTGCATATTGGGTTTCCTTTTCTATTGGGGTTTTTTCTTCTCTTCCACTTCCTTTACCTTCTTGTTCCTTCCTCTCTTTTTATACGATTCAACCTCCTACTATTTCATTGAACGAGATCCAACTTCTTCTTCAAGAAAATCATTGAATTATTCAGATTCTTTGGAAAAACCAACTTTCATCCTTCTCAAGGTTCCATCACTCAGCAACCTGACATTGAAATATATTGACATAGATTTTTACGGCATTTTAAAGGATTCTAAACAGTAAACAATCATTTTTGATAGAATTTTTGGATACATAATAATTTGATACTTCATATTTCAATTCATTATGTCATCAATTGTAACCAAGATATGTTTAACCAAGTTTATCATTCTTAAGTTTACCATGAAATCCAAAATGTAGATGTCACTCTTCTTTAATATAATGTTATCACCATTTCTCAGAATAATGAATCCTTGAACCAAAAATTCATGAATCTGAAAATAGGTTGATAGGTGAGGAATATTTGGAGTATTTACTTCTAAAATTCCAAGAAAATCCATTTCTTTTTCTTTAATGAAACTTCCTTAAACATCAAGCACCTTATGTGAGAAGAAATCTACTTCTCCATTATAAAATATGCAAACCAAGATTCTAGCCTTTGTGTGGGAAAGTTAATATGTCTTCCCATAACACTAAAAAGTAAACATGATCTGGCCATCTTCCTTAAAAAATTTTAGTATCTCGTAAAATTCAATCTGCAACTTCAGATACACCTGATCCTATCCTTTGGGTTTTTAAATGAAAACACTCTCCCACCCATTAAGATTTATAATCTTAGAGATAATGGAATCAGACATTGTGATTAAATTCCAATGAACCACCATTTCTCTGTAAACCTTCCATTCAAATATTTCTTTTATGTACGACAATTCTTTTTCAGACGAAGATTCAACAGACATTCGGAGCTAAATAAACATTGAAGATACAAAATGTGCTTATATAGGAGGGTCAGAGTTTAATCATGCAAAGGCTTGAGTTTAGATGTTTGAAATCCATTGGGGGTCCATTATATAGGTGATTGAGGTGAAAGTTTAGCTTACATACTCAATCCAATGGTTGAAAACCCTTCTGATCATATGTGACATTTTAGAAAAAATGACCGAAGAAGAATTATGATGGATTCTGATCTTTTGAGGTTTTTGACAAAAACATTCAGATTCAAGAAAAAAATAATACGAAAAAGTTTAATAGGAGTTCAATATAACAACATGTAAAGTATCATTATGAATATTTAATAAAGGAAGCATACCTTTTGGATTGCTATGAATATTTTTCATAATAAGAAAAATTCTTCTTGAAGAACTTTAGATTCTTAAAATTTTGATTACAAAATATTTCAATAAGAAAATTTCTCCTACAAAAAATGTATGTAAAGAAATATTAATTTCAAAAATTTTATGTGTGGTAATCTTCAATACAAAAAATTTAAGTATGAAAATCTTCATTACGAAAATTTTGAATATTGAAAAAAATGACTATGAAATAAAAATTAGACTATGAATGAATTAGAAATCTAACAAAAAATGTACACCCCCTATGAAAAGGAGTTCCTTAATGTAAAAATATTGGTTTCCATAGGAATTTAACATGGAATATTACCTTACAATTATCATTACTAGCTTCTGTTTAATGAATTGAAATCTTTTAGAGGGTGAAGATTTTGTGAAAATATCAGCAAGTTGATCTTGAGTTCCGATAAATTGAAGAATGGTATCTCCTTTTTGCATGTGATCCCTAAAAAATTGATTCCTAATATCTATGTGTTTTGCATTATAGTGATGTGCAGGGTTTTTACAAAAGGAAATGGAACTAGTATTATCACACAAAATTTGTGTTTTTTTTAAATTCATACCATAGTCTGTGAGTGTGTGTTTCATCCACAATGCTTGAGCACAACAACTTCCAGCTATAATATATTCATCTTCAGCAGTGGGAAGTGATACTGAGTGTTTCTTTTTGCATTACCAAGAGACTAATGAACCTCCAAATAAAAGGCAATTTCTGTATGTACATTTCTTATCCATTCAACATCCACCAATGTCAGCTCCCGAAAAACATTTTAAAACAAAATTATTTCCAGAAGTGTAATAGAGTCCTAGATCCATTGTCCCCTTTAAGTAGTGAAAAATACTTTTCACTGCCTTTAAATGGTATTCATTAGGATTGGTTTCATATCATAGACATAAGTATACAGAAAACATTAAGTCTAGATGACTAGCTATCAAATAAAGTAGATATCCTATCATAAACAAAAAAGATGTTTGATCTACTGGTTTCCCATCTTCACTGCGATAAAGTGAATTTGAGGTAACAATGGGAGTACTTATACTCTTAGTGATGTCATATCCATACATTTTAAGAATATCATTAATATACTTATGTTGGGATATATATAATCTCTTGGTTATTGAGAAATTTGAAAACAAAGGAAAAATGTTAACTCACCCATCATACTCATTTCAAACTCAGATTTCATTAGATCCTCAAAGAATTCAGTTATAGATTATTGAGTTGAACCAAATATAATGTCATCAAGATAAAGTTTTACAATCAAAACTAGTTTTCTTATGTTTCTTTAAAATAATGGTTAGATCAAAATTTCCATTAACAATTTTTTTTAAAATCCTATAAATCTATCATACCAAGCTCGATGGGCTTGCTAAAGTCTATAAAGATATTTGGTATATTTTTAAACATGTTCATGATGTTTTGAATCATCAAAACCCGGAGGTTGTACAAAAAATACATCCAATTGAATAAAACCATTAAGAAATGCACATTTAACATCCATTGGAAAAGGATTGAAATTTAAGAATGTTGCAAAGGAACGTAGAATTGGAATTTATTAAAGTATATCTACTAGAGCATAGGTTTCTTCATAGTCCATTCCTTCTGGTTGACTATATCCTTTATCAACGAATCTAGATTAATTTCTTACGATGATTCCATTCTCATCACATATATTTTTGAATACCCATTTTCCTCCAAAAATAGATGTTTCCATAGGTCTTTCTACCATGGTCTAGACTTTATTCCTATCAATTTCATGAACTCATCTTGCATAGATTTTATCCAATCATCATCACCTAACGCTTCATCAGTGATTTTTGGTTCAAATTGGGAAAGGAATGCTAGATGTTCAACTTCATTTATTAAGGAACCTCTAGTCCTTACAGTTTGACTCACATCACCAATGATACTATCACTCAGATGATTCTTAAGAAACAACTCATTTGGGTTTTGTATTGAATATTCATCAACATAGTGTATGAAGCCTTCTAGGGTAAATGATTCAGAAATATTTTCTTAAATTTTTTTTCTTATCAGAAGGATCTTCTAACAAATGTTGATAATAAGATTTTGAAAACACATCCAAAGATGTAGGTTTTGGTTGTTAAAAAAAGGACCAGTTTCATCAAATTTAACATGTACTGTTTTTCATCAACTGTAAAAGTATTTTTATTGAAAACACAATAATATATAAATGTTGTGGAGTAGAATAATAAAATTCCTTCATAATATTTTGGTGAAATTTTTTGTAGATTATCTTTAGTATTCAGAATGTACACCTTCCAAAAAAACCTTTAAGTAGGCAGGTCTAGGTTTTCTAGCATTCTATAAATCATAAAGTGTTTTATTAAGAAAAGGTATATTCAAAAAACAATTTATTGTATAACAAGGAGTAGTTATAGCTTCAGACAAAAAATGTTTGGCTACCAACTATTCATTAACCATGGTTCTTGATATCTCTTGAATAATTCTATTTATGTATTCAATAATACCATTTGGTTGAGGTGTTCTGGGTTATGGAAGGTTATGAGTAATTCCATTTCTAATTGAAAAGTTTTCAAAATCATAATTTTTGAAATTATCCTCTATGATCACAATGAATAGTTATCAAAGGAAGGTTTTTATCATTTTTAACATCGGATATAAAAATTTTGAAATAAGAAAAAGAATCATATTTATATTCTAGGAAATAGACCCATGTAAATCTAGTGTAAACATTAACTAAAACAAATACCTAATATTTTCCTCCAATGCTTCCAATTTTGGTTGAAAAAAAAGATCCATATGCACTAACTGCAATGCATCAGTGTTTGTGACTTCACCGAATTATTTAAAACATGATTTATGTTTCTTACGATATTGGCAAGGATCACCAACTTTTGAAGAATAAAATATATATTCTGGAAGATCATTAAATAGAGTTTTATTCGAGAATTTTAATAGTTTTCTAAGGTTAAAATGTCATACCCTTCAATGTTATAACCATGAATGATCTTTTATTTCAATAAGGAAAGTTATATCTTGGCTCCTAAGGTCTTCTATGTATAATGTGTATACATTCTCTGGCCTATTGGTAGAAAGAATAAACTCTTCCTCTGAATTGTATATTAAGAACTTGTCATTCCTAAAATTCACAAGGTAAACGTAATCACATAATTGACTTATGCTAATGAGGTTTTTCTTACGACCCTTAACAAATAAAACATTTGAAATCAAGGTTTTTCCAAGAAAAACAGTGTTACCTATACCAAAAATTTCTCCCATAACATTATATCTGAAAGATACTTTTCCTCCATTGGTCTTGATAATATTTTCCAAGAGGTTTTTGTTACCCATTATATTCCGGGAACATCCACTATCCATATACAAATTATTGAAGTTGGTATTATCTTTATTTTCTTGAAAAAAAGAGTGTTTGAATTTTGGAACCCAAACATTCCTGGAACCAGAAACATCAGAAAGAAAAAATTTTAGGAATCCATATTTTCATTGAAAAATATGCTTTATGAAATCCAAAAGGAATAGTTTTGTTTACAGAATAATTTTTTCCCAATTCCCACAACAATGAAACTTATTATAGAAAGGATTACTTTGAGGAACAAAATAATAGTCACTAAATATCGATTTTAAACAAGTATAACCAAAACAAGAATTATTCCATATAGGTAGATTTTTGAAATACCACATATCAATATTTTCCTTCTCTAATGTATTGTTTGACAAAAATTTCCTCAAAACAATATTTGTTGCTTTATTCTAATAACTACTTTCTTATCCTAAAAAACACCAGTTTTAGTACTATAGTTAGGCTCAAAAAAAAATTTCATAGAAATTACTTTTTATATATCCTTAGAAAGTTTATCCTTCTTAGAATTATCTTCCTCAAAGTTCTTTACAATTATTTCCAAATCAAATGTTTTCATATCCTGGTCTTTAGAAAGATCTGATATTTCTTCATTAAGAATATAAATCCTTGAATTTTTCATTATCAAGCTATTTCATGACTTCAGAATTTTCATTCTCATGGAGCATAGAAAACCTAGAAACTTATTCATAGGTAGTTAATGTATTTTCTTCATCCAAAGAATATTCTTCATCTAAATATTCATAGTATTTAATCTCACTCTATATAGAATTCAAGGATACATTAGTGATGGATTCATAATTGTGTATATTTTCCATAAAATAATGATTTTCAATATATTATCTCTCTATTAGACCATGATTCTTCTATCTAGAGGATCTAAAATCTGAGGATTCGTCAGAAGAGTCTCCACCACTATCACTCCATGTGTCAGTAGCTTTTAAAACTTTATTATCATTATCTATGTATTAATTCTTTATATTCCTCTCAGAATGATTATCCATCCTATAATTTCTCTTAAGCATAGGACAATAGGGCCTTATATATCCAGAATTTTTTCATTCGTAACATGTGACTTCATAGACTTACTTATCCATTCTTTAATTATTCTTGTATCTATACTAAAAGTCTGTTTTCCTAGCTATCTTGTTTATCCTTCGAGAAAGATTAGCTTTCTGATTCTCAGAATGTTAAATTTCACATGATTAAGATAATATAGTAACATTCATAGACTTATATCTTGTAACTCTCTATGGAGTCTTGGCTTTCATATGATTTGAAGTAGTTGTAAAAGCAAAACTTCTATTTCCATTCATTTTCATAACATTGTTATAATATCTCATCATTCTAGTGTCATGTTGATGATGAGTTACAAAATTCTCATGAAGAGTGATTTGTGAGACTTTATTATTCTCATCTATATTTGTTCTCATGGATTCCCACTCGTTATGGATGATGTATATAATCATGCACATAAGTGGTTCATCATCCAATCCATTTTCATCCTTGGATTGTATTCTATTGACAATATTCAAAAATATTTTTTGTACCTTACAGATAGGTTCTCCATAAAGAAAAATACCATGGTACTTTTCTCTAACCATATCTCTTCTATTTTCAATAACATTGGAAGTTCCAAAATGTGAACTTCATGCTTCTTCCAAATACAATTTGCATCTCCACAGGAAGAAATCAAGATATATATATTTCAGGTCATGGAACACAACAAAGTCCTTCATACCTCGTATTTTAGTTGATATTCTGACTTTTCTTGATTAATAAAAGTTCTAAAATCCTTATCATGAATCTAATAATCTCTAGTAAGCATAACAAAGTTTTCCACTCTAGTATTGATAAAAAATTTCTTCATACGATCTTTTCTATATTCATAATCATTCCCATAAAAAATAGGTGGTCTAAAAGAATTTATATTGTCAATTGAACGGACATTCATTCCAAAAATCTTAAAGAAAATCACTCCTCACAAACTTGGAAGTAATAAATATTTGTAAAAAATGATAAAAATATCTTAATCATGAAAAATATAGAACAATGAAAAACATGAGCTAGATAACTTATATGGGAATATAATTATTTCTGAGACCTCCTCTAATACCTATAATAGGGTCAAAATAATGAATGTTGATTATCAATATACAAGAGGGGGGGGGATGTGAAATGTATACTATAAAAAAATTCCTTAGGAACATTTAATGACGGTAATGTCTAACAAAGTTAAACAAGTTAAATTCACAAAACCTCTTTCTTCTACAATCATGATTGATTCCAAAAGTGTGGTTCTGGAAATGAAACACAATAAAAGTTTACAAAGATAAGATTATACCTTAAAGCATATAGAATATTAATAATTAGAGTACAAGTATAAAAAAGTGTAAGATAGTTATACTTTAATTAACAATCATAATGTAGTGAAAAACATGAAACAATACACATAATAAGTAGTAAATATTTTAACCCAAAGAGAAGGGTATCCAAAAACCATGGATATAGGTCCCTTGATTTATACATTAAAGAATGTTTGTCTTAACACACTAGGGTAAGCCCTCGATACGAATATCAGAGTCTATATTGCTATCATCTCAAGCTCTCGAACTTCAATGTAGTCATCACCTCTATCATTCTATCCTCGGAATCCCTTTTATGTACTCAGTAACATTCGGAGTAGCATGAATCAATTCGTAACAATATGTCCAGTACACACAAAGCATGAAAGCCTCTTTATAGAAATCACTACATATCATTTAATCTCAAGAGTCATAGAACTGTTCATCAAAGTGGTAAGATCATTCATATGCGATTCTATTTATAGGAACATATTCAACAGTTGGATCCCTCTTCTAATGACCATATTTTACCTTCAATTTTAGAGGGACCTATACATGTGTCACTCAAACAACAGTTGGTTAGAAACAGAATGCATGACATCATTTTATAACTCAAACAAGTGTAAAAAATATATATGGTTTTTAAAAAAAAACCATTTTTCTGAATTTAAGGAAAAATAAATGTTTAGAGTCTAATAAAAAAACCATTCGGTGTCTATAATACATGGATATTCACATTCTATCTTCAAAAGAGTTCAGAACATGAATTCTATAGAATTTTAAGGTTTTAATTTCAAGGATATTAGAAGTATAATTCATAAGAATTTGTAGAGTGAATTAAGAATGTTCGTCATCTAAATTGATGGAATTTGGAGTCTGAAACCAGAAATTATAGAGTATGAATTTAGAGAATAATGATTTTGAACTCATAATGTTCGGAGTCTGAATTCAAAAAATTCGGAGTCTGATCTCAGAATGTTCTGAGTCTGAATTCTGAGAATTCTGATCCTAAAAAAATGCTCTATATCTATGTATTTATATGATTTTGAGGTTTTAGATATGAAACCTAATTTTATACTTAAATAAATGAGTTTGGATTAATGAAATTATGATATGAACAATGAAAACATGATAAGGATAAATTTTCCTTGGGGAAGGAAGATTACCCTTATGAAATCAAAACTGGGTACGGAGAAAATTTCCTTGAGGATGTCAAATTACCCTTATAAATTATTAAGGAAAACATAGGGGAAATGAATTTTACTTAAGATAATGTGTTAGTGATTTTCAAAACATGAAGGAATAAAAGACATAATGAAACATTATTGACTTTACAAGATTCACCTATTTCTAGCCGATGACCGAATTATGTGTGGGGGTCATGGCCCATACCTAACATGTTATAAATGTCTTGTTTAGTAGAATGGACATAAAATTTTATATTCTTATTTATATTCCTCAAATATTATGTCTAATTCATTAACTATTTTTTTAGAAAGGTGGCACTTTGGTCAAAAGACCAAAGCAAATTTATTAGAAAAAATGAGGTTACATGAGTCTAAAAGATGGATTCATATTACGACCATTAATGTGAAATGGAATCAAGTTTACGAGGAGACCCTCCAGCCTGGTTATGTCCAGAAAATTTCCTTTACTGGCGAGACCATCAGCAACCATTTTCACATATCGATAGGTATGTGTTGTAATGAAGTTGATGTCATGGAGTGAGTGATAGAAATTCATACAACGAGTAATAATCGGCCACGATAGATGAATATCCCCCTTCCAAATGGAATGAACGACAATAGTATAATCACTTTCAATCAACAAGTTGTTCCAGCCTTGGTGAAAGGAAAAAGATGTGTCAGGAATCACACTCATAATTTCAGCTTCCAGAGAGGCTTCAATACCACAACCTACAATTAAGCAACCAATGATGTGACTAAGATGATTTCTAAAGACGACGCCACCCCCTATTGGTCCTAGATTTCTATTAGTGGATCCATCCACTTTGTTTTTAGTCAAACCTAGTAGTGGAGGTATGCAGAAAACCACAAAATTGTGTTTCAGTTGTATGAAAATAGCATCAACCCGAAGATGTCCAATGATCATAAAATCTACCACAGAGTCTTTTTAATTCCCTTTCAGAAACAATATAGAATCTCGAATAGTGATGAGAATATTCATTTTACCTTCATTAATTTTGTGTGAGAAATTATTGTGATGAATGTTATTTCAGTCATAGCAAATCACATGAAGCAGCTCTACAACCCCTGCAAGGAACAAGTTTCTGATTTTCTGGGAGTTATCCATAACAACACAATGATTTAGCTAAGCGTTGATAGATTTATGAATCGGCCATCTTCAATCAAAAGTGTCAAAAAAATAGTTCTAAAGGGAAGTGGTAGTAGGAAAAGATAAAAAAGGTGATAAGTATATTTTCTATGTTGATTGAAAAAATGTCATTGTGGACAAAGAGGAATACCAAAAATTTGTAGACAAGAGTCAGTTATAACTATATTTTAGGTGATACCCCAAATATAAGTGAGTCTTGAGGGTTTATTCCAGGGGTTTTTAAAATATTTAATCCATTTAGGGTCATTTTTTGGGTTATATAAGGAGTAGTTATAGTTTTTTTTTTTTGAATTTAGCATCCCATTATGAGAAGGTTCTCAAATCAAAAGATCATTCAAGTAGAAGAGTGTTATGTTTCAATAATTTGATTAATATTTCCAGGAAGGGTATCAATATGTGAATTATGATTGTTTCTAGTAGTAGAGTTGATGTTATGAGGTATATGGTTAGGGAGAGTCAAAGATATAAGTGGAGCACCTATCCAGTTGTCCTACCAGAATATCATGGCAGAGTTTCTAGATACCGCCCATCTAGAGTAGGACATAATACTGTCAAACCTACTTCTAAAAGATGAAAAAATGGATGATGTGGTGAAATTCATGTTAACTTGTTTCAATCTAACAATGAACCTATTTATTATGAATGAAATTGAGGGTATTCATTTTTAAATAGGATCCAAGTTAATCTGGCATGATGTGCCTCTTTAAAGTGTTTAATGTTTTTAAATCCATGACCACCCATGTCTAGATGTTTACATAATATAGCCCAGGTAATATTTGCATGTTTCTTGTCCAAGGTGCTTCTTGTCCAGACAAAATTTTTAATGTGTTCATTCATTTCATTATGAGACCAGCTGTCCAATTACAGAACATCCTTGGGTAGACCACTTTGGAGACAATGACAGACTTGAAATGGTAGACTCTCCCCTCTATGGAAAGATATTTTTGATTCCAAGTTGATAGATGATTATTAATTTGATCAAAAATGTTTTAGAGGTTTTATGCTTTGGATCTTCCTAAGAAAATGAGAACCCCGAGGTATTTGAATGGGAATCGTAACTTTATTGATGTTTAAATAATTGGTAATACTTTTTTTCCTACCATATGGAATGTTTTTTCCAATGTAGATAAATGATATATTCCATCTAATGACATGAACATAGACCTCCTCAAAGTGAATGAGAGTAGTTTTATGTTTTCTAATGTTTCTTATAGGACCCCTTAAAAACATTATTATGTCATTTGCATAATGGATGTGAGTGAGGGAATTTACATTTCTATAAGCATGAATAGGTTTGAGATTGTTCTAGTTAACCAGTTGAGTGGGTATATGACTTAAATAGTCTTCTACAATGCAAAATAGAATTGCAGATTGGGGATCTCTTTGGCTGGATCCTTTGGATCAATTGAAGTAAACTCTAAGAGATCCATTGATCAAGATAGAAATGTGAGCTGAATTGAAGATAAATTTAATTTTAGAGATGAAGATGTCATTAAATCCAAATCCATGTAGAACATTGAAGATGAAATCACAATCCATTGTTTCAAAATCATTCCTAATGTCCAGTTGAATTGAAATGTTACTGACCATATTTTTATTATTTTATATGATAGTGCATTCAAGGGCATGAAAAATCTAGTTTTATTTGAATCACCCCTTGATAAAACCAAATTGATTCAAGGAGAAAATTTTAGCAGTACTACTATTGAGTCTATTCGCAATCAACTAGGTGATAATTGTGTAGAGTGTATTTATAAGAGCAATTAGATGAATGAGATGAATTTTAGAGGCATTATCAACTTTGGGGATCAGAGTAAGGAATTGGGAATTTAACCCATGTGGTAAAAATCCTTTAGAAAAGAATGATTTAACGAGTTTGCAGACATAATATTGGATAATATCCCACTATTTTTATAAAATCCATTTTTAAAAACATCAGGAAATGTGGTACTATTATGATTCAATCCAAAAATAGTGTCTCTAATTTCATGATCAAGGGGAACAATTAGGATTAAATTATTATCAACATCAGTGATAATTATCATAATGTTGTCAATAATGAGGTCCTTGTTCGTGCTAATACCATTGGATAAAGAATCAAAGTAGGTGATTATATGATTACCAATTTCATTATCTTTATCCAAAAGGTTGTGTCCATATTTGAGAGAATCAAGGGTATTAAAAAATTCCCAAATCTTTGGAAATAATTATAGAACATTGTATTACAATCACCATCCGTTAACAATTTGATTTTAAAAGTTTTTTATACCAATGTTGTCTTTAAAAGTGAGGAGATAATTATGGTTTAGAGTAATGTTAGTTTCATGATTTTGATCTGAAGCATTGTCTGAGTAAATGTTATTGTTTTGAATTTGATGGATCTTATTATCAATAGAAAGGTTGTCATTATCAATTTGTTTGGATTTAATACTGCACCAAATTATATTCTTCTGTTTGAGATATTTTAATTTAAGATGATTGGAAAAGGCATCATCAGAGTGAGACCTAGGGGTCCAAAAATGTTTGATGTGATTACTACATTCAAGATCCAATAACCAAGAATCGTTGAATCTGAATGGAAGATAGGGTTTCATAGTTTTGTAAGAAATAGTGACCAAGATAGGATGATTTTATGAATGAATTTTCTGTTGGGTGGTTCTTTAAATGGAATCCCATATATCTAAAGAATGGTCATTCGTAAAGGCTAAATCTAGTTTTCTCACAACCACACTATTTTAATGATTCTTATACTAGGTGTATTTTGAACCTCATTGATAAATTTCAGTTTTATTGGTGTTTTCAATAGAATCCTTAAAATCCCACACAGATAGACTTGAATGAAGAGGTCCAATTATTTCTCTAGAAGAATGAATAACATTAAAATCACCTACAAAAATCTAGGGAGAATGAATTATTGATCTCAAGGAGTTGAGGTCATTCCAGATAGGCCTCCTGTCTTGATATTTATTCCTAGAATAGATAAAGGTGGAAAAGAGTTGGCAGTTATCTATAATTAAGTCACATATGAAAATTTGATTAGCAATATGGAAAACAATAACATTAGATAGAAATGAATCTGCAAAAGACCAAAGAGTATCCAAATTGTTGTTATTTTGACATGAACCGATGAAGGTGTATCCAAAATGATAAAAATGTACTAAATTAGTGGAAAAGTTTATTTTAGGATCATCAATGGAAAAAACTAATGGCTTCAGAATGTTAACATTTCATTTTATGATAATAAAGTTGTCGCGGATTTCAATACTTTGACAGTTCCAATATAATATCGTCATTTAAACCTATGTTTGGAGTTGGAAATCCATTTTTTTACTATCTGATCCATTACTCCTAGTTGATATAGTAATATTTGTTGACATATTAATGCTTTTATTAGACCCTTTCTTTCTATAGTGGTATCAAAAAAGATAGTGCTATCTCTTACAGATATAGTTTGGATGGTAATATCTTAAAGGTTATTATTAGTAGATGTCGACACAGTATGACTAATATCCTTGTTTTTAATATAATAAAATAAATTATCATACAATGTAATATGTTGAACATAAGTGTTGCAGGTACCTGATATGGTGCTCAGAGTAGGAATACATATTTTGTTTCCAATAAGGTCAACTGACTGATGTTCTGTGTTCAAATAGTGATAGGCACTGCTCTACCTAGTGTTGCGTTTAATCATATGCTCATTACCTAAAGACTCTACATATGGTATCATGTACTTGGATTATTGGACCAGTTGTAGGAAGCTAGAAAGTTGTGTATCACCATCTGATGTGTTTGCAGAGTCTAATTCCTATTGTGACTCCACCACAGGTCATGATTTATCTTTCATAACCAGGAAAATATGGGACAAATATCCTATATGATACCCTATATAGAGATATGTTATTCTTCTACAGTAGTAGTGGGGTTCATAAAATTTGGGTAACTATCACTAGCATGGATTGTGGTAACATCCGTAGGCTATTTATATACATGAAAAGAAGTTTTGTTTAAGATCATAGTTCCAATATTAAAATTAATACATGTGAAATTGCTAATTTGTGAGAAAACAAGAGGTTGATTATTAGAATAAGATTCTTTTTTCTTGTAACTATTATTATTTATATATGCTAGTATAGATTGTCTGATTAAATTAGAGGAGGTTACATTATCAGGATACCAACACCTCTGGAGAAAAATTGACATGGTAGCTAAAGATATACAAGATTTACCAGTTGAACCCACAATTACGTAAGCTAATGAAGAGATGATAGAGACTTAATAACTTATTAGTAATCTTATCTATTAATGTTTCAAAAATAATAGATTAAATTTGGTTCCAAAACCTTTTCCAGACATTATGAATTTTGAAGGAATATTTCAGATCAAAAAATATTGGGAAAACATAATAGGTATATAGTACAGAATCAGAGTCATTATATATGAGATCAATTAAATCAACAGTATTGTTTCATGTAAAAACACCCCCATAATCTCCCATATAATATATTATATTGGGTCGATAAGCATAATGTATACTAATCTAGTAATCATCCTTGTTTCAACAAGGACAACATCAATGACTCAACCCAGAATGTTGTTCAAAATCATTTTCTTTATACCACATCCAATGTGAAGGGTATGGGAAGATGAAGATTCTACCTAGGGATTTCAATGTTTAGATATATGTTATCATTCCTCATATATGTTTATATAATGTGTGGATAATGATGGACCTAAAGTCATAAATGGTTTATTTAGACATCATATTGCATTTCCCGGCAAGCCATGTAGACAAAATTCTAACCACGTCATCACACAATATGATGGAATGTCATTCTGAGTTTCAATGTAAAGTAAAATTATTAATGTTCTACATTCCTAAGACATCATCATAAATCAAATAATATGTAGGATGGTTGGATTTTATTTCTTTCATTACACTAATGAGAGTAATGGGGTTGTAGTTTTGAAGACAACTAAAAGGTCATGCGAACCTATAAAGAATGTAAGGCTCACAAATGTTATGTCTTCCTAGTCATGACGTTATAAGGCTATCATGTAATGAGATAATCCATGATAATTCAACAATATCTACCTAAAAATTATCGATCAATACTCAATAAGGTTCCAATTATTAATGAATGAATGGTGTAGGGGATCCCACAAAAGCTCAATGGAGGATTCAATAATTTAAGAAAATTATATGGAAAACAATATTATTGAGGTGTTTTGGTCAAAATATAGAATGAGGGAATTTTAGGGTATATTAATACTCATAACAATGAATTTGTCAATTATGTAGCTATAAATAAATTTCAATTTCCCTCTATGATGATTTAGATACTTTACAACATATACATGAACCATCAACCAATAATTTCAAGCATGTTTGGGAACATATTGGTTGATGGGTAATCTCACCACCAATATGGAAACAATAATTATGGTTCCAAAGATGTATTATAAATTGTTGGAAGGTAGGATCTATCCACTCAAAACCTATAGAAACGTATTTCCATCTTAAATTATAAATGTATAACCTGCCAAATCTTGTAACCCCTTTTTATGTGTTGAATTACCCCAATGGTATCAATGTAATATCCTAGTGAATTTATGATTATTAAGTTGGTTGAGTCCTATTAAACCAAAAATTTGGCCTTATCCAACCAGGTTATAGGAATAATATTATCAAATAAATAAATAGAATAGGTTATCATATATTAATTTAATGGACCAATGAATTCACTATCACATTCAATTAGTCTTTAACAAGGGTTGGAGTCTTCTCTGTATCCAACCAGATAATATCAATTGGTAGAAACATAATGTACATCATTACAAAGATGTAGATTCATCCCATTTGATAGATATCCCAAAAATAGCTCCCGTTGTTTCCATGTTGTACGTGAATGGTGTATGTACTCCAACACCAATGAATTGTCAATTTGATAAAATTACCAGATGAAAGAGATATTGAAATTTGGGAAATCAACACCACCTAGTATAAATAGATGATTTCATTCCATTCCGTAAAATTTATGAAATTTTAATGAAACTATAATGCACATTACCATTGATTTGAGAAACTATATGCAGACTAAAAATACCATATTTTGGTCCACCCTCCATTTGAATCACCATTTTAAAATTAAAAAATAGATGAGTAGTCTTAATTGTTAGGCTGATGGGATATATCCCATTAATCAAGATTTTTTGACCCCATAATGAACCACCTATAATAATGGATTACCCTTGATTGGATTTCGATATAACGTCACCTATAACTAAACATTAACTTTATAAATTTTGAAAATAATACAAACAATATAGATGTTAGGAAATAATTAACCAT
The DNA here is from genome assembly GCA_963277665.1 of Viscum album. NCBI lineage: Eukaryota > Viridiplantae > Streptophyta > Magnoliopsida > Santalales > Viscaceae > Viscum > Viscum album. Next base: position 1,227,695,698 of record OY728159.1, read on the forward strand.
TGGAATCAGTGTGTAATCCAGTGACCTTAATTTTAATATATGTGTCTTGTCATACAACAGATAGTCATTGAACTCTTTAGAACATATTATAGTTAAGAAACCTTCCAATGAAAAAATAATTTTTTTTCATGACCCGATCCTTTTAAGAATATCAGTATAAGATTTATAACATGATCCTCTAAAAACTATAGAAAAAAAAATAATGGGGCCTATAGTCACTAGAAAAATATAATCATAATACATAAAAGGAAACTAATACATTAAATCCCAGATTTTTTATTTTTATTAGTGAGATACTAAATCTATTTTTGCTCCTAAAACTATATAACATAGCATGGGGATTAAATTATGTAAATGTGTATCTAAAAGGCCTTTCATGAGAATAAACATAATATGGAAACTTATCATTTGAGTTAGATATATATAATGAAATAAAAAAAACAAACAAAATTTGTGTAATCACAAGGAATCATATCATAAAAAATTGAATCACAATATAATTATAGCATATAATATTTGATAGGAACACAAAATAGGAAATAAACATCTGTCAAGGCTAACATCCTAAACAATATTACATGGTGGGCATAGTCCAATAACAGATTAGGATTACTCGTTAATCCCATACATGATGCCTGATGATACTAAATCTTTACCCAAATCAATGGAGTTTTATTTGGGTCCCCCCATTATTACATGTTCATTAAATATGTGTTCCACATTAAATAAATCAATTATAAGTAATGACATAAAAATTACCCAAGAAAATAAAATTGTATATATAATCATTCTTCACATCATAATCCAATGAAATGTTATAATAAATTCATTTGAAAATGATAATAAGGAATGGATTTTTCCATTAGTGGAAGAGAGAATAAATTATATATGTATATATATAAATGACATACACATATACATAATATAGAAGTTATCTATAACAGAAATGGTTTCCATTAAAACGGTAAAAACTTTTCAAACACTAAAAAGAATGAGGAAAATTATTTTTTCACATTGAGTAACATTAAAATATGCCATATTAGATGGAAGATGATTTTTAATGGTAACATTGAAATTTTACTAAGAGAAAAAAACATTTCGTAGATTAAAAATTTTAAATATAATAATTCATAATAAATTATTCTAATCCTTTTTCACTTAAAATAACCTAGAGAACACATATATGAATCCTTAAAATCATATAAAATATTTCACTGGGTAAAGATACATTCCCTCTTAAAAATTACATTTTAAAGAAAAATGTTTTTCTAAATCATTTTGTTTGAATTTAAAATTGGAAAAATATATTGTAATCTTGGAGAACATTGATTCTTATTATTTATGATAAATTCTATACAAGTTAAAAGAAATATTACATTAATTGTTTTGATAAAACCCTAACATGCCTTTTTTAAAAAACAATATGATCATTCCATTCTAATGTTTTTTTTATAAAATTCAATCATCAGAAAAAATTAATTTTATAATAAATTTGATAATTAATAAATCATTTTTGAAATTTTTTTTGTTAAACACTATTTTGGTATAATGTGTGTTTTTGACCAAATTGAGAAATATATTTATTTTTCCTAAAAACATTATATATAACTCTAGAGTACATAATGTGTTTAAAATTAGTGTAATAAATTATTTTCTACACAGAATCATATAATAATCAAATTAATGATTTTATTCTCTCATAGCCTTTATGATTTAATAATATGAATCATAATCATAAGCAATCCTGATAAATGATCATATTGTATCAGAAAACCTATTTCAAATTATTAATAATGAATCCTAAGTACCATGAAAGAATAAAATTAAATGAAACATATAGTCTCATGATTATAAATAAATTTACAATATTAAAAGTCAAATGATAATTATATACCCCTCTTAAATGAATATATGTGAATAAAATGGCATATATCTAAATGAAGGAAAATTTAGACCTAAATAGCTTATTAAGTTCGTATCATTGAGTTGAAAGTTAATCAAAAGGTTTATTTTGTGAAAAACTGAAGCTCCATAAAATATATTTGAAATACCATAGATACCAATAATAACTAATATCAATAATAATCATGGAATAATATAATAAATGAATTAGAAATATAATCCTATAAATAAAAATTGAGATAATATATCTCTTATCCCACACAACCAGGTAGGTGAAAAATCGTTAAAATGTTGTACATTGGTTTTAATCATTTCATTAACTTATAATATTATTTTATTATTAATTATAATATCATATAATATCCTTTTATAAAAACTTATTACATTTTTGTTAATAATATATGAATTTTAAAATTTTTTTGGGTGTCTATCACCTTCTTCTCTCCTGCATGTTTTGGGGTGAATGTTCCAAATCATGAAAATAGTTTATAGTGTAACAATATATAGAATTATATTAATATTAAAATAATAAAATAATATAATAAATATGTAATTAATGATAAAATGATATTTTTAAAATAACATTGTTATAATATTAATATAATTCATTGTTATACTTAATTCATTGTATCATTACTGTTTAACAATATTTTTAAGATGTGGGGGATTAAATAAAATGAAAATTCATAGTTATAGACTATAAATTTTCTCTAGGGATCTCTTACAGACTTACAAATAAACCCATCTATAAAGAGATTCATAATGAAACTAAGGCTTCAAGGAATTGATTAGAGATGTGAAATGTGTTTTGTTTAAGTCTATGATGATAAAAAGTATCCTGTATTATGTAGAATTGTGTATGTGAGAAGACCTTTTATAATTTGGAAATGGAACCCACATAGAAACTACATTGAAATTTGTCAAGGGTCTCCCAAATCAAAATGTAATTACCATGTAAAAAATATAAAAAATTACCATAGGAAATATATTTGGATGGGTAATATTGATATATTAAAATCATATATCCATTATACATGTTTTGTTCCTTTTTTTCTTTTTTTAGTTGAATCCCAAGTTATCTAATTAATACATTAATTGTGGTAAATAATTATTACAATTTTTACTATTCATTATGTTCAATTTTTTTGATCTTATGAATTATACTAAATTATATTTATTCAATATATGTAATCCAAATTTTAAAATTCTATCCTCATAATTGGACAATTTTTATTTAAAAATGAAACTCATAGATTTGATGAAAAAAGAGTTTTCAGTAATTATATTTTTGAAGTGAAAGGTGATTTTATATTAAATATTAGAATAATAATATAAAATTTTTTAATCAAAAGATAAATTATCATATATATACTTTATAGTATTTTTTTAAATCACCATAAATTTATGGTTGTTTTAATTTATTAAACAAGACCATCATTATACATATTCCAAAAATTTCAAGAAAACCCAATTTTGAAATCATAAATATACAAATACAAAAATAAAATATAATTATGTTTAAAAATATTTTATTTTTATTATATATATCTATATAATTATGTCATTATATGAAATCATTTTCCAAACCTAATCCGGATTTTAAATTACATAATTTATCATAAATGAACAATTATTTTAGAAATATTAATATTTTTCACTGTTCAATAAAAAAGATAATCTAAAACATCCGAATATTTATCGCTATTCAAATTATTAATTAAATATTTAAAAAATGAAAATATACTTTTCAAATAAATTTTATAATATTAGTAATAATTAATTTAAAATTATGCTTTCATATTTTAACCAAACATTCATTTAAGAAAATACTTTTTTAGTAGTTTCTCTTCACAACAATTATAATTTTGTATCTAATAAATATATAATAATTAAATTAATATTGTAAATTTAAATGATACATTCCTTATTTTTAGTGTGGTCAATAATTCGTTTACAGTAGACATGATATAGCACATTTGCTATCATCAGTTTCTCTCTCTTGGATGTTGTGTTGAAATCCCCAGATGTATTTGAAATTCTATTTTTGTGTTTTTATATATATTGAAAAAAATACAAAAATAATGAAATCATTTTGAAAATCATGCTGAATGTGAGGAAACCGAAAATTAATCAAATAGTTGATACGAATGAAATATCAGAACCATAAGAGATAGAATGATTGAGATGAAATGTTAGTAAGAACAAGGCTCTATCTGGGAGGATCCACCCTCGACTACCCTTCATCAACCAACTAAAAATAAAATCACCATCTAAAAATATACTCAATGTACATGTGATGGATCAGATCAAAAACCTTTTCCACATTAAAATGAACAATCAGAAACTGATATTCTATAATGCTTGACCATTCATCCAAATAGTGAAACGAATCCCTCAACTGAATCATTACGAATATGATGTCACAATCCAAAATGATTTAGGTGAGTATTTCAAATCACACAGCCCAACTCATAAGATCAATTCTTGAAAATGAGACAAAAGGGGGAATATGAGGATACACAGTAGAAATCACATCTGGTGTAGGTTTTTTCTCACAATCAACCAAATTCACAAGAGCGAACTGCTACGGTGAAGTTGAATATGGGGATCACAATAATAATCAGATATCTATGTAGCATTAGGTTTCACTAATTGAATCAGGCCTGGTGAAATAGCTCCCCATTTTTTTTTTGAGATTTGAGATCACAAAAACAATCCATAAAGAGGAATAGTAATTCAAAATAATACCAAATACACCATTCAAATAAAAAACATGTAATAGAGTAGATTATGTTTATAGAGAACAATATAGAAAAAACAATGTGGAAGAAGGACAGTAGAGTGGTTCCCAAATCCTTTAATCACAGACATTCTAGTGCATGGGGTTGTCCATGAATAGAAGGGGATTATGACTCTTATCAATTAAAAAAATAGTAACTAACTGGAATAATTAATCTATAATGAATTAATTTTATATCAATGTCACGATCTTCATGTGAACTCCAACTATGTGAAACTATCCTTGTGCAATAACCCTCACCTTCCCTTACATACACTCTAGATAACCATCGACACCCACAACCATATGAACATACCATAAAATCGATTGAAAAAATGAATCATACAATATTCCTTAAAATGCAGCACAATTTTAAATATATATTACTTAGTTAAATTATATAACTATCAATCATGTATATATACATTTATATTACAACTACAATAATTAGTATTATTACAACTATATGTATATGAAACATTTTTAGTGATATATTTTATACAATTCAAATAAATGCATCCTTAATAAATTTATATATATTACTAACTATATTTAATTTTTTATATTAACAATTACATAAATATTAATTAATTGTTTTATATTTGTTTATATATATATATGTATTTTAATATATATGTATATATAATTATTAATTATATAAATTTTACAATATTGATTGTTATTACTATTATTTTTATATATGTTATTTCATAAATATTTATACTAAAATATATATTATATTCCATTATATATAATGTAAATGTGGATAGAGGGGTTGAGCTACTAATGTAGAAGGGGTGAGGTTGTGGTGAGAATATAGGAGATAAAGGGAGTTCATTAGATAGAGTAGACGAATCAGCTCGTCATGATATCTCCTCCAGCTGCTCGTTGTGATTATACTTCAGGATGTGATTACTTCTAATGTGGGTGATGGAAGGAAATATAGACCTCTCTGGGAGTATTGAGATAGGAGTAGCGATGTTTGAGTGGATCAGTAGGTAGTGCAGTGGTGGTCTGGTGGTGCGACACTCGACTTAGTCGGATTTGATGGATCTGGTAAAAGCAACACACTATAGAGACACTTCATCAATAGTGTTCATTTGTTTTTCCTCTAGAGTTGGCGTCTTGTGGTGTCTTAGTGGAGGATTGACTCGGTGACGGTGGGTGCTTGCATCTTCATCAGTGCGATGTGACTTCATTTTAAGGCGGGTTCTTATTTTTGGTTCAATGATTTATAGGTTATGTGGGGTTCACCTTATTTTTTGTTTAAATGGATTTATCATTTTTAATATATGTTTTGAATGATTCATTTTTCTATTGGAGAATATATTTCTAATGAATTTTTTGATTTCATCTCATTATTATTTTTTTATTATGTAACGATTTTTTTTGCTTCTTTTTTATCTCTTTTGAGGAATTGATTTTGATAGTGTTTGAAGCGATGTGTGTTGTATAAGATTAGTGGTTGTATATCATAATTGTGAATCCTAAGTCACTAATTTTTTAGTAGGAGTGATGATTCCAAATAGGGTGGTGGAATGACAGAATAGTGAATCACTATTAAAGATTTCTAATATTAGGTGGAAGTGGGTGGTTTTCTTGGAAATAGGGAGGAATAATCCTTGAAAGTGGCCATCAATGGGTAAATTTGATGTTTTCCCATTTTATTGGAAGTTTGTGGTATGTAAATTGAGTCATTATTAGGTCCAATTGTTACACTTCCATTACTGATTCTGGGAGTTAGTAATAGGGGAAGACAAAGCTGGCTTTGGGAAATAGATATGGGATAACCCAAAAATAAAAAAAAGAAATTATTCCAAAATAAAATTACATTAATAATAAAAATTAATTTTCTGAATTAACAAAGGAAATTAAATTTTAAATTCAATAAAAATAAAGTTTACACACCCACATATCTTAGTTAAAAATTATTTAAGAGTTATGGAAAACATAATTAAATTTTTTACCTGAAAATTAACATTTTAATAAAAATAAAAAACTATTCTTAAATTAATTAACTAATATATGAAAGCAAGAATTTATAAAATAACTTTAAAATAAATAAATATTTCAATGTGTTAAAAATATTTAAAATATATAGTTTAATAGTTATAATTAATTTAAAATTTTCAAAAATCCACGTTTAAAGGGAAATACATTTTCATGAAAATAAAAAATTGATATATTAACAAATTTGATTAATAAATATAAATTAAATTAAGATAAAATATAAAAATCAAATTAATTATACAAAAAATAAAATAATTAAAAGAATGTAATAAAAAAATGAAAATTTATTAAAAAAATAAATGAATAAAAAATGGTTAAAATAGAATTAATAATTTAATGTTATTATTCAATAAAAACTGAAAATAAACAGAAAAAACAATCATTTTTCATAAAAAATTATAAATAATTAATATACAAAAATACAACAGATTAATTTTTAACAAAAATAATTTATTTTAATAATAAAAATAGAAAATAAGGGAAAAATGATATCTAGAAGTCAAAAAATATTCAGCTACATAAAACTCACCCACAGTTAAATATTTATTTGTCCTAAATGAAATTAATGATTTTTTCATTGTAGAATATAATGTAGGAATTTTCACATTCAGATTAAAAGTGAAGCATGTTTATCGATTAATTACAAGAGAATAGAATTGTGTCGTGGTTTTTAATGAATATTTTCACAAAAATTTTACTATATAAATTTAATGAAAAATTGAAAATCAATGGCACACATACTCATTCATTGTCAATGAAGTCAAGCCCCCTATATAAAATAACATACTACCCTACTTCAATAATAGTTCAACTATAAATTGTAAGAGTAATAAAATATTAGATCAAGTTGAATTAAAACTATAGAAAAAGAACCTTGAATTATAACATTCCCATTTGTTCCAAAAAACCCTATTGTTTTTTCAATTTATTGATTCAAATTATATAATTTTTGTACAATTAAATTGTCCCCATCATCATTTGGGATTGAAATTATCTTCAATTTGATGAACTAATTTTTTACCACTAGGTACATCATTTTTTAAAAATCTATGTTTTTTCATAGAATAATGAAAATCAATTTATTTAATTGCGAATTGGGTTACACATAGACACACAGTGCATAGAGTACCATATGTTCACAGTGGGATTCAATTTCCACATTTTAATCCACGTGCATAAGAATTCAAATATTACCATTTGAGTAGGATCCATAAATTTATTATATTTATTTAGTTTTTAAAAGTTGAGTCCCATATCTTCATGTTCCACAATCTAGTTTCATATTTCTGTATTCATAATTCCACAAAAACCATCCTACCTTAATATCTTCCATAGCTAGTAAACATAAAATCTATAAGAACAGTGTTTTTCACAATTACTAAATTATACATCAACAACTATTTCAGACTCATGGAAACACTCAACACCTTGCAGGATGCAATTCAGAAGAAATTACTTAATATATGTACACATTTAATCCTTAGATATCATATTTTAATAAATAATTTGATCAATTTCGAGATAATTGTAATCTTTCATGAAATATTCATTCAATGTATTGATTATTTTTCTAAGATTAAATCAACGAGGAATTACATGAATTAAATTTTAGTATATAATAATTGAAATACCCTTCCATTATACACTCAACAATGTTCCCCTTTTGACTCCTTAGGTGGGAGACAAAATAGTTCCAAATATATGGGGAATTTTTCATTAAATTAATTTTATTGGTTGGAAGTGAAGTTAAATAAATTATCCAATAAATTAAAAAATAAGAAATGAAAATAAAGTAATTAATTAAGATAAATTGACACAAATAATTCCACCATTAACAAATAAGATCCTTTTAAAAAAATTAATTAGATTATTGTTAGAATATAAAATATTTAAAAATGTGTTATAAAAAGTATTATTATTAGAAATGAAGTGAAAAATAGTTGAATGAAATTTATCATAAAGGTTGTATCATGTTTTATAATTTTGTTAAACTAAATTTTATAATAATTAAATTCATGTAGAAAACACTAATGAAGAAACAAACATCATAAACATTGCATAAGTAGTTAGGGTACTTCCCCACCCATAAATCCTACAATCATGCAAAAATATGTTCTGATGAAAAATTTTCAAAATTAAAATTGACATAAAATGAAAAAATTAAAAGATACATATCTCCTTATATATAATAATTACATTTATTTCTTTAATTAATCCTTCATATGTTTGATTTTTGTAGCAACTTAAGATTTTCCATTCAAGTGACTTTAAAATTTAATCAATTATAATTAGTTTTCAGAATTAGAATCAGAAGATTAATTTCAAACAATGTTTGAGTCAAGGAGTTATGATCCTAAAAACATATTTGATATGGAAAACATGGTCTTGAAAAACTACCACATGGGGCTAAAATCAAGATTATTGTCCATTGAATAAAATTAAAATAACATGCCATAATACAATAAATTGGGAAATGAAAAAGGATAATCCTAGGATAACTTGTGAAGGGGTGAATTATTTTGACCATCCACAACTATATAGTTAGTATATCATCCATAATACAATGGGTTTGTGGAATCATTATAGTAAACAATAGAATGCTATTCTTTCCATGTACAAGGGCTAGTAGATTTTGGAGTAACCCAAGTCCACAATCAAAAAAATCCCCATCCATGGTAGTGGATTACCATTTGTGGAGTGATGGAGGGAGAAATAATATGTTGGGGTACTATAATGTCCTTCTTGAATGGGTAATCCCTTTAATTCCACTATATCTCCCAAATTATAATTTTCCTCCAACACTGGGAGTTGCATTAATTTCTCAGTAGGAGAAGCTTCTAATTACAAACTTTCAATAAAATATGATTAATGGACAGCATTATCAATACATACAGTTGGATAAACATAACTAATATTATCTCAAAAAAAATGTCAAATAAAAATACATATTCATTGAAAAAAATTTAAATCCTTGAAGTATTATAGCTTATTTCTTCTAGTTCAATAGTTATCATGGTAGTATGTATATAGAAAGAGGGAGGTAATAATCCTCTATAACATAGCTTAAAAATAAATGATCTAGGATGTGGAATATTCAATGGAATAGGTATGGATGTCATGTGGTAGCTAATACTATTCAAATATGGAAAATCATTAGATGATTCAAAACACCTAATATCATCAAATGAACTTCTCAAAATAAAATTATCTTTTATATTGTGCCCATATTCATTAATTTTAACATGTCTAATCTCTTATAATCCTGTGAAATATTCCTTTTAATATAGAATTTAAATTTCCATCAGCGTATCATTGGGAAATTTAGACATAAATATTTTGATCTCATGCTTCTTCTTGGTTCCCATTTTATCTTTTTATCTATGCATTTTACAATATATTTTACATTAGAGGATTTTTCTACTACCACTATTCTATTTTGGCCCTCATGATATTTTTAGTTTTTCCTGACAGAATTCCTTGATCCTCTATTTTCCATAAATCCTTATTATAAGGTACCTTAGCCTCTTTTCCCTCATTGATATTTTAGAATCACTAGGCACACATCAATTTTTTTGTATTAGTCCAATAATTTGTATCATATTATAGCACTTTTTCTGGTCAGTTTTACTTCCATAATTGGAATAATGTGAAGCCCTAAAATTATATTGTACATTATAAAATTCAAATTCATCATCTTCAATGTAAAATGCGTAGTCATTTTTTGTTCTTTATTATTTAGTTATTATGTTTTTAAATTTTTTTGAATTTTAAATAAATATTGAAAACACCATAAAATAAGAAATTATATTTCCATTAATGGAACCAAATTTTAACAACATCCAAATAATGAGTATAATCATAGTTAAATTTATTCTAATTAAGATATTGAAGAGTGTATAACCATAATTTTTCCCACAATTAAGTAGTGTAGAGATACCAATTGAGCTTTTAGAAAATATTTTTCATATTTTATATAATTTGAAAACCGAAATCTAAAATAAGAAAAATATAGAAATACTGATGAATATCATAGTGAATGTTATAAGATAGTTAATTACATGAACAATTGATAATATTGAAAATGAAAAACATGAAAATATATAAATATAGAGATGAAATGCTAGTGAGAAAGGTCTTGTTCTAGTGGGATCCATTCTCAAAAAACAATATAAATTAAATAACTAATAAAATAAAATAAACTATCAATTCAATCAATAAATTTTTTATGGCATAGAAAATGGTATATATTAGTTAATGATTTACCATTACTGAAAGTAAAAAAATTAAATCCCTTAACCCAAAAATTCTCCATAGGATGTCACCACCTAAAATGATATAGATAAATTCATGGAATTGCACAACCCAACTCATAAGATCAATTTTAGAAAATGTTTAATGAATAGGAAAAATAAGAAAGATATTTGAAACACATTCATGTGTAGGGTTTTTATATTTCATAGCCTAATTAGATGCATCAATAATTTTTGTAAAAGATGATGATGATCATTATAATCATCATATTTCTGGTATTTATCAAGTTTTACAACCTGAATAATTCCTCAGAAATTAGATGTGATTCCAAATAAAAAAAATATTGTTGGATGAATATGAAAAAATTCAAATTAAATATAAACATTATTTAATTGACAAAACATGCAACAATGATTTTGATATTTATATAGTACAATAGAATTGGAAAATTGGAGTTGAAAACGTAGATATGAATGGGATACCTTATCCTGAAATTGTTGGATTTCTTTTCCATAGTGGATGTTCATGAACAATAAATAGTGACACACATATAATTAAGGAAAATAAAAAAATACTATGTAATTAAAAGTTTCTTTATCCACATGGCATGAATTTGAAACACCTGTTAACAACTTCTTGTGAACACTAAGTGAGTGTAACTATCCTAGTAAAATTACACATGCCTTCCACTGGGTCCATTCACAATAACCATTTATTCCCAAGGCCATCTGACCCAGCTATAAAATAGAGAAAAAAACAAAAGTAATCACATATCATTATTTAAAATATAGTAAAAAAATTTAACACATATTACTTACGTTTATTTATATTCCTTTTTAACCTACAATGATATATATATATATATATTGAAACTACTATAATTACTATTATATATATATATATTATATGTAAATAAAAAACATTATTTTATTTGAATAAACTAATCCTTAGTAATATATATATATATATATGATTTTTATATTTATTAATTTAAATTAACTATTGAATACATTTTCTATAATTCACCTATACAGATTTTTTAACATAAATACATATTATCAATAATTATTGTTGTTATTATTATAAATGATATATTTTATAAATTATATTTTATTATACATAGAAACATAATTAAGTGGGCAGGGGTGGTTGAGTGTCTATGTAAGTGCCGAGTGTGTTTATTTTCGATAAAGGGGCGGGAGGGGGTTTTAAGGATAAAGGAGAAAACTCAAATCAACATAGACAACCATCAGGTGGTTCAAGATTAATTTACTTCGATCATTGATGACAAAGGTTATGTTGTACGGATAGAAACAAGGATGCTACTGGAATAATTGAGAGAGGAGTAGCGACATTTGAGTGGCTTAGGAGGTAGTGAAGTGGTGGTCTGGTGGTTCGGTTCTAGGCACAAACACCTTCAATAATGTTAGTAAAAGTTATTCATTGTGTAATTTCAATAAATATTTTGTCCGCATGTGGTTTCTTCTAGTGGTGGATTATTTCATTATATTAGTGGAGGATTGACATTTAGGTGGTCGGTTCTTGCTACATCACTCGTTAGAGGTGGTATTAATTTATGGCTGGTTTAAATTTCATTTTTGAATTATTTACATATATAGTGAGAGTTTAAATGATTTTATATTTTTTTGGATTTCTTAAAATGAATATGGGGTTTGGATAATTTTTCCTACGATTGAAAAATCTATTTCAAATTGATTTTTTTGTTTCTTCTTTTTTTGACCATTCCCTTGATAATGACATTTTGTGATACCATTTTCTTCTATTGGGATTCATTGATTTATATAGAGGTGTAAGAAGCAATTTATGAAGATGGTTTTTTGTAGAGATAATAATGGTGACTCAAGAGTCAGTATAACTATATTAACAATGGTGATTTGAGTGTGTCTAGTGTAAGGATTGAACAATGAATCACCATTTGTGAATTGACAATGGTGGGTGGAATTGTGTGTGATTTTTGGAATATAGTGAGATTATCTAATTTTTTGTGGCCATTGTGGTGTAAATTTTTAGTTTTCAATATTATTGGATGATGGAGGTTGGTAAGATGATTATCCATTTGGTCTAATGGTGACTCATCTAACGGTGAGTCTGGGTGTTATTAGTTGGTGAATGGGGAGCTAGCAGTGTGCAATTAAAATAGAATCACCTGAAAAAAACATTAATCAAAATAAAACTATCTCCCTAATAAAAATAAAATCACTAAGCTAAAAAGTAAAATTAAAAATATAATTCAATATAATAATTTTTAACCCCGACCTAACTATGACACTAATTATTCAACAATTGAATTTATATATATTTCAACCTCAAACATTAAAATTAAAATTTAAATAAATAAAAACTATTACACCTAATTAAACATAGTAATAAATTAAGTAAAGAATTAATAAAATCAATAAATTATAATTAAATATTAGAAAATTATAAAAAAATAGAGAACAAAATTAAAATGTAAAGATTAATTTAATTATTTAAATAATCACAAACTGATGTAAAATTTATTAATCTGAAAATTAAACAAATATATTCAACTAATTAACTATAATAAATAATTTAAAAAAAAAATGGATAAATAATTATGGAAATACTAAATTTTTTATTGAATAAAATATAATATTTAATATAAAAAGTAGATGATGAAACATAATGAATAAATTATTTTATTGCCTATGAATATAAGAATATGTCCTTACATGGAATCTTTTTACATCATATGAACAATATCATCCTTTTTGTGAATTAATCAATTTCCACACTATCTCTTACTCCAAAAAATTTATATTGAACAACGAATTGTTTATGCATAGAGTAATAAAATATATTTTAACATATCATAAGACCCATAAAACAGTAACAATATATTCCTAATATGATTATAAAAATGAAAATGGTTAAAACAATGTCAAATAATATCAAAAAAGAATATGAATCTAGTAATATCCAAAATTAATGTGTGAAAACAAACATCAATCATAGATCATTACATAAATATGTGATCATATATCCCAAATACCCCTATAACCACTACAAAAAATAATTTTTTATCCTAAAAGGTTATATCATACCATTTTAACATTCATCTCATAACATAAAAACATTCATAAAAAATCCATTATTTTAAAATAATATGATTTATATACATGAACAAAATAAATCTTTTCATGAAATATCCCACGTAACCTCTTAATCCAATTATGTAAAAACTAACTTTAGGGATCTAATACAGTGAAAATTTTATTAACCATATACTCCCAAATCCAGTATGGTACCCACAAATCATATGTTAGTCTCAATGGAAGACAAAATGTTTTCTCAAATTAACCTATTCATTATATGATTCATGAAATGCATAATCTGAAATTACATTGATAATTAACTTATACATATTAATTTCCAAATCCCAATAAAGAGACACATAAAACATTGCACTTATTTTTCAATCATTAACCATACTTCCTGACCTTATACCATAATAATTACTTCCTTTCCTATGGCATCCATAGTCATATGATCATTAAAAATAGGTCTATTACTCTTAAAAACTTTCTAATTGACACTCTCATGTATTATCACTACCTCATTCATTTTTATAATTCCCATACTATCCTAATTTAATATATTCACCCAAAAATAATAACAAACCTAGATTAATATTCACATCCATTTTTTTAAACAAAACCATTAATTATTTTTCAGTAATTGCATTTTCTATGTACATAATTTATACTTCCCAAACATTTTATTTTTCTTGTGAGACATTCTCCATGATGATTCTTCATGAAATATTGATAAGAGAAATTTTTAAATTTCATTCCTCCATGGTAAAAATGAAAAACCATATTTATCATCTTATGTGTGTTAGGATGATTACCGATTTTGGGATTGTTAATGATATTAATAGATTCATGATTAAACATAATAACCCGGATTAAACTTTTAGATAAAGTTTCATTTGGTTCCTCAAGAAAATAATCATTCTATTTTTCACAATACTTATTTTTGACATTATTTATTTTAATTTAATCCAATAACCAATAAAAAAATATCTTGGAAAACAATAATCATATTTTGGAAAAAACCTAGTCCTGAAGAATCATTTATTCATAATTCTAAATATTTTCATCAATTTTTCAATCTATTTCAACTTATGTTTATCCAATTTCTTTCATTCTCATTATCGAGTAAAATTATTCATGATGTATTTGAAGGAGTTTGTGAATTACCAAAACATATCCCATGAGAGTTTCACACCATGTGTGCAATAATGCCCACGTTGATGTATAAGGGAATGGTCATGTCCTGCTCTACAAGCCTTCTTTGGTGTTTTTACACTGTAAAAACTCTTTAATAATTACATCCACTTATAGTACTAAAAAAAGAATTTATTTCTTGATGAATACTTTCTCTATCTATATTAATTACCCTTATTATAAGATATTTCTCTATACATTTGTATATCCTAAAACATGTCCTAATACTAGTCACATGGATTCTCACTAATGTTATTTCATCAATGCTACAATGGATAACTAAATATTCACTCTAATGAAAAATATGATAACCATAGAATTTTAGACATATTTGTTCATGACAGTTAACATAATAGTATATTAATTAAAAACCAATGATATTTAGACATATTTTCTTTGCAAGAGAATTAACAAAAAATTGAAAAGAAAAAAATACAGGTAATTGTTTTTCATTTCATTTACATAGTGATATCCTATATTTATTTTTCCTATTAAAATTAAATATGATAACCTAGGGAATACATAAATGAATGTTGTGTTTTGATGTTCCATTAAAAGAATAATAATAATAATGAATCAAAATGTGTGAGTCAAATATATAACATCAAATAAAAATTACATAGAAACTGATTATTCATAGTGAATCATAATATGAATAACAAGGAATCATAACAACATCGTAAAATAAGATATTTGGAATCCACACAAAATCATGTGGTTATCATAAGTCAAGGATGACTACCAAGACAATATAACGTTGTAGTCAAAGTCCTATACAAGATTATATATTCTCTTTAATCCCATAAATGATACTTATGCAGACTAAAGCAATACCAAATTCATTAGAGTGATATCTTGGAACACATATCATAGCCCATTCATAATAAATTTGTTCCACATAAATAAATTAAATCATAATTTATAACATATAAATTAACCATTGATATAAAATTGTTTTCATAGTCATACATCATAGAATAATCAATGAAAATTTGATAATTATTAAAGTTGAGAAATGATCATAAGGAATGTATTACCCCATTAGAGTAAGGGAGACGAAATAATGATTATATTAGATAGAGGATTTTTAAAATAATTGAATATGTTTATAAAATCAATGCATATTTTTATTAAATAAAATGAAATAAAAATGATACAAAAAACTGCTTTTTAGAATAACATTTTTTCCTAGAGTAGAATTAATAGATGTAATGTAAGATATAAATTCATTTCAAAAGACAACTTTGTGTAATTATTAATTTTCATAACCATTCATTTTAAGTAATTTATCAAAAAATAATTTAGAATATATATTTTAAATCAATTCATTGAAAATATCATTGAAATTAATAATGAAATATTTAAAAATCATTTCAATCATTTCATAAGGAAAATTTTATTTCTATATTTAATTTTTTTAAAAAAATCAATAAATACCTAAATCCTTTGACATGAAAATTAAATTTGAAACATATAATGAATTTTTATAAACATTGATTTGTCCTGATGGTGGTAAATTTATTAGAAGATAAAATAATTATTATTTTTTACTTTTATGTAGAATCCAATTGAACATTATTTTAAAAAATTCACGAATATTCATTTTATTTTTATTATTTAAATCATGGAAAATATTTCATTATTTATTCATTTGAATATTTTGAAAATAATTATAAGAAAATTAGTTTTTGTAAGAAAATTAGTTATTCACAAAAGAGTGAAATAAAAATATATTTATTAAGAAAATGACTTTGGAAATATTTCATACATAAAGGGAATAAAATAGTCAGAGAATATTTATTCTAATAGAATTAATAGAGGATAATAAAAATAATTATGTTCCTGATATATGGATTTGATTATTTCATCATTGGAATCATATTCCTAATCAATCTCAGTAAATGATGAGATTGTATCATAAAACACATACAACTTTGGTTTCAATGACTCATAATCCCAATGAATGAATAATACTAAATAAAACATAAAATATAATTAGGAAAAATAAATACAATATAGTTCTTGTCAAATGGGTTTATATACACATCATAAAAGTATAAAAGTATATAATATGACATATATCTTAAAAAATAAAATTGAGAGACAAATCTCTTAAAATGAATGTATCAATGAAGTGATAGTTAATTAATTGGGTGATTATATATAATAAATGTAGATCTTGAAAAATAAAACTCGAATAAAAAATAAACATTTAAAATTCATTCCACCTATAATCATGGAACAATATAATTATTTATGTAAACATATAACCAAAGAAATGTAAATTGAATTTTGAAATCCCTTATCTCACGAATCAATTTAGATGATATCACATTTACATCATTTATATTGGTTTAAAACATTTTAGTAACTTATAAAATAAAAATAATATTATTTATAATATAATATATGATCCTAGTATAAAATGATACTACTTTTTCATTAATAGTGTTTCACTATCAAACTTAATTTATACGATAATTGGCCTTCTTTCTCCTGAAAATTTCTTCAAGAATGTTACTGATCATAAACATATGATATGGTTTTATATTCTAAATTTTTTTTATTAATATTATAAATAAAATTTTATTCAATATAAAATTTTATTTATAATCCTTACTAATTTTTTTAATCATTGATAATGAATCATATTGATTCATAGAGATGGTAGGTCATACATACAAATGAGTTGCATTATCATTACTAAACAGGTTGAAGGGAATGGATTAGAATTGTATTTTAATTTTAAATTATTATTGATATTTCTTCAATATAATTTATAAAATGAAAAACAATCCTTATTTCTCTTCCATGTAATGAGTATATGAGAAATTAATCACATTGCATCATGAGGATGTAGTCCGCCCAACACACGAACACCATTATCGCATTCTCTATATAATAGAATGTAAGAATTTATATATGATATTATAATTATATAAATATAATTATATCATGATTATCATATTTATACATTATATACTTCATTATATCAAAAATGTTTATGTGGTGACAGAAAATGTACTCTGTTTGATCGTGAGGTCATTGTTCACAGTAAACGCAAAAAATATTATCTCTCATTTGACTGAGGAGGAGATGTTTTTATTTTATTCTCAAACCCATAAAACATCTCAATCAATGTGATATATAAATTATATATATATATTTATTTTAATAATATTTTATATAATCCAAAAATGAAAAAAAAATTAAAATGCATTATTAAGCGCATTACATCTTATTCAGGGAAGCCCATCAGGTTTACCCATTATCCATTCTATTAAGAACATCCTAATAAATATATGTCAACTATAATGTTAGTAGGGAATTTAAAAAGGGTTTTAGAAATGATATACTAAAAAAACATTATTGTTCTGTGGATAAAGGATTAGGGGAGAGGGTATTTTATATAGAGGGAAATAAACCCAATTGGCATTTATTTGGAAATTTCCCAAAAGAATAAAAAAGTATGAATTATTCACCATGGAAAAAGAATAAAAAATTCCTAGATTATTTAAATACTAATTTATTATATTGAAATATTTTCTTAAAATAAAAATCATACTATATATGATATTTTTGGACTCCTATATTTTTTGTTTAAGCCTTAGTTATTCCTATTTTGACCTCAACAATGGTAAATAATTTTTTATTTTTCCCTGTTAATTATGGTTAAATATTTTGTTGACCATATTATATAGTATAATTTTTATGATTCCAGAAATTTAGACCATTTTCAGAAATAAATTCATATTATTTTCAAAAATTAATTTAAAAATTAATCCCGCAAACGTGATGATAATCAGGTTTCAATGAAGTTCATTTTTCAACTCAAATATTATTTTACATTATCATTATGAGTAATAATACTCGTTTTATGAATAAAATAAATATTTACTGACCTAGAATCTATAAAATTTATAGAAATATCCACATCGTTCTATATTTATTAGTAAATTAAATAGAGTAAACATTATTCAAATTAAAATAATTTCCAAAAAACCCCATTTATAAACATGAATAAAGACTATCATAAAATACATTATAAAGTTAATTAAACATTATTTAATTTGATTAAATGCATCAATTAATACATATTTTATGTATAATGATATTTATAATATAATAGAGATTTTAAATTAGATATTTTTTTTGAAAATAAATAGATTTTTTTAAAAAAATTGGGTTTTGGCTATTTATTGAAATATAATTAGTATCTAAAAAACCATAAAAATTTTCACTAAGTAAATTTTTATATTCTTATTTCAATTTTTTTTTTAAATATAAGTTTTAAATTTTTTATACATTTACATTCAATTATGAATGTACAACATAATTATGCAACCTTTTAGAAAAATTTATTTTTCAGGAACATTTCTTTTTCATTGAAATTGATATTATTTGACACTAATAAATAGATTATAATTGATATTATTTTATACATTTTTAAACAATATAATCTCTATAATTTATTTTTGAAATTAATTCTCAATAAATTATAAAAATTTTTGTAATTGGAATTATAAATAAAAAAAATTTAATAGAGAATCACATTTCTTTTAAACCCAGTGTTATTTTCCTCAAAAACTTATGAATATGTTAAAAACTCTAAAAAACAATTATATAATAATTTTTCTTATTATTAAAATCTCAAATAATATTGATTATTGATTTTATATAATATGATGAATATTATGTTTCTCTTATAAACTATTGATTTGGTACAATTTCATGGGGTTATCTTCAATATTCTGAACAATAATCATTCTCTTTTTAACATCCCCCATCAAACAAGTTGATAATAATCATTATTAATATATTTAGTCCCATTAAATATATAATATAGGAAAACTAATTACAACCATAGTAAAATATGATTAATTGGACACAACTACTACATAAATAGCTAAATGGACCATGTGACATTAGAAGACATTATACAGACTATTTGATTTATATTCATAAATATTTAAACCATGAAGAAAAATATTCCATTCATTAGAAAATAAGATCATTTTAAAAGATTAATTATATTTATTAAGAGATTTATCAAATTATAATTCATTTTGATTTATAGGTTTTACATCAAAGTCTCATAGTGAGTAAAAAGCCTCTTATCATCAATACATGAAAAATGTTCTTGACCTATCATGATTATATTTGTATGGAAATTCATTCATGTACACATGAAAAATGCAATGGATTGAACTAAAATTAATTTATTCTACACAACAGATCGTTACTCATGAGATCGAAACCTATTATAGAAGGGTAAATTTATTTGGAATGAAATGTTCCTAATGAATATTAATAAGTCCATTATGAAATTTTAAAATCAAAAATAAATATAAATGAATGATACCGGAAAAAAATTAAATATTTTATTAATCCTCAATGATGAAATCCTATTAATGCACAATATCTCACTGTGCATGACCTACACATTTTATGGAATTCCTAAAAATGTAAATCACTTATGGGGTTAGGTGATAAAATTATTAAAAAAATGTCTATAATTTTTTGAGAGAGGTGGTAACATTAAACCCCCACCCACAAATGGTATTTGTTTGTGGTGAAAGATGGTAAAATAATTCCCCCAAAGTTGATTTCAATTTTTTAGTAAGAGGTGGTCGAATTACAACACCTCTAATAACATTTATTTCCATCATGATAATGTATATTTAATCAACCCTTATATGATATTCATTTTAAATGTATAGTGGTAACCAAACATTCCCCCAAACAATTTTTGTTTTTAATGATAGGTGATGACTCCACCACCCTAGAAAACATAATTCATTTATAGAAGTCGTGATAATTACATTTTCAACAACACATTATTATTTATCAAAAGTATACAACCGATAGTTTCACTAAATAATGTTTAATCATTACCTATAAATATTATATATTCTTTCAAAAAGTGCTAATAGAAGAATGAGACACATAGTTTCGATATGGATGAGATAATAGAGGAGAACACAAGTTTGGATTTCCAGTTCAATGGATTATAATATAATAGTTCTAGAACTTTAAACAAATCATTACATTATTTTAAACATAATTCAGAATCATATTACAATACTTGTTTCATTATGTCCAGTTTCTTGGAACACAAGGTACATAATACTGAAAACATGGGACATACTAATACATATCATTTATTAATCTTAACAAAGAGATAATAATTTCCATTATGCTCATACATAATCAAAGGAATACTTGAGGAAGACATGAAGAAATATATGAGATAAAAATCACTGTAAGGTAATAAGCATAAGAATAATGCTTTATCAGATTGGCTAGAAGTAATTGTGTAATGGTCTAAAAATTCACAGAAAACATGTATTTATAATACAATAACATGGGATAACTTAAAAATGGAGTCGTTGTAATGTTTCAAAAACATAAATTGTTACTTTATCATGAGTCAAGATTAATTTCACATAGACGAGCACCAGTCAAAATTAACCACCATGACCATTGCACAAGGTAGGACGATTCAATTCTTACCGCCAAGACCATTGAACATAACTTCTCGAGAGACTCAAATTTACCCAATTTACATGATCATTCTTTGGGTAACCCCATCATAAAATGTTCTTGAATACTCATCCCATTTATAGGAACATACATATCAATCATTAATAAAAATAATATTTACCCAAAGTTAAAAATGGTATCATAATCATGTCATAAAGATTACCAAATGATAATATCACTAAACATTACATGAAGGAAAGGAATGATAAAATTCATGGAAAATCATAAGGATATATACTCAAATATCATGAAAAGTTATGTCAACATGTAGAATTTACAAGGAAAAATATTACTCATGAAGTATTCTAGTTAAATCATTTCAGTGATGTGAAAATAAAATATAAAAGGTCATTTAAAATATAATTATAATAATATTTTATATAAAACTATAATTTTACAAAAAATCATAATAAATATATTGGTTCTATAGAAATAATGTTGAATAAAAAATAGATTGTATAGTGTACTAGAAAATGGGTAAAATTTGGGAAGCTCCCTTAAATGGTGTTTCTTGTCGGGGAGTATAAAGAGTGATCCACATAAGAAAATGTATATACCTGAAAGATAAGGATCAATATACACTAATATAAGGGATTGGATCATGTACATAAAAGTAAGAATATTTACAAAAAAATAACTGATAACTTCAATTGGCTTGAAAGAATGACCAAGAAACGCAAAGGAATGTTGGAGGTTTGGGTAGAGTCCCATTCACCAATTCCAAAGTTGTTCATCAATTGATATTAGTCTCTAGTATAATTAAATTAAATTCGTTAATTAATATTTTGATAACCTATTCTTTATTTAAATGATTCAATATAACATTTTCATGTTCATTCATGTCATTTCTGTTTGGATAAGATGTTCAATTTCATCATTTAGGACTGTTTGATTCCTCAATTTTCTTGATTGGTTTACATATATCCATTTAATGTTATAAATTAATGATTATAATGGTTTTCCATGATTTATGTTCTCTGTTATTTGTTGTAATACAGAATATAAAATGGTTATAAAATTCATTTGGTTATTTTTAGAGATGATGAATCATTATATAAAACATTAATGATAACCACTTTGGTTAATTAGAAGTTTTGGATTACAACAATAACATTTTGATTTATAAATTAATATCATGTGTAGAAAAGAATAAATACAAATTGATTAGACCTAATATATGAATGTTAGACTGGTTCAAAAAAAATAATATCCTGACCACATTTGAATATGGTAAGAGAGATTGAGAACACATCGTCCTTCAATGTGATGAATTAACACATCTTGGACGGTGTTTTCATCTCCAGTATAAAAGGATCGGAATGAGAGATTATGATGAATTATTCAATTATCTAAACAAAATTATTTTACCAATAAGGTAATATATTTATCATAAAATTTATGATGATATGAGGCGAGGAAGGAAAAATAATAAAAGAAACATCATAGAAAATATCACAATTGAAAAGATGAATTTAGATCTTGAATATTTCTTCCATCTGTGCATCTTTAGGGGAGATGTTTTGGTCATTATCTGATTTATATAGCTCATGTTTTTTGGATAAGAGTATAAATAGAGATATTAGTAGAGTTTGGTATATTCCAAGGCATGATATGTGTGAGGAGAGGAGGTATATAGGGGTGGCATTTATGGTGGAGAATATGAGGGGTGTCCCATTATTTTAAATCATTAGAATAAAAAAATTTCTCTGGATTATGAATAGTCATGAATATTGTGACAAAAAACATTATAGGTAATATGTGAAGTCGAACCCAGGGTGCTGACCTCAGAATATCGTCATCCATGACTCAATAATTCATTTAATTTGCATATTTAGTTAATTATTGAATTTTAATATTCATAAATATTTAAAGAATTTAATAAAAATATAAAAAATAACCGTAACCATTTTTTAAAATGTAGAATCCAATAATTAACTCAATTTTTCAAAAAAAAATTTATAAATTTGAGAAAATTAATTTTTAATTAAAATCGTAATTTACTTGAAAATATACAAATTATAAAATTTAAAATGCTTTCCAAACACATTGGAAATTTAAATAATGACTCATAATATTATCATATGATCAAAATATATCTAAATAATAATTTATGAATTCATTTTGTAAAAGAAAAATTTAATATAATATATTAATTTAATAAAAAATTGTACTATTTCTACATGGCATAAAAAATAAAATCAATTTATTAATAATTTTGAATATATTTATTAATTTATACTATTATATAATTATATTAGTGTGAAATATATAAAATTGATAAATTTTATTTATACGTTCAATGGTGATGATACTATTACATTGGATGTTTTTTATTCATAAGGGTAACATGACTATTCCAAATATCAAGTTTCTATTTCATCTGTATATGTTCTATAACCTTAAGATAAACCTTTTATTTTTGTCTATATTCATATATATCATTTTCATTGTGTTATATATGTAATCCTATGTGATTATAATATAATAAAAAATTATAATATGTTAATTTCCAAGATAAATAATCAGGTCATTACATTCTTCCTCCCTTATGAAATTACCCATGGAAGTTTTCATTTACATTATAAGTCATAAATAGGTGTGGGTACTTTTCCTTAATTTCATCCCCTAGTTCCGATGTTGCCTCATCATTATTGTGGAAATTAAATAGTATATTGATAAGGTGAGTATTATTTTTTTTATAAATATATCTCTAAATTTGAAGATATTCACTAGCCTCTCCCCATATAAAAGATAATTCCCCAACTATACCACCTCAAATGAAAATACATGTAAAAGATGAGATATTTACTTCTTTTAGATAGATACCTTGATGAAATATTGTACTTCATACAAGGTACATGGTAGTGCTATTCGATAAGCAACAAATCTAACATGGTTAAGAATCTCTAAGGGGATGATGTACCTGGGACTCAGATATAATTTTCTCCCAAATCATGCAACCTTATTCCATAAAGGAAATATATAGGAATACCATCCCTCCAGCATTAAAATCAGGGTCTTGTTGATGATGATATGTATAGATATTTTTTGGAATTTTGGATTCCATGATGTTCTACTGAATGGTTTTCATATTCTTCATAATTTCATTAACCCTTTCAAGCCCTTATATCATACTCTCACTAACATCAACCTAGCATGCTGATATTTTTCACCTTTTCCCATAATGGGTATCATATGTTCCCATTTCGATGTTTGAGTGGAAAAAATTATTCTTGGAGAATTTGACAAGATATATATTTTGGTCTGATTGTATTTTACTGACCACACAACATTCTATCAATATATATTGCAGTGCATAAACATTTCTATTTGACTCTCCATTAGTTTGAGGATTATAGGCCATACTGATGTTTAGTTCAATGCTTTGGGCATGCTGGAGACTTTTCCAGAACATCGAGGTAAATCTTGAATTCTATTAGATACAATAGATAGTGTTAGTCCATGAATCCTTACCACCTATTTGATATTAATTCATGCAGGTTTATCTAATTCAATGTCATCTCAATGTTCGATAAAGCATGATGTCTTTGTTAGACGATCCAAAATAGCCCATATATTATTGTTTCCTATTGACATCAATTGAATTATAGTGATATAGTCCATGAAAATGTTCTCCCACTTCGATGATGGTGTGGGTAGTGGTTTCATCATTCCCCCACACATTTTTATTTCTGCATACTCTTTTTGACATACTAGACTCATTGATTTATATTTAGCAATCTCATTCATATTGTCCCACAAATCATTCTTTTTGAGATCTCGATACAACTTTATGCTCCATTATTAAATTTAGAAGGGTGGGAAATGTGGGTCATTAAAAATACTTTTTTGTATCTCTGTATTAGATGGTACACATAATTGTTAAAAATATCATATAACTCCTTAAACATAAATCATTAACTCTTATGATTTCCCACTTCAATTATCTTCCACCCTTTTCAAAATATCAATATATTTCTTAGAGAATGCATCATTTTCCCCCTTAGAGATGATGGAGATATATTTTAAGAATGAATTGAATATTTTATACCCTTAATGACTCTTATTTCCATCATATTAAAATATATGGTGATTGTATCCTCTTCAATTTTCAATATTTATAATGATTCATAATCTATTCTACATGGAGCATATGCCACTTAATTTCTATTCCAATCATGGTAGTAGATTGAGATGTCATTGTCCTTGATGAGCTCTAACCATATTCACTAGTACATAATATCATTTTTTTGTATGAATATATATTTGATACTCTTGAGATTATTATATATCTCACACTTATCCATATAGAGAAAATTCAACATGATTTTCACAGCATGGATTAGTACCTCCAACTCTATATCATCCATTAGATAGTATTTCACATGGATTTTCAGTTACATTATAGAGTAGGCTAACAAATTATCATTTTTATCATAAAATTTCCTAAAACCTTTAAGGAAGAATCATTTTACACCAAAACTTGTTCTCCACTTATTGGGAGTGTAAATAATGGTGCGATGATAAGTTTCCTTTTGAGATCCATGATGCTTTACTCATATTTTTTAGTCCAGATGAACTTCACTTCCATCCATATGAGCTTGTTCATTGGGATTGAAAATCATGATATGTTCTTTAAAGATCAAAAATAATATCCTGATAGACCATGAATGCAGTGGATCTCCATTACAGATTTTGGTTTTGGCCAACCATCAATAGCCTTTGTCTTAGAAGGGGGCACATATATTCTTTTTTGTGTGATAACATTCCCTAAGAATGATACTTCCTCAATCCATAACTCACATTCATTATACTTTGCATAATTTTTCACCCCTTCAAAATTTCATCAACACATTATTCAAATACTCTTCATGTTCATCCTTTCTCAGGTAGTATATTTGAATATCATCGAAATAGACTAAAACAAATTTGTGAAGTAATCTATAATGGCTATATTCATTAAATTTGTTAATAATGTTGGAGAATTAGTGAGTCCGAATGGCATCACTAAGAACTCATAATGTCTATACCACATTTGAAAGGATGTTTTGGGAATATTTTCCTTCCTCAACATTAATTGGTGACTTCCTGACTAAAGATCCGCCATAGTGAAATAATTGGGCGACATAGATTATTGAACAAGACATCAATACATATAAGTGGATACTTGTTCTTAATCTTGATTTATTTTTCTCAATATTATCATTTAATAGGACCATTAATCCATATTTTTTCTTAACCATGAAAACTGGTGCACAATTAGCGAAGAACTCAAGCATATAAAACTCTTATCCAGATTCTCAGTTGAATTATTCTTTGGCTCATCCAGAACAACTATGACCATTCTATAAGGGTTCATTGATATAGTTAAATATTTAAGTAAAATGTTCAATTGTGAACTCAATCTCATTTTCAGTAGGAAGACAAGGCAGTTCATTAGGGAATAAAATAGTTTAAACCCTCATGTTGTAGATATCTTCATGATGTGTCATCTCATTTTCTCAATCATTTGAGAAAGGTATGATTTCTCAAAAGGGAACAATATCCACATTATAGATGATGATTCTAAACGAGATTAATCTTCCTCCTTCATATTTTACAATATTGGAGTATACTCTTGAATGTGAAGAGTGATCTCCCTTTCCTGACAGGTATTGTTGGCTTTGTATAAATATAGACAATCCATTCCCGAAATAGCAACAAACTCTTCTTGGGGAAGTATGACCAGATTTGCTGGAAGGTTCAATCTATGTAACATTATCAGGGGGAGTTATAAACCTTGAATAAAATAATTTCTCATTCACTATTCTCATATATAACTCAAACTCTAAAATTTGAGGTCTTCTTTGAAAATTTCTACTAAATATTCAAGATATAAAAGAATTCATAGAACCAGAATCTAATAATTCAATGTCTATTCTTGAATAAATAACAAGATTACATGTCACCACATCATTTTCTGGCTCCCCCTCATTAGTATTGATAGAATAATCCCATTATTGTTTCTTCGGATGTTGTTTTCGATTTCTTCTAAGAAATATTAGTTTAGAGAAAGTGTTCCCATTATTCTCATTTTCCTTGTAGTTATGAAGCTACAATAAAAGATGAATGTTGATATGAACATTCATTTTTTAGTCCATGATACTGGGACTCTTCATATCCCTATGTTAGTACTTTTCAATATGACCCTTTCCTCTACATTTTAGCTAATTCTTGGTTCAATTTATATAGTTCTGAAGAAGGTTCTTTCCACATTTTTGACACATAAAATGTTTAATATTATATCAATCTTGGGATTTGTTTTCCAAAAAACCCATATTAGTCTAAATTTTTGACATTCAGTCACTTGTCCCATTTGACCATTGAGATTCTCTAATCTCTATAACAATATTTATTGCACAACGGGAAATTCCCTCATAACCTTTGAAGCCTTGAATTTCGATAAATTCTCATTAAGACAACATTAGTACACTAATGGAGCGATCAACCGTGGTTTCAGTGATCATTTCATTTTCAGAGGAATATCATTCGTGCCTTGTGAATTTTTCTTTATACGACTAGATATAGACATCTTCCTTCTCCTTAAGTTTGAAGAACATTCATTCCATCATGAAATATATGGTTCCAGGAAAAAAATTATTTAATTTTTTTTGAATTCCTCCTAATCCATGAAAAAAGTTTCCTTAATGGAATTTTTATTCTTGATTAGTGTCAACCAATGAACAAATTCCCCATCAAAACGATAGAATTATAGTAATAATTTCACATCTAATTAGCACTTTAGGATAGTGAATATCTTTTCAATAGAGTTAATCAACTATTCCTCAAAGAGGGGATCAAAAGATCCACATAATGTGGAAGTCCGTTTACACATGAAATATTGGATGAAATCCTTTTTTCCACATAGTTGGAGGGAATTCAACATGATTCAAGTTATCAATAAATGCTTGAGTCAGCTAGGAAAGTACAGTCACAATGTTTTGACACATGTTTCTATCATATTAGGTATATCACTAGGGAAATCACCACATTTCCTATAACATTGATTTTTGGCATGCGTTCTTCTATCTCTCACTATTAACTATGAAAAAGAGAATAAAATTATAGGGTAAGAATACATAGATTTTATGAATAAAATGTAATTTCTATACATAAAAATATACACTCATAAATTAATAGTATATCATAACTCATGATTCCCTATTTTTCAATCTAGATTCCCCATGATCTATTTCCTTACATTTATTATTATGGGATTTTTTATGCCCTTAATAATGTTTTATAATGTGATTCTCAATTTTCCAAAGTATATCCCCCATGAGTGTCAAACAAGAGGAGTAGAAAGTCCTATTTTAATACATCAGCTCATGTTTGAGTGTAGCTCAAAGATGTGTTTTTTTGTTTTACATCTCGATACATCAATACCAGAGCAACATAAACTTATTTGTATATTTACATTGATGTATTTTTTGATAAAACACTTACACTATACATACCTTTATTTAATGATGTTTCTTATAATTATTCTCCTCCCTAAGGTTTATTCTAAAGTGCTCCATTCCTAATCACAAAAAATAACTACACCATCCATTGACACAAAATATAGTTACCCTATCTTTTTTACACATATCATTACATGATTTAAAGCATAATAATTCATCATATTACAATATAATGATCCTAATGTCTAGTGTCTTGGAATACTAGATACATGAAATGGAAAATGTGGGACTAAATTAAACATTTAATTATTTAATCATCCTAAATATCTCATAACTTCCATTTCACTCATATATCTTCATTGGATATCATGATGATAACATAGACAAATGGATTATCAATAAATCTTAGTAAGGTAATAATCATAATAATAAATCATTACATCAAGTATTTGAAGGAATGATAAAGTGATATAAAAAGGAGTGAAACATATTTATTCATAACATAAAATCATTTGATCATATAGACATTGAGTCATAGTAATGTGGCAGAAACATAAAACACATCTTTAACATTATTTAAGGCTTGTTTCACCTTGTGGATCACCAGTCAAGGTATTCAACCAATACAATTTAACATGGTAAAAAGAGTAAAGGCTAACCGCTCAGACCATTGTACATAACATCTCATGAGGATCAACATTACCCAATGAATTAGAATGCTATCTTCCAGCACCCATCATATTATGAACATGAATATGATTGTCACATATAGAATCAAACATAATAAATAATGCATAAACATTAGTGTAACATATGGTATGAATTGTGTTTCATAATCATGTCATAATGGATAATAAATTAGTGTATAATAAAAATTTCAATAAAGGAATGTAATTAGATAATAAATTGAAATTCATAGAGTAGTATTATAATATATCAGGAAATTTTTTGTTAACTTGATTTATTAACATGTAAAAACAGTATATAGGTAACATTGTAATTAAAACAATTTAGATTGGATAAGGGAAAATATAATAGGTCACTTAAAACATAAAAGGGAATAATTTTTTATATAAAAATAGATGTGAACCAATAAGGAATTCATAATAAAGAATGTGGTTTTATAAAAAAAATCATAAATTTATTTTATATAGTCTAAATTAAAATTGGTATGAATTTCGGGTGTTCCCTTAAAAAGGATTTTTTATGGGGAAATTTTGAGGAGGGAACCACTTAAAAAATGAATGTCCCTAAAATATAAGGCTGAATAGAACATGATACATTTTTTTGAGAAATAAAAAAAATGTATAATATGTATATAAAATTAATAGATACCTTCATTTGAGTAAAATTAAATATAGGGAAATCCGAACGAATAATGATGTTTTGGGTATACTCCCTTACATTAAGTCCAAAGGAGTCCTTCACATGATCTTAATGTCCTGGATAAAATAATTACAATCATTAATTATTATTTCCAGAACATCTTCAATAATTAATTAATTCACTATAACCTTTTTATTTTCATTCATGATATTTATGTGGGGTTTATATGTTCAATTTCATAGTTTGTGAGAATTTCATTCCATAGTTTTCATGATTGGTGTATATTTATACATGTAAATATAAATATGTAATATCATAGTGGTTGTCTATAATTGAATTTTTAATTTCATTATTGATCATTTCAAAGATGGGATGGCTAACAAATTTATTTGGTTATTTGTAGTGAAGATGAATCATTATATAAAATCTCAATGATAATTGATTTTCTTAACTGGTGATTTTTTATCACAAAAAAAACAAATTTCTATATATAAATAAATATTCTATGTAAAAAATAAAGAATCTAAAATTAAAAATAATACATATATTGAATTTTGGTTCAAATCTTAATTTTGATTTCATGACCAAAAGTGAAGATGATAAATGAAATTGAAAACCCTTCGTCCTTGAATGTGATGAATTAAGATATGGCATATGGTGTTTTCATTCCTAGTGTAAAGTTATGATAAAAGAGAGTTGGTGATGAATTATTACCTAATCATAACAAAATAATATTATTTCTAGGGTACTTGAGTTATAATAACATTTTTATGAAATTATGGGAGGAAAGAAAAAGAATGATATGAATTACATGGAAAATAAAAAAATGAATATAGGAAATTATCTCTTGAATATAACTTCTTTAAGAGCATGCATAAGGGATTGTTTATAGTAATTTTGTGAGAAAATGATCTCTGAGATGTGGGATAGGGTATTAGGGAGATGTTTTATAGTAATTTGGACTACTCACAAGGCTTGAGAGGCTCGTGGATTGGAGGTAAAGAGGGGTAGTAATTATAGTGGAGGAGAAAAGGGGATTCCCATTATATTAACCATTAGGTTAATATTTTTGCTCAAGAATATTAATATTCATGATTCTTGTGAACTAAAAACTCAAAGAGAGAATTCTAGTTTGAAATAAGGGTTCTTAACTCAGTATAATATCATCAATGACTTAATAATTCATGTCTTTAGCTCATTTTGTAAATTTTCATATTTCACTATTCAAAAATAATTCACATTTTTCAGAAGCATCCAAAAAATTCACCATAACCATTTTCTTATCTTTAGATTCCAAAAATTAAATCATTTTTTCAATAATAATTTTATAAATATGAGTAACATAATTTTTAATTAAAATCAAAATTTACTTGAAAAAATACATTTTTACAATAAAAACTACAATTATAACACTGTGAAAAATTAATAAAGGTCACACAAAATTAAGTTATGATCCTTGGATATGAATATAATTATTTATTATTTAAATTTATGATAATATATTTTTATTCAATTTATTAAATTAATCTTAGAATTGCATTTAAATATACATGACTTATAAAATACCATCCCTTTAATAATAATTTTTAAAATATTTATTGATTTATACTATGATATAATTATATCATAGTGTCACTTATAATATTTATAAATTCTATTTATGCATTCATTGGTGATGTTACTATTACATTGGACAATTTACTATTCAATAGGGTCACATTACTATTCCAAAAATCATGTTAGTATTTCATCGATATATCTACCTTAACAACAATAGTTACATTTTATGTCATTTATTATTCAATTATAAGGTATTTATTGTGTTATATAATTAATATTATGTGATTATACTAAAATAGAAAATTTGTAGAAGGTAATTCCATTGACGAAACTTTGGGTTGTAACCAATTTATATATCTCTTACTACATATGAAAATGAGACCTCAAAAAGGGATTTTATCTAAGAGATGCAACCCCATTATGGTTAGAATGAAAAAGAACCCACAATTACATTCATAATGGGAACATGATTATAATATAAGACACAACTATTAGATGGGTATTTAATTGATAAAACATTGGGTTGTTTCACATTCACTTATCTCTAAAATCAAACAAATGATACCTCACAAAGGGATAATTATATAAGAACAAAATCCCCAAGATGTTTAGAATGATAAAATACCCCCATGTCATTCATAATGGTTACCCCCTTCATCCCCAAATGAAAACCCAAGAAAATACAATTTTGAGAATAAATCACATCATGATTCCCCATCCAACATAGTGAGGAATGTATATGATGTGGGATAAAATTATGTAGTGTGTTTTACCTTTTTTTATCTCATTTATAACCTACCATATAACAATCATGCTCATTCACCCCCTCAAAAAACAATAAAAATTACTCCCACTAACCAACAATGAAAATAATATGAATTCTATGACTAATACAGTCAATGTGACCATCATATCCATTTATTTTTGGACAAGACACAATAGGGTGTACATATAGTGATCAATATTCTTTTGTTAATATATGTTCCAAACTTTTTCATTCTAATAGCAACTATTTTTTGAATGGAAGTGATATTTAATTCATATAGTGATGAAGATCACAAACATTCGGAGGATGGGAGAGGTAATGGTAGATGTATTCCTTATGTATTCTCCCCAAAATGTAATGGGAATTGGGTTTTTTACATAATAGATAAGTAAGCCACTATATAGGGTTAGGGTGACAATCAGGATGGTGGTTATAGTTGAGACCCTCCTCTCTCTCTCTCTCTCTCTCTCTTATTTTTTATGTTGAGCCTGAATCATGTGGGAATAAGGATGAATAGTTTCAATGTAAAGAACACAAACAAAACTCTATATTGGGCCTCCATATATGTGTAATACAAATACTATGTTACCATACTCATCAAGGTTTATATTTCCTACTGAGTAATCCAATAGAAATCTATATTACCAATGAGAAAAACTTGGGCCTCCTTCGTATTTGTATGCCCAATTCATGAAAACTACATGGGCATGATTCCAATTCCACTTAGATATATAATACACCTCACTGAGGTTTTATCTAAACAACTCCAATCAACCATTATCTCCACATTGATACATAACATGTGTGATCAAATACCTACGTTAAGGATCACATTTATAATAGGTAAATTAATATAATCTTCACTAGTCTAGATTCCAGGATATATCTATATCCACTAAGCTATACACTTAGTAAGACCAATACATTCTCATCATGAAATATTTCTCGTGGGTAAATATATTTTTGTTTTCTCATATGTAAATCTCCCATCAACATTTTCAATTCATATTTCTTTTTAAATTTCCCATCCTGTTAACCTTAAACATTATTGATAGTCCCTTATCACATGAACCTAAATAGTAAAATGTGTAATGAATTGTTCACCTAAACTATGTTTTTTCTAATTCATTCCATAATGATACGTAAAAATCCAATATCATGGGTCTGATCGATATATCAAAAATCTGATTGAAATACTATATTGAAATAAACATTATTATGTTCAATTATTAGGATTTAATCCATTATTCTTTATAACAATGAAAGAAAAGTTAAAAATTAGATAAGATATATATACACTAATTCATATAGGATTATCTATCTGTGGAGAACATTGAATATAGATATATGGTTTCATTTATTGAGATTTATTGATATAATTTTATTTCCACTCTTTTATTTCTTCATGATATATTGTGTATATGAGAGTGACTAGTATTATATTCAGTTTATAATGATTCATGAATATTACTTATATCTATAAGAGAGACATGATGTGGGAAAAAATTAGACCCAAATGGTTTTTATGAGGAGGAAAGTTTGTCCTATAAACCAATGTGAGTCCCTAAATGACATTGAAAAAATGCCTACTTATCACCTTCCATTGTAATGAATGTCCATATTATGAATGGGGGATCCATTTTTTGTTTCAATTTCACTGAATAAATGAAATTGCAAACTGGCCTAATAATGAGTTTGAAACAAAAATGGTTCACCCAGTGTAAATTATTATTCCACCATACTCAACTTGTAAGGACCAAACCTTAAAAAATTAAATAATCTTGAACGAAATGAATAATTTACATTGTGTATCATTTCTTGTTTAGAGTTTTGGAGAATTAGGCCATAACTATTAAATTAAATCTCAAAAAAGTAAAAGTATATACTTCTACTAAGTTTAACTTTTTTCATAAAATAAAATATTTTGAAAAAATGAGTCCCAGTGTCATGTTTTAACCAAGATGACTTTTCCTTGATTCCATCCCTCACCCCATTCATCATTATGTCCAATGAAATTTTTTCCAAAAATAGGATTAGCCTAAAAATATCGGTAAGGGTTATAAAATAACGAAAGAAAACATTATTCCATCAAAACATAAGAATTTTAACTTAAATCATTAAAACATCAGATTTATTCATAACACATAGAAATCATAAAACATAAATGTAACTTGTGGTATCATTTACATACTTACATTTTAGATTTCACATCTACATAAGGAGTAGCGTTTGGAATACCCAACATAGTATATTCCCTAAATCTATTAGGAAAAACATTAACGTTTACCTCTATTATGTTTCCCAAATAATTGGAGAGATATCTAATTCTCACCCTCTATAGGCTTATCACAGAACCAACTATGTACACAAACAATGCCCAAGAACCATAATATATTCATAACATATAAAATAGACATAAAATAAAAACAACATTTCCACATCTTTATCACAACATATCATTAAAATATTTTGGCATATCTAATCCATTATCAATCCAATTTCTAATACTAGAATACATAAAAGAGTATATGGTATTTATTTTCCTTTTAAAAATATTACGACTTGTTAAGGAAGCCAGATAACAAATAATGCTCATGGAGGGGGATAGGTAGTTTTCACTAAATACGTTGAAGAAACATTCCCTATTTTTCATTTACTAAAATTCTACGTAGAAAAATATTTCCTTTGAATGAAATGAAAAATAAAAGTGGTTTATACACCGTATAACACAAAGTCATGTAGAAATCAAAATATGTCTCAATTAAAGGAGATAGGGATGAAGTCCCTTACAAAGGATATTTTTTAAATAAAATAGATTGATTATGTATATTCACAATAATCCCACATAAAGAATGTATTAATACCTGATAAGATATAAGAATTCATCTCTCAGAGAATCAAATAATGACATAAAGAAGAAATATAATATCAACCCAACTAATAGGAATTAGGTTAAGAAGTTCCCTTACCTCGTGTCCGGCTTGACTCACTCATTCTTTTAACTCATAAATAACATAATAAATCTATTTTTTTACTTTCTTAATAATATTTTCAGTTTTCTTATTCCTTATATATCACTTGTTACCATGTTATTAACAATATATAATCACATATGTTAATAACGGTTGTTTTGTCGATATTTGGTAGTTCAGTCAAAAATGAACTTTTTATAATTAAAAGTTGTCCATGTGGTTAAAATTACATTTTATATATTTTTATATTCAAGATTTAAATGTCATATATAAAATATATATCTTGTATATATTTTTATTTGTAACATTACATAACATTTTGAGATACGAAATGAAATGCACTGTTCATGGAGATAGTAAGATGTGCGTACGCATGAACGATACATTCATTTCTATTTCTTATTTAATGGATTGAAAACATAATTATACCTAGGTATATTTTAATTCCAGTAAAAATAACATATAATTTCATTAACATCATCTTTTATATGTTCCACGTATGGAATGAACAAGTCATATAACTTTGAGGGGCTATATTCAGCACTTCCTCGAATGAAATTATGGTGTTTACCAATTATGGAAACCATAATGGTATGCTATAAATGAAAAATAATGAATCAAAAGGACAATAAAATAAAAAGACATATCACATATAAATACAGTTACATCTTAATGGCCACCATAAGATGCGATAAGAGCTAATTGAACAATCATCGTTTCGTGAGGCATTAGTTTTCCATCCTCAGAAACAGTATGTTTATTACACATTTGAGAGAGGTGTGTGTAAGTGACATTCAAATCCTTATTATAAAAAAACATATAATATTTTTTATACTGGTGTTGTTATGTAAAAAATGAATAATAATATCAAAGGAAGTGGAAAATTAA
The DNA here is from genome assembly GCA_963277665.1 of Viscum album. Classification (NCBI taxonomy): domain Eukaryota; kingdom Viridiplantae; phylum Streptophyta; class Magnoliopsida; order Santalales; family Viscaceae; genus Viscum; species Viscum album. The sequence goes on from OY728159.1 coordinate 1,227,732,408, forward strand.
AATAAAAGATTAGAACATGAAGGTAGACATTAAATTTAATGGGGTAACTCCTTTTGGATTGAACTTTATGACATTCTTGAAGTGATTTATACCTAAGTTAAGACTTCTAAGAGGAATATAGGGATCTTTAGGGCTTATTTTGCAGACGGTGGATGAGCCAAGGGGGCTTTAGTGTTGTGAGTAATGGTTAGAGATGATGGATTTTTATAAGGGGTAGGAGGGGCTCTTTAAGAATGTTTGAAAATATTTTTTTATTATATAATTATTTTCAGTTATAAAGGTCCCAAACTCGTTAAATTCAAAGATAAAAAGACCCTTGTTCTAAATAAAATCATCCAATAATAATTAGACTAGTTTTGGTAAGGTTTTTATATTTTATAACAACATTTATTTAAATCATTTATAAATAAGGCAATCACTCCATCATCGATGTGTCATAAATAATAGTATTTATGTTATATCTAAAAATTATAAATAAAATACCATGATATTGGAAATATTTTTATATTTTAAGAGAATATTTATATTTAAAGATGAATCTTTTATAACTTAATGTAAAAATTGGTCTACTAAAAGATATATTTTTATGTAATTTTTTCCTTTACATTAAATTAATTAATATAATGTGTCATTATCACTTCTATGTCGCTCCATGGGGTCCCAAAATCGACCAAAGGATTCCCATGGGCGTAAATGTATCATACAATATTATTAGGAATTTTTCTATGTTGATTTAATAATATTTTAACATAATTTGTTGTCCTTATTTACCAGATTTATCTTTTAGCTATGGTAAAAAAATATTTACTAAAGTAAATATTCATAATGTATAAAAATATCAGTTTACTATTCAAATAATTTGGTCATCCTGATTCCAAATTTGGAATCCATTTTTACAAATTCAAGACACAGAAGTGGAAGAAATTATTTTAAAATTAATTCTGGTAGTTAAAACAAAAAAAGTGTTTTTAAGAAATAACAAATATCAATTGATTTACCTTTGTTTATGTCCAATTTAAGAGTGAAAATAATTCCAATGACAAATATTGTATTAAATTATAAAAATATAATCCAATTACACTTTAAAACCAATTATAATAATGATTTAACTATATAAATAAATTTGATTAATACTAATTTTTCAATTAAAATGCTGTATTTTTAACTATTCATTAAAAAATTGAACATTATCAGAAAAATTCGAAAATTTCATCCAACATAAAATTTTATGTCCCAATAATAAAGAAGAATGTTATTTTGTCATATAAAACTTATAAAAGATACAAAAACTATATTTAAAAATGGTTCTCTATCAAAAGGGGTTAAAAACCTTTTAAAGAATAATAGAGCATTTATGATTAAAATCATATTCCTTCTTATTTTATTACTCAAAAATTTATTTGATAAATGTAAAAAAATTAAAATACATGTATAATAATATTTTAGTTAGTTATTTTAACTCCCACCATTACAACATTTGGGCATTAAATACCATTTAAAATAATAATATTATATTATTATTTTTTAGTATAACTCAACGTTGTGTGCAATGTATGATTTCAATGAAACTAGTTATTTCGTGTCGGGTACGCCATAAAACATACCATCCCCTTTAAAATAAAATAAATATTTAATTCCAAAATTTTAGTAAATGGGAAAATTTCATATTCTTTATTTACGTGGGATGTTACATCCTTCCCCAATTTTGGAAATTGCGTCCTCGTGTTTTTATTAACATATCAAATAAATGGGGGTATTTATCCCTCATAGAATCCTCAGATTACTAGGTTTCCTCATCCACCATATGGGTTTTCCAAAAAAAATTATGTGTTAAATTACTTTATTCTGCAACACTTTCTCTCTTCGGTCAAGAATATAGACTACTTATTCCTCACAAGAGAGATTCTCTTCTAACTGAACTACATCTGGAAAAAAATGAGATGTATTTAGAAAATACATTCTAAAAATTGGAAACTGAAAAACATTTTGTACCTAGGATAAACCTGAAGGTAAAGCCACTATGTATGAAACTGATCTAATATTCAATAAGATTTTATAGGGTCCAGTCAACCTTGGACTCAGATTTCCCTTCTAACCTAAACGAATCATACATTTCCATGGAGAAATTTATAGAAAGGCATAATCAATAATCTCATATGAAATATCCTTCCTATGGTTATCCGCATATCTTTTATTCCTACACTGAGCTGTTCTAATGTTCTTCTTGAATCAACTGATATTTTTCTGCCATCAGTTCTACCAATTGTTCTCCCATTAGATTCCTTTCACCTACTCCATCCCAAAAAGATTGAGTTTAACATATATTTCCATATAATGCATCAAATGGATCCATTTATATACAGTAAAGAAAACTTTTATTATAAGAAAATTCAACCAAAGAATGATGTTGGTCCCAACATCCCTGGTAATCCATTGATCAAGCATGTAACATAGATTCCAAAGTCTAAATTTTTCATTATGACTGTTCATCTGATTGAGGATGAAAAGATGTTCTAAATTTTAATTCAGTACACAACACCTTTTGAAGGAATTTCCAAAAGTTATTAATAATTCTCGGATCATGATCAGATACAGTGGAGAGGTTAAATCCATGAATCCTAACTATCTCTATAACATACAACTGAGAAAGATGGTCTGGAGAGAATGTATCTTGAATAGGAAGGAAATGATCTGATTTAGTGAATGATTAAAAAATAACCCAGATTTCATTATTACCTCGAAATTTCTTTGGTAAACCCATAATGAAGTCCATAAATATATCTTCTCATTTCCACTCTAGCATTGGTAAAGGATGAAGCATCACATTTGGTATTTGCCACTATAATTTAACCTATTAACATGTCAAACACTTCATAGTAAAGTCAACAATATCTCTTTTAATTCCATCCCACCATTAACACTCATGATGATCTCTATAGATCATAGTGCTTCCATGATGAACTGAAAATGGAGAATTATGAGAATCACATAAAAAATCATTATTTAATAGTGAATCCAAGGGAAAACATAATCTCTTCCCAAACCTCAAAACCCAATCATCATCATTGTTAAATTAAAGAAACATACCCTTCTGAACCAACTATACATTTTTTATGCAACTCACTATCCTCTTTCTGTGCAAGCTTAATTTTTTATGATAGATATGATTTTACTATCACTTGAAACAAAATAGTGTAATATCCTACACCAACAACTTCTATTCCAATGTTCATCAAACCATTAATCAAATTATCTTGTTCTAAATTTTACATGGTTAATGTGGCATTACTTTTTATCTCAAAGCATGATCCACATTATTTTCTTTACCTAGATGTTAATGGATCTTGCAATCATAATACTTGATTAATTCTAACCTTCTCCTATGTCTCATGATTTATTTTATCTAAGTGAATATTTAATTCAATCATTTTTGGTCAGTATATATTTCACATTTTACTCTATACAGATGATGCCTCCAATTTTTTTAATAAAAAACTATATAATCTAATTACAAATAATGTGTATGCTAATTTTACTCATGAGGTTTCTATTAACATGGAGAATAATCAATTACTAGATCATTCTGAATTAACAATCAACAAAGTGATTTTAATGAATCATCACTGTAGATAACAAATTCACCATTTCTGGAATGTAGATCCAAAACAGTTGCATTCACCAATGTTCTTTTGATTTCTTTAGTCAACTGAGCCATCAATACAAAAATTTGTTCAATTCTATTTCTAAGTATCTCAGGATGCTGATTTGTAAGGTAATTCTACTTTTTATGCCTTCCAAACATATGTTCCATGATTACCCTATGGAAACCCATTTTGAACAAACATATCTTTGGCGAAGCAACAATGTAATCTGTAAAATCTATATCATTTCAATTTGACCAAAAATAATTTTATGGATATTAATATAACAATACCCTAACACCTAAAGTTGTCTCAAACAACCCCTGATACCAACTATAAGGACACAAGCTTAATACATTACATAATCTTGAATTAAATTATTAATTCACATTGAGGATCTTTTCAGTTTATCTATTTTAGATAATTAGGACCTAACTATTACATTATATATCAAAAATTACATGTATATACTTCTAATCAGTGTCCAGCATTTCATATAACAAAGTCTCCTGAAAAAAGGTTCCTAGTTCCATGTTTTAAATTGCATGACTTTTCCTTGATCGCATCCATGACCGTATTTATCTTTATGTCCAATGAAAAAACATTTGAAAACATGGGATGAGCATAAAAAGATTTGTAATGGTTATAAACTAAAGATAGAAAATATCATTCCATCAAAAAATAAGATTTTTAACATACATAATGAAATCATATTATTAATGAATAACACACAGAAATAATGAAACATAAATGTATCATTTGGAATCCATAGCATACTTACATTATTGCTTTCACAACTATGTAGGGAGTTGCATTTGGATTACCCATCACAATATATTCCCTAAACATCTTTGTAGAATCATTAATATTTACCTATGTAACATTTCCAAATGCATTTTAGATAAATATCTGGCTCACCAACCCTAGGTTTATCATAGAACCACCCGTATAAGTAAATAATTCCCAAATATCAAATAACACTCACAATGGTAGAAAGTTCATTGTCACCACGTATATTAAAAAGAAACATTCACTTTTTCATGTAGTAAAATGATACATTGAAAAAGATTACCTTTGAACAAAATGAAATTTCAAAGGGGTTTATACATGATATTAAATAATATCATGTAGAAATCAAAATATGCCTCAATGAAAGTAGATTGAGTGGAAGTACCTTACAAATGACATTTTGTAAATAAAATAGACCGATTATGTGTATTCACTATAAGAACACATATAAAAACTATATAAAAATGATAATATATTAAAATAATTTCTCACTTAATAATATAACAACATAAATATGAAAGATAATATCAACCCGAATAATGAGAATTTGGTTAATATTTTCCCTTACCTCGTGTCCGATTTGTCTTGTTTATTCTATACACTCTTGAAAAGCAAACCAAAGTTAATTTATAATTACTTTGTAGACTTTTTCTGTTTATTGTTTCTATTGTATCACTTATTTCCATGCTTTAAGAATTTTATAATCATTTAAGTTAATAATGATTATTTTGTCGATATTTGGTACTTATGTAAAAAATAAACTATCTATAATTAATAGTTTTCGATGTGTTCAAAATTAAATTCTCTCAAGATTGATATTCATGATTTAGATATCATATATATCAAATATATCTTGTATATATATGTATTTACAATAGTACATAACATTTAGATATATGAAATGAAATGCACTGTTCATGGAGACGGTAAACCATACGTACACATGAACACTACATTCATTTATATTTCATATTTAATGGAATTAAAACATAATGATACATAAATATATTATAATTCCAGTAAAAATTCATACATAATTTAATTAACCCCATCCTTTATACGTTCCACATATGGCCTGATTGAGTCATATCACGTGGAGGGGGCGGCAGTCGACACTTCCTCAAAAGAAATTTTCCCATTTTCCTATTATGGAAACAAAAAATGTATGATATAAATAAAAAATAAAGAATCATAAAGAAAATATATATATAATATAGAAAACCTATAAATTCATTTCTATCAATATATACACCATAAAAGGATGTAGGAGATAATTGAACAATCATCGTTTCGTGAGGTGTTAGTTCGTCGTCTATAAAAATATTATATTCATTACCCATTAGATGGAGGTGTGTATAAGTGTATCTCACATACATATCATAAAAAACCTAGAATATTTATAATACTATTGTTGTTATTTAATCAAAATATATGAAGAACATAAGGAGTGGATAAGTAAAATAATGGAATAGAACTTGAGGGAGGATGTTACCTTTAAATCAGGTTACTCCTTTTGGTTTGAACCAAATATCTTTTTTGAAGTGTTTAATAGCAAAGGTATGGAATCTCGAAGGAAGAGAGGGATCTTGGGAGATTATTTGGGTAGATTTTCTATGAGCCAACAGGACATGAGAGGTGTGAGTAAGGGATAGAGTTGATTAATTTTTTATAAGGGGGGAGAGAGGCTATTTTGTAATGTTTGAAAATATTATCTTATTATATAAAGATTTTCTATTTCAAAATGTCCAAAACTCATTATATTAAGACATACAAAGACTCTTGACCGAAATAAAGTCATCCAATAATAATTGGAAAGATTTTGGATAGTTTTTAAAATATTATAATCTCATTTATTTTAATTAATTTATTAATAAGTTAATCACATCATCATCATTGTGTCATAAATAATTTAATTTATTTGCTGGGTAAAAATTTTAAATAAAATATCATGATGAGGGAAATATTTTTAGATAGAAAATTAATATTCCTAGTCGAGGATATAACTTATATAACCCCATGTAAAAAATTGATTTTCTAAAGGATATATGTTTATGTAATTTTTGTCTTCCGGTCAAATTAATTAATATAAAGTGTCATTATCACTTCTATGTGGCTCTATGGGGTCCCAAAATCGACCCAAGGATGCCCATGGATGGTCATGTATCAGAAAATAGGATAATGACAAATTTTAGAGTAATTTTTATATTATTGTAATATTATTTTTACACATTTTTAACATATTTACATTTTAATCATGGTTAATAAAATATTCAATGATGTAAATATTCAAAATGGCTAAAAATAAAAGTTAACTATTCACATAATTTTGAACTCATTTTCCACATATTGAATAAAATTTTACATATTCAAAAAAAATAAGTGGTAGAAAATAAATTAACATTATTTTTCATTGACAAAACAAAATGTTTGTTTTTAAGAAATAATAACTATCAAAAGATTTAACTTTGTTTATCCCCAATATTAGAGTTCAATTACTTCTAATGACCATCATTGGATTAAATGGTAAAAATATAATCCAACTAATCTTTGAAACCAATGAAAATAATATTCTAACTATATAAATAAATTAGATTAAAAGGATGTTTTAAATTAAAATGTTGCATTTTCTACAATTCATTAAAAAAAAAATTAGAATAAAAATACCAAAATTTCATCCAAAGTAATTGTTTATGTCCCTATTCTAAATAAGAATTTTATTTTTTTCAAATAGAACCTATAATATTGAAAAAAATATATTTAAAAATTTTTTACCATCAAAAGGTGGTAAGAAGACCTTTAAAATAATGTTAGAGTATTTATGCTTAATATAATATTTTATCTTATTTTAAGAGTCTAATTTTTTTTGGATAAATGTAAAAATGGTTAACAAACATGTATTATAATAGTTTAGTTTTTTATTTCCATTCTATTTATTACAACGAATAGACTTTAACTCCCATTTAATGTAATAATATTAAGTTAATATTTTTCAGTATAACTCAACTTTGTGTGCCACATATGTTTTCAATGAAACCCGTTATGGTGTTTCAGGTACACAATCAAAATTTTACCCCCTTTAATAGAAAATTAATATATAATTCACAAATATTAATAAATATTAAAATTCCATATTTTATATTTAACAAGGATGTTACATAACTCCCAACAATCAAGTCTTGTGATGTATTTTTTTTGTAAACATACATTATATATAAATTGTATTTGGAAAAATTTCAAAAAAATATTTAATTGAGAACTATATGAAAGAACATATATTTTTGAATAATTTTTTTATTTGAAAAAATTTATATTTCACTCCACCAATCATTTAAATGTATAGTTATGTGTACACTAAAAATTATGGAATTTATAAATAGATAATAATTGTTCATTTTTTATAAAATAACCTATACACATTATATCAATATCACTATGTATTGGATAAAGGAGAAACCCTTCAACAATATAAAAAATATATATTTAACCACTTTTATCTGGTTGTAATGAAGATAAAAAAATTAATTAATTTAAAATTTATCTTACAAAACATATTTTTGACATTATACAAATGTTTTCCTCTAATAAAAGGGTCTAATATTAAGTGATTTTATTTCTAACCATATTTGAAACAATGATATCATAAATAAATATGCCAGGATTAATTGTAATATTTTTCCAATTTTTTATGTAACTGTACACCATTTATATAGTTAACTATCCTTTTTATTCAAATAGTTTTAAACCTAGACAACCATATTAATTTTTATAATAATAAATAATTTATTTATTTTATATTATTTTAATAATTTATCTTATCAATCATTTATACTATAACCAGAATCATTGTTTTTTACATTCATTAAGAGGATAATGGATATTGTTTATAGTTTTTTTATGATATTATCATCAATAATCCTAGATGTAAATAATAAAAACATATTTAATAGAATAAAAAAAATTTAAAAAATATACTATTGTTATTACTACACCATTCAGATCTTTTATTTATCATTTTATAGAACATATGTATGAGATGTTTATTATTCATCATTTTAATTACAATTTTCATGTTCAATACTAAAAAACATCCCTCAATTGAATGAATAATAATTAAAATTTACGTAAATCTACATCTAAATAATACAGATTATTAGTTTTTTGGACATATTAAAAATAAAACAAAATTAGATTATACAGTTCAAATTTCCATATATAAGTATATCCATCCAATTATTAAATTAAATTACATTTTTTTCATTTAAATTCTTATATTCTTGTTTAAAAATATCTTGTATCTATATTATATGAAATTTTAATTGCCTAAATCAAAAATAAACTAACGAATAAATTACAGTTTCAACTAAATACATGTTAGTGTATATACAAGACCATCTCATTGAAATCCATCATTCTTAAAATTAATTTTATTTCTAGGGAATGTAATATATATATTATGAACTATTTCAAGATAGTTATAATGAAAAATTTTCAACTAATGAGATATCGAAATGCCTTTATTCAATCGATGAAGTATAAAAATTATTTAGGATAGTCTATACTCTATCAAAAAATCACAACATTATTTTAAAAGTAACAGGATCTAAAGGATAATTATTATATAAAAGGAATTTTTTCTATTAAAATACTTCGTAAGAAGTTTTATCATCACACAAGTATTTTTCCAATTCGAATATCAATAGAAAAAAATAATTGTCAATATAAATATTTTGAATATCTATAACTCATACGGTCGTCTATATATATGGTTAAATAATTGACATACAAGGTGATATGTTTTATAGTTTTATAAAATAGTCTCAAAATAATATTTATACCCATAAGAATAAAATAGAAATATTCATTCTATAAAAATTATTCACATGAAATTACATGGTCCTAAATTAAAAAGGATACAACTTAAAAATAAATAATTATATTTTTAATCATCAGATTGATGGTTTGATAAATTATTTTTTCAAATTTAAACCATTCCATTTTTTGAATGATGATATGTTCATATATATATATATCATTCTACATGTGTTTAATAAGAAAATTTATCAATGGGTTTAGAGGATTTAGTGTTTTTTACAATGCTTCATGTCCCTAAGTCCCAATTTTCTACATATTAAAAATTTATCTTAAGATTCATAATCTCTATAATATAATACTAAATAAATTAATCTTTCATAAATATTATGATAACTACTTCTATAATTTTTGACTCTCATTTTAATTTTATAAATTTGTTCTTAAGAGATTTCTCCATCGAGTAACAATTATTTAAGAATATTACTTTATTGAATAAAAAATTATATGACATTCTAAAATACAGTTTGTTAGATTTAAATTTCATAATATATAACATACTATTCATGAATCAATGATATAATGGTACCCAAGTTTATTTAAAAAATTTATAAAATTAAGATGATTCAATTTGATAATTTGAGTAATCATTCTAATATTATTTATATTTACAAGATAGTCCAACTACCTTTTACACTAAATTTTATGATTGGGATGAATTGAGATTAGTAAAAATTTATTTTTTTACCAAAAAATATTTCCCATATTGATAAAAAAAATTATATCCAAATATAAAACTATAATAGAATAGTACTAATAGTAAATAGTTTTTTATTTCTCTTAATATCATATTTTATAAAAGGACATGAAAATGTCCCTTTTATAATAATCTCGATTTTGATGATGAAAATTACCTAAAATGTTTGACACCGAGCACATAAACTATATTTATATTAGAAAATTATAGATTTCATTGATGACTTACGAAACTATGATCTCATAATAAGACTAACCCCAATTTTCAAATTCTATTATTTTTTATAGTAAACACTAAAAACCTATTTTATTAAAATAAAATCAATATTGAATAATACATATTATAATTTGTTAAAAATAATATAATAACATTTTAGTTATTATAGTTATATTATATTTATGTAATTTCTTTGTTTATTAAGAAAACAATAGAAATAATTATATTTTTTGATTAAATTTTTTACATACAATTTTTAGTAATATTTTTAATATTATTTTATTTAAAATATAATAAATGCTTATATAATACTTTATTTATTAACTATTACAATCATATATAGATATAAATTATACTAATTTTGTATTTTATTATTTTTTATAATTTAATTAAATTTAAAAATAATAGTAACTTCTTATTTTAATTAAAATTCCATTTTAAAAGGGGATTATTATATTTATTATATATTTTAAATGAATACTTATAATATTTTATCTTAAAATTTTATTTTTGTAAAATTAATTAGTTATTTTTTAATAAAATAGTTAATTCAAATAATTTGATAATTTTTAAATATTAGTAAAATACTAATTTTATAAAAAAAATAACTTTAAAAATTATACTAATTATTGATGAAATATATATGAATTTATATTCTAATTATATTTTGTATATTAATTTTTACAAAATCAGGTTATAATAAATAAAAATTTACCATTTATATGGAGTATTATTTTTTAAAAACTATATTTAACTTATATTATTTGACTTTTTAAATTTAATTTTTAACTATAATTAGTAAATTAAAATAATTTAAATTACATTTAAAAAAATTCATATTATCATTCATATTTATCAAATATATTTCTAAAATATTATTTTGGTAATATATATTTTTATTTCAACAGAATTAATTATTTTAAAACATTTATATAATAAATATTTTTGTTATATCATTTTTCTTATATATTTTTTACAATTAAAAATAATATACTTTCCATAATTTTTAATAATAGTTTTTACATTTTTTAATTAATAATTTTTAATAATTTTTTTTATATTTCTAAAATCTAATCAAATTAAATGAATTAATATATTTATAAGCATTTTGTAATAATCATATAAAAAATTAATTACTTTTTATTTTTTATTTTCATCCAACAATATTATTTTCATAAAAAAATAAAAATAACATTTTAAAAAATTAGAAATTATAAATATTATTCATGACATGAAAAATATAAATTAATAATTAACATATATATATATATATATAGGTGGACGGCAGTGACATTTATGAAGTAAATTAGTAAAATCAAGGGAGTGATATTCCCCACTGTTCGTCAAATTAGTTTTAAAATATATATCTATAACATAACTTTTTTAATATATGATGTCAAAATAAAATATTTTTGCAGTGGTTATTTCTGACGAATACTTAATCATTATGAAATTCTAACTATAATTTTAAACATAATAAATGGTTACATGAACTATGTTTTGATGAAACATGAAATGATGTTTCCCTATTAAAATTAGTCACTAACACAATTTATTTACACATATTCAGTCAATTATGATAAAATATATGTCCCATTATAATTAATAATTTTAAAAAATTTAAATTTTTCATCCCATTAACATCAAGCACGTTGTAACCTATAGAAATAAAATTTTATTCTATCAGAAATGTTGGAAACTATTATGATTTTTACTGATGAATTATTTTTTATTCACATTATATACTCATCTAAATTATTATTTTTGTTGACTTCTCTATCCATCAGTATAATTTTCTAGTAATATATAAATCATATTTTGATTCACCTTTTATGAAAAATAATCAATTTTTTTTATGGAATAAAATATACCTTATAATAACCAAGAGAATGATATTTTGTTTAACTAGTATTCGTTTTATCCAATGTTGGTATACCGCATTCCATATTTCTAGTAAATGATGTTTTAAATAATTTAGGAAACCAATTGATGGAGAACCATCCCCCAACAGATCCACTGAATTCTCCAAACTATTTATCCGCCATTGTAGATTATGTGGTGTGAATAAGGAGTCATGATTTCATTATTGGAGAATGTAGATAGTATTTATGTTTATTCATTAAAAAAATTTATTATAATATTTGAGTGGCTGAAGAATCAGTGGTAAGAGTTGAGATTGATCTATTAGGAGAATGAACATATCCTATAATAGTGTTTGATCAACATCTTTATTGTAAGACTATGTTCTACCTAAAATCTTGTGTATCACAGGGTATCATTTTTCCCTTGATAGAAAATTTTATATTGTATCAAATTAATAACATATATTGTACATTAGGGGGATATAATGATTTTTATTGCATCTATAACATTTTTCAATTTTAGGTAAACTAGGATGGAAAATTATTGAATTCTGGTAGTTTCAGAAATGGTTTTAATATAAAATATTTAATTTATTTGGTTTTATGTTTTGTATAGAAATGATAATTTAAAAATTTTAAAATCATTTAAAATATCAATTTTTTATATGTGTATAAGATTTGGTAATTTTTTTGATATTTTGGTGTTAAAATATTCTTGAATATTGAAATTTTATGTTTTTGACATTTAATAAATGAGGATTCCATATATTTTAAATTAAAAAATTTTATTTTATAATAGTCTTGATATTTAGGATCACAATAAATTGAAAATTTAATATAATTAATTTTAGAAATATTGATAATCAAATGTTAGTGAAGACACATGAAATATATAATTAATTTATAGGATATGATATTTGTAGTGGAATTATTATGGGTTTAAGGATGAATATTTTAGAATACTGTAGATGTATTTTTTTTTATTTTTATAAATTTATTTCATTTTATTATTATTATTTTTTGATGTAATGGATTTTTTCTAGAAATTATTATTATACTATTTTTTATTTAGAGTGATCATAGGTGATTTTTTCCCTTAGAAAATGAATTTGTTGATTTTTTTTAAAAAATAAATTTTATTGAGTTATGCAGTGTATATGGTTTGGGAAAGGGGTAATTTCCAAATTGTAATGTTTGGTTATTCTTTTTAACAAATTATGATTGTTATGAATTGTTTTAATTTGAGAAAAAAAATGAGTCCCCCTAATGGTTTTAAAAAAATTTATATGTATTCAAATCGGCCAAATGATTTTTGGTATGACCACGATTAGTGGAGAAAAAATGTTTCGATTTATTTTAACCTCTAATTGTGTTTTGGGAATTAGTGTTAGATACAACCCCTTCAAGACCCATTAATTCTATATAAAAGATCAACTATGATTCCTTCGTGAAATTTATAAAATGATTAGGAAAAAAATTAAATATTACTTATATACTATGAGAGGAATTAAAATTTTCATTTTAAGGTTTTATATCAACAGGAAAACATAATATAATTAATATCATTATGATATCCACTCACCAACCCCATATCGTATGATAAAACACATGTTTGAAATTTTTACACTCATGTTTTATATAATCATTTGTGGTTCAACCGTAATTTATAAACTTTATCATTATAATATATGAATAAATATATACTAGAATCATCGTAATCTAGTTACAACAACATGTTCATGATATAAGGCCACTCAAGAATCCATCCTATAGGAATCAATCCTATACGTCTAAAAAATATTAAAATTTGTTAAAATACACAACCCTACAATGTAGGATCCAAAAACAACCTATCACGTGTCATATAAATTGGAATAATAATATCTCTATGACAATTCTAATTTATACAACCCTTACAATGGATCCTGAAATCTTAAATCTGATTTCTAGATTCTATGTGATATAATACAAAAAAATCCTCGGAGGTCATCGACAAGTGGTGAGGTATATAATTATGAAATAATCCATAATAAATTATAAATATAATCTCATTGACTCGGTATTTTGAACAATGATCACACAACACACACACACGTATATATATATATATATAAGATTTTAACAAATGCTTTTGACAATGATAAAGGAGATGATAGCCTCATCCAGTAGACATGTGTCGTACAAAGCTTATTTATCACAAATATGAAGGGTGGTATTTTCACTTGTATTAGTTCTTCACCAAGCCCAAACTAAGCTTCGACAAAATAATCATGAATAGAATCACCAATTGGAGAAGTTAATGTTAATATTGATTACTGCCCAAGAGATGTCATATGATCTTCCCCAAGAGTCTGTCGCCACCGCACACCATACCCTTAGGTCATATGCGAGTGTCGTAAATGGGTTATGTAATAATTTATTAGTTACTTATTTTGTAATATCATTCTATAAATAAAAGGGTTTTCACATAAATTTTATTAGAGGAATAGTATTTATTGAAAACATAATGAATTTGATAAATTTATATTTCTTCTATAAAAGTTACATTTGAAAAATATATACATTATTTAATTAAACTATTTTTTTATTAATAATATTTCGAAAAATTCTTATAAATGATTATTATATCAGTTACTTATCATTAAATGATTAGGTAATCAGTCTCATAAGTGTTATATTTTTATATGATAAAATAAAAAGTGTATTTTTAATAAATTACTATTAGGTACTAATGAATTTTTTAAATAATTAATATTTTTGTACGATTTTTTAATCAAATTACATTAATAAACTATAAATGAGTATATAGTTTTTATGAAGTTAGGTTTAATTTTTATTGTGGTTTAAAAAATGTTCATGTCAAAACACTTTAATTTACAAAAAATGTTAGTTGAAATATCAAAAGTCAAAATTCACATATTTTGAAAATTAAATAGATAAAATAACTGTTAATTTTTGGATTTAGGATGACCAAATTAACCGATGGTTAATTTTCAATGATTTTCTGAGACTGTTTAGTTTTTGGATAAAATTAAATAATATAAAGATATATTGTGTTTTATGACATCATAATGACCCAAATGTAATGTATTAAATACCATAAATTGATATTTGACCAAATATATTTTTTAACATTAAAATGGTATGATTTTATATTTATTTTACCTGTTTTATAATTTCTCTAGTGAATCATTTAAAATGTATAATATATTTAATGATTTAAAATTCATATCTTCGAGGGTGTGACTCACCTCCACATAAGAAATATAAGATTGTAATTCCTTCAGCCCATTGCCTTCTAAAAAAACGTTTTCAACTCCACATGGAAAGAAACCATTGGAAAAAACCATGGTCTGGTTTATGATTTTGAGTATTTGAATGTGTAGTGTCCAAAACATTAATAATTAATAATTCATACTCATTTCTTATATAAACAAAATCAAGAACCCATTCCCCTTTAATCAAAATCCTTGATTCTCTTCCTCACTCTAATATCATGTTTCTAGACTACTCTTAAGGTGCACCCAAGCTCCCAATAATCCTCTCATAATCCTTTGGGATCACACATCCATGTTTGTGGTCCTAATATTCCATCATTCCCTATTTTTATCCATGTTTCCTTATATTAATAAAGCCTTTTATTTTCAATTACAATGATGTAGTATGTTTTCACACATTCCCCCATATGTCCGTTATTATGTAATAATGATAAGAGGTTCATTTCCCTATCAATAATCCCTCCCATGAAAACATGTTATGATTCTAAAAATCAATAAAGGATTTATCTCTCCTCATTTTCATTCATGAATCTATATCATATTATGCATCTCAAATTCCTTATCATATGTTATTTTATTATGCTGAATAATCCCCTTACTTCCCATTTAATATATAAATAACGAGAGACCCATTTCCCTCTCCTCAACAGCTATTATGAATCCTAATGTGATTTTGTCTTGATGTCAAAATTGAACCACAATTTTCCAATCCATAATCCTAATGTTGTGAATACCATGCCCATTTATCTATTAAGGGTAATCACCTTTATGAACTTTTATTTTTTATTATATATTTTTATATATGTATTCCACATTGCATTGTTGTGTAAAAAATTGTGATGGTGAATGTATCCATGCAATATGTTATATTTGTCACACATAAGCATGAGATTAAAATGTTAACGAAGGATGTGCCCTGACAACACTCCAACACATTGGGTAATGTTTAGTATCATGATACATTATCATGGTACTGGGGTTTACCTAATTCATTTTCTAAATTTTTTCACAATGTTGGGTCATGGTTTTACCTCATTCCATTATTTTTATGATGTATTGTGTTAATGTGGTTCCACATTTCAATTTTTTGATAATAATGTTGTATCATGTCTTTATGTCCGTGTTTCTTTTGTTCTCCATTGATAAGAATATTGCCAAGCATGCACTTTATTTATCATGTTATGCCATTTTACGCTCTTATTGGGATTTATAGATCATCCTTTTCTTATTTATGTACCCATATTATACCATGATATTCAATGTACGGAGGAATGTTGTGGTGACAAAAAATATGTTTAAAATAAAGATGTTGTATTTAATATCGTATGTTATCATTTAATGTTCCTAAGCCCCAAGCACACCTGAAATATCAATATACTGGGTTGTATTATGTACAATATTATGTAATATAGCATGTGTAAAATTGTAATAAATATTATGGTTTATATTGTTTTTATGAATGGGAGGTTTAGTTATTTTTGGGATTATGGTTATAAAACCCCAGTGAAGTCCTTAGGAATAAGACTAATTGAATTAAATGAATCCCAAAATTTTGGTGAGTATAAATTGTGTGGTTTATCAATAATATAAATATCGGTATACATAGAAAAATAGTAGAGGTGGCTTTGAAACAGATGTCTCTAGGAGTAAAATCTGAAACCACCATTTTGAGCTAGACTGAAACAAGAACGGGTGTACAACAACGGGCCTTACTGCGCTCTTCGTTCGACACTCTCGAGAGATATTCATTGTTAAATTATTATGATTACTATACAACATTATTATGGGGGAACGAAAATTATCCTCTAATAATATAAGTTAGGTAATATATCATGTATAATATAGATTGAAGAATTTAAATTCATAAGTTAAAGAAATAAAGGAAATTTAAAATTTATACAATTATGTGTTTAATAGTCTAAAATACTCATCTATAAGTCTATACTGGATAATGTAGAACAAAAATCATAAAACTTAATTGTAGTATTATCATCCATTGATCTATGAATTATTTTATATATTGAATGTTTTGACGAACATTCAAAAAATCACCACAAATTATGGAATTAGAGGTGTTTGGTGAGAAAAAAATGGGTAAAATATTACATCTCATGAATATAACTCATCCAATGTCACAATTTGTTGATTAAAATGACTAGAAAATGTCATCATACTTGCCTTGGTGAAATTTAATTCAATTTTTAGTAGGGATCATCATTCCCAATATAGAGCCTACATAAATTGTTGTGAGAGGGGAATCAATATCAATATGTTAAATCCACCCTCGATTATATATAATTGCAATGGGGAGGATGAATCATCTTTAAAAATATCATCAAAATCATGGATACTACATCCTTATGATCATGAATATCATTCTTAAATATTGAGTCTATGGGTGGAACTATTCTCAAAGACATGGCTATTGTTAGATAATTCACTAATGTGTTTCTATAGGATTTTTATGGTCTCATTCCTAGGATAGATGTGGAATTCTCAATTAATATTATACCTATGTCCTTTCCAATATGGAATAATCCCTATAGAATGGTTGTAGTGTCTATTGAGGGGATAGTGAAACAACTAAAGTAAAATCTAGATAAAGGATTTATACACCTAAGTTCTTCTCTGTGGGGTGAACCAATCTGCTTCATCAAAAATTTTGATGTGCCAGTTTTCATTTTCATTGATTAGCATGAGCTCTACAAATTCACGATAAAGAACAAGTATCATTTTACATGAATTTATGATTTTTTTGATCATCTACGTGAATCAAAAAACATTTCTATGGTGGATCTGTGGTTAAGATATTACCATGTAATGGAGAAGAAGAAAGATATTTCAAAGACTAGTGTTCGTATAAAGTATGGTAACTATGAATTCATGCTAATAGCATTAAGACTCAATAATGCTCAAGAAGTATTCAGGAAAATAGTAAATATAGACTTTAAATATTACCCTGATTAATTCTTTATAGTGTTTATAGATGTTATTCTAATATACTCCAAAACCAATGAATAAAATGAGCAGAATCTAAGCACTATACTGGAGACCTTTCGAAAGGAGAAGGTCTATCAATAGTACAATAAAAATGATTTATGTATTATGTATGTCTCATTCATGGGGTATATAATCACAAGCATTGGAATATCTATGCATACTTCCTAAAAAATCAATTGATGGATGGCCGAGGTTGACATCTGTGATGGATATCCTTAGCAAACAAGGGTTATCAGGATATTATTACTGATTTGTGGGAAATTTCTATTGATTTTCAAACCCACTTACTATGCTAAATCAGAGACGAGTCATATTTTCTTGTAACGAAGAATGTGAAGAATACATCATGGAGTTGAAGAATAGGCTTATCACTACCCCATATTATCACACTACCACCAAGTGGGGAGCTATTTCTAATCATCAGCAATGCTTCAAAAAAGGGTATGGGTTGTGTGTTGATGCAAAATGACAAATTCATTTCTTATAACCCTAGGTAGTATTATAAAAATGGGAAAATCTATCCCAGACATGATATAGTGTTGGAAGATATGATCATTGCATTGAAAATATAGAGGTATAATCTTTTTAGGTAAAAGTGCGAAATATATAGAGGTAAAAAAAGTCCCAAATATATATTTACACATACAATGTTTAAAATTATCAAATAAAGATGTTACGATCTCATTGAGTATTATGACTAATCAATCCACTACAACCCTGGGGAAAGAAAACAAGGTGGAAGATTCTCTATGTAGAAATGACAAGTGACTCTATCATTAATGAGAATTAAGAAAGATCCATTCAATATAGATTTGATGAAAATGGAAATGTGAATCATAAATAAGGGAACATCATCAACCATTCATAAATGTGTGATAAACTAACACTTTTGGATTAGTTTAAGGATTCTTAAAAAGATGATGTTGGAATTCAGAAGAAACTAGAAGCTATTAAAAAGGGAATTCCTCATATTTTAATGTTCATGAAGAACAAATTTGAAGATTTTGATCCAAATTATGTGTTCTTACATTTTTGAAGTTAAATAAATAACTTTTAGATGATTAAAATAAATGGACTTTCTCCATTCACCCAGAAAATAGAAAGAGCTATCAAAATATGTAAGATATTTATTAGTGGGATACCATGAAGAAGTTGATCGAAAAATATAAATTAGTTTGCATGGAATGTTATCATGTGAAAACGGAGAGGTAGAACTCTATAGAGATGATTCTACCATTATCCATATCAACCTAGAAAGCAGTGAAAATCACTATGGTATTTGTCACCGGACATTCAAAAACATAAAATGGAAATAATTCTATCTGGGTTTTGGTGAATTGTGTTACAAAGACTGCACACATCCTTGCAATTCGATGTTTTTCTAATTAGATCGATTGGAATATATATAAATCATATAACTAATAAGTCTAAATTGTGTACCATTATTGATTATATCTGATCAAGATATTACATTCACTTCAATATTATGGATGACTTTCCAGCTCGCTCTAAATACTGAGCTAAACATATGTATGGCTATTGATCCTCAAACTGATGTCCAAAATGATTGGAAAATCCAAAAACATGAGGAAATGTTTATAGGATGATCATTTGACATAATATGATTATGTGAACAACATGTTCCTTTGTTTGAGTTTTTATACAATATTAGTTTTCAATAATGAATCATAATAGCTCTTTATGAAGCCCATTATGTGAAAAGGTAATGAACTCAAAAATGTTGGGATGAATTTGGGGAGTGAAAACATCTATATTAAGAAATGGTTGATGAAATGGTGGAGGAGGTTTAGACCATTCAGCAGCACATCAAAGCTACACAAATTTGACAGAAGATATATGTTGACTACCATTGATGAGACCTAGTGTTTCATGTGGGAGACATGGTATTTTTTCAAATATCTCTATGTAATAGAGTTATGATATTTGGGAAGAGGGGACAACATAGTCCAAGGTACATCGACCATTTTTAGATCCTTGATCACATCGAAGTAGTGTTCTATAAACTAGCACTCCCACAAAACTAGTATCAAGTTCATAATGTACTCTATGTATCACTCTTGGGGATGTACATACATGACCCATTGCATTTACTCAATCCAGAGGTGGTACCATTAGAGAATGAACTCTTTTATGAAGATAAGTTGGCTAAGATCTAAAATAAAAAGGAAAATGTTCTATGAAGTAAGACAATTCCCCTTTTCAAAGTGTTATGAAGAAACCACAAGTTTGAAGAAGAAACATGGGAACTGGAAGACATGGTGAGGCAAAGTTACCATCATATATTTTAGTGTTGGAAATGGATATTTTGAGTGATAAATTTCTTGTGGGGAGGATGTAACAAACCGATCATTTATGAATAAAAATCATATTCTTTTAATTTCTTAAGGAATTAGAAAAATTATGCACTATTTTTTTATTATTGGGATTAAATGACCGTTATGTATCATTACCATTGAGAATATAGTTTTTGAACTATGATCAGACATCTTATATAAATATAAGGATTTAACAAAAACTTCCAATATAGGAAAATTTAATGACAACCTCATCTGGTAGAATCGGGTTGTATAAAGATCATTTTTTAGAGCTCATAAAGGATGTAGAATCTCTGGAATTCACTCTTTTCCCATCCAATGCCAAGATTCAAGACATTAATAATTAACGGAATCTCCTATAGGATAGTTTCAAGTTAATAGAGATTACCACCCAGGTGATGTTATTGGAGCTTCCCTAAGATTCGGTCACCATGTCACACTTTACCCTGAGGTCTTATACATGTTCAATAAGAAGTTATGTAATAAGGTATTAGTGAATTATTTTGTAACACCATACTATAAAGAAAAGTCTAATTCAATCAATTCTATTATAGGAATAGTATTTCATTAATAAATGTTGACATTGATTAATTCTTTTTTTGGGTAAAATTAAAACATTTTGGGAAATATATAGATTATTATTTTGAAATGTGTTTTTTATTAATAATATTATTAAAATAATTCGTTTAAATTAAGATTTTATCCTCCCTTTATGTAAAGATGTTTAGCTAATCAGTGTGATAATAGATATATTTTTTATACAAAAGAAACGAATGTGTATTTGTAAATAATTTATTTTAAACAATTAATTATTTTTTGAAATTATTATTATTTAGGAAAATAATATTATCCAATTACTTTTATTAATAAAAAAATCTTATATAATTTGTATGATGTGATGTGAAAATTTAATAATGGATTAAAAAAATGTTATTGTTAAAACCCATCAATTTTCAATAAATGTCAGTTGTCATTTAAAAAGTGAAAATTAACACGTAAATAAAAAATTTATATATAATTAATATTATTTTTGGAATTAGGAAGTTGAATGTATCCAAAGTTTCATTTTTCATAAATTTTTAATATAATAAAATTTTTGGGTAAAAATTAAAATATATATAAACATATAAGGTGTTTTATGACATCAGAATGACCCAATACGGATGTAATATATACAATAAAAATTATATTATACCAAAACTATTATTTAGACTTTAAATATTGTCATTTTAGATTTAATTTTCTTATTTATAATGCCTTACTAAATTCTCAAAATGTATAATATATTTTCTGATTTTAAATTCATTTCCTTGATGGTGTGACTATCCTACACATAATCAAGGATAATATTATAATTTATTTTTCACCTGTCATTATAAAATAATTTTTTTCCACTCCCATTTTCTAGAAACCATTGAAAAAACATGGTCTATATAGTAGTTTTGAATATTTTTGAGTGTAGTGTCGAAAACCAAAATAATATAGAATTCCCCCTACTTTCTTATATAATCCTACCCAAAAACCAATTCATATTCACTATAACTCTTTGATGCTCATCCTCACCTATATCTCCACTCCCTAGAGTCCTCCTAAGGTACCCCCAATCTCCCAAGAATCCACTACCAATCCATTAGGATCACACATCTATAAAAGAGATCCTCCCTTTCCATTCGTTCTCATTTTTTATCCATGTTTCCTTATATTTTTAAAAGAATTTATATTCAATTAAAAATGATGGGGAATTCATTATAACCTTCCCCAAACAATGATTATTGTATTTTAATTATTATATATCCCTCTCTATATCAATAATTTCTCCTATATACACCAGTAACCAAGTCAAAATTCCTAAAGGTATTTCCCTTTCGTCATTTCCATCCAAGCATCCCACTAATATTACGCATCTCAAATTACATCTCATATATTGGGATATTATACACCATGATAACCTTACATCCCATCTAATGTCTAAATTATGAGAGGCCCCTTTCTATATCAGCAGTTCTTTTTATAAATATCCAGGCGATGTTGATATGCCGCCGAATTTGCTCCGCGATTTTCCTTGCCAAAATAATCTTGTAGTCAATACCATACCCATTTATATATAAATGGTAATCACAATTATGAAGGTATTATTATTGATTATATAATTTAATATATTTATTCCACAATCCTTTATCGTGGATTAAATGATGGTGATTACGGTATCCATGTCTTATGATCTATGTGGCACACATAGGCCTGAGATTAAAATGATAATGAAGGGGGTTCTCTGATAGTTCTCTTATGAATTTGTTAATGTTTATTATCATGATATGTCATGTTGAGATAGTGGTTTAACTGATTACTTTTAAAACATTTTTCACCATTTTGGGATAATGTTTTTCCTTAATTCTTCATGTTTATGATGTATTGTCATAAGCTGTCGATGAATTTCCATCTTATGATAATCATCCTCTGTCAATACATTCTATTCATATTTTTCTTGTGACCTGTTGATATGATTATTTCCTAAAATGTACTACATTATTCATGGTATTCCTTGTTGACTCCCTTTTTTGTCTATATAGATCACCTTTTTCTTATATATGTCCTTTGATTATCCCATGCAATGGTATGTATGAATGAATATTGTTGTCATATAAAATATGTTTTCAATAAATATGTCTTATTTTATGTCTTATGTTTTCATGTAATGTTATAAAGACCCAAATACCGTAGAGAACTGATGATATACATCGTATTAAATGAAATATTATGTAATAAATAATGTATAAATGTGTAATAAAAACTTTTTTTGTTATAGTGAGTTTACATTCCCTTATTTTTTTCAAATTTCACAGATACTCGAAGTGACTTATATATATCAATATTATAATACTTTTAGTAATCTTAAATTTATTTATATGACTACACCTAAAGTATTAGTAATTTAATTAGTACCTTAAATACTAATAATTATGATGAAGCTAGACAACTAGTGGACCAAAAAATATTTAGAGGGATACTAAGATTTCTTCTTTACTTAATATCTAGTCATACATACTTAATTTATTCAATATTCTTATGTGAAAGATATCATGAAAATCCAAAAGAATCCTATTTTAATATTTTGAAAATAATTTTTCTTATTTAAATGAAACTAGGGATTTTGGAATTTTATATTCTTTTAAAAATGATTTTTATCTAAAACATCTATAAATGTTAACATTGGTGGTTGTAGAATTGAGAAAAAAAATATATCTGGAACATTCCATTTCTCAGGAAACTCGTGAGTTTTTTGTCTTGTAAGAAACTACAATCATGATCACTTTATATAACTAAATCCAAATATATGGAAGTTATAAGTTGTTAGGATTATTTTTTGTGGATACAAAACATAGTCAATAATTATAAAATGAGTTTTTTTATCTCAAATAATATTGGATATA
Organism: Viscum album; assembly: GCA_963277665.1. Classification (NCBI taxonomy): domain Eukaryota; kingdom Viridiplantae; phylum Streptophyta; class Magnoliopsida; order Santalales; family Viscaceae; genus Viscum; species Viscum album. Next base: position 1,227,756,527 of record OY728159.1, read on the forward strand.
ACTAGTGCCATATTATTAATTAAAAACCCCAAAAATCAATCCATTTCAAAACACATATATATTATATATCTCTATCTTAGGTATCCCACAGTAAAAGAAGATTCCATTTTAAAATTTATCAGAACATAACAACAACTAGTGGATAATTTTACAAAACCAATACCTTTTGACATATTTGATTATATTAAAAAGAGGGTCAGAATGATCATTTTAAATAATTCATTCATATCTACATCAAATTTAATCCATCTACATAAATTATGTTACCCCTTTTCAAAGGGTAGTACATATTTTTGTTAATTTATATTTTTTCTAATTATCTCAACAATATTTTGTACTCAGAAAACTTCATACTCCAAAAAAATTTCATACATTGGATTTTTTTTTCATACTCAAGTTATTGGAACCTAATTTTTTTTCAAAGTCATAATTTTCATAAATAGAATTATTTTCAAACTCAAATTATGTGTACTCAATTTTCTCATACTCCGAGTTTTTCATACACAACTTTTTCCAAATAAAAATTTGAATGGGTCATTTTTTAGGAACAAAATATAAAAACCAATAGATATATCACGAGTCTTAGAAAGGTACAATTTCTTATAAATTTCACATTATTAATTATAATTTACACTTTTTAATCTCAATAGTCACATTTATTAACCTATACAAAGTAACTCTAACTTATCCCACGTCGGTTGTCTCTTCTTTGTGCCGAATAACTACATCCCTTCATGTATCGAAGTCCAAAATTTTTCTTCTGATGATTTAGTCATAATGATGTTTGAATCAATGAAATTGTCTTCTATAATAATGACTCCAAAAGGGTACTCATCTATTAGGTTCTTAGGATAAATGTATGTTATTATAGAGTTTTATGACATGTATGATTTTTCTTAAAAATGTATTATAAATTATAAAAGAAAAGAATATATTTTCATTGAAAATAAAAATACGAATCATGAAAATTATATTTTTGATGATGTCAAACCATTTTATTGTTGTATAAAAATTTATTGTTATTTAAAAGAATCAATTTCAATTATAATAGATAGAATAGAATGTAAATAAAACATGTTGAAAATATCATTAATATACTAGTAGACATTGAATCAATTTTCCCTTTTAATATGATTTTAGATGAAAAAGGAAAAATAAATAATAAAACATATCAGGAATCACTTTTTTTGATTCATGAGGTTCAATGGAAAGTAACTCATCTATCATCTGAAAATAGTCATGGAGCTCATATGATGCAAGGATTTTTTATTTCATGAAAAGGTAACATAGAAACTATGAAATCCTTGAATTTTTTAATCCTTGAAAACATTGTTTATATAAAGAAGATGATTTTTATGGGTTATATATTTGAAACCATAAATAATTTAATGTCATTTGAAATCAAGCCTTGATTGATTGTGTTTAAATCAATTATAGTAAAGATGATTTTTGACAATTTTAAATCTTGTTATATAACATTCATGTTTATTTTGAGGTCTGTAAAAGGGACACTGATATGTGATGATGTGATAAAAGGGTTTACGATTCATTTTTATTGAGAATTAAAATAATTTTTGAATGATACTGTTGTTAAACCATCAAAATAACTAGTTATTGGATGATTGGGTGTTCCAAAATAATATGTTCTATTTTTATAAGGAAAAAACTATATCCAAGTATAATTATTCATAAAAAATCAAACAATGGAATGAAACTACAAAAATATCTTCCAAATGATGAAATCAACATTCCCAAATTAGATAAGGAGACCTAAAATTTGGCATTAATATAGAAAATCCCTATTCAAAAATGTTGGGATGGAAGAAACTCATATAGATGATTATATGATATGAAAACAAAATAAGAGAATATATGATATTTATGATATTAATAATATTTTTAATCGATTTGAAAAGTCATGTGTGAGAACTATTTTCAGGTAACCCATAAATGATGAAACAGTCACTCCCTCTATCCAATAAAGGGAATGAATAAGAAAATAGTTGTTGGAGAATCAACTCCATGAAAATATTCTCAATTTTCAGATGAAGAAGAATATAATTAAATGAGAAAATTATTTTATTAATTAAATGATGAAAAATACAGTTATTAAGAGTAAGAGCAATGTGGAAATGAAATGGAAGAAAATAAAGAATATGAAATGAATAAATATGATAATGAAATGTAATATACTCAGGATAAAAAATATCAGTCCAAAAAATTACTAGTGAGATATTTAGAATAAACATCATGAAAATTATAATCCCAATGAGTATAGTCTACAATGAATTATAGTCAAAGAACTCAAGATGATAAATACATTCATATTATAGATAAATAGGAAGATACCATGACCGATGAATATCGTAACCAGAATTTCCAACATAATACTTATAGAACTCATTCTGGATAGCTTTCAGATTATGAGGTGGATACTAACACTTAAAATAAAATCTAATTAAAAATAGATCATCATTTTTTTATTCTATAAATAAAAAAACTAAAAAACAATATTTCTAATTTCTAGAGGAATGATTTATTGATTTGTGGGTATCCAAATCAATATATCAAATTCTTTTCAAAATCTATGGAAAATACACTTAATGATTGAAGCAGATGTAAATCTGTTTGATCAATGATCATTGGAACACATAATGTCTTGAAACCTATTTTTTAATTTGTATCATAACACTGATTAAAGTATCAAAGTAAATGGAAATTTAATTGATGATATTAGAACTCTTGTTAATGAGAACAACGTTGATTTCAACAAATTTGCTAGTGCCACAGTTCATAATGTAAAAGACAACATTTTATTCGATTATAGGAAATTAAAAAATGTCATATAAATTAATAGGAAGTAGAATTACATTTAATTAGAAGCACCAAGGCTTATATTTTATAGGGACAAGAAAGTTCCTTTGAAAAATAAATCTGTTTTGTTCAATGTTGAGCTTGATGTCCAAGAAAATACATGTAAATATTAAATGAAAAATATTCATGATCAGGTAGAAAATATTTCAAATTTTGATGAAATGATTCTATATGAGGAAGAATTTAATTGTATCCAAGATCAAATATTTTTAGAATAAGATGACAATTTGTTGACCGAGAAATATTTTCTTGAAAAATTGATAGTGAATAGAACCAATTTCATGAAAATTAAGTGTGTTGTCAATGAAATCTTAATGAAGGATAAGAAGAAAGAGAAGAAATGACTTATTTGAAATCTTGATGTATTTCTTTTTGAAATATCAATTAATGTATCTTACATATTAATAAACTATTATTGAATGTTTCCATGTTTTTGTAGATGAATGTTCATTCACTAATTCTCTATGATCAAAATCTTTATTACATTAAATGTTTAGTTTCAATAACCCATTGTAATATAATAGAATAGTTTACCTATTCCATTTTTAAAATCACAAAGTGGGAGAACTATTATTTATATGGGATAATTTTTTTAAAAAAATTGGAAAGATATACTAAGGGGGAGTAAAATATTCAAAAAGAATGAGAATACAATACGTAGTAATTATTTATCATAAGGGGAGTTTTTCATATTAAATATCTTATTGAAAACAATTTTTAAAAATCTCATGGGGATATAGGAAAATGTGTTTACAACATAATTTAAATGTTCATTAATATTTTATTAGGAATTATGTTTTACATGGATATTTTATATTTGAGTTTTGTGCTTTTTGGTATCCCAAATGGGGAGATTGTTGACTCAAAAGTATCTTTTAGATATCACTATTAATTATTTTTGGAAATCACAAACTATATATAAATTCTTAATTCATAAAAATTTTATACCCAAATTATTTTTTAATGTAATTTATTTATACATTCACTGAGTAAATTATTTTTCAAAAATTAATTCATATTTTATCATTACGATTTCTATAGTGCAGACGATATAAATTTACTCAAAAAAATTCTAGTAATGATTCTTTCCATGATTATCATAACAATATTGAACATTATTTATATAATACACACACGATATGAAAAAAATAGTAGAATATGATAAGTATTTCATACTAATAATATTGTCATAACGATGTAAATCATACTAATAATCATCAAACTCACTTTTTTATAATATCTACAAAAAAATAATCATAATGAAAGTAATACCTTAAATAAAATTGATGCCATGTATTATTAACTAATAAACAATTGTTGTTATTTATATTAAAATTTGGTCTTTATCTTAATAGTAGTCCAAATCCCTCTGAAATTTCAAGAGAAAATATATCAAATGAATATAAAAACAATCATTGGAATGAATTCCTATAATCACCCGTTCATTTGACAGTGCTCACTAATGAAACATGAGTTTGAGAAATTCTGTCAGAGCTCTATCCATGTACTGCTATGTGTGAAAGCCTTTATATGTACATGTAATAAAAAACTTGTTACATATACATATAATATTCAAGATCCTATATTTATTTATGAAACACTTATCTTTGTGATTATTATTGAAGTATTTTGTGGATAAGAAGGCAATGATGTCGATCATTTCTACATTTTTGGATTAGAATGCTTGGAAGACACATTTGACTATCACCTTCTTGATCGAGGGTTGTAGGGGATCAGAAAACATTACAATACTGATATTCATATTAAGGGATTACCCTTGTGTTAATAATATAGACAATATTTAATGTATAAATAAAGGGAATTCATATTTATATTCAATATTATGTTATTATGATATTTTTGTAATACAAAAAAAATATGATTATTCTCATTAGGATTAGTTCATTTAGTCAATACTATTATATACACAATATGATTGATTAAATATTTTGTTATACTATGATCATCATAAGTACTATGACTATGATAATTATCTCTTTTACTAAAAAAAATTAAATATGATTTGTTGAATATACATCGGGAAAAAACTTATTATGATATATCTATAATCATTCCCAAGGCAAGTCTGATTACTGGTTTATTTCATATGTGGTGTTGTGTATATAATTAGTTGAAATCTATTTAAACAAAAAAATGAAGGATTAAAAAAGTGTTTTTAACCCTAAAAATCACCCCTCTTGTATTTATCCATTCACATATTCACATTGATCCAATATTTATGACCTATGCTGGGTATTATGAACCGCGAAATGAGCTCATATACATTCCATGAAAATAATATATGGTCATGCCAACCATTCATAATCAATTGTAAAAATATGACCTCGATTTATACCACGTTGTAACATCCTTGGATCGAAAGCCACTATACCTGACGCTGCATGTTGGGTTATCACATAACCTCATCCAATCGTCCCCATATTCCATAGGCCCCTAACAAGTAGCACAAGTCTTAATAGTAATCTAGATAGACTATTCCCACATATCAGAGTGAATCCAAAATATAAGTGATACAAATATATACAATAACAAGAAGAATAATTAATTAACAAATAAAAACAATCCAATAAGTGACCATGTACATATTCCATAACACAGTCTAAACAATACAATACATGTTAATCATTAATAAAAAAATAAAAGACGTCCAAAACTACCTAAAGACTATAAACCCAATTCCTAGTTCAAAACTAGTATTGACTTCCATGATCCAACCAATCATCCAAAGTACAACCAAGACTAGGTTCTTATTCTGAACATTTACCTAAAACAGATAGCGTCTTCATGGGTACCAAAGTTACATGGTGACCCTAGGAGGGTGTGATTACAAGTCAGTAGGCCTCCACAAATGGTCTCTACATAAATATCTAATCTGAAAAAATGTGTTTGTAGGTATCATGTGAAATAAATAAGCATATAACAGGAAAAACATTGAAGTAATTATGTAATATACATTTACCAATTACGATCCATAAAATCGATCGATCAATGAAACTAATAGAAGACACGATGGGTACTGACAAAATTGAAAAAACGTTGACATAAAAATTTAACTACATAAGTTTTATCTATACACAACACATCTCAAACCAATTATTTATCTTATAAATTTAGTCCATTTTAATATTTATTACAATTTCATCACCTATTCTATCTTAATTACTAAATTATTTTTAATCTCATCTTACATGGTAAATTCATTTATATAATTTTCTATATGGACTATGCCTATCATTTATCAACCATAAATCGTAACATATACTACTAAACATGAATAATTTTCTAATAAAAATTATCAACATACCCAAGAGCCTCATTCTAGTAACCAGTCTATCTACATATTTTTGAGATGAATAGTGCCTCAACCTGGCGTAGCATATAACACCAGGACCTTATGTTTGGATTTAAGGAACATAATTATGACATGCCATCCATTCATTACATAACAAGTATTATATATCCCTAGTCTATGTAGTTTTATCAAATTCCGTTATTTGGGGCATATAACATCAGTCTGACTCCCTATCCCATGCATTCGTTGGTGGGGTTAGAGAATCAATACATCCTGACTTGTGGAATGAGCCTCAGACCTTTATCAAACCACCAACACTTGTTCACATGCTTATTTATCCATTTAACACATATATTATACAATAATTCGTGCATAATAAGTACAAATAGAAATCATGATCTATAACAATCAACATGAGAATGAATACTATACCATAACCCCTTAACAACTTTCTCCATTTATATTACATAGTTTTTTTTCAATTCACATTCTGTATGCCTAAACATGGTATGCATATTTAAAAATCCCATAAATTTACCCATTTGACATAATAAAAAATTTCCATAGGTTAACTCACTTTACTCATACAAAATTTTTAATGTATTAACCACTTATACATTTCAAGTATGAATCAGAATCCATTAACACCTATCCATTAATCCCATTTATAACATTTTGACTACAAACCAATCACTGAATTATGTCTATCATCAACAATGATCATTATTCTTTTAGTTAATTTTATAATCATGTTAACATGATTTGTTAATTGGCATTGGTTCACTCTCACAGACACTTATGTTAGTTAAATTACTATGGTCTCACCGGACCATTATAACTGCATTGTAGAAACAAAAAAATTATAAATAATCATTGAATGAATTTTGAAACAGTCTTTTGAAACTTGTTTCTTCACCTTTGGAAAATAGTGACACTCCCCAATGCTTTTATTTCCATTTTAACCATCCAAAACAACCATTAAACCATTTTCACAAAAAAAGAACAAGACTTTCCCTTCATTTCAAAAAAATAATATAAAATATCATTAGGATCCCCTTGTTAAAAATCCTTATGTTCAAGACCTCCTTTCACTAAATTTCCTTATTTTAAACATCATTTTCCATCAATAAATCATTATTTGGGTCAGAACCACAACTCAAATCATCAAAAACATTTCAAAACAACGTAATCATTTTAGAAGACAACAAAAATATATTTCAATTAACACATTTATCCTAATAACATAAAAATTACATTTTTACTACCCATTTTCAACTAGAAGACCATGAACTTAATGTTTACCAATTTTATTGACCATTTACGTGGGTTTGATATATCCCGTGGGTAGTCCCAGGTTCTATCTCACTCACAATGGAACCCACCGTGTCTGTGAAGTGTTTCAAACATAAATCTAATAACCATGGAACCTTCAAAACCCAAATATATTCAGTTGAAACTAGGAAATACATTCACAAAACCACATATGTGTATTGGAAATGAAGACTATGTGGTGAATTTTAACACCACTATCATAATGACCATTGATGAAATATTTCTTAATCTCTACCATAGATTTGAAATCAGATACATGCTAAAACCCACACATCAAAACCTCTTAGAATGTGGTGTTTTTAAGGATTGAGAAGAAGAGGAGAGATTTTAGAAGCCCAAATCTAGGTAATGGGACATGAATGATTTTTAGACACACTCAGATCTCCAATTCACACCCAAAGACAATCAAAAAACCAATAATCACAGGAGAATCACCCATGTGGGGATATGGGTTGATAGTTCATCACCTACGATAGAAGGGGGTCAATGAGAGGATGAATCATGCAGGGATCTACGAATATAAATATAAAAAACTCAAAATTTTCAATCTTATAATATGGTAAATAGTTTACAGACATGGTTTAAAAAAACCATGCAAAAACTATGTTAAAGACAAATTCTAATGAATTTTGGGTCACACAATTACCTAGGGATACCCACATGGTTTATCAAATTAATCCATAACCATCTTCTAGACCTTCCTCCATAGTGGATCCCATGAAATATGGTTAATTTCATCTGTCCTAGAGTTTACACTAACCATGAACTATGAAATATTATTTCACCTTTAACCACATTTAATGTCTCACACCCCCATAAAACTACCAGAACACCTAAAGCACTCAAGTATAAATTCATCAAACATAAAATCTAGTTTAAAAACAAATTTTTATAAGGGAGTACCTTCAAAAAATGTTAAGATTTTATTATATTCATAAGGATTATCCAACATTATAAAGGAACTACAAGATATGATTCCTTTATATAGAGAATTGAATCATTTATTTGTGTTATTATTAATATAAATATATTATTAATTTAATGTCCATGATACCGAATGTAATATTTAAGGATTTCATTTATCAGTTTCATCAAATTTATTTTTAGAAACATATAAAATCCCAAAATAATGAATCATACCACTGTAACACCAGGATATGTTATGAGAAGTATATTTTTTTATGTATTATGTTATATGAAACGTCAAAGGAATATTTCACTGCACACAACAGTAGCTTGGCTTGCATTACACGGAATCCCGACCTTCCTCGATAGCGTGTGTAGTACGTAATACTGAGTTTCACTAAACAACGATATATTATTATAATGTTATAAACAAGACGTTATGAACAGTAATAACTAGAATTTGAATTTTATAACATTATTATTCATCTTACATATTTTCTTGAACAAGGTTTGAGAATAAAACAATGTTTTCGGGTAAAATAAGTATTTTTCATAAAATGTAGTTTTGCCACCTTGTGATGGTGCAAAAACTTTAAATTTAGTTTTTGACATGTTTATAAGTTTAATTTGACAAAATAAAATTATTATTTGGAATCAGGATATGAAAATTTACTTTCGATAAAATTTTCATATTATTCCAGAAACATTCATATTTTGATGAATAGTAAAAACACGCTATATTTTAATTAAAAACATCTTTTTTCATTGCAAAAATTTATTTGGTGAAATTATAATATTTAATGGTTTTAAAGTTTCAGTATAATATATTTTTTCCATTTAATATAATTTATTTCATTATCATTGATTTTACATTGAATTCATATGTAAAAACATTTCAATCTTTGGCAATGTTTTAACTTTTAAAAGTCGTTTGCTTAACAACGGGATTAATTTTAAATTAATTACTGCAACATCTGTGTTTTGAATTTTTAAAAATTGATTCCATATTTGGATTCAGTGGGTCCAAATTATGTTAGTAGGTTACTTTTATTTTTTTTGATATTATGAATAGTAACTACGGTAATTTTTATTTACTGCAGTTAAAGGTCAATCGGGTAATTAAGGGTAAATATAGGATTATAAAATTACCCTAACACTTGAGAAAATCATATTGGATGAATACAAGTAGACCCATATTACCTATGTGTCTGACTAGATTCATTTCATGGACTTTTGACCATGAAATAATATAATTATTATTAAAACCAAAAAAAGTGATAGCATGCCACTCTCTTAAATCTTATAAGTGTAATAATTTTAATTTATTGATAAACATAATAAAAAATTGGATATAAATAGTCCCCGAAAATATAATACAATTATAAAAATCATATGAATTTATTTATAATTTTTAGAGATTAAATAATTATCATTAATTATGACACAATAGTGATGTTTAAATTATTTTATTGATTGAATTATCAAATAAATGATTTTAATAGTATAAAAATAAATATTATATAAACTATATAATGTGCTCCACTAATTTTCTAGACACATATGACATGTTATGAATCTATTAAATCTTTTAGTTCGAACATATATTTTGTGTATATTTTATTTGAATTTAAATAAATGAATAATGTCAAAATTGACACTATTGTTATTTTTTAAAAATTACATATTATAAAATCGTTTAAAAATCACAAAAATATTTAAAAATTAAAAATTAAAACTTTTATGGTCTAAAATGCAATAAAGTATACAATTATGAAAAATTCACAACATATAAGTAATTATTTATAATTATTTAATATTTAGAATATTATTAACACAACTAAAATTAAATAGATTATATATAGATAAATCATGTTGATAATGTTTGAAATAAATTCCCAACATGTGTAAATTTTATTTGATGACGATATTAAAACCCTATCTCATCTAATATTTGGATTTGAGTCATTTTTGGTGGTTTTTATGTGGGGTTGTTATTTATTATATATTAATATTTCTTATTATTCAAATGGTGCCCCTCTCTACCCTTATAAAAGGGAACCTCCTCCCTCTACTCCTCACACCACATTGAGCCTCCAAGATCGACCAATCCCTGCCCATTTCCCTTCTCAACTTCCTTAGCAACATACTAGAGGTCCTGGTCTTCTTCAAAGGACAATTTTAGTGCCCTAAGAGGAGGTTTCAAAGAGGCGTGTCGAATAAGAGGTAATATCTGTTACCGATTGTTTCAAATTTATTTCTTATTAAACTAATTATTATTTGGTTGTTTCATTATGAAGTAAAAACATCAGTATCAATCATATACTGATATGTTATTATAAATATGAAACAACCCTTTTTCACTTTCTATCCATCCTATGGAAAACAAAATCACTATGCGTACGTACGTACGAAATACCATCTCCACGCCGTGTTGTAATATTTTTTCCACCACAACCTTAGATGGATGGGAATAATGGTGTAAATAATAACTATATATGATTATTGTAAAATTATATTGATTCTAAAATAGTATGCATACACTTCAATATAATTCCACGATCATGGGAACGATATCACCGCTCGTGCGTACGTATGGCCTACCGTCTCCACGATGTGATGTGACTCGTTCTACATGATCTTCATTGAATAATGATTATATAAATTAATTAAATTAATAAATATTATATATATTACAATAATACAATTCTAGAAATTAGGTATCTATAACCTAAAAATAATAATAAGAATTTATTTGACAAACACGCATAAGAACATAAAGCAATAAACCTGAATAACAAGTAGCAATGAAATATTAATAATAAGAAGCTATGAATATGACCATATATGATGTCATAACAAGGAGTATGATTCTAGAATAAGTCAATGACATTATTTAAATCATTATACAGGAGTTTCGGACATGTATAAAGCATATCAGACCTAAGGTAAGGGGAAATCTCGCAATCTCGATTTTTATCCGAGATTTCTTATACTTCAGAATTTATTGGGGAATATTTATCATCCACATCCATGTTTCTTCAATATGTAATATTATTACTATCCACCAACATTTTTTTAAATCCAATTTTACCTCTTGGTTAATTTTTAGTAAAATATATGAAAGGAATCTTCTGTCATTTTCAGTACGAGATACCTTTTGACTTTTCTGGCCAAATTATGAGAAGAATGTTTTTTAACTTATACGACATGAATGGATTTTTATGATTTCATAGAACATTATTTCAATGAATCGTCCTTTATAAGTTTCAAATTTTATTTTTAATCATCTTCTTCTAGTTTACAATTGTATGACATGTTTAGAAAGGAAAAATCTTTTTTCATTAGAAAGGATATTTTCCTCAAGAATAGATTTAGAGTGTTTTATCAAAATTATTTTCCATCTAAGATAATATATGGTTCTGTTTATAACCCTATTTTTACATTGAATTGATTTTGTTATGTTGGAATTATTTTTATGATGTCCTTTTGTGGATTAAGTTATGAAGACATTATGTTTAAGAATCGCACTTTTATTGCATGGGTTATGTTATGATGTATGATTTTTGATTTTGTGGAACACATAAGAATGGTTTCATTATGAGATGGGTGGGACCTATATCTCCCTCCAATGCATTGGGTAAAGATTTATATCTCATGAGATAGAAATGGCTGGAACACAAGTTAATCTGGTTCTGTGATATAGGACATGAATGAGGAGTGAACTTAGTTCAGTAATGGACTTTTTCAGCTATGATGGTCTTGGAAATGAGCATTGACAAATATGAAATGATTTTCTATGATTATGTGTGTATTCCAGAAAGTTTCATGTTTTTAGTTTAGATTATTGGGATCACATTTCACCACTATGATTTATCCCATGTTATAATATTATGATCTCTTTTTCAGGATAAGATATTCAAAATGTTATGTTCTTATGAATATGACATGATTGATATTTCTTTTGTTTACCCTTACTGATAATTTGAGCTCACCATTTTTATGTTTTCTTTTCCCCAGGTTAGGAAGAAGGGTATTAAGTAGTATATTCCCAAAGGGACTCTAGATATGATGAAATAATTGGGAGACACTGTAGATGATTTATGAACCAGTTGTTTATGTTTCCTAGTTTCTAAAGACATTATACCTATACAGTCCTTTCATGGTTTTGTTATATGTTATAATTAGTATTCTACAATTCTGAATTAATAACAATGTATATGGAGTATGAGTCGTTATTGTTGGTATCAGAGGGAAGGTATAGTCGACCTTTGGAAACTTGGATGTGAAAGCCTTAGTAAGAACCCTAAGGATATGTCTAATAATATAACACAATCGTAGTGTTTTAGAAATGTCCATGAACAACCTATGATAAGACCTAATGTGTGAAATTTTATTCTTTATTACAGGGTTTTCCTATTATGATTAGTGTTTTTCACACTATGCTTCTTGGTTTTAGTCAATGGCGTGAACCCGAAGGGACCTTGTTATTGCTGAATTCGACAGGCAATGCAATGATTGTCCCCCTGAGAAACCAAACATTATGGGAGCTGGAATGAAAAATCATTTAGCCATGCTCACACAACATTCTCAAGCTATGAACCATTAAGGACTTCCAAACAACCAAAGGAAGGAACAAAATTCTGTTGAATCCTTCAGGAGGCAGCTTCCACCTTCATTCAGAGGGTCTTCTGATCAATTAGTGGCTGAACAGTTGATTAGTACCACTGAAAAGATATTTTCAGTTCAACAATGTTATGAACAAGACAAAGTCATTTTAGCACTGTATCATTTGGAAGGTGATGCTGATCAAAGGTGGAATCTTATCAAGAATATGAGGCAAAGAGTTGAAATTGAGTCCAAGGAATGGGAAAAGTTCAAGAACTTATTTTTCAATAAGTACTTCCCTCGTATTCTTCGAACAAAGATGGAGAAAGTGTTTCGTGAACTGAAGAAAAAAGATGATGAATCATTTGTTACCTACGAAGAAAATTTTACAAGACATCCAAGGTACGCTTCGAGAATTATTATCCAACCTAACAGTAAAATCGATCGATTCTTTAGTGGCTTAAAACCACGTCTTCAAAGGGCATTAGCCATAAGGGACTTCAATAGCTATGAGGAAATTGTTCGATGTGCTCTCAAGGTTGAGATGGAGATTAGAGTAACCCATCAATCATATGGTTTTGAAAAGAAGAGGAAAATGGAATTCAGTGGAAAATAAAAAGACCACACTGAAAAGAAGATGATTTTTCATTTATGCTCAAATTGTGGAAAGAAACATGGAGGGAATTTTCTTAAAGGGACAATCAAATGTTTTATGTGTTGAAAAGAAAGTCATCGGGCAGTTGAATGTTGAAATAATTGGAAGAAGATGTCTAATGATGCGAACAAAGAAAGGGATACACATAATGAACCTCTAACACATCAATGTTTCAAGTGAAAATAGATGGGGAATTATTCAAATCAATGCCCTAATCTAAGGGTTGTTAATGATGATCGACGTCAACAAACTCTTAAGGCCAAAGTCAAAGTAAACACACATTCAATTACTATCGGCGATGTGGAGTACGATAACGAAGTGGTGAAAGGTACACATACCATCCACTATAAAGTAGAAAATGTTTTATTTGATTATGGATCCACCCACTCTTTTATTTCTGAAGAATTTTCTAAGGGTATCGCCGTACTACCTCAACAATTAGATGTTGAGTTAGCAGTGACAACTCCTAATGACACAATAGTGACATCAAAAGTTTAAAATTCTTCTCCAATTAAACATTGTGGGAAATTGATTCCTACAAATCTTGTGATCCTTCCTATAGTGGGATTTTATGTGATTCTTGGCATGGATTGCCTTTATTTATATGGAGCTCATATCAATTTCCAAAGAAGGGAAATCACATTTAATATTCCTGATCAATCTACTATCATTTATCTATTCAAGGAGGAATATAACCTTCAAGTGTAAATTTCTTCCATACTATGGGACTTGATTCCATTAAATGAAGGTTATTTATCTCAAATGGTTCGAGAGAAACTCACGATTAAGAATACTCCCATTTTACGGGAGTTTGATGATGTCTTTCCGAAGGAATTTCCAGGTCTTCCACCAAATTGTGAAGTTGAGTTTTCAACAGAACTCATACCAGGGGCAATTCCCATTTCAACGACACCTTATAGAATGTCACAAATTGAGTTGTAGGAATTGAAGAAGCAACTGCAAGAGAATCTTGATAAAGGATTCATACACCCTAGTGCGTCACATGGGGGAGAACATGTTATGTTTGTTAAGAAGAAACTTGGATCAATGAGACACATCATTGCTGATCGAGAACTTAACAAGATCACTATCAAGACTAAATATCCACTCCCGCACATTGATGACTTATTTGACCAACTACGCGGACCTCAATACTTTTCCAAGATTGATCTTCGTTCAGGGTATCATCAATTAAGGTTCAAAAAAGAGGATATACCAAAGTTGGATTTCCGTACAAGGTATGGACACTATGAATTTATAGTGATGCCATTTGGTCTTACTAATTACCCTTCTATCTTCATGGATCTAATTAATAGAGTCTTTATAGACTATCTTGATCAGTTTGTGGTAGTCTTTATAGACGATATTCTTGTTTATTCAAAGAGTAAGGAAGAACATTAAGATCACTTGAGAATTGTATTAAAGACCCTAATAAAGGAGAATCTTTATGCCAAATTTACCAAGGGTGCATTTTGGTATCAAAAAGTTTCATTTTTTGGGTCACATAATCTCAAAAGAGGGGATATTTGTGGATCCAGCAAAGACATTGGTTATCGAAAGATGGTTGAGACCAACAACAGTAACTGAGATCTGAAGTTTTCTTGGTCTGGCACGATATTATCGACGTTTTGTGAAATATTTTTCATGATTATCAAATCCACTCACCAGGTTGACTCGAAAAGGAGTTAAGTTCGTGTGGATGGAGGAGTGTGAAGAGAATTTCAAGGAGTTGAAAAAACATTATCCATTGCACCTGTGGTCGGACTACCTTGTAGTGGAGAGAGGATTTTGATGTACAGTGATGCATCCAAGAAAGGATTGGGGTGTGTTCTCATGAAAAAAGATATGGTGATACCTTATTCCTCACGACAGTTGAAAATACATGAGCAAAATTACCCATCTCATGATTTAGAGTTAAATGCTGTAATATTTGCATTAAATATTTGTATGAATTATCTTTATGGTGAAAGGTTTGATATTTATTCTGATCATAAAAGTCTAAAGTGTATTTTCACACAAAAGGAGCTGAATATGCACCAAAGTAGATGGTTGGAGTTGATTAGGGACTATGACTGCACAATTAATTATCACCTTGGGAAAGCAAACAAGGAGGCAGACACATTAAGTCAACAAGACCATGCTTTCTTATCCACTGTGTGGATCACAAAAGATCGATTATTTATGGATTTACAAAGGATATATCTTTGAATTATAATGGAAGGGGAATGATATTATCTTTCTAAAATGAATGTTCAACCATCTATACATGTATAGAGTAAAGAAGCACAAAAAGACGACGTAGAGTTACAAAAGAAGGTTTGAAATCTTCCTGAATTAAACCTTGATTGTGAGGGGATAATAAGGTTCAGGAATCAGGTTTGTGTTCCTCCCATCCCATAATTAATGATGGAGCTACTGGATGAGGCTCATAGTTATTCATTCTCTATTAATCCTAGAAGCACGAAGATGTATAGGGACCTGAAAGAGTACTTCTTGTGGGATGACATGAAAAGAGAAGTTGTTGAATATATCTCTTGATGCTTGGTTTGTCAGCAAGTTAAAGCTGAGAGACAGAAGTCTAAAGGGATGTTACAACCATTACCCATACCTGAATAGAAATGAAAAAACATCACTATGTACTTTGTCACTAGACTTCCTAAAACATCCAAAGGCAATAATGCTATATGGGTCATAGTTGATCATCTTACGAAGTCGGCACATTTTATATCTATTGGAGAATATTTCTCTCTGGATCATCTTTCCAGGATATATGTAAAGGAAGTGGTAAGATTTCAAGGAGTACAACTTTCCATTTTATCTGATCAGGATCCAAGGTTTACCTCGAAGTTTTGGAGAAGTCTTCATCATACTCTAGATACAGAGTTGAGTTTCAGCACTGCATATCATCCTCAGACAGTTGGTCAGTCTGAGAGAACAATTCAAACTCTAGAATATATGTTAAGAGCTTTCTCAATGGATTTCAAAGGTGGTTGGGATCAACACCTACATTTGGTGGAATTTTCCTATAATAATAGCTTTCAGTCCAGTATTCAGATGGCTCCTTATGGAGCTCTCTATGCAATGAAATGCCGGACTCCATCTTGCTGGGATGAAGTTGCGGAAAGAAAGCTATTAGGACCTGATCTTGTTGAGGAGATTGCAGAAAAGGTCATATCTATTCAACAACACATAAGAGTAGCTCAGAGTATACAAAAGATTTATGCCGCAACTGAATAAATGACCTAGAGTTTGATGTGGGTGATAAAGTGTTCTTACAAATATCTCCCTAGAAGAGAGTAATGAGATTTGGAAGAAGGGCAAGTTGATCCCTATGTATATTGGTCCTTTTGAAATATTGGATAATGTTGGGAAGGTAGCTTACCGATCGGTGCTTCCACCGAATCTCTCTCAAGTTCACTATGTGTTCCATTAACCTCTCCTGAGAAAGTACATACCTGATCTGTCACATGTACTCTGCTCAGAAGTTGTACCGCTGGAGAAAGATCATTCTTCTGAAGAACAACCGACAGTGATTCGGGATAGTAACAAAAAAGTTCTATGGAACAAGACCACTCTCGTGCTGAATGTTTTATGGAAGAACCACCAATTAGAAGAAGCTACATGGGAGCTTGAGGATATGATGAGGGAGAGGTATCCTCATCTATTTGTTACGAAGTGACGAATTTCTAGGGCAAAATTCATTTTAATGGGGGTAGAATGTAACACCCAGATATTTTATGAGAAGTATATTTTTTATGTATTAATTTATCCCCAACATCAAAGTAATCTTTTACTTCACACAACAGTATCTTGGCTTGCGTTACACGCAATCACGACCATCCTCAATAGCGTGTGTAGTACACAATACCGAGTTTCACTAAAAACGATATATTATTATTATATTATAAACTAGCTATTATGAATTGTATTAACTGAATTTTTAATTTTCTAACATTATTATTTTTCTTACATGTTTACTATAACATTGTATGAGAACAAAATAATTTTTTCGGGTAAAATAATTATTTTTTAAAAAATGCATTTTTGCCACCTTTTGATGGAGCACCAACATTAATTCTACTTTTTGACATGTTTATATGTTTAATTTGACAAAATAAAATTCTTCTTTTAAATCAGGATATAAAAATTTACTTTGGATAAATATTTCATATTATTCTGTTAACTTTCATATTTTGATGAATAGTAAAAACACGCTATATTTTAATTAAAAACAAATTTTTTCATCGCAATAATTTATATGGTTAAATTATAATATTTAATGGTTTTAAAGTATAAATAGAATATATTTTTTTCCATTTATTATAATTTATTTCATTATCATTAATTTTACATTGAATTCACAGGTAAAAACATTTCACTGTTTGACAATGTTTTAACTTTTAAAACTCATTTGCATAACAATGAGATTAATTTTAAATTAATTACTGGAACTTCGGTGTTTTGAATTTTGAAAATGGATTCCATATATGGATTCAGTGGGTCCAAATTATGTAAATAGGTTACCTTTATTTTTTTAATTATGAATAGTAACTACAATAATTTGTATTTACTGCAGTTAAAGGTAGATAGGGTAATTAAGGGTAAATATAGGATTATAAAATTACCCTAACACTTTCCAAATTCCTATTGGATGAATAAAATTCGACCCATATCACCTAATGGTTGGACTAGATTCTTTTCATGTACTTTTGACTATGAGATAATATAATTATTATTAAAACCAAAGAAAGTGTCAACATGTCACTATCTTAAAGATTATAAGTGTAATAAATTTAATTTAGTGGTAAGCATCATAAAACATCAGATATAAATAGTCCCCAGAAATATAATAATATTATCTACATCATATGAATTTATTTATAATTTTTAGGGATTATATAATTATCATTAATTATGACACAATAGAGATGTTGAAATTATTTTATTGATTAAATTATCAAATAAATGATATTAAAAGTATAAAAATAAATATTATATGTACAATTTAATGTGCTCCGATAATTTTATAGATAAGTATAACATCTTATGAATCTATTAAATCCTTTATTTTGAACATATCTTCTATGTATATTTTATTTAAATTCAAATAAATAAATAGTGTCAAAATTTAAAAACTATTGTTATTTTATAAAAATTACATATTATAAAATCGTTTAAAAATCACAAAAATATTTAAAAATTATAAATTAAAATTTTAATGGTCTAAAATGTAATAAAGTATACAATTATGGACAATTCACAACATATAAGTAATTATTTATAATTATTTAAAATTAAGAATATTATTACCACAGATAAAATTAAATAGATTATATAAGGATAAAATATGTTGATAATGTTTAAAATAAATTCCCAACTTGTATAACTTTTATTTTATGATGAGATTACAACCCTATCTCATCTATTCTTCGTATTTGAGTCATTTTTTGAGGATTTTAAGTGTGGTTGGAATTTATTATAAATTAATATTTCTTATAATTCTAAAGGTGCCCCTCTCCTCCCTTATAAAAGGGCACATCCTCCCTATCCTCTTCACACCACATTGAGCCTTCAAGATCGTCCAAACATAGACCATTTACCTTTTCAACTTCCTTAGAAACATACTAGATGTCATGGTCTTCTTCAAAGTCCAATTTTAGTGCCCTAAGAGGAGGTTTCAAAGAGGCGTGTTGAAGAAGAGGTAATATCCATTACCGATTCTTTCAAATTTATTTCTTCTTCACTTATTCATATTTAGTTGTTTCATTATGAAGTAATAACATCAGTATCACTCATAATATGATATTTTTTTATAAATATGAAACAATCCTTTTCACCTTCTATCCATCCTACGGAAAACGAAATCACCGCGTGTGCGTACGTACGGAATACTGTTTCCACGCCATGGTGTAATCTGTTTTCCACCACCACATTACATGGATGGGTATAATGGTGTAAATAATAACTATATGTGATTATTGTAAAATTATATTGATTCTGAAATAGTATACATACACTTCAATAAAATTCCATGATCAGGGGAACGATATCATTGCTCGTGCGTACGTACGGCCTACCGTCTCCACGATGTGATGCGACTCGTTCTACATGATCTTCATTGAATAATGATTATACAAATTAATTGAATGAATAAATATGATATATATTACACTAATACCATTCTGGGAATGAGGTATCTATAACCTAAAAAGAAGAATACGAATTTATTCGAAAAACACACATAAGAACATAAAGCAATAAACACCCGAAGAACAAGTAGCAATGAAATATTACTAATAAGAAGCTAAGAATATGACCATGTATGATATCATAATAATGATTATGATTCTGGAATAAGTCAATGACATTATTTAAATCATTATAATGGAGTTTTAGACTCGTACAAAGCATATCAGACCTATGGTAAGAGAAAATCTTGCAATCTCATTTTTATCCGAGATTGTATATATTTCAGAATTTATTAGGGAATATTTATCATCCACATCCTTGTTTCGTCAATATGTAATATTATTTCTATCCTCCAAAACTTTTTTAAATCAAATTTTACCTATTGGTGAATTTTTAGTTAAATATATGAAAGGAATCTTTTTTCGTTTTCAGTACGAGATACTTTTTGACTTTTCCTTCCAAAGTATGAGAAAAATGTTTTTTTAACTTATATGGCATGAATGGATTTTTATGATTTCATAGAACATTATTTAAATGAACCTTCCTTTAAAATTTTTCAAGTTTATTTTTAATCAACTTATTCTAGTTTACAATTGTATGACATGTTAAGAAAGGAAAATTGTTTTTGATGTAGAACAGATATTTTACTCAAAAATGGATTTCAAGTGTTTTTTAAAAAGTATTTTCCATCTAATATAATATAGGGTTATGTTTATATCCCTATTATTACATTGAATGGATTATGTTATGATTACATGATGTTTACGAGTACCATTTTTATTTCATCGGTTATGTTATGATGTATGATTTATGATTTCGTGGCACACATAAGAATGGTTTCATTATGAGATTGGTGGGACATATATCTCCCTCCATTGCATTGGGTAAATATTTATATCTCATGAGATATTCATGGCTGGAAAGGCATGTTAATCTGGTTCAGTGATACAGGACTAGAACGAGGAGTGAACTCAGTTCAATAATGGACTTTTTCCATTATGATGGTCTTGGAAATGAGCCTTGACTAATATGAAATGATTTTCTATGATTGTTTGTGTATGCAATGAAGTTTCATGTTTTAAGTTATGATTATTCGGATTACATTTCACCACTATGATTTATCTCATGTTATGATATTATGATCTCTTTTGAAGGATAATATATTTAAAATGTTATGTTCTTATGAATATGATATGATTGATATTTTTTTGTTTACCCTTACTGAGAATTTGAGCTCACCCTTTTGTATGTTTTATTTTCCCCAGGTCAGGAAGAAGGTTATTAAGTAGGATATTACAAAAGGGACTCTAGATATGATGAAAAAAATGGGAGACAATGTAGATGATTTATGATCCACTTGTTTATGTTTCCCTGTTTCTGAAGACACTATACCTATACGGTCCTTTCATGGTTTTGTTATAGGTTGTAATAAGTATGCTTCAATTCTGAATTAATAAAAATGTATGTAGAGTATGGGTCGTTATACCCAGCACATCTACTATACCCCAAAACATTCAAGATGTATCCTTTCAGTCTTACTGTAATTTAAGTTATTTGATAAATTTCCTTGATTTTTTATTTTATTATTAATTTATAGAATTTCATTAATATTATAACAATCGAGATAACACGTCATCCCAAATTCATTGTAAAATAATATGGAATTGTAGAATTTATAATACATGATGATTGAATACTTATTTTATATGGTTAAAATCTATGTGGAAGAGATAAAAATCATGTTAGATTAATTTTAGTCGTCCTACCCGTGGTTAGAAACATGTTAAATTGGTTACGACAATAATTCAAATTTATATGGATCAGTACATAGCATCATTTCATTTCATTTTTTGAAGATCATTGTAACATGTAGTTTGACATGGATTACATGGAATATATAATGTTAATATTATATGTAACCACGCATGATTATGATGCTGTTTAAGTTATCATAAAATATATCATTAGAAACAAAACATTAATACATGCCACATGTTACCTACTAACAAATTGGAAAACACATATAGGAATTACATTGAGTATATATGGCTTATAGATCCCTTGTTCCATTTTATTACCCATTCATGGTAAATTATATCCCATTTGTGTATCGTTGGATTCAACATATAATATTATTTAATAAAGAAAAAACAACATTATTTATAAATGGTTGTACATGTTGCGTAACTAAGTTCATTCAGGACAAAGATCACATGAAGTTTTCTTCAAAATTTCATATGCATATTAATGAATAATTTTTATTATATATGTATACTATTCAACTACAAAAGTTATAAAATCAGTCATAGTGGATTTTTACATCACAAGAATGCTAATAGAACATGTCATGTATATTATTGTTAGGTTGTATTGTCATACACACATTGCTATCTATGAAGATTAACCAATTGAACTACACATATTGTATATCATGACACACCATATGGGTATAATTATCTTGTAAGTACATAGTAAAAAATAGTGACCCTAAA
Source organism: Viscum album (assembly GCA_963277665.1). Lineage (NCBI taxonomy): Eukaryota > Viridiplantae > Streptophyta > Magnoliopsida > Santalales > Viscaceae > Viscum > Viscum album. Next base: position 1,227,778,893 of record OY728159.1, read on the forward strand.
AAACATTAGTCACATGACATATTAATTTAAATTACAAAATGTATATAACTAAATTTTTCTTTATAAATTAAATGGAATGATGAATTCACATTCTATATCACTACCAATTTAAATATCATATCGATATATATATATATACTTTTAGAAATGGTTTTAATCTATTAATGGAGGAATAGTCTATGTGGCCTAATCACCATGTATATAATTATTTTAAATCGAAATTATATTTATGTAATATATTAAAATTAATATAGGATATAAATTTTATCATATAACACGGATTGTTAGAACATAATATTAAGATATGAAATTAATGTTTTCATTTGTAAAATATTTCATTAAATACATTAAAATTATCTCAATAGGAGTCAATTCAACTAACAGATTTCATGTCTAAATGACATGTTATTTCATGTTTTGACTGATCCTGGGGTTTCCCAATATAGATATATATATGTGTGTGTGTGTTTGTATTGAATTTATTTAGTTTCATTATTAGTTACATTCTTTTATATATAATTTATTATTACAACAAGTAAAATGATCCAAGTATCACCCTCCATACATGAATATATATATGAATATGTGTTTATGTATTATTTTATTTAACCCTATCCCTTTGGTACCCATAACTATTGGAAGATTAAATATTTATAAATAATATATCTCTTAATGTATAGAGATTTTTTAGGATAATAGGTGAGTTGAATAAAATAAATATACATAGTATAATGGAATAATTATACACCTTATGATATACATTGTGTTAAGGAGTTATTTACCTTATGTTTAATATTTATGTTTCTCGTCTTGATAAAATAATTGATTAGTTGAATTTCATGATCATATAATATATATTTTTTTGATTATTAGATGAATTTTTATTCATTTAATAATGTTATTAATGGTTTATTTATAGTATTTTAAATTAGCACATAATATAAAGTATGTAAACAATTTTATTAATATAAATTAATATAAAAATCCAATGTGAAAATTATATCAATGGAAATGGATAATGATTTCAATAAATTCGATATTATATTAACCTACATGTGATGAAAAAATAAATATTTTTATAAAAATGATAATGAAAATCCACCAATGAAAATATTAAATTAAAATCATAATTTATTATCATGAATTTATATGAAAACATCTCACAATATATTATTCTAGAACCATCAATGGTATATTAAATCCTTGAGGATTTATAATTAATTTTTTTCAGAGAAATAACCATGTATTCATTAATATTATTTTACCTTATGATACATTATTTAATTAGGGGAATATATTTGATGGAATATGATTATAGGATTTCATGATTATGGATTACACTCAACAAATCATTGATTTTTGAGTTAATGTAGTTATATTTTTTTAAAGGTTGGGGTCGAAGCCTCGTTTATTATTAAAGCAAAGAAAATTCCACTTTAAGAGGGTAGTGGAAGACCCATTACATAGCCCAAAGGTCTAGTTGGAATTTAGCATATTACATTGACCATAGTCCAAAATTTTTGACCTAAGGCCCATTCTGTGAATAGTAATACTACAATACCCACCTCCTACAGTACCACACATTACACGCCGCTACAACTGTGCTCTGCCGGTGCTACAGTGACCTACCACCACCATAGTGTCTGTCATTGCTACAGTGTCGTTGCTGCTATAATACAATATAATAATAATACAGTAACCTCACCCTATGGGTTTTGAACCCCCATTTTTCATGTTGGGATACAGGGTGCATACCACTAAGCCAAATCCCAACTACATAGTTTGAAATTAAATATTAACTAAATACCATAGTCTAATTTGATCAATCATACAACTAAATTAATTTATGTGATGTGTGGTTAGATTAGAAAAATAATATAAGAGGGAATGTATATTTTTTTATCTAATGTTGGAGATTACATGAATTTTATAAAATAGTGGTATGTTAATAAAAATATTTTTTTACAATATAATGCATACAAATGTTTTACATATAATCTTTTATCATTATTATAAAAAATGGTACTCCATTTTACCTTTTCGCTATCCTTATGATCCATTTTATTCTATAATATTCTTCTGGCTGATTTTAGCATAAGGGAATTCTATCACATTTAAATTATATTATTCTAAGATAAGCGTTTTTATATAATAGATTTCCAACTTCATATCAAACCGTCTAAGAAAAAAAGTGAGGGAAAATTTCACTCTAGAAATGTGTGAATTATTTATTGAATTTTCAATGACTTATGTCATCATACATGGCTTGTAAACTCTATATACTATATAAGGGAACTATTGAATTAACCATTATATATTATATCAACAATATTAATTTTGAGAAATCATTAAATGATATTTTTATAAATCTATGTAACACAAAATTTGTATGATTTGTGAAGGAGTTATAGGTAGACATCATGTACCTAGATTATTGTCTATAATGAGAATTTGGACATTGTGGTATTCACGAATCCCAAGGAATTATGCACATTCATAACTATCACTACAAATCCTTTAGAATTTTTTTTTATTTAACAGTAATTTTTATCATTAATTGAATATTGAAAAATCTAACCTATATATTAACAATGATTCTCTTGGATCGTAGAGAATTGAATCATAAATTATTATTATCCTTATTATTAAACATGATATTACAATGGTTAAATTGTCTCGTAATTATTCTAATTCTACGACATGTTTACACTACACTTATCAATGATAAAAGATAAAATGTAAGGATAATGTGTGTGATATATTATACTACTCATTTCAAAATAAAGGCCATTTGAAAAAAATACACCCCAAAAATAGAAAGGGGAATCTATATGTATGTTCTTTATCAAGTGTGTTATTTCATTTTATACAAATATACTATTATATATAGCATTTTATTTTTATATTTTAATCCTAATATAAGAAACAAGAATATTCTGGAATATTAATAGTGCTGAGGTGGACCTTAAAGATAAAAATGTACCATGGCTAGAAGTAATGAATATATGAGACAACTATCTCACCAGTTAGACTAGATTGTTTTTAGTTGTTATGATTTTTTGTTATTTATCCAGTGTGTCCATTTTTGAAATTTATAGCTTTATTTCCATCATAATAAATATATGTTTCATCATTTATAACGATGTAGTATTTTATGTATTGAATATTTGAATAATGTTCCTTTTTACTATAAAATATTATAACTGGGTCTTTGTGATAGATAAATAATCATTCTTTCATTACTCAATTAAAAAATACATCTTAAATGAATTTATTAGTATTATAAATGAGAGGAATTTGAAAAAATTATTTCATGAATGGAATGTTAAATCATGGTGTTCAATCCTGTTGATATATAAAAATTTTATTTTCCAGGTAATATCGATTTTTATTTATTTAGTGAAATATGTGAAATTGTCATCAATCATGTGGAGTTAGTTCATTATTCCTGAGATTTTTTTGATGTAAATTTCTCAGTAGAAAATTATATTTGTTATTTAGAGTAAAGAACATATATTGAGAACATTATGGATGGAAATCCAAATATAATAATTTTTTCAATTGGATCTAGACCTTCTGGATGATTCAATATGATCGATCTGATTTGGATGTTGTTAAAAATTTAGATTTTGGTAGAAATCATATTCACCATCATAACCATGATGAATTTTATCAGTGATCACTTTTTTTCCAAACATGAAAAGTAAATCACTTCATTTTTTAAAATATATTAACGGGATCCAAAAAAATATTCAAGAATTTTTACTCAAAAATTGAATGAATGAATTTGGACCCACAATGCTTAAGAAAGTCCATCATATTGAGAAAATTATTTATGAATAAGAGGTTCAATAATCTCAACATGAATCATTAATGAATTTATTGATATTAATAATGGAGAATTATTGTTTTTAGGACAATGATATAAAAGCGATGATGTTTTTCTGGTCTTGAAGATATAATAAATCATAATTATCCTGTAAAACGTGTGGTGGTAGTACAAAAAAAGAAATTGGAATTAAAAATATTCTTCAAATAATATCTACTCTATTAATAATCATGAAAAATGTATTAATATTAATTGACTTAGGGATAATTATATTCAGGATCTGCATGAATGAAGGATGTCTCTTGGTTAATAAGAAGTTCTTAGAGTAATGAGAAGTTATCGTAATTTCTATAATATGATACATGATGCTATGTAATATTTCAAAAGTATTTGAATTATTAAAATAATCCATGATACAATATGATGTATATAAAAGTAAAATTTTTGTGAAGATAATGTTTTTCAATGTCAAGGTCATAGTAATAAGGTTTCCAGTTTTATATTTTTTAAAATGATGAGATGGATGAATATAATGAAAATGTGAAAATGTTTCTAAATTCATAGCATCTGACTTTGTTTAATGATATTCGACATAACATCATATTCATCAATATAATATTTTTTCTCAATGAGATCGATGGAAAAGTAACTAATACTATTGAAGCTAATTCAAAACATAATGAAAATGGCTAATCAACAATTTTTTCAACCATTGATTAAGAGTTCCATACACTGTAACAAGAATGATCTTAATCAAAACTAGAATTAGAAATTGGTTTTTATAAGAGTATGAAGGAGATGGTTGCATGTGTTTCAAAAGGGGGAGCATGAAATTTGAAGGATAGGTTCATTTCAAGAAATGTGAGAAACCAACGGTGCTGGTTTTCAGTATGACTAAAGCCCGATGATACCGAAATATGGAGAATGAAGATCATATTTATTGTAATAAGATATATGAAAGAATTAGGTTTTTTATATTTAATTATTAATATATTCAAAAAATAAAATAATCCACCAATAACGATTCTTTGGATTCAATTGGTCATCATATTAATCAAATTATATTTGTTTAAAACCAATGATGAGAAAAGAAGACTCGTGTAGTAAACTTCTCCAGATCCTTTTGATAGAAGGAGATCCTAGGTGAATCCAACACCTGTCAGCAGCGTGGATGAAAGATGAAGATGCAGAGTATTGTTTAAGGCATTGTTGAAATTATTTTCAAAGGGGGTTCTTGAAATTAAAAATTGAGTATTTTTTTGGTGTAGAGCATCATAATGAAGAAAATATTATTATTAATTGGTCATCATCATAATTAGACAAATTATAATGACAATATATAATGGTAATTGGGATTAGATTTTCTATGAAGATGAATCCAATATATTTCTTCATAAATATATTTCTCATGATTCATTGCAATGAAGAAATAATACTGAGAAAATCAGAGTTGATAAATGAAATTGGAACAATGTTTTCCATATAGAATATGATATGTATTTCATCATACATGAAACATATACATAGCAATATAATGAAGAAAATGTATTGGGAAATAAGAATGAAGAATTATATTGGGAAAGAGGAATCATTCTGGTGTCTTTGAAAAATTTCATAAAATGGATGAAGGTGTTAAAAGATATGAGAATGATTGATAAGGATCAAGAATTGTTGAGAAGCATTTAAGAAGATGGAAATTTATATAAAATTCAAGGAATCATTCAAATTAAATAAATTGATTTAGATGGAAAAATTAATAAATCCTTCCCCAGCCATGTTTGGGGTGAGTATAAAAGGGGATAAGTTCATCGTTCTTCTTGAATGGATTTAATCTTATGAGAAGAATAGAGAAATGTTTTTCATTTATAGGGAGAAGAAGTTTCTGTATTGATAATTATTTAACAGATCATGGAGAATAAAAGTTAAAGAATTAGATATATTATTAAAATGTATTTAGTTTATCATCGTATTGAGTAGATTCTCATATTGATCAGATTATCACAAGATACATGTCATCGTATTCTGATAAACATCATATCAGGCTGATTAATTTGAATTATATTACCATATTGGTATTTTCAGACATAGGAGGAATGTGTTTGAAATTTTACCAACATTATTTTTTTGATATATATTATAATAATGAGAAATGAGATTGGGAATCAAACAGAGTTTTATTAAATATTCCACAATGTTCTTACTAAAATCATCGCATGAATGAAAATAAAATTTTTCAGTGGAATACATTTGTTAATTTGGATAAATAATCATAGGTAAATTTTTTTTTCAAAAAACATTGTATTACAACATTTTTTTAATATAAAGAGTACATGAAATATTGAATTTTTTTCATAGTTTTACATGACTGAAAGTGTATATCTGAATTTATTATTCCACAAAACAGGATAGATTTCTTGTATATTGTGTTGTATTTTATTCTTTGAAAACAATTCTAAGGAAATAGAAATTCTAATTTGATATTATACCTTGTTAATACTTGTGTACTAGTGTATTTGTGTTTGATTTATATTCAATAGGGCAAGAAATTAAAAATAAGATGCGATGGTTGTTCTAAAATAATGTTTGAATTAAATAAAATAATATATCAGTTTCAAACCATCCACTTATTAGTACTGCAACAATCCAAAAAGGGGACATACAAGTGGTATCAGTGGGAATTTTTCATCTATTTATTCAATGATAATGTTTTGATAAAGAAGTTGTGATTGATAATCATATTTTTGTGAATTGAAAGGGGATTCCAATATTAAATGATATGAATTATCATATTTAAGATGGAATTATTTTTCTGTATCTTATGTCTATTATGTTTTATTTTTCATGACTTTTTACATATTGTTTTCCTCTTCGTATTGAGAATGATCCACTTAAAAATACTTAGGGGAAAAAATTGAGAATGATGGAAGATATAATAATTATTTAATCTCATTAGTTTCTAAATGTGTGTTTCTTAAAGTGATATGTGTTTCCCATTCCAAAGGTTTCTTGATAATTTTTATAAATTTTGTTAAATAAAAAAATGAAAAAGGTATAATTAAAAATTTGAAAATTGAAGTATGAATATCTAATTATGGGTGATTACAAATCCATTGTTGACATCATTAGAATAGTGAATAACATTTTTAACACTATCATAGGCCTTGGGGAAATGTTTTAAGAATCTATTATTGTTGAAAAGATCTTAATATTTATTCCTGAAAAGTATGATTTCCAAGTTTCTTCATCATAATACAGAGATCCTTATACATTTTCTCTAGATGATTTCTATTATTATCTCATAATATGTTTATATATCTCGAGCTTCAAACGTTACTCAATCATTAGATAAGTCAATAATTTTACTTTAATTCACATCAACGATCTTTTAAGTATTATATTATTAGAGAATTAGGTCATAAATCATTCATAAAAACTAAAATATTATAAGTATACAACTTTTATCACTATCCTTTTTTTATAAAACAGAAAATCTTTAAAATGAAATAAATAATTTTTTCATTATTTAATAGCATAAATTTTCCTTGATCCCAAAAATGATTATATTCTTATTTAAGTACTATGAAAAAAATTTAAAAACTAGGGATGGGCATAAAATTCTTAGTAAGGGATACACAATTATTGAAAACAATTATTTTTTGGAATATATATAAACCGTGGATACATTATCATAAAAGAATACATTACACCATTAAGAAATAGTGAATTTACCTCACTGAATATAAGCTCATTACATACCCTTATTGTAACCAAAATATTTCCACAATGGCCAAATAATGAATAATATAGCATATATAAGTTAACATGGGACATAAACATAACTAAATAGAATAACTATGTGATAGACTTCTAGACATATCACTAAATGGAGTATCCATACACCCTTTATCCATAACCAATGCCCTAGACGTTATAATGTAACCACCCATCTGAGTTTATCATATAACCACCAATCAAATGTCTATGTATTTTCTAATAATCATAACATGTATAAAAATAATAATGGAAAAATAACATTTCCACATTGTATCCAAAAGCTATTGTTTTATTATATATAAATATTCCTCCCAATTCTAAAACCTTTTAAAATATTTAATAAATATTATTTAGATTAAAATTTTCCAATCCAAAATTGAATCTTTTAAAAGAAATTATTGAATTAAATATAAAAACATATATGTAGATATAAATATATACTTAAAATAATTTCGATAATATGGTAATTAATTATATGGATTCAGAATATTAAAACATTAAAACTTTTAAAATCATATTTTTGTGAAACAGTCCCTTACCCCATGAGAAACACATGAATAAAAAATCATTAAAGAAATAATTCTAATGATAACATTAAATATCATGGGAATATAGTAATTTATTATTTAAAATTCAAAAGGGTCATACATACACCTTAAATGATAATAATGGTTTATAATTACAATATATTCCTCAATGAAAAGGGATTGAGACGAAGTCCCTAACAAAGATCGTATCATTAGATTAAGGATAAATCAATGACATAATTAGGTGTGAAAAATATAAATAAACCCAATGTATGTAGATATTTATTATAAATTAATTATAGGTCATTAATTCATATTCATTGAAGAAAAAACCAATGATGTGGATATTAATCTCAATTAACAGAGATTGAGTTAAGATTCTAATTAACTTTTGTCCAAATTGTCTCGTTCATTCATTATATTACTGAATTATAAACATATGTAAATTTATACTTAATAAAAAAACTTTTTAAATTTTATTATTCATTTCATATTGCTTATCATCATGTTATATAAATCATATAATTATTTAAGTTTATATGGTTTATTTTTTCGACATTCGGTACATGAGTCGAAAATGATCTCGTTTTGATATAAATTTTATGTTTACACAAAATTACCTATTCTCCAGAATATTATTCATGATTTAAAAATCATATTTATCTAGTATAAATTTATATATAACTTAAATAATATTTGGAGTGAATAAATTAAATGCACTATTCATGGAGATGGTAGGCTGTATGTACGTGTGACAACAACTTTCATTTATTTTACATATTAAAATATTAATAATCAAAAGATATAAATGTATATTATAATACCTTTACTATATTAGTGTTATTTATGTCACATTGTTTTAGTGAAACCATTCTTTATACGTTCTATGTATAGTAGTAGTGAGTCATATAACTTTGCGGGGGTCGTAGTCCACACTTCTTGAAATAAAGTTATCATATTTACACATCATGGAAAGAATAATGAAATATTGTAAATAAATAATAAAAAATAATAGGGTCAATATAAATATAATATATATCATATATAAATAAATTTCCATTATAATGGACACCATGAGTAATTATAGGTGAAAATTTAGCAATCATCGATTCTTGTGGCAGTAGTTCGCCGGACACAGATGTAGTATCTTTGTATCCACTAGATGGAGGTGTGTGTAAGTTTAGTCAGATTAATTTTCATAAAAAATTACTATAATATTGAGTATAATATATTAGTTATGTTATAATATTAAAATAAGAGCACGGCTAGGTAATAAGAAAGATATGGTAAAGAAACATGAGAGAAGACGCTAACTCAAATTTGGGTAACTCCATTTGATTTATGCCTAAAGGCAGTATTGAATTATCTTCTGCATATGGTAAGAGTTATAAGAGTATAGGTGGATTTTTAGAGATTATTTGAGAAGATTTTGGTTGATACAAGGGGCTTTAATGGTGTGAGTAATTTGTCAGAGGTGATGACCTTTTATAAGAGTGAGGAGAGGCAATTTAAGAAAATATTTAAATATTAATTTATTATAATATTATTTTCAAATTATATTAGTTATGATGTGATATATTTTAAGTAAACTATGATTATTGGATGAAATAATCTCAATAAATAGGTTTCTGATATGTTTAGGTTACAAAGTTGGACTTATATTTTTGGTTGAACACTTAGTTAAAAATATTATCTCTTATCAGGTATTCTTGTATTTTCACAGTATATGGTTACTATAATTACTATAAAATTACATGTGAACCATAAATGTATAATTAATTATATTTATAACATTATATAAGTCTATTGTCTGAATATTAGATTTTTATAACTATTATATAATTTAATAAAATAGTACTATTTTTAAATACTCATTTATGTCAATTTGGAAACTATTTATTAATTGATTTTTTTTTGAAGTCATTACAACAAGATTATTTCACACAAAAAATCATTAAATAATATATAATATTTCATAATATTTTAGAAAATATTTTATTGGAACCAGGATTTTTAAATTTCAATTATTTTAATATTTATAGAACATTTATTCAAAATGATTCATTATTATGGCAATCACTACGTCATCATTGTATCATAAATAGATTTATTTATATATCATCCAAAAACTTTAAAAAAAATACCATTATGTAACAAATATTTATATATTTAAAAATACTTTTTATGATATAATGTTTTTCAATTATTAACCCGATTTACCCTTTATCAATGGTAAGTAAGACTAATAACAAAAGTTACTATTAATAATGTCAAAAAATAAAAGGAACCAATTTAAACAGTATGGAAATTATGATTCCCAATATGGAATCCTTTTTTATAAATTCAAAAAACATAATTGGTATAAAATAATTTTAAATTGATTTCTCTTGTCCAAACCAGAAAATGATTTTTTAAAAAGTAAAAACTATCAAAAGATTGACAAATATTAATGTAAAATTGAAATTTTAAATTACATCCAATGACCAAAATTTGATTATATGATAAAAAATAATCTAATTACACATTAATCCCTACTAAAAAAAATTTAAAATAGTTCGAATAAAATAGATGAAAATGCATTTTTGAATTAAAATACAGTATTTTTAACTAATAATTAAAATTTAAATTTTATCAAAAAAATACCAAAATTTCAAAAAAAAAAGTGTATCTTGAAGTATCTACTCTATATAAGAAGATTTTATTGTCAAATAGAAAATATAAAAGTGACAAAACAATTTTTAAAAAGGGTTGTCAATAAAAATTTGGTAATATGTGCTTTTAAAATTATTAGAGAATCTTAAGCATAACATTGTATTCATTCTAAATTTAAGCCTCTAAAATTATCTTGGATAAATAAAAAACATTTAAAAATTGTGTGTAATAATTTTGTTGTTTTTTCTATTCATTTCAAAAAAACAATTTCTAGTTGTTAACTAACATTTAAAATCATTATATTATCATTATATTATATATTGGTGTAACTCACTATTGTCTGCCATGCAAGATTTCAGAGAAACTCGTTGTTTCTTATTGATTACAGTATCAGATAAATAATCTAATTTAACATAAAATCAATATCATATTCATAAATATTAATTGATATGAATTATAATTATTCTATAAATACATTGGATTCTACATCATTCACCTCTTTTTAAAATTTCACCCCCAATTTTATTTAGTTATCAAATAAGTGGGAGTATTTATCCATCAAAGAATTTTCTTACTTCCATGTTTCCACTTTAACAATATGATTTCTCCACAAAACCAGTACCTAATGTGTAACACTATATTGCAACACTTTTCCTCTATGCTCAAGAATATCGATAGGATGTTCCTCGTAAGAATTATTTTCTTCCCACTGAACTACCTATTGAATCAATACATTAGATGGATCCGATATATACATTCTCAAGATTCAAACATGAAAAACATTGTGTTCCTGAGATAAACATGAATTTAAAGAATCCTATTTGGTAACTGATTCAATATTCTCAATGATTTCATATGGTCCAATGAACCTCATACTCAACTTTCCATTCATAAAAAAACGCACCACACATTTCTGTAGAGATTCATTGAAAATGTCAAGATCACCAACCTCAAAATAATGATCATTACATTGACTATCCGTAAAATTTTTTGACTACATTAAGATTCTCCCATGTTCTTCTGAATCAAATGAAATTTTTCTACCATGTATCCTAACAATTATGGTCCCATCAACTTTTCTTTGTCTACTTCATCCTAAAAAGATGAACTTAGACACCTATTTCAATATAATACCACAAATTGTTCCACCTTTATACTATAATGAAATATTTTATTATGATAATTCTCAAATAATTAATGATGTTGATCCTAACTTCTCTGTTAATCCATTGAACAAGAACAAATCATATCCTCTATGGTCTGAATTATTCATTCTCACTACCCATATAATTATGGATGACGAGTTATACTAACATTTAATTCATTTCCCAATGACTTGTGAAGGGATTTTAAATAGATTAAACTAAACATGGGATTATTATCATATACAATAGAGAGGGGAAATCCATATATCCTAATTATATCTTTATGATATAGCTAAAAAAGCTAATGAAGAGATAGAGTATCTCGAATAGGCATAAAATAAGCTTCTTTAGTCAATCGATCAACAATAACATAGACTACATTGTTACCCTGAGATATGTTTGTTAATCCCAAAATTAAATCCTGGGAGACAATTTCCCATTTCAACTCTGGAACTGGAAAAGGCTAGAGAATCCCTATAAGAAACTGTTGCACTGCTTTAACCTGTTGAAAATCAATCAAATCATGGTAAAGTTATTAATATCTCTTTTAATTCTATTCCACCAGACATAATCTCTAAGATCTCTTTACATATTATTACTACTAGGATGAATTGACAAAGAAGAACAATTATATTCACCTAACAAATCTCTCTTCCACTATGAATCATTAGGTACACATTTTCTCTTTCCAAAACACAAAACACAGTCTTTATCAATGTTAAATTAAGGTAACATACCCTTCAGAACCATTTCTCCATTTTTCTACAACTCACTATCTTCTTTTCTACGCTTCATTAATTTAGTCTAATTGGGATGATTTCTCTTCCACCTAAAACAAAAACAGAGGAATTCCATAAACCACCAATATCCAATACAAAATCCATCAAATCAAAAACCAAAGGATCTCATTTAAAATATAACATGGTTCATATATCATTACTCCTTTGACTCAAAGTTTCAACCAAATTATTTTTTTTCACGGATACTAATAAATCATTCAGTTATAATTCTTGATTAATTATATCCATATCATTTGTTTCAGGTTTAATTCCTTTTGGGTAAATATAAACTATAGCAATTTTTTTCAGTATATATTTTACAATTTACACCTTACAAATGATGCATAAAAAAATTAAATGATAAAAAACAGAAAGTAATTATAAATCATGTGTATGGTAATTTAAATCATGAGGTTTCAAATGACATGAAGCACAAGAAATTACCTAATCATTTGGCATTATGACACAACCATGAACTTTCAATGATGCATCACTGTAGATAACAAATTACAATTCTTGGAAGGTATGGCTAAAACTGGAGCATTAACCAATTTTCTTTTCATATAATGAAAACAATCTTCACATTCTTTTTCCTAAATGATCTATAATCCCTTATGTATTAGCATAGGTAGTGGGATAGATAACCAAGAATAGTTTTCAACAATTATTCGATAATACCCCTCAAATCTAAGAAAACAATGATTGTATTTGATATTGGTCAGTATTGGATACTCATCAATAACTTTTACATTATATGGGTCAACAATTATTCTATCTATTGAAATAATATGTCAACGGGTAGAATATAGTTTCAACAAAAATTCACTCTTAATAATCTTCCATATATTTTCTTTTATTTAATGGTTTTCAAAATAGTTCTAGTGTAATATTCATATTCCTCCCTAAATTTTGAATACACCAAAATATAATCTATAAACACAACCACCATTTTACAATGGATTCAACCGACCCATAATTATAACAATATATTTTGTTCTGACTCCAACCATCATAGGATACTGATTTGGATGGTTATTTTTCACTGTATGCCTTCCCATCACAGCATCCCAGTTTCCTCTATGGAAAATCATTCTAAACAAACATATAATAGATGAAGTAATGTGGTTATCTTAAAACGCTATTTCAATTTTAACATGAAGTAAAATTATTTTATTTATATTATATTAACAATATGATAACTCAAAATTTTATCTTTTATGACATCTGATACAGAATATAAGGCCCCAACATTAATATTTACTTAATATTATGATATTTCAATAATTTTACTTTTATTCTCATTGATGATCTTTTTAGTTTTATAGGTTTAGTGTATTAGGTCATAAATCATACATAGGAACATAAATATTACAATTATACACCTCAATATTCAATCCATTATTCATAAAAGTGAAAATCTTTAAAAATAAACAAGGCATAATATTGATTTTTAACAGCATATTTTTTCCTTGATCCCATACCAAACTATATTCATCTTTATTTCTTATGAAATAAATTTCAAAACATGGGATGATAATAAAAAGATTAGTAATGGATAAAAAAATAAAGAAAATCACCAGTCTAGTGAAAACATGAATACCCTTGACACTTTATCATAATGTAATAGTTTTCACCTTCATTAGGTAGTGAATGTACTTAACTGAAAATATGCACATTTCATACCCTTTTTCTAACAATATTATTTCCATAAATCCCATTGAAAGTAACATTTTATACAGATATGGTTTCTTTGGATATAAACATATTTAAATTGGACAACCATACAATCAACTTCCACACATATCACTAAATGTAATAACCATATTGCCGACTTAAATACCTAATGCATTAGAGGTTATAACATAAAAACCTATATGGGTTTATCATGTAACCACCTTTCAAATTTCCAAGTACCCTTTCCTAATAATATCACATAAAAAACATAATGAAAAATTAATATTTCTACACTATTACCACTTGTGTTAATTTTAGGATATATGAATATTTAATCCACTTACTAAACCGGTTTAAACATTTAATAAAGAGAATTTATAATCACAGTGTCCCATACCAATTTGATACTTTTAAATAAAAATAACGATTTAAAGTTTAAAACACACATATATATATATATATATAAATAAATCCTTAACATCATTTTTAGAACATGGATATTAATCAGAAATAATTAGAAGAATAAATTTTAAAACATTTAAAATGATATTTTTGTTAGAGAGACCCTTAACAATTGAGAAACACATGAATAAAAATAATTAAATAATAACATATATAAAATAATTAATATCATGATAATATAGTAATTCATGATATAAAAAGTCGAAATATTTATATATACACTTTAATTGATAATAAAGATGCACAATTTCAACATATGTCTCAATGAAAGGAGAATGAGATGAAGTCCCTTATATGATCATGTCATTAGATTAAATATAAATCAAGAATATTATAAGTTGTGAAAAATATAAATACAATTAATATAATTGGATATTAATTGTAAAACAATAAGATTCGATTCACTCATATTCCTAGAAAAAAACCCAATGATATGGATATTTAACTCAGTAAATGGATATTGGGATATTATTTCCCTTAACTTGAGTATGACTAGTGCCGTTCATTGATTATATTACTGAATAATAAACAAAGGTTAAGTTATTATTTATTAAGAACCTTTTTCATGGACATTATTCATTTTATATTACTTTTTATAATGTTATATAAACTATATAATTATTTAAGGTCATATGGGTCATTTTTTCGATCTCTGATACATGAGTCGAAAAAGAACTTGTTTAGATGAAAATTTTCCATACTGTTAAAAGTACTTTATCCCCATAATATTATTCAATCATTAAACATAATATATATCAATAATATGTGTATTTTTAATTTTCATAATATTTTGATATAAGAAATGAAATTCATCGTTTATGGAGATGGTAGGCCGTATATACACATCAACATTACCTTTGTTTATTGCTCATATTAAAATAATAATAATCAAATGATATAAATTTATATTATAATAACAGTATTATATTTATTCCACATATGTATTGTAGGTTTAATAAAACCATACTTTATATGTTCTATGTATACTATGAATGAGACTTATCACAATGAGTGGGCAACAATCCACACTTCCACAAATGAAATTATAATATTTAGTCATCATAGAAATCATAAAGGTAAGTTGTAAATAGAAGTTACAGAATCAGATAGAAAAAATATATATATATATAGTTCCTTCATAATGGCCACCATAGTAGTTGGTAGGAGAAAATTGAATAATCATCGTTTCATGAGGCAGTAGTTTTCCGTACACAGAAACATGATGTTTGTATCCATTATATAGAGTTGTGTCTATGTGTAGTAATAACACATCTCATAAAAACACCCTAGTATATTGAGTATATTAGTTTTGTTATTTAATAATATGATTAGAAGTTAATAGTGGGTGAAGAAGGAAAATAAACTAAAGGGACATGATAGAAGACGCTACCTCTAAATCAGGTAACACATTTTGATTTGATCCAAAAGGCATTATGGTATTTCCTTATGCCAAAGGTAAGGATTCTAGGAAGAGATCACTGATTTTGGGAGATTATTTGAGAATGTTTTGGATGATCCGCGATGCTTGAGAGGTATGATTAAGTTGGTTGAGTTTGTGGTCTTTTATAAGATGGAGGATGGGAACTTTGGGAATGTGTTGAAATATTAATTTATTTTTTAATGATATTAGAATAATAAATTTTCCAATATGATATATTTAGAGTATATGATGATTATGGGTCGAAATCCGCTCAACCAATAGGTTTAGAAATGTTGTGTTAACAAATGTAACCATATCTTTTAGCTTTAACCCTTAGTTAAAAACATTTACTCTTATCATTTCTTTTGTATTTTCCTAAAATATAATAATTATAGTTACTATGAAATTAAAATACAACCAAAAGTATATAATTAATTACATTTTTAACATTTTATAAATATTTTTATTGAATTTTATATTTCCAGGACTATCATTTTATTTAATAAAATATTATTTTTTTAAATCTCATTTATGTAAATTTTTACACTGTTTAGTAATGTATTTTTGATAAAATAATAAAAAAAGATTCCTTTGAACCTAAATAATTTAATAAAATATCATATGTCTTATTTATCTATAAAATTTATGTATGGATTAAAAATTTTCAATTTACATTTATTTTAAAATTTATAAAATCATTTATTTGAATCATTCATTATTAAGGTAATCATTTCATCATCATTCTGTCATAAATAAATTTGATTATATAATGTATAAAAATTATAAATAAAATTCCACTATCTCAAAAATATCTTAATATTTCTAATGACTATTCATTTTCAAAGAGATAAGTTATATAACAATATATTAAAATTGTTTTCGTAAAAATATTCAATTTTATCTTATATTTCCCTTTAAATGAAATTAATTATTATGACACGTCTTTTTCACACCCAGGTGGGGAAAAATACCAAAAGTTTTGTATAAGGATGCTCCTGAACATAAATATATAATCCAATAATATTATGACCCATTTTATGGTTTTTTTAAATATTATCATATTATTTTTTACCCTTATTTACCAGATTGAACATTTAACCAGTTTAAATAAAAATAATTTCTAAAGATACAATTCATAATGTAAATAAATAAAAGGTATCTAATTACACAATTTGGACTTTCTTACTCCATGTATGAAATTAATTTTTTCAAATTGAAAACACTAAATTGGCAGAATTTATCTTAAAATTAATTCATATTATCAAAACAAGAAAGTATGTTTTTCAAAAGTGAAAACTATTAAAAGATTGACAAGGGTTTATTTTCAATTTAAATTTTAAATTACTAAAAATGACAAAAATTGGATTATATGATAAAAATGTAATCTAATTAGACATTAAAACCAATTAAAAGGATAATCAAACAATATAAATTAATGAGATGAAAATAAAGTTTTGAATTAAAATGTAGTACTTTTCACTCTATATTAAAATTAGAATTTTAAGAGAAAAATAACAACTCTTCATCCAACAAAAATAATGATGTCCCAATTATAAATAATAAGTTTATATAGTCAAATATAACGTATAATATTTAATAAATAAATATTGAAAATGGTTATTCAATTAAAAGGCGGTAAACTGGCATTTAAAAATATTTGAATATTTAATGCTTGAAATTGGATAAATTCTCACTTTACAACTCCAATATTTATTGGATAAATTTTAAAAAAAATTTAAAAAAAATTTAAATCATATTTTATTTAGTTGTATTAATTCCTATCAATACAACAGCTCAACATTAACTACATTTTAAAATAATAATAATATTATATTATTATGTTTCGGTATAACTCACAATTGTGTGCGTCATAGGATTTTGGAGAAACCCATTATGTGTGTCGAGTATTCTAACAAACAAAACATAACCTTTCACATAATATAATTTTGTTATTAAAAAATTTTAATAGATATGAAAAATATTCTTCTGAAATTAACTGTGATGCTACAATGTTAGATGAGAATGAAAAAAAAATTTAGGGAAAACAAAAGCTCATAAAAAATGTATTTCAATGCTAATAAAAGGAAAAGTAAATGAAGAATATTGTAGAATAATAATCTGGAGGTTTTGATTTCGAAAATGGGGTATATAAAAATATTAGAATAAATTTTATCCTTATATATGATTCTGAAAATATGTATTGGAATTTATAATGTTAAACCTCCCTTAAAATGTTTTGGATGTGGATCTATTGGAAATTACATTGCCAAATATCCTAGAATTGGTGAGGAAGAAGAAACAAAGGAAAAATATAATGAAGAATAATGAAGAAGGATAATAATATCCTGGAATAAAAATAGTGATAAATAATAGTCCTATTCAAATACTGAATATAAGAAGTTCTCCAAATCTAGAAGGATATGTTTTTTTAAGAATAATGATAGTGAGGAGTTTACTAATAGTGCTCAAGACAACATGATTATCACAATAGTTAATGAAGAATATTTTTCTATTAGTGACTATAGGTATTCTGAAGAAGAAATTAATGAAAAATATGAAAACTCTATTAATCATGTTGGGTAGAATACCTTTATAGCAGCAATTAACAGTTATGAATTCAGATGTAGTATTTATGAAAAATAATAAACTCAATTAAAATTTCATATGAAAGAATAATTGAGGGATTTTTTTAGGATGATAATGAGACATGAAAATAATATTACGGAGGTGAAAAGATAAAAACTTGAAAAAATAATAATGATTGTATTTTTAATAATAAAATATTTATGATGTAAGAGATTAATAATTTTATTATGTACCTTGATGAATAAAATAATCACAATTATCATATGGTTGTGAAGGTGAATAGAAAATAAGAATATTTGGATCATGTCCAACAAAAAAATTCTAATGATTAATAGATATATAAATGTTTCAAAAAATCTATCTCCAAATTTTGTGAGGGTTATCATAAGAAGAACTCTTATAAAAATAAAAAAAAATTATAATCAAATGATGAAAAGAATGAGGAAATTGTTTCAGAAAATAAGAAATATAGGGATGTTATCCATGTTCACAAGACCAAAAAATTTGGGAATTTTGAAGTGTCTAAAAACCTAGAGTTTAAAATCTATTCCTAGTATTTTGAATATGGAAATGTATATATTACTTCTAAATTTGTTAAGGCAGAATATAAAAGAATGATTCCAATTAATAATATAAAGGTTTTAGGCTTAGATAATAATTCAAT
Source organism: Viscum album (assembly GCA_963277665.1). NCBI lineage: Eukaryota > Viridiplantae > Streptophyta > Magnoliopsida > Santalales > Viscaceae > Viscum > Viscum album. Next base: position 1,227,798,405 of record OY728159.1, read on the forward strand.
GAATGATTATGTGAAAATATTTTACAAATCCTAATGGTGTGGATGTTAAAAAATAATATACTCTTTATATAGATACTATTGGAATTGGGGTGGATTTTGGCATACAACTAACATTTGTTGATTCATCCATCAATATTACAAATATTACACAAACTATATAAGGAAATGATTGATGGGGGGGGGAGTCAATCCTCTATAGGGATGATGTTTGGGAAGGATTTTAGGAACAGAACAAAACCGGATGAAGAGAAAATTAAAAATAGTTTACAACATATGGAAACTTTTTTAATGATGTGAGAAAAATATGAACCATTATAAAAGATTTGTGGTTTTGTTACCGACTCAATATATGTTTGTGAAAAAATCTATAAAGGATAGATGTTTTGGATATTGATAAAAACTTATTTATTAAAACTAAATAGAAATAATCCATAGTAATCCTGCTAGAAAATGTTGAATTTTCATGGAAGTTAGTGGGAGAAAAAAAATTAGTGAAAGAAGGGGGGAAGATATTTAATTCTAAAGAATCTTGAAAAGATGATAAAATATTATAGACATATTGTTGATATGATCAAGAAGGGAATGATTTCCCAATATTTTCAACAATCATTACAAATAAATACATCTTGGAAAAAATGTTACAAACTGATTGTAAAAAAGATGATTCTAATGATGAAAAGATGTTGACATACTAATTATCATTTTCTAAAAATAAAAAATAATGTTGTTACAATGTATAAAATGGATGAACATATGGAATGAATCACGTTCAATTTAAAATCAAATAAAATGAAGAAATATTCAATACTAATAGGGGATTCTGGGTCAAATTTTGATTATTGGAAAATTTAGAGGTTCCTTCTTATTCCCAATAACATTCTATATTTTTAATAACTTGTAGTGAATTAAAGGAGTTGAAATAAAGAAGATATAATTTATAATATTTTATTATTCAATAAAATTAATGTAATATGGTTATAAAAAAATATGATGTATTGAAATTTTAAGATTTTATAAACTTGAAATTTTTTATATATTTGTTTAGATGATTGTAGGTTGCATTTATTTTATAGAAATTATTTCAATGATTCCCTAATCATTATAATGATAAAAGAAAAATGAAAATAGAATTACATGATTGTTGTGTTTTGTAAAACATTGATCACCGGGATTATAAAATCTTCTTTTATTCCCCATGGTCTTCCATATAGACCTAGATTAATTTAGTTAATGTTTCTTTTTTATGAAACTCACGTGTTACCTCTATTCATAAAATGTTTCAAGACTCAAACCCTTAAAATAAGATTTTTTTATTAGGATAATCCTTGTAATGATGGACCCTTTTAGGTTCACTACTATTATGAGGGAGAGAATAAAATGTGGATTGAAACAAAACATGGAGATAAAATAACAAATGGAGGGATGAAAAAGTGACAAAATAAAACATTTCCACTTATTAGTTTCAGGTGGTTGATGTGGGTGTCAAAAATAAACCCAAAGGGGGGGGGGGGGGTTGATAGGGCCCATAAATATTTTTGTAGTATTTTTTGTAAATGGATCATTATATTATTTATTTTAATGATATAATATATATTGAGAAGATGATGGATTGAAATATTGATAGAATATTGTTTTAAAATTGATGTATACCATATGGATCAGTTAATATGATCAATCAGATTGTGGTTTTGATAAAAATTCAGAAGCATCTAAAAATGTAATTCACCATCATAATAAAGAAAACGTTTGATAGTGATTGGTTTTTCTTCCAAAGAGGAAAAGGAAATCACTTCATATAGTAAAATATGGTTATTGGACTCAAGATTCATATATAGGAATTCAGAAACAGAAAATTTTAATCATGAATTCAGACTCATGGTGCTTATGAAATTCCATCAAATTGAGAATACATTTTCTAGATGGAAAGTTTAGTCAGTATCACATTTAATTCAGAATGAAAGGATTAATCATAATAGTGCTTAGTAAATGAATATATGACTATGATAAAAATATGATGATGCATTGTGGTTCAAGGAGTTATCATAAATTATAAGTATTATATAAAATTTGTGATGCAAGATTGGTGAAAGAAAGGGGGAGTGAAGGAGATGTTGCAAATTGTATCCAGTCTAATCATATTCATTCCAATTTAAGTCATTTCATTTTTATTTAGAATAATTGCATTAATTTTCAGCAAGAAAAATGATGTTTCTAGGAGAATACAAATCTTCAAGTGTAATGGGATTTTACATAACATCCATTATAATTTAGAATACGATAAATATATTCTTAATGGTATTAAATGTCCTTAAAGAATTAACTATATAAAAATAATATTATGAAAGAATAATTTTGGTGAAAATGATATTTCTCTGTCTTAAGGTTTAGTAATGAGTTTTACAGATGGAGATCCGTTCAGAGGATGAGAAGGATGATCATAGTGAAGAAATGAATGATGTTTTTGAAGTCGACGATACTGACACCAGTGCATCATAATCGGTGTAGATGAAGGTTCTGGGCGCAGCGTAAGCGTGGTTGGGATGTAACCCAACTTTTATTTTTACTATGATCAATTATTATTTTTGGATCAATACGATGATGAAAACCAGTATCCATGGAATAAAATCAATGATTTATATAAAGATGTAAGAGGTCTGAATCCTTTAGAGAGGATCATGAACATCAGGTTTATAATTAATTTAATCAAATTCATAATGAAAAATAATACATGGATCTTTCGTATTTTTCTGCATTTATTATGTTGATTGTCTGAAATGACTGTTATGGATTATCACATTGAGCTTTTAAGGATCAAAACTAGAATCCATCTAGGTGTGATTCACACAAGTTACAATGGCCTCTGATCGACATTGATCTTCCTCATTATGGTAGTGCGTCGAAGCGACTATCTTGTGTCAGTCGTTCTTGATCTCTTGTTCTTCAGTCTTGATGAATGTATCTCGTTCATGAGAGGGATGGGAAGAAGATTCAAGAGATAAATTATTTAGCTCACAAATTCATTATTCACTGGGTGTATGATTCAGTGTCGTGTGGTGTCTGGAACAATTGTCATATTTGACTTTTTATATTTACAGAACATGAGTTATGATATTTAATTGCATAACACCAATTTAATACATTAATGAACATTGATGAAACAAGTTCTCATAATAATAATATTGTGTCATTATTTATGGTGTGCCAACATGTGAAAAATGGAATTATAATAAAATTATACATCACAAAAAATAGCGGTGTCATTATTATTTTATCTTCTTCCAAAGAGTTAGATAATTATTTATCATCGTGAAAATAATTTATTTACCACCAGACCGGCCTTTTCCCACACTAACTATACTTCAATTTATTGAACACTCGAATAAATTAATAAATAATTTATTCTATTCAATAAATATTTTCTTTACAAACTAGTTAATAAATATTTATTAAATGTTTAATAAAATAAAAATATATTTTTTTTTGAATTTGTCAAATTATTTTAACTTGAATTAAATTATTCCACGTCTTGAGATTGATATTAATTTCATTAACTAAATTGAAATATTATCTACCTGAGACCACCAAAAACACTTATTGTGTGACCCTCTAGGATTCTTTGTCATTGGCATTCGTTATGCAAGCCTATATTTTGGGATTACCTTCTAGCAACAGGTCCAGGAACCCAAGATAATGACTGTAATGTCACAACAATGACATACACATACGAACACTCACTATGTAATATAATACCTTTTTTGAAATATCTCATCAAGAAGGTTTCGAGATGGTGTCATCTACATTTATGCTTGATACATTGTTCCATGACTACCGGAAATAAACTCGCCATTACACCATGTCCATGGAATTTTGTGTGATAGTCCTATTTCAATCAAAGGGATGAGATATAAACATCCAAAAAGGGAAGGGACAAATCTTTCTTCGACATGTCCATTTATAACATGCTAATCGTGACGGACCCAATGTACCCCACTTCCCACCAACTGACTTCATGAGGTTTTTCATCAGTAAATCAAAGTGCGCGAGTCCTGAAATTTATTAATGATAATATTAAAATTTAAATATCATTACACACTCTTTCATATAGAAATATCTGATGACACCAAAATATGCATAATTCCTACTGGTGAATTTGTTCTCAAAATCTCCTATCATGGAGATTACTTAGTTTGAACTTCATTAGAGTATGTCTCATATGCTTTCAAGTATATACACCTAACGGTCTGTATGTTATATGTCTGATCATAATATTTCATCAAATCATTGAACAATTTTTAAGAATATTGTTATAGCATTTCAAGGTTCTGATCATAGTGTGGGACTTCCCTGAGCTTATCAAGGAAAAAAATAATCTAGGACATTATTACATAACAGGTGTACAAAACAACGAAAAATATGTGATAATATGTTTAATATTTAAATACATTAATTTTCCTTGTAATCAAATTACAACCCATTGGTTTTAGGAATCCAACACTTATAGTACCAGCATATTCATCAATGTCAGACTTGTTCTCAACGAGATCGATGGAAAAGGATTTGAAACATTTAAAGACGATTAAAAAATGACATAGAATGATCAACAATATAGTCAAACTTTAATCAATTATGAAATACATTATAATGTGAATGATATGAATTAGAACTGTAATGATAATTGAGTTTGGTAATATTATAAAGGATATTTATGGATGTGTTGATAAAGGGAGAGCATATAATTTGATGGTTAATATGATTTTTGGAAAATGTGAGAAACTGAAGGTGCTGGTTTTCAATCAGACCAAAGTCCCAAATATACAAATATTCAAAGATGGATGTTTTTGGGAATTGTAATCGGAAAATAGAATGTTTTAGAGTATTGAATATTCCGTGGTATCATATTAAAAAATAACAGAATCCATTGATTATGAATTATGAGATTCAGTATTTCATCATATTCATCATAGGTAAATATTTTGGAATCTAATCAATAAGAAAATACGTGTTATATTAAAAATGGTTCAAGAGAAATTAGATTGCATAAGACCCCAAGTTATACCTAGAATAACCATCGGTATGGAGAAAATATGAAGATGATGATTATTAATTATAATCTTGTTGAAAATATTTCCCATTGGGGGTGGTAAACTATGGACGAGAATATGATTCATTGGTACAGAGCATCATACCGATGAAATGATTTTTTATGGTTGTCTTCATCATAATAAAATAGATCGTAATGATAATATATAATCGATGATAGGATGAGGTTTTTTGTGAAGATGATAATTTTCTATTTCTGTATACATACATTTATTACTAAGGATCATAATGAAAAAATTGTACTGAGAAAACCGCATTAGAGAAATGGTATTGGAGTAAGTTCTACCAAAGAGATTAAATCTTTTTATTTCATCATACATGTAATTGGTTTTGTGTATCATCATGTGGAAAAAATTTCCAGTAGTAAGAACAATGATCTCTAATGGGGAATTGGATTCTTTCTGGTGTTTCAGAATGAATTCATTAGATAGTTGAAGGTGTTACATGATTCCATATTAATCAAGAATGATTGAGAAGTTTTGAAATGTGTTGCTGAACATAGAAATTTATCCCATAGTCATGGAAACATTAAAATTTTGTTAATTTGGTTGAGAAAAAATAATTATGGAATCACACTGATACCATATTTGGGGTGAGTAAAAAATTAAATAAGTACATTGTACTTCCTAGAAAGATGTAATATTTTGTGTTGAAGAGTTAGAAGGTCCGCATTTATAGGGATAATAAGTTTCCATATTTAGACTTCATAAAGACGTTCAAGGGGATTTAAGTGAATGGATAATAGAAAAGGTTACAACATATTCAGTGAAACATAATTTCCATGGGATTATGATATTTACCTGATTATTATACTATACATGTCGTCGTATTCCGAAGGCCATCACATCAGGTAGAGTAATTGGAATGTTATAATCATATTTTAACTTCCTAGGTAAATATAGATGAATAAGTTTTCATATATATTAATATTTATGAATAATATTCTATTTTTACAGTGACTAAGGTTCTTTTTCTAGTAGCATACTAAACATGCAACAACATGTTTCTTTGAAAATTTATATTGCACACAACTTTGAGTTATATCAAAAAATATATAATAATATTATTACATTAAATGTAAGTTAAAGACTAGTCGTTGTAATGGAAGGAATGAAAAATATCAACTAAATTTGGAAATATGTTTTACATCTGTTAAAATAATAATTCATTGGTTACAAAATTAATTAGAAATTGAAATAATAACCAATTCAATATAAATGAATTGTTTTTTTTGAAAACCTTTTTATAAGAAAATAATTTTGTTTTTATATCATTATTTATGGATTTATATTTAATGAAAATTATATGATATATATTAAATTTAATGTTTTTAATTCCTATAATACGTTTTCTAGATATGATATAAGATCAAATTCATTTTTTCAGAGAAAATGAGTATTTTTTCAAAAATGTAGTTTTATAGAATTTTAATGGGGAACCCCTCCTAAATATAGACTTTTTCACAATTATATGTTTTATTTGACTAAATTATCTTATTTTAAAGAATTATTTTATCAAAATTTTCTTTGGGTGAAATTGTGCTATTTTTCTGATAAAGTTCATTTGTTTAATGAAAAGTGAAAAATTCCTCATTTTAAGTCACAACTATCATTTCACATAATTTATTCATATAGTTATAGAATTATTATAATTTGATTTTAAATTTTATTGGATTATGTTTTTGTCATTTAATATAATGTTTTTTATTATATGTAATTTCCCATTGAAATTAGACATAAACACATGTCGATTTTTTAAAAGTTATTACTTCTTACAAACCTACTTTTGGTTTTGAAAACATGTATCAATTTTAAATTATTTACTACAACTTCTGTGTTTTTAATTTTGAAAAATTGATTCCATATTTGGAAACAGGGGGTCTAAATTGTGTAAATTGGTAGCTCTTATTTTTATACATTATGAATAGTGTCATAAATAATTATTTTATTTACCATGGTTAAAAGTTAAATCTAGTTAATAAGGTTAAACAATAATATTATAATAATATTAAATAACAAAAAAATTACTAATATTATTGGATAAGATATGTCTAGCCATGGGTATCCTTGGGTCGATTTTGTGACTTCGTGGATCCACTTGGATGTGAAATATACATTTTAGAAGAATAAATTTAACTTAAATTAAAGTGTAACATAAGTATATATCTTTTAGTAAAATAATTTATATGGGGTTATATATGTGATTATTTCAACATTAAATAATCATTAGAATAAAAAAACTATTTCCTACCTCTTTTTATTTTATTTATAATATATCGACATCAAATAAATAAATTTAATCATGACACAATGATGATGTATAGAAAATCTTATTATTGAATGTTTTAAATAAATGAAATTATAAATATTAAAATCTATTTATTTTGAATCATTTTATACCATGAACTATATTTATAGATGATTATATCTCTTCATATTTGATTTTACGATGTTTATTTTTAGAAATAATCCTGTTGATATGGAATTTCAAAAAGTCCTGATATGAATAGTATACAAATTGAGTAAAATGAGTTTTTAAGAAAAATACTATTTATTTAATGATATAATAGTCATAAAAATAAATGATTCAACCAAATGACTTAGATAATATTGAACATTCCATTAATGAACCACTTTAGGTTCTATTAGATTTTTATTGTTATTATATTTACTATATAGTATGGATATTCAAGAAGACATTGTAAAAGTCAAATTAGTTAACTAATGGTTAATGATAAAAGATATGGTTAAATTTGAGACCTAGACATGTCTAAAACCTGTTGTATAAGGGTTTTTTAAGCCAAAATTATATTATCTTATAAATAAATGACTTTGGGACCATTTGAAATATAAATTTTATTTATAATAAAATAATAGTTTAATACCTTCATAAAGTACCCCTTCTCCCTCTTATAAAAGGGAATCAACTATTTGAGTTCAAGCACACATATCTAGCCACTATGTGTAACACCCCGTGGTTTTATAAAATTAAATTGAAGTTAATTAAACATTATTTTAGGTATATAATTATAAATGTCCATAAAACATAATTTTACAACTTCATTGTTTTGAATTTTGAAAAATAGTCATCTACAATTGTGATCAGTAAATTATTAAGAGTCTGTTGAATCCAAATTGTTTTTTGATGAATAGTAACATACCATTATGAATAGTAATATTAATAGTAATATTTCAGTAATGATTAATAAATTTTATTATTATTTAATTTTCTAAATGATTTAAGATATTGACATCCTAGTTAATTTTTCGATGTGATAAAAAACAGTTATCGAATTAGAAATATTAATTTCCAAATTAAGTATAATTTTAATAAAAAATTATATTATTAATATAAAGAAAATAATTTTCAAAAAATGTATTTCATTTTTTAATTCTACACGTTGAATAATGGTAATGTTAAACTTTTGGGATTTTTGTAAAATTATTTATTTTTTCGTGAATAGTAAAAATATAGTTTTGAGTTTGTGTCTGTTTAATGGAATGATTTTTGATGTAATAATTGTCACATACATGACTTATTTTAAAGTTAAATTTCATTTATTTTTCATTTATGATTTGTTTTTGGGGTTTGTCAAGCTTTTATGGTGGAATGGGTGAGTTTTCATGAATTGGGCCAAACCGTGAGCCCAATTCCAGATTTAAAAATAAATTTTGTTTCTTTTATAAATTTTTTAATTTTTAATATTTTTCACCCATTCAAGTTCCTAAATGGTCTACCCTGATATAGAAACACCACCATTGTAGTTTGGAGCCTTTAGAAAACCATAAACAAGTTGTATATGGGTTTTTATTTAAGGGATTGGGCCTGCCCGAAATCCCAATTCCAGTTTTAAAAATAAATTTTTTTTAATTAATAACTTATACAATATTAAGGATTTTTCGGTGATTCCAAGCCCCAAACACTCCCCTTGAACCCAGCCGCGCGTCCCATATCCTCCCACCCTCTTTGAAGCTTCATTTCATCGCGGTTTAGGTCGAAACTTATGAAGAACTCACATTTCGGCCAGATTAATAAAGGTAATTTGTTTCCTTCATAAATCCTTCAATTCTCACTCTTTTTTCCCCATTCAAATTCCTACATGGTCTCATAATCCTTGTTCGAAAATCCGTTGAATGGTTGGATGTTTTTAGATTCAGAATCTAGTGGATTTTGGGTCGTTTTATTCATGATTGTTTTGAGTAAGTGTTTCTCTCTTCAATTTTTCATTCTCCTTAGGGTTTCCTCCCTCTTTCATTATATTCTAAAATGTCCAGAAGTTAGGGTTCGATCCTAAGATCTGATTTGGTATCTTTTGGGTCAATTTTTGGTGGTCTAGGTATGGATTTATATTCCTTGTGGTGCGGCGGTGGTGCGCTTAAGGTTTCGCACCAAGTTTTGAGGATTTCGACTCAAAAGGTAGGTGATTCCATGTGTAGCGATTTTATGATGAGTTAGCATCCATGGATTATTAATTTAGCATGTTTATAATCTGTTTTATGTGTTGTGAAAACAGTTTTGATGGATTTGGTTGAACATTTAATTTTTAGTTGCATTATAGCTTGAAATTGGGTACTTTTCATGTGTGACTTTTGGGGTAATGTTTGGGTTTAGTTTATAACATATGAAAGTGATTTATTAGTCTTGAAAGGGGATTACAATTCGGGTTTGTTAATTCCTTATTGTCATGTTGGCCTTGAATGTAGGTTTTTTTAATGAGTTTAAGGAGTAAAAACATGTTGTACTTTTTGAAGGTGATTTATGAAAATGTGTGTTTTTCATGTGTATCTTTGTGGTATTATTTGATGTATTTTTATAACATTTGGGGGTGGTTTAATAATTGTTTTAGGGCTGAACAATTCTGTTTTGGATTGGTATTGGTATGATTTTGCTTTTAAATGAGGGTTTTGAAATGGGTTTAGTGTGCAAACAATGGTTATACCTCTTGGGTTTGTTTTATAAAAATTGCCAATGTTTTATTTGGTTACACAAAGTTGGGAAAGGGTGTATATGTACTGTTTGGGTGAGTGTGTTCACCTAATGTGGGTTTTTGAATGGTAAAGTGGTGATTTGAGATGTTGAACATTTTTATAATTTTTTTTATAAATTTTCGAAAAGTTTTACTAAATTGTGTCTTGTGTGCGAAACACGGGTGTGGGATATTTCATGTGAGTTTATTTATAAAATGAATTGTGAAGGTGAGAATGGTATTGTGTGACATGTGTGTGGGCTGTTATGTGAGTTGAATATCTTGTAATGATTTTATAAAATTGTTTAATGGATTTGTGGAAGTGTTAATGAAATTTGAAAAGTGTTGTAGACAATTTGGAGTGAGTTTGATTTCAAAATTCATTTGAATGAAAAGTGGAATTTTTGACTTGTGTGATGTACATGGGGATTTTTGGTTAATTTGTGAGGTGGAAGTGATATTTTCATGTGAAAACTATACTTCTTGGATTGCTGAACTTGTTTGAGCACAAAGGGAAAACCTGGGTATCTAGGTGGGTGGACGTGTACTAGTATGCTAGTGAATCTGTGAGGTTTGGCCTCAGTTTCACTTAGCAAGATTGACGCTTACAACTCTAACTAAACTATGATGATGATTATTGGGGACCACTAGGTTATGGGTATGTTCCCTACTAGTGGCTCGTGCACGAGAATGAATATTTGTGATGGTTACCTTCACCGAGATACGAGGTACCTGGGACCCACATCTAGCTAGTGCCTAGGGGTTATTTCCCATTGCTTGTGCTCACTGGATACTTTGTTATTACCGTCGGTATACGGTATGAGAGGCTGTAAAATTCAGTAGCTATGGTATTTATTTTAAATATTTTTATTCTTTAAATTATCCCACCTAAAAACTGTTTTTATTTAATGTTGCATCTTTTAGAAATTTTAACTAGCATCTCATGTCTTTGAAAACATGCATGCTTTTCGCCATTAAATGTTTATCACATGGAATCTATTAGTGGTGGTATCCTATTGGGATTTGTCTCACACCCTACTTACACCCTTGGGTGTAAGTAGACTTGGTTATTTTTGTTGTCGCAGGTTGGGTACAGTTTGTTTTGTTCCAGTGGTTCGGGTTTCTAGCAGGTCCTTGGTAGTGAAGTCTTGTGGAGATAGCATAAGGGTGGTGCCCCATGACAAAAGGGTTATTGGGCTGTCCTTATTTGTTTTTTTCCTTTGTAATGGTCTTTAAATGTAGTTTTAACTTATGTAATTCAGTTCTGAAATTTTGTAAAAGATGGTTTTAGTTGAAAAATCCAGATTTGTTTTATTGAGTTTTTTTGTTGTTTAATGTTTATAGAATCGGGTAAATCGTTCCCAATTATCATTTTATGATACCCGGGCACTTGTGCCAGCCCGTGGGGATCGGGAATGCCCTTCGGGCCTTGTCACGGGCTTGGTTTGGTGTCGATTTTGGCGGCGACCTGATTTGGTTCGTGACAAAATGGTATCCGAGGCAGGTTCGCTCCATTTGAGTCATGTTATTTTGGAAATAGTCAACATAGTCTAGAGTTATGATTGTTGGGACATGGAATTCTGGTTATGGGTAGTGTGCTTGATCACCACACCTCATTTCAGGATTCAAGTCGCCAGGGGAAGTTGGGATTTGTCTATGTCTTTGGGTTTTCTTGGTTTGATGATGATTAGGGGAAATGAAAAGAGAGTTGGGTTAATGGTCTCAATGAGCTCGCAGGGTCTGGCAAGCCATGTGGAGCCGGGGATATTCCCTAGAACACTCTCTGTGACAGTGAAGTGATTAGAATATGGCCGCCAACCATATGCCCAAGTCACCCACTGAAACTAGTTTCCTCTTGCATTGTCTGGTGTTCTTTAGTTTTGAAATCTTGGCATTTTGGTTTTAAGGTGACTTGGTTTTAAGAAGCGTAAAGTTTTTATGAAATGATTTTCAAATAAAGAGGTAATGGTTGGGTTTATGAAATGGCAGAACTGAATTTTCAGAATTGTTTTGAAATATAAAATGGTGTGCTCACACCTCTTTGAAAGCGGGAACTATATTGAAGTTGGTTTTGAAAAGTGTTTCCAATAGAGTTTTCTAAACAATCAGAGTGTTCTTTAATGGGATGAGATGTTTTGAAATTGATGTGAATATCTTGAAAGTGAGTTATTTTCTAAATGGTTGTGACTTTCTGAAATTTTTTAAGATGTGAGTTGGGATTTTGATCTCATGGTTAGCGGTTTTGAGGAAAAAGGATGTGTTGGTTGACCGTTTTGGTTTTGAAAAGTGGAACAAATTTTTGTTTTAACATTTGGTATTTTCGTGAGCAACCACATGCATGGGGTTATATGGGAAGATGGATGGTTGATGAAATGACTGGATGAGTGTCGAGATGGATACGAGGAGGGTGCCCAGTGTGGCACAGAAACATGCATGTGTAAGGCCCATGGGGTACCATTGGTGGATGTGCTAACCGCTGAACCATTTGTTTTTAAAGAACTGTTTTTAAAGAGAAACATGAAGACTTGATGAATTGTATGGAATGGTTTATATTATGTGTTTTTGGAAAATGTTGATGTTGTAGGATGTTTTGAGTCCAAGAACCCCTCCTGTTTGAACTGTGTTTTGGGTTTGGATTTTGGTCAGTAAGTTGTGTTATAGGGACAATTAGTGGTATCTTTTGAAAAATGTTTTGGGGCACCTTTATGATGGTTCCCTTCATGTGTTTGGATCTGGTTTGTGGTATATTTTGACCAATGAACCATCTTGGTTGGTTCCTTGGGTTCTCCCATTGGATAATGTATGCCCCCATTTAGGGTTAGTGCAGAACTGAAGTGCAACCCGTATTGTTTCTCCATTGGAAAATCCTCCAGTTGATCAATATAAGGAATATTTTATAGATCATTGTTGATTGAGTCTACAACCATTCATTTAGTTGATTTGTAGATCCTCTTGTAGTGGGATAGTTCTTGTGGAAGGTTGATAGAGGCCTTGGTTTCTTAAGTTTATTGATTAATCGATGGTGGAAGTGTTCTTTGGTTGTTAGTGTGGATGAGTGTCATGATGGTGTCTAAGAGGGCCTCTGGGTTCTTCATAGTTTCCTTGAAGCAAGAGTTATTATTAAACCACCAATTTTGAGATTTTGGTCCTGATAGGATATTGTGTCCACTTTTTGGACTTGTCTGTTGTTTAGGGACTTGGAATATGGTCATGTTCCATGTATTGTTTCTATCAATCACAAGGGTCATGTTTGGTGATGCATTGTGATGTTGTGTGCTCTTTTGACTATAAAGGTCAAGGTCACACTATCCTCTTAGGTTCTATGTTATGTTGGGAGTATGTATCCCTTGGGAAAAACATCAAATCCTCTACCTTAGAGGAAAATGTTTATACGTGTACTGCCCTTCTGTTGTTTCTCAGCCAAAGAAAAAAAGGTGTGATGTGTGTGCTTATTCTGATCCCTTGTTTCAGTGAAATGTCTGGTTTTGGTAAAGTGAGTTATGGAGTGTGTTATGTCTTTATGAACCCATCAGGGTATGTGGTGTAGTTGTTTGTGGCACCGAAAGAAGAAGTTCCACATAGGGGTTTCAACAGCCAAACTGCGTGGCCGAAGATGCTTCAATATTTTGAGCTCCAGCCATAGGTCCCGGAGAGAAGCTGGCGCGTAGTCAGGGGAAACCCCAGTGTCGTTTAAACCCTTGTACAAAGTCCTATCCTCAGTATGAAAGATAGGAAGAGTTTAAACCTATGGTGTCATCATATTTCTTCTGTTGTTCCCGTTCTGTGGAAATAGGTGGAGGGTTTTGTACCCATGTCATCACACAATGTTATTCCCTCCCCATTTGGTTTCCATTGAGTCTTTGAAGAATGGATGGAAATTTGGCTTGAAAAGTTGAGCACACGGTTTTCACATGGTTAGTTCTAACCATGAAAAAAAAACCATGTAGATAGAAGAATCTCCACTGTTGGTTCATGGTTTCCCAAACCGTGAAGACTCACCATGTGGTCGTCCCAACACTTTATATTTTGGGGTCTTTCTGTACCGGCCCATGCTGGTCGATTAAGATTGTTGGTTCTTATGGTGGGGAGCCTATTTTTTTCCCCCGTACCAATAACTTAGTCTTATCCAAGGTCAAGGATTGTTGGTAGGTAGTCTCATTCAGATCTATCATCTACCTAAATCTTCTTTGGGTAACCATTGATATTGGAGAGTTCCCAATGGTTTAGTTGTAGCAAGGTATGTGTAACCTTGTTTGAAGTTGTTGTTCGTTTGGGTGAATTGCTTGAGTCTTGTTCGGATAGCGTTCGAGGAGTTTCATTTTGGGATAATGTATGAATGTGATTGATCATTTCAGTAATGTGGTGTAAGTTTGGGTTGTGAGATTAATCATTCCTTAACCGATCACTGGAGGTGTTTTGACCCTTGGGGGCAAAGCTTGGCAAAGAATTACATCTTATTTTATCGGTTGGGCATGGTTTTGGTATCTGGCCTTGTGGTCACTTTCCGGGGACGGAAAGTTTTCATGGTGGGGAGAATTGTCACATACATGACTTATTTTAAAGTTAAATTTCATTTATTTTTCATTTATGATTTGTTTTTGGGGTTTGTCAAGCTTTTATGGTGGAATGGGTGAGTTTTCATGAATTGGGCCAAACCGTGAGCCCAATTCCAGATTTAAAAATAAATTTTGTTTCTTTTATAACTTTTTTAATTTTTAATATTTTTCACCCATTAAAGTTCCTAAATGGTCTACCCTGATATAGAAACACCACCATTGTAGTTTGGAGCCTTTAGAAAACCATAAACAGGTTGTATATGGGTTTTTATTTAAGGGATTGGGCCTGCCCGAAATCCCAATTCCAGTTTTAAAAATAAATTTTTTTTAATTAATAACTTATACAATATTAAGGATATTTCGGTGATTCCAAGCCCCAAACACTCCCCTGGAACCCAGACGCGCGTCCCATATCCTCCCACCCTCTTTGAAGCTTCATTTCATCGCGGTTTAGGTCGAAACTTATGAAGAACTCACATTTCGGGCAGATTAATAAAGGTAATTTGTTTCCTTCATAAATCCTTCAATTCTCACTCTTTTTTCCCCATTCAAATTCCTACATGGTCTCATAATCCTTGTTCGAAAATCCGTTGAATGGTTGGATGTTTTTAGATTCAGAATCTAGTGGATTTTGGGTCGTTTTATTCATGATTGTTTTGAGTAAGTGTTTCTCTCTTCAATTTTTCATTCTCCTTAGGGTTTCCTCCCTCTTTCATTATATTCTAAAATGTCCAGAAGTTAGGGTTCTATCCTAAGGTCTGATTTGGTATCTTTTGGGTCAATTTTTGGTGGTCTAGGTATGGATTTATATTCCTTGTGGTGCGGCGGTGGTGCGCTTAAGGTTTCGCACCAAGTTTTGAGGATTTCGACTCAAAAGGTAGGTGATTCCATGTGTAGCCATTTTATGATGAGTTAGCTTCCATGGATTATTAATTTAGCATGTTTATAATCTGTTTTATGTGTTGTGAAAACAGTTTTGATGGATTTGGTTGAACATTTAATTTTTAGTTGCATTATAGCTTGAAATTGGGTACTTTTCATGTGTGACTCTTGGGGTAATGTTTGGGTTTAGTTTATAACATATGAAAGTGATTTATTAGTCTTGAAAGGGGATTACAATTCTGGTTTGTTAATTCCTTATTGTCATGTTGGCCTTGAATGTAGGTTTTTTTAATGAGTTTAAGGAGTAAAAACATGTTGTACTTTTTGAAGGTGATTTATGAAAACGTGTGTTTTTCATGTGTATCTTTGTGGTATTATTTGATGTATTTTTATAACATTTGGGGGTGGTTTAATAATTGTTTTAGGGCTGAACAATTCTGTTTTGGATTGGTATTGGTATGATTTTGCTTTTAAATGAGGGTTTTGAAATGGGTTTAGTGTGCAAACAATGGTTATACCTCTTGGGTTTGTTTTATAAAAATTGCCAATGTTTTATTTGGTTACACAAAGTTGGGAAAGGGTGTATATGTACTGTTTGGGTGAGTGTGTTCACCTAATGTGGGCTTTTGAATGGTAAAGTGGTGATTTGAGATGTTGAACATTTTTATAATTTTTTTTATAAATTTTCGAAAAGTTTTACTAAATTGTGTCTTGTGTGCGAAACACGGGTGTGGGATATTTCATGTGAGTTTATTTATAAAATGAATTGTGAAGGTGAGAATGGTATTGTGTGACATGTGTGTGGGCTGTTATGTGAGTTGAATATCTTGTAATGATTTTATAAAATTGTTTAATGGATTTGTGGAAGTGTTAATGAAATTTGAAAAGTGTTGTAGGCAATTTGGAGTGAGTTTGATTTCAAAATTCATTTGAATGAAAAGTGGAATTTTTGACTTGTGTGATGTACATGGGGATTTTTGGTTAATTTGTGATGTGGAAGTGATATTTTCATGTGAAAACTATACTTCTTGGATTGCTGAACTTGTTTGAGCACAAAGGGAAAACCCGGGTATCTAGGTGGGTGGACGTGTACTAGTATGCTAGTGAATCTGTGAGGTTTGGCCTCAGTTTCACTTAGCAAGATTGACGCTTACAACTCTAACTAAACTATGATGATGATTATTGGGGACCACTAGGTTATGGGTATGTTCCCTACTAGTGGCTCGTGCACGAGAATGAATATTTGTGATGGTTACCTTCAACGAGATACGAGGTACCTGGGACCCACATCTAGCTAGTGCCTAGGGGTTATTTCCCATTGCTTGTGCTCACTGGATACTTTGTTATTACCGTCGGTATACGGTATGAGAGGCTGGAAAATTCAGTAGCTATGGTATTTATTTTAAATATTTTTATTCTTTAAATTATCCCACCTAAAAACTGTTTTTATTTAATGTTGCATCTTTTAGAAATTTTAACTAGCATCTCATGTCTTTGAAAACATGCATGCTTTTCGCCATTAAATGTTTATCACATGGAATCTATTAGTGGTGGTATCCTATTGGGATTTGTCTCACACCCTACTTACACCCTTGGGTGTAAGTAGACTTGGTTATTTTTGTTGTCGCAGGTTGGGTACAGTTTGTTTTGTTCCAGTGGTTCGGGTTTCTAGCAGGTCCTTGGTAGTGAAGTCTTGTGGAGATAGCATAAGGGTGGTGCCCCATGACAAAAGGGTTATTGGGCTGTCCTTATTTGTTTTTTTCCTTTGTAATGGTCTTTAAATGTAGTTTTAACTTATGTAATTCAGTTCTGAAATTTTGTAAAAGATGGTTTTAGTTGAAAAATCCAGATTTGTTTTATTGAGTTTTTTTGTTGTTTAATGTTTATAGAATCGGGTAAATCGTTCCCAATTATCATTTTATGATACCCGGGCACTTGTGCCAGCCCGTGGGGATCGGGAACGCCCTTCGGGCCTTGTCACGGGCTTGGTTTGGTGTCGATTTTGGCGGCGACCAGATTTGGTTCGTGACAATAATGATGTAATAATTCTGTTAGACTTGTTTTCAGTAAAATAAGTTATGAATTGTCTCTAGTGTATAATACCATTGGCACTACCTTGGTTTTATAAATACCTCTAATGATGTATCCTTATGAAATTAATAAAATATTCCCCCAATTTTCCTATAAATACGAACCCATTCCTTCATTAAATTCATTACAAATTACTCCTAAACATATATCAAGCCTCAATACCTTCATATTATTCCCCTATGATATCCTATATCCACCAAGGTCCCAACCATCAGGTTGTTGGAGTTACCCTACAAAGTAAGAGAATTCTCATCTTTTTTTCTATTCAAGTTCTTTTTTATGTTTTATAACATTAATATTTCTATATAATGTTATTATTTAATTTGTATTATATATCTACTATGTATTATAATTCATTTCTCTATGGTTTACCTCAATCCCCTCTATTTTTACTGTTTTCTAAAACCATGTTGCATAGTCGTTAGGCTGCCAAAATTTTGGAAAGGATTTCTCAACTATTGGTTTATTTTGAGTTCCTTTCTTTTATTGTACTTTACACATATCCTCTTATCCAATAAGTATGAATGATAAATAAATCTTGTATATTCAGGTTTTTTCTCATGTTCAGGTATATTTCTTCATCATTATTCATCTCCTCTCCCACTTATTCAATGAATTAATTCACCATCTGTGACGTATTGATTTACCGACATCATGGAAATTTTGATTTCAATTTCATTTACATTTTTCAAGTCTGGTAAATAAAATATTTTATGGTTGAAAAAAGTTATAATATATTTATTATATCTCGTATATGGTTCTTTAATCTTTTTGTATTCATGTTATGAATTTATGAAATAAATGATATGATTACGGTCGATGAATCAAAAAATTGACCAAAAAAAAAATCAATAATGTTTTAACTAATGAATCATACCCATGTATGAATTAAAATTGATAAATGGTATAATTTATGATCTTAAAAAAATATAAATACTACTCCATTTAAATTCTATAGTTTCAATTCAAATTGACAAGAACATCCATCATTAATCGATCATGGAAATCATGTAATGAACTCTTCCAAAACAATGGAAGGAAGAAAATACAAACAATTAATAGGGGAAATGATGTTATAAAATCATCATAAAAGATTTAATAAATATTAATATGTTTATTTAAGATAATAATAAAACTCTTTTAATAATTCTATAGGAGTTTTATACAAGTTTAAGTAAGACAAACCTAAGGTAAGGGAATTCATACCCCGATTTCCATAATTTGGGTTAACTATCTACTTTGTTTTTTGTGTTGTATTATAAATGTAGGTATGATTAATTATGTTTATATTATGTTTATTGATATTTATTTACATTTTATATGAATATTCCATCCACTCACTCTCACAAGAATTATATTATATTTATAAAGGGATTTTCATTTTTAACTCTTTTTTAAAAATATATTTTACAAAATTCCAAATCTAATTTTATGCAAGTATTCATGTTGTGTGATTTTGTTATGGTTAGGGGAATTTTTTATGATTAAGGGAGGGAAATATATCTCGCTCTAAGGAATTGTGTATGTGTATTTGTGAGGTCGGGTGTGCGGTTACTCCAGGTGTAACTGCGATGGTTACACAAATAGTAAGGTATCCATGAGGGTTATAAAATATAAGGCAGTCGTGAGGGTCACAATATTATGTATGTAATGCCCCAATATACCTTCATGGATCTATTTATATTATTATATTTAGTGTAGATCTTTTTTAAATCTCATTCTTCACAATGTATGATTATATGGGTGACAATTATTACTTTTAAACTTACTTCACACATTACAAGTATTCCTGGACTAATGAGTTATTTCCTTGTTTGTATATACCTTACTGATATTTATTGTTCACATCCAATGAATTTAAATTATTTCAACTATTTTATGTATATTTAATAAAAATTAGCTATCCATGTTACATTTTTGAAGAAATTTCAATGAAATCATGTTTTGTTTGGAAAATTTTAAATATTTCAAGAAATGCATACTATTTTTATGGTATTGACTATGTAATGATGTGTAATGTTATGAATGTATTATGTCCCAATTATATAATGATCAAAACATGAAATGATCCTCAATGGGAAAAATTTTATATCTTGACAAATTCAATAATATTTAAATTAAATAGGTCATGTCCATATAGTTGGTTTTAGAGGATGTATTAGATTACATTATGTGTTTGGAAGATGTTAATATATTACCATAAATACTTTTTTTAACTCCATGGTCAATTTGAAATGATATAGAATTTAAAGATAATTACCTTTATTCTACTAAGCTATTTTTGTTCAAATTGTTTTCTGATGGAGAAACAGGGTTACTGGAGAGGAGATACACTAAGGGACAAACATCCTTCTAGATCAACAACCTGAAATGGTGGGGATTGGAACTGAGCAGTTTGTGAGCGTAATGGATTATCGAACATATGTAATAAATGGTGGAAGAATCCCTGCAATAGAGAAACTACAGTAAGAACAATGGATCATGACAATAGTGGATCATTTTATGAGACAACACCCTCCAAATTTTAAAGGATCTTCTGACCTAATAGCGAAAAATGGACAGATTAATTCCCATTAAAATATATTTGATGGTTTGTGATGTACAAATAATCTAAATGTAAGACTTTCAATATATCTTTTTGAAGGTTAATTTGATCAGTGTTGATCAATGGTAATGAATATCTGGGATAGAGGGGTAATATGTGCCTTATAGTGGTATGAATTCAATAGTATTTTCCATGAAATACATTTTCCTAAAGGTGGTGCAACATATGATAGAGAATAAATTCCATGAATTAAAGGAATGGAATGAATATTATGTGTTTGTGTATGAATAGAACTTCACCGGACGAGCGAGGTATGCTGCAAATATTCTTCTGGATCATGAAAAATAATCAACCTCTTTTACTATTGATTGAATCCAATGTATCGAAGGTTGGTCGTCCCCCGTGAATTTAAAAGTAATGAGATAATTCTTTGATGTGTTGAGAGGGTAGAGGTGATGTTTTCTGAAGATCATCATCATTTTAAAAACATGTAGAAGAATTTGTACTAATGGCAAGTGATGGGTATGAATCAACCAAAAAAATCTAATAGTAAAAAAATCATGTTTCTTGTTTGTAAAAAGTGTGGAAAGAAACACCGTGGGAAATTTCTTACTAAAAATGGGAAGTGTTTTAGAGGTGGTGTATTTGGACATATGGACTTTGATTTAAATGGAAATGATCCTATGAATAATCTAGATAACCAATAGTTAAGTGTTTTAAATGTGGTGAGATGGGTCATTATGTAAGTGCCTTCCCAAAGAGAGATCTGAATGATGCAAACAAGTCGGTCTATAAGTAGAAAGGTGTAGTATGATCCTTTGAGACTATGTCTGCAGATGTTGGTCCATCTAACAATGTAGTGAAAGGTACTCTGTTTGTTTACTCATATTTTTCTAATGTTTTTTTGATATAGGTTCTACACATTCTTTCATCTATGAGACATTTTCTGGTGAATTAGAAATGAAACTTCAACAAATTATACTAGAAATTTTTTTTAAAACACTAGGGGAAATATTATTGCAAATAGAAATTGTAAGAATAATTATATTATGGTATATAGAAAGTATTGACCCGGAATCCTTATTGTTTTAAACTTATTCAAGTTTTATTTAATTCTAGGAATGGATTGGATTTCTATTTATCATTATATGATTGACTGTAGAGTTAAAGTATTTGTTTTTCAAAAAGAGTTTTAGTTTTTATACAAGAACAAACCCATACATTTGATTATATATTATGAAGCTGAGAACCTATTTAAATAAGGAATGAAAGTTATCTTCTACAAATTCTTGGGAAAAGGGGAACTATTCAGATCAATGATGTCCTAGTGGTAAAGGAAAATCATATTGTTTTTCTGAATATATACCTCAAGTCATTCTTGATCGGGAAGTCAAATTCACAATTGACATATTTCCTAATGCTAAGAGTATTTCAAAACCCCCATATCGTATTGATCTAATAGAGATTCTTGAATATATAAATTAGTTATAGTATTTTTTTTGTTAAAAGTTTCATTCATCCTACAACATCACCATGGGGAGCTCCTATTTTGTTTGTTAAAAAGGATGACGGTTCCTTGAGACATTGCACTGATTATTGAGATTTGAATGACATCACTGTTAAAAACAAGTATCATTTGCGTCACACAAATGACTTTTTTGATCAACTCCTAGGAGATCAGTATTTTTCCATGATTGACATGAGATCAAGATACCATCTGCTGATGGTGATGGAGGATGATATACCGAAAATAGCCTTTTGTACTACATATGGGCATTATGAAATTGTTGTTATTCCATTTGTTTTAATTAATTCACCTGTTGTATTCATGGAGATTATGAATGGAATTTTTAATGAGTTCTTGGATAAGTTTGTGGTTATGTTTATTGATGACATTCTGGTATTTTCTAAGTGTAAAGAAGAGCATAATCCAAGGGTAGTTTTATAAACAATAATGGATTGAACATTATGGAAAATTTAGAAACTATGATTTTTTGTAAAAATAATTTTGTTTTCCTGGGATAATTGTAAATAAGCACGAAATAACAGTTGATCGTGAAAAAATATGAGTGGTTGATGAATTGCCAATACCAAAAAAATGTTATAGAGAATCATATTTTTATTGGATTAGAAAGTTATTTTTGAATGTTTATTAAATACTTTGCATGTTTATCTAGACCAATAAACATGATAAAGTAAAAGATGATTAAATTTGTTTGGATAGAATAATGCGATGATTGATTTCAGGAATTGGAGAAGATATTGGTGAATGCTCCATTTTTTTCTTTTCCTTCTAGAAAAGCTGTGTTTTTCATATACAATGATGGTTCTTTAAAGGGACTTTGTTGTGTTTTGATGCAGAATGATCAGTTAATTGGTTATGATTCAAGAAAATAACACCCCGTCAGTTAAATTTTTTCCACATGAGTTGAATTATCCTACACATGATTTTGAATTAGAAGTTGTGGTTTTTGATTTGAAAATATGGAGGCATCATTTATACAGATCCAAATGTAAAATATATACTAACTATAAAAGTCTAAATTATATATTAACTCGTATATAATTAAACATGATCAGGATAAGATGACTTGAACTAACAAATTATTATTTTTCATGATAAATTACCATCCAGGAAAATCAAACAAAGTGGAAGATTTATTTTGTCAAAAACATCATGTATCATTAACTATAGTACATTTGGAATATGATCCATAGATTAATTATTTGAATAATTTTGGCTTAAAATAGTTTATTGAAGGGATGAATTTTTTGGATTTAGGTTTCTGTGTAGTCATCATTATTAGACAAAATAATGACAACACAGAAGGAATGTTGTGAGCCACATAAAAATGTTGAATTGGTTAAAATGGAAAAGCTTCCAAAATTTATCCTTGATCTAGCCTCCAAATAAATTTTTTTCATAATATCTCTTTAGCGTAATAGTGGGAATCGACACATTATCTAAATCATTACACATTTCAGCGGTAATCAAATTCAAAATTTAAAAACAATAGAAAATTATTATAGTCATGGGGAACACATCCCATAGATCCTGCGAGCTAACCAAGAAAGACTACATCAAAGTAAGACATGTTGAGTCAAGTGTGCCACCCACGTCATCACTACCATACACACATAAAAATCCTCATCATCAAGTCCCTGTCATCTCCACTTCTCTGGAGAGGACCCACTGGTCATCGTCAGCATAAGAAATAAATTGAACCCTCATAGTTCTCCATTTTCAATTAATCCTAGATGTATTAAGATGTAAAAAGGCCTTTGGGAGTATTAATAATGCAATATATTGAAAAGGGATATTGTAGAGTTTACTGTGAAATGTTTGAATTTTATGTAGGTCAAAGAAGAGCGGTAGTTACTGATGGGAATGCTTTAGCCATTGTTGGTTCTAGAGTGGAAATGGGAGAATATATCAATGGACTTCTTAGAGGGACTACCAGAGACTTATCAATGTGACAATGCGATCTGGGATAATATTGATTGACAAAGAATATATGCAAATTTTATTTCTATTGGAGATAAAATTTATTTGGACAAACATTCTCGACTGTACCTAAATGATATTTTCATGTAACATGGAGGAACTCCTTACATTGTATCTGATATGGATCACAGGTTCACTTATCTCTTTTACAGGGTCCTTCATAATTCATTGAGAACATAATTAAATTTCTGTAGTGATTTTCATCCTCAATTAGATGGGCTGTTAGAATGAATGATTCAGACTTTGGAGGATATTCTTCGAGCATATTAAATCAAATACCAGTGATGCTGGGATTAGTAAATTTCTTTGGATGAGTTTTCTTATAATAAAATTTTTCATTCTGATGTTTAGATGGAACCATTTAAGGCATTGTATGGGAAGCATTGTCAGACTGCGGAATTTTGGGATGAAGTTAGTGCACAAATGTTTATGTGACCGTAATTAGTAGAAGAAGTGGATGATAAAGTTAGGATGATCTGGTAGCACATGAGAACAACTCAGAGCATAAAGAATAATTATGCAAATAATTGAAGGAATGACTTATCATTCGATGTAGGTGGCCATGTTTTCCTTAAAATCTATCTTTGGAAAAGAGTATTTTTAAAATGGAAACATGTAGATCAGGTGAAAACCTATTACGTAAGATAATGTTGTGGGAATCAAACCCACAACCAAAGTTAGATTGGGATTTACCACCTACCACTATACTATGTGATGTCCCCGGTTATTATGACATTTCTTTTTTATTTAAAAGATTTTATGGGTCAAGAATAAGTTTATTTTAGATTCTTATTATTTATCAAATAGATAACCTTATTATACAAAAAATGATATTGTGGTAATGTGGTAGAGGAAATTTTTTAAGACATTAATTCTATTCGGAACAATATAAACCTATGGAAAATAGAATACTATGGGATTTAATTTAAGGAATAATGGTGGAATTTAATATTGGATGAATCTATGTTTTTATTGTGGACTTAAAAATATTTAGGTATGTTAAGAAATGATTAACATATCTTTGAGAATATGTGATAAAGATAATTACTTTTATGTATGATACTTTAAGAGTAGTCAATTTTATTTATAGATAAATGTAAAGATTTAATGCAGAATACTATGTGATCATATTCATATGAGATTTGGGTTTCAATAATAGTTTGGATAATACTAATTAATTTTATAAACATTTGAGTATCAAATGATCTTTGTTGAAATTTGGGTATTTTTTTTAGTTTTGGAGATTAAGAATACTATTTATTTTTACAAAGGATTATCATTTTTCGGGAATATATCATATTCTACTAAAAATTCTGGTTTTGGATAATGTATAAAGATGAGGGGGATATATATTTCATCATTAGTGGATTATGTGATTCTCTATAATATGATTCTAACACTTCATGTGTTACGAGATCATCTTGAATAATCATTGTTTAGAGAAAAGATGAGTTTTTGGTAGAAATTTATCAAAGGACGAAACTCTACATTAAAAGTAATTATATTTCCTTATGTTCATTGTTAAAATCATAAATAAATTATGAACCATTATTAAAAGGAACGTCAATTTTTTTTTCTATTTACTCTTCCTCCTCGGTAATCAAATACTGTTTAAACCATCACAAGTTTACAGTTTTCTGGTAATGAACATTCTCTTGATCAGGTTTTCTATCACTCTCCATCAGAACATGATGGATTTTTTTCTCTTCTATATTCATGTTTTCTGACATGGAATCCTAATATGTGTTATCTCGGTTCACCTTTTCACTTCATTTCCATTATTTAAAAGTGGATGTTTTATTTACTTTTTCTCCGATATACGATTTCCATAAAATTAATGAGCCCAATTTAAAAATGTGAGGAAATAATTTCTTAAATGGGGAAGGATGTAACATCCTAGGTAATTATAGAATAATAAATTTTCATATCTATTAATATGTATGAATAAGACACTATGTTTACATTAAATTTTGGTCTTTGTTTGATAGTTTACTCAACATGAAACAACAGGTTTCTTGGAAAACTTACGTTGTAGACAACATTAAGTTATATACAAAAATAACATAATACTATTATTATTTTAAATGTAAGTTAACACCTATCCATTATATTGTATGTAATGAATAATATCAATTATATTTTGAAATATGGTTTTCCCAAGCATAAATAATGATTCATTGGTTAAAAAAATTATTTGAAATAGAAATAAAAACAAATTGAATATAAATGATCTGTTTTTATGAAAACCTATTTAAAAGTGAATAATTGTGTTTTCATGTAACTATTTATGTATTTTTATTTAATGAAAAATATATAATATATATTCAATGTAATTATTCAAATTCATATTATATGATTTCAATATATTATATATGAACAAATATAATTTTTCAGATAAAATATTTTTTTTCTAAAAATAATGTTTTACCTTATTTTTATAGAGAAACATTCATAAATCTAGTTTTATAAATTTTATATTTTATACATGATAAAAAAATATTATTTTATATATGTGGGACAAAAAAAATTACATTTGATGAAATTTTGGTATTTGTCTAATAAATATCATTTTTTAACGAGTAGTGAAAAATATAGAATTTTAAGTCAAAACAGTCTTTTCATATAATTTATTTATATAGTTAGATTATTATATCAATTTTTTTTAAAATTTAATTGGATTATGTTTTTATAATTTTATCCAATTTTGGTAATTATATGTAATTTTTCTTTGAAATTGGACATAAACACTTGTCAATGTTTTGATAGTTAATATGTCTTAAAAACCCACTTCTGGTTATGATAATGAGAATTAATTTTAAGTTTATTATTGAAAATATTGTGTGTTGAATTTTAAAAAATGGATACCATATTTATAATCCGGGTGTCTTAATTGATTATATATGAGCCTTTTATTTTTATACATTATGAATAGTAACTTTAGTAATTATTTTATTTAACATGGTTAAAGGGTAAATCTTGTAAAATATGGTAATTAATAATATTATAATAATATTTAATTACCCTATCACGCGTCATAATAGTGTATTATGAGATAAGTTTAACCATGGTCATCCTTTGGTCAATTTGAGAATCCCCTAGGGCAACTTGGATGTAAAAATGACATTTTATAAGAAATAATTTAATGCAAATAATAGTTTCACAAAAACATGTTTCTTTTAGTAAAACAATTTTTCAATTAGATTATATAAGTGATTCTGTAAAATATAAATATTCACTAGAGATATAATAATATTTCATGCATTTTTATAAATTTTTTATAATTTTTTGACTACATATAAATAAATTTATTTCTGATAGAAGATGATGTAGTGATAATCTATTAATGAGATGTTTAAATAAATGACATTATAAATATTTAAATATATTTACTTTTACTCTTTTTATACCATTATAGAATTTTATTCGTTATTATTAATTGTTTTAGTTGATTCAATGAAGGGTTTTTTGGATATAATCAAGTTGTTATGTATTTTTCAAAAGTTGTGATTTGAATAGTTTAACAATAGACATCAATGTTTTTTTAAAACAAATAATATTTTATTAAATTATATAATAGATCTAAAAATATAATATTTGAACAAATGAAATAGATAATTTTGAAAATTTCATTAATGAATAACTTCATGTTTTATTGGAATTTTATAGCAACTAAATTAAATTTATAATATGAATATAAAAAAATACATGGTATGAGTGAAATAAGTAAACTAAGGGTAAAGCTAAAAGATATGGTTAAATTTGTGATCTAGACATGTCTAAAACAATTCGTTGAGAGGTTATCAACCCAAAAAAATTCTTATATTTAAAATAATTTACTTTGGTTCAATTTTAAATAGAAAATAGAATTAAATTCAAATATTATTTCAATACCTTCCTAAGGTTTCCCTCGTCCCACTTATACAATGGAAAGACCATTACAAGCTTAATCCCGCCAATAAAGCCACCTGGATTGTAAAACATCTACCAAAATAAGAGCCTAAAATCCCTCAACTCCTCTTACAAGCCATACCTTAGGAATATTCGAATTCTAGAAATCATTTTCTTCTAAAATCAAAGGAATTTAAACGTTTTAAGAGGTAATGTATTCTCTAATGATCATTTCTGTTATTTTATATATCTACTCCCTATTCTATTCTTATTATTTTATTACATAAAAAATATCATAAAAATACTCGTATGTGGTTATGTGATGTATTCAAACTACACTGACAGACACCTCCTTCTTATGGATACGAATATACTATTTCGGTTTACGATGAACAATTGCCTCATGAAATGAAGATTGTTCAATTGTCCCCTATCACCTCTCTTAATGGCCATTATGATGGAAATGTAGTTATATGTTATATATATTATATATTTATTCTCCTTATGATAATTTTATTTATATTTAAATTCATACCTTTATAATTATCATGATTTGTAAATACGATAATTTTATTTGGGGAAATGCAGACTACTACCCCGTCAAAGTGATATGATTCATTAACGTCATACATGAAATGTATAAAATATGGAATTAATGAATTATGTAAAATATATACAACATTATATTTTATTTTATTTATCTTAGACATATGTATCATTTAGTATTCAATTCTATAAATATGAAAATGAAATGAAAGTAATGTTCATGTGTACATACAGCTTAATATCTCCTTGAATGGTGAATTTCATTTATTATCTCCAAATGTTATATACTATTATAAATAAATATATAAAGTATATATATGGTATTTATATCATGAATACAATTCTCTAGATAATGGAATTTGGACCACATGGACAATTTGTAATTATAACAAGTTCATTTTTTACTCAAATACTGAATATTGACAAAACGACCGATATTAACTCAAAAAAATATGAAATTTTTATAATGTGGTAAAAAGTGATATAAATGGAATAATAAACATAATTATGATTCTTAATAATGTTGAAATTAAATTATTTTTATTATTCAGGATGAATAAGGAACATATATGACGAATCAGTGATGATATACCCTTTTCTCACCCATCAACTCATTTTATGAAAATTTATGTGACGTTGTTAGGCTGTCAAATTTTTATAATGGAATGTATAAAAACAATTTCTTCTAATTGAGTTTTATGCATACTTCATTGAATATATTATGCCTTCATTATTCGTGGAATCACTTTTCATTTATTTCTGTTGTAAGTTCATCTTCCCTTTGTGTGGATATACTTGTTTTACACATAATCTCCACATTTATAAATTCTTACATCATTTATATGATCATTTTATGGGGAATTATAACTCAATTTACCTTCATTGATTGAAATATCCATGTCCTTAGTTTTTTCTTAAAATACGTGTAAATTACATTTTATTATTTTACGCTGAATACCGACTTATATTGGGTGTATTTATATTGTCACACATAATTCTATCATTAATTTATCTATAATCTAATGATACGATCTTTGTAATAGACATCGTCTCAATCTCCTTTCATTGATGAATGTTTTGATAATATATACTCCCTTCTATTAAAATATTTATAATAAACCCCTTTTACTTTTACATTCATTCAAATATAAATTTTTTTATGATTCATTTTCTAAATGTAAAAAGTAATTTTTTGACATATGCGGCGAGAAAAAGCTCTCTGCCATTGTAACAGATATTTGATATTTTGATTTCTCTATCAGACATACTTTTTACAAAGTAAAACAAATACCTTATTCCCTTATGGGTGTTTTTTTATTGAAAATGAGTTTTGAAATGGATTGATTATTTCCTTGACTTGAAATGATTTCCTGTGATTGAAAATGAAATATTATTAATGAAATTATAGTGTTTGAAATATTTTATTTTTTGTGATTATATAATGGAATTTGGACATTTGACGGGTGGTTATGTGATAAACCAATGGTAGTTGGTTACATGATAAACCAAATTACATGTGGTTTTGTGATAAACCAAGGATGTGTGGTTATGTTATGACCTCCAATGCATTGGGTATGGAAGTCGTCGGTATGGATATTCCATTTAGTGATTTGTATGGAAGTCGACTATAATGTTATTAAATTTATGTATGACTATTTCCCAAGTTAAATTTATATTAAATATGATTCTTTGTATGAGCTTTATGGTAATATTTTTGTTAAGAAAAGGATATGTAACAAGCTCAATTTTATTTTTTCATATTTACAACTTCTTAAAGGTAAAAATTATTACATTTTGATAAAGTCATCATTGTTTTCATGTTATTGAAGGAGTAAGAATTTTATTTCATTATGTTTCCCTTACTGAGATTTTTATTCGTATCCCATGTTTTGAATTTATTTTCACATGTAATAAAGATTAATAGAGTCAAGGATGGGATCTATGAAATTTTATGCTATTAAAACATTAAAACGATGTCATGTTTTGTTATAATGAGTATTTAATATATGAAAAAAATAGATAGTGAGTAGAAGTGTATAACTGTAATATTCCAGCTGTTATGTAAAATTTTGGCCAAATTCTCTAAAACTCTAATCTTGAAAAGATCCTCTTTATTGAATTCTTGAATTAACTATAGATTAAGTAATGTTTAAGTGATGTGCCTTATACATATTGGTATTTTTTTATATAGAGGAAAGTGTTCATAATTTTCCCATTTATATCTTATGTATATAAACTATCATGTTGGAAAATTACATTCGGAAGTATAATGGGAATAAGACATAGTTTAATTAGAAATCCCATGAACTTATTACCATAATCTGTGTAAGGAACTGAAAATTGTTTTAAAATGAATATATTTGTGAATGTTGTTAGAGAATCACATGTAACAATTTTTGTTTCAAAAACAATGTTTTACACCATTTATTCTAGATGGAACAAACACATTATTGGATTTTTTTCATAGTTCTACTCATGTTAATGGGCATATCCTACTAATTGTATAAACAGATAAAGATTTTTTTTCTAGTATATTGTGTGGTATATTTTTATTTCCAAACAATACCAATGGCATAGAAATTATTATTAAATAATGAAACTAATAAATACTAGTGATCCTATAGAATTATGTTCTTTTTTAAAGGAAAAAATCATTAATAGGATGTGAATTTGTTTCCAAATAAAGGAAACCAAAAAAGAAAAATAAATCCCTAATTCACCCTACACAACATTAAGATACCTCTATTATACCTATAAACTTATATAGTTTATACATATGTGCGTATAACTTTTACTAAATATTCTAGATGTGGATAATCCCAATATATATCTTCTTCAAATAACTTTATTAGACCTAGATGTATCTTATTAAACAGGTCGAATTATATTTTTATAGTGATATTTAATTATTGAAATACATGTGTAGTGATTTAGAACAATAAAAAGATAAATAAATAACATTAATACTATGGATAAAATTATTATATACATGATTCTATATATTACCTAAATGATTTTTGGAACTATCCGAAATGACACCCATGTATGAAGAATAATGGAATAGCGGTTAAAAAAGGAGAAATCGAACTTTATTAAAAATGTTGAAAATGATAAAGAGTCAAAGAAGTCACCCATTATCCTTTTTGTATATTTTTTGAAATATGAATATAATTTGATAATATGATTTCAAAATAAATTACCATGTATAATCTTATATAAATTATGGTATGAGAGGAAAATTGTTATGTCACATTTTTTTGGTTATATGAAGTGTGTTTAAGTCCACATCATTATGAAAATTATTTCGAACCAATAAGTGTGTCATTATAGGCTATACAATTGAGATGAATGTATATTATATATATTATCCATAAAATGAAATAAAATAATGTCATTCAATGATGTCATAAATGAGCACATATTCACATGTTATAATAGGTGAGATGGCATTATATATCAAATACCTCAAATATGAGGGAGGGGTTGAATTATAATATGACTATTTTTATAATTTATTTTAAAGTAAAATAAATCCGTGTATCGTTATATAGTATGATTCAATCAAAAATTAAATTACTCATACTCACAGAGTCATAATGAAAATGAATGTTTAGGTAACACATATATTTTATGAAGTTTCAGATCCATTTATGAATCGTAATCCTTATCATGTCTAGTTATTCAATCAACCAAATATTATTATAACAATTTACCCAAGTGAAATCCTCTAATAAGAATTAATATTAAATCCCAACACAAATGTTATGATTCATATAAAAAATAATATATTCATAATATAGTATAAATGATTATTTTACAATGAATTAGATCACCAAAGAACTAGGTTACTTCAACCACAAAAAAAATTCTCAAACTCATTTGTCTCATGAAACATGTTTCATTATATATTTTTCTCTGAATAACCAACCTTTCTATCAAAATTATTTCTTTATTTTTGTTTATCAGAATATCAATCCATTGTTGGAGTCAATAATGTTTACCCTTTTTTGTTTTCATGCAAGAAACAAACCACATGACTTCTATTTTGCCTATTATTTTACATTGAGATATCACAATCCATGGAAATTATATCATATTTAATGTCCCAAAACTGTTTTTTGGAATTTGAAAAATATAAAATTTATTTCATTGATAAAATAAATTTCATTGAGAATTTAAATAACCATTTAATTAACGTAATGATATGTTAAAATATTATTTAAAAATTCTAGAAACAAAACACTAAAATTAATTCATATGACTGCAGATGAAATTAAAATATTTCATAAATCATCATAATTAGTTCTTCCACTAAAATTTGAATAATAAAAACATAGGGAATACAAATTCATATTGTAAATCATATAGTAATCAACAACATTATTGTCAATTAAAACCAGATAAATAAAATGTTTTACTACATGGGATGGAAATTAGAAATATAATTAATATATAATTAAATTATTCCTATAAATCATTTACATGGTTTATTTAGATACACTACAAAAAAGAAATTTGTAAATTGAAAAAATTGATATATCGATCATTAATCAATGTGACAGATTCGGTTATGTGGTTGAATAGGATATGTCATTTTACTTTATAGGTGAAATGACTATGTGAATGAACTATATTAATTTACATTAATAATATTTTCTATTTGGATTCATGGTCCTTTAAAGAATCACACAAAACTGATTCAAATTTCCTCTTAACAATCTCCCAAACATAGTATTATATCACAATAGTCTCTTAAATCTCCTCAAATGGAATTATAGAAAATCTATTAGGAAGACAATAAATTTCCATACTTAAAAAATACTAAATTAATGATGAAACAAAACCTTTTCATAACTTCAAAGGAAATAGAATTAGTGAAGACCACTATTTTGAATCCACTTTTTCACTGACTTTACCATCATCAAGGATAACTATTTGGGAAGCACTATTTATCTAAAAATTTGGGTTCCTTCTTTCCCCATTTAATTCAATATGAGTTACATTTTTTTCATTTATCTCCATTGAAAATATATACTTTACATAATCATCTTTTTAGAACACCCCTACAAATTACAACCAGCATTCATCATGGATTTCTGTATACCATTGGATATAAAATATGGTGGACTATATGGAATAAAAAATAATAGAAATTCAATTTTTAATGGAGGGATGAACATCAAATCGTTTTCTTAATTTCAAAATCCAATCATTTGGCATAACTATTATATATATTTCTATTAGATTCTCCAATGACTGACTATTAAAGTGAATGATTTTACATGATGCCTACATAACATTGATGAAATGGTAATAAATGTTAATATGGTACTATCAATATTTTTGATAATGTTTTTTGACTAAATGATTGATATTTTATTTGTAGAAAAAATATTCAATAGTCTATAAGAATCAACCAATAGATCATCTAGTTGAACCTACATCAGTAAGACCTATATGACTAAATGTGTATCTTCTAAATAGTCTTATTTATTTATAATAAAGATCACATAGTTATTATTTTTATAGAACTAATTGAAATAATTATCACTAATGAAGAAAACTCCACTGAATCTAATTTAGCAGTCTGTATAGTATCATTCCCAATTGATGTATGGATCCCTTTATTTAAATATCATAGAATTTATTTAAATCCATTGATGTATGGATCCCTTTATTTAATTTTATACCATGTACATTGAGTCACCACATAATAAATATCAGTCCCTAGTTGTATGAAATATAAAATACTACAAATCATGATTTCTAATTTCTTTATAACAAAAATGATTACAAATTATGATTTTATTAAAAAAATTCATACTAATTTACTTTTATAATACTCTTTAGAATCATAAATTACATGATTTCTCAAAAATTATATAACAAACTTATCTTTTAATGAAAAACATACCTATTATTTTTAATAATATGTTCTCCAAAATTTAGTTTAGTTATCCATGTAAAGATATATAAAAAATTTACTACATATATTTTGGGAAATCCACAAAGAATATATTTTTATATCTAAAAAAATTATATCATCCACATATTTAATAATAAAAATTTTGTTTATATTATCAAATTATATTTCAAAATTTTATCATTATTCCCCATAATATCCATTTTTTCTTATATATTTATCATGTTTAGAATACCAAGGCCATGGGTCCTATATTAAGTCAAATAAATATTTTATCAAACTAACACCATTTTTCAATATTTTTATTGATGGAAACAATATGAATGTCCAATAATAACATATTCTTTAATATCACCCTATGGAAATGTTGACATTATGTCTATTTGATAAAAATTTAAATGCTTATTAGATAACAACTTTAGATACATTAATATTATCTATAGTCTAAAAACAAGAGAACAAATATCTTAATTATCAATCCATCCTTTTACTATTATATTTTGAAAGTAATTTTGTCCTTATTAGGGTAACTCTACAATTCTCATTCATTTTGTTTCTAAAAACCCAGTTTATATCAATAAAATATCTAATTTATGTCACTGTTTAGGATCCCTTTTATATTATTTCTCAATTTTAATAATTTATTCATTCATTGATTCCATCAATTCTTTATTTTTTGTAGCCTTAATCATGGTAATTAGATTGACCTATTGTTAAAGAGTTGTTTTTTTCAAAGGAATGTCTCGTTATTTTTTGAAAGTATAATTTATATTTGAACTTACTTTCATGATTTAAATATGATTCATAATCCTTTGAAAACTATTTCATTAACTAGTTTCTTTTTTTCCACTATCAAGTTATCCTTTTGATATATAATCAATTTTGTTTTTTCTTGTTTTCAGAAGACTTCCACTTATTTCTTATTAGATGTAATCACAATTTTATATAGGATAATCAAAATCATCAATAATATAATTCATTTTTTCCATAAATATTATAAATCATTTCATTTTAACTGTAAAATCCATTTTGAAATCATCAATTCCATCCTTTTATTGAAACATTTTTATCCAACTTGAAATTAATTTAATATATAATGAACATCAAATTAATATTAAATATTTCAGTTTGTGAATCATAATATACCTATGTTCTTATAGTGTAGTATATTTATTTATTCTCAATAGAAAACTATTTTTAATTCTAAATTCAATACAAATATATCCTCTCTAGATATATTTCGATGTTTCATTTTCTAACATAATTATTGTACCCATATCAACAATCCTTATATTCTTCATAAATGAATTACCATTCAATTTTAGTGTATAATTTTTTTTCTATATATTACATAGTCTATTCATCTACATTATGTTTCAAATGAGTCACTTCTATATATATTCTCATTATCAGATATCAATTTTCTTATACCAAAAAAATGACATTTTTCAACTATTCTTTTACACTAATTAACTATCCAAGTATCTACTTACATGTGCGTAATGAAAATATAATTCATCACCTAAGATAATTAATATTTTAAAATATTGGAATAATGATAATGAGGGTAGGATTATATCACATGGTGCCTCATAGTGATGAAAGACCATTTTAACTCTCATCAACTAAATTTTTGAATTTTTTATGTAATGTAGTTAGGCTATAGAATTATCGTAAGGGAACTTCTTGACCAATTTTCTATTTAATGGATTAATCTTATACTTCTTGATTATATAATGACATGATTATTTGGGAAATAAATTTTGATATAATATCATGTATATATAATTTGTTAATGTTTATTTAAATTGAATACACATAACAGTTCTATTTATTTTACAAAATGATCTCTGTAAGGGAACCTTTCACCCTTTTATATTTGTTAAATGCATCTTTTATGTAATGTATTTTAATTTCTGTTTTCATATTATAGGATATGTTTTTATATATTATTATTTTTGAAAATTTTATTTCCAATTAATGAGAGACCCATTTCTATTCCATCAAAATATTTTCTGAATTTTATAGTGACCATGTTAGGATACCAACTTTTCATAAGGGAGAATGTTTTACTCTCCATTCATTGAGATAAATCATGATATTGTACACCTTTATTATCCTATAAGTTGTATATAAATCCCTTTTAAGTTTTTATATCATGAATTTCTAAATTATAATCATATTTAATGTTTTTCTCATTTTTATTCATTAATTATTTCTCAAGTGTTATGAGACACTCTAACTAAAACATCATTTTAAATGTTTTGCAGAGTTATTTTTTAAAGTATTTCTCCTTAATGTCCATGATTTAAAAATGGTTTTGATGATTTATTTATATAGAAATAAATATTTTAAGAAATAATTATTATAAAATTCTCAAGGAAGTATGAGACACTTTTATCTAAAAAGTTTCTTTTAAAATGGTTTAAACGTTTTTTTAATAAATTGATTATGTGAATATCTTAAACTGATATCTTGTTATTTAAATGTGGAAATGGTATCATTCCATTATAATTTTTTAAGTGTAAAGAAAATTTTATAGTCCTTTGGAATTATTTACCTATATGGTTGGTTCATTGATAAACCTAGGGAAGCTGAGCCTGAGATTGCAATCAAATGCATAGGGTAACGTGGAAGAGGTAAACATTAATGTATCTCAAAATACATTTAGAGAATATACAATGATATGAATTCCAAACATTACTCCCTATGTAGCTATGAAATATATAGTGTATGTATGTTATGTATGCTACAATGAATTTTTTTAATTTATGATTTTTTATGTGTTATACATAAAGCTTAGGATTTCATGAGCTTTTTTAAAGAGATTATGTTTTGTATGTATGGATAGACTTATTTTATAAACCTTACTGATCTTTTTATTAAAATCCCTAGTTTTATAAATTTTTACATAGTCTAGTAGCAAGGGTATGAGAACAAAATAATTCAAGAAGATTTATATTAATAAAATAATTCTTGTTTTCTTTTTTGAGTATTTTATTTTATGAAAAAAATTTATTCTGAGTAGAAGTGACTACATTATAATATTGAATATTTGATGTTATATTTATGGAATAATTATGTAAAACTATAATTCTGAAAATATTATCAACATTAATTCATGATTTAACTCAAGAGTACGTATTTTTTTAATCTAGGGCCTAATAGTTTGTATTAGAGGTCGGTTTAGATAACTTTAGATATTAGGGTGTTATTTAAGTATAAGTGACATAACAATAATGGTTAGCATATGAGAAAGATTCATAGTTATTTTAGATAAATTGAATGAGTTTTAGAAAACATGAATAAATATATATTTTTATCTACCCTCTTAATAAGATATAATATGATTATTTTGCTGATATATTCACAATTACCTATTTGGTTTTAGTAAATTCCTTGATCTAGCAGGCACCGAATTAACAATGGATGTGAGGAAAACTGCAACAATTTTTTGAATAAGCACCTGAATGAAATAGAAGCATCAATGAGAGCTCTTGTGGTTATTCTCAACTAACTATCTACAGTCATGATTGACCACCTAAACCGTGGTAATTTCTAAAAGGCATCGTATATGCAAGAAACAAATCCCAACGAATGTTCAGGTTCAAATCATAATGGTATGTTTATTAAAAAACCTATGTGTCAAGGATGTGGAAATAAACACCATGAATAATTCTTTAAAGGGATGAGAAGATGCTATATATGTGGTAATAAAGGTGATGAAGTATGAACCTACCATGGATAAAGGAAGGATCCAGTTGACTCTAAGTAAGGGAAGGAAGTTCGATCAGAAGAAAT
Organism: Viscum album; assembly: GCA_963277665.1. Lineage (NCBI taxonomy): Eukaryota > Viridiplantae > Streptophyta > Magnoliopsida > Santalales > Viscaceae > Viscum > Viscum album. The sequence goes on from OY728159.1 coordinate 1,227,836,208, forward strand.
AATTGAATGTTTTAAATGTGGTTTACATGGAAATTATATAAATTGAATTCCTACAAATAAGGTTCAATAACTGGATCATCAGAGTGGTACCAAAATATATTTACCAATTCCTAATGACATTACAATAGTAGATGAGGAAACTGAAAATGACCTATAAAAGGTATGAATTATTTACACATTCATGTTATGATATTTCATAAATCATTATACATTAGGAATGATTTTCATTGTATGAAATAAGTATAAAATAATAAGATGTAAAAACGTGGTTAAAGGATCAGGAATAATTTTGGATAATTAAGAGATCTACATTTTAAGAATTTAAGGGTAATATTAGATCTATGAATGATGATATGGTTACCTGTATAATTAATAAGATTGCATTTTTAGAATTTTTCTTATATGTGTAAACCTAATGTTTTATATGTGAACACATTATTCAATGAATAATTATCTTTTATTTTGTGGATATAGTTACAATGAACCATTTGGGATTATATGTTCCTTAAATTTGAGACAATTACAGGTTATTACTTTTTAGGATGAGAATGAGAGGTATGATATAAAATTTTTCGTTAAAATATGTTATGGTTATTTTGATAAATTTACATTAATTTTTTTAATGCTATAAATAATATAATTTTTTAAAAAGGACAAACCACATACCGTGTGACAACCTGTTACATTGGTCATAGCTGCAGGAATCAAACCCCCAACCAATGTGCGATTGGGATTAATCACTAACCATTGGACTATTTGAAGTCCCTGGTTAGTATGACTAATTATTTTTATTTATATAAAATTATGGATCAAGAATAAATTGATTTTGGGAATATATATTTTATCAAATGCATATCCATAGTATTGGAAAATGATTTGGTGATTATGTGATAATGGTTTTTTTGGATGATGTTCTCCCTTTTCTGAAAAACTATATGCCTATGAAATAGAGAATTCTAGGGGAATTTATTTATGGAGTAATGGTGGGAACTTTTATTTCGATGAATATTTGTTTTTATTGTCGACATAATGATATTTGGGTTATTTATAGAAATTCTTAACCTATCATTCAAAATATGTGATTTCGTTAATTACACTTCAGTATGAGACTTTAAGAGTAGTCGATGTTATTCGGAGATATCTGTTATGATGTACAATCGAAGACTATGGGATTAAATTATTATTAATTTTTGGATTCAATATATGTTTATATTATATTAAAGGATTTTAAATACAATTATTTATTGAATGGAATTTGTTTAACAATGGGTATTGTTTGTCAATTTTGTATACTATGATTAGTATTTTCTTTAAAAAAAATTATCCTTTTTTGGGATTATCTGATCTCGTACTAACATTTTTGGTTATGGATAATATATAAATATAAGGGAAATATATTCTTCATATTTCTTTATATTGTGTGATTATCTAGATGTTGATTCTTATGCTTTTGATATGAAAAAGTCATCTTGAATACTCATCATTTGGAGAACATTCTCCATTACAAGTTTGTGAATTTCTGATGGTTAACATTATCCTAATCTTGTTTTCTATCACTCTTTATAAGAACATAATTTTTAGTTTCTCTTCCATATATAGATTTTACTACACTAAATATTATTATTTCTTATCTTAGATGACCTTGGTACTTTTATTTTTTCTTTTATTATGATAATTTTATTGACTATTTTTCTGATATGGGACTTTCAATGAAATTTCCAATCCCAATTTTAAAATATCGAGGACACTACTCCTAATATGGGAAAATGATGTAACATCGCAGGTAATTGAAGAATATAAATTTTTTATATTTTTGAATTAAATATTAATTTTACTTTTAAGGGGATGTTATGTCTAATACCGTACTCAACAAGCAATAATGGATTTCTTTGAAATCTTACATTTCACACAACATTGAGTTATATAAAAAAATTGTATAATAATATTATTATTTTAAATGGTAGATAATTCCTATACATTTTATTAGCGGTAATGAAAATAACTATGTAAAATTTTATTAAACATGTTTGTTTAATATTTTTACTTTTTCCATAAAATTTGAAGGCATTAAATTAAAATGAATCAGATTTTAAGCATGAAATACAATATTATTCTTTAAAATATTATTTACACCCTTTTGATGGAGAACTCTTTTTAAATAAATTTATTTTCACTTTTTAATGTTTAATTTCTTAAAAAAACAACTTCATTAGAAGTGGGACATGAAAATTTACTTTGGGATAAATTTTTGTATTTTTTGAGAATGATCATTTTTTTAAGAATATTGAATAATGGTGATTTTTAATTCAATGTTGACTTTTAATATAAATTATTTATATTATTAGACTACCATTTCATTGGTTTTAAAATGTAATTAGAATATAATTTTACCGTATAATCCAATTTTGGTAATTTTAATTAATGTCACTATGAAATTCGACATAAACACATGTCAATATTATGGTTGTTTTTAATTCTAAAAAAAAGCTCTTTTGTTTTGACAATGGGAATTAATATTAAATTAATTTCTATAGTTTTTGTTTTTTGAATTTGGTAAAACATATTCCATATTTGGAAATAGGAGTTCCAAATTTTGTAAATATGTAATATTTATTATTATACTTTTTGAATTGTAACATTAGTAAATATTTTATTTACCATGGTTAATGTGTAAATATGGTAAATATGGGTAACCAAATAATATTATAATAATATTAAATTACCCAAACATGTGTCCAGAGCCTATTGGATGATAAATTTCTGAACATGGGGATACTTGGGACTATTTTTGAACCCCATAGATCCACTTGTATATAAAAATGTCATTTTATAAAATTTAATTTAATGTTAAGGAAAATGTAAAATAAACTTATATCTTATATTAACCCAACATTTCTATAGTTCCATATAAGTGACATTTTAGACTATAAATAGTAATTACAAAGCTAAAAAGAATTCTACATCATGGTATTTTATTTATAATTTATAGACATTAAATAAATAAATTTAATAATGACACATTGGTGATGCATTGATTTCTTCATTATTAAAGGATTTGAATAAATGATATTATAAATGATATAATAAAATTAATTTCGTTATTTTAAAGTCATAAAAAAATTGGATGATATTTAATTTTTATATTTGTATTAATGAAGTTATTTTGAATCAAAAATTTATTATGGAGTTTTTTGAAGTCAGGACATGAATAGTATAAAATATTGACATAATTTATATTTTAAAATATAAAATATTTTATAAACTGTTATAAATTTTCCAAAAAATATAGGATTAAGAAAAATAGTTATCATAAGTCTCAAAATTTTTTAATTTATTTATTGGTATATTAATCATGTTTTGGTAACTATTTGGATTATCAAAGTGTTAAATTCTTTATAAAAGAGTAAGAGGAAATAAGATAAATAAAAAATGATAAGTACTAAAAAATATTCTAAACCTATCCAATTATTATTGGATGACTGTACTTAGAATTATATTCATCTTATATTAAATTTTAATTTGGTTAGGACCTTTTCAAACCAAAAAAAATATTTTATAACAAAATAATACATTCAAACTCTTTTAAAGAGCCCCTCCTCCCTCTTATAAAAGGACAAATCCTCTTACCGATAACACACACCTCTCAAGACCCTTATCTTATCAAAACTCTACCACAAGAATATAAAATCATCACCCAAATATTACTATAATCTTTCCTTTATGTATAAGGAAATTAATTAAATCCTTTGACACAAATCAAATAGAGTTACATGTTTTAAGATGTAGCGTCTTCTCTAAAATTCCTTTCCATTACTATATTCCTTCACTCTATATTCTATTGTTTTTATTTTATTAAATAAGAAGTGTATCCTTAATATAATTGGTTCTTTTTATGAGATTTATTCATACCACACTCACACACACCTACTTCTAATGGATTTAGAACATAATGTTTCTGTGGATGGAGAACTACTGCCTCACGAAACGATGATTGTTCTATTATCTCCTACCATCTCTCATGGTGGCAATTATGATGGAAAAATATTTATATATGGTATATATAATATTTATACTGCCTCTATTAATCTTTATTTCTATTATCGATTATTCCTTTATGCTTTCCATAACGCGTAAATATGATTATTTCATTTGAGGATGTGTGGACTACCGCCCCCTCAAAGTGAAATGACTCATTAATGAAACACATGGAATGTATAATAGATATAATTAATGAACTTATGTAGCATATATGAAATTTTTATGTTACTGTAGTTATTATATACTTTTTAATAATTTGGTTTTAATTCCATTAAAAACAATAAAAAGAAATGAAATTTACATTCATGAATACGTACGACTTACCGTCTCAATGAATAGGGAATTTCATTTTCATATATCCAATGATATAGAATATGATAAATACATATATACTAGATATATATATTTATATTATGATATCTAAAGCATGAATATCATTCTAGATATAATAAGATTTTGACCACAAACACAATTTGTAATTATAACAAGTCCATTCTTTACTCAAGTTCCGAACATTGACAAAAATGTCCAATATGAACTTGAATAATTTATTAATTATAATGGAATTGAAATAAGTGATATAAAAGGAATAATAAAAATAAAAAAGGGAATTATTAAATTATAAATTAACTTATTTTTATTATTCATAAAGAACGAGGAATATAAAATACACGTCATACATGAGGTAAGAGAGCTTCTGAACCTAATTTCAATTCATTGGGTTGATCTTATACTTCTTGATTGTGTAAAGCTATAATTATGAGATAAATATATTTCAATGTAATATCATGTTTTTATACATTAATTAACTGTATGTATTCTGAATACACATAATCTATCTTTTTTTTATTTACAAAATGATCTTTGTAAATGAACCTTTCACCCTCTTTTTATTATCAATGACTCCTTTTATGATATGTTTTTTAATTACCATTTTCATATGTGGGGATATGTTAATATATATCATTAATTACTATTAATTTTATGTCCATAGGATAATAGACTCATTTCACTCTCCTAAACTCATTTTACTATTCTTTATGTGACGTCGTTAGGGAGATGAATTTTCATAAGGGAACTTCTTAACCCAATTTCCATTATATGTGTAAATAATCTACTTATTGATTTTTTCATTCTATTATTATGTGGGAAATAAAATTTTTTATCATCTATTTTAATTGTAATTTATTTATCTATATTTATAGTGAATACACATAATCGATCTATTTTATTTACAAATTGATCTTTGTAAGTGAACCTTTCACCCTCCTCTTTTAGAAGATGGTCTATTTTATTTAATTTCTTTAAATTTTCAATTTATTATAATGGTATATTATATTTTATATACTTATATTTCTATATTTTAGTTCCATGTTTTGAGATACCCTTTTCTACCCCAACAACTCATTTTCTGAATTTTATTGTGATGTCTTTAAGCTGTCGAATTTTCTTAAGGGACTATGTCTCAATCTCTATTAATTAAGGCACATCTTGATATTGTGCACATTCATTTTCCTATAAAGTGTATATACAACCTTTTTGATATTTTATATCATGAATTTAAATCTTATCATGATGTTTAATTTTTTGTTTGATGTCATCCATTAGTTATTTCTCATGTGTTATGAAACTATTTAAAATTTTCATCGTTATAAAATTTTTAATGATTTATTTTTATAATTCATTCACATTATTTTTCATGTATTAAAAGTGGTTTTTGTGATTTATTTATATGATAATTAATTTTTTAAAATGGAATTCCATGAAATGCAAAAAAGTGGTGTGAGAAACATTGATTCAAAATTCTTCTTTTTAAATGTTTTAAAAGTTTTTTTTAAATGAATTGATTATGTCAATGTATTGAAATGATATCAAGTTATGTAAATATGGAAATGGAATCTTTCCATTATACTTATATATTCTGTTATGAGTATGTTGTGGTTCTTGGGCATTGATTATGTATATTTGTGGTTCTATGATAAACCAAGGACTTGTGAGCCAATGATATCATTCAATTACATTAGGTAACATGAAAGAGCATAACATTAATGTTTCTCCTATGATATTTAGGTAATATACTGTTATAGGTATTCCAAATGTAACTTTCTATGTTGTTGTGAAAGATAAAATGTATGAATGTTATGCATTCTACAAGATACATATATTATTTATAATTTTAATGTGTTATTCGAAAATCTTTTTATTTCATGAGGTATGTAAAATAGCATATGTTTGGTATGTATTTATGGACTAATATATTAATTATTTATTTTAAAACCCTTATTAGGATTTTCATGGTCATCCAAATTTTTTGAAATGTTTTTCACAGGCTATAAAGAAGAGTAAGAGGAAATAATTATTCATGAATATTAATATCAAGAAAATAATTATTATTTAATTTTACAATTTTATAATTTAATGAAAAAAATTGATAGTGAATATAAGTGTTTACATTGTAATTTTGGGTATGTATTGTAATAGTTATTGTCTAATTCTCTAAAACTCTAAACCATAAATGATCTTCAATTTTAATTCTAGATTTAACTCAAGATTATGTAATGTTTATGGATGGGGCCATACAGTTTATATCAGAGGGCAGTTTAGATAACAGTGGAGGATTGGGTGTTATTTAAGAATATGTTACATCAATAAAATAGTTACCATATTATATTGAGTAATAGTGGTTTTAGATAAATTGATTGAGTTTAAGATAACATGAATATGTATATATCAATATTTACCCTCCTCATAAGATATTATATGATGATTTTAATGTTATACTAACACTGAAATTTTTTGTTTTAATAAATGAATGGATACAAAAGGCACCAAAGTAACAATGGATGTAAAGAAAACTATGATGGTTTTTTTTAAAAACAACAGAATGAAATCGGAGAAGCTATGAGAACTCTTTTGGTTATTCTCAAAAAACCATTTGGATTCATGATTGACCACCTAAACCTTGGTGGTTTTTATAAGGCATTGTATATGTGAGAAAAAAATCCCTACGTATGATCAGTTAGTAGTCCTAAGTGTATGTATATTCAAAAACATATGTGTCAAATTTGTGGAAAGAAACATCTTAGAAAATTATTCAATTGAACATGACGATTCTATAGATGTTTTAATGAAGGTCATAATGCATAAACCTTCCATAGAGAAAGGAAACACTTAGTTGACTCTAATAAAGGGAAGTTAGTTATTTACAATGTATTAACTTAATGTTTTCATTGTGGTTTACATGGTCATTACAAAAACAGTTCTTCTATAAAGAATGTTTGGGGATGGGATCAGTATGACTGTACAAATAAATGTTTACCAATTCCTAATGTCATTCCAATTGAAGATGAGGGAACTAAAAATGACCAATGAATGGTATAAATTATTTATTAGATAATGTTTTGACATTACTAAAATCATAGGACTTTTTTCATGATTATTTTTGTAAGAAATTAGTATAAAATAATAATTTGGAAGAAACTGATTATGGACTAGGAAGAATGTTCTATGATTAATATGTCTACCTTTTAGGAATTGAAGAGTAATGTTGGATCTATGGATGATGATATGTTCCAATGTATTAATGATAATATTACTTTGGGATACTTCTTCAAGTATGTGTTTACATGAAGATTGATATGTTTAAATGTTATTCAATGAAGATTTGTGTTTATTTTGAGGATATAGTAAAAAATAACCATTTGGGAGTCATATAATCTATAAATTTGAGGTAGTTAAAGGTTATTATTTTTGAGGATGACAATATGAGGTATGAGATAACAAATGTGGTGAAAATATTTTATGGATATTTTGAGTAATTTATCTCATTTTTGAATTTTTTTTTAAAATTATATAATTTTTGAAAAGGAACAACTCATAGACCATGTGACTACCCGTCGTGTTGGAAACATCTATGAGAATCAAACCCACATCTAATGTGTGGTGGTGATTTATCACCTGCCATTAGACTACTTGAAGTGCTTGGTTATTATGACTAATTCTTTTTAGTTAAATGAACTTATGGTTCAAGAATATGTTGATTTTGGGAAATTTCATTCTTTAAATGAATATCCTTAGTATAGAAAGATGATTTTGTGATTAAGTGATTAATTATATTTTGGAGGACATTCTATCTTATAGGGAAACACTATATTCCTAAGGAAATATAATATTATGGTATTTCATTTCTGGAGAAATGGTTGAAATTTTATTTTGGATGAATCATGTTTTTATTATGGACATATGTTGAATTAGGTTATTTTTTGAAATGATTCACCTACCATTGAGAATATATGATTTAGTTAACTACACTTCAGTTTGAGACATTACGAGTATTTGATGTTATTTGGAGATAAATGTTAAGATTTACTATGGAATTATATTTGATTAATTTTTTTTTTGTGTTTTGGGTTTCAATCTTAGTTTGAATTATATTTGATGTTTATAAGGACAATTTTTTTATTGAATTTTCTTTGTTGATCATTGGGTATTATTTGTTCAATTTTGGAGATTAAGAGTAATATTTATTTTTATAAAATATTATCTTATTTGGGATTATATTATATTATACTAATTGTTTTTGTTTCTATTAATGTATAAAGATAGGGGAAATATATATTTATTTTTTTTGGATTATGTGATTTTAAAGATGTTGATTCTAGTTCTTTTAATGTTATCATGTCATCTTTAATACTCATCTTTTTGCGAAAAGATGAGTTTGTGTAATAAATTTAGTAAAGGATGAATGTAAACATAACAGTTAATTATGTTTCTTTATGTTCTTATTAAAACTCATAAAAAAATTACTCAACATTATGAAATGGATTTTACAAAAAGTATTTCTGTTTAAATATCCAATTAGGGAATCAAATACTATTTAACCCATCACAAGTTTGTGATTTTTCGGTGGTTGTCATTCTCAAAATAACATTTTCTATCACTCTCTATCTGAACATAATGGTTGGTTTCTCTTCCATATTCATGTTTTCATACGTAGATTCATAGTATGTGTTATCTCAGGTGACATTTGAACTTATTTTTATTTCTTTTAATGTCATATTTTTTTGGACTCTTCTTCCGATGTGAGACATTCAATGAAATTTCCTATCCCAATTTTAAAAATGGCGAAGATGCAATTCCTAAAATGGGGGAATGATGTAACATCTCCGGTAAAACAAAATATGAAATTTTCATATTTTTTAATTAAATATAAATTTTACATCAAAGGGTATTCTATGTCTGATAGCGTAAATAACACGGAATAAGGGGTTTTTTGAAATATTACATTGCACACAACTTTTAGTTATAGTGAAAAATAATATATTATTTTTATTATTTTAAATGGTAGTTATATCTTTGACATTGTATTGGTATGAATGAACAAAACCAAGAACAATATGATTACACATGTTTGTTAAAATATTTTACTTTTATTAAATAAATTTTAGAAGCTTAAAATAAAAATGAATATTATATTATGCATTAAATACTGAAATATTCTTTAAAAGGTTGATTTACCACATTTTGATGGAGAACTCTTTTTAAATATAGTTTTGTAAAATTTGTTTTTTTTTATTCGATAAAATAAACTTCTTCATTAGAAGTGGGGCATAAAAATTTACATTGAGAAAATTTTTGTATTTATCAGATAATGTTCATTTTGTAATGAATAGTAAAAAATACAACATTTTAATTCAAAAATCGCCTTTTATTGAAATTTATTTATATGAAAATACTATACATAAAACTGGATTTAAAGTATAATTGGATTATATATTCATCTTTTAATCTAATTATGGTCATATAAATAAATTTCACTTTGAAATTGGATATAAACACAAGTCAATATTTTTTTAGTTTATACTTCAAAAAAACACACTCTTTGTTTTGGACAGCGGGAATTAATTTAAAATTAATTTCTGAAACTTGTACGTTTTGAATTTAGAAAAAATTATTTCATATTTTGAATCATAATGTCTAAATTTTTTATATAGGTACATTTTATTTTTAAAAAAATTGAATCGTATCTTTAGTAAATATTTTATTTAATATGGTTAAAAGGTTAAACTGTAAAATAAGGGTACAAATAATATTATAATAATTTTAAATTATCTTATCCCGTGTCCTAACCCTAGTGGATGATACCTGTATGAAATTTTGCATCGTTTTGTCGATTAGGGGACCCTAGAGAGCCACATGTATATTAAAATTTCATTTTATAAAAATAAATTTAAATTTATGGAAAATGTAACATAAACGTATATCTTTTAGTTAAAAAAATTATATGGTGTTATAAAAGTGTTATTTTAGACTATAAATATTAATTTGGAAGATAAAAATGAATCCAACATCATTTTAGTTGTTTTGTCACTTTTAAAATGTAAATATTGAAATTTAATTATGACACAATTATGATTCAGTGATTGCTTCATCAATAAAGGATTCTAATAAATGATATTGTAATTGTTAAAATAAATGTAATTTTGTTATTTTGATGACATAGAAGAATTTTATGGTCGATATATACATGTTTTAATTGTATTAATGACATTTTTTTAATTAATCATGTTTTTATGTAGTTTAAAAAAGTCACGATATGAATAGTGTCAAAATTGACATAATTTATATTTTAAAATATAAAATACTCTTTTAAATGTAATAAAATTAAAAAAAATTACAATTAATTTTTCAAATAGTTATATTATTTCTCAATTTTTATTAATTACACTTTATTTGGGTATTTTCCATGTTTTTGTGTCTATTTTTATTCAGAATATGTTAGTTTCTTGATAAAATGGTAAGAGCAAAAAGGTATTAAATAAAAAAGGATATGGATTTAAAAATATAAAAAAGCTATCCAATTCTTATTTGATGATATTATTTAGACATATATACATAATATATTATAATTTAATGAGTTTTTGTCATTTTGAAACTGAAAAATAATTTTGTAATCAAATAATAATTTCAACCATTCCTAAAAGGCCCCTCATCCCTCTTATAAAAGGCCACCACCTCTAACCCATAAGAAACACCTCTGAATCCCCATGGCTCAGCTAAAATCTGCCCAAAGATAATTCCAACATCCACCTAATCCTCCAAGAATCATTACCCAAGGAATAAGGAAATTCATGAAATCTTTTTGGCTCAAATCATAGAGAGTTACACGTTTTATGAGGTAGTGTCCTCTTTAAAATTCATTTCCATTATTCTATTTCTTCACATCCAATTCAATTATATTTCATTAATTAAATAACAAAAATTTATGCTAAATATACTGGATTATTTTTTATTACAATTATTTTATCTACACTAAATCAAACCTCTATCTTATATATATGCAACATAATGTTTTTGTGGACGACGAACTACTTCCTCACCAAATGATGACTGTTTAATTATCTCTTACTGCCTCTATTAGTATAAATTATGATAGAACTATATTTATATATGGTATATATATCATATTTATATTGTCTCAATTATTTTGTAATTTTCATTCATATCATATTTTTATGATTCCAATAACGCGTAAATACGATAATTTAATTTGAGGAAATGTTGACTATCGCCCCTCAATGTGATATGACTCGTACATGCTATACATGGAACATAAAAAATAAGGAATTAATGAAATTGTGTAACATATATAACATAGATATTATAATGGATTTAAAATATCCCTATGTATCATTTTGATTTAATTTATTAAAATATGAAAAATGGAAATCAAAGTAGTGTTCATGCGTACACCCGACTTACCATATCCATGAATGTTTCATTCCATTTTCATATATTTTATGATATGGACTATACTAAATAAATATATAATTTATTTATATATTATATATATGATATATAATCATTAATATCATTCTATAGATAATGTATTTTTCTAACATGGAAAATTTGTAATTATAACAAGTTCATTTTTCACTCAAGTTATGAACATCAACAAAATTTCTGATATGAACTCAAATAAATAAAAAATTGTTATAGAAATGAAATTTGGAATATAAAAAGAATAATAAATTTGAAAAAGGTTGTGACTCAGGTTAAAAATATCTTGTTTTTTTTATTTAGGAATAACAAGAAAAATGCAATATATGTCGGACTAGAGGTAAAAGAACTTATAAACCAAATTTCAATTCATTGGGTTGATCTTATACCTCTTTATTATGTCGTCATATGATTATGTGATAAATATATATTTATTTACAATCTTTTTTTATACTTTATTTATTATTATGTATATTTAATACACATAAATGTTCTATATAATTTAAAAAATTATCTTTGTAAGGGAACCTTTCACCCACCTCTTTTAGTAAAAGAAATATTTTATGATACATCTATTAATTAAAATTTTATTATGTTGGGATATATTTGTATACATATTTAATTACTGTATATTTTATGCCTATTTCATTAGATTCTCTTTTTACTTTCATCAACTAATGTTTTTTATTTTTTTATGTGATGTTCTTAGGCTGCCGAATTTTCGTAAGGGAACATCTTAACCCAATTTCAATTCTTTGGGATAATATTGTACTTAATTATAATTTCATGCTATCATTTTGTGGGTAATAAATTTTTATATCCAATCCTGTATTTATACATGATTTATTGGTATTTATAATTAATACACATTATCGATATTTCTTTAACAAAATGAACTCAGTAAGGTGACATTTCACTGTCCTTTTTTAATAAAATATGCTTTTATCTCATGACTTCTAATTTACATTTTAATATAATGGGATATTTTCTTCAAAATACTTATTGATTTATATTTTATTTCCAAGTGATGAGAGTCCATTTTATCTCCCATCAACTCAATTTCGGAATTTTAATAGACGTCGTTAGGCTTTCTAATTTTCGTATGGGACTATGTCTCAATCTCGTTCATTGAGGAATATGTTGATATTATACACCTTTATTATCCAATAAGGTGTAAATAAATCCTGTTTATATTTTTATATCTTGTATTTCAATATTCTCATTATATTTAATGTTTTTTATATCATTTATCAATTATTTGTCATGTTTTTTGAGACTCTTTACCTAAAACCACATTTTAAAAGATTTAAGGATTTATTGTTAAAAATCATTACCATTAATGTCCAAGTTTTCATATTTTTTTAGGATTTATTTATATTTACATTAATATTTTAAAATTTAATTTCTTAAAAAGTTTCTATGTGTTAGGGGACACTTCAATTCACAAATCCTCTTTTTAAATGTTTTATAATAATTTTTTAAACTGAATTGATAATGTCAATATATTGAACTTATATGTTTTTATTTAAATGTGGAAATGTTATCTTTCCATTATTATTTGTTTATGTATTATGATTATGTTTTGGTTTTTTGGAATTATTTATATATATGGGTGGTTCCGTGAAAAACCATGTGCGGGTGAGCCCGAGATTGATCTATAATTAATTAGGTAACATGAAAGAGGTAAACGTTAATGTTTCTCTAAAGTGATTTAAGGAATATACTGTGATGGGTATACCAAATATAACTACCTATGTATCAGTGAAAGAAATGTTTTATGTATTTTAGGGATGCCTCAATTTACCATTATGATTTCTGATTTCTATGTTTTATTCATAAATCTTATGATTTCATGAGGTTTGTTAAAAAGATATGGTTTTATATGTATTGATGTACTAATGTTTTAATTATTTATTTTTATTACCCTTAATTAGATTTTAATGATCATCCCACATTTTTTATATGTTTTTATCAGGGTATAAGGAAGGGTACGAGAAAACAAAAATTCAATAATATTTATATTAAGAATATAATTCTTGTTTTCTTTTTAATGTTTTTTATTTTCTAAAAAAATGGATGACGAGTAGAAGTGTCAACATTTTAATATTACAGATGTAATATAATATTTGTGGAATAATTCTAAACAACTATTAAAGTTAAAATATCTTCTATGTAAATTGTTTATTTATTAAAGATTATGTAATGTTTAATGATGATGCCTTACAAATTGTGTTTATAAAAACTCTTATTTTTTCAATCATCTTACATTTCATAAAAACATTAAATTTTTTGGATTCGAGTACAATTAAATTGTTCTATTTACATTTTATAACAAGTTTGGATTCTAGATTCTTGATATTTTCATTCCTATCTAACATTTATCCATAACATTTTTGTTTCATTTTATCTCACCATTATAAAAAATAATGTCTTCATCTTCTATATACAACTTCCTTCACTAATTAATGATTTTAGTTTTTTTAATTGAATTATCCATATTCCATTAGAATGTCCACTCTATTTATGTCATATAATCATTACCATCATCACTTATAAATGATTAAAATACATATCTGATGTGAGAAATAATATTGTCTTGCTAATCATATTCACTACTATATGAGGATTTGTCATTCGTTCCTTGGATGACATAACATTCCTTATTCTTTTTCGTAAGGCAATTTTTCATTATGATTCATATAGATTTAATGAGGTTCCAATTTTTCTACTTCAGACTCATACGCACATATTTTAATCATCATAAAATTTTGTGATAATCATTCATTCCCTTCATAATTACAACAATTGATAGTTTTCTTCTCCACTAGAACATATATTTTTTTATTTTAAAAGAGGGAAGAAAATGCATTGAAATATTTAATTTCTTCCACTGATTTAGAATCACATAATTCTACTTCAACATCATTATCTATGTTTTTAATTATTAACAAATATTTCCTTACCATTTTTTGATCACCTCTTAAATAAATTTTTATATCCTTATTTCTTCTAATTTCATATATTACATTATTTCTGTGTAGGTCATCCAAATATAGTGTCTTTGTATATATACCTTCTAGAGATAATAATTTGGCATCAACATTATCATGAATAATTTTCATGGTCTTTAAAATAATGATTGATTATTCCAAATTCACACAACGACATCTAATAGTGATAACAATATAATATACCCATGTAAAAAAGTCACCAAAAGATTAATGCCCAAAATTTTTCATATTATCATAATTACACCTTCAAAGTTGTAAAATTTCCTTCTATATCTTTTTATTTAATTCATAAATGTTTTTCAACTAATCCCTTATACCATTGGCTGTTTCAACACCCTATCCTCTCCAAAACTCTATTTTTGTAATTGATGAGTGTAAATAATTATTTTTCTTCAATCATTCTCAATATTTAACTACTCAGTAATAGTATAGGGATCATTATAATAACGATGAGTAAATACTACTATTGTATCATCCCAAACCTAATACCCAAGTGGCATAAAATATGGATGCATTCTATCTAACAATATAGTATAGTTCTTAACATTGAAAATGTATACCCCTTGATAGTTCATAGAATTAAATTTATCCATCTAGATTATAGATATTTCGGAGTGACTATACCCTCTTAAAGAAATATTTTTTCCCATATATCACGAAGACCGTTGAGTGGAGGGGGTGAATTAGTTTTTACTTTTTTATAAGAATATTTCTTATATCCTTAATAAAAACCTTTCAATCCTATGAAACATTTCAAAGTTATGATACACTAAAATATAAGTAACAAACTAACCATTACTATAAAAATATATAATGAGAGGGAAGAACATTATATTTATAAATGTTCAGTAAAAAAAACAAACTCCATCACATGTCAAATAGACCCACTGAAAATGATTATTTCACTTAGTTTTTTTCTGAAATACAAAGGCACATGTAGTGAAAAATTGATTGAATCAAAAACTTATAATCCTAATATACCAATTTTATAGTGTTAAATCTCTACATAAAAAATTCTTGGCATCACACACTTTTTTAAATGAACTAATATGTCATTTTATAGGAATCTTAGATATGGTTTGGGAAGGGATTTTAAATATAATTATCACTCAACTGAATTTTCTGAATCATCAATTCTCCTTAAATCTTAGATCATTGTATAAATTCTTCAAGATTTCAATCATTTCCTTATTATGATTTGGTGGTCCCATTATTCATTCTTATTCTTCATTATGAAGAATCATTACAATGAATATCTTTATAAAACTAATGATGTTCTATTAATTTTACTTCTGGTTATCATTGAATGTATTCTCATACATATTTTTTATACAAAATATTCTCGAACCTTCCTACAAATTACATTATCTTTAAAATTAGTTTACAAACATTATTCTCATTCCACATACCGATTCTTCATTATGAAAAAATATATATAGAACATATAAATATTCATTACATTTTTCTACACCAATTGAAAAACTAATTTGTCCATTATGATTTATTCATTTTGAATAAGACAACATATTATTCCATAAAATTATCTGAATCAATTGTGACAAATATATAACATATTCCTTCCCATTTTGATTATATGTTCCATATAAAGAAAAAAATACTAACATTTTCTTAGAACATTAATCATGTTTCATGTAGACCATTGAAAAAACTATCAAATTGTCTTTAAAAAAGACTATAATTCATTTTTTCTCTCTTGAATCACATATTAGAGATATTATAAAAATTCATTATCGCATAACTAAATCAAAAATTAATCTTAATGAGAATCTTTGACTATATTAATGATTGATACTAATCAAAATAAATATTTCTTATTCAATATTCTAATCATATTGAAATATATTTTTTCATGAAGATATTTATTTTTTAACAAACATTTCTTATTTCTCATCCTTCAGTGTGATAAGGATTCCAATAAAATTTAAATACTAACCACTCTTAGAGTAACTCTAATAATTTATGGCATATGGATTCTAATGTATAGGTTTTGGAAACTTCAACTTTAGATACTTCTTTTATTTTTTTAATATTTTTCTAGTAATCGTGTCATCAGAATGTATTTACACATGAAAATTCCATCTTCTAAAAACAACTTCTTATATAATGACATAATAATGTCTATAAATACAATTAATATCATCTTCAACATCGTCTATATTAAATTGGGAAGGGTTTTAACGTAATAAAACTCAATTATCATGTTTCTTTTAAAACCTATACTCTATGGATTGACATCACCATCACCACCCCATTTTATCAAATGGATAGCATTACACATTATATAGATAACTTATGTTTTATGAAATATAAAATAAAAAAGTAACTTGTAGTTTTAATCTAAGACATGAAAAATCAAATGAACATTCGTAGTATGATTTTGAATTCATTCTGGAACAGATGTGAGTTTGGTGAAACTTTTTGTGTTGTCAATATCTTCATAAAAAATTTATTTTCTTATGAAATGTGAGTCTGATTTCATGACTACAATGGGGAAAATTTCATATGATGTGAAATGAATAAATATGGATTAATAACTATTAATTATTTATAAATTTATCAATTCATTATTTATTTGAAACAAAATATTCAAAAGAAATAATATATAAGGGACTATGGATGTTTTGAAGAAATCAATTGACATGCTCAAAAAATGGGAATGGTAGCTGGAAACCTTCCTAGTTATGAGGATCATAAATGAGAGATGGATTTTAATAAAATATCAAGTGTCATACAAAATTTTCAGAACAAAAAATATCATCCATCAACATATGAGAAAATACTGGAAGCAACATTCAAGTGAATTTATAAGAAGAATAAAAATATTTCCCATGGGTGGGAAACCTGGAAATTATTAAAATGAATGTCAAAGTAATGTAAAGAATCCTGGAATATTATGGGATGTAAAAAGGTATCAATATAATACACGACCCATATTTCATGGCTATTTATTCAATGATATTTGGAATTATGAAATTAAATCCCATAAAAAATGGATATTAATGATAATAAGCCATTAAAACCATGAAATAGTAGAGAAAATAAGCACATTCATTCAACAGAAATAGTTGACATAAACTATTATAATTAGATAAGACATATCCTCTAACCAAGTGTGGGGAATATCAAATTTTATTTTATATGAACGACTGTAGTGAAAATAATATTTCTTATATTTTAGTTATGCTTTATGTGATTCATATAATTTATTTTCACTCGATACTTATATTTTGGTATAATGAAAATACTTTATATGTTATTAATCAACACATGATAATATACTAATGAAATTATGAACATTAAATTCTAATGAAAATGTAATTATGACAAATATGTGAGACAATTTATGTAATAAATTGTGGATTATCAATAACAGGAATATTTTATTTTATTAAATCCATATTTTGGAACTTATTTTTCTGCATACTTCTCTGTATGATACAATAAGTGTGATTAAATTATTTCACCATATGGTTATATTGATCATTTGAGGATGTGGGTCCACAAAATTCCAATAATTAGAACTATATATTGGTAAGACTTTTGAATAATATTTATGTTTAACTATTTATGTAATGGGATATGATAAATAATGGATTATATTTTTGAAATATAAAAACATAAAAAATTGTATAATTTCTCAAAATTGATTGGTTTTGTTAAATATTTATGGAATAAAGTCAGAATTGTCAATATTTTTATAGATCATATGATCTTTTATAATTTAATTCTAGTTTTTATTCTGTAAAAATATTCATTTTTGTGATTAAATTCATGGTGTAAAATTTGATAAATCTGTTGGTAAAAACACAACGAAAAGGTGTAATTGACTATATAATATGGAATTAAATCATGTTTTATTTTCATGGAAAATATATGTTTATTTGAAAATAGTACCTCAACATTGGGAAAAGGATATGAAAATAATATATAATATGTTTACCTTAATTTATAATTATTTGTTGGTTGTTTCTCCTATGATGTATTTATAACTTTTTATTGATTTACTTCCTCTTATGATTGTTTTATAATGAACTTTATTAGTTTATGGGTATTATATTTCACTTCGATGACTATACATTCTTATCCCACTAATATTTTCCCACTTGGAAATGCAGTCTTTTATTAACTATGATTACATTCATACTATCCATTCTCCCTTATCATGAGGAGGTTTTATTATCACTTTTTATTATGTGTGGATTCTACAATGTAATTTTCATATTCTAAACACTTAATTACCAATAACTATATAATATTTTTAGGGAAAATTTTATTAATGGTTATATATTATAACACACCAATATTATATATTTTTTCAATTAAATTTAGCTTTTTAGATAAACATGGATGCATAAAACACCATGTTCAATCGAACCATTATATACTAATAATATAATTTTATTTAATATTACTATTTTCCCTTTTTTTGGGATGGTTGTTATAATGAGGAATAACTAAATTATGAAAATTATATGTCTTAAGCTTATATAAAATAAATTCGCTAGATATAAATTAATATAAATTTATTTTACAATAAAATAAATATGTTTTTGACAAACTATTTTTATTTATGATATGGGTTATGAATTTGATAAATTAAACAAATCCCAACATGTGAATAATTTTAATAATATTTTATAATTATAAATTCTACAAATTTTTTTATTTCTTCAAATTATTTATTGGAATGGAATATGAATATATCTAGTATTATGTTTTAAAAGTATATTTCTAAATGTTGTTTCTCATTTAGTGGATATATTTCATATTATTATTTTTAAAATAAAAATTGATGTAAATTTTAAAAAATAAAACTAATTTTTTAAATGAAATATAAAATTATCATAGATTTAATTTATTTTATTTTTTGAAAATATTATTTTTCATTGAAAAGTGAAAAAAATTAAATTTATAAATATATTACTTTCGTTTTAAAAATGTACGAAGTCCCATATTGTATTAAAATGGGAAAAAGTAAAATTATATAAATAATATTATAATTCATCTAATATAGGTCATTATAATAAATCTTATGTTCAATAATTACATAAACCATTTTTATATTGATGAGAGCATTTCAATTTTATCTCACTTTCATGTCATGTCTACAGGTTTTTTTTTTAAAATATATTCTGTGAAATATGTGAAATTCATATGATAAAATGGATTATATATTTTTATTATTAATAATTGGTATTTCATAATAATTTTAAATTAAATCTTTCCATAATGAGTTGTAAAAATATTAAAAACTAACTAAAATGGTTAATGTTAAAATGGGTGGTTCAGTTATACATGTGAATGTGTTAAATTTAATTACTTAAACACATATAATTTTTTTTAAAACGAATAATTTAATAATTATGATTTTTGAGTAAAAATAATATAATAAGGACCGCTTTATGGGAATAAATTATAAATTACCTATGTAAATAAAAAGCTATTAAGTGACATGGTAAAAAAACAATGTTAAAATTGAGAAATGTAAGTGGATTAGAGAATAACGTGTTTGAAACATTTGAATTTAACTAATATGGATTTTTTGAACAAATTAACCCTCTAATTCAGTATTTATCAATTTTGGATGCACATGTCTTCAAAGTGACTTCTCATAATTGATTACTTTTGGGTATTTAAAAAATTGACTCTATTCCACAATTATAAAATTAGAACATCTCATATCACTACATCACGCATTTTATGAAATTTTTATCGAATTAAAACTTCCAAGATATGTATAATTCATTAATATAAAATTTCCAGAGATTTTTTTATTCCAGTCATGCAAATCCTATTATCCTTAATAAGATATCTAATGGTTGGTTTTCTAAGAGAAAATAATTGTCTTCGCTCTGATCTTTCTCTTTTAAAAACTATCATACTACATGAATTCATATTTTAATAAATACAATATAATAAAACTATTATCAATCATATACCAAGATTTTATTATACTTATAAAAAAACTCATATCAATTTTCTCTTCCATAAAAAGGGAAATTAAACTATTTATCATGTCTATAACAGACTACCAACTCGTGAGCTGATGTAATTAATTTTCATTCACCACCTCTCATTGTAGGATAAAAATATGGATTAAATGATTGTATATATAAATAGTAATTAATGAAATAGTTATTATATTTAAATAATAATTTCAAATATAACATGTTACCATCTTATTTTTTTAAAAACTATATTGTCACTCATGTGTGTGTAGACTACCGAGCCCACAAAGATATGGGATTTTTTTTGGAAATGGATTGAAATAAAATAATAATTAATTAATATAGTATAAATATATGATATAAAAGTGATTTTGGAAAGGTGAGTTAATAGTTAATTTTATTTGTTATATACTTCGAGAAATTAGAAACAACATTCATTGATATGTACATCTTACCATCTCTATGAATGGTGTAATTAATTCTCGGACTAAAACATTAATTGATTAATATATTTGAATGTATAATTAATATATATGATATTTGTATCATTTTTAAAATTATCTGTACACATAAACCACTAATTTTTTAGAGCTAATGAATATATAAAACCAAAACATAATATTAAATTGAAGTAGTTTTTGACCGAAAAGTGATTTAAACAAGAAAATGTTAAAAAATTTAATAAAAGTTTAAACATTAATCATATATGTTATGATATATAGAACTATATTTTGAATTTAAATTTTTTTCCAATAAATATTTATTATTAATTACGATCTATTGTGTATGAATGATGTCGAATGTTACGGTATGAGATTTCAGGTCTCTATATTATTTCATGGAAACGTAAGTAATATTCACGACCATTTTTTATGAATAATGATCCTCATTTTCATGGTATATAGTGAATATAATTTTATTAATGGTATTTTGGGTTTCTTTTTATGTTATTATTCATTTTTAATTATTACCCAAAAGTTACCAATGTATTAAGGTAAT
The DNA here is from genome assembly GCA_963277665.1 of Viscum album. Taxonomy (NCBI): domain Eukaryota; kingdom Viridiplantae; phylum Streptophyta; class Magnoliopsida; order Santalales; family Viscaceae; genus Viscum; species Viscum album. The sequence continues at coordinate 1,227,858,004 of OY728159.1, forward strand.
TTCTTCTCACATTTATTTTTTGTGGGACACATGACTTATGCACTATTTTTTTATATTGTGTGGTATATATATAATACAATTTTAATAATTTCTTTATTATAATAATGAATATTTTGGGATTCATAAATCGGTCTATGATTATTTATTTCATAGGTCTTATGGTTCAAAAGATACAAACACGGTAAATGTTTTATGTTATAATTTAGATGATTAATTGGATTGTTTATGATTTAGTGTACTGCGATGAAAGCATGAATCCAACCTCCATGGAACCATATTTTTTTAAATTGATTTATTAACATAGAATTAATGTTTTAATTTCATTTTAATCTATTTAATAATTAAATATAAATAAAAAATATTTTTATGAAAGAAGACATTATTTTCCCTATGGTAAGTAAAAACCCTTTCTTCCAGGTCTGTGTCTTATAAAAAAGTTTTAAATGATTATATTACTATTATGAAATGAATTTTTAAACAAATATTTCACTATTATTTAATTTTTAAAATGATTTATGAATTTAATCTTCTCTCCCTTTTCTAATTGAGATTGTTTTTACATGTCACAAACAATGGGAATGGAATATTTTTTAAAATGTTTAGAGGAAATATGATACTCTCCAATGTAATGACCACTATGTGATTTAAAATATTTAATTTATATTATCTAAATATATATTGAATACAAATAACTATTTTCTATTTAGAAAATATTAATATTTTAATTAATTGATTTCAAAGTCATACAAATATTTTTATTGAGAAATTTTACAAGTTATATTTTCAAATCATTTCTCATCTAAGTTGACATATATTGATGTTAAATAATAATTTCAAGGGTTTTGGTCCCATCATGGAATCACTACTAGTTATAAATGATATTTTATTATTATTTTTGTGATATATTTTGGAATACCACTTCATTTCATGGGGTTTTGTTATAATGATATTTTCATCAAACCCTTTTTCCATGGGTTATGATATGATAAAATGATTATGAAACATATTTATTTAGCACAAGTTATACAATAATTAAATGTTTTTGATAATTATTTACTTTTTTATGGATTGTTATATGATGAATAATTTATGATCATATGTCAAACTAGTTTAATAATTATATGATAGAGGGGACATATATCCCCCTAATGGATTGGATAAAGATTAGAAAATCTTGAATTAATTATATATGGTTGAACCTGATTTCATGTTCAAAATATTTTGTGTGGAATAGGTTTAACATATATATGTGAGTGTGTGGAACTGATTCCAATAAAAATGAGTATATATAGATATATTTTCATCAAAAAAAGATTATGCATGGACCTGATTTTGTATCCTATATATTTTGAGTGGGACAAACTTCTTGTCCATAAGGTAATTGTTATGATTAATTTCATGTCTATAATGTAATGTGTTGTACTTGATTTCATGTATTTAAGGTTATGTACAAACCTTACATCATGTCCACATGTTCATGTGAGAACCTAATTTTATATCATCAACAAAATGTGTAAGCCTACAAAAAATTATACACACTCACAATTTATATGCTGATGTGTATATTGAAAATACACGTTTTATGTCAATGATATGTTCTCATATCTCATAATCATGGAATCAGTTGTGATTAATTTGATATTTAATTCTAATATTTAATCTTTGAAAAAAACTATTATATATGATATATAGTTCATAGTTTTCTAATGTTATTCCCATGCACACATACACTTATGCTCTTATTATATAGATCTAAACCATCATTACAATTATCAAGTATCTCATACAACCCTTTCGTATGGCTCCTATCAACAAGTAGTGATGAATTATTTTAGAATTGTTATTTATATGATGTGTAATATATGAGAACATATATATGGGAGATGATAAATATCATTCTAGAAATTAGATGATTGTGTATTTTATCTCAATAGAAATTAAACCATTATGGTTTTCGATTGTGTATTTCGAAATATATTTAATTATATCATAAAGATATTTAATATTTACATATGAGAAGTAAGGGTAAATAAAAAACTCTTAAATAGTACTCATTTACTATAATTACCATGTATTTTACGTTATATCATGTTATCATCATTCTTTCTCCTGTAAAATGTATTGTAAGGATCACATATCAAAATTAGTATTATATTTTATAAAAGTCATTAAGAGATAGTTCATATATACCTTTATCTTTTATGGATAATTTTTTTTACACTAAATATTACTTCATTTAAATTATCATATTATTTTACCATTTAACCAATTCTATTTCATTCATTCCCCATTTAGAAAAATAAACAATAAAAAATTATAATTATAATTTTTAGGGTTCCAAAAAATTTTATTTTCATTTAAGAGTCAAAACAATAATATTCTTCAACAATTATTGTTTTTTGACATTATATATTATTTTTTAATAAATAATCATGTAGAAAGGACACCCACTTCCAACTATCTTTTCAATTTTCATATTTCTTTCATTGAATAAAACATCTTCCGAATATGAATTTTCTTCATCGTGAACATGAAATGCATTTTTTTATAACTAAGAGGAAGTAGATTGGGTAAAATATTCATTGATTTATCTAATTGTCGTACATTTTAATAAAACCAACTATAAATATATTCAAGAGAATAACAAATTTTTTTAGATTTCATCTTTAACAAGTTTCCCAATAAACATGAATTAATTCATAATTTCCATTATTCTAAATGGAAATTATCCTCTACAAATCTCTACTTGTCGATAGTAAAGAATTATAATACCAACATGTTTAATAATTATGTATAATAATTCAATAACATGAGAGATAACCCTAAAATATTAAATTTCATGGAAACAAATAGTTGTAAGTCAAAGTATTCCACACAAAAATTCCATATGTAATGATTATTGAGCCAGAATTTATCATTCATATAGAATAGATTATTCATTCATTAATTTTAATTCAATAAATACATTTGAAGAAAATTGATATAAATTTTATATTATCTAAATTTGAATACAGTTGATATTTAAATATGCATAGTTTTCATTCATGAATTATCAAATATATTTTTTAGATTTATACTTTATATAAATTTTTTCAACATCACTAGAGTATTCAACATAAACATCAATTGATATTTTAATTTCCTTCATTATATTATTCTCACCATTCTCATATTTTATTAATTATTATTATCTCAGGAATAAATTTTCATACATGAAATAAATTTATTCTATAATATCATTTTTCATCTTAAAATATTTTTCAACATCCAATATCAGATTTATTTTTAATATAGGTAAAGAATACCTTTTATTTTTTTCATATTTTGTTTCAACTAGTTTTCGATTGACTCCTACAAAAATAATATTTTTTCTTTTTTGAGAATAATGTTTTTTTCTTAAATTATGAAACATGTTCATCTTTAATAATGTGTTCAAAATATATTTCCTCTGAATAATTTTCACCACCACTATATGAATTTTTTTTAACATGATCCTTAACATTTGAAAATATTTACACTACTACATTTTTATAAGAAATACATGATATAATATCAAATTCATCCAATTTTCTCAACAAATCTCTTTTTTTCATTCAATTCATTAGATCACTTTTATCATTAATATAATAGTCATTAAAAAATAAAATTTTTCTCAGGGATTCAAAATCCATATCTTATTTTAATAAATTATTTAATACCAAATGAGTCCAAATTTCATGATAAATAAAAATATTAAATATCTCATCCAAAGAAAAATAATCATCATCTTATTATTGTGATATTTGGGGATCCAATCTATCTATAAATAATTCTAGTCAACTTCTTCAAAAATTTCAATCATCAAGAATCTCACAAAAGAATCAAATATTATTCCAAATTTCTTTTACTTGAGTGAATATTTCATCAACATATCCATCTTATACAATTTTACAATCTTTACATTTTTTCTATATTTATAGAAATGAATTTTGGAATTTATCAATACTTTTATAACTACCCTATATATTATCCTATATTTCTTTTATTGTTTTTACTTACATAAATTCATGTAAAATGTTTTTATCATGACATGAGACTGTCATTTTAAGACATAAATTACACATCGAAATTCCACATTTTAAAAAACATCATCTGAGAATATTTTCTGAATGGTTGTAAAACAATAATTCATACATAAAAAACTTACATAACTATATATAAAATATTTCAAAATATTAAATTCACCCAACTAGGATAATATTTTCAATTGAACATATGTACACACCATCTCTAAATTTAGTTGATATAATATAAAGATGAAATCATATCTATTTCTATCATACAGATGTAACGAACTCTAATACCAATTCATATGCATATCATGATCAATTTACTCTTATAATAAGTGTTGATTTTTAAGTGGACTAGAGTTTTTCAATTATCATTAAATAGAAATAAACATCTATGTGTTATTCTATTATGATAAAATAAAAAAAGAAATGACTTTTACTCACCTGATAATGATGAAAATAAAAGTGTTGTAAGAAAACATATTTTTAAATGGTTAACATATAACAAGGAATCCTAATATTTATTATTTTGGGTTACTCTCCCCAATAATTGATCACTTTCACTATATCCCCAAGTGAAACCCTCTTACAATATATTTTCTCTATAATCCCACTAAACAAGTTAGGGGCCTAGACAATATATAATAAGTTCACCACATAATAAAAATTAATATTATATAAAAAATATAATCATAAAAAAATATATGATGCTTCAATAAAGAATAATGGTGATCCACTTCCACGATCATCCATGATATGCATGAATTTATTTCCCAATATGTAGTGTTGAATGTGCTATAGAAAACAAACATTGGCTCAAAAAAATACATAGAGGAAAATATATATTTTATCCAATGATATATAAATAACCAATATAATATGGATGATTTATTCTTACCTTTTCAGACTATTTATTATCTGATATAAATCAATATGTTTAACACTTTTTTTATAACCATGTATGGAACATTACCCATGTTATATATTCTATATATTATGTTAGTCAATCTATATCACTATAACAGCAAAATATTTTATATTATGTCCTTTTTAAAATAATTATAATAGATTCGATAATTTTAATTCTGCAATCCACCTAACATAAATAAACTCAAAAATATTTTTTTAATACAACCCTTATAATGATGGAGTTAATTTTTTTAAATGAATATTATTAACCACATTATTAAATATATAATTATTAAAAACCAGTTTTAATGTATTAAATGATTTTTTATGATATACATGTTTTTTTAAAATTCATTATATTCAAAAAATATATGTTTTCATTAAAAATAGATTTTTATTGAAAGCTATTAGAAAATTAATATAATTAATATTTGAAAATTTTATAAAATGTTTTTGCTAAAATTGACAACATTTCTGGATTAAGTATTTGAAATTTATATTTGGTAGGGTTTTTTATAATTTTTTGGAATTTTCTAAAAAATTTATAATAATAAAAAGTTTCTATTTTTTAAAACCCTCATTTTAATTTTATAAAAATCAATTTTATGATATCATATTTATTACAACGTCACATAATTAATTTTATTATGATATAATATAATTAATTAAATTTAAAGAATCTTGCTTACTTAAGTTGGTATATGTACATTTTGGGATTTAAAAACACATTTTCCCAAAATAGTATTTTTTTAATTGAAATTTAAATGTTTAAATTGAAATTTATTTACAAAACATTTATATTTTTAATGTCTTAAAATTTATTTAAAATTATTAATTTGGAGAACTATATTTGTTAATATGGTTATTTTTATTTTTAGGTGAAACTTTTTTTCCATGGTGAAAAAATGATTAACCATAATATAGGTGAAATAATATAGTGGGTTAAAATTTATTGGTAAAAGATTAGAATACTTGAAAAATATAAGATTATATATGTGGTTGATGTATTTATAGATCATAAAAACCCATTGAAACATTCTTTATAATCCAAATACATTGGAATTAATTCCACTAAATTTTTTCGGTTTTAAATAGAAAATAATTATGATTTAATAACATAAACCATCCTCCTAGAGTATAAATATTACTCCCTAATTCCCCATTTCTCCCAACATGCATTGAATATTTTCATATATCTTCCAAATCATCTACTAAAAACTCTCCAAACATCCATGATCCTCTATAATCACCCAAATAAAAAAATTTATTCATAAAGGATTTTCATCGGAGATTCTAATATAGAGGTAACATTCTCAAACAACTTCTATTAATTTTTATATATTAAATACCTTCTAATCACGTCATTATTCCATTAGGTAATAATAACTACAATATAATGTATATAATATTATTTTAGTTTTCTAAGATAATGTCTTATTTATTTTTCCTTCTATTAATTATTATTAATCACAGAAACAAAACCATTTCCCATATTAAGGCGGTTAATCAACCCTATATATAATGATTTTTATTTTTCTGATTAACACCTTCAATTGCAGTCACAAAAGTTTTATTATGGTCTGATATGATTTTAATATTTATATAATAACATTTTTAATGTTTTTTAATATATATATATATAAAAAAATAATATTAATTTAATTGAATCTAGTTTGTGATGGTGGAAAAAACATCAAAATTAAACTGACCATTTATTATTGACAGTTTATCAAATAAACCATCCTCACGTAAGAAGTAAAAAATTATATTTAGGAACATATATAAAAAATAATTTCATGAATATCATTTCATTTTACTTCATGTATTTTATTCTAGTTTTACATGATAATCCATAATTATGCTCAAGTTAATTGAATATAAAACCCATAAAATGAACTCACCCGAATCATTGAAAATTATGAATTAAAATTAATTAATTGGTTGTATGATGATATAAGATATTATGATTAATCTATTAATGGTTGGTCTCTGTTTATAATGACATGATATTTTTGAAAATCACTTTTTTCCATGAGCAATGTTATGATGAAATGATTATTAAACTCATCTCTATACATGGATTCTGATATAATTGATGAATTATGATCATGGCTCACAAAAATTTATTTCTATAACTATTAGATGTTTGTTATGTAATAACCAACAATAGGTGGGGCATATATATGTTTCCAATTCCCTGGGTAATGATTTATATATAATGACATATACATGATTGGAAACATAATTGAAATAATTTATTAAAATAGGGATGGAATGCGGAGTGCACTATGTTAAGTAATAATGGATTGGTATGAGAAGTGATGCTTGTTATGTAATTGTAATTTTACACCATGATAGTCTTGGTAGTGATCTATTAGTACTACAACGATTTGGGGGAGAACTAATTCCAATATTATAGTCTTGGAAAAGAGCATTGACTATTATAAAAATGATTTTATATGATAATGGGAGTGTTATAGAATTTTAACATTTTCTAATTAAATTATATTTAAATTCATGTTTTATGAAAATATTTTATTTATTAATTCAATCTATATTGTGATCATTTTAATGAAAGTTATAATTTTCAAATGTTATTTTCATGATTGTATCCCCTAATGATTATGTATGATTAATATCTCTCATATTTACCGTAATTATGCATATCAACTCCCCCTTCCCTAAATTTTCTTTTCCGAATGACATGTTGAAAGGAATTATGTATGATACTTATTAAATTTATATAGTAATAAAGGTATAGGTGTAAGAATATCGATATGTATTATGAATAATTTTTTAACAAGTTTCCAAATAATTAATAACAATGAGACTCTGACATGGTTTTTGATATATTATTGTAACATCCCAGGTAAATAATGAATAAAACATTTTCATATTTATTAATATTTACGAATTAAATATTAATTTTACTTTAAAGGGGTTGCTATGTTCGATAGTGTACCCGATACGCAACAAAGAGTTTCTTTGAAATCTTACGTTGCACACTTGTAATAAAATAATGTTATTTTAAATGATAGTTAACACATTGTTGTTGTATTGGTGGGAATGGATAGAAATAACTAAAATATGATTATATATGTTTTTTAAATGTTTTTACATTTATCTAATAAAAGATAAAGGCTTAAAATATGGAAAGAATTCAATTTTAGGCATTTATACTCTAATTTTCACGAAAGGTCCACTTATCACCTTTTGACGGTGAACCATCATTAAATATAGTTTTGATCGATCTTATAAATTCTATTGGACCAAATATAAGTCTTCTTTAAAATTGGGACATCAAAATTTACTTTGTGTAAATTTTTGGTATCTTTCCGATAAAGTTCATTTTTTTAATGAATAGTGTAAAATGTTGTATTTTAATTCAAAACCTCTTTTTAATATAATTTATTTATATGAGTAGATTATCATTTGAATTGTTTTTAAAGTGAAATTAGAAAATATTTTTACCATTAAATCCAATAGTGGTCGTAGGAATTAATTTCACTTTGAAATCAGACTTAAACTAGTGTCAATCTTTTGATACATATTGTTTCAAAAAAACACGCTATTTGCTCTGACAGCGGGAATTAATTATTAAATTAATTAATGAAACTTATATGTTGTGAATTTTTTAAAATGGACTTCATTTTTGAATTCGGAATATCAAATATATCTTAGGGTGAATTTTTGGTATTTTCTGAAAAACATCAATTTTTAATGAATAGTGAAACCACTAAGTGGTACTTATAAAAACTGATTTTTCGTCTCAATGAAATTTTACCACTTCTGTGTTTTGAATTTAAAAAATCCAACATACATGGCTGTCATTAAGAAGTAAAATGTTGTTCAATGAGATAAAAATAATTTTTTGGTGAATAGTAACTTATTAAGTTTTTAATCTCGATTAGAGGTAATTAGTGCAATTTAAGGCAAAAATGATATTATAATAAAATGAAAATACCTTGACACATGTCCTACCCTTATTGGATGTGTCATGGCCTACCAAGACAAGCCATGGGTCAACTTGGGGACCCCATGGAGCCTCTTTGGTTGGGAAATGACATAAATAACTTTTTATTTAATGTTAAAGTAAAAATGACACACACATGAGATGTTTTACTAAAACAATTTTTACATAGGGTTATACAAGTCAGATTTTTGACTATAAATAGTCATTGGAAAGATAACAATATTTCCTACATCATAGTATTTTGTTTTATAATTTTTAGACATTATATAAATTATATTATTTATGACATCATGATGATGTAGCGATGACCTCATTATTTAACGATTTAAATAAAATAGAAAGATAATGTAATATCTAAGAAATAAACATGTCCAAAACCTATTGGATGAGTGGATTTAGAACCCTTATCACCTTATCCTCGAAATACATCAATGTGGGACCTTTAAAATCCGAAACTATTTTGAAAATAAAGTAACATTTTGTAACTTTACAAGAGTGCCCCTCCTCTCCTCTTATAAAAGGCCCCCACCTCAACCTCCTTACCCAAACTCCTGAAGCCTTTGACTCAGCCAACCCCTGCCCATTTTGGCTCTCCACATACCTTTCTTACTCCTTGAAGCCTCACTTTGGGCATAAGGCTTCCCAAGGAATCCTTTGAGCTCAAACCAAGAGGAGTTACCCGATTTTAAGGTAATGTCTTCTTTTGAGTCCTTTTGTTTTATTTTTCTTCTCCAACCCACTAAACTCTTTTTATTCTTTTCTTTTGTAACAAATCCAGTATCCTAAATATACTAGAATGTTGTTATAAGAAGGATTCGATCTACACTTACATACACCTACATCTAATGGTTAAAGAACATAATGTTTCCGTGGATGGCGAATTTCTGCCTCCCGAAACGATGATTGTTCAAAAATCTTTTAACACCGTCAAAGGTGGCCATTAAGATGACACTATATTTATATATAATATATAATATGTTTATTTTTTCCTTAAGCTTCTTTATTTTTCATTTTGGGCATACCTTTATGGTTTCCATTATGGGTAAACACGATATCTTCATTTAAGGAAGTGCGGACTACCGCCCCCTCAAAGTGATGTGATTCGTTAATGCCATATGTGGGACGTGTAAAGGATGGATTTAGAGTTATTATATATGATGTTATACTGGAATTATAATATACCTCTATATCATTATTATTTATTTCCATTAAAGTATGAGATAGAAATGAAAGTAGCGTTCATGCGTACGTACGGCTTACCGTCTCCATGAACGGTGCATTTCATTTCATATACCCAAATGTAATGTACTATTAAAAGTATATGTATATAATGGATATATATAATGAATGATATATCAAAATGATGAATATAATTCTGGAATTAAAATATACATACCTCTCATTTAGTTTTAATTCCATTAATATGACAAAGAAATGAAAGTAGCGTTTATGCGTACGTACGACTTACCGTCTCCATGAACGGTGCATTTCATTTCTTACCTCTAAATGATTATGTAATATTATAAATACATGTATATGCAGGATATATATGATATATATGATATCCAAATTAGGAATGACATTCTGGATATAAAGAATCTTTGACCACATGAACAACATGTAATTGTAAGAAGTCCACTTTCGACTTAAGAACCAAATATCGACAAAACAAACATTATTAACTTACATGGTTACATAAAGTTTATAACATGGCAATAAGTGATATAAAAGGAAAAATTAAATTTAAAAATCTTCTTAATCAAGTAGAAATTAACTCATGTTTATTATTCAGGACGTTGAAGAACGACCGAGTCAAGTCGGACCCGAGGTAAGGGACTTCGTCTCAATCTCCTTTCATTGAGGCATATTTCGTTTTATACACAACATTCTTTTATACGGTGTATAAAGCCCTTTGACTTTTACTTTTATACAAAAGTAATCTTTTTCTACGAAGCGTTTTATAAAACGACAAAAAGGAATGTTTCTTTTAAAGTACGCGGTGACAATGACCTTTTCCGCCGTCACGAGTATTATTTGGTCTTTAGATTCCTCAACAAGCTGTAATGTTTTTAAAATAAAATAAATAACATATAATCTTTTATGTATTTTGGTATTGAAAATGGTTTTGATAAAGGATTCTATTATGATATAATATGATTGAATTGTGGAAATGTTATCATTCCTTTATATTGGTTTTATGTTTTATGATTTTATATTGGTACTTGGACATTTGACGGGTGGTTACATGATAAACCATATGACGGGTGGTGCCGTGAATACCAGGATGGGTGGTTACGTTATAACCTCCAATGCATTGGGTATGGAAGTCGTCCGTATGGCTATTCCATTAATTATGTATGGAAATTGTCCATATGGCTATTCCATTAAGTGATATGTGTGGAAGTCGACCGTATGGTTATTCCACTTAAGTATGTTTCTGTCCCAAGTTACCTTTATATATGTTATGTGTTCTTTATATGGGTTTTATGGTGATCCTTTGGTTACAAAAAGGTATGTAATGATACTTTATTCAGTGAAGAGTTTTTACTACTTCATGAAGGTGAAGGTATTACTTTGATAGAGTATACATGGATTACTTGATATTTGAAAAACTAACCGTTTTCATTCTTTGTGCATACCTTACTGAGATTTTTATGCTCACCCCAAGTTTTTTTGAAATGTTTTTCACAGGACTTAATGTGGAATAAGGTCAAGGATGGGATCAAGGGAATGTCATGATATATAAAACATGGAACGAGACATGTTTCTTTTTAAGAGTTTTTTTATTATGGAAACTTAGTAGAAGTGTCTACTTTGTATTCTTTTGAGATGTAATAGTTATGTTCTAATTCTTTAAAACTCTAAAACTGAAAAGATCCTCAATGTGAATTATTCATTTAATCCAATATTAAGTAAGGTTTAAGGCTGGGGCCTTATAGTTGGTATCAGAGGTCAGTTTAGACAACTTTAGGAGTTAGAAAATTGTTAAATTATAATTTAATTTATGATATGATTGAAATGATATAACATTTACAGATTACCATGTTGCTTCGACAAAGATATTTCTGTGTTAAGAATTATTTTTCATAAAGGAAATAGAGAAGCTTTTCTGGGAAGGCATACAGAGTTGAATGACCTTCCAAATCAGCATACTGAGATGGTCAGAATCAGAATTCAGCAGTTTACTGCAGTGATGGCTCAGTTGAATCAGGAGTTGAAAAGAAGATTGGTGAATGCTCCAGTTTTGGCACTTCCTTCCAGGAATGGTGAGTTTGTTATATACAGTGATGCTTCATTGAAGGGACTTGGATGTGTCCTTATGCAGAATGATTAGGTAATTGCTTTTGCTTCATGTCAGTTGAAAACTCATGAGGTAAATTACCCTACACATGATTTGGAATTAGCTGATGTTTTTTATTCTTTAAAAATTTGGAGACATAATTTGTATGGAGTAAAGTGTGAAATATATACTGATCACAAAAGTTTAAAGTATATATTCACTCAGAAAGAATTGAACATGAGACAGAGGAGATGGCTTGAATTAATCAAGGATTATGACTGTACAATTCACTACCATCCGGGAAAAGCAAATAAAGTGGCCGATGCTTTGAGTCAAAAAAAGTAATGCTTCATTAACCATGCAACCTTTGGAACGAGATCCTTTGGTTTTTGATTTGATAAACTTTGGCATAGATATTGTTAGTGCAGGAAGTCCTTCTGTTTTTTTAGGTATCAGTGAAATCTTCTCGATCAGACCGAATCAAGCAAGCACAGAAGAAAGACAGCGAGTTGCAGAAAAAGGTAGAGCTGGTTCAGAAAGGTAAGTTGCCTGAATTCAACATTGATAATGATTGTGTTTTGTGGTTTGGGAAGAGATTATGTGTGCCTTGTGATTCACAGTTGAAGAATGAGTTGTTATGTGAGGCTCATAGTTCCCCGTTTTCAGTTCATCCTTGTAGTACTAAGATGTACAGAGATCTGCGAGAGTATTACTGGTGGGATGGAATGAAAAGAGATATTGCTGATTTTACTGTGAAGTGTTTGACTTGTCAGCAAGTTAAAGCAGAGTGGCGGTTACCTAAATGGATGCTTCAGCCTTTACCAGTGCTAGAGTAGAAATGGGAAAACATATCCATGGACTTTGTTGTGGGATTACCGAGGACATCTCGAGGTAATAATGAAATCTGGGTTATTGTTGATCGCTTGACAAAATCTTCTCATTTCCTTGCTATACTAGGTACTTTTCCCCTAGATCAACTTTCCCGTTTGTATCAAAAATATATAGTCAGGTTACATGGAGTTCCTCTCTCCATTGTATCTGACCGTGATCCCAGGTTTACTTCTAACTTTTGGAAAGGCCTTCAGAAGTCGTTGGGTACTGAATTAAATTTTAGTACATCTTTTCATCCTCAATCAGATGGGTAGTCAGAACGAACAATTCAGACCTTGGGGGATATGCTACGAGCTTGTTCGATGGATTATTAGGGAATTTGGGACCAACATCTTTCTTTGGTTGAGTTTTCTTATAATGACTGTTTTCATTCCAGTATACAGATGGCACCATTTGAGGCATTATATGGGAAGCGGTGTCGAACTCCAGCATTTTGGGATGAAGTGGGTGAAAGGAAGCTGATGGGACCAGAATTGGTAGAAGAGATGGCAGAAAAAGTTAAGTTGATTCAGAAGCACATGATAACAGCTCAGAGCAGACAGAAGAGTTATGCGGATAACCGGAGGAAGGATCTATCTTTCGAGGTAGGTGATCATGTTTTTATCAAGTTTTATCCTTGGAAAAGTGTGATGAGATTTGGTAAGAAAGGAAAGATGAGTCCAAGGTTCGTTGGACCATATGAAATTATGGAGAGAGTTGGATCAGTTTCATACCGAGTGGATTTACCTCCGAGTTTATCTTAGGTACACAATGTTTTTCATGTTTCAATTTTGAGGAAGTATATGCCAGATTCATCTCATGTTTTGAGTCTAGAGGTAGTTCAGCTGGAAGAGAACCTATATTATGAAGAACAACCAGTCCAGATTCTTGACCGAAGAGAGCAAGTGTTGCGAAATAAGGTAATTCGCCAGGTTAAGGTTTTGTGGGAAAAACCATATAGTTGAAGAGGCAACGTGGGAATCTGAAAATGCTATGAGGGATAAATACCCCCACTTATTTTGATAAGTGAATAAAATTGCGAGGACGCAATTCCCAAAAGGGGGGAAGGATGTAACATCCCAGGAAAATAATGAATAAAACATTTTCATATTTATTAATATTTACGAATTAAATATTAATTTTACTTTAAAAGGGTTGCTATGTTCGATAGAATACCCGATACGTAACAAAGAGTTTCTTTGAAATCTTACGTTGCACACTAGTAATAAAATAGTATTATTTTAATTGATAGTTAACACATAGCCGTTGTATTGGCGTGAATGGATAGAAATAACTAAAATATTATTATATATGTTTTTTAAATGTTTTTAAATTTATCTAATAAATGATAAAGGCTTAAAATATGGAAGGAATTCAATTTTAGGCATTTATACTCTAATTTTCACGAAAGGTCCACTTATCACCTTTTGATGGTGAACCATCATTAAATATAGTTTTGATCGATCTTATAAATTCTATTAGACCAAATATAACTCTTCTTTAGAATAGGGACATCAAAATTTACTTTGTGTAAATTTTTGGTATCTTTCCGATAAAGTTCATTTTTTTAATTAATAGTGTAAAATGTTGTATTTTAATTCAAAACCTATTTTTAATCTAATTTATTTATATGATTAGATTGTCATTTGAATTGATTTTAAAGTGAAATTATAAAATATTTTTACCATTAAATCCAATAGTGGTCGTTGGAATTAATTTTACTTTGAAATCGGACTTAAACTATTGTCAATCTTTTGATACTTATTGTTTCATAAAAACACGCTATTTTTTCTGACAGCGGGAATTTATTATTAAATTAATTAATGCAACTTATATGTTGTGAATTTTGTAAAATGAACTTCATTTTTGAATTTGGAATATCAAATATAGCTTAGGGTGGATTTTTGGTATTTTTCTGAAAAACATCAATTTTTTAGGAATAGTGAAACCACTAAGTGGTACTTATAAAAACTGATTTTTCATCTAAATGAAAATTTACCACTTCTGTGTTTTGAATTTCAAAAATCCGACATACATGGTTGTCATTAAGAAGTAAAATGTGGTTCAATGAGATAAAAATAATTTTAAGGCAAACATGATATTATAATAAAATGAAAATACCTTGACACATGTCCTACCATTATTGGATGTGTCATGGCCGACCAAGACAAGCCATGGGTCAACTCGGGGACCCCATGGAGCCACTTTGGTTGGTAAATTAGATAAATAACTTTTAATTTAATGTTAAAGTAAAAATGACACACACATGAGATGTTTTACTAAAACAATTTTTACATGGGGTTATACAAGTATGATTTTTGACTATAAATAATAATTGGAAAGCTAAAAAGATTTCATACATCATATTATTTTTTTTATAATTTTTAGACATTATATAAATTAAATTATTTATGACATAATGATGATGCAGCGATGACCTCATTATTTAACGATTTAAATAAAATAGAAAGATAATGTAATATATAAGACCTACACATGTCCAAAACCTATTGGATGAGTGGATTTCGAACCCTTATCACCTTATCATCGAATTACATCAATGTGGGACCTTTAAAATCCGAAACTATTTTGAAAATAAAGTAACATTTTTTAACTTTACAAGAGTGCCCCTCCTCTCCTCTTATAAAAGGGCCCCACCTCAACCTCCTTACCCACACTCCCAAAACTTTTGGCTCGCCCAACCCCTGCCCATTATGGCTCTCCACATCCCTTTCGGACTCCTTGAAGCCTCAATTTGGGCATAAGTCTTCCAAGGAAGCCTTTGATCTCAAACCAAGGGGAGTTACCCGATTTTAAGGTAATATCTTCTTTTGAGTCCTTTTGTTTTATTTTGCTTCTCCAACCCCCTAAACTCTTTTTATTATTTTCTTTTGTCACAACTACAGTATCCTCAATATACTAGGATGTTTTTATAAGAAGGATTCGAGCTACACTTACACAAACCTACATCTAATGGTTAAATAACATACTGTTTCCGTGGATGGTGAATTTCTGCCTCCCGAAACGATGATTGTTCAACATTCTTTTAACACCTTAAAAGGTAGCCATTAAGATGACACTATATTTATATATAATATATAATATGTTTATGTTTTCCTTAAGCTTCTGTATTTTTCATTTTGGTCATACCATTATGGTTTCCATTATGGGTAAACACGATATCTTCATTTAAGGAAGTGCGGACTACCGCCCCCTCAAAGTGATGTGATTCGTTAATGCCATATGTGGGACGTGTAAAGGATGAATTTAAAGTTATTATAAATGATTTTATACTGGAATTATAATATACCTCTATATCATTATTATTTCATTCCATTAAATTATGAGATTGAAATGAAAGTAGCGTTCATGTGTACGTACGGCTTACCGTCTCCATGAACGGTGCATTTCATTTCTTATCCCCAAATGTAATGTACTATTATAATTACATGTATATAATGGATATATATAATTAATGATATATCTAAATGATAAATATAATTCTGAATTTTAAATATGCATACCTCTCATTTAGTTTTAATTCCATTAATATGACAAATAAATGAAAGTTGCGTTCATGCGTAAGTACGGCTTACCGTCTCCATGAATGGTTCATTTCATTTCTTACCTCTAAATGATTATGTAATATTATAAATACATGTATATGCTGGATATATATGATATATATGATATCCAAATCATGAATGTCATTCTGGATATAAAGAACCTTTGACCAAACAAACAACATGTTATTGTAAGAAGTCCACTTTCGACTTAAGAACCAAATATTGACAAAACAAACATTATTAACTTAAATGGTGAAATAATGTTTATAACATGGAAATAAGTGATATAAAAGGAATAATGAACTTTAAAAAGGTTCTTAATCAATTAGAAATTAACTCAAGTTTATTATTCAGGACGTTAAAGAACGATCGAGTCAAGTCAGACCCGAGGTAAGGGACTTCGTCTCAATCTCCTTTCATTGAGGCATATTTCATTTTATACACAACTTTCTTTTATACGGTGTATAAACCCCTTTGACATTTACTTTTATACAAAAGGAATCTTTTTCTATGAAGTGTTTTACAAAACGACAAAAAAGAATGTTTCTTTTAACGTACGCGGTGACAATGACCTTTTCCGCCGCCGCGAGTATTATTTGGTCTTTGGCTTCCTCAACAAGCCGTAATGTTTTTAAAATAAAATAAATACCATATACTATTTTATGTATTTTGGTATTGAAAATGGTTTTGATAAAGGATTCTATTATGATATATTGTGATTGAAATGTGGAAATTTTATCATTCCTTTATATTGGTTTTATGTTTTATGATTTTATATTGGTACTTGGACATTTGACGGGTGGTTACGTGATAAACCATATGACGGGTGGTTCCATGAATACCAGGATGGGTGGTTACGTTATAACCTCCAATGCATTGGGTATGGAAGTCGGCCATATGGATATTCCATTAAGTATGTATGGAAATTGGCTGGATGGCTATTCCATTAAGTGATATGTGTGGAAGTCGACTGTATGGTTATTCCACTTAAGTATGTTTATGTCCCAAGTTACCTTTATATATGTTATGGGTTCTTTATATGGGTTTTATGGTAATCCTTTGGTTACAAAAAGGTAAGTAATGATACTTTATTCAGTGAAGAGTTTTTACTACTTCATGAAGGTGAAGGTATTACTTTGTTAGAGTATACATGGTTTACTTGATGTTTGAAAAACTAACAGTTTTCATTCTTTGTGCATACCTTAATGAGCTTTTTATGCTCACCCCAAGTTGTTTTGAAATGTTTTTCACAGGACTTAATGTGGAATAAGGTCAAGGATGGGATCAAGGGAATGTCATGCTATATAAAACATGGAACTATACATGTTTATTTTTAAGTGTTTTTTTATTATGGAAACTTAGTAGAAGTGTATAATTTGTAATCTTTTGAGATGTAATAGTTATGTTCTAATTCTCTAAAACTCTAAACCTGAAAAGATCCTCAATGTGAATTATTAATTTAATCCAATATTAAGTAAGGTTTATGGCTGGGGCCTTATAGTTATATAAGGAATATTATAATATTTTCATGTAACATATATGTAAGAAAATAATGGGACATTAATGTTTTTATTAGAATAAGGTTAAGTTAACCATTCAAAACATAGATGAGAAAACCATATTAATACCCCTAAGTGTAATTCAATTTTATAATATGTGTGTTTTGAAAATGCTCATTAATAGCCTATATTAATACTATAATTAAATAGAATTAAATTTGATAAATAAATTCCCGTCATTATGTTGTTTCCATATTTTGATTATTTTTTTCACCCTAATTTTTTTTGTTTTTGAAAATGTTTGGTACAATATGGATTCATGTTAATGGATTGTGGAATGAGCATCCTCATGAGTTAAAAAATGAGATGAAGGTGGAAGGGGTAACATTATTATTATTCTTAATAATAAATCATCGAATAAGATCAATACTAACAAATTTTGTGTGTTTTTTGACCCATATGCTATGTGAAATAATGAGATTCAATGTTACTATACATGAAATAATTGAAAATCTTCATCATGTAAAGCATGTGGGTTAAGGAATCAAGGAGTCTGTCCCAAAGTAACTAGAATATTCATTGAATGAGGATAATAAATAACTGAAATAATTAATTGAAAATGAATCATTATATGGTCATTTAATGGAATGGAAGAGAATAATGGAATCTCTAAATAATCATAGAAAGTTATATGTTATAAATATAAAAATAATTGTAATTATGAATATATGTTCCCTATGGGGAAATCATGTAATGTAATTAGCAAAGGTATTATGAGTAATTTTTATATTTATGATATCGAAGAGACTATAGATGTCATATGATATGGAAGAAGTGTAAATGAATGAATGATAAATATTTTTTATTGGTTTAATAAGAAAGATGAATTATTGAGGGTTTATTTATTGGAAGACAGTCTTGTTATTATTGATGTAAATTTATGTTATTAAGGAATAATGAAACATATAATCATTGTACCACTATTATCATTCCATTGTTATTTTAAAATAAATTTTGAATAGTAATAAGGTGATATATTTTGGTCAAACCTTCTTTAGGTAAAGATAACCATTAATAAATGAATGAAAAAGGGTTAATATTTAGATAATGATAAGTTTTTGTGGTAAAATAAATACGACAGTGTTGAATACCTCCAAATGGATTTTTAATTTGAAGAAATGTTTGTTAATGGATTGAGTTTTTATGAATCGTGTATTAATGTTATTAGGAATGTTTTTATTTTTTAAATAGTCCATGTTATCACTATGGATTCATGGAAATTGAGGAAATTACAATGTTTCCAGATAATACATGATAATGATATTCACATGTTTAGTGTGTGTAAATTATGATCCATATCATATTTTTTGAGATTATTTATAAGTTTACTTCGAAAATATTGTGTCTATCAGTAAATTTTTTTGATCTTACCATTTAGGAAGGTTTGTATGGATAACCTTTTATGAAATTTATTTCTTTGATCTTAAATTAGGATTTATAAATTTTTTTATTTCTTATCCACATAAATATTTATAAAAATTAGAAAAAATATGATATCCTTTTTCTTATGATGATAAATATGGATATTTGGAATGATTTTTTATCCCATAATGGATCTTATGATCCACTAGTTATGTAAGAATTACAATTTCATCTACATTACATGAATTATTAAAAGAAGCAGAAATTGATCAATGAACAACGAATCAGTGAGACTATATTTATGATATGAGATAATGGAAGTATATAAGCTAAAATGATTTTTAAAAAAGATTATCCTATTATCATCATTTCTCATGATACCAATGAACATTTTCAGACCTAGTTGGTCTATGTTTTTTTATTCATTATTCATTCAATGACCATGTTCCGTGTCATTCTTTATCAGATCATTATAGTTATAATTCACTTAATTGTATATATTTTAAATTTATATTAATATTGACTATTTGGAATCCAATTTTTTTGTGATATTCTTCTTTAAGATTATATAACTGTATGATGAATTATTATTGACACATTTTACAATGTGGTGTTTCCTGAATATATTTTCAAATTTCCACAATTTAAATTCGATATAAATTCTCACATTTTGGCGATGAGTTTTTTTAAAAATTAATTTTCATAACAATACATTATCTTATTGATTATAATTCTCAACAAATTTATTTCATGTTCATGTTCTCTTCCATGTTGCTCTCAAGGTGAAGTACATGTCTAGTCAATCACATTTACTATACTATGAAGGCATACCACCAGAGAAAGACAATTTTTGTAGGTAAAATTATAATCACATTGTTGTTTATTGAGATTTTGTTCTTTGTTAATTGAAGACTCACTCATTTAAAGTGTTGCGGTGAATTGACCAATTTGGTAATGTTATGTGAGAACATGAAGATGTGAAGATGAAATGGTATCCTCGTCAATTTGTTTCCTAATGAGGAATTTAAAGGATGAAATTAAATTAGGTAGTATTGAATGTAGAACCCAGGTATATTATGTCGTGTAAATATTTTTTTAAATACATTTAATCCCTTTGATAGGTTACTTTTCACAGAACACAGAGCATAAAATAATTTTAAAATATTATCATTAAAAATTACCATTTTTACCAAGATATTAATTTTATGAGAATGATTAGTATTATTCATGCTATGATATATATAATAATAATAATAATTTCTAATGTATTAGTGAATTTTTTTATTGAATATGACCATACTTTTTTGAGGTCGTTTTGTTCATCAAAAATTTGATTTCTTCAAAAAAGTGATTTTTATTACATTCCTTGATAAATTCAATATATTATCTTTATAAACATTTTAATTATTATTTTATAAAATTAAATTATTATTATTTTTCAATCCCCATGTCATGATTATCTTACTATGAATCATTGATATTTTTCTAATAAAGTTGAATTCTAAGTGAATATTATAAATTACTGTTTTTTTATAGACATTATATTCAATATATTTTAATTTCACATTATGATTTTGAATTTATCAAAAACTATATTTACTAATTTTTAGTCAGATATTATGTAATTAATTAAATTTCAATAGTATTTATACCTTTTTTGTATAAGTATGTTTTTAAACATAAAAATTATTTATTTAAACAATAACCTCTTTTCTTTGATTTTTAATGGTGTAATTCAAAATGTGATTTTGAAACCTATATGTATAGAATTTTTAGAATATTACTCAAAATATTTAATTTGGATCCCCCAATTTGGTTATACATTAATTTTAATTTTTCTTCATAAACATTTTTTCATAGTAAAAAAATATTTATCATTGTATTGGTAAAAGAATGTATCAGGTTAACATTGAATGATAAAATATTATATATATATATAACAAAAAAAAATTAAACCGTTGGATGATAAATTAATCAAAATAAAAAATAATTTATATAGTTAATTATAATATCTGTTCAACGTAATTAATGTCACCCAAATGTGGTTGGCATTAAAAAAATAATAATTATTTATTCACATATAACTACCAGCCTCATGTATAAATACCACTCCTCACCACAAATGTTTTGATTAAAATACATTATGTAATCAAAATAACAAAAAATAAAATCCATCCTACTCTCCAAATGACTATGTGATTATGGATTCACCCAAATACCTCTTCCGAGTTACAGAAGGGGTCTTTCAAAGAGGTGGTATTAAAGATATAACATTCTTAAACAACCAATCTAAATTTCATTTCTTTTTCTACCTTTTCCTCACCTACTACATATATAAATGGATAATAACTAAAATATGATTTATATATATGACTGTTATTTTTGTAATGAAATATGTTATATCAAACCATCTAATGATATCTTATAATTCGAATAACTGAAATGAATTTCCAAATTATTACAGTTATTCCTCAATATGGATAACGATTTTCAATTTTATGTTAATACCATCAAGGATGGTCATAAATGTAAAATTATGGTCAAATAATATTTTTATATTTATATTTTAACATATTTTATGATATTTACATAATATATATACATAATATTAAATTAATGAATGTAGTTAGTGATGGGTGGAGGTACTGTGAAATTAAACTAAAAATTTGTCATTGAAATTTTATCAAATGAATGATCATCAATATTAAAAAAATAAATATAGGTGAATATAATCTTTTTAAATTCATGAATAACATTTCATTTTAGTTATAGATTTTTATTTCCCTTTGACATGAAAATCGACATTTATACACATGTGAACCTACCATGAATCCATGAAATGAACGGACCTAAAACAACAAAAATAATGAAATATTATTAATGAAAATGTGGTAATATGTTATAAAATTATAATATAATGTATTATAAAAATGAATATTGTTCTTTAATGGAGTAATAAAATTCATCAACCTTTATACAAGATGTAAATGTATAAAAAACCGATGGCAATGATGAGGTAAAGGATTCCCATATCAATTTCATTATATGAAATTTAGGCCTTATTCCCCACTTCATATATTTGTGTGGGGTATGTATAGACCATTGATAAGTAAAATAAGTATTATAATTATCTTAATTTTATTCAATGTTTCATTTGAAAATTATAATATTATGGGTCATATGATTTGACTAACTACATAGTGGTAAGGAATTTAATAACTCGATTTCCATTTATTGGGTTAAATTAATCTAAAATGATCAATCCATGCAAATATTATGTTTTTTGATGATTAATTATTATATTAGTATTTACATAGACTTTTTTCATGGTTTATAGATGATACACATATTAGATACATTTGAAAAATTCTCCCATCAATGATAAGATATTTATAAGGAACTTCCTTTCCAAAATTACCAATTTAATATTCCCTGAAAAAAAATTTTTCATACATTTCATAGTTTTCTAAATAGGTTTCTAAAAATTTTATTACTATTATCTAATTATTTTTTAATGTCATTTTTAATCATATATTTAATTTTAAAATATGTTTTGAAAGTATTATTTTTTTTCATATTCTAAATGAGGTTCTGCGTGAATTTTTTGAAAAAATACTTGAGGATTATTTTTTATGTTATATGACATGAAAATAATTTCCTAAAGTAATGATGTTTTCATTAAATTTTATCACTTATAAATTCATAATGGTTTATTCAAATAAATGTTTTTTGTTATAATTGTGATCCTCTTTAAATAATTACATGGACATAGAAATGTTGTTTTTTAAGAAATATCAAATTTGATATTTAAAAATTGTTCCCCACCTAATATAAGATTATTTTATGTTAATAATGATTTACAATGTATATCATCCAATCATACTATCATTATTCTCCTTATGGATTTTTTATGTTTATGATAGACTGATATTTATGAATCCTATTTCATTTCTAAGAGTTGTTTTGTATTAAAATTATTATGTAACTCATTTAATTACATCGGTTTTTATATTCTAAATTACATATTATATTGTAAAAGACATATATAGTTTTATCATTATATTATGGTTGATACATTATATCCAATGATGGGTGGGTCCATTATCACCCTCCAATTAATTATGATGTTTTTATTTATCATGATATCTATTGAAATACAACGAGGATTAATTTATACTATGTAGAATAGAACAAGTATATAGAGTGAAATAGTTTTAGTAATAGAAGACTATAATAGGATGTGAAATGGGATTAGTTAGGGGTTTTTCTTCCATGATATTCATGGGACAGAACCTTGACATCGATGACGGTTTGGGGGAGTGAGAACATTCAAATATGGTAGCCTTGGAAAACATCCATGACTAACAATGAATATATTCTCAATATATATGTGTCTTAAACTATTTCATGACACATAACAATGTTATGCTATTTTGTATCATATCTTATTCACAGATAATATTAAATCCTTCCCTCACTATTATTAAAATTGATATAGAAGGATTAATTTTAAAATGTTAGATTCAGGATCTTATTCCCTTATTCATATGTTATGATTGAAAGATCTATTATTTACCCTTATTGAGAATCCAATATCAGCCCATTCATAAATATATTTTATGAATAAAATGGAGGGTTGTATTAGTTATGACTTGTCAAAAGGGTTCTTATTATGAAGGAATAATATTTATAAGTCATGGATGTTTTGTGAACTAGTTTTTTATATTTCCATGATTCCAAGGACAATAATCAAATATAATTATAGAATTTATTTGATATTTAATGTAATGAATACTCAAGGATATACATTTAATATAGATAAACTAAAATAATTTGTTGATATAGTCAGACTCTGTGATCTTATTATCAAATTTTGTCTCCCCATAATTATTTTATTTATACAAATTACCCGATCTATACCATGTATCAGAAATATATTACAATATATTAAAATCACCACATAAATGACTTTAAGAACAAATATATACACATTCAAAAAATCATTTTTTTATGAAATATCACATTATGGGTTAGTGGTAACTATATATTCAGAAAACCAAAACAGTGGACCTAAATTTAATAATATAATTCAAAAATAAAAAATCAAATTAAGATCTCAACCAAACCGCATAGTTTCTTGATATCCAAAACATTTCAAAATTAAAATTCCCATGAGAGCTGTTTTCATTATCCTAAGGTGATGAATGACTTGAGCCACCCACCTACTACTTTTCATCACCATGCCCGCCATCAAGATTCACCACCATCACCACATCCATACTTTCTTCACTAAATTCATGTCTATCATATAATCATACTAGTTTTCAGAGATAATCGAATTTTAAATTCATGTCACTACCGGATTCCATCCAATAAACTATATAACACAAAAATAAAACACAATATACCAACACAACATTAAAATAAAAGCCAATGATTACTAAAGAATTCGAAGGACTACATTAATCGTCAAAATTATATATGATCATAATATTTTAATTATCAAATCCTATTGATCCCCAAACTATATATTTTTATAAATATTATCACGACCCATCCTCGGGGCTCGTTCCGTGACTACCCCATGCCCGTCATCCATAGGGCAGGGGCTGGCGACTAGCACCAAAGGCATAAATCCCTATAAAAATGGAAGGAATTGCCTTTATGAAATGTAAAGACACACAACCAGAGTACAAGGAGAAGCAAATACTATGTACAACAATATAACAAGTGTGCTTAAAGTACAAAGGGG
The DNA here is from genome assembly GCA_963277665.1 of Viscum album. Taxonomy (NCBI): domain Eukaryota; kingdom Viridiplantae; phylum Streptophyta; class Magnoliopsida; order Santalales; family Viscaceae; genus Viscum; species Viscum album. The sequence continues at coordinate 1,227,883,324 of OY728159.1, forward strand.
TTCGGAAGTACAAGCCCAACAGTAAATTGAAAGGAAAAGAAAAAATAGTATGAAGGTTTCAAGATACTCCTGGATCATCCTTCGGAGTTCCTACGTGAAGGATAGGTACAGATGGCCACCTCAGCTCTCCACGTCCGTCTGTGAACTCCGAGTACTATCTCACCGTGAAGTCCACCACTGGGTACTGTCTCATTGTGAAGTCCACCTCAGGGTATCTTTTAACTCTACAAGCCTTAAACAGGATTAGTGATGTTCGTCGTATGCTTCCTACACAACGGGGTTCGGTCATAGCTCATGCAGGGGTGAGTATAACGATACTCAGTCGGGACCCCGAGAACCTTAGGGTCTCACTAAAACAAACAAGGATAGACCACAAAGAATGATCTCAAAATATAAAATTTTCTTAGGTTTATGCACATAGATATACATATGTTATCAAGTAGCCTATCTCAATCATGAGGTAAACACAAAGGTCATTGACTCAGCTCAAACCATGATTTTTATTCATGATGATGAAAACACGGCTGCTGGAGAACTCCTCCTCTGTCAAGAATAGTAATCCTTCCATGACTCTGAGGTAACACTCACTAACCTTAGACTACTGAAGTACTCCTCCTATCGAGTATCGCGGGTCTTCCACCTCACAAAGTAGTGCTCCTCCGCCATGGGTCTGCCACCTCATAAAGTAGTGCTCCACCTCATAGACTACATAGGTACTCCTCCAGTCAAGTATCGCGGGTCTTCCAAATCACAAAGTAGTGCTCCTCTGACATGGGTCTTCCACCTCACAATGTAGTGCTCCTTACTAGGCTATACTAGTCACTAAGAATCGAATCGGACGAGTAGTCATCAGGCCTTATCACGCTACAAGGTCACCGTACATCATATTCTAATCTCCAGGAGGATCCACTCCATGTCCCACTAGTAAACACCTAATTTGTCACTAAGTCCCATGATGAATTATCAAAAAGATTCGTCATGTCATTGGGATCTCAACTTAATAGACGACATGTCAATCGGACACCCGGTCTGTGAGTTATTAGCCTCTTTGTCCCAGGGGCCCGGTTGGTTTCGTGTACGAACCAAACCGACCGTATCTCAACAGTATCCAAACCTCAAGTGGAGTATTCCAAAAGAATAGACTCATCAAGAGGAATCCAACATAGTAGACGAAATGTTAATCAGACGTCCTGTCCTTAGGTTATAGGTGTTTCTGCTCTGAGGGCCCAGTTGGTTTCATGTTCGAACCAACTCGGATGTACACAAACTTCGCCAAATCCTTGAGTGTAATATATTGAAAAGACCATCCCGATCCATGTAATCCTACGCAAATGACGGTGCATCGATTGGAGGTCTGTACCCCAAGATATGTCCCCTTAACCGAATATGGTCTAAAAATAGGGGGTCTGGGAACTGTCCAACCCTGCCCAACACCCCCTGGGACGGCCCGAACCGGGTCGACCCGACCTGGGTCTGGGTTAGGCCCAGTAGGGCGCGGCCTGGCCCGGCGCTGGCAGCCCGACCCGGCGCTGGCGGCCCTGCCCGGCGCCGGCGGCCCAGCCTAGCCGGTCCGCGGGGCCCACGAGGTCGTCCACGTGGCTAGCCAACCAGGCGAGGTGGCGGCGCCCAGTGGGGCCCGCACTAGCTGTTGATTGGGGGGTTACACACACTCGGTTCTTTCAAACGGTCGGCGGTGTTGTCCGGCCCTTGGGTAACTGCAGGACCCTTCAGGTCCCACCTTTTGATGGAACTGTGGGCCGGAATAGCCGGCCGCCCTTCCATATCCGTCGCGGCCTTAGACCGTGGCTTTGTTCAACCGGTGTGGTGCAACGGTGCCGCGCCCTGCCCAGGCTGCGGCTCCTGTAGCTCGGCCGCGGTGCGATGGCACCACGTCCCTCCACCGCGGCCCGCCCTAGCCGCTGCTCTTGTAGCTCTGGGGCGGCGCGACGGCGCTGCGCCCCTCCGCCGCAGCCCATTCTGGCCCTAGTCTGGCTCTACTCTGCGGGGCACGACGGTGCCATGCCTTTTCAGTGACCCGGCAATCAAGCGCTGACTCTCTGCTCGTGGTCGGCCTGACGTCGGCCGGTTCTTCACAGTCCGCCTCCATCTTCCACAAACAACAAATGAGAGGGGAAGGGTCGGACCATGTTCATTCCATCTAAACCCTTCGTCATCAATATGGTATCATGAGATCAAATGAAACTCAAGAACGATGATGAACGATATTAATACATGAACATAACAACCCCTACCTCGTAAATCAACGTTAAATGATGGTGAGTCATGGAAGATGGGCATCACGGAAGACAGGTGTCGTTCTGTCAACTTCGGGAAGGAAGGAGCAGAGGGTGGCATCGACGTTCTCTGTTCTTCGTTATTCATTGGAGGAAGAGGAAAAATCTCCAAGTGATGGGCGTCGTGCTTCACTGCCAGCGTTTCGCCGCTTGAAGAAGCCGTCCAAAACTCCATACCCTTGCCTTTTTATATAGGGGTGGGAGGATTCATCGTTGTCACGCATGTCATAAATAGAGGATTTATGACCGAGGGATCCACCCAATTAATAGGCTGTAGTGGCGCATTAAAATGGGGAGGATGTCAAAAAGGGGGTTATTGGCCCGGGTGGTCCCCAAAGTAGAATATCCCCCAAAGGGACGATATTTCTTGGCAGACCCCACCAATAATTAACCACAAAAATAAATGGGGGGTGGAGATTAATTCTTGGGTGGTCCCCTCTTTAAAAAGGGAGGTTTCAACCTTCTCAATTAAGAGGGGTATTTAAACCTAGAGGCCCTCCCTCATAAATGAGGGGGAGTCAAGGATTTATGATTCCCCTCCCATTAATGGGAGGCCTCGTGTGGTTTCCACCACAATCAACCCCACATGGGAGGTTGGATCTCTATGGGCCACACCACCATAACCTCTTATGGGGGTTAGGGTGTGGCGGTCCCACCACCAACTCCCAAGTGGAGCTTCTAACCACTTTATCTGCACGACATGTCTTTGAAAACTAAAACAAATTGTCCACTTTTTTTATTTTATTAACCCATCTAAAACCCCAAAAAATATCTTTCATATCCGATCATCTGCCGTCGAGGTGAAATTCTTCTTAAGTGAAGACATGTGTTGTGAGTTCAACAGTGCCCTTGGATTTCAATTCTGAGTAATGGTTCAAAAGATAGAAAAACATGTTCATTCGTTTACTGAATGTACCTAAGCTAAACTTCAGAAATTGATTCCGGGCACACCGGGCCTCGGAATCATGTTCCGTCAGATGCCACAGACTCATAAAATTCCAAATAAATTAAGAAAAAAAATTTCCTTGAAATTTCCAAGTCATAACATTACTCCCACATCATGGCATTACGTACTCGTAAATCTACAGCACAAACTAGAGATACTAAAGGAGGTATTGAGCATTCATCTGAGCCTCCCGCTCCCATGTGCTCTTCGGGTGGTTCCCATGCTACCAGCGAAATCGCACAAGAGGAATCGACCGTCCTCATAGGACCCGCTCCTATCGATCCTCAACAACTACTAGAACCCCGTATAGGTCGCCCCGTCATCTTTGTCCAGCTCTCTGTGGTTGATGATGAAGAATAGGTTGTGAACACATCTCCTCAGCTGAGATATGTAAATGACGTCGTGCACTCGGTGCAACTGAGGTGGAAGTCCATGTGAAACATGAAGATAACTTGCCAGCTCAACCAAATCTCCATAGACCACGTCGAAATGAGACCCGTAAGAAGACTTGGTCATCACCCTCAAACTCCAGTGGTCTCGTCTCCTATCAGCATAAAACTTTTGTCTACTTTGTGCATTCTTCATCCGCTCATGGATGATCTTATCCTTCTCCATCGTAGCATGAACCATCTCTGGTTCTACAGGTGCTAACTCCATCACTATCCACAAAGGATATCTGAAACGTGTCTAGCTGCTGTCTCACCACTCCCAATAGCTAAATTACTAATCTCTTATTAAGATCATCTTCCACAATGTTCCCCTCCCCAGAAGTATAAACCATCTCGAAGTCATAGTTCTGGAGGAAATCAAGCCCTCACAGCTATCTCTGGTTTATGTCCTTATGATAGAAGATACACCTGAGACTATTGATTTGGAGAGAAATGTAAACCATCCGCTCAACGAACAATGGATGAGACTATCCAATTGTAAGAACTCCTCTCCACCCTTCTCCGTCTACATTCCACAAGAGCTACTGAAATTTTTCCTCTCCCAAAAAGAGAAATTTGGTCTCATCCCCTAGATGAACCACGTTCCTTTCCTAATACAGTCAATCTTGACATGAACTGTACATTTCATGTCCTGAATGATGTCGTAAGGCATCGACGCTACTTCTAAGAGATCCAACTGTCCTTATCAACTCCAAGGGTTGAGTCACACTATCGGCATCAGTGTGTGGTTACTATGTCTCCTCCAGTAGGAATCTTACAAGTGAGAGTCAAGTAAACAACTTTAACTGGAACCTCTTAGTATCAACCATTCAAAAACGATAGGAAAGTAAACGTCACAAGGACAAGTGTCTTTTATTACTGAATCTCAATGTACAAAGACACATAAAAACCACAAAAAACAACAACAAGGAAGCTAGAAGCACCATGAACAAAGGCCTCCATGCCTGGGACTAGTCCCGCTCTTATCCACTAGCTTCCGGAGCTCCATAGTCATGTGCTTCAGCTGCTTGATGTTATGTTATCCCATATTTACATGTTCCCTGCGGTCGGGGTGGACCTCCAGGTGGTGGTGGTTGAAACACCTCGAAGCGTCGTCCACCTCCAGCTATACTGCTAGCTCCCCTGACTCGGTCTCCTGCTCCTTGCGGTCTACCTCGATCAAACCTCTGCCTCTGCCTGGGAGGTCCTTCATCTATCTGCTGATCATCCGAGTGGTGGGTCGGATAGTCACGAGTCATGTGACCATGTTTTCCGCATGTGTAACACAACATGGCTGGTATGGCTCTGTCTATACCCATTGTGCCACGCACTACCGATCCTGAGTCATGCGGTTGACCACCTGTAGATCTGGCCTTCTTAAACCTCTACATCATCTGTCTACTTGCAGCTGCAGAAGACTCAGTTGCATGCTGGCTAGTAGTGGGTCCCACTGCTAGATACTAATCAGCAAAGAAACTCTCCACTAAGAGGGTTCTCTCCGACAACCTCATCTACGTCGGGATGCTATGGGAGACAACTGAAGCTCTAATATCTCACCTGATCCCACGGTAAAAGGTCCGGGCCCTAAAGAACGGGTCTTATACCATGTCTGTGGAGTAGCGCGAAAGGTCTGTGAACCTCATTTAGTATTGTGCTACTGTCATGTTTCCCTGCTGCAGATGCAATAGCTCCTGTATCTGCACCGCTCAAAGGGTGTCTGGTACAATCTCATCCTAGAACAGGCTCTCGAAGTCTACCCATAAGAGTGTTGCCTAATCGTCCATCTGGAGCATCAGGCTCCACCATCTGCATACTGCTGCCTATAGGAGGCTGGTAGCAAGGATCACCATGAAGTCGGCCTGTGTCCCAACCAGACTAAAGACTCTCACCACAGCCTCCAGCCAATCCTCCGCCACCTGTGGGTTCGTCTCTCCACAGAACCTGGGTGGCCTCTAGCACTGGAACTCGTGCAGCACGCTCAATCGTTGTGCATCGCCTGCTGTTGGGGCTGGTGGGATTGGTGGCCCAACGGGTGGTAGTACCGCTGGTGCCTCTACTGGTGCCTAAACTGGATTACGGCCCTGTACTGAGGCCTCGTCGCTCGGCGTCCTGTCAGTATGTACAACTCTCAAGGATCTAGCTGGTCGTCCACAGGGAGGAATCCTAAAAGAACAGATGTGACACGGTCAAAAGAAAATACCCGGTGAGCTGAAATGGTTTGTGTTGATTGAAATAATCTTTTGAAAACACAAAAGCAATCCGTTTTTTCTTGTACTGAGTCAGAAATCAAAATTCAAGGTCCTGGTGTATGGATACGCCGGCTGCCCGCACCGACACCGGACTCCCTGAACAGAAAACCACACTTAGTACCCTTAACACTATTGCTTCACAGAAAGAAAATATCGGAGTTCTATGTTCTACGGTAAAACCGACTCCTCTGATACCAATTTTTCACGACCTGTCCTCTGGCCGGTGTCGTTACTACACCAAGCCCGCCTTCTATAGGCCAGGGGATGACGACTAACACCAAAGTTGTAAATCCCGATAAAAATGGAAGTCATTACCTTTATGAAATGTAAACACACACAACCAGAGTACAAGCAGAAGAAAACACTAAGTAAAGAAATATAAAAAGTGTGCTGAAAGTACAAAGGGGGCCGGAAATAGAAGCCCAACTGTAATGTACAAGGAAAAAAACAGCAGGAAGGTGTCAAGCTGCTCCTAGATCGTCCTCCGGAGTTCCTACCATAAGGGTAGGTACAGATGGCCACCATACCTATCCATGTCTGTATGTGACCTTCGGGTACCTTCTCTTTATTACGTCCACCATAGGATACTGTCTCATAATGAAGTCCACCTCCGAGTACCGTCTAGCTCTACAAGCCTCAACCATGATCAGTGTTGCCTGTCATCTGCATCTAGCACAATGAGGTGCAGGCATAGCCCGTGCAGGGGTGAGTATAACGATACGCATTAGGGACCCCAATACCCTCAAGGTATCACTAAAACCTACAAGGATAAACCACAAATAATTATCTCAACAGATAACATTTACTTAGGTATATGCCCATAGATATATCTAAGTTATCAAGTAACCCATCTCAATCATGAGTTAAACACAAAGGTCATTGACTCAGCTCAAACCGGGATTTTTATTCACGATGAAGAAAACACGGCTGCTAGAGAACTCCTCCTCCGTCGAGTGCAGTAGTCCTGTCACGACTTCAATGTGCCACTCACTAACCTTAGACTGCTGAGGTACTCCACCTGTCGAGTACCGTGGGTCTGCCACCTCACATAATAGTGCTCCTCCGCCACGGGTCTGCCACCTCACAAAGTAGTGCTCCCACTCATAGCCTACAGAGGTACTGCTCATGTCGAGTACTGTGGGATTGCCACCTCACAAAGTATTTCTCCTCCGCCATGGTTCTGCCACTTCACAAAGTAGTGCTCCCCACTGGGCTATACAAATCACTCCGAATAGACTCAAAAAAGCAGTCATCAGGTCTCAGCCAGGTACAAGGTAACCGTACTCCATATGCTCGTCTCTGGGAGGATAATCTCCATAAGCCACTAGTCGACACTCCAAGTGTCATGATGTCCCACAAAGAAGTATCAAAAATATCTATCACGTCATATGAATCTCAACGCAATAGACGGCATGTTAATCGGACGCCCGGTCAGTGAGTAATTAGCCTCTTTATCCCGGGGGCCCGGTTGGTTTCATGTACGAACCAACCTGACCATATCTCAACAGTATCCAAACCTCTAGTGTAGTAAAACAAAAGAATCACCTCATCATGTGAATCCAACGTTGTCAACAAAACGACTGTCGGACGTCCAGTCCTTAGGTTATAAGCATTTTTCCTCCGAGGGCCCGGTTGGTTTCCAGTTCGAACCAACCCAGCTGTACACAAACATTGCCAAAACATTGAGTTTAAAATACCGAAACGCCCATCTTGATCCAAGGCATCCTACGCAAATGACGTTGCATCGATCGGATGTCAGTATCTCATGATATGTCCGTTTAATAGAAAATGCTCTGAAAATAGGGGGTTTGGGCCCGGTCTGACCCGACCCAACACCCCCTAGGTCAGCCTGAATCGGATCTACCTGACTTGGGTCTGGGTCCGCCCCGGCTAGCGCGGCCCGGACCGAAGCTGGTGGCCCGGCCCAGTGCTGACGGCCCGGCCTGTGTGGCCCACGCGGTTGGCCACGTGGCTGGCCGACAAAGCGGGGGGGCGGCGCATAGTGGGGCCCGCCCTGGCCACTGATTGAGGGGGTTACACCCCCCCCCCCCCCGGTTCTTCGAAATGGCCGGCCATGTTGGCCGGCCCTTGGGAAACCATGAGACCTCTCGGATCCTGCCTCTTGATGAGACCAGCGGCCGGAACAACTTGCTTCCCTTCCGGATCTGCCACACCCTTAGGCCGTGGATTTGTTCTACTGGCGCGGTGCGATGGCGCCGCGCCCCACCACCGCGGCCTACCACGTCTGCGACTCCTGTAGCCCCAAATCAGTGCAACGGCGTCGTGACCCTCAACCGAGGCCCACCCCGGCCGCGGCTCCTGTAGTTCTGGCTCTGCGCGAGGGCACCACACCCCTCCGCCGTGGCCCGTTCCGGCCGCGGTCCAGCTCTACTCTGCGCGGCACGACAGTACCGCGCCTTTGCTGTGACCCGAAAATCAACCTCTATCGATCCGCTCGTGGTTGGCCCAACACCGACCGGTTCTTTGCATTCTACCTCCATCGTCCAAAAACAACAAATGAGAGGGGTAGGGTATGACCATATTAATGTGGTCTGAACCCTTCCTCATCAAGATGGTATCATTCGGCCAAACGAAACTCAAGAATGATGATGAATGGTATTAAAACATGAACATAACAGCCCCTACCTCATAAATTGGCATTAAACGATGGAAAGTCAGGGAAGATGGACTTCATGGAATCCAGGTGTCGTTCCGTCAACGTCAGGAATGAAGGAGCCGAGGGTAGCGTCGGTATTCTTCGTTTTTCATTCTTCATTGGAGGAAGAGGAAAATTCTCCAAGTGATTGGAGTCATCCTTCACTGCAATCGTTCCACCACATGAAGAATCCATCCAGAACTCCTTCCCCTAGCCTCCTTTATATAGGAGTGGTAGGGTTCATCGTTGGCAAGGATGTCATAAATGGAGGATTTATGACAGAGGGCTCCAACCAATTAATCTGCTGCGATGGTGCATTAAAATGGGGAGGAAGTCAAAAAGGGGGTTATTGGCCTCGGTGGTCCCCCTAGAAGAATATAATCCAAAGGGAGGATATTTCATAATGGTCCCCACAATTAATTAACCACAAAAAAGAAAGGGGGTGTTTAATGCTTGTGTGGTCCCCTAATTAAAAAGGGAGCTTTCATCCTCCTCAATTAAGAGGGGGATTTAAACGTAGAGGCTCTCCCACATAAATGAGGGGGAGTCAAGGAGTTATGATTCCCCTCCCATTAATGGGAGGCCTCGTGTGGTTTACCCCACAATCAACCCCACATGAGATTTTGGATCTCGGCGAGCCACACCACCATAACCTCTCATGGGGTTTATGGTTTGGCGGTCCCTCCACCAACTCCCAAGTGGAGATTCTAACCACTTTATATGAACGACATGTGCTCAAAAAAATAAAATAAATTTTCAAATTATTTTATTTTATTAACCCACGTAAAACCCCAAAAACTAACTTTCATACCCGTTCATCTGTTGTCAAGGTGAAATTCTTCTTAATCGAAAACTCGCACTGTGAGTTCAACGGTGCCCTCAGATTTCAATTCTGACCACCAGTTCAAAAGATGGAAAAACCCATTCGTTCGTTTACTGACTGCACTCGTGCTAAACATCAGAAATTAATTCTGGGCACACCGGGCCTCAGAATCAAGAGCCTTCAGAAGCCAAAAACACATAACATTCCCATGAAATTAATAAAAATAATTCCCTTTAAATTTCTGAGTCATTAAAAATATGTTTCAAATATGTTTATAATAATTTCTTATATATAAATAAGATAAATAGTTATTAAAAGAAATAAATTCCGTATCATCTTAACCAATATGAGAAAAGAATTATCTATATCATTAATCTAGTTAAACATTTACCTAATAAATATGCTAAATGAATAATTGAGATAGGTCATTAGAAAATGCTACATGAGTTACAATATGACTATGTAGATAATTTGGTTATGAGATGAATTCAATTACATTGATGAATTACTTATTTGATATTATTATGTATAATCAATCACTAGAATATCCCAAAGGCCTTCTTTTATTATTGATTATTTATAACCCCCTTTCAAGGGATGACAGGGAACCCTTACAATGCATGTTGTTTTAGAGATTACATGGCCCATAGGCCTTTGTAATTATATAGATTAGACATGGAAGTCATCCTCCCGGCATCTTCATCGTGATATCATCTCTCCACATTTATCAATGTTCTGACTATACTTCCCATGAAAGCACATGATGGTCCCGATGGCAATGCCATACCCTCTCTTTCTGACAATCTTCTTAGATTTTGCTCTGGTGAATGCACCTACTTTGATCCCCATCTAGAGTATGTTCCTTATAGAGTATGTCTGATCATTAAGTAATAATTATAGGTGTGCCATAGTCCTTGAGGTGGCCTGAAGGCCTTGAGGTTTCTCGAAAGGATTACTATACAGAAGTCCTTTGGTGGCCTGATGTCCTTAAAGGACCCGAGGCCCAAACTGGTGGCCCGAAAACCCAAACAGATGAATATTTTCGGCTACTACATTACCGAATAGTGTCTGATATAGTACCTTCTATAGTGACTGTTACATTACCAACTCTAGTACTACTACAGTACTTGAAATAAGTCTCCATCTAGTTTTGAACACAGGTCTCTTGGATGTACTTGCTGAGTCCCCACCAACTGGTTTGTTGCTCTTGTGAAAAGTATAATCAATGACTATTTAAATGGAATAAACAAATTTTTGTACATAAATTCTACTGCATGGATAAAAAATGTAAAATTCAAATAATATAAATAAATGGACCTCCGCCACATTTCAAAATATGTATTATGTATTATAAAACAGACATGAATTTTATATAACATAATAAACCCATATCTAGATCAATTAAAACAATTAGTTCATCAATAGATGTTTTAATAAAGTAAGATAACCCACACACACCATGAACTATGATAAATTTATGATTACTCAAATAAGGATAGAAATCATATGGGTTTATCTATGGGTGTTTGAAAAAATACTATAAATAAACTATTAAGTGATACAAAAGATGGGACAATAATAAATTCAACATGACTTAGTGGAAGAATATGTTTCAAATACAAAATTATAGCCCAAGATCGTGAAAGTGGTTTAAATAATATAGAAATCTAGATTTTTTATCATGATGGGATGTGAAAAATAGTAATATATAAATAATTCTCTTCATGGATATTTTATGAACATAATAATCATCTTGGGTGGATGATTTGTTATTATTTTTTTTAACATAGTGCATTCGAAACCCCAATAGAGGATCCTTAGACATTAAAATCAAAATTAATTTATTTGTTATTAGATGAAATTTTTTACCTCATATGAGGAACATTCAGAAATTTAAATATAAATATTATTAAAAACTCATTTCAAATTACATTCAATGTTCTCTAAGGATCCATGCATTGTATACCATTAGTTGTGATCCAAATATGATCCTTTAATCGCAAATATATTCCAATTGGACTTCAGGTGCTAACATAGCGAATCTATCACTTTAAGATCCTTGTTTATTTTTGTTGTTATTCTCAATCTTTCGAAGATGATAGTAAGAATATGATGGGGAATTATATGGTCCATAACAAATCTCAATTCTAAATCAATCCAACATAATATGAGAAAACATCACTTTATAGACATAGGTTTTATATTAAAATATGATTTAGTTGTATATTGGTGCATAAATATAATTATAATAATTAAAACCCCTGATTTAATTTAATAATAATAATACTATTATATGTTTTGTGTTAACTCATGAATTGGAAAGTCTGATTTTACCATATTGTAATCTAGAATCCATACCTGGACATGATCATGGTCCTATTGGATTCCTAAACAACTATTTATTATTTGAATAAATATTTTCCTTATAATTAATAAATATTTTATTCAAAAAAATGAAAATCATTATTAAATAAATTTTAAATAAAAATTATGTGTTAAATAATATTGATAATAAATATTTATTATAAATTCACATAAATAAATAAATTAATTTTTATTTAATTAATACATATTTATCACATTGTGAATATAATTGTTCAATACAAATTAAATAAAATTTCATCATTATTGAGAATTATATTTATTCCAATAATTAATTTCAGAATATTTTAATCATGAAGAATGAAAAAATATAGTATATGACCCTCTTGGATTCATTATAGTTTGAATTACAAAGGATTTCATAAATTAAAATACTACAATATAGTACTGGGGAACAGAACCCCGGAGAATGAACATAATATCAAAATTTTAAAAACCACATAAAAATTATCACAATGTAATATTATCCATTTCTCCCAATATTTCATCTAGTTAGTAGATTATTTGTATCCTCAACCAATATTCTTGACATGTTGTACATTGAATTTCATAAATAATCGTTACTAAAATATGTTCATTTATATATGAGATAGTGATATTTCAATCAATGGTCAAAAATACCATCTACTATAAATATTGATTGAATGAATACTTTATTGATCAATATATTAATGACATTTCATTCTTGAGAACCCAGTGTTCCTTACTTCCAACCAACATATGGAATAGTTTTCATGTTATTAAATAATATTATTTGACACATGATATGCATTAATTATAATTATATTGTCAAAAAACCATTACACATATAAAAAGATAGGGGAATCTGATGACACAAAAACATGTATTATTACTACCGATAAGAATTTTCTCAAATTATCCCATTATGGAAACTAATAAGTGAAAAATTCATGAGAAGAAGATCAATCCTATTATGAGTACTCAAACATTACAGTTTATGTACTATTTTCACCGAGAGAGTTTTTTATCAAACTATAGAATTGTATTTTATAGATATCATCAAATCAGTTAACGATTGTCATCATATTTAGGAACTACATTGTACAGATAAATGTGAAAGACGATCTAGGATATTATCTCATCGATATTATTAATATGAAAATTATTATGTTATATAACATTTATATTAATATTCATTTATATTAATATTAATGTATTCATATGTATAAATTAGTTTGTTTTAGGGGAGCTACTACAATACTTATATTGTATAGGTAAGTACGAAATAAAAAATACGATAAAAATTGGTAAAATATCATGAATTTAGAGGTAGTTTTTATATAATAAATCTATTTTTAATTTTACATTGATCTATAAGATGATTTAATGTATGATTATTGAATATGATTGTCAAAATGGAAAAAATACATATATAGTAAAGTTAGAATGTATATGGTGTGAATGGCGGAAAATGTGTTTATGTAATATTAATGAATAAACTATGATGAATCATTTTTTCATATATATTTATTGATGTCCATAAGAATTATACTTTCCATTTCAGATTACAATATTTTAATAATATGAAAAATGGTTTTATATACACCCTTCCTTAATAGAAACCATATGAAATATTTATATATAACTTAATGTAAAGGTTTTATTACACCACAGGATACGAATAAGTTTGAAATTATTTATTTATCAATTTATTTGTAAAACAAATAATAATATCTTAAAATTTTCAATTTTATAATTCTTAATGAGAATGTATATTCATAATGAATAATTTTGATCACTATGTCTACAAGATTTCTACTGGGATTATTGTTCAATTCTAAGTAAGATATATTTAATATATAACAAATATGATTATATAGATATTAGTATTATTACTATTAAGTTCATGGTTAAAAGTTATTCTCTATTAAAGACATATATCATGCTTCCAAAATCTAATGTATAATTATCCATTTATATAGATCTATTATATTAAATTTATAACCACAATTAACATACATTTACAATGTATTTATTTTATTAAATATAGAATAAAATATGATCGGTTTATTTAAATTTGAACATGGTACACCTATCTCCGTGATAACATATCCTCCAAAAGGTAGAAAGTGAATGTGTCGCTTGAATCATTTACAAATATGTGATCAGATGGATCATGCATGTAATTATTTGTACTATGATTAACGTTGAATACACCTTTAATATGGTATGAAGATATTATGAAAATACAATAGATACAAATTGGTCATCTATAATTACAATGATGTACATGCGGTGAATATAGTATAAGTTTATAGTATGTACAGGTGATGGGGGGCTAGTTGTGAGTGGATATATTGAGGATACATTCTATTTGATCATTATGAAATTAAATTTTATTAAATTTTTTATTGGTATTTAATAATGGATTGGTGAGATATAAAATTTTTATATGACCAATAGTCATTGATTCTATAGTAGATTATCGATAAATTTAGGCTTCTAATGTAGTTAAGGAAGAAAAGTGGATTCATAACATCATATATTTTCTTGGTGTCTTTCATACTGTTATAAATATTATAACTTTGAATATTAATAGAACTATGGTAGGATGGTTTTTCAATTATTCATGGTGATGTTTGTGGATAAACCATATACATCAGAATTATCGCATCATGTGGTATTTTTCATAAATTCGATAAAGTCAAATTAATTATTTTCACTATAGTGGTGAATGTGGTGTATTCATTAACTAAATACCTCTACAGTATACGTTTGATTATAAATTCAGAGCTAGAAGACTGAAAATTTATAGTAGATGGATCTTGTTTATGTGTATTGTAGTGATGTTAAATCCCTCTAACAAAGTGAATTTGTTCTTTCAATTGACATACTATTATTAAATATCCTATCAAGTAATGATTTTTCATATATATAATATTAAAGTGAAAACACCTTCAATATTTATTATATATATATTTTTTTGATTATCCCATCTATAATTTTAATCTATATAGGTTATGAAAATATTTTTAATCAAATATTCTATGGTCTAAATAACTTTATTCATTGAGGATATATATTATTTTAGTTTATCTTGTGTTAGAATCTCCCATGACATTGAGATATCATCCCATTAGATTTTCATTTGGTGTTCTTAGGGATGCGATGTCACGAAGATAATCCCACCAATATGAATTTAAATGTGTCTGTAACGATGTATATTACTATACATGCGCATCTTTATTAGCACTTATACATGAAATGACTATACATTTATATCATCAATAATTTACATTGTTGAATTGATAGAAACCATTAGGTCATGTGATTATGGAAAAGTAGCATTGGATGAGTTCCTCGTAAATGAATTGATATTTTGTTAATAAATCATGAATCGATTTTTTTTCATTCCCTGTTAATAGAAGATGATATCTCAGACATTTTGATTGAAATTTAATTTTCTGAATAAATCTCTGATTGTGGTTGTTTATTAAATTTTTTAATAAACATTGATAATGAAATAAAAATAAATTAAATAGAATTTTGAGGAAAATATATATCCTACATGATTGTATATATAGAGAAATTTATTATATCACATTGTGTCATTCAATTGAATGTAGTTTGTTTCTTTTATGTATTTTATTTATTTATGGGTTCCAAGGCACATTTCTTGTGGATTATCATAGAATTAACATTGGTTCACCATGGTCCACTGATAAATAGGTCTATATGGTCACAAATTGTCTTTATGTAGAATGTCATTAAATTATTTTGAATGTACTAATAATAAAAAATTATTTTTTTCTTATATAATTATATTTATATTTATATTTTTGATAGCATACTTTCAATCCTAATATATTGGACTATAGAATATGTCTATTTAATTTTATATGATGGTTTTCATTTATATGTAAATAAAAATATTCATTCACTAGTGGAGTAAATATATTTATAAAAATATATCATTAGTTTCGCAAATTCTAGATTAAATTCATATTCTTGAATTTTCTTATGAAAATATATAATTTTCTAATAATTAAATAACACTTAATTAATTAAATATTATTTCATTTTTTGTTCTATAATTTATATAGTGTATTTATTGGTATTGTTAATGTCTAAAGGGAAATAAAATAATTTAATTTTTCCATTAAATAAATATTCAATTATTTATTTAACAAGTTATATTTAAATCACTTAATATCATATAATATAATAATAATAATAATAGATAGAAAATAATTTCCTAAATTTAATATTTAATAAATGGTCATTTAACACTAATTTATTAATAACCATAAGTTATATTCAAAACTAAATCAATTTATATAAAGGGAATTATGTCTAAGAGATAAGAAAATATCTTATACTCATTTAGTCCATTATAACAATATCATCATCCTTGCCATAAATGAACATAAATTGAAAAAATAATCACTCATTTTGATCAGTGGAGAATGATTTATAAATTTATGTTTCCTGATGTTTTGACTAAAAATACTAAGAGAATTTTTCAATAATTCATGAATCAAATATTGATATAATTAGTGGGATCCTATATGATGACCTAGTAATTCTTAAAAATACTTATATTATCCATTATTAAAATTTATCATTATGAATTTATATATGTGATATATGGACTAAATTATATTTACATATTTTCTCAAGGTATATTATATAATCCATTGTATACACATAATGAAATCATGATTATGATTTTTCCTTCATCTTAGAAGGGATGTTTTATTTCAAGGATAGGTAATTTTCTATATAAAATTTCCTATTTTAAAATATTAAAATAAATATTTCAGTAGTTAATAATTTAAAATATCATATTCATGTTAATTAAATAAAATATTTACAATAAATAATTTTTCTATTATATGGAAAAATGAAATGGGTTTTCTTTTAAAACATTAAGGTTTTAGATTAAATAATTTTTCCCCAAAATTTTATGTTTTTAAATATTAGACAATTTTATAAATGATAGATTTTTTGATAAAGTGGATTATATTTTTGGATTCAAATTATCTAAATTACCTTATGGTGAATATATTTGAACATCTTAAAATTTTGTATTTTTTTAATAGTGAAAATTATAATTTTTATAATAATATTATCTTTATAACATCATTATGATATAATCATGACATGAGATCATATAAAATAATAATATCACAAATATATGTCTTCTTAGAATAAAATAATTCCTTTGACATATTATTATGTATTTCAACACTGATTCTTTACATTTTGGAACCTATTTTATATTTCTCCTTAATAAAAAATAATTGATAAATGATTTCCATAAATTATGTTTTCAAATAATACTATTATTTCTCAATTTTCAATGAAATTAAATGAAAAACTATTTTATGTATAAAAAATCATTAATATAATAATAATAATTCGTGTACATTAATTTTTTTATTTTCTTTTTTATATAATCAATGATTTTTTTCTAAAAACCTTTTTTTTCATTAATAGAAATTTTTAAAAAATGTATTTCATACACCTATAATAATTTATGTCAATTAAATAGATGTAATATTTTTAATAAATATATTAACATATTTTAAGAAAATATTTTTTTAAAAAAACTTACCAAAGTAAATGATAGTCACTAAGGGAATGGTTAAAATGGTTAAAAGATGAGTCAAGAGATAAGGCCAAAAATATCAAAAAAAAACTATTGGTAACTGATTATATGACTGGATTATTTTCTTTTGATACCTATTTATTATATATTTTATATCTATCCGTCTTTACATGTGTATTATATTTAATATATACTATGAGAAACGATATTAACAAGTCCATCACCCATCTAAGATATAAAAATAACCCTTCAACACTGCCCTTGTACAAAAACTTTTTTAACACCATCTCAACGAATACATATAATAATACCTCTATGACTCTGTTTAACATATCATAGTTATTTTTTTCTCCCATAAATATCAATTAGTATGTGTTTATGGTCTGACATAGTGGATAATTTCAAAGGAAGATGCAATTTCTCTATTTATCATGTTTCAAAAATTATTATACTTTTAGATTCCACAAAAATGAAATTAAAATAAATATATAATTAAATAAAAATAATATTTAATCACTAATGTTATTATGATAATAAGAACCCCTTTTACATTCCACCCATATGTATTAAAAATAAAACAATACACATGTTATGTGGGGACTACCACTACTAGGAATGAAATATTTCATTATTCGTTGCTAGCACACATGAATGGTTATAATAATAGATATAAAGAATACATATTATATTAGTCACATGAATATGGATTTGAAAAAATATTCTTTCCAATATATTTGAAATATCATCATTAAATTAAAACTGTAAAATTAATCTTCATAAAAGAATCATATTTAAACATTGTTGTTAGTAATAATTTCTTAACATTCATTTTAGTTTTTCATACTATTAACACCCATATAAATTTAATTTATCAATTTATCAAAGAGTTATTAATATAATTTTGATTCGGGGAATGATACATTATCTGTATAGAACGAAATTTCACACTCATTCAACAATATGAACATATATTATTGGATTCTTTTACTACCTTCATAAACATTGTTATATATTTTGTCTTTTGAATGTGTAATGAAAAATTAATATATTTAATTTCATGTAGTAATGAAAAATTTTATATGTTCATTATAGTTATTGACTTCAAGTATTAAAAATTATATTTTTCTATAAGTTATAATCATTTGAATAATAGATAATCATTGAAATGAGTAATTTTTAAGTTCCCCTTTATAACTGTCAACCAAAGTTCAATGAAAATACCTTGGGAAACAAAAAATATATAACAAACCTGAATTTTATTCCCATTATATTTACTAATATGTTTAATATATGAAAATGGAACAAGAACATGAACCGCCAAATGAAATCATGAGTGTTAAATGTACTAATTAACACCAACTTGTTAATTTTATGAAAATCAATTAATATATGTGTAATAAATATTTAGAACATGATGGTATGAATTAAAATTATTGTGTTTAAGTTACATAATCACATGAATAATAAAACTATATTTGTTTTCTATGAATGTTATATTGTAACAAAATATTTATAATTATAATGTAGGGTATTTATAAAAAAAATTATGTCAATGTGTTGAATCAATTTCTCATTAACTGTGTAATTTCATGATTATATTTGTGATAAAAACATAAAGATTCATGTTTTATTTATGATTAATCTATTAATATATAATTATTTCCCAAATCATTACTTTATTGATAGATTTAGTCATTAATTTTGTAAACTATTAATCAGTTTCTTGGACTTAATTTTAATTTTATTATAAATATTACATTTTATAAACCTATATACATTATTATGATATATATGAAGTCATTTAGAAATATTATATCATATTCAGGTTTTTTGAAGTTAGTTTTATATATCTCATTCTCAATTGATTTTAATTTAATAATATAATGGGGTTTTTATTGAAAACAAATCT
This sequence comes from Viscum album, assembly GCA_963277665.1. Classification (NCBI taxonomy): domain Eukaryota; kingdom Viridiplantae; phylum Streptophyta; class Magnoliopsida; order Santalales; family Viscaceae; genus Viscum; species Viscum album. The sequence goes on from OY728159.1 coordinate 1,227,902,583, forward strand.
TTTAACACTTTTGATGTTTTTCCATAAAACATTTCTCCTTATATATATTTTTTATAAAATTAAAATATTGTTATAATATATATTTAAATTATTTTTTGGTAACTTTTAACAATTATTATTATTTTAAATTGTTTTAAAATGGATTTTTTCAATGTTTTTATTGTGGGAAATTTTTTACTCATTATAACAGTGTGAGCATAACATTTATTTTATTTCTGAAAAAATATTATTTTACCACTATCATGTTCACTGTTATTTTCCAATAATTCATGTAATATATTTCATTGTTTTTCAATGAAAATAATATTCCCATGTTTTTTTTAATGACTCCAAAATAATTTTTTATTTAATGATTTTTCCATAAGATATTGTATAATGATTTAATAGAAATTTTATTCATCTAATACAATTTTTTGTAAATGAATTTTGTGAATCGATGGGTATGTGAACAAATTACAATGTCCAACTTCTTTCATTGGATTAAATATGATGATGTTTTAAGGATTTTCTCATGAAATATGTTTTTTTTCATTGGTTAATTATATTATAATTAACTGTATTATTTTTATGGGATTATGGAATTAAATAATAGATGTTATATCTAAAATGGTAAATTGTAATCCTTTTCTTATTATCATGTTATAGTTCTCGTATAATATATATAACATTTTTTGTGTGTGATATAAACCTCCAATACATTCGGTAATGGGGAAAACTCATCATCCTCTTTAAAATCAATTAATGTAATGTTTTATGTTTATAAAACTCTATATTTCTTTATTATATCATCTCTATTAATGTTTAAGGTAATTATTTTATTTTAAAAAATTTCCCTAAAATAAAGGATGATGTAATGAAAGGAAGATTGGATTTGAGGTAGTTGTAACACTTTCACCAATATTCTAGTGGAACACACTTGAAATTAGTTGGGGATACAACAAGTCTATGAAAAAATTTATACCCCACTGACTATGCGGTGTTGTAGGAAGAATCTAGGTTGTTCTATATAGCAAACCAATAGTCCAAGGGCGAGACATTGGATACCCAACATGACCACTAGCTAGATAGTGAGACCCAATCCCTATCGAGTTCTACATGGATAGGTATTCGTTTAATGATTATAGGGAAAAATTAAATTATTTGAAATAAATTTTAAATTCCAAATTATTTCCCAAATCATAATATTTAAAATTATTTCCCTCGCCACTTCCCTCTTGTACTCAAACATTCATAAATCCATAATTATGCAAGGATGGATAAATACTTTGATAATAGAATGGTGAGTTTTCTATAGATATACACTATATTAATGGTCCTTTTTAGATATTTGTATTGATCAATTTAAACACCACTATAGTATTTGGGATAAGGGTTTCAAAGTAATCTCATCTTTTCAATATTTTTCGTTACACACAACACTGAATATAACTTCTATAATATGAAACCCATATGTTATTCTTTATTTTTTTGAAAATCCTTGTTCATATTTTACTACAATAAAACCCTATATTATCTCTCTGAACATTCATCAATATCATTTTCCCGTGATATAGATAATGTAATGTTTCCTCGATAGCTTGTGTTACACACAAGGCCATGTTTTACAAAACTATAATATAATGTTAATATATATTTTTAAATGTTATTATTTTTACCACCTATCCATTGGAATGGAAATTTCTAATATGATTAAATAAATTGTGAAATATTGTTCACACAAATATATAAAATGATTCCACTAATCATCAATCTGTTACAAATTAATGTATGGATTATTTTAAAATAAATACATTCCTTTTCTAAAAAAACTATATCTCAATATACCAAACAAATTATCTCAATAAATTAATAAAGACAATTAAGATAAATATTTTTAATAACACACAAACACACACATATGTATTATTTCTTCAATCAAACTTTTTCACACTCATCCAATATATTGGTTATTTATTTGATAAGTATAAACCTAATTTTACAAATAACAATATAAATTTTTTCGAAGGTTATTTTTACCGCCTTTTATTGGTTGATAAATTAAAAATAGAAATTTTTAAACATTTAAAAGTTATAAATAAATAAACATCATTTTATAATTTTTAACATTATAATCAACAATGGGTGAATTTTTCAAATATTTGTGAGAAATTTCATGTGTTTGATGAAAAATGAAAATTACTAAATTTTAATTGAAAACTATTAATTCATATAATATATATATATAATATTTTAAATTTGAATAAATTTATATTATGATGTATAATAAATTAATTAATTGATATTTTTTCATTATGGTCAATTTTACCTTGAAATTGTATATAAAAACTATTCAGACTTTTGAACATTTTCACTTTATAAACCCATTTTCTCATCCCATCTGTCGAATTAATTTCATAATAATTTCATCCAATTTAGTGAATATATTTTAGATAAGTAGTTTCTATTTTAATAATATTCATTTATTATAATTCATTATATTTAAAATTGTTTTTTCCCAAAAAGGCTAGTGAATGTTATTAATATTTATTAAAGTGATTAATGTAAAACTAGTTTTATTAATGACCTAAATTCTGTCATATGGAATAAAAAACACCCTAAACATGATTAAAAATTAATTTGTGTACATATTTATACATCCAAAATTATATTGATCATAAATGGTCAATTTTTTACACATGGGTAGTATATAAAATGTGGGGCATACAAAAAATACTTTTAATAAGAACGAATGTTCCTTTTCTACACTTATAGAAGGTCTCCTATCCTCATCAAATCATAGAAATTATAAATACATTGTATCTCATCCATAACCATACAATAACACTAAAAAATACATGCCCTCATCCTAGATGCATCTCATTGTGATTAAATACAACCAAATAATCACATTAGTGAAAACCAAAAAGATTTACCCATTGAATATGTAACATCCTCTACCAGTTCTTTTGTTTTATTTCATTTTTCATCCCATAAATTAGTTTTATTCCATTATTATAAAATCAAAATATTATTATAAATTTAATGATTTTTTTATTTTTTTAACCTACACTCACAAACATCCATCAAATGGGATATGTAATCATATTTTTTGTAAATGGAATACTACCATCTCACGAACTGATGTCTTTTTTCCTTCCATTACTATCAATCAGAGATAGAAATAATGATGTCATATTTTTATTTATATGATATATATACATAATATTTGTGATCTATTAATAATTATTTAATTATTATGTGACACATACCTTTATTATATCTATTTATTAGGAATAAGACAATGTCAATGGTCGATGTGTGGACTACCCCATCCTCAATGAGATTTTATTTGTTTATATATTAAATGAAATTTATTAATAATGGGTTAAGAAAAAATAGATTATATATGAAATAATAATTAATATTGATTAATGATATATATATATACTTCATTTAATTTCATTCTTTTTATAAAATGAGAAAATTAAATCAATGTTCATGTGTACGTATGACATATCGCCTTTATGAATGGTGTATTTTATTTCTAACTTATATATTTTATAGATATTAAAAATTATTATATAATAAATAAATATTATATTTAGATAATTATTTAAATTATGGAAATAATTAAATCATGAAATATTAATGTGGATCAGAAATAAGGTGTCAAATCTTATAAAAATGTACGAATAGATATTACCTAAAATGTAACATTAACATATAATTATTGATAAAAGGGAATTATATATTCATAATAAAATCATATATTGTATGATATATAATAAAATGGTTCTCTTTTATATTTATAATAAACATATGTTTACTATAAAGTTGTTTTCAAAATTAATAAATAATGTTAAGAGGTAACGTATGGGTTTTCTAATCCCACTTTTATTTATGTGAGATATATTATAAATTCACCAATTATTATTTTATTTGGTGTATATAAAAACAATGAATGTATTTGGTTACTCCAATCCCTAAAATTATGTGTATTTAAATATCCATTTGATTATATCTATTTCATGGTGTTTTTTGGCTAAAAACCTACCAAATTGGTAAGGTATTTGTGACTTAATTTTCCTTTTTTTAAACACATGTTTTGTAATGCACTTATATTCTATTAAGATGTATATATACATCTATTTTACATGTTATATAGTGAATTTATTTCATTTTATGTTATTTTATGCTTCTTTTAATGTTATTAGTTCATGGGGAATATGATTCAATGTTTCCAAGTTATAACGTGTTTATTTTAACAATCTCACCTTTTATCAAGATTTTTTATGATTATGTATCCATTAATGAAATATTATCTTCAACATGTCAATAATTCTAATTATTTTTATTCTACTATTTTTTATGATATCTCTATATATTGGAAAAATTTTACCCCTATATTTCACTTAAGATAATTGAAAAAGTTATTTTAGTAAAATATATCCTTTTTTGTCTCCACTGTCAATAAGTTGTTTTTTTTAAAACCCATGACTTTAGAATAAATAATAAATATTATTTAAACTATATATTATCATTATTTTAAAGTAAAATTGTGTTTGAAAAATGCTTTTCATTTATATTTTGTAAGACTATTTTCTAAGAATCTTTATAATTTATTAAGGGAAAAAGTTTTCAAAAAGTCTTAATATTTAAAATTTATTTTAAATGATCTTCATAGAATCCTTTATATGTTATCATGAAAAAGCAATTTCAAAATTTATTTATGTTTAAAATTTATTTTAAATTAGTTTCAGTATTCTTTTATATTATTTCAATGTCATTTTAAAATAAAAGGATTTTGAAAATGTTTATTATTTTTTATGTGATTTTCAATGATGGATAATTTTCCAAAATAATTTCTCATATGATATTTCAAAATAAATTTTCATATTAGATTCCATACATTTAAATATTTTATGATAAAATAGTTATATGACCCCATGATTCTATTATTATCGTTTATATTACAGTTTTATATTTAAGATGGCAAGTTATTTGTGAAATTTCTTATCTTAAACATGTTATGCTCTTTTGAACACCACATAATTTCTTAGGATATTATTTAGTGAAATCACTATAATACCTATACCATATCTACATGTTATGATAAGATGATATTTTTATAATAAGCATTTAATTTCACTATATTTGATATGTTTTTTATTATACAAATCTCTTTTGATGTGTCATTTTATGAGGAATGTTTTATTATCTCAAGGAATTCATATATATGTTTACATTATGTGATAGGTTGTATTTATATCTCCCTATAATTGAATGGATAAATATTTAGATCTAATGAGATAATTATGGGAATCAATTCTATTATATTGATCCATAATGGGAAAAAGGTGTGTCCAATTCCACAATGTGAAATAGGTGGGGTATGTTCTGTAATTTGAAACACATGTGCCTTTACCAACTATAAGAAATATGTATGTCTTGATTAAATAAATTTATTGTCTTTGAATATAACCTTGAGACATGAAAATGTTTTTCTATATTTTTTATAGTGAAACACATAAATGAAACTATCATTTGATTCATGATTAATATATGATGGTTTATCACCTGATGCTTTATGTCTTATGAATACCTAATCCTTAAATAGGGGATTTTTATATGATACCTTATATGTATATTATGATCTCCAATTCATATTATCATGTAATCATACCCTTATTCCCATTTTATGTGTATTCATCACCTTTATTTACCAGTAATGAGCATCTGATATCATCTTTTATATCAATGGAATTGTTTTGTAAACAGTTGGAAACTAGTATGAGAAAACATTAGTGGAATGCCCAGGGATATATATAAGGATATGTATAGGTATGTAACTATTCACAAGCATATTGTTTCGTATATTTAAATATAAAAATCCTGATTTTAGTATCCAATAAGTAATTTTGTATGATTATTCATATTTATGCTATGATAAGTGTTTCTCAAACTATGCATTATGTTTTTACTCAAGAGTGGGAATTGTAATTTATTGGGTTACAATTGAATGTTTCATATGTTGAATATATAAGTCTTATAAATATTGATGTCCTAATTGGAAATAAAATGAAATAAGTTAGTAAGTTGGCGTGATTGTTGGTTGTAATGATGATAATAAAGAGACGACATACAAAATATTAATGGTAAGGGATGTTGAAATAGTATTTTTTTACATTTAATGTATAAAGAATGATTAAATTGATGTTAAGGAACCTTATGAAATGATTCATAATTAATATTCTAGTGATGTTTTATTATGGAATCATATAATGAATCCTATGTACTATTTTAAGAATAATATTGGATAATTCATGTGTTTGTATATATATGAATTCAAGAGTTATTTTATATTAATTATGATGTATATTTTTTCATTATGGATTTTAAAAATTATATTCAATGGGGTTGAGGATGTTGAAATGGGGTTTAATGGAAAGATGATATATTTCTTATGGGAAGGTACCCATTAATTTTTCAATAGTATTCTGATAAATTTTCTTAGTTTGGATTAAGATATGATTAATATGAATGAACTAAATTGACTAGTACATATTTCTGTGGTAGTCATTATTGAAATTTTTAAATTGATTAACATTTTATCATGGGTGAAGTATAAAAACTTTTTCTAATTTACAAAATATATAAATAAATATGATGAATAAGAAAACATTAATTTTTTCAATATAGATCAATTGCAATTTATGTAATTACCAAGTTTCTAGGGAATAAATGAAAATGGTATTCACATAATTAAATGTGAAATGAAAGATCTGGTTTATGATATATAGAGATCAATGTGAATCTGATTTTGAAAAATTTAGTGACTCTATTTCTATTTTTTAGAGTTTATTCATATGGAGGGGTTACAAGGATAATGATTATAAGAAATGATTAAGTTAAATATCATATTAGGCATTAAGGTTCAATGTGTTATTTATATATAAGAGGATTTATGGATATAGGATAACCTATGATAACCATATTTTTTATTTTATGTAAATATAAATGGAATAAAATGTCATTATATTTTTTGTTCACATGTTCTGTTAGTTATTCAGGATTTAAATAGCACCATAATTACCTAGAGTAAATGAAGACAACTGATAAACGAAGAGACTAAGGTTGAGACTATGAAAATGAAATTTATTGAAATCAATTAAGTATATAATACTTTAAATAAGTATTCAACTTATGGAAATGAATCTTGAAAAAATCGTTATCTTCATTCATTCATTACTGAAGAATTAAAATGTCTCTTATATCACAAATGATTTATAGTTTTTTAACAATTATCTTTATCTATATCATCATTTTCTACATATTAGTGCTCTCTTTCACTCTTCATCATTATTTAAATATTTTTATTCTCTTATATATCCATGTTTTCACTATTAATATGTAATAGGACTGACCTATGTAGTTTATTACATAGTCTAAATACAGTGTCGGGGTGTTCTATGAGGAATCAATGACTCATTTTAAGAGTGTTCCAAATTTCTATTTTACCAACAGAGGGTCATGAATAGTAGAGTCTCATTAGTAGCTCGCTTTAGTAGCTCTCTTCGGTAGCTCTATTCAGTATCTTTGCTTTAGTGAATCAGAGCATCGATGAAATATGGTCATCATTGACACATAGAATTGGAAGGATGAGGTGTCCGTGGGTCGAGTCATCTAAAGGTCAAGGAATAAGTATATTGTGGCATTAGTGTTCAATGCATCGGTAGGTCGTGGAATCAGTTGTTTTACGCATTTATAGGTTGAGGTTTTGGTTGGTTAATGTGTCAGTAGGTCAACACATTGAGGGGTGGAGGTGTTGGTAGGTCAAGGCGTCAGTGGGACAAGGAATCTGTAGGGCGTGTATTAGTGAGTCAGGCATAATTGAGTCACGTCGGTGACTCCCTTATAGTGAGTGACATCACTGGATTAGCATCAGTAAGTCAGGCATCAATGTCTCATTGTCATTGACTCATGTTATTGACTCACCCATTAGTGATTCTTTGCCAGTTTTTCACAGTTTTTCTAGTTTCCCCTATTTGATGAATCCATTGACTTTTAGTGACTAAAATTCATATATAATGAGTTTTTTGTCCATTTAAATGGTAATTATCTCCTAAAAACATAATGATTCATTTGACTCGTAAACCATGTGGACTTGATCATGATCATGCATTAATGAACTATTTAACAGTTCCCCTGTAGATTTATGACATGCCCATTCTATGTTGAGAGCTTATTTTCCCCATGTTTATCAATTTTCACTTGGTTCTTAAGATCCTTTCATCCCCAAGGAGTCATGTTCTTATGTTTTAGATGTATGTTATGTTTTTCCCTGTATTCCTTCCCTACTACTAACATGACCCACTATTTTATATTCAAGCTAGAATTTTTGAAATTATTTTCTTCCAAGTATGGATTTCATTCATTTGTCTTTTAATCGAGTATCATGCTAGGTGGATGTTCTTATATACACTTGTGAATACGGTTAAACCAATATTTTTTCATGAAAATAAAAAATAATAATCAATATGTTGGGAAGATGAAGATGATCACTTTGTTTTTATATGTTATTTATTTTCTGTATGGGTTGTATGCCTTCTAAAAATCATGGCCTTTAGTGGCCTCCATTTTCCCACCTATATGATTTGTGAATCATTAATTCGTGATTTGTAATATAGTTAATCACACATATTCAGATAAATAAATGGATGTCCCAAAATCGACCATGTTATGTGATAATCACTCTTTTATCAAGTAGAATTAAAGCATGAGTGTCTCCTAAATCTTAATAAACCATTCCTTGTTGTTGTGGTTGTGTGTTTTGAATTCTTCTATTCAAGACCATGTTTTTGTTGGTAGTGTGGTGTGTGGTTTGGGTTGTGGTAGTGAATGGTGTGGTACAAGAGGTGTGATTATATCTCAAGTTGAGATATTGGTTGATTGTGGAATGAATGAACTTGTTATGTTGTGCGACTACATCTCAGTAGTTGTTGGGAAGTAGTGATGCAGGACTGGTTTGTGTTATGTTCATGTTTATAGATGTTCTGAGTATGGTTTTATTGAGGAATGGGGATACTGAGTGGGGATAATATGAGGTGTGTTGGCGGTCTTTCTTGTTGAGAGGACGGACATAGATATAGGTCTCTAATGAATGATTTTAGGGGTTTCCAAGAAAGGGGAGTGTACAATGGGATTGAAAACTAGTTTTTTCGTTTTTTATTTTCTGAATGTGGTGTCTTTCATGCATTAGATATACCAAATAACATTTAAGAGGGATGATCTTGATGAAGGATGGTGTTACCATGAATGGACATATTTTTCTTAGTTTCTAGATATCATTATTATTATGTGTTTTGGAATGGATTATTTTAATTTGGACCTTATTTATTTTTTGGATTTAGTAGTGGTTTTGTATTTTTTTCATCGACTTATAACATTTTAGTGTTTTGTAATTTCCCATTAAGTGATTGAATAAATAAACACATTGATAATGCACGGTGAGAACTGGTTAAATGAATGGGATGTGGATATATTTATAGTTGATAATTTTAGTGAAGCATCATTCCTTTATTGACTTATGGAAGTGAGCATTATTCATGGTTTTATGTGCATGTCGGGTTGGCTGTAAGGGCAGTGTTTGTGTGGGATGGTTATTGTTTTTAAAATCCATGCATTTGGTTGGGATTTTGACACACACACACACACACAAATATATATATATATATACATACATTTTGTTCCTTGTGATTTCTATACGCACCCCACTTTTGGTGAGAACTAAATGCAGAACATCCCCATTGGTAAGGGGGAGGGTGTCCTTTCTCAATATCCTGGTTTGAGGATATATGGATGTTATTTGGATATTATCTTCTCCCACTTCTAGGAATTGGTTTCCCAATACTAATTGGGTAGGTTGTTTTGTGGTTGTGAGGCCCACATGTATGTGGTGTGTGGGGTGTTTCCCATGTGACTTTGACATGAGTAGTGTGTTGTTTCCCATGTGACATTGGGATGGGTTCATGATTTTTGGCCCATGTTTTTAGGGGATATATGTGATGTGTTATGTTTCCTAGGTTTGTGGTGGAAGGTTGTGAGAGTAGAGATTTTGGTTGGTCGTGGTAGCCTTAGGAAATTCTCTATTAGGGATAAACAGTTAACTAGTGGGAAGTGGTGTGGGATACCAAAATATTTATGTTCTTAGTAAATTACTTCACTTGGATTGCGTTATTTTGTGATCATTTCATGGTGAGAATGGGGTGGATAATATTCCTTATTATGTGATTTTGAGTTTCTATTGTTTTCTCACAGAGGAATTAGTTTGATTATCCCACTTGTGCATGAGTAACATTGGGTTTTCCCTATTGAGGATAGGTGTATTCTCACCGTATGTATGTAAAACTATTTTTTGGTTTATAGGGATACTATATGGACTATTATAGACCCTAATATCTCAAACATTGGGGACAGTTGTTTTGTCACTTCTTAGTTATATTTTTGGTACATTCATTGGATTTTTCCATGTATTTCTAGTAGCTCTACTTTAAATATGCATGTTGGAATGCTTTTGGATTCTTTATATATATGTTTGATAGAGTTGTTTTAGTTTAATACATATTATTTCAAGATCTTGGTTACTATAAATGGGTAAAAAATCTTTTTTTGTGAGATATCTATACCCTTGGATCAGGTGTCCACCCCTTGGCCAATTGGTGGTGGGACTCAGTGTGTCATTATCTCTCCATTATCTTGAGGAATTAATGTATATTTCTCTTTTTATCCCTTCACTCATCATAATGACGGTTGGGTAATAAATGAATGGTAATGGAGGATATAATTGAGAGATATTATGGAGTTTGGAGTTTGTAAAAATTATTATTTCATGGATTGGTAGGGCAGTAGTGTTGGGTGATCCTAGTGTATGACAAAGGCCAGGGAAGACCAGCTTGGACATAGAATTTTAGAGGCCCCATGATCTGATGCAAGGAATATGAGATTACCTAAAGACCCGGTGAGGCTACAACAATTGTGGGGTAGACACCCTAGGAATGGAACATGAATCATAATTACTTTTTTCATGTTTTTTTGGATGTTTTATTGATATTTTAAAAAACAATGAGTTAAAATTACTCCTATATGAATTCTATACTGCTAGCATGTAGTAAATTCATGTTAACTTTTAAATTATGGAACCAAGTTTTCATCTATGAGTGGTTTAGGTAGTGTAGGATCTTAGGGCCAATCTGGATGATTGATAGAGGTTTGATCCAGAGGAGGAGGACAATAAGTGGTAGAAGATTATTTTTTATTTTTAGTGGTAGACTCTGGGAATGTATGGGGGAAGTGTCTCTGAAATGAAGGATACATATGAAAGTATCAATACTTTAGTGATCCATAATAGGGGAACATAACATCAGTGGTGGATGATTTACATTGAGGAGAGAAGTGGGATATTGGTGGAATCCTTTCCTCAAGGAGATGAAAGATTTCAATGTTCGGAGGGTCAACATTGAGAATGATTTCGAGGCATAATTCCTTTTTTCGACCAAGATGTCTGGGAAGTAACATGAGCTACTCTCCCTCTAGTAAGGGATTCTGTATTATGGGAGATGGGGATCATGTTCATAGATCTCCTCCATTTTTCCCTATATCCCTTTCCAAATGAAGAGTGTTTAGTGATATGATTGTAGGAGGCCCTACATACTTCTCTTTAGTAAATGGTTGCACCCTCCACCTTACTAATATACATAAAGGTTCAGAAGAAGGCTCATGTAGTGGAAAGAATGCACTCAGTCATAGGTATAATGAGAGAAACCATACATCCATGTTTTTCGATGGGGATAGCTATCAGCTGCAGGGCTCTAGAGTCAGGCCCTTCGATATTTCTACCAGTGGGGTGTCTACTCCAGGAGTTTCAGTTCTTACCATTGGATGCACGTACTTTTCCATATTATTGGTACTGAGGTATTTCATTTGTCGAGGTTGTGGAAACGGTAAGATTTAGTGCCCAGTTTGACATCAGTATAGTAGATGTTGGTAGGTCCAAGACCTACCTTTGTAGTATTTTTCGTTCGGGACATTTTACCAGTAGGGATAGTAGGCTCTAGATCCACTGAGGGGAGACATAGCATGCATATTCCTACCTAATGTAATTCCCTATAGACTACAACTGAAGAGTTTTTGGGGAGGAGTCCGACATAATAGGGATACAAAAGCGGGGGGTGGTAATTTTCTTGTGGTATAAGTAGTAGTTCTAACAAGTTCGTAGATCATTCGAGGTATGATAAGTTAGTTCAGTACTCGTTTTTGTAACATTTTTTATTTTGGAGATTTGTTGTCCATTGTTTTACTTGGTCTAGACCATGATATGGGACTATAAATATAGATAATTTATTTTCCCTTGGTGTTGAGTATTCTGGTTAAATGTTATAACTGCTTTTTCGATTTTTTCTAGTGATGTATACTATTGTTGGGGAAACATCTATCAATTGGGGAATTATTCTATCTTTAGATGCAGTAATATAGTTATAATCCATTGATTTGACTAGTTTTTTTCTATTGATGATATCATCTACTTCTTCCATATGAGGTTTTTTGTATTTAAAAGTTGATGGAAAACCTGTGGCAATCATTAGTAGGTGGATTTTCCTGATGGGAAGTCAATGTATAGAACCTATCAATTCATTGTTGGCCAAACTATTATTTTAATTAGTTGATGTAGAGATGGTGGGGTCTACCATAGTTATTGCAGAGTGTTTTTATGTTTTACTTGAGAAGGTTGTGACTCAACCGCATCAATGTGACGTTAAGTTTAGGATTGTCTTACAACCCGATTATATTCTAATTTTGATGGTCCATTGTGGGATGGTTCCTTCTGAGATGCAGGACAAGTAGATCTAGATTTGTGATCTGAGGGTGAAAGGATTTATCCGGCCCGGTGCGTTTCCATGGCATCCTCTATTATGATTTTGAAATAATTAAGATGATGGTATGAAGATGTGTATAGACTACCAAATATTGAATGGGGTAACGGTCAAGAATGGTTACCCTCTACCAAGGATATATATACTTTTTGACCAAAAAATGGGAGAAATTTGATTTTATAATATCAATAAGAAATTTGGGCATCACCAGTTGAGGGTGATGGGGGGTGACATCCTGAAGACTACATTTAGGGGAAGGTATGGGCACTTTGAGTTCAGGGTTATTCTATTAGCTATTATGAACACACCATCTGTGTTCATGGGGCTTATGAACACTATCATTCATGATTTTCTAGACTGGTTCATTGATGTATTCATTGATGAAATCCTGATCTACTCAATGTAATTTAAGGAACATACAGGGCATCTCAGGACTGTCTTATAGGTGATTTGACACCACCATCTCTATATAATATTATCGAAGTCAATGTTTTGGACATAAGAGGTCTAGTTCCTTGGACATGTGGTGTCTCAGGTGGGTATAGAATGAGACTTTTCAAAGGACAAGTTAGTTGTTTCTTGAGAATCCCCTAGGAATGTGACATTGGTTTGCTGTTTTCTCAGTCTGGAAGAAAAATACTAGAGATTTGAACATGATTTCTCTCTAGTATCTGCTCAATTGATGGATTTGACCAAATAGTCTACGCTACTGTGTGGAGTGAGAAGTGTCGATCCCCATTTGACTATATGATGTGGTTGTTGGTAATTTCCACAGTACAAAGGTTTTTAGACGAGGAGGTGATGTTCGATGTGTTTTTTTCATGATTCCAATCAGGGTTTGGGGTTTGTGCTGATGTATCACTAGGGAGTGATCTTTTTTGGCTCTAGGAATTTGTGTCCCCATTAATGTAATTATTCCTTCCACGATGTAGTGTTTGTAGCAGTTAGTTTTCTACTGAGGCTCTGGAAACATTACCTCATTAGGGAGTATAGTTTTTTCATCACAGATCACAACAGCATGAGGTACATCTTTTAATATTGAGATTTGAACTTTTACTAATGGAGGTGGATGTAGTTTATATTGGATTATTATTTTTATATCCCCTACACTTTAGTAAATTGAAATGTTGTGGCCAATTATTTGAGTAGGAATTCATAGAAGGAATTGGTTAGGGGAACTATGGATGTTGGGAGAGCAATAGAGGAGTTGGATGCCTTCCACTGAGATGAAGGAGTGGATGGTGGAAGAGGCTATCTCACATATATGATGGTGCAATCACATATGAGTTGGTAGGAAGTGTATTCTTAGTGGGGAGACTTTGAGGCCTTGGTAACTCATGATCTATTTTCCTAAGGAGATGCTCTAGAGGGATGGCCAGAGGTTGGTCGAAATCTGATATTATTCTGTCAGAAGTTGTTTATTTCTGGGAAGATGTACAAGGGAGTTCGATGTGAGTTTCATAACTCCTCCATGGCATTGCACTTGAGAATTCCATGATGTATCATGGATTACGTGAACAATTAGTGTGTCTTGTGATGGAATGAGTAGTGGTGTATTTTTTGGAAATGTGCTTTGTGTTCCAGCATGATATGGTTGAGCACTGTTTTCCTCGTAGTTTGTTAAATCCCTTATATATCCCCCAAGAGGAAGTTGGAAGGAAACTAAATGGATTTTTCCATAGGATTACCCAGGTTTTAGGGAGTGTGATTTAATCTCGGTAGTAGAGGATCAATTTATGAGATCGTCTCACATCAAAGCAATCATGGAGACCAGCATGGTGGATGCCTTATCACATCATTATATAGATGAGGTGGTGTGGATTCATGGAGTTCACAAATCCATACACATAGATTTAGATACATATTTTATTTCACGAGTATCAATGGGATTGAAGCACTCTTTTGGCACTTTGTTACACCTCAACACTAGTTTCCACCCTCATGTGGATGGGCCGATAGAGAGAAAAATCCAATAATTGGAGGACATGCAGCGAGCTAGCAATATAGACTATATTGGGTCTTGGGTACTACATCTTCCATTTTTATAGTTATCTAAAAATAATATCTATCTCTCTTCCAATGTAAAGTCTATTATTGATTCTTTATATATATGTCATTTTCATTAAGCCTTGTGCTAGACCGAAGCTGGATAAGCACATGTTCTGGGTCCGGACATGGTGCAGAGTATGACAAAGAAGGTGTATATTTTCCATGAGGGGATAAATGAAGTAAAAAAATAGAAGAAGTTATATTTCTATATGAATATAGGACATATGATGCTTGATGTAAGTGACCACGTGTTCATGAAAAGTTTTCCTCGACATAGGTAATGAAGGTTCGGTAGGGGGACAATTATTTCTCCTAAGTTTCTCGGACCCATCGAGGTGTTGGGCGAGGTGGAGTGGTGGAATATGAGTTGGAATTTACATCACAGTTGATAATACTTTAGGACATCTTACATGAATCCCACTTTCATTGATATCTTCATGATGAAAATCATGTCATGAATTTGGGAGAGTTGGATATCGGGGATGACACAGCATTCAAGGAGTGTCGATTATATATCTATGATCATCATGAGAAGGTGTTTTGTGGATGAAATATTCCCTTGGTTGATGTGTTGTGTAGGCATGGTTTCCTAGGGGAGAGTACAAGGTGGAGGGAGATGTATATGCATGCCCAGTACCTAGAGTGGTTTCCAGTATAACTTGTGTGATTTTCATTATATAGTGCTTCTTGAACCTGGTTCTCTACTACAATTGTTGCTTTATTATTATATAATGAAATATTAATTTCAAGTAATTGAAAATGGGTGAGGCTAAATTCCTAATCAAGATGAAATAATTGAGATGCAGTTAATCACGTGTGGGAACATCAATTCCTCCAATATCAAAAAATATATTGACTTGGAGGAAATAATTCCCTTATTCATGTGTCCAGAAAGTCGGTGTTTCTGTGGGGTATCTTGTGGATGTTTGGGTAATATATTTGGGACGAGTTGTCAATGGATGTTGAGGTGAAACTCCAACATTCAATCAATACATGGTGGATTATATTTTTGAGTTATCTTACTGGAAGTTTTTTCAGACTCATCTTTCTTATGAGTTTGGTATTAAATCTCAAGGCTGATAATAGTTTGATAGGTATCTGATGTATTGGTCTGGACCCCCTTGGTACATTAATTTATCATAACTCATTGCTTGTGGTGTTACGGTAGGCATATGTGACTCATTTAAGTTGTTTTAAAAATTTATTGTTTTCCATTGGTCAGTCAAGTGTCAGTGAGTCATGTCAATAGCTCACATATGTATCTCGTGTTGGAAGCTCGTGTTAGTATCTCCGTGTTAGTGACTCAAAGAATTGGTCACATAGAGCATCATTGAATCAGGGCATTAGTTGGTTGATGCATCTGTTGGTTGAGGTGACAGTGGGTCGAGGTATAGGAATGTGGACATGTCTCCATGTCAGGGAGTCATTATATCAAGAATATAGTGGGTTGAGGTGTCAGTAGGTCTAGGTGTTGGTTTTTCAAGGCATCAATAGGTCAAAGAGGTGGTGGGTTGAGGCATTTGTAGGTTGGGGTGTCGGTAGTTCAATTCATCTGTAGATCAGGCCTCAGTGAGTCGGGTTTTAGGGAGTCATGTCGGTGACTCACTGTCGGAGATTCATGTCGGTGGATTAGCAGCGGTGTCTCAACTATCGATGATTCAGGCTTCAGTGACTCACTATCAGCGACTTGTGTTTGTGACCCAACCATCAGGGAGTCATTTCCAAATTTTCCATGGTTCTATATTATTTCCCCTTTGAATTCTAATTTCATATTAAATGAATTAAATTTTGTATTTCATGAGTTCTACAATGTTTAAAATGTTATTTATCTCCTAAAAACATGAATCTTTATTTGACTCCAAAACTGCATGGTTTTAATCTTGATATGGAATTAATGGAATTTAGAATAGATTTCATTGTATAATTAGGATCTAGATATTATATGATAAGATCTTATTTTCCATGTGTGTTTCTATTTTCTTTTGTTTCTCATAGATCATTTCTTCCCCTAAGAGTCATGTGCTTGTGCTATAACAGTATATTTGGTTTTCCTAGGATTACATCCCTATTACTCATGCGACCCCCTATTTTTTGTTGTGAGGAATATTTGTTGATCATTTATTGTTCCAAGTAGGGATTTCCTTCGTATCTCTATTAATTGTGTATCATGAAGGGTAGGTGTTGTCATATACCCTTATAAATAGATATGGACCAAAATTTAAAAAATATAATAAGATGTTATAAACTAATGTATTGGAAGACAATGATGCTCACTTTGTTTTTATATGTTATAATTGTTTTGTAGAGGAAGTATTCCCTATGAAAATCATGGCCATTATAGTTCCTTACTTTCGCATTAGTGTGATTTTTGAATTATTACATCATGAATTGGAATCTGTTTAATCATTTATATTCAATTTAACAAATTGATTCCCCATGTTAGAACATTTTCTATGATTACCCCTATTTTCCATGTAAAATTGAAGCCTGAGTGTTTGGAAAATCTAAAAAATCATTTTCATGATGGGGTATTTGTGTGCTATGTGTGGTTCTGTTCGACCTTCAGTTAGTGTTGGAAGTGTGGTGTTGTGATTGGTCATTTGGATGTGTTGCATCTTGTTAATAGTGGGGAAGCAGGTTTTTAGGACTAGGCTGGGTCCTTTTCATATTTATATATGTGTTGGGTATGGTCTTGTTGATTTGCGGTACTACTGAGTGGGATTGTGATGAGGTTTGTTGGGGGTATCGATTTTTTAGTGGAAGGACAAGGAAACATGACTTTGAAGACTAATGGTAGTAGTGTCTATGATAGGGGAGTGTGAAATGGGATAAAAAGCTGGTTGTTTTCTATTTGTTTATTTGAATGTGGTGTCTTTCGTACATCAGGAATTCTGAGAATGGTTTAAGAGTGGTGATTCTAAAGAAGGATTATATTACCTTTTGTGGGGAATTCTCTTGGAGTTTTTGGAGACTATTATTTTATGAATGTGTGTTAGAATTGATTTTTTTATCTTGACCCTATATTCTTGTTTGTATTAAGAAGATGTTAGTTTGGTTTATTATTTTTATAATGTTCGTAGAGTTTTGTATTTTCCTAGGTAGGAATATAATAAATGAACACATTTATAATGTAGAGTGACATATTTTTAAATGAACGGACTGGAGGTATGCTTTGTGAAGTGATTTCTAGTGAAGTGGTGTTCATTTATTGACTTATGGATGTGACCATAATTCATGGTGGTATGTGCATATAAGGTTGGTAGTAAGGGACGTTTGGGGTGGTCTAGTTGTTATTATGAATACCCATAGTTTGAGTTGAGTGTTTGGTACCTATATTATAAAGACCCAGAATTTCTGTGGAATTTGTTTTTCATTAATACATGGAAATTTTATGAGTCTGTGAAAATATACGGTGCATGATTCTGAGGCTGGAGTGCCTCGAATCAATTTCTGAAGTTTTGTTCAGGTACGTTTAGTAAACGTACGAGCGAGATTTCATAACTTTTGAACCGGTTCTCGGAAGTGAAATTTGATTGCACCGTTGAACTCGCAGGCCGGTATTCTCTTAAAAAGACTTTCACCTCGATGGTAGTTGGTCGAGAATTGATGTTAGTTTTTGGGTTTTCTTAAAAAAATAGTAAAATAAAGTGAGCTAACTCTTTATTTTATTGAGCTTCCATGTGGGTTATAGGTAGTTAAAACCTTCTCTTGGGAGTTGGAGGTGGGAACACCACACCATAACCTCCCATGAGAGGTTATGGTGGTCGGGCCCACCCAAACATAACCTCCCGCAAGAGGGTAAAACATGGGGTCCACACGAGGCTTAACCCCCCTATTGATGGAGGAGGATAAAACCTCTCAACTCTACCTCATTAATTGGGGAGAGCCTCTTGACCTCCGCTAATTAATCTATGACAAATCACATGCATTAATTAGGTGGAGCCACTTAATTTAAATCTCCTATTTGATTGTTATGCCAACTCCACCCCATTAATTAAATGGGTCATCTCATTTAATTAAATCACTCAATTTAAATTTATGCCAAAGAAAATACTAGATCATAATCTATTATTTGGATAAGATTTCATTTTGGGTGGAGTGGACATAAAGGAGGAACTTGGTGTAAATATTGGGAGAAGTCCCCAAACGAAGAATGCTTCCCACGAAGAACACCTTCGAAAATGAAGAACAATCTTCGTCGACATTCTTCCTCGGAACCCCCTTCGACGTGGGATGTCATTGACTGATCTTCCCTCCACATCGTTTTCAACAAATAGACACACGAGCTTGGATTGGAAGTGTGTGGAAGAAGTGATGAACAACGACAACATTATCTTCTTCTCGTGACTTCATCGTCGAAGAATGATCAATGGTAGGGGGTTTTATTACTTGATAATGTTATACCTTTTCATATCATCTTCATCAGATAGAAAGGGTTTTTTGTGGATGTGTAAATGATTAACTCCTTATCTTTTTGTGCCAATTGATACCTCCCTAAACGCGGAGGGTTCAGGCCATACTGACATGGCCCCACAACCTCCGTCGTTTTTCCTTCTTGTGGTGTTCTTCAGCATGACGACATAACAAAGAGGAGGCAACGATTGTGGCAATGACAATGGTCATGCTACCGGCAGCCTCTATGAACTGCGCCGCCCCCACGGGGTCCAGCACCACCTCCGGCCGAGCCCGTATGCTACCTGTATGCCCCGCCGGCCTACCCGCACACACCGCCAGCCAACCCGTGGGATGCCCCTATCCCGCCTGCGTAACCACGCCCTGCCCGGCGCACCGCGTCCTGCTCGCGTGCTACCAGCATGCCCCGCCGTCCTGCTCAAGTGCTGACCACACCCCGCTGGTCTCCATGCGCCTTTCTCGGTGCCCTTCCAGCCTACCCATGCCCCACACAGCATGCCCGCGCCCCGGCTCCTGGACAAACTGACCAAGCCGCGTTGGCCACCCGAGATGGCCCGCAGCATCCTTCACGGCATCGCTGGCCGAACCATCTCAGCTTTTAGGACCTAGCCACCCGAGCCGCGCCCCATGTGGTGCTTGCCAAACCGGCCCCGTTCTTCGGGCCATGCCGCCTACGCAGCGACCTCCGGGCCGAACCACCCTTACAGTCCGCTGGGTCGGGCCCAGTGGACCGGGTTGAACCTAGAGAGATGACCTGCCAAATAGGCCGGGTATGATCCAGTGGGTCTGACCGGGTTGACCAAGACTAGGTCGGCCCAGTCTTGGTTTGGCTGATTCGGTCCGACTGAGTCGGGTCAAGCCCTAGCCCACTACTAACTGTTACTTTCCTTTGGCCATATCATTGGAACCAAACGCCCGTTTGACAAACTGTCATCGGCCCTGGTATTCTAGTTACATGAAGGTACCATTGAGAATACCCCACTTGCGTTCAAGGAATATTTTAGATATGGCCAGGTTGCATCACACACGAATCCAACTGGGCCCCCTAGACTAAAAATCTAATAACTCACAAACTGGGCATCTGATCGATGATCCATATGTTGCGTTGAGACCCCTATGACGAAGCGGAATTTTGAGATACTTCTATGTGGAATATTGTGACCATTGGAGTATCGACCGATATCTTGTGGAGAGGATCTTCCAGATACGAGCATACATTTGCGCAGGAACCTAGTAGCTTGCTGAGACTTGATGACTGCTGACTGATTTGACTCAGAGTGATTCGACTAGATTAGTGGGGAGCACCTTGGTGTCGCAGCAGACCCACAGTGGGGAGTGCCTCTATGTGAGAACGGTAGACCCACAGTACTCGACACATGGAGTACCTCAACAGGCTATGAGGGGGAGCGCTTCTGTGTGAGCGTAGTAGACCCACAGTGGGGAGCCACTCTATGTGAGTGCGGCAGATCCACAGTACTCCAAAGGAGGAGTACCTCATCAGTCTGAGTTAGTGGGAAGCACCTCTGTGTGATGCGGTAGGCCCACTGTACATAATAGAGGGGGAGTTCTCTAGCATCCTAGGTTACAGATTGATAATATCCCTAGAATAAAATTCTGGTTGAGCTGAGTCAGAAACTTTTGAGTTTACCTCATGATTGATATAAATTACATGATAACATAGTTACATGTATATAAATATACCTAAGTGTGGTTATCTTTTGATTAAATAAATTGTGGTTTATCCTTGTTGGATTTTGTAATACCTTGAGGGTTATGGTTCCCTACTGAGTATCGTTACACTCACCCCTGCACGGGCTATGCACGCACCTCATTGTTTTGTTTTTAGATGATGGACATCGCTGACCGAGGCTGAGTGGAATCGATTGGACAGTACCCGGAGGAGGACCACATGGAGTGACAGTACACAGAAGATATAGACGGATATTGAGTGTTGTGGAGGATATCTGTACCTACCATTCAGGTAGGATCCGTGGTGGACAATCCATGAGCTGCTTTCATCTTTCAATTTTTTTCCCTTTTCATTTGTACTTGTACTTTCCTGTTGGGATTTTATTACGGCCCATTTACTATTCATCACTCATTTTTATACAGTTTTACATAGTGTTTTGCTTCCATCTTACTCTGATTGTGTGTGTTTATTATTTATAAAGGCAATGCCTTCCTAGCTTTGGTATTTACGCCTTTGGTGCTAGTCGCCAGCCCCTATCCTATGGAAGACGGGCTTGGGGTAGTTATAGCGAGGTCCCTAGTGGAAGGGTCGTGACAAATTGGTATCAGAGGAGGAACCCAGCCTTAAGTGTGGTGCACTACCTAGGTTGAGATATAGGGCCCACAACGAGGATGTTGTGCTCTAATGGGGAGAGATTGTAACACCCTTAAATGATAAATGGTTAAATGACTAAATGATATGACTCATGTCAGCATGGTGCACGTTCCTTTTCATAAGCCTGTCTGATTAGAACTCCACAGTTAAGTGTGCTTAGCCTGTAATAGTGGTCAGGATGGGTGACCCTCTGGGAAGTGTCCAAAGATGGGTGCGAGTAAGGATCAAGCACGCTAGAAAGGTAATTTGTTGGCCTGTGGGGATAATCATTAGACATATGACCCGTTTAGGCATCTGGGTGGCCCTAAGGTGGGGACCACATGTCTGCGGGGCACCTGGTGGGCGAGGCCCGGTTCTTATAATTGGTATCAGAGGTGTCGGTTCTACCGCAGAAATTAAAACTCTGATCTTTCTTTTCTGTGATGAAATAGTGTTATGTGTAGCGAGTGTGGTTTTCAGTTCAGGTAGTCCAGTGTTGGTGTAGCGGCCGACGTATCCATACACCGTGACCATGACTTCTGATTTTTGACTCAGTGCACGAAAACACCGATTTCTTGTATGATTTCAAAAGTTTTTCTTTTAGTCAGCTCAACTAGGACAGCTCACCGGGTATAAATCTTTTAACCATGTTTCATCTGTTTCTTTCATATTGCCTCACTGTGGATGACCAACTAGAGCTCTGAGAGTTGTACGTGAAGATTTTCCACCGAGCGACGAGGCCTGGGTGCAGGGCCCTTTAACAGTGGATGCACCAGCGGTACCACTACCCATTGGGCCACCGATGCCACCAGCCCCAGTAGCAGATGGTGCACGTCGCATGAGCGTGTTGCACGAGTTCCAGCGCTCGAGGCCACCTAGGTTCACGGGAGAGACGGACCCACAGGCGGCTGAGGATTGGCAGAAGGTTATGGAGAGATTAATCAGACTGGTTGGGACACCAGCAGACCTTATGGTGATGTTTGTCGTGAGTCTCCATCAGGCAGGAGCAGACAGATGGTGGATCCTGATGCTCCAGGTGCATGACGAGATAAATATACTATAGACAGACTTCGAGAGCCTATTTCAATTAGAGTATGTCTCATCCCCCTTTGATCATTGCGAATATAAGAGATACTACATCTACAATAGGGTAGCATGATGGTCGCTCAGTACTCGGTGAGGATCACCGACCTTTCATGCTACTCCACTGATACAGTACGAGACACATTCTTAAACGCCCAGACCTTTGAGAAGAGGATCAGGTGAGATATCAGGGCTTCTATGATCTCCCTCAACATCCCGACGCAAGGAGGGGTGTTGGAGCGAGCCCTGTTGGTGAAGAGTTTCCTTACCGAGCAGTCTACAACAGTGATACCCACCACTAGTCAACATGCAGTGGAGTCTTCTACAACTGGTAGTAGACATATTGTGTAGAGGTCCAAGAGGACCAGACCCATGGGTGGATGACCGCATGACTCAGGATCGGTTGTACGGGGCACCCGGGGCAGAGACACACTTGCTACCAGTGGGCAGTTTTACTAATGTGGTAAGAATAGCCACATGGATCGTGACTGTCAACTTCACCGTTCGGATTATCAGAAGATGGTCGAAGAACATCCCAAGTAGAGACATATATTCGATTGATGTAGTCCTTAGGGAGTAGGTGGATATGGAAGTGGAGCTAGTCGATCAGGTGGGGGTGGGCGACATTTCGAGGTGTTACCACCACCACCACTAGGAGGTCCACCCCGACTGTAGGGAGCAGGTGGACACGTGAGAGCTTAGCTTCAGCCGGCTGAGGCATAAGACCATGGAACTTTGGAGATGATTTGAGGTATGATCTCTGTCTAATCCACCATAGCTACAGTTTATATAGACATAGGTGCCAGTAACTCTTTTATTTCCAATTTCCACGTTCCAAGCTCGAAATTTCTGACGGACCCATTGGATTGATCCTTATGTATAGAGACTTTTACGGGAGAAGACTCAATGATTACGTACTAGTGCTGGATGTGTGAGCTTACTCTAGGAGGTAAGATATTTGGATTGGATCTCCTCATAGCAGCATAAAGGCCTTACGACATCATTTTGGGTATGGAATTGTTATCTACAGTCCATTCTCAGATCGACTGTATTAGGTGCAAAGTGAGGTGTGTCCTCATTGATGGGAAAAGGTTCACCTTTTCTGGCGAGAAGTGAGCCTTTGCAGCACAAGAAGGACATACACGGAGGAGGGTGCAGACAATCACTCATTTTTTGGCCTGCCTTACCCACAGAGTAGTTGATTTGGAGAGTCTGAGCTATCCTGTAGTGTTGTTCCAATATGCAGATGTTTTCCCTGACGATGTTCCTGGACTACCTCTTTGCAGAGAGGTGGACTTCAACATTGACCAGTGCCCCAGGACGGAACTGATATCTACACCAGCATATCGGATGGTTCCCGCTAAGCTTCACGAGCCGAGTGTACAACTAGAGGACTTTAGTGGTAGGGATTCATCCGGCCTAGTGTTTCCCCATGGGAATCCCTAGTTCTATTCGCCAAGAATGTAGACGAGAGCTTGAGGCTCTCTCTTGACTACCATCGCCAGAATCAGGTGACCTTGAAGAAAAAGTACCCGCTCTCGATGGTCGACAACCTCTTTGATCAGCTAATGGGGTCCAGATGGTTCTCAAAGATAGACCTCAAATCAGGATATCACTAGCTCAGAGTTTGTGATGAGGATGTGCAGAAGACATCCTTCATGTGTCGGTATGGCCACTAAGAGTTCTTGGTTATGCCCTTCGGTGTAACCAAATCTCTAACAGTGTTCATGGGACTCATGAATAGGATCTTCCAGCCATACCTCGATCGCTTTGTCGTAGTCTTCATCAATGACATTCTGATCTACTAAACTACTGAGGAGGAGCATGTCTACCATTTTCGGGTAGTAAAAGACACACTCTGAGGGCACCAGCTTTATAGTAAACACTCGATGTCCTAGTTTTGAATCCAATAGGTTCACTTCTTGGGACACTTCATCTCAGAGGCTGGATTTGCAGGGGATCTAGTGAAGATTAAGGCGGTAAATTCTTGGGAGCCACCCAGGAATGTGATGGAGGTACGGAGATTCCTTGGTGTGGCTGGATACTATCGAAAGTTCATACCATACTTCTCCAGAGTTGCAGCACCACTATGAGCCTTGACAAGAAGGGGAAGCCCATTGTGTGGTCCGAGAGATTCTAGTAGAGCTTCCAAGAGCTGAGATAGAGGCTAACTAGTGCCCCCATTTTGAGGATTCTAGAATAAGTCATAGGGTATGTAGTCTACTGCGACGTGTCAGGGACCGGACTCGTGTGTGTCCTGATGTAGGATTGGGAAGTGATCACGTATGTTTCTCGGTAGATGAGACTGTAATAGCAGAACTACACTACCCATGAACTTGAGTTAGCAGTAGTGGTCTTCTCCTTGAAGATGTGGTGACACTATCTGGTGGGGTAATGTTTTACCATTTACTATGATCACAATAGTCCCATGTCTATCATCTTTCCGAAGGACCTGAATCTGAGACAGTGTCGATGGCTTGAGTTCTTCAAGGTCTATGAATTTGAGATAGTCTATAATCCTAGAACGGGGAACCTTGTTGCAGATGCACTCCGAAGGAGGTCTAGTATATAGCTTCTAGAAGAGGCGATGGAGAAGCAAGCCACATTGAAAATAACTTTTGTGGATAGAGACATAGCTGCCTTTCTACAGTCTCTTACTATCACTCCCCCACTCCTTCGTCGAGTCAGGGAGGTGCAGCGTGGAGACGATGAATGCGAGAGGCGACGTGCTCAGATATCCATAGGGCAGGCACCTAATATATTTTATGAAGGTGGGGAGCATGTCATCCTCTTTAGAGGATGTACAATAGTTCCAGTGTCACTTTATGAGGAAGTGTTTAGGGAGTTTCCCATGTCCCCTCTTGCGGTGCATCCATGAGTGGCGAAGATGTTCTAGGAAATTCGACGACAGCACTAGTGGCCAGGTATAAAGAAGGTAGTAGAGGAGTTTTTCTCTTGATTCCTCACTTTTTAGTAAGTGAATGCAGAGCAGCAGGTACCAGTAGGTTTGTTTCATCCATTAGACGTCCTAGAGTGGAAGTGGTATGAGATATCCATGGACTTCGTGATGGGTTTTCCTCGTACATCCAGGGGTCACGACTCGATTTGGGTGATCATCGACCGACTCACCAGGTCGGCCCACTTCCTACCGAACAGAGAGAAGGTATCAGTAGAAAGCTTGGGATTCCTCTATGTGAAAGAGATTGTGTGGATACATGGTATACCTTCGACGATAGTATCCGATCATGATGCATGACTTACTTCTCGGCAATGGAAGGGGTTGAAGGAGGCTTTCGGGACACAGCTTCACCTGAGCACCACCTTCCATCCTCAGGAATACGATCAGACTGAGCAGACCATTCATACCATCGAGGACATGCTATGTGCTTGTGTCCTAGACTTCAGTCGTAGCTGGTATGATCACTTACCATTGGTGGAGTTTTCTTACAACAACAGCTATCACTCCACCATCAGGATGTCACTTTTTGAAGCCCTGTCTGGTTGACCTTGTAGATCACCACTGTTCTAGAAACACCCATGGGAGTCAGCACTAGTGAGACCAAAGATGGTATGGGCTACCATGGAGAAAGTACAGATCATCCATGAGCGGATGAAGACTACACAAATCAGGCAGAAGACATTTGCCGACAGGAGACAGAGACCTCTGGAGTTCGAGGATGGTGACCATGTTATCATACGGGTCTCACCTCAACAAGGTCTATGGAGATTTGGCCGAGTTGGAAAGTTATCTCTGAGATTCGTCAGACCATTCTAGGTCCTCAGTGGAGTAGGCGAGGTGGAATACCGCCTGCCTCTTCTACCTCAGTTGCACCGGGTGCACGACGTCTTCCAAATATCTCAGCTGAGGAGATATGCGCACGACCCTTCCCACCTCATTGACCATGGAGATATGGACGTCGATGATGGGTAAACTTTCAAGAAGGTTCCAATAGAGATTGAGCATCGAAATGAGAGGGTCCTATATAGATGGGCGATACCTCTGGTGCATGTTCATTGGCAGTACAAGAACATCTAGGACATTACATGGGAGCTGGAGGCTCAGATGCGTGCTCAGTACCCTCTTTTGTTCCTTTAGTTTGAGTTGTAGCTTACGAGGACGTAAATCCCTTAGGTGTGGAGAATGTAAAAAACCAGAATTTCATGGAATTTTTTTTTCATAAATACATGAGAATTTTATGAGTCCGCAAAAATTTACAGCGCATGATTCCAAGGCCCGGTGTGCCTGGAATCATTTTATGATGTTTTTTTGGGTATGTTCTATAAACGTACGAGCGGGATTTTATATCCTTTGAATCGGTGATCAAAAGTGAAATCTGAGGGCACCATTGAACTCGTAGTGCCGATATTCGAATAAGAAGACTTTCACCTCGACAACAGTTGGTTGAGAATTGAAGTTAGTTTTTGGGTTTTTTTAAAAAAAAATTAGTAAAATAATGTGAGATGAAACATTATTTTTTTGAGCTTCCATGTGGGTGACTGGTAGTTAAAACCTCCTCTTGGTAGTTAGAGGTGGTACCACCACACCTTAACCTCCCATGAAAGGTTATTGTGGTGGAGCCCACCCGAACATAAACTCCCGCGAGAGGTTACGACGTGGGGTCCACACAGGGCTTAACCCCTATTGATGGAGGAGGATAAAACCTCTCAACTCTCCCTCATTAATGAGGGAGAGCCTCTTGACCACCCCTAATTAATCTGTGACAACTCTCATTCATTAATTTAGTGGAGCCACTTAATTTAAATTTACAATTTGATTGTTATGCCAACTCCACCCCCATTAATTATATCAGTCGACTCATTTAATTAAATCACTCAATTCGAATTTACACCAACAAAAATAATAGATCCTAAACTATTATTTGGCTACGATTTCATTTTGGGTGGAGTGGGGAGAAAGGCGGAACTTGGGAGATATATTGGGAGAAGTCTGCCAACACAGAACACTTCAAACAAAGAACACCTTAGAAAATAAAGAATGATCTTCCTCTACTTTCTTCCTCGAAACCCCCTTAGACACGGGACATCTTCGACCGATCATCCCTACTCATCGTCATCAACAAAACGATGAATGTGATTGGATTGGAAGTTTGTGGAAGACACGACGAATGATGACTACATCATTTTATTCCCATGACTTCATAGTCGAGCAACGATCAAAGGTAGGGGGTTTTATTTCATGATGATGTTATACCTTTTCTTAACTTCTTCATCAGATAGAAAGTGTTTTTTGTGGACATGTTAATGATCAACTGATTATATTGTTGAGCCATGTGATACCTCCATAAACACAGAGGGTGCGGGCCAACCTAACATGTCCCGACATCCTCCTTCATTTTCTCTTCTTGTGGTGTTCTTTGAAATGACGACGTAACAATAAATAGGTGAAGGAGATGACAAAGACAAAGGCCATGCTACCAGTGGCCTCCATGAACCGCACCGCCCCCGCGGATTGGTACACCGCCTCCAGCTGCGGCTGCGTGCCCCACCAGCCTACCTGTGCACTGCCCATGACCCACCGGCCTGCCTGCACCCAGCCCGACGCCCCGTGCCCTGCCTGCATGATGCCCGCGATCCCTGCCTGCCTACACATGTGATGTCGGTGCCCTGCCAGCCTCACCGTGCCCTTCCATGTTCCCCACGGTCTACCTGCGCGCTGCCCGCATGCCCCTCCCGCATGCCCGCGTGCTGCCTGCACCCTAAAGACCTCCTCGTGCCCTGCCCAGTGATAAGTAGGCTTGCCCACTCCCCACATGGCCTGCCCAAGCACTTACCAATGCCCCGTTAGCCTTCCCTCTCCATGATCCTTGCCCGGTGCCCCACGTGGCATGCACGCGCCCCGGATACAAGCCGAACAGGCCATGCCGCGCTGGCCACCCGAGCCGGCCCGTGAAGTCCTATGCGGCATCATTGGCCGAACCGTCTCAAATTTCCTGGCCGAGCCGCCCGAGCCACGCCCCATGTGGTGCTGGCCGAACTGGCCCCAGTCTCTATGTCGAGCCGCCTATGCGACGACCTCTAGCCCGAACCGCCCCTGCAGTCCACTTGGTCGGGCCCAGCAGACCAAGCCGAACCTTGTGGGCTGACCCGCCCAACGGGCTGGGTCAGCCCAGTCCGGGTCGGGACTAGTTGGTCTGACCGAGTCAGACCGGGCCCAGGACCACTACTGACCATTTCTTTCTTTTGTCCATATCTTTGGCACCAGACTTTGGTTTGATGAACCGTCATCGGCACTAGTATTCATGGAACGCGACGATCCCTTTAAGAATACCCCACTGGAGTTTGGGGTATATTTGAGATACTGTCAGGTTGGATCGTACACGAATCCAACCGGGCCCTCGGGACTAAATGGCTAATAACTCCCAGATCAGGCGTTCGATCTACGCGTCGTCTTTTGTATTGAGACCCATATGACGAGGAAGAATGGTGAGAAACTTCTACATGGTACTTCATGACAGTTGGAGTATAGACCGGTAGCTTGTGGAGCAGATCTTCCAGAGAGGAGTAGGAATTTGTGCAGGATCCTAGTAGCTGGCTGAGACTTGACGACTGCTAACCGATTCGACTCGGAGTGATTCCAGTAGCCCACTGGGGAGGGCCTTGGTGTCTGTGAAGAGCCACAGTGGGGAGTGCCTCTGTGTGAGCGTGGCAGACCCACGGTACTCGACACATGGATTACCTAAGTAGGCTACAAGGGGGAGCGCCTCTGTGGGAGCGCAACAGACCCATGGTGGGGAGTGCCTATGTGTGAGCACAGTAGATCCATGGTACTCGACAGGAGGAGTGCCTCAGCAGTCCATGATAGTGGTAATCACCTCTGTGTGATGTGACAGGACCACTGTACTCGATAGAGGTGGAGTTATGTAGTTGCCGAGGGTTCATATTGATACAATCCCAGGAATACAATCCTGGTTGAGCTGAGTAAGTAACTTTTGAGTTTATCTCATGATTGATATGGATTACTTTATAACATAGGTATATGTATGGTCATATAACTACGAGTGGTTTTAAGTTGATTTTATACTTTTTGGTTTATCCATGTTAGATTTTGGGATACCTTGAGGGTCTCGGGGTATCTACTGAGTATTGTTATACTCACCCCTGCACGGGCTATGCCCGAACCTCGTTATGTTGGTTGAAGAAGACGGACATCGCTGACTGTGGATGATTGGACAGGATTGGATGGTACTCGGAGGTGGACTACACAATGAGACGACACATGGAGGAGACAGATGGATGTGGATTGTTGTGGAATCTATCCGTACCTACCCTTCAAGTAGGATCCGTGGTGGACGATCCAGGAGCTGCTTTCACCATTCAGTTGTTTGTCCCGTTTCAGTTGTACTTGTACTTTCTTGTTGGGCTTGTATTCTGTCCCCTCTACCTTTCAGCACTCATTTTTATACAGTTTTACATAGTGTTTTTCTTCCAGCACACTTTGATTATGTGGGTTTATGATTTATAAAGGCAATGCCTTCCCAGCTTAGAGATTTACACCTTTGGTGGTACTCGACAGCAACTGTCCAATGGAAGGCGGACATGGGGTAGTCCTGGAATGGTCCATGGGGGGTGGGTTGGGACATATATAAATACAAGTAGTTCCTTGTTATATATATATTCACCTTTCCCGATTTCAGCACAATATTCCAAAACCCCCATTTTTTGGGGGACGGTGTCCATTCCAAGTATCCCAATAGGAATATGGATGGATGGTTATTGGATCTTTTATTCCCCCTCTTTTAGACATTGATAGCCCTAGACTCTTCAGGAATGTTGTCATTTTGTTGTGAGGCCCAGGTGTCTATGGGAAAGGGATGCATCATATGTGTCTTCAAGATGAGTTGTACACTGATTCCTAGGTGTCTTCGATATGGATTTGAGAATAGTGGCCCCATTTATTTTTAGTGAGATGTGATGTGGTATATGACCCAGGTGTGTGCAAGAAGGTTGTGACAATGGGACTTGTGGAAGAACAATGTAGCATCGGTATGTTCATCATTAGGGATGAGAAGTTGACCATTGGGAAGTGGTGTGTGGTACCCAAATATCTATTTTCTTACTCCATTACATTACTTTATGTGAGTAACATGTTGAATGTTCCTTGGTTAGATTGGGTTGGAAAGTATACC
Organism: Viscum album; assembly: GCA_963277665.1. Taxonomy (NCBI): domain Eukaryota; kingdom Viridiplantae; phylum Streptophyta; class Magnoliopsida; order Santalales; family Viscaceae; genus Viscum; species Viscum album. Next base: position 1,227,933,506 of record OY728159.1, read on the forward strand.
TTGTTAGGTGCTTTTTTAGTTACAATGGTTTTCTCACAGCCACATTAGTATGTTTCTCCCACTTGTGCATAGGTGAATTTGTTTTTCCCAAACTAAGTTTACTTCTATTATAATCCTACATATATATATTATTTACATGTTTCCTAGGAGATTACAGGGACGATGGTAGAACTTACTAGCTCGTACATTGGGTATAGTTGTTGTGCCACTACTTATTTTTATTTTTGGCACTTATTTTAGTGTTTGGAATGTATTTTTTCTTGTTTACTTCAGACAAGCATGTGGGATGGATTTTGGATTCTTTATATATATGTGTCTTGGAATTATTTGATGTTTAATAATCTTATCTCCAAACAATTTCTACTATAATAGGGAAATGTATCATATTATGGAAATATTTATATAACCATTGTGCTAGTCTCCACCTCGGGCTGTATTGGAGGCGGGACTCAAGTGGGTCATCATCTATCAATTGTCTTCAGGATGGAAGGTCTTGACATATTTGTATCCCTTCCAACATCCTGAAGAAGTTTGGTCCTGAAACCATATCTTGTCTCCTCTATAGAAACATGATTAAGATATATTTTGGCTAACCATTATGTTTCTAATTTCCACTTTTTGAAAAATGATTTAGTATTCATTTTCACTATATTAATTTTACTGAAAGGAACATTCAGGTATTAAATATTTGATGTCCTGGAACAGTTTTGTCGGTGAAATTTATTTTAGAAGGTATAATGAAACTCCCCAATTTTTTTAATTTTTTTAAAATTTAATATTTTATATATTTTTCATTTCACACAACACTAAATATATCTTATGTTATATGTAATGACCATGTTACTATTTATTTTGAAAAAAAACCAGTTCAATATTTCAATATATGAAACACTTATATTTTCTTTCAGTAAATTGAATAAAATGTTTCCCTGTGTTTCACAAAATTTTGAGTTCATTTCATATCATGTATAACATGCATGGTCGAGTTTTACCATACTATAATATATTAATGAATTTTTTAAAAAATATTATTATAGGTACCGCCTCTCCGTTGGAATGAATGTTATGAATATGAACAAACATATTGTGTAAATATTATTTTTATATGTATATAATATGGGTGGTTCTATTATAAATTAATTATAATGAAATGTAAGAAATATTTTAAAATAAAGAAATTACTTTTCTTCAGAAACTATTTCTCATTGTAAAATGTCAATTTTACCTCAATAAATTACATAATACAATTATAATGAATTATTTTCATAAATTTTGTATATTACTAGTTCAATATAAAATCTTAAAATATTTTATATGATTTTATTGTAATAAGAATAAATTAAATAAAATTTTATGATTAAAACTATTTATTTTTCAAAATGGTCATTTTAATGCCTTTTAATGGATAACCCCTCTAAAAATAAGTTTTGAATATATTATAATTTTAATGTGAAAAATAAGATTCATTTTTTAAAATCTAATATCAATATTTATAGTGTGAATTAATAGAATTTTTCAATGATGAATCATGTTTTAAGGAATAGTGAAAAATACTTAATTTTAATTTAAAACTATATTTTCATATAACCAATTTATAAATTTATAATAAAATTTTTATTAGGTTTAATAATTATATTGATGAATTAAAAATATTTTAATAAAAATTGGGTCATTCCAATCATTTTAAAAATCTATTTTTATATAAAATATAATTATAACTTTTTCAACATTTTCTCTTTAAAAAATGTCATCTCATCACATCTATGTTATTCCTTTTAATTTTTTATAACACATCATTAATTACAATTTTAAAAAGGGATTTAGTATTTCTTGTAATAATAATATATAATTTATAATAAGATAAAAATAAATTTTTACCAAAAATATTAGTGCAAGTAATTAAATTTAATTATCCTGATTATTGTTCAAATGAGTTTTATTAATTACTAAATATAGAATTCCAAATGTAAAAAAGACCGAAAAATTGTATAAAAAGTATTAGTTAGAAGTGTTTTTACCATGAAAACAAAAGGAATATATAGTTTTTTTAATATGAGCTCTTGGGTAACAAGTGAAACACAAGGATCACTCTAATCATTTCATGAATAAATAATGTGTACTTTTTCCCACTTATAAATGGCCTTCTCTCCACCTCCACTCATAACCCATATAAATACGTTTTTTCTCATACAAGACCTACAAAAATAAACAAAAAATATTCCTGCTTATATTTTAGAAGTTTCGTTTGGGGAATATGGCCAACCATAGAATCCATTTAATGAAAAAATGAGTTACACAATGAAGAGGTAAAATCCTTCATAAACAACTTTTGTTTTATTTATTTTCAAACAAATAAATTATTATTATTTAATTATTATATAATATCATAATTATTATAAATATATTTATTTATTTTTATGTTATGGTTTTGGAAGATACTCACAAACACATCTATTGAAAGAGATATACAATCATCGTTCATGTGTACAACGAACTACCACCCCACGTACTGATGTCGTTCGTTCTACTATTACCACCTCTAAATGTTCTATATATGAAAAACATTATTTTAAGAATGATATTTATTATGTTTAGTATAGCTTTATATATCTGTAATTATAATATAACACATACCCTCATTTATTCCATTTTTTGGAATTTGATAACATTGTTTATGGAGTTTTGGACTACCACCTTGTCAAAGTGTTTTAGATAGTTCCCAATTTACATGGAATTTATTAAAAATAAGATCATTAACTATATGAGAAATATATATATATAAATAAAAACAGTTTAAACATAATATGCATATATATATGTATTCATTTAATTTGGTTCTCTCAATAGAAAAATAAATTGAAAACAGCATTCATCAGTCATACGTATTATCATCCCCTTCAATTGTATATATCATTTTATATTTATATATTATAAGTATTATTTTAATTAAAATATAATTAATATATAAATGATATTTTATATACATTTTTTACATTCTGAAAATTATTATATAATAATATAATTATTCTCATCCATAATAATATGTAAAAACCTCTACGAAAAACATAGTGGATATTTACCAAAATGAACCATTAACATGGAATTGTAAATAGAGGGGTAATATGATGTCATAATAAAATATTATATTGTAATATATATATATATATATATATTTATTTATTTTGTAAATTTTTAAGAAAAAAATATAATTATAATCACGGTGGTTTTGTAATGGCATGATGATTTCTTGTGAGGTTTGACGCCAATATATCCTGATTGTTAATGGTTTCACACATTTCTGTTAAATAGATATTGAAATAAAAATATGTTTTATGTGACAATGAATGTTAATACCTATGGTATGAGATTTCCCATTTTACTTTTATTTCTATGAGATATATGATATATTAACTACGTTTTATATTGTGTGCGGTTTATACATCCCATGATTGTAATCTATTATATATATCCTTACATTTATTTTTTTTCATATTATTTTAATTATCTCTATTTCATGGGATTTTACGATTCAAAAGATACCAAACCAATAAGAAAATTTTAGCTCAATTTTTCTTCTTTGAGAAACACGTGTTTTATTCAACAATATTAATTTACGAGGATTACATACAACCATTTGAAAAGTGACATCATGAATATAATTATCACTATGATATTTTCATAATTCTATAATGATATTATTTCAAATAGACTAGGATTCTAAATTTCCATGAATGTAGGAGTTAATAGGTGTAATATTATCATTTTTTGAGATTGTTTATGATTATCCTTCCATTGATGAAATATTATGATCTATCTCTCAATAATTCTCGTGTTTTTGCTTCACTTATGGGTTTTCATGATGTCTTCATGTATAGGTATAAATTCAAAACACCATTGTACATAATATAATTATTAGTGTTTTCTTAATATAGTATGACCTTTTTATCTTCACTTAAAAATTTGGTTCATTTTAAAACAAATTTTCTAATAAAGATTACATAAATGGTTCTAAAAAATCTTTTCAGATTATTTGTAATGAATAATGTTTTAAAAAATATTATTTGTTTCATAATTTTTTTAAATTATTTTCAAATATTAAATTATAATATTTCAATGAAAATGTTTTTCAACAACGTTTTATGTTGAAAAGGTCTTTTAAATTAATTTAAAAGCCTCCATTATAAATTTTAATGAATTTTTTATGACTAAAAATTTCTTATATTATTTTAAAAGTTTCATTATATGTTTTAATGGAAAACAGTTTTTATTTTTTTATATTTAAATAGTGTTTTAAATTATTTTCAAGATTCCTTTTTTATGTCTTAAAATTTGTTTTTAAATAAATTTATTTTGAAAATGATTTATGATTATGAAAGAGATTCTTAAATAATAATTAATTTCATAATAAAGGTAATCATGTGGTTTATAAACAACCATCTCTATAAATGATTCCATCCTTTTTTATAGTTTATGATATATTAGTGATATGATCAAATGACTCCATAATTATTCTTTCGTAGAATGATTTATATTTGGGATTTTTTTATGAGAATACATTTTATTCCATGAGTTATATGATTTTCAAAATTCTTTTTTTAAAGGGTTATATAATGATGAAATGATTATGAAACCATTATCTTTTACAAAAGTATTGATTTGATTGAATTTTTGTGATGCCTGTTTAATTTCATGTGCTATGATATGATATTAATGATACCCATTCCATTTTATGGGTTACGATATAATGAATGTTTTATTATATTTTGTCCCATATATTTATTATTTCTCTTTGTGATGAGTGAGACATATATCTCCCTCCAATTCGTTAGGTAAAGAATTATATCTCATGATAAAATTATACAAAACATGTTATAGGGAATGATATACAATCGAAAACATGATTGTCCGAATCCCCAATGTGAATCAGGTGTGTCTTGATCCAAAATGAGAAACAACTACATCCTGATCCACTACGAGATATAGATGTGTTTTGATGCATATATATATTTTTGGTCTTCATAGTTATCCTATACACATGAGATGATTTTCTATATTAATAATAATTCAAAAATTATATAACATTATATTATGGTACATGATTTATTTGTGATGATTTAGTATCCTTTTTATTTATATATTATGAATATCCAATCATAATTCCATGACTCGTATATATGATATATGAGAAGTATTGTATAATAATCTAAATTTATTCTAATGTTATTATACCCTTATTTTCGAGTTATGATTATTTATTTCCTTTATTTACCCTTAATATGAATCTAATGTCACAATATCATATGTTTTATTTCCTTACGCTATGAATAAAGGTTTTATGTTGGATTACTAATGGAGAGGATCTTTGTGGGAGAATTTGTAGATCATTCACCATATTAGAAGAATGTTTCCCACATTCCCAAAGGAACTAAAATTCTATGATCTTTAGGAATATACAACTTGTTGTGAGGAATATTCATATTAAATTATGTTATATCAATTCATGTTATTCCAAGGTCAATATATCTATGATAGATTTATGATTTTTTTTCTGATCTGATAAATATTTATTCAATTCATCATAGATTGGTGGTGGAGCATGAGAGTTGATTACGTTTTTTCTTCAAATATTAGTATAAAATTAATTATGATGAAACTAGGGGTATGTGATTATTTTTATTTCTCCAAATTATCTTAATATTGGGTTTTTACTGATAGAACAGTAATCTATTGGAAATATCATTATGTACCTTTAATATTAAACATGATAATAGTTATTTATAGGAGATTTGATATAGATATGACATGTAAATAACACCTCATTGACAAAATACATATCTATGATTAATTGTAGATAATTTTTACAAGATTATTACAAGAGATATAATTAAGAATTACGGAGTACATCAATAGATATCACTAAATAAATTATTGGTTTGGTGAATTGTTTTTCTATTATTTGGCATATCCCAAATCTAATTCAATTGAAGGAAATTATGATGTATTTGATTCAAGAACCACTGATATTCATGTAAAATATCCATGGTTATCTTTTCTAAACCACTATCATGGTGAACCAATAGACTAAATTAGAATCCATGACTTCTAAGATATATTTTAATGGGTTCCCAATACAATTCAGGCATCAATCATATTGTGATCCACTCCAATCATTAATTATTTTTAAATAATTTTAACAAAAATATTCAACACATAAAATTATATTTAAGAGTAGATTTTTATAGGTATATAGTATTTGAAAAAATTTATCAAATTTCTTTTTATGATGATATATATATCATAAACCACAATATTCATCATAACTAAAATCTTTAATATACATATAATACATAAAATATCTCACCATACCAAGAGACAATGAAACATAATTAATTGTGATCTCTGATCACCATGAAGGGTAAACAATGACGATATAAATTATCACTTAAACATAATATGATAAAAACGTTATTAGAACATGAGCATATTATTTGACAATAATATAATAAAGAAATATATAAGAATCTTGGTACATTTAATAATGAATATTATCTCATAAAACATAAATATTAAGGGAATCAAATAAAATGAGCTATGAGATCATGGCATTGGAATAAGACATTATATTTTGGAGTTCACACATATATATAAAATCATTTCTATTTTAGTAATAGACTAATTCCAACACTATTATAATAGATTGGGCTAACTTTCTTTTATTTTATATAGGTAAATATCCATTATCAGGATAATAATAGTGGACAATGTCCCTTATTGAACTATGTATACATTCAATTGTAGTAATTTAAATGCATCGTGATATCTATATTTACCTAGTGAAATAGAGGGACAAATATTTCTAGTCCCACTAGTCAGAAAATATTAACACATTCTTAAGTGTTCTATGAGATCATAAATCAATCTCTGTATATCCTAACGCATGGAAATCGAAATGGTTTCCAAATAACTTCCATTATTTATCATAACGTAACAAATAGAAACAATTGGTTACATAAATACCTCATTATAACAATTATAATATATCATGTGGATTCATAAAGATTTTATCATTGGATATATCCCCTGTAAATGATATGAAATATCAGTGGGTTACATAATAAATTAAAATTACATTAGAATATCCATTAGAATTTTTTTGGGGGAAAAATTATTTCACATTGAAACAATACAATTAAAATAGATAAATAAAAAAAATATTATGGAAAGTGCTTTCATGTAATATCTAATTGCAAAAATGTTCTGAATTATTCAAATCATTGACTATTTATAATGGACATAAATTGTTTTCATGTGGTGTATGTTAAAAAAATAATTCTATTAATTTTTTAGTAAAAATCAAAAAGTACATCATTCAAATACTGGGTAGAAGATTAATTTTTAAAAAAGTTATTAATAATTTAAACATGATTATAGAATAATATATTAAATAATATTATAATTTTAAAAATTTTAATGAATAATTTTTTAGAAAACAATAATACGAAGGAAAATCGAATTTTGACTGAAAATATTAAAAGTGTCAAATTTTCATAGAAAATGATAATATAGTATATTGAGTACATAAAGAGAAGAAATTTATAGGAAACAATGTAATCAACAGAATATATTTGGGGAAAACTATTATTGTAATTATTTAGAAATAGGTTATTAAATTTCATCATTAGAAACTTCATTGTAATCAATCTAGATCATCAATCTCATTATAATATAAATACAATTCCACTAAGGTAACATGAAATAAAACCCTCTTGAAAGTGAGAAGCATATATTTATATTTAGAAACACATATTTTTAATGAAAATTATCAAAAATAATAAATAAAATTGTTTATATAATTATCATAAAATAAAAAATTAGTTTATTATTTTGTGTTACACAGATATAAAAGTGATATTAAAAAAGTGGTTTACCAATCAATTAACTTTTGAATCATAAGACCCATGAAAGCGTAACAAAAAAATGATAGATTAAATATAATTATTTTATGGAAAATACTTATATAATGTGAAAAATATATCCTTATGTACACCTCATAGTGGAATGTAGTTCTATAACATATCATATACCAAGAAGATAATTTGAGATGATAAAACCTTTCATTGAGTTTGACTTAATTTGGCTGAAATTAATCCAAATATTTAATAAATTTATATTTACAATTATCATATAATATATTTATTATTATATATATTTTATATTTTTTAAGCAAATTGTTATATTTTAACATCCATTTATTAAAATTTCATTATTAAAATAATAATTTCCTGGTGTCAGTTGTTTCTTTTTTGATGGTAATTTTGGTTTGATTGATCCTATACATCTAATTTTTTCATCTTTAAAAAATATAATTACTATCAATGATTATTTAAGTATCCTATATATTAATTATATAAATATGTATTCCATAATTATTTTTATAGATTAAGAAAATTAATTACACCTTCAGTGGAGACGGTAACCGATACGTACACATGAATATTATTTTTAAATTTATAGTACATTGAATAAACGAAAGGGGACTAATATTTTATCAATATTGAGTCATTTTTTTGTCATATATATCATATATATTCATTAAATATTTCCTTATTATGATCCATGTTATGTGTTTTGTAAAACGAATCATATAGCTTCATGGAGGTGGTTCTCTACAAGTATGCACTCAGGCCATTAACATTTTTTAACTCACTACATGTTAAGAAAAATTACATGATATTATAATTGAATAATTTTTTTTATAATAATAATTTTTTAACATTAAACCCATAATATAACCATCAATAAAATACAGTGATAGAAAATGAAATGTATTTCAAGAGTAGCTGGTAGCACACATATATGCACATACAATACTATCACTTCCAATTTTATGGAATATATAGTAGATATAAGTCATTTCCAAATTATAATATATTTTAATTATATTAAGGATTGTGAAGATTTTATTTTATTATAAATTAAAAATATTTATACAAGTAATAAGAACATATAAATTTAAAGGGGTTGTGTAAGTTGATTGTCTCTTCATTAGTAGGCCATATTTATATCCTTTATTGATGACCCATGGAATAGTATATTAATAATCGAAAAAATATATATCATGTATAGGGAATGATATATGTTAAATATGTTAAGTATGATTAATATACATAGAAAAATATATATTTAAAAAAGTATAAGGAGGGCTGTCCTTTTATATGTGATGGCGTGAACACTTGTAAGTTACTAAAATTTTAAAATATAATAGTATATATGTCGAGTCAATAAGGTTTTCCTTTTGAAAATTTGATTCCTTCATGTAATGGGGAGATTGCTGAGTCAAAAAGGTTTACCTTATGACTTTATCATTCCTCTTGTTTTGAAAATCACAAACACCTTATTTCAACCAAAAACTCATTTTACCCCTTGTTTTACTCCCTTGAGGAAAATTTCCATACACAATGAAATTTAACCATACCTAGAATTCATTGTTCAAATCATAAATTTTATAAGTGTAAAACTCGTATTGAAACAAAAACCTCGGAATCATATAATACTTTGATATGAAGCATTCTGCTTAAGATTCCGAATTCTAGATATGAACTCTCATGTAGTTCAACTCCGAATTCTGGTTACGAACTCTCATGAAGTTTAACTCTGAATTCTGGTTACGAACTCTCATGAAGTTCAAATCCGAATTCTGGATAATAACTCTCATGAAGTTCAACTTCGAATTCTGAATATGAACATTCATGAAATTTGACTCCAAATTCTGATTACGGTATCTGGATATGAACTTCTCTATGTTATGACTCCATAGTACTCTGAATTCAAACTCCGAACACCTATGTGTTCTGACTCTGAATTCTCTTGAACTCTGACCCCGAACATTGTATGTTCTGGTTCCGAATTCTGATGAATTCAGATTCAAATTACCTTGAAATTCAGACTCCGGAATTCTATATAATTAAGTATCTGAATTCCTAAAAATAGAATCCAAATATCCTTGTATTATATACTATTAATTCTTTTACTTACATTCGGAACATTCATTTAGTTACATTTCAAATATCAGATTTTGTTTATGCTTTCACTTGTTTAGTTATAAAACGATTTCGTGCATTCAGTTATCAACAAACCATTGTTTGAGTGACACATGTCTAGGTCCCTCCTAAATTCAAGGAATAATAGGGTCATTGGAGGAGGGATCCGACCATTAGATATGTGCTTAAAATTTTAGCTCATTTGAAAAGAGCTAAACACTGTTATGTGACTCTAGAGACCACATGTTGTTGAAGTGATTTCTAGAGAGAGACATTCAGTTCATTATGTGTACTGAACTACTTGTTCATTTTTGCTTCGTGTGACTCCAATTGTTGTTGTATACAATCGAGAGCTTCCAGGGATAAGAAGACAGAGGTTCTGGATACCTTGAAGTTGAGGGCTTCCTTGCTGAGGAATACAGAGGTTCCAACTACCTTATAGTTGAGGGCTTGTGGGGATAGCAAGACATACTCTGATCATCGTATCGAGGGATTACCTTGGTTTGGGTAAGATAGAATTTCTTGAAAGTATAAATCAAGGGACCTTTATCCAAGGTTGTTGGATACCCTTCTCTTTAGGTTAAAATATTTCCTACTTGTTACTTGTTTTTGTTATATGTTTTCCGATGCATTTTTATTTTTGAGGAAAGTATAACTTTCTTAAACTTCCTTACACTTGTACTCTGATTTTGTTAGATTCTATAAGTTTTAAGGTAGAATCTACATCTTTGTAAATGTTTATTAAGTTTTATTTTCCGAATCACTCTTCCGGAATCAAGGAAGTTATTTGACCATAGAGGTATTGTGAATTATCATGTTTAACCCTGTTAAACATAATCATATTTAAATGTTTATAATGAATTTTTAATGTGTACAATTCACCCCCCTTCTTGTATTTGAGAATATCATGTTTACATATTTGATCCTAAATATGGTATTATAGAGTATATCATATTCAAATATCATCTTACAATTGGTATCAGAGGGTTTGGTACAATCTGAATTAATACCTTGATTAGATTTAGAAGTGAATTTTTTTCCCTTTGATATTTTTCAGAATTGAATTTTCAGAATTGAACTTTCGGATTCATATTTTTCAGAATCTGTTTTTTCAGAATAATATAGTTCATATTAATTCTTTCTTAGAGATATTTTTTCCTTGATTAGGATATTTTCTCTGGTTTATAGACTTATACTACTAACACATTTTTTGTGCCAAAGATTATCTTAAGGATGATAGGTTTAAATGTTGGTTCTATTGATAACCTAAATCCTACCAGACCTCCAGTTTTTTGAGGAATTGATTATATGTACTGGAGAGATAGGATGAATACTATTTTTATTAATACTGAAGTTGATAACTATATAATGCTGACTAGAGATTACATGATTCTGGGTAAGGATTTGAGAAACTTTACAAATCAGGAGAAATCAGAATATCAATCAAATTTCAGTGTCAGAAATACTTTGTTATGTTCCATGACTAGGAACATCTATAGTCAAATATCATCATGTGAAGCTACAAACATTATCTAGAAGAAACTGTAAGTTACACATTTTTGTACAACTAAAGTCACAGAGACAAGAAGAGCTAGGTTGAGAGCTGAATACCATAGTTTTAACTTTCCTTATGGAGAACCTATAAGCAATGATCATCAAAGGTTTATGACTATCGTGAATAGATTAAAATATATAGGAGAAAAAGGTTTGGATTATGAGTCTCTTGTGGATAAGATAATATATATCCTGATAAATGAATGAGAGTCCAAGAGGACAGCTATTGATGAGAATAGGAAAGTCACTGATATTTCCTTAGATGAGTTTTTTGGAACTCTTCTTCAGCATGAAACCAGAATGAAAGGAGATGCTCAAAATGTCAAGAAGAAGAATTGGAATGGAGGAGTTTCTTTTAAACCCCCTTCTAGAAATATGAAATGAAATACCCCAGAAAGATTAACTAGATAAAAGACAAATAAAGTCATTATTCATTCAGAATCTAGTGACACAGAAAAGAGTGAGAATGAATTAGCTAATCTTACTCGGAGAATGAACAAGATTGTATCTCAAAGGAACCATCAGAAAAAATACTAGAAGATAAACTATAGAGATAAGAAAGATGGAGAAGTTTCGTGTTATGAATGTAAAATAACAAGTCATATCAGACCAGATTGTCCCAGTTTTGAAAAAGAAGGATAAGAAGGAAATGAAATAAAGGAATTAAGAAAGGAATAAGAAGAAATTATATCGTCCAAAGCACAAGAAAATACAAAAAGCTAATGGCACTTGGAGTGATAGCTGTGGAGATTCATCAAAAAGTAAATCTTCTGAATATGATTCATAAGACACAAAATAATATGGGATTAATTTATTCTACTTCTTTCCCCAATACATGTCTTATGACCAAGGTACGCTCTGTCGGGGCTTTAACAAATTTATCTCTTGATAAAAATTACTATTCCAAAATAGTACTTCTAATGATGAAACTTCATCCTGAAACAATGAAGAAATATATTCATATATATATATATATGTTTCTAGATTTTCCATGTTACTTTAAGAAATAAATTGTAAAATTTATAAGAAATTAGACAAGGAAAATACTATGGAATAAATTCATACAAAAGATATTTTAGATATTTCTAGAGATCTTAGAGATAAAGATGATCCTTTAGGAAAACATTCTAAAGACCTTGAGAAAGAAAATTCTATTAAATAAGAACTTTCTAAAGATCTTCAGAATGCTATATTAGAGATAAATGTTTTTGAGGAAAAATATAACTCTAAGGAAATGAATCCTGATGATAGGAATTAATCATCAGACTAAAATCTGAAATATTTTTTATTAAGATGATTCTTGTGAAATTTACCCATGGGAAAGAAAATTTTGACAAGATGTATTCTCAAATTAAACCTCAAGGAAACACTACTGGAGTAGGTTATACTCACCAAAAATCGGTTTTCAAAAACAAATATTTCGTTCCTTCCAGAGCCCCTTTTTTCAATAAATTTTAAAGTGGTGGGCATTAGAAGAAAAATTACTCGTTGAATGGAGTTCAATATCATGGGTTTCATAATGCCTATTTTTCTAAATAGATGTGGCTACCCAAAATATTGTTTTCTACGAATTTCAGATCTATGAAATTCTGGATTCAAAAAATCTAACTTTTTCTTATTTTTAGGAAAATAGGAAAAATACCAACAGTAATACTTGGTACATGGATAGTAGATGTTCCCAGAATATGACTGGTAATAGAAACTATTTTAAAAATATTATCAAGATGAAAGGAGGAAAAGTAACTTTCGGAGATAATTATTAGGGAGAAATTATTGGTATATGTAACATCATTCTTCTTGGAAAAACATTGATTTCAAAATGTTTTATTTGTTAAAGGTATTATGAACAACCTCATTAGTATAATCCAATTATGTGATGAAGGATGCCTTGTGAATTTTAGGAATAATAAGTCCTTAGCACACAATTCTAAGGAATAATTTATTCATTCTGCCAATAGGCAAGAGAATGTTTACACACTAAACTTAGAGGGCCTTATGATCCAAGGCTTACCTTTCCTTAGTGAAATAGAAGATCATTCTTGGTTATTTCATAGAAGGTTAGGTCAATGTAACATTAAAAAGAATATAACTTATTCCTTTTCAGATCTAATGAAATATGAGTTCAAAATGAGTATGATGGGTGAGTTAACATTTTTCCTTGGTTTTCAAATTTCTCAAAAACCAGAAGGAATATATTTATATATCAAATAATTATATTAAATATCTTCTCAAAAATTATGTATATGACAACACTAAGAGTATAGGTACTCCTATTGGTACTTCAAACACACTTGATCTTAATGAAGCTGGGAAACCAGAAGATCAAACATATTTTAGAGGTATGATAGGAACTCTACTTTACTTGACAGCTAGTCGTCCAGACTTAATGTTTTCAGTATGCTCATTCTCAATATATCAATCCAATCTGAAGGAATCTCATTTAAAGTCAGTGAAATGAATTTTTTGATACTTAAATGGAACGATTGATTTTGTACTATTTTATACTTAAGGATATGACATTGTTTTCAAATGTTTTTCAGATATTGACTTTGGTGGATGTAGAATGGATATATTGAGTACATCTAGAACTTGTCATTTCATAGGAGATTCATTTGTTTCTTGGTCTTTCAAAAAGCATCAATCTGTAGCACTTTCCACTGATGAAGCTGAATATGTAGCAGTTAGAAGTTGTTGTGCTCAAGTATTGTTGATGCAATAGACACTCACAGACTATGGCTTAAGTTTTAATAAAACTCAAATTAAGTGCGATAACACAAGTTCCATTGCCCGTAGTAATAACCCTTTGCATCACTATTGTTCAGAAAACATAGATATTAGACATCACTTTCTTAGGGATCACACACAAAAATGAGATATCACTCTTCAATTTGTCGCAACGCAAGATCAACTTGCTAACATTTTCACAAAATCATTAACTTCTGATAGATTTGAATACATTAAATAGAAGTTTGGAATGATAATTTTGAGGTAATATTCCTCAATTAACTTCTTGTTGAACCAATCTCATTACAGTAATAAAGTCTATCTCATAGGGGGAGTACATCTGTTATTAATGTTTTTAAAAAATTTTGTGGTTGGTTTTTCAAAATATTCTGTAATTAAAATTTTTATAGTTGGTTTTTCAAACTTTTTCATAATGAAAATATTCGTTGTTGGTTATTCAAAATTTTCTTAATAAAAATCTTCAGAATTGAAGTTTTTATAATGAAATTCATCGGAATTGATTTTTTCGTAATGAAAATCATCAGAACTGAAGATATCATAAGGAAAATCATCAGAACTAAAATTTTCGTAATGAAAATCTTTAGACCAGACATTTTCATAATGAAAATCTTCGGACCTACAATTTTCATAAAGGAAATTTTGGGATTTTAAATTTTCATAGTGAAGTTATATTTAATATTAAAGTTTTTTTGGAATCCAATGTTCTTAAAAAAGAATATCACCTATTACAAATAATCATCCTAGTAATACGAAAGGTATGATTTCCTTCTTAAATTTTTCTAGACATTATTTCATTTCTGTTACATTCTTTTGGTTTTAAAATTTCTCAGATTCCAGTTTTTATAAATCTTAATGTTTTCCTTTTAAATACCTCAAAATATCAGATTCAAAAAAAATTTCCTTGTAGCTATCATATCAACCATCATATCAGATCAGTAGGTTTCCAAACTATTAGATTGGATTTTGAAGATGAAAGGTCACTTCCATCACCTATATAAATGACCTCCTAATGGTTTTTCCCACATCAGTTATCAAGCTTTTGCATCTCTATGCTCTTCCCCTCTACAAAAGCCCATTCCAAATTCTTCAGAAGTGCTCCAGTCTGAATGTCTACAGAAGCTCCTTCTTAGGATATGTCTATAGTTAAGCCGATTATAGAGAGGAAAATATATAGGGAGAGGTTGGTACACCCAAACTTTTTCAACTAGAATGACTCTATCATTTCCCAGAACATAAAGCTCAATGGGTGGGAAAGTGTAGCTATTTCTAAGACAGCAGCTCAATATGTAGTCTATCCGGATCTTCTTATCGAATTCTACAAAACAGTTTGCTTATTTAAGGAAGAATCTAGAGAATACTTATCTTTCAAGAGTTATGGAAATACATATAAACTCTCTTACACTAAGGCTGCGAGCTTGGTAGGGCTCTCATATGATGGTGAATCCAAATTCTGTTCACACAAGCTGCCAGATGTTCAAGGAATTTTTGTTAAGGAAAAGTCTATAGAATGCCTTGGGATCAAAGATATCAAGACATCCAAAATTTCCCATCTATCTACCAAAAATATGATTCTACAGTTATGGGTGCATGGTCTCATCGTACCGAGGAAGGGTGATAACGACACCCTTAAGAAAAGTGACTTGTATATCCTGGACATTTTAGTAAATCTATGAAAGGTCAATATCATTTTACATTTCATCATTACGAATGAGAATATCAAAAATAGGAATTTAAGAGCATATATTATCATGTATCCGGCCTTACTTTCCATGCTGATAGTTTGGTATATTGAATCCTTCAAGATTACCTACAGTTCCAAGGCAATAAATTGCAATGTTATTGTTATCAGTGATGATACCCTAAAACGGATGAAGGTTGGTTTCTCCAAGGAGTCAGGAAAATTTTATGATATACCTGAGGAAGTGGCAGAAGTCGTTCAGGAAAATGATGAAAAAGGTGAACCATCAAATAATGATGGAAATAAAATTAAGATAAAAGAAGTGGAAGAAGAAGATCAAACCCCCAAAGCTAAAGAACCTCAATCCGCACCTCATAAACCAATAAAGTTGAAAGCCAACCCTGATGATGTTTTAGAGAAATGGAGGGAGGATAAGAAGAATAGAAAAAGCAGGGGAGCCATAGTTCAGTTTAGATCCTTCAGAGGCTAAGGCCTTGAAAGAAAAGGATACTGAAGAGATATAAAAGTAACCAAGGAAAATAAGCTGAATAAGAAGATGTCTGAGGTAAATATTTTCTATTATATTTTGAATGTAACTGAGGTTGCATCTAAACAAATCCTTGTACCAAAAACATTATGAGTAGAACAATTTCCTAAGACTCTAAGAAATAAGTTCATGTCTCCGTAAAAATTCAAAGATAAGGAAGTTGAGAAGGAAGCTCGGGAAGAAATCCAGTAAGATCAAAGCTCTGAAAAGATAGTCGATTTAATAAATCAAGTAGAAGATTCTTAGGAAAGGGAATGTTCTTTCGAGAAATTTTCACTCTAGACTTCTCAAGATATATCTTCTAAAATTATTACACCTAGAGATGATTAGAAGGGTGAATAAAAAGTCAACAAGACATCTAAGGAAGAGAGTCACAACAATGAATTTATTCTTCCTGAGGATATTGAAGCTAGATCTAATAAAGAAAATGTTGATGAAGATAAAATTGTATAGTTATCTGGAAGTGAGCAGGAATATCCTGATGAGGAAGTAGTACCGAAAACTGACAAGGGGAAACAAGTGGTTGTTGATACCCCAATGAAAAAAATCTTGAGGAAGAAAGAAGTCGGAGGAACCTCTAAGAGGAAGCTGGTAGAGTTAGAGGAAGAACTATCTCAATGCAAAATGTCTGATTTGGAGTCATCTGCCTTAGGACATTATTTTTTTGTTCAATATCTGAAGAAGTTGGTAGATACCATTCTGATTTTTCCTAAAATTGATTCTAGATTCTAGATGATTCAACACACCATGAATCAGAAATCAGAATCTGTATCAATGGTGATGGAAGAATGTGTTATGATTGAGGCAGAACAAAAAAAATTCCTTATCAAATATGAGGCACACAGAAAATCCTGCAGTAAAATGACTCTTTGGTTGATATAAATAAACGAAGATTTTGGAGGGCATGATCAGTTTCAAGAAGATGTCAAAGAGGCCTTTGACACTGAAGTCTCTAAGATCATGGATTTTACATACCATTTTCAAGAAAATCTATGTCTAGAAAAATGTTATGTGATTCAGGATGTAAAATATCTGAATGGGAAGTTGGGTTATTTTGTCCAATATTGGAAAAAAGATAAGGATATCTAGACCGAGATGGAAGAAAGGCTTGTGAATCAAGAGGAATTGCTGAAGGCTTAGGGAGAGGCCCTGAAGGCCCAGGAAGATAGGATCAAAGCATTAAAAAAGCAAGCTGAGGATGATCACAAAGAGCTGAAAAGCTAAAGACCATTGTGAAGATTCTAATTCCCAAAGAAAAAGAAGAAAAATAAATCTCACTTTGATATTTTGTTGGATTTTTTATTATACTAATTCATTCAATTGTAATGAAAGTGTAGATGCCTGTGTTGTTTGGTTGTGTATACTAATATTTTAGGTACCATATTTTTTTACATTCCCTCAAAATATTTTTGAAAATCACAAATAGAGAAGGAAAAAGAATTCTGAAAGGGATAAGGAAAAATGTTTATAAGTAAGGGGGAGTTTCTAATTATGAATATCTCCAAATTCAATTGAAAATTCTAATTACGAAAATCTAGAATATGATCCTTAGGGTTATAAAGCCTAAGAGGGAGTTAGTCGTATTCACCACTGTCCATGAACAAAGGGAAATAAGCTTTAATTTCGAAGTCTATGAAATTTATTCCAAGTCCTTATATTATTTTTCTTAAGGTTGTTTGTGCTTTCCAAAAAGGTAGAGATTTTTTAGTCAATAAGGTTTTCCTTATAAATTTTCCATTACTTCATGTAAGGGGGATATTCTTGAATCAATAAGGTTTAACTTATGACTTTACCATTCCTCTTGTTTTGAAAATCACAAACACCTTATTTCAAGGAAAAACTCATTTTACCCCTTGTTTTACTCCCTTAAGGAAAATTTTTTTACGAAAAGAAATATACCCTTACCTAGAATTAATTGTTCATATCATAAATTTCCTAACTGTAAAATTTGGATTGAAAACAATACCTCAGAATCATATAATACATTGAAATGAAGCATTCTGTTTAAGATTCTGAATTCTAGATACAAACTCTCATGAAGTTCAACTCCAAATTATGGTTACGAACTCTCATGAAGTTCAACTCTGAATTCTTGTTATGAACTCTCATGATGTTCAACTCCGAATTCTGGATAAGAACTCTCATGAAGTTTAACTCCGAATTCTGTACATGAAAATTCATGAAATTTGACTCCGAATTCTGATTACGAATTCTGGATACGAACTTCTCAATGTTATGACTCCAGAGTACTAAGAATTCATACTTTGAACTCCTATGAGTTCTGACTCATAATTCTCATGAACCCCATCTCCGAAGATTTTATGTTTAGGTTCCGAATTTTGATGAATTAAGATTCTGAATTACCTTGAAATTTAGACTCTGGAATTCTATAGAATTAAGATTCCGAATTCCTACAAAACAGAATCCAAAAATCCCTTTATTATATATTCGGAATTCATTTACATACATTCCAAACATTCACTTACTTGAATTATGAATATCATATTTTTGTTTTCCTTCACTTGTTCAGTTATAAAATGATGTCGTGCTTTCAGTTATCAACTTACTACTGTTTGAGTGACATGTGTACTGGTCCCTCCAAAATTCAAGGAAAAATATGACCGTTGGAGGATGAAGCTGACCGTTGAAGTTGTTCCTATAAATAGGAGCTCATTTAAAAAGAGCTAAACATTTTTCTATGACTCTAGAGACTACATCCTATTGAGGTGATTTCTAGAGAGAGACTTTCATTGCTTTATGCATACTAAACTACTTGTTCAGTTTTGCTTCGGGCGACTCCTATTGTTGCTATGTACAATCATGTGCTTTCGGGGATAGTAAGACAGATGTGTTGACTACCATGAAGTTGAGGTCTTCCTTGCTGAGGAAGATAGAGGTGTCGACTACCTGATAGTTGAGGGCTTGCGGGGATAACAAGACAGACTCTGATCTTCATATCGAGGGCTAACCATGGTGTGAGTATGACAGAATTTCTTGAAAGTATTAATCAAGAGACCTTTATCCATGGTTGTTGGATACCCTTCGCTTTGGGTTAAAAGATTTACTACTTGTTACTTATTTTTACAAGTTTTCCACTACATTTGTATTATTGAGGAAAGTATAACCTTCTTATACTTCCTTAAACTTGAACTATTCTTTAGTTAGAATATATACGCTTTAATGTAGAATCTTCATCTTTGTAAACTTTTTTTAAGTATCATTTTTTGGAATCACACTTCCGGAATGAAGCAAGTTATTAGAACTTAGAGGACTTGTGAATTAACTTGTTTAACCCTATTAAACATAATCATCGTTAAAAGTTCATAAATAACTTTTAATGTTTACAATTCACCACCCCTCTTCCATTTGAGAATCTCATGTTTACATATTCGATCCTACATTTGGTATTATAGAGTATATCATACTGACATACCATCTCACAATATCAATAGAATAATGATGAAAAATGGTTAGATATTCATTGTTATGGAATAGTTCAGTTGATATCCAATAATGTAGTAAATGTTAGGGAGGTGTATTTGGTTTTTAAACCATCTATTTCATCCTTTAGCATGTTATTGACATTTAAATTATTAATGGTTTCAAATTTTACACATCTAGAAAAAATTAGTAAAAAAATAAAATAGATAAAATTTATGGAAATTTATAATATTTTTCCCTTTTGAGATTTTTTATTACATTTATATAATTTAATAATATTCTAATTAACAAAAAATCATTAATTCCACTTTAAGAATATATATTTTTTAAATAATTATTCCAAGGCTATGATTTCCCTAAAATATAATCACTAATCACATACCTAATAAGGAATGTTTTATAATAACATTTTAGGAATTCAATTATTTATTTTCATTGTAGTAATTTTAATATTTTTATAACATTTATATTATTTTTCTATTAATTGAATAAATATTGTTCTTTTGTTACGTAAAATTATATGGTAATTATTTTATCATTAAAAATTAAATTTAACAAACCATGAATGAAAATGATAATTCTTTGTTAAGAGATATATTTAGAATGTAACATATCCTCTTTATATACTTATGAAAAAACATGAATATTTTAATGGTAAAAGATTGTATTTTAAGAATTTTAATTATATAAAATAATATAAACTTCATTATCATTATAAAATGGACCAATAATAGAGTATATTTTAAATTTGGAGAAATGTAATCAAATTTATCCCATCCATTGAAATTATGGATGATGATAAATTAACATAATAACATTACATCATTATTTTAACCCAATTTTAGAAATTGTTCTTTTACCACGGGGACATATATTTACCCTAATTACTATTCACAATGATAATAAATAAAGGTACAATATTAACTGAATGTGGAAAACATAACTCATAATATTTTATCAATAAATATTTTTTAAATCTATAAATTTTGATTTTATTAATTAAAAAAATCTTATAATGTAACAAAAAGTTGTTTAATATTTTTTTAGTATGAAAATTAACATATATAAAAAGAATTTGTATAATTAAATTCAATTAATTGAACTATTATAAATAAAATGGATCATATTCTACCTTCTTATTAATTATTAATCATTAGGATACATTTATTTTTATTTATTTAATAAATAGAAATTATTATAATTGGAACATTCATAATTTGTATCAATTCAATGGAAAATCAAATAATTTCAAAAAAAGTCCAAATTTCACCTTATGTTAATATTGATATGATTTTTCATAAATTATAAAACATTAATAAAATAAATTTTACTATATTTTCATAAATTTTTGATAATTTCCTATAACAAAATAAAATATAACCATTTTTTAGATTATGTATTTTGAGGTATAAAATAACTTCAAAACAATTGTCTCGTTATTTATTGAGGATTAATCAATTATTTTTTACTGATTTATGCCATTGTAAATTAATTTCATAATATTTTTATACATATTGATAGACTCTAATTCATCAGCTAGATTATATAACTATTTTTAACTGAATTCACACTTTTCTTAATCTTCATTGATTCGTGTTTTGAATTCTTTCAAACATATTATTATTTCAACCAAAATTTTATGTTGTTAAATTGTACCCATATAAATAATTTGACCCATTAATATTTTTTATCTTCTTTTAAATGTTTAATATTTTTGAATAAATATTTAAGAGACCCAAACTACACCAAGGGATAATAAAAAATCTTTTTAAAGGATTAATAGGGAATCATAAAGGTTACATCAGACTAAACAAAATTAGATTCCTAGAAAAAGAATAGATTAGTGGGACGTTAAAATATAGTTATTTATTAAAAACATAATTCCCTATGAATAATATATTCTTATAGAGAACATGATCAGGAAAAAGATAATGAACAAAAAAAATTAATAGATGATCGGTGAAAATAACATCGATTCAACGTTAATAAAGCAAATATAGCATAATTTTATTTCATTATCATTTTCAAATGTTGACATATTCTTTTAAAATCAATATATATACCATATAAAAATATAAATACAAAATTTATTTCCATATCATAAGAATTATTTAATCAAACAGATATGTGTTAATAAAAATCCAAAACAACTCTTATTACATGAAATGACAATTCAAGATGAATTTTTCCTTCCAGATACACTAAAACATACGTTAAGTAGATAACAAAACCATTCAAATAATTAAAATTCATTCCACATAAATCGTTAAAATTTATAAAAATGCAATTATTTTAATATTTTTTCTAATATTAAAAGTCATATTTTATCATAAATCATTAATACCAAAAGTTTTAATTAAAACTGTACATTTTTATTTTATCATTAAACCATAAAAAATATGTCTATCCAAATTCAATATCCAATTATTTATAAATATGGTCACAAAATTTCCAAAAAAAATTATCATTTATCCCACAAATAAACATAATGTAACTCAAAATGTCCCATAAATCAAAGGTGAATAGAATCATCATATATCCCCTATAAACATGATAATAATATTAATTAGCATAAAGCCTCATTGATATCATATTTGTTTCAAAAAACAACTCACTCATATTTATTTAATGAAAAAATATATTAATTAATATATTCCATAAATCCAAAAAAAATAAACTCCATAAATGATTATACAAACCATTTTTTCATCAAATAAATATATAGTTATAGGGTCTTCAGTAATATCCCAATAAATTAGAATTAATATCATAATCTCATATAAATAGTATTAGTGAAACATCATGAATATATTAATGATTTTCCATTCCAAGGTATTGTTTAATTGAATTATATATCACCTTATAAATAAATCACAATTCAATATTACATATAACATTAAAAATATTCTTGAAATTTCATAAAACTATTTTACAGAATAATACATAGATGTTTTAGGTATTTCATAACCACAACACCATTGGTAAAAATACTTCTATAACATAATTCTTGAATCCAAGTACAGAAAAAAATTAAATAATTTCACATAAAATGTTATTATAAAATAAATAAAGTCTGAGTGTATGAGTTAACCCATGGATTGATGTAATGACTCAATTAATGCCCAATTTTCCCCAAAAAATATTGTAAATTACTATATAATTAAATACAACATGGTCTTCATTTCCACCTATAAATATTTTCCCCATCCCTTTAAGATATTATCCTGGGTGTTTCTTCCCACATCGTTGACAAGAATAAAAATTTTCTTTCTTTCCCCTATGGTCATAACCACATGAAATTTTTTATATTTAAATCTTCCACTATTACTATGTTCACAGAAAAATATAAAAATTACATTATAATTAATTAGTTACAATTTTTTATTGGAAATAATCATGATGTTTTACTTATAGTTACCCCATTATTTATATTCCCATGAGTAATGTCATTTCGTTTCCCTACACTTTAAACATTTCCATGTATCATCCTAGTACCAATCATTCTCTTAATCCAAAAACCAAAATAAGAGGACTAATAATCATAGTGAGGGATCACAATGAATCATTTATTTAATCTCCAAGTAATTACAAAGTCATTTAATTCTATTAAATCATATGTTTATCCTAGGAATATCATAACCATTCTCTGTTAAAATCGTTCAAAGTGGTTCATAAGAAAAATAATTATTAACACAATGATATACCCTACGACGGTCAAATGGCATATAAAGTGAAATCATAAGCACCAAGCACTTGAATGATGTTCATGATATAATAATCAATCTTTTTTCATGTTTAATAACCCATTATTATTCTACAATAAAACCATGTCAGCATATAGTGTCTATTTATTGATGTATTTCATAAAAACCACACAATATTCTCCTTAACAAAACTATTGGATGATATCCTATACATTGAATAATCTGATGGGAATTCATTATTTTTATATAATAATAATCACTAAATATTATCTAAACCGTGAAATGATACGAACTATATTGAACCATAATTTTTAGACATAAATGTGAAATATTATAATATAAATATTAAATACGTAACATTACAATAAATTATAGAACTATATAGGTCTATTATCTTTGAAAAAATGTATAAATTAAAAACATTATCATAAGTGATACACATTATCACTTAAATATATACTCAAAACAAGAACCAATTAATACATTAAATATATAGAAAAATTATTTATAATCATGTGATGGAAATCTAAACAATGGATAGATTTTTTATGTAATTAATAACACAAAAGATATCAAAAATTAAAAAAACATTACATTATATTAAAGGAATGAGATTATGAAAAAAAATATTTATATATCATACCATAAAATTAAAAAATAATATATTTCGTGTCATGAAATATATAGTTTTATTTATTAAGAGAAGTACGATAATTTTATCAATAAACATAATCCATGGTAGAATTTTTTTTTCCTAAAAATATTGTATTCTGGAATTCACATTAGAAATATAAATAATTTACATTATCTAAAATGATTACTACAAATATGCCATTATAGATTGGTTTCACTAACCATAACAAGATATTAGTAATGTTTCACTCCTAATTTTATCAAAGATGATATAGTCAATTACTGAAAATGGTTCATTCCCCATTGCATACCTCATTATCTTATTATATATACATAATTAAAAAATGATTTATAAGGATATTTAATTTTCATCACAACATTCTAATTATCATACTACATTATTATGTATTCCATAGAAACATTCACCCTTCATCATATATTATAAACAATGAAAATCAAACCTATTTAATATCATTTTAATGTTTACTCTTATGCATAAAAGATAATATTCCACACATATATGTGTTGTTTTCTAGATAGTGGTTCGTTAATTTGATGAACTTTTTCTAACAATAATTTCATTATATATCTATAATCATTGGTTTTGTGATATATATATATTCTCTATTAATGAGATATAACTATTTTTTGAATTAATTTGTTGAACATGGGAATTATTTAATGTTTAAAATATATATGTGACTATGACTATTGTGTAGGTGTAGAGAACCTGATATAGTGATAAAAGGGGAATACATTTGGGTTCTGTGTAGCTTATTAGGATTACCTCTATGTGATCCCACTGACTTGATAGAATTTACATAGAATTAAAAGCTTCAAACGTATAAAAACTCATTTGGAGTATCATAAATATTCCTCATTATAGAAACATGAATGCTCTAACTGTGGATGATATGCCAGATCCACGTTATCTTATAAATGTGGGTTCACAATATCATTCTCTCACATCTACCCAAGTGATTCATGAATTAGATACACACCAACCTAGTGTCTTCTTAATCATCCATTCCCATAATGGAGGAGTATAGAGGACTTTTGGAAAAAATGATCTCATTTTACATCTTCCCCACCGGCCATTAATTTAGGGAATTAGAGGAAAATATTATAAAATGGAATTGTTTGAAATCATCAAGGTAATATTTTTCCTAGTCATGATATTTTAAGACAGATGAGTAAATATTGAATCATTAATTCATTTTGTTTATGTTCTTAAATGGTGTATTGTCATCAAATATAAAAAAAATTAGTCTTTTATATATATTACATAAGGAACATGAATTTTAGAGAATCCATTTAAAAATAATTGAAATTATATAGTTTCTATGAAATCATGGATGATTAGTAATAATCCATGATAGTTTCATCAAGCCCATATTATTTCAATAATCAAATTCATTTCCTGTATGTTATCCAGAAATGAGGTATAGATGGCCATGATGTTTAAAATATGTTTTTAAACAGATTATTGATAATTGGATACAATATTCGATGTATTTATAATACTATAGGTTTAATAAAATAATATTAACTTTTAAAAATTTATTTATAAGGAATGAGTAGTTGGAATTCATCATTCAATCAGAACCCTAGTGGGTTAACCTCTTACTCTGAAAATCTGTTTCTCTTATAATACAAAGAAGATGATGACCAGGGATGTGTAGAGGGATATTGGGTAGTATTTAATTTATAGTGTACATTATTCAACACAATTAGGATGATTTCTATAGTGTTTGAATGATGGGAATGTTTATATAATCCCATGTTCTTTGTAACACCATAGAAAAATTGCTAGTAAGGAGGTAATATAACACCCCAAACCCAGTTACCTAGTGTCGGTGCATTACTTTAATACATTTGCATGATTAAAAGGAATGAGGTCCAGAATGACAGATCAGTTTATATGTCTTGGAAAATAGATTAAAAACATGGACGTTACATTAGACTTTAGAAAATAAAACACAACATAAATGATCCTTTGAGAACACCATTAATCCCCTAGCTTAACCCTGCTTATCAATCATAATACACTTCTTGGAATCCTGAGAAAATTAAAACATAGATAGGGGTGAGCTCAGATGCTCAGTAAGGATAACAATATAGCGGAAGATTTCATAAATAAGACTAAACATTTAAGGAAATGTATAAGACTAAAAAAATCCTTTTTAAACCTAAACTTAAGCATAATATGTCACAGATACAATAAAATAATTCCATTTACTTATTCTCATGGTTATTCTACTAGTCGAATAATCACATACAATATCAACAGCCACATTCATAATGATGGAATGCATAATCCCAAACTATCATAACCACATAGTCAAGGCCTTGTGCCAAGACTAAAAATAAAATTCTGTCAAGGCCTTGTGCCAAGACATTGGTTTGTCTCATGAGACCTACCGATTCATCGAGGAGATATAGCAGGATCCACCCGTCACTTACTAATCCCAATGCATTCCTCATATGAAAAGGTTTAAACATAACATAAACATTCGTATTAAAACTGATATAGAAAATTTCAATACTTTACCCATAATCCATTAATGGTATAAATTAACACATCCATAGTCAGACATATCACAAAACCTTAAATACAATATAGAAGACTAGAATCATAATAAATCAACTTCAAAAACGTTTAAAATACATTAATGGATTTTAACATAGATGAAAATGATTTGTAAAACTCTTTGAGAAAAATATACATTTTTCATGAAAACATTTAAATTCCACAGAATTTATAAAAGATTAAATTTAAATACATATTTTAATCAAAGTTTTCCATGTCACTTTGAAAATTTTTAAAGTAATTATCATTTTAAAACATTCTTGTTCATTTAAATAAATCCTTAGAACCATTTTGAAAACATGGACATTAATGAGAATGGTTTAAAAGAATAAATCTCTAAAAAATTTAAAATGAAATTTTAGTAAAATCCACCATAAAATAATCCCTTTCAAAACTATTTTATGAAACATGGACATGGATAATAAATATGCCCCGGTAAATACTTACGTAAAAACAACCTCGGATGATAAAAAGGTTGTGAAATTAACCCTTACCAATTTTGTATCATTGGAAACATACACCCTATGAAAGAAGTATCATACAATAAATATGTAAATACACATAATGTAAAGTTTATTAACCAAAGAATACAATTATGGTAAGTACATAAACCACCAAAAAAGGTAATAGTGGCAATATGGCATGAATCGCACGGGAATAAGGAGTGAGATGAAAACCCCTTACCTTTCACATTCCTTTAGTCCAGGGTACATTTAACCTTCTATATGAAGATCTTAGTATGTTATTAAATATATAATAACCATATTAGTATTTATGATATCATACAAGACTCATTAATGACTTTATAATACCAATTTAATAATAATTTCTAGGCTAAATCAACATTTCGGTTAATAGTTGCTTTCTTTATCATATGTGTTTTAACTTGTTACTCTTGATTGTATCACTTAGAACAAGATTTAAATACATCCAGAATATAAAACATGATTTACATATCATATATATTTAGAATATAAATTTGTATAATAGACATATATAAGAAATGAAAAACACCATTTATGGAGACTATAGTCCGAACGTACGCATAAACGTTGTTTCCATTTTCATATCGTATTGAACGGAACTAAGTGAATAAGATATATGTAATTACATATATATATATATAAATATATATATATCCAGTGGAATTATTATGTCATATATTATTTACTTATTAGTAATGTATATTTTTATAATCGTTGAAGAATGGTGATCGTGGAAATGAATCTCATCGCGTCGTGGAGACGGTAATCCGTACGTACGCACGAGCGACAATATCATTTCTTTAAAGGTGTTGAATAGGATGGTATATTTATTTTAAAGATACATATTCATGTTATTTTCATTATTTATATAAATATAACTCATCCTTATATCCATCCAAATAACATAGTTTAGAATAACAAATTACACCACGTAGTGGAGACGGTAAATTGTACGTACGCACGCATGGTAACATTATCATTAATAAGATGGGTAGAATAATTAATATAGTTGTGCCATATTTATAATAACATCACAGTATATAGAATATACAAGAGTTATTATTTTATAATTGAAACAACAAAGAAAGAGTAAGTGGACGAAAAAGAGAACTTGAAAGAGGGTGGTGAAATCATTACCTCTTCTTCGAGTTCTTCCTTTTGATTTGATTAAAAGGGGTCCTTAAGTTGGCTTTCTGGCCAATGTAAGGACTCTAGGATGAAGTTAAGATATTTGGAAGGATATTTGGGCAGGGGATGGCCGAGCCAAATGGCTTTGGAGATGTGATTTTCAGTGAAGGGGAAGTTCCCTTTTATAAGAGGGGTGAGGGTCACTTTAGGAAAAGATTAATGTATTAATTTATTATACAATCATATTCGGTTTATAATGCTTCCAAATGAATTTCTTTCAAGACTTAGGTCGTTATGGGTTGAAATTATCTCAACATGTTTTAGTAAAGTTTAGGATACCATTTTAACCTTATCATATAGATTTAACTCTTAGTTAAATAGTTTAACTTTTATCATGTCTTCTTGTATTTTTACTCTATATGGTTAATAAAATTGTTATAAACTTACATGATAACTTCAAGTGGATCATTAATGATAAATATTATATTATTTAAGCCCTTTGGCCTAACCATACATTTTTAGTAATATTATATCAACCCATAATATAGTATTTGTTTTAAAAATTAATTTATGTCAATTTTGAAACTATTTGGTATTTTGTTTTTGTGAAAGTTAAAAAAAATTTATTACATAGAAAAAGATAGATTTAATCATCCCTAAAATGTCATATTCACCTATAAAATTCTTGGATGTCATAAAAACATTGAAATAATATTTATTTTAATATATATAATATAATTTATTTCATTCTTTCATTAATAAGGTAATTACTACATCATCATTGTGTCATAAATAAATTTTATTATTTAATTTCTATAAATTATGAAACAATTACCATGATGTATTAAATCTCTTTATATTTTAAATAATATTTTTTGTCAAAAGTATTACTTATAAAACACCATATAAAAAATAATTACTAAAAGATTTTTGTTTTTATCAATTTTGTCTTTACTTTAAATTAATTAATCTAAAGTATCCTTATCATTCATAAGTGGCTCCATGGGGTCCCAAAATCGACCCAATGATGACCATGGTTGGTCATTACTCATACAATAAGGTTAGGACATGTGTTATGGTAATTTTGAATTATTACATTATTCATTTTACCTTGACTTACCCAATTTACCTTTAACTACGGTAAATAAAAGTCAAAAATTATTATCCACCAACAATTATTTTCATCTTATTGAACCATATATTACTTAGATAGGTTAACCGTGTCTATCGGAGTTTTTAAATTCCACTCACAAAAGAGGTAAAATTATGTTTTTTGTGAAATTGTAATTTCTCCTAGGAGGTGCGTAAAAGACGGTGCAAAGTTCAATAAAATTTTTATATATCTAAAATTATGATAAACTAACTCCAATTAATTATATTGAATTTATATAGGCATTGTGAATCTATTTTTACCTAAAATAAATTTAAATAAAATAAATAATTATTTTAATAAAAAGCCAGTTTTAAACAATAACATAGTGTTTTTTCACAATTCATAAAAAATTGAATGTTTTGTGAAAAATAAAAAAAATACATCCTATGATAACTATGATATTACAAATCCAAAAATGATGTATATTTTACCAAATTCAAAAGATAGAAGTTGCATTTGTTAATTTAAAATTATTTCCCATTGTCAAAATCAAAAGGCGTATTTTTAAGAAATAATAACTATCAAAAGATTGACAATCGTTTATGTCTAATTTCAATGTAAAAGTATGAAAAATTACCAAAATTGGATTAAATGGTAAAAATATAATCTATTTATATTTCCAAACCATTAAAATGTAAAATTTAACACTATAAATTATTTTGATTAAAAAAGTTGTTTTCAATTAAAATATTATATTTTTCACTATTCACCCAATATATAAAAGTTATCAGAAAAACACAAAAAGATTTATTGAAACTAAAGTATTATGTCCTGATTATAAATAAACATTTTATTTTGTCAAATTGAATATATAAAAGTTTCAAATAATGGATTTAAAAATAGTTTTCCATTAAAAGGTTTTAAAAATGCATTTTCTAAAAAATACATCTTTTATCTGAATAAAATGTATTTATTCTTAAATTATTTCTAATAAACTCATAATATGGATTCTAATATTATAAGGATTATATAAAGTTCAAAATTCAGTTAATACTATTCATAACCACTTTTGAACAGCTAGTTTGGTAAGTCGTGGTGTGCTCGAACTCAGTGTTGCGTGTAGTGCATGTTATTAAATTACATTGAAGAAATAATGTACTGTGAAATCATGGGGTGTTACATTAGTCCCACCTTCAATAAATTATGTCCTCTAAATTTTAATTTTTTTTCGAAAATAAAAGTTTTAATATAGAAAATACATTTGTGGTAAAACCCACATCGAAAATTGGTTTAATAAAATTTAGTCTTAATACTAGGAAAAGGGGAATGAAAAAGTCACCACCAAATTATAATTTCAATTAGTAAAAAATTGGTGGAAATTAGAGACATATTATTTGAGAAAAAATGTAAATATTTATAGGTTGTGAATGAGTTCATCAGTCACAAACAATTGTAGAATTGAGGGCCTCAAAGCCATCAATCTATGATGATTTAAAATATCATCAGTTCAAAAAAACATAAGGTATTAGGATAACATATCTGTAGTTTTAAGATGCCTTACCTAATGATTAAGAATTTATTTCTTCATAGAATAGAAGATGATAAATAAATAAATATATATATATATATACTTGACAAGTAGAGTTTCATTCTTCAACTAATTCCTACCACAAACTCATCTTTCACTTCAAATGATTTCAAAAATAACTATATTTACCTAAATCGTAAAATGTTCCAAAAATAATGAATTTGTAATTCATTTTTCAGACTATTAAAAAAAATTAAACAAACTAGTACATCATGTAGTCCAGTCGTAGGTGATGGACCTTTTTCGCTCTTCGGTTGCGGGTTCAATTCTCACGGCCTTGCCAAATGCGACTATTTGTCGCCCGACATCTGGGTTTTCTTTTTTATAACAATCCAAAAATAACCTCAACAATAGTATACAATTTCAAATATAATCTATTCCAACCCTTAGACATATCAAAAATAATTATATCCAAACTCTCGGTCCAAAATTTATAAGGTAGTTAAACACAATTAGGATCATTGTTTTCATGTAATAACATGTGATCACCTTCATCATGTATTATTTTAAAGCATGGTGACATCCTAAATAAACATAAAACATTGTTGATTTTATTCATGCTTTATTATTCATTTTAGAATACTGGATATACTCTTTCTATAAATTTTTTTTAAACTCCAACAATGATGGAATATACAAATCATTAGTTAGTTTGAAGAAAGTCAAGAATATCCAATATAATTTATCAAAATCAACCATATCTTATTCCAAAATAAATACCTCATTATCACGACCATATTAAGGATTACCTTTCCTTCAACCATGTATTTTCCAAAAAATCATAGCTTAATATTAAGTCACTTTTCCTAGATCCAAATAATATCCAATCCTTAATAATATAGTACTACAAAACAATGCCTATTTTCTCCATAATTCATGTAACCGGTATACTATTGATATAACAATCAAATGAAATATTTCTATAATAATAACATAAGAACACTAGACATTTCTCTTCATATGAGGTAGCATCATAACTTGATTATTATCCAATAACATCATTTTCAGTATACACATATGAATGGGACATTAATTCTCGTAGTGTCTCAACGCCTTGCAGATGAAGCATTTTACATTTGAAACTATTTTCTTACCCTTTAAATCACTTACTTAGTGTCCTTTTCTCCACACATATTACAAACTCCCATTCCCTTCATGCATTTACTATGGTGATTCATTCCACATTTATCACATATTGGAAAATCCTTATTTTCCCTCTTCCCTTTATCCATCGTTCCCTCTTCCATCCTTTTCGTCTCTTGATTCTCTTCAAATCCATTGGTCTCATAGAATTCATTACATATCTTATTAACAGATGATACTATCTCTTCATATGTTGATAATACATGGTATACTATTTCCTTTATAAATGTTGGATTAATACTATGAAAGATATGATCCTTCTTACTCTTTGGATCATACGTCTTTCTGGATTTCACATTACTTCTACCAGACGCCATTTCTATACAATTGAATACAGTAGTTTAGTCTATGAATTGTAACGAATAATAACAAACATGTAAATTACCTAACATAAATTGAATAGTTTATGGATATAATCTATAAAAATATTTTCATTGAGGAGATATATACTTGTAAATCCTTCACAATGATTTGTAATGAAAATGAGAATTATCCAAATCATTTCCCCCGGGAGTGTCGAAACAAAGTGTGCAGCAAGCCCTATTTTCATCCACCAATTCCCGTTTTAGTCTAGCTCAAAGTGGTGATTTAGGGTTTTACCCCTAGGTACATTTTCTCCAAGCTGCCTCTGCCTGCTCGTATTCAGACAGGGATGTATTTTATTGAAAAAACTCACAAAATCTATACATTACCAAAATTCTAATATGTTTTTCTAAACTAATCGTCAGATTCTATCTTAGGGTAATGTGTTATAATCAGTTTTTATCTAAATCTAGTTTCCAAGTATATTTCTAAACTTCCTCTGATACCAACTATAAAACCCTGACCCCAGTAACCCAGAGTCGGTGTATTATTTTAATACATCGGCATGATTTAATAGAATCAAGTCCGGAAAGACAAATCAGTTTAGCAGTCTTGGAAAATAGATTACATAAATGGGAATTACATTACACTTTAGAAAATAAAACACAACATAAATGATAATTTGAGCATGCCATTAATCCCTTAGCTTAACCTTGCTCATAAATCACAATACACTTCTTGGAATCCTGGGAAAATTAAAACATAGATTGAGGTGAGCTCAGATGCTCAGTAAAGATAACAATATAGCGGAGACTTTCATAAATAAGCCTAAACATTTAAGGCAATTTATAATACTAAAAAAAGACTTTTTAAACTTAAACTTCAGCATAATATGACAAAGATACAATAAAATAATTTCATTTACTTATTCACATCGATATTTTACTAGTCGAATAATCACATGCAATATCAATAGCCACTTTCATAATGATGGAATTCATAATGCCATACTATCATATAAACATATTCATGTGCATGTGCCAAGACTAAAAATAATTTTTTTTCAAGGCCTTATTCTATGACACTAGTTTGTCTCATGAGACCTACCGATGCATCGAGGAGCTATAACGGCCATGACCCGTCACTTACTAAGTCCAATGCATTCCTCAAATGAAAATGTTTAAATATAAAATAAATATTCGTATTAAAACTGGAATACGAAATGTCAACACATTACCCAAGAACCATGAATTGTATAAAAATAACACATCCACAGTCAAACAAATCACAAAACCTACAATACAATATGGAAGATTTGTATCATAATAAATCAACTTCAAACAAGATTAAAATCCATTAAAGGATTTTGACATAGACTAAAATTATTTGTAAAACTCCGTGAGAGAAATATACCTTTTTCATGAAAACATTTAAAAGTCACAGAATTTAAAAAGAAAGAAATTTAAATACAATTTTAAATTAAATTTTCCCATACCACTTTGAAACTTTTGAAAGTAATTAACATTTTAAAACATTCATGTTCATTTAAATAAATCCTTTAACCCATTTTGAAAACATGGACATTAATGAGAATGGTTTAGAAGAATAAATCATAAAAACATTTAAAATGATGTTTTAGTAAAAATTACCTTAAATTAATCCCTTTGAAAACTATTTTATGAAACGTGGACATGGATAATAAATATTTCCCTGTATATACTTACGTAAAAACAACCTCGGATAATAATGAGATTGTGAAATTAACCCTTACCAATTTGGTAACATACAAAACATACACCCTATGAAAGAATTATCTTACAATGAATATGTAAATACTCATAAAATAAAGTGTATTACTCAAATAATATAATTATGTGCAGTACATACACCACAAAAAAGGTAATAGTGGCAATATGGCATGAATCTCACGGGAAAAATGAGTGAGATGAAAACCTCTTACCTTGCACATTCCTTTACTCTAAGGTATATTTAACCTCATGTATAAAGATCTTAGTATGTTATTAAATCTTATTAGAACCATATTAGTATTTATGATATCATACATGATTAATTAATGACTTTATGATACCCATTTAATAATAATTTCCATGTAAAATTAACATTTCGGGTAATAATCGCTTTCTTTATCATACGTGTTTTAACTTGTTAATCATGATTGTATCACATAAACCATGATTTGAATACTAATAGAATATAAAACATGATTTATATATAATATATAATTATAATATAAATATGTATAATATATATATATATGAAATGAAAAACACCGTTTATGGAGACGGTTGTCCGAACGTACGCATAAACGATGTTTCCGATTTCATATCGTATAGATCAGAACCAAGTGAATAAGATATTTGTATGTACATATATATATAAATATATATATCTCCAGTATAATTATTATGTCATATATTACATACTTATTAGTAATATATATTTTTATAATCGTCGATAAGGTGATCGTGGTAATGAATCTCCTCACATTGTGGAGACGGTAATATGTATGTACGCAAAAGAGACAATATCATTTCCTGAATGGTGTGTAATTGGATGGTAGATTAAATTTACAGAGACATTAACATGTTATTTTCATTATTTATATTCATACTACTTATCAATATATCCATCCAAATAACATAGTGTTGAAAAACAAATTACACCACGGCGTGGAGACAGTAAGTCATACGTACGCACAGATGGTGAAATTATCATTCATATGATGGGTAGAATAATGAATATAGTTGTGAAATATTTATAAAAAAATCACAGAATATAGAATATACAATATTTATTGTTATAGAATGGAATCAACAATGAAATAGTAAGTGTAAGAAAAAGAGAACTTGAAAGAGGGTGGTGAAATCATTACCTCTTCTTCGGGTTCTTCCTTTTGATTTTATCAAAGGGGTACTTAAGTTGTCATTATGACCAATGGAAGGCATCTAGGATGAAACTAGGTTAGTTGGGAGGATATTTGGGCAGGGTTTGTCTGATAAAAATGGCTTTGGAGGTGTGACTTGGAGAAAGGGGAAGTGCCCTTTTATAAGATAGGTGAGGGTCACTTTTGTAAAAGATTAAAGTATTAATTTATTATGCAATCATATTCGATTTATAATGGTTACAAATGAATTTATATAGATTGTTAGGTCATTATAGGTCTAAATTATCTCAACCAATAGGTTTTAGACAGGTTTAGGTTACCATTTTAACCTTATCATATATATTTAACTCTTAGTTAAATAGTTTAACTATTACCGAGTCTTCTGGTATTCTTACACTATTTGGATAATAAACATACTCTACACATCCAAGAGAACCTCTAGTGGCTCATTAATTAAATATGTAATATTATTTATTCCCTTTTTCTTAACCTTACATTTTTATGAATATTATAGGAACCAATAAAATAGTATTTGTTTTAAATATTAATTTATGTCAATTTGTACGCTATTGGGTCTTATGTTTTTGTGAAAGTCATAACAAATTGATTACATCAAAAAAGATTCATTGAATCATCCTTAACATCTCATATTCACCTATAAAATTATTTTATGTCATAAATACTTTGAAATTATATTTATTTTAATATTTATAATACCATTTATTTGATTCTTTCCTTAATAAGGTAATTACTGCATCATCATTGTGTCATACGTAAATTTAATTTTTTAATGTCTAAATTTAAAAAAATATCATGATGTAGTAAATTATTTTATATTTACGAATAATATTTATTGTAAAAAATATTACTTATATAACACCATATTAAAATTAGTTACTAAATTTTTTTTGTTTTTGTAAATTTTGTCTTTACTTTAAATTAATTAATCTAAAGTGTCATTGTCATTCATAAGTGGCTCTATGGGGTCCCATGATCTACCCAAGGATTCCCATGGTTGGATATAACTCATCCAATAAGGGTAGGACACATGTTAAGGTAAATTTGAATTATTACAATATTCTTTTTACCTTGAATTACCCTATTAACCTTCAACAGCGTTAAATAAGCCAAAGTTACTATTCAATAAAAAATATTTTCATCTTATTAAAAAAAAATTACTTACATAGGTTAACCATATCTCTCTGATTTTTGAAATTCTACTCATAGAAGCGGTAAAATTATGTTTTATGTGAATTTACAAATTCTCTTAGGATGTGGGTAAAAGATAGTGAAATGTTCAATAAAATTTTTATATATCTAAAATTATTATAAACTGAATCCAATTAATTACATTGAATTTATATAGGTATTATGTATCTATTTGGACCTAAAATAAATTTAAATAAAATAAAAAATTATTTAAATAAAAATCTAGTTTAAACAATATCTTAATTCTTTTCACTATTCATAAAAAATTGATGGTTTTCAGAAAAATACCAAAAATTCACCCTAGAATAATTTAGATATTATGAATACAAAAATGATGTCTATTTTACGAAATTAAATAAATATAAGTTTCATTTATTAATTTAAAATTAATTACCATTGTCAAAATCAAAAGGCATATTTTTAAAAAATAATAACTATCAAAATATTGACACCTGTTTGTGTCCAATTTTAATGTAAAATTACATACAATTACCAGAATTTGATTAAATGGTAAAAATATAATCTATTTATACTTCCAAACCATTAAAATTAATAAATTAACACTATAAATTTTTTTCATTAAAAAGTTGTTTTCCGATAAAATACAATTCACCCAAATATGAAAGTTATCAGAAAAACTCCAAAAATCTATTGAAACTAAATTATTATGTCCTGATTCTAAAGTAAAAGTTTATTTTATCCAGCTGAATATATAATAGTTTCAAATATTGGATTTAAAAATGGGATTCCATTAAAAAGCGGTAAAATATCATTTTTTGAAATGTACTTATTTTATCTAAAAAAATGTATTTGTTCTTCCATTATGTCTAAGACACTAATAATATGGATTCTAAAATTATAAGTAATATATAAAGTTCAAAATTTAGTTAATACTATTCATGAATTCTTTTGAACGGCTATTTTGGTAAGTCGTGGTGTGCTCGAACTCATTGTTGCATGTAGTGCATATTGTTTAATTACTTTGAAGAAAAATAGCGTACTATGAAATCTGGGTGTGTTACAAGTAAGATTGGGAATCTTTAGTATGTCAGATCCAGTTCATCGAGGTTAAGTTTATATATGGGTGAAATACATATGTGATTTAGGGATCATGTATCCTATTTTGTTTCTCATTAGAAAAATCATAAAAAATGACACATATGAGTCATTTACATCAAGGAAATTATCATAGAGTTGTGTAAGATAAAAAATAAGTAGTGGATCAAAATATAGTGGATGGTGGTGGGGGAGAAACAATTGTTCATGGAATCGTCTTGATCACTTCTATTTGGTATACTAATTTATTATATATGGGTGCTTCACATTCAATTATATATATACTAGTTATTGTGGTACATTGAGTACTATTGAATTTAACATCTAAGATTCAATCTATTGATAAACCATTGTTCATGACTGTAGACCTAATTTAATTATTTATAGTGTGACATATAATAAATTTGGGATATGATAATATATGGGATGTCATAATTTAGTTGTGGTATAAGTTTCAATATGGTTATTGACCAAACCTTCTAACATCCTACATACCCCAAATTGATTTCTTTTGGGGATTTATATCATTAACATCACTCAATTGGGAGAATTTCACTGTGAATAATGAGTGGTACATGGGTACAGTTATAATGTTTATAAACAAGATCATTAATGGGTTTATTATAAAAAATATTAATTTTTTTCTATTATTAGAAATAGAGGTAGCCC
This sequence comes from Viscum album, assembly GCA_963277665.1. Classification (NCBI taxonomy): domain Eukaryota; kingdom Viridiplantae; phylum Streptophyta; class Magnoliopsida; order Santalales; family Viscaceae; genus Viscum; species Viscum album. The sequence continues at coordinate 1,227,972,017 of OY728159.1, forward strand.
CAGATATTTTTCTCTAGTAATGTCATCCTATTAAGAAATCATTACAGACAACTTCATAAGTAATCCACGGTATAGATATGTTAATTTTTATATATAACTCATTACATGTGTGAAAAAAATATTACCACCTTATTATATAGAAATGAGTATGTTAAAGGATATCAAATTATAGATCATGGACATATAGTATAATTGATATTTTTTGACATGTATATCAAATTGGGGTGGACCTGTGTTTATCACGGAGTAGGAGGATGTCAGTATGTGAGTCTTTCTAGAATTGTGAATGGAAAATCTGTTGACTATAAAGAATATGTATCTATATGAAAATATTTATGGTATCCTAGATTTTTTTTGGTGACCATGATGGTTCTTTAGTATTGGTCACTAATTAGTTTATTACCAATTGTGTGTTAAATATGATGACATCTTGAATACTGAATTTAAGAAAACGAATTGGATATGTGAGTAGTTATTGATGTTGTTTGTAACAAATGATTCAAAAAGTGTGATCATGACCCTCATTGTTAATATCATCCACCGTTACCCCAACCCATTTTTCTTCATGTTTTTTTTAAAATATCCACATTTATTCAATAAGACCATATCATTATGATATCCATATTATTATTGTTCAATGTATACTTCACGGATAATGGATTGATTTCATAATATTCATTTGACACTTTTGGATTATACATATTCTGTTCATTGGATATGTTGTATTTTTATTTCTATACCAGAAAAAATGATAATGTAGTGGAGGATATGGCCTAGAAACATTCCTATAATGTTTTTACCTAATTAGATTTGTGGGAATAGAGTATTACTATCAGTATTTTAAATAGCTTATCTCCTAGTTTCCAGTAAACTTGGTTACATTGAAAAGTAACATTCTGAAGGTTCATTATTTAGATTAGTGTTAATAGATTATTATTAATTTGAAGATGAAGTGGATTATATATCCCGTATTGGTTTTCAATGATCATGAGATCATATATGTCATATAATATGATTTTGTATGGGTTGGTTTATGGGATTTTAAAATTCATGTAGAGTGGGATATATAATTTTTGTTATTTCATCTATGACCCTATGAGTGGATCTGTAGAAAAAATGACATTGGGTTAGTATCTAGATATTATTCATGGATGTATTTGTGAAATGAACTATTTAGTAATAGATTGATTTTCTCCAGATCCCTTAAAATCCACTGTAAGAACATCATATTATGGGAACTAAATTATAGGAAAGGTGATTGGTGGAGTACCAGAATACGACTTAATATTATATGGACTATGCACCATATAATGTCAATTTCATAAAATTTTCTCTTAGATAAATGACATTGGAAGCTCGAGGGAATGAGGAATGGATTTCATAAAAAGAGTGGAACTTGATTAGGTGGTTTACTCACTCGAGGATATATACATTAAAAGAATATAGAACAAAAACCTATCCACTATTTGATGTTAGATAATCTATTGTAGACTTGGTAATGGATGGTCCAAATTATTAAAAAAAAATTGTTGTGATACCGAAGTGTCTTATAGGTAGTGACTTGATACTCAAGTGGTTATTGGATAATTATTATATGAATATAATACATGGGATGATTCTAGTATTTTATTCTATTATGGGTGAGATGAATGGATTTTATCATGCATTTATATGGGTGGTGCATTATGTAATGAAAACTATAAACATAAATTTAATGGGGGAATCACTAGTGTAAAAGTATTAATATGGAAATTGATATAATCTATTTGTTTGAAACTGTTAGTGTGATTTTTTATCACCTTAATTTTTCAACTTTCACCGTGATCCCGGAGATTCCCTTGAAGTTGTTATGGGTTATCTATAACATCTCATTGCTGACATGATATGTACCTTTGTAGACACCAAAAAGTGCTCAAAAAATGAAGATGATTTCAAAACGCCAATGAAAAATCATATTTAGATCCGAGGACCCAGTCCGGGGGGCCTAGAGGAGTCATGCAAAAAAATTCATAAGTGCGTGAAAAAAAATATGCCATGAACAGAAAGCTCTAGGATTCATGAGAGTTCTGCAACATGAGCGCGGAATATTTCATGCCCCACCCTACGTAGTAGAAATTTCGCGCTGCTGACATAGGCGCGTAATTATTTCTCAACGACTTGTTCTCCACGCGCCCGAACGCCTATAAATAGAAGGTGACCCCTTCGACTTTCAGGCTGAAAAATCTGAACCTCCTATCATGCGCGAAATTCACCTTTCATGTGAGTAAATATGGCTTTCATGTACAGTTCATTTCACGCCATATCGCCCCGGGGTCCACCTTCACATCATATCCCCTTGGATTAGATTGAATTCCAATCCCGTGGGGGTCCGCCTAGTGCGTGCAATCCCTTCCACTTGCGCGCAGGGTGGCCAATTATGTGCAATCAACTTCAATTGCATGCACCCCCAGTCATTGCGCATAGCCTCTCCCAATTTCATGCAATTAGTACTCCTTTCATGAAATACTTTCTAGTTGCACGTAAAGCCTCGACTTTATTTACACGCAATCCTCACTGATTCCGCACCAACTCAGTGTTCTTCATGTCGGGTTACTTATTTCACACGCAAGCCTCAACAGTTGCACACAATTCTCATGGTCCAGTCACACCAGTGCTTCCTGGCTACCTTTTCACTCACTCTCCTCACACTCCTTGGGTGTACCTTTGTGCGAGTGTCTGATTCTCTCCTTATGGATGTCATTCGTGGGTGTCTCTCACGCCCCGGGCAGTCACATCATACACCACTTTCCCGCACGACATTCTAGGCTTGTGTGAAGTAACTTCAAAGTCCCTAGGACGGTTCATCCCATTTCATTCCTTCGCCTCATTCTTCTTCACATAGAAATGCTAACATCTATTGCTTCTTCACATACCCACACTAACATGGACCCCTCGTTGGATCGCTCCATGACACCCCCTCTCCAGGGCTATGATTGTCCCCTCTTTGCACCAAGGAGCAGAGGGTAACAGTTACGTAAGTCATAGGGGTGCGGAGTGATCCCTCCTCGTCCGAGTTGCATGACGTTAAACTTCCAAGAACCATCATCCTTAGCACAAGACATTAAACTGTGACCTCGCCCCGTGCCTCGCACACAGGGTCCCCCGCCTTGAAAATTCTTCACGCCCACTCGTCTCCAAGGGGACGAAATCACCCCCCATAGGGTATGATATCCTCCTTGTTGGAGTGGTGTTTATCCATGGGGAAAGGACAACCATATTGGTGTAAGCCCGTGGATTTTCTTTCGAGAGGTTGTATCCCTGCTCCTCCTTTTATCTTTGGTCCACTGGGCTAGTGATGGGCATGGTGGGAAATAGTGCTTCTCCATTCTTCGATACCACGTCCTACTCTCACTACGCTTTGTTGCCATCAGGCCTCCATCCTGGAGTATGTCCCGACTTCTTGTGCTGCTAACCTCGCATAAGCCCCTGTTTTCTCTTTGGGTCATTAATCATGTGTAATCTCCACCCCCTTTCCCATGGACACACCATTCTCTTGTTTCTCTTGTGAACACCTTGGTCCGCCTCAGAGTGTAAGCCCCAAACCACATCATGAACTACGAGGACTTTGATCCATGTCAAGGCATGGTACCTAAGAAGCCTCCACGAGGTTCAAGAACACAACCCGATCATTCTAATCACCTTCACATCGGTTCACCAACACCTTGGGCCACCTTAGATTGTATGCCCCAAACACCATCACAAACTACATGGACATTGATCCATGTCAAGGCATGGTACGTAGGAAGCCTACACAAGGTTCCAACCCACCACCCGGTCGTTCCGACCATCTTCACGTTGGTTCACAAACACCTTGGGAATCCTCAGAGTGTAATCCCCAAACACCATCCAGAACTAAGAAGACTTTGATCCATGTCAAGGCATGATACGTAGGATTCCTCCATGAGGTTCGATCCCACCACCCAGATATTCTGACCACCTTCATGTCAGTTCACCAACACCTTGGGACGCCTCAGAGTGTAAGCCCCAAACACTATCCCGAACTACAAGGACTTCGATCCATGTCAAGGCATGGAATGTAGGAAGCCTCCATGAGGTTCAAGCCCACCACCCGATCGTTCCACCCGCCTTCACATCGGTTCACCAACACCTTGGGCCACCTCAGAGTGTAATCCCCAAACACCATCCCGAACTATGAGGAATTTGATACATGTCATGGCATAGTACCAAGGAAGCCTCCCTGAGGTTCCAGCCCAACAACCATTGGCCCCGACCATCTTTGTGTCGGTGTGCCAAACCCCATCCCGATCTACGATGACATTGATCCATGTCAAGGCATGGTATGTAGGAAGCCTCCATGAGGTTCGAGCCCACCACCCGGCCATTCCGACCACCTTCAAGTTGGTTCACCAATACCTTGGTCCGCCTCAATGTGTAACACCAAACACCATCCCAAACTATGAGGACTTTAATCCATGTCAAGGCATGGTACGTAGGTGGCCTCCATGAGGTTCAATCCCACCACCTGGTCATTCCGACCAACTTCACGTTAGGTTCTCCCCCGTCCATCATGACATTAAACTGTATCCCCCATATTGAACTATGTGTAATTTTATTCCCTTCCATTGGGATATGTAGGAAGCCTCCATATGGTTTGATCCCATCACTCCTGTCTCAACCTGATCTCTCCCTCAAGCCTATGTGTCTCGAGAAGCTCATGTCCCATCCCAAAGGATCCAATTCTTCTGGGTCCCATCCATGCATCCATTCTCACGGGTCGCCTCCTCAGTTGTCCCATCGTATCACCAAACTATGCGGACTTTGATTCCCAGCCACAAAAATATGTAGGAAGCCTCTTTGAGGCTCAAGCCCAACTTCATTGTCGCCCTTGCGATGGCCATATTTCACCCCCCTTCACTTAATTACCCATCCTGATCCTCACCCGAGCCACCACATCTCGGTGGGGTCATGCCACCCCACTCCCCATTCCATCAAACAATATTCGAGAATCCACCCAAATGATGGATCTAGTATCAGTGTTTCCTTTAGGGGGTTCCTCTATCTGATCCACTCTAATCAGTGTTCCAATCTTTCTTCATTATACATTAAACAAGTAGAATACCCTGTGTTAATCATGGGATGCTGAGGAAAACCTTAGATTCATGCCTGTGGAATATGATTCCTTGCATTCGATGTGGGATTCCTCGGGCTTCCGCGCCCTCGAGAAGCCCTATAATGACGGACAGAAGACCGACACGACAATCCCCCAGTTTCCAGACATGCTAGTGATGCCCAACATGAATAATCCCCTAACTGAAGGTTGCTTCCATGACTGGACCCCTTGGAATGTCCTGACAGAAGCATTATAATTAATGGGTGTCCATGAAGATATGGCACCGGGAAGAGTTTCACGAACAATATCTTAAGTCTATGAGGGAGACCCCAGACTAGGTGACGAGCTCCTACGAGGAAACCAAGAATGCATGAACCAACATCCCATCACCCCATTTCAATCAAGGAGCAGACGTCCCTAAATAAAGAGTGGATGCCACCCGCCTTTGAAAGTGGGAATTCAGGGCAATAGATGCACGTCCTTCACATGACGGATGCACGCGCCCCGACGAAAACATAAAAACTAGAAACAGTGAACCCAACATGAAGATATTCTCTTCAATAGGGAGACTAGTAGTGTTCGAGGCATCAATGGATTAGCATGTCACCAGACCCCGTCATCAGCCACCAGGTCCCACCAATAAAACAACAGGTCGGATGAGAAACTCGCAAGATGTTAGGGCAGTTGGGATGTTGAGCATTCCGTTCTACGACGTTGTCAGCGTGGATACCTCTTACCGACCACGGATTACGGAATGACTCTATGGCACTGGTTTTCTAGTTCATTTCATATCAGTATTAATGAGTTCATCTGCCTACTTTCAGGAACCAAGTTGTTACATCTGGAACCCGATTGCCACCTGGCCACCTGCACAGGGGCATGGGAAATATCGATGCGACCACCCCGTACGGTTCCTCCTCTTCCATGACGGCCTCAAACACTACGAATAAAAGGCACCCATGACCCCTCTACCCATCAATAATTATCTAGCAAAGGGTAATTAATGACCTTGTATGCAGGTACGAGGAGGAGGGGATTATCCCCACTAGGGATATGGTCCGCCTAGATTTAGATGCGGCTGCACCTCACCATCGATGCCACCCCCAAGCACGAAGGGAGCCACTTCTCCGCACCCCAAAATTCAATCGTTTTGAGATCTTGTCCATGGAATTCCATGAAAACTCCCTACCCTACACTGTTGAGGTAGGGGATGTCCGGTTCGGCCCGATCAGAGTCCCGCTCTAAGGGCTTCCGGCAAGGGCTCACACCAGGCTGTGTCAGTGCCACCGCCTGGTTCCCTGAGCTGAAGAGCATGTAAGGCACACGAATGCACCATTGGTTCTAGTTCATCTGACCCGGCACCAGTGTCGGGCGCAAATAAAAGTGGGCCCCCACCATGGGGCATCAACGTCAATGACTATTATGGCCCGAGCCACCGCTGACTCATATCCCCAACTCCGTGCATACATTGAGAAGGGGCAGTTATATGCCTGAAATAGATTGAGGCCCCAACCGCCCCACGGGTAGGCTGGGTCGACTCTCTCGGTCACCGACACAGGAGATGGCCGTTGCGGACCAATCCGCAGCAATTCCTCCCAGTGCAAAGGCCCACTCTGTACCACCACTACGGAAGGTATGGGTCCTTCCTTCTTCTAACTTCTGCTTGGAGGTCTGCCCTGTGCCACCATCAACCCAAGCGAGAAAATTCCCCATGATAGAAACACTCCATATGGGGGGTCTCTTCCACTCTCACTACACTGGGTATGCTGTCATTCCACCTACCACCGACTGCAAGTATGGAGACATTTCACGTCCGATCACTCGCCAACATGAAGGCCCTCCCCATGCCCCCATTCCAGCCGGTGAAGGTTCTCCTCACCCCAGCGATCAGAGGGGTGGGGACCAACTTTACTTCACCAATACCTAGCATGGAGGTCCTACCCGTGCTCGACCTTACTGGTATGAGGACCATCCTCGCACTAATGTAGTCCGTTGAAGTGAGCATGAAGGTATTACCCATGCTCCTACCACTCCTTCCTATGCTTCTATCAGCTCCAGCGGATGCCCTGCCCGCACTGGTTCTTCCCACGGAGGTCCTCCTCATGTGCCTTTTGACAGTATCCCCGGTGCTCCTCGCACTATGGACCACCCTGACGGGATCTCTCTCCACCCGAGCACCAGTATAGCCGAAGGACCTCGTCAGGGTAAAAGTGGTCCTTCCCAAAGATCCACCCAGGGGTAGGAGAGAAGTTGGTCACTGCCGCAAGAGGAATTCTGGGGAGGGCTAGACAAGAATTAGACCGGTCCTCTTCTCAAACTCTGAGGAGGAGTACGACTCCACCCTAAAGCCCTCCCCTTAGTCCTCTGAGTCAGAGGCTGGGACAGGACCGAGGTGCATCAGCCTCGTACTCCCAGAATGCGAGGTCCATAGGATCCATGTATCCCTTTGAAGGTATATCTAGTAGGTTGAGAACTTGGAATGTCCCCAGAGACCGACCACGTGGTCTCCACCGTTATCTCCGGAAGTGCCCTCTGCCTCGGTTAGAGACTATGAAGAACTATTTTGGGGGTTAATGGAGGAAGAGTCGCGACATAGCCTATCCTCAGTAGACACTGATGTTGTGTTAGGAGATTTGGTCTTTGGTCCATCCTATCATGATATAGTGGGAAGGTCGCTGCAATCCTCAGAGGACATCCCGAGATTCGGTGGCCAATCAGCCCGCTCGCCGTATTCTCTGCCGGCCATCCCGCCGTCCTGAAGGTCTACCTTAGTACAACTACCAGTACCTAAAACAACCCTAGTTGAAGAGTGGTGAAATCACGGGCCAGACCCTGAATCTTGAGCCGCGGAGCATCTAGATCATTCTCATGGAAATCTACTTCCCTGAGAAGTTCTGGACCGTGGCAGTGCAGAATTTCTACATACCAGAATCCCACTCCTCGGAAGAGTTTGAATGTTTCTACCAGAACCATTAGGAAACTCACATCCTTCTTCTCTACTAGTTAGTGTCTTATCCCAGGAGCCAAGTGCACCTTGAAGACATTAGCAAACAATGTCTTTTGGTTGATCTTGATGCACTTCCTGTAGTTCAGCCCCCTAAGTCACCTGGTCACCACAGGGCCCTCCAACACTAATGCGTTCAGAGTTTCCAAGTACTCTGGAACGTTATTAAGGAGGATACCCCCATGTACAAGTCCGTGGATGGGGTAATTATGCTTCCCTCCTCTTTATTTCTATTCTCCGGCAGCCCGACTAACTAGTCGTCATTGAAGACATGCCCCTGAGAAGGGTTGCGGTCAACATGACCGATCTGTCGGGAGGGGAAAATGATCTTTAACTTCTTGATGGGAACGTCCTCTATGAGGAAGTTCCACCACTATTGGACCCATCAGGGATGATTACACCTTATCAAAGAAACCTCCAAGGTCTCCCTATGCCCACAGAGGCATTGGTACTATGCTAGAATTCTGGAGGGGGAAAAGATCATGTAAGCGATGTCAAGCAGTCCAACATGTCTGCTTCAGTGTAGAAGACAGATGAGGAACCTGAAGAGGCCACATTGTGCCAACAACATGCTAAGAACAACCAGTTGGTTGATGAACTCCTAGAAGAATGTGTTGCAGAGAAACAACCAGATTACGGGGATCCTAGGCCGGGGAAGCAGGGGTAGGGACAAATACTCCTTGGAAACCTGCCCCAAGGAAACACTGATCATTATGCTCCCGCAGATAGAGTGGAAGCTAAACCTCATGGAAATAGGGTGCGATATGTCTCTATAAACCCTCTCGAATGGCTCGAAAATCCACGAAACCCCTCTTAGGCTCCCCCGACCACCCCAAGGGTCACTCCACCAACTGTTCCACAAGCCTCTAAGCCTTTTTACTGCATTGAAGTACCCGGAAACGCGTTCGTGGTTAGGGTCTGCCATCAAGAGAGGGACCCCGATCCAAATGATCTAATGGCGGCACTCATCGCCACCTAGAGGCTTTGGAAACACGACAGGTGGCCATCCCTCCTGATGCCAAGCCATATACAGCTTGGGTGGATGATATTCCAGCACCCCCTAGATTCAGAAACCCCACCTTCACCCCCTTTAATGGGATGAGGGACCTTCTGTAGCACCTATCCCACTTCAACTCAAGGATTGGGCCTATTTTTGGGAATCCAGCGCAGCATGAGGCTTCCATGCTTCGTTGTTCTATTCAGACACTGGAGGGTCCGGCATTCATCTGGTACATCCAGCTCCTCGTCAGATTCGTGACCAGATGGGAGGACAGTCGTAGGCAATTCCTCTACCAGTTCATCTCTAGCACCCAGAAAACAAGCATCGCAGACCTCTTCATGTACAAAAAAGGCCTGATGAGTGATTCGCAGAATTTATCGACCAGTGGAAGGGTCTCACATACTCCCTTGACATGCCACTGACTGAGGAGAATTTACTGACGATGTGCATAGGGAACGTCAAGACGGAGCAGGTTCCCACCATGATCACTCAGAACTATCTTGGAGGGTTTTGAAACTTCTCAGATAATTCCAAACACCTCTAAGGATAACTACAATAGGCCAATGTGGAATGTTTGTTACCCCCTATAATCCCAGCAATGAGGGTCGTCAAAGCCGAGCCTGCCGCGGTGGCCCAATAGAAGCTCCCAGGAAACTAGAATTGCTACTAGTGGAGATAGATCCACATCTCCGTAGAGGTCCGCCACCTCAGGCACAACTTCCAGCCTAGCAGCGACCGCCTTAAAATCAACAAGCGCCTTTACGTAACGCGCCGACGCCTCCTAGGCAAGATAATCAAGTTCTGCCTCCTCGATAGGCCCCTCCGGCACCTCGTTAGGGTAAGGCCCCTAGAGCCCCCTTTCCAGACAGAAGAAATCAGACTTACTCATTTAACGTGACTCAAGTCTCTAGTTACTTTTGCAGGGCCTTAGAGTAGGGATTGTACAACTACCTGAGTGCAGAAATCCAGGAGAGGTGAATCTCACCGATCGCCCCAAATACTGCCCTTATCACCGGATCCTAGAGAACACCCTCAAGAAATGCAATGTGTTCAAGGAATGGCTCCAAGACCATATTTAAACCAACATTTCCATGTTGGGCCCGAAACTGACACAAGTGGTGGGTGTCTTTGTGAGGTCAGATAGCAGTAATGAAAGCCAATCCAAGTGGTAGCAGGTTTCTGACCATGGGTCATAAAAGTATAATAACTGGATGTCCCACAAAGATGTCACCAGCACCCATGGAATTATTTGTTCATGCCTGAATCAGCTGGATCCTTCAGAAGATGCGGCCACCAATTCTGAATCATCATCTCACTCAGTATCTTCCCAGAAGAGAATGCATCAGTGGTGAAAGAAAAATCAACGTGCCCTGCCAATTCCATCATCGTCCCGCAATCTCAGAAACTTCATGCCCCTTGAGATGTTGATTCCTCCTAGAATATTCCTAGTGGTGGATGCCACTTCAATTGATAGTAAAGTGTACGATTTTATTTACACTGTTGAGTTGGTAAACCACTAAATGACTCCCGACAAGGGGGAGCACCAAGAGAACCTCCCCAATGTACCAAGCTAACGCCAATGTCGGCGGAGCTGTGACCATATGGGTTGTCGGGGCACATCAGTTGGCACCTCCAGCCAGGCCGTGCAAGCCACTGAGACTAGACAGTAGGGCCAATACCGAACTCAGCATGCACAACCTCTTCATCCGGTGTCGATAAGCCCGCCACCACCACAATTTCTGCTACTAGATCAGGCAAAACCACATCAGTCGTGCCACGACTAGCTTCACCTCTCTACAGGCTGATATCAGTCGTCCAGTCCTCATCCAGTAGCTAATCTCTGGGATCCGACTAGTGAGTAATAGGATATACCCAATACCAGTCAGCCGTCGGTCCAACTGGCAGGGCCTACCACGCCTTCTATCATAGAGCAGCTCCCTGCAAGCAGAAGTTCGTGCCTGGTGTAGAAGTATGATGTTCTCAAGAACCTTACCAGTATCCCAGTGAGGCTCTCCATCCTTGAATCCCTTAAACTATAGTAAAATATGCATGAGCCCCTCTCCGAGGCTTTACGAATCCCCCTCTTGCTTGAGACGGAGATAGAAACTGCAGAAGCCTTTCATGCTAAAACAGTTGAGAATGCCAAATGCCAGGCCATCATTTCATTCATTAGAGAAGAATATGGCTCTCACATATAAGGGAACATCCTCCCACTGTACATCATTGGAAATTTTAATTGCATGGAGGTTCGCCACTATCTTGATGACAACAGCTCCGGGATCAATTTTATCCCAATGTAGATGCTGCATAAGCTAGGGTAATCCGAAGATGACCTGACTCCCTCCGATTTAAGAATCTGGGGATACGAAAAGAAAGAGTAGACCCTGATCAGCAAGATCCACTTAAAGACACAGTTCGGCAGCCTAGTTACCAGCACCGAGTTTATGGTTGTCTCCCAGGACACCACATATAATGAATTGATGGGCAGGATATGGCTCCACCTGCACATGGTGGTCCCCTCATCATATCACCAATGCCTCAAGCACTCTCTTAATGGTCGAGTGGGAATACTCTAGGGTGACGAATCTCCTTTAACCTCTTGTGAAGCCTGCTATTTAGACGCTGACTACTACAAGAGCAAAGATAGACAAGTCTAGAAAAGTGAATTTGATCCCGTTACCACTATGACCAACCCTTGGGCAGGCCTAAATGATGTCTATATATTCCCAATCCATCGGTTGGAGGCCACAACACCCCGATATGGGAAAATGTTTTTTCATATCCAGGACAAGGGGAACCATGCTCTCATATACAGGTGGAGTAGAAATATCACTTCATATTTTTATAAAAATCAGGCCTCAGTGATCCCGGAGCCTCCCACTCCCATCAGGTATCGGGGCATCCGACTCATGGAAATGTCAGTACATCATACTTGTCTATATCACCATGCTGGAATAATTTGGCTCCAACCGACACGCCACTACTGCTTTGATATTATCATGTGTGGACCCTTGGTCTGGAGAACAGATTGGATCGGGTTGACAGCCTTCATTTTCCATGGCCTCAGCAGTGTTGGAATTCCTCGATGCAATAACCACTACTGCTCAAGCTCGTACCAGACTCCCGTAAGGGTCTAGTAACTCAGAAGAAACATCCCCCATGGAAGATCCCTCCATAAAGAAGAATAAGATATAAAGGATGGACCCTTCCTTTGAAGAAGGAATCTCTGCCAAGGTCGACGAGTTGGTACATGTGATCCTAGGAAGCAAGGAAGACCAGAGACCCACTTTGATCCATGCCTCCATGCCCCCCTGAGGAGTAGTAGCGGTATGTAGACATCCTTAAACAGCACGGTGATATGTTTTCTTTGAGTTTGACAAGATTCCAGGACTACATCCTCTAGTAGTCATCCACCACATCGGTCTTCCGTAAAATCATCATGGGTTCAAACAACCTCCCAGAAGGATTCATCAGTTTCATAGTGCCATGGTCATGGCCGAACATGACAAAATCATCAGATCCAACATCATTAAGGAAGTCCATTACCTCAAATGTCGGGCCAACAATGTACCAGTCAAGAAGAAAAATAGATAGATTGGAGTCTTCATTGACTTCTGTGATCCCAATCGCCATTTTTCGGAAGGATGATTTTCCCCTTCCTGTGACGGAGCTGTTGATTGACACCACGGTAGGGTTCCGATCTCATTACTTAAAGGACGATTACTCTGGGTATAATCAGATCTGGATGTCCAGTAATGATGAGGAGTCCACAGGTTTCATGGTGTCCCAAGGTACTTTCTGTTACCAGGTAATTCCCTTCGGCCTCAATAATGTAGGTGCTACCTATTAGCGGTACATGCACCGCATATTCAAGCCAATTCTTGGGACATTGGTGGAGTGTTATGTTGATGATATGGTGGTAAAATCTCGCCAGTGCCATGAAAATATCAAGGATCTAGTGAATGTGTTCGGTTAGTTCCATTCCCTCCACCTGAAGATAAACCCATTAATGTGTGATTTTGGTGTAACCTAAGGCAATTTCCTTGGATTTTTTGTCAGGTACTGGGGCATCGAGATCGACCTACAGAATATCAGGGCAATAGGCCAGATGCCTCCCCCGAGTAATATTCGGGAGCATCGAGGTTTCCAAGGCCACTTGGCCAACACCTGCCTATTCATTGCAAATCTGGCTAGAATGTGTAAGCCCTTATCTTGGCTCAAGAAGAAGGGAACCTCTTATAAGTGGGACCAGGAGTGCCAGACCGCCTTTGAGGAAATCAAGCAGTATCTGCTCCGGCCTCCAGTCTTCATGCCACCCCATCTCCAGGAATCCACTGGTCCTCTATGTCATCTCTATGGAACAGTCCCTCGGTGCCTTTCTCGCCCATAAGAACAATGATGGGACAGAGAATAGATTATACTACCTCAGATTCATGCTCCTCGATATGGAGACCAGATACTCCCCCATTGAGAATAGATGCTTTGCACTCGTGTTTTTTGTACAGAAATTATGACATTACTTGCATCACCACAAGGTAAAACTGGTGTCCCGAGTAGACCCATTGAAGTAAATCCTAATCCATCCCATGTATATTGGCTTACTAACATGGTGGGCACTAATCGTCCAGCAATTTTAAATCAGGTTCATGTCTTAGAAGGAAATCAAGGGACATGCGTTGGCCGATTTCCTCGCTACCCATCCAACCCCCGCTGACCGGTCCATGGACCAGAATTTTCCTGATAAGACAATTCTATCATCCAATCAATTCATCCCATGATAGAAGATGCAATTTTACGGCACCTCTCGGAGCCCCACCGATAGAAGGCTCAATGGTCCTAGACTCAATAGTGTAGGCCTGGGTATCATTTTTATTACCCCGGTGCAAGACATTCCACCATATTCATTCCTGCTGTCAGAAGGCTACACCAACAATGAGGTGGAGTATCAGGCCCTCATTACTGGCCTCGAGATGGCCCTCATGATCGACGTTCCGCATTTTCATGTGAATGGGGAATCCAAGATAGTCATTAAGCAGATCAATGGAGACTATGTTGTCAAGAAGCTAGAGCTCGTACCATTGTTAGAACACACTCTCCAGCTAATGGACTAGTTCCCATCTCTGACAGAGATTACCCATGTCCCTTGGTCACGGAACAGTCAAGTGGATGCTTTGGCCTACTTATCTGTGTCACTTACAGAGACCGAATAGGAGGATCTGATTATCCATGTGGCACATCGGAGAGTCATAGCTCCTGTTACCCCAGACGACGATGATGGCCCAGAGGTTTTCCATCTTACCGATGCCCCCTATGCATCAGGAGCACCTGGTCATCCGGATGTAGTGGTCAAAATGATTTCCGAATGGAGGACACCCTTGGTTGAATACATCCAACACGGTAATCTCCCATTAGACCGGGCTGAACACGAGCAAATCTGACACTGCGCACTACAGTTTACCTTCCGGAGTGGTCCCAGCCATGATCCAAGCCTCTATAAGCATGGGGTTCAGGGTGTTCCCCTCCATTGCATTCAGGGGGTAGATATTCTACAGTTCATGCAAGAGGTTCAAGCCGGTTCATGAGGTTCCCATCAGGCTTGTCCAAAACTGTCTCACCAGATCTGGAGATTAGGGTATTTTTGCCCCTCTAGAATCCACAACTACATCGAGTTTCCCAAGAGGGTCCATGTGTGCCAAGTTCATGCCAATTTTGTGCATCAGCCACTAGAGCGTATGTACACTACCAAGTACACTTGTCCCTTTACAGTCTCGGGATTAGATTTCGTTGGACCATACCCACCGGTAGAGGCCCACCAATGTCGGTTAATCCTGTCCACCACAGATTTATTTTCCAAGTGGGAAGAGGATGTTCCGATCAAGGATGTTAAGCCCCATTCTATCATTGACTTCATGAGTTCTAATATCATCCATCAGTTTGGGGTTCCTCACGCTATCCTCACCGATAAAGACACCAACTTACAAGTAGTCGAATTGAAAACGGTGTACGCCAATTACAACATTCACTCTAACTAATCATCCCGCTATCACATGACGGTAAATGGGAAGATTGAGGCATTCAATAAAACCCTCTTTAACATCTAACATAAAATGGTTGGTCAGAATAAGACGTGTTGGGTGGATAAGCTCCCCAACGCCATCTAGGATTATCAAATGACAACTCTTAATTCCACCCTGGTGACCCCATATTACTTAGTGTACGGATCGGAGGCCATCCTGCCCATATCGATTCAGTTTCCCTCATTGCGTATAGTGTTCTATGACCAAAAAGAGCCATATAAAGTAGCTGAAATCCGTCTATGGCAATTGGATGCACATGACAAGAATAGGATTCTTGTCCTGAACAATCTATAAAGGCATCAAAGCGGGGTGGATCAAGCCTTCAACAAGAGGATTCACCTCTTCTATTTCCGGCTAGTTGACTTGGTGCTGGATTTGAGGACACTAATGATCCCTGGTAGGAAAACACCCAAGCTGGATCCCAAATGGGATGTACCTTTCATTGTTAATAAGGTTTACCCCAATGAATCATACTCCAAGGTGAACATGGATGGTGAGTGTATAACCTCTCCCACCAATTCCAAGTTCCTCAAGAAATACATTGCCTGGGTCTTTTGGTACAACACGACCTTAAACTATTGGTCCTCCGCATCCTTAAATAGTTGGTCTTGCATGACCTAAAACTTCTGGCCCTACATGACCTTAAACTGCTGGTCCTGGACGACCTTAAACTGCTAGTCCTGCAGGACCTTAAACTACTGGTCCTGCACGACCATAAACTGTTTGTCCTGCATGACCTTAAATTGTTGGTCATGCATAACCTTCAACTAGATGGTCTTGTATGACCTTAAACTACTGGTCCTGTATGACCTTAAACTGCACAGTCCAATGTGACTTTAAACGGTACCGTCCCGCATGATGTTAATCTGCACACAGTCCAGCATGATTTTAAATTGAACCTTCAAGAACTATGTGTGGCTTTATTACAATCCTGATGGGATACATAGGACCGCACGAACATTTAAATTTCAAGTTCAGCCCCATCTCTTAGAGATCTATTAGTCCCCAAGGCCCCATGGCATATTCTCCTCCATGATTGGGATATATATAGGTGTGGTACAGGGTGATGTCCACTTTCTTGTTGCGTTTCTGGCAACCATGTCATGCCCCCTTTCTCCAGATATTTTTCCATCTCTTTGTTCTATACTAATCTATTAAAATTGGTCACTCTCAAGTTGACCCCCTCTTCTAATTGCATTGGTTCCCCAATGTGCCCAAGAGTACTCTGGTCTAGGACCTGGAGTGTCAAATTCTACTTGGGAAAGTTCCATTCACTTTTCAAGATTTGAGTTCCCCTTCATTTTGGCCCCCATTATCTTTCACAACCGAAGGTACCCACAAAATGTCAAGTATGCTAGGCCTAAGGGATCTCCTACCATTACATGAAAAAATCCCCAAGGTTTGTAGAAAAAAAATCGATACAGGTCCCACGTCGCAAATATGGTCAGCGGTCGATTCTAATTTGTTTGTCCCCATTTAAGGCTAACGCGATATGGATGTTGTGTTGTGAACATGGTCAGCAGTAATCATTCGTCGCCACGACAGCCCCTTCAAGACATGAATGTTGGTTAAATGATTCACATCATGTTCCACCCCATCATGTCTAGGTAGAATTTCTACACTTTTTGGAACTATCCCTCAGTGCACCTCCGCACGTCAGGGGGACAAAGCTACAATACAGTGTTCTTCGGGGCTCCCACAGTCCGACATATAAGACCATAAACTAATATCTTCTCTAAAAACTATGTGTGGATCAAATATCATCCTCATGAGATATGTAGTATCACAAGAACATCTCATTTTTGGGTCCAGCTCAACCGGGATCTAGCATCTTCTACCCCGTATCTTATGACCCTTACAGGCCTCGTGTCCCGAGGCTCCTTTCCCATAGTTTTTCACGGTGATGATGTGGACCTCTTCCTCATTCACACCAGGTATGATTTAGCACATCGTATGCATTCCATCATGTATAAGCCATGTGAATTTAAACTATTATATCTGGTTATATCACATGACCCTAAACTGTGATGATATTGTCCTGGCCGCATGACAAAAAACAACACTGCATTGTGGTGACCTCATCACAGGGGACATCACATTGGGTATCAATCATCCACTATACCATTTTTCAATGCCGAAATATGGCTTGATTCCCATAGTGATACCGGTATCCCTAGGTCCTTGGCTTGTCACTTCAAAAAAAAACATATACCCTAAAGGAAAGACAAGATCTATCAAATGGTGCTTCTTTTAGTATGAGGGCCAGACCTGCACACCCCTTTCATCCTTTGCACTGGTACCTTACCATTCCACCCATTAGAACTACTTATGGCTTGATTCCCATTCTTATGGGGTACGTAGGAATTCTCATGCACCCTTTTACCGAGCCCATCCTAACATTAGTTTTTGGTCCCTCAACCTAAAAACACCCTTGGGAACACATGATGATGCGGACTTCATCAACATTCACACTAGGTTTTATGAGTGACATCGCCATGAGTCTCCTGGATTTTCTGTTGTCCATGGTCTGAGTTCTAAGACCATAAACTAAGTACCTTTCTGGAACTATGTATGGCTTGATTCCCATCCTTATGGGATACGTATGAAAACCCAGGCATTTCGTCTTGGGTCCAGCCCCGAGAATCACAAATCCCATCCTTTCTCACTATCGGCCACTTGTCCTGACCCCTTGGGGAGTTGTGTAACTACAGAATTTTCCCTGAACAAGTTCGGGATGCCCCATAATGACATTGGGAAGCAACAGATCCCTCACCATAGAGGTCCTATCTAAAAGTATGAGTGATCCATGATAATATTAATGTTCCCATGTAGTGTTTTTCCACCACAGTTGCGTAATTTCAAGAGTGTTGGATCCTATTCGAACAAACCACCACTTCACCTTCCATGCTTTATGCACCCTTTATTAGGACCATCATCCTCTTTAATGTCTGAAGGGACCCCCTAACAGTATGGATGCATGGCTTATGGTCTGCCTACTATCTTGGGACAGTGTGCTAGAAGACTGATTGATGATATTTTAAGTTAGGTCTCGTGTTTCAAACATTGACATTGATTGATCCTCATATATTGTCCCCATTTAGGCTAACACAACAGGGTTGTTATGTTTCGAACACGGTCAAGAGTTATACTTTATTGCCACACCCCTCCTACAATGTTCCTAATTTGTTGTAACATGATTCACATTTTCCATTCCCCTATGATCAAACTGATTCTAATTCACATGTCATTTCCCTTCTCATGTGTAAGAGAACATTCAGAAGACGATACATCAATTGGCCTGAGGTCCTCTTCCTTTGATTAGTCCTCCCTCTTCTCCTCAGAAATATGGATTCAAATATCAAATTCCCGAAGATTGGTTCATGCTCCTGCGATCAAAATGAATTGATAGTAAGACAATACCTTTTTTCTCACATCGGGTATGACCCACGTGAGCTTAGGAATTGATTGCTTATTGTTTTGGGATTATTGTTGAGCACGTTAAAGAAAGCGGACAAGTAAATAAATTTTTCCATACATATAATTTAAAATAAGAAGAAGTAAGGTGAAAAAAATATATGGTGTTGGCCAAATCTGGGCCCCTAAGGGTCGGCCTCCTGGATGTATCATTCCAACGCAGATACCTTTTTGTTGGAGGCCTACCAGACTTCTTCCATCCCGTTGAGGACCCACTCCTCATTAGCAGCCAGGAAGCGTAGTTTGCTGACCAAAGCTCATGCCCGTGCCTATTCAACTTGATGTTCAGTCATCTGGTGACTCACATACACTAGTTGTTCTTGGGAATTGGCCAGCTGGTCCCTCAACTACTCTATGAGCTAAGAATAGTTTGCAATGAATATTTCTTTTTTTCACCAATTCTTCAAGGCGTCGGACCTCCATCTCGTCCTTCAAAAATTCTCGGGTACTCCCTGACTCCTCCCAACCCTGGGCAATGTCGGAGCACCAGCTTTTCTCAAGAAACTTCTTTTCCTTATAGTCATGAACCTTCTAGTGAAGGAGTTGAGAATCTGTCCCTCCAACACACAAGAAAATCATCTAGGTGCGGAGTAATCCCACCCGCTTCAGCCATTCTGTCTAAGGCAGATTGAGAAAACTCACGATGCACTTCCACCCTTTGCATCACGTCATCCGGCTCTCTTTGGCTGCTTTCGAGTCTAAATCATCAATTTCCTCTGGATCAACAAGCCGATAAACAAGAAAAATAGCCAACAGGCTACCAGCAAGGTCTTCCTTGGATATTCATCCCCAGGGGATAGGCTCTTCAGTGTCTGAGTGACTTTCATCTCTCGCCTCGACCCTGGTGGAACCTTCATTAACTTCCGGCCCTGCCTCGATAGTAGCGATACTGGTGTCCACCACTCTCTACTCACCAATTACTGGGGCTGACATAGTTTGGGAGGCATGTCCTGGATAGGGTTGTACGTTTTACATTAACTAACTCATGGATGGTCTGGGCTCAGCAGCCCAACGAGACTCCAATTTCATGATCATTGTACATCAAGGATCACCCTAGTCAATTGAATTCTCTGACGGTAAGTACCGGTATTGAAATAAGGAACTTACATGGACCCAAGGCACCAGCATCTAGTGTTCTGGCCGCTACAGGAGCTTTCATATTAGGGGGTCCCTCAGCACTCGTCAATTAAATAATGAGCATCAGTTCCCCACCTTGTTCCATTTGCACTTCCCCCCTCCTTCGATTAGAGACTCTTGATAAGCACCAATATGTTCCTGAGTAAGATATGGAGCGTGTATTAAGTATTTCAAAGGATAGAAGATAAAGGAGGAGGATAGATAAGGGTTGAATCATACCTTGAGTAGCTCATTCACATCTATTACATAGCCAGCGATCTTGCCACTCTCCTGGAGGCTCCCATGGTGGGATGCCCCTAGAGACCCTTCACCTTCAGGTTTCTCTTCTCTTTCACCTTCTCCTTATGCCTCATCCTTTTCTGTCTCACAGCCCTCAGGCACATCAATACTATCATCATCTTCCGACGAAAACTTTTTCGGATCATGCTCTTGGATGAGCATCACTTTCACCAAGAAAGATCGATCCATACACTGACCCCGTTGGCATGCGTACATGTCCATGGCCATTAGATACACATGTCGATGATGAAATTTCACACATTCAACAACCCGAACAAGCCCAACATCTGGCAGCTGGATATTTTCTTGCACTATCATCTTCTAGAAGGATTCAGTACTCACCGACTGCCACAGGGTTAGAAAGTCTGACCATAGTGCCAGGAATATTGCATCATGAGAAGGTTGAAGCAGATATCTTATTTTCTTCCCAATAATTTCTCTGGTCACTCTATGGGACCATCCTCCTCTAGGTGACAAGTGTGTGGCCACACCATGTGACGTCCATTCTACAGAGGTCCCGGCCTATGCGGACCCTGTTGTACGACATGCTTCTGGCCATCTCCCTCTAACGGATGTCTACCTGCTCTCTCACTGCTCAGGTTCCACACTAGAGACCTTGAGTGGCCAAACTCGATTCCGAAAAACCCACTCAGGGTTTACTATGGCCCAATGTCTGACATACTCGGTTGAGAGGCTAGCGTCAACTCTAAT
This sequence comes from Viscum album, assembly GCA_963277665.1. Classification (NCBI taxonomy): domain Eukaryota; kingdom Viridiplantae; phylum Streptophyta; class Magnoliopsida; order Santalales; family Viscaceae; genus Viscum; species Viscum album. Next base: position 1,227,992,809 of record OY728159.1, read on the forward strand.
GGGTGGAAAGGTCATTACATCGTAGGATCCATAGGTCATGGACATCATCCATCTTTGGTGAAGAACGCAGGGATGCCTTTCATTTCGGACATCTATGTATACATTTTTCGGCATCCGATGGGGGCACCCAAACTTCCTAGAAAACATGTATGGCACAAATGGCTCACAGAAGATCATCCCATCTATTTGGTCCACAAGCACCCCATCTCTAATGCTCTAGAAGTACTACCATTGCACCAGTGAGCCTTTACCATTGTCTATCATCTATCTAGTTGGGGTAGGGAATGATCTGAAAGTGAAGTTGGCATGATTACCAATTCTGATCCTTACTCCCACCTCACTAAGCGTCAGCGACATGACCCCGACAATGTCCATCAGGGAAGGTTGCAGGCCATTACCTGGAGGAAGGATGACAATTGAGAAGGTATATCAACCGCAATGAGTCGTAACCCAGCCATATAAGATCTAGACTGGGCCACATATTCTCTTAGGTGAGCACCCACAAAAAATTCATCCCAAAATGGCATACATACGAGCCAGATTGGGGACCCCCAGATTGAATCTTTTGTTAGCAGCCATGATGCCAGCCATCACCAGGGTCGCTGTATGGACTCCCATCCTTGCGGCCCTCACCGGTAAGAGCCACCCACTCAGGAATGTGGCATGGAATCTGGCATACCGATCATTTAGGTCCCGAATCTCATTTTATGTTGTAGCTCAATGACTGATATTCCCCCGCCTCTAGGATCCTCCAGTACGATCCACTCTTGCTCCTCTGTGCCACGGTTGGACACCGTCTCCCTCGACCGCACATCTTGAATACTAGATCCATTTCCTGGAATAGGCTAATCCAGTCCTTCTAAGCTATTTCCTTCATGAAATCCATGAACCCCAACATCTCCTTAGCCAGCTCCAACATGTGCCATGTCAGCATGGGGGTTCTTGATCCGTCTACCTAGGTGCTCATTGGTGGAAGGAATTCAACATATTAGTGGCCCTCCAAAGGTATACCCCCAATGCAGTGAATGTACCAAAGACTGATACCAACTTTCCCATGATGAAGATGGAATGTATTCGTATCGGGGGACCACCAAGTGAAAAACTCTGGCCCAAGATCATGCTGGTGGCAGAAGTGAAATTGTGATGTCCACACCACCTCAAATAATCCAATATGTCGTAGCTCAGCCCCAAATTGGTCACATGTATGGTGAACCCAGTACTCCCAGGGCCATTCACTGGTGAAGTTGCCTCCAGATCAAAGGTCCCAATTCTGGAGTTATCCTTTAGCCTCGTTAGTGATGCTCTGACGATATTTTCTTACATTGAGGGTTGGGGAACTCTCCACAATATGGTCACTCCCTAAAATGGTCCTAGTCCTGGGATTCAGGATGTAAATGTCCAGATGTCTAGTTTCCCTGGAAGGATGACCATTGTTTGTGTTGTTTTATCGAGAGAGATTGTCCCCATGGGCCACCCAGGACCTTGATGTATTAACTTCAAAACCTGGAAAAGGGACATCCGGCTAAATACCGAAGTCCCATAGTGGAAGATTATTGGATAGTGAATACTCCTTTTGGGCGGGGTTTAGCATATTGAGAAGGGTATGTTTATTGGATACAATCCTTTGGGTTCCATAAACCTCAGGGTTGGAGCCCATTTCAGCCCTTCGAGTAGGGGCTTCTCCCTCAGCAGCCCGGTTTGCGGCCATCTTCTTCTAACAAGTGCTCAAGCAGCTGGTGCGGAATAAGAGAGCGTGCTGCAAAATATCAGCGATCATCAAGAAATAAAAAGATGTAGCATGAATAAAGATGATTTTTCACGTAAAAGTACGCCTGATATCAGTGTAATTGTGTGCAACCAGAGTGGTTTTTCACACGAAACTAGAAAAATTTTCGCAAATGATAGCTCGAAGATTATCGCGTCAGAAAATTCGTATGGAGCATGGGACCCACGGTGACATTTTATAATAAGAGCCCGGTTTACATGCAGACATGAAAAATGGATTCCGAACCCCCTTGTGTTTTGAATGCCGCTCTAGTTTTTGGCACGCATGGACCCCACCGAGTTCTGCATTTTGGCATTTCCCTCAGAATCTGACCATTGCGACCCCTTGCCGATCCGATTCCAAGGGGGGAATTTGTAGATTACAAAAAGCACTGAAGGACTAAAGAAGATTTCAAAACGACAAAGACAATTCATATTTTGATTTGAGGACCCAGTTCAGGGGGGCCAGAGGAGTCTCATAGAAAAAAATTAGAAGTGCACAAAAACAAAATATGCCCTGCGTGGAAATCTCATGGATTCGCGAGAGTTCTGTAGCGTGGGCACGAAATATTTCTCACCCCACCTCGCAAGGTTGACATTTTGTGCCGCCGACATCAGCATGTAATTATTTCATGCTGGCATGTTTTCCCCGCCCCCAAACGCCTATAAATAGAAGGCAACCACTTCAACATCCGGGATGAAGAATCTGAACCGGCTCTCGTGTGAGAAACTCGCCATTCGGGTGCTCAATGATGGATTTCAGGTACATTTATTTTCACGCAAAGTCACCCCAGGGTCTACCTTCATGCGAGATTCCCTTGGTTTAGATTAAATTATAATCCCTTAAGGGTCCACCCCTCATGTGAAATCTGTTCCACTTGCGTGCAGACCGGCCAATTGTGCGCGATCACCTTCAGTTGTGTGCACCTCAGTCATTGTGCACAACATCTCCCAACTGCGTGCAATTAGTACTACTTGCGTGCAATCTTTTCTAGTTGCACAGAAATCCTTGGCACCATTTATGTGAAATCGCTACAGATTTCATGCCATCCCGGTGTACTTCGCACATGGCTATTTATTTTGCATGCAGGTCTCAAAGGTTGTGCGCAATTCTTTGGGACTTATCACCCTGGTGCTTCCAGACTACCTCTTCACTCGCAATCCCCGTACTCCTTGGGAATACCAATGTGCGAGTGTCTGATTCTTGCCTTATGGATTCCATTCGCAGATGTCTCTCATGCCACAGTCATTCACATGATACACCACATTCTCGTACGACCTTTTAGGCTTGTGCGATGTAACTTCAAAGTCCCTTGGATGGGTTTTCCCGTTGCGTTGCATCGCCTCATGATTTTTTGCATAGACACGCTAATGGATATTGCTTTGATGCCTAGCCATGCTAACGTGGAAACCTCGATGGTTCGCTCCATGACACCCCCTTGCCACGGCATTGCCTGTCCCCTTTTGGAACCAAAGAGTAGATGATACCGTTTATGTAAGTCCCAGGGGTGCGGAGTGAGCCCAGCTCGTCTGAGCTGCATGACGTTAAACAGCCAAACACCATATTTCTCAGTACATGACGTTAAACTATGACCTTGCCTCGTGCCTCACATGCAGGGTCCCCCCACCTTAGACATTCTTCATGCTCACTCGTGTCCATGGGGATGGGATCACCCCCCACATGGGATGATATCATCCTTGTTGAAGTGGTGTTTGTCTGTGGGGAATTAGAAACCATCTCGGTGTAGGCCCCTATATTTTCTTGTCGGAGGCAGCATCCCTGCTCCTCCTTTCATCTTCATTCCCCAGGTCCACCAAAGGGTGTGGTGGGAAACGCTTCCTCTCCTTTATTTGGTACCAAGTCCCTCTCCGGCTGTGATTTGTCACCATTGGGCCTCCATCCTTCAGTAAGTCCCGACTTCTCTGGCTGTTAACCACACATAATCCCATGTTTCTTATTTGGGATATTAATTATGTGTAATCCCTACCCCATTTCCCACAGATGCATCTTTTGTGACATGATCGTATGGTCTCTATTATCTCTTGTTTCTCACACCGAGCATGTCTCACGTAAGCTTAGAGAAAGCACCAACCATGACAAACACCTCGGGTCACCTTAGAGTGTAATCCCCAAACCCCATCTCGAACTACGAGTAATTTGATCCATGTGAAGGCATGGTACGTAGGAAGACTCCACAATGTTCAATCCCACCACCCGGTCATTCCTACCACCTTTACGTCGGTTCACCAACACATTGGGCTGCCTCATAGTGTATGCCCCAAACACCATCCCGAACGATGAGGAATATGATCCATGTCGAGACATGGTATGTAGGAAGCCTTCATGAGGTTAATTCCCACAACCTGGTCGTTTTGACCTTTTTCACATCGGTTCACCAACACCTTGGGCCACCTCAGAGTCTAAGCCCCAAACACCATCTTGATCTATGAGGGCTTTGATCCATGTCAAGGCATGGTATGTAGGAAACCTCCACGGTGTTCAAGCCCACCACCCAGTCGTTCTGACCACCTTCATGTGGGTTCACCAACACCTTTGGCCACCTCAAAGTGTATTCCCTAAAAACCATACCGAACTATGAGGACTTTGATCCATGTAAAGGCATGGTACGTAGGAATCCTCCACGAGGTTCAATCCCACCACACGGTCATTCCGAAAACCTTCACGTCGGTTCACCAACACCTTGGGCAGCCATAGAGTGTAAGCCCAAAACACCATCCATAACTATGAGGACATTGATCTATTCTAGGAGTGGTAAGTAGGAATCCTCTCTGAGGTTCAATCCCAACAACCATTGGACCTGACCGTCTCCATGTTGGTGTTCCAAACCCCATCCCTAACTCCAAGGACTTTGATCCATGTCAAGGCATGGTACTTAGGAAGCCTCAATGAGGTTCAAGCCCAACACCTGGCCGTTCTGACCATCCTCACATCAGTTCGGAAACACCTTGGGCTGCCTTAGAGTGTAATCCCAAAACACCATCCGGATCTATGAGGAAATTTCTTCCAGTCATGGAATTGTATGCAGGAGGCCTCCACGAGGTTCAAGCCCACCTCCCGGTCGTTCCGGCAACCTCCACGTCAGGTTCACCCCCATCCCGCATGACGTTTAACCATATCCCCCATCATGAACTATGCAGACTTTGATTCCCTGCCATAGAGATACATAGGAATCCTCCATGAAGTTTGATCCCATCACTCTTGTCTCATCATGTTCTCTCCTTTGAGCCTATGTGTCTCGGGGAGCTCATTCCCCAACCCAGAGGTTCAACTTCTTCTTGGGTCCCATCCATGCATCCATTATCACGGGTCACCTCCTCTGGTGTCCCATCATCTCACCGAACTACGCAGACATTGATTCCTTACCATGGGGATACGTAGGAAGCCTCTTCCAGGCTCACGCCCAACTTCAATATCACCCTTGAGATGTTCATTTTTCATCCCCCATAACTTCATACAACATCTTGATCCTCACCTGGGCTACCACCTGATCCACTCTAATCAGTGATCTGATCAGTATGATCCGTCTCTACGGGATGTTAAATTGTGGCATAGCCTGTGTTAAACATGGGAATCTGAGGAAAACCTCAGATACATTCCCATGTAATATGATTCCTCACATTTGATATAGGAGGACTCGGGCTTCCACTCCATAGATAAGACCTATAATAAGGGACAAAAGATAGAAATGTCAATCCCCCAGCACCCAGACATGCCAGTGATGCACAACATGACTACTCACTTAACTAATGTCTGCATCCCTAACCAGACCCCTTGGAATGTACTGACAGAAGCAGTGTAATTAACTGGTGTCCATGAAGATATGGTGTCGGGAAGAGTTTCACGAACAATGTTTTAAGACTACGAGGGTGACCCGGACTAGGTGACGAGCTTAGTGGAGGAATCCATAGAAGGAAGAACTGACATGCCATCATCCCATTTCGATCAAAGAGTAGATATCCCTGAATAAGGAACGGATGACACCAACCTATGGAAAGAAGGAATGCGGGGAAACAGTTGTGTGTCCTCTACATGGCAGATGCATGCACCCCAGTGAAAGTGTCAAAAATAACCTCAATAACCATGTAATGGATTTTCTTTTTTTATAAAATGGAAGGGGTTATAATGATTTTAGGGATACTAATAATGGTGAAGTCAATGATTTTTTGACACACAACTTTAATCACTTGTTTATCCAACTTTCACGAGGGTTACATGTCATGTAACTAGGTCTCATGAAAAGTAATGGGTTTTAGTGAATACATTTAATGGTTCACACTATTAATGTTACATGGTGTGGCGAGTCATTACATGTTGTTAGTTAATTACAGATCAAATTTTAATTTAAGGAGATTCTTTTTTTCAGTTATATAAATTAGGATTTTCATGATGTGAAATGGGGTTATATACCATGTAATACTCTGACTATGATTTTTAAATAGACATCACAACTGATGTATCACTATTGGTTCTTTTCTAGAATCATTTCCCTCTACCTGATGACCTCCCCAAGAGATCATAATGATTTAAAACACTTATAAGTCTATTATTTCAATGTTAGATCATCACTATGTTTGTGGTGTGAATTTCCACAAATGTTTTTCCCATTTTTCTTCATCGATTTCTTTTTTATCCTCTTTGGGGTTTAATATATAATCCTAAAGTTGGTGGATCTACAGAATGGGTTACTAGATATCATTTCTAGGTCGAGATTCATGGAATTATGTTCCTCGTTTTCGTTGAATGATTTTGTAGCAATTTTTGAGTTTTTTCCAGAAGGTATGTGATTGTGTTTTGATTATACATATTGATTAACATTAAATTTCATGATTTATTTATAGAATTTATTTAAATTCAGTTTATTCAATAAAACCAAATACCACAAAATTGGGGATTTGAAATGGTTTTGTCATGAAAATTAGGAAAACCACAATTCTATTGAATTAGGGTGTTTGTGGAAGTAAGTTTATTTAAATTGTATAATTTAAATTATAGATTTGATAAAAATTATTTCAAAAAAATTATTGAATTTAATTGTAGAATGTAATTTTATAATTTATGTAATTGGTTTCAGTTGATATGATATCATGAAAATGGTTTAAAATGATTTTTATACATGCCTAGAGGTTTTATCTTTTTTAAAAAGGAATGTTTTTATTGAAACCCAGTTTTGTTTTGAATGAAAATTTGGAATTTGAAATGGGGTAATGTAATTTTATTTTATTTTAAGAAGTCTTAACATAAATTTCCAATCATTTATTATGTTAGAGAATATACAATCCTTAGAGAGTTTGTGTGTTATTTGGACACATTCTATGATTATAAAACATTCCAAAACATGAATATTGAAGTTCACATCCCTCAAGCGATGGTGATGAGTCCTCTCTCAGTAGTTTCAGGAGGAAATGTGTATACACATATTTCTATAGTCACTTACTAAGTGTGGGGTCCTATACCCTGGAACATATGTACCTATTTTGATGATTACCTAGTTTCTCACTGGTTTTATATTTGAGATGTAAATGTATGACAATGTTTTCATACTACATATATGTCTTCTAGATTTTTATACACTATTTTTCATAAAATATTTTATTTAATATATTCTTTTCTAAATATTTTTTCACATCTAAATCCATTTAATAATGTATTACCCATTATTTCAATTGTATATCATGGTGTCTTTAAATATACATCCAAAAGATAAACCTAAATATTTTCCAATTGAAATCATTAAATTAGTTATTATATGATTGTATGTGTTATCAAATCTGTAGTGAGACACTATGAGGCTTTTAACTCAGAACATAATTATTCCTTTTGGAGTTTTTAGAATATCTCTTTTAGGTTTGATCATGGGGAAACGATCTCTTGTAGGTGGACCCAACTTTTAAACGTTGGACATTGTGTGTTGTGACCACAGAGAGTAGGGATATTATTTCTTATTTTGGTACTTCAGTTGAAGAAATTTGAGTGTTAATTTCTATTCAAATTCCAGTACATTTCTCCTAGTGGAGTATTTTTTGTCAAGCATGTTTCCTTTTTCTATAACATCCACATTGTTGGTGACCAAAATCTTTCTGAAATTCTTTATGTATGTGGTCAGGTTATAGAATTATATCCATTGGGATTTGGAACAGCCACCTCAATATGTCATGTTCGGATCAGTTATTGGGTTAGCAGGGTACCTATGTTGGTTCATGAAAAAGTGGTTTCCTTGGAATTTTGAGATTTTTTCTTAAAGTCAGTATGTAGTTGAGTAATATTTTCAGGACATAGGCTAGAGTTGTGAATGATTTCCTAGAAATACATCACATAAATGAACCATAAGGCATTAGGGGAGTTTACAGAAAGGCATCTTGTGGATTATATCGATTTTCCCTAATTTTTATTTCGATAGAGTGAAATCTATGTCTTTTTGTTCTATTGATTGGGATCTAGTTTCTATTGTTTCTCAATTTGAGAATTTTTTTTTATTTCATATTAATTATATGTTGATGTACTATACCTTCTTGATTCCTCTAAGATGTGTGAATTGGATCAAGGAATAGGCTACTACTGGACCTCAATTAATTAATTCTATAGTGGACCTGAATCTAGTTGAGATGATAGTGGGAAATATCCATGATCGGGTACATACACGACATCCAATTCCAATTAAAGATCAATCTATGGAATGTAAGAGTGACATTATCAATGTGCATTCTCAATATTTTCATCTTCGTAAGCCACTAACTTTCAAAGGCATCATTGATCCTAAACATGCTGAGTAATTGTTAAGAGATATAGAAAATATTTTTGAGTTCATGGTGATACTCGATGTGATCTAGGTGAAGTGGTCCCCATTTTTTCTTAAGAGACCAAGTATGAAATGGTGGGACATGATGGTGATTTAAATGAAACAATAATAATTAGTGTGGAAATAGTTCAATGTTGTTTTACATGATAAGTTCTATCCAAAGGAATTTGTGTTGGGTAAAGATGTGTAGTTTCTTATGAATGAGCCAGATGATAGATCCACGAATAAGTATTAAAATAACATGATGACCTGGTGTAGTTTTTACCTAATATTATATCAAATGAATGAATAATAGCTTGACAGTTGAATTTGAGAATTTGGCTAAATGTTTGTCCTTAAGTTTTCCTTCCAAGGAATCACAATTATAATAATTTGATGGATCGGGCTATGATGCTTTAGATGGGCCAAACATGAATGTTACTGTTGAATGTAAATTCTTTTTATCCTAGTGTAACTGTCAGTTACTTCTAGGGAAATGAGAAGTGAGAAGATTCTCACAACAGTTCCCAAGAAAGGGGTTATTCCATGAATCCTATTGTTTCAGTAGTAATTCCATTTATTTTCTATTAATGTGGAAAAAGAAGAATTTTTATGCGTTTTTTCATTGAGTAACCCACAAACCTTGGATCCTGTGAATGATTAGGGATATTGTAGATATTTTTTTCATATTATTTGTACTCTTCATAGTGGAACGCATTCATCATCTTGTACTAAAATAGTGGGTCCATTAGATGCATCATGTATAAAAGAGTTTTATCCATAAGAATAGAAAAATTTGATATATCATGCAATAGAAGCATCTCCATAGGAACTGGATATTGGTCTAATGACTGTAATAGGTACCCTAAAAATATCATCAATATTAGTGACTACTCTTTTTGATACTGGTTCATCTCATTCATTTATTTCAACATATATTGATAATCTAAGAAATCACCATATGGAGATTTTAACTTGTGAAATTGATATTATTAATCCCCTATGTACGAAGATAGGGCGGGGTCTCCGTAGTCTTTCCTGGGTGTTCTCTGTATATGTTAACAAGCTATCTTAGAGTTTTCTATCTCTCAAAATGAAACATATCAATAGTATTATTGGAATGGATTGGCTCATTGAAAATAGTTCCTTAAATGATTATTATATTGAACGGTTCTACCTTACTAAACACAATAGTGTTGACCCCTTATTTAAAGGAGAATGGTTCCCAGGTTTGAACATAATTAGACCTCTATATCAACAGTCTGAGAATTTAATATGAGGTGTTACCATTGATCTACATAGAAAATTTTTGAGTTGTGATCTCTATCAAATTTTTTTCAAGTTTTTACAACATGGTTCCTTCATATTTATCATGTTTTTTATTAGTATGGGAGGTCATGTTTTCAATCTAAATAATTTATGATACATAATGTGTTTATATTCCGTCTTACTATATGTCTCTAGAAGAACTAAATGACATGACGTTCTAGTTGGATTTCCTTCTTGAGAAATGACTTTTATACTTGAGTGTCTCGCCATGGAGAGCGTTGGTCCTCTTCTCTTAGAAAGAATATTGTTCTATTTTCTTATGAGGATATTACTAACTTCTCAATCATGTAACAATAAGGAATATATATATATATTTTCATTTATTGATGATATATTTGTTCAATTGAATGGGGATAATTTGTTATCAGAGATCTAACTTTGATCCTTTTACCATAAATTGAGGACAAAATAATCTGACCTTCAGAAAACTATATTTCATATTTGGAACAACCACTATGATTACCTTGTTATTTCCATTTGAATAAAAATTATCATATAATATTCATGGATTTGATTAACATGATTTTCCAAGAGTATTTGGATACCTTTTGGCAGTTTTTGGGGATGACGTACTCATTTACTCCGTGTCCAAGGAGGATCATGTATATCATCTAAGAATAGTTCTGAGTCTGCTGATAAATCACTCCCATTATAAAAATCATTCAAATGTGGTTTCTAGATTTATAAAGTGATATTTCTGGGACACATGGTGTCGACACAAGTAATATCAGTTGATTCTTATAATGTGAATATTAATATGTCTTGGTAGCATCCACATAATGTCTTCAAGATTTAGATCTTATTAGTCTTTGGTATATATTATCCTCAGTTTTTCAAGAACATATCAAAGATGGATTATTTGATATACACTATAACTTAGAAAAGAGAGATTTTTCTTTTATGTGATTGATTTTATAATTCTATTATTGACCTTAAACTCTTTCTGAATACCTTACGATTTTGACTCTTCTATAGGTCATGTTGGGATATGAAATCTTCTTTGATACATCGGGCTCAGGCTTGGGATGTGTTCTTATTCAAGGTAATCATGTTGTACGCTATGGATCTAGTTCTCTTAGTCCTCATGTCAAAAATTATCCTACCCAAGACCTTGAATATGTAATTGTGGATCATGCATTTAAGTGTGAGAAGCATTACCCTTATGATTGATTGGTTAATATATAATCAGACCATAAATGCTTAAGTAAAATATCATCTAAAATTTATTTTAAACTCCACCAGTAGAGTTGAGTGCAGTTCTTAAAATATTTCTACATTGACCTCACCTATATCTTGAGGTCTTGGATTTTTATTTCAAATTCATTGTGTAGGAAAATTCCAAAACAAGCATTTGATGAATCTTTATAATAGTTTAACATGATGTATCTCTTTGAACATTTTGATATTGGTGTTAAGTAATCAGGGGTAGAGGATTCTTTAGCTAGTAATCAATTAACATCCTATCTTCATGAGATTATTTTTTGGATAAAAACATGATGATTAATTCCATAGCCTTATAGAATCTCTCTATGATAGGGAGAAGGTTTCCCAAAGATCATTCTTCAAAGTGGGTATTTTATGTTATCAAATTCACTTCATTGTTCCATTATTGGCATGGAAGGTTGTGATGTGGAAATGTCACAATTCCAAGTGGGCAATTCACCCAAGAACCACTATGATATTAAAGTACCTGAGGCTGCATTTCTACTCCCTAGGTATATGATGAGGCATTTATATATTTTTTCTCATTGTTATATATGGAAAAAGGTGAATGTTGAGAACCATAAACCTTCTAGTTTGCTTCAACCACTTCTAGTTCCTAATTGGATGTTGTATGTGATCTCTCTGGACATTGTGGTTGGGTTTTCTGGTACCCAAGAAAGGAAGAATGTTAAATGGGTTTTAATTTACTGGCTAACCTAGTTGGATCACATCAAACCCATTCGTCATGCAATTATAGTTTAGGTGGTGGGAAATCTCTACATGAATTATATTGTAAATTTACAAGGAGTTCCATATGCAGTATTCTCTGATAGGGATCATCATATCAAAAATATCTTTTGGAGAAGTCCTCATGAGTCAATGGGATATTAGGCACATTTGAGCATGGACGACCATTCACAGTCGAATGGCTAGATATAATGAGCTATTCATATTGTTAATGATATGTTTCATGCTTCTGTTCTCAGTTTTCATGGAGCATGGGATGATGATTTCGGGATAGAAGACTTTTCTTATAACAAAATTTATCAGTCTATGATTAGAATGGACTATTTTTAGGAATTGTTTGGTTGGCCTTGTAAATATCAATTGAGTTGGTAAGAGATTGGTGAAATTTCATTGGTTGGGCCACTGCTTCTATAAGAGATGAAAAAATAAGATTCAGTTGATTCATCAATGAATGTTGATGACCCAGAGCTCATATATATATAAGAAGAATCATCACTATAGACCATTGGATTTACCCATTGGTGAATGTGTATTCCTTAATTTCACACCCCTTTTTTCATCAATGGCTAGGGAGGAATAGATATATTTCTCTTTGTTTTGTGGTACCATTCGTGGTTATTCATCTTTTGGGGAATATTGAAAACCATTTAAAACATACACTACAACTAATGAAAATAAATAATGTATTAAATGTTTCATTGTTTAGGATGTATCTATATAATCCATATAATTTTTTGAAATGGAGGGATATTGATAATAAACCTGATATACCTTTGAAATAGAGGCTAGTCAAGAGAGTCGATTATGAGACAATTGTACTTCATGCGGGGATGATTCCTTTCAATCATGTACATCAGAATCTTGGTTCAGATACTCATTAGTAGTGTGAAATCTATAAACTCAGTAGATAATAGTGGCCTCCTATTTTTGGCATGGATGATTCATCATAGGATTTCTGGGGACATACTGTTTTAATTATGTGGAGGTTGTAACATCTCATTATTGATCTAACAGGTAAATTAGTAACCATGTCTTGGTTTTTCCATTTTGTTTACTAGTTAGTGTTGGTAACGAGTTATAAGGATAACAATAATGGGGAATTCCAAATTTTTATTGACACTCATCTTTAACTTGTCGTTTTTTATGCTACAGGATGGTCAAAACCATGTAACTAGGTTAGGTGACATGTAATGGTTCCAAAGTATAAACCGTGAAAGATTTACACTTGGGAGCATGTGTCTCACATCCCAAGGTACATACCCAATCATAAAAATGTCAACAAAGACAATTGATTTGAGCTTGATCATACTAAATTCTATGTGAAAATATTTTGGATGATTTTTTCATGATCCAGAAAGAAAAAATAGTGAATAAAAAACCCATATTCCAGGTTCGATCGCATAATGGAAGGATCTAGTAGGAAACTAGAGAGAATGAGTAGGATTATTGGGCTCAATAGAATATATTTTTTAGAACCATTGAAGTTTCTTATCAATTATAGTATTTAATTATAAGGGGTTACATGTAACATCATCATTAAATTTAATGAATGAAATTTTATCCTTTTATAAAAGTCTACATTTCTCTTATAGCCTATCATAATTAAGGTTGTTTAGTATGTTGGTTTCTCATAAAATGTTTCTGAAAAATTAAAGATTATGTAATTAATGGAGACCATGAAATGTAGTGGACTTAATGATAACATGATCTTGTCAATGGATCCCACAATATAAATTAATGGGTTATAGTTGGTCAACAAAAAACTAAAAACCCCACTAGGCAACAAGTGGTGTTGGAAGAACCCATGTTTTTTCACATCACACCAACTAGTTAATGTCCAAGAACTAGACTATTGGTAGTGAAATTTCCCTTACAGTTGTCTACATAGACAACCACTGTGTCACACTTGAATTTTTGTACATCCTGGCCCATTTGAATAAAATACACTGCATCAATTTCAATTACACACGATTTCTCAAATATATATGTATAAAATTACAGCACTCATAGAACTATATAAAATTACATACCATTCCATTATCTCATCCCCTCTCAAATTCATCTCCCCAGGGATCTTCATTATTTGATAAATCTACAGATGCCAAAATATTCAATTTACTCTAGATATACAGAAAATGATTCTTACAATTTCAGAGATGTGTATGTATTTATGATTCATATATTGGTTTAATAATGATTTTATGATAAATCAAAAATTTATTTATAGATTCATTGTATATCTTGATACTTGATGATGATGCGTTTTTAGATCATGTCCTACTATAATTTCTGAGTGTCAAAATGGAATGTCGTCGTTGTTATTTTTCTTGTTCCACATCTTGATGAATGATTTATTATATAAAAATTATACATTGGAAAAATATTGTTTATCCCAAAATATATAAAATGATATTAATAGTCCATTAGTGTATTGGTGTTGGATTTGTCATATCAATGAAATATCATTGGTTGTATAGAGATATCTCATGAATGGTGGATCAATATTATTTCACTAAAACCAATGTTTTCTTCAAACAATTGTTAAGGATTTCCAAAAAACAATATAATCAGAAAAAGATCTATTGAATTGGAATAATCTTCTTCAAAATATCTAGAATATATTTTTAATGGTTTTTTCCTACATTATTTGATTCTAGAACCCCCCTTCATTAGTTGAATTTCATTTTCTCTCATTTCTAACAGTCCTTCTTATTTATATAAAACCTTATATATTAATCCTTTACATTCCAACCAGACATATGTGGTTGTGTAACATTATTCAATCCTAAATCATTTGACTAAAATTAACGTGAAACATTATTTTATTTAAGATAAAAGGTTCCATATATTTTGAGGCCATTATATATATAGTCCCCTTGATATGATTCTTGTGGCATCATTTTTGGTTCGTCCATGCATGATAGTGATAAAATATGGGTGTGTCAATATTGTGTGACTAAATTTTGATTCATGATTTATTGACTATTCTTATGTATATTTTTATTATGTATATGTTTCTAAAATTTTAAATATATTTACATAGATTTCACATAATTAAATTCATCATGTTTTCTTTATATTCCTTCTATGATTTACGTATCACTGTTTATTTAAAGAAAATGGTTTTGTATTTGGGAGATGGGAACATTAATGCTATTATTACAACTAAAATGGTGATTGTACACAACATGAAACAATGGTGGAATTCAACTAATGCTTAGTTAGTTATGTTTTTATTCAATGACTTGTTGAAGCTGAATTAAATGGTATATCGATGTTATATTTATTCAAAAAAACTCTCAATACCTTATAGATGTTGAGTGACATGTTGAATAAATGAATTATTGATTTTGGGTGATGTAATCATCATAATTTCACTGATACCATGATTACTCATAAAATCCACTATGAATATCCCTTTGGAATATTGCTAAAGTATGTACGAGTTGGCTTCATAGTGGCTTCAACAACACACAATCATTCGACCTGTTATTATTGATTGCATGAACAATTATTATTATCTTGAAATACACCAATTATAGTAGTGTGTATTTTCTATAGATGCATTGGTGTTTTCCTATTATTTTTATTAATAACGCCATGCATGGGGAATAATGATTCACATATGGTCAACATGCATAAGGATATAGGAAAGGGAAAGGGGGTTGTGGATGTTTGATGAGAAGTGGAATATGGATCATGTATCTCTATAGGGATTTTCACCAAATAATGCAAAAAATTCTTTTATTTATATGAAACTTGAATACTCTAGTTTGGTGTGAAACATTAGGATCATTTCTTAATTACATATATCACATGTCTGAAATTATTATGATTATCCTCCACCGTGTTTTATTTGATTTTATATATTTTATTTATATATTTTATGTATGACTATTATCTGGGGGTATAGTGTCCAAATTGACGAAGTTAGGACCATCATTCTTAGTTTGAAGCCTCTTGTGTAATGTGAGTTTCTAAAGAGGCCTTTGGTCTCCCATGTTCACATCCCAAGGTTTTAGTCAGGGTATTATGATGGTGTTAACTAGAGAATAGATACTACTATGAAGATGTAGAAATTATCAAGTTAGGTGATTTCATAAAAACAATATATTAGAGATAATAAAATATGATATAATATTATATTGGTTGTTGTAAGGATTAAGAGACAATTTATTTGAATGTGATATCCCATTAAACCTTACTGATTTTTCTGTAACTTGTATGTATGCTTCTGAGATTATTTTATATAAATCATGATC
The DNA here is from genome assembly GCA_963277665.1 of Viscum album. NCBI lineage: Eukaryota > Viridiplantae > Streptophyta > Magnoliopsida > Santalales > Viscaceae > Viscum > Viscum album. The sequence continues at coordinate 1,228,008,911 of OY728159.1, forward strand.
AATAGTAAAAATGTATCAATTTTATGTTTACATGGATCATGGTTATTTACACATTAATTATCACTCCATTAAATCATGCCTTATTCTGAACATCATTATACAATACATGATTTATAATCGATGTTTTAATGTGTATAGTGTAATTATCCAATGTTTATAAACAAAAGTTATGTTGTCTTACCAACATGTCGTTTGATGATTATTTATTATCTTAGTTTATTAAAACCTAATTTTACAAATATTTAGTGTTTGATCATAAAAGTATAATAATTTTATTTTTCCTTGATAGGAATAAAAGTATTATATATTATATTTTTATAATGGTAGGTTATGTTGAGAATTTTTTGGGGAATATTGGGAAAATATTATAAAATTATATTTTAATCCAATAATGAAATACTTATTCATTGTATGATAAAATGTTTTTATCAAATACAGGTATAGCCTAATTCTCTATAAATCTACACGTAATGGTACATGGGAATTTATGTTATTCTATATTGATTATTTAAATCATAATTAGGGATTGTATTGTTTATGTCACATTAGATTGTATCAAAAGTGGTATGTTAAGATTATATTTTAGAACCTGATCCAAGTGTATGGTTGTAGAAAATTACAGTAGTTATTAGAAAATTGTATAATCAACAATTGAGGATATAATGCAATATTATATGCATACGTTAAGTGTTTTATTTTCGAATATTAGTTATATAGTCTATGGATGATCATAATTTTAAATCTATATATACACATTTATTGTTTTATATTAGGGTATTTTAGTTGATTATTGATTTTATGTTAGACTTTTTTTGTGTTATAGTACATGATTGAGGTATATATAACAATTTTTATTATTGTATGATTTATATTTATGGCTATTACTGAAGAATGTTTTTATATTTTAGGGGATACATGGTGATTGATATGGATAACCTTTAGGGTTATGTTTTTCAATATTATCGTGGTATTTTGGGATAAAGGAATATCATATTTATTTAGAACATTATAAAATTATGTTTAATGTAATCATATTATCTTGTGTGGTATTTTATGTCACTGTGGATGACACAGAATGCAGAATGAATATTTAAATAAAATTCTTATTCATATATATATTTTTATTTTACTACATATTTATCAAAATTATTTTATTAAATGATTATTATAATTTGGTGTATATATGATTGGGGTATATATTGTTTTTGTACATTAAATTATTTATACGTCATTATAATTAGAGACAAATTTTGTGTTTATTTTTTAATAATTTATAATCAAATTATTCAAATTTTATTTATTTGATATTTTTCATATATCTTTTTTAAATATTATAGTACTAGTTTTATGTTAAATTGTCTACATTGAAATGTGGTGGTTAGTATTTTTATTTTCTAGATAAATATAATATTTCATTGCAATATCATGACATGGTTTCTATATAATGAAAATTATAAATACTATTGAACTAAATTTTTGTTTTACTAAATAGATAGAAATAATTGGATTAAGTTTCATAAAACCACCCTTATCAAAGAAAACCCTTCTTTTGGTTGATTATTTGATCTATCAATAGTTCACTATCATGCTTGAGGCATCATATATTTGTTTTGGATATTAATTGATAAGAATATAAAATTACATATCGGTAGAATGTAATTTAAATACACAAACAAATGAAAAAATTTCTCTTATATATTGTAAAATGATTAATTAAGTATGTTTTCAAATACACACATTATTATATGTAGATGAATTCATCAATATTATAAAATATTATGTCAATTTCTTGAAATGCTATATATAACTCAAAAAAAAATATTTAGGTATGTCTTTTAATTTTAATCACATGTACGAATAATTTAATAGAAACTATTGCATTTTAATGATTAAAATGTTTTTATTCCACTCCAAATTTATTATCTTTAAATTTATTTCCTTGTAGGTTTCATTACTAGTAACTAAATTTAAAATAACAGTTTTATGTGTCATATTTTTTCCTTTAAAATTAATTTTCATATTTGTTAATTTTTTTCTAAACATATTAAATACCATTATCATTGGATTCGGGATAAAATTGTGTGAACATAATTTTTCAAGTGGGAGAAAACGAATACACAAGTGTTATTAAAATATGTCTCCTTTATATTTTATTTATATTTCTGATTATGAATTGATATATATAATTTAAATACATAGATTTATATTTATATCATGAGTCAATGGATATTATATTATTAATTATATGTACTTTTTTCATTTATGATTATTATATTTACATAATTAGATAAGGGATGTTTCATTTAAATGTTGAGTAAATTACCTTTACATGATTTCTTATTTTGAAGTATTAAATTAATTATTTAAATATGAAATAAATTATTAATACATATTCTTATTGATTGCTAAAAATTAATTAAAATAAATATTTTATATAGATTTAAAGTAGAAATATTGATTTTCAAGTGAAAAAAAGGATTTAACATTAACGAACTTATGTTACATTAATTTTTTTTGTTTTATCTAAAATTTAATTTCCCCATATATTGAATTTAAATTTTATTAAATGAAATTCATTTTTATATTAAAAATATAAAATTTATTATAGGATGATTTGTTGGAATATTAACCAAAGGGTTGATTTTTTGTTCCATTTTAAAAATTTAGGATTTTACAAATAATATTACTTGTTTGACATAATCAGGATATAAGAATGAAATAATAATTATAAATGACATATATCAAAAAAATATTTTGTTAAATTGAAAAATAATTCATTTTTAGATAATATATTGATTTTGGAATCATATGATTCATATTTTTCAATATGATATATATCTATGAAAACTATTTTTGTGATATTTACCTTTAATTATATATTATAAAGGTGCTATTCAGTTTTAATTTCTTTCGAATTTCAAATAAATATACAATTCTTCATTAATTTAATGACTGTATTTGGAAATAATATTAAAAATTAATTTTATTTAATTCCTTTAGTTCATAAAATTTATTTTTTGGGATAGTTTTTCTATAATAATAAGTATATTGCTGTTAAAATATTATTTTAACACCTATAAAAGTGGAATATATAAAAATGGTTATAATTTATTGATTCCAAATTCTTTATTTTTATAATTAGTTCAGATTAATTTTTTCATAGAAATATGTCATAATAAAAAAACTTAATCCCTTCTTTATTAGTAGAAATTGTTAAATTGGAGGATAACATAATAGATTAGTCCAAAAATATAAAAAATCTATTAATGATTGGTTGACTGAAATATTAACCCAAAATATATATTGATTAAAAATATACTCATTCAGTTTGATATTTATTATATATTATGAAAACATGGAATTAAAAAAATTCACTTCAACAAATTATAAAAAAATTTCACCACCACCTAACATTGAAGAAATATGCACAACCAGAAAATGGAAAAGATATCTCCCAAAACTCTTTCCCACTTCCATGAGGTTATTTTCTCCCCATAAGATTAATCTAATATTTCATATGGTATGACATAATGGACATAATCCATGGATGAGGTAATTTTATAGACTGAGAACTGTTATGTTTCTTTCTTCTCTCAAATTATTCATGTCAATTTTAAACATAATAATATATATAAAAAATTTAAATAATTATAATGTCCCGTTTCTAGATGCCACCCAAAGGTTCCTCGTACCCGGTTGGTCACATGGCCTCAAATGAATTTCCTTGAATGCCAGAGGCTGCCGAATAATAGCTAGGGCCTTGGTTGTGATAGTGGGGAAACAATGCCCTCATTGGAAGAGTAACGTAGTGGAAGTAAAACAGATACCTATAGCGGAATCAGTAAAACACATAAAAGATAAACACCAGATATAATAAACAACTGGAGCACACACACACACACACACACATATATGATGAATGAATCATATGTCTAGGAAAGCTTCCAAACAAGACCCAATGCTGGAATACAATACTAAACCAAAGTACAATGGAAAATAGATAAAATAATCCATAGAATCGCAAGCCCCAGCTTCATCCCATACTCCCCAGATCCGCTGCAATCAAGTACCTGAAGTAGAAGTGAGACTTACCTTATCTATACCTACATCAATATAATCTATTTGGGCCCCAAAAGCATGACTCAACTAGTTTTTGAGACTAAATCCCAATAGGAAACCACCCAAATAACTCTGCCTAACATTTTGTTAATATATATGGAATGCTAGAATCAAAATGAAGCAGTAAACAAGAAAGTACTCCAAAGTAAAAAATCCTATTTTTTCAAATGCATTCAATTATCAGATATCAACTAAGAATCTAATCATAAGTTGGGAACCCTCTAGGAAGTACTCATAGCCTAACCCCTCTGGTCATATCAAAACAATCACGTGCATCCTTCTGGGAAGTACACATAGTATAACCCCTCTGATTCAGCATTTCCACAGATACTATGAGGAAGTAGTCACCATTAATTCCCTCTATAGTCTCATATTAGTAACTAAAAGGTGCTCTAGGGAAGCACTCAACATCCAATTCCCCATGTGGCCCAAATGGAGGAACTGCAGACACTCTGAGGAAGCACTTACATTTATTCCCCCTATGGTCTCTCATTGTTACATTAAACATTAACTCTAGAGAAGTCCTCAAAATCTATTCTCACAATGGTCTACTACACCAGGTTCTCATGGACCTGTGTATTTCAATCGAGCAAAACGATATATAACATCCAAATTATACCTCAAAAACTACTTAGATAAACAGTCTGCAGCATAACAACATGTAAGATAAAATAATATTACTCCATCCTATCCGCATTAGGAATGGAAATCATGTAGCTTAGTAGGCTAAGCAAGGCCAAATGTTCATAAAAAAACCAACACGAGAAAGGTATTTATAGAATATAATTAACATTATTCACATTCAAATAAGCTCTACTCAAGCATATAAATCATAGTAGGAAATAACAGGGTTAAAATAGTAAACACCCAAAACCCCGATCAAGGGTATTGAGAACTTTTGCACATATAACTCACATACTATCTATAAAAAGGCACAAACCCCCTACCTCAGTGTTGTATGATTGATATAATTTGGTTTCGGCCCTTGGATTGACCTAGAATGTGGTAGATCTACGAAAAAGTCTAAAATGTTTAACAGTAGATAACTCAAAAGTGAGAACAAATTAGGAAATGAGGCTCAAGAAGAATAGAGAACTCATTGATATGATTCCAACGCAACTGACAAAGTTAGATTCAGAGAACGGATGCTCGATCGGGGTCCTGGGCAAAGATTGGCGCCATACGGATGCTCTCGGTCAAAAAAGGAAAAGAGGAAGACACTTCTTCCAATTAGACGTGACCTCGATCAATTTAAAAAAAAGAAAGTTCATAGTGTGTACTTTATACGTACACAACATGTAATTTCCATTACCGTCCCCAAAATAAGGTGGTCTCCAGGTCACCACACATGGTTGTGTGCTCAGTCGTTACATGGCTAGCACACGACTACATGTGGTAAATGAGTACAAAACCTGTACATCTAAGTACACATTGTGAACTATATAAATTTATAGAAACTCCTATTTTTCTTGAAAACACAAGAGTAGAGAAAAGGATTTCTGAATAGAAGATCTGAGTTCTTACAAACTCCCCCCTTAAATAATTTCATCCATGAATCTCCCAAGCAAGGTGGAACAAAAGAAGAATCCTAGAAAATCTCTAGCCACTATGATCATACATCATCTTCCCACTCATAGGTATCGTTAGGTACTCATTTGTGCTGTCATAGCACTCATATCAGAGAAACAGAATGACCATAGAGAAAATTATTACATCGATCAACAATATGGATATGATACACCCCAAATGAGGAATCCACCATTAACTCGACTTCCTCGGGTTGAAAAACATGAGACAAGTCTAAGAAGTAATGTTGAAGATGAGAATCATAGGAGATGTAGTGCTTAGACTGGTACCTCTGAGGTAACTGCAACCAATAGGCAACTGGCCCAACTCTCCCCAACACCTAAAAAGTCTAAATGTACCTCATTGAATGTTTACCCTATCTCCTAATCCTCATGTGTCCCAACCTCAGTGTGACACATTGGAAACCTTGATCCCCAACCTCGAACTTCAGAGGTCATCTCCGTCAATAATAATAAGACTTATGATGAGGCTTTGTAGTATCCATCATATACAGAATAAACTATACTAACTCTGTGGTCTTCTGATCAAGATGAGGTCCCAACATATCTATATTTCCCACCTCCAGCTATGATAAGGGTGATCGGAATGGCCTACAATAAAAATCCTAATATGGTGCCATATGAATAGTTTCTTGAAAACTATTATTGATGGAAAACTCCACAAGAGGTATGTGCTTCTCCCATGACCATCCATAATCTAAGATGCATGATCGAAGCATTTTGACAAAAACCTAAATCAGATGCTCGGACTGGCCATCTATCTGGAAATGGTATGTTGTACTCAGAAGTTCCTGTGAACCCATAAACTTCTGTAATCCCTTCTAGACCAGAAAAGTAGAATGAGTGTCACTATCATAAAAAATAGAGTGTGGAACATCAGGTAAACGTACAATATCTCACATGTACAACCTTCCCATATTATCAACACTGATGGTTTCCTTGATCGGAAAGAAGTGAGAAACCTTGTGAGTCTATTAATGATAACCCACAACGTATTTTTCCCTCGAGGCGACCTCAGTTAACCTGTCATGAAATCCATCAAGGCATCCTTCCACTTCCACTCGAGAATGGGTAATTGTTGTAAAATCCCTACTAGTCACTGATGCACCACCTTCACCTGATGACATGTGAAAAAAAATCATGACGAAACTAGCAACATCTCTCATCATACCTGGTCACCAATACTAACGGTGTAAATCACAATATACGTAGCAATATCTACACTTCTCTCTAGAAAGATATGTTGTAGTTCAGACATGGTCGCAGGGATACGGTGTAGGTGAGACATTTGTGATGGAGCAGACCTAGAAAGATCATGATCTCAGACCCTCAAAAGTACGAGGTACGATCCTAGTTTCCTCAGTTTTTTATTCTGCTATTTTCATTAAGGGATCATCCTATAGTTTTATATTTATTGCCAGTGTGGAGATTCATGGATTCTGTATATACGTAAAAAGCTGCACCCTTCTCTCTGGAGGCGTTTCCAGATACTCGAAGATCATCAGCATGGCTTCTATCCATGACTCTGCAGCCTGTGGTCCTCCATGCCCTAAGAATGTGGGAGGATGCTCCTCCTAAAAGTCCCGCATCAATTCTTCCATAGAAGGGGAATTATTCGGTACTCCTCTTAAGGTCTTCATAAACCTCATAAATATCTCTCGAAACCATGAGTCATCACCTGTGTCCAGAATGACGCATGTTTCAAAGACTGGAACAACTTGAGGATCTACTTGTAGTCCCCGATCAACCATATCTGGTGTCTGATCACTACCCTGTAACTGGAAAAAAATCTAAGGATGTCTCGGTGGCCTGACTTTGCAAGGTCAAGTGCACACCGTAGATCATGATTAAAATGGTATGAAACTTATTGGTTTGATAAGGGAATAATAGAATGAAATCATTCATTTTTTTTAAAAAATGGATATAAGATGTGTATAATGACTACATAATGTGTTACATTTAGCATTCACATGGGCGTGTACTTCTGCTAACCTAGGTCGTGTAACACCCCATACACACAGCGTGTTGTCCTAACACACGGTGTATGCACTACTAGAATTTTTACTTTTTGAGGCAGGAGACCTATAGCGGCCGCCATTTGCCGGCCACTAATGCTATCAACAACGACCGCCAAATGGAAGCCGCTGCACATAATACCTAATTTTACCCCATTTCCTGACCCCCCCCCCCCCCAATTACACTCCCCAAACCCGCACCCTGACCCTGTACCTCGACCCCGCGACCCCGACCCCAGTGACCCCAGCCCCAACAACCCCTCCCTGACCCCGCGACCCCGACCCCGGCGACCATCCCCGACCCCAGCGACCCCACCCCCCGTGACCCTGCCCCCGGCCACCCCGACCCCCGGTGACCCCTACGACCCCAACTCCCGGCGAGCCCCTGCGAGCCCCGGCAACCCCTGGCTACTCCGGCGACCTAACCCCCAGTGAAGCCAACCACCAGTGACCCCTGACGACCCCGACCCCACGCTGTGCCACCCGCAATCCCGTGTTGTGCCACCCGCGACCCCAACAGCCTACGCTGCACCTTCGGATAGTCCTGACACAACCCTGTGTTGTGCCACCCGCAACCCCCACAGCCTGCGCTGCACCTTCGGACAATCCTGCCCCAACCCCGCGCTGCGCCACCCGCGACCCTGACAGCCTACGTTGCACCTTCGAACAATCATGCCCCCTTCTTCCCCTCTCCACCTCGTTGCATCCCTCCGGCGAGTCCTCACGTCCTGCCTCTGTCGGACCCTTTCGGTTCGTCGTGCCCTGCCGTGTAGAACCCTCCCACGCTTCGTCTAGTGGTTCCTACACTTTCGATTCCGGCCGTCGAACCCCTGTTGACAAGTCGCTGCGCCATCATGAATCTGCAATCGAGTCGCACCCCGTTACCCACGGTCGAGTCCTCTATAGGTAATTTTTTTATCCTTCAAATTTAGCTTTGATGTGATTGGTTTTTAAATTTAATGATATGTGTTTATTTATAATTTAAATAAGATATTTAACTTTTTATTTCAATTATTAATACAGATATGGATAAGAGCTAGATTGATATGCAAGATAGGTTTTCGGCTGAATATTTTGAGGGGATTAAGCAATTTATGGATTTCACCAATAGATTTCCAAGAGATACGACTAGTTGTCCATACAGAAAATGTGAAAATATATATCTCTTCAAACTAGATAGTGTTAGAGAACATTTATTTTTGAATGGGTTTTTGAAATACTATAAGACATGGAAACATCATGGAGAAGATTCTGTTTCGTGTCATCACTCAGAAAGTATTCATACGAATGTTGATTCGAGAACAGTTGATCCGATGAACATAATGCTCAATGATATGATGCACCAGTTTCAACCTAAAGATAGTAATGTCGTAAATGACGACATTGGATCGAGTAATCCCCGTTCTTCAACAGATGGAGAATCATTGAAATTCGTTGAAATTCTTGATGATGCGCATACTGAATTATATCCTGGATGCACTAAATTTAGTAAACTATCATTCATCATTGAATTGTTACACCTGAAGGCTTTGAACCTGTGGTCAGACACCTCATTCGACATGTTGTTGGTATTGTTGAAGAAAGTACTCCCTGCTGGTGTGAAGATTCCAGAGTCATTCTATCAAGCTCGGAAGTTGACCGGTGATCTTGGTTTTAGATATGATACAATTGATGCATGTCGCAATAATTGTATGTTGTTCAGAAAAAATAATGGAAAATTAAATAATTGTACTATTTTCTATACATCCAGGTGGAAGACCAATGAGATTAATCAAGGTAGTTAGATTCTTCCGGGGAGAGTCTTGAATCATGGGAAACAACGTGCCGCTAAACAGATGCGTTATTTCCCACTAAAAACGAGACTGAAGAGATTCTTCATGTCAACTAAAATTGCTAAATTGATGACTTGGAATTCAGAGAGAAAGAAAGAGGTTGATAAATTGACTCACCCGACAGATTCTTTGGAATGGAAATAGTTCGATCAAAGACACCCAGACTTTTCCCGAGATAATCTTAATATTCGACTGGGATTGGCAGTAGATGGTTTTAACCCATTTAGGACGATAGTTGGTGCGACACATAGTACGTGTCCAGTGGTGTTGGTTCCACAAAACATTCCCCCATGGGTATGTATGAAGCAACCTTTTTTGTTAGTGTAAATTCTAATTGATGGACCGAGAGGACCTAGCAATAAAATTGATGTTTACATGCATCTTTTGATTGATGAGCTGCAAGAATTTTGGGCCGATGGTGTAATGACTTTTGACTCGACAACTAATGAAATGTTTACACTTCGGGCTGCTTTGTTCTGGACAATTAATGATTTCCCAGCATATGATAACTTATCAGGTTGGAGTACAAAAGGATAATTTTCTTGCCCTTGTTGTAATAAGAGTAAGAAATCTATTTGGCGTAAGAACTGTAGAAAGTGGGCATATCTTGGTCACATGCGATTTCATCATCCATTTCACAGGTTCGGAAAAGACCGTGTATCGTTTGATGGGAATAAAGAGTATGAACCATCACCACAAATACTGTCTGGGGTTCAAATTTGTGCACAACTTGATCAAGAAAACATCCATACAATGTATGATTTTCACGATTTACTGGCTCCTGTATTGCATTCTATTCCTGCTGCAAATAGACAGCGCAGTCATAATTGGAAGAAACATGGTATTTTTTTTGAATAGCCTTATTGGAAATATAATATTTTAAGACATAATTTGGATGTGATGCACATTGAAAAAAAGGTATGTGATAATATAATGTGAACCATTTTAGGCGTCAAGGGGAAATCAAAGGATAGTGCTAATGCTCGACGTGATTTGCAAGAAATGGGATTGAGAAAACCTTTACATTTACAACCGGGTGAAGGAAATCGTGCATACATGCCTGCTGCACAGTACACAATGAGTAAAAAAGAGAAACAAACATTTCTATCAATTTTGAAGACTATTAAGGTTCCATATGGTTATTTCTCTAATATTTCCATGTGTGTGAATATGACGAGCATGACATTACAGGGGTTGAAAAGTCACGATAATCATATTCTGCTTCAACAGTTAATTCCTATAGAAATTCATGATTGCTTACCTACCCAGGTTGTTGAGCCCTTAATTGAAGTTTATAATTTTTTTAGACAGCTTTGTTCAAAGAATCATCGCATGAGTGATTTGGAAAATCTGCAGGATAAGATTGTACTTGCACTATGTCACCTAGAAAAACTATTTCCATCGTCTTTTTTGATGTCATCGTTCACTTTACCGTTCATTTAACGGGTGAAGTCACTGCTGGCGGTCCCGTACAATTCAGGTGGATGTATCCAATAGAGCGATACATAAATACATTGAAACGATATGTGTGCAACAAAGCTCGTCTGGAAGACTCAATTGCCAAGGGATATTTAATGGATGAGTGTACTAATTTTTGTGCTTCATATATTGATGAGGTTGAAACAAATAAAGATAAACCCTCCCAAAATGACGAGGGTCTAATTGGAGAAGGAACAACATTTGATATGCGGAATGATGAGTGGGTTCAAGCTCATCGATATGTGTTGTTCAACACTCCATCAGTTTTTCCATTGATACAGTAAGTTTCATAGTTGATGTGTATTTTGTTTCTATATTTATTTTATTGCTTACCTTATATTGTGTTGTGATTTAGGATGCATATCACTGAGTTGAAATGTGAAAGGCCCCGTGCAACTTACTAACAAATCCAAAAACATCATTTCAACACATTTCATGAGTGGTTCAATACTCATGTATGTATAGTTGATTTAATATTTTTATAGTGTAACTTAGTTGTATTTTCAAAATCATTTATCCATTAAACTATATATGTGAAATTTGCAGATTCAAAATTTACGTGATTTAACCCATCCTGTGAGCGAAGAACTCAACCAACTAGCTGATGGTCCATTTATTACAGCTTGACGCTACAAGTATTTGGATGATAACGGATTCCGATTTCATATTAGCGATGTTGACATGAACCGAGCCACACAAAATAGTGGTGTTGGTTGTTCTTTTGTTAATGCGGGTTATTATTATGGATTGCTGAGAGATATTATTGAGGTTATTTATGGTCGTGGTTTAAAACACATATTGTTAAGGTGTGATTGGGTCGATCCTTTTTGAGGAACGAAAGTTGATAACTTCCGATTTACATTAGTAAACTTTAACAATATGTTATATAAAGATGATTGAGTAAGCAGTGAGCACTTCATACTGACATCGCATGCAGAACAAGTTTACTTTGTCGGCATTGATTCTGATTGGAAAGTTGTGGTGAAAATGTCTAAAAGGGGGGTTTTCTGATTGACCAAGAGGATCCTGACATTGACGCATTTCCTGATCAAACACTTGACCAAAAAATTGTAGTTGTACGAGATAAAGATATACCATGGGCCAGAGAGGCATCTGAAGGAGATATGATAGACTTTCATGATTAGTGAAAATTGTAATTATATCCATAGTTATTGTTTGTAAAAATATTTATAAGTTGTATATGTATAAAAACTACTTGATTTAACTATAATTTCTTTTAATGTAGGTATTTCATAGGGTTGTCACAGTGGTTCACCTAATGTTGTCGGTATGTATGTTTTCATTTTTCTAAATTAATTGATTGTAATTTTCGGTGTATATTTCCCTAACTGTTTCTAATCTTTAATTTATATTGTAATTGAATTTTGAATTTATGTTTATCAGGATCTAGTGCTTCTTCCAGCAGAGGTGGGGGTCCTGGTAGAGGGGTTCGATCCTGGAACTCTGGAGCCCGATAGGATGTGTTATTTGACGACACATTTCATCCAGTTGGAGATGGTGCTACTGCATTGAGTCGTCAGTTTGGGCATATGATATGAGACTCACACAGATTCCCTCTGACGACTCATGACTGGAGTTCTTTCCCCCAGGATACGATGGATAGATTATGGAGGGAGGTTCAGGTAAATTTAATGTTTAATTTTTCATTATATATTGTTATTATTATTGTCCCATATACTGACAAATTTTTTAACAGGATAATTTGACATTCTATCTAGATGAGTTTCGGGCTGTATGTATGTCCAGATGCTGAAAATTATGGAAGGATTACAAGTCAAGGGTGAAGAGATATCACTAGACACCATTTGCAGGTGTGCCAGACATTCTACAGCGAGTCCCTCCGGGCATTCTTCCTGTGCAGTGGTAGGATTTGGTTGTGTTTTTGTCGAGTTAGGCAACGATGGTAAGATTTATTACTTTTAATCTATAAATGAATAATTTTTCAAATGTTTACTATGTAAATACGTTGAATGTAGACCGAGTCTGCTCGTCACTCACATAATAGGGTGATGCAGTGCACTCCTTCCAGACTTGGCACTCGACATGTGTCACAGCTCAGACATGATGTAAGTTTAGAATTCACTATTTCATTCATATTTTAAAAATATTGTAGTATAACATGGTGAAACCCTTTATTATAGTTACACCAACGCGGCGAGCCAATCGATCAAATGTCCATATGGATGAGGACTCGTAGGGTGGGTGATCCTGATGTTGTCGATGTTATAGTAAGAAAATTATTTACTAATAACTTTATTTTTATTTTATATAAATTATTAATATTTGTCCATTGATTCATTATATGCTACAGGCTCAGTTTGACGCTCAGTTAGCAGAGTTTCCAGAGGAGCAACGGCGTAGAACTGTGCGTAGAGATGAAATATTTCACCGTCCCAGGGGGCGTGATGGTCATGGTTATTCTTTGACTTATGGTGGTGGTCTCCCATGACATGAAGTTGTTAGAGCAGAGTATGCAGCGCAATTTTGATGCACAGTTTCAGCAGTTACGTGCAGAGTATGAGGATAGGATGTCACAGATTTCATCACGTATCGATGATATGACGATGCAACAAGTGGCGCCACAGGTAAACAATAAAACAAACTATACTCAGATTGACTTTTATTGATATGTTTAAGATATGTAATATTGATATATATTGTTGGCTCCGAATATAGCTGGTGGACATCACAATGATATTGGTGATCTAGATGATCATGAACCCCATGTATGAGGTAATTTCATTTGTGTTGATGAATTATTTAGACGTTTTTATAACCTTTGTGAATATAATTTTCCTTTTTTACCTAGATTATTTTGTTTTAATATTTCTGACCTAAATCTACCATGAAAAACTCTAATTATTATTCATGACGTTTACGCGCAGACGACACGTCAATCGGACGTGCGGTTTGCACGGTACGACTCAATATGTGTGTTTTATGTGATGATCGCGCTTAACAAACGCACGTGAGGGGGGGGGGTCCAAATGGTTCGAACGAATTAGGAATGGCCTGAAATCAGACAAAAATTACGGGTGAGTGATTTTTGAAGTGCTCGAGCAGATGGCACGTCAATCGGACGTGCCGTGTGCCCGCGGTGACGGAGAACGCAGTTCTGGTGTCATAAACGGAAAAAACGGGCGTCAAACGGTAAAATTCATAGAGGAAGACCTTTTATTGACTTGAATCCACCATGAAACATTATAATTTTTATTCGTGATGTGTACGCATAGACGGAATGTCAATTGGACGTGCGGCTTGCGCGGTACGGCTCCATATGCGTGTTTTAAGTGATGCGTGTGCTTCATAAACGCGCGTGGGGGGGTCCAAATGGGCCGAACGAAGTCAGAATTGCCTGAAATCAGACGAAAAATACGAGTGAGTGATTTGTGAAGTGCTCAAGTAGACGGCATGTCAATCAGAGGTGCCGTGTGCCCGTAGTGACCGAGAACGCAGTTCTGGTGTCATAAACGGCCAAAACGGGCATCAAACGGTCAAATTCATAGCGGATGACCTCATATTGACCTGAAAACATCGTGAAACATTCTAATTATTATTCGTGACATGTACGCGTAGACGGCATGTCAATCAGACGTGCAGTTTCCGCGGTACGGCTCAATATGTGTGTTTTAAGTGATGCACGCGCTTCATAAACGCGCGTGAGGGGGGTCCAAATGGGCAAAACCAAGTCGGAAAGGCATGAAATCAGACTCAAAAATACTAGTGAGTGATTTTTGAAGTGGTCAAGCAGACGGCACATCAATCGGATGTGTCGTGTGCCCGCGGTGACCGAGAATGCAGTTCTGGTGTCATAAAAGGCCAAATCGGGTGTCAAATGGTCTAATTCATAGAGGACGACCTCATATTGACCTGAAACCACCGTGAAAAATTCTAATTATTATTAGTGACGTGTACGTGTAGACAGAACATCAATCGGACGTGTGGTTTGCGCGGTACGGCTCAATATGCATGTTTTAAGTGATGCGTGCGCTTCAGAAACGCGCGTGAGGGGGGTTCCAAACAGGCCAAATGAAGTCAGAATGGCTTGAAATCAAACAAAAAATACAGGTGAGTGATTTTTGAAGTGGTCGAGTAGACGGAAAGTCAATCGGACTTGCCATGTGCCCGCGGTGACCGAGAACGCAGTTCTGGTGTCATAAACGGCCAAAACGGGCGTCAAACAGTCAAATTTATTGAGGATGACCTTGGATTGACCTGAAACCACCGTGAAACATTCTAATTATTATTCGTGATGCGTACGCGCAGACGACACGTCAATCGGACGTGAGGTTTGTGTGGTACGACTTAATATGCGTGTTTTATGTGATGCGTGCGCTTCATAAAAGCGCGTGAGGGGGGTCCAAACGGGCCGAAAAAAGTCGGAATGGACAGAAATCAGACAACAAATACGGGTGAGTGATTTTTGAAGTGGTCGAGTAGACGGCACACCAATCGGATGTTCCGTGTGCCCACGGTGACTGCGAACGCAGTTCTGGTGTCATAAACGACCAAAACGGGCGTCAAATGGTCAAATTCATTGAGGACGACCTTAGATTGACCTGAATCCACCGTACAACATTATAATTATTGTTCGTGATGTGTACACATAGACGAAACATCAATCGGACGTGCAGTCTTCTTTGTACGGCTCAATATGTGTGTTTTAAGTGATGTGTGCGCTTCATAAACGCTCGTTGGGGGGGGGTCCAAATGGTCCGAATGAAGTCGTAATGGCCTGAAATCAGAAGAAAAATATGGGTGAGTGATTTTTGAAGTGGTCGAGCAGACGGCACGTCAATTGGACGTGCCGTGTGGCCATGATGACCGTGAACGCAGTTCTGGTGTCATAAACGACCAAAACGCGCGTCAAATGGTCAAATTCATATCAGACGACCACAATTTGACCTGAAACCACCGTGAAACATTCTAATTATTATTTGTGACATGTACGCGCAGACGGAACGTCAACCGGACGTGTGATTTGCGCGGTACGGCTCAATATATGTGTTTTAAGTGATGTGCACGCTTCATAAACGCACGTAAGGGGGGTCCAAACAGGAGAATGAAGTCAGAATGGCCTGAAATCAGAAGAAAAATACGAGTGAGTGATTTTTGAAGTGGTCAAGTAGACGGCACGTCAATAGGACGTGCCGTGTACCCGCGGTGACCGAGAACGTAGTTTTGGTGTCAAAAACGGCCAAAACAGGCGTCAAACGATCAAATTCATAGAGGAAGACCTCAGATTGAACTGAAACCACCGTTCAACATTCTAATTATTATTCGTGACGTGTACGCGCAGACGGTACGTCAATCGGACGTGCGGTTTGTGCACTACAGCTCAATATGCGTGTTTTAAGTGATGTGCGCGCTTCATAAATGCGTGTGGGGGGTCCAAACGGGCAGAACGAAGTTGGAATGGCTTGAAATCAGACGAAAAATACGGGAGAGTGATTTTTGAAGTGGTCGAGCATACGATATGACAATCGGACGTGTCGTGTGCCCACGGTGACCAAGAACGCAGTTCTGGTGTCATAAACGGCCAAAACAGGCGTCAAACAGTCAAATTCATAGCAGACGACCTCGTATTGACCTGAAACCACCATGAAACATTCTAATTATTATTCATGACATGTATGTGGAGACAGAACATCAATTGGACGTGCGGTTTGCATGGTACGACTCAATATGCGTGTTTTAAGTGATGCGCGCGTTTCATAAACGCGTGTGAGGGGGGTCCAAACTGGCCAAAAAAAGTCGTAATGACCTGAAATCAGAAGAAGAATATGGGTGAGTGTTTTTTGAAGTGCTTGAGCAGACGACACATCAATCGAACGTGCCGTATGCCTGCGGTGACCGAGAATGCAGTTCTGGTGTAATAAACGGTCAAAACAGGCGTCAAACAGTCAAATTCATAGAGAACGACCTCAGATTGATCTAAAACCACCTTAAAACATTCTAATTATTATTCTTGACGTTACGCGCAGACGACACGTCAATCAGACGTGTGGTGTGCGCGGTACGGCTCAATATGCGTGTTTTATGTGATGCACGTGCTTCATAAACGCGCGTGAGGGGGGTCCAAACGAGCTGAACGAAGTCGGAATGGCCTGAAATCAGACGAAAAATACATGTGACTGATTTGTGAAGTGTTCGAGCACACAACACGTCAATCATACATGTCGTGTGCCCGCGGTGACCGAGAACGCTGTTCTAGTGTCAGAAACGGCCAAAACCGGCGTCAAACAGTCAAATTCATAGCAGACGACCTTGTATTGACATGAAACCACCATGAAACATTCTAATTATTATTCGTGACGTGTACACACAGACAGAAGGTCAATCAGACGTGTGGTTTGCGCGGTACGGCTCAATATGCGTGTTTTAAGTTATGTGTGCGCTTCATAAACGCACGTGAGGGGGGTCTAAACGGACCGAATGAAGTCGGAATGGCCTGAAATCAGACAAAAAATATAGGTGAGTGATTTTTGAATTGGTCGAGTAGACGAAACATCAATCGGACGTGCCGTGTGCCCGTAGTGACCAAGAACGCAGTTCTGGTGTCATAAACGGCCAAAATGTGTGTCAAACGGTCAAATTCATAGAGGACGACCTTGGATTGACCTAAAAACATTGTGCAAGATTCTAATTATTATTCTTGATGTGTACGTGGTGACGAAACGTCAATCGTATATGTGGTTTGCGCGGTACGGCTCAATATACGTGTTTTAAGTGATGCGCGCGCTTCATAAACGCACGTGGGGGTCCAAATGGACCAAAGGAAGTCGGAATGGCCTGAAATCAGAAAAAAAATATGGGTGAGTGAATTGCGAAGTGGTCTAGTAGACAGCACATCAATCGGACGTGTCGTGTGCCCGTGGTGACCGAGAACACAGTTCTGGTGTCATAAACGGCCAAAACGGGCGTCAAACGGTCAAATTCATAGCGGATGACCTCAGATTGACCTGAAACCACCGTGCCACATTCTAATTATTATTCATGATGTGTACGCACAGACAACACATCCATCGGACATGCGGTTTGCGTGGTACGGCTCAATATGCGTGTTTTAAGTGATGTTTGCGCTTCATAAATGCGCGTGAAGGGGGGTCCAAACGGGATGAACGAAGTCGGAATGGCCTGAAATCAGATGAAAAATACGGGTGAGTGATTTTTGATGTGGTCGAGTAGAAGGAACATCAATCGGACGTGTCGTGTGCCCACGGTGACCGAGAACGCAGTTCTGGTGTTATAAACGGCCAAAACGGGCGTCAAACGGTCAAATTCAGAGCAGACGACCTCAGATTGGCCCGAAAACACCGTTCAACATTCTAATTATTATTCGTGACATGTACGCGCAGACGGAAAGTCAATCAGACGTGCGGTTTGTGCGGTACGTCTCAATATGCATGTTATAAGTGATGTGCGCGCTTCATAAACACGCGTGAGGGGGGTCCAACTGGGCCGAATGAAGTCAGAATGGCTTGAAATCAGACAACAAATACAGGTGAGTGATTTTTGAAGTGGTCGAGAAGACGACACGTCAATCGGGCTTGCCGTGTTCCCGCGGTGACAGAGAATAAAGTTCTGGTGTCATAAACGGCCAAAACGGGCGTCAAACGGTCAAATTCATAGCGGACGACCTCAGATTGACCTGAAACCACCGTGAAACATTCTAATTATTATTCTTGATGTGTACGCACCGACTTCACATCAATCAGACGTGCGGTTTGCGCGGTACGACTCAATATGCGTGTTTTAAGTGATCCGCGCACTTCATAAACGCGTGTGGGAGGGGGGGTCCAAATGGGCCGAACGAAGTTGGAATGGCCTGAAATAAGACGACAAATACAGGTGAGTGATTTTTGAAGTGTTCGAGTAGACGGCACGTCAATCGGACGTGCCGTGTGCCCGCGATGACCGAGAACGTAGTTCTGGTGTCATAAACGGCCAAAACGGGCGTCAAATGGTCATATTCATAGAGTAAAACCTCAGATTGACCTGAAACCACCTTGAAACATTCTAATGATTAATTGTGACGTGTACGCGCAGAAGACACGTCAATCGGACATGTGGTTTGCGTGGTACGGCTCAATATGCGTGTTTTTAAGTGATGCGCAAGCTTCATAAACGCGCGTGAGGGGGGTCCAAACGAGGTGAAAGAAGTCATAATGGCCTGAAATTAGAAACAAAAATACGAGTGAGTGATTTTTGAATTGGTCGAGCAGACGGCACGTCAATCGGACGTGCCGTGTGCCCGCGGTGACCGAGAACGCAGTTCTGGTGTCAAAAACGGCCATAACGGGCGTCAAACGGTCAAATTCATAGCGGATGACCTCAGATTGACCTGAAACCACTGTGAAACAATCTAATTTTTATTCGTTATGTGTACGCGAAGACGGCACATCAATCGGACGTGCGTTTTGTGCGATACAGCTCAATATGCGTGTTTTAAGTGATGTGTGCGCTTTATAAACGCGCGTGGGGGTCTAAATGGGCCGAACGAAGTTGGAATGGCCTGAAATCAGACGACAAATACGGGTGAGTGATTTTTGAAGTGTTCGATCATACGATATGTCAATCGGACGTGCCGTGTGCCCGCGGTGACCGAGAACGCAGTTCTGGTGTCATAAACGCCCAAAACTAGCGTCAAAATGTCAAATTCATAACGGATGACATCTGATTGACCTGAAACCAGCGTGCAACATTCTAATTATTATTCGTGACGTGTACACGTAGACGGAACGTCAATCGGACGTGCGGTTTGCGCGGTATGGCTCAATATGCGTGTTTTAAGTGATGTGTGCGCTTCATAAACGCGTGTGAGGGGGGGTCCAAATGGTGCGAACGAAGTCAGAATGGACTTAAATCTGAAGGAAAAAATGGGTGAGTGATTTTTGAAGTGGTCGAGCAGAGGTCACATCAATCGGACGTGTCGTGTGCCCGCGGTGACCGAGAAAGCAGTTCTGGTGTCATAAACAGACAAAACGGGCGTCAAACGGTCAAATTCATAGCGGACGACGTCAGATTGACCTGAAACCACCGTGAAACATTCTAATTATTATTCGTGACGTGTACGTGAACACAGAACATCAATAAGACGTGCGTTTTGCGCGGTACGACATAATATGAGTGTTTTAAGTGATGTGCGCACTTCATAAACGCGCGTGAGGGGGATCCAAACGGGCCGAACGAAGTCAGAATGGCCTGAAATCAGACGAAAAATACGGGTGAGTGATTTTTGAAGTGGTCGAGCAGACCGCACGTCAATCGGACATGCCGTGTGCCCGCGGTGACCGAGAATGCAGTTCTGGTGGCAGAAACGGCCAAAACGGGCGTCAAACGGTCAAATTCATATAGGACGACCTCAGATTGACCTGAAACCACCGTGAAACATTCTAATTATTATTCATGATGTGTATGCGTAGACGGAAGGTCAATCAGACATGCGGTTTGCGCGGTACGGCTCAATATGCGTGTTTTATGTGATGCGCGCGCTTCACAAACGCGCGTGAGGGGGGTCCAAACTGGCCAAACGAAGTCGGAATGGCCTGAAATCAGACAAAAAATACGGGTGAGTTATTTGTAAAGTGTTCAAGCAGACGGAACATCAATCGGACGTGTCCTGTTCCCGCGGTGACCGAGAACGCAGTTCTGGTGTCACAAACGGCTAAAACGGGCGTCAAACGGTCAAATTAATAGCAGACGACCTTGGATTGACCTGAAACCACAGTGAAACATTCTAATTATTATTCGTGACGTGTAAGCGGAGACGGAACGTCAATCGGACATGTGGTTTGTGCGGTGCGACTCAATATGCGTGTTTTAAGTGATGCACGCGCTTCGTAAACGCACGTGGGGGTGGGGGGGTCCAAACGGGCCGAACGAAGTTGGAATGGCCTGAAATCAGACGAAAAATATGGTTGAGTGAATTGCGTAGTGGTCTAGCATACGAAACGTCAATCGAAAGTGTCGTGTGCCCGCGGTGACCGAGAACGCAGTTCTGCTGTCATAAACGGCCAAAACGGGCGTCAAACGGTCAAATTCATAGCGAACAACCACATATTGACCTGAAACCACCGTGAAAAATTCTAATTATTATTTGTGATGTGTACGCATATATGGCACGTCAATCGGACGCGTGTTTTGCACGCAACGGCTCAATATTGCGCTTTTTAAGTGTTGGGCGCGCTTCTGAAAGGCGCGTGGGGTGGTCCAAACCGGAAAAACGATGTTGGATTGGCCTGAAATCGGAAAAAAAACAATGAGTGATTGAATTATGAATTGGTTGGGCAGATGGCACGCCAATCAGAGGGGCAGTGTGTCCGCTATGACTGAGAACGCACTTCTGGTGCCATAAACGGCATAAACGGGCCTCAAACTGTCAAATTCAGAGCGTACGTCATTGGATTGACCTGAAATCACAGGGAGAACACTGTAATTATTATTCTTGATGTGTATGAGGAAACGATATGTCAATCGGATGTGCGTTTTCTGCGCGAAGGCTCAATATGCTCTTTTTAAGTGTTGATCGCCCTTCCGAAACGCGCATGGGGTGGTCCAAACCGTCCAAACGACGTCGGATTGGCCTGAAATCGGACGAAAACAACGAGTGAGTGAATTGTGAAGTGTTTAGGTAGACAGCACGCTAATCGGAGGTGCCGTGTGCCCGGGGTGACCAAGAACGCACATCTGGTGCCATAAACGGCCAAAACATGACTCAAACTGTCAAATTCAGTGCGTACGACATCGGATTGACCTGAAATCAGAGGGTGAACATTTTAATTATTATTCTTGACGTGTAAGAGGATACGACATGTCAATCAGACCTGTTGTTTGTGCGCAACGGCTCAATATGCACTTTTTATGTGTTGGGTGTGCTTCCGAAACGCGCATGGGGTGGTCCAAACCGGCCGAATGACATCAGATTGGCCTGAAATCAGACGAAAATAATGGTTGAGTGAATTGTGAAGTGTTCGGGCAGACGGCACTCCAATCTGTGGTGCCGTGTGCCCGCGGTGATTGAGAACACATTTTTGGTGCCATAAACGGCCAAAACGGACCTCAAACAGTCAAATTCAGAACGTACGACATCAGATTGACCTGAAATCAGAGGGGGAACACTTTAGTTATTATTCTTGACACGTAAGAGGAGACGACACATCAATAAAACATGTGGTTTGCGCGCAATGGCTCAATATGCATTTTTAAGTGTTGGGCGAGGTTCCGAAACGCGCGTGGGGCGGTTCGAACCGGACGAACGACGTCAGATTGGCTTGAAATCAGCCGACAACAACGGGAGAGTGAATTGTGAAGTGGTCAGGCATACGGAACACCATTCGTAGGTGCCGTGTGCCCGCCCTGACCGAGAACGTACTTCTGGTTCCATAAACGGCCAAAACGGGCCTCAAACAGTCAAATTTAGAGCGTATGACATCGGATTGACTTGAAATCAAAGGGGAACACTATAATTATTATTCTTGACGTGTACGAGGAGACGGAAGGTCAATGTGACGTGCGTTTTGCACGCAATGGCTCTATATGTGCTTTTTAAGTGTTGGACGCGCTTCCGAAAGGCAAATGGGGTTGTCCAAACCGTCCGAACGACGTCGGATTGGCCTGAAATCGGACGGCAACAACGGGTGAGTGAATTGTGAAGTGGTCAGGTAGACGACACGCCAATCGGAGGTGCCTTGTGCCCACGGTGACCGAGAATGCACTTCTGGTGCCATAAGTGGCCAAAACGGGCCTCAAACTGTCAAATTCAGAGCGTACGACATCGGATTGACCTGAAATCTGAGGGGGAACATTGTAATTAGAACCATAGAATTTACAATTTTATATTTTTAAAACGATAATCGAAATTATGAATATATTTTGAAAATCTTATACTTTCGATCTATTATAGTAAGTTTGAATTGAAATATGTTATTTTGTTTCAATTATATGTTTATAGGCTTTATTTGGTACTAAATTTATTATTAAATTTTGATATGTAGTTATATTTGATGGGGGTTGCAGAGCATGGAAGATGATGATGGGATTTATGTGGTATTCATAGTATTTTTTATATATTTTTTTAAATAAATTAAAAGCTATAGCGGCCTCCATTTGGTGGCATCTATAGGCAAGACCAACAGCGGCCGCTATTTGGCGGTCGTTGTAGCCTGTGTTCGGGTCAGCTAGAGTGGCCGCCAAACGGCAGCCGCTATTGGTCAGCCCTACAGGGGCCTCCAAATATAGGCCACTGTTGGTCATACCTACTGGCCTTTAGCGGCCGCCAAATGGCGGTCGTTGTTAGCAACAACGACAGACCAAAAGCGGCCGCCGTTTGGCCGACGCTAGGCGGCCGCTATAGACCTTTAGCGACGGCTTTTGGTGGCCGCTAAAAGTCATATTTGTACTAGTGATACTCGAATCCTCTTCCACTACAAGAGTACTTTTACATGGTTTATCGAAATGGTTCTCCTAGAACAATACTACACTGCGTGTTATTTCGAGACACAACTTGCACTAGATAAACTACACCGACTCGTATTGTTAGTCACATGACCGATTACATGGATCACTCCACATGACATGTGTTTCCCAGACCCAGAATGTTGTAGAAATGTTTCATCGTCCTGTCTTGTTCACGACATGGCCTGATACCTATGGGAAAAATTCATGGCATGTTCAAACATTACACGATGTGTATAACTTAAGCTTTCATCCATCGATGTCATTAGTCACATGGGCGGACACAGGGTCTACACATCACAGCGTGTACATCCAGTACCCGGTGTTTCCCACCATGATTTCCCAACCCCATTTCTCTGCCACACAACTAGTCAAATGTTTAGAGACTACACGTCATGTACATAGAGAACATGGAATGTACTTAAGATAAATAGTTCCCTCCAAAAAATAAGAACACATGGCATGTATTCATCATTACACACAGTGTATTCTGAGTTTTTCTAGACAATAAGCCTTAGATACTATTCTGGAATCCTAGAAAAACACTGAAACAAACATTAATGTGCCAAATTTCGATCCTTAAGGGCCCATACTCCGAATGAATCAATGATTGGAATCTTATACATATCATATTCATGGATAACAGTGTAATGATCCACCAAATTCAGATCCATGAGGGCCCATAACACTTCAAAAAGCAATGTTGGGTGTTCATTCAAATGAAACCATACAAACCAATACCTTATCTAAAATCAGGTATTCAATCAATGCATCTATCACAAAATCATTCATATCTAACACAACCTCTATGACACAAACATGCTATCACTATTTCACCCTGAATGGCATGGTAGGATTTCATGACACATGATTTCTATCAAGTGCCTATATAATGCATGATATGACATAACCTCATCTCATCGAGTTTGATACATAAATAGGACCTTAATAATATCAATGATAACAACACAAAACATGCGAGTAACCCAATAGTGAAATCAAATCATCTGTAAAATTGCAAAACCATAAAAAATTGCAATAACGAGGTTGAATGGATTATCCCTAGACACGAGTTATCTACCCCCATGCACAACTTATTACCAAGTACCTTTTCCTTCCTATCCATGTCTATAGGATCAAAACAATATATCAAGAAAAATGAATTCCTCTATTACCACTTTTTTAAGGTCCCTTGTTCCGAAAGTGTCCCAGAGGTGCCCCATACCTAGTTGGTCACGTGGCCTCAAGCACATTTCACCAAAGGTTTGAGGTTGCTGACTAGTAGTGGGGGCCTTGGGTGTGATAGTGGGGAAACTATTCCCTCATTGGCAGTGTAACGTATTTGAAGTAAAACAGATAGCAATAGGAGAGGCAGTAAAACATGCAATAGGTAATCAACAAAAGTAATTAAAAGTTGGAGCACACATAGCCACAAAACATATATATATATATATATATATATAATGTATGATACATATGTCTAAAAATTTCTCCAAACAATTCAATATTATGGAATAAAACACTAATCTAATATACAATATAAAATTGGTAAAATGCTCCACAACATTGCAAGCCTCAGTTTGGTCCCATGCTCCCCAGATTCACAACAATGAAGTACCTGAAGTAGAAGGGAGCTTTCCCATATCTATACCTACAACAATATAATCTATTTGGTCCCAAAATCATGAACCAAAAATATTATGAGACTAAATACCCGTGGGAAACCACCCAAATATCTGTGCTTAAATGTTAGTGAATATATATGGAAGGCTATAATCAAAATGAAGAAATAATGAAGGAATTACTCAAAAGAAAACAATCCTACAGTTTCCAGTGAATTATATTATCATATATAATGTAAGAAGATAATCATTAGCAGGGAATCCTATGAGAATTGATCATAGCCTAGCACCTCTGGTCCAACCAAAACAAACACAAGCAACTATCTTGGATGTACACACAGTCTAACCCCTCTAGTTCATATTTTCACATACTCCTTGAGGAAGCACTCACCGTCAATTCCCCCTATAGTCTCGTATCAGGAACTAAAAGGTGCTCTATTGAAGCACTCAATGTGAAATTCCCCCTATGGCCCACATCAAAGAACATCAGGCACTCTGAGGAATGACTTATGCCCATTCCCCCTATGGTCTTGCATCATAACCGTAAACATACACTCTGGGGAAGCCATCAACATCCATTCTCCATATGGTCTACTACACCAGATTCTCACATCCCTATGTAAGTCAATCAAGCACAGGGATATATAACGGCCAAATTATAAATCAAAAAAAAACTTGGATAAAGAGTCTACAACATAACAACATGTCATATAAAATAATATTACTCCATCCTATCAGCACTAGGAATGGAAGTCAAAAAACCTAATAGGATATGCAAGACCAAACACTCATAAACAATACCTGCATGGTCAAGACATACAGAGCATAACAATTAACCCAATTCACATTCAACCTGCCTCTACTCAAGTATACAAATCATAGTAGCAAATAGAATGGTTAAAACCGTAAACACGCAATACCAGGAT
The DNA here is from genome assembly GCA_963277665.1 of Viscum album. Lineage (NCBI taxonomy): Eukaryota > Viridiplantae > Streptophyta > Magnoliopsida > Santalales > Viscaceae > Viscum > Viscum album. Next base: position 1,228,034,967 of record OY728159.1, read on the forward strand.
AAAAGGAGATGTGAACTTTTTCCCATATAACTCAAAGACTATCTATATAAAGGCACAAACCACCTACATCGGCATTGTATGATCGATATAATCTGGATTCGGCCCCTGGATTGGCTTAGAACATGGTATATCAACAAAAATGGATAAAAAGTTCATCCGAGGATAATGCACGAGAGAAGAGAAATCAAGAAACGAGGATCAAGATAAAGAGAGAAATCAATGATGTGATTCCAATGCAACCTATGGAGTTTGATTTGGAGAACAGATGCTTGATCAGGGGATCAGGGAATGATTGGCACTGTATGGATGCTCTTGGTCGAAGAAGGAAACGAAGAAGACACTTCTGCCAATTAAATGCGACCCTAGTCTGTTTAAAATAAATAAATAAAGCACACGGTGAGTACTTTAGAAGTACACAACATGTACATTACCTTACTGATCCCCACATAAGGCGGTCTCTAGGTTACCACACACGGATGTGTGCTCAGCTATATCATGTCCATAAGATGACTACATGTGGTAAAAGAGTACACTGCATGTACATATAAGTGCATGGCGTGAATTTAAAAAATTTCTAAAAACTCCTCTTTTTTCAAAAAAAAACCAGAGAAGAGAAAAAATACCTGAAAAAAGACAAGGGTTCTTACAATAAAGTACTAAAATTTTATTATAGTTATGTATTAACCAATATTTAAATTCCTCACATGTTTTGAAAATAAAAACTCCACCCATGTTAGGAGCAGACTACTTCCTCCTTCAATGAAGCATTTTATTTTTCATAACATGTATAATTGATATATTTTAAAAAAACACTGAATAAATTATAACAAATTTTTTACATTAATAAGGTTATATAAATACAATTCATTCCTAATGTTAATAATATCAACACTAAATTATAATATTAAATTATTTGGTTGAAAATGAAGATACAAAAAAACATTTATTTAATAAAACTTTATGATTATAATTCATTTAAATTCAACGTTGAACTCCTTTTGAATGTTACTTATCATATTGAAAATATTTCAGAAATAAATACTCATTTGAAATGTTATATTATCATAATACAATAACATTCTCTTACTCATTATTCCATTATAACATTTACTTGTTTAATGAAGGTTTTAAACCCCATATAATCATTGATATAATTTATATCAACAAATAAAAATATAATAATTTTAAAAAATTAATTTATTTAAAAATATTAACGTAATAAATTTTCAAAATATTTTATTGGTAATGTTGAAATTTTTATTTACTAGTACATTGAATTTTATTTTAAATTCATTATTTATAAAAAAATATATTTTTTAGGAAATCCAACAAAACTGTACAATTTAGTTCCAATTTTTTTTATTAGATTGTAGAACAATGAAAAATGCATGAATAACTTTTTTTGAAAAAAAATTTGGTGAATAATTTTGGAAAAATACTCTAGGACTGGAGCCACTAGAGCGAGTTTGTTACGCGGAATGGAATTATTAAAACCCTATATAATTAGTATTAATGAAAAATTAATATAAGTGTAACAATGACATACAAATGAATATTATAATTTAATATAACTATGTATAGTGTTAATGTAAATATTATGAATTATGCACAACATATTATATAGGGATGTTAGATCAGGTTCAACTAAGTGGATGTCTCAATTAAGGGAATTATTCACTCAATTTCATTCCATGGAAATTTTTCACTTCATTATTCACAAAGTTATATAATGATTATATGTTTAATAATATTTGAATTTTTATTCATTATTTACATGATCAATAAAATTATTGAAAATGAATTAACAAATTCAATTCAATGACTTATTCTTAAATAAAATGTAATATTATAGGTAATGGATTCTTGGTCACATTTGTTTTATTCGACACATGTTACATTTGATTCCGATATATTCATTTATATGATTTACAAACATATTATATGATATATTTTATCATAATCATGAAATATGATGTTTCTTTTCATTTTTTAGACTAAATATATTTTATATTTAAAAATCAAAAATGGGTTTTTGTTATAAAAATATTTTAAATGTTTAGATGCATTTTTACTATCTAATTTTTCTCCATATCCATATTAATTATAATTTTTCATGAATGTTATTCTATATATATAAATTATTATAAACACTTTCTCACCAATGATTAATATAATACAATCTCTAAAAACTATTATTTTTAATGTTTTTCATGTAGGATGTTTTGGGAATTCATCATAATGGATTGAAAATTAACATATTTTAATGTGTACAAATTTAATAAATTTTCTTATTTTAGGTCTATTATTAGTTTAAAATAATTAACTCTACATTTCCATTTGTTTTGATTAGAAACCCATATTTCCAGTCTACATTGAATTTTTTGTTATTAAAAAAATTATAATATAAAAGGATAGTTATTCTCGTTTTTCAAAAGTTTAATTCAAATTTATTTTAAAAAATATATTTTCTCTATGTAAACTTTCATTGATTATTTTTATACTTATATAGGAATATTTATTAATAATACGATCCATATTTTTTCCAATGATGGATAATTACAATGTTTTAGGTTTTGTTATTGTAACAAAATTTCCCCCATGCGGTAAATATGTTATAATGAATTACTTTATGTTCATAAGTTTATGTGTTGAAAAGATGTTTATATTCATGAAATAGTTATTGGAAAGCAATTATGTGTCATATTCATGTTATTTTTGTTGAGAAAAGTATTATTTTAAACAACACATGTTAATGTTATTTAAAGGGATATATTATTGAAAATAATACTCTATCTCTTTATGATAATTTTGAAGCTCACAAATACCATTAGTCATTTTCTAATTATTTTATTTAGTATTGTGCAGGAATTTATTAATTTATTTTACTCTTGAAATAACAATTTTTTTTACTTATTCGGAATCTACTTTAGTGCATTCTGGAATCACATTTCACATCATACGTAGATAAATATAGCTCCGAATCTGCTTTAGTGCGTTCTAGAATAACTGTTCACGCACTATGTGGATAAACATAGCGTAATGATGAAAAGTGTGTATACTTTTTGAGATAAGAGAAAATTATGGTTAAACATACATACGTTTTCAGCATAGTATGGAAGAAGAACCTTACACTAGGAAGGAACCATATGTTTTGGTTATCAGTAAAGTATGGAAGGGGAACCCTATATAAATTCTAAGTGATACGCTTGTTTCTCAGAAGTATGGTTCATCAACCTTAATTTTGTAAACAACCATACGTTCTTGGAAAAGTATGGATCAAGTAAAAGTATGGATCTTTTACCATACGTTTGAGTGTTGAAAAAAAAGTATGGATGATCAACCCTACGTTTGTATTCAACCCTACGTTGTCAACCCTACGTTTTTGTTCAACCTTACATTGTTAACCTTACGTTTGAAGGCTATGTTATTAACCCTACGTTTGGAGGCCACGTCATCAACCTTCCGTTTGGCGTCAGAAATTTTGACAGACGATATTTATGTGCAGTGATAAGTAAGCTGATTTATGGGCGGATTTAAAGCCGGATTTAAAGTTGTTTTTAAAGTACATCTTTGACTGATTCAAATCCATTTTATTAATGGATTTAAGATTGAATTAAAAGGAGCTCTTATGCCGAGTCTTAAGGGATGTTACAAACTCTTTGTAAATTCAAATTTTTGAATATCGTGAATTAGAATGTGACTTTTATGGATCTAAATGTGCAAGGGATATGCCTTATTATATATGTTCTCTCTGAAACACAAGGTACATGAGGATGTGATCGATCTATTGTTGAAAAAGGTGGAAAATAGAGATTTCAACTATTGACGATTGATCTGCTGATTCAAAAGGAGCGTAAAAGCTCTGTTTGTTCAAGAAGAAGGAACTCAATAGAAGATTCACCTGTTCTACATCGAATATCTACTACAACTAGATCAATTTAGAACTGCTTCATCTTGAAGATCAATAATTATAGAGACTTTCATCCATCTGTTGTCAATTGCATTCTGTTGTAATTGTGAAGATCAACTGGAAATTTCTTTCTGAAATTATTTTTATTCTTGAGTTACCAGCTTCTCGTTCTAAGCTGTGTAGGTTCATGTTTGAACCAGAAGGCTTTGTTTTTCCTTGGATTGTAAAGGTGTCAACTTCCTGTACTCATTTGTGATCCGGTTTGTGGAAAAGAGGACCATATAGTGAAAATCATCAAGCTCGTGGAGTTGAGCGTTGGTTGAGTGGACTAGGGGCCTTCTGTTCCCTGAACCACTATACATCATTATGTTATTCATTTTAATTTTTCCACTGCACGATCAAATCTGATAAAGTATAAAGGATAGAAATCGTTCAAGAAAAGAGTTATCAAAAAATTTCAAAAGACACAATTCACCCCCCTCTTGTGTATAATCTGTAGATTCAGATCCAACAATTGGTATCAATGGAGGAGCTTCTGATAGAGCCTTAGCAAGATCGAAGCATTTATGGATTATACAATAGTGCATCATGGCTGATACAAGAGAAGGGATCTTGATGGTCATAGCACCATATGTTAATGGAGACAACTATGGTTGCTGGGAATCGTGCATGATAATATATCTGAAAAACCTCGGATATAGAGTCTATTCAAAGATTCTGACTCCTTATCAAATTCTTGAAATTCTTGAGACATGGAGTGCTGCTGTAGAGGAAGAGTACGATATGAACTCGAAGGCTATGAATGCAATTATTTGCGGTCTAGGACCAGATGAATTTAATTGAGTATCTCAGTGCCCGACAGCATATGAGATGTGACAAACAATAGCTGTGGAATATGAAAGAATAGACAATGTGAGGAAAATGAGATATGCAACTACAAAACTGAAATTTGATACATTCAGAATGGTTGAAGGTGAGAGAATTACCCAAATAAATGGGACATTGACAGAAATTTTCAATAACATAACAGCTCTAGGAGAACCTATCAAGTAGGATGATCAAGCATTAAAAGTACTGAGAGTTCTTCCTACTCTATGGAATGGTATTTCTAATGCAATTAGACAATCAACGCCTATCAAATATCTTACTATGAGAGAGATGATTGGTACACTGATGATGTATGAAGCTGAAATGCAAGATGAGTCTAATGAACATAAAGTGCTTATCGAAATAGATGATAAATCCTTGAAGGTAACTTCACAAAAAAAGAATAGAAAGATGAAGAGCAAAGAAGTCAAATCTAAATCAGAAAGCTCTGACTCAACCAACTCAGATGAAGAACTGGCTCAACTAGCTAGAAAATTTAGAAAATTCTACAGTAAGAAAAGAGGCTTCAAAAAATCTTTTATGGGAGATAATAAAGAATTAAGATGTTATGAATGCAAAAAGATGGGACATATCAGACCAGATTTCCCACAATTTAAGGATGCAAAGAAGAAGAAATTCTTCAAAAGAAATGACTTTGAGCAGAAAGACAAGAAAACTACGAAAGCCACTTGGAGTGTATCTGAAGACTCTAGTAGCTATTTTGAATCAAGATCAGAGAAAGAAGAAGTCAATCTAAAGGCAAACATGTGTTTCATGGTAGAAACTAATGAGGTATACTCATATTACTCTTCTAAATCAAATTCTGAATCAAGCTACAAAAATGAAAAACTTGCAGCCTACTGCAATATGCTTGAAGAAAGGTATGACTCACTATTTAAGAAACATAAGTCACTAAAAAATAAACATAAAGTCGTTTCAGATGAAAGAGATACAATGATGAAACAACATAAAGAATTAACTGATAAATACAAATTTATTAACACTAACTACATTAATTTTGAATCAAGAATAACAACACTGTAGGATGAAGTAGACTCTTAAAAACAGGTTGCATTGGATTTTACAAAATGAGAGAATTCATTAAATGAAATTCTTGAAAAAACTTTCATTAAAAATGAGACATTTGGAATTGGCAGTAAAGGAGAAAAACCAAAGCTATATAAAAATTATTTTGTTCTTAGCTCTAAAAAGGTTAATTGTAATTTTTGTGGGACAAAGGGACATATAGCTAAAAACTGTTTCTTAAGACAACCTCAAATTTTTGGTATTAAGAAAGCCTATGTTTCAAAAGACTTATATGATTCAGCTAATTTTAAAAGAACAAAGCAAATATGGATACCTAGATCATTGCTAGATAACACCCCTGGACCCAACAAAATATGGGTACCAAAGCAATTTGTTTGAATGTCTTTGCAGGTAGTAGGTCACTCGAGAAGAAAAGATATATGGTATATCGACAGTTGCTGCACAAGACATATGAGTGGGAACTCATTGAATTTTCATTCACTCGCTCAAAAGGAAGGAGGACTTGTCACATTTAGTGACAATTCCAAAGGAAAAATCATTGGCATTGGAACTGTTGGAGATCCAAAAATAGTCTCAATCAACAATGTACTTTATGTACAAGAACTAAAACAAAATATGATAAGTATCTCTCAACTTTGTGATGATGGATATACTGTTGATTTTACTAACTATTGATTTACTATTTCTAAAGATAAACTGTTTAAATTTAAAGCACCAAGAACTGAAAATGTCTATACTTTGGATTTAAATTCCTTGTGTAAACAATAAATAAACCGCTTTACTGCTAAAGTAATTGAATCCTGGATCTGGCATAAAAGGCTTGGTCATTTCAATGTATATGTTTTATATAAGTTATCTATGAAACATTTAGTTTCCGATTTACCTTGTCTCTAATTTGAAAGTGATAGATATTGTGATGCATGTCAACTTGGAAAGCAACACAAATCATCCTTCAAATCTGTTAATAAGGTTGCTACATCCAAACCTCAAGATCTTATTAATATGGATTTTTTGGACCTTTAAGAGGAGAAATATTAGTTGGTAAATTATATGTATATGTTTTAGTTGATGAATATTCAATATTTACATGGATTTTCTTCTTGAAATTTAAAAATGAAGCTTTTAATTTATTTGAAATTTTCTGCAAATATGTTAAAAATCAAAATGGGTCCAATATAATCTCATTGAGAAGTGATCATGGTGGAGAATTTGAGAATCTAGAATTTAATTCCTTTTGCTCAAATGTGGGTATTAAACATACCTTTTATGCACCCAGAACATCTCAACAGAATGGGATTGTAGAAAGAAGAAATAGAACAATTCATGAAATGGCTAGAACTATATTAAATGAATATAGCCTACCTATATATTTCTGGGCAAGAAGATGTGAATACAGCTTGTTATATAATTACTAGAGTTTTAATTAGACCTATTTTGAAAAATACTCCCTATAAAATATGGAATAATAGAAAACCAAAAGTAAATTACTTTAACGTTTTTGGATGCAAGGTTTATATCTAAATCACAAAGGATAATCTTGTTAAGTTCGATCCAAAATCTGATGAGGGTATTTTCTTAGGATATTTTGCTACCTCCAAAGATTATAGAGTGTATAATAAGAAGTCAAGGATTGTTGAAGAATTAGTTCATGTGAAATTTGATGAATCTGACCCTTTTGAGAAAAGGACAGAACAAATGGATGAACATGACTCTAAGGATAACATGAGACTTTAGAATTTAATGAATGATTTTGAAAATGATATAAAAGAAATCAGTCTATTTCAGAGGAACATGATTATGAAGAACCTTTAAATATATTACATAGACAATCTAGAACCCTAAAGAATCACCCTTTAGAAACTGTAATAGGTGACCTAGAAACTGGTGTTTAAACTAGAAGAAACTTAGGAAACCTAGTGGAATTCTCTGCTTTCCTATCTCAACAAGAACCCAAGACTATAGAAGAAGATTTAGATGATGAAAGCTGTGTAATAGCAATGAAATATGAATTAAACCAGTTTAAAAGAAATGAAGCTTGGGAATTAGTGGAAAGACCTAAAAATTATCTTGTAATAGGAACCAAATGGGTCTTTAGAAATAAACAGGATGAACAAGGCACAATAACTAGAAATAAAGCATGATTAGTAGCTAAAGGATATAATAAATAAGAAGGAATAGATTATGATGAGACTTTTGATCTTTTAGCTAGGTTAGAATCCATTAGAATCCTTTTAGCCTATGCATCGTATATGAATTTTAAATTATTTCAGATGGATGTTAAATCTGCCTTTTTAAATGGTTATTTAATGGAGGAAGTTTATGTTGAGCAACCTCTTGGTTAGGAAAACTCTCAAAAACATGATTCTGTTTTTAAACATACTAATGCTCTTGATGGCCTTAAACAAGCACCTAGAGATTGGTATGAAAGATTAATTTCTTTTCTTTTGAAAAATGATTTTACGGTTGGTATGGAATACCCAACACTATAAAATAAAACAGTGAAAAATAATGTTTTATTGGTTCAAATTTATGTTGATGATGTAATCTTTGGATCAAATAATAAAACTCTTTGTCATGAATTTTCAAAATTAATTCAAGAATAATTTGAAATGAGTATGATGGGAGAATTAAATTTCTTTTTGGGTCTTCAAATATTTCAAAAAGATTTTGGAAATGTTTTAAATCAAAGAAAATACATTACTGATTTACTTAAAAAATATGGACTTGAGAACAACAAGCCATTTACAACTCCTATGTGTACTAATATAAAACATGATTTGGATGAAACTAAAAAATCAGTTGACAACAAGTCATATAGAGGTATGATTGGTAGTTTGTTATATCTTACTTCTAGTAGTCCAGATATAATGTATTTAGTATGCCTTTGTGCTAGATTTCAATCAAATCCTAATGAATCTCATCTAACTATTGTTAAAAAAAATTAGATATTTAAAAGGAACTGTTTTTTAATCTCTTATTTATCCTAAAACATTGGATTTTAATTTCATTTCATATTCATATTCTGACTTTGGAAGTTCTAGATTATATAGAAAAAGCACACCAGGTACATGTCACTTTTTATAAAAGTCCCTAGTATCATGGTCTAGTAAGAAACAACATTCAGTTTCCCTGTCAAAAACTAAGGCAGAATATGTTTCTATTGGCAGTAGTTGTGCACAAGTGTTTTGGATGAAAAACACTCTTATGAACATTGGATTGAATTTTAATAATGCACCTATTTTATGTGACAATACGATTGCAATTAATATTTCAAAAAAAATCCTATTAGTCATTCTAGAACTAAGCACATTGATATAAGGCATCACTTTTTAAGAGATCATGTTATTAAAAAGAATATATTTTTAGAATTTATAAATATTGAATTTCAATTAGCAGATATTTTAAATAAACCACTTCCCACTGCATGGTTTGATTTTATTAAGGGGGAGCTAGGTTTATTTAATTTTAAATATTTTTTTTACTTTTATTTTTTTATGTATATTTTGTTGAATACTGATTATGTTTTTTTTTCTTTAGTCATATGAAAAATTTATTTGCTTTTAAATATATGTAATGATTAGTTATTATGTGGGAATCAAGGCTGTCAGAGCCTTTTCGACTTCTAAACCCTTTCACTTCTATTGAAACCCTTTCGAAATCCGAAAATCGCACTTTATCTCCTAAACCCTAACCTTCAAACCTATGAAACCCTAACCTTCAACCCTTAAGAGGCTCTCACAGAAATGGTAAGGACTAAAAGAGTCAGTGAAGCTGAGCCAGGAAATGCCAAGAGACAACACACAAGGGGAAGAAAAATCTTACAGGGTAAGTCAATCGATCTCGACTGGTTATTTCAGACAAATCTGTTATTGAAGCAAGCGCTGTCATTTCAGAATCTTGAAAAAATACTCAACAGTGAAAATAATAAATTTCTGTATGAAGTAGAACTTATATACTTCTTCAAATTTGCACAGTTTAGTCTTGGAGATACTGAGGATAGTATGATGGCTAAGATAGAGGATATGGATTTCTCAATCTCATCAGTAGAGATTATTCAGATTCTCAACTGCCCTCATAAAGGAGTTTTTCATTTTTGCTTGAAGAATATATGAGATTCTGTGCATAAATCTGAAGACATCATGTCGTTTCTTTTTGGTACCAAGACAATAAAAAAATGTTTTTCAAGGATTTGGAGCCTGATCAGAAGATTTTGGTCAAATTTATTCAAACTGGAATAGCTCCACAGATGGAAGAAATGGAGATGATTTTGTACCCTGAAATGTATATAATGTTTCTTATGTTAAGTAATATTAAGTTAAACTTTCCATGATACATGATAAGGTATCTCAGTTAATGCTGTGAAAGTGAGGCTAGGATGAATTTCTACCCTTTTGGTAGATTTATTTCTAAACTGTTGTTTAAGAAATAAATAGTGAGATTAGTGGATGCTAGAGTTAACTGTCACCACAGTAATACGTTTAATGCTGGAACATTGATGAAAGTTGGATATTTCTGGAGCACAATTAATGGAAAACTTTTGTCAGTAGGAGCTGAGGATGACTCAGGGACTACTTAGGCTCAACTTGCTAAGTCCAAGGAGGGACAAGCTGAATCCAGAGTCAGCAATGAAGCAAGAAGGATTCGCTTTGAAGTGGAATATGTTGAGGAAGACAGAAGCCAGGAGGGGCTTCAATCACAAATAAAAAGACCAGTAAATGAGGAAGTCAATTCCACTGCTTTGTAAACTACAACAGAAGATTTATTTTCTTATTCTTTTGTGAGAGAAGATGTTGTTTATAATACAATGGAAGATGTTACTGAGACAACATCTCCAATAGAGGAATCAGGAGCTCAAGAAGAAACTCAAATGGAAAATCAGGAATAGATTGTAGTTAATGTTGAAGTTGCACTTCAACATGAACAAGAGATGGAGGCAGTGCCTGGTGAATAAGTGGCCAAACCTTAAGAAACTACTGAATATATTGTTCTTGAAAACCAACGGAAGGCATATATGCTGATGTTTTTTGTGAGCATGCTTCTGAAACTCACACATAGGTACTTCAAGAGGATTTTTCTATGGAGGAGTTTGAAAACTCTAAGGAAAAACTTGTGGACAAACCTTATTAGGACAGAGAAAAAGAGAAATCTGATGCTGAATCATTGCCTTTGGTACTGCTGCATCAACCTGAGAATGTGAATCAATCACAGGGTGCATCTGATTCAAGGAAAGAAGTAGTTGAAAAACTTTGCAGAAAAGTATCTCATTTGGAATCTGTGAATGTTTCTCTAAGAAATGACTTAGACATAGAACATTTTAAGTTTCAAAAGCTGAAGGAGTGTACAGTTTCAAGGAAAGAAGTTGAAATGTTTAAAGAGGATATGCTGACTGCTGTTACACAATTGAAATCAGAAATGGTTATGGATTCATATTTTTCAGATCTGATGTTGTTTATGGAGAAAAAATTTGCATCAGTTGCAAATAATGCTGTCAGTGGATCTAGTACTTCACCTGATTTAATTAGAAGGTGTCAGGCTATCACAGTTGCGTTGAGCAACATGAAAGATATGATACAAGATCTTAAATGTAACGGTGGTCCTTTGTAAGTGTTTTTGGACAATCAAAAGTTCTTAGTGGATCAACTGACATCTAGTGAGCCATCGATCAGAATTCTGTTAGATCAGTTATCAGAGATGCTGTCAGTATTTGTTAAAAAAGAGGAAAGGATGCATGAGTTTTTCAGAGTCAATTTAATTGAGGATATTCATATGACTCAAGAGAATAGAGATCTCATTATCAGGCTTGGATATGGGATGATGAAGAGACTTCCAGATCAATTTATAGAAATCAAGTCTGCAATCCAGAGGAGATAGACCATGTTGCCTATCTTACCTAAACCTTGATTCCTGTTTATATCATTGTCATGTATATACTACTGTTTTTGAATTAATTTTTTCTTCATTGTTTATTTGTTTCTTTCTTTATTTTTTTACTGACTTTAATTTTGATATGTCAGTACTCCAGATTTAATTATTCATAAAAAGTTCATAATAGAATTTACTAATAGTTTATTACAATTTTAAATGTGTTAAAATCCATGTTTTTTCATTCTTTTTTATATCACAAAAAGGGGGAGAATTTGGATAAACACAACATCAAAACCTACATTTTATTTAGGGGGAGAATTCATTTTATTGAGGGGGGAAATTAAATAATTAATTTGGAATTATAATTATCTTTTTGGTGGAGATGTTTTTATTTAAAACTTTATAACTAATTTTGAAAATTAATTTTTGTTTAAATAATTTTAGTTATTTAATGGGTTTTGTGATCATCAAAAAGTGGGAGATTGTTGAGAAAAGTATTGTTTTTAACAATACATGTTAATGTTATTTAAAGGGGGAGATTATTGAAAATAATACTCTATCTCTTTATGATAATTTTGATGCTCACAAATTCCCTTAGTTATTTTCTAATGATTTTATACAGTATTGGGCAAGAATTTATTAGTTTATTTTACTCTTGAAATAACGAGAATTTATTACTTATTCAGAATCTGTTTTAGCACGTTCTGGAATCACTGTTCACATCTTACGTAGATAAATATAGTACGAAATCTGCATTAGCGCATTCAGGAATCACTGTTCATACCCTACATGGATAATCTTAGCATAAGGATGAAAAGTGTGTATACTTTTTGAGATAAGAGAAAATAATGGTTAAACAACCATACGTTTTCAGTAAAGTATGGAAGACAAACCTTACGTTAGGAAGGAACCTTACATTTTGGTAATCGACAAAGTATGGAAGGAGAACCATATGTAAATTCTAAGCGATACATGTGTTTCTCAAAAGTATGGTTTCATCAACCTTACTTTTCTAAACAACCATATGTTCTTGGAAAATTATGGATCAAGTAAAAGTATGGATCTTTTACTGTACGTTTTATTGTTGAAAAAAAGTATGGATGATCAACCCTACAATTGTATTCAACCTTATGTTTTCAACCCTACGTTTGTGTTCAACCTTACGTTGTTAACCTTACATTTGAAGGATATGTTATTAACCCTACGTTTGGAGGTCACGTCATCAACCTTACATTTGGAAATGGAAATTTTGACAGACGATATTTATGTGCAGCGATCAGTAAGCTGATTTCTGGGCGGATTTCAAGCCAGATTTAAAGTCATTTTTAAAGTATGAATTTTACTGATTCATAGCCATTTTATTAATGGATTTAAGATAGAATTAAAAAGAGATTTTTATGCCGAGTCTTAAGGGAAGTTACGACCTCTCTATAAATTCAAATTTTTGAATATCGCGAATCAGAAGGCGACTTTTATGGATCTAAATGTGTAGGAGATATTCTTTATTATATATGTTCTCTCTGAAACACTAGTTACATGAGGATGTGATCAATCTATTGTTGAAAAAGTTGGAAAACAGAGATTACAACAATTCATGATTGATCTGATGATTCAAAAGGAGCGTAAAAGCTCTGTTTGTTCAAGAAGAAGGAACTCAATAGAAGATTCACCTGTTCTACATCGAATATCTACTACAACTAGGTCAAATCAGAACTGCTTCGTCTTGAAGATCAATATTTCTGGAGACTTCGATCCATCTTCTGTCAATTGCATTCTGTTGCAATTGTGAAGATCAACTAGAAATTTCATTCTGAAATTATTTTTATTCTTTAGTAAACAGCTTCTCGTTCTAAGCAGTGTAGGTTCGTGTTTGAACCAGAAGGCTTTGTTTTGCCTTAGATTGTAAAGGTGTAAACTGCCTGTACATAGTTGTGAACCGGTCTGTGGAAAAGAGGACCAGATAGAGAAAATCATCAAGCTCCTGGAGTTGAGCGTTGGTGGACTGGACAAGGGGCCTTCTATTACCCGAACCACTATACATCTTTATGTTCTGGATTTTACTTTTTCCACTGCACGATCAAATCTGATAAAGTATAAAGGATAGAACTCATTCAAGAAAAGAGTTATCGAAAAATTGCAAAAGACACAATTCACCCCCCCCCCCTCTTGTGTATAATCTGTTGATTCAGATCCAACAATTTTTGTTTTAAAATATATATTATATTGGTTGGGCCTGATTTATCCCATTAATACCTTAGTTTGTGAAGCCATTTTATACTGGATATAATTTACTCCTTTATAGATATTATATTTATCTCAATTGGTGAATCTATTATGAAAATATATTAGAATTGAATTAGTAGGTTATTCTTTTATAAGATTTATTTTAATAGTACTTGTAATGTTTGTATTAATGTGACATCCCAAGTCTCCTTCATGGTTTTTATTTTTCTTCTCTTCATTCCTACAAGATCATTAAATAACCTTTGTGAGATGTGGATTTGAGTTGAAGATATGTTATGACATCATAGATCATTTTTATTGAATGATGTATTTACACTCATTTTAATAATTTATTATGTTATGATTCATGATATGAAACATAATTTATGTTGCAGGTTTTATTTTGTATAATATTACAATTTTAATATCATGTACCTTGATTATGTTCCCCTAAGATCATTATCTTCTTCTGTTCACTTTTTTTTTAAATTTCATAGTCCAATATTTACCCTCATAATTAATTTGAGTTTAACCTTCTTAAGGTTCAATTACAAATGTTTTTGAAGACTAGAATTATATATTATTTTTCTACAAGCCTATAATTTGTATATAAATTAATAAAAGTATTTTTGAATAATTTTGAAGTATAATGACTATGAAATAATCGAAAATATATATATTCATTGAAAATGAAATTATTTTTATTAGATAATGGGTTTTTCAAATTCAACAGAACACCAAACATAAAAATTACCATATATGATAGAAAATAATTTTGGGTTATTTAAATTTAAATTAATTATGTTATTGTTTGATTGTAATTACTAGTTATCAATGCCACTATGAAAGGATTATATTTTTATAAATTCGTCCATGTGTACATGTCTAGTTTTTAAAATCTTCTCTTGGAAAATTCAATCAAATAATGACATAAATTATATGAATTATTAATTAAAAAAAAGTGTTTCTAAAACTGGGGTAATTATAATTATAATAAAATTATATAGGATGAAATATAATTCCTCTATAGGAGACTCTCGGGGTATAATCATCTTTTTCCTCAATCATTTTCTACCGAATCCGATGAAAAATCATAATTGGGCACATGACCAATGATTTCATTGTGATATGGAACTATCATATTAAAATTCAATATAATTACTAGCACACTCCATGATTTTAAAAGATACTAATAATTTTCAATAGAGTATATTAAATGAAATTCACAGAATAGAATATAAAGTAACACCCTTAGTGAAACTCCTCATGATTTTGTAAAATATTTTTTTTCAAATAAATATAATAATTCAATATTATTCACAACCTTATATTTGGATTGTCTTACATTAAATAAATAGTTTATCTTACATTAAAATCAATAATATGTTTATATTTAATAAACAAAAAACATTGATTTGACACTATATTATAAAAAACATTGTGTTCAACTTATATTACATGAAATACTGAATTTAGATTCTGTTACACGTGACATTGAGTATTAACAACCCATGAAAAATAATTAATATTAGTATTCAATATAATTAGTGTCACCGAGATTTTATAATTGTGTGTATAGATATATTTCACTAAATAATTTAATTATATGTACTACATACATATATATATTTAATAGTTTTTTTACAAATTAATTATAAATGGAATGAAAATCTATTAGCAAATAAAGGAATTATTTTTATTAAAAAAAAATTTATGAAAACAAAAATGTATTACACAAATAAATATTAAGAACCACTCTTAGTTAATTAATTTATTGAAATATATATATTTTATAATCATTAATTTTATTGAAATTAGTCATATGTATTTTCTATGAATCATATAGGTAAAACAAAAAATTCATTGAAAAAATTAAATGTTTCTAAAAAAATTCACCATTATGAACAAATATTTTCAATATAGTTGCTGAACAAATTTAAAAAATTATTTAAAATAAAAAATAATAATATTTCAAAATAAAAAAAAAAAATTTAATTAGGGTGTTGTTTTTTGAAATTTCATAATAGAATATCTTCTTGATGAATTATGAAAACACTAAATTTTAATTGAATTTTTTTTAAATGATTATAATGTAAACATTATTTTAAATTGATTTTAATTAAAATTAATTCAAATATATATTAATTAATAAATTTGGTTACTTTGAAATAATTTTTTTAATGAATTTTAATATAAAAACCATATAAAAATTTTAGCCTTTTCTCATTGAAAACCCTCTTTATCATTTCATCTTTGTGAGTAATTTTACGATGAATATTTCAAATTATTCAAATTAAATATTTAAAAAAAGATTCGATGTGGTGAATTATAATAATTTATATTATCAAATAAGGTAAACTAAATTTCCCCCGAAAGGAATATTCAATGCACTAAAATGTATTTAATGAGAATTACAAAAAGAAAATTTACCAAGGATTAATCTCAAAATATAATTGTTTAATTTACAAAAATGTTTTTCTAAACTCTATTAGATGTAATTATATTTACCTTATATGATTTATGTTCAATAATAGGACATTATTAATCAGTATGTGTTGTGTATATGTTGGAAAATATTTCTTTTTTACCTTCAAAAGTGTGCCACTCCCCTCACTTATGAAATGTATCACATGTTTTCTCCAATTTTCACATAAAATAACATTTCATTGGCCATGAAATTCATGAATTTTTATTACCCAATCCACTGAGGTATGACCTGTGACAACCCCTAGCTCACCCTTAATTGCCACAACCCAATGAAAGGCAATGTGTGGGTATACCTAAAAATGGGTGGCATTAGCCGGAAGTACCTATACACATTAATGCATCTCGAATCCCACAATAATATAAAATTTAAAACAAAGAAACCAATTCATGCATTCATATATGATCCCAAAATATGTTAAAATATTAATGTAATAAACTCCTAAGAATCATACAAATACATTCCAAACTAAAAATATTAATGAGTCCAATATATTCGAATGGTTCAGAATATTTCAAAAGAAATATCCCATTTAAAAAAAATTTATGAGAAGTTTCAATTATTATCCACCCTCTCCATATACTTCTAGACACCACTAAAAGGGATTTATTCTGTATAAGTCATGACATGTCTAGGAAAATCCCATGTAGGTGGGAGTATTAAAATACCTTGTTGGACACCTTGAAAATACTAAGCATTATGCACAAAATATTTTTATCTCAATACACGATATAAAATATTATTAATAACAAAAAACACCCAAATATACTAAGGAATGATTCCACACCACCTAGTAGTCATAAGAAATTCCCAAAATAAATATTCCACTAGTAATAATTATTGATCGGGCAGACTCCCCTATAAGAGATTATAAATCATTGTAGAAACAGAATGAAAAATAATAGATCAGCGAGCCCATCCCATGTAAGCTCGCTAGTACCAGAAGATGTTGATTAAAATATAGAGGCTCACATATAGAATCGTTGGAGGACACCAAAACCCAATCCATATCAACACATTGTTTAGGGTATTGTATATCAATGATATCACTAACCATATAGATTGGGTCCTCTAGATGGAGGATCAATTAACTACTCTAGGTGGTCACACTGATTTCAGAAACCCCATATAATGAACAAGGGATGATTGATGGTTAGACTGTAGTCTCATAAAGTGACCACACAACCTTATCTGATACTCTTCCAATATAGTGGATCACAATCCTATTATGTGTATTTCATGAAACAATATACCCATGGGGTAATGGAAGAAGGGATCACAAGAAACATGCACTATTCTAATATAATAAAACAAAGAGGTACATAATCTCTTTATGCATATATAATTCATATACTAGAGGGTACGCATCATTTCCATCTATTCCAATTCATTTTCATGTGAAATAAACACACACGACAAGTGAGACACATTATACACATCATGTAGAATGATTAGACAATGTGTAGACACAAAAATAACCCTTATTGTTTCTATTATATATGTATTTTTATAATCATTGTGTCAGTGTACCTTCTAGTGTACACCAAGTTGTGCCCATGTCCAAGTAAACAACATGTCACATGCCAGTGTTTTTTCCAATGTCCATTTATATCCCTATGTACTTAATGATACAATAGGGAAGGGTCACAATCCTTATTATAGTGTCATAACACTGTGTGATTTTTATCCACATCCTTATACCCTACCCACCACTCGACTGAAGGACACATTTATTAGGAGCATCCCATCCACTTGTGGTAATCGATACCCATGGAAGAAGTTAGTACTTCCTTGACAGAGTGAGGTGCGGGCCCCTTCTTACTGGGGAGACTGAGATATTGACTGTAAGACTGGAGTCGTTCTCCCCCAACAAAACACAGTGTCGAGGAGTGGACCACTTCACATGGATTCTATTGGTCTTGACTCAGGCTCAAGAATTAGACTATGATACCTCTAGTGTCGGGAACTAGATGAAGTTCTAATAAGAGGTTTCTGATGAAGCACACCCTTTCATACATTCCATTAGGAATGATTGAGTTGTACCAGATAGAGTACACCTCTCAGACAGGTGCCATCCGGGATGGCTAGTTCATGGAGAATGTACTCATGATCCTTAATTTACACTTGGATCCTTATTTGGAAATCATAGTAATGGCATGAGGTCAGGGCCTTATGATTCCTTGAGGTTTAGATGAGTATATCAGGATGAACAAGGTATATTAAATGGTATATACCTGAGTATAGATGACAATGCATAATAATTGTGGTTTACTTCATGGTTTTTTTTGGAATGTTTTCATTATGGATTTCTAAGAGACCATCGACTGTCTTAGGGTCCCCTATTGAGTAATGATCTAATCACCCCTGCACAGGCTTCTCCTGCAAGTGTTTTTTCTGGTGCAGACGTTCGATATTTCGATAGTGGATCTTTGAAATATGGGACTGATGAAAATTTAGATGGTGGACCTAGGGTCCTAGAACCAAGTGGGGTCTAGTAGGAAGAGGCCGACATTACATACAACTTTAGCATCCACTAGCTTCACTAATCTAGCGATCAGGTGGGATCTTCCACAGACGGTCATCGGTGATCTCTTTATGTCTTACTTTTTCAGTTCATTTTATGGGCTATTATACTGGCCTCGTTACACCGCTCAATGATTTAATTGCTGTTCTACTCTAGTTTTCGATTACGTTGGGTTCACATTTCTGCTCTGAGTTTTATTGAGTGCATGTGTTTACAGGTATCCAGGGAAATGACACCCACTTGAAGGTTGACGCCTACAGTGCTAGTTTCCAACCCCAGGACTTCGGGAGGCGTCTTTAAGGTATGTCACAACATGGTCCCCTGGATATGGGTCGTGAGAAAGTGGTATCATGGGTGTTCAGTTCTAAATCAATGCTAGAGGGTCTATTGTGTTTGGTTTTAAGAAATAGTGTTATGGGTTTTGAGTTTGGTATTCATGCAAGGTTCTCTAGTGTTGATGCGGCATCTAACATATTCATACACCAGGACTATAGACACCTGTTACCCAAATAGGTACATGTAAACACAGGTTATAGCGTAAATAAGGTAATATGAATCTTGTATTGATGGTTTTGATTTCTATATTACTTCTCATGTAATCTCTCCAGATATAACCTTTTAACTAGGGTACATCTAGATCTATCTCAGAACGTCTCCACGTGGACGACCGGCCAGGATCCCGATTCGAGTTTGTGAGGAAATTTCGACTAGCGATGAGGAGTCCATTTAGAGACCAATGATTAAGATAGCCCCACTAAGTGGTGCACCAGTGCTACCACCACCTGATGGTCAGCATCTACAACTATTGGTTCTTGTAGAAGACGATCGTAGGATCAATTTCTTATATGAGTTCCAGAGGAAAATTCCTCCAATGTTCTGTGGAGACATAGATCCTTAGGTAGATGAGGATTGGCTTGAGGCTATTACATGTGTTTTCTATTTAGTGAGGACACCAACCTAACAGATGATGGTCCTGGCCCTAATCCTTCTCCGGGGATCAATGAGATGATAGTGGAGTCTAACGATTTGGACTCATGCTGAGGGAATCATAACTTGGAATGACTTTGAGTTCCTCTGTAGAAATGAGTTAATTCTAGAGGCTTTGGGCACTCTATGCATACATGATCTTCTTCACCTGCGATAGGGCCACATGACAGTATTATTGTTCCATCTAAATACCCAGATCCTTCTAACTACTCTATGGATATAGTGTGGGACCCTTACATCAGGGCCTGAACCATCATGTCGGGACTAAGTTGTAAAATCAGATCACCTGTGATATCTCTTAGAATTTTGACATATGTTGGGGTACTAGAATTATCCCTGGTGGTTGAGAGTATATTAGAGGTGGAGTAGGTGGATGTGACCTATGGTAGAGGTCACAAAGTAGACGTGTCAAATGGAACTAATAGACAAATGGTGATAGGAACGATGCATAGGAGGCACACCCATGCCTAGACACAGACATGTGGGTATTAGGCACAGTAGTAGAACCAAGGGAAATATGAGTCCAAGGAGAGGTAGTGTTACGCTTGTAATGACTGTGGGAATCTCGCAAGAGATTTGCCATCCCGCCGTGCTGCAAAGTGGAAGCCAACAGATGAACCTATATGGAGGAGATATCACATGGACCATGGAGTTCCAGAAGTTGGTAGGTAGGGTAGAGGTGGTGAATGACTTGTAGGGGTGGTCCTCGCTAGGCACATGGAGTTGGAGGACATGGGCGAGGACAGCTGCACGTAGTCTTGGATCATGATGAAGAAACTCTAGGAGAAGTTCGAGGTACGACATGTGTCATTTAATTTTATGCCCTCCTAAATATACAGAAAATCTAGATGTTCTATTTCCATGAGTACCATTTGAGACATTGAGAATCAAGTTGGACCATTGAATTTAACCTAACTCTTAGAGACACTTGATGATGGAGATGCGCTGATAGTATGACTTCCCTCTTGGAGTGAGAGTTGTGGTTGGGATCTTTTAGTTGTGGTGTCGATACCTTAAAACGTTATTCTGGGTATGGACTAATATCATTCATGCATGGAATGATTATATTAGGAATGAAATGTGGTATATATGGATGGTTGATAAGGTATTTCTTTTGCAAAATGGGGGGAAGCCTAGGTAGCATGGTTTGGACTCTCGTAATGAGTCCTTCTTGAGTCATTCTGTGGTGGCAGAGTTAGGCCGAAATATGATTTCACAATGTGTAATGGTTCTTAGCCATCCATACTCAATAGAGATTCCACAATTGAGAGTTTCCACCTTATTTTTTATCTTTTGGAGAGGCCTCTAAAAATTCTTGGAAGTGGGACACTAGACCCCATGATTGAAGATGTATTGCGATTCTTAGTGCTTTCTCCACTAATCGTAGCCATGTAAACAAGTTCATGTTGCAACACAAGGTTGACCAAGATAGAGGTGTACATAAGAATAGATAATCTCAGTTTTCCCTCCAGCTACGTGTAGTTCCTAATCCATTGTTGGACCCAGCTTATTCCCTTGAGTTTCAGCCTTAGATTTTTGGGGACAAAAAATACTAAAGGAGGAGAAAATGTAACGCCTCATAATTTCCATGTAATGTTTTGCATATGAAATGATTTTGAGATCGTTAAATCTGATGGTATGTGATTATGATTCCCAGAATGCCCTGAATGATCAGTTGAAAGAAATGTTATGCTTTAAATAGAGCACATGACAAATTTCATGAAAAAGTGGAATTACTCTTAAATGGGTGCCCGAATTAGAAATCCAAGGCCACTTTCGAGGTCAGGATGGTGGGTTTCCCTTAGACGTGACAGTAATTTAGTCGGCGCATGCCCCCAGTGTGAAAAATCCTAAAATGGAATTACAGTAAATAAAATAATGAAATAAAATTATTTTGATTTTAAAATGCATATAGCTCACATAAAGTGACAGAAATTGGATATCAGAAACCACTACTGAACTCGTGATTGTATGCTTTCCTTAGGCAGATACTAACATTGGCCAGTACAAGCCCCCAGTGGAATCAAGTTTTTTGCCGTAAATAAAATAATAATGTTACAATTATTTTATTGTAAAATCTATAACATAAAAATGGAATCTTGGATTGAAAATCCAGAAGAACTGTTCATCTCATGAAGTTGTATTCCCCTTAGGCATATCCTAACATTTATTGACATGAGTATAGGGTTACTGTTTATAATTTTTTGATTTTTTTAAGGTATATTAAGTAAACGTGCAGGCAGTGAATTTTATCTTTTGAATCAGTGCTCGGATTAAAAATGTGAGGGAACCGTTGAATCCATAGTGCTGAGATTCGGTTAAAGGAAGCTTATCTTTGACCGAAAATGGGTGTATGAAAAAGAATTTTTTTAGACATTACAAAAATAATAATAAAATAACTTTTGATTTTTTTTTCTTTGTGAAATCATTGTAAAAACAATGTTGGGAGTATAGTGAAATATCAATACTATTTCATGGCTAGAATCATATTTTCTATAACCACAACATTTATATAATTAACGAGTTTCATTAATTAAACTCATTATTGAACCTAATTAATTATGCGGTGCGTTGATCCTTTCCTCCCCTCTATTTAAACGAAGATCAGGAATGGGTTTTTTTACACAAGAGAGGAACATTTAATGTAGTGTCATGAAGACATCCACCATCCTAGAATGAAGACTCTATTGAAATACATCGACAAAATCAATGAGTGATGGTAAGAACAAATGAGCACCTTTAGACAAGGACACTTCTTCCTCATCTGATCTGGCTTCCAACAAACTCGAGGTAGGGGTTATATGTTTGATTCCTCCCCCTTTTACAATTTTCATGAATATTATGGATAACACAGGTCAACCGTCCAATGGGATGAATTGTGTTTTTATCCATAATGTGAGAGGATAATGCGAGATTTCATTATTGGAGTTTTTTAATATAATAATCCTTCCCAAGTAATAATGCTAATTCGGAGTGGAGGGGCTGAATGAAAAAGGAACAGATCCTCTACTGAAATGATTCTGGCTGTGTTCAACATGGGTGACCAGAAGAAGTGGTGGTGTGATAGTGGCACATGGTGGGACCGATGAGTGATGGAGGCATCGACCGGAACCCACCACCCGCAAATGAAATGATGATGCCCAAATCAGGCACAGCGGACACGGGGCACCCAACCAACGTTGGACATGTTAAAGCAGGGTGGCGTACTGCTGGTCCGTAATGGGCTAGTCCATGAGGACTGTCGAGGATGTGCTTCTTCATCAGGCTCCCTGATGAGCCAGGCATCTCTCTACGACGGTGTGATGTGGAGTATGGTCGTGACATCGAGTCATGGCAGAGAGCGGACCTGCACCCGCATCTCCGTAGTTTTCTAGTCCACGCGGACCAACCAAGTGATGTGGCACCACTAGGCATCGTGGGATTTAAGATGTGAATGGATTCAGCTATTTGGGAGGGGATCGGTCCCCCACGCACGCCCAACAGTCCTATCGATTCTGCGGCCCAGTGGGGAACTCCTTTCTAGGTGGGTTAAGCCGATCCCCTAGCCCAACCAGCTGATCCCACGTCCTAGTAAGCTGGACTAGGCCCAGCCAAACAGAGCTGATCCCTTCCCCATTGTGTTGGTCCCCACAGGTCGGGTTGGGTCGGTCCAACCATGATGGACCAAACCCAGACTCACTTACAGCTAATTTCGCTTAAACGAGCGTATCTCTTAAAGTAGTCGTTTTTTGACTAACCGTATGTAGTGCCGGAACACTTAGGATGAAGTTGTCCTTTTGATATACATTTTTTGACTTTCAGATAATGTTGGAGTTTCATTGGGTTGGATCGTACCCGAACTCAATTGGGCCCTCACCACTCAAATGCCTATCACTTTTAGACCGGGTGTCCAGTTGACACGCCGTCTGTTGCGTTGGAACCCTTATGAAATGATAGATCATCATGTTATGTACTTGTGGATCTTAGTGGTGGTTGAGGTATGTAAGATCACCTAAGGATTATAACCAGTGTGTTTCTTGTAGTGTGCATTAGTATGTCTACTCTCTTAATGACTCAAGGATCGGGTATTTATTACTCCTCTGCTCTTGTAGAGGCGGGACTCCCCGCATCATTAGTGCAGGGTAGTTTTCCTTTAATATGATTTTATTATCATTACAGCCAATACCACCCTATTGGACTAGGGCGTGGGTCCTCCAAACATAACTCACATAGACACAGGTACTCTCCTTATGGATAGAGTGTGGGTCCTCTTTGTTAGGAGTAGGTACTACCCCGTCAAAATATCATGCAGGTCCTTCATATGTAGTGCTAAATTAGTGTCACTACTACCCTGCCCTGGCAGGGGGAAGGTCCTCTTTCCTCGGGTCAGTACTCCCATAATGTACTAGGGTACAAGTTGCCCACATTGAAGAAACTACCAGAGCTGTACTCCCCTACTAGGTACGGTGCAGGTCTTCACATATGGAGTAGTACACCCCCCGTCTCCGAGTAGTGATGGGAAGCGGGTCCTTCCGGGGAGTTGGATATAAATTTACTTGAGGACACAATTAGGATGAGTAGGCCTCTCCACATGATGTAATTGATACACAGTGTAGAAGTTAGTACTCCATTTCCGGTCTAATGTGAAACACACTTCATACTAGGGTGACTGAGATATCGCGGGTTAGACTATAGCTCTGATCCCCTAACTGGTCGTATTGTCGAGGAGTGGTCCTCTTCACTTGGTTTCCCTTTGTCTTTCCTCGGGATAATTATTGTTACTTCAAGACCACTATTATTGGGAACTAGAGGCAGTTCTAGAAGAATTTTTCTGATGGGGAACATCCTTTCGGACATTACATTATGAATGGATGAGTTATACCTGATGGAGTACATCTCCCAGAAGGGTTCTGTAAGGGTTGGAAATTTTATGGATCATGTACTCTTGATCCTTGAGTTATGCTTCGATCCTTATTTAGAAATACTGAAAATGGCTTGAGGTCAGGGCCTTATGTGTTGTTGTGGTTGAGACAAGTATATCTAGATGACCTAGGCATAAGCGATGGAATATTACTGAGTAGATAAAACTATGCATAAAATTTGTGGTTTATATAGTGGTTGTTTTGTGTTATTTTTCCTTTATGGATTTCTAAGAGACCATTGATGTTCTCGAGGTCCCCTACTGAGTACTGAGTTACTCGCCCATCCATGAGCATCGCCTGAACCTGTTGTGTCTGTTGCAGCCTTTTGACATTTTGAAATGGGAGCTCAAGTAGATGGGACCGATGGTTGTTATCACAGTGAAATTAGTGTCCTAGGACTAGGGGGGTCTAGTTTAACCAGATAGATATGAAATAATACATTTGATTCTTGGAGATTCACTACTCCAGCGATCAGGTGGGATCTTCCGCAAATGGTCTTCGATGCTCCCTTTGTGCCTTACTGTTTTCAGTTCTTTTATTGTTCTTGTATACATGCCCGGTTACACCACTCATTGTTGTACTTATTGTTGTACTCTGGTTTTTGATAACATAGGGTTCAACTTTCAGCTATGTGGTTTTCGTTTTTGAGTGCATGTCTGTACATGTATCAATGAAAATGCCTCCCACTTGAAGGTTGACATGTTCAACACTAGTCACCAACCCCTGGCCTTTGGGAGGCAGGATTGCAGTATGTCATTGAATGCGCCTCGAGGTATGGTTCATAACAGGTGCTCCACAACATCTAACTCTAAATAATATCTATAAGTTACCATTGAATATTAGATATACTTTTTTATCATACCCTAATATCCTCAATCCACGCCATGGTGAGACTGCCCAAAACACATGGTCTCCCTCCATGAACTACAATTTATTTATTAATAACTCTAAAAAATACTTTCCATAGATTTTTACATTTTTCATCCACTCATGTATTATAATTACAGTCTCAATAGTAGCTTTCACCAACTCCTTGCACATGAGTGTTGACTCACTTATATCAATCCAACATTGTGGTGAAATATAGGGTCTCCCATATAAATCCTTAAATGTTGCGATAACAATTTTGTAATGGTATCATTTGTGTTCTAAAAATAACACATTGGGTATATGATCCTCTCATCTAAGGCCAAATACCATCATGAAATCCCACAACATGTCCTCCATTAAATGAATATTTTATTTTATTTAGTCATCTATCTAGGGGAAAATCACTATTCTCTAACATAACTATGTCTTGAAGGCCACCTATAATCCCCTTCATAACCATGTTTCTAATCACACATAATTGTCATAGATTATCATTGAGGGAATTCCACGGAGTCAGACTATCCTTTATTATTAGTGTTGGAGTTGGTTTCCTAGAACCAACTACTTTGTACATTATGATAAACATGTATTCGTGGATTGGAATATTAATAAATACCTTATCGTATCATTATTATTATTTTGTGTCACAATGAATGTGATAATTTCCTAAGGATAGATGTTGCACTAAATGGTTATAGAGGATCCCTATTATGATGGGATCCCTGAATATCCATGACACTATTCTTAAATATATGTTCTATTATCAGATGAATTTATTGGAGGGACACAATTTATACAGGTCATTAGGGTTGATGACTCAAAAAATAGTGAGGAACCATCTCATGGTGGGAGCCTTTGGATGTATCTAGGATGATATTATGAGAATGAGACATTCTAGTAAGAAATCCAGATTTTATACTATCATTGGATATTACTATCAGTGGACATGTGTATTGGTATTTAGACTATAAGATTATTATTAATCAGTATCACAACTCGTAGCCATAGATGTATTGAAAAAAACTGTGATGACACACTGTTTGAAAAAAGGTAGAATACGTTGGGTGTGTCACAAGTAAAAACGCATTAATAGATAATGTGGGAAATGATTTTTCCCTTCTATACCATAACAAGTGTTGATATCTTAGACCCTTTGATGAAATTGATATTGCGTAAACAAATATATGGCCCTAGTGAGGAATGAGAAGTTCAATTCTGGGAACTCAAATAAGGTATAACTGAGCACATGCGTTGATGGCACTAGCATACAACCCACTTGATTAGAGATATCGAGACAAGTGGATTATATTAAATGGTAAGAATTCATTTGAGGTGAAACATCATTGCAACATTAAATTCATTCTCTATGGGTTCCTTTGTGGGTTTATAGAGGCTAACCTTGGACATTAAGTAGGCTCCACCTAATGCCATTAAGAAAGAGGCCAATAGGGCCACACACTAATTGTGTCCAAGTATATTATTTAAATATTGATTTATAAAGTTGAATAATGTTTATTCCTGATTGTTGATTAATAATTATTCATGGATGTCGGATCACATTTATTTTGAAACTAGTTATTTGGAAGATTATATTTTGGATGGAATAATGTACATTTTTTTGGAGTAATGTAGTTATATTTATTTAAGAAATTTATAGTTATTATTCATGGTCTAATAAATGTGTTGGAGGATATAATGAAAATAGAAGAAACAAAATTACACACCATGTAGTTTTTTGGGGGAATTATTGGAAATAATAATATTTAATTAATTAAATAATATTAGGTGTAATTTTCTAGGTTCATTTCAAGTGATAATAATTTTCAAATGTTGTTAATATACATGGGATATTAAAATGAATTAAAAAGAATGAATAAATTCCTTCCAATAATTAATTCATTTTATTATTATAAGTATTAAATGCCAATTATATTACTCCCATTAAGCATAGCCATTCATTGTCGTTGTGTGTAATGAATCTATATAATGCTCTCAAGCCAATAATTAATTCCTTTTGCTCTAATAATTCTCTGATGTTATGGATGAAATCCACTACCACCAGATCAATGAGAGCAGTTTGGAAGAAACTCTCAATGCGATCAAAGGCAGACATTACAAGCGAAGGCTCTTATGCGCTAGCACCAATAGATTCCATTGAATAAATCTAGAGATATGTGTAGCCCATGTGGATCACCACTATAGGAAGCCTAAATTAGGATTATACGATGCAATGATAAATCACATTGGATCGTGATTAGAAACATGAATGGAGAGATAGTTATATCAAGGTAACTATTTGATTTTAATTAAATTAATTATAACCAACATATAGTGATCATATCTCTTGTTCCAGGACATCCCACTATCATTATTCATTCATTATTATACTCTTAAGAACCATCATTTTAATACCATGATGGATCTCAGACTGATCGTTGATAATGCTAAAATTGAAGTAGGGTATAACCCTCCACACGCTTCCACTGGACCTGAATACATCAAGTAGTATCAAAGGGGTCATATCATTGATTATAATTGTTTATGTTTTCATTGATTATTTACTCATTAAATAATTTATTTTCTTCAATTCTCGTTGATCATTAAGTAAATCTGAACATTGAGATATTTTCCTCCTCTTTTGTTTCATATTCACCTTACATAAATGATCATTTCTTTTAATATTGATTATAATAAAATAGAGGATATCATATGGAGGTAGCAAAGAATTCTGGTCATACAACACCAGAACACAAAATGTGTATTCAGTAGAAAAAGCTGGGTAGTCAAGGTTCAATGCACCGTGACTAGTCTGCAAAACCAAGCTATGGGTTTGAGTTTATCTATATCTTAAATGACTCTGTGTGTTGAAATGGAACATGTGTCACATAATTTATGAATTACACACATTATGGCCCATAGGAAACAACATGTAATCCATTTGGGTTACGGTTGGACTGTGTATCCCATACATGGCTTCCCCTACTGGAGACAGTGTATCGCGTACACTACAGGTGTGTGGCCCATTGGATACGATGTGTACTCTAAAGATTTTTTAATTAAATCTTCCTACCATATTTATGGGCTTGTACTTAATATGGACGATGAACATTAGTACACACGGTCCAGTAATAACTACATGCCATATATTCATCCAAATTATACAGATTTAGTAAATCTTATTATTATATTATACAAACCCTAGATACATGTACCATGGTGCGGTTGTAAAGATGATGTACAACACATGAAAAGTGTTATATATATATGTATTTAATTAATAATTTGTGTAATGTTCATTTCTACTCACTAGGTTGTAATGAACGTGGATTAAACTGGATTCTTCCCTGGAAATAGTTATATACAAAGATAATATTAAATGAATTTATTTGTTTAAAATTATGATGGATGAGAATCTCAAATTAATTCAGAAAAATGATTTAAGAGAAAATGATTGATTAATTATATATAATTAATTATTTCATGCATGATTTATATTATACAATAATGATTAAATTATTGAATTCTAGTTTTATGTGTACATAAGTATCATTTCATGTGTGGATGATCATGATCTAGACTGTGACCCTCTGTATATGGATGTTTTATTTTAATATATTTATTTAAATTTATTTATTTTATTATGATCCTTCTCCTCATTAATATATATGGCCTCAATTCCCATGGTTTTATTTATGTTAACTCCTTTTACCCATCACTTACTTGAGATATAAAATCATATTTAATGGATAGAGCTCCCAAGCTAGTGGATGCAGCTCATGTTAAGAGCTGAGGTTAAACCAATCCATGGTGATACAAAGGTGGACTTTTGGAAAGTTGT
Organism: Viscum album; assembly: GCA_963277665.1. Lineage (NCBI taxonomy): Eukaryota > Viridiplantae > Streptophyta > Magnoliopsida > Santalales > Viscaceae > Viscum > Viscum album. Next base: position 1,228,064,484 of record OY728159.1, read on the forward strand.
AAACATAAACCCACATGGTTCAAGGTGTTTCTCTACTATTTATTGAGTTAGTTTTTAAACACATAGATACACTAAGCAATATAACAAACTCTTGATCCCTCCATTTTTTTTACAATTCCAGGGTTTATTTATTTTGGGTGTCTTGTTATGATCACACAATTATTGAATTAAATAAGAAAACAATATTTAACTAAAATAAGATTGTATTATGAATAATATTATCTTTCACATGGTGAATCACATTCGTATAACCCATGTAATATTAAAAATCATGTAATAATGATAATAAAATGTATATTTTTGTATAAAGATAAAATCTCTCAAAGAAATATTAATTTGGAATAGTCTTCTATAATCATGATTATAATCTAACCATTGTTCATATTTTTTGACCAACCCTAGTTGTAGTGCATCAATTATCGGGGAATTATAATTCAATATTTTCGGTTGAGTTTACATGCTTCGCATCAAGGTGTGACTTCCATAGTATGACTTAGTGTGACGAAGAGGCAATGGTTGATGAAATCCTAAAAAAATATTTAAGGACTCGGGAGTCCACTCAGCGGATCAGGGAACTATGATTTAATGCAGTTGGGATTTAAAATGCCTACCAAAAACCCTCCAATTTTCTTGAAAACCCATAATTGGTTTAATTAGAAGGAAAATATAGATCATTTCCACTAGAATATTCAGGAAACACAATATTTCGATGTCAATGGTGAGGGATATGGGATTTGGATAAAATAGTGGGACACAAATACGAATTAATTAATTTATTTGTCTCAGTTTATTCATGATAAATTAATAAATATTTTCACATATTATATTGTATAAATGTCATGGAAAATGGCTTCAAACATATAATTGTGAACCATACTCGAGAAGGAAAACCTTCTAACCTGCACTAATTTCCATGAGTGGTAGAGGAGATTACACGTCATCCTTCACCACGAGATGAAATTGTATGTGATAGATGGGAGTATTCTTGTTGCATATAGAAAACAACATAGTGATGAGGTAATTTCACTCTCTAAGATAAATATGGATGATTACATAAATGTTAAAGGTTTTGTACTATCTTCCTTGTCTAATGAGTTTTTGAAGAAACATAAAAACAAGGACATGTACTAAATGATGTCTCACCATAAGGATATATACTAAGAGAAAGTGAGGAATGAGAATTATGAGATCCCCATGTCAATTTTTACAACAAACCATGGAGATTTTGTGCCAGCTAGGCCTCATGTAGTCAAGCATATTGGATATACTAAACACCGAGACATCATAGTGATTAATTTCCAAAATGACTTGCGTACAGATATCATCCTATCATCACATCCCATGAACTTGTCTATCATTATTTTAACTATAATAGGATAAACAATGTATGATTATCTTAGAACATCTGACCTTAACTCCCCGGGTAGATAAGGATATGGGGTGTGACAAACCCGTAGTCATTATGGTGAATAAGAAAATGAAGGACAGGTCAAAGGGGACAAGGACTAATAAATGGTATGAAGCCCTCGTGCACTGTCCCTTCAAGAAGGGGAATATCTAGATGCAATCCATGTAATGTGAGGTGGTGTTTTTTTCATGCGGAAATCCATTCCACTAGGAGAGGAACTGTACCCAAAAGCATGGGGATTCTAATGGTGAGTTCATTATCAAGTGTAATCTTTCTATTTCTACACATTGGGTATTATATTTAGCTTGTGGGACTCACATATGTAATCAAATGTAGGAAATATGTTTATTTAGAGAGATTTACATAGGGGAGGTAGATCATTGAGCTACCAATGGAACAATGTTGTTTGTGGTGGCCACGGGCAGTTACCATATCACATTTCCAATTAGGATGATTTTGGTTTTACATAACTATTATTATGTTCCAACTGTTACCATGAACAAATTTTTTGTATCATGTTTGGATAAGGATGGTATTATTATCATTTTTTTTAAATAAGAGTGGTTTTATTTATAAGAACAATGTATGTTATGTTATTGTTCATCTAAATATTAAATTTCATGTATTAAATTACGAAAACCAAGTGATGGTAATCGATAATAAAACACACTCACATGACTCATACAACTCCCAATTGTGGAATCATCATCATGGACATGTAAATGAAAAGTTATTTACAACACTCTACCAAGATGGCTATTTAAAATCGATTGATGTAAAACCAATTGATAGATGTCATGCTTGTTTACAAGGAAATGTGTCAAATCCACCATTCAATGGACACGAAGAAAATGACACAGAGCTTCTAGGATCGGTGTATACAGATGTGTGTGGACCATTTCCTATAGAATCTAGAGGGGGATATTAATACATCATTACATTTACTAATGAATTGAGTAGATATGGATATATATTCTTAATGAGTTATAATTCAGAGTCATATGAGAAATTTATTAAATTCAAGATTTTTTGCGATTTATCTTGAAAATAAGATAAAGAAGATTCCATTGGATCATGGTGAAAAATATATGATCCAAGAGTTCATTGACCTTTTACAGGAGTCTGGGACTATATCTCAACTCAATCCTCTATAAACACCATTGTGGTATGGTGTTAGTGAGGGGATAAACCAAAAATTGTTGGACATGGTGAGGTTTATTATGAGACATGCATATCATCGATTATCCTTTTGGGAATATGAGTTACAAACCACATCCTACACATTGAAATGTATACTGACAATGGTGGAAAATGGAATTACCTTAGTGCTATGAAATGGAAATAAATCTATTTTATCGCACACACGTGTTTGTGGATGTGAGGAATTTGTTAGATCCTTCTCAGGAAACAAAATAGCACCCCAAAGGCATGAGGTGTATCTTAATATCATATCCCAATAAAATGAAAGGATACTACATATGTAGCCCTTCAGATAAGAATGTGGTTGTCCCTAGAAAATCCATATTTCTCGGGAGGGAACAAATCCTAAAAAGGGATAATGGGAAAAATATTAAATTTGACGAAGTTTATGCTCAAGATACACAATAGTTGGTAAATGAACAAGTATCATAAGTCCCCATGGAAGAATTTATAGAGACACAAGTACTACATAGGAGGTCACGAGAGGTAAGGGAACCAGAGAGATTTGGTTTCCTAGTCACCAATGATAGTGAATTATTACTTTTAGACAATGTTAAACCTCTAACTTACGAGGAAGGTGTAGATAGCTAAGAAGTTATAAGATTGCTAGAAGATATGAATTCTGAGATAGATTCCAATATCATAACCATGTTTGGGATCTGCTCGATGAGAAAATTTACTTAAACCTTGTTGGATTCAAATGGCTATTCAAGAGATAGCTCGACATGGAAATTCATGTTAGAACCTATAAAGTAGGGCTACTAACTAAAGGGTTCCAACAAATTCAAGGAATTTAATATAATGAAACTGTCTCTCCAATTTCTATTTTTAAATCTATAAGAATCATATATTCCTTAATATCATACCCTGACTATGATATTTTGAAAATGGATATCAAAATATCATTCCATAATGGAATCCTTCAGGAAGATGTCAATATGACACAACCATATAGAGTTTTGACACCAGGTGAATCCAAATGGGTATGCATGTTGCAAAAATCCAGTTATGGATTAAAGAAATAATCCATGTAATTAAAAATTGTATTTGATGAATCCATAAGGGAGTTTGGTTACATTAAGAATGAATGTGACCCTTGTGTTTATAAGAAATATTATAGGAATGTGATCATTATGCTATTATTATTTTTTGATGTCATATTAATTATTGGAAACTATTTAACAGTCTTACAGTCAGTTGAGGGCTGACTGAACAATTGTTTCTCCAGTAAGGCCTTAGGTGAAGGAGCCTAAATTTCAGGGATCAAAATCATTACTGATAGATCAAATAGGGTACTTGGACCTTGTCAGTGTACATACACTGACCAGATACTAAAGGGATTTATTATGGAACAATCCATGAATGGATTGGTTCCTATGTCACATGGAATTGATATTTCGATGAGAATCTGTCATCAGACACATGAAGAGAATGATATAATGAGTAAGATCCCTTATGCTTCCGCCATAGGGACAATCATGTATTCTATGTTATGTTCCAGGCATGATGTTGCCTATACATTGACCATGGTACGAATATATCAATAAGATATATGAGAACATCATTGGACTACTGTTAAGACTATCCTTATGTATTTGATAAAAATAAGGTTTTGTTCCAAGTGTATGGAGCAGAAGAGGAGTGTGTCATTAGAGGGTATTCTAATTTTGGTTATGAAACAGACCATAATGATCTAAATCCATAATAAGGGTATTTTTTTGTCTCAATGGATGAGCTTTGAGCAGGAAAAGTTCAACGAAGTTATTTGTCTCCAATTCTACATTGGGGTCTGAATAAATAGCTGCTTCTGATGTATCCAATGAATCCATCTAGAGTTTAAATCTTTTCTAGGAGCATGATGTGGTTCCATGCTGTAAGGATAATATCTCATTTTACTTATATAATATGGTAGTGTTGGATCTTGCAAAAGAAAAAATGTCACACCAACAGACAAAGAACATTATCCAGAAGGGTCATTTCTTTAGGGATTTCTATCAAAGTGGTGAAGTTTCTATGAGAATATTTTCCATGATAGAGAATGTTGTAGATCCCATGACTGAAGGCCTATATTAGTAGATGAATGAATATCATGTGAGACCAAGTGGGTTAAAGGTTGTCAGTAGTATTATTTATTCCAAGTAGGAGTAAATTTTTTTAGGTTTCTTATAACCAACTACTTTGTAAATTATGATAAAATTTTATTCAGGGATTTGAATATTATTAAATACCTTATCAAATCTTGATTTCTCTTTTGTGTGAAAATACATTTAATAATCACCTCAGGATATATGTTTCAATAAAGGGTCATTATGGGTCCATACTCTGATGTGAACCCGAAAGTGCCATAGTAGTATTCTTTAATATATAATCTGTGGATGGATGATTTTATTTGAGAGACACAAATAATACATTTCATTATGGGTGTGTATTAATAAAGTGTTGTGGCACCTCCCCATGATGTGCACCCTTGTAATTATAAATGAAATAAATTTGAGAACAAGACCCACATGAAAGAAATCCCTATTTTATAGTGTCATTGGATATTCCTATATGTAGACATGTGTATGGTTCCATATAAATTATGATAGTTATTAATGGGTATTACATCTGATGCTCTTATATTTATTGATGAAAACTTTGAGAAATGAATCTTCGCAGCAAGTTAGGATATGTTTGGTGTTTCACGAGTAATAAAACATTAATAAATAATGTGAGAAACGATTTTTCACTTCAGTACCATAAAAGAAGATGATATATCAAGACCATAAATGGAATTGATATAACCTAAATAAATCCATGGCCATGTTGAAGAATGGGAAAGTTCAATTCTGAGAAGTAAAAGAATGAATAATTGAGCACATGGGTTGATGAAACTATCATGATACCAACTTTATTATATATATCAATACAAAGGGATAAAATTACATTGTAAGAATTTTTAGGAGGTGACATTTCATTGCGGCATTAACTTATTTCTCTATTAGTGAATGAGAATGTTACTAGATGGTATCCTAGGAACTTAGGAAGGATATGCATAATGAACAGAGAAAGAGACCTAGAGGGTCACACACATACTGTGTACAAGTATCTAAGTTAAGTATTCAATCAAAAATTTGAATAAAAATTATTCCCGATTTTGGTTTAATAATTATTAAAGGTCGTATTATCTCTATTATTCAATTATTATTTATTCAAGATAATATATTGTGGGAAGAATAATATATATTTAATAGGTAGTAATGTAGTTATATTTATTTAAGAAACAAATATTCATTATTCATGGACTAATAAAATTGATGGAGGAAAAAATGAAAATTTGAAAAAAAAATTACTTGTTGTGTATATTTATATTTACACATTGTGTAGTATTAATCATAATTTGTGGTAAATAATAATATTTATTTAATTAAATAATATTTGGTGTAATTCTATATGTGATTTTCAAGTGATAATAATCATCATCTGTTATTATTACACACGGGGACTTACTAAGAATATAATGAAATGAATAAATGATTTTGGGTAATTAATTAATTTTATTAGTCTATGAAATAAAATCACAATTACATTATTCTAATTAATCCTAGAAATTATTTGATGTTTTCCATAATGGATCCGGAGAAAGCTCTCAACCCATGAATGAATTCCTTTTCCTCCAATAATGATCTTATGTTACGAGAGAAATCCTCCTCAATTGGATCAAGGAGAACGCTTTGGGAGCCACTCTCAAGCTGATCGAAGGAGAAAATCATAAGAGAAAGCACATCCACACTTGCACCTGGAGATCCCTTCTGTGATGTCCAGTGATACCTGGAACACATGTGGATCACCTTTATAGGAATCCTACACTTGGGTTCTATAATTAAATGTCTAATCACATTGGATTGTGACCGAAAACATCAACGAAGATATAAATCTATCAAGGTAATTATTTTATTTAAATTAAATTAATTCTAACAAACATATGATGATCATCACTATGGTTTGAGTACATCCCTCTTTCCATGTTGGTTCTTCATTCTATTCATATTATATGGGGTTAATTACCATTAAATATGTTTGATTGACTATTTTTTACTCTAAAATTAATGTTGGGTACACCCATCCACATGCTTCCACTACACTAAGAACCTTCAGGTAGAATCATCTCATATGCTCTGTTGAACACTTCTCTCAAATATCTGTGAAGTGGGAAAGCATACTAAGTCTATCTAAAATTACCCTGATGTCATCATTTCCCTAGTGAATATGTGGAAATCTGATTACAATGTATATTTAAATCCAGTCATACCTTTTATAAGGGACCTCAAGGGGGTTTTCAAACCCAGTAGATACTGGAACTATGTCTTCACCTACATTCAACTGATTCATCAATAAAAAATCTCAAAAAAATTATTTCTTCATGCCTGGCCTATTAAACTGACATTGGTGGTTGGGTATATAAAATCCACAACTAGATGTACTACTAAAGTGGTGTATGAAAATATGTAATACATCCTGCAATAATTTAAAGGGAACTATTATCCTTTATTGTAAAAGGATAGTGTGCTCCCCATATTATGAATATCCACTAGGAGCATGTCGAGGGGATGTTTGAGTATGTAATGTCTCGCAGATGGTATCCCCTTTTTGGGTACCCATGATAGGTTGAAAATACAGTTCGTTAACAACCATCATCAAATGATATAATGCACCATCATTCTCTTTTATTAAAAACACCAATGAGGATAACTACTCTGACTCGTTGACCAAAAACAGAGATCAGAATCTGTTGTTGAGAAAATCTACAACATATTTCCCGTTATCATGATTATATAAAATATCAAAGTCATTAGCCTAGAGGAACACATTCCATCACAAATATCTCATGTTAAGATCCATTTGCAATAAGATATTATTTAGAAACTTATGGTAAGAGTGAATAATAAACCGCTCACTAATTAGGTAGTGTCTACATGTCTTCATTAAGAACACTACTACTACTAAATCAGGATTTTGGGTGTTGTATTTATCTACATGTGGTGTCATACGGAATATATTATATGTAATAAATTACTTCTTCTCTATAAGAATATAACCATGTATGGACTCTGATGCATCGAAGAATATTAGTTCCTTGACACCCTCCTCTAGTAATATAATTATTGGGGCACTTGTTACAGCCTCTATTGGTTCATGAAAGCATATGTAGAATCTTTCCATCCATATGATAGGCTTCCCCTTATGAGTACAATTTTTCAAAGGTTATTCCAATTCGGATATATCTCCTACATACCAATGATAGTACCCCATTAGTCCAATGAAACTCCTCACCTTTGTGACACTCATGCGTGGCTCCTAGGGATGAACTCGGTTGACCTTCGTTGGACCCCACTACTACAGAAACCTATGAGATGATTAGTCTCATAATGTGAAAATATTATGTCTAATTCTTACATTTTATGATCCTAACATATTTATGGTTTTATTAGAGTGTTTCCATGACCTTACTAAAGTTTCTCGTGTGCTCGTTATTTGATGATAAATACCCAATTGTGTCATTGATGAAGACTACCACAAACTGGTCTAATAGTGGTTAATACATCTGATTCATGAGTCCCATGACCACTACTGGTGCAGTCCTCATTCCTAATGGCATCACTAGATGCTCATAATAGTTTTTGAGATATCGTAACACCATCTCCGATAAACCTATTCCTGAAACTCATTGCTAGTGATAGAGAAAAATCATGACAATATCAAAATATTAAAGAGGTCAAAGATCAATGGTAGTCTATATGTATTCTTTATGGTCACCTAAATAAATTACAAGTAATCTACAGATAACCTCAAGCACATCTATATTCTTCGAAGACAAAATTGGGGTATCCCATGGGAAAAAACAAGGTATCACAAATCCCTTCTCTTGTATGTACTCCAACTACACCATCAGGTATCGATGATATCAATGATCAATATAATATATTGTTTCATGTATTAGTGTAATAATACAATTCTTGTTGATTCAAAATTATATCTCACATTGGAGTGGTAAAATTCTAAAATCCTCAATAAATACAACCTCATACACTATCATCGCTATAAGAAAAAAATATCCCACAACATTTAATACTCCAATATTCATTCTATACAACTTGTAAATAAAAAAATGAATTTTACTATAAATGATATCATCATTATCTTACATGTTTTCTTATTCTCCCATAACGGAAAACATCATTCTATCACTATGTACACACTTCTTCTTCTACCAAAAAATAGTCAATCGGGGAATGAACTACATATAGTTATTCTATGTCTAAGATGAAGGCATAAGGCCTCATTTATGAAACAAATAAATAATGTACATATATATCGCCTCCTAGTGTTAGATCAAACTGTTGGTACAAGTGTAGACATGCTATGTCACAACCTATATGAGTTTCCAGTAAAATGGGTTGAGCTAACAGATTAGTCTAAATTTCTAAGTATACAACTACACAATTAATAAGTAGAGAATTACTCAAAATTTTGAATATCAATAATGTATGTAAACTATAAAACTCATCAGTTGTAACTCATATGATGCATGAAACCTCTTGTTCATAGTCCATTTTATCATGCCACTAGCCTCATCCAAATCCACTGGCTCCCTTATCCTGGCATGTAGCACTTTGGGTGGTGGTGGTAAGAGGTCGAACATCCGACCACCATTTGTTGTCCTAGTGTCCCCAATACAATGTACACCATTGAGAGAACCACCCTTATACAATATCTCTTTTTGTATTGATGCTCCCAAAACTACCTTAGGATGCTTTGTATGATGTGTCAGAAAATACTGATCAAAATATCTCTGACCAACATACGAGAACACCTCCTACCACCCATCTGATTCATGTAACCCAATGAGAACTCCACCATGGAAAATGTGTCAGGGGACCATCTCTATAAGAATTTTAATAATATGATTACTATGCCTATCATCATCTTCTCGTTACTTAGGTATTAGCTACATGTTGCACTCCACTAGCTCCCATAGATGATGCCTTCTCTAATAGAAAGTTCTCCACTACCAAGGCTCACCCAATCTCCCCAGCAGGGGTGGGAATGAGAAGGGATTCCACTAAAGCCCCATTACCCCAATGAAATATTTTCTCAATGGTCTGATCTCTAAAGAACATATCATTCACCGTATTAGTGTAGTTACATGAGGGATATATAATCCTCACTTTGTACTCTATCATGTTCATTATAGCCTACTATAGAAGAAGGAGATATTGTATACATATCAATATAAACATGTCCAGATATAACATTTATCATAAAAGAAACTCAGTTTATAAATAATATGTTGCTTTCTTATCTTGTGCCTGATTCACTAAGCATCTTTGTAATCTATTAGAACCCTGATAATATATAACCATACAGACTACAATCTGATTACCATGAATCCTCAGAAAAATGAAAACGTGAGTAAATGGCTCTAGTTTTACCTCATCCAACTCATGTTATCCACCACCTTGAAACCTACTATGTCACTGCCTTTGAAAATATTGCAATTCCAGGATACATTGTTTGTCCTTAGATGGTAAAACCTATTCCAGATGCTTCCCAATGGGTGGTGTTATATCGAGTAACCCACCAAGAGGTGTTATCAAAATTAAAAACCACTATATTGAACCATACCACTAAGTGTAACATCCTCAGGACCATTCAGTGGATTCAAGTGTGATTATTTTCCTATAAGGATATAAAAATAATACCATATGTACCAAAATCAAATGATTATCTTTCTAGAGTAGACATAAGAATTAAATTAAAACAAAACAGTTCTTATATGATTCATGAATTAATTATTTTTTCTTTAAACTATTTTTTACATATTTAGATCCAAAAGGCATGTGATAACTATCCTAGATTATGGATATCTTGGATGACACGAAAACAAAAGGGTCCCTAGCAAGAACGAAGATCTTGAAGCAATAATCATTTTCACACAAACCAATTTCAATACCTCTGATCCAAATGTAGAACTGAAAATCTCTTATAAAACATTTGCATGAACCCATCCATAGAGGTATAACTTTTTAACCCAAAATCCAAAACCCAATAAGCCAAGGGATGGTGAGCAGTACTATGTAGGAAAATCTCACAAACGGGACTCATTATCCAATAGTACACACACACACATCAAATCACAAGAAATGATGAAATGTTAAACAACTAAAACTAATATAAGGATACATTTATTGCCTCACAAAAGATTATTAATGTAATGTACTAAAAGAGGAATAATGGGAAATATACATGTCCACCCAAAAACTATAAACATTAAAAACATTTATAATAGATAGGAATAAGTCAAATGAAATATCTCTATAAAACACCTCGGTCTAAAAATCCTCATCTACACTCCACCCACTTCATGTCCTCCTGTATCACTATCAAAAGGTTTTCACCTTCATAAGAAATTACATGTGTGGGGAAATCCCATGAGGAAGTGAGATTACAATACCTAGTACAACACCCCAAAACCACTACACATGATGAACCTAGAATAGTTATCTCAATACAATATATAGCCGTCAATGGATAATTTAAACACTTATATATATATGGGGGAAAAACCATTCCATTATGTGGTCATAAATAATTTCTAGCCATAGGATTCTCCAAGTGGCATTTCTCATTCTGGGAGAGTCCAAAAAATGAGCTATTCCATCTTTAGAGTAACTCGATGAAGAGGTCTTGGTCATTGTTAACTACCCAGAAAGATCACTGGTCTTATAAGACACTGACAGATGGATGGGGGTGACATCAATAAAAACTAGGGGAAAACATGAACCCAATCCGGATCATCCCTCTACATATCATATCATATGTCAATGATACCACCAAACCTATAGATATGTTTTTCTAGATGTGTGATCAATGCCCTGATCAGGGACTTCAAACTGATTCCATAATCTCCCCTATTGAAAAAGGGATACAAGATGATTACAATCCAATCTCATTGAGGGACACCCCAACACTATATGAGACATATCCTCTACAGAGTATCAAAATCATGTGATATGGAGGTAATGTTTCATTGTATCCTAATGTTAAAGGTCCATGGGAACACACTCATCCTATATAAGTGAAATGTAATGAAATGAATCGCTAAAAACACTTGAAGGAGGTATATGGTGTGTACCACATGTTACAAAACATGTCCATCTATTCACATGCCACTCAATATAAATGATCTCCACACCAATTTAATGTCTTGGTATAAATAGTCTGTACAAGTAGTGAATGACATGTAGGGATACATGGCAACCTATCCATTTGACCTGAATATGCCCATATACAGTAGCCACATCCCTATAATGGTCCATATACTGTAGGTCGTTCCCATGTCCATGTACACAACCAGTCACTTAGCCATGATATTTTTTCGGTGTCTATGTACTTATCTTGGTACATGTCATGGAAACTATGAATGGTCACACACCATATAACTGGTTTCAGATTTTATGTTCTTTATATCATCATCCAATAACCATAGACATTGTTGAGCTGGAACCACATCTTATGTAATCATGATTTAAACATTTTGATGCTCTGTAATTTATAGATCTCATGGTTTTTTATCCATTATTCCTCATGCATTTCTTCTAAATCAAAATTTCCAAGAATGTTCTACACATATCTCAGATGTAGGTGAAATGAGAGCTTCCTCTTATTTCTCGATAGAATTTTCGAATTCAAAAAGTATTGTAAAAACACCATTATCATCCCAATCTCCATTCTCATTAATATAATACTCTAAAGTGAAATAGGTAACTCTAGATATGGTCTTTTTTTCCCTTTCTCTAGCCAAATCATTATCAATCATTGAACAGTATCAAGAACCAAATCTTATATCCATAGTATCAATCTGATTCAATAAAGAATTGTCACACACTAATCAGAAACCAAGTATTCATCCAACCATTTTCAAAATGGAATACCAATGTCAATAGAGGGTTTAAATTGGTTATAAAAATATATTCCATAATGTCTGAAGAATGAACCTCAACCATTATTTGTTTGGCCTCAATTTTTTATGGAACAATATAAATGAAGTGATAGAAAACAAAAATAATAATTAAAAAATTACATAAAAATATATCTACCAATTATTCTTATATCAATAAATAATTTTTATTTTCCTCCTTGATTATTTCCACAAACTGAGTTAGTGAAACTATCCACAGTCAATTATCATTTATCGAGAAATCTCTCCACCAGTTTTCAAAATATCCTAGGATTGAGTTTCTAATGCCAAGAAAATATTATAACCATATTTCTATTTCAGAATAAATGAAATTAATAAATTTCTTAATTCATTATCTCAATTACGGCCAATGTGTATTTTTCAAAAATGGTCCATAGAGAGAACATTTATGTCACAACTATTCTAAAACCGATGTTTTGAACTCCATGGTGACCTCACATTTCTAATGAAGTCCAGAAATTGGTATTTATTACCTTATTTTGGAAAAAATTGTATTCTTTATAGTTTATATATTCATAAATATTTCAATTATTTATTCCAGCAACAATAATTCATGGAATCGCATGTAGTCTCTGAACGTATGATAAAAAATACTCCATACAATGTCCAAAAATAATAAATATAACATTTGATTCTTTAAATGAATGACTTAAAAAATCCATAAAATCAATATATATTATTTATTTTCATAGAAATATATCATAGTAAGGCTTTCAATCCAATCCACATAAGGATACATGATGAATATGTCTCTTTCCATAGTTATTATTTTTATTATATTTCTTTATGAACACCCTTCAATTCATATAAAACCTTGATGTGTTAATAACCTAAAAAATAATATATATGAAAATATTTTTTAAAAATAAGTGCATTGCCGAAAACAAGATCCACTTCAATTTAATCATTCATGAATTTTTTGTTCATGTGCATGTTATACCATATCCTCATGAACCAATGTGATTTGTTCTAAAATTACAACCTCTAACAGTTTGGTGTAATGATAGATATAAAGTATATATAATATATTTAGAATATAATTATGATACAAGAGTCATTATACAATACACATCATTTTCAAATTCCATTCTATAGGGGACATAGTAATTAAATTCATGTGTACGGTGGACTACCACCAAGCTTAGTGATGTGAATCATTTTCAATAACATTTTATGTGGAAGATAATAAAGATAATGAAGAAAAATATAAGTTATATAAATGAAATAATTATGATATAAATGAAATATTTATTATTATTAATAGGTAATATATTATTATACTTCATACCTTTTCACTCATTTAATGATGATATCTTTATCCCTGTATATTTGGACTGCTGCCTTCACGATTAAATGCAAATATATTTACATAGCCAATAGAAATGGATGATACGTATAAGTATATTTAATGAAATAATATTTTATTTATTATATTATCATCATTATGTGAAGATAATATATCACTTTCCTACTTTCTATAATTATTCCTGAAAAATGGAAACATTACTAATGTGTACATACGACCTAAATTCTTCCTGATCATAAAATACTTCTTTTCAAAAATCTATTTATCTTGATTTTTCATAAATTTAGGATTGATGTATATATATGACAATTATTTAATTATAATTTTTATGAATTTTATGTAACCATTATAAAATAATTGTAATCGAATATATAAATTCAAAACATATATAGAAAACAAATTAGTTATTACCCAAAACATTATTTTATTAATGAATTACTAAAAAATGGTAAATAAATTTCCAACATTTATGTTATATAGTAAAGATGTTTCATTTTATAATATATGTATAAAAAAATATATTTATTACAAAATATAATTTCACAAAACAAGTAGAAATATAATTTAATGAATTTATGTCTGGTATTTTGTTATCTACGAGAAAACATTTCCTATTCAACATATGTTTATTTTAGTATGCATATATACATTCCATGAATATATTTTGTGATTATTGTATATTTATATTTTTTTATTTATATATCCTTGTAATTTTATCAATTTAATTGGATTTAAGGTTCATTCTTTAAAAATACATAATGGGGTTTTGTCACAATTTGTATTCTATAAGATATATGATTATTTTATTAACCTATACTATTTTGTGGGCTAATTATAAAGACGCTTTTAAAGTAATAACACTATTTTATTTATCCATATGATATTTTATGTTTCATATAATGATATATATTCATATGGATGACTTTCAATGATAACAAAGTGGTAATGATTTTATGTTATAATATCACCATTTAAGGTGATTGTTCACAACTATGATTTATATGATAGAATCATATGTTCCATCTCTCAAGAAACTCATAAATTTTATTCCCATATATTTATTTCATTATAATTGATGTTTCTATTCATTTTTCTCTATTTATGTAATCATGATTTCAAAAAAAGTTTTTCATTCAAAATTTCCTTTTTTGAAAACCATTTTCATCTGAGAATATTTTTTTATAATGATAAAAAACGCTTTTAATTTTTTGAAGTTATTATTTATGATCATTTTTTCTTCTGTTTCACATTTAAAAAAATTAAAATGAATATTTCTGTATATTTAAAAAAATAAGGATTTGGATTTTATAAAAAGTATAAAATTAATATTTTTTCCATGAAAATCATGATATTTATTTTCAACTATCATGGAAACTCTACAATTTTATGATTCCCATTCATATTTTGAAAAAACATTTTAATGAAATTTTTTTAAAATATTTTTTAATTATTATAGGTTTTAAATAAATTATATTAAATAGAATTTGTTTTCGAGAATGTTTTATTTAAAGACCCAAACCCATATTTCCCAGAGTGGGTGCCTTATATTAATACATTGGTTTGTTTATAAGGACATCGCATCCTGATGAACAGAATATTTTTGAACTTTCTAAAAATAGATACAAAAAATTATTTAAATTGGAACTTGAATGGAAATACAATATAAAAATTCCATTTGAAGCATCCACAAATCCAATATTATCAATTCAATTCATTCATTAAATTCATCTTCACATATTGTGAAAAAATACAACATAATAATGGAGTGAGCTCAAATTCTCAGTAAGTGTATGTAATGCAACATAATTTTTCATAAACCTATTCATTAGGCATAGTTCATATCTTAAACCACATTCCTTTAAAAATAAATGTTAGCATAATATGGAAGGAATGAATGATCAATAAATAATTCCATGTAACATATCATAAGAGATTGATGCAGAATCATGAATATTATACTTTTCCAGTATTGCATGGTTTATCAATTACTATATTTATAATGATGGAATTGATAATTTGAAACTTCATAAACATATAGTCAAGGACTTGTCGAAGATGTATGAAAATTATTGGGTATTATGTCGGCCAAAACCTAATTCTTTTTTTTCTCATAACTACTAATTATACTTAGAGGGGATATATAGGGTTCCACCCATCACATTATTGGTCCAATTAATTCTTCATATGAATAGTGATAAACATAAAAAAACATGAACATATATAATGTATATGACATTCATTAATCTATAATCATAATCACAAAAAAATAAGAGTATCATGGTGAATGATATCATGATAGAACATCAATAGTAAAACATGTCCCAAAACATTTAATAACATATGGTTGATGAAAATAATAATATATAAATATAAATAAAACATAAAAAATTAAATATAGTTTCTTAAATATATAAAATACTCTATTAAAACTGCTAAGAAATTTTTGAGAGAAATACCACATTTACTTTGCAAAGAAGAGGTCTTTTGAAAAAATTATTTTTTTATAACTGTTTCTAAAAAATAAATTATGAAAAAATATAATTTTATAGGACAAAATTATTTATTTTAGAAATGTAATTGGGTATTAAAAAAATCATGGATGGAGCATGAATATGGGTATGAAATTAAGACATTCCCTTTAATCGGTGTTGTGTATCATGAAGAATTGAAAAGTGCACCATGAAATAAACATTTATTTTTATAATTTCATGATGAAATGATCTGGAAACATGATTTTGGAAAGTATATACACACATTATAATAATTATATTAAATTAATGAGGAGTTATATTGGTGTGTTGTGGAAGGAATCATAATCCGAATGGAAATGTAGGTTTGAAAGAAAAACCATAACCTTATGTCTAAAAGTGTTCGGAACCAGACATTAACGCCATGGATAATCAAATTAAATGAATTATTTAATTAATTTATAAACTTATATACAATTAATTGATTTATTATAATTTTATTATTTTCATTTATGGCCTTTTTATGAGTTATAAGATAAACTTTTATTATGTAAGAGCGTTCATTTCCTTAGGGTTCACGATTGGTGTACTTATATATGAGTATAGAAGCTCATGTGGAATGGGTATAACTATATTGAATATAATTTATATTATATATATTAACATAAATATTTTTATGTGTTTATATATATGATTTTTCTATGTGGTATGAGGTTAAATAATTGGATAAAACTTTTATTGAAAAACGTTTATTCTATTGTGTTATTTATTGATAACAAAGAACTCATTTTGTTTTATAATTTTGTAATATATAATAATGTTATGAAAAAAATACAAAAATGTTCTTAATATAAATAATATTTTCCTATTTAATAGAAATAATGGTTTTATTACTATCCTTGAAGTTGAAATTGAAGAATGAAAATTCATCATCCAGGAAGGATGTGAATCGGCCCCTCATGGATGATGATTTCATTTTTAAAATTAAAGATTTATAGTTGAAGAATTTTTGTTAAAGGAAATTTGATTCCTAATATATCATTATAGTATATATATTTTAATGGGTTTATAATTATAATTTGAAAATAGGATTTGAGGAGAGATTAATAATAGATAAGAACATGAAAATAAATTGAATAAAAAAGGAAGAGGATTTTATAGTTTGAATACTACTCAATGATAACCACCATAGAGGGATTTGTTTTGGACTTCTGATGAGAAAAATAATATATAGAAAATGGGGGAGAGTCTTATGAATATTAATGTGAAGATATTTGATAGTTCCCAAATCATGGAAGGTGTGTGGAGAATTTGTTATGAGTGGTTATATTTATAATTGAGGGTATTGGTGATTATTTTATTAATTGTTTTGTTACATTTCTCCAAAAAATACAGTGTTCATTCATGTGACTAAATATAGTAATATTTTCATGTGAGTTCAATCCAAAGGTGTTTACATCCACTAATAGTCACCTATGACACAATAAATCAGGTGTTTTTTTCAATTATTCTAAATTATCTTTATTTACAAATAACCAAAGATTAAATTATTTTAGAAAAATAACAAAAAATCTCCCTAACCATTTATAGGTGCGTAGAACAGAAAAATAACTCCATTTTATGAAAATAATTTCCTTTATATGATAAATATAATTTTTAATTAAAATCATCATTTACTCAAAACAATATATTTTAAATAAATAACTAATATTTAAAACATTAAAAATTAACTAATTTCACATTAAAATATATTAAAATAATTAGACAACAAAATATTAATTTAGGATTCTATTTTATATAAATAAAATTTATTTAAATCATTTTATTAATTATAAATTTGTACTGAATTATTTATGATATATGAAAATACCAATATTTAATTTTACAAATTATAAAATATTCTTTTACATATACATAGATATAATCACATGATACATTCATTTATAAATTTACTAAATTTTAATTATACTTTAACAGGTACTATTTCTATTAATTAATTTGATTTACTATTCATAATTGTTATATTAATATTCATATGTTCATGTTTATATCTCATCGGTATGGGTACCCTAACATCCTAAAATACATTTTATTTCAGTCATTCCTCATTTATGATGTTTTTATTGAGTTATATAAGACATTTTATTTTATCTATACTATATTAATTAATAATTAGAAGGGAATTTTCATTTATAGAGTTTTGGGTCATTTCATTCTCCCCCCTACAAAACTTTCATCCTTCAAATTTCTAGATTTATCACCCAACCAAAATATTTGGGAATTTCTTCCTCATAAGCTCCTTAGTGGCCCACACAACCTCTTAATTTATTTAAATTTTTGAATCATACATTTACCATACATCTAGTTTGATTCCTGAACACTATTTATTTTGATTCCAAAATCTAGATTGTCTTTTCACAGTAAGATATGACATGTTCTAATTAGATTCCTTAAAAAGTGAGTACGTTCATTAGTTTTGACATGTACATCCTTAAAATGTAGACGTGGAATGAATTTTTTACTTTATAAAGGCTAGGTGGTATTCTAATATGATATGTATGAGCACTAGTTCTGTCTATAATTTTAGGATTACCAATATACTCGGTCTTATTTTCCCTTTCCTATCTAATGTTATAACACCCTTCCATGGAGGTGCAATAAATACAATGTGATCTCCCACATGAAATTTAAAATCCATATGTAGATTATTAGCATAGATAATTTCAAACTTTGAGATACTTTGTTATTGGATTTAACAGTCAGTACCCTCACTATTTTTTCCTCCACAGGTTCTTTTCCTACAAGCTACCTTTCACTAACATTATCCCAACGTGCTACTACACAATGTCTCTTTCTATAGAATTCTTCATATTGTCCCATTAGAATACATAAAGGGAATATATTTTTATAAGAAAAAAATAAAAAATAAAAATATCAATACCACATACAGTGAAATTCAAGGAAGAATGATCTAATCATATCTTCTAATGTTTGAATGATCAATTTATACTGCCTGCCAATTGGTGGGTTATGAATTATTTTCAACATAAGTTCAGTATCAAATAATATCTGCC
Source organism: Viscum album (assembly GCA_963277665.1). Lineage (NCBI taxonomy): Eukaryota > Viridiplantae > Streptophyta > Magnoliopsida > Santalales > Viscaceae > Viscum > Viscum album. The sequence continues at coordinate 1,228,083,961 of OY728159.1, forward strand.
GACTATTCTAGAATTTCATTGTAAATATTGCATCATTATCAGACATAATAAATGAGTTCTCCATGATTCCGTAAAACATTATTAGTATTGAGTAATGTATGGTTTTCAAGTGGAAAATACTCCATTATAGCAACAGAATGTGTAGATTTGGTAAGATTATTAACAATGACCCATGTTTCATCAATAAATCCTAGGGATTGTTGTATTTAGGTGATAAAAACCATAGTTATGTCATCCCATTTCCATGTAGGACTAGGTAGAGGTTTCATACTACCTCTAGGATGATTTCTTTCAGCCTTCACCTATTGTTAAACTAAATATCTTGATTCTTAATTAGAAATTTCATGCTTCATATTATCCTACTAGAATTTATTATTCTAATATCTATTCATATTAGTTCTACCATGGTGTATATTAAAATTAGATATATGGGTATCATCAAATTACTCATTTTTAGATCAGTTATAGGGGGAACAGGTGACCTCCTACCAAATTTCATTATTCTATCCTCACAGATGAAGTATAGAATCATCCCACCATTCATATATTTATTTTATCTTAATGATTATCATCATCACACTTAGAACTATTAATTATTTATATTAAATATTTATGGGGAACTATTTAAAAAGTAACTTATGTTTCACTATCCTAGATAATTCCAATATCTATCTTTTTGAGATCTATATACATAGGGTCCTTGTTAATCCTCATTTTTCTTGTAACTCCATGATCCTTCCTGATAAATGCATCTTCTACATTATTCTCCTTCTTAGGGTGGTGTTTTATTGAAAAAACAAAATCTTAGAGGGTATTGATCCATCCCTTCTTCCACATGTTGATTTAGTTTTGTGAGAAGATATATTTTTAACTATTTTAATCTATATATATATCACATATTTCGATATAGTGGAAGTGTCTTTGTATTTTCAAGGAAAATATTATAGATGTAAACTCAATATCATTAATTGGATAGTTCTATTTGTAAATATTTTTACCTATTTGATGAATAGGAAAAAAGTCTATTATTCTATATGTGGAAACACCAAATTATATTTTTTTACGCATTACTATAAATCATAGATCCACCATTTCTTGATTGTAGAGTCCTGATTGGGGTGTTCAATAATCTCCCCTTCAATTCACAAAAAATTCTTCACATTAATATGTCAATGAAAACATACCCCCTTTACGAATAATCATTGTTAGTAGGTTACCTAATTAGGTAATATTCTGAATGAAACTCTAATAATAACATGATAAAAGAACAAAAATGCATAACTTAGTTATGTCCATTGGTGTAGGACATTCTGAAAATGCATTGTTCTTCAAATAAATCAACTGAGATACCATACATTGATATAATATTTCCATGAAAAGAAACTAATTGAATACATAATTTACACTTCCTAAACTTATCATATAATTCATTTTCCATTAATCTTCAAAAAAATACTTAGGTGATTCTCATGTACTTCATTGAATTTGGATTATACTAATATTTATTCAATAAATACCATAAAAAAGTAATCAATATATTCCCTAAGAACTCTAATCATTAGATCCATGAAAAAACATTGTTCTTTAGTATATTCAAAAGGAATTGTTGTAAACAAGTAATTACCAAACTATAATAAAAAGTTTCCTAGAAAATATCGTCATTCCTCACATGCAATTTATGATATCTAGATCGAAGTTGAAACTTTGAAAAATATTGAACATCATTAAGTTGATTGAATAATTCAACAATATGAGGCATGTGATACATGTTCTATATTTTAATAGAATTAATCTCCCTATAAGACGTGTACATCCTCATATATCTATCTTTCTTCTGGAAAATGATAACATGGGCTCCCCATAGAGAAACACTCGGTACAATAAATAATTTCTCACCAAATTCCTCTAGTTATTTATTCAGTTATACTCATACCAATATTGTAATTATAAAGGGATTTTTTGATATCGGTACTTTATAGTGACCATGTGTTAACATGTATGGGAATTTCATCTATATAGATGAATACATAGTAAATTAAAATATATATATACCCGGGTACTGTAATAGTTTAGTGTCTTCATAAATGTGGAATCAAAATTTACTATCCTAGTGAATGGTCATCAAACTCTCTTATAATGATCTCCACCTTTGTTAATTATACCTCTAATCATCATTTATAACCTTGTAAAAGGAAACATACGAAATGGGTGATCCTTGATGCTTAATGAGGTAAATAAATGAAATGTGTATGAATAACAGAAACAAAAGGGTATCGAACATTATAATTATATTTGTGTATCATACAATGCATATTTTAGATCATATTAAAGATTGGTATTTCATAAGACATGAATCATAAGGAAATAATTAACATAATCTGGGAAAGTATAAAAGAGGAATAAAGCATGGAAATATGGAAGAAACATAAGTACATTTGAAAATTAATTTTATTATGAAATACCTTAAAAAATTATAATGAAGATTTGAAATCATTTTGAAAAACATTTTTATTATAACAAGTTAAAATAATCATTAAAGCATTTTGGAAAACATTTTCCCTAATAACCTATAAAAGAACACTGAAAACAATTTGAATTTTTTCCCCTGAACGAATGAAATAAATTGGATAAATAAATTCCCTGAAAATATTTTTAAAAAACATTGTTTTAAAAATTAAAATTAAAATATGAATAAAATGACTCAATTTATTGATGGTGGATAAATACATACATGTTAGGTGAGGTATGAAAATTTAATCTTCATGGAAAAATAAAGAAAATGCCTTGTTAGGAAAGAAAAATGTATATTCCCTTAAGAACAATCATAAAAGACAAAAAGGGTAAAAACTTCTTCTAAATATTATAGGATAATTGTACAATATTTTTGGGAACTATTTTTAGAAAACACATTTTTGGAGGGATACTGAATTTTTACCGAAGCGAGTGTAAAGTCAGGCTTTCTAGGAAAACATTATTTACTATCATATGTACCAATGAGTAGAAAAAGGTACCAATATTGGAATAAATAAATTATAAAAATTTTATAAGATAACTCATGAATATTTGTAAGATATGGGTCATAATATTTTATCAATGGAAATGTAAACATATACAATCTCAAAATGTAGTGAAATTGTGTCAATAAACTCTAATAACATTGTATCATGGGATCAAAAGATCCATGTTTGTAAAAGAAATTAATTGAAACATAGAATATCATGAAAAAAATTAAAAAATGATATATCAAGTTAAATATAATTATATAAACCTCAATGTAGAATTTAGTTTCATAATGAAACATGAGTCTCAAAGATGGGAAATTGAGAGAAAACTATTAAATTAAAATTTTTCCTTTTTATAAATAATATACATGAAAGAGAGATCCTAAAATAGATATGTTAATATGAATAAATATAACTATAATATACATATATATGCATATATAATAATTTAATGGGAATTACATGCACCACACTAATGTAAATATTGGAAAACATAACATCTATCTCTTGGAAATAAAAAGTTAGATGAAATCCCCTTACCTTGTTTCATTAATTTCATCAAAATCATTCAATATACATGTATACTAGCTATAAATTTGTGATAAATTTTTTAAATAACCATATTGTTATTATTAATAAAATATATGGTTTGATTATGACTTTATATTACCTGCTTGTTTACAATCCTATGTGAAGGTTTTATTTCAGGTAATATTGGATTTGTTCTTCGCGTGTGTCTTACTTTTTAAATGTTTTGTAAAAATACTTTATATATTGATTCCTTACTACAATCCAAGATATAAATAACATTTATATCCATTATAAATGAATTATAATTATCTATTTAATTTATTCATATAAAATGTAATACCACATTAATAGATACTAAATGTTGTATGTATGCATGAACGATGTTTCAATTTTTATTGTCTTATTGAAATAAACAATGAAAATTAAATGTATGTATACATTTATGTCATTATAAATTGGTTTTTATGATATAATATATACCATATATAACAACTAAACCAATCCTCAATACATTAAATGATTTGTATGAATGAATAATATCACATTGACGGGGCTGTAGTCCAGACTTCCTCAAACAAAATTATCATATGAACACAAAATGAAATGAAAACTATATGGGATTTATAAAGGAATATATATTATTAATGACTTAAGAAATATAATATATTAAATAAATAAATATATTGTCCATCAAAATTTCCACCATGAGATGTTTTAAGGAAAATCGAACAATTATCATTTTGTGAGGCGATAGTTTGTTGTACAGTTAAATAACATGTTCAGTACAAATTTTATAGAGTTGGGTGTATGTGTATATCAAAAAATTTTCATAGAAACATCCTATTATATTTTGGTTATTAATTTTTTATTAATGAATAGAATAAAGTGAATGGAATGTGTGGAAGAGGGAAATAAATGAAAGGACTTGAGGGAAGATGTTTCCTTTAAATTAGGAAACACATTTTGGTATATACCAAAAGGCTTCCCTGGAAGACTTTCATCCCAAAGGGATACATCAAGTAATATAGGACAGAAGTTATGAGATTATTTTATTAGACTATTGGTGACCCAAGGGGCTTTAGATGGGCATGGAATTGAGAGGAAATGATCCATTTTAATAGCGGGGGAGGAGGGGCACTATGGTAAATAATTGAAGAGAGAATTACACCCACATTTTTAATGTTTTAGGTGGATCCAATAACAATTGTAAGTCGAAACAATGGCTGATGGGGTCAAAATATGTCCATCCAATGGATTTGGGAAAAATTCAGATGTTTTTTTGGTCTACATGCTTATGTTTTAGTCCATTATTGATCTTTATAAAACCACAGTTGATGTAATTATGTTTAATAACATTTAGTAATATTTTTGGTCAACAAAAAATTTCCAATTTAGAAATCATAAATTATTCTAATTCACAATATTTAATCCATTTTTTCATATTAATGTCATAGGAGTAGAAGAAATTAATTTAATAGTAATCCCAATGATGAGATGACAATGTGGTGTTTAAAGTACAACGTTTTCTATGTTTTCATATCCAGTACCAATGTGAAATATTTTCCTATGACCAACTATAAAATAATTGATAAATGTATTGTCTAATGAAACATATTAAAAAATTTAAAATATAATTTAACCTAATAAATAAATTAACTAAAAAAGTTTTTTGAATTAAATTATAGTATTACTAAATATTCATTAAAAATGAAACCTTACAGAAAATAAAAAAATATAATCCTATGCCAATTTTTATTTTTCTCAAACAAATATAATATTTCAGTTTACATATTAACTCAATAAAATTTCAAAAAAATTTAATTTAAAATATGTTCACTATTAAAAGGTATTAAATATATCATTTTAAATAATATAGGTTTTTTGGAATGAAATTTAGTTTTTTCTTATAATATGTCTATAAAATATGTTAGTTTAATTAACAAATATGACCATATTTTTTAAATATATATCAAATTAATATTACTCACTAATAGTAGTTAATTTAATTTATTATGTAAAAAAAACTTTTTGACTCTAATATTTATAATTCATTCATTTATATTTGATATGTTTTTTTGATTTATTTTCAATTAACTGGTAACCAATAAATTCAACTAAAATTTTAGTAAACCATAAATTTTTATAAATTAGTTAATACTGGTCATAATTGTTAATATAACTACATTGATGTGTCATAATATATTAATTAATAATATTTTAATGATATATTTTTGTTTAGTAAAAATTGGTGAAGGGAATTACTCAAAATATTTAAGAAAATCATTTTTTCATGTACCACAAGCTTACCTTGGTGTTCTATGTAGTCCTAAATAAAATTTATGTCTCATATCGTGAATAATTATTTATTTTACATTTCACAAAATCCGAAAATAGTGATTTAATATGATATAAACTACTTTAGTGTTATTTGAAATTAAAAATATCGCAAAGGTTATATTAATTTAAAAAATTATGTCAGAAAATTGTAGAGTGTTACATTATACCCCCTTAAAATTAATTTCACAAAATAAATTTGTCTGGGTTATTAAAGATTTAATACAGGTAATTTTCATTTATAGAAACTGACATCATAAAATGAATAAAAGAACATCCCTTAAAAATAATGTTGATATCTCAATTGCTACATAGTGTAAACTGTAACAGCGTTTTCACCTAGGAGAACATAGGTTGGGAGTGACAACATGACAATGTGGAAAATCAAAAATATTTATATGTTGTTGTTGTGGTCATCAATAAAAAAAAGTGAATGATTAAATAAATGTTTAGGACTTCAATGTCATAAGTCTATGATGATTTAAAATGGTATGAGTTAAAAAAAATTAAGTAGTATGAATATTTTTAACATTATCCAAATATTTAGTGATTCTTTTTTCGACAATGAATATAATGAAATACACATTCCTGATATATTTCTATAAAAAAACATTCCATGTATGTCATTTTAACTACTTATAATTCATCCATTACTTCATGAAATTGATGTCTAAAAAATAAATTTTATTCTTAAAACTCCAAAATACACGTTTAGTATATATTAATTCCTATAAAATAATAAAATATATAACTATTTATCAATAACTATTCTTAAAAATAAATATGGTTAATGGATTAATCTCTAAACAAAAAAAAGTAACAGTGTTGTTTCATCATAGATAACTATTTAAAATAATAATAATAATACATTAACTATGAAATAGAGTATTAAAAGGTAAGTCATGGAATCCTTATCATCTATGAGTCATGGGTTCAAGACCATAATCCCTTCTAGACATGATTTATTCTAACTCGACATACAAGATGTCATTTTTCGAAAACCATACTAATATATTTTCCATAAATAAATAAGATGGACATTATTAAAATAAAGTTAATAACTAAATATCCAATTAACTAAGGTATTCTATTCAAATATAGTGCATTAATACTTCCTATGAAGTTTAACATATAATTTTCATGAATGATTAACCATATAATCCTTCTAAAATAGGTAAGTAAAAAAATTTATAAAGAAAGTCACATACTTATCTGAATATTGATTCCAATGTATATCAGAATGTACCTTTTCGTTGTCTCATTCTAGACATGTTAATATCCCCATTATATATTCTCTTCAAACATATTAATAACATGAATTACTATAAATCCCTAATGAAGAATTTATTTATTACTTATTCAATGTATTATGTATTTATTCCATAACTCCATAAATAAGTCAAAATCTTCTAAGATATAATAAAATACTTGTCAAAAAGGCCTTAGTTAGATGTTAATAATCACTATCAAGATTACTTATTCATCAAAAATATCATTATCCAATCAACATTATCATAACATAAAGAAAATATTAATTGTTATCATTCCATTAACAATGTGTTTTCCATTGACATAACACAAAAATTATATCACTATTCAATTTCATTATAACCATTCAATGTGTTCTTTTAAATCAATAGAGAAAAACCTATACTTTAAAATCATTATATATTTCACCTTTTTATATAACGTTTTTCACGAATCCAAATACATAAAAGAATGTATTATTCTACTTCATCCATATTTCATTATCAGGCATAACTCATCCTATTACACAATAACACTTTCTTTTATCATTTCATCTATATTCTCTTTTTCATAAAAATTTCAACCATTATTCATACAACCTTGATGATCCTCCCCCATATTATTCTTATTGTGACAACGGGTATCATAATGGCCATTTATTACACACTTAAATCACTTGACCATTTTTGATTCCTTAGGGAGGCTGACATTCCCATCCATTATGTTAACTAAAATCATTATTTTCCCATCAAGTCACTATCTTCATGTCCTTATTTACCATAATAAATAAGTCTCACTATTTTTCACAAGGATTCACTTCAATTATTTTATACACATTCGTGATATAACAAAATATGAATCATATTTCCTGCCTAGTCTCCATTAACCTAATTAACTCCCAGTGAACTACTTCATTCCCTTCCATGGTGAGTCCGAGAGTTGGTTAAGGTACACAAATTTAATCATGTTCTACGAAAACTAATTAGGCATTGTCACAACATATTTTACTATAGTGATCATCCAACTGGACTAATCCATTGAATCTTGTCCACAAAATTCAACATTAATCATTTTGCTTCTGATACTGCCACTGAATGAAACCAAATGAATAATATTATGATTACTTATCATATCATGAAACCACATAGTTATGAAAACATTCCCTTAATGGATGTATAAATAATGACAACATCCATAATATATTACACAGTAGGTTAAGACTATTTTACTAATAACCAAATAATATATACATTTTTCATGATGGTTCATGGATAGTTTTAGAATTTCAAAATAATATCCCATGGGAGTGTCAAACTAGGTCTTCAACAAGGCTCATTGTTGTGTACCTGATTACCTTGAGGTAGGCCAAAAAAATCTTGCCAGAGTTGTTACGCCTAGGTACATCTGTTCGGAGCCACATACATTTGTAGAATCCAAACATGTATATATTTATAAAAATCCACTCACTCTATGTTTTTCCAAAATTCCAAGACAATTCCCTAGACATGGACTCATCCTTATAATTTCCCTTAGAGACATCCCTAGACAAATCACATGATACATACATAGAGATCTCACTAATGCTTTCTCACACTATAATCCAAAAGTTTACTAAGTCATTTTATTAATTTCCAATATATAAACCAAAGATTATAATACGTGGATATTAAATCATTTTAGATGAATTCTCATTAAATTACAAAAATTAATGCAAGAGTACTATAATAGGTTACTGTATTCTAAAAATTGGACACAAAATCATCTATCCTAGTGAAAGATAATTATAAGATCCGATAAATATCTACACCTATAGAACATATACCTAAAAAAATTCATTATAACCTGGTAAAATGAAACACAAGACATAGGTGATCTCAAATGTTTAATTAGGTAAATTAAATAAATTTTTTAGCTAAACATGAAAAAATTGTTGTTAACATCATCATAAAATTTTATTATCTTAAAAAGAATATTTTAGATGATAATAAACATTTTATTTTAATAATAAATTATTCAAAACAAATAAATAACATAAGACATGAAATAGTAACATTGAAATAGAACATGGAATTTTGGAAGACACATAAATATATAATACAATTTTCACAGTAGTAAAGGCTTCTATTTGAAAACCATTATTTCTGTATGGGTTGACAATTCGTACAATATTGTTATTTATGGTTCACTAAAATTGAAATTTAGTAGAATTATGTTACTCCAAATACCATCATGGTAATCCGGGTTCACTCTAATAGACTTTCCAGTAGCCAATGTTCATTACAGTGTCCACTTTAGTATATCACATGAGATGTGAATCATTACCCAATTCATATGAGAGAGATATATTTTCCAATGATATCATAGTGAAATCATACATACATGAGCCAAAAGAGCATAAATAATAATATCACATCCCATAAAATGAAATTAGTATCATAAACATCTAATTATATAATAACATGTTCAAAAACACAGGTTTCATAATCATTTCATTAAAATCATAATTGGTGAAAGGGAAACAGATTTTATAATCATAAAACCCATGAAAAATATTGGAATTTCATAAAAAAAATAACCGTTAAAAGAGAAAATGATTTAATAAACATTTAACCCATCAAATTGAGATATATTTTATAAACATATAACCAATGAATGTGAAAAATATTTCTTAAACATATAACTTTTGAATGAGAAATAGATTTCATTAATATATAATCCGTAAAAGAAAAATTTATTTCCAAAAATTATTAACTGTGAAAATGAAATGAGTTTCATAATGAAAATGAAATTAAGAATAACTTATTAATTTAATGGATATGAATGAAACCTTTATATCATTAACATGGAAGGCATGATTAATATAAATAGATATCATTAATTATAGAAAATAATTTTCAAATAATGTTCAAAATGATTTCTTGAGGATAATGTCCTTTATTCTTTGAAATATTATTTTGAAGACATAATACCATTATAAAAAATCATAAAAAGTACCATGAAAAATATAAATATTAATTGAAATAATTTTGAGAACTTTAGTCCTTGAAAAGTTATAAAATAACCTTGAAAGCATTTTGGAAACAATTTTCTTTGAAAAGATAGAAATAGAGCTTCAAAGGATTTTGGAAATAAAATTTCATTGCATGTAAGAAAACATTTTAAAATAAATTTTCCAATAAAATAGATTTTATTATATAAACAAATAAACATTTTAATATGAAATATAATTATTAATGGATTGATAATGGATAAATCCATGCCTGTTTTATGACGTAAAAATAACATTCCTTTTTCATGGAAATGGTTGGAAAATATCTCGTTTGGAATGATATAAGAAGAATCCACTCAAAACGAATGTCAAATACAAAAAATTTACAATTTTTTTTAAATATTAAAGGATAATGGTTCTATATTTTTTGAAGACCATTTTAGGAAATATGATTTTGAAGGAACATAGATTTTTGACCTATGAGAGGGTAATGTCATGATTTTGTAAAGATAAATTATTAACTATCTTATGTACGAAAGAGTAGAATAAATGATACAAATATATTAAGAAATCATTAAAAACCCCAGGAGAATATTTTCATGACATATGAGTCATCCTATTTCATCAAAGGAAGCATAAATATAAAGAATCTCCTAAAGCAATTAGATTATCTCAATAATCTCTTCTAACTTGTTAAATTATTATCACACTCTAAGTGTAATAAACAGAAGTTAATAAAAACTAAAAATATCATGATAAGAATTTAATTCATGATTTACCATGAAAAATGGAATTATATAAACCTTGAAACAATATTTAAGTTCTTAACAAAATCTGAGTCTCAAAAAACACAACTTGAGGGAAAACTACTTCAATAATTTGGTGAATTTCGAAACATAATCATCATGAAATAAATATCATATATTGAATATTTTAATACCCATAAATTTTAATATAATATGGATATAATATAATACTAGTAAATACATAAACAACACAAAAGGAATGAGTGGCTAACATAGCTTGTATCTCAAAAAAATAAAATGTGATTCAAAATCCCCTTACCATGTGTCTTGACTTTTTTCAAACTCATTAGAACCACATTTATAATAATTATAAATATATTATAAATAATTTCCAAAACCATATTATTATATCTAAAAACATATATGCTTTGATTATGACCTTATATTATCTACTTGTTAACAATACTATGTTAATTTTTCTCATCCAGTAATATTCTATTTATTCTTTACATCTGTCTTAATTAGTTATGTATTTTTTAATTATCCTTTATATCATGATTAAATGAATGAAAACGATGATATAAATAATAGTTATATCAATTATATTTGTTTTATAATTAATAATTGAATATAAATTTACAAAATATATTACACCATCAATGCAGATGGTAAGTCGTAAATATGCAAGAATGTAGTTTTCATTTTTGTTGTATTATTAAAAGAAAGAAAGAAAATAAAATATTTGTATATAGTAATATCATTATTATAGTAGATATATGTAATATAATATATTATATATAACAATTAAAACCTTATTTAATAAATTCCATGATGTGTATTATTGAATCAAATCCCATTGGGGGGTCCACATTTCCACCAAAGAAATTATTGTATTAACAAAAAATTTAATGTAATAAATATGTATTTAAGAAAGGAATAAATAAGCTTAAACAAATAATAAATATAATATATAAAATCTATATATATATCAATTTTCTATAATAATTATCCCCAATATTGGATATTATATAAATGCAAATATCATCATTTAGTGAGGCTGTAGTGTGTTGTACACATAAAAAATATCTTCATTACCCATTTGATGAATTTGTGTGTAAGTGTAGGTCAATCCAATAATATAGAAACCATTTTATATTAAGGATACTGATTTTTTATAAAATAATTGATTAAACATATTCGTGTGGGAGGAGAAGTAAAAATAAATAAATGACTTGAGTGAAGACATTACCTCTTAATCGGGTAACTACTTTTAAATTGTTCGAAAAGAATACTTTGAAGTTTTTATGTAAAAATAGAGGAATAGATTAGGAATTAATGTAATTTGGGAGCTTATATGATCAATTATTGGATGATCAATGTGGATAGAGTTGTCGAAGGAATTTGGAGAAAAGCATCGCTTTTATAGTGGGGGAGGAGTGGCACTCTTGTATATATTTAAGGACAGAATTCCACCCACATTTTTCATGATGAATGTGGATAAAATAATGATTAAATTTAGATTAAAGGAACAATAAAGTCAAAAAATTTCTCTCCAATCGCTTTTGGACAATTTTATAGGCCGTTTTGTGATTTAACATTATGTATTTGTCCCATATTAAGATTAATTTTACCTTAATTTTTGTTATTGATTTTAATCACTTTCAACAGTACTTTTGGTAAAAAACTAATTAGAAATGTAAAGACCTGGAATTTCCATAAATTTTTTAATTAAATGATAATTTTAAGAGTTTTCAGAAATTGACAGCGCTTGATTCCGAGGCCCGGTGTTCTTGGAATCAATTTATGATGTTTTTTTGGTTAAGTTCAGTAAACATACGAGAAGTTTCTTATAACTTTTGAACCGATGCGTGGAATTTAAATCTGAGGGCACCATTGAACACACAACGCCAATATTATCTTATAGAGACTCTCACCTTGACGGCAGATGGACGAGGGAGAATGTTTATTATTGAGTTTTTTGTGGAAATAATAAAATAAAATAAACATCATTTTTTTAGATTTCATTGGATATTTCAGATGGGGTCCATCAAAACTAATCCTCCATGTGGAATTTTGAAGTGGTGACCACCAGAGATTGACCTCCCATGAGAGGTTAAGGTGGTGGGGACCACCCAAACCATAACCTCCCATGATAGTTTATGGTGGTGGGGACAACCCGGGATTAAACCCCCTTGAAACACCCTTTTAATTGAGAGAACCCCTCAAATACCACAATTAATGAGGGAGATCCTTTGGACCTCCTCCACCTTAATTGTTCTAATGCACATACCATTTATCATTCCAACACACCTTTATAATAGTGTCATATCCTCTTCATTAATTAATTGACCCAACACATCAATTAATTATTTGAACCTTTGGGAATATTACGCCAATGAATTAATAGATATTTCAATATATTATTTTGGATATGAATTCATTTGGGTGTAATTTAAGAGAGGTGTAACATGGGAGAAAGATCCCAACGAAGAACGCTCTACCGATGAGGAACGCCTTCGACAATGAAGAACGACCTCGACATTGACTTTCTTCCTTGGAACATCCTCTGACGTAGGAAATGTTCTTCTATGACGAATCGACGTCCATCTTCTCGTGCCAACATCTACCAACACCAAACAAGGTATGGTTTTTAATTAAGTATAATTTTATTCCCTTGATTCCTTCAATTTAAAAAGAGAGAACACGGATCAATTTATTATCACGTTTATTTTCAGAAGTGTTTCTTTGCAGGTTGGGAATTAATTATTGTGGGAAGTTGTAGGGGTTTAATGCTATTTGATTAACACTTCAAATGTTCTCCCCTCTTTTTCCTTTGTTGGGTTGGGAAAAGAAATTAACGAGGGATTATGGTAATTTCTGATTTTATCTTCCATGTTTGTTCTTTTCTTATGTTCATGAAGACCACTTGCTACCACTATAAATGCGGAGGGTGCAGGCCAATCTAACATGGCCCGACTCCTTCCGTCGTACTTCTTTGTGATGTTCTTTGGAATGGAGGAAAGAGGCGAGACGATGAATGCTATGATGGAAACGGCACTAACCCACACGTCCACCGTGACATGCGCCACCCTCGTGGCGCTCCAGCCTCATGGATGAACTGGCCACACCTCCTGCCGGCCTCACCTCCTGCCAGATGTGACACCCACAGACCGCGCCACCCACCGGCCGAACCGGCCGCGCCACCCACCGACCACCGAGCCGCCCCAGATCACACCGGCCATTAGTCTCTTGAGCCTTCCAGCACTCACGGCGCCCTCCTGGCCGAACCGGCATCACAGCCCCCTCTGGGCTGAGCCGCCAATGCGGAAACCTCTGAGCCGAACTTCCCTCATGCCGACCCACGGCTAGTCCACACCCTCATGGTCGGTCTGCGCCCTCTCGGGCCTCCCTGGCACCTCGCGGATGGCTAGGCTGGGCCTAGTGGGCCGGAAAGAACCTAACATGATGGCCCTATCAATGGGTAGGATAGACTGAATAGTTCATGCAGGGTTGACTCGATCTATCTCATCCCAGGCTGGGTATGGCCGGGTCGGACAGGACCCTGACCCACTCTGACCCATTACTTTCTTTTGGACATATTTTTGGCACCAGACGTTTGTTTGACGAACCGTTAGCGGTGCTGGTAATATTGGAGCATGAAGGTCCCTTTGAGTATACCCCACCAGAGTTTAGGGTATATTTGAGATATGGTCAGGTTAGATCGTGCCCGAATCCAACCGAGCCCCTTGGACTAAAAAGCTAAAAACTCACAGACCGGGTGCCTGATTGACGCACTGTCTATTGCGTTGAGACCCCCATGACATGGAAGACCGTTGAGATACTTCTTCATGGGACTTCGTGACAGTTGGAGTATTGACCAGTTGCTCATGGAGTAGATCCTCCTGGAGACGAGCGAGCGTAGTATGGAGACGTAGGAGCTGGCTGATACCTAACGACTGCTGACTGTTTGACAATGAGTGACTAAAATAGCCTAGTGGGGAGCACCATGGTGTTGTGGCAAACCCGTGGTGGAGGAGATAACATGGTGACGTGCCAAACCCACAGTACTCCACAGGAGGAGTTCCTCAGCATTCTACGAGAGGGAGCACGCTTGGTGTCTCAGCAGACCCACGGTGGGGAGCACCTCTGTGTGATGTGGTAGAACCAAGGTACATGACAGGAGGGGTACCTTAGCATTCCAATGTTAGTGTGAAGCATGCTTGGTGTTGTGGAAGGCCCACTGTACTCAATTGAGAAGGAGTTCTCTATTATCCAAGGGTTCTATAATGTGAATAAAACCATGGTTGAGCTAAGTCAATACTTTTGAGTTTTCCTCATGATTGAGATGGGTCACTTGATAACTTATTTATGTATAGCCATATACCTAAGAATGGTTATATGTTGATTTAATACTTTTTAGTTTATCCATGTTGAATTTTGTAAGAACATGAGGGTCTCGGTCTCCTTACTGAGTATCGTTATACTCACCCCTACACGAGTTATGCCCATACATTATTGTGTTGGTTGCAGATGATGGACAATGCTGAGTGAGGCTTTGAGAACCAGGAATGGATGGTTCCCAGAGGTGGACCATACAGCATGTCGGTACGTGGAGGAGATGACAGACGTGGAGTTATGAGGAGGCTATCTGTACATACCCTTCATGTCGGAATCCCGGAGGATTGTTCGGTAACTGCTTTTCTGTATTATTCTTTAATTGTATTTTTTTAGTTGTGTGTGTACATTTACATTTGGGGTTGTTTTTCATCACCTTTTACAATCATAAATATTTCGGTTATACATTTTTCTCGTGTTCGTATCTTGTTGTGTGTGTTTACAGGTTATAAAGAAAATTCCTTCCCAGTTTTAAGGAGTTCCACCTTTGGTGCTAGTCGCCTGCCCTTGGCCTATGGAAGGCAGGCTTGGGGTAGTCACAACATGGGCCCTAGAAGATGGGTCCAGACAAATTGGTATCAGAGGGGTTGGTTCTACCACAGAACATATGACTCTGATCATTCTTTTCTGTGAAGAAATAGTGTTATGTATAGTGAGTTTGGTTTTCAGTTCAAGGAGTCTAGTGTTGGTGTAGCGGTCGACATATCCTTACACATGGACCATGGCTTTTGATTTCAGAATCAGTGCACGAAAACAATTTTTTGGTGTTTTTTTTCAAAATTTATCTTTATGTCAGCTCAACCAGGTCATCTCACCAGGTATATTATTTTGTCTCTATCCCATCTGTTTCTTTCAAGATGCCTCCATGTAGACAGCCAGTAAGAGTTATGATAGTTGTATGCGCTGATAGCCCACCGAGCGATGATGCTTCGGTACATGGCCCTTTTCTAGAAGATACCCGAGCGGTACCACTTCCCATTAGGCCACGAATGCCACCGGCCCCCGCAGTAGACGATGCATGCCGCTTTAGCGCATTGCATGAGTTCCTGTGCCAGATGCCACCCAGGTTCAGGGGAGAGACAGACCCACAAACAGCTGAGGATTGACAGGAGGTTGTGTTGAGAGTCTTCTGACTGGTTGGGACACCAGCAGACCTCATGGTGATTCTTGCTTCCAGCCATCCACAGGAAGCAGAAGGTAGATGGTGGTGCTTCATTATCCAGGATCATGACGATATGACACTTCATTAGGAAGACTTAGAGATCCTGTTTTGGGAAGAGTTTGTCCCAGCGACTCTCTGTGCAGTGTGCATACATGAGCTATTTCATCTACATCAGGGCAGCATGACTATAGCTCAGTACAAAGAGAGGTTCACAGACCTCTCGCGCTACTCAATAGATATGGTGCAGGACCCATTCTTCAGGGCCTGAACCTTCGAGTGGGGACTTAGGTGGGAGATCAGAGCTTCAGTGAACTCACTCAGCATCCCGACATAGGTAGGGATGTTAGAGAGAGACCACTAAGTGGACAGTTTCTTTGCTCAGTAGTCTCCAGGGGTGAGATCCACAACTAGTCAGCATGTAGTATAGTCTTCTGTAGTTGAAAGCTAAAAGATGTTGCAGAGGTCCATGAGGACTAGACCTACAGGTGGACAACTGCATGACTCATAATCGATTGTGTGGGGTACCTGAACTGGAGACATACATGCCAGGATCGGGCATTGTTACTCATGCAGTTGGCAGTGTCACATGGATCATGACTGCCCGACCCACCATACAGATGATAAGTAGACGGTTTAAGGACCACCCTAGAAGAGACCGAGATTTGATCAAGGTGACCGACATGGCATATGCAGACATTGAATAGGAGCTGGTTATGCAGCTGGCAGTGGGAAACATTTCGAGGTATTACCGTCACCACCACAAGGAGGTCCACCCCGACCACAAGGAGCAGGTGGACAGGGGAGAGCTTATCTCCAAGCAGCCGAGGCCTACAATCACGGCACTTCGGAGATAATACGAGGTACGATCTGTGTCTACTCCACCTTAGCTGTAGTACTTATAGACACATGTCCCTTTTATTCATTCATTTCCACTTCCCTCATTCGGTGCTTGGAGATTCTGATAGATCCATTATCTCGATCCTTATGGCTATAGAATCTTACGGAAGCATATTTGACAATTACACACTAGTGCTGACTGTGTGAGATTACTCTGGGAGGCGATAGCTTCGGCTGGGATATCCTAGTAGTGACATCGAGTCCTTACAATGTCATTTTGGGTATGGAATGTTTATCTACAATCCATGCTCATATTGAATGTATTAGGTGCAATTTGTCGTGTGTTCGCATGGATGGGACCAGGTTTACCTTCACCGATGAGAAGGGATCCTTTTCTACACTAGACAAACTTACCTGGTGGAGGGTGCAACCGACCACTCATCAGTTGGCTAGCCATACCCTTAGAGCTGTTGGTGAGGAGAGTCTGAGCTATCATGTAATAGTGGACCAGTACGCGGATGTTTTCCTTGATGATGTCCCCGGCCTACCTCCTCGCTAAGAAGTGGACTTTTACATTTAATTGTAACCTGGGAAGACACTTATATCTACACGATCATACTAGAAGGCTCCCACAGAGCTTTGTGTGTTGCGGGTACAACTATAGGACTTATAGGGGAATGGATTCATCTGGCCCAGTGTTTCTCCCTAGGAAGCCCCGATTCTATTCTCCAAGAAGGAGGATGGGAGCTTGAGGCTTTGTGTTGACTATCAAGGCCTGGACCAGGTGACTGTGAAGAACATGTACCCACTCCCAATGATTGACGACCTCTTTGATAAGCTGAAGGGAGCACGGTGGTTCTCTAAGATAGACCTCAGATCAGGCTATCACCAGCTCAGAGTTTGAGATAAGGATGTGCAGAAGATGGCATTCAGATGTTGGTAAGGCCACTACGAGTTCTTGTTTATTCCATTTGGCGTAACCAGGGCTCTAGTAGTGTTCATGGGGCTCATGAACATGGTCTTCTAGCCGTACCTTGATCACTTCGTAGTAGTCTTCATCGAAGACATTATGATCTACCCAACTTCATAGGATTAGCATTCCTCTCATTTCTAGGTAGTACTGGACACACTCTGAGAGAACCATCTTTACGGTAAGCTCTCGAAGTTCCAGTTTTGGATCCAAGAGGTTCACTTCTTGGGACATTTCATATCGGAGGCATGAGTTGCAGTGGATCCAAAAAATATTGAAGCGGTACTTTCTTTGGTATCCACCCCATAGTGTGAAGGAGGTATGAAGTTTCCTAGGTTTGGCCGGATACTATCGTAGATTTGTTCCATACTTCTATAGAGTTGCATCACCACTATCAGCCTTGAAAAAGAAGGGAAAACTTTTGTGTGGTCGGAGAGATGCCAACATATTTTCTAGGGGCTGAGGCAGAGGCTGACTAGTGCACCCATCTTGAGACTTCCAGTGGAGGGCGTTGGGTACACAGTCTACTGCGACACATCAGGGACTACATTTGGATGTGTCCTAATGTAGGACTGAGTAGTGATCACATATGGTTCTCGGAAGCTGATACAACATTAAAAGAACTATACTACCCATGACCTGGAGTTAGCAGCAGTGGTATTCTCCTTGATGATGTTGCGGCACTATATGATGGGTGAGCATTTTATACTGTACTCTGTCCACAAGTGTCTCAGGTATATCTTCTACTAGAAGGACCTGAAACTGAGATATCGATGTTGGCGTGAGTTCCCCCTGTACTATAACTTTGAGATATTATATACTCCTGGGAAGGGGAATGTTGTTGTAGATTTACTCAGTAGGAGATCTGGTATACTACTTTTAGGCGAGCCGACGGATATGTTGGCTGCTTTGCAGATATCCTTTGTGGATAAAGAAGAAGCAAATTTTCTTCAGTCACATCCCACTTCTTCAGTGACTCAGGGAGGCGCAGCGTGGGGATGCTGACTACGAGGCTCGATGTGCCAGGATATCCACAGGGTAGGCACCTTATGGATATTCTAAAGGTGGGGATCACGTCATCCTCTTCAGAGAATGTACCATGGTACCAGTGTCACTTCAGGAGGAATTGTTGAGGTAGTTCCACACATCCCCTCGAGTGTTATATACAGGAGTGGTGAAGATGTACCATGATCTTTGATGACAACACTGGTGGCTGGGAATTATGAAATTTTTAGAAGAATTTGATTCTCGGTGCCTCACTTGTCAGCATGTGAAGGTAGAGCATCAGGTACCAATAAGAATGGTTCAGCCTTTAGTGGTCCAAGAGTTGAAGTGGGATGTGATATCCATGGACTTCATGAAATGACTTCCACATACATCCAGGGGTCATGAATATATCTGGGTGATCATTGATCAGCTAACCATGTAGGACCACATCCTACCAATCATAGGGCAGGGATCTGCAGAGATCTTGGGACGCCCCTATATAATGAAGATTGTGCGGCTACAATTAGTACCTTAGATGATTATCTCCGATCGTGATGCACGATTCACTTCCCGGATATGGAATCGGTTGCATGAGGATTTTGGGATGTAGCTTCATTTTATCACGGCCTTCCATCCTCATATGGATGTTCAGACTTAGCAAACCATTTAGATAATCAAGTACATGTTGTGTGATTTTGTCCTCGACTTTGGTCGTAGCTGGAGAGATCACTTGCCTTTGGTGGAGTTTCTGTACAAGAAAAACTATCACTCTACTATAGGGATGACACCTTTTGAGGCTTTATACAGGTGACCTTACAGATCACCTTTGTGCTATACTGACCTAGGGGAGTCAGCACTAGTGGGACCAGAGATGGTATGGGCTACCACAGAGAAGGTGTAGATCATCCAGGATCAGATGAAGACTGTATAGAGCAGGATGAATTCGAATGCTGATATGAGACATAGACCTTAAGAGTTCGAGGATAGTGACCACATCTTTCTAAGAGTCTCACCTCGACGAGGTCTGTGGAGATTTTGCCGAGGCAACAAGCTATATCTGAGGTTCATCAGAATTTTTTAGGTCCTCAACAGAGTTGATAAGGTGGCATACCGCTTAGCTCTTTTATCTCAGTTGCATTGGGTGTATGACCTCTTCCACGTATCCCAGTTGAGGAGATACATGCATGACCCTTCTCACATCATTTTCCATGGCGAGATGAATATCGATGATGGGGATACTTTTATGTAGGTTTTAGTAGAGATTGAGGATTGAAAGGAGTGGGTCCTTCGTGGATGGTCGATACCTCTGGTGTGCATTCGCTTGTAGCAAATGAACCTCTAAGTGATCACATGGGAGCATGAGGCTTAGATGCATGCTCAGTACCTCCACTTGTCTACCTAGTTGAATTGTGGCTTACAAGGATGTAGAGACCTAAGGTAGGGACAATGTAAAGACTTGTAAATTCCATAAATACTTTTAATTAAATGGTAATTTTACAAGTCCATAAAAATTGATGGTGCATTATTCCGAGGCACGGTGTGCCCAGAATCAAATTTTATTGTTTCGTTCGGATACGTTAAGTAAACGTACGAGTGGGTTTTTATAACTTTTGAACCGGTGCTCAGATTTACAATCTGAGGGCACTGTTGAACTCACAGTGCTGATATTTTCTTAAGGATATATTCACCTCGACGGAAGATTAATGGGGGTGAGAGTTATTTTTTGTGATTTGCGTGGAAAAAAATTAAATCAACTTTATTTTATTTTATTTTGAGCTTCCATGTGGATATTTCAGGTGGGGTCTACCAGAACTAAACCTCTACGTGGAAGTTCGATATGGGGACCACCAGACCATAACCTCCCATGAGAGGTTAAAGTTGTGGGGACCACTGGAACCATAACCTCCCATGAGAGGTTATGGTGGTGGGGACCACCTAGGATTAAACCCCCTTGAAACCCCCCTTTAATTTGGAGAAAACCTCAACTCCCACAATTAATGAGGGAGATCCTCTTGACCTCTTCCACCTTAATTGTGACAATGTACATACCATTAATATTGCCACCACACCTTTTTAATTATGTCAAATACTCCCCATTAAATAATCGAGCCAACACATTAATTAATTAATTGAAATTTTTTGAATATTATGCCAACGACATAATAGATATTTCAATATATTATTTTGGATACGAATTGACTTAGGAGGAATTGGATAGAAGATGAAATTAGGAGAAAGCTCCCAATGAAGGACGCTCCACTGATGAGGAACAGATTCGACTACGAAGAATATCATCAGCATCAGCTTTCTTTCTTAGATCCTCCTCCGACATAGGACATGATTGTCTACAAAACAATGACATCCTTCATCTCACGCCAACGTCAACCAACATAGAACTAGGTAGGGTTTTTAATTAAGAATGATTTTATTCCTTTTATTATTTTCTTCTAAAAAAAAATAATTCCAATCAACTTATTATCAAGTTGATCCACAGATGTCTTTGTTTGCAGGATGTGAATAAACTAATGGAGGAAGTTGTAGGGGTTTAATGCTATTTTATTAGCACTTTCCATGTTCTCCCATATTTTTCCATTGAGTGGTTGGGAATAGAAATTTTTGAGGGATTATGGGAATTGATTTTTTTATCTTCCATGCTTGTTATTTGTTTATATTCACGAAGGCCAATTTCTACCACTCTAAATGCAGAGGGTGCGGGCCAAACTAACATGGATGGATTTCTGCTGCCATACTTCTTTGTGAATTTCATCGGAATGGAGGACGACAACGAGATGACGAAGGTGATGAAGGCAATGACACCAACTCCCATGGACACTGTGACACAAGAAGCCCCTGCGACGCTCTGATCTCACAGCTGAACCGGCCGCACCACCCACCGACCGCGCCTCCCACCTGCTGCAACACCCCGGCCGCGCCGCCCACCGGTCACGTCCCCCGCCGACTGCACCTCCCCGGCCGTGTCACCTGATGGAAGAACCATCCATACCACCTACCAACCACTGAGCCGCCCCGGCTCATGCCCTACGCCGGTCTCTCGAACCGATGTGCCCTCGTGGAACCCTCCCAGTCGAACTAGCCTCGCAGCACCCTATTGACCGAACTGGCCCCGTGTCCTGGGTCGAGCCACCCTCGTGGTTCCCTATGGGCTTACCCGCCCACGAGACGCCATCCGGGCCGAATCACCCTCACACTGACCCGCTACTGGTCTGCGCCTTCTGGGCTCTCCGTGGCCCCTCTTGGCCCACTGGGTTAGGCCCAATGGTCCGACCCATACCGAAAAAGGCAGGCCGGGTCGACCCGAAGAAGGTTATCTAAGACTAGGTCAGGCCAGGTCAGTCCAACCGGGTTGGACTGGACCGAGGCCCACTACGACCCTTTACTTTCTTTTGGCCATATCTTTGGCACCAGACATCCGTTTCACGAACCGCCAGTTGCACTGGTAATCTTGGAGCTTGAAGGTTTCTTTTAGTATACCCCACTAACGTTTCAGGTATAGTTGATATACAGTCATGTTGGATCATGGACGAGTCCAACTGGGCACCAAGACTAAAAGGCTAACAACTCACAAACCAGGTGTCCTATTGAGGCGATGTCTATTGCGTTGAGACCCCTATGACATGGCAGAACATTGAGATACCTCTTCATGGTACTTTGTGAAAATTGGAGTATCGACCTATAGATCATGGAGTGGATTCTCCTGTAGAAGAGGGACCATAGTGCAGAGACCTAGTAGTTGGTTGAGACCTAATGACTGCTGACTTTTGACTCCAAGTGACTCTACTAGCCAAGTGGGGAGCGCCTTGGTGTCACAGCAGACCCACGGTGGGGGTTCACTCATGGTGACACGACAGACCCATGTAATCGACAGGAGGATTACCTTACCATGCTACGTGGGGGAGCATGCTTGGTGACGCTGCAGACCCACAATAAGGAGTGCCTCTGTGTGATGTGGCAGACCCACGATACTCGATAGGAGGTGTAACTCAGCAGTCCAAGGTTAGTGGGAAGTGTGCTTGGTGTCATGGAAGGCCCACTATACATGATTGAGATTTGGTTTTCCAGAATCTGAGGATTCGATAATGTGAATGAAATCTTGGTTGAGTTGAGTCAATATTTTTGTTTTTTCCTCATGATTTAGATGGATCACTGATAACTTAGGTATATGTATGGACATATAACTATGTGAGGTTATTTGTTGATTTCATAATTTATGGTTTATCCTTGTTAGATTTTGTGAGCCCATGAGGGTCTCAGGGTCCCTACTGAGTATCATTATACTCACCCCTGCATGGGCTACGCCCGCACCTTTTCGTGTTGGTTTTAGACGATGGAAAACGCTGACTGAGGCTGAGAGAACCCGGATTGGACGATGCCCAGAGGTGTACCATAAATCGTTTCTGTATGTGGAAGAGACGACGAACACAGAGTGCTAAGGAGGTTATCTGTACCTACACTTTAGGTAGTAATCCATGAGGATAACCCAATAGCTAATTTTCTTTCATTTTCTTTAGTTGTATTATTTTGAGTTGTACTTGTACCATAACTGTCGGGCTTGTATTCCAGCCCCTTTTACATTCACCACTCTTTTGGTTATACAGTTTACTTGTGTTCGTATCTTTCTGTGTGTATTTATAGGTTATAAAGACAATTCCTTCCTAGTTTTAGGGAATTATGCTTTTGGTGCAAGTCGTCAGCCCCTAGCCTACGGAAGGTAGGTTTGGGGTAGTCACAGCATGGGCCCCAGGGGATGAGTCGTGACATGAAATCATTATATATCATAAATTATTATAATTTGATACAACAAATAAATTTTTCCAAATTCCAGTCATTAGAGTGGAATAAATTAACTTAGAATCAATCCCACCGATTGGATGACAATGCATTTTTTAATGTAAAATGTATGGTAAATTTTTATATCCTATTGAAATATGAAATTTTTAAAATGAACAACATTGATATAAAATAAAATATTATTATAAATTAATATTTTCTAAAAAACAAAATATAATTTGCCTTATTAATAAATTATATAAAAAATTTGAATTGATTCAAAATCCTATATTTTAAAATATTGATTAAAAATGAAACCATACAAAAAAATACCCAAAAATTAACCTAACATATTTTTTATGTTTCTCTTCCAAATATATTGTTTATTTTTAAAATTTAATACTATAAAAGTTTCCAAATTTTGATTTTAATTTTGTTCTCTTTTTAAATTATTTAAAAATATATTTATAAAAATATATAGGTTCTTATTCATAAGATAATGTATGTTTTTATATTATCTCTATAAAATATTTTTGAGTAATATAAGTAATAATATATTGAATATATAACTTATATATTACATTAAGATTACTCATTATTTAAAAGTATTTTAATTCATTATATTAAAAGATCATTGTGAGTCAACATATTAAAATATATTTTTTATATTTAATTGATTTTAATATTTATTTTTATTTATTTATTATCCAATGAAGTCATATTATATTTTTATAAACTATATCTTATCAGAAATTTTTTTATTCTATTCACAATAAATAATTTAAATGTTAGGTTGTTGATTATTATATTAAATTATAATGTTTAAATAAAATGTTATTATTTTATAATTCTTGGTCATGTGTGTTATGAAAGCCATCGAGGAATGTAATTATTTTGTATAACATTAGATAAAAATTATGTTTCATGTTGAGAAAGCGAAAATTTAAGTTATGTGTAGACCATGATTTTTTGGGAGTTTCATTAAATTCAAACCAAACATATAGATTTAATATTAAATTATCTATTTTCATTGTCATGTGAAATGAAAAATATCTAAAAGGATAAATTAATTGGAAATTAATAATTCAACAAATTGTAGGTTGTAACATCTTGGAACAAAAATTTAATAAATAGAGAACTCAACTATCATCTCTGCAGGATCTCCAGGTAAATACTCTTGAATTACAGCAATGTATTCTTGTAAAATAGGTACATCCACACTTTGATCATTTATTTCTCTATCAATAGATAATGCTTCCTCTTCTCCAAATTAATTTAATTTATTAAAGCTATTGGGTATGCATCTTGATTTGAATCATATGGTGTTGTTTAATATATAAAGACAATGGATTCTAGACCATCCTTAAAAATCATAATTTCTTTCTTCTGGAAATGGATTTTCACATCATATTATTAAATCCTTCCTATGCTATGTAATATTTAAAATTCAACCATATGTATGAAAATAAAATTAGTAGACAAAGAACATTCATATGATATAATGGGAAATGCAAGAAATAACTTTGTGGTAGTGAGACATCCCATAGGTTTTTTGACAGACAACTCTCGTTTGAAGGAGAATAAAAAATGTATAATTATTAATTTAAACTGGTAAATTATAATAGAATGTGTTAATCTATAATGAAAGATATCTTTAGATAAATTTTAGGAGATGATCAATTTACTTACCACTCTATCATTAAGAACGTCAACATCAACTATTGAAATCACATATGACGGTCCTTTCTTTCCAAATCATTTCTAAGGAATGTTTCCATAATGATTCGGAAAATGTTTTTCATAGTGTCCCATGTCCCTATAGTTTATAATTTGACAAATAATTCATATTTCATTCCCTAAAAATCATAGGTTTGGTAGTCTTTTTATCCTCATCTATAGTAGGAAAAGTTTCCTTTTAATCAGGCTCTTGGGTGTTTCCTAACACAAGTATCACACATTAGAAAGATGTATTGGTTATCTCTCCTACAACATGTCTGGAAAGACTAGTAAATATGGCTTCATACGTAGATGAATTTTAATTATAATATTTATTTATAGTAAAAAAAATTCAAACCATATCTACTCTTTTCTTCATTAGTAAAATATTTTTCTTGAAAATTTTCCTTAAACTCACTCCATTCAATTTTTTAATTTCTGTTTTCTCCGTTCAGTTTTCTATTAGTGGCCTCTCTTGATCTACATTTCCTGATAGATTATATACATATTTTATAACCATCAAACTTTTGTTACACACAAAAGTGTTAAATATCTTATACAATGAAGTATCTATGACTTCACTACAAATGGGTTTGTAGTCCCATTGAATTATTGTGGTCACTCTCTCATAAAAAGGTCTAACATTACATGTACACATTATAGTATAGGATGCTCCATACAAGTATGGTTATTGTTCAAAACCTATGTAATGGTAGTACACATAAATAAAAAGGTGAAAATTTTCTTATGAGTGCATCGTTTACAACGTGATTTGTTTTTCTAAGCATAGTTACATATTTTTCAGAACCAGTCATGGCTCAAACATTGATACCATTATATTTAATTAGAGGGGAATATTTACATGGGATTCCTGTGTTAATATAGTTTTTATTCCATCTACTAGGTTCCATTTCAAAATGATATAATACACAAGACTAGGTTAGAGATTCTAATATATTTTCTCAAACTAGAAAAAATCCGAGCAGAAATTTAATTTTTATACATATGCAATCTCATAATAATCAAAATAGTTTCATTAAAGAAAACATTGATTTTAGATCATTCATAGTGGGTTTTAATGATAATTTGAATTATCCAAAGAATATCCCCTATAAATGTCAATCTAGGTGTATAGTAAGGCTCGTTATCTTATAACAGGTTGACCCCAGTTAGGCCTGAGAGATCTTTTCAGAGTTGTAAATCCATAGTACATCTATTCTAGAACCAAATCCACCAGTAGTGTCTCGATTGGGATATATTTATAGGAGGATCCAAATAAGAATTACCTTACAAAATTATATTATATTTCTAATATTTTTATCCTAAAATTCTATACTTGGGATCTGTCCCATAATCTATATTTTCAAAATGCAGTTTCCAAAAGTTCTACTAAACTTTCTTTGATACCAAATGTAAAAACCTATGCCATAGTTTCCTAGAGATGGTGAATTATATTTATAAAATTATTGTATATAAGGTCGTCCCATCATGAAGGACCTAAAAGGTTATTAGTTTCTCAAAAATAGATACAAATATAATATTTACATTACAACCTAAAATGAAATACAATATAATAATTCCATTTGATAAATCCATATTTCCAATATTATCCCTGCATGTCATTCATAATATTAATCTTTGCATCCTAGTGATGAATAATACAAAATAATTTAGTGATCTTAAATTATTAGAAAGGGAAATTAATAAAATATAATCTATTATTAACATAAGCA
This sequence comes from Viscum album, assembly GCA_963277665.1. Taxonomy (NCBI): domain Eukaryota; kingdom Viridiplantae; phylum Streptophyta; class Magnoliopsida; order Santalales; family Viscaceae; genus Viscum; species Viscum album. The sequence continues at coordinate 1,228,111,399 of OY728159.1, forward strand.
TTAGCCATGTTGATTAACAAAAAACACATGCCTTTAAATATAAACGGTTATATAATTCAACCGGAATAAAAGCTGTGTAAATTAATATATATAACTGATCATAAGAGAATTAACATTAATTATTGATATTAGATATGTCCAATTTCACATGGTTGATCTATTAAAAATTTCATAATTAGTGAATTTATAATTTTGGACATCTAAATCATATCTTCAAGACCTCGGTAGAGACGTTTGAAAATAAAATGGGTTGGCCTTGGCCAAAACCCAATTATGTTTTATTTCATGAGACCTAATGATGCATAAGAGGTCAATAACAAGATCCACTGATCAAATTTTAATTCTAATCCATTCCTCAAATGAATGAGAATAAAAATAAACAACATGAACTTATTAAACGTATAAAACATTCCCAAACCCGTAATCATATTCACTAACCAATCTGAGTAGCATGGTTAATGGTATGAAAATATTTCATCCATAGTCAAACTGGTCATAAACCATTTAACAATACATTGAAGATGAAAAAAATATATAAATCAAAAAAAATTCTAAAATTAAATAGTTACTTTGAAACATATGAAAACACTCTAATAAAATCATTAAGGAATTCTCGAGAGTTATTTTGCAAAGAAGATCCCTTTTGAAAACATATTTTTTATTTGTTATAATTTGTTGTATAAAACCAAAAATAAGAAAATATAGTTTTTCATTAAAAAATCAGTAAATTTAGAAAAATTACTATGTCTTAAAACTAATTTTGGATGATACTATAAAATGGGAAACTAATTGAGACGTTCCCATTAATAGGGCTTGTTTATCAAAAATAATTGTAAAGGGAACGTCGAAAATACACATATTCCTTACAAAAGAAAAAATAACTGATCTGAAAAAATTATTTTGGACATTATGTATAGAATTTATAAGAATTATATAAAAATAATAAAGAACTTATTTTGTCTAAATTGGAAGGAATCATAACCCGAATGAAAAAGGATGTAAGATTTGAAAACCCTTACCATATAACTGAATGCGTTAAGCAGTTGATCATAATGTCCTATATAATAAAATTAAATCAATCAATTAATTAATTAATTAGGAAGTGTGCATAATTTTATTTTATTTTTTATAATTTTCTTGGGATCATTTAAGGCCTTTTTATGATCCATAATATAATATTTTATTCCTCAAGAGTGTTTGATTTCTTGGTTTTCACAATCAGTATACTTGTACAAGATTTTTGAAGATCATGTGGAATGAGAGTAATTCCCTAGAATTTAATTTATATTATATTTATAAACATATAAATGTTTTAATGGTTATATATAATGTTTATTTATATGGGATTATTATGAATCATTAGATAATATATTTAGTGATAAACGTTTACATTATTGAAGTTGTTAATGATCAGAATGAATTCATTTTGGTTTATCATTTAGTATTATGAAAATTTGTTACATGAAAAACATAATAAAGGTTTTAATATATATATTATAGTATGGTCAAAACATTAATTGTTTTTAATTTCCATCGATGTTGGGGAAGTGGAGGAATAAAAATCTATCATCTATGATGGTTGTAAATCGGCCCCTCACAAACAAATGATTTTGTTAAAAAAACAGATAGAGAGAAAAGAGTTTCATGAAGTATATACAATTAACATGATATAATTACATCATAGATATGATATTGGATTTATCATTCTATTTTTTAAGAATATGTGATGAGAGAATTATAAATGAAAAGATTTTGAAAATAAATTAATAGGAAATGTATGGTGACTTTTCCTCTTGAATTCCCATCCTTCAGATCCTCGTTAAGGGGATTGGTTTTTGAATTTAGATGAGGCTAATAGATATTGGATGTATAAGAGTTAATTTTTAATATTATTGTTATGATAATTTTCTATCATCGTATCTTGGAAGGTGTGGGAGGAAGTGGTGGGTAGGGGAGGTATTTTTAGTTGAGGAGATTGTTGATTATTTTATTAATAACTTTTTTACATTACTCAAGATGAGAAATAGTGTTGATTATTGAGACTAAATACAGTTATATGTTCATGTGAGTTCTAACCATGATTTATTATAATATATAAACAACACTCAATACTCCAAAAATCGTGTATTTAGGAAATATTCTAAATTATCGTATTACATTATTCACTAAAATTCAAAAAAATTTGAAAAATCCCAAAAATTCAACCAAACCATTTTTCAACATTTAGAATTTGAATATAAAAAATATTTAATGAGAATAATTATATATATTTGTTAAACATATTTTTTAATTAAAATATTCATTTACTATAAAAATACAGATTTTTTATCTATAACTGATTTTTTAACTATTTTAAAAAATAAATAATACCCCTAAAATTATCCTCAAATAACAAGATAATAAAATGACTATTTATAAATAAATTTTATATAAATAAATTTATTTATAAATCAAATTATTAATCATAAAATTTTATTTAAATATTTATGACTTAAAAAATTACGAACACATATTTTAACAATAATTAATATATTCACTTACCTATACTTGTATTTAATTGCATAATACATTAATTTATAAGTTGCCTAAATTTTATATATTCTTTAATGGGTTATGTTTCTATTCAGTATTCTGATTTACAATTCATAATGGTCATATTAATATTTCATAGTTAAATATATTATTTCATCAATTTAGGTTCCTTAACATCATGAAAACCCACTTATTTCACTCATTAATCATTTATTATTGTTTTATTGTGTTATACAAGTGGTTTTATGTGATATACACTATATAAAATGAACATTGTAAGGGAACTTTCATTGATAGAGTTCTGGGATGTTAAATGTTTTATTTTAAAAAGTGATTTTCAGGGATGAAATGATATTTTCATCAAGAAATGTCATAAATGATTTATAATTCCACATTTATATGTCTTCATGTTTATTTTTAAATATATGATTTTCATGATTCATTATGATTTAATAGTTATGTTCTATGAAATTTTTTATTTTGAAAGAATATTTTAATGTTATTTATATTTCACAATCATTTTCCATCTAAAATGGCATCCTTTGATGCAACTTTTGTTCTACTAGGGATATTAAACAAGGAATCCATTCCTCTTAATTATTTGAATTATTTATCATGAAAATATTATTATTAATCCAACATTTATTCCATGGGATAATCCTTGATAAAATTCTTATGTAACACATTTCTTTTCTAGATGATATTTTATCATGTAATGATGAAATGATTACGTATCATGTATCTTCTCCACGAGTCATGATATGAATTTAATGAAACCAATTTAAATTCATGTATTTAGATATTAATAATTGATTATAATACCATGGAGTACAAAAATATGGATATCATTATGACATGTTTTGGGCATTTATATCCCTCTAATTCATTGGTTAATGATTAATTTTACATGATTTCAAAGAGTACATGGGAGATAATATAAAGCCCAAAAAATGGTACTAATGTGGTCATCCCAAACCCAAAGTCAGTAAAATGGTTTTTATCCCAAGCCTAATTTTTTATAAATTTCATGGTGAGTATCATTTGCCTAATATTTTCAATGATTTATTATATTCCACAAATCTATTTCTTATTCCAATTTTATGCTCGCTTGGATCATGTTCTTCGATTCCATTTTGATTAATGTCATAAGAGATTTCCATAATTATAATATGGTTAAGAATTATGATATTTGATGGGCATGGTATATTTTTTATATGATCACTTTCTCATAGTATAATGTTTATGTTATGGATTTGTATCTCTAATTTTTACGCACAATAAAAATATCATCTCACCATTTCTTATGTTTAATTTCCACTGGTAATGAAAAAAATTGGTATAATATCTCTTTGAACGGTTCTATTTATGAATAACATAGTGTGAAGTAATGTAGTTTCCATGGATTTAGTTTTTTTATTCCAGGATTCAAGAGAAAATAAAATATTATAGTCCTTATGTTTTTTTTTATTACAAAATATACATCCAGAAAATATAATATACATATATATATATATTTGAAAATCATGGATCTCTATAGTAGGTATTAATAGAAATTTTTTATTATCCATTGGAAATTTGGATGAGGAAACATTTTTGAGAGACCATAAATAAATTTTGAGGTATATGGCTAAGGATAAGTCTATGGATTAGTCAAAGTATACGATAATATCATGGAAATTTGGTAAAGGATTGATCAATTAGTTTTATAGAAATTATATCAATGTCTGTATACAACATGTGGATGGGGATCTAGAAAAAATATTTCTAGGTGTTATTCCGAAAAAAATAAACATTAATCCAGACCCAAATATCACATGTGGAATAATAATGGGCCTTGCTAAACACAAAGTTTGACTGTCCCTGATGATACCCTTTATAAATCCATAAACTCATTAAAAACCACCATGAACGATTTAAATATATCCTGACTATGAATGTCCTATGTTAATCCACATGATTCATATATTTAAATGTTATGTCATTATTTATATGTATTATATGTTATTTTTCATGATTATGTGGTTTCCCAGTAGGATAATTGTTTAACACAATATGATTTTTGGATTTAGTAAATTGTTTAAACCTGAAGGAACTTAGATAAAAATGAATCTGATAGAAAATTTTATAAATATAAACTAAATGAGATGATGACTAGGGTGAATAAAATTATTATTATTCACAATTAGTTATAAGTCAAATGATTTATAATGTTCACCTTAACCAACTATCAGACACCCCAATGAGGATATGGATATAGTTCACATAGAGTTCTGGTAATGTATACCATATTGGATTAAATATTTTGAAACACCCCAAACTTCCACAATACGCTTCTCTTTGAATAATACTATATCATGTATTGTATGCAACTTTCAGTTCTAACACACCACAACCAATCAAACTAGCCGTTATGAATAGTAATACCATATTTTTGAAATTTTATAAATGTTATCATTCAAAATGGACTTCATTTTTGGATTCGGAATATTGAAATTAGCTGCGGGTAAATTTTTTATATTTTCTGAAAACATTAAATTATTTATGAATGGTGAAAAACACTAAGTTATATTTTAAAAACAGAATTTTTATATAAATAATTATTTATTTTTTAAAAATTTATTTTCGGTCAAAATAAATACATAATATCTATATATGTTCAATGTAATTCATTGGAGTCAGTTTATAATAATTTTAGATATATAAAACATTTATTGAACTTTTCACCATCTTTTACCCACCTCCTCGAAAAATTTTCAAATTAACATAAAACAACACTTTACTGATTCAGTGACTGGGATTTCAAAAATATGAAATACAAGGTTGATATCAAAAAAAATGTGGTTTAATAAGATGAAAATAATTTTTGTTGAATAGTAACGTTTTAATTTTATTTACCATAGTTAACAGTAAATAGGGTAATTAAGGGTAAAAATGATATTATTATTACCTAACATATATCCTAATTCTTTTAGATAAGTGTAATTCGACCAGAAAAAACTTTGAGAATAAAATATAAATCTATTTTTTCAACTTGTATCAGATTAGGACATTTATTATTATTTAATTCAAAGAAGAGTTAAAAATGTTATATTCAATGTTTAATAACTAAATCATTTTCAATATAGGGTTATCCATAAGATAAATTAGACTATAAATATTCATTATAAATATTTATCAATTTAATACATAATGTTAGTTTATATATGTGTTTTAGACATTATATAATTTTATTTATTTATGACACAATGACGATGTTGTAATTGCATAATCAAAGAAATATTAAAATAATTGATATTATAAATATCCAAATAAATGTAATTTTATACTTTTTATGAATTCCCCTAAATTTATATGTTAATATGACACTTTGGGTTGGTTTTTAGAATTTTATTCGAACTAATAATGCGGATATAAATTTAGAAAAAACAAAATACCAAATAGTGTTAAAATTGACATAAAAGGGTTTTTAAAAACAACATTATATTATTAATTGATATTCTATTCCTCAAAATCTAAGGATCGTAAAAAAGACATATATAATGATAGTTGTATCATTAATGATCCACATGGGTTTATCTTGGTAGTATATATTATGTTTATTATCCAAATAATATAAAAATTCAAGGAGACATGGTAAATGTCAAACTATTTATGTAAGAGTAAAATAAAAAATATAAAGTTAATATATTGACCCATACCTGTGTAAAACCTATTGGTTGAGTGGTTTTCGGACCATACACACTATATCCTTTAAATAATTCATTTTTAGCCATTAGGAACTGAAAAAGACTTTATTATAAAATAATATTTCCAGCTTTTCCTAAGGTGCCCCTCACCCCTCTTATAAAAGGGCACTCCCCCTTCTCTCTAATTCACACCTTCAAAGTAATTTTGCTAGGAAAACCCCTACACAAATACCCTCTCAAATGTCCCACCATCATTATAGAGTCCTTCCATTTTTCATAAATCCAACCTATGCAGCCCTTTTGATTAAATCAAAAGGAAGGACCCATATAAGAGGTAAATGTCTCACCACCTCTTTCATGTATTTTTTCATCTTGAACATCCTTTTTCTTCATTGTTTCCATTATAAAATAATAAATCTAGTATAATATATATACTGTGATTAATTATAAATATGGTACAAGAAAATTCAATATTCTATCCATCCTTCGAATGACATGTCACCATACGTGCGTACGTACGGCTTACCGTCTCCACGTCGTGGTGTAATAGTTGTCAATACATTATTATTTGGATGGGTATAATAATGATGTGTAATTGATTTAAATAATAAATATGACATGATAATGATTATTTTTATACGATATAACATCCATTTATATATAATTTTAGTATCAAAAGAATAATATTGTCATTCGTGTGTACGTACAGATTTCCATCTCCATGTATGTGATGAGATTCATTCCCCATCGTATCCATTCAAGACTAATTTTCATTAGATGATTAAAAATAATTTTTAACGAGCTTATATCATTCTACATATGAATAATATTCATCTCATCCAAAACAAATATAACTCACATAACAACTAATATAAAGGGAAACGAATCTGTTAACATCCAAAACAATGATAATACTAAGATATTATTAAAAAAACAATGTTAAAAGATCATATATGATATTATATTAATGAATGTGATTCTTGTATAATTTAATAATATCTATTTCACTATTATAAAGGTGGTTAACCAACCCTTAACAATGGAAAATCACAAGGTAGGGGTTAATTTCACAATCTCTTTAATATATGAGGTTGTTTTAACGTTAGTATTTACTGGGAAATATTTGTCAACCACATCCATGTTTCTTAAAAATGTATTTCAAAACATTCATAATATTTTATAGACTATGGGTTAAATTTATTTATACCTTTTTTTGACTTTTTATAAGATGTTTATATAATAATCATTCCATCGTTTTCCAAACAAGGTCATTAATAACCTTTTCGATAAAATTAAGGTAAGAATGTATTTTTTAACTTATACGGTGGGTGCGGCTATTTTCAGCCATTATAACATCCTCAAATATTCCCTTACAAGATTATAAGAATATTTCCAAAATAAATATTTTCTTTTCTAATTATATGAATATTAAATGATTTCAAAATAGAAAGAGATATTTCTCTAAAAAAATCTTTTTTGTTTTATCTATGTCAACATCCTTTGATGGATTTTAAGGTTATTCGATGTTGATTTATTGTGATAGAAAACTTTCATATTGTATTTAAGGTTTTGTGATATGTTTTACTGTGGATGTGTTAGTTTTACACCATTCATGGTTTTCAGATAATGTATTGACATTTCATATGCTAGTTTTAATACGAATGTTTATGTTATGTTTAAACCTTTTCATATGAGGAATGCATAGGACTTAGTATATGACGGGTGGAGCCTGCTATAGCTACTCGATGCATTGGTAGGGCTCATGAGAAAAACTAGGGTCTTAGCACAAGGCCTTGACAAAATCTTATTTTTAGTCTTGGAACAAGGCATTGACTATGTGGTTATGAATTCTGCCATTATGCATTCCATCATTGTGAAAGTGGCTATTGATATTTCATGTGATTATCTGATAAGTAGAATATCCATGTGAGTAAGAAAATGTATTATTTGATTTTACTTTTTCAATATTATTCTGAATTTCATGTTTAAAAGTCTTTTGTTTTAGTTTTATACATTTCCTTAAATGTTTATGATTATTTATGAATGCTTTCACATTTATGTTATCCTTAATGAGCATATGAGCTCACCTATTTCTATGTTTTATTTTTCCCAGGATGCGAAGAAGTATATTATGGCTGACCTGTAGGGATAGTCTATAAGATCTCAGTGTTGTCTATGGAAACAATGTTATTGTAGTTTTCCATTTTATGACGTAATGTATACCTTATAAATGTATCTAGTACCTCCAATGATACTAAACTAATCAATCTTTCGAGACATGATCTTTTTTTATCATGCCAATGATTCATAATAATGCACCAACTATTAGTAATTATGGTTGGGGCATTATAGTTGGTATCAGAGGATGTTTAGTATAAACTTTGGAAACTAGATTTAGATAAACTCAGATTAGAGCACAAATCCCTAATATAGACTTTGAGGATTAATATAAAAGAACTTCATAGAATTTTGGTATTGTATATATTTTGGGTGTTTTACAAGAAATACATCCTTTATTGAATACGAGCAGGTAGAGGTAGCTCTGGAACAGATGTACCTACGGGTAAACCCCGAAAACCCTGCTTTGAGCTAGTATCGAATGAGAATTGGTGCATGACAATGGGCCTTGGTGCACTCTTGGTTACGACAATCCCAGGGGATATGCCTAGGATAATTCTCACTTTAATTAAAAATAATTATGAAGGGTTTATGAGTATATACTTCTCAATTAATTTTTTTTATGATTACAGATTCTATCCATAAACTGTTCAATTTATATTAAGTGTTTTACAAGTTAAGATTTATGTATTGCGATTCATAAAATAATATAGTTTATGCCATTGTTTAGAAATGATGCCTAATGGAAGGAATGGAAACTGTATCAATGCATGCACTCCATGTAAGGATTTCCCTACTACTCAAGATAATTATAGTGGAGCTGGTGATGTAACTGTTGCTGATTAGCTAATCACCATACTGGGATAACTCACTCAGGTTATGAATAATAACCTTATCCATATGGAGCACCCTAATCTGCAGCATGGAGGATCAATGATAAATTTCTTCATGAGGCATCAATCACTATCATTCAATGGGGGTAAAAATCCACTAGTAGCTGAGAAATGGATAAATTTCATGGAGAAAATATTCCATGCCTTGGGGAGTAGCAAAAGGTAAAAAGTTTTCGTGGCAGTTTACCTCCTCACTGGAGATGCTGATTAATGGTGGTATTTAATTCAAAACACAAAGGAAGATAAGGAAGTATCAAATACGGAATTTATGGAGTTTTAAGTGATTTTCTTAGAAAAATACATTACTCCTGACCATCGAGCGGATATAGAAAGACAATTTCTGAGTCTGAGACAAAAGGAAGACGAGAATGTCGCAATGTATTAAGCTAACATTACAAGGCTAGAAAGGCATCCTGCAGATTATATATGAAATTGAAGAAGTAATATTGATCATTTATTTCATGGGTTAAAACAATTTCTCCGTCGATAATTAGTTTCACAATCCTTCTCTTCGTACGAAGATATTATCTCATGTGGTATCAAGACAAAAAAAAAATAATTCTCTAGGTCATATAACTTTAAAACAAATAAAGAGAAGAAGATATCTTATTAACAATCTAGAAATATAAAAATAGGGAAGAAGGGAAAAGTTGAATATCCATTTTTCAGTAAATGTGGGAAGAAAACCCTGGTAATTTCCTGAAGGGAATGGGAGTTTGTTACATGTGTGGTGGAAAAGGCCACAAAGCTTGTGATTGCAAGGGGAAGAAAGAGAATGTCGATGTTGAATGATACAATTGTAGATAAAGGGGGAATTATGCGAATGAATGTCCTAAGTGTCAGAGGGAAATTACCTTAGAAAAGTCCTAGGGATCAAGGGAAAGATTATGCTATCACTACTACTGAATTTGAAGCTCCAAAAAAGGTAGTGGCCGGTTATATAATGGTTTCCTCAAGTTTAGAAAATGATTTATTTGATTCTGGATCGTCCCATTGTTTCATATCATCCCATTTTTCTAATAAAATAATATATTTACAATTTGAATTAACAAGGGAGTTTTCAGTCAAAACACCAATGGGAAGTATCACTACAACAAAGTTTTGTGAATCAGTTCCCATTAAGGCATATAAATGTTATATATCTACTGAACTCATCATCATACCCATTGTTGAATTATATATAATCCTTGGTATGTATTGGCTTTCGGACCATGATTTGAAAATTTATTGTAAGTAGAGGTTAAAATTTTTGATGATGATGATAAAGAACACCTTATATTTACAGCAAATACGTCACCACCAAATTCTTATCTTGATCCACACCCAGTAGCTCAACTAAATTCAATTATTGGGGAGGAAGAGAATGAAATAACATTGTGTAAGGAAAAGAATGTTCAAATAGAGGATATACCTATTGTGAAAGAATATGTTGATGTGTTTCCAGAATATTTTCTAGGATATCCTCCAGAAAGCGAAATTGAGTTTTTCATTGACTTAATTCCGGGTTCAAGGCACATATCAAAGACCCCTTATAGAATTGCAACTGTGGAATTAGTGGAATTAAAGAATGAACTATAGGAATTGAGTAATAATGGATTTATTCTCCCTAGTGTATCTCCTTGGGGATCCCCTGTCTTTTTTTAAGAAGAAAGATGGATCTATGAGGTTTTTCATTGACTATAGGGAGATAAATTATATAAAAATAAAGAATAAGTATCCCCTACCATTCATTGTTGATTTATTTGACCAACTTCATGGAGATCAATAATTCTCAATGATTGACCTTCGATTTTGATATCATCAGCTGTGTGTAAAGAAGGAAGACATTCCTAAAACAGCATTTTGAACAAGGTACAGGCATTACAAGTTTACAGTAATGCCTTATGGATTGACTAATACACCCTTTATCTTCATGGTTCTAATGAATATAGTTTTCAAGGAATATCATGATGACTTTGTAGTGGTATTTATTGATGATATCTTGGTATACTCCAAAAGCTACAAAGATCATGAATATCACTTGCGCATTATCCTGAAGACTCATAGAAGACTTGAATTATATGGGATGTTTAAAAAGTGTGAATTCTAGCATTAGGAGATTTATTTTATTGGCTGTATTTTCTCCAATGATGGAATCTCTGTTTATCCTTCTATGACAAGAGCAATGCATGAATGGCCAGCACCAATGAGTATAACCGATGTAAGATGTTTTGTTGGTTTAGCAGGTTATTATCGACGTTTCCTCTAGAATTTTTCCCGGTTGGCTAACTCATTAACAATGCTCAAAAAAGAGGTTATATTTGTTTGAAAAAATGAGTGTGAAGAATTTTTTGAATAACTAAGGGTAAGATTGGTCATTTCTCTTATATTGAATATTCCATCAGAGAATGATGGGTTTTTTATTTATAGTGATTCTTCGAAGAAAGGACATGTTAGTGCCCTTATGCAGAATGATAGGGTTATTGCCTCTGCCTCATGACAGCTAAAAATTCATGATAAAAACTATCATACTCATGATATGGAGTTAGAAGATGTAATATTTTCATTGAAGATATTGAGACATTATCTCTATGGGGAAAAATGTGAGATTTATACTGATCACAAGATTTTGAAGTATATTTTCTCACAGAATGAACTCAACATGAGGCAAAGGCAATGGCCTGAACTACTCAACGATTATGATATCACTATACACTACCACCAGAGTAAGGAAAATAAGGTGGAAGATTCCTTGAGATAAAGGATTAGGGAGTTTTAAGTAATATGATAGTTGAAAAGTATCATATATATATGGATCTAGTAATTATGTATATGGGAATAACCATGGAAGGTGAAACATCAATTATTTTTCTAGTGGTTTCCCAATCATCTTTACTAGAAAGGGTAAAGCAATCTCAGACCGATGATGAAGAGTTTCAAATTAATAATAAAGCTTTTAATGATGGAAGATCATGTGACTTTGTGTATGAAGATGGAATTTTGAAATTTGGGAATAGATTTTGTGTTCCCAATATACCTTATCTAAAAAGGGAATTTTAGGATGATGCTCATAGTTCTAATTTTTCTATACACCCTGGTAGCACTAATATTTATAGATATTTGAAGGAACATTTTTGGTGGGACAACATGAAGAGGGAGATTTCTGATTTTGTGTTGGGATGTATGGTTTGTCAACAGGTGAAAGATGGAAGGAAACAACATGGAGGAGTCTTGAAACCTCTTCCCATACCTGAGCTGAAATGGGGTAATACTGTGATGGGCTTTTTCATGGGACTGCGAAAGACTCCTAGAAGAAAAGATGAAATATGGGTCATTGTTGATCATCTAACAAAGTCAACACATTTTCTATATATAAGACACGTTTTACCACTTGAATGATTAGCAAGACTATATATTAGTGAAGCTATAAGACTTCATGGAGTTCCACTATTGATTGTTCCTTATCGTGATCCACATTTTACATCATGATTCTGGAAAAGTCATCAGAGTGACCTAGATACTGAACTTTATTTGAGCATTTCCTACCACCCCCAAATTGCTGGATAATCATAACAGACAATTAAAACCTTAGAAGACATGTTCAGATCATGATCACTTGACTTTCAAGGTATGTGGGATCAATATTTACCTATGGTAGAATCTTCCAATAACAATAGCTTCCATTCAAGTATTCAGATGGAAACATTCGATGCATTATTCAGAAAGAGATGTCACACACCACCCTATTTGGATGATATTTGTGAAATAAAACTCGTAGGACCATAACTAGTGGAGGAAATGATGGAAAAGGTGAAGGTAATCCAAAACCACATCAAGGCAGCTCAAAGTAGACAGAAGAGCTATGATGATAACCAAAGGAAGGATTTGGAATTTCAGGTAAGAGATCATGTTTTCTTGAAGGTATTTCCCTGTAAGGGTGTTATACGTTTTGTAACACCCCAATATTTCGTAGTACGGTATTTTTTCAAAGTAATGCAATAAATTTCACTACACACAACACTGAGTTCAAGAGCACCATGACATTCCAAACTGGCCGTTCAAAAGAAGTTATGAAGAAAATTAACTGAATTATGAACTTTATATAATCCTCATAATTTTAGAATCCATATAATGAGCTTCTTAGACATAATGTTAAGAAAAATTCAATTTTTTCAGATAAAAGAATTATTTTTAAAAAATTGCAATTTTACCACATTTTAATGTAAAACCATTTCTGAATCCAATATTTGAAAGTTTTATATATTCAATTTTACAAAATAAACTTCTCATTTATAATAGATACATAATTATTTAGTTTCAATAAATTTTTGGTGTTATTATGATAACTTTCATATTTGGGTGAATAGTGAAAAATACAATATTTTAACTAAAAATAACTTTTTTAATCAAAATAATTTATAGTGTTGAATTATAAATTTAAATGTTTTAGAAGTATAACTATATTATATTTTTACCTTTTAATCTAATTATTGACATTGTATATAATTTCACTTTGAAATTGAACATAAACAAGTGCCATTCTTTTGATAGTTATTATTTCTTAAAAATACGCCTTTTTGTTTTGACTGCGGGAATTAATTTTAAATTAATTAATGAAACTTATGTGTTTTGAAATTGGAAAAATATAATTCATTTTTGAATTTGTAATATCAAAATTATCTTAGGGTGAATTTTTGATATTTTTCTGAAAACATACAAATTTTTATGAATAGTGAAAAACACTTAGTTATAGTTTAAAACCGAATTTTTATTTAAATAATTAGTTATTTTATTTAAATTTATTTTAGGTCAAAATAGATACATAATACCTATATGATTTCAATGTAATTCATTGATGTAATTTTATAATAATTTTATATATTGAAATATTTTATTGAACTTATCACCGTCTTTTACCCACCTTATAGGAGAATTTGCAAATTCACATAAAACATAATTTTACCACGTCTGTGAGTTGAATTTCAAAAATAATAGACATTCGGTTGATGTCATTAAGTAAAATTTAGTTCTATAAGATTAAAATAATTTTTGGTGAAGGGTAACTTTGGACTTTTATTTACCAATTTTTAAGAATAAAAAGGGTAATTAAGGGTAAAATTGATATTATTATTACCCTAACACATGTCCTAATTTTAATGGATAAGTATAATTAGACCAAAAAAAACCTCAGGAATAAAATATTAACCTCTTTGGTCCCCTTGGATTAGATTACGACATTTATTATTAATTAATTCAAAGAAGAGTTAAAAGAGTTAAAATCAATGTTTAATAATTTAAACCTTTTTAATATAGGGATACACATTAGATAAATTCGAATATAAATATTTATTAGAAATAAAAAAATATTTCCTTCATAATGGTATTTTATTTATATTTTTTAGACATTAAATAATTAAATTTATTTATGAAACAATGATGATGCAGTAATTAACTAATTAATGAAATATTAACATAATTGATATTATAAATATCCAAATAATTGTAATTTGAACCTTTTTATGAATTCCCTTAATATTATAGGTTAATATGACATATTGTGGTTGGTTAGATGAATTCTTTTCGAATAAATAATGCTGTTATGAATTTAGAAAAATCAAAATACCAAATAGGACAAACATTGACATAAAAGTGTTTTTAAAATAAATATTATTTTTTTAATTGATATTATATTCCTAAAAATATAAGGTTCGGCCAAAAGACATATATAATGATAGGTGTATAATTAATGAACCACTTGGGGTTATCTTGGAAGTACATAGTATGTTTATTAACCATATAATATATAAATACAAAGAGACATGGTAAATGTCAAACTATTTAACTAAGAGTTAAATATAAAGGATAAAGTTAATATAGTGACCAAAACCTATATAAAACCTATTGGATGAGTGGTATTTGACCCATAACCACTTTATCATTAATATAATCCTCTCTGTATCCCTTATAAAAAGAAAATGATTCTATTATAAAATAATATTTCTAGCTTTTCCTGAGGTGCCCTGTCACCCCACTTATAAAAGGGAACTCCACGTTCTCTCTAATTCACATCTTGAAATCCATTTGGCTCGGCCAAACCCTGCCCAAATACCCTATCAACTATTCTCCCTTCATCCTAGAGGTCTTCCTTTAGTCATAAAGCTAACTTACAGAGCCCTTTTTATCAAATCAAAAGGAAGAACCCGATGAAGAGGTAAATATTTAATCACCTCTTTGAAGTTCCATTCTTTGTCCACTTCCTTTTTATTTGTTGTTTCCATATGGTACAACAAAAATCATTATTTTTGTTCATCCTTTGAATGAAATTTCACCATACTTCCGTACGTACATCTTACTGTCTCCACGTCATGGTGTAATTGTTAATCAATACATTATTATTTGGATATGTATAATACTAATGTGTAATTGATGTAAATAATAAATATAACATGATGATGGTTCTGTATATATGATATAAAATTAAATTATTTATTATTTTAATATCAAAAGAATGGTATTGTTGCCTGTGCGTAGGTACGGATTACCATCTCCACCAATGCGATTAGATTCATTCCCCATCGTATCCATTCAAGACTAATTTTCATTTGAAGATTAAAAATAATGTTTAAAGATTTGATATCATTTTGGATATGAATAAGATACATCTCATCCATAAAAAATATGACTCACATAATAATGAATATAAAGGAAAAAAAAATCTTTTAACAATGAAAAGATGATAATACTAAGATATTATTAACAAAGAAATGTTAAAAGATCATATATGATATCATATTAATGTATATTATTCTTTTATATGTTAATAAAAATTATTTCACCATTATACAAGAGGTTAACCTACCCTTAACCAATGAAAAGTACAAGGTAAGGGTAAATTTCAGAGTCTCTTTATTATCCGAGGATATTTTTACGTAAGTATATACTGGGAGATATTTATTATCCATGTCCATGTTTCATAAAATAATTTTCAATGGGATTTTTTAGGGGAATTTATACTAAAACAACATTTTAAATGTTTTAAAGATTTCTTCTTCTAAACAATTCTCATTAATGTCCATGTTTTCAAAATGGTTTTTAGGATTTAATTAAATGGACATGAATGTTTTAAATTGTTAATTCCTTTAAAAAAATTTCAAAGTGGTATGGGGCACATTAATAAAAAAAATGTATTCAAACATATTCCATTATAAATTGTGTGACTTTGAAATGATTTTATGAAAAAGTGGTATTTATCTCAATGAGTTTTACAAATGATTTTTATCTATGCCACAATATTTTAATGGATTTAAAACTTGTTTGAAGTTGATTTATTCTGATATAAATATTCCATATTGTATTGATGGTTTTTTATATGATTGACTATAGATGTGTTATTTTTATACCATTCATGGTTTATGGATAATGTGTTGACATTTTGTATGCCAGTTTTAATATGAATGTTTATGTTATGTTTATACCTTTTCAAATGAGGAATGCATTGGACTTAGTAAGTAACGGGTGGAGCCCGCTATAGATTTTCGATGAATCGGTAGGTCTCATGAGAAAAACAAGTGTCTTGGAACAAGGCCATGTCAAAATTTTATTTGTAGTCTTGGCACAAGGCCTTGACTATGTGGTTATAAAATTCTGGAATTATGCATTCCATCATTGTGAATGTGGCTTTTGATATTGTATTTGATTAATCGACTAGTAGAACATCCATGTGAGTAAGTAAATGGAATTATTTGATTTTATCTTTTCCATATTATTCTGATCTTCTAGTTTAAAATACTTTTTTAGTCGTATACATTGCCTTAAATGTGTACACTTATTTATGATGGCTTCCACTATATTGTTATCCTTAGTGAGCATCTAAGCTCACCCCTTTCTGTGTTTTATTTTCCAAGGATGTGAAGAAGTATATTATGACTGACTTGAAAGGATAATATGAGGGGATTTAAGTGTGGTATATGTAGACAATGTTGTTGTAATTTTTCATTTTATAATGTAACGTAAAACTCATGAATTTATATAGTACTTCCAAGGCTTCTAAACTAATTGGTCTTTAGAGACTTGATCTTTTGTGATCATCCCAATGTTATGTAAAAATGCACCGACTCTCGGTAACTAGTGTCGGGGCAATACAGTTGGTATCAGAGGAAGTTTAGTCTAAACATTGGAAACTAGATTTAGATAAACTCTGATTAGAGCACATGTCCCTGATATAGACTTTGAGGATTAGTATAGAAGAACTTCCCAGAATATTTGTATTATAGAGATTTTGAGAGTTTTTCATGCAATACATCCCTATCTAGATAAGAGCAGATAATGGTGGCTCTGGCACAAATGTACATAGGGGTAAAACCTGAAAACACCGCTTCGTGCTAGACTCGAACGGGAACTAGTGCCTAAAAATGAGCCTTACTACACTTATGGTTATGACACTCTTGGGGGATATTTTTAGGATAACTCTCAATCTCATTAAAAATCATTATGAAGGATTTACGAGTATATACCTATTCAAAGAAAATATTTTTACAATTATGGATTATATCCACAAACTGTTCAATTTACATTAGGTATTTTACAAGGTTGGAATTATTAATTGCAATTCATTAACTCTCATAGTGTATTCCATTTTATAGAAATTGTGCCCAGTTGAAGGAATGTGAACTCCAGCAATACATATGATCCAAAGAGTAAGAAGTATCATATCTTTCACGGCATTAAGCCACCATTTTTAAGGGAAATAGGATCCCATGTATTCGCAATATACGGTGAAATAGTATCATGTGTGATTAAGATAAGTAAATAATTCACTAAATCCTATGTATTTGAATGGAAGCAAGAGAAGAAAAGGATCGGAGAGAGAAAGAAGGATAAAGATAAGAGTGAAAAGAAGGATTTTCCCATACGTGATAACTGTGGAAAGAATCACCTTGGTAAATGCTTTATGGGAATGAGATTTTGTTATAAGTGTGGAGAAAAAATAACACCAATTACGTGATTTCAAGGGTAAGAAGAAGGTTTCAAATGTAAAATGATTCATCTCCAAGGCGTTGGGACACTTCGTGAATAAATTTGCCAATCATTAGAGTATATTGCAAATGATGCTTTTGGATAATAATCAAATATTATACTACTAAAGATGAAGAGGAATGGCTAGTGTTATTATAGTGTTATTGTAGAATTATTTCATTTAGTGTTGTATCAGCAATATACTGGTTATATGAATTATGGGGATACATTAGGATTATACTGCAGTAATATTTTCTTGAGGATTTGAGATTATATGGTTCTATGAAATTTGACTTAATAGTAAGCTAAAATGTTGGGAAAATAAATTGTTTAAGGAAATTTAATCCTTAATATGGTCTTGATAATGAGGTAGTGATTTTGGAATAAGAGATGGTTCATTTGGATAAATTATATTGGATATATTTGACTACCTTAAAACTGGTTAATGATTCGTATATTCGATCATTGTTGGAGTTTACAACATTTTTGTATAGAAAGAGTATATCCAGTATTCTATAAGTAATAATGGACCATGAATGCAATCAATAATGTTTTATGGTAATCCAGGATGTTGAATTGTTTTAGAAGAATACATGATGAAGGTGTTCAAATGTTATTACATGGAAAAAAGGATCTTCATTGTGTTTACCGTCCTTATAAATTTTGGACTGTGAGTTTGTACATAATTAGTTTGGATAATTCTAGTTTGAGATTATTTTAGGATTCTCATAAAAGGATAACCTGGAGGTCGGGCGACAACCCGTCGCGTCCGGCAAGGCTGCGAGACCTAAACCCGCAAGCGAAGGGTGATAAAGGTGTATCACCTTCCACTGGCACACGTGATGTCCTGGATTGAATAATGTAGTTTTTTATGGTATGGTAAATGAATTTTAAATTCATTTTTAAGGAATTTTATATGAATAGGATAAATATAATTTTTTTAGGTTCTATTATCTTATAGAGTGGAGGAACAGTTTGTGGTAGAAATTAGTTAAAGGATGGAACTCTACATGTCAAGTATATATATATATTTTATTCTCTTATTCTATGAAGAAATTAATTCTTAAACATTTGGTAAGGGATATTAAAACTAAAAATGTGATATCCTAATACCTTATGGTTTGTTAAACAGATGATATTTTAAATCATTATAGATTGATGGCTTTGAGGACCTCAATTCTACAATTTTTTGTGACTGATGACCTCAATCACTCCCTATAAATATTCACATTTTCCTCCAATTATATGTCTCTATTTTCCACCAATGTTCTCCTAATCGAGATTATAATTTTGTGGTGACTTTTTCATTGCCCTTTTATTATTATTAAGACTAAATATTGTTAACCCAATTTTCGATGTGGGTTTTCCGAGAAAGGTGTTTTCTATTTTAAACATTTTATTTTCGAATAACAAGTTCAAATTAAGAGGATGCAATTTATTGGAGGAGGTAAGAATGCAACACCACATGATTTCATGGTATGTTGCTTTTTCAAATTAATGTAATAACTAACACTACACGCAACACTGAGTTCAAGCTCATCACAACTTACCAAAAAAGCCGTTGAAAAGAAGTTATGAATAGTATTAACTGAATTCTGATCATTGAATAATACATATAATTTTGGAATCTATATTATGAGTTTCTTAGACATATTGTACAAACAAATTCATTTTTTTAGATAAAAGAATTATTTTTCAAAAAATGAAATTTTACCGCCTTTTAAAGGAGAAACATTTTTAAATCCAATATATGAAACATTAATATATTCAAATTAACAAAATAAACTTTTTATTTAGAATTGGGACATACGAATTTTGTTTAAATAAATTTTTGGTGTCTTTCTGATAAATTTCATATTTGGGAGAATAGTGAAAAATACTATATTTTAATTGAAAACAACTTTTTTAATAAAAATAATTTATAGTGTTTAATTATAAATTTTAATGGTTTAGAAGAATAATTATATTATATTTTTACCATTTAATCAAATTATGATCATTGTAAGTAATTTTACTTTGAAATTGGAAATAATCAAGTTTTAGTCATTTGATAGTAATTATTTCTTAAATATACGCTTTTTGGTTTTGACAACGGGAATTAATTTTAAATTAATTAATGAAAATTATATGTTATGAAATTGGTAAAATAGAATTCATTTTTTAATTTGTAATATCAAAATTATCCTTCTGTGATGTTTTGGTATTTTTCTGAAAACATTCAATTTTTGATGAATAGTGAGAAACACTGAGTTATACTTTAAAACTGAATTTTTAATTAAATTAATTTTTATTTTATATCAATTTATTTTATGTAAAAATATATATATAATACCTATATAAGTTCAATGTAATTAATTTGAGTCGTTTTATAAAAAGTTTTTTTATATAAAAATTTTATTGAACTTTTCACTATCTTTTACCCACATCCTAGGAAAATTTTCAAATTCACATAGAACATTA
Organism: Viscum album; assembly: GCA_963277665.1. NCBI lineage: Eukaryota > Viridiplantae > Streptophyta > Magnoliopsida > Santalales > Viscaceae > Viscum > Viscum album. The sequence continues at coordinate 1,228,132,082 of OY728159.1, forward strand.
TTTTACCACTTCTGTGAGTTGAATTAAAAAAATGTGAGAGACACAGTTGATATCAGTATGTAAAATGTGGTTCAATTATATTAAAATAATTTTTTGTGAATAGTTTATTTTTACTTTAATTTACCATGATTAAAAGTAAATAGTGTAATTAAGGGTAAAAATGATATTATTATTACCCAAACACATGTCCTAAATTTATTAGACAAGTATAATTAGACCAAAAAAACCTTAGGAATAAAATATTAACCACTTTGGTCCACTTGGATTAGATTAGGACATTTATTTTTATTTAATTCAAAGAAGAGTTAAAAGAGTTAAAATCAACGTTTAATAACTAAAACATTATTATTAAAGGGTTACACATAAGATAAATTCTAATATATATATTAATTAGAATGATAAAGATATTTCCTACATAATACTATTTATTTATATTTTTTAGATATTAAATAATGTAATTTATTTATGACAAAATTATGATGCATTAATTACCTAATTAATGAAATATAAAATAATTGATATTATAAATATTGAAAAAAATATAATTTTAGAAATTTTATGAATTAAAATAATTTTATTGGTTAATTTGTCATATTAGGGTTTTTTAGATGAATTTTTTTTGAAGAAATAATTCTGTAATAAATTTAAGAAAATCAAAATACCAAATAGTGTCACAATTGACATAAAAGTGTTTATAAAAAAATATTATATTAATAAATGATATTCTTTTCCAAAAAATAATATATTTATTGAAAAGACACATATAATGATAGTTGTATCATTATTTTACCACTTGGGGTTCCCTCGTAAGTATATAGTATTTTTATTAATCAGATAATAGCCAAATACAAAGAGATATGGTAAATGTCAAACTATTTGACTAAGAGTTAAATCTAAAAGATAAATTTAATATTGTACCCCAAACCTGTGTAAAACCTATTGGTTGAGTGGTTTTTGACCCATACCCACATTATCCTTTATGTAATCCACTTTGGAGCCATTAGAAATCAAAAAATATTTTATTATAAAATATTATTTCTAACTTTTTTTAAGGTGCCTCACACCCCTCTTATAAAAGGGCACTCCTCCTTCTCTCTATTTCACACCCTCAATGCCATTTGGCTCGGCCAAAAAGCTACCCAAATACCCTCTCAACTATCCTCAACTCAACATAGAAGCCTTAATTTAGTCAGAAATCCAACCTAAGGAGCCCTTTTGATCAAATAAAAAGGAAGAACTTGAAGAAGAGGTAAATATTTCATCACCTCTTTCATGTTCCTTTCGTCTTCCACTTCCTTTTTCATTGTTGTTTACCTTCTAAAATAATAACACCAGTATATTCTATATACTGTGATTTTTTTATAAATATGGTACAACCAAATTCATTATTATATCTATCATTCGAATGAAATGTCACCTTACGTGCGTTCGTACGGTTTACCGTCTCCACGTCATGGTGTAATTGTTATTCAATACATTATTATTTAGATGTGTATAATAATGATGTGTAATTGATTAAAATAATAAATATAACATGGGGATGATTCTCTATATATTAAATACCATTAAATTATTTATTATTTTATTCTCAAAAGACTAATATTGTCTCTTGTGTGTACGTACAGATTACCGTCTCCAGGAACGCGATGAGATTAATTTCCCATCGTATCCATTCAAGACTAATTCTCATTTTATGATTAAAAATAATGTTTAAAAACTTGATATCATTATGGATATAAATAATATATATCCCATCCATATCAAAGATAACTCACCTAACAACGAATACAATGGAAAACGAATCTGTTAACACCTGAAACGATGATAATACTAAGATATTATTAACAAAGAAATGTTAAAAAATAATATATGATATCATATTAATGTATATTATTCTTTTATAATTTAATAACAATTATTTCACCATTATACTGGATGTTAACCTACCCTCGACCAAGGAAAAGTACAGGGTAATGGTTTATTTCACAATCTCTTTATTATATGTGATTGTTTTTATGTAAGTATCTACTCGGACATATTTATTATCCATGTCCATGTTTCATAAAATAGTTTTCTAATGGATTTCTAAGGAACTTTTAACTAAAACATAATTTTAAATATTTTAAATATGTATTCTTCTAATCCATTCTCATTACTATCCATTTTATCAAAATGGTTTTAAGTATTTATTTAATTTGACATGAATGTTTTAAAATGTTAATTCCTTTCAAAAGTTTCAAAGTGGTATTGGAAACTTTGAGTCAAAAATGCCTTTAAATGTCTTCATTTCTAAATTGTGTGACTTTTAAATGTTTTCTATCAAAAGGTATATTTCTCTCAAAGAGTTTTATAAATCATTTTCATCTATGGCAAAATACTTTATTGAATTTTAAACTTGTTTGAAGTTGATTTATTATGATACAAATATTCCATACTATATTGAAGGTTTTTTCATATGATTAACTATTGATGTGTTATTTATATACCATTCATGGTTTATGGATAATGTATTGACATAAATTATGCTAGTTTTAATACGACTATTTATGTTATGTTTAAACCTTTTAATATTAGTAATGCATTGAACTTAGTAAGTGACAGGTGGGGCCCGCTATAGCTCCTCAATGCATTGGTAGGTCTAATGAGACAAATTAGTGTCTTAGAACAAGGCCTTGAAAAAATATAATATATAGTCTTGGACCAAGGCCTTGACTATGTGGTTAGGAAAGTCTGGCATTATGCGTTCTATCATTGTGAAAGTGGCTATTGATATTCCATGTGATTATTCAACTGGTAGAATATCCATGTGAGTATGTAAATGGAATTATTTGATTTTTTTCATTTCCATATTATGATGATGATCATGTTTAAAAGGATTTTGTTTTAGTCTTATAAATTTCCTTATATGTTTATGATTATTTGGGAAATTTTCCGCTATATTATTATCCTTACTGAGCATCTGAGCACACCCCTTTCTATGATTTATTTTCCAAGGATGCGAAGTTGTATTTTATGATTGACCTACATGGATAGTCTAAGGGGATATGAGTGTGGTCTACGGAAACAATGTTCTCGTCGGTTTTCATTTTTTAATGTAATTTGAAACATATTAATGTATCTATTACTTCAAAGGCTACTAAACTAATCGGTATTTTGAGAATTGATCTTTTGTGATCATGCCAATGTTATATAATAATGAACCAACTCTAGGTAACTAGGTTCGGGGTGTTACAAGTTTCGGTAAGAAGGGTAAATTGAGTCACAAGTACATCGGACCTTTTGAAATTCTAGAACGAATTGGGGCTATATCTTACCATTTGGCATTGCTGCCAAGTCTTTACAAAGTTCACGATGTGTTCCACGTATCACTGTTGTGAAAATACATGCTTGACCTAACTCATGTACTGACCTATGAAGAATTAGAACTTGAACATGATCTCTCTTATTTCGAAGAGCCTATCAAGATTCTTGATACAATAGAACAAGTGCTGAGAAACCGGACGACTCATCTGGTAAATGTTCTATGGAGAAAACATAAGATGGAAGAGGAAACATGGGAATCCGATGAACATATGATGAAGAACTACCCGAGTATTTTTATTCAGGAATAATCTAGAAATTTAGAGGATGAAATTATATAAAAGAGGATAGAATGCAACACCCCAAGATTCTATGGTACGTTTCTCGTTGAATAATACAATAGCTTGTGTTGTACGCAACATCGAGTGCTAACACACCACAACCAATCAAACTAGAACTTGTGAATATTAATACCCACTTTTTGAAAATTTAAAAAAATTTATCTTTCAAAATTGACTTCTTTTTTAGATTATGAATATCGAAATTAAATTAGGGTGAATTTTTGGTATTATTCTGAAAATATTTAATTTTTGATGAATAGTGAACAACATTGAGTTATAGTTTAAAACACTAATTATTATTTAAATAATTATTTATTTTATTTAAATTTATTTTAATTCAAAATACATACATAATTCCTATATAAGTTCAATGTAATTAATTAGAGTCAGTTTATCATAATTTTATATATTTAAAAATTTTATTGAACTTTTCATTATATTTTACCCACCTCTTAGGAAAATTTGAAAATTCACATAAAACATAATTTTACAGGTTTTGTGAGTGGAATTTCAATATTCTGAGAGACATGGTTGATATCAGTAAGAAAAATGACATTCAATAAGATGAAAATAATTTCTGATGAATAATAACTTTTTAACTTTATTTTACCACAGTTAAAAGAAAATTGGGTAATTAAGGGTGAAAATGATATTATTATTACCCTAACACATGTTATAATTCTATTGGATAAGTTTAATTCGACCAAAAAAACCATAGGAATAATATATGAACCTCTTGGGTCCACTTGGATTATATTTGGACAGTTATTATTTTTTAAACTCAAAGAAGAGTTAAAAGTGAAAAACTCAATGTTAAATCAATAAACCATTTTTAATAAAGGGGTACACATAAGAGAAATTCAACTATAAATATTAATTATAAATCTAAAAGGATTTACTAAATAATGATTTTTTATTTTTATTTTTTAGACATTATATAATTTAATTTATAAATGGCACAATAATGAAGTAGTAATTACCTAATGAATGAAATATTAAAATAATTGATATTATAAATATCCAAATAAATTTAATTTAAGACTTTTTATGAATTGAACAAATTCTATAGGTTAATATGACATATTATTGTTGGTTATATTAATTTTATTCGAAGTAATAATTCATTTAAAAATTTAGAAAAAACGAAATACCAAATTGTGTCAAAATTGATGTAAAAGAGTTTCTAAAAACAATATTATATTATTAATTGATATTCTATTCCTAAAAAACTACGTTTCAGCCAAAAGACTTATATAATGATAGCTCTATCAGTAATTAACCACATAGGGTTCTCTTTTTAGTATATAGTATGTTTATTAACCATATAATATAAAAATAAAAAGAGAAATGGTAAATGTCAAACTATATAACTCAGAGTTAAATCTATAAGATAAAGTTTATATAGCAACCCAATCCTGTCTAAAACCTATTGGATGTGGGTTTTTTAACCCATACCCACCTTAAAAATAAAATAATACATTTTGGAGGGATTATAATCTGAAAATTATTTTATTATAAAACAATATTTCTCGCTTTTCCTAAGGTTCCCCTCACCCCTCTTATAAAAGGGCACTCCCCCTTCGCTGAAATTCACACCTTCATAGCCTTTTGGAAAAGCCAAACACTGCAAAAATACCCTCTAAATTGTCCTATATTTTTCCTATATTCCTTCCTATAGTTAGAAATCTATCCTAAGGTTCCACTTTGATCAAATCAAAAGGAAGAACCCGAAGAAGAGGTAAATATCTCACCAACTCTTCCATGTAGTTTTTCTTCCTCCACTTCCTTTTTCTTTGTTGTTTCCATTATAAAATAATAAATCCTGTATATTATATATACTGTGATGTTATTATAAATATGGTACAACAAAATTCATTATTCTATCAATCCTTTGAATGAAATGTCACTATATGTGCGTACGTACGACTTATCGTCTCCATGTCGTGGTGTAATTGTTATTCAACACATTATTATTTGGATGGTAATAATAATGATGTGTAATTGATGTAAATAATAAATATAAAATGATAATGATTCTTTATATATAATATACCATCCATTTATATATTATTTTAATATCAAAATAATGATATTGTCTCTCATACGTACGTACGGATTTCTGCCTCAACGTACACGATGGGATTTATTCTCCATCGTATCCATTCACGACTAATTTTCATTAGATGATTAGAAATAATATTTGAAGACTGGATATCATTCTGTATATGAATATGATACATCCCATCCATAAAAAATATGACTCACATAACAAATAATATAAAGGTAAATGAATCGGTTAACACCAAAAACAACGATAATACTAAGTTATTAATAACAATGCAATGTTAAAAGATCATATATGATATCATATTAATGTATATGATTATTTTATAATTTAATAAAAATTATTTCCCCATTATATAGGAGTTTAACCTACACTAGACCATGGAAAAGTACAAGTTAAGGGTTAATTTCCCAATCTCTTTATTATCCGAGGTTGTTTTTATTTAATTATCTACTGGGACATCTTTATCATCCACATCCATGATTCTTAAAAATGGATTTCAAAACATTCTTAATATTTTATAGACTATGGGTTAAAGTCATTTATAGCCTTGTTTGAATTTTTATAATAATTTTATATAGGAATATTTCTGTTGTTTTCCAAACAAGGTCCTTTATAACCATTTCGACAAAATCAAGGAAAGAATTTATTTTTTAACTTATACGAAAGGTGCGGCTATTTTCTGCCATTATAACATCATCAATGCTTCCCTTACAAGATTATAAGAATATTTCAAAAATAAATGTTTTATTTTATAATTATATGAATATTATATTATTTCAAAATATTAAGAGATATTTCTATAAAAAAAGGTTTTGATTCCATCTATGTCAACATCCTTTGATGGATTTTAAGCTGATATGAAGTAGATATATTATGATACAAAACTTCCATATTGTATTTATGTTTTTCTGAAATTTTTGACTGTGGATGAGTTAGTTTTAAACAATTCATGGTTCATGGATAAAGTATTGACACTTCATATGGTAGTTTTAATATGAATATTTATGTTATGTTTAAACCTTTTTATATTAGGAATGCATTGGACGTAGTATGTGATGGGTGGAGCCTGCTATAGCTCCTCGATGCATCAGTAGGTCTAATGAGACAAACTAGTGTCTTGGCACAAGGCCACGACAAAATCTTATTTGTAGTCTTGACATAATGGCTTGACTGTGTGGTTATGAAGTAGTGTATTATGCATTCCATCATTATGAATGTGGCTATTGATATTTCAAGTCATTATTCGACTAGTAGAATATCCATTTGAGTAAGTAAATAGAAATATTTGATTTTATCTTTTCCATATTATTCTGAAGATCATGTTTAAAATGATTTTGTTTTACTTTTATACATTTGCTTAAATGATTATATTTATTTATGAAATATTTTTCTATATTGCTATCCTTATGGAGCATCTGAGCTCACCCCTTTCTATGTTTTATTTTTCCCAGGATGCGAAGAAGTATATTATGACTGAACTGTATGCATAGTCTATGGGATCATAGTGTTGTATTTGGAAACAATTTTGATGTATTTTTCTATTTTATGATGTAATTTAAACCTTATGAATGTATCTAGTAAATCCAAGGCTACTAAACTAATCGATCTTTCAAGACTTGATCTTTTGTGATCATGTCAATGATACATAACAATGCACCAACTCTGGGTAACTGGGGTCGGGGCGTCACATATTTCATTTCCTATATATCAATACTATGTGAATTTTTACTCAATGGAATGTCATAGAGGGATGTGAAGTTGTTTTTATTGTGTAATAGATGGAAAAAATAATTAAATATTAGTGGAAAATGAAAATTTTAGTTAACACAATATATGAAAATAATAATCTCACAATGATATCTTAAATTCATGGATTATTTAAATACGGATTTCATTAATTTCTAAAATTGAGGTCCTAATTGGGAAAATATTGAATTTAATCATCTAGGTTTTTTGAGTAATTATTTTCCTATTGATGATTAATACAAAATTAATGACAATTGAATGTACTTTCGTATTCAGGAATAACTTGATGACATATCGGTAAGTTTTTTTCAATGAGCATGGATTATTTAAGTGTTTATATATTGAAACTAATGAATTATGTTTTATTAATAATGAAATATATATATTTTTTAGTATAAGTTGAATTTTATAGATTATAAAGATATATCGTATAATTCTAATGAAATAAAAAAGTAATTTTATGGAGTGGTTAGATTTTGACTTATGGAATATAACACATAATATAACACTAATGTTGATAAAATTGTTCTTAAAGATGATGAAAATGATAATATAAATTATAAAATATTGAATTATTTGGACTATATTATTTGTTCATTGAAAATTTTTAAAATTATATCACTGATAGAGTTTAAAATTTTTTTGGACTTATTGAATATATATAACAATATATATTTTTATAAATAGAATGCAAAAGAATATATGTTTTTAATATTATTTTTATGGTAATTTAGCTTCTTACTATGATTTATTAAAATAATTGATGAAGTTATTGACATGTTTGTTTTATGAAAATGAATGGAGACATTATTATATTGGGGGGATTAATGTAACAAAATATAGTGAATTTTTTTTTAATGTTTTTTATGTTAATATTATTGAAGGTTTATAAGTTTAAAAATTTAAAAAATTCCTTAAGATATATTTTGAATGTGGTTTTAGAGATTAATGTATTTGGATATTTATTCATATTGGTATAATGTTCTAAACATTCTATTGTTATGATTTCTAGAGATTTATGAAATGACATATCATTCAATAATCATCCTGAGAACCATTATTTCTTCATATTTTTAAAATTTGTTTTCATTTTATAGTGTAGGATATGAAGGATAAATTGGAAATGTAATAAGAAAATGAATCTATTATTCTTATTAAATTGAATGAAATCAAGTAATTTTATCTTCTCTTGGACATTTCCCAAAATTAATATCATTAAATAAATTTTTATCCTATTATCATTATTGATTTTGAATTAAATGAACATCTACAATGATAATTGTTTTATGGTCTTATGAGAATTTACATTCTCTGGATCACCAAGTTTCTTGTGATGTGTGATCTGTTTAACTATTTTTCATTATCTGGGATTTTCATCCATTTAGAAATCATAACATCATATATATGTTCTCTTATGAGTTAATATTATTATGATATCTTGTTTATTGAATTTATTTTTCTAACTATAACTTTTTAAGTGATGTTTTATTATTCATTTGAATGATGTGTGTTTCTATGGATGAGTTATCAAAGGTTAAACAATTTATGAAAGGGATGAATTTTTTGTGTTAAATTCATTTTATAGTGGGTAGAATATAGAAGCATGTGATTTTGTGAAATAATCCAATAAATATAATTTGTTGTTATTTTTACAACACCATGATTGGATTTTGTTAAACTCAACACTATGTTTATCATTTGTTACATTTAACAATGAGTTTATATTCGGTTACATGCCACGCATTGCATGTGTTTTTTTATACTCTACACATATTATTGATTGTGTTAAACAAAACACTACATATAAAATACTTTGCATGTTCCATTTTGTTTTAAAAATGCATCATATATTTTTATAATTATTACTAAACATGATAGTTATCACAAATTCAATTGAATGAGGACTTTGAGTATGTGTTACCTTATAAAGATGTGGGTGGCATTCATTTTGTGGTTTTATTGAGGGGGGTTTCAATATTTGGAAAAATCATTCAAACCAGACATACCATTTGATAAAATTTCCTATAAAATCCTAATGGATCATAGATTCATAATTATTTAGGGATATTATTTCTATTGGTTGGTTGTAGGATGGGGTATCAAGTCTGTTGATGCTTAAGGAATTAAATTTGATGAGAGGAAGGGTGGTCAGTCTCATAACACCCTTCTTTGGGATGTTTATCTTAATACATGGTTCATAAATAGATTAATGATTTGTTCGATAATAAATTATTAATAATGATACGACATTGAGTACCCTAATAATAATATCATAGGTTAGGTAAATTTCTCTGAAATAATTAGATCTCATTTGTAAATATGTCTCTATATATATGTGGTTCTTCATCAATTTCAGACAGTCGGTAGCAACTTATCTGCTGAAGTCATATAACTAGGTGCTCTAAAGCCTTTTATCTAGGGATGAGATTAACATGTTGAGGATAGGATTGGGCCATTACGAGGAATCCTACATATACTATTTTATACCAGGAATCAAAAAACACATATTCTGTTAAGCCTGTGAAAAATAAATTCATATGTAAAGGACATATATGGGGAAATTTGGAACTTAGTATTTAAGGTAAATCCAAAAGGATCTTTTTCTATGTATTTTGGTTATTGCAGGAATAATATTTACCGTAGTTCGTTCAATCCCATGATGCCTTAACCATGGTAGATAACATTGAATGTTGGGTAATTAAATAATGCCACTGATTGGGGCTTACTAAATGAGGATTCCCTAGTTGGCATAGATTCCTGATGCCTATGAGATGATCATTCGGAGTCCCTAATCCCTTTTGATATATTTTTGGTGTGAGAACCAATGGATAAAAAAAATACTCGTTTCATATAGATGTGGGGCTTACGTACTAACCAACACATTATATGCTTAATATAGTGCATTGGACATAGTAATTAGTCCTATATATCCAGGTTATAGAGGGAATCAATGTAATCCTTGTTTAGTGATTTCTCAATGCTTACACAGATGAGGAATGTTGATTACCCATGAGATATATTGGGTCATGTTGGATGGAATGTTGGTTACATAGAGGGATACATTAAAATGTACCACACTTTTCATAAATATACATTACTTATAAATATAATAATATTCACTGCACAACATAACAAAATAAAACCAGGAACATATTGGTTTTGTGTCATTAGAAACTTGGAATCGAAAAAAACTAGTTCATAAATAATCTAGGACATCTCCCACTTATTCCATTATTTTAGTTCCATTTATTATACATCTTTCTTAACACACATCTTCATATCCAAGGGAAAATAAACATAATAAATGGTTTTATTATATTCAATTTTATATTAAACAGGGGATTTATCAATAATATCATTATCATAAGTCAAAATAAATTAATAATATATTGAAAATGAAATTCTTCATATCAAATATCATGATATCATATAATAAGATAAATCAAATAATTTCATAACAAAACATATTTTTTGAAAGAATGACATAAGACATGGATTTTAACATATAAATAATCATAGAATATAAATTTCCTATTATTTATGGATCATATCCAAGAATATTATAGTGAAATATTCTATTAATGAACTAAGTTTACTCTTCATTCCAAAAAAGCATTGATGAACCAGATTTATTTCAAATTCTATCCTTGTATTACTGAACCAAGATCATTTCACATTCCATTCATTTCAATATCATGTGATATAAATCATTAGCCAATGAATTTGAAGTATATATAGGTATCAGATGTCAAATAATGGAAACCATTCATATGTGTCCCCCAAGAACATAAATCAATCATCATAACATTACCCATGTAATGAAATGGATTTCATTAAAAAAATTCAATCATTTATTAACCCCTATAAAATAAATGGGTTTCATAAATATCATTAAATAATATATATAAACCAACCATATGAATAATATGGACAGTATCCAGGACAAAAAAATACTTATTAAATTATTTTTGACCATAAATAATGATATCATAGATGGAATATATTTTAGAGAGTTCACATGAGAACAATTATTGAGGAAATTATCCTTTTTCTCTAATTTTATATCTTTTGTTAAAATTCTATGAAATATTAAAAGAAAATTTTTATTTAAAAATAAGTTTCATGAATATAGGGTAAGACTAATGGAATTAATATGTCATGAATGAAGAAAAATATTTTCATACAATATAAATGATAAAATCATTTTCCCGTACACATTTCAGATAGGTGAAAAAGTAACTAACAAGGAAAATGACAAAAATATTACTTTTAAAATATCTATTAAAACACACTAATATAAAAAATAACACAATGAAATAGTAGAATAATAGAAATAATTTTTTTGAATACATTTTAAGGAAACATGGATGTGTAATACAAATATTCCATAGTAAATACTTATGCATAAACAGACTTCGATAATAATGAGATTTTGAAATTAACCATTACCTTATGTATGATTTAATTTTCACATTTCTAGATATTTAATAAAATTGTTTAATTACTATTAATAATTTATCACACATCCATATTTATATTTATCATATAAATAATAATTATCTTATAAAACATTTCTATTAATATGTCATTATTACCCTTATTTTGTGTGTTAATTGTTTCATTTTCTATGCATGTTTTGTCATACAATTCTATGTTCTTGTGAGTAGGATATAATTTCATAATTTGTATAATTATAGTAACATAATATAAATAAATTTTTTTCTTTATATACATAAATACAATATATATTTAATGATGATATTTGAGATTGAATCACATATTGTTGTGGGATTGTAGGATGTATGTGCGCACGAGCGATACTATCATTCTTTTAAAGGATTAATGATATATAAGTGGATATAATATATTTTGTTTTTAGAATAAATATCATGTGATAATTATCATATAAATTTATTATATCCATAGTTATAATCATCTATATAATATGGTGATGAAAATTAGAATAAACCGAAATGTGGAGGCGTTAATCCATTTGTACGTACAAGTGGTAATTTATTTTTCTAAATGATGCATGAAATGTAAAAAATGGTAGTTTTATAATTTTTATAAAATCTATAAATATATGTGATATATGTTTTTTTACTTTATAATGGGAACAACATATGAATATGGTGTTGAATAATAAATAATCCTCAATGATTTGTTGAAGGATATTTCCCCTTCTTCATAGAGCTCCATATAGATGTCCTCTTAGGGGCATTAGTGTTTGTATTTTGATAATTCCATCACATTAATAATGTTACTTAAGAATTTTATAATATAATATTTTAAGGTATGGTTGATATTCAGAGCTCAAAGGTATATAAATAACTAATGGAGGATTTTACATTTTATAAATGATGTGAAGTGCAGATTTTGAATTTCTAAAAATATTAATTTATAATAATTTCCATATAAATTAAAATACCTCAGAAAGTAAATATATTCAAACATAAGATGATATAATGTTGTAATATAATCATCCAATACACTTTATATATTATTTTTAAGATGTTATTATTTTCAATACCCTTATATATCATATTTTATTTTTAACTAAGCAGAAAAGAAATTTAAATTTTAAAATAATGTAAATTCTAGTTATTAGTTGTTAATTAGAATGTAGATGAAAAAATGAGAACATTATTGACTATAGTATCCTTATTTGTTTTTTTCAAATATTTTTTATGATTTTTAAACCATTTAATAATAAATTATTTTTATAGAATAGAAATACAGTCAATTGTGACACTATTAATTTATTATATGATTTAATATATATGGATAGCAATATATCTTAAATCCAAATATTTTTTATATATCTTCAATCCAAATACATTTTTTATATATCTTTTTTTATGATGTATATATTTTTCAAAACAATTATGTGTTATTTCTATAAATTAAATTTTAATAAGATCAATATTTTTTAATTATTTAATACATTATCTTCATTGATAAAAGATAAAAATAACATACATTGATTATGATAAAAAAATATAACATTATTAAATATATTTATTGTCGAATTTATCTAGAGGATTACCCTATATTAAAAATGATATAGTTATTGGAAACATGAATGTTACATCATTAAAAATTTATTAAGTCAAATAATATAAATTTCATAATTTAAACCATGTGGCCCTGAAAATAAAAAAAATTATGTCATGAAAATATGTTTATTATATTAATATTTTACATTTATATTTATTCATGACATATGTTTTTCATTATGTGGCCACATAAGTGATATTAAAGACAATGAAAGTTATATTTTGTGACAATATTTATATTAAATATTATATAAGTCATTTTCATGGACATGATTCAATTGATCATATAAATTTAGATCATTACGAGTTAAGGGTCAAATTAGATTCATCCGATAACTTTTTTTTCATATATTAGTGTTATTTATAGTTTTAAAATTTTATTTTTAACATAAATTACCAATTTTTCCCTATTACCATGGAATTAAAATATATCAAGGTTACTAATAATATTGAAAAAAAGGTTCCAATTTACTAATTTTATTAATTTTTAATCCTATTTATTTATCCATTTTTCAATATTCAAAAAATAAAATTTTAATATTTTTATTTAATATAAAATCGGTAATGTTCACTGAATATATATTCTTTAAAAAGACCTTTAAAAACATAAAATGTTTTATTATAAATTAGTGAATAAATTATATTTTACAAAAACCATAATTTGATTATTTTAAATAATAAAGTAGTAATTATAAATAAAACCCAATCTAATAACTAATTTTAAATTATAATTACATTACATGTAAATATAGTTTTCAATTAGTATAGTAACTATTTCATAACAAAAAATAATTAAAAAATTATTTTTACATGTTTTATATTAAAATGGGATTAATTTTTTCCAAAAAAAATTCCATAAGTACTAGAGATAAATAGTTACTCATTAAAAAGGATGTAAACGTTTTTTTAAGAATAAAGTGAATTTATTTAAAATATTATGTTCATTTTCTATGAACTTACAGTTATATTTTTTTGGGATGGACCATTATGTTTATTTCAAAAATTATTTATTTATATATATTGACCCTTATTTAATTGATAGGTTATAATAGTAATTTTTACAAATATTTTCTCATAGTTTTTTAAACTCATAAATTCATGAAATGAAATCTATTGAATAATTTAAATTATTTAAAGACATATATATAATTAAAAAATCAAGGTGCATCATTATTCCACATTGAAAAGAATTTATCCACCGAAATTCATCACTTTTATAAAAATTTATTATTATATCATTACCTCATTACATCTATAGGATCCAATGTAGCTCCCTCAAATTGGTGGTTCTTCTATACGACTTTAGCCAAGTGCATATTCTTACATCAATAAACATTTATCAATACAATCCATAATCACTATCATTAGTTATTCATATTAAATATCTTTCTCTAGTGGTATAAAAATTTAGTTTAGAACATGTTTAATCCATAGGAATACATATTCTCAAGAGAAATACAAGGAACATATCATGAACTTGAGAGAGATTTATTTGAAGCAGAAATTGATATGTTTCCATCCCATCATAATAATGTTTGTAAAAGGATTGAGATACCTAAGGATTAGATTTCCTCTATTTCCAATTCACATCACTCTTGTATAGGGAGGTATTTATAGAAACACCTTATTGTCCACTTCAAACACCTGGTCTTTTTTTGATTTTCAACATAACTATTTTTTCTAATCTAATATTTTCTTATGTTTTGTTTAATAGATTTAATAGTATCATCAATATCATGAACTACATTAGTACACAACAGATTACTTTCCCAAAATTTATTCAATCATGTTTTATTTATGAACAACATTCCATAGTGGGCTCAATAAGGAGCCACCTGAATACTCGAGTGAATGAAATTGTTGTAAAACAATTCAACCAAAGGTATGTGATGATCCAAAAAACATTTAAAATCTAGATAGAAGGATATAAAAAAGTATTCTTGAGTGATAATTGACATATTAGATTGACCATTTTTCTGAGGATGTTAATATGTGTTGAAACAAAACATCCTATTAAGAACATGATGTGGGATTATCCATAAATTAGAGGTAATCCTTGGACCAAAATCCAATATAATAGATAGTAGTAATCCATATAATTTAACCAATTTATTAATATATAATCTAGAGTTCAGCTAAAAAGATAATTAATCTATGATAGAAATGATTTATGTCCACTTCAAAAGTCAATCCCTTATAATAAATGTATCATTTTGGCTTTTAGATGTTTTGGGAAGTCTGATGAAAAAATCAAGAGTTTTTTTTCATTTCCATTTTGTCATGGGCAGATCTTGAATCATCCTCTAATGCTTCTATCTTCTATCCATATTTACTGACAAACCAAACACCGAGAAACATATTCTTCAACATCTCTCTTCATTACATCACTCCAGAAATACTATTTCATGTCCATATACATCACTATTCTTCATGGAGGAATCGAGAATGATGAACAATGAACCTCATCCTATAGCTAGTTGTTTAAATATTGTATGGGTGAATACAAACACAGTTCTTAAAAATTATTATTCCATCATAATAAATATTGAATTCATGAATATTTCTCAACATATTTTGAATTTTCACATCTTCATTCTCCCCCTCGTTAATCTTAAATTGTATATATTTTTTAACATTAATTTTATTAACATAATATTTCTTTATTTTCTGTAATAATTAAATATCCATTAATTTTTAATCCATAAATAATAGATCATTTTTTGATCTGCATCGTAGATAGGATCGCCTGGTTCTTTCAACATTAAGCATCTGCACATTTTTTTCATTACATATGTGGTCATGTATTGTGCAGTAATAATATTTAATCAACCTGGCCATCACTTTGGGTGCATATTCATCTCCTTTTGAGTGATTATATACTTTAATCTTTTATGATTAGTATAAATAACACAAAATTATCCATAAATTTAATTCCTCCATATTATTAATAAGTTTATTGAGGTAGGTAACTCTAAATCATATGTTGGGTAACTATTCTCATTTATTTTAAATTGTCATGTGGAATATGCTATCTCTGTATATTCTTTCATGAGAAAACGTCCCATAAAATCTTGGATGCATAACTATATATCTTAAACCTCTTCCCACTATAGGGTAGTGTGGGAACATGCACATAAACATACCTTATTTTTAGATACATTAAATTTTATTCGCATTATTCTATCTATATAAACATTACTCTTTTCAAATTCAATATGGTGAGTGTAATAGACAATCAAGTTAAATATTTTTGAAATCATCGATAATATCAACCCTAAAAAAGACATCTTAGGATCTCAATGTCCATTTTGTTGTCTAGGATAGTGTTCAATAACTTATTCCATTTTTAGACCCATAGATATCACCACTTTGAAGATTGTGTCACCCCATAATGAATCATTATGAAGCCATGATTCAGAATTGTTAAAATTATCTTAATGATTATGCATTCAGAGAGTCCTTAGTAAAATCCTCATGATGTATTCATGTTATTCCATACTATTTGATTATAAAATAATATAATCTAAATATAACACCACAATCAAAATAAGATGGTTTCTAAGGACATTATTCAGTAATTCAATGAAGCTATTGGGAGAATTAATAAGACCAAAATGTGTAACTATAAATTAAAATTGTCCATCCATCTAAATAATGTCTTTGTTGGTATACACTCTTTAATTATGATATCCACACTGAAGATTAATCTTGAAAAATTATTGAGCTCATTTTAGTTTTTCAAATAATCATCAATATAGGGAATTGGATATATGTTCATGATAGAGATGTTATTATCTTCTTGATTATCAATGCAGAGTCCATATATACATCTCTTTTCTTAATTAAAAAAATTTGTGCACCCAAATCTGACACACTTGGGTGTATGAATCCCCTTCAAAGAATCCCTTGGATTTGATTCTTTCATTCCTGTAACTCTATTGGGGATATTCTATAGGGATTATTTGAAATATCCATAGAACCCAGTATGATTTCATTTCAAAAATCAAATCCATAATTCATTGGTAGGCCTAAAAATTATTTCGGAATTACATCAAAAAACTCACATACAATAGAAATATCTATAATGGGTAGTTTCTCCACATCCATATGAGATTGATAATCATGATTTATCAAAATTAAGACACACGATATGGATGTATTTTCCATGTGATGTTGATATTCATCCTTGCACTGATTGATGAGAATAGATTCATTCAGAATGTGAAACTTTAGTTCCCTCTCATGGAAATTAATATGAGATACATACTGAGAAATCCAAACCTTTCTATGAGTCCCATAAAATTATACTAAAGTGAGAATGATGATATTTACAGGAGGCACTTTCCCAGAAACTTCAACCGAAGAAGAATTATAAACATATGATGTAGTCGTTTTCCATTATGATTTTTCATAGATAACACAAAATTTAATCATAGAGGTAATTTAGTTATTCCATTAGAGAATTCATAAAAAATAAAAGAGTGGTTTGATCCAGAATCAAATAAAACATTAACTATTTTCGAGTGGATGGTATTTGTTTCATTCACCACTTCATTTTCATACTCAAAATTGCCAATCGAGATTGCAAGATATATTAATTTAACATTTTCCTTAAAAGGTTTTTGACATCCAGAATCATCAATAACCCTATGATTTGGGAATTGGTTATCAAAATAACATTTTCCCTTTCTTGTGTATAACTAATGTTTTGGATTGGAATTTTATATAGTGTTTTCTCTATTTATTTCATTACAATTATTTTTCCCACAACTTCACCAATAAACGACCTCATAGCCTTTATTCCCACAATTCAATCAATTAATAGTAACATTAAGATAATTTCATCAATATTATATTTATTAGTTTTATAATAATTTAATTCACATCAACACTTCATTATAGTTTTTATATTTCCCCTTTAATTTTATTTCTCCATTATTATTGATTACATGAGATTGATGGGTCACTCTAGTTTCCATATCATACAAGAGAGAACACAAAACTATTTCCTCATCGCTACTAATGTCCCTTGTTGATATATTATTTTAAATAAATTCTGTTAAGACACTAAATAAATGATTAATCTTAATATTAATCTGATTAGTAGTTCTAGAATCATAATGTTAATTTATTATAAAATTTGATTCCTCAGAATGAAGTAATACAATATCATTTTTCTTAATATCAAGGAAATAATTTTTTATCTTCATTCAAATAATATCAAGAATATAGTTTTTTGAAAATTATGTTATCGAAATTATCCCAATAGATGGATTTTATTTTATCATGTTTCTTTTTATCCCTGGAATTATTCAATAATTAATCAGCATCACTGTTCAAATGATACACTACTAAGATGATAGTCTCATGTTCTGAACATTAGAAACCTAAAATATCTTTTTGGGTGTATTGTCCCACTTTTCAGTAATCTGAGGTCAATAATACCATCAAAAATATGGAGAACACTACATCATGAAGATCGAAAAAATAATGTATTTTTTCACCTATTATCAATTGAATTTCTTATATGATTCATTGGTTGATAATTTTGTCTATAAAAAACAATAATAATTTTCTTTCCATCTACAATATAATTTTGTAACTAAGGTTGAAAATCATTTCATTTACAATTGCATAATGCATTAACATGGTCATTTTGCTTCTATGCATTAACTAAAACCAAGAAGCATAGTGTGAGAAACTCTAATAATAATGGTAAAACAATTTAATCAAGAAAAAATAATTCTAGTATTTCAATTCAGGAATAGTTAGTTTTATCCTTGGTTATTTGTGATCATCACCAAAATATTTATATTGTATCATACACTTTTAATTATTCTTATATTTATTGCTAATGTCTTCTCACCCCAGTTTTAAAAATTTTTATATCCTTTTCTCTGATACCAATTATTCTAGAACATATATTTCAGACATAGTTATTATATATAAATAGAATTATAAATACCTAGAATTTTCAAAGAATTTTTTTCCTTAATTCGTTGTAATTTTATTAGTCTGTGGCTTCTGACGACACTTTATTCCAAAGCCCGGTGAGCCCGAAAACAATTTCCAATGTTTTGTTTGGGTACGTTCAGTAAACATACATGCGGGTTTTCCAATATTTTGAACTGGTGCTCGGAATTTAAAACCGAAGACACCGATGAAGTCACAGCACCAGTATTCTCTAAAGGGGAACTTTTCCGCAGTTGCATTTTATGCGGGTTTAATGTTAATTTTTGGGGTTTAATAAAGAAACATTAAATAAAAATTTTTGAGAACAATTTTATTTATCTTGGTAGTTTAATCCTACTTGGGGAAGTTATTTGTGGGGCCCATAGCCACATAACATCTCATGTGTGGATATTTGTGAGGTGGGGCTCATAGGAGCCCCATCCTTTCATCTCCCCATAACCTCAATTTAACCCCCATTTAACTCACCTTTATATAATTATTTGATAACCCCCCTTAATTAAGAGATCTCCTCACCTCCCTCTCTTTCTCTTTATTATTTTCCAACACATTTTAATTAATGAGTTCAACCTCTTCAATTAATTAATTAAGTTGTTTGAATTTTGAATTACATGTGTGAATAAAAATAACAGCTTTATCTATTATTCTATTTTGGAGAATTTTTTGTGTTGAGAGGATTTGTGAGAGAGCTTTGGAGAAATAGAGATGGGTGTTCTTCTCTCAATGAAGAACACCATACTTCAAATGAAGAACCGCCAAGGAATGTCAATCATCACTTTCGATCTTCGGCCAAACCAATGGAGAAGGAGACACCCTCGAGGAATGACGAGGACGCACCATCCTCTTCCATTATTCCATGACGTCAACACGTTGACATCTTCTCCCAGCGACGTCATCTTCTGTGATGCTCGACAACCGCAAACCTTATCACAAGGTAGGGGTTTGTTCATTTTATTTCTTATCTTGTACCTCATTATTCATTGGAAATCATTGTTTATTTTTCGGTCAACTGCTACCACATAACACAGAGGGCACTGGCCGAACGCACACAGGCTGAAGACCCTCCGTGGTCTTTTTTATTGCGATGGAGATCATGATTGGAAGGTGGAGAGCTATAGAAGCGGTGGCCGTGCGCCGACCACGTGCGGAAGAACTGCGACCCGCAACTGCGGGTTGCTCGGCCGACGAAGAAATGGCCGGATAGAGCCGGTCATGCCAAAGGAGGATCGCAGCGCCACAATGGGTGCCCCGCTATTGAAGACCGTAGCCCGCATTCTG
Source organism: Viscum album (assembly GCA_963277665.1). NCBI lineage: Eukaryota > Viridiplantae > Streptophyta > Magnoliopsida > Santalales > Viscaceae > Viscum > Viscum album. The sequence goes on from OY728159.1 coordinate 1,228,152,841, forward strand.
CGGGCCACTGGGTGGCCGAATCGACCGGCAGGCGGCTGGCAGGGATGAGCAGAACCGCGGTGCCAGGGGGGCGCCATGCTAGAAGGACCGCATCCCGCCCTAGAAGGCCGCCTGTGCCAAGAAGGCCGGTCGGCTTCGGCAGGCCGGTTAGGGAGGATGGCACCACTTGGAGCCACTGGTTCGGGCAGCCAGGTGGCCGCGCCCCCCCTCAAACCACTCGGCCCTTCGGGCTGAGCCTCAGCCAGTCATCCCACGCCGTGCTGGGTCGGGATGTGCTGCGCCGCGCCGCATCGTGCCAGGCCGCGCCATTCTGTGTCGGGCCACGCCGTGCCGGGCTGGGCCAGTCCGACCCTTCACTGGGTCAGACCTACAAAAACTGGGTTGACCTGACCCGCCAGCCCACTAGGGTTAATGGGCAGGGCCCATTTTCACGTAAAGGTGAATAACTTGAAGAATGTGCGTCCGAACGACGTGTTGTCTATGGAACTGGAACCCTCGTAACGTGGCAATCCTTCATGGATACTCTAAGTGAGTTTTGAAATACTTTTGAAAATGGCCGGGTTTGGAACGAGCGTATTTCCAACCGGGCACCCAGAGCAGTAATGCTAATAACTCTCAGACCTGGCGTTATATTGACGCGCCGTCTACGATGTTGGGTTTCTTTTGATGAGATGGATCTTCGGGATACATCAACTCTAGACATTGTGACCGTTTATTTATCAAACCCTTGGCTCCAGGAGCGGACCCTCCTGGAATCAAGCGTGCTGTGTGCGGGAACCCAAGAGCTGGCTACGACTGCAACGACTACCATTCTGGAATCCTTCGTGGGTTCAGCGACGACGACAACTGTACTGGAATCCTCCTTGGGTTCAGCGACGATGACAACTGTACCGGAATCCTTCATGGGTTCAGCAGTGACGTCAAATGTACTTGAATCCTCTGTGGGTTTGGCAGCGATGACAACTGTACTGGAATCCTCTGTGGGTTCGGCAGTGATGATGAATCAGTGAGTTTATCTGATGATCTGTACCTCTATACGAAGGATGTGTACTTGTGTGAGCTGAGTATTCAAATTCAGTCATTACCATCAGACTGATTGACTTCAATCCTGTTTAGACTGGGTTGTTCTTGGGCTCGAGAGTTTGAGACGAACTAGGATTGATAACTTAGGTATATGTATGGGCATATACCTATGTAGAATTGGATGATACTTCGTGTTTGTATCTTTTATTTGTGGTTTATCCTTCGTGGATTCTAGGAGACCTTCGGGGGTCTCGAGTTCCTTACTGAGTTTTTTTATACTCACCCTTGCATGGGCTATTCCCACACTATGTTGTCTGGATATAGTCGACAGACAACACAGATCATGGTAGAGACTTGTGGAGCTGGTCGGTACCCGGAGGTGGACCACTTGGCGGGACATGCACAGAGCGGATGGACAGACCCGAGGTACCGAGGAGACCATCTCTAACCACACTTCAAGTGGGATTTCTGGAGGATGACTCATTAGTTGCTGATTTACTTTACTTTGGTTGGACTATACTTTCAGTTGTAATGTACTTTTCATTTGGGCTTGTCTTATAGCCCTTTACCTTTCAGCACTTAATTTGTATTCAGTGTTACTTTGTGATTAGTTTAGCTTGTGTACGTTGTTGTGTTTTTTTACTATCATAAAGGAAATGACTTCCCTTTTTATCCGGATTTACGCATTTGGTGATAGTCGCGAGCCCCTGGCCTATGGAAGGCGGGTTTGGGGTAGTCACGGCACGGGCCCTGAGGATGGCTCGTGACAAATTGGTATCAATGAAGATTCAGTTTTACCACAGAACATAGGACTCTGATCATTCCTTTCTGTGAAGAAATAGTGTTAAGAGTATTGAGTGTGGTTTTCAGTCCAGGGAATCTAGTGTTGGTGTGGTGGCTGACTTATCCATACAACCAGACCCTTTCCCTTGATTTCCGACTTAGTGCACAAAAACACTGATTTCATGTGTGTTTAAAAAGTTTTCGTTGTGAATAATTTGTGTCAGCTCACCAGGTATACTGTTTTGACTATGGTGCACCAGTCTCTTTTCAGGATGCCCCCCGAAGGCAGCCAACTAGGGTTCTGAGTCACGTATGATATGACAGCCCATCGAGCGGGGAGGCCTCAGTGCAGTGCCCCATCATAGCAGAGGCACCAGCGGTACCACAACTCGCTGAGCCACCGATACTACTATCCCCAGTAGCAGAGAGTGCACACCTATTGAGTGCATTGCATGAGTTTTAGTGATAGAGGCCGGCCAGGTTCTGCGGAGAGATGAACCCTCAGGCAGCTGAGGATTGGCTAGAGGCTGTCATTAGGGTTTTCAGATTGGTAGGGACACTATCCAACCTTATGTTGATTCTTTCCGCGAGACTCCTGCACGCAACAGTAGATAGATGGTGGAGATTGATGCTTCAGGTGCATGACGACGCATATCTTATTTGGATAGACTTCGAGAGTCTCTTCCGCTTAGAGTTTGTTCCTGCCACCCTTCGTGCGGTGTGGATCTAGGAGTTACTTCATCTGCGGTAGGCCATCATGACAGTAGCTCAATACTTAGAGAGGTCTACTGACCTATCGCGCTACTCCAAAGACACGGTATGAGACCCATTCTTTAGGGCCCAGACCTTTGAGTAGGTACTGAGGCACGAGATCAGAGCATCAAAGCTTCCTCTCAGTATCCCGACGTAGGCAGGGGTTCTAGAGAGAGCCCTTCTAGTAGAGAGCTTTTTTTTACTGAGTAGTCACCGTTAGCGATACCCACCATAGAGAGACACATAGCAGAGTCTTTTTCATCCGACAGTAGATAGTTGATGCAGAGGTCCAAGTAGATGAAGCCATCAGGTGGGAGACCTCAGGATACAGGTTCGGTTGTGCGGGGCACCCGAAACAGAGCCAACTATCCGAGGATCAGCCAGTGCTATGCATGCGGCAGACATGGTCACATGGCTCGAGACTGTCTGACCCACCATGCCGACAAGCAGTAGACAGAAGAGGGATCTCCCCGGTAGAGGAAGAGGTTTGACCATGGCGGTTCGTTAGAAGTGGGCGGACGAGGCAGAGGAGATGGTCGAGCGGCGTGTGGTGGACGACATTTCGAGGCTATACCACCACCACCACCACAAGGAGGTCCACCCCGACCCTCAAGGAGCTAGCAGACAGAGGCAGGCTTAGCTCCAGGCAGTGGATTCTTACAACCACTGTGCACCTGATATTATTCGAGGTACAATATGTGTCTACTCCACCCTTATTGCAAAACTTATAAAAACATGTTCGAGCCATTCTTTTATTTACATTTCCCTTGTTCTGAGTTCAGTGATTCCGATGGAGCTGTTGGCTTGATCCTTACGGATAGAGACTCCTACAGGAGCAGAATAGACTATTACACACTGGGGTCGGCAGTGTGAGCTTACTCTAGGAGGAGAGAGCTTTGGCTGAGTTCATCTTGTAGAGGCGTCGAGGCCTTACGACGTAATCTTGGGTATGGACTAGTTGTATACATTCCATGCTATGATTGACTGCATTAGGTGCAAGGTGCGGTGTATCCGCCCTTTTGGGATCAGGTTCACCTTCACCGGCGAGAAGGGAGCCTTAGTAGCGCAGGATGGATTTATGTAGAGGATAGGGCAGCCGATCACACATCAGTTGGCTATTCTCATCCTCGGAGCGGTTGATGTGCAGAGTCCGAGTTTTCCTGTTGTGGTGGATCAGTATGTGGACATTTTTCCAAACAACATACCAGGGCTACCTCCTCGTAGAGAGGTATACTTATACATTGACCTATACCCTGGTACATCACCGATATCTTCTCCAGCATATCAGATGGCTCCTGCTAAGCTTTGTGAGCTGCGGGTACATCTCGAGGACTTACAGGGAAAGGGATTCATCCAACCTAGTGTTTCACCATGGGCTTCTTCGATTTTGTTTGCCAAGAAGTCGGATGGGAGCTTACGACTGTGTGTCAACTACTGTCGCCAGAATCAGGTGACCGAGAAGATTAAGTATCCTCTCCTGAGGATTGAAGACCTCTTTGATGAGCTCAAGGGAGCACATTGGTTCTCAAAGACAGACCTCAGTTCAGGCTACCATCAGCTCAGAGTCTGAGACGAGGATGTGCAGAAGAAGGCCTTCAGGTGTTGGTATGGCCACTATGAGTTCTTGGTTATGCCTTTTGGCATAACCAACACACCAGAAGTGTTCATGAGTCTCATGAACAGGATCTTATAGCCTTACCTTGAATGTTTTTTCGTAGTCTTCATCAACGACATACTGATTTACTCGACTACTGGGGAGGAGCATGCCTACCACTTGTGGGTTGTACTGGATACAATCTGATAGCACCAACTTTATGGTACACTCTCGAAGAGATAGTTTCGGATTCAAGAGGTAAAATTCTTGGGACACTTCATCTCGAGGTTGGAGTTGTAGTGGATCCAGTGAAGATCGAGGTAGTGCTTTATTGGGAGCCGCCTAGGAGCATGATGGAGGTGCATAGTTTCTTGGGTATGGCTGGGAACTATCGGATATTTGTGCCAGACTTCAATAGAGTTGCAGCACCACTTTCATCTTTGACGAAGAAGGGGAAACCCATCGTGTGGACAGATAGATGTTAGTAGAGCTTCTAGGAGATGAGATAGAGATTGACCAGTGCGCCCATCTCGAGGCTACTTGAGGAGGGTGTAGGGTACGTAGTTTACTACGATGCATCAGGGACCAGACTCAGGTGCGTCCTGATACAGGAGTGAGCATTGATCACATATGGTTCACGGAATTTGAGTATGCATGAGCAGAACTACGCTACCCATGACCTGGAGTTAGCAGTAGTGGTCTTCTCCATGAAGATATGGAGACACTATCTAATGGGCGAGCGCTTTATTGTCTACTCTGACCACCAGAGTCTCAGGTACATCTTCTTGAAAAAGGACATGAACCCGAGACAGCGGTAACGTATCGAGTTCCTCCAGGACAATGACATTGAGAAATTAAATACTCTTGGGAAGGGGATCATTGTAGCTGATTCTCTCAACAGGAGATTGGGCATTCAGCTACTAGGAGAGGCAACGGAGGAGCTAGCTATGTTGCAGATATGCTTTGTAGATAGAGATGGACCAGCCTTTCTACAGTCTCTCGCATTCAATCCTCCAATAATTCAATGAGTCAGAGAGGCACAACGTGGGGATGTTGACTGCGAGACGCGACGTGCTCAAATATCCACAGGGCATGCGCCTGATAGATTTTTTGAAGGAGGGGAGCACGTTATCCTCTTCAGAGGATATACAATGGTACCAGTTGCACTTTAGGAGGAAGTGCTGAGGGAGTTTTAGATTGCACCTCTAGCGGTACATCTAGAAGTGTCGAAGATGTACCAGGACCTCAGACGATAGTACTGGTGGCTAGGCATGAAGAAGGTTGTAGCAGAGTTCGTTTCACGATGCCTCACCTATCAGAAAGTTAAGGCAGAACACCAGGTACCAGTAGGATTGGTACAACCCTTAGAGGTCTCGGAGTGGATGTGGTATGGGATATACATAGATTTGGTGATGGGGATTCCACATACATCAAGGGGAAATGACTCTATCTAGTTGATCATTGACCGACTCACCAAGTCAGCCCACTTCATACCGATCAGAGAAAAGGGCCCAATAGAGAGCATGGGATGCCTCTACATTCAACAGATCGTACGGCTTCACGATGTTCCATCAACTATTGTTTCCGATAGAGATTCTCTTTTCACTTCCTGGTTATGGAAAGGGTTACAAGAGGCTTTTGGGACGTAGGTACATTTGTGCACCACCTTCCATCCTCATACGGACGAACATACTGAGAGGACCATATAGACACTCGAGGACATGCTCCACGCATGTGTCCTTGACTTTGGTTGCAACTAGGAGGACCACCTACCCTTTGCGGTGTTTGCGTACAACAATAGTTACAACTCCCCCATCAGGATGGCACCATACGAGGCACTGTATGGCCGACCTTTCATATCAACTCTATGCTGGACTAACCATGGGGAGTCAACACTTGTAGTACCCGAGATGGTTCAGGCAATGACAGAGAAGCTGCAGATCATCCAGTAGCAGATGAAGACTGCACAGAGTAGAAAAAAGACCTATACTGATTGGAGGTGGATACCACTAGAGTCTGAGGATGGCGACCACGTCTTCTTACGGGTCTCACCTCGACAGGGTCTACAATGATTTGGTCAGGATGACAAGTTATCTCTATGTTTAATCAAACCATTTGAGGTCCTCAGCAGAGTAGGCGAGGTGGCTTACCACCTGGCCCTTCCTCCTCAGTTGCACTGGGTGCATGACATCTCGCACGTATCTCAGTTGAGGAGATATGTGCATATCCCGACCCACATCATCGAACACGGGGAGATGGACATCGATGATGGGGTGACATTGGCAGAGGATCCGATGGAGATTGAGGATCAACAGGATTGGGTCCTACGTGGATGGTCAATTCATCTGGTGCGCATTTGCTGGCAGCATGGGAACCTCCAGGAGAGCACTTGGGAGCGGGAGGCACAGATGTGGGCTCAGTATCCCAACTTTTTTCATATAGTGTATTGTAGCTTTATGGGGACGTAATTCCCTGAGGTGGGAGTAATGTAAAGACCCAGAATTTTCAAAGAATTTTTTTTCTTAATTCTTTGGAATTTTACGAGTCTGTGGCTTCTCACGTCACTTGATTCTGAGGCCCTGTGTGCCCGGAATCAATTTCTTAAGTTTTGTTTGGGTACGTTCAGTAAATGTATGTGCGGGTTTTTCTATCTTTTTAACCAGTGCTCAGAATTGAAATATTAAGGCACCGATGAACTCGCAGTGCCAGTATTCGATTAAGGGGACCTTTACCGCCGTTGCGTTTTATGCGGGTTGAAACATAATTTTTGGGGTTTAATAAAAAAAAGTTAAATAAAATTTTATGAGAACAATTTTGTTTATCCTGGTAGTTTAATCATACATTTGGATGTTATTGGTGGGGCCCACATCCACATAACTTCCCATGTGTGGATATTTGTGAGGTGGGGCCCACATGAGCCCCAAACATTCATGTCCCCATAACCTCCCTTTAACCCCCATTTAACTCATCATTATTTAATTCTTTGACACCCCCCTTAAGTAAGGGTTCTCTTGACCTCCCTCTCTCTCCCTTTATTATTTGGTAACACATTTTAATTAATCAATTCAACCAGTACAATTAATTAATTTATTTGTTTGAATTTTGAATTACATGTGTGCATAAAAATAATAGCTTTATCGGTTACTTTATATTGGGGAATTCGTTGTGTTGAGAGGATTTGTTTGACTGCTTTGGAGAAATAGATATGGGTGTTCTTATCTCAATGAAGAAAACTATCCTTCCAACGAAGAACCGCCATGGAACGTCAATCATCTCCTTCGATCTTTGACCAAACCAAAGGAGAAGGAGCCACCCGCGAGGAATACTGATGACGTGCCATCCTCATCCCTTCTTCCCCAACGTCAACGAGTTGACACCATCTCCTCGTGACACCGTCTTCCGTGATGCTCAAATACATCCAACCTTATCTCAAGTTTGGGTTTTGTTCATTTAGAGTGTTTATCTCATACATCATTCTTAATTGGAAATCTATGTTTATTTTCCGGACAACTTCTACCACCTAACGCAAAGGGAGCAGGCCAAATGCACATGACACGATAACCCTATTTAGTATCTTTTGATTTTGATGGATATCCTGATAGGAATGTGGCGACGAACAAAAGCGGTGGTCATGTGCCGACCACGAGCGGGAGAACTGTTGCCCGCAACCGCGGGGCGCTCAGTCGATGAAGAACCGGCTGGCTAAAGCCGTCCAAGATGAAGGAGGACCACGACACCACAAGAGGTTCCTCCCTACAGATGACCGCATCCCGCATTCCATGGGAAGCTTGGTGGGTGAATAGGCCGGCAGGCGGCTGATCGGGCAGAGTAGAACTACAGTGCCATGAGGGCGTCGTGCTTGAGAGACTGGGGCCCGCCCAAGCGGGCCGCTTGTGCCATGAAGGCCGGCCGGCTTCACCCGACTGGTTAGGTAGGTCGGCACATCTTGGCCCCGCCAGTTCAGGCAACCCCCCCCCCCCCCCCCGGACCGCTCCGCCCTTCGGGCCGAGCCGCGGCCAGCCGGGCTGCGCCGCGCCCTGACGGGCCGCGCCCTACCGGGCAGGGCCTCGCCGTGCCGGGCCGGGCCATGCCCCTCCCGTCTGGGCCGCACGATTCACTGGGCCAGTCCAACCATTCATCGGGTGGGACCCGCCAAAATTGGGTTGACCCGACACGCCAACCCACTGGGCTTAAGGGTCGGGCCCGTTTTTACTTAAAGATGAATAACTTGAAGACCATGCGTCTGAACAACATTTAGTCTGTGGAACTGGGACCCTGATGACGTGGAGGTCCTTTTGAGATACTCTAAATGAGTTTTGGATAACTTTGGAAAATGGATGGGATTGGAACGAGTGTATTTTTCAACCGGGCCCCCAAAGCAAAAATGCTAATAACTCTCAGACCGGGTGTCCGATTGACGCGTCGTCTGTCGCGTTGGGTTCCTTTTGACAAGGAGAAACTTTGGGATTAGTCAAATCTGGACTTCATGTCAATTGATGTATCGACCCCTTGGCTCGAGGAGTGGACCCTCCTGGAATTGAGCGTGCTGTGTGCAGGAACCCTAGAGCTGGATGCGACTGCAATGACTACCATACTGGAATCCTTCGTGGGTTCAACGATGACGACAACCGTAATAGAATCCACCCTGGGACTAGCGACGATAACAACTATACTGGAATCTTGTGTGGGTTCAGCAGTGACGAAAACTATACTGGAATCCTCTGTGGGTTTGGCAGGGATGAAAACTATACTGGAATCCTCCGTGGGTTTAGTAGCAATGCCAACTGTACAAGAATACTTCGTGGGTTCGACAGCGATGGTGAATCAGTGAATTCATCTGATCATCTCTATCAATATGTGAAGGATGTATACCTGTGTGAGCTGAGTCTTGACTTTAAATCATTACCATGGGAGTGATTGACTTCTTTCCTGTGTGGACTGGGTTGTTCTTGGGCTCGAGAGTTGGAGCCGAACTAGGATTGATAACGTAGGTATATGTACGGGCATATACCTAAGTAGAGTTGGTTGATACATCGTGATTGTATCTTTTAATTGTGGTTTATCATTTGTGGATTCTGGGAGACCTTCGGGGTTCTCGGGGTCCCTACTGAGTATTGTTATACTCACCCCTGAACGGGTTATGCCCGCACTGTGTTGTGTGGATGGTGACGACGGACAACACTGGTTGTGTTAGAGACTTGTGGAGCTGGATGGTACTCGGAGGTGGAACACTTGGCAGGACGTGCATAGAGTATACAGAAGGACCAGAGGTACCAAGGATACCATCTATACCCACCCTTCAGGTGGGATTTCTGGTGGAAGACTCAGTAGTTGCTGATTTACTTTACTACTGTTGCACTAGACTTTTAGTAGTACTGTACTTTTCAGTTCGGTTTGTATTCTGGCCCATTTTCCTTTCAGCACTTACTTTGTATTCCATATTACATTGTTCTTACTTCAGCTTTCATACTCTATTGTATTTTTTTACTATCATAAAGGCAATGAATTTACTTTTTATTGGGATTTACATATTTGGTGCAAGTCCCCAGCCCCTGGCCTATAGAAGGTGGGCTTTGGGTAGTCACGACATGGGCCCCGAGGACGGGTCGTGATAAGAATAATATACATTATATATCTAAACAAAACCTTTCCATGATAATATAATTATTTTGTATTTAGAAACATGGAAAAATAAACAAAATAGTTCATAAAATATCTATATCTTCTCCCACTTATTCCTTCATTTCTAAAACCCATTTTTACACATCTTAATTAATACCCTTATTCATATCAAGAGGAAATTGAAATTATGAATATGTGAGATCAATGGATCAGTAAGGGTAAAAAATGAAAACTAAATCATATCACAATTGTAACACATATAAACAAAAATAATACATTTAAAAATTCAATAATGTATAAAAATGATGATGAAATCATGACACAAGATATATCATAGAATATTACCAAAGAACATATTAATAAAGGGAATAAAATAAGACATCAAATTTGTTCAATACACATATGCATAATAATGAGTATAATATTATTCATCGATCATTTCCATGACATTAATAGTGGAAAAATCATTTACCGAACCATGTTTGACCTCCTTATACATTTGTATCCCTGAATCGGGTATACATCTGTTTACATCCATATATTACTGAACTGGGATAATTTCTCATTCCAGTCCCATATATTTCAAGATCTATAAATCATTTCCAAATTTATTAGTGGGAGATATATGTTACATCAATCATATAATTAGATCCATTCATATGTGTTCAATAAGAACATATTTCATTCATCATATATTATCCCATTGAATTAAATTGGTTCCATTAACATCATTTAGTCAAACATTAACCCATGGATAAAAATAGGTTTCATAAATATCATTCCAAAATTTACATAAACCATATATAGGAATAATAGGGATAATATCCTTGAAAAATATCACTATTAATGAATATGTGAAATTAAATAATGATATTATAGATGGAAAATAATTTTGAGAGATCACTTGAAAACAATTAATGTGGAAAAAATATTTTCTTCTTTGGAAAATTTTTATTTTCCTAAAATTCCACACAATATTAAATGATTACATTTTATTTAAAATTAACCATGGAATAATATAAAGTAATCCACATGGGATTATCATTCCATGAGATAGGAACAACTACCCATTTCTTATAGATTAAAAATTTATCCTTCTTTTACTTTTTCCGAATAAGTTAAAAAGTACCTCGTATAGAAGATGGCCAAAAGATTCATTTCATACCATTTAGTAAAATTAAAAAATTGGGTAGAAATATATTGAATAAGTTATAGAATAATTTAATGAACATTTTTTCATATATTTTTATGAAACATTATCATATAAGATAAATATTCCCATATAAATAATTATGTATAAATAATGTTAAAAAACAATGTGATTGTGAAATTAACCGTTACCTAAGGTCCAATTTCGGTTGAACATATATGAAACTACTGTATAATGGTTTAATAATGTTACAAATTTACAAAATAACTATATTTATATTTATAATATAATAATAAATTATCTTATTACCATTTTTTATCAATATTTCATTGTGACCCATATTTTGGTTGTTAACTACTACATTTTTATGCATAACTTATCATATAAGTACTATTTCATGTGAATAATTCATTATTCCATAATTTATAAAATGATATTAAGATAATATATATCATATTTATTCATTACATAAAATTATATAATCATTCTTTAATGGTGATCTTATAGAATTCATCACATTACATCACAGAGACGGAAGGTTGTAAAAACGCACGAGCAATGATATCACTCCCTTAGTGGTGAAATGATACAAAATATGATTGTATACATATTTTTCCATAATCAATAAAAGGTTATAATTATTATATATATTTTTTATTTACATCATAACACCTATCCATGTAATCTACTGGCAAAAATAGATTACATCCATATGTGGATAAGATAATATTTATGTAAGCTCGGGTATACTTTTAGTTTTCAAAAGGTTTGTAAAATAGAGAGTTTTTTTTCCATAATTATAAATATATATATATGATTATATGTGATAATTGATTTGTTACTTTATAATTTTAACACCACCTTCAGATAATGTATATTATGAAATAACCATGAAATATTCATTGAAGGAGATTACCTCTTCTTCAGTGTGCTCTCTCTACATATCTTTTTAGGGACAATAGAGTTTGTCTTTTCAGAATCACATCCCGAATATAATATAACTAGATATGTTTAGAAGACAAATTTTAATTTGATGATAGATCTTAAAGGGAAAATATGATGTAAATATGTGAGAGAGGAGATGCACTTTTATATTTGAATTGGGAGGAATGTTTTGAAATTTCTAAAAATATTAATTTATTATAATTTCAATATCACTCCAAATATTTCCAAAACGCCATATATTCAAATATATTTTGAGATAAAATTTTAATCACATTAAAAATCTATTTCTAAATATTTTTTTATTATTTCAACCCTCATCATTTTTGTTAACCAATATTTAACTTATTATAATTTCAATATCACACCAAATATTTCCTAAGGGCCATTTATTCAAATATTTATTTGAGAAAACATTTTAATCAAATTAAAAATATATTTTTATATGTATTATTATTTTTTCCCACATCATTTTCATTATACATTATTTAACTTAATTTCATTATAACTAAAATTGAACATTTTAATTGTAACTAAGAATTAAAATTTTTAATTTTCAATTTATTACAGGGACTTTCAAAAATATCAAGAAAACTATTTTACCTCAAAAAATATATTTTATTATATCATTGTAATTTCAAGCCCATTTCTAAATTTTTTATCACATTATATATGTTAAAGGAAATTTATTTTAATATTTTTAATACCTTTTATTTTATATTTCCATTAATAAATTAATTATTACCTTAGAGTTGTGTAAATATTTTATATACATACTGCATTACTCTCAATTAATCAAATAAATTCATGAAGATAATTATATTACATTTCATAACATTATTTAATTTCAAATATATATACTTCATTACCCTATATTAAAAATTATATTTTTATTAAATGTAGGAATGTAAAATCATTAATTTCTTATTCAATAAAATAATATAAATATCATAATTTCTCCAAAGTGGAAAAAAATTTCAATAATTGTTTTTTGTTTGGAAAAAAATGTTTCAAATGTTAATAATTTATAAAGAGATTCGTTCATAACCTACATTATTATCTTTATGGACACATTAGAAATATTAAAGACAAAGAATGTTATATTTTGTGACATTTATTAATTTAAATATTATTTAAGTACCTTTCATTAGAAAGTTCCCATTAAATAACATTAGTTCTATAATTAGGCATTAAGGGCCTAATTAGATTTACCAAATTAAATTTGTTGTAGGTTTTGTGGTAATTTTATTGTCATTATAATTTTATTTTAACCAAAGTCACCCATTTTACACATTACATGGTAAATTTATTTACCGATGTTAATGTTTAAATTAGTCAAAAATAAAAGGTAACTATTTACTAAATTTTATGATTTGACACCAATTTTTGATTCCTTGTTTTAAATTTCAAAACATTAATGTTTCTACATTTAATATGATATAAATAATTAAAATACCATTTAAAATTGATTTTCAAAAAAGGCCTTTTTAAAACCTAAAAAGCTTTTATTATATAATATTACATGATCCATTCAGCAAAAAACCATAATTGGATTTTTTTTAATAATTTTTAACTATTAGAATTTTAAACTAATCCAAAAAACATGTAAAAAATTTAAAATAATGTTTTTTTCTATTATTATTCACACCATTCCTTGATAAAAAATTTTAACGATAACTTTTAGAGGATGAATTAAAAATTGAAATTAATTTTGTCAAAAAAAATTCATAATTTCTAAAATATAATATAGACTCATTAAAATATAATAAATGTATTATTGATAAGTGAATTTAATTTACTAACAATTATGTTTTCATTTTCTAAGAACAAATAAATAAATTTTTTTTAGTTGGACCGTTATGTTTATTTCATAAATTATTTATTCCAATTTAATATTTGAAAATTAATGGATAGATTATAATGGTTATAATATAATAATTGTGTCATGTAGTTCTCTTTACAATAAGATTTTTTACAATGCAAGCTATTAAATAATTAAAACGATTAAAAGAGAAATATTTCATTAAATATTTGGGTGTCACATATATACCAAAGTAAATTACCATTAGACATTGAGGTCAGGAATTTTTAATGAGTTTATGATATCATGGTTATGGTAGGAATCAGAGTTTTAAAAAAATAAAAATATGGGCCTTACACACTAAGGCTTCCCTTTTATGAGGAACATATTATATTATACCTATAATTGATTCTTATACAATAAGGTTTCCTTTTTCCTTATAGTGGCATATGAAGAGAATTATTTTATCAATGTGACGCCCTTTGATTAGGTGAGCTTTCACCATTGTGAAAAACATTGGATATAATTTAATTAGTCATTTTAATTTTGGATACTAGACTTATATTTTGTGACTACCCATATGATGTTCTCATATGGAGCTTATGCCTTTAGAAGGTGTCATATGTATCCTAACTAAAATAGTAAGAAGAGTATTAATATATCAATTAGTATGGGGTTACACAATGATGATTCCCTTTTTGGAGAGACATATAATATAATTCAATGGATCTTGGATAACAAAAATAGGATTCCCTTTTTGGAGTCTTGAGAAGGTTATCATGTCATGGGATTCACAATTGACATTTCCAGCTATTATTCAACATATGCATTGATTGTCTACCCAAAATGAATTGATTTTATTATTGAAATGTTAGATAATGTATTCCAGAAATGTGTAAAGACAATCCCATTACCTTTTTGACTTGTTTCAAGGACACCACATACCTTTGTCGGTAAGTCTAGAGTCTATCATGTTACCAAGGTTGTCTTTCTGGGAGGATATCACAAGACCTGAGTGGATGATCCTAGATTCTCTCACATGATATTTTATTGCATTCATGGAGGGTATCACATGATCCTCCTCACTTCCTCGGGTTTCATGGAAATCGTTTTATGAAACTCTTGGAGGGAATATAATGAGATAATGTGACATGTCTAAAGGGTTCCTCATGATTGTGTTTCGTCTCCAAAGTCGGCTGAAATTTACATTGGATATCACAAGAGACATATGGAAAACCCTGAGGCTATAATGATATCTGAATTTATTATATGGAGGTTGTCCTAATACCAATGTGAGACAAAGATGACATACACTGGTGCAACCATATGATTGGTGTGGCGTGTCTAGGGGCCATAACATTGTCATAATGGATATCACAGAGCTTTTAGTGAGGAATTTGTGGCATGAATTGGGATTCCATGTTGCTTGATCTAAAATATCCATGAGACATCTCATGATAAATATAATATACCAAGGGAGAATCATATGATCTGGCCAACATGTCCGCGTGCTTCTGCATGACCTGTGAGGATCATGAGTAAAACATGAGGATTATCATATATATTATTTATATATGAATCCATTCATTATAGTATTTATCCCGTCATTTTATTTCATATGCCTTATATTTTTTCAGAGTAATATTATTTTTCTCTTACGTTAACTTTTAGTTATGAAGGATGTTCTTCACATTTCGCACCTGATTTCTATTGTGAGATTTATGAGTGGTAATGGGATGTGCTTGGGAATAATGCATGATTTCTCTTGTTGTTCTCTAGATCATTCCTAATGAAGTACCTTCTATTCCATGTGATCATCTAATCTGAGAAATCTACAACAATTCTAGGGTTTTAATGTAAGTGGTTACAAGAAATAGTTTTTTCATTTATCTTGATGGGGTGGCTAAATTTTAGGAATTTCTACAATGATTATTCATCTGTTTTCACATCCCATATCAAAAAATATATATTCTAGATTCAGTGGAGGAATTTTATGTCATGAGCCTTTTTGAATATTTTCCATATGCGGTTAGTGGTGTTTCATTTTTGTTCATTTACCATGGTTTTATATCATCAATTCACCATTTTTTTGATTGTGATCAATTAATGGGATCTTTCTGAATCATGTTTACAAGTTGAGGGTCTTATGAACTATTAGGTCGACATGTCAAAGGAGTTTCATTATATCAAGATAAATGTTTAAAGGCCATCATGTTATCTTGAGAAACTTGTCTTTATAGATTTTCAATTTGTCTTATAAGACAATGTTAGTGTGTTTCATGAGTTTTATTCCTGTAGAGCCTCCCAAATTTTGTACATTTATTTCTTTATATTACTACAATGCCTTTTGGTTTCATGATTTTTACTTATTTTTGAAAAATAAAATCATTATCCCCATATGTGATTCTTAATGTGTACCATAAGTGGTATGATGGATATTTGGGATACTTTCATAGAAAATTTAATTTTTTTTCATTCGTGATGGAGAGGGAGTGTAGGATTGCCTAGACATATTTTAGGCCCTTCAGTTGATGAGTATTACACTCCATTAGACTTTCATGTGTTGAGGTGATCATTACACAAGGGGATTCAGTGTCTTATGAACCACCAGTTATTTCTTTATATTACTACAATGACTTTCGGTTTCAAGATTTTTACTTATTTTTTAAAATTACAATCATTATCCCCATCTGTGATTCTTAATGTGTACCATAAGTGGTATGATGGATATTTGGGGAAATTTCATAGAAATTTTTTTTTCATTCATGATGGAGAGGGAGTGTAGGATTTCCTAGACATATTTTAGGCCCTTCATTTGACAAGGATTACACTCCATTAGACTTTCATGTGTTGAGGTGATCATTCCACATGGGGATTCAAGTGTCTTATGAGCCACCAGGGTCATGTCACATGATTTTTGTGACCACAAGAAGCTCCCATATATTGGATATTTTCATATTATTTTAAAATTATTTAATGATGGTTTATAAAGAATCCACCAACTATCAAGTCGCATGACTTGGAAGAGATTATATTTTGGCCACTTCATGATGATTGATTGTTTGGGGATCATTTCTAAAGGGAAAATGTACAAGTAAAAAGGGGGTTGTTGGGATAATATATAGGTTATTCATTATTGGTGACCATCTTCAAGACCTCTCAAAAGACGTGGGTCAGTGTGCTTCTTTGAGGTTTATGTGATTTGTGTGATCTCATCTACCCTCTACATCAATTTTTTATAGAGAAGATATAACAATATATCAATATTTTTTAATTTTTTAGTTTTCTAATTCTCATTTAGAGAACAACCATAGGTCCCCCCTCTGGAGTGACATCATCTAGGACAAGTTCTCATTTATGATGAATGTGAATGGACTATTGAGGATTTAGTTTTTTTTCCTATCAGTGTCTTGGGTGAAGCATGATCTACTATGTGATGTTATTTATTATTTGGAATTACCTATAAATAGGGGTGAAGAGCATCTTTCATTAATTAGTCAATAGATTCTGTATAGCTCTAGTTCTCTTCTTCCATCATGTCACCCTATTGTAAGACCTTCCCATAAGACCAAATCAGGAGATGTTTCTATTATATACCTGCACAAAAATACATTCCAAGACTTCATTTTCCTAGAAACACGCTCAAATAATTCCAAATAATTATATTTGGTAATTGTTTGAACATTTTTTATGGTGTTTCATGATTTTCTTGATGGTTTCATGGTATCTTTTGGCTTGATCAAATGATCATTTGACTACTGTGGTTCTCGTGTAACCATGTAAAGGTCATGTGATCATGAGTCATGTGGGGGTCATGCAGTTGAATAATACATTGTGGGATTAAGAGATCCATGAGATCATCATTGATTGAGTTATTTGTGAATCATTTATTTGATTTGTGAATAATTTTTAGGATTCATTCATTTTTCAGGATGTAGATGATTTTATGCATTTCCATTGAATGGATTTTTTTTCATTTGTTTAACATATACCACATCCTTTTAAATATAATACAAATCTCTTCATAGTTTATATGATGTGGAAAACAAAAAGATCCTGATTTATAGAAACAATATTTTTTTCCTTCAATATAACCTGAATTATGATAATGAGGTTATGAAATTTCTTCTTCCATCTGAGCCCAAAATTTATATATTAGTAAAATTATTACCTTTATATCAGATTGGATTGTTGGACACCACCTTCATTCATTCATCATATTAAAATATGCCATCTCTCTATCTTTAAACATGTCATGATTATATTCAAATGAAAATTTAGGGATATGGTCGAAGCGCTATAGAATAATCTTATAAGTTGTCTTATGAATCAGAAAAATATCCCTTGGGTCCGGATGATTATGATTATTCTCAACATCCCTTCACTTAAAGATATTAATGTATATTCATCTCTGAATAGAACATTTCAGGTTTCTTATAGAGATTGATATGGGATCACTGTCCTATTGGTATCTTTTTTGATGAATGGGTGAGTCCATTCTATGTTTTGAAATGTTTAATGGAGTTCAATGGACAGTTATATTTTATCCATTTTTATGAATCCATATGGATTTTCAAATTTATAGTTTATCATGATCCCAATATTTTTGAACAACTGGTTACCCACTGGTGTCTTGGCACCAACTAATTTCAATAGTCTCATGGGGAGGTGGGATTCATCTGTTGTGACATGTTCCAACTAGGTGGGATACCACCTCTCATAGAGATGTATGAGGATTTATTTCCTACCACATATTTATTTGACGACCCTTCACAAACTCCAGTCTTGGTGAGGGACGTGTTCATAATTATGAATGAAATGTAAATAAAATTGTTGAATATTGGATCACTTATCCCATTTATAAATTGGATCAATATTTTACTATATACAAAAATAGTTAGACCATCTACTATACATCCTCATTAGTTCATATAATGGTATGTTCATGATAGTTATTGTTTATATTTGGACATTTTGGAAGCTTAAGATCCTAATTCATGAGGATATCCAGTGATACATATATTTATCCAAGATGTGGGATTGTGGGACTCAGGGACATGTAAAAAAATGGCTGGTGTTTCCCAATTGGGACTTAATGTTCAAGAATCTATTTTAGCACGATGGTGATGGAAGTACAACTAATAGAGGGATGGATCTTTAATTTAAAATTCAAGAACCCTACATGAATTTACTAAATCTTCAACCATTTTCATCACAATGCATCACATATTGGATTTTTCTTCCATTAATTTTTTTATTTGGAACGATAAGTTATATTTACAATTTCTAAAAACACTAAATTTCTACTAGGTTCCTTGACTCCTTATCTCGTTTTAGTTTACTAAATATATTTGGGGATGGGTCCATGTCACATAGATCTATAGAGGGTACTGATGTGTTGATTCGATCCAATAGCTATTATTTCACCCCTTATACTAAAATGACTTGGTCAATCATTATTAATAGATTAAAATCTGTTAATAAAATGTCTTATATGATCTACCATTCATGATGGGTTTCCTAAATCTACAGTGATAAATAATATTGATTGTGAGACATCAAAACCTTATCAATTTTCTCTTAAATTCTATGACACCCAATGGGGATCCCACCTCCCATCATCTTACATTTGATCTGAGTTACACCCTAGGACTATTCACTAGTTTTGGATGATTTTGGTCCATGAAGAAACTGATGCTATGAACATTTTTCCATTAACTAATTCTCCTTCCTTTATTACATAGTAGTATAAAAAATCATGTATAGAATCTTACCAAGGTGGTTTGAAAATCCAACTGGTTCATCATGTGAAATATCTATTTATAATAAAACCCCTCAATTAATATAAATGATAAAGATGATTAATGTCTCATGTGAGACATCATGGAAGAACACTTTTCTTAGTGATGATTATCCGAATAATGGGGATGGATCTTTCAAGGATATTTTCCCTCTGAAAAAAGTAAAAAAGTGATTCCTCCATCAAGGGGAGGATATATGGAGCACTCTCTCATGTTTCCATTCAAGAATATCCATCTTTCACTCCATATTTATTCTCTATCCCATATGTCAACAAAGCTATGAAATAACATAGAATGGTCTAGAATTACAATCACACCGTGACTACATATGCTCTTTTAGAAACATTTATTGACCAAGGGGAATGTCTTCATCACTTACTATGTTACCTGAGTATATATGGTATAGATCACTAACATCTATTAGAAATCAGCATATACATAATCTAGAATCAAAATTTTTTTTCTCACAAATGAGAGGGGCCTTCATAATATTAAAGCTGAGTCACCATTTTTTGAACAAATGAAGGAGGCCAAAGAGGCATTGGATTAGTCTCTCTATTATATATCTTACATTGAATATTAGATTGATTCATAGAATATGTAGATATGGACATGTGAGGAAATCATTTCTCTTCTCATTTTTAACTTCTCATCATCAAAAAATTCATTGTAAACCCCTTAAAAAGGTTTTTAGGAGATGACTACATTTGTCTAGTTTTTATGTCTTGGGGGAGAAGTTGAAGAGGTGAGGACGGTGTCACTTATGCATTCAACTGATGTTTTTCACCAGCCTCTTACAATCATGGATATCTCTTCTAGATAAATTTTATTGTAGTTAGACAATTGATATGCATTCTATTTTTAATTTATTATAGGAGAAACTCTAAATTGTATAGATTCCTTTTATTTAATGATTTTATTGAATAGATTTTATAATCCATTCATATAACTGTCTAATTATATTTCATTAATGATGTTCCTGAATGCCCACTAATATAATGTTATATGAATGAGAAATGATAATATTACATTTCCTAATTACAAGAAAACCAACATGTATGGATCTGAACTCTTAAATCATTATATATTCTTCTGGATATGTGCTCATGAATTCCGAAAAATCATGATAATCCTCATTTATATTTAGGATTTAGGTAGAATGAGATTAATTCTTTTCAAAATAGAAAATTGGGTAGAATATATTTCTTGTAGATAAGGATATCTATATTTTTTGAATTCTGATAGTCTTAGTGAGTGATGCTTTGTTTTAACAAATTTTTTATGGAGAAACATAAACATTCATCCATTATTACATAATAAAATGAGGTTTTTATATAGTTTAGGGAATTTTAGGGTATTTTAGCTCGACCTTATATCTTTGTTGTTTAGGTTCTATTAGAAAAATCCTTCACTCTCTCTTATTTAGGGTATTTTATCTCAATCCTTATATCACTATAGTTTATGGTGTTTTTAGTCTGGCCATATATCACTTTATTTTAGGGTCATTTAGTTCATACATCTATTATTCTTTTTAGGTTCTTTTAGCTCAGACCATTTATAACTTTTGGTTACATACATTTAGATCAAAACATATGATTTCTTGTAGTATAAATTCCAACTTCTAGCATATGATCACTGAACAAGGAATATGTTTCAGAAATTATAGTAATGACCCATAACTCCATAGGATATTGAGTTATGTCTTGGTGTCACTAATGCTCAAAAGGATTATTTCACCTTTCCTTCAAGGTGGATATGCACTTATTGGTAGGTCAAATCCCATATGTGTTGGAAGCATTGTGAAAAATAGTTTTCTCCACTCTTCTCCCAGGGTTATGGAAGATTTATTATGTTAATATTTGTGTATAGTTAAATAAAATGGAAGCTGGGTCCACATGGATAGTTGGTATATAGGTGATGTAATGCATAGCCTAAAAGAATGAGTCGAAGCATATGAGATGGGGATGTCATGTTAAGGATGACCCATAACACCCAAATGATCCAGGTTTTTCCACGATGTTTCTAGGGCTCACATGGTTTAGACTTCCCTTCTTATATTTAAAAGTCCCCATTAGTTAGTATTTAAATGAAATTATGAATGGAAAGAATGGTAGCACAAATATGATTTTCATTCTCATACAGGACATAATGGATTTATTATGGATAAAATGTATATATGATGAGATTGGGTGTGGATGAAATCTATCAATGAAGGGTTCAAGAACACTAGGGTAATTTTGTACATAATCATGAAGCTCAAGAAGTATGCCAATTTATTTCAAATAACCTGGTGAGGGCCATCAATGGTATGAAAATGGAGTGTCGCATTCCTTCTTTTTAAAAGGGTATATAAGACTGTGACATAACATTGTTTATTTCGAATATTTTGGAATATTTTTTAATGGAGATGGTATATAATGGTTCAATGTACTCAGTTCCTATGGATTATCAATGACTATCATATCAGAAATAAACCAGAACCCACATAGGTACAATGTTCATCCATGGTGACATACGGGCACACATGCATCAGAAATTAATTTTTGAAGAGTGACACATCATTTGATGACCATACTCACATATATATGATCTATATGCATATATGCATAGAAATATAAAGGGACTTTTGAAACTAAGTTTAATTTTCCTTGGGACATTAAATGTTTACAAAGATTATATGTGCTCCAATCATAATATATGATCTATGGAATGTGTAATATCCATGAATAGTTTGAGAACCCAAAATACTCTTTCAACACCGAGAGAATATATTTTCGTGGCATGTATATGCGACAAATTATTAATCTAACATTTTCTAGAACCAGGGGATCCAACAAGAATGTCCTAGATTTTACTAAGGCTCATGTGAAGATGATATGAGGTTTACACATGTTTAATGTATTACATTATTTTTTTCAAAAAACTATAGAAGAAGTGTTTAGAGAGTAATGGGATGATTTATTTTATTTAGGCACCCTTTGTAGGTGATCATGAAAAAAAGTTCTATTCATTATTCACTATCAATTTATTGTTTTTTGAGTAGGTCAATTATGGACATGGGTTTATTGTTTTACATATACGACCAACATGAATGATCTCTTTGGTCATGAGTCACCTGTAAATATTATGGGGGGGTGAAACAAAAGATCCTAATTAGGATTCCATGGTTCAAGAGCACTCCAACATCCTTCAGAGCTATAGATGAAAATCTTTTGAGTCACGTCTCAAGGTTCTCATGTCATGAGAAATGATATGGGACAATAAAATTGGTGATGGACTAAAACACACAGAGGTATTGAGTTCCAAAATGGTGATGTCAAGGTTAAATATGACATGGAAACCCCTTTGGGAGATTGATTCATTTGTATGAAAACTATAAGTGAATATGATGGATCTATAGGTATACACACATAGTAAAAAATGTTCCCTAGAATCGATTTATACTTTTTGAGTCCCTATAAAAGGATTTTATCAACATTATGTGTTTCTAAAATGGATTTTTATTTATGTTTAGAGGTGTTTAATGTATTTTTGAATCATTATGTACTATGGAAGTTCGTGGTATGGATATTGTGGTCCTCTTTTGAGGGGTGATAATGAATGACGGTCGATAAAATTTATCATCAGGTTGGAGTGATATCAATGATTTTGTTAATTTTAAATATCATATAGTTAATAAATTTCCATTGGAGATTAATATCATGAGGTATAGGATTATTTTTTGGGATTTTGTACTATTACTCATTTGTGACATTCACCTTACAATTTAATCATCATTTTGTTAGGATTTGGGAACTGACATGATAAATTGGAAAATATATACTACATGAAAAAGAATGACATACATAGATATGTCTCAAACATAGGAAAATGGCCTATTATAGATCATAAAACGTGCATTTTGGGTGCATTTTTAATGTATTTTTGTAGTGGAGCACCAGATTAAATATTTGGGAAAAACTATGTATCCTATAATGATATGAATCAAGACATGCATAATTGATGAATGAAAAACTCTCTAAATAGGTATGATCTATATGTTAATGCTGTTATTATTTTTGTAGATTGTTCTCTATGGTCTTCATATTAGATATTCGATAGTCAATACACATCCTATGACCACAGAAGTCTATAAAAATGTAGTTCTCTTTGAAATGTGTAGTTTAGCGTCATCTAGAAAGGACATTAGTTTAACAGTATGAAATGGGGTATCGAGGCTAGACAAATGTGTGGAAATATGGGAATTACTACATATCTATATGGTAATAGGTATCAATCCATATTTATTTCATGAGATAATATATTACATTCCATTTGAATTCTCTATTCATGGAGGGGGATTTTATGTTTATTATTGGTTACTAGACCTAGGGATATAGATTCATTATTCCCTACATATCTTGTGGTTAAATGAATACAGTCACATGTAGTTATTTAATGGAGGTGCGGTATGAGACCCACACACTCAATAGTGGTAATACATAGAGATGTCTCAAGGAACGCACATTTTTGTGTCTTCCAAGGGACACAAATCATTTAATTAAATGTCATGTGCTGAGGATTGATGGTTATCCTTTTACATTCATGAATTGAAGGCCATTATAAGACTATCATGATATGATATATTTTTTTCATGTGGGGAAATACATACTAGATTTCATATTATCACATGATCTATTCTTAATGTGATGTATATGGAATAGAAAGGGTTTCTCACATCATATAAGGGTGATTATGGATTTAAATATGGAATATAGTATCCTATGAAGGATAGAGAAATATATAGGATTCATGAATCAATACATATATTATTGAAATGAGAATGAAGATGTATGTAGTTCTAGAAACCCATGTAGTTTAACTTTATAAAAAAAATATAACAGTCATACAGTTTAACTTTTATGGATGGGGACTATGGTCAATCGATGTGAAATAGAAGTAAATCTATTGATGGGACCAAAAATTCTAGTTTTTAATCACAGTGTATCATTTGATTATAGGAACCAAGAAACATGTAATTCTTGATGGGTAGAATCTCTTTGTTGAGATTAATCTTGTATGGGGTTCGGGGAATTTCATCTTTCTTTCACACAGATGTAACTCATGTGTGGAGAGTCTTTATTTAGAGGGTTATTCGTATTCATTTTAATGTCCTGAGATGAGGAAATTTCCATAAAATATATGTTCATGTGGTATGAAAATGTTTCATAATGTTTCATGTCATGTTATAAGAATGTGAGATGTTGTGCAGTTTAAAGTCTTGTAACAATGTATTAGGTCACTAGATATTAATGAAGATGAAGCACCAAGGATCTATATACTTTATCATTATGTAGTGTGGATGTGTTCTGTACAGGTTGAGGTCATGTGGCTATGTCCTAAGATGTTGTGTAGTTTAAATTCATTAATATAGGAATTGAGATTTTTTGATGTTTAATATCATTCTACTAGGATAAGATAAATGATTCCCTTTGACGTCATTAATCCCATACATAGAGCATTATGATATATATGTATTTTATTTCATGATTAGCCTTGCTTTGTTGGGGGAGGGGGGGTCACATGTTCTCCTTCAATCGTGGCCAGTAATTAGGCTTTGTAGGGATAAATGTATGTATGTTATAAGGATCATCCCGTTTGGTTTTTAGATTTGATGGATTCATTATTTATATCATTGGGGTCTAGATAAAACTCACCAATTCACATTGAAATAAATTATTGAGGTTGATATTTTTATTTAATGTGTGTGTGATTTAATTCTGATGGACATTATTTTTGTGCAATGTATGCAACCTATTCTCATCGATCATCTACAATTCATATAGAATTTGTATTGATTGATGGTAATTTTATATTTATCCACAAATGTTTATTCATAGTTAATTTAGGTAGACTTATATTTGTAACACCAACATGGTACCATACATCAATGTGTATGTTGTTGCATATGTTGCAGAACACATGGTGGTATTATAGGCCCATAATTCAATAAGGAACTTCTTATTCCAAAATAGATTATACAAGTTCACAATTTATTGTATTATATTTGATAGTGTCTAATTTATGACCTCTATATATCCATTTTCTATTGCATGATAGTGATATGAGTGATACGAGTCAATATTGCAATGCTGTTATATTTTTTTCTAGTCTATAGAATAGATGTTTTTTCCATTTTATGTCAATATTGAGTGAGGGACTATGAATGTCATAATGATATTTTACATAATAATGTTGATGATATTCTTCATCCTGAAATCCATGATTCTTATTTCCAGGTACCATTTGTTGAATAAGTCGATGGATGTAAGAACATATGTGAAGTTATTAGATATGGATAAGGGATATGGACCCACAATATCCATTCCCCTAATGGAAAATTTCCATGAATATTTAGATGTATGCAAATATTTTGAGGTTTAGTAGATGTTGATTTCATGGATTTGGAATGAATAAAATTTTCGATAGAGTTCCACATAGTCATATATCACATTTTTATAGTAATAACATAATATCTTGATTTGGTGGGAGTGGATGGTCCCTAACAAATGAATGATACACAAGTCTTCATGGACATCATCCATGATAGAGTGAAACTATCATTTCAATATGTATATAAGGATTATTATTTTAAAACATCTCTAATAGAGGGAATTTTTCCCATTCGGATAATCCTATAGGATAACATTTGTTGCATAGTGCATAATATGTTCCCTCCTTGATCGGTCTATCATAAGAGTTCCATTTCAGAGATAAGTGGTTATGGGATCCATCTATCATGAGGTGGAAATTAGTTCATCATGAATTAAGGAACTATTGAGATGATTTATTTATTCTATATCATTGAATAATATCAATAGAAACATTTTTCAACAAATGATACAGAAGATTACATCCTTCTTATTAGAGATATCCTGGACAATGGTTGCATATCCAATGCTCAGGACTGACAAATCTATGATTGGGGAACATGATGAATTGTGGTATAAAAATGTAATTAATGTAGTACTCCTCTAATATAGTCAATAAAATGAGAAAATATACATTTTCTTCATATTAATTGTTGATTTTCATTATCACTAGTTCTAAATATCCTTTGATATTCATGTAGGATATCTACATCTGTTAGTCCAATTCCAAGCTAGTGGTGGGGTATTTATATCATTCCTCTTTATTTTTGTAGCCTTTTGATTATGAGAATGATTTAGAAAATTTTTTAGTTCCATTAATTGAATACAATCCCTAATCCTAATTGATTAAGCTTCCTATTTTCTAACATGTTTCTAATGGGAGTTATGATGGAACAGTCAATCTATATCTCCCTTGTATGGGGAGTGTCATGGGAATAGAAAAATTCCTCAACTAGAATTTCGGTATCTAATAGTGGTATTTTTGCATTGGGATACACTGCATAGAAATATGAAAAGGATTTCCTTTTCATCTCCTTTTGTAACATGTTCTAGTTTTAATTTTACTACAAAATAACCATATCCTCAGGATTATGATGAGTCTTAATAGGGATGTGAAGGATGTACATGAGAGGAATAATAAGAGTGGCTATATTTACATAATCATTCTATAATTAATTCACCATCTTCTACACTACAAATATGTGTGGAAGGTAGTTCATCACAGAATTTACGTATCAGATCTTAGTACCCATCATTGTTCAGCTAAGGTAAAAGAGGCAGTTCTCACTCTCTACCTTGTTTTTCTATTAGATGAATGACATCCCTTATAATAGAGACAATAGCACTATTGGGTTTAGTACATACAACATGAAAATTTGGATGTATATTTGGTTGTATGTGTTTCATTGGAAGGAAACTACATTCTTCATTATCTATTTGAATGGAAGAGATTTATTATACAATTTTCTATGAACCATTAAATGTTGGTGAGGTCCCCTTTTAGTCCCCACTATTTTTTAGCTTTACAGTGGTGAAATTAATATTATTTCACTAGACCATTCTTGGATAACATAAAAGAAACAATTTCATACCAGATATCCTTGGAACATCCCTAATGTTACCTCGAATGTTCATTTCGATTGATTCATTGTTAAACTATTCTAGTTCATCTTGTTGGAAAACAATTTGACGATCCATGTACTGATCGTAACCATAATCATTATTTGAGATCCTATCCATCAACATAGCATTACAATAACTATCACAATAAATGATTAAATATATGATTCATGACACGTTGATAAGTGGTACCCTTATTATTTAAGTCAATGGTTAAGAGTTGATAGAAAAAGAAACCATGGGGCTCTCTATAGGTAGTGACTTTTTCATATTCATGGGCCATGATAATCTTATTGTACCCTAAATAATCATACATGAATTAATGATATTTCAAGACCGAACATTTATGGATCATGAGATATGTAATCATAAAGGGGAAGTCATCCTTTGGAAAATTTCTATCAATGTCTCTGAAATTGATTCATACACTAATCACCAATTTCAATTTCATGAAATGCACAATATTTGTAATCCATATAGGTTATTGTACATCACAAAAAAACGGATTCAATTAATTTGTGCAATTTCTCCTCAATATTTGTTTAATTATAGGGGTAAATCATCATGATAAAAATATTTACGTCTAGATGGTCATTGAGAAAGAAAAAAATATTCATAAAAACGTTTAGATTTAGCTAGAGTGTCTTAGTATAGTTCATAGAAAACCGATTTAATTTTTATAAATTCAATGTAAATATTTTTCTCTTTGAGGGAAACTAAGGAACTAATCAATGTAGTTTGTGGGGTTCCCTTGTAGATTTAGCTTCCTGAGATCATCTATGGTGGTATAGAATCATTCCTCAAACACATGAGGGGTGTTCCCGAGGTCAACCTATTCATCATCCACCCCCATGTTTATGGAGGCATTCTCATATAAAGATGGAAATATAGGGGCACCTTTGTCACCATCTAGGTGAGAGAGGCGATAAGAGGAGAAAATATTATCCCATATTTATAGATTCAATTTAGTGAGTTAGTGGAGCTGATTTTATTTTAAATATTAATTGAGAAAATGAGTGGATTACAACTCTTGGACCAAGTATATTACCTCAACTTGATTTTTGGGGGAGAAATTTTCAATGTCAATCATAATCCATGTATGTTTATGGGTGTTCCCCAAGATGTTGGGTACTGCAACATATATATCATCATCCACTATTGGTTTTTCACGAACACATTTTTTCAATATCACATCATTATATATGGTGTCACATGTTTTGTATGGGTAGTGTCACTACATAGTAAGCCAACCTTTCCTTTGATGGGGGTATTTCAGTCATTGATTGATTATTGAATATACCACCATTTGACAACAGATCCATGGAATTTTGAGGAGGAATATATATTTATTTTCAAAATAGATAACCATAAAAACATCATCAGAGGTGATATCCCCAAACATAGCTATGAGTTTCATCTTCCCAAGAGGTATCTGTTCATATGTATTCTACCATTTAATTGTTATCTCTATGGGAAAATCCCCATATATATATATATATAACAATCAATAGATTGTTTTAATCTAGATGATTTTGATCTTAGATACATTTTAAAATAGATCACATAAGTTATAAATATAATATACTCTACCCAAAACATACAATGGAATTATTCTTCCCTAGATGAATTATTTCTAATCCCAATCAATGAACAAGATGGTTACATTGAATTCTATTGATGTGGTCTCCATTTGATAAACCTTGGCTTTAGTAATTTATTTCATGAATTGTTTTGAGATTTGAAGGGATTTAACAATTTTTTATTTGAGTTCATTTCAAATATGATGCTCATCATAGATTGGTATCATGTTCATGACAACTTTAGTATCATATAGATTTTTTTACATCTGTGACATAGTTTTGGGCATCTTGAGTTATGGTTGATCATTGAAATGTGGTTCATGATAAAAGGAATTTGAGTTGAATGGGTATATTTATTATAATGATTTTGATAAATCAAAAATATTAAATAAATTTATGTTGAATTTTGTTGTTTAAAATTCCACCTAAGTGTTACATTATGATAAATTTCCACATTTTATAATTTTGGTTGTATTTTTAGCATAATCGTAAAAATGGATAATGAAATATTTTTAATAGTTTTAATTTTTCCTTTATTTTGACCATAACATTTTATATATTAATCAAAACTGTGAAATTAATTTTTTAATATTCTACACATCCGGGAGTTTATTTTATCATTATTGAAAAAAATACAAAATCAACTGTATTGACACTCAAAAGAATCTCACATGTTGGACAATAAAATCATTATAAAACTCTATATATTTTTTGTGTGGATTCTTTAACTCATTCATGATGTGCCCAATTGATGTTAAATTTGGTTTTTGGTCTTGCATGACGATTTGGAATGGATTTGTTGAAATCTAAAATGTTTAAAGTGGCCATTTTAATTATCACTAAAGCATTATAATCCGGAGGTTTGTGATTTGGAGTGTCTAAATAGACATAATTAATTGTTCGCATAAAATAGGCCTTACTATGGGAATATTTACATAAATAAGCTTAAAATTTAAGGTGATATGGACTAGATATTTATTAACAACATTAATGTAGGGTGAAATTGGTGATGATGTCATATCATGGGGATAAAACACGTTAGCCTCCAGGGGAAATATTCTTCCTATAAAAGGAGGGGAGATTCTCTCTCTCCAAGCATCTCATTCTATCACATTCCTTCTAGGGCACCAAGAAGGAGAAAATTTCAGCTTTCTCTATTTTATTTCGTTTCATTTTCATAGATTTGTAATGTCTTCTTCATCCCCATTCATCCCGATTACCCTTACCATCGTGGGGTAATAATTTTGAGTGATTAAAGATGTGTTGGTTTTCTATTTTTAATTCCTAGGTTTGTTAACATAATTGAATGAAAATTCATTATTCATAAAAGATTATTTGAATTTCATATATATAAATTTATTATGAAGTACAATCATTCAAAAATTTTAATTCTGTTATTACAATTTTCCTTGGTAAATAGTCATTATCACCCTCCACCGGTTTCTAGTTTATATACAATGGGATAATCCAAGGATTAGAGTTGAAGTACTCAGCAATTGTCAGTATATGTTAAAGGTGTAGTGGACGTTCTTTATTATTTGGGAAAAAGAATACCCGATTGGGTATTTCCCAATATAATTGAGGATATTTAATACAACTCTTTTTCTCATGGAATTAGAGTTGACCAAACTGAGATATCTATAATTTTTTTATCACCTCCATAACTTCTCCAAGGATGTGAGAGGAAAAAATTATAGAAACTCACTTTAATCAACTCTGAGGAAGAGTTTTCAATTAAATTGAACATGTTTAGCATTATAATTGGGAAACTGCTCCCAACCTAATCAATCATTTAATATAATATTTTTCAATAATTTGGATTTCAAATTTCCATTAAATTATTTTCTTATTGATTTATTCTAAAAACAAACCATTTTTTCCCTAGTTTATTGGTGACAAAATGGTTTCTATTCAATCCTCTCCTAGTGACTTCCTAGGGTTTATCACTATACTAAACTAGGGTATTTTTTTAAAAAATCTCCAGTCACACCCCACGATAGGTGTGCATCCAACAGGGTTCCACTTCTAGGGATTCATTTACACATCTTAATTATAAATATTTGACTATATGAACAGATAAAAAACAAAAAAAAAACTTTCTATATTGTTTTAAATGATTATTTCCTCAATTACGGGAATAATTAACCATAGATGAAAGAACCAATTATTGAATCACCCATTTCCATGGATAATATGGTTTCTTCTATTATTAGACAGGTGAGGGAATTTTTTAAAACAAATAATATGGGGAAAGAATTAAATGAATTTATATATGGCCTTTGTTAGGACATCAACAATGAAATTTCTTAGGAAATGGCCTAGAAGACAACTAAGTTTTACCAATACGTTCCAGAATAACATGAAGTTCCAAAATTCTATGATTCCCCACACCCCCTCATACATCCCTACTTTTTCTATGGAGATCCATGAAATGGAAGAAACTGACTACCTATCTCTATTTCCTACTACTCAACTCCATGTGGTTATTTACAATGATGAAGAGATTAAATATGAACAAATTCATGGATATAATCTTTTCATGAACTCATTATCTTTTTATTTTGTGTAAACAAAATTGAGTGTTACCTCCCCTTGTTTTAATTTTTCAGATTCATCCAACTTATGTTTTTCCTTGGAGGAATATTATAGAAACATATTGATCATTTAATGGATGGAGCTCAAGAGAAGAAAAAATTGGATTTTCAAAAGGAATTAGAGACACAAGAATCATACTTTTAAAGGTAATAATTTTCATACCATGAGAATGAACTGGTGAATGAATATAAAAATGTGAAAATGGAAACCAAGAAAGAGTATGACTCATTCATTATCCTACATCCACCATGCAATTTTTATCTCAAGACCATGGAGGTGGATTTGAAATAGTATATAGATTCACTATTCAATGAAAAGGAAGTATTAAATGCTGTAAAGAATAATTTTTATTAGTTCATAAACAAGAATCCTCTCCCATGATCAGACTGAGAATAACCGATTAGAACTGCCTAGTTGGAGGTAGTCAAAACCCTTGTCCCAAATTGGGGATTAAACCAAAATCTATACTACTATTCTCATCCAATTTATATTTTTTTTGTTTTAATGAATATCTTATGTTTTCTTTTTTTCATTTTATTATAGGTTTTCTAGATTTCAACACATACAAGTTTATGTTAATGTTGCACTATCAATATTTTAGGTTGTACATCCTTTTTATACATACATGATTGTTGTGAATCAATAAAAAATATAATTACATTTTAAATCCAGTTGAATGCATTGAATAAACTACATCATTTATGTGTGGGGAAGGGTAACAGTTAGAGTATAATATTTTATTTCTTATTTTTTTTATTTAATTCCAAAATATATACTGGTAATGTGTATTTTGAATTTTTGTGTGTTTGTTCTTTATTTTTTGAGTGTTTGTGAATCTTTAGAGAGAAAAAGATTATCATTTACATTTTTGAAAGCCATGCCAATGACTGAACCAACATATTTCATGAAACTGAGTATAAATTAATGCGGAAATTAATTTGTTTCATGTTCAAATCATTTCGAATTTCATGAAAAGTAATCTTATTTATAAATCCCATGCCACATATCACTATCCTTATTTTTTAAAACACATTCTGTTTAAGCATATTTTCCATTATTTTCATATTCTTTATATTCAACTAATTTATTGAGAGAACCAGACTATGATTTATTTAACTAGAATATGTCTTATTCATATCAAAACAAGAGGATATGAGGTACTTGTGTTTTAAATAATGGAGGAATTTATTTGGTTTTAAGAACCCTTTTCAAAATAAATCATATTTATTATATCTTAAATTATAAAATAATATTTATATTCTTTAGAATCCATGAATAGAATATTAGGCTAGCCACATTGGAATCCATTTTCCCTATATATCAAGCTCTTGAAGGGAAATTGCATGACATTGTGAAACATAAGTGTGAGGAACGATGTATTAGGGTGTACTACCTCATTTGGTGATACATTGGGTGGACAATAAAATTTTGAAAAGATGATGTTTCTACTAAATATTTTATTTTGTTAAAGTATGTTATTTTTGGAGAATTCATTATAAAAGATGTTGTGACTTTCTTGTGTTTCTAAAGTAGAAAGAATGCTCTGCCAATCTAGAGCTTTCAAGAAAAAATGAATGTTTATATCGAAATTTTTGCGGGTGAAATGAAAAAATAGTGTCCACATTCATTGAGATTTCATGATTATGGAAAAAATTTTCATCAAAGGGGATGGGAGAAAGACCATAATTGAGTTAAAATTATATTATTTCAATTTTTCATTAGAATTTATTAGCCCTCCTTTTTCATTCATAGAATGTTTAACATATATATATCATAACAACCAGAATCCATAGAACAACCTTGAAAATATTTCATTAGAATCAAGTGTCCTAGACCAATATTGAGGGGATCTATAGGAATTTCCCAATCCTATGGTTACTCTTGCATGAGTTTGGATGAGAAAATTCTTGATGAAAATTTTCATTTGTGAGGTAAGAGAAAAATAATGTTTTGTGGGTGTTTTATGTGTTTTGGATAAAAAATGAAGTGGAAATATATTAAATAATATAAATGTATAACATTAAATAATTTTCTTGATGACTCAGGGCATATTCTTTTTTCGTAGTGTGGATTTGGAAGATATCACGTGCTTGTGTTATGTATTTGATTTGATTTAATTTTGATATTTACTTTTCTAGATGTTGAAGTTCTCTGTTTTGGGTAATTGATAGATCAAATATTTTCAATAAATTTAAGTTCAATTTCATTTTTTTAAATCCCACAAAAGTGTTACCTTATGATAAATTTCCACATTTTATGATATTGGTAGTATTTTGAGCTTAATCATAATTATGGATCATGTCATATTTTTAATAGTTTTAAATTATTTCTGTTTATTGTGCATAATATATTCTATATTAATTACAATTCTGAAATTATTTCATTATTTCATGATACGTATATAGGGATTCATTTAATCTTTCTTGACCAAATTCATAATCAACCATATAGGGTCCTGTTAGGTCCACTAGGCTGAATACCCTGAGAGGGGGGGTGAATTAGGGTATGACTAATTAAAAATTAAAGCCCGTTCTGATCTTGTTTTTCTGTTAAGCAAAACACTCTTCTCTCTCTTTCCTGCTGCACAATATAAACAGAAAGTAAAGCAAGCACAGGA
Organism: Viscum album; assembly: GCA_963277665.1. Classification (NCBI taxonomy): domain Eukaryota; kingdom Viridiplantae; phylum Streptophyta; class Magnoliopsida; order Santalales; family Viscaceae; genus Viscum; species Viscum album. The sequence continues at coordinate 1,228,187,132 of OY728159.1, forward strand.
CACAGCAATTTTACTTGGTTCATCGCTAAGGGCTACGTCCAAGGAGCATACGCCGACAGGTTCCCGGTCGTACCAAGTCCACTAAACTTCACTAGCTGTGTATTACAATGTTTGGCCTAGATCACTTCTATGCCCAGGCTCACTGCCTATACAATGTTTAGGGTCAGCTCACTTCTTTCCCAAGGGTCACTCCCTGTCTCTCTCTCTCTGGCTCACTGTCGGTGGAGAGGATCACCTTAGTCCTCTTCCTAAGCTCACTTCTCTTGGAAGGAATCCACTCACAGTTTATAGACATGTAGGTCTCCTCATTTTCATGAATGAATGCATCTTCCTCTATGTGTAGATGCTCTGTTGAAGTACAACTTTCGCCCGAAGATAAATATCTCTTTGCACCGAAGGTATCGGGCAAACTTCCATCTTCCACGTAGTCCGAAAAACACTGCTGGAACAAACCTTACGTGGCGCGCAAGGCAATCTCGGCGCGCAAGTATCGGCGCGCAAGTCGCAACGGGCGCGCAAGTCCTCCTCAGACACTTGCGCGAATCAAGATTCCTCAACTCCAAACTTGCACGACTCTCTTCCTTTTACGCCCAAATCAGTATTGGCGTGCAAATTCTAACCGGCGTGCAACTTCTAACATCGGCGCACAACTTCAACTTCTGGCGCGCAACTTCACTTGCGCGACCACACACACCACCTGCGCGACCACCACACCTGCGCGATGGGAGCTTTGATTTCTTAAAGAGTTGAACTCCGGTGTAGAATGAGGAAAGGTGGTCCAGTATTTATAGGCAAACTGACCACCCTGCGCGATGGCGCACAAGTCACCTGCGCGACCCAGTCTCAGCACGCAAGTCTTCTGTCCTTTTGGACACTTGCGCGACCAACTCCCAAACATGTGCGAACCTACTTCCTTTTCCATATTTTGATCTTCTGATCTTGAAAAACATATGGCGCACAGGTTTCCTATCCTCCAAGTCCTCGGCGCGCAAGTCCTTTTGCCAAAAACACTTTTCTTCATTTGCCGATTTTCAGGCCCTAAAATTTGGCAAACACTGGAAAACAGCGCCACCTTGTATCTGTTCTTTTTTACCACCTCCAGATCATCCATTCCTTTTATCAACGTTCTTGAACTCGACATTCCACCATTAAATCTTCTTTGACAACAAATTTGTATGTCATTGTTTTTCTTTGTCAACAATCACTACTCAGATGTCCACTTTGTTAACAAACACAATCACCTCAAAAATGCTTTAATGATACCTTGAGGGATTTTTTCCCAAAAATCTCCCCCCTTGGGTTTGTTGACAAATCTTCCAAAACAAAGATATGTCGTTGATTCTTCAGCCTCCATTCGCCTCATTGCGATTCTGATAGTGATCAAGGATTTACTCAACACATACTCTAAGCCCACATGAGCAATGCTCAGCGTGAGAAACAAGAGTAAATGAAAAGTTCATCAATGAATCACTTTATCTCTGACATCCACTGTTGACACCAAACTGATACCAATTTGTACTAAACTGATACCAATTGTTGATGGACTTGTTGGAAGACCAATGTTTGGTTTGGAAATATTCGTACCACTTTCCAACACCTCTCTTCTACTTTTATCACGATCCTCAACTGTTGTGATATCTATTCTTTGATCGATCACTTCTAGCATCGTCAGATTTAATACGCTCCCCCTTTCTGCTCACAGCTTCAACACCTCTTTAGCCATACTTCCTGTGTTGTCCAAGCTAAGCTCTAGCTAAGCACGTTAAACTGACTTCAACTCCCCCTATCTGGCTGCTCCACCTGTCAGCTTCTCCCCATATCATTCAAGATTTATCAAATCTCGACATTGTATCCCCTATGAACAATCACTATTTTCTCCCCCTTTGTCAATGAACCCAAAGGTAGTCCTTGGTAGTCTATAACAGAGTAGAGAACAAGTCAGCACATTAGGGAAAAACACATCATACCTCGGGGAGAGGGGTAGGGGGAAGGGTCCCACAGCCACACTATGTCAAGTGCGGGGAATCGACTGAACTCCCAGAGCCAGTCGATGCCTCTCAAAAGCTTCTTTGGGTAAGGCCTTTGTCAGAATGTCTGCAACCTGTAGCTCTATAGGCACGTACTCCAACTTCACGATTCGCTGCTCAACCTTCTATTTGATAAAATGATACTTAATCTCAATGTGATTTGTCCTTGAATGATGGATGGGATTTTTTCTAAGATTTATAGCACTTGATTTGTCACACTGGATTCCGATCGAAGACTTCACTCCAACTCCCATATCTTCAAGCTGCTGCTTCATCCACAATAATTGTGTGCAGGCTTGAGTGGCCGCAATATACTCAGCTTCTGCAGTGCTCAATTAAATGAAATCTTGCTTCTTGCTTAGTCAAGAAATACACAATCCACCAAGATAGAATGCACCGCCTGATGTTGATTTTCTATCATCCGCTGAACCGGCCCAGTCTGCATCAGTGTACCCCAATAACTCTGTCTGAGATTTTTCATTGTATTTCAAGCCGAAGTCCACCGTGCCCTTAATATATCGAAGTATTCTTTTCACTGCGAGCATGTGACTTTCCTTGGGATTACTCTGATATCTCGCTGCTTGGCATGTGGCGAAAACAATATCAGGCCTTGTTGCGGTTAAGTACAACAGACTTCCAATGATTTGCCTGTATTCTGTGATATTAACTACCTTGCCATCCTCATCTTTTGATAATTTCATCCGGGTAGCCACCGGAGTCTTCATTTCCTTGGAATCTTCCATTCCAAACCTTCTCAGGACCTCCTTGGCATATTTAGAATGAGAAATTAATGTTCCATTCCTTCCTTGTGTTACCTGTAGACCAAGGAAAAACGTTATCTCTCCAATCATTGACATTTCAAACTCATTTTTCATGAATTCGGAAAACTGTCTGCACTGAGCTTCATCTGATCCACCAAATATTATGTCATCGACATAAACCAACACCATCATCCTTTGATTACTATCATTACTGAAATAGAGATTGTAATCAACTCCTCCACGCTGAAAACCAAGCTTCTTCAAGTACTGATCAAGCCTTGAGTACCATGCCCTTGGTGCTTGTTTCAGCCCATACAATTCCTTCTTCAGCCTGTAAACTTTGTTCTCATCCTCATGAATGAAGAAACCATCTGGCCGCTCAATATACACCTCCTCTTCTAGAACACCATTCAAGAATGCAGATTTGACATCCATCTAGAACACATTGAACTTCCTTTGCACTGCGATGGCTAGAAATAATCTTATTGTCTCCAGCCTTGCAACCGGTGCAAATGTCTCATCAACATCAATTCCCTCGATCTGGGAGTACCCCTTGAACACTAGACGTGCTTTATTCCGAATCAATGTGCCATCTTCATTCATCTTATTGCGATAGACCCATTTGGTCTCAATGACATTCTTGTCTACTGGCCTCGAAACAATCTCCCATGTCTGGTTCTTCTCAATTTGATCAAGCTCTTCATTCATAGCCTGAACCCAGTTTTCATCTTCAGCTGCATTGGAAAAACATTTTGGCTCCGCCTGAGATAAAAATGATGTTTTCTGTAATGATTTCATTCATTGAGTCTGAACTGGAGCTGTCTGATCACCAATGATATTTTGCCTATCAATTTCAGCTGGATTATTTGGCTTCTTTGTAGATACAGACTTGACACTTTCTTGTTCATCATTAGTATCTTCTTCTGAGTCAGCCTCTGTCACTTCTACTCCCCCTGTGTTGCTTACCTCATCATCACTTTCATCTAGAAACTGTTCACTGTGTCGTTGATCAGTCTGTTCATTTTCGACTATAGTGACATCATTGCTCTCAACAATTTTTCCTAGCCTCTTGTTGAAGCATTTATATTCTTTTCTTTTCCTTGAATAGCCAAGGAATATCCCTTCATCTCCTCGTGCCTCAAACTTCCTATGATTTTCTTTGTTGAGAATGAAAAACTTACTTCCAAAGATTAGAAAGTATTTCAATGTTGGATTCTTTCCGTACCACAGTTCATATGGAGTCTTCCCTTGCTTCGGACATAACAGGGACCTGTTTGAAACATAGACCGATGTCAAAACTGCTTCGTTCCAAAATTTCTCTGGTAGGTCCTTATCAATAAGCATTGTTCTGGCCATGTTTTTGATGATCCGATTTCTCCTTTCAACCACTCAATTCTATTGGGGAGTTCTTACTAATGAAACTTGATGCCTTATCCCATGTTTCTCGAGATAGTTTTCAACCTGACTATTTGTAAATTCTGTACCGTTATCAGTACGAAACTTCAGAATTTTCTTCCCAAGCATCTTTTCTGATTCCCTCCTGTACTGCTTTATGCAACTGAACACCTATGTCTTATGGGTAATGATGAATACCCAGGCCATTCTGCTGTAGTCATCAATGAAAAGAACATAGTACCTTTTCCCATCTATAGCTCGTGGTGAGATAGGTCCACATACATCAGCATGTACCAATTCGAGCACTCGAGTTGCTTTTTGTTCATTTGGCCTGTATGTCTTCCTGATGATCTTCCCTTGTTGACAAGCATCACATGTATGAGTGAGATCACGTGATAGTTTGGGAAGGTCTCTAGCAGCATCACACTTTACCAGATCTTCCATAGATGGTTGACATAGATGACCAAGTCGCTTAAGCCACAGCTGATTTTCTTCTTCTCTGGATAAAAGGCATTAATCTTCATCCCCACCTACCAGGTAATGATTCCCCTTTGTTCGTTTTCCCTGAAGAATGACTATTCCATCTTTTCCTTTAATAATACCCATCTTCTTGGTAAATAGGATAGAGTGCCCAGAGTCACATAGTTGACTGATGCTAAGAAAATTATGACTGAGACCCTCTACCACCAAGACATCAGTATGTCTCATTTCTTTGCCCCCAAACATGGCTTTTCCTGAGCCAACAATCTTCAGGCCTTCATAATTTCCAAACTTGACAACTCCTTCTTTGTCATATTTTATGCCTGTAACCAGATCCTTATTACCCGTCATGTGGGATGTGCAACCACTGTCAAGGATCCAAACACCAGAATGATCTGATGCTTTAAGGGCAATTTCAGCAACTACGGCCTTCTCAGTTTTCTTCTTCCTAGTCCATACTTTTTCTTTCATACTCGTCATGTATTGAGGCTTCTATTCTTTCTCATAGTATGATGGACCAGCTTCATCTTGCAAAACTGTAAATCTGTTCTGAACTTTTAACTCACTTGTCGGTTTACTGATCTGCTGCTTGCGAACATTTTGATTCTGCTTTGACACATTTTTCTGAATGGTCGGAGTGTATTACCTAGCCATGTGTCCAAATCATCCACACCAAAAATAGTGTCCTTCAAAAATTGTTCTGGAAAACCGTTCTCTGTTTGTCTGTCATCTCTGTTCTTGTTCCCTTCGATATCTTTTGGCTATGGAACACACATACTGTGAATGTCCCATCTTTCGACAACAATAACACCTGATATAAGGTGCATTCCTTCGTGTTACTTCAGCACTACGAGTTTCCCCTTTGGATCTCTGAGTATTTTGATTCTGCTTTGTGCTCAAATCCACTTTCAATCTCGGAACAGGTTCTTGCGGTCTAACTTCAACTGCCACAGATTTTTGTTTCTGATTAAGCCATGAATCAGCCATAACATCTGAGTTCAGTTGTTGCTTCTTTCCTGCTGAACTACTAGGCTCTTCTTTCTTCTTTTCAGTCTTCGTAACGACCTGATTTCCCAAGAATGTGTTGGGATTCAAAGGTTTTTCCTGGTCATTAACTTTTCTCCACAGACCGACAACTTCCTTTTCAAGCTCTTCAATACGCTTGACGCGATCTTTCACTTTTCGACTCAAGCAATCGATCTCCCTTTTCTGCTCTTCAATCTTGAGCTTATGTTCATCATCCTTTTCTGTGCACTCTGTCCTGGAAGACTTAAGATTTTCAATTTCTTTCTCAAGCTCAGACTTCTCTTCTTCTTGTTGTTGCATGTAGAGTTTTGCATCACGTACTATCTTGTTGGTTTTCTTTGTTTTTGCTCGCCAAACATCTCTCTCTTCAAGAGCTGCTTCTAATTCAGCTTCCATGTCAACTCTCCCTTCAATTCCTTCTTCTTCTTCATCAGTTTCGGTTTCTTTCTTTTCTAGAGCACTACTGGAAACAGCTACCATCGCATTTTGACCACGATCTTTGCAGTTTTCTATCTCTTCAACTTCTTTACCCTCAGACTCAGCTGAACTGTCAATTTCTTTGGAAAGAATATTCTTCTTCTTAAAGAAATTTATCTTGAACTTCTTCTTCTCTTTCACATAGGCTGAAGATGTTTTCATGGGAATCTCAACTTCATCTTCATCGCTTTATTCTTGAAACATTTTGGGGCATCTTTCAGCAAGATGACCAACCTTTCCGCATCGGAAGCATGCTAGTGGAAGTTTCACATTAAACTTTCCTTTTCCTCTTTGCAGATTTGAAGAAAGGAACGACATCACCTCATCTGAATCTTCTTCCTCCTGAGAATCTTCAATAGTGAGCCTCTTCATGGCTTTAAATGCCACCTATTTGGATTTCCCCTTTTCCACAGCATCGTTGTCATCATTTCTCATTTCATATGCAACAAGAGTGCTGTGTAGGTTATCCAATGTTAGCTCTTTCGGATCTTTATCTTCCAACACAGAAACTTTCGGATTGAACCGAGGTGGAAGCTTTCTCAAGATGCGCTTTACGATTTTAATATCTTCGATAATTTCTCCAAGACCCCGCATGTCTTCTACCACAACATTTACCCTGTCAAAGAATTCATCAACAGACTCATTCGGGTTCATTCTAAGATCTTCATACTTGTTCCACAACACTTGCAGCTTTGCCTCTCTGACTTTTGTATCCCTTCATAAATATTCAAATGCTTTTCCCACATGGCATGTGATGTTTTGCATGACATCACCTTTGTATAAATGGGATTAGAGACGGCTCCCCCTAAGGCGTTGATTGCTTTGGAATTAGCATCCAACTCTTTGTGCTCAGCTTCTGATAATGCACTACTAGTAATATCAGCTGTGATACCATGCATAGCTACTGAAAAAACATCCATTCCTAATGATCAGAAATAGTGTTGCATTCGATTCTTCCATATCTGAAAATTACATCCGTCGAAGATCGGAATCCCTCTATGATTAGTGACCTCTATTGAGAGAAGACCAACTGTCAACCTTTCTCTCTGATACCACTTGTTAGGTACACTAGGCTGAATACCATGAGAGGGGGGGTGAATCACGGTATGACTAATTAAAAATTAAAGCCCGTTCTGATCTTGTTTTGCTGTTAAGCAAAACACTCTTCTCTCTCTTTCCTTCTGCACAATATAAACAGAAAGTAAAGAAAGCACATGACACATCAATTTTATTTGGTTCACTGCTAAGGGCTACGTCCAAGGAGCATACGCCGACAGGTTTCCGGTCATACCATGTCCACTAAACTTCACTAGCTGTGGATTACAATGTTCGGGCTAGATGACTTCTATGCACAGGCTCACTGCCTATACAATGTTTAGGGTCAGCTCACTGCTTTTCCAAGGGTCACTCCCTATCTCTCTCTCTCTGGCTCACTGCCGATGGAGAGGATCACCTTCTTCTTCTTCCTAAGCTCACTTCTCTTGGAAGGAATCCACTCACAGTTTATAGACCTGTAGGTCTCTTCATCTGCATGAATGAATGCATCTTCCTCTATGTGTAGATGCTCTGTTGAAGTACAACTTTCACCCGAAGATGAATATCTCTTTGCATCGAAGGTATCGGGAAAACTCCCAGCTTCCATGCAGTCCGAAAAACACTGCTGGAACAAACCTTACTTGGCACGCAAGGAAATCTCGGCGCGCAAGTATCGGCGCGCAAGTCACAACGGGCGCGCAAGTCCTCCTCAGACACTTGCGCGACTCAAGCTTCCTCAACTCCAAACTTACGTGACTCTCTTCCTTTTACGCCAAAATCATTATTGGCACGCAAATGCTAACATGCGCGCAACTTCTAACACCGGCGCACAACTTCAACTTCTGGTGCGCAACTTCACCTGCGCGACCACGCACACCACCTGCGCGACGACCACACCTGCGCGACGGGAGCTCTGATTTCTCAAAGAGTTGAACTCCGGTGCAGAATGAGGAGGGGTGGTTCAGTATTTATAGGAAAACTGACCACCCTGCGTGACGGCGTGCAAGTCACCTGCGCGACCCAGTCTCGGCACGCAAGTCTTCTGTCCTTTTGGACACTTGCGCGACCAACTCCCAAACTTGCGCGAACCTACTTCCTTTGCCATATTTTGATCTTCTGATCTTGAAAAACATATGGCGCGCAAGTTTCCTATCCTCCAAGTCCTCGGCGCGCAAGTCCTTTTGCCAAAAACACTTTTCTTCATTTGCCGATTTTCAGGCCCTAAAATTTGGCAAACCCTGGAAAACAGTGCCACCTTGTATTTGTTCTTTTGTACCGCCTCCAGATCATCCATTCCTTTTATCAACATTCTTGAACTCGACATTCCACCATGAAATCCTCTTTGACAACAAATTTTTATGTCATTGTTTTTCTTTGTCAACAATCACTACTCAGATGTCTACTTTGTCAACAAACACAATCACCTCAAAAATGCTTCAATGATACCTTGAGGGATTTTTGTGCAACAGGTCCCTAGAACATTTATAGTGTGTCCAATTGATATGAAATTAAGTGGGTAGAAATAAAAGTCTTTTTGGAATAGCTTTCATAAAAAATAAATGCATTAAGTATCCGTTTTAATGGACATTAAAGCTTTCCAATCCATGGGTTTTTTATTTAGAGAGTCTGACTAGACAGAATAAATTATTATAGTAAAATGGGAGAAAACTCAAGGATATTTTATCAAATATGCTAAATTTTTTGGATTTATGGACACAATATTTATGAACAACATTAATGAGGTGTGAAACCAATGAATATGTAATTTATTGGGGATAAAACATTACAACATTCAGGGTAAAAATTATTCCTATAAAAGGAGGGGAGATCAACCCTCTCAAAGAATCTTATCCAATCCCATTCATTGTGGGACACCAAGAAGGATAACTTTTCAGATTTCAATTTTAATTTTATTTCATTTCCCTATATTTGTAATGATTTCCTCTTCCCCATTTATCTCCATTTACATTACAATGGTGGTGTAATCATTATAAGTGATTTTGGAAGGGTTAGTTTTGTATTTTGTAATGCTTGAGTTCATGTAATTAATTTAAATAAATTTTTTTATTCATCAATGTTGTTTTCAATTTCATATGACATATTTTATTATCAAGTGTGATCATTTTGAATTTTAATTCTGTTATTTATTTTTTTCTGTGGTAAATAATCTTTATCTCCCCCACTAATTTTTGGTTTATATATGATAAAATAAAACAAGGATTAGTGGTTAATTACTCGACAGTCGTGTAATGGCCCGAACATCTCCGGTCCATTACTTTGTGAAAATGTGGTGTTGGAGGTGTTCTGAGAGGTCAAGGTGACTTCTCCCCAACACATTTCCAAATGTCCAGTTCTGTGAACAATGTTTCCATTTTTATGAACAGTAACAAATCGGTCTCACCGATCGGTCTGACAGATCGGTCTCACAGATCGGTCTCACAGATCAGTCTCACAGATCAGACTCACTGATCGGTCTCACAGATTGGTCTCACAGATCGGTCTGACAGATCAGTTTCACAGATCGATCTGACAGATCGGTTTCACAGATCGGTCTCACAGATCGGTCTCATAGATCGGTCTGACAGATCAGTCTCACATATCGGTCTCACAGATCAGTTTCACAGATCAGTCAGACAGATCGGTTTCACAGATCGGTTTCACAGATCAGTCTGATGGATCGGTTTCACAAATCGGTTTCACATATCGGTCTGACAGATCAGTTTCACAGATCAGTTTCATAGATCGGTCTGACAGACAAGTTTCACAGATTGGTTTCACAGATCGGTCTGACAGACCGGTTTCACAGATCGGTCTGACATATCAGTTTCACAGATCGGTTTCACAGATCGGTCTGACAAATCGGTCTGACAAATCGGTTTCACAGATCGGTCTCACAGATCGGTCTTACAGATCAGTTTCACAGATCGGTCTGACAGATCGGTTTCACAGATCGGTCTGACAGATCGGTTTCACAGATCGGTTTCATAGATCGGTCTGACAGATCAGTTTTCCAGATCGGTTTCACAGATCAGTCTGACAGATCGGTTTCACAGATCGGTCTGACAGATCGGTTTCATAGATCGGTTTCACAGATCGGTCTGACAGATCGGTTTCACAGATCAGTTTCATAGATTGGTCTCATAGATTGGTCTCACAGATAAGTTTCACAGATCGGTTTCACAGATAGGTCTGACAGATCGGTTTCACAGATCGGTCTAACAGATCGGTTTCACAGATTGCTCTGACAGATCAGTTTCACAGATCGGTCTGACATATCAGTTTCACAGATCAGTTTCATGTACAGTAACAGTGAGTGAACAGTGTTTCCAGATTCCTACAGTTTTCCCCTTTTGACATTTCCTTTGACGTAAAATACATTTAAGCCTTATTTTTTTAAGGTCTATTAAGGCCATTTCAAAGGCCATAAATCTTATATTAATTATTCCCAAGGCTTGGAATGTTTTACACGGTCAAACCGCATGGGCTAATGCGATTCGTTTTTAATTGAGAATTAACCGGATCTTAAACCGTCACCCCATTAAATCTTAAAAAGGGACGAGATATAATTCGCCCTTGTTCTTTCCCTTTGTTCTCAGCTAAGAGATGCTAGAACCTTTCAATCATTCCCGTAGGAGTTTCACAATCAATATTTACTCCTAGGATTGGTTCTTCTCTGTTTTGGAGGCAACCGAACTCGGTCGGTCAATCTTCCCAATAAAGTATTTTTTATCATCGTTCCTTTGGGGATCATCTTATCTTGTTTCTCCCTTCAATATTATACCATGTAATTTCCAAGATTCTAATGGGTTTTTCTTGGGGTTGGTTGGTACTGTCGTACAGTGGCATCCTCCGGTGGATGCAGTTGTCGTGAGAGGAGTATTGTGACCCGTTGTGTGGATAAAGTACATCAAGAACTCTTCGAGGTAGGGGATTCATGGCTTATCTAACTGTATATTTGCAATCGTAGAATTATCATGATTTATCCCTTTATATCACAAGGAAATTGACCTAATTAAATACTTGAGCCAGATTAAAAAAATTGGTTGATCACATGTCATGCTTTGTACCGTGATAACAATTTGCCTCATGTTTTGCTAGATATAGTGATATCTATGTTTTCTTTGATTTGTTGTTTGTTCATGATGGAAATTGATAATGAACGTAAAGCCGGAATTAATTGGAAATTAATTGGCTAAAGATAAAGTCATGTAAATGAATCTGGTCGTTGCCGTTGTTGTAGTTGTTCTAATTTGAGGATAATAAAATTAGGGAAGTAAGCATGGTTATTTTAGTGTGATAGATTACTGATTAGGTATCCTGTAATTGGAACCTACAAATAAAATCTGCTAATTCAATATGAATTAAAGAACAGATTATGTGGGAATTTCAAAAAGGGTTCTAAGTTACCCTCTTGTTTGTTAAAGGGTCAAGAGCCCATGGTTTTGACTGTTGTTTTCATGATGCTTGTGCTGTGATGTGAGCCCGGATGCCTGTTGTGATATATGGAGGCATGGAGGCTAGTGGTTGTGCTAGCAGACGATGCCTAGAGTGGCGAGATGCATCAGTATGCATGTGGGTGTCGGGGAGGACAACAAGGGTGATGGAATGGGATGGATGTGGTTGTTGGATGCTTGTAGTTTTCTTTGAATGTTAATCTTTATTGCTTTTCCCCACTGCTCAAGGCAGCTGGTCTTGCTACCCTTCTTTCAAAGGAGGCGAAGACGCGCGGGGTATGCCACGTGCTTTCTGTGTTTAGCCTCTCGAGGGAGAATGGGTCTATGCTATTTATATAGGCGGCAAAGACTTGATGGGTAGTATATCTACTCACCGTGTTGAGCCTCCTTTGTGTTTAGAAGCATAGGATGCTTCTCTAGAATGCCTGGGAATATGGAGAAGTAATTCTGTAATGAATGTTTCATTAAATGGTGAAAATCCACGGGGATGTAGATACTGGAATTTAAAGATGATGTGAATCTTAAAAGGAGCTGTTGTTTTTGAATGTGATTCCAATTTAGTTTAATGTGGAATTGTTCATTCTTAATTAATGTTTAAAGAATTAATTAATGTACAGTGGAACTGATAAAATGAGAATGGAGTAATCTAATAAAGCTCCTCAAATGTTTGTGTGATTATAGGATACCTAGTCTTAGAAGTAGAAGCCTGGAGCATGAGAGACGTTAGCTGCAGTTGTATCTAAGACTAGGTAATTCCCATAGTGTGGATGTGAGTTACATATATATTCTGTACTTTTTGAGTTTCTATATGCTACTCCACCCTGTCGGTAAGGGAAACTGACACCCCGGGGATTTTGAGCCCTGGGGGGGGGGTGTGTTTTCCCCAACATTCTGATGGGAGGTTGAATGGATGACTACCCCCTTTGACCCCGCTCTCTTATCTTGGTAGATCTTTGTGTTGGTAGGCACACTAGTTAGTTTTACCCATATATGTGTGTAGAGGGCTGTAATGGCTTGTGGTTATTTCACACACATATATTCTGGATATAGTATCCTATGGACTATTATAGGTGTAACGTGTATAGGCTGTGATGGCTTGAGGATCCCTATTCGGTGTATGGGATATAATGGCTTGATGTATAATACCCGATGTATGATACATGTTATGAGGGTTGTGGTGGCTCCCAGAACTTACCCGGTTGCTTTTGGTTGTGAGGATGGTGTGGTGCTTCGCCCAGGTGTCTGCGGGCAAGCCTTTGTGGTGCACGAGGTGCAGATTGTGGAGCTTAGCCCAGGTATCTGCGGGAAAGCCTTGGAAAGAGATTCACATGACATATATCTTTGGGGAAAAGCGGAAAACCAGTGGGGAAGTAGTAGAGGGGTACCTTTGATATTCTTTATTATATGCTATATTCTTGTATGTGTTACTTGGTGAGAGTAGCCATGGTGAGGTTGGGAACTTAGTATACATGTTTAGCTGACGAGTTAGTTTCACTTGTTGTTCACTGGGCTTTAGCATGATTTCTTTACTTTTGCACAAGAGGCTTGGAGAGGATCCTACTGAGTATAATGTTATACTCACCCTATGTATATATAAACTGTTTTTCAGGTCACTTGGAGCTGGTTGGGGATCAAGTTGGTTACTACTAGATTGTGGTTGGAGGAGGAGTTGTTCGGGCTTGTGGTCACTGTCGTTTTACATTCTTTTGGGTACTTTTAGTTTTCCCTTTCAGTTGTAGTACTTTTTCATGACATTTCATATATGTAATTGGATTTCTTTTATATTTCAGTTCTGATTTGGATTTGATTGGAGTCTATTCTATATCTCTCTTCTACATGTGTTCTCTTAGAGGGTAATGCCTCCCATTTGTGTGTGTATTATACCCTAAGTACTAGTCTCCAACTCGGGGCCTACTGGAGGCGAGACTCGGGAGTAATTATCTCTCTTCTCACATTGCCAGCCCAGGAGGGGTACAATTTGTGGGGAGGGGGTCGTGACAAGCCGTCAGTGCGAGTAAAAGTGGTAGTGGATGTTCCTGATTATTTGGGATAAATAAGACTTGATCATTTATTTCCCATGTTAATTAAAGATATTTAATACAACTCCTTTGCACCTCGAATTAGAGTTTACCAAACTGATATCCTGGTAAGTGTTTCTCTCACCATAACATTATCCCCAAGGAAGTGAGAGGAAAAAATTGTTGAAACTCACATTAATCAACTTAGATGAATATGTTTGAATTAAATTGAACAAGGATAGAATAGAAATTGGGAATCCAACCCCGACCTAATCACCCTTTTAATAATATAGTTTTCAATCATTTTGATTGCAAATTTACTTTCAATCATTTTATTACTGATTTATTCTTAGAACACACCATTTTTACCCTACTATTGAAGTGGAAAACTATTTGGGTCTAATCTTATTAGAGAGAATATCTTGGCTTAATCACTAGAATAAACATAAAAAAATTCAAAAAATATATTTTTTCACATGCCATGATAAATGTTTGTCATATTTTGATGGAGAATCTACTACTAGTGAACGATCCGTGCCATCCTTCCCCGTTTCATGGGCTTATCAACTAATTGAAACCTGATAGTCAGTCATGAAAAAAAACAAGATACAGACAACTCCTAGAGGGTTATGGGACACCAAAATATCATTTATAGTATTTTAGGAATTCATTGTTAATGGTCTCTGAATGATATATGTTATATGCAGGGATATGACTAAATGGTTGGGTCCAAACACACCCATTATGGCCCATGTTTCCTTCATTATTTCACATGTAGCCACTTATTCTATGGTTTAGTGTGGACGGACTGATACATGAATGCATGTTCACAATCATATAATGACTCATACAATTCTATCACATTGAAAAAACCGTTGATGAGTTATTCATACGATGTTTATTTTTTCATTTTTTTAGGTGGTTCCAATCATTGAGATATTGTAGGGAAGAAATTGTCAAGAGTATGAGCTTGGATTTGATCTAAATATGACACTTCATCTGTTGTCTCTTCATGTATCATGTCATGGAATCCACTGTTGGGAGTCATATCAAATCTTACATTCTTGGGTGGTAGAGCTATTTTGGGTCTGAATATTCACAATCATGTATCTTGATCAGGTTATTGCCCATGGAAAGAAAGAAATATCTGTAGATTTTTTCATTTTGGAAGGTGTTAGATTCATTCATATATTCTTCAAATCAATTGTGAATATGATTTCATTTTTCTTCTAGATGTGGTTTATTTTTTGTTAGTTTCAACAAAAAAAGGTCCACTAGGTAATTCGGGACCTGTATAGGTTTATGAATGGGTATAACTATAAGTTCTATGGTAATAGTGTTAGTTTCTACCATATATTGATTTTTTATCTATGATGATGGATTCAGTAAAATTTTACCTCAAGTTTTTTTAATTGAAACCTCAATAGAGTTTTTCATTTCATTAGAATTACATAACCATCCGAGATACATAATTTTTATAAGCAGTGTTTGTAACTCATTCATAAGATTTTTTGCAACGCTTTCCATCATTTTTTCATGAAATATAGTGACTTTAATTGAATATTTTAAACATTTAATTCTATATATGAAGATAGAAACTCTCTCATTTTGAATTTTTGTTTAATTATTTTGGTAAAAAAATTATTTTTTTCATCTCTCTGGATGTGAACTGATAAATGAATTAATGAGGAATGTATACCCATCTGACAATAGTACATTCTAGAAGGCTATTATAAGAAAAAAAGTCTAACCCCATCAGATTCTATACAAAAACCCACATATCTATCACCTATTATTGATCTTATGGGAGCACCATTGATCAAAATCTGGATATGAGTTGTGTGAAATTTTTTTCAGGGCTACCTACAACATAAAAGGTAGAGAATGTACAATTTCAAAAACATAGTGGTATGGGGGGGGTGGTCACCCCCCACATAGTATATGGATTCCTCTAAATAATCACATATGTGAATATCGCTTCCATGTAACTCATTCAAGTATACATATACTCAGGCATGTTTGTGCATCTCTAGAGGTACTCCTGTCTAAGCAGCCTCTTGTCTACATGGAGCGGTTGGGGGTCGATGAGGTGTATCCATCTTCATCACATGATATTTCAAAATTAATTATATGAGTAAAAGATGTTTAGAAGGGGGAATGGATGTATTTGTTCTGGAGGGAATTAATGATCATTCTCAACATCCTCCTTTATATTGTCTGGAAACCTAGTTTTAGAGCCGTTATAGCACTGAGATACCACTTTTATAGAAATATTGGATGTTAGAGTATTAATATTTTTCTCTTCATGAAGATGATACCCCATGGGAATATTTAACCTCATTTATTCCTCAATTATCAGTATGATATTTTATATCTCATTCTCATATTCTCATAACAATTCCTTAGTTGATTTAAATTTAAGTATTATGGTTGGTGATTTCGATGTAGCCACAACATTACCATATTCATTGTCATTGTTTCTCTGGAGAGATGGGAACTCGATATTTAAAAGAGACAGATATTGGATTATTATTTGGTTCTAAGTGGTTTAAGACATAGATAGTGAACCCAATCCACGATCATCTCATTGTATGTTCTCTTTGTTGCAGACCTCAACATTTTCATCTTCATCAAAAATATTTGTATTGGTGATTGTGATGAAATTCACATAGAAATATCTGGAAATGGTGTTTTCCCCATTACATTCAATGAAATTTATGGTTTCTCAAAAATTGTCTTATGTTTTTTCCTCAAACCCTTAAATATATTGTGTTGTTTGTTCTTGTGACCCTATTGGTGTCTGATTGACTTCATCAAATAACCAACCTATATCATTCAGTGAGTAATGACCTTGAGGGAGTTTCTGGATGTGTTTCCCAATGGGGTCTAGAATAGAAGTAGTTTTTATTGCAACTAGAGTAACTGATGGGACGTTCACCATCGATATTTACCTCTCAACATGTATATGATTGCTTCTCTCTTTGGAATTGAGGATGATGAAAATTCTCCAATCCCTATATTTTATGGGTTATCTAGGGAGATAGTTGGTACTTATTGGTTATATTATTTTGGATGTGATGTTTCCATCATTCGACTTTATGATTGTTTGGATGATATTTGAGATATTATTACCCTCATCTTAGTGGGATGGGGTTGATTTAGAAATATCCTTGATTTCCCTAGGACCCATTTAGAAGATGATGATCCCAGTGATGGAGATTGATAAATAAATTCCATCATTTTAGTGGGACGGGGTTTTTATAGTTTTTGATAATATATCCTATATCCAAGTAGGAATTGATGATGTGAGTGGTGGAGGTGGTAGTGGAAATTACATCATCCAAGTGAGGTGGGTAATCCCCTGGATGGCCTCTATGGTTGCTCGTATTTTGGCCAGTTTGGTGTGGCATAGTGGTTCTTGCATTGAAGTCGGGGGTAATTGTAGCCCATGGGGAGAGTCAGTTTCTATAAAATCATGTTTGGATGATTTCAACCATGACATCAATGTCTAAGATTCATTCATGTTGCATCTGGAGGAACTTCTCAGAGACTAGTTAGATATCCTCTATCTTAGATCATGATGTTTTGGAATTGTTGATACAGGGGAATTATATTATAGTGACCAAATGGCCCAAAAATTACTCAGTCCGCTGATTATTCATGATACTATGATATTACTAGATGTTTTATCTACGAGGTTTTTCTCATTATTTGTTGATGCATTGTGTAAAACTCCATAGATCCCAATATTTAAATAAATATTCCTATTTTAGATTCAGAGATCAGGTGAAGATGTGTTGTGATAAAATAGAGAAAATTGTGTTGGCAATTTATGTTATAACCTTCTAGTTTTGGATCCCAATACATGGATATTGTAGCTTGATCCAGCTAACAATATATTTTAATGATTAACTAAAGGTAACAATCTTATTCTTTATATGGAATTTTTATATTCTTCAATATTAAATGAATATCACATATATACTGTTGTAGATGAGGCATTTAATCCTTTACTAGCTCACCAAGGTTCCCATACTCTTAAGTGGAAAGAGGCCAAAACATGTTGGGGAGGTTTTTTTTTTCTAAAACTCTCCATATATCAATGTACACTTTATCATAATTAGAATTACAAACCAATATCTTATTAATATACATAAAATTCTTCTTTTTTCCATATAATGATAAATGGGGAGTTCCCCTTGATGTTGATGATGAACCATATATAGTATAACTCGATGGTTTGAGGACCACTATATAATAAGGAGTTAGATTTTTTACAACTCCCTATATGGAGATGTATTTGGAAAGGGTGGACTTCCTTGTCCATTAGAAATATCACCATGGAGAATATGAAATAAAGTGTTATGATAAGAGTCCTTGCGAACTATCTCCAGATAACCATGAGGAGGAATACAATGGTAATGGTTGTATTATACTTCAGTTGAAGAGTTTTTAAACCCTAGTGAGGTTGATGGATACTCTCTAAAATATTCAAGGACACATGTAATGAGGTTATTATGGAAATGATGAATGTTTTGCATCTTGGATAGAATATATTGACATTCATTCTATAATTGTGTAGGGATATGTGATTGATGTAAGATGGTTTTGAGAATTTTTTTCTAATAGTCTAATAATATGTGAGTATGATCCCTATGATTAAAGGATTTTGGAATATTCCAATGATATTGTTCATTATTTATAGTAATATTGGGTGGTCTCAAGGAATGACCCATTCTCACATAGTGATCCTCTGTTAGAATGGAAGTATTATCTTGGTCCTCCTAATCCTTTATGTAATGTATCTATTGTTTTTTGGAATGGATATGTGGATGCCCTAATTCATGTTTCAAAATCACTGGTGACCCCTACCTGAAATATGAATATGAGCCTGGTCCAAATATGATTTCACCACCAGAATATATGGACAATGCTTCAAAATGGGAGAAGAAATATGTACCTCCTTCTATGTTACCTTAGAATTATTTTATGTGATGTCATTCATCCTCCAAATATGGAATATTCACCTGAATTCCATGATGTTATAGAATATTCCTGGAACATTACCATAAAATAAAATGATCCTTTCACAAAGCATGTTCCATTATCACATGGAGAAGCCCTTCCATAAAGGGTATATGATTTCAATCCATGGCCATTAGAATATACCAATGGTCATTTTAAAGGGGAATATATGCCTTTTATAAGGTACTTTCCCCTCACACATGGTTATCCTAGGCCATAATGGTGATATAATTATTATTGTGGGCCTTTTGAATATTTGACCAACCTTTTTTCCGTAGGAATGTTCCCCTATACTGGGGAATGTGTTGTTATCACCATGTGAGACCCATATCAAACATGAATTTGAACCTGGTCTGATGCATCATCATTTTCCAGAGTATGCTGATAATTCTCATTCATGGGATGGATAATGTATTCTTACTCTAAAATAACAACATCTTCATAATGACTATAGTGTTGTGATTCAATTGATATAGGGATTTGAATATGAGACTATCCATGTATCAATCCATTTATTAAATCTTTCGGCTGATTTCTTCAAATATTTCTTTACTATAATGGAATTTTAAAAAATTCTTTGTATATATATAATTCATGATATGAGTTCAAATAAAACCTTATCAGACATATCCCCCTAAGTATGAGTTATCATATTTTTTATCATAATATTAATTAAATATAACAAATTTAAATTATTCATATTTAAATTATTGTTTTTAGAATTTATTTGTATCATATAAAATTCCATATTTCATATAATAAATCATAAACACACATTTTCAATAATCCATAAAAATATGGATAAGTTGTTGCACTATTATTAATGAGTACCAGTTCTAATCAATTTCAATATCATTATTTTTTTAATATATTATGACCAAATATTGGTTTTACACAAAAGGGTAAATTGTAAATCATATAGTAGTAGAGAGTAATTGAAAAATATATATCAGCAAAAATCAAAATTACAATGAAATACATTAACAAATTTAATTATAATTAAACATTATTCAAATAGTGTTAAAAAATAATTTTATAAAATTATTGGTAAGAGTTTTATACATAGGAAAAAAATAAAAATAATCTGGAATGAAGATATGAAATTTTTTGAATCCACCAAGTTTATGTTGAATGAAAATATTGTAACACCCCAAGCTTCCATGGTATGCTCCTCTTTGAATAATAGAGTAGTGTGTGTTGTACGCAACCTCGAGTTCTAACACACCGCGACCAATAAAAGTAGTAGTTATAAATAGTAATACCCACTTGTTGAAATTATATAAATTTTATATTTTAAAATGGACATAATTTTTGGATTCGGAATATCGAAATTATCATATGTTGAATTTCTGGTATTTTTCTGAGAACTTCCATTTTTTATGAATAATAAAAAATACTTAAAAACAACTTTTTTTAATCAAAATAATTTAGAGTGATAAATTATACAATTGAGTGGTTATAAAGTTTAATTGGAATATATTTTTACCATTTAATCCAATGTTGGTCATTATAATTAATTTCACTTTGAAATTGGACATAAAAAATTGCCAATCTTTTGATTGATATTTTTTCTTAAAAACGCGGTATTTGTTGTGACAGCGGAAATTAATTATTAAATTAATTAATTCAACTTATATGTTTTGAATTTTTTAAAATATAAATCATTTTTGAATTAGGAATACTAAATATAGCTTAGGTTATTTTTGGTGTTGTTCCCAAAAACTTGGATTTTTTATGAATAGTGAAACCACTAAGTGGTAGTTAAAAAAATGTTTTTTCATTTAAATGAAATTTTACCAGCTCTGTGATTTGAATTTCCTAAATCTGAAAAACATCATTTTCATTAGGAAGTAAAATATGGTTCAATGAGATTAAAATAATTTTTTTTGAATAGTAACTTTTATGTTATATTAATCGCGATTAAAGGTAATTAGTGAAATTTAAGGTAAAAATGATATTATAAAAATATAAAAATATCTTGACACTTGTCCTACACTTATTGGATGAGTCATGGCTGACCAAGACAATCCATGGGTAAAATTGGGGACCCCATGGAGCCACTTGCGTAAGAAAATGACATTAATAACTTTTATTTAATGTAAAAATAAAATTGCCACAAACATGCATTGTTTTACTAATAAAATTATTACATGGTGTTATATAAGTTAAATTTTAGACTATAAATATTCAATGGAAATATAAATATATTTCCTACATGATGGTAATTTTTTAATAATTTTTAGACATTAAATAAATTAAAATTTTTATGACACCATGATGATGCAGTGATTACCTCATTAATTAACGATTTAAATAAAATGAAAAGATAATGTAAAATATAAGACATAAACTTGTCAAAAACCTATTGTATGAGTAGACTTAGAACCCTTATTACCTTATCCTCGAAATATATAATTGTTGGACCTTTGAAATCCGAAAATTATTTCATAATAATGTAACATTTCATGACTTTCCAAGAGTTCCCCTCCTCTCCTCTTATAAAAGGCCCTCACCTATACCACCTTATTCGCACCATCAAAGCCATTTGGATCAGCCAAAAGCTTCCCAAATAATCTCTAAACTTCCTTCTCTTACTCCTAGAAGACTCAATTTGGGCAGAAGTCTTCCCAAGGAAGCCTTTGGATCAAATCAAAAAGAGTTACTCGATTTTAAGGTAATGTCTTCTCTTATGTACTTTTGTTTTATTTTGCTTCTCCAACCCCTTAAACTCTTTTTATTACATTATTTTGTAACAAAAACAGTATCTTAAATATACTAGTATTTTGTTACGAGAACGGTTTGATTTACACTTACACACACCTTCGTCTAATGGTTAAATAACATACTGTTTCTGTCGTTGGTGAATTACTGCCTCACGAAACGATGATTGTTCAACCTTATTTTAACACCTCTCATGGTGGCCATTAAGATGTCACTATATTTATGTATTATATATATTATGTTTCTGTTTTCCTTATGATTTTTTATTTTTCATTTATGGAATACCTTATTGATTTCCATTATGGGTAAACGCGATAATTTCATTTCAGGAAGTGCGGACTATCGCCCCCTCAAAGTGATTTGAATCGTCAATGCCATATGTAGGACGTATAAAGGATTGATTAAATGATATTATATATGATATTATACTGGAATTATAATATTCCTTTATATCATTATGATTCCATTCCATTAAATATGAAAAAGAAATGAAAGTAGTGTTCATGCGTACGTATGGCTTACCATCTCCATGAACAGTGCATTTCATTTCTTACCTCTAAATGTTACGTAATAATATGAATGAATGTATATACTGGATATGTATGATATATATGATATCTACATCATGAATATAATTCTGGATATAATGGATATTTTAACACATGAACAACTTGTAATTATAAGAAGTTTATTTTTGACTCAAGTACCAAAGATCGACAAAACAACCGTTATTAACATAAATAATTACCAAATGTTCATAACATGGTAATAAATGATATAAAAGGAATAATGAACTTGAAAAAGGTTCATAAGCAAGTAGAGATTAACTCTAGTTTATTATTCAGGAGATTAAAGAATGATCAAGTCAATTCGGACACGAGGTAAGGGAACTTCTTAACCCAATTTCTGTTCTTTGGGTTAATCTCCTACATTCAAATTATGCCATGATATTATTATGTCCTATATTGTATTTTTATTATCTTTATGTTTACATATAGTGAATACACATAATAGATATATTTTATTTAAAAAATAAACTTGGTAAGGGACTTCGTCTCAATCTCCATTCATTGAGGCATATTTTGTTTTATACACAAATTTCTTTTATACGGTTTATAAACCCCTTTGAATTTTATGTTTATTCAAAAGGAATCTTTTTATACGAAGCGTTTTACTAAATGACAAAAAGGAATGTTTTTTTCATACGTATGTGGCAACAACGATTTCTCCTCCACCGTGACCATTATTTGAGTTTCGGCTTCCTCTACAAGCCATAATTTTTTTTAAATGAAAAATAAATACCAAGTTTTACTTTTCTATTATTTTGGTATTGAAAATGGTTTTATTATATCAATGTGTTGTATTGATATCTTGTGATTGAAATTTGTAAATGTTATGTTTCCTTTATGCATGTTTTATGTGATACGATTATGTAATGGTTTATGATATTTTTAATCCTTTTCATATAAGGAATGCATTGGACTTAATAAGTGACGGGTGGAGCTCGCTATAGCTCCTCGATGCATTGGCAGGCCTCATGAGACAAACTAGTGTCTTGGCACGGGGCCTTGACAAAATCTTATTTGTAGTCTTGGCACGAGGCCTTGGCTACGTGGTTATGATAGTCTGGCATTATGCATTCCATTATTATGAAAGTGGTTATTGATATTGCATGTGATTATTCGACTAGTAGAATATCCATGTGAATAAGTAAATGGAATTATTTCATTTTATTTTTTCCATATTATACTGAAGATCATGTTTAAAATGCTTTTGTTTTAGTTATACATTGTCGTAAATGTTTATGTTTATTTATGAAAGCTTCCGCTATATTGTTATCCTTATTGAGCATATGTGCTCACCCCTTTCAATGTTTTAATTTTTCCAGGATGTGATAAAGTGTATTATGAATTACCTACAGGAATAGTATGAGGGGATATGAAGACATGATGTTTTTTTAGTTTTGTTTTACTTTATGATGTAATGTAAGACTTATGAATGTATCTTGTGTTTCCAATGATACTAAACTAATCTGTCTTTCGAGACTTGATCTTTTGTGATCAAGCCAATGTTACTCAATAATGCACCGACTCTAGGTAACTGGGGTCGGGGTGTTACAGTTGGTATCAGAGGCAGTTTAGTACTAACTTTGGAAGATATATTTAGAAAAACTCTAATTAGAGCACATAGCCATAAGATAGACTTTGAGGATTAGTATAGAAGATCTTCCTGGATTTTTGTTTTTGTAGAGATTTTGTGAGATTTCGGAGCAATACATCCCTCTCTGGATACGAGAAGGTAGAGGTAGCTCTGGCACAGATGTACCTAGGGGTAAAACCCGAAAACACCTCTTTGATCTAGACTCGAATGGGAACTAGTGCACGACAACGGGCCTTGCTGCACTCTTGGTTACGACACTCCCGGGGGATATGCTTAGGATGATTCTCATTTTCTTTAAAAACCATTATTAAGGGTTTATGAGTATATACTTCCTCAAATAAAACATTTTTATGAATATATTTTAATTTATGTTAAGTGTTTTACAAGTACGGAATTATGTATTTTGATTCATAAACTAATCTAGTTTATTTCATTGTTTAGGAATGGCGCCAAGTGGGAGGAATGGAAACTGTATCAATGCACGACTCCATGTAGATATTTCCCTCATGCTCAAGATAATTATAATGGAGTTGGTGATACAACTAGTGCTAATCAGCTTATCACCATACTGGGACAACTCACTCAGGTTATGAATAATAACCTTACTCGTATGGAGAAGCCTGATCTATAATGTGGAGGATCAATGTTAGACCGCATCATGAGGACAAAACCACCAACATTAAATGGGAGTACAAATCCTTTAGTAGCTAAGCAATGGATAAGTTCCCTAAAGAAAATCTTTCAGGCTTTGGGGAGTAGTGAAAGGGGAAAAGTTGTCATGGTAGTTTATCGCCTCACTAAAGATGCTGATCAATGGTGGTCATTAATACAAAACACGAAGGAAGAGGATGAAGTATCAAATATGGAATGCAGGGTGTTCAATGATCTTTTCTAGGAAAAATACATTCCTCATGACCATCGAGCAAATATGGAACATCAATTTCTGAGTCTAAGAAAAAAGGAGGATGAGAATGTTGCAAAGTATGAGGCCAACATTACCAGGTTAGCGAGGTATGCTACAGATTATATACGTAAACCAAGAAGTAAGATTTATCATTTCTTTGATGAGTTAAAACCATTTCTCCGTCGAGAATTAGTCTCACAAACCTTCTCGCTGTACAAAGATACTGTATCATGTGCTATCAAGACAGAAAAGGAATTATCTAAATATTATGATAATTAAGTAAAGTAAGAAAAGAAGAGAACGGTGGAACAAGAGATTGATAAATGGAAAAAGGGAAAGAAGGATATTACATTATGTGATAATTATGGGAAGAATCACTCCGGTACATGCCAAATAGGAATGGGAGTTTGTTATAAATGTGGAGAAAAAGGTTACAGGGCTCGTGATTGCAAGGGATAGAAAGAGGCTATCAATGTTGAATGCTACAATTGTAGGGAAATGGGGAATTATGAAAATGAATTTCCTAAGCATCAGGGAAACTTACCTCAGAAAAGGACAAGGGATAAAGGAAAATCTTATGTTGTTACTACAGTTGAAGTGGAATAATTAATGTATTGGTGCTTTTGGACTCAAAGATTATATTCTGGTTTTAAGAATAATGTGATATATATAAGGATTGTACTACAGTACTTTTTGTTTTCATTACGGTTTTAATATGATGAAGGTAATCATATTTTTGTATGTGACCATAAGAGAATCTTTACTTTGTTTGATAATCTGATGATACAATTGATTTTAGAATTTAGAGACCTTTTAGAGAATGTCTGGACAGAGGTATTTTGGATAACTACAAAGTTTGTAATGGATTAAGTTGAACTTTGGATATTATTGTTTAAGGTTAAAACATTTATGAGGATTATTTTTGGAATATTATAATACTTTAGTTTTTGGAAAAGGACAACCTGCAGGTCCGGGGATAAACCGTCGCGTCGGACAAAGATTCAGCAATCGAACCCACAACCATAGTGAGACTTTCTTTTATTACCTACCACTAGCCTATAGGATGTCCCTGGTAATTAAAAAATAGTTTTCCTAATCTAAATGGTATGTGTTAATATTTGGAACCTTATACAATTATGATAAATAGAATATTTTTGAGTTCTATTACATTTTGGAGTGAAAGATGGATTTGTGGTAAAAATTTATTAATGAATGAAAGTCTACATGACAAGTAAGTATATTTACATAAGTTCTTAGGAAATATCATAAATAAATTCCTCAACTTTATGAAAGGTAACTTAAAACAAAAATGTTGTCGATTAACTTTTCCAAGTGGGGATTCAATGACCGTTTAACCAATCACAAGTTTGTGATTTTCTTGTGGTTAACTTTCTCCTAATCCTGTTTTCTACAACTCTCCATCAGAACATGATGGTTTTTTTCTTCCATATCCATATTTTCATATATTCCTAGAATGGGCTATCTCGGGTGACCTTTGTACTTCTCTTTCATTCTTTTAAACTTATATTTTTATTAAACCTATTTCCGATGTGGGTTTTTCCAAAAAGGTATTTTATATTTTAAACCTTTTATTTCAAAGAAAAATTTTAAATTGTAAGGATGAAATTTATTGAAGGAGGGGAGAATGTAACACTCCAAACTTCCATGGTACACTCCTCTTTGAATAATAGAGCAGCGTGTGTTTACGTGGCGTCGAGTTCTAACTCACCGCGACCAATAACCGTAGTAGTTATGAATAGTAATACCCAGTTATTGAAATTATATAAATTGTATATTTCAAAATGGACTTCATTTTTCGATTCATAATATCAAAATTAGCCTATGTTGAATTTTTGGTATTTTTCTCAGTACTTCCAATTTTTGATGAATAGTGAAAAATACATAAAAACAACTTTTTTTAATCAAATTAATTTATAGTGATAAATTATACAATTTGGTGGTTCTAAAGTGTAATTAGAATATATATTTTACCATTTTATCCAATGGTGGTCATTATAATTAATTTGACTTTGAAATTGGACATAAACAATTTTCAATCTTTTGATTGATATTCTTTCTTAAAAACACGATATTTGTTGTGAATGCAGGAATTAATTATTAAATTAATTAATTAAACTTTTATGTTTTGAATTTTTTAAAATATACATCATTTTAGAATTAGGAATATCAAATATATCTTAGGGTTAATTTTTGGTGTTGTTCTAAAAAACATTGATTTTTGATGAATAGTGAAACCACTAAGTGGTAGTTAAAAAAACTGATTTTTTCGTTTAAATAAAATTTTACCACCTCTGTGATTTGAATTTCGAAAATCTGACATAAATCATTGTCATTAGGAAGCAAAATTTGGTTCAATGGGATTAAAATAATATTTGGTTAATAGTATCTTTTATGTTCTATTAATCGCGATTAAAGGAAATTAGTGAAATTTAAGGAAAAATGATATTACAAAAATATAACAATATATTGACACTTGTCCTAAACTTATTGAATGAGTCATGGCCGACCAAGAAAATCCATGGGTAAACTTGGGGACCCCATGGATCCACTTGGGTAAGAAAATGACATAATAACTTTTATTTAAAGTAAAAATAAAATTGTCACAAACATGTGTTGTTTTACTAAAAAAATTATTACATGGGGTTATATAAGTTAGATTTTAGACTATAAGTATTCATTGGAAAGATAAAACGATTTCCTACATGATGGTAAATTTTGTATAATTTTTAGACATTAAATAAATTAAATTTTTTATGACACCATTATGATGTAGTGATTGCCTCATTAATTAACGATTTAAATAAAATGAAATGATAATGTAAAATATAAGACTTAAACATGTCAAAAACTTATTGGATGACTATACTTTGAGTCTTTATCACCATAGACTGGAAATATATAATTGTGGGACCTTTGAAATCCAAAAATGATTTCATAATAATGTAACATTTCTTGACATTCCAAGAGTGCCCCTCCTGTCCTTTTATAAAAGACCCCCACCTCTACCACCATATTCACACCATCAAAGCCATTTGGCTCGGCCAAAATATGCCCAAATACTCTTCAACTTACCTCTCTTACTCCTAGAAGCCTAACTTTGGGCATAAGTCTTCCCAAGGAAGCATTTGGCTCAAATAAAAAAGAGTTACCCGATTTTAAGGTAATGTCTTATGTTATGTACTTTTGTTTTATTTTGCATATCCAACCCCTTAAACTCTTGTTATTCCATTATTTTGTGAAACACCTGTATATTAAATATACTATGATGTTGTTATGAGAAGGATTTGATTTACACTTACACACACCTTCGTCTAATGGTTAAAGAACATATTGTTTCTATGGGTGGCGAATTACTGCCTCACGAAACGATGATTGTTCATCCTTCTATTAACACCTCTCATGGTGGCCATTAAGATGTCACTATATTTATATATGATATATATTATGTTTATGTTTTCCTTATTCTTTTGTATTTCTCATTTATGTCACACCTTTATGATTTCCATTATTGGTAAATGTGATAATTTCATTTTAGGAAGTGTGGACTACCGCCCCCTCAAAGTGATTTGAATCGTTAATACCATATGTGGGACGTATAAAGGATGGAGTAAATGATAATATATATGATATTATACTGGAATTATAATATAAATTTATATCATTATGATTCCATTCCATTAAATATGAAATAGAATTGAAAGTAGCGTTGATGCGTATGTACGGCTTACTGTCTCCATGAACGATGCATTTCATTTCTTACCTCTAAATGTGATGTAACATTATGAATGAAGGTATATAGTGGATACATATTATATATATGATATCTACATCATGAATATAATTCTGTATATAATCGATATTTTACCACATGAACAACATGTAATTATAAGAAGTTTATTTTTGACTCAAGTACCAAAGATCAACAATACGACCGTTATTAACATAAATAATTACATAATGTTCATAACATGATAATACATGATATAAAAGGAATAATGAACTTGAAAAAGGTTCTTAATCAAGTAGATATTAACTCTAGTTTATTATTGAAGAGATTAAAGAAGGATCTAGTCAAGTCAGACATGACGTAATTGAACTTCTTAACCCAATTTCTGTACTTTGGGTTAATCTCCTATTTTAAAATTATGCCACGATATTATTATGTCCTATCTTTTATTTTTACATTATTTATGTGTACTTATAGTGAATAAACATAATAGATCTATTTTATTTAAAAACGATATTTGTAAGGGACTTCGTCTCAATCTCCATTCATCGAGGCATATTTTGTTGTATGCACAAATTTCTTTTATACAGTGTATAAACCCCTTTGACTTTTATGTTTATTCAAAAGGAATATTTTTATACAAATCATTTTACAAAATGACAAAAAGGAATGTTTTTTTGTAGTACGTATGCGACGACAATGACTTCTCCACTGCCATGACCATTATTTGAGTTTCGACTTCCTCTACAAGCCATAATTTTTTTAAAATGAAAAATAAATACCATGTTTTACTGTTCTTTTATTTTGGCATTGAAAATGGTTTTATTATATCAATGTGTTGTATTGATATCTTATGATTGACATGTGGAACTGTTATGTTTCCTTTATGCATGTTTTATGTGATACGATTATGTTATGGTTTATGATATTTTTAAACCTTTTCATATAAGGAATGAATTGGACTTAACAAGTGACGGGTGGAGTCCGCTATAGATCCTCGATGCATCGACAGGTCTCATGAGACAAACTAGTGTCTTGGCATGAGGCCTTGACAAAATCTTATTTGTAGTCTTGTCACGAGGCCTTGGCTACGTGGTAATGAAAGTCTGGCATTATGCATTCTATTATTATGAAAGTGGTTATTGATATTGCATGTGATTATTTGACTAGAAGAATATCCATTTGAATAAGTAAATGGCATTATTTCATTTTATTTTTTCCATATTATGTTGAAGTACAAATTTAAAAGGCTTTTGTTTTAGTTATACATTTCCTTAAATGTTTATGTTTATTTATGAAAGCTACCACTATATTATTATCCTTATTGAGCATCTGAGCTCACCCCTTTCAATGTTTTAATTTTTCCAGGATGTGATGAAATATATTATGAATGACCTGCAGGGATAGTATGAGTGGATTTGAATACATGATGTTTTTTTAGATTTGTTTTAATTGATGATGTAATGTAAGACTTATGAATGTATCTAATGTTTCCAAGTCTACTAAACTAATCGGTCTTTCGAGACTTGATCTTTTGTGATCATGCCAATGTTACTCAATAATGCACCGACTCTGGGTAACTGGGGTTGGGGTGTTACAAATATAATGAAAACACAGACTAAGGATATATCCATAAAAATGGGAAAAATTAAACACTTCTTGTAGGGTTCTTGAGAGGATTCGAATGGGAGGTGGAGTAGGAGGTTGCAAGATAGAATTTGGGTGGAGGGATACAAAATTTTTTTTAAAAACAATTGATATAATGGAATATATACCAATTCTCTATTGAATCCATTGGTATAACCATATTTTTTAAAATTATATAAAAAATAATTACAAAACCAATAGTATTATAGTATATATTTCAACAGTTTCCATGAACCATTAGTATAGACTTGTTATATCAAAATATACAAGAATAGTTTCATTCAACCATTTTTATAAACTTAAATTATACCATCTATTTTGGAAAAACCATTTTTATATAGTATTATATGGGACCCTTTGACAATAGTTTTTCATTAACCATATAATATATTATCTATAAAAAAATATATTTATTTTTTTGGAAACCATTGGTATATGTATTTCGGTATATCCTTAGTATCTAGTAGTGAGAACCCATGGGGTAGGTTCTGGATTAGGTTAAGTTCTACTTTATAAGGATATCCCCAGTGAGTTCTTTACATGTGAATGGATTTATGGAATATTTTTTTTCAGTACATATCTAAACCAAATTGTTCTTGAAGTACGCCATGGATATTAGGGGGTTCCTAATTTTAAATGAGGTGAGGTCCACTTTTTCATTTCATAATGTATTAAATTAAAATAATGTAATATTCAATTAAAATACTTATAAATGGCCTATAATTGTAATTTATTATATAATATGGTTTTCATATTGTTAAAAAATAGGATGTAGAAATTTTTAATTTGAAATCAATACATATCTCTTGGTTAACCCCTAATAAACTCATTTTAATCACAATTTTGGTAACAAAATCAACAATCTAAAATGGTTATAAATTTACTTATTATAAAAAATGATCATAAATGGAAAAGGAATGACATTAAAGACTATCTATTATCCTAATCTTGTTGTTTAATTTTTTTAGTATTTTAATATAATATAATAAAATATCTTATAAAAAATATCATTACTGTCATCTTTAACAATATTAATTTAATTTAATTTTAGAGACATGAAGATGATAATGAATTAAAAATATTATCAATTTATACATAAATAATACATCATTATTTACTATAAAATTATATTAGAACAAAAAATCACCCAGAATATATTAATTTTATTGATATTAAATTATTTACCTTTAGTTTTCAACTATTTGAAAATGTGATCTGTTTATATTTAAGAAATGAATACATTTACGATAAAATTAAAAAATATTAAATATAAAATATCATTATTAAAATAATATAAATATAATCAGTATAACCAGTAATATTAATTTACAACTTTTTTTTACCCCTATGTGAACATATAAGCCATATTTAATTAAAAGAGAGCAACATCTTATATTTTTTAATTACAGAAAATATTTTATATGTAAATTTCATGGAATTGATTCCAATAAATAATTGATATTATATAATAAGGTTATAGGGGTTAAAAATCATATTATAAGAATTAAGATGAAAAAATGATGGCCCTATCAAATAGTATTATCCACGCTGACCTTGATTTACCCATTTACTACAGTGATTTTTTTTACTATTTTTACAATTCATACTAGAAAAAAATAATATTTATTATATAATATATATTATTAATATTAAAAATATGGAATATACATTAAAAATACCATTCATTGAAATGGAATAAATTAATTTCATAATATTCTGTTCAAACGACAATAAAAATATTTACCCAATAACTAAAAATAATAATTTTATGAATTTTAATACAAAAGACTAAAAAAATAGAAATTTCATTTAAATATTTTTTTCATTAGGGATTATTTTATTTAATTATAGTGTATAATCATTTTTAAATAAAAAATAGTTTTAAAAAATATCCAATTTAGTATAAATA
Source organism: Viscum album (assembly GCA_963277665.1). Taxonomy (NCBI): domain Eukaryota; kingdom Viridiplantae; phylum Streptophyta; class Magnoliopsida; order Santalales; family Viscaceae; genus Viscum; species Viscum album. Next base: position 1,228,218,919 of record OY728159.1, read on the forward strand.
AAACAGAAAACATAAAACTAGTATAATGATAATTTAAATATAATTGATTTTGTTAAATTTAGCTAAATAATAATAATTGTACAATTTAATAAAATTTTATTTAAAATGGGGCATTTTAATTACATAATTTAGTAAATTGAGAAATTTTTATATTAAAAATCATGATTTTTAAATAATCACAAAAATCAAACTTTTTGAATAAATCTCTATATTTCCCTATAATATATTGTTGATATAATATTTTCAAAAATTATATCCATTTTACAAATTATAGTTTATATATATTCAAAAAATTAATTTTAATATATTTTCGAATAAAATAAATTAAATACACTACAGAAGAAAATTTAATTTTTATTAACAACATGGCCTAACTAAAAAATTGAACCACTATTTACAAAACAAGTTATCAACAACTTCATAAAAATCAGAAAAGTTTTATATATATTTTAAAATTTGGTAATTAATATTCATAAAAACCTTTTCAATAACTCGTTTATAAGAATCATATTTAAATAATATATTTCACTTTTCGTTTAAGTTCATTGTTGTGAATCATAATTGACCGATTAAATAATGTTTTCATTTCAATACTATGGGGTTCAAAATTCCTTTTTCCATCAATAACTTCCATCTAAACAATTTGAAATTTCATGTAAATATAAGGGTTCGACATTTGAATTTTTTTGTAAAAAACAGTATCATAAAAGCATTAATAAAACAATATTTTAAGATAGAAAAAAAGGAAAATATTAATTTCAACTAAACAACATAAATTACATGTATTCAAATATTATGAAATCATTGATATGTAAAGACATTGTTATTTATTATAAAAATTCACTCCTAGACTAATATATTGTAATAGATTATAGGGTTAGGTGAATGTAAACAACCTCTAAACCATAAATGTGAGATGGATGAATAGACCATCAATTAATCAAAATTGATTTCAATGTGATAAATTTTTTCTTTTAGGTTCATTTTCCTATATTTAATTAATTAATCTACCTATTATACTAACAATACAATGATATATTATTACCTAATACATATGTATTTCATGATCATAATTATAACATTTGGTTACGCTTCCATCAATTTTTTCTCTTCTCCTACTCTAAAAAATGAATGATAACATTTAATGTGTTATTAAAGAAGCACCGTAAATTACATTTAATGCATCATATGATCCAGAAAATGGTAATAGAAAATTATTTTTCTCCTTAAATATTATCCAAAACATAAACGGTTACCATAAGTTAATATAATAGAAAAAATGTATTGACCATCATGTAAAAAAAATAATGTATTTTATAGTAATAATTCAATCAATGGTTCAATATATATATTTAAAAATATAAATATCTCATATTAAAATTTACCTTAATATTCTCAAAATGAATGATTTTTTCTGTAAAAAGTTGATCTCATAAATTATAACATTCACCACCAAATATTTAATTTCACTCTTCCCAAATTATCCTTTACCTTGAACTTAATGGTTATATATTACAAAACTGAAAATAAAAAAAAATCTTAAAATATCATTAATAAATTAAAAATAAGATATATTACATTTTATAAAAAATTTCAAAAAATAATATAACTATTTATCCAAAACACTGTTTATGGAAAAAAACAATATTGTATTAACTAGTGCATCATATAGGCATGTGGTAGGCAACACACCCTTGTTTCCATTTGGTTGTTGGGTAATCCCATACTACCATCCAAAATGTGATTCTTTGTGATTAGAAATGTGTGTGGTACATTTTCAGTAAAAAAATTAATATAACTATTATAATTTTCAAAACAAATATCGTTAATCTGTTCATATATATTAGTACCCCTAAAATCACATTTTAACCATAATGGTTTTCATTAAAATAATTGTTTTTCGTAAAATTAAATAATATTTTTAACTATTATTACAAGAACACAAATGATCATTTTAAAATTAATGGATATCAAAAACATAAAACATGTTTCCAAATAATATTAATAATTTTTTCTTAAATAAAATTCTCACTATAACATTATTTCTATATAAGGGTTACATATACCTCAATCATTTATTAAAAGTAAATAAAAGTTTATAAGGTACTTACATCGCATGAATCCTCCGAAGTGGTATTTGTTCCTTTAATGATATATTCATACATAATCTTATTTACTCATGATTGAAAATAAAAATCAACATCTATACACCTCTTAATCAAAAACCGGATATAGTTGGGTAATGTCATCAAAATATTTCATAGTGTTATGTTCCATAATTTTTTTATCTAAATATTTTTGCAATGGTTTTTAAAAAACTTTCTTTGATACCGTATGTAATTACCCAAAATCATATAACCTAGAATTGGTGGATACCATATTACATTAAAATTAGATAAAAATGGTCACATCCTAATTGATCGATGAATTTTTTTGTTTTGGTAATGTATATACAAACACAATTTCCAAAATATATGTGAAATTATAAATTAAAACATAGTCAAAGTAAATATCCTCCACTATTGAACTCATGTTAATATTCTAACTTCCATTATTAATTATTATAAAATAAATAAATTAATAGTACATATATCTTGGTTGGGATATATTTAGCAGAAACTATCATGAATCAATAAGACAAAATCAACATGGAATAAAATATTACTAAAAGACGTGTCATTTAATAAATAAGTTTATCACAAAATGAATTAATGGATTATATCAATTTAGTAATGTCATTGATATTAATGACTATATTAACCATTAAGAATATAGTTTTTATTGGATATCATGATGTCAGACATCATGGTATATATACCATCATGACCACGCACCAATACATTTTTAATCTAAGGTTAGGTATAATAATAAACCTAATTTACGTTTTCAATTAATTTATCTCATAAGATATGTCAATGTATCCTCTTTATATATACAATAAGGCCCCATCGATCACTATATGTTTAATGAATTAATCATATATTGAATGAAATACTTGGTTCATAAAAAATATGCCTTAACCAAATATATATTTATTATTAAAGTAATATAGAATATAAATATTTCTGAATTATATACAATAAATTTCATAGTAAAACTATTTATAAATAAACTATATTTGTTTTAGGTAAAAATAATATCAATAATATAGAATATATATATATATATATTATGAAAAATATAATATAAAATGATAATAAAAAAGATAATGTTTGAAAACACAGGTAATGACTATAAAAATAATCTCGATTGTGATTTCTAATACATTTTCTTTTAAAACAAATCATAAAACATCACGGGAATGAATATGTATTTTATCAACAAAACAAATAAATGGTGGAGTATAGGGTTTTTTCATTGAAAAATATAATTAAGAAAATATCATTAATAATATTTTAGAGAAAAATTACATTTTCTCCCTGAAAATAATTTTTAATAATTTACAATATAATAAGAAAAACATTTTATTTTAAATAATCCTTGTTAATAGGTAATGGAAGGATTAATGTAATGTTTATTCATCATATTGGGAGAAATAATTTTTCGTACCATGTATGTTAACACTAATCTTCCTATCACATATTTAGTAAACATTTAAAAATTGACTCGTTTGGAAACCCTAAAGAAGAATCAGTTTAATTTTTTTTCAAAAAAATTTAAAATTTTTACAAAATAAATTAAATATTGATTTTTTGTATTTAAAATATTCTTGAAATATATTTTAGAAAACATTTATACGAAAGAAACAACAATTTTGACTGAAAAGTGAAATAATATTTGATTTTTTTTAGAATCCCAATAATTTTGAGTACCAAAGAGGGAGGAATGATAATATCAAATGAACAATTCCCAAATAAATAGATGATAATATAATTTTTTTTAAATATAATGATAAAATAATTTTCATTAATTAATTAATAAGAAAAATCAAACCATATTAAAATGATTTTGATATAAAAACCCATTCTAATTTGGTAAAATTTGAATCTTAAACCCCATTAATGTTAAAATTAAAACGTGACATTAAATAGTAAAAATATAAAGAGATTAATACTATTACATATAAATGTAGACTTAGATACACCTCACAAATATATATTTTTAAATAATAAAAAATATATCATAATGGAATTGAATTTGAGAAGAAATTTCTTATAATGACCATATATTTAAGTGATAATTTAATATTTCATAATATGTATCAAATGTAAATACATATAAAACAAATGGTAATGAAATATAAAAATTACAAATACATTAAAAATCATATAGATTCAATGAATATGAGAATATAATATAAACATAAAAAAGAAATTGAGCTATAAAACACTTTACCATAAGGTAACATTCCATTCAAAACCACTTTAATGAAATATACTAAATTTCAAAAAAAAACTGCACTCAATTAATATAAATTCATGATATTATATTTAACATTTGAGTATATATTCCATATAATATAAATAATCGGAATAACATTAATTCACAACTGAATAAAAAATTGACACGAAGTTCAATACCTCAGCTCTGATCTGTGGTGTACATTCATTAACATATAGAATAATAATAATAGTTTATTTATATATTAAATTATGATAAAGATTCATTTTTATTATTATTTATAATTTATTTGTTAACATTTGATAATTTTTTCATTAATCAATTATTTTTACAGTAGATGTTTTTCTGATAAAATGCATTGGTTTGTGAGGCAACAAACTTCCACACACATAAATAACAGTTTCTCATAGAATATTATGGATAAGTATTTTGATATAGGTTATTCAATTAACATAAAAATTGGACATAATTGGGAAAAATCTTTTTATGTTTTATAAACATAGATTAATTTGATTTTATGGAGGATCTTGAATTAATAAAATGAAGAATCGTAGTTATGAATGAAAAATATTCTTTGGAAACCAATTTAGGATTTCAATAAAATACTTGTTAAGGGGCATTTACAAAAAGAAAATGGAATCATGTAATTGGGATGTGAATTAAGAAATTGATTTGGTCACATATTGGCTGATTTGAATGTTCCACATGTATGGAGAGGAGAGAATAAGAGGTTCTTATTTATATGTTAAGGGATGTGATATTTTATAATTTCATTATACTTGAAAACCAAATAATTTTATATTCAATTATTATAAATTAAAATTCAAATGGATTAAAATTTCTGAGATGATGTATTTAAAATAAGGAGACAAACTGAATTTAAATAATTTTAATTAGCCAAAAAAACACTTATCACTAGGTTATACCCCCCATTGGAATCCAATTTTATCATTTACCACATCGACAACTTTTTCAAACATTCACATGTGTAGTTTTACTGATAAGATAATAATTTAACCAAAATGAAAGAGGGATGAAATTTGTGTATATTTTTAAAGATTATCTTATAAATACTTAATTTTTAGGATTTTCAACTAATTTAATAATATATTATTTAGGTTAAAATGTAGATAATCTAATTTTCTAAAATATTTATTTAATTTCACTTCAAATACATTAATATAATAATAAATTTTGAATATAATTGATTTATTCATATGTAATAGAACATTATTAAGTATAATATTCTTTTGAATTGTAAATCAATAGAAATACATTACTTTTTTATTTTTAAAATTATTTACTTTGTGTATTCTAATTTTTGCATAAGAATTATGTCAAAATTGAATAAGCATTTAATTTATCAATAAAATCACTAAAATTTAAAAATATGTTTCCAACATTAAAATAATTTCATTTATCTTAAATTACACATCAAACATTATTAAACCCATTTTATCCCTATGTTAACATATAAGATATATTTAAAGGAAATAGAGAGAAATTTTTCTATTTCATTGCTTAAATTGTCTAATTTGATACATTCATTGAAATGTGACCCATTAATATATATATATATATATATATATAATAATTAGATCTAGGTTGAATTATACCCATTAAATAAGATTTTATATGTTATATTGTGGATATTTCACTTATTTTTAAAATAGATTAACCCTATTTACCCTTTTTCCATGGGGATGAATTTTTACCTATTTTGAAAATTCATATTCACCAAATATTCTGTGGAAAATGTTAAATAATATAAACATTATTTATTAAAAATAAACAATAAATTTTAATATTTTAAATACCTACAAGTCTATGAAATTAATTTTATAATAATCTTATAATGGACGTTGAAAAATGGATTTTAAAAAAATGAAACATTCAAGAAAAAGATGATGTTATATTAAATCTATGAATATCAATAGTAATTGTATGAATTGAAATTAACATTAGTAGGTATATAATAAAAATAATTATTTTTACCATTCCTCAATAATTTTTATTTGAATTATTTATAATGGAAAAATAATATTTTGTTAGAAATAAGTTCTAGAAAAAATCTTGTTAGCCTGTAAATAATCCAATTCCAGAATCAGTTTCAATGATGAGTGATATGTAACTAGTTTTGTTAAAAATAAATAAATTATAATTATGTAACTTTAAAATTATATTAAAAAAATAATATAACTTAAAATTTTTTATTTCAATAATAATAAATAATAGTATTTGACAATTCGATATTTTTTTCTATTCATTATAAAATCAACCATTTCGAAAAAATATCACAATTTCACCAACATATAAATTTAATATGAATATATGAAAAATTTTATGAATATTTCTAAATAAAATTTTTAAAATTTCAAAAATGAAATTATTATATTATCTTATAAAAACAAAAAAAAATTGAAAGAAAAAATATTTCAGGAAAATAACCTAAATGTAATAATACTTTTATACACTATTTTATAATAATTTAACAATAAATATTTATATAGAGTAATGTTTATATATATTTCATATTTTTTGTTCTATTAAAACCTTCAAATTAAATATCTAGATTGTAATGGCCCTATTTAAATAAAATATTTCATTAGTTATAGATGATCATTTCTAATTTATATAAAAGAAAGAGATCATAATTATATTTTTTAAAAATATTAGACTGTTTGAAAAATCATTGAAGATCATTAAATAAATCTCGTAATGTATGAGAAAACCCTAGAATATTTTTTTTCAAAAGAAATTTATAGTCCATACAAATACATCACAAATTTGACATTTCATTCTTGACATATATCACACTATCCATTATAAAATAACTAAGAAACATCACCCCTTAAATCAAAAAATATAATTTATAAATTATACAATAAATCTTAAAAAAAATCCCATAAAATATTCATTTTACTCTCTTAATTACTATACAACATTATGAAAGTGAGGATGTCATCAAAAAATATATCACCAAGGGAGAATAAGTTTTTATGAAAAATATAGTCTATTGAAACGAAATAAATGATGTTTATTGGTTATGACAAAATTCATGACTAAAAAGAAAAAAAATTATATCCTATATTAAATGTTTATTTTATTTTTCATATTCAATTTTCATTATTTGATTGTAATGTCTCTTAAATTCGGTTTATTTTTTAAATCATATTGAATTATTCTGAGACAACATTCTTCAACTGCATGTGATTCTGAGGCCTAGAGATCCCAGAAAGGAATTTTCATCTTTTTAAAGTACATTTAAGTAAACAATCGAGTGGGGTTTCTCTAAAATTTGAACCAAGTGACGGATAAAAAATCCTAGGGCACCATTGAATTTTTAATTCCTGGATTCACCTTGAAATTATATTACATCGGCCAATAAGGGCCAAACAAAAATGTTATTTTTTGGAATTTTTGAAAAATAATATATTAACTATAACAAGGTATAATCTGTTCTTTTATCATCCATTGAGTTGCGGATGGGGACACTGTGGAATACTGAAAAGGTGCATTGATGAGGCTAATTAATAGATTGTTAACTCGTTGTGTAACGACAAGTTAATGACATGTAATAGTGACATTGTTTCATAAATGAAACAATGTAACATTGTGGCATCACAACATAATAGAAACACTGCGATGTGTTTCTTTTTATATTGGTTAAAGTGTTTCTAGAACAAGGAATTAATCTATGATTATTATCTAAAGAACCTATAAAAAATTCATCTCCAACAAAGAATGACAAATACTAACAAACATGAAACATCTTCAATGCACATTGAAGAACATATTAAGAAGCGAATAATGATGTTGACACCTGGAAACATCAAGGAAGTAACGCTAAGCAACGGATGTTAAAGTGGTAGGGGTTATTTGATATTAAAGTTTATCATCATTCAATTTTAATAATATGTTGAAGGAAGTTCATCCCATGAACACATTGATGCGTGGATTGTGCATTCCAGAGGAAGGGTAACAGTATTTGGGATTTCTCTATCTAGGATTAAAATACCTCGTGTCGTGATTGAAAAAAACCCCTAGACCATTACCTACATTAAACCTCTAACGCAAGCACAAATCGACACAAACAATTCCTAATCACCTCTAATGTGTGAATTATTTGTGGCTTTAACCTCAACGTGATGGTAAAATGATTCCCGGACCATTGCTGCGAAGAGTATATTCCCTAGAGAGCACAGTTTTAGGCGACATGAAACACGGACCACCATAGCGTATATTGTGGTCCATCAAAATATCAGTAGACGTGTGGCTATAGTAGAAGGCTAGTTCTGGATGTACATGGTGATAAAAAAGAGACACGATGCCTAACTGGTGCAATGTGGAGGGAATCTCTTATTCTAGCCGTTCGGGAGGCAGGCGAGCTGCGGTCCCCCAACTGTGGCAAGAGGCCCCACCACGTCCTTGTGACAGAAGAGGCCGGACCTGGTAGTCGATCACATCCTGGGTGGATGGGGACCCACCAGCCTCCCATTATTCCATGCTTCAGGCTTTCCAGTGCACCCCTACCTAGTGTGTCGAATCGGACTAGACCGGGTGGTCAGGCGACTCGGTAGACCAGACCCTCAGCCAAACATTACTGCGTCCAACAATCCTTTTTGGGCCTGGACCACTAGACATGCCTGACTGGAACAACCCAGACATGAACTGAGTTATTTTGAGTCATTAAAATCAATCTAGGTTTTCTGGGACCCCCATGCCAGGTTGGTCGGCTCGTTCTGACCAAGTGGGACCAGGCCCAAATGCAATCGACGCCTGTTAACTAAAACTATTGTATCATGCAATCCACAAGTCTGATTAACAAAATTTTTGAGGTTTTGGGACAATATCAATGGGGTGGATCATTTGTAATGCCCTAAGGAGGGTTTCCAGGTGTTTGAGATTTTATGAAAGGCATCTGAAGTGGTTCTACCAAGTGCGCTATGTATGGAACCCTAATGTTGGCTGAAACCTGATGATTGCTGACTATTGACTCTGTGTTACTCGAAGACGTATTAATGTTAAGTGGATATGTGTGACCCGACATTCCCATTGTGGGCAGTGGCTCGGTGTGACCTATTAGTCCCATGATATAGGACATGAGTAGTAGCTCAGTATGGCCAAGGGGGGAAGCGAATATATGCGACCTGGCAGGCCCACAGTGGGGAGAAGCTATGTGTGACCCATCATACCCATGATACTCATCAGGGATAAGTTCCTCAACAGTATATAGTTTGTGGTAATGGGCATCTATGTGACCCATAATTCCCACTTTACTTAATAAAAGATGAGTTCTCCTATAATCAAGGTGTTCAATGATGTGACTGATGTTTCAATTATTAGTACCGTAAATGAATAACTAGTTTGATTGATCTCATGCATCATGATTTACATTGATTATTGTTATATGGACGTTCCATTTTTTGGGGTCCCTTCTGAGTATCACGTTACTCACCCCAATATAGTCTTTTCCCACACATTGCATGTCTCGTTCAGTAGATCGATGTTCCAATATAGACATTCATGGGCATGGACACAAAGGTTCCTAGGAATACATGACCGGATGATGATTTGACTGTGGACTTGGTGGCCTAGTACCAGGTGGGACATCGTAGGACTAGGTAGAAAGGATGTAATACTTCGCATTTTAGAAGATACAATAAATTTACGATAATGTGGGGCTTTCCGTCGATGTCCAACATATTTTACTTTGTATTTTTCATTTTTCTGATATTATGTTGTATTTTTCTTCTAGCCCACTTGTATTTGTTTTTGTTGTACTCATCTTTGATTTAGATATAATTATATCATTTTTAGTGAGTGTGGATTGTTTGACATGTGTGTGAGTAAAAGTGCTTAGGAAAATGACTCATACTTATTGGTTGATTCCTTATGTGCTAGTCTCCAACCCCTAGGCTTCGGGAGGCGGGCTTAGGGTAGTCACGACACGGGCCCCGGGGGACGGGTCCAGAAATTTATGATAAAAAGGCCAAACAATGATTTCATGAAACTAATAATATCCATGTATAAAAATAATGATATTAATAATTATAGGTAAATTGTATTATATTTTCACGATAACATATTTTCGATTCCTATTATCTATACATTCCACAAAGTCATAGTCATCATTCATGGGGGATGGACCATATGATTCCCAATGGGAAATACTCAAATAACTGAATCCCTTCATATCAAACTCGTCTATATTCACATGGGCCCAAGGGATAGGTAGTGAAAAGTCATTTTAAAGGTAGTTCGTTCCAACCACAATTACTAGGAGTCTATGTTTTGTTTTGGGGAAAATGGTTTTATGTTTCGAGCTCGACATCCAGATTCAGGGAGTCCAGTGATTGTGCGACCACCAACGTATCCATACACCTAGACCTTTAATTCTAATTTTTTTTGTATACATGAAATCACCAGTTGCATAATAAAACAATATTTTAAGATAGGGAAAAAGAAAATATGAATTTCAACTAAAAAACATAAATTACATGTTTCCAAATATTAGGAAATCATTGATATGTGGAGACATTGTTATTTATTATAAAATTTCACTCCTAGACTAATATAGTGTAATAGAGAATAGGGATAGGTGAATGTAATCGACCCCTAAACCATAAATGTGAGATGGATGAATAGACCATCAATTAATCAAAAATGATTTCAATGTGATAAATTTTTTCTTTTAGGTTCCTTTTCCAATATTTGATTAATTAATCTACCTATTATACTAATAATACAATGATATATTCTTACATAATAAATATCAATTTCATGGTCATAATTATAACATTTGGTTATTCTTCCATCAATTTATTCTATTCTCCTACTCTAAAAAATAAAGGATAATTTTTAATTTTGTTATTAGTGAAGCACCGTAAATTACATTTAATGCATCATATGAACCATAAAATTGTAATAGCATATTATTTTTTTCCTTAAATATTAACCAAAACATAAACAGTTACCATAAGTTAATATAATAGTAAAAATTTCGTAACCATAATGTAAAAAATAATGTATTTTATAGTAATCATTCAATCAATAGATCAATATATATATTTACACATATAAATATCTCATATTGAAATTTACCTTAATATACTAAAAATTAATCATTTTTTCTGTAAAAAGTTGATCTCATACATTATAACATTCATCACCAAATATTTAATTTCACTCTTCCCAAATAATCATTTACCTTGAACTTAATGGTAATATATTACAAAACCGAAAATTAAAAAAATCCTAAAATATCATTAATAAATTAAAAATAAGATATATTTCATTTTATAAAATTTTTCAAAAAATAATACTAATATTTTTCCAAAACACTGTTTATGAAAAAAAACAATATTGTATTTACTAGTGCATCATATAGACATGTGGTAGGCAACACACCCTTGTTTCCATTTGGTTGTTGGGTAATCCCATACTACCATCCAAAATGTGATTCTTTGTGATTACAAATGTGTGAGTTACATTTTCAGTAAAATAATTTAATATTACTATTATAATGTTCAAAAAAATATCATGAATGTGTTCATATATATTAGTACCCATGAAATCACATTTGAACCATAATGGTTTTCATTAAAATAAATTTTTTTTCGTAAAATTAAATAATATTTTTTAACTATTATTACAAGAACACCAATGATATATTCATACATTATCTTATTTACCCACGATTGAAAAAAAAAATAAACATCTAAACACCTCTTAATCATAAACCGGATATAGTTGGGTAATGTCATCAAAATATTTAATAGTGTTATGTTCTGTAATTTTTTATCCAAATATTGTTCCAATGGTTTTTTAAAAACATTATTTGATACCATATGTAATTACCCAAAATCCTATAACCTAGAATTGGTGGATACTATATTACATTAAAATAAGATAAAAATGGTCACATCCTAATTGGTCGATGAATTGTTTTGTTTTGGTAATGTAGATACAAACACAATTTCCAAAATATATGTGAAAGTATAAATTAAAACATAGTGAAAGTAAATATTCTACACTATTAAGATCATGTTAATATTCTACCTTCGATTAGTAATTATTATAAAATAAATTAATTAATAGTACATATGTCTTGGTAGGGATATATTTAGCAGAAACTATCATGAATCAATATGGAATGAAATATTACTAAAAGACGTGTCATTTAATAAATAAGTTTATCCCAAAATGAATTCATGGATAATAGAAATGTAGTAATGTCATTTATATTAATTACTATATTAAAAATTAAGAATATAGTTTTTATTGGATATCATGATGTCAGACATCATGATATATATACCATCATGACCATGCATTAATACATTTTTAATCTAAGGTTAGGTATAATGAAAATCCCAATTTAATTTTTTCAATTAATTTATCTCATGAGACATGTCAATGCATACTTTTTATATATACAATAAGGTCCCATAGATCACTATATGTTTAATGAATTAATAATATTTTGAATGAAAAACTTAGTTCCTAAAAAATATATCTTAACCAAATAGATATTTATTATGAAAGTAATATAGAATATAAATATTTCTCCATTATATACAATAAATTTCATAGTAAAACTATTTATAAATAAATGATATATGTTTTAGGTAATAATAATATCAATGACATAGAATATATATATATATATATATATATATATTATGAAAAATATAATATAAATTGATAACAGAAAAGATAATGTTTCAAAACACATGTAATGACTATTTAAATAATCTCGATTGTGATTTCTAATACATTTCCTTTTAAAACTAATCCTAAACCATCAGGAGAATGAATATGTATTTTATCAACAAAAAAATCAATGGTGGAGTATAGGGTTGTTTTATTTTAAAAATATAATTAAGAAAATATCATTAATAATATTTCAGATAAAAATTACATTTTCTCCCTGAAAATAATTTTTAATAATTTACAATATAATAAGTAAAACTTTTTTATTTTAAATAATCATTGTTAATTGGTAATGGAAGGATTAATGTAATGTTTAATCATCAAATTGGGAGAAATAATTTCTCGTACCATGTATTTTAACACTAATATTCCCATCTAATATTTAGTAAACATTTAAAAATTGACTCGTTTGGAAACCCTAAAGAAGAATCAGTTTAATTGTTTTTTCGAAAAAATATAAAATTTTTAAAAATGACATTAAATTTTTAATTTTTATCATTTAAAATATTCTTGAAATCTATTTTAGAAAACATTTATATGAAAGAAACATCATTTTTGAATGAAAAGCGAAATAATATTGTAATTTTTTAAAAAAACTCCAACACTTTTGAGTAACAAAGAGAGAGAAATGATAATATTAAATGAAAATTTCCTGAATAAATAGAGGATAATATAAATATTTTTTAAAATATAATGATAAAATAATTTTCATTAATGAATAAATAAGAAAAAACAAACCATATTAAAATGAGTTTGATAGAAAAACCCATTCTGATTTGGTAAAATTTGAATCCTAAACCCCATTAATATTAAAATTAAAACGAGACATTAAATAGTAATAATATAAAGATATTAATAATATTACATATAAATGTAGAATTAGATACCCCTCTCAAATATATATTTGTAAATAATACCAAATATATCATAATTGAATTGAATTTGAGATGAAATTTCTTATAATGATCATATAGTTTAAGTGAAGAAATAATTATTTCATAATATGTATCAAATGTAAATACATATAAAACACACAGTAATACAATATAAAAAATAAAAATCAATTAAAAAATCATAGAGATTCAATGAATTTTAGAATATAATGTAAACATATAAAAAGAAATTGAGCTATAAAACACTTTACCATAAGGTATCAATCCATTCAAATCTACTCTAATGAAATATACTAAATTTAAAAATAAACCAAACTCAATTACTATAAATTCATGATATTATATGTAACATTTGAGTATATATTCCATATAATATAAATAATTGGAATAACATTAATTCATAACTGAATAGCAAATTGACATGAAATTCAATACCTCAGCTCTGATTTGTGGTGTACATTCATTAACATATAGAATAATAATAATATTTTAATTATATATTAAATTCTAATAACGATTCATTTTTATTATTATTGATAATTTATTTGTTACCATTTGGTAATTTTTTCATTAATCACATATTTTTACACTAGATGTTTTGCTGAAAAAATGCATTGGTTTGGGAGGCAACAGACTTTCACACACAAAAATGACAGTTTCTCATAGAATTTTATGTAATAGGATATTGATATAGGTTATTCAATTAACATAAAAATTGGACATAATTGGGAAAAACTATTTATGTTGTATAAAAATAGATTAATTAGATTTTATGGAGGATATTATATTAATAAAATGAAGAATCATAGTTATGAATGAAACCTACTCTTTGGGAACCTATTTAGGATTTCCGTAAAATACTTGTTAAGAGGTATTTATAAGAAGAAAATGGAATCATGGAATTGGGATGTGAATTACATAATTGATTTAGTCAGGTATTGGCTGATTTGAATGTTCCTGATGTATGGAGAAGAGAGAATAAGAGGTTATTATTTATATGTGAAGCGATGTGATCTTTTATAATTTCATTATATTTGAAAACCAAATAATTTCATATTGAATCATTATACATTCAAATATAATTGGATTAAAATTTCTGAGAGGATGTATATGAAATAAGGATAGAAATGGAATTTATCTAATTTTAATTATCCAAAACACACTTATCACTAGGTTATACCCCCATTGAAATCCAATTTTATCATTTACCACATCGACAAATTTTTCAAACATTCACATTTCTAGTTTTACTGATAAGATAATAATTTAACCCAAATGAAAGAGGGATGAAATTTGTGTATATTTTTAAAGATGTTCTTATGAATACTTAATTTTTAGAATTTTCATATAATTTAATAATATATTATTTATGATAAAATGTAGATAATCTAATTTTCTAAAATATTCATTTCATTTCACTTCAAATACATTAATATAATACTAAATTATGAATATATTAGATTTATTCATATGTAGTAGAACGTTATTAACTATAATATTCATTTGAATTGTAAATCAACATAAATAAATTACTTTTTTATTTTTAAAATTGTTTACTTTGAGTATTCCAATGTTTGCACCAGAATTATGTCAAAATTGTATAAGCATTTAATTTATCTATAAAATCACTAAAAATTAAAAATATGTTTCCAACTTTAAAATAATTTCATTTATCTTAAATTACACATCGAACATTAATAAACCCATTTTATCCATATGTTAACATATAAGATATATTTAAAGGTAATAGAGAGAAATTTTTCTATCTCATTGCTTAAATTGTCTAATTTGATACATTCATTGAAATGTGACCCATTAAAAAGTTGATATAAAGAATAATTAGATTTGGGTTGAATTATACCCGTTAAATAAGATTTTATATGTTATATTGTGGATATTTCACTTATTTTTAAAATAGAATAACCCTATTTACCCATTTACCATGGGGATGAATTTTTAACTATTTTGAAAATTCATATTCACCAAAAATTCTGTGAAAGAAGTTAAATAATATAAACTATGTTTATTAAAAATAACGAATAAATTTTCATATTTTAAATGCCTACAAGTCTATGAAATTAATTTTATAATAATCTTATAATGGACTTCAAAAAATGGCTTTTCAAAAAAATGAACCATTCAAGAAAAAGATAATGTTATATTAAATCTATGAATATAAATAGTAATTGTATGAATTGAAATTAATATTAGTAGTTATTTAATAAAAATAATTATTTATACCATTCCTCAATAATTTAAATTTTAATTATTTCTAATGGAAAAATAATATTTTAATAGAAATAAATTCTAAAAAAATCTTGTAAGCCTGTAAATAATCTAATTCCAGAATTAGTTACAATGATGAGTGATGTGTAATTAGTTTTGTTGAAATTAAATAAATTATAATTATGTGAATTTAAAATTATATTACAAAAATCATATAACATAAAAAATTTTATTTCAATAATAATAAATTATAGTATTTGACAATTCAATATTTTTGTTATTCACTAGAAAATCAACCATTTTGAAAAAAGATCAAAATTTCACCAACATATAAATTTAATATGATTATATAAAAAATGATATGAATATATACAAATAAATTTTTTAAAATTTCTAAAATGAAATTTTTATATGTTATTATAGAAACAAAAAAAATATTTTTTTGAAAGAAAAAACATTTCAGAAAAATTACATGAATGTAATAAAACTTTTATACACTGTTTTATAATAATTTAACAATAAATATTTTCATATAGTAATGTTTATATATATTTCATTTTTTTCTATTAAAACCTACTAATTAAATATCTAGGTTATAATGGCCCTATTTAAATAAAATATTTCAGTAGTTATAGATGATCATTTCTAATTTTTATAAAAGAAAGAGAACATAATTATATTTTTAGAAATATTAGACTGTTTGAAAAAACATTAAAGATCATTAAATAAATCTCGTAATGTATGAAAAAACCCAAGAATATTTTTTTAAAAAGAAATTTATAGTCCATCCAAATACATCACAAATTTTACATTTCATTTTTGACATAGGTCACACTATCAATTATAAAATAACTAAGAAACATCACCTCTTAAATACCAAAATATAATTTATAAATTATACAATAAATCATAAAAAATATCCCAAAAAATATCCATTTAACTCTCTTAATTACTATACAACATTATGAAATTGAGGATGCCATCAAAAAATATATCACCAAGGGAGAATAGGTTTTTATGAAAAATATATTCCATTGACACCAAATAAATGATGTGTATTAGTTATGACAAAATTCAGGACCAAAAAAATTATACACTATATTTAATGTTTTTTTATTTTTCATATTCAATTTTCATTATTTGATTGTAATGTCTCATAAATTCGGTTGATTTTTTTTAATTATATTGAAATATTCTGAGACAACATTGTTCAACTGCATGTGATTCTGAGGGCTAGTGATCCCAGAAAGAAATTTTCATCTTTTTAAAGTATATTTAATTAAAAATTCGAGTGGCGTTTTTCTAAAAATTGAACCAGGTGATAGATCGAAAATCCTAGGGCACCATTGAATTTTTAATGCATGGATTCGCCTTGAAAGGATATTACCTCGGCAAATAAGGGCCGAACAAATATGTAATTTTTTTGACTTTTTGAAAAATAATATAATAACTATTACGAGTTATATTCTGTTCTTTTATCATCCATTGAGCAGCGGATGGGGACACTGTGGAATACCGACAAGGTGCATTGATGAGGATAATTAATGGCTTGTTAACTCGTAGTGTAACGACGTGTTAATGACATGTAACAGTGATGTTGTTTAATAAATGAAACAGTGTAGCATCGCGGCATCACAGAATAATAGAAACATTGTGATGTGTTTCATTTTATTTTGGTTGATGTGTTTCTAGAACAAGGAATTAATCTGTGAGGATTATCTGAAGAACCTCCAATGAAATTCATCTCCAACAAAGAAGGAAAAATACTGACAAACATAAAACATCTTCAATGCACATTGAAGAACATATTAAGAAGCGAATAATGATGTTGACAGCTCGAAACATCAAGGAAGTAATGTTACGACAACGAACGTCAAAGTGGTAGGGGTTATTTGAAATTAAAGTTCATCATCATTAAATTTTAATAATATGATGAAGTCAGTTCAACCCATGAACATGTTGATGCGTGGATTGTGAATTCTAGAGGAAGGGTAATAGTATTTGGGATTTCTCTATCTAGGATTACAATATCCCATGTCGTGATTGAACAGACCCCCCTAGACCATTACCTGCATTAAACCTCTAATGTGGGAACGAATCGACACAAAAAATTCCTAATGACCTCAACTGTGTGAGTTTTTTGTGGCTACACCCTCAATGTGATAGTAAAATGATTCCAGGACCATTGCTGTGAAGAGTATGTTCCCTAGAGAGCACAGTCTTAGGCGACATGAAACACGGACCACTAGAGCATATCCAGTGGTCCATTAAAATATCAGTATACGTGTGACTATAGTAGGAGGCTATTTATAGATATTCATGGTGATAAAAGGGAGACATGATGCCTGACTGGTGCGACGTAGAGGGAATCCCCTATTCTTGCCATTCGAGAGGCAGGCGAGCTGCGGTCCCCCAACTGTGGCAAGAGGGCCCCCGACGTCCTTGTGATAGAAGAGGCCGGACCTGGAAGTTGATCGCATCCTAGATGGACGGGGACCCACCATCCTCCCATGAGGCCATGCTTTGGGCTGGCAGGTGCGCCCCTAGATAGTGTGTCGAATCCGACTAGACTGGGTGGTCATGCGACACGGTAGACCGGACCCTCGACCAAACATTACCACATCCAGGAAGCCCCGTCGGGCCTGGCCCACTAGACATGCCTGAATGGACCAACCCAGACATTATTTGGCTTAGTTTGAGTAATTAAAATCAATCCAGGTTATGTGGGACCCCCATGCCTGGTTGGTCGGCTCGTTGTGACCAAGTGGGACCAGGCCCAAATGCAACTGTCGCCTGTTAATTAAAACTCTTGTATCATGCAATCCACATGTCTGATTGAAAAAATGTTTGCGGTTTTGGGACCATATCAATGAGGTGGATTATTTTTAATTCCCCAAGGAGTGTTTCCAAGTGTTTGAGATGTTATGAAAGGCATGTGAAGTGGTTCTACCAAGTTTGCTATGTATGGAACCCTACTATTGGCTGAGACCTGAAGATTGCGGAGTATTGACTCTGTGTTACTCGAAGAAGGATCAATGTGAAGTGTATATGTGGAAACAACATTACCATTGTGGGCAGTGGCTCTGTGTGACCTAGTAGTCCCACGATACATGACACAAGTAGGATCGTAGTATGGCCAAGGGGGGAAGAGACTCTATGCGACCTGGCTGGCCCACAGTGGGGAGCAGGTATGTGTGACCCATCATACCCATGATACTCATCAGGGATAGGTACCACAATAGTATAAGGTTTGTGGTAATGGGCATCTATGTGACCCGTATTTCCCATTGTACTCAATAAAGGATGAGTTCTCCTATAATCGAGTTGTTCAATGATGTGACTAATGTTTCAATGATCAGTACCATAAATTCATAACCAGTGTGATTGATCACATGCGTCGTGATTTACATTAATTATTGTTATATGGTCGTTCCATTTTTTTGGGCTCCCTTCTCAGTATCTTGTTACTCACCCCAATACGTTCTTTTCCCACTCATGTCGTGTCTTGTTCAGAATATCTAAGTTCTAATATAGACATTCATGGTCATGGACACAATGTATCCTAGGAATACAAGACCAAAAGATTCCTTGACTATGGTCTTGGTGGCCTAGGACCAGGTGGGACATTGTAGGACTAGGTAGAAAGGATGTAATACTTTGTCTTTCAAAAGCTACACTAATTTTACGATAATGTGGGGCTTTCCGTCGATGGCCAACAGATTTTAATTGTATTTTTCATTTTTCTGATATTATTTTAATTTTTTATTCTGACCCACTTGTATTTGTTGTTGTTGTACTCATATTTGATTTAGATATAATTATATCATTTTTAGTGAGTGTGGATTGTTTGTTAATGTGTGTGAGTACAAGTGCTTAAGAAAATGCCACATACTTGTTGGTTGATTCCTTAGGTTCTAGTCTCCAACCCCTAGGATTTGGGAGGAGGGCTTGGGGTAGTCATGACACGGGCCCCGGGGGACGGGTCTTGAAATTTATGATAAAAAGTCCAAACAATGATTTAATGAAACTAATAATATCCATTTATAAAAATAATGATATTAATAATTATAGTTAAATGTTTTTTTATTTTCATGATAACATATTTTAGATTTCTATTATCAATACATTCCAAAAAGACATAGTCCTCATTCATGGGGGATGAACCAGATGATTCCCAATGGGAAATACTCAAATAACTAAATCCATTTATATCAAACTCATATATATTAACATGGGCCACGAGAGATAGGTAGTGAAAATTCATATTAAAGGGCGGCCATTCTAACCAAAATGACCAGGAGTCTTTGTTTTGTTTTGGGGAAAAATGTTTTGTGTTTTGAGCTCGACATCCAGATTTAGGGAGTCCAATGTTTGTGGGACCACCAACGTATCCATACACCCGAACCTTTAATTCTAATTTTTGTTGTATACATGACATCACCATTTGTATAAGTGTATCCTAATGTTATTTTGAATAAAATCAATCTCATTAGGTATAAACATCTGATCGTGGTACATCTTGATCTATCTCAAGATGTCTCCATGCAGATGACATTCAAGGATACTGATGAATGGACATGAGGATAGTCTCCAAGTGACGAGGTGTTCTTTCAGGGAAAATTTCTTGAGATGGACCCCATGTAGGTGAATAAATGCTAGCACCACATGATGGTTAGCATATACTGACATCGGTGCTAGAAGATGATGTTTGCAGACTCAGTTCCCTATAATTGTTTCAAATAAAGAGACCTCCTAGGCTCATGGAAGACACAGATCCTCAAGTATCTATAGACAGGATGGACGCAATGATGTGGGAATTTCTCTTTGTGATGACACCACCTAGAAAAATAGTGATATAGGAAATGAGGCTTCTACAAGGATTGGTAGTGAGATGGTGGTGATTAACCCCCCAGTTACACGATTAGGTGACCCTCACCTGGGTAGACATTGAGCGTCATTTTCCATGAAGTTTTTTTCCAGTGACCATGCACTCTATGTGCATTCAAGAGAAACTTCACCTACAACAGGGAATCACGACGTTGGCTTATTAATCAGCGATGTTCACTGAGGTATCTCTCTTCTCAACAGATATGGTGTGACTCCCTTTATTTAAGTCTTGAGCCACTAAGAAGGGAATCATGCAAGAGATCAGGGTTGTAAAGACCCGGAAATTTCAAGGAAAATTTTTTGTTAATTTTCTTTGGAATTTTATGAGTCCGCAGTTTCTGACGGCACCTGATTCCGAGGCCCGGAGTGCCCGGAATTAATTTCCGAAGTTTGGCTCGGGTACGTTCAGTGAACGAACGAGCGGGATTTCCTAACTTTTGATCCGGTGCTCGGAATTGAAATCCGAGGACACCGATGAACTCGTAGCGCCGATATTCGCTTAAAGAGACCTTTTCGAAAGTTGCGTTTGTTGCGGGTTGAAAGTTAGTTTTGGGGATTAAAAGATAAGTAAAATAAAATTTTGTGTGTGAATTTTATTTTATTCATGGTTGTTAGACTCTCTCATGGGAAGTTGTTGGTGGGGCCCACAACCACCCAACTTCCCATGTGTGGTTATGAGGGAGGTGGGGCCCACACGAGCCCCCACCTTTTCAAATTTCCTAACTCCTCATTAAACTCCACTTTATTAATTTGACAACTTGTGTAATTTATTACATGAGTTAGTTTTATTTTCAAACTCTTGGAATTCAAGAGTCATGTGGAGTTAAGGTTGGAAACTCAATAAACTTAAGTTATAACTTAAGATTTAAATGAGGAGAATTAAATGAAGTGGTTTGAATTTCAAACCTTTGAAATTCCAAACCCTTCTATTTAATTCATGGTTTAGTTTCCTTTGTTTTGGTTTTTGGGTTTTGCTGTGCGGAGAGGAAAAGAGGGAGGCTTCTTGTGAGTTCTTCCTCCACGACGAAGAACGCGGCGACCTTCTTCCACGACGTCGGACTGCAACGCGTTGGTTTTCCTCCACGACGCCGCAACGCATCCTCTCCGCGACGTGCCTCTCGCGGCGAACCCACGTCCGTCTACCGCGACGCCATAACCGCGATGCCGACGACGTCTTCTTCCGTGTCGACCGACCTCCATGATGTCCGATCTCCGCGACGCCCGTCCTTCGCGGATCGTTGACGAGCTCCGCGAATTTCCTTCGAGGTAGGGGTTGTACCTTTATTCTTAATTTAATTTATGCCTTCGTAAATAAATTATTGGACCACTTGTTATCTTTCACATGGGAGGGGATCGGACCGTACCAACACGGTCGATCCTCCTCCCAAACCTTGTTGTTGGATTACTCGTGGATCGAAGAGGAGGCGGTGCGGTGCCGTGACACCGCGCAAGGACGTAGAGGGCTTCATGGGAGTGCGCAAGTTTGAAGCGCCACTCCGGACGGTGAGGGCCGTGGTGGTCTCCCACAGCCGGACTGAACAAGCCGCCGGAGCAATGAGGTGCGGCCCGTTGGCCGCGGCGGAGTAAAGGAAGTGCGACCGTTGGATGCAACGCCGCCGCGCCGCATCGGAGGAGAAAACAAAGGCGCCGCGGCCGAAGCGGGGCCGTGGTGAAGGCACGCGGTGTCGTCGCACCGCGCCGGACGACGAAGGCCGCGGCCGGTTCCGGGCCGCGGCGGATCGAGAAGACCGGCGGCCAACCGGGCCGCCGGTGTCGGAAGACGAAAGGGAACCGGCCGGCCAGGTCGGGCCGGCCGGAAGGAAGTCAAACCGGGGGAATTAATTTCCCCCGGTTAACCTTTAATGGCCCCCAATTAAATTGGGGGCCGGTTTTCATTAGAAGGGGGGGGCAGCGCCACCCCCCGGATCCGCTCAAAGCAGGCCCCCTCATGTGAGGGGGCGGTTTTTCTTAAAACCGGCGCGGCACGTGCCGCGCCGCCAGAGGAAAATCGGGGAGGCGGGGGTCTCACCCGCGCACCGCCTGTGCGCCCAGCGCGCCGCCGCGCCGCCTCAGCGCGCCGCCGCCGGCCTCCGCGCCGTCGCCGGCCGCCGCCACCGACCGCCGCCGCCGGCCACCGCGCCGCCCAGGGGGGGGGGGGGTCGGGCCGGGTCGGCCCGGACCCGGACCCCCCTGTTTCGAACCAGAATTGGTTTTTGGCCCATAACTTGAGCCTCGGACCTCCGATCGACGAACAGTCAGCGGCAACGCGATTCTTAGATCGAGACGGTCGTTTCGGTATAACGCACTCAAGGTTTCGGATTACTTTGAGTTCGGCCGGGTTGGTTCGTTCACGAAACCAACCGGGCTTTCGGAGCGGAAACGCTCATATCTTGAGCTACGAACGTCCGATTGACGTGCCGTCAGTCGCGTAGTGTTCCTCTTAGTGAGACGGATCTTTTGGTATACTCCGCCCGAGGTTTGGACGCAGGTGGAGTACGGCCGGGTTGGTTCGTTCACGAAACCAACCGGGCCCTCGGAGCAGAAACGCTTATATCTTGAGTTCCGGACGTCCGATTGACGTGCCGTCGACTTTGATGGAATCCTCTAAGCGGGACGGAACTTTTGACATGCTCCGCCCGAGTTTTGGATACAGTTGAGATATGGCCGGGTTTGGTTCGCTCACGAAACCAACCGGGGCCTCGGGACGAAAAGGCTAATAACTCACAGACCGGGCGTCCGATTGACGCGCCGTCTGTTGCGTTGAGACTCCTTTGACGAAGCGGACGTATGTGGCACTTCTTAGTTGGACTTTGAGATACTTGGAGTATCGACCAGTAGCTCGTGGAGTGGACCCTCCCGGAGACGAGCAGGCGGGGGAGCGCTTGGGTGTAGCGGCGGACCCGTGGGACTTGACAGTGGTGGTGCGCTTGGATGCAGCAGCAGACCCTTGGCGGTGGAGCGCTTGGTTGTAGCGGTAGACCCGCGATACTCTACGGAGTGTATGCGCTTGGTTGTAGCGACAGACCCGCGACGGTGGAGGCGTGCGTGCGGAGTACGGAGACTGTGTAGCCGACTGAGACCTGATGACTGCTTGACCGACTCGACTTAGAGTGAGTCGACTAGCCCAGTGGACGGAGCGCCCGGTATTTGGCAGCAGACCCACGGCGGACGGAGCGCCTAGTAGTTGGCAGCAAACCCGCGGTACTCATCAGGAGGAGTACCTCAGTAGGCTATCTGGGTGAGCGCCCGGTATTTGGCGACAGACCCTTAGCGGACGGAGCGCCCGGTAGTTGGCCGCAAACCCGCAGTACTCGACAGGAGGAGTACCTCAGCAGTCTTAGGTTAGTGAGCGGCGGCCTCGGAGTCGTGACAGGACCACTGTACACTCTAGAGACGGAGCTCTTCAGTAGCTACGGTTTCGATAATGAAAATCCTGGTTTGAGCTGAGTCAATGATCTTTGTGTTTCCTCATGATTGAGATGGGTCGCTTGATAACTTAGGTATATGTATGGGCATATACCTGGGTAATAGTTATCCGTTGATTTTATAAACTTGTTATAAACTGTGTGAACTTGTACTGTTATCCTGTGTGGATTTTACTGTTTACTCTTCTTTGTGGATTGGGTTGTTCTTGGGCTCGGTGTTGGAGACGAACGGAAATTGGTGACATAGGTATATGTATGGGCATATACCTAATCAATACTGGATGTTACTTCGTGATTGTATCTTCTTGTGGTTTATCCTTTGTGGATTTCAGGAGACCTTCGGGGGGTCTCGGGGTCCCTACTGAGTATCTTATACTCACCCCTGCACGGGCTATGCCCGCACTTCGTTGTGTTGGTTGCAGACGACGGACAGTGCTGACTGCGGTTGAGGCTTCGGAGTAGGTCGGTACCCGGAGAAGGACCACTGAGCGGGACGTGCTCGGAGCGGACAGTTGGACCGAGGAGTTGTGGAGCTATCTGTACCTACCCTTCAGGTAGGATCCGTGGTGGACGAACCAGGAGCTGAGCCATCTGTACCTACCCTTCAGGTAGGAATCGAGGAGGACGTTACAGGAGCCGCTTGTACTTTCAGTTGCTGTTTTCCCTTTCGAGTTGTACTTTACTTTACAGTTGGGCTTGTATTTCCGGCCCCTTTTCTTCAGCACAGTTGTTCTAGTTTTGTGTACTGCTTTTCTTCCGCTTGTTTCTCTGAGGTGCTTGTTTACTTTATTAAGGCAATGCCTTCCCTTTTTACTGGGATTTTACGCCTTGGTGCTAGTCGCCAGCCCCTGGCCTATGGAAGGCGGGCTTGGGGTAGTCACGGCACGGGCCCCGAGGGCGGGTCGTGACAAATTGGTATCAGAGGAGTTCGGTTCTACCGCAAACTCTGATCTTTTCTATGTGAAGCAATAATGTTTAGCGTATTGAGTGTGGTTATCAGTCCAGGGAGTCCAGTGTTGGTGCGGCGGCCGACGTATCCGTACACCAGGACCCTGACTTCTGATTTCCGACTTAATGCACGAAAACATTGATTGCGTGTGTGTTTCCCAAAAGGTTTAAAGTCAGCTCAAACCAGGTCAGCTCACCAGGTATAAATCGTTGACAGTGACGCAACTGTTCAGGATGTCACCATGCAGATAGTTAGCTGGAGTTCCGAGAGAGTTCTCGATGATGGCCCACCGAGCAGCGAGACTCCGGTGCAGGGCCCTTTTTCAGTGTTGGCACCTTCGGGTGGTGTACCAGCAGCACCACCACCCGTTAGACAACAGATGCCACTAGCTAACGGTGCACGCTAGCAGAGCGCGATGCACGAGTTCCAGCAGTAGAGGCCTCTGAGGATACGAGGCGAGACAGATTTCCCAGGCAGCAGTGGACTGGATGGAGGCGGTTGCTAGAGTTTTACGCCTAGCTTGGATACTAGTAGAGCGGATGATGATCTTAGCACCTGGTGTTTCCAGTGAGTGACCATGAGGTTGGTCCTTATAGTAATGAGGCTTCGGTACGCGAACCGATACCTGGGATAGTACCTACGGGTAGTGCGCCAGCTATGTCACTACCTGCTGGTCAGCAGAGACTCACAGGCTTAGTGCCTTACATATGTTTTAGCACCAGATATCCCTCAAGTTTCGAAGTGAGCCTGACTCGTAGGCGGCTGAGGAATGGCTTGAGGAGGTGGTTGTGAGTTTTCTGGAGCTAATACAGCTTCGACAGTATGACATGTCAGAAGCAGAGCACTCAATGTGGCTTACCAATCAATCTTGGTACTCATTGGTTACGTTGTGATCAGATCTTTAGACTCGAACTTCTGAGCGAAGTGTGTCTAAAGGACATCCGAACCATTACTTTTCCTCTATGCATTTCTACCTATGCTAGGATGCTAGAGAGAACCTTTGTGGTTGTGAAAGTTAGCAGTGAAAGGCAGGAAACTAGCGCCAGTCTCAGAGACTCGGGCGTGTAAAATGTTTCAGGAGGAGGAAGTGCTAAGGACAGATGAATCTGCAGGGTAGCAGACGTGGAATCGGAGCTTGGAGAGCAGCATGTGGTGGTGTACATTTCGACATGTTACGACCACCCGACTTAGTAGTCCCCGCCAGGCTCAGGGAGCAGGAGGGCTGGGGAGGAGAGTAGCTACATTGTGGTCAAGGAGTGTGACCCAGGAGCTCTAAGAATGATTCGGGGTACGAATTATGTCTACTACGAGCTGCCATATCTATAGACATAAGAACCAATCATTCTACCCTTCCACGAATCATGTCCCAGACCTAGAGGTTCCGGGTAAGCCGTAGACTTGACCCTCACGTCTGGAGATACCTTTGGGAGGAGACTCGATAATCACGCTTACGCCGACGGTGTGATTTGACCTTGAGGTGAGAGTTTCGGTTGGAATCTCTTGGTGGCAGCGTAGAGGCCTTACGACGTTGATCTGGGTATGGTTTTGATTCACAAATCATACCCCGGTTGACTGTTTTAGGCAAACGTCGGAATGGGTTTTCCTTGGTCGGCGAAAAGGAAACCCTGGGCAGCACATGTTAAACTCAGGCATAAGAGGGTGTGGCCGATCACTCTTGAGTTGGTCAACCCTACCCTTGTGGCAGCAGGAGTTTTGAGTTTCAGTTCTAACCAAAAAAGGAAAACCTCTTGAGTTCGAGGGAGACGAACACGTTCTTATACGGTCTCACCCCGATGAGGTTTCGAAGATGTGGCCGAGGCGGCATGTTATCTCCGAAGTTCAATGGACCCTTTTGATCTTCAGCAGCGTAGGCGAAGAGGTTTACCGCTTGACCCTACCACCTCAGTCGCACCGGGTGCATAATTTCCACCACATGTCTCAGCTGTGGAGATACGTGTATGTTTCTTCACACGTCATCGACCCCGGGGAGTTGGACGTCGATGACAGGGCGACAAGCACAGAGGTTCTAGTAGAGATCGAGGATCGACATGAGCAGGATCTACGTGAACGGTTGCTTCCTCTAGGGTGCTTCTCGGGTAGCACGAGATCTTCAGGTGAGCATATGGGAGCGTAAAGCTCAGTTGCGTGCTCAGTACTGCTTGTTTCCCTTAAGTGTGAGTTGAAGCTTTACGGGGACGTAAATCCCTGAGGTGGGAGTAATGTAAAGACCCGGAAATTTCAAGGAAAATTTTTTGTTAATTTTCTTTGGAATTTTATGAGTCCGCAGTTTCTGACGGCACCTGATTCCGAGGCCCGGAGTGCCCGGAATTAATTTCCGAAGTTTGGCTCGGGTACGTTCAGTGAACGAACGAGCGGGATTTCCTAACTTTTGATCCGGTGCTCGGAATTGAAATCTGAGGACACCGATGAACTCATAGCGCCGATATTCGCTTAAAGAGACCTTTTCGGAAGTTGCGTTTGTTGCGGGTTGAAAGTTAGTTTTGGGGATTAAAAGATAAGTAAAATAAAATTTTGTGTGTGAATTTTATTTTATTCATGGTTGTTAGACTCTCTCATGGGAAGTTGTTGGTGGGTCCCACAACCACCCAACTTCCCATGTGTGGTTATGAGGGAGGTGGGGCCCACATGAGCCCCCACCTTTTCAAATTTCCTAACTCCTCATTAAACTCCACTTTATTAATTTGACAACTTGTGTAATTTATTACATGAGTTAGTTTTATTTTCAAACTCTTGGAATTCAAGAGTCATGTGGAGTTAAGGTTGGAAACTCAATAAACTTAAGTTATAACTTAAGATTTAAATGAGGAGAATTAAATGAAGTGGTTTTAATTTCAAACCTTTGAAATTCCAAACCCTTCTATTTAATTCATGGTTTAGTTTCCTTTGTTTTGGTTTTTGGGTTTTGCTGTGCGGAGAGGAAAAGAGGGAGGCTTCTTGTGAGTTCTTCCTCCACGACGAAGAACGCGGCGACCTTCTTCCACGACGTCGGACTGCAACGCGTTGGTTTTCCTCCACGACGCCGCAACGCATCCTCTCCGCGACATGCTTTCCGCGACGTGCCTCTCGCGGCGAACCCACGTCCGTCTACCGCGACGCCATAACCGCGATGCCGACGACGTCTTCTTCCGTATCGACCGACCTCCGTGATGTCCGATCTCCGCGACGCCCGTCCTTCGCAGATCGTTAACGAGCTCCGCGAATTTCCTTCGAGGTAGGGGTTGTACCTTTATTCTTAATTTAATTTACGCCTTCGTAAATAAATTATTGGACCACTTGTTATCTTTCACATGGGAGGGGATCGGACCGTACCAACACGGTCGATCCTCCTCCCAAACCTTGTTGTTGGATTACTCGTGGATCGAAGAGGAGGCGGTGCGGTGCCGTGACACCGCG
The DNA here is from genome assembly GCA_963277665.1 of Viscum album. Lineage (NCBI taxonomy): Eukaryota > Viridiplantae > Streptophyta > Magnoliopsida > Santalales > Viscaceae > Viscum > Viscum album. The sequence goes on from OY728159.1 coordinate 1,228,247,769, forward strand.
CAAGGACGTAGAGGGCTTCATGGGAGTGCGCAAGTTTGACGCGCCACTCCGGACGGCGAGGGCCGTGGTGGTCTCCCACAGCCGGACTGAACAAGCCGCCGGAGCAATGAGGCGCGGCCCGTTGGCCGCGGCGGAGTAAAGGAAGTGCGACCGTTGGATGCAACGCCGCCGCGCCGCATCGGAGGAGAAAACAAAGGCGCCGCGGCCGAAGCGGGGTCGTGGCGAAGGCGCGCGGTGTCGTCGCACCGCGCCGGACGACGAAGGCCGCGGCCGGTTCCGGGCCGCGGCGGATCGAGAAGACCGGCGGCCAACCGGGCCGCCGGTGTCGGAAGACGAAAGGGAACCGGCCGGCCAGGTCGGGCCGGCCGGAAGGAAGTCAAACCGGGGGAATTAATTTCCCCCCGGTTAACCTTTAATGGCCCCCAATTAAATTGGGGGCCGGTTTTCATTAGAAGGGGGGGGGGCAGCGCCACCCCCCGGATCCGCTCAAAGCAGGCCCCCTCATGTGAGGGGGCGGTTTTTCTTAAAACCGGCGCGGCACGTGCCGCGCCGCCAGAGGAAAATCGGGGAGGCGGGGGTCTCACCCGCGCACCGCCTGCGCGCCCAGCGCGCCGCCCCTGCGCGCCGCCGTGCGGCCTCCGCGCGCCGCCGCGCCGCCTCCGCGCGCCGCCTCAGCGCGCCGCCGCCGGCCGCCGCGCCGTCACCGGCCGCCGCCGCCGACCGCCGCCGCCGGCCCCCGCGCCGCCCAGGGGGGGGGGGGGGGGTCGGGCCGGGTCGGCCCGGACCCGGACCCCCCGTTTCGAACCATAATTGGTTTTTGGCCCATAACTTGAGCCTCGGACCTCCGATCGACAAACCGTCAGCGGAAACGCGATCCTTAGATCGAGACGGTCGTTTCGGTATATCGCAATCAAGGTTTCGGATTACTTTGAGTTTGGCCGGGTTGGTTCGTTCATGAAACCAACCGGGCTTTCGGAGCGGAAACGCTCATATCTTGAGCTACGAACGTCCGATTGACGTGCCGTCAGTCACGTAGTGTTCCTCTTAGTGAGACGGATCTTTTGGTATACTCCGCCCGAGGTTTGGACGAGGTGGAGTACGGCCGGGTTGGTTCGTTCACGAAACCAACCGGGCCCTCAGAGCGGAGACGCTTATATCTTGAGTTCCGGACGTCCGATTGACGTGTCGTCGACTTTGATGGAATCCTCTAAGTGGGACGGAACTTTTGACATGCTCCGCCCGATTTTTGGATACAGTTGAGATATGGCCGGGTTTGGATTGCTCACGAAACCAACCGGGCCCTCGGGACGAAAAGGCTAATAACTCACAGACCGGGCGTCCGATTGACGCGCCGTCTGTTGCGTTGAGACTCCTTTGACGAAGCAGACGTATGTGGAACTTCTTCGTTGGACTTTGAGATACTTGGAGTATCGACCAGTAGCTCGTGGAGTGGACCCTCCCGGAGACGAGCAGGCGAGGGAGCGCTTGGGTGTAGCGGCGGACCCGTGGTACTTGACAGTGGTGGTGCGCTTGGATGCAGTAGCAGACCCTTGGCGGTGGAGCGCTTGGTTGTAGCGGCAGACCCGCGATACTCTACGGAGTGTATGCGCTTGGTTGTAGCGACAGACCCGCGATGGTGGAGGCGTGCGTGCGGAGTAGGGAGACCGTGTAGCCGACTGAGACCTGATGACTGCTTGACCGACTCGACTTGGAGTGAGTCGACTAGCCCAGTGGACGGAGCGCCCGGTATTTGGCGGCAGACCCACGGCGGACGGAGCGCCTAGTAGTTGGCAGCAAACCCGCGGTACTCATCAGGAGGAGTACCTCAGTAGGCTATCTGGGTGAGCGCCCGGTATTTGGTGACAGACCCTTAGCGGACGGAGCGCCCGGTAATTGGCCGCAAACCCGCAGTACTCGACAGGAGGAGTACCTCAGCAGTCTTAGGTTAGTGAGCGGCGGCCTCGGAGTCGTGACAGGACCACTGTACACTCTAGAGACGGAGCTCTTCAGTAGCTACGGTTTCGATAATGAAAATCCTGGTTTGAGCTGAGTCAATGATCATTGTGTTTCCTCATGATTGAGATGGGTCGCTTGATAACTTAGGTATATGTATGGGAATATACCTGGGTAATAGTTATCCGTTGATTTTATAAACTTGTTATAAACTGTGTGAACTTGTACTGTTATCCTGTGTGGATTTTACTGTTTACTCTTCTTTGTGGATTGGGTTGTTCTTGGGCTCGGTGTTGGAGCCGAATGGAAATTGGTAACATAGGTATATGTATGGGCATATACCTAATCAATACTGGATGTTACTTCGTGATTGTATCTTCTTGTGGTATATCCTTTGTGGATTTCAGGAGACCTTCAGGGGGTCTCGGGGTCCCTACTGAGTATCTTATACTCACCCCTGCACGGGCTATGCCCGCACTTCGTTGTGTTGGTTGCAGACGACGGACAGTGCTGACTGCGGTTGAGGCTTCGGAGTAGGTCGGTACCCGGAGAAGGACCACTGAGCGGGACGTGCTCGGAGCGGACAGTTGGACCGAGGAGTTGTGGAGCTATCTGTACCTACCCTTCAGGTAGGATCCGTGGTGGACGAACCAGGAGCTGAGCCATCTGTACCTACCCTTCAGGTAGGAATCGAGGAGGACGTTCCAGGAGCCGCTTGTACTTTCAGTTGCTGTTTTCCCTTTCGAGTTGTACTTTACTTTACAGTTGGGCTTGTATTTCCGGCCCCTTTTCTTCAGCACAGTTGTTCTAGTTTTGTGTACTACTTTTCTTCCGCTTGTTTCTCTGAGGTGCTTGTTTACTTTATTAAGGCAATGCCTTCCCTTTTTACTGGGATTTTACGCCTTGGTGCTAGTCGCCAGCCCCTGGCCTATGGAAGGCGGGCTTGGGGTAGTCACGGCACGGGCCCCGAGGGCGGGTCGTGACAAGGGTGTTAGTATTGTCAATTATCATCCCTATTCAGGATGGGGTGCTAGAGAGATTCCTTATGATAGAGATATTATTCGAAGAGAAGGCACCCATAGTTAGAGAAACATGCAGACCCTGGGTGGTGGATTTTTCAGGATGTAGTGGGTAGTAGGTATAAGAAGTGAGATCCCAAGAGAACCAGTTCTTATAGAAGATGAACCAGGGAATAAGGCTGACAATGCGGGGCTTCTAGTCTAGAGGGAGTCAGTAGGGAGACAATCATTTTTAGCGTGCGGGTGGTAGTGATGCATTGCACTTGACCGCTCGACATTTTATTCAGAAGACTAGCAGACAGTCGAGGGGCCGTTGAGCCAGACATAGTGGTTCGAGTGAGGAGGTCCACAGGATGGAATATGTGGTTGGGGAGAAGGTCGAGAAATAGGTGGTGGGTGAAAGTTTGAGGTGTTACCGCCACCACCCCTAGGTGGTCCACCCTAAACCCAGGGAGCAGGCATACAAGGGCATGCCTAACTTCAGACAATAGGTGGTTATGACCACAACACTCCAGAGATGATCTATGGTATGATCAATTTTATCTTTACCCATATTTCAGTTCTTATAGACATATGTTCTAGTCACTCACTCTTTAAAACAACTGAAATCTGGATCATAGAGATTTCAGTGGAGTTGTTGGCTCGATCCTTATAGCTATAGATTCCTATGAGATGGGAATCAATGATTACACACTAGTGCCGGAAGTGTAAGATCACTCTAGTAGGAGAGAGATTCGGCTGGGATCTACTATTAGTGGCATCAAGGAATTAGAAAATCATTTTGAGTATAGACTGGTTATCCACAATCCATGATCAGATCGACTATTTTAGCCATGCACTGCAGTAGGTCTGTAGAGATGGGACCAAGTTTTCCATCACCATCGAGATGGATATCCTTGCAGCATAGGAAGTACTTTCTTGGAGTAGGTTTTAACTGATCACCCACTATTTTTCTAGCACCAGTCTCAGTGCAGTGGATGAGAGGAGTCCATGTTTTCTTGTAGTGGTGGATGAGTATGTGGATGTTTTTCCTAAGGATATTCATGGATTACCTCCTCATAGGGAGGTATAATATTTCATCTACCTGTACCCAGGGATGAGATTGATATCCATAGTGGAATATCGTATGGCTCCTATTGAGCTTCTCAAGCTCAGGGTGCAGCTGGAGGACATACAAGAGAAGGGGTTTGTAAGGCCCCCTCGTTTCACCATGGGCAGCCTTTGTGATTTTAGCAAAGAAGGCACCCTGGTGTTTGAGGATTTTTGTTGGCTTCCAGTGCCTAAAACAGGTGACTATAAAGAACAATTATACATTTTCAATGTATAATGACCACTTCTGACAGCTAAGGGAATCTAGGAGGTTCTAGAAGATAGATCTTGGATCGTGCTATCACTAGCTTTGGGTGCGAGATGGGGTGGTACTGATGACAACATTCAGGTTATAATATGACCTATATGAGTTCTTAGGGATTCCATTTAGAGTGAAAAATGATCTAGAATTCTTCATGGGAATCGTGAATAGGATATTATGGCCTTACATTGACTGGTTTGTTGTGGTCTTCATTAATGACATCTTGGTGTACTCAACGTCATAGGAGGAGAACGCTACTGAACAACTAACAGATGTGGATACATTCAAAGAGAACCATCATTATAGTATGATCATAAATGGTTAGTTTTACATACGAGATGCACACATTCCTGGACATGTCATCTCGGAGGCCGTGGTTGTAGTAGATGTGACCATAATAAAGGTAGTGCTTTCTTGGGAGCCATCCAAGGGAATGACGGAGGTGCAGAGCTTCTTGGGGTTTGCTTGTCACTATCGGAGGATCATTCCCTACTTTTGCAGAGTATCAACACCTTTATCATCTTTTAAATGGAATGGAAATACATTATTGTAGATAGATGTATGTTAGCATAGTTTCTTGGAGTTGAGGCGAAGACTGACTAGTGCCCCCATCTTGAGACTACCATAGGAGGTCGTTCGGTATTTCTTTTACTACGACTCATTAGGGACAAAACAGGTTTGAATCCTGATGCATGAGCAAGAATGATCACATAAGGCTCATGAAAGTTTAGATAGCATGAGCATAACTACAAAACCTAATACCTGGAGTTAGTAGTAGTGGGATTTTCCTTGAAGGTGTGGTAGCACTACATGATGGGAGAACAATTTACTATTCACTATGTCCATAAAAATCTTAGGTATATCTTCTCCCAGAAAGACCTGAACTAGAGACAGTTGTGATTTCTAGACTTCCTCATGGACTATCAATTTGATATTTTCTCTACTCATGGGATGGGGAATGCCATGGAAGACACACATAGTAGGAGGGATGGTTTGCAACTGGTGAGTGAGATGACATACCAGTTATTCGTGATGCAGATATCCTTCGTGGATGATGGTGGAGCCTCATACCTTTAGTCGATGTCCATTACACCCCCACCCATACAATGATTCAGAGAGTCACATCATGTGGATGTTGACTGCAAGTCCCGACGTGCTCAGTTATCCTAAAAAGGGCGTCTAATAGATATTCAATAGGTGAGGAGCATGTTACCTTTTTAGAAGATGCACCATAGTGCTACTGACATTGTAGGAGGAGGTGTTGAGGATGTTCCATAAATCCCCTTTGGTGGTATATAAAGGAGTGTTAAATATGTAACAAGACCTCTAATGTCAGTACTAGTGGCCAGGGATGAAGAAAGAGTCGGACAAGTTCATTTCACGATGCCTCACTTGTCAGCAGGTGAATGCAGAGCATCATGTTTCCGAAATCGTGGCCGAGCCACTTGAGGTAATTGAGTGGAAATAGGATGGTATCATGATGTAATATATGATGGGATACCACATACGACTAGGGTCTATGATTCTATCTTGGTGATCGTTACCCGACTAACCATGTAGGCTCACTTCATATACATCATGGTGTAGGGACCGATGGAGGACTTGGGATGCCTCTACCTATAGGAGATACTGTTGATTCCTAGGGTTACTTCAACAATCGACTCAGATTATGAAAATCACTTTACATCCCATCTATAGAGGGGATTACATGAGGCCTTCGGGATGTAGCTGCGCTTTAGAAAAGCTTTTCATCCCCAGAAGGATGGTCAGACGGAGAGGACCATACAAACAATAGAGGATATACTACATGCTTTCATCTAGGATTTTGGTTGTAGTTGAGAGGACCACCTTCCAATGGTAGAATATTCATACAAAAATATCTATCACGTCACATTTGGATTGGAACCATTTGATTCCTTATATAGTAGACTTACAGATCACCCATATGCTGGATAGACCTAGGGGAGTCGATACCCATGGTTCTGAAGATGGTACGTGCTACCACCATGAAATTGAAGATCATTCGAGAGAAGAAGTGGACTGCACATAGTATAAAGACGTCTTATGATGCTAGGAGACAGAGAACCATGGAGTTTGAGAGGGGCGATCATGTATTTTTTCAGGTCTCACCCCGAAGTGGATTGGGGGGATTTAGCTAGGGTATTAAGCTCTGTCTGATGTTCATCAGACGTTTTCAGGTTCTGAGCAGAGTGGGTGAGGTGGTGTACCGCCTAGATCTTCCCCGAGATATGTAATGGGTGCATGATGTTTTCCCCATTTCGTAGCAGAAGAGATATAGTCATGATCCATCAAACATCATATATTTGGGATAGAAGGAAATTGAAGCTGGGGTGATGTTTTTGGAGTAAATTATGCAGATAGAAGACAGACAAGAGTGGGTCCTACATGGCCAGTCGATTCCTCATGTGAGTGTTCAGTAACAGTAGTAGAATCTCCAGGGGAGCACAGTGGAACCAAAGGATCATATTAATTATTAGTACCCCAACATGTTTGATTATAATTTTTATGTATTTTGGGGATGTAATTCCATATGGAGGGGAGAACGCAGTGTCACATATTTTTTTTTTTAATTTAATTAAATTATGTGGAATTATTCTAAAACCACATGCTTTTACTGTATGATTTTCATAAGCCCATTGACCATAGAATATAATTTTTAATTTTTTTAAGCGCACATAGGTAAACGAGCAAGTGTGGTTTTTTAACCATTGAACCATTGCTCAGATCAAAAATCCAAGGTCACAGTTGAATTCAAAACATCAGGATTCACCAAAAAAGGACTTGACATTTCCCGAAAGGGCCGAATAGAAGAGTAATTTTTTGGACTTTCTGAAAAATAAAAAAATAATATTAAAATGTTATTTTAATTAATACTCTCATTCTTTGAGAGGTGGACATAGATTTTGTGGTACAATGATGATGTGAATTGATGAGTCTCGATAATTTATTGCTAACTCGCTTCATAACGACACATTAATGATGTGTAAAAATGACATTGTTTCATATATTGAACAACAAAACGATGCGACATTAAAACATAACAAAAATTCTGAGACATATTTTCATTTCATTTTGGTTGACATGCTGGTGGAACAATGAATTACACTATAAGGATTACTTGAAGAACCTCTGACAAACTTCCTATCCAATGAAGAATGAAAAATCCTAACAAACGTCAAACAACTTCAATGATCCTCGAAGAACAGAGTCAGAAGAAATGAATGATGTCAATGTCCTTAAACCACAAGGAAATAATGTTGTGACAAATAATGTCAAATAGGTAAGGGTTATTTAGTTTTAATTTTCATCCCCAATCATTTTTTAGATAATGATGAATGTAGATGATCCCATGAACTAGCTGATCAACAAATCGTTCTTTATAGAAAGGGGGTAACATTATTTGGGATTTCTCAATCCATCATTCAAACATCACTAGTAGTAATTTAACTAAAACATCATGGACCTTTCCCTTTAAACATATTATACAGAGAGTTTGGTATAACACGAACAAGGCATGCAGACCTCTGACATGTGAATTCTTTGTCGTCGTACCCTCAAGGTGGAGGGATGATTATTATAGGACCATTGTGGTGATGTGGACATTTCACGGAGGGAACATTCATAGGTGGAATGAAGAATAGATATCTAGAGTGCATACGGTGGTCCGCCGAACAGTCTATCTGTGGTGGTGGCCCACTGTGGTGGCTACAGTTGTAAGCGGCATTGCGCTCGTTGGTGCACCCCCGCAGTTTTATACCGTAGAAGGTGGCCTATGACGGTAGCATGGAGATGTGGCGCCCTCCAGGAGCCATGTCGAGGGATGGGCTGCATTCTTACCGCCAGGATTCTAGCAACCCGTAGTCCCTAGAATGCGGCAGGAGGGCCCCACATGTCTGTTTGGAAGTTGAGACCGAAGGCATCCTGGTAGGATGGAGAACCACCAGCCACCCATGCAGTTGGGCTACGATAAGGCAGAACGCACTGCCAGCCAGAGGGCTGGACCTGTGCCGGCCGACTAGACTCTCACCCATCGAGCTGAGATTGAACAGAACAGTTCATCGGGCGACCTTGCGGGTTGGACCCTCAGCATATTCAAGATGAGTCCAGCAAGTCCCATTGGGCCTGGCCAACAAGCCAGGTTAGATGAAACTGAACCAGATCAGAATAGGTATATATCGATTCAGTTAAATTTAAACCATGTTTAGTGGGAAACTCATGCTAGGTTTGTCAGGTTGGTCTGACCGTGTCGGATCAGGCCCCGACACAACTATACCCTGTTTACTAAAACACATGTATCTTGTAAACTTTTCATTCGATCGATGATCCATTTGTGGAATTAGGACCCTATCAATGAGGCATAATATATGGCATTCTATAAGGAGTTTTTCTTGGAATTTATGATGTGAAGAATGGTCTGCATAGTAGTTCTCCCAAGTGATCTATGTACAAAACCCTACAGTTGGCTGGCACATGATGATTGTTGACTATCGATTCGGTGTGACTCGATGATGGCCCAGTGGGAAGGGACTCTATCTGACCGAGCATGCCAACAGTGGGGAGCAGCTCAATGTGACCCAGCAGACCCACGATACTCGATAGGAGGAGTAACATAGTATAACCAATGTGGGAAGAAACTCTCTCGGACCCAACATGCCCATAGTGGGAAGAGGCTCTGAGTGACCTAGCATATCTATGATACTCATGAGGGATGTGTAAGATAGATGTATATGGTTATTAGGAAGTGGATAATGTGTGACCTGGTAGGACCACTATACTCGATAGAGGAGGATCTCTCCAGTAGACAAGGTGTTCGATGATTTGACTAATGTTTATATTATCACTACCCAAAATCCATACATGGGGTGAGCTATATAGTGCTTTGTTCTATACTGTGAGGATTTTTGTTTGGTCCTTACTTTTTTTTTGGGTCCCTAATGAGTATTGGATTACACACCCGTACACAGGATTCAGCCACTCATTTCATGTCATGTGCTGGTGATCAGCGTTTTGAAAGAGACTTTGGTGGACCATGACCCAAAGCTACTATGGGAGATATGATTGGCAGATTCTATGATGGTGGAATTGGTGGCCTAGGACCAGCAGGAATAAAGTAAGGCTAGGAAGACATGATGTAATATATTAGATTCTAGTAACTACACTACTACTAATATCTTATGAGTTTTTCCATGGATGGCCATCAAAGTTCCTTTTGTACATTGTAGTTTTTAGTTATTTTGTTGGGTTTTTATTCTGGCCCACTTGTATTAGTTGTACGTGTACTCATAATTTTTAGTGGTGCTTGTTTCCTTTTTAGTGTTTGGGATTTGTTTGGGAATGGGTGTTCGTATAGTTACTCTAGAAAATTCCTCCCACTTGTAGGTTATCACCTTCGGTGCTAGTTCCCATCCCTTGGCTTTGGGAGGTGTGCTTGGGGAAATCTCAGCACGGTCCCCAGAAGACATGTCCCTAAATTGATGATAATAAGGCCAAACCATGATTTTTTAAAACTAATAATCTTCTGTTATTAATATAATGATATTTCTAATTAGAGGTAATTAGTATTTTATTTTCACGATAACATATTTAAGATTTTTATTATCAATAAATTACACTATGACATAGTCATCATTCGTGGTTTATGAACCAGATGCTTCTGAAGTGGAAATATTCAAATTAGTGAATCCCTTCTTATCAAGCACATATATATTCACATAATGGTCACAAAATCTAATTGGTAAAATTTGATACATTATATAAATATAAGTTTTATCTCAATCAATGTTTCAAAAAATGGATTTCATATATAATATGGGGTAACATATATGAAGCCTAAGGGAGAATATTTATATTTATTCACCACCATTATAAATGATGTTAAATTTCTCACATCCAATGATATAAGAACAATGCTCTCTATGTAACATATTAATTACTGAATACTCCCAATCGTAGTTCTGATCCAACTCAAATGACTATCCCACAATCATATGACGGTGGAGACAACACAATATATAATCATAAAGAGAACTCACAATCTATAATATTAAATTTATTCCTCATATAAAATTAAAAAATATTTCCAAATTTTCAAATCAGATGAAATCGTCTCATGGATAAGACAGTTCCATGAAAAATTCTTGATTTAAACTGTGGTTACGAAAGGGCAACAATTATATCCACCTTTCAATCTCTTTCCAATAAATGTATAAGTTATCATAAAATAGAATATATGATAGATTCTAAATTCAATGAAATAATCATATAATATAATGATAAATTAATTAGAAACACCCATATCAATTAATATATAATAGAACATGTTATCAAAGTGTTACCTCACATAATAAATTGCCTTATATAATCCTAATCACCTCTAGTTCGTGATTTGTTTTGAATACATTCTCCTAAAACCATTTTGGTTTAACACATTACTTATTGATATATCCATCACATCTACAATGATTCACCAATTCATCCTTACAAGGAATATATTTATGTTTCACAAATCATTCCACACAGTTGGATAAAGAACAGCTGGTGAGTCTTAAAAACCATATATAATATATCTCCAAGTGGAACTCTTTTTTATATTGCATGAATGGCCACACATTTTTCAGATAATTAATCTTAGAGTTAACAATATCAATATACAATTATTTATTAATACAATTAGAAAATAATCCTGATAAAATAATTTGAACATCTCATCTTAAAATTTAATAAATTACTCATGAAGTCTTGAAATAATCTATTTCTTCAAGATGACTAAGGAAATAAATTTCTTACCATCCATAATGTTTCAATTTCTACATATTCCAAATCCACCATATTAGCCACCTCTATATAGATAGATGGATTTTTAATAATAATCCTTATCAAGAACATCGGTATTAACCACACCTTGAATATCGATGCTTTGAGCCATTACTTTGATATTGATATAAAAAAGTAATTCCCAAATAGAGAAATCATTGATGAATATTAATAATAGATTTATTATCCCTATAAGAATTATATAAACTCTCAATACATAACCAACATAATCCACTTATGTAGTGTTGATAATAAAGGATCCCCAATAGTATATTCCAGTTATAGTATTTATCCTATATCCCATAAACATTTTTCCCCATGACATCCATTCATTCCCATAGACAATATAGGATCTAAATTTAATGTAAATGTTTAAAATTATATAAAAAATTTCAATGTGATTGAGCTTCTCTTTCCACTAATCTCGTTTCTCCATCCCATCATAACTTCTACATGAGGAATGAGTTTCCTCCTAAATTATGGAACCCTATCAACATACCTAATTATATATGGATTAGAAAAACGTTCAATATAATGGAGATAATGAAAATAGCTATTTCTAGATGACGATCTTTAATTGAACGATACACTTCTATCGAACCTTATTTATGTTCAATCATATGCATCATAATTGAAATATTCTACACTAAATATTTCAAATTAGAAAAAAAAATTAGTTTTTCAACCATCTTAACTAAAAAACCAACCCCCATATTATGGCTTTGATGAATATTTCTATTTTGGATATTTTTATTCCCACTATTTTTGTAGAACATTCAAAACAAAATTAATAAAATACTAATATTTCTAAAATTTGTTTAAATCATAAAATCTATATAATCATTGGATGTCCATTTTGTGAAATAAAAATCCATATCCAATAAAATAATTTCTTTATGTATATACTACACCATAAATATCATGATTAATTAAATATTTTACATTTAAATCAAATGTGGATTACCATAAAAATAAAAAACCAAAGTGGTTACTATCCAGATATCATTCTCAAGGAATTCATGTTATCTGAGAGTTATATATAAAATAGTTTTCCACATATTTTTATTAAAATATATTTACTAAAAACAAACATACTCACCAAAACTACTAGACTTCCCATGATTCCAAAAAAATATTTCAATCTAATGAAATTTTTTATTACACAATGTATGCTTCAATAATCCCTTGACCTAAGAAAGGATTCTACACATCCTCATGAACATTCAATAATTAGTATAGGTTTCTAAGTTATGTCTGTGTATAAAATTATTCCATGGGTAATGATTTCCCACTTGTATAAAATAAAAATACTATACGTAAATGTAATATTAATTTGAAATTAATACCACTTAAAGATAAATAAAAATAGTTAAAATTAATTTTTTACAAAACTATCACAAATTTATAATATAATACAAATAAATACACCCACACTGACATCAATGATAAAACTATCACAACACATGTTACCAACTAAACAATAATGAAATTGATGGGGAACTTCTTTTCTACACTTTAGTAGAATGAAAATTTCCTTTGTATAATTTTATGATGACATTAATGAAAACTCCAGAAGTGAATATTTTAATAAGGAAGTTATATAATACATGGTAAATTAAAATAATAAAATTCCACAAAACACCTTTATAATATATATATTTTTTATAAAAAAATTGTGATTTAATTCATAAATAATCCATCAAATCATGGATTATCTTTGTAATATCAGATCATGAATATTTAAGTATTGTCATATACCATTAATATCAATGTCTTTATGAACAATTTTAAATCCTCATTTTCCAAAAAAACAGTTGTAATATAATTTCATTTTCACTCTATTATCAAATACTCATGATATGTCTTATATAAATCGGTAAATATAATTCATTGTTTTTCATATCTAATTACTTGTTATCATTCTAATTTAAAAACATCTATTATTCATACAAACTCACAGTACATTTATTGTATATTTTCATCCCAATTGATACCATGAATTTGTTCCCATAAAAACTTCTATCTAATTTAGTCATCAAAATGCAAGAATATTATTTTTCTTAAAATAGGTTCATAGTGAAAAAATTTAATAGGTGCCCAAACGTGATACGAAAATATTTAAAAATAAAACTTAATCATATTTTAATTAACTTAATTTTATATTAAATTTATAAATATAATTTGACTAAAAAAGTTGATAATTTTATATAAAGATCAATTTTATATATATTAAATTTATTTCAAATTTTTAAAATATTTCAAATATTAAAATAATAATGAAAATTCAATTTTTAGATAGAATTATATTAAATCCCACAAAAAAATATTTTACAATATAAAAAAATATGATAATAAATTATAATTTATATCAAATCATAATAATTAATAAAACCCCTTGATTTCCTTCAAAATTAAACTCTTCAATAAATTACTTTTTCCATATAAATATAATTTCATAAAAATACATCAATTGATGTTTTTTAAAATCTATAGGAGAGTTATAACATGAAAGATGTTAAAAAATTAAAATATTTGATCAAATAAAACTAATTAGTAATTAAATTTCGATCACATGCAAAACTTTTAAATCCAGGAAACATGGTGAATACAATATTTGAAATAGTGGAGATTATAAAATCACTAAATTTGTGATTAGATAGAGTACGATAAAATATGAATCTCTCAACATAGGTGTGTTTACGAAACAATGAAGAATACATCTAATTGATTGATCGATCATAAATGAAAATTCCCAACATGGACACTTCACCACATGGGAGATGCGATTGTCTATATCTAATCAATGAAAGAGAGACAATATTCACAATGATTGGAATGTAATATACTGACATATTAATAATGGTGTAATGTTGGATTGTGATGTGAATCATGGTGAGTTAGTTAATTCTACCTGGCACCCATTTTTAGATAAGAATATGAACATTAATATTGTGGTTAGTGTGAGAATAAATTTCATCCCTAAATATTGAATTGGACTCCCTATTCCAATTTAACAATCTAAAGTATGTTTTGGATATTTTTATTTATGATTCATTTCCTAATATAACTATTCTTATTAAATAGAACATAATATATTACACTAAATTATTCACATTAAAATCATTGATGAAATATTTTTTAGTGATTTTGAATAATTTAAAAGATTGTTTTGTCTCATATTAATTATAACATAGTCTAATTATGGTTGTATTATTTAATTATAGATGACATTAATGGATTTTATTTTATAATTAAATTATAATTTTAAGTATATATGATTTATTAATTGATGATATAGGACAATATTCAAAATAAATTCAAAATTGAACTATCTTTTAATAATTATAAGTGTTACACATATCGAAAATGAATAAATTATTACAATGATTTACTTCGCTAATTATGAAATGGATAATATGTTAATTGATACTACGTGAAATGAAATATTATTTATTATATTATTCTCCAAAATATTTGTATTTCTTTATTAAAATGAAATAAATAAAAATTATATATGATCATATGATGTGGATTTATGACATTAAGTAGAGTTAATATAGATAGTATGTATATAATATTGATGATATGAATTGTTAATGCAACATAAGGATTTCAAATGATGATGTGAGTTATAATTTCTTATTATGATTTATAGATCACGTGAAAATGATTTGGGATAGCAAAATGAACATTAATAATTGATGTAGGTCAAACACATTGATGATGAAGAAATATTAGAGTGATGATGCAGAACTCACATGATGATGTTTTAAATAACTAATGGATGATGTTTATATATTGTTATGGTAACACTTAATGATGAAATGAGATTTACTATTTTAAGGGGTTAATTTTCAAAATATGATGATTCATGAACAAAATTATAATGATATCAATATCTTTGTATAATAATTTAATTGACTCTGGATAATGTAAATAACACATTCTGATATGGATATTGATGTCAATAATATAGTTACCTTCCAAAAGAACATTATGATAGAAATACAACATAACAATAACAATATTTTAAGAGGATAAATTATTTTAAAATCCTATTGTATGATATGAAAAATCATTATTATTATGTAGGAATTTAAATTCCATTTGTTGATTTATCAGGGTTATGTAGTGTTATTTTTTTCAGTGTATTTTCTTGAGATGAAAAATAACCAGAGTGTTTAAAAAAATAATATCCCAAGGTAATTATATGGAGTGGAATGATTATTTTTCATGTATATTATAATTTCTCAAAAATTAATATGGTTTTGAGGATGGTTGGTTGAGGCTAGTCAATATAAAGATAAAAATTGTTTAGGTACTACTCCAATTTGAGAAAGTGGTTCATCCATGGTGATTAATATTATATAAAATTTAAGATATTAAATGAGATATAATATTTTATTTATTGATATGTTATTTTTATTTTGTGAATACCATCTACATGTGTTATGGATAAGTCGTAAAATCCACTCATTGAGGCATATATCGCCTCATTGAAATGAAATACTGTTATGAATATTACTATACTCTTGGTAAAATAGAACGGAATTTGGGTATGTGAAGTGGTATATGGTTTCTGTAGGGATTTAGTAGAATGTATTTCATGGGGGATATTCATTATATTATTATTGTGTATTTTGAGTATATATTTATATAAATATATCATTGTTTGATAATAATTTTTAATGTTGGTTGTAGTAATATTTGTTACGTGTGAACCATATATATTTATATAATCAATGTTGATGTTTTTCAAGGTGATTATTTTTATGTATTCATAATATATTTATGATACCCATAGACACAAGTATTGTATATTAGACATCTAAATACTTGTGATTACAATACAACGATTTTTAGTTACTTATAAATGCTCACTAGTGTGTTTCACACTTTTAAACTCTTAAAAATAAATATGATCTACTGGGTGTAATCATAAATTATAGATATTTTTTATGGATATGGAATCTAACACATTAAATTTATAAGATGTGAAACCACATTCTTTTAATTCTTATTAGGTAGTATGTGACCTTTATTTCAGATGTGTATTTTTATAGGGAGTTTTGTTTTTATATCATATAATTAATGGTGTAGTTGTTTATTATAAATTCATATTTTATATTTTAGTATTGGTTATTCATTTATACCTTTATGGAAAAGGATTAATATAGAAATGGTTTTATTATATTATGTGAAAATACATCTCATTATTTTGTAGAGATACATCAATATATATTTCAAGATATTTCCTAAGAAATAAAAGTCACGTACCATAATGTTTAGTTATAATTGATAATTTATGAGGTTTTGATATGTATACAAAAATTTTATAAGACCGAGTGAATATGGAAATTGAATATAAATGAAATAGTAAAAGAGGAATGATATTTCATGAAACCTAATAAAAATAGATTATAAGCATTATATCAATCGATGATTATTTATTAAGTGAAAAAATGTGTATAATATTATTTAGTTTCTAATTATGAAAAAATTTTAACATTGAGATATTTTAAGATAATGTTTTTGTGGAAATATAGGTGATTAGATTATTTTCATGTTTTATAATGTTAAATGAGTTAAATTTAATTATTATTTCTAAATTAAAAAAATATAATAGTTCAAGTAAAAATGACATAATGGATGGACATATTATTTATTGATCTTGTGGCACAATTTAGGAAACAATTTTTTAGAATTTGTTTTTAATTTTTTTGTTAAATTTTTCAATAAATTCACTATTGATTTTTAATTAACACATAAACATGAATTATGATCCACAAAAGAATTTTAAAATGATAAATCATCACAATTAGAATTTATTTTATTATAAAGTACTTTCATCCAGATATATATGATCTTAAATAAAAACCGATAAAAATTTCATCAATATTTACTATAAATAAAATAATCACAACACAATTTTTATAATGTATAAATTTACAATTTAAATAATTATCTATTAAAAAAGTAAATTTTCAAAGTATTTAAGATGATAGTAGTTTAATAAATCCATTTTTTTCAGAGCTCAAAAAAATAATTCACCTCTATTTGTGAGAATTATATTATGTGTATGGATATATAGTTTTCATTAAATTTTTCTCCATGATATATCATTTAAATTTTTACAAATGTAATTATTTCTGAACACTTAATTCAATGATTGTCATATTAATTAATTAAAGTGGTCAGAATTGATAATTAGATTAATTATAGAGAACATATATGAGAGAGATTTTTGTATTATGTAGTCAATATGATATTAGTTTTATTAAATCTAAATTACTATTTTTCTTATTCAAAATAATAAAGTGATGATTCTTCCCCAAATCATATATAAATTTTAGCCATTATGACAGGGTGTTACCTTTCCAATTATATTTATTCTTCTATTTTCATCCCTCATCAATTGAATATAATATTAAGAAACTAGTTATTTACTTATCTCATCTTATATATCATATTATTTCTACATCCCTCAACATTCCATGTATGTTATTTTCATTATCTACAGATTTTATGTTTGGAAGGAATTTATATGAATATGATAGTCCCTATATGGTGATTATTATTTTGATATAAGATATTTAGAAATCCATGAATGTTGGTGAATACAAGTCCTGAGAGTGTTCATCAATGTTATATGAATTTTCAATGTCTTTTTATCACATCATGTCATATTAGAATATCTTTTGTGGGGTTACTAAATTTTTAAATATGGTATTTCATGTTAGGTGATATCTATTGTTATATTATTAAATGATAAAATGGGATATTTATTTCATATACAAAAATATATGTATTTTTGTGAATTTGATTCATATTTTATACTGAACCCTCGATTATTTTGATAAATATTATAGAAACATATATAAAGATTATTATAGAAATTTTTAAATAAATAGGATTTATTTTATTTTAAAATTCTATTTTTAGGTTCTTATTAAATTTTTAAAATAAAATTTCCATTATTTATTTATTTTACAATACATTGGGTTATATTAAAGTATAAATAAAATCATATTAATAAATTAAATGTCGAAATTATTCTTTTTTTCATTAATTATGGAATATTATAACCTTATGGGTTATTTTTTGATATAAAATGACATTTTGGAATTATATTTGGATGAATTTGAGTTTTTTTACTAATATGGTATATTAGATTGAGAATGAACATTGTTATTTGGATACCTATGTTTCCTAGCTATATAGGTTAAATGTGGGTATTGGGTATTGATTTTTTCATTGTGTTCTATATGTGGTTTAGAATATTCAATTGTTTTATCACTCATAAGGGAATCCCAAGGTCTAGAAAGTCTTAGTTAACTTGTATCGTTATTTATATTGGTTTTTAGATATACGGTTATTTCTAAGTCAGTGATTCGTTCATTTAAAAAAAGTTGAGTATGAATATAATCATCCTTTTTGTGAGGCATGTTGAATAGGTGGAAACTATATTGCAAATATTAGAGTGATTTAGAGACAGGTTATGACTCATAATGATCCCATTTATTAGAGAGATTATAATAATAATAGGGATGAAAATTACATTGTTATCAACAATGGTGGTATTTCAATGAAGAATAAACCATGAAAAAATTTAAAATTCATCCCATACACTCTGAATATAATCATATATGTAAATAGTGGTTTTTTCGTGTTAATGGAGAAGAAAAGTGAAATTATTTGGATGCACCGATCATGATTTTAAACACCCCATTGTATATGTGGACATGAATATGTTAGTTATGGTAACTAAATATAATTCCATGTATATTTAACTAACTAATGAGACTACAAGTCTTGTTAGAAACATGAATAATGATCATGTTGATGGAATCTATTTTAATATAAAGTGTAACTCCCTCAAAATTGATGATAGCGTCTACATACCTCACAATACACATGATGCTTGGTTAAAAGGGGAGTATTCTATGATATCTGGTGTGACTGGGAATAGTGACTAGGCCAAAATTCATATTAATTACTCTCATGTTTTCCATACCCATGATTCATATGTGTAGTATGTTACAACCCATTATTATATGACTAAAATATCCCATATTATAATGATTTAATATAGTATAAATCACATAAAAAACATATATAAAAATAATGACAATATTATTTTTTAAGAATTTATTAAAAAATTAGTATTTATAGAATTTACAGATGCTAAACTAATAGAATGGTAAAGTGAAATTGAAAATTGTAATATGAACCTTATTGATAGTAATCTAGCCTATAAAATATAATCATATCCTTTGAAAGAGTAAATAAAATTCAGCTATTATGTAATTTAAAATATGATATATATATATATATATATATATATCATGTTATGGGAATTTTTTATGATAATTTAAGTATTGGAATTTTTTTTGAGACACAAATTTTAAATTACTATTTTAGTATTGATATAATTAATTAAAATAGTTATTTTTTTGTAAAATATATTCATAAATATATTTTTTGTTTCCTAATTATTATAATATATTTGTATAAGTCCTTAATTTTTTGAAAGTGTTATAAAATATTTATAATTTTAAAATCGGTATTTTAAAAGTAATGTATGATTTTTTTTAAAATAAACATTATAATATTGAGATTTTTTTAAAATGTATTTCAATTTTTAATTATACATATTTAAAATTAGAAATTGTTAATATTTGGTATATTACTGAAAAAGTTAAATTTTTTGGGAATTTTGAAGTACAATAATATATGGTGTATAACATTAAAAGATAAATAATATTTTTCAGGATTCATTACTGATGTTAGATCAATAATGTAAAAATTAAATTTTTCTATGATATTTAGTGATAAGATTCAATAATTTTTTTTGATCTAAAAATAAACAAATAATGGATAAAATAATCTAAAAACACCCCTCACATCAAATATTAATACCACCTCTTGCAATAACTACCCACACTCCTCTAAAGCCTTGAACCATGACAAAATTATTCAAAATACAGATCTTGTGTCTCTACATAATGTCCATGATCATTTTGTCAAATTAAAAATCTCATCCCAATTTCCCAATGAAGGTTATTAAGAATAATAATTCAAGAGGTAAAAATCTCTTTATTTATGTATTAATTTCATTTCTATTCATTCTATTTTATTTTCCTCTCCTTACATCCACTTATCCATGTTACATAATGACTGTAGTATATTTTCTATACTAAAATGTTATTGTGTTAATGTAACATTGCATCATTAATTCTCTCCCCTATCCATCTATTCTAAAAATTAAAACATTGCCTGTGATGTGTTGATTTTTCATACTCAAGGATCAAAATATTTCAATTTATATTTCCACAATCAAGGATGGTGATAAAAACAGTTTCATGGTTAGAAATATAATAATATATGTATTAAAACATACATATAATATTTGACCTAGTCTATATATAATATTAATTATTAAAAAAACATGGCACTGATGATCAGAAAAGACCACAATTATCTAAATGTGATCATTAACATTTTTTCAAATGACTCAACCACACATATTAAAAGAAATGTATTATATAATGAAATTTAAAAATATTTATTTTCATTAAAAACATATAATTTTAATTCTGGAAAACTATTATTATTTTACATTATCTTTCATACGTGTATACAACTGAATTAATCTTGAAAAGAATGGAAATGAACACTATTGAATGATGAAATTCAATATTTTAACACATCAAAATCCATAAATGAACATAATAAAATGATAGTAAATTAATTACATTTATAATTTTTTTTCAATTAATTAATAAATATAATTTAGATATACAAGAACGTTTGTTCAAGTGAATATAACTTTCACACACAGGGTAAGATATTCTCATAGAACATTTGTTTTCTCATTGGGGTTATGATTTCTCTATTTTTAACCGAATATAATTCCTATATCATATTATTTACTTCTCCCATGTTATGTTATTATTTTGAAAATATATGTAACTATTCAAAAATCTTTTCCCTTTGATGAGTAAATACATTTTTTATAAATTCCCCTTACCAATCCCTTCCGATAATCAAGCCTCCTTACAAGGAACATTTTTATTTCATACCCATTTTAAATTGAATTTCATTATCTATTTTAGCAGATCAGCATTTTTTGTAAAATCATTTATTTTTTCTTGACAACCCATATTAGTTCATTTATAGTTTCATACAAAATATTATTCATTTTTATTTTTAAATAATCATTTAAATTTCCACTTATATCACACTAAAGTGGCTCATTTCTAAAGATTATTAAACATGTATTTTAAATGTTTTTACTTCATTTTTAAATAACCTATCATTTTTTCATATTTTTTCATATTAATGTCCATATATTATTTTAACATATTATTTAATTGAAAACATTATGATACTCCCATATTTTATTCCTTATATTATTTTTATATTAAATATTCATTTATATGGGTAAACCATATGTTCATTCCATTTGTATCATTTTTCATGTGGAAATCATATTCAAGGTTATGTATTGATTATTACACTACGATAGTGGTCAAATTTATTAGGAAAGGATTAGTCTATTTATATTTCTTGTGAAATAGTTTTGGAAGTTATCTTTGACTCTTGTTCATTCATATTAAATGTTCATGTTGGATACCCAAGACTCATGATACCATATATGAAAAGGTTATGGTTGTTAAAAATGAATCCTGACCCTCCATGTGCAATGGTATTTGTGGGTATCCTAGACTCATGATTATTTAATGATGTATATTGTTAACACATTTCTATGATTCCATGATATCATGATCCCATGTTCAATATGTTATAATTAGATATGTTTATTCATGTTCCATGTCTTTTTATGCCAACATTTTTAGCCTTCTAATTCATGATATATTCTTTATTCATATAAATATTCCATTATAATTATTTTTACCTCTTCCCCATTTTTATTGTATTTCACTCATTATCCTATGAATATGTAAGGGATTAACGTATGTTATTAGCTCATTATAAAGATTTTATTAATGTTTTTTCCATGTTTTCTATTTTATCTACCTAATATTCCATAGAGTCTATACATTATGATCTATGATTTTTATTTGATGGTTAGTTTTGTAAAAATAATGAAATAATATGGTAAAATATTTAGGGGATTTATAATTATATCATTGTACATTCTAGTTATTTTTTGATATTAGGACTAGACAAACATTAGTAATAAACCAAGAGATAATTAGATTAATATTGATTACGTATATTGAAACATATGGAATCCCAAGGTATTATATAAATTTAATTTACAATATTTTCCATCTTTTTTAATGTTTCTTTTTTATATGCTTATTAAATATGTATTGATACCTGCATAATTGTAATTTTTTTATTAGTTAACGGTTGGGAATATGAGAACCTAGCCCAAAAATCAATGTGACGGGGAATGTGATAATTTATATAATTAAATTCCAAATGTGATGGGATTGGGAGCCCAAAAATTTATGACAATACATTCTTAACTACCTAAAGTTATGAGTAATCAACTGAATCTTGTCTAACACCATAATTATCTTAATAAATATCATATATCTATTAAATCCATTATGTGAGAATGTCCTCCCTAGTTTAGTGTATCATCTGATCCGTCCTTATAGAAAAATGGATTTACTACTTTTAGAAGATATTATTTGTCCTTTAGTTCTCATATGAAGTGAATGTTGTGCTTCGTCTCTGTTATTTTGATAGGGAATACTATTATTGGTAGAAATAGATCAGGACAAGAAAGTCCAATGATGAAATGATTCCATGGATTGGTAGGAATTCAATAAAATATATTTCTAAATAGTTTTTCCAAAAACTCTAAATCTCAAGATATATATAGAGATACATAGTCATATAAAGAAGAATATGATACTATTAGGGTGAATGAAGAATACATATCCAGGAATGCACAATAGAACACCTACATTGTCAGGGTTACAAGATGCATGTTTGTTTTCTTCTTTAGTGGAATAAAGTTAAGTATACAGAAAGAATTAGTTATTCGAGACATTGGTAACTATGAAGTGATTGTTCATTATTCCATTAATGTTGGTACGAAGATAAAAGAATATTGGTGCTATCAAGGGACCATAGATAAAATACATAAAAAATTATTTAATAATAGGGGATAAATAGATAAATACAATTTTGTAATGAAATCCCAACATACCATGTGTAAAATTTTTGGGATGAACCATCTTGGTAAATATTTAGAGAGATCCAGGAGATTCTTAAAATTTTTAAAAATGGTTCATCTATCTAATAACTTCCAAAAGGATATTATGAATAAAACTAATGTAGAAGAAGAAATGAAGGATCAGATCAACACTTAGTCTATAGTGATGTTTTTCATCTACAAGATTCATGGGTATAATGCAATCAATTTCACTAAAGACATTTTTTTTGGAGGAAATTAGCAACCAAAACCTATAAGGCATGAAGGAAGCACATATTATCTCACTAATATTAATGTGGAGCCAAAAAATTATCTAGGTTTAGGTACGATAGTTATTCATTCATGAATATAGAACATAATATTTTATTTTGGTTTTACGCATTCAATCATATCGTGGTTGTTTATATAAACTATTCAAGTACAGCCACATATTATTGAGGCTGAGTGATATGTGAGAATACTAAATTAGGAAATAATTTCAAGAAAAGTATATAACTCAACCCTACTTAACGTTTTTGTGGTGATCCTATTATAAAATCATTTCTTACTTCTATTGGTGTAGTTTCATGCAATATTGGTCATGGATTGGATATCATTATACACTGAAAACATTGACTATAGGGAATGGGAGATAACTGTTCAAATCCCACGGTATCCTCCAAATATGTAATATTGTATGGAGAAAGATGAATTTCCATAAGAATAATTGTCTAAATTGAGGATATTTTTTCTTTATAAGCAATAAAATCTATCTCAAATGACAGAGAAAAAAGAGAGGAGTATGCTCTATGTCATGCACATTGTGAGGGACTACACAAATGTGTTACCCTAATAGTTTCACAGTCTTCATCCTATCCTTGAATAAGTGTTATAAATTGAACATATTCCTATATCTCTTCATATATAGATAATATTTATTGAATTATCACCATTGAGGTGGAAGAACTAAAGGAACATTTATGGGAGAATCTGGACAATGTTTTTATATGCCTGAGTGCATCAACACGGGCTTTGATAGTCATATTCATAAAAAATACTGATGGAATATTTCTCTATTACAGTGGTTATCATCATCTAAATAATTTCAAGATAAATAATGAGTATCCCCTACCACAGATAGAAGTCTTTTTAAATCAGCTATATAGGGATAAAATATCTCTAGGAGGTGGTCCTTCAGTTTGGATGTAACCAATTAACAGTTTGGATGAAAGTATTCCCAATAATTCCTTTCAAACAAACTACTCAAACAATTATTTCAATGGAATTACCAACTGAATCAATGATTCTCCAAAAATTATAATGGGCATAATTAATAGTCTCAAGATATTACCTAGACATATTTTGGGTAGTATGTATTGATGATATTTTGATATACTCATATTGAAATGCGGAACATGATGGGAATTTAATTCTGTACTAAACACATTTTAAAGAGAGAAACATTATGAAATTTATAGTGAATGTTAGTTTGGTATGGGGTAATTATCATTATTAGGTCATGTTGTCCAATGTAAGGAAATATATGTGGACCCTTCTAGGATAATGGAAATCCAATAGTAACCCAATCCATTATCAATAATGGAGATTTGTTGTTTCCTTTTTCTAGTAGGGTATTTATACAGACTTGTGAAGAACACAGTGCGATTGTACGACCTACAAGCGATGCGGAATGAAAAGATAATTTTTTTTTCTAGAATAGTGAATATATAGACTGATTAAACACTTTCAAAAAAAAAGATTGTAACAACACCACTCCTAGCACTTTAGAAAAGTTGGAAACTCATTATTGTTTATAGTGATGTTTAAATGAAATTATGACAAATGTGACAAATGAAAAATGATAAATTGATAGTTGAATCCTAAAGGAAGATGTCAATTCATTAGAATAACTATCCAATTCATGATCTAGAGTTGGTGTCTATGATCATCGCATTCATAATCTGTTGATATTCACTATATTGGAAAAAATGTGAGATATATAATTATTATAAGATCCTAAAACATATATTCATAGATAAAAAATATAATATGTACCATCTAATATTTTTAGAACCCATCAAGGATTATGACTTTTCAATCCCATACCATCATGATCAATAATGTACAGTGGATGTTTCTCAAGTAAAAAAGGATCCTAAATCATTATCAATGATGAGAATTATAAAGGTTACAATCCTCTTGAAACCATAATGGATAGGCATTGTATTCTTTAACGTGGCAATGATCCTATACCATTGTGGTATATGCTCCTTCTTGGAAACCAAACAGACCGAGGATTGAATTCAGGTAGGGATGAATTTCTGGCTTACTGTCGCAGTAATATTGAAGGGAAATGTCGTAGTACTGTAGCATTGGTAGAAAAGTATCAGTGGTAACACTGTAGTGGTAGATGAATTTTAGTATGAAATGTTGCAGGGATGATACTATAGTAGGTGTTGTATTACCCCGGGTACTATAGTAGTGCTAATCAACAAAGTGCCATTTGGGCAATAAAATGGGCTCTTAAGACTAATATTTAAGCCACTTTGACATGGGCCCTCAGGCGATATTATGGGTCTCCCTCTACCCAGTCAAAAATATTTCTTTTCTTAAATAATAATTTGAGGACTCAGCCACAACATTTTTTAAAAAAATTATAATCATTTAATAAAGGAACATCGTCAATCAATAATCATATTATTTTTCTAACATCAAATATATAGAAAATAAAGGATGATAAAGGAAATAATGTTATAATTCAGAAAAATATTGAAGCAATTATAAATAGTGAATCCTCAAACTTCCAAATTGATGAGAAAGGAGCTGTAATATCATGGTCACAACTATGTGTACCATCCAATACATTAAAAAAATAGCTTTTGAATTACCCTCAAAGGTCAAACAACTCTATTACCCTAGAAATCACCAATATATTTTGAGATCCTAGAGTGTACTATTAGTTGGAAAATATAAAGAAAGTGATCCCTGAGTATAAATCCCCATTCCAGTTATGTAATCAAGTGAATTCTAAAAGGAAAAAAGTAAAAATAGATGATGAAACTCTTAACTATACCCAAATAAAACTGGGAAAAATCCCATTGGACATTTTCATCGAACATCCAAATACATATAGAGGGAATAATTTTATATGGGTCATTGTGGATTATCTTACAATGTCATCTCATTTTATCAATGTCTGAGAATAATTCTTACTCGATCAACCTTAATGGATATACAACAAAAGAGTAGTGAGTCATTAGGGCATACCAAATTTGATTGTATCCATTCGAGATTTGAAATTTATTTCCATGTTATAAAAAAGACTTCTACATGATCTAAACACTGAGTTGAACATCAGTACAACATATCATCCTCTAACAAATGGCTAATTTGAGTGGACTATTTATACACTAGAAGTCATATTGAGAGTGTGTTATATGGACTTCAAGAATGGTTGGAACCAACGCCAACCAGTAGTATATTTGTCCTAAAACAATAATTTTCCATCAAGAATCCAAATAGCCCCATATAATTTCTTTTATGGGAAAATATATAGAACACTAGAATGTTATGTTTAATTCCACAACCATAAACTATTAGGACCTGAAGTGATTGATGAAATGGTAAAAAAATGTGAAACCCATTCAATATCATTTTACGGAATTCTAAATTTTTCAAAATAGATATGCATAACAATGTAGACATGACCTATATTTTGATATTGGTGATATGGTATTCCTATACATATCATCATGGATGAGGGCAAATGATTTGAAATGAATGGAATGATAATTACCCAGTACATTACCCCTTCGAGGTCATGAATCATATTAAAGATCCATTTTATTGACTAACACTTATTCCAATCATGTCTCAAGTACATGATGTAATGAAAATTTCATAATTTTAAATTGATAGAGGTGATTTTTTTTATTTTAATAAAATACTTTAATTTTGGGGTAATATTGAAACACTATTATTTATTATGTGAAACATTATAATCTAAACACATTATTTGTAGGGTAATTGATTATGTATGGACTACAATCTCTAATATTTGTTTATTATTTTATATAGTTTGTTATAATGTTCAATCTATTGAGATTATTTATCCAAAAATAAAATATTACTGAATAAAATAATAAAAACACACATCTCTTCCACTGTAAATACCACCACTCACCTACCCTTTTCCACACACATATAAATCTTTAATGATATTTAATATTCTAATAAATATACATTCCATGCCTCTCCGCCATTTACTATAGGATTTTTACAAACTAAATAACTATCCCTATTTCCCTATGTATATCCACTATAGGAAGAAATCAAGATGTAAAAACCCTTCCCTTTTTCTTTTAATTTATTTTCAAATTCTACACTAATTTTATTTTAATTTAGTGTACTCCCAACCCCTTGTTCACTTGACATGATAACTCAATTATCTACTATATACTATAATTATATGATGGTAATAATATATCCCATTATCAGTACTCTCCCTACTTTCATTTTTTTCTAAAAATAAAAACCTCATTCATGACATGTTTGATTTTTCTCATTTACATATGAAGAGTTTTAAATTTATATTACCACCTTCAATGATGATCATAAATCCATTTTTATGTTTAAAACATATAATAATATATTTATTATATATTATTTAATGTATTGGAACCATAAAATGTATTTTTAATATTAATTAATAAACCTAAACATTTTCATGATGATAAAAACACCATAATAAACTGAATAGTTATCATTACTGTTTTGAATAATTATTCATCCTCACATTTGGGACAAATCATATATAAGAACATTTATTATATTTAGGAATATTAATGACATATAAATTCAATTATAAACTACAATTATTATTTTACATGATCATTCATACTTGTATATAAGTGTCTCAATAATGAAAAACATTGAAACGAGAACTCTTAAATAACAAAATTGTATATTATTAATCATGAAAAGGCGATAACTAAACACGATAAAATCATAATAAAAAATTAATGTATATATAGTTCTAAATTAATTATTTAATTTTTCTATTTTCTTCATAAAAAACATAATGTTGAAAAGTTGGACACATTCATACATAAGGTAAAGGATTCTCTCAAAACTGTTTTCCTTCTGGTTACACATTCACTCTCATAAACCAAATTTAATTCTTAATTAATATTATGTAATCATCATATAATCTATTTTAAAGTTCAATATACATCTACATATTCAAAATTCTCTATTATTTAATGGGCAAATATATGTTTTTTTATGTTCCATTCCTAATCCTTGTAGATAAGAATGACTGATTAAAGCGAAAAACATGATTTCATATACTTTATCAAGTTCAATAAATAATAATTTTTAAGCCACCATTATTTATCCAAATTAACTCAATTTTCCATGACAACCCATCTTGGTTCATTTTTCATATTATACAAAATATTTTTCATTTTATTTTTTAAATTATAACTAAATTATTAGCTAAAACCACATGAAAGTATATCATTTATAAAGTTTACAAAATTTTATTTTTACATGTTGTCTCTTTTGATTATCATCATAGATGATGTTTTATGAATATTTTCTATTATGAATGTCTATTTTTTATTGAAAAATTATTTCGTGGATAGTTTTATGATACCCTTGTTTGTTATGTCTTATGACATGTTTATGATACCCATTAAATTCCACGTGTAAGCCATAAATTTATTCATTATGTAAGGTTATTCATGTGGTGGAAATATTCATGAATATTTTATGATTATTTCACCAATATAGTTCTCAAATGAATTGGTGTTTCAGTATCATTATAAGTCATGTGTAATGTTCTTTGATGATATCCTTGACTCGTACTCTATCAGGTTCAATGGTCATGGTGGCTAGCCTTGACTCATGCCACTCTAGGTGTAATCATCATGGTGGATATATTTGACACATTATACTCCATGTATAATGGTCTTGGTGGTTATCCTTCAATCATGTTTATTTCATGTCTATTTTTTTCAACATTTCTATGATTCCACTATTACATGACCTCATGTGTTATTTGGTATACATGCATATGATTGTTCATATTAAATTACATTTTATTCACAAATATTATGCCTTCTAATATATGTGATATTGTTTATTCATATTCTTATTCCCTTATTGGGATTTTTAGTGCATTATTTTTTTTTTGTTTTCCCCATGTTATCCTATGGAGATATAAATCCTAACAGGAAGTTAGGAGCTCATTTTAAAGATAAAATTACAAAATTTACATATTTACTTCCATGTTTTATGTTTTATTTAACTTCTCTTTAAAATAATATATTCTATATGATTATTTTTTCATATTTGGCAGTTAATTATGTTTAAAATCATGAAATAATATGTGTAAAATTATAGGTCTGTTATATAAGAAAATACTGATAACATTAAATTATTATCTTTTATATAATTTTTCATGAAAAAAAGCATTCCATTATTTTTCATGATGCCAATCTGCCTTGTAAAATACATCATTAGATGAATTAAATGATAGTTGGTTTTAACCACAACAATCCTTATGTGTTTTAGAACTATTATCTATAAAATTCATATGTAATTTACCATGATAAATCATATATTATATCTTATATATAGTCTGTTTAATCTAGATGATAGATTTATAAAGATCCTAAAAATTCCAATGCACCAGGTTAGATTTATCTCGATGTGGATATAGATAATGATGAGTAAATAAATGTATTCACTTCCAATATAACTAGACCACACCATTACTCTATTCTATAGGATTTCAAGGGTTTAAGGTTCAATACACCTGGTTATCCTATGACCTCTCGAGATGAACCAATTAGCGGATGAAAACAACCTCTTGAATGGTAGAATGTCTAGAGCTATTTTGGTGAAAAAACAATGGTATATCAAATGAAGTTTTATTGAATCCTTGTCATTCAATTGATGAAAATCAAAAAAATTATACCTCATAACCTAGTGGCTACAAGAAATGATGAAAAATATCATGAAACACCTTCCTATAAATACTAACCAGACAATTCCAATATGTGAAAGATGCCAAAGTTACAGATTATGCACCATGTCTATCTTATATGGATTCAATTTGATTATTCTAATAAATATATTATAAAATATCATTCTATGGGGAAACACCAGATCTATGCTTGTGAAAAAATAACGGAAAATATAATGATGTTGTAGTAGAATTATATCATCCAACTAATTATTTTCTATCATTTAAAAGGATGAATTTTTCTACCCCTGATATTAAATGTCATGAAAATATAATAATATTTTTTTTGAAAATGAAGGGAAAAATAATTGATTATATAAAAATAAACAAAAAAAATACTATGGTGGAGTGAATATACCAAGTTCCTGCTAAAAACATTAAAATACATTTTATCTTCTAGAATTATTATTTTCAGGCTAACTCTGAAATAAATAATTCTCTTCAACTATTTTTCAAAATTTATAAGCCTTATTTTATTTTTATTAATAATCTAAATAGAACTATTTGTAAACTAATTTCCTCATTTATAATATGTTTTATCATATTATAGACATATACAAGTCCTCTAATAACATCAAAATTATATGTGTCTTAGATTACATGAGTGGGGGTGAAATATCTATTATAAATTCCATAGAACTTATTGTTAACATCATTTTTTATATGTTGGGAATGAAACATTTTTTCTATTTTAACAATACATATAATGACTACCAAGAGAGAAGTTATCATTGGAAGGAAATCCAATATAGTACCCCCCATATTCTAGTATTTAACTGTTAATTGATAATTGTTTTTTTATAATGTGTAAGTGTGTAGGTTACAAGAGTTTAGAGAACATTAGAAGTGTTTTGGATCTAAATGACAGCCGTAGGGATGACACACAATTTTTTAATCCCTGCATAATTATTTTGAGAAATTGTTCATATTGTTCTTTATGAGGTAGTTTCCCCACCACAATAGGATAAAAATATGGGGGGACCATGCAAGGGGATTTTTTGCCAGAAGTAGCTATCAAACGGTTAGTTCATCATTTTCGTAATCATGCTACGGAACCATGCACATTTTCAATTCTAGATCCTTAAAAAATAGGATCTGACATGTTTTTTCCATAACTCCCTCATTTCTACCCAAATCAGCTGTAACTCAGGATTTATCCACCATGATGGTATAAGAAACTGACCCAATAATATTGGAGTTAATAAAATGGATTCATTTGGTGTTTGGAACCTGGATTATTGATTTCTGTGATCACTCTTCATCGTTCATGATTAGTTTCTTAGATCTAATACGTTCTACTTCTACACTCTCCTTATTTTCTCATATATACACCCATTATATTTATATATATGAGGGTGGATTCCAATTATTTTTATAATTGGTCTTTTTATTACTAGGAGAATATATATAAGGAATTTCCATGAATAATCTACCCGATTTTCATAAGCGTTATTTTTTCATTGTCATGTTTCGTCAAAACAATTGAGTTATGTAGATTTTCTATCGACTCTACATAGTATAATTGATTGGAATTCTATAAAAATAATTTCTTTTTGATGAATTGATCTTGAATTTTATGGTTATGAATTTTTATAATACTTCATTGTTGATGGTTTGATAAATTATTCAAATTAAGAAAATTGGGTGTTTTGAATATAGTGATTTTATTCATTGTTTTGAAATATAGAAATTCAAATTTCAATTTTCATGAATCATAACACATGAATTTGAATAGATTTTTGAAATATAAGGGGATGTCTTTTTGAAATGAAATGGGATTTTGAAATTCGGTTGTTCCTAGGTTTTCAATAATGGTGCAGTTTCATTGAAATGGTTTGAAATGGTTATTTAGAATTGTTTTGGAATACATTGGAGTTTTTGTGAGTTTATGTTTGATGTGCCCCTAAGTAAGGTATGTGTATCTTTGGGTTACAATGTGGGTGACCCTAGATTGGGGGATGTGTCATTGGGACAAAAGTTAATTGGACAAGAGAGCACTCATGAGTATGGAACTATTGAGCGAGAATACATGTGTGGGTGTGTTGTGAAATATGGAATGGGTATGCCAAAATTATAATAAGAATTGGGTTTTAAAGTTTTAATAGTTATTTTCTGGAAAATAACTTACTGGAAATTATTTTCTTTTATGCTTTTTTGAAAATGGTTATAATTATATATCAAACTTGTCAATATTTTGTTATGAACAATTTTGGTAAATTTTTTATACAAACTGTTATAAATAATGTGCTAACAATTTTATCATTGTGGATTATATAGGGATTTCATTGCGGAAAACCTACTAAATTTTAAACTCACCCCTGATTTGGCATGTTGGTGCTTTTTTGGATAAAATCTTCCAGGTCAAGGTAAAAGGTAACATTTCACATGTTTTTAGCACAACGTCATGATACTTGGATTGTTCGACTATTGTTGAGCATAGAGATTCTAGATCATGGAGTCATGGGGTCTCTAGATAGTATTTAGTTGTTTATCTACTGTTTACATTGATACTTGTTTTTTCTTCTGTTGTTCCACAAATTGATGTGGTATTGCGATACATGATGTTTTTTAGTTCTCTTCCTTTTGTTCATGAATATTTTAGTGAATGGTTGGGTTATGTTTTCTTGGTTTATTGGTGTTTTCATAAAGAGTAAATCATCACCCACTTGTATTTGAAACCCTTTATCATTTATTTGCTGATTATAGTGTCGTGGGGACATTGCATAAGGATCAGTAATGGTTCGTTGTACCCTCATGTCAATTAAAATTAACGGGTCATTACAAATGGTATCATTCTAGTCTTTCCTTTAGGGTAAAAATGTAATCAGCATGTTCGGTCCTTGCCTAACAAGTAGTCATTATTTTTCTTGATCATCAATTTGAATTTCCATTTTTATCAATTCTTTGTACTAAAATCATATAATTGAGTAGGATTGTTGGGATTGGAATCAAATAGCATAAAAGTATGTAACAGACCCATTTATGCTAGAATTCATGTCACCAGGGACTGTGGTACATATGTGTTTGGAGACACTTCTAGGATTTTGAATCCTCATTTTCATGGGTATAACTAATGAGATAATTAGGACATGCATTGTTGAGAAATGACGTCCCACTTGGTGTGCATAAATCATTTTGAGTAATGAGTCATGTTTTAATAAATTATTGATTTTAAAAAAATTATTAAACTATTTTTCAAATGAACGATTTGGAAAAATGATATTCTTATGGTATTTTCAAAATAGATTATTTTTCATAATGAAACATGAATGTTTTCAAAAATGGTTGAACATAGAAAAAATTTGTCTTTGGAAAAAAAAATTGCGATAGTATATGTGATATAATTTCAAATGATAAGCGATTAGTTGTAAGAGAGTAAGATTTATGGATTTTGTGTTTATTTAGAAAATGGAAGTAGGCATCAACAAAACAAACCCGAAAAAGCTATGGAGTATGTTGTTGTACCTGAAATAAGGGTGAACGAATAGCTACATCAGTGTATTGTTCATGGGTTTCAAGCTGTGGTTACATGAAACCAGAGGAAAATTCTAGGGCATGTGGATCATACCATCCAGTTCCGGAAGCTGAATCCACCAATCATTAGGGGTTATTCTGAACCTAAAAAGGTAGATGCGTGACTGATTAGAATGAATCATATATTCGATTTCATCATTACACCATTAGAGATCATTGTCAAGCCTGTTACTTTTATGCTTGAGGATCTTTAACAAAAATTATGGGATTTAACGGTGCATGAAAAATTGTAAAAGGGCTTTACATTGGATGATTTTGAAGAATTTTATAATAAAAAATTTTATCCTCATGTGTTCAAAGTCTAGAAAATGATATATATCATTATCCTAAAGCAGTACAATATCTCTATCGTAGAATAGAAGGCTAAATTTATTAATTAAGTGTTCTTTTCAGCAAAAGATGCAAAAATTGTATCCATTAAGGAATGAATCTTCGAATCTGGGCTATGGTAGGATATTCGATAAATGATTGTGGTGCTCTATTTTACTAATTATATCGAGATGGTGTATAGTAATTTTTTTTCTAAAGTTGTTATCTTATGATCTATGGGAGGGGTTTTGATGATACCTACAGGAAATAGTGGGAACTCAAGTGTTGTGACCAAGTAGAAAAGGGACACCTATTTTCAACGTGGAAGTGTAAATCAAAATCAGATGGCTAGGTCTGTGACCATCATTCATGACCCAAGAGAAAAGCAGGTTACTTTTAATGTGGCTCATTCGATCACAAATATATACTATGACACAACCATATGAGGAAACATTAGGTCTATTTTTGATGTTTTCTAAGGCCATGTTCTCATGACACTTCTTAGGAGTCACAAGCATCATATGCTTTGACATGACAAGGATAGCATAATCAGTCTGTTCATAAGAGAAGAGTTAACCATATAGATTATTGAAATACCATGACTTCTCATAAAGGGAAATCTCTACAAAAAACATATAGAATAGTGCAACGATGAAGCAATTGTATGGAGCTATACATATTATTTTCTATGATCAAGATTGTCCATCTATGGTGAGATGTAGGATACGTATGTTTTTTACCATTTTGAAAGTGATCATCGATACATGTTCAACGCACTATTTAATTGCCTATATTACTTTTTATTTTCTCTCTTAATATTTTGAAATGATGCTATCTATTTTAAAACTCCAAAATCCTTTTGGGAAATTTGAATGTAGGACTTTTTGTGAAGATCATGTGTTATAATTGGTCATGTATGTGATCTAAAATAGTAATTCATTATGTTGGACATGGATTTCTATGGAATATTCATGGGTATGGATTGGTTGATATGGTTTAAGGTTCACGTTGACTGCTATAAGAGAATAGTTATTTTATTCAATGAGGATGTCATCCATCTTCTCTTTATATGGGAGAAGATGGTAATGAAAAGTGAAAAGAGCTTGTTGGCGCTGATTCTAGGAATGATCTCATAAAATTTGCTAGCATTGACTTTTTAATAATGGAAAATATTGAGGAAATTAGTTTTCTTGTAGTTGTGGATCAATTTAAAAATGTATTTCCCAAAAAAATTCTATGGGTTACCACCTCTAAGGGAACTTGAATTTAAGAATTATCTCCAATCAAGTTCTAAAATTATTTCCTTTCCATCATATTATATAGAACCAACGGAGATATGAGAATTGAAACTTTAGTTAGAAGAGCTAGAAAGATAGGGTTTCCTGTAGACATGTAAGTCTTCATGGGAAGCACCAATCTTGTACGTGAAGAATGAAGATGGAACACTTTGGCTGTGTGTTGACTATTGTATACATAACCAAGTTATGATAATGAACTGGTGACCACATCCAAGCATTGATGATTTGTTCGATTAATTAAAGGGGGATCAATAGATCTATAGGATTGACAAGCGATCAAGATATGAAAAATTGATGGTTTAGAAAGAATATATTACAATGACAAATTTTTGAAGAAGATATGGCCATAATGAATATGTAGTCATGCCATTCATTCTAATGAATGCACCAGAAGTCTTCATGGATTTGATGAATCCAATATTTCAATGACATCTGAACTCTTTTTTCTATGATTGTGGATGATATATTTCTGTATTGAAAAAGGGTTTGACCACGAGGAGAACCTGTATATAGTGTTACAAATTTATAGAGATCATCGTTTGTATTACATGTAATTAATGTGTGATTTTTGGATACAGGATGTACATTTTCGTGGACATTTCAATTCTAAGAAAGGTGATTCTCTTGATCCTAAAAATATAGAAGCTATTATCTTATGACATCCACATTAAAATGCCTTTTGGATACAATGTTTTCTTGGTCTAGTCGGTTACTACTAAAGGTTTGTGTGTGAATTGTCATGACTAGCTTCTCCAATGACAACTCTAACAAATAAGAATGCTCCATTACAATGGATCGAGGAATCTGAGATATCTTTCAATAAATGAATAATTATTCTTAAATTTTCACTTATATTGATTTTTATAGAATCAGGTGTGGGGTATGGGGTGTACTAAGATGCTTCAGGATCATGGTTTGGTTGGGTTCTCATGTAAGGAGACCATGTTGTAGCTTATGGTTCAAGGTAGTAAAGGGTGCATGGGAATAATTATGCAACACATGATTTGGAGTTAGCTGTAGTCGTCCATGCATTGAAAAAATGGAGGCGTTATCTATTTTGTGAGATATTTAATGTGTTCACCAATCAAAACTTCCTGAAACATATTTTCCCATATTGAGATTTGAATATGAGGATATGGAGATGGATGGAGTATCTCTAGATGTTTTACTTTTTATTTATTTATAAAATAAGAAAAGGGAATTTAGTAGTAGAATCATTGAGTAGAAATTCAATAGATCAACTAGAAAAAGAAGCATTAGATGAATGAAATTTGATGTCAAACATTTCTGACATGCATGAGGAATGTAAAAACTGAGGTGATTTTTCAGTTTTTGTTATCTACTATTCCTATTCCTGATTTGGTTAATAGGGTCACAGTGGAACAAACATAAAATGTAGAATGTCTAGTTAGGAGTTCAAAAATCAATGGTGTAGATACCATTGAGGTATGGAAGCTTGATGGGAGTTCTGTTTTTTGTTTTAGAGATCAGATCGTTGTACCTATGGATTGTTAAGAAGAACTCATTCATTCATACCATCATTCAAGATGGGTTGTACATCTAGGAACATTGAAGATGTATAAGGAATTAAAGGCACAGTTTTGGTGTAAATTAATGAAAATGAAGGTGGATGTGTTTGTTTTTATGTTTTAAAAATGTCAACAAGTTACAAAGGAGCATTAAAGACAAGTTGTCTTGTTGCAGTCTTAACCTATTCCAGTGTGGATATGGGAGGAGATAGAGATAGAGTTATTACAGGTCATCCATGAAGTGTTGAGAAACATGATTCTATATGGGTGACAGATGATCACCTTACTAAGTCATCCCATTAAATTCCAATTTGTGAAACACATATGGTGGAGTATTTTTAAAAAATATAAATCCAAGAAGTGGTAAAGAGACACAACATACCCGTTTCAATCATGTCGAATAAGGATATGAGTTTTATATCTCATTTCAGGAAATCCTAACAGAAATCCCTTGGCACTGAGATGAAAATTAGAATAGTGCATCATCCTCAAATGTATGGACAATACGAATGGATGATAAAAACATTTGATTTCATGTATCAGGCTTGAATAATGGATTTTTTTTGCTCATGGATGGAGCACTAACCAATAGTGGTGTTTTCATATAATAACAGTTATCAGGCCTATATAAATATTGATATGTTTGAAGAACTGTATGGGAATCACTGTCGTTCTCAACTATGTTGGTGGGAAATGGGTGAGACTTCACTATATTGAAAGTTTCATCTCCCTAAAACAATAGATAACATCCAGTTGATTAGAAAGTGGATGGAGAAAGCTCTGAGTTTTCAAAAATCTTATGCAGATCATCGTCGAAGGATGATGTCTTTACCCGTGAGTGTTCATGTGTCCTTAAGGATCTCTCCAAGGCATGTCAAATATCCATTTTGGGAAACATGAAATGTTTACTACTAGATACATTGACCCTTTTGAGACACTTGAACGGGTTGGAGAGGTGTTTTATTGGTAGGCATTACCAACGAAATTCAGTTCAGTGCATAATGTGTTCCATGTATCTCAGTTGAAAAAGTATGAACATGATCATGACCATGTAATCTGATGGGATCATGTAGATCGTGATCCATAAGCTTCATTATTACATATTCTGATTCATATTGTTGATAGGAAGGAGAAAGTAATGAATGTGAAAAAAAATCATTCTAGAGAGTATTTTATAGAAACATGGTTAAATTTAGGAATATGCTTTGTATCGTGGGATAGAAATGACCGAGTAGTGGCTAGAACTCTTTTTGGGTAGAAAATATTTTCAAAATTCTGAGGATAGAACAACCTATAGTGGGGAGAATGTTGTAACTCCAGTTTATAGTATGTACCATTTGATATTTTTTTGTTATAATGTGTAAGGGTGGAGGTTTGTAGAGTTTTTAGAACATTGGATGTGTTTTTGCGGCTAAATTAATGTTGTAAGATGGTAAACTATTTGTCAAAACTGTATAGAATTCCAAGGGGTCACCATGTGTAGGGTTCTTAAGGAGGCAGTATCCCCAGCATAGATAGAGCATGGTTTGTGTAGACAACACAAGGGGAGGTTTTTCTATATTTAGCAACTGCATAGTTAGCACACGGTGTGCCAAACCATATTCCTTAACCATTCAGAAAGTCAAATATAGATCCTTTATGATATTATCTCACTCCTATTTTCCATAACTGACTAATTTAATACCCAAATCATATTTAACTCGGGATTTTTCTCCCTTGATTGAAGAATAACCTCTCAAATTCATTTTTTATGCAAATCCAATGTATTCCCTTGGTGTTTCAAACCTATATTCCTGATGTATGTGATCATAGTTCATCGTTCTTGATCAGATTATTAAATATACCTAGATATACATCTTCACTATTCATGGTTTATCAGATCTAACTCTGGAATTTCTATATCTATGAGTGTGGATACCAAAAAGTTGATATTTCTTTTTCTTGCTAGAAGAAGAAATATAAGGAGTTCCGTTAAGAATAAACGCGGTTTTCTTTAGTGTTCTTTGTTCATTTTCTAGGTTCGTCAAAACCATTGAGTTAGGTGTCTTCACTCTATACTCTACTTAGTAGAACTGATGGAAATTAATTCAATTTTATTTCTAGGTGATTAATTGATCATCAATTGGATGGTTGTGAATTTTTGGAAAATATCTTTGGTGATGGATTAGTAAATTGAAGAAATATGGAAAATTAGGTGTTTTGAATAATGTTATTTAGTTCTTGGATTTATAATATGTACATTCAAATAATTATTTTCTAGAATTGTGGGGAATTTTTATGATTAGATGTTCTCAATAAAAAAGGGATGTTTTATTGAAATGATTTTTTTTTTGAAATTGGATTGTTCTGTTGTTTTAATAAATGTATATTTTTATTGAAAAAGTTTGAAATAGTATATCGGAATGTTTTTTCCATACATTATGTTTTTTTGAGTTCATGTTTGACATGTACTTGAAAAATATACGTGTACAATTGGGGTAGAAGGTGTGTGACCGTGTATTGGGGGTGTTTTTCATTGGGACAAAAGGTAATTGGACCAGAGACCACTCATGAATATAGAACTTTCAAACGAGCATGTACGTGGGGGTTTCATGTAAGCTATGGAATGGTTATGGAAAAATTATTATAAAAATTGGGTTCTAATATTTAATTTATATATCTTCTAGAAAATAACATGTTGGAAATTAGATTCTTTTACCTTTGGTTTCTCTTTGTTAACATTGGATTTTGAACATGTTTATATTTGGTTATGAATTATTTTGTTAAATTATTTATATAAACTATTTTATATTATGTTCTAAACATTATGTCCTAGTGGCATGGATATGGAAGTCATTGGGGGAAAACCTAATTAGTTTTACACTCTCCCGTTCTTTGGAACATTGATGAAATTATAGAAGATATCTTCAAATACATGGGAAAAGGTAACGTTGGACAAGTTTTTAGAATTACCTCATGATACAAGGGGTTTTTTATGATTTTAGACCTTGAAGATTATGCATCAAAAAGTCTTGTAGGATCATTAGTGTCTTTAGTTGTTTATATGATGTTTACATTGATTCATGTTTTTTCTTCCATGATTTCACACATTGATGTGGTTTTGAGAAACATGATTTCTTTTGTTAAATTACTTTTGTTCATGCTTAATTTAGTGAAAAGTTGGATTATGGTGTGTTTTTTTATTTTCTTATTTCTTAAAGAGTAAATCATCCACCAGTTGTATTTTAAACCCTTCAGCATTTAGTTTTTTCCTTTTGGACCTTTGGAGCATCACTTAAGGCCTAGTAATGACTTTGTGTATTCTTATGCTAATGACAATTAGCGGGTCCTTAGAACCATCTTTTGTGAATCTCAAAATATATTCAATGTACTCTTCTTGGGTATTTCTATTCCATTATTAATATTCATGCGAATCAAGGAATTATTAACACTTATAGTTCAATGGAGGACATCTGTGCCTTCATTGAGATTACAAATATGGATGAAGTTAAAATTATTAGTCCCAAACACACTTGGTATAAAATACATCTTTATCAAATGGGGTCCAAATAAATGGATATGTATTTTATCAATTACATAGATCTTAATGTACGATCCTCTATTTTCTATACTAATCATGGAATAGTAAATTTTGTTCAAATTATTTTTTAGATACGTACTTCCATTACAGTTCATAATAAAAACATTTCATTCATGGTTATCAATGATAGGACCCTGAATGCTTAGTGTATAGAATTTATACATGTCACCTATAATTCATTAAATTCTAATTATGGTTCCTTTTATTGCGACATAAAGATTAATTTTCGTGAGAAAAAAATGAAATATTAGGTTTGAGAGTTCTTCTCTCATATGGAAGAATATATTTCTCATCCTGAATCCTTGTTTCATATTATTTATGAGAAGGAATGTTCTTTTTATTTTTATGCTTTTTTTGAGAAGGAAAAATAATTACCCATAATATTAATAATTTCTAAAATTATTATTAATGATTTCAAAATGAATCATTCAACATAAAATGGAATAAGGAGGGTGGAAAAATCCATCATTTTAACTCTCTCCAATGATAAAGGAAACTCAACAGACTATTTTCTATTCATAAGAATACATGGTAGTTAATTAATAAAAGAATCTATTTGACTTTTCATGTTGCTTCTTATAAAAAATAACATTAAAATCAAAAGTTCATGCACTAATATTGTATTTTTTTTCTTTCCAAGTATGGTAGAAACTCTCTGTAATCACCTTCTAACTTCCATTCATCTTGAATTTGAGATTAAATAATTAATCTTTAGTCTTTAATTTTGTTTTTCTCATGATCTAGATGAAATCAGTAAAATTATTATTTAAAAATTATTTGGAAACTATTCATTGTTATTTTTTATCCCTTATTAATCATTTTTTCATTGGTGGTCAACTATTACAGAGAATGAAATCAAAATTAATTATTGTTTTCCCAAGATTTGAAAAAGGGAATGAGAGTCACATATTAATTATTATGTCTCTTGTTAACAACATTATTAATATTATTGGGAGAAATATTTCAAATAGATGTACTAGTATTTCCATATAATTGTTTCCCCTAATGAGATTGAATTTATCAATTGTTGAAAAATTATAGTCTGACTCATAACTATATCTGAGTGACATAATATTATAAATAAATCCACCAAATTGAGAAATATCTCAATAAAATTTTATTTAAGAAAATTAAACATTATTTTGGGAGCTCATTTGAATGGAATAATCCAATTTTGGATTTTATGTTACTTTTACTAGTTGGGTTTAAATTCTTCTAATATTATCCCATATTTTAGTTCAAAATGATGTCTCTCATGAGGGATACTTTACATGGTGCAGAGGTGTTCAACATAGTGATCCCCTTTCAACCATCGTTTTTTATATTTCTATTGATTTCATAAGTATTCTTCTTCTCAACATGGTTAATGCCAAAAAATAAATCCTTTCAGTGTTTTAAGTGGCCTTTCTTCCCCTGGTCATTTATTTTATTACGATGGAATTATAATTTTCACTAAAAATGAAAGAATAAATCTCAATGTCACTAAAAATTAATCCTTCATTATAGTGAAGACACTTTATGAGATATTATTTGTAAATAGTAATTATTACATGTTGGAAGAATATTCATTCTTCTAGAAAAGTGAAAATAAATAATGAATTAGAAATTATATAATATTTATTTCATTTCACATTCCTTACTATTCCAATGTTTTGGGAAAACCATGTGTCAAATCGTTTTATCAAGTTGTGAACAAAATTTGAAATTATCTAGATTCTTAGTAAATGGAATATAAAATCAATGGAAACCAGATTATGTATTTTGGATGAAGTGATGGTTAAAATTTTTTTTAACCATTCATGGATTATAAATGGTCAGTGGTCATTGTCAAAATTATTAATAAATCCATCAAAAGTTTTATCTAGATTAGAAGAATCCACTGGTATAAACCGTTGACTATCCTAAGGAAATAAAATTGTTAGTCATTTTATTCTATTGTGTCTTTGTACAAGTAATTATTTTTTTTAATAAATATTTGGAATGAATATTTATGTATATCCTCACTAATGAGATGTTTGGGAACATAATTTTTTCAGATCTAGGTTGTTAAAAAAAACTCAAAACTGATTATCATTGAAAGATGGACTCTTACATTTTACCTTCTCTTAAGACATATTTTTCTATTATTAAAATAGATTATCACATGTGGGAAAACTAAATGTTATCTCTCAATTTTGGTTTATATAGCTTGATAGGTACACCTCATCTTAAAATTATACATAATTTAGTTTAATAACATGAAACATATGATTAAACACTGAACAAATAGAGGTTTCTTTGGATGCATAACCTACTGAGTTCAAGGATATGGTCAAGAATTAAACTTGTATTAATGGAGATGATTCTTAATGTGGGAACCTACATATAATGGAGGATTTTTTGAATGATGTTTTATAAAGTGATTGTGTAGGGATAGAAAAATATACATGGTAAGAGGTTGAAAAGATGTTGGATACTTCCATCTTAATTTACTCTTGTACAGAGGGTCAAGCATTATAAACATAGTACTAATCATTTTTAATACTAATTATAATTTAATTGTATTATAGATGCTTCAATGTCACATGAATATGTAAAATAATTAATGAATGTTCCTTTTTTAGAAATCTATTGCATCACTTTGGATAGAAATATCTAGTTTTTTGTTCTTCTGACATCCCTATATTTTGTGAATTTGGGACAATATTTCCACTTGAAACATGTAATATGTCTCCTTATAGAAGATAAAATTATTTATAGTAGCCTACATTGAACAAATTCGTCTAATATGGACTACCC
The DNA here is from genome assembly GCA_963277665.1 of Viscum album. Lineage (NCBI taxonomy): Eukaryota > Viridiplantae > Streptophyta > Magnoliopsida > Santalales > Viscaceae > Viscum > Viscum album. The sequence continues at coordinate 1,228,291,159 of OY728159.1, forward strand.
AAAACAAGGCCATTCATATGAATTCATAATTTCATCATTAATCAGTACTGGTAAGAATTATAGTAGTAGTGACAAATGAAAATTTCTACGAATATGGTTTCTATTATAATTTAATACATAATTTAAATATTGATAAACCTATTCGAATCATATGCGAATATCACACTCTTTATGAATCATATGACTTTTTTATATAAATAATCAATTCTAGAGTGCATAAAATGTTACACCTATGGAGCTTCAATCTGAAATATTATTCCCTCTAGATATGGTTATATCTTCATATATAATTATGGGCAAGTATTGTGAAAAAAATAAGGTACTTGAGTAACTATCACAACACTTGATTTTTGTATTATTTCCACTAACAATGTAGTTAAAATTTAATTGCAATGTATTTTGTATAATTTTTGGCTTTAGTGTGATTCCCACACCTTGTGAAGGATATGAGAAATGTAAAGATTAATCCCTCACACATGATTACTGTAAGGTGTTTTAAATTTCTTATACTCTAATTAATCCATTAATTTAATTACAACCCATGAATATCATGATGTAACATTCTTGGATGGTGGCCTTTAAAAAAATGATAACTACTTATGAGTTTCCCTTTCCCATTGATGTACGTCATGGGAATTCTCCCTTTCTCTATTTAGGAAATTGCAAAAGAACTTATTTTAGACTTATTTAATCACTCTTATTTTCAGTAAAAGAAACATTTCATTTTTTAAATCTCAAATTATATTTAAAAATTATTGATTAATGTAATATATCAGGACTACATGTATTTATCTTGAATTATTTTATTGTTTAGACTTATATAATCCATAAGACAAAATAGGATAAAATTTTAATTTGATATTGACATTTTATTTTAATTAATATATGAAAAAAAATTCCATATTTTTTATGAGGCATTCCCCTTATAATGATGGGTTGGTATTGGGGGAAACCATATGAAAATATTTTAATTACACCCTAAATGAAAATTTGCAATAATTGATTATAAGAGAATATAGTTGACGTTATCTTACATTTATAGATCACATATCAAGTCAATATTAAGGATTAAATGATAAAAATTATTTGTAACGAATAGATTTTCAAGGGGTAGAACCCTTACATGAAGTACTAATGTCTTCAAACATTATTATCCTTTTTATTTTATGAATTATATAAATTCAATTATTGTGTTGGAAAATAACATTTTAAAACACAAAAATTTTTATCATTCAAAATTCACCATATATGTGAATTATTAATTTTCTTTTAAAATATAGCAATCCAAAAATTATTCTATGATATATTTAAAAATTGTATAGACTCTAGGAAATAGTTTGTAAATATTCCAATTGATATGATTATTCATTATTTCAAAGTCATTAAATTAAAGAATAATGAGTATAAATTAAACCCTATATATCCAATGTAAGGATCAAAGAATATATATATATATATATATATATATGAAAAAATATATATTTTCATATGTTTTTCTACGACCAAACAATGATATTTATTTATTAAAAAAGTTTAAGATAAATAAATATAATGAGATAAACTTTATCTGATTGCATAATGTAATAACACAATAAATGATAATCCTATATTAAAATATCTAAAAATAATTAATGTCATAAAATAATAAATAATTCCATGAAAATAATATATAATTATTATAGTTTCTATTTCCCAAATAGAATTATGATTGTATGAAAAAATATAAATATGAAAAAATAACACATTCCATGATATAATGATTTTAAAGGATTAAAAAAATAGATTTTTATATTATGAGTAATGTATTGAAATAATTAATGTTGAATTATAAGAGTAATATGGTTTTCAAATAATTTATTTTGATAATAATATATATTATATTAAATTATTGGCAATGTATTCATTATGAGGATGTTATCTATAATGATAAGTATAAACGTTAGTAATGACATAGTTAAACTAGTTCCAAAGGGGGAAAGCATCGCCTTAAGTACTATTACTATATTTTTTAATAAAAACTATTTGATATTTGGAAATAAATTTTTAATATATTTTCCCAGTGATTATGATTAATTCACACTAAAATGAATGATACTTATCTTAAAATGAGATACCTAAAGGGAAACACTAATCATGGTGATATCACTTTGAGGGCCATGGTAATCAACAACTTCATGAAAATAACAAAATTTTCAACAACATACTTTTGAAAAATTCTTTTATTATATTACCTTGAGTATCTATGATATTGTGTTATATTATTATATATATGCTTTATGATTTCATCTTATAAAAAACTTTTTTCCATGAAACATGAAAATTCAAAATAAAATGTCATGATATAAATTAAAATTTAAATTAATCCTAAATAAAAGTAAATTTTGATTAAAAGGTATTAATATATAAAATAATGATAGAAAATTTATTTAAGCGTTAAATAATTTATTTATTTTAAAAATTTGTAAACATGGTAAAAAATTTAATTAAAAAAATGTGATATATTTTAAAACATTAGTATGTCAGAATTTAAATACTCAGTTTAATTAATTTAATTGACCTAGTTTTATTATATAATTTCATTTTATATAAATAATGTGTGTACTGTAGCATTATGGTTTTGAAATAAATCAATTATGACAATAAATTATCCACTCATTCAGTTGTATTGTTAGTACATCCCACTTATCACACTTAAAAATAACATCCCATATAATCTTTTCAAATTAGGCCAAATTCATTCTTCCTATTTTTTATATCCATGAAATAATACCTCTCTGTGTTCCCCATTCAATTTAGGTTGAATTATATGTATTCTTGATTTGGTGATTTAGCTTGGAAGATGATTTAATTACTTGGTTTCATTCATTTATCTCTTTTATTTTTCTAATATAATGTATCCCTTATATAATGCAGCTATTATGTCTGATAATCTAATGTAAATATAAATTGTTATAAGTCATAAAATACATTCCATAATGAATATATTATACAAATGATTAATAAAAATAAATGATTTTATCACATCCACTTAATTCAACCAATTTATCAACAAGGGAATCTGAATTAGATTGTATTTTTGTTATACATTTCTAATAAAAATATAAATGTGAATATATTTTCACACATATTTTGTAAATTACATTTATGGAGTTTTAATTTCTTTTATAATGATGTTATTCATGGTTAGTGAATCTATATTTATCTAATGGTGACCAAATTTCTCATGCGTATCCTTGTAGAATGAAAATATATAACATTCAATATCTACCTTCAGGGAAATTACTCATCCATAATATAATAAAATGGAATTATCCACTATAAAAAATGAATATATGAGGAACCATTCATGGGAAGCCATTCAAATAAATTAATTCTGTAACCTATATAAGATCACCTCTGGGTAGATTATCAGTGGAGTATTTTGAAGATAAATATTAATTATACAATAATATTTTTTATTTTTTTATGATAGGAAGTCTTAAAAAAATTATATCTTGTAATTTTCTTAATACATTTCATTTATTAGGGTATTGGGCCCTCTCAAAATATTATGAATATGTAAAATTGAAATGGGGATGGGTAACTCCTTGATATCATTTTTATTAATGACATGATTAACCTATATAATTTTAAAGAAAAGCATCACATACACAAAAATAGTATTTCCTAATATGTGGTAATTATAATGTGTAAGAAGTAATAAAAATTACCCCATTATAAGGACAAAAATATAATAACTAACATACAATATTTTCAAATATTTAATTCCATAAGCATTTAGACAAAATTTTGTCATGGAAAATATGATCCATGATTTCTTTATTATGATTATAGTTGAGGAATAAATTCCTATCAAATTATATATTATTTGAAATGAATATCAAAAGATTTTTTTCCAATTAAAATCATATATTTTAGATTAAAATATATCAGTGGACTAATTTCTTGTTATTTTTTATATTTTTTGTTTCCCTTCCATTGTAAAAAATATGAGATTAATTGAAATGAATAAAATTATTTTCCACTGGCTCCCAAAAATATGATAACTTGTTTAAGTATAATTTTATACCCACTTATGTCCTATTTTATGATTTTATATATTTAATAAAATAAAATTTTCAATTTAAAATTAGTAATTAAATCACTATTTGATTGATTATTTATTAAAATAAATATACACTAACATTTTTCTCTTAATTGTTTTTAAAATTTATCTATTATTATAATTGATTTAGGATATCTGATCATGAATAAATTTATTTTTAAATATTATATATTTATATATATCATTTAAAAGTTATAAAATGGGTGGATATAGATTTTTATATACCTCTAATGACTTCTGTAATATTTTAAATTGAGGATGGTATATATGTAAATTTATTGTGATAATGGGACATATAAGGTATCCTTTTAATCTAAGTTCACTATGATATATTTATATCTTGGGAGCCATGTTATAATAGTTAAACAAGAGAATTTATGTATGTTTAGATATTTGTAGTATCCCAAATATATTATAGTCAATTTACCTAACCAAAATAAAATATTTCATAGAATTTTATTCCCAAATCTATTTTTTGTGATATTATGAAAGTTATGGAAACATATTAACTAAAAAAACATATGTTCATGGTATAAATAGTAAATTTAAATGTTATAATCAATAAAAATTAATCTATAACTTGTCTTTGTCTTCTCTTAAAGTTTATCGACATAAGAAACACTTTTCTATATTTCATATACTTTATATCATCATAACATTGCATAATGGAATTATAAGAATTTAGTGATCTTAGATTCTCATTAATGGAAAAAATAAGTGACATAAATCAATAATTATAAAATATCATAATATATAGAAAATGGATAAAATCAAGACACATGTGATAGATATAATGAAAAATATATAGATAATAAATCAAGGTATAACATATGAAAACATTATGAATTTTATTTATAAGATAATAATAATAATTAAATGATTATATTATCACATACAGAAGTATATAAATATTAATATATTTGGTCTAGTATCAAATCATGATTCCTATATGAAATTTGGATTTAATATTCAGTTTCCCATTGCTAATCAAGCTTAATTTACATATTTCCCCAAGCGGTTCATGCTTCAACTGATATTTTCCATTTTTTGATCAATAATTACAACACATTTCCCACATTATCTCATGAGATTTATTGTTTTTCTCCATGCACTAGAGTGATTTATGTGAAACACATGTCATATTTTGATTACAATTGCACACATTTTGAATAAAAATATAACTATCAAATCACTAAAAGAAAGGAATAATAATGGATTTCATTGAAAACATTAATGAGAATATATCACATTTCATATATTAGAATTAACTACTGGAATGAAAATTGGTATCATTAAACTAATCGTAAAGAACCCATGGAATTATAATTGGATTTATTTACATTCAAAATGGATTCACTTAATGAAATCAATCAGAATATCATTAATAATCAATGAATGATAATCCCATGTAATATAAATGGATATCCATTGACATCATGTAACATTATAGGTAAACACCATTAAATGAAGACAATATTTCATTTTTTATTTATAGAATATATTTATATTGAATACTATTAAGTTAATTATTATCGTTAATAAATCTATGACTGTAATAACGGTGACCACCCTTCAGTCAATGGAATAATAAAAGTGTATTCACATAGAATTGTAATTGGATCATAAAATAGGGTAACATAACAAAAAATATATGACATAGAAATGGATTTGATGAATAATTTCTTCAAAAAGGAATGAAATTAAAGAATCAACCCATATACAGAATAACAGTGTTTTTAATAAAATATAAATGATATATCAAATGAAATTTCAATTGAAAATGACATAGTAGAAAAATTATTTTGAGAATTTTTGAAAAAAATAATTTGGAAATAAGAAATATTAATGATATTTTGAAATTATTTTAAAATAGATATTTTATAAATGTGTGATAAAATATATTCTTACAGATACCATGAAAACACATATATAAATATTAATCTATGTAATTAAAAATTAGTGCTCTAACATAAAAATTTAAAATATTACTTTTTCAACATATTTATATAATGTAGAATTTATGGGTTTCATTCACAAGTCATTTTGACAATGGTGAAGATTAAACATTGGAAAAAATATTACCTTGAAAAATAAATAGCAATAAATTATTCTTTGAAATTTTATCATTATTATTAATGGATGTGATCCATGGATGTTAAAACAAAATATTTCAAAAGGATGTAATTTTTTTATAAATCATTTGTAGGATACCACCTAATTAAAAGATTATTAGATCTCTATTTTGAAAACGGGGGAAGACAATAATTAGAATAATTAAAAATAATCTATATTATCTTCTAAAAAAGAGGTGAGAACATTAGGTGTATGAAATTTATATAATTGAAATATGGTTATAATGAAGACATGAATGATAATTTTTGAATAAATAATACTTTTACATCAGGGGAAATAAAATTTAATTATTTGAATAATAAAAAAATAAATATAGTTGAATATAAATTTGAATATCTTACAAAATGGGAAATCAATTTATATTGAACATATTTAGGGTATATGCTCAAAATAAATCATATCTCAAATAATGTGATTTATATTTACAAATTCACATTGGGGAAACATGGTTCTTGAAGTAGAAAACTTATGAAATTTTGTTTATATGGTAAAAATTTAAAACCAAGGAAAAAAATAACATCGAATATTAATACCTGTAAAAAACTTTACACTAGTTATAAGAATTATTTCTGAGAAGAATAGTTATAACCACTAAATGGGAATTTAGTTTTCCAAAACCTATATAACATGTGGATTATTTATATCAAAACCACATGAAAGAGTATTCTATAAATTGAAATTAAATTCCAATTAAAAAAATCTACATCATGATAGAATCTACCAATTTGTTATAATATATAATATATAACATAAAATATTTTCATGATATAATATGTTCTTCATATATTATAATTTTAGATGAAAATCCATTTCATATTTTATAATACTTTTTTACAAGAACAAAATATAGTGAATAATTAAATTTTTATTTTAAAAAAATTAATTAAAATTTTATTAGGAAAAATTATCTTTTATTCTCCTTATTTATGATATATATATATATATATATATTAGTATGTAGTGTAAGTAATCTATATTTTTGTAAAATAATATTATATAAGTATTGATAGTATAAATTTTTATCCAATTCCCATCATTTTAATATCATTAAATATACATAAGTGACTGAATTATAATAACTTTTGAATGATTAATTTTATTTAATGAGTGTTTTATTCATTATAAATGAATTAGAAAAAAAACATTTTTGGTGTATCTACACCATTAAAGGGTGATATATTAAATAATGAGTAAAATAATGAAATAAAATTATATAAGAAAAATATTATAAGTCAAAATACTTATAAAATTTGAAAACATTGATTATTTTTTCATAGTCATCTATTTGATAAACTCATAACTATTTTTATTTCAGTGGTAATGTCAACCCAAACATGAACATAACTTGAATAATATGAAATTATGAAATGGTTTAGTGAAAATATAATTATACCAATAGAATAGTGAAACAATTTAGTGTTCATTAGAGCGATATTCAATAATGGATAATAATTTATGGAATAGTTTATTGGTATTAAATAATTTCATAGAATGGAAATATTTTTTCCTTCTTAATTATCTTATTTATGATAGTTAATTTGAACATCAATTTTAATCAACGATATAATTAATAGGACATAGAATTTTTGTTATCATAAACTAATTAAAAATATAAAAATTATATGTATCCATTAGAAATACTCTTAGATCCATCTATGAAAGTGTATAATGAAAAATGTAACACACTTTTCCTTGGAGGAAGTAGTTTCCACATGCGCATATATGTGCATTAATTTTAATTTATAATTGATATAATTGTATCAATAAATATCATTTCAGAAACATAAATATATATTTATTTTACTAAATTTATGTTAAATTACATATTTAATTAACCCATAATAGGGTCTTAATAGAAACCACCATTTTAATTTATGGTGGCTGTACTCTGATACACATGATTCAAAATATCATTTTTTATAGATATTTGAAAGGTTCATAATGATTGTTCCACAATTATAATAAAATATCAGTATACTAAAAAAATATTATGTCATCATTTTAAAATTATGAATTGAATTTTTATAAAGAATGTGTTTTAATAAATGAAATAACAATGAGAAATAGTTGTTATAAGTTTATAACTCAAATATTAGATTATATCCTCTACAATGGGGGTTATGCATTTAAGAGTTGAACTTTAGAAAAAAAAGAATAATTGAATGTTTTTTTGGAATGATGATGAGAGTTTTGGGAAGAGGTTTGGTTTACATTAGGTGATTTGGTTTTGACAATATGAGAGGATAATAAGTCCTCTTTTATAAGTGTTTAAGGATTTCAATTTTTAAATACAAAATGTTTTAAAAAAATAAAAAAAAATCAATGTCGAGGAATGAGGCTACATAATAAACAAATTATAGATTTTAAAATTTATAATTCAAATATCAACCACATCCACTCAATAAAAAATTTTATTATATAATTTTAGGATTTTCCCTCATTAGATACCCATATTAACCATTTTTTAATCAAGCGAACTATTTTTATCATCATAATTACATATTTAAGAATGAATATAAAATTTGACATTTCAAATAATTTTATTTTTTTAATATTTTAAATCCATTAAATATGATTAATTTTTTAAAAGTGATAATATTAAATTTAAAATAATAAGTATTAAATTTTAAAAAAATAGAAAACTAAATTTAACATTCTAAAATGTTGAATATGTGCTTTTAAATTAAAACCACTATTTTATGTAATTGGAAGTTCACTTTTGAAATAAATATTTAATATTATAAAAATGCATCATTAAGGTTAGAATGGTTCATATACAATAATAAATTCACAAAAGTATTATAATTTTTAAAAATGGGATATTACACAATTGAAATTAAAATAATAATTTTTTAAAAGATATTATTATAATCCCTTTATAATATTGATATGTCTAATCTAAATAATGATTCATTTTTTGGAAATGAAAATTATATAATTAAAATATAATTTTTAAATGAAAATAAAATATATATTTTAAAACAACTTTAAAAACCACTATAAACATTAAATTTGGTAAAAATAATTAGATATTTACATCTAAATATGTAGATATTTATTTATAATTTTTTTAATATAAATGTATATTTTTAAGATAATATTTTTACAATGATCAATTTAAATTATTATCTAAAAAACCCATAATCCTTTTTAAAATACACATTTACATGAAATTCATTTATTTGAAAAATTTATCAATAAAAAATAATAATAGGGGTGTATACTAATTGATTATTATATTATTAGATTATATTCACTTCATTAATCAAGTAATTTAAATATATCATGGATGGTTTTACTCTATAGTTGTGTTAGTTTGATATTAACTGTGACATAGTTTACTAAAGATATTATTAATTTAATCGGCCGAAAATCTCTATTTGTTATGTTCTTCAAATCCATAAATAAACCATATCATCATCGTTTTAATTAATACTATCTCAAGAATATAGGGGATTGTATTCTTATAATATTCATCATTCATGATATAACATCTCGTATATAGTCTATGTTAATTTCATAGGATATATCAAGTTACTTATCTATCCTAAAGAAATATAATCCACTTTTTCTTTCATGTACCCTAGTACGTATATAACCTAATATTGGATTATAAATAACATACCTATCTCAAGACCATTTAAATCTATATGATATTAAACGACACTGAGATTATCTCTTTATATAAAAATTATCACTATATCTAACCACAAAATTAATTTACAACTATTTCATACACTTATGCGATGATAAATATAAATCATAATCTGAAAAATAATTTTGAACTCACAATAAAAAAACATACATCACCTTTTAATTAAATTTTTTTTAAATTATAAGGTTATAAATATTGTCTGAATATATTTTCACTACATAAATTATACCAATATTACCTTAAAATTGTGTATATATCACTTTTGATATATTTCTACTCCTCAAAAATTTGTTTTGTAATACCCAACAACAAATTATAAACATTTCAAAAAACTGTTTACAATGTTATTGACACTATTTAATATATTTTCCTAATCATCTAAATTCTATCTATAAATTAATATTCCTTATATTTTTTTAATAATCCAAATCACATTTTGAAAATAAAATAATTGAATAGATAAATATAATACATTAATAGGAATAATATGAGTATAATGATATAATTTCTATTAAGATATCATCTTTATGAATCTCAGTAGAACTATTATAACCAACTATTCTATCACAATGGGAATACAATATGGTTGTTATTTATTTTTGTACAGATCTATATTTATTCATACAAAACATTTTTTAGATACATATAAATATCAACTTATTTTATGTGGTATTATTTCCAAAAAACACCAAACCCAAGATGAATACGATGAAATGAAATATGTTAATTTTATATTACTATATAAATATTAAATCACAATACCAAGATTTATTCACTAATGAGACCTAAATTTCAACCTATGGTGGTTTCATTCTAACTATATCATACTTATTTCATCCTAAGACTCTTCTAGTTCAATCAAAATTTCATTGTGTATATTACAACCATTCTTATTATCCTTGTCAATTGATTTAATAAAGAAATTAATGATTTCGATTTTTTTGTATTGTGAATATAATTTATTAAATTACATGAGATGATATTTTCATACTATGTGTTATGTTATTCCACCATTCCATGTACTAGGTGATGGTTTTGTTAATAACCACACACCCATTTCTAGGATATTACCAAAAAGTTCAACTTTGTCAGAGCCTACAACCACATGTAGTTTCCAAATAGGGATACTATTTCTAGTAAAACCATAAAATAATTGATTTACCAATGAATTATTATTTAATGATATTACTAAAAATATTTCATGGGATTTCTGTAAAAATACCGTATTCAAATCCAGATAATATTAACTCAATGAACATAAATGATTAATAATATCATTGAAATTATTATCAAAATTTACATATATTTATTTATTAATATTTTTTTCAAATTAACTCAACTAATAATGTCTACATATCCACATATGTATACAACGTAATCTGATACCAAATATTCATTATTTCAAATATGGAAATTAATTTAAATTCCATAAAGCTAATATTTAATTAAATAACAGTCATATGATATGTTTGATTTATAGATTTATAAAATTTGTAACTAAATAACAAATCCCATGAAATTGTTAGTAATTAGAAATTTTTCCCTTATATTCAAATAAAATTACTACATAGTGATTGTTTATCTTCCCCCATGAATTATCTATATAACAAGAACTTATAAAAATTTCATACTTTTCATATCTTCCAAACATACAAAAATGGAAATATAATAAATGCGTGAGATCAGTCACTCAGTGATTGTATACAGAAGGTACAACAATAAATGATCATATGGGAAAATAATATAAGAACAATTTGTTTTGGGATATCAATGAAAGATATACCAAATAAAACATAGTTCATTAATCAGGGAATACTGTATGAATATATCATGAAAATGAAACATATCCTAGAAATAATGAACACCTCATAATCATGGTGAATCTATAATCATAGAAAAAATAACATGGTGGATTTGGTTTCCCAAACTATTTCTCTTAGTGGATGAGGGATCACAAAACAATTTACCTTGATGGATGAGGATTCAATCCCTTGATTCCCATCATGTATCAGGTATCACAACCTATTTCTCTTCATGTATATGTAATCATTAAGCATTTATACATTGCCTCGTGTGATGTAAAGATTTACCCAACGCATGTTAGGGTAATATTGGGCCCATCCGTTAAAAAAGTATTAACCATACCAATATTTCTTATAAGAAAATATTTAACTGCAACATCATTAAAACATTGTAGTAATTATTTGATTCATTAATCATTGTGTTGATAATGATTCAATTTTTTTAGTAATAAACCATGGGATATAATTTTTTACCTCAATAGATTATAAAGAATCCTTTGAAAGACAACATGTCACTTAAATTTTTTAAATGTTTTCATAAAATGAAATTGTTTATTATTCGATCAATAATCATAAATTCATACACAAATGTAATATAAATTGGTATCTACTGTCATCAATATACATTCTTGGTAAAAAAAATCAGTTAATACCCTAAAGGATGTGGTATATTCACCATATATATAATGTTTACATGGTAGTTAAAATATATTTCCCGAAACAATCTATGTATAGAACATAGGATAAAATTATTCGATTATTCAAATAAAAATATTGTATTTATAGAGGAAATTCATTAGATGAAAAAATATATACTCCAAAAATCATTGGGAATTAAAATGACAGTTCTTGATTATTTCTCCAAAGTAAAAGTATATTATGTATACTATCATGATAAAGACGTTGGATGGTTATATTTAAAAAACTATAATAGATAGTAAGATACTCGAAAAGAAAGTTCCTTAGATGAAAAATACTTTTAAATTGTTTTTGAAAATACACTTTTGGAATAAGATATATCCATTATCTTTTGAAATAATATACAAGGGGATATTTTATAATTATATGAGAGAATATGAAAATTTATTAATCAATAAAACCTAGAGATAATGTTTCATCACTTGATGAGGAATAATTTGTTCCCATAGAATTTTTTAGAAGAAATTATTTTCAATATATTCATAGAATGAAAATTTTATGGGATATATTTGATGTTCTTTTCCAATATTTGTTGTGTAAAATTTTTATCACATTTAGAATAAAATAATTTATTAAATTATTCCATGAATATAATTAATGATTTTAAAAGGAAATATGGTACAAAATATAATCAATTTGACCACAAATGGGTAGAAAATATTTCGATTATTTTTTTCAAAAACACATTGTGAAAATAGCTATAGAATTACTTTTTAAATAATGGTAAATAAAATTATTTTAGTAATAGAAAATTATATATCTTATATTTAGTGAAAATCGGGTATAAAATATATGTTATGGATAAAATATTCTTGAATAAAATATATAAATTAGATATAATGGATTTTTAGGATAGTGTTCTACTTTTTGGTCACATAAATATTATATAGGAATATTTTAATCAATAGAGAAATTAAACGAGAATAAAAAATGAAAAAAATATAAAAAATAGGAAATGAATAAATAAATTAATATTTAAATTAAAATTTTAAAATAAACCATATAACTCAATGAATGTTATATCATTTCTGAAGGTACCTTATAGACTACATAGTTTATAATGTAATGATATTTTTGAAAAGGGATATATATGGAAAAATTTTGATTCCCAAAAAATAATAGTTTTAAATCAAAAATTATATTATCACAAGTTATAATAAGCCCATTATATATGAAATATGATATTGAAAATTATTTATACCTCAATGAATGAGAATTCAATTAAAAAAACATTATACTGTGGAGAGCATTTAAATTAGAACATCACTAAAGATTGATATTATAATTGAACCTTATATTGCATGGTTAAAACTTATTTCATTATAAAACATCTAAATTAGTTATAATATATATTACTATAATTACTTAGGTTCATTATTAGAATCATATCTCCATGACAGGAATTTGAGAAAAAAACTTATACCTTAGAATGGACTTGTTCTTTACATCCATTAAACATACTGAATAATTGTATTCAGTTTTCTAAATATACACTAAATAAACCTAACCATAATTATAACCATTTATACAACATACATGTATTAATTATACACTCACATAGAGACACACATATATATAGTTAGTTTTTATGTGTTATCAATATCTGATGTAAGTAATCTTGATCACTTATCATAATTTATTAATAGAACCATCAATATTAATTATTTTTCCAATTTTAATCATTATTTTATATATATATATATATATTAGAATTATGGTGTGATTTAGAATGATTTATTATGTTTTTATCACCCTTCACGTGTGATTTATTCTTTATCCATTACGATGAAATAAAAAACATGTATATTTTGAGGATTCTTAAAAATGAATGAACTTTTCCTAATTAATTATTTAAATATTTATTTATATTTGATTTAACGAAAATATATATATATTACATTTTTATAACATATTATTCAAGTTATTATGTTTCCATCTTCATTAATGATATAAATTCACGACATTTCTTCAAGTAAGTTATTAAAAAACCCAAACCTGATCATACTGATATTAAGGGATGATTATGATATTATATTGTTTAGATACGTTTTAAATAGTTCAATAGTTATAATTTTTAGTACTAATTATTTTAATGTATCATAGTTTTAAATAATTTGTTTAATACATTGTGGATGCTAATCAATTTCACAGTATAAATAAATTAATTTTCCATCTAAGTTGGGTTCTTAAGATATTTAATTTTATAATGGATATATATATTTTATATAATTATTTTGACATCCAATTTGTATTAAACATAGTAAATTCATACCATTTACATAATATTAAAACATTCAAACCATTCTAAGAATAATACATGAAAGGTAATAATGAAAAATAGAAAACATCATTTTATATTGTTGGTATTTACACATACGCATGAATGATGGTATTGTAATATATAGAATGGGAGGGGTGTAATGTGGATAAATTAATTAATAATAAATATGTTTTATATATCATAATTATATATTTAATTTCATTTTTAAACCATCAATGTTAGGTATTTATGGAAAAAATGTTTTACATTTTGGAGGTGGTAGGGCGAAAGTGCACAAGATTTACAGTTTCATTTTACCTCATGTAAAAGGGAATAGTGTAGAATTTTTTAAACTTCATTAAAAAGTAATATTAGTTTAAAAGGATAATAAATTTATCAATTTAATTATTTTGGAATTTTTTTTGAATTAATAGTTCATACAATGATAAATAATGAGAAATAGTTGTCACAAACTTATACAACACATCTTTGATTATTTCATTTGAAATGTGGTTTGATATTAAGGGGTATAGTATTTGGAGAAATATATAACAACTCTAATGAGGATATAAAATTTTATGGGTGCTTAAGTATTATTTTGGGTACAGTATATGGGGTTGTGTTGTGAGGGGATGTACAGAGAAAAACCCCCATTTAAAATGTCAAATGTGATCACATTTTCGAAATACAAAACTATATTTTGAATAATGGGAGGTCGCATTCATGTCGGTATCACAAAAAATAAATAAATTTGCGAAATTGTAATATATATGGTCTATATAAACCTCGAAATGTCAATTAAAATGATTCTATAGCATGTTTGTCTATTTACATATTAGCTTATTATATATTACAATTTATTTTTTTCAACGGAATATAGTTTTTACCTTGTTAATTTATTATTATGAATAATATTAATATGGACTCTTTTACATAATATTTACCAATTTATTATAAATTTTATATAAATTCTATAATAAGAAATTTCATTGAGTGAATAAATTTTAGATGACCCCTCCTTCATAAGATGAACATCAAAAGCTAGTGATGAAGAAAAAGAGATAATGACCCCTTGAGTCCCACATCGAATAGGACCCGGGTTAGAGACTATAAGAAATGATATACAAATATCACACAATTGGAGGAATTAACCTTTATATAGAAACTAGATTGAGAGATAAGATGAATCATCCATAATGAAACTCGAAGTCATCACATAATATAATCCAAAACCATCAGACCATGATGTATTAATAGAACTGATATAGTACCATTCACCAAAGTAAATACCCAAAAGTAAATATAAGAAGTTAGAAAAAAATATATAAAGGTCCAAGCTAGTAACACCCATCATGGACCACCAAATTCTATAGGAATCCTCAAAGAAGTTTTATTAACATAGGGTGAGTACACATGAATACTTTGTAGAAAACCCAAAGTCACTCATGCACATTTATTAGAAGCATACTAATTACCCTATATAAAAATAGCATAACCCAAAAATTATAAAAATGTATAATAACCATCCCAACCTCCCCAAGATATTATCATTAAGTAACAAATGTTAGAAAATATTATAAAATGCACTTCAGTGATAAGATATCCCCGCACTGCATTCCCCCTAATTAGACACTCAAACACCCCTATGGAAAATATCCTAGAACTCCCACTTATTATGAATATACGACACAAAATCCTTCCAACACACACCTAGGATACACAAGACATCCCTCCCACACACAATTGGTCCCCACAACAGATCCCACCCACACACACCTGGGCCTCATAACACATCATGTCCCCACACGCATGGGCCTCCCAACACATCCCATATTATTTTTAATACAACTTTTAATGAACATCATAATTCTTCCAGAAGACACATGTGACCGCACATCTCATTGCATTATACCTAAAAAATGGGTCCTAATCTCTTCTTTGATGGAGAGAGGAAGATCAGGTGGTCAATCATCTATCCTCCCACAAAGATGTTGTGAAAGACACCCCAAAATGTTTATACTTTTATTTTCAACATCCTTTTAATCATGGTTCAGAATTGTATAGAAGTCACAATAATTTACAATTACACTTATTTATAGTATGAATCAGATGATCCCAAGCATATGGATTTACAAATAATAAAATATCCAATCCCTGACTTCCCCACATTGATACCACTTCCATACTAAATTAATAGAATCCATGACCATTATTTCATAAGTAGTTGATCCTGATAAACTAACACATCTTCATATTTCATAATCTCTTAACATCCATTCATTTAATTATATATCATAAACCATGTTTAGTCACACAAGAACAATTTTAATAATTCATTAACCACATTCATAACATTAACCAAACCAACCCAATTTAGTTGAATGTTATAGAGACATTATTTATTCATTCCATTACTACGAAGAAAACTAAGAAATATAGTAATAGTCATGGTAAAATGGTGTACATCATAATAAGTAAATGTCATAACCATGAACCCTAGATATGGGGTATATAATTTTTATGTTATTAATGGTGAAGCACCCATACCATCCAGTAATTTATTTCATCAAAGTCATCTTATCCAAACAACCATACCGTTCCAAAAAACCACCTAATCACATCCATATTTAGCAACACAATAATGAAAAATTAAAAACTGCAACCCTACTACATAATCACACCCCACAAATAATATCTCCACTACACATCCACCAATCACCCAAATCCCCCATACACACAAACCAAAACAATTACACACATAATACCACTTCACATACCAATGAGAACACTTTTTTTAAATTTAATAAGTAATCCATTATTTAATTCAACTTGTAAAATTTTTGGGTTTTACAAAAACAACATAACCAAGTGACTCCATATATTGCCTGAATATATGTAGTTGACCAACTATTACAAATAGGCGTTCAACAAAAACAAAACAAAATTCATCTCAAAAACTATACTATATGTAATAAAGGACCCCCAATGTCAATGATTTTCATTGGGTATTTAGCCAATACAAGTCACTAAAAAAATAATCATATAATAAGGTCTTGTGTCACTTTCTTGAGACACTGCACATTGATTATTAATATAATTCAATTAACTTCATTAATAAAAGATCTGCTACCTTAACTAGGTCAAAAATATCTATACAAATCCAGTATGATTCACAATCAAGAAAAATATAGGAACACCTATGTAGTAAAAGGATGATCAGCACTACCTAGTTTCACTAAAAATAGGGTTGTGTAAGAAGTACTAAATCTCTAGGAAATCATAAACCAATTACAATTGAATATTAATAAAATCCTATGGGAAGAAGGATTCAAGGAATCCAGTCATAAGAGATAATAATAAAGTATTAAAAATGGTGAATATATCTAATACTTAGAAAAATATAAATAGAGTCATGAGATTGGATAAGTTTTTGATTTTCCATTAAAGGTATATCTGGCCAAGAAGATGCGGTTTGATTAATTGAAAGGCATAAAACCCCTAAGGAATTATAGATATAATTTAAGGCCTTCAAACTGATCCAAGAACATTTTATATTTGAACTTATTACCATTTTATTTGAAATAAATTTGTTAGATGGGGGAACTAGAAGGACTAGAAACATTTTATACAAGACCCTACTGGATGAGGAACTACCAGTGAGGCATTAGTGGATGAGGAACCACTAGATGAGGAACCTTTATGATTTACCACCTACCAACTTCAACGAGACAGCATTTGGAGAGACATCACTGGATGAGGTATTACTGGATGAGGCACCACTAGATGAGAGACCACTAGTGATCAACCGGTAGTAAGTTAATAGTAGGGTGAGACACCACCAATTATAGCTACCACTAGGGGGACACCACCATGGAGAAACCTCCATGGTGACCCCAACATGGTGAAATTTCTAGGGTGACAAGTCTTGTGATACACCTCCCAGGTGACACATAGCTAGGGTGATAGTGGAAGGATGAAGCACCTTTGGAAAACATAGAATTTTGGTATTTTCTTTAATGTGTTGAAAAGAGTAACGTTGAATTCCAAGGATACATTAAAAACCTGATTTCCCACAAAGCAATTATGTTGAATGGTCCGAGCCACTACATTAGATACCTCTAAAACAATTATTTCCAACACAAATTGAAAACCATCCAAATATTAAATAGAGGGATGGTCATAACCACCACCCCTTTAGATACCTATATGGGATCTTTTTACACCTAAAATATTACAACCAACTTAACAAATCAACATTAAAATATAATCATTCTCGTGTTATTCAAATTAAGGTGTGGAAAAATATAACTCTGATAACTCTTACCATTTCATCATCCAACTTGGACTTATCCTCAAAGTTGTTCGTAGGTAAAACCAATAG
The DNA here is from genome assembly GCA_963277665.1 of Viscum album. NCBI lineage: Eukaryota > Viridiplantae > Streptophyta > Magnoliopsida > Santalales > Viscaceae > Viscum > Viscum album. Next base: position 1,228,310,194 of record OY728159.1, read on the forward strand.
ATCAAAAATGTAGTACACGCCCTAAAACACCACACCATCCCATACACCCAAATCCGAAAATACCATCCTTCATGCCAATAAAATATTATCACTACATTACATTCAATCCCATGCATGGGTTTAATCACTCATAGTAAATTCATATTGATTAGGAATTAGGTACACACTAATTCATATGTTAGGAAATGATCACACATCACAACACCCACGTCTCAACATAAAGAATAAAATCATCTCATAATTAATATGATTTAAACAACACATCATAATGAAAAAAGGAATATGATAAAACACCAAACAACTCTATGGAATGACCTCGCTTCTCCGTCTCTTGGTCCCATGTACTCTCTTACTGGCCACCATGCCACCACAACACATGAATCAATGGAATGGTGTATTCATGAAGTCCCATGTCTCAATGATCTTAGATATCTTCCTGTCATTCCACTAATGTAAAATTATTCTGAATATCTATCTCTCCCTAAACAATGTCATGGGATTCATCATGATGATACTGCTGAAGATGCGAGACATGAAAGATGTCACAGTTCCACTCAAACTACAGTGGAATTTCAAAACGGTATGCCTTCTTTCCACCTCACCCTATCACCAGAAAGGCACCAAAAAACATGGAGAAATATTACTCATTTTGTCAAACCCCCACTTCTCATTTCAAGAGGAAACATTTATGAACACATGGTCACCATAATAATAATAGAAGGACCTCCTTCTACAATAGTCAAACGAATTATATCGGTCAATTTCTACATTCATCATCACATGAACATGATGAATCAATTCTGTCATGATCTACACCAAATCAAGATTATTAAAACTTAAATCCCAAACCACCATCGAGAAAAATAAGGAATTACATTACCTCATATACAAATCCATAGATATATGCATTCCAATGGAATACTGATACCTATTATTTTATGAAAACTCTACCAAATTCAGGTTTTATACTAATGATACACCAAAGCCCAAGAGGATTGGTTGCAGCATATCCTCTAATAAACGGATAGTTTGTTCCATCGGCACATCTATTAGAGGGTGGAAAATTGTGTTGAGGTTTGACTATGTGAAACAAATATAGTACAATCCATTATATACTCATAAAGTATATCAAGACTATTTATTAGGGACAAATTACTTCTTAACTCCATGAAACGTGATGACTTCATCCTCATACCACTTATTCATGGAATTCACTAAGCTAGAATCCTTGATCTCTATGAAGTGAAATGATTTTAGTAATCGATCCATGATCAACAAGATATTATCCCACCCTCCATGCACTTTGGTCAACCATGGGTCCAAACCATTAATATGTCATCCAATTTCCAATGGGACATCCAAGGTATCCAAAAAACCACCATGAACATGATGCATGACCTTTACATACTGTCTAATGAATATCATAGCCAAAAACTCTTCTACATTATATTTCATCCTATGCCACCAATAATGATTCCTTATGTAACACTACATCTTTTAATCTCCTGTGTATACTGTAAAGGTGAGTTATGAAACTCAAAATATCCCCCTTTTGCATCACCACCAGAATTAACTACATGAAACAACACAACAACTATTTCTAACCATCCCTTTGGACCATCACTATGACCAACACATTTACACATCACCTATTCTTTTAAGTCTCTCCAAAGAGACTCCTCCAACTATTTCATTAGAAAATATTGGACTATAATCATAAATAGATATCCTTTACCACCATAAACTCTTGAATCTATTTGATAGGTTCCCAAATCTTCCATCACTTTCCACACGTCCACTTATTCCTGAACAACCTCCTTCTATGAGTTTCTACTCATAGCACATGCCCTTAAATCACTATTCACGAGGGGTGGGAGATATAAAAATAATTCTCTTGAAAAAAATACATCCCCATACACTCTCAAAGATTCATGTCACATTGGGAAATTATATAACTCAATCACTTATGATATGTTATGAACAAAAAGATCTCCCAATTGATGTAATTCCACTACATCTTATTTACAAAAACCACCGCTACTAGCTCCATATCATGGCAGGAATAGTTACCCTCATGGTATTATAATTACCTTTTCCCATAAGTTTTTATTTATGTCTACCGCATCATCATGAATCCCAAGTCCAAATGGTAAGAATCAAAAAACACCTCAATAATTACCAATTATTTAGGAAACTAGAGAAATGGTGCTCTAACAAACATCCACATTAGGTAACTATTATCTACCCAGAATCAATAGCTCCATGAAAAATCTTGGTCCTTCATTTGCAATTATGTCAATGAGGCTAAAACTAAAGATAAATTTGGTACAAAACTACAATAAATTACTACGAGACCATTGATACTATGAAACTTTTCTACATTATTGGGTAAATCCAAAGAAATAATGTATTTATCATTCAATTATTCTACATTCACACCCTTTAAAGACTCCAAATTACTAAGCATATTCCCATCATGTGTTTGAAACTGCCACCAGGTCAATTTTCCATTATTATTGTGGCATAGATGAACCTGAAATATAGTTATAAGATTCTTCATGAGCTCTTCTTCTGAGATCAAGTATATTAATATATTTTCAATAAATATTATGATGAACCAATCTTGTAATTAATAGAATATGTTTTTCATGAGCCTCATAAACATAAATGGATCATTCTTAACACTAAATATAATGACTAAAAACTTGATGTTCCCATACATTAATCTAAAGGATGTCTTCGACATATCACCCACTTTACTGTTAAATGGTGATATCTAGACCACATATCGATCAATGAAAACCAACTCAACAATCAAATCTTATTGAAGAAATCATGTATTCTAAGGAGAGGGTAACAGATTTTGACCATCCTTTGATTCAACCTCTGGAAGTCAATGCACAACATTATACCCCTATATTCCTTATTTGAAAACAAAATGGGAGTACCCCCGACATAAAAATGGGATAGATAAATCCCTTATTCATCCGATATTATATATAAATCCTCAACTACCTCAAATTATAAGGTTATATAAGATAAACACCCATCAAAATAAAAGAATATTTGGGTTGTATATCTATCCCAAATTCAACATTGCATCCATGGGTTAGTGTCACAATCTCTTTGAGGAAAACATATAGGGTCTCTTAAATGAACATGGTAACCTATACCATCCCATAATCTACTTATTTATTTGACAACTCATCCAATAGTTAATGAATGGTCTCCACACACAATCTACCCACATAACAACTCCTCTAACTGATGTAAACAACATGATGACCATCCACATCTGAATGAATTGTGATCGTATGAATGTATTTGAAAACAACAAGTATTGAATACAATTAGTGTATTCAAAGAATTTAATTGTTTGGTTGTATATTTACTAGGATGATATCCCCAAAAGAATGATGTGGTCCCATCACTAGTCTACAACCACGACATATATAAAAAAAGTTGTTATGGCCTCTGGCTAGTGTACTGGACACTATGGTGATAGGAAGACTCTCCATGTATAATCTCATAGAATTGTACAGAGTTGGTAAAACTATATATATTGAATTTGTTAAGTCAAAAAAGGCCCAGAAAAGGTGTTAAACAAATTCAACATACCTCTGACGATCTCTAACCCCACTAGAATTTATGTCTTAGTTGTGTGTAACTAACCACTCCCACCTCCTCTACCACTATTCTGATTTACACCTCTATAGAAATGCTTAGGTCATGTTCCTTAATTATGATGTGAATCCTATTGTTTTCCTCTACCTACTCCATCTACACTCAGCGGACTGTGTACTTGATTCCCCTGTTATTAGAAAAGTTTTATTGGAATGAGCTAGTGAAGCTGATGCTAATCCTATCCACCTCCACCAAACTGAGCACAAGAAGTAATTTTTCACCAGTTCAGAAGATACATGTGACAACCATAAAAGAATCACATCATCCAAAAATCCAATAGAAATGACACAGAGACCATTGGTACCACAATGTTTGTATTGATGCTTATGAGGTCAAATTGCTACTAGTAAAATCCATGAAGGTCCAGGTTCCTGAGATCATTCACTTAAAACTCTACCTCTAGAATAACTATGATGAATCCCCCCTTGTGGTAGTCCTCCTGGTAAGTGAATCACCTAAATCACCTCTACGTTCTTCTAATCATCTAGATACATTAGAAATGTAAGAGTAACACCATAATTAATAGAAGTATAATGCACCTCTTAAATATATGTCTCACATGAGAATCATTATCTGGAAAATGGTCTGGGAAAAATCATATCAGTTCCATGAACATTATTCCCATCTCCCAAACTATCATACTATTCTACTAAAGTGAGATGATATACTACCTCTTCTCATCATTCATGGTCTATTAATGGAAATATGTCTATAACTACATCTAGATGTCTACCCAATAAATTTCTCCCTCCTTCGGCTCTCTCCGATATAGTTCCCTCTACTAAACCATAGAACCCCAAATCTAATTAACTGTAAATGGGACCCTATAATATTATGGCGCAAAGATCTTACCAAATTATATCCACAGATTCTCTATACACTTTTATTTATCAACATTATAAACTCTCCCCTTATACCTCCTCAAATCCTATTGCAGGAAATCATATAATGTACTCTTCCACATATCATCCACCTCAACTAGATCAAAACTACATTGAAAAATATGATCATCCTTATAAACATCTACATCCAAAGTCACACATGGATGACGACTAAGATCCATAGATTAAAGGTAAACAATGATTTCATAGGCTTGGTTAGCATGTATTTTTATAATATTTATTTAAATTTATTTTATCATTCCTAGGACAACAAAATTAAAACAAGAATGTGATTCATTATAATGAATTTACCTCTCATAGGTCTCTACCTTGTTTGTAGCTTCATATTACATGGTCATTCAATAAGCTCAGAGTCTGTGGACTATATCAGGGGGGGGCCCAGAAATCTTGTTACCTAGATGGCCATCCAGCCATATATCACGCACGATGATCAATTGGAACTATTTCAATAACACCCAATGAAAATCTCATTAGGCCTAACTCCAAACTCCACCAATCTGTATTTTATCAGATTTGATACAACTCTATCATTAACCCTCTCTCAAAAGATCCCCCTTTTGGACTTTAATTGAATAAATGAAAAAAAGTACTATCGAGTCTCACCTTTCGTAGGCTCGAAGTTGGTGATTAGCACTGAGGATGTCCAAATCTCACTATATGGGAAGAATTGACCATTTTAAGGAAATAAGGTCAAAAGATTAGATTAATAATACAAAATTAACTTCTAGGACATAATATAATGAAATCCAAACCATCCAACAATGAATGTATAAATAGTACTAAAATAGAAAAAATATCCAATGTAATTACCCAAAATTAATGCTATATAGGGACACAATTTTTTTTAAGGACTTAGATAGTAATTGCTAGAACATTTTTAGAAATATAGTATGAAATTTGAAATTAGTTTTATATATGTTGGGTGATCATACAATTATACACAATATGAAATTAAAAGCCTCTCGTACACGTGTTAAAGAAGAAAACTAAGGCTACTATGAGAAAATAGAAAACCCAAATAGCACATAAATAGGTATATTAACCATCCCATCCTAACCCTGGAACACACACCAATTGACGCAAATCATGTACTATAATATAAATCACATCAATGATTGTGGTACCCCATTACACCTTTGTACTGATTAGTTTCTCTCACACCCCAACATCAAATGTCATAAAGCCCGCGCAATATCCGAATATACCACATCTTATCCTTTATGTGCTTGGGTTAACATGGATCGACCATTTGTGTGTTTTAGGAGATCAAATTTCAGGAAGGTTGGTAAAAATACGTTTAGAGAGGTTTGGTTATGTAATAGCCAGATGGAGGGAATTGAACATTGTGTAGGGGCATTACACAGTGTGAAATCATGTTTCATAGGTTTTCCTAGTTAGAATCACGATGTGCATACTTTTTCATTGTCTCAAGTATAGAATCATGGTGTGATGTATATTTAGTTTCTAAAAATAAATAAAATAAAAAGATGAGGTTTTTTCAGTGGAACCTGACATTACGTAATTACACAATATGAATGGTGATTACACAACATGTAATGGCCCACTATTGTATGTTTCTAAAAACAATTCAGCTGCTCAAGTTTTCCAAACCCTCCAGCTATATATCCCATCTCCCTCATTACGAATAACCAGATGAACCTCCCTTCATCATTTTGAGGATTCCATCATCATGGAATGATCTCTGTCTCCCTCTTTCAATATGTAGCGATACTTCCTCTATATAAGGTGTGATATACCTCTATTTTTATGGATTCATTGATTAGTTTCCTCATGGTTTTCCTTTCCATGTTATGGTGATTGATATTCATGATTTTATCAAAGTTTTCATGCTGGTTGATTTGTACAGTTTTTTGGCAGTGTCCTCCAGTGGATGCATTTGTTGTAGTAGAGGTGATCGTGATCCGGTTCTATGATAAATTCTTGTGCACACAATTTCAATTAACTTTTGAGGTAGGGGATTCAATTATTATTTCTATACTTATTTTGAATTATATATCTAGAATATTTTATCCCTTTGAATGATAATGAAAATGATGTAATAATTATATGAACTAGATTAAAGAATTGGTATCTATCTTATGATGTTAATTTATATTATGAGAACGGTTTGTCTCTTTATTTGATAGAATAGTGTGATATATATGCATTTCTTGTTTATCATTTCATTTGTGAAATAAATTGGTAAATAATGTAAATCCATAATTAATTATTAAATACTTTTCTAAAAGATAATGAGGCATGTTTAATGAATCTATTGTAGTTTTTTTTATTTGATGATAATAAAATTTATCAATGTTTGAATGTTTAACTGAATTGGTGGATGAAGCAAAATCATGGTGATTATAGTTGATATAGGATTAACATTACATTAAATTATTTGAGTAATTAATTTTTTTGTGGCTTGTGATATATTGTTTATTGGGATACCCAAAGTTGCAACCTATGAATAATGAATCAGTTATAATAAGATGGAATAAGAATCTGTTGTGTGATTAGGATATTTCCTTGTAGGGACTAAGCTTCTATTTTTCTTGTATAAGATTAGTGCCTTGTGCTATAGATCCATGAGAGAATATTGTGTCTGAAGTCCAGATTCCTTTTTTTAGTGTCAATTTCGCATTTCTATTTGTTATTGATTCTTGTGATTCTCTTTGGATATGATACTTTTGGTTTTGTGGGTAGGGATGCAAAGATTTGATGTGAGCCTCCGATGGTTGATCCTTGATGGCTATTATTTCATGTTGGGCGGGGAGCCTAGTTTTATTGCAGTAGTTGATGCCTATATTGTCGAGATGCATCAGTTTAGGGATTTGGGTTCTAGGGATGACACCATAGATTATTGAATGGGTTAATTATGGGATTATCCATTGATTTCAAAGTGGTTAATGTTGAAACTAATTTTTTATGTTCTCTACTTTCCCCACTATGTGAGATAGATTGTATTATATAGACTCCATAGAAAAGAGTAGAAGACATGTGGGTTATGAAACGTTCTTCTTTTGTTTAGATTCAAAAGGATGGATGGTTCTATGCACCTTCTATAGGTGGACAAGACTCGGTGGTTAGTTTACCTACTCCCCATGTTGATCCTAGTGTGTTTGGTTTCTTATGATGCTTTCTAGAATACCTAGGAATATAAAAAATCGGTTTTTCATTAAAAAGATGAATATTTAGTTTTTAACCCATGGGTTTAGAGCTTGTTCTGATGCAATGTTGTGTTGTGACATTGTGAATACATTGACTAAGTTTGGTTTTTCCTTGAGGATTTGAAAATTTGTTGTGATTTTAATGAATTGTAATGTGGGAAATGAGAATCGATAATTAATGTCTAAAAATAATGTAATGTAAAGTGTAACTGGTAAAATGTTCTTAAGTAATTTAAAGTAACTATTTAAATCGGTGGGTACATATGGGATGCCTTGTCTTAGAAATGATAGCGGAGAGTCTGAGTGTTTTTTGCTATAGTTGAGTCTATGACCTGGATATTCACATATTGTGTTTGTGAGATATATTATATGTCATAATTTATGTGGCATTATAACCAACTCTACCATATCAGTTAGTAAAAATGACACCCAAGGGATTCTGATCACTCGGGGGAGTTTTACCCAAACATCCTTATGGGAGGATGAATGTATGACTAACCCCTTTGGCCCTTGTCACTTCTTTTGGTAGTTACTTCTTTTGGTATTCCCAATGGATAGTTTAACTATATAAGTGTGTAGATGGAAATAATGTATTTTGGATATTCACGCACATGTATTATGGATATGGTTTCCTATAGATGAATATAAGTGTAATGGGTATCAGATTCGGTGGATTAAGGATCCTTACTCGGTGTATGGGTTATGACAGATTGAGGTATAATACCTGACATATGATATACAATATGTGAGATAAGGTGGATCCCAGAAAATAACTAGAAACATTGGTTTTGTGGATGTGGATTTGTGATGGACGAGGTGTATGTTGACATTGTAGGTTCATGTTTTGGTGCTTCACCCAGGTGTCTACAGGCTAGCCTTTTTTAGGAAAGATGCATAGGACAAGCGACATTGGGGAAAAGAGGAAAACTATTAGAGAGGTGGTAGTGGGGTACCATGGAAATTATTTATTATAATATATTCTCTTCTTTGAGATACATGATGATAGGGGCCATAGTGAGTCTAGGAACATAGTATAAATGTTTATGTGACATGTTAGTTTCAATTAGTTTTCACTATTCATTAGCATGTATTATTTACATTTTTATGAGATAATATGGGGTGGATCATATATATTGTACTATTATAGACACCATACATATATATAACCAATTTTTAGGTCTCTTGATGTTTGTTGGAGATAAGTATGGTTACTACTAGATAGAATATTTGCAGGAGTTGTTTAGGCTTTGTGGTAACTACCGTTTAACTTTCTATTGTTAGGTGTAGTTTTCCCCTTCAATTATAGTAGTTATATCATGTCATTACATATGTGTACATGATATTTCTTTTAATTTTTTATTTTGATTATGGTTTTTTTTGTGTATTTATTATCCCTATATTTCACATGGGCTCTCTTAGAGGGTAATGCATCTAATCAGTGTGTTTATTACCCTTAGTGTTAATCACCAACCCGATGATGATTGTAAGTAGGACTCTAGGGACATTATCTGTCTTAGAACATTGTTGTCCCAAGTGGGGTAAAATTTATTAGTAGGGGATCATGATATAGAGTAATAAGGTTCTAGTTGAGGGAATTTATGGAGTATAGGGTTAGGCATAGACAAGGTTGCATTGGTTGGTAGGGAGATAATGTCAGTCATGCTCTACAAGGGTTGTATGAACTGTAGACTAGATGAGACAAAAGTATTTAGGGAAACCTATGATCTAAGGTAAAGACTTTTGTGTTTAAATTGGATAAAAAAGGTGATACTTTATGATGGGTATTTTCCTTGGAATGTTTCATGCATCATTATTCTTTGTGTCTATGATTTTTTTTGATGACCTTAAGATTTGATAACCTAATAGGAACAAAAGTAAAATGAAGTAATTAATATTGAACTATTCTATATTCCATGATTATATTCTCTAATTGTTTTTCGTTTTTCATGTATAGATCTAGGTCAATGTCTTCATAAGGTTCCCATAGATGTGGTTCAGTTGGTTCTACCAATAGACCGCCACAGTGTATAGTTTGACAACCACAACACAGGGAGGAGGACACTCTGAGAGTTTCATCACCAAAGTCTATAAAAGAATGAGGGATCCATTTTGGATGTAGTCCTGAAATACAGGTTGGAGGAGTTTGATATAGATTTTAGTCTGATCTGTGCTCAAAATGAGAACCCAATGTTGCTTTTTATAACGATGTTGTAGTTGGGGAGTGAGGTAGTGGTGGTTTCTATTCCTCAGGGATCATGTGGATTTGGTAGCCTTGTAGGAGGAGTTCCATTACCAGTTCAGAGTTCAGATTATTACTTCATATTCAAAGGAGACCATTCACCATGAGACCATTACCCTTTTCCCATGGAGCACTAGTGCGTGAGAGTTTCAAATCCATTTTAGAAACATTTGGTGATATTCATCTGACCTTTTCCAGATGAGGAGGCCAAGTGAGGAATTGTGAGGTGGATTTCTGTCCACATATCTAGTTCCTGGTCCCCATTTCTATTCTAAATACATGTCATGGTGTTATGTCCTAGGAATAGGTCATCTATTGGACATAATCCCTGACCATATCATCAGATAAGGGGTGTCATCAAGATTACTCATGGAGTAGAGATGTGGGTCGAGGTTCCTATTTTTAGGTCATATGAGTTTTTATTAGGATATGGGTAGGTCATAGCCCTCAACATTATGTTTCTATGGGAGAATTGGTTCTCAAGCCTATTCAAAAGGATTAATTTCATTTTTTTCGTTATGTATGTTGAGGTTATTAGCAGTGAGAGTTTATTACCTTTTTGAGCATTCAATGTTCATTAGGGGTTCTACTTTTGGTTCCTCCATTGAAGTAGTTAGTGTTGAGGAAGAAACATCATGCTTCCCATGTTTTTAGTTAGTAGAGAATAGATGGGGTCAGACCAAAATATACTAAGGACGCTCCTCATCTTTAGAGAGCAGTGTGTGTCTATAGAGGTGGTCTTTATCAGTGTCTGGGATATTTCAGAGCAGGTCATGGACAACTTCATAATTAGCGTAGCCATTTCTAGGAAATAAAGGCATCATTCAAGGTATTATATGCTAGTTTTCTACTTTGGTAAATGCCTTGTTTGATTCAGTAGCAACACAATTCTTCATATCACATGCACATGTCTATTGTTTTGGTTTTGAGGTAGAGAGGCTTACATTTCCCTTAGCATTGTCTTTAGAATTTGGCAGTTGAAATAAATTTTTTAAAGTATATAGATACTATGAGCTGGTGTTATAGAAATAATTCTCTTGGGTACATTTCGTACCATTACTAATACAACTATATTATGTCATCCTCAACATGGGTAAGTTGTATTCAGTGTATGCTATCATAGATTTCTTCTAATGGATGGTGGTATTTTTTTATCTTAATGGAGAGACAACTGTGATTTTTGGAGAAAGAGACCCTTGGATGGGTTAGAGGTGTGTTTCGTACTTTCTATACTTCATGGATGAGTTGTTGTTATGTTCATGAAAGGTTTAACAGTAAGTGTTTCCTAGGGTCCTGGAAGAATACCCTGATTACTTTCCAGAAGAAGATGTAGTGTTACCCCTTTGATAAGAGACCATATTTGGGATCGAGAAACAACTAGGCATGTCTCTTATATCAATGTATCCATATAGTATTGAAACACTTGAGTTTCACGAGCTACATTTATATCTTGATAGTTTATGGTAGTATAGTTTTATTTGGTTTATTTTTTCATTGTGGGGTTCACTAGTTTTATTTCATGAATAAGGTTAATGGAGGTTCACATTTTTGTGTAAATTATCATGTCTTGAACTGAGTGATAGTGAAAAACCACTATCCACATCCATGGATTTATTATTTTTTTGATATGTTGAATGGTGAAATTTGGTTCTTGAAAAATGATACGCAGTAACGGTATCATCTGATGCATGTGAAGGATGAGGATATCACAGATACTTCTTTCTGTTATAACCATGGGAATTATGTGTTCAATGTGATGTAATTTGGTGTAAATAATTATCAAGCTATGTTCATGGGGTTGAGGAAATCTATGATATTGGAGTTCCTGGATATGATAATGGTGGGTTTTATTGATGACATCCTTGTCTACTACGCATTTTAGGAGGAGTATTAATAGCAACTATTTTCCATTTTCGGAGGTCTTCGTCAGCAACAACAATTTGGGATTTCATCGGCATATGAGTTTAGGGCTTGATAAGTCTATTTATTGGTACATGTTATATGCCATTTGTGACTATCAATGAATCTGAAAAATAAATATGTAGTTTTTTCATAGGAATCCCCCATTACAATTGAAGTGGTGTGAAGTTTACTTGGTCTTGTAGGATATTTTAGGAGGTTCGTAATTGATTTATCTTAGGGTGCAACTTATACAAAATTTTTGAATAAAAATGATCTATCATTCATAAGGATTGGACAGTTTTAGGTGTATTTTGTGTATCTGAAGGATTAATGGGTTAGTGCTTTGGTTCTTTTCATTCAAATCAACGGAGTTCATTTTGATTTTTTCTATGATTTTTCACGTATGGGGTTACAATGTATTCTAATACATCAGAGATCGTCTGTTTGTTATGGGTATCAGTAGTTACATCACTATAAGAATAATTATTCCACCCCTGATATTGAGTTGATGGTAGTGGTGTTTTCCATGAATTTATGAAGACATCAACTCAGTGGTGATCATTTTGTTATCTTCACCGATCATAAAAGCCTAAAGTACGTTTTATCCAAATGTTACTTGAAAATTTTCCATTAGTGATGGATGGTGATCATAAATGATTATGACATAATGCTATTATATACACCTAGAATGTATAATTCTGTAGCTTACACACTAATCAGGATGTCACATAGTGATGATTATCTTGAATTACGAGATTCATATAGAGTAATGTAAGATCATTCAGCATTAAATCTCGATATGGGAGATGTTGGGGGTATATTCATTATTTCTCAAATGATGGTGCAGACATCTCTAGTGCATTAGGTGGATGAATCCCAGTTAGTGGATCAGGAAGTGGAGTTCTTGAGATACTGATTTGTTTGTGGCGTGTCCCCTTTTTGGATGGTGATAGGATGAAAAAACATGTTTTATTCAAGGGGAGGATTTTTGTTCTTTAGTGATTCATGAGATTGTTATCATAGAGTTCAATAGTTCACCCTTATCAGTACATCATGGAGTGTAAAAGATTCACCAAGCATTGAGGATTTATTTTTGGTGGTATGGGTTAAAGTGTGTTTTTGCAGAGATCGTGTTTCGATGCGTGGTTACCCTGAAGGTGATGGTTGGGCACCGTGTTCATAGTGATTTTTTCATGCTATTAGATATTCTTCAATGGATGTGGGAGGACATCTCAGTGTCATTTATTACAAGTTTACATCATTCTCAATGAGGCTATGAAGCTATATGTGTAGTGGTTCATCATTTAACAAAATCATCCCACATTATAGTGATTAATTAATTTGGTTTAGTGAAATTTTTCCGGAAGTATATAGAGGATGTTTGGAGACTCCATGGAGTCCCAAGTAAATTCATTTTTGATTGAGATATTCTTTTTACCTATGGGGTTTGGGGTGTTATCATGAAAGTCTTAGGTTCTCAATTACTTCTTAGCAGAAATTTCATTCATAGATTGATGGTCAAGGAGAACAACCATCCAGACTCATAAAGACATGTTGCACTCTTATGTCATGTATTTTTGATGTTCATGGATGAGGAAGCTAAAATTTGTAGATGTCAAATACAAAAATAGTTTTCAATCCTACGTCAGTATCGTTCCCTTTGAAGCCTTGAATGGTAGAAATTTTTTTATCCATTATGCTGGACTAGGGTTAGAGATTCATGATTTTAGGAGTTAGAACAAGTATATAGTACTCCATCGATGGTTCTAGTTATTCCTCAGTAAATGAAGGCTGAAATAAATCATCATAAGTCTTATTCTAATCATTTAAGGATACCTAGGAACTTTTATTATTGGGGAAATGTTTTTTTGAATGTTACTCCCCATCATGGAATTAATATTTTTGTTTGTGTTGGTATGATTTCTCCCTAGTTTTTGAGCCTTTCGAGTTGTTCGCTCATGTTAGTGTCATGTATAATCAAGTGGCACATCCCTTACAGATGGTACTGATAAATAATGTTTTCCACATTTACTAGTTCAATCATTTTCTCCATGATGACTCTTAGGTCATCGATTGTGGTGAGATCAATGTTGATGATAGTGCGACCTATGAAAAGTGGCATGTTGAGATTTCAGACCATAAGAGGAAAGTATTGGGTATTAATACTATTCCATTAGGTCCTGTATTGTGGTAGAATCATGTCAAGGAGGCAAGTACTTGGGAACATGAGACGTAGATACCTGCTTAATATCTCAAGCTTTTTGATGTTTAGATCCTCTTTTGTAATTTTGTTCCATTGATATTTGTAGACCCTTTTTAGTATGAGATTGCATTCTCCAGTTCTTTTATTTTTTATTTACCTCTTTAGATAGGTATCTCCCCAAGATAGTGTTTAGTGGCTAGTTTTGGTTTTTCTGAGGATTTTTTATTTTTCCTCTAGTGAGGTGGTGAGATCCTGTTGTGGTGAATAATGTGAGAGGTATCTTGCTTGGTGGATATTCAGATGATCCCTCTGCGATTCCAATCAATGTTGGTTTTGGATTCTTGAGGATGAGAATATTTTGATAGGAATCAGATGTAAGGGCCCAGATCTACATGTATCAAACCTTTACATGTTTGGGGAGATCAAATTTCTTAGAGGTGGCTCAAAGTAAGTTAGTGGATGTTTAGTTAAGTAAAACTATAAATTATGGGATTACACATCATGTAACAGCATTACACAATGAGACATCTGATTTCATGGGATGATCTAGAATGCTTCATGATGTGCATACTTTTACATGGTATGAAATAAGGGTTCATGATGTGATGTATTTTGGGGTTTGAAAAATAAATAAAATGATTAGGTGATGGTTTTTTATAAAACTCGACATAGAGGCATTACATGTCATGAATGTTGATTACATGTCATGTTACTCCCTGGTACTATATGTTTTTAAAAACATTTCAACAGCTCGGGTTGGTCAAACCCTATGGATATAGCTCCATTTTCTCTCTTTCTATGTGAGTTGACTAACCTCTCTTCAGCGTTTTGGGGATTTATTTGTCAAATAATGATCCATCACTCTCTCCTTAAATATAGGGGGATCTGTATTCTATCTATGCTATGATTTACCACAATTCCTGAGGTATAATTAATCCATTTACTCCCAAATCTCCTTTCCAGGAGATGAAATTTGATCTCTTTATATATAATGAATTTTTCATGGTGGTTGGTTGGTGATGTTGTGTTTTGGCATCCTTGAGTGGGTGTAGCTAGTGTAGGATAGTTGATTGTGATCTGCTACATTGATCTATACTCATGTGAAATATGCCAAAACCCTTTTTAGATAGGGGATTCAATACTTCTCTATTTACTTTCCTATAATCATAGAGCTAACATGTTGTATGCATTTGTATTGCAATGATATTTACCTCTGAATTATATGAACTTGATTTATGAATTTTTATCAATCATATGTTGTAACATTATAACATGATAAAAATTTTCCTCTTAATTTTTCTAAATTGTTTGACATCTATTCTTTTCTTTTTTATCTTGTTGTTCATGATAGAAATTAATAAATAACATAAATCCAAAATTAATTGATAATTAATGGGTATTTTTTTTAAAGGTTGGGGCCAAAGCCTCATTTTTTGTTATTGAAACAAAGCAATGACCTCTTTAACTGGGTAGAGGGAGACCCATTACATAGCCCGAAGGCCCGATGGGAATTTAGCCCATTACATAGCCCGTAGGCCCAATTTTTTGGCACAAAGTCCATTCTGTGAATAGTACTGCTACAGTACCCTCTCTGCTACAATACCCACCACTGCTACAGTACCCCTGCCGCCGCTATAGTAGCGCTACAGTGATGCTACAGTAACCTGTGCCCAATGGGTTTTGAACCCCCATTTTCCATATAGAATTATGGGGTGCTTACCACTAAGCCAAACCCCAACTACATTAATGGGTAATTGAAAAGGGGATTGATTAAATAATATGGTTGTTCTTATTGTTGTAATTTAATGACACTAAAATTGATGAAAGTATGCATGTTTATCTAAATTGGTTGATGAACCTAAAGTATGTTGATTCATTCTGATAAAGGATTAATTGAATACTAAATTAATTTAATAAATAATTTGTTGATAGTTGTGATATTTCATTGCTTATGTTGCCCATAGTTAGAACCTGTGTATAATGAATCAGTTAGTTTAGGATGGAATATGAACTGATTGTGTGAAAAAGATAATTTCTTATTGGGACAAAGTTTCCCAATTTCTTGTAATTACTGAGTTCTTGGTACTTTGGAACCCAGACAGGTCATTGTGTGTGAAATCTAGATTCCATGTTTTAGAGTTGAGAGCATGTTTTTGTTTGTTCCTACTACTAGTGATGTGAATTTGATAATATACTTCTAGTTTTGAGGGTAGGGAGTCCTGAATGTGGTGTGATCATGGAATAGATGATCCTAGAGGGTTTTAATGGTATGTGGGGTAGGGAGTCACATTTTTTATGGAATAAATTTACCCTTAGAGTGGAACAATGCATCAATTTATGCATGTCAGTTTTGAGGAGGACATGAGATGTGATGGAATGTGTTGATGATGGGCTAACCCATTGATGTGAATGTGGTTCCTGTTGAATCAGTTGTGTGTTTATCTGCATTACCTTCCCCACTAATTTAGGTAGATGATCATACTTAACTTACTTCTTAAGGTGGTGAATATGTGTTGGGTATACAATGTGATTTCTGTGTTTATCTCCTCAATTATAGACGGGTCAATGCTCATATAATAGGTGGTGAACACTCATAGGGTAGTTTATCTAATAACTATGTTATTACCCGTATGTTTTGTAGGATATGATGATTTCTAGAATTTCAGAGAATATGGAAAATGTAAATGATGTTAAATAAATTAATAAATTATGTATAACCCATGGGGTTGGATCTTGAAGGAATGTAATGATGAGATTGTGACTTTTATAAGATGTGGACTCAGTGTTGTTTTTCCTGTAGGGATTGATACAATTTTGTGATTCAAATGAAATGTAATGTCGTAAATGATATTAATTAATTAATGTATAAAGAAAAGTTTTACATAATGTTAAATTGATAAATGTGGTAAACTAATTAAAAGAATCTATTTAAATGGTTGTGTTTATATATGATATTTATTCTTATCTGAGTTAGTCAGGAGTCAGGGAGATGTTAGTTGTAGTTGACTCTAAGACAAGACCATTCCCATAGTGTGGTTATGGACTATATTATATTCTATTAATTTTTTTTCAACATGCAACTCCACCATCTCAGTAACAAAAACAGAGACCTTGGGATTTCTAAGCCCTGCGGGGGGGGTGTTTTCTCCTACATCCTAATGGGTGGAAGGATTGATAAATTCCACCTTTGGGCCCACTGTATTATATTAATTGTTACTTGTGATGGTATGCACAATAGGTAGTTTTCCCCAAATATGTGTATAGAGGGATATAATGGCTTCTGGTTATTCACACACATATATTCTTGATATAGTTTTCTATGGACTACTATAGTTGTAATATGTTTAATAAGTAAATGGTTGAGGATCCTTCCTCATTGTATGGGCTGTGATAGCATGAGGTATAATACCCAACGTGTGATACATGTTATGTGAGTTTTCGTGTCTTTTGGAAACTAATTGTTTACCTTTTTTATGTGAAAGTTGTGGTGTGATACATGAGGTGCATGTTGACACATGATGTGTGTGTTGGGGTGCTTCACCTAGTGTTCTATAGGTAAGAATATTTATAGATAGTTTCTTAGGACATGAGATGAATTGGAAAAGTGGAAAACTATTATGGAAGTGGTATCAGGGTGCACAAAAGATTCATTATTATAATATATACTCTTTTATGTGATACTTGGTGAGAGTTTCCATGGTGAGCATGGGAACAACGTATACATGTTTAGGCGGTGATTTAGTTTCTAATTTAGTTGATTATGCTTTAGTGTGTTTTATTCACTATTATACGAGAGGATACACGGAGGATCCTACTGAGTATACAGTTATACAATCCAAACATATATATAAAATATTTTTCTGGTCACTTGTTTTTGGTTGGATATTAGGCTATTTACATCTAGCTGGGAGTTTTGTAGCAGCTGTTCGGGCTTTGTGGCAACTATTATTTTACTTTATTTTGGTACTTGTAGTTTTCCCTTTCAGTAGTAGTATTTCTTACATGACATTACATATGGTTACTTGAGATTTATTTTTCATTTTCATCTTTTTATGAGTTCATTGGTTAATATAATATCTATGGCTTTCACAGGTTTTTTATTAGGGGGTAATCCCACTCATCGGTGGGTTTATTGTACCCTTGTTTCGAGTGGCCAACCTAAGGCCTTCACGAGGTGATACATGATGGTCATTATCTATCTTCTAACATTGTTCGCCCAGGAGGGGTACACAATTTGGGGAGGGGGCATGACACATTCCATCCACACACACCAAGGCCTTACAATAAATCCCTCCCACACACCAATGGGACTAACTACGCAACCCAACCACATGCACCATGACCTCACAACACATCCCTTAAACACACACCTAGGCCTCATAACACATCCTTTGTCATCTCGAAGACACACGATGAAAGAAATCACAACTAATCCCAAAGAGAAATGGGACACCACATCTCATCACATACTACCCAAGGAAGCTTGTGCCATCATCACTTAAAAGAGGGAGAGTGAATGGTGAATGGAAACAGGTATTTCCTCCCACTAGGATGTTCATAAACATTCCCCCAGCGTGTATATGAGTGTATCCATCACATAGTGATCGGAATGGGTTGGGTGATTATAGAAATACAAATAATGTACCATTATAATTTTGTGTATTGGATAGAACAAAATCCCAAAACTATTGGTTTACAAAAAATACAGTAACTGAACTTGACATCCCCACTTTTTTGCTACCTCTAGATGCAATAAAGTGGATATATGACCATCATTTCATCATTCAAAGAGCTTAATAATATTATCTGGCTTTACATTTCCTCCATGTCTAAAACCATTTCGTTTCGTTATCTGGAATTAACCATGCTTAATCATAGAACCACAATTTTAATATTTCATTATCCACTTACATATCACTAATAGAACCAACGTAAGACATCCGAACATTACTATGAAATTATTTACACATTCCATAACTACACAAAAATCTAAGTGATGTAGTAACATTGATAGTAAATTACCACACTTCACATTAAGAACACATTGTAACACGACCTCCAGATTCAAGGTAAAGAATTTCAGAAGTTATTAATGGACAAGAACCCATACCAATCACTAATTTTCTTTTTCGTCATCATCCATACAAAACCACTATACAAACACAAAACAAACCCTTAACTCACAACCAAATCTAGCAACATAATAAATTACAATAAAAAATGGAATCCCTGCTGCATAATAATATTACACCTATCCCAATCCCACTACATTATGACCTCTCAATCAATCCCCCCCCCACACACACAAAACACAACAATACCACACACCACATAACCTATCATACCAATGAATACATATTTTTCATATTTAAAAAATCATCCCGGATATAAATCCACCTATAATTGTTGGGGTTTTCAATGAGTCTTTATGTTTTTTGGGAATCCATTTACTAGATAAATATAAGTGGTATCCATCTATTATAAATAGGTGTTAAAAAAACAAAAAAATATTAATCTCACAAACTAAACCATGTACAAACAAGGAACCCCAACAACCACAATTTTCTATTGGTAGTTATCACATAAAATCAATATATCAAAATAATAATCATAAATGAATGTTATTTTCCACATTCAAAAACCAATGTATATTGATTGTTAAATGAATTAATTTTTCTTTATTAATTTTGATTATAATACATTCTCAATGGGAATGATCTACATACCCATCCTTGGTGATGCATAATTATGAAAAAAAGGAAACCCTACCAAGAAGAAAGATGATTTGTACTTCCAAGTTTCAACAAAATAAGGGTGTCCATGGATCACGAATATGTTGTGCAATCATGAACATACTATTGTAGTAGTTTAATTGACTCCTTTGAGAAGAGGTATTCGAGGTGTCCCATCGCAAGAGATAGAATGATAGAATGAATGAGGGGGATGATATCCCAACTTTAGGAAAAATCTAAATAATGCCAAGAAAATATATTCAGTTTTTATTTTAAATTAAATATGGATTTATCCAAGACAAAAATTTCTGACCATTAAAAGAAATTGAACAAATAGGGAAATAAAGATAAAATTTATGGACATTTAACTGGTCTTAAACCAATTTAAATTTTGCATTACTCACATTTTATGTCAACTAATGACTTCCAAAGGGAAAAACTAGAAATATTAGAAGCATTATTCATGAGGCACTGTTAAACAAGGCACTGACAGAAAGGACCCATTGGATGAGTCACTACTAGTCGCAGAAATGTGAGGATGAACTACTTCTTACCTCCAGTGATACACTATCGACCGAGGCATGACCAGATGAGGAAACACAACATAAAAAACTGGTTCCTGAAGTACTAGCGAACAAGTTACTTCTAGTGAACCACAGCTAGTGAGAGACCTCTAGTGTGACACTGCCAAGGGGGTACTGTCTATGTGACACTAGTAGGGTGAAACTACTATAGTGACAGTGACGGGGTAACACATCAAGGGTGAGGCATTATTGGAAAACAATGAAAAAGGTCAATTTTGAAAAAATGTCAAAAATAGTCACCTTGACATCCCATGGCACATCAAAAAATATATTTCCTCTAAATTAATGGACTAGAATGGTTAATTACATTATATAATTCAACATTAAAATACCATATTTTTATTTTCTTTAATTTCATTAAAATATAACATCTGTTCTAAAATGTTAATTGTTGGTTTATAAGTTAAAGAGAATTTTAAAATTATAAATTCAATTATAAAATATATATTTTTCCATATAAGATTTCAAAAATACAATTCATGAATATATAAAAATACGTTAATAAATATCAATTCATTATTAAATATATTATATTAAATAAATAACCCAAAAAATCCATTTAGAAGAATAATTCACCCAATTGAAATATTGAAATGATTAATAAAAAAATGAAGTTATATTTTTATAAAGGAAATTAAATTATTTACACATTTTCATTAAATTAAAATACATTATATATATATATATATAAATATATATATATATCATTTAGAAATTATATATTTAATCTTCATGTTTTTATGTTTATTTCATATAGAATTATAAGTAATTCAATATTAATATAAGATCAATAAGTATAAATATTTACTATTATGAAAAACATATATCAATTAAGAATTGAATTTATAAAGGTACAATAAAATAAATCCTTTTTAAATTGTTCTTCAAACTGAATTTTCCTTTTTAAACAATAATCACAGAAAAACAATAGTCATTAAAAAAATTAATATACTACACTTTCATAATTTAGAACAAATTATATTTATAATTTAATTTTTATATCTTTTGGATTGTATTAGTGGGGTGTTTTAGAAGTTTTGTGTGGAATTTTAAAGAAGTTATTTGGGATTGAATTAATTTATTTTTACCAAAATATTAGGCCTTTATAATAAATGTCATTAATATTATTAACATTGATTAAATTTTCCCTGTTTTATAACAATATCAAAATCTGACTCATATTGATATTACATTTCAAAATAATCAATATATCCTAAGGAAACCTTTTAATTTTTTAATTATAATATCATACCTTCAATTATATTATATATATAATATATTTACTCAATTCCAATAATGATAAGTCTGGCCTTTTATAAAATAATTTGTGTTCTAAAATATATATAACTAAAAATAATTTATCTAATATTTTACAGATATTTATTACATGTATGTGGTCTTAAGAAAAATATTTTTTTATAAAATTTGTATATTTATACTAAATATATTATAAATGATTTATCATGTTATATGTACGTTGATATTCATTAATAAAAATATTCTATCAATGAATTTTTTATTTTGGGAAATACCCAGGTAATAGAAGGTATCTATAATAGCCTATGATTTTATAATATATTTCAATATAATAAAAACAATGTGTATAATATAATTTTTAATAAAGTATGTGAAAATCATGATAATATTTTTTACCAAACAATGTATTATTATATTTGCAGTTGAAATTGATTATATAAATAACTTTTTTTATAAGGGAACAAATTAAATTTAGGATATAAATGTAATTCATACGACACTGTTTTGAATAGTTTTTTAATTATTAATTTTTTGAAAACATAATATTATTTATGAATGATATCATTCTTTTTTATCAAGATGAATTAATATATAATTATTCCAAACAAGGCAATCCATGAAATTTATAACAAATGATAAGTAATAATTACCAAGTAATTTTATATCAAACATAAATAATTCTTTCCCCAATAATAATTTTTATATGTTTTATATAAATATAAATTATAGATATATTTAGCATTAAATGTATTAAAATAACTTTTCAATAGATGTAGAAAAATTAAAATCCATTCATATAGTTTTCATGAATTTTTATAAATTGAACAATGAATCATTTAAATTTTAAAAGGGTGAAATTTTTTTGGAACTATTTTTTATTTGTGATTTGCATTATATCTTAATAAATAAAATTAATAATGATTGAAAAATTATTTTAATGAAATGTGTAGTGAACATTTTCATAAAAATAAATTAGCATAAACAAATTTTATTACTTGAAATAGAATGAGAATAAAATAATATTTTATTTTTCAATGTTCCTTTTTTTTAAAAAAAATTAGTTTTACATGGTTTATTGTGTGCATTTATTAAAAAAAATATACATCCATTCAAAATTGAAATTGATAACATTGATTCAATATATAAAATCATAATTTCCAAAAAAATATCAATTTCAGTTTGGTCATAAAAATTAGATTCCATGTTATTAATTTTATGTTATCATGTTAAATGTTAAAATGGGTTCAATGGGGATCAACCACTTTTGAAGGGCCTGAATGACATATATTTTTAATTATTATTTTAAAATTCCAATTTAAATATGGCTGAGAAGGATCTCTTACATGGCCTATATTATAGATAGAATAAACCCATAGTTTATTACTCAAGGTCCCAAAAACTGGACAATACTAGATCAATCTCTCCCCAACATTTAATTGGTTGATGGTTTCTAATTCCCCACCTCACTTGAATGATGGGATAGACTTGATCGGTACAGATTTAAATAATGGTCGGAAACATTGAGGGACCTCAAACCATATCTTCTACCTAAATCTAGTTAAATATTCTCTGATGGAAACTAGATTCTATGATTCCTCATTTTTGGCTTGTCCATGTGTTTTCGCATCTAAAAAATATATGGACTAAAGTCCTTGTGGCAATGAATACCATGGTCCCTAGGCCTATAGTTTCGTAGAGTAGTATTAGTCCAAAGGCTAATGGTTTCATATAGGCCAAGGGCTCTGATGACCCAAATCCCTGGCATGTAGGTGAAAATCATATGAATAGGTTTGAAGAGGTATAAAATTATGTAGAACCCATTATTTTAATAACTATAATAACTCATAAATTTTCCCCTTTATAGTGTTAAACCTTGGACATTTGGATACATTATGACCAGGCTTACCACTCATGTACCACCTCAAATTCAAGGAGTTTAAACTAATGGATATGACTCGTAATATCTTAAAACTATATAATTATTTTGTTGGCTATGTGAATTTTTAAAACTTATCACCTTATCATAAATATTAGACTCAATTTGGCCCAACTCCCATGAAAGTTAAAATGTATTACTTTAATATTAATTGTGTTTTAAAGGGTTCCACTCCCCCCATTTAATAGCTATAACCTCCGCTACTCAGATAAGTAGATAAATTGATCACATTAACTCAAGCATGATCATCAAAAATAAAATAAAAACTTTATTTACTAGGTTTTAGATGTTATTGCTTCTCCAAAATAACAATTTAATAATGCTTATTATGTAATCAATGGAGGTCACAAAGAGAATATGAAATTATCCTAACTCGGTATATTGATATTTATTTCAATTTCAAACTTAGTCAAACCTATTATTTACATCACTATATAAATAAATATTTATAAAAAGTAAAATAAAATATAATTATATTGGTTTTATATACATTATTTACATCACATATACTTAAGGTAAAAAGAGAGTGTCGAGAAGACCAACCTCTAGATTTCTACCTCCATGGAGCTATGTATTTCATTTTTAATTATCACTTATAATTAATGATGTTGTTTATAAATTATTTTATTATATTATATATATAATATAATTAAGAATCATTTGAAGGAAGTTATAATTTTCCATTATTTACATTCATTTAAATGTAAAAATGGCAACTCATGTCTACGAGTGGCCTATTACATCCATAATGTTATATAATTATTTTATCATCACTAAATTATATTAATTCTAACAATAGCTTATATAATGAATAAATATATTATTTATGACATAAATAAAATTATTTATACAATGAAACCATGAATACTGTGTTAGGTTACAATTTTATAAATTGAAGCATTTGTTCATTAGAGAACATTCAACATTTGAATATTGAATTTAATGAAAAATTATTAAATAAAATTTCGACAGAAAATAATTGAAATTATACATACATTGATAAGGATGAATATTTTTGTGAGATATATTTATAATTATTTCATATTTAATATGTAATGGGTTAGATTCTGTATGATCATGTCATTAGGTAAGGCAAGGGTTTGGGAAATCGTCTCATTTCTATCATGATTGTCTTTTGTTTAATATTAATGTAAGGTAATATATATTATTTAATCTATAAATAATTTATCTATGTGTGTGTTTATTTCATAGGTTATAATATATATATTTTCATTTTTCCCATAAATTCTAATTAAATAATAGAACTAATATTTTTAATATAATATATAAATCATTCTCTGTTTTTTGGTTGGAAATCTGTTTCACACATATCAATGTTCTTAATAAAATTAAATATTTCTATATATGTTAAATGATTTAGAAATGTTTTTTTACACTTTCATTTAAATATTTTACTATTATTTAACAGTAAGTTTCTCATCATTTTCCTCATGGGTCAGTTTGGACAACTTTAAATAATTTTAGAAAACATATTATCAAAAAATTTACACCATGAATGGATTTTCCCAATATCATGTCATATATTTTAAATGAAACTTCCTTTAAATGTTTAATTGGTATTAAAAAGTAATTTGTTTTCCTATATTTATTGGAATTTAATATTTTTAAAATTCACTAAAATAAAAGGATACAACATTTTGTCTCTCAATTAATTTTTTAAAATCATTTATAAATGTTATTTCATCCCTGTTAAAAATAATTTGAGGATTGATATTCTTATCTTCAGATAAGATATTTTGATAAATTCAACTTTCATTCATTGGATTTATTATGATTATGATTTATTAACTATATTTTCAAAAAACCTAATTCATTCCTCTAATTTTATGACATATAATTAAGTGATAAATATTTTTGTGATGTTATGTAAGATCTATATAGTTCATAATTAATAAATAGTTGTTTTTTAAGTCCCTTAAATTAATTGGGATTTTTTTCTTATATAAAAGAGAATGTGGGTGGTTATACTAATTCCAAAATTTTACAAATGTGATTATACCAATCCAAATTATAGATGTGTGGTTAGAAAATTCACAAGAAGACATGTGAGAGCAACCACAACCTAAGAGTGTATATGTTATTAAACAAAAAATAAAATTTTGATAAATTTAATGTAAGAAGATTTCATATTAAAATTTATTTTTCATTTTTATGAAATATAATTATGTTTACTGATATTATATCTTGGATAAATATTTATTATTTATTATTTTACACCCTTGTGCCACCTAATGTTCTTTTCTGACAATTCTTTTTTCCAAGAAACAATATATATGGTCTCCAGCTTCTGGGTTATTATATGGTATGTGAAGATCATGTTTTCCCACCAATAATATTAACTCATACTCACTTATTATACTTGATTTATATCCCACCTTAGTACTCATACTGGTAACCTTATTCCCCCATTTCTTGTGATTCAATAGACAAATGTTATGGAGAATAGTTTTGACTATGATTTGTTTAATAAGGTTACTAAATGATATGAAATTTACTTGATAGGTTGAATACCCTTCATAGAATAATTAAATTATATATATGGTATCCAAGAAAACAAAGCGATACTATTATCGAACATTTATTATTGTTACATAAAATTATTACTTATCTGAAATGATGTAATATTTTTTTAATTGATGCTCGACCACCACATTTGGTATCAATGATTGGTTTTATCATTTTGAAATATTAATTTATAATTAAATATATGATATAAACTTTTATAGTCCATCAGAAAAATTATTTATAGGATGAGAATAAAATTTAATAGGTTGATAAGTAGGTGTCATTATTTAGGACATCACATAAATTGGTTAAATTGTTATATTAATTCATTATCTGATTAATGATTATTGATACACACACTATCCATTTTAGTTTATGAAAATTATTGGAATTGGAACAAAATATTTAAATGTGCACTAATTATAAATTAAAAAATATTAAATTTCTACTTTTTATATGTTTTTAACAACTCAGTTATATATAGAGAATTTTATATGAGTTTCTAATAACAGCCTTAATGACTCAATATTTAATTATTGGTGAAAAATCCAATTGGTATGATGATTTAATCTCAAATATATTGTTATTATATAATCAAGGTTCTTAGGAATGTGGTTCACAAGGAAAATGTTTTTCTCCCTATAGAATAATTATATATGATTTTGGATATGGATGGAGTCTATCTATATATATCGAATATTATTATTCAAGGAGTTTATGTAACATTTCATAAGAAGAGTAAAATTTTTATCACTTATTTATATGAGGATGAACATGAGTAGTCCATTGAAATTACAACAATGATGTGGGTCTCACACCCTATTCAGGAGTTGGATTTATCTAGATTTATGTATATGTAATTGAAAATTAATGTTATTAAAATTAACTAGAAATATGCTGATGAATTTACAATGGAGTTTCCTTAATTTTTTTCCCAAATGGTATTGTTAATATTATAGTATAAATCAAAACTAGTGCTAAAACTATATTAAAGTCACCAAATATTATAAAATCAATTGTGTTATAGTAATTAAATAAGTAACCCTAGGTGAATCTTTTAAATGGATTCATACTCCCAAGTGATTCACCATAATGTGTATCTGTTATTTTAATTAGTAATTTTCAATTTTTATTTTCTATGGTTATCATGAACATAACATGATCTCTAACAAAAACATGTAACACCTACTCCTTATAAATGAATATTTTGATAATTTATATGTAGGTAAATAATTTTCAATTATTCCTAATTGATATACATATGGTTACATAAGGATTAATATAGAAGATATGCATAATACAACAATATATTAGAGGTATGGAAACTATAAATTTATTTTGATCCAATTTGGACATAATAATTCTCTTGATATCTCCATCGATATGATGAATATACTCATTAGATATTATTTCTATTAGTATGTAATAGTGTTAATATATGATATTATTATATATCCCATGATCAATGTATGGAATAATGATCATTTGTGGATTGTCTTGATGAACCAGAGGATGGATACGTTGTATTCCAAATTTATAAAATTGTGAATTTTATCTGTTGAAATTATGATTATTCAGTCAAGTATTTATATTAGATTGTATAATTTTGGATATTTGAAATATATAAGATACTGATAAATTCATCATAGAAACCATTTTGGCTAATATATCTATTTTTCATGGATTTTATAAACAATATATTTGTATTAGGAAAATTTCTCACCACATTAAATTATATTAACCATGATATTGTGTAAAGAATACCTTTTTCATTATGGAGATTAATGTGATGAAATTTTAAAGACTCTAATGTAATTATTTTCTGTTACACTTGTACATACACTACATTGAGGTGGATAAAGTTTTTTTATATGAAATGATTCATCAAATAATTTAATATGATTATTTATTAAGTATAATTACATGGTATAATCCTATTCATAATGAAAATTTATGTATCATGAGAAACACTATCCAGCCAATTATTTGGATATATCAATGGTAATATTTTCAGTAAGCTTTTCGAGGAATTACCCATTTAGAAATTGTTTTGATATATTTATTATTCCTAAATTCGAGAATTATATATTCATCACATAATATTTGTATCTACATAAAAATTAATTATTGGGGTCTATTAATGAATAATAATACTCAATGAATTATATTCTTCAAAAATTAGATATGGTGGTTAATTTTCCAAGATAGAAAGGACATGTTATATTGTTCATGAAGATGATTTAACGATATCTGAAACATATAGATATGTTGAATATAAAAGATGAAATTATATTTAAAGAGGTGACAAATTATGTATATTATATTTATATTCAACAATCCATTTGTGTGATGATTCAAGATTCATGTAGAATCCATACTTATATAAAAAGTTATCAAATGATCTAATGAAAAACTATTACCATGATGTAATGATAATATTATGGAATCCTATATGTTTTACATCAACAACAGTATTGAATAAGGGGCTTTTTAATGAGAGAAATATATCATCATTCAAAATTTTCCAGGATTCAAAATTATATAAAGATATATTAACGATTATTTTTGCGGGGATAACATTAAAAAATGATACTATAGTGTATGTATCAGTATTCCTAGAGGTTCAAGAATTTATATATTAATATTTTTATTATAATAGGATTATGAAAGCTTTATCCATTCAAATATTAAAATTTTAAAACATAACTATTGATTTCAGTATAGGACTCCTCATTACATATAAAGGCCAAAATGATATTTTTTTAAAGTTTATCATCCAATGAAATATTTATTTTTCAATAATATCACAAAATATTTGTTATCTTAAAAACAATAAATTTTAAAAAATATCGAAGTGTTAATGTTTTACACCTAAAAAATAAAAATAATATATAATAAATATATGTGCATTAACTTATTGTCATAGAAAATTCATTTATGAGTGTTGAAAAAAGGCAGGGTCTTTAAGGCATCATAGCTTCCTCTAATTGATAGTTAGTCAGATAAGACCATTTAAACACCATAACGTATAAATTTAGATTACTCTATGAATTTTAATTGTGAATTAGATCAATGCATTACTCTAGCTAAATATATATATAAGTATAACTTTCACTAGATCATTCAAATTTATCCTTATGAATTTATTTTTAAAAAGAATTAAAGAACGTGGACATGATATTTTGATGTTTGATAGAGAATATTGTTGGGAGATATGATATCATGGAAAATTATATAGAATCTTATATTCATTTTATATCACCTTATAGAAGATTGGGATTGAAATAAATGTTATTTTTATATTAGATGTAGTGATTCAGTGTTTAACGTTAGGGGATATTAATTTATACAAATAACTCCTTGGATGAAATTTATGAGATTTTGAAATAAGGGTAAGTTGATCCCAAGATAAATCAATCCATGTGAGATTATCGATTATATGAGGATGTAATCTTAACACTTGGTCATTCCAAAAATCCCCTCACATGATAATTATGTATTCCACCAACAACATTTTGGGAAATAAATATATGATCCTTCACATGTACCAAACTCAAATGTCATATAGATATACATTGATATTCTATATTGAATCAAATAGTAGAGACTATGGATTGAAGACATGATGTGATGTTGAATAATACAACTAATATGGTATAATTTGAGTGGTGAAACGATAAAACTATGTTTTCAATATGAGAAAGTACATAATTAATGAGGAAAATGTATCCATGTCTTATTCAATTAGTATATAAAAACATATATGGTGAAATAATTTTTAGGTTTTAGAATTTAATACCTCGACATTATATAATATATTTCACTTTAAAAAATTATATATTCACTATAAAACCCCATGCCTTTTTGGTTGTTTAAAAATATAGAGGAATTTGAATTTCTGGACAAGTGTGTATGTAAATTTTTTTTGGATTTTTAATCCTATTTATTGATCATTTAACAAATAAATATATGTTTAGTGTGTAAAATAGAGTATGTGTGAAGCCCTTTGGGATTACAAATCCCTTATAATTTTATGGGGAGGTTGTTGCAACCTTTTTAGTGGTTGGCATGTGGTCAACCTGCGGTATACAGTAACCATTGGCTCCATGGTGGACTATACTAAATTATAATTTGAGGAATTAAAGGGTCAAAATGGAAATATTTACCATTGGGTGTTTATGGTTGTAACCCTATCCTTCTTTAATTTGGTCATGTGGAAGGGTTCTCACTCCATGGTTTTCCCCATTGATAACAATCAATGGAGTTTTTTCTTAGTCTTCCAACATCATGTATATGTATTCCTGGGATTCCATCATTCACTATTTTTGTCGCCACCAACCTGATCTAATTATAATTTCTCTTTTCTAGGTAATAAACGTCGATTTAACTTTTTTTTTTAAAATTTCTAATATAATGGGGATTTTAGACTTCATGTGTATAGAGAATTCAAATAAGTTATTTTAAATTCACCTCATTTTATTTCATTGAGTTTCATTATTGTGTCATATTTTATGCCTTATCCTTAATTTAAAATTTAATTAATTTTTTATCATTATATTCTATGTGTTATTAAACAAATATATACAAGGTGTATACCGTAGGTTTCTGTTAAGCTATTGGTAATAGATCTATCATGTTGATACCGACTAGTGAGAGTAACATAATCCATCATATTTGAAAGAAATATTTAAATTAATTTGAAATTAACTAATATATTCAATTTTTTATATGTAGATATAATGAATTATTCATAGTGGTTTTATTGTGATATTGGGACATAGTTTATTTTAAAAACATCCTAAAATGATTGGTGAGCCTTAATGAGGGAAATAATGTGTTTATGGAATGAATATTCACTATGTTATAAGAAAGGTTATATCATTAACTTAACTTCTAACTTTCCTATTCTAAGTATGTTTTTTTGGATGTTTTGGATCACCATCAAAGGATATGACCCCTTTTCAATGTAATAATTAATTTGAAATTGTGGTTTAAATGGGACGAGTTTTAGGAGTGATGGGATGAACATGTGTTGTAGATTAAAAATTCTAGAACAATGATGGATAATTCTGAGACTCATAAGATGCAATATTGACTTCAAAACTCAAAAGTGGTTAACCTAGACCTAGTTAGAGTCATTAGGAAATGCATATGGCATAACATTTCTCTAAATCATATGTGAGGCTTTATTAGAGATTATATGATATATGGCTACATTAGGACCAACTTTTTATATTTTTCGAACTATTTAGGATCAATAAGATGGGGATTGAGGATTAAACCACTCTTTAATGATATGATTAACACTATGTGAATAATACATTGTGATATCGAGGTTTGGTCTGATGGGAAGAAATACATTATGAGGGTCCATGGTTGTAGAAATATCGATGGGACCTTGGGGAGTCCCATTGATATACCATCCCTAAGCAGGTCTTATGAGATGTTATTGGTTGTCTCTATGAAATCCTTACAAGGTTTTTATCCCTAGGGTTTATTGATAGTATAATAGGGAGTGGGTTATTGGAGACCCCTGTTTTATTCATTTATTTTGGCTGCGTATAGAGATTACCCTTATGGATGTTAGTAATCTAATGTGATTAAGTGTATTGGATCTATTATATTGATTTGAACATTAATGGATAGGTAGTATTATGATTTTAGCATCCTTGGATTAAAAGATTTAAATTTCGATGGGATGTAGTTTACATGAATATGATACATTACATACTAGTATATTACATGTAATCTCAATGGGGTTCTATAGAGGGAGATGAAGGAATACTATCTGTAAAAGGTCATGTATCTGTTGTGGCATGGCTAGTATGGTATACTGGGGGGGATTTATCATTATGTTTTTGGAACATATGGGAATAATCCCCATATAAGAAAAATCACTTTGGGTATGTTTGTGATTCTAATAAGGATTATACTCCATATGATAAAAACACCATATGATAGGTTTTTGATACTATAGTTAGGGAAATTGAGAAGGGTAGAAAAAGAATATATTAGGACTAGAAGAATATCATTAAATTTTTATAGAATCTAAAAAACTAGCCAGAGAAGGTATGATTTATTAGTGTCATAGGCCTAATGATTAATGTATGTTTTATTTTTATTTTAGATGCAGGGGATACATGAACATATCTATATATATACTAAAAATTATGAGAACACATTTTTGTTTCCCTATTGTGTATTATTACTCACAGATTGTGTGGAAACCATGATACATGGGTACCTATGTATATGATTACATGGTTATTGGTGTGCGATGATATGATTCCATGTTCCCTTCTAGTGGTATGGCCAAGAAATTTACAATTGTATAAAAAAGATTTTTTCATCATATATTTCCCCAGGATGAAATAATTTATTTATATTTTTCTATTTTCATATGTATGTATATGTAACCATCCCAGTGGGTAGATAATATAATTATTCCCCTTGTGGTTTGGGCCTTACTAAATTTCAACAAATATATCATTTTTATGTTTACAACCTACACATTTTGTATAATTATGATGGATCTTGTTTTCACAATTTATCAATTGTTATGCTACCGGTTATTGGTGGTATAAATTCCCAATTGTACCAACAATGACACTAACTAGTAGTTAGCAGTCGTTGAAGAATGAGGAGGCATACATGTGGTATAGTGGAAACCAACTATCTGGTAACTGGTTAGTGGTCCATATAAGGAGATGTTACAAAGGTGCATCAGTGGTTCTGTTAATTTTTATTACAAATATTACACCTGGAAGACTAGTTACATAATAATATCTTAGATATTTTGATAGATACTTGACAAGTGTATTGGGAGCACAGTTTTTAATATGAATTATATTCTTCATGGTATACGAGATTATTATTTAATTTTGATATTAATATGGTATTTTATTTTCAACTAGAGTAAATAACATGTTTTTTTATATTTATAGATTTTTTATTTAAGGTTCATGGATCATTTTTAAGATTAAGGTGGTTTAATTTTGACTATTATACAATAGAGGGAAGTGGTATATCATGGATCGTATTTAGAATGTATGATTCTTATGACATGCTGATCTACTATTGTTTGATTTCAATGAATACTAATGAAAAATTGTTTAGAAAATCAATAACATCACATATGATTATTTCTTATATATGTACATGGTCGAATTCAACTAAACACTGTATAAACTTAAATAGGATGATTTTTAATGGTTGGTAATGTGGATCTATAATGAGAAACATGTTGATGATGATCATGATCATGATTCTATTAAAAGGGTGTATATTGAACCTAGTGTATTGTCATGGCATTGGATTCTTCATGATAAACCTCTCGGGGGAATTGTTATTGTTTTTTTAATATATAATATTTTAGTAAGAACATATTTAGAGTTTTACTTTACATAATATAATGGTATATTATATATTTTAACCACCTGAAGGTTTTCCAAAATGGATATTCATAGATGATATCTTTTTACATGTAACATATCCCTTAGTGAGTTCTGATCATTGAGTGAGATCTCACGATTAGGGATTCTCATGACGATGGACCAGCATTATATAGAATAGGTTTTTGGTTGGGGATTTTGTCATATTTGGCGCCCCATGAGTTGGTTTTTGGCATGATTATGTAATGATTTTTCATGAGTATGTTTGACATATAGTGATATTTTATCCTTATACGGGTCATGATTGAATGTGGTAAGTGGATACCAAGCAATCCTTATCTATGGCCCCAATATTAGATTATTTTTTTCTAATTTATTTTCACCCTTAAGTGGGTTTATATCAATTTTTGTAGGTTTATTAGATATATAATCATTTTTAGATTCATCAGTGTATAATACTGATTCACTTGAGGGGCCATAATTTTTTTCCATCGATGGGTTAGTGCATTCAGTTCCTGAGGAATCACCTTGGGTGTTTTGTTATTAACACATGGTCAGATTTTCCTGACATGAAATGATTTCATGTGGTGGATCATAATGTAGATAAGGATGATTTCTCCTATATCTAGGATGGTGAACATCCCTGCAATTATTATTCTATGATGTGGGTGGATTTTGATGAAACATGAAACATTGTAGGGTTATTGATTTTGAGAATAAGATCCAAGGGATCCCATGGTGTGTTGAGAATAACATATTATCGAGAATGGATTGTAGATATTTTGTGAATTAAGAACTAGTTTTGATAACATGTGAGTCACATGATCCAATTTTGGTTGTTGAATTAGTAAAGACTGTGAGGAGTCCACCAGGATGATGGTTACTAATGTTATGGGTATGTTCAATGACCATGAGTCACTGAACATTCAACTGGTGGGGGGACCAGGACACATATTATTTGTGATACATAGTTCAAAGGTTCAATAATTATTGAGAAAGTATTATATGTAATTTCTTAAATATTTGGTAAGTATCATATTGATTGATATTTTATTTTGTTCTGTGGGTATGGTTTTCTTCATCCATTATATTCATCTTATATACTAATGTATTGAGTGTGATCTATGGAGATTTGGAGATTGTTTTGGTAGTATAATTATAAGTAATCCCCGAATGTGGGAAAAATAAATTTATTGTAATCATAAGACCCTCACATGAGATGGGTCATGGTTGTATGGGGCCTATCATTGAATGGCCATTCTAAAATTTGGTTTCCATTGGATAAATGAAGTAGAATACGAGTAAATTATTAAATGAATACCAAAAATATATTTTTATATATATATTTATCTAGATAATATTAATAGGATTTAAGATCAAGTTTGTTTGTGAAAATTCTAATTTAATGAATTTGAAAATTGTCTATGGTCATGGTTAGATAACGATGATGATTGGGATACATGAGGATCCTAACATTTAATTTCATTAGAATATTGGTATATACATTGATAGTAATGTATGATATGTTCAGGAGTCTCCATTAAGAATAGAGGATTTATGATCATGTATCAAATATATGTTTATTGGTAGGAATTGGGCATTTTAAATATATGTATAACAAGGAATGTTCAACTGAAATTTTCTGTTGTTGTTTGAGAAAGCTAGTTAGGAACTAAATTAGTTATATTATTTTTGAAAAGAAGGGTTATTTTCATGGATTATCCTAGGACTTTATATAAATAGTCATTATAATAAATATTTGAACATGGTCTAATAAAGTTAAAAAATAAATTTAAAATCGAGAATGGTTAATAGTATTCTCAGGTTTCAATAGTTTTTCTATTTTGGGTAAAATGTTGAGAAAATTATATTACCATGTGTTTAGAACCTTAGTAAGTGATTTTTATTGCTAAAGGTGTCATTATTCAGATTATCAATTATTAATTGATCCATGTGGCATGGATTTTTGTTGGATTTGTGACAAATTGGATGATGGAACAATAATTTCATGAGAGATATGTATTGAATATAACTAAACTCAATGTTTATATATTGGATACTATCATTGGACTATAGTTTAATTACACATTGGAATTAACTTTTGTGTTTTTTTATATGCATGTTTATTAATCTGAGTGGTAAATAGGCCAATGATTAAAAAATGGATGACAGTGGTATGATGGTGTGTTCATTTTTTAATGCCATCAAGACTTCAGGGGGATGTGTGTTGTTAAGGTGACGGGGCTATACAAACCGTTGAATGTATGTGCATATGAAATTAAAAAGGTATTTGGTATTTTATATATATGTGACCTAGAAAATTATTTTTCTTCAAATATGGGATCAGTAGTTTATGTATTTTACACCATAAATAATTTTTTTTCAGAATAAATAGTGTTCAATTGTTTTTATGGGATATGGAAGGCCATGAGAGTGGTTTGAATGGCAGGTGCTACGTTGGTAACTATATTTCTCCAACCGGCTGGTGCCAGACATAGTCATTCGAGAGGTTGGTATCAGATCACCAGTATTTGAATTAAAGTGTAAAAATGATCCTTTTTACCACTTGTTTTTTTGTGAATCCACTACCTCTTTCATTATTTGATATACAAAAATGGGTTTTCATGTCATGAACCTTCAGTAAAGGGGTTATAGAGGCTGACAATATTAATTCCCAGCACATATATGCTTTTGTCATTCTCTATTCATTCTCTCCTACCTACTACTTTAAATATTGATTTTCGGGTTAAAGATTTGATTTCAATTGAATCAAATCATTTTGGAATTATCCAATCATCATATTCCATTTGTTTAGTTTCTATGAGTTCTACCTGAGAAGAGGTCCCCATATCATGAGTCAAAACATAATTATTGTATCTCATTATTGTTATTTTAAAAATCATTTTCTTAGATTTTATTTTAATTAATTATTTTTCATGAAAAATATTATTGGGTAATTATATAGAATAAATTTTAGGGAAAGTGGTTTATTGTTGGAATATTGTTGTTTTCAGTTCTATTATTAATGATCAAGTGGTTAGATTTTTCATATTATGCCAATATAAATGTAGTAGTTTAATTATTTACAATTGATATTTGTTATTTCATTAAAATTTTATTCAAATTTAATAGTATTTGTGATTTGGTTTTGAGGTTGGGATTCAAGAATTTTAGATTAAAGATACATAGGTTCGACAATCTTAGGATGGATCTTTTGAGCTATTTTGGAAAGTGGACAATCATTGAAATAATATACTAGGTCTTACATTCATTCCTAATGATATTTATGGGTTAATTATATGAAAGGATGCATATATTATTTCCAACAATTTGAGGCCCCCTTATTATATTATTTATTTAATTTATATTTATGTTATAACGTAAATGAGAAACTAGGGTCATGGAAAAGCCTTGTGGATAGATTTTGTTCCCAATCCACTAATGTTTGAGATAGAGACACCTGATATACGTGTTGGACTCTATTACTCCAATGAGGTGAGAACATACCCATCGAATCTCTATATCCCATCAGTATGTGATTAACATGCCTCTTAGCCTGTGGTGAGGGTTTCACATAGCTATATTGCAATGTGTTCCATATATGTAACACTTTTTATGTCAATTACGTTGATTGACGTCATCGAGATTAATAAAGAAAGAGTGAACCTCCCCTGTTTGATTTGAATAGGATACAAAGGAAATAAATTAGGTTGACAAAGATAATTTCTGGTGATTAGATCATTCCAGCGTGACAGTAATGAAATAGATAGGTTCTAGACCATGTCAAAACCATTTCCTTGGTGTTGATACCTGGTGTAGTATGGAGTTCTCTAGTGCGGTGATGATAATGATGTAGAGGGACAAAAATTCATATAGTGTATGGGGTTCACTAGATACAATAAATGAGATTGAGTAAACATATGTAGTTGAATCTCTTATGATGGTATTAATGTGTCCAGTTAGATTCTTTAATGATAGAATACCTATCACTTGTCTATTTTAGATGATATCATGTGGTCCAATAGAATCATTACTAATCTAGTGAGTCTTATGGTCTATGGATAGTGGTAATCAGAGTCAATGATTTTCCAACCCTTTGATGAACACCCTATAATTATGGAGTTTCTTTAGAATTTTTGATTATCTTATGGCTCTAAGTGTGTTTAGGTTTTCTTTTATTTGTAAAAAATTATACATGGAGACCTCATATTTATAATTGTTTTATATATTATATTATGAAATTATATATCAGGAAATAAGGTTTATTTATACAACAGTTATTTTTCATGATCTGTTGTAATTTGGTGGAAATTATTCATTTTGAGTATGAGTGAAAATTGGTTTCATAGTGCATATTGTGTACTGGGACGATTAATGTATTAATTTGTTCTTTGTAGTTGCATTAGGAAATTCAAATTCGTCTAGGTAAATCATTTAGCTATTTTAACTATATAAAAATAATTTTTCATATTTCTAAAGTAATTATTTTTAAAAATTGGAATTCATATTTTCATTTTGAATAAAATACATGAATTATAAGAAAAATATTTATGATTGGAGTTATAGCACAATGCCAGTTCTTACAGGAATCTATGTTATACAGTTGATTATTATTGTTAATTAAATATATGATTTTTGTTGATAACCATTTAGCCACTTCCTATATAGCTGATTGATAATCTCAATGAAAAATTAGATTATTATCTAAATATGAATTATTTTTCTATATGTTTTTATAATTTATTAGTACTATAGTTATTCGATTATGACGATACACAGATTGCTCTAAATAACATCATTATCATTGGATTATTTTTCTAAATCCTTGATCATGATGTGTTTATTGACCAAATGTATGGAGATCATTGGGATATTAAGGTTATATTTTCGTTTAAATGGTCTATTAATTAATTCAACGAAATATTATGGATGGTGTATTGTGGATAAAGAAAAAATATTGAGGATGTGAGTATGATTTTGAGGTCAGTTATTTAGTGATCAACATCAAATGAAACAAGTTTATTAATGATTTTTTATTTGTGTCATAGAATAATTGGGTTTAAAATTTAAATATTGCACTATGGGAAATTATTTATTTCATATTTTTTGATGATATAATAATTATATATTCATCAAAAATTTCTAAATAATCATAATTTATTTGGGTTATTTATTATTTATTAATAATCTATTGAACTACACCATGATGATATGTTGTTAGGTGGGACCTCTCAAAAGTGTGGTAGGATCCCAAATGAGTGAAAATAAAATAATATCAGTTGGGGATATTGTGAAATAATGGTATGGTTTAGGAAAAATTTCCCACCGTGAAAAAAAAAATATTCCGTATTGGATAGAGAACATGTGAAAAATAATTATTCCGTGGTCATTTAATTTCATAATTATTATTTGAGGCTTAATTTTCATATTCATACTAAACAATACTAAAATATTAATTTTGTTTTATATTTTTAATGAAAATATTAAAACACACCTCAGGTAATTCAACACCCACACCATCATAGAGAAATTAAATTATCATAGTAGAAACTTCAATTGGTATCCTATGAGATTTACATATATGGATCAAAGATATTATCCAATAATTACTGGATAATATTAATTCAATTAACTAATGTGGTGAATAAATATTTAATAAAAATCACAATTTAAATAATATAATGTTTCTATATCAATTATCACTTTGTAATTATGTTTGTGATGAAATGATAGAATGATTTCCACCATTTTTTTAACAATGTTCTAATAATCAATAAAAACAATATAATTATGGATATGATTGGAATAGAGGAAAGTAATATTCTAATCTCTGTATCATAGCATGAATAGACTAAATTTATGTGACAATTAATTGAGAAAATGGATCTGGGATAAGTTAGATAGAAGTTATGAAATTAAT
This sequence comes from Viscum album, assembly GCA_963277665.1. Lineage (NCBI taxonomy): Eukaryota > Viridiplantae > Streptophyta > Magnoliopsida > Santalales > Viscaceae > Viscum > Viscum album. Next base: position 1,228,349,637 of record OY728159.1, read on the forward strand.
ATATAAATAAGAGGGGAAAAGATTCAAAATAATACAACACAATTTTATGGCATAAAAATGATATTTTATTGATGTGATTATTAATTCACTACTTTTGTAAATTAAATTTATTGAATTATTCTAGTATATGGATAGAATGATGGATACTCTAAAATTGATAACTAAGTGATAAAAAAATTGGGTAGCAGTTATCCCAAATTTTGATCACTTAATAATTGAGAATATCATTATCGTGATGAGATACATAATATAATATTTTAATACTTCATGTGGAATCATATAATCTTCAAAATAAAATTCATATGTGAGATGAATTTTTAATCAATGGGTCTTTGAAAAAAATAGTATTATGTAGATGATATTGAATATAGTGATTCTGATAATGAATAAGAATAACAAATAGTCCATTCATTATATTATAAAAAATAGAAGGGGAAATATATAAATAAATTAAATTATATGTAGATTTTATAAATATAGTGGTCCATGAAATTATTCAACTAATTTTCCAAAATAGAAAGGAGGAGATTAAAAATATTAAAATGATGAAAAATGTTAGGAATAATGTGTTGATGATTTCTTAATATTCTTCCTAGACTTATGGTGGAATGAATAGATTACATAGATCCAATTGTTGAAATTTTATGAGAAAACAATAGGATGCTAATTTTTTCTCTAGTTGTGAGTGTGATGAAGAAATACGAAGGGAATTTAAAACATTTATGTCTTATTTTATGACAACATTTCATTCATCTTATGATGATATAAATATATTACAACAACAAAAATTTATGAATACATTTTAAAAATAATATATAGAGTCATTTCAAGGGAGAAAACCCATACTAAAGAAGTATATGATGATTTCAGTAAAGAACAATAGAAAAATTGATAGTCAAAATTGACATAAATCTAAAATGGTGACTACATGATAAAATTATAAAATATTATAACTGTAAAATTTATAAAAATTGACAAGATATTTTATGATTGTCGAGAAACACTATTAAATTAGTGTTTACATATCATTAATGAAATCAAAATGTCATCATGAAGGTAAATTTTTAAGAAAAATTAAAATGGAATTCATAATATTATTTTATATCAATGAAGAATTCCCCATAGATGCTGATTTATTTGGTAATCTTCTCATATAAAAAATCTGTTTAAAATACTATTGACACTAAAAATTCATTTTTAAATATCATTATTTGTAAAACGTAGACAATGAAAAATGGATTGAAACTGTCTAAAAGTGGAAATAATGAACATATAAGACTAAATTAATATTTTATTCCAAAAAATATGTTAAATAATAACCAATAAGTTCATTAGATGTTAAATTCTAGGAAGATAGTCTCTATATAAAATTATAGTATTCCATGAAAATTATGATTTCCAGGTTATTTATAGTATTGTAGAGATTTATAATTTTTGAATATACATTAAGATGGGAATCATATCCTAAACCCATCAATTAAAATTTTGGTTATATCCATGAAAATTATGGGTTCTAGAACCATTGATAAAGCATTACACACATGGTTCTTATAGAAAACATGTGTATAAACTATTATAATTAGTTAATACCCATGGTTCACTCTAAATAGTGGGTATATGTCCATACTCATGGTTCCAGAAACAATGGGTATATATTGGTGTCAGTAATTCATGTATATCCACAGTTCTATAAACTGTGGTTGTAGAGACTTACCCCCTTGGATAGTAGCAATAACAACCAACACCTCTCACAAAACATATAAATAAATTAAAAACCATAGTAAAAATTTAATGATGTAAAATTATTAAATAATTATTGTTCAACCATTACGAGGTGTAATTTTTTCAATTTTTTTTACTAATTGTACAGACATATACAATCCACACCATCATTTAGTTACAGTATTCCAAAAATGTACAATTACCTAAAATCAATAATGGAGAGTAAATTTATCTGTTTAATCAACACTTGTTCCATTTTAATCAACACTATCATCAATAACTCGATAAAAAATCTTCAGTATCATCACAATCACAACCATCATAATCTTAAACATCCCCCATCCACCACCACCACTAGTACAGACAACTCGATTAGCATTACGACCCATATTGAAATCACATGGAGAATCAATTATAGATTTTATTTATTTCATAAATGAATACATATATTAAAATTATCTAATATAAGATATATAAAAAGAATTATCAAACCATTAAATAAGTGTTTGGTTACCAGGTTACTTATATCACAGTTATGTATATCAGTTTTTCGGGCCCAGATTCATCTGCACAATAATTTTTTATCTAAATGGTGTGACAAGTATGAGGGGAACCCGATGGGGGAAAATAACTATTGTGGATGATTATTTTCTCCCATAGACATCAGACTCTCCCTTGTTTCTCCTCCCAAAATACCCATCTCAAATGATCATTCATATTGATGTTTTTATCTTAATTCTCATCAAGGGACTCAAGGGAACACTATAGAAAATAAAAATAAGATAGTTAATTATGTGTTATGAATTGAAATTCAAAATATAATTAATCATTAATACATTAATTTATTCTATTTGTTCATTTACAACACTTCAATAAATTTATTCCTCCTCGAGAAAAATAATGTTACTTGTCACACATAGACTTCAATGCCATTTTTAACTTACTACAAATTAAATTTATTACTATTATAATACACTATTTAATAATACAAAATTTTAAATTAGTAAAGAATTAAATTTTAATCTCTATTTGAAATTCCTAAAATAAACAATAATCTAAATATATATTTCATTAAAAATTTAATACTAGTCACATAAAATAAAAAATTAACACTGTTCATCATTTTAAACATGGGTATGATATAGATTCCTCTAGAATGTTAATTTCGGCCCAATTTTATTTTTGTTATCTTATTTGGTAATTAAGTAACATAAAATAATTTATAATTCATTCATTTAGATCATTTTTGGTCAGGTGTTTAGGTAATGTGGTCATTTATCAATTTGGATGTTTTTTCATATAACAATATTTCTATTTGTTAACATTGGAATTTCCTCAATTCCCTTTTTTCCATTATACTATTTGGAAATTTTATTTTTGTAGGATTATTTTATTATTTTTCCTCATTTTAATTTTGATCATTTGGACATTTTGTTCATTTTTTGGTATGTTATTTTTCCTTTAGGTAATATAGATAGAAATTTCATTTAACCATTAGGTAATTTGGGAAATTGGGAAATTGGGAAATTGGGAAATTGGGAAATTGTTAATTAACGGAATTTGTACAACAGGTCAATTTTCAATTTTTCCAATTCTACATTTATACATTTGTGAGTTTGGCCATTTTTTAATTTGGTATTTTGAGAACCTGTCAAATTGGAAATTTCATCAATTTTCTATTTATACAATTGGCCATTTCCACTATTGAATTGTGTAGTTATACTATTTCCAATTGCGCCATTTTTTCCATCTATTCATTTGACAATTTCTCAAATAGTCCATTATTCCTGTTAACTACAAAGAAACATTACAACATAGGCACATTCTATAAAAAAACTTCCATTTGGCCATTATTCTATTTCTGAAATTGGGTATTTTGGAAATTGAAAAATTAATAAATTACAAAATTGTTCAATTTATAAATATTATATTTTCCCATTTTTCATCTGGCCATTTAGACAATTGAAAACATTTCATGTTATCCATATGGTAACATGTCCACTAGGAAACATGGCCTCATGGCCACATGTAAACATCGATAATAGGACATTTGGTTATTTTTCCATTGGGACATTTGGCCACTTTGACCATTTTTCATTTTTTCAATTTTTGATTTTAGACAATTCTATTTTTAAAATTTTATTTGTTTATTTGGTCACATGGTAGATTTAATCAAGTGAAAATTTTGGTTTTTGTTAGGTTGAATATTCATTTTCACATTTTGCCAATTGGCCTATTGTCCTATTGGCCTTGTGGCCAATTTTACATTTGGGGATTTGGAAATTTGATATTTTTTCCACTTTTACTCTTGGGAATTCTCCGATTTATTCATTTGGACACTTGGAATTTTTAAATATATTTTTCTGGAAATTTGGCCACTTGGTCGTTTGAAGCTTTTCTATTAGGGACATCTCCCTATTTTTAACTTCATAAAATAAATCTAATATACTAATGTAACAATTTAAATATCGATATTATATCTATTCATTTTAAATTACATGGAGACTCTCATTATCATGAATTTTATTTCAGCAATTTGTGTGACAAAACACCCTATAATCTATGATTTTTTCCACAACAATTTTAAAAAAACCAATAAAATTAATGTAAACTAAATTGTCAATTAAATAAATTAAATTCTAAAAATAACTTAAAATAATTACTCTTATAATATGTTATCATTTATTTGTTTTTTTAAACTATAAATTTTTGGAATATTGGTACACCTTCTAAATCCCAAATGACTCAAATATTCCAACTAACATATAACTCATTCTGATATGATTTCCAGATCACCCCAAGATCCATTAACCTTACTTCTGCAACAACTCCACCGTATGGAAATTTAAAATAATGATGTAATAAACATATTTATTTATATAAATAATAAGATAATATGGATATCAATTTAACAATGTTTTAGTCCCATATCACCTCCCATGATTTCTCCTTGATTTCATTAATGATATTGCTCTATGAGACTTGTTACACTAGAATAATCTTATTATAAAAGTTTAATGTTTAAAAAAATACTTACACAATTTCATATAATTTTACCTATCAAATAAATGTATTTATTATAATAAACAATTATTTATATTTTTAAATTCTCAACATAACACATACTGGTGTGTCGAGGTAGCCTATTAGAACATCCCACTGAATACCATCAATGGGAAAAAATATTAATTAACACATACATAGGAAAAATAAACATTGATATAATTTGATAGGATTATAAATAAAACTAATTCATAATTCTACTAAATATATATTATATTAGTGGGATGTCATGTATTGGATTACACTAAAGGATGTCCCTATTCTTATACATGAACAGGTTTATCTGTATAGACTAGATCAAATGTCGAAGGAAAACAATAATGAAATATTGTATTGGTAGAAGGAATTTGTTGTGAAAAAATAAATATTGGGATATGGTTTGAGGTTATTAAAAAATATCATAATATATTCATATAGAATAGGATAGAATATCTCTAAATGTGGTGTAGACAAGGTCTATGAAGAAGAGTCTAAATATGATGGCACTAATAGATGCATGGAAGGGAACATCCATGGTTTCTCAAGTGGATGAAAACAACATGTGGCATATAGGATGTTCACTAGAGGTTCATGGTTTGAACATGTATTATGGGTTCTTCATATAGCATTAGGATCACCCCTACTAAAACAAAAAATAGAACTCTATGATGAAATTCACTCTACATCAAATGTATTTTCATAAATTTTTCTGATAAAGAATATGAATAAAAAATTAAATGTAATTGAGAATAATTTTTTATAAATATTGTACCCAATAATTGAAGCATATATTGAAACCACATATTACAAATCTATTGATCATTATCAGATAATCAATACCTTTAAACCTCTTTAATTTCACTAATATTTTTAATAATAATGAAATGTTCAATTTTTAGAAATAGTTTTCAAAATTCATAATTCATCTTTGAAGTCAAATAGGTCATAAACTATTTCATAACATGTTTTAAAATATATAATTTGAAAAATTGTTATAAATTTTTTGAAATGATATTTTAAACCTGGTTTTCTGAATGGGGAAAAAATTTAATTAAATTCCTAAATAACAAACAACAATAAAATTGTAATTCATTTATAAATAGAAACTAAATTAAATTAATTATAGTAGAACCATATTATATAACCCATGTCAACTGTAAAATATGGAATGAGTAAATTGTTTTACAAAATTCAATTAAATACATATGTGTTTATAAAACAACTATTACTAAAAAATTTATTTTTAAAATATGACATTAAATTAATTAAATACACCAATATTTGTGATAGAAAACTTTTACTCAATAATAAGAACATTTTATCACCATTATAATATCCATAAATAAATGGTATAATAATGTCATAGAAATTACACAATAATTTATATAAATATATTCAATTTTCTAATCCTAACATCATGGAAACTCTGATTTATAAAATTAAAATAATAAATCCTAAATGTAATAACAGAGATGGAATACCAAATTATTATCAAATTTGAAATCAGAATGTGTTTATGGATTTGAGATTCCTTCAACCCTTAATATTGGAAAATGTGAAATTGGGAAGAGTTAGAGCACCATGATTGTATCCCATATCGAGTTAGTGTATCCAAATTCATGTACATTGATTAAAAAAATTCATCATTAGATAAAGCCTTATATTATGTTATTTATCATTTAAATATATCATATTTTATATGATTAATATTATTTAAATAATCATGAATATTTATACTACACTAAGTATAATTAATGAATTATATAAAAAATCTATGAAAAACTGAAAGTATATTGTAAATGAATTTAAATAACACTAATATGAAACAAAATTGAATTCAATGAATGATTAAAGTAACCATTATAGATTACTAATATCCATCATAACAGTGATCTTGTAATAATATATGACAAACCCAAGGAATTATGATAGATATATAAACAATTTACATGAATTTGATTAAATAAAAACTATTTAATACTAATAGAAAATTTTTAATTTCTTATCTAGATAAGTAATCTCATTTGAAAACATAATTGGGTATAAAATTAATTCATGAAATTTTTTATTTGTGGTTATAATTATATATATAATTTTAACATAATGAAAATATATTTTACATGGTGTTCTATTTCAATAAAAGAAGAATTGAACTTGTAGAAGATCTATAAGGAATAAATAATTAATCCAACTAAAACAACTTTATGAAACTCATTAATTACACAACAACTAATGAAACCAATTAATTGAGGCAATTTTTTGTTAGAAAGTTTTTAATACATTTATCATCAAATGAGAATTAATGGAAATCAATTAAATACATGATAAATGAACTAAGGATGAATTCTTATCATTAAAAGATGTTATACACAACAGTTATTAAAAATTGGAACTAATTTTAATGCCATTAATGTTTTATTAAAGAAAAAACTCACATATAAAGGTTTATCAATGGATACCAAGTTTTATAAAATTAATATAATCCAAAAGGATTTCCGTTCTAGCTTTTTTAATTATTTCATGTCAATAAGAATAAAAACATCTATAAATATTGGTACATAAATCTATTTTTAAAATTCATTAAAATTCAGATAATAAATATTTATATGTTTGATATTATATTAAAAAATTAATTGTGTTCAAAAATTTTATAATTATTTTCATGAATTATTCTAAAAATTACTATAAATACAATAGTGATGTCTAAAATCACCAATCAGAATATATAAATTGACATTCCATATTATCATATAATAGTGTAATCGTGTATATCATTCTTGAATTATTTACATATGGGTTTTGAAAATCGAATTAATTACGTAAGAATGGTTGATGATGTATCAAATTAAATTTAGATAATTAAATCATCTACTCAAGGATAATAAAAATACAATAACCCCTCTGGTTTTCATACAACTGATTCCTAAAAATATATAAAACCTAAAAATTTCTACCAATAGAATAAGAAATATTAGTTAACTTCATAAGACTTCCTAAGATATATTTCAAAATGAATAAATTGATATTTAAATAGTACTTATAGGATATTAAAAAGAGAAATAAATGGGATGTAATTGAAAATAGGGTTTATTATAATGAACATATTAGTCAAAGGTGTGATCAAAAGGGACTTAAAGAAGAGAAATAAATTACATGATTAATTTAACAGACTGATCTAAATTTCAAATGGAATGATGTTAATTCTAACAATGAATTAATGAAAATATTGGTAGAATATTTAACTAATGAAACAACAAATTCAAATTCATGGATACTATATAGTGAACCCTCATCCCACATGACTAGTTATTCCAAAATTTTGAAGAACATTGAGAAAAATGATGAAGATTTAATTATATTTGGTAATGACTCTCACATTAAAATCAAATGTATTGTATCGATTAAAATTATGATTAATAATTTCAAATCAGATGATGTTATATAGGTTAGTGGGTTTAAATGAAACTTATCCGGTGGTAGATGACATTATGACAGTGGGAAATAGGTAATTTACAAAAACAATTCTTGTATAATTAAAATCACACAATATGGATGATCAATTTCACACTATATTAGAAATATTAGAAGTATATTCTCTATTTTTTGATATTTAAATACGGGTTAGTAGTGTAAGAAAGATAAGAAAATGTTGTATCATATAATACTATGCATATTATCCACAAATCATATGAAATATTCTAAAACTTATTGTGGATATATATTTAATAATGATAAATAGATACCATGGGGGAACATGTGGAACCTATCATAAGTGAATGATTACTAAAAGGTTACACAAGATGGGGGCGTGGCATCCACAATATCATATTAATATTTTTAAATATATACTTTTAGATCCATGATATAAAAGTCTAATCGATGTGATATTTAAATCATTACATTGAAATATGACATAAAATGGATAAATACATTTATTTTTAATTAGAAATCATCTCTGGGTATAATTAAACACTATTATATTTTTTTAAAATATATATTTTGACTTATTTTTATTTCATCAAAATATTTTGTTAAATGAAACACTGTGTTTAGGAAAACTCTGGGAAACTATTATATTATAGTTGTATTGTAACACCTCCGATAATGTGTTTCACGTCAGTTATTATATAACATATGTGGAAAACATGTTTTTTTTTAAAAATGTACACTTACTCTTCTCCTCTTCCAACTGCAACCAAAAAAACAATAGGAAAATTACAAAATACAACAGAAGAGGTAGAATATAGAAAACACAAAAAAATATACATATTATTAATGTTTTAAAATAATTTAAAAACCAATTTACATTGTTTAATATCCTCTAACAAGGAAGACAATAAAACAAAATAAGAGGCACTCTAAAATTCCGAAAAATACCCAATACATTAAGAATTCAAATAGTATAACAACCTATCAAACCTATATAATGATTTTCCCATTATATTTGTAAATTCCCCAACTCGTCTTCAATATATGACAGAGAATCATCAAAAAATATAAAAGAAATAATATAGAAATCTTTTGACTAGAATACTCAATAAATCTTATTAAATATTACGGGAAGCATTATAAAGAAATCTCTCCTTGTGAAGCATTGTTACTGTGCTGGTTAAAATTATTTCATACTTGAATCATAAATCACAATATCCAAGTCTAGTTCCACTTTGTTTTATATGAAACAATTTCAAAGATATTTTATTTCAAAATAACATTTTTTATTAATATATCAAAAATTTATTAATTGTAGTTGGTAATTCACCTTATATTCTATATATTTGATCTTGGCGGTCATGATGCTCTTAAATTTTTTGCCTCTCTAAATAAATATCCTGACATGTGTAAAAATAATCTGAACATTAATAAATATTATTTATTATAATAAATACAGTTATAAAAATAAGAAAACATTATTGTTCAATATACTCTTAAAATTTTATCTCACAACGTAATGGATAAAGCATAACCAATAAAATGTCTCCACTTTTGGGAAAAAACACCCAACATCCAATGACATAAGAATATAAATGATAATTTAAAATGAGTTATTAATATTTTAAGATCCATATTACTCTTTTCGCGAAAAAATATTTCATACCTTTCATGATATGGAATCATTCAACAAGGAATGATGATATTTTTCTAAAATATTTCAGCTATATAAAGTATTAATTTATAATCATTCATTGTTTGATCAATTATAGAAATAAATGGTGGGTCCAGAAATCCATACAGATATGGATTTTCATAAACTACACAAATTTTATATGAATAACTAGTACCAAGAAAACATAATTATAATTTTTTATAATTTTAAATATCGACAGAAATTTATTCGACATACATGGAAGAACTGGTATCTTGTTTATTGTCCATTGATTTCTAGCTACAAGATCTATTATATTACTTTTTTAATGTCCCATAGTCATTTCCCACCCAAAAATAGCTGCATAAAATGGAATCTCTATTACTCCAAAAAAAGTATAGTAAGTTCACAATCGATCAATACTAGTGGAATCAACATCTGATGTCATGGAACACTAAATTTTTTTTGTTTATAGAGTATTTATTTACCTATAATGTATTTCTGAAATAATTAGAGTAATATATAAACATTAATATGTGAAAAAAATTAATATAAAAATGAAATTAAATATAACATATATACATTCTTCTATGGTAATTTGTTTAAACAGTATAGATGGACAAACCAATAAATAGTAGCTACTTTGTCCATCTATACTAATGTCAATTTTATGATTTTGTATTTTTGCTGACTTACGTAGAATATACTGAACAATGGACATCTGATTCTCCATTCAATCTAGTGATGTTGAATGGTATCACTAATACAATATATCATCCCATATTCACCAATGTAATGATTATCATAAACAAGTATCTCAAGAAACATAACAGCTATAGAATACTGGGTGTTGGGGTACGATAAAAATGAGAAGGATCTACTTATATAGGTGGAGGAGTCAGATCAGAAGACCAAAAAAAATCCTTTCATTTTTTAAAATATTTCCACTATCGAATCTATGATCCTATCCTCCATTGTCGCCTGAGTATCATGAACATTGGCTTCCAAATATTTGATTTCTTATAAACATCCTCTTTTGATGAAGCATCTGAATGTGGAAACACTTTTCTTACTATCACACCTACTGGGTATCATCATTCAGGACCAAGTGTTCGGGATTTCACAATGATACTTCTATAATATCATATCTGACCTCAACAATAAATATCCCAGGTATACTCTACTCTTGATGAGAATCACTTATGGAATATTTGAAAAATCAATAATGAATAATAATATATATAGTGGATTTAAAATCAATAAATAAAAAAGCATCTTAAAATCTAATAAGATACAACTCTAGATATGTTGTAAAAATATTTTCATTTTTTCCATTCGAATCCTCTTCTGTTTTTTATATTTAGTGGGGGGGAGGGCATCCTCTATAGATGTTGATGACTCTACTTTTAGCTTTTAATGTTTTTCATCTAACATGTGTTCTCAAATAACGTATACCCTCCCTTGGAAAACATATGTGGGTATAAATTTTTAATTGAATCTCATGATGAGATATCCTTGATTGTTTTTAATTAAAAATTAGAAATTATGAAATCAATAACATGGTCATTGTTATAAAAATCATATAAAAAGGTAACATTGTATATACCATAAAATCATCTCATTGTATACATTGCACAAATTGTTTCTATGAATCTTCATCAATAAATTGATATATATATATATATAATTGGTTTTCATACTATCTACTATAAGAAATTAATAGTTATGTGATGTTTTATTTACAATCCCTCCATCTATTATCCGCCAATGAAATATATTTCCTCCCTACTCTTCTAGTGTTGTGTATATCATATTTCGTCTAATTAAAAGAGGAAAAACATATGTTACTATTAAAATTAATTCATTATAAGTAAAATAATAGCAAATAATCTTACCAAAATGGTCTCCCATAATAGTTATTGTGTCGTTTTCTCGAAACATAATCAATTAACAAACAACATACTATAATTTATTGTATCTTGTATTGATACAAAAGTCATGAATTGTTCTGCCTTTGGACCCACTAGATTTTCATATTTATCATATTCCAAGCATATTCTTTGTTAATGGGTATGGGAAACTAAAATTTTGGGTAAAGGATTGGTGCCAAATTTACCATCCCTATTACTCTTTTCACCCCATAGAGATATATGGCTAAAGAAAATAAGGATGAATGTGCTCGTCAACATGATTATGTATATGTTTCTCCATATAGGTATTGTAAGGATGGTATGTGACTTAGTATGATATACTATATAATACCAAACATAGGATTGAAATAAGAATGATATTATCATATACAAGAGGGGGTGAATTGTACCATTTAAAAATTACCTAAGAAAAATTTGAGGATGGTTATGTTTAAAAAGGTTAAACAAGATAATTCACAAGAACTGAATGAGTTCTAAAGTCTTTCGAGATTCTGGAAAATTAATTCCAAAAATGAAACATAACTATAGTTTACAAAGATGAATATTCTACCTTAAAGCGTATAGAATCTAACTATATTAGAGTACAAGCATGAGGAAGTATATGATAGTATACTTTCCTCAACAATACAAAATGCAGTAGAAAAACCTGAAACAAATAACAAGTATCAAGTAATAAATCTTTTAACCCAAATATAAGGTTGTCCAACAACCATGGATAAAGGTCCCTTGATTTATACATTCATGAAGGACTGTCTCACCCACGCCAGGGTAAGCCCTTGATTCAATGATCGAAGCCTGTCTTGTTATCCCCGCAAGCCCTCAACTATCAGGTATACGGCACCTCTATCATCCTCAGCATGGAAGACCTGAACATCAAGGTGCTGGAACTTCTATCTTCTAATCCTCGTAAGCCCTCGATTATACATAGCAAAAATCAGAGTCGCACGAAGCAAATATGCACAAGGAAAAGTTTGAACAAGTTGTTCAAACTTTCTGCACGATGCTTGAGAGTTGATAAGATCTTCTCTCTCTAGAAATTACTACAGGATGTTTTGATCACCAAAAATTCCAAAAAATCATGACCACATTCAAATGAGCTCATATTTATAGGTAAAGCTCTAACGGTCGGCTCTTTCCTCCAACTGTCATATTTTTTTTTGAATTTCGGAGGGAGTTGTACACATGTCACTCAAACAACGGTTAGTTAATAACTGAAATCACAAAATCATTTTGTAATAAAAAAAGTGTATGTATAATAAAAAGTTATATTCAAAATGTAAGAAAATATGAATGTTTGGAATGAAAATAAATAAAAGTCCAGTGTCTAATGAAAAAAGTATTAAGAGTCTATAATACAAGGATATTCTGATTCTGTTTTTCTAAGGAATTCGTTAATGAGAATTATGCACGAGAATTCTTAATGATAATTATGAACTAGAACTCGTAATGAGAATTCTTCTCTAGAATTCATAATGAGAATTTTGAGCTAGAATTCGTATTGATAATTCTTCACTAGATTTCGTAATGAGAATTCTGCTATTGAATTCGTAATGGGAATTCTGCACTATAATTCGTAATGAGAATTCTACACTAGAATTCGTAATGAGAATTCTATACTAGAATTTGTAATGAGAATTCTGCATTAGAATTCATAATTAGAATTATTCACTAGAATTTTTAATGAGAAGTATGCACTAGAATTTGTAAGGAGAATTCTGCACTAGAATTTGTAATGAGAATTCATCTCTATAATTCTTACTGATAATTCTGCTCTAGAATTCGTAATGAGAATTCTGCACCAGAATTCGTAATGAGAATTCTTCTGTAGAATTCATAATGAGAATTCTGCACTAGAATTCGAAATGATAATCCTGTACTAGAATTCAAAATGAGAGTTCTGCGCTAGAATTCACAATGAAAATTCTTCACTAAAATTTCTAATGAGAATTCTGCTCTAGAATTCGTAATGATAATTCTTCACTAGAATTAATAATGATAACTCGGCACTAGAATTAGTAATAATAATTCTGAAATATAATTAGTAAAGAGAATTCTGCACAAGAATTAATAATTATAATTCTTCACTAGAATTCATAATGATAATTTTTCACAAGAATTCATAGTGAGAATTCAGTAATAGAATTCGTAATGAGAATTCTGCACTAGAATCCATAATAGGAATTATTCTTTAGAATTCGTAATGAGAATTCTACATTAGAATTCATAATGATAATTCTGCTCTAGAATTCATAATGAGAATTCTGCACTAGAATTCATAATGAGAATTCATGATCAGAAAACAGAATTCTTCATGTCTATGTATTATGTGATTCAATGGTTTTAGACATGAAACCGAATTTTATACTTAGGAAAAATAATGAACAATGAAAAAACATAGTAGGGTTAAATTTCCTTTGGGAAGGAAATATTCCTTATGGAAGTAAAACAAGGGTAAAATTTGTTTTTCATTGAAAAAAGGTGTTTGTGATTTTCAAAACAAGTGGAATGGTAAAATCATAATGAAAGCCTTAATGACTTAACAATCTCCCCCTTGAATGGAGGAATGGAAAAAGTCATAAGGAAAAACTTATTGACTCAACACTTTCATCTTTTTTGGAATGCACAAACATCATTACAAAAAATAATGTATGACTTAAAATAAATTTATAGACTTGAAATTAAAGCTTATCTCCCATTGTTTATGATCAATGGTGAATACGACTAACTCCCCCTTATGCTTTGGAACTCTAAGTATTGTATTCTGGATTTATGGAATGGGATTTTCATTATTAAAATGGAAGACTTCATAATGAGCACTCCCCCTCAAAAAAACTCCCCCTTAATTAGGGATATTCCTTCTTATACTTAGAATTTTTTCTTCTCCCATTTAGATTTTTCATTCTCCCTTTTGAGTTCTTTTTCCTTCTCCCCCTTTGTGATTTTCAAAAAGAGGTTGAGGGAATGGAAAAGAAATATGGTGTATGAAACATTAAAGACATACAACCAAGACAAGCATCAACAATTTCATTATGATTGGAAATATTAGTACAAGGAAAAATACAACAAAAGAACATAGTGGTCTATTTTGTTTCTTTTTCCATAGGCATTAGCATCTTGACAATTTTCTTCAGCTTCTTCATTTCATTGTGGTACTCTTCTAATTACTTCTCCAAGGCTGTGATCCCTTCTTCTTGTGTATTTAGGACTTCTGCCTGAGCCTTCATGGCCTCTTCTTGAACCTTCAGCAATTAATCATTCATTACAAGCTTCTCTTTGATCTCATTTCTGAGATATCTTTCCCCATTACAGCTCGGAGAAATAGAGTTAAGCTTCCCATTCAGATATCTCACCTGTTGAATCCTCGTATTTTACTCTAGGGTTAGCTTATCCTGAAAACTGTCTGAATGATTTTTGATTTTGACATCCTCAGACCCCAAGGCTTCCATAACGTCTTCTTGAAACTGAACAAGCACTGCCAAATTTCCATTGATTTTCGTTGACCAGAGAGTCATTTTTCTGCAAGAATTTCTGTGGACCTCATAATCGATAAGGAAATTTTTATGATCTACCTCAATTTTCACACATTTATCCATCACCATCGATATGAATTCTGACTTCTGATTCATGCTCTTCTGAAGCATCTGGCATCTAGAGTCTATAGTAGGAAAGATCAGAATTTTATTTACCAACTTTTTCAGGGACTCAACAACAAAACAGTGTCCCAATGCAAATGACTCTCAATTAGAAAACTTTCTAGGAGATTTTTCTTCTTCTATTTCTACCATCTTCTTTTTATAAGATCCTCCAACTTCCTTCCTCCTTATAATATCTTTCGTAAGAGTTTCAATAACCACTTTCCTACCCTTGCTGATCTTCAGAATGACCTCTTCATCAGGGGATTCAAGCTAAGTTCTAGAATGTTGGAAAACCTTATCTTTATCCACATTCTCTTTTCTTGCTCCAGCTTCAAAATCCTCAGGGAAGATAATGTTGTGATTATGACTTTCTTCTTTAGATAGCTTGTTCACTTCCTCTTCACCCATTTCATCTTCTGCAGGTGTAGCCAATTTTTAGGATCTGGATTGAGAAGTCTAGAGTGAAACTTTTTCCGAAGCACTCTCTTTTTCATGATACTCTTCAATATGCTTTACCACATCATCAGAGCCACCTCTGCTCTCACCTTCTCGCACTTCTTCTATAGCTAACTTTTCATCAACAACCTTCTCTTGTGGTTTTTCTGAAGTGAATAATTTCTTCCCCAGAGTCTCTGGTAATTATTCCACCAAAAAGGTTCTCGGTGCAAAAATTCGTTCGGATGCAACCTCAGCAGGTCTCAATAGATATTGAACAATCTCTACTTCAGACATTTTCTTCTTGAGCTTCTTCTCCTTCACTCATTTCTCTAACTCATCAGCAGCTTTTTCTTTTAAGGCCTTAGCCTTAGCAGGGTCCAAGATGAATTGTGGCTCCCCTTCTTTCCTCTTTTCCTTATCTTCCCTCTATTTTTCAACCACTTCATCCTGATAAGCTTTTTGTTTCATCGGTTTAGGAGGTGCGGATTGGACTTCCTTCGATTTTGGGGTTTTATCTTTATCTTGCACTTCCTTCAACATCCTTTTCTTACCGTTATTCTTTGAGGGTTCATCATTTTCAACATTTTCTGGATTGACTTCGTTCTCCTCCTCTGGCAGATCATAGATCTTTATTGACTGTTTTGAGAATCTAACCGTCATTCTCTTTAGAGTGCCATCACAGATCAGCATCACCTTGCAATTTATCGGCTTCAAACTACATGGGATTTTAAAGGATTCTAGGCAACGAACTATCAATTTAGAAATAAATGCCAGATACATAATGATCTGAGCTCTAAGGTTCCCATTCTTGATGTTCGAAATCGTAATGCAGATATGTCTCATGAGATTCACCTTCCTTATATTTACCATGAAATATAAAATAAACATGTCACTCTTCTTGAGGGTATCATTATCCCCCTTCCTTGGAATAATGAATCCATTTACCCAGAGCTGTAGAATCTGATTATTGGTGGAAATATGGGAGATCTTCTTTACAGTCTTGATATCAGAAAGACCTAGACACTCTCTCTCTTTTGTCTTGATGAAACTACCTTGAACCTTGGGCAACCTGTCATAGCAAAACTCAGCCTCTTCTTCGTAAGGTATGCCAACCAAGCTAGCCACCTTGGTATATGATAAAGCATATATCTTCCCATAGCTTTGGAAGGAGAACTTCCCTCTTCCATCTTTCTTGAAAAAACTGGCTGACTCATAAAACTCTATGAGAAACTCCGGATAAACTACATCTTGAGCTAGAGTTTTATAAATTGCAAAATCTTCCCATCAATTTAGCTTGATGTTCTTGGAAATTAGAGAATCATACTTATTTAAAAAGTTTGGTTGTACCAACCCCTCCCTATTTATCTGCCACTCCAAGATCGGATTTACTGAAGACATATCTTGAGAAGGGGCTTCTGCAGTCATTCGGACTGAGCACTTCTCTAAATTCGAAATGGGCTTAAGAACTGAGGCAGGGCTTCGAGACACAAGAGCATGGAAAACTGATCTGGGACACCATTGGGGTCTACTCTATATATGCAATGGTGGTTACCTTTTCACTTCCACTACCAATCTAATGGTTGAAAAACTCTCTGATCTGATCTAAAGGTTGAAAACATACCAGTATGGAAATCTTGAATCTGATCTTTTCAGGTTTTAAGAAAAACATTTAGATTTAAGAAGAAAAGAATCTGAAATATTAAAATAAATACCTGCAAGTAAAAATGACTACAAAAACATAAGTAAGTCATACCTTTCAGATTGGCTAGGAAGCTTATTCTTAATAGGTGATATTCTTCTTGAAGAAAATTTGACTACGAAAAACTCACTACGAAAAACATACTACAAAAAATATCAGATCAAAAAAGATTTTATTGAAAAAACTTTGACTACAAAAACTCGATTACGAAATTTATGAGTAAGAAAATTCCAATTAAGAAATTTCCCAATATGAAATTTTCTATTAGGAATTTTTCCATTACAAAAATTTCCAGTAGGAAAATTTACAGATCGAAATTTCCAGTAAGAAAATTTCCATTAAAAATATTTCCATTACGAAAATTTCTAGTACAAAAATTTCCAGTACAAAAATATTCATTATGAATATTTCCATTAAGAAAATTTCCCTTACGAAAAATTCAGAAAAACAACAATAATTCCAGAAAAATATTAAAAAAATCATTACAGAAAATATGAAAAGCTTTTATAAAAGATGTAATCCCCCTATGAAAATGAGTTTATTACTATAAGAAGAATGGTTCAACAGGAAGTTAATGGAGAAATATTACCTCACGGTTATCATTCCTAACATCTGTTTAATGTATTAAAATCCATTAGAGGGTAAAGATTTTGTGAAAATATCAACATGTTGATCTTTCATTATGATAAATTTAAGAATGATATCTCATTTTTGTGTGTGATCCCAATGAAATTGATGCCTAATATTTATTTTCTTTACATGAGTGTGATGTGTAGGAATTTTCTAAGGGAAATGGAACTTGTGTAATCCCACAAAATTTGAGTCTTTGTAAAACTCAAGCCATTGTCTATGAGTGTGTGTTGCATCCACAACACTTGAGCACAACAACTTCCAGCTGCTATATATTCATCTTCAGCAGTGTATAGATGATGGGGATGTTCTTCATAACCGTATCAAATAAAACATTTTAAATCATAAGTTTTCCACGAAGAACGATGTTACCTATACCAATAATTTCTCCCTAATCATTATCTCTGAATGTTACTTTTCCTCCTTTTGTCTTGATAACCTTTTAAAAATAGTTTTAGTTACCAATCATATGCTGGTAACATCCACTATCCATGTACCAAGTATTTCTGTTGGTACTTTCCTTATTTTCCTAAAAATAATAAAAAGTTATGTTTTTGGAATCCAGACATGCTTGGATCCGGAAATCTTAGAAAGTAAAATTTTGGGTACCCACATCTTCTTAGAAAAATAAGCCTTATGAAATCCTAAGGATTGGGTTTTGTTTAAAGAACAGTTCATTGCCTAGTGACCACCACATTGACACTTAGTGCAGAATTGGGCTCTTTGAGGAACAAAGTAGTTGTTACTAAAAATTAGTTTAGAACTAGTAAAACCAAAACCAGAAGTATTCCTTCGAGGTCGGATTTGTGAATACATTTTGTCAAAAATTTCTTTACCTAGGGTAAAGTTTGAAAAACACTTCTTCAAGGAAAATATATTATATTTGAGTTTTATAAATAAGTTCATGTCTTCAACAATATTTGAACTGGAGCTAGGCTCGAAAACATTTTTCATAGAAATTACATTTTCTAGATCATTAGAAAGTTTATTCTTCTCAAAACATACTTCCTCGAGATTTTTTTAAGTACGTTCAAAAGCATCTTTTTTTATATCAAGATATTTATAACGATCTGATATTTCCTTAAAAAGAATAGTATTCCTAGAATTTTCTTTATCATGATTTTTCTTGAGTTTTGAATTCTCATATTCAAGGAGTTTGGATAACCTAGAAACTTTTCCATAAGTAGGTAAAGTATTATATTTATCAGAAGAAGATTCTTCATTTGAAGAGTTATAAAATTATTATCATTAGCATTTAAAGAAACATTGGTCATTTATTCAACATTGTGTACCTTAGTCATCAAGCAATGATTATCAATAGGTAGCCTGGATAAAAGACAAATATGATTCTGTCCAGAAGATTTATAATCTGAAGATTCATCTAAAGAGTCTCCACCACTGGCACTCCATGTGTCATTGGATTTCAACACTTTCTTAGCTTTGGACTTGTAATACTTCTTTCTATTTTTCTCATAATGCGTTTACTTTACTTCATTTCTCTTGAGCATAGGGCAATCAGGTCTTACGTGTTCAGCTCTCTTTCATTAATAGCATGTAACTTCAAAATCTTTCTTGTCTTTCCTTTCCTTATTATTTTATTTGGATTGAAAGTTCCTCTGTACAGCTATCTTGTTCATCCATCAAGAAATATTTGCTAATTCATTTTTTGAGGATTCACTTCCATATGATTCGGAATGGATAACAACATTTTTAGTTCTAGATCTAGTAACTCTCTCAGGAATCTTGGCTTTCATATGATTGGAAGTAGTAGTAAAAGCTACACTACCATTTCCATTCTTCTTCTTCAAAATATCAGCACCTCTCTTCATTCTAGTCTCATGCGGAAGAGGATTTCCAAAATGTTCATCAAGGGTAATCTGAGTGACCATTATATTCTCATCAATTGCAGTCCTTTTAGATTCCCACTCATTTGGCATTATGTCGATGATCTTGTCAACAAGGGTTTCGTCATCTAATCCTTTTTCACCCATTGACTGTAAACTATTAAAAATAGTTACAATTCTCTCTTGCACCTTGCATAAGGGTTCACCATTTGGAAAACTAAAACCTTGATATTCAGCTAAAATCATGGCTCTTCTTGTCTCAATTAATTTGGATATACCAAAATGTGTAACTTCTAGTTTCTTCCATATAGAATTTTCTGCTCCACAAGATGAAATTTGGTTATATATATTTCTAGTCATTGAACAAAGTAAAGTGTTGTGTACCTTATAATTCAATTGATATTCATTATTTTCTTGATTTGTAAAGGAACTTACTTATTTATCAGAAATGTTGTATCCACCGAGAATCATAACAAAATTTTCAACCCTAGTGTTGGTAATGAAATTCTTAATATGATCTCCCCAATATTCCTAATCATTACCATCAAAGATTGGTGGTCTGGTTGGATTAAGATTGTCTATGGACCCAACATTAATTCCTGCCATCTTTAATAAAATTCTTTCCACAAAAATATATTAGTAGAAAAATCTTGTAATCAATGAAAATATTCTAAGCAATAAAATATAGAGTAAAAGTATCTCTATGAAAAAGTGAATCTGAACTATGAGTCTGAAAAAAATAGATTTCGAAAATAAATTAATTCGGGACTGTGAATCCAAAAATTAAATTATGAAAATTCTCTTCTGAATGTAATCATGAGATTAATTCAGACTGAACCAAATCCTCTAATAAAAATTGTTATGATGGTATGTGACTGAGTATGATATACTCTATAATACAAAACTTAGGATCGAAATAAGAATGATATTCTCATATACAAGAGGGGGTGAATTTTACCATTTAAAAATTCCCTATGGAAAATTTTTAGGATGGTTATGTTTAAAAAGGTTAAAGAAGATAATTTAAAAGTCCTCTATAAGTTTTAAAGACTTGCTAGATTCTGGAAAAGTCATTTCGAAAAATGAAACATAACCACTGTTTATAAAGATAATGATTCTACCCTAAAGTGTATAGAATCTTACTGTATAAGAGTACAAGGATGAGGAAGTATAAGATAGTATAATTTCCTCAAAAATAAAAAATGCAGCGGAAAAAAATGTAACAAAAAACAAGTAACAAGTAATAAATCTTTTAACCCAAAGAGAAGGGTATCCAACAACCTTACATAAAGGTCCCTTGAATTATATGTTCAAGAAAGTCTGTCTTACCCACACCAGGGTAAGCCCTTGATTAGAATATTGGAGTCTGTCTTGCTATCCCCACAAGCCCTCAACTATCAGGTAGTCGTCACCTATATCTTCCTCAACAAGGAATCCCTCAACTTCAAGGTGTTTTAACCTCTTTCTTCATATCCCTTGAAGCCCTCGATTGTACAAAGCAACAATTGGAGTCGCATGAAGAAAATCTGCACATGGAAATGTTTGAATAGGACGTTCAAACTCTCTATAGGAAGCATGGGAGTTGATAAGATCCTCTCTCTCTAATATCACTTAAGGAATTTTTGATCTCCAAAAATTCCAAAAAGTCTTGAGCATGTTCAAATGAACTCCTATTTATAGGTGAAGCTCCAATGGTTAGCTCCCTCCTCCAACGTTCAAATTTTTCCTTGAATTTTTGAGGGACTTATACACGTGTCACTCAATCAATTGTTAGTTAATAACTAAATGGATGAAATCATTTTGTAAAACAAGTGTAACTATAACCAAAACATATATTCAGAATGTACGAAAATATGAATGTTTAGAATGATAGTAAATAAAATTATATAGTCTAATGAAAAATGTATTAGGACTCTATAATACAAGCATATTCAGATTCATTTTTTCTAAGGAATTCATTAAACAGAATTCTTCACTAGAATTCGTAATTAGAATTCTGCACTAGAATTCATAAAGATAATTCTGCTCTAGAACTCGTAATGAGAATTTTTTACAAGAATTCATCATGAGAATTATGCACTAGAATTCATAATGAGAATTCTGCAATAGAATTTGTAATGGGAATTCTACACTAGAATTCATAATGAGACTTTTTCACTAGAATTCGTTATGAGAATTCTACCCCAGAATTCGAAATGAGAATTCTGCACTAGAATTCGTAATGAGAATTCTGCACTTGAATTCGTAATGTGAATTCTGCACTAGAATTCATAATGAGAATTCTTCTCTAGAATTCGTAATGAGAATTCTGCACTAGAATTCCTAATGAAAATTCTTCTCTAGAATTCTTAATGATAATTATGCACTAGAATTCGTAATGAGAATTCTGCACTATAATTTGTAATGAGAATTCTGCACTACAATTCATAATGATAATCCTACACTAGAATTCGTAATGAGAATTCTTCTCTACAGTTCGTAATGAGAATTATGCACTAGAATTTGTAATGAGAATTATGCAGTAGAATTCGTAATGACAATTTTGCACTAGAATTCGTAATGAGAATTATGCACTAGAATTCGTAATAAGAATTCTACACTATAATTCGTAATGAGAATTCTATACTAGAATTCGTAATGAGAATCTTTCACAAGAATTCGTAGTGAAAATTCTGTACTAGAATTCATAATGAGAATTCTGCACGAGAATTCATAATGAGAAATCTGCTCTAAAATTCTTAATGAGAATTCTTTACTAAAATTTGTAATGAGAATTCTGCTCTAGAATTCATAATGATAATTCTGCATGAGAATTCGTAATGAGAATTTGTGATCAGAAAATAGAATGCATCATATCTAAATATTATGTGATTCCGAGGTTTTAGACGTGAAAAAAACATTTACTTAGGAAAAATAATGAACAATAAAAAAACATGGTAGGAGAAATTTTCTATTGGGAAGGAAATATTCTTTATGGAAGTAAAACAAGTGTAAAATGAGTTTTTCCTTAAAATAAGGTGATTATGATTTTCAAAACAAGAGGAATGGTAAAGTCATAAGGAAAGCCATAAAGACTTAACAATCTCCCCCTTGAATGAAGGAATGAAAAACTCATAAGGAAAAACTTATTGACTCAATAGGTATGAGTTTGGTCATATCCAGAAATATGTGGTATATAACAGGATTAAACAATTTTTGTATAAATCAATGCAATGTCAATTTGTAAAAAATTTATAAATATACAAAAATTATATACAAATCGAAATTTAAAAATTAAAAAATATCAATAAAAAATATAATTAAACTAAATGTAACACATTTTAATTCATATTTTTTATTGTTTATTTATATGAAGACAATATTAAAGAGAGTTAAATTGAAATAAATAGATTATAACTAAAAATATCAATGATAGACGAAATGAGAAAGTAAAAATTCATTATCCTAAAACACAATTTTTAAAACAAAAAGATTTAATTTATATTATATTCTTATACAATATATTTTGTCTCTATTTAAAATGTTAAATTTCTAATAACTAGTATTCCAAGAATTCAGTTAATAGATATGATACATATGGTTAAAGATGGAAAATTAGAAAAACCAAATTCTTTCATTATGACTATTCCATATAACACAAACCATGTTAATTAATATTATTTGATAATTGTTTCGTAGATGCAGGGATTAAACATACATCATCTTCTTCATCTGGATTGTCATCACCAACATACTATTTTTTCCTTATAAAAAATATACTAAATCATATTAGAATGATCAAGAATAAATATTTTTTTTCATGTGTTACCATGGTGAAAATTTTATTTCTATAATCCAATTTTTATATAATAACTAGTATCATTTCCAATTAATCATGACAAACACTATTATTACCAATAATACATATGCACATAAACCCTAGAATGTACAATTTATTGTAATCATACTTTAAAAATACATCCATGACTCCATAATATTCAGTTGATGTGGAGATTGGGTTTTTGTCTTTATCACTTGAAAAATACATTTCTTCTGCAAACAATGACACAAAACTATTCTAAACTACACTTCTATTGTCCTGATCATTTTTATAGAATGTATAACCATTAATTTCATACCCAGACCATGTTATAAAATTTAAACATGGACCTACCACTAACTATAACAATTTTTATGATGCATCTAATTTCATGGTCTCTTTAAACCAAGGAAAAATGTTTTGTTATGCTCATTCAAATCCCACATATCATTCTTCTTCAGATAACATCATTTAAAATCATTCATATGAAATGATATATAAGGTTCAGCATTATCTATGTTATTCAATATGTATAAATATATCTTAATTAAATTTTAACCATTAAATGATTTGAAATTCATGTCACGGATTCCCTTTACCCCAAAATTAACATGTTAATGGAGAGATATAGGCGAACGTATGTGCTCCACGTCAAACAAACTACTTTTAAAAAATTGTGCAACTTCCTCAAAAATACACTTCTCCTCAATAGATGCATGATGTCGATATAGACTCATAACATACCACATCAATAACATCATATAAAATTCAAAAGGATACATGCAACATAGATATAAAAGTATGAAAATCATAATTTCTCATAATAAATGAACCATTCAATGCACCATGATATCAAAAACAGATGGAGGAAAATAATATTCCAATTAACAAAGTATAGAAACCAATTATTTTTATAAAATTATCAAATAATTCAAATCAATCACTTTATTACAAATTGAATTAAAAAAAATAACACACCTAAATGATATTCATTCTAACATGGGTGGGAATTATTCCACACAATGTAATGTGTGGGAGTTATTAAAACATGATATGAAAATCATGCGATTTAATACCTATAAACATCAAACCCTTTAAAGAAAAACAATTCTGTAAATTTAAATAAAAATTAATTTGCACTTTGATATAAGGAGGACATCGAAAAAATATATTTTTCTCCATCATGGATCAGGTAAGACAAACTAGGGGTATGGTTATTCCTATTCCGTGAGGAGTGGGAGCCAACTCCAAACTTGTTACCACAGAGACTAAATACATTAATGCATTCAACCCATCATTTGTATTTCCATTAATATCTAGTAATTTTCCAATAGAAAACTCATAAAAATTCTTCTCCATGTTCATAACATCAATGTTATGTTTTACCGCATGATATCTCAAATATGGTGGCTCAAAAAAATGAGAACATTTCATCCAAATATTTCTATCTTTACTAGATTTATACATCTTTCTAAATGTATCATCAATTATTTTATCCCTCTCAAAATAATCATCATTGGTTAACAGTTTTGGATAAATATAAATGCCCTTTATTCCATTGAAATACATTCTCAAAATTCAATAATTGTGATCCAATGTAAAATAACATTCAATGTCCCATCTATATATTTTTTCACCCATGATGCATTTGATAATATGTAGTATGATATTCAAAAATTGGACAAGCAGTATTCCCCTTGACACTGTATCTAGAAAACGTTATATATGGAGGTAATTCATTCTTACTGAACATAATCATTACATGTAGTTTAAAATATCCCATTTTAAATGAATCCTACAGCCTTAAACCTTCCTCTTATAACTGTTTAAAATCACAAATTAATACTGAAAAGAGATCATCAATATCATTTCTAGGTTGTATTGGATGACTAAATATTAAAATAAATAATAGTTATCTTCTCTTCTTACCAAATTAGGGATATAACTTTTAAATTTCCAATAAAATATACCATGAACTATATATTCTATTAAAGATTCGATATGGATTTATTCCCTCTGTGCATAGTGCCATGAACTGAATCTGGTCACCATTAAAACTAGAACATGATCCAGTTAGGGTCAAGGACTTGTGATAATTACATATCCCCACTGGCTAGAAAATGTGCTCGGGTATGAGAAACAATAGTTTGGGAATGACTTACATAAATTTTGATACATAAAACAACCAAAAAAATCAATAAACCATATATGAAAATTCATGAAAACAACACATATTTAGAAACATCAAATTCAATATGAGGGGACTAACAAGTCCCATGATTTCCTAATATACATAAAAGAATCATTAAAACAACCCAAAGAACACCACATGATAGTGGTTCATCACCCACAAGCCGTCTCTACAACACCAAAACTAGAAGAAAAATAAAAGCATGAACCAACATCACCTGAGGATTTTCCATTACCTATTTCAAACATGATCATTTCTATTTAAATACAATGTTTTATATAGATTGTGAGACTAATCCCAATTTTATACCAAAAACAATACTATATATTTTAAGCAATACAATATAAAAATATTGTTTGTTTTAAAAGACAATAAATGGTGGAAATAATTTCTAAAGAATGAAACATTTAAAATTAAAAAGTTTTTTATTGATGATTTAGAAGGATAAACACATTTCAATAAAACATGTATACATATGAATTTTATAGCCAAATACACCAAAATGCAATGATAAATATGAAAGAGTCAATCATCACTAATCTTGGGAACTTCCCTAGGTACTAGATAGTTTCAGGCCCCATGTACCTTGTATATCATTGTAATAAAACCACAAAAATATCCATTATCATGCACGATCCAATAGTAGGGAATATACTGATAACCCAATGGTCCCAAATTATAATCATTATAGTTATTTTAGTGTTTTCAATATCCATCTTTCTAAGGTTAATAGGGAAAAACGACTCCGGACCACTAGCATACTACTACATGTCTTCTCACCTAGATACATTTGTTTCCCCCTTTGGCCTAAAACAATGTTGACATGTTACCAAAAAAAAATTTGTATATAAAAAAACATTTTTGGTCACAATCATTCAAATAGTATCTACACTTTCTTTTAATCATTTATATAACTCAATAAATCATTTAAAATTTCCAATTTTATTTAAGTAATATAACCTAACATTCCCCTTAAAATCTATAAAAAATTTATCCTTGAAAAAAATGATCACCAATATTTCCCCAAACAATATTTTTTTCCAAAACACATTGTAATAAGACAATACCATGAATTATAAAACATTTCCATCTAGTACAACATATAATGCACATTTTAAAATCCCCTTATCACATAAATATGACACATAAATATCAATTACATAGATTATTAAATCAAAAATAAATTTCATATAAAGAATAATGATGGAGGAGTAGGATTAATATATATTTTAAGCTAGTTTAATTCATCGTGTAGTGCATACAAATGGAATCACATACCACAAGTGTAAAAAACCCCAAAATCCTTGTGCGAAAGTTCAACTGAACCATTTTCATGACCCAAGGATTTAAATGAAACATAAAACCACACTATTATGTCAAGAAACCCAATATTAAACTGTAGGACCAAATATAAACACTCTATACATTATGAACTTAATAAAATATGGAGGAAACCCTAAATAAGTGACAGGAAGAAGGATTGAAACCCACTTACTCATGAGATATTGAATAAATATCCCCAAATACACCAATAGGTGAATCACCCTGAGAAAAATGATGTGGAGATTCTAATAAGGATGATGAGGTCATGTGGGAACTAAAATGAGGTAAAAATCATAAAAAATGATGTAGTTATGAAAGAATCAAATTTTAATATCAAATCTAGACGAATTGAGAAATCCTGATAAATATTTCCCTAATACATGTAGATGATTAGATCCAAAGAAGTAGAAATGAACATGGGGGTTCTCCAAGGGACACTAGTCTCGATTGGGAGGCAGAATCACATAAAAAAAATTAAAAATGAACGAGATATAGTAGAAATGATATTTTTTAAAACAACGAATGGGATCACAGGAGAGACCAATATCTAAATAAATAACCTAAATCATCACTGATTATGGATTCTTAAGAAGTTTAAATGGATATGTTAGTTTTTATATTTCAATAGAGGCCATGTGGGAAGTATAATGGTGGAAATATGTTGAAAAAATTTGAGTTATAAAATGAAAAAAATATTTTTAAAACTGGAAATGGGATCATATTTTGGCCCAAGTCTTGAAAACCCACCATTTCCTCCAAAAATACATGGGAAAATCCCACAATAAAGAAAAAATGATAATTACATTCAAAATGAATTTAAAAAAATCATGAATATGAAAAATTTTCCCTCATGAATGGATTTCCGCCCCAAAATGTTAACATAAAGATTGATCAGAAAACCAGAATGGGTACTCTTTCTCAACACACAACTTCCACTCCCAAGACTCATGGAAATAATTCCCATGGTGCAAATGGACCCAAAATAGTTTAATATGAATTCCATGAATCAGCTTCTCTTGGGAATCACCGTTTTTCACTAGCCACTAAAAAACATAAAAATGAGGCTCTATATCCAACTCCTCTCAATTCAACACATGGGATGGATTCGGGTTTTACATTTTCAACTGGGAGACATAGAAGTCATGATCAATGGATTCCAATTGAGAAGAAAAATACAACATGTATCCCACCTTTTCAAAATGCTCATTTATTTCAAAAGGCTTCACATACGAAGATATCTACTTCCCTTGCCTTCAAAAATAATGATGGCCCAGACGTGGGGCAACTTTCAAGAATACCTAGTCACCCATAGAAAACTCTAGATCTCTACGCCTATTGTCTGCATAAGATTTATTGTGACTCTAAGCTATAAATAACCATTTATTGATTAACATTACCTTCTCATACTTCAATTAAACAAGTATCCTCCTGAATAGTAATGTCTCACCAATTAAATCCCATCATGGGGGGGTCCGATAAGGATGACCCTAGAGCGACTCAAAGGATCCTTTCAAATAGAGGATTGGTAACTATTTTTATAGGAAATTTCAGCCATTCCCAAATGGCTACCCCATGAACCTCCAACGTCCATGACACATTAATGGTGCATGACCTCTAGTATAGGATTCTCCTGCTATGTCTGACCATTTTTTTGAGTATGGTATTAAATATCATATTACTCTATGAAGCCAATGGCTTTAGAAGGCCTTCCAAAAATAGAGAAGTGAAACATGGGTCTCTTTTAGAGAAAAAATTTTTTATAACACCTTGAATCCATAACACCACCTAAAGATACAAGTGACCCCACTCTTCCAATTTATATTTACCATTGATTGGAATGAAGTGAGGTGAGTTTTTCATACAATCATTCACTACCCATATGGCATTCTTACCTCGACATGAACAAGGAATGAAAATAATAATTTCATTGAGAACTCATCCCACATCCACGTAAAAATGGGTAATGGATGTGGAAATCTGGTAGTCCTTTGGTGCTCTGCTTTCACATGATGACATATGTAGAATATCGACATGAATTCAAATATGTCTCATCTCATACATGAACATTAGAACTACGGATGAAAATAATAACACATCTTGGTGGCACAATTATAGACACCCCATTTGGAATAGTGGATATTGTGCATCACCGTCTTCTATAAATAAAAAAACTACTAATTTTCCCTTAAAGAACATGATTCCCTGATGAGGCGATGACCAATCAGAAGATTCCTCCCCACCATGATGAAACTCCCTCAACAATTGAAAAATCACATCACTCTGCTATTCTCGTTGAATCTACTCTAAGAGATACGGAGTCAACTGAATGATCACCAAGAATTCACCTCTACTGTACTCCTTGGACTGCACATGCATATGAGAAAAGGTACTAATTAGAGTCGAAACATCATTGGACTTCTTTAATTCTCTCATTGGTACTTTTCTCCACAAGGCATCTGCCACCACATTTCCCTTTCTTGGAGTATAGAAAATGTCAATGTTGAGTCCCTTCACATTCTTGATCTAGCGGTTCTATCATAAATTGAGATATTTCTGGGAGAAGATGTAGGCCATGGTTTTGTGATCCGAGTATACAAAAAACAACTTTCTAATGAGGTAGTGTTGCTATGTCTTCAGAGCATGCATTAGAGTTTATATCTCCAATTTAATGATCGGGTAATTCTTTTCGTATGGTTGGAGTTGGGGAGAGCCATATGACACCACGTGATCATCCCACTTAGGATTGCACACAGGAAAATACATGATATATCACAATACACCACATATCCCTTTCCATATTTTACAAAGATCAACATAGGGGCAGTAGTCAGCTGCCACTTCATATCCTCAAAGGATTCAAGACATTCGTGGCCCAAAATACACTTCACCCTTCCTAGTGAGCACAATCATGGGTGAAGCATGCCGAGAGAAATCCCAAAGAACCTGCATGGACTATCCTGCTATGCCAAGGAATCTATTGATCTTAGACACATTCTTTGGTTGCCACCAATCCATCTTTACAATGATATTCTATGGATCAATGGAAACTCCCAACACTGTGATCACATGCCCCAGAAACATCACTTCCCTAATCAAAATGGTGTTATTGGATAGCTTTGGATAAAGGTGATGATCAGACAATATACCCAACACAATCTGCTAATGACACTCATACTCATCCCTAGATCTAGATTATATGGGGATGTCTTCTAGTAATACCATGAAAAATGAGTCGAGATACTAGTGAAACACCATATTCATGAGTTCCATAAATAATTTTAGAGAATTGGTCAATATGAAGGTCATGACCAAGTACTCAAAGTGGTTGTACCTGATTTAGAAGGTTTTCATCATGAAATCTGCCTCATTCACCATGAGTTGTTAGTAACATGAATGACTTTTATTTTAGAAAACAACTTTTACCCCTTCAACTGATGAAAAAGATCATTTATTATGGGAAAATGATATTTTTTCTTGATGGTTTCAATGTTCATTTTCATTTAATCAATACACAACTAGAGGTATCAATCCACCTTATTCACAAATAGAATAAGAGAGACCCAAGGTGAGTCGCTCAGGGGAACGAATCCAATGGAGTCTAAATCACCTAGCTGTATATTTAATCTCTCATCTCGGTGGGGGGCCATATGATATGTGCTATGATTTATCTGGTATGTTCCTGATGACAAGTTGATCAAGAACTCCATGTTCTCCTTTAGAGGAAATACTGAAAAATCATCTCATATACCTATGGAAACACATTCACAACATTATGTAGTCCACCATTTGGAGCACAACTTCTGTCCTCTAGTGTGAGTGGTGATAACTAGAAGACATGATTCCCCAAATCTGGGAGTGGAGGTTTACACCACCCAACCAAGCATCCCAATCCCTAAAGAAAATCGTAACGACTTCCACCAGGTGTTTGAAACTGACACATCACCTATAGCAATTGATGTGCACTTAAATGATTATAACAAAATAAATCATATATTTCATGTCACAAATATCCATATATATTACCTAGGGGACCCACTCCATCTCAACCCCTAATACATAAGGTGAACACCATGGGCACCTGAGACCCTGGTCCATAGTCATTCCCATCTGCATAACGAACTCCCACACAAAAGACAAATTCTTTGTTGGAAGATTTAGTGTGTTAATAATACGAGTACATATAAATCAAACAGAAGCGTCTATATCAAAAAGTGAAGAAGTTATGGAAGATGTAATCAGGACTTTACAAAAAACTATCGAAGGCCCCATATCTAATCTCATTGATGCCTGCTCCACTGCATGAAGATTCTTACAATCTATTAGAGAATAACCACTAGCCTGAGGATCTTCCCTGAATTAGATCATCCTAGAAGATGATCTGACCCTACCTCCAGAGCCATCAATCTAAGATCCCCTAGTCCATGATGGCTATAACTGATATGACACTCTCATAGATACCAGTAAATGTGCTCCACTCATGAGTGGACGTTCCAACCATCAAAAATTATGTATGGGTCTCAAACCTCCACACTCGTAACATGGAATCAAAGTAAATGTGAATGCTGGTCAGATATGCCCTGGCCTCCCACAATGGTGGAACACAATAAACATCTAATCAAAATCCTCAAATGAATGCTTTTTGGAAGTGTGGCATGAACTTCCACCTCCTTTTTCCCCTACTCCCCCACTATATTTTCTTCTCAAATGATGTACCACTGCCCATCACTGATACCGTCCAAGAGAATCCAAACCGCCCTTTTTGGTCAATCTCCACCATACATGCCTATTAATCCACCTTAGTATAGATCTTTATCATAAATAGGAACACCTGAAAATAAATCATCATTCATAGTACTCTTTCAAACATCTACACCATCATCTTCTCATTGGAGGCCATTTTAGGTGCATACCAAAATAGTTTATAAAACGTTTTGCGTACTCCTTTGTAGAAGGATATCCTGGATCAAGTTTTATAAACTCTCAAGATCTAGAATATTACAAGACATCATGGTTGTACTGGTCACTGAAGTTAACCATGAAGACCTTCCAACTCAGCTATTCAAGCTTCAAATCTCGAAACAATGATTCCCACCACCTACGTTTGGGACCCTCTAACAGAAAAGAGCCACGCATCACCCTGACCTCATCATGTGTTTCAAGAATCTAGAATAAGTGTTTGATCATTTCAATCCACTCCTCTGCTACTTGGGGTTCTATACTAACTCCAAAATTAAGAGGCTTGTTCTTTAGGAACTCTTGGGATTTATCCTTTTTTAGACCAGATTCATTTTCTCTATGTGGATTAGGGTAAGATCCAAGATTATGTCCTTGTCGTAGATCCTGAAAATCCTAGACTATAGCCCTCACCAACCGTTGAACATGCAGCAAGTGATTACTCTCTCCAGATTCCCCTTGCTGGTACGTGTGAGCTCTCCGGGGAGGCATGTTGCTACACAACACAATAGTCACAATAACATAAATCTGTAAAATAGTTCTGAAAACTTTCATCAATAACATCAAATATAAATATTCCAAACACATTACCATAATAAAATAATCAAAAACTTCACCCCCACCTTATGTCCACATGAAGTCGGCAGCCCAAACCATTCACTAAGTAGTGTAATGAAACAAAAATTTCCTATGTCCCATGGTATATAGAGGTTTTTCACAAGAGCTATAGGTCAGGAACCCATATCATGTCCAAAACTCTAATCCCATACAGTCCTTTCTCCTTTCTTGCCCGCCTCATCCCCAAATAATAATATAATCCAAAAACATTAACATATTTTGATTCCACTTTATCACGAACTGAATCTGGTCACCATTAAAATTGGCACCTGACCAAGTCCATGGCAATAGAAATTGGGTGTTCCTTTTGCCCATAGGATATAAAATGTGATCAGGTAATATAAACAATGTTTTTGGAAGTATTTACCCAAATTATGATATATAAAACAATAAAAAACTATCAATAATGTGAATCAGAAAATGCATGCCAAACAAGCCATAATTAATAATTAAGAACATAATAAATGGGTTTAAATATGACACAACAGGTCCATATATAGATAAAATAAGTAGCAAAATGTATTATCGAACACCACACGACAAGGGGTTATCACCCACGAGCCGTCTCTATAACACCACACCAGAACGAAAGTAACAACCCTAACATCCATCACCCAAGGCCATTCCCTTACCTGTGTCAAACATGATCATGTATAAATAAACAAAAGGGTTTAACTAGGGTGGGAGACTAATCAGAATAGGATAACACCCAAAAGACACGATATGGTAATCATTACAAGATAAAAAGCATGCAATTTCTAATAAACATGAAATTTTTGTAATAATTTCTATTGAATTAAACTTTTAAAAGTAATCAATTTTTAAAGGATGAACTCATTAAAATAAAACGTGTAATATACTGAATTTTCCATCCAAATACACCACAAGGCAATGATAAATATGAATGATTCAGAGGGAACTAATCATGGGAATATCCCTAGGAACTCGTTAGTTTTAGGCCCCATTATAACGCCCCATACTTTACATACATTTTTATTAATTCAAAATTGAAGCACACTGATTACAACATATAACAAACAAGGAAAGGATGGTATAGGTATAGTGTCTTTGGAAACTGGGAAACATAAACAACTGGTTCATAAAGCGTCTACACTATCTCCCATTTATTTCATCATATCTATAGTCCCTTTTGTCATATCATACTTAATAACCTTCTTCCTGACCTGGGGAAAGAAAACATACAAAAGGGTGAGATAAAATGCTCAGAAAGGGTAAACAAAAGAAATATCAATCACATCATATTCATAAGAAAATAATATTTTGGAAATCTTAACCTGCAAAAGAGAGCATAATTTCATAACATGAGATAAATCATAGTAGTGAAATGAAATCCCAATAATCATAACATAAAACATGAAACATTGTGTCATACACACATAATACTAGAGAATCCTTTCTTATTAGTCAAGAATCATGTCCAATACTATCTTAGTGGACAAAGTCCATTTCTGAACTGAGTTCACTCCTCGTTTCAGTCATGTTTCACTGAACGGTTTGACCTGCCGTTCCAGCCATGTCTATCTCATGAGATAGAAAATCTTTACCCAATGCATTGGAGGGAGATATAGGTCCCACCCATCTCATAATGATACCATTCTTATGTGTTCCACAGAATCATAAATCATACATCATTGCATAACCCATGCAATAATAAAAAAAGGATTCTTAAACATCATGACATCATAAAACAATTCATATAAGATAAAGGAATTCATAAAAATAATTCCATCACGACATAATCAAATCAATGTAATAATAGGGATAGAAATATAACCCTTTATTATCTTAGATGGAAAATAATTTTGATAAAACACTTGAACTCCATTCTTGTGGAAAATATCCTTTCTACTTCAAAAACATTTTCCTTTCTTAACATGTCATACAATTTTAAACTAAAAGAAGTTGCTTAAAAATAAACTTGAAAACATGTAAAGTAATCTTCTTGGAAATAATGTTTTAAAAATCCATTCATTCCGTATAAGTTAAAAAACATTCTTCTCGTACTTTTGTCGGAAAAGTCAAAAATTACCTTGTACAAAAAACGACAAAAGATTCCTTTCATATCATTTACTAAAAACTCACCGAAGGGTAAAATTGGATATAAACTATTTTATAAGGATATAAATATTACATATTGAGGAAACATGGTTGTGGATGATAAATATTCCCCAATAAATTCTGAAGTATAAACAATCTCGGATAAAAATTGAGATTGCGAGATTTTCCCTTACCTTAGGTCCAATTTGCTTCGTAAGTGTTCGAACCTCCTGTATAATGATTTAAATAATGTTATTGACTTATTACAGAATCATACTTATTTTTAGGATGTCATATATGGTCATATTCGTAGCTTCTTATTAGTAATATTTCATTTCTACTTGTTATTCGGGTGTTTATTACTTTTTGTTCTTATGCATGTTTTGTCGAATAAATTCTTATTTTTCTTTTTAGGTTATAGATACCTCATTTAGAGAATGGTATTAGTGTAATATATATCATATTCATTCATTAAATTCATTTATATAATCATTATGCAATGAAGATCATGTAGAACGAGTCGCATCACATCGTGGAGACGGTATTCCGTACGTACGCACGAGCGATGATATCATTCTCATGATTGTGGAATTGTATTGGAGTGTATATATACTATTTCAGAATCAATATCACTTTACAATAATCATATGTAGTCATTATTTACACCATTATAACCATCCAAGTATGGTGGTGGTGGAAAATAGATTAAAGCACGGCGTGGAGACGGTATTCCGTACGTACGCACACGCGGTGATTTCGTTTTCCGTAGGATGGATAGATGGTGAAATTGGGTTGTTTCATACATATAATAACATATAATTATATGAGTGATAATGATTTTATTACTTCATAATGAAACAACCTAAGAAGAAGAAGTGGAAGAAGAAATAAAGATGAAAGAATCGGTAACGGACATTACCTCTTCTTTGAAGCGCTTCTTTGAGACCTCCTTTTAGGGCACTAAACTTGGTCTTTGAAGAAGACCAGGAAATATAGGATGTCTCTAGGGAAGTGTAGAGAAGATATTTTCAGGTGTTGGCTGATCTTGAAGGCTCAAAGTGGTGTGAGGAAAAGAGGGAGGAGGTGCCCTTTTATAAGGGAGGAGAGGGGCACCTTTGGAATAACTAAAATTATTATTTTATTATAAAGTCAAATTCGGTTTTTAGTAACTAAAAATTGATATATTTCTAAGATAAGGTGGCTATGGGTCGAAATCCTCTCATAAAATAGAATTTAGACAAGTTTAGGTATCAATTTTAACCTTATCGTTTAGATTTAACTTTAAGTTAGCTAATTTAACTTTTACCGTGTCTTTTTGTTTTCTTTTACTAGAAGGTTAATAAACTTACTATATCAAGACAAACGAACCCAAAGTTGTTTATTATTAATATATATAACCTTATATAAGTCATTTGGCCGAAACATAGATTTTTAGGAATAAAATAACAATTAATAATATAATATTTATTTTAAAAACTATTTTATGTCAATTTTGACACTCTTTAGTAATTGATTTTTTTGAAAATCATAACAGAATGATTAGTTCCAACCAAGATAATTAAATCAATACTAACATGTCATATTAAAATATAAAATTATTGTAATTATAAAAAGTCTCAAATTACATTTATTTGGGTATTTATAACATCAATTATGTCAATATTTCACTAATAAGATAATTACTGCATCATCGTTGTGTCATAAATAAATTAAATTATTTAATGTCTAAAAATTACAAATAAAATACCATTATGCAGGAAATTTTATTGGATTTCTAATGAATATTTATAGTCGAATTTATCTTATGTATAACCCCATATTAAAAGGGATTTACTTATTAAACATTGATTTCCACTTTTTAAACCTTCTTTAAATAAATTAATAATAAATGTCCTAATCTAATCCAAGTGGGCCTAAATGGTTATATGTTATTCATAAGGTTGTTTTCGGTCGAATTACACTTATCCAATAGAAATATGACATGTGTTAGGGTAATAATAATAACACTTTTACCCTTAATTACCCTATTTACTTTTAACTGTGGTTAAAAAAGTAAAAAGTTACTATTCACAAAAAATTATTTTCATCTCATTGAACCACATTTTAGTCCTTGATATTAACAGTGTCTCTCTGATTTTCGAAATTCTACTCACAGAAGCAGTAAAATTAAGTTTTATGAAAAATTCAGTTTTTTTAACTACCACTTAGTGGTTTCACTATTCATCAAAAAATGAACGTTTTCAGAAAAATACCAAACTTTCACCCTAGGATAATTTCGATATTCCGAATCCAAAAATGAAGTCCTTTTTGAAAAATAAAAATTATAAAATTTCAAAAAGTTGGTTATTACTATTCATAACGGCTAGTTTTAATAATATTTTAATAGCATATCGTCGTTTAGTGAAACTCGGTATTGCGTACGATACAAGATATTGAGTAAGGCCGCAGTTGCGTGTAAAGCAAGCCAAGCTAGTGTTGTGTGTAGTGAATGATTACTTTGATAAAAACAAAATATTTCTCATAAAAGTCTCGGGCGTTACATTCTACCCCACTTAAAATGAATTTCGGCCTCGAAATTCGTCACTTTGTAACAAAAAGATGAGGATACCTCTCCCTCATCATATCCTCAAGCTCCCATGTAGCTTCTTCTAATTGGTGGTTCCTCCATAAACCTTTCACCAATCGAGTGGTCTTGTTTCATAGGACTTTTTCACTATGATCCAGAATCTCTATCGGCTGTTCTTCATAAGAAAGATCTTGCTCCAACGGTACAACTTCTGAGCTGAGTACATGTGAAGGACCATGTATATACTTTCTCAGGAGAGATACATGGAACACATTGTGAACTTGAGAGAGATTCGGTGGAAGCGCCAATCGGTATGATACCTTTCCAACACGATCCAGTATTTTGAAAGGACCGATATATCGAGGGATCAACTTCCCCTTCTTTCCAAATCTCATGACCCTCTTCCAGGGAGATATTCATAAGAACACTTTATCACCCACTTCAAACTCTAGGTCTTTTCTTCGGTTTTCGGCATAACTTTTCTGTCGACTCTGAGATGCTCTTAT
This sequence comes from Viscum album, assembly GCA_963277665.1. Lineage (NCBI taxonomy): Eukaryota > Viridiplantae > Streptophyta > Magnoliopsida > Santalales > Viscaceae > Viscum > Viscum album. The sequence goes on from OY728159.1 coordinate 1,228,387,675, forward strand.
GTGTTGTTGAATAGATCGGACCTTTTCTGCCATCTTATCAGCAAGATCAGGTCCTAATAGCTTTCTTTCCCCAACTTCATCCCAGCAAGTTGGAGTCCTGCATTTCTTTCCATAGAGAGCTTCATCAGGAGCCATCTGAATACTGGAGTGAAAGCTATTATTATAAGAAAATTCCACCTAAGGTAGGTGTTGATCCCAACCACCTTTGAAATCAATAGAGCAAGCTCTCAACATATCTTCTAGAGTTTGAATTGTTCTCTCAGACTGACCATCTTTCTGAGGATGATAAGCAGTGCTGAAACTCAACTCTGTATCCAGAGTATGCTGAAGACTTCACCATAACTTCGAGGTAAATCTCGGATCCCAATCAGATATAATATAAAGTGCTTCTCCATGCAATCTTACCAATTCCTTTACATATATCTTGGCAAGCTGATCCATAGATAAATCCTCACTAATAGCAATGAAGTGTGCAGACTTTGTAAGATGATCAACTATGACCCAGATAGCATTATTGCCTTTGGATGTTTTAGGAAGTCCGGTGACAAAGTCCATAGTGATGTTTTCCAATTTCCATCCGGGTATGGTTAATGGTTGTAACATCCCCTCATACTTCTGTCTCTCAGCTTTAACTTGCTGACAAACCAAGCATCGAGAGACATATTCAGCAACATCTCTTTTCATGCCATCCCACCAGAAGTACTCTTTCAGGTCCCTATACATCTTCATGCTTCCAGGATGAATAGAGAATGAAGAACTACGAGCCTCATCCAGTAGCTCCTTCTTTAATTCGGGGATGGGAGGAACACAAACCCGATTCCGGAACATTATTATCCCATCACAATCAAGGTTGAATTCATGAATATTTCTCACCTTATTTTGTAACTCTACATCTTCTTTCTGTTCCTCTTTAATCTTCACATGTATAGATGGTTGAACATTCATTTGAGAAAGATACGATTTTACCCCTTCCATTATAATTCCAAGATCCATCCTTTGTAAATCCATAAATATTAGATCTTTTGTGATCTTTGTGATGGATAAACTAGCATGGTCCTATCGACTTAATGCATCTGCCACCTTGTTTGCTTTCCCAGGGTGGTAATGAATTGAGCAGTCATAATCCTTAATCAGCTCTAACCATCTTCTTTGGAACATATTCAGCTCCTTTTGTGTGAAAATATACTTTAAACTTTTATGATCAGTATAAATGTCACACCATTCTCCATAAAGATAATGCCTCCAAATTTTTAATGCAAAGATTACCGCAGCTAACTCTAAATCTTGAGTTGGGTAATTTTTCTCATGGATTTTAAGCTGTCGTGAGGCATAAGCTATCACCATATCATTTTTCATGAGAACACATCCCAGTCCCTTCTTGGATGCATCACTGTAGATCACAAACCTTTCTCCAGTACAAGGAAGTGTGAGTATTGGTGCACTAGATAACCTTCTTTTCAACTCCTTGAAATTCTCTTCACGTTCATTCATCCGCACTAACTTAACTCCTTTTCGAGTCAACCTGGTGAGTGGATTAGATAATCGTGAAAAATCATTCACAAAACATCAATAATATCCATCCAAACCAAGAAAACGTCGAATCGCAATTACTATTGTTGGTCTCGACCATCTTTCCGTAACCTCTGTTTTTGCTGGATCCACATATATCCCCTCTTTTGAGATTATGTGACCCAAAAATGCAACTTTTTGAAGCCAAAATTCACACTTGGTAAATTTGGAATAAATTTTCTCCTTTCTCAGGGTCTTCAATATAATTCTCAAGTGGTCTTCATGTTCTTCCTTGCTCTTTGAATAGACAAGAATATCGTCTATAAAGACTACCACAAATTGATCAAGGTAGTCTCTAAAGACTCTATTCATCAGATCCATGAAGATAGCAGGGGCATTAGTAAGACCAAATGGCATCACTATAAATTCATAGTGTCCATACCCTGTACGGAAAGTCCTCTTTGGTATATCCTCCCTTTTGACCCTTAATTGGTGATACCCTGAATAGAGATCAATCTTGGAAAAGTATTGAGCTCCTCGTAGTTGGTCAAATAAGTCATCAATGCGTGGGAGAGGATATTTGTTCTTGATAGTGATCTTGTTAAGTACTCGATAATCAATGCAGAGTCTCATTGATCCATCTTTCTTCTTAACAAATAGAACTGGTGCTCCCCAAGGTGACGCACTAGGGCGTATGAATCCCTTATCAAGATTCTCTTGGAGTTGCTTCTTCAATTCCTGGAACTCAATTGGGGCCATTCTATAAGGTGTCTTTGAAATAGGCAAAGCACCCGGTACGAGTTCTATTGAAAACTCAACTTCACGATTTGGTGGAAGACCCGGCAATTCCTCCGGAAATACATCATCAAACTCCCATACAATGGGCATATTATTAATCATGAGTTTATCACCAACCATTTGAGATAAATAACCCTCATTTAGTGGAATCAAGACCTATAAGATGGAAGATATTTCCACTGGAAGGTTATGTTCATCCTTGCATCGATAGACGATCATAGATTGATCTGGAATATGAAATGTGACTTACCTTCTTTGGAAGTTGATATGAGATCAATATAAAGAAATCCAATCCATGTCAAGAATCACATGAAATTCCACTATAGGAAGGATCACAAGATTTGCAGGAAGCACTTTCCCACAAACTTCAATCGGGGAAGAATTATAAACTTTTTATGCGACTGTTGTGCCATTAGGTGTTGTCACAACTAACTCAACTTCTAATTGATGAGGTAATACGGTGATACCCTTAGAAAAATCTTCAGGAATAAAAGAGTGGGTGGATCCGGAATCAGGTAAAACATTTTCTACTTTAGAGTGGATGGTAAGTGTACCTTTCACCACATCATTATCGTACTCCACATCGCTGATAGAAATTGCATGTGGCATTCCTTTGTCTTTAGCCTTAAGATTTTTTTGATGTCGATCATCATCAAAAACCCTTGGATTAGGGCATTTATTGGCATAATGACCCATCTCCTTGCACTTGAAACATTGAAGTGTAGTAGGTTCATTCTGTGTGTCCCTTCCATTGTTTGCATCCTTAGACATCTTCTTCCCATCATTACGGCATTGAAATGCCCGATGACCTTCCTTTACACTTTTGAAACATTTACTTGTAACTTTAAGACAACTCCCTCCATGTTTCTTTCCACACTTTGAGCATAAGGGAAATCTCATCTTCTTTTCAGTGTGCTCTTTAGATTTTCCTTTGAATTCCATTTTCATCTTCTTATCAAACCCATATGACTGATGGGTTACTCCAATATCCACCTCAAATTTGACAGCACATCGAACGATTTCCTCATAGCTATTGAAGTCCTTTATGGCTAAGGCCCTTCGAAGACTTGGTTTTAAGCCACTAAAGAATCGATCGATCTTACTCTCAGGTTGGATAATAATACCATAAGCATACCTTGAAAGTCTTGTAAAATTTTCTTCATAGGTACCAACAGATTCATCATCATTTTGCTTTAGTTCAAGAAACTCTTCTCCATATTGTTTCAGAGAATATGAGGGAAGTACTTATTGAAAAATAAGTTCTTGAACTCGTCCCATTCCATGGACTCAATTTCAACTCTTTTCCTCGTATTATTGAAAAGATTCCACCATTGATCAGCATCACCTTCCAAACGATACACTGCTAAGATGACTTTATCATGTTCATAACATTGAAAAACTGAAAATATCTTTTCAGTAGTACTAATCCATTGTTCAGAAATTAATGGATCAGTAGACCCGATGAATGAAGGTGGACGCTGCCTCATGAAGGATTCAACAGAATTTTGCTCCTTCCTTTGCTCGTTTGGAAGTCCTGCATGATTCATAGCCTGAGAAAGTTGTGTGAGCATGGCTTCAAGATTTTTCATTCCATCTCCCATAACGTTTGGTTGCTCAGGGGGACAATCATTGCATTGCCCGTCGCATTCCGCATTAACACGGTTCCTTCGGGTTCCATCCATTGACTAAAACCAAGAAGAATAGTGTGAGAAAAACTAATTATAATAGGAAAACCACATAATCAAGAATAAAATTTCACACTTAAGGTCTTATCCTAGGTTATTCAAGGCCATTTCTAAAAAACTAAGATTGTTTTCTATGCTTAGACTTATCCTTAGGGTTCTTACTAAGGCTTTCACATCCTAGTTTCCAAAGGTTGACTATACCTTTCCTCTGATACCAACAATAACGACCCATACTTTACATACATTTTTATTACTTCAAAATTGAAGCACACTTATTAAAACATATAACAAAACCAGGAAAGGACCGTATAGGTATAGTGTCTTTAGAAACTGGGAAACATAAACAACTGGTTCATAAAGCATCTACATTGTCTCTCATTTATTTCATCATATCTATAGTCTCTTTTGGAATATCTTACTTAATAACCTTATTCCTGACCTGGGGAAAGAAAACATACAAAAGGGTGAGCTCAAATGCTCAGTAAGGGTAAAAAAAGAAATATTAATCACATCATATTCATAAGAACATAACATTTTGGAAATCTTAACCTGCAAAAGAGAGCATAATTTCATAACATGGGATAAATCATAGTAGTGAAATGAGATCCCAATAATCATAACTTAAAACATGAAACTTTGTGGCATACACACATAATCATAGAGAATCATTTATTATTAGTCAAGACTCATGGACAAGACTATCTTAGGGGATAAAGTCCATTTCTGAACCGAGTTCACTCCTCGTTTCAGTCATGTTTCACTGAACTGGTTTAACCTGCTGTTCTAGCCATGTCTATCTCATGAGATATAAAATCTTTACCCAATGCATTGGAGGGAGATATAGGTCCCACCCATCTCATAATGATACCATTCTTATGTGTGCCATAGAATCATAAATCATACATCATTGCATAACCTATGTAATAATAAAAAAAGGATTCTTAAACATCATGACATCATAAAACAATTCATATAAGATAAAGGAATTCATAAAAATAATTCCATAACATCATAATCATATCAATGTAATAATAGGTATAGAAACAAAACCCTTTATTATCTTAGATGGAAAATAATTTTGATAAAACACTTGAACTCCATTCTTGAGGAAAATATCCTTTCTACTTCAAAAACATTTTCATTTCTTAACTTGTCATTAAATTTTAAACTAAAAGAAGTTGATTAAAAATAAACTTGAAAACATGTAAACTAGTCTTCTTGGAAATAATGTTTTAAAAATCCAATCATGTCGTATAAGTTAAAAAAAATATTTTTCTTGTTCTTTTTTCAGAAAAGTCAAAAAGTACCTCGTACGAAAAACAAAAAAAGAATCATTTCATATCTTTTACTAAAAACTCACCGAAGGGTAAAATAGGATATAAACTATTGTAGAAGGATATAAATATTACATATTGAGGAAAAATAGATGTGGATGATAAATATTCCCTAGTAAATTCTAAAGTATAAACAATCTCGGATAAAAATTGAGATTGTGAGATTTTCCCTTACCTTAGGTCCAATTTGCTTCGTAATTGTCCGAACCTCCTGTATAATGATTTAAATAATGTTATTGACTTATTACAGAATCATAATTATTTTTAAGATATCATATATGGTCATATTCTTAGCTTCTTATTAGTAATATTTCATTACTACTTGTTATTCGGGTGTTTATTACCTTTTGTTCTTATGCGTGTTTTGTCGAATAAATTCTTATTTTTCTTTTTAGATTATAGATACCTCATTTACAGAATGGTATTAGTGTAATATATATCATATTAGTGCATTCAATTTATTTATATAATCATTATTCAATGAAGATCATGTAGAACGAGTCACACCACATCGTGGAGACGGTATTCTGTACGTACGCACGAGCGATGATATCGTTCCCATGATTATGGAATTGTATTGGAGTGAATATAGACTATTTAAGAATCAATATCACTTTACAATAATCATATGTAGTCATTATTTACACCATTATACCCATCCAAGTAAGGTGGTGGTGGAAAATAGATTACACCACGGCGTGGAGACGGTATTTCATACGTACGCACGCGCGGTGATTTCTTTTTCCGTAGGACGGATAGATGGTGAAATAGGGTTGTTTCATACTTATAATAACATATAAGTATATGAGTGATACTGATGTTATTAATTCATTATGAAACAACCTAAGAAGAAGAAGTGGAAGAAGAAATAAAGATGAAAGAATCGGTAACGGACATTACCTCTTCTTTGAAGCGCTTCTTTGAGACCTCCTTTTAGGGAACTAAACATGGTATTTGAAGAAGACCAGGACCTATAGGATGTCTCTAGGAAAGTGGAGAGAAGAAATTGGCAGGGTTTGGCTGAGCATGAAGGCTCAAAGTGGTGTGAGGAAGAGAGGGAGATATGCCCTTTTATAAGGGAGGAGAGGGGCACCTTTGGAATAACTAAAAATATTATTTTATTATAAAGTCAAAATTCGGTTTTTAATAGCTCCAAATTGATATATTTCGAAGATAATGTGGGTATGGGTCGAAATCCTCTCATCCAATAGAATTTATACATGTTTAGGTATCAATTTTAACCTTATCATTTAGATTTAACTTTAAGTTAGATAATTTAACGTTTATCGTGTCTTCTTGTTTTCTTACACTATAAGGTTAATAAACATACTATATCAAGCCAAACGAACCCCAAGTTGTTTATTATTAATACATATAACATTTTCTTAGTAATTTGGCTGATCCTTAGATTTTTAGGAATAAAATAACAATTAATAATATAATATTTGTTTTAAAAACTATTTTATGTCAATTTTGATAGTCTTTAGTAATTGATTTTTGTGAAACTCATAACAGAATTATTAATTAGAACCAACTTAATTAAATCAATAATAACATGTCATTGTAACCTAGAAAATTAGTGTAATTCATAAAAAGCCTCAAATTAAATTTATTTGGGTATTTATAACATCAATTATGTCAATATTTCGTTAATAAGATAATTACTGCATCATCGTTGTGTCATAAATAAATTAAGTTATTTAATGTGTAAAAATTAAAAATAAAATACCATTACTCATGAAATTGTTTTACATTTCTAATGAATATTTATAGTCTAATTTATCTTATGTATAACCCCATAATAAAAATGCTTTATTAAACATTGATTTTAACTATTTTAACCCTTCTTTAAATAAATTAATAATAAATGTCCTAATCTAATCCAAGTGGGCCTAAATGGTCATATTTTATTTATAAGGTTGTTTTTGGTCGAATTACACTTATAAAATAGAAATAGGACATGTGTTAGGGTAATAATAATAACAATTTTACCATTAATTGCCCTATTTACTTTTAACCGTGGTAAAAAAAAGTAAAAAAGTTACTATTCACAAAAAATTATTTTCATCTCATTGAACCACATTTTAGTCCTTGATATTAACAAAGTCTCATGGATTTTCGAAATTATACTCACAGAAGTGGTAAAATTATGTTTTATGAAAAATTCATTTTTTTAACTACCACTTAGTGGTTTCACTATTCATCAAAAAATGAAAGTTTTCTGAAAAATATCAAAATTTCACCCTAGGCTAATTTCGATATACCGAATCCAAAAATAAAGTCCATTTTGAAAAATAAAAATTATAAATTTTCAAAAATTGGTTATTACTATTCATAACGGCTAGTTATAATAATATTTTAATAGCATATCGTTGTTTAGTGAAACACGGTATTGTGTACAACGCAAGCTATTGAGGAAGGCCGCGGTTGCGTGTAAAGAAATCCAAGCTAGTGTTGTGTGTACTGAAAGATTCCTTTGACAAAAACAAAATATTTCTCATAAAAGTCTCGGGCATTACACCCATGTACCTTGTATCTCATGGTAAAGTATCTACAATAATATCTATTTTTATGCAGGATCATCTAGTAGGGAAAATACCCATAACCTATTGGTCCCCAATCATCATAATTTTACTTTTTTTGTGTTTTCAATGTCCATATTGATAAGTGAAATATGGTCAAAACTACTCCAGATCATTAGAATACTAGTACACATCCTCCCTCTTAGATACTATGGCTTCCCCCTTTGTGATCAAACAATTTCCACAGGTTACCAAATGAAATTTGCATATAAAAACACCATTTATGGTCATACACTCGTAAAATGGTAGCTAAAAATTCTTTTATCTATTTATATATCTCAATAAACCATTTAGAATTTCCATATAACATTTTCATTGAATATAACCAACCATATCACTTAAAATCCAGATAAAATACTTCTTTGAAAACCCCATATACACCAATATAACCCCAAAATAAAATTGGATGCATAAAAAATTTTAATAAGACCCTAACTTGAATAATAAAACTTCACAAAATGGTACAATATGGAATTCCCATTTAGAAACGAATTTTGACACAAAAAGGGCACTTAAAAATCAATTGATTGGAAAATTCCACAAAAAATATTTTTAGAAGTTTGGTAAATGATATATGAGTTGGGTAAAAGTATAAATCAAGAAAGGATAACTCATATAGCAGTGCTTACATGTGGAATCACCGATCACATGTGTCCAAAACACAAAATCATTTTGAGAATGTTCAACCATCTACTACCACACCCCAAGGTAGTTAAATCAAACATAAATCCACAATATTATACCATGAAACCCAATATCAAACCCTATATTCAAAGCCACACATGAAAGACAATAGGAACATCAAGAAAACTAGAAGAAACATTATGATAATGGGAGGAAGAAGGAATGAAACCCACTTCATGAGATATATTGAATAAATAACCCCAAATAAACCAATAAGTGAATCTACAAGCTACCAAAACGGATATGAAGGTTTGAACATGGCTGAGGAGATTAAGTGGAAACTGAAATGGTGGAATAAGAGTTAAAAATTAAGGATTTATGAATGAAACAAATTACATTATCAAGTCAGGAATATTTTAGAATGCCTCCATAATTATTCCCTAATACGTGATGAATATGAGCTCCAAAGAGGGAGAAACGAACAGGGGGTTCCCCTACGGTCAGTGGGATTGATTGAGTTGTGGAATCACCAAAAAAATTAAAAAAAATGAGATATGAAAGAAATGATTTTTTTACAATATTAAATGGGCTCACGGGAAGGTCCAACACCTTAATAAATAAACGGAATCCACCAAGATTATGGATTCCTTATGGGTCTAAATAAATATGGTAGTTTTAATAGTTCAGGGGAGGCCAAGTGGGAAGTGGAATGGATGAAAAAAATTTAATAATAGAGGAGTTATAAAAGAAAAAATATTTATTTTTAAATTTGTAAATGGGCACTTGGTTTGGCCCAAATCTTGAAAACCCACCCTGTCCTTAAAAATCCATAAGAAACACCCACAACAAGGCATGAATGGAAATTAAATGAAAAATAACATTAAAATAAGTAATGTATGTGACACAAATTCCATGTTTTATATTTCCAAGTTCATTTCCAAATATATTAAAATAGTAACCAAATTTCTCCCAATGTGGACAATCCGCGTTAGTATGTATTTTTTAAACACAAATCCACTCATAAGCATGACATCATAACCATTTTTCATCTAGTTAATCGACAAGTAAATTTATGAAATGATGAATTATATGAAAATACCAAAACTCATTGGAAAATGTCTCTAAAACATATGAATCATCTGGTGATTTTCTTTCTGACATATTCCCTAAGGTCCCACATTTATGACACTCTAACAGAAATTCATATTCATTCCAACATAGCATACAGTCATTCGGGAAGGAATATATTTTATCATACCCCAACCCCATCAAGTATAAAATGTTCTTGGACATATAATGTGAATCTGGAATATCATTTTCTTTAAGAGTAACTTCTTTCATCAACTATAGTAGCTCTATAAAACTCATGTGACTATATCCATGTTTATCCTTCAGGTTTATCAATCATAACTCCATCGATAAAATTGTATATTCTATACAACCTGGATACAATGATTTTTCCACATCACTATATAAAATCAAAATATTTGGTTGTCTATAAATTCTATCTAATTCAATCTCACAAGTCATTTCATCATGTTTATCAGATTTATAAACATGCACAATACAATCATCTAAAGATTTGAAATTCTTTCTGGTCTCACCATAACAAATCCAAGGGCTATAGCTTGAATTAAAACCCATGAAAATTTAAATTATCATTGATCTCTATTATTTTTAAATTTTTTAAATATAATCATTTTAGACATGGAATGAAAAACATGCCATTGATTTGAACATTTTATTTAGAAAATTAAAAAAAATGTTCGACAACTTCCTCATATTCATCAATTATTCTAGGTAAATTAATCTAAAATCAATTCATTCTCTATAACAAATAAAAAAATAATTATTACATACAACTAAAATATTTTATTAAATATCGACATTAACAATCACATCGTAATATATAGTACACCATGAATGAAATCATTTGAAGGAAAGTAGAAAATTTTTATATGCAAATTCATTCAAGTGGAATGAATTGTAAAATAACATCCTTAGAAAATGTCTTCGGTAAAATTAAATGAATATAATATTATCAATTTTTTAAAAAATATGTACAACTATATCCATAAAAAGTATCAAAAATATTGTATTGAATGGGAAAAAATAATTCATAGTTGATTATTAATGAAAATAATTAAATTATTATATATTTTAATTAACAATAAAATGTAATCATAAATTGAGTTTTAGTTTAAAAATATTTCAAAGTAAATAAAATCATGAACTAATTAAAACATTATAAAATAAGATTTAGAATATACAGTATCAAAAATGTGAGGCATGTACTGAGAATTCGACTTTCACTTGTTCTAACAATTTGTAGTCAAAAAAAATATCTACAGAATTTTCTTTTATTAAATTGTTATATTCGTATAATGTTACAATATTATAATTTAGTAAATCATTTGGGCAAAAAATTGAATTATAACTTAAAATATAATTTATATTACAACGATCTCCATGCAACAATTATTTCTATTTCTACATTTCACGACACCTTCTATTATGATTATATTTGGTTGTATGCTATCAATACAACATTACATACTAGAAAAAATATGGAAGATGTCTATATGGAACAAGAATATGGGTTATTGAAAACAATTAATGACTATATGGTATGCATTTTTTTAATCCCACGTAGGTATAAAAAAATAATCATAATAAAAAATATTTTTTAGATGAATCCACGTGAGTGTTAGGTTTTATTATGAATTAAAATTCTCCAAGCAAGCATATTCCAGTAGTTGAGTTAATAATATATATGGGATACTGGGAACTCTTATTCATCCCAATCCATTGTCAAATACTAGAAATTTCAGCTTCTTATTTGACCATTCATAAGGTGTTACCCCTTAAAAGAAATTATTTAAAAATAGTGACTTATGTATTTCAAATACACTATCACATTTCAAAATTCATTGATCTTATAGAAGTTCATCAGAATAAATATAAAAATATAATCATTTATGTATCTGATAATTCATTAAACATGATTCTAGGTTTTCGAATAAATAGAGGATATACTAAATAATACCTCATTTATGTAATAAATCACTCCTTATCATTTATCATTATATTAAGATGCTAGATCATTCAAGGTAAATTTATCAAATGTGGGGAAATATAAGGGAAATCAAACATGAATCTCTTATAATAATAGTTATACCCTATGAACTATTACCCACTTCAATGATCTTTTGTCAAACCAATTAATTAATCCCCTCTATCATAGAAGGTTTTACTAGAACCACATTCTAATATTATAAATCACCAACAAAATGAAACTAATTATATCTTATATAACATACACTGAATTAATGACTATTAATCTAAATAGAAACACCTAAATAACATAGAGAAATGTTTTTAATATTCAAAATTAAAATCACAAAATAACTAATTATCATAATACATAATATTTTCAGACATGAAGGAAAGTAAATTGTATATGATAAGATCAATAACAAAATGAAAAATGATAAGGGAATATTGGGACTCCTGGATGAGTATTTTAAGTGGAATGGTAAGGTGGTAAATAAGGAAAAAAGCCTTTTCTATACTTCCAAGATTGTCTCAGAGAGAAGGGCCAGGGGTCTGGAAGCGGGTCTATCAATGAGAAGGGGCTTGTTTCCAATGTAATATCTCAGGGCTCCGGTGAGTCCTTTATCAATTAGAATCCATCTTTTTTATAAAATAGTATGCAAGATCATAGGGCACATTTTAAATTGGAAGAAAATTTTTCCCTCTTTTGGAGGTCGAATTACCATCTGGAATAGTGTCCCTATGCCCATTCCCATGCATATCTTGTCCACTTTGAATGTTCCCAAATATGAGGTCACTACATTTGAGAGGATCATTGTGTCCTTTATTTGGGATGGGCAAATGTATGATCGACATCATTGGGTATCAGGGAAGAGGCTGGCAAAACCTTTTTTAGAAGGGGGCATCAACATGGGTAGTGTATCACTGACCATGCAAGGGATTCATGACAAAATTGTAGGGGAGGCTTTGGAAGGGAGAACAGTTTGAGGCAAGACTATACAAGGAAGTTATGGGATGAATGTGAAGGGTCAAAGGCCAAAACCTTCTACGATTTGCAGTCTGGTTCCACCATATTTGGAATTCCTTCTTCAACATTAAATCTGGATGGTAGGACAGGGGGATCTAAATATCTGGGTCTAAAACAGGGGGAATGAAAGTATGTGGTTTCCAGGTTTCCCTATTCTATATCTTTATATTAAATAGGCTTGTGATCATATAGTGTTGATTTTAGCCATCCTTCCTGGGGATCATCACTCGACACTAAATAATATTGTGTTCAATGAGGATCTGGATAGACTTACTTTTATGGAAAGTGTGTATGGGATGTTCTCTATTAATTACATTAACCAGTAAAGGAGGGTATATTTATGGAAGACCCATGGGGGTGACGTTGTGGTGTATGGATATCACGACTAAATTCAATTTTCTGCTTTGGAGAGTGAGGAACCAAGCTCTACCCACTAAGGATAATATCAAGCATATGGGAGTGAGTTTTTACTCAAAGTGTTGGTGCTACAGCAATCCTAGTATAGAATCAGTGGATCATCTCTTTTTTAATAGTCAATGGGAAAATTGGGTCTGAAAGGCCTTTGTGGATGGTGATGGGTGGAATGGGTAGGGGGATCGCTGGAGGCGTTTCTTAGCGGCTGGTTTTAAGGAGTGTGTGTTAAGGGGATCGAGAGGAAGGAGAGGGACAATTTCTTACTGGCAGGTTTCTGGGTTCTCGGGACGACAAGGAATGAGGCTAGACACAATAACTTGAAAGGATAATGGACTAGTCTCATCTTAAAACCACAAAACCTTCTTCAGGACAAGGTTTGACTGTGCATTTCATGCCCGGAGGCTCCTTCGGTTATAATTCTTATTCCGAACTCATTCATTCTCAATAAAAATTATGTTATGGGATAGGGTCATTGAGTTCGCTGGAACCCTCCACGAGTCGGATTGAAAATGAATATATACGGGTTGCTCCTTAGGGGGATATGAGAGGCGGAGGTGTTATAAGAGACCACATGGGAGCTGTCATTGCATCCTTTACGGATTTATATGGTAGGGGTGATGCACTACAGGCGGAAGCACATGCAATGGTAACCGGTATGGAGCTGTTTCAGTAGAGGAAAATTCATCTCAGTATAGTGGAGATAGACTCCCTCATCATATATCAAGCTCTCTTGGGTAAAGGGTATTCTCCATGGAAAATTGATTATTTAATTAGAAAGTACATACATATTTTGGGTAATCACATTGAGATCATCATCACATGGTAGGAGGGGAACATGGTTTTCGATTTCTTGGCATCCTTGGCTTCACCGGATCACGGTATGTCCACATTTAACTTTAGGGTCCTTTCCAATGGAGGGGCTTCATCATATGGTTAATGATGCCCTTGTCTTGCATTTTTTCAAACCTCTGTGACTGTTACAACTGTGTGTTTTCATTCAAAAGTCAATAAAATGGTTATTTTATGTCAAATGCACAATGATAAAGATGAAAACACCAATTTACTATGATGTTAAATAAATAACGAAGAAAACATCATTGAAAAATATTCAGTTAGATAAGTGATGCCAAATAATGAAAAAAATAGAGAAACAAAATAGATTAAGGCATACTACAGAAGTGTAAATAGAGGCATATTAATCCCTATGGTTTGATTTAGATCCTCAGGGGACATTTCGACCAGCAAATCATTTAAACTGAAAATTTAGTGCTTCAAAAATAATGAAACAAGAGGTCTTTCATGATACAGGAAGACTGCGTAATGAATCTTTCATGTGGTATATCGATTTTCTAATGTAATATTTATGTCTGTTATATTATAACCAACCCTAAAAATCTATAAATGAGACTTTTAATGTCATTTATATTATAACCGACATAAAAATTGAACCTTTCACATCGGTTAATTTATTAGATTGATGAGAAAGAGTAGTGAATATGCACTTTTTCTTATCAATTTTAATAAAAATCGACAACAATTTTTTTCACATTGGATATAAAACCGACATGGAAACTACAACAAAAAAAATATTCATTCAACTATTGTATGTGTATAAACTCTTTAGATTAGCATCATAAAATTATGATCTTAGTCAGCTTCCACTAGCATACGAGGGTAGGATTGAGGTACAGTGCGAATATTGGCATGAGTTTCAGTTCGTGGCCATGGGAAGTGGGATGATATTAGACCAATAAATTTTGTTGAAAAAAAAGAAACTAACTTAATAATGACATATTAAATTATTCAATGGAATAAATTCATCGAAATTTGAGTCAAATTTATATAAAAAATTTCATTAAAAAATCTATAAATTTACTCAAACAAATAAAATTAATTCTAAATATTCGATTTGTAACTTTTTATATATATAAATATTTGATATATTTAATATTTGTTGTGGAGGATATGAAATAAATTTACTAAAAAAATTCAAGTAATAAATTAAATATATTAATTAAGGAAATCCATGATATTATTATGTAATGATAAGGAATATTATTCTAATAACTCATCAATAAACAAATTTTTTTCTCTCAAGACCAATATTTTATTAAATATATACTATTTACAAGAAAATTACACTTATTTAGAACATAATTCATTTGTAAAAGAATATTTTATAAATATGAAAAATAAAATGATAACTCAAATAGATTGTATCAAATTTATATAAATGATGAAAAATTCATTTAACTATAGAATGAAATAATTTTCATATATTATTCGGCTTTAAATTTTATCAAGAAATACTAAAGTAATAAATTTTTTTAAATGCTTTTATAGAATTTTATACATAATTTTTTAAAATTAATTTTTTTATATATCATAAAGTATTATTTATTAAGATTAGATTAAGAATAAAATCATTGTAATGATTAATGATACATTTTTTTTTAAAATGGTTTTGAAGCTATTTTAGTAGAAAATTTATAATTATTTCATAGAATAGTTATATATTTAATAAGATAAAATTAATTATACATTCAGAATCATATTCTTGGAATTTTTTTATGTGGTTAATTTTTAACGATAAATTTATGTTTCTATGGTAAATATATATGTTATCATAATAATGATTAAAATGGATATAAATGGGCTAGAATAAGATATATGACTAATAATATCATGAAAAATTATATTTTTTTATTTAATTAAATTTAAAACTAAAAATTCTTAACTAATAATTATGACTAGTCTTATTTGGTGCCAATGTCACATGAATATGATTTTATATATCTCTAATAGTAAGGGTATTTATAAAGGTGGAACTCTCATCACATACAAAAGGGAAAGTCCTCTAAATAAATATCCTTTAATATTTTTCATATTATCTCAACTTATCTCCACAAAATTAAACTTACAATACTCCTTCCATGTCTTATATGATTTGGCCACCCAAAAAGTTCAGTCGAATAATGCTAATGTTTTGTTCCAATAATGGATTCCCAAAGAATATATAATTTTCCTACTCGAGTCGTTGAATGTTTATTTCTTCTTCAACATTATATATATTAATCATATATATCCTGATACGATGAAATAAAAATAATGAAAAATCTAAAATGATATCATATTGATTAAATAACGACTACCTTTTTGTCTACCATCATATGAAAAATGAACGTGACACTCAATGGTATATGCATACAACCGAAATTATTAACATATACATCTATTTTTCAATACCACATGACATTTATGTTTATATAGTTGTATTAATGGAATATATATGATATTAATGATATAATTATGATTCAATAAATCAAAATTATTTTTCCCATCATTTAATATCATAAATTAGTAAATGAAAATGTCACCAGATTGTATGTGGAAACAAACACAACCCTAAAGTGATGCAATTTATAAATCATCAATGAAATGGATTCGAAGTTATAAATGAATTAAGATGATATCTATAAAATTATTATGATTTTTTAAATAATGAACCCATTACCACGGTGCATGTATGGGAATTGTTGAATTGATACATATGTGGAAAATAGAACAATAAATACATGAATATTTAATGTATTGGATAATTGTTAACATAAATGTTACTAAAAATTATACAAAAATAATATATATATTCCTGATAATTTATATGATTCTAGTATATATTTAAAAAATACTAATTTTCTAATACGTAATATTAGAGTGTATATGAAAAAATTTGGGACACGAGTTAATGGTTTATTATATAATCATTGTATCATTAGTTACTTTTTATGATTAAATTTTCATTATTGAAAATTTTATGTGATTTATTTTCTAAAACACATCTATATTCAACACCTCTAGTAACTTTTTGTGTTTTCATATATTTTTTCCATTTTCTGACAATTTTAACCATAAATATATTAATAATATTTTTATAAAAAAGAACACATCATTTCTAATTTATTTAGTCAGGAATATTTTTCCTCTATGTCCATTTTTGATAATAAAATTATAAAATTACTTATGTACTTTTAGATTAACAATATAAGTATTTTAATATATATTAAACAATATTTCACAACATATAAATTTATTTTTTTATTCATTGATTAATTAGTAAATTTTTTTATTTCACTACAAAATTATCGAATAATTTTTTAGACAATTTGATGGTGTGCAAAATGTTTCCTTATATAATGTCCAATACTATTCATGAAGATTCATTTTAAATTTACAATTATTTTTAAAATATAATTATATTCGAATATTTCAATTGTTAATTGTTTTTAATGTTACAATAATCAAAATATATATTTACTTGTTTTAATGAATTGTTCTAATGAATTTCAAAATGTAATTTTTAGTTCTGTTGATAATTTTTTAGTTATATAATATTTTACATGATATATATTTTTATGATACTATCCACCTTTATAAACATAATAGTTTATACTAGTGATGTTTTAAATATTTTTTCATGAAATCCTTTTCATTTGAGGTGATAAATAAGATTTTTTAGATATAGAATATTTTTTCTCTCGTGAAATACATATGTATGATTTATCACCATGTGTGGGTGGGCTTGTTACACCCGTTTTAAGTATTGGGTAAGGTTTTTTATCTTACGGGATAAAAATATTAATAGATGTATAGTATAATCAAAATAGGTTAAACTGCCAATTATATGAATCACATTGGTTCATCTATCATTATCCACAACCTAAGGGTGAAAATGTGGTTTTTCCTGTCACAAAATGGTAGAAATGTTGTTATCATGTACCTATCATATGATTATATTATTTATATGTAAACTTTAAAAATATTATATTAGTGGAAGTTAGTTGAAGGGGGTTATGAAAAACCACCTTGAAATTCATTATCTATATAAATTAGTGTGGGTTATGAACAAACCCTTCTAATCATAAAATTTAGTGGGGGTTCACATCCCCATCAAATTTTTTATATAATTTCATAAAATATTTGGAAGGATTATACTGGATGTTATGCCAAAACCACCATTTATTTAATGATTAGTTGGACTCTAAATTATGTTGGGTTTTATAGGTTCCATATATACATACACACACATATATATATATATATTCTGTAGTATTTAAAGTATATATATAAATATTATTTAAATAATCTATATTTAATTTTTATTAATTATATTATATGATCATTTTTTTAAATATATTCATATAAAAAATTAATGATATTGTATTTAATCATAATTATATGTATACGAAAAATTGTATAATGTGTAAATTAATATATATTTATTTGCATAAAATTTAATTTCATATAATATCTAATAAAATATAAATGGGTGAATATGTTATATAAAAAAACAAATAAATATAATTTATTTAACATATCATTTATAAAAACTATTTATTTTTATTATATATTTAATAATAGTAATAATAATTATTATTATTATATATTATAATGATAAATACACACACACATATAATTTGAGGGGTTCCATAACCAGAAGAAATTTTTAACATTTATGGGGGTTTTAAGGCCTCTAAAATTCTTTTTCTTTTTTAAATATATTAGATTATATATTTTTTTTACATTGTCTTGTAATCACATTTTTTAAACGTATATAAATAAATTATAAAAATATAATATAATGGTATTATCTAAATTTCTTAATTAAGAACATATATATATATAAATAGAAAAGTTAGTATATACAAATAATTATATATATATATATATTATTTAATATTATACTATTATATTGTTTGAATATTATATTATATATATTCTATAATTGAATAGATAAATAAATTATATATATAAATAAATATTAACAAATAAATAATAAATGTATATTAATACGTAGTGAACTATCCAAATTGATATATTAAATATATGTGTGTATGTATAATAATAATATATCTAAATGTATAAATATGAACAGTTATATTTATATATTTCAAATATATTTATATAAAAAAAATTTAAAAATTAATATATATATATATATATATTAAATTTTTATATAAATAAAAATTTAGATAGAAAATATAAAATATAATTTATTTCCATAAAAATGAAATTTATATATATATATGTATGTATGTATAAATAATATATATATATTAATATTTATATTATATAAATATCAAATATATTTGAGAAATTTTTAAATATATAAATATGTATTATTAAAAAATAATGCTTACGATATAACAAAAAATTGTTTACTTGAGTGGATTTGATAAGTGTTTCATTTAATGGATCCATGGATCAAATCCGATCTTTGAAAATGTTTGTAATACTGGGTGCATGTTGGGTTGAGGGTATTTTCTGGACAACAGGTGGAGTATGGGGCCCCACATCAGTGGGCAAGGGAGGTGGTGTATGTTGAACCAGATGGTTATATGGTGGTATGGTTGACACGGTGAGGGGATCCAGTGTTTTATATTTTTGGGATACTGGAGTGATAAAAAAATATCATTTAGTGATGATTAAAAACAATCCCTAAATTAATAAGAGAATAATGGGTCATTATAACCTCCAATTAAATAATCTATTTTGGGAGAATTATTGGGAAAATTATTGGTGGATTAAACTTCCTGTATAAACTATGTGTGTCATGCTCCATTATTTTTTACATGATCGTGTGATTTTGTGTTTTTATATTTTGATTATATCCTCCTCTAATAATTCACTGAGGTTTATTTTATTTCTAATAAATTGTGAAAAATTCCCTCTAATTGTTCTCCCACTAGTCCTTATAAAAGAAATTTATCATAACTAGCACTTCAACTATTAATTTGATTATTTATAAAAGGATATAGAATGCTACCTAAGGTTAGCTTTGACATAGATGGTTTTTATGTATTATATGTAGTCTATTAATGGGATATTATTCATATATATTACGAGATAGTAGGAGATGCCTTGGTTTAAGTGACTTGTATATGTTTTGGTTTCCTTAGTCTAATAGATGGTACATTTAAGATTAGATCATCATGTGGTAGTATAGAAAGGACCCAAAGAGGTTGATCGTGGATTTTAATTTAGCGATGGACTAATATCTATAGAGGCAAGGCTTGTTGGGTATTATTGGATGAGCAAGGATTCGGGTGATTGATGCATATATGATTATTCTCCAAATGAGGAATCTCGTAAAAGGGAGGTTTGAAATTATGATAAGACGTATGTCCATTATGATGAATCCCTAATAATGGATTTCTATAATACTAAAGAGATATCTTCTATGGAGTGGATGCTATGTTACGTTTATGGATTCCATGATATCAAGAGGCTATCATAGACACTGTGAAGCTGACCAAATTACATATGTTAGATCATTGTAATGAACCTAAGGATCCAAACTGGTTACATTTTTATTTTATCAGATCTGTCCACATAAACATACCAATTTTTATTATTGGTTAGTATGAGAACATATTGGTGACTCCAAACAATATTTTATGCTCACAACCTTATCAAACTACTATTATTTTTGGGTTTTATGAGAAGATGTTTAGTTGGTTATATGAGTAGTTTGGTCAAGTCATGGTTTTCATCATGTTGGATGGATTATATGTAAACACGGATCATGATATGTGTTTATTCATAGGGATTTATTGGTTCCTATTTCATTTATTAGTATTTATTACAATTTTCAGTTATATATATATTTTACTGGCTCTATGTGACTTTAGTTGCATTTATGACAAGTTCATTCTATATTTAATGCATTTCAATTTTCTATTTCAAGTCTATATCTACACCTATAACATTTTTTTTATTACCAATGTATGTAGATATATATTTTACCCATTATTTATCAATTTTACATCAACAACAGTGCATAAATGGTTTTCAAATCATTTTTTTTGTTCTTCACATTAGTTTTTAGGTGACGAGGTTATAGGGGGTATGGTAAATATGATTTTTAATGCCTGTTACATAAATAAAATGTTATAAATAAATAGTGTAATTGTTTTTTCACATCATTTATCTAGTAAATGACTTGGAATACATATTCAGCACCATTTATCACATTGGTTATTTAAAATAACTGATGTGATAAATATATTTTAAATAGGTTATATAATAACTGATGTGAAAACCATGTGTAATATGTTTTTTCTGTCAGTTAAAGATATAGTATAAACCATTTTATCATGTCGTTTATGTTGACTAAGAAATTTGATAAATGGTTTTCATTTAGGTTACTATATAACTAATGCAAAAAACATGTTTTTTAAAAAAAATGTACACTTATTCTTCTCCTCCCCCAACTGCAAAAGAAAAATAAAAATTACAAAATACAACAGAAGAGGTAGAATATGGAAAACAAAAAGTATATTACACATATTATTGATGTTTTAAATTAATCTAAAAACCAACGTACATTATTTCATCTCCTCCCATAAGGAATATAAGAAAACAACATAAGAGGAACCATAAAACCCATAAAAATATAGAATACATTAATTATTCAAATAATATCAAATCCTATCGAACCTATAAAATGATTTTCCCAATAAAATTTTAAATTCCCCAACTTGTCTTCACTATATGACATAGAATCATCAAAAATTTAAAAAAATAGAAATAACATGACTAGAATATTCAATAAAAAAATTTAAATATTAAGGGATACATTGTGAAGAATTCTACCCTTGTGAAGCTTTTTTACTATGCCGGTTGAACTTATTTCATACATGAATATTAAAACATTACATCAACATACAGTTCCACCTTGTTATATATGAAACTATTTCAATGATATTTTATTTAAAAATGACATTTTTCATTTATATATCAAAAATTTACTAACTGTGGTTGATAATTCACATTATCTTCTATATATTTGATCTTGGTGGACATGATGCTATTCATTTTTGTGGTCTATCTCAATAAATCTCATATCATGTGTGAAAATAATCAGAACAATAAGAAATATTATTCATTATAAATAATACAGTTATAAAAATAATAAAACATTAATGATCAATATACTCTTAAAATTTTATATCACAACGTTATGGATAAAGCATTAACAATATAATGTCTACACTATTGAAAAAAAACACCCAACATCCAATGACACAAGAATATGAAATGATAATTTAATATGAGTTATTAATATTGTAAGGTCCTTATTACTCTTTGGGAGAAAAATTATTTCATTCCTTTCATGATATGGAAACATCCAACACTAAATGATGATATTTTTTTGAAATCATTCAGCTATATAAACTATTAATTTATAATCATTAATGTTTTGATCTATTAGAGAAATAAACTATGGGTCCACAAATATATACACATATGGATTTTCATTCATTCTAAAGTCCCACAGTCATTTCCCACCCACAAATAGCAGTATAAAATAAATCTCTATTACTCCAAAGAAAATTATAGAATGTTCACAATCGATCAAGACTAGTGGAGTCAATATTTGAAGTCATGGAACACTGAATGTTTTGTTGTTCATACAGTATTTATTTATCTTTAATTTATTTTGAAATAATTATAGTAATATATAAACATTAAAATGAGAGAAAAAAATTTAATATAAAAATAAAATTAAATATAACATATATACATTCTTCTATGTTAATATGTTGAAGTAGTCAAGATCGACAAACCAAAAAATCGTAGATACTTTGTCCAACTATACTAAAGTCATTTGTATGACATTGTATTTTTTCTAACCTATGTTGAATATACTTAAAACATAACAGTTTTAGAGGAGTGGGTGTTGGGGTATGATAAAATTGAGAAGGATCTACTTTTAGAGGTGGAGGAGTCAAATCAGAAGACCGAAAATATCCTTTCAGTTTTTAAAACATCGCCACTACCAAATCACTGATCCTATCCTATATTATCACCTGAGTATCCTAAACATTGGATTCTAGAGAATTTATTTCTTATAAACAACCTCCTTTGAAGAAGAATCCGAATGTGGAAACACTTTTCTTACTATTACACCTGCTGGGAATCTTCATTCATGACCACGTTTTTGGGATTTCCCAATGCTACAGCTAAAATAATATATCTATCTTAAAAAATTAATATCCCAAGAATGATTTTCTCCTCAAGAGAATCAAGTAAGGATTATTTGAAAAACCCATAATGAATCATAATATATATATAGTGTATTTAAAATCAATAAATAAATAAACATCTTAAAATCTTATAAGCTATAACTCTAGATATATTGGTAATATAATGGGATTTTTGCAATTAGAATCCTCTTCTTATTTTTCATATTTAGTGTAGCGTGGGGGGGTGAAGGGAAACCTCTCTAGATCATGATGACTCTACTTTTAGCATTTCATGTTTTTCATCTAACATGTGTTCACCAATAACTTATACCCTCCCTGAGATAACATATGAGGTTATAAATTTTAAATTGAATCTCATGATGAGATATCCTTGATTGTTTTTAATTAAAAATTAGAAATAATGAAATCAATATTATGGTCGTTATTATAAAAAACATATAGAAAGGTAACATTGTATATACCATAAACTCATATCATCATCTAAATTCAAAAAATTGTTTATATGATTCTACATCTGTAAATGGATATATATATCATATGGTTTTTCATACTATCTACTCCTAAAAATGAATATTTATGTGATGTATTATTTATAATCCCTCCATCTATTATCCTGCAATGAAATATATATCATCTTGACTCCTCCAGTGTCAGGTATATCATATTTCATCAGATTAAAAGAGGTAAAACATGTGTTACTATTAAAATTAATTATTTTTAATTAAAATAAAAACAAAAAATCTTACTAAAATGGAATCCCATAACAGTGATAGAGTCATTTTCTCAACACATCACCAATAAACAAACAACATACTATAATTTCTTGTAGCTTGTACTGACATAAAAGTAATGAATTGTTCTACCTTTGGACCTACTATATTTTCATAATCATTAATGTCCAAGGGTATTCTTTGTTACTGGGTATGTGAAACTAAAAATTTGGGTAATGGTTTGGTGCCAAATTTACATACCCTAGAACAATTTTCACCCCCATGGAGATAGATCTCTAATGTAAGGAAGGATGAGCATTCTCATCAACGGGATCATGTGTATATTCCTCTATATAGGTATGAGTATGATAATCTCAAGAAATATGTGTTATATAATAGGATTGAACTATTTTCCTATAAATCAAAGAAACATCAATTAGTAAAAAATATATAAACATACAAACATTACCTACGAATATAAATAAAAAATTAACAATTATCATTAAAAAATAAAACTGAAATTAATGTAACACATTTTAATTCATATTTTTTATATATTATTAATATGCAGACAATATTAATGAGAGATAAATTGAAATGAATGAATTAAATCAAAAAATATCAATGACCGATGAAATGAGAAAGTACAAATTCATTAACCTCAAATATCATTTTTAAAACAATAATAATTCATTTATAATATATTCTTATAAAATATATTTTGTTTTTATTTAAAATGTTAAATTTAAAATAATTATATTTCCAAAAATTAAATTAGTATATAATATACATAAGGGTAAACGTGGAAAACAATAAAAAAATAATCATATACAAAATGAACAATTTAACATATCCTTTTTAATACATGTTTTAATAAAGAAAACCAATTTAAATTAACTAAATTTTGAAATATTAAAAAGTAATCCACAATTAAACATATGTTACCTGTAATATTATGAATTTACTTAATATTTTTATACCAAATTCCTTGATTATGACCATTCCATATGGCACAAACCATGTCTTCTACATGTTAATTAATATTAATTGTTAATCGTTTCGTAGATGTAGGGATCTAAGATACCTCATCATATTCATCTTTTTTATCATCACCAACAAACTATTTTTTCCTCATAAAAAATATCCTAAATCATAACAGATTTATAAAGAATAGATATTTTTTTCAAGTGTTACCATGATGAAAATATCATTTGTATAATCAAATTTTTTTATATTAACTTGTCTCATTTCAAATTCATCTTGATATACACTATTTTTACCGATAATCCATATGCACATAAACACTAGAATGTGAAATTTATTGAAATCCAACATCAAACTACATCAGATAATCCAAAATATGTTGTTGATGTTGACATTGGGTTATTGTCTTTATCACTTGAAAAATACATTTCTTTTGCAAACAATGATACACTACTATTCTAAACTGCACTTCTATTTTACAGATCATTTGTATAGAAATTATAACCATTAATTTCATACCTAGACTATGTTATCAAATTTAATCATGGACCTCCCACAAACTATAACAATTTTTATGATGCATATTGATTCATGGTCTCTTTAAAAATATGGGAAAAAATTTTTTATGCTCATTCAAATACCACATATCATTCCTCTCTGGATAACTTCATTCCTACTCATTCATATGCAACGCTATATATGGTTGATCATTATCTATATTATTCAATATGTATACAAATTTAATAATTAATTTTTCACCATTAAATGATTTAAAATTCATTTCATATATCCCCTTTCCCCCAAAATTAACTTGTTAATGGAGATATATAGGCAAATCGATGTGATCCACGTCAAGAAAAAGAACATTTAAAAAACTTTGCAACATTCTCAGAAATAAACTTCTCCCCAATAGATGGTGGATGTCGATATTGATTCTTAACATACCAATTGAATATCTTCATATACCTATCAAATGGATAAATACAAAATTTATATACATGTATACAATGCATCATTTCCCACACTAAATGAACCATTCAATACACCATGACATCAAAAACATATGGAGGAAAGTACATCTCCAATTCACAAAGTATAGAAACCACTTATTTTTCTAAAATTATCAAAACATTCAAATAAATCACTTTATTAAAAATTTAATTAAAAATAACACACCTACATGATATTCATTCTAACATGGGTGGGCATTATTCCACACAATGAAATTTGTGGGAGTTATAGCATCATGATGTGATAATCATGCGATTTCATAACTGTCAACATCAAACACTTTAAAGACAATTTTTTTTGTAAATTTAAAGAATAATTATTTGTAACTTTTATATAAGGAGGAAATCAAAAAAATATAGTTTTCTACATCATGGATAATGCAGAACAAACTAGGGGTATGACTATTCATAGTCCATGATGAGTGGGATCCAACTCTAAATTTGTTACCACTAAGAGTAAATACATTAATGAATTCAACCCATCATTTGTATTTCCATAAATATCTAGTGATTTTCTAATAGAACATTCATATATATTCTTCTCTATGTTCATGACATCATTGTTATGTTTTACCGCATGATATCTCAAATTTGGTGGCTCAAATTGTTTTTACCATTTCAGCCAAATATTTCCATCACTAACAGATTTATGCGTCTATATAAATATTACATCAATTATATTATCCATCTCAAAATAATTATCAATGGATAATGGTTTTGGATAAATATAAATTTCCTTTCTTCCATTTAAATACATTCAAAATATTTTATAATTCTGATCCATAGGAAAAAAACATTAAATGTCCCATGTATATATTTTTTTCACCAATGATGTAGTTGATAATATGTAGTCTTCTTTTCACAAATTGGATACGCTTTATTCCCCATAACACTATATCCAAAATAATTCCACAAGCTGGGAATTCATTCATAATGAACATAATCATTGCATATAGTTGGAAATATCCAATTTTGTAAGAATCCTACACCTTTAAACCTTCCTCCCATAACTATTTTAAATCACAAATTAATAGTGAAAAGAAAACATCAATATCATTCCTGGGTTGTTTTGGACAACTAATTGTTAAAATAAATAATTTTTATTTTCTATTTGTACCAAATTATGGATATATGTTTTAAATTTCCAATAAAATATGCCATGAACTATATGTGCAACTAATGATTCGATAGGGATTTAGTCCCTCTGTGCATAGTGTCATGAACGGAATCTGGTCACCATTAAAATTTTAACACGACCCCGTCCTTTTCAAGGACTTATGGGCGTTATATATCCCCACGAGATGGAAAATGTTGTCGGGTATGAGAAATAATTGAATGGGAACGATTTACGTTACTTTTGACACAAAAAACAATCAATAAACCGAATCTGAAAATTCATGAAAGCAATACATATTTACAAATGTAGAATTGAAAACATGGGGAATGTCCCATTTAGGTCCTAATATACATTAAAGTAGCATTAAAACTACCCAAATAACACAACATGACAGTGGATCATCACCCACAAGTCGTCTCTACAACACCAAAACATGAAGAAAAATAACAACATGAACCACCATCACATGAGGCTTTTCCAATACCTATTTCAAACATGATGATTTCTATAGAAATAAAAGGTTTTATATAATGTGTGAGACTAATTCCAATTTGATACCACCCAAAATACTATTTATTTTAATCAATACAAGATAAAAATCTTTTTTTAATAAATAATAAATGGTGGAAATAATTTCTAAATAATGAAACATTTAAAATTAAAAACTTTTCTATTAATGATTTAAAAGGATAATCACATTTCAACAAAAAAATGTATGTAGATGAATTTTCTAGGCAAATAGACCAAAAGGAAATGATAAATATGAAATATTAAATGAGCACTAATCTTGGGAACTTCCCTAGGAACTTGATAGTTTCAGGCCCTATGTACCTCATATATTTGTTTAAAAAACCACAAAAATATATATTATCATGAATGAGCCAATATTTGGGAACATACTGATAACCCAATGGTCCCAAATAATTATCACTATAGTTATTATAGTGTTGTTAATATCCATCTTGCTAATGGAAATAGGGAAAAAACCACTCTAGATCATTAGCATACTACTACATGTCTTCTCACCTTGATACCTTGGTTTCCCCCATTGTCATCAAAAAATTTACACATGTTACAAAAATTATATTTTCATATAAAACACCATTTCTAGTCACAAACATTAAAATAGTATCTACAATTTCTTTCATCATTTATATAACTCAATAAACCATTTAAAATTTCCAAAAAACATTTTTAAAAAAATCTAAGCAAACATTTCACATAAAATCTATCAAAAATGTATCCTTGAAAAAAAATGAACACCAATATTTCCCCAAATAATAATTTTTACCAAAAAACATTATAATAATACCATACCTCTTATTATAAAAGATTTCCAAATAGTACAACATAGAAGATACATTTTAAAATCCCCTTTTCACACAAAAATGACACATAAATATCAATTACATAGATACTTCCACAAAAAAAATAAATTTCACAGATAGAATAATAATGGAGGAGTAGTATTAAAAAAGATTTCAAGAAATTCTAATTCATCTAGTAGTGTTTACAAATGGAATCACATGCCCCAAGTGTAAAAAACCTCAAAATCCTTGTGTGAAATTTCAACTGCACCATTGCCATGCCCCAAAGGATTTAAATGAAACATAGAACAACAATATTATATCATGAAACCCAATATTAAACTCTAGGACCAAATACTAAGACTCTATGCATTAAGAACTTCATGAAATACGGAGGAAACCCTAAAGAAGTGATAGGAAGAAGGATTGAAACCCACATACATGAGAGATATTGATTAAATATCCCAAAATATAGAAATAGGTGAATCGCAATGAAAAAAATGATGTGGATATTCTAATAAGGCTGAAGAGGTAACGTGGGAACTAAAATGGGGTAAAAACCGTAAAAAATGATGTAGTTATGAAAGAAACAATTTTTTATTTCAAATTTGGACGATTTGAGAAATCTTGATAAATATTTCCCTGATACATGTAGAAGATAAGATACAAAGAGGGAGAAACGAACAGGGGGGTTCTCCAAGGGAAACCGGTCTCGATTGAGAGTCTGAAACAAAAAAAAATTAAAAATGAACGAGATATTAAAGAATTTATATTTTTTAAAATAGTGAATGGGCTCATGGGATAGACCAATATCTAAATTAATAACCAAAATCAACTATGATTATGGATTCTTAAGAAGTCTAAATGGGTATTTTAGTATTTATATTTTAGGGGAGGCCATGTGGGAACTATAAATGTAGTTAAATGTTGAAAATAGTGGAGTTATAAAATGAAAAAATTATTTTTAAATCTAGAAATAGGATAACGGTTTGGCCCAAATCATGAAAACCCACCATTTCCTCCAGAAATCAATGTAAAACCCCCACAATAAAGAAAAAATGTAAATTACATTCAATATGACTTCAAACAAAATCATGAATATAAAAATTCCCCCCCCCCATTAATGGTTTTCCACCCTACAATGTTAACATGAAGATTGATAAGAAAAAAAGAATTGGTACTCCTTCTCAACCCACAACTTACACTCCCAAGATTCATGGAAATCATTACCATGGTGCCAAAGGACCCAAAATAGTTTCATATGAATTCAATAAATCACCTTCTCTTGAGAATAATCTGTTTTCACATCCCAGTAAGAAACATAAAAATGAGGCTCTATATCCAAATCCTACCAATTCAGCACATGGGGTGGATTCGGGTTTAACTATTTCAACTGGGAGACATTGAAGTCGTCCTGAATGGATACCTATTGCGAATGAAAATCAAACCTGTATTCAACCTTTTCAAAATGCTCAGTGATTTCAAAAGGCTTGAAATACCAAAAAAATTACATCCCTTGCCTTCCCAAATAACGATGGCCCAGACGTGGATCCACATTCAAGAATACCTAGTCACCCATAGATAACTCTTAGTCTCTACGCCTCTTTTCAACATAAGATTTATGGTGACTCTGAGATAACAATAACCATTTCCTGATTAACATGGCCATCTCATACTTCTCTTAAACAAGGTTTCTCCCGAATAGTGATATCTCAACAATCAAATTCCCTCATAGGGGGGTCTGACAAGGCTATCATAAGATCGCATCAAAGGAACCATTCAAATTGGGGATTGGTTACTCTTATTACAGGAAATTCATACATTCCTATAAGGCTACCCCAAGATCCCCCTAAGTCTGTGACACATTAATGGTGCATGTCCTCTAGTATATGATTCGCCTACTATGACTGACCATTTTTTGAGTATGTAATTTCATGCTCACATTAATCTATGAAGCCAAAGCCTTTAGAAGGCCTTCCAAAAAAACGAGAAGTGAAACTAGGGTCTCTTTTATAGAAAACTTTTTTAAGAAAACCTTGAATCCATAACACAACCTAAAGAAACAAACGACCCAACTCATCCAATTTATATTTATCTTTGATCGGACTGAAGTGGGATGAGTTGTTCCGACAATCATTCACTACCCCATATGGCATTCTTACCTTGACATGACCAAGGAATGAAAATAAAAATTTCATGGATAACTCAACCCACACCCCTGTATGAATTGGTAATGGATGTAGAAATATAGAGGACAATTGGTTCTCTACTTTCACATCATTACATATGTAGCATATTGACATGAATTCATATATGTCTCTTCTCATACATGGACACCAGAACAGCTGACACACATCATACCAAATCATGGTGGAACCATTATAGACACCCCATTGAGAGTAGTGGCTATTTTGCATCACCATATTCTGTAGATAAAATAAATCTACTGATTGTCCCTTAAAGAACATGATTCCTTTGTGAGACGACGACCAATTAGATGATTCCTCGCCACCATGAAGAAACTCCCACAACCATTGAAAAATCACATCACTCAGCTGTTATCGTTGAATCAAATCTAAGTGAGTAGGATCCAACTGAATGATCGCCAAGAATGCACCTCTGATGTACTCCATTGTAGAGACCCAAAGCACGACATACATTGACATTAAATTACTTTTGTAGAATATCTAATTCATAACAAAAACAGTCACCAATGACCGTAATAGTTTAGTGACTTTGGAAACTCAGATTATAATCTTCTAATTACGGAGAAAGATCTTCAAAATCTCCCATAATAATATTCCCCTTTTTTATCTTACCTAAAAACATTTTTTATATCCTAGGGAAAAGAAAACATAAAATGGGTGATCTATAATGATCATTAAGGGTAAACATATAGAACATAAAATAATCCATAATCATTTGAATGCAAAAACATGAAAATAAAATCTAACCATCAAAATCTTGAGAAAATACATAAATCTTGGAAGTACGTAAAGCATATATCACAAGGGAACATCAATCATGATAAAATATCATGGGAATAAATCATGTAATTGTGTAAAACCATTAAAAACATTATATAATTTCCATAATAGCCAGGGCATTCCTTCCAAGACTATCTTAGTGGACCAAGTCCCTTTCTGAATCGAGTTCACTCTTCATTCCAGTCCTGTAACACTGAACCAGATTAACTTACCATTCCAGCCATGTCTATCTCATGAGATATAAATCTTTACCCAATGAATTGGAGGGAGATATAGCTCCCACACATCTCATAATGAAATTATTCTTTCATGTTCCACAAAATAAACATACATCACTCATAATATCCCAACGAACAAAATGGGTTTCATAAACATCATCCCATCATAACATAATCCATATAAAAAAATGGATATCATTTCATAATAAGAAATTTGAAACCATATAAATCATAGAGACATTATACTTGAAACATACACATATAATATAATGTCATCCTATATTAAAAATTATTTTCATAAAACACTTGAAATGAATTCTTGAGGAAAATATCCTTTCTTATTGAAAGTCATTTTCTTTTCAAAAAATGCCAATAAAATTTAAATGAAAAGGATTTTTTTTGAAAATAATCATGAAATATTTTGGAGGAAGTTTCATGAAAATAAGGAATTATGAAACCATAAAAATCCATTCACGTTGTATCAGTTAAAAAAACATTATCCTTGTACTTTTTCCGGAAAAGTCAAAAAGTTTCTCGTGTGGTAAAAAAAAGAAAGATTCCTTCCATAACACAAAGTAAAAGTCAAAAAGGAGTAAAAATGACTTTAAACATACATGGAATAATATTAAACACTTTATCAAATAGATTTTTATGGACATGGATGAAAAATATAACCCCATTAAATACTTACTCATAAGCAATCTCATATAAAAATGGGATTGCAAAATTATCCCTTACCTTAGGTCCGATATTCTTATTACATATCCAAACCTCCTGTATAATGATTTAAATAATTTCATTGACTTATTAAAGAAACATATTAATTGTTATGATATCATAAATGGTTCACTTATGACTTTATATTAACAGTTCTTTTATAAATTCCATGTTAAAGCAGCATTTTGTGTAAAATCATTTTATTTATCGTACATGTTTGAAATTGTTGTTCTTGATATTATTATTACTTATATCATGATTTAATAACTTCCAGAATGTAAATCATGATTTATATATCCTATATATTTAGTATATATATATATATAATAGATATATAAATGAAATGAAATACACCGTTCATAGAGACGGTAGGTCGTACGTACGCATGAACACTATTTTCCTTTCCTTAATTACTTGAATGGAAGTATGTAGATGACATATATATATATACATAAATCAATTAGCTTAATTATGTCATATATTTCATTATTATTCATTATATATAATTTATAATCATTCTTGATTGGTTAACGTGGAGAATGAATCTCATCGCGTCGTGGAGACAAAAATATGTACGTACGCACGAGCGATGATATCGTTCCCATAATTATTGATTTGAATTGGAGTGTATTATCAAATAATTTAGAATAATTATGATTTTATAATAACTATATATAGTTATTATTTACACCATTATACCCATCCAAGTAAGGTGGTGGTGGAAAAACAGATTACACCACGGCGTGGACACGGTATTCTGTACATACGCACGTGCGGTGATATCGTTTTCCGTAGGAGTGATAGAAGGTGAAATGTGGCAGTTTCATATTTATAATAACATATAATTATATTAGTTATACTGATGTTATTACTTTATAAAGAAAAAACTAAAGAAGAAGATGTTGAAAAAGAAAGAAATTTGAATGAATTGGTAGAAGAGATTACCTCTTTTTCGACGCAGCTCCTCTTATCCTCTACTTAGGGAAATAAAGATGGTCTTTAAAGAAGACCAGGACTTCTAGTAGGTTTTTATGGAAGTTTAGAAGTGAAATTTACAGGGTTTGGCAGAGCTTGAAATCTCAAAATTTTGTAAAGAGAAGTGGGAGGAGGTTCCCTTTTATAAGGATGGAGAGGGGCACTTTAGAAAAAACTTAAATTATTATTTTATAATAAAGTCATATTCAGTTTATAATGGTTCCAAATTAATTTATTTCAAAGATAAATCGGTTATGGGTATAAATCCTTACAACCAATAGGTTTTAAACAAGTTTATGTTACTTTTTTAACCTTATCATTTAGATTTAACTCTAAGTAAAATAATTTAACATTTACATTGTCTTCATGTTTTCTTACACTATATGGTTAATAAACTAACTATAACTAGTCATTGTAACCCAAAGTGGTTCATTATTAATATATATAACCTTATATAAGTAATTTGGCCGAAACATAGATTTTTAAGAATAAAATAACAATTAATAATATAATATTTGTTTTAAAAACTATTTTATGTCAATTTTGACACTATTTGGTAATTTATTGTTGTGAAAATCATAACAGCATGATTAGTTCGAACAAAGTTAATTAAATCAATAATATCATGTCATATTAACCAAAAAAATAGTGTAATTTATAAAAAGTCCCTAATTAAATTTATTTGGGTATTTATAACAACAATTATGTTAATATTTTATTAATAAGGTAATTACTGCATCATAATTGTATCATAAATAAATTAACTTTTTTAATGTCTAAAAATTATAAATAAGTAAAAATTATGTATAAAATCTTTTTAGATTTATAATGAATATGTATAGTCAAATTTATCTTATGTATAACCCTATATTAAAAATGTTTTAGTTATTAAACATTGATTTTAACACTTTTAACTCTTCTTTAAATAAAATAATAATAAGTGTCCTAATATAATCCATGTGGACCTAAATGATAATATTATATTCCTAAAGTTGTTTTTGTTCAAATTAAACATATCCAATAGAATTAGGACATGTGTTAGAGTATTAATAATATCATTTTTACCCTTAATTACTCTATTTACTTTTAACCGTGGTAAATAAAAGTAAAAAGTTACTATTCACAAAAAAATTATTTATATTATTGAACCATGTTTCACTCCTTCATATTAACCGTGTCTCTCAAAATTTCGAAATTCCACTCATAGAAGTGGTAAAGTTATGTTTTCTGTAAATTTTGAAATTCTCCTAGGAGGAGGGTAAAAGATGGTGAAATGTTGAATAAAATTTTTATATATTTGAAATTATTATAAAATGGCTCTGATGAATTACACTGAACTTATTTATGTATTATGTTTAAATTTTGACCTAAAATAAATTTAAATGAAATAAATAATTATATAAATAAAAAGACAGTTTTTAAATAGTAACCCAGTGTTTTCACTATTCATCAAATATTGAATGCTTTCAGAAAAATACAAACAAAATCACCCTAGGCTAATTTCAAAATTCCGAATCCAAAAATGAAGTCCATTTTGAAAGATAAAATTTATAAAATTTCAAAAATTGGGTATTACTATTCATAATGGCTAGTTTATATAATATTTTAATAACATATCGTTGTTTAGTGAAACTCGGTGTTGCGTACAACACACACTATCGTGGAAGGTCGTGATTGCGTGTAAATCAAGGGAAGTCAGGGTTGCGTGTAGTGCAAGATTAATTTGTTGTTGTGTATAATAGAATCCAACCATATTTCATTTATACAATAAATATATATATATATATATACACTCAATTTTGTGTAGAATAACATCTATCAAACGAACTTGAAATTTTGTGTAACACGATCCAAGAATAGTGTTGCTGATACTGCAAGCTAATAGGATGTTGCGTATAGCGCAAGATAATCTTGGTGTAGCATACAACACAAGACATAAAATAAATTAAAAATAATACTTCTCATAAAATCTAGGGGGTTTACATCCTTGGCCTTCACATGCATCTGAGAAAAGGTACTAATTAGAGTCCACACGTCATTGGACTTCCTCAATTATTTCATTGGTACATTTATACTCAAAGAATCTACCACGACCTTTCCCTTTCTTGTGGTATAGAAATTGTCAATGCTGAAGCCCTTCATGTACTCGATCTAGAGGTTCTATCACAGATTGATATCTTTCTAGAAGAAGATGTAGGACATGATTTTGTGATCTAAGTATACACAAAACTTCTTTCCAATTAGGTAGTGTTGTTATGTCTTCAGATCATGCATTAGAACTTCTATATCCAATTCAAACATCGGGTAATTCCTTTCGAGTGGTCGAAGTTGGAGAGAGCCTTATGCCCCCACGTGATCATCCCACATAATAATTCACCCAAGACCCATACATGATACATCACAATAGACAATATATCCCATTACAGATTTTATAAAGATCAACATAGGGGCAGTAGTTGGCTGCCACTTCATATCCTCAAAGGATTCCTGACATTAGTGGCCCCAAAAACACTTCACCCTTCCTAGTGAGTCCATTCATGGGTGATGCAAGCCGATAGAAATACCAAAGTAACTGCATGGAGTATCATGCCATACCAAGGAATCTATTGATCTCAGACACGTTCTTTGGCTGCCACCTAGCCATCATTACACTTATATTGTTAGGATCAATCAAAACTATCTACACTTTGATCACATGCCCCAAAAACATCACTTCCCTCGTCCAAAAGGTGGACTTAGATAGTTTTGGATAAAATTGATGATCACAAAAATTACCCAACACAATCTACTAATGGCACTCATTCCCATCCTCAGATCTAGAATAAATTTGGATGTCTTCTAGGAATGCCAAGAAAAATGAGTCGAGATACTGGTGAAACACCATATTAATGAGTTCCATAATGACTGTTAGATCATTGGTCAATCTGAAGGGCATG
The DNA here is from genome assembly GCA_963277665.1 of Viscum album. Taxonomy (NCBI): domain Eukaryota; kingdom Viridiplantae; phylum Streptophyta; class Magnoliopsida; order Santalales; family Viscaceae; genus Viscum; species Viscum album. The sequence goes on from OY728159.1 coordinate 1,228,423,709, forward strand.
ACCATGTACTCAAAGTGGTTGTACTTGCTTCAGAAGGTTGTCTTCGAGATATCTTCCTCTTTCACCATGATCTGTTAGAAACACGAATGAATTTTAATTTAGAAAATAACTTTACCCATCAAAATGATCAAAAAAATCATCTTTCCATGGAAAATGATATTTTTTTCTGATGGTTATAGTGTTCATCTTCATTTAATCAATACACAACTAGAGGGATCTGTCCTCCTTACTCACAAATAGAACAAGAGATACCCAATGAGAGTCGTTTAGGGGAACGAATCCAATGGAGTCTAAACCATCCTGGTATATATTTAATTCTCTCAGCTCGAAGGGGTCCATAAGATAAGTGGTATGATTTATTAGGTATTTTCCTGATGACAAGTTCATCAAGAACTCCATGTTCTTCTTTACAGGAAATAGTGAAAATTCATCCTATATACCTCTAGAAACACATCCACAACATTAGGTAGTCCACCACTAGGAGCACAACTGCCGTCTTCTAGTGTGAGTGGCGATAACTAGAAGACAAGATTCCCCAAATCTCGGAGTGGAGGTTTAGACGACCCGACCTAGCATCCCAATCCAGACAGAAATCATAACGACATCCATCAGGTGCTGTGAAACTGACACATCACCTATAAAAATTTATGTGTACTTAAATAATTACATGACAATAAATGCTATGTATAATGTCACATAGATCCATATCTATGACCAAGAGGACCCACTCCATATCAACCCCTGACACAGAAGATGGACATGATGGGCACCTGAGACCCTGGTCCATAGTCATTCCAAGCAGCATCACCAACTCCCTCAAAAAAGAAAAATCTCGGTTGGATGATTTAGTGTGTTCATAATACAGGTAGATATAAATGAAATAGAAGAATCTATATCAAAAAGTGAAGTAGTTATAGAAGATGTAATCATGAGGGTACGAAAAACTATTGAAGGCCCCACATCTAATCTCATTGATGCCTGCTCCACCGCATGATGATTCCTGCAATCAACCAGAGAACAACCACTAGCCTGAGGATCTACCCTTAACTGGATCTTCTTAGAAGATGATCTGACCCTACCTCCATAGATATCAAACTATGATCCCCTAGTCCTCGATGGCACTAACTGATATGACACTCAAATAGATGCCACTAAACATGATCCACTCATGAGTTGATGTTCAATCCATCAAAAATAATGTAAGGGTCTCATACCACCACATTGGTAACATGAATTTAGAAGAGATTTTCATGCTGGTCGGATGTGCCTTGGCCTCCCACAATGGTGTCACACAATAGACATTGTATCAAAAGACACAAATGAATGCTTCCTGGAAGTGTGGCATGAACTGTCACATCCTTTCTTCACCTACTCCCCCACTATATTATCTTTTCAAATGATGTACCGATGCCCATCAATGATACCGTTCCAAAGAATCAAACTGCCCATTGTGGTCAATCTCTACCATACACGCCAAGTGAACCACCTCATTATAGGTCTTCAACTTAAATAGGAACACCTGAATGTAAATCTTCATTCATAATCCACATTCAAACAACTATGCCATCATCTTCGTACTGGAGTCCATTTTAGGTGCATACCAAAATAGTTCAGAAAACATCTGGCATACTCCATTATTGAAGGATCTCCCGAATCAAGTTCCATAGACTCTTGAGATCTAGAATAGTACAAGACATCAAAGTTGTACTGGTCACTTAAGTTAACCATGCAGTCCTTCCAACTCAACAATTCATGCTTTGAATCATTAAAAAATGAACCCCACCACCCACAGTTGGGACCCTCTAACAAAAAAGAGGCACACATCACCCTAACTTCATCATGTGTTTCAAGAATCTAAAACAATTTCTTGATCTTCTCAATCCACTCCTCTACTTCCGGGGGTTCTGTACTACCTCAATAAGTAATAGGCTTGTTCTTTAGGAATTCTTGGGCTTTATCATATTTTGGACCAGATTCATTTTCTCTTGGTGGAGTAGGGTACGACGCAAGATTATATCCTTGTCCTAGATCCTGTATATCCAAGAATATAGCTCTCACCAACCACTGAACAAGTAGTGAGCGATTAATCTCTCTAGATTCCCCTTGTCGATGCATGTGAGCTCTCCGGGGAGGCATGTTTCTACACAAGTAAATAGTCAAAATGACATAAATCAGTAAAATAGTTCTGAAAATTTTCATCAATAACATTAAATATAAATAAAGAAATCACATTACCATAATAAAATAATTAACTACTTCACCCCCACCTTATGTCCACATGAAGTCTGCAGCCCAAACCTTTAACATAGTAGTTAAATGAAAAAAACTCTTATGTCCCACGGTATATTGTGGTTTGTCACAGGATCTGCAGGTCAAGAACCCAAATCATGAAAAAAACTCTAACCCCAGACAGTCCTTTATCCTTTATTTCCCAACTCACCCAAAAATAACAATATAATCCAAAAACATTAACATATCTTGATACCATTTTTTTACGAACCGAATCTGGTCACCATTAAAACTAGAAGCGAACCCAGTACACGGTAAGATAAAATGGGTGTTCCCTATGCCCATAGGCTAGAAAATGTGATCAGGAAATATAAACAATGTTTTTTGAAGTATTTACTCGAATTATGATACATAAAACAATAAAAATCATTCAATAATGTGAATTAGAAAATAAATGCCAAACAAGCTATAATTAAAAATTAAGAACTTAATAAATGGGTCTAAAAATAACACAACAGGTCCATAGATATATAAAATAAGTAGAAAAACATACCATCGAACACCACACGAAAATGGGTCATCACCCATGAGTAGTCTCTATAACACCACACCATGAAAGAAAGTAACAACCCTAACATCCATCACCTAAGGCCTTTCCCTTATCCTTGTCAAACGTGATCACATCTACTTACACACAATGTTTTAACTAGGGTGGGAGCCTAATCCCAATAGGATAACACCCAAAATACACCATATGGTAATCATTACAATATAAAAAGCATGCAAGTTCTAATAAACATTAAATTGTGGCAATAATTTCTAAAATATGAAACTTTACAAAGTAATCAATTTTCAATGGATGATCACATTTCAATAAAACAAGTAATATACTAAATTTTAAATACAAAGACACTACATTCAAATGATAAATATGAAAGATTCAATGAGCACTATTATTGGGAATATCCCTAGGTACTAGTTAGTTTCAGGCCCTATGTACCTTGTATCTCAGTGTAATGTAACCAAAATAATATTTGTTTTAATGCAAGATCCACTAGTAGGGAACATACCCATAACCTAGTGGTCCCCAATCATCATAATCATAGTTTTTTTAGTGTATTAAATGTCCATGTTTCTATGTGAGATAGGTTCAAATGATTACTAATCACTAGAATACTAGTTCATGTCCTCCCTCTAAGATACTATGGTTTCCCCCTTTGTGATCAAACAATTTCCACATGTTACCAAATGATATTTTCCAATAAAAACACCATTTATGATCACAAAATCTTAAAATGGTAGCTAGAAATGATTTTATCCATTTATATATCTCAATAAACCATTTAGAATTTCTATAAAATATTTTCATTGAATAAAACCCAACATTTCACCTAAAATCCATATTAAATCCATCTTTGAATATCCAATATACACAAATATTACCCCAAAATATAATTGGAAGCATAATTTTTTTTAATAAGATCATACATTGAATTATAAAACATTCCCAAATGGTACAACATGGAATTTTCATTTAAAAACCCATTTTCACAAAAAAAAAAGGGCACTTAAAAATCAATTGATTTTTACATTCCATGAAAAATAATTTTTGAAGTTAGGTAAATGATGTAGGAGAAGGATAAAATTATAAATCAACAAAGGCTAACTCATCAAGTAGTGCTTACTTGTCGAATCACCTATCAAATGTGTCCAAAACACAAAATCCTTTTGAGAATGTTCAACCAAAAACTACCACAACACAAGGGAGTTAAATCAAACATAAAACCACAATATTATACCAAGAAAACCAATATCAAACCCTATATTCTAAGACAAACTATATGGAAATTATAAACATCATGAAAAATGGATGAAACCTTAAGACAATGAGAGGAAGAAGGAATGAAACCAACTTCTTGAGATATATTGAAGAAATCACCCCCAAAAAACCAATAGGTGTATCTCCATGCTGTCAAAATGGATATGGAGGTTTGAATATGGCCAAGGAGATCAAGTGGGAACTGAAATGGTGGAATAAGAGTAAAAAATTAAGGATTTATGAATGAAACATATTACTTTTTTTAATCTGGAATATTTGAGAATGCCTCTGCAATTATTCTGTAATGTGTGATGAATATGAGCTCCAAAGAGGGAGAAATGAACAGGGGATTCCCTTAGGGTCAGTGGGATTTTTTTAGTTGTGGAATCACAAAAAAATAAAATAAATAATAAAATATGAAAAAATTTATTTTTTTAAAATATTAAATGGGCTCACAGGGTGGTCCAACACCTTAATAAATAACTGAAATCCACCATGATTATGGATTTATTATGGGTATAAATAGATATGGTAGTTTTAATAGTTTAGGGTAGGCCAAGTGGGAAGTGGAATGGATGAAAAAATTTGAATAATAGAGGATTTATAAAAGAATCAAAATTTGTTTTTAAATCTGGAAATGGGCTCTTGGTTTGGCCCAAATCTTGAAAACCCACCCTTTCGTCAAAAATCTAGAAAAAATACCCACAACAAGGAATGAATGGAAATTAAATGAAAAATAACAAAAAAATAAGTAATGTATGTTACACAAATTCCATTTTTGATATTTCGAAATTTATTTAAAAATATAGGAAGGTAGTTACCAATGTTCTCCCAATGGGGAAAATCATCATCATTATGTATTTTTCAAACACATATCCACTCATAAGCACGGAATCTTAACCATTTTTCATCAAGTTAATAAACAAATAAATGTATCAAATGATTAATTATATGAACATAACGAAATTCCTTGGCAATGGTCTCTATAGCTTCTGAATCATCTAGTGATTTTCTTTTTGACATATTCCCTAAGGACCCACATTTATGACACTCTAACAAAAATTCATACTCATTCCTACACAACATAGAGTTATTCGAGAAGTCATGTATTTTATCTTACCCCAACCCCATTGGCTATAAAATGTTCTTGGACATATAATTTGAATCTATAAAATTATTGTCTTCATGAAGAACTTCTTTCATCAATTATAGTATCTCTATAAAACTCTTGTCACTCTATCTATGTTTATCCTTCAGGTATAACAATCATAACTCCATCGATTAAATTGTGTATTCTTTACAACTTGGTTACAATGGTTTTTCCACATCACCATATAAACGCACAATATTTGGTTGTCTCTCACTTATATCTACTTCAATCTCACAAATCATTTCATCATGTTTATTAGATTTATCAACATGCACACCACCATCATCTATAGATTTGAAATTCTGTCTGGTCTCATCATAACAAATCCAAGGGCTATAGCTTGAATTAAAACCAATGAATAATTAAATGATCAATGATCTATATACTTTTTAAATTTTCTAAATTTAATCATTTCAGACATGGAATGAAAAACATGTCATATGTTTGAACATTTTATTTAAAAATTTACAAAAAATAATCGACAACGTCCTCACATTCAACACCTATTATAAGTTCATTAATATAGCATCAATTCATTATCTATAACAAATAACAAAAGTAATTATTACAAGAAACTACAATACTTTATTAAATATTTACATTCAAAATCACAAATTAAAATATAATAATACATGAATGAAATCATTAGAAGGAAAGTAAAAAAAATTGATGAGAAGAAAAATTCATGTGTAAGGAATTGAAAAATAGATTCCTTACGAAAATGTCTTTGGTAAAATTAAATGAATATAACATTACTATTTTTAAAAAAAAATATGTATAATGATATCAATAAAAAATATCAATAATATTTTATTGAATGAGAAAAACTAATTCATAGTTGATTATTAATGAAAATAAATAAATTATTATTGATTTTAATTAACAATAAAATCCAATCATAAATTGTGTTTTAGTTTAAAAAAATTTTATCGTAAATAAAATCATAAATTAATTAAAACATTGTAAAATAAGAATTAGAATATACAGTCTCAAAAAATATGAGGCATGCACTGAGAATTCGATATTCACTTGTTCTAACAATTTTCAGTCCAAAAAATTAACTACAAAATTTTATTTTATTATTATGTTACATTTATATAATGTTACATTATTATAATTGAATAAATCAACTGGGGAAACAAAAAATGAATTATGATTTAAAATATAATTTATATGACACTGATCTCTATGCTACAATTATTTCAATTTCTACATTTCATGACAGCATCTATTATCATTATATTTGGTTGTATGATATCAATACAACATTCCGTACTATAAAAAATATAGCGGATGTCTATATAGAAAACGCATATGGGTTAGTGAGACCCATTAATGACTATAAGGTCTGCATGTTTTTTAAACCCAATTAGGGATTAAAAATATTCAAAATAAAAAATATTTTTTAAATGAATCCACCTGAGAGGTTGGTTTTATTAACAATTAAAATGCTCCATGCAAGAATATTCCAGTAGTTGTGTGACTCATACATCTAGGATACTTGGAACTCTTATGAATCAAAATCATTTTTCAAATACTAGAAATTTCAACTTCATATTTGACCATTCATAAGGTTTTACCCCATCATAGAAATCATTAAAAAAATAGTGACTTCTGTATTTCAAATACACTATCACATTTCAAAATTCATTGATCTTATAGAAGTTCATCACAATAAATATAGAAATATAATCATCTATGTATCTTACAATTCAATAAACATGATTCTTGGATTTGTAAAAAATAGAGGATACACTAAATAATAACTCATTTAAGTAATAAATCACTTCCTATCATTAATCATTATATGAAGATGCTATATCATTCAGGGTAAATTTATCAAATTTTGGAAATATGAGGGAAATAAAACATTAATATCCTATAATAATAGTTATAGCCTATGAACTATTACCCACTACAAGGTTATTTTTCCCCACTAATAATATAATCCCCTCTATAATTTATGGTTTTATTAACACCCTGTACAAATATTATAAATCACCAAAAAAATGAAACTAATTATTTCTTATATAACATGAACTAAATCAAACACAATTAATCTAAATAAAAACTCATAAATAACATAGAGAAATTTATTTCAAATTCAAAATAAAAATCACAAAATAACTAATTAACATAATACGTAATATGTTCAAACATTAATAAAAGTAAATTGTATACGAGAAGATCAATAACAAAATGAAAAATTATAAGGGGATGTTGGGACTCCTTGGGGAGTATTGAAAATGGAGTGGGTAGGAGGTAAATAAGGAAAATATCCTTTTCTATTCTGCCAGAACTATCTCGGAGAGAAGGGACATTGGTCTAGAAGTAGGTCTATCTATGAGAAGGGGCTTGTATCCAATGGAATATCTCGGGGCTTCGGTGAGTCCTTTCTCTATTATAATCCATCATTTTGATAAACTAGTAAGCAAGATCACATGGAACATTTTAAATTACAAGAAAAGATTTCTCTCATTTGGAGTTCGAATTACCCTCATAAATAGTGTCCTTGTGTCCATTCCCATGCATATCTTGTCCAATTTGAAGGTTCCCAAATATGTGGTAGGTACTTTGGATAGGATCATAGTTTCCTTTATTTAGGATGAGAAAATGGATGATCGAAATCATGGGGCATTGGGGAAGTTGATGGCCAAACCTTTTGCAGAGGGGGAATCAACATGGGGAGTGTATCAATGACCATGAAAGGGTTACAGGCCAAAATTGCATGAGAGGCTTTGGAAGGGAGAACAATTTTGGGCAGGAATATGTAAGGAAGATATGGGCTGAATGTGAAGGGTCAAAGGTCGATGCCTTTAAGGTTTAGAGTCTTGTTGAACCATAATTGGAATTCCTTCTTAAACATTCAATATTGTATGGTGGGATGGGGGGATCTAAATTTCTGGATGCAAAACTGTGGGGCCGGAAGTTTTTGGTTTCTGGGTTGCCTCACTCCGAATCATTCTTGTAAAGAGGCTTGTGGCCATAATGTGTTTCTTTCAGCCATCCTTTACGAGGATCATCACTTGACTCTAAAAAATATTATGTTCAATTATGATCCATACAAACTTACTTTTATGGATAGTGTGTCAGGGATGTTCTATATTAATGAATTTAACCGGGCCATGAGGGATATAATTATGGAAGACCCGTGGGGAGTGATGTTGTGGTGTAAGGAGATCCTGACTAAATTCAATTTAATGCTTTGGAGAGTGAGTAACCAAGCTCTAACCACTAAGGATAATATCTAGCATATGGGAGTGAGTTTTTCCTCAATGTGTTGGTGTTGTAGAAATCCTAGTATAGAATTAGTGGATCATCTCTTTTTTTATAGTGAATGGGAAAATTGGATCGGATAGCCCTTCAGAGATGGAGAAGGGTGGAATAGGTAGGGGGATCACGGGAGGCGTTTATCAGTGGCTATTTTCAAGGAGCGGGAGTTAAGGTGCACGATAGGATGGTGAGGGCCATTTTCTTACTGGCGAGGTGATGTGTTCTTTAGATGGAAAGGAATTAGGCAACACACAAGAACTTGAAAGGATCATGGATTAGCCTCATCTTCAAATCGCTAAACTCTCTTCAGGAAATGGTTCTACTGTGCATTGCATGCCAGGAGGCTCTTCCGTTAGAATTTTTATTCCGAACTCTTCCATTCTCAATAAAAATTAGGTTTCAGCTTAGGGTCATTGGGTTCGCTGGAACCCTTCGTGTGCTAGATTGAAATTAAATATAGACAGGTTGCTCCTTGGGGGGATGTGATATGTGGAGCTATTATAAGAGATCATGTGGAGGCTGTCATTGCAGCATTTATGGATTTCTATGGCAGGGGTGATGCACTACTGGATGAATCATAGACAATTGTCACCGGTATGGAGTCGTGTCAGCAGAGGAAAATTCATCTCAGTGCAGTGGACACAGACACCCCCATCTTAAATCAAGATCTATTTGGAAAAGGGTCTGCTCCATTTAAAATTGAGAATTTAATTAGAATGTGAAGACATATTTTGGGCAATCACATTGAGATCATCCACACATGGATGGAGGGGAACAAGGTTGTTGATTTCCTGACATCCTTGGCTTAACCGGATCAAGGTATGTTCGCTTTTATTACATTATGGCCCTTCCCAAGAGAGGGGCTTCATCATGTGGTTAATGACACCCTTGGCTTGCATCTTTTCAGACCTTCGTGACTGTTGCACATGTGTGTTTTCTTTCAAAAGTAAATAAAATGGTTATTTTCAGTTATATGCACAATGATAATGATGAAAACTCCATTGTATGATGATTGTAGAACAAGAATGATGAAGACTTTGTTAAACAATTATTCATTAGATACATGATTCCAAATAATGAAAAAAAATAGAGAAACAAAATAGATTGAGGCTTACTTTAGAAGTGTAAATTGAGGCAGATGAAACCCTATAGTTTGATTTATATCCTATGGGAAAATTTTCACAACAAAATCATTGAAACTAGAAATTTAGTGCTTCAAAAGTAAGGAAATGAGTGGTCTGTTGTGAAATAGGAAGACTGTGTAATGAAACCTTCAAGTGGTATATCCATTTTTTAATGTACATTTTATGTCATTTATATTATAACCGACACGAAAAATCGATAGTAGTGATTTTTAATATCGGTTAGATTACAACTGACATAAAAATTAAACCATTCACATTAGTTAATTTATTAAATTGATGAGAAAGAGCAGTGAATATGCACTGTTTCATATCAATTTTAAAAAAAATCGACTTCATTTTTTTCACATCGGATATAAAACCGATATGAAAACTAAAACAAAAAAAAATATTCTTTCATTTATTGTATGGGTATAAACTCTCTATATTTATATCTTATAATTATGATTTCACTCAGCATCCACTAGCGTGTGAGGGTATGATTGAGGTACGGTGCGAATTTCGGTCTGAGTTTCAGTTAGTGGCCCTTGGAAGTGGGAAGATATAAGACCTATATATTTTGTTACAGAAAACAAAAACTAAGTTAATAATAACATATTAAATTATAAAATGGAATAAATTATTCGATATTTGAGTCAAATTTGTATAATAAATTTCATTAAAAAGTGTATAAATTCACTTAGACGAATAAAATGAATTCTAAATATTTAGTTTCTATCATTCTTTATATATAAATATTTGATATATGAAATATTTGTTGTGGTGGATATGAAATAAATTTAGTAAAAAATTAATGTAATAAATTAAATATATTAATTAGGGAAATCCATGATATTGTTATGTAATGATAAGGAATATTATTCTAATAATTCATCAATAAACAAAATTATTTCTCTCAAAACCAATATTTTATTATATATATACTATTTATAAGAAAATTACACTTATTTAGAACATAATGCATTTGCAAAATAATATTTTATAAATATGAAAAATCAAACGTTAACTCAAATAGCTTTTATCAATTTTATATAAATGATGAAAAAACCATTTAACAGTAGAATGAAATAATTTTCATATATCATTAGGCTTTAAATATTAACAAGAAATACTAAAGTAATAAGTTTATATAATTGATTTTGTAGAATTTTGTACATATTTTTTTAATTATTTTTATTATATATCCTAAAGTATTATTTATTAAGATTAGATTAAGAATAAAATCATCTTAATGAATAAGGATACATTTTATTCAAATGGTTTTGAAGCATTTTCAGTGAAACAATTATAATTATTTCATGGAACCTTTATATACTGAATAAGATAAAATTAATTATACATTAAAAATAATATTTTGGGATTTTTTTGTGGTTAATTTTTAACGATAAATATTTTTTTCCAGAGTAAATATTTATGTTATCATAATAAAGTTTAAAATTGATAAAAATGGGCTAGACTATAAGATATGACTAATAATATCATGAAAATTTTTATTTTTTTATTTGATTAAATATATAACTAAAATTTATTAACTAATAATTATTATTGGTCTTATTTGGTCCCAATGTCACATAAAATTATTTCTTATATCTTTAATAGAAAGGGTATTTACAAAGGTGAAACTCCCATCAAATACAATAGGGAAAGTCCTATAAATATTTATCCTTATATATTTTTCATATTATCTCAACTTATATCTAAAAAACTAAACTTACAACACTCCTCCCATTTGGTATAGGATTTGACCACCCAAAAAGGCCAATCAAATAATGCTGAAGTTTTGTTCCAATAAAGGATACCCAAAGAATATATAATATTCTTACTCGAGTTGTTGAATATTTATTTCTTCTTCATTATTTTATATATAAATTATATCCATCATAATATGATGAAATAAAAATAATTTAAAATATAAAATGATATCATGTTGATTAAATAACGACTATCTTGTTCTCAACCATCATATGAAAAATGATTGTGCCACTAAATGGTATATGCATACTACCGACATTATGAACTGATACATCTATTTTTCATTACCACATATAATTTATGTTTATATATTTTTATTAATGGAATATATATGATATTCATGATATAATTATGATTCTAAAATCCAAATTATTTTGTCCCTTCATTTAAAAAAATAAATAAATAAATGAAAATGTCACCAGATTGTACGTGCAAACAAACACAACCACGAAGTGATGCAATTCATATATCATCAAATGAAATTGATTTATAGTTAGAAATGAAATAAGATTATATTTATAAAATTATTATGATTTTGGAAATAATGAACCCATTACCACATTTTATGTATGGGAATTGTTGAATTGATACATATGTGGAAAATATAACAATAAAGGCATGAATATTTAATGTATTGGATAATTGTTAACAAAAATGTTATTATAAATTATACATATATATATATAATGATGATAATTTATGTGATTCTAGTATATATTTAAAAAATAATACATTTATTATACATAATATTATAGTATATTTGAAAAAATATGGGACATGAGTTTGTGGTTTATTATATAATCATAGTATCTTTAGATACTTTTTATTATTAAATATCCATTATTGAAAATTTTATGTAATTTATTTTCTAAAAATCATCTATATTCAACACCTCTATAATTTTTTTTGCGTTTTCATATATTATTTCCATTTTACAACATTTTTAACCATAAATATATAAATAATATTTGTATAAAAACTAACGCATCATTCCTTAATTATTTAGCCATGAATCTTTATCCTTCATATCCATTTTTTGATAATAAAATTATTAAATTACTTATATACTTTAAATTTAACAATATTAGTATTTTTATATATATTATACATAATTTCAAAACATATAAATTGAATATTTTATTCATTTATTAATAAGTAACTTTATTATTTCATTACAAAATTGTGGAATATTTTTTTAGACATGTTAATGGTGTGCAAAATATTTCCCAATATAATGTCCAATATTCTTCATGAAGATTCCTTTTCAATTTTCCATTATTTTTAAAAAATAATTATATTAAAATATTTCAATTTTTAATTGTTTTTAATGTTACAATAATAAAAATATATATTATCTTTTTTTAATGAATTGTTCTAATGAATTTCAAAATGTAATTTTTAATTTTGTGGATAAATTTTTAGGTATTTAATATTTTACATGATATATACTTTTATGATACCATCCAAATTTTTTCACATAATGGTTTATACTAGTGTTTTTATAAATACATTTTCATGTAATACTTTTCATTTAAGGTGTTAAATAAGATATTTTAAATATAGAATATTGTTTCTCTTTTGAAATCCATATGTATGATTTATCACCATGTGATGGGTGGGCTTGTTACACCCCATTAAAGCATTGGATAGTGTTTTATATCTTACCAAATAAAAATGTTAATATATGGATAACATAATCCAAATAGTTTACACTTCCAATTATATGAATCCCATAAGTACTTCTGTCATTATCCACAGCCTAACAGTAAAAATGTGTTTTCTCCTGTCACAAAATGGTAGAATTTTTTTTATCATGTGCCTATTATATAATAATTATATTTTTAGGTAAACTCTAAAAATATTATATTAGTGGACATTAATTTGAGGGGGTTATGCAAAACCACCATGAAATTAATTATCTATATAAATTAGTGTGGGTTATGAAAAAAACCCTTATAATCATAAAATTTACATGGGGTTCACATCCCCATCTGTTATTTTTTATAATTTCATAAAATATTTGGAAGGATTATATTGGATGTTATGCCAAAACCACCATTCATATAATAATTAGTAGCACTCTAAATTAATTTGGTTTTTATACCTTCTAGACACACACAAACACACACACACACACACACATATATATTCTGTAGTATTTTAGAGGATATATATTAATATAATTTAAACACACTATTTAATTTTTATTAATTATATTATATGATCATATTATATAAATATATTCATATAAATAATTTATTATATTTTATTTAATCATAATTATATTTATAAAAAATTGTATAATGTGTAAATTAATATATATTTATTTTTGTAAAACAAAATTTCTTATAATATCTAATAAAATATAAAGGCATGAATATGTTATATAAATAAACAAATAACTATAATTTATTTATCATATCAGTTACAAAAACTATTAATTTTTATTATATATTAAATAATTATTATTATTATTATTATTATTATATATTATAATGACACATACACACACATATATAATTTGAGGGGGTCCATAACTGTTGGAAATTATTAACAGTTATAGGGGTTTTAAGGCCTCAAAAATTTTTATTCTTTTTAAAATATATCAGATTATATATATATATATATTTTACTTTGTCCTGTAAACACATTTTTTTAAATATATATAAATAAATTATAAAAATATAATATAATGATATTATATAAATTTATTAATTAAATACATATATTTATATAAATAGAATAGCTAGTATATACAAATAATTATATAAATATATATTTTATTTAATTATATATATATATATATATTATTCTTATATTATATTATTATAATATTTGAATAATATTATATATATATCCCATTATTGAATAGACAAATAAATTACATATATAAATAAATATTATCATATAAATAATAAATTTATAAGAATACATAGTGAACTATCTAAATTGATAAATTAAATATATGTGTGTATAGATAATATTAATATATCTAAATTATTTGAATATGAATTGTTATATTAATATATGTAAAATATATTTACATATAAAAATTGTGAAATTAAATAAATAAATATATATATAATAAAAATTTTATATATTTATATATATAATAAATTTTTTATATATTTATATATATATATTATGTTTTTATATAAATAAAAATTTATTTAAGAAATATTAAATATAATTTATTCCCATAAAAATGAAATATATATATATATATATAAATGTATGTATATATAATATTTTTATATATATATTATAAATATCAATTATATTTGATAAATTTTTAAATATATAAATATTTATTATTAAAAAATAATTCTTATGATATAATGAAAAATAGTTTACTCGAGTGGATTTGATACATTGTTTCATTTAAAGGATCCATGGATCAAATCCGACTTGTGAAAATGTTTCTAATAGTGGGTGCATATTGGGTTAGGGGTATTTTCCGGACAACAAGGGGAGTATGGGGCCCCACATCAGTGGGCATGGGAGGTGGTGCATGTTGACCCAGACTGTTATATGGTGGTATGGTTGACACGGAGAGGTGATCCAGTGTTTTATATATGTGGGAAAGTGGAATGATAAATCTTAACATTTAGTGGTGATTAAAAACAATCCATATATTAATAAAAGAATAAGGGGTTATTATAACCTCCTATTAAATAATATGTTTTGGGAGAATTATTGGAAAAATCATTGGTGGATAAAAGATTCGATAATATAACCACCACTAATTTCCACTTTACTTAACCAATGGTTCACCAAGAGAACCCCAAAAAGTATAAGGCGACCACATTAGAGGGTTTTCATCATTACTGATGCACACAGTTTATAATGTCAAGAAGAAAAAATGGGATGACAAAAAGTAGTCATTTAGTGGATGTTTAGAACTACTAGTCAATGAAAAAAAATCAATTTCTTTTTTTAAATCTAATAATTTATCGGTTTTTTGAAATTTAAGATACAAATTAATGGGGCATTAAATATTTTTGTAAAATTACCAGAAAACATTTCAACATTACTTTACTGGGGGTTCATAAAACACGCCCCTAACATTATTTGGTGACCTCATTAGCAGGAGTTCTTCCAAAATATAGCATAGAGTTGATACGAAATGAAGGGAACTTAATGGGGTACATGTTGAACTAAATGGGTATACAGGTTAGGAAAGACATTGGGGTGGGAATTTGATGTGTACAATGGTGGGATAATTGGTGGTTAAAAAAATAACATTAATGTGTGGTTAAAACCCACCACTAAATTTATAATATAAATACGGGAAGTTAGATCCACCCCCAATTTATCTATTTCAACAATTATATGGAAAAAATTACCAAATTGATTTCTTTTTTAAAATATTAGGGAAAATATAGGTGTTTAAAACTACTGTATAATTATCATAAAAAATTTCAACATTAAATTACTAGTAGTTCACCAAAACCACCTTTAATAGTATAAAGTGACAACATTATCAACATGTCATCATAACCACTACACATTGGTGATAACCATAGGTGTACACATGGGGTTCAAGTGGAACTTTAGGGGTAAATGGGGGTAAGGGTGAAACTGGGGGGGGCTAGTGGTGTAAACTGGTGGGATAATTCGATGTCAAAAATGAACATTTTGGGGCAGTAAAAAGGACATATAAATTGATAAATGATTTATGGGTGTTCAAAAGAGCCCTTAATTGAAATTTATTTTCTTGTTTTTTTTTTTGGGAAAATGACAGGGGATCTAAACCTACAATATAATAATTCCCACTAATCACAAATATACATTACTAGTGGTTCATCAAACCACCCAAAATAGTATAAGGTGACCATATTAGAGGTTTTTTCACATAACCACCACACACCTACGATACACAAAAGAGTTCATAAGAGGTGTAATATGTAGAACCATATGGGTACATGTGGGAAGGGTGACATGGGGAATGTGGACCCAGAGGTGTAAAATAGTGGGATTGTGTGATGATTAAAAAATAACATATAGGTGTGGTTAAAAATATACAATAAATTGATAAAAGTATAACGGTTGGTTAGAACCCCCCTAATTTTCCTCATTTATGGGATTTTAAGATTAATATAATGGGGTGTTATACCTCATTTAAAATAACCAAAACTAATTTCAACATTACAATAACAGTGTTTCATCACTACCACCAAAAATACTATATTTTGACCACATTAGTGGTGATTCTATATAGACCCCGCATTGGGGTGATAATAACAGGAGTGAAAAAGAGGTAGTGCATGTTGAAAAAAGGGTTTCATTAGTATATGGGTGACATATAGACGGGGGGGACTATAGTTACAATGTGGTGGGATTATGGGATGGTAAAACTGAATTTTTTTATGTTAAAAAATGTAAATAAATTGTAAAAATTAGGGGTATTTAGAACATCCCCTTGTTGTTTGTTTCATCAAATTTAAGGATAGAACATGAGTGTTTTTAATCATCCTATAAAATAAAATCAACCAATTTAAACATTACATTAACATAGACTCATAAAAAACACCAAAAAGAATATGGTGAAAACATTAGTTGTCATACTTCATTACTAGTGAAAATGAATTTAGACGGGATTTTAACCCCCTATATTCACAGAAATAACCTCCTCTTTATAAAACATGTTTTTTATAGTCACGACATGTGATTAATTTGCTCAAATGTCTTGTAAATACATATTCTTTTTTATCATTTTCTATAAATTTTTTGGGAAAATTTATAGTGGGTTTAAACCTCATATAATGTAACCACCTCTAATTTCAACATTATATATCCTACAATTAAGAAAACCCACCCCAAATAATATATGGTGACCACATTATTTGTTGTTCCTCATAAAATATGATAATGTATTTAGAGTTGTTGTTAACCCACTCTAATAAAAAAATTACAAATATTTAATTAGTAAAATAGGTCGTATTGAAATATGATACTTATACTCATGTTTAAGGGGAAAACATATTCCTTTTTATTTGAATTTGTTCATCATGGTTGATTATTGATGATTCAATAGTCTTACATATATTTCCATCAATTGTGGGAAATCCTTATTCCACGACTCATGATTTACGATCTATAGATTTTTTGGTTTGATACCATAAGATAAGATCATATTATCATACCCTTGACATTATCTTATCAACAATTCTAATTTTCAAATGATAACTTCAATGTTTAACCTTAGTGAGAATATGATGTCATCCTTTCGTGTGATTCCATTTCCTATGTCATAAAGAATAGTTTTATGTATGAAAAGTCAAAAAATGTTTTCCATGTGATAGTAGCATTGTGGGAGAGGTAGAAGATATATCATAAATTAAATATAACAGGTTTATATTCTCCAATTAAACTAAATATTTATGGTTATTATGTGTTTATTTTTTGGATATATTAAATATCCATCTAAAATGATGTAACAATTAAGAATTTGATTCACTATTAACCTCATTAACGTAAATCTAATGTTAAATTTAAATCAATAGTTTCAAAAATTTAAAATAATCCTAGATTATAATAATTTCATGTAATGGTATCAATTCAAATATTTTATTTGAACGATTTTATAAGGAGGCCATGAGAAATTCCTTGATAAGAAGGGTTGTAGAATAACTTTATACACAAGAATTATTTATTCTTGAAATGATATAATTATGTTGGTTGAAATTGTTTTATACATCCCCTTTAACAAATAAATGTATATAACTCATATATTTTATTTATATTTTGGTGAAATAACTCTTATGGTATGAAATCATATAGTAGATGAATTTATTACCAACTTATTGGGTTTTTCCATAGAATAAGCTTTCCCACATATCTTGTTAATTGATATAGACATTATATCAAATTCTTCATGGAAGACATAATTAATTTTAATTATGATATATCAATAAAAATAATCAGATAGATAGATATATGTGTGTGGGTGTGTGTGTCTTTGAGAATTAGGGTATTTAAAATGATATTATTAGAATGATGAAAACATTACTCTAGTATATTTAGTTTCTTAGAAATGGAATTTCATGTGATATATATTTATTTGAAAAATAAATCTATATTACACATGAGATGGATTAGAAGAAACTAAATCCTTACATGTTGAATCATTGAACATGTGAGATAATTCTCTAAAAGATGTATGAGTTTTTAAAAGAGAGAAGTGAGAGAAGAAATTCAAGGATAAATATTTAAATCATATTTATAGTAAATATTAATTACTTTAGATGGTTATAACTATAGACGATCTTAGATAATCATGTAATACTTCATTATTTTTCATTTTATAATATTCATTGTAGACCTAAAAAATATAATATTTATAAATAAATTTACACACATTTTTTATTTTAAACTGATGATATTTTATTGAAAACATGTGTTTAAGTATGTATTAATCATTTGAAAATCATAAATCCATATTTACAAACTACTATAATGATAATGAATCATAAAAATCACTGTAATAAAATATGTTTTTTAAAATTTCATTTTATACATGATGTATGATTTATTATTTTAAAACAAATTATTCAACTAATAAAACAAATTTTAATTCATTTAAATAATAATACAGCACATACAAAAAATACATCCATCATATTAAAATTAAATTTTATATCATATGTAATTACCCTAATTTAATTTTTGATAAAAATATTTATTTCATCCAAAAAAAATATTTACATATCTCTAATATATTACTTCATCATTTTGACTATATATTTGATATCTAATTTATAAAAATAAAATTCTAATTGTGATTTGTTTATATATTAAATAAACCCACAATTTAATTATTTTTGGTATAATGAACAACTTTTATAATGAATCAATATTTAATTTTTCATCCATATTATATTTTAAACCTATTCTTTTTCTGTATTAAATTGTTACAAATTGAAAAATCAATGATATAAAATTATATAAATTCATTTATTATAAAAAAATTACATTTAATTTAAACAATTAATATTATTTATTACATACCATTTAATATGGTGATTTTTTTATTTTAATATTGTTGTTTTTGGGGGATAATTGCTTTTTTAATTATAGTTCATTCTTAAAATAAGACCCAAAAATTATAAAACGAAAACATTATATTTTATATAATATGAAACAAAAATCATTTATCTCAGATTGTATAAAAGTCAACACTATGTTTATGTTGTGCTATATCAGACTAATATTTTCGTCAAATTATTTCATTACACACAAAAAACATTTTTACCAAACAATAATATACAATTAATATTATTACTTATTATGATACTTATTCCCTAGCCACCAGAATGGATGCTAGGAATAAGATTAATTAAATTTTTATAATATATATAACACAAATTTTATTATTTATCTATTTAATTTAAATAAAGGAAAATCAATCAAACGAAAAAAATGTTTTCTAAAAAACTAAATGTTTTCTAATAAATGTTTTGATCCACATTTTCAAACATAAATTAAGATGAATTTATAAAAAATATATTATATTTACCTAAAATAAATAAATTTCATTTTTATATTATAAATTAAAATTTATTATTGGTTATTTTAGGATTTTTAAGTAAAGTTTCCTTTTTTGTTGGATAATAAAAATATTAAATTTTATCTGAAAACTGTCTTTTCATTTAATTATTTTATAATGTTAAATAATATTTTGAATTGGTATTAAAGATAAATTAGTTCTATTATACATCAATGAATAAAATTTAATTCAGTATAAACATATTTATATTTAAATCATAAATAAAAACATTGTAATCTTTTGAACAATTTCACATTACAAACCCTCTTTTTCTTCCATTCATTGTGATTAATTTTAATATAATAGTTTCACATACATTAATTTTATTTCGATAAATTAAATAAATTTTTTGAATCATAAAAATTTATAATTTTAAACAAAGACGACATAATTTATGAAAAAAAATTAAAAGTGAATACATTATAAAATTAAATACCACTATAAAGGTAAAAATGAGTTGACTATGGGGTTAAATTAGTATGATAAGAGTGAAAATGAATCAAAATATAATCATAATTTTATTCAATTAATTTATTTATATATTGGATGTCAATCTCACTTATGTATGATAATTCTTTTCTATATTCAGTTGACTATTACCCATAAAATATATTAATTAAACAAAAAATAAAACCGTATATATTTATTCTTATTAACATATATTACGATTTCAGATTGGGAAAAAAATTTGAGCAATAAATATACATTTTATATTTAAAACAATTTATTTTTCATAATAACTTATCATAAATTTTTAGAGATGAATTAGCTACATTAAATGCTTATGAAAATTCAAAAAATGAATATTCTAGTAAATAATAAATAATATAATATATACATGAATTAACAACATAAACGTAAATTTGATGAATTGGTTTGATCCATTTTTAGAATGATATATCATTTTATACATTCTCTAATATAACATATTCTAATTACATTTTTTTAATGAAACATTTAAATTCATGTTAAATGATTAATGTCAAAATTAACATGAATGTTATTTTATGATATATTATATTTAATTAAATGATTTAAAATCACTAAAAACATATATTCTTCCAAGTGATTTTTTAATTGTAATAATTTATAATTATGTTACATTAATTAACCAATATTTCTTTTATAAAGAATTTATTTTACTCTAAGTAGTACAAATGATGTTTGCTTGGTTATGTTTAATTTAGTGTTTTACACGATACATGAAATTTTTTTAAAGTTAATTTCCAACACACATTCGATATAGATATTGTATTAATATTATATTACATTTGTAATAACTGATTAAAAATTTTCTAATATTTAACAATTTAATTTTTTTCATAATGTATAAATTATACTGGTTATAAAACTAGTCATTGTAGTGAAAAAACCAAAATGGTAAAAATAAGAAAACATAGAAGTAAATGAAGATTTATTTTAAATGTGGATTATTGTATTCCTGAGGTGTGGATTGACCTATAGTCCCTGTAAATATTTAATAATCAATATTGGAGCCAAATTAGGTAACACTGACCTCCCTATAGTTAATGATATTGGATATTCACAAAAATGTCACTCTTACTCAACTATAAATGGGAACCCAATCTCATCACATTATCACAATTCTCAAGACCATTTTCACATCCAAGAATAGACTTTTTCACTTTATATCTTCCCTATACTATTAATTTATTTCTTATATTGCTTATAGATCATCACTTTTATGTCATCAGGGGTATCCTAATGAGAATACACAGTGTAGATGTAATTTCTTTCACTAGTGTCTTTATTTTACTTCCTTCTCCAACTTAATAAATATAAATTTATACACTATTTTATAATTAATTAAATAACTTCATTATAATTATATATTTCTTGATAATTTAATGACCTAAAACCATGTCTACTTCTATCAAATGTGTTATGAAATCATTATTCACATGTACGATGGACTATCTTATCACGAACAAATGTGATTTATTTTTTCCATTACCAACTATATTGGTTTGGTAATATTATGGATATGAATTGTTTACAAGATAATTATTAAATTATTAAACATATGGTGTCATGTTTATAATATCTAATTTATTACATTCCATTCTATATGAGACATGATATTGTTCCTCATGTGTACGATGGAGTAATACCTGACAAAATAATATGATTTTCATTTTAATAACACTAAACAAAGAATGTGATTAGAATAAATATAATTATAAAATGTGATATAAATTACATAAATTTTATATTCATGTCATATTTTTGAATTTAAAACGTAATAAAACATTTTATTTTCTTACATATACACTCAATGAAAGAAGATAATGTTATTTGTTTATGTGTGGACGACCACCTTCATGAAGTGATGTGAGTATCTTTCCATCACCACACCACATAGAAAATACAAATAGGTATAAAATATGTTATTCATTATGATGTAATCAGTATGGATATCTGATATATTACTTAACTCCTTTATATAATGATTATTGGAAATTTGAAATTTTACTAATGCGTATATACGTCTTACTATCTCCATGATCATAACATACTTCATTATTCATAAACCTCATTCATGAACAGATTAAAAATTATAATTATTGTAAAAATATGATGATTTTATACATATAATTATTCTATAGATGATACAACTATATAATATGTGCATCAAATCAGATCTGTGATGTTGAAACATGCATGAGAAAATGAGGTAATTAACACCCGAACCAATAAAAATAATGAATGATTATTATAAATGGGACATAAGAAGATCTAGAAGGATACTATATTATATTATAAATATAATATAGTTCTCATATAAATTAATTAAAATTTTAAAACAGATATAAATAATGACAAAAAATTTATTTTCTAAATGATGTGTAATATAAGTTATTTTGTACTATTCTACATTCTATTAAGACATATTAGTAACTAGGCTTGAAATGAATTTAATTTCATATATGTACTATCAATTTGACACATTATATCATGAATAAATCATCCTTCCTGATATTTTTGTTTTTAATATTTAATTGTTTCATAAATTAGTATTTGACTACAAAATTAACATATTATAACATTAATTGTAAAATCTAACCCTCATTGTGTTTGTTAACATTACCGTGAGACAATAAATTTTTATAAATAAAGTTTCATTCAAAAAAAAATTAAATATTCATATTTATGTGTGAGGGAAATGATTATTTCAGAAAATTTATACCATTTTATATATGGTGTTTAAATTGATTGAATGTTTGTTAACATGGGATATATTGTAAAATATTTATCATTAAATCAATAATGATATTTGAAATGCCACATTGTTTATGTAAGAACATGCATCTTCCTTTCTAGTACAATTTTTTTGTTGTTTTTATGAAAATACGATTTCATAATTTTCTAGTTACATGTCGTGTGCTTATGTGTACAAAGTATTTACCAAGTTGCTCTGTAAAACTGTGTACTGGTCGTGTAACGGTCCAGTACATGGTCGTGTAGGGGACCTGGATGACTACATAATGCAGGGGCCTATTAAGGCTAGTATATATAATGCACATTAAATTAACACACCATGTACTTTTCTTTTTATTTGATATATCAGTGCAGGGTCATGTCTCATATCCAGAACCATCTTCTTCTTCTTGTGATTCAAATAAGAGAGAAATGAGACAATCGAAAACTATGTACCCCTACTGATTCTCCATCTGAGCTCTGATTGAGACGCCGCCAGCTGCATTTGAATCCCACAAGTGTGTTCTCTCTTTACATAGAGCCTTTATTAATTATTCTTCCTCGGTCATGAGTGTTTCTTGGATTATTTTTTACCCTTTGGTAGATCTATGCCATTCTAGGATGATTCAAGAGTCGATGTTCAAGAGTGTTGATCATACAACATCAAGGTAGGTGGTTTCTGCCTTCCCTTTATTTTAATTGGAATAAATATTCTTAATGTATTGAATAAACATTTTTGGGGAATTGCGTGTTTTCAAATTCATCCCTTTTTAATACCTGATATAGTTATTTTGGTTTGAGAAAGGGTTAATTCTTATGTTTATGGTTATATACATTGTTATGGGACACCACATGGGCATCTTCTATTGATTTTTTTGATTATAGATGTTTGGTCTAGAAATCTTTTTAGGATGACATTGTTTTCCATGCCACAAGTTATTTATATGTAGTTCATGATTAAATCAGATGCATGTGATTCCCATTTATAATGTAAGACCATGGGGAATTGACTATGAGTGCTTCCCTAGGTACAGTAATTTATTTTTGCATTGTTGTTATGTTTACCTAGATCAATTGACTATGACCGTTGCTGGGTGGTCATGGGACAAAGGGGTTAGAGCATTAGATCTACTCAGAGGGACATTATTAATTGAATTTTAGACCCTAGGGCATTGAATCTGAGAGCTTCAAGGTGGTAATTATATTTTATTATTACTATACAGACCAATGGGGTATTGACCATGAGAGATGCCCAGGTGGTCTTTTGTAAATGACTAGTGCAATGTAGGACCAATGGGGTTATACTATGTGAGAATTTTTTAAGGGATATTATTTATTGAATTGAGGATATGTTAAAAAAGAGTGGTTATATTTTGATAACTTTCCCAAATAGTTTCTTTCAAATATATGAATGATTGAGGTGAGCATTCCAAGACAAATCACCTACTTGGACTCAGTCTCACCTGTTTGTTAGACTGTCTTTCGTTACATCTATTTTTCTATTACATAGATTTACATAGATTAGGCTACATCGTAGGTTTTCATTATTCAATGGAATGAAAAATAAATTTAAATGAGTGTTATTGAAAATTTTAGGATTGTTTACTTTTGAGTACATCATAATATATTGCTTCATTTTACTTATTACTTGATATATATATTCATTGACTGTTATGCGCAGATCATTTGATGAATGACTACTAGGATTTGTATCACACCCTTATTAGGTCATGATCTTGGACCCCAACAGATTGCATGGTTGCAAGTATAGATAAGGGTAAGCGCCCGTTATCACCAGGTACATGATTATTGTTGGAGCAAGAGAGGATGAGGCTAAGCTGAGGTGTGTGATTCAATTAGGGTTTAATTCATTTCAATAAATTGGTTTTAGTATTTTATTTATTTTTTTGGGAATTGTTTGGATGATTTCCTGGACACATGTTCCATGCATCATTTATATGTGCTCAAGTTGTTATATTACTATTAGTCTTCCTCTGTTTACATTTGTTGTACAGTATTACAACTTATGCAACAGTTTGAAAATTATTATTCTATTATGTATATAATTCCAATGAGGGAAAAGTTTCCCCATTGTATTACATTATCCCTCACTACTAGTTGGTAGCCTCATTCATTTTGGGAAATGAAATTGATGTTATGTGACTAATCGAGTTCGAGGGACCATTGGGAGAAAACTGGGACCGAGACGTTAAAACATGCTATTAGAAAAGTTTTTTTCAACTTTTTCATATTATTTATAGCCTATATATTGGGATATGAAAGAATAGGTATTTGGTATTAAGTTTTTACTGATAGTAGCTAGACCATGTATAGGTAAAAGCCAATTTTCCTCGAATCTGGCATGTTTTCTAGTTTTGTAATTATTACATTTGATTGGATTTCATATTTTTTTGATTCACTTGTTTTGTGTTATGATTTATATCATTTTGGTTGAATTTATGTTGAAACTCGATGACATGATGGTTTTCCATATCATGAATCATATTGGCACATGCATGAGATCACATGTCATGCATTCTTGTCATTCTTGTTAGGATGAATTATTGTTTTCATGTTTTTGTCATAGATGTTGTACTAGATATTCATGTTGTTGTGATAGATTCCATGATAGAATACATGATATTTTTATATGGTATTATAATATGTAAAGTTTCATTTTGATGGATGCCAAACATTGAGGTGTTATGGGACCTCTTCAATTGGAATTTTTTTGATCATGAATGAACTTAAATTTAATTTTTTCAATTTATGTATTGAAAAAGGATTCCAAACATTGATTAACAAGGAGTGTGGGCTCCAACTGGTATGAATTTTTCATTATGTTGATAAAAATCATGTTTTTAAGGCTTCCGTAGAAATTTTAGAGGCATGTTATCTTGAAACCTAGACAACACAACATGTGAAGTCATGAAAACATGACATGTGTTTTTAGATTCAGTAAGAAACAATATTTCCTAAGTACAAGCTATGCATAGTATGTACATGTTTTGAAGTAGTTTATTGTTTGACTGACTGTGTGGGCAGATACAATTGGTTGATAAATGTTTTGTAGAACAATCCATGTACCGGAAGTACACACTATGCTGAAGAGACCATATATCCATCCATGTGACTAGTAACATGGGTGGATTAAATTTTGAAGGTACTCATCATGTCTAGATTTTAAATTTCATGTGGTGATCAACAGTGTAGACGTTTGACTAACAACATGGGTGGATATAACTTAATCACTACACACCGTTTCTAGGATAAACAAGGTGTGTAGTGTTACACCAGGAGAAAATGGGTGGTTCCAGTCATGTTGGAAAAACCTTCGGTTTTTTATTATTTTTATTGAAAAACCATGTATATTATGTACATCCCATGTAGTTATCCATTGATAGAACCTTTGTGAGCCTATCCTTGTTGACAGATATTACTACTAAGGAGGACTTGGTACACATCTTGTTCTGGGATGACATGACGTGTACCTGTGATGATTACATGCCTATGATGGTTGGGGTGCATGCCTATGTAATATCATTAGTGTACACACTGTGTATGACTGTTACATGTTGGGTAGTCATCATTTCGTCTCTTTAAGGTTTTGTTCCTATTTTATCCTCTGATTATAGTTTTGGACCCGTGAGTTGTCCTTTTTAAATAGTTTTCAACGTATATCATGATGGTGTAACCTGTGGGGTTTTACGAGGACTCAAAATAGGTGTTTTTTGAATTATTTTCTAAATGTATAGGTTCTTCCTCTAGTAACCATTTTTTGTTGTCTCTTGAGATTTAGACCAGTACATAGATGATCGTTTTGGTATTCAGACCTACCAAGTTGAGACCTTTGATCTGAGAGGAGCTATGAGCTATCTATAATGTTGTTTTTATTTTGAGTATGTTTCTTGTGTGAGATGTTTCTTCTGGAATATAAGGTCATTAGACCAATTGCTTCTATGTGTTCCCTTGTAAGATCCCGCATCTCTGTACCGTGGTGAGGATCCCTATCGTGGGATTCCCTTCCTATTAACTGTTCGAAGAAATCTTGTTGGATGTTTATGCTTACATTCCTTGGTGGGGGGTTTTGATCGAATGATCAACTTATGTCTTAATTCATTGTATGGTAAAAAATGCTATTGGAATCCCTTTTTGAGGTCCCAGGTTGGTTTTACAAGATCCTTGTTGGTTTCCTTAGTTGTTAAATTGGATCTTACATACTAACTCATTGTTCATTATGGAATATTATATTTGATTAATGTTCTAAAGGATTTTTGGCGAGACATTCTAGTTTACATTGATTTGTTTAGAAAATTTAGTTTCCTAGGGGATTTTGATCCTAGTGAATCGGTTTTGTGTAACCTAGTAGTAGATTATGACTCTTGTCATTGTATCATGATATCCCAAGGTCGATATCACTCTTAGAGATTGCTGTCTATTTTTTTCTAGGATCTTTTTACTTTGTGAGATTCAGGTGTCATTGTCCAAGGAAGGACTTTTGGTTTTAAATGACATCCATGTTCAAAGGGGCAGTCAATGTTCCTTGACATATGATGTGGTACAAGTTTGAGGATTGATTGGTCATCTGAGATAGACATGCATCAAGAAGGGTCAGATATTAAGAGTTCATGTTGACCATCCTTTTCATTAGTAATGCATGACTAGGTACATCTTCACTCATGTTAATGGTTGTGTAAATGATGTCCTTTTGATCTAGTTCTATTTTGAGCCATCTGGTATTATGATGGATAGTATGGAAAACCAATGCATAATACCCCATTATATGTTGTTGATCTTGTAAAATCATGGTAGGGTATGTTTACATATGTGATACCTGTAGAGTGTGTCATGTTTAAAATATTCATTGATTTTGGTTACATCATTGATATTTTAGTTGTAGTGTATGTCCACGGGTTATCTCTGGTGTAGAGTGACCTATGCATTATGGGACCTTTTTTCATCCCACCACTCGAGAGGACATTCTAGGACTCAGGTGTTTTGACATACCTATCATATTATCTTTTCGGCTTCATTCCATGTGATGATATGTGGTTATCATGGTTCATGGGACAACACACATGCATCTATGATTCTTATAAACTAACTCATTTGAGAGTGGCTAGTCATTCTTAATTTATATGACACTTCGAGGTAGGGAGTGTCACATTGGTTCAGTTTAAAATGTGCTCTTTCAAGGTATAAGGATCCAAGTAAAAGAACACTTAGAAATGTTAGCTGTTACATGAATTATTTTTATGCATGTGAGTCTGGATTCAATTTAGTGCATTCTAGGAAAAAAAATGTTTTGTGATCAATTAAATGACGACGTGTCAGCAAGAAAAGTCATTTTTCTTTAAGGAGGTTTACTATTAGTGGTTTGGCTATCGTTTTCGAGTAATATATGAAGTCATCTTTGTGTTCTCTTTCATAATAGCTAAAAATGTCCCCCCTATCTTGACAACTTCCTTGGTGCACTAAGATAGTGTCAGCTATATTTTGTGCTATATTTGGAAGTCATTGGATTGGTTCATGATCTCTATCCATGTTGTGTGCCAAATGCGTAGTTTCTGTTGAGGCTTGGTAATTCTGGGGTTATACTTTAGTTCCATGTATGAATACCTTGGATAGACTCTTTATGCCCATCGTTTCCTTGATGTGACCGTCGGGAGGATCCCATTCGGGGTTCAAGCTGTTTTATACGTGGATTTTTTAGATCACACCAAATTCTCACTTGTAAAGAGAGTATGGAACACCATTGTGAGTTACATAGGCTCTGGGTTGATTAATTTGAGGATATCTCAGAATATTATTATGGCTCATAAGTAATTCATTATTAGGTAATAATTCTAGTGGGTTGTGGATAGTGATTTTCTGTATGAAGTTTCTACATGGATTGGTTGATCCTTTTGTACGAGTGAT
This sequence comes from Viscum album, assembly GCA_963277665.1. Lineage (NCBI taxonomy): Eukaryota > Viridiplantae > Streptophyta > Magnoliopsida > Santalales > Viscaceae > Viscum > Viscum album. The sequence continues at coordinate 1,228,452,760 of OY728159.1, forward strand.
ACTGATGGATAATAGAGTACAATACATGACTTAAGAGATGGAGGTTGACATATGATCACAGTGGCATGAGTGGTTTGATTTTTATTCTATACCACCCTTCGAAGGGTAATTCAAGGACAAATTTCTATAAGGGGGGGGGGGTTTAAGATCCCATAACTTTAATTCAGGTATGAATTTTTTTGGGGTTATTTTTAAGGAAAATGGAAGATTTGGGAATTTTCTTGGTACACCTTGTGTAATTGTGAGTACACCTTGTGTAATTGTGAGTACACGTTGTGCACCCGTTTTCCGCGTATAGTCGTGTGTTGGTCGGGTAACAGCCAGGTACATGGCCATGTACGTGACCATGAATATTTCTTAAAGTGGGGTTCAGTTTAGTCTACTACATGAAATGAACATTAATTGAACATGTCGAGTAATTTTTTAAATTTGATATATTGGTGCAGGGTCACATATCACATCAAGAACTCTCTCCTTGTTCACATGATTCATCCAATAGAGAGATGAGATGACCACAATCAACCATCCTTTACTAATTGTCCATTCAAGCTCTGATTGTGACACCTCCATGTGCGTTTGATTCCCACTGGTGAGTTATCTCATTCCCTATAGAATTTGTTCTAGATTCCTCCTATATTGTGGGTATTTCAAGGATGTTCAATTTTACTCTTTTCGTAACACCAAAAGCTTCCATGGTACTCTTCTCTTTTAATAATACAATTGTGTGTGTTGTACGAAACGTTGAGTTCTAACATTCCACAACCAATCAAACTAGCTGTTATGAATAGTAATAACCACTTTTTGAAATTTTATAAATTTTATCATTCAAAATGGACTTAATTTTTGGATTCAGAATATCGAAATTATCTTAGGGTGATGTTTTTTTATTTTTCTAAGAACATTCAATTTTTGATGAATATTTAAAAACACTGAGTTATAGTTTAAAACTGAATTTTTACGTAAATAATTATTTATTTTTTGTAAATTTATTTTAGGTCAAAATAGATACATTTTACCTATATAAGTTCAATGTAATTCATTGGATTTAGTTTATAATAATTTTAGATATATAAAAATTTTATTGAACTTTTTACTATCTTTTACCCACCTACTTGGAGGATTTGAAAATTTACATAAAACATAATTTTATCACTTCTGTGAGTTTAAATTCAAAAAATCCAAGAGACACTGTTGATATCTTTAGTTAAAAAATTTTTCAATAAAATGAAAATATATTTTGGAGAATAGTAACTTTTTAATTTTATTTACCACGGTTAAAAGTAAATTGGGTAATGAAGGGTAAAAATGATATTATTATTACCCTAACACATGTCATGATTCTTTTGGATAAGTGTAATTCGGCCAAAAACAACCTTTTGAATAAAATATGGACCTATTTGGTCAACTTGGATTATATTAGGACTTTATTATTATGTAATTCAAAGAACAGAAAAAAGAGTTAATTTCAAAGTTTAATAACTATGAAATTATTAATATAGTGTTACACATAAAAAAATTTAACTATAAATATTCATTATAAATCTAAATATATTTATTACATAATGGTATTTTTTTTAAAAAAATTAGACGTTAAATAATTTAATTTATTTATGACACAATGACGATGCAGTAATAACCTAATTAATGTAATATAAAAATAATTGATGCTATTAATATCCAAAAAAAATTAATATGAGACTTTTTATGAATTCCACTAATTTCTAAGGTTAATATGACATATTAGGGTTGGTTAGATGAATTGTTTTGAATAAATAATGCTGTTATGAATTTAGCAAAAACAAAATACAAAATACTGTTAAAATTGACATAAAAGTGTTTTTAAAAAAAATATTATATTATTTAATGATATTATATTTTTAAAAATCCAAGTATTGGACAATGGGTGTATCATTAATGAACTACATAGGGATCTCTTGGAAGTATATGGTAAGTTTATTAACCATATAATATAAAAATACAAAGAGACATGGTAATTGTCAAACTATTTAACCAAGAGCTAAATCTACGAGATAAGGTTAATATGGTGACCCATACCTATCTAAGACCAATTGGTTGAGTTTTTTCGACCCATTACCACATTATCCAATAAATAATTCAATTTTGATCATTTAGAAACTGAAAATTATTTTATTATAAAATAATATTTTTAGCTTTTCTTAAGGAGCACCTCACCCCTATTATAAAAGAGGACTCCCCCTTCTCTCTATTTATCACCGTCAAAGCCATATGGATCAGCCAACCCCTGACCAAATACCCTCTAAACTGTCATCCCTTAAACTTAGATTCCTTCCATTAGTCATAAATCCAACTTATGGATCCCTTTGTATCAAATCAAAAGGAATAACACGAAGAGGAGGTAAATATTTCATCACCTCTTTCAAGTTCATTTCTTCTTCCACTTCCTCTTTCTTTGTTGTTTCCATTCTTGAATAATTACTCTAGTATCTTCTATATACTGTTTTTTTATTATAAATATGGTACGACCAAATTCATTATTCTATCCATATTTTGAATGACATGTCACCGTATGTGCGTACGTATGGCTTACTGTATCCACGTCACTGTGTAATTGTTATTCAATATATTATTATATGGATGGGTATAATAATGATGTGTAATTGATGTAAATAATATATATAACATGATTATTATTCTTTATATATGATATTACATCAAATTTTATATTATTTTGATATGAAAATAATGATATTGTCGCTCATGTGTACGTACGAATTACCGTCTCCACGAACGTGATGAGATTGATTTCCCATCATATCCATTCAAGACTAATTTTCATTTGATGATAAAAAATAATGTTTAAGGACTTCATATCATTATGAATATGAATAAGATACATCCAATCCATAAAATACAATACTTACGTAACAAAGCATATAAAGGAAAATGAATCAGTTAACACCTGAAACGACGATAATACAAAGATATTATTAACAAAGAAATGTTAAAAGTTCATATATAATATCATATTAATGTATATGATTATTCTATAATTTTATAACAATTATTTCATTATTATACTTTAGTTTAACCAACCCTCAACCAAGGAGACATACAAGGTAAGGGTTAATTTCACAATCACTTTATTATTAGAGGTTGTTTATACGTAATTATCTACTGGGACCTCTTTATCACCCACATCTATGTTTCTTAAAAATGTATTTCAAAACATTTTTAATATTTTTTAGACTATGGGTTAAAGTCATTTATACCATTTTTTGAATTTTATAAGATGTTTATAATGGAATCTTTCCATCATTTTCCAAACAAGGTCCTTTATGACCTTTTTGACAATATTAAGGTAAGAATATCTTTTTTTAACATATATAACGGGTGTGGCTATTTTCCACCATTATTACATCATTAAAGCTTCCCTTACAGTCTTATAAGAATATTTTCAAATATAACTTTTTTCATTTAAATTATTTCAAAATAGGAAGAGATATTTCTCTAAAAATTGTTTGGATTTCATCTATTTCAACATCCTTTGATATATTTTATGTTTATTTGATTTTGATTTATTATGATACCAAACATACATATTGTATTGAAGGTTTTGTGATATTTTTGACTGTGGATGTGTTATTTTTACACCAGTCATGGTTTATGTTTAAGGTATTGACATTTCATATGCTAGTTTTAATACAAATGTTTATGTTATGTTTAAACCATTTCATTTGAGGAATTCATTTGACATAGTAAATGACGGGTGGAGTCTGCTACAGCTCCTTGATGCATCAGTAGGACTCATGAGAAAAACTAGTGTCTTGGAATAGTGCCTTGACAAAATCTTATTTGTAATTTTGGCACAAGTCCTTGACTATGTGGTTATGAAAGTCTTTCATTATGCATTCCATCATTATGAAAGTGGCTATTGATATTGCATGTGATTATTCCTCTCGTAGAATATTCATGTGAATAAGTGAATGGAATTATTTGATTTTATCTTTTCCATATTATACTGAATATCAAGTTTAAAATGCTTTTGTTTTAGTCTTATACATTACTTTAAATGTTTATTCTTATTTATGAAAGTTTCCCGTATACTGTTATCCTAACTGATCATCTGAGCTCACCCCTTTATAGGTTTTACTTTCCCAGGATGCGGAGAAGTATATTAGGAATGACCTGCAGGGATAGTCTATGGGATCCCAGGGTTGTCTATGGAAATAATGTTGTTGTAGTTTTTCATTTTATGATATAATGTAAACCTTTTGAATGTATCTAGTATTTCCAAGGTGACTAAACTAATCGGCCTTTCGAGACTTGATATTTTGTGATCATGCCAATGAGAAAATAATAATTCAATGACTCTGGACATATGGGGTCGAGGTGTTATAGTTGGTATCATATGTAGTTTAGTAAAAACCTTGTAATCTAGAATTAGATAAAATCTGATTAGAGCACATTATGCTAAGATAGACTTTGAGGATTAGTATAGATGAAAATCCTAGAATTTTTTTATTGTAGTGATTTTGTGAGTTTTCCACAAAATAAATCCCTCTCTGGATACGAGCAAGAAGATGCAGCTCTGACACATATGTACCTAGGAGTAAAACCTAAAAACACCACTTTGAGCTAGACTCAAACGGGAACTGGTTCCAGACAACAGGCCTTGCTGCACTCTTGGTTACAACACTCCTAGGGGAAATTCTTAGGATAATTCTCATTTTCTTTACAAACCAATATTGAGGGTTTATGAGTATATACTTTCTCGAAGAAAACATTTTTATGATTATATATTATATCCATAAACTGCTCAATTTATGTTAAGTGTTTCAATGGTTTGGAATTATGTATTTTGATTCATAAACTATTATAGTTTATTCCATTTTTTAGAAATGGCGCCTAGTGGAAGGAATGGAAACCGTATCATTGCACGCACTCCGTGTAGGGATTTCCCTCTTACTCAAGATAATTATAGTGGAGCTGGTGATACAACTAATTCTGATCATCTTATCACCATACTGGGACAACTCACTCAGGTTATGAATAATATCCTTACGCATATGGAGCACCATGATCCATAGCGTGGTGGATCAATGTTAGATTTCATCATGAGGAATCAACCGCCAGCATTCAATTGGGGTACAAATCCATTAGTAGCTGAGCAATGGATAAATTCCTTTGAGAAAATATTCCACGCTATGGGAAATAGTGAATGGGAAAAATTTATTATGGTAGTTTACCGCCTCACTGGAGATACTGATCAATAGTGGTCATTTATTCAAAACACAATGGAAGATGGTGAAGTATCACATATGGAATTGAGGGAGTTTAAAGATATTTTCGTAGAAAAATACTTTCCTCGTGACCATCGAGCAAATATGGAAATGAAGATTTTGAGTATGAGGCAAAAGGAGGATGAGAATGTCACAAAGTACGAGGATAAATTTACAAGGTTTGCGAGGCATGATGCATATTATATATGTAACCCATGAAGTAAGATAGATTGTTTCTTTGATGGGTTGAAACCATTTCTTCGTCGATAATTAGTCTTCCAATCCTTTTCATTGTATGAATATATCGTCTCATGTGATATCAAGACAGAAAAATAATTCTCAGTGTCTTACGAGATTAAAGCAAAGCGATATAAGAAGATATCTACTGGACACTCTATGTATAGAAATAAGGGGAAGAAGAGAAAAGTTGAATATTCGTTCTAAAGTAAATGTGGGAAGAAACACCTCAGTGCTTGACTGTTGGGAATGGGAGTCTATTACAAGTGCAGTGAAAAAGGCCACGAAGATCATGATTGAAAGGGGAAGAAAGAGGTTTTCACTCTTGAATGCTACAATTGTAGAGAAAGGGGAATTATGTGAATGAATGTCCAAATTGTTAGGGGAGCTTACCTAAAACAAGGCCAAGGGATCAAGGCCAAGCTTATGCTATCACAACTGATGTGGTTGAAGATCTGAAAGACAAAGTTGTAGGTAATTTAATGGTTTCCTCGAGATTAGAAAATGATTTATTTTATTCTGGATAATCACATTGTTTCAAAACATCCTAGTTAGATATGAAATGTAGATATTTCCAATTTGATTTATCAAGGGAGTTGTCATTAAAAATCTTAAGGGAAGTATCATTACAACAATGTTTTTTGAATCAGTCCCCATTAGGGAATATGAATGTTCTTTATCAGCTGATCTCATCGTCATACCCTTGATTGAATTTGATATAATCTTTGGTATGTATTAGCATTTGAACCATGATTAAAATATTTATTATAAGAAAAAGGAGGTTACTATTTTTGATGACAATGAAAAATAATAACTTATCTTTAGAGGAGAATCGTCACCAACTAATTCTTATTGAGATCCACCCCCAGTAGCTCAACTAAATTTAATTATTGGGGAGGAAGAGAATGAAATAAATGTTGGTGAGGAAAATAATGTTCAAATAGAGGATTTAACTATTGTGAAAAAATATTTTGATGTTTTTCCAGAATATTTACTTGGATATCCTCCAGAATGGGAAATTGAGTTTTCCATTGATTTAATTCCTCAATCAAGGGCCATATCGAAGAACACTTATAGAATGGCCACTATGGAACGAGTGGAACTAAAGAAACAACTTGATGAATTGAGTAATAAGGTATTTATTCACCCTAGTATTTCTCCATGGGGAGCCCCTATCCTTTTTGTTAAGAAGAATGATGGATCGATGAGGTTTTGCATTAACTACTGGGAGATCAATGATATAAAAAAAATGAACAAGTATCCACTACCTCACATTGATGATTTATTCGACCAACTTCATGGAGCTAAATACTTTTCAAAGATTTAACTTCAATCTGGATATCATCAGTTGAGTGTGAAGAAGGAAGACATTCCAAAAACAACATTTCGAACCAGGTACGAGCATTACGAGTTTACAGTAATGCCTTTTGGATTGACTAATGCACTCTTTATCTTCATGGATCTAATGAATAGAGTTTTCAAGGAATATATTGATGACATTGTAGTGGTATTTATTGATGATATATTGTTATACTCCAAAAATTACTAATATCATGAAAATCACTTGCGCATTATACTGAAGACTCATAGAAGACATGAATTATATGGGAAGTTTAGCTAGTGTGAATTCTGGTTTCAAGAGATTTCATTTCATGGCCATATTGTCTAAGGATGGAATCTATATTGATCCTCTTAATACCAAGGCAATTTTAGAATGGACAGAACTGATGGGTATAACTGAGGTACACATTTTTATTGGTTTAGTAGGTGATTATTGACGTTTTGTCTAGAATTTTTCCCAGTTGGCTAACCCATTAACAAAGCTCACATGAAATGGGGTAAAAAAAATTTGGAAAAAAGTGTGTGAAGAATGTTTTGAATAATTGAAGAGAATATTATTCAATGCTCCTATATTGACTCTACCATCGGGGAATGATGGATTTGTTATTTATAGGGATGCATCGAAGAAAGGACTTGGTTGAGTCCTTATGCAGAATGATAGAGTTATTGCTTATTCATCACGAGAGGTGAAAATTCATGAGGGAAACTATACTACTCATGATATAGAGTTAGTAGCTATAATATTTTCTTTGAAGATATTGAGACATTATCTCTTTGGTAAAATGTGAGATATATATAGATCTCAAGAGTTGGAAGTATTTTTTTCTCAAAGAAAGAACTCAACATGAGGCAAAGGAGATGGCTTGAACAACTCGAGGATTATGAATGCACGATACACTACCACTCGGGGAAGGAAAATAAGGTGGTAGATGCTTTGAGCAGAAATGAACATGGTGTTTTTAACAAGATGAGAGTTGAAAGGGATCCTATTTTCATAGATCTGGTAAATATGGATATGGGGATTACCATGGAAGGAGAAACATCAATAAATTTTCAAATGGTTGCCAAATCATATTTACTAGAAAGGATAAAAAGTTATCAGGATGATAATGAGGAGTTTCAAAAGATGATTAAAGCTTTGAATAATGGGAGAATGAGTGACTTCGTATATGAAAATGGAATTCTGAAATTGGGGAAACAACATTGTGTTCCCTATATACCTGGTATGAAAAGATAATTGTTGGATGATTCTCATAGATTCAATTTCTCTATACACACTGGGAGTACCATAAATTATAGATATTTTGAGGAACATTTTTGGTGGGACAACATGAAAAGAGAGATTGCTGATTTTGTGTCAAGATATATGGTTTTTCAATAAGTGAATGCTCGAAGGTAACGGCCTGGATGAGTCAAGCAACCTCTTCCCATACCTGAGTGGAAATGGGATAATATTATGATGGACTTTGTCATTTAACTACCAAAGACTCATAGAAAGAACCATTCAATATGGTTCATTATTGATTGTCTTACCAAGAAAGCACATTTTCTTGCTATAAGGGAAGATTTTCCACTTGAACGTTTAGCAATACTATATATTAATGATGTTGTAAGACATTATGGAGTACCACTATTGATTATTTCTGATCATGATCCCCGTTTTACATCAAGATTCTAGAAAATTTATCAGAAAGCCGTGGATACTGAACTTATTTTGAGCATTTCCTACCACCCCCAAACTGATGGAAAATCTGAACAGACTATTCAAATCATAGATGAAATGTTGAGATCATGTTCACATGACTTTCAAGGTTTGTGGGATCAATATTTTCCTATGATAGTATTTTCATGTAACAATATCTTCCATTCAATTATTCAGATAGCACCATATGAATCGTTATATGGAAAGAGATATCGCACACCAACCTGTTGGGATGATGTTGGTGAAAGAAAACTTGTAGGCCAATAACTTGTGGAGGAAATGATGGAAAAGGTGAAGTTAATCCAAAACCACATCAAGGCCGCTCAAAGTATTCAGAAGATCTATGCTCATAATTGAAGAAAGGATTTGGAATTTCAGGTAGGAGATCATGTTTTCTTGAAGGTATCTCTATAGATGGGTGTTATAGGATTTGGTATGAAGGGAAAATTGAGTCATAGGTACATCGGATCTTTCAAAATTCTAGAACGAATTGGGGTTGTATCTTACTGTTTGGAAATACCGCCAAGTCTCTCCAAAGTACATGATGTGTTCCACATGTCAATGTCGAGAAAATAAATACCTGAACCAATGCTTGTACTCACCTATGAGGAATTAGAACAGGAACCTGATCTGTCTTATTACGAAGATCCTATCAATAATCTTGATACAAGAGAACACGTGCTAGGAAACCAGAAGACTTGTCTAGTAAAAGTTTTATAGAGAAACCATAAGATGGAAGAGACAACAAGGGAACCCAAGGATCTTATGATGAAGAACCACCCAATTCATTTTAAGAAGTAATATTAAACATATTTTTAGGACGAAATTATTTGAAGGAGGGGATATTGTAACACCTGAAACTTACACGGTACGCTTCTCTTTGAATAATACAATAGGATGTGTTGTACGCAACGTCGAACACAGCACAACCAATCAAACTAGCCATTATGAATTGTAATACCCAATTTTTAATATTTTATAAAACTTATCATTAAAAATGGGCATCATTTTTGGATTCAGAATATCAAAATTAGCTTAGGGTGATTTTTTTGTATTTTTATGAAAATTTTCAATTTTTGTTGAATAGTGAAAAACACTGAGTTATAGTTTAAAACCAAATTTTTTTAAATAATTATTTATTTTATTTTATTTTTTAGGTCAAAATAGATACATACTACATATATAAGTTCAATGTAATTCATTCGAGTCAGTTTATAATAATTATATATATATATATATTTTATTGAACTTTTAACCGTCTTTTACCCACCTCCTTGGAGCATTTTCAAAATTATATAAAACATAATTTTACCATATTTGTGAGTTTAATTTGAAAAATATGAGAGACACAGTTGATATCAGTAAGAAAATTTGGTTCAATAGGATTAAAATAATATTTGGTGAATAGTAATTTTTTACATTTATTTACCACGGTTAAAAGTAAATAGGGTAAATAAGGGTAAAAATCATATTATTATTACCCTAACACATGTCCTAATTCTATTATATAAGTATAATTCGACAAAAAACAACCTTATAAATAATATATGAACCTATTTGGTCAACTTGGACTATATTAGGACATTTTTTATTATTTAATTCAAGGAAGAGCTAAAAGTGTTAAATTCAATGTTTAATAACTAAAACATTTTTAATATAGGGTTACGCATAAGATAAATTCAACTATAAATATTCATTAGAAATATAAAGATATTTCCTACATAATTGAATTTTATTTATATTTTTTGAGGCATTAAATTATTTAATTTATTTATAACCCAATGCTGATGCAGTAATTACCTAATTAATAAAATTTTAAAATAATTGATATTACAAATATCCAAATAAAATTTATTTTGAGAATTTATTTGAATTACACTAATTTTCTGGGTTAATATTACATATTAGGGTTGGTTAGATGAATTTTTTTCAAAGTAATAATGTTGTTATGAATTTAGCAAAAACAAAATACCAAATAGTGTCAAAATTAATATAAAAGAGGTTGTAAAACAAATATTATATTATTAATTGATATTATATACCGAAAAATCTATGGTTCAGAAAAAAGACTTATATAATGATATTTGTATCATTAATGAGCCAGTTGGGGTTCTATTGGAAGCATATAATATGTTTATTAAACATATAATATAAAAATATAAAGAGACATGGTAAAAGCTAAACTATTTAACTAGGTTTTCCTAAGATGCCCCTCACCCCTCTTATAAAAGGGTACTCCCCCTTCTTTCTAATTCATGTCTTCAAATTAATTTGGCTCGGCCAAACCCTACCCAAATACCATATCAACTCTCCTCCCTTCATCCTAGAGACCTTCCTTTAGTTATAAATTCATCCTATAGATCCCTTTTCATCAAATCAAAAAAGAAGAACCCGAAGAAGAGATAAATACTTGATCACCTCTTTCAAGTTCCATTCTTCTTCCACATCCTATTTCTTTGTTGTTTCCATTATAAAATAATAACTCTTTTATCTTCTATATATTATGATTTTATTATAAATATGGTAAAACCAAATTCATTATTCTATCCGTCTTTTGAATGACATGTCACCATACGTGTGTATGTACGGCTTACTATCTCCACGTCGTGGTGTAATTTTTATTCAATACATTATTATTTGGATGAGCATAATAATGATGTGAAATTGATATAAATAATAAATATAAAATGATAATTATTTTCTATATATATGATATAACATTTAATCGAATATTTTTTTAATATAAAAAGAATGATATTGTTTCTCGTGCATATGTACAGATTGTCGTCTCCACGAACATGATGAGATTCATTCCCCATTGTATTGATTCAAGACTAATTTACATTAGATGATTAAAAATAATGTTTAAAGACTTAATATCAACCCAAATATGAATATGATACATCCTATCCATAATAAACATTACATACGTAACAAATCATATATAGGAAAACGAATCAGTTAACACCCAAAACGACAATAATACAAATATATTATTAACAAAGTAATGTTAAAAGATCATATATGATATCATATTAATGTATATGATTCTTGTATAATTTAATAACAATTATTTCACCATTATACAGGAGGTTAACATACCCTCTACTAAGGAAATGTACAAGGTAAGGGTTAATTTCACAATCTCTTTATTATCTGAGGTTGTTTATACGTACTTATCTACCAGGACCTCTTTATCATCCATATCCACGTTTCTTAAAAATGTATTTCAAAACATTATTACAATTTTATAGACTATGGGTTAAATTCATTTATACCATTTTTTGATTTTTATGAGATTTTTATAAAGGAATCATTCCGTCATTTTCCAAACAGGGTCCTTTATAACCATTTTGACAAAATTAAGGTAAGAATGTCTTTTTTTAACTTATACGATGGGTGCCGCTATTTTCTGCTGTTATAACATTTTTGAAGCTTCCCATACATGATTATAAGAATATTTTCAAATATAAATGGTTTCTTTTAAATTATTTTAAAATAGAAGGAGATATTTCTCTTAAAAATGGTTTTGATTTCATCTAGGTCAACATCCATTGATGGATTTTAAGCTTATTTGAAGTTGACTTATTATGATAAAAAACTTCCATATTGTATTGAAGGTTTTGTGATATGATATGTTTACACCATCATGGTTTATGGATAATGTATTGACATTTCATATACTACTTTTAATACAAATGTTATTGTTATGTTTAATCCTTTTCATATTAGGAATGCATTGGACTTAGTAAGTGACGGGTGGAGCACACTATAGATCCTCGATTAATCGATAGGACTCATTAGACAAACCAGTGTCTTGGAACATAGCCTTGACAAAATCCTATTTTTAGTCTTCGCACAAGGCCTTGACTATGTGGTTACGAAATCATGGCATTATGCATTCAATGATTATGAAAATGGCTATTGATATTGCATGTGATTATTCAACTAGTAGAATATCCATGTGAATGAGTAAGTGGAATTATGTGATTTTATTTTTTCCATTTTATGTTTAAGTTCAAGTTTAAAAGACTTTTGTTTTAGTCTTATACATTTCCTTAAATGTTTATGCTTATTTATGAATGTTTCTGCTATATTGTTATTCTTTCTGAGCATCTAAGCTCACCCCTTTCTATGTTCTATTTTTCCTAGGATGTGATGAAATATATTATGAATGACCTATAGGGATAGATTATGTGATCTCGGTGTTTTCTAAGGAAACAATGTTGATGTAGTTTTCCATTTTATGATGTAATGTAAACCTTTTGAATGTATCTAGTACTTCAAAGGCTCAAAACTAATCTGTACTTTGAGACATGATCTTTCATGATCATGCCAATGTTCATAATAATGCACCAACTCTGGGCTTCTGGGTTCAGGGTGTTACACTTTTTGTAGATCTACATCCTTTTAGGTTGATTCAAGTGTTGTCGTTCATGATCATTGATCGTAAAAAATCAAGGTAGGTGGTTTGTTACTTTCCTTGATTGTGTTAGGAATTTATATGCATAAAGTGGAATCCAAATTAAATATATACGAATTAGAAGATGTATTCTCATGGCATGGTGTCTGGGTCGAACCCTAGCTCGGATGATCCTAATCCGAGCCCGACGAAGGATGTTGATTCCTTTCCCAGAAATTCTTCATCAATTGAAAAGAAATTATATTGTATTATTCCTATGGAGATGTCTCGATTTGTGCCTTCAAAAAAACCCGTAGTGACTTCTGTTTCGAAAGTACCCGACCTGAGCAAATTTGAGGATGTTCTGAAATATATAGGTAAGTTCACAGAGTTTGATTGTCCTCTACCTAGAAGGATCATCAAAAAGCGATGTGTTGCTCATGTTGTTGCTGATCAAATTGCAATTGAGGAGCGAGTCAATCTCTGTCGCTTCTTGATCATTGCCCGGGTTCTTATTCTGAAGAGAGGATCTCTTTGGAAGTTTAATGACCTTTCTCATTGAAACTAGCATATTTGGGGGTTTGATGATTTTAGAATGATCTCTACGGGTCGTGGTTATTACCATGTTCGTTTTCCATCTGAGGAATCAAAGTGCAGAGCATGGAGCTTCAGGTCTGTTTCTTTGAAGCCTGGGGTTCTTTGAATTCAAGAGTGGGACAAACAAATTGACCCTAAGAATTCCACGGAAACACATTCCCAGTTCTAGATTCGAATTAAAAAATTAAACTAGATTAACTAGCATCCTAGAATTATATGGGACATTGCTTCATCAGTTGGAAATCCCAATTGGATGGACATGAACATTGAGGATCCCAAATTCGGTCATTTAGTGAGGGTTATGGAGGAAGTTGACACGACCTCGATGCTAGGGGAGGAGGTTGTGCTTACTACCATAGATGATGGTTTCAATTTGGAGATTCAGTTTGAGAGGAGGACACGGTTTCGTCTCACTTTTCACTTCATTGGTCACATGGACTTTGAGTACAATAGGAATTAGGATTGTGGTCTTTTCATGTTGAAGGATAATTTTGATGCCTACTGCTAGAAGGGAAAGGAAAAGGTTAACTCCTCTTATGTAGTTGGGCCATGTAATCTCATTTCCGAGTAGGTTTCTGATGAGGTTTCATTTCCCATTAATAAGTCTATTCTTTAGGACTTAGTGTAGAATCCTATTGTGAATGCTCTCTATCTTGTCGAGCCTACTACTTAGGGCTCTGTACAGGTGTCTAGGAATCAGAATAAGTCAGATACTGGAAATGTTTTCTAGGGTGCAGTGCAGAATCCGTTTGCGCCCTATCATCTACGTAATTTGCACGCATCATGGGTTATTGCACCAGTAACTGATTCTGAACCTACTACTCAGGTTGCAGTGCAGTCTCTAGTTGTACCCTCTCATCCTAGAAATATGTATTCCTCTTGGGTTGTTGCATAGGTAAGTGATGCTGAATATTTTCCTCAGGATGCAGTGCAGGTCTAGCCGGTTGTCACTCATGAAGTTCATATGGATGCCCCTTGAGACTATGTAAAGGGTACTAGTTCTGATCCTAATCAGGCTTCCTTTGAGGTGCATAATGAGCCTTCTTTTGATACTACAGTGCATGATTCAGTTCCAGTTATTGTTGAATCTGTTGCAACACCTGATGTGTCTATGTGGAGGAATATGGGTATGGTGTCTGGTGGTAAATCTGGATAGAATAATGAGGTTTTTCTTCCTACTAGATCAATTTTACAAAAGCAGGTTTATCCTTTTTATGAGTTTGATGGGTTAGAAGTTGTGAAGGATTTGTTTCCTCAATCCATTAAGTGTGATAAGAGCGGTGATAAAAATGCAGATGGATCCTTCTCTCAGGTCACATTGTCTAAGGCTGTGAGGAACCTATTATTGTAGACTCATTAGGAGCCAGTTAGTTCCTAGAATATGTTTACCCCTTTGTGTGGTGTTATTTGGTCTGTTGATAAAGGGGAAACAACCAATGATTATCAGTCTCAAACTTTGGAAGGTTCGGTCCCCATTACTGGATCATTTGTAGTTCTAGCTGTTTCTTCTTCAGAATTACATAAGTGGAAGAAGAAAAAGAATGAGAAGTAGCTTATGTATGTGAAATTGCATAGGAATAGGGGGCCTGATTCCAAGTCCATATCCTCTTTCTCATGAAGATTTTCTTTTGAAATCTCTAGGCGATTGTGAATTCTCCCACCATCACAACCCTTAGGATTTTTATTATGGCTAATAATCCTATCCTCATTGGAATTGTTGAGCCTCATTTGTCCTTCTGTAAATGGAATGACTTTAAGTGGTCAACCCTTGTGAACACTTTGGATTCCCATAATGCATTTTTTACTTCCTCAGAGTCTCTTTGGGTTTTGAAACATGATAGTGTTTCATTGATATCTTCTTTTTATGATCTGTAGTCAATTACTCTCTCTGTTGAAATTAGTTGTTATGGTATGTCCTTTAATTTTTTTATGTTTTAAATTAGTATACTGGGAGACATTCATTGTGGTCATCCTTGGAAATAATAGCTCTTAAAATGAGGAAAAGTTGGGTTATAATTTTTTATTTTAATTCTTTTCATTTACCAAAGGATAAGACATGCACTTGCTTTATTAGGTTGGCTGCTGGTGATTTTTCTGCATGTATTGATGCTTGTAATATTATTGAGGATCCAATCATGGTGGATGATTTTACCTGGAAATGATACACATTAAATGGTGTACAAGCCATCATGATTGATTGGTGATTTAATCATGTGGATGGGGGATCTCAGGAATTTTCTTTATCTCGTATAACTCTTCCAAGGGCTAATTATGATCACAATACTCTTTCAAAGGACTTTAGTCTCCACTGATGGAGATCTTATCCATTACATTTTAGGTTTAACAATGTCTGGTTATCTATTCAAGATTGTAGACAGATTTCCATTGAGTCTTAGGAAACAAATATTATTGGAAGTCCCTTTCACATAATGGTTATGAAGTTAAAGGGTGTGAAGGAAATGCTTAAAAAGTGGAGTAAAAAATCATTTTCATGCATTGATCATGACATCCAAAGTGATGAGGATAATATATTGTTGTGTCAATGTCTTAATGAGGGTTAGGATATTCCATCTAGGGAAGATTTGATTTCCCATTATAAATTTAATGAGCTCCTCGCTTTAAAAGAAAAACATTCCAAGACTCAACATAATGTCAGGTGGATGAATGATGGGGATGAAAATTCAAGACTCTATCATTTTTTTCACTGGGAGAAGAACGTGAAACATAGAATGAATTCCCTCATGGTTTATGGAGCTTCTCTCAACTATGAAAATTATATTTTTGATGCTGCTAGTAGTTATTTTGAAAAGCATTAAACTGACTCAGGGCATGATAATACTGATAATATGTTCAGGAATATTTCTCCTTTGGTTGAGGATTCCTAAAATGATATGTTCACTAGTATACCCTCATTGGAGGAAGTTAGGAAGGCATTGTTTTCAATAAATGTTGATAGTGTGGTAGGGCCAGCTATATTTTCTAACAGGTTATCAATGACATATTAGGATATTATTCACACATAGTTTGTTAATGCGGTTAGAGATTTCGTTCATCATTCTTATTTTCCCTTTGGTGCGAATGATAGATTTATTTCTTTGATTCCAAAGAAGGAAAATTCACTTGATATTCATGATTTCTGGCCCATGGCTATAAAGAATACTATTCCAAAAGTTATTAGCAGAATCCTGAGGAATAGATTGGGAAGTATTTCCTAGATGTTTATTTTGACAAATCAATTTGGATTTGTGCCTGAAAGGCACATTCAAAATTGTTTGTATACGGCATTTGAATGTGTTAATGTTATGGTGAAAAATTAGAAGTCTTGGAATATATCTCTAAATGTTAAAATTTCAATGGCTTTTGATACGATGAAATGGAGTTTCATTTTTTTGGTGTTAAGATTGCATTTATTTTCCAATGGTTTCATTTCTTTAATTAGCTGTATTCTTAAGAGTTTTATGCTATCTATTTTTCTTAATGTCCAACCTAGATGTTTCATTAAATGATCTTGGGGAGTGACGTAAAGATATCCTTTATCTGGCCTTATTTTTTCTATTGTTGAGGATTATTTGATTATTTCTCCTTCAGATCATGTGTAGGCTGGTTTGTATCAGAAAATGACAGTTTGCAGAGGTCTCTTTTCTCCTTGAAATCTCTTTTATTTCAATGGTATTCTGTTGTTTGGGAAGGCTGATGGAATCACTATCTGATACATTAAGACAAATTTTGGGCATTATGAGGAGGTTTCTGGTCAAGTTATCAGTTTTGAGAAGTCCTTTGAATTTTTTAGGGAAGGGGTTATTTTTTCAAAGAAAAAAAGAGTTTCACGAAAGATTGGGTTTAAAGAGGGTCTCTACCTTTTAATTATCATTGGGTTCTCCATTTATGGGGTGCTATTAAAAGGTGGAATTTTGAAAATATTTATCTCTAAAAGATCAATCAAATGGCTACCTGGAAGGGTAAGTCTATGTCTTAGGCAATGAATGTTTTTCTTGTTAATTCTTTGATCACTCCCATGTGTGTCTACATTTTTTTCCTTATACAGATGGCCTAGAACTCTACATAAAGATTTACAAAGGCAGATGCAAAATTTTATTTGGACTGGGTTGATTCTTGAATAGAAGTTTTTTACAGTTTCTTGGAGTTATGGAATTTGTCCTGTTGACATGGGTGGCATAGGGATTAAGGATATTAATATCTTTAATGAATCTACCATTAAAAAGTTTACCTGGTCACGTTTAACGTCCATTGATTTTTTTTTTGATGTTTTTGTGTAATTGAGTGGGATCCTAGGTATTAAATGGGTATTATATTTATGTCCCTTTCTCTATATGGCACTAAATTAATCATGAATATTTTAGCCTCTCACAGTCTTATAAATTGGTGATTTGTCAAAATTCCACTTTAAATTGCTAGAAGACTGTTTGGTTATCATGTTCCATTGTTGGTGATACTCAGATTCCTTCTTCCTTGATGGATATTTCTATTGCTAACATTAACAATAATATAATGGATCAGGGGTTGTTTTCTGATCCTTTCAAAATGGAGTTGGGTTGTTATCTTTATTCTATGTTGGATACTTTGATTTGGTTTCCTAGTCTTACAGGAAATTTCAACACTAAGGAGGATTATAGATCCATGTGTTCAGCTTCCTTGGTGGTCATTTCTTGGAGGCTTATGTTTCATTCTCTTTTTATTCCACCGACTAATTATTTTCTTATGTGGAGTATTTTGAAGTGTTGACATCCTTCGTAGTGGAAGATAAATCGAGCTGGATTTTCTCTTACACATGATTTCATTCATTGTCTTACTGCAGAAGAGATTTTTGATCCTTTATTTTTATCTTTTTTCTCTTCAACGATGTTTAATATCTTCTATGGTTCATTTTTTTGAGAAAGGGTTAATTCTTATGTGTGAGGATAGGTACCTTTTTATGGGACACCCCAAGGGTGCGTTCACATCATTTCTTTATTATGGCCATTTGATCTAGAATCTATGTTAGGCTTGATTTTTTCCACGCCCCATGTTTTTAGGAAGGAGTTAATTATTAAATGAGATGGATGTGATTCTAATTGTGAACATATGACCATGTGGAATTGACTGTGGGAGATTCTCTAGGTATGTTCATTTATGAATAAATTGTTAATATGTTAACCTAGATTTATAGACAATGATAGCTGGCGGGTGGTCATAGACCTGGGGTTAGACCATAAGAGCAACCAAGAGGGTCATTATTAAAGGAATTTTGTGCCCTAGGTAATTGACTATGAGGGATTCCAGGTGGTCATTATAGTTTATTGTTACAATGTAGACCAAGGGGGTACTAGCCCTGAGATCTTCCCAAGTGACTGTTTGTAAATGATTAGTGCTATGTGGGACCAAAGGGGTTAACTATGTGATATTTCCTAGAGGTTAATTATTTATTGAATTGGTTATTTGTTAAACTAGAGGGGTTATACTCTGAGAACATTCCCAAAGGGTTTATTTTGAATAATTGAATAATTGAGATGATCCTTCCCAGAAAAAGAACAAGCTTAGACTCAGCTCTACTTGTTTGTTTAGTGGTCTAATGAGACAAATTTTTTGCTATTACATTGGGTGTATGTAGCTAAGTCTTGATCCTAGGTTATCATTAATCAATAGTTTAAATAATTATTTTAAATGAATGTAATTGAAAACTGGTAGAATGCTTACATTTGAGTAATTCCTAGTTTATTGCTTTATTCTTAATATTTCCTTCTATATATAATCACTCACAGTTAGAAAAAGATATTTTGGTCATTTCCTATGGGTATTTGTATCTCACCCTATTTGGGTCATGATTTTGAACCCAAATAGATTCTATGGTTGTAGGTATAGATAAGGGAAAGTGCCCTTCATTATCACGTACTTGATTTCTGTTAGAGT
Organism: Viscum album; assembly: GCA_963277665.1. NCBI lineage: Eukaryota > Viridiplantae > Streptophyta > Magnoliopsida > Santalales > Viscaceae > Viscum > Viscum album. The sequence goes on from OY728159.1 coordinate 1,228,472,207, forward strand.
TAGAGAGAGTGGGACCATGCTGAGGCTTGTGATGCTGTTGGAGTTTACTAATGTTATGTACTTTGGTTTTATTATTTTATTTTCCTCATTGTATGTTCATTAGTTTCTTTCTTAGACACATATGACATACATCATTTATTTGTGTTCCAGTTGTTATATTACAATCAGTTATACACTGTTTAATTTTTTTGTATGGAATTACTACTTCCACAACTAATTAAAAATTAATATTATAATGTGTATACAATGCCACTGAGGTTATAGATTCCCCAATGTCTTACATTATCCCATTATTCTAGTCTAAAACCTCTAGAATTTAGGGAAATTCTCTTGAGTGTATGTAACCAATCGGGTTCAGGGAAACTTTGGGCAGCACCCGGGACCGAGACGTTACAATAATTTTTAACAACTTGTGTAATATCTCATAAATTATTTGTAATTTTTTAAAAAAAAATATGGAAATATTTTGGAATCACACGCTTTGAGGGAACATGATTATGAGGCACATCGTGGCTAGTACTGAACTTTAAAACTTTTCTGGTACATTTAAGTACACTGGCGAGCCGGATTTTCAATCTTTTGAACCATTGCCCAGAATAAAAATATGAGGGCACCGTTGTATTCTGAATTCTGGTATTATCCTATAATATTCAAAACCTCAGCTATAAATGGCGGAATAGAGAATTTTATTTTCATATTTTCCTGAAAAATAATAAAATAAGATAAAAATTTATTTTATATTCATTTTCATCCATTGGCCAGAAAACAGCGATGTTTTCGTGAAATGATGAGGTTGAAATGGGGTCCATTAATGATACTCATTAATGGATCAAATCACGTAGCATAAAAATCACATAATGGAAGCCTAACAATAATGTTGATTCATAAATAAAATAGTGTAATGACTTAACATCGCAACATAACTGAACCGTTATGATGAGATTTCATTTTTTTGTTTAACCCGTTAGTGGGAATAGAATTACACGAGGATTCTCTAAAAAACCTCTGATGAACTTCCTCCCCAACGAAGAATGAAGAATGACAGCGTGACATCATAGACATCAACAATCCTCAAAAAACGGTTCTGGAAGTGATGATGTTAATGCCTTGAACTCTCAATGACGAACACTACGACATCGAATGTTATTGAAGAAGGGGTTTGATTATTATTTCAATGTTCTTCCCCACAATTAATTTTCTATGAATGATGATCATAGATCATCTCATGAACATGTTGATCCATGATTTAGGTGTTTATACAGGAGGGTGAATTTTCTTGTGGATTTATTATCCATGATTGAAACCTTGCATGGAATGATCGAACATCAATCCCCAAACCTCCCTATTGATTTGAACATCTAATGCGGAGGGCCTGAGCCAACATGAATAAGGCCTGAGCACATCCACTCATGTGTTCTTGGAGGAATCATTCTCGATGTGGTGATAGTTTGATTCTGGGTTCTGAGTAGGGATAGCAATGACCTGAGGGAACCTTTGACATAGAATTGTCGGAGAACGGACCACTAGAAAAACATTAGTGGCCCGCGGAAGGGACTGCCGATATGCCATTGCCTGTGTGTCCCTCAGTGGTAGGATGCCCCAGGGTGATGTGATGCCAGGCGGGCGCTACATGAAGGGGATGTCCCTTGTCTAGAAACTTGGTTCAGCTGGACGAGTTGTGGTCCATCGACCGAGACTAGAGGAGGAGGCCCCAAGTCATCCCGTAGGGAAGATGATACTAGACACAACCAATTGCCACATCCCATCCAGGCACTCCCACTAGCCGCATCATGCGGCTGATCAATGAGATGGTGGCCAGGACCCGCACTACTGAGCAGGACCCACGCTAGTTAGCCGACCCCACACACAGAGGGTTGGACCCACACCAACAGGCTGGACCAGCACACTATGGGTCGGGATAGACTAGAATGGGTCACCAGGAAACCAGGCGAGCTGGTCCCTCGTCCCGACTGGGCTGGGTCTAGCGAGGCCAACTGGTCCTCCCTAACATACAAGGCCTGCCCAGAACAACACCAACATAAACCTCATTAGGTCAAGATAATCTAATTAACTTAGTTATGTAGGACACCCAGGTCGTGTTGGTCGGATCGGTCTGACTGGCTAGGACTGATGCCTCATTCCAACCAGCCTCCTAGTAAATAAAATGCTTGTTTCATGCAAATATCATGATCGATTGAGGATCCATTTGGGGTGTTGAGACCCTCTTCATGAATCATATATTTTTGAATTCCTTAGGGTGACTTTAATGGATGTATAAATGTGAATAATGGAATGATGATCCATTCTACCAACCACGCTACTTATGGAACCCTGTTGTTGGATGAGACCTGAATACTTCTCAATAACAACATAGTGGTTAGTGAATCTATGTGGCCCTGTAGGACCACAATGGAGAGTGGATTTTTGTGACCTGAAAACCCAACAGAACTCGATAGGAGGAGTACCTTAGTTCGACCAAGTTGAGAAGCAGTGTTATGTGACTCTGCTAGCCCATATTTGGGAGCAGCTTTGTGTGACCAAGCATACCCATGAAACTCATTAAAGATTAGTACTAAAACAGTCTAAGGATAGTAGGAATCTTCTCTATGTGACCTAGTAGACCCATTTTACATGATATAGGAGGATTTCTCCAGTAGTCGAGGAGTTCGATGATTTGACTAAGGATGCCATTATCACCACCATAAATATATACCTAGTGTGAGCTATCTTATGCCTAATGATTTAGTTTGAGGATTATTAGGTGGTATTTTCTTTTTGTTTTGGGGATCCTATTGAGTTTCATGTAATCACTCCTTCATGGGCCTCAGCCATGCGTGTCATTTCTTGTGCAGACGATCAACTCTTTGAAAGAGAACTAGGTGGGTCGGGACCTAATAAAGCCTAGTGAAATCAGACTGATCATTACATCAATAGTGGAAATGGTTTCCCAGGTCCAGGTTAGGAAAATTAGGACTATGCAGATATGACATACTACATAATATTTCTCTAACTTCACTACTGTTATGATCTTGTGGGGTTTTCCATGGATGGTCATAGAAGTTCTTTTTTCTACTTTGGAATATCAGTTATTTTTATTGGGATTTTATTCTGGACCACGTGATTTTAGTTTTAATTGGTACTCTGTATTGTTTTGGAATAGTTTCTGTCCCCTTTCAGTGTGTGGGTAGAAGGTTTATTTTGTATGTGCATTTATATTCTCCAAAAAATGACTCAGGCTTGCAGGTAGACACCTTGGGTGCTCGTCACAAGCCCATGGCCTTCATGAGGTGGCCTTGTGGTAGTCATAATGCGGTCCTCATGTTTCAAGTCATGAAAAATAGGTATCAGAGGGAATTCAGTCTTAACATAGTGTCTTGGTGTCTGTGATTAGTTTTAGGGCATCAGTGTTAGGTGTTGCAAGTCAAAATTTCAGAATTGGGGAGTCAAGTGTTGGTGCAATGACTGACATATCTATAATCCAGGACCTCCAATTCTACTTTTTGGATCAATACATGAAACAATTGGTTACAGAAGTGTCACTATATGTAATTTTGAATAAAATTTAGCTCACCATGTATGAACTTATGTTTTTTGTACATCTTGATCTATTTGAGGATGCCTACACATGGAAAACGAATCCAGTTACTAATAAGAGGTCATGAGGGTAACCTGCCTAGCTACGAGCCAACCATTCAAGGAACAGTGCTTGAGATGACCTCATAGGGTGATACTTTGGTGATACCACAATCGGGGGGTCAACATCTACTGCTGGCATTTCCTGTAGAGAATGTTTATAGACTCAGTGCCCTATCTGATTTTCAGAGACAGAGACCACCATGTTTTAGGGGAGAGAAGAATCCTCTGTGCACTAAGGACTAGGTGAAGTCTATGATGTAGATATTCTGCTTTTTGAGGACACCACCTGACCCTATGTAGATATTTCTAGTGATCCTCTAGTAAGTATTAGAATGGAGATGGTGGAATTTTACCACCCAGACATATGACAAGGTGACCCTCACTTGGGAAGTCTTTGAGCAGATTTTCTAGGAGGAATTTTTCCCAGGACCTTGTGCATTGTGTGAAGTCAGGAGCTACTTCACTATCAATAGGGAAAGATGATGGTATCTGAGTATATAGTGATTCTCACTGAGCTATCTCTCTACTCCACAAACATGGTGCAAGTTCATTTCATTTGGACTCAAGCCTCTGAATAGGGGCTAAGGAGGGCCATTAGGGAACCATTGTTGGTTCATAGTATCCATACCAAGGATGAGGTGCTAGAGGAGGCCCTTCTTGTGGATATATTCTTGGTGGGGTAGGAGTAGACAGATTGATCTTCCAGTAAACCCCAGGTGGCAGAGTCTTCAGTAGGTATCAGACAACATACACATGGTCCCATGTGGGCTAGGTTATTCAGAGGTCAACCCCAGGACTCATGGTTGGTAGTTCAAGGCTCCATGTCCAGGGGAGATAGTAGGATGATAGGCAGTTCTTCATGTGATGTGGGAAGGGACACATGGAATGTGACTTCTCGGTCTGCTATATGGATGACTAGTAGATGGTTGAGGAACCGCCGAGGAAGATACATCAGTTTGAGTGAGGAGGTCTGAAGGGAGGCAGATGTGGTAGGGTAGCTAGCTGAGTGAAATGTAGTGGGTGATGGTTGGAGGTGTTAGCTCCACCACCCCCTTGTGGACCACCCAGACCTCAGTGAGCAAGCATGTATGGGAGAACTATGCTTTAAGTAGGAGAGGCTTATGACCACCGTACTCTAGATATGATATGAAGAACGATATTTGTCTTATCTACCCTAGATGATGTTCTTATTGAAATAGGTTATAGTTAATCATTATTTACCATGGATCAAGTTCAGATCTTGGAGATTCTGGTAGAGCCACTGGCTCAATCCTAATGGCTGGAGACTGCTATAGAAGATGATTTGAGGAGTACAAACTTGTTTCGCAAGTGTGAGCTTACTCTAGGAGGTGAGACCTTCGATTGAGATCTTCCAGTTGAGGCATTCAGGCCTTACAATGTAATATTGGCTATATACTGTTTATCCATATCTATTTATCTGATCGATTTTTTTTGGCATACAGTGCATTGTGTTCATGGAGATGGGACCATGTTTCCCATCACTGGTGAGAAATAAAACCATGAAGTGCAAGACATACTTTCTCAGAGGATGGTGCATTTGATCACTCACTAGTTGGCTTTCCTGAACCTCATTGTAGTGGCTAAGATGAGTCATTTCTTTTTATAGTGGGGGATGAGTACGTGGTTGTTTTTCTAGAGGATGTTCGAGGACAACCTCCTCACATAGAGGTATACTTTTTCATCGATCTGATCCTCATGACGACACCAGTATCTACTCCAGTATATTGGATGGATCATAGGGAGATTTGTGATTAGAGGGTACCTCTAGAGGGTTTACTGGAGAAGGTGTTCATATGGCCCAACATTTCACCATGGGATGCACTAGTGCTTTTTCTAAGAAGGAAATTGAGAGTTTAAGGATTTGCGTGGACTTTTAGATCCGGAACCAGGTGACTGTGATGAACAAGTATCCACTGCTAATAATTGATGACCTCTACGAATATGTGAATGGAGTGAAGTGGTTCTCAAAGATGGATCTAAGATCAGGTTATCACCAGCTTTGGGTGCGGGATGAGGATGTACCAATGACAGCCTATAGGTGCCAGTATGGCCACTATGAGTTCTAGGTGACGCCTATTAGCATGACCAACAACCCAATAGTGTCCATGGGGATAATGAATAGGATATTCCATCCTTACATTTACTAGTTCATTATCATATTCATTGATGAAATCTTGGTGTACTAGGCATCAGAGGATGATCACGCTACAAAACTACGGATAGTCCTGGATACACTCCCAGAGAACTAACTTAATGGTAAGCTCTTGAAGGATAATTTTTGGTTACGGGAGGTCCACATTCTGGGAAAACATCATCAAGAAGGCTGGATTGGTAGTAGATCCATTTAAGATATAGGTGGTTCATTATTTGGAGCCACTTAGGAGCGTGGCTGAGGTGAAGATCTTCTTGTGGTTGGCTAGATACTATTACATGTTCATGCCCAGCATCTCCATAGTAGAAGAACCCTTATCATATTTGACATGGAAGGAACAACCCTTTGTGTGGATGGATAAATGTCAACAAAGTTTCTATGTGATGAGGCTGAGACTAACAAGTGCCCTTTTATTAATACTACCAGAGGAAGGTGTTGGGTATGTAGTTAACTATGATGCATCAGGGATCAAACTGGGTTGTGTCCGGATGAAGGAGAGAATAGTGATCACCTCCATCTCATGAAATTTTAGGCAAAATGGGTAGAACTACACAACCCCAAACCTGGAATTAGCATTAGTGGTACGTTCCATGATGATGTGGATGTACTACTTGATGGGTGAATAATTTACAATTTACTCTGATTACAAGGATCTCTGGTATATCTTCTCCCTGAAGAGAATGAACTTGAAACAATGGTGATGGATAGAGTTCCTTTACATCTATAACTTTTAGATACTATACACTCATGGGAAGGGGAATGTGTTAGCAGACAAAATCAGTATGAAAACAAATTTGTAGTTTCTGAGTGAGGGGACAATGTAGTTGGGTGTGAGGTATATATCCTTCGTGGATGATGGTCGAGCTACTTTACTTCAGTCAATGACTCATAATCCACTACTCTAAAAGTGAGTTAGGAGGCACAACATGTGGATATTGACTATAAGGCCCGACGTTCTTAGTTATCCTTAGGACGATCTTCTAATGGATTTTCAATAGGTGCAGAGTACGTTATCCTTTTAAGGGGGAACCCAATAGTGTGAGTGAAATTGTAGGATGAGGTGTTGATGGATTTCCATACATTACCTTTGGTGGTACACCCATGAGTGTAGAATATGTACTCGGACCACTGACGTCAGTAATAGAGGCCAGGGATGTAGAAAACGGTGTCTGAGTTCGTTTCATGATGCTCACTTGTTATCAAGCGAAAGTTGAAAAGTAGGTCCCAGTAGGCTTGGCCCATCTACTCCAGGTACTAGAGTGGAAATGAAATGATATCTCGATGGAAATTGTGATATGGTTACCCATACATCAAGGGGCCACAACTGTATCTGGGTTATCATTGTCCAACTCACATAGTCGGCTCACTTCCTACCCATCCTAGAGCATGGATCGGTTCAGGGCTTGGGACACCACTACATCTAGGAGATATTTCTGCTTTAATGGGTGCCTTCAATGATCATCTTAGATAGTGATAGTTAATTTACAACCCAGTTGGGAAGGGGATTATAAAAGGCATTTGGGAAGCAACTTCACTTGAGTACATCTATTAAACCCCTCATGAGTTATTAGAAAGAGTGGATCATATAGACATTGGAGGATATGATTCATGCACACATCCTAGATTTTGTTCAAAGTTGGGAGGACCATCTACCACTAGAGTTGTTTTAATACAACAATATAACTCACTCCACCATTATCATGGCACCATTTGTGGCCTTGTACAGGCAGCCTTGTAGATAACCCATATGCTCGACAGACCTTAGAGAGTCACCTCTCAGGGGTCCAGAGATGGTACAGGCTACCACTAAGAAGGTCCAAATCATCCAAGAGTGGATGAGGACTACACAGAGCAGGCATAATTAGTATACCAATAGGATACAAAGACCATTGGTTTTTGAGGTGAGCGATCATGTATTCTTTCGGGTCTCAACCCGATGAGGACATCAGATATTTGGTCGGGGCAGAAAGCATTCTCTGAGGATCACGAGACCTTTTTGTATCCTGAGAAGAGTTGGAAACATGGAGTACTACCTAGATCTACCCTGACAGATGAATTGGGGGTATAATTTATTCTGCATGTTGTAGTTGAGAAGGTACGTGAATGATCTGTTTCACATCATCTGCTAGGGTGAGATGAACATTGATGATGGGGAGAGGTTTGGGGAGATCCTAGGGAGATAGAGGATCAATAGAAGTTGATCCTATGTGGTATGTTGATTCCTCTGGTGGGAGTCTGGTTGTAGCATGGGAAATACAGGAGTGCACATCAGAATGGGTGGCTCAGATTCGTTCTTGGTAACCCAATCTGTTTGATTAGTTTGTGTTTGGGATTTTTGGGATGTAAAAACAAAGGTGGTGAAAAAGTAATGTCTCCAAAATTAGGTGTAATTTTTGTCTAAAATTATATGAAAATATTCTGAGACCATATGCTTTAGAATAACGTCATTTATGTATCCCGATGAGCTGGGAAGGAAATTTTGAATCTTTTTTTGGTGCATTTACGTAAATTTGTAAGTGGGATTTCCTATCCATTGAACCAGTACTCTGATTAAAATTAATAGGTCTCAATTGGATTCAGAACACCAAAATTCACCTAGAACGGACTTTTGTTCGTCCGAAATGTTCCAATGAATATTTTTATTTTCGGACATTTCAAGAAAAATAATAAAATAACATAAAAAGATATTTTATATTAATTATCATATACTGAGAGGCAGATTGAGACACTGCAATTCAGCGACATCATGCATTAATGAGGCTCATTAATTGAATGTATCATACAGAGTACCAATGCATTAAAGGAAGAAAAACATCGACGCTATTTCAAAAATGAAATAGTTTAACGATAGGACATCACAGTGTAACAAAAACATTGTGACATGGTTTACTTTTTGTTGTGTAATGCACTGTTGGACCTAGAATTAAAGATGGAGGATACTTCGATGAACCTCCGAAGAACGTCCTCAACAATGAAAATTTACAAACACCAGTGAGACTTCACCGACAACAACATACTTCAAAGAATGAAGGAAGTTATGATATCAATGCCTTGAACTCTCAAGGATGAATCTTAAGACATTGAACATCAATGAGGTATGGGATTTATTTTTATTTCAATGATCTTCCCCACTCATCTTTTTTATTGAAACGACGAACACGAATCAAACCATGAATAAGTTGATCTGTGATTCATGAATTTTTGTGGGAGGGTGAATTTTCATGGAGATTAATTATCTAGGATTCAAAAAATTCATGAAATGATGGAACTTCAATCCCTGAACCTCCCATTGATTTAATCCTCTAAGGTGGAGGGCTCGGGACGACACGAATAAGGCCTGAGCACCGATGCTCCTGCATTCCTGGTGTCCACATTCTCAAAGATGTGGAAATTTGATTTCGGGAACTGATCATGGATGGAGGTGAACCAAAGTTCCCTTTTACAAAGACGGGTCAATTAACAGACCACTAGAGAAACTCCGGTGGCCGGAAGAAGGAACCGCAGGCATGCTAACACCAAGGGTTGCCTGTAGTGGTGATCGTGGGCGGTGGATGGCAATGTTTCCATCAGTGCACCGTGGTGGTAGTAAACCATTTTTGGATGGCCTTTGAAATTTTGGGGTGATTCGGAGCTAGGATGGAACCATGTGATGGTGGGGTCCCAGATCTAGGCCACTGGGATTGGCTGGACGAGTCATAGTCCGTCGACCGTGCTTGGAGGAGGAGGTCTTGGTGCATCTCACAGGGAAGTGGAGACCGGATGCTGTCGATTTCCACGTCCCGATCAAGCACTACTACCGTCCAAACTATGTGGTCGGTCAATTGGCTAGCGGACCCCTCTCGAAGCTCAGTGGGCCAGGTCGGACATACCCCTATTGGGTTGGTCCAGACTAGACCGAGTCGTTGGGTTTTGCGAGGCCTATTGGGCCTGGCCCAGTAGCCAGGCCGGACCAAAAATTCCCAACCCTGAACCAGGTTATGTTGAGTTAGTATAATTAAATTGTGGTATATAGGACCATTTTTCTAGGTTGGTCAGGTTGGTCTGACTGAGTGGGATAGGTCATCATCGCCACTGGTCACCTGGTTACTCAAATGCCACAATCATGCAAACTGTTCTTCCGATTGAATATCTGTTTGCAGCGTTGGGACCCTCTTGATGAGGTGGATATTTTGGAATTATTTAGGTTGACATTCATGAAATTGAAATGTGAAGAATAGATTTAGGAAAAGTTCTCTCAACTACGCTACATACGGAACTCTATGGTTGGGTGAGATCTGAATACTACTCGATGACGAACAAATGGGAAGCGACTCTGTGTGACCCGGTATTCCCACAGTGGGGAGTGGATCTGTTAGACCTGGAATACACACGATATGTGATATGAGGAGTACCTCAGTTCATCCATGGTGGGTTGTGGTTGTGTGTGACCTAGAAGGCCTATAGTGGGGAGCATCTCTATGTGACCACGTATACCCATGGTACAAATCAGGGATGAGTAACACAAAATTCCATGGATAGTGTGAAGCGGTTTTGGGTGACCTAGCTTTCCCACTATACTCGATAGAGGAGAGTTCTCCAATAGCCAAGGTTTTCGATGATATAACTGATGATTGTACTATTACAACCCTTAATGTATACCTGGTGTGAGAAATCTTGTTATTCATTCATTACATTGATGATAGATGTTGGGACCTTCATTTATGTTTTGGGGTCCCTATTGGGCATCATGTTACTCCCACCTTTGTATTCCATGCCAATACATGTCATCTCCCATTCAGATAATTGATACTTTGATTGAGACCTTGGTGGACTAGGACCCAATTGAGCTTATTGAGATTGGACTGATCGATTCTTAGCCAGTGGACATGGTTGCCTAGGACTAGGTGGGTCCATGTTGGAATAGGGGGACATGAAATAATACATTGCTTCCAATAGCTTCACTACTATTATGATCAGGTGGGGATTTCTACAGATGGCCATCAGAGCTCCTTTTTGTACTTTGTAGTTTGAGTTCTTTTAGTTGGTTTTGTAATGTGGCACACTTTCTTAAACAACACTTTGTAGTCAGTATTCTTTTAGCATACTTTATCCCCTATCAATGTGTTGGGATTTGGTTGGGTGTGTGTGTGCATTCATGTACTCAGGATAATGCCTCCCACATACAGGTTGATGAATTCAGGTCTAGTCACCATCCCCTAGCCATTGGGAGGCGGGCTTGGGGTATTCATGGCGTTGGCCCCATGAGATGGATCATGACAACCCAAATATTATTTTCAGGTGTGATTTTTTTCGGGTTGTTTTGTATGAGAATTCAAGATTATGGAATTTTCTAGCTACACAACATGTACTTGTGAGTACACCCTGTGTTCATATTTTCCATGTACAACCGGGTACTAAACGTGTAATGGCGGAGTACATGGCTATGTTGGTGACTTGGTATAACACATAAAGAGGGGACAGGATGAGTCTAGTACATGATGTGTAAATTAAATGAACATACTGTGTATTTTTCTATTTATTTGATATATCAGTGTGGGGTTCTATCTCGCATCCAGAACTATCTTCGTCTTTCTGTTTTTTATACAAGGGATCGACGATATGCCTGAGGAATTCAAAAAACTGCCAATTATCTATCTGAGATTGAATTGAGGCCTCGCATGGTGTATTGGATTCCCACTAGTGAGTTACATCATTCCCATGATCATTTCTTCATGATTCCTCCACTCTTGTGAGTATTTCATGGTTGATCATTTTTACCCTTTTTATAGATCGATGTCGTTCTAGGTTGATTTAAAGGACGATATTCAAGAGTTTTGATCATACAACGAAATGAATGGTGGTTTTGTGTCATTCCGTGATTGTATTTGTAATATAAATGCTTGAAGTGATGAATATCCATGTTTGGGGTGTTGTGTGTTTTGGAATTCAACCATGTTTAATACCTGATATGGGTTTCTTGTTTTAGAAAGGTGTAATGCTTATGCATAAGGTGAGATACCATGTTATGGTACACCCAATCGGTGGGTTACCTTGAAATTTTGATTATGGTTGTTTGGTCTTTAATTCCAGTGAGTGTTGATTTGTTTTCTATCACACATGTTGATTGGATGGAGTTAATGATTAAATGAGATGCATGTAATTCTCATTGTGAATGTATGACCAATATGAATGGACTGTGATAGATTCCAGAGGTAGGGTCATTTATGAATAAATTGTAGTCATGTTGACCTAGAGGTATTGACTGCGATACATGTTGGGTGGTCATATACCATAGGGGTTAGACCGGGAGAGATACACAGAGGGTCGTTATAAAAGAAATGTTGGACTCTGGGGCATTGACTTTGAGAGTTATTGGGTGGTCGTTATAGGTAATTATTATTATTATGACCTGGTGGTATTGACTGTGAGAGATACCCATGTGGTCGTTTTTAAATGATTAGTTTTTTTTGGGACTAACGGGGTTAGACTGTGTCAGCTTTCCCAGAGGTTAATTATGTATTGAATTGATGATATGTCAAACTAGAGGGGATAGACTATGATAACATTCCCATTGGGTTGTTATTGAATAATTGAATGATTCAGAGAATCTTTCTAAGCCCAAGAACAATCTTGTACTCTATCTTACTTGTTTTTTAGATGGTCTATTGAGACAAATGTTTTTCTTTTAAACAGGGTGTACATCGCTTATGCAAGATCCCATGTTTTCATTATTAAACCGTTTGAATAATAATGTTAAATGAATGTAATCGGAAACTATAGGATTGTTTACTTTTGAGTACTTCATAGTATATGGCCTCATTTTTCATACTGCATGTTATATATATTCACTGAATGTTAGGCACAATTCGTTAGGCGTTTTCCTACTGGTATTCATCTCACAACCTATTTGGCTCATGATTTTAGACCCAAATAGATTATATGGTTTTAGGTAGAGATAAGGTCAATCTCCCCTCAACATCATGTACTTGATTAGTGTTTGAGATAGACAGAATGGGACTAAGATTAGGCTTTTGATGCTGTTGGAGTTTACTTCTTTTCATTACTTTGGTTTGAGTATTGTATTTATAGCATTTTGACTTTTTTGGATACTTTCCTAGACAAATGTGACATGCATCATATATATGTTCTCCAGATTTTATATTATTCTCAGTCTTCTGCTGTTTACTTTTTTGGTATGGTATCACTGCTTCTGCTAATTTTACTATTTATTATTCTATTGTGTATACTCTACCAATTAGGGCATATAGTCTCTATTATCTTTCCTTAGCCCTTACTACTAGTATGCAGTGGCTGGAGTTTGGGGAAATGCACATGAGGTTATGTGACGAACTGTGTTCGTGTCACCTAAAAACGACTCACGATACCTGGTCCTTACAATTTATTAACTAAAATTATTGTTCAATATATGAATAATGGTTTGGAAATTTAATTAACTAGTATGTGATCATTCAATTTTAGAACCTCGATGAATTCGTAGTCTCAGGTGAAAAATCATTTTCCAAACCCTCTACATTATCATACATATATATTAAACTATATTGATTATAAATCTTGACAGTCATCATATAATTATATAAATAGTGTTGGGTTATAATACAAGTTTTTATACTATCTTGAAGAATGATTCAGATTTTAATGATATCTTGTTCCTATGAAACATGATGTCAAATATATAATAAATTCTATCCCTGATAATCCATTTTTTTATTATCCATGATATTTTTATTGTGATGTTATTTATGGATTTATTTCATTGTCAACTTATTTATTTAATGGAACGTATAACTAGTTTCTTCCATCTTGTATTTATTTTTCCTTACGTTATCACTCATTTTATGTTAATGGAATATGTTCTCAGTCATATTCCATTCCACGTTAATTATTCATATTGATCCCTGATAGATTCTTATATACATAACCCTTACCAATTAATTGGTCTCACCATTATTTTTTTCTTTATCAAGAATCCGAGAAGTGTACTATGTTTGATAAGAAACGATATACTATATAGAATAGAGTCACTCTTTATTAAAATAGATATATTTATTTCTATATATTCTAATATAATTCTAGAATCATGTGTATATCTAGATTTCCAATACTATTTAACTAGTTAGTTATTAACGATATCATTCCTTATATCTTATGCCAATATGTTATATTGTGACACTATATTAAGAAATAAATGTTTTTGTTTTATATAGTTAGTATCATATTATTTTTAGTATAATCCTTGGAAATTGGATTTAGGAAAATATAGAATAGAGAACATAACTCTATTATAATCGTTGAAGATAAGTATGAAATATCATCCTAAATATTCAGTATGGGAGAAATATTGTGATGTTTCCTTAAAATACATCAACGTATTGATCTTAAAAGTGTACATGGTTCTAGAATAGATGTATATATGGGTAATATCTCTGAAAAGGGTCCACCAGACATTACATGATTTTAACATAGTTCATGAAAACGAGACCTACTGCTCACCATGTTCGACACTCCCAATGGATATGCGTTGAATAATCTAAATTTGCATCAGAAAATATTGTGATTGATTTGAATATATGATGAAAAAGAATTTCCTAGATTAAACCTAATGTATAATAGATTGAATAAAATGGGTCATGATATTTATAATCAATAAATAATGATATGGTTATACCCTAATACAAAGATTCACCTATGTTGAAATTAAATTGATGATGAATTAGTGTATTGGGAATTAGAAAAAAATTTATATATTTTTACTAATATTATTTTGGTTCAAATAAACATAAAATGTACAAGGAATGTGTTAAATTTTGAAATAATACATGTATTCATTATCATATAAGTTATGGATACCATCATTGGTAATTTAATTTATGATTTTTCATATGTTCGAGGGATTAAACATATCTTTTTTGTTTTTATGTGAAGGTATTAATACATTATTATAGATATTTTGGAGAAATTAATGAAATTTTTATGTTTTAGTGCAAAAAATATTTCAAATAAAATTATTATATTCGTTATATACGAAATATTAAATGTATTGATATCATTTAGGTCTAATATGATGATTAATAAAATTTTAATAATAGTAAGATAAGATTACTAGACAATTTTAAAAAAAAATTGTCTTGAAAACCATTTTCAATATTTTATTTATTGATTATTTATTTATCATGGATTTTCCACATTATATTTTGGGAACATTATGGTGATTTTATATATATTGTTTTAGAAAAAGAAAAAAAAGTTTGTTGGGTGAAATCCCATACTGTCTAGAAAGGTCGTCGGGCTTGATACCATGAATAATGGATAATAATGGTTTACACACCTAAACTGACCCAGGAGATGTCATGGTTTTAAGTTATTGTTTTCTATTTCCATGATTGGAGAAGTAAGTATTATTGTTGATCAAGGTGTTTTAATTTTTAGGATTAGATATTGATTTATTATATTTTACAACTTTTAGTAACCACATTTTTTTGGAAAATATTTTGCAAAATACATAAAAACATGTTTTAAGGTTTTAAAAATATGTTCAAAGTGAATTTTAGTGATTTATGCATGAATAATTATTTCAGGATATTCATTTTATAGACTATGGGAGAAATTAAAAATATATCATTGCACAAAAAAATGGATGAAATTTTTCTTATGAAAATGAAAATTTTTCAATTAAATATTTTTCTATATAGAAAAACAAATCCTCTATATTCAGAAAAGGATATATAAATAAAGATGTAATATTAACACCTTAATTTATGTAGAATTTGTGGTCTTATAAATCATCGTAAATTTATGGCTTTGAGGCCATCAAAATTTCAATTGATTGTACACTTTATTAAGATAAAATAAATAAATCAGTATATATAAATATTTTCAGTTTTCTTCCATCTCAATATCATCATTTCCCACATATTTTATTCTTCTTAAAATAAATGTTTTATTTTATTCCAAATGAACTTCATATGTTATTTTATATATTATTATGGGTATTATTTAGTAACCCTTCATTAATGTTATGTTTTAGAAAATGGGACTTCCAAAAAATTCCACTAATTATCAAGACCATCCATAACTTGCTAGGGCATATTTTATTAAATATGGGGACAATGTCACATTCAAAAATTATAAAATAATAACATTGTATTAAATAGTATATGAATGAAATTACATAGAGTTGATATTGTGTTACATGAAACAAAATGTTTTACTTTTTTCACACATAAAAATGGTTTTCTTTGAAGGATTCTGTTAAATTCATGACCATATCTTATCGAAAAAAACAATATAATAATAATAATAATATTTAATATGATAGTATCTAATAGAAACTTCAATGTATTGTATAAATATGATTAAATAAAAAATAAAAATATATTGTTTAAACATGTTTATTTTTTATCTATTTATTAGTAATAAATGATAAGTGGATTAAATTATTATGATTTTTTTTTCAAAAAAAATTAATTTTTTAAAATGTGTTTTACACACTTATTTTAAAAATGAATTTAAATTAATTATTTGTAATTTTATATCATTATTTTTAAAAAAAATTTAAATCAAAACATAAGAATTATATTATTATTAGTTGTATAGATATTTTTAATTTTTAAATTTTTTTATGAATATGTTGAAATACTTATATTTCATTGAAAACTAAATTTTCATTTAAATAATATATGATGTTAAATTATGTTATAAATTTGTTTTAAACAATAATTATTTCAAATCTAAATAAATTAATCTAATTTTGGTCCTATTAATCATTTGCATATTGAATTTTTATATTAAAAGAGATTTTTTTGAACTATTTTACATTAAAACCTTGATTTCTCATCAATTTTTTGTGTGAATAATTTAAATATAAATTTTTAGGATTATGAGAATTTAAAATGGAAAATAGGATTCAATATTTTGATTTAGAATAATTTTTCATTTAAAATTTTGGAACCTTTTTTTGAACCAAATTAATAAAAAATATATTAAGATATAAATTACCAAAGTTAGGGTAAATATAGATTTACTAGGGGATTAAACTATATTGATAAGAGAGAAAATGTAATAATATTTTTTAATTTATTGATATATTTTGTTTCTATATTTGTTATAAAATTAATTGAAATATGGAAATTACATTCCATGTAGTGTTGAATATAACATATATAATAATTTATCTAATGAAAAAGATAAAAAGATACATTTTCATTTTAATAACATTAATGATTTGGGATATGGGAAATACACATTAGATTGTATATGCGTGTTATATTTAGTTATAAACGACATTTTTTTATCATAATAATTTACCATTGATTTTTAGAGGTTAATTAGACAAAAAATGATTATGAAATGACAACACATGAATTATTTAGTTATTAAACATTAAATTAATTGATACTAAAAATAATAAAAGAGATGTATATTTAATGAATTATATTGTTACATTAAATTTATTAATGAATATATCATATTATATAGTTTTAATAATTATATATTTGAATTCAAACATGGTATTCTTACATTTAAATTAACATTAAATACCAAATGTGAAAATTAATTGTATTTTTAGGTTTTGATAAATTATATTTATTAAAAAAATAATTAATAAAAGTAATATCGTGTGTCAAGTGAATTATAAATAATAATAATAAATATTCAATATATTACACTAATGGGGAAATTTTAATGTTTTAATGAATATATAAACCCAAAAATATTAAATTCACATTTATCACTGTTATGGTTAAATTGTTGTTTTTAGATGTTACATAAGATTTTGTAATAGTAAATTTTCAACATTAATAGGATTTTTATTTTATAAATTGGATATAATATTTATAAAATTCTCCCCAAATTATAACATATATCAATTTAATTTATTCTTAATGGATAAATTAATATGGTTTGATAAAATGTTAGCATAGTTAAAACTCTAAATGTGAGAAATATGAAAACAATGAAGTTAAGTAACAAATTGATTAAAAATGTGTTTAATTAGGTGTATGAGGTTATTATGGAACATATCATTCTTAATATCATATATTTTCATGTTTTTATCCACTCTAAGAATTATGGACCTAACGATAATTGATACATTTAAGTATTTATATCAATGAAACTCTACCTCACCAATAAATGTGCACTCACTCACCACAATTCATCACATTTTCAATCCATTTTTATCAACCTAAAACTTACCAAATAACTTACAAATAATTCCTCACATCACCATAATATAATTAGTTTGGGTTTAAATATTATGATTTAAAGATTTTGTGAATCCTAATGAGGATACCAAAAGAATATGAAAGGTTCTTCAATGAGAGTCTTTATTTTACCTCATTTTTAAGACTTAATAAATTTTTATTAATCAATGATTATGTAATATCATTATTTTCCTGCATATAAAAAATAAAATTCATGATAATGTAATTACCTAAAAGCATCTAAAATTCTATCTAATGGGTTACAAAATGTTCATTCATGTGTATGATGTACTACTGCCTCACGAACCGATATCATTGATTCTATCATTACCACATATTAAGGATGGGAATTATGAAATATAAAAATTAAATGTATGAAAATTATAAACGTATTATTAATTTAAAATAATTATACCACATATATATTAATAATTTTCATTCCATATGATTAATTATTACATCACTCATTCATATGGAAAACTGTTACATATTGAAGTGACATGATTTATATATCAATAACTCTAAACTTGAAAGGTGAAAAGGATAAATATAATTATTAAATATGAAATAATTCGTGACAAATTAATCATTACATATAGATAATTTATATTTTCGTACTTTTTTCACTCAATGATAAATGATAACATCATTCATTAATTTGTAAACTACAACCCTCAAGGAGCGATATGACTATCTTAAAATCACTATACCACAATTTTGATATTTATAGGAATATTGTAGAGACCCTAAGCTTGACGTACATAGACATTACCTTACTTTTGTGGAATACTTAGTACATTACAATAACACACACACAAAGACCGTAACAGTTTAGTGTCTTTGGAAATTTGAAATATAATCTTCTAGTCATGGTGAATGATCTTCAACATCACCCATAAAGAACATCCTTTTTTTTCTTACCTAAAACCTTTATTTATATCCTGGGGAAAACAAAACATGAAACGGTGAGCTCAAATGCTCAGTAAGGGTAAATAAAAGAAATATCAATCACATCATATTCATAAGAACATAACATTTTGGAAATCATATCCTGCAAAAGACATCATAATATCATAACATGGGATAAATCATAGTAGTGAAATGTAATCCCAAAAATCATAACAAAAAACATGAAACTTTGTGGAATAAACACATAATCATAGAGAATAATTTCATATTAGTCAAGACTCATTTCCAAGACTATCTTAGTGGACAAAGTCCATATCGGAACCGAGTTCACTCCTCGTTTCAGTCCTGTTTCACTAAACCGGTTTAACCTGCCGTTCCAGCCATGTCTATCTCATTAGATATAAAATCTTTACCCAATGCATTGGAGGGAGATATAGGTCCCACACATCTCATAATTATACCATTCTTATGTGTGCCACAAAATCATAAATCATACATCATTGCATAACCCATGTAATAAAAATGGGAATCTTAAACATCGTGACATCATTAAAAAATTCATATTAGATAAAGGAATTCATAAAAATATTTCCATCACAACATAATAAAATCAATTTAATAATATGGATATAGATATAACCCTTTATTATCATAGATGGAAAATAATTTTAATAAAACTCTTGAACTCCATTCTTGAGGAAAATATCATTTTTACTTCAAAAACATTTTTCCGTTCTTAACAAGTCACACAATTTTAAACTAAAATAAGTTGATTAAAAATAAACTTGAAAACTTGTAAAGGATGATTCTTGTAAATATTGTTTTAAAAATCCATTCATGTCGTATAATTTAAAAAACATTCATCTCGTACTTTTGTCGGAAAAGGCAAAAAGTACCTCGTACGAAAAACGACAAAAGATTCATTTCATATCTTTTACTAAAAACTCACAGAAGGGTAAGATTGGATTTAAACAATTATAGGTGGATGGAAATAATATTAAATATTTAGGAAACAAGGATGTGGATGATAAAATACACCCCAGTAAATTTCAAAGTATAAACAATATCGGATAAAAATGAGATTGTGATATTTCCCTTACCTTAGGTCTGATTTGCTTCATAAGTGTCTGAACCTCCTGTTTAATGATTTAAATAATTTCATTGACTTATTCCAGAATCATACTCATTGTTATGATATTATATATGGTTCACTTATGACTTTATATTACCCGTTCTTTTGTAAATTCCATGTTAAAGAGCATTTTGGGTAAAATCGTTTCATTTGTCGTCCATGTTTTGACTTGTAAATATTCATATGATTACTTAGATCATGATTACTTAATTCCAGAATATAAAACATGATTTATATAATATATATTCAGAATATACATATATAAAATATATCAGTAAATGGAAATAAATACACCGTTCATGGAGACGGTAGGCTGTACGTACGCATGAACGCTGTTTTCGTTTCCTTATTGAGTTGAATGGAATGAAGTAGATGACATACATATATATACACATAAATCCAGTATCATTATTCTGTCATATATTTCATGATTATTTATTATATATACTTTATAATCATTCATGAATGGTTAACGTGGAGAATGAATCTCATCGCGTCGTGGAGATGGTAGTCCGTACGTACGCACGAGCGATGATATCATTCTAATGATCGTGGAATTTTATTGGAGTGTATTTTTACTATTTCAGAATCAATATCAATTTACAATAATCATATATATTCATTCTTTACACAATTATAACCATCCAAGTATGGTGGTGGTGGAAAATAGATTACACCACGGCGTGGAGACGGTATTCCGTACGTACGCACGCAAGGTGATTTCATTTTCCGTAGGATGGATAGATGGTGAAATAGGGTTGTTTCATACATATAATAACATATCAGTTTATGAGTGATACTGATTTTATTACTTCATAATGAAACAACTAAAGAAGAAGAAGTGGAAGAAGAAATAAAGATGAAAGAATCGGTAACGGACATTACCTCTTCTTTGAAGCGCTTCTTTGAGACCTCCTTTTAGGGCACTAAAATTGGTCTTTGAAGAAGAACAGGACCTCTAGTATGTCTCTAGGGAAGTGGAGAGAAGAAATTGGCAGGGGTTGGCCGAGCTTGAAGGCTCAAATTGGTGTGAGGAGGAGAGGGAGGAGGTTCCATTTTATAAGGGAGGTGAGGGGCACCTTTGGAATAACTAAAACAATTATTTATTATAAAGTCAAATTCGGTTTTTAATAGCTCCAAATTGATATATTTCGAAGCTAAGGTGGGTTGGGTCGAAATCCTTTCATCAAATAGAATTTAGACAAGTTTAGGTCATTATATTAACCTTATCATTTAGTTTTAACTCCTAGTTAATTAGATTGACATTTACCATGTCACTTTATAATTTTATATTATATAGTTAATAAACATACCATATACATCCAAGAGACCCCCAAGTGGTCCATTAATGATACACCTATCATGATATAAGTATCTTGGCAGAACCTTAGATTTTTAGGAATGTAATAACAATTAATAATATAATATTTGTTTTAAAATCTATTTTATGTCAATTTTGAAACTATTTGGTAATTGATTTTTGTGAAAATCATAACAGAATGATTAGTTCGAAAAAAATTAATTAAATCAATATTAACATCTCATATTAAAATAGAAAATTATTTTAATTCATAAAAAGTCTCAAATTACATTTATTTGGGTATTTATAACATCAATTATGTCAATATTTCATTAATAAGATAATCACTTCATCATCATTGTATCTTAAATAAATTAAATTATTTTAAGTCTAAAAATTACAAATAAAATACTATTATGTTTGAAATCGTTTTAGATTTCTAATGAATATTTATAGTCTAATTTATATTATGTATAACTCTATATTAAAAATGTTTTAGTTATTAAACATTGATTTTAACTATTTTAACCCTTCTTTGAATAAATTGATAATAAATGTCCTAATCTAATCCAAGTGAGCCTAAATGGTCATATTTTATTCCTAAGGTTGTTTTTGGTCGAATTACACTTATCCAATAGAATTGGGACATGTGTTAGTGTAATAATAATAACACTTTTACCCTTAATTGCCCTATTTACTTTTAACCGTGGTAAAAAAAAGTAAAAAGTTACTATTCACCAAAAAATATTTTCATCTCATTGAACCACATTTTAGTCCTTGATATTAACCGTGTCTCTCAGATTTTCAAAATTCTACTCACAGAAGTGGTAAAATTAAGTTTTATGAAAAATTCAGTTTTTTAACAACCACTTAGTGGTTTCACTATTCATCAAAAAATGAAAAATTCCAGAAAAAATAACAAAAATTAGGCCTAAGATATTTTTGATATTATGAATTCAAAAATGATGTTTATTTTACAAAATTAAATACATATCAGTTACATGAACTAATTTTAAAAATTAATTCCCATCGTCCAAACAAATAGCGTGTTTTTAAGAGATAATAACTATCAAAAGATTGACACTTGTTTATGTCTGGTTTAAATGTGAAATTACATCCAATGAACAAAATTGTATTAAATTGTAAAAATATATTCTAAATATACTTTAAAACCACTCAAATTAGTCATTTATCACTATTAATTATTTCTATTAAAAAAATTGGTTCAAATTAAATTTTTTAATCTTCACTATTCATCAGAATATGAAAGTTATCGAAAAGTACCAAAATTTCATCCTAGGCTAATTTTGATATTCCGAATCCAAAAATGAAGTCCATTTTGAAAAATAAAATGTTCAAAAAGTGGTTATTACTATTCATAATGGCTAGTTTTAATAATAGCATATCGTTGTTTAGTGAAACTCGGTATTGCGTACTACACACGCTATCGAGGAAGGTCGCGATAGTGTGTAATGCAAGACAAGTCAAGGATGCGGGTTGTGCAAGCTCATTTAGGTTTAGAGTACAACACAAGACATTAATGAAATTAAAAAAAATATTTTTCATAAAATCTCGGGGTGTTACATTCTACCCCCCTTAAAATGAATTTTGCTTTCAAAATTCGTTGGGGTTATAAATGGTTTACTACTCGAAAGTTTCTTTAATAGAAACCCACATCGTAAAATTGAATACCAAAACCAATATTTAAAAACAAAATTATGAAACATAACGGTTTCCCAAATAAACTAATCACTGGGTTTCCACATAGGTGAAAATATGGACATGGAAAAGAAATCTAACCACCATGTTCTGATGGAGAGTGGTAGAGAAAATGGCTATGGAAAATCCAGCAATCATAAAGACATTATTTTGTGATGATTTAAGGTACCATCTAAATCATCATATATAAGGGCACTAGGACAACATTTTTAGGTTTCAAGATCATTTCCCTAAAGTTGATGAACTTGGAAATATAGGAAATACTTTGGTGATTTTGGTACAGTCTCACCGTTGTTCGTTCTTTGGACAATTTACACATCATCTCTTAAAGAAATGAAGTTGAATTTTTCATTCGTGAAGTGTTACCAGATCATGTGATAAAATGATGGGTCATTCCATCTGTCTCAAATAAAAGGTTATAAAAGTTATCAAAAAATATATAAGTACATCTATAGTGAGATTAATCATATATGGTTCCTAAAATGGACTTATACTTCATATATCATACTGCTTAATATAAAAAAACTAGTTTCTACTAAACATGGACATCCTGTAGGACAGTGGTAGCCGATAAAGGCCAGTCGCACTTCGGTTGTGGGTTCGATTCCCACAGCCTTGTCCGACGCGGTGGGCTGTCGCCCGTCCTGCGGGTTGTCCTTTTTCTAAATCTATATTACTATAACATCCCATCAATAATATCGAAAAAAGTTCTATCCTTAAACAATACTAACTTTTGTCCAACACAATCCATTCCAATCTTTAGGCTTATCTAAAATACTTCGGTCCAAGATCATAGTATAAAGAAAACGATTACTTGAAATGTCATCAACCAAGCATGTGAATGCCATCATTTATCCCCCATATATCTTGTTGGTGACATTCCAATCCTGTGAATACCTTAATCATGTATTCTCTTGAAAAATGAATACCCATTAAACCTTAGTGAAAACATGAATGCTGTCAAAAGTTAACTCTTTCATCATACCAAAATCCAAAAATTATGTATACTCAAACCATGGTATAACCTTCTCCTTATATCATTCATGAGCTCATGAATACTATCAAACATTTAATTTTCTCCTTATTCCTTCATTATGCGAATATCATCTACATTCCAAAAATATCTGAATAACTTCTCATGGATACTGGTACCATTAATCATACACTTTCAAAACTCAAGGAAAGACAACAGTGTAACAATCCTTAGATGTCTCCTTATTCCATAGTACAATGAGATTACTTATACAACATTACACTTGATAAACATGTAATCATTCCAATACCTTATTAAACCATTGACCGAGCTTCAACAATTCTTTCATCTCACATATCATTTTTAGTATCTTCATCATTATCAACATAAATACTACCCATATGACCTTACTGATTCTCTTCATGAGACTTTCCCATAGGGCATTGGTTTTCATAATGCTCGTACCTTCCAAATTTAAAACATTTAACCATTGTTGATGTCGTAGCAATACTATTATCCTCATCCATGGTGTTAACTGAACCTTTTCCTTTGCACTTACTGGCTTTGTGTCTTTCTTTTCCACACCAAAAGCATCTTCTAGTTCCCTTGAAAAAATCTCCCTGATGCCTCTTCCCACATGATTTACATGAGGTAAATTGAACATTCTTTCCTCTATGATCATCATGAAAGTCCATCTTTCTCTTATTATCTGAGTCGGGAAACTTACCAAAGTTGAGATTATTGATCATATTATGAGATTTCTGATTAGGGATATTAATGATGTTTGGACTTCCAAATCCCGTTTCATTTGGTTTCTCATGAAGAATATCATTTCATTGTCCATCATATCCTCCATTATCATGAATCTTCCTATTTCCAGCCATTTTCTAAAACCCAAAAAGAATAGTGTGAGAGGTAAAAATCATGCTAGGTAAAACAACATAATAAAGGGGTAGTACCTTCAATATCTAACATCTTAGGTTTAATTCTAAGATCGTTAGAGTAATTCTAGGACTATAACCTATACGTATACTTAACCTTAGGGACATCCCTAGACATACCTTAGAAATATCTCTAGGGATCTCACTAAAGTTCTCGCATCCTATTTTCCAAAGGTTGACTAAACCTTTGCTCTGATACCAACTGTAGAGAACCTAATATTGACGTATATGGACATTACATTACTTTTTTGGAATACTTAGTATATTACAAAAACACACACACAAGGACCGTAATAGTTTAGTGTCTTTGGAAACTCGGAATATAATCTTCTAGTCGTGGTGAAGGATCTTCAACATCTCCCATAAGGATCTTCCCTTTTTTTCATACCTAAAACCTTTATTTATATCATGGGGAAAAGAAAACATGAAACAGTGAGCTCAAATGCTCAGTAAGGGTAAACAAAAGTAATATCATTCACATCATATTCATAAGAACATAACATTTTGGAAATCTTATCCTGCAAAAGTGATCATAATATCATAACATGGGATAAATCATAGTAGTGAAATGTAATCCCAAAAATCATAACATAAAACATGAAAATTTGTGTAATACACACATAATCATAGATAATCATTTCTTATTAGTCAAGACTCATTGCCAAGACTATCTTAGTGGACAAAGTCCATATCTGAATCGAGTTCACTCCTCGTTTCAGTCCTGTTTCATTGAACCGGTTTAACCTGCCGTTCCAGCCATGTCTATCTCATGAGATATAATATCTTTACCCAATGCATTGGAGGGAGATATAGGTCCCACCCATCTTATAATGATACCATTCTTATCTGTGCCACAAAATCATAAATCATACATCACTGCATAACCCATGTAATAAAAATGGGAATCTTAAACATCGTGACATCATAAAACAATTCATATAAGATAAACAAATTAATAAAAATATTTCCATCACAACATAATCAAATCAATGTAATAATAGGGATAGAGACATAACCCTTTATTATCTTAGATGGAAAATAATTTTAATAAAACTCTTGAACTCCATTTTTGTGGAAAATATCCTATTTACTTCAAAAACATTTTTCCTTTCTTATCATGTCATACAATTTTAAACTAAAATAAGTTGATTAAAAATAAACATGAAAACTTGTAAAGGAATATTCTTTGAAATATTGTTTTAAAAATACATTCATGCCGTATAAGTTAAAAAACATTCTTCTCGTACTTTCGTCAGAAAAGTCAAAAAGTACCTCGTATGAAAAACGACAAAAGATTCCTTTCATATCTTTTACTAAAAACTCACCGAAGGGTAAAATTGGATTTAAAAAATTATAGGTGGATGGAAATTATATTAAATATTGAGGAAACATTTATGTGGATGATAAAATACACCCTAGTAAATTTCAAAGTATAAACAATCTCGGATAAAAATGAGGTTGTGATATTTCCCTTACCTTTGGTCCGATTTGCTTCGTAAGTGTCCGAACCTCCTGTATAATGATTTAAATAATGTCATTGACTTATTCCAGAATCATACTCGCTGTTATGATATTATATATGGTTCACTTATGACCTTATATTACCCGTTCTTTTTTAAATTCAATGTTAAAGATCGTTTTGGGTAAAATCGTTTCATTTTTCGTCCGTGTTTTGACTTGTAATTATTCATATGATTACTTAGATCATGATTACTTAATTCTAGAATATAAAAAATGATTTATATATAATATATATTCAGAATATACATACATATAATAGATCAGTAAATGGAAAGAAATACATCGTTCATGGAGATGGTAGGTCGTACGTATGCGTGAACGCTGTTTTCGTTTCCTTATTGAGTTGAATTGAATGAAGTAGATGACATACATATATATACACATAAATCCAGTAACATTATTATGTCATATATTTCATTATTACTTATTATATATACTTTATAATCATTCATGAATGGTTAACGTGGAGAATGAATCTCATCGCGTCGTGGAGACAGTAATCCGTACGTACGCACGAGCGATGATATCGTTCTCATGATCGTGAAATTGTATTGGAGTATATGTATACTATTTCAGAATCAATATAAATTTAAAATAATCATATATATTCATTCTTTACACCATTATACCCATCCAAGTAAGGTGCTGGTGGAAAATATATTACACCACTGCGTCGAGACGGTATTCCGTACGTACGCACGCACGGTGATTTCATTTTCCGTAGGATGGAAAGATGGTGAAATAGGGTTGTTTCATACTTATAATAACATATCAGTATATTAGTGATACTGATGTTATTACTTCATAATTAAACAACTAAATAAGAAGAAGTGGAAGAAGAAATAAAGATGAAAGAATCGGTAACGGACATTACCTCTTCTTTGAAGCGCTTCTTTGATACCATCTTTTAGGGCACTAAAATTGGTCTTTGAAGAATACCAGGACCTCTAGGATGTCTCTAGGGAAGTGTAGAGAAGAAATTGTCAGGGTTTTTCCAAGATTGAAGGCTCAAATTGGTGTGATGAGGAGAGGGAGGAGGTGCCCTTTTATAAGGGAGGAGAGGGGCACCTTTGGAATAACTAAAAATATTATTTTATTATAAAGTCAAATTCGGTTTTTAATAGCTCAAAATTGATATAATTATAAGATAAGGTGGGTATGTGTAGAAATAATCTCATCCAATATAATTTAGACAAGTTTATGTCATTATATTAGCCTTATCTTTTAGTTTTAACTCTTAGTTAATTAGATTGACATTTACCATGTCACATTGTATTTTTATATTATATAGTTAATAAACTTACCATATACATCCAATAGACGCCCCAAGTGGTACATTAATGATACACCTATCATTATTTAAGTATCTTGGCCAAACCTTAGATTTTTAAGAATATAATAACAATTAATAATATAATATTTGTTTTAAAAACTATTTTATGTCAATTTTGACACTATTTGGTAATTGATTTTTGTGAAAATCATACAGAATGATTAGTTAGAAAAAATTAATTAAACCAATATTAACATGTCATATTAACATATAAAATTATTTTAATTCATAAAAAGTCTCAAATTACATTTATTTGGGTATTTATAACATCAATTATGTCAATATTTCACTAATAAGATAATCATTGCATCATCATTGTATCATAAATAAATTAAATTATTTTAAGTCTAAAATTTACAAATAAAATACCATTATGTTTTAAATCTTTTTATATTTCTAATTAATATTTATAGTCGAATTTATCTTATGTATAACTCTATATTAAAAATGATTTAGTTATTAAACTTTGATTTTAACTATTTTAACCATTTTTTAAATAAATTGATAATAAATGTCCTAATCTAATCCAAGTGAGCCTAAATGGTCATATTTTATTCCTAAGGTTGTTTTTGGTCGAATTACACTTATCCAATATAATTATGGCATGTGTTAGGATAATAATAATAACACTTTTACCATTAATTACTATATTTACTTTGAACCTTGGTAAAAAAAAGTAAAAAGTTACTATTCACCACAGATTATTTTCATCTCATTGAACCACGTTTTAGTCCTTGATATTAACCGTGTATCTTGGATTTTTGAAATTCTACTTACAGAAGCGGTAAAATTAGGTTTTATGAAAAATTCAGTTTTTTAACTACCACTTAGTGGTTTCACTATTCATCAAAAAATGAAAGTTTCCAGAAAAATACAAAAAATTAGGCCTAAGATATATTTGATATTATGAATTAAAAAATGATGTTTATTTTACCAGATTCAATACATATCAGTTACATTAACTAATTTTAAAAATTAATTCTCGTTGTCCAAAGAAATAGCGTGTTTTTAAGAGATAATAACTTTCAAAAGATTGACACTTGTTTATGTCTAGTTTAAATGTGAAATTACATCCAATGGAAAAAATTGTATTAAATTGTAAAAATATATTCTAAATATAATTTCAAACCACTCAAATTAATAATTTATCACTATTAATTATTTTGATTAAAAAAATTGTTTTTAATTAAAATTAATAATTTTCACTATTCATCAGAATATGAAAGTTATCGAAAAGTACCAAAATTTCATCCTAGGCTAATTTGGATATTCTGAATCTAAAAATGAAGCCCATATTGAAAAATAAAATTTTCAAAAAGTGGTTATTACTATTCATAACGGCTAGTTTTAATAATAGCATATCATTGTTTAGTGAAACTCGGTGTTGCGTACTACACACGATATCGAGGAAGGTCGTGATTGCGTGTAATGCAAGGAAAGTCAAGGATGAGTGTTGTGAAAGATCCTTTTGGTGTAGCGTACAACACAAGACATTAATGAAATTAAAAAGAATATTTTTCATAAAATCTCGGGGTGTTACAAATAAAATATGATATTAATGGTGTAAATAAATTTTTTATTATTAATAATTTACTTATGACAATTCCATAGAGGTCATTGGAAAATGGAAACACTACTCATGCTTATGTATAATATATTATCACAATGATCATAACATACATTATTTTTCAAAACCATAATTTTTTATTTTATCTAAAGGAATATTAGAAATTGAAATATGATAATTATATCAAGATTATTATTTAATATTTGATATAAATATAAAATATGTGAATGAACCACAACTTTCACTATGAAGCAGGCATGAGAAAATAAGTCAATTAACACCCAAACAACTAAAATAATGAATGGTTAATTAGTAAAATGTGAAAAGATTATGTAAATGTATCATAAATGATATAATAAATATTTAAATGGTTTTTTTATAAGTTAATTACATGTTTAATCCTATACTGAAGATGATTAAGTAATTCTCAATCAAATGGATTTGTAAGGTAAGGAATTTCATCTCAATTTATATTAAATTGATACATATTTGTTATTATTAACAAATTCACACTATTTGGTTTATATAAATCCCATTTGACATATAATATTATTCATGGTATTTAGGTATTTAATTTTTATTATTCCATATAGTAGTATTTGAATTCTATACCACCAAATATTATGATTTATTATGAAGTCTCCCTTGGTTTTTTTCTAGAGAACATTATTTTGAAGCAATCATTTTCATTTAATCATTTTTCATTGGAAATTAAAATAAACATCCATATTCTTGTGGTATGGATTTTATTATTACCTAAAATATATACCATTTTTACATATAGTGTTTACAATGAAATTTATTTTAGTTACAATTAAAATATTAATAAATCTGTATATTTTACTCAATATGAATATTTGGTAAGGCATACTATTTATGAATTAAATTAATAATTCTATATATGAGGAAATATTATTACATGAAATGAACATGTAGGGAAATAATTCATAAAATATCATTGAGTCATCAATAGTCTCATGAGAAAAAATGAGTTGGTCAAACCTTATATGCTTTTATGAAGATTTATTAATATATTATGAGGATATATGTTGTTAGTTGAGATATATTTAGCTAAACATATAATTTTGTATGTATATGTTTTCAAAAATATTTAGGATTATTCATTATTTTAAATATTTCATGATTCAAGGAAAAATGTGTCCAATAATTAAGCATTTATATTATTGATAATCCAGTTGTTATTGTTATCCATGATATTTTCTCAATGATATTTTCTATAGATGTAATTCGATCCAATATTGTTGATTAAAAATAATTTTTTTGCAGTTATTTACCTATCCAAATTGATTCTGCCTTATCTTATCAGGATAATAGTGTTTTGTAAATGGAATGGGTTTTATGTTATTTACATTACCATGTTGATTATGATTACTAATTGATGATTTTTTTTCTATTATACGTAAACCATATTCATAATTTTATCTCACTCCTATTTTTCTTCCATTATTAATAGTCTATGAGGTGTACTATGTTCAATAATAATTGAAATTATATATAAAATAGTGATTCTCTATGTTCATAATTATATTGGAATTTGTGTATTGAAATGTAATGTGTGACTCAAGTATGTATCTAGTTTTCCATGACTATTAAATTGTTTGGTCTTTTCAGTTTTTATTACATGTTTCTTATTCCAATGTAATATATTATGTCATAAACTCTAATATGTAATAGTTTGCAAATTATTGGTCTCATAAATGGTGATTTTGGTTGTTGGATGTGTTTCGAGGAAACTTATATGTAGTTTAGAGAGGATTTGTTTCTAAAGGGTATGTGTAAGAGGACTACATGTTGGGTAATCATGTTAAAATATGTAAATGTTTGTTTCACCACTTTTCATGATGGTCACTCTACATGTCATATTTAAGGATTTTAAAATTAAAATAATTATAGAGGAGACAGATTTTTGGGTGAAATGGAGCCGTAGGTATTACCTGACATGAATGGGTTTTACACGTCATGTAATATCCTGATCATGTGAGGTTTTAATAATTATTTTTTTCTTAAACATTATTCACTAAATCATGATTTTATTTTTCCACTTAATCCAGATAAATCCATGTTACCCCATGGATTCCTTCAATCATACACCTCCCCCTTGATCTATCAATCCAGGTGATTCATCATTGGAAATCTATGATAAATCTATGCTAAACGTTTTCAACTTTCTAAACCATTTCCCATCATTAATTCACTAGGATTAACTATGGTTATACTGTATGGAATGAGTTGGATGTTAGTGTAGTGTTTTGATACTCTTCTAGCACCGAATAGGTTGATTTATGTTTTGAGCCGTGTGGTTGTCAGTTGCTTGCATTCTTCTTCACTATATAGTGAATAGGTGAGTTTTAAAGATTAATCTAGGTAGGATTTCCCTTATGAACATGTAGTGTGACCATCATGAAAAGTGTTGAAACAAACATTTACATCTTTTAACATGATTACCCAACATGTAATCCTCTTACGCATAGCCTTTAGAAACAAATCCTCTCTAAACTATATCTATGTTTCCTCGAAACACATCCAACAACCAAAATCACTTTTAGATGGTTTTAATTTATTTCACCTATGAATCATTTTTCCCTTGGATAATAACATATCAGAATCAGTTAATAGAAACTAAAAGGGCTAGGGGGATTCATTTTGTGTGTATTCATAGTTTTTATAATTTGATTGTGATATATTTATTATATGGGCTTGATGACTTTCTGAAAATGGTGGTCATTGGAGGATTCTTTTTCACTGGTAACATATATTATGTTTGTTGATTAGTTGTGGATCCTATGGAATTACCCTAAATGAAAATTAGTTAATCACATAAATCAGATAAATTAATGGATTCCATTGGACATGGTTAGTATGATAATGACCTCAAAAAATGATTTGTAATAAAATTAAAATACCCTTTTCTAAATCATAATATATGTTATGTCATGGTATCTGAAGATATGTGTTGAATATTTATAGAAGTGTACATGTGTAAAATAAATGTGGGGTGGCTATGTGGTGATGTGTTTGTTTTCATATGGTTGTGTTGTGGTTTTTTTTTTGTTAGTACGGTTGTGTTTTGTGGGTTGGGATTGTTGGATTCATGGATGAACATGTTGATTATATTTAAACATGGATATGTAATGGAATATCAGTTTAAGGGTTTTATTGATTGTGGAATGGATGAGAATTGTTGCACACTAGGGTTGTGATTGGGTTAGGCAGTGATGTGCCTTTGTGCTACTTGTTGTGAGTTGTGCATGGTAGCTTCCCAAATATTACTGGAATAAATGTATAAATAATTTGCTAATAAAGTGTGTAACTATCATGGGTTGGTTTGGATAACGAAATGAATAATTTAGTTAGGGACAATAAATTGTATTGTTTAATTAAGTTTTTTTTTAAATTGAACGGATGTAGTGGCTTGTTGTGTGGTGATCTACATTTAGAGGTACTAGTAACGTTATAGTTTTGTAAGCTAGTAAATTGTTGATAAACAATAGGGTGGGCTTGAGATTTTGTTATCATATATGATTATTCTTTTATTTACATTGTGAATTTTATATGTACCCCACCCTAGTTGAGAACTATGATTGAACACCCCCATCATCACAAGGGAGGGTATTTTTTCCAAAAAACATCACAGTGGGAGGATTGATGGATGGACATCCACTCTTCCATGCTCCCTCTTCTAGATTTTGATATGGATATGTTTTGGTTAGTGATTCCCTCGTGTGTTTGGGTTAGTATTTATATCCAAAGCGTCTTCGAAATGAGGTGAGTTGTGCTTTCCCGAGTGTCTTTGAGATTATGTGGGATGATTATTTGTAGGTGTCTTTGGGGTGGGATGTGATGTGGTATATGGAATAGGTGTTTACAGGTGGGATATGATGTGGTATGTGGCCTATGTGACTATGGATGAATTGTGATGTGGTATGTGGGTCAGGATTATACAGTGTGATATGATGGTATTTGTTGGGCCTAGTTATGTGTGGCCAGACTGTGATGTGGTACTTTTAGAAGATATGGAAACACTTGGATATGATTGGTTTTAATGAGTGTGCCTTCAAGAGATTGGGAAGGTCAAGGCACCTATTAGGTGATGTTTGGTTTTGATGTTTTCTCATGGGAGAATTAATATGTTTACCTATTATGTAAATGATATACATTGGTTTTTATAGTGGGTATGTCTATATTATCACCCAATATATATAAACATATTTCAGGTTTTCGAGAGGATTATATTGACCATGTTGGGAAATATTAAATTGGGATTTGGGATAGTTGTTGAGTGGAAACTATAGTTTTCCTATGTGTAATTTACATAGGATTTTTATCATAATTGCACAACTTCTATTTTATAAATTAATATGGTATGGTATTTGGATTTCTATTATACATGTCATGGTGTTGTTATTGTATGATCCATCATATCTCCTGTTATTATTTTTAAAAAATGGTAATGGCTTCTATATTGTGCGACATGTATACCCATAATGACAGTTTCAAACCTGTGGCCTACTAGAGGAGGGACATGGGAGTAATTATCTCCATTTCATCATTTCCATCATAGGAGGGGTATATTTTGAGGGACAGGGTTGTGATAGTATCATATTATAGGTGATTATATACAGATAGATTGATGTTTTTATTTGTCCATATAGATGATTTCATAGTTTTTCTAGGGAGAAAATGTCAGTTATTCCTCATTCATGAAAAATACTATAGAAGACTGACAAAAACATGAGATTTTAGGTCCCCCACGACTTGATGCTTGGAATCTATGCTTACCAAACGACCAAGTGAGGGTACAAGAATTGTAGTGTAGTGTCCTAGTAAAGGAACATTCATCATATTTACTTGTGTTCAAGTTTTAATTGGGACACAGTGGTAAGTATAAAATAAATAAATGAATTAACTAAATTAAACAAGTTTAATTGAATTGTTAATTTCCAACTACATGAGAATAGGAAATATAATTTTCCTTTTTAGTTATGGATACTAGTCATCATCCACATGTGGCTTTGGAAGTAGAGGTATAACTGGCTGATCCTTTTGATGAGAGGTTGTTTTCTCCAGTTTATGAGGATGAACAATGTTATAGGATGTTGTATTCTTTACAATGGAAGGTTTTTGGATAAAATGGTTGAAGTGTTTCAGACATTGATAAAGAGTGCAAGATCAAGGAGCTTGAGAACCCCTTCTACTTGATATGGGCTCCAATAGAGTACTGGGTTACTTTAGTGGTTAGTAATATGTGAGGAATTGGGTGTCAATGGTGGAAAATTTTTCAATGGGATAGGAAGGAAGAATACATTTTTTGGGATGAAATCGACAAAGAGTTCAAAGAAGAGTTCCTTTACTCAATCATGATTTATGAGAAGAGGTATGACAACTCTCCCATTAGCCTGGGAGTTTGTCAGAACAAGATTTGGTGATCTAGATTTAGAATCACCTTAATTTTTCCCTGAATCTATTTTTAGATGAGGATTCTCATTCAAGATATATCTAGGAGACACTCAATAATTTGATGTAATATGATCTTACACCATATAAATTAAAAATATATCTAGAGGTCTAGAAGAAGGTGTGGTGATCGAGTGGATCCACTCATGATGAGGTTTTTTGCGAGAGTGGAGACATTAGGATTCTTTAAGAGGCAAGGATACTAGTGGAAGGTCCCAAGAAGCATGAACTTGGAGGTTTTGACCGTTAGGGAGTTGACCTCAGTCTCATCTGTTTCACCAAGCTAGTTTTCATGCATTTCATGTGAACAAGGGACCAAAGTATTTTATTTTTTGGAGTTCGTGGCCATCTTCAAAATCGATGACAATTTTCTTATTTCTATCAATTTTAGGGGGAGGATATATTTAGCACCATCCTCTTCATTAGTTTTTATTCTGGTCGTTTCAGTAGTAGGGCATCCAATTTTTGTTCCTCTAAGGGCAGATGGAGAAGTTAAGGGCTGACCTCAAGATGCATTACGTTCTCATGGACCACAACCTAGTAGTGGTTTGTATGATTATCATCAGTAAAGAGACATAAGAGTTGGATGATGTTATTTGAACACCCTAGATGCAATATCTCTAGATGGTACGGAGATCATCAATGGTCAAATTAGTTTGTTTGGTACTCTTATTTATGCGTTATTTTATTTTAGATCTTTAAAATCATTTTTTACCCTGTGTAGACTGTTATTTGTGTCAATATGTATATAGGATTCCCATTCCCATTATGTTCAGTATTCCAGTCATAGGATAGAGCAACTTTTTTTATGTGTGATGGGGGTGTAGACAGATGATGTTGCTACATCAGTCACATGAGGATCTCATATTATTATAGGTTAAACCCTGTGATGTCATTATTGGAAGAAAATATCTTTATTCCATTCATGCTGTTACCGAATTCATTATGAAGAGAATTGTGATTTTAGAGGTGGGTGGCCAAAGTGTGGTTTTTCTATATTAAAAGGTTTTTCAGGTTTTTTGTCAGGATGTGGAACCTCTCTCATAGTTGTGGATGAGTTATCAGTAGAATATTTGGACACTAAAAAGGTAGATATCCCATGATTAAGGTAGTTATTAGATGTTTTCCCCAAGGAGACTATACCCCCCTTGACATGATGTTGAGTTTGAGATAGACATAATGTCTAGTGCTTCTCCAATTTCTATTGATCTCTATTTAATGGATCCATCTATTTTTGGGGGATTTGATGATTTATATAGATGATCTAATTGAGAAGTGATTTATCCATCCCAATGTGTTATAGTGTGGTTCTATACTATTATTAACAAAGAAGTCGTATTTTGATCTGAGGTAGTGAATAGAATACAAGAGGTAGAATCAGGTGAATGTCAAGAACGGTTACCCGATTTTAATGGAATAAGATATTTTTCAATCAAATGATAGGGGAAAGTTAGTTTTCTATGATCGATCTATGGTATGTATATCACTAGTTGAGGTTGAAGGAATTTTATATCCTAAAGACTACATTCATGAGATGTTATGGGAATTTTGAGTATCTATTCATGTCGTTCAGTGTTATGAACTCACCATCGAAGTCCACGGGGCTAATGAACTCCATTTTTCATGTGTTCTTGTATAGTTTCATCATCATTTTCATCAATGAAATCTTGATCTACTTGAAGTCAGGCGATGAAGCACGTCGAACATATCAAGATTGTTTTTTAGGTTCATTGATGCCACTAGCATTATAGAATGTTTTTCATTTGTAGGTTCTAGTCATAAGAGGGGAATTTCCATGGGTGTGTTGTGTTAATGTATGGTGTGGTAGTGGACCTACCGTATGTTGAATCATGTATTTCTTTGGAATCACCAAATAATGTGGAATAATTTCTTAGTTTTATTCATCTCATATGTGATTATCAGAGGTTTTGAACCGATTAATCTTGATTTTATGATCAACTAAAATCTATGACTAAGAAGGACTGTTATTTTTGGTTTATTCTGTTGTTCTAGGAAACGTTCGACAATATTAAGGAGATGTTGGTATGTTATCCAGTGTTCCTCTTTCCAGAAGAATGGGTAATGTTTTATGTGATTTGGGATGCTTCTAATCTGGCCTTGGGATGTGTATTGATGAAGAAATTAGTAGTAATATCTTATGGGTAAAGGATGTGACATCCCCATGATTGTAATTTTTCTACCAATGATAATTATTTTTTATTAGTTATGTTAACGATGAGGTTTTGGTGGCATTACCTCATCAGGAAGCAGTTTGTGGTCCTTACAGATCATTGGAGCTAGAGCTATTCACATTCCAAGTGAGATCAGAACTTGTGTGAGCTATGTTATATGGTGTTTCTTAAGGATTATTCTTTTGAGATATCCTTCACCTTCAAGATAAGAAATTTTAATGGCTAGTAATTTTATAATGAAGCCACAGAATGAGGTTTTTCAGGATTCTAGAGATGCATAAGAGAAAATAGAGGAGTAAAAAGCCTTGAAAATAGATGAAATAGTTGAATTTGGTAGAGTCTATTCGTTTCATATGATAATTTATTCATCTAAGTTGTATTAGGTAGATACGTATCAGTGGGAAGACTCAAAGGTAGAGGTCTTTCCCGATCGTGTTGGCATTGGTGATGCTCTGGAGGGATGGTCAGAGGATGATCCAAAAAAGATGTTGTTCCATAGAACGGTTTTCTATTATTTTCTATAATGGTAAACTTTTTTAGTTTCATAGATCACCATTAGTGGTACAAAAATGAGTTTCATTGTTATTTTGTGTCTTGAGAATGCATTTTTTTGGTTTCGGGTGAAACAGATTGTGGAAGAGTTTATGGAAAGGTGATTAGTTTTCTATTAGGTGATGTCTGACCACCACATTAACGATAGTTCGTTTCATCCTTTATATGACCTAAAATATAATTGGGATTACATATTAACATATTTCATTGTAGGTTTAACTATATATAAATGTGAACATGATGCTATTTTTGTGATAGAGATTCTGTAGAAAAACATTTCCCATTTATTAACGATTAATGATTTGGACCCAACAGATGACTAGGCCATGAGGTATGTGGATGAAGTAGTGAGGATTAATGAATTTATTTAGACTATTTTCTTAGATCCGGATTCACAGTCTACATAAAGAGTCTAGAGGGGATTGAAATAGTATTTTGGATCCTAGTTACACATCATCACTGCTTTTCACCCTTAGATAGATGGACACACACATCATACTTTCCAGACAATGAAGGATATATTACATGAATGTGTCTTGTACTATGTAATATCATGAGTATGAATCATTCCTTTAGTATAGTTTACTTATAATAATATATTTCACACTCCAATCATCGTGGATATTTATGAGGCATTGAATGGAAGATCATGCCACTCTCTCATGTATTGAATTCAGGTTAGAGAGATAGTTGTTCTTGGTCTTGATATGGTGAAATTCATGCTATAGAATATTAATATCATTCATGGGAGAATGAATATATCGTAGGACTAGTATAAAACATATTCCAATCTCTTGATGAGGCCCTCACAATTCAAGGTTTCGAACCACATGTTCTTGATGGATTCCCCACAATGTGGGTAGTAATGGTTGGGAAGAGGGAGTAATGATTCTACAATTTTTTTGACCCTTTGAGTTGATGGAGTTATTTGGAGTGGTGGAATATATTTTTTTCCTTTGCAGTTTAATAGGATCCACAAATTCTTCCATCTCAGACATCTCTGTTGGTATCTACATGATACCAGACATTTCATTGATTGGGGAGAGATACTTACCCAGGATGATAAGACATTTGTGGAGAGGCTAGTAGATATCTCGTATAATCAAGGGAAGTTGATTTATTGATAAACTATTCCATTGGTTCAGGTGTTGTGGAGGCATGATGGCCCAAAGGCTAGTACATGGGAGAAGGATATGTAGATGTGTGCCTAGTAATCAGAGTTGTTTTATATTTTCATTGATCTATTTTTATGATGTAATTTTTGAACTTTATTTTATATGAGATGATCTATTTTCCTTTATTAGTATTGTTTTTGTTGAACTATGTGTTAATTTCTATATACTTGTAATAGGTAGGGTATGAATATTAATCAAGTCACATTAATTTATATGTCATTAAACCCATGCAGTTGAGTTAGTGTCACCCAGAAAGGATAGTATAGTTCATTGCGGATGGAATTCACTGATTTGGATGATCAGTTAGTGTGGTTTGTGTTAAGGATTGGTGTTTTCTATGGTGGTTTGTTTTGACATTCCATGATCTAGTTGATTATTTTAGAGGATGTTTTCTTAGATGTGTGGGGTTCCACTTTAGCTTTCAATTAGCATATGGGGGTTTATCATTGAATGTTAATGCATTTCGTTTTAGCAATGTTTCATGCCTAGAAAGACCCTTGAGAGGTATCTCTCGTGGTGGTTGTTCAGACCCTTATTGTTTCTAGGTTGGATTTTC
The DNA here is from genome assembly GCA_963277665.1 of Viscum album. Lineage (NCBI taxonomy): Eukaryota > Viridiplantae > Streptophyta > Magnoliopsida > Santalales > Viscaceae > Viscum > Viscum album. The sequence goes on from OY728159.1 coordinate 1,228,511,564, forward strand.
AATTCGTGACGGTGATAATCATTTGTGATTTGTCCAATGTTATAGTCCATTGCTCCTTATTCCATTACATTGTTTGTTTGGTCAATGGATGTATTTGAAGGATGCTTGGAAGGAGGTAGGAGAGGCTCGATTACAAAAAGATGGAAGTCAGGGCATTACAAATATTTTATGGACGTTATAGGAATTCAAACTCTTTGTAATGGTTTGAATGGAAATTTTTATAGAATTTATTTTTTTGGGTTTGAAATATAAAATAAATAGATAGGTGAAATGTTTTTTTGGTAAAACTGAAACCTGAATATTACACTACATGAATGGGTATTAGACATTTTTTAATACCCAGATCGTGTTTCATTTTGATAAATCGTTTCATCCAAACAATTTTTTATCCAATTTTTTTCCTTTTGATCCAAAGAAAACCAATGCACCATGAAGAGTCCATTGAGCAATACTCCTCCCACCTTGATCAGTCAATCGCGGTGGATGTTCATTAGTGATCGGTGATCGATCTGTGTTGAGTTTTCTCCACATTATCATTTGTTTACTCTTGTTAAGTATCTGTTATTATCATATTTGAGACATGTTTTATTGAGTTGGAATTTTGGGAAACATATTTATAAAATTTATTATTTTAAAATAGATTGATCCTCATTTTTAGTTGTGAGGTTCTCTCTTGTGGGCATTTTCATTCACCCTACGGTTCACTGACGAGTTGGAAAGCATATTAGATGTAGGATTTCTCTTTTTTATAATCAAATATTTAATCATGTAGGAGGTATTATATTTTTTCACCTATGGAGCCTTTTGGTTCCATGCTAATCAATGATAGGAATTAGTTAAATGAAACTTAAAGGGGTAAGGGGATTCATTTTTAATAATGATGCTGATTTGATAATTAGTCTATGATATTGTGATTATACATGGTTGATGATGCATGGAAATTGGTGTCCAATGGAAGATTTGTTTTATCTTGTTACAAATTTTGTGTTTTCTACATTTGTTTTGGTTGTTGTGGTATTACCCAAAAAGAAAGACAGTAAATAACGTAAATCTGGAAAATGAATGGATTACCCAAGACTTGGTTTTTGTGATAATTCTTGTGAATATTGATGTGTAATTAAATAACATTCCCCTTTTTTTAAATATGAATAAGTATTATGTCATGGTTTGCGAGGATATGTCTGGAATAGTTATGGGTGGGTGTGTGGGAAAAAATGAATATGAGGTGACAGTGTTGTGATGTGTGGGGTTTCAATGGTTTTTGTAGTGGTATGTCTATGAGCATGGTTGTGTGCCCTGGGTTTGATAGGGTTGTGTCATGGATGATCTTGTAGTCAATATGTCAACATGGAAATGTAATGGAATATCAGTTTTATAGATTGATTAATTGTTGAATGGATGATAATTTTTTCACAGTTGGGCTGCAATCAGGCTGTGTAGTGACGTGTTGATGTGTTTCTTATTGTGTGTTGTGATTAAAGGTTTCCTAGATACAAGTGAAATAAATGAATAAATAATTAGTTAATAATATTTGTAATTGACTTTTTCTGCTTTGTTTAAAATAATGAATATATTTTTTATAAAAAAATAATGGAAATGGCTAATTTAGTTGGTTGAAAATTGAAAGAAGTTTGTGGCATGATGTGTGGGGTCATGCTTTTAGTGGTAGTAGAAAGGTTATCAGTGTTGTAAGTTGGTTGTATGTTGAGAACCCATAGTTTGGGATATAATGTTTTGTATCATATATATATACTTGTATTTCCCTTGTGATTTTTATACGCACTCCACCCTAGTTGATAACTACGTGATGAACACACCCATCCTTGTGAGGGAGGGTGATATTTTAGATATCATGGTGGGAGGAGGGATGGTCAGCCATCCACTCTCCTATGCTCCCTCTTCCAAGAGGTGATAGCCCAAGATTCATTGTGAAGGATGTAGTTTGTGATGCCAAGGAGTGTGCTTTAGATTTGTGACTTCTGACGATTCTTAAGGATGAGTTGATTATTTCTTCCCCTTATGTCTTATGTCTGATATGAGTATTTCTTTCCTAGTTTTTATTTGGATGGTTAGTGTTGTGTCATGTGGCCCTTGTTTCTATGGGAAGGATGTGATGTGGTTTGTGTCCCTGGTTTATTCGGGCGGGATGTATTATGTAATGTGTCCTAGGTTTCTATGGGTAGGATGTGATGTGGTATGTGGCTCAAGATCTTGCGGCGAGGATGTGATGTGGTATGTGGCCCCGGTGTCTATACGTGAGATGTGATGTTGTTTGTGAGGCCATGGTTTGTACGGGCGAGTTGTGACATGGTCCTTTCATATGAGGTGGTAACGTGATAGTGTTTTCAATTAGGAAAGAGGGGAAAATAATTGGGAAGTGTTGTAGGGTACAATATCATTGATATGCATTATATTACATTACAAAGGTTGTGTTATTCGGTGAGAGTTCCTTGGTGAGGTTAAGATAGTTAGCATACAAATTTGGTGTGGTTTGGTTCTATTGTTTTCTCACAAGAGCATTAGTATTTTTCACTCACATGTTCATGAGAGAGATTTTTTTTCCTACATATTATAAATGTATGCTCACCCAACTTATATAAATATTCTTTTAGGTTTATTGGAGGATTACATAGAAATTTTTGGGGTTAATATCTTGTGGTTTAGGATTGTTTTTTGTCACTTCTTTAGCTTGATTTTGGTTACAATACTTTGGAGATTGAATGTAATTGTACTAGTTCTATTGTATTCATTAATATGGGATGGTTTTTGGATTTCTTTTATATATTTATTGATTTTTTTATATATGATCCTTATTATCTCTCGATCATGTTTTAGAAAAAGTTAATTCATTTCATATTGTGTGACTGCTATACCCTTGGTTCTAGTTTCCTACTCGGGACCTGCTGAAGGTAGGACTATAGGGGATCATTATATCCCCGTCATCATTTCCCTCCCATGAGGGGTATATCTGGAGGTAGGGGTAGTGAAATTGGGTGTTTGGGTTAGTGTTCATATGCATAATATATAATTTTGAATTTACTATCAAATATAGATATTCTAATGTTATATTTTTTATTTTGATATTTTTATTATGAAGACATATTTTATTTTCAATATATGGTACACATGATATATTTATCTGATATGTATCATTATATGTCATCACCAAATTTTCCATATAAAAAAGTGTAGTAACTGATATTTTTCAAATATTATTTTTAAATACTATATCAATTAAATTTATGACCTGGCGCTGAGATGAATTACGATTCTAAGGCCTAGTGAGCATATAAATAATGTTTCAAATTTACTAAAATATTAAAAATAATGCACATATGGATTTCATAATAATGGAATAACAAATTCACAGGTTCCTAGATCAGAAAACTTAGGGAACTATTTCATTCATAGTTTCATCATTACCTAATGTGTAACCAAATATTTCCTGGTGTGCGTCAACTGTGAAGAGTTGTCAAAAGAATTTTTAATGAATGATATAAATTGTGAAATTATTTTAATTTTTCTATTTATTCGACGCATCGATAATTTCAATTTTATATAAACTCTTAGGTAGGGATCCATGGTTAGGCTCAAAACCCTGGATTTCGCTTGAGGCTCTCAAGAGGAAACCCTACTAATTTCTCTCAGTGGGAAATTGTAGAACTATTGATTGAAGATCGACGAAAATCATTCTTGGTAGATCTCACCTGTGGAAAATAGATCTTTAATTGGTAGAAATTTAATTCCTTGTTAGGATGCAATATTTTAGATTTTCTTCACCATTATGGAATTTATTTATGAACACAGACCAACCAATTAATAGGTTGTCATCTGTTTGATAGTTCTATACAGGATGGGTTATACATTACGAGATGTACAATGTTTTATTATAGATATTATTGTTTTGATTTTTGATCATTATTATGTGAACAAATCACATGTAGAAAAACAACTCCTAAGGTTCGTTCTTCAGATTCATTTGTTGTTCATTTTCTCTCCCTTAATTGTTCTACAAATTCATCGTTAGTCAAAAAAAATTAAATAATGATTCTTATACCTTTATTTCTTCTCACAATGATAATAAATTAATGATAAAACATCAAGAAAAATATATATAGGTTTGATGAAGGGAGTGATGGATGAATTGTAGAAATTTTGAGGAAATAACTCTTTAGATAAAATGTATTGGATTTGATTAAATAAGTTCTCAGTGATGGTTCAAGGCCAAAAAACATATATTTTTGGTGTAAGGTTGGTGAGATAAATATCTATATTGAGATTCTAGGTGAACTGATAACTGATGTGGAAATCCATTATTCGAAAATGAAAGCAGGAGGAAAAGATGTCTTTCTAGATGTTCTATAACACATGGTGTGATTTCAAGACTACAATGATTGTGATCATCGTCAAACAACTCAGAGTGGTCTATAGGAAGTACACATGCATGGGGTTGAGTATAAGGGTTTCATATACTTCATTTTCTCCACCACATGACATGAAATGGACCATATACAGGGGATAAGACATGTATTGGTACTATTTTATGGTTACATAGGTTGACGCCATGTACTGGAACACAACCAATGTACACGGGAATACCCAGGATGTATGGACATGGTTTGTGATCTTCTCTACATTATATGTGATACCTTTATACAGAACATGTTTTAAAGATAAGGGTAATTTCTCCTAGGAAGTAACCAGGGTCATGGGACATGGCGTGTGACACTAATACACTTCTTTTACCACTTTTTAAATGGATTTATTCTCTCTTCCTCCATATATTGGACATGTTTTATTACGTAATGTACCCATTATCGTTTACCATAAAGGATTAATTGAATAATTTGATATTAATAGGACAACTATCCCTTTAATAGGACATCCTAGATAGAGTATTGTAACACACTAAGAGGCATGTAGTAGGATCCTCTATTTATTCTACATTCCCATTGTGGAGTTCTCTTTATTGACCTGACCAACACTACGTGGTGCTGAACCTCAAAATAGTGACTTAAACTAAATATGATTTGTTGATATCACCACATGGCCCTAGCTATGATATTTATTAATGTATAATATCTCTCTATTCATATCTATCAGTTTATCTCTCCATCCTTATGCTTCATGTTGAACTGTACTTGTCAGATTGACGTTATTAGTGTTATCCGAATTACCTGTATCTTCATGTGGATGGTTGATTAAAGGAATCTTAGATATTAATCCCTATGGTCGGTGTGTTGTATACATTAAATAAATCTAGACTATTATTCATTGATTTAGTATATATGAATATTCTTATATGTATTGTAGAAGTATACTTTTGTAGAGATAAATATACTTCCCTTTTCAATATTTCATTGTGGTGTTGGGGGATCTTACTGAGTATTGTTATTATCATCTTTGTACCTAATTTCCCACATGTTTCTTGTATATTTTAGATTATAAACCTCTATATGGAGTCCTAGTTTGAGTAGGAATAGATAGTGCTTTAGGATTTCGGGCATGCTGAGGTGTTCTTACAACTATGGAGAGAAGTAAAAATCTATGGTTTACATGTTGATGTGGTGGATTATTGACACATTTTGGTGGGCATGTAATCTAGAACAATTTACATTACTCACATTACATTCATGTCATAATCTATACAATGGGATATAGTGTAATGAATTCATTGTTTACATAAATGTTTTTTTGTTTCGCCATTTTCTATGTTGGGAGATGGGTTCATTTATCGAGGTATATATGTAGCCCCTACCATGTTAGTGATACACCTACTTGAAGTTAGTCACAGACCCATTTCCTATTGGAGGTGGGCTTGGGGAATCAGGACATGTTCCCCATAAGGATATGTCATAATAGAGTGGTATCTTAGGTGTCATGGTCTAATTTAGGATTGGGGGTTATTGAGATTGGTTTAGAGAAATAGTGTTATGTGTTTCATGTTTGGATTTCATTATAGGGACTCTTGTGTTGGTGTGGGTGGTGGACGTATCCATACTCCAAGACACTAATAACATTATTTTTTATTAAGTACAAGAGAACACTGGATGTAGGGAATCTAATGGTACCTGAATCATAGAGGAATGGGTAATGGTTTCTGTGACTTTAGTGTGCATGTTCTCTAGATTTACTTATTGATTGTGGTACATCTTATTTTTTCAGGATGAAAAATTGATTTATACAATATAGTATTCTATATCTCAATAATATGGATTACCCCCTTAGTTAAGAGTATTTGATACATGTACTTTTTCCCCAGATGTCGCCTCCAGGTGGTTCATCATCCAAACAGCCACATGTGGATAAACATGTGGTATTTGTACTACCAGTAGACGAGAAGCACATGATATGCATGCTTCATGTGTTTCATTTACTTAAACACCTTAGGTTATGTGGAAATCTTGAACCATAAGTGGATTAGGACTATGTTGAGGAGGTGAACCATGCCTTCCACCAGTCCAGACACCAGTAGATCATATTATCGATCTGATGGTGATCTATCTACACAACTCAGAAGAGATATGATTGAGTTTGTCCTTCCATGCTTGTAATGAGGTGACTATTTCATTGACAGAGTTTGAGAATCCCATTAGAGAATGGATATCACTATTTACGCTATGTTATGTTCATTTACAGAAAATTATTCATCTACAGTATGGTATCATGATAATAGTTGATTATTCATCAAAGTTCACCAACCTTTCCATGTACTCGATGAATATGGAAAGAGATCAGTACATCAAGGCATAGGACTTTGAGTGAGGTTAGTGTAGGGACATTTGATTTAGTGTTATCCCTCTCTAGATTCCTACATATGATCGGTAGATTGAGAATTTTTATGGTTGGAATATTCATGGATGTGCATATAAAAATAGTGATAGTTAGTAGTGTATGACTTGAAGTAGAGACCTCAACCACATAGAGCATACATAAATCCCATAGATGTCAATGTGGGTGATTTTTCAAGATGTTATCCATGGATAAAGGATATACAGTTCAAGGCTCACATGGTGGGACCAGTCCAGCTTAGAAGATGTAGTGCAATTCATGTGACAACAGGGGTCTTCTCTCTGGAGACTCTTTGATATGTCGAGTTGTAGATATGAGTCATGTGAATAGAAAACCATGGAAGAGGTAGTGATTTGATCATGTGTATTTTTTGGGAGGAGAATAGGGAAGTGGAGCTGCTAGAGCCATAGGATGTGGTCTAAATTTCAACTTATTACCACCACTACCCAAGGAGGTCCACTCCCGGCTCAGGGAGTGGTAGGATATGGGCATGGAAAACTGCATGAAGTCGATTCATATGATATATGGGATCCAATAATTAATCAAGGTATGAACTTTGTATTTTCACTATTAGATTCTATATCAATTGAAACAGGTTCTAGTCATTCATTTACCTTCACACATCTTATTCTATACCTTGAGATTCTGGTTGAACTGTTGACTCAACCCTTATTATTTTAGTTAACTACTGAAGAAGACTATATGATCTCACATATATAATAATATTTGGGAATGGCCCTTTGAGGTAGGAGTTTCTATTGGACCCTCAGGGTGGCAGTGTCAAGGAATTACATCATTGTACTTGGAATGGTTTGGTTATCCATATTCCATTCCTAGATTTCATATTTGAAGGTAAGGTTGTGGTGTGTCTGTATTTATGAAACAAGGTTTTCCTTTGTTGGTGAAAAGTAAAAAAAATAAGAACATGATGAACTCATGCATAAGAGTGCGATACTGATTACTCATCAGTTGGATGACTTGACCCTTAGTGTAGTAGATGTTATTATTTTTCAGTTTCTAAGGATGGTGGTGGAGTACTATGACTTAATTCCTAAATATCTTCCAGAATTACCTCCCCTCATATATATAGACCGCCACATTGATTAAAACCAAGTGATGACACTCATATCTACACAAGCATATCATATGTCTCCTTTAGAGCATCAAATGTTGAGGGTGTATTTGGAGGACTTAAAGAGGAATCGAATAAAGATACCCATCATTTCACACTCAGTGGACACTGTTTTGTTTTATAAGAAGTCATACAAGCACTTGAGGTTTTGTGCACACTACTAGTGCATGAACCAGGAGGTATTTATGAACAATTATCCACAACATAGGATCAATGACCTCATTGATCAATTGAAAGGTTCATGATGGTTATAAGAGGTTGAAATAGTTTATTCTATCACATGATGAGAGTATAGTATAAGGATATATCGAAGACAACTTTCATATGTCATTATGGTCATTCCAAATACATTGAGATTTTATTTGGGGTGATTAACCCCATAGTAGTGTTCATGAGAATCCTGAACAGGATATTTAAGTCTTACTTGGAACAATTCATGGTTGTCTTCATCGACGATATCATTTTGTACTTGAAATCATAGAAGGGAAATGAGAGTCACTTATGTATAGTTAATTACATACTCTAAGGAGACAAATGTTATGGGAAACTCTTGATGTGAAAGTAATGTATTTATGTGGTCCACTTATTAGGACAAGTTATCTTATCAGATGGGATGGTAGTAGACCAATCCAAGTTTAAGGTAGTGTTAGAATTAGGGAAACCAAAAAATGTGATGATTGTTCCAATAAACATCAGTTTAGAAATATATTATCAAAGATTCATACATGATTTATCAATGATATCAACATCTTTGATAGATTATACCTGAAAGGGGAATACTTGCCTATGGACATAGAAGTGTTAGACGAGTTTTAGGAATTGAGGTTGAGTTTAATTAGCCCTATGATCTTGATATTATCATAGAAGTGTGTTGGGTATCTAGTGTTCAGTGATGCATCAGGAACTGTGCATAGTTGTGTTCTGATGTAGAGGCAAGTACAGATTGACTTTGTTTTACACTAGTTGAGAGCACATGAGAAGATCTACACAAACCATGATCTTGAGTTAGTGGAGGTAGTATTCAAATTGAATATGTGGTGATAATAAATAATGGGAATGAAGGGTATCATCTAGAAAGACCACAATATTCTGAAGTATATATTCTCCTAGAAGGATATAAACATGAGATAGAGAAAATGATTTGTGTTCCTCCGGGACTATGAATTTGTTATTTTATATAAAAATGGAATGGGGAAGAAGGTTGAATATGCTATCAGAATGTGATATAGTTCTCATCAACTAAATGAGGTGTCAGAGTAGTTTTCCTTGATACAGGTTTCCCCTGTGATGAGATATAGTAGCTTACCTCTAGTGGATGGTCATTACCCTTCCTCTCATATTGTAATTCTGGGATGAACAACTTCGGGATATTGACTTGGAGACCTTATGTGCTCATATATCCACAATTAATTCTACAGAAATATATTCCAAAGGTGGGGATCATGTCATTATATTTAGAGGATGCATAGTGGTACTTATGATTTTGTAGAATGAGGTTTTAGTGGAGTCTCATAAGTCCCCTTTAGAAGTACATATAGGTGTGGAGAGGATGTACCTGGTCAATGGAGTTATGTTTTGGTTTCCATTGATGAAGAATGGAGTTATAAAGTTTGTTTCATGATTCCTTACTTCTCAGCAAGTAAAGGAAATGCACTATGATCCAATGAGTTAACTCATCCCCTTGAGGTGAAATTTGGAAGTGGGATGGAATATCAATGGACTTTGTGATGCAGTCAACACACACCATTATGGGACATTATTCTAGCTGGGTGATCATTGAACAACTCACTATGTTGTCCCACAATCCTATCTACCTTAAAGAAGAGTTCAATTGAGACATAGGGATGCCTCTATGTGCAGTAGATAGTTCAACTACATGGTGTCTCATCTTTGATAGATTAATATCATGGTACTCAATTTAAATTCCGTTTGTGGTAGGTTTTATATAAGGCATTTGGGACCGAATTAAGCCGTAGGACAACAGTCCACCCAAAAATAGGTATCTAGACTGAGAAGACCATTTATGTTATAGAGGAAACACTATGAGATATCTTGTTATTTATTGGTTGTCTTTGAGTGGATAACCTACCATTAGTGGTGTTCTAATACAAAATCCAAATACCATTCCACCATTTGTATGGGACCATTTGCGGCCTTGTAAGGTAAACCCTAAATGTGACAACTTTGTTGGAATAACCAATGAGACTCAGTACTCATGGGCCAAGAATTGGTGTGAGATACTACAGAAAAGGTGCAGATCATCTAGGAGTGGATGAAGACTACACAAAGACATCAAAAGTCATATGATGAAAGGTGGGGGACGCATTGGTGTTCACGGATGGAGGCCATTATTCGAATTGGTTAACATAAATGTGGATTACAGAGATTTTGCAAGGGAATCATGTTATCATTGAGGTTCATCGTCCGTTTTCAAACAAATCCTAGTGATGGTGATGTGGTGTACCTCATTGATCAACCCATGTAGTTGGACCGTGTACCAGACGTCATCCACATGAAGCATTAGAGGCGGTGCATGCATAAACCATTGTGTGACATTTATTGGAGTGAGATGGACATCAGGGATGGATCCACTTTTTCGGAGTGCCAAATAGAGATCAAGGATTGTTAGAAAATGATAATTCATGGGAGATCATTTATTTTAGTGTTTGTCTAGTCATAGAACATGAATCTATATGAGAGATATAGGGATAAGGATGCTCAAATTCATGTATAATAACCACATATTTTTTTAGTAGAAATTATTTTGGTTTTTTGAGGATGCAAATCCCTAATGTGGGTAGAATGTAGTGTACCAGATTTATTGTGTATTATTTTTTATTATTATATGGTTTATTTTCAAGAATACTATTTAAGAAAACATAATATTTTGATGCTTGATATGCATATAATAAATGATAGAAATTTATTAAAATATTAAAAGAAATCATCAATGGATTTCCAGAAAAGTGGAAAAATATTTAAATAGGTTCCAAAATTAGAAAACTGTGGTAATCGTTGTGTTTATATAATATAATTAACCCAAGATGTGGCCTAACATTGGTCAACATAGGTCAACTATGAATAGTAGTTGTAGACATTTATAATAAATTACATAAATGGCGAATTTGTTTTATTTTTTCCATTTCATTGGTGAAGGGACCCACTAACACTTTTTATTTTAAATAATCATTGAACAGGGGATCTATGGTTATGCTCATAAGCTTGAAATTCCCTAAAGTGTCCAAATAGGAATCAATGATGGTTTCTCTTGGTGGGAGATTCCAAAACTGTGGATTGAAGATGAATGAATTTTATTCATGTCAAATATTCATTGTGGAAATCAATTAGAAAATTCGACTAATCCAATTCCTTAGTATGATTCCTAATTTCTGATTTTCTTCCCAATCTAGAATTCTCTGATGAATGTTGTCCAACCAATGAACAAATTAATGTATGATTCAATTGTTCCATATAGGATGGTTATACTTTCAATGATTTAATCGGTTTGATTATAGTAATTTTTTTTATTATTGATCACTATTATGGGAACATAACAAGTCCAGAATAAAAAATAGTTGAGGTTCATTCCTTGGATTTGTTCCTTGATCATTTTCTCTCTCCTAATTGTTATATGAGTTCTTTTTTCATCTATGGGTTTTGAATGAACGGTCGAAAAAAAAATTATTCATGGAACAATGATCCAAAACTAAAGATCCAACATTTTGATTATTGGAAGGAGGTGTGACGATGATGAAGATAGAAAAATCAATTTGATTTTGTAGAAATAGTTTTTTCCAGTGAAATGCGTCAAAAATTATTTAATCAAATTTCTGATATGATTAAAGGCTTGAAACCATTTCTTTGTGTGTTATGGTGGTGATATGGACATTGATTTTGAGTTTCGAGGTGAACTGACGGCTGTAGCGGGACCTTATGATCAGTCGAGTTGAGTATGAGGAAGAAGATGACTTTTGGAAATTCTAGAACCCACAGGGTGTTTTCAAAGATACATAGAATGCATTCATCATCAGACCACTTGGTGAGTACTCAGTGAAATACATAGTCATGGGGTGGAGTACCCAGGTTTCCTACATAGCATCTACACCACAAAATAATATGGAAAGGATAGGATACATTGTCTATCCCTTGTACTGGAATATGGGCATGGTTACACGGGGTGATGTTGTTTAATGGAACACGACCAGAGTAGATGGGAAGACCCCAGATGGATGGATATGGAAAGCATACTCTACTATAAGATGTGTACTACATTTTTAAATGACATTTTAATAATAAAAATACTATTAGTCATAGGTATTACGCAGGGTCATGGGACATAGTGTGTGACCCTACTACATGCCATGTATCCCCTTCTACATATATATTTTTCTCTTTTCCCCCATATATTATACAAGATTCATTAGGGTACATTCCCTTTATCATTTTCCTAAAAGGGAGGTTTGAATAATTCTTATTCATAACACTATGATCCCTTCATCAAGAATTCCCTGATAGAGGTGTGGAATACCTTGAGTGGACTAGAGTAGGATCTTCTATTAATTCTTCATGTCATAGGTGGAGTTATCAGAGTCGATGTAACCACCTACATGTGGTCACTGGTCCTACACATGGTGGGTTACTCTAGAATTTAGTTGTTGATACCACCTAATGACCCTACTGTTCGAACCATGGTCTTCTATGCATGATTTGGAGTATGGTTTGTGTTTGTTGTCAATCAGCAGTGGAAGTTCAGAATGTGTACCAGCAAAGAGATTATACAGTTCAAGCAGACAACGGTATTGAAGGTGGCACCGTTTCCCAGTGTTTTTAGGAAAGAGACTTGCGTGGCGTGTACTTGAAGGAGAGGAAACATGCGTGCCATATGTTTTTCAAGATCATAACATGGAAAAATGGCAAAGGGATAAGGGTCACGCAAGTTTTGGGCTGGTCGTGCAAGTGACCTACGCTCTGTGAAGAGACTTGCGCGCTGATGCCTAGGAGGATTGGAAACATGCGCGTCTATTGTTTTTCAAGATTATATCTTCAAAATATGGAAAAGGAAAGAAGTTCGCGCAAGTATTTGTGTGGTCGTACGTGTGATTAGCGCGACAGAGGCTAGGGAGGATGAGCTGCGCGCCAGAACCTACGCGCCGAGGGAAGACTTGTGCGCCACCCAGTAGGGGGTCCAGTTTTCCTATAAATAGAGGACCCCCCACCTCATTTAGAATGAAGTTCAAGACATAGATATTTTTCGAGCTCTCGTCGCGCAAGTGGTTGAGTCGTGCAAGTGGTTGTTGGGTCGCGCAAGTAGAGGTTGTGCGCCGATTATTGGCTGCGCGACCAAGGAAATTGGGAGTTAAAGGCGCAACATCACGCAAGTTTGGAGTTGAAGGAGGCAGTGTCACGCAAGTAGTTTTTGTGTCACCTGCATGCCGAATTTGTACCACGCAAGTGACTTGCGCGCCAGGACTGAAACTTGGGCGTTGGGCTTGGATAAGCGCACCGGGGTTGTTAATGTTTATCTATCCTTCTGAAGTTGCACGAAAGCTGGAAGATCACCCGGTACCCTCAGCCCAAAGATAGACTAGTCTTATGGTAAGATTTAGACTTCAACATAGCATCTACATACGACAGAGGATTCATTCTTATGCAATTATGAAGAGACCTTCATGTCTATAAACTGAGTGGGACTTCTCCTAAGGGCAGTGAGTCAGGGGGAGTCAACGGGAGTGACCTGAGGGAAGCAGTGAGATATCCCTGAACCTTTGTAAAGGAAGTGAGCCTAGGATAGAGTGATTGTTCCCTAACCTTTTTAATCCACATCTAGTGAAGATTAGTGGAATTAGGTACGACCGACAACTTGACAGCGTATGCTCCTTGGACGTATCCCTTAGTGGTGAACTAAGTAAAAAGTGTTGTGCGTTCTCTGTGCATCTGAAAGTTCTCTTTCTGATCATATTCATCTTACAGGTTCAACAAGTTCCTACCAACGTGGGAACAAGATCCATCACATTAAAATAAAAATTTTTCACCTTGATTCACCCCTCCCCTCTCAGGGTGTCTCGGGGTCCTTCAAGTGGTATCAGAGGGTAAATTTTGCTGGTGTTGAATATATCCTTTATCTTCGTGGATAATGCAGTCAATGTCAGGGGAGTCACTCACTTCGATGGAAGAAATTTCCAAATCTGGAAGAACAGAATGAGATCTCATCTAAGATCTCTTGGAATGGAAGTTCTCTTTTCTACCGTGCAAGGAAGACAAGTCACTGACCCAACAGGCCTGGTTATGACTGAAACAGACAGGAAAATTCTTGATGCAGATGCTATAGCACAAAATGCACTTACTGTAGCCCTTTCTGATCAGATCTAACTAAAGTTAATGAATTGAACCTCAGAAAAATCCATATGGGATAAACTCGAGAATATTTTTGAAGGAGATAGCAAAGTGAAGGATGCAAAACTACAAGTGTTGCATAATCGGTTTGATGATCTGAAGATGCATCCAGACGAGAATGCAGACTCTTTCTTTAATCGAATTACTGAAGTGGTTGGAGAAATTAGGGGTCTAGGTGAAGAAATAAAAGACATTGATATTGTAAAGAAAATATTAAGAAGACTTCCACCTCTTTAAAATTAAAATGTTTCAGCCCTTGAGGAAAGAGATCTTTCAAAACTTTCTCTGGATGATCTACTTAGCAGCTTGGTAGCATATGAATTGAGAGTCAAACCAGAAGATGTTATGACTCATGTGAGCAAGGAAATGGAATTAAAGGCCATGGATAAACTGAAAATATCAAAAGATAGTAGTGGTGAAGATGAAGAAGGAAAATAAATTCTTTCTCTCATTGCAACGAAGTTCCAGAAGGTGAAAGAGAAATTCAAAGGGAAATTCAAAGGAAAGTTTCATCTCGCATGTTTTCGTTGTGGAAAAGTTGGGCACATTGCCTCTCAGTGCTTAAGAAAGATCCATGATGAAGATAGTGAAGATGAAAGCTTCGAGAAGCCTCGGAGAAGGTTCTTCAAAATGGGAGGCTTCAAATCTGGAAAGAGAATGTAAAGGAAGAGTTTTTTCTGTGAAGAAAAAGTAGATGATAATGAATTCTGTGATGAAGAAGAACCAGAATTCAAAACCGGGAACCATGCTTCCATGATGGATACTATTGAAAAGTTAGAAGATACAAGAGGAGAAGAACAACTGAGAACTTGTGTAGATCCCGATATGTAACTTAAGGATGCCGTTAGAATTCCTAAGATTAAATGTAAGAGTTACAATAAGTGGAAATCAATTGTAGAAGAATCAACTGAATACGTTGATCAACTTGGAGCTGAAATTGAATGATTGGAAGAATTTGTGAAGGTACAGTCTAAAATAATTGAAAGCAATGATGATGTAGTGAATCTGAAGCTGATAATTGAAGAGAAGGCAATGGTCATCAATGACCTGACCTCCAGACTTGATGAAAAATCCAAGACTACTGAGGGTCTTGAAGAAAAAGTTGTTACTCTAAGGAGTAAACTTGATACTGAATCAATTCCAAAATAATCGAGGATGAAAATACAGTTTGGAAGATTCTTAGATGCAGAATTACTAGCAAGATCCAAATTTGGTTCAGATGGGGTTGGAAAAATCTTGAGTGATCAAAGACCTTCTTGCATGGGAAAGAGTGGAATTGGTTGTGAGTCTGAGACATCAACTACTGGAAGTGAAAAGATCCAAAAGAAAGATATGATAAAAGTTGAACTTGTTGAAACGTTACCTAATGTTTCAAAAACGGAACCCTCAATCCAAACTAAAAGGGGAACTGAAAATTATCCTCAAACATTCTGAAATGACAGATAGTCTAACTTTTCTCCCAAGGAAGAAGGTATGAGGAGAAATTCAAGTGAAAAAACATTTCCTCTCATGATGTGTCAGTTCTGTGGCTATCTGGGCCATACCATGTAATATTGCGAAGAGGCAAGAATCTATCTGAATGGAGAAGATATAGAAGTTCAACAAAGAAGAGAAAATTCATATCCCACTTCTTATAGAAGAAACAATTTATATAGATATTGTTATTGTTGTTCTAACATTGGTTATAAGGCTGCTAATTGCTGGCAGAAAAGGGACATGGATACCTCATACCAAAGTTCAAGACAAGTCAAGTCTCATCATCAAGAAAGTGATTCTCATTCAAACAGGTTTTCTCCTCTCAACGAATATTTTGACTATGAAGAACCTGGGTATGCGGAAGAGATAATTGAAAGTCCATCAGTACTATATACTCAATCCAATGTCTGATGTATGGAAAGGAGGAAGATTGAGAAATCCAACCTTGCAGAGGTGGCCCTCAATGCTACAAAGAACAACAGTACCTGGATTCTGGATAGCGGTAGTTCATCTCATATGACAGGTAATGCGGGCCTGCTAACACATATCAAAAGGATGGTTAATGGTACAGTACGATTTGGTAATGATGGGGCACTGAAAATCAAAGGGAGTGGAAGTACTGAATTAGCTAATGGAGAACTAAAGAAGACTGAAGTCCTTTACATAGATGGCCTACATCATAATCTCCTCAGCATGAGTCAACTCTGTGACTCAGGACTTATATTTACTTTTAATAATAAAGGATTCACTATCAAGGGAAAGATAGGAAATTCACTTATGAAGGGATGTAGAACAGAAGGCAACATGTATTAGGTTGATAGTGAAAAAAATGTATCTTACATGACTGTTGAAGAAGAAAAAAATTTGTGGCATCGGAGATTGGGACACATCAATCAACAAGAAATGGAGAAAATATAAAAATTGAGAATTGTCATGGTCATTCCCAACCTGAAGTGTGAGTGTGAAAAAACTTGTGATGCTTGCATTTGTGGGAAGCTGGTCTGCAGTTCATATCGGCCAAAGAAGAAAAGGGCATCTCACCTTCTTGATCTGATTCATACAGATGTATATGGACCGATAAATGTTTCCGGAACTCATGGAGAAAGGTACTTTTTCCTTTTAATAGATGATTACAGTAGAATGGAATGTGTGATGGTCATTCACAGAAAATGAAAAGTCCTTGACTGCATGAAAACTTATCGGCAAATCGCCGAGAATGATACTGGGTGAATAATCAAAGTGTTGTGATCTGACAATGGAGCAGAATACACGTCCATTGAATTTGAAAATTATCTAGAGAATCATGGGATACAACATGAGGTAGCTGTTGTGAGAACTCCACAAAAAAAATGCAGTTGTTGAATGTAGGAATCGACAGGTGAACAACATGGCACAAACTATGCTGATTGAGAGTCATATTCCACGACATTACTGGAAAGAGGTGGTTCAAGCTGCAGTGTACATTCAGAATCGAACAGGGCTTTATATGGGTGAGACTAAGACACCATATGAATTGTGGCATGGATGGAAGCCTTCTTTAAAATAATTTCGTGTCTTTGGAAGTAAATGCTTCACCAGGAACAAAGAAGGGAATCAAGGGAAATATGGGGAAAATGCAGCTGAAGGAATTTTCCTCGGTTACTCAATGAACAGAAAAGCCTACAAATGTTTCAACAAGCATTTAGGAAGTATTGTGGAAAGCAGTGATGTTAAGATAATTGAAGAGAAATGCACAAATGCTTCAAGGACGTCATATGCTAATGTGGTAGGATGTCAGGAAGAAAGTGAACGTGAAGAAAATACAAATGCAGAAATAGAGGAAGTTTTTCAAAACACTCAGCAGTCACATCATGATGTTGACTCAAAAGAAGAATCTGAAGAAGAAACTATGGATGAGGAGAATGCTACTGAACCTCGCAGGAGAAATCGAAGAGCTGAGATTGATCCATCCAACATAATTGGGGACAGGAGTGCACCCACTCAGACAAGAAGGATGTGTAATAACACGCAATCTATATTTCTATCAGTTTTAGATCCATCCTCATTCGAATAAGCTACAAATGATGAATCTTGGGTGAAAGCCATGAATGATGAATTAGATCAAATTGACAAGAATCAGTCATGGGATCTTGTCCAGAGACCCGAAGTTCACAATGTGATTGGTACCAAATGGATCTTCAAAAATAAGTTTGATGTGCATGGAAGTGTCATCAGAAACAAGGAACGACTAGTATGTAAAGGATACTCCCAGATTGAAGGCATTGATGTTGAAGAAACCTTTGCTCCAGTGGCTAGACTGGAGTCAATTAGTCTTTTCCATGCCATGGCACTACAAAGAGGATATAAAGTATATCAAATGTATGTCAGGATAGCCTTCTTGAATGGTGTACTCTAAGAAGAAGTCTACATTGAACAACTAGTGGGATTTGTTTTGGGTACTGATGAAACAAAGGTCTACAAACTGAAGAAAGCTCTATATGGTTTGAAGCAGGCACCACGGGCGTGGTACTCACGACTAGATTCATATCTCAAGAAGCTAGAATTCAAAAGAGGAGATGTTGATCACAATCTCTATGTAAAGAATTCTCCAAAAGATCAATTCATGGTTTTAGTCTACGTTGATGATGTCATATATAGTGGCAGCAGGCAGAAAGTAGTGGACGAATTTTCCAACCACATGAAATCAGAATTTGAAATGTCTATGATTGGGGAGCTCAATTATTTCTTGGGGATGTAGGTGATTAAAAAGAAGGAATACACTTTCATTTCATAGGAAAAATATGCAAGAGAGCTGCTGAAGAAGTTTAATATTCAAGACTCCAAACCAACGTCAACTCCGATTGCAGTTGGAACTAAACCTGGAAAGCATGAGGATGGAGACTCTATTGATCCCACAATGTATAGAATGATCATTGGGAGCCTATTGTTCCAAACAATGACACGGCCAGATATTTTCTTTACCACATGCCTTGTGGCCCGCTTTTAGAGTAATCCAAAGGAAGAACATATGGCAGCAGTAAAAAGAATCATGAGGTACATTCAAGGAACACATAACTTCGGGTTATTTTTTACTGCAGGCAGGGAAAGTGAATTATCAGCGTTTTCTGATGCTGATTGGGCTGGTGATTTAGTAGACAGAAAGTCCACTAGTGGTGGAGCTTTCTATATTGGGAAGAAATGTGTTGGCTGGTTGAGCAAGAAACAATAAAGTACCTCTCTTTGTACTGCTGAAGTTGAGTATATCTCTTCCACAAAGGCATGCACTCAACTGTTATGGATGAAGAAACAGTTAATAGATATTGGTGATGAGGTAAATCAACCAATGGTGATTTACTATGATAACAGGAGTGCAATTGATCTTACGAAGAATCTTGTTCAGCATTCCAGTACGAAACATATTGAAATCAGGTATCACTTTATCAAAGAAAAAGTTGAATAAGGGGTGATTAGCATGGATCATGTGGGAACTGATGAGCAAGTGGCTGATATCATGACCAAGCCACTGTCCGCGGCTGTGTTTGAGAAGCATCGGTTGAACCTCGGTGTTCATCCACCTCCCAGTGTGTAAAGAGGTTACACATTACCCCTCTCCTCGTTTGTGACAACTATTTTTATCTGTTTATGCCTATGATGCAGGTTTATGGGGGAGATACTATCAAAGGGAAGTATGGTTTGAGATAAACTTTGAACAACTTACTGGTATTTGGATTTATTGTCAATGGGGGAGAAAGGAATAAATTCAGGCATGTTCAGACTTGTAATACTTCTGTGATAAAATGTGAATTCAGTGTTAGTGATAGGATGAGAAGGATAAGAAGGAATTCATCAGTCATGTAATTATTCTTGGGAATCATTGAGAATTCCAAAACTCTAGAACCCAATTCAAGCTTCCTCTCTTGTTTTATACACCGATCATTTCTCACGTAGACATAGAGTGTTGGCTGAATTGATTTTGGCGTTTTTGGTTTACACATGGATGGAGATCTACTGAATTTATTTTCTGATTGCCAACAAACCCAAAGGGGGAGATTGTTGGAACCATGGTCTTCAATTCATGATTTGGAGTATGGTTTTAGTTTGTTGTCAATCAGTAGTGGAAGTTCAGAATGTGTACCAGAAATGAGATCATACAGTTTAAGCAGACAATAGTATTGAAGGTGGCGACGTTTCCTAGTGTTTTCCAAATTTTTGGGCCAAAAAATCGACAAATGGAGAAAAGTGTTTTTGGAAAAGAGACTTGCGCGGAATGTACCTTAAGGAGAGGAAACTTTCATTCTATATGTTATTCAAGATCAAAACATGGGAAAATGGAAAAGGGATAAGGGCCGCGCAAGTTTTGGACTAGTCGCGTAGGTGACCTGCGCGCCGTGAAGAGACTTGCGCGCCGATGAATATGAGGATTGGAAACATGCGCATATATTGTTTTTCAATATTATAACATCAAAATATGGAAAATGAAAGAAGGTTGGGCAAGTATTTGTGTGGTCGTGCATGTGATTAGCGCGACAGAGGCTAGGGAGGATGAGCTGCGCGCCGGAACCTGCGCGCCGAGGAAAGACTTGTGCACCACCGCGCAGGGGGTCCAGTTTTCCTATAAATAGAGGAACCCCCACCTCATTTAAAACAAAGTTCAAGACTTATAGATTTTTCGAGATCTCGTCATGCAAGTGGTTGAGTCGCGCAAGTGGTTGTTGGGTCGCACAAGTAGAGGTTGTGCGCCGATTGTTGGCTGCGCGACCAAGGCATTTGGGGAGTTAAAGGCGCAACATCACGCATGTTTGGAGTTGAAGAAGGCAGTGTCACGCAAGTAGTTTTTTTGTCACCTGCATGCCGAATTTGTATCGCGCAAGTGACTTGTGTGCCAGGATTGAAACTTGCATCTCGGGCTTGGATAAGCGTGCCAGGGTATTTAATGTTCATATATCCATCTGAAGTTGCACGAAAGCTGTAAGATCGCCCGGTACCCTTAGCGCAAAGCGAGATTAGTCTTCTAGTAAGATTTGGACTTCGAAAGAGCATCTACACATGACAGAGGATGAATTCTTATGCAATGATGAATAGACCTTCACATCTATAAACTGAGTGGGACTTCACCTAAGGGCAGTGTTCCGGGGGGAGTCAATGGGTGTGACCCGAGAGAAGCAATGAGCTATCCCTGAACCTTTGTAAAGGTAGTGAGCCTGGGACAGAGTGACTGTGCCTGAACCTTTATAATCCACAGCTAGTGAAGACTAGTGGAATTAGGTACGACCGACAACTTGTCAGCGTATGCTCCTTGGACATAGCCCTTAGTGGTGAACCAAGTAAAAAGTGATGTGTCTTCTCTGTGAATGTGAATGTTTTATTTCTGATCATATTCATCTTACAGGTTCAACAACTTCATACCAACGTGGGAACAACATACATCACATTAAAATAAAAAGTTGTCACCCTGATTTACCCCTCCCCTCTCAGGGTGTCCCGGGGTCCTTCACCTACCTATGATCACCATCTATACATCATATCCTTCTCTTCACATCTATGAGTGTATATCATAATCATGATGGTTCCTAATGAACTATACCTATCATATCCACATTACCAGTGTTATCAAAAATATGTGTGTCTTCTCCCAGAAGAGTACTTTGTGGAATCTTCGATGTGAATCCCTAGTGTTGGCATGCATTAGTCATGATATACTTGTAGAATATGTGTCATGGATTTAGTATATCGAGGTATTATTAGATTTTTTGTAGACATATACTTTTGTATAGTAAAATATACATTCCATTCGTATATTTCTCTATGGTTTCAGGGTGACCTACTATGTATTGTTATACTCACAACTATACAGGATTTCCCCACAGGTTTCATGACTTGTTAATACAATCATCCTTTTGATGGAGTCCTAATTCAACCATGATCAAATAATGCTTTGGTAGATCATGTAGGATGAGGTTTTCCTATATCTACAAATAGAAATCCCCTTACCTTATTTTAAATTTTGGACTAGTGGTTTAAAAAATATCATTTTGGGATTGAATTCTGTCCTAGATTACTTTAGGTGATTTATATTCCTTTAATAATTTTTAGGATGATTTTTAAGGGTATTAATGCATTGTTTACATTGTGGTTTTTTACATTTCATGATTTTGTTGTCTTGGATATGGGTTCGTTTATACAGGTACATAGGCAATGGATCCCATGTAAGTGATATGCATACTCTATGGTAGTAAGAGACCCCATGCCTATTAGAGGTTGGATTGGGGTGTAGAGGCATGGACCCCACAAGGAAAGATCATGGAAGAGTGGTATCATAGGTTGTCAATTCAATTATAGGTCCTTGAGTCTGTGAGATTGGATTGGGGAAACAATGATAAATATTTTGAGTTTTTGATTCAGGAAAGGGGCTCTCATATTGGTGTGGGTGGAAGATGTATCCCTACACCATGATTCTGATAACCTTCATTTCAACACGGTTCATAAGAAGAATGGATGTAGGAAAAATAATGGTACATGAATCATATATTAATGGGTTATGGTTTCCCTTTCTTATTGATTCATATATATAGTTATACTCATAGACCATGGTATATCGTATTTTTTTCATGATACCTCGGTGAGCTATAATTGCTAAGATTCAAAAGCTTGATCATGAGGATCACCCCCTTAGTGATGAGGCTTTTATAAATGGACTTATTCTAGGGATTTCACCTCTAGGGGATGCGTCATCAATACTGCCACTGGTGGAGAAAAACATTGTACCCACTGTACAATTAGTTGAGGAGTGCTGGATGAGAATACATCACATGTTTTAAGATAGAAACTCCTCATGTTTAATGGCGATACCAATCCTCTATAGGATGAGAAATATATTGAACCAGTTTCATGATTTTTCCACATATTCTACAAACCATCATATCATATAGTGGATCTGGATGTCAGTATCAAACATAAATCTGCAGCGAGATGATGGAGTTTGGCTATCCTTATTCACAACGAGATGACTCTATCAAGGACAGATTTTGATCATCTATTTTGAGTGTTTTTCTCACAATTTACGCTGATATCTATGCATATTCAGAATGATATTTAGCTCCAATAGGGTAGCATGACAGTGGATATTTATTCATAGAGGTTCACCAACCATTCTATATGCATGATGGATATGGTTAGAGATGAGTCTTTCAGTACTCACAGCATTGAGTGAGGATGGTATAGAGACAGATGATACAATGTTATCCCTCCATTAATTCCTACATATGATTGGGTTATTGAGTGAGCATTGGTGGTTTATTGATTCTTGGTAGAGGAGATATAGCCAGTGATAGTCAGTAGTGGAAAATGAGGAATTGAATGCTCAAATGTATGGAGTTGATGTCAGTCCTCTAGACCTGGATGTCAAAAACGTTTTGGGAGGAGGTCCCAAGCAATGGGATCAGTATAGGGCCCACAGGGAGGGTCTAGTCAGCTTAATTAGTAGAGATGTTGTTTTTGTGACAGTAGGTTACATCTCGCTTGAGATTCTCTAAGCTGATGTAATTTTGATTGGGAGACTATGGATAGACCATGAAGGTAGAGATATCAACATGATCATATAGGAATTCTATGTAGAAAATGTAGAGTAGAGATAGAAGTGTAGAATGATATGGTATACATTTTGACTTAATAGTACTACCACACCCATGTGGAACATGCCCGGCTCTGGGTATGAAGAACAGGGGTAGTGATAGCAGCATGCAGTCAATGCATATGACCTAGGGCCTCCCGAAATGATTCAAGGTATGATATTTGTATTTTTTTACATCAAATAACGAATTGGTAAATACATGTGCTATAATTCATTTCTCACCACATATGTTGTTGGATACCCTGAGATTTTGTTTGAACTATTCAATCAAACATTACACTTGCAGACACCTACTTTATGAGACATGATGAGTACACATCAATACCGATAGTGTAACTTGACCCATGGTGTTGAGAGTTTTAGTTAGAACATATTGGTTGTATAATTGAGGCCATATGATTTGATTCTTGGTATAGATTGGTTATCTATAGTTCATGACCAGATTATGTATTTTAGGTGAAGGATGAAGTGTTTCAGTAATGATGGAATGACATTTTCCTTTTGTTGGTGAAAAAAACCCAATAGAACGTGATAAACTCATGTGTATGTTTGTGCATCCAATTACTCATTAATTGCATATCCAAAAACGTAGTTCATTTGATGTTATGCGTTTCTATATTCCAATATTGGTTGCAGATTATGAGGATGCATTTCCGGAAGATGATCTAGAATCACCCCCATTTCAGTAGGTAGAATTCTACATTGATTTAATCTAAAGATATAATTTATATCTACACATGCATATCAGATGGATCTCGTTGGGCTTCAGAAGATGAGGGTGTAGATGGAGGAATTCTAGAGGTATGGATTTATGAGACCTGGTGTTTCACCATCGGTGGTCATAGTTTTGTTTTTCAAGAGGAAATATGGGAGCTTTAAGTTATGTTTGGAATACTGACACTTGAACCAGGTGTCTATAAAGAACATGTATCAAATAATGATGATCTATGACCACATTGATTCGCTGAGAGGGGCATGGAGGTTCTCAAAGGTTTCCCTATGTTTAGGATATCACCAGTTATGACTATGGGATGATGATATATTGAAGTCTGCTTTCAGATGTCATTATGGTCGTTATGAGTACATAGTGATTCAATTTAGTTTCAAGAACACCCCAATTGTGCTCATGGGACTCATGAACCATATCATTCATACTTAAATCAACCAATTTTTGGTAGATTTAATCATCGATATCCTTGTGTACTTGGAATATATGGAGGATCACGCGAGACTCTTAAGGATAGTTTTGGACATACTCTGAGAGAACCAGAATTATGGGAAACTATTGAAGTTCCAGTTCTATATTCAGGTAGTCCACATTATGGGACATTTTATCTCAGTGGATGGAGTGGTAGTGGTCTTGGCCAAGGTAAAGGAAATGATAGCATTGGATCCACTTAATAACATGATGAGGTTTTTGAGATTTTGTAGTCTATCTTGATATTATTAGTTATTCATACATGATTTCTCCATGATATCAACATCTACGACCCCTTGGACTTGAAAGGGGCATCCTTTTGTTTCTATAGTGAATTGATAGATGGATTTTCAACCATTGAGGTAGTGTTTGAAGACCGCTCTGATATAGAGATTATAAAAGGAAGGTGTTGAGTACATATTGTTCATTGATGCCTATTGAACTAGGATTTCTTGTATTTTCATTCATAGGGGATAATTGATTACCTATGGTTCGTGTTAGTTTATGTCACATGAGAAGAACAACATGACCCATGATCTTGAGTATGTAGATGTAGTATTAAAATTGAAGAGATGTCGACAATACTTGATGGGAGAGTTGATTATGATCTACTCCAACAACAAGAGTCTCAATTATATATTCTCATTGATGTATATGAACATGAGATATAGGGGATGTGTAGAGTACCTCTAGGACTTTTACTTTGAGATTATCTATACTCCAATGAAGGGAAATGTGGTGGATTAATATAATGAACCAATGATTACATATATTGATATTAATTGAAGGATGTGTATTATAAATTTCAAAATATAACAAGTCCATTAAAAGTACATATAGATATACTATCTTTATAAACTAGGAAACATAAAAAACTAGTTCTAAAAACATTTTCATTATCTCCCACTTATTTCGTCATAACTTGTCTTCTTTTAAAAAAATATAACATAATGACCCTCTACATTACATGAGGAAAAGAAACATATGAATGGTTTATCTCATATCCGCAGTAAGGGTAAACAAGGGAGATATAAATCATATCATAATCATAAGAACATATCATTTGAAAATCATATCCTATACATGAAGGATCGTGATAACATGCCATGGGATAAATAATGAAGGTTCATAAAAACCAATGAACATAATCCCTAATGTCATTACATAAGACATGATGTTTTGTGGCATACACTTATGCATAAAAATCATCACATATTAGTAAATTATCATGGCTAAGACAATCAATGTGGATAAATTCCATTACTGAACTGAGATCACTCCTTGTTATATAATTGTATTACTAAATTGAGATCATTTCCAATTCCATGAATGTCTATCTCATGAGAAATATGTTTTTACCAAATGAATATTATGGAGATATATCTTTCACTCATCACATAATTAAATCATTCCCAAAGGTCCACAAAAAAACATTTATCATAACATAACATATGGAATAAAATTTGTTTTTTAACATCGTTCCGTTATAATCCATATAAAACCAATGGGTGAATATTCATTGGATAAAGATAGGATTTGTCCATATCCTTTATATTTTTTAGATCCATCCTTTGAAGATCCATAAATATTGGATATTTTGTTATCCTCGTTGTCGATAGGATTACATTTCCCTTTCAACTCAATGAATCTTCAACCTTGTTCATTTTTCCAGGGTCATAATTTATTAGACAATCAAAATAATTAATAAACTGAAGCCATATTCTTTGAAACATATTCAGATAAATTTGTTTTAAAATATAAATTAATCATTTATCACAAGTTTAAATGTCACACTTTTATAATAAATAAAATTCCTCCATATCTTTATTAAAATGATTACCGCGTCTGACTACAAATCATGAGTTGGGTAATTTTTCTCATGTATTTTCAATTGCGATGAGTTATATGCTACCACCACATAATTTTTCATGAGAACACATCCCAACCCCTTTTTGGATTCATCACTGTTGATCAAATACCCTTCTCTACTACAAGGTAGTGTGAGAACAGGTACACTATATAACCTTCTTTTGAGCACTTTGAGATTATCTTCCCATTCCTCCAACCACATGAACATAACTTCTTTTTGAGAAAACATGGTATGTGGATTATATAATCCTGAAAATTCCTTCAAAAATGTCTATAATATCCAGCATAAGTAGGAACACATTGGATATCAATTAACATTTTTGATCTCACCTAACTTTTGATGACATCTATTTTTGTTGTATCCACAAAATATATACTCTATTGAAATTATGCGACCCAAAAACAAAACATAATGAAGAAATAATTTACACTTGGTAAATTATTCATAATGATTATCCTTTCTCAGGAACATTATTACCTTTATCAAGTTATCCTCATTCTCTTCCATTCTTTTTGAATCGACAAGAATATCATCTATAAAAACTACCATGAAATGATCATGATATTCTCTAAAGAATCTATTAATTTTATCGATGATGATTTTTATGGAATTTTTAAATCAAAAAGGAATAACAATAAATTATTATTTCCCATACCATGTATGAAATTATGCCTTTGATATATCCTCCTTATTTACCATTAATTTATTATATCCCGAATGAATACCAATCTTGGATAAAATTTTAGCATTGTGTACATGGATGAATAAGTCATAAATGTCGGGAAGATGATATTTTTTCTTGATTGTCATGGTAATTAATGCATAGTCTCATTAATCCAACTATATTCTCCAAAATAATAATAGGGGAACCCCAAAATGATGCACTGGGGTGTATGAATTATTTTGGATGATTCTCTGGGAGTTGCTTCATCAATTCCTACAACTCAATTTGGTCCACTCTATAAGGTGTCTTTGATATAAGAATATCACCTGGTATGAATTTTATTTAAAACATAGTTTCACAATTTGGGGGAAGATGTAGAAATTTTTTCATAATGAAATCATCAAACTCTCGTAAAATAGTGTATTCTTAATTGTGAGTTTCTATGTAACCATTTCAGATATATAGCCTTCATCTTTAGGGACCGACACCAATAATCAGGAACAAATTTTCACTAAATGTTCATACTCATAATTACATCGATAGATGATCATAAATTGATATATAATTTGAAATGTGCCATTCCTTACTTGAAAAATTAGATGATATCCATATAAATAAAACCAATCCTTTCCAAGAATGACATCAAATTTTACTATAGGAAGGATCAATTAATTTTTCATAAGTACTTTCCCACAAATTTTAATCAGGGATGATTTAAAAACATTTGATGCAATAGTTTTTAAATTACAAGTCATCATAACTAACTCAACATATAATTGGTGATGTAATATAGTGATACAATTCATCAAAAATAAAAGTCTGAGTGGTTCTAGAAAAAAAATTATACTTTAGAGTGGATGGTAAGTGTATCTTTCACCACATCATTATCATAATCCACATCGCCAATAGTGATTTCGTATAAATTGAGATTTTCTTTGGCCTTAAGAGTATGATGATGTCAATCATCAGAAATAACCCTTGAATTTGGGCATTGAGTGGCACAATTGACAATTTCCTTAACCTTGTAATATTTAAGTGTAGGAGGTGTGATTTATGTTGAATTTTCTATATTCGAATAATTAGGCATATTTTTTTCATTACATCATAACTAAACTAATCAATTACATTATTTTACACACATAAAACATTTACTAGTCCCTTTAAGACACTTTCATCCATGTTTCATTTAGAAAATTTTGAATAAGTGAATATTATTATTCTTTTCTATGTGGTATTTACATATTCCATTGAATTCCATTTTTAACTTTTCAGCAAACACATAGGAATAATGGGTTACTCCAATCTCTATCTCAACCTTGAGAGCACATCGAATGATTTCTTGATAACTGTTGAATTCCATTATGTCTAATACCCTTTGGATACATATATTTAAACCAATAATGGATTGATAAATTTTACTATCAGGTTGGGTAACAAATCCAAATGCATAACATGGAAGTACTGGAATGATTTTTTAAACCTATGAACAGATTCACTATCCTTTTTCTTAATTTAAAGAAACTCTCTCTCCATATTTTTCTGAAGGATACAAGGAATGTACTTATTGAAAAAAATGATCTTGATCTCATCCCATTCCATCGATTCATTTTCACCACATTCCACTGTATTCATTATAAGGTTCCACCATTGATATGATTCCCCTTAAAAACGATATACTCTTAATATGAAATTATAATGTTATGAACAATAAAGGACTAAAAATACATTTTTATTGCTAATGATTCTTTGTTCAACCCCTAATGGACCTGATGGCCCATTAAAAGATGGTGGAAAAAACCTTATAAAAGACTCAACTAATTTTATTCCCTATATTTCTTGTTCAGATGTCCTGTATGATTTATATCTGGGTAAAATTTTTTCATCACATCTATAAGATTTTTTATTCTATCTCCCATAGAATTTGGTTTTTTAGGAGGATAATAAATCCATTTCCCATAAAATTCAGCATTAATGTGGTTCATTTAGGTTATACCCATTGAATAAAATAAAGAACCATAATGTCAAAATACTAACTATAATGGGAAGCCCATATAATCCAAATTAAAATTTTAATTTAGGGCACTTTAGGTTTTAGACTAGGTTATTCATGATCATTTCTAAAAAACCTGGAATTTATCCTATACATCGATATACCCTTCGGGTTTTCTTATGATTTTCTCATCTTAGTTTCCAATGATTAACTATACCATTCCTCTGATACCAACTATAATGACCCACACATCACATACATTAAATTACTTCAATGTTGAAGAATATTCATTACAAGATATATCAATTCCACAGAAATAACATATAGATATAGTGTCTTTATAATATTAGAATCATAAAAAACTATTTCATAAAACATCTTCATTTTCTTTCACTTATTTCATCATAATTAGACCACTTTGGAAATATCTTACTTAACACCCCTCCCCATAAACTGTGGAAAAGAATCAAATGAAAGGGTTAGCAAAAATTCTCAGTAAGGGTAGAAAATGGAGATATGAATCATATCATTATCATACGAACAAGACATATGGAAATTGTATCTAGAAAATGAATGATCGTGAGATAATTCCATGTGATAAACCATTAATGTTCATAAAATAAATTAATAAAGTCCCAAAAGAAATAAAAAGACATGGTGTTTTGTGGAAGACAGATTAACAAAGAAAATCATTTCATATTTTTCATGGTTCATTTCATGTACTATCATAGGGGACAAATTCAATTACTGAAATGAGTCTACTACTCATTGAAGCCCTATATTACTGATCCTAGATCATTTCATGTCCATAAATGTATATATCATGTGATATAAATCATTAACCAATTCACTATTAGGAGATATAGGCCCACCCATCACATAATCAAATCATTCTTACATGTTCCGAAAAAAATTAGTTCATCATATCATAACCCCGGTAATAAAATTAGTATCCAAAACATAATTCCATTATATTTCATATAATAAAAATTGGAAATCATAAATATAATTCCTTAATAAACACAGTAAAACTATACTAATAACTGTGATAGAAACATAACCCTATTAAATTATGTTATCCTATATGGAATATAATTTTGATAAAAAAACGATATTTATTCTCATGGAAAATGTCCTTTATTATTAAAAATGATTCTTTCCTTAAAAAATCATGTAATTTTAAATGAAAATAATTTATTTTAAATTAAATGAGAAATATTGTAGAGAAAACATCATGTAAA
This sequence comes from Viscum album, assembly GCA_963277665.1. NCBI lineage: Eukaryota > Viridiplantae > Streptophyta > Magnoliopsida > Santalales > Viscaceae > Viscum > Viscum album. The sequence continues at coordinate 1,228,541,929 of OY728159.1, forward strand.
TAAGGCATTATAAATTTTTAAAAAAAATTCAATTCGTATATGTTAAAAAAACTATCTTGTCATACTTTTGATGGAGAAGTCAAAAAGTATGTCAGGTCGAATAATGAAAATATAGTCCTTTCATACCATTTAATAAAAATTCACCAATGTGTAAAATTGTTTTTAATTATTTTAAGAATATCACTTATATCATATATTTAGGAAACATGTATGTGGATAATAAATATACCTCTATAAATACATATGAATAATGAATCTCATATATTAATGTGATAGAAAAATTGTCCCATACATTAGATGTGATATCCATCATATGTATCTAAACCTACAATATAATGATTTAAATAATTTTATTGAATTATTATTGAATCATATTATTTTTTTTGATATTATATATGATCATATTATCTTCTGTTTTTCAGTAACATTCTGTTGTTACTCGTTATTTAGATATTGACTACTTTATCTTCTTATGCATGTTTTGAAGACTATGTTTCAGTTCTATTTATTTGGTCATAGTTATATCCTTAAATAATTATATTAACATAATATGTATCATATTTATTCATTAATTACATTTATATAATTATAATTGAATGACGATCATGTATAATTAATTAAATCATGTCGTAGAGACAGTAGGCCGTACGTATACACAAGCGATGATTTCCTTCCATGTTTATTGATTGGTATTGAATTGGTGGTGTATAATAAATCAAATTTAATATAATGATATTATAATATTATATAGTTATTATTTCCATAATTACACTCATCAATGTATGGCGTTGGTGAAATATAAATTACACTACGGTGTGGAGACGATATGTCGTTCGTAAGCACGAGTGCTAATTTTGTTTTTCATAGGTTGGATTGATAGTGGAATATATTTATATTATAATTATAATATAATATAATTATAAAATTGATACTAGAGTGATTTCATTATAATTAAATATCTCAATAAGAGGAAGTAGAAGAAGAATGTAGTTTGAATGAATTGATAGAGAAGGTTACATCTTCTTCTACATGCTTCCTCTAAATCTCTTCTTAGAGCACTAGAGATGGCCATTAAAGTTAACGAGACCCTCTAGAATATTACTAATGAATTGGAAAAAGGAATATTTATGGTTTTTTTCATTCATTAAAGACCAAATTGAATTTAACTGGTGAGGTATTGGGTTCTATTTTAAAATTGATGTGAGGGGGACATTTTTGGATCTCTAAAAATATTAATTTATAATAAAATAAAACCATATTAAAATCCTCAGAATGTCCCAATATCAAATTTGATATGATATAGGGTAGTAAAATAATGAACCATAATTTTTATGACATGTTTTTATGTCAATATATACAATATCATTTTTCATTAACACTTTGTTATTCAATTTAATTTTAATTATGACAACAAATATTTCAATATTAGAAGGGTACAATATTTACTTATTTGATGTAAATTAGAATATAAATAAATATAATTGAACATTTTACACTATATAATATTTAATAAATATTTTAAAAAATGTTTTATGATTTTAAAATAATATAATAAAACATTATTTTCTTAAAAAATCAATAGTGTACATTTTAATACTATTCAATTCATTGATTTTTTGAAATTTGAAAATAAAAAGTAATCATTTTACAAAAGAATTTATTATATTCCTAAGATATAATTTAAATCTAGTAAATCCATCATAAATTTTAAGTTTTCAAATTATTTTTATTTTAATATTGTTATTAAAAATTATGTGTTATTTCCATTAATAAAATAATTACTACATCAATTTTGTGTAATTATTTATTAAACTTATATGTTGAATGAAGATTAGTAATAAAATACCATATTGAAGATAAATCTATTATATTTTATAAGAATAATTTTAGTAGAATTTATCTACTATAAAATAGAATAATAAAAATGTTATACTTTTGAATACATAAATTTGACAACTTCAACATCACTTTAAAAAAATAATATAATTGTCACAAAATTATTTATAAGCCTCTAAATGGTCACCAGCTCGACAATTGGATGGTTATGGTATAGATGTACTCTACCAATAATATTTGGTCTTATTTTTGACCTTTTTATAGTTATTTGTATTTTAATAAAAAAAATTATTTATTTATCATCATTTAATTAATTTATACATCATTAAAGTATACATTTTTTACGTAAATTTTTATTACATAAAAATTATGAATAAATTACGATGATAAATCAAAAAATTTAACTTTAAAATGGGTAGTTATATTTGAATTTATCTTCTGAATAACCATATATATAAAATAATATAGTTTTTAAAATTATGGAATGATATATTTATATTTTTCTTTAATTAAAACAATATAAATATCATAATTTCAAGAAATTAGCTTCTAAAAGGAACTATTTAGACCCAATTATGATTTAGGTGTAATAAAAGTCATCCAATGATATTGATACAAGTGTTTGGAAAATTTTATAATAGTATTCTTACCCTTAATTCCCCAATTTTCCCTTTTACCAAATTAATAAAAATAATCAATGTTACTGTTCATTAAACCAAAAAATAAAATATAACTATTTAAATAATTTACACTTATTCCCTCCAAATATTTATTCCAATTTTCAAAATTTAAAACCATAATTTTTTAATAACTAGTTTAAAATTATTCCCATCGCGGGAAAGAGGGAACATGTTTTTAAATGTTTAAACATTGTGAAATATTGATTTATTGTTAATATGAATTAAATCTTTCATTCATGATAATAACATATATTATATTTAATGATAAAAATATATTTTATTTATACTTTATAACCCTCTAATATTATAATCTATCTAAAAAATTTTTTTCAAAGAAAACCCGTTTTTTCAATTAATTTTTAGTCTGTTGTTACTATTCATAGAAAATTGAATGTTGTCAAAAAAAATATTAAAAAATCATCCATGTGTTTTTATACCCCCTTATAAATTATATATTTTTAGTGAAATTAAAATTATTAATGTGTAAAAATATTAATCTAAAATGGTTGAACTATTAAAATGAGGTAAACAATTTCACTTTTAAAAATATACATTTTTATACATCAAATAGGGATTATTCGTACCATATGAAAAAAAAATATTTATTGAATTTAAAAATTAATTTACTATATATATAACAAAAATATTTCATTAATTTCATTTACTAATAGGAATTCAATAAAATTAAAATTTTGAATTGATTTATATTTTCCATAAATAATTTTTAGAGAATGACTTCACCATACATTTTCATAAGTCGATTATATTTATTCTTGATAACCTAACAGATAAATTAAAATTGTCATTATATATAAAGTTATTATTCTAGTCAGTTGAAATTCACAATTACATGAAATGTATACAATTTGAGAATTTAATTTATTTATAAAAAACATTCCATAAAAGCTTCTTGGTGTGAAAAATATGATCTTAATAAAAGATCTAGTATGTATCTTCTGAATGAGGCATCTGATTAGTTTGATTCATTGTAGTTATTCCTTGTGGGTAGATATAGAGTATCATTTATCCAAATAATGGTTGTTATCCCTCTAATCTTAGAGTGAGTCATGGAGGAAAATTTTTTCTCACCAACTGTGATACCCAACATGCCCAGATATCCGCATGGCATGCTTCTAATAAATATTCGAAACGTGGGGAGAAAGTCACTCTTTTTTTAGGATGAATAGTTGTACCAGTTATATAGTGGGAGGTGGTTTTTATAGAGATTAATATGTTCCCTTTGGAGGTATATCTAGGTGTGGTGAAGATGTACCATGACCTATAAAGTTAGTATTGGTGGCAATGGATGAAGAAGGGGGTTACAAAGTTTGTTTCTTGATGCATTACTTGTTAGAATGTGGAGACTAGGAACAAAGATCTAGAATGTTTTTATCAACCCCTTAATGTAGAAGAATGGATGTGTGATGGGATATTAATGGAATCCTTGATGGGGTTACCACGTACATCTAGTGGACATGATGATATCTTAGTGATTGTTGAAAATCTCACCATGTCGGCCCACTTCCAAGCTATATGAAATATTAATTTAGTAGAGGGATCGGGACACCGCTATGAGTAAGATATAGTTTAACTCCATGGAGCCCCATCAGTTATTGTTTCATATTGTGATGCTCGTTTTACATTCCTATCATTGAAGTGATTACTTGAGTTATTTGGGACCTAGTTACGCTCGAGTATAGCGTTCCACAAACAAATAGATGGCTGGAGTGAGTGGACCCATCATGTTCTAGAGGACAAGATTTGGGATTTCATGTTAGAGATTTGTTGTGGTTGGGAGGATTATCTATCACTGGTGGATTTTTTATACAATAACTGCTACCATTCCACCATTTGTATGCCACTATTCTCGGCCTGTATGGGAGACCATTCATGTAACCAAATCAATGGATTGTATTAGAGGAGTCATGCCACATGGACCTGAAATTAGTGCAAGATACTACAGAAAAGTTTCCAATCATCCAGTAGTAGATTAAGACATCACATATCCATCAGAAGACGTATTCTAATAGGAGATGGATGAATTTGGAGTTCATGGAAGGATAAAAATTTTCAATGGCCATCACCTCACCGTGGATTGTATTTATTTGACAGGGGAAACATATTATCTCCATTGTTAATCAACCCATTTTAGATACAAATTAGAGTTAGATAGGGGGAATACCACATAGCTCTACCCCATAAGTTGAATTGAGTACACAAAATCTTCCACGTGTTATAGTTGAGGAGGTATTTGCATGACCAATCACATGTCATCTATTAAAAATATTAAGAAATCTTGGATGGAGAGACTTTTGCATAGTACATTACAAAGATCAAGGATTTTAATGAGAAGATCATTCATGGGTGATCATTTACTTTTGTGTATGTCCAACTACAGCATGAGATTCTATCAAATAGTAAGTGGGAGTGGGTGGAACAAATTCTTGAAGGGTACCCACAACTTTTGGAGTATCTATTTTTTTTTTACTTTTCTGTAATGTAAATCCCCCATGTGGGGATAATTTAATGTCCAAGATTTTTTGTGTTTTAATTTTAATTATTATTTGGATTACATTGAATACCATTATTTGTGACGGTGTGTGATGCCTAAGTGTTGTGAGACCATAACTAATGTTTGAAATATATTATAATATTACAAAGAATGCATGCACGGTTGTGAAAAAAGGGGAATAACTTTCAAATGGCTTCCTAGATCATAAATTCTAGGGCAAAATTTTGATCATAATGGTGGATTTACCCTAGAGACGACCTAATATTGGCCAATGTGACTAAACTGTGAGATGTAGTATTAGGTTATTTAAATGAATAAAATAAATTGAGAATTAATTTTATATACTATGTTTTGTACATGTAGTGACCGACCACACCATTTTATATATAATAAACCAATAGGAATGGAACTAAGGTTATGATAAGAACTCTTTAATTCCATAGTTTCTTTAGATATGAATCCCTAATGATTTCTATTGACGGGCGATGATAGAAATGTGGATTTAAGTTTAATAGATTCCATTCAGGAAAGATCTCCCCAGCGGAAATCGATCATCAACAACATGTGATCCATTTCCCATGTATGATTCCTTATTTCTAATTTTCATCCATGTACTGGAATTCAATGATGAATGTGGACCAACCAATGAACATTTTGATCCATGATTTGATCATTCCTTGTGGGATGAATATAATTTTTTGGATTTACTGGTTTTGATTATAGAGAATATTATTTCGATTGTTGTTCCTCATTATGGGAATAGAATGAGGCAAAAATGAACAATGGTTGAGGTTCATTCCTCATATCTTTTCCTTGAGAATTCTCTCTCCCCTTATTGTTCTTTGTTTTCTTCATTTTTCAATGATTTTTGAAATTATGATCCTTTCACCTTTCTTCTTGTAATAGTGAAACTAAATTGAAGATACAACATTGGGACAACATTAATGAGGTGTGAAAATTATGACTATGGATAAATTGAAATGATTTGGTAGAAATATTTCATCAAGATAAATGTGTTAGATTTTATTTGATCAGTTTTTTGAGATGATTGAAGTATAGAGACCCATCATTTGGGTGTTAGGGTGGTGATATGAGGCTCAATCACGAGTTTCTATGAGAACCGTGATGTACAGAAGAACTTAATGATAGGATTAGTTGAGTGGGAGGAAGAATATTTACTTTTCGAAATTATTGAACACACTATGTGTAATCCTGGCTATATGGGGTGTGTTAATCATCAGACCTCTAAAATTGAACTCTAGAAAGTAAAAGGGAACATGGTAGTTTACATAGATTTGAAACATGACATGTACTCAACCACATGTCATGGCTTGGGTTGGATACATGGGATTACCAATGTACTGGTACATGGGAAAGGTTGCACGGGTTGACGTTGTGTAATGGTACAGTACCATAGTACAGTGACATACCCCTTATTAATGGACACAACATGTGATATTTTATTAATTTAATTTAATCCATTTCTTCAAAAAATTATCTAAAGACATCGGCTGTTGAACATGGGTAGTACCTGGGATCAAGGGACATGATGTGTGGCCCTACTAAATGCCATGTAATCCATTCAATGTGGCCTTATTCTCTAGTACTCCATATCATTAAAAAATTTCATTAGGGGTTGGTCCCTTATTCATTTTCCATGAATGTGGGTATGAATCATTTCCTACTCATAAGACTATGATCACATAAAAATTATTACTAAAAGGATACTTGGAATCCTCTAAGAGTATTAGACCAATACCCTCTATTCATTCTTTTTTGACTAGGTGGAGTTCTTAGTTTTGACGTAATCAACACTACATGGGCAATGGTCATATACTGGGTGGGTTAATTTATATTTGGGTTGTTAGTATCACCCCCATGGAGTTGGATATGATCCTAATCTAGGTATGATATCTCTATATTGAGACAAATCAGAGTATCACTCTCTTAGAATGGTTCTCAGTGAATATTACTTCTTAGATAGATGTCATGAGTGATATAAGATTGAGGATAGTATTCTACTGGATGAGTGCATCATTGAATCATCGAGTTGAGAACCTAGTGTTAGTAATGGATAGATGTGACATAAATATAGAAATCATGTATTTGGTTGATTATATCTAGATAACAATATATTTGATGTAAACATCTATTAATGTCACGTTGACTATACTTTTTTTGTTATATTACTTTGTGGTTTAGGGGTGTCCTACTGGTTATTGTTATACTCACCCCAATATAGGATTTTACTAAACATGTATTTTCTAGTGTTGATGAGAAACCATTTAATGGAATCCAAAATGTACTATAATAGGATAGAGATTTTTGAGATCTAGACGGGTGAGGTTTTTCAACAGATATAGATATCTGTCATAGTACATCTCGTTTCAATGTTAGACGTATTGTTTATGGAATCTTTTTAGTGGGTTTTTATTCTATCTTGGATTATTTTACTCGATTTACATTAAATTCATACAATTATTGTTATGATATAGTTGTATGTATTCATTTTTTACATAGTGTTTTTTGACATTTAACTATTTTGTAGACTTATAGAATGGTGTGTGCATACAAGTACATAGGCAATGCATCCCATGATTGTGATATTCCTACTATATGAAATTCACTAGTTGTTGGCATCTTATAGGTGTTCTTTGGGAGTCATGGAATAGACCCTAATAGGACGAGTCATGATAAAAATAAATTTTATTTTAATTTATTGCAAAATAAATAATATCAAAAATATAATTCATGTAATAAATTATTTTTTTCATATATTCCCTCTTCAATTTTTTTATATTTTAACAATTACATTACTAATTGGCTTACTTGGTTCCCCTATATTTTCTCCCTATTATCACAAATTTGGATCGATTAATAGTTATATAAATGATTTGAATATTTCTTTACTCATTAAAATTTGATTATATGTAATTATCATGGATTTTATTTTCACTATTGTGATATATAAATGAAATTATCAAATTTGGAAATATAAGGTGGAAAATTTATTTTGAATGAAATTAATCCAAAAACCCTAATGATTTCACTTTTCACAATATATATTAACAACAAACTCACATTTTTGTATTAAAGTAAAACATTTTAGTGAAAATATTAAGGATTATATAATCTATTATTTTTATCCATAAATATTTTTATTGATATTGGATTGATTTTTTTTATTTATGCATCCTAAATTTTAATTTTTCTAATTATATCATTCCTATCAATTCCTAGTAATTTTTTATGTATAATTTTTTTTGATGACATTAACAGAACAAAATATATTTGTTAAAAAAAATTTATACCTGGATTTCTATTGATCAATTCATATTTTTTATTTTGGATTTTTTATTGTATGATAATTATACCACTAATTAATGATGAACTGGTATTACATTAATAAAATATGAGAAAGTGAAAACAATCCTTTTATTTTATTATATTTGATTAAAACAATATATTATTTTTTAGATGAAATATTTAACTATAATTAATGTTGTATATTACTAATTTAAAATGACTAATCAGTAATTACTATGTAAACATTGAATCATAGTCTACCATGAATGATTTTTAAATACAAATAATGTCACACCAATTATTAAATAAAAATAATAATAATATGAAAGGATTAATATTATCTCACTTTAAAAAATGGATAGATTTAATTAACTAGTCATTGGTAACTCGTATGCCATTATTTCTTGGCATATTTCTTGAATATTAGAAGAAATTAAATATCGATTCCATACCCTTTCATTTAGTTTTATTTATATATATATATACTAATTTTATAATGATAAAAATAATTAGTAGTTATTATCATATAAATTTTATGTGAAATAAAATCAATTTAACAATTGGTTGAGTTATATTGTGAGAATACTATAATATTTTACAAAAATTGAAAAAAAAATTCTATTTTGTGGTAATAGAAATAAATATAAAATTATAATGAGAAATAAAAATAAAAAACATTTTTAAATTAATGAAATATAGAATAAATAAAAAAATCATTCCTAACTAAAACATTATCCACATAAATATAAAGCATATAGACGATTATTTATCATCATGGGATCATGGATGTGAATCATTTTAAATAATTTAAAATTGGGAATTCATTCTGCCATTTATTTTAAATATATTAAAAATTATAAATTTCCTCCAAATATCCTTTATTAAAAATATATTTGTTTCACTTCAATTCAGACTACAAATAATTTCTATTAATTAAACTCAATCAAAAATGGAATAGTATTATTATATATATATAACCAAAGGAAATAATCATGAAATATATTTTTAAAAATCTATTTATAATAAAACCTTAATAAAAAATTAAATAAAAATATTTCAAACTAATAGAGGAAAAAAATAATGATTTATAATACACATAACCCTCTAAAATATATACTACAAAAGAAATCATGATATAAAAAATGGGAATCCATTTCCATGTGATCGATAGTAACCTCATTTTTTAAATGGAATAATTGCTTCCCTTAAACACCAATAGATCAAAAAATAAATATGAAATTAATCCTTACTTAAATTAATAAAAAAAGACTATATTAAATACCAATATATATATATATATATATGGTAAGAGTATGAATTCCAATTTTATTTGGAAAATAATATAATATATTTTATTTAATTACCAAATGATCAAATTGAGATTGATATAAGGTGAAAGAAAATACCAAACCATACATACCCAAACACTAAAAAAATTATCTTCCTTGAAATGAATATGGTTAAACTGAGTTAGTGTAAAATATTATAGAGTACCAAAATGTTCCTATAAAGAAAAATGAATTTTGGAAATCCATATAACACCCTAAAAAATGAAGAAGATAAATTTTTATTTGATATCACGTATGATACACAAAAACAAGCATATAAAAGAAATACAACATCTTGAGACATTATATAATATTAACTATTTAAAAAAATATATTATATCCAATAGCATGAAATTCATGAAATATATAGTTATCATGTGGTATGCACAATAACTAGTTTTTGACTAGATTAAGTAATATATTAGAACGATTTTCACTAAATACTATGAATATTTTTATTTAAAATGAAATATATATTTTTGTATTAAATTATTCATTATTAATAATATTATATATTTATTGAAAATATATTTTTCAATTTATTTATTATTAATTGATTATAAAAGAATATAAAAACAAAATGAATATTATGGATATGTTTTTATAAAAAAATATTTTATGTGCCCCGTGTAATTTTATAGAAATAAATTTAATAAATTACTATTAGTGTATTATATTAAGGAAATTTATATGTTATATATTAAATAAATTATTTTTATTTTCAGCCAATATATTTCATAGGAATATTATAAGAATAAATCCTATTAAATTAAAAACAACTATATCATTCTAAATCTAGTTTTGTCTCTATTTAATTGATCAGTTATTTTAAATCTAAATATTGGATATTTTATCAAAATTATAAGTCAATATAGATTTTTTTTCAAATGTAATACCATAATTTAATTATAGTGAATTTTGGTAAATTTTATATGATATTTCAATTTTTAATATATTGTGAGAACAATGAATTTTAATTGAAACCCCATTTTTATCAAAATAATTTATATTGTAAAATAAAATTTAAAATTAGTTTTAATATATAATTATATAAATTCTACCTATATTAATATAATATTGGTCATTTTAATCATTTTATATATTTAATTTAGTTTTAAAATCATAGGGAACATTAAAACATTTTCACTTAAAACAAAACTTCTCCTTCCATTCTAAGGGAATTATTATATAATAATTTCTATCACTATTATGATTGAAATATATAAAAATGGTTTCTATATTTAATGTCATCAGAATTTATAATTTCTAATATGGTATATAAAACCACCATAAATTATAGTCACATAAATTTAAATTAAATACATAAAATAAGAGAATATATAAATTAATAAGTGATGAAGCATTAATCTTATAGAAAAATGACAATGAAACATGTAAAAAAAATTTATAGAAAATTCTTAGCCATATCCTCATTTGTATCAATATTTTTCATTATTTTAGGCACGTTATATTGGATAAAAAGTTATACATATAAATTTTCTGTTTCTTTTTGTTTTGGAAATGATAACTATTTTCTTTAAAAAATATTTCAAAACATGTAATGTCCAAAGTTTTTTATAATGTTTTTATAGAATAATTTTCCTTATAACATACTTTGAATATGTTATAATGTATTATGTATATGATAATTACATTTCACATTATGAGTATCATAATTACTATCTTTCTGACACATCATACTCATCAATATCACAAAAAAAAGATAGAATTTCGGTCATGTATTTCGTACTGGAAAATTCATTACAAGTAGATATATTCTAGTACCGATAAACATCAACAAAATACTCATTTGGAATATTTTATTTATATTTTTATGTAATTCCATATAAAGGTTTATGATTATAATTTAAACAAAATTTATTATTTTTAATCTAAGTAAAACATTGAATACTATAATGGTATTTATTAATAACGCATCAAACATTCAGTTTTGACGAGAAATCATGTTTTATGTGTCCAAATCCATTAGATAACCATAGAAAATATGACTATTGGAAGGATTCCTATAAATACATGTTCATTTCTCATGTTTATATTTTGTTGATTAATTATATTCACTCTCATAGATTTCCCTACATGAACTACTAGTTAAAATTTAGTGTAAATTTTTAGAGTGTTTTTTACTAGGGAAACCTTGTAAGGTTTTTTATATATGATATTTTTTAATTCTAAATCACATTTTATCAATGTAATGATTGATTTTTTCTGAGTATTTGAAGAAAGAGAATTTGATCCAGAAAATTGAGGGATACTAGGGCCAGGTATACAATGATAATGTGTACTTGATATCAAGAGAATGTATGGATACGATGACGAATACATTACATTATTCATATCGGGGGTTTCATGGTATTGAATGATAAGCGCAGTTTTAAGTATAATATTGTGGAAGCAATTAGAATGGGTTATTTACTCCAATCATTTGAAGGTCAAATAAATCTTATTTTTAATGATATTATTTGTTATTCTTATATTCTTATTCCATTTTATTACATGTTATTTACATGTTTTTATATTTTACTTCAAATTTAAAATAAATTAAGTAATCATATACATCCTTCCATTATATAATTTTTATTGTATTAAATCTTATTATGATAAACACTCTAAAATTACTTAGTTCCATAGTGATTCTAGTTTCAACATTATATAATCCTGTTTTATTGTGATTTTGATTTAGTTAATTTATTAATCAGGATAAATTATGAATTTAATTACCTACTTTTAGAGGCATTGGTTTTTTTTTAGTTTAAACTTTTTAAACTATGTTTTTATCAATAATTCACCAAATATCTTTTATGAATTGTCATTTGAGAATTTATTATGATCCTAAAATTCGTATTAGTGCAGGATTCCATTGCTAAAATACTTGCTGATTTTTTACATCCTTTTTTATTACATGTTGATGATGTTTTGATATAAAATATTTGTTTATAAACATTTTTTTCAGTAAAACTTTTTATGGAAAAAAATGTTTCTATTGTTTTAAATGTAGTAGGTATTAATATCATACCCATAGAAAATATTAATCATAAAAAACCAAATATATTTGATGCTTTTGATTATTATTACTATAGAGATTGATTGAAAACCCCTTTTTATCTACAAAAGGATTTACACTTTTTTAATTCTCACTAAATATTATAATAATATAAATAAGGAAGTAACTAATTTTACACAATAGTAGAAGAAAGAGAATTAGTTAAACTATAAATTATGGAATAATTTCTTATCTTTCATTAAAAAAAGCATTTATAGTCATATTTCTTCATGTGAATATTCTAATAGTATATTGAAAAAGAATAATATAACAAATTTTTGTATAACTAAATTAGTCTAGACACATTGAGATATTATATGTGTATATATATCATCCTAAATTAGAAGTAATCTAAGATAATTGAAGTTGATAAGATATGAAGTTATATAATATTATATTTGATGATATTATGTAAACCCTTATGTAGTATAATAGTAGGATCAATACATAGACTGATAGAAATAATGAAAACAATTGTTGTTTCCTTTGCATTATTATCTATATTTTCTTTTATGTACAACCTATGTAGAATTATGATAAATATTCTAGAAGGAATCAAGTTCCTGTTAAATCATATTTAAGTGTTTTTGAACATTCCACGAATGCATTAGAAAACATTTACAAAAGTTTAAATATGTTATTAGGTATAAAATATTTCAAATAATGATAAAAAGGGAATTTATATAGATGTGGTAAGAAACATGAAGTCACATTCAATGAGTGTAAGATATATGGACACATCAATCCAAATTCTCAAAAGATGATGAGGAAATATCTAATGTTAATCAAATTAGAAAAGAGTACTAAAAAGTTTAAAAAATGTAATATTATGAATGTTTTGAATGTTTCTGACACATTTTCTGCTAGTGGTGGTGATTCTCTTGTATTTATTGTCGATAATAATATATCCAGTTAGAGGAACAGAGGGCATTTTTTAAATATACATAATGTTTTCAACCATTCAAGGATAAGGTGAAAACATATGAAAACCTAACTAATATGTATTTAATTAAAAATTATCATAATTATAAGGATCTTACATCATGATATTATGAATATTACTCATTAGAAAATGTATATCTTCCCTTTTATGATGACGTTTTGTGTTTTTGTAAATTTCATGAGAATGAAAATTATAAAATCTTAATGAACATGATAATGATAATTAAATACATTATAAAGATAATTCAAGAATTAATATTTTGAAGAACTAATTATCATATATATTTAAAGAGCCTGATGAGAATATTTACCACAAAGAATATATTTCTATATATTTTTAAAAATTAGTTTCTGATAAAAAAATTATAAACTAAACATAATTCTAAAACTAATACAATAGAGGATAAAAATGTTGCTGTAAAATAAAAATATGAAATCTACTAATTAAGAAAACTATTAATAGATATTATCAAAGGTAAATAACGTTTTTGAAGAATGTATAAACAAATATATCATCGTGTTAGTTGTTTTGGAATGTGTTTGACATATAGAAAACCTATTTTTAGTAAAAATTTCATTTTAAAACAAATATTCTCCATATGGACCAAGTTTTATAGAAGTGGTCATTGGAAAAATAAATTTTCATTATACAAATTTAAATAGCTAGTATTTCAACAATCCAAATTTTTTATAAAGAAATTTGGATTCATAAGTTTTCATTTTCTAACATTAAAAGACGTAATAAGATTTGGGTTCCAGAATGAGAAATGATTTGTTTTTAGGAAGGCAAAAAATGTAATAACAACAAAAACCGAGGATACATGAATTTTGGGTGTTCGAGATACTTGAATAGAATAAATGTATTTTTCTAAATTATTAACAAAATGAATAGTGTAATTTTAAATATAACAGGTAATTCTCAATGAGATATTGTCTGTATAGGTAATACTGTTCTTCATTAAGATATATTATATAAAATGTCCTTTGTTTAGAACGTAATAAAAAACCTTATATTCATAATTATATAATGTATCAAGTGCTACCTTTGTGATTTAAGAATGATAAATATATAAAACTTAGTTCCGTGGATGATTTTAATCTTTATGTCAATTAGCTTGAGAATTCTTATACACATAACAGATAATACCATATACGCCAATATTTTTATTGACTTAATTTATGGGAAGATCAATCATTGTTATGGAATAGAAGGTTGCGACACTAGAACGAACAAATCATATATATAGCGACTATGATATAAATTAATAGTGATCTATCTGAATTTGGGTTTGATGGTTCAAAAATCTGTGACCCTTGACTATGTTGAAAGAAACATATGTCAAGTTTAAACACTATTCTTGAATTCTCTACATATGATTAATTTCTATTATGGTACTTTGATTTATTTGGTCCCACACAAACTAGGAGTACTTGGGGAAAATAAAATGTATTTGTATTTGATGATTATTATAATAGAGTCAGATGGGTTAATTTTATCAACAATAAATTTAATGCATTTGTTTATTTAAAAACATTTTTTTCCAACATTAAAAATTTGGAAAAGAATCCCTCAATTATCATTCATATTGAACATTGTGTATAATTTGTATATTATGATTTGAAAACATTTTGTAGACATAAAGGTGCTGAATATAACTTTTTGTTACCTATATCCCCTCATGAAAATTGTGTTGTTGAATGAATTACCTGAATTATTCAAGAAATAACTAGAACCACATTGTGTAAATTCTTAATTGCTAAAACATATTGGGGTGAAGCTTTTAATACTACCTGATATACTATAAATTCAGATTTAAATAAATGTTTCATACATCAGTGTATTTGTTTTTAAAAAATTTAATATTGAATATAAAAGATAACATATATAAATTATCACCAATTTCCAAAGAATTTATATTTGAAAGTTATTCAACTACTTATAAGGCTGATAGTGTTTTAAATAAAAATGATTATATACTTTAGGAAATAGTTCAGGTTCTTTTTGATGTAACATTTTCTTTTTTTCAGACAACCACAACCAACATCCTTGAATGTGATTTATAAAACCAATTTTCTACCCCATTGACAAAATTCTTCATAGAAATATGTAACCTAAGATTTAGTTTTTCATGTTTTTTCTAAAGAATTGTTTTTATCTATTTTTAATGAAAATAAATTTTAATCCCCAAAAGACAATTTTTTAGGAATAATCTCAGTGAATGTATTATAGGGGATATAAGTAAACCAGTTTTTAGTAGAAGTTCCTCATTGAATGAAATTTCTTATCGATATTTATTATCATAACTTTAACCTATGAATCCAGATGAGGATTTATGTGGTGAGGATTATTTTAAGGCAATGCACTATAAACTCAATGATTTTTACATGATCACGGTATGGTCATTAGATGAAATATCATTAAAAACTTCTATTAATGTAGTAAATTTGTGTTGTAAGAATTAGTGTGAAAATATTGGAATAATTTCTATAAATAATGATATACTTATATCTAAGGGTTGTAATAAAAAATATTGAACATACTTTGGTTAAACCTATACAGTAGTTTTAATACTTCAAGATATTCAAAATTTATAACTTTTTCACCATTATTTATTATCATGAATTTTATAATGGATGTGATTTGTGATATTATTGATGGATATTTTAATTAATGAATTTATTTAGAATGAACTCATATTTTATAAAATCATAAAAACATGAATAATTTTTTAAACATACACATGCTTTATATGGACATAATGTATCTCTAAGAGCATGGTATGATAGAATAATAGGTTTTTTTTATAAAAATATTTTTTAATAGAGAAGAAGATCCAACTCATTTGTATAAAGTAAGTTATTAAAAAAATTATGATCGTATAAATTTATATTGATCAAATTGTCTTCAGGTCAACACAACAATCATTAACATAATCCATTAAAGATATTATCAAATTTCAGTGAGAAATTATTGTGATGGGGGAGTGAAAATATTTTTTTGGTTTTCAAATTTCACAAAATCCAGAAGTATATTTTATATCAAACCATATGTATATAAGGAGTCATTCTAAGACATATGGATACAAAAATATGTAAATTGTTTGTACTTCCACTGGTACGTCAATTACATTATATCTTGATGAGGATGAGCAACTAGTTGATCATAAATTTTTTGGCACTCTGATATTAATTGTTCATTAGATAATTTCTAGTAGTCAAAATTTAATTTTTTGTATATGATTATGTGGATGATATCAATAAAATTCAAATCAATACCATCTAAAATATTAAAATGATTTTTTCTATATCATAAGCGAACAATGCAATTATGAATTTATTATTCTTGTAAAAAAATTTATATAATATCTCAGTACTATTATAGGTATTCTTAAAACCTCTCATGTTATGTTATTATTATGTTAAATGGGAAAAATGGTTCCTTGGTGAAAATGTGTACTTTTTTAGACATGTTTTCGATTGGTAAAACACCAAATTAATACCTTGAAATATTCAATTAAATATTTTCTATGTTAAACAACAAGTACGTATAAGTTTCTAAGGTCTGAAAAGCCTCTGTAATGATGAAATAAAAATATTAAATATATTGTTTTAAGCACATGAAATTTATTTAAAACCATTGAATAACTCAAAAAATATCTCTCATATGAGAAATATGAGAATTTTTTTTCTGAAATGTGGTGTTTACCACAGGAGGGGTATAATAGTTGAAAGAACTATACCTTTGGATTCCATACTCATGTGATAATGCAGTTAAAAAATATTTAAAATATTATTTCAATAAATGTAATTTTTTGCCTCATAAAAGTGAATCATATGGTAAATCGGTTACCATTGATGAGTACGGAATGAGGTGTTTACCCTAGACATGGTATAAATTTTGTATGCAATGGATGTTTTCATTTTTCAGCAGAAAAAAACCATCTTTATTTTAATTAATTAATTATTTCCTTTTTAAATAATTATTAATTAATATCACCCAAACTTTGTGTCCAATGTGAAATAAGAAACAACTATTGGGTCCAGAATGCAGTGTTTACCCTAGACAGGGTATAAATTTAATTTACAATAAATGTCTTGTGTCATTTAATTATTATGTTAAATAATTAAAATATTAATTTTTAAAAAATGACATGAACTATTCATTCATATTCTATAATAGGTAAAACCTATTTTTGTACATCAAATGATTTAAAAAACTGTACCATACACCCAGTTTTCACAATTTCAATCACCAATTCCTTAATACAAAAAAATTAAACACTCTTTAATTATGTTTCGACACAAACGATAGTTAAAATGGGAGTTTTAGATTTAGGGTTTGATATATGCATATTAATATGGTTTTAGCATCTAAAATGGACAAACCACTTGGGTTATTTGGATTATTGATCATAATGATTTTGATACACTTCAGATCTACCCAATGTGTTTTTTATGAACCTCCAATGTTCAAATTTGGAATTTGCGGCACGTCTCCTCCATCCAATTCCTTTAACATAGAAAAAATATAAATTTTTAATTAAATAAATTATTTTTTATTTTTATTATTTCTTCAATTTGAATCTCATCTCAGAAAAGGGATTAATTTAAAAAAAATTAAAACATAAAACCCCAAAGTATAATTATTTATCAAAATTATCAATTTTTTGTTATAAGAATTATCATATGTTTGGTAAAGAAATATGGATAATAGTTAAATAAACTATCAAAGGATAAAATATAAAAGAATATTATAAAAATAAATACTATGAATTTTTCAAAAGAGAGATATATATATATATATGTATGCAAGTATTTACATATATATTTATATATACACAGATAATAAATATATATTACTAAAATTATCAAATGTTATTCATTTTGATGTTCAAAAGTTATTTAAAAGAAATATGATAAAGGATAAATTTGTTAATGAATTTTCAAATGGTAATTATTACAAATGGGAATCTTAAAGAAATGTGATAATCACATCAAAGGATAATTATTGAATCATAAATGGGTTAACTGGGAAATATTATAATTTAATAATTATAGATTGATTATTATAAGAGTGTTTTCATGTAATAAATATTATAAAAATTTTCGAAATATTATTAAGCAAATTATCTAAGATAATTTTGAAGGAAAAATTTTGAAACAAATTTTCATAAGATAATTGAAAAATAAAAAATCTTAATGAAATAATTATTTGAATATAGTTATAAAAATTATTAAAGGATAATTATAATGTAATTATCCCATGATGATGATTATCAAAACTGTCATGGGACAATTATGTATTTTAGGAAGGGATAATTATAATATTTTTCAAATGTTTATATCATATAATTGTGAATGATAATTCCCCAAAATTATCAAATAAAATGTTTATAAATAATATTATAAAAAAATTTATCATATTATCAGATGTAATATTTTTATTGATAATTTTAAATTATCTACGAGAGATAAATAGTATTGCATAAAATATTTTAATATATATCTTCACAATTATTCAAGAGAGATAACGTATCACTATATGTGAAATTATGTTTCTTTTTGAAATAAAATAACATGTAGTGGGTCAAGGAACCATTTACGAATCTCAATCTTTGATGTGTTGAATATTGTGATGATAAGATTTTAAGGAGGTGTATTAAAATACACATGGTGGTTTATCAATGTCTCTATCATCGACGACCTTGTGATAGGTGGTACCTTTCTAGTTAGCCAATTTGATTATACATGCTTTCAATTTATGTAATAAAACCCAATTTCAATGAGTTGGGAGGTTTGAAATGGTTTTTGTATGAGAATTTTGAAAACTTATGATTCTATTGATTTGGTATGTGGTTATGGAATTTGGATAATTAAGAATTTTTAATTTAAATTATGGATTTGATGGAAATTATTTCAATTAAATTGTTTAATTTAACAGTGTAGATGAATTATGAAATGATGGAATTGGTTTTGATTGGATTTCAAACTTGTGAAAATGACTTAAAATTTTCTGATAAAAACCTAGTGGTTTGATATTGTTAAAGAGGTATGTTTTTTGTCAAACCCTATTTTTTTTAAAAATAAGAAAATGGAATTTAAATGGATGTATGTGATTTAATTTTATTTTAAACAGTATTAAATTGAAATTTCCTTCATTGATTGTTTATGATAACATGTAATCCTTATGTTCATTGTTTGTTATTTGGACACACACTATGATTACTACATGTTTTAAAAACATAATGCATCTGGCCACATATCTTAGGCGATGAGAATGAGTCATGTCTATCCATTTTCCAGAGGATGTATGTGTATGCATATTGTTTTGATCACATAGAGAGTATGGTGTCATATAGCCAGAAATAAAATTGTACCTTCTTGGAAGATGACCATGTTTCTCTCTTTTTATTTATACTAGAGATATAAATATATGATAATTTTTTAAACTAATTTACATACCTATTGAATTCACATAGATGATTTTATGTAACTATTTTATTTAAGCCATTGTTTTGGAAATATTCCACCATTTTTAACTCCATTGTTATAAATATTTATTTCCATAATATGAAATGTATAGTATATTGTATTTAAATATACTTTTTAATGAAAAACAAATTTATCTTCAAAATTGAATGCACATACTTTAGTTATCCCTTTTTGGAATATTTTATGGAATCATTGGTGAGACCCTACTGGGATTTTTAGCTCACACCATACATGTGCCTTCAGGTTTTTTAGATTACCATATTCTATATTTTGAACAAAGGGAAATGATCAAATAGAGGTGGATCTAATGGATGAACCCTGATCTTAGTGAGTTCTGTCCTTATGGAACTAGGTTTTTTTCATATTTTTTTACTTGGGTTGTAGTTATATGAGATTATTTATATATTATTCTATACTGATACATCCCTACCAGTGGATTTTAATTTATTATGCATACTACCATATTTTCTTTTCCATTCTCATTCTTGTGGAAAAATCGCTCCCACTTGTATGTTTTATGATTCCATGTGATATTCACTGACCCTTGGGGATCAAGAAAGTGCTTTGGGATATTTCAAGGTTGGATCGGTTATCGATTTACCAGGGTACACAGGATAGTTCATGACAAAATAGTATCAAATGGGGATTAAACATCATTCCTTGACGTTTGTATGCATTTATGAAATCTTTTCTGGACTATGGAGGTAATTTCCATTGATTTCCTAGCCTACTCTCATCATAGTGAACTTTACATCAAAAGGGGTGGTTAGGGAAATACATATTTTGGATTAGTTATAGTATTTTATCTATTTTTAATTATATTGCATGATATCGAAATTATGTCTATTCAAACAGTGGTGATTATGTTTCCCCCAGTTCTCTATACAGACATTATATAATGGATTCCTTGATTTCTTTGGATACTATGTAACAACATACCTCCATGAAGACATGTGAATCGAATCTAGGAATAGGGTGATACTAATCCTCTGTTATGAAATCCTCTAGTGGACCCGAGTATAGTTGAGGTGACTATATGCACTTTCGATGCTCTTTTTCAGACACTGCCTCTAGTTTTCATTCATGATCTATCTATAGAACCTCAGGGGGGATGCTCATAGAAATAATAATAAAGGGTTACATCACCAAAAACCACTAGTTTTCAAAGGTTCCAATGATCCTAAAAATTCTAATGAATGGTTGTTCAAGACCTAATGTCTATTTGGGTTCTTGGAAACACAGAATGTGATCAAAGTGGGGTGTGATACCATCATGAATTATGGATTGAACAGATAATGGTGAGACATGATAATTATTGTAGGGAAAAACGATGCCATAGAGTAGAATAACCATTAACTTTTTTTTGATAAACCAATTTTATCTAGATAAAATAGTGATAGAAAAGGATGTTGAATTTTTCAAACATCAGTAGGCTCACAGAACTGTGACAATGTATTGAAATCTATTTGATGAGTTTTTGTATTTTTCACCTAAGATAGTATCTAATGAGAGGATGAAGGATCGATGGATTCATATGGAACTTCATTAATTGATTCATTCATAGGATTTCTTGCTAATGTTTCCCACTTATATAGATGTGCTAGATATAGATATTAGGTTTGAGATGTACTTGGCTGACATGTTAGGGTTATCAAGAGTTTCATTTTCTTAAAGTGGTTCTGTTGTATCCTTAAATGGAAAATGAAAACATGTTGATCCCCGTAATATTTCTCAATGGAGGAGTCCGTCCATAACTTCTATAGTTCTTGGTGTAAGTTCTTTTATTTTCTATTAGTGTAGAAAACAATGGTATTACAATAGTGGTTTCACTGAGGAACCCAAAAAATGTTTCTCTTGCAGATGTTTAGGGAACTCACAAGATTTCATCCAACAAATTTCTACTCTAAAAATGGAACAGAATGATCACATCCTCTTAAAACTACAAGTTAATAAAACTCCTTATATACACAAGGGCTCAGGCCACATACATCTGTAATGGAGTTTCTTCATGTAGTGGATGAGTCACCTATGTAATATGATACAAATCCAGCAACTGTGAGAGGTACCATTACTGTATTTTTATCTTTAGTAATTGATATATTTGATATTAGTGCAACTCATTCATTTATTTCAACCTGTATCATTAATCTGTTTTTCATCCTATAGAGAAGTTGTCTTGTGAAATGGATATTACTATACCTATAGGTATAAAGTGAGAGAAAGGTCTTCATATTCCTATTTTTTTCTTATCTCTATCAGATGCTGAGATTTATTGATGTTTTTGGTACTCTACATGAAACCTCTTAACATCATATTTGAGAAATATTGGATCATTTCCAATAAAGCATGGATTGTTTGTTATCTTCTATTGGTGTAATTTAATTCTCCTAGTGGTCTAACTCTTGTCTTCAAGGATAATGGTACCCACAGTAGAGCCATTTTGGACCTTCTTATCTGATGTTGGGGAAAATGACATCAATGTTTACATTGGATATGCTATCAGATTAAATGTGTACTGATATACCCCCAGTAGTTATCAATTTTCTCATCATGTTTCTTTATGTATTTTATAGTTTACCATGATATAAGAGAGGTTGAGTTTTCTTTTGACATAATGTATTGTACTCAACCAGTTTCTTTTCCCTCTTATCGAATGAATCCAACTAATTTGAATGAACTAATGTCCTAGTTGGAAGAACTTCTTGAGTAATCCTTTATTCCACCAAGTGTGTCACCTTTGGTACCACTGATTCTATCCTCCATGAAATATAATCGTTCTCAGGCATCATCTATTCTTATTATAATTATTCCTAAATAGTATATATTTAAGTAATTCCTAAAGAATTACACACTCTTTTTATGGTTGGGAGACTGATGCTTAGTGGTCTTATTCCAAAGATGATGTTCAATGTTATTAGAACTATTATATTGAATTTTTAGTCACAAGAAAAGATATAATGTGATATTTATTTATTTTCCAATTATTATAAAACCAATAAAGCACAAAGATATTATGTGAATTGAAGATTTAGTTTTGGTGACCATGTATTCTTGAAGGTTTGACCCTGGTTGGGTCATCAACGGCATGAGGGGAAATGGAAGATTTCTTTGCGTTTTATTGGATATATTGAAGTTGTTGATAAGGGGAGATGTTTATTACCATTTAGAACTACCACCACAACTAACATCAATACATTATGCATTCCATGTATCTTTCCATTGAAATCATTTAGCTGTCCCAACTCATGTTTTGAGTTGGTATGATCTTGATGTGTAAACTATATTATCTCTAACTGAATGACCAGTTAGGGTTGTTTACTTAGAGACCATGGTACTTCATGAGAGCAAGATACCATTAGACCATATGATATGGAATAATGGTTCTTATTTCTATGAGACATGAGATAGGGAGGCACTGAAGGGAGAATAGTGGCTTTATCTTCATGACGTGGAGGCTTCTTTGTAGGCTACCTTGGGATAGAAATTTCATATGGTGGGGAGGTTTTAACATCCCATTACCATTTCATGTATTCCAAAACAATTTAGTGTTAAATAATTATTACAATAAATAAGAAAAAATAGTTTATCAATGAAAATTAGTGTTTTCCTTAAACATGTCCTAAAATTGTAAGACACCCAATTAATACTTTAGAATATTCAATTAAATATATTTTATGTTTAAAATTGAGTATGAATGAGTTTCTAAGGTATGAAAATCATCAGGAAGGAAGAAATAAAAATACTAAATATATTATTTTATGCACGTGCAATTTATTCAAAATAATTGAATAACTCCAAAATGGTATGTCAAATGAGAAATCTGAGCATACAGTTTTGTCTGAAATGTGGTGTTTATCCTAAGAGGGGTATAATATTAAAATAAATTGATCTTTTGGATGACTCGATCATGAGATAACATTATTAAATAATACTTAGAATATTATCTTATTAAAAATAATTTTTTATCTCCCAATTCGTACATCGTATGGGAAATCTATTACCAACAATGATTTTGAAATGATGGGTTTACCCTAGATAGGGTATGACTTTCGTATGTAGTGGATGTTTGGATGACATGCCCGTAAAAATAACATCTTTTATTTTAATTATATATTTATTCCATTTTTCAAATAGTAAATCATTAATATCTCTCAAACGGTGCCATCTATGAGAAATCTAAGAGCACCATTAGGTCTGGAACGAAATTTTTTACCCTAGATGGGTAATAAATTAAATGTGAAATAGTTAGTTGGTGTCATTTTATTTTTATATGTTAAATATTTAAAATACTAATTAAAAAATGACATGATTTGTTCATTCATATTTTATACCTAGTAGAACCCATTTTCAGTGGAAAATGATTCAAATAAATAAATATTGCATCATTTCGTGATTGTTTCAATCACCAATGCCTTAATTGAATAAATTTAAACACTCCAAAGTTATGTTTCCGCTGAAATGAATTTTAAAATGGTAGATTCAGATCCAGGGTTTGATATATGCGTATTAATTCGATCTGAGGTTCTAAAATGGGAAAACTACTTGGTTTCTTTGGTTGATTGATCATTATTTATTTGATAAACTATAGATGTTTCATGTGTGTTTTGCATGAACCTCTGAATATCATATTTGGATGTCACCGCTGGTCTTCTCCCTCTCATGAGTTTTACTTAGAAAAAAAATTTAGTATGTTAAATTAATAAAATTATTATAAATTTTATTATTTCATACATTTTCATCGCTTATTAAATAAAAAAATGGTTTATTTTTAAATTAAATCACAAAACCTAAATCACCAAAGTATAATTCTTAATCAAATTTAATAATGTTCTGTTATATGAATTATCATATGATTGGTAAAAATTTTCAATGATAATTATATCAATTATCAAAGGGTAAAACATAATGAAACATTACAAATAATAAAATTGTCAATTTATAAAACGGTATATATATATATTTATATATGTATGTATGTATGTTTCTATATAACTATATATATATATATATTCAATATAGATATTTAAATAAAATTATCAAATGTTATTCATTTGGATGATCAAAATGTCTTTACAGGAAATATGATAAAGGATAAATTTATAAATGAAATATCAAATAGTAATTATTTCTGTTGAGAATATTAATGAAGTGTAATAATAACATCAATAGAAAATTTCAGATTCATAAATGGATAAATCATGATATATTATGATTAAATAATTATATATGACTAATTATAATAATTTTTCAAAGGGATAAAGATTATCAAAATTTTCAAAAGATAATTATAATAATTTTTAGAGATAATAGTTGTGGATAATTATAGAAACCAATTATCAGAAGATAGTTCCAAAATTATGTTTCTTTTAAAAAATAATTTTTAAAATAAAATTATAAAAATTATTAAAGTATACTTATAAGGTAATTATCACATGATGTAGATTGTCAAAATTATCATGACAGAAATATATATATTATCAAAGAATAATTATCATAATTTATAAATTATAATATAATATAATTATAAATGATAATCCCATTATATTATAAATAGAAATTTTTATAAATAAAATTATCAGTAAAATTTATCAAATTATTACATTTAATATTTTTATCCATAGTTTTAAATTATCTATGATTGATAAAATATTATTACGTGTAATATTTTAATTGACAATATTCAAATTTTCTAGCAGTGAAAATGTTTCACCGCCTGTGAAATTATATTTACTTTTGAAATAAAATAACATATTTTTGTCCTAGGAACAATTTACGATCATCAAGATTTTATTTTTCGATGATTTCAATTATATGGTTGTGAGGAGGTGTATTGAACTACACAGGATGGTTTTTCATTGTCTCTATCATCAAAAACCTTGAGGTAGGTTGTTCCATTCGGATTATCCATGTTTATTAACATTGAAAAACATGGTTTATTTCCATTGATTATTTTTAATCAATTCTATATACTCACTTTCAATTGATGTAATAAAAACTGAATTCCATTGAGTTGGGAGGTTTTAAATGGTTTCCTCATGAGAATTTTGTAAGCATCTGATTCCATTGACTTGGTTTCTAGTTAAAGAATTTGGAAAATTTTAATTGTTTATTTTAAATTATGGTTTTGATGGAAATTATTTCAATTAAAATGTTTATTTGAATTATGAAGATGAATTAGGAAATGATTTAAATTGTTTTTAATGGATTTCAAATTTGTTAAAATGGGAAAAATATTTGGATAAAAACCCAATGGTTTTCTCTTTTAAAGAAGCATGTTTTTCGTTAATAGCTATTTTGGTTTTAAATGGAAAATATTAATTTAAATGAGAGTATGGGATTTTATTTTATATTATGTAATATTATAATAAATTAACCTTTGATCATTTTGTAAGATAACCTGTAATATTTTTGTACATTTTGAGTTATTTAGACACACTCTACAACAACTAAAATGATCTAAAACATACATGCAGCAAGTCACATCCCTTAGGTGATGGTGATGAGTCCTCTTTGACCGGCGTCAATAAAAAGTATGTGTATTCATATTTCCATGATCACTTAGAGAGCGAGGAGTCATATAGCCCGAATTACAATCTCTCCTATTTGAAAAATGATCATGTTTCTCAGATGTTGTTTATATTTGAGATATAAATGTATGTTACTGTTTTAAAATTATTTACAAGCCAATTTAATTTAAATAAATTTTTTTATTTAAATCTATTATTTATACCACTGTTTTGGAAATTTTCCATCATTTTTAAATACATTGTTTTAAATATTTATTTCCATCATTTGAACTGTGTAGAATGTTTTCTTAAATATTATTTATAATTACATACATATTTTTCATTAAAATTGAAAGAACATACATTGGTTCAATTATTTTTTCGAAATCTATTATGGAGTCTTTAAAGATACCATACTATGATTCTTAACTCACACCCTAGTTATGACTTCAGGTGTTTGTAGATAATCTTATCCTAGGATTGAACAATGGGAAAGAATCACTTGGAGGAGGATCTAACTGTTGAATCTTGGTCTTGGTGAGTTGTGTCCATAAGGACCTAGTATGTTTTTCTTTATTTTTGTACTCAGATTATAGTAATTTGGGCTTGTTTATACCTTATTTAATTTTGGTACGTACGTCCTAGTAAAGATTCTTTTATTATGAATACTGCATTATAATCATTTAATTACATATCCATGTGGTCAAATCCTTCCCACATGTACGTTGTACGATTCAAGGTGCTAGTCACCGACCCATGGGGATCTGTAACACACATAAGGCTATGTCAGGGTCGGATTTGGTATCAGGTTACCAGGTTACCTTGGCCGGTTCATGACATATTCAATACAATATATTTTTCAATTACTAAATTTTTTTGTTGTAGAGTGGATATAAAATGTAAATATGGAACAGTTAATTTACTAGGAGACTCTTTTCATTTATGGTAATGTAATAAACATAACTTTTTATCATATTCCACTACTGATTATGAATATGTGTCTTCTAGATGTTATTGTGCTCAACTATTACGGATGAAATAGACACTCACTTTCTATGACATGAGTTTTACAAAAAGACAATAAATTTTGTCATAATAAAAATTCAATTTCCTAATTTATAACCCATGAACATTAATCAAATGATAGTAACATATATATAAGACACCATTTCATTTAGGATCCCACACTAAAAGAAAATATATATTTAAATTTCATTAGAATTCATGACAAACATTGTGAAATTTTTACTAAACCTCTTTATTTTAATATATTATAATATATCAAATAGAAGAAATATATGACTAATATAAAATGGTTATTCATATAGACTACTTAGTAACCTATCTCCTTACATTAATCCAATTCTTTTCATGGGGGGGTGCCTTTGTTTTTTATTTTATTTTTAAAATGTGGTATATGTTTTATAAAAATTTATTTATTTATAATATTTTTTTATCATGATGAGTTTTCCATACTAATATTTCATTATAAAATTTTCAAATTCAAAATCCTAAAAAAGATCCATATATTCAGAAAATATTATAAAATTTTACAGAATATTTTTTTTAAAAAAATTTGTAAATCATATTTTTTTTACAATTTATTCGATTAAGAAAACTATGACAATAATTATAAGGATAAAAAATTCCATAATATTTTTTTTTAAATATCATATTTTTGTTTCTATAAACGACGAAGAAATTTTTATTTGTATTAATGGATCTATTCACATTGAATCGTACTATTCTAATATTTAATGTGTATGCAATATCTCATCATGTTAGTTCTTTTATAAATTTTATTACAAATGTATTTTTTACAAATACAATTATTAATTTAAATATTTTAAATTTTATTCCTAATAATATTCATTCTCAATTGGATTAGTGTTTAAAAATCTACAATAGTTCAAATTTTTGTCTAAATAGTTTTTCTGATCGATGAAAAAATTTAGTTCATAATTCATTCATCTCAATCATTGGATTTTTTGTGGATGATGAATAATAACAACCAATTACTTTATAAATAAGTACGCCATTTCTCACATTGTATTTTGTGTAAAACATCTACTTTGTTGCTTTCCACTTCATGTTTATTAGTTTGACAGATCATCTTTTTATCTGATTCATTGATTTCAGTTATTGTTATGATTGAAATTGATGAAGACTACAAGAAATGTATTATCTTAATATATTGTTTTGCTGAAATTATGTTTTATAATAAATATTACTTAACATTGAAGAAGATCAATTCTTTTCAAGGATGGGAATTAGTTTTTGTGGGAAAATCGGACAATAAAATTGATTTTTTACCCTTATATTTTCCCTGAATTATATACATCAGTTTTGTTTTTAGAAGGATATAGGAATCAAATTATTACTTTTTCTATATTTTTATATTGGTATATGGTGACATATATGATTATTTCTAGTTTGGTTGAAATACCATCAGATTTGGAAGCATATTATAACTATGAAAAGTTATCTAGTGATTTTGGAAAAATTAAGAAGAATAAAGAGTATAATAAATGTTTTATCATTAAAAAACAAGGAATTTTTCACACCTGACTCAAAAAATTTGGGCTTCTACCTTCTATATACAAGGCTTTCTTAATCAAAGGAATGGGGATTGCAACACACTTGATGATTTATATGTTTTTGAATTAGAAATTTTGTTGAAAATGGGATAGATGGATATTGTGATGTTTTTCCTTCTTATAGTAGAAAAAATTTATGACATCTTTTATTAATTACAAAATCATTTTATTTCCAACATTTATAATAAATAAGGTTGTAATTTTTATGGTAATTTCTAATTAAGAAAAAAATTTATTCCCAATTATGGGAAAGATATCTATTATAAGTAATGATATGATGAACCAGATGTAGTTTGTTATCGATAAAATTTCTAAAAAGGTTTTTCAAATGTTTTATGGAGCCAAATAATAAGTTGAGCCATTAAAAAAATTAATATATGGTTGTTGATAATAAGATTGGGAAGGTTTGGACCACTACGTCTATAAAGTTGAATATGAAAAACAAATCACTGGGTAATGTTTTTGAGTATTGGATGAAAAATAATGCAAATATGAAATCATGGGATGTAGAGTTTTGACTCTATCCCATAGAAAATAAAATTTAAAAGAAGTATTTTTGATATGATAGTATAAGAAAAGAAAAATAAATAGAATAATAAGTTTAAAAAAATATCAGTTATGAAAAAATTTATTGATAGTATTATAAATGGAATTTGAGAAGGTTGTTCTACCTTCCTCTCATATCGGTCAAGTGAATCCAGGAGTTTGATTATATATTCCTGAAACTTCAATAATACATGATGATATAACATCTATTACAGAATAAAAAATGATTTTTTTAAAGAACAATAAATCCAAGTCCATCGTGATAATTAATTATAATTTGAACGAGCTTGAAAAGTATATTTGTTAGTTCAAAAATAGATAGATGGTGATATTTAAAATTTTGATAAAGGAGATGTTAAAGGAGAATGTGTATAAAAATAATATGGTGAATATGAAGGAAACTTTTCTGAATATATTTAAGAATAAATATAAGAATATGATGATGAAGTTGAATAAGATAATGGGAGATAGTATGGAATTGAGGGAGATAATGGTAAAAAAACCCAGACAAAATAAAAATCATCAAATTCATCATCATCATCTGAACTACCATAGATGTAAGATAAGGATGAAAAATCACTAAGTTATTTTGAATAAGTATCATCACAAGATGATGAATTTCAATCCATATCAAAGAAATAAATTATTTGATCTAAATTCATGAACTAATGTTTCTTACAATGACTAAAAAAATATAAGATTTAATGAATTTTAAGATGAAAAGAAATTATTCAAGGGTATTTATTAATATGTATTATAGAAATATAAGAAAATGGGAATTTTTTTGGATGTCATAATAGGACTAATAAAACATCATGTTGTTCATCTTGTTCAATAATATACTTTTAAAACCATTGGTTTTGAAGGAATTGATTTTATTATTCATGTTTTGAAAAATGATATAAGTAACAATTCAATTAATTCCATGGATTGAAGATAGATATAAAAAATTCACAAAAGAATTGATTTGAAATCATAATCAACAATGGTATTATCCATGAAATTGTTTCTGATCGATGCTAATTAGAAAAATAATCAATATAGTTTTATGAAACATAATAATGAATTAAATTATTTGTTTAATGTGTGTTATAAAGTTAATATAATTATTCAGATTCATGATGACTAGTTGATTGTACTAAATGATCATTTTGTCGAATGAGAATATTATTTCAATGAGTTTTCTTCACACATGGGTAAATGAGTAATGTTTGTGGAGGTGATTAAATATTCCAATGATGAAAGAAATAAAAAAAATTAAGATATGAAGAAGATGATTCGAGATATAGAGTAATAGTTCTCCAAACTCTAGTGATGTGAGGATATATTTATTGTATTGAGATACCATAAAAAATAATTGTCTGCATAATTTTTAATTCAAGATCTATCCATCCTATAGACCAAAGGATTTAAAATTTTCTATAATAATCAAACATTATTTTAATGAAATAAAGGGGGGAACAAAAAACATCAGGGACTTAATACATATCACATCCCGAAGGTCCAGAGAGACAAAACAAGTTGAAAATAAGGAGCAACCCCTCCTAACAGTTGATCATGATAAAGGTGTCCACCATTTTATGGTTGTACGGAATGCAAGAGTATTTTGTCAAATCTTAGGTCTGATCTGATGGCTGATGTCATACCCTCCCAAACATCAATATCTGTAATGCTCTTAAAAGATTATTGGGTAACTCTGGAACCTTTTTTAGAGCATGTATTATGTGGTCATGTCATGGAGAATCACCATTCTAATAGACCACACAAAAAGACTATTCCACCAAGTCACAAAATCATCTCCAACACACTCCAAAATGCATGGATTATCCTCCACAATGATGTTTTCATAAATGAAAATTTCTATAATACCATGAATAATATGAAACAGTGACAAAAAAGAAAAATAATTATATAAATCAAGCATTAAAGAACATCCCCGAATCCAATACTCACCGGAGGAACATTGCTGAAAATCGATGAGCAATTAAATATCTCTTACACATATATGAAATAAGAAAACTAAAAAATTATAATCAGAACATCAGAAGTATGCACGAAAGAAGACAAATCACATCCAAATTTAATCACTGCTAACGAGGTCACTCATAGAGATACAATGAACCACCATGTGCACACACCAGAGATGGGCGACATCCGTAGTCTGCTGAAGCTGGAACTTGCCTGTGGATCTCTACCACACCACTATAGAAACCCTATATTGTGAGGAGGATTAAGTAAATGAGTATGATATAATGGGTGAATGAAAGATGGACGATCAAGCCCATGAAGGCCACATTAGTGGGTGATCTATTGCCACATTCACATCAAGCATGACGAGAAGCGCCACGCCAGCCCAAGGAAAAAGAAGGAGGTAGTTACTTGGGAGAAAACAAAGATCAAGATCCCATCAAAGTATCATACACTCTAATTATTGAATAAAATCTTAGATTCAAATGAAAATGATCATATGGTAGAGTTATCCTATCATGAGTTTAAGAATTCCAAATAATTTTTGAAATCCCTTGGGATGATGTATTGATTCTTTTTCATTGAATTGTCATTGTTTTTGTTATATAAAACATTGAAAATATTGTTTATGAATGAATTATGTTGTAATCTAAATAAGATATCTATTACTATTTTACATTTCCAGTTGTTTTTTAATTCAATCATATTTTTTCAGAATGATTATTTATATCATTTTATTTTTTCGTATATTTTACTTTATCTAATATTTAATGAAATTCTGAACTTTTCACCGTTTTTTTGAAAATCAAAAAGTGGTATTATTTTATAGAAATGACTTGAAATGATTATATTGGAATATTTTTTTATAATAGGGATGTATTTTTATTAATGGGAAAATATATTTGAAATTAATGAATGTTTTATCATAAAGGGAAGATATTATCATAAGGTGGAATTTATCATATTCAACATCATACTCTCTATCATTTTTAGAAGAATTATAAACATAGTGGGAGTTATTGTTTGAATAATTAACTATGAGTATGAATTTCATAAAAGAAGATGGGTTGTGCATTTTTTGAGGTTATTTTTCATTTATGTTGTATTATTTTTACACTCCAAAAGGGGGAATTTTGTGGAATTATACATTATAATTCATAAATTTACATTCCCTTTTTTTGGATAATACAAAATATTCCTTAAAAACATATGACCTGTATTTTTTATGTCTTAATTATTTTATAATATTTTATTAAAAAATATTTCCATTTACCATAGATAACATAAGATCTAAATTATTATTTATGGAAACCATACATACTAAATTATGATTATAATAATTAGAATGTGACCGATTAATCATACTCCCCTTTTTAAGAACCAGAAGTTAGACTACATGTATGGTTTTTTGTACTACAAAATTATTCACAATCAGACTGATACTAGTACTTAATGTAATCATACTAATACTCATAAGGATTATCAAATTTATATTGTAATGGAATTCCATCAGACAGAATACAATTTTAATTTGAATATAAGTGGTTATTTCTAATATAAATAAAACATTATAAACTATAATGGGTTTTATTAATATGATGTCATAGATTCAATTATGATGAAATTTCAATTGAAAGACTCCAAATATGTGGAAAAAACATGGAAAATATGATTATTGAGAGGATGCAAAAAAAATTCATTTGAAGTAATTGGAGGTGGTTCATTGATTAAATTCCCTCTAAAAAGATGACCAACATGAATTTATTTATCTTAATTAGGGTAATTATTTAGATTGTTTTTTTCTAAGGTTTCATTTTCAGATTGTATCCCAAGGATATATTATAATTGAAAATCACATATAATAACAATAATGATCGAAGGTTTCTAAGGATTTTAATAAAGATAATTTGACCAATTTGATCAATGGATACAATGTCTTGGTAAAAAGATCAATTATGATTTTTATATCATGGGATTCCGGGGATATGGTGATAGAGGAATTATGATCATTGTATTGTGGTGTTTACATGTATGAAAATAATGACTTTTCTGTAATAATATAATGGTGGATAACATTATTCTAGGTTATAAAAAACCATACTCATAAGGATAAATGACTTTTTTTGGTTTCATTAAATTATAATTCAATATAACTTTTTTATGAAATTAGATAACATGTTGTTTATAGTTTTTAATATTCCTCTACACATTGAGTAAAAAATGAGTAATCTTATGTGAATTTCTATACTATTTTATGTTATGTATTAACTATAAGTATTATAATAACTCTGATTATAATTGGATCCATGTTGATTTCTATTTTCATGTTAATATAATCGAATTGTACTATGATTCTGATTTATTGACATTTTTAGTCAGATTTTGTGTCGGGTACGACAACATATATTAAGATTCTATGGGTTTTGTTTAGTTTAAACTTCTTAAACTATGTTATTAAACAAAAACAAAACCTCCCACTCTTTTATGTATTATAATTTGATCATTTCATATGATCCTAATTTAGATGTATGGGAGACCTCATAATATTTATTACTTTTTAATATTTTAAAACATGACACTCCTCCAAAACAATGAAATCTTATTCTACTATACCACATCTTAACACCTATCAATATAGTTACCTCATCCAAACCCTACACATATAAGCTCCCAACATCCCACCCCTTATCCAAGAATCCCCACATTTCTCATAAAAAAAACTAATTTTTTATTTTGGTACAGACAAAAATGAGTTATCTGAATTGGACGTAAATTTATTCAACAATCAATTTTGTTTCATTTCTTTATCCACAACTTCACGTTTTAATTTATCATAAATATTAAATAATGTCTATATTATATATATGATAAGATGTCTATATGTTATGGGTGTGACATAATCCTACACACATAACCATAAAATAGGATACACAATAATCATTCATCTATACTGAGGACTAGGACATTGCAAACTAATATCATTTTTTTATTCCACTAATACCATTCTAGGATTGGAATAATGATGGATTTATAGTTTTTTATTATATATATATGATATTTATAATATATTTTTATAGTATTTATATTTAACACATTCTTTATTTATTTCCATTTTTTAAGAATGTGATAGATTTGTATTTGGAGATGTAGACTATCACATTCTCAAGGGGATGTGATTCGTTCACGCAATACTTGGAATGTATTATGGACGGTTTTAATATAATTATGTATCATATATGGCATAATTATTTTTTTATTGATAATATATATATATATATCCACACCTTTTAATTAAGACGGTGAAATTGAGGTAATGATCATGAGTACATACGACCTACTATCTCCATGAATGTTGCTTTCAATTTCAAATATACAAAATATATAGATTACTATAAATACGTAAATAATGAACATATATAATATATAAAACATGGTATAAATCATGGAGATTATTAAATAATGATCTAATTAATAAAAAAAATCCAAACATTCTCAAATAAATAATAAATTACCACATGAAATGGTGAAAATAGGAATGATTATTATCAAGTAAATAATAAGAGATTATAAGAAGATATTATATGATATTTTAAATAAGATTTTTGTGCTTCTATAATATAGTAAAAAGTTTTTAGGCGCTATAATGTTGTTTAATGCAGACATAACTAAAATGAATCATCATTTCAGTGATATCTTCTCAATTTTCTTTCCACTAAGTCATTTTATTTATTATGCACCAATATAAATTAATGTGGTGATAATGTGGAACTTTGTTATTTAACATCAAAATTCACACATTCATCATAGTATTCTAATATTCACTATCATCTATCATAACTAATGGGTTATGATTTGGACATTATAAGTACGTAAATGTTATATCTGTAACCTCACTTTCATTAGTGAATGTTAACATTACCTTAAAACAATCAATTAATTTTAATAAATTATATTTCACATTACAATTATCATAAATTTACATATTTTCATGAAATAGATAATATTATTTCCTAAAACATATACAATATTTATATACAGTTTTCACATTACCAGTTATTTGATTAATTGCGGAAATATTGAAAATTATATATCATTTTCTCAATATGGATATTTTATGACAATCAATGTGTTTTATTAATTATATGTATTATTATATTCATAAGTACTATTTTGGAAATTTACAACGTAGGATGGTTACTGGTTACTAGAAACCTTTAAATGCATTGGTAGTCTCCTGAGATGAAATCAGATTGAAAAATATTATTAGTTTTTACATAGTATGATTTATACTATCTTAATGATATATCTTGATGTTAAATATATGATGTGTCTAGGAAAGAATATTGTCATGACCCATCTCCCAGGGCCCATTCCGTGACTACCCCATGCTCGCCTTCAATAGGATAGGGGATTCGAACTAGTACTAAAAGGAATTTTTCAAAAAACTGGGAAGGCATTGCCTTTATAACCTGCATACTCACGTAACCAAGCACACAACAAGATATGAACAGAAGAAAACTCTATAAACAAAAGAGTGTTGAATGTAAAGGGGTTGGAATAAAAGACCAACTGTAAAGGTACAATAACAAATAAAATACAATAAAAAAGAAGCGGGAGAAAAAGGTAGCTATTGGTTCATCCTCCATGGTTCCTACCTAAAGTTTAGGTACATATCGCCCCCACATCACTACACGTCCACTCGTCTCCTCTGGGTACTGACATGTCATATGGTCCACCTCCGGGCACCGTCTAGTCCTACCACTCATAGCCTCAGTTAATGTTATTTGTTTTTTTAATCCAATACAACAAGGTGTAGACATAGCTCATGCAGGGGTGAGTATAATAATACTCAATAGGGACCCTGAGACCCTCAAGGTCTCACAAATACACTAAGGATAAACCAAAAAGTATGAAATCAAAATAAAACCCTACTTAGGTATATGCATGTACATCTACCTAATTTATCAAGTAATAAATCCCACTCATGAAGAAAAATCAGAGATATTGAATCAGCTCACACATGGATTTATTCTAGGGGTAGTAACATGTAACATCTCCAGTCACATCGTCGAAAACCTCGGATTCTATAGAACCCCTCCACTATCGAGTATAGTGGTCATGCCACATCACATAGAGGCACTTCCCATTAATCTTGAACTGCTGAGGTACTCCTCCTGTCGAGTACCATGGGTCTGTCGTGTCAGACAGAGGCACTCCCCACCATGGGTCTGTTGTGTCACAAAGAGGTTCTCCCTCTCATGACTTGCTGAGGTACTCCACCTATCAAGTATCATGGGTCTGCTGTGAAACACAGAGGCGCTCTCCATAGTGGTATGCTGAAGTACTCCTCCAGTCATGAACCGTGGGTCTACCGTGTCACACAGAGGCTCTCCCCACCATGGGTCTACCGCGTCACATAGAGGTGCTCCCCACTGGCCTTTCAAGTCACACTGAGTCAAAATGGTCAGTAGTTTTCAAGTCTCAGCTAGCTACGGGGTTCCCACACTATGCTCGCTCGTCTCCGAGAGAATCCACTCCAAAAGCTACTAGTTGGTAATACAACTGTCACGAAGTCCCACAAAGAGGCATCTCAAAGGTCCGCAATGTCATAGGGGTCCCAAAAAATAGACGACGCATCAATCAGGCGCCTAGACTGTGAGTTATTAGCCTTTTAGTCTGGGGGGCCTAGTTGGATTAATGGTCAATCCAACATGAAAATTCCCCATCTTAATCCAAAACCCTGGGGGGTATACTCAAAGAGACCGTCTTGATCCATGATTTTCATGGCCACTAACAGTTCTTCAAACGGATTTCCAGTGCCAAAGTTATGGCCCAAAGAGTGTAAATGGGTCGTAGTGGGCCCGGGTCTTGTCTGACCCCGTCGGACAGACCCGACCTGACCTGGCCAAGGCCGTCCCGGTTCGGGTCGACCCGGCCAGACCCACTGGGTCCTTCCCGACACACAGTGCAACCCGTCCCATTGGTTTCAGCCTAACCCGTTGGGTCCAATCCAGCTCGTGGTGGGCGGACCACCCACTATGTGGGCCGGCAGACCATGAGGGGCTGCGGCGGTTCGGCTGCG
Source organism: Viscum album (assembly GCA_963277665.1). NCBI lineage: Eukaryota > Viridiplantae > Streptophyta > Magnoliopsida > Santalales > Viscaceae > Viscum > Viscum album. Next base: position 1,228,579,785 of record OY728159.1, read on the forward strand.
GATGGCGCGAAACTGCAAGGTGGCTCGGCTGGGGTGGCTCAGCCGGAGAGGCTCGGTCAGAGCGGCACGGGGCCATAGGGAGGCTCAGCCGGAGCAACTCGGTTGTGGGAGGCTCGTCCAGAGTGGCTCGATTGCGGGAGGCCTCTGGGCGGCGTGGAGGGCCTGAAGGCACAACAAAAAATGAAATCTCGGTGAACGATGGATGATGGCTCGACGGATTACGGCGGAGTCCCAACGGATGGAAGCAGTGGCTCGACCTAGTTGGGAGCCACATCCCGACCTGGACAGCGGCATGCGTGGTCAGCACGGTGGGGCCACGAGAGGCGGAACTGTGGGGCACAACAACTGTGGGTGCCGCGGAGCGGCTCGTCCATAAGGGTGCTACAAGGGTACAAGGGTCATGAGCAAGCGGTGGCCGCAGGGCGGTGTCAGTGCGCCATCTCCTTCTTCATGTTCAACACCACAAATCAACACAAGATTTTTGGAGGGTTCGGGCCATCTGTGTTTGGCTCATACACTCCACCTTAGGGTGTAGCATATGGTTCAACATGAACTTCAAGAAAAATGTCAAGATTTACAACCTCCCTCAATGATTTATTCCCAATCCTGAAAAATATTTCATGGGAAGAACATGGGAAATGTATTCATTCACAAATAAACCCCTACCTCGTTTGATTCATCAACAGATTCACAAGGAAGAAGGTGAATCGTTGGAAAATGATAGATGTTAGTGTCGTCAGAATTTTCCTCGATTGTCTGTTCATGTATCATCCTTTTTCTTGATTCTGTTGAACATTCTTCAATGGCATTCTTTGTTTGGTAAACAAGTTATTTGTTTGTGTTTTCTTTGGAGTTATTTTCTCCCAATTCTCCAAGCTTCTCCCTTTTTGCAGTGAGTTTACCCTAATTCCACCCAAATAAGGATTAGCTAACATGTTATATTACGTTTTCATAATTTCAAATTTGATTTATTAAGTACTTTATGGGTGGAATAGTAAATTAATTTGGGTTGGGACAGTTAATGTGGAGGAATCTCAAGAGGCTCCTCCTAATTAAAGAGGGATTTGGGTAGTTTCTCCCTCATTAAGTGGGTAGTTCATGGGATTTAAGCCTCAGGTGGTCCCTACCCCCATAAAATATCATGGTAGGTTAGTTCGGGGGATCCCCACCAACATAAACTCTCATGGGAGGTTTAGGTATGGTTGTCCCCACTTCTCATAATCCACATGGAATAAAAATAAAAATAAAAGTTACTCAATTTTATTTTTATTTTATTTTTTCACAAATAACCCAAATTCTATCTTTCACTCTCAACCCACTACAATCGATGTGAAGGTATCCTTAAGAGAATACTAACACAACTGTAACACCCCTACCATCCATGGTACGCTTCTCATTGAATAATACAATAGCATGTGTCGTACGCAATTTCGAGTTCAAAAAAACCACAACCAATCAAACTAGCCGTAATGAATAGTAATACCAAATTTTTTAAATTTTTTAAATTTTATCATTCAAAATGGACTTCATTTTATGATTTGGAATATCAAAATTAACTTAGGGTGAATTTTTTATATTTTTCTGAAAACTTTCAATTTTTGATGAATAGTGAAAAAACACTGAGTTATAGTTTAAAACCAAATTTTTATTTAAATAATTAAATATTTTATTTAAATTTATTATACATCAAAATAGATACATAATAATTTTATATTTCCAATGTAATTCATTTGATTCTTTCTGTAATAGTATTAGATATATAAAATTTTATTTAACTTTTTACCGTCTTTTACACACCTCCTAGGTGCATTTGAAAATTTACATAAAACAAAATTTTACCGCTTTTATGAGTTGAATTTTGAAAATACGAGAGACACAGTTGATATCATTATGTACAATGTGGTTCAATAAGATGAAAATATTTTTTGGTGATTATTAACTTTTTACTTTTATTTATCTCTGTTAAAATTAAATATGGTAATTAAGGGTAAAAATGATATTATTAATACCCTAACACATGTCCTAAGTCTATTGGATAAGTATAATTAGACCAAAATCTACCTTAGGAATTAAATGTGAACCTCTTTTGTCCACTAGGACTAGATTAGGACATTTATTATTATTTTATTTAATGAAGACTTACAGGAGTTAAAATCAAGGTTTAATAACTAAAACATTTTTAATATAGGGTTATACATAAAATAATTTTCACTATATATATTCATTAGAATGATAAATATAGTTACTACTTAAATTATTTTATTTATAATTTTTAATCATTAAATAACTAAATTTATTTACGACACAATGATGATGCAGTAATTCCCTAATTATTTAAATATTAAAATAATTGATATTATAAATATCTAAATAAATGTAATTTGAGACTTTTTATGAATTCCACTAATTTTATAGATTAATATTACATGTTAGGGTTGTTTAGATGAATTTTTTTGTAAGTAAAAATGTTGTTATGAATTTAGTAAAAACAAAATACCAAATAGATTCAGAATTGACATAAAAGAGTTTTAAACAAATATTATATTATTAATTTATATTATATTCCTAAAAATATTAGGTTCATATAAAAGACTTATATAATGATAGGTTTATTATTAATTAACCACTTGGGGTTCTATTAGAATTATATTGTATGTTTATAAACCATATAATAAAATACAAAGAGACATGGTGAATGCCAAACTAATTAACTAAGAGTTAAATCTAAAAGATAAAGTTAATATATTGACCCAAACCTGTCTAAAACCTATGTTTTGAGTTTTTTTCGACCGATACCCACTATAGAGTTTAAATAATTAATTTTGGGGCCATTAGAAACCGAAATGGATTTTATTATAAAATAATATTTCTAGCTTTTCCTAAGGTGCCCCTCACCCCTCTTATAAAAGAGAACTCCCACTTCTCTCTAATTCACACCTAAAATCCATTTGGCTTAGCCAAAACCTGCACAAATACCATCTCAACTTTCCTCACTTCATTCTATAGGCCTTCCATTAGTCATAAATCCATCCTATGGATCCCTTTTGATCAAATCAAAAGGAATGACCAAAAAGAGGTAAATATTTTATCACCTCTTTCAAGTTAATTTCTTATTCTACTTCCTCTTTCTTAGTTGTGTCCATTATAAAATAATAAATCCAGAATCTTCTATATACTGTGATTTTATTATAAATATGGTACAACAATATTCATTTTTCTATCCATTATTTGAATGAAATGTCACCATACGGGCGTACGCACGGCTTACCGTCTCCACTTCGCGGTGTAACTGTTATTCAACACATTATTATTTGGATGGGTATAATAATGATATGTAATTGATATAAATATTAAATAATACATGATAATGATTCTGTATATATGATATAAAATCCAATTATATATTATTTTAATAACAAAATAATGATATTGTCGCTCGTGCATACGTACGGACTACCGTCTCCATGAACGCGATGAGATTCATCCGCCATCGTATCCATTCAATACTAATTTTTATAAGTTGATTAAAAATAATTTTTAAATACTTAATATCATTCTGAATATGAATAAGATACATCCTATCCATAAAAAACTTTACTTACGTAACAAAGCATATAATGGAAAATAAATCACTTACCACCCGAAATGTCAATAATACTAAGATATTATTAAAAAAGAAATATTAAAATATCATATATGATATCATATTAATGTATATGATTCTTGTATAATTTAATAACAATTATTTCACCGTTATACAGGAGGTTAACCTACCCTTGACCAAGGAAAAGTATAGGGTAAGGGTTAATTATACAATCTATTTATTATTCATGGTTGTGTTTACGTAAGTATCTACTGGATTTTATTCGTAAGTACTTTATGACCTTTTCGAAAAAAATTAAGATAAGAATGGTTTTTTAACTTATACGGAGGGTGGAGCTATTTTTTGCCGTTATAACATCGTTTAATCTTCCATTATAAACTTATAAGAATATTTTAAAAATTAATTCTATCTTTATAATTATGTGACTCTTAAATGATTTTAAAATAGAAAGAGATATTTCTTAAAAAAAATTATTTCATCTACGACAACATCCTTTTGTGGATTTTAAGTTTATTTGAAGTTGATTTATAATGATACATAACTTCCATATTTTATTGATGGTTTTGTGATAAGATTGACTGTGGATGTTTTATTTTTATACCATTCATGGTTTATGGTTAAATTATTGACATTTCGTATGCTTGTTTTATTATGAATGTTTATGTTATATTTCCAAATTTTCATATGAGGAATGTATTGGAGTTTGTAAGTGATGGGTGGAGCTCACTATAGCTCCTTGATGCATCTGTAGGTCTCAAGAGTCAACTAGACTGTCACGACCCGACCTCGGGGCCCGTGCCGTGACTACCCCAAGCCCGCCTTCCATAGGCCAGGGGCTGGCGACTAGCACCAAATGTAAAATCCCGGTAAACAGGGAAGGCATTGCCTTTATAAGTAACAACCACCACAGAGTCAGCAAGCGGAAAGTAACTACCAAGTGCAGAAAAGTAAAGGGGGCCGGAATACAAGCCCAACTGAAAGTACAACTGTAAAGGGTAAAGAACAGCAACTGAAGAAAAGACGGCGGCCTCGTGTCGTCCACTGGCAATCCCACCTGAAGGGTGGGTACAGATAGCCTCCAGGCTCCTCGGGTCCCACGTCCGCTCCGAGCACGTCCCGCCCAGTGGTCCACCTCCAGGTACCGTCCTGCTCCACGCCCCAACCGTGATCAGCGCTGTCCGTCGTCTGCATCCAACACAACAAGGTGCGGGCATAGCCCGTGCAGGGGTGAGTATAAGCTACTCAGTAAGGACCCCGAGACCCCCGAAGGTCTCCCGAAATCCACAAAGGATATAGCACAAAAGGAAGGTGCAATCACGAAGTAACATCTGACTCGACTTAGGTATATGCCCATACATATACCTAAGTCCCCAATTCTAGCTCTGCTCACGAGCTCAAGAACAACTCAATCCACACAGGAAAGAAAGACTCAAATCCACAAAGGAGAGTAAACAGTAAATCCACATAGGATAGTTCAACACATTCCACAAAGGAGAGTAACATAAGATTCAGCTCAACCAGGTATACTTTTTCAGATGACGTCAAAGATGATCACTGATCCATCTAAGTCGTCGGACCCACGAAGGATCGATAGGTACTAACCCCCGCAAAAGACCCACACAGGATCGGGCTCACACAGAACCTGTAGGCAGTGGCTCACACAGAACCGGTAGTAAGGACCCACACAGGATCGGGCCCACACAGGACCTGTAGCACTGATCCACGTAGGATCGCTGAGTGCAGTAGTCGGCGCAGTCCACTGAGGATCTCTGCACAGTCGTCGCCGCAGTCCACGAAGGATCTCTGCTCTGTCGTCGTCGCAGTCCACGGAGGATCTCTGCTCTGTCATCGAAGTCACAGCCAGCACTAGGGTTCTCGCACACAGCGAGCTCGTTTAGGAGGGTCCGCTCCACGAGCCGAGAGGCTGATACATCAACTGACACATAGTCCGAAGATGATGTATCCAAAAGTTCCGTATTGACAACAGGATCTCAACGCAACAGACGGCGCGTCAATCGGACGCCCGGTCTGAGAGTTATTGGCATTTTCGTCCCAGGGGCCCGGTTGGTTTTTAGGGCAAAACCAACCCGACCGTACTCCGCCTGTGTCCGATCCTCGGGCGGAGTATGCCAAAAGTTCCATCTCACTTAGAGGAAACTACCACAGCTGACGGTACGTCGATCGGATGTCCGTAGCTCAAGTTATGAGCGTTTCCGCTCCGAGGGCCCGGTTGGTTTCGTGTACGAACCAACCCGGACGAACCCAAAGTCTTCCGAAACCTTGATTGTAATATACTAAAATGACCGTATCGATCCAAGGATCGCGTAGCCGCTGACGGTTCGTCAATCGGAGGTCCTAGGCCCAAGATATGGGCAAAAGACCGAAGAGGGCCCGAAAATGGGGGTTCTGGGCCCGGGGCGACCCGGCACGAACCCCCCCTGGGGGTCGGCCGAACCGGGTCGACCCGACCCAGCCCGGCCCGGTTGGGGCGGGTCCGGTCCGGCCTGGGCGCGGCCCGGCCGACCGGACCGGCCGGCTCGACCTCGGCCGAGCGGCCAAGGGGCGCCGCGGGTTTGACCCGCGGCTTAGGTGGAACGCGGCCCGCGCGGGCCGCGTGTTGGGTGGCCGGACCGCGGACGCGGTCCGGCGGTTCGCCGCCGCCGCGCCGGCAGCCCGCGCCGCCGCCGCCTTCCGCGGGCCGCTGGAGTTGCTCCGGTGGCCCGATTCCTCTTCCGTCTGCGCCGTTGCTCCATCCGGGGGCCGATCTTCACTGCGGGATCAACGAATCGCCCTTGCCGCACGGTTCATCGTCGCTTGCCAAGACCGCACACGAAAAGGATCGGCGGAGGGTTGTCGGGTCTTGTTCGTTAGACCCGCACCCTCCGCGTTAGTCATAAACAACGGGAGAAAGGGGCTACAAAAATTTTTAATCAAGATAAAAATTGTTCACTTCTTTTTATTTTAAACGGCAATTCAATTTTAATTAATTGAAAAAAAATATTCATGCCGGTTCTTTATTCAAAAAGAAATAAAAACACGGTAATGAATCATCAAGAATTAAATCCCTACCTTGTCGTCGTTGTCGGACGAGAGGTCGTCGCGGATTTGGTGATCGTCGCGGAAGAGACGCTCGTCGCACCGCGGGAAGGAGTCGCGCCGACGATCTCCGGATCAAGATCAAACGGATTTAATTAATTCAAATCCGTTGATATCGAATTATAAAAAGAAAGAATTTAGAAGATTCGATTCTCACCTTTAACCGTCGATCGTAGGTTCGCCGCGGAAGAAGAAGCGCCGAAGAAGAAGAAGAAGGTCGCGGAAAAAGTTTGTCGACGTCGCGGATCACGGTGTGCGTCGTCAAATTTTGGTTCCGGCGTTCTTCGCGTTCTTCGCGTTCTTCGCGTTCTTCGCGTTCTTCGCGTTCTTCGCGGGGAGGGTGGAGGCCCAGAGAAGAAAGAGTAATCCTCCAAAATAGACACGTTGGTCTATTTTATTATTTTTCCAACAAACGCAAATGCGTAAGTAACGACCCATCAGTTCGTTGAATTAATTCAACGAACGAAACAGCCCATTTAATTCACGAAATAAACCGCTCAATTAAATGGTCTGTTAAGAATTTAAGAAAACACGTCGGTTGACTTTTCAGTTACTTTGACGGGTTTTCGCGGGTGCGTTACTTAGCGGAAGAAACGGCGGGGCTCGTGCGGGCCCCACCGCACAAATATCCTACCAAGAGGGTAGGATATTTCCGGATAGCACCCTATCCGCTTTAACTCAGCTCAAGTGGCTTTCAAGTGACTTCCAAGCGGCTTAAGTGAAATAAAATAAAGTTGTCGCACAACCTTTATTTTATTTCCGACTTAAAGCCCAAAATTTTAAAAACCACGGTTGAGCAAACGCAACTCCGGAAGAGGCGTTTCTAAGCAAATACCGGCGCTGCGATTTCATCGGTGCCCTCAGAATTCGATTACGGGCACCGGTTCAAAAGATAGAAAAACTCGATCGTCCGTTCACTGAATGTACCCGAGCCAAACTTCGGAAATTGATTCCGGGCACACCGGGCCTCGGAATCAGGTGCCGTCTGAAGCTGCGCTCTTGTAAAATTCCAAAGAAAATTTAAAAAAAAATTCCTTGAAATTTGCGGGTATTTACATTACTCCCACCTCAGGGCTTTACGTCCCCGTAAAGATACATCAAAAACTAGGGGAACAAATGGGGGTACTGAGCACGCATCTGAGCCTCCCACTCCCAAGTGCTCTCCTGGAGGTTCCCGTGCTGCCATCTGACGCGCACAAGAGGAATCGACCGCCCACGTAGGACCCGCTCCTGTCGATCCTCGACCTCCACTGGGACCTCCGCAAAAGTCGCCCCATCGTCCACGTCCAGCTCCCCAAAGTCGATGATGTGCGTCGGGTCGTGCACGTATCTCCTCAGCTGAGACACGTGGAAGACGTCGTGCACCCGGTGCAACTGAGGTGGTAGAGCCAGGCGATAAGCCACCTCTCCTATCCTGCTGAGGACCTGGAAAGGCCCGATGAAGCGTGGAGACAACTTGCCGCCTCGGCCAAATCTCCGTAAACCACGTCGAGGTGAGACACGCAAAAAGACGTGGTCTCCATCCTCGAACTCTAGTGGCCTCCGCCTCCTGTCAGCATATGACTTCTGCCGGCTCTGAGCTGTCCTCATCCTCTCCTGGATGATCTGGACCTTCTCTGTTGTGGCTCGGACCATCTCTGGTCCCACGAGTGCTGACTCCCCAGGGTCTGTCCAGCACAACGGTGATCTGCAGGGTCTGCCGTACAACGCCTCGTTTGGTGCCATCCCGATAGTGGAGTGGTATCTGTTGTTGTACGCGAACTCCACCAAGGGTAGGTGGTCCTCCCAGCTGCGACCAAAGTCGAGAACACATGCACGGAGCATGTCCTCTAGTGTCTGTATGGTCCTCTCAGTCTGACCATCCGTCTGAGGGTGGAAGGCTGTGCTCAGATGGAGCCGCGTCCCGAACGCCTCCTGCAACCCCTTCCAAAGTCGGGAAGTGAAACGAGTATCTCGATCGGAGACGATAGACGATGGCACACCGTGAAGCCGTACGATCTCCTGGACGTAAAGACGTCCCAAGCTCTCCACTGAGCCCTGCTCTCTGATGGGTAAGAAGTGTGCCGACTTGGTGAGTCGGTCGACAATCACCCAAATAGAGTCGTGACCTCTGGAAGTGCGTGGAAGTCCAGTCACGAAGTCCATAGATATCCCGTCCCACATCCACTCCGGGACCTCCAAGGGCTGTACCAAGCCTGCTGGTACCTGATGCTCTGCCTTCACCTGCTGGCAGGTGAGGCATCGTGAAACGAACTCTGCCACAGCTTTCTTCATGCCCGGCCACCAGTGCTGTCGTCTGAGATCCTGGTACATCTTCGCCACTCCGGGATGCACCGCCAAGGGAGAAGTGTGAAACTCTCTCAGCACCTCCTCTCGTAAAGCGACTGGTATGAAGGTACGTCCTCTGAAAAGGATGTCGTGCTCTGCTCCAAGGGATAAGCCATCAGGCGCCTGACCTGAGGATATCAGTGCACGCCGGGTCTCACAGTCAGCGTCCCCATGCTGAGCCTCTCTGACCCGCTGTAGAAGTGTAGGAGAGACTGTGAGAGACTGAAGAAAGGCTGCTCCGTCTCTATCCACGAAGGATATCTGTAAGGAGGCTAGCTGCTCTGTCGCCTCCTCAAGTAGCTGAATGCACGTCCTCCTGCTGAGGGCATCGGCTACCACGTTCCCCTTCCCAGGAGTATAGATTATCTCAAAGTCATAGTCCTGGAGGAACTCAAGCCATCTCCGCTGTCTCAGGTTCAGGTCCTTCTGAGAGAAGATATACCTGAGACTCTGGTGGTCAGAAAAGACTGTGAAGCGCTCGCCCATCAGATAGTGCCGCCAAGTCTTCAGAGCGAAGACCACTGCTGCTAACTCCAAGTCATGAGTGGCGTAGTTCTGCTCATGCGGCCTCAACTGACGTGATCCGTAGGCGATCACGGCCCGCTTCTGCATCAGGACGCACCCGAGTCCAGTCCCTGATGCGTCGCAGTAAACTACGTATCCAACTCCCTCCTCAGGCAACCTCAAGATAGGTGCGCTGGTCAATCTCTGTCTCAGCTCCTGGAAGCTCTGCTGAAATCTGTCTGACCACACAAAGGGTTTCCCCTTCTTTGTCAAGGCTGAGAGTGGTGCCGCAACTCTGGAGAAGTCTGGCACAAATCTCCGATAGTATCCGGCTAGGCCCAAGAAGCTCCGCACCTCTGTCACGCTCCTGGGTGGCTCCCAAGCTAGTACTGCCTCGATCTTCGCGGGATCCACTGAAAATCCCGCCTCAGAGATGACGTGCCCCAAGAAGTGGACCTCACGTAACCAGAACTGGAACTTTGAGAGCTTGCCATAAAGCTGGTGCTCTCGGAGTGTGTCTAGCACAACTCGCAGGTGGTAGGCATGCTCCTCCTCAGTCGTCGAGTATACCAAAATGTCGTCAATGAAGACCACGACAAATCGGTCGAGGTATGGCTGGAAGATCCTGTTCATGAGGCTCATGAACACTGCTGGAGCATTGGTTACGCCGAACAGCATAACCAAGAACCCATAATGGCCATACTGACACCTGAAGGCTGTCTTCTACACGTCCTCGTCTCGAACTCTGAGCTGATGATAGCCTGACCGGAGGTCTATCTTCGAGAACCACTGCGCTCCCTTGAGCTGATCAAAGAGGTCATCAATCCGTGGCAGCGGATACTTGTTCCTCACTGTCACCTGGTTCAGGCGACGATAGTCGACACACAGTCGCAAGCTCCCGTCCGCCTTCTTGGCGAACAAAATCGGGGAAGCCCAGGGTGAAACACTGGGTCGGATAAACCCCTTGCTCTGCAAGTCCTCCAACTGTACCCGCAGCTCTCGAAGCTCGGCGGGGGCCATCCGATATGCTGGAGTAGATATCGGGGCTGTCCCGGGGTACAAGTCGATGTAAAAGTCTACCTCTCTACGAGGAGGTAGCCCTGGAACGTCGTCGGGAAAGACGTCCACGTACTGGTCCAGCACTGCAGGAAAAACTGGACTCCGCACGTCCACTGCTCCTAGGATGAGGCTAGCCAACTGATGAGATATGGGCTGCACTCTCCTCCGCGGAAGTCCATCCTGTGCTGCAAAGGTTCCCTTCTCGCCGGTGAAGGTAAACCTGCTCCCGTCGGTGCGAACACATCGCACCTTGCGCCTAAAACAGTCGATCTGGGCATGAACTGTGGATAGCCAATCCATGCCCAAGATGACGTCGTAAGGCCTCGACGCCGCTACAAGGAGATCCCAGCCGAAGCTCTCGCCTCCTAGAGTAAGCTCACACTGCCGGCACCAGTGCGTAATCGTCGAGTCTGCTCCCGTAGGAGTCTCTAGCCGTAAGGATCGAGCCAACGGCTCAGTCAGAATCTCCGAGCTCCGAACAAGGGCAGAGGCTATGAAAGAGTGACTCACTCCTGTGTCTATAAGTACTGCAGCAAGGGTGGAATAGATACTGATCGTACCTCGAATCATCTCTGGCATGTCGGGGTCGTAGGCCTCCACTGCCTGGAGCTGGGCCTGTCCCTGCCCACCAGCTCCCTGTGGTCGAGGTGGCCCTCCTGGTGGTGGTGGGGGTAGAGCCTGGAAGCGTCTCCCACCACCCGCTGCTCGGCCAGCTCCTCTGCCTCGTCCGCCTCCTCCCTGCGGACCGCCACGGTCGACCCTCTACCTCTGCCTGGGTGGCCCCTCCACCGTCTACTGCTCCTCTGATCGGCGAGTCGGGCAGTCACGAGCCATGTGACCCTGCCCGCCGCAGGAGTAGCACTGCCTGCCTCTCGGAAGGGTGGCACTCCGCTGTGTGCCCCGCACTGCTGAGCCGGTGTCCTGAGGCCGTCTGCATGGGGGTCTGGTCTGCCTGGACCCGAGAGTCATCTGTCGGCTACCTGCTGCCGAAGACTCAGCTACCTACCACCCTGCGCTAGGTCTCGCCGCTGAAGAAGGCTCTTCCAGGAAGCTCTCGATCAAGAGGGCTCGCTCCAGCACTCCCGCCTGGGTCGGAATGCTGAGGGAGATCAGCGACGCCCGAATCTCCTGCCGCAAGCCCTGCTCGAAGGTCCGGGCCCGGAAGAAGGGGTCTCGTACCATGTCGGTCGAGTAGCGAGATAGGTCAGTGAACCTCGCCACATACTGAGCGACCGTCATGCTGCCCTGGCGCAGCTGGAGAAGCTCCTGGATGCGCACCGCTCGGAGGGTGGTCGGGACGAACTCAGAGCGGAAGAGGCTCTCGAAGTCCGTCCAGAGCAAGGATGCCTCATCGTGAACCTGGAGCATCAAGCTCCACCATCGTCCTGCCGCCGCCTGCAGGAGGCTCGCCGCGAGAATCACCATGAGATCCGCTGGTGTCCTCACTAGCCTAAAGATCTGTACCACCGCCTCTGGCCAGTCCTCGGCGGCCTGGGGGTCCGCCTCACTGCGAAACCTGGGCGGTCGCTGGCTCTGAAACTCATGGAGTTCCCTGAGGCGACGTGCATCGCCAGCGTCTGGTACTGGTAGCATCGGTGGCTCGGCGGGTAAAGCTACCGCCGGTGCCACTGCTGGCAAAGGGCCCTGCACCGAGGCCTCGTCGCTCGGTGTGCTTCCGTCGCGCCCTACACTCGGAATCCTAGCTGGCTGTCGTCGCGGGGCCATCCTGAAAAGGAGAACAAGAGCACCACAGTCAGAACAGTATACCTGGTGAGCTGGCATAAGTAATCACAAGGAAAACTTGAGACTTTCATGAAGCAGATCAGTATACCCGGTGAGCTGACACAAGTAATCACAAAGAAAACTTGGAACACACACGCAATCAATGTTTTCATGCATTAAGTCAGAAATCAGGAGTCAGGGTCCTGGTGTACGGATACGTCGGCCGCCGCACCAACACTGGGCTCCCTGAACTGATAACCACACTCAATACACTAAACACTATTGCTTCATATAGAAAGAAAAGACGATCAGAGTCTGCGGTAGAACCGACCACCTTTGATACCAATTTGTCACGACCCGACCTCGGGGCCCGTGCCGTGACTACCCCAAGCCCGCCTTCCATAGGCCAGGGGCTGGCGACTAGCACCAAGGCGTAAAATCACGGTAAACAGGGAAGGCATTGCCTTTATAAGTAACAACCACCACAGAGTCAGCAAGCGGAAAGTAACTACCAAGTGCAGAAAAGTAAAGGGGGCCGGAATACAAGCCCAACTGAAAGTACAACTAAAAAGGGTAAAGAACAGCAACTGAAGAAAAGACGGCGGCCTCGTGTCGTCCACTGGCAATCCCACCTGAAGGGTGGGTACAGATAGCCTCCAGGCTCCTCGGGTCCCACGTCCGCTCCGAGCACGTCCCGCCCAGTGGTCCACCTCCAGGTACCGTCCTGCTCCACGCCCCAACCGTGATCAGCACTGTCCGTCGTCTGCATCCAACACAACAAGGTGCGGGCATAGCCCGTGCAGGGGTGAGTATAAGCTACTCAGTAAGGACCCCGAGACCCCCGAAGGTCTCCCGAAATCCACAAAGGATATAGCACAAAAGGAAGGTGCAATCACGAAGTAACATCTGACTCGACTTAGGTATATGCCCATACATATACCTAAGTCCCCAATTCTAGCTCTGCTCACGAGCTCAAGAACAACTCAATCCACACAGGAAAGCAAGACTCAAATCCACAAAGGAGAGTAAACAGTAAATCCACATAGGATAGTTCAACACATTCCACAATGGAGAGTAACATAAGATTCAGCTCAACCAGGTATACTTTTTCAGATGACGTCAAAGATGATCACTGATCCATCTAAGTCGTCGGACCCACGAAGGATCGATAGGTACTAACCCCCGCAAAAGACCCACATAGGATCGGGCTCACACAGAACCTGTAGGCAGTGGCTCACACAGAACCGGTAGTAAGGACCCACACAGGATCGGGCCCACACAGGACCTGTAGCACTGATCCACATAGGATCGCTGAGTGCAGTAGTCGACGCAGTCCACTGAGGATCTCCGCACAGTCGTCGCCGCAGTCCACGAAGGATCTCTGCTCTGTCGTCGTCGCAGTCCACAGAGGATCTCTGCTCTATCGTCGAAGTCACAGCCAGCACTAGGGTTCCCGCACACAGCGAGCTCGTTTAGGAGGGTCCGCTCCACGAGCCGAGAGGCTGATACATCAACTGACACGTATTCCGAAGTTGATGTATCTAAAAGTTCCGTATCGACAACAGGATCTCAACGCAACAGACGGCGCGTCAATCGGACGCCCGGTCTGAGAGTTATTGGCATTTTCGTCCCAGGGGCCCGGTTGGTTTTTAGGGCAAAACCAACCCGACCGTACTCCGCCTGTGTCCGATCCTCGGGCGGAGTATGCCAAAAGTTCCGTCTCACTTAGAGGAAACTACCACAGCTGACGGTACATCGATCGGACGTCCGTAGCTCAAGTTATGAGCGTTTCCGCTCCGAGGGCCCGGTTGGTTTCGTGTACGAACCAACCCGGCCGAACCCAAAGTCTTCCGAAACCTTGAGTGTAATATACCGAAACGACCGTATCGATCCAAGGATCGCGTATCCGCTGACGGTTCTTCAATCGGAGGTCCTAGGCCCAAGATATGGGCAAAAGACCGAAGAGGGCCCGAAAACGGGGGTTCTGGGCCCGGGGCGACCTGGCCCGGCCCGGTTGGGCCGGGTCCGGTCTGGCCTGGGCGCGGCCCGGCCGACCGGACCGGCCGGCTCGACCTCGGCCGAGCGGCCAAGGGGCGCCGCGGGTTTGACCCACGGCTTAGGTGGAACGCGGCCCGCGCGGGCCGCGTGTTGGGTGGCCGGACCGCAAACGCGGTCCCGCGGTTCGCCGCCGCCGCGGCCGAGCCGCGGCGGATCCTCCGGCGGCGCGCCGGGCGCCGCCGCCGCCTTCCGCGGGCCTCCGGAGTTGCTCCGGTGGCCCGATTCCTCTCCCGTCTGCGCCGTTGCTCCACCCGGGGGCCGATCTTCACTGCGGGATCAACGGATCGCCCTTGCCACATGGTTCGTCGTCGCTTGCCAAGACCGCACACGAAAAGGATCGGCGGAGGGTTGTCGGGTCTTGTTTGTTAGACCCGCACCCTCCGCGTTAGTCATAAACAACGGGAGAAAGGGGCTACAACAATTTTTAATCAAGATAAAAATTGTTCACTTCTTTTTCTTTTAAACGGCAATTCAATTTTAATTAATTGAAAAAAATATTCATGCCGGTTCTTTATTCAAAAAGAAATAAAAACACGGGAATGAATCATCAAGAATTAAATCCCTACCTTGTCGTCGTCGTCGGACGAGAGGTCGTCACGGATTTGGTTATCGTCACGGAAGAGACGCTCGTCGCACCGCGGGAAGGAGTCGCGCCGACGATCTCCGGATCAAGATCAAACGGATTTAATTAATTTAAATCCGTTGATATCGAATTATAAAAAGGGAGAATTTAGAAGATTCGATTCTCACCTTTAACCGCCGATCGTAGGTTCGCCGCGGAAGAAGAAGCGCGGAAGAAGAAGAAGAAGGTCGCGGAAAAAGTTTGTCGACGTCGCGGATCACGGTGTGCGTCGTCGAATTTTGGTTCCGGCGTTCTTCGCGTTCTTCGCGTTCTTCGCGTTCTTCGCGTTCTTCGCGGGGAGGGTGGAGGCCCAAAGAAGAAAGAGTAATCCTCCAAAATAGACACGTTGGTCTATTTTATTATTTTGCCAACAAACGCAAATGCGTAAGTAACGACCCATCAGTTCGTTAAATTAATTCAACGAACGAAACAGCCCATTTAATTCACGAAATAAACCGCTCAATTAAATGGTCTGTTAAGAATTTAAGAAAACGTGTCGGTTGACTTTTCAGTTACTTTGACGGGTTTTCGCGGGTGCGTTACTTAGCGGAAGAAACGGCGGGGATCGTGCGGGCCCCACCGCACAAATATCCTACCAAGAGGGTAGGATATTTCCGGATAGCACCCTATCCGCTTTAACTCAGCTCAAGTGGCTTTCAAGTGACTTCCAAGCGGCTTAAGTGAAATAAAATAAAGTTGTCGCACAACCTTTATTTTATTTCCGACTTAAAGCCCAAAATTTTAAAAACCACGGTTGAGCAAACGCAACTCCAGAAGAGGCGTTTCTAAGCAAATACCGGCGCTGCGATTTCATCGGTGCCCTCAGAATTCGATTCCGGGCACCGGTTCAAAAGATAGAAAAACCCGCTCGTCCGTTCACTGAACGTACCCGAGCCAAACTTCGGAAATTGATTCCGGGCACACCGGGCCTCGGAATCAGGTGCCGTCTGAAGATGCGCTCTTGTAAAATTCCAAAGAAAATTAAAAAAAAAATCCTTGAAATTTGCAGGTCTTTACATAGACATGGAATTGGCCGAGGCCTTTACCAATTTTATATATGTGTTGGCCGAGGCCTTAATCATTTTTAGAATTCTTGGACGTGGCCTGGATAAAATGTTTTAGATTGTCTGACATTATAAATTACCTCATTATGAAAATAATAATTATGGTTTATGTTGTCATTCGGCTAGTAGAATACCAATGATTATGTTTTATGGTGGCATTATTGACTCAACTCGTATTCTGCTTAAAAGTATTCATGTTTATTATTGGTAAACGCATGTGGTTTAAATTCTTCACCATGCTTAATATTTATGTTATCTTTCATTTTATTTCTTACCCTTACTGAGCATTTGAACTCAATCCTTTCATATATTTCATTTTCCCAGAATATGAAGATGTTAGTTGTGAGTGACTTGCAGGCATAATCTAGGAGTCTCGGATCTTTCTAATAGAAAAAATTTGTGTTATTTTTCTTTTCAATTTTTGAAGTTGAACATCTATATGAATATTGTTTCCAATAATACTAAACTGATCGGTCATTTGAGACATTATTTCCGTGTGTTCATGAAAATTTTTTATAATAATGCACAGACTCTGTGTAACTGGGGTCAGGGCATTTTATTTTGTATCAGAGGAAGATTAGTACAAACATTGGAAACTAGATTTTGATAAACTCTAATTTGAGCACATTTCCCTAAGATAGACATTGAGGATTAGTATAGAATAAATTCATAGAATTTTGGTATTATAGAGATTTTGGGAGTTTTCCAATAAATTAATCTATGTATGGATACGAGCAGATAGAGGCGGCTCTGGAAGAGATGTACCTAGAGGTAAAACCCAAGAATGCCTCTTTGATCTAGACTCAAACGGGAATTGGTGCACAATAACGGGCCTTGCTGCACTCTAGGTTATGACTCTCCCAGGGGATATGCATAGGATAATTCTCATTTTCTTTACAAACCATTATGAAGGGATTATAAGTATATACTTCATCAATGAAAACATATTTATGATTGTGGATTATATCCATAAACTGTTCAATTTATGTTAAGTAGTTTACAAGTTTGGATTTATGTATTGTAATTCATAAAATAATATAGTTTATGCCATTGTTTAGAAATTGCGCATAATGGAAGGAATGGAAAACATATCAATTCATGCACTACATGTAGGTATTTCTCTCCTGGTCATGATAATTATAGTAGAGCTGGTGATACAACTGGTGTTGATCAGCTTATCACTATACTGGGAAAACTCACACAGATTATGTATAATAACCATACCCATATGGAGCACCCAGATCCACAACACAGAGGATCAATGTTAGGCCGCTTCATGAACTAACAAGCACCAACATTCAATGGGGGTACAAATCCATTAGTAGCTGAGGAATGGATAAATTCCTTAGAGAAAATATTTCATTCCTTGGGTAGTATCAAAAGGGAATAAGTTTTCATGGTAGTTTACCACCTTACTGGAGATGATGATCAATTGTAGTCATTGATTCAAAACAAAAAGGAAGATGATGAAGTATAAAATATGGAATGGGGGAGTTTAAATAAATATTATTAGAAAAATACTTTCCTCATGAAAATCGAGCTGATATGGAAAGACAATTTTTGAGTCTGAGACAATTACAGTATGAGAATGTCAAAAATTATGAAGATAACATTAAAAGGATAGAGAGGCATGCTAAAGAATATATTCGTAACCCAATAAGTAAGATTAAACGTTTATTTTATGGGTTAAATCCATTTCTGTGTCGAGCATTATTATCACAATCCTTCTCATCATATGGATATATTGTCTCGTGTGCTATCAAAAAAAGAAAAGTAATTCTCTATGTATTATAACTTTACTAAAAATCATGAGAAAAAGAGATCTTTTCAACACTCTGGGAAAGGAAATATGAAAATAGGGAAGAAGGGAAGAATTGAATTTCCACCCGGTGATAATTGTGGAATGAAACACCCCGGTGCCTGTCTAAAAGGAAAAGGAGTATGCTACAAATGAGGATAGAAAGACCATCTTTCTAGTGATTGTATGGGAATTGATTACTCTACCAATGTTCAATGCTACAATTTCAGGGAGATGGGAAATTATACAAATGAATGTCCTATGCGTCAGGGAAACATACCTCAGAAAAGTCCATGGGATCAAGGCCAAGCTTATGTGATCACTACTACTGAGGTTGAAGCCCCAAAAGATGTGGTGGTAGGTAATTTAATGGTTTCCTCATGTTTATCCAGTGATAAATTGATTCTTGATCATCGAATTGTTTCATATCTTCCCAGTTTTCAAAGAAAATTAGATATTTCCAATTTGATTTAACAAGGTAGTTTTTAGTCAAAACTCTTAAGGGAAGTATTGTTGCTAAAAAAAATTTGAATCAATTCCAATTAGGGAATATAAATGTTCTTTATCTTCTGATCTCATCATCATACCAATGATTGAATTTGATATTATCCTCGGTATGGATTGGACTTCGGTCCATGATGCAAAAAAATTATTGTAAGAAGGAGGAGGTTACTATTTTTGATGACGATGATAAATTACTCCATTTTATTTAGAGCAGAATCATCACCACCTAATTCTTATCTAGATCCACAAACAGTATCCCAACTCAATTAAATTATTCAGGAGGAAGTGAATAAACAAACTATGTATGAGAAAAATAATGTTGAAATAGAGGATGCGCCTATTTTTCAAGAGTATGTTGATGTATATCCATTGGATTTACATGGACATCCTCCAGAATGGGATATTGAGTTTTACATTGATTTAAGTCATGGTTCAAGGCCCATACCGAAGACCCCTTATAGAATGTCCACTATGGAATTAGTAGAACTAATGAAACAACTAGAGGAATTGATTACTAAGGGATTTATTCACCCTAGTGTTTTCAATGGGGAGACCTTGTCCTTTTTCTTAAGAAGAAATATGGATCTATGAGGTTGTGCATTGAATATAGGAAGATCAATGCTATAAAAATAAAGAACAAGTATCCCCTACCTCAAATTGATGATTTATTCGACCAAATTCATCGAGCTTAATACTTTTCAAAAATTGAACTTCGATCTGGATATCATCAGTTATGTGTGAATAAGGTAGACATTCCAAAAATAGCATTCTAGAACTAGGTATGGGCATTATGAGTTTACAGTAATGCCTTTTGGATTGACTAATGCACTCTATGTCTTCATGTATCTAATGAATATAGTTTTCATGGAATATCTTGATGACATTGTAGTGGTATTTATTGATTATATCTTGGTATACTCCCAAAGCTATGAAGATCATGAAAATCACTTGCTCATTATCCTAAAGACTTTGAGAAAAAATTAATTGTAAGGGAAGTTGAGAAAGTGTGAATTCTAGCTTCAGGATATTTCATTTCATTGCCATTTTATCTCTAAGGATGGAATCTCTATTGATCCTTATAAGACCAAGGCAATCCAGAAATGGCCAGCACCGACGATTATAACTGAGGTATGATGTTTTATTGGTTTAGCAGGTTATTATCGATGTTTCGCCAAGAATTTTTCCCGGTTGGCTAACCCAGTTACAATGATCATATGAAAATGGGTTTAATTTGTTTGGAAAAAACAGTGTGAATAATGTTTTGAAGAATTGAAGAAAAGATTAGTCAATTTTCTTATATTGACTCACCATCGGGGAATGATGGGTTTGTTAGTTATAGTGATGAATCAAAAAAAGGACTTGGTTGTGTCCTTATACATATTGATAGATTTATTTCCTATGCATGATGAAATCTGAAAATTCATGAGAAAAACTATCATACTCATGATATTGAGTTAGCAGCTGTAATCTTTTCCTTGAAGATTTGGAGACACTATCTCTATGGTAAAAAATGTGAGATTTATACTGATCACAAGAGTTTGAAGTATAAATTTTCACATAGAAATAATTCAACACGAGGAAAAAGAGATGGCTTGAATTACTCAAGGATTATGATTTCATGATACACTACCACTTGGGGAAGGAGAATAAGGTGGAAGATTCTTTGGGCAGAAGGATCATGGAGTTTTGAACAAGATGAGAGTTGAAAAGGATCCTATATACATGGATCTAGAAATGATGGATATGGGAATCACCATGGAAGGTGAAACATCAATACTTTTTCAAATGGTTTCTAAACCATATTTAATAGAAAGGATAATGAGTTCTTAGACCAATGATGAAGAGTTTCCAAAGAAGATTAATGTTGTGAATGATGGATGATTGATTGACTTTGTTTATGAAGATGGAATTTGGAAATTTGGGAATAGACGTTGTGTTCCTGATATACCTGATCAAAAAATAGAATTATTGAAAGATTATCATAGCTCCAATTTCACTATACACCCTAGGATCACCAAAATGTATATATATTTGAAGGTCATTTTTTGATTTTGTGTCAAGATTTATTGTTTGTCCACAAGTGAAAGTAGGAAGGAAACAACCTGGAGGAGTCATGAAACCTCTTCCCATACCTGAGTGGAAATGAGATAACATTACGATGGACTTTTTCCTCAGACTACCAAAGACTCCTAGAAGTAACAATGAAATATGGGTCAGTGTTGATCATCTTACCAAGTCATCAATTTTTTATACTATAAGAGAAGATTTACAACTTGAACGGTAAGAAAGAATATATAATAAGGAAGTTTTAAGACTTAATGGGGTACCACTATCGATTGTTTCGGATCGTGATCCCCGTTTTACATCAGGATTCTAAAAAAGTCTTCAAAAATCCCTAGATACTAAAATTATTTTGAGCATTTCCTACCACCCCCAAACTGATGGGAAATCAGAACGGACTATTCAAAACCTAGAAGACATGTTGAGATCATGCTCACGTGACTTTGAAGGTATGTCGGATCAATATTTACCCCTCGTATAATTTTCCTATAACAATAGGTTCCATTCAAGTATTCAGATGGCACTATATGAATCGTTAAAGGGAAAGAGATGTCACACACTAACCTATTGGGATGATGTTGGTGAAAGAAAACTCATAGGCCCATAACATGTGGAGGAGATGATGTAAAAGGTCAAGGTAATCCAAACCCACATCATAGCAGCTCAATGTAGGAAAAAGATCTATGCCGATAACTGAAGGAAGCATTTGGAATTTTAGGTAGGAGACCATGTTTTCTTGAAGGTATCTCCAAGGAGGAGTGTTATACGTTTCAGTATAAATACTAAATTGAGTCCTAGTTACATTGGACCTTTTGAAATTCTAGAACGAATTGGGGCTATTGCTTACTGTTTTTCAATGCCTCCATGTCTCTCCAATGTTCCCGATGAGTTCCACGTACCACTGTTGAGAAAATACATGTCTGGCCTAATGCATGTACTCACCAATGAGAAATTAGATTTGGAACCCAATCTGTCATATTGTGAAGATTCTGTCAAGGTTCTTGATACAAGTGTACAATTGCTGAGAAACCGGACGACTCGTCTAGTAAAAGTTCAATGGAGAAACCATAAGATAGAAGAGAATACCTGGGAACCCGAGAAACATATTATGAAGAACCACCTGATTATTTTTACATAGTAATACTCTAAAATTTCAAGGACAAAATTACTTGAAATAGGAGAGAATGTAACACCCTCTGCTTCCATGGTACACTGCTCTTTGAATAATACAATAATGTGTGTCATACGCAACTTCGAGTTCTAACACACCCCAAACAATCAAACTAGCAATTATGAATAGTAATACCCACCTTTTGAAATTTTATACATTATATCATTCAAAATTAAGTTCAATTTTGGATTCGGAATATCGAAATTAGCTTAGGGTGAATTCTTGTTATTTTTCTGAAAACATTCGATTTTTGATGAGTAGTGAAAAACACTGAGTTATAGTTACAAAACGAATAGTTTTTTTAAATAATTACTTATTTTATTTAAATTTATTTTTGGTAAAAATAGATAAAAAATACCTATATATGTTCAATGTAATTCATTGAAGTGATTTTTTATTAATATTAGACATATAAAATTTTATTGAACTTATTACCGTCTTTCACCCACCTCCTGGGAGCATTTGAAAATTTACATAAAACATAATTTTTCTTCTTCTGTGAGTTGAATTTCAAAAATACGAGATACACGGTTGATATAAATATGTAAAATTTGGTTCATTAAGATGAAAATAATTTTTGGTGAATAATAACTTTTTACTTTTATTTACCACAGTTAAAAGTAAATAGGGAAATGAAGGGTGAAAATGATATTATTATTACCTTAAAACATGTCCTAATTTTACTGAATAAGTATTATTAGACCAAGAAAAACCTTAGGAATAAAATATGATCCTCTTTGGTCCACATGGATGAGATTAGGACATTTATTATAATTTTATATAATGAAGAGTTAAAAGAGTTAAAATCAACGTTTAATAACTAAGAAATTATTAATATAAGGATACACATAATATATATTTAGATATAAATATTAATTAGAAATATAAAAAGCTTTCTAATATAATGTTATTTTATTTATAACTTTTAGACATAAAATATTTAAATATATTTATGACAAAATGATGATGCAGTAAATACCTAATTAATGAAGTATTAAAATAATTGATAATATAAATATCCAAATAAATGTAATTTGAGACTTTTTTTGATATTCACTAATTTTATAGGTTAATATAATATGTTAGGGTTGGATAGATGAATTATGTTCAAAATAATAATGCTGTTATAAATTTAGAAATACCAAAATACCAAATAGTGTCAAAATTGACATAAAATAGTTTTTAAAACAAATATTATATTATTAGTTGAAATTAAATTCCTAAAAATGTATGGATCAGCCACAAAACATATATAATGATAGGCGTATTATTAATAAATCACTTGGGGTTTTATTAGAAGTATATTGTATGTTTATTAACCATATAATATAAAAATACAAAGAGACATCGTAAATGTCAAACTAATTAACTAAGAATTAAATCTAAAAGTTAAAGTTAATATAGTGATGCAAACCAATCTAAAACACATTGGTTGAGTGGATTTAGATCCATCCCCACCTTATCCATCAAATAATCCTTTTTTATCCATTATTAAACGAAAATGATTTTGTTATAAAATAATATTTCGGCTTTTCATATGGTGCCCCTCACCCCTCTTATAAATGGGAACTCCCCCTTATCTCTAATTCACACCTTAAAATCTATTTGGCACAGCCAAACCCTGCACAAATACACTTTAAAATTTCTTCCCTTCATCCTAGTGGACTTCCTTTATTTAGAAAGCGAACTTCTGGAGCTCTTTTGATCAAATGAAAAGGAAGAACCCAAAGAAGAGGTAAATATTTCATCACCTCGTTCAAGTTCTTTTCTTCTTCCACTTCCTCTTTCTTTTTTGTTTCCATTATAAAATAATAACTCCAGTATCATCTATGTATGGTGATGTTATTATAAATATGGTACAACTATATTCATTATTCTATTCGTCCTCTGAATGACATGTCACCATACGTGCGTGCGTACGACTTACCATCCCCATGTCATTGTGTAATTGTTATTCAATAAATTATTATTTAGATGAGTATAATAATGATGTGTAATTGATCTAAATAATAAATATAAAATTATAATTATTCTGTATATATGATATACCATCCAATTATATATTATTTTAATATCAAAACAATGACATTGTCGCTCGTGCGTATGTACGGATTACCGTCTCCACGAATGCGATGAGATTCGTTCCCAATTTTATCCATTCAAGACTAATATTAATAACAAGATTAAAAATAATGTCTAAATAATTAATATATATCTGAATATGAATATGATACATCCTATCCATAACAAACATTACTTATGTAACAAATCATATAAAGGAAAACGAATCAGTTAACTCCTGAAATGATTATAAAACTAATATATTATTAACAAAGAAAAATTAAAAGATCATATATGATATCATATTAATTCATATGATTCTTTTATAATTAAATAACAATTATTATACCAGTATACAGGAGTTTAACCTACCCTTGACTAAGAAAAAGTACAAGGTAATTCTTAATTCTACAATCTCTTTATTATCCGAAGTTGTTTTTACATAAGTATCTATTGAGAGCTCTTTATCATCCACATTCATGTTTCTTAAAAATTTATTTCAAAAATTTTTTTACTAGATTAAGGGTTAATGTAAATTATAACCTTAAATTCATTGAAAGGAATATTTCCGTCATTTTCTAAACAAGGTACTTTATGACATTTTCGACAAAATGATGATAATAATGTTTTTTTAACTTATATGTCAGGTGCGGATATTTTCCTCCATTAAAACATCATCGAAGAATCCCTTACAAGATTATAAGAATAATTTTAAAATTAAAGATTTCATTATAATTATGTGACTCTTAATTGATTTAAAAATTGAAAGAGATATTTCTCTAAAAAGGTTTTGATTTCATCTATGTCAACATCATTTGGTAGATTTTAAGTTTATTTAAAGCTGATTTATTATGATACAAAACATTCATATTGCATTGATGGTATTGTGATATGTTTTACTGTGGATGTTCTATTTTTATACCATTCATGGTCCATGGTTAACATATTTACATTTCGTATGCGAGTTTTAATATGAATGTTTATGTTATTCTTCAACCATTTCATATGAAGAATGTATTGGACTTAGTAAGTGATGGGTGGAGCCCATTATAGCTCCTCGATGCATCAGTAGGTCTCAGGAGACAACTAGACATGGAATTGGTCGAGGCCTCTCCCAATTTGATATATGGTTTTGGCCGAGGCCTTAATCATTTTTAGACACCTTTCTGAGGCCTTAACAAAATGTTTTAAAATGATCGGCATTATACATTCCCTCATTATAAAAATAATATTGATGGTTCATGTGGTAATTTGACTAGTAGAATACCCATGATTATGTTTTCTTAGTGAATTATTTACTTATCTCATATTCCTTCCATAAAAGTATTCATGTTTATTATTGGTAGAGGCATGTGGTTTCAACTATTCACCATGCTTAGTATTTATGTTATCTTCTGCTGTATTGCTTACCCTTAGTAAGCATTTGAGCTCACCCCTTTCTTATATTTCATCTTCCCAGGATATTAAGAACATAGTTATGAGTGACATGCAGGAATAATCTACGAGACTCGGATGTTTCTAATGGAATAAATCCGGGTTGTATTTGTTTTCATGTTGTAAATTTGTACTTATGTATGAATATTATTTCAAATAATTCTAAAATGGTCGGTCTTTCAAGAGATGATTTCCTTGTGATCATGGAGATGTTATTTAATAATGCACCGACTCTGAATAATTGTGGTCGGGGAATTACAACAGTGAGTTCAATGGAGTACTTATATTTTAATTCCGAGAACCAGTTCAAACGTTATAAAACAATGCTTGCGCATTTACTGAATGTACCAGAAAAAAAAGTTTGGAAAATTTTTAACAGTCACCCTCAACCCGTGTCGGACAAGGTTATGATCTACCCTAGTAAAACACACCACAACGAACCCAATGGTACTCTTCAATTTCTAATCCATGTTACCATTTTAATGTTACCAATTTTATAATAAAATAATTGTCACTTAATTATTTTATTTACGTCCAAAAACTATCTTTCACTAGTGGCCCGTGTCGGCCAATATTAGCATCTGCTAAAATAAATCATGACATCATGATATCAGAGGTGGAAACATATTTTCAATCTGAGCTATCGTTTGTGAGTGATAATCATTTTAAAAATAAAACAATTTATTTAATTATTTTATTTACAGTAATTCCATTTTTGGGTTTTCTCATAGGAGGCCTGCGCTGAATAAAATAAGTCACACCTAGGGTAAACCTGTCATCCTGAATGCAACGATGTGCATGGATTTCTGATCCAAGTATCATATTATGAGTTATTACACTATTTCAGGAAAAATGCTTATGCACACTATTTAATGTTAAATAAAATTCAACGGACCATTCCAGAAACTCTGGGCCTCAAAATCATGTGCCGTAAGATTTCATAATCTTGAAAAAATTCCATATATTTTAAAAAATAACTAAATGGAAATTTCGGGTCTTTACATTCTCCCCACCTCATGGATTTGCGTCTCTATAAGCCACAACTCAATGTAATGGAACAAGTAGGGGTACTGAGCATGCTTCTGATCCTCCCGCTCCTATGTTTTTTCCTGGAGGTTCTCATGCTACCAGCGAACGCGCACTAGAGGTATCAACCGCCCACGAAGTGCCCACTCCTTTCAATCCTCAATCTCAACAGAAATTTTCGTAAATGTCACCCCCTCATCGACATCTATCTCTCCATGGTCAATGATCTGAGAAGGGTCGTGCACATATCCCCTCAGCCAGGATACATGGAAAATGTCATGAACCCAGTGCAATTGAGGTGGAAGAGCTAAGCGGTAAGCCACCTCACCAACTTTGGTAAGGACCTGAAAAGTTCTGATGAACCTCGGAGATAACATTCCACCTCTACCAAATCTCCGCAAACCTCATCGAGGTGAGACCCATATAAAGACGTTGTCACAATACTCGAACTCTAGAGGTATTTTTCTCTTATCGGCATAAGTCTTTTTCCAACTCTGTGCAGTCTTCATCCCCTCTTATATGATCTTCACTTTCTATGTATAAGTCCATACCATATCTGGTCCCATGAGTGCTAACTCCCCTAGGTCGTTCTGGGGCATAGGTGATCTACAAGGTTGCTCGTACAACGCCTCAAAATGTGACATCCCAATGGTGGAGTGATAACAGTTGTTGTATGCAAACTCCACCAATGGAATGTGATCCTCTTAACTATAACTAAAGTTGAGGACGCATTCACGTAGCCTATCCTTGAGGGTTTGAATGGTCTACTCTGTCAGGCCATCCGTCTGAGGATGGAAGGCAGTGCTCAAACAATGATACATCTTTAAACCTCCTTGAACCCCTTCCATAGCTAGGAAGTAAAACGTGAATCTCGATCGGAGTCAATCATTGAGGGTACTCCATGTAGACACACAATCTCTTGCACATAGAGGCGTCCCAAGATCTCTACTGAACCCTGCTCTCTGATCATTAGGAAGTGGGCTGACCTGGTGAACCGATCGATGATCACCCAAATAGAATCATGACCTTTGGGTGTATGTGGATTTCCTATCATGAAGTACATGGATATACCATACCACTTCTACTCTGGGAATTCTAAAGGCTACACCAAGACTGATGGTACCTGATGATCCGCCTTCATTTGATATCAAGTGAGGCACCGAGAGAGAAACTCAGCTACAGCTTTCTTCATTCCCAGCCACGATTGCTTTCGTCAGAGATCCCGGTACATCTTTGCCACTCCTAGATGTACTACTAGAGGGGAAGTGTGGAACTCCCTCAAAATTTCCTCCTGATGTGACACCAGTACCATGGTACATCTTCTGAAGAGGATGACATGCTCTATAACTTCAGAAAATACATCATGTTCATGTCCTATTGATATCTGAGCACATCGTGTCTCGCAGTCAGCGTACCCACATTGTGCCTCTGTTACTTTTTGAAGAAGTGGGGGAGTGACTGTAAGAGACTAAAGAAAATCTGCTCCATCTCAATCCACAAAGGATATATGCAAAGCGGTCAGCTGATCTATCGCCTCACATAGCAGTTGTATACCAGATCTCTTACTGAGGGAATCTTCAACAATGTTCCCCTTCCTATTAGTATAGACTATCTCGAAGTCATAGTCTTGTAGCAACTTATGACAATGTCATTGTCTCATGTTTAGGTCCATATGAGAGAAGATATACCTGAGACTCTCGGGATCAGAGTACACTATAAAGTGCTCAACCATTAGATAATGTCGCCAAATCATCAAGGTGATGTCCACTACTACTAATTGTATATCATGGGTAGCGTAGTTCAGCTCATTTTGTCACAACTGTCAAGAAAAATATGCGATCACTGTTCACTCTTACATCACGACACATCCGAGTCTGGTCTCAAATGCATTGCAGTAAACTACGTACCCTATTCCCTCCTCTGGAATAATCAACATGGGGGCACTAGTCAGCCTCTTCCTCAGCTCCTAAAAACTCCAATGGAATTTATCCGACCAAACAAAGGTTTTCCCCTTATTCATCAATGCTAATAGTGGTTCGGCAAGTCTAGATAATTATCGTACAAAACTATGGTAATACCTAGCCAATGAAGATGTCCCTCTCCCTTAAGAGAGGTATTCCTGGAAACATCTTTCAAAAAGATGTCCCCATGCTCCACCACTCTTGTTTGGAACTCAAAACCCAAAACTCATATGCATGATATTATCCTGTGCTGCCTGGGTTTCATTTTTTTTACAAAGGAAAACCCCATTCAATGTTACAGTTAAACCACAACCTTTTTGTGTAATACAGTCAATCTGAGAATAAATTATGGATGTACAGTACATACCCAAACTTGTTTATTAAGGCCTAGATGCTACCACAAATAGGTTCCTTCCAAAACTCTCACCTCAAGGGTCATATCACACTATTGATATATGTGTGATTATCGAGTCTCCTCCCAATTTTATCTCCAGACATGAGGGTCAATTCAATGGTTTAACCAGAAACTCTAGGTCTTGGACAAAATTCCTTGAAGGAAGGAAGGATTGGTACCTATCTATTGATATGACAGCAAGTAATATAAATAGAACGTAATTCAAATCATTCCTAGAGCCCTTTGGTCGCACTCCTTGACTACATGCAGCTACTCTCTTCCCCTATCCTCCAGTTTCCTGAGCCTGGTGGGGTCCACAATAAAAATGGTGGTCGTGAAATGTTGAAATGTACACCACCTCATGTTTCTCTCCTAGCTCTACTTCAATGTTAGCAGCCCTGCAGATTCATCAGTCCCTATCACATTAACTTCCTGAAACATCTTACACGCCCAAATCTCTCAGACTGGCACAAGTTTCTTTCATTCGCAATGCTGTCATTCACTGGTTGTATCCACTAAGCCAAAGAATATTCAACCACAAAGGTTCTCTCTAGCACCCTAACATATGTAGAATGTATAAAGAAATAGTGCTGGCTCAGACGTCCTTAAACACACAGCGCTCTAAAGTCCGAGCCCCGATGCACTGATAGTATCGTATTCATCGAGTACTGAGAATGATCGGTACACCTCAATTAATATTCAATTACTGGCATGTCGTCCTTCCAAAGCAGAAGAAGCTATAGAGGACTCTATTCCAGCTCCTCAAGCATGTCCTCAGCTGCCTGTGAGTTGGGCTTGCCT
This sequence comes from Viscum album, assembly GCA_963277665.1. Classification (NCBI taxonomy): domain Eukaryota; kingdom Viridiplantae; phylum Streptophyta; class Magnoliopsida; order Santalales; family Viscaceae; genus Viscum; species Viscum album. The sequence continues at coordinate 1,228,609,053 of OY728159.1, forward strand.
CAGAACCTGAGATATATCTGATTTTGAATCACACATAAGGAACTAAGACTATAAGTGTCCTCTACTGGTACCGCCTGTTATAACTACTGAACAACGGGAAGTGATATAGATATCACACAACCCAAATGTACTATCTTGGGTAATGGTACATGTACTGAAGCCTCATCATTTTATGAACCATCCTCACGATCGCTCGCTGAAAAAAGACTAGTATCTAAGATCACCATCTGCTCTATTGTTGTCTCAACTAGGTAGAAAACTCTAGAAACTACCACCAGACAACCCTCAGCTGCTTGGTAATCTGTCTCGCCTCGAAACCTTGGAGGCCTCTTCTACTAGAACGTATGCAACACTCTTAGTCAGATAGTGGTAACTGATGCCCAACGGGTGGTGGTGCTACTGGTACACCACCCGAAGGTGGAAAAATATTAAGAGGGCCCCGCACTGGAGCCTCGTCGCTCAGTGGCCGTCATCATGTACTCTCTCAGAAATCCGAGATGGTTGTCTATACAGTGGAATCTTGATAAAGAACAGGTGTGCCATGGTCATTTAGTTATACCTTGTGAGATGACTCAAAAGATCACAAAGAAATTTTTTAAAAACACACACGCAATCAGTGTTTTCGTGCACTGAGTCGGAAATCAGAAGTCAAGGTCACGGTGTATGGATATATCAGCCACCGAACCAACACTGGATTCCCTAAACTGATAACCACACTCACTTCACTTAACACTGTTGTAGTTAAAAATAAATATCAGATTCCTATGTTCTACAGTAGAACTGACTCCTCTGATACCAATTTGTTACGACACGTCCCCCGGGGACCATGCCGTGACTACCCCATGCCCGCATTCCATAGGCCAGGGGCTGGAGACTACCACGGGAAGGCGTTTTCCCTAATACTGGGATGGCATTGCCTTTATAACATGTAAACTCACGTATCCAAGAATAAAACAAGATACGAACACAAGAAAACTGTATAACCAAAATAGTGCTTAAAGTAAACGGGCTACAATACAAGCCCAATAATAATGGTACAAGTACAACTGAAATACAATAAAACTGAATAATGAGTAAAGGATAGCTACATGGGTCATCCTCTATGGTTTTTACCTGAAGGGTAGGTATTGATTGCATCCACAGAACTCCACGTCCACTCATCTCCTCTGCGTACCTAAACGTAGTATGGTCCCCCTCTGGGCATTGTCCAGTCCTGGTACTCTCATCCTCAGTAAGCGATGTCTACCGTATACATCCAACACAACAAGGTCCAGGTATATCCCATAAAAGGGTGAGTATAATGATACTCAGTAGGGACCCCGAGACCCTCAAGGTCACACAAATCCACCAAGGATGAACCACAAAGTATGAAATCAACAGATAACCCTACTTAAGTATATGCCCATACATATACCTAAATTATCAAGTAATCCATCTCAAACATGAGGAAACCACAAAGATATTGACTCAACTCACACCAATATTTATTCTAGGGGTAGTAACAAGTTACATCTCTTGTTAAATTATTGAACACCTTGGCTGCTAGAGAACCCATCTTCTATCGAGTGTGGTGGGTATGTTGCATCACACAGAGGCGCTTCCCACTATTCTTTGATTGCTGAAGTACTCCTCCTTTCAAATATCATGGGACTGTCATGTCACATAGATGTGCTCCCCACCATGGGTATTCTGCGTCACACATGGGCGCCCCCCCTGTGACTTGCGGAGAAACAGATCCTGTCGAGTACCGTGGGTCTGTCGAGTCACTCAGAGGCGCTCCCCATTTTTGCCAAATCAGGTACTCCTCTGGTTATGTACCATGGGTCTACCGCATCACATAGAGGAGCTCCCAACCATGGGTCTGCTACATCACACAGAGGATCTCCCCATTAGTACTATCAAGTCACTCCGAGTCGAAATGGTCAGTAGTCGTCAAGTCTCAGCAATCTACTGGGTTCCTACACTAGGCTCGCTCGTCTCTAGGAGGATCTGCTCGACAAGATACTGGTTGATAAACCAATTGTCACGAATTCTCATGAAAAATTATCTGAAAGGTCTTCCATGACATAGGGGTCTCAATACAACATACAACGTGTCAATCGGACGCCCGATATGTGAGTTATTAGCCTTTTAGTCTTGAGTTCCCGGTTGGATTCATGCTCGATCTAACCTGACTATTACCCATATTAATACAAATATCTAGTAGGGTATACTCAATGGGACCGTCTCTCTCAATTATTTTCATCACCGTTGATGGTTCATCAAACGGACGTCTGGTGCCAATGTTATGGCCCAAATAGTGTAAATGTGTTGTAGTGGGTACGTGTTCGGTCCGAACGGTCAGACCGACCCAGCCTAGGTCGTCCCGGTTCTTGTCGTCCCGCTATATCTGGACCGACATGTAGTACAGCCCTACCTATTGGTTTTGGCTCGGCCCACTAGGTCCGTCCCTGATAGTGCTGGGCGGCCCAGCCCGCTGGGCGATCCGGTAGGCCTCAAGGTGACGTGGGGGTTCGGCCGCGGGCGGTGTGAGGCCGCAGGGTTGCTCGGACATGGTGGCTCGGTTCGAGAGGCTCAGGGCCGTGGGGCGGATCGGCTGGAAGGTCTCGGCCATGGGGTGGCTGGGCTGGAGTGGCTCGGCCGCATGTGGCTCGGCCAGAGCGGCGTAGCAGAGGGCGTGTCGGCCAGGCGGCTCAGCCGTGGGTGGCTCAGCCAGAGCTGCTCGGTCGCGGGTGGCCGCTGGGCAGCATGGAGGGCCTCAGTATCGCAGAGAATGGCGGTGGCTTGGTAAAAAGAAGAGGCGGTTGAGCCTGGTTGGGGATGAAAACTCGCACCGAACAGAGGTGGGCATGGGCGGCGCAGGGGGGGATTATGAAGCCGCAGGGAGCAGTGGTCGTGGGTGCCGCAGAGTGGCTTGGTCGTGGGGTTTACGCGAGGGCGTGGGGTTTGTGAGCCGGCGGTGGTTGCAAGGCGTTGCCATTGCTCCGTCACATTCATCACGTTACACACCACAAATCATCACAATATTTGCAGAGGGGTCATGTAATGTACCAATGCTTGACATACATGGACATTACATTACTTTTTTGGAATACTTAATACATCACAAAAACAGACACCAAAGGACCGTAATAGTTTAGTGTCTTTGGAAACTCAGAATATAATCTTCTAATCATAGTGAAATATCTTCAACATATCCCATAAGGATCTTCCTTTTTTTTACCGAAAACCTTTCTTTCTATCATGGGGAAAAGAAAACATATAAAGGGTGATCTCAAATTCTCAGTAAGGGTAAGCATGGAGAAAATAAAACCAACCATATATATTTTAACTTAAAAACATGAACATAATGTTTAATCTTCAATATCTGGAGCAATGAAATAAAACATGGCAGTACATAAGGCATAGATCATAATGGAACATCAATCATGATAAAATAGAATGGGAATAAAACATTTAATTGTGGTAATCATTAAGCATATGTTATTATTTCCATAGTAGCCAAGGAATTGCTGCCAATACCATCTTAGTGGACAAAGTCCCTTACTGAACCGGGTTTACTTACCGTTCCAGCCAGGTATATCTCATGAGATATAAATCTTTACCCAATGAATGGGAGGGAGATATAGGTCCCACCCATCTCAAAATGAAATCATTCTTACTTGTGCCACAAAATAATGATAAATCATTCATCATAACCAAATGACTAAAATGGGTTTCATAAATATCATCTCATCATAACGCAATCCGTATTAAAAAATGGATATCATTTCATCATAATAAGAATCAAACCGTGTAAATAATAGAGACATTATAATTGAAACATAATCACACAAAATAATGTCATCTTATATGGAAAATAGTTTTGAAAAAACACTTGAAATGAAATTTTAAGGAAAATATCATTTCTTCTTCAAAATCATTTTCCTTTCAAAAAATGCCAATCAATTTGAAAAGAAGATGATTTAGTTGAAAATAATCATGAATTCTTGTAGAGTAAGCTTCATGAAAATCAGGCATTATGAAATAGTAAAAAATCCATTCATGCAGTATTATTTAAAAAAACATTCTCCTCGTACTTTTAACAGAAAAGTCAAAAAGTCCCATGTATGGTAAAAAAAGAAATATTCCATCCATATCACAAAGTAAAAGTCAAAGAGGGGTAAACATGACATTAAACGTACATGGAAGAATATTAAGTACCTTATTAAAATCATTTTTATGGACAAGGATGAAAAATAAAACCCCAGTAAATACTTACGAATAAACAATCTTAGATAAGAATGAGATTGGAATAATTATCCCTTACCTAAGGTCTGATACAATTCGTACGTATCCGAACCTCCCGTATAATGATTTAAATAATTTCATTGACTTATTACAAAATCTTATTCATTGTTATGATATCATATATGGTTCACTTATGACTTTATATTACCCGTTCTTTTGTAAATCAATGTTAAAGTAGTGTTTTGGGTAAAATCGTTTCATTTATCGTATGTGTTTCGACATGTTGTTCATGAGATTATTAATTATATCCTAATTTCCTTAATTTCAGAATGTAAAAAATGATTTATATATAATTAATATTTAGCATATACATATATATGATAGATTGATAAATGGAATGAAATACACCGATCATGGAGACGGTAGGTTGTACGTAGGCATGAACGCTGTTTTCGTTTCCTTATTGAAGTGAATGGAATTAAATAGATGACATAAATATATATATAAATAAATATAGTAGAATTATTAAGTCATATATTTCATTATTATTCATTATAATAATTTGTTATCATTCATGAATGGTTAACATGAAGAATGAATCTTCTCGCGTTCGTGGAGACGGTAGTCCACACGTACGTAGGAGTGATGATATCGTTCCGATGATCGTGGAATTGTATTGAAGTGTATGTATACTTTTTCATAATCAATATCACTTTACAATAATCACATATAGTTATTCGTTACACCATTATACCCATCCAATCAAGGTGGTGGTGGAAAACAAATTACACCACGGCGTGGATACAGTATTCCGTACGTACGCACGTGCGGCGATTTCGTTTTCCATAGGATGGATAAAAGGTGGAATAGGGTTGTTTCATATTTATAATAACATATCAGTATAAGAGTAATACTGATGTTATTACTTCATAATGAAACAACTAAATAAGTGGAAGTAGAAGAAGAAACAAATTTGAAAGAATCGGTAATCGATATTACCTCTTCTTCGACACGCCTCTTTGAAAGGTCCTCTTTGGGCACTAAAAGTGGTCTTTGAAGAAGACCAGGACCTATAGAATATTTATAGGGAAGTTGAGAAGGCAAATTGGTAGGGGTTGACTGAGCATGAAGGCTCAACGTTCTATAAAGATGAGAGGGAGGAGGTTCCCATTTATAAGGGAGGAGAGTGGCACCTTTGGAATCCTCAAAAAGATTAGTTTAATATAAATTCAAACCCTATATAAAAACCTTCAAAAATGACTCAATTCGAATATTAGATTATATAGGGTTGTAATATCATCAAACAATCATATTTAGACATGTTTTGATCTTATTTTAAACCTTATCATTTTGATTTATCCTTATTTAATCTATTTAATTTTATTTGTGGTAATAAAATTGTAAATTTTAATTGGTTATAAATAATCACTTATGTGTTGTTAATTTTACATAATTGGATACTTTATAAAATTTTTGACTATATATGTTTCAATTTATATTTTTTAAATATTTTTTTGATTTTTAAACAATTTAATAATTGTTATTTTTATAAAATAACAATAGTGTCAATTTTGACAGTATTCATTTATTTGAATTTAAGTAAAATCGACACAGAGAATATATTCGACCAAAAATATTTAATAGGTTCCTATCATGTCATATTCATATATAAAATTAGTGGAGCACATTAAATCGCTTTTATATAATTTATTTTACTATTTGTAAAACCATTTATTTGATACTTATCTTACTAAAATAATTTCTACAACATTTTGGTATAATTATTAAATATACTTATTTTTAGCATAAAAAATAAAACTAAAAAAATTTGATGAAGATAAATCTTATATATTTCATAAGAATACTTTTAGTCGGATTTATATTCTAAAACACTCAACTTTAAAAATGTTATATTCATTAAATTATGAAGGTGACAACTTTTACATCATTTAAAATAAAATAATATAAGTGTCGTAATAACTTTTATAAGAATCCAAACGGTCATTTATTCAGTAATTGGATGCTTATGATGTATATACACACGACCAATATGTTTTGGTTAGGTTTTTGAGCCTTTTAATGGATATTATTATTTCAATAAAAACTATATTACTTATTTTTCACTAAATAAATAATTTTTGCATCATTAATGTATAAGCTATTAAGGTAATTAAATATCTCTTAAAAATAATAAATAAATTACCATGATAAATAAAAAAATTTATCTTATAAATGAGTATTTAAAACCGAATTTATATTCTGTATAAACTTATATTAAAAATACTTTAATTATTAAAGTTGAGTGAGACATATTTCACTATCCTTTAAATAAAATAAACTAAAGGTCTTAATCACCTTCAAGTTTGTTTCAATGGATTCCATTTGGACCCAAATATGCATTAATATGGAATATAAGCATCCAATTATATTAATACAAGTTTTAGTTAAATTTTATAATATTATATTTACCCTTAATTACCCGATTTACCTTTTACTATGGTAAATAAAATTTATCATAGTTACTATTCATAATGCCCAAAAATAAAAAGTAGCCTATTAACATAATTTGGACCCACTGATTCCAAATATGGAAACCATTTTTCTAAATTAAATACACAAAAGTAGCATAAATTAAATTAAAATTAATCTCATTGTTAAGAAAACGAGTTTTAAAAGTTAAAACTTTGTAAAAGATTGAAATGATTTTACCTATAAATTCATTGTAAAATCAATGATAATGACATAAATTATATCAAATGGTAAAAATATATTTTATTTATACTTTAAAACCACTAAATATTATAATTTAACCATATAAATTATTACGATGAAAAAAGATGTTTTTAATTAAAATATAGCATGTTTTTACTATTCATTAAAATATGAAAGTTATCAGAAAAATATCAAAACTATATCCAATGTAAATTTTTATATCCTGATTCATAAGAAGAAGTTTATTTGGTAAAATGTAACTTATAAACTTGTCAAAAATTATATTTTAAATGGGTTCTCCATCAAAAGGTGGCAAAACTGTATTTTTTGAAAAATATTATTTTACCCGACAAATTTATTTCGTTCTCATACCATGTTCTATAAAATGTGTAAGTTGAATTATAATGTCATAAAATTCAAAATTTATTTACTACTATTCATAATATCTAGTTTATAATAATATTATAACCATATATCATTGTTTAGTGAAACCCAGTATTGCGTACAACACACGCTATCGAGGAAGGTTGTGATTTCATGTAATGTAACCCAAGTCAATGTTGCGTGTAGTGCAGGACTTATTTATTGTTGTGTATAAAAAAATCCAACCATATTTCATTTATACATTTAATATATCTATATACACACTCAATGTTGCGTAGAATAACTACTATCAAACAAACTTGAAATTGTGTGTAACACGATCGAAGATTAGTGTTGCGTATACTGCAAGCTAATATGGTGTTGTGCATAGCGCAAGATAATCTTGGTGTAGCATATAATAGAAGATATGAAAGAAATTAAAAATAATATATCTTATAAAATCTCGGGTTGTTACATTCTACCCCCCTTAAAATTAATTTCGCCTTCGAAATTCGTCGGGGTTATAAATCGTTTACTGTTCATAGAAACCCACATAGTAAAAAGGAATACTACAACTTAATTTGGAAAAATAATGTATGAAACGTAACGAATACCCAACATAACTCATCACTGGGTTTCCATATAGGAGAACATAGGTGAAAATATGGATTTGGAAGAAAAATATAACCATCAAGTTCTAATGGAGAGTGGTAGAGAACATGGCTATGAAAATGTCAACAATCACAAAGCCATAAATGTGTGATGTTCTAAGGTACCATATGATTCATCAGATATGAGAAAACTAGGATAAAATTTTTGGTTTTCGAGATCATTTCCCTAATGTTGAATAATTTTCGAATAAAAAAAATACTTACTTGAATTTGGTACAATCTCACCGTTGTTTGTGCCTTGAACAATTTCTACTTCATCTCTTAAAGAAATGAAGTTGGATTTGTCATTTGTGATGTGTTAGAAGATCATGTGATAGAATGATGAGTCATTCCATCTGTTTCAAAAAAAATGGTTAGAAAAAATTATCAAATATACATAAGTCCATCTATGGTGTGGTTAATTGTATATGATTCCAAAAATGGACTTATACTTCATCTATCATACCGATTAATAAAATAATATTACTTTCTACTAACAAGGGACTTCCCGTAGGCCAGTGGTAGGCGACAAAGGCCCGTCGCACATCGGTTGTGGTTCTGATTCCCACAACATTGTCTAATGCGACGGGTTGTCTCCCATCCTGCATGTTTTCCTTTTTCAAAAACTACATAATTATAACATCAATAATATAGAAAAGAGTTCTATCCTTAGACGATACTAACTTATGTCCAACATAATACATTTCAAATCTTTAGTCTTATCCAAAATACTTCTGTCCAATCTTATAGTATAAAGAAAACAATTACTAGAAATGTCATCTACCGAGCATGTGAATACCATCATTTATCCCCCATATATCATACGATATATCTAATTGGTCACATTCCAAACATGTGAATACCTTAATCATGTATTCTATTGAAAAATTAATACCAATTAAACCTTAGTGAAAACATGAATGCTATCAAAAGATAACTCTTTCAACATACCAAAATCCCAAAATTTTGATATACTCAAACCATGATATCACTTTGTCCTTATATCAGTCATGAGCTCATGAATACTATCATACATATTATTTTCTCATCATCAATTCATTATGCGGATATCATCTACTTTCCAAAAATATTCGAATTACCTTTCATGGATACTGATACCATTCAACTTATACTATCAAATAATTAGGAAAAAACAATAGTGTAAAAATCCTTTGATGTGTCTTTATGCCATAGTACCATTACATATACAAAATAACTCTTGATAAACATAAATCATTCCACTACCTTCTTAAACCATTGACTGAGCTTCATCATTGTATTCCTCAACACTTCTTTCATATCATATACCATTTTTAGTCTCTAAATCATCATCAACATAAATACTACCCATATAACCATGCTGGTTCTCATCATGCGATTTTCCCTTAGTGCATTGGTTTGCATAATGCCCGTACATTCCACATTTAAAATATTTAACCATTGTTTATGTCTTAGAAATACCATTATCCTTTTCCATGGTGTTAACTGAACCTTTTCCTTTGCAATTACTATCTTTGTGTCCTTCTTTTCTACACCCAAATCATCTTCCAGTTCCTTTGAATCATTTCCCTTGATAACTCTTCCCACATGACTTACATGATGGAAATTGAACATTTTTTCCTCTATGATCATCATGAAACTCCATCTTTCTCTTATTATCTTAGTTAAGAATCATACCAAAGTCGAGATTATTGATCATATTATGAGATTGTTGATTAAGAATAATAACGATGTTTTGCCTTCAAAATTCCATTTCATTTGGTAGCTCATGAAGAATATCATTCCATTGTCCATAATATCCTCCATTATCATGAATCCTCCTATTTCGAGCCATTTTCTAAAACCCAAAAAGAATAGTGTGAGAGGAAAAAATCATGCTTGGAAAACAGCATAATAAAGAGGGAGTACCTTTAATATCTAGCATCTTAGGTTTAATTATAATATAGTTTCAGTAATTCTAGAACTATAACCTATACTTATACTTACCCTTAGGGACATCCCTAGACATACCTTAGAAATATCTCTGGGGATATCACTAAAGTTTTTGCATCCTAGTTTCCAAAGGTTAACTAAAACTTCCCTCTGATACCAACTGTAATGGCCCAAATCTTGACATACATGGACATTACATTACTTTTTCGGAATACTTTATACATAACAAAAACAGACAAAAAATAACATTTATAGTTTAGTGTCTTTGGAAACTCAAAACATAATCTTCTAATCATGGTGAAAGATCTGCAACATATGCCATAAGGATCTTCCCCTTTTTTACCTAAAACCTTTATTTATATCCTGGGGAAAAGAAAACATATAAAGGGTGAGCTCAAATGCTCAGTAAGGTTAAGCATGGAGAAAATAAAACCAACCATATACATTTGAACAAAAAAACATTAACATAATGGTAAAACTTCAAAATCTGGAGAAATGAAATAAATCATGGAAGTACATAAGGCATAGATCGTAATGGAACATCCATCATGATAAAATAGCATGGGAATAAAACATGTAATTTTGGAAATCATTAAGCACATGTTATGATTTCCATAGTAGCCAAGGCATTACTGCCAAGACCATCTTAGTGGACAAAGTCACTTACTAAACCAGGTTTACTTGCCATTCCAGCCATGTCTATCTCATGAGATATAAATCATTACCCAATGCATGGGAGGAATATATAGGTCCCACCAATATAATAATAAAATCCTTCTTATTTGTTCCACAAAATAATCATAAATCATTCATCATAACACAAAGAACAAAATGGGTTTCATAAACATCATCCCGTCATTACTTAATCCATATACAAAAATGGATATCATTTCATCATAAGAAGAATCAAAAAATGTAAATAATAGAGACATTATATTTGAAATATAATCATACTAAATAATTTTATCTTAGATGGAAAATAGTTTTGACAAAACAATTGAAATTAATTCTTGAGGAAAATTTTCTTTCTTATTCAAAATCATTTTCTTTCAAAAAATGCCATTCAATTTTAAAAGAAGAGGATTTAGTTGAAAATAATCATGAAATATTGTAGAGGAAGATTCATTAAAATTAGGCGTTATGAAATCGTAAAAAATCCATTCATGCAGTATAAGTTAAAAAACATTGTCCTCGTACTTTTAACAGAAAAGTAAAAAAGTACCACGTATGGTAAACAAAAGAAAGATTCCTTCCATAACATAAAGTAAAAGTTAAAAAGGGGAAAAATGACTTTAAACATACATGGAATAATATTTATAACCTTATAAAAAACATTTATATGGACAAGGATGAAAAATAAAACCCCAGTAAATACTTACGAATCAACAATCTCAGATAAGAACGAGATTGGAATAATTATCCCTTACCGTAGGTCTGATATGCTTCGTACATATCCGAATCTCCAGTATAATGATTTAAATAATGTCATTGACTAATTACAGAATCATATTCATTGTTATGATATCATATATGGTTCACTTATGACTTTATATTATCTGTTCTTTTGTAAATCCACGTTAAAGCACCGTTTTGGGTAAAATTGTTTCATTTATCGTACGTGATTCGACTTGTGGTTCTTGATATTATTACTTATATCCTGATTTCCTTAATTTAAGAATGTAAAACATGATTTATTTATAACAAATATTCAGAATATACATATACATGATAGATTGATAAATGGAATGAAATACATCGTTTATGGAGACGGTAGGCCGTACGTACGCATGAACGCTGTTTTCGTTTCCTTATTGAATATAATGGAATTAAATAGATGACATACATATAATTATATATATACATAAATAAAATAGAATTATTATGTCATATATTTCATTAGTATTCATTATATATACATTATAATCATTTCTGAATGGTTAACATGAAGAATGAATCTTATTGCGTTCATGGAGACGGTAGTCCGTACGTACGCACGAGCGATGATATCATTCCCATGTTCATGGAATTGTATTTAAGTGTATGCATACTAATTCATAATGAATATCACTTTACAATAATTAAATATATTTATTCTTTACACCATTACACCCATCCAAGCAAGGTGGTGGTGGAAAACAGATTACACCACGGCGTGGTGATAGTATTCCATACGTACGCACACATGGTGATTTCGTTTTCCGTTGGATGAATAAAAGGTGAAATAGGGTTTTTTCATATTTATAATAAAATATCAGTATATGAGTTATACTGATGTTATTACTTCATAATGAAATAACTAAAAAAGAGGAAGTAGAAGAAGAAATAAATTTGAAAGAATCGGTAACGGATATTACCTCTTCTTCGACACGCCTCATTGAAACCTCATCTTAGAGCACTATAATTTGTCTTTGAAGAAGACCGGTACCTCTAGAATATTTATAGGGAAGTTGGGTAGGGAAATTGGCAGGTTTTGGCCGAGAATGATGACTCAATGTTTTGTAAAGATGAGAGGGAGTAGGTGCCCTTTATAAGGGAGGAGAGGGGCACCTTTGGAATCCTCAAAAATATTAGTTTAATATAAATTCAAAACTTACATAAAAACCTACAAAAACGACTCAATTCAAATATTAGATGATATAGGGTTATAATAGAATCAAACAATCAAATTTTGAAATGTTTTGATCTTATTTTAAACATTATCATTTTGATTTATCCTAATTTAATCTATTTAATTTTATTTGTGGTAATAAAATTCTATATTTTAAATGGTTATAAATAATCACTTATTTGTTGTTAATTTTCCATAATTGGATACTTTATGGAATTTTAGACTATATAAATTTCAATTTATAATTTATAAATATTTTTTTTAAACAATTTAATAATATATTATTTTTAAAAAATAACAATAGTGTCAATTCTGACACTATTAAATTATTTGAATTTAAATAAAATCCACACAGAGGATATATTTGAACTAAAATATTATATAGGTTACTAACATGTAATATGGATCTAGAAAATTAGTGGAGAACATTATATATATTATATTATATTTAGTTTATTCTTTGTAATACCATTTATTTGATACTTCTCTTAATAAAATAATTTCTACAACATTTTTGTATAATTATTAAATAAAATTATATGTAGCATAAAAATTAAAAATAAAATACTAGGACGAAGATAAATCTTATATATTTCATAAGAATACTTTTAGTCAGATTTATATTCTAAAACACCCAACTGTTAAAATGTTATATTTATTAAATTATGAAGGTGAAAAATTTTACATCATTTAAAAAAAATATAAGTGTCATATTCACTTTTAGAAGACTCAAAACGGTCATATATTCAGTCATTTGATGATTATGGTATATATATACACTACCAATATGTTTTGGTTAGGTTTGTGAGCCTTTTAATGGGTATTATTATTTCAATAAAAACTATATTACTTATTTTTCACTAAATATATAATTTCTACATCATTAATGTATAAGATATTAAGGTAATTAAATATCTCTTAAAAATTATAAATAAATTACCATGATAAAGAAAAACGTTTTATCTTTAAAATGAGTATTTATAAAAGAATTTATATTCTGTATAAACTTATATTAAAAATACATTAATTATTAAAGATCAGTGAGACATATCTCACTTTCATTTAAATAAAATAAACTAAAGGTCTTAATCAACACCAATTGGGTTCCAATGGATTCCATTTAGACCCAAATATTCCTTAGGATGAAATATAAGCATCAAATTATATTAAGACAAGTGTAAGTTTAATTTTATAATATTATAATTACCCTTAATTACCCGATTTACCTTTTACTATGGTAGATAAAATTTACCCTAGTTACGACTCATAATGCCCAAAAATAAAAAGTAGCCTATTAACATAATTTAGACCCACTAATTCCTAATATGGAATCCATTTTTATAAATTCAATACACAAAAGTTTCAGAAATTAATTGAAAATTAATCCCGTTGTTAAGAAAACGAGTTTTAAAAGTTAAAACATTGCAAAAGATTTAAATGATTTTACCTATTAATTCAATGTAATATCAATTATAATGTCATTCATTATATTAAATGGTAAAAATATATTCTATTTATACTTTAAAACCATTAAATATTATAATTTAACCATATAAATTATTACGATGAAATAAGCTGTTTTTAATTAAAATATAGCGTTTTTTTACTATTCATTAAAATATGAAAGTTATCAGAAAAATATCAAAACTGTATCAAATGTAAATTTTTATATCCTAATTTAAAAGAATATGTTTAATTTTTTTTAAATTTAACTTATAAACTTGTCAAAAATTATATTTAAAATGGGTGCGCCATCAAAAGGCTGCAAAACTGCATTTTTTGGAAAAAACTTTTTTTACCCAAAAATTTTATATTGTTATCATACCATGTTCTATAAAATGTGTAAGATGAATTATAATGTCATAAAATTCAAAATTTATTTACTACTATTCATAATGGCTAGTTTATAATAATATTACAACCATATATCGTTGTTTAGTGAAACCGGGTATTGCGTACAACACACACTATCGAGGAAGGTTGTGATTGCGTGTAATGCAAGCCAAGTCAGAGTTTCATGTAGTGAAATACTCTTTTGTTGTTGTGTTTAAAAAAATCCAACCATATTTCATTTATACATTGAATATATATATATATATACACTTAATGTTTCATAGAATAACTACTATCAAACACACTTGAAATTGTGTGTAACACGATCCAAGATTAGTGTGGCGTATACTGCAAGCTAATACGATGTTGCATATAGCCCAAGATAATCTTGGTGTAGCATACAATAGAATATATGAAAGAAATTAAAAAGAATATATCTTATTAAATCTCTGGATGTTACACTCTACCCACCTTAAAATGAATTTTTCCCTAGAAATTCATCGGGTTTATAAATCGTTTACTATTCCTAGAAACCCACATCATAAAAAGGAATACTAAAACATAATTTTAAAAAATAAAGTATGAAACGTAACAAATACCCAATGTAACTGATCACTGGGTTTCTATATAACATAACATAGGTGAAAATATGGATATGGATGAAAAATCTAACCATCATGTTCTGATAGAGGGTGGTAGGGAACATGGCTATGAAAATTCCAACAATCACAAAGCCATAACGTTGTGATGTTCTAAGATACCATATGATTCATCAGATATTAGGGAACTAGGACAACATTTTTTTTTTCAAGATAATTTCCCTAATTTTGAAGAATTTTTTAATCAAAATAAATACTTACTTGATTTTGGTACAATCTCACTATTGTTCGTGCCTTGAACAATTTCCTATTCATCCCTTAAGGAAATGATGTTGAATTTTTCATTCATGAAGTGTTAGAAGATCATGTGATAGAATGATGAGTCATTCCATCTGTTTCAAATAATGGTTAGAAAAAGTTATCAAATATACATAAGTCCATCTATGGTGTGGTTAATCGTATATGATTCCAAAAATGGACTTATACTTCATCTATCATACCGATTAATAAAATAAAACTAGTTTCTACTAACAAGGGACTTCCTGTAGGCCAGTGCTAGGAGATAAAGGCTTGTCGCACATCGGTTGTGGGTCTGATTTCCGCAACCTCGTCCGACGCGACGTTTTGTCTTTCATCCTACATGTTGTCCTTTTTTTAAAACTACATAATTATAACATTCCATCAATAATATCAAAAACAGTTCTAGCCTTAAACAATATTATCTTATTTCCAACATAATCCATTTCAAATATTTAGGCTTATTCAAAATTCTTATGTCCAAGATTATTGTATAAAGAAAACATTTACTATAAATTTCATCTATCGAGCATGTGAATACCATCATTTATCCCCCATATATCATACGATATATCTTGTTGGTCACATTCCAAACATGTGAATACCTTAATCATTTATTCTATTAAAAAATTAATACCCATTGAACCTTAGTGAAAACATGAATGCTATCAAAAGTTTACTCTTTCCACATACCAAAATCCCAAAATTTATATATACTCAAACCATGATATCACTTTGTCCTTATATCATTCATGAGCTCATGAATACTATCATATATATTATTTTCTCCTTATCCCTTCATTATGCGCATAACATCTACTTTCCAAAAATATTCGAATAACCTTTCATGGTTACTAGTACCATTCATCATATACTATCAAATACTTAGTAAAAACAATAGTGTAATAATCCTTAGATGTGTCTTTATTCCATAGTAACATTACCTATACAACATAACTCTTGATAAACATAAATCATTCCACTACTTTCTTAAACCATTGACCGAGTTTCATCATTGTATTCCTCAACAAGTATTTCATATCATATACCATTTGTAGTCACTTCATCATCATCAACATAAATAATACCCATAAGACTATGCTGGTTATCTTCATGAAATTTTCCCTTAGGGCATTAGTTTTCATAATGTCCGTACATTCCACATTTAAAACATTTAACCTTTGTTGATGTCTTAGCAATACCATTATCCTTGTCCATGGTGTTAACTGAACCTTTTCCTTTGCAATTAATGGCTTTGTGTCATTCTTTTCCACACCCAAAGTATCTTCAAGTTCATTTGAAACATTTCCCATTATGCCTCTTCCCGCATGACTTACATGAGGGAAATTGAACTTTCTTTCCTGTATGATAATCATAAAACTCCATCTTTCTCTTATTAGCTTAGTCAAAATAAATAATTACTTGATTTTGGTATAATCTCACCGTTGTTCATGCATTGAACTATTTCCACTTCATCTCTTAAAGAAATGATGTTGAATTTTTCATTCGTGAAGTGTTAGAAGATCATGTGATAGAATGTTGAGTCATTCCTTCTGTTTCAAACAAATGGTTAGAAAAAGTTATCAAATATACATAAGTCCATCTATGGTGTGGTTAATCGTATATAATTCCAAAAATGGACTTATAATTCGTCTATAATATTGCTTAATAAAATAAAACTAGTTTCTACTTACAAGGGACTTTCTGTAGGCCAGTGGTATGCGATAAAGGCTTGTCACACTTCAGTTGTGGGTTCGATTCCCACAACCTTGTCTGATGCGACAGGTTCTCGCCCATCCTGCAGGTTTTCCTTTTTCTAAAACTACATAATTATAACATTCCATCAATAATATATAAAATAGTTCTATCCTTAAACAATACTAACTTATGTCCAACATAATCCATTTCAAATGTTTAGGCTTATCCAAAATACTTCTGTCCAATATTATAGTATAAAGAAAACAATTACTAGAAATTTCATCTACCGAGCATGTGAATACCATCATTTATCCCCCATATATCATACGATATATCTTGTTGGTCACATTACGAACATGTGAATACCTTAATCATGTATTCTATTGATAAATTAATACCCATTGAACCTTAGTGAAAACATGAATGCTCTAAAAATTTAACTCTTTCCACATACCAAAATCCCAAAATTTCGATATACTCAAACCATGATATCACTTTTTCTTTATATCAGTCATGAGCTCATGAATACTATCATACATATTATTTTCTCCTTATCCCTTCATTATGCGCATATCATCTACTTTACAAAAATATTCGAATAACCTTTCATGGTTACTGGTACCATTCAACATATATTATCAAATACTTAGGAAAAAAATAGTGTAACAATCCTTATATGTGTCTTTATTCCATAGTACCATTACCTATAAAACATAACTCTTGATAAACATAAATCATTCCACTACATTATTAAACCATTGACCGACCTTCATCATTATATTCTTCAACACTTATTTCATCTCATATACCATTTGTAGTCTCTTCATCATCATCAACATAAATAATACCCATACCACTATGCTGGTTCTCTTCATGAAATTTTCCCTTAGGGAATTCGTTTGCATAATGTCCATACATTCCACATTTAAAACATTTAACCATTGTTGATGTCTTAGCAATACCAGTATCCTTGTCCATGGTGTTAACTGAACCTTTTCCTTTGCAATTACTGGCTTTGTGTCCTTCTTTTCCACACCCAAAGTATCTTCAAGTTCATTTGAAACATTTCCCTTTATGTCTCTTCCCACATGACTTACATGAAGGAAATTGAACTTTCTTTCCTGTATGATCATCATGAAACTCTATCTTTCTCTTATTAGCTTAGTCAAAATAAATACTTACTTGATTTTGGTACAATTTCACCATTGTTCGTGCCTTGAACAATTTCCACATCATCTATAAAAGAAATGATGTTGAATTTTTCATTCGTGATGTGTTAGAAGATCATGTCATAGAATGATGAGCCATTCCATCTGTTTCAAACAAATGGTTAGAAAAAGTTATCAAATATACATAAGTCCATCTATGGTGTGGTTAATCGTATATAATTCCAAAAACGGACTTATAATTCGTCTATAATACTGGTTAATAAAAAAACTAGTTTTTAATAACAAGGGACTTCCTGTAGGCCAGTGGTATGTGATAAAGGCTTGTCACACTTCAGTTGTGGGTTCGATTCCCGCAACCTTGTCTGATGCGACAGGTTCTCACCCATCCTGCAGGTTTCCATTTTTCTAAAACTACATAATTATAATATTCCATCAATAATATCGAAAATAGTTCTAGGCTTAAACAATACTAACTTATGTCCAACATAATCCATTTCAAATGTTTAGGCTTTTCCAAAATACTTCTTTCCAAGATTATAGTATTAAGAAAACAATTACTATAAATTTCATCTACCGAGCATGTGAATACCATCATTTATCCCCCATATATCATATGATATATCTTGTTGGTCACATTCCAAACATGTGAATACCTTAATCATGTATTCTATTGAAAAATTAATACCCATTGAACCTTAGTGGATACATGAATGCAATCAAGAGATAACTCTTTCCACATACCAAAATCCCAAAATTTCGATATACTCAAACCATGATATAACTTTTTCTTTAAATCAGTCATGAGCTCATGAATACTATCATATATATTATTTTCTCTTTATCCCTTCATTATGCGCATATCATCTAATTTACAAAAATATTTGAATAACCTTTCATGGTTACTAGTACCATTCAATATATATTATCAAATACTTAGGAAAAACAACAGTGTAACAATCCTTAGATGTGTCTTTATTCCATATTACCATTACCTATACAACATAACTCTTGATAAACATAAATCATTCCACTACATTATTAAACCAATGACAGACCTTCATCATTGTATTCCTAAACACTTATTTCATCTCATATACCATTTGTAGTCTCTTCATCATCATCAACATAAAAACTACCCATATGACCATGTTGGTTTTCTTCATGATATTATCCCTTAGGGCATTGGTTTTCATAATGCCTGTATATTCCACATATAAAACATTTAACCACTGTTGATGTCTTAGCAATACCATTATCCTTGTACATGGTGTTAACTAAACATTTTCCTTTGCAATTATTGGCTTTGTGTCCTTTTCCACACCCAAACAATCTTCCAGTTCCTATGAAACATTCCCCTTGATGCCTCTTGCCACATGACTTACATTAGGGAAATTGCACTTTCTTTCCTCTATGATCCTCATGAAGCTCCATCATTCTCTTATCAGCTGAGTCAGGAATCTTACCAAAGTTGTGATTATTGATCATATTATGAGATTGGTGATTAGGAATAATAACGATGTTTCGCCTACCAAATTCTATTTCATTTGGTAGATCATTGAGAATATCATTCCAATTTCCATCATATCCTCCATTATCGTGAATCCTCCTATTTCCAGCCATTTTCGAAAACCCAAAAAAAATAGCGTGAGAGGAAAAAATCATGATAGGAAAATAACATAATAAAGAGGGAGTACCTTCAATATATAACATCATAGGTTTAATTCTAATATGGTTTCGTAATTCTAGGACTATAACCTATACTTATACTTAACCATATGGACATACCTATACATACCTTAGAAATATCTCTGGGGATGTCACTAAAGTTTTTGAATCCTAGTTTCCAATGGTTAACTAATACTTTCAACTGATACCAACTGTAATGGCCTAAGGCTTGACATACATGAACATTACATTACTTTTGAAGAATACTTAACACATAACAAAAACAGACACCAAAGGACCGTAATAGTTAATGTCTTTGGAAACTCAGAACATAATATTCTAATAATTGTGAAAGATCTTCAACATCTCCCATAAGGATCTTCCCTTTTTTTACCTAAAACATTTCTTTATATCCTGTGAAAAAGAAAACATATAAAGGGTGAGATCAAATTATCAGTAAGGGTAAGCATGGAGAAAATAGAACCAACCATATACATTTTAACTTAAAAACATGAACATAATGTTTATACTTCAATATACGGAGCAATGAAATAAAACATGGTAGTACGTAAGGAATAGATCATAATGGAACATAAAACATGATAAAATATCATAGGAATAAAACATGTAATTGTGGAAATCATTAAGCACATATTATGATTTCTATAGTAGCCATGGCATTGCTACCAAGATCATCTTAGTGGACAAAGTCCCTTACTGAACCAGGTTTACTTGCCATTACAGCCATGTCTATCTCATGAGATATAAATCATTACCCAATGCATTGGAGGTAGATATAGGTCTCGTCCATCTCATAATGAAATCATTCTTACATGTTCCACAAAATAATCATAAATCATTCATCATAACCCAAAGAATAAAATGGATTTCATAAACATCATCCCATCATAACGGAATCCATATAAAATAAATGGATATCATTTCATCATAAGAAGAATCAAACCATGTAAATAATAGAGAAATTATAATTGAAACATAATCATACTAAATAATTTCATCTTATATGGAAAATAGTTTTGAAAAAACACTTGAAATGAATTCATGAGGAAAATATCATTTCTTCTTCAAAATCATTTTCTTTTCCAAAAATTACATTCAATTTTAAATGAAGAGGATTTTGTTGAAAATAATAATGAAATCTTGTAGAGGATGTTTCATGAAAATCAGGAGTTATGAAACCGTAAAAAATACATTCATGGTGTATAAGTTAAAAAAACATTATCCTCGTACTTTTAATAGAAAAGTCAAAAAGTACCACATATGGTAAACAAAAGAAAGATTCTTTCCATAACACAAAGTAAAATTCAAAGAGGGGTAAAAATTTCTATAAAAATACATGGAATAATATTAAGCACCTTATTGAAAACATTTTTATGTAATGAGATGAAAAATAAAACCCTAGTAAATACTTATGAATAAACAATCTCGGATAAGAACAAGATTGGAATAATTATCCCTTACCTTAGGTCTAATATGCTTCGTACATATCTGAACCTCCAGTATAATGATTTAAATAATTTCATTGACATAATAAAGAATCTTATTCACTGTTATGATATCATATATGTTTCACTTATATTATTATATTACCTGTTCATTTGTAAATCCATGTTAAAGATGCATTTTTTGTAAAATCTTTTCATTTATCGTACGTGTTTCGACTTGTTGTTTTTGATATTATTACTTATATCCTGATTTACTTAATTTCATAATGTAACACATTATTTATATATAATAAATATTCAGCATATACATATATACGATAGATTGATAAATGTAATGAAATACACCATTCATGGAGACGGTATGCCGTACATACGCATGAAAGTTGTTTTGGTTTCCTTATTGAATTGAATGGAATTAAATAGAAGACATACATATATATATACATAAATAAATTAGAATTATTATGTCATATATTTAATTATTATTCATTATACATAATTTATAATCATTCGTGAATGGTTAACATGAAGAATAAATCTTATCGCATTCGTGGAGACGGTAGTCCGTATGTACGCACGAGCGATGATATCGTTCCCATGATCGTGGAATTTTATTTAAGTGTATTTATACTATTTAAGAACCAATATCACTTTACAATAATCACATATAGTTGTTCTTTACACCATTATACCTATCCAAGGAAGGTGGTGGTGGAAAACAGATTACACCACGACGTGGAGATGGTATTCCGTACGTACGCACACGAGGTGATTTCATTTTACGTTGGATGGATAGAAGGTGGAATAGGGTTGTTTAATATTTATAATAACATATCAGTATATGAGTTATACTGATGTTATTACTTCATAATTAAACAACTAAAGAAGAGTATGTAGAAGAAGAAATAAATTTTAATGAATCGGTAATGGATATTAACTCTTCTTCGACACGCCTCTTTGAAACCTCCTCTTAGGGCACTAAAATTGGTCTATGAAGAATACCAGGACCTATAGAATATTTTTAGGGAAGTTGAGAATGGAAATGGGAAGGGTTTGGCCGATCATGAATGCCCGTCAATGTGTAAAGATGACAGAGAGGAGGTGAACTTTTATAAGGGAGGAGAGGGGCACCTTTAAAATCCTAAAAAATATTAGTTTAATATAAATTCAAAACCCACATAAAAACCTCCAAAAATGAATCAATTAAAATATTAGATGATATAGGGTTTTAATCTCATCAACCAATCAAATTTAGACATGTTTTGATTGTATTTTAATCCTTATCATTTTGATTTAACCTTATTTAATCTATTTAATTTTCTTTTAGGTAACAAAATACTAAAGTTTAAATGGTTTTAAACAATCACTCATGTATTGTTAATTTTCCATAATTGTATTCTTTATTTCATTCTAGACTATATAAATTTCAATTTATAAATTTTAAATATACTTTTGATTTTTAATCAATATAATAATATGTTATTTTTATAAAATAACAATGGTGTCAATTTTGACACTATTCATTTATTTGAATTTAAATAAAATCCACACAGAGGATATATTCAAAATGAGATATTTAATAGGTTCCTAACATGTCAAATTCATCTAGAAATTTAGTGGATCACATTAAATATTTAATATAATATTTACTTTACTATTTGTAAAACCATTTATTTGATACTTCTCTTAATAAAATAATTTCTACAAAAGTTTTGTATAATTATTAAATGCACTTATTTGTTGCATTAAAATTAAAAAGAATATATCTTATAAAATCTCGGGTTGTTACAGGTCGGGTCATGTTTGTTTTTCTCATAGCCTCTGTGTTAGGGTGGTAGCATAAGGCTCAATAAGAACATGAAGAAGAACATCAATATTTAAAACCTTCTGCAATGATTTATTCCCAATCCTGAAAAATAATTAAAGGGAAGAACATTTGAAAAGTATTCGTATACAAATAAACCCCAACGTCGTTTGATTCGTCGATGGAGTCATGAGGAAGAAGACGTATCGTTGGAAAAAGATGGACGTCGGTGTCGTCGTCGTTTTCCTCGATTGTCGGTTCATGCATCGTTCGCTTGCTTGATTCTGAAGAATGTTCTTCAATGGAATTCTTCATTCAGAGAATAAGTTCTTCGTTGAAATTCTTCATTGGAGACCTTTTCTCCCAATTCTCCAAGCTTCTCCCTTTTTGCCAAGAGTTTCCACCAATTCCACACAAATGTGGATTAACCAACATAATATATAATGTTGTCATAATTTCAAATTCGATTAAATAATTAATTGATGGGTGGAATAACAAATTAAGTAGGGTGGGAAAAAAATAATGTGTAGGATGTTCAAGAGGCTCCTCCACATTAAAGAGGGAGTAGGGAGGTTTCTCCCTCATTAATAGGGGAGTTCATGAGGTTTGAGCCTCGGGTGGTCCCCAACACCATAAACTCTCATGGGAGGATAGTTTGGGTGGTCTACACAAACATAACCTTTCATTGGAGGTTTAGGTCTGGTGGTCCCCATTTCTCAACATCCATATGGAATAAAAATAAAAATAAAAGTTACACAATTTTATTTTTATTTTATTCTTTCACGAATAACCCAAATTTTATCATTCACCCTTGACTGACAGTGGTCGAGGTGAAGGTCTCGTTAAGAGAATACCAGATCTGTGAGTTTAATGGTGTCATCGAATTTCAATTCTGAGCACCGGTTCAAAAGTTTCAAAACACCACTTGCATGTCTACTAAACATACCCGAAAAAAAAAGTTCGGAAAATTAGTAAAAGTCACCCTCGAACCGTGCCAGCCATGGTTAGGCTCTTGCCAAGGGAAACACACCCCAATGAACCCAACAGTACTCTCAGATTTCTAATCCATCTATCATTTAAAAGTTATGGATTTTAAAATAAAATAATTGTCACTTAGTAATTTTATTTACGACCGAAAACTAACTTTCACCGGTGTCCCTTTCCAACCAAATCTTGTATCTTCATAAATAAAGCATTCCCTCACATGTTCAGTGGTGTTATTAGATTTTCATTCTGAGAAACCATTAGTGAGGTATAAGCATTTGAAAAATAAAATAATTTATTTAATTATTTTATTTAAAGAAATTCCATTTTTGGGGTTTCTCACGGGAGGCCCGTGCCGACTAAACTTAAGTTGCTCCAAGCGTAAACCCACCATCCTGAATACAATGGTGCCCTCATATTTCTGATTTGTGTAACTGTTTATGATTTATTCCAGTTTTTTTGTAAAACTTCTTACACTCCCTATTTAACGATTAACAAAACATTGATGAACCATTATAGAAACTCTGGGCCTCAGAATCATGCACCTTTATATTTCACAGTCTCGAAAAAATACAATATATTTAAAAATAATAATTTCATGGAAAAATTCCTGGTAATTACAACAACATTCAAAATCATATATTTTCCTTTATTTAAAATTCATTTATTAATATTTTCCATTATATTTTTTTAACATTTTATATGCTTACAGTTTTTTTCATTTGAATTATTAAATTGAATGTGTGTTTCGTTTTTCAACACTCCATATTGATTATTACATATCTAGAAATTTATATGTCATGTATTCTTAGTTATTATCATTTAAATGATTATTATTCTCATTATATCATTATCACTTTAATTTTAATTAAGCTTACTGAGAATTTTACCTCACCCAAATTTTTTTCCTTTTCCCAGGATATGAAGAATAAATATTTAAATATACTGTAAAGGATGTGGTATATTTAATTTTATTATTTATAATGTTTTATTTTACATTTCTATTTAATTATTGAAATCATGAATGTAATCATGTTTTAAAAATTTTTAAAAACACTCAGCCATTCAGGATTGGATTATTTATAATAATTCCAATGTGTTGAAGTAAAGCACTAACTTTTTGCTCACTATGGTTGGGTCATTATGAATGGTATCAGAAAAAGTTTAGTAGTAAGAGTGGGAGCTAGATTTAAGAAAAAATAAATTAAGGAACACAACCCTATGATAAAAATTATGTATAAGTATCAAAGGCATATTCAATAATTGTTAGTGTATATTGCGGTTAATCCAATTGTATGATTTTTAGAAACATTTTTTAAGGATTTATGTAATGGGATTCAACTAGGATTAACAATATTTTATAATAAATATATGTAAATAGAAATCAATAGTTTAGTGTTTTTATGTATAAAATATAATAGAGGAATAATTCAATTAAATTTTAGAGACATGAGTTTATTATATTTATTACCATAGTGTTATTATGATCATTAATAAAATTGTAATAATGTTCAAATAATATAATTTTCCATTGGAAAAAATTATTGTATTGAAAACCAAAGAGGAAATTTTATTTGATTGGTACATTTCATGAATTTCTATCATAGTTATTTTGAGAATTACATTATAATGGTTTTGGAAAATGGAAAACATAAATGAGAGTGGGTATTGAACCCGTGATCAAATGATGATAATGTTTTCATACCAACCACATTCACACATGATGTATAATTTAATAATTTACTGATTTTAGTTAATCAATTTCATGAATAAATGTTTATGATGAACCTGTGATATCACAATTAATGATTAAAGATTAATGTTTTATCCATATTTTTTTGAATATATTTAGGGAATGAAAAAAAATTCACCAATTCATGTGTCTTACGATCTATTAAAATGTTAATTTTTTTCTTCATGCATTTAAAAAATAATTCTTGTGTAATCATTTCATGAAGGAAAGGGAATAAATTGAAAATTTATTGAGGAA
Organism: Viscum album; assembly: GCA_963277665.1. NCBI lineage: Eukaryota > Viridiplantae > Streptophyta > Magnoliopsida > Santalales > Viscaceae > Viscum > Viscum album. The sequence goes on from OY728159.1 coordinate 1,228,635,053, forward strand.
AAATACGTTTATTTGATTCTTAAGACATTTTAATATATCATGTGAGTATACTGCCATATATACATAGGAATTAAAATAATTATAAGACATTAAGAAAATGATCGTGAAATATAATGTAAACCTAAAAACATAATTTTTGTTATATATATAGCCTTTTAAATCATCAAATATTTATGTAATTGAGTCCATAAAAATTGTATTTATATTTCACATATATGTTATAAATGATCTCAATCACTTCATATAAATATTTAATACTTTCCTAGATGTACATATTTTTAATGGAAACTATTTTTCTCATACTTATAATCGCATTTATATGTTATCCCATGGGACTTTTTATATTTTATTCTATCTTATAAAATCTATATTTTTATTAACACTTTAATTGTATGGGGATTTCAACAAATTAATTTTCAATTATCATTCTCTATATTTCCACTATCAAGTTTTAATTAAGAGGATCTAATTTATTGAAGATGGGGATAATGTAAAACCCAATAAATTCTATAAGTGTAACTCTTATTCGATTGTGTGTCTGACACACAACACCAACCATAAGGATGGATTTAAAATTATTGAAATATTATAATATGCTTACCATTTTATATAAATTTCCTCTATTTTTAGTTACAAATTTATTCTATATTGAGTTATCTTGTGTCACATGCAACAATGTGATTCTATTATATCATATAGTATACACAAGATCGAGTTTTTCTGAAAATTGTGAATATTATTATTTAAAATGTAAATAATATTCTATCCATTAAATTATTAGTTATGAATAGCATTAGATAACTAATTAAAATATATCTATAAATTAATTGGGTATCATTTTATTAGAAAGGAATATAAAAACCAATATATTATAATGGACGTATTTTTTATAGAACTATTTTTAATGCCAACAAAATTTTATCCTAATAAATTAAATTAATTAATTTCAGTAAATTATATTATTTAAATTTATACAGTTTATATTTTAAAAAATATTTTTAAATTCATCCCAAATATTTGGTCGGTATTTTAAAATAATTGGTCAATTTTTATACAAAAAATGGTTTCTTACTCTAAAAAATATTTAATCCCTATTAATGGAGAACATATTTCTAAGGTAAATTTAGAAAATAATTTATATGTCATAATATCTTCTTTTTTTAATAATTATGTAACAATTTTCTTAGGGTGAAATATTTGTATTTTTATGTGAACATTTATTTTAATTGAATAGTAAAGAAACTAAATTGAAATTAAAAAATAAAAATTGAACTAAATAATTTAATGTGTTATATTAAATATTTATTTGGTTTGAAAGTATAATTTGAAAAAATTGATATTTTAATATAATATATTAAATTATTTTCATTTTTTTATTAATTTTAGATATAAAAACTGAGTGATCTTTTGAAAAACATTACTTTAAAAACCAAATATTTCAATCCGGCAGAAGAATTAATTTTATGTCAATTTCTATCAATTATATGACTATAATTTTGAAAAATGGATTCAATATTTTAAATTTAAATAATTTATATTTTAAAATAAGTTAAAATTAGATTTTAACAATTATACTATTTAAATAAATTAAAATTAATTTCAGTAATTAAGGGAAAACTATCTAGACAAGAGACTAATCCTTAAAAAAAGGGCCAAAATGACCTGGAAATATCCTCAGCACCTAATTAATAATCATATATAGATGATAACCACCCTTTTATCAATTCTATATCACTATTGGAGGAAAATTGTGTATATGAGTCCACCCAATTGTCATTATGTTTATATATGTAAAAGAATGTCACATCTCAACTATAAAACAACACGCACACCCCACTAATTCACACTACTACATCACTATTGGATCATGGAAAACCTACCCAAATAAGCTTAAAAATTCCATTGAATATTTTTATATGCCTCAAAATTTGATAAAAAATAACAAAGGTTGTCATTTTGTAAAATGTAAAGGATTTACCTGAATAAGTTGTATCAATTTTCAACATTCATATTTGTTTATCTTCATTATCCACCAAATAAGTTATTATTATATCTTGATTATAAGATTACCTCGGTATATTAATTATAATAATAATTTTTTATTATATTGATATAACTTACATCAAAACACATTTCCTTCAAATGTGATATGCAGTCATCGTTCTTGTGTACATTTGTCTACCGCATCATGAACCTATGTAATTTCTTCTTACATTACCACCATTATGGGTTTAGAATATTGATGTATTTATTCTTTTTATATGATATATATGATATTTATAAGTTATTTATGGTAATTTTATTTTTTATTCCTCATACCTTCATGATTTCAATTTTGTGGCAATACGATAACATCACCTGTGCTGCTGTGGACTACCAACTCCTCAATGTGATGTGAATTGTTTACGATATATGTGGAATTTATTATTTATAATTTTCATAAAAATATGTGATATATATTACATAAATATTATTAATTAATTACTAAATACACACACACACACATATATATATCACATAATTTTTCAATACAATAAGGAATTGAAATTTGAAATCATGCATATGTACCACATACCCTCTCCAATATTAGTGTATTTAATTTCCAATAATCATATATATGGATTACATAAATACATATTTAATAAAAAAATATATATAATTTTAATCATGTTAACAATTTAGAGATGATGAAATTATGATCTTTATAATTAATAATTACAAACATGTAATAATATATTATAATATGATATTAAAAATATTAGTATTATTATGTTATTATTATTAAAATTTTTTAAACCACTGTACAAGAGGGTAATTTAAATGGAACTAAAAGTAATCATAATGTAAAGGATCTTATCCCAATTTACATTTAATTGTGGTATATTTTTATTATACTTTAATTCACATTAATGTTATGTATATACATCCCATTAATCAATTAATATTAGGATTCAATCATATATCATGGTATTTTAATATCAACATTGAAATATATCAACTAATGTGATTTGACATGTAAATTAAAAACGGGATAAATTAACCCTTCCTTTATCACATCCTTTAATGATTTTTATCATTCTCTTGAAAAAAGAACATCATTTTTTTCATTTATATTTTAAATTAAATTAAACTAAACATTCCATATGATCATAGAAATGATATTATTATTTCCTAAAGAATATTCCATTTTTACATATGGTGAACACATAGAAAATTATTTGATTAATTGGGGAAATATTGAAAAATTATTATCTTTTACATAATAATGATATTTGATGATAGGAAATGTTGTTAGTTAATTAAATTGATTATTCTATATGTGAGGAATTACATTTATTATGGACATTTGGAATATAATGATTAGGTTTGCCACTAAAAAAAGATCTTGTTCTTGCTGGGTTAAGCAAGACCCGCTCATATGATGGTTCTCACGTCCTCATCTTCAAATGGTCTTATGATTATCATATTAAATGATACTCTCCATCACTTGTGATTTGGGTATGATTTACAAAACTCTCTCTCCTATTTCAAAATCCTTCAATTCTTCGTATGATTGGAAATTTTTTTGGGTGTTCTCTCTATACCGATATAATAACTCATGCATTGTGCCATCTTATTTCACCAAGGGAGTGTGTCGAAGATGTTTTTTAAAGGAACCAATTAAATCATTTTGGATTCCCATTGGTGGTGAATTTTGATTTAAGAAGTATGAATTTTTTGAATCCATGTGTGAATACTGTGTATCATGAAAAAACCCAGGGCATGGCTTGGTAGTCTGCAGGCGAATGGTAGGGAAAAATGGATATGCTTTAGAGGTTCATGTGACTATGATCCCAGTTGGTTCTCCTATTGGTGATGGAATGCACTTGATTTTGATTGATGATGGTTCTATTGATTGTTATAAATTACCCAGTCAATGTATACCCAAGTATAATGGTAATTTTTATTCGAGAGTAGTAGTAAAGAAAATATCAGATAGGGATTTACCTTTTAAACCATGTGTATATGGATCTTCAACAGGATGTATAGGGACCTAGAGATTACATCTAGAGACTCTTCAATATCATAGAGTTCACATGCTAGGGAAGTGGATGTTGTTATCTTGGAAATGAAAAATTTCAATCCTCAATCTTTGGTGGACTCTACTAGTGATGATGATCAAAAGTATAAGGGTATGGTAGCCCCAAATCAATTCACATATGTTATATCTATACTTATAAAATGAAACAACATATCTACGATTGTGATTTATTAGACTCACATGGATATATATATATATGACCAAGACATGGAGTAGATATCACACAGTGTATGTAGGAATCTGAATTCCAGATAGAGATCAAATTCGAGGAGGACCTTACCATGTATCAATATAAATAGCAGATTTGACATCTAAATAAATGAGGTAGGGGTGACAGAAACTCCATTTTCCCGTCTTGAACTGAGTTTCATAGAGATAGACACCTGTAAATGAAAATGAATTTGGTGGTGTTTGTTCAGGCCTAACAGTCAATGAAGGAAGAAATGGAGCAATGACAAAAGGGAACCAAGAGCTTTATTGTTTCCAAGATGCTGAAACTAATTGGGAGCAAAGAGTACTCCGATCATCCAAGGCCTTTGTTGAATCATTAGGCCAAAAAATATAGATTTCCTATGGCTCACGAGATTTAGGTGGTGGCAGGTGAGGAGGTCCAGTTAGTGGGAGACACTGAGTCTCAAGATAAATTTAAAAAGGACATCATAGGAGAAGGTAAATCATCAGATTTGGCGACCCATAAAGGGCTACATTCATGATTTTCTTAGAATAATAATAGAAGATGCATTTTCAATATGAGGATGTGATTATAGTGAGGGATGTTACCCTCTCCCTTGGTCAGCAGTGGGAGGCATGGTCTCATGAAGGTCTGTAGCTTTTATAGGCCTTAGATTTGAATAATAAGATGATTCTACTCATGAACTCTAGTGATGAAATTAAGGGGGATATATTGGTGATTAAGGCGATGAGGGAATATATTAATCAATTGATGAAAAGACTTATAATAGTGGATGTTACCTGGGAGAAAACTAAATATATTCACAAAAAAAACATATTCTAGTTAGAGGCTTCCTTATAGAGAAGATTAGCGAGGAGGAGTACATTTTTTCTTGGAATCATCTAGAAAATTATTCTAAAGATATTATTATGTATAATCCAGGTAGACAGGTGAATTCTATTACATGGAAACTATTTTGGGCAAGTGATACCAACCATCTTTATCTTTTTTTTAGTAAGTCAGTTGTATCCTTTGAGGTTTGATCTTCTTTAATTGTGAGGGTTCTCTCTTCACCATTAAAAGTGATTGGAAAAGAAGTTTATTTAGAGGATGAATTACTTTTAAATTCAAAACATTGTTTGGGGAAAAATCAATTCATCCCCCTAGAGGCATCGATAGTCAGATGAGATAATTTAAGATGGCCATATTAGGTTATTTTTTACCATATTTTTTTTACATTTTCTTAAGGATAGAACATTATGGTAAATGTATCCTGTGCCCAAGAAGCCAAATGACTAATTAAAAATCATTTACTTTTTTGATAATTAATTTATAAATTTAATCCATGATATTTATTTTAAATTATCTACTAATGCATTTTCAATGTTATTTTAGGGATTAAATCGTACTTGTGTTCATTTAGTTACCGTTCTATATTGATTATGCCTTAACTAGATATGTATAGTATGTGTGGTCAGTTAATTTCCAAAACATAATTAATATTATCATTTTATCATTATTTATTTCATTGTAAATACCCTTACTGAGAATTTGAGATTAGATTTATACTATTTTCTTTCCTCATGATATGACTAAAAAATATTTGAACAAGATTTCAAGTATGAAGTTCATTTAATTTTAATTTTTGTATCCTGTTTTATTATCATTTCTCCAATATAATATGGGTATCATTTATGTAATCTAGTTTTTCAAAACTAATAATTTGATCGGTCTATAGGGATTTTATTCTTTGTACTCATTACAATGTAATATAGTAATGAACCGAATCCAAAATCATTGGGGCCATGGAGTTATATTTGGTATCAAACTATGTTTACTAAGAACCTTATGAATATGATTTAGGAACACATATATAAGTTAACACAAACTAATGAAAATAATTAAGGATAATTATAAAAAACATATTAATTTACTAGTAATATATAGAGTAAGGCTAATAATATTTTCTATGTATTAAAAACATATTTTTAGTTATTATAAAATGGGATTCTAACATTAATATGGATATTTTTGAAGAAATTAATGGTAACAAAAATAATTAGATATGTGATATTTAGAGGAAAATATATTTTAGGAAAAATTTACATAAATTTTAGAGACATGGGTGAAAATGTAGTGATAACCTTTAGTGTTATTATGATCATTAATGAAATTGTAATAATAGTCATATAAGATTATTCATTTTTGAAATAAATTGTGTATATAAAACCAAATTGAAAACATCATTTAAATATAAATGTTTTGAATTTCCATTATATATATTTTTTTGAAGTAATATTAATAGGGATTTAGATAATGAAAAATAAATAAGGTTGTGGGGTGTGAACCTAAGTCGGAAAGAAAATAAAGTTTTCATGCAAACCATTGAACTACATGTTGTCCTTCTTGATATGTAATCATTTTTAGTTTAACAAATTGATGAATAAATGTTAAATATTATATAGTGATATCAACATTGAGGTTTATATTTTAATTTATCAACCATATTGGTTTTGGAATATATTTAGAAATTGAAAAAATGACTTCTCCCCTATCATGTATCATACGATCTAATATGATGTTAATATTAGTGCTTCGTGCATAAAAACTAATTTTTGAGTACTCATTTAATGGAGTAAAGAAAATAAATTGTAAATTTATCAAGGGAAAACCAAATTATGAAATTGTTCTTATAAAATTTAATTTTATCATGTTGGTATATTCCCGTATATACTTAGGCAATGGATTACTTAGCATTAAGAAAATGATCATGAAATAAAATTTTATATTAATACATAATATTTTGTTGAACCGATAGTCTTTTAAGATATCAAATGTTTATGGAAATGATACCCACAATAGTCCAATGATTATCACTTTTTTTATCAATTTCATTAATCACACCCTATATTTATTTATTATTTTTCACCATGTCCATTCTTTCAAATGGTACTATTGTTATCCGACTTAGAAACATGTTTCTATGTATTTATTTGTGACCTTTGTACATATGAATCTCTCTAATAAATAAAATAAATTATAAAATAGTTTACAATTTGAGGTTTTATTCAAAGGAATTTTCAAATTTCAATCCCTATAATATTTACATCAATTCTTGAATTGACATGAGGCAATTTATTTTTTGTTGGGAGAATGTAACACATTGAAAATTCTAAAATATTATTTTTACCCAATGGGGTGTCAAAAATGAAACTGCAAGAATCAGAATGAATATAACCTATTTTTAATTTATGATAAATTAAAATTTTTAAATATTTATAATATATTTTAATACTTTTAAATCACTCAATAATGAGTTAGCATGTGTCACTCACAACAAGGAGTTTCATTGATAGCTTGTGTTAGACACAAGACTGTGTTTTACCAAATACACTGAATATTATTATTTAACATGAAAATTATTAGCCTATAGTTAAATTAATAACTATGAATAATAATATATATAAAATTAAAATATATGGTTGAATTAATTGGATATAAATTTATTTGAAATTAATTTAAAATCTAATTGAATTTAAAGGGTGTGTTTTTATAAGGAAATTATTTTATCTTCCTAAATGATATTTATCCTAAGAAATTAAATTCAACACTGTTAGTGAATTATATTAAATATGTCTTATATTAAATATCAAATAAACTATATTTACATTAATATGATTAATTTTATAGGGATAAAATATGAATAAATTCTATTTTATGCATAAAAATGCATATCGTTATAAAGGAAACTTGTTGTATTTTTAGTGGAATTAAATTTTAAAACTAAATTATATAATTTTTTAAAAACTTTTATTTAAAAATTTATATTATTTTTTAATTACAATTATTAAAATTACCTGAGGGTTATCTTATGGTATTTTTCTATAAAATTTCATTTCTTAATAAATTGTGAAAATTAATGAAATTTAATTTAAAATGAATTTTTATCTACATAATCTATAGTGTTAAATTATAATTTTTATTGTTTATAAAGTTATATTATATAAAATATAGATAATGTAATATAATATAACCCATTTCAATTTTCATTATTTTGAATTTATATAAAAAAACATGGTGAATTGTTGGATTTTTTCACATTAAAGACCCATTTTTCTATATGAAATTCGAGATTAATATTTAATTAATTTCTTCCAAATATTTGATTTTAATTTCAGATAAATTGATTAAATATTTTAAATAAGAATAATTTATATTATCAAATTTATTCAACTCAGTTTTTAAAAATAATCTTACTGAAATAAATTAAAATTAATTTCAGTATTTAAGAAAAAAACATGCTTGATAGGGGTCTAAACCATAAAATGAAGGGCCAAAATGACCAAGATACATTTCCAAAACATATTGTATTGACCATATCATCCATCTTAAATATTTATTCTCATTATTATAGGAACATTATGTAATTGGTGCCTCCCAATTTTGTTTACCTTTTTTTATTTTGAAGAATTCCACTCCTCCTCTATAATAAAAAGTGCACTCACACCTCCCAATAATTTACATATCATAAGACCATATGATAATAAAAACCCTAAAAATATAATCACTTAAATGACATAAAATATTTCTATTTTATCACTTTGTTCAGAAATAATAACATGGAAGTTTTTGGGTATTAACCAAAAGGTGTTACCTGAATAAGAGATAACGTAATTCAATGATCATTTTTTTCATTTCTTTATCCACCCCTTCTTTTATTATTATATATTATTGTATAAAAACCTAATTATCCAAAATATAATGATATTTTTTATATTTGATTTAGATGTACAATAATATACTTCCGTCAATTGGGACACACAATCATCCTTCGTGTGTATCGAAGACTACCGCCTTACGAACCAATGACGTTCATTATTCCATTAAAACCATTCATTTTTGGAAATAATGATTTATTTATATGATATATATATAATTTATTTATAATTATTTAAATATTTTATAACATGTTCCATTTTTCTTTCTATTTTTTGGGTAAATGATAACATTGTCTGTGGACGTGTGGACTACTACATCCTTAAAGTGGTGTGACCCATTCACAAGTTTCTTAGAATGTATTTTATATGGATTTAATAACAATAAGTGAAATATATGAAATAAATTATATTTTTTAACAATATATATATATCCAAACTATTTAAATATGAAATTTAAATTGAAGTAGTGTTCATGCATGCAAGTAGCCTACCATCTATTTGAACAGTGGATTTTATTTCCTATCTCCAAACATTATGGACTAATATAGATATATATATTTATATATATAGAAAATATACAATATTTAAATCATTTTTTACATTTAGGAGATGATAAAATCATGCTCTATTTAATATGAACCATCATTATAAAACTAAAAAACATATATAACCTCCGATTTGACACTTGAAATAGTGACAATAATTAATGATTGTTAAGAAATGTGTAATATGATTTATAAGAATATCATATATGATAATATAAATATGATTATAATTCTTTCACATGTTAGTTAAATGTTTTAACCCACTATTCAAGATGTTAAATACAACTCAATTAAAAGGAATAATAATGTAAGGGATCCTGTATCAATTTAAATACCATTAAGAATTGTTTGTTATTATGCACTAATTCATGTTAATGTGGTGTATAAGGATCACCATTTTCAATTAATTTCATTATTCATCCATAATTAATGGTACACTATGATTTTAATTTAACTTCCTCAAAAATTGGTTTTTATTCAAAAATTACAATGTGGTAGGTGTTATCTTGTCAATATATCCTTAATTTGTGATTGTTATCATTCTCTAGAAAAAATTGCATCCATATGGTCAATTTTAGTGTACATTAAATTTCTCATAAATACCCATATTATCATGAATTTTATATAATTTTTTACTTAATATTATCCTATGTTTATATATGTTGTTCTCTTTCTCTATTACTGGATTAATATGGGAAATATTGATAAACCCATATCTTTTACTCAATAAGTATATTTTATAGTATGGATTATTTTTCATTAATTAAATAGATTATTCAATATATGAGGAATTAGTTTGAAATGAACTATAGAGGTTGGGGAATCGTAAATATAATAACCTTGATGCATTAGTAGTAACGTTAGATGAAATAATTTTTCCACATTATATGGGTTCTTTCCCATTATATTTTTAAACTGTCTTGAGGATATATCATGACGATAAAGGCATAATGTGCACAAGAAACATGAAGTAAAATAACTAAACAATTATTTTATTGAGAATTAATTTAACATTAGTGTCTAATATATTTTTACATTTAAATCATCTATAGATACATGTTGTTTCTCATGTTATTGATTATATTGAAAGTTTGATTAGTTAATTTCATTTCTATATATATGATGTTTTATCCATATATATATATGGAATGTGATCAGTGATTTTCCATTACACGATGATTATACTCATTGTATAATTATTTATTATGTCTTATTTATCATTTTAGAGAATTTGAGTTTACTATAGTTATGTGTCTTTTCCCAAGGACATGAAGATGAAATATTTGAATGACCTTTCAATGATTCAATTAATTTCACATTAAAATATATCAGGTTTTATTTTATATTTAAAAATGTAATATGGGAATTCTGTTTACAATCTTCTTTTCAAATATTATAAATTTATCAATCTGTCATGATTTGATTCCATTTAGTCATTCCATTATAATAATTTTAGGCAACATCTCTGAGATCAAGGATATTGGATTGTTACAGATTGTATTAAAGGGATCATAGTAGATACATTAAGAAAATGATTTACGAAAACATATATTAGGTAATAAAGAAATATGATAGACCTAAAAAATATGTATAGAATAATATATTACTATTTTGGAATGAAATTTATTAATTTAAAAAATATCATATAAGTCATCGACATCTTTTTTATATTTTATTTATTACGATTCTACTAAGAGTAATGATATTTAGGAAAAATTTTATATATATAAAACTCAATATATTTCTATTTTTTAGTGGAAAATATATTTGAGTAATAATTCAAATACATTTTACATGCATTAATTTTATAGTATTGATATACATTAGAGTAATTATGATCATTATTTACATTTAAAAAATAATAAAATAAGATAATTAATCTTTAAGAAAATTGAAATGAAAACCATATAAAAATGGATATTTATTGAGTAAATTTCATGGAATTAAATAATACTAATTTTTGGAATTATATTAGTATGGTATTAGAAAATTTGAATCCTATATTGTGGGTGGGATAAAACACAAGACCGATAAACTAAAATGGCTTCATGCCTACCATTGGACTACCTGATGTCCCGATTAATATTAAATTTTTTTAGATAAATAATTAGAGGAATAAACATTATTGATGCACCATTGATATAACTTTTTTATGCTTGGAGATTTAAGAATTAAATATATTGATTTTTGGAATATATTTATAGAAAATAAAATATTTATTCTACACATTAATTTTTGGAATATCATTTCGTAGAGTAAAGGGAATAGATTTTAAATAAATTCAAGATAAGCCATATAATCAAATATTTATTATGAAATTAAAATTCATAATGTATTAATATTTCATTATATAGTAATATTGTAAAATGAATTACTTTACACTAGTAAAAGTATCTTTAATCAATATTTTATCTGAAAACCTTAATTTTGTTTGAACTGATGGCATTTTAAATCATTATAAATTTGTGGGTATAATTCCTTTATATTTACATTAATGATTTACATGTTAGTGATCAATGAACTACATCACTACCTATACTTACTTAACAGTTCCATCCAAATCTATATTTCTACTTGGTACTGTTGTTATCCAACATAGAAACATAGTGTTATGTTATTCCTTAAGAACTCTTTACCACCAATTATATCATAAAAAGTGGATATTTAATTAAATCATTAATTTTGTTTCATTACAATAAATCATGTTTCCAATATCAAACACTCTATTATAAATATCATGTTTCAATTATGATGACGCGATTTATTTTAGGTGATGAGTAAGTAACACCCCAAAAATTCTGAAAGTGTATCATTTTATTGATAAATTTTGTGATAAAAACAAAAATAATAAAACATAAAATAACCTCTTGATACATTATGATATCTTTATTATTTTAAATAAATTTTCTCTATTATATATCTTTCAATAAATAAAATATTTATTTATCTTTTGTTGCATGAAACAATGAGTTTCTTTGATAGTTTAATATTCAAAAAATACTTATTTTTTCTGAATAAACTGAAAACCATTATTTTAAATGAAAATTACCTCCTGAAAATTAAATTTTAGTTTATTAATATAATTACTTTTAAAAAAATATATGGTTTATTTTTTTGTGTATCAATTGATTACAAAGTAATATAAACACAAAATGAATGTAAATGAAAGAATTTTATAAGATATTTTTTATGAAAAAAAATTAATTTTAACATAAATAATAAAAATTAAATTCTATTAGTGAATTATATTAGTTAAATTTATATATTATATATTCAATAATATAATTTTATATTCATCCAAAATATTTTAAAATAATTAGATAATAATACATCCATCATTATGTTTAAAGAAGCTATATTATTCTGAAGTCAATTTTACTTCCTTTTAATGGAGAAATTATTTTTAATTAAATATTTGTAATTTCATAAAACATATAAGTATAAATAAAATTAGTTTAAGAAATATTAATGTGACTCTTAATTTAGGGAGAAATTTTAGTGTTTTATCTGGATATTCATTTTTAAATTAATAGTGAAAAATGGAGAATTTTAATTGATTATTGGGCTTTCATCTAAATAATTTATAGTGTTAAACTATAACATTAATATGTTTTAAAGTATAATTTGATGAAATATATCATTATTATTATATTAACATTAATTTTAGTCATTTTTTGTTAAATTTATAAATAAACACTTAGTGATCTTCTAAAATATTTCACTTTTAAAAACTGTTCTCTAATTATGTCTCTTGTATTGATTTTAAATTTATTTATACCACTTATGTGATTAGAATTTTGGAAATTGGATTGAATATTTAAAATTATAAGTAATTATATATTCCTAAAATTTGAACATGGTTTTTTACCAAAAATATTTGTGAAAAATATTAAAATTAGTTATAGTGATTACAAGAAAAACTAGCTTTACACGGGACTATTCATTAATCATAAAATCCAAATGAAAAATAAGCATATAAAAAACCTAATTTCATGAAATATGTCATCTAAATAATAACATAAAACTATATAGTTCATTATTGGAGGTACATGATGCAAGCGACACCTCCAAACAATGTTTACCTTTTTATATTTACAAGACTGACACTCCACCTCTATAATAGAAATGTACATACCACTCCCACTTACTCACATATATAAATAAATTTGGATCATCCAAAATGATCCCAAATAATACCTGAAATTCTCACCTATAATTATAGATTCCTAAATTTAGATAAAAATAAAACCGAGGAATAATTTTGGTACAAACCAAAAAGAGTTACGTCAATAAGAAATAACCTTCCTCAACGATCTCTTTTGTTTCATTTCTTAATACAACCATTCAGTTATTATTATGTATTGATTTTATTAAAAAATAAGTATCCTAATTTTTTTATAGGGGTATTACCTACACCATGACACACATCCATGAAATGGGATTCAAAATCATTATTTTTTTGTACGGCAGACTACCGACTTTTGAACAGATGTGATTCGTTCTTCCATTAACAACTTTACAGTTTGGGAATAAAGATGTAATTACAGTTTTTATATGATATATATGATATTTATAATATATTTATTCTTCTATAATATTTATGTAACCAATTAATTTGGGTTTTATATTTATAGGAAAAAGATAACTTCTATTGTGGATGTCAGGACAACCACTGCCTCAAAGTGATGTGATTCATTAATGAAATAATTGCAATGTATTGTGTATATTATTAATAAAAAAATATGTGATGTAAATTAAATAAATACAATAGGATAAAGTTTTTATAAATATAAATATATATATATATATATCACTAAATTTTTAAATAATACAAATAATTTTGTATCACGTTCGTGCATACATAGGGTCTACTATCTCCATGAACGTTGCATTTCATTACATATATCCTAAGATTATTTAATAATATTAATATGTATACACTAAATATAAATAATATTTACATCATGGATTAAATTATATTTATTATTAATTACTGATATATTTAATATTAATAGAAAAGGAAAAAAATACTTTAATTAATAGGTAATTGGAACATAAAATGGTAAAAATACTAAATGATTATTAATATACAATAAACAATCAGTGGGTTCAAGATGTAGGATATCTTATTCCTAAAAATTTTATAGGAAATATAAATGTCAAATATAAATATTAAATATAATATTTATAAACATTCTTAGGAAAATCACCAAGTGTATCTACTTCAACCAAAGATGAATAAACATTTAGAACCACCAAAGAACATCTTGAGCTAGTCTCCATCAATGAACAATGGGAGGGAGCATCATCAATCTGTTTTTTAAGCCTATAAACACGAGTTAAATCATTGAAGATAAAGTTAATAAGACAACTATAATAAATATAGGATGGAAAAATTATCCAATGGACATTCATGGGAAGTGGCTTAAGGATTTCCACTACCAAATTGGATGTAGATTCCATCCATAAGGATTCAAAAACACAATAGACAACATAACTAACCACCTTGTTCATAAAACAAAATAAACCATAAATTTAAGAACTATTACCAATGGAATAATAAAAAATACCTAAGAAAACCTCGATGAGTATGTATGATTCCAAAAAACCCATTGGCCCCGGTGCACCTGAAGACACCCCATCAAAATTATCATTCAACCACCCAAATATTGGAGAGATCCGTCTAATATATTTGTCCAATTTTTTTTAACATATCACTAACACAAATCGATCTGAAAATAGCTATGATATAATTAAAATTATTTATTAATCCATTCTAAATTTTAGAGGAAACCAAGAATCCCTTAATAATTGTATAAAATACAACATTAAAATAAGGGTAATTATCATCAACAACAATCCAATGTATTTACATCCATAGATAGAGAAAATATAATATGAATATACGTGCCTAAATTGAATAATTTCATAGTTTCCCACATTAAATATGTGTTTCATCCATGCCACAAAACTAAAAATTTCATTATTACATCTGAAATATCCTTACACATATATCTAAAACCAACATGTGAATTTGGATCATAAAAACAAGTGTTAAATAGTATCCTTATATTATTGAAAAAATAACATGCATATGAAAGATGAATCCATTAATTTTTATGTGAAAATATAAAGGCTGTCAAGGCCTCAAAATTCTATAGGATATGAGCAATACTGCTAGTTTAATATATGGGTTCTTGAATCCCATAATCCATAATGTAATAGTAATATAGCCATTATAATATTACCTATATATGTATATCGTTGAGAAAACTCCATTCAAATTTTTTGTCCGGATAAGAGTATCATAATCAGTGTACTCATATCAGGTAAGCACCATATTTATATATATGTACATCATCTCATTCACATTTAAATTACACTATATAGTTGTAATGAAGTAATATTTCAATGTTAGGAATATCATACTTCTAATTTATTATACATGATAGACATAGAGTATTGCATAAAGTTGTAGAGGACTTCATATATACCATTAATCTTTAATATAAAATTATGTCACGATGAAACTAATTAATATCTTGGAAAATAGGGGATGTAAAATCTATGGAATACCCATTTTGAAACATACAAATAAATATGGTATAATGAAACTCAAATTAAGTGTCATTAGAAGAATGAATACCTGAGGTGATTTTTATGATTAAGTTCTCATTGAAAATCAATAGATCTTTGACATCCATTTCTCCCATTTCCACATGTGTGACACAATATTTCAAATAACATTTACCTATATCATTTCATGAATTTTGAATTCCCAAAAAAATAATTATTCATAATTTGAAATGCCATAAACATATTTCTAGGAGATCCTTGAAATGAAAATCCATTACAAACATATATTTTACAATATAATTAACTTAAACTTTTCTAAATTCTCTTGAAATAGTCTTTCCTATCCACATTTACATTTGAAAAAGAATTTTGGAGTGTAAAAATCAAATAACAACTCTTCACATTACCAGGAAAAGTGAAACCCTTAGATGTATAAAGGGGAGGGACCCTCTCTTAACCCCAAGCTCTCTATCCACAATATTTTTCTTAAAAATTTACACTACTTACCTAAACACCATGGTAGAATTATTCTATATAATAACCTTAAAGGAGTATTTTTCAGTATTATAATATATTAGTTATATGTTAGAGGATGTAATTCAATCAAAATAACCAAACATAATAATATCATCTATGTATAATATATTTGAGGCAATAAATAATCCACTTCAAACATGCATCTTCTTATAAATCCCATCTCGAAAAATTTCATTAAAGAAACAAATTATGTAATCCTAAAAATTATAAAATTGAATCCCACATAATGGGTCTACATACCTTAATCTACTAGTACATTGGAATAAACCACTGAAGGACCCATTCACCACTAAATAGACCCTAGAACTCTTGTGGATGCAACTGGACAAGATGATAAATTTAGAGGAAAACCCATGAATTCAAAGAATACCAAATAAAACTTCAAACATTATTGTGTCCAATTCAATTTTATGTCAATTTTCAAAGTCTTCCTTCCATACATTGCATTTTTCCTTGTGTTTTGACACATTTTGAAGTAGTATAAATATAGTTATGAATTTTCTAACGAGGGAAAAAATAAACAATTTTTCCAAATAAAAATCAATGGAAATATCTAAAATTTTAGGTGTCATAATATTTATGATGTCCATTGAAATTTAATTACCAATAGAATCTAATAAAAAATAATTAATGTATAGATAATTATTATTTTTTTGATTCATAGAATTAATGATAGAGGCTGGTCCTTAATTCATAGATGATTGATAGAAGAATTTTATCATAGCATTGAAAAAATCAAAATGATCAATCTCCCAGTCGAATAGAAATTATTAATTAATTAAACCATCTGGTCCAAAAACTATGTCAACATTTCAATAGATAAGGGCTCAAATTATTTCTTTTTCATTGGGAACCTCAATAAGCCACCTATTCTATAAATCATTAATTCTATGAGTAATGATATTGATCAAATTTTGAGTGTTGTTATCTCATTTGTAAAAATAAAATTACTCAAAATAGATGGTTTCAACATTAGAAATTTTAATTTTAGAATAGTAAAATTCCATTTAATATAGAGAGTGGTGAGGCCTATTCATTCCATCATCTCTATATCCATGCTATGAAACAGCATTGAAGACCAATGTCCTTCCTAAATCCAACTAATAATAAAAATACACCATGAAACAATTCCCTTAAGAGAACACATATCATAAATATTGTATGGTGCTTTTATCTCCTCCTAAAATAGCCATACAGGATCTGATTAATTTTATTATAATATGATAACTAATTTTCAGCATCATTCATATCAAAATAATTTACAAAAAATTCATATTTTCTACATAATTTGAAACTTACTTTTGAACCTTTTATCTTTGAGTAAAAGTTTTCAAATGAATTTCAATAAAAATCAATATTCATGGATACCATACCTACATATAGTCATGACATGAGCATCATTTATGAATATAAATGTTATAGGAGGTTACAATTATTTTTAGAAAAAATACAAAAAAATCAACCGGTTATGATAAGAGTGTATTTTTGGTAGTGTGAGGGCACATGTAAAAATTTCAACATTCCTTTCATCCACCTTTAAAAAAAATAAATCCAATTTGCAGTACCTCCTCCAATTCAGGGTGTTCCTACCCCATGTGAAATTATATACCATAATTGGGTCCTCAAAATACAACATTTCTTTAAAAAGTAAGGAAACTCTTTGAAATCTAGTCCACAAAGGACAACACCAGTTTTTTCATCAAATCCTAATATAGTGTTTAAATCCTCCACTAAGATACAACCCTAAAATATATTTTTAGTGATGCATTCTCTAATTCTCTAAAGGGAACTTCTACATGTATCTATATTAAAAGTATAGTCAATAGTTTTAGAAAAATAATAACCATTCATTCAAATTGAAATTGTTATGTCCTAGTGATCACCATTTTATGAGTTCTGTATAATTTGATCATGATTTATAACCCAAATAGACTCCATATAACCTTAATATTTATTAATAGGGATAATATATTAAGCTAGTAAATTCCATTTAAAATCTTTTGAGTAGTTAGATATCATTCACTATTTAGTAAGTACAATAAGCATGGTATTGTTTCTCACAATGAAATGCCTATGGTTTGTGACCGTGGGAGAAATCCCATGACCTTTTAAATAAAAGAAAGATCAATATTAATTATGGTATGTGCATTATTTAAGGACCTACAAGATGTTTCTTCCAAAAAATTTCATTTATCATAAATTACATTTTACTCATTCCTTTATCTTTTTCACATTTTTCAACACTAGAGCCACCCTCAATATAAATCTTTTCATGAAGATCTTTCTAAAATTACGATAAATCCTCAGCACCTTCATCCTCAGAAACCCAACCAAAAGGGATGTAGTTATTAATTGACAGTATAATATTGTGATTTAAACTATCATGGTGTTATAATCTTGCAATTTTAAAGGATTGAACCATTAAGAAAATACATTCTAATTGATCAAAATTAGAATAGGAATTCACAGTCTAGATAATAACCCTACTCAAAATGATCATTATAGGTTATTGTGTCCACTAAAAAGGTGAATTCCCATTAACCGTGAATGGTGAGGGGGAATTCCACCCTCAGGACTAGCATAAGAAAAAATAAAACAAACCCCTAACCATTAACTCGATCAGATAAAAGGGGAAGAGAAAAGACCAAATAGATAGCCCTGATATTATAAAAGATGACACAATTTGT
Source organism: Viscum album (assembly GCA_963277665.1). NCBI lineage: Eukaryota > Viridiplantae > Streptophyta > Magnoliopsida > Santalales > Viscaceae > Viscum > Viscum album. The sequence goes on from OY728159.1 coordinate 1,228,654,369, forward strand.
GGAATTATCAGAGAAAATAGAGTTTCCATCATCTATAGATAAAATATTATACATATCATTTGAAAAACCAAGGGAAATAGTATTCTTGTTATCATTATCATGTCATCCATCTTATTGATTGTCGAATTCACAATTCATTGTTAGAATGATTAGGAAATTATTAGTAAGAATTGATACCACAAAAAAATCAGTATAAAAAACATAATTCAACTCATCAATATAGGGGTTGAATGATTCATATTAGGTTGTTCAGTGGAATAACTCACAATTATGAGTTCTCTTAAACTATTAATAGGGCCTAAAATCCCATCAATATATGGACCATTATCATGAGAATAAGGCATATAACTAGGGAACCCTTTCTACAATTTCATCCATATACAAGTGACTTAATCACATACCCTAATTTTAAATAATCATCACACATTATATCTATTAAAATCAAAAGGAATATCTCAAATAATATTTTGTTTTAATAATAAACCCATTTTTCTCTCATATTGAACCTCTATATTGATGTTATGATCCCTATAATTCAACACACCCTCTTCACACATGGTGGATGAAATATTAACCTCCATATGTAACATGGAATTGTCTCCATGTATCAGGTTTTATATATTTCTATCTATCATTATCGAATTAAAAATAAAAATATATATACAAAAGTATTATTGGATGTAAGTATAACTAATTCAATATACACATTCAACGCCACACTGGAGTGTAGGTATTTATTAAATTTCAATGATCAATTATTCAATTACATTATGTAATATGGAGAAAAATTTGATTCAAATAGATTGATCTAAGGATCATAAACCTCCGTTAATATTCATGATTGCTAATAACAACATGGTTATATCCACAAACCCTATGACTCATACTCTATTCATAAAATCCCTATATCTACATAATCTATAGGGTGAGCTCATTGAATTACTCAAACCTCTACTTCATCGGAAGCAGGACCCACACAATTATGGAGTATGTACAAAGGCTCACACATTCCTCAACTATATCTTGACTAAAAAAATTCCCAATACGACCGTTCTTAATTACTCTACCATATGGAGGAGAATCAAAATCATGGAAAGAAATATTCTCCACCACATTGACCATGTCATTAATGTTTATCATGGATCTATGATCCACATGAGTATACAAGTTTTATCATAATTTTTTTAGATTATTCACAAATTATATATAGATTCTTGTGACCAATATGATCAATCCAATCAATTACCATCCCACAATCATCCTTCTTCACACAAAAATGAGGAACACTATTTCTATATTTTTCATTAATCCCGCTATAATTTTCTACTCTCAAGATGTGCTTCACCTAATAATATATTATAATAAGATCATATATGTTATTATTAATATGATTAACGTTCTGGTATAAGTGACTAACATGTTTTAAACCACTATACAAGAGGTTAAGGAAATCACAACTAATAGGAAACTTACGGTCTCTGATTTCATCCCAATTTAAATTCCATTGAAACTTATTTTAGATTTTTAATCAAATAAATTTTAGGTGTGGTATAAACAAAACCTTTTTTATTTAATATCACAGATCACTTGCAGTTCATCATATTTTAATATTCACATTGAACTACCTCATTCAAGGGATTTTAACTAGAAAATTAAAAAATGGTTAAGTTATCATTGTATTGTCACCTGATTTTGAGATTGGTATCTTTCTCGTCGAACAATCACTTCTTTGGATTGTTTTTATTGTAAATTAAATTTATTTTAAATATCCATATTTTCATTAAAATAATATTTTTATTGTTTAAAATTTAATCCATTTTTACATACAATGTTCACATTGATATGTATTCAATTAATTGGGAAAATATTGTGAAGTCTACATATTTTACTCAATATCAATATTTTATGGTAATGAATATTACTAATTAATTAAATATATTAATAGACATACATGATAAATTCATTGTACATGAATTCCATGAGTTGGGGATAGGTAAATGAAATCCCCTTAATGAATTGATACTCTCAAGATATGAAATCAATTGGCCAATTCATGTGGGTTTTTACCTAGTATGTATGAATATTTATTTAGGATATATATTGATAGTAAAAATACAAATTTATTGGGAAACTTGAAGTCCAATTACAAGGAATTTACATTATAGATATTTCATTTGTTATTATTATACATGATGTTTTTTATTTGATATTATCTGTGGATTCATTTTCATTCACATTTTTTTGATTTTATGACTTGTGTTAATTTTTACATACTTTTACATATTGATTATTCCTTATAAATATTTTTATTCTTCATGTGTGCTCAATTATTTTCCCTTTCATTATAATTATTCTCACTGTTTCATAATTTCTTCCATTGTAATTACCCATACTGAGAATTTGAGCTCAATATTTTTCTATTTCATTTCCCATGTATGTGAAAAATAAATCATTGAATGATGTTTAAAGGATGCAGTTCATTACATAATAATATGTACCATGTTTTTCTCAATTTCCAAATGTAATATGGGTATCATGTATATAATATGGTTTTGAAAAATAGAAAAAAAAAATTGGTCTTTTGGATTTTATTCCTTATAATGATGCCAATGTAATAAAGTAATGAACCATCTCCATGCATTCTTGGTTGAGGTCATTTCAATCCATTATCCCTAATACAAATATAATGGGATAGAATATCTTAATGGATAAATAAATGGTTCTATTGTAAACTTGTGACCTTGATATAATGGAATCATCATATTTGTAGTTATATAAATATGTCACCTAACTTTGTCGATTGAGGCCTATTTGGGATCCACAACCAGTTAGAGAGAAATAAAAAATAAGGTTAACTATTTGAAACAAATATATATAAATAATGGTGATATTAAGTGTTATCTCATTATGTATGAGTTGTACTATAAGAATTAATTCACTAGATACCATTATCTCTTATTAAACATCCTAGTAAAATTGATACTTCATTAATAAATTCAATCATGTCACCCTTGAACACCCTATCACAAAGGTAGACCATAAATCATTTATAACATTATAATGAAGTAAATAATTAATTTGATCAATTGTAAATCAATAATTAAATGGAGAACTAGAGCCAATATATTAGGTATAAATTACACATTCATTTTTTTATATTATCATATATATTAAAACCTCCATGAAAAATAGAATGATTTTTATAAAAACATCTATAATATTATAATAATGATGAATTGCTCAAACTGAATATAAACAATAATTCAAAAAGTGAATTTTGAATTTTGAAAAAATATTTATGGTACTGAAGAATAGATTTTATTTTTTATTCATAAAAATTAATATGGATATGTATTTTTTAGAAAAAAATCAATATTATTCTTCAAAAAGGTGTAACTCAAATCTTTATATGGAAAACATAAACATTGAAAACATTTATTTTAGAAAAAATATATTCATAGAGTCACCCATAGTAGGTTAGGGTGTAACTGTAGAATAACATGATAATTTTTTGGATAAAATATAAGAAATATGGCGAAGGATTCCCATGATCATTATAATTGGAACAATTGACAAGAGTCATTAAATTTTTAAAGAAGAAGTGTTGAGGTTGTCTCATGATGTTTTCTAGTAGTCATTGAATCTAGGTATGGGATTTGTAGTTATGTATAAAGGTTTTAATAAGATAAGGGGTTTTCTATTATTCATTGTATTGGTTTTGTTTTTTTAACGTCCAATACATATCACCCTTGTTAGTGGAAATAAATTATAATTATTTCACATTATACTTTATATATTTCCACTATCATAATATTAAAACATATAAATAACCACTAATAACAAAAATAATTCTTATATATTGAATTTTTTATAGAAATGTCCCATAAAAATGTTTAATTATCATGAAAATGACCCTAACATATCAAGATATGTGTCCATATATATGTTTTATTTTTTAAGAAAAGAGCCATCAGACAATACATAATAGTTATTTCCTTAAGAAATAATAATAATTTTTTTTACAGAAGAGTCTCTACTTCCTATGTAAGATTAATTTATTCTTTTATATTAGAGGTCTGTAGATACATAAAACCCTTTAAATATAAATTTAATATGAATTTTAAAAATGTGTTAGGATAGTTTCAATATTTATTAATAGTAATCAATTATTATATTTTCATCTGCGTTGAACTATATTTTTTAATAATAATGGAATTATCAATAATAAAAATATCAATTTTTTGATTTTTTTAGTAATTAAAAATCTCTTAGTCCACAAATAGATTTGTGCTCTGCTTTTTAAAAAATTAGATCTTACTGTGTGTTGATGATAACTTTACCATGTCCATATTTTATATTATCAAACTTGAGAGAGATTACATTTTTCCGGGGGAATCATTCATCGGTATCAAAAATATATTTATGAATCCAATGTTTTAAATTCACTATGACCCAACAGGTTGTATGATCTATTTATTTCAATAGAAATTTAATGACTATAGAAAATTGCATACATACCTACAATTACCAATCGAATTGATTTATCACATAACTTCATGAGTTGATACATTCTTGGTATTTTTTATTATATTTCTATTCGAGTTGTCATATATCATTATTTGAGGTAATTGATTCAATAATTCTCATATTATGTAATTTCATATTGTCAATTTTTTATGCATAGTTTTCTAACGGGGGGATTATTGATTAATCTGAAATGGATAATAATATGAAATTAATGATTTGATAAGGGAATTATAAATCACATGTGATTGTAGTTATGGTTATTATATTAAATAATAATTTGCCACTAATTTCATGATATTTTGTTCGTAAAGTTTTATTATGAAATTATTTTGATTAAAATTATTATAAAACATAAATTTGGAGGCGTGTAGCAAAAAATAAATCATACATTCATTTATTTTAATATGAAATTAATAAATAATTAGTATGTCTTTGGGAAATTATGTATCTATGTCCATTTCTACTACTATTGAATGATAATTGGGTAAATTTTATTTTAAAATATACTCATTTAAATTTATTAATAATAAATTAATATGCTTGATTCAATTATGAACTATTGGATAAATAAATTTTGTCCATTCATACTATTATAATGCTTTAATTTATATTTGAATAATTGATTTACCAATGTTATTTATTATTCATGGACTTGTCATTTACATTGACACAGACACACAACCCCAAACACACAAACACTTAAACACACACACACACACACATATATTTATAATACCATATACCTTCTTGTGTTCAAATTTAAACTCAATTATATTTATGTTTTATGGTGTTTATTTAGCTATGATGATATAGTTATGGTCGAATCATAATGTAGATATTTTGGATCTATTTTTTATGATGTCTAAATTTGTTGAAATGGTGATCGAATCGTTCTCCCAACATGGGATCCATGGTTGATTTGTTCATAATTATTTATTAGTTGATTATTGATTATAACATACTATTATAAAATTATTTATTTACATATATAATTACTTGAATTATGTATTGACGTGTCTTAGTGGATGAAGTCATGAATAGTGATAATTTATGAATTAAAAAATATGAAATATTCTTGAATGGGTTGTGATGATAAAAGATATACAAATCCATTATATAGTTATGGAATGTGTGGTGTAACATCTAATTTTTTTAGGAAGAAACAATATGTTCAATAGTGTAAATTATATTCCATATCATGTTTATGCTAATAATAAAAATTATTATTTAAATATTACCAATATAAACTAGCTGTTAGATTTGTGGGAGTGAATATCATTAACTGAATTATATAAATCGGGTTGAGATATGTATATATAATGCAGTACCTACAATTTTTGGAATGTAACCCTTACTTAAATCGTTTAATGGTTATAAATATAGGGGTGATGAATGAGAGAGTCGGGAGAACATGGAATGACGTTTTGAGGCAAAGGCGATGTCGCACGGGTGGCACACGGTTTTTCTAACCATGCGGACAAACCGTTTGTAGTTGTCACTTTTGAGGTATTGGATTCCACTTTAATGGAGCACGGTTCGGGAGACCATGCGAGGAGGTTGTGCGAGGGTCTACCGAGGTAGTGGCTAAAGAATAGTGAGGGCATTATTTTTCTAACTGTGTGAACTAAAAATTCAGAAACAAAAATGAGATCCTAAAAAAGTGGATCACACAAATTTTTACCTCTAAATTACTCATTTTTTCAACTTAAGCAGCCATAACTCCAAATCACTCTCCCATGAAGGTAGGAGAACCTCTCCCAAGTGTTTCGGAGGCAATCTGAAGGCTTTCCTTGGCGAATCAAAGTAGTATTCTTGAGGTATGTGATCGTTCATCCTCATTCTTCGTCGGTTCCTTATATCTACTTATCCTTTTCTTTTTTTTCTTATATCTACACCCGTAATGGGTAGATAAATGTGTGTGGATACCAAATATGATGATATTTTGTCTCAGTCTTGTTAGGAAAAGAGATCTAAGGTGGGTTGTTGAAGAATCAACCCGGTTTTCTTATGCGTTCTTTGTTCGTAGTGGTTTTCATCAAAACCTTTGAGGTAGGAGGATTCTTTCTCGACTACACATAGTAGAACTGTGGTCATGATTTAAAATTTAATTTATGGCATTGAAATGATTGTGATTTGGTTGTTAAATACTTGTTGGAAGCCTTCTTGAGTGACGGTTCTGAAATAAGGAAAATTGGGGATTTTAAATGAGTTCTTTGGTTTTTAATTTTTTAAATAGAGATTTTAAAATGGGGATTTTCTAGAGTTGTGACCCATGGTTTGGATTATATGATTTCAATAATAAGGGATGTTTTATATATGTGAAGTGGTTGTTTTGAAATTGGTTTATTCTTTGGTTTTCAATAAAAGTATAGTATTATTTAAATGGTTTGAATTGGTTGAACACACTTGGTTTTTGACATGATGGTTGTGTGTGTTCACGGGCATGTGGGCTGGATAAGGGTTAAGGGTCTCCCCCATCATTAACAGGGTAGATAAGGGATACGTCTCTCCCCTTTCAAAGGGTGCATGTGGGATGGATAAGGGTTAAGGGTCTCCCCCATCATTAATAGGGAGGATAAGGGTTAGGGCTCTCCCCAATCAAAGGGTGAATGTGGGAAAGATAAGGGTTAATGGTCTCCCCCATTACTAACATGATGCATAATGTTTAGGGATTTCTAGTATCAATTGGTTCCCTAAGTATAATTTAGTGAAAGGATGACTCACTAGTCGCGAGTATAGGGATATCATGTTTACATGTAGGGTCGGTTGTCTAGATGTATGTAATGAATTGGGAATGTAAATGGAATATTGAGAAATGGTTTTAAATCTTGTTTTGTTATTTTTCTGGAAAAATAACTTCTTGGAAAAATTGGTTTCAATTGCAGCTGTATTCTTTTGGATAAAAATGGTTTTGGAAACTTTTTTATATTTGGTATAAACTATTTTGGTAAATTGTTTTATATACAATGTCTTATATAAATGTGAATAATTTTTCTATCATAGTGGAATGGGTAGGGATGTCATTAGGGAAAACTGACTGATTTTTATACTCACCCCTGATTTGGAACATTAGTGCTTTTGTGGATACTGTCTTCCGGGATAGGGAAAAGGTAATGTTTCACACGTATTTAGCACCCCCTCATGACATTTGGTTCGTTCGTTGATTTTGGATCCCAGAGCCTCCGGGGCTCGGAGCCTTGTGGCCTTTTGAGAGTCTTTTATCATTTATCTACTGTGTACTTTGATACTTGGTTATGCTTCCACTGTTGAAAACATTGATATGAATTTGAGATACATGAATATGTTGAGTTGTCTTTCATTCATTCATGCATCTTATAGTAAATGATTGGTTGGTTGGTTTATAGATTTATTTCATAAAGGTAAAATCGTCCCCCACTTGTATATGAAACCCTTTGGCTTTTATTTCCTGCCTTTGGCATCTTGGGGATATCACTTAAGGCCTAGTCACAACTCGTTTTACTCTCAAGCCAATGAGAATTAGGGGCTCATTACAAATGGCATCAGCTTGTCCGGTCCCTACCTAACAAGTATTAATCAATGTTCCTAGTATTGGAGATGAAATCCCTTCTTGTCTATTCCCTGGGTGGGTGTCTTAGAAAGGATTAGGATTGTTGGAACTTGAAATATATTTCATAAAAGGACATAGATAACCCTTTTATGTTGGACTTCAAGTTACCAGGGAGTTGGGTAAATAAGTATTTGGAGACACTTCAAGTATTTTGAAATCACGTTGTCATGTGTTTAGCCAATGACATGAGAATGAAATGCATTATAGAGAAATGACATCCCGGAAGGAGTGAATACTTCTTTTAAATAAATGATCATTTTTTAAAATTATTGAATTGGTTTTCAAATGAATGATTTTGAAACGGTGAATGATTATCATATTGTGAAAATGGTTTAATTTTCAAAAGCATGTGAAGTTTATTAAAAAATAGTTGAACATGGGAAAAAGTATTTTTTGGAAAACAATGTTGTGAAAATTGATGTGATATAATTTGAATTTCTAATCCATCCATTGCTAGAGAGTGAGGTTATTGGATTTTGTTGTTGGTTTAGAAAATGTCACACAATATGCGTCGTCGACACCAACACGTTGAAGCTTTGCAGAATGTGGTTGAACCTGAACCACGGGTGATCCAAGAGCTGGTTCAGAGTATTTTCTAGGATTATAATGTTGTGGATACGGGGAACCGAAGGAATGAACTAAGGCATGTGGATCATACCATCCAGTTCATGAAGTAGAATCCACCGAACATTCGAGGTGATGGTGAACCCGAGAAGGTGGAGGTGTGGATAAGTAGGATGAATCGTATCATCGATTTCATCGACACACCATCAAGGCCCATGGTCAAGTTGGAGATGTATATGATTTAGGATCTTTTACATTAGTAGTGGGAATTAGGAGTGCACGCTAATTTGGATGAATTCCATACATGGTAGAATTTTGAAGAGTTGTTCCACAAACAATTCTATCCTCACACGTTCAAAATTCTGAAAACGAAGGACTTCTTTAGCTTGAAATAGGAGATCCTCTCTATCATAGAGTATGTGGATAAGATCATGGATTTAGTCCATTTTACACCAGAGGTTACAACATGTTCATCTTTGAAGCCATGCATCTTCGAATCGGGGATAATGCATGAGATTCGATCTAAGATTGCGGTGCTCTATATTAGTGATTATACAGAGATGGTGAACAGAGTGACTATTGATGAACGTGATATCTCAAGATCAATACGACGAAGAATGATGATACCTACAAGACATGGTGGGAGATCGACTTCAGGGAAGAAGATGAAAATGGACACCTCTTTCCACGTTTCAAGTTGAAATCAAAACGAGATGGCTGGAATAGTAAACCTTCCTCCATGACCCCAGATAAAAGCATGTTGTTTTCAATGTTGTTCTCTTGAAAACATAATGTGATATTTTATGACATAACCTAGAGCATTTCATACTTGGAACAAGATGGGACATCTTCAGCGCTATTGTCACAGTGCTCCAAGGTCAGGTGCTTGAGACACTTCTCAGTTATCGCATGCATCATATGCTTCGACTAGATTATGAAAACAGAATTAGTCTCATCTACAGAGAAAAGCTAGACATGATTATTATAGAAATACCACGACTCCTCAACTAGGGAACCCTCAGAAAGGAAAAAATTAGAACAATATATTTAATAAGCAATTATATGGAGTTGAGCAGATGATTTTCAATGATCAAGATGGACCATCTACAGTAAGAGGTGAAAATCTTTTGAATTATTCCTTTGAGAAAGTGTTGTTTGATACTGGTGCATCACATTCCTTCATTTCATATTTTGCTATTGAATTTCTATGTTTAAAATTGTAAATGATGCCCTCTATTTGAAACTGAAAACTCATCTCGGTGTAAGAGAATGTCAAGCCTTTGTGTATAGAGAATGTGCTATAACTGTTGATGGAGTTGAGTTGAAATGGGACTTCTAGATGATGGATATGTATGTCTATGATTTAAACCTAGGTATAGATTGAATGACAATGTTCAAGGCTCAAATCAACTGTTATAGGAGAACAGTTAGTTTCAGGACTGAGGACGGTATCGAGCATCTCTTTAGAGGATAAAGGACTCTAAAGAAAGGTGAAAAGAGCATGATGGTAGCAATGGTGGGAATGATATATTACCAATTGGAAGCATTGACTTTGGAATCAATGGAATGGATCATGAAAAATAGATTTCTAGATGTTGTGGATCAATTTCCAAATGTCTTTCCAAAGAACTTTTCAGGGTTACTACCTCAAAGGGAAGGGGAGTTTATGATTGATCTCCTTCTGGGGACTGGTCCTATTTCCATTCCATCTTATAGGATGTAACCGATAGAGTTACAAGAATTGAAGGTGTAGTTATAGGAGCTGGAACGCAATGGTTTCATTCAACCAAGTATGAGTCCAGGGGCAGCAACAGTTTTGTTCGTGAAGAAGGCATATGGAACTCTTCGGCTGTGTGTTGATTATAGTATTCTTAACCAAGTTATGATAAAGAATAGATATCCACTTCCATTAATTGATGATCTATTCGATCAATTAAGGATATCTCAGTGGTTCTCCAATATTGACTTGAGATTAAGATATATCCAATTTATGTTTGAAAAGAGGATATTCCAAAGACAGCTTTCATATGTAGATACATTCACTATGAATGTGTAGTCATGCCTTTCGATCAAACAAATGCACGAGCAGCAATCATTGAATTGATGAATCTGATATTTCAACAATATCTGGATCCATTTATTGCGGTGTTTTGGGAAGACATTTTGGTCTATTTAAAGACAAGGTATGATCATGAGGTGCACCTGGAAACAATGTTACAAATCTTGAGAGATCATCATTTTTATGCCGAATTATGAAAGTGTGTTTTTTGGATACAGTAAGTACGTTTCCTAGGCCATTTAATTTCTAAGAAAGGTGTTTCTATTGATCCTAAAATGATCGAATCCCTTATTTCTTGGAAACCACCAATGATGGTGTTCGAGATATGAAGTTTTCTTGTTCTATATTTTTACTACCAACACTTTGTGCATTATATCTCATGACTAGCATCACCAATGACAGCTATGACAAAGATGACTGCTCTATTCCAATGGATAGAAAAATGTCAGAAGTTATTCCAGGAACTGAACATTCGTCTTGCATCGACACCTATCTTGACCTTTCCAGAATCAGGAAAGGAGAATGTGGTGTATTGTGATGCTTCAGGACCATGGTTGGGTTGTGTTCTCATGCAAAGAGATCATGTGGTTTCTTGTGGTTAAAGGAAGTTGAGGGTTCCATAGAAGAATTTCCCAACACATGATCTGGAGATAGTTGTAGTCATCCATGCTTTGAAAACATGGAGACAATATCTCTTTGGTGAGAAATTTTCAGTGTTTATAGATCACAAAAGCTTGAAACACATTTTCTCATAGCGATATTAGAATATGAGGCAAAGGAGGTGGATGTAGTATCTTCAAGTGTTTGACTATGACTTGATGTACACATTGGGGAAAGGATATTCGGTGGAGGATGCATTGAGTAGAAATTGAAATGCTCAGTTGGAGAAAGAAGCATCAGATGAATGGTAGTTGATGTCGGTCTTAGAAAACATGCATGTGGAATGTAAAGATTGAGGTGATGTTGCAGTTTTATTTTCAGCTATGATTGTTCCTGATTTAGTAAAAATGATCAATGAAGCACAAACATCTAATGAAGAATGTCAAGTTGTAAGTTCAAAACTCAATGGTGGGGAGACCACTGACGGTTGGAAACTAGATGGATGTTCAATTTTGTATTTCATAGAGCAGGTGCTAATACCTATGGTTTTTTAGGAACAACTCTTTCTTTCTTACCACCATTCAATATGGGCTATACATCCTGGTACAAATATTATGTATAATGCATTTAAGGCGTAGTTTTGGTGGAGAAGCATGAAAAATAAGGTGCCCGAGTTCGTCTCACGGTGCTTAACCTGACAGCAGGTTAAAGTAGAGCATCAGAGACCAGCTTGTATGTTACAATCTATGCCCATACCAGTGTGGAAATGGGATCAAATTACAATGGATTTTGTTATAGGTCTTCCAAGAACAGCCTGGAAACACGATGCCATTTGGGTGATAGTGGATCGTCAAACCAAGTTGGCCCATTTCATCCTTAATCATGAAGCTCATACACTGGAGGATATTTCATAAATATATATAGGAGAAGTTGTAAAGAGGCATGGTGTGCCAGTGTCTATAGTCATAGATAGAGATCCAAGGTTCACATCTCGTTTCTGGAAATCATTACAGCAAGCCCTTGGAACTCAGTTGACTATGACCACCGCGTATCATCCTGAAATGGATGGGAAATCCAAGAGGATGATACAAACATGGGAAAACATCTTTCACGCTTTTGTAATGTATTTTGGTGGCTCATGGGAAGATCATATACCCTTAGTGGAGTTCTGATGCAATAAAAACTATCATGCCTCGATACGCATGGCTCTGTTTGAATTATTGTATGGGCGTCCTTGTCATTCTCCACGATGTTGGGTGGAAATGTGTGAAACATCACTAGTCAGTCCAAGCCTTTTCCTAGAAACAATAGAGAATATCTGGTAAATTAGAAAGAAGATGGAGAGAGCTCAGACTCATTAGAAATATTATGCAGATCACTGTTGAAGACTTTTTTCGTTCATTGTGGGTGATAATTTCTTCTTTAGGATCTCACCAAGGCTTGCACATCGTCATTTTGGGAACTAGGGAAAGTTGTATCCAAGATAGATTGTCCCTTTTGATATACTATAACTTGTTGGAAAGGGGGAATATCGATTGCATTACCACCACGGTTTAGTTCGGTGCATAATGTGTTCCATGTATCCCAATTGAAAAAGTATCACCCTGATCATGTCCATGTGATCAGATGAGATCACAATGAGCTAAAACCAGATGCATCACCAGTATATATTCCAGTGCAGATCAAGGATAGACAATAGAAAGTCTTGCATGGAAAAAATATCGGCCCAGTGCGGGTATTATGGGAACATGGTCAGATTTACGATGAAACTTGGGAATGTGAAAAAGAAATGAAAGAGCAGTGACCAAAACTATTTTTGGTCAGGAAGGGTGGTATAATTTCCAAGGATGGAAGGACCAATGGTGGGGAGAATTTAGTACCCCGGTTTCTAGTATGTAACCCTTACGTAATGGTTTTAATGGTTACAAATTTAAGGGTGAAGAATGAATATGTGGAGAAAACATGTAATGATGTTTTGAGGCAAAGGGTAAGTCGCACGGGCGACGCACAGTTTGTCTAATCGTGCGGCCAAACCATTCGTAGTTGACACTTTTGAGGTAGTGGCTACTACATGGTTGTGGAACGTATTATGAGACCATGCGATGAGGCTATGTGAGGGTCTGCCGAGGGAGTTTCCAATGCACGGTTAGCGCACAGTCATTCAAACCGTGTGAACTAAGAGTGCATGCAATTAAATGAGATCCTAAAAAGTAGATCTCACACGTTTTTGCCTCTAAATGGATCATTTTTCATCCTAAGCAGCCATAACTCAGGATCACTCTCCCTTGAAGGTAGGATAACCTAATCAATTTGTTATTTAGGTGACCCGAAGGGTTTCATTGGTGAATCAAAGTCGAATTCTTGAGGTATGTGATCATTCATCATCAATCTTGATTAGTTTCTTAGATATACTTCTACTTTTCTCTTGGATTCAAAGATTTATGCCTATTTTTGGTAGATCTAAGTGTGTGGATGACAAATATGATGATATTTGGTCTTGGTATTGGTATAAAAAAAGATCTAAGGTGGTTTCTTGAAAATAAACCCGGTTTTCTTGTGCGTTCTTTGTTAATTGTGGTTTTCATCAAAATCTTTGAGGTAGGGGGGCTTAATTTTCAACTCCACTTAGTAGAAATGATTTTCATGATTTCAAATTGAATTTATAGAATTTAAATGATTGTGATTTGGTAGTTGAACACATTTTGGAAACATTCTTGAGCGATGGTTGTGAAATCTGGAAAATTGGGGATTTTGAATTAGTGCTTTGGTTCTTAATTTTTAAAATTGAGATTTTAAAATGTAGATTTTATAGAGTTATGACACATGGTTTAGATTATATTTTTTAAATAAAATGGATTGTTTTATTGATGTAAAGTGGCTATTTTGAAATTTTTTAATCTTTGGATTTCCGTAAAAGTATATTTTTATTGAAATGGTTTGAATTGGTTGAACACACTTGGTTTTTGACACGATGGTTGGGTGTGTTCACAGGCATGTGGGATAGATATGGGTTAGGGGTCTCCCCAATAATTAATGGGATGGATTAGGGTTAGGGATCTCCCCCGTCAAAGGTTGCATGTGGGATAGATAAGGGTTAGGGGTCTCCCCCATCCTTAAAAGGAAGGATAAGGGTTATGGCTCTCCCCCCTCAAAGAGTGCATGTGTTATGGATAAGGGTAAGGGGTATCCCCCATCATTAATGGGATGGATATGGGTTACGGCTCTCCCACATAAATTTGTTCCCTAAGGACAACATAGTGAAACGATTACCCACCACTCTTGAGTATAGGGAGATCCAGGTTACATGCATGGTTAGTTGTGTGGATGTATGAAATGAATTTGGTATGCCAAAGTAATATTGAGAAATGTTTTTAAAGCTTGTTTAGTTATTTTTATGGAAAAATAACTTGTTTGAAAAAATTGGGTTAAATTACACTTGTTTGTTATTGGTTATAAATGTTTTTGGAATCTTGTTTATATTTGGTTATAAACTTTTTTTTAATTTTTTTATATAAAATGTCTTATATAAATGTGACTAAAATTTCTATCCTAGTGGTGTGAGTAGGGAAGTCATTTGGGAAAGCCTACTGAGTTTTATACTCACCCCTTCTTTGGCACATTGTTGGTTTAGAAAATTATATCCTACAAGACATGGTCCAAGGTAATGATTCACACGTATTTAGATCCACCTCGTGACGTTTGGGTTGTTCGGTGATTGTGGAGCTTGGAGCTTGTGGAGCATGGAGTCCTGTTGTCTTTTTAGAGTGTTGTATCATTTTTCTGATGTGTAAATTAATACATGGTTATTATTCCACTATTTCATACTTTGATATGGTTTTGAGATACATGAAGATGTTGAGTTGTCTTTCATTCGTTCATGCATCATATAGTAAATGTTAGGATGATAGGTTTATTGATTCATTTCATAAAAGGTAAATCATCCCCAACATGTATATGAAACCCTTCAGAATTTATTACCAGCCTTTGGCATCTTGGGGATGTCTCTTAATGCCTAGTAATAACTCTTTGTACTCTCAAGACAATGAGAATTAGTAGGTCATTACACAAATTTGTTTGGGGATAAATTAATTATAAATTAATGTAAACCCCTTTTTAAAATTAAACGATATGTATTCTAAAAAATTATTTCAATGGGAACAAGTGTGAATTATATTAATAAATAAAAAAAAAATTATATAAATACAGAATATTCAACATAATTTTTTAAATTTATCTATAATGTTTTCTATATTGAAAAAAAGAAAAAATATAACTTTATTAAGAAAATATGAATTTTTTGAAACATGATTTTTCCTACCTTTTGGTGACGCTTCTATTTTAAATATGATTTTAAAATCTTTTATAAATTTCACATGAATAAATAAACGTTTAATTTGTAATAGAAGAATCATTTTTAAAAAAATCAGATATTTTTATTATATGTTTTATTTTATGATGAATTGTAAAAAAATACTTCATCATAATTGAAAATTATATATTCAACAAATTTATTTGTACTATTAATTAATATATTTTAATGGTTAAAAATTATATTATGAACATTTTTTATCATTTAATACTATTTAATTCCTCATAATAAATTTAAAATTGATATTTGATATAAAAACATTACAATCTTTTGAATGTTTTTTTACATTAAAAACCTATTTTATTGATCCATTGACGTGATTAATATCAAATTAATTTTTACAATTATGTGTATTGTATTTTGAAACATGTATTCTATATTTGGAATTGGAACATCCAAATCTACTATATATTTCCACTTCATTTTCTTGAAAATATGAATATTAACATTAATAATAATTTTAATTACCACGGATAAGGGAAATGAATGTAATTAAGTGTAAAATTAATAAAATAAAATATTTAAATATTGCACAAACACCTGTGTAAATTTTATTGGATGAGTTATTATCAACCATAATCATCCATAGGCCGATGTTGTGAGAATTTTGAGCATCATGGATGAAATTTTGACAATTATAGTATTTTAGTCCACAAAAGTCAATGTTCTCATAATTATGTTTTTAACATGTGAAATATTTTTAATATGGTGTTATATAAGGTATTGTTTTTATTATAAATATTATTTTTAAATATAAAATATTTATATACATCATGTTATATTATTTAATATTTTTATTGATAATATAATTACCTTTAATGGTGACATAATGATGATGCAATAATTATTTAATGAATTGAATATTCAAATATATGATATTAAAAAATATTAAAATTACTATAATTTGATATAATAAATTTCATCACTGAATTTTAAAGATTTTTTTGACATGATAAATATGTGTTAAAATAGTTTTCTGAAATATTGAATGTTTTTGTGATTTTTTTAATAAGTTATGAAAATAATAGTGTCAAAATTGACACTATTGTTATTTTAAAATATAAATGATTTTTATAAGATATAAAATCTATAAAAACTATAATATGGAAAACAAATTGGGATATTTACTAAGATATAAATAAATACCCATTTATTGGTTTTTTAGGTTATAGTAATTATATTAACCCTTGATGTGAAAACAACGTGATAAGAAAGTAGAAGTAAGAAATTTATAATATGTTTTTAAACAAAAATATATGGATTATTAAAATAACCTAAACTATCTACTTTTAATTTTATGAATTTAATTCTAACCATACTGATCATATATTTTACATATATTAGTTTGGATCCATTTATATAGAAAATTAATTTAAATCAATTTAATACATCGAAAAATTCAAAGGGTGTCCCTGCTTTCGCTTATAAAAGGTAGTTGAATTTTCTAATTTCATCACACATTAATCCCAATTTAGTTATCCCATTAAATTAAAAATAAAATCCAAGAATATCTGCCCACAATTTGGAGAAATTATAGTCTGATTAAATCACCCCATAGAGGTATTAACATGTTAATCAAAGGGGATATCCTAAAGAAGATGTATCATTTTTATTTATGTATTTTTGTTCTATTTCTAGTTACACATACCTCAAATCATATTAAACCATGTTTAAATAATAATCCAAGTACTTTAAATATACTAAAATATTATTATTTTTATATAATCACCTAAATCCTTATCCGCATCCATCAAATGGGATGAAAATTGATTATTTGTTTGTAGGTGTGAACAATCACCTCCGCAAAGAAGTATAATTCATTTTCCAACAACATATTTATAGATAGGTAATAATGGTATAATTAATATTTAGATATGACATTGATGAAATATTAATCATTTTTTGAAGAACAATATATCTATTTTTTTCTTATATTCCATGCACATATTAATTACAACATTGTTTTTTCATACCTGTGAACTGTCACCTCTATAAAGAGATACTATTCATTTTTAGTCACCGTGTCACATATAAAATAAATATATGTATTTTTAAATTAATAATATGTTATTACTTTTATTATTATCATTCAAGAATTATTAACTAATTCAAACCATCTGTCCATTATGATAATTGAAATATTGGAACCTTACTCTTGCATAAAAATGACTTACCATCTCAATGACAGTAAAATAGTTAATTTTTAATATCCAAAGACAATTGATGGATTTAATGAATAATCAATGTGTCAATTTTACTCTTATATTATTAATATTATTCTATAGATGATGTTCTAATGACCAATTTTACTATGGACAACACACAAATGTGTATTTTTTTTGATGTTTTGAATATCACGAAAACGTATAATATGAAACTAAGTAATTATTTATTTGATATAAAATGATAATAAGTGGTATAAAATGAAAAATAAAATTTAAAAATGATTCCAATAAATTATATAATTATCCAAAGATTATTATACATGATAATAAATATTTTAAATAATAAGTCAGACTTATGGTTAGGGATTCATTAACTAACAAATTATTTTAATTGTTTTAATGATTTAATATTCTAAATCACACTAATTTGTCTGAATGATTTGAAAATTATATTATTGATTTATTTATATGTATATAGATTTCTTAAAATTTTAATTATAAAATTTCTTTAATATTTTTCAATTATGTTATGGGACACATTGAAAAAAACATTGATAAAATTTTTAAACAGGTTTTTGGTAATCGATTGTTTATTTTAGAAACATTCTATGTTTTATTATGAAGTTAAATTTAAATGTAAGAGTTAAATATTGAAAAAATAATTATTTTATTAGTTAATATTACTTGAAAATTTGATGAATTTTTACTTCATAATCCATATAATTGTGGTTTCCTAGTAATATAAGGATAGTTGGTCACATTATAACCTCCAATGCATTAGTTTTGGAAGTCATTGTGAAATATATGGAAGTTAACCATATGATAATTTAATTTTATTATAATTATGTCCGAAGTTACATAATTTTTTATTGTTTGATTTCTTATTTGTTTTCATGGAATCATTTTATTTTAAAAAGTAGTTATAATGATTTTTTTGCAATCTAGATCCATTATCTAGGGTAAAAATGTATGTTTTAAATGAATTTTTTAAGCTTTTCATTATACTCATGGTTTCTTTTGATGTATGTTTATTTATGTGATTTTTTATTTACCCAATTCATTGAAGTGATTTTCATATTTTTAATAATGATTATGGACATGGTTGAGGATATGAAAAAAATTATGAAGATATATTATGAAAAGAAACTACCTTTTATTTTAAAAGGGTGTTTTTAGTGAAAATGTAGACATATACTATAAGTTTCGACTTGTAATTTCAGAATTTTCATTTTAATATTTTTTAATTATCCAAAACTATAAACATAAAATAAAACTTTGAAAAGAATGTCATTTCTAGTTTTTAATTCACTAAACATGTATTTTTTAATGACGGGTCCTCACTTCTGGTATTAGATAATGGTTATGAAAAATTAGAAATTAAAATGTTTTCTTAAAAGATAGAGATATATTCTTGGGAATATAATTTTTATGATGATGATATTTTCAACAAATAAAAACCATTATATGGGTTTTATATTTTTTAATTTTGAGGTGATTAATGGTATTTTTGGAGACATTTATTTTTGAGTAAATTATGGTCTATTACTTTTTGGGTAGGAAAATAGAAGGTTTGATATAACCAATGTTTCTATGTAATGTTATTGAATTTCTTTAAGTAAATTACACATTTTTTTGAATTTTATATGATGTATATTGTTTTAGAAAATTAGAAACATACATGGTGATTTACCACCTTCCACATCCAGCAAGAGCACGAGACTCTAACCCACAACTGAGTGTTGTCAGGGGTTCATCTCCAACAACTATAATTATGATATTCCCAGTTAGTATGAAATTATAATTTTCGTTAAATAATTCTTTTGATGAATAATAATTTGATCATAAAAAATTCTTGTTATACTGGAAAATTAATTTGAGGATTAGGTGGCGAATATTATTTTGGAAGATGTTTGCTATTTTGGGAATCCAATATGATCATGTTTATCACGATACAAAGGAATTTTATTATAGATGCATAGATTTAATAATATTTTGAAAGACCCAATAATTAAATTGGGGAATTTCAGTTATTCTGGTTATTAGGGGAAGTAATTAGAATATCTTAAAGATTATGTGATTTAGGAAATTTAAATATTTTTATAGGATATTAAGTGTGATTGATTTTTTTGGATATAAAGGTTAAAAATATTCATGGAAGAATGTATTATAAAATAATTATTAATTTTTTATTTTAGTCTTAGTTTTGGATAAATTTTATGAATTGTATAAACAATTATGTATTTATAGGTCTATATTAAACATGTGGTTTTATTGTTGAATCTTGAGGATTGAATTAGTTTGTTCAATATATAAGTTTTATTCATTTTCAAGAATTATCTTATCTTGTACATAAAATTTCGGTTTTAAATAATGTGTAAATAAAGAAGATATAAATAGATAATGTTTATTGAATTAATTGGTTCACTAGAAGATTATTCTAGTGCTCCAAACATGAGTAATTCTTATTAAATACTGATCTTTTGGTGAAACAGATGAGTTTTTGGTAAAAATAGATTAAATGATGAAACTCTAGTTTTCATGTAATTATTTTTTTCTTTATTTTTTGGACTAATATGTAAAATAATTCATAAATTCAATGAAAAATTTCATTAATCAAAAATGTTTTCTACTATTTCATGATAATAAATCAATGACATTATAACCCATCACAAATTAATTGTTTGGTTATTTTTATCTTTCTCTTCATTATATTACATATCATTCTATATCAGAACAACATAGTTAGTTTTTATATTTTCTTAAGCGGAAACACTAGTATATGTTATCTCAGGTGACATTCATACTTCCCTATCATTATTTTAATTTGGATGTTTTAATAATATATTTTACAGTGTGAAATTTCAATAATGGTATTTTAAAATGTGAACCCTCAAGTTTTATATCATGTGCTCAAATTGTGGGGATGAAATTTATTAGAGGGGGTGGAATGTAACATCCAATTTTTTTAAAAGGAAACATTATATTCAATAAAATTCAAGATATTCTGCATCGTGATTAAGAAAACCACTAAATATTTTAATTATTAAAATGTAATCATTCTCACATAGAAATTAGAAAAGTAGGAATTAATTGTTATATGTGGTTTATGAAAATAGGGTTTACATTTCTATATATAATAAATTATTTGGTAGACTATAAATTATGAACAAGTTTGTTTTATACCAATAAATTAACAAAACACTGATGTTGTGTTACGTATATATATATCTATATATATTAAATTCTATATAATTATTATAATTTTACTTATTTTTATTGTTTACTATATACAATAAAAAATACAATTTTATTCATAAAATAATAATTTTCTAAAAAAATGTTTCCCCCCCCCCAATTTGTGGGACCACCTATTTGAAATCTAGTTTTAAGATTATTATAAATTCTATTTGAAAAAATTAACATATTATATCATTTAATTTCATCAAAATATACTTTGGTTGTATTTTTTATAATTTTTGAAAATGTTATATTTTTTAATAATGTAAAAAAATAATTTTTCATTTTAATAGAAAAGTAATATGTAATGATGATTATTTAAATGTTAAATAATATATATTGTTTGTTTTAATGTATTATTATATTATGTTTCTATCCCTTAATCCACTTTAGGTCATTGTAATCCATTCAACATAGAAATTTGAATAAAGTCATTTTACACTTTTGAATGTTTTTACATTAAAACACCATTTTCTTAATATGTCAATAGGATTAATTTTCAATAATTATATCCCCTTCTACATTTTATATTTCAAAAAAAGGATTATATATGTAGAGTAATATGGTCATAATTTATTAATTAAATATGCTTTTTTGGAAAATATGAATTGTATCATTAATAATTATTTTTATTACCTCAATTAAGGTCAAATCCAGTAATAAAAGGTAAAAAAATTATGATTTATTTAAAAATAAACCAAAAACTTGTAAAAATATCATTGTATGTGTTTTTTGAATACAGTCATCATTGTCCCTATTTTTTGACCGCTTGGAGCCAGATGGATGAAATTCCCATAATTATATTAATTTATTCAATGAAAATTCAATTTTGGAATATATTTATTCTTAAGAAGTGAAATATATCTAATATGGGGTTATATGTGGGATGTTTTAGAATATAAATATTATATTGAAATATAAAATGTTTAAATATGTTATGGTAATTCATTTATAAATTTTAGTGTTTAAATAAGTACATTAAATGTTTATACATTGAGAAGGCCTTAATTGATTAAATAATGGAAAATAAAATTAATGATGATAACAAATTTAAAGAAATATAACTTGAAATAAATAATATAAAAATAGAAGTATATGGATTATTTTTCCTAGTTTTTTATGTTTTAAAATAAATTTTCGAATATATCATGTTATTATGATATTTTTACAAAGGTATGAAATGAATGGAGTCAAATTTTACAGTAATGGTGTTTTAAAATATAAAATAGTATATTAAATGATGTAAAAATATTCAATTAGGAAAACTAATATGGATAATTCCTAAAATTTCTTGAGTTAAATATATATTTGTCATGTGTCAGGATATAGTAATTATATTATTCCTTACTGTGTATGTTACATGATAACATGTTAAGAGTTAAAATGATAAAATAAGGTTAAAACAAAATGATAAGGTTTAAAAAACAAATCAAAAGCTTTATAATTTTTATTACATGAAATAATTTCAATTGATACTCATTCTATATTAATAAATATTAGTTTTGATCTATTTTTAATAAAAATAATAATTTAAATAAAATTAACACTTCTAAGAATTTTAAAAGTTTCCTCTCATCACTTATAAAAAACCAATACTTCATATCATTTCATCACACATCGATTAAAATTTGGTTTTCAAAATATCTTCCCAAATACTGTCCTAGAATCCCTTCCCACATTTTAGAGGGCTTATTTTATGAATAAAACAATCTGTATAGGTGTGATGGTGATAATCACACAAAATTACCCAAAGAAGAGGTGTCATTTTTATATAGGTGTTTCTATTATATTTCATTTTACACATCAGACAAATCATATTCTACCATGATGAAATAATATATAATGTTTCTTAAATACTCATAGCAATTAATATGTTCATTCCATCACATAAATTGATATTATCTTCCATTAAATATATAATGATTAATTTTTTTGTGTGTACATGTGAATGATCGCCTCCGTAAGCCCATGTAATTTGTTTTCAATCATAGTCTCTCATGATATGTTATAATGATGGAATTAGTCAATATATATGATATTAATGACATATTTATCATTATAATATAACAATATATATATGTATATATATTAAATTTTTACATTCTATGCACATAAAAATGATAATGTCGTTCGTGCGTATGTGTCAACTATTACATCAATGATGTGATGAGATTCATTTTTAATCACCACATCTCATTTAATATTTATATAATTATAATTAAACTATTAATATGATATTAATTATATTATTATAATTATTTAAATATAAAATATGGTTATATTTACTATATTATTAACATTATGTAAATATAAAATAATACTTACCTTATTTCCATATTGATCATTCAAGTATGGAAACGTTACTCCTGCGTATGTATGGATTGCAGTCTCCATCACTAGTTGATAGTTAATTTAGGAAACCTATATGTAATGGATTAAAATAAATTATAATTAATTTATAAATGTTATTATTATTTCTTTAATATTATTATGGATATGATTGATAGGTTACCACTTTGACTTTTGACATTAACTCAATGACATTTTTTACTCAAACAGTGAATATCATGAAAATGTCTGACATGACCATAAATAAATATGTAATTGTTATAAAATTTTAATACATGAAATAAGATATTAATAAACATAAAAATGGTTCCTAATATATTAAATAATAATCCTATGATTATCATTTTGAAAGATAAATATTGTATGTGATATGTCCTACTCAAGGTAAATGACTCTTTAATTAATTCTTATTTTTAATTGTTTTAAATAATTTTCATTCAAAATAATTATAATCAATTTCCATGAAATAAAATTTATATTATGTATTTATCTATAGAGATATTAATTTTTTAAGATGTTAATTTTATAATTTATTAATAAATTTTAAAATTGGCATGGGACACATTTATTCAGAATATTATTTTATAAATATTATAAATATGGTTTTTAAAATGGATTGGTAATTTCAATAACATGAAATGTTTACTTATGAGGTTAATTGGAATTTTATGAATGGAATGTTGAAAATTCAATTATTTTATGTGTTAGTGGTACCCGGTCATTTTATTGGGGGGGGGGGGGGTTGTTATATTCAAATACGGGTGGTTTCATGATATCGATTAAAAATGAAATATTTTTATTTTAGGAAAAATATATAAAATAGCATATATAAAGTGAAACATAAGAAAAAATAATAAATACTAATATCATAGAGTCATGTGTTGGTGGAGAATCATAACATCTCCTTTTATATGTTTCAAAGTTTCGTGACAAAACAAGGATGAGTGGTTATGTTATAACCTCTAAGGTATTGGGTTTGGAAGTAAAACATATGAATATTATATTTGTAAGAGTGAATGGTATGGAAGTCACCCATATGCTTATTAAATTTTTTTATAATTATTTCCCAAGTTATCTACACATATATTTTATTCTTCCTTATAAATATTCATGGTAATATTTTATTTTATAAAGGTTTAATTATGACATTTTTGAAATTATGATCCCTTATTATGGGTAAGAATCTATGTTTTTAAGGTAGTGTTTTCTGTTTTTTCACTGGACTAATGGTTTCCTTTATTTTATTTACATTATTAAGAATTTTTTCTTATCTCTTTTTTCATATTTTTTCAAAGGGTGTAAGGATGTGTATGGATCAGGATGAGGTCATGAGGGAAACTTTGATGTCACCTCATGGAAGGAAACCATGTTTTATTTAGAAATGTTTTTTGGTGGAAAATGTGGATTCATAGTATAATAATCTTGTTGTAATTTTATATTTCACATTGCAAGAGTTGTCCTAGTTTTCTAAAACACTAAAACAAAAAAAAGTTAGGAATGGAATATGATTTATGGTTTTAAAATAACTAAATAATGTAATGTTTATGATCAGGTCCTTATATTTGGTTCCATCTATACTTGGTCGGGGATCATACTGGGAGTTGAGAATTCACCTAAACATCTATATTAATTGTGTATTGGTTGATTGGTGCAAAGTTCTCTACTATACATCTTATGTAATATTTTTCATATCATACAGTCACTATGGGGGATTTATAATGAATGAGGTGACACTAGAAGCCTGTTACATGGGTAGTCTCACAAAAAATGACATTGATACATTGTAGGGACATCAAGCTTCTCATATGGTTGTCCTTCACGATATGTATTTGTATTTTAATCCACTGAGCATTCGAGACATGTAATGGGTTCCCCCTTATACCATTTAATAAGGGGTGTTTTCATTATTTAATAAAATGGACCATTACCCCAAAAATATTTTATATAATGGAGAATATAAGGAATGCATAAATTATTTAAAGAGAGTGGATTTAAAATTTGAATTATAATGGTTAATAATATATCATGATCCCTAAATGTTTTGTGTAAAAGGTAAAACATAATTGAAGATGTTATATTATAAAATGGTTGGAGAATAATTCATCTAAAATTATTGTGCATATTATTTAACCACTATTCATTTGTGTTTATAAAATAATTATCTTACTATTAACTAGAGACATATATTGGGTTTACATGTGGGATGTTACCAATATTATAAGTAATTGTATATGTAGTTTCTCTTGGAATTGTGTTTTACTGTTCTATTCAATGTGATTTTTAATTTTTTTCACCCTACCACCTCATTTATATTTGGAATCAAAAACCCATAATTATTCTTGGGATTTTGGAGTTTTCTTGACAAGAATGTTATTGATGATATAGATGGATCATTAGTCCTCCTAAACCACTTATTCTTCCTGAAATAGTATATTAGTAGATATAACCATGTTCTGGTGAATAATAATTATTGGATATGTTCTTATATGAGTGATAATTATCATGGATTAGATATATATATATATATAAAAAATAATTACAAGATTAATGTTATATTGTTTAAATGTGTACAAAAATAATGGTACATATATATTATATCCCTACTTATGCCTGAACAATAATGTAATATATTGTACTTTATATTCAAGTGGATATTAATAGATCTCGATATTAAATTCAAAAAATTAAAATGTGTTAGTGATATGGAAATTTTTTTTACGATCATAGTAATAAGGGTTTTGCAAGGATTTGTCGTATTACATATGAAGGGGAAGTGAGAACCTTGATGTAAGATGTTGGGGTTTAGGAATATGAGTTTAGAGTGTAGTGGAAGATTAAAACCATAAATATATGATTATTATATTATATAAGATACTTATATTCATTAATCAGAGAGATTTTAATGATGGTAATGGGAAAATTAATATTTCTTCATTTGGGATTTTCATTCCTAAACTAGAATTACATGAATGGATTTGGGGATGACCCTAATCTGTGTACATGTATCCTGGAATATATATATGTAATATATATATATATATATATATATATATTAAGGACAATATAAATTATTTAGTGATTGATATATGAATTAAATTCTCTCAGAGGATATCTATACGGTTCTATTATTTATGGTAATTTTCATAGGAGTTTCCATGTAATTAATCTATATTAGTGATGCATTATATTAAATTTCATGTATTAGGATTTTTCACATAATATAATGGATTTTATGTTTTTGTTCTTTATCATTTTTATATTAAAATGTGTTTTATGCCTCACATATGTATATAATTCATACCCATGGTTCCAGACTACGAATGGAGGTGTACTAATGGAACACTTTAGTGGTTAATGTTTCATGGAATACCAACCATCATTGGTTATCATTGGTGGTGGGTTAAAAAAATTGTATCAAATATATTAGGTGACATATTTAAATAATCATGGAGTATTTTAATAGGTAAGGATTCTATCATTTCTTCCTGAAAAAATATGTATTGAACTTAATTCACAATTTATTAATGGGAGATATGATGGAAATTAATTTATTAGGCCCCCTATAATCCAACATAAATACTAGATTTTTATTTATCATGTATGTTTAAGTGATGATGGTTGTTTAATTGAGACATATGTTATTATCTTGCATCATGAATGCATTTTATTTGTGACTATATTTTTTAGGTAATGTGTGTTGTGAAGAATCATATTTATCTTATCATTAGTATTAGATATTATAGGTATTGAATATATCTAGTAGTTTCTATATATTTTTATTGATCCAAGCATACATCCCCTTCAAAATCACAATAATAACTTTTAGTGAGAAACACATATGCTTCATAGTAGAATTGAAGTTGATAAAGATGATTTCTGGATGAAAATTTTTGTGAATTAAAGCACCATGGAATATAGAACTATGTATGATATATTTCTACCTATTATATCAAGGCATGGTTTGTGGGTCATGCCTCATGTGGCTGGGCCATAGCGGTGGAAAACCCCACACCTTTCCGATAGGTTCTACGGAATCCGGGTGGTGCCCACATGGCGCCACCATTTCACAATGCCGGACGGCCTCCGGGTCGTTCAGGATACCAGGGGTAAATGCTCCCCCTTGCTAGCTTCAGCGAACTGCGGACCACCCCTCTGCTAGACGTGCCTCACATGGACGGGCCGCCTGCCCAGCGGGCCACCACCCAGTGGGCTAGGCTTCCCCCTTGCGGGCCACTCTTTGTGGGCCACCATCTTTTTGGGTCGGGCCGCCCTTACTGGACACCCCTTATGGGCCCGGATGGACCTCGACCCAGTGGGCCGGACCCATGACAGCCCAGACATGCTATGTCGGACTTGGAACAGGTCAGTTCGACCCGAACAATGTCAGGTCAGGTGAGTCCGACTAGGATAGATTGTACCTGGTCCCCACTAGGCCTAGGAATAGTTAAATGTCTGTATCATGAGAACTGGTCATCTATTTGATGAACTGTCTATGGCGTTGGGATCCTTGGACTGATATAGTAATTTTTCTATACTCCAAATGAGTTTTGTAAATAGTTAGAGTATTATTGGGTTGGATGAAACCTGAATCAAACAGGGCCCTCAGAAGTGAAATGCTTATAACTTACAGACTGGGTGTCCTATTGAGGTACTGTATGTCGTGTTAGAACCCTTACAACAAGGAAAACCTTTGGGTTTCTCATTTTGAAGCTTAGTGGCAGTCGAGGTACAACCGGTATCTCGAGATTCAGATTTTATGTAACTTCAGTGCACCGGGTACGAGGAATCCTACAGCAGACTATAACGTGAAGAGTGAACATCGATCCTATGTGGGTCAGTGTTCAGCGGTCATGTGTGGGTCAACGCATACCGATCATGTCGGTCAGATTTAATGTGGGATAGTGGGGGTTAGTTACCTAACAATATTGTGGGGGTCATATCCAATGTGGGCTAATGGGGGTTAGTTACCTATTGATTCTATGAGGTTCAAAAGTAGTGCTACATAATAGAATAAAATGATCTAGAATATGACTAATCATATTTGCATCAGTACTTAAGTTATACCTAATTATGAGCGGGGTCTATTCACCTTCATGGTGTGACCTATTTGGTACATCAATCTTCATGGTGTTACCTATGTGGTACTTCTATATTCATGGTGTTACTTGTGTGGTACTCCTACCTTCCTGTGGATATCTTCATGGAGTTACTTGTGCAGAAGATCTAGCTTCATGGTGTTACCTGTGTGGTACATCTAGCTTCATGGTGTTTTTATGTGGTGCTTCTACCTTTGTGGTGACGACTTCATGGTGTTACGTTTGTTGTAATTCTATCTCTTTGGTGTTACCTATGTTGTATTTCTACCTTCTTGGGGTCCCCTTTTGGTATTATTATATCATGTAATATATGAGTATATCTTGTTAACTATGGTATATGTTTGGGAATATACCTCAGTATAGTTGAACCCTTTCTCGGTGGTATTTCCTTTGTGGAACTCTAGGAGACCTATGGGGTATCAGGGTCCCTGCAGAGTATTGTTATACTCACCCCTACGGAGGTTATGCCCGAACCTTGTTGTGTGTTGTGTAGGCGACGTATTGTGTAGATCATCACTGAGAGAGCCAGGACTAGAATGTACTCATAGGCGGACCATTTGGTGTGATGTGATGAAAGGACTAATGATTGTGAGGTGTACATACCCTTAATGTAGGATCTATGGTGGATGATCCAAGATCTACTTTACACTTTCCAGTGCTTTGTACTATTCAATTGTACATTTACATTTCCAGTTGGGCATGTATTACGGCCCCCTATACATTTATCACTCTTTTACTATAGAGGGTTAATTTTTGATTTCTTCTTATTGAATTATACTATGTGTGTTTGTATAGGTTTAAAGGCATTCCTTCTCATTATAAAGATATTCCTTTTTGGTGCTAGTTTCCAGCCCATGACATATGGATGGTGGGATTGGGGTAGTCATGGCACGTGCCAAGGGAGATGGGTCCTGACAGATAGTTATAATTGTTGAATTAAATGAATGGTAAAGGATCTAGAATACATGATGATGAAAGATATATACATAAGGAGAAAAAAATTAATGGATAAATTTTTAATATGGAATTTATTTAAAATAAAAATTAATATTGAAAAAAACACCTTTAATCTAAATGACTAATTTAAATGTGAATATAAAGACAAATACTAGATATTACAAAAAGGATAATGGTTGATTAAAAATAATTTATTAGTTATAGTGTTAAACATTGATAAATTTGAATTTATACAAGTGATATTTTCTTAGTACATGTTAAATCATTATAGGGCGTCATATAAAACATTTTACATTGTTAATTTATAGGATTACTGAGTTTCCTTTGGAATTGATGATTGTGATATTATTAATTATGTTTTTTATTTCATACATTCCACCACCTAAGTCATATATGGAAACTGATGCACATTTTTAGCCTCTCCTTTTAACTATTTTCAAAATTTATAGGTTAATGAGGATACGAATGGAAAACTACATCACTTTCATAGTCTCTATTTTAGATGTATATTTCATATAGGAATATTCTTGTTATGGTGGATTGGTGTTAGAGGATATGTTCTCTTATAAGATGAATTTTTTCATAGCTATGAAATATATGTATATACAAGCTGGGGTGGAAATAATTTATAATTTAGAACATGTATCTTTGTTGTAATGGATTATGGATATAATATATGAACGTATGTACGAACTATAATTTCATAAAGTGATGTTGGTAGTTAATAGGTAGTAATGAATATTATTCTATCTAGAGGATTTTGGGTATGTTATGATGATGTAGAAATGATTATTTAGGTGTTAT
This sequence comes from Viscum album, assembly GCA_963277665.1. NCBI lineage: Eukaryota > Viridiplantae > Streptophyta > Magnoliopsida > Santalales > Viscaceae > Viscum > Viscum album. The sequence continues at coordinate 1,228,684,685 of OY728159.1, forward strand.
TTTTTTGTCTTTTTATAGATGTGCAATATTACTTTTTGAGGTTATGAGAGTACCAAGATGTATGATTTTGTATAATAAGATGATTGGATCATTGTAAAAGTGTAATAAGCATAAAATCACTAAATATATTATATTAAAGTTGTTTTAAATACTTATTTTCAATAAATGGATAGTTTTCTATGGGGAGGAGTGAAATATATTTAAAATATTTAAGGTGATTAATTATTTCCCACTTTATTTACTGGTTATTAGCTAGTTTCTTCATTGTTTTAAAAGGGGTTTTTAGGATGATCCTACTTAGTATACATGAATTCTTATATATATATATATATAGGTATGTATGTATTAAGAACATATGAGTGAGATGGTGATAAAAATGTTTGTTATATGATTTTGGATATTATTCATGAATTATTGTTGTTTGTTGTCACTATCATTGGTGTTTCCATTGTCTGTTTTCATATATTGTGTTACATTTAAAATATTAGGATTTGATTATTCAATATGATAATTTTGATTAATTTTTTATTTATCATTCCATGGATATAAATTGTTTAATTCATCAAGTATGTATATATTATATATTTTGAATCGTATTCTCTAAATTGTGACCTATTGGATGTTTTCATTCAAATAAACCCATGCATTCACTTCCATCCCATGTGGGATTTTAGTGGGATTGAAACATTAAACCTTTAATTTTTAGAAGGAATGAACATTTAATAACTTGAAAAAGTTAATGTGGTAGGTTATAATGAATTTTTTCATGGAAGTACCTCTTATTTGATAACTAGAAAATCAATAAGAATAAATAAGGAAAAATAACATATAATCAATTAAAAATTGATCTTCCATTTTTAGTTATAATAGTTTTTCTCTTTTTTCATCCATTATTAATAGGATTTAAATAGTTTTTAGAAATATATATGATTTTTTTCAGTTGATTGGGGATGGAATGATACAAATTGATGTTTTCTAATATTAATTATATGTTAATCTATAATTTTTTATCATAACACAATTTTTTCAAAATTACTTGTGGAACCCTTTATAAAAAATGAACCATTATATGTATTCGAACAAAATTTACAATTTCAATACTTATATAATAATTAATAATATTTTTGGGTGTATTAATCCCTATTCATGTAGAGATCATTCCCTACTATATAATAACATAAGATGACATTTGTAAGGAAGAGTAATAACATAATAAAAAAGATTTTAAATATTCTTAAGGATTAATATTTATATTCATATGATTCATCTATTACTTAAAAATGATAATAAAATTATTTTATATATGATTTATTATATCTATAAAAACCATTGTAGACCATAAAAAAGGTAAAATTCTACTCTATGTAAGGATTATATAGAATAAAATGCTTAGGGAAATATTTTAGAGATTACATGTTATAAAATATGATAAATGAATATATTGGATTTTCTAAAATAAAAATAAATATTGATTTTTTGGAACATTTTTTTATTAAAACATCATAATTAGTATGGATGTTTATTCCTTAGTTATATTTAAAATGGTTTTCACTTTTCATACAATTTAAGGTTTTCTAAAACTTTTGTTATGAAAATGCTTACAGTTATTGACGATGGTTGGTTTTATGAGATTATTATGGGATAATTTTGTGTTATTATAAATTTTTATACTAAACTAAAAATAAATTTGTTACTTAGTATATGTTTTTTATTTTATTGACTATCATGTTGATGTGTTATATTGTGTTTCATAAGGATTGGTTTTTTGAAACTAGAAGACTATACAAGATGAGTGAAACTATAAATAATTTAATTTAATGATAATGAAATAAATACCAGGTATATATATTATTCACAATTTCATTTTTGTGTAATATTTATCATAATGATTACAAGGTCTTTTGGTCATAGAATTAAAATTTATTATTTATAATGAAACAAAGTGAATTTGTGGGAATTAATTGAGGATATTAAAGATAGATTCATGTTAATGGTTAGGTGAAACGTACATGAAGAATAATGGGTATATATTAAATATAATGCATATTCATTTTTCTGGGTGGAATATAAGTCTATATTACAATTGTATTAGGAGAATATTTTTAGAAGAAAACCTAAAATATAAAATCGGTACGTTAATAGAAAAGGCGTTCCTATGAAAATAATTTTTTAACACCAAGATGAAAAAGGATTAGAATATGTTTTTAATATATGAGAAGAAATGTGACACGATACGATCAACATTACATAATGAAATGTAATCTGATTTCTAAGATTCAATTTTATATAGATTTTAGACATACATCATGAAAAGTATTATTTATTTTGAGAAAAAATATATTAGAAGTATCCCATTATTTAAAAAGGGTATTTTTTTGTAGTTTTTTTTCTTATAGAGAAGTTAAATGTAATTTTTAATACATTTAGAGACATTAAATTAAATATTTATTTATATTTTTAATGCGACTCAATGTTATGATAATTGATTCTCCAACTGCTTCTATTTCAGATTCAATGAAATAAGAGGGATTCTCTTTAAAAAACTATAAGTACGATGATGTTGGTGAACTAAAGGATAATAATTATTCCACCCTATGAATTTTTATATGTTTTTATAGTGGTAAATAAAAATATTTATATTTAAACCACACGAAGCATGGAAAATGAACTCTCATGTTTGTTAATATGATCCATTAAGAGGACCATCATTCCATAGGGTTTTATTCTATAGACATTAATTGTTATGGATTTCAATATTTAATTCACATCCACCAAAACTCTCATGTTTATTAATAAGATCCATTAGGAAGACCATATTTTATCAATGAAAATAAAATTTTTTATTGGATACTATTTTTGTGTAAAATGTATAATATCAGCTCAGTGAATATAATATGTGTATCCATGTTTAATTAAATTAATTTTCATTGGTGGAAATATATTATTCTACCTCAAATTTTTTATCTCATACATGAGGTTTTTGACTTTGTGATGGTTGGCTTTCCACCAATTTAAAGATCATTTCTTAAGACCACAAAATAGAAAACAAATAATTAGGATGATGTAAAAGTAATAATGTTTCTTCATTTTTCAATGTTTGAGAAACCTTTCTCATATGGTAGAGGAAATTACACATAAATTGACTTCTGGGAAAGACATGAAAGGTGTCAGGATGGTAAAATCAGTATAAATGATGTCACGATTCATGTGTGGGGAACCATGTTTGAGGACTTTAAAAAAGAAAATAAAGAGAAAATATATGTTTTTTTAAGAGTGAATAATATAATATTATACCACTGGGGATATAGAGAAAAATAGAATATAATAAAATTGTAGAATAGTTTATGAGTAACATCTCGAATAGGTATTGTAAGACACCAATATTTTAATAAATATTTCTCCTTAAATAATTTTAATAACTCAATTTCTTGAGTTTCAGACAACAACGAGCTTAAAAAACATGCAATTTGATATTCCCAATTAGTTCATTACATTGAATTGTTTTTAAAAAAACAATAATAACTAATTTATAAAATACATCTATGTTTACAACTCAATATAAATGTCATGGTATGTTCATTGAAAAATGATCACACTATATTTAGTAATTTCACGTTATTCAAATATATATATATATAAAGATATTTTTTCAAATTTATGTGAATAGTAATTTTTATATGTTATTTAAGATGGATTTGAAAAATTTAGGATTGTTAAAATCTTCAAATTTATTTATCTACAAAAAGAAAATTATTTTTTTCCATTATGAAAATTCTAATTTTTATTTAAAAAATTGTTTTCATTTTAATGCTTGAATAGACAAATTTATTTTCTTAATTTATTTAATATTTTAATTTGTTTATAATATTACAAATTAATAGATTTATTTATTAAATATTATTTTAATCATAAATTTATAATAAAAATATTTTCTATTTTAAAAGGGAATTTTTTGGGAAAACACTTTTCCAAGGACTTTTTCCTTCTTTTTATAAATTAAATTCTTTCAAATTGCTAATTTGAATTTTTAAAAATTAAATCAATATTTAGATATAGAAGTTTATAATTTTGTAAATATTACCAATTTTTCTCTCCATTATGAATATGTAACAAGGAAATTTTTTTACCATGGTAATTGGTAAATTCGGTAATTGAGGATAAAAGTATAATCATAAAGACTATAAAAGGACACTAAAACATGTCAAAATTTTATATGATAATGATACATTGACCACTAATACATAAAGATATAAATTATTTTATTAATGTATTCTGCAATGTCTCATATAATCTATGTATTATTTTTTGATATTTTATGCATTATATTCGTGACGAAGGACTGAGATGGCGTAGGATTATGGGGCTCAGTGAGCCCAGAACACATGTTTAAAAAATATTAAAATATCATAAATTAAAAACCTATGGTTTTAAATAATATCATAAAAACATATAAACGGGATCCCTAATGAAAAATGAAGGCGTCATAACATTTAGAGCATCGTCTTTACTCTCGGCATGACCAATCATTGGTTGAAGCATGTCAAACTATGAAAATTATTCACTATGGATTTAAATGAATAAAATATATTGACAATATATTTTGTTTTTATATTTCATCAACGTAATAATGAAACAATTAGGTGACACTTTTTCTTTTAAATAAACCATTATGTTGGGATCCATGGTAAGGCTCACAAACCTGGAATTCCCTAGAGGCTATAGACTGGAAACCATGAAGATTTCTCTTAGAGGAAGATGGTGGAACTGTGGATCGAAGATCGAAGAATTCCATTCATGATGGATCATTCTAGTGTTAATCTATCTTCCACATCATGTAGTCTAATTCCCATGCAGGATGTGTTACTTCATATTTCCTTCCCTATTCTTGATTTCTCAGATGATTTATGACCGACCAATGAATAAGTTGATCAACAATTTTATCGCCCCTTGTAGGTTGGGCTATACATTGTGGGATATGTGGGGGTTTATTGTAGTGACTATTGTTTTGATTTTTTGTTATACCTACATGAATGGATAATGGGTTAAATGAGACACCAGAGATGTTTGATGTTGATGATGATGGATGAGCCAAATATGGTATGGGGTAAATAATTTTTTCTTTTGAAATTCATCGGATTTGATTTAATAAGTTTTTTGAGATGATGAAATGCTTTAAACCCCTCATTTTGGTGTTTTGGTGGTGAGATGAACCTTAATCATGAGTTTTTATGTGAACTAAGCACTGAATAAGAACCTAAATATCATCCTAGGAGAGAGGGATAAAGAAGATAGCCTTTTAGAAATTCTTGTACATAGTACAAGTATTCCTGGATACATGATGTGTGTTCATCATCAGACCACCCGACATGTACTCTGGGAAGTACAAATCCATGGTGTGTACTGCATGGTTTTCCTATATGGTGTTTAATCCACTATATGGAATAGCATGGACCAGATAAATGGGAATCCCCAAGTATTGGTAGAAGGATAAGGATACACAGGCCGGCGTCGTGTAGTATCACATGACCAGAGTATACGGGCGTACCCCATTTAGAAGGACTTATTGTGGGATTTCCTCTACTTTCTATGTACTATTTTTCTACATGACATGTTTTAAAGACAAGATCCATTGTACACAGGCACTAATCAATGTCATTGGACACATAGTGTGACCTACTACTCACTATCTACCCATTTCTACATGGAGTAATTATCTTATCCTTTTTATCATAATTATGTTTCCTTAGTTTGTGGTCCCTTTATCATTTTATTGAATGTAGGTAACAATCATTTTCTACTCATAGGACAATAATCCCTTCAGCAAAAATTCGTAGATAAAGTCATGGAATCCACCAAGAGGCCAAGTGTAGGATCCTATATTAATTCTTCATGGCCATAGGTGGAGTTATCTGCATCAACTTGACCAATACAATGAGGGAACTAAACCTCTACATGGCATGTTAATAAAAATTTGAGTATTCAGTATCACCCCATGGCCTTGGCTGTGATCCTCACCTATGTATCATATCTCTCATCTCAAATCTATCATCATATCTCTCCTTCACAATGGTTCATGATGAACAATACATCTCATATTAACACCATAAGTGATATCAGACTCATGAGTGTGTTCTCCTGGATAAGTTCTTCATGGAATCTTCAATATGAATTCATATTGAAGTAATGTGATAGTCATGACTCACCTGTAAATTTAATATCTTGGATTGATTATATTTGCATATTAATATATGTGTTGTAGAAATATATTTATGCAGACCTTAATTTACATTCTGTTGATATATTTCATTATGATTTCATGGTGTCCTAGTGGGTGTTTTTATAGTCACCCCTTCATATTCTTTTCCCACACGTGTCATGTATTTCTCATTTGAAAAACCAATTGAAAATGTCCTAGCCATACCAGAACCAAACAAAACATTGTGAGATTAGGAAAGCCGAGGTGTTCCTATGGCTAGAGACATTATTACTAGTACCTATTTTAGGTTGGACTTGTGTTTTACAGAATCGTTTTGGTGGGATTTTATTCTATCCAAGTTTATATTACTTTATTTATATTCATGTTGTACTCTATATGTTGGTATATAGAGGTATGCATTAATTTTTCACCTAGTGGCCTTTGTATTCAATCATTTTTTAGTAATTGATATTGGTGTGTGCATACCGCTACATATGACATGCCTCCCATGTCAGTGATTTTACTACTCTGTGCTAGTAACTAGCATTTTCCTATTAGAGGGGGGCATGAGGAGTTACGACATGGTCCCTACTGGGGTGGGTGGTGACCGAGTGGTATTGGTGGTGGTTGGTTATTCATTAGGACTGTGCGTCTATAAGATTAGTTTGGGGAAATAGTGTTAAATGTGTCATGTTCATTATTCAGGTAAGGGACTCCATTTTATTGTGGGATGTTGATGTATCAATACACCATAATTATGATAACATTATTTAAGACTCAATACCTAAGAACACATGTTTTAGGGTATATAATGGAACATGAATTATATTGTAATGTGTTGTGGCTTAAAAGTCATTATTGTGTCTGCTCTCTAGATATACTAATTAAATGTGGTAAATCTTGTTTGTTTCAGTATTCCTTTGAAATATATAATAGCTAGTATTTAGAAACCCGGACATCAGCCTGACCCCATCAGGAAAAATTCTTCAGTACATTGAGTAGTTCCCCAGATGTCACCTCTATGTGGTTCACCTACCTATAACCACCTCTATAGTAGCATGTGGTATCGACAGTACCAGTAGATGAGCACATAAGGATGAGTACACTTGGTGATTTTTAGAAAAATAGGCCGCATAGGTTATCAGGTTAACCCAACCTTCAGGTGTATGTGGACTTCAATGAGGTGGTTTCCTAAGAGCTATACATATACATGATCTTCACTAGATCTATCTATATAGAAAGATAGGGTGTGATTATTCATAAAGGTTCACCATCTTTTCTAGGTACTCGATGGATATGTTTTGAGATTAGTACCTTAGTGCTCAAAGTATTTAAAAACGTCTATATTGGGAAATCCAAAAAAACATTATCCCTATATGAATTAAAACTAATGCTGGGGTTCATGAGTGAGAAATGGTGGTTGAAATATTCATAGTTGTGTAGATACATCCAACGATACTCAAAAATGGATGTTCATGAGTAATGGACTCAACAGTAGGGAGATGACATTATCCCCACAAACCTATATGTGGGAGATGATTTAGGAAGATGTCCCAGGATAAGGGTCTTGTAGTCCAGGGCTCACATGGTGGGTCGAATCAGCCTTAGGAGATGTAGTGTGATTCCTATGATGGAAGGTTACAACTCTTTTGAAATTTTCTAACTCTCTGTGCTAGTTACAGGGAGACTGTGGATGGACTGCTATGGATGATACAATGACATGATCATGTAGATCCACAAGTAGGATGAAATAGAATAGGAGAGGAGAGAGTTTTATGAGGTTATATATATTTCAACATGCTCCCACCTCCACCCCTAGGTTGTCCACAACATAATCTAGGAGCTGGAGGAAATGTGAGGAGGGAGCTGCATAAAGTCTATCAATATGACTCCAGGGCACTAGGAATGATTCGAGGTATGATATATGACTTTTCTACAGTATTTGTACTAATTATAGTCCCAGGTTCTAGTCATTCCATTCTATCATTATATCTTGTTCATGATCTATATTTTTTTGAACCATTGACTTGACCCTTATGCTTGGAGACACATACTGGATAATGGTTGATGATCACACATCTATGATAATTTTGTGACTTTTCACATGGAGGAGAGATTTTTAGATTGAACCTCTTGGTGGAAACCTTGGGGAATTATGACATCATTTTTATCATGGAGTGGTTTTCTATAGCCAATGCCAAGAATGAATGTTTTAGGAATAGGGTGTGTTGTGTCCATAGTGACAGAAATCAGTTTAACCTTCTTAGTGAAAAGTAAATGAATATAGCATAGGATGGACTCAAGCATTGAGGGGTGTATCCGATTTCTCATCAGTTGGCTTGCCTAACCATTAGTGAAGTTGATTATATGACATTCTAATTTCCAATATTAGTGGAATAATATGAGGTAGAATTTTCTGAATAGGTTCTAGCATTACCTCCCTGCTAGTAGATAGACTTCTGTATTGATTTACACCCTGGGATGGTACCAATATCGGCACCACCATATCAGATGGCTCCGGAAGATCATTGTTAGTTGACTATGTTGTTAGATATATTTTAGAAGAAAGGATTTGTGAGAAATAGAGTTTCACCATGGGAAACCCCGGTTTTGTATTCAAGAATGGATGACAAAATTGTGAGGTATTTCGTGGACTACCGGTGATTGAACAAGGTGACCATGAATAATACGTATCCACTACCAATAATAGATGACCGCTTTGATCACTTGAATGCATTATGATGATTTTGATGGATGACCTCTAAATAGGCTATAAATATTTATGAGTATGAGATGAGGTTATATTGAAGTCTGTGTTCATAAGTTTTTATGGTCATTATTATTACATGGTGATTCCCTTTCAAATGATGAACACCCCAACAGTGTTCATGGGACTCATGAACAAATTATTTCAGCCTAACATGGAAGAGTTCATTGTTGTCTTCATCAATGATATCCTTGTGTACTTGTCGTCTGAGGTGGAGTACATGATACTATTAAGTATAATTACATACATACTTCTATAGAATGTGATTTATAGGAAAATATCGATTTTCTGGTTCTATATTCACATAGTATTCTTTTTAATATATATTTTTTTAGCATTTGGAGTGGCAGTGGACCTGGACATTCATGAGGTACTGTAATCATGGGAGACACCTAAGAACATGACATATTTTTATAGATTACAATAGATAGAAGAATATTATCAAAGAATAATACTTTACTTCTATAGTCTATCAGCCCCTATGACATATTTGACACAAATGGGGAACCAATTTTTATGGTTATAGATGTTCCAGTAGTCTTTTCAGTGTTTGAGGATTATTTTTATGAGTTCTATGATATTGATATTTTTGAATGAGGGTGTTGAGAATATATTATTATGTCATTCATCAAGAACTAGGATTGGTTGTGTCCCAATGCTGAGGTGAGGAGTGATTACCAATGGTTCGTACCAGTAGAGACTACTTGCAGAGAACTACAAAACCCATGATCTTGACTTAGTAACAGTAGTATTTTCATTGAAGATGTGGTAAAATTGCCTGAGGAGTGAGATGATTATCATCTACTCCGACCACAAGAGTCTCAATTATTTATTTAATAAAAATTATAAGAAATTGAGATAGAGGTGATGGATATAGTTCATTCAAGGCAATGAATTTTAAGTATTCTATATTTCTGGGATGGGGAATGTGGTGGTAGAATCCCTCAGTAGATGATCTTATTGGCAGATGCTAAATGAGGCGCCAAAGAATATGGACTCATTGAATTAATCCCATGTGGACAAAGACGTATTAGATTACCACTAATCAATGGCTATTACCCCTCCACACATACTTCATGTCAGGGTGGAACCACATGTATACCGTCTTTGAAACCATAGGTGTTCTAGTATCAACAGGTTATGCTCTTAACTAATATTCAAAATGTAGGGACCATGACATTCTTTTCATACGATGCACTATAGTACAAGTTGAATTGAGGTAGTTGGTTCTGTGGGAGTTTCATACATCCCCATTGGTGGTACATACAAGTGTTTATAAAATATAACCAGATCTCCAATGTCAGTTTTAGTGGCCAGGGATAAAGAAAATTGGTGTAGAGTTAATTTCTAAGTGCCTTAATATTTCAGAAATTTAATACTAAGAACGAGGTTGCAGTGGCTTTAGCTCAACACCATGAGGTGATAGATTGGATGTGGGATAGAATATTTATGGACTTAGTGACTAGTTTACCATGTATGTACATGGGACCTGATTCCATTTGAATTATCATTGATGAACTCACAATGTTTTCCCACATCCAATTTATATGCTTCCAGAGTTTTATAGAGATCTTGTGATGCCTCTATGTTCCTGAGATAGTTCAACTCTATAAAGTTCAATCAATAATTTTTCCGATCACGATTCTCATTTCGAATATAGATTTTGGAAGGAATTATAAGAGGTATTTGGGATCCAATTACACTTGAGCAGAGAATTCCAGACACTGAAAGATGACCAGATATAGCAGGCCATTCATCTTCTAAATAAAATTATGTGGAATTATAGGTTATGTAGTTGTTGTAGTTGGGAGGATCACCTACCACTGAAGAAGTTCACCCATAAAAATAACTACCATTCCACAATTTGTATGGAACCATTTGAGGCCTTATACATGGACCATGTATGTCACCAATTTTCTATAGTGACCATATAGATTAAGTTACCATGAGCATTAAATTGGTGCTAGATACAACAAAAAAGCTCAAAATCTTCCATGAGAGGATGAAGGTTGCACACATCCATCATAAGTCTTATGTTGATAGGCAGCAAAGGATTTTGGAGTTTGAGTAAGGAGACCATGTATTCTAATAAGTGTCACCTTGATGTGGATTACTAAAAATTGGTTAGGGTGGTAAGTTATATTTTAGGATCATCCACCCTTTTTAGATACTTCATAGAGTTGGTGAGGTTTCATATCCCATATCATTCCCCCATATGTTGCATTGGGTACATGAGGTCTTCCACATGTTGCAGCTAATGAGGTATGTCGATCACCCCTTTCACTTCATCGACTTGGGTGATATGGACATCCTGGAAAATGATACTTTTATGGAGTACCTAGAGGAGATTGAGGATTGGTAGGAGAGGATATTTCATGGGTGGTCAATTACTTAAGTGATTTTCTAGTGGAAACATGGGAATCTCTATGATATAACTAGGGAGCGACAGACTCAAATTCGAACTCAATACCAACAACATTTTGTGTAGCCTCTGTTTTGGATTTTCAGGTGCATAAATCTGCATGAAAATGAGAATGTAATGTTTTAAATTTTTCAAGAATTATTTTAAAATATTATATGGATTATATTCAATAATATGCATTGCGATGGTTTATGATTCTGAGTCCTGGTGAACAGTGTACTAATGTTTTAAATATACTGAAATATTAAAATGCAGGCACACATGGGTTTCCTATGAAGTGGAATAACACATAAACAGATGACGATATTAGAAATGAAAGGTCACAATTAAATTAATATTACCATCATTAATTTTTTCACAACCTCACATTGGACATTGTTAGTCAACTAATAAAGGTAGTCAAGTGTATTTTTAATGAAAAAAATAAACCGAGAATTAATTTTGTTTTTTCATTTCATTGACACTATAATGAAGCAACAAATTTTCATTCATATAAACCATTATGTAGGGATCCAGGGTTTGAATCATAACCCTCTAATTCCATTGAGGATACAGAAAGGAATCTGTGATGGTTTATCTTGGCTAGTGATGATGAAACTTGGCATTGAATATCAATGAAAAATGTTCATGATGGATCTAACCAAAAACAATATATCATTAACAATGATAGATAAAATAAATAGACATGATTCATTATTTAATATTTCCTACCATGTTCTTGAATTCAATTATGAATGTGGACCTTCCATGAACATGTTGATCTATGTTTTGACTGTTACTTTCATGATGGGTTATACATTGTGAGATTTAAAAGGTTTTATTATAGAGATTATTATTTTTATTTTTTATCATTCTTACAGGAAGGGATCATGGATGGAACGAACAATGATCTTTGTTCATTCCCCAAATAAATTTTTTTGCATTTTCCTCCCACGTTTTTGTTAATCTTTCTTCGTTCAGTAATAATTTTTGAATGAATGGTCGATTCACCTTTATATCTAAGTTAAATGATATGAAATTGATGATCCATCATTAGGATGACTCGACAGAGGTGTGATATTGATGGAAACTGATAAATCATAGTGATTTGGTAGAAATAATTTTTCAAGCAACTTGTTTCAGATTTTATTAAATCAATTTTATTATCCTATTGTAGGATGGATACCCCTTGTATGTGTCTCATGGTTATGAGATGAAACTCAATAATAATTTTCTTTGGAAACAGATAAACAGAGTGGAACCAGATGATCGAGAAAGGAGAGATGGAGGAATAAGATTAATTTTTGGAAATTCCAAAACACATTTTGTGTACTCTTGGATAGATGGTGTGTGTTCATCACCGGACCACTCGACATTCAATTTTGGAAGTACATGGGCATGAGGAGGAGTACACAGGTTGCCTACATGACATGTACTCTGTTGGATCGAATATGTAGATGTATATGTATATTAGATGGAACAATACAAGAGGGGGGTGAATTGTAGGTTTAAAAAAATTGAGTTAAAATACTTAGAGATCAGTTTAAAAGATCTTAAACTAATACAATTCAAACAACCACAATTGTATTGAATATAAAGGTATGAAGTAATGTAATACTATTAGAAATGTACAGTAATTGTATTCAAGATGAATACATTAATCAGAGTAATACAAGTGTGTGAGATTATACCATAAAGTGTATAGACTCTATTAATACAAAATGTAATAGAATAATTGTAAATGAAACAATTACAATCAAAAGTGCATTGAAGAAAGGAAACAATACAAATTCCTTTATTAATACAAACAGCAGTGGAAATGTAAAAGTATTACAATTAATTTGACCCAAATAGAAGGGTTATCCTTTCACCTAGGATAAGAGGTCTGTCTTACCACCACCTTGGTAAGCCCTCGATACGATGACCTGACCGTCTGTCTGCCTAACCCTAGCAGCCCTCGATATGATGATCGGACCATCTGTCGGCCTATCCATGGCAGCCATCGATATGATGATCAGACCATCTGTCTGCCTATCCCCGATAGCCCTCGATATGATGATTAGACCGTCTGTCTACCTATCCCCGACAACCCTCTATTTTGTAGGTAATTGGAACCTACGTCTTTAAATTACTTGAAATCCCTCGATACGATGATTGGACGCAAAAAGCACAAAGCATGAGAGAAGTCACATCGTCTCTCTCTATAACTTGGTAGAAAAAAAGTATCACAGTTGTTCACACACTTTCACAGTCCTACTTTCTCGGCTTCAAATTACCTCCTATTTATAAGCCTCAGGTTCCAACTGTCACATTTCCTCCAACGGTCATATTTCTCCGAAACACTCGGAGGGACTTAGACACCTAGCATTATTACGGTCATATTGAAATAGAAAGAATGGCATTGTTTTGATTAGTTTGTAACTAACTCAATGACATCGTATTGGTTAAAGCAAGACATATGAAGATGATAAACAAGAGTACGATTAATATGAAACATGTGTTTTTTGACATGGTACAAAAACAAGAAAGTAATGAACGACAGATTATTATAAGTATTACTAATTGTAATGTATTGATATGATACAATGTAAGATACACAAAAGTGAGTACGATTGACAGAGTTAGTACGATATGATTGACACAGTCAGTAAGATATGATTGACACAGTCAGTATGATACGATTGAAAGAGTCAGTAAGATATTATTGAAAGAGTTAGTACGATAAGATTTGACAGAGTCAGTATGATACGATTTGACAAAGTCAGTACGATACTAGATAAAATACATTTGTGATTTCCAAAACAGGATATAGAAGTCAAAGGAAAATGTTTGACTCATCAATCTTCCCCTTTTTGGAAATCACAATATAGAAAGTAAAGACAACACGAAAAACATATCTCCCTCTCAGTTATTGGAAATTCTTGTGAATATGAATTTGAATACAACTAACTCCCCATAGGTTTATACTTTCCTAAGGATTGTGTTCACAGTTTTTCCTTGGTTTTTAAGTAATTGATTAAATCATTATCCCTTTGTAAAACATTCTCCCCATTTATAAAACATTCTCTCCCTTTATGATTTACAAAAAGAATGGGGTAACCTTGGGTTGCCTGAAAGAGTTAGAAAAATGAAATGCAGGACAAAATAAAAGATATCATAAAAGTCATTACAAAACATAGGTTCCATAACAAAAGAAAAACAAAAATAATAGTCATTTGTTTTCTCTTTACATTTCCTTCTTTATCAGCTCATGGAGAACAACGTTCATCTTCTTGATTTCTTTCTTTTCTTCAGAGATTAAATCACCCGGAGATCTGAGAAGCTCTTGTTGGTCAGTAAAAAGTTGATCTTGATTTATGATAGTCTCCTCCTGGACTATGATTACTTCATCAAGGGTATCAATCCTGTCTTGAAGATTCTTGTTATCTTTAGATAACAAATAATATTTTTTCTTCAAAAAAAACATTTCATCTTTGAATGATGAAACCTTTGAGAATTCAGACTAAAAAGCATTCATTCTCTCTTGTAATTCTTTTACTGAAGGAACATCGGCTCCATGAGTTACCTGATTCATCCTTTCAACAGTTTCTTTGTCAAGCTTGTTAATGGAAATAGAAGGATCATTTAACAACCTAATTATATCTTCTATTACTATCTCATGGTAATTCACCAAGAATTCTATTTTATATGACCACTTGGTCATCCTGTTGCAAGCCTTCTTATGAGAAGGTGATGTTTCGGATAGAACATTCAAATCAGCTTCAACTGACATAACTTTCTTTCTCAATTCTCTTACAAAACCAAAATTCTTTTTCTGGTTGTCAGTAATAAAATCAATTTTCCCTTCCAGCTGGGGAAAGTAGGGAATAGTCTTTTCAACCCTTCTTAAAACATGAACAATGTAATCACTTCTCTTGAGAGAAATTGTTTGTTCTGAATCAGTGTCTTCATCGTACAAAAGCAGTTCATTTGATTGGATTGAGTCAACAACTAGTTGTTTTCCTTTTTCCTTTTCTTTCTCCCTTATTTCTTCTTCTACTTTGTCACTGATGACAATAACATTTTCAGTATGAGAGGATTGTGAACCTTGCTTTGCTTAAGGGGGTGTCTTATCTGGAGTTTAAGAAGTTTCAATAGGTTCTTGATCGGCATGAGGGATTTTTTGAATACCTTTACTTTGATTTTGAACTGATTCCTCTCTACTCTTCTTCGAACTCTGAAGGAAATCTAAAAGAAAGTCTCCTTCCTCTTCTTCAACCTATTCTATTTCTTACAACATTTGTTTTCCATTCTCTTTCTCTGGGAGACTTTGTACGATTGGTTCTTGATGTACTTCTATGGTAAGTTGAGCACTAGCATCCTCAACTACTTTCAAGAGATTTGAAACATCAAATTCTTGTGATTTTATTTTCAAAAGAACCTTCTTCTTATTTTCATCTTGAAGGGTATCCTCAACCCTTATTATTTCTGCAAAAGCTTCAGCTGGTTCAAGAACAAACTTTGGATCACCTTCCTTTCTCTGTTCCTTATCCTTTCTCTATTTAGCTACAACCTTTTTACTGTAATATGGATTCTTCTTTGGCTTTGATCTTGTTTGTGGATCAGACTTTTTAGGAACACCAATAGAAGTATTGTCTTTTCCTAGCATAGGTGCTGATTGATTTTGAGCCAATTTAGCTTCTACATCTCTTATAAAATGTTTTGAATTTGGATCAAAACAAACATTCAACTTTTTCATCGTACTCATACTAATCCAGGATGGCTTCAGATCTATCAGCTTTCCTTTCAAAGGAATGTTGAAAAACATCATGCTCTCAAGAATAAACATTGTAAGGATAGTTGGATACATAATCATTTGGGAATTAATTCCTCCCGTCTTTACATTCTTGATAGTTTCAAAAACATATTCCATGAGATTTACTTTTCTCATATTTACATGATAGTCAAGCATAAAAATATCAGAAATGTTCAGAGTGTCTCTATCTCCTTTTCTTAGGATAAGAAAACCCTACATCCATAGAGTCACAAACCTATTGTCCGGAAAATGTTGAGAAACTTTTATCTTCTCTTCATTTATAAAAAACAAATACTTCTCAGCACTTTCTCTATTAAACGTATCGACTTCCTCCGGTAGTTTATGAGATGGACAGAACGAATCACCATCTATTGGGACAATCATAAAATGATCCACTTGTTTCACAGATATAGATAATTTTCTATCATACACAGCAAAATTGATAGTCATGTCTTTGTCAAAAGATACGGTTTTATAGAACTGACTGACTTCATCAATGAGAACCGGATCATGAGAAACAGGTCTCTCAACAAATCCTTGAAACAAAATGATTCTTCTGAATGTGGAATCATACGAATCAAAAAAAGTACTGAGAAACTAAAATTTCTCTGAAAAAGTCATTCTCTGTAAAATCCTTTGAAGACATTTCGGCGGGAGTATTATCAGAGGAATGAGACATATATGTGCTGCTGATGAAAGATCGTATGATGACTTAAAAATAGTGGAGCAGAGCTTCGCCTCAAAACCTGAAAAACCAATGTGGGTTTGGGGAGGATAGGGGAATATATATAGGCAATATAGGGGTGACTGTTGATCTTCTACGGTCAAGATTAGAGGAAAAAATATCAAAGGTTAGGATTAAAATGAGAAAGAAATTTTTTTTAAAAAAATGGAAAGTACCTGTGGGAGAACATAAGGTAATTGTTGGTTTTAGTATAGTTAAAAAGAAAATACAATCGTACGTAAAGAAAAAAGAATAATATCAATCGTCATGCCGATGGGAAAGAATGTCATTACCATGAACTAACAAACCGATGGAAAAAAAACTTGTAACCATGTACATGCCGATGGAAAAGAAATTCAATTCCATGATCGGACGTGCCGATGGAAAAGAAATTAATTACCATGATCTGACGATAAGATGGAAAAGAAATTCATTACCATGATTTGACGATATGATGGAAAATAAATTCATCACCATGATCGGACAAGCTGATGGAAAAGAAAATCATTACCATGATCTGACGATACAATGGAAAATAAATTCATTACCATTATCTGACGATACAATGGAAAAGAAAGGTAAATAATATAATAAAACTGTCAATACGATAAACAGACGGGTAAATGATACGATAAAATTGTCACTACGATAAACAGAAAAACAAAAACACATATCCGGAGAATAAATAATTAAAGATCATAAGATAAAAAGAAACATCGTAAAAAATGTTCTCCCCTTTTCTAATAGGAGTTTTTTTAATGTAAGGAGAAATGTAAAAACAAGAAGTAGATATAAATGATTATTTTAATGTAATCATTCTTAGCTTCTATTTTATAAACTCAAATCTATCATAAGGTAATGGTTTTGTGAAAATGTCAGCAAGTTGTTCTTGCGTTCCGATAAATTGTAAAATAATATCTCATTTCTGTGTGTGATCCCTAAGAAAGTGATGCCTAACATCTGTGTGTTTTGCACGAGAGTGATGTGCTGGGTTCTTACTAAGATCTATGGAACTAGTATTATCACATATAATTTGAGTTTTGGAAAAACTCAATCCATAGTTACTGAGTGTGTGGTGCATCCACAACACATGATCACATCAACTTCCAGGTGCTACATATTCAGCTTCAGTAGTGGAAAGTGATACTAAGTGTTGTTTCTTGCAGGACCAAGAAACCAGAGAATCTCCTCAGAAATGAAATGTTCCAGATGTACTTTTTCTATCCATTCTATAACCGCCAAAGTCAACATCTAAAAAACTTTGTAACACAAAATTATTTCCATAAGAATAAAAGAGACCTAGATCCATAGTGCCTTTTAAATATCAAAAGATTCTCTTTACAGCTTTTAAATGAGACTCTTTTGGATTAGATTGATATCTCGCACATAAGAATATGGAAAACATTAAGTCTGTTCGACTGGCTATCAAGTATAGAAAACTTCCTATCATACCTCTAAAAATTGTTTGATCTACTGGTTTCCCAGTTTCATCAAGATCAAGTGTATTTGAGGTACAAATTGGAGTGCTGATTCTTTTAGTTTTGTCATAACCATACTTTTTGAGTAAATCATTAATATAATTATGTTGGGATATATATGTTACTTCTGTTTTTTGAGAAATTTTAAAACCTAAAAAGAATGTTAACTCACCCATCATACTCATTTCAAACTAAGACTTCATTAAATTTGAAAAATAATAAGTTAAAGATTGCTGAGTTGATCCAAATATGATGTTATCAACAAAGATTTGAACAATCAAATGATTTTTGTTCTCCATTTTAATAAAAATGGTCAGATCTAATGTATCTTTTGTATAATTTTTTTGTAAGAGAAATCATGTAAGTCTATCATACCATGATCTAGGGGCTTGTTTAAGACCATATAGAGCCTTGGTAAGTTTATAAACATGATCCAGGTGTTTTAGTTCTAGAAAACCAGAATGTTGTTTGAAAAAAACTTCTTCTTGAACAAAACCATTTAGAAAAGAACATTTTATATCTATTTGAAAAGGTTTGAAATTAAAGTATGCCGCAAAGGATAATAGAATAAAAATAGATTCAAGTCTATCTACCGGAGCATATGTTTCTTCATAGTATATTCCCTCTTGTTGATTATAGCCCTTAGCAACAAGTCTTGCTTTATTTCATTCAATGATTCCATTTTCATCATATTTGTTTCTGAAAACCCATTTTACACCAATTACAGTTGTTTCTTTAGGTCTTTCTACTAAAGTCCAGACTTGATTCCTCTCAAATTCATTTAGTTCATCTTGCATTGCTTTGATTCAATATTCATCACCTAAGGCCTCACTTGGAATTTTAGGTTCAAATTGGGAAAGGAAAGCAAGATGTTCTATTTCATTTCTTAAGGAATTTATGGTCCTTACAGGTTGATTTACATCACCAATGATGTTATCACTGGGATTATTATTAAGAAACAATTGATTTGGTTTTTTTAAAACATGTTCATCAACATATGGTAGAAAATATTCTGTGGTAAATATTTCAGAAGTATCTTCTTGAATATTTTCTTTATCAGGAGGATATTCTATCAAATGATGATAATCAGTTTTTGAAAACACATCTGAGGATATAGATTGGGATGGTTTAAAAACAAAAGGATCAGATTCATCAAATTTAACATGTACTGTTTCTTCAACGGTGCAAGTGTTTTTATTGAAAACTCTATAAGGCTTAGAAGTTGTGGAGTAGCCCAGAAAGATTCCTTCATCAGATTTTGGTGCAAATTTGTGAAGATTATCTTTTGTATTCAGAATGAATACTTTGCACCCAAAAACATTAAAGTATGAAACTTTATGTTTTCAGCCAGTCCATAACTCATAAGGTGTTTTATTAAGAATAGGTCTTGTTAAAACACGGTTTATAGTATAACAAGAAGTACTAACATCTTCAGCCCAAAAGTGCTTAGCAATTGAGTATTCAATCATCATGGTTCTAGTCATTTCCTGAAGAATACGATTTCTTTTTTCATCAAAACCATTTTTCTAAGGAGTTCTTGGAGCTGAGAAATTTTGAGTAATACCTTTCTTACTACAAAAAGTTTCAAAAAATGAATTTTGAAATTCACCACCATAATCATTATGAATAGTTATCAATGGTAGGTTTTTCTCATTTTTAACTTGTGATCTAAAAGTTTTGAAATAGGAAAAGTCTTTATATTTCTTTGCTAGAACATAGACCCATGTAAATCTAGTAAAGTCATCAACTAAAACATATACATACTATTTGCCTCCAATGCTTCCAGTTTTTGAAGGACCAAAAAGATCCATATGCACTAGCTGTAATGCATTAGAAGTTGAAACTTCATTAATTGATTTAAATCTAGTTTTATGTTGCTTTCCAAATTGACAAGGATCACATACTTTTAAATAATCACATCTAAGATCTGGTAGTACCTTTACAAGTCTTTTCTTTGAGAGTTTACAAAGTCTTCTTAGATTGAAGTGTCCTAGTCTTCTATGCCATATCCATGATTGGTCTTCTATTGCACTTAAGCTGGGTAAGTTTTGGATCCTATGGTCTTCTATGTTAATAGTGTATACATTCACTTCCCTATGGGAAGATAGAATGAACTCATCCTTGGAATTGTGAACTAGACACTTTTCATTCCTAAAATTCATAGGGTAACCTTCATCACATAATTGACTTATACTGATGAGATTGTTCCTATGACCTTTAACAAATAAAACATTTGAGATAAGAACTTTTCCAAGAAAAACAATATTACCTATACCAACAATCTTTCCTTGAGAATTATCTCTGAAGGTAACCTTTCCACCTTTTGTTTTGATAAACTTTTCAAATAGATATTTGTTTCCGGACATGTGTCGAGAACAACCACTATCCATGTACCAAATATTCTTGTTGGTAAACTTGTCATTTTCCTGAAAAAGAAACAATTAGTTTTTCAGAATCCAAACTTGTTTGGATCCAGATTGGTTAGATAAGAGAATTTAAGGAATCCACATTTGGTTTACAAAATGAGCATTATGAAATCCTAATGATTGAGTTTTATTGAGAGAACACTCTCTTTTCCAGTGTCCACCACATTGGCACTTAGAACAAAAAGATGTTTTTTGTGGAACAAAATAGTTATTACTAAAAATAGGTTTGGAATGAGTATAACCAAGTCCAGAATGATTTCTCAAAGGCCGGATTTGGAAATACATCTTGTCAAAATTTTCTTTTCCATGAGTAAAGTTTGACAAACATTTCTTTAACGAGAAAATTTCTGATTTTAGTTTTAAAACTATGTTTTTATCTTCCAAAACATTTTATTTTAAACTAGAGTTAGGCTCTAAAACATTTTTATTTGAAATCAAATTTTCTATATCCTTAGAAAGTTTATCCTTATAAGATTTGACTTTCTCTAGGGTTTTTAAAACACTTTCAAAATCAGATGCTTTCATATTATGGTCGTTAGAAAGATATGATACTTCTTTAGTTAAAACTGAAATTCTAGAGTTTTCTTTCTCAAGATTCTTCTTGAGTTTAGAATTTTCATTTTCAAGTAATTTAGAAAATCTAGATACATCTTCAAAATAAGGTAGTACATTATCTTCTGATGACGAGGAATCATCATTTGAAGATTCATAATATTTATTATCAGTATAATTTTCATTTAAAGAGACATTTGTAATAGCTTCAGCATTGTGTAACTTTTCTATGAGACAATGATCTTCAATTGGTAATATGGCTTTAAGTCCAATATTTCTTTGTCCTGAGGACTCATATTCTGATGAATTGTCTGAAGAATCACTGCCACTCACACTCCAAGTACCATTTGCCTTTTATACATTATTTCTCTTATAATAATTTTTCTTGTTTCTTCCAGAGTGTTTTTCCTTTCTGTCTTTTGTCTTTAGTAAAGGAAAATCGGGCCTTATATGACCTACTATCTTATATTCATAACATTTTACCTCTGAATCTTTCTTATCCTTCATATCTTTCTTTTTGAATCTATACTGGAATTCTTTCTTTCCCACAATCTTGTTCATCCTTTGAGCAAGATTGGATAACCCATTATCTGAAAGATCACAATCGCTTGAATCATATATTACAACTTTCTTGGATTTGGATCTTGTAATCCTTTCAGGTGTTTTAGATTTAGATGTAAAGGCTACACTTCCATTCCCATTCTTCTTCTTACTAAAATCAGCATCTCTTTTCATTCTTGTTTCATGCTGTAACAGAGTTCCAAAGAGTTCATCAAGAGTAATCTGGGAAACTTTTCTGTTTTCATTAATAGCTGTCCTTTTTTACTCCCATTCATTCGTCATTATATCTATAATATTCTCTACTAGAGCTTCATCATCAATGCATTTTTCACCCATGGATTGTAATCTATTTACAATTGTTAAAATCCTTTTTTTCACTTTACATACTGGCTCTCCATATGGAAAAACAAATCCATGATACTCTGCTCGAAGCATTGCTCTTCTTGTTTCTATAACCTTGGATGTACCAAAATGAGTGACTTTTAATTTCTTCCAAATACAGTTGGATGCTTCACATAAAGGTATCTGACTGTATATATTCCTGGTCATAGAGAATAAAAAAGTATTGCGTACCTTGTAATTCAGTTGATATTCTTTCTTCTCTTGGTTAGTGAAAGTACTGACTTCTTTGTTAGGAATTTTGTATCCTCTAGTAAGCATAATAAAATTGTCTACACCAGTATTGATCAGAAATGTTTTCATACGATCTCTCCAGTACTCATAATCATTCCAATCAAATATTGGTGGTCTAGAAGGATTTAGGTTGTCAATTGATCCAATATTCATTCATGCCATCTAAAGAAACAATATCTTTTCCACGCCACACGTTAGTGTAGTAAGTAGTTAAAAATAGTTATATGAAATAAATAGAACAAGTAATAAAAATCAGTGGAAAACATGCTATGATTCCAACTGTTGGATCCAATATGTAGATGTATATGTATATTAGATGGAACAATACAAGAGGGGGGTGAATTGTAGGTTTAAAAACTTTGAGTTAAAAAACGTAGAGATCAGTTTAAAAGATCTTAAACTAATACAATTCAAACAACCACAATTTTATTGAATATTAAGGTATGAAGTAATATAATACTATTAGAAAAGTAAAGTAATTGTATTCAATATGAATACAATAATCAGAGTAATACAAGTGTGATAGATTCTACCATAACGCGTATAGAATCTATTAATAAAAAATGTAATAGAATAATTGTAAATGATACAATTACAATCGAAAGAGTAATGAAGAAAGGAAACAATACCAATTCCTTTCTTAATACAAACAGTAGCGGAAATGTAAAAGTATTACAATTCTTATGACCCAAAGAGACGGGTTATCCTTTCACCTAGGATAAGAGGTTTGTCTTACCACCACCTTGGTAAGCCCTCGATACGATGATCGGACCGTCTGTCTACCTATCCCTGGCAGCCCTCGATACGATGATCGGACCGTCTGTCTGCCTATCCCCGGCAGCCCTCGATACGATGATCGGACCGTCCGTCTGCCTATCCCCGGCAGCCCTCCATACGATGATTGGACCGTCTGTCTGCCTATCTCTGGCAGCCCTCGATTTTTTAGGTAATCGGCACCTCTATATTTTAATTACTTGAAATCCCTCGATACAATGGTCGAACGCACAAAGAACAAAGCATGAGAGAAGTAACATCGTCTCTCTCTAGAACTTGGTAGAAGTAAAGTATAATAGTTGTTCACACACATCCACAGTCCTACTTTCTCGGCTTCAAATGAACTCCTATTTATAGGCCTCAGGTTCCAATGGTAACATTACCTCCAACGGTAGTATTTCTCCAAAAAACTCGAAGGGACTTGGACACCTGGCATTATAAAGGTCATATTGAAACCAAAATCATGAAATCGTTTTGATTATTTTGTAACTAACTCAACGACATCGTATTGGTTAAAACAACAAATATGAAGATGATAAATAAGAGTATGATTAATATGAAACATGTGTTTTTTTGACTTCGTACAAAAACAAGAATGTAGTGAAAGTAAGAGTATTATAAGTATTACTAATTGTAATGTATTGATATGATACAAATTAAGATACACAAAAGTGAGTACAATTGACAGAGTCAGTACGATATGATTGACACAGTCAGTACGATATGATTGACATAGTCAGTATGATATGATTGACAGAGTCAGTACGATACGATTGACAGAGTCAGTACGATACGATTTGACATAGTCAGTACAATATGATTTGACAGAGTCAGTACGATACTAGATAAAAGACATTTGTGATTTCCAAAACATGATATAGAAGTCAAAATAAAATGTTTGACTCAACATACTCCACTACATGACATTGAAGGGACTAGATACATTGGCTACCATGTGTAATAGTTCAAAGGAAAGGTTACATGATGGATGCTCTTTATCATCACAGAATCAGATTTTGTCATACTATTGACGGCGATGTAGACCATAGACTGAATGTGAAGCGGACAAGAAGACTCGTCTGCTAATACTGAATCAGATCACTCCCCTTGAAGCAAATCTACCTCCTTCTGCTGGATCCATGTCATCTTTTCCCGGATCTAAACCCGATCTTACACATAAGAAATATGATTCCTTCCAGATCATGACATGCCCGGTTACTCTACGAATGGGGTTTACATTGGTAATATATTTCTGATGGTTTTCTCTAGGAATTTATATCTGAGATAAATTATGATATTTAGTTTTTGTTTTGGTGAGGGAAAAAATTTTATTTTCTAATTAAGTTATACCATGGTAATTTCTAACCAAAAAAAGGAAAGGTTTCATGGGAGGTCCCTGTATACTGGTACACGTCCAGAGTACATGGGTGGACCCTAGATTGAAGGAAATAATGTGTGATCTATTATAATATATGTGTAATTATTTTCAACCAGGCATATCCTAATGGCATGGGTAGTTGTACAAATGAATTACTCTGGGTCATTATAAATTGATTTTGACCCGACTACATATCAAGAATCACTTTGAATATGAATTAATTCTATTTTCCTTCGTATCATGGTTAAAAATCATCACGGTTCACTCCCGTCATCATTTTCCCTAAAGGTCGGTACAAATAATTTTCTACTCCTAGGACTATGATCCCATCAGTAGGACTTCCTAGATCGAGTTGTGTAATCCCCCAAGAGGCCCAGAGTAGGACCCTTTATTCATTCTTCATTCCCTAGGTGGATTTATCAGTATCAACATGACCAAGAATATGCAGGTGCTGATCCTCTACTTAGTGGGTTAATCCAGATATGAGTTTTTGGTATCAACCCATGGGGATAATTGTGATCCTCAACTATGTATTGTATCTCATTATTAAAATCTATCAATATATATATATATATCCCTCATGATGGTTCATGATGAATAGTACTTTACAGATGGATTTCATCGATGCTATCTGACACAGGAGTGTCTTCTCCCAGATGAGTGCTTCATGGAATCTTAGAGCATAATCCAAAGTGTTGGTATAAGGTATTGATGAATTACCTATATACTACATGTATTTGATGAACGAAATCTAGATATTATAGTATTTTTTTAGAAAAATACTTATGTAAAGATGATTGTGCATTCCATTGTTATTTTAATTTATTATTATGGAGTGTCCTATAAAGTATTGTTATCCTCACCCATGCATGGGATTCGCACAAACATGTCTTGTATTGTGTAGGAAAGTTACATTTTGATGGATGACTTATAGGACCTATATAAGACAGATCATTGTGATATTCGTAAGGCTAAGGTCTACATTCACCTATAGACAGTATTCCCAACACCTTTTTTTATGGGATGGTGTTGTCATATATAGACTCTTTTTAGTTGGATTGTATTCTGGCATGGTTTACATTACTCTATATAATTTCCTGTTGTACATTTTTTATTGGGATATAATGATCTAAATAATTTTCTTACTTAGTGGTTTTTTTATTTTATAGTTTTTTAGGGTTAGAGGTGGGTGCATGCATAATGGTATATGTGAAATGCCTCCCATGTGTGTGATATTCCAACTCAGTGTCAGTCATAGAACCCTATCCTTTTGGGGGAATGCATAGGGAGTCATGGTATGGATTGTGAAAGATACAAACCCTTAAAGATTACTTATATAATATTTTGAACATAAAATGTCACAACATGTAAATTTCTTGTATTAATTATCTATTACGTGTTCACATTGAGAAAATGTAGGTTATGGAAGAATATAAATTTAGATTATTATAAATATAAATATTTCCAAGATATATATTTATTTATTGATTTTGTTTCTTTATAAATGATATTATGATATTTGTAATATTTTATTTAATTATAATTTGCAGATGCCACATTAATGTTTTGAATATTATATAATTTTTATTATAACGTTAAACTTGAGACATCTAAAATACTAAATTATAGGTTAAATGATAAATTTTTTATATACATCATGGTAATCGATTTATAATTTCACGTCAACAATAATTTACCTAAAATTCATACAAAACATTGATCCAATGATTATTTTATTAATATAAATATAAAATAGGTATTATTGAAAATATTAAAATAAATATAATTTAAAATATTTAAGGTGATGATCTAATTTTATATAATACAATGACCACTTTGAGGAATAATTTTTTTTGTTTATTCGATTTTTTTGAATTCTATAATGGTCCAAGTAATACATATTGTCAAAATCGACAATAAGGATATTTTAAAAAAACAATACATTGTAAAAAATATTTAAAAATCATAAAACATCATTAGTTAGAATAAATAAAATAAATATGATTTAAATGTATTAAATTTATTATTTGTTGTCTAATTTAAAAAACATATGAATAAATTTGAAAATTTTAATAATGAAAATTTTGTTACCATATATATAATTAAAATATATTAACTAAGCTTTAATCAAAATGATAACATTAAATAAAAAACACAATTTGTATAAATGTTATTGGATGATGAGACTAAAACCATAAGATATGTTGTCATAGAATTCATGTCCATTTGGTTGAATTTGGATAATAATGTGTTTACTAGAAATTAATATTTTTGGAAATTCCAAAATTTCCCTTCACCTCAATTATAGAAAGGGCACGTACATCATCAAATCTTCACATAAAATTGATACATAATAATCATCCATTACATACCAATTTATATTAAAAAATTCCATAGAAACATTTTTTATTTTTGGCATTCAAAAAAGGAAAATCCTAGTGTCCTTAATAGGATATCTAAATGAAATTAACTAAAGAAGAATAAATCATCCTTATCGGATCATTAATCTTTATTTCATATTCTACATCTGGTTATTATGTCGTTTCCATTATAATGTAATAAATTCAGAATGAAAATAATTTTTAGATGATATCATGAATATGACACTACTATATTCAACCTTTAATCTATCCTATGAAAAATGAAATCACTACACTAGTGTTTATACGACTTACCATCTTTGTGTCACTATGTAATAAATTATTCTTTACCACATTACATAGACATGAATAACAATGGAAAAAATATATATGATATTTATAAAATGATATTTATGTTGAAAGATTTAATATACCTTCAAATTCTTCCCCCTTTCACCATTAAGGTAATGATATTTTCATGCATGCATACATACTACCCGCCATCTCATTGACATGATACGATTAAATTTCCATGCTCACCATTCAAGAATGTTTATATAAATATATAAAATTAAATGATATTATATTAGTTAAAATAATATAAAAATGGAGCTGACGTAACTATATCCTATTCACAAGAACCAGGACTTAGATAAAAAAACATTGGAAAACAAATCAGTTGTCATCTAAAAAATGGTAATAAGGAAATATTATATACAAAATAATAATAAGATTATATAATAAATACGAATACGGTCATGGTATAAATTATTTATATTATTTAAACCATTATATTTGAGGTTTACATAAATATGAATGAAATCAAACCTAAGGTGACAGTTAATTTTAATATCATTTAATTTGGGATTTATAGTATAAAATTATATACTAGGGACCATTTCCATTCCATGTAAATGTTTCTTAAAAATATACTATAAAATATCTTTACTTACCTTATAAGGTTTTTTAAATTCATGATTACTCGGGTGTCAAATATTACAAAATGGTTTTATGGGAAAAATTTTATCATTTTAATAACAGGGTACTTTGTTACTTTTCCAGAAATAATGTGAAAATAATGTTTTTATAGCTTATACAGAATGAACATTATATTTATCTTTCATGACACCTTAATGGAATGAAACATCTATTATAGGATTAGATGTCCATTTCAAAGAAATGTTTTTCATATAGAAGAGTCTATATTTTTTTAAAAAAATATTTTCAAAATGGAAAGGACATATTCCTCATTAATTATTTCATGTGTTATTTAAAAAAATTCATTTTAGACAACATTCTTTTAAAAATTTATTTATTACTTGGAATGTGATGACATTATAAAATTATAATTATTTATCTGAATGGTATATGATTATGATGGACACATTTTTATGAATTCTATTTCATTTATATAATTTATTTTATGATAAAATGTTTATGGACCCCAAATTTTTTATTGGTTCTGATATAATGAATGATTTATGCTCTTGTGGGGCACATATATATGGTTTTCATTATGTGATTTTTTGGACCTATATCTCCCTCCATTTTATTAGTTAAATTTTTATATCTCATGAAAAAGACAATATTGGAATGTGGAATGATCATGGAAAATTAATACATTGTAAGAAATGAGATGAAAACACGGTTTATTAAAAAAATTGCTGAATTGGGATTGAACCCAATTCATTAAATTAAATATTCCACTATGATGGTTTTTGAAACGATCCTTGGCTAATATGGAAAAGATTTTCTATACTTATGTGTATTCTATAATTCCTATAATTATTTTATTCTCTCATGAAACATGTTCATGGATTGTTTTTTAATTTTTTTAATTTATTTCAATATATAATATCATAGTCTTTGATACGTGACATATAATATACAAATGATTTTTTTTTCTTATACCTTATTAATATGTTTTCATTCTTATCTTCCCTGATTACCATTACTATGTATAAAGGATAAACAATTTGATATGTTTTTTCCATAGGATATAATGATTGTTCTTATGTATGATACGTCTAAAATGGTTATAGATATGGATGAATATGCTGGATATTATGTATATGTTTTATGAATCAATAGTTTCTTATTCCATGTTTTTAATGAAAAAAAACATATACTTTTCTAGTGTGGAATTTTTAGTTTTTGTGACGAATATTTTTCTACTTATATATAATATATATGTATGAATATTATGTTTCTATATTTGGTATTATATAATTTTTAGTTAAAAATTGGAAAATAGGTTGAGAAAAACCTAGTATAAACTCTTAGAATAAGTCTAAGCATTAGATACAGCTTTTTAGATTTGGTAGGATAATAAATAACCCAGGAAAAAACCAAATGTTTCATTAAATTATTATATTTATGAAATTTCGGTTTATTATTTTGATAGTACTATAAGATTTGTGTCTCATACATTTTGATTTTTAGTTTTAGTAAATGGAAATATCTTAAAGGAATCATGTTAATATTGAATGAAATGGGAAAAAAATGATTATCCAACTAATAAATTTTTTTATGGGAGATGGAATGAAACATATTTTTTCATTTCTCACATAAATTATTCATACTATGGGCCAAAAAATACATCCAAATGAATAGAGGGGAGAACATTCTATGGATTAATTCATGATGTAGCGACCACCTTCGCTCTGTGGGTCTTATGTACCACTAAGGGATGAACAATGGATCAGTGCCATTGAAAAGTTATTTTCGGTCCTCAAATGTATATTACATTAGAAAGTCATTTTTTAAGTCTACTAATTTTATGGTGAATTAGACAAATGGTTTATACATATTCAGAATAATAGGAATCGAGATGAAATTGAATCCATGGAATGAGAAGAGATGAAGAACAAACGTTTCAATAATTACAATCCTTATATTCATTATCTGAAGATGGAGAAGGATTCTAATGATCATTATATAAAGGATTATGAATCCATCGGTACCTAAAAGGAATATTTTTTCAAAACATGAAAGGTATTAGTCTATTATTATCATCCACCTTGAATGTAATGTTGATCATTTATATAGTTGACTAAAACTAATCAGTATAAGGGTATTAGCAAGAAAGGACATTATGTATAAAGATATCATTCGATTTCCCCAAGAGGTTGAGATTGATTTTGAAGTCACCCATAAATCATACATGTTCTATAAGAAGAAAAAAATATAATCAAGGAAAAATATAAAAACCATATTTAAAAGAATATGATATTTCCTTTATGCTAAATGTGTATAATAATCAATGAAGAAACCATATTAAATGAGACTAGTGTATTTTTGAAAATTTTATGTGGAGGATATTGAGCAATTTATACTCGTATGTGATAGGAATAAGTTAAATATTGATTAAATTATTTAAAATGATATACATAATTATCCTCTAACACATCAATGCTTTATAGTCATGAAAAAATGAAATTATTATAGTTTATTCCCATATTTGAGAGAAATCGTTGACGATTAACATCAACAACCTCTTAGGGAAACAGACAACGGAGAATTGTATGTGACCACAATTAGTTATGTGGACTGTGACAATGAAGTGGTAAAAGGTACACATAACATCGAATCTAAATGAGCTTATGATTTATTTTACTCTTAATCCACCAATTGTATCATTTATAAAGTATATTACAGGGGTACCACTATATCACCCCAACAAAAAAAAGTTGTGTTTGATGTCAAAAATCGTAATGCAATAATAGTTTAATCAGATGTTTATAATTCATCACCAACTAAATTTTTTGGGACAATTCTTCTTAAATATCTCATTATTAACTATAAATATGATTTTGAAGTGATTCAGGGCATGTATTTGATTTCTCTATATATAGAATATATTAATTTCCTTGGAATGTACTTTACATTAAAAATTTCATTAAATTAATGACCATATATCGATAAAAATAGCAGTATGAACTTCCAATGTAAATTGAATCCATCATATGGGTATTAATTCATATTAAATATTGTTATAAATCTCATATGGTTGGAGAGAAACTAAATATTAGGGATAAAAATATTGTATGGATTTTTTTTTCTTTACAAAATAATTTTTATATCTTCTACCAAATCTGGAAGTTGATTTATCAATAGAACTCATACCCAGTGTTATTCATGATTTTAAGACTCCTTATATAGTGATACCATGTGCATTTTAGAAATTAAATTAGAAACTTCTAGATAACATTATAAAGGGATAAATACGCACTATTTTATCACCTTAGGTTTCACCTATTCTATTTATTGAGATGGAAGATGGATCAATAAGCCTCTTTATTGAAAATCGACAACATAGTAAGATCACACGAATGAAAAAATACAATCTCAAATATGTGGATTAATTATTTTATCAACAACAAATAGATTAATATTTTTTATGAATTATATTAATTATGTATATCATCAATTATTGTTCAATATAGAGGATATATCGAAGAAATCATTACATACAATGTACGAAAACAGTGAATTTTTAGTGACGCATTTTGTACTAACTAATGAACAATGTATCTTCATGGATGAAATGAATAGAGTCTTTAGATACTATCTTGATCAGTTTTTTATAGTCTTTATAGTTGATATTTTTCTATATCCAATGATAATGGAATAACATGATGATCAGAGTAGGATTAT
Organism: Viscum album; assembly: GCA_963277665.1. Taxonomy (NCBI): domain Eukaryota; kingdom Viridiplantae; phylum Streptophyta; class Magnoliopsida; order Santalales; family Viscaceae; genus Viscum; species Viscum album. The sequence continues at coordinate 1,228,716,386 of OY728159.1, forward strand.
AATGAGTGACTATAGAAAAGATAATATTTATGAAAAATTATCCATGTTTAAATTTTGGCTTAAAAAATATACATTTTTAGTTGACATGATCTCAAAAGGGGATATATCTATGAGTCAAGAAAATAATAAAGTTATTAAATGGGGGCCTAGACTGACTAAAGAGTCTGTGATATGTTGACAACTTGGTTTGGATGGATATAATCAATATTTTGTGAATAATTTATCATGATTATCTAATTTACTCACCAGGGTGACTCAGAAAGCAGTTATGTTCATATTAACATAATAATATAAATAGAATTACATAGAGATAAAAAGAATGTTAGTTAGTTCAATTATTCTAAGAAAACCCTATAGTGGAGAAAGGGTTGTGCTTTACTATGATGCATCAAACATGGTGTTTTGATATGTTATTATGGAAAATGACATTGTGATAGCTTATTCTTTATCGAAATTGTAAATAGAGGAGTAAAGTTAACCAACTCATGATTTGGAGTTATGTGTTGTAAATTTTTCAATAAATATATTGAGGAATTATCATTAAGGAAAATGTTGTGACGTTTTGATTTATTATAAACTCATAATGTATGCATTCACTCAAAATGAGCTTAATATGTTCTAAATAAGGAGGTTGTAGTTGATTAAATATTATGATGGATAAAAAAATTACTAACTATGAAAAATGAACAATGGGGAAGATTATTTTATTCAAAATGACCATTCTATCCCATCTATGATGAGGATCAGCAATGATCCAATATATATGGATTTTAGAATCTTGTATAAGGAAATGATTTTTGATTAAGAGAAATTTTTTCTAGCATAAATGAATGTTCAACCACAAACACAAGTGATGATTGAGGAGGCATAGAAGGAATATTCAGAGTTTCAAATGAAGGTGATAAATTTTCCTAACTTCATCATTTATAGTGATAGAATAATAATGTTTATGAACCATGTTTATAACCCCATCACACAAGATTTAAAAGAGTTGATGGATGAGGCTCATAGGTTATAATTATATATGCATTTGGGAAGAATACAAATTTATAGTGACCTTTAAGGGTATTTCATGTGGGATGGTCTAAATATTGATATCTCAAAGTATTTATCATATTTAATTGTTTTTTAGAATATTATGACTAAAATATTTAAGTCTATGGGGTATGTTACAACCATTACACATTCAATAATGGGAATGGGAAAATGTTAAAATTTATTTTTTTTATCAGAAATCAGAAAATATATAAAAGACATACTACAATATGCATTATAGGTTAGCATATAATTATATAATAAAACATCATTGTTATCAGATAATATCATTATCTTTATCATCTTACAAAAATATCTATTATGGTTGTTGTGATGTTGTATCATGAAACACGTTCCATTATATCTGATCAGAATATGTGGTTTACCTCAATGTGCTTTAGAACAATTTTGTATGCATAGGGTATAAATATATGTTTATGAACTTCAATTCATCCTTATACATATGTTAATTTCAAGTGTAGATTCTAATTATCAAAATGATGATGGGTGATTTATTGTAACACCCCAGGTAAATAAAGAATATTAAATTTTCATATTTATCCATATTTGTGAATAAAATATTAATATGACTTTAAAGGGGACGCTATGCTCGATGGCGTACCCAACACGCAACAACGAGTTTCTTGGGAATCTTACGTTGCACTCTAATAATAAAATTATATTATTTTAAATGGTAGTTAACATGTAGCCGTTGTATTGGAGGTAATGGATAGAAATATCTAAAATATGATTATATATGTTTTTAAATGTTTTTACATTCATCCAATAAAAGATAAAGGCTTAAAATACGGAAAGAATTCAATTTTAGGCGTATATGCCATAGTTTTCACTAAAGGTTCACTTATCGCCTTTTGATGGCTAACCATCATTAAATATATTTTTGTTCACTCTTATACATTCTATTGGACCAAATAAAACTCTTCTTAAGAATTGGGACATCAAAATTTACTTTGTGTCAATTTTTGGTATCTTTCCGATAAAGTTCTTTTTTTAATAAATAGTGTAAAATGTTGTATTTTAATTCAAAACCTCTTTTTAATCTAATTTATTTATATGAATAGATTATCTTTTGAATTGTTTTTAAAGTGAAATTATAATATATTTTTAACATTAAATCCAATAGTGTTCGTTGGAATTAATTTCACTTTGAAATCAGACTTAAACTAGTCTCAAACTTTTGATACTTATTGTTTCATAAAAACACGCTATTTGTTCTAATAGTGGGAATTAATTATTAAATTAATTAATGTGACGTATATTTTTTGAATTTTTTAAAATAGACTTCATTTTTGAATTCGGAATATCAAATATAGCTTAGGGTGAATTTTTGGGTTTTTTTTGAAAAACCTTAATTTTTGATGAATAGTGAAACCACTAAGTGGTACTTATAAAAACTGATTTTTCAGTTTAAATGAAATTTTTCCATCTTTGTGTTTTGAATTTTAAAAATCCGAAATTCATGGTTTTCATTAATAATTAAAATGTGGTTCAATGGGATAAAAATAATTTTTTGGTGAATAGTAACTTATTAAGTTTTTAATCACGATTAGAGATAATTAGTGTAGTTTATGGTGAGAATAATGTTTTAATAAAATGAAATGACCTATACACATGTCCTACCCTCATTGGATGTGTCATGGCCGACCAAGACAATCCATGGGTCAACTTGGGGACCCCATGGAGCCAATTTGGTTGGAAAATGACATATATATCTTTTTATTTAATGTTAATGTAAAAATGACACAAACATGAGATGTTTTACTAAAACAATTTTTACAAGGGATAATACAAGTCATATTTTTAACTATAAATAGTCATTGGAAAGATAAAAATATTTCATACATCATAGTATTTTTTTTATAATTTTTAGACATTAAATAAATTAAATTATTTATGACATCATGATGATGCAGCGATGACCTCATTATTTAACGATTTAAATAAAATGGAAATATAATGTAATATCTAAGATATACACATGTACAAAACCTATTGGATGAGTGGATTTCGAACCCTTATCACCTTATCCTCGAAATACATCAATTTGGGACCTTTAAAATCCGAAACGCTTTTGAAAATGAAGTAACATTTTGTAACTTTACAAGAGTGCCCCTCCTCTCCTCTTATAAAAGGCCCCCACCTCTACCTCATTACCCACACTCCCAAAGCCTTTGGCTCGGCCAAACCCTTCCAATTTTGTCACTCTACTTCCCTCTATTACTTATTGAAGCCTCACTTTGGGCCGAAGTCTTCCCAAGGAATCCTTTGAGCTCAAACCAAATGGAGTTACCCGATTTTAAGGTAATGTCTTCACTTGTGTCCTTTTGTTTTATTTTGCTTCTCCAACCCACTTAACTCTTTTTATTCATTTATTTTGTAACAAATCCAGTATCTTCAATATAATATGATGTTTTTATAAGATTTATTCGAGCTACACTTACACACACCTACATCTAATGGTTAAAGAAGATACTGTTTCCGTGGATGGCGAATTTCTGCCTCCCGAAACGATGATTGTTCAACATTCTTCTAACACATTAAAAGGTGGCCATTAATGTGACACTATATTTATATATGATATCTAATATTTTTATGTTTTAATTAAGCTTCTGTATTTTTCATTTATGGCGTACCTTTATGGTTTCCATTATGGGTAAACGCAATATCTTCATTTAAGGAAGTGCGGACTACCGCCCACTCAAAGTGATTTGATTCATTAATACCATATGTGGTATGTATAAAGGATATATTTAATGATATTATATATGATACCATACTGGAATTAAAATAATATTATGTATCATTATGTTTTAATTCCATTAAATATGAAATAGAAATGGAAGTAGCGTTCATGCGTATGTACGGATTACCATTTCCATGAACGGTACATTTCATTTCTTATCTCAAAATGTTATGTAATATTATAAGTACATATATATAAAGGATATATGTGTAATATATTACATCTAAATTATGTATATCATTCTGGAATGATAACATATATATATCTCTCTCATTTTGTTTTAATTCCATTAATATGACAAAAAAATGAAAGTAGCGTTAATGCGTACGTACGGCCTACCGTCTCCATGAACGGTGCTTTTCGTTTTTTATCTCCAAATGATATGGAATAGTATAAAATGAATATTTACTGGATATATATGGTATTTTAATCATTAATACTATTCTGGATATTATTTACTTATAACTACATGGGCAATCTTTTTTCAAACAAGTTCATTTTTGACTCATGTACCAAAAATCGACAAAAACATATGATATAAACTAACATTATCAAACAATTATTATAACATTATAATATGTAATATTAACTGAATAATAATATCTAAAGGAGGTAATTAGGCAATTATTAATTGACCAAAGATTATTATTCAGGAATATAAAGAAACGAACAAGACAAGTTGGACTTGAGGTAAGGGATCCTACTCCACTCTTTATTTTTAAGTACACTCTTTTATGTCATTATTTTTAAAGATCATATTTCTTGTTATTGGGATGTTCTTTTATATTAATATTACTGTAATTTTTATGTTCATGTGATGAGAGACCCTATTCTCTCTCATCAATCCATTTTGGAAGTTTTGAGTGGCACCGTTAGGCTGCCGAATTTTCATAAGAGATCAAACCTCTCTCTTTCTTTTTAAGTACTCTCCTTTATGTCACTTATTTTAAGCTCCTCTTTGTTATGTTGGGGGATGTTCTTTTATATTCCTCTTTCTATAAACTTTATATTAATATGATGAGATTCCCTATTTTATCTCATCAACCCATTTTTGTAAGTTTTATGCGGCGCCGTTAGGCTACCGAGTTTTTGTAAGGGATTTTTCATCTCACTTTTATTCCCGTCAGATTTATGCTACATTTTCCACAATTTTCGTTGAGTGGTGTATGTACTGCCCATTATTTTACTCATTGTGTAATATAATTTCTATTATGAGTATTTACATCAATGTTGTATTGTCCTTCTTTCACAAGGTGTATGTTTCGAAAGATATCCATGTCGGTAAGGGAACCTTTCACCCTCCTCTTTTTAAAAGACTTCTTTTGTTGGGTCTTTTAATTTACATATTGTTATATTGGGATATGTTCTAATATATCCTTATTGATGTAAATTTTATGTCCAAGTGATGAGATACCCTTTGTTTATCTCTCATCAACTCATTTTGATGTGATGTCGATAGGCTATCAAGGGAACTACTTAACCCAGTTTCGATTTCTTTGGGTTCAACATGTAGTTATTGAATATGTCATCCTTTGAATATGTGTGAATGACCTTTGATTATTTTACACTTAATATCCACTTATATTTGGTGTATTATTTTGCCACACATAATTATGTAATTGATTTATCCTTAAACCAAGGATGTCGTCTTTGTAAGGTACTTCGTCTCAATCTCCATTCATTGAGGCATATTTTGTTTTATACACAACCTTCTTTTATACGGTGTATAAACCCCTTTGACTTTTATGTTTATCTAAAAAGGAATCTTTTTTATACGAAGCATTTTAATAAACGACAAAAGGGAATTTTTTTGTTGTACGTATGCGGCGACAACGACTTCTCTTCATCCGTGACCATTATTTGAGTTTCGGCTTCTTCTACCAGCTATACCTTCTTTTTAAAAGAAAAATAAATACCATGTTTTACTTTTCTTTTATTTTGGTATTAAAAATGGTTTTCATAATGTTTTTGTATCAATGTGTTGTATTGATATCTTGTTATTGAAAGGTGGAAATGTTATGTTTCCTTTATGCATGTTTTATATGATAAGATTATGTTATGGTTCTTGGGCATTGTTGTGAAGACGGGTGGTTCCATGATAAAATAAGGGCGGGTGATCCCGATATATCTCTCCAATGCATTGGGTAACGCGAAGGAGTGAAACGTTAAGGTTTCTCCGAAGATATTTAGGGAATATACTGTGGTGGGTATTCCAAACGTAACCAAGAGGGTTACTCCCTACGTAAGAATGATATGAATGCCTCAAGTTACCTTTTATGTCTTATGATTTCTATGATTTATTCATGATTTGATGAGTTATGTTAAAGTGCCTATGTTTCCATTGATGGGAAGAATGAATACTATCTTTTATGTAACCACTTTGTTTAAATGTGGAATGTAATGCAAGTTTCATGATCTAATTCTCTAAAACTCTAAACCTGAAAAGATCCTCAATGTGTAATCTTGTAATAACTCATGATTAAGTACGATTTAAGGCTGGGGCCTTATAGTTGGTATCAAAGGTCGGTTTAGATAACTTTAGAGGTTAGGGTATTCTTTAAGAATAAGTGGCATTACCATAATGGTTAGGATTTCAGAAAGACTCCTAGTTTTAGATAAAGTGAATGAGTAAGTATATCTTAGTGTTTATCTTCCTCATTAGTACATGATGTTTTTTTTGATATACTCACACTGACCTTTTTTGTTTTAGTAAATGGTTGGATCTAGCAGGCACCAAAGTAACAGTGGATGTGAAGGAAACTGTGACAGTTTTTTGAGCAAGCAACTGAATGATATGGGAGCTGCAATGATAACTCTTGTGATTATCCTCAACCAACTATCTGGAGTCATGATTGATGACCTAAACCTTGGTGATTTCTCTAAGGCATCATATATGTGAGAAAAAAATCCCTACGGAAGTACAGGTAATAATCATAAAGATAAGTGTGTTCAAAAACCTATGTGTCAAAGATGTGGAAAGAAACACCTAGGAAAATGTTTCAAAGGGACAGAAATATTCTACAGATGTGGAAATGAAGGTCATAAAGCAAGAACCTGCCATGGAAAAAGGAAGCATCCAGTTGACTCGAGGAAAGGGAAAGAAGTTCTTTCTGAGGGATCAATTGAATTTTTTAAATGTGGTGTGCATGGTCATTATGCAAACACATGTCCTATGAAGAAGTTTCGTGAATGGGATCACCAAGAGCGTACAAATGTTTGTTTACCAAAACCTAATGCCATTCTGATTGAGGTTGAAGAAACTGACAATGACCAATCAAAGGTATGTATTATTTCATGACTATTGTTTTCCTATTTTTTGAATCTTTGGATATGATTCATGATTTTTTTGTAGGAAATAGGTATTTCAGAATAAGTTGGAAAGGAATGGTTAATGGATCATGAATAATGGTGAATGATTAAGTTGTTAACATATAAGGGCTTCAAGAGTTATGGTGAAATTCTTAAGAGTATTAAGTCTCTTTTGATGATGGGGTTACATTAGAAGACTTTTTATATTATGTATAACCCTGATGTTTAATATATGCAAATTTTATTCAAGGAATAGTTATCTTTTCTTTTTTGGACATAGTTATAAAGAACCATTTGGGTTTATATGATCCTTACTTTTGAGGTAATTATGGGTTACTATATGTTATGATTGAAGTGAAAGGCATGAGATAAAATTGAGGTTAAATTATGTTATGTTTATTTTTGATGATTTTATCCCTTTTTGGGGAATTATTTGAGAATTATATAGTTTTGGAAAAAGGACAACACGCAGACCGTGTGACTACTCATCACATCGGACAAAGCTACGGGAATCGAACCCACAACCAAAGTGCGACTGGAATTTATCCCCTACCACTGGACTACGTGAAGTCCCTGGTTAGTTTGACTGATTCTATTTAGTTATATGATATTATGAATTAATAGTAAGTTGATTTTGGGTTATTTATGAAAATTATTAACCTATCATGGAAGATATGTGATTAGGTTAATTACTTTTCAATACTAGACTTTAGGAGCAATTGATGTTGTTTGGAGATAAATGTTATGATTTAACTTGGAAGACTATGTGACTAAATCATTCAAATATTTGGGTTTCAATATTAGATTGGATTACTTTGAAGAATTTTATGGACAAATTGTTTATCGGATGGTCCTCGTTGAACTTTGGGTTTTGTTGGACAAATTTTGGAGATTAAGCATAGATTTTCTTTTTAAAGGGTTATCCTTTTCTGGATTATCTGACCTTGTACTAACCTTTTTGGTTTTGGTTTTGGTTAAAGCCTAAAGACATGGGAAGTATATAGTTCACTTTGGTGTATTAGGTGATTCTCTAGAAGTTGATTATAGTACTCCTAATGTGAACAAGTCTCCCTAAATACTCATCTTTTGGAAAAAATATGAGTTTGATTAAGGAATCTAGTAAATGTTGAAAGTCAAAATGATAAGTGATTATGTTTCCTTATTAATAAATTCCTCAATAAAAAGTAACTTAAAACAAAAATGTTTTCTATTAACTTTTCCTACTGAGGAATCTAATACCGTTTAACCCATCACAAGTTTGTGATTTTCTTATGGTTAACTTTCTCCTAGACATGTTTACTATCACTCTCCCTCAAGAACATGACCCTTTTCTTTTTCTTCCATGTCCATGTTTTTATACATGGAATCCTAGTATGGGTTAACTTGGGTTACCTCTGTACTTATCTTCCATTATTTTAAAGTGATTGTTTTACCGACTCTTGTTCCGATGTGGGACTTTCAAGGATGTTTCCAAGCTCAATTTTAAAAATTGCGAGGACGCAATTCCCAAAAGGGGGGAAGGATGTAACACCCCAGGTAAATAAAGAATATTACATTTTCATATTTATCCATATTTGTGAATAAAATATTAATATTAATTTAAAGGGGACGCTATGCTCGATGGCGTACCCAACACGCAACAACGAGTTTCTTGGGAATCTTACGTTGTACTCTAATAATAAAATAATATTATTTTAAATGGTAGTTAACATGTTGCCATTGTATTGGAGGGAATGGATATAAATAACTAAAATATGATTATATATGTTTTTAAATGTTTTTACATTTATCCAATAAAAGATAAAGGCTGAAAATACGGAAAGAATTCAATTTTAGGCGTATATGCCCTAGTTTTCACTAAAGGTTCACTTATCGCCTTTTGATGGTGAACCATCATTAAATATAGTTTTGTTCACTATTATACATTATATTGGACCAAATAAAACTCTTCTTAAGAATTGGGACATCAAAATTTACTTTGTGTAAATTTTTGGTATCTTTCCGATAAAGTTCATTTTTTAATGAATAGTGTAAAATGTTGTATTTTAATTCAAAACCTCTTTTTAATCTAATTTATTTATATTATTAGATTATCTTTTGAATTGGTTTTAAAGTGAAATTATAATATATTTTTACCATGAAATCCAATAGTGGTCGTTGGAATTAATTTCACTTTGAAATCAGACTTAAACTAGTGTCAATCTTTTGATACTTATTGTTTCATAAAAACACGCTATTTGCTCTGACAGCGGGAATTAATTATTAAATTAATTAATTTGACTTATATGTTTTGAATTTTGTAAAATAGACTTCATTTTTGAATTCTTAATATCAAATATAGCTTAGGGTGAATTTTTGGGTTTTTTCTGAAAAACATCAATTTTTGATGAATAGTTAAACCACTAAGTGGTACTTATAAAAACTGATTTTCCCGTTTAAATGAAATTTTTCCATCTTTGTGTTTTGAATTTAAAAAATCCGACATAAATGGTTGTCATTAAGAAGTAAAATGTGGTTCAATGGGATAAAAATAATTTTTTGGTGAATAGTAACTTATTAAGTTTGTAATCGCGATTAGAGGTAATTAGTGTAGTTTATGGTAAGAATAATGTTTTAATAAAATGAAATGACCTAGACACATGTCCTACCCTCATTGGATGTGTCATTTCCGACCAAGACAATACATGGGTCAACTTGGGGACCCCATGGAGCCACTTTGGTTGGAAAATGACATAAATATCTTTTTATTTAATGTTAAAGTAAAAATGACACAAACATGAGATGTTTTACTAAAACAATTTTTACAAGGGGTTATACATGTCATATTTTTTACTATAAATATTCATTGGAAAGATAAAAATATTTCCTACATCATAGTATTTTTTTATAATTTTTAGACATTATATAAATTAAATTATTTATGACATCATGATGATGCAACGATGACCTCATTATTTAACGATTTAAATAAAATGGAAAGATAATGTAATATCTAAGACATAAACATGTCCAAAACCTATTGGATGAGTGTATTTCGAACCCTTATCCCATTATCCTCGAAATAAATCAATTTGGGGCCTTTAAAATCCGAAACTATTTTGAAAATAAAGTAACATTTTGTAACTTTACAAGAGTGCCCCTCCTCTCCTCTTATAAAAGGCACCCACCTCTACCTCCTAACCCACACTCCCAAAGCCTTTGGCTCGGCAAACCCCTGCCCATTTTGTCTCTCCACATCCCTATATTACTCCTTGAAGCCTCACTTTGGGCAGAAGTCTTCCCAAGGAAGCCTTTGAGCTCAAACCAAAGGGAGTTACCTGATTTTAAGGTAATGTCTTCACTTGTGTCCTTTTGTTTTATTTTGCTTCTCCAACCCCCTAAACTCTTTTTATTCATTTATTTTGTAACAAATACAGTATCTTAAATATACTAGGATGTTTTTATAAGATGTATTAGAGATACACTTACATACACCTATATCTAATGGTTAAAGAACATACTGTTTCCGTGGATGGCGAATTTCTGCCTCCCGAAACGATGATTGTTCAACATTCTTCTAACACCTTAAAAGGTGGCCATTAATATGACACTATATTTATATATGATATCTAATATTTTTATGTTTTACTTAATCTTCTGTATTTTTCATTTATGGCGTACCTTTATGGTTTCCATTATGGGTAAACGCGATATCTTCATTTAAGGAAGTGCGGACTACTGCCCCCTCAAAGTGATTTGATTCGTTAATACCATATGTGGTACGTATAAAGGATATATTTAATGATATTATGTATGATACCATACTGTAATTAAAATAGTATTATGTATCATTATGTTTTAATTCCATTAAATATGAAATAGAAATGGAAGTAGCATTCATGCGTACGTACGGCTTACCGTCTCCATGAACAGTACATTTCATTTCTTATCTCAAAATGTTATGTATTATTATAAGTACATATATATATGGTGGAAATATATGTAATATATTACATCTAAATTATGGATATCATTCTTTAATTATAACATATATATATATCTCACATTTTGTTTTAATTCCATTAATATGACAAAAAAATGAAAGTAGCGTTCATGCGTACGTACGGCCTACCGTCTCCATGAACGATGCTTTTCGTTTTTTATCTCCAAATGATATGGAATAGTATAAAATGAATATTTAATGGATATATATGATATTTTAATCATTAATACTATTCTGGAAATTATTTACTTATAACTACATGGGAAATCTTTTTTCAAACAAGTTCATTTTTGACTCATGTACCAAACATCGGAAAAAACGTCTGATATGAACTAACATTATTAAACAATTATTATAACATTATAATATGTGATATTAACTGGATAATAATCTCTAAAGTAGGTACTTATGCATTTATTAATTGACCAAAGGTTATTATTCAGGAATATAATGAAACGAACAAGACAAGTTGGACTTGAGGTAAGGGATCCTACTCCACTCTTTATTTTTAAGTACACTCTTTTATGTCATTCCTTTTAAAGCTCATATTTCTTGTTATTGGGATTTTCTTTTATATTAATATTACTTCAATTTTTATGTTCATGTGATTAGAGACCCTAATCTATCTCATCAATCCATTTTGGAAGTTTTGAGTGGCGCCGTTAGCCTGCCGAATTTTCGTAAGAGATCTAACCTCTCTCTTTCTTTTTAAGTACTCTCCTTTATGTCACTTATTTTAAGCTCCTCTTTGTTATGTTGGGGGATGTTATTTTATATTACTCTTTCTATAAACTTTATTTTAATATGATGAGATACCCTATTTGATCTCATCAACCCATTTTTTTAAGTTTTATGTGGCGCCGTTAGGCTGCCGAGTTTTTGTAAGGGATTTTTCATCTCACTTTTATTCCCGTGAGATTTATGCTACATTTGCCAAAATTTCCTTTGAGTGGTGTATGTACTGCCCATTATTTTACTCATTGTGTAATATACTTTCTTTTATGAGTATTTACATCAATGTTGTATTGCCCTTCTTTCACGAGGTGTATGTTTCGAAAGATACCCATGTCGGTAAGGGAACCTTTCACCCTCCTCTTTTTAAAAGACTTCTTTTGTTGGGTCTTTTAATTTACATTTTGTTATGTTAGGATATGTTCTCATATATCTTTATTGATGTAAATTTTATGTCCAAGTGATGAGATACCCTTTTTTTATCTCTCATCAACTCATTTTGATGTGACGCCGATAGGCTGTCAAGGGAACTTCTTAACCCAGTTTCGATTTCTTTGGGTTCAACATGTAGTTATTGAATATGTCATCCTTTGAATATGTGTGAATGACATTTGATTATTTTACACTTAATATCCACTTATATTTGGTGTATTATTTTGTCACACATAATTATGTAATTGATTTATCTTTAAACCAAGGATACCGTCTTTGTAAGGGACTTCATCTCAATCTCCATTCATTGAGGCATATTTTGTTTTATACACAACCTTATTTTATACGGTGTATAAACCCCTTTGACTTTTACGTTTATCTAAAAAGGAATCTTTTTTATATGAAGCGTTTTACTAAACGACAAAAGGGATTGTTTTTGTCGTATGTATGCGGCGACAACGACTTCTCTGCCTCCGTGACCATTATTTGAGTTTCGGCTTCTTCTACAAGCCATCCCTTATTTTTAAAAGAAAAATAAATACCATGTTTTACTTTTCTTTTATTTTGGTATTGAAAATGGTTTTCATAATGTTTTTGTATCAATGCGTTGTATTGATATCTTGTTATTGAAAGGTGGAAATGTTATGTTTCCTTTATGCATGTTTTATGTGAAAAGATTATGTTATGGTTCTTGGGCATTGTTATGAAGACGGGTGCTTCCGTGATAAACTAAGGGCGGGTGAGCCCGATATAGCTCTCCAATGCATTGGGTAACGCGAAGGAGTGAAACATTAAGGTTTATCCGAAGATATTTAGGTAATATACTGTGGTGGTTATTCCAAACGTAACCAAGAGGGTTACTCCCTACGTAAGAATGATATGAATGCCTCAAGATACCTTTTATGTCTTATGATTTCAATGATTTATTCATGATTTAATGAGGTATGTTAAAGTGCCTATGTCTTATGGGTAAAGTATGATTTCATTCTTATGTATATATAAACTCATGTTTCCTTTCCATATTTTTATAACCCTTACTGAGCCTTTTTTTCTCATCCCAAGTTTTTGAAATGTTTTTCACAGGTCAAGGGAAAGGTACATGATGTGATGATAGTGTCAATGATGTGTCAAGAAAGAATCCATGTTTTATTTTAAATATGTTTCCGTTGATGAGAAGAATGAATATTATCTTTTATGTAACCACTTTGTTTAAATGTGGAATGTAATGCAAGTTTCATGATCTAATTCTCTAAAACTCTAAACCTGAAAAGATCCTCAATGTGTAATCTTGTAATAACTCAAGATTAAGTAAGGTTTAAGGCTGGGGCCTTATAATTTCTATCGCAATTTATCATACATTAATTTTACAAAAAAATAAATCAAAGCTATAAAAAATATTCCCCACTGATAGCATAGAAATTCCACTGTAATATGGTTGAAGGCTCTTTTCTAGACAAGAACTAGTAGTTTCCCCACAGACACAAGATCCCCTACATGTGGACCTCCCAAATTCCAAAAAAAAACCATAGATAAATAATCCAACCACAAAACAACACATGCTATTTCATTTTTTTTCCTCACTCACACACACCCAAGGAAAATTCTTCTAAGGACACCCATCCTGACCAATAGTCATCGAAAAAACGCTTACCTATAGAGTCCTAATTAAGTAGGTTCCAGAATAGAATGGTTCACCTTGTTTACATTTGTAATATAATTTCCCCTTTAATCCATTAACATTTTTGGGTGTTAAAATCAACCAAATTTAGAGAACACCATCATCATTACAGTCCCCACATCTCAAACGATGATGTACCACCCCACTTCTGGATGGATTCCCCCTATGCTAAAAATATAAAAGTGGTCCCAACTAATATCGTCTAGAACCTTCCATAACAAAGTCATTAGGTCCTGACCTGCTAGGAAAATAAATTTTCCAAACACGTATGTGGTCCCCAACCAATGGCCCACCCACATTCCTGAATGGATCATCGGTTTTTTCCTTACAATCACACACCATTAGAAGCTCCATTGGGGTATCCGAATCTAGAAAAATAATACTTGACCCAAAAATATTAAAGTTAGTGTAATAATCAGGTATTCTGACAAAAATAGTGGTTATTCTTTTGGACATTATTCACATTATATAACATTTTATCACATTAAAATAATATATTTTTACAATAATCACCCATACGATAATTTCTATTTCAAGGGAACAAATATTTTTATAAAAACATCTCATTTCATAATATGGGAATAACCATTTAAAATAAAATTTAGCTACTTTATGGTTCCAATTTTAATTTTTATCTTGGTGATATTGAAATACCATTTCACACACATCAATTTTATTCACAAATTCATTTTAATCATTTCAGCACAATTCTCTTTACATGAAAAAAAATAATTTTCAAAAGTAACATCCCATCATCAAATAAATTCCCATTTTCAAACACTCTTACCATGTACCCTCCTAGGGTATCCCTCAATATAATTTTGATCCTTGAAGAAATGGGTTTTTAGTTTGGGAAAATGAAATTCATATAACTCTAATTAAATAAATGTTATTAAATTAAATGAAGATATCTCCATAAATCCAATGGAAGTGAATAATTAATCATTTCTAATTGTTATTTTTAGAGACCGTCCATTTCTTACATACTAAAATCCAATTATCATGTATCAACCCTTGGTTTTTAATGAATGAAGAGTGTTTGAGAAGTTATTCAAATTCCCTAAAACAAGTGCATAATAAAAAAATATAAAATAATAAATAGTGAAAATACATAAATTAAATTACAGATTAGTCATCGACATACCCAATGCTTTATAATTATATCAATGAACCTCAAATAAAACATAAAATAGATGAGATACCCCCATTGGAAGAGGATGAAGAGTTTTAGTGTCATGCAGGACGATGTTATCCAAATGAAGGTGGAAATGGTATTTACTCACATAAATGATCAGTGTTTCACTTTTATTTTATTTTATTTTAGTAATTCACACATTTATAGAGCCTTTTATTCTAAACTATGTTCCAACTGCGGAGACCTCAATTTTTGTGGAACAATAGGTAAAATGGTTATTGTTCACAGGTTTTCAAATCCTGAAAAGTTCATGTACATGAATTTGAAATTTATTATACTGTTTTGTTTTTTAGGGACCCTAAATTGTTTTTAAAGAGGCATTTAAATTTTCAAACAATACAGATGGTTGGGTTGTAGGGTAAGCATTAATCGTACACTAACGACACACCCCATGTTATTTTACCCAAAAAATACCAAAACTTGATGTTATAAAATCCTCTTAAAATAGAAGAGGTACCTCCCCTACCTCAAACCACAACCAAATACATTCCGTTATGATTTTAAAACTTTTGAAATTATATTATTATTCTTAAATCTAAAAATTGGAAAACCTACCAATGTGAAAAATCAATCTACCTATAGAGTTGTCAGCTATTAGAGACACCCGATAATATATATGTTTTCTCCTAACTATTCATGTTAATCTATCAAATCAATTCTAATTTAATTTATGAAATACCGATTTATCATAAAAATTTATTAAATTACTCATTTAAACACTAGAATTTATCAACATTAATATACATTCAATAAAAAAGAATTTTTGAAATAAAGATAGACATAAATAGAATTTATTTTTCATTAAACTAAAAAAAATCCAAAATTGAACTCATCATCTTCCAACCAGTGGAATAGAATAATTCATAAGAGTGAACACCCTAATTGAAAAATTTTATGATATTATAAACACTCAAATCATTATATTGAAACTCAATATTATTTTCATTTCAATTTTGAAATATATAACAATATTTAGAGAACCATTTCAAAATTTTAAAATAAAAAAACATGATCTGCATTAATATTTTCCAAATAATGTTTTTAAATAAAAAAAGTATGAACATCAGTAACCCTTTAAATGTTTTTAAAAGAATATATTAAATCATTATTTCATTTTGTGATTTTATTCCTTGAAAAATAAATCAAGCATCATCTATTTTTTTCAATCATAATTTTTCATTTTTTTCATTTGAGAATTTTTCCTATTGTATAGAGTGTAACGGTTTTCTTTAAGTGTTAGATTTAAGATGATCTTTTAGTATATTTAACCACACAATTATGATGTACTATAATATACTATATCGATATATAATATAATTAAAATAATGATTCATCCTTAAAAAGTCGGTTTGGGACTTATGATGTTTGTAATTACTTTTATATAGATAAAAATCATTATGAATGTATTATTTCACCCTGACAGTAACCTATAACCAACCATACATATACATGAATTAATCCTTTTGAAGTAGGAAACTATGCCTTGGAAGAAAAATTTGTATTCATACATTGAAAATATTCATATACAGTAAAATAATTCCTCATACACATCTAGAAAACTATATATACTCATACTTATAGTTTATTGATAATGACATAGAAATTAAAAAATTTCTTGGTTAGAAATAGAATTAAAAATTAAAATAAAATCAATATTTTGAAATATCATTTCCTAATAGGACGTCCACGAACATCTCAAAAAAAATGACATGAGTATTTCCAAATGATCAAAATAGACTCCAATGAATGGTTGGATATAAATGAAACACATTCAACAATTGCAAATGGTATATTTGTCTCCCCCATTTTATTTCTTTTATATTATTCCTAAAAAAATTCAAAACTCACCATATAATTTAATAGTCACCAAATAATTGGCTATCGAACATGAGATGCATATTTATATCACAGAGAAATATAATGTACTATTTTTTAGAGAATCTCACTGACCATATTTAAGAAATATTTACTATGTGAGTTAGATGATATCATCCTCTATTCATACATCCATTTTCACATCCATGTGTACAATCCATTCTTGTATATATACATATAAATACATATGGAATGATTAAAACCCCTTTAAAAAAATAAAAACATGAAATATAAAAAACAGGACTAGAACATTCGATCACATACTAAGATTTTCATACATTTTCTCCACATTTAAAAAAAGATTCCATAGTATTTCTGGGGAACGTTCTACCTGTTCTAATGTTATAGCAGAGGGATGAAAAAGATGATTCATCCCGAGATCTACAAACCACTCTATTGGAATATCCTAAGATAAATTATGGAAAATATAAAAATTGGTGTCAGGATATTCAAGTTAAATATCATTATTTTAAAATTTATATTTAATAAATTAAAAATACTTTTTAAATGCATTTTCTCCATGAACTGTTAATAGAATTTTATGAATCATTAATGGAACATGTATTATTAACTGTTATTTTTATTAGATTTGAGCATTGACATCCTAATCTTCTGACATCATATTCACCAAATTATATGTTCCCAAGCTTATGTATTTGCAATATACACTTCCACATCTTTACACATTGAAACAAAATAGTAAATTTATAAATAAAAACACATATATCTTTCACCTAGATATCATATTTGACCAAATATGGATTTCATACAGACAAACTATCTTTTCCAATCAATATATATTTCTCCCTACATATTCTATTCATATAATTTTTTATAAATCATTCAGCATTTTTTTTGTTTCCTATCATTAAACTGGTATTCATTTAGATACTAGAATATGGGACTTATTAATTTATATATGATTTATCTCCTAATGATTATCTCAAAAAAAAATATGTTTCCATTATTTAGTTTGTTATATTATTATGCCTATTAGTATTTTGAAATAATACTGATTGACACATATTATTGGATATTCATTATTCAGTTTAGTACCAACTATATTGTGTGTAGATATTTCATTAAAATCATTCATTTCAAATATATTAATTAATTACGTGGAATATATATCATACGAATGAGAAATAATTTATGTTTTTATAATTTGTAATAACAAAAATTAGATCACCTCAACCAATATTGAATCTCAAAATTATTTTTCATCTACATTCAAAAATATTAATAAAGATACTATTTTTTATTATAAAATATATTACCAAAAAATTTACAATAAAAATTATTTTCCCTATAGAAATAATGAGAACATATAAATATTCTAAATACCATTCCTTTTGAAAACCCGATATTTTTCAAATGACTTTCATATTTATTATTCCATGATTTTGTAAAATTAATTAATTCAAACCAAAACTTATTTTTCATTCATATTATTCAGCCATATTTTTATAAAATAAACATATTTGGTTTCTGTATAAAAATTATTCTTTTATATCTCTATTTTGGAAGGAATATTTTACATCAATTCAATAAACCTTTTAATGTCTACTTAATAACAAAAATAAAAACATTTGATTCATTTATGTATAACCCCTTGTTAAAGAATTTATTTATATTCTATCACATCCATTTGTGATTATACTTCTCTATATATGATGTCATTATTTCTTAACACTTCACATTTCACATTCTTTGTTTTTCTAAACACCCGCATGGAGAAGAATATATTTTCATGTTATGGTTATGGAACATAGTTCCATGTTATTTTACTGTCAACCTAATTGAGCTATTTTTTTCGATGAATAAATTAGCTCACCTTTCACATTTATAAATGGAAGTTTATAGAGTTCAACATAACAATTTATTTCATTTTTCTATTGCATCCACATTCTCTGTGTTATAAGAAACTACGCCTATGGATTGAAAATGATGTTTTTTATTCAAAATTTCTCTTCAATGTTTTCTATACTGTCTTATGAAATCCAATATTTTAATTTTCAGTTGTTTTATAATTTTAATCAGCAACAAAACAAACATCTTGTTTACTACTAATGTAATAATAAGACATTTTTATAAAACCACATGTTACCCTGTTTTGACTCCCCATCATTATAATATATAAAATATATATTTTTATTTAATTATTAATTATTTTAATAAAATAATACTCAATCCTTTTTTTAATATATATTATATTTATTTTTAGGATTGTTCATATTAACTTATTTATAAAATGATATTTTCTTATTACTTTTATTCAAACCCAACATAATATGTATCATTGATCTTGATGAAATTGGGTTTACAAAAGAAATTCATTTAATTAAAAGTGATAATAAATTATACCAGATTCGATAGTGTTTCATACAAGTAAATGGTATCAAAAAACAAATGTTTTTAAAATGAATATAAGTACACATGTCTTCCATTAATAAAAAAATTGTATTTTTTTATAGATATCAAATACATTCTTGTCTTAATAAATATTATATTTTAAATTTCATGAAAATCATTTTGTTGAGGGGTGTATAGATTTTTATATTAATGATTTATTATATTTAATGAAAGACTACATATAGAGTCATCTCATAGTTATACATTTTCATTAATTGAAGTCCCTTTTCATTAAATATACATTAATATCCATCATAATCTATATTCAAATGATTTTGATAATTGAATATCATTGGATTTATTTATAGTGAAAAAATGATTGTCATTTATGTTTAATAATAACTAAATTTAATAAATTATTTACGAAACCTGCTTAACATGAATCTCAATGGACCACACACAAATAAATAAATATGATCTCGGGGTAATGTGGTCAAAATTAAAACAACCATACATATAAAAAAAATTATGTTTTTTAGAGGTTTTAAAATTTTGTTTTGTTTCTCAGTTTATTTGGATATGGTCTCCCAAAACATAATTTTTATTAATAGTTTACTATTTTGTTTTGACCATGTGGTCTGGGTCTCCTATGAAATCAATTATTCTTATACTTGGAACTCTTGTACTATTAATTGGTTGGTTAATTTTTTTAAAAAAAATCTCATGTGTTACTTCACATTTCAAAATGTTTCATACATCATTATTGATTATGAAAATGTTTGGATTCTTTTCCATGATAATATTTTACACAACATATCAAAATTGGATTAAACAATGTATATTGTGTTTTGTCCCTAAAATAAAAAAATAATATATTTTCACTTGTTTTTTTACCTAATAGAATGAGTAACAACACATATGAGTTTCAATAATCGATCATTATTAAATGAAAATTATCTTACTATATGTTATTCTATGTTCTTAAATATTTTAATGTATGCAATAATTCATAATGAGAAACCAATATATATTATTTATGAATTTCATTTCTTTGAAGACATCAGTAATTTTTCAACATTAACATATTTCTATTTCTATTTTTATTTTAAACATAACAATTCTTTTTGATTTTTTGAATATTGGCTGGGAAGAATTATAATAAACTTCTCAATAGAATGTATTTGTACATCACATGTACCATAATTCTCTTATAAAATCATAAATATATTTTTATTGGATTGATATTGTGATTTTTTAAACACTACATACATATTCATTGATTGTTTTTATTATCTTAGAACCAATCCGCCAAAATTCATACCATAATCCAAGTAATGACATCGTTTACCAATTGGTTTATTTATTATAACCAAATATCTAACAACAACAACAATAAATACTGAATAATATATTTCATAAAATAATATAAACTATTTATAGAGATCTACTATCATGAATTATAATCATTTTTTATATTTTTACATTTCAATTTCTTTTACATAAAGAATGATTTTGTTTTACTTCTCATTTCCTTGTATAATGTGGTAGTTGGTCTGTACCAAATTTTCAAATTATTATATTACAAAAATTAATACATAATACCTTCAATTTTAGTAACAATAGATTTTAAATATTATTTTTCATTTATATATTTATCAATAGGTTATATCCCCAATAAGTCAGAAATACTACCAAATAATGTTGTCTTAAATGAAAAATGATTTTGAATGATCACTTGAAATAATGCTTTGGAAGAATACCATTTTTGTTTTGAAAATATTTCACATAAAAGCTACTCATTTATATAATAAAATATTTTCAATGAAAAGAACACTGTTACAATGTTTTAGAATATTTAATTTCTTAAGGCATAACAAAAATGAAAAAATATGTTCAGTCCTTATATGTTATAAAAAAATTCTTATGTTTCATGGAAAAATCATAATGTAACTAATTCGGAAGAAGACATAGGGATTAATTCAAAATTGATTAGTAAAAATAAACACATGGATAGAAATTTAATTAAAAAATTATATAAGAATAGTAAATCTATTTTTGAATAAAAATAACAAAAAAGGACATGGAATAAAAATATTACATAGTTGATGAAAACATATAAACAATCTTGAAAAAATGAGATTGTTAAATTAACCCTTACCTTATTCCATAGTTCATTAATATGAATACTAAAAAAATTTATAATGTTCTAAATAATATTAATAATTTATATGAGAACAATATTCATATTTATTATATCATCTTATCACTAATTTGGTTATATTATTTAGATATTATATTTTTTTATTCCTGCTTAATTTTCAATGCATGTATTCTAATAAAACTATTGGTTCATGTCTATATGATATAATGAAATCATATAAATAATGATACTATGGTTATATATATCATATTGATTCGTTATATACATGTTTATTTTCATTCATTAATGGTGATCATTGAAAATTAATCACACTTCATCATAGATATTATAATACATAAGTAGGCGTCCACTCAGTGATTTCATTTTTCATAGGATAGATTATCTATAGAATAATTTTTTCTATATTAATAATAAATTATAATAATATTTCAGATACAATAATAATTCCATTATAATTGATGAAACACATGAAGATGATGTTGAAGAATAAATAAACATGATGGATTCGATGATATCGAATACCTATTTTTTGTGAACATCCATTAGAGATCCTCTCAGGAACACTGGGGTTGGAATTTTAATAATTACATAATAGATATAATGTGCATATGGAAGTTTAAAATTTATATTTTTCGGGTGTTTTCATGTTTTAATTCTCAATGTGATGAGAACTAGTGAGAAAGGATGTGCCCTATTTTATTTTTGAGTAGAGGCACTTTAGGAATTTCAAAAAAATAATAATTTATAATAAATACAAAATTTATCCACATACACAAACAGACATGGATTCAAAGATATGATATGAAATGTTTTTTATCTAATAAACCAATATATTTTAGACATATATTGGTATTATTTTTTCCATGTCAATTTGAATAACCCTTAGTTAAGTTATTTTAATTTTAACTATAGTAATAACTTTTTCAATATTAAAAGGTTTTATTTTTTAGTTATTTAGTGTAGATTGAAAAAAAAAATTGAAGAAATTTTAAAATATATTATAAATATATTATATTTTTATATAGTTTTTGTGGTTATTAAATAATATTATAAAATATTATTTAGATTATATATCACAAGTTTTATGTTTGATACTATTTACTACATAGACATTTAAATATTTCATGGTACTAAGATAACCTAAAACAAATATTTAATTATAACCAAAATATATTAGAGTAATATTTATACATATTTTATCACATTAATTATATCAAATTATATTTTTGTTAAAATTTTCAATGGAGTTAATTTGATATTTTAATTAAAAAATAATTTGAATATCAGTGTTGTGTAAGAATTTAAGGTAATGATTTATTAAAAAAAATATAAATATGTTACTTTGATTTGTATTAATAATTTATGTTTAAAAATAATATTTATTATTGAGAATATATATTGGTTCACCTTATATTAAAAATGATATAAAATTTAAAACAAAAATGTGAAATCATACAACTTTTATTAAATAAAATATTATAAACATCATAATGTCATCCTTGTGGCCCAAAATGTAAAACTTTAATGCATATCATGAAGTGTTATTATTAATTTCATAATATACCATTATATTCATTCATGAACTTATCTTCCCCATGTTGACAAATATGCGTTATTTAAGATAATGAAGGTGACATTTTGTGACATTCATTAATTTATACATTATGTAAGTAATTTTCAAGTACATGTGTAATTTTATCAATTTAATTTAGATCCAAATATGTTATGGGTTGAATTATATTCTACCAATATTATTTTTCAACGTTTTAGGTTTATTTTACAATCTATGTCCTTATATTTTTACAATAAATTACTATATTTACCTTTGGTTGTGTTAGAAACATTTTCCAATGTTACTATTCATATAAGAAAATAATAAAAGGGACCAAATCAATGAATGTACACCTTATGAGTACAAATTTTTCACCAATTTTTCATAATTAAAAACATTTATGTTTAAAAAAATTAATTAAATTAACATCTCTATAATAATGTGAAGGAGTGTTTTTTAAAAAAATCCATTTTTAAATATAAAATGTTTTTTAAATAAATTAGTGCGTGAAATCTTTATAAAAACATAATTATATTATTTTTAATTAAAAATAACAAATTCCAATTTATAAATAATTTCAAATATAATTTTAACTTGTAAATATGTAAAATAAAAGTACAATATTCTATAAAAAATGGTATTATAATTATTCCTACATTTTTTAGGAAATCAATTTTATACATTATTGAAATGCCAAATATTGTCAAATTCATTTTAAAGAAAATTAAATAGTTAATATTCCTAATAAATTAATAAATTTTATGCATATATATATATATATATATCTGAAGAATAATGTTAAATTAATAATAATTGTGAGATCATAATTTTAACACTTTCCAATAAATTCTAATTGAGTCATAATTTTATTTTTATTTCATAAATTTTTTAATGATATCTATTCTCCCCAATTTAATAATCATATTCTAATATAAATATAATATCACATTTTTCAATCAAACTAACTATTTCATGCAATGGAATCAATTGATGTTTTAAATTATTAAAAGTGAAATATTTATTCAAATGTTGATGGGTTGCATTCTAGCCCATTAAAATTATTTTCAAATGTAAATGTCATCATTTTAATAAAAAAATATGCGGGTTCCTCATATATCACATCTCATGGTTCTTATGTATAATCCTCAAATTGGAGGTTCCACTATAAGTCTTTAACCAAGCAATTGGTATTGTTTCATAGAATTTTTTCTCTAGGATCCATAATCTCAATCCATTGTTCTTTATATGAAATATATTTCTCCAATAGTATGGACTATATGTTTAGTTAATGTTAAGGATTATTTGTTTACTTTATCAATAAGGATATATGGATCACATCTTGAACTTGACAGATATTTTGGGAAAGTTACAATCTATCAGCTACCGTCACCATATGATCAATATTTACAAAAGGGAAGATATACATACAGCTTATATTTCCCTTCATTCCAAGTCATATCTCTATATTATTGAGATATATGAATAAAAATTCCCTACCAGCTAATTAAAACTATATGTATTTTCATAGAACATGAAAAATACTTTTCGTTGACTCAAAGGAAGTCAACTTTCCTTTTGACTATATGAAAAAAAATTATTATACCCTCAACTAGATTGTTTCCAATTATATGTTTTCACCAAAATCATTAAAAAATATTGGCGTTCAATAATAATTATCAAAGAAGGATTAATAATTATGTATTTTAGTACTAGAGTTAATGTTATTATTGTAAGATAATTATACCAATTATTGATATTTATCACAACCACCATTTAAATTTTAAAATAAATATAAGGCCACAGCCTTAAACCTTACTTAATCTTGAGTTATTACAAGATTACACATTGAGGATCTTTTCTGGTTTAGAGTTTAAGAGAATTAGATCATGAAACTTGCATTACATTCCACATTTAAACAAAGTGGTTACATAAAAGATAGTATTCATTCTTCCCATCAACAGAAACATATTTAAAATAAAACATGGATTCTTTCTTGACACATCCTTGACACTATCATCACATCATGTACCTTTCCCTTGACCTGTGAAAAACATTTCAAAAACTTGGGATGAGCATAAAAATCTCAGTAAGGGTTATAAAAATATGGAAAGGAAACATGAGTTCATATATACATAAGAATGAAATCATACATTACCCAAAAAACATAGGCACTTTAACATACCTCATCAAATCATGAATAAATCATAGAAATCATAAGACATAAAAGGTAAATTGAGGCATTCATATTATTCTTACGTAGGGAGTAACCCTCTTGGTTATGTTTGGAATACCCACCACAGTATATTCCCTAAATCTCTTTATAGAAACCTTAACGTTTCACTCATTCGCGTTACCCAATGCATTGGAGAGCTATATCGGGCTCACCCGCACTTAGTTTATCATGTAACCACCCGTCTTCATAACAATTCCCAAGAACCATAACATAATCTTATCACATAAAACATGCATAAATGAAACATAACATTTCCACCTTTCAATAACAAGATATCAATACAAAACATTGATACAAAAACATTATGAAAACCATTTTCAATACAAAAATAAAAGAAAAGTAAAACATGGTATTTATTTTTCTTTTAAAAAGAAGGTATGGCTTGTAGAAGAAGCCGAAACTCAAATAATGGTCACGGAGGCAGAGAAGTCGTTGTCCCTGCATACGTACGACAAAAACATTCCCTTTTGTCTTTTAGTAAAACGATTCATATAAAAAAGATTCATTTTTAGATAAAAGTAAAAGTCAAAGGGGTTTATACACCGTATAAAATAAGGTTGTGTATAAAACAAAATATGCCTCAATGAATGGAGATTGAGACGAAGTCCCTTACAAAGACGGTATCCTTGGTTTAAGGATAAATCAATTACATAATTATGTGTGACAAACGAATACACCAAATATAAGTGGATATTAAATGTAAAATAATCAAAGGTCATTCACACATATTCAAAGGATGTTATATTCAATGACTACATGTTAAACCCAAAGAAATCGAAACTGGGTTAAGAAGTTCCCTTGACAGCCTATCGGCGTCACATCAAAATGAGTTGATGAGAGATAAAAAAAGGGTATCTCATCACTTGGACATAAAATTTACATCAATAAGGATATATGAGAACATATCCCAACATAAAAATATGTAAATTAAAATACCCAACAAAAGAAGTCTTTTAAAAAGAGGAGGGTGAAAGGTTCCCTTACCGACATGGGTATCTTTCGAAACATACACCTCGTGAAAGAAGGACAATACAACATTGATGTAAATACTCATAAAAGAAATTATATTACACAATGAGTAAAATAATGGGCAGTACATACACCACTCAAAGGAAATTGTGGAAAATGTAGCATAAATCTCACAGGAATAAAAGTGAGATGAAAAATCTCTTACGAAAACTCGGCAACCAAACTGCGCCACATAAAACTTACAAAAAATGGGTTGATGAGATCGAATAGGGTATATCATCATATTAACATAAAGTTTATAGAAAGAGGAATATAAAAGAAAATCCCCCAACATAACAAATAGGAGCTTAAAAGAAGTGACATAAAGAAGAGTACTTAAAAAGAAAGAGAGAGGTTAGATCTCTTACGAAAATTCGGCAGCCTAACGGCGCCACTCAAAAGTTCCAAATTGGATTGATGAGAGAGAATAGGGTCTCTCATCACATGAACATAAAAATTACAGTAATATTAATATAAAATAACATCTCAATAACAAGAAAGATGAGCTTTAAAAGGAATGACATAAAAGAGTGTACTTAAAAAGAAAGAGTGGAGTAGGATCCCTTACCTAAAGTCCAACTTGTCTTGTTCGTTTCTTTATATTCCTGAATAATAAACTTTGGTCAATTAATAATTGCCTAAGTACCTCCTTTAGAGATTATTATTCAGTTAATATCACATATTGTAATGTTATAATAATTTTTTAATAATGTTAGTTCATATCAGACGTTTTTGCCGATGTTTGGTACATGAGTCAAAAATGAACATGTTTGAAAAAAGATTGCCCATTTGTTATAAGTAAATAATTTTCAGAATAGTATTAATTATTAAAATGTCATATATATCCAGTAAATATTAATTTTATACTATTCCATATCATTTGGAGATAAAAAATGAAAAGCATCATTCATGGAGACGGTAGGCCGTACGTACACATGAACGCTACTTTCATTTTTTTGTCATGTTAATTGAATTAAAAAAAATGAGAGAGATATATATATGTTATAATTACAGAATTATATCCATAATTTAGATGTAATATATTACATTTATATCCATTATATATATGTACTTATAATATTACATAACATTTTGAGATAAGAAATAAAATGTACCGTTCATGGAGATGGTAAGCTGTACATACGCATGAACGCTACTTCCATTTCTATTTCATATTTAATGGAATTAAAACATAATGATACATAATAGTATTTTAATTCCAGTATGGTATCATATATAATATCATTAAATATATCCTTTATACGTACCACATATGGTATTAACGAATCAAATCACTTTGAGGGGGCGGTAGTCCGCACTTCCTTAAATGAAGATATCGCGTTTACCCATAATGGAAACCATAAAGGTACGCCATAAATGAAAAATACAGAAGCTTAAGTAAAACATAAAAATATTAGATATAATATATAAATATAGTGTCATCTTAATGGCCACCTTTGAAGGTGTTAGAAGAATGTTGAACAATCATCGTTTCGGGAGGCAGAAATTCGCCATCCACGGAAACAGTATGTTCTTTAACCATTAGATGTAGGTGTGTGGAAGTGTAGATCGAATAATTCTTATAAAAACATCATAGTATATTTAAGACACTGTATTTGTTACAAAATAAATGAATAAAAAGAGTTTAGGGGGTTGGAGAAGCAAAATAAAACAAAAGGACACAAGTGAAGACACTACCTTAAAATCGGGTTACTCCCTTTGGTTTGAGCTCAAAGGCTTCCTTGGGAAGACTTCTGCCCAAAGTGAGGCTTCAAGGAGTAATAGAGGGAAGTGGAGAGACAAAATGGGTAGGGTTTGGTCGAGCTAAAGGCTTTGGGAGTGTGGATAAGGAGGTAAAGGTGGGGGCCTTTTATAAGAGGAGAGGAGGGGCACTCTTGTAAAGTTACAAAATGTTACTTTATTTTCAAAAGAGTTTCGGATTTTAAAGGTCTCAAATTGATTTATTTAGAGTATAAGGTGATAAGGGTTATAAATCCACTAATACAATTGGTTTTTGACATGTGTAGGTCTTATATATTACATTATCTTTCCATTTTATTTAAATCGTTAAATAATGAGGTCATCGCTGCATCATCATGATGTCATAAATAATTTAATTTATTTAATGTCTAAAAATTATAAAAAAACTACAATGATGTAGGAAATATTGTTATCTTTCCAATGACTATTTATAGTCAAAAATATGACTTGTATAACCCCTTGTAAAAATTGTATTAGTAAAACATCTCATGTTTGTGTCATTTTTACTTTAACATTAAATAAAAAGATATTTATTTCATTTTCCAACCAAAGTGGATCCATGGGGTCCCCAAGTTGACCCATGGATTTTCTTGGTCGGCCATGACACATCCAATTAGGGTAGGACATGTGTCTAGGTCATTTCATTTTATTAAAACATTATTCTTACCATAAACTACACTAATTACCTCTAATCGCGATTAAAAACTTAATATGTTACTATTTACCAAAAAATTATTTTTATCCCATTGAACCACATTTTACTTCTTAATGACAACCATGTATGTTGGATTTTTGAAATTCAAAACACAAAGATGGAAAATTTTCATTTAAACGGAAAAAACAGTTTTTATAAGTACCACTTAGTGGTTTCACTATTCATCAAAATTGAAGTTTTTCAGAAAAAACCCAAAAATTCACCCTAAGCTATATTTGATATTCCGAATTCAAAAATGAAGTCTATTTTAAAAAATTCAAAACATATAAGTCACATTAATTAATTTAATAATTAATTCTTGCTGTCATAGCAAATAGCGTGTTTTTATGAAACAATAAGTATCAAAAGATTGACACTAGTTTAAGTCTGATTTCAAAGTGAAATTAATTTCAAAGACCACTATTGGATTTAATGGTAAAAATATATTATAATTTCACTTTAAAACCAATTCAAAAGATAATATAATAATATAAATAAATTATATTAAAAAGAGGTTTTGAATTAAAATACAACATTTTACACTATTCAGTAAAAAATGAACTTTATCGGAAAGATACCAAAAATTTACACAAAGTAAATTTTGATGTCCCAATTCTTAAGAAGAGTTTTATTTGGTCCAATAGAATGTATAAGAGTGAAAAAAACTATATTTAATGATGGTTCTCCATCAAAAGGCGATAAGTGAACCTTTAGTGAAAACTAGGGCATATACGCCTAAAATTGAATTCTTTCCGTATTTTAAGCCTTTATCTTTTATTGGATAAATGTAAAAACATTTAAAAACATATATAATAATATTTTAGTTATTTATATCCATTCCAGCCGATACAACGACTACAAGTTAACTACCATTTGAAATAATATTATTTTATTATTAGAGTGCAACATAAGATTCCCAAGAAACTCGTTGTTGCATGTTGGGTACGCCATCGAACATAGCGTCCCCTTTAAAGTAATATTAATATTTTATTCACAAATATGGATAAATATGAAAATGTCATATTCTTTATTTACCTAGGGTGTTATTCCTTCCCCCCTTTTGGGAATTACGTCCTGACAATTTTTAAAATTGAGCTTGGAAACATCCTTGAAAGTCCCACATCGGAACAAGAGTCGGTAAAACAATCACTTTAAAATAATGGAAGATAAGTACAGAGGTCACCCGAGTTAACCAATTCTAGGATTCCATGTAGAAAAACATGGACATGGAAGAAAAAGAAAAGGGTCATGTTCTTGAGGGAGAGTGATAGTAAACATGTCTAGGAGAAAGCTAACCATAAGAAAATCACAAACTTGTGATGGGTTAAACGGTATTCTATTCCCCAGTAGGAAAAGTTAATAGAAAACATTTTTGTTTTAAGTTACTTTTTATTGAGGAATTTATTAATAAGGAAACATAATCACTTATCATGTTGACTTTCAACTTTTACTAGATTCCTTAATCAAACTCATATTTTTTCCAAAAGACGAGTATTTAGGGAGACTTGTTCGCATTAAGTGTATTATAATCAACTTCTATAGAATCATATAATCCACCAAAGAGAACTATATACTTCCCATGTCTTTAGGCTTTTACCAAAACCAAAACCAAAAAGGTTAGTACAAGGTCAGATAATCCAGAAAAGGATAACCCTTTAAAAAGAAAATCTATACTTAATCTCCAAAATTTGTCCTACAAAACCCAAAGTTCAACAAGGACCATCCGATAAACAATTTGTCCAGAAAATTCTTAAAAGTAAACCAATCTAAGATTGAAACCCAAATATTTGAAGGATTTAGTCACATAGTCTTCCAAGTTAAATCGTAACATTTATCTCCAAACAACATCAATTTCTCCTAAAGTCTCGTATTGAAAAGTAGTTAATCTAATCACATATCCTCCATGATAGGTTAATAATTTTCATAAATAACCCAAAATCAACTTACTCTTAATTCATAAAATCATATAACTAAAAAGAATCAGTCAAACTAACCAGGGACTTCACGTAGTCCAGTGGTAGGCGATAAATACCAGTCACACTTTGGTTGTGGGTTCGATTCCCGCATCTTTGTCCGACGCGACAGGTAGTCACACGGTCTGCGTGTTGTCCTTTTTCCAAAACTATATAATTCTCAAATCATTCCCCAAAAAGGGATAAAATCATCAAAAATAACCATAACATAATTTAACCTCAATTTTATCTCATGCCTTTCACTTCAATCATAACATATAGTAACCCATAATTACCTCAAAAGTAAGGATCATATAAACCCAAATGGTTCTTTATAA
Source organism: Viscum album (assembly GCA_963277665.1). Taxonomy (NCBI): domain Eukaryota; kingdom Viridiplantae; phylum Streptophyta; class Magnoliopsida; order Santalales; family Viscaceae; genus Viscum; species Viscum album. The sequence continues at coordinate 1,228,747,439 of OY728159.1, forward strand.
CTATGTCCAAAAAAGAAAAGATAACTATTCCTTGAATAAAATTTTCATATATTAAACATTAGGGTTACACATAATATAAAAAGTCTTCTAATGTAACCCCATCATCAAAAGAGACTTAATACTCTTAAGAATTTCACCATAACTCTTGAAGCCCTTATATGTTGACAACCTACTCATTCAACATTCTTCATGATCCATTAACCATTCCTTTCCAACTTATTCCGAAATACCTCTTTCCTACAAACAAAATCATGAATCATATCATAAGATTCCAAAATAGGAAAACAATAGTCATGAAATAATACATACCTTTGATTGGTCATTGTTAGTTTCTTTATCCTCAATCATAATGGAATTAGGTATTGGTAAACGAACATTTGTACGCTCTTGGTGATACCATTCACGAAACTTCTTCACAGGACATGTGTTTGCATAATGACCATGCACAACACATTTAAAACATTCAATTGATCCCTCAGAAAGAACTTATTTCCCTTTCTTCGAGTCAACTGGATGCTTCCTTTTTCCATGGAAGGTTCCTGCTTTATGACCATAATTTCCACATCTATAGCATATTTATGTCCCTTTGAAACATTTTCCTAGGTGTTTCTTTCCACATCTTTGACACATAGGTTTTTGAACACACTTACCTTTATGATTTTTACCTGTACTTCTGTAGGGATTTTTTTCTCGCATATATGATTTCTTAGAGAAATCACCAAGGTTTAGGTGGTCAATCATGACGCCAGATATTTGGTTGAGGATAATCACAAGAGTTCTCATTGTAGCTCCCATATCATTTAGTTGCTTGCTCAAAAAACTGTCACAGTTTCCTTCACATCCACTGTTACTTTGGTGCCTGCTAGATCCAGCCATTTACTAAAACCAAAAAGGTCAGTGTGAGTATATCAAAAAAAACCATCATGTACTAATGAGGAAGATAAACACTAAGATATACTTACTCATTCACTTTATCTAAAACTAGGAATCTTTCTGAAATCCTAACCATTATGGTAATGCCACTTATGCTTAGAATACCCTAACCTCTAAAGTTTTCTAAACCGACCATTGATACCAACTATAAGGCTGCAGCCTTAAACCTTACTTAATCATGAGTTATTACAAGATTACACATTGAGGATCTTTTCAGGTTTAGAGTATTAGAGAATTAGATCATGAAACTTGCATTACATTCCACATTTAAACAAAGTGATTACATAAAATACAGTATTCATTCTTCCCATCAACAGAAACATATTTAAAATAAAACATGGATTCTTTCTTGACACATCCTTGACACTATTATCACATCATGTACCTTTCCCTTGACCTGTGAAAAACATTTCAAAAACTTGGGATGAGCATTAAAAGCTCAGTAAGGGTTATAAAAATATGGAAAGGAAACATGAGTTCATATATACATAAGAATGAAATCATAATTTACCCATAAAACATAGGCACTTTAATATACCTCATCAAATCATGAATAAATCATAGAAATCATAAGACATAAAAGGTTTCTTGAGGCATTCATATCATTCTTACGTAGGGAGTAACCCTCTTGGTTACGTTTGGAATACCCACCACAGTATATTCCCTAAATCTCTTCGGATAAACCTTAACATTTCACTCCTTCGCGTTACCCAATGCATTGGAGATCTATATCGGGCTCACCCGCCCTTAGTTTATCACGGAACCACCCGTCTTCATAACAATTCCCAAAAACCATAACATAATCATATCACATAAAACATGCATAAAGGAAACATAACATTTCCACCTTTCAATAATAAGATATAAATACAACACATTGATACAAAAACATTATGAAAACCATTTTCAATACCAAAATAAAAGTAAAGTAAAACATGGTATTTATTTTTCTTTTAAAAAGAAGGTATGGCTTATAGAAGAAGCTGAAACTCAAATAATGGTCATGGAGACAGAGAAGTCGTTGTCGCCGCATACGTACGACAAAAACATTCCATTTTGTCGTTTAGTAAAACGCTTCATATAAAAAAGATTCCTTTTTAGATAAACGTAAAAGTAAAAGGGGTTTATACACCGTATAAAATAAGGTTGTGTATAAAACAAAATATGCCTCAATGAATGGAGATTGAGACTAAGTCCCTTACAAAGACAGTATCCTTGGTTTAAGGATAAGTCAATTACATAATTATGTGTGACAAATGAATACACCAAATATAAGTGGATATTAAGTGTAAAATAATCAATGGTCATTCACAAATATTCAAAGGATGACATATTAAATAACTATGTGTTGAAGCCAAAGAAATCGAAACTGGGTTAAGAAGTTCCCTTGACAGCCTATCGGCGTCACATCAAAATAAGTTGATGAGAGATAAAAAAAGGGTATCTCATCACTTGATCATAAAATTTACATCAATAAGGATATATGAGAACATATCCCAACATAACAATATGTAAATTAAAAGACCCAACAAAAGAATTCTTTTAAAAAGAGGAGGGTGAAAGGTTCCCTTACCGACATGAGTATCCTTCGAAACATACACCTCGTGAAAGAAGGACAATACAAAATTGATGTAAATACTCATAAAAGAAAGTATATTACACAATGAGTAAAATAATGGGCAGTACATACACCACTCAAAGGAAATTGTGGCAAATGTAGCATAAATCTCATGGGAATAAAAGTGAGATGAAAAATCCCTTACGAAAACTCGGCAGCCTAACGGCACCACATAAAACTTAAAAAAATGGGTTGATGAGATCAAATAGGGTATCTCATAATATTAACATAAAGTTTATAGAAAGAGGAATATAAAAGAACATCCCACAACATAACAATGTGTAGCTTAAAAGAAGTGACATAAAGGAGAGTACTTAAAAAGAAAGAGAGAGGTTAGATCTCTTACGAAAATTCGGCAGCCTAACGGCGCCACTCAAAACATCCAAAATTGATTGATGAGAGAGAATAGGTTCTCTCATCACATGAACATAAAAATTATAGTAATATTAATATAAAATAATATCCCAATAACAAGAAAGATGAGCTTTAAAAGGAATGACATAAAAGAGTGTACTTAAAAAGAAAGAGTGGAGTAGGATCCCTTACCTCAAGTCCAACTTGTCTTGTTCGTTTCTTTATATTACTGAATAATAAACTTTGGTAAATTAATAATTGCCTAATTACCTCCTTTAGAGATTATTATTCAGTTCATATCACATATTATAATGTTATAATAATTGTTTAATAATGTTAGTTCATATCAGACGTTTTTGCCGATGTTTGGTACATGAGTCAAAAATGAACTTGTTTGTAAAAAGATTGCCCATGTAGTTATAAGTAAATAATTTCCAGAATAGTATTAATGATTAAAATATCATATATATCCAGTTAATATTCATTTTATACTATTCCATATCATTTGGAGATAAAAAACAAAAAGCACCGTTCATGGGGACGTTAGGCCGTACGTACGCATGAACGCTACTTTCATTTTTTTGTCATATTAATGGAATCAAAACAAAATGAGAGAGAGATATATATGTTATAATTACATAATGATATCAATAATTTATATTTAATATATTACATATATATCCATTATATATATGTACTTATAATATTACATAACATTTTGAGATAAGAAATGAAATGTACCGTTCATGGAGACGGTAAGCCGTACGTACGCATGAACGCTACTTCCATTTCTATTTCATAATTAATGGAATTAAAACATAATGATACATAATAGTATTTTAATTTCAGTATGGTATCATATATAATATCATTAAATATATCCTTTATACGTACCACATATGGTATTAACGAATCAAATCACTTTGAGGGGCGGTAGTCCGCACTTCATTATATGAAGATATCGCGTTTACCCATAATGGAAACCATAAAGGTATGCCATAAATGAAAAATACAGAAGCTTAAGTAAAACATAAAAATATTATATATCATATATAAATATGGTGTCATCTTAATGTCCACCTTTGAAGGTGTTAGAAGAATGTTGAACAATCATCGTTTGGGGAGGCAGAAATTCGCCATCCACGGAAATAGTATGTTCTTTAACCATTAGATGTAGGTGTGTGTAAGTGTAGCTCTAATACTTCTTATAACAACATCCTAGTATATTGAAGATATTGGATTTGTTACAAAATAAATGAATAAAAATATTTTAGGTGGTTGGAGAAGCAAAATAAAACAAAAGGACACAAGTGAAGACATTACCTTAAAATTAGGTAACTCCCTTTGGTTTGAGCTCAAAGGCTTCCTTGGGAAGACTTATGCCCAAAGTGAGGCTTCAAGGAGTAATAGAGGGAAGTGGAGAGACAAAATGGGCAGGGGTTGGCCGAGAAAAGGCTTTGGGAGTGTGGGTAAGGAGGTAGAGGTGGGGGCCTTTTATAAGAGGAGAGGAGGGACACTCTTGTAAAGTTACAAAATGTTACTTTATTTTCAAAAGAGTTTCGGATTTTAATGGTCCCAAATTAATGTATTTCTAGGATAAGGTGATAAGGGTTCGAAATCCACTCATCCAATAGTTTTTGGACATGTTTAGGTCTTAGATATTACATTATCATTCCATTTTATTTAAATCGTTAAATAATGAGGTCATCGCTGCATCATCATGATGTCATAAATAATTTAATTTATTTAATGTCTAAAAATTATAAAAAAAAATACTATGATGTAGGAAATATTTTTATCTTTCCAATTACCATTTATAGTCAAAAATATGACTTGTATAACCCCTTATAAAAATTTTTTTAGTAAAACATCTCATGTTTGTGTCATTTTTACTTTAACATTAAATAAAAAGATATTTATGTCATTTTCTAACCAAAGTGGCTCCATGGGGTCCCCAAGTTGACCCATGTATTTTCTTGGTCGGCCATAACACATCCAATGAGGGTAGGACATGTGTCTTGGTCATTTCATTTTATTAAAACATTATTCTTACCATAAACTACACTAATTACCTCTAATCGCGATTAAAAACTTAATAAGTTACTATTCACCAAAAAAATTATTTTTAACCCATTGAACCAAATTTTACTTCTTAATGACAACCATGTATGTCGGATTTTTGAAATTCAAAACACAAAGACGGCAAAATTTCATTTAAATGGAAAAATCAGTTTTTATAAGTACCACTTAGTGGTTTCATTATTCATCAAAAATTGAAGTTTTTCAGAAAAAACCCAAAAATTCACCCTAAGCTATATTTGATATTCCGAATTCAAAAATGTAGTCTATTTTAAAAAATTCAAAACATATAAGTCACATTAATTAATTTAATAATTAATTCCCGCTGTCAGAGCAAATAGCGTGTTTTTATGAAACAATAAGTATCAAAAGATTGACACTAGTTTAAGTCTGATTTCAAAGTGAAATTAATTCCAACGGCCACAATTGGATTTAATGGTAAAAATATATTCTAATTTCACTTTAAAACCAATTCAAAAGATAATCTAATCATATAAATAAATTATATTAAAAAGATATTTTGAATTAAAATACAACATTTTACACTATTCATTAAAAAATGAACTTTATCGGAAAGATACCAAAAATTTACACAAAGTTAATTTTGATGTCCCAATTCTTAAGAAGAGTTTTATCTGGTCCAATAGAATGTATAAGAGTGAACAAAACTATATTGAATGATGGTTCTCCATCAAAAGGCGATAAGTGAACCTTTAGTGAAAACTAGGACATATACGCCTAAAATTGAATTCTTTCCGTATTTTAAGCCTTTATCTTTTATTGGATAAATGTAAAAACATTTAAAAACATATATAATCATATTTTAGTTATTTCTATCCATTCCCTCCAATACAATGGCTACATGTTAACTACCATTTAAAATAATATTATTTTATTATTAGAGTGCAATGTAAGATTCCCAAGAAACTCGTTGTTGCGTATTGGGTACACCATCGAGCATAGAGTCCCCTTTAAAGTCATATTAATATTTTATTCACAAATATGGATAAATATGAAAATGTCATATTCTTTATTTACCTGGGGTGTTATAGAAATTATATGGATAATGACCAAATGTGTGGGATTATTTTATGAGATAATTCAAACACTCTTTTGTGGTGATATGTGATTATATTGATGAAAAATCTATATATTGTGGTCTATTGTAACTTTAAACAATAAAACTATATTGGATGACATCGATAGATATTTAATAAACATTTGTTGGGAGATATATGATACCATAATCTCATATGGCCATGATGATAAAAGACATGGATTTTTTTGGGCTATGATAAGTATTGAATACTCCACATTACGGTGGTCATAAACAAATACGTCCAATGTAGATGATTTTGATACTGCAAGTGAGGTTGGACCGATATATTATGATAGATAATCAATAATAATTACCTTGGTTTTTGATACTTACGGGATGTACCTAAGTTGAGATAACTCTCATATGCATGGGCCATGATAATGGTATACTTTTTTAGGAGAAGAAACTATCTTGATGTTCTTAGAGGCACCGTGGAACTACATGAAGCAGATATTGCCAATATGGTTTTTTATTGTGGACCCATGGAATCAACTTTTATTTATATCTTTTATATACATTTTTTATAACTTTTAAACTTTTTTTTTGAATACATAAGAGGAACCTTTTCAAATACTGGATTTCTTAAAGAAACAATTAGTGGTTTCACCCTACTAAGCTACAGTCTCAACCTGTATTGGCCATCATGGCACTTGTTCACATGACGAGACTCATTTATTATCCATAGTTTATAATTATAGTATAAATTTATAAATATATGTTGTCTAAAATTTAATGTAATAGTAGCACATGGTGGATGGGATCAGGAAAGACTCGGTACAAGTTTTGGGATGCATTTTACTTTTAGTTTATTTTTATTATTTCATTATCATATGTATCATATCTGACCTCATGGGATCCCTCTAGAATTTATTGAAAAAAGATTAATTATGAATTTTTCTATAGTAACATGATGACGAGGATGACATTATACTAGTTCTCCATGCTGGTTCACTACAAAGACTCAAGCGCACCTCCCCGTATGACAGAGGCTACTCACTGGTAGTGACAGACAAGGAAGTGATAATGGGGAGTCTAAGTGCACATATTAATGTAATAAAACAACATAAAAATCTATGTATCATACAAAGCAAAGAGTAAACAGATTTTAGAGGCTAAAAGCGACTGAAATAGAACAAGTGTCAATAGTGATATGTTGTAATAAGTGAGACAATAATGAAATGCCATACAAAACGGGTCACCCACTGGGTCAACCACACATATATAATAGTACAAACGAAACTGAAAGTAAACGTGTAGGGATCAACTACAAACTCTGAGACAAACCACATACCCAATCTCCAAACACATTTGAACCACACCATCCTAATCAGAATAACCACTCAAGTTTCTACGCCTGAACATGAAACACCAAGTCTCAGCCCTATCAACTATGAAATATATTCAAAAACATGAAAGAATACATAAGGTCTTCATGTACATCAACTTTCACATGTAGGGGTGAGAATGAATGTCAATAGGACACCCTGATAGGAAACCAATAATCATGATCCTAGGTGAATAAAATATCAATAGGATAATCATTGATAAAACACAACCCAAATGAACGTAAAACCAACATGTCCCTGATGTCGTACCCATGGTCTATTATCCTGGTCCATAGGGAATGTTCCACCATGGATGTCCATATCTACTTTTTTATACATGTTTATTCCCATACCTATACATATATAAATTAATATGAATATTCATATGTATGTGAAACAAGAGACACGAGAAAAAAATTTAAAGTTGATCAATGGGTCCGTAAAAATGATTTCTTGGACATCGTGTGTGAGGGGATTGAGCTGTATGTCATTCCACTAAAGCAATGTATCCTTAAGTTGATCTATGGGTTTGTAATCCCATCAACATAAACATACCTCATCCAATTACACAATCATGCAAGAGAAGAGTGTCTGTGAACCATGGTGTAGTGTACTCATGTAGTCACAAAGCCCTGGTGACCCCTCGGGTTCCACCTCAAAAACATATCTCAGCACTGTGTACCTATTGACAACTCATGCCTCATGCACTGAAATCTTGAAGCCATGCCCAAACAATATTATCTCAGTCCCATAGACCCTTACATGAAATCACATGTTTTCCCATGGGATGAGAACTAGAAGAAGAAAGATGAATGTCCTCAAATAAAAGTCACATTCCACTGCATGAATCATGGTGATCTTTAGTGGCCAACCCGGTAGACTCATCCCTATCATCTGAAGGCTCCACCCCTCCTAAGTGGCTTTCTACAGCAAGAACCCCCAAACCTAAAATACCTAAAATACAACTATCAGGGTCCTCTACCAAGACATGTGGTAAAAAAAACCTCATCACACAGTCAATCTATGTGAACATGACTCAATTGGCACTTTGGACATCATGGGTGAGCAACAATCCGCAAAATAAGAACTCAAGACACACAATATTTTATACCTCAATCCCCTATGACCATGTCCCTCAAATCTGATGGCCATGGCATCCTTGTTTCCCAGGTCATTCCCATACCGATAGTTATGTTGTCTCAATACAATGTCAATGATGCACAATCATATGGTTGAAACCACTCTTTAGAATATGAGACAATCCCATGATGATAATCAACTACATATTACTGATGTCCAAGATGCCCAATACTATGGTAAAACTCACTCAATAAAATTGGTTCCAATCATGCGTCAAGGTGAGCATAATCATTCTCATCATATATCATCTAGCCAATGAGTCCATCCAAGGAATTCCTACAACAATAATCCATGCATCACTAAAGGAGAAATGTAAGCAAGTAAGGATCAACAGGAAGATTCTAGGAAACACCTTTGGAAATCAAAACAAAATATATCACAATATATATATATATATATATCCAAGATCAATAGCCAATTTCTATATAATAACTATTGGTTCCAGTAAAATATTAGAAATAACATTGATCAGAAGCCGGATACCAGGTAAGCACATATAGTCATCCCAATAAGCAACACAAATCCTAAGAAGAATGACCATGCATCCTAAATTAAATAAAGACACCCTGCTTTAGGCTCGACAGCAACCAACATGGAAGAACCACTGGTGAACATCACTTCTTCTGGAATAAACAAGTGAACACAAAATGGAGTGAGTGTGGACCGAACGCCCAACCCAACACTACATCCACTACCTCATGTTCTTAAAAATTTAGCATAGGTTCTAGGTGACACTTGAACACCATATCTTTTTAAACATGACATAATACATTGGGTCAGTCTTGAAATTGATTCATCCTAAAATATCGATCCTTGAAATGATATATGAGTGTAGGGATTTTACAAGGGACTCCCTAGTTCGGCACATAAGAAAATCCATCCCTTAGGGGATCCTTGCAAGCATCTGGTCTCACGACCTCATAGGCTAGAAGGTCACATCTCTCAAGTGGAGTGTCCAAAAAAGAAAATGTCATATATGATAACTTACTATTCTTCTCAGATCATGATTTCAATTAGGGGTGTTATAACACCCAACCTATCATCCACACCATGTCACACTCTCGGGTGATGACTAAATTTGATAATTGTAGGAAGAACGCATACATTAAGATAAGACCCAGAAATATCCATTAAGAGTCATAAAAAATCATCATGAGGTTCACCATCATGACCTATGTAAAAAAATGATCACAATGGTCTACTCACATGCCCAATTCTATCTTCTAGGGCACAAAATACACAAAACCTCTATGATGTACAAAGTACACGATATATACATTAGAGTACACAACATGCACTCATATCCCTACCCCATGATGTGTACTAATACATGGCCAGTACAACATGTGGTCTACTTGTTCAAAATTACATGTCATGTAAATTAAAATACATGGTGTGTACTCTCCAAAAACAAACATTCATTGTTCTTTTTAACCCAGACATTGGGCCATGTACAACCACACGATGTGTAATCAAAGTAAACATGGTGTAATTAATAAAACATAATATTCACTATATGGTAAGAACACATTTAATACTTCCATAGAACACGCATCATGTAAATGGGGATTCCTGGTGGGAAAACCCTCAGATCGCTCGAAACCACCATTTTCTCCATTAAAACTATAAGTCGGGACTCAAAAGGCTACAAGAAAGAAATATGTGTATATAAAATCCTAAAAAACCAAATTTATAGGATATATACAGAAATAATGAAAACATACCAACCTATAGGTAGAAAATAATGAAGTGTCGCTCGATTACATAGTCCATGGTTGCCACCTGTCAGACCTGGGTGTCAAGAGCTTCCCAAAGATACCTCTCCTCCCTTACCTCTATCACTATATATCCCTTTCCATTTTTACCCTTAGGTAACAAATTAGGAGGTGACACAAAGGAGGCGTACACTAGTAGAAGGAGGAAAAATGTGGAAGGAATATAAAAAAATAACAGGAAAGAAAAAGAAAAAAGTTGGTTCAGACGGGCCCTGGCACCCAACTCATGTTTATGCCTCATCTAGGTTAAATTACCCATTTCGAACTCCACAAAGGAGAAGAAATATTAATATTGTTCCCCGTTCAAATATTATATCTGAAAAATTCTTCTAGATTAAATTAATGTTTAATTTAATCAATGTTAATTATAAATTATTTTGCCAAAATTCGATCAACTCACATTTGCACCAAAATCATATTCTTGGGTAAACAACATATTCCAGGACCAATAGAGTGGTCTGAAAAATTATCTAAGATCATATAATATGGGGAAAAAGTCCACTTTACCACTTTCGAGCATCTAAAATAAAATACTGATATTTATTGCTCAAATCTACAGTCCTAAAAAGAAGGACTCTTACATACTCCCCACCATAATCATTATCTTTAATGATAAGATTACTGAATTTGAAAATATCAATGATCTAAATTATATAATCTCAACAACCATGTTAACTAGACTATCTAATGACCAACCTTATAGATTGAAAAAATGTCTCATATACGTATGACATTTAACTTTGACTGATTTGGTACTCCCCACCATATGAATGACTGATTTGGTACTGCCCACCACAGGAATACCCCTGTCATTGTCTCCAATTAATCCTCTAAGCCCAATAGTCTACATTGAACTATAATGTTTAGAATAAAGTAATGGTTGAAATAGAAAACAAGGTCTACAAATGCCAGGATCCTTTTAGAGCATCCTCTAAAGAACTACTCCTTGGAGTCACAACCAATGTAGAAGATGAATTGAAGTGGCAGTAATTGGGTATCAATATATGAAAAAACCCCATAGAGGCATAGTTCAGAAGAAAATTCCTGGTATCCATCAACATTATACTGAGGGATCAGACTAGATTACCACATACCTAATAAACAACACCATGTAATGGTCGCAACAATGGGGAATCGCATATCATATCAGCCTACTAATTCACTGCACCTTTCATGCACGATGACTGTGTCAGAGAACAGGAAAAAATGCCTCATCATATATCCACATAATGATCCATCAGATGGAATGATTCTTGTATGCAGGCCCAACTAATTAGTTATCTTGGGTTAGAAAAATCAAAAACTAGTTGGCATATATTTTATGAATCATGCGTGCCAAATATGATGCATGAGTCACATCTTGTAATTGTCGACCAAGAGTCAAAATCCTTCATTATAATCATGCCAAAGTCCAAGAGCCATATATCCATAGTAAATCATAATATCTGAACAAAATGTGTGTTGCACAAGGAGAAATCAAATAAAATGGTGATATAACAAATCAAAATAACAAACCCATACCTTAGAAAATAGAACATCCTACCTGAACAACTGTTCTCGATGCACGAGTCTGGTATCCGTCGCATGAATAACCCATTACTAATACTCATGTCTACTATATCCAAAATATCAAATTCTAGGATACAAAAACACCTCTAATTCCACTCTGTAATTTCCCATCATGGATTCCACTATACCAGTGCTCTGAGCTGGTTCTCCACAAGGCCTCAAGTGCGCCTCCCCAGATGACAAAGGTTTTCAACATGTTGTGAAGGCCTAGGTGGTGATAGTGGGGAGACTATGTCCTTATAAAAGAGTGATGAAACAACAAAAATAACAATGTATCATAAAAACCAGATAGTAAAAAGAGTGGGGAAGGGTCAAACAACTGAAATATAATAATCTACAGTGGTAAAATGTATTAAAAAGTCAAAACAACCAGGAAATACAATACAACATTTTTCACCCACTTGGATAACGACAAAAATACATTAATACAAATCAAACTGAAAGAAAATGTAAATGAATCTACTACTAAATCCGATCCAACCAACATACTCAATCACCAGACATTGTTAAACTGCACAAGCTTGGTTAGAAGAACCACTCTAGAAACATTGCTTAGACAAGAAACATCTAGCCTCATCACAGTCCTCAATAAAACTTCTGATAAACCTGAAAATAATATATATGGTATACATGTACATTAAAGTGTAGATGCATGGGTGAGACAGAATCTTAGTAGATGAAATGAAAAATCATCCAATAATTGTGCTGCTAGAAGTGGTTGAAAAAACAAGATGCTTTGCTTAGCTAAAAAACAACAATAAATAATGTAAAACCAACAAGAGCCCACAGTTTTTCACAGTCTCCTTAATCCATGTCAACTGGGAAGGTTCCACCATGGATGTCCAAATCTATATACATATAAAATTATAGTTTCATACATATACATATATACATAAATATTAATATTCATGAGTATAACAAATAAAAAACATGAAAACCAATATATAGTCGATACTTGTTTCTATAATCTTGATCACATTGACTTCCTATGCAGGGCTATTGAGTAGGGAATATTTCCACTCAAGCCATGAATCATTAAGTTGATCTCTGGTTTTATTATCCCAAAAATATATCCATACATTGGCATATTTTGGAATCTCATAATCTAAGAGAGTTCATTGACCATGATTTAATGTACTCATGTAGTCAGAAATCCCAAGTGAACCCTTAGGTTCCACCTCAATCACATAGACTAAGAAGAATTCCCTCCAAACAGATCATGTCTATATACTAATGTCCTGAAGGCATGCCAAAAAAATAGTATCCTGGTCCCATGAACCACTTGTCAGAGTCTAACGTCAGCCTATGCAACGAAAACTAGAGAAACAACAACGTCAGTCCTAAAAAAAGTCTCGTACCAGCATATTAACCACTATGAGCCTCACCCCTAACAAAATAGTCATATCATGGTCATCTTAAGGCTCGTCACCTCCCACATGGAATCCTATGGCACGAACCCCAATCATCAAATACCTAAACCACATCTATTAAGTGACTCTACACACATGGGTGGTCAAAACCACCTCATTAAAAAGTTAACATGTGACGAAACGACTCAATCAACACTTTGACATTCACATGTGACTAAAAGTAAAAAAAATAAGGACCCAAGACACAACATCCCAAGTACCTTGTGCCTATATGACCATGTCACTAAAATATGATGGTCATGCCATCGAAGTATCTGGGGCTATGCATAACCTTAAAACTACACTGCCTCAAATTGATATCGATGATTCCTAATCCTGTTGTCAATACAACTCAAGAAAATCTAGGAAAAACCCAACATGACTGTCAACTGCCTCATACCAACATCCACGATACCCAGTCATATGGTCAAAACCAATCAAGAAAATCTAGTCCAAGCCCACACCAAGGATAGAATAACCATCCTCAACATATATCACTCATCCAATGCCTCTGTCAAATGAATTCCAACCATAGGAATCCAAGTACCACTCAAGGGGAAATGTAAACTTGTGAGGCTCAACATCCAGATACACAGAAGTAACACTATAGATCCTAAAAAAGTATATATATATATATATATATACATATATATTCATGCAGGATCAATATCCAAGTCCCATGTAATATATCTAGGTAGTAGTAAAATTTTAAAAATATCATTTCTATGAAGCCAGATACCAGGTGAACCCATCTGGTCAACCTAATAAAAACTGGTGATACTATGAAAAACATTAGGGAATAAAAATATGAATGATTTACACCTTGAGTTAGGATCAAAAAACACTAACCTGTAAGAACCTATTTTGAACATCCATACATGTTTAATAAACAAGAGAACAAAACAAGGAGTGAGGGTGGCCCGTATACCCATCAAAACACTTCCACCACTTCGTAATGGGCTTACCAGTTAGTCATATGTTTTAAGTGACACCTAAAAACTATCTCTATCCAAACCTAGCTTAAAACAATGGGCCAATCAAGAAATTTAGTAATCCTATAATTGGGATCCTCTCAATGATATATGAGTACAAGGATCCTAAAAGGGACTCCCAAGAACAATACATAAGCAAAAGAAATCCCTCATTGGATCCTTGGAAGCATCTAGTCTCATGGAACCAAATGCAAGAATGGAACATCCCTCAATGGGAGAATCTGTAAAAATAAAATGTCATATGAGATATCTCACAACTCATCTCAGATCAAAATTTAATCTAGTTTGGTCTGAACACCCAATCTGCCATAAATTCTATATCTCACTCTCGAGTGATAACAGAATGTGATAATAAGAGGAAGAACCTATACATTTAGATAGAAACCCCACAACACCCATTATGTGTCATAATAACAATCCATGGGTTTCACTATCATGATCTACATAAATATATTCTCATAATTGACTACTCACATGACCATTTCCGATGTATAGGGAACAAAATTCTCAAAAACACTAAGTTGGAAAAAGTGTATGGAATGTAATTTTGAGTACATGGTGTGTAATCTTATCCCACCCCCGATATGTGTACTTATACATGACCAAAACATCATGGTGTTTTTCTACATAAAAGTACAGTATTTGTACATTAATGTACACAACATGTACTGTCTAGAAACCAACATTTAGTGTTCTTTTTTCACACGGTTGGACACACGTCTATGTACCACCCCACTGTTCGTACATAGAGTACATGGTGTGTTTTTAAGAAAACATCATCTTCCCTAAATCAGAAGAACCCACATCATTTTCCCCAATAACACACACAATATATCATAGGTTTCCTAACAGGAAATTCCTCAGATTTACCGAAACAACCATACTCTCCCCTAAAACAACAGATGCGGTCTCTAGAGGCCATAATAAAGCAGTAATTGGCTATTAAAACATGAAAAAAATCTATTTAATGGGATATATAGTGAAAACATAAATGTTACTACCTTCAGGAAGAATACAATGAATCCTATCTCGATTACATCATCCATGGTTACATCAAGTTACACCAGCGCATCGAGAGATTCCTAACGTATCCTTTATTCCCTTCCATCTCCAACTATATCCCACTCTACCGTTTTATCACCTACTTTATTTAAAAGGAGTATCCACACAGTAGGTATGTGAAATAAGGAGGAGGATGCATGTGGACGTTAAATAAATGAAGAAAACTAAATAAAAAGAAAAAAGTGTTCCTAGGACATCCCCTCCGCCGAACTCATGTTTATCCCTCACTTAGTCTAAATTCACCCTTCCAAACACAATGAAGATGTTGAAATATCATTCTGAATCTCTATTTAAAAGTTATCGTTGTACAGACATAAAGGATTAAATTAATATTTAACTTAATAATCATTATTTATTATTTATTCCCCAAAATTTAAACAACACATATTTCCATGAATCTATTATCTTGGGTTAAATATAATATTATGGGACCAACAGAGTGGTCAAAAATAATATGTAAGATCTAATGCTTGGGAAAAAAGCACATTTTACTACACCTAATAATATAAAAGAAGCATTTAAAATTTATGCTCAAATGTGCATCCTGATAAATCATGAGAACTTACATTTACTACATTTTCTTATAAGATTTTCATTGTTTATCAATTATGTTTTTTTTCATGGATTATATATTTATATTATTTACATTACTATATTTAAACTCATATTGATCGAACATTCTCCCCAATCTATTATCATAGGTATGCACTACTATTTTTTAATCCTTTAGAGTATGTTGATGTTTTCCATAGCCATATTGTGACCATCATTTATACCACTAATAAGTTTCAACTGAGATAGTTGACATTACAAATTGGATTCAAATAACATCCTTATTGTTAATAGAATTTAAAAAAGTTGAAAATATATTAGGAATGTGTTAAACGTGGTGAAAATATCTCATATTGAAGTAGTTAAACTAGATGTGGGTTAAAAGATGACTCTTTAGATTTTTCATCATGTTAATTGGATTTAAATAGTTGTAGTTTTATTTAATTTTCATCACAAGAGATGTTAATTATGTTTTATAATATGATTTATATCATTTATAGTTTAATATTGTTATGATAAGTTGGGTTTTTAGTTAACAGATCATTTTATGCTTGTAGGGATTGAAATGAAATACATCATTATATGTACATGGTTATAGATGTCAATTTCATGTTAAGTGTGATTTGTGTTGGACTGTCATTCAAATTAGTATGTGTTTATTTATTACTGATTAGTGTATTCAAATTTATAATAACAAATGGTCACTGTTTTATTTGGGAATATGAAATTTGTTTTTAAAAATTATTTATCATCTCATATGGGTTCTCTACAAATTATTCTTTAGTGGAAATTGACTCGACTAATACTCGACATAATCTCCTAATATAAGAAGATATAAATAGTTTGATTATATTATTGGTAAAATTAAATTACAATAAGAAATCTATTATTTTTTTTACTTTGCATCATATTAATTGTGTCTTATTTTTAAAATCCTTAAACACATTCAGAATATATTAAATAATATAATTTTTTGAAATATTAATACATTATGATTTGAAAATTTATTATCAATAAAATTTTAAGGACTGAAATATGAGTTTTATATAGTTATGGGATAGAAAATTCAGAAATTGGTTTTTTTTTAATTGTTATATTATAAATTAAAAGAATTTTATTCCTGTTAATGTTTTGGAATTATTGATTAATATATAATGATAAATCATTTAATGGAGAATGATTTTTTTAGACATGGTGTGTGTAATGCTTTTTCTGACAACTTAACCAGTGTATGGGTATTTGGGTTTACTATAAGATCCCATGTTTTGAGACCCATGATATAAGGGTGGAGTTTTTCTTATATATATGATGATTATGTTGATCTTGACTATGGAAAAATAGTTATATGAGTATATTCCTTGTGATGCTTGAGGTTAACACCTAAGGGGTGTCGATGTGGTCTTGTGAGATGCCTATATTGATGTGAGGTATGTTAGATCATCAGAATATGTTGATGAAAAATGTTTGGATCTAATAGTTGGTGATGTGATTACTAACATGATACCATGGAATGGTTTCCCTATTTTTATACATTCATGGATGTGAATGATCATTCAAATTAAATCACCTAGAAGTATTGGTTTGATATTGGGCATACCTTTAATATATGGGTATTTTATTGGGTTTTTGAAATAACACATTAGATGTGGAGTAGTCATGTGATTTGTTGAGACATGTTCATGTTATTGAGATTATTTTTCATGAGAATCTAGGATCCCTTTGGTTAGTAGAGGTGACATGTTGAGATTATCGTTTTTCTGCTGGATAGGCATGTAAACAAATGAATTGTGATTCACATCTCACTAGATGGCATGTTAGTTATTTTGAATCATTCATTATATTGTATCTGACACATAGGTTTTGATAAGATTATACTGGTGCACATGTGTTGTGTCTGATGTATAGAATCATATAAGTGAAATATTCTATGGATTTAAATTTGAAATCATATAAGGTGAGGTTTCTTATTATCAATGATTAATGATAGATAATGAG
This sequence comes from Viscum album, assembly GCA_963277665.1. Taxonomy (NCBI): domain Eukaryota; kingdom Viridiplantae; phylum Streptophyta; class Magnoliopsida; order Santalales; family Viscaceae; genus Viscum; species Viscum album. The sequence goes on from OY728159.1 coordinate 1,228,765,341, forward strand.
CATTAATGTTTGTAGAAATATAAGGATTATGGTGTGATTTTTGAATATTGGTGAAATCATGGGCTACCCCCTTGTAGATTTTAGATATTTACAGATGATGAAAATTTTTGTGTTATACCTTGTCATAAGTGAAGTACTCTATTAAGGGGAAGTGCATAAGATACTCATGGTTGAATAATGCTGACCATTGTGTTGTAATTATCTGTATTGTTCATGTGGGATAAAACATCACATTAACATGATTAATTTTAGAGTGAGTCAAGATACATGATTTATTTTTGGGGGAGTATCTGACATTTGAAATAAAAATGATGGATTGAGTTAGTTTGATTTAGTTCTCAGGGTTTCAATCAAGTACTAGTTTTGGGAGCTATTATGGGCATGTCTAGGGATGATGAACATGATGATAGTCTATTGGAATATATGTTTTTAGATTGGTTGTTGAATAAAAATACAATATTTTATAGGTGTGGTGTTTGTTTGGAATGATCTTATATTACATGGTTGATCCAATTGATGAATACCTATTATTGTACTGATGATAAAGAGAGTGGATCAGCAGTATAAAATGATTTATGTTAAACATAAAAACCATTGGTTACATATCATCGGGAGTAATGTATGTAATGTAATTTAATAGGGATTATACTATAAGACATTTAAGGTCATGCACCATTTATGAATGTGTACCGTTGAGAACCAATACATCGATTTCATGAATAAAAAATGAGTAATGATGATGGTGTAGTAGGACTCATATTGAGTGATTTAGGACATTACCTACTATTGTTTTCAACAAAGAACATATTTATGGTTATGGTATTGATATTTTAAACAAGTGGGATGATGAAGTTGTAACTACATTGATGAGAATAATCATATGTATCTCGGGAATGTGACCTTAATCCTAGTTGTGTGGTTGGATTATTGGGTTGGACCATGGATGGTTGTTATCACACCACATATTGGTGTATTTGTTCCTTAAATGAAATATATATTCCTAAGGGAATGTGATAGGTTGTATCTATTTGTTTTTTATGGGGGGGTATATCATTTTTTGGGATCATGTTGAGTTATATTGATTCATGATAGATTCGACGTTGTTCTATATTGATATCCATGAATAATATTTCATATTATTGTAGGTTATTTATTATTGATTATGTAGTTTCCCTAAAAGGGTATCACATGATGTTAATATGTTATTAGGAAGATCTTGGGGATTTCATTATAGTAAGGGTTATCAGGGTTGGGATTATTTACTAAATTTTGGATGTGGAAGTAGAATGTTCCTACGCTGGCATGGTGTGGGTAAATCCAAATGTTATTATTCATTTTATTTTTGTGGTTGGGGTAGAACTAAATCATGATTTTATGAAGAGATTTGATGGAGATTTCTTATATATATCTAGGGATTTTCAAGTAAGAAACCTCATTTTTTGGTTGATCGTTGATGGCATAGATACAAATTTTGGTCTTTGAATATTGATATTGGTGTTTTTATAAGCATCGATTGATGCTCCCATGTGTGTGTGGTGGTACAATATGTTTAAAAATATTCCAATGAAGACATTTGTAAATTGATAACATTATTTGAGAGTAAAATTCCATTAGTATAAAGAATGAATATATTGAGTCTACTAGTTCTCTATTTCTTATAATGGGAAGAAAAAAATTTCATATAGTCTCCAGGGTGATGAAAAATGATAGTTTTGGTACATGATTTGGTCATGCATCATTATCATTTCATTCGAAAATAATGAGATTATAGATTCAGAATTGAGTTACCTCGTGAATGGTGTTTGGGGTGGAAGCTTGGGACGTGTGATTGATGTTTTGAGCTTGAGACACCTTGTTTCGATCAAAATTATTGACTGATATATATCATTTTATTTAACTATATGTGTTCAAATACATCTGGGGGACTATATGATCAATATTGGGGAAGCTATAAGTTCTACTATATATATGGTTTAATAATTAGAAGAGAATTTTTACTTGTTTATTTAATGGATGGGGATATTTTAAAACTAAGAATCGCAATATAATTACATGGTAAGGAACATATTATAGGGATATTTAGAGGTGGTTTTAGGACCAAGAGGTATAACAGGAGTTCTTTGATGTTTTGTGAGTTTCAAAGTTTGACGTTTTAATTTGGGAGGAAATATCCATTCAAGCATGGCTAGTTCATGGATATAGATAACTATAAACACAATGGTGGGCCTTATTTTGAATAGGCGGTGGTATTTTTTTACTTTGAAAATAGAAATAATAAACAATATAAACTCTATAATATATTGTAGTTGAAGTTTCATGGTTTAATCACCTTATGGTTGATTGTGTGCACTTAATGTGGGAACATTTGTTCCTCAAATAGTTTGGTCCATATTGTGGACACATGTTTGGGAAACCATATAAACTAACAATGTGTATCGTTAAAAGGGTAAAAGTTAAAAAAATCACATTTACCCTTTTATGTTTATAACCATTCTTTCCTACCTCGTTTTTTTAGAATCCTCCCTCGTGTGTCTCTAATTCCTCGTTGTCATCACATTCTATGATATCGTAAGTTTGGTGGATGATGTAAAAATTATCACCAATATTAAATATCCCCATATGATTTATTAAACCCCATCCATACCTTTTTATTTTCATATACTCTTTAATGGTTTCCTTTTATAGATATATAATATGTTCAATTTTCAATGTGATTATCGAGTTTCACATTTCTCTCAATTTTGGAAAAATTTGAAAATGATTGTCAACATGTGGGCATAAAAATGTATGATATCAGTTGTCCCTAGACATATCTCATAGCAATAAATTTTTTTCATGTTCTTTGATTGTGATATAATTTCCATATTCATTTGTAGAACCTTTATTATTTTATAATAATTTAATTTATATTTTCCCACACTAAATTCCATTTATAATTCTCAAAACCATATATTGGGAATCTATATCGGATCATAAGGGATTTTGGTTTTACAGTGAGAATTGATTGGAAAAAAAGATTTATATTTATAAAATTGAATAGGATTTAATAAAGGTATATATTTTTAATGGATAAAATAAATTTAAGGTTTAGATATATTATTTTGAAATGGGGTTATATAACCATTAACAATTCAAATATAATACGAACTACAAAAATAAAAATGGTCTGGTAAATGATAAGTCCCATTTTATGAAATGTGAGGTGTGTTTCAAAATGGGTTTTTATGAATTTGAAATGCATACATGGTAAGTAATGTTATAATTTATTTTGAAAAAAATATGAAAAATTATGCTATATGTGATATGAAAAAATATCATATGGGAGGATTTGTTTTATATGACTCAAAAATAAACCATAAGGGTTCTATTTGGTAACATTAGTGAACTCCCAATGAGGTTGTATTTTATAAAAGTAATCAATACTTTTGTTGGAGAGGACTGTGATAATTATAGAATAATCCCATCAAGGGATGTATATGATACCATATTGTATTATGGTTGTCATGCGAAAATAATGATATTTATGAGGTATATTATAAAGAATGAATAATATGTATAGAGTTTGTGATAACTAGAATAGTATATATTTTATGTATTATGATAATTTCAGCGGACATTCCAAGTATATATTTCCTAGGGCTAAACTAGGGTATTGGGATGAATATTCTAGTATAAAATCCAATGTTTTTATACATATGGGATACATTTTAAAGGAGAAAACTCATTTAGGAAATATTTTTAATAAATTTACTTTTTATTTTGATGAAAATAATTGAGAATTTCTTTAAGACCAATTTTCAATGGTTGAAGTTTCTATGGTTGACCATGGTTGTAATCTTGGACTTGAGGAATCATCGGTTACTTATTAATTTTATTATAAAATTATTTATAACCATGAAACAATTTCTTTTACTACTTATGCATGTAATTTATACAAAATTATTTACCTTAGGAATGTCGTTGGTGTTGTCCAACTGAGATATAGTCACATCATATTGATTATTTCATTAAATATGTGGACAATTGAAGGCTCTTCTATTTATTTAGTTAGAAGTATAGAGGATATAACATGTTTTGAGAGGTTTGATATTCTAATGCTTCTATGGAGCTTGGAAAATGGGATCAGGTATGACAAAGGAATATTCAAGGTATGAGGATACATTTTATTTTTTGTTCTTTTTTATCCTATTTCTCAAATAATCCAATTGGTATCTATTATTTATGGATTAAATTTAGATTTTTAAGATAATTTATTATTAGAAAATTCCCACAATTTCATTTTCATTTAGTTATATTTTAGTCTCAAATGATTTATATTAATTATTATTAACACAATAGTATTTATGGAATAATGTCCACATGGATTTTTAATAGGTCCTCAATGATATTGTAAGCCTATTCCTTATGGGGTGTCATGCTTGAGGCACATAGTGACCTTTAATTTGACCATCGATAAGTGGCCTATTATAGTAAGATGATATAAAATTCATTGAGGATCATGTAGATATATAGAAATATATTATTTTATTTCTTTATGTTAAATAATTATCCATGACAACATTAAACCGATATATGTTTTCTATATATTCTTTAGAAATACATCTGACTGAGTAATTAGTGTTTTGAGTGAGGGGAAACTAAATACTTCACAACATCATAAATATTTTTTTAATTGGGATAATATTTTCTAAGTGAAATAAAATATATTTTCCACACACACCCACATATATATAGATATATAGATATATATATTAATTACCAAATAGAAATATAAATTTTCTTGAGGTACTAAATGCTATATTAAATCCCTCTCAAACTTGTCAATTTATATTATTAAAACTAACATCTTTCTATCGAAATAATATAACATATTTGATAGTGAAATAATATGGGATAAATGTGATAATTACGTAAAAATTATTATTTTGGCGAGTAAAATATTCATTACATACAACTATTCATAATGATAAAAAATTGTAAAATGTTTTGAAAATTGATTCACTATAATATCTACTTTTTACACAATATCCGTTGGGAAAATATGAAATAACTAAATAATTTATGTAAAATTCATGGAATTAATGCATGTTCCATGGTACATTACAAGAGACCCTAAAAAATGTAATGAAATTATTTTTTTAACATGAATTTTCACTTTTCAAGGCCCAATTTTAATGAATATTAATTGTTTATATTGGGAAAACATTAAAAAATAGAAACATTTTTACTAAAATGTTCTTAAACTCATGGATATAAAAAACAATAATTATAAATATATATTACATAAAAAATGGATGTCGCAATTCTCTAATATATTCTAATTTTACACCTAGTAATGTAATCTATTTTATTTAATAGAGTACAAACTATACCAAAACTAATCCATTAGTGATTCATGTGCCGATGTTAAAAATCATATCCTTATTTTTATTACACATTTTCAATAGGTAAACCTTTTCATCATCACACCAAAGATTAATTATTATGAATACAAATAGATTTTTATAAAATTTAAATTCTAATAAAATTCTAAATATAAATATTCAACAAAATCTATGGAATAATGATTACACTTCATCAGATAGTAAACATGGAATATGTTATGAATTGGAAAAACCGAGGTGATAAGGTATGTAAATAATTCACCCGAAAATTCCAGTAAAAGTTCTAAAAATTTTAATGTCTGTTAAAATAGGATTACTCTACTCACCATATTATTCATAAACCAATTTAAGAGTATCAATAAGAAACAATTGGTAGATAAATGGAAAATACAGTGGTAAAAAATGTTGATCTATAAATTATTTCATTATACATTTATTTTTCATTAATATTTTTCAAATAAAAAAGATCTAAATGTTCATATAATATAAAACTAATGGTCTAGAAAATGATATCCACTAATTTGGAAGAAAATTAATGGGAACATACATGGATAAATAAAAAGACTCTCATGTAGAGTGATTTTAATGAATTATTAATAATTAGTGTTGAAATAAAATTCAATAAATTAAATATGTTGCATCGTTAGTATTTAAATTTAAATCATAAAACCACAAAGAATTCCATTTGGAATCATTATATCCCACTCATTCTAACTATTGGAGTATTGATGTTATGTTATTCTTAATGATAATAAGATTTCTATAACTTTTATAAGACACATCAATATATTAGAAGTAATATAAGTTTATTATTCTGAGAATATTATATTCTTACATCACGGAACATGATAATTTATAACAAATATATAATTCTAACGACATATTGCTTCAAAATATCCTTAAATGAATGAAATTGAGTTTATTTTTTATATTTAATAAAAAATAACTTGTACTTTATTTCTCCTTTAAGATGATCATTGTAACCTAATTACGATGTCTATAAAAATACCATCTGTCTTATATATTGGAATAAAAATTTGTTGAAATAATCTTGTGTACCAATTAGTATAAACCATAATTGTTTCTCATTTGATGTTATAAAATCAATAATTAGTGATTTCATGTATCATCCATGACCAGAAATAACAATATTAAAATAAAAATGTGTTTTATTCGTTTCAATGTGCATATAACATCTAGAATGATGAATATCAACCATAATTTTCAATCTTGAGAAGATAATAAGGAAAAATATCTTCTTAAAATTTAAACATCTATAAAAAGCTAATATCCATCAAAAACTGAAACCACATATTATTGGTTTTCATTTATATACATCAAAATTGAATGTGATTTATTATGTTAATTAATTAATTAAAACCAAATATGGTTTAATATATATTATAGGTAAAGAAAACAGAAAATTATATATATGATCATCATAGTATGTTAATTGATAAAAATATATGAGTTGTAGTGAATTATATTTCATAAAAAGACAACACTATTGCATTTTACTATTTTTTGTTTATTATAATGACCCAACTTTTATTAATACAATTTATCCATTATTGTAGTAATGTCAAAATCATATAATATAACCATAGGAATAAAAATTCCACATCATTATTAAATGAAATACGATGTGACCTTTAACCATAATTTTTCCACTTCTGTTTTTTGATTTTAGAAAATATGACATACATAGTTGCGATCATAAAAACTCTTGGAGTCAGATAAGGAAATCATATTTTTTTTGTGAATAGTAATCAACCATTAAAAATAGTTACCCACCCTTATGAAAATTAATATTAACATTAAGAATAGTAAATAGTCTAATAGAATAGTAACCTCACCAATGAATGTATAATTATAATCTATGTATCTTATAAGTGACAATATGACCATAGTAAAAGTATTGTTACTTTTATGTAATAAATAATTAAATATAGCTAATTAATTAATTTAAAAGATAATGAATTTTCCTAAAATGTGGTTATAAATTAACAAAACATTATGTACACCAGTTTTACGAAAAATGTATAAGTCCTTTTGTAGTTTTTGAAAGCAATATATACTCGATTTTAACATAAAAATATGTATTTTTCAAGTAAATTATGATTTAAACCAATAGTATATATATATATATATATAATTATTTTTGAAAAATGGAGTTATTTTTTTATTCTACATATGGAAAAATGGGGTGGGTGATTTTTTGGATTTTTCTAAAATACATTAATTTTTTTAAGAGTGAAATTAGATAATTCACAAATTATGCTAAACAAATGAAAATATGCATCATGATTGGGTCATGGATGATGTAAATGTCCATGGGTTCAAATAGACATGTACTTATAACAATTTTTACTCTTTATAATCCCCACTAGTTATTCTCTTTTGGAGAAATAATAAATTAATGAATTTAATATTACGAAAACCCTCCTCCCCTCCACAATAAATACCACCCATCACATCTGCATTTCCACACACCTCTCAAGGTTAAATCCTAAACATAATTCTACCAAAATCACCCACCAAGATCATTCCACAAGACCATAAGACATTGGATTCATAAAAAGACAACATATTCTCCTCTAAATAAGGTATAAAAGGAGATAAACTAAATATGTAAATTCCACTTTACGATGCTTTAATTTTCATTCATGTTCCTTTATTTTCTTTTTTCCTTCCTCACCTATATTCACATAAATTGTATGATAAATCTAGTAATATAAATTTAATGGTATTATATTATACTAATTTTATATATAATCATAATATTACCTTCCATGTCCTTTTATACTATAAATTAAAACACCAAAAGTGTTGTGTTAATTTATAACATCCTGGGAGGACAGGATTTCAATTTTCATTGCCATCTTAGAGGACAGACATAAAACCATTTTAATGGTTAAACCAGATCACTACCTATTTAATTTATCTTATTTTATGTTCTATACTCCTTCTAAAATCATTAAATAAAATAATAAAACAATCTAAGTTCATCGTGAGCAAAACCACCAAATTAATTCAAGCATTTATCATTAAAATTTTATCTAATGATTAATCCTCCGAATTTATAAAAAAATTAATTTTCAGATAATTTATATCTATTTAATGTTTCTAATAATATATATTAAAAATTATTGTTGTTTAAAAAAAATTTCAAGGAACATCCATCCATGGATACCAATGAATCGTTCATAAAATCTATAAAAATTAACACCCTCTAACATGGAATTTAATCCCTATATCACATCCAAAAGTCCATAAAAGAACATAAAAGAACTATAATTAATAATATTCATGTATTAATGTCTATTATATTTTTAATTAATTAATCAAATTTCATTATATAAGAAATTATAGTGAATAAAGTGTTCAGATATAAGGTAAGAAAAAATTCTCGAACCCAACTCTCTTTTGTTGGGTTTCCCTCTTCTACCCATTTTCAGTATGGATAACACATAAAGAAAATTAATTAATATTTTTAATAAATTTAATGGGATATAAATGTTCTATATTTTATTTTATTAAAAAAACAATGTTTACTAAAAAAACACATCGTTCAAATTAACACACCATTTCTTACTTCTTGAAGATTGTCTAAATCTGCACTTAATGTTAATAGTTATATGTCAAGAGTGGTATTATATCTTAATTTTCGTAACCAAATGTTTATGAAAGTTTGAATTATGATGTAAATCCCATTTATTTAAATGGATTAATTCTTGTTCATGTTTGATATATTTTTCAAATGGAACGCATGATAATGTAAATTTTATGATATGACGTGTGAACCATGAATAATATACCACCATATTGATGTTTTAATATGACGGGTGAAAATGGAAATATCCAGTGCTCCAATGAATTTGTAAAAGTGATTAATCTCATTATTTAATGTTAAATTATGCATCAAAATAAAATTATCATTTTTTACCACTATGTGTGAAAGTTAACTAGTAAGACCAGACATTTCATTTTCTTGCATTACCACATTACATGTTATTATATAAATGATGATATGATAATGGTCACCCCATGTTACATTTTTTCATTTTATTATCATTCATCTTACTCAGATTTTAGTTCACCACTATTTGATGTATATCATTAGGTGAATACTTGTACAAAGTAGAAATAAAGGTAAAATAAGAATATAGAAAATATGGAATTAAATAAATATTTATGTTTTATATTCTAAAGGTTATGTATGGTCCTAGTTTTAACAATAAAATAAATCATTGGATCCCCTTGGTGTAATTGTTATATATTTATCATCATTAAAATGATTTAAATTCAATTTAATAAAACCAGGGTCGCTATTGCTAGTATTAGGGTAAATGTTTGGTTGTGTTAGAAAATAGGATTAATAAGCCCAAGAGAAAACCTCTAGTATGAGACTAAGTGCTGATATGGACACTATAAGGTTTTCTAAACATAGGGATTTTATAAGATATTCTTTTACTATAAATTGAACAAATAAAAAAGATATTTATTCAGGAATTTTTTTATTATGTTTTGTTCAATCCAATTTTGTTTAAGAAAATGGTAGCAACTTGATGAAAGAAGTCCAACAACCCATGTGAGGGACAATACAACGATTTCCCAAACTTCCTCCCCAATTCATTGGGATGTAGAGTTCAAAACATCATGGAGATTCTTAATTAGCTGTCTCAAGTTAGGAATAATAACCAGAATAATATGGAACGTCCTCCTCCACCTATGAGGTAGAAACTAGCAATAAAGTGTTTTATATGATGATGAACATTGATGTTATTGGATCTTCTAATACACAAGTTATGAAATAGTGGGCCCACTAAATAGATATGGTCTTTTTTGTGATTCAATATTCTGAGATGAAGTAGGTTTCTCAGCCTGTTTAACATCTTGCTGGAGAGGACGACCAATGGTGGGATTTGATTATGAACACCTAGTGGAGGGATTAAATTGAAGGGATGGAATGGGAAGATGTAAAATCATGTTTCTTAAAAAATATTTTTTAAATAAATATTGACAAAAATTATAATATATGGTTTATAGAGATAAATAAAAAGTATGGAGAGTCATCCATGAGCTACGAATTGAATTTCACAAGAATTTCAAGGTACACTTCTGGATATGTTACCAATAATGATAAAAATATTGATAGAATCTTTATTCAATTAAAACAACACATTCGAAAGGATATAGTAATTATAGAATATGAGAGTTATGATGAATTCCTTTGAGGTGATGTCAATGTGGATATGGATTTTAGAGAATGTTCAGAACAATATAGTGATAAGAAATGAAATATGGATTTTCATGCCAAAGGATCTAATAAGAACTGTGGAAAGAAAGATCAACCACCCACATGTCAAAATTTATAGATGAAGAATCGTGGAAATTGCCTCAATGGGATGAAGAAATTTTCCATGTGTGGTAAAAAAGTACACCAAGATATAGAATGTCAAAATGAAATCAGAAAGAAAGATAATGTGTTGTAAGAGATTTAAGATCCTCCCATGCTCTAATGCTACAACTGTTGGGAGAAAGGGAACCATGCATACTAGTGAACTAAACTAAAATACCTTCAGTGTAAAAAATGTAAGTATCCAATAAATCAAACGAGATAATGGAAGGCTTATTTTATCACTACTTTAGATGTTGAGAATGAAAATGAATTCTCGCCTGGTACACTTTCTATTTACTCAAGAATTCAAAATGAATTATTTCATTCTTCTTTGACTCATTCCTTTATATCAAGCATATTTGGAATAACTATTGAATTGAAGCCCCAAAACCTTGTTGTAGATATATCTGTAATAACATATAGTGGTGAAATCAGTGTAATCCATGTGTTGTAATCTTCTCCAATTATCATCTGTGGGAAGATTCTTTGAGTGAATGTCATGCTACATCCCTTGGTGGAATTTTATGTTATAGTGAGAATGGTATGAATCTTATAATATAGAGAAAATATTAGCTATCAGAAAGAGAAAATATAATTTAATATTCTATACCAACCCAGTATCCTATAAAAATACAAGAAAAATATGCAATCATCATTAAAAAATAAATCAATGGCGTGGTTTTGGCTCCTTATGAAGAGGCATACCCCCCTCAAATGGTTGAGTCAAAGGAAAGTGTCATCCTAGAGGAAATGCCCACTTTTAGGGAATAAAATGATGTATTTACCGAAGTGTAACTCATTTATCCATTATATTGTGAGGTAGATTTATATATTGAACTCATATCTGGAGCTAATCCTATCTTAATGTGTCCCTATTAGATAGATCATATCTAATTGGATGAGTTAAAGAAGCTTCTGCAAAAGCTTTTGATAAAGGGTTCATATGGCCTAGTGCATCAACATGGGATGCGTTGATGATCTTTGTGTAGAAGAAGGATAGATCAATGTGTCTATGTTTCAATTATTATGAGCTTAACAAGATCCCCATAAATAAATATTATCCTCTCCCAAAGATTGAAGACTTATGTGATGAACTACGAGAAGCACATTATATCTCAATAGTGAATAATCATTTTAGATAACAACAGCTAAAGTTGAAGAATAAATATATTCATAATATTGTATTCTGTATAACGTATGGGCACTATCTGTTTCTGGTGATTCCCTTCATACATGATAATTCCCATTAAATCTTTATGTATTTGATGAGTAGATTATTCAGACATTTCCTCGACAAATGTGTGGTAGTCTTTATTGATGAAATTATAATCAAATCCAATATAAAGGAAGAACACATAGAACATATAATACTTTTATTAGAAAAATTAAAAAAGGAGAAGTTTTATTCTATGTTTAACATGTGTTATGTTTGGTTAAATAAAATCATTTTCTTTAAATTGTGATCATAAGTAACGGAATTTTTGTTGACCCTTAAAAAACAATGGATATTGAGGAATGACCCAGTCCATCTAGTGTTACAGAAATCCATAGTTTTCATGAATTAACAGTGCACTATAGATGTTATGTAGAAAAATAAGGATTGTCCAGCATTTTGTCTATGTTATCAAGGAAAAGGGGTAATTATTATTTAGAAGGAAGAATGTGAGGGTTGCTTCGAGGAGGAAAAGAGAAGGCTGATCACTACCCATGTATCACATTACTGTAGAGTGGATACTTTTTTATGATAGAAAATGAAACTTCAAATAGAGGATTATGTTGTGCACTCATGAAAATTGATAATTTGATATCCTATGCCTCAAAAAAATTTAAGATCCATGAGTAGAACTACCAGAAACATGATCTAGTGTAGGAAAATGTGATGTTTTCCTGGAAAACTTGGAGACACTACCTCTATAGAGATATGTATGACATATAAACCGATCAGAAGAGTCTAAAATATATATTCACACAAAATAATCTCAACATGAGTCAAAGGAGATAATTAATTCTAATCAAAGATTATTATTTCTCTATTCACCATCATCATGGAAAGGTGAACAAGGTTGCTGATTCTCTATGCTGAAAAGAACCTGCTACTCTATCCATGTTATGGATAGATGAAGACCCTATCATCATGGATATGTAAAATAAAGATTTTGAAATCATAAAGGTATAGAATAAATGATTCATTTATGAAAATATTGGCCAACCATCTGTCTAAGAGATGATTATTGAAGCCCAAATGGATGATTTGGACCTACAAAAGTGGGTGAATTCAGTAAAGTAAGGGATTCTACTAGAGTACCATATCAATAATGATGGTGTGATTCAGTTTGGAATGCGGCATTGTGTTCCTTTATCACTTGGTATAAAGAAGGATCTAACTGATAATTTACATAGCTCATTGTTATCTTTCCATACTAGTAGTATTAGGATGTACCGTGCTCTCTAAGAACCCATTTGGTGGAACAACATGAACAAGGATATTGCTGAATGATTCTCAAGGTGCATGATATGTCAGCAAGTTAATTTAGAGTGAAAATTTTCCAATGGGATGATGAAATCATTGAATATACCAAAATGAAAATGGGATAATGTCACTATGGACTTTATCATGAGTCTCTCAAAGTTGTCAAAGGGAAATGGTGTGATATGGGTTTTGGTTGACCGACTAATCAAGGAAAACCACTTTATCGTTATTCCAGAAGATATATCACTTGAACAACATGAAATGTTATATGCGAAGGATTTGGTGAGAATTCATGGTGTTCCAATCTAGATTTTCTCAGATAATGATCTAAGGTTCGCATATGGATTCTAGTGGATCCTCTAGTATACTTTGAGCACGAAATTAAATTTCAGCATAGCCTATCACCCCAGAACGGATGGTCAATCAGAATGTAATTTTATGATGCTCAATGATATTCTATGATAAATTTTTTTTAAAATCAATGGTTGGTGGTATCATCATCTTAATATAATTGAGTTTTCTTACAACAATATCTTCAACATTATTATTCATATGGCTCCATATTAAGCTCTATATGGAGATTGATGAAGAACTCTAACCTATTGGGATGAAGTTGTGGAAATAAAACTACTCCCACCTGATCTTATGAAAGAGATTATAGAGAAGGACCAATTAATTGAGAAACATATAAAATAATCTTAGTGTATGTAATAGATATATTCTAACAACTATTTAAAGGGTGTGGAGTTTGACTTTGGAGATAACGTCTTCTTTCCGAAATCTCTATCAATGATTTCCATGATGTACCGAAAGAAAGGGAAGCTAAGCCCAATGTACATTTGACCATTTGAGATCCTTAGCTACATCTGAGCGGTGGCCTATTAGATTTAACTTAAAATGAATATGGATCATGTTTATGATGTGTTTAATATATCACTCTTTAGGAAGTATATACGAGACCCCTCACATGTACTGAACACTGAGGTGGTACTATGGGTAGGTGATCTCCTTTATGAGAAGAAGTCAATAAAGATTATAGATCCCAGAGATAAAGTTCTATGCAACTACATAACCCACATTTTCAATGTGTCGTAGAAGAACCATAATTATGAAGAAGATACTAGGGAACCGTAGGAAGGGATGAAGGAGAAGTACCGTAACCTTTTTATGTAAAATGTCATTTCAAGGGTGAAATTTCAAAATGGGGGATAAATGTAATGACACTAAATTTTATAAATGAATACTCTCCCTTCTTGTATTAATTTTATAATCATATTGAATCACATTATGAAACTCAATGACATATTATGCTTAAATAAACTATTATGTTACCTCTAACAAAAAAATTTCCACTTTTGTGTTTTGAATTAAGAAAATCTGACATAAAAGGTTGTGATCAGTATGATGTTTGGAGTCTGAGAAGATAAAATTAATTTATAGTGAATAGTAACATAAAATTATGAATATTAACCCACCCTTAAGAATAGTAATATTCCCCTTATGAATAGTAAACCATCCAAACGATAGTAACACCAATAATGAAAGTATAAATAAACTTTATACATCTTATAAGTGACAATATAACCATAGTAAAAACATTTGTATTTGTATACATTATAAACAATTAGTTATAATTAATCTATTAATTTAAAATAAAATTTGTTTTCCTAGTTGTGTTCATTAATTTAACTTTTTTTTCAACTGGTTTTATGATATTTTTTTAGACCTAATGTTGTTTTTGAAATCATTATCAATTCAGTTTTAATTTTGAATTCTATATTTTTCTAGTAAATTAATATTTTAATTAAAAATTAAATTGTTGTTATTTAGATAATTATTTTGAAAAAATGGAGTTAATTTTTTGATTCTACTCATCAAAAAATGGTTATGTTTTTTAGAAATTATTCCGGCATACGTTATTTTTTGTTGAAAATTGAAATTCAATGTTTTACAAAGATATACTGAATTAATGAATTTATGCATCATGATTGATTCATGGATGACGTAAATGGACATTTCATCGAACTCACATGCACATAATACTATTTTTAGCCAAAATAATCCTTACTATTTCTTATCTTGTGATGAAATAATAATTTAATAAATATAATATTTAAAAAACCCTCCACCCCTCTACGATTAATACCACCGCTCACACCTTCATTTTTTCACACCTCTAAAGCTTTAAGACATAAGTAAATTCTTAAAAAATCTCCCCCATGTACCTTAATAAAATCCATTAGCCATTAGAATCATCAAATGTCCAAATCATCTTCCCAAAAGAGTCTCTCAAAGGAGATAAACTAGATTGGTAAATTCTTCTTTCTAATTCTTTTATTTTTATACATGTTCCATTATTTTATTTTTCTTTCCCCAAATACATTAACCCAAATGGTATGAGAACTCCAGTGACATACATATACTAGAATAATATTATTTTAAAGTGATATTTCATCATAATTTCACCTTCCCACTACTTTTATAATATAAATGAGAACACCATATGAGATGTGATAATTTATCCCATTTAAGGATGATGGTTTTTCAATTTTCATTACCATCTAAGAGACTAGTCATGAAACTATATTAATTGTTGAAATAGATTATATATGTTTAATTTATATTATGTGATATCTGATGATCCTTATACACTGATTATATAAAATAATCCCACAAAACAAGATCATTGTGAGAAAAACTGCCAAATTTATCCATGCATTTATCAGTAAATTTTTTTCCAATAATTTATAATCATTGTATATAAAATAATTCATTAAAAGATCATTTATATTTCTACGATTTCATTAATAATTCGTACTATTAATTCTATATGTTTAATCGCATTTCAATCCAACATACATTAATGAATAAAAGTGAATCGTTCATATAATCTATGAAAATTACAAGTCTAACAATGAATTTTAACTCTATAACCCATCCACAGGTCTATAAAAGAAAATAATAAAACCTTAATTAAAAAAATTCTTGTATTAATTTCTATTTAATTTTTAATTATATAATCAAATATAGTTATTCACGACATCAATGTTAATAAAGTGTTTATATACAAGGTAAAGGGTAATTCTCAATCCCAACTCTCTTTCATTGTGTTTTCCCTATTCTACCAATTATTAGTATAGATTTTTATTAAAAATAATTTATTCATCATTCTCTTAACATTTATGGGATATAAATGTAGTCTAATTTATTTTATGAAAATTCCAATTTTTCCAAATGAACTCTTCTATCATATTAACACACCTTTTTATTTCATGAAGATTGTTTCACTCTTTACTCAATGTTATGGTTCTATGTCAAGAATGATATTCCATCATTATTTTGGGAACCAAATGTTAATGAATTTACTATTTATGATGTGAATCCCATTTCATTCCATGGCTTATTTTATTTTCAAGTTTGACATATTTTGTATGTTGCATGAATTATAATGTAAATGTTATTAGGTGATGGGTGTGCCATGAATTATATAGTTCCATATGAATGTTTGAATTTGGAGAGTGCACCCATAATTATACAATGCTCCAATTCATTTTTTAAAATGATGAATCTCATGAGTTAAAGTGAAATGATGTCTTAACATGATTCTATATGTATTCACAACTATGTGTGGTAGTATACTACTATGATATGATGTTTCATTTTTATGAATTTCCATATTTTAGTAAATTATATAAAGGATTTTATGATTATACTCACACCATGTTACATTTTTTTATATTCATATCATTCCACTTATTTTTATTTTCTCTCACTCCTTTTTCATGAATATCATCTGGTTAATACTTATATTAAAAATAATTAGAGGGATAATGAGAAGCTTGAGAAGAATGAATTAAATACGTTTTTATATTTTATTTTTTAAATGTTTTGTTTGGTCCTAGTTATCCGAAGACACTAAACCATTGGATTCTCAAGGTGTAATAAATCTATCTTAATTATCATTAAAAATTTTAAAATGTAAGGTACGAAAAAGGGTTTTTATATTTTTGATACCAAATATCATTATGATAATTAAAAATATATTACCATACAATCATATTTCTGACACCTTCATATAAAAAAATTCATATCAAAATTATTTATTGGTAATAAATGATCTATAGAAACACAAGGTGTAAATAAAACATTTAAAAATTAGTGAAGAAAAATATTTAAATGTTCTATGTAAAAACACATCAATGCAAGAAAAATGTTTATAAATAAATTAACCTTTAGTAAAAATGTCTTTCTAAAAACATGACATAAAGAATCTCTAGTTAACCGAACTATAATGTCATGTCTTTATTCATTAATAAATCCCTTGATCACAAAGATAGGAATAACTATTTTATTATAGACCATGAATCCCTCTATCACAATGATTGGACATAGTATTCTTTATAAAGCCAAAATCCCTCGATCAATCATGATAATGATGGGAAATTATTATTAAATATTTTTTAATAAATTATTATAATGAAATGTGTTTTTATAAATAAATATGTATTCATATATTATAATGTGTGTACAACTAATATGATATAAAAATTAAATAAATTAAGGTTAATTTTTTTTCAATAGCAGCATCCCCTTCATACTTGAGTGAACCTCTATAAATAGGCATCACTCAAATGGTTTTATTTTGTGATTATTTGAGTTGGTTGTAATAAATTCAGAAAAAAACTTCCTTCAATTGTAATGGTTTGTTTGAATATTGTCATATGGGTGTTCAGGTAAAATCAACATAATGATGTTTAATATTTTCTCTAGCAGAGAAAATGTTTTTGGTATAATTTGAGTAATTGTAATCTTCTATTAGAATTAAAATAATTTTCAAATGGATTTTTTGATGTTTCATCAAGAGAGTATGTAAACATATTTCTAATGAATTTTTTTCTCATTAGAAATGAAAAACATCATATATTGATACTTAGTAATTCACTTTAGTTTATAAATTATAATAAATTAATTTTCTGAAATATGAAATCATCTAGTCAATGCAAAAAGCACATGACTGTCTAATTTATTGTTCCATCAAATTATATATATTATCTAACTGACTATGTTTTATATGTCTGGTTAGAAGAATATGGTTTATAAAAAACATTCTAAAAAACTGAAATTTATAATTTCAGGGAAACAAGATATTAAATAAACTATTATTTGATTAAAAAGATTATAAACTGTTGAAGGTATAACATTCTACTCAATGTGTTCACTATTTTGAAAATGAAAAATAAAACATATAAAAATAAAACTAATGTCATTAATAACATTAAAAAATAAGCATTTCATTTTTTAAATACACATTTTTCAAAATAATTATTCTTTTCTTATTATTAATATAATTTATCTTTAATATTAATTTTCTCAATGTATCTTCATTTGTCCAATATCATTTATTTATCCTTATCTGTAACTATATTTATCAATATTATTTTTTAAAAAAAATGTATTTCATTACATTATTATGAAAGGTTATTTTTTGTATGTCACCTCATTTTGATTTTAAAAAATTTGGATACATAAAGTGTGCAAAAAAATAATATAGAAAAAACAATAAGAAAAAATTTATAATTAATGATCATTCATTAAAAAATAATAAAGTAATATTCACAATTTTTTTTTAAAAACACTCATTAAAAATGATATGGTAAATAATTCATTGAATCTTACATTAAAATTTTGATTTGATTATAAAAAGACCATAATGTTTTTAGACAATTAGAAAAAATACTTCATTTTGATACAGATTCTTCAAAATTAAATTCAACTTATTAAATTAATCTTATAACAAATATATCAATGCATATCATAACATAATAATTCCTACCTCATCCTCTAAAAATTTTAACATTCATCTCTCATACTTCAATTCCGTCACATATAATTCATCAAACATAACATAACTATTCTTCACCTTTGACATTAGCACCACTTCTTACTATGACGAAAATATCCCCATCAATCTGAATATGGACTATTCTTGTTTCATTGAATAGAAATTTAGTTAATCTACCCCATTGTAACTTTTATAATCATGTGAATAAAAAATGGGATTGGATATTTTAATAACAGATATAGAATTATTTAAAAAGTGACATTGATCATTATAAAATTTGATATCTCATTCCATGTGTATTATCTATCACATGAATTATTTCAATATTGTTATTAATAGATTTTATCAATCAAAAAATGATTTAAAATATTCCTCACATTGAAAAATTATCCAAATATATATTTTCAATGTGTTTTAATTCTAAAAAATATCCAATCATCCTTGAATAAATTGGAATAGACATTGTTTGTTGAGAAAGTAATAATGATCTTTCTACTTATTCTTGGAGAATTCAGAAAATTATGTTGTTATCCTATAAAATCATTTATTATATTCAATATATATGGAATGAGTTGAATTATATGAGTATCATAAAATATTTTTCATATATTATTCGCATTTCTACTTATTTCTTCAAAATTTTAATACAACATAAAATTATAATACATATAATATTTTATATACATATCTCTATCTGAAACCATTATATGAAAATAAAATTATTAGGAAATTGTTCTAAATAATATTGTTATCATTTAAATACATCAAAATTAGGATCCTTATAAAATTGAGATTGGAATGAATTTGATAAATATAGATATATTTCACCTTCATGAACTAATTATTCTTGTTGAAACATTCGATTTTATATATCATTTCATACAGATATTTCAGAAAACATCATCATAATGGAAGGAATTAAATTATTGGTTTTTAATTGTAGTTATTTATCTTCTACTATTGTAGTTCTCTTTATGATTTCAATGGTTAGAGGAAAAATAAAACTACTGAAATGTTTCCTTTATAGAGTAAGAGACTGACAAACTTACTGGGGAACAGAAAGAGGATGAATTTCCTTAACAAACTATATTATATAAAATAACAATATTTCAAATAAAATTGTTGATTATTCAAAATGGGATTGAGATTTATCAACTCATTTAATATGAATTTTAATAACTAATGTCTCTGTAATCAATTTTATTTTTCTTTTTATGTTCTCCTCTTCTAAACATTTTATAGGTTTACTCTCCCAATCCTATGTTATCTTCTTCATAAATACCCAAAATATGACATTCAAAATTCTTCTATAACATTTACATATTCATTTATTTGAAAATATCGTCAACAATATTTCACATTATTTTTATGATTTGGTAGAGAAGATCCAACATTCCTCTTTTCTTGAACTTTTTCCTTTAAAATATGATTTATCGATTTGAACATATTTTATTATTTATCTAAAAATAATTGTTTTAATGAAGTAATTATTCTTCAATATTTTTTTTTTCTTCACTAATAAATGAAACCGTATCTCTCAAAATTCTTACAGTATTCATGTTCTTTTAAAATTTCATAGAGATCAGCAAACATTTTTTATAAATCCTCGAAAAATAATAATCTTCAACCTTATTTTTCCATAATTAAATCTTATATAAATATAAAAAACATTAATAAATTTACCTTCCACTTGTTTCTCAAATAATCAACAATATATATAACATGACCATTAAATGTATGTTTATCTCCTATTTTTGGGATTCGATATTTACTCTCCCACAAAAAAACTACAATTCAATCTAATTAAAGGTGATATAATTTCCTTACTTTCTCATGTGATGAATAAAACTATGGTTTTACATATGAATATCAATTAATTTTAATATAGATAGAAACATTTTGGGAAAACAATATTAGTTTACCCATGAATAGGAACACCAAAACATTGAAAGCTTTTTCTAATTAATAAATTTCAATGATATTAAAAAAAGGCATGTTAGGAAATCAAAATGTTATTCTTCACTGAAAACAAAGGAGGTAAATAATTCACTCTATAATGTATTTCATGAATATAAAAACCATCATTTATATTGAAATATCATCATGTGCATGGATGATAGTCAAATTCTTCAATAAATAATAAAAATTATTAAACCATCTTTTCATAATAAAAATGTCCAATGAAACATCCCAATATTTGAATTATTATGAGGTTTACAGAATTCATAGTCCAAATAAATATTATTAATGGAAAATATCAAGGAAGCATTTGTATGTGAATAAGAGTGGCACGACCTGGTTGAAAAAGATAGTCATTGGAGGAGTAGTAGTGAACCATTGTCCAATTTAGTGGGATTAGTCGTATTAATATTAAACTTTTGATGATCACATTTTTCAATAATACACCCATTCTAAAAGGATTGTTAAAAAATATAATTTATAGAAAATTTGTTGTAAACCTTTTCCGATAAAGGAATTTAGAAGGCTATTAATTTTATATACCAAACAGTTTTTAAAATATAAATAGAAATATTTACTCCCCTCTCATAGAGTTCCATACTACAAGGATATGGTTTAAACATGATATCGATATGAATTAACAATTTTTACTGACCGTTCTTATATTATGTCATATATATTCAAAAACTATCATTTTTTTCTTGTTCTATAAAAATATCTTCTTGTTTTAATTTCATTCCACAGAATTGTAAAGTGATATATACTTTTTTATACTCTCTAATGAAATTTTTCTTTTACCTATGTTTGATATTCATCAGTGATGATCAAGTTTTTACCATAGATATATGGAACATGTTTTATGAAACAGAATTTTAGTTGTACATAAAATAATCCCCAAATTATCTTACTTCTATTGAATCCTCAACAAATGATCACAAAAACCACTAGCTTCCACATATTTTTCATCAATATCTGGATGTGAAAATAAATATTGTTTCTTAAAAGACAATGATAACAAAAAATATTATAGGAAATTAAATTTTACATATATACTATTTCATTCCATTTTACAAACACATAATTTTGTATACGAAAATATATTTGGTATGAATGTTTTTCTAGAAAAATAAAATAAACAATTATCCATTTTTCAATTTAATAAATGAAAAATTAATTTTTAATGTTTTAATATCTGATTAATTTATATTTTCATGATATCATTAACCGAAGAATATATATAATATAATTGTGTCATCTTTCTAAGTTTTATAGAAAATATAAAATCATTTATAGAAAATATTTTGTTCAATTGGTTTTGTAGATCAATCAGGATTTAATATTTTTTAGGTGCCTATTAATGTACTAATACTTTTGTGTACTTTCATACCAAATTATTTTATTAATATATTTCATATATTTATATTGTGATATATAATAACATTTTGTTTTTATGATATTTTTAAACCAATATAATTTTGGTTTTTACAACATATTCTTATCTCAAAACCTATATTTCATAAGATATACAATGGAATATGTGTTACATTTTGAATTTGGTTAAAATATAATGTTACAAAATATATTTTAAAAGTTATGGTATATATAAAAAACTCATACCTAAATTGATATGGATATATAGGTACCTTGAAAAACATTTGTGTATCAAAATTCCAGTTAATCTATAATTCCCAGATTTGTGGTGTTTTTTATTTTCATAATGGGCCTTAATATATCTAGTGATATGATTTAATTATTTTTTTAATATTTGGGGGTTTTTATTCATGAAAATACACTAATACATTTTCATTTTGGAAAAAACACTACATATAGATTTCAATAAGAGTAATTTTTTTAATTTTGTGTCATGGACTTTCCAAATGGGGCCCAAAAAGTGACTAAATTATACCCACCTCAATTAGTCCATGGGATGGAAACCAGCTATGAGAAGGCATATCACACACTCCAGAGACCCTAGAATAATGTTGAAACATATTCACACACATCTCCAAACTAATCAAATTTTAAAATTTAAATTAACTGATAACCATGAATAAGTACATATATAATACAACTACAAGATTATGTGAATAAATAATGAAGGGAAAACATAACCAACTACAATCCAACAACAATGAAATTAAAAAAACACAAGCCTATTTGGTGGGATATGAATATTTTATATAGTACCATAGGTACAACCCTTAGTCTATATATATCAATATGATCCACATGGTCCTAGTCTCTTTATGACATAATCAAAAGTCCAATCTTCTGTAGTATACATGAAGACTGTGGGAAAAAGAAATGTAGGGGTGAGTGTATCAATACCTAGTAGGAAAACATGAAATCACTAATCATATACCATAATGAAAAATAATTAGCTTATCCCAAAGATATTTCAATGGCATATAATAATAACTTTCTAATATAATCATTGTATAAACATAGTGTCAAGTAAGGTCACAACTTTTTTCCAACATAGGAATCACATATATTTTTCTATACGTAGTCATATCCGTATAAGAATATAAAGGGTTATCACAAAATTTATCTCAATATTGTTCCAAATAATGACTAAACATTTCATATGATTCCAAAAATAATGAACACATCATTTTTTACACAGATAATTATATTATTAATAAACAGAACGATCCTTTAATATAAAACAAGCATAAAAAAAGCTTAGTATCATTAAAGGACTAGGTCAAAAATAAAACTAAAAGAATAATTATTTATTTTAATCCCTATAATGGGCTCTTAAACCAATTAATATTCTCAAACTAAGATGTATAACTGAGGTATTACATTAAAAATACGGTTACCTAGAAAACCTATGAATAAAATAAATATTATAAAGAATCAGGACATGTGAGTTACAGGGATAACATGATATCGTTAAATAAGACAAACATGAGTGATAAAAATTAATCCTAACATAGAAAACATGGTATAAAATGATCATATAATGATAGGGGAATGGTTATGACATATAACATGATATATACATAATTTAATGATAACTTCTTAGAAAACATCTCTTTTTGAAAAAATTGCAATAATTGATTAGGTTTTCTCCGTAATCATATATATGAAATCTCATGAGACTAAAAACATTACCTAATGGCTTGGAGTTCTATCTATAAGAATCCATTATTAAATATTTTTAATTTATTTGAGAAATAGAAAAGGAATAAATTATATGAAAAGAATAAAATAATTTCAAATGTAAGTGAAATTTGATTCATAATCTTATTTCATATCATAATGAAATGAAATTACATAATAATGGTAGTAGAAAGATGAAATTGAGGTATGAATTACCTTATAAATTAGTGTGATAACATTTTATGTGTATATTAATTAAACCTATATATCTAATTTATATTAAATCGAAAACAACAATAGTTTTTGTCATTGATGAATAAACAATAATTGAATGTTATTATAAAAAATAATAAAATCATAATTCAAAATCACATTTCAAAAAATAAAACTTTCCATGTTATTATAGAACTTTTTTAATATATAACAAACTATGATACATATATATGATGTTTAAAATAGTTGAGTGGCCATGAAATTGGTTAATTCAGTAAATGTGTATTATGTGAAAATAAAAAATTATTGTCTCAATTTTGTAAAAAAATTCAATAGTACCTTTTTGGGAAGATGATTTGAAAATTAAATTTAAAATAACTATTAAAAAACTTTTTTGGGTAAAATATAAATTAAAAATTATTTACTGTATCATAAAACATTATTTATTTATTTAGGAAACATTGATTTGGAAGAAAAGGATTCTAAATAAATGCAAATAAAGAAGTCAACTTTTCTAGAAAAAACATTTTGTTGGTCACATTAAATACAAAAGAATGAAAAATTGTACCAATATTTTAAAATTTTGGGAGAACCCACAGGATAATGATATTATATTTTTGATTTGACTATGATTAAATAATCTCCTATAATTGAAATTATAGAATAAATAATAATGACTAAAATGAGATTGAATCACAATCCATTACAATTTTAGTACCTTTTTAATCATTAATTCTTATGAAATATGTAAGTTAATTGTAATTTTAATACCATTAATTATAACTCACTCATGATATAATTTGTAAAGGGGTAGTACATAAACCCCAAAAAATAAATTTGGTGCATAAGAGGGCGTGTGTCTTAAAGAAGGATGTTTTGAGATGAAACCCCTACCTCAATCATGAATCTTCATGTGCATTCATTATACTTATAAAAATAATCTTATGTTAATTTTTTAATTTATAAATAAAAATTTATATTTTTATTCTTTCTTTTTTTTTATTTTATACCAAGTCATATTAAATTAATTGACGGTTTTATCTCACTAATGACATTATCATGCAAAATCGGTCATTTATATAAAATAACATTTATATGTTCCCTGAGGGGAAAAATATTATTATTTAATAATATAAATTTCTTTAGTAATGAAATAATTAATATTTTTAACAGTAATTATCATTTTCAAATCAACTAAGAAATATGGATATTGAAAATGAACTTCATTCTAGTCATGGACATAGTAGGACATTTTTATGCATAGGTAACATATCCATTTGCCCTGATCATGATGGAATAAATGTATGTGTAATTTTATTTATAGATAATTATATTTTTAGATTAATTATTATATTATTTCATTTAATTAAATTAAATATAATATCCATGATATGTATTAATAAATATGAATAACATCACTTCATGACGTAGTAGTCCCTCGTATAAATGAATGATCTTATCATTCATTCAATAGACTATATGGTATGAAATTTTATGATGTATTTATTTTACATTATTATAAAAATATCTTGTATATCATATATATAAATAATTTAAATCATTATTACAGTCCATGTTAGAATACTATGAAAAATTATTAACATCGCAACTCCAGGTAGAAGTCTTTCGTACACATGAGTTACATTATCATTTTCCCGACAGAATGGAATGTTATATGGTATATGTGAAATTTTAAATAATTATGTATAATTATATTATATATATAATATATAAACAAAATATTCATCATTTTATCCATCCATGAGATGTGGTGATGGAAAATGAATTATAGATCACGAGGTCGTAGATTGTTGTAAATAGAAATAATTGATTTGTTTCCCATTTGAAGGAGAACAAGGTAGTTGTAGATAATTACCTAAACATAAAAACATCACAATATATGACATATTATATAGTTATTATATTGTCATTATTTAATAAAAATATGATGAAGATGAAAAAAAAAATAAAACACTCGATAAAGGGGATTACATTTTTTTCAGATTATATCTATTTGTTCTCACCAGAATCCATCAAGGGTTTTAATTGAATAAAAGGATGGATTATATTATTATGAGAGAGAATTGATGTATTTTTTGGTGTTGTTATTGGGTGAAACAATGTGTTTTCCATGTGTGTAATGGACATTAGAGGGGTTTCCTTTTATAAGTGCAGGAGATGACATATTTTGTATTTTGTAAATAAATAATTACATCGATGATTTCCACATTCCAAAATGATAAAATATTGAAAATTTCAAAACATTATAATAAATGTGGTCAATATATGTCAATAAAATTGTTTTTATCCATTTTTTTATATTTCATCCATTATCTTTTTTAAACCCAATTAAACATTTCTTGACCATAACCATTGTAACTAATTTTAAATCTATTCACAATTCATTGTGGTAATAAATTAATTTATCCTTATTAGAAGATATAAATTATTAGGATTCCAATTTTATAAACTAGACTTGTTAGTGAGTAATAATTTAATATAATACTTATCTCGTAAACACGTTGAAAGAATAGTTCTTTAAGAAATGATATTTTTTCAAGCATAGGATGATCTTAAAATAACTATATTAAAAATAATCCACATTAAATGAATTGAAATTAATATTTATAGATATATAATATTTATATTATTCATTACGTGTAATTGTAACAAATTAAAATGTCAGAATATTATTCATATTAAAATAATTTTATAAAAATGTGCTTTTAATTCTAAGAATAAAAAATACATTATTACTATATATTGATAATTTAAATTTGATACATTGGATTTAATATAAATAAATAGTAATTTTGTTAAATTCAGATAAAATTAATATAATAATGAGAATATTATGTTATATATATTTTAAAAAAAGAAACAAATTCCATAATTTTTTTTTTATTTTTAATGATTCAGTGACAAATTAATAATTTTATAAAAATTCTCAATATTTAAACCTAAGATAATATAGATATTATGAAATAAATAATTAAAACCATATAATCAAAAACATTTTTTAAAAGTTTAAAAAAATTATTTATATCATTTTCTCCAATAATGTATTACAAAAAATTGTTTTTAAGAAATCATTTTTATATTAATAAAATGACTCTGGTTAAAATTTATTGACTTTTTAATTAAAATATATAAATAAATTTATATTGACTAGGAAATTATATTGACTTTAGTAATTCCTATAAATATATTCCAATTAAATAACTGTTTCAAAATACCATATTTAAATGATAATTTTTTAATAATATATATTGATTTCATTAAAATCACTATTACATGCCGAATATGCTATCGAACATAGTATTTTTTAGAATCATTGGGTGTTACACTATTCCATTCAATCTAAGTCATAAAAATGAAATGTAATTAGGCATAATTCATATCAATAATCATTAGATAACATATAATAAACAATCCAATGACATTTAGTAAGAAATAATGTTGTCATAAAACATACAACTAATCTCTCAATATGTCAATACAAAATAAAAAAAGCCATATATATATATATAAATAACAATATCCTTACTACCATGCATGATCACCACACATCCTGTCATTATAAAAATCAATGTTATCTTACATGATTTACTACAGATCCTATGATATAACGTGAAATGAATAGATAATATCTTCATACAGAAAGTGATTCTTTTGCAAGGAGTGATCATATAACTTCCTAGGGTATCCTCAAGAACCCCTATTATCTGTTTTATTATGAGTATTCAGGAAAAATGAAAAAAATGAAGAAAAATGTTGTTTGAATCATCATATAAAAACTGTGGCACCAAAACACCTGTTGAGATATATATTCTCGTCAGGACAATATTTTCTAACAATATTACCATTGTGGAAAACCCTAAAAGATTTAATTACATATAAAAATAACCAATGATCTTATTCCACTAAAAAAATATTATTAGAATATACATTATAACTCATTGTATATATACATCAAAACACCAACCCATTATCCAAAGGATTAGTGCATGGTCATACATATATATGATGACCCCCTTCCTAATAACCCAACACAGGGTCTAGTAGTCATGTTTATCATCTTACCATGAATGCACATCTATGTTAGTCCTTTACCAAATAATACAATAGGATGTGTCTAATTCATACAAACCAACCATTCTATTCACACTCATGGCAGTCAAAACAAAACAAATAACCCTTCAACACATATTCGACGAATCATTGAAAATCACTCAAATCCAGGCCCACAGACTTTGGGAATGTCCTATAAATTACACTAATCTATCCTTGTGGACATCATGGCTTTAGCCACTGGTACATTGACCCCTAATTATGAACATTATAATGGTATCCTCAAGGAATATAACTGAATGCTATATTTTTATGTCTTATATATTACATTCAAGTAGTAGTGCATAATTTCATAATGAATAAAAAATAATGTTACTATTTCCCATGGAAAAAATCACCCAAGAACTATCCACTTATCGCAACCCATATTAAATAACACAAGTGGACATCAATTGGTTACTCCATAACCATCATGGTCTCTCCACATTTACATAATATCAAACCTATTGCATAGTAGTGATATCATTAGTTGATGGATCCCATGGACCCAGCCTTTATGTGTACATTCCATATCCTTTAAAAATCCCCTTGTCTATATTAGTCCCACTATTCATGCTTTAAATTAATCAATCACATTAGGCCAAAATAAAGACTCAATATATGTGGACTTAATAACTCATGAGACATTTATTTTTCTCACCCAATGCCTATTAACTGCAATCCTATCATTCTTATCCAATAGGCATGGGAATGCATCATAGAACATCACATATCAGATATCATAACCCACGAACTCACATAGTTCTCTCTTCATATTAATGAACTTCCTATAATATTGGTTCTATAATTATTAGAAGATCAGAAATCACATAACTTATGATGTGAACTTATTTCAGTAATATGAAGCATTTATTCTACCTATTTTACCAAAATAGAGCTATTTTGGTCCTTAAACAACGTAGCCAATCCTATGAAATTAAATAATAATAAAAATCCAAGAATAAAAAAACATTTTAATTCGAATCACAAGGGAACCTCCCTTGAATAGGGAGTTAATCATTCAATGGGATATATTGATCTCAATCTATTCTCATTAAACCAATATCATTCCATATGTCACAAATAATTTATTATATCACATTATAAATAATTTTATTATTTTAACAATAATAGAAATAACCACATATAAATAATCATGAATAATATTACATCCAAAACATCATGTAACAAGGGATAGTACACTACCAACAGTCACCTAAAACTATTCTATCAATAAAAAGTAGTTATTAATCACAATATAATTAATTATTTCTACAATATTTTTTGAAAATACTAGGAATGATCATTCGTTGATTTGACTTACATTAAATAGAAAAAAATGTCTTACATATAGTGATGCATTTCCACTATTATTTAATTCGATAAAAATATCCTTTATGAACAATCAATTAAACAATTAATTAATAGAATAAATTCTAATCCATATCCCAAAATATCATAAAATTCATGTTTGAGGAAGAATAATATGAATATTCAATTATCATATTGCATACAAACCCAACATTTCACCTGAAAGACGCCAAAAATCAATGGGGGAAATAAGGGAGAAAATGAGAGGCTTTTAAAAAGGACCTCCACTAGTTTTCATATATAACTATGATGATTTGAGTATATCTATAAATTTATTTCAAAAAACAACCAACCGTTTTCTTGGTTTAAACCAATCATTCATGTCACAGTCCATAAAGTATGGCATTCTCCATCTACCCAGAAGCATTTTGGTATAAACCCCTATTTATTCCATGAATAGTTGTTTTGTTGGTTTTCAATAGCCTCAATTTCTTGTCACTCCTCTAATTCTCTCCTAAATCACACAAATTTCCATTGAACCTCAATAACTATCCAAAAACCATGTTTAGAAACATTAAAATGATAGGATCCTCAATATATAATCTATTTTTATTAATGATCATACCACTATAAAAAAATTTAATCTTGTTATGAAATACTATTGGATCAAATATATTTTGGGAACTAAAATGTTCCAAAAATATCACTTTTCATCCCTCAAGAAACCATTATAAATCAAAACCCACATATCCTAATTATTTTTTGACCTCAAATAACTATTTATAGATAGTGTTACATATCTGAATTCCTACTACAATTCCAATGCTCAATTGAAACCATTAATCATGGATCCATCATCTCTCACAAAAACTATATGATATATATATGAACTAAATTAATGAAACCCTGAAAGATACTCTCGGTTCAATTATTATCTTACCTCATGAATACCAGAACAATAATTCAATTTGTCCATTATTTAGTTGAATTTTTCCAAAACACTTGACTGCACCCACTTGTATATCCCCAAAAAACACATTCCCCAAACTTAGAACTGTTTCTAATAGATCACACACATAAGGTCCCACTCATTCCATAATCTAGGATGCCAATATCCCTTTTCCCAATCATTTTCACCACAAATAACACAATTACTATGATTCACCACATTTTATAGTAACTAAATCACATCATGAATTAATATTTACCACTGGAATCATGTGATTAATTAGTTTTCATCCCTTGAATCAGGTGAAAAAACATTCATAACCACATGCATAACATTATGAATCATGGTTCACCCCATGTATATCCCTCAAATCACATCTAAACATCCCTAACAATGATTCCTATGCTTGGAATCCATCCAATAACACATTTGAACATCAATTTTGTATTGAAAAAGGGAATAAAAATCAAAGAAAAAGTTACCTCACACTTTTACCAGAGTGTCACATTAATTTCCCACCAACCAATCTCCTAATATTAATGAAAATTTTATGGCACGGGTCATTTACCCACTACTAATATGATTCTCTCTATCAAATTTGTATCATTATCATCTCTCACCTACCAAACACTATTCCTTATGGACTACACTCAATCCATTACTTGAAATAATGACTAGAAATGACAATCCTTTTCATACCTATGTTCCATCATAAAATAAATAACATTTTCACCATTGGTTTAGTAGTAATTATATCCCCAATTATCTGAAATCTACTCACAATGTGGATCTTGTCCTCTATCAGCTAATTTTTCACTCCCCACTCTATGTATTCCCTTGTACTACTCCCCGAGAAAAGAATCCAATGGGTCCCAATAACACACTCATTGAAAATTCATCCCCTGAACTCATCTTAAGTCAATAGAAACACATCAACTTTATCCAACACTAATTTCACTTATTACCATAGATACATCTCCAACCACATTGAACATAATGTAACTATTTGTATAAGTGTTAAAAAATAATTTACATTTTTATAATAGTATTATTTTATCTATAACCCAGACAACATTAAATGGACCTGATCAAGGATCTCCCATTGATCCATATAAGAATAAAACATTTTGTGTGAATATGGTTATAATCTATGTCACTATTACCAATTGAATGCATTCCCCCCAAGAAAAAGCATCAAACAACCCAACTCAATCTCCTATGAGTCGCATACCATATTTCTTAGAATCATGCACATATCCCACTGATCATTTCTCATATGAATATAAATTTAATCTAGTAGTCCAAGGACTCTAACACTTGGGATAACTGATTCATGACCAACCAGGTGAGGATTGTTTAAAACCCACTAACCACTATCCACACTACCAATCTCCATCAAGCATCTCTCTCGGTTAATTTAGTTGAGTGATTCTATGAAACTATATTATAAAATTAGAAATCTATTTTATTTGTAGACATCACTTAACCAAACTAATAACACAATAATAGACAAGGGTATATCATACATAGGGAAACCAATTCGTGACTTTGTAAACCCACTGAGACATTAAAAGTTTGTTCAATACCTCATATTGATATATTATTGAGGAACTAAATGCCTCACCAACACATAATGGGTTTGTATAAATATCATGTTAAAGGGACTATATTACCATCACTAGGGAACCTCCCACTGTATGATCTACATGAAAATCCATCGATAGAAAATAATAAAATGATTAGTAGAGTCGAATGCCACTAACAAGACATATTTGAGAACATTATATAAGTTATTTTTGATATATTATTTAGTATAACCTCTTATAAAAAACATCCATATAAAATCGTACAAATGTCATGTGAATCTTATGGGTCAAATATGATTCTTATGAACAGTCACCTTGAAAATGGGACAAGAGGGAAAAACCATAATATATTATAAATATAATACTAATGTGCATCACATTAGGTGATATCATCTAAACATAACATCAAATACATGATAAAAAAATCGCATTCCTATGGTGACATGAAATTACTACATCAAATGGTAATATCCACACACTAATTTTATAAACATACCAATATATAATTCCATCATATACCACCTCTATACCATATAACTGAATCATAATACCAAAAATTATATGATATGAATTTTTTTACCCCGACCATTCTCTACTTATTGGTTCCTAAACTAGAGATTTTATAAGACATTATGTGTTCCTCGTCATAAAATTTAAACAATAAAATATTCGACTGTGTGTAATCTATATAGTGTAGAAGCTATTTCTTCAAAATAGATTTAATGAACTAGTGGAAATTTACCAAAAATCATACACATAAACAAACATATATAGTATACTAAATGAACAATACAATAACATATAATAAAAAATTATTTTTTTATATAAAACATATATTTCATCATCTAATGGGATGATCCAAAATTCCCAATAAAAAAATACAACAAATGTGCACATTGGCCCTTTTACCACCCCATATTACAACACTCCATATCTCAAAATTCCATGATGACATCCCTTCGAAATCCACTAAAAATCCTATTCTATTACCAATAATCTAAACATAAGGTCTATTGAGGCACTAAGATGTATATATAAGGTGTGAGAATATAAAACATAAGGTCTCACCTAACTTCTTTAATATTTTTTATCAAATATAAATTTATTATTGAGTAAAAAAATAAAGAAAAAATTAAACATTATCATTGTGTCATAATTTTCTTACTCAGTTTCCATGACAAGAGATATGATATATATTCATGGAACCATGTGCTAAATAATCCCCAATGGTTTCTATCCAGAGAAACCTCTGCACCACATGTGATAATCTCTATTGCTGCAATACATTTTAGACTATAGAAATTAACCTATGGTGGATGAAAAATAAATGTTAGACCCTACCTTAATACCACGTCTATGCTATAAACCCCACCCTTACTCTTCATACTACTAGACGAGGCACTCATTCCATCCGTAAGTTGTGAAAATGTATGTGAACAATAGGATGTTAGAAAACCAATATCTTGGTACTCCTCCATGACATTAATAACTATCAAGGAAATTTGTAGAACCTTGTAGAATATTTCCATATTTATGATGATAATATATCTTGTGATGTCGAGATGAATATAGATAAAGATCTATTAGTTATTTATTTCTTTATTACCATCCTTAGATGGGGGGAAATAATAAAACATAGTTAATCCATTTGATTATATGGATAGAATCATAAAATATTTTTTCATCTCTAAGAAATCATGAAAATTGTTTATATTGTGTTTATGAAGAAATAATTACTCTATATGTATGTCCTTTATTGTCTCCCATGTTATTCTATCAGTCATTCTTGACTAAACCATCATACCATATAGGCTCCTTGTGGGACTATATAGAATAAATAATGATGGATAAACCTTTTAGTCATAATGTATCTCAATTTTATGAAATAAACCATTTAATAATTTCTACAGAGTAAAATGAATCATGTTACAAACTAATTCTATAAAAGGAAAGTGGATTATCAAGCTAGATTTCTATTGAATATTTGACCATATTAAAAATGTTCCCCACATTCATGGTTCAGAATAAGGGATATGAATCCCAGCAATGATGGACTGAGTTTCTGCACTACTAGAGATTGTGTAGGATTATGGTATTTTTCACCCTCTAACATAGTAGGTGATAGAATGGTAGAATACTTCCATGTCGGGTTATCTGGTCCCATATTTGCCTTTTGTCCAATTAGTATACCTTAAGGAGGTGAGTTTTAATACATTGTAGAAAAACTTATAATAATTTTTGTTGTTATGAAATATCAATATCATCCCATTAGATCACAGAATGGTCCACTAGGAGTCTACCAATATCCCATGTTATATAACTCCTTACAACTATCCAAGGTCTCCATACTTATACATTATTCATAGTCATATATTCATTCAATACATAACCACATAACCAATGAAAAAATAATATATATAGAGATATTTCCCATAAATGGATATATATCACTACCAAATTGATATCATATAATTGAAATTATGAAAATAACTAGTATGAAGCACACAATAGGTACATATCATTCAAGTGATCTTATGTAAATTTTCCTGATCCATGTACTCATCAAAATCCTATAAAATAGTAACTTTAATCTAATCAATGGTAAATCAGGTTTTTATTACGTAATACTTCTCCAAGAACATGAAATATACCATACCTATTACCCAAATAGCATTCAATTTTCTAAAATTTTATGGGTCAGTTATAAGAATAATAAAAAATCTATTCTATGATACCATTTAGGATCCCCATAACCCAAACCACCATTTCAACTCTAAAACGGTATTATACAACTATCATGAATCATTGCATGCAAGAAGTTTTCAACACATATTGGGGTCTAAATTTCTTCACTGGATGATTATAACCATATAATCATATTAATGAACCAATCATATTAATAAAATATAAAAAATCAAATTAACAAGTAGTATAAAATAATAATAGTGGTACCCATTTCATTTAGTAAATTAATAAATTGACACCCAATGTGGCCTACCAAACCACTATAAAAGAGTAATGAGGTAATATAAAAAAATATAAAATGTAGATTCCTAAAGAGTCTCTCTATATCCGTCCAATATCTATATAACACACAACAAAAGTATATTCCC
Source organism: Viscum album (assembly GCA_963277665.1). Taxonomy (NCBI): domain Eukaryota; kingdom Viridiplantae; phylum Streptophyta; class Magnoliopsida; order Santalales; family Viscaceae; genus Viscum; species Viscum album. The sequence goes on from OY728159.1 coordinate 1,228,800,787, forward strand.
TAAAAAAATTCCCTTTTATATATCTTTTTATATTATAAATACATTCTCATTGGGATTCCCTTGTTGGGTGTGAGTAATAAACCCCAATAAGAAAACATTAATGTTTCCATATACATGTGCACATGAATAACAAGTGTATTCAAATATAATAATAAAGGTGAAATAATGCAAAAAAATAGATTAATATAATTCATGTGTTAACCAAGCAACAATGATCCCCATTAATACATACTTCTACTACACGGTAGAAGGAATATTATGATGTCCAAGTAATAAATAACCATACACCATGTTGGATATATTACACTAATCTTATTCAAAGTATTGAGTCTCACATTAATCTATAAGGTTTCCTATTTACAAATTACATTATTTCAATATTGAATATATTTTCATAAATTCAACATGGTATCCACATGGGATCGAGTTTCAAGCTGGTCCACATCGATACAATGATCCTACCCTATGTAAGGGTACACCGTCATCATCATCGCACATCATGCACACTAAACATATAAGGGGTAATCATACAAAAATAAACACTTATCTAATATATCATGAAAACTTTCTAATGTAATGCTAAAACTCATAAAATGTAAGTATATAATAACAAAATCATTAAAAATCATAATGATCATACAATACAATAAATATAACAACATGTGATCCAAACAAATAATGGAAATGATATTATCTAGGAATACATATGGAAAAAGATTCATATATGGGTATCCAGATAAATGAAGCACCAATAAGTTATCCACAACAAATATATATGAACAATCCATTACAGCATATCGTGAATAAACAAAACAAGAGTATACAAAGGCCACCAAATGGTAAGGAACATACTTCCTCAATGTTTTTTTAAAGAAACATAATGTCCATCAAAGGATCAAATATAGATCATGTCAAACACAAAAAATACTGATACCCAAAACTTTTATAAATATTATTTAATGATTTGTGAAAATTAAAACCAAACAAATAAAATCCCATAGATCAAGATGACTATTATCATTGTAATATAAGGTATAAATTATATCATAAGAAATGTAAAACATAGAATACATATTTAATTATCCATAATAAGATCCCAAAATCCATTTGAGATTCTAAAATAACATGATATATCATGGGGAATACATAAATTAAGTGTATATCTAAAAATTTTATGAATGGGAATAAAAATGACAAGGAAACATAACATTTAATTAAAATTCATACAATAATGTCATTAATGATATGTATCATGTATAATCACACAGCTGAATAACCTATGAAACATGGTATTATAATAATATGAAATCATTGGAAATAAAGAAAAAATATACAACATTACATAAACATGATTCAATTTTAACTAACTAGAGATTATCTCATTGTTGAATTTTTTTTAATAGATCATGATTAAAAACAAATCCCACATGTTATATATCGTTATACTAAAACATTACCCAATGTATTAGAGAGATATCCTAGAACACCAATCATAACATTATCTTGATTAATGTGATACACATAAGGAATGTAAATCACAATTAATTACAAATGAATTAAATAAGAAAATCAAACGGGTTGCATAATCTTACATCATAACATTATAAAAAGAAATTTAATAATGATGGAATTATATAAATGAACATAGGTCACATAGTTACCCATCATTAGAATATAAACTAAAATTAGACTATCTATGAGAAGAGTGTATCAATAATTTATAAGAATTATATAACATTATTATTGTATATAATGTGGATTAGATATATATATATTTTTATATCCCGATGAAAATTGTAGTTTATAGAGGACCTTATCCTTGATCCTGATTCATCACATGTGTTATTTATCATTAGATATAAAAATTTAATTTTTATGAATTTACATAATTAAATATATTTCTCAGTTTTATTTTTCCTTTTTTCATATTTTATAATGTTAAATTCAATTAACTGTTCATTTTGGTTCACTTAGTATGTTTAAATGTTATTCTTCATATATTTAAAATATAATATTAGAAATTTGACTAAGGGGAATGATTTTATTTAATAAAAATCTACAATAATTAATAAAATAGAAATGATTTTTTATAAATTATTTATACTTGTAAACCAATGGTTATGGAAAAACATATGTTATAATAATAGAGACTGTAATCCATATAAATGCATTTCCAAAATTTCCATTTTTCAAATATTATGATGAATCCAAGCTACGAACTATTTTATACTTTAATAATTATCAATATACAATAAATATAATAATATTTTATTAAATACTCATATATTTATCATCCATGAGATCATTTAATAAAACAATCATAAAACATCATGTGGAGGAAGTTTATAAGGCATATGCATGGAATTATCTTTTATTCAATGGAGGTTTAGGTAATAAAGTATAAAATATATTTAATTTTTATATTTATTAATATTTTGTTAAAATAATATATAAATATATAAATAATCCTCATTTTCATACATTATAAGTGTTAGTGAATAATGAATATAATATTTCATGATGCGGTAGTCCGCCTTACACACTTTTGATGTTAACTTATTTCATATGGAATGGAATGTTGGAAAGAATATATGATATTATATTTAAAAAGGAATAATTATATCATAAATATGAAATATATACATTAAATACACCATTATATCTATCCATAATAAGTGTATATGGAAAATCAATTACATTGTTTCAAGAGTCATTATTCTTCCACACACACGATCTATAATTTATATTTCCATTTGATATGTGAGGAAATGGTTTTATGACATTAATTTCAACTAAATATACTAATAATATGAAATATAATAAATTTATTATATCATCATGGTTCAATATTATTTAAAGAAATTGGAATATGAACCAAAATAATATTCTTTGTTTAAAATGTTACCACTTATTCAAACAACCTATTTAGTATTAAATATAATGTATTTATAGACTAGATTTATGATAATAAAATATATTCTAATATAAGGTCACACAAGTAAGGAAGGGATTTTGGTAGGAATTTTCTTAACAAATTAGTTTTGTAAAGGAAAGGGGCAGAGGAGAGGGGGTGTCCATTTATATGGGAGTTAGAGGACAGACATAGATCCTTTGTAAAGAAATAAATAAAGTGATGTTTTTAGAAGTAAAAACTATCGCCAATAGATCATTTAATATTATTATAAGATATAAAACATTAATATGACTATTAAATCATAATTAAACATGTTTTGGATAATAGAAAAACATATTATTTTATGATTAATATTATTATAAACATGTTTTACCTTAATCACACTAACTAATTTATAACTATTATAACTATAAATTAGGGTACAAAATTATGATGACCATATTTGATAATTTAAATTATTTTTATTCTATATAGAGAATCCAATCTTACTAATTCAACTCACATATGATCCAAAATTTAATTTATAATTTGACTCAAATATGTGCCCTATTTTTTAGAAAATTATTTTTTAAAGAATAAAATGATCATACATTAACTATATGAAAATGAATAATAATTATAATAATATAAATTAATATATATATTTAATATATTTCTTTTAATTAATTATTCATTATGGGTTTTTAATTTATCAAAATCAGGAAACATGTTTTCCTTAAAATAGTTTTCATAAAAAATTATACATATTGTTAAACATATAAAAATTTGTTTAAATAGATGATATAAATGAAATTAATTTCCTTTGATATAAATAAATTAAATTTATGTTTATTACAATATAATAAATTATAATTATGGGAATAATCTATAAAAATAAAAATTAGAATTTGAAAACATTCATTATTTCACACTATTAACTCAAAAAAAAATTCCAAAAAACCGTAAAACATAAATATATGTTAATTAAGATGCGATTATTTTAAAATTTATTATAGTTTCACAAAATAAAATTACTAACAGTTAAAACAATTATTTATAATATATTACCATAAAAATAAATAGAAATAATTTTTTTTTAAAGTTCTTTTTTAGAATAAATGTCTTCATTAATAAGTTATTTCGTTTTTCAGTATGAAATTATAATTTCATTTACAATAAATATGGGAATATATATTAAATAGTAAAAAATATTCATATCCACCCATTTAATGGATTGGTAAAAATGTTCCTGAATAATCATGGTTTATTTAGGCTCAATGTAGTATGTGTAATATGTTATCTAACATAGTTTTCTCTTTTTAAAAGGGTTTTACATGCTCTCCTTCATTGAAAAAAGAATTGGTCCAAAAAATTGAATTTACAAATGTGGGGAAAATGTGTAAGGGTACACAGGAATAATTACCTATTCTAGCTATCCGGTTTTTCCTTTATGATTATTATTATTCCAAAAAACATTGACAAGGTGATTCAACATGTTTTTTTGAACATTAGGTCTATATTATATGATCTTTAGGAGATACTCCTCATAAGAGAGATCATTTCCCAGCTATAAAAAATCTAGATTTACTACATGTGAGGGACATTTTATATACTTTTTTAGAATGATACATGGAATACATTGAAAACATCAAAAGTTGTTTATGAAAGTATTTATTGATATATCATAAACACTGATTCAATCGATAATTTAAATGGGGATGTTGTACTGGGTCCTAGATAACCCTTATTTACATGTGTTGAGACTCTCTTCCATGGTGATACTTGTAGAAAAAAATTAATCCTACCATGAACTTAATGTCTCATCGATGATTGTGAGCATAACATTTAGTAAAATATGAGAAATCCCCATGTGTTTCTAAATGATAGTAACCATTTTTTTCATCTCGTGAACAATTTTTGGACCTAAAAAACATGTTTATGAACTACATCGAAACACATTGGGGTTCTACATATCTTACCTTGAAAGACATTATAAGGAGGCAATTGGATACTTGAGTGAATGATATTATCGTATGAGAATTCATCGAATGAAACATGTTCATCCTATCCTTTATTTTAGTCCATTGAGAATGCTCTCATAAAACCATATAATGTCTAAATACTACGATTAGATTGTGAAATATTCAATGGATGATAATATATACTAATGTTTAATTTTTTATTTATAAAATGTTGAAGGGTATTAAAAAACAAGGTGGTAAATATTGGATCATGATGAGATAAAATCGATCAATGTTCTCCTTAAATCTTCACCCCTTTATAATGTATTTACAAGAAAGATAATTGTGAATTAAGTCCAACCAAATCATAATTAAGAGACAAGACATTACAAGATGAACCACCACCAATGATACATAATTTTTTCATATGAATGTCTTTTGAATGCTAGTAACAATGTCTACAATGATGTTTTCCCATTTCCATGTTCATATGGGAAATGGTTTCATCAACAACTCATCAATATTACTTCCACCTTTACATTATGTAATAATATAAACACTTATGTATATTCCTTGATCACATATTTTACATAGTTATAAATATAATGTTCATTGATATATCAATACAACTTTATTCTTCATCAGTTTATGTAAATGGTATATTTATGTTCCTTATTTAATAGGTCACTAATTATCTTTTAATTTTAGGGTATGCATTGTCATGAAACAAATCCAAAGATATCTTCTTAAATAATTGAAATATATATGTATTTCCCATTTCCTATAACTTCATCCCTCATCTACACATCCATATCATCTCCTTATGAGTCCTTTAACATCTTTATAATGGATGGTTGAGTAATAATTTGAGAAATTAATGCTGATTTGACTTCCATTATAATTCTAAATTCCATATTCAAAATGTCTAAGATGATTTGAATCATTTATATTCTTATAATCTATAATATTTCTATATCCTTTCTACATAAATCATCTACAACCTTGTGTTCCATCCATGGATAATAATGGATCTTGTAGTCATAGTCATTTATCATCTCTATCCATAATCAGTGGTTCATAATAAACTCATTCTTTATGAATTTGTATTGGAGTATCTTATAATTTGTTAATATTCCAAACATCAACAAATAGAGATAATGTCATCATATTTTTAAAACATTTATCATGACGATGAACTCCAAATCATATGTGGGACAATTCTTCTATATAAATATAATATTCCATTTGGTATATGATATCACTATATCATTTCTTATTAGTACAAAGCCTAATATCTTATTAAATGATTCATTTAATACAAGGATTAGTTCCGAGTATGGGGTTAGAATATGTATTGATATAGAAATATTCCATATTTTCAAATCCATTATTCTCAACATTAGTTCAATAGTTCTTAAAAAATATCCCATTTTCATGTCATATTACGTAGTGGGTATGAAAATAAATATATTTTCTAAATTGATTGGTAATACTCAATAAATCTAGGGAAACAATGTATCTATATAAAATATTCTTATCTAGAATATTAACCATGTAGTGAAGCACTCTATTGTATAATTGTTTTTATATTCTCATGTATCTTTGTATGGAGCACATTGGAATCAACAATGGACATTACATAAGGATTCATTGATATTAGGAGTGATCCATGTTTTATTTTGAAAAATGTATACCATCCAAGATGTAAACAAGGAATCGCATTAGGTAATATATTATTATAATCTTTATCAATGGTCATGTCACGAAGAATTATTATATCCTTTTTTGATCTTGGATATATTTATTTAGAATTTAATAATATAAATTCTTAAATATATAAATCTATAGGATATTCAACCTCCCCCTTACACCAGAAGTGAATTAGAGGATGACGTGGAATGTTGAGATTCATCTCCATCTATTGATAGTTGGTGTAATATATATGTAATTATAGAAAATAAACACTAAATATATAATCAAACATCACTAATTACTAGAAAAAAAACATTTTATACATGATTATGTCAAAAACACATTATATTTGGGGGAGTTATATAAGTAGTATTCTCTATTTTTACATTTTATGTAATCACATTTATCTTAACACCCTTGTTATATGGTGGGTTTTGAGTAGTTAAAGAGTACTTATAAGATATCAATGAATTTATAGAGTGAGATTCAATAAGTACATTAACTATTATAGAATGAAAACTTGTCATACATTTGACCACATAATTGTTGTTTTCCACTATAGTAGTTGTGATTAATATTACCATCCATTATATATTAATGGATTTTGTCATTGGCTATCTTCCATAACCCTTTTCAATTGGAATTTCATTACATAGACCCATTTTAAATCTTATTATAATATTTGATGCATGGTATATAGTTAATTTGATACGTTTATTCTAATTACTCATTAGTTCACTTATACAATTCACTTAAACAATAATTATCTTAATACCCCTCCTCTAAATAAATGATAAAAATTATAGATCCTCGTAGAATTTTTTTTGGATTCCACTTCCAATAATTCTAAAAAATGGGATGTTTTTCTTTCATTTCCCCATGAGATTTATCTATTGATAACCCCCAAGAAAAATATTATTTTTTATTTTTTATCACTATTCCCATGGAACCACTAATATTTGACAATCTACATCACATTTTTTATAGAACAATAGAAAATATCATCAAATATATCAATGTATGAAATAATTTATTTTTCTTGAATTCATGGTTTTAACCAACTAAATAAAATGGAAATTATAAATTCAGTCCTGATAAAACCTACAGATATATATTGTGAAAGCCTTGAAGTTTTTTTTCTAACAATACTCAATAGAATTACATTAATTTTTTTAGTATGAGAAATTGAATATCAATTATAATTCTAGGAGTTTAGGGAAAATATTTATTAATACGTATTTTATTAATTTCTTCAAATTATAGGATATCATTTCCATATTTGGAAATTGTATTGTTGATCAACATCGACAAATGTTCGACTTCCCCAACAATTTGATAAATGAAATATAAAAATTTCACATTCATTGATCATTGGGTGAAAAATAATATATTCTCAATGGATTTAATGAATTATTCTAAAATTATTTGATAAAAAGATGCATCAAATGAATGGGGACTTTATCACATACAAGTCTCAACAAAAGAATAATCCTTATTTGGAGAAGTAAAGTGTTCCCCATGATTCATGTTATTAGTCATAACATCAACTAATTTAGCCAATATAACCATGATTCATTGTAGATCATGTACCTATATAATTAGTCATAGCATTGAAAAAATCATCAAATTTACTACGGTGGTGGTTTTTGTTATGGCTTCTCATATTTCCAACCATTAAATAGAAAAAATACATGATGAGAATTTCATTACATATAAAAGCAGACATAAAAAATATTAAATAATAACGTATAGATTATATTAATATTCGAATTTAGGAGTCACCATGTATAAATCTATGTCATAACTTGTAATGTATCGTATAATTATATCTAGACATCTATTTTTTTGAAACCGTTATAATTGTACATAAATAGTTTGTGAATTTAAAAATCATATCTCCCATGAGTGCCTATATTGATGCCCGATAATGATAAATATCATGTACAATGTAGTTATTATGTCAATCCCATAATCATTTTTCCATATTTATTCATCCTCTAAATATTTATTCTAGAACCATTAATAATTGTATAATCCCTATTATTATTTAATTGTTCCAAATCCACTCACTCTATATTTCACCAATATTCATGAATATTTTTCAATACATAGTCTTATCCGTTGAATTTTAGTTATTTTCCTCACTAATGTTTTGTAATAAAATTTTTAATGGTTAACTAAAATATTTTTCTGAAATCCACTATAGTGACCCAATCCTTTTAAACAAAATATTAATTTTTTTTTAAATCGATCATGTAAAATCTCCAATATCATCATGTCAGGAATAATTGATTGAATTTTTCAATATTACATCGAATGTATCATAAATGATTTATCCTTTTTTAATTCATCATAATGAGATATTGAACTGAATTGGGGTTCTTAAAATATCAAAGGAATAAAAGGGTTTACAAAATTAATTGGATCATCTAAAAAACCAAGTAATAAAATAAAAATTGTATGAAAACATCGAATGTGAGTCAAATTTATTACATGATACCATTAAATTGAAGGATCATGATTAATCACATAGAAAAATACAATAAAGAACATGTTATAACGAGATCAATTAATTATAGGATACGTGGAGGAAATATAAAACATGAAATAACATTATTCAAGGCTAGTCATCTAGACAATATCACATGATAGAGAAAGTCCTATAATTGATTAATATTACTCTATAATACCGCACATGACATAACATGACATTTAAATATATCCGAATAAAATTATTCAATATTTGGATGAATAAAAAATAACATGTTCATCATATATTTCTCCCATAGAAATTATTTCAATCATAATGAATGACATAAGAATTAGTAATTGAACAAAAATGGGATTCAAAATCTATCATCATATTATAATCAATTAAAATTTCATAAAAAAAAATTGATAAGTTATAATTAGTCATGTATTTACCATCCATGAAATGAAGAATAAGATATATATAAATGTTATATAAATTACTAAATAATTTGATTCATTTTTTATATTTATGCAAGTATAGAATGATAGTTATATTGATATTTGTTATAACATGAAGAGAAGAATGGATTAAAGAGATCCAATAATATGACCACAATTAATCATGTGCATCATTCATATTCAATAATAATTGTAGAATTATCATTATTTTCATTCCTAAAATAATTTTTGAACACTATTATTCATTGTGTTTTATTTGTTATTATTTTATAATCAACTACATGTTCATTTTGTTTCATGTCCGATGTTTTGAGGTTACCAACCTCATAGATAAAAATCAATTATAAAAACTGACTATGGCCAAAGTTTTTATTAATCAGTTTACTAAAAATTAATAATAATGAAACAATTTTCATTTTTTACATTAGTTATTATTCTATACCTAATATTGAATTATTGTTATGAAAAAATGAGCGATGTTTCAATCAAAGATATGGTAACTCACACGGTCTTATGTTTCCTTGTTCTGTTTTTATTGATTATAACAATAATAAAGAAATTATTACATTATCATTATATAATTATCTTTATATCATATCTTTTATATTATTTAATTAAACAATAATTCATTTTCCATGCATTTTATGTGGTAATAAAAATTAATCACATAACATTGTGTTGTAGTAATCCTCCCCACACAAAACGACAATACCATATATTGAATGGATAATTAATAGGGTAATTAAAATATATATTCATTTTATATAATTATTAATATTTACTTAAAATTTATAAATAATTATCAGTTTATACAATATTACTATCCATATAATTGTTTTGTGAAAAAATAATCACATCACATCTCGAGGTAGTAGTATGCCATACACATGAGTGAGGTTATCGTATTACCTATGAAATTGAATAAAGGAATTCATATGTCATATTGAATTTCCTATGGTATAATTATATCATATATATAATATATTTAGACATTAAATACATAATATAATCTATTCTTGAGATGTGGTGATATAATAAAATTTATGTTCTCTCTAGAGGTGATAATAAACTGTATAGATGATCAATGTTTTAATTTCAATTAACTCATTTGATGATAGGTTTTTAGTGAATTACCATAATGTAACAAAATATCAATATATAGATGATAATTATAATCTTCTATCATAGTGGTTTAATATTATTTAGTGGGGGTGTAAAAATTAATAAAATATGACACATGGTTTATAAGATAATCTAATCTCTGAAGAACCTCTAAGGATTATATATAATGTATTCATATATAGACATTTATATAAAAATGGATTATAGGATGGGTGTTTTTAATTATGTATATTATTTTGTATGGTCATGTATGATTTAATAGGATTTTGGAGTGTGACGTGAATAGGAGGTTGATTGGCCTTTTATAAGGTGTGGAGAGGACACATGTGAAATTTTTGAACAAATTGAATTACACCCGTGTTATTAATATAAAAAAATTAAAAAATCGATTCTATTCTATAATTGTAATACATGGTATCAATATAAATTAATAAAAAATGAATTAGATAGTTTTCGAGTCATTTATTACACCTATATTTTCAGTTTAACCCTCTAATAAATCAATTTTAAATATAGATTTGGTAACTAATTTTTATAGTTTTCATTATACATTATGGTTAGAAATTAATATAAATTTTTTTTTAATAGAAATGATATTAAAAAGAAATATTATGTAACACTGTATTCCTATATTCCTAGATTAGGTTCATTACACTATTAGTTTAGAATGATTATAAAGAATAATATCTTGAAGGAATTAATAGATTAGTGGTCTTGATAAACTAGATATATACAAGATATTTATATTACAATATAAAAAATTAAATACCCAAATAATTTTCATAGTGAATTTCATCAATCCCCATACTGTAACCCAATAATGAAAAATCAAAACACTTCTTCACATATTAGAGAAAAATAAATCATAGAAAGTGGTGAGTTCAAATGCTCAGTCTTGGTATGTAATACAAAAGAAGATATTATAATGAAATTAAATTATTATGGAAGGTATATTAACTTAAATACATAACATTAAGACATAAACAAGATCATTATATCGAAATAATAAATAATCTAATATAAAATAGTAACATTTAATAGAAAACAAAACCAAGGATATTCTACTAGTATAATAATCACATGAAATATCAATAACAATTCTCATAATTATAGAATGTATAATGTCGGAATTATAAAATTCATCTTCATGTGTTTGGATAAGAAACCATATGTAGATAGGTAAATACCCAAACTAGTTAGTCTCATGATATCAAATGATGCATCAATGTGCTATACCGGGCCCTTACCATCACATACTATGTACAATGCATTCCTCATATGAACAAGTTCCATCATATACAAATAAAAATTAGTATTAATAATGTAAAATAAAATGTTATAGCATTATCCATAAACCATAAATGGTATCTATATGGAACATCTATAGTAAAATATTTATTAAACCCCTCAAAACAATATAGAGGTTTGTATGATTAGAAATAAATATTAATTTTGAATAAAATAGATCTATTAATTACTACATAGATGAAAATAATCAATTTAAAACAAAACAAATTCTTTAGAGGAGTCGTTTTTTTACATTTAAGTCATTTATTTAAAATCTATGCATTTATAAAAGAAAAAATTTACAAAAAGAGAGTTTTGATTCAATTGATCCAATACCACCTTGAACGATTTGAGGGAAATTCATAAATTAACATTCAAAAAATAATTCCTTATAAATAAATTAAAAAAGACCTTTCAAAAACATACTGGTGAATGAGAATTATTTAGAAGAATAGATATTAAAACATTTTAAAAAGATGATTCTGCTAAATATTATGTTTCTTAATACCTTTAAAATATTCCTTTTTTTAATTAATGAATGTTAAAATAGAGATAAAATGACATTTATTATCCTTTAATATTCATATAAACAAATAAATACAATAATATCAACAATATTTACATTTATAAAGGATAAATTTGATAAACATTCTAATATTCTCATGCTAATTTATACTTTTAAATAATAAACACTATAAAATAATAATATTTTTTTAAAAATTAAATAAAATAATAATAAAATAATTAAATATATGATTAGTCAATGAGTGTTTATATAAAATTCATAAAAATATGGGTGTAAAACATAAAATTATGCATCAATAAATGAATATTAAGATGAAGTCCCTTACCTTGTGTTCCTTTTTGGGTGAGAATATTATAATATATTATATAATGGTTTTAAAAATGTATTTAACATGTATAAAAACAATAATTATATTAATAATACCATATATTATCCCCTTATACTATCATATCACATATTTGTTAATAACATTTCTTTCTTAACCTTGTTTTGGGGGTTAACTGCTTAATTTTTCAGGACTAATTTTTCATTAATGTCTTCGTTCATTTAAATATGATATAGATGAAACATAACTAGAATTATATTATGTTCATAGATATTATATTTACTAATTATATACATATTTATAATTATTCATGAATGGTTAATGTGGAGAATGAATCCCATCATACTATGGTGACGGTTGGTTGTACGTATGCACGAGTGGAAATATCATTCCATTAATGAAAAATTGGTAAGGAATTTGACGATATATTAATTATAATGAATAAATATAATTTAATATTTAATATTTATATCAATTATATTCATCATTATACCCATAAAATAAGGTTCTGATGAAAAAAATCACGCCATGTCCTGGAGGTTGTTAGCCATACATTAGCATACATGGTGGTATTGTTTTTCCATGGATTGATAAAATGAGGAATAATATTATACCATAATAATAATAAAATCTCATAATATATATTATATTATATTCATTACATTATTATGGAAATATTAATGTACAAATAAAAATAATAATAAAATAACGTGAATGAGTTGGGAAAATAATTACATCTTTTTTGTCGGATATTAATTGGATCCCCTATTTGGGACACTAGCGCATGTATTCATTGAATTCCAAGACCTCCAAAACTTGATAATAATTATTTTAGGAGAAATTTATATGTTTCTATGGTACTATATGGCTTAATGTGGTATGAGTAATTGTAGGAAGAGTTGAATATTTATAAGAGAGGTGTGGGTCAGTTTTGGAAGCATTTAAAATAGTAAATTAATGTAAATGAAATTATGTTGAAAATGGATAAAAAAGTTAGTTATATAGAATCCAGTATGAATATGGTTCAAAATAATCAAAAAAATTGTTTTTTATAATGGTTTTGGATATATTACTAACCATATCATTTGGATTTTACCATTAGCTAAATATATTATCTCTTACTGTGACAACATGTTTTTTTACACATTAGGGTTAATATATACATACTATGAAATTCAAAATGAACAAAACAATGGATCAATGATATTATATTAAAATTTATGATAGTTATTTTTAATATTTGTTTTATAAATTTTAGATCATTTAATAAAGTATTACATTTTTTAATGTATCATTTATGTCAATTTTGATACTATTCATTATTCTTATTTTTAATAATATCCAACCAATATTATAAAATCTAACAAAAAAATAACATATCACTAAAATATATTTGTTTTGATGAAAAATTATGGATAACATTAATTATTTCAAATCATATTTATTTTAATAGTTTTAACATCTTTTATTTGATATTTCCTTTAATTATATAATTAGTTCAACATTTTAATGAAATACATTAATTAAATCCATTATTCTCTAAAAAGTTTAAAAAATTATCCTCGTTAAAAAATATTTTATATCCTTCAAATTAATATCATTATTTTAATTTATATTCTATAATAACATTTAATAAAAATGTAATTCTAATTATAAAACATGAGTATTGCATTTTTTTAACATATCATTATATAAAATGTCATAAATGTCATATTTATACCGCATGATTCTTAAAAAGAATATTAATTATGCATATATTATATTTTCAACAAAACCCACCAATCCAATAAAAATGGGACAAGTGTTAGGATAATTATATTATATTATTATATTATTTTTAATTAAAATTACTCAATTTACCCTTAATAATTGTAATTTTTTTACTAACGTTATTATTCATAATATCCAGAAAATATGTTAATCCTATTAGAATATAAATATATTAATTATTAACACCAATTTTTTAAATTTTTCAAAATAAATTTAAATTAGAGGCCAAATAAAGTTTAACACTAATCACGAAGATGTGGCAAGAAGGCGGGTAAAAGGAAACATTCCAAAGATCAATAATTTTTTATATCTACTTTCAATAGAAAAATGATACAATTAACATTAATTGGTTTAATTAATTATTTACCTATCTATTGTTACATTAAAAAATTATATTAATGTGTAATTATTATTTAAATAAAAATCCACTTTAAACAAAAATTTACTATTTTTCACTCTTTATCAAAAAAATCAAACATCATAGAAAAATACAAAAAATTAACCATAATATAATTTTTGACATTCCACATTTTTATAAGAGTGATATATTTTAATATAAAAATTATAAAAATTTTAATTATTATATTTAAATGGGGTTCTCCATTAAAATGTTGTAAAATTACCATTTTTGAAAAATACTTCTTTTATTTGATAAAATGGTAATTTTACTTTTATCATATTTAAAAAAATACATAATATGAACATAAAAATTTTATGGAATATATATAAATATCAAAATGAGGTTAATATCATTCATAAATGATAATTTAATATCTTCTTAATATCTTATTTTATAAATTATAATAGTTAATTTATAAATTATTGTTGGTTAAAATAATTTATTGCATGTAATTCAAGAAAACTAGTTTTTGTTTGTATGATAATCATAATATTTTGTTTCATTTATATAAAGATTAAATTTTTAAAAAAATCCAAAATCATAATATTGTAAAATATTGGGGTGTTACATTCTACCCACATTAATTTAAATGTTTCCCCTTATTCTAAACATAATCCCTACAATATATAGTTTGATATATAAATATAAAATTGTTTGAATAAACAAAATCATAGTTTGGGTAACAAAAATATCATTTTTATAAGAGTAAAAGAGAAATCTGAAGGTCCCTGCCAAATTTGGGTTTCGTATGGGATAATTTTTTTAAGAAGGGAAAATGAAGAAAAATAATTATAATGAATTATTGAGGCCATTTATCATAATAAATTAAATTATCAATGGAAATATAAGTTTCTCGAAGCCAAAATTCATTGAATATATTGAATAACATCTAATTAATCATACACAAAGGTAATAGAATAAATTTGTGTTTCAAGATCCTTTTTCTAAAGTTGAAGAATTCCATTGTAGATTAGATAAACCAATCATGAAAATAATAATACTCACTTTCATTCCATCTATTAGTTATGATTCAGTTTATCTTGACTAAAATTCATATACATGAAGTTGGATATGAATGATAAATTCTTTTTCCTAAATAATTTTGAAAAAACAGTATAGTTCACGTGTAATTCCTTCATCCTCCAAATGATTACCGAAGAAAAAAATGATAACATATAGTGTCCAAAATAAACATAATTTAAAATCATACAATAATAACCAATGTTCAACATAACTTATTCCAACTATAACACTCATCCAAAAAGTTAAATTCCAACTTCCCTGGCCAATATGGTCTCTAAATTTCAAAAATAAATCATAACATTATATTCTACAAAAAATTTGGGTTACTTTTTTTGTCACATACTAAATATTTGATCACCTTCACACCTTTATAAAAATGTTATTTTTCCAAATCCATCATGAATAACTATTCTAGTATAATCATTATATCACTCATGATTCATATAAGTTGAGAACCAATGACAAATAATTCCAAATTCCAAATACACTATAACATCATTCATTCAACATTATTCATAAACAATTAATCACAATTTTTCATCATTTTCCTTAACAACTTCATCAATTCATTTTTCATTTGTAGTATCCTCATCAATAGGTGTATAACCACTAAACTTATAATCATCATAATTCAATATAGTGTCTAAAACACCAGAAAAAATGTGAAAACCCCTAATCATTCTAATAGAGTCATGAATAATCATTTATAATATGCCTAAATTAATATATATTTATCTCATTGTAAGAGTCTATAGGATTAAAATTCGTTATAAATTATAATTACCAAATAAATAGGACGATATCCTATAGATAAGATAATCGTAAAATATATCCATAGGATTGAGTTTTCTAATACCAAATTTCCTAAATCTAGTTTTTGTGGTTTATAATAAACTTCCTCTAATACCAACTATAAGGCACCAACCTAAGAAATCTTAGAGTAGGTTCATTTCTTTATTAAATTGGCCTGATTATAAGGAATCAAATACAAAATGAGAAAATAATTTATATGTATTGGTAAAATAGATTTAGACTTAAAATTTACATTATCATATATAAAATAAAATAAAAAATGAATTTTCTCATGGAATTACAATAATCCTCTTAGTGTAGCCTTGCATATAAAATTTAAAACACTTCTTTATATCCTATGGAAAAATAAAACATAACAATGAGTTGATCTTAGTTTCCTAGAATGGGTATGTAATATAGTTTACGCTACTATAAAGAAGGATAAATTATTATGACAAAGATATTAATATAGAAAACACCATGTTAACATACTTTTGAGTAGAATATTGAAATAATAAATAGTACCGTATAAAATTATCAAATGATCTAGAAAAAATAATGGATATTCTACTCATCAAATAATAACATGGATTTTCAATAAATAACCTCATGATGAGGAAATTCATAATTTCATAAATCTAAAACTCATCATCTTGTATCTGGATAATACACCAAACAAAAATGGATGAAAACCTAAACATGTTTGTCTCACGAGACATTCTGAAAAATAAAGGGGCTATAGAAGGCCACACCCATCACATTATAAATCCAATTAATTATTCACATAAAAATGGTGAATCCTAAAAACCATAAACATTCATATTACAATTAGCACATTAAATGTTAATGCAATAACCATAAACCAAGAATGGTATCAAAATAACACATCCATAGTCAAACATAGGATACAAATGTCAAAGAAATATGGAAGGTTTTACCATAAGAAATCCACATCAATTATTCATAATATAAAACAATGGATGTCGAAATAGATTAAATTAATCTAGTAATATCAATAAAAAAGTTTAGATAAATAAAACATTTATCATTGGATTCAAATTTTTAATGGAACAAAATTTATTAAAGAAAACATTTAAAAAATAGATTTGTGAATCATGGAGTCCCATACCACATTGAATAATTTGAGGAAATTATGATATTTAAGATTTTAAAAATTTTATGTCCTTATAAATAAATTCATGAAACCAATTTTGATAACATAAACATTAATTATCATAATTTAATAACATAAATCATACAATCATTTAAAACAATTATTTATATAAATAATCCATTGAATGAGTCCTTAAAAATAATAACATTGAAAATATTTTAATGTCAATAAAAATTGTAATAAATATTCATTTATAATCAATTCGTATCCATATAAAAAATATGTAACATAATATCAGAAATATTGAAATTGAGAAAGAATTATTCTATAAACATGTAAAGCATCTCATAAAATTTTGAACATTCAAATTAGAAAACCAATGGAATTATAATATTTATAAGGACATTACATAAATAAATAAAAATTTATTTAATTTTATTATAGATCAAATGAGATTTATATACACCTCATAAATGAAGATTTTTGTATAACATGAAATTGTTCGACAATGCAAAAAGATTGAATTGAAGTCTCTTATCGTGTGTTTCCTTTTGGGTGAACATATTTTAACATACTATGTAAGGGTTTTATAGATGTTATTAACATATACAAGAACCATAAATATATTTATTATATCATACATGAACCTCTTCTATTATCTTAACACCAACATATTAATAATAAATTGTAATTAGCCTAATTTTGGGTGTTAACTCCTTCAATTTCTTATTAATGTTTTTTCATAAATATCTCAATTATTTTCAATAGGATATATATACAATGTCTATAGATTAATATTATGTAAATAAATATCATATTTAATCATTGTATACATTTTTATAATTATTCTATACTTGTTAACCTGGATAATGAACCTCGTCACGTCGTGGAGATGATAGGCCATACCTATACGCAAGCATCATTATCATTCCCTTAATATTAAATTTTAAGTGATATTAACTGTATATTAAATATAAATAATTAATATCATGTCAAATTTATTATATAAATCCATAATATTCATTATTTTAAAATTCCAAATAAATTGTTGATGAAAAAGGAATTACACGATGTTGAGGAGATGTTAAGCTGTATGCACACATGTGTGGTGATATTGTTGTTTTTGAGAAAGATAAAAGGATGAATATGTTAGTCTCATATTCTTAATGAAATATTATAATATAAATGATTTTATAATTATTACATTTTTCTAAAAGCAACATAAGAAAATAATGTAGAAGTAGAAAAGAACTAGAGTGAGATGGTAAAATAATTACCTCTTTTTCGATATACATATTCGGGATCTCATCCTATAGACATTAGTGTTGGTTTGTTTATAATACCAAGACCTCAATAAATTATATATTATTTATTTTAGTGGAAATAGTTTTTGGTTTGTAGAACTAGAAAGCTAAAATTTGTGAGAGGACGTGAAAGAGGATAAGCCTTTTATAAAAGAGGTTAGGGAATCATTTGGAATCCTTTATAATAGTAAATTATATAAATTAATTATATATTAAAAAAGTCTCTAATGTAATTTATTTGGAATCTATGATGAATATCGATAAAAAAATCCTCAATAATAATTTTGTGGCATTTTTATATCTCATTATTAACCATATACTCTGGCTTTTACCCTTATTTAAACCTTTTAACTCATACAATGAAAACTACTTTTCGTAATCATTATGGTTGATATAATAATAATATAATTTAAAACAAACCCCTAATGAATCATTGATGAAATGTTTGACCTTATTATATTTAGCTAACATAATTCTTGGTTTTTATAAAATGTATACAATTTAATAAAAATTTATTTATTTCAAAGTATCATTATTGTCCAATTTGTCCATTTTTTTTCATTTAAGAAATATCCTAATATTTGATAATATCAAAAAAAATTATAATATATAAAGAAAATTTATATTTTATATATAATATTCATACATTCCACTAATTATGATAATTTTTTTTAATATTTTTAATATCATATTGTTAATATTTCAATTAAATAACACATTCATGAAGAATTATTATGAAAGGAATTAATAAAATTATTTCATATAAAAAAATTAAAGATATTTATATTGATTAATTTCAATTTTTATATTTCATAGGACAATTTATATTCAAACATAAATTTTTTATTTCAATGTATTCAAAATGTAAGATTTATTAATAAACATTAGTATGAAATTTTTAACGTATCAATAATTAAAATATTATAATTGTAATATTCATAACCAAGTTGCATAAATACATTATAATTTATTTATAAGGTTGTTTTTGGTCAAAACCGACTTATCCAATGAAATTGGAACATGTTTTTTAGTAACTTTATTATATTATAATATTAATTTTACATCAAATTACATGATTAGCCATTGACCATGGTAAAAAATATTGATGATGTTAATAATCATAATATTAAAAATAATTAAGGTGATTATATTATAAACATCATATCATATATATTAAAACCATGTTTTTCCATTTTTTCAAATTCAATTCATGGATGTGGGTAAATTGTGTATACACTAATCCCGTAGATGTGACGAGAAGACGGGTAAAAGGAAACATTTGAAAATTCAACATGTTTTTATATATAATTTGAAAATAATAATTATTAAAATATATGAAATTTTGTTAATAAATGTATTAAGGATATATATGGAATTTACAAATAAATTAAATTAACTATTATTATTTAATCAAAAATACAGTTTTTAATTACAATGTAGGATTTTTCAATGATCACCAAAAAATGAAAATTCTCAAAAGAATAAAAAAATTCTCCATAATTTATTAATAATATTTATACACCCTAATTTTATGGATTTGTTATATCATATTATATTATATAAATATATTTTAATAATATATTATTATTCGTTATATTTGGGCCTTTTGTGTAACATGAGACAACTCATTGTAGTATGTAGCATATTCTTAACGCATTGTTTAATATAATAAAAGAAAAAAATTATATTTATTAAAAAATATAAATATTATGAGATCTTGGTGTATACCATATTATATCTATTTTTTAAATAATACACCAAGATATGAAATATTTTAAGTTAAAATTAATCTAGAAGATTGTCACAAATATGGGTTTTCAAGAAATTCATTTTCAATAATAATATGATATTATATTATCTATATGATATGAAACAATAATTAAATGAATTAAAATTAATATTATAGGTATACAGTTTATATATTTAATTTATTCGATTCTTCAATATTGTTTAAAAAAAATTGAATTGGAGAAGCATGGGTATATCTATCCATTTTTAAAAAAATAGTGTTTTTAGGCTAAGACTAAACATATAGTAAAATCATTTATTAAGACTATTTAAATAAAATTAATTGTTTTTTTGTAAATAAATAATAATTAATTACGTATAAAATTAAATGAAAATATTAATGGATCATTATATATTATAAATAAATAAAAAAAATTATAAAAATTTGTATTTATCACTATTCACTACCAACTAGCCTATACCACAGTGGTACAGGCTCCTCCTTTGAGTACAAAAGACCCAGGATCAAATCCGGGCAGGGAAAAAATTTCGAGACTATAGCAGTATTGTAGTAGTTGAAGAACTGTAGCGGCTTATGCACTATAGTGCAGGCTACTATAGGAGAGCAGTTATTGTAACAGTATTGTTCACTGAGGGGTCTATTAGGACAAAAAATGGGCTTTCAAGCCTTGTATTCAGGCCACTTGGCCTTGGACCTTTGGGCTATGTAATGGGTCTCCCTCTAACCACACTAAAGAGGTCATTGCATTAGATAATAAATTGAGGCTTCGACCCCAACCATTTTAAAAAGTGCTTATTAATTTTTATTATTTTATAAAAAAACAAAGACGTTATTGTATGTTAATATCAATATTCTAATTATAGAAATGATTTTAATTTGATAAAATAATAATTTTTTAATGTTGCAAAAAAAATTATAATATTTTATCATAATTTGTAATAAAAATTCATCTGTAAAAAATTTAAATTTTGATGAATATATTTCAATTAAAAAAGAGTTATTGGTGGTAAAGAATTTATCAATAAATTTATTACTAATATTGAATTTATATTAATTTATAATTTATTTAATATAATTCAAAATCACTCTTATAATTCCATGGTTAAAATGGTCTTAACTAATCTTGACTTGTTTAGGTTCTGTGTGATGTTTCACATACAATATTGAATATCATTTTCCCTTTTATGATCTTGGATTTTTATACATATAGAACAATATCACATGTCAATGATGTATATTTCAAAAAAAATTCTTTAATAATATTTTTTATAAACGCTCATGAATATGATTCAATTTCAATAAATTTTATTACACAATCACATACATTAAATATTCATTCAATACAACCAATAATAAGGTATTCCCATGAAGATCAACCAATTTACCTAATCATTTATCAACTGGGTAACATGTTTTGAATTCTATTCCAATTAGAAAAGGGAGACGTGGGACTAAAAAAGTTATTAATTTCACCATCAATTCATTAATGTAACATATATTCAATATGATATTAATAATAATGTAGCCCTCAAGATTATTAATCTTTAGAAACATACTCGTAAATGTCCACTATTCTTGATAGATCAATTTGAAGTCAATGATGATTTATTTTATTAAGCAACACCTCCATAAATATACAAAATTAACATCAATGTAATAATTATCGACCATTAAAATTCCATTTAGAATTATTTTAAGATGATGATCTATAAACACCTACCCATAGAATGATTGTATTCTTTTGAATAACATTATTAGATCAAGGAATGATTTCAGCTAACTAGATGCACTTCCAATATAAGGATAATGGGATAAATAATAATTATATCATGATAGAAAAAATAATCCCTTGTAAATTATTGTTCATCTCTA
The DNA here is from genome assembly GCA_963277665.1 of Viscum album. Taxonomy (NCBI): domain Eukaryota; kingdom Viridiplantae; phylum Streptophyta; class Magnoliopsida; order Santalales; family Viscaceae; genus Viscum; species Viscum album. The sequence goes on from OY728159.1 coordinate 1,228,823,549, forward strand.
GAAAGGAAGTACATATAATCATAGATATAAGAAAAACTCATTGTTTCTTTTCCATCATATAGGTTAACAAATAAGAAGTCAACGTGGGAAGAATGTGAGATTATAATATACTGATAGAAGTAATTAAATTAAAAAAATTTAAAATAGGATCATATTTAGTTAATTTAAAAGGGCCAAATTTCAATTCAATTAAACCCTTTAGGGTGAATTTAATTATCTCTTTGACTAAGAACATCGAATACCAAGTGGGACTCACACTCAGATAGTTATACCACTAAATAACATGTAGAACCGATCATACCAATTCACGGGCTCTAAAGAACCCATCTAACCTTATCCTGTCCCACTCTATTGTTAGTGGGTTCCCCCATCCGGATGATAGTTTCCTTTCAACCAAAAATATCATATCCCCTACTCACCTTATCCAAACATTAAATCATGGATCCAGATCCACATAAGACTGATATATAAATATCATAACAGGGTTAAAATAAAAGAGAAAGGGATGATTTATAACTTTCAAAACATCTCATACTTCATTGTAATGTATGAATGTTATGAAAAAAACACCATTTTTACATCAATAACCTATAGTTCACTTCGTAATCCATCTATGAATGTCGTTAGTTCTCCTTCATTCCCTAATGAATCATTATGTGAACATGATTTTAACATTATGTATGGTTATTGATAATAATTTTAATCATCCCAAACCACCCATTATTCTTCTAATTTTCCATGAGCACCCTGGGTATCAAAAAATTCTTCAAAACCTTCAAAAACCTCACTTCTAGATGATTAAATATTCAGATTCATAATTTTATCTGTAGTATAAAAAATATACCCACCATTTGAAAAATTAAAATCCTCCTCAAAATGTATTTTACATAAACTCCATTGCAAATTTAATTTTATTGTTAGGGTGTTTTAAAATAACAAAGTATAAGAACAATAAAGATATGATTCATTAATCTCTATAGTATTCAATAACTACTTATTGATATATATTATTCAATAAAGTTATTATTTACATTGTTTTATTAGTGTTTTAGTGTGATATGTATAAAAATTTGTATATATATATAATAATTTATCAACCCCCTCAATCAAATGTATAAATTTAGGTACTATAGTATTAATTCATATATGATAATACATATATTTTCTTCTTAGTAGGGTTTGGTTAATTATTCTTAAAATGTTTTTAATATCATAAATTTTTTATGTATTATTCAATATACAAATTATCTATGAGTACCCAAGCCTTTTTCCATTATTATTATACGATAGCTAATCATGATAATCCATTGATACAATAAAAGGATCATAAATGACTAATTTATATCAAATGTTAGTTTCATAAAACATCATAATGGGCCCAATAAATATAAATAATTATTGAATTTTCCATAATGAGCTCTAAAATTCAATTGATCTCTTAAAACATCATATGATAACATAGGATATGCGTAAATAATGAGTGAGTTAAAAAAGGCCAATAAGGGAATAAATAAGAGAATGAATCATAAAATGTTATTCAACATTATACAATGCTATCATAAATAGAATGCTCATGGGCAATCACATTAGAGGATAAAAAAATATAATTTTATCAATATTTCATGGTTATAATGGCAATATTTTTCATAAATGAACATTACATCATTTAAAAGATAAAAAATATTATTTTTATATATTTATGGATAAAATGGTTTAGAATCATGGAAAATTTATGTTTAATCAAAGATTAAAAATTATAAAACATAAAATATCATAATATAATTATTATTTATCCACATAAAATATTACAAGTTCTCCTTAGAACAAGTATTCACTTGAAGATATACATAATAGTTTGTGGTGATCAAAATTCCTTGTAATGCAATGGTAACATAACATAAATAAGTGGCCTGAATCAAAAATATATGGGTGATAAAAATTATAAGTATATGGAAATAATAATTTCATCAAAATAATAAAAATGAGGAAGCAATTTGGAAAAAATTGTGGAATGTGTCATATGCATTGAAATGAAGAACCATTTTTATCCAATTCCATACATAATTTTGAATAAATATAAAAACATGTCGATGCATTACATATATAAATAAATTTTAACATAATTTTATGTGAAAAGTTATAATCCTACTCATGTATGATAATAAAAATATGCAGAGATACATCACATTACACAATTAATTTTAGGAAAATATAATTATACGAACACCCTCCACATCATAAAATTTACATCATCATGAAAGTCCCATAGAACACATAAAAATCGATGACATTAAAGAACCCAGAAAAAAGGCTAGGTTTCATAAGTGATACATCAAACATAATTTCATGAATAAACATAGGATTCCAAAATAAATTTGTTTAATCATATTTATTATAAACATTAAAATACATGATTGAATAAGAAACTTATCAATAGGAGTAATAAATGTGAATTGGAAATAAAATTATTTTTGGGAAATCATTGTATTTATTTTATAAATCTGTGAGTTTTCATGTAAATACTCAAATAAAAATGGAGGAATAGTGAAATGATATTTAAAAATCATTAGATGAATATCCATAAAAAAAATAAATGAATGTGGGGTATCAAAAGGAATAGATGTTTTTTTTAGATTACTCTTACATTAAATCCTACTTTATTTCTTCGTTCTTATGCTTGATAAATAATAGAAAGACGTTTATTAAATAATCAAACAGATGTAAATTTGGTTAATTTCTATGGAATTGTATAATTTATAACAATTTTATTCTATTTATTAATTTTCTTGTAGATATTTAGGTATTTGGAAATCATAATTTCCATAAAAAAATTCTTATTTTCATTCCACATTTATATTTCATTAATTCTATATTATAAAAAATTATAATTAATTCTGTTAGAATGAAATATATATATATATATATATATACATATATATACAATTAATAATTAATTATATATATCTATATGGTTGGTAATAAAAAATGACTTGTAAATTTCTTCATTTATGGTTAACCGACAGTTAATGAGACATTATAAAGTGAGCGAGAAAGAGATTTAAGCAAATTTAAATTTTAGTAATATAATAATTACATCTAGTTAAATTCATTAATATGAATACAATATTCAACTTATCTATCGTTATATTATTTTGTTTTTAACTTTCCAATAAATGAAGGAATAGGATTGATGAACGAGTGGGATAATTGATTAGAATAGGCTCTCTTCTCGGTGTCGTGTATGGTCTACATCAGAAATCTCATCAGATGATTGTTCGTGGATGGATCCATAATGTCCCTAGGTATTATAATAGGAATAATAGATATTATTTTCTCATATAATTTTCTTCAGATAGTGAGCATGAATTTTGTTTTTAGGATGTGCGAGAGGGGTTATTTGTACTTTAGGGGTAGGGTATTGTTGAGTTAAAATAATGCATAAAATACCTTTTATATGGTAAAAAAATTATAGCGATACTTATTATATTATAATCCATATTTAAATTTAATAAAATTATTTTAATACTTTTAATTTAATCATAATTCCTATAAATCACTTTAATATTATGGAATTGTTGCAAAAGGATAAAATATTATTTTATTGTAATATTTTAGATTTTAGACTCAAAAAAGTAAATTTTTTGGTTTGGAAATAATTTGAACGATATATAAAAAAATAATTTATAAATATATATATATATATATATATATATATATATATATATTAATTTTCTATAAATTTTCCTGTCTGTATTGAATCATGAATAATATAATTTGTGATAAAACATTTATGAGGTAGGAAATATTTTTTCTATTTACCTAAAAATTAAAGTATTATATACAATGAAAAAAATCACCATTAATGAATGTAAAGTTATAATTTAAAAAAATTACCTAAATATTTTTATATAATAGGTAATATTAATTATTTATATAAAAATTATGTTTTTTGTAAAATTTATTAAAATACTCTTTATTGAATATAAAAATATAATTTTATTGATTTCATAATCATGATATTTATTTTTAAGAATTAAAATATTTATATTTTCATAAAATATTTATGATAAAATTTATTTTTAATAACTTCTATTAATTTTGTTTAAAATTAATATTCTTATGGTCATGTTACTATTCCCAACTATCAAATTACAATTTCTAATGGGTACGTTACTATTACAATAGCCATATTACTCTTCCAATGGTCACACATGCTCTTATATATAGCTCTACATTTCACAATTCATTATTCACATTATTTATTTTCGTGGTTCTAAATTACCATTTTCTAAAATTTTAATTGGAATAATAATTTTTTGTTTCATTTTTATCATTTTTCTCATGGTAGGGATAATTCTATCATATCGGGGGGGTCCAAATATTCCTATTTTAGTATTTAATTTTTTTATTTAATTTACCCTTTATTATTATTGTAATTTTAATGGGTTTTGTCATTGTTTAATGAATTGGTTTTCCATAATTAAATATATATTTTTTGTCTCTAAATGGTCTTTATGTGTATAATACCTATGTAATATAATATAAGATAAATAAATTTTGGATGCAATTATCATTTAAAAAGTATGTTTATTTATATTATTCCCACATTTAAATATTTTATTCTGGAAATTTCAACTTAGATTCTGATTTGAGAATAGGTTAGGGAGATTCAATTTCATTGTGTGTTCTAGTTACTATGTAACCGCTTCATACATATGGTTTCTCCACATCACTTTGGATTGGTTAATTGATTGTTTTCATTGAATGCTGTATGGGCAGTCATTGATCTTCACTTGTTTATCCACACACTATAGGTAATTATCTATTTGTCCAACCAATGGATTCAATACTTTTGAGGGTTACTTCCACCTAAGATATATACAGAACACACCTTAAACACGATCCATATTCTATGGAAATTCATGGAGAAAGACCATTTCTCCTATACAATCAAGGAAAATAAATGGATCCAATATACATAGGGATATGCTCCCATTTATTTCATAACCACATGACTCTCTTACATAGTAATATTTGAAGGAAAAAAGTTTCCCTGACATCAAAATTTAAATCCCTTCATCAATTATTAGTAGAGATCTATTACCGAATCAAAGAATAATTTATATATTGTCAGATAGATTGAACATTAATTATAATCCATTATAAAAAATTCCATACATGTATATTCCATTATCTCTTTTCATTCAATCAATTATGATATTTACACCACCTCTTATACATTTATTCATATCAATCCATTCAATACTCAATTGTAAGATGTTATTGTATAAGAACACTGCTAATGGAAGGTGTAGATCTTATCCTCCTTTAAATTACATATAGAGACTCCTAACATTTCATCGAGTGTATGAATATTCTTTTCAAATGAGACATACATTTGGGGGTCTTGGGACATACTGAAAATCAATTTAGAATTCATATCATGGACAATACATCTTCACAATTTAGATTTCAAACATGGATCATGATTAGATATGGTCAAAAATGTTACCCCAAACAACATTTATAAATCCTTAAAAATTATTTTGGAATAAAAGACAAGTGAAAAATCATCCTAGACAATGATGAAGTGTGATGGGTATACACAATTTTTGTACCATCCCATTGGAAATTTGATACTCTAAAATAACTTACTAACATACTGAACATATTTATCTACACATAGATATATCCTTATTCTTATCATAAAAACATTTTTTTCTCAAGGATCATGATTCATTATAGTACTTTCAAGGTGTATGGAGGAAGAAAATATATGAATATTATCCAATATGTCAATTTTTATCTCAGGTGATGATTGAATAAAATCATTGTTCCAAATGGAATCAAACAGTCATCATTAATATATAACTCATGTTTCATCAATTTGATTACTAATTTCACCTTGATTTTACCAGTAGATCATTAATGTATGCCTCACTGACCTTTATCTTTCCTGGATGGTAGGGAAATAATGTAGGAATGTTGGTATAAATTCTATAATATTATGATTTCTAGATCCAAAAATTTCATATCCATGAAGATATGGTCTTTCATAATCTACATCAAGGATAATATAGAAGGTTCATTTCTGGTAAAAGCATTAGCTACACTATTTTTATTTCTCTAATTGTATTTAATAGTGACATCATAGTTTTTGATGAGATCAAACAATATTCATTGAAAAATGTTTATCTTCTTTATTATGAATATATAATTTAAACTCTTATGATTAGAACATATTTTAAAATTCATTCCATAGTGACTTTTCTGTCAAATCTACAAGGAAAATATCAAATATTCTATCTTCAGATAATGTGTTGCATAGTTTTTCACAAGCATCATCAACTTTGGCATGTAGTAGGATATCAAATTAAAATGATACATGAGTAAACACCCGAAATGTTTTTTTCAAATCATCATTGTATATCACAAAACCTTTTTTTACATATTCTTAGTGTGCATATAGGTGTAGTGATTTAACTCTATATTATCTTCGAAAAAAATTCCAAAAATTCTTTCATCCATACATATGTTTACTATTTCCATTTAAAATTAGATAGTGAGATACAAAATCATGAGAACATTCTCACATAACAAAAACAGTAACATTCAAATCCATGAAAAAATAGATTTTTATATCACCAGTGGGTCTTGTACATTCCTCATATCCCATAATCATTGAATGGTCCTCATAAGAATCCATTACTTATGATCACCTCCCCCATGAATATAAAATAATTTGTATAAAAGTAACATCTTCTAAATATAGCATACATGTTTGGTTTCCAAAATATTTCTAGTAAAATCTATACATTCTCTTAATGATCCTCCTTTATATTAGAGTGAAAGACAATATCGTTGATAAATACTACAACAAATTTGATGAGGTATTCTCTATGGACACTATTCATAAAATCCATGAAGATTTATGTGGAATTAGATTGTTTGACGGGAATCACTATGAAATCATAGTGTTCATACCATTTATATAAGGTCTTTCTATGAATATATTAATTCTAAAACTTCATAAGATTATATCATGAATGAATATATACCTTTATGATTTAATCATTTACTCATTGTTGATTAAAAAAGTCACCAATCCAAGGAACTTGCAAATTATTATTTATGGTGTTCTATTTCATCTCTTATTAATCAATACTCAACCAAAATTATATTTCCTTTTTGTTTACATATATCAATATAAATACCCTTATTTATGCACTAGGGAATATAATTCATTTTTCAAAATGTTCATCTAGTTTACTCTTTAACACATGTAGCTCAATAAGGGTCATTATATGGGGGAATTTGGACAGAGGAGTGGCTCTATGTATAATTTCTATTGATAAACATACATCATGAACTAGTGATTTCGTGGTAACTCTTTAGTAAACACATTATAATATTCCCTCAATATGGTATTTTACTCTAGGTTGATACCTTCCATTGACTCGTAAATTTCTAAAAGGCATTCTTCTTCATTGTGAATCAATTCCCACAGCGTTGGGGGGGGGGGGGGTGGGGTTCTCCAAAGGATATTAATGATCTTCCTTACATTTTTAGAGGAGAATGGGATATTTTAGAATATACAGTGATATTTAATTTTCAATAAAATTGATGTTTAATCTATATAAAGAAAGTTAATCCATGCCCAATATATCATCAAATTCAGCAATGGTAAGGATAACGATATTTTCAGGATTAAACATCCTATATTATATAACCAAAGAATATTCCAACACATATGTTGAAATAATCACATGATTAATTGTTTTAATGATATATATATTTCAAGGTATCTCAGATACAATTAAACATTTTTATAAGACATGTATTATATTATTTAATGCATATAACTAGAGTCAAATAAAATAATTTTAATTTATTAGATAATAGGAAGTGTAACTTGAATGACTTAAACATCATACTCCACTTCATAAGTAGAGATTAAATAATAATTCAATTTACCCTTTGGATTTGGTGACTATTTAATGTAATTACACTCAAGGAAACATGGTTTAGTGATTGGGATTTTGTGGCTCCCGTTCCCCCAACAGTTTTAACATTAAAACATGGTCTGTGATTTTTGAGGGGAATTAATTTCCTCCATCTTATTTGTTAGCTTCATAATATATCTTTATCAGTTTTCATCATGGTGTCCTTCTCTCCTAAAATAGATAAATTTCCTCATCACTTTGAGAAATTACTCATTATGTTTCTCCGCACATTTATATCATGTGGGTGATTAGATCATTTTTACTAATTTCTATTTGTCCTACTAGTTTAGAACTATATTATTCTCTATGTATCCCCTTGTTTTAAAGTACAATATTTGAAATCTATATCTATATTAAGAGTATATCTAACAACTTATTTATTAAATCTGAAGCCTCGGTTATCTAAATCCCTTAAAAAGAGAGGTTTAAACGTGCTATTATATATAAATATATATATTAATCTTAGTTGATATATAATCCTAATGAATATCTTGTAGGAAAACTAATCAATGATATATTCACCATCCTTATTCTTCAGCTCTATGAATTCCATCTCTATATTTTATCATTGATTTCTTGGGAAATTCATTTTATGAGTTTTTTTGTAATGAATTTCTATATAATCTCATAAATTTAATTATATTGTTTAGTGTTCTTTTTCAAAACCCTCCACTGATAGACTCCTAAATAGAAATGACATTTGGCTAGAGTGACCTTCTGATTCACTTTGAATTAGAGGATTGAAAATTTCCTCTCCACTGAGATAACTCATTGTAAGACGAAAACTACTTTAATATATCAAATAAATTTTGTTTTTAGTTTATATATAAAGGACTCAATTGATATGTTATATTCCCAAGGTTATGGTGGATTTTTCATATGGTTATATTTTTTTCATATATTGAGATAATATTTTAATTATCACCATAAATTTTGAACTCCAAATACAATGACATTATGGATGTCATTTAGAATATTATTTCATTTCCCCACACATGGGTTATTATCTTGGTTTCTCATGGTTCACACCATTTTATAGAGTAGAAAGGGTTTTAACAAAACATAATTCAACTAATCCTGATGAATTTTTTTAATATGATCATTATGTATGAAATAATATATTTTAAAATCCATTTATTTTGAATTTTTATAAAAAATATATTTACAATGTTTACCTACACATTTTATAATCTTATGGTTTTCAAATAAAAATATATAATACAAATTCCCAAATTAAACAAATAATAACATCGATCTATTATGACCCGGTATTTTCTAATTTCACAATTATATCACTTTAATGAATAAAAACAAAACATTTTTTAATTCATGTATTGAAACATTCAGTATATGTAAAAAATTATGATCACACATCATATATAAATAATAAAAAATAAATAATTATTAACATAAACTTTATTTATCCACTTTAAATATCTCACACTGTATTAACTAAATATATTAATCTTATGGTATACATCAATCATAGTGGTGATGTAAAACACAAATAAGGGGATGAATAACATACCTATAATAACATGCCTGAATCATCAAAACATGGATGATAATAATAATAATAATATAGTAATAATAATACTAAAATCATCCTAATAATGAGGAATACATATGTAAAGATTTAAATAATGTGGTAAATGAAAATAAATTAAACATCATGTCATATGGGTAAAATACCAAACATGGTTGTGAAAAATGCTTGCATGATATCCACATATAAAATATGTGCCTATGTTATAAAATAATCATTTTTTGAATGTCTAGATTCTTTTGGACCCATAATACACAAAATATTATGAAATTAAATAACTCACCAAAATAATTCACATGATTAATAATTCTGGCCGCACCAAACACATCATTCTATTTATATAATCATTCAAGCCACATAGACCATATAACCGTAGTAGTCATTAAATATCCCAAAAAATGTAATGGGTTTCATAAGGATTTCATAAACCATGAATAAACCTATGTTTAACAAATAACTATGGTAAAACAAATTTTTTTTACAATCTTCTCTATTCTTGAGTGAAGAAAATAACACCAGAGGAGTAAAAGTTTTGTTTTGGAAATAAAGCTATTTTTTCGAAAATCATTTTATTTCAATTATAAATAAATGTTAGATCATTTATATCCATTAAATAAAATGGAAGAATATTTTATTTATATTTAGTAAAAATTATGGGACAATCCATAAGGAAAATTATTTGGAAAAGGGAATAGCCTAACAAAGGTTGTTGGGTTCAAGATTCCCCTTACATTAAATTCTTCTTTATTTCGTCTTTTTTCAACTCCAAGAATAACAAACATATGTTTATAGAAACATAAAACATGAATTGAATTTTTTATAGTTTTTATGACTATTTAAACATTAAAAAATGTATTATATTTTTTAATTTAACATTTTGATTTGGATGCATTTTGATATTATGCTTTCCCAAAAAGAATTATTGTTTTCCTAAAAAAAATTTCTATTTTTTCAAACGTCATTGATATGAAAGTATAGTTACTTCAAGAAGAATAAAAAATATATTTTTTTAAAATTTATATACTATATTTAATTTAATATAACTACAAATAGGTTTTTTGATAACAATTGAATTTACAATATCATCATTGGCGATTTGCTAACCATTAACGGGACATTATCAAAATAGTGAGAATGATATGTTTTAAAAGTTAATATGTTTAAAACATAATAAATAAAATAGGGTAAAATTATTATTATAATTCTAAAATACCACATAATTTTTATTATAATATTTGGGTTAAGAAAGGTTGGAGAAAATGATAAAGAGTATGGGAGAATGGGATGGAGAATTGATGAGAACATACCCTCTTCTCAACGTGTCCTCTACTCAACTGCACTAAAATATATTGAATATTTGAGTTTGATGACTCCAAATAATATGTTGGTATTATAATATTCTTAATATATATTATTATAATGTATTTTTGGCACTAAAATGTAATGGAGAAGTGGTTTGATAATGGTTTTGAGTATGGTTATTTAAACATGAGGACATTGTTATTTTTAGTTAAAATACTGAATGTAATATTATATCTAGGGTAAACATTGTAATAGTGATTTTATTAAATAATAAACTATATATTAATTAAATAATTTTTTTATTTAATAACATTGTAATTTAAATTCATTATTTCAATCAAAAGGAAATTATGCAAATTTAAAAATATCGTTTTAATGAAAAATATTTGATTTTCGAATTTGGAAAGTACTTTATTGGGTTCAATGTTTTTTTTATTATAAATTATTGAATAATTTTTTCAAATTTAATTTTTTTTATTCAGTTATCTTCTTATTGAAATTGTTTTTTCATAATAACATCATCAATGATGTAATCTCAGATAGATCATTTATGATAAAAATTACACTTCATTTATTCACATAAAAATTGATGTATTTACAAAAATTACCAAAACCATATCCCTTGTAAAAAATGTGTTGATTTAAAAAAATATATTAATTTAATCAAAATAATTTTCTAACAAATGTAATTTTAATTATTAACATACAAATTTTACAAAATTCTTTAAAATATAGTTTCTTAAAAATGTGATTTTATTTTCATTGATATTATAAATCAGTATGTTTATTTAGTGGAATTAAAAAATTAATATTTATATAATTTACACTAAATAAATATAGTTTGTACTAAATTTTATTGTGTTGATGTAGAATTACATTCCCAATAGACAATTTACTATTTTCAAGTGTCATGTTACTATTCCAAAAAGAAAAATTTATATTCCAATGGCCACATTACTATTACAGTGGTCACAATACCTTATATAAATAACAATTCTTTCACTAATTCATTATTCACCTGAATTACTATCAACTTGATAAATATCCATTTGTTATAATGTATATAATTTTAATGCTATTTTGTTTTATTTCTACTGTGTTATTCATGGGTGTGATTAATCTAGTTGATTAGGGTGATCCAAATTCTCCAATTAATGATTTTTTAGTTATTATCACCTATAATGTTTCAAATTTTAATGGGTTTATTCATGGATTAATATTAAAATTACTATTAATGTAAAATTATTTTTTTCTATATTTCTATATTTGATATATATATAATAATTATATAATATATTATAACATAGACTCATTAAAGAATCATATATATTTTAAAAATTTAAATTTGTTAAAATGGTAGTAAAGGAAATGTGGTGAAGACAAAAATAATTATATAAGTTCTATTCAATGATAAATACATTGAAAATTTCACATGAAAATAAAAATTCCCATAGAGTATGAGGATTAATCTCTATTCCCATACAAGATGTGTGATGATACTAATGAATAACCCAATGTATTGGAATTCTAAAAGGGAGAACCCTTCCTTAAAAGATCAGGATCTTTCTCTTAAATATAACTAAAATCAATCAAAATGCATAACATTGAAATTAAACATTGAAATAAACTGTGTCTTACAGTCTTTAATGATATCATATTCAATAGAAATAACATAATGATTTAATATCCAAAATAGTCATAATCCATGTTTTATTACATCAATATAAGGGATAATAAACTAGGTATATATGTGAGAGACGTATATACATTGTTAAGGATAATTAAAAGTTATAAAATTTTATTGTAATTCATTATTATAATTTTAAAAATATTATAAAAATCTATGAGTAATATTTCCTTTTCACATTTATTAGAAACAATGTATATAATCATAGATGGTGAATTATTTTTAGAAGACCACTTTAAACATTTCTTGAGGAAAATATTCTATTTATTTCCAAAAAACATATTGAAAATTAAAAACATTATATAACAACAAACACTTTATTTTCAAAATATCATTTTATTATTAAAAATAAATCCTCAAAACATTGAGTGGTATTGATGGTGGAACTGTTCCATCCATGCTAGAATTGTTAAAAAAATAATTCCTTCTTGTTTTTTTAAATAAATTCAAATAGAATCATATTTTGAAAATAATGAGAAGATTCGTGTGAAATTATTTTCTAAAAAAATTATGGTTCAAAATTACTTTAATAATTCATAGTAAAAAAATTTAAATCTTTTTTAGAAAATTGGGATTTGTATGGAAAAATGTTTTCAACTGAAGAGATAAATAATGTCATATTTTCTTAAAAAAATAAATTCGATTTGATAAGAAATGTGAAAAAAAAATGATTCCATTACTTGAAAAAAAACCATTAATAAATTGGGATAAAAATGGAATTGAATTATTTTTATATTATTATTAAAATTATAGATAAAGAAATTCATTAATAAACAATATAGTAATGTAATTAATGAAGCAGTCGTATAACTCAATAAAATAACATTTTCAATGTTGTAGTCTTATAACTCAATGATATAAAATTAATTCATTATACTCAATTAACTAATGATTAACATTATTTTGGCCCACTTTATCCTAAAGTATAGTTGTTTTAAACATGTTTTTAACATAAATCAGATCAAAAATAATATTAATAATATACCCTATGACATTTATTTTCCACGATTTATAGAGATATACCCATTATGGGTTTATGAGGCTTGGGGTTCTCATAGGGGGATTAGAGTGAGTATTTAGGTGTTTTGTGGAACATTTATTGAAATATTGATATTAAACTACCTGTAATAATTAAATTTTAGGTAAGTCATTTTCATAGATTGTTAATACTGGTTTATGGGTTGTTACACAACATGTATTTATTCATTTATAAATTCTTAAAAGTGGCACACATTACATGAAATTAATGTTTACACATCCTATAAATCCCTATAGAATCTCATTAATAAAAGTCATATCTACTAAAGGTTTTCTCTAATACACATGGATATCATGATTCTTGGGGATCCAGTAGTTCCATGTTCTGCTGTTTTGAGTTTCCATAGGTGGGGAATTATTCTCAACATCACATATTCAATCAATGGATGTATGAGGTACATTTTATCTCTTTTTTTATGGTTCTTTTACTAGGATCCTATAGTTTATTATTACTATGATATTTTAGATTATCTCTACATTTCATAGGGAAATTTTCATGGTATTTTGTTGGTGTCATAGAATAATGGATTTCATGATGGGATGTAACTTCTTGATTGAGAATTTATTAGAGATCAAAAACATTGGTATGTTCTCGTGTGAATAAACATGACACCTTTGATATAAGAGATTAATTATTTTTCTTATTTTATTTACATGAAATTATAAATTGGCAATATTTTATCCCATTTTATTGTTATGATATTATGTTAATTATTATTGAAATTTTCTAAAAATGAAATGGGTTGTAGGGATTCTGTGTTTTTGTTTTTACTATGATAGTTGTTTGCTTCGTGATTTTCATTATAGTGTGATATCTATACTACTATTTTTTACAATGTAATTATTCATTTATTGACATATATAATTTTTAGGAAAACATAAATCCAAATATAATTTATAATTTTTTTTAATAATAGTGGTTAAATAAATGTAATTTTTGAAATTTAGTGGTAGTTATAATTTGATTATAAAAAAACTTATTCTAGTATGTATGTTCAATTAAATGAGAACATCCATGTGTTCGATGAAATTGATAAATATTTTGAAGCATATCTATTATTTTTGGCATTAATATTTAAATAGGAAAGATAAGTCAGGATATTTGGATTCTTGGAATAATAATAAAATTAATTCTTTAATTAATTTATAGCTTATTATAGCATGATTTCTTGTGATTCCCATACTTGGAACTACTGAATAATTAATGGGTTAATTGAATTTGAATTAAAAACAAGTTATGTGATAGACATAATTTATTAGGAATGGGTTTTTCATATATATGATAAGGATGAGTTCATTATGTATACATCAATGAAATATTCTTTATTTTTTATTCATGGATGAATTATTATAGAGCCTAGATTTCATTATTGATTTTTTTTTATGATTTATTGATTATTTTGTGCTCTTATCGTATATATATGACGTGATATGGTGCATGGAGTATATGGGTAAAACCATTAACATAACATAAATATTCATTTAAGTTAATATTACATATTTATGATCCATTCAAGTTTATATATTTAGATACTTAGGCCACATCTCACACATTATAACGAAAATATTACAACGTATTCAATTCTACTCATTAATCATTTTTCAGAAAACAAAATCTTTCAAATAGAAACAAGGTTTCATTTTGTGTTTAAACCTCATAAATTTTCCCCTGATTCTATATTTTCATATATTCTATCAAAAATATCATCAAAACATTTCATAAAATTGGATGAGAATACAAATATTATTAACGGATACAAAAATTAAAGAAAATAGTTAGTCTTATGGGAACTTATAAAACATGAATACTTTATCATAAAGAAACAATTTTTACCTATATGAAGTAGAAAATACTCTTCAGTAAATAATATATAAATTATAGAGGAAACTTCAGAAATAATCAAATGTAAATGTAATAAAAATGAAGACAACTTCGACAAATATAACATTTAAAAAAAGAATAACCAAAAAACCAAATTCTATACCCAATGCATTGAATGATATAATGTAACCCACCATCATTGGTTTTTCAATAGAACCACCCATATTTGGTAATAACATAACCACCCATAAAAATTATAATTACCATTATATAATCATAACATATAAAATATTCGAATGATCAAAATTTAAAACAGAAGATTTTCTTTTGAAATCATAAGAAATCATTTAAAGATATTAAGATATAAAATCCTATTTGAATACCAATTTCAATATAGAAAACCCAATAAATAAAATTAGGTAGTTCATTTCCTTTTAAAAACAAATAATTATTATAGTGAACACCATTTATAAAATAATTTTTATAGCTATAGGGATGTTTTTTTCAAATGGGAAGTGCATACATCATATAAATGTTAATTGGAGATTAACAACAAATAAGTCTCAATGGAATGTAAACTGAGACAAAATACCTTACAAAGATCGTATAGTTAATTATAAAGATAGAGTATGTGTATTAAATATAAATACAAATAAATAAATCATAAATACATGACAATATATAAAAAATTCATTTCACACATTTCCATATAATTACATTACCACGATGGAAAAGTTTAACCCATAAAATTGAAATTGGGTTACAAAATTTTGTTACCTCGAGTTTGATTCATCATATGTGTTCTTTATCATACAAAATAAAAAAAATAGTTTAACTTATACCCTTAATATAAACTTTTTCATGTTTATTATTCATTTTATATCATTTGTAACAATTTTTTAACAATGACACAATTATTTGTTTTTATAATGGATGTTTTGCCGATATTCGGTTCTTGAGTTGAAAATGAACATGTTATAATATCAATAGTACATTTTTCATAAGTCCACAATTGAAAAAAAAAATATAAAACAAGATATAAATATTTTATGTATTAATTATATAACTATTTTTAGTAATATTTTAATAAAATCTATAAACATATTTCCTAGAGATAATAGGTTGTACGGATGCATGAACGCTATTTTTGTTTTTTCGGTCTTATTGATAGAAAAAAAATTAAATGAAAAGTAATAATATATATACATATATATAAATAAAACAGTATCATTAATGTGTAATTTATTTCATATGTTTTTTCATAAATAATTCTTAATACATTCCCTGTGATGTGTGAACAAATCATATCTTTTTTAGGCGGCGGTAGTCCATACATCCCCAAATGAAGTTATCATATAACACCAATTTGGAATGAATAATGGTATGTTTAATATAAAACATATATAATATTAAATAGTTTATTATTTAAATATTACAATAATAATTAACCATCATAATGTTTTTGTGACCATTAATGAAGGCATTAAATTTAAACTAAGAAAGAAATATTCACGGAGGAGATTAACCGACATTACATGGAAAACACTTTCATTTCATAGAATAAGAGGATGTGAGGAATAAAATGGGAATAAAATATTATATTAGAAACAAAAACAATAGTATATACATGATTTTGGATTAATAATTCATTTATGGATGATGTAGGTGAGTATAATGTAGAGAATAAGTGAAATTAAGTGAAGTACTTTGGAAAAATTACCTCTTGAATATCCCCTATTTGAAAGAACCTAGAAGACCATGGATTTGGTATTTTGGTGAGACAATAAGCCCTTGGACGTGAGGAGAGTGAGTAGGAGAGTTTCAGAAGATATTTGAGGAGTTAAAAGGATTTCTGGACAAAATTGGGAGGTGTGGGGGTGATATTTATACTTGAGGAGAGGTGGGTTAAACTGATTAATTTGTTGATAATTTTATTTTAAAAGCTGACCATATAAAGGAGGAATTAAATTAAATTAAACTTTACTTTAATTAATGTATTATTGTATGTTTAGTGTTCAAACACACCTCAACCATCCTTTAAATTTTTAGTTTTTACATATATTAAAAAGTGGCTAAAATGATGAAAATATAATAATTAAATTATTTAACGCCTTATATAAATATATTCTCTCAATAGAAAAAATTAGGCTAAAAACATTTTTTGGCCTAAAATGTAGTATTTTTCACTATTCATTAATATACACATTCTATCATAAAAATAAAAAAAAATTAAAAAAGTAAATTTTGATGTCTCAATTCAAAATAATAATTTTGTTTCGTTAAACATATCTTATAAAAGTTTAAAAATCATGATTTAAAATGGTTTCTCCATCAAAACGTGGTAAAAAATATTTGTTTTTGAAAAATACTTCTTTTATAAAAATATATCAATTTTTATGTCATGTTCAGAAAACAAATTAGAATAATATTAAACATTAAATTTAATATATTATATATAACTCTGTAATTAATCTTTATAAGAATGATTTTATTATTGTGAAAAACATATTTTTTTCATTTAAATATTTTTTCAAGAAAATTTTTATTTTATTAAAAAATTGTTTTACATTCATTTATAATTACTATTCACTAGAGAATTAATTATAAACATGTTTAAACCCTATTTTCAAAGTTCAATGAATAATTCTCATTCTATTTATTTTAGAATCTATGACATTAAATAATAATATTCAGTCGTTTTCTTATGTTTGATGTGGTGTAAATGTACACTATCAAGCATTGTATCTTTTTTTTATAACATGGGATGTTCAACACCACAATCCATTTTTATTATTTTATTGAAAATCCACTTTGATGGTAGGTGGGAACCTACAGAACATCCTCCATAAAAAAGTCACACCCATAAAAAACACACATAACAGAGTTCAGATTTCAAAAAATAAAACATAGTCATTCACTGCGCCAAGACTGCCTATTTTAAAATTAAAAAAATACCATCATTATAGAAAATCCCACAAATCTTGTGAGCTGACCAAGGAAACTGCACTGCCCAAGAAACCTACCATGGGATGAGACATCCTCCACCTTTAATAAATTCTATACTGTAAATTTTTATTTGGGGTTTGTAAAAAAGTTATATATTTTCAAAATACCTTTATTTAAATCTATCATTGAAAAAATGATTAATAAAACTACCACATTTAAAGAAAAAAGGAGAAGTTTGAAGATCACAAGAGATAATAATTACTAGGGTTACAGGTCGGAAAACATTTAAATATAAGAGAAAAATAAGTCACATAAAGAAATAGAGATTGATAGAGAACATTATTATAACGACTTATACATTAAATAAATTGATATCACAACATAATTAATGTATATTTATTATAACATATAATAATACCATGATAGGACCATGTAGGTATAGTGTCTTCAGAAACTGGGAAACATAAACAAATACTTCATAAAACATTTACATTATATCCCATTTATTTAATCATATCTAGACTCTTTTTGGAATACCATGACTAAATACCCATATTCATGTCTTGGGGAAAAGAAAAATATAAATTTTTTATCTCAAATTCTCAGTAAAGTAATACAAATTAAAAAACAATCATATCATATTCATAAGAATAAATCATTTAAAAATCATATCTTGCATATAAAAGATCACAATATCAGATCATGAGATAAATCAAAAACGTGAAATTTAATCCCAATAGACATAACATAAGACATGAAATTTTGTGTCATACACAGATAAGCATAAAAATCATTCCATTTTAGAAAAGTCCATTTTCCAAGACCATCATAGTAGCAAATTCCATTACTAAACCGTGTTTTCTCTTCGTTTCAACCCTATATCGCTGAATCAAATTAACTTTCTGTTATGTCCATGTCTATCTTAGGAGAGATAAAAAAATACAAAAGGAATTTTAGAGATATATAGGTCCCAAAAATCTCATAATTGAACCATACGTATGTGTTCCACAAAAACATATAAACATTCAACACAACATAACCAATGAAATCAACTGGTTTTCTTAAAAATCATTTCATCATAATTGATATAAACAAATGAATTTTCTAAATAAAATTCCATAATAAAATCTATATAATAATATTAATAACTGTAATTGAAACATAATCCTTCATAATCAAATATGGAAAATAAGTTTTATAAAACACTTGAGCTTCATTCCTGAGGAAAATATCCTTTCTTCTTCAATTTTTTTTTCTTTTCTCAAAATTTCGTGCAATTTTAATTGAAAATAATTTTGTTAAAAATACAGTTGTAAACATATAGAGGATTATTCTTGTATATAAGGAAATAAAAATATGTAAAATCCAGTTCATTTCATAAGAGTTAAAAAAATTATCCTCATACTTTTTCTGGAAATGATAAAAAGTACCTCCTATAGTAAACAGAAGAATTATTCCTTCCAAACCATGTAGTAAATGTAAAAATTGGAAAAAATTACTTTAAAAATACCAAGAATAATAGTACACATTTTATGGTAGTATTTTTAGAAAACATGGACATGGAGGAAAAATATATACCCATTAGATTCTTACGAATAAACAATCTCGAATAAAACATGATTGGAAAAGTTATCTGTTACTTAATGTCTGATATGATTCATTTATATCTAAAACTTATGTATAATTATTTAAATAATGTTACTGATTTATCCTAGTATGATTATATTTATGATCTTATTTTAATCCATTTTTTAGTAACATTTCATTGTTACTTGATATTCGGGTATTAACTACATTATTTTCATAGGTTTGTTTTTTTGGATAAGATCTTATTTTCCTTTATAGCTTATAGTTATATCATTTAATGCATGGTATTAATATAATATATATTATATTTATTCATTCAATTAATTTATATAATCATATCTTAATGAATATTATTTAGAATGAATCACATCGCACCGTGGAGACAGTAAGTCTTACGTACGCAGGAGCGACGATATTGTTCCCATAATTGTTCAATGTTATTCCTATGGATAGGGAATAGAATCTAATAATTATTATAATGTTATAATAATCATATATAGTTTCTATTTCCACCATTATACCATTCCATGTATGGTGGTGGTGAAAATTAGTTTACACGACGACATAGAGACGGTAAGTCGTACGTACGCAAGCACGTTGATTTCATTTTTCGTAGGATAGATAGAATGTAAAATAGAGTTGTTTTATATTTATAATAAAATTTTATTATATTAGTGAAACTGATGTTAATAATTTATAATGAAACAACTTTAGTAGATAATTTTGGAGAAGAAATAAAATAGAAAGAATCTATAGAAGAGATTACCTCTTCCTTGACTTGCCTCCTTTAATTTTCCTCTGATGGAATGATTGTTGGCCTTTTGAGAAGACCAGAACTATTATAATTTAACAATGTATTTTTAGAAGAAAATTTCCTAGGTATTGGACAAGCTTTAAGGCTCAAAATGGACCGAATAGGAGAGGGAGGAGGTTCCCTTTTATAAGAGATGAGAGCGGCACTTTAGGAAATAGTTCAAAATATCAATTCATTATAAATTCAATTTCGACAAAACATTGTACAAAACATATTTAATTATAAGGTGATATAATCTTGGTTGTAATACCCCTAATATAATAATCGTTTAGACAAGTTTTTATTATTTTTTATCCTTAATTTTTTGTTTAACCATTATTTTACATTTTTTAATTTTATTGTGATATAATGTTAATTACACATTCTGGGTTAGTGCAATTACCATATCAGGTGAAACAACCAAAAAAAGATATTTATGACATATTGGGACTTATATTAAACATTTTAAATATTCATATATTTTTTTGGTATTCAATATCATTTAATAAAAAAAATTAAGTAATGAATTTGGTCAATTTTTAACATTATGCATACAAGACTATTTAAAAATTAATAAAAACATTATTAAATTATAAATAAAAAATTAAATCATAGATAAAATGTAAATTTCATCCATAAAATTTGTGGATGACATAAAAATAACCAAATTTTTTTTGTTTTAATACTTATAAATTTATCTATCTCAATCATTCATTAATGAGACAATCGCTACATCATATTTGTGTTATAAAAAACTATTTATATAAGATGTAAAAATTATAAATAAAATACCTTAATGTATGAAATACTATAATCATTCTATTGAATCTTTATAAGTATGGAGATCAGTTATATGACCCCATATTAAAATCTATTTGGTAAAAGATATATTTTTATGTTATAATTATCTTTACATTAAATTAATTTCCTATAAAATGTCATTTTCACATCCTAGAGTATCCATGGGGTACAACAATATATCTATGGATGCCCATGATCAGAAACATCTCATGCAATATAATTAGGAAATTTTTTATGGTACTTTTATATTATTAATGTTTTACTTTTACCCTTATTTACCATATTTACTCTCTAACCATGGTAAATAAATTACTTAATGAAGTTAATATTCATAATGTCCAAAAATAAAGGTACCCATTCACACAATTTGGGCGACATGATTCCAAAGATGGAATCCATTTTTCTAAATTCATAACACATAAGGTTCATTAATTAATTTTAATTTATTCCTGTTGTTGAAATGTGAAAACGAGTTTTAAATGTTAAAAGATTGTAAAATATTAAAATGTATTTACCTAGGAATTCAATCTAAAATTAATGATAATGAAAAAAATTATATTAAAAAATAAAATATATTATTTTTATGCTTTCATTAAATTTAATATTATAATTTATCTATATAAATTATCTCGATGAAAACAAATTTAATTAAAATTTTCCATGTTTTTACTATTCTTGAAAACATAAATGTTATTAGAAAAATATTTGAAATTTTTTCAATGTAAATTTTTATATCCCGCTTCAAAATAACATTTCTATTTTTTCATATATAAATTATTAATTGTCCAAAATATTAATTTAAAATGGGTTCACCATTAAATGTTGTAAAGTTAATATTTTTTAAAAAAAATATGTTCTTATACAAAAAATATTGTTTTATTCATACCCCGTAACTAAAATATCTATTGAATGAATATAAAAATAATTTTGTTAATTATATAACACATATAACTCATTAATTTCATTACCAAATGTAATTCACTAATAAAATAAAAATATCTAATTGATTTATAGTTTTTCTAAACAATAAATTGCCAATGAATTTATAAAGCATTTTCATATGTTATTTATAATTATTTTAGATAACCTAAAGTCTAGGACATAACTTTAATTTTATATTAATGGAATCTCACTATTTTTTAAAACTCATGATTGTGTGAAAAGGAATATATTGAAAATATACAAATTATTTATCAAAAATAAAAACATCTGCTTATTACGTTCTACACCCCTTAAACTGAATTACGCCCTCAAAATTTTCATTTAGATATAAGCAGAGGAGGATACCTCTCCCTCATCATATCGTCATGTTCCCATGTTTCTTATTTGAATTGGTTGTTCCTCCATAAAACAATAACCAAGAGTGTGGTATTGTTTCATTGATCATTTTCTCTACGATCCTGAATCCCTATCATTTATTCATTATAAGAAAGATCATACTCCATTGGTATGAATTATGAGCTTAAAACATTTGAAGGATCAAGTATGTACATTCTCAAGAGAGATACATGGAACACATCATGTACATGAGAGGGATTTGGTAAAAACTCCAATTATTATGCTACCTTCCCAACACAATCTAGTATTTCAAATGGAATGAAATTCTTATTGCTCATCTTGAACTTCTTTCCAAATCTCATTACTCTCTTCCAGGGAGATATTCATAAGCACACCATATCAACCACTACAAACTCTTAGTGTTTTCTTGGATTGTCAGTATAGCTTTGTTATTGACTCTAATATTCTCTTATGTGTTGTTTAATAGATCTGACGTTGTCTTCCATTTCCTCAAATTGATTAGGTCCTAATATATTTTCTCCCCAACATCATCCCATCATGTTTTTTTTCACTTCTTTCTATAGATGGAATCATAAGGAGCCATCTGAATATAGGAGGGAAAGATATTATTGTAAGAAAATTCCATAAATGGTAGTTATTGATCCCAATCATATTTGAAATATATAGTTAAGGATCTAAACATGTCTTCCATAGTTGGAATTTTCTACATAGATTGACCATTTTTCTGAGAACGGTATGCAGTGCTGAAACATAACTATGTATCCAGAGCATGCTGAAGAATTCTCTAGATCTTTGAGGGGAAATTAGATCCCAATTAGATATAATGGAAAGTATTAATCCATGCAATATTAACAATTCCATTACATATATCATGGAAATATGATAAATATAGAGATCCTCCCTAATAGCAATGTATTTTGCCAACATCATAAGGAAATCATATATAACTCATATATCATTATTAAATTTGGATATTTTGGTATGTTCGATAACAAAGTATAATGTTATGTTTTCCAATTTCCATTTTGGTATGGGTAATGGTGGTTACATCCCCATAGACATATGTCTATTGGCCTTAACCTAGTGAAAAAACCAAGCATCGAGATACATATTCAGCAGAATCTTATTTCATTCAATCCGACCAGAAGTTCTTAATTATGTCCATCTATATATTTTTACAACCATGGTGAGTATAGAAAAAAGATCTATGATCCTCATCCAATATCTCCTTCTTTAATTCTTGTATGAGAGGAACAAAAACCTGATTCCTGAACCTTATTAGTTGATCATAATCATGGCTGAATTCAGGAATGTTCAGCACCTTCTTTTGTAACCCTACATCATAATTTTGTGCCTCTTTAATCATCACTTTTACATATGGTTGTTCATTAATTTTAGAAAGATGAGATTTTTCTCCTTCCATTTTATTTCCAAGATCTATCCTTTGAAGATACAAAAATATTATATCTTTTATGATCCTCATCAGGGATAAACTGGAATGGCCTTGATGAATTAATGCATATGCCACCTTGTTTGATTTCCCCGAGTAGAAATTTATTGACCTGTCATAATCTTAAATCAACTCCTACCATCATCATTGGATAATATTCATCTCCTTTTGTGTAAAAATATACATTAAACATTTATGATTAGAATAAATTTCACACCTTTCACGATAAAGATAATTCCCCCATATTTTTTTCAATGATTACCGTAGCTAACACAAAAATCATGTGTTGTGTAATTTTTCTCATGGATTTTTAACTATCACGAGGCATAGAAAATCACCAAACCATTTTGCATGAGAACACACCCTAACCCCTTTTTGGATGCATCATAGTAGATCACAAACCATTCTCCACTACAAGGTAGTGTGAGCACAGGTGCACTGGATAGACTTGTTTTTAGATTATTGTAATTATCTTCACATTACTCTATCCAAATGAACATAACTCCTTTTAAAAAAAATATGGTTACTGGATGAGATAATTAGGACAAATAATTCACAAATTGTCGATAATATCTAGACAGCCCAAGAAAAATTTGGATCTCAAGTATTATTATTGGTCTCGACCAGATTATAATAACCCACATTTTTTATGGATCCATTGATATCCCCTATCTTGAGATTTTGGGACCCAAAAATGAATCCCTTTAAAGCAAAAATTCACTCTAGGTATGTTTTTTTATAAAGCATATCCTTTCTTTGGGATTTCAATACAATTATCAATTGATCATCATGATATTATTTTATATTTGAATATACCAAATATCATCAATAATTATTACCACAAATAGATAAATATAGTTTCTAAAGACTCAATTTATTAGATCCATATAGATAGTAGGGGAATTAATAAGACCAAAAGGCATCACTATAAATTCCAAGTGTCAATACCTTGTATGGAATGTTGTCTTTGTTATATCAACCATTGTGACCCATAATTGAAGATACACTGAATAAAGATCAATCTTGGAAAATTATTGACCTCTATATAGTTAGCCATATACGTCATCAATGCATGAGAGATGATATTTGTTCTTGATAATGATATAGTGAAGTTACAATAATCAATGAAGAGACTCATTGATCCACTTGTCTTCTTAATAAAAAGAATATGTTCCCACCAATGTGACACACTAGGGTGTATGAATCCTTTATCATTATTCTTTTGGAGTTGATTCTTCAATTACTACAACTCAATTTGGGTCATTCAATAAGGTGTCTTTAAATAGGCATAGCAACATGTAAGTGTTCTATTTAAAACATAACATCGTGATTTGGTGGATGACATGGAAATTCCTTTGGAAAGACATCATCAAACTCTGGTATAATGGGAATAATCTTAATTATGAGTTTCTCCAAAACCATTTGAGATAAAAAATCATCATTTATTGTTATCACGACCCATAAGGTGGATAAAATTTCCATTTTAAGTATATATTAATCCTTGGACTTATAGATGATCATATATTAATCTGGAATATGAAACATGACTTCCCTTATTTTGAAATTGAAAAGATCTCTATATAAAGAAAGCATATCCATTCCATGAAACACATCAAATTCCACTATAGGAAGGATCAGAAGATATGCAATAAGTAAATCCCACAAACAACAATTTGAGAAGAATTGTAAACTGTTGATGTGACTATCATTCCATTAGAAGTTGTCAAAGCTAACTCAACATCAATTTATTTATGTAATACCGAGATACCCATAGAAAAATCTTAGGAAATAAAAGAGTGTGTGGATCTAGAATCAATTATTACATTTTCTACTTAAGAGTGCATGATGAGTGTACCTTTCCACATCATTATCATACTCCATGTCGCCAATAGTATTTTCATGTGATTTTCTTTTTTCTATTTCCTTATTTGTTTTCTTGATGTCGATCATCAGCAATAACCCTTGGATTAGGGCATTGATTTTCATAATGATCCATTTCCTTTCACTTGTAACATTGAAGTGAGGGGAGTCATTTATGTGTATCCCTATCATTGTTCACATCATTAGAAATATTTTTTCCCATAACATCTGTATTAATCTTATTAATTACCTTCTTTTCCAAACATAGAACATTTAATAGTACCTTTAAGACAATTCCCTCCTTTTTTCTCTCTACACATTCATGAAAAGGGAAAATTAAACTTCTTTTTAATGCGGTATTTAGATTTTCCTTTGAATTCCATTTTCCACTTTTTATCAAACCCACATGACTGATGGGTCACTCCAATCACTATCTCAACCTTTAGAGTACTTTGAATATTTTTCTCGCAGCTATTGAAGTCCCTTATGGGTAATAACCTTTGGAGATTTGGTTTTAAGCCACTAAAGATACAATTAATATTACTCCCATGATGGATAATATTTTAAAAAATTTACCTAGGAAGTCTCATAATATTTTATTCATAAGAACCAACATATTCATCATCATTTCTATTAATTTCAAGTAACTCATTCTCCATTGTTTTTCATAGAATTAAAGTAAGTACTTATTGAAAAAAAATGGTTTTTGATCTAATCCCATTCCATAGACTCAATTTCATCACTCTTCCTCGTATTCATGATAAAATTCCACCATTCATCAGATTCACCTTCAAATTGATATACTAATAAGATGACTTTATAATGTTCTGAATATTTTAGTACTAGAATTATCTTTTTAGAGGAACATATCCATTGTTCATCCACTAATAGAAAGGAAGACCCACTAAATGAAGGTGAACGTTGCCTCAAGAAAGATTCAACAGAATGTTGATCCCTATTTTTTTAGTTTTAATTATTGCATGATTCATAGCTTGAGAATGTTTTCTGATCATGGGTACATGATTTTTCTTTCCATCTACAATGAAATCTAGAATCTTATAGGGACAATCATGGAATTTTCCGTTGCATTTAGCATTAACACGGTTCTTTCATGATCCATCCATTTACTAAAACAAAGAAGAATAGGGTTAGAAACACTAGTAATAACAGGAAAACGACATAATCCTGAAAAAATTGAAATTTAAGAATCATTAATTTTAATCCTATGTTATTCATGGTTTTTTTAAAACACTAGGATTGTTTCCTATAACTAGACATACCCTTATGGTTCTTACTATGGTTGTCTCATCATAGATTCCAATGGTTAACTATATTATTCATATGATACCAACTATAATGACCCTTAATTTACATACATTGATATAAATTCAGAATTGATGTATATTTATTACAACATATAACCAAACCATGATAGTATTGTATATGTAATGTGTCATTAGAATATGGGACTCATAAAAAACTTTTTCCTAAAACATCGACATTGTCTCACGTTTATTTTACCATATCTATACTCTTTTCTGGCTTATCATACATAATTCCCTTCTTCATGTCCTAGGGTAATAAAAAATATAAAATGTTGAGCACAAATTCTTAGTATGTATAATGAAATTAAATAACACACATATAATTTTCATACGAAAATAACATTTGAAAATACTATCTAGCATATAAAAGATCATAATATCATATGATGGGATAAACCATAAAAGTGAAATATATTCCCAATAATCATAAAATAAGACCTAAAATTTTGTTTCATACACACATAAACATAGAAAATCATTTCAAATTATTCATTTCCCTTTTCCATGACCATTATAGTGGAAAAAGTACCTTACTGAACTGAGTTCTCTCCTCCTTCCAACCATGTATAACTGAACCTAATTAACTTGTAATTACATACATGTATATATCATGGTTTTTAAATATTTACACAATTCATTTTAGGGAGATATTGGTCCCACCCATCACATAATAAACCCATTCTTATGTGTGCCACAAAAACATAGAACAATTCACCACAACATAACCCATGAAATTAAATGTGTTTCTTAAACATAATTCCCTCATAATTGATATAAAACAAATGGATTTCATAATAACATTCCATCATAAATAGAATTAAATCATATTTATAAGAGGGATAAAACACAACCCTATATTATCCTAGTTGTATACTAATTCTGATAAATCTCTTAGGGTTCATTCGTGAGGAAAATATCCTTTCTTCTTAAAAAACTTTTTATTTTCTCATACTGTCTTGCAATTTTAAAAGAAAATAATAGACTTTAAAATACACTAATAAAAATGTAATGTTTTATTCATGAAAATAAGTTGTTATAAAGATTTAAAAACTTCTTCATTCTGTATTATATAGAAAATCAATTCTCCACGTACTTTTTCCTGAAATTTCAAAAAGTACCTCATATGGTAAAAAAAGAAATATTCCTTACAAACAATGTAGTAAAAGTAAAACTGTGTAAAAATGAAAAAATATACCTAAAAATATACCACACATTTTATGGTAATATGTTTATAATACATGGACCCATATGATAAAAATATACCCCATAGATACTTACAAATATGAAATCTCAGATAAAATGAGTTTGGAAATGATATCTATAGGATTGTATCCGATATGATTCCTATGTATTCAAACCACATGTATAATAATTAAATAATATTACTGATTAATTTCACAATGATATAATATATGATCATATTTTTATCCATCTGTTAGTAACATTTCATTTTTACATGTTATTATGGTATTAAGTACTTTATGTTCTTATGTATGTTTTGTCAGATAAGATCTGATTCCACTGAATAGGTTACAATAATATAATTTACAGAATGGTATTAGTATAATATATTTCATATTTATTCATTCAACTTATTTATATAATCATGGTTTTATGATGATTATGTGGAACGAATCCCATCACACAATGGAGACGGTATGTTGTACCTACGCACGAGTGATGATATTGTTCCCATAAATGATGAATGGTATTGTAGTGGATGGTGTGTAGTATACCAGAATTAGTATCATGTTATAATAATCATATTTAGTAATTATTTCCACCATTATATAAATTTAAGGTGGTGGTGAAAAACAGATTACACCACAGCGTGGAGATGGTAAGTCGTATGTACTCACATACGGTGATTTTTTATTTCGTAGGATGTATAGAATGTGCAATAGTTTTGTTTCATATTTATAATAACATATAAATTTATTAGTGATACTAATTTTATTACTTTATAATGTAACAACTAATTAATAGGAAATAAAAGAAGAAAGTTTTTTGAAAGAATCAGTAGACGATATTACCTCTTCCTTAACGTGCCTCCATTAAATTAACTCTTAGAGAACATGAGGTGGTCTTTTGAGAAGAAAATAACCTTGAGAATTTAAATAGGGAAGTAGAGAAGATAAATGGGCTGGGTTTCTCCAAACATGAAATCTCAAAATTGTGTGAAGATGAGAGATAGGAGGTTGCCTTGTATAAGAGAGCAGAGGGGAACAATATGAAACACTTCAAAATATTAATTTATTATTAATTCGATGTCAACTAAAAATCGTCAAATACTAACGCAATTAGAATATAATATTATTTTGGTTTGAATACCAATCCTCCAATTATTTTTTGACATGTTTTGAATATTTTTTTATACTTTCCTTTTTGGTTTAATCATTATTTTAACCTTTTTAATCATACTGTGATATCATGTTGTTTACAACTTGTGGGTTAGTGTAATTACCATATCTTGTCAAATGATCGGCAAAACATTATTCAGGAAATATTAGGACATATATTAACCATTTGGACAAATATTATATTTATTATGAATATGATATAATTTAATAAACTATTTAGTGTTTTTACGTTATGAATTGTGTCAATTTTGGACACTATTCATACATAGCTTTTTTAAAAATTTAAAAAATGTTATTAGTTATAATATATGGAATTATCTCAATGATAAAATTTCAATGCCATAAAAAATTATTGTACAACATAAAAATAACCAAATTATATTAGTTTTAAAATTAAAAAATTCATTTATTTGTATATTTCATTAATTGGATAATCACTACATCATATTTGTGTCATAAAAAAATATACTTATAAAATATATAAAAATTATAAATAAATTACCATTATTTAGGAAATCATTGTAGTGTTTTAATTTATATATAAAAATATATATATCAGTTATAGAACCCAATATTAAAATAGATTTAGTAAAAGATATATGTTTACGATCTAATTATCTTTAATTTAAATTAATTATTATAAAATGTCACTTTCAAATCCAATTGAATACATGGGGTCCAAAATCGTCCGAAGGATGCCCATGGTCAGAAATATCTCAACCAATATTATTGGGACACGTTTTAGGGTAGTTTTATATTAACAAATTATTATATTTTACATTATTTATTATATTTATCGTTTAACCATTTTAAATAAAATAATTACTGCTGTTACTATTTATAATATCAAAAACTAAAATGTACCAATTCACATAATCTATGCATTCTGATTCCAAATTTGGATTCCATTTTTCAAAACTCAAAACACAAAAGTTTTAGCAATTAATATAAAATTATTCCCATTTTAGAAATTCGAAATCTAAAATTGCAAAAGATATAAATGTTTTTACTTATGAATTTAATGGAAAATTAATGATAATGGATTAAATTATATTAAATATAAAAAATACATTATATTTATAAATTTAAACTATTCAATATTATAATATAACAATATAAATTATCTCGTTGAAAAAAGATGTTTTTAATTAAAAATTACTGTATTTTTAGTATTCATCAAAACATTGAAGTTATCAAAAAAAATATGATAATTTTTCAATGTAAATATTTATATCCGACTTCAAACTAAAATTTTTATTTTTAATATAGAAATTATTAATGGGACAAAATATTAATTTAAAATGGGTTATCCATTCAAAGGTGTAAAAATATCCTTTAAATAAAATATGTTCTTATACATAAAATAGGGTTTTATTCATACCCTTGGACTAAAATTTTCATTATATGAATATTAAAAATATTTTATTAAGTATATAACATATATATATCATTAATTTCATTACCAAATATAATTCAATAAAATGACAACAAATATCTAATTAATTTATATTTTTTATAAATAATTAATAACCAATGAATTCATAACTCATTTTCATAAGTTAGTTATAATTATTCCCGCTAACCTAATGGAAAGGATATAATAATAATTTTTTTATTAAGGGGATATTGTTTTTTTTAACTCACAATTTCATGAAAATCAAGATACTATATATTAAAAATTATTTAAATAAAATAAAAACATTTGGGTGTTACATTTATCATGGAAATTTAATATCCAAATACAATAAATATGTGATGGAAAATTATTGTTGATAAAAGTAATCTTATAATATTTTTTCACAAATATCATTTTCATAGTGTTTTATAATTATATTATTACTTTGACTAAGATCATAACGAAATATTCATACATGAAAAGCAGTGTTTCATCCATTAGTAAATTTTGACAACAAACTCATCATTTTCAATAAATGATGACTATTCTAGATGAATTTGTAACACCTTCAGCACTAGAAAAAACATATACATAATCAAATAAT
This sequence comes from Viscum album, assembly GCA_963277665.1. Taxonomy (NCBI): domain Eukaryota; kingdom Viridiplantae; phylum Streptophyta; class Magnoliopsida; order Santalales; family Viscaceae; genus Viscum; species Viscum album. Next base: position 1,228,855,368 of record OY728159.1, read on the forward strand.
CAAAAAAAGGAGAAATATATATTTCACAAGTCATTATACATTAACCAATTTAAAAATGGATAGATCAAGAGATGTTAATTCCCCAAAAAAATAAAGAACAATTGATGAAAAAATAATTATAATCTCCAAAATTCACTAGTAATACCCATGTTATACATAGATCATTAAATATATAATTTTCCTTTAAAACCATCAAAATTTTATAAACTAAAATTAAAACTCAAATAGGAATAATTGTAAAAGATATTCTTTCAAGTTAAATTTTATCATTTTTCTCAAAATAACTTAATTCATTCATAATAGATCATACAAAAAACAAATTAACCTAGTACACAATTCTACAATCTAGGATAATAAACTCAATAAAAAAACTTATGTACCCTATGTTAACAATAAAATCAACTATTCTTCCAAAATATATTTCAACATTTACTTATCAAATGAAATCCCATTGTATTCTATTTACCATTATTTTATAGGGTTACAATAATATTGTTATTATTATTCCTAAAAATATTTTAACTAAAAAATGTAATAATACTTACTATGTAAATGACATATAATAGTTGTTAGAGATGCACCCTTGTCACCCATAGGATGTGGGTTCAATTCCCATGGCCTTTTCAGACTTGACGGGTTGTCACCCATCTTACGGGTAACATTTTTTATAATATCATATATTTCATATAGCTTTACTTTTATATCGTAATGTATTTAAAAATAATAATATCATATTTTATTCTCAATTTTATAACATACCTTTCATTTTTAAACAAAAAATATTAAAATACATAATTTCCTAAAAAGTATATAGACCCTAAAGTTTATCTTTAACAATATAATTATGTAAAAATATATATATCTTCAAAAAATAACATTTTTTATAAAAAGATAAGGATAAATAAAACTAAACTATTGTCTACACAAATTAATCACACTACCAAAAGTGTATATGTACATTTAAAATTTTCATTATCCTTAATTATATCATGACTCTTGAATCCTTTATAAGTAGACATCTTAATAATTCAAAATTCATCACAAACCATTAACTAGGATTTACCACCTTATATCTTAATATATCATTCATACAGATAAAATATCATAATCATTTATAATATTACAACCAATAATGTTGCATTAATTATGTATAGGATAATAAATAATACCTTGAATCCAGATATCAGAACCTTCTTGATGTTTTATTTCTCTTTTGGTGTGTTGTCCTACATTCAAACATTAATCATTCAATCCACTTCTCTAATTTCACATTATGGTGTAGTTGGACATTTTGAGATATTTAAACCATAGGAAAATGATACTATGACCCATAAAAAATTTATAAATCAGTTGGTGTTGGATAACACAAAAAATTTATTATCGGTGATTTGATTTCTAAAAAAGCTCTTGAAATCATTAAAAACATGAATTTTATATAATAGTAATGATCAAAACATTGGTTAGGGATAGTAAGGTTGTGTAGGATACAATTCCATACATCTATAAAAATTATCCATTATCTTTGAAAAAAATAATCACTTAAACATGAAGAGAAGAATGCTCAATACGTTAAAGAAGATAACATAAAATTCTTATAACACCAAAATCCATTAAATTCCTTATATCTAATTTGATTTTGGTTTTTATAAATTCTACCTAAATTTTAATAATACCCAATAATTATTACATATAATAACATCCCTCTGGGTAATAAATGGTCTTTAACCTACACCTAGATAATATACAACCCTCTAAAGATATCTAAACTGGCCTTTGATACCAACTATTAGGCCCCAAACATAAATAGTAAATAATCATGGGTTATGTAAAGAATTTAGAAAGAGGATCTTTTCACGTATAAGTATTTATAGAATTAGGTCTTAACTCATACATTCATACATAAATATTATAATGTATAAATTTCTTCTAACAAACAATTTTTATTATAAAACTAAATATTTTAAAAATAAAAAGGTTTTCTTTTCATGTTTAAACATCACAATTTCACCTTGATTCCATCATTATCTATATCCTCCCATAAATCCTTTCTAAAAAATTTTAAACATGGAATGATAATAAAAACCTTAATATGGAAAACAAAATTATGGAAAATTTGTATTCTTCCAAAAACATGTAAATAATGAATATGTTATATTAACATAACACTTTTGACCTTTAATAAGCATTAAATACTATTCACTAAATAAAAGCTCATTGATAAATTTTTTTTAATCAATATATTATAATAAAACACATAAAAATCACATATAACATATAAAGGTAACATCATACATAATCATACATAAATGAATAACCAAGCGGTCGACTTCCTCACAAATCACTCAAAAAATGGAATAACCATACAACCGGATTCGATAACCTATGCACTGATGGTTATAATGTAACCACATATCCTTTGTTTATAATAGAACCAACAATATTTGGTTTATCAACTAAACACCCAAGTTTGGTTTATAATTTTAACACCAGTAAAATAGTTGAGTTCCATTATATAATACTAGCACACAAAATATTTCATTTATCAAATTTTCAATCCTAAAATTTCATTTTCAATCACAAGAAATCAGTAAATTATATGGAAATATTCAATCATCATTAAAAACAATTTTTAATACAAAAAAACAAAAAATGAATTAAGGTAATTGTTTTCCTTTTTAAAAACATTGAGTCTTATTGATGAATCCAAATATAATGTAATAGCTACTATGACAGAGAAGTCATTGTCACCACATACATTAAAAAAACATTCTAATTTTCATTTTCTAATGATTGTAAAAAAACATTGTATGCATTTTTTTATTTTATAAAGCATTAATATATATATATATAACATCATGTATAAATCTTTTATATCCATATTTTTAAATAGGTGAATTAATATAATGATGAAATTATTTTTTAATTAAATATTCAAACATTCATGGACTCTCATACCACTTTGAACTTTTAAATATTAATCTCCACGAAATAATGAATTTACCAAAAATATAAATAACATTATTATAGATAATATATAGATATTAATTTTCATATTGGTTGTATATAGACCTAATAAAAGAATAAATGTTTATTTTATCATGAAATTCCTCAATGAAATAAGATTGAAACTAAGTCCATTGCTACTTGAGAAACAGTTGAATGAAAACCATTAATTATTTTTTAAAATAAAACATATATATAATTTGAATTAGGATGATTATTATATAATATGTAAAAAGTTCATTATATATACAATATAAAAGTGAATAAGTGGATAATAAAAAATAAGTTGCAATAGAATGAAAATAGAGACAAAATACCTTAAAAATCATTTTGTTAATAAAATATATTGATTGTGTATATTAACTATAAATCCACATAAATAAATAATAAATATAAGATATGGGGTCCAAAACTATTTTCTCACATAATCATATCATGACCTAATCAAGATTTAGATGTTTAACTCAACGAATAGAAATTGGGTTATGAAATTTCATTACCTTGAGTCCAATTCATCACATGTGTTCCTAGTATTCCTGAATAAGAAACATATGTTATTTTATACATTCATAAGAAAGTTTTTTTTATTCATTTCAAATCCCTTATTACCATTTTATAAAATTTTCAAAATTATTTATGTTCACATTGGTTGTTTTGTCGATATTTGTTTCTTAAGTCTTAAATGAACATGATATGATGTCAATAGTCCATGTAGCCTTATGTCCATAATCAAAGGAATATAAAACATTACATAAATATATAATATTTTTATAATATTTTATGAATAACTAAAAATAACATTCATAGAGATGATAGGTTTTACGTTTTCTTCAAAAAAAAATTTCCATATCATATTGAAAGAACATATATTATAAGAAATGTATGTAAATACATATAGACATACAAAATAATTTTAGTAGAATTAATATTTCATTTATATCACATATGTTTACCAAAAAAACTCTACAATACATTCATTTTGATGTGTGAATTAATCATATCATTTTGAGGAGGCGGTATTCAATACATACCCAAACAAAGTTATCATAAACCCACGATTTAGAAATCATGAAGGTATCATTAATATATTATTTATAGAATATTAAATAAGTAATAATATCCTTATTGAATTATTATTCTACTTGAATAATGGTTTTTTGACTAGCCAAAAATGTCATAATGGAAAAAGAACCAATCAATTATTCATACTGGCGATTAAGTGGCATAACGTGGACAAATTATTTTTTCTTTGAGTAAGTAGAGGTGAGAAATGAAATTGATAAGATATATTCAATTGGAAAAATAACAATATAGTATATAAAATATGTTATGACATGACCCCCAGGTCCCATGATGTGACTACCCCAAGCCCGCCTTCCACATGCCAGGGGTAGGCGACTAGCACTAGAGAGGCATATCATTAAAATGGAAGGTCATTTTCTAAAAACATATTCACAAAAAAACATGGCACACAACACACATGTAAAAAACAACCAAATAAGAAAGATAAACCGTAACTAAAAACAACCTATGAGTGTAAAAGTAATTACTGAATGTTAAGGTGGTCAATATACAAGAACAACTGGAAGGGAGGTACAAAAATAGGAAAAAATAGATCCTGAGATCATCTGCCAAGGATCCAAACTGATTGGTAGGTACACCATATCACTACAGCTCTCCATGCGAACTGGTTTGATATATACACCATCTAGTCTTGGATTTATGTCTCGGTCCAAGATTCTCATTGTCTACACAAAACACAACACAGTGTCAGCGAATCCCATGCAGGGGTGATTATAAAAATACTGAGAAGCGACCCCGAGACCCCCAAACGTCTCCCAGAATATCACAAAGGAAATACCAAAAGGAATGATCCTAATCAAAAAGCACATGTATAGACTCATCAGACTGGATACACAACTTAAAAACAATAAAAAGATTATTTGACCTAAAGCAATATCATATTATTCTGTCTAGAGGCTTTTGCTGCTGAACCGCACAAGGTTGCTAGGAGCTGACCCACAGAGGATCACCAGGAGATAATCCAAAGAGGATCCATCAATTATGACCAATGGAGGATCTATATGTGTTTACCCAAATAGGATCACATAGTTCTATCTCAGAGAGTATCATTAGGTGCTAACCCACAAAGGATCGCTAGGTACTGACCCACGGAGGATCTCTAGGTAATGAACCATCAAGGATTGCTACGTGCTGATCCACAGAGGATCGCTACATGTTGACCCTCCATGAATCTGTATTTACTGACCCACATAGGGTTTCTAGGTACTTACCCATAGAGGCTCCCAAAATGCTGACCTAGAGAAGACCATTATTCCTTCATAACGTCACCACCATCCAGTGGATTCCCATACAAAGAATGCCTATTTCTAGGAGGATCTTATCCATAAGACATTGTTCTTGCCTCAATTTCCATCAAGTCCCATGAAATATTGACATGAGGATCCTCTGGATCATAAGGTTTCCAACACAAAAGATTGTTCATCATTCAAAAGCCCATTATGTTAGTTATAGGCATCTTAGTGTCAAGGGCCTGATTGGATTCGAGTCTGATCAAATCTGTCCTCAATCAAACTTTTTCCAAAACCCATATAGAGTATCTCAAAAGGACCTCCTCTTCTTAATGTAACTATCATCGCTAATGGTTTGTTAAATGGACCTTTCGTTTTGGAGATATAGCCCTTTAATAGAAACTAGGCCTAAAATACTCTATGTAAAGTCCGACCTGGTCTACTAGATTAGGCCCAAAGGGGCTGAGCCTCAGGAATAGCCTTCATGGTCACGAGATCGACATGCTGGTTTATGGGACCGGCCTGCCCCCCCCCCCCCCCCCCCCGGCAAGGAATGGACCACATGGCCTCTCAACCAACCCCACCCACTAGATGGGCGCAGCCCGCCGGCTAGGTGCAGGGGTATATTCCCACCTCAAATGGAGAAGTTGTTCATTCATCTTTCAATCAGCACTTCCAAGTTGAACCACTCCACATGGAAGATCTGCATGGAACCAATCATTGGCGGGAGACAAGAGAAGAGGTCTTCCTTTATCCTACTGCCTCATCTCAGAATAGAAAAACCTCCTCTTTAGTGCGCTGCCATTGCACGCAGCTCGACATCAACACTGCCTCCCCCTCACGTCTAAAGCGAGCCAACCACAGCTGGCAGAGCTTCCGCATGCCACTGGTGAAGCTCTGGTGGTCTGTTTTTCCTTCAAGACTACGCCTATGGGCCTCTCGGGAAGTTGCCATCATTATGTGGCCCCCTATTTCATCATGCTATTATATTGTTCAGTTTCCCATGAATAACATAATCAATAACATGTTCGGCTGAGGTTCGAAGTCTTTTTCAATTCGGCATGTTCCCTCCACTTTATCATCAAAACATGGGATTGATAAACCATCATAAAAAATAGATGAAACATAAAACCTTTAAACCAAAACCCTCCCTTGAAATCAATGGAAGATGCTACAGATGAGCGAGATGAACCCGCGTTCAAAGGTTTTCATCGTCTCCCGTCGTAGTCCATTTCAATTCCTCCAATGTTCATCAATTCTCTTTTTTATGATGGGGGAAGACATCGATGGTACTCATTAGTGGTTCCTCTCATGAGTGACCAAATCCCATGTAAAATAATTGTTTAAATAGAAGATAGGGATCCTCCCACGTTACTTTTCATTAATGTGGCTCATTAATGAACCGTAATTAATGTTCCATTAATTCAACGAATGTCGTGGTTAAACAACCCAAGGGTCATGACATTAACATAATCATATTCATGTCTGACGTTCATCCACGATCCTGCCCTTCACCGCTCAACGGTGAGAAGATAATAAATTAACCTGTGGATTTTTTTTGTAATGTCCAGAAATGAAATTTTTTGCCTGACCCTTGTTGTTCATTGATATGATTTTCCTACCAAAATCCTGGCACTACGAATTCAACAGATTCCTCAAATTTTTAATCTGAGCATTGATACAAAATATAGAAAATACCAGTCACACATTAACTGAACACACCATAAATTGTTAAAAATTTAATAAAAGTCTCCCTCAACCCGCTCCTGTATAGTTTAGGCTCTGCCTAAGGGGAACACGCCCTCATGAGCTCAACATTACTCTCTGATTTCCAATTCGAGTTACTATTTAGATGATAAAATATTTATTAATAAATTAATTCATACTTAATTATTTTATTTACATCCAAAATCTACAATCCACTATTAGCCTATACTGGAAAATGTTAGGATATGAATATAGAAAGCATACCCTTATTAGTTCTATGGTTGTCTCATATTTTAAATCCTTGTCACTATTCATGAGTGATAAGCTTTTCAAAAATATTATAATTTAAATTATTTATTTTATTTATAAGAATTCCATTTTTGGGTTCTATCACTAGAGGAATGTGCCGACTAAACTTCAGTAGAATCATGGTTAAATCATCTATCCTAAATGCAATGGTTTCCTTAGATTTCTGATCTAGACACCCATTTAATAGTTATTCTTCATTTTACAAGAAAACATCTCATGTGCACTATTTATAGATTAACATTTTTTAAAGATCATTCAAAGAAATATGGGCCTCAAAATCATGTGCCAATTTTTTTTTTCAGTCTCATAATAATCCCAAATAATTCAAAATAATTACAGAAAATATTGGGCTTTATAACCTCCCCACATTATATCTTTACATCCACGAAGGCCACAATAAAACTAGGGGGAAAATGGGGGTACTAAGCTTGTATTTGAGCCTCCCACTACCATTTTCTCTCCTAGAGGTACCTGTACTACCACCGAACTCACACCAAAGGAATAGACCACCCATAAAATACCCTCTATTGTCAATCCATTATCCCAACAAGAACACACCACGAACATCACCCGATCATCAATGTCTAGCTCACCACAATCGATAATGTGCAATGGATCAAGAACGTATCTCATAAGCTACAAAACATGGATAAAATTATATACCCAGAGCATATATGGGGGGAAAGCTAGGTGTTACTCCTACTCGCCTACTCTACTGAGGATCTAGAAAGGTCCAATGAACCTCAAATATATCTTGTCACCCCTCCCATATCTAAAAAATCCTCATCGAGGTGAGACCAATACGAAGACATGGTATGACTCATAGAACTCCAAGGGACTCCATATTCTGATGAAATAAGACTTCTTCTTGCCTTATGTCGTATTCATCTGTTCCTATATGTTCTACACATTCTCAGTGGTAGTCGTTTCCAACACTGGACCCAAAAGTGCTGACTCCCCGCGGTCTGTCTAGTATAGAGGTGACCTATATGGTCACTCATAAATGGCCTCAAATGGTGCCATACCAATGGAGGAGTGATTACTCATTTTATATGGTAACTTCATCAGGGGTAGATGGTCCACCAAAATATGACCAAAATAAAAGCTGAAAACATGAAGCATGTCGTCAAGTGTTTGTAAGGTCTGCTATTTATGACCATCAATATAAGGATGAAAGGGGATGCTCAAGCATAGCTAAATACTAAAATACTCATTTAATCCTTTTTACAATCGGGATGTAAAACTATCTTCACGATCTGAGACAATCATCAATGGAACCCCATTAATCCGAACTATCTCATGTAGGTAGTGTCTTCTAAAGCCCTCTAATGACCCCTGCACTCAGATGGCTAGAAAGTGGGCCAACATGGTGATTTATTCAATGATCAACCAGATAGCATCATGAATGATAGATATATGTGGTAGCGCTGTCACATAGTCCCTGGATATGTCATCCCACTTCCGCATTAGCACCTCAAGTGGATGATTCAATCCTATTGGAACTTGGTGCTCAGACTTCACTTGCTGACAAGTGAGTAATCATGTAACAAACATTGTTACTACTTTAATCATCATTGGACACCAGTAATTACACTAGAGGTCCTGGTACAACTTCTTTACACCAGGATGTAAGGCCAGAGGAGATTTGTTGAACTCCATCGACACCACCTCCTGTGGCATCAATAGTTCTGTGGTGCATCCTCTGAAGTGAATGATGTGATCCCCCCATCAGAAAATCATTTAGGAGAAATAAACCAGACCTATTTTTGAGAGAATCTTTCAAAATATCTCCCTTCCCAAGAGTATATACTTACCCAATTTTATAGTCTTGGAAGAGATCCAACCATCACCTTTTTCTCAATTGATGAAAATCCTACAAGAACCATTCCATCAATGTAAAAGGATAAGCAATTTAACTGATTGATGTCCCCATCAATAATTTGGTAGCTAGTACTAGATTTCCACGAACACTTGGTTATGGTCCTGCAAGTACCAACATAACCTCGAACACTGGGTCTTACTATGCCCTTCTTCTCCAAGTCCTCCACCAATGCCCCCTTCTTGCGAATCTGTGTGAAATCCATCTCATAAAATAAATCTAATATCGGTGCCATCTCTTGGTATTGAAAATTAAAAAATACCATCCCCCTGCATAGAGGTAATCCTGGAATGATTTTTTGAAAGGATTTTTCCCATACTTTTTCCACTAAATTTGGGAACAGGAAACTCAAAACATCCATTTCCAAGAGGGTAAGGATGGCTGAGTCAAGAGTGATCAGCTGCAACCTGCTATGCAATGGATTATCATATTCTCCATGGTATTCCTTTTTTTCACTGACCAACGAAACCCCATTCCAATGCTATGGACATACCACGTCAATTTTTCCTAAATAGGCAATCTAATTATGAACTGCGGATGTCCAATCTATACCCAGACTATCGTCATAAGGCCTCAACGCTGCAACTAGAAGTTCCAACTGAAACTCTAACCACAAGGGTTAGATTACATTTTTGACATAAGTTCTATTATCGATGCATATCTCATTGGTATCTCCATATATAAGGTCCAAGTTAATGGTTTTACCAAAAACTATTGTTCGTGAAAAAGATTCAAAAAATAATGGAAGGAATTGTACGTGTGTCTATTAATACGACAGCTAGTAGAAAACACGTATCATACCTCAAATCATTCATTTTTTCCTTGGTTGACAATCCTTGACCTTGTTAAGCTACTCTCTTTCCCTATCATCCAGCTCCCTAAGCCTGGTGGGGACCACATTGGGGTGGTGGTAGTAACATGTCGAAATGTACACCACCTCCTCTTACTCTCAAACTCCTCTCCCATCTCTCCCACCCTGTCGATTCATCTATCTCTATAAATTCCTCTTCCCAAACCATTTTACACATTTATGACTCTGAGACTGATGTTGGTTTCCAACATTTTCACTGCTGACATTCAGGGGATACATCTACATAGCCAAAGAATTTTCAACCACAAGGGTTTTCTCTAAAATCCAAAAAAAGTATGAATGCATAGTTAAATAGTGATGACTCAGATGTCCCTAAACACATTTCACATGGAGGACTGAGACATGAAGCACTAGTCGAATTGTATTCATCAATTACATGGAATGGTCGGTATGCCTCTATGAATACATAGCAACTGAAAGTTCACCATGTCAAAGCTGTTTAAGCTCTTGGGAACACATACACCTTATATTTTGATGGAAAGATACATATTCTCTGGAAAAGGTTCTCAATATCTATCCATAGAAAAGTCATCTCATTGTAAGATAGGGGTAATAACAACTCTTCCATCACACTGATGATCAACATCGAATTATAAATTCTAGGACAACCATCTGATCATATAGTGCCCTTGTTAGATTGAATCCAAATCACCACCTCAAGCCAACCCTTAGATGCATGTGAGTCGGGATTTAATTAGAACCTGAGGGGTATCTGTCACATAAACTCGTGTAAATAACTGAGCCTACTTGTTTCATCTACCTGTAGCATCGGTAGTAACTATTTACCATCGGGAATTGGTATCTCTTGGACACTTCCTGAAGGTACCATCGCTGTAAGAGGGTCATGCACTGAAGCCTCATCGCTCGGTGGGCCATCATCGTGAACTCTCTCTGGAATCCTAGCTGGTTGTCTAGGCGGTGGCATCATGAAATATTATCATGATAATCCACAAAAATTATGTTATACCTGGTGAGATGACTCAAAAGATATCAATAGAAGAAAAATTCAAAACACATGCTACTACTGTTTTTGTGTACCGAGTCGGAAAACAGAATTTAGGGTCCTGGAGAATGGATACATTAGCTGTCACACCATCACTGGACTGCGTGTACTAATAGTAGAACTCAATAAACTTTACAATATATCCCCCATTAAAAAAATATTGTCTCTATGCTCTTCTAGTAGGTCCTACCAACCATTTATAACACTTTTCCATGACTCGTCCCTCAGGGCCCGTGCCCTGACTAACCCAAGCCTGACATCAATAGGCCAGCGGTTGGTGACTAGCACTGGGATGGCATACCCCTAAAATGGGATGGCTTTGACTCAAAAATTGTACATACATATATAGTGTACACTACAAAAATGTAAAACACAACTGAAGAGTAAACATTCAACCAAAACTAAAAACCACCACTGAGTGTAAAAGTAAGTACTGAATGTAAAGAGGGGTACTATAACATCCCACCAGAAACAAGGTACAAAAAAAATGGAAAATTAGGTATTAAGAACATCTTCTAAGTATCATACCTATATAGTATGTACAAATCGTTTCTATGGTGCTCCACACCAACTGGTCACCTCTGTACAACATTTAGTAATGACTCTTTAGTCTCTCTCAATGATTCCCATCATCTGCACTAGACACAACAAGGTGCAGGAGAAGCCCATGCAGGGGTGAGTATAATAATACCCAATAGAGATCTCGAGACCCCCAAAGGTCTCCCATTATTCCACAATATAAAAACCAAAAAGTGAGATACCAAAAACTAAGAACATGTAAAGACTTGTCTCAAACCAGGAATATACCATAAATAACAAGAATAAGATGATTAGTCATAATGATAGATCATATTATTTTGTAAGGAGGCTTTTTCTACTTATCCACACATGGTTGATAGATGCTGACCCAAAGAGGATCAGAAGGTGTGAATTATAGAAGATCACTAGGTGTTGATTGATAGAGGATAGCTACATGATAACCCACATAGGATTTCTATCTGCTGACCCATAGAGGATCGCTAGGTGGTGTCCCACAGAGGAGCGCTAGGTGCTGCCCCACAAAGGATCGCTATGTGCTGACCATACGATGATCACTACGTCCTAACTAATAAAATATTGCAACCTACTGATCCACATTGGATCAATAGGTTATGACCCACCGATTATCACTATGTGATGACCTACAGAGGGTCATTAGGTGTGGACCCACAGAGTATTGATAATATCTGACCCATAGAGGATCGTTATTCCTTCATCACGTTATAGCCAACCACTAGATTTTCACACTAACCACGCTTGAATTCTAGAGGATCTACTTATAAATCCATTTTTTGTACCTAAAATGTCAAGACGTCTCATGAATAAGTAACCTTAATATCTTTAATGTCATAGTGGTTCCAACCCAACAAACGATGCGTCATTCAGACTCCCAGTCTATTAGTTATAGGAATTTTAGTTCCAAGGGGGTGGTTGGATTCGTGTTTGATCCAACCAAGTCATACTAAAAATATATCCAAATACCAATGGGCATATCTCAAAATAACTTCTTCATATTAAGGATTCTTTCGTCGTAGACGGTTTGTCCAATGGATGTCTGGTTAAGGAGATACAGAACTTTATGAGAAGCTGGACCTAAAAGGGTCCGGGTCTGTTCTGACCTGTCAAACCAACCTAACCTGGTCCACTAGGCATAGCCCGAAGGGGAAGCTACATGGGCTCGACCCACTAGACCAAGGGTTCGGTCAGCTGGGCATGACCTGCCAGGCTATTGGAGAACCCCAACCCACTGGCTTGGCGCGAACCACAAGGGGGCATGGGGATCTGGTCTCCTCCTGAATGGACAAGTTGTCTATTCCACTTTCAATTAGCAGTTCCCATTGGCTCCACTCCACCTTTCCAGTCTGTGTGTACCGACCATAGACGGGACCTGTGGGCGCATTTCCTCCCTTCTACCACTACTGCGGCTCGGAGTCGCGATACCACCTTCGTGTAGCACTGTCGCGGTGTGCCGGCTAGGTTCAATGTGGTGGGCGATGTCCAACCGCCACCATCATCTGCTGCAGTGCCTTATAGTACTTCCACCCCCTCATAGCTAGTGATAGCCATCATCCTCCACTAGTTGATGGCACTCCTCTGCTAGCGGATCTTCTGCAGGCTACCATTGAGGCTCCGGTGGTCCGGGTTTCCATTCTGACCTTTGCTACGGGCCTTCCCGGATGTCGCCTTCACAGTGTGGCCCCCCAGTTTCTTCTTTCCACCATATCAGTCGGTCTCCCATGAAGAACGCAATCAATAAAAAGTTTGATGGTGGGTATGTTCATTTTTTGATTCAGCATGCATCCTCCATGTTAGCATCATAACATGGGAAGGGTTCAACATCATGAAAAGAAGATGAAACATGATACCCTTAATCAAAACTCGTACCTCAAACTTGTTGGAAGACATTATGGATGAAGGATATGAACTCCTGTTGTAAGGTGTTCATCTATTCCCATAGATGTCTATTTAGAATCCTCCAACGGTCATCAAAGCTTTGTTCTACGTTGGTGGAAGACATCATCATCTCATTGTTTGAGATTCCTCTCATGAGTGACCAAAACTCAAGACCACAATTTGTTTAAATAGAAGCAATTGAGCCACCCACATTTCATTTCATTAATGTGTCTCATTAATGAACTGCAAAAAATGTTCTATGTATTCAATTAATGTCATGGTTATGAAACCCATGGGTCATGTTATTAAATGACTACTATTCATGCCTGAAGTTTCACCATGGTCCCGCCATCCGCCACTCAATGGTGAGAGGAGAATAATATACCTCATGGAGTTATTTTATTATTATTTTTAAATTTCAAAAACAATATTTTTATATAACCCTTTCTGGTAAAAATTTAGATTCTTCTATGTGTATCTCGGCCCTACGAATTCAACGGTGCCACAAGATTTTTAATTTGAGCACCCTTTAAAAAGATAGAAAACACCGCTCACACCATTATTGAATGCATGTTAAAAATACGTCAGAAATTATTAGCAGTCACCCTCGATAGGCACTGGTCGAGGTTATAATCTGCCTAAGAGGAACATATCTTCAGAAGATCAACGATACTCCTAGATTTCTAATCCAAATTACCTATTAGGAGTTAATGGAATTAACAATAAATTAATTGTTACTTAATTATTTTATTAATAGACAAAAACTAACTTCCATTGTTTGCCTGCACCGACCAATGTTTGGATTTGATTGAGTACTTCATAAATTCATGAGTTTAGCAGTGGTCTTATATTTTTAATCTGAGTCATTGTTATTGTGTAATAAGCATTTGAAAACTAATATAATTTTATTTAGTTATTTTATTTACAGTAATGTCATTTTCGGGTTTTCTCACTACATGCCTACCCCAAATAAACATAAACCACACTGAGGGTAAACTCGCTATCCTAAATGAAAGAGTGCCACCAGAGTTCTGATCCAAGCACCCATATAATATTTTTTCCACTTTTTACAAAAAATTGTTCCTGCATGCTTTTTAAAGAATAACAATTTTCATCGATTCATTCTAGGCACTTTGGGCCTCAGAATCATGTGCCATCAATTTTTGCAGTCTTGTAATAATACTAAATAATTAAAAATATTATACTAAAATTCCTGGTCTTTACACATTATTCTGTATTAATCATGCATTTATGTATGACTTAGGTGAAGAGAATGTCGAAAACTAAATGAAATTAAGAGACGTACATTTAGATAATTTATTCTTCAGTATCCTCTACATGAAAAATAGTTGATGTCATTGGATTTAGTATCATTGTGATACAAGAAGCACTTGGATGTTTGGATAGTTACAATGATCAATTTGGGTATAAAAATGAAGATCTACAAGGCTTTTTTTGTCAAAATGGGAAGGTGAGGTTGTATTTATACCTAATGAGAGGTTGGTTCAAGTGTTTAGTTTATTAATAATTTTATCTCCAATTCTAACCATATAAATGTGATAGTAAATTACAAGACATTGGTTGGTAATTAATAATTTATATGATGGTCAGGGTTGATACACACCTCAAACACCCTTTAAATTTGGTAGTTTTTAGGTATGATAATCTTTTATCGTTTAATTTTTACCTTTTTATAGATTTTTTCTTTTACTACTATATATAATTTTCTCACCATGGTAACATTTTTATATCTAAAAATTAAATAGAGTATAAAACCTATTTTAGACCTTCTAATTCCAAAATATGGAATATGTTTTGCCTAATTCCATTCAAATAAACGTGAAAAGTATATTTTAAATCTATTCCATAGACAAATTAAAAAGTTCAGTTTTGAAGCGAAAGGTTCAAAATATTGAAATGTTTTTATATAGAATATCAATTTGAAATTCATTATAATTAAAAAATTTGATTAAATTATATAAAACCTCCATATATACTATAAAAACTATTAAATGTATCTTCTATCAATGTAAATAAATTAGATGAAAAGTATTTTTGAATTAAAACACATTATTTTTCATTATATATTAATGTAATAAATTTAGCAGGAAATATAAAAAATTAATCCAATTATAATTTTGATGCCTCTATTCCAAACAAGAATTTTATTTTTTTGGAAAATATATTATGATACTTTAAAAGTCTAGATTTAAAATGGGTTCTCCATCAAAAGGAGGTAAAATGAATTTTTTTTGAAAAATGTTAATATTTTATATGAATTTTGATTTTGTTCTTATTTTAGTTCTAGAAAACATATATGAAGATATTAAATATTATATTGAATATATTAAATATATATTTCTTTAATAAAATCCAATGGGTGTTATTTTTATAATTTAGAAACTCACTTATTAGCATTTAATTATATTTGTAAAACATTTCCATTTATTAAAAAAGAGTTTTTACATTCATTTGAGCCCAAATTCATGTTTTTGTATTTTAAATAGCAATTTTGAGGTTAAATGGTAACTGATACATTTCCAAAAACAAAACCAAACAATAACTTGACATTAATCCAAATTCACAATTCAAAACTGAAGACATCAAACAACCAAATTCAAAATTTGAAAATACTTCATGATCCCACCAAAACAGCCTCGGGCAGCGAGAGCCTCGATCCACACTTCCTGAAACAAATCGTCATCATCCAGAAACCACATCATAGAAAATTATTACCATCAACTTCCATTGACACCCAAAATCCGCTGGAACCAGAGAATTCTACGAATCCCACAAATCATCGACCAACTGAAGCTTCAAACCACAATCACCGGAAACACCATCAAACTAAACATCATCTTATCACATTTGAATCGAACTAGAATCCATAAACATATCCTTCTTCAGAGTAACGAGCCCCACCATCATCACATCCCACACCAGATGTCGAAGAACCTCGCCACTAAAAACCACCAAAAAGGCTTGGATGGCCACCAAAAACCACTTAAATCCATTATCGTCAACATTGAGAACCATTGTCATCGACACGAAACAACAAAACTTGAAGTGAATAACCAATTAAAACAACCTTGAGACCTTTTCAAATCCACCTTGTGTCAAACCAGTTCAGATAAACCACCATAAATGAAGAAAAAAATGAAAACCCCATGCTAGAGCAGATCGTGAAGGGTTTACATTCATTTATAATGAAATGTGATGAAAAAATTAATTATATATATGTGTAAACCATATTTTGATAATTAAATTAATACAATTAAATCCCACCATTATACTAGTAAGTTTATTAAATAATAATACTTAGTTCTTCGCTTATGTTTTATGTGGAATAATAACTTGGGATGTTATAGGGAGGCCTAGATGTGATAAAATTTTGGGTTGTATGAGATTATGATGGATGGTGTGGTGTAGGGTATGAGGTCTGGATAATGTGGAAGAAGTTGATTCATATGCTGGTAATATTCATCGAGATATGAATGTTTGTTTATGTGATAGAACTATATATTATAGAATATTCTAATGATAGTATCACAATTGATCTGATGCAATGAACTGAAAAGATATCTTGTGAATCTATTTAACAATTGATGGATGGGATAAATTATTTATGTATGTTATATTACACAATGCTTGAGATAGATGGTTATTATCTGTTTCTTGTTTTACCCATACTGGTATATTATTTTGCTTTTCCAAGAGTACTAGGAATATGGAATGATTATAATAATGAAAAAATTACTATCTAACGGGGTAGGTAATGATGGAATGAAAATGATTAAATGATGTTAATATTTAAGAACCATGGAATTGTTCCAGATTTTTCTTGGTGGTCATTGAATTTATATTGATGATTAATGTAATGTGATATAGAGTTATATTAATGGTTAATTAATGAATAGTGAATTAACTAACAGAAGTAAATGATAACAATTAAAATAAAATTATTGTATCTCTTATAAATGATAGTGTATGTTTATGAAATATTCCTAAAAGTTGATATATTGATCCCAAGTTACATTAAATATAGTTGAGCTTATTTCTACATTTTTTCCATAGTATTGTTATGGTATATATATTAAACTATATATTTTATTATTTCATATGCTTCCCCAACCATGTTTGTTAGGAATAATAATACACAGTGGACTCTGGGAGGGTCTTTTATCCCAATATATTAATGAGAGGTTAGTTGGTGGGAAACGCCCTCCCTCCCTTGCCGCTTCTCTTGATAGTTACATGTTCTGGTATAAACAATTATTAGATTATGAAAATGTGTACAAAGGTAAATAATGGTTTTTTATGTCAAACACATTTATTCCTAAATATATTATCCATATTAATTTTTTAGGTATTATAGGTATATGTTGTGATGGTTGTAAGAACCTTACTATGTGCATGGGTTGTAATGGATTTTAATATAATAACTTATTTATGGTACACTTAAAATTCAAGATATGATCACCCCATCAAACTGATTTATTTCTATATATGTGATGTGATATGGGATGATGTGATAATGTATTTCATGAGGTGCATGTTCAGATTACACGCCTAGGTGACTTCGATCTAGCCTATATTGGATAGAGATTGATCTGGATGTTTGTTTTCTAGGAAGAGTAAAATAATAGAGGGGTAGTGGAATAATGGTACCCATTATCCTCAATTACTATATTATATATTATTTTCTATGTGATACTTGGTTACATTTAGACATGGTGAGGTTCAGATCAAACTATAACAGGTTTTGTGATGAGTTAGTTTAACTATTGGTCACTATGCTTTATCATGCTATATTTTCCTTATTCATGAAAGGATCCATATATGATCATATTCAATATAATATTTTCTTCACCCTATATATAAATAAACTAATTTTAGGCCAAGAGACAAAATTAAGAGATTAGGCTGGAAATTACTAGATCATAGTTGTAGAAGAGTTGAATGAAAATTTTTGGTTGATTTCAACTTTTTCCATTCTGGAAACTATGATTTTCTTTCAGTATTTATAGTAATATATGGAATTTCTTATTTTAATATGGGAAATGATCGTATAGATTCCTACATGAGTGTTAATGGGTTCATCTTTATTATCAGTATCTGTCACTTTCTCATGTTCTCATAGAGGTTAATCCTCCCATATGGATTTTTATTATACCCACTATTTTAGTTTCCAAGTTGAGGCTTAATAGAGGTGGGACTTGGAAAGTCACTATATCATTCTCCACACTGGGGTATTATTAAGAGGAGGGGATTCTGAAACAGTAGTATGAAATATTCAGGTTGAGGTTTAAGATAGAGTTTAAAATTAGGAACATGTTGTATTTCTCGGTTATGAAGGGTGACCATTTCACCTATGTATAGTGAGTGATGTAAACATGGGACATGTTCTGAGACACAAGTATTTAAAGCTTACCATTATATAATAAATGTACCCTTTTTTTACTGAGAATACTAAATAAAATGATTTTATATTTTGGGTAGACACGTAGGAAGGGATCATTCATCATTATTCAATATTCCTACTTTTGAAATGGGTAGACCATGGGATAAGATAAAATATTAACAAGATAAATTTTTTTAAAATTAACTAATGTTATGTATTCAATATTCATTTTCTAGGTCCTCGAACATTTTTTATTTTTTAGACATATATACATATTGATGTCCTTGTAAGCCTCCCATAGAATATGTTCAACAATATATGCTAGTATATCACCACATAGTGGATGTTATCTATAATGACACATGGAAATGGACACTCCAAGAGTGTTCACACCAGATTCTTCAAATGTATGTGGGTTCTATTTTTTATTCAATCAAAGAAGACTATTAAATGAGGTTGATATATCTTTTATTTTTGATGGGTTCTCGAAAGGACCACTTGTATTTATTAGCATTGAAGATGTTGTGGGGATAAGAAAGGCAGTGGTGGCCCTTGTTCTTCAGGGATGAAGAGGAGCCATCAGTATCATTAGAAATATTATGAGAATAATCACTTGTACAGTTACAATCTTTAAATAATATGACATTCAATCTCATAGAATATATTACAATTTTTTAGGGAATTTCTAGATTTTAAAAGTCTGTGATATTTTTTCAGGACTGTTCTGTAATATTCTTCAAATATATTAGTGGTTTAACCATACATGGAATTACATTATGAGGAGTCATTGCATCTATAGATCCTATGAACATACACCATGTTTATGAAGAATACATATATTCTTTTCCTGGAAATAGAATATTTTCTTAATAAGATGGTCACCAAAATTGGTTCATCATAAGAGGGAAGATGTTAGGATTCCTCATGATGTGGATATATTGTCCTAGGATACCAATTTCTTGCATAAGTTAGAATTAATTCATCCATGGGTAGGTCTCACACCTCATAATGTTTATTCCCTATGATAAATTGATATCATATCTATCTAAAGTGTTTATACATGTAGTTATCTTATGAAATCCAAATTCATTAGTTACGAGAGTGCCATGAATTTATATACATTCAATGTTCTCTCAGAGTTCAACTACATGTTTCATTATTAATGTAGTTTCAATTAAGGTACCAATAATAGAGTGTACCTTTCTGAGATCAATAAAGATTGGAAGGAGTCGGTATAGAAAATCTCCATTTTCACCCCCTTCCTTAAAAATAATATCTAGTCTATAGAGGTTGTAATAATATGGGGCACATTGACCGTGAAGAAGGATTTTTTAAACCTATTGTTTTATCATTTCTAGTTCTAGGTGACCCAGATGATATTTGAGGTACCCATTTATTTTATATAAATTTTTTCATTTTTTTATTCATGAGATATTAACTCTTAAATATCACCTACCCTCATCCATTCTTTGGAACCTGATGTAGTGTGACATTAGGTGCCAATGGCGCTAACTACACTTGTTGGGGGATTAATTGACCTGAATGAAGTATGTATATACAATGAGAAAGTGTTGGGGATACATATATCTTATTGAAATTTCCAATGTTTATCAATACATCCATTTGACCCCATCCACAGCATGGATTGGTTTAATTATGTGTTGGATGTTGTAGAAGGTTTATATAGTCAGTTTGTGTTTTATTATGCTGATAGAGATGCACTAGTGTTTCTTTGATAGGTAAACCCTTAGATGGGTTATATTCGTGTTCTATCCTTAAGGAATTTGTTGTCTGAGATGATGTGGAGTATGTTGAATGTACAACATTTTTTCTCCTCTGGGTTGTATAAGAGTACCTTAATGTCTTTCCTGATGAGGTTATAGAAATGGCCACATCCTGGGAGATAGTGTTTAGGAATGAGATACTTCTTGGCATGTCTCTTATATCAATGTCTCAGTATTGGATAAAAAATTATTAGTTACAAGAGTTGTGAGTTCTTATTGATTATTTGTGGAGGTTATATTTTTTCATATGAGTGTGTCACTATAGGGTGCAACAGTTTTGTTAATGAATACGACTAATGGAATTTTAAATATTTGTATTTATTATAATAACATAAAACATGTTACAGTGGATAACAACTATCTTATTCCATGTAATGGTGTGTTATTTGATCTATTGAAGGGAGAATGATGGTTATCAAAGGACGATTTACTATCATGATATCATCATATTCTTTTGACGTATAAGGATATATCAAATCCTTATTTATAAATTTTTCATGGTAATTAAGAGTTTATTGGGATGTCATTTTGTGTGAGAAATTATCCTGTCACATTCATGGTGTTGATGAAAACTATATTTTGATAGTTCTTTGATATTTTTATGGTTGTTTTCAATGAATAATGTAAAGACCAGTAAAATTAAAGGGAAATTTTTTCTTAATTTTCTTTGGAATTTTACAAGAACGCGGTTTCTGACGGCACCTGATTCTGAGGCCCGGTGTGCCCGGAATAAATTTCTGAAGTTTGGCTCGGGTACGTTCAGTGAACGAACGAGCGGGAATTTCTAACTTTTGATCCGGTGCTCGGAATTGAAATTCGAGGACACCGATGAACTCGCAGCGCCGATTTTCGCTTAAGGAGACCTTTTCCGAGGTTGCGTTTTATGCGGGATGAAAGTTAGTTTTGGGAGAAATTATAAGAAGTTAAATAAAAATGTGGAAACACTTTTTATTTTAACTTGTTGGTTATTTTCTCCCAAAGGGAGTTAGAGGTAGGACCCACATCCACTTAACCTCCCTTGGGAGGATTAAGTGTGGTGGGGCCCACACGAAGCATAACTCTTCACCTTCTTTTTTTTTAAACTCCCTTAAACTCCTCTTTTAATGAACATGACAACTTGGTTAATTAATGGAGTTGAGTTGTTTGAATTTCAAACCTTTGAAATTCAAATTGATAATTGTGTGAATAAAATAAGCCTTAGATTATTTTATTTGGGTTGGTCTCCTTATCCATCTTGAGAGGTTTTGAAGAATTCTCTCCTTCTTCTTTAGACTTTGGCGAAGAACGCGAAGAACATTCGGACTTCGATGAAGAACGTCACGTTCTCAGGAACCGTCTTCCGCGACGCCATACCCGCGACACTGACGACGTCTCCTTCCGCGTCATCTCTTCTGCGACGGTTTCCCATGACGAAATCGTCGTCAAAGAGCTTCGAATCCTCGCTTCACGACATCGACGTCCTTTTTCCGTGACGCCGACCACCGCGACGCTTGTCTTCCGCGGGTCGTTGACGAACATCGTTCTTGAAACCGAGGTAGGGGTTTGTTGTTGTTTAATTTATTTATTCTCGTTCTTGGTTCTAGCATGACAATCTTGAGGATAAATGTTTAAGTGTTATCGTCTAACGAGAGGGGGGGTCGGACCGCACAAACATGGCCGAATCCCCCCTCCTTTGTTCTTGAATATTATTTTCTTGCGGATGAAACGAGATGGCGTGGTGTCGTCGCACCATGCGGGAATCATTCGACAATTATTGCGCGGCGCCGTGGAAATATTTATCATGAACGTGACGCCGTCGCGCCGCGTCAAAGGAAACCGAAGGGGCCGCGTCCAGAGCGGGGCCGCGGCGGAGGGGCGCGGCGTCGTCGCACCGCGCCGGACGACGAAGGTCGCGGCCGGTTCCGGGCCGCGGCGGAAGGAGAAGACCGGTGGCCAGCTGGGCCGCCGGTGTCGGAAGCCGGAAGGGGGACCGGCTCTTGCCGGTCCCGTTGAGGAAGAACCGGCCGGCCAGGTCGGGCCGGCCGGAAGGGAGGCAAACCGGGGGAAATTAATCCCCCGGCCAGCCAACAAACGGCCCCCCATAATGAGGGGGGGCCGGTTTCACAAAGGGGGGGCAGGCGCCCCCCCGTTTTCTCAAAAGCAGGCCCCCACGTGGGGGGTCGTTTTCCTCCAAGGCGCGGCATCCAGCTGCGCCGCCAACTGAAGAAAAGCGGGGGCTTTGCCCCCCGCGCGTGGCACCCGAGCGGCGCCCAGGACGTGCCGCCGCGCTGGGTCGCGCCGCCGCACCGGACTGCGCCACCGCGACGCCGGCCGGGCCGGGTCGGCCCGGACCCGAACCCCCGTTTTCGAATCGACTTCGGTCTTTTGCCCATAACTTGAGCTATGGACCTCCGATTGACGAACCGTCAGCGGCGATGCGATCCTTGGATCGAGACGGTCGATTCGGTATATCACACTCAAAGTTTCAGAATACTTTGAGTTTGGTCGGGTTGGTTCGTACACGAAACCAACCGGGCCCTCGGAGCGGAAACGCTCATATCTTGAGCTACGGACGTCTGATTGACGTGCCGTCAGCTTTGTTGAGTTCCTCTTAGTGAGACGGATCATTTGGAATACTCCACCCGAGGTTTGGATGTAGGTGGAGTACGGTCGGGTTGGTTTTGCCTTAAAAACCAACCGGGCCCCTGGGACGAAAAAGCCAATAACTCTCAGACCGGGCGTCCGATTGACGCGTCGTCTGTTACGTTGAGTTCCTGTTGGCGATACGGAACTTTTGGATACATCAAATCTGGACTTTGTGACAGTTGATGTATCAGCCTCTCGGCTCGTGGAGTGGACCCTCCCGAACGAGCTTGCTGTGTGCGGGAACCCTAGTGCTGGCTGCGACTGCTACTGTGACGATGACGATTGTGCAGGGATCCTCAGTGGACTGCGACGATGAAGACAGCTGGTCTTGTATCCTATGTGGGTCCTAGTTGTGCTGGTCTTGTATCCTATGTGGGTCCCAGCTTAGATGATTCAATACTGGTCTTGTATCCTATGTGGGTCCCAGTATAGATGAATCGATGAAGACAATTGGTCTTGTATCATATGTGGGTCCTAGTTGTGCTGGTCTTGTATCCTATGTGGGTCCCAGCTTAGATGATTCAATACTGGTCTTGTATCCTATGTGGGTCCCAGTATAGATGAATCGATGAAGACAGTTGGTCTTGTATCCTATGTGGGTCCTAGCTGTGCTGGTCTTGTATCCTATGTGGGTCCCAGCTTAGATGATTCAATACTGGTCTTATATCCTATGTGGGTCCCAGTATAGATGAATCGATGAAGACAGTTGGTCTTGTATCCTATGTGGGTCCTAGCTGTGTTGGTCTTGTATCCTATGTGGGTCCCAGCTTAGATGATTCAATACTGGTCTTGTATCCTATGTGGGTCCCAGTATAGATGAATCAATGAAGACAGCTGGTCTTGTATCCTATGTGGGTCTCAGCTTAGATGATTCAGTATCTATGTCTGATCATCTCTTTCACCTTATCGATGATGTATACCTGTGTGAGCTGAATCCTGTTGTTTTCCTGTGTGGATTGTGTTGTGCTATCCTGTGTGGATTTCGTTTTGCCTTCCTGTGTGGAATACGTATACTTTCCTGTGTGGACTGAGTTGTACTTGGGCTCGGAGGTTAGAGCGTATTGGAATTCATGACTTAGGTATATGTATGGCCATATACCTAAGCAATGTCAGTTGTTACTTCATTTTTGTATCTCACCTTTGTGGTTTATCCTTTGTGGATTTTGGGAGACTTTCAGGGGTCTCGGGGTCCCTACTAAGTAGCTTATACTCACCCCTACACGGGCTATGCCCGCACTACGTTGTGTTGGTTGCAGACGACGGAAAGCGTTGATCGTGGCTGAGGCTTGCAGAGCAGAACGGTACCTGGAGGTGGACCACTGGGCGGGACGTACCCGGAGCGGACGGCGGGACCCGAGGAGCAGTGGAGCTATCTGTACCCACCCTTCTGGTGGGATTTCCAGTGGACAGCTCGGTGTAGCGGTTTTTACTTTACAGTTGTTGTTTTCCCTTTCGAGTTGTACTTTACTTTCAGTTTGGGTTTGTATACTGGCCCATTTACTTTTCCGCACTTTCAGTTGTACTCTGTTTTTACTTAGTGTTTACTTTTCCGCTTGCTTACTCTGTGGTGCTTGTTTACTTTTCAAAGGCAATGCCTTCCCTTTTTACCGGGATTTACGCCTTGGTGCTAGTCGCCAGCCCCTGGCCTATGGAAGGCAGGCTTGGGGTAGTCACGACACGGGCCCCGAGGGCGGGTCGTGACAAATAAATCCTTATGCACTCCATTTATGAGGAAGATCACAGAAGGAATCTAGATTTAATTTTGTGTGTTCTTAGAAATGAACAATAGATATGGAAGTTATTGTAATGTGATTTTTGTCACATAAATACATTTGTATGGGGAATGTTGTGTCCTATCAGGGAGTAGCTATGGACTCATCAATAAAAGTATTAGTGGTTTTGTTGGAAAGACTATATATAGTGGATTTGGTGAGGAGTTTTGTTGGACTTGTAGGATATTATAAGATATTAATTAAAAAATTCTATTGATTTTTCCCCAATATAATTATAAACATAGAAGGATTAGGTGTTATTGTATATAGATCAGTTATTGACAACATTTTTTACCTAAAACACTAGTTATCCAGTGATCTAGTCCTTTGCATGACAATAATGGGTGTATATATTGATGTTTTTTACACTTCCGGTCATGTGTTTCAATTCTATCGTATACAATGGAGATCATCTGTTTTCTTTGGGTCTTGGAATAGACATCTATATGATAATAACTATGACACCCATGATTTTGGGTTGGTGGTAGTTGAGTTTCCTTTGAATTTCTGATGAAATAATTGATCAGGGACCTTTACGTGTTTTTAGCGACTAGAAAATCACGAGGTAAATCTTCAACCAGTGTGAATTGAACATGTTTCATTATTATTCGATTGAATTAATGTGTTAATAAAACATCGATATGTATAATACACTATGAAATGGAACTTTCAAGGGTGGTCTGTCGAGTAGGATGTCATGTAGTAGGGTCGTGCGTGATTCTATTGATTCCATGGGAGTTGTCAAAGAAATATCATAGTTGAACCCATATATTCGAGAATTTTGAGTTATAGGTTTAATTATCTAGTTATAAATATACGGATGACTAGTGCAGCATATATATAATTACTAGTTTGGGGATTTTGAGGATGAGGTCTAGAAATACAGAGTTGTTTTTGGAAATTCCTATGACTTACTTTCAAAGGATGCACAACACTAGGGGTGGTTATTGGGATGAAATATTATTCATTAAGAAATACATGAGATGGTTGTTAGCGAGTTTCATTGTTTCCTTTTTTGTTTCATCATAGCATGAAAAATACATAAGATGCTTTGAGAGGTCATTTTTTATGAGTGACGAGATGAAGAATCTATGTGTAGATTTTGTTTACTGATGATCGATCTTCTTGACTATGAAGGTTGAGCACCATGTTCTTGATGGTTTCCTCAATTCATTAGATATTATTTTTTACATGGGAATTAAATTATTTCAATTATTTTTAATAGTTTTTTAATTTATGTATTTAAATATCTAAACCCCTCTTATCATTTGATGTGAAGATTTTTTATTAAAACAAACAATCATTTAATTTATAATTTGAGTTATATTGATAGGAATTTCATAATTCTTGTTTAATTTGATGTATAAAAAGTTAATATAACTTTAATTAAAATATAAATAGGTCTGATTCTATCTCTAACATGTTCTCCTTTTGATTTGATAATGATACATGTTTTTGGTTACAAAAAAATATTCTTAGTTTATACCACTTTTTAGTTTTCTTATTTACTTTATTTTAAACATACACTATAATGATAAGATTCATAAAAATCGTGACCTATTTGAAACATGAATCATTTATATTCATTTAATTATAAATAATTAAACACCGAGTATAATTTTTATGGGTTTTTTTATTTTCTGAAGATCTTGCAATAAATCATAATTTCTAAAATCATCAGAATTGAATATATTTTTTATTTCTTTTATAACTCATACTATTATAATTGTAATAATTCATTGATTATTTATAAATATAACATTTTTTCATCATTTCCTTTATCTATAGGAATGTCTAAAAATATCAGTTTCAAATTTCAAAAAATACCCGATTTAACTTATTGAAATCTACATTATTAAAATCATGCATTCTTTCTATTTTGATGATATGTTATTATATACTTATCAGGATTAAAGGATTACTGATTAATTGAAATGATATTAAATTTATCATCAATCATGATTACTTTACTAACATATAATTTAGTCGTTAAATGTCTTAAAAAATCACTTTTGTTTAGGTGTAAAATATTCTACAAAAAATGATGAATTATTATTCATCAATTTCATCGATAGGCCAATACCACCATGGAAGCTTATAAAGCTTATTCTGTATAATCATTAGTAAAATTGAAACCATTGATTTCCTCCTTGTCTGAATTTCAAATCCAATGGTGACTTCTACATTCCAATAGTGGCTTTCTCATTTGTCCCTGCATGGCATCAACAATCAATGGTGGGTTGTTTTAAAAATTCTAACGGTGGGTTCATCAATTCCATAAAGGGTGGGTTGTTTTTATTTACAATGATGGGTAAAATAAAATTACCATTGTGGGTAATTTTTTAATAGTTTATAATTTTTTAAACAATGTATCATTTTTAAAATATTCCTACCACCACCAAGTATTAATTATTGGTACATCTTGGGAATATTTCTTCCAGCACTTTTTTTAATCAATTTTTAAATTTTTTTCAAATTCATACATATAATGATTCATTTATGTGTTCTATTAATTTATAAAATTATCATATACTATATTTAATTTAAAATATTTTAATTAAATTTTTATAATGTATCTTTATAAATTTATAAATTTATTCTTCATTCATCCTCACACCTATGTCAGTTTCAAGGAATATTTATGCTTTAAAATTTTATGCTAATGTCACTAACTAAATAACATCTAAATTAAAATTTATTGACAATAAACATATTCAAACTAATATAATGTAATTTTAAAAATACTTTAATTTTTTCAAGTAGGGGTAATATAAAATATATTTAATATTTGATTTGAAATGTCATATAGTTTTTATTATTATACATTGGACTAATTATTATCATATGTCTAACAATTCAAATTAGTTTGAATTGGTCTAAATGGTTTACCTCATTCATTTTTTTGTTATTATTATTAGTTTTTTTTCACCATCTATCTTAAATAATTCAACCATTTTTAATTATCATTTCTTTACATGGAGATAGTTTTGATAGATTAATTATACAGATCTTTTTTAATGTTCCTGGTCACATAATGGATTAAACGGGATGACTTCTTCAATAATCAATTTTTCATCTAAAATAATGTTCAAAATATTTCATCATACTATAAAATTAGAGTCATGTTCTAGGAAACACCCAAATATTCTACATTACCCTTCATTTTAAAAAATTTAATAGTGTGTGATGCATGCAACGTCAAATGTGAGTGCACCATGACTTATCATACATTCCATTTAAAAGTGTTTATGAATAGTATTATCCAAATATTGGAAATTACATATTTTATTATTCCAAATAGATTTCATTTTTTAATTAAGCATATCAAAATTATCTTATACATTTTTTTTATTTTTCTGAAATGTTACAATTTTGATGAATAGTGAAAAATATTGCATTATTGTTCAAAAACAAACATTTTTATTTTAAAAATTATTTTAATCTAAATTGATTTAAATTTTATTATAAATAATTAATACATATATTTATCACATATATTTCATTCATGAAATTTTATTATCGAATTAATTATAGAAGCTTATTAATCATTTGAACGTCTCTTTTAACCGCTATCTAGCCACATCTATGAGATTTTCATTAAATGTAATTTTACATATTCTATGAATTGAATTTTGAAAAATGAAAAAACATGTTAGTAATAAGTATGAAAATTGTTTACTAAAAAGATGAAAATAATTTTATTTAATATTATCATTTTTATTTTATTTATCACGATTAAAGGTAAATATGGTAATTGATGGTAAAATTAATATTATAATAATATAATATTATCATAAAACGTTTCCTAATATAATTAGAAAAATATATTTCCACTAAAATCAAACTTATTCTGTAAATATGGTCTTTTTTATACCCCTTTTGTTAGATTATGACAATTATTATATTTTATTTAAAGAAGAGTTCAAAATAACATATTCAAATTTTAATTACTTTTTTAATAATATGAGGATATTTAAGTGATATGGTAAACTATAAAAAGTCAATAGAAATATAAAATAATTATATACATAAATTTAATTTATTTATAATATAATGAAATAAATAATACTATTATATGGTGACATAATAATGATATTTTAATCATATTATTAAATATAAATAAATTCAATGATATTAAAAATATTAAAATAAATATGATTTTACTTTATTAATGACATAAAATAATATTATTGTCAAAATATTCATGCTAGTGAAATATTAAAATTATTAGTTCTATGTTATCCAGAACGTTTGATATTTTTAAAAATGAAAATAATGAATAGTAGCAAAATTTACATATGTGATACTTTAAAATAAAAAATATTATAATAAATTATGTATAATTCAAATAATATATAATGTTTTACCAAATAACTAGGATAATTTTACAGATGTCGTAAATTATAAAATTTGGGTTTCTTTGGGATTTTATAGTAAATATATTAGCACTATTATGTAAAAATAAAAAAAGTCATGATAAGAGTTAAAATATTTATCTAAGTGTCAAATAAAAATAATAAGGCTATATTTCAGACATAAACAAGTATAAAATTAATTATTTTAAATGATTTAGACCAATACTCATTTTATAGTAATGAATGATTAAATTGGGGGTTGTTTTTAGTTTTATAGTGACTATATTAACCCTATAATTTAAAAATACTAGATTACATAGTAAAAGATACACTGTTTAACTCAGGGTTAAACTGGAAAGATATAGCCACATTTATGACATAACCATGTCTAAAATAAATTGGTTAATCAGAATCATACACATACTCATCTTATCCTCAAAATTAATCACTTTCGTTCTATTTGAAAAGGGAAATCATTTTGTAAGAAATTAATATAATATGATATTCAAATAGTCCCTATCATCTATCTTATAAACGTGAACTTCTATTCCTATATAATTGACACATATAGAGATACATGGATCATCCAATACCTCCCCAATTATCCTCCCATCATCCCTCACTTCATTCTAGAGGCTATACTTTCAGTTGAAAGACATTCTACTGAGTTCATTTTTACAAACCTAATAGAGATACCCGAAAAAGAGATAATTGTTTTATCACCACATTGAATGTTATATTCATCTTCTAAATCTTCATTATTTTTTGTTCTCATATCAAAATAATAAATAAAGTTTTGTCCATATACTAATATGTTATTATAATCATGATACAACCATATTCCTCAATTTATCCATCTTACGATTAATAATTTCCACATGCGTTCATTTGTAAAACTTATTGTCTCTGCGCTATGGGATAATTTGTTATTTAACGGTAATTTATTTATATGGGTATAATGATTGGTATGATGGATATTAATAATTAATATAACATGATTATTATTATTTATTATAAATATACCATCCATTTCTATACCATTAAACTATTAGGGGAATGATATCATCCCCCATGTGTACGTTCGACCTACCGTCCCCATAGTGTGATGAAATTCCTTCTCAATGATAATCATTCATGAATGATTATAAATTCTTATAATTAGTAAATATAATTTTCCCGATGATAATATAATTCTATATATGAATAATATACATATCCTATGAATAACATACATGACCTAAGTAACAATACCGAAATGGGGAAATGAAGTATTTATCACCTGAAATAATGGTAATACAGAAATATTGTTAACAAAATGATATAAGAGGATCATAAATTATTTCATAAAAATGTATATGGTTCTAATATATTCTAATAACATACTTTTTCCATTATAAATGTGTTTAACTAACCCTCTACTACATAAATGTACAAAGTAAGGGTTAATTTTCCAATCACTATGTTATGAAAAAATGTTTATACAAAAGTATCTACTATGAAATTATTATCATCCCCATACATGTTTATTAAAATGTTTTTAATGAAAATTTTACCAATTTTTGACTTTTATATAAATTATTTTGAAAAGAATATTATATTAATTTTCCAAATGTGGTACTTTATGACATTTTTTAAAAATTAAGGAAATAATTATTTTTATCTTATATAGCGCGAGTGCCTAATTTCTACGATTATGTTGACTTAAAATATTGAATATTACCTTACCATATTACATGTTTATTTTTAAAATAAATTTTTACTTTTATAAATTTTTAATTTTTATATGATTTAAAAAATGGGATGTTTTTGTCAAAGAGTTTTAATTAACTTATACGATTTTTTTGTCTTTGTCAACATCCTTTGTCAGATTTAATGATTGATTGATGTTGATTTGTTATGATAAAGTTATACATATTGTATTGAATTTTATGTTATATATTGGACAATGGATATGATATTTTTAAACCATTAATGGTTTATTGAGAAATTATTAACATTTAGTATGCTAGTATTAAGAATAATATTTATGATATGTTTCACCCTTTTCATATATGGAATGAATTGGATATAGTATGTGACAGGTGAGTCTTACTGTATCCCCATTAATTCATTAGTAGGTCTCATTAGACAAACAAGTGTCATGGACCAAGGACATGATAGTATGGTAGTGTTGTTGACACTAGGTCTTAAATGGATGGTTATGATATTCAACATTTTTCGTTTCCTTATTAAGAGAATAGTTATAGATATTTCTTATGATTATTAGACCAGTAGAATATCCATGTGATTGTTTATATAGAATTATTTGATCTATTCATGCTATATGATGTAGAATATTATGATTAAATTTCTTTGGTTTCCATGTTATACATTTTCATAAATGATAATTCTTATCAATGATAGATTCTACTATAATGTGGATCCTTACTGGGCATCTGAGCTCACACCTTTCTTATGTTTCAATTTTCCCTCGGATGATAAGAAGTATATTATCTCTGACATGAATGGATATTATTAGGTATATGTGTGTGTTCAATGGATACATAGTGTAGTTTTTTATTTCATTATGTAATTTAAAACTAATGTTTGTATCTGGTTTTTCAAAGGCTACTAAACCAATCATTCTATTAGGATTTTATTTTCTTGTGTAGATGATAATGTAATAAATAATGTACAGACTCTTTGAAACTGGGCTCTAGGAATTATTGTGGGTAATAGTGGAAGTATAGTAAAAACTAATGTGACCTGATTTATAAAATAAATGATTAGGGAGAATTACCCTATGAATTAATTTGAGGATAATAATAGAGGAGCATCATAAAATTTTGGGTAATGTAGAGGTTATATGTGTATTCCTAAGAAACACATCTATGTCTGGATATTATTAGTGAATATGGTTGTGGAACATATGTACGTATATGTGAAAACATTAACAAGGTGTTCCAGGCAAGACTTAGAGTAACCTGGTACAATACAATGACCCATACTACTCACCTGGTTTGAAAATCCCAAGATATATACCTAAGATAATGTATATTTTCATTAAATAAAATTATGAAGGATTTATGATTAATTGTGTCCTCAAAGAGTCATTTATTTTGATTTTGGATTTAATGTGTATTATTTTTTCTATTTCGGTTATGTATTTTAGTAGTTTGGAATTACACATTATGATTCATAACCTAATATATTGCATGAAATTATTTATGAATGTAACGTAGTTGAAGAGATGGTAATCATATCAATTCACATAATCCTTAGAGGTATTTCCCTCCTATTCAAGATAATGATGGTGGAGCAGGTGATACAAATAGTTATGAACAACATATAACCATACTAGGATGACTTACTCATGTTCTGAATAGAAAACTTACACATATAGATCACCCGTTCCACAACATGGAATATCAATATTAAAACACATCATTTGAAAGTATACACAAATATTCAATGGGAATATAAATCCATTTATAGCCGATCAATGAATAAGTTCCTTATTG
The DNA here is from genome assembly GCA_963277665.1 of Viscum album. Lineage (NCBI taxonomy): Eukaryota > Viridiplantae > Streptophyta > Magnoliopsida > Santalales > Viscaceae > Viscum > Viscum album. Next base: position 1,228,888,322 of record OY728159.1, read on the forward strand.
AAAATATTTCCTTATTTGGGTAGTAATGAATGGGAAAATGTTTTCATGGTAATTTACCATATCTAAGGAGATCTTGATCAATGATTATCATTAATTCACAATACAAATGAATAATAAGATGTAGAAAATAGGGAATGTATGGTTTTTAAAGAACATTTTGTAGAAAAGTAATTTCCTTCTGAATAGTGAGAAGATATGGAAAATCAATTTCTGAGTATGAGGGAAACGAGGGATTATAATTTAGAAAACTATAAAGATAACTTCACAAGGATAGTGATCCATATTTTGAACTACCTGCATAACCCAATAAGTAAGAATTATTGATTCATTGATGGGTTAAACCAATATCTCCAAGAGGAAATGGTCTCATATTATTTCACATCTTACGAATATATAGTCCCATGTGCATTAAAAAAGGAAAAATAATTATATAAGACTAAGGACATTAATGTAAATCAAGAGAAGAAGATAGCTTCTGAACACTTTGGCTAATTAAATATGGAGAAGATGAGAAATGCATAAATTCCACCATGATGTAATTGATGGAAGAAAAACCCAAGTTCATTCATAAAGTGGATGATTGTTGTTTTACATGTGTGAAGAGAATAGGCCAACAAGGACCATACTACAAGGAGGGTAATAAAACCACTACTATTTAATTATATAATTATAATGATATGGGAAATTATGAAAATCATTTTCTGTTGTGTCAAGGAAGCATGCCCTAGAAAAGGCTAGACTAGGAATGATAAGCTAATGAGATCATAACTGCTGATATAGAATTACCAAATTATGTCATGGCATGCACCATATTCCTCCCCTAAAATATAGCCAAATAATTATTCGATTATGGAACCTTGTATTCCATTATATATAGGATATCAAAATATTCTATGAAAATTTAATGAGATGTGATGGTTGTTATGATTTTTGATGAGGATAGAGAATCCATTATCCTTAGATTATGAATTTAATCATATAATTCTTATATAGATACACCATAGTAGCTCTTCAGAATGAAATTCATGGAGAGTAAGAATAAACAACATCCATTGGTGAAGTTATAAATTTTCAAATTCAGTATTTGCCTATAGTACAAGAATAAATTAATGTATTTCCAGAGGATTTCCCAGGACATCTTTCAGAGTGGGTATTTTAGTTTACTATTTATTTAATCAACTAAAAAATTTCAATATCAAAAAATCCCTTTAGAATCTCTATTGTGTTATTAATAGAGCTAATGAAATAATTAGAGGGGTTTTTTAATAAGAGATTTATCTTCCATTGTATTTTTCTATGTGGATCCCTAGTTGTTTTTATTTAGAAGAAAGATGGTTCAATGAGGTTGTGCATTGACTCTAGAGAAATCAATGCAAATACAATAAAGAAGGTGTAACATCTAAAATACATTGATGATTTTTTTGGTCAAATTCTCATAGATAAATGTTTTTTAAAGATTCACATTCATTCTTGATATCACCAGTAGTGAGTATAAATGGAATATATGTCAAAGACATCATTCTAAGTGAGGTATGGTCATTAGTAATTTACAATTATTCTTTTTATATTGTCTAATCCAGCCTCTAAATTCCTATATCTAATGAGCATAGTGTTCATAGAATATCATGATTATTTTTTCATAGTATTTATTGTTTATATTTTCGTATTCTCCGAAATTTAAAAAGCCAATGAGAACTAGTTGAATATTTTTCTAAAAGTTGGTAGTAGAAATGAACTATTTGGTATATTTATCATGTGTGAATTATAGCTTCAGAAAATTCCTTTTCTTCACCACATTGTCTACAAGGATTGAATCTCTAATGATCCTGCATAGACAATGGTGATCCATGAATTTACCGCAAAGATGAGCATAACCGAGTTATAAAGTTTTATTGGATTAGCATGTTAATATTGGTATTTTGTCTGGAAATTTTCCTAATTATAAAACTAGTTAACCAAGATCACACATAAATGGGTAAAATTTTTATGGTCAAAAGAGTGTACATTGTGTTTTGATTAATTTAATATAAGATTAGTCTATGCTCTTTTCATGGATCAGTCATTTTGGAATGGTGGATTTGTGATTTATAGTGATACCTCATTGAAAAGACATAGTTTCTACCATATATAGAATGGTAGGGTTATTGCATATGCATTAAGGTAATTCCCAACTCATGATCTTGATTTAGCAGTAAAAATAGTTTCCCTGATGATATGGAGTCACTATCTCTATGGTGAATGATGCAGGATAAATACTGATCCAAATAATTTGAATTATATTTTCTTATAGAAAGAAATCAACATGAGAAGAATGAGATGGATTGAGCTACTCATGGATTATTATTTCACAATATAGTACACCCTAGTAATGGAAAATAATGTGGAATATAAATTTAATAGAAATGACCATGTAGTTCAATATAAAATGAGAGTTGATACGGATCATTTGTTCCTGGATCAAGTGATGATTAACATGGTAATTATCATGGAAGGTGAAACATCACTAAATTTTCAAATGGTTGCCAAACATTATTTATTAAAAAGAATAAAATGTTCACATGTTAATAATGAGGAGTCTCAAATGAAAATTAATTATGTGAATAATGGTAGATTTAATGAGTTTGTATATAAAGATTGCACTTTGAAATATGACAAGAGGAGTTTTGTTCTCTCTATACCTGACATCAAAAAGAAATTATTGGATGTTTCTCATATATCAAACATATCTATCCACCAAGGTGTCACTATGATGTATATATATTTGAAGGAATATTTTTTTTGGGACAACATGAATAGGGATATTGTTGATTATGTGCCATGATGTTTGGATTGTCAACAGGTGAAGGGTGGAAGCTAACATCCTAAAGTTATCGTAAAACCTATTCCAAAACCTTCTTGGAAATGGGATGATATTACAATAGACATTTTCATAGGAATACCATAAAATCAAATAATAAATTATGTGATATGTTTTATTTTGGATCGTCTTACCAATTCTGCACATTTTCATGTTATTAGTGACGTTTTACCACATAAAGGTTTAGAATGACTTTACATTAATGAATATTGGAACATCACGGTGTACCCCTCTCAATTTATTCTTAATGTGTTCATATTTTTTACATAGAGATTCAAGAAAATTCTTCAATAGGCCATAGATACTGAGAACCGTTTGATCACTACCCACCATCCTCAAACTGAGGGACAATCATAAGGGACTATTCAAACCATATAAGACATGTTCAGATCTTTCTCACTTGACGTTCAATGTATGTGGGATCAATAATTACCTATGGGTTAATTTTCATATAAAATGGATTTCATTCAAGTATAGATATGACCCCATATGATGAATTATATCGAAATAGATTCCGTACACCCACATGTTGGGATAATATTGTGGAATGGAAACTCGTAGGCCTTGAATATGTTGAGGAAATGACGAAAAACATAAACGTTATTTTGACCCATATCAAAATAGCTCAATGTAGGAAAATGTGTTATGCTGATAACTAATGAAGGAATATGGAATTTCTAGTTGGGGATCATATATGCTTGAAGGTATCTCCATTTACGGTTGTTATTAAATTTGGGATAAAGGGTAAATAATTTCCTATGTAAATAGGTCCTTATGATATTTTGGAATGAATTGGAGCTATAGATTCTAGTTTGGTAATGCCTCCATGTCTCTCTAATGTTCCGGGTGTGTTCCACATATCATTTTGAAGGAAGTACATGTCACAACCAACACATGTACTCACAAATGAATTACTAGAACTAGAACCTAATCTGTTTTATTGTGAATACCCTATCACTACTGTTGATACTGTAGAAATTTTGTTATGAAATCGGACGACATGTCTAGTAATGGTTCATTGGAGAAACCACACAATGGAAGAAGAGATGTGGGATCTTGATGAAATAGTAATGAAGAACAGCCTAAATCTATTTATTAAGTGATATTCTAAAATTTTTTATGATGAAATTATTTGAAATAGGATAGCACATAACAACCCAAGCATCCATGATTTGATTCCTTCTAAATAATTAAATAACTTCCACTACACGTAACATCGAGTTCGATCTCCCCATAAAATTTACAAATAGAAATTTTGAAAGTGTTTATAATTATTATTAACAAACTAATGAGGGTTATAAATTTTATTTTTCTAAGTAGGGTTTATTTTTAATTCGTATTATCAAAATAGTTTATGGTGTATTTTAAATATTTTTCTAAAACGCTTCATTTTTAGTAAATTGTAAAAAATAATACATTATTTTTAAAAACAATTATTTCTTTTAAACAATAAAATTACTATAATCTATTTTTAATGTAACAATAGATAAATAATACATATATGAATCCAATATTGTTCACTGCAATCATTTTATAATAGAACGAGATATAAAAAATTAATAAACATTTGAACGTCACTTCTACTAGTACTCTAGCCACATCTACTATATTTTCATTAACCATAATTTTACTAATATTTGAATTAAATTTAATGATATAGACATTCATGGTGTTATGTTTCATGAAAAAAATTATCTAATAAGATCAAAATAATTTTTGATGATTTTTATCTTTTGGATTTTATTTAACATGGTTAAAGGTAAATAAGATTAGTAAATGTTGAAATAATATTATAATTATATAATATTACCCTAACACTTGTAATAATTTCATTGGATATGTATATTTAGACCAAAATCTACCTTAGTTCAAAAATATTATTTTTAAGACACATTTTTAGATAAATACATTTATTTTATTTTATTCAATGATGCGTTAAAATTTCATATTCAATTTTTAATTACTAATTTATATTTAGTACGACGTGATATTAGTGATATGGTAAAATATAAATAGTTTTTATAAATCTAAAATTATTTTCAACTTATTTTTAATTTATTTATAATACTAGGAAATAAATAATTAAATTATATGGTGAAAAAATAATGTTATTGTAGTTGAATTATTAACGATATATACAAATAAATGATTTAGAAATATTAAAATAAATATAACTGTAATTTATTAATGACATCAATGAAAAATATACATAAAATAAATATGTTAGTTACATATTTAAATTATTGGTTCTAAGTAATGATGATGGTTTGAAATTTTTAAAAATGAACGTACTGAATATTATAAAACTAGAGATAAATGACTGTTAAAAATAATGAATAATATAATCAATTATGTAAAATTTATTAAAATATATGGTTATACTAGATTACTTATATAAGGTTATATATTTTATAAATTATCTAATTTCATTTTTTTTGTATTTTATATTAATGATATTAGTCCTACAATGTAAAAATAAATAAAGACAAGGTAATAGTTATCCTATTTATCTAAAGGTAAAATAAAAATGATAAGGTTATATTTATGACATAAACATGTCTACAATTCACTAGTGGATGGGATTTAGACCAATTCTAATCTAATCTTTTAACTAAATTACATTGTAGCTATTTCAATATGAAAATCAATTATTAATAAATTAATATTTTGAGATCTTCCAAAAGTTCCTCTCACCTCTCTTATAAAAGGGAACTTATCCTCCACTTTAATTGAAAACTGTAAAGCCCATTTTCATAGAAAAAACATAATTAATTCTCTTCTAAATATCACTAAATTTATTCTAGAGGCCATACTTTGGGAATAAGTCAATTATATAGATTCATTTTTTACAAACCAAAAAGAAATAGCTGAAAAAATAAAGAATTGTATTATCACCTTTTGTAAAGTTCTATTCTCATAAGACTTCTTCTTTCTATGTTGTCTCTATATAAAAATAATATCTATAGTATATATCATAATCTAATATGTTTTTATAATAATTTTATTACCATATACCTCATTTTATCCATCATATGAATAACAATATCAACATACGTGTGTACGTACGACTTACCCTCTCTACACCATGGAGTAATTTGTAATTCAACACTTATTTATTTACATGGGTATAATGATTATTATAATTGATATAAATAATTAATATAATATGATAAATAACCTTTAATATTAATATACCATCCAATTTCATTCCATTAAATCATTAAAGGAATGATATTGTCACCCGTGTGTATGTATGACCCACCGTCTCCACATTGTGATGACATTCATTCTCCACGTTAACAATACAAAAATGATTATAACATTATTATGATGAGTTTCTTTAAATTTTATGGACATTTTATCACACTATATATGAATAAAATATATATCCTATACATAATGAACAAGACTTGCGTAACAAAACTGAAATGGAATAATGAAGCAGTTGAGACCCAAAAAATGGTAATACTGAAATATTATTTACAATACTATTTAAGGGGATCATGTATCATATCATAAAAATGTATATTGTTCTAGAATAATTTAATAACATGATTAAAACATTATAATCAAGGTCAATGCATCTTCGACTAAACTAAAGTATAATTTATTCGTTGATTTCGCAATCTCTTTATTACCTGCGATTGATTATACATAAGTATTTACTGTGACAATAATTTAATCCATGTAAATGTTTCATAAAATTTTTTGTAATGAAATTTTTTCATATGTTTAAAATTTTATATAAAAATTTTTCAATGGAATATTTGTGTTTTTTTCCAAATGACGTACTTTGTGACATATTCAACAAATTAATGAAAAGAATGTTTTTATACGATTCGGTGTGAGCAGCTATTTTCTACCATTATGACATATTAAAATTTTGAATATTCACTTCAATTATTACAAATTATTTTTCAAATAAAATGATTCTTTTAAAATTTAATGTATGTTAAATAATTTCAATGTAATAAATAGTTATTTCTCTCAATGATTTTAATGAATTTATTTAATTATTTTCACCTATTTCAACATCCTTTACTGGACATTATACTCGATTGAGGTTGATTTATTATGATACAATATTATATATTGTATTTAAGGTTTTATGATATGTTTGTCTATCGATGTTCTATTTTTCTACCATTCATGGTTTATCATTAATGTATTTAAACTTAGTATACTAGTTTTAATACTAATGTTTATGTTATGTTTCATAATTTTCATATGAGAAATGAATTGGACATAATAAGTGATGGGATAGGCCATTTAGAACCCCTTGATGCATCGGTACGTCTCAAGATACAAAATTATGTCTTGGAGTAAGGCCTTTATGTTATGATAATTGTATTCTCATGAGGCCTTGATGGTATGGCTATGATGTCTACTATTATGAATTTCCGCTTTATAAGATTAGTTATTGATATTTCATATGATTATTAGAAAAGTAATATATCCATGAGAATGTTTTAATAGAATTATTTTATTTATTATATCTTTATTATGTATAAGATTATGTTTAAAAGGCATGTTTTTTCACTTTATACGTCTCCTAAAAAATTTATTCTGATTTATGATAGCTTCCACTATAATGTTTTTCATTACTGAGTATTTGATATCACCCCTTTCATATGATTCATTTTCCCATGATGTGAAGAATTATATTGTGACTAAAATACATAGATATTGTAATGGAAATGAGTGTTCAAATGAAACACTATTTAGTTTTTCATTTCATGATGTAATGATAACCTATGTTTGTATCTGTTTTTTACAAGGATACTAAATAGATCGGTACTTCATGATTTTATTTTCACGTGATCAAGAAATTTTAATAAAATAATATACTGACTCTAATAAAGTTGGATTAGGATGATACATTCCATATAATATATCATCACTTATTCAATCAGTCAATATCCATATTTCTCTTTTTTCAACTTGTACTACCAAGAAGAGGCAAGACGATCTGATCCTCTATGAACCAGTACCTATGCTTTATTTATTTAACTTTTTTTATTCTTGTTTATTATTCAATAACACTATTTCATATCTCACAGACACACTCCCTTTTTTATTTATAATTTTATATTCAATATATTTTCTTCATCTATTTCCTTAGCATGGGACTCCAAGATTATAAACACATGATATGAGGGTTGAAACTCTCTATATTTAAATACAAAATTGTTTCTTTAATGGACCATGATATCTAATGTTAGGATTCAATTTCGTTATGACTCCCCCTAAAAATTTATTCTTATGTTTATCCATTAAATTGAAATGGATTCCATAATTTTGATATGATTGTTCCAAAAATAAATCACATTAGTACACACATATCGCTTTCTGAATAGAGAGCTATAAGAGTAAAGTATGCATAAATTGAAAAACAAACTATTATAAAAACATCATAGTATTATGTATACTTTTTTTCTAAATATGTTTCATAAATAATTTAAATAATTTACATTTTTGATTACATTTTTTAATCATGACTATTTTCCTCTCCCTAGACATTGTATCGTTTACCTATCTAACCTAACAGTTGGTATCATATCATTAACTTCCTTTTAATTGTTTATATATATCATTAACTATCTCAATAAAAAACAATGGTATTAATTGTTTTTATGTTTTTAATCTTCCATTCATTATATAGAATTTACATTTATTTTATTTTTTATAACCTAATGCTATACCCCACCATGTAATGATAAATATATTATAAAATTGAATTATTGAACCCAAATGATTATTGGATTCCACAAAATCCATCACACCTTAATGGAAAAGAATATGGATTCTAGAGATCTCAAATGGAAGAATACCTCAAAAATTTCATCATTGTGAACTACTATACCATGTATAAAAGTAAACTCTTTTATAAGCTGAAATAGAATCTCTAATAAGAAACGATGAAAAATTATATTTTTTAAATTATAAATTTCATAATAATTTCTAGTATTCTGTTAACATAGGTTTTTTTTAGTCAAGCTTCTTCTCTTATGATGGATCATGAAATTTAAAAAATTCAATAATTTAACCAAATTTAAAAAAAACATTATCTACATGAAACATGGAATGCTTTATGAAGAATATGAAGACATAAATAAGGTTGAATTTGAAACTATTAAAAAAATTACACTGATTCAACAACATTGTGAAATGAATTAGTTTAATGGGGGAATCACTATAGAACCCAGTATATGTTGAATGAGCCCTATGAGAATTACTAATGAAATGGAATGTGAAGAAGGTCTCTGTTGATGAATGAAATATCATCAAAGAGTACCTAGATGATTAATTGATTGGAACATTGATTTTGTTTAAATTGGAGCCGCAAAACAGAGCAAACAATGAGACCAAAAAAAGAAAATGTGTATCTATTAAATATGTACATGATGTTTCTAAGGAATTATTAGAATCTGGAATAAATGATAGTCAAAATGAATACGTAGTTTAAATTGTGACGAGGGATGAGAATGGAATTTTACAGAAATACTTCAAAGACAAGATTATAAGAAACCATCAAAAATAAAACACAAGGTAGAAAATAGATGATTTTCCAATTAAAATGCATTATATTTAATCTGTTATGAGTGAAAAAATAGATGTAATATCAAGGATGACATTCCAAAAATATTGATTAAAGAAAAATAAGAAAATAATGATATAAAGAAACTGGCCACCCTTTGGAGTTGTACATAATAATATAATTCTTGGGAAAAATAAAAAATAAATAATAAATTTATAACGTGTAATTTTTGGAATATTTGGATAATGTTAATGATTCTTGATTTCATTCTGCATATTCGGATTATGAAAATGAAAAAAATCTACTTTTTAGAATTAAATAATGAACATGAATGATTGTGAAAAGATATTTTTAAAGAGGATAATTTATATAAAATGATTAATTAAAATAAATAGAAACATATTTATAAAATCAAAATAAATTTATAATAATATAAAAAGTGATAATAAGTGCATTAACATTTCAATCTAAATACTATGAAAATTTGAAATATAGTTATGATTTGAATAAAAAATAGAAAAATGAATTATAGATTTTTAATTACTTTTTATTATCTTTTATTAACAATCATGAAAAATATCATAAAATTATGTATTTAAATAAAACTAATAATAATTAAAATGGTTTATTATATCGTATAAGATTACGTCAGATATTTAAACACCATTTTCATAATAATATAAATTGTTGTAATTCTGCTGTTACATTTGATTAACGCGACATGCAATTTCATAATTAAAATGGTAATTCTCTCGATTATAAAAATAAATATTATTTTCCCAAAAAATACTTCATAACCGTAATTTTAAATAGTAAAATACAATTGTTTTTTATATTATTAATGGTTACCTTAAATATGTGTTCCTATTCCTGTTAGACCAAAAGTAGCTTACATACCAAATTTGTTATGTAATAGATTTTTTATGAAAATATTACTTAGATGTCTCAATAATGACTTATGGTAAATTTTAATAGATAATATAGGAATATAAATAGATACCCATAAAGGATTACCATTAAAAACAAATTTGATAAAGGAACTATAACATTTGGAGATAATTCTAAAAGAAAAGTAAATGTTTTTTATAAATATGGTTTTTAAAATTATATTTTTTCCTAAAAAGATTAATATAACGACTTTTAAAAACATAATTTAGTTATTATATATCAATTACGTGATGATGGAATGGGTATGTAATATCAATGTGATAAATGTTTAGTTTTTAATTGTGATTCATTATTAATTTATACTAATAAGAGGTTAATATAATTTATTTCAATGAACTAACTATTTAGATTTTTAAGTGTCTGAATGTTGTGAAGAATGATAAAATCATTTTGAATCAATATTAAATTCATGTTAATTTTTGATTTAATCCTATGATCTCAATAGATGAGAATCTATTACAATAACCTTCCATAAAAAATGAGCAGCTCCATGCTTACATGGTTTAAATGAATGGTAATGAATATATACACTTGTTTAGACATATCAGTCGAATAAGTACTCATATACCTTAAGTGTTGGTATGTATTTATTTATTTACGATTGTTCCATTATATTTTCTTATTATAAAAATATATATTTTAGTAATTTTTTGATGATTATAGTAGTATTACATGGCTATACATTTTTTTCATAAAATGATAAATTATCAATATCATCTTATTTTATAAAACTAGTACAAAATTAAAATGGTTTTATGATTGTTTTAGGTATTAGTGATAGAGGAGGTGATTTTCATAATATATATTTTTAATATTTTAGTTAAAAATACTATTGTTCTATTTTTTATATTTCTTATTGAATTCCAATTAGAAATTTTTTAAAAAAAACTCTATATATATTATTTTAAAATAATAATCCTAATGTAATTTTTTTGACTTATTACTTGTAAATATTTTATTTTTATTTTAGAATATAAATAACATAATTTTGAGCCAAAAAAGTTATGAAGGTATTATTCATGGATATTATGATAATAATAATGATTATATTGTTTATAATAAAATATATATTGATATTTAAGAATCATTAAATGTTATGTTTGAAGAATATAACATTAAAATAAACTATTGTTTAAATTTTTTTTGACTATGAGTTTAAATATTACATTTTTGTGAATAAAAACATTAAGATAAGGATGAATTAATTAAGGGGGATAATAACTATTCTCAAATTGAGCCAAAATCATGGACGATATATATATCATTATATTTAAAATGTTGATTGATATTTTTATTATAATTTTTAAAATAGATATTCTATTATTATATTTTATTCATATTTATCTTTTATTTTTAATTATTTTTAGAATAATATTAATGATGATTTAAAATATGATAAGTGAAATATTTCTTTTCTTGATGAGATTAATCATTTTTATGGAAATAATTCTTTTTTATTAGTATAATTTTCTGAGGACTTGATGGTAATTGGAACAAAGCAGATCTTTAGAAAAAAGTATGAGAAATCCAGATCAATTGTGAAAAAAACTACAATTATTTGCTCAAGGATACACTTAATAATTAGGTGTACCAATTCCAAGTTCGAACTTGGAATTTTGGAAATTTTATTTTCTTCTCTTATTATTTTTATGGGGAATTTTTTTCTCATATTTATTATTATTTAGAAAATAGGGGAAAATTATTTTTACATGATCAGGTTTTGTAATAAATAATAAATTGTGGGATTTTCTTTTCAATCATGTATTTCTATTTTATTAGATGAAATATCATTTGTGTTCAAAATTATCAAAAACACTATTATGATTTTTTTGTGAAATTTTTTAGAACCTATACCATGTCAATTTTAAATTTGATTTATACTGATCATAATTTATCAAAAACACTATTATGATTTTTTTTGTTCAATTTTATTATTAAGATTTTATTTTATTTAATTTCTCACTTACAATATAATGATTATATTGTACAAAAAATGTTCTTCTTTAATGAAAATTAATTAATTTTAATATCATTAGAATAAATTAATTTATGCTTATATTTTTTATGGGATGCACTGATTGAAAAAATATCATGTTGCATATCATCAATTCTACAATTTTCAGAATTGAATTTTTTTTTTCTTTTAAATCATATTAATTTCTAATAAGAATTGATTAATGATTTTTAGTAAGATATATAAGTAAATTTCATTTAATTATGGAACAATAAAATATGATATTTTTCTTTACATACCCTAAAAATGGATGAAGTATATTAATGTATTTTTTAATATTCAAATATTGTTTTCAATATAGTTTAATGATAGTTGATTATATAATTATAATAATTAAATAATTTTATCTTTAGAAAGATCAGTAAATTATATTCAATTATGTATTATGTCCCAACTACTAATTTAGATATTTATATGGAATAAAAATTTTCATAACTTTTCGTATCAAGGATTGTACATAAACTGATGAATTATTACAAACTATCTTCTTCCACAAGTATAGTTCGACAATGGACACTCCAAAAGATTATCCTCCTTCATCATTTGATGCAATAAAACAATCATATTACACCATATATGGATTCTAATATCAAAAATGGTTTCCACTTTCCAATCGATGCTTCCAAATTTGTTTTAATGTGGCTTTCATGTCTAAGGGTTGGTTCCTTTTTATATTCCAAAACTAGGATTTTCTTTCCTTTAATGATGGGTTGTATTTTATTTCCATAAATTGGTGAAATAAAATTCTAACAGTGGGTCATTTTTTAAATGCATGCATTATTCAATGGTGGATCATTTTTTCCATTTAATAACATATTTAAATGTTTTTTACACCACCAAGATGTTAATTTCTAGTAACTCTATTGATGGTTTCTTCATGCACTGATTTTCATAATTTTTTATAATTTTGATGAACAACATACATATTATAATTCAGTTATGATTTTTATTAATTTAAAACATGAATAAAAATTATATTTAATCCAATGAGAATGTTTTTAATAGTTTTTAAATTGTTTTGAAGAATTTATTAATATATGCTATATTAATTGGAATAATTACAACTTGTTTTTTATGTGAGTTTTTTCTACTTTTAAAAAAATGCTAGGTTGATTTTTTTATTTTGAATAAAGGAAGCATAGTCTCCACTATCAATAAAATTAATTATTTGTAGTATATCCAAGTACACATTTTCAAATACATGATATGGATCGATGAAATGGAAAATGCGGCAAGAGTGATGCCACATTTCATCTAAATAAAGTAGAAATGAAGTTTTAACCTTCCCAACTTTTCCTGAAGTAACTATAAAAAGGATTTAGCCCCCTCCTCAACTCAAATTTCTTTATACTCTTTAGGTTTCACTCCATCTGTCTATAAAATTTTAATAGTGGTCCTTACATTATTCATGGCAGTGTTGGTGGTCTAAAAGGATTACAGAAATTTGTAAATTAAAAATTATATGAATTTTTTCATCATTTTTATAATGTAATTTTTTATATATAATTGATTTTTTTAGTTAGTTGTAACTATTTTGATTATTTAATAATTTATTTAGTTACATATAGTTTGGAAATTATAATAATTATTATTAATTATTATGTATAAATTAACTAATGAATAACTTTGGATTAAAGAACGATTTGATAATGATTAGATAATAGTAAATTACTAATGAATACCATATGATAATATAATCAGTAATGAATAATTAATTAAATATTATTTAATGTTTAACTAATGATTACCTAATGGATAAATAATGATTAAATAATTATTTAATAATTAATTAACAATTTTTTATAAATGAAAAAATAATGATTAATGATTGTTTATCTAATTATTAAATAATCAATAATCAATAATTAGAGATTTTTTGACTAATAATTAATAAATTATTAACTAATGAGTAAAAAATACTTAAATAATTATTAATTATTTATTAATTAATGATTGATTATCTAATGATAAACTATTAATTAAATAATGATTTGATAGTGATTAAATTTTGATTAACAACTGATTAAATATGTATTTACTAATGAATAAAGAATGATAGAATAATTATTGATGAATGAATAATTAAGGATAAAAATATGATTATATAAGGAAATGAAATGAATTAAGCAATGATTAATGATTAATTTTATAATGATTAAATACTGAATAAATAATGACTATTGAATGATTAACACATGATTAAAGAATTATTAACTAATGATAAATTATTGATTTAATAATATTTTACTAATGATTAATGAATGATTAACTAATTCTTAACTAATTAATAAAACAAGTTAAATAATTACTATAGATTGATTAAATAATGATTAAATCACAATTAACTATTAATTAAAGAATCCCTAACTAGTTATTAGAGAATTATTAACTAATGAATAAATTATGTTTAACTAATCATTAAAGAATGATTAAAGAATGATTTAATAATGATTAACACATGCTTTACTACTGCTTAATGATTTATTAAAAAATGATCAACTAATTAATAATGAAAGATTAAATAAGGATAAATGATTGATTAAGTAATGATCAAATAATGTTTAAGAAATTATTAATTAAATATTAATGAATGATTACCACTTATTAAAGAATTATTGAATAATGTTTAACTAATGATTTATTTAATTATTAACTAAGTATTAATGAATGATTAAATACTGTTTAAATAATGATTAACTAATGATTAATGATGGATTAACTAATAATTATCCAATATTTAAATAATTATTACATAAATATTACTAAATTTTTATCTAATTATTAAATAATTATTAAAGAATGATTAATGAATGATTATCCAAGGATTAACTGATTATTAAAGAATGATTAAGTTATGATTAATGAATGTTTATAAAATCTTAAAATATTGATTAACTAATGGTTAACTAAGGATAAAATAATGAATAGGTAATTAGTGATGTATGTTTTTCTAATGGATAAATAATGATTAATTAGTTATTAAATAATTATTTACTAATGAAAAACTAACGATTTAATAATTATGTACTACTAATTAAACAATGGTTAATGAATGGTTATATATTTATTATCAAATCATTAACTAATGAATAAAAAATGAATAACTAGTTACTAAGGAATTATTAACTAATACATACATAATGATTAATTATTATTTATCTTCTAAATAGAAATATTGGGACTATTAGATATCATTTAATGAATCATTTTTTAAATAGTGAATAATGAAAGATTGAGGGTTAATTAATATATGATTAATTAATGATTATAGAATGCCTTATAGATATATAAATAAAAATTATCATTTTATTAACATTAGATTAACATAGAATTAATATATTAAGTTAGGAGGTTAACTAGATGAAAAAGAGGTTAAACAAAAAAAGAGGTTTTTTACTCCAAAAATGTGGATGATTCAATCATTAGTAGATGCATGGTTTCTTACTCTCGATGGATATATTTTTGACGAATCAAATTATCTTTATAGACCACTGTATATACCTTGTATAAAATAATCCTTTCACTACAAAACAATTGTATTATATTTTAGGATATATGAAGACATTTAAAAAATTTAGTATCATAATGATTATGTGATTATCTAGAAAATGAAATCCTTTCCAGGATACTAAAGTGTATATGTCTCTGACACTGATGTACCTTGGGGTGAAAGCCGAAGGCACCACATTGAGTAATACTCAATCAAGAACTAGTGCACGACAATAATTCTTAGTTTATGCCTGTTTTGAATCACATAAGGAATATTCTATATATTATTCATTTTTATTTAAAAACTATGGAATGTTTCATTAATAATATTAAAAATTCTACTACGAAATATGAGTGTCAAATTTTATGTTATTAGAAGATGTCCCACTATTGTAGTATCACAAGGATTATATAGTAAAGTGATATTATATATATTATTTATACATTCAAAATGTTTGACAAATTTTTTTGACATTGATATTAATATTTTCCAATTACTATAGCTATAGGGTTAATATTCAAATCGATCAAGAATTATCTTATATTACAAAACCAACACCAATGGATATGACATCTGATTGTGTGACCCTAAGAGAACTTTAATGGTTCATTTGTGGATGCTAAAATGTGGGACATGATTAGAAGATATAGTCTATTAGAAATATATATTTTCAATTCTCGTCTACACTATAGACTCAATCTTGTCTAGTGGATGTTATTGATAACTAGTTCCATGAAATAACTTTATTTTCCCAACTTTTTTATGGTTGTTTATTGGAGATTTATGTTATGGTGTCTATTTTACTAAAATAAAATCCAATATCTTGAAGATTTGGACTTACAAGAGTGGTTAAAGAAGTACCATCTAATGAAATTGAGGATATTCCAAATAATATATAAGTGTTTAACCAATATAATCTCCCATATATACATGTAAATATGAATTCTGATGTGGAATTTTATAATGGTGGAATAGGGGGAGAAAATAGTGATTTAAAATTTTACAAAAGAGTCAAACATATAATTACATCATCACTCCAAGGGGAGGGCAACTATTAGAAGGATGAAATGTTTTCAAAATTTAATAGTTTCGTATATCAATGTGGAATATATTTGTAGGCTACCTCATGAAAATAAGGTTTATTTTACTTCACATCTACAGTCTATCCCGTCTAAACAAAATGCTATTCATTTGAAAATTTTCAATGTATTTCTTGTATGTTGTAATGATTTCATTTGTTATTTTATGGGGTTTTTCTTATCAATTTCACATTATATGATCATAATTGAAATTTTATCATAGATAAATAAATTTATTTGACTTTTTCACTTATTTTTCTCACGATTTCTAAATAATTTATTAAATTATTTGTTAATAATCTTTTATAAAATAGAGAAAAATTATATATATATATATATAAGTAAACCCATATAATAATGTAACTCCATTATATGGTAAAAACATATCTAATTTAACATTAAAATTTTTTTAGGAGAAAAATTAATACATTCCTTTTTTATTTTCGTAATAATAACGTCTTAAAAATTGTAATATACATGTATGGTCATGCAATTTACTGGTCGTAAATTTATGCTACCAAAATATTATGTATACATTTTAAAAATAAGATATAATTTAGATTTAAAAATATACAGAGAGGATACTATGGAAATCATTCTGATGTTTATGAATGTTTCACACAATGTACTAGAGGGTCGTAGGGTTCGATGGATCATGGATCTTGGGGTGTAAGGAACATTAATAAAATCACATTCTTCCTCTAGCTTCCAATATACTGTAATTATGTTATAATAAATTCTATATACTTTTTTTATCTGATTTTAATTTAATTTATCATCACATCATTTTTATGCTCATAGAGATATGTAGATCTGATACACAACCATTTAGTAGCCCCATGGAGTGATGACGATCACCATTTTGGATGTGGAAGTTTTTGTTGGAATTCCTATCTAGGGGGATATTAGTATAGGACACACCTGTGGATACATGACTGATATTTTATAGTTATTTCAATGATTATAAATTGTGGGAAATGATGATTCTATAGATTTTAGTTCTATATATATAACATGGATTGAGATGCACTTTTAACAGTAACCTGTTGACGGTGATGAGAAATTGTTCAAGAGTCACAACTATGCATATATCTTATAGCTCATTGAATGGACACTATGCACTAATCAATTTTTTATTCATGTGTAGATTATGTATATTGGGGTACATAAGGATTTTGATTAGACCAAAATATACACATGAGGATCAACATACACGGATTATAGTTAAAGAGTGTAATACATGACATCCCAATGATATCACTTATATCTCTAAGGATGTTTTATCATTATTTAGTTGTCATCATGGGAGCACATCCCTACCATATCCAATATTTTTCTTATCATGATCTTTATATAAATGTTTTTCAGGATGCTCCATGTTTATACAAGTATGATCAGAAATATTTTTTTTATTCTTATGTTATAATGAGTAATTAAAGTGATTTTTTGGTTATTTATCACTTTTGATGTTGAACATTATAGGAGTCATGAAAACCACATTAACTATATATTGAATAACTAATTTGGGGAATATAATCACATATTGGATTGTCTAATACCGATCAGTGTAAGTATATAGAATATTTTATTGACTAATAAATTTCATAATGTTATATTATTTGTATTTTATAATCAATTATTTTTAAAAAATGAATAATGTCAGTTCAGATTATGTGGATGCCATATTGGGCCCCATTAGCCATGTTTCCCTCATATTTCACTAATGTGATTGGTAACTCCATGGTTGTAGTGCCTTTCATTCACTATCACACTATTGAGTCTCACCATCCCTATTTTTTCATGAACTATTATGGATTTGTTCAATATAATCCCATTCCCCTGAGAATGTTGGTAGACCATCATTATGTGAAACATTAAGGAGGAAAGATTCCAATTTAACTTGAAGGTATGTAGAATATATAGAAAGATAGCATAGTTTAGCATCATTTCCTTTTGAGTATATATGCACTATGCGATTCTATATAGAATACCATCATGAGTATTAGCAATGTTGTATACCGAATTCTATACTGAATCATAATCCACATGACATAGGGATTGATGATCTCATATGTTTGTAAATTTTAATTATTATTTTTTGTTTACCTTTTCATTTCATTTTTTATGTTTTAGGATATTAGAATACAATAAATTATCCAAATAACTCATCTATTGGTATATGAGATTCTTATCCATGAATCATACCATGCTACAGTGAAGGGGATAGATCGGTCATATCATGTTATATATGATATTGTCATTGATTTTCCACCTAAGGAGATGGTTCTCGAATATAGGTTTTGGTGGTTCCTAATCTGGAACCCCAGCTAGAAGCTACTGATGTTGATGATCCCTGATTAAGATAGTACATATCTCATCATGAAGCACTTGAGGTCGAAGCTATTCCACATGAAGAGTTCTTCCCTCTCATAGTCCATCCTTAGTAGATTTTGGATTTGATTTATGAGGAATGAAATCAATCTTCTTTTAGTGTATCTATATGATTTTAGGTATATCTGAGTTGATCTTCTACCATGGTTCATTTCACGTGCCATTTCCTTTCATTCCATATCCTTCTAAAGGAGTATTATTCTCCCCAGTGAATACAGTATGTATTTCAACTCACAAAATGGGAGAAGGATTAGGTAAAAATGATGACATATTGTTGACACATCCTCCTGAAGTGTCACATCCATAGAACCATACAATTGGTGTTCTAACATCCAATCAAGATCTCTTTGAATCTCATCAAACACTACCCCATCCCGGAGGTCGGCAATCTCAATATTGGTGTCTTATTTACACACTATAATGTGGGACCAGACCTCATGTTAAATAGTTCTTGTAGTAATTTATTTATATGTGTTCTATTAGTTCAAATGATTTAAAACATCCATATATTTTATCATCTATATTATTATTGGTATATTAATTTGTTGAATTTTTTTTAATATCAACCATTTTTTACATCTGTAGCTAGTGTTTAAATATTCATTGATATATAAATTAATGTTTAATTTTTTTAAGAATATAAAGTCAAATATATAATATATTGGATTACTTCATAATTTTCCTGTAAGATACTTTAATATCTTGTAAAATATAATCTATTAAATCAATCATAATAAAACATTAAACCAAGATGACTCATCATAAAATTTGTAGAATTTAAAAATAATTTCATATATATAATAAATAATTGAAAATTTAATGGTTGTATAACAAATTAAAAAAATGTAACTGAATTAAAAATAATATATTATTACACTAAAATTTCTTTTCTTTATGTTTTTTCATAAAATTTATATTATATTAAATTATTTTTATATGGTTAATATTTTTTTAATATATAATTTAGATTGTATTTCTAATTTATTATTTATAGTCATTTGACTCCCCAAACATAAAAAACTATGTTTCAGGTAGGTGAGATAGAAATTATATAACATATAAAATTTTAATACAATCAAAATGATATTTGAAAAAAGGAAAAAACATTTAAAACAAAATTGAAAATATATAAATTTCATAAATCTAATAACTAAATTTAAATTACATGTCCCCAAATTGTTTTCTTGAAAGAATAATATTTTCACATTAAAAGATTAATTGATATAATTATAATGAAACTAAAACAGACACAATATATAAATAAATATAAAAACATATATATTTTGTTATATAAGGACATGTATATTTAAAATACGGTTTTTAATTCAGGAAATACCTAAACGTGTATGACACCTTTAAACATAACCAAAAGGCATCAGAAATGATATTTCCTTTCCAGATTAGTTTTCAAAAAATGTTTAACCTAATACTATTCACATAAAAATATTTTTTTAAACATATATATTATAAAACACTACATAAATTATATTTAATGAATATTTATGCTTTATTGTTTTATGATAATTTAATTGACAGATTCTTATCTTAATTAATATTAATTTCCAACCAAGATATTCAAACTTATGTTATTGGATTTGAATGAAGTGTTACTATCTTTTTCATATTGTATAAAATTAAAATATATTTAATTTTTTCGTAAAAATTATTATGATTTTATGGGATTATATTTGACATATTATTATCATTTATTGGTTCATTAAATCAATTTTGAATCATTATTTCGTTATAAATAAAATAATTTATTTGTTGCAATTATTCTACACAATTATTTCCTATCTCCCCTAAATAATTCAACCATAATTGAATGATTATTTATTTTAATAGATATTATTTTGATTTCTATTATATATATATATATTTATATATATATTTATATATTTAATGTATCTAAGAAGCACCAATGATTTCACATGATTAATTCTTCGATACTCTATTTAGTATCATGAATATATCTGTGAAAATTTAAAAATGATGTAAAAATCAATACAATTCCAATATCTATTTCATATCGTTTATAATATATCATGTCAAAAAGAACGAACATAGTGTGCTACTTTCACCTTCTAAAAAAGGGCACCATGTGAGAGATAGTTGTGAGCGAGGCGGGCGAAACCCTAGAATGCTTTTCTCCCACCGGTGACGACGACAGACCATGTGCCGACCCATCCTCCCTCAGTAGGGGAGGGAGCCTCGTTTCCCTCAAAGAGATCAGGTCCAGCCTTTCGACCCTTTTCCAACCCGGTTTTCCTCCCACCTTTTCCAAAAGCAACATTAAGCCCTAAAGTCCCGGGGCTCGTTGATGGCGTCCCTAATCTTTCGATTTCGATCTCTGAATTCACTGAAACCTTGGCCCTCCTAAATATCACCTTGGTTGCCCGCTTTAAGCAGAGAAGACCTCCGGGTGATGCATTTGACAGGTTTATCTTTCGTTCAAGGGATTTACAGGAAAGGGCGACCATCGGGTTGCATGACAGTCATCATATTAAGATTCGATTCGAATCTGCGGTAGACCTCATCAAGGCTTGGTCGAGCGCCCCGCGCAGAGTTAATGGGGCTCTATTCTTCCTCCTACATTGGTCATTCGACTTTTATATGAATCACTATTCTCCATCTTCAGCGGTTTGGGTATGTTTTCTCAATCTCCCATTACCATTCTAGAATCCTTCTGTTATTCGCATGTTAGGTAATATAGTAGGTAGATTTTTGTGCTCAGATAGTCGCACTGAAGCGGTGTGTCACCCGGTCAATACAAGGGTCCGTGTGGAAGTTGACGCTTCTCGAACGCCTTTCGATTATGTCCGGATTACGATAGGTGAGGAGTATAGGTGTAGGCAACGGGTCATCTATGAGAACTGGACAGGTTTTTTCTCCTCTTGCAGTCGTTTGGGCCATGCTTAGGAGGTTTTCCGTAAGGGTCTTCCAACCCATGAAGTCTGTCGTTCGAAAAATATGTCTACAACAAAGAGGGTGGTGAGTGGGAAGGGTAAGGCTCCTGCAGTTAGAGTTGAATCTGGGCCGACACAGATGTCATCAGGGGAAGGCGATGGGAGGATTTCTCCTTCTTAGCGCCAGGTGGAGAAGTTTCTTACAGTAGGCGGATATGAGAGGGCTGCTAAGGGATTTCTAGGGCTAGATTTGGGGATGCCCGACATGACTCCCTGGTCATATTTGTTAGGGTATGGCCTTCGTTCTTCTGGACTAGCTGCGGATGAGAATGTACAGGTTCTTGGGGATCCCGATGGTAGGGCGAACCAGGATAATCCGAAGGTTTCAGATGTGCTTTAAAGGCTAAGGTAGGACTTGGATTTACCTGCCTCTTCAATGGTTAGCAAAGGTACGGAGCAGGCTGGGGACGGAAGGGTCTCCAACATGAAGAAGGTTGCCATCAAGACCAGTGCTAAGGATTCAAAAAACCTTGATCCTCTAGATAAACCCTTTATCAAGCTAAAGAAAAGGATTGAAGGGTTGTCTGAGGACATGTTGGAAACGGAACATGAGGAGGTTGTCTCTGCAGGAGGTGCTGGTGGTGCGGAGCCCTTGATTGGTCAGCAGGTTATTGGTTTGGGGGATGCATCGTCTTTTGCTGGTGAGGAAGCTTTGCCTATCTCTGAAGGTGTTGGGATATTTGAGGGCGATGGTGCTGGGTCGATTGGTGGTGAGAATTTACAAGAGTGTTCTGGTTGTTGGCATAGGGATGGAACCACATTCCATGGTAGTGGATAACGCTGCTTCTGGGGATAGGTGTTCCCCTTTGGTGGAGAGAAACTTTCCTGTCCAGAGGCCGGTTTGAAACTCTCGGTGTTCTGAAACTATTTTGAGGGAGAAAACCAGTTTAAGAAGGTAGATTCCTGGGGGAGGGAAGGAAAATGTGAGTGGCCCAGCTGGCTGTTCCTTCGGTGATGTGGTTCAAAGTGGGAAGCAGATGATGGCTATAGTTGAAGGTCCATTGTCTTCCCCACCAAGGTCCATTGTCTTCCCCACCAAGGTCCATTGTCTTCCCCACCAATAAGTTGATCAAGGATGGACTACTCATATATTCTGCGG
This sequence comes from Viscum album, assembly GCA_963277665.1. Lineage (NCBI taxonomy): Eukaryota > Viridiplantae > Streptophyta > Magnoliopsida > Santalales > Viscaceae > Viscum > Viscum album. The sequence goes on from OY728159.1 coordinate 1,228,911,704, forward strand.
CCGATGCGGACTAGATCGGCCTCAAAGTGGAATAACGAGGTGGCTTTGGCTTTTTAGAAGGGAAGTGTGCCCAAGGAGGCAACCCCAGACCATTCTATCCTTGATCATCTTAAGAATCGGGTTTAGAGTGGAGGATTTTGGAGACATCCAAATTGGGGATCAACTACTAGAGAAGATGACTCCTGCATGAGGTACGGAGATGAGTCTGGTTGTTATGATGTGTAAAGTTGTGTTGGTTTGCGTTGTCTGATTTTTGTGCTTCTCTTGTTTGTGTTTCTGGTTGTAAGATGGGGTACCAGATCCCTTAAACCGGCTTTTAAAATGGAAAAAAATGATTTGCAGTCAGTCATGTTAGAAATTTATTCTTCTTCAACTTCTACTTAATTGAAAAGATGAGTTAATTTAACCCTCATGAACTAGTACATGTTCATTCATTATTTATCTTCCATATCATCTAGTTTCTGAGCCTATATCAATATTTCTTTTCTCTCACACACACTATTTATTCATATGTTTATGCTTTTACATACAAAATAATTTCTTCCTCTCATTCCATGGGGTGTGACTCTCAGATTATAATGTTGGGATATAAGGGATGTGACTCCAAATATCTAAGGGGAATGCTATATTGGTTTTTATTCTTGGGATGTAATGTTAACTTGTAATTAGGTTGTGACTAACCAAAGAAAATTCAGTATCATTATTATACCACCAATGTTAAAGGATTTTGTAATTGGGTAATGATTCCACAAAAAAAATCATATTAAGCACACATATCTCGCACCATTTTCAGATGTATAAGAGTAATGAATTCCCACATTAGGTAAAACTACTATAAAAACATCCTTTTTTCTTTAATGTTACTAATTCTATTTAACATTAGTAATTAATTTAAATAAATAATTTATTTGATAATTTTTGTCATAGTTTATTCACACCCTTTAGACCATCATATGTTACCCAGTCCAACCTATAATGTACTTCCCATGCTAATGTGGGAGAAAATATAAATGTCCTTTGTCACAAATTTTCATCAAGCATAGGGAGACTATGATTCTATATGGGTGATAGTTATTTATTCATCAAAATCTATCCAATTTTTAAAGACTATATATTCGACCTCATTGAATTTATTTTTGATGTTGTATAAGGAGGATGTTATAATACTCCATGAAGTCCTCAAAATGTTATATTAGATCGATATCCCAATTTTTACTCAAGGTTGTGGATAGGTTATCCCAATTCATTGGGTTCTCATTTATTCTTTTGCACTAATTTTCAAATGTCGATTAATGGATTGACTGAATGAATCATCCAAAATCATTAATACACATTGCACTTGAATGTACAATATTTTTTAGGATAATTATTATGGTAACTAAACTTTTTCACGTTTACTTGTAATAGTTTCAACTCCCCCATTTGTATAGAACCGTTTGAATCATTGTATGCTATTCTCAATTGTGATGTACTATGGTTGAAGCTAAAAAATTTCGTTGGATTAAAGTAATATAAACTATGATACACATATCTCTAGTAAATCTATATAGGATAAATTAATTATATGATTATTGAAAATGTTATTAAAATCATTGATGGAGACATTATGTGTTCAACATTGGAGATCAGGTATTACTAATGGTGAGTCCACGTCATGGGATGTGATGGTTTTTTCATGGGAGTATTCTTCCCAATATATTTTTGTTTCATTCGAGGAATTTGATCATGATGGAGTTGTTTTTTATGGAAAATAACGTCCCTATTAGTTAATCAAGATACACTATTTTTTTCATATGTTATATCTCAATAGTGATATTCATGATTAATATCATTTCATAGATTGGTATGAGGTCAATAATGATGATGTTATGACTATCATAGATCATCTTGTAGATATAAAATTCTTTGAAGAAGGTGTTTTGATGGAATTATATTCCCTAGGATCTTGTCTTGCAGTGGAACTCCGGTTTGTAGGATTGTAACTGGTAACATGAGTTACAGATGTGCAATCATTATGATGAGTTCATTGATGTTTTGATCTTATTTTTAATATTGTACACCGGGCTATATTGATCATTCTGGTTTATCAGTTTCTTTACACTTATTTCATATTTTTTCTTGACACATGTTTTAGTTTGTCTTTCTTTAGAGAGTGTATAAGATATAGTTTTTGTTTTTTTGTGGTATCATTAGAATCCTCTAATTAGGTGGTTGATCTTGCGAGATGGTGGGATACATCAATGATATATTGAAGGGTGGATGTTTAATGAACAGATTTTTTTTACCTCATTGGGTTTGGGTTTCCATACATTAAGTGAATAATTGTATTAGTGGTATCTAATGTAAGGGTATATATCCGTGTAGATCGGCCCTTTTTTGTATCCAAATCTCCTAATGATTGAATCGGGCTTGGAGTGCATCAAGAGGGGTTCATCTTAAATATGATTCAAATATAAAGAGTACATGCAGTGTAATATTTTCACAGAGTTTAGGTGGGTTTAACAGCATGTCAAGGACAGATAATGGTGTGTTACTCGACATTTTTTAATCATAGGATAAAATTCTTTAGGTGATGTGTTTTTTTTTGTAAGGAAATGAAAATTCGATAATTAAATTATTTTTAATCCTTACGCACCATGTAAATCCCCTATGCATCATGTTTATGAAATCCTAAATCATAAGTTGTTTTCCCCAATGCCTTTGGATTTCCAATGTCCAAGCCATACAATAGATCCATCTTATAAAATTATGTGATTCCTCTCACGATTATCAATCCTTGGGCTGCCATATTCCATCCATGATGATTTGAGGTACATTATTCCTCTTTCCCTATGGATTATTGATAAACTTCCACCCCAACATATCATCATTCTATAAAATAAAATATCATATTATACTTTCTAATGGAGTTTCTATTGTTTTTCTTATTGTTCTTTCAAGTAGAGGTGTCTATGGTTCCCTTATTTTATTTACATGATATTTTAAATTGATCTTCTTTTATCCTTTATTATCTAAATGTTAATATCCTAATAATGATTAAACCAAATTAATATTGAATGTGGTTGTAAAGACCACATTTTGATTATTTTTTATGTGATAGTGTTTTTATTGATTAATTTCTTGATTGTGTAATATCTATTATATGGTTTATAGAATGTTTATATTCTTGGAGTTACATGAATTAATTATTGAATAATGTAAATCCATAATTAAGGGATAATTAATTATCTAAAGAGTAATTTATTTACATTCTTATTTTTAATCATGTGTATTTTTATTTTGATGATAATCATATTGATGCGAGATTTAGTTTTTATTAAATTTGACCAACCATTTCATTAATGGAATTTATAAATAATATGAATCTTATATATGATTTTCACTTATAATAGTTAAAATAATTTATAAATTATATTGGTTGGGTGATTGGATTCATTTTTAAATATAAATTATAATTAAATGGTTATTTACTTATCAATTGATACCTTAGGTTTTGAATAGTTAGAACCTGTTAAAAATGAATCAGTTATTTCATGATTGAATTAAACATATTCGGTGGTAAATATAATTTATAGGGTTTGAGTTACCCATATTCTTGAGAATCCTGAGTGCCTTGAGGTGTGGCCTCTATGATCGCATTTATGTGTGAATTCTAGACGCCTTATTTTATGACAATGATTTTCTTATTGTATTTGGTTTATATTTCCTAAAACTTTTATAATGATCCTGATATGTGTGATTTTCTATGATGTGAGATATGGTGAGGTAGGTACATATTTTGATATGCTACTAGGAAAAATGATTTGCGGATTGATAATTTTATGTGGGTGGGAATGCCCAAAATAAGTGTCATTTGTTGATTCTTTTGATGGAGAGATGCATCAAGATATAAATGATGGTGTTAGGGATGGAACAGGATATGATGGAAAGTGATAATGCTAGACATACATGTAGATGTGATGCATAGAAATGTGATTCTCTTTTTTGGATCTTTTTAATGGAAAATTATTGGGTTTCTTTTTTTACATATATTTCATTCATTGTGTCTTGAGGGATAAAAATGTTCCTGGTTACATGTTTTCTTCTTGATGGCATCTTAGGATTATTTTCCTAAACAAATTTGAATATGGAATAATTATAATTATGTATAAATAATTCCTAACCTATGGGTTCGGTAATGATGGAATGAATATAATGAAAAATTTTATTCCTGAAAAATTGTAGAATTGGATTTAATTATTTCTAGATAACATGGAAATTACATAGATGATAAATGTAATGTAATGTAGAATAATGAAAGTTCTTACTTAATTTACAATGGATTAATCAATATAAATAATTAAAAAAATAAAATTTGGTATTAATGTAGTCTTTAAAAATTAATGTGTGACTATAGAGTATATGGTCTTCGATGTTTCAACAAAGAGTCCAAGGTATATTAGTTACAGTTAGGTCTATGAGTTGTGTATTCCCATAGTTTTCTTATATAATATATTTTATTATTTATATTTATGGAATCCATATGATTCTCCACCCATGAATATTTGGAAAACTAACACCCATTGGACTATGGGTGGGTGATTTCCCCAACATAATGTTGGGATGATTGATTAATGACTACACCCTCTAGCTCCCCCCATTTCTCATAGTAGTTACTTGTGCTTGAATACCTGGTGATCAGTTTCCCCATAGATGTGTGTAGAGTGTTGTAATGGATTTTGGTTACATGAAACACATATATAATGATATATTGTTTACAAAGATTATTATAGATATGAATGGTATATGTTGATATGAATTAAGGTACCATACTCAGTGTATGGTTTGTAATTGGTTTAAATATACTACTTAAAGTATGATACACATTATATGGGCTTTGGGGGATCCAAGGAACTTCTTGGTAAATTTATATATGTTGATGTAATTTTAAATTATTTGATTATGTGTTCCATAAGATTAATTTAGTGATTCCTTTCCCTGGTGGGTTCTATTTGGACTATTATGAAGAGATGGCTAAGGATGTGTGCAGTTGTGGTAGACCAGCAAACTAGTTGGGAAGTGAGAGGGGGTACACATGATGATTTAATAGATGTTATTCATGATAATAATAATTATATTATCATTTAATTATATAAAAACATTAAACAATGATTTATATATCAAAAAATACAGTACATAATTATTTTAAACAATCTATTAATGATATATTTAAGAAATAGAATACACTGTTAATTGATATGGTAGGTCGTACGCACTACTAAAATCGGTTCCCATTTTCATATCATATTGAAAGAAATAATGTAGTTGAAATAAAGAAATATATATAAGGAAAATAAAATAAATTATTATTTATTATATAGAACATAATTTTACTAAACATATACTTAAAAATTATCATGTTGAGTGTGAACGAATCACATCTTTTTGAGGAGGCGTTAGTTCACACGTCCACAAACAAATATATCCTATTTTAACAAAATGTAAATAATGATCATATGTTTTATATAATAATTAAAAATGCTTAAATACAATAGAAATATCATATATATCATAAGAAAACAAAATTTCATTCACAATTCCAAACCATTAGAGGTAGTAATTGAAAACTGAACAACATTGTTTCTTGAGGTGGTTGTTCAACGTACTCAAGAATGGTATGTTCATTACAAATTATATTGAAGTGTGTGTTAGTATATATATAGAACATAGAATAAGAAATATAAACATATTATGGATACTAGGGTTATTATATTAACATGTTATAAGAAAAATGGTTGTGCGGAGATTGAAAATTAAACAAATGATCATGAGAAAGGTTGTTACCACGTCTTTGGGTAAGACCTTTTGGAATGCAAAAAAGGTCTTTCTTGGTGGTATTTATAACAAATGGGAGGTTACATGGAAGATGTTATGTATTTTGGAAGAATATTTGAGTAGAGTTTGGGTGAGAAAATGATATTTTGAGGTGAGAATATGTAACAACTGGGCCCCAGTGACAGCGTAAACACCATGCCTAATCATGGCCATTAGGTCCAAGACCTCCAGGTATCACCAGTTTACCCACAAACACCTTGTGTCCTCCTAGGTTCCCACCCACATGCTAGGACGAGTCGTTTGACTAATGACAGTATCCATAGGCCAACATTTGTCCCTTTTAGTGTTTTTTGTCCTCACACAAACCATGGACAACATTCCATAAGGTCACCATCCTGATCACTACTCCAAGCCAAGCACACTTAACTGCAGAGTTATAGTCTAATAGGCTCATGAAAAGGAAGGTGAACCTTCTTGACATGAGTAATATCCTATATTAATTTATCCCTTTATCATTCTAGGGTGTTACAGAATAAATTTGATTAGTGAGTTCCTTTTATAGTGGATGAGTGAAAATATGATTTTTTTTAAAAAAGGACATACATCGACGTTTCTCCTATGAAAATTTCCTCAAATACAATTCCAAATTCTATAAAATGGAGTATAGGTTTGAAAGATGATCAAAAATAGATTTTTAGTAGTTTCTATTTCATTTTTTGTCATCTGTTAAAGGCTTAATTCATTGTTGATCTTATTTTTTCCTTAATCGCTGTAATTAATTTTAATCTCTTTCTCTAATATTTTTTGTCCAAAAATAATTTTACCTTATTAAAATTTATATAATATTTTGATTCCAAATATGAAATATATTTTTCCAAATTCCCATCACAGAAGTGGCAAAAAATAATTGAATATTAGTTCCACATATGGGATGATATTGTGAGTTTTTAAATAGAAAATAACTAAAAGGTTGAAATATTTTTATATTAAATTACATTTTGAAATTTGTTCCAATGAAATAAACTATATTAAGTTATGTATAGTTGATATATTGGTAGATTAAATTAAAATTAAAACATAATTTAACTATATATATAGATTATATGAAATGTTTTTTAATGTAAATATTGGTGTTTTTGTCACTATTTATAAAACAAATTGAAAAATGAAAAATATTCACCAAAAGAAAATTTTAATATTATGATATAAAAATAAATTTCTAAATTTACGTTTTTGAAAAATATATCTTTTTATTCCTAAAATTGAATATATAGTTACATTATACATATAAAATATATTGGACGGTTAAAATTTATTTATTAAATATATTTTATATAAATTTTATATAAAACATTAATAAAAAGAGGTTAATTTAATTTATTTAGATAAATTTTTTTTGTAAATAGAAAAATAGTTTTCATATAAAATGAATTTCTTTATATTAAAATAGTTCCTACATTCCATTATACTAATTGATAACCAAATGACAAATTTTATATAAATTTGAAAATAATATGTTAATAATTTAGTTAATATTATTTTTAACTTCCACTCGAACAACTAGGTGGTAGCTATAATAATTTATTTATAATTATTTTAATAGAATGTGGCTTAGTACTGTTTTTAATATAAGCTAATCATTGTGTTGCATATACCATAATATAATCTATGTTTTGGGTGTTATGTAATATTAACATGTTGATTCATATATAATTGGAAACAATAGTGCTTATATAAATAAAAAATCTATATTTAGTGTTTCATGAAACATAATATATTAAAATATTAAATTAATTCTAAATAAATAGTCACAAAATCTTGAGGTGTCACATTCTACAGCACATTAAATGAATTTATACATTGAAATTATTATTTTTTGTCATTGTATTTGTTCATGAATGTTCCATTCATATAAACCTAGATCGTAAATATGAATATAAAAACATCATTTAAAATGTTAATGTTGGAAACATAATAGTTACTCAAAGTAAAATACATAGGATAACTAAGGTGGGAAGTGACAAAATGTACATGAATGAGAATACTAACTATAATTTTCAGATTGAGGGAGATAGAATACATTGTTATGTGAAAGATAAGAATCATAAGTACAAAATTCATTGATTATATTAGGGGTATTTGATTCATAAAAAATGAGGAAAAATTATATCATTTTTGTTTCAAGATCAATTTTTATAACGTTGATTGAAATTAACATTAATATATATTTACAATATTTCATTCCATTCAATATAAAATAAATAACTCTATGAATCTTCTTTGATCAATTAACACTTCACCTCTTACCCTGGGGAGTGAACATGAATTTCCAATTCCAAACCAACTAACAGATCTTGTGATCCACAAAAAATGATAGTTTTTTCATATGTACAAATGACAACAAAACAATTATCTCAATATAACAAATATGAATAAATCATTATATGCTGGGACAATACATTAATCTGAAAAAATTTATATGATGTTAAACATAATCCATTCCCTAAATGGTAAACCATAAAACTATTCTAAAAGATGGAAGTTGAAATATTTAGAACGATGGTCACTAAATTTTCATAACATTGGTCCTCCAATATATCACAAATTATTCACTTGGTATTCATATTCATGAAATGTGAATTCCTTTATTATTTGTTCTCATTACTAATGTTAATAACATGAATTTCCAGAAATACTTTTCAAAATCAGGAATAGTTACTTATTTCTAGTATAAATCTATATATTCAACAAATCAGATAAGTTTTAAATATCATCCATGATAACATATGCCACTTTTTCAAAAAACAATTTATCATTTATAAAGTCAAAAATATGATCCTCCATACTTTATCCATATCATTAATATCATTGTCCAAGATAATCACAATTTTCTCAACATCTAGATGACACAATTTACCACCATCCCTTAATTCAATATGGCTCCATTCTATTGAATAAATCTCTTAATTATTCATCACTATTAGACATATCATATTTAATCCCTAATAAAATAGTCACTAAAAATACTAATAAATTTCCTTATTCATATAACATTGTCTTTTTTCCAAACATATACACTTCAATCATGCACTATATTATTATACTTATACTTAGGATTCATCAAATTTTTACACAATACCCCTTTTACTAGAATATAGATTATAAATCATGTCATAAGGTTTTTCAAACTCAATGTAATAATTCTTATTAAATTTAATGTATACAGTAATGTTATATAATATCATACCTTTGACTTATATTATTTGGTCACTTAATATTCAGACAAATAACAAATACTCCAACCTCCATTTTCATTCCCTTCATATCACACCCAGTTTTTCTTGTCATTGTTTTGATTTGGTTCATTTGAAATACCAATACTTTTCATGGGTATTATGCGAGATTAATGTTTAGTTTTTAAGTTTAATCTATGTATAATCAACATAACTTGGGTTCCCCATTTCTTGTTTAGGATTTTTTTGGAGAAATGGTAGTTACTTCATGATTTGGGCCAAACGTTAGCCCATTTCCAGTTTTAATAACCAAATTTATTTTTGTTATAAATCCTTTTTCTTTCAACCTTTTTCACCCATTCAACATCTTAAATTTCCTCAACTGATATATTCTAACTAAAATATCATTTTGGGCCACTTAAGAATTCATAATCATGGTGAATTGGGGTTACTTATTTAGCCATTGGGCTATCCCATGGGCCCATTTCCAGTTTTAAAAAAATTAGTTTATTATTTTATATCTAATAAAATATTTAATATTTTCGGGTGATTCTACCCCCCTGCCGAATCCAACATCCCTATCCTCACCCAAATTATATATTTTCCCTCTTTGGAGCTCAGAATAGTCGACGATGGGGGAAACCATCTCAATGTCTCTCAAATCGTCCAGAATTGACATGGTAAATCGTATCATTTATAAATCAATCAATTCGTAGTCTTTTGACACCCAATCATATTTACATGGTTCTTACAGACCCTATGAGTCTCTCCATGAACTCTCACTCCATTCTCGTTAATCTATGTGTGAAGATCTAGTGAAATATGAAGAGTTTTCTAGTCAAAATGATGAGATTTCTTATCCTTTATCCTCCATCATCCTCCATCATCATCATCATGTAATTTTTTTTTGAAAGACGGAAAAAGTACAAAAGGAAAAACACAATGGAAATAGAAAAACAAGAAAATTATAAGAGGACCCGGTGGATGACCCCTTCCCCCCTTAGCCAAGACGGCCTAGGGTGGTCTGAAGTGATGAAGACCCAGTGCACCCCCTTTGATACAATCGATCCCCTTGGGGTGGATACTCCCTAGAGTGTGAAGAAACACATCCTCTGTGTTGTTGATGTCCACCGCTGCCAAGTGATCCACGACCTTGTTCCCTTATCTCTAGGTTTGAAGGATAATCACTCCGGTATTAATCATAATTCTACATTTTCTGATGACATATTTAATTGACCAAGGAGACTCGGTGTACCCTTTAAGGAGTAGTGCATAATAATGGAGTTTGTTTCAATTTCAGAGATTTCTAGACCCTATTCCATGCAAAGGTTGAGCACGGTGGGAATTTCCTTCACCTCTGCTTGCAGAGAAGACCCCTGGCCCAACCTGGCCCAGAAAGCGTGTTTAACCGAACCATTGTGGTCACGTACCACTCCTCCTCCATGAAGGTTCCCTTGGATGCATGATCCATCTGTATTATGTTTCAAACACACCCAAGGAGGCTTCCATCGAACCCAATTTCCTTCCCTACATCTAAGTTCCATGTCCGTATTGGAGCCCATTTGGAGTCTATGAAACAAAGGGGCTACCTTCCATGTCCTGACAGCTATGTTTAGATCCAGTAGCAGATTCTTCGCCCAAACAATAATGACACGAGCTGAAACCCCCACCCCTTCATGCTTCGATTTGTTCCGAGCATGAAAAATGGTCCAACACCCCAAATGCAGCACTACTACAAGGGCCATGCCCTTCAGACCTCTTCCCTCAGAACCGTAGAACCACATATCATGAAAGGTAGGGACTGAACAATCTGAGGGAAGGAACGCAGAGAAGTCCCCCAGGATTTTCCAGACCTCGCGTGCCCAATCACTGTCGAAGAATAGATGGTCAGTGCTCTCCTCACTATGAACACTACAGAAAACGCACCTGGAAGCAAGGGGGATACCACACCTACAGATATTGTCATCTGTCGGGAGGCCTCTATTACGAATCCTCCAGGTGAGGAAATTAATCTTGGTGGGGATGTTTTTAACCCTAGAAGCTCATCCCAGTCCTCATTCTACTCCTGTCCATTACAAATGCACTAGAAATCCTTTGATGATAACATGACTGAGGAGGAGGCCGTGAATACACACTTGTCCTCCTCTTCATTAAGCTCAATGAGTTTACAACAGTACAATTGTTCATTATCCAAAACCGATTCGATGAAGCTGGGAAAGAGGCTGGCCTCCTTGAGTGAAATATTTGAAGCCGGGCATCCAGGGAAACCCAGCATTGTGCCACACCAATCTTGATGATAGAAGGATATCTCTCCCTTCCCCACAACCCTTCTTGAAAAGGGACTAAGGGTATCAACAATAGGGCCTATCACCGACCAAAGGGAAGAAAGATCCCCCTCCACCGGAGCGCTAAGGCACGTCAGGTATGCATGCATGGTAATCCCCCATAGGGTAAGATATTCCAAGACACTCCATGCAAGCCTCACATGCATGTAATAAAGGGTATCCTCCAGGCTGCGCACCTCAATGCCTCCTTCATTGACAGGCCACCCAATTTTCCCCCATGCTACCCATTGTTTCTTTCCATCCGATAACGGATCCCAGATGGAATTGGAAAGTATCCTATCAATCGATTTAATAACTCCCTTGGAAAATTTGATGGAGGACAGACCATGAATCAAAGTGGGCACCAGAACATTGTTCACTAGGGAAATGCGTCTGCCAAAGGATAATAATTAATTTTTCTAGTTAAACAACCTCTCTGAAACCCTGGTGCAGAGTGCATCGATGTCCCAAATCTGAAGTCTCCCAGGAGAGATAGGTGCGCCTAGATAAACCATAGTAATCTCCCTCTTTGGATGCCAAGCATACTACTAACAGTTTGCACTCTCTGTGGAGAACTTGTGGGAGATAAAGAAATCACATTTCCCCATGATGATGGAATGGCCACTCAAATGATATTACTTCTCCAGAACTCCGTTCAGACTTCGTATTGATCTTCTCTTTCCATTCAGAAATAAGATGGTATCATCATCAAACATAAGGTGGGATATTGTCAGGGCCCTTGATCGACGATGATACGAAAAAATGCCTCCATTATTGATAAACCACTAGATGAGCTAGCTCCAAACATCCTAAATGATGATGAACAACAATGGTGAGATAGGTTACCCTTGTCTGATGCCTTGGGTAGACTTGAAAAAACCGTAAGACTTTCCCATGAAATTCACTGAGAGCAAAGAAGAACTGAAGCAGCAAAAGATAATATCAACATTCTGATAGTTGAGACCCATACCTGACAACACTCTATTTATGAAGCTTCATTCCACCCGATCATATGCCTTTATCATATATAGTTTAATGATCAACATAGATCCATGGGTTTTGAGGTTGAAGATGTTAAGCATCTCCTGGGTATGGGCGATGGCTTCCTGAATCGAGCCACATTTGATAAAGCCGTGCTGATCCATGGATATTAACCGAGGAAGATGCACCTCCAGTCGGGAGTTAATAATACCGGCCACGGTCTTGTACGACACGTAACACATACATACAGGGTGGAAGTGCAAGATTGAAGAGGGGATCATGATCTTGGGAATGATAAAAAGGGTAGTGGCGCAGGAAAAACTTGGATGAAACCCCCCCTCGAAAGAAATCCTGGATGGGATCGATCAGATCTCCCTCAATCAATTCCCATGAGGCCCTGTAGAAAGAGGCAGGAAAACCATCAGGCCTTGCAGCGCTCTCTGGGTTCAAATGCATGAGTGCCTGCTTAATCTCCGGCTCATCAGGCTTAGCACCCAGGTGTTCATTGATATGGTCAGTCACAAGGACGGGTCACATAAAAATGTCTGAGGGCTCTGAAGGATATCCATTCGCCATGCGTTCATTGGGGCCATCAATAAGATCTTGAAAGAAGGTGTTGGCCATGCCCCCCACCATGTCCCTGTCATCTGTGAAGGACCCATCCTCCAGGAGGATGTTCGGCTTTACCATCTTCACCATCTACTTAATTCACGCATGAAAGAAGGCCGAGTTCTTATCTCCATCCTTCATCCACTCAAACCAATACCTTTACTTGGATATGCATTATTGTTTCAGAAATAACTCAGACATATGGCCCTTCTTCCCCGCGAGCTCCTTATAGGACCGATCATCCCACATATCCTCCATGATTTTTTCCAAATTCTCAACCTCCTCCATAACTGTTTCGAGATCCTCTTCTGGTGATGCGAGGTCTCTAGCCCATGATTGCAGCTCAAACCTCAGCATGCGCAGTTTCCAGTGAAGGATTGTCCATTTGTTCCCCTGTCGAGGTGCGTTCCAAACATAACTCACCAGTTCATGGTACCCCGGGCTGTCCACCCATAGCTTGATGTACAAGAAACGCTCCTGGGATTGGTGAGAGGATTCCAAGGAGATGAGAAGAGGAGAGTGGTCTGGGATCCCCCGCAGCAGATGTGTCACTTTAGTGATGGAGAAGACAAATAATGCATGAACATTAGCCATACACTAGTCATGACGGCTCCAAGAGCGGTATGGCCCCCACTGGTTATTGCACCACGTAAACTTATCACCCACGAAACCCAAATCCAAATGACCCTTTGCAGCCATGAACCGAACAAAAGAAAGGATAGATTCCCTGTTAAAAGGTCGTGTCCCCTTTCTATCATCTTGATCCGTCACAACATTAAAATCACGTCACCACAACCCACAGATCATGTCCAGGGTCTAACATTATGAGCTCCTCCCACAAGGAATCCCGCACGTACATGTTGCAACTCACATACACAAAGGAAACATAGAATGAAACGAGGCCAAGGGTTACCTTCACAGAGAGGAACTGGTCCCCAGCCTGGATCATGTCCACAGTGCACCTCTTTTTCCAAAATATCCAAATATGTTTATTGGCCGATTCAACCTGAATAATATCGTGCATGCGTAGCATCTTGGAGAACTCCCCAATTCTGCTGGGGATCTGTTTGTGTTCGAGGATGACCACCACTGCTTCTTTGGGAGTGGAGATTTCTTATGAAAGAAATTCTGACTTAACTCGTGCACCAATCCCCCGAGCATTCCAGATTATTAAGGGTATCATTTAAAAGGAGAGGGCCCAGGGATTGGCTCCAGAGCATTTAGCCTTCTCAAATAGGGATGCCACATTCCCTTGATGTAGCTTGAATTTTGATTGAGTGCACACCCAAGAATCTTTGGGTAACAATACAGAGGGAGATGTAGGGGTCGCTGACCTTATCAAGTTACGTTTTCTCTTATTACGGGCCGCTGGAATTACCCCATCTTCCCTGGGGTCTTCTGAGCTGGGCAAAGGTCCACCCAGTAGTCACAGGTGGGAGGTCTCCATGGGTGGAGAGGAGAATCCCCCAAAGAGTCCTCCTAAAACCTGTGAAAACATCACCATGGACAACTGGATCGACTCTGTACCGCTATCCGAATTAACCACAACCTTGAGCGGAAGGGGCGTTGGCCCCGAGACCATCATCCTTGAAAGAATACCCATAAGAGGATGTCTCGAGTGGAAGCCAAGAGATCAGGTAGGAAGGGAGACCCAAGCAGAAAATATATTCCTCGGAACGTAGGGGATGAGATCCATGACATCCTCGGGGCTGACCCAAACCCCCGAATCAGGGCCAGGTTCTGGGACAACCTTGGAGTTGGATGGAGGGGGAGCACACAAGGGCTCCATAGAATCAACCAAGACATCCCCCTAGAGAAACTTAGGGAGAATCACAACCACTACCCCCTCCCCATGCCACCATACCAGGATCCCTAATGCGTCCCATGCGGCCATGCCGATGACATACCTAGATTTAGTTCCCTTGAAGAGTGCAGTGTGTGCAGAAATTGGGAAACTCCGGGAACAACATATCTTGTACCCAGGTGAATGAATCCACCACCTGGAGTTCTAACTTCTCCGGAAAGGGACACACGATGTTGATCTCAACAAATATCTGGGCCATCGCGGACGAAAAACCTATCCTCGTGTCCTCATCGAAGCCTAGATAAATCCCAATGGAGTAACCTATCACCTTCAAGAATCCCCTATTCTAAAATGGAAATGGAAACCCAGGTAGATAGATCTAGACTGCCGCCTGAGAGCCTTACTTGCCTCTGTGGGCTTCCTTGTACCACCTGGTCATGTTAAGACTTCAACGACCCCTAGACCATGGAACCATACACCAGACCTTAAGGAAGTGCTCCTTCAAGCCAAGAACGATACAGAAGGAGTTCTTGTAAGGGCCAAGACCATTTCCAGTTGATGCAGACCCCATGATATAACCCACCGCTAGAACACTACAAGCGGTGGCGTGTTCATCCCAAAACGATTCACCACAGTACATTTCAGGCAAGATTTAGCCTTCTCAAACATAGCCGCTGAAAAATTCCGCTGCACCAGATTCCCCACACGCGATGACTGTACCAACGGCACGGAGAACATCGGAAAGCAGGGATGGGAAGGAGAATTCTTTGATCTACAAAGAGAATCCTAGAAAGAAGCACCAGCACCGAAAGGAAGAGAAACTCCATGGGGAGGCTCAGGAGGGTCACTTCTAGCTGGAACCGGAACTGCCACATTGATGATCGTGTAGAGGGAGGAAGAACTCGGGTCATAGTCCATCGGAGGATTCTCCATCGGCATGGGAGGAACAACAGTAACAGTCGAAAAATTTGAAAATGAGAGAGGCTCATGAGGCGTTTTCTCAGGATGCCTCATTTTTCCTCCTCTTTTCCAACACTATTGATTATCAGGGGTCTATAAACTATCTCCATCTTCCTCCACCGTTCATTATTTCATGGTTTTATATTGTCCCCTTGTCATGATCAACCTAGGGTTCTGTTATAACATAATATTTTATGGGGTTTCTATTCTTTTAGGTTTGGTCATTATAGTTTTAGGGTTTATAAACCCACAACAGGTGATTTCAGGTGTGCGCTTCCATACCCCAAGGTTTTGAGGTTAGATATCCCATTCACATGCCTTTAGCATTCAAGTATCTTCAATTTAACATTTTCCTAGAATTATATATATATTTATTATTTTTTAAGACATTGGATCGTTTTCTTGTTGTGAAAAGTGGTTGTTTAATCATTGTTTTGAGAAAGGTTGTGTTGTTTTCTCATGAAAGTGCTCAACAAGTGTTTGTTTAAATGTTCCATAACTTTTTAAACTATTTTGTGAGGATTATAATCTGGTTTATGGTATTTTAAACATGTTACAGTATCTTGAATAAAATATTCCAATCAATTGGTGTTTTATTCCATTTGACATACTTAAAATGAATAGTTTGTTTAAAAATTGCATGTCATGTGTTCGGTAAATTGCCCAGTAGGCTTTTATGTTTGATTTGTGATTTATAAGTTAATTTTTTTGGATTTAAAAATGAATTGGAAGAATTATAAATGGTATTTTTGATTCATTATATGGGTTTATAATTTTTATTTGGTTTTACAAATAATTGGTTTTTGGTTTACAACATGTTTTGGCCCGAGCTATCATAAAATAGCTCGTTTCACATTCTTATGAAAAGGGGAGTTTTTTGAATATGTAACCTGAGTGTTTTAAGAGATTTATGAATTTGGTTTTCTTCTGTAAATTTTGTTTATACACCTCCTTAATAAATGTGAAATTCATACCCTAGTCTAATGTTGGTTTTGAGAAAGGTATAGTGCCATATTTGGCATTTTTTTTGTAAAAATGGTTTCCATGTGTATTTCATGTTCTATATTTGGGGCCATTTTTTGGTCCATGAAATTGATATATTAATTGATTTTGGGGCTGAAAAATGTGGGTTTTTATGTTATTTATGGGTTTCTGGTCTTAAAATTGTGTTTTTTGAATGATTTTTCTGTGCAAAGCCTCAATACACTCCTTGAAATTGTTTTACGAAAATTTTCCGTGGTTTTTGATTTGTGAAAGAAATGTGGAAAAAGATTGTGGGATGTTTGTGTTATTATAGTTTGGGAATGGAATTTGGATGTGAAATGTGTATTTGAAAATATCTGTAACTTGATTGAGAACCAAAGTGAATCCAGGGTATCTAGGTGGGCAGAGGTGTACTAGTATGCTAGTGATTCTGTAGGGTTTGGCCCCTGTTTCACATAGCATGTTTGACGATGAAAATACTAACTAAACTTTGATGATGATGTTGTTGGGGGGCCACTAGGTTATGTGTATTATCTCTACTAGTGGCTCATGTGCACAAGAATGGATATTTATTATGGTTACTTTCACCAAGATATGGCGTACCTGGGGCTCACAACAAACTAGTTCCTAGGGGTGTTCCTGTGAGTTGTGCTCATTGGCTATTATGTACTCATCGTCGGCATACGGTGTGTATGGTTGGTAATTTCATTAGTGTGTGTTATTTTTTAAATAGTGTGAAATATATAATGAATCCCTCATTAAAACAATATTCATTTTGAAGTTTCACCTCTTTGAGAAATTATTACATGCAATTTTGTTTATAAAACATGCATGTTTTCGTCTAATAATTATTATAGCATGGAACCTCATTTGAAAAAAATACTTTTATATATTGTATTTAAAACACGAAATTGATGTTTCTTTTATTTTAAAGGATTTGAATTGGTAATAGAATATCAGGCTAACATTCTGAGTTTTAATACTCATGCCGATAGTCTTCTTCTATTTTCAGCCTTTGTGCAGGTTTCAGCTTTTGTTAGATTGCCTTGGGCGACGTGTGCTCATTGTGTTGGGGAGTAACCAGCGGTGTCACATGGAGTAAGTTGGTAATCGGGTTTGTTCATTTCAGTTGTTGGTTTAGATCTACTTTATGTTTTTTGTACAAATAATGTTTATTTCAATTTTTATATATATGCATTTTGGGAAGTCCATTTATTTCTGATGTTTGTTTTATTGATTATATATGGGAAAAATCATTCCCTTGTGTACTCTATTGATTCCCTTGGTTCTTGTCGCCATCCTGGGAGGATCAGGAAGGCCTCTTGGGACTTGTCGCGGGCTGTCATGGGTGACCGGTTTAGGTTCGACTCGGGGTGGTTCGTGACAAATTGGTATCAAAATAGGCCGGCTCTTAGAAGACCATTTTTTATAAAGTGCCATTGTTATTTGGGTATGTCAAGGTAGATGGTGTTTGATTGTTTTTACTTGATGGGTTAGTGTGGGAAGATCTTCGTGTACTCTTGCCCCATGGTGTTGTTAGTGTCATTTTTTCTTGTTGATTGTTTGGTGTTGGGATATGACAAGGGGAGTCTAACTAATGGAATCTATGAGCTCGCAGGGCCTAGCAATCCATCTAGAGATGGGGAATGGTCCTAAAAAGTCTCTTTATGTTGGTATTGTGTTTGACATATATCTGCAAACCATATGGTCCAGTTACCCACCGACACCAGTTCCCTTTTGTGGTTTTCATGGACCTTTATTTAATTACGATTTTTAAAAAAATACTTGTCTGGGAATTATGGAAATTGGTTTTAAAGGAAGGATTGGAATTTTAAAAGTGAAAAAAATGGTTATCAAAAATTAAATATAAGAATGTTTTTGGTATGGTTGTGTTTTTTAATCAAATTTTGGGGATGAAGTGGAAATGATTTAACAGGATTGGAATTTCCCTAATCTAAACTTGTGGTTTGTTGAAATAAATATTTTTGAAAGTGTGAATCATTTTAAACTAATTATTAAACTTTTTTTATAATGGGGTGTTTTGGGATGTTGATAACTGTTTGAATATGATGAATTTGTTTTGGAAATTGAGTTTGAGTGGTTGGTGTTTTCCTAGAGAGGGTATTGGTCTCAATGACCATCAGATTATGAATAGATACCTTGCTTAATTTCAGAAAATGGGAAGGGGTTGTTTGGATTAGCCTGCAGAATTTTTTTGGGGATATATGGATGAATGGCCAGTATGGAATAGTATTTGAGTGCTCGGGGTGGAACATAAATTTTCATGTTAGTGAGACAAGACGAAACCCCGTTCGTGAATGTGAAAATCAACCAAGTTAGTTTTTTTTCAAAAGTTTATTTAGATGACAATTTTGGAGTTTGTTTTGAACCAATAGTTATTTGGATCATTTATCCTATGTCTTAGTAGTGTTTTATATTCAGTATGCTCCCTTATGATCTGGAATTCATACTCTTGTTGCATCTTGAGATGGGATCTTCTTGGTGGCTCGTGTTTGGAGTAATGTTCAGTGTGTTTCTAAAGATGTGTTGGATGTTGTGATTTGGCCACAGATAGTTCTATGTTTTCATGATTTCCAATTGATAATCTTAAGGATTCTTTCTCATGTTTCACAAGATAGATCTACCCCATAAATAATTACTCATCCCATAAGTTTAAATAGGGAGCTATTTGGGATAAATATAAACTGCTTCCAGTTTGTGATATTTTATTTGGACATAACAGTTGTGTTTGGTGATGTGGATATGTTTTGTTTTATTCCTTGTCTATTTTGGCCCTCGTTCGAAGTGAGACAGAATTTTGATATGTATATATGAGTTATTATTTAGATGAAAGTGTTTTGTTGAGAATATGAGTTCTTTTTGAGTGGTGTGATCCTTAGCACCTTGACTAAGGTGCAAGAAAATTCATCAAGAATCCGGGCTCGAGCCATAGGCCTTGGAGTGTATATTTTCACGTAGCCAGGAAATCTCTAAAGGTGTGGGAGCATGACCAGTATCCTACCTCCAACATTGTGGTATGGTAGTTTTTATGTCTCTATTTTTCTTCCTCATAAATTTGAATATCCCTTTGTCTCAAC
This sequence comes from Viscum album, assembly GCA_963277665.1. Classification (NCBI taxonomy): domain Eukaryota; kingdom Viridiplantae; phylum Streptophyta; class Magnoliopsida; order Santalales; family Viscaceae; genus Viscum; species Viscum album. Next base: position 1,228,931,511 of record OY728159.1, read on the forward strand.
AAGCATGGTTTACTTACCCCTCACACATTGTCTATGGCTATGCCTTCATGGATGTGGGTTTCTGATCAATGTCCCTTTGTGGACTGCCTCTGTAAATCATGTGTGGTCTAGGTGTTACGTATTATTAGGTGGAGATTTGTGGGTTGTTCCTTGGTTTCTTTTGAGGTTCCATTGGACAAATTATTGATTCCCATTCCCTCCCCTCCCCGAGTGGTGGGGGTCCAAATCACTGCTGAATGTGTTGGCAAAGTTCTCATCCCCTCTATTCGGGAGTGGGTGGTTCATATGTTCATGTTGTAACCATTTTATCATGGGTTGGTGGGTTGTTTTGTGAGAGTTTTTTTGGACTTTTGAAAGTTAGTTAATGTTGAGTTCTTGTTTTTTTTTCGTTGCTAGTTGGTTTCTAATAGTGGGGAGACCCACCACAGGTCTCGTTGACTTTTCCTCCTATGAACTTTTCTAGTTCTAGTTGTTAATTAATGTTGGGGATTAAATTCTATAATCCCCTAGATTACTTGGTTTTCTTGGGTGCTCTTTAGTTTGGGTTATTGTTTTTTTCATTGGGATAAGGCCCAACAATAAGGTTCTTGGCCTGGTTGTGGAGGTGGTAGCTTCACAGTTCAGTTGATTTTCACAAAGTGGTTGTGAGTTGGTGTTTTGTTTGGGAAAGAGGTTTAAGTTATGTTGATGGAAAATGATATTTAACTATATTGATAGTTTATATCATTTTGATAATGAATCATTAGGTGTTTATCTTTCAGCTGGAAAATGTTATGGCTTTCCGGGGGCGGAAAGCTTTAATGGTGGGGAGAATTACCACACCTGGTTTTTCGTGTATTTGTTTTGATCTGGTTCATTTGAAATCCCGATACTTTTCATGGGCCTTGAGTGAGATTAATGTTGGGTTTTTATGTTTTATCTATGTCTTATCAACCGAATTTGGGTTCCCCATTTCTTGTTTAGGTGTTTTTGGAGAAAAGGTGGTTACTTCCTGATTTGCGCCAACTGTGAGCCCATTTACAGTTTTAAAAACCAAATTTGTTTCTTTTACAACTCCATTGTTTTTCAACATTTTTCACCCATTCAACTTCCCAAATGGATTCAGCTGATATATTCAAACTACCATATCATGTTGGACCCCTTAATATTTCATAATCATGGTGAATTGGGGTTACTTATTTAGGCATTGGGTCAGCCCATGGGCCCATTTCCAGTTTTTAAAAAATAATTTGATTATTTTATATCTAATTCAATATATAATAATTTTCGGTGACACCACCTCCAACCAGAATAAAATATACCTATCCTCACCCCCATTATCTATTTTCCCTCTTTGGACCTACGAATAGTCAAGGAGTGGGGAAACATTTTCAATGTCTATTAAATCGTCCAGAATTGACAAGGTAAATTGTATCATTCATAAATCAACCAATTCATAACATATTGGCCAAAAATCATCTTTACCCTGTTTTTCCAGACGTTAGGAGTCTCTCCATAATGTTTCAAGCCATTCCCTTTTTTCTATGGGTGCAGATCTAGTGGAATATGAATAGTTTCCTTGTTGAAAAGGTATCCTCCATCTTCCACATCCTTTCATTATTTCTTGTTTTTATATTTTCCCCTTGTCATTATCGGCATAGGGTTCTTTTACAACATAAATTTTGATGCTGTTTATGTTTATTTAGGTCTAGTCTTTATTGTTTTAGGGTTTATAAACCCGCGACGGGTGATTTCGGGTGTGCGTTTCCATTACACCATGGATTTGAGGTAGGATATCCATTTCACATGCCCTTATCATTCAAGTTTCTTCATTTTAATATTTTCCTCAGCTGATATATATTTTTATTATTTTTTAAGCCTTTCTATAGTTTTCTTGTTGTGCAAATTTGTTGTTTAATCCATGTTTTGTGAAAGGTACTGTTGTTTTTTCATAAATGTTGTCAGCAAGTGTTTGTTTAAATGTTTCATTATCTATTTCAACTTTTTTGTGAAGTTTATAATCTGGTTAATGGTATTTTGAACATGTTAAAGTATCTTGAATAATATATGGAATTCAATTGGTTTTTTATTCCATTTTACGTACTTAAAATAAATTCTATTGATTAAAAAAAGCATGTCATGTATTCGGTAAATTGCCTGGTTGGATTTTATTTGTGATGTGTGATATATAAGATATTTTTATGGATTTATAAATCAATTGGAATAATGGTAAATGTTATTTTTGGGTCCTTATATGGCTTTCTGATTTGGAATTGGTTTTACAAATAATTGTGTTTTGGTTTACAACATGTTTTGGCCTGAGTTGTTAAAAAATGGCCCATTTCACATCCTTATAAAAAGGGTTGTTCTTTGAATACCTAAACTGAGTGTTTTTAGGGATTTATGAATTTATTTTTATGTTGGAAATTTTTTTAATACACATCCTTAATAAATATGAAATGCATACACTGGTTGAATGTTAGTTTTGAGAAATGCTTAATGGCCTATTTGGCATTTTTTAATGTAAAAATGATTTCCATGTGTATTTCATGTTCTATCTTTGGTTCCATTTAAGGGTCCATGAAATTGATTTATTAATTGGTTTTGGAGCTTCCAAATCTGGTTTGTTATGTTATTTATGGTTTTGGGGTCTTAAAAGAGTGTTTTTGAATGAGTTTTAGGCGCAAATCAACAATACACTCCGTGAAGTTGTTTTACGAAAATTTTCAGTGGTTTATTGATTTGTGAAAGCGAAGTAAAGAGAGTGTGTGGTCTATTTCTGTTTATATGGTTTGGGAATGTGATTTGTATGTGAAATGTCTACTTTATGATATGTGTATCTTTATTGGGAAGCAAATGGAATCCCATGTATATAGGGGGAAGACATGTACTAATATGCTAGTGATTTAGTGGGGTTTGGCCCCTGTTTCACGTAGAAAATTTGAAGATGACAACACTAACTAAACTTTGTTGATGATGCTGTTGTGGGACCACTAGGTTATGGTTATGAACCCTACTAGATGCTTGTGTGAACAAGAACAGATATTTATTAAGGTTACTTTCACCGAGATACGAGGTACTTGGGTCTCACAACTAACTAGTGCCTAGGGGTGTTCCCGTGAGTTGTGGTAATTGAATATTATGTACTCACCATCGGCATATGGTGTGTTTTGTTGGTAAATTCAGTAGTGTGATTTATTTATTTAAAATTGTACAATCTGTAAAGAATCCCTCATTAATTTTTTTTTTCATTTTGATGTTACACCTCATTGAAAAATTGTAAGTTGCATTTTTTATTATAAAACATGAAAGTTTTTGTCTAATAATTATTATATCATGGAACCTCATTTTAAAAATATTCTTTTATATATTGTATTTAAAAAATGAAATTTATGTTTCTTTTATTTTAATGGATGTGAATTGGGATAAGAATATTGGGCTAACCTACTGAGTTTTAATACTTACCCATATAGTCTTCTTCTGTTTTTAGCCCTTGTGCAGGGTTCAGCTTGAGTTCGATCACCTTGGGCGACATGTGATCATTTTGTTGGAGAGTGACCAGTGGTCTCACATGGAGTTAGTTGGTTGTCAGGATCAGAAAGTTGAGTTTTTGGTTTGGATCTACTTTATGTTCCTTGTACAAAAAAATTTTGTTCATTTTTTATATAAATGCATTTTGGGCTGTCCATTTATTTCAGCAGTTTGTTTGATTGTTTTTATATGGGAAAAATCGTTCCTTTTTGTACTCTATTTATGCCCTTGGTGCTTGCTTCCATCCTGGGAGAATTGAGAACGCCTCTTGGGACTTTTCACGGGCTAGCCTGGGTGACCGGTTCAGGGTTGACTCGGGGTGGTTCGTGACACTTCATGGTATCTCTATAGAGGAAATCAATTTTTATAATTACCATACATTTGAGATATGAAACATCAAATTATATATTACTTATATATAGTTCATGAAATTGAATTACTCAAGAATTTTTATTGTGAGAAAAATTTATCATTTCAGATAATATTATAATCATGAAAAATTATATATATATGATTTCTAAATCACGAAATATACTTATTTTATATCTGACACCTTAGCTTCATCATAGGTTATTAATAAATATTATTTCTATAAGTACATTAAGATAGTTTGTAAAGAGTTTCATAATTCCCATATCAAGTCCTTTATGAGTGTCAAACAAAGCTTGCAACACAATCTTTTTTCATGCAAATGTTCCCAATTGATTTTCTCTCAATAAGGTGTTTTTGGGGTTGTTACCCCTATATAGATCTATTGTATAACCAGATTAACATCTATTATACATAAAGATGTGTATTCTAGTAAACCACTCACTCAATCCTTTATCAATATCCAGGGAAATTTCATATAATTTATCTTATACTTAGACTTATTTTTGGGGTCACCACAAGACATATCTATAGATTTATTTCGACGGATGTCACAAATTTCTACTCATCCTAGTCTCCAATGGATGAAAAACATTTCCTTTGATTCCCACTATAGATACCCAAGCCTAACATTCATGGATATTAAATAATTTCAGATTATTATTATTCAAATTCTAAAAACTAAATTTCCAAGTATTATAATAGTTTAGTGTATTCAGAAACAAGGGAAAAATTCTAAACATGGTGAATGCTCTGTAATGTTTCCCAAAATGATCTTACAATTATATATATATACTTAAAACCATTATTAATAACACGGGGAAAGGAATCATATGAAAGGTTTGATCTCCAATTATCAACAAGGATGCATAAAGGAAATATATATGCCTAACATTAATATAATTATAGTATAATAGGAACACAACTGTTGAATAACATACCCTATATATCAATAATATGAAACCTGTGACATGGAATAATTATTAAGTGTTCATAAGACATGAATGAAATAATAATCAATCACATTAAAAATGTGAGAATAAAATTGGAATTAGACATTGAATTTTTGGAAAACACGTAACCATGAAATAACTTTCTGTATAAGTCAAGGATCATTTCAATAAAATTATCAAGTCACTTCACCGGGACAACACATACTAGGCAGAAAACACCACCCTCCCCAGGTGCAATAACTTCCATATAAGGGAGCAGTTTTCCCCATCTTACCATAGTGGACTGAGTTTCCCCATATTCTCATAGTGGATCTGGTTTCCCCATATTCCCATAGTGGATTGGCTTCCCCATATTCACATAATGGATCAAAACCACGTGTTTTCCTTTTTGGATCTAGATGTACCTATTTCACATTTTGGACAATGTTAAACATGTTTCCCATTTTTGATCAAGACAAAGGATTTTTTCCATCATTATCTCATGAGATATAAATATTTACCAAAAGAACGTGAGGTAGATATATTTCACACCCATAATAATACGATATCACATATCAATATTCCACAATATAAAAAACATTCATAAGATCCCGACCTCTGAAATTAGATTTGGTTTATAAGAATAAAATCATAAGCCATGAAATGAAATGCATATTATTAAAAATTGATGATATCATAAACTATCTAAAATTTATATTTTTCATGAAAATATCATTGAATCATAACCAATGAAAAGAAGTGGGAACCAAAATTATTTATCCTATGTAAGAGAAATAGGTGTTGTAACCATCACACCATCAAAACATAAACCATTCAAGAAATAATAAGAATTTAATTCTTGGATCATGTCCTAAGTAAATATTAAACTATATAGAAGATTCCATATTAGATGGAGATGGATTTTAAAAGCTAAAATGGAATATTTCTTAAGGAATATAACTTTTCTTCAAAATTATCTTTTTAAAATATAGAACATATATTAAATCATTTTCTTAAAAAACACATTGAAAACATACAATATAAAATTTATCATAATTTAAAACATTTAAATAGGAAAATATAATATCTTTATTGTATAATTCTCTTTAAAAATTATATATTTTTTAAAACCTTTTTAAATTATATTTTAAATTCTATAAAGGAATTATGGAAATAATCAGAATCTATTTATCATTAAATATAAATTGAAAACATGTAATGAAAGCGTGAAATTTTTTGGATACATTTTCCATTGAAAAATTAGAAATTGGGATTAAAAATAAATAAAATCGTTTTTAAAACATTATTAATTATTCTTATCCATTTTTTATAAAACAATCGTCTTAAATGACATTGGTTTTCGACTAAAAGGATAAATAATGTCAGATTTAAAAAATTATTTTTAATTATAAAAAAATATAATGAGTGGTAAAATGTCACTAATACTTAAATAAAACATGGATAACAATATAAGAATAAAATTAATGTAATTTAATGATAGATGGATCATAAAATTTCATCACCAAATGGATAATTATAAACAATACTGAAACACGATGTTATTATAACAATAAACTATTACAACATGGGTAACATTGTATTATACTATACATGAGGAATGAACATTAAATGATGATTAAAATTTCATGAAATATTTATATTTATCATATAACAAGTAAAAGATTATTTTATACACCCTTTATAAAAATATAGGTTTTAAAGATGGCATGTATCTCAATGATGGAAACATAAGACAAAGATTACATTGCTGATTTGGTGTATTTTGTACCCTAGATCCATTAATTTAATACTGCAATATGGATATTAAATTAACCATAATTTTATTAATAATAATCATACCATAAATTAATGGGAAATATTTTCACCTCACAAAATATTTGAGTTGTGAATTAGGCATGTACCTCCCATAAATAAAGAGTGAGATGAGAAAACTCATACCATAAGTATTGAATTTCATTGTACACATTAAAACATAATATATAATAAATATAATATTATTATTCATCTTACATAGAATTATATTTTTATGTCTAACACAATATATGATTTCCACATGACAATATGTTACCCATTTATTATCAATTCCATAATAATATTATTCATCAGGTAATATTAGCATTGTTTTTTGTATACATTTTAAGTTGTTATTCTAGAACCTATAACATTGATCAAGATTTATTTATGTCAATAATATATAACATGATATATATATCATAAATATTTATCATATAAATATATATAATAAGCTATCAAATAGAGATATAAGAAATGAAATACACTGTTTATTTGGATGGTAGGTCATACGTTTGAATAAAGGTTGTTTCCATTTTCCAATCATACTAAAATAAAGAATGTAATTAAAATATATTTACATACAAAACATAATTAAATTATAATTATTATGTAATAATTATCAAGAATTTTTACTCAAACTATTACCTATTTCATCAAAGGTAATGTGTAAAGAAATCACTTTTCTTTGAGGAGGAAATAGTCCACACATCCACAATCAATGATATAATATATAAAAAATGGAAATTATGAAGTTATATTTTATTAAAAAAATAAATAATAGTAAATAAATAATAAATATCATATAAAAAACTTTTGTCCAACATAATTCCAAACCGAGAGAGCTGGTAATGGATAAACTAACAACATCATTTAAGGATGTGGTAGTTCTTCGTACAGAATAATTACAATACCATTAACCATTAGATGGATGTATACATAAGTTTAGATAGAAATCATATAGAAACATCATATAATTATATTTAGGATATTATTTTATTTTATTATCATGTTATAATAATATTTTATGGGGTGGATATTTAAAATATAACAAATGATCTTGAGGAAGGATGTTACAACTTGTTGGGCTAACTCCTTTTGATTTTCCCGAACATGATTCCTTCATTGAATTTTTTCAGAAAGACTGTATACTATGATTAAGGGAGGTATTTTATCATATTATCATATTATAGTTTGGGTGATCGAAATTTCATTATATGGGTGAATAAATGTGAGGTGTGTGTGTCTTTGTATTGTGGAGGATTGTCATTCTGGTAAATTTTGGAAAAGGAAATTACACACATGTTCTTCCAATTTCATGTGGATCTAATAATAATCAAAATTATATAAAATGGAGTATATGGTGGATATATGAACATTAAATGTATTTTTGACATGTTTACATGTCATTTTGGACTATCTGATTTAGGCATAGTAATTTGTTCAACTATTTTTTCTCCCAATTGCAATAATTATTTTTAACAAAATTTACAATTAATTTTGAAAAAATACTGGGTTTAACTTATTAAAAATTATAAATTATTTTGAATAAAATTATGGAATCTATTTTTCTAAATTACAATCACATAAGTGGAATAAATTAATTTAAAATTAATCGTGCATATAGGACAACAATGTCAGATTTTAATGAGAAAAGGGGTCAAAATATTGAAATGGGTTTATATACAATTTCAATATGAAATTTCCTCTAAGGAACTAAATTGGATTAAGTTATTTATTGTTGATGTAATTATACATTAATTATAAATTAAACATAATATAACTATATAAATAAATTTGATGAAAAAGAATTTTTAATTAAAATTCAATGTTTTCCACAATTCATAAATAAGTGAAACTTCAATAAAAAGTACTAAAAATTATCCTGAATCAAATTTTAATATTACAATTTAATATATTGTGTTTTTTCTTAAATAATAATTAAAAAATTTTATATATCATATTTTAAATAGATTCACTATTACAAGTTTGTATAATTTATTTTCTGAAAAAGATTTATATTAATTAATAAAATTGGATTTATTCACATCGTTTACATATAAAATCTATTTTATGAGTATAATATTTTTTTTAAAATATAATATATAAATATTATTTTATATAATAATCAAAAGTTATTTTTTTGAGGTAATTTTGAGTTTTTACATATAAATAAATTTATTAAAAAATTAATATATATAATTTTATATAGTTCAAAAATAAAATTATACAATTGAAAATAAAAGGTTTAAATTTATATAAATATATAAATCACATTTTAAAGAAAAATATAATATCATTCGTAACTAAAATTCGAATCGATATGTGGAATCTATAATAATATTTTAACAAAAAATATTAATATTATCATGTAGTTCGATATCATTCGACCTTAAGTGTAACATAAGCTATTGAAGGACCTCAATATTGTTTTTCATAAAAGAAAAACATATTATCAAATGAAACAAAAATTAATCTATGTGTTCCTTGTGGCGAAATATTTACTTGTTGTTTTTTAACATGAAAGATAATCATATTGCTTATATATTAAAATGTTATATTCAGTGTTTCGAGAAATGAAAAATAATAAATGATTAATTTATGAGGAAAAAATATGTCAAAAAAATATTGTTCTATTAAACATATCCTCATCCTATAAGACAAATATTATTTATAAACATAACAATTAAATTATTTCGTGTAATCATATGGAGGATCCCTGTAGAAGAGGTAATGTTCTATAATAAGCATCTTAATTGTATTGATTTTCCCACATCCTTTAATTATTATAATAAAATGTTGAAATTAAAACTCATAATCCTCCATATGATTTTATTTTTTTAACATAATAAATGACCTTCAAATGTAACTACATCCATTAAATGGTTTATGATATCATTATTCATGTGTACTACGGACTAACGCCTCACAAACTAATGTCGTTCATTTTTCCATTTCAACCTCTCAATGTTGGGTATGATTATTGATCTATATTATATATAAATATGATATTTATTAAATTATGATACATATATATTAATTATATCATATATAAAACTTATTAATTTCACTCTATATGATACACGATAACATCACTGGTGTGTATAGAGGACTACCACCTTATGACGCGCTGTGATTCATCATTCACTAGAGATAAGATAAAAGGTGTTTAAGAATAATATAATGAGTATACATGATATACCTGAAATATTAGTCAATATTTAATTATGTTATATCATTTTCTTTTCTTACCATTTCACTCAATGAATGAAGATATCATCATTACTATAGGTCTAGGCCACCCCCTTCGAGAAGCTATATGACTCTCTATACCTCACTAAAATACATGTAGAATATATATAAGTATATAATGTTTTATTAAATATATTATTGTAATTATAGAATGATAATTTATTAGTTACCTATATTTTTTATTGGTCATTGGCAAATTGACATGTTACTCATGCGTACATACGCCCTACCGTCTCAAAAAACAGAATGTGCATCATTTTTCATATTCATTATTCCTAATTAGTATAAAATGTAATATAAGTAAAGATGTGATTATTATTTAATCATTATTGTTATATTGAGTAAGTATGTATATAATATATGCAATGAATATATCATTCTTGATTAATCATGTTTGAGAAAAAAAGATATTTATCACCCAAAAAATTGGCATAATGAATTATTATAAATGAATGGGTAATAAGATTATATATATGGATCATAGAGGATATCAAAAATATTATTTTCATTCGACTGTATATTAATAAAAAATTTGAAACCAGATTTAATTATTTATGGTATGTTCAATCAAAAGGAAACATAAGGTCAAGGATTTTATCTCAATGTACATTTCATTGATACTTTTATTATGTTATGCACAAATATATATTTAGGTGATGTATATACACCCCTTTGACATTTAATAACAAGAATAATTAATTAATAATAATATTTTAAGTTTTAATTAGAATTTATACATCAATTAATACTGAAAATAAAAATCGTTGAATTGTATGAGTTATTTTTGAATCCCACAATTTTTTGTGATTGTTCAATTTCTCCTAAAAATCAATTTTTACATCATTTTTCATTGAAAATTAAATTAAATAGTTGAATTATGATTTTATGGATTTGATAATTGATAATAATTTATACCATTGTTATACTTTTTTTAAAATTGAATGTAATTTGACTAATTGGGGAAGTGTTAAAAAACAATATCCTTCAATAATTATGGATACTTGATAATGCACATTGTTTTTTATTCAAAAAATAATTTGATATATTTGGAATTATTTTAACATGAAATACATTAGCGAAGGACATGTTAATGACTGTTCCTAGATGCATAAGCTGTCTCATTATACTAAACCTTATTCCCATATCATATATGTTTAATATGATATTATTCAAACTACCTTGAGGATACTTCTTTCCAAAATCTATATATTTGGCTAAAATATATCACTTCATAATTACTTATTTTAAACTATATAGAGGATGGGTCTTGTTCATAAAGGGATCATGAGCATAAGAAACATGATGTCCCTTAATTAAACAATTCATTTATTCAGAATCTAGTTATAATTATTATATATTTTATTTTATCTATTAATATATCAATGAATGATTCTCATCCAAAATTATCAATTAATATTAATTATTTTTATGTTTTTTACCTTTCTATATTTATCCTAACATATCTTATCATGGTACTCAATTTTTTAAAAAACTTTTGTCCACAAATATTTATATTTCCATACTGATTATTCCAATTGTTTCATCATAACTTCTTTCATACTTAACCCTAAATTATCATTTAGCACAACATTATTTTGATTCCATTTTCAAGAATGGTTGATGTGTAATATTTATTATATGAATGGATAATCTATATAGTGTACATTTAATCTATAAGGAAAAAAGTCCCTTTGAAATTTTTGTATTCAAATTTAATGTATGTCCTAATTATGTATCTAGTTAACCAATACTAAACAATTTTTTGGTCTATTTGGATGTGATTATTTATTTCAATGTAGATTTAATGCAGCACATAATAGGTTCTCTTCTACTAGGGTTAGGTTCATTACATTTTCTTTCAAATAGAGGTTAATTAATATCCATGGAAACTATATATAATAAAAATAGATTATGAATGATAACCCTATGTTATACATTTTGGATAAGTGTAGGATAAATCATAATGCTTTGGTAGAAAATATATTATGTGGTTTTTCTTTCAATATATCCCATTCTGGAAAATAAAAGTGGATGTGTTTCTGAAAGAGATGTACCCTAATACAACAACTCAAAAAATTTAGTGTTGCAGTTAAATTTAGTGTTACCGAATAAAAAAAATGGTCTTTACTATGCAACATGTTTTACAATCATTTGGGATATTATTAGGATAATTCACATTTTATTTACAAAACACCGTGTATGTTTTTAATAGATAATTATAATGAATGTCATATTATAAACCATATAAAAGGAAAGGGCTATGTAACATCCCAGGTAAATAAAGAATATGAAAATTTCATATTTATTAATTTTTTTTAATAAAATATTAATATTACTTTAAAGGTAATTCTATGCTCGATGGGGTACCCAATACACAACAATGAGTTTCTTTGAAATTTTACGTTGCACGCTAATAATATAATAATATTATTTTAAATAGTTAATGATTAGCCGTTATAATGGTGGGAATGAAAACTAACTAGAAAATAATTACATATGTTTGTTAAATATTTTTACATTTTCCAATAAATGTTAGAGGCTTAAAATGAAAATGAATCCAATTTTAAGAATAAATACCCTAATATTTTTAAAAGATTGTTTTACCACCTTTTGATGGAGATCTTTTTTAAATCCAACTTTTGAAAAATTTTTAAGCTCTATTTTTCAAAATAAACATATTCTTTATAATTGGGATATTGAAATTTACTTTGGATAAATTTTTGGTATTTTTCTGACAATGTTCAATTTTTAATGAACAGTGAAAAATACCGCATTTTACTTCAAAAATACTTTTTCATCTAGTTTAATTATATGGATAGATTATATTTTGAATTGGTTTTAAAGTGTAAAAAGAATATATTTTTACCATTTAATCAAATGGTGGTCATTTGGATTAATTTCACTTAGAAATTGGACATATACAATTGTCAAACATTTGATAGAAATTGTTTCTAAAAAACCCGCTATTTGTTTTGACAACGGGAATTATTTTTAAATTAATTATTGCAATTTTGGTGTTTGGAATTTGGTAAAATGGATTCCATATTTGGAATCATAAGGTCCAAATTATGTAATTAAGACTCTTTTGTTTTTGGACATTATAAATAGTAACGACGGTAATTATCTTTAATTATCGTGATTAATTAGTAATCGGGTAGTTAAGGGTAATAAAATAATATCATTATAATAACAAATGACCCCAACATGTGTCCTAATGCTACGTTTTGTATCATGGCAGACCATGGGATGCCTTGTGCCAAGCATTGGGGCCCCTTGGAATCACTTTTGGGGTGATAACGACACTTTTTAATTTTATGTTTTTAAAAGGAAAGTATAACCAAAGTATGTATCACCCAAGTAAAACAATTTTAGTTTTGTCTCTGTAAATGATATCTTAGACTATAAATATTCATTGGAAATATAAAAAGGTTTCCTACATTATAGTATTTTTTTATAATTTTTAAACATTAAATAAATTAATTTATTTATGACACCATGATGATCAGCGATTATCTCATTAATGAACAATTTAAATAAAATGAAAAGATAATGTAATATATAAGAAATAAACTTGTATAAACACTATTTTATGAGTATATTTCTAACCCGTACCACCTTATCCTCGAAATATATCAATGTGGGACCTTTAAAATCAGAAACTCATTTTAATATAAAGTAACATTTCTTTACTTTCCAAGAGTACCCATCCTCCCTCTGATAAAAGGTCCCCATCTCTACCTCCTTACCCAAACCTATAAAGCCATTGGCTCGGCCAAAACCAGATAATTTTATCTCTCAACATCCCTCTCTTCATCCTAGAAGCCTTCCCTTAGGCATGAAGCTCTTCAAGAAACCCTTTTGGTTCAAACCAAGGGGAGTTACCCGATTTAAAGGTAAAATCTTCCCTAATGTTCTTTTGTTTTATTTTTCTTCTCCAACCCCCTAAAATATTTTTATTACTTTCTTTTATAACAACACCAGTATCTTAAACATACTATGATGTTTTATGAGAATTATTCGAGCTACACTTACACACACCTCCGTCTAATGGTTAAAGAACATACTATTTCCGTGGATAGAGAATTACTGCCTCACGAAACGATGATTGTTATATCTTCTCCTACCACCCCTCATGGTGGCCATTATGATGGAACTATTTTTATATATTATATATATTATATTTATGTCCTCTCTATGATTCTGTATTTTATATTTAAAACATACCTTTATGCTTTGCATGTTGTGCAAATGTGATAACTTCATTTGAGGAAGTGTGGACTACTGCCCCTCAAGTGATGTGACTCGTTCATGAAATACATGGAATGTATAAAGAATGAAATTAATGAAATTATGTGACCCATATAATATATATATTATACTGTAATTATAATATATATATATATATATCATCTAGTTTTAATTCCATTAATGTGCCAAAGAAATGAAAGTAGCTTTCATGGGTAGGTACGACCTACCATCGCCATGAACGGTGCATTTCATTTATTTTTATCTCCAAATATTATCGAATAAGTATAAAACGAATATATACTGGATATATATGATATTTATATAATTAATACTAATCTTGATATGATGTACTTACAACTACATTAACAATGCTTTTCAAACAAGATCATTTTTGACACATGTGCCGAACATCGACAAAACGTATGATATGAACTAACATAATTAGATAATTATTATAACACGATAATATATGAAATTAATTGAATAATAAACTTTAATTTATGTCCTTATGCAACTATAAATTGACCAAAGTTTAATATCCTGGAATATAAAGAAATGAACAAGATAAGTCGAACTTGAGGTAAGGGATCCTACCACTCTCTTTCTTTTTAAGTACTCTCTTTTATGTCACTTCTTTTAAGCTCATATTTCTTATGGTGGAGGATGTTATTTTATATACACCATACTGTAATTTTTATTTCATATTATGAGAGACCACCTCTTACACTAATCAATTCATTTTAAGAATTTTTAAGTGGCGTCGTTAGGCTGTCGAATTTTCGTATAGGGATATGTTATCTCACTTTTTATTTCCGTGAAATTATGGATATATTTGTCACTATCTCCGTTGAGTGGTTTATGTACTGAACATGATTCTAATCTTTGTTTAATATTACCTCATTTATTGGTATTTACATCATCATTTTTTGGTCCTTCTTTCATGGGGGTACGTTTCAAAAGTTACACAAATCGGTAAGGGAACCTTTCACACTCCTCATTTTTAAAGACTTCTTTTTGTTAGGTCTTTTAACCTTATTATGATGGGATATGTTCTTATATATCATATTTGCTATAAATTTTATGTCCATGTGATGAGATAGCCATTTTTATCTCTCATCATCTCATTTTATGAATTCTAAAGTGACGTTGTTAGGCTGTCAGATTTTTGTAAGGGAACTTCTTAACCCACTTTCAATTCGTTGGGTTAAACCTCTACTTCTTTATTTTATTATTCCAATATTATGTGTGGAATCTCTATTTTTTAATTTACAAAATCCTTTGTGTGTATATACTATTTCTACACATAATCATCTCATTGATAAATTCTTACGTCATTTATACGAACTTGTATGGGAAATCATAACTCAGTCTCATTTCATTGAGTTAAATATCTATGTCATTGGTTTTGTTTTTTCCAAGAGTATGTGTTAATGACCTATGATTATTTTACACCTGATATCCAATTATATTGGGTGTATTTATACTTGTCACACATAATTATGTCATTGAATTATCCTTTCACTAATGACATGATCTTTGAAAGGGATTACGTCTCAATTTATCTTCCTTGAGACACTTCTTGATGATATGAACTTTTATTATTTTTAAAATGTATATACAGACCCTTTTACATTCCATATCCATATAATTTATATACTCAAGTCATTTAGAAGTTTTGAAAATGGTCTACTTTCATGTGGCTTATAATTTAAATGTTCAAAATAGAAAATGACTCTTTTATTTTAACATTTTTATAATAGTTTTAAAGATTTATTCTTTTAAACATTTATCATCCATTTGCATGTTTTAAAAATTATTTTAAGGATTTATTTATATGTACATGAATTTTTGAAAACCTTTTCAAAAGATTCGATGTGGTATGGGACACTTTTATTCTAAAATATCTTTTAAATGACTTCTTTTAATATTTTCAATGTATAAAGGGATATTTCTCTCATAGAGTTTTAATGATTTTAGTAGATGTTTTTATTTAAGTTAATATCATGATGTGATTTATTGTGATTTAAATGTGGAAATTTTATGTTTCTTTTATGCATGTTTTAAGTGTTATGATTATGTTATGGTTCTTGGGAAATGTTTATGAAATCAGGTGGTTCCGTGATAAACTAAGGGCGGGTGAGCCCGAGATAGTTGTCCAATGCATTGGGTAACGCGAAGGAGTTAAATGCTAAGGATTCTCTGAAGATATTTAGGGAATATACTGTGAGGGGTATTCCAAACGAAACCATGAGGGTTACTCCCTAGGTAAGAATGTTATTAATGCCTCAGGTTACCTTTACGTCTTATGATTTCTATGAGTTATTCCTAAATCTTATGATTTAATGAGGTATGTTAAAGTTCTTATATTTTATGAGTAAAGTATGATTTCATTGATTCTTATGTATACATTGACTATTGTTTTATTTCTATATTTTTATAAACCTTACTGAGCATTTTATGCTCATCCCAAGTTTTTGAAATTCTTTCCACAGGACTTATAGTGGAATATAGTCAAGGATGGGATCAAGGAAATGTCACGATGTCTAAAACATGGAACTAGACATGAATCTTTTGTTGAAGAGTTTTTTTGTGAATAAATGGAAACTGAGTAGATGTGTCTACCTTGTAATCTTTGAGATGTAATAGTTATGTCCTAATTTTCTAAAACTCTAAAACTGAAAAGATCCTCAATGTGAATTATTCATTTAATTCAAGAATATGTATTGTACTAAGGCTGGGTCCTTATAGTTGGTATCAAAGGTCAGTTTAGATAACTTTATAGGTTAGAGTGTTCTTTAAGCATAAGTGACAAGTTGTGTATAACCGCACTGGTTATTATATTAGATAGAGTCATTGTTATTTATGAAATATGGAATGAGTTTGACATAACTTGGATTAGTATATCTTGGTGTTTATCTTCCACTTTAGTACATGATGATTTTGTTGATATACTCACACTAACTTTTTGGTTTTAGTAAATTGATGGATCTAGCAGGCACCAAAGTGACAATGGGTTTGAAGGAAACGGTGGTGGTTCTCTGATTAAGAGACTGGATGAAATGAGGGATTCAATGAGAAATCTTGTGGTTATTCTAGACCAACTATCAGGAGTCATGATCAACCAATTGAACCTTCGTGAGTTCTCTAATGCATCATGTACGAGAGAACCAACTCAATGTGGAAGTTCAAGTAATAATTATAAAGGTAACCATTAGGGATTATATGATCCTTACTTTTGAGGTAATTATGGGTTACTACATTATATGATGGAATATTAAAGGCATGAGATAAACTTGAGGTTATGTTATGTTATGGTTAATTTTGAAGATTTTATTGCTTTTTGGGAATGTTATAAGAATTATGTATTTTTGAAAAAAGGTCAACACGTAGACAGTGTGACAACCTGTCGTGTCGGACGAAGCTGTGGGAATCAGAACCCACAACCAAAGTGAGACTGGTATTTATCGCCTACCACTGGACTACGTGAAGTCCCTGGTTAGTTTGACTAATTCTTTTTAATTATATGATCTTATGAATCTATAATAAGTTAATTTTGGGTTATATATGGAAATTATTAACCTATCATGGAGGATATGTGATTAGGTTAATTACTTTTCAGTATGAGACTTTAAGAGTAACTGATGTTATTTGGAGATAAATGTAAAATTTACCTTGGAAGACTATGTGATTAAATCCTTTGGAGATTTGGGTTTCAATCATAGTTTGGTTTATCTTAGAGTAATTTTATGGGTTGATATTTATTGAATGGTCTTTGTTGAACTTTGTATAATGTTTGAAAATTTTTGGAGATTAATAATAGTATTTCTTTTTATAAAGGATTATCCTTTTTGGATATTATCTGATCTCATACTAAAAAATTTGGTTTTGGTTTTGGTATAAATACATAGGAATTATATAGCTATATTTTTTGGATTAGGTGATTCTATAGTTGTTTATTATAGTTCTCTTAATGTGAACAAGTTATCTTAAATACTCATCTATTGGAGAAAATATGAGATTGTGTCATAAATATAGAAAAAGATGAAATTCAACATGACAAGAAAGTATGTATCATTATGTTTTATTTAAGCACATAAATAAATTCCTCAATGAAAAGTAATTTAAAACAAAAATATTGTCTGTTAATTTTTCTGACTAGGGAATCAAATATCATTTAACCCATCACATGTTTGGGATTTTCTGGTGGTTAACTTTCTCCTAAACATGTTTTCTATCACTCTCCCTCAGAACATGATCATTTGTTTTTTTCTTCCATATCCATGTTTTCCTACATGGAATACTAGTATGGGTTAAATTGGGTGACCCTTTTACTTCTCTTTCTTTCTTTTATAGTGATAGTTAAATTTACTCTTTTTTCTGATGTTAGGCATTCAATGAAGTTTCCAAGCCCAATTTTAAAATTGCGAGGATGCAATTCCCAAAAGGGGGGAAGGATGTTACATCCCAGGTAAATAAAGAATATGAAATTTTCATATTTATAATTATTTTTTAATAAAATATTAATATTACTTTAAAGGTAATTCTATGCTTGATGGCGTACCCAATACGCAACAATGAGTTTCTTTGAAATCTTACATTGCACACTAATAATATAATAATATTATTTTAAATATTTAATGCATAGCCGTTGTAATGGCGGGAATGAACAGAACTAACTATAAAATAATTTCATATGTTTGTTAAATATTTTTACATTTATCCAATAAATTTTAGAGGCTTAAAATGCAAATGAATTCAATTTTAAGAATAAATACTCTAATATTTTTAAAAGATTGTTTTACCGCCTTTTGATGGAGAACCTTTTTTAAATCCAACTTTTGACAATTTAATAAGATCTATTTGTCAAAATAAACTTATTCTTTAGAAATGGGATATTGAAATTTACTTTGGATAAATTTTTGGTATTTTTCTGACAATGTTCATTTTTTAATGAATAGTGAAAATTACTGCATTTTAATCAAAACTGCTTTTTCATGTAATTTAATTATATGGATATATTATCATTTTAATTGGTTTTAAATTGTAAATAGAATATATTTTTACCATTTAATCAAATTGTGGTCATTGGGATTAATTTCACTTTGAAATTGGACAAAAAAAATTGTCAAACATTTGATAGAAATTGTTTCTAAAAAACCCGCTATTTGTTTTGACAATGGGGATTATTTTTAAATTAGTTATTTCAATTTATGTGTTTGGAATTTGGTAAAATGGATTCCATATTTTGAATCATAAGGTCCAAATTATTTAATTATGACTCTTGTTTTTGGACATTATGAATAGTAACGACGGTTATTATCTTTAATTATCGTGATTAATTAGTAATCGGGTAGTTAAGGGTAATAAAATAATATCATAATAATAAAAAATGATTCCAAAATGTGTCCTAATGCTACTGGATATTTCATGGCCGACCATGGGATGACTTGTTCCAAACATTGCGACCCCATGGAGTCACTTTTGGGGTGATAGTGACACCTTTTAATTTTATGTTTTTAAAAGGCAAGTATAACCAAAGTATGTATCACCCAAGTAAAACAATTTTAGCTTTGTCTGTGTAAATGATATCTTGGAAAAGAAATAGTCATTGGAAAGATAAAAATATTTATTACATAATAGTATTTTTCTCTATTTTTTAGACATCACATAAATTAATTTATTTATGACACCATGATGATGCAGCAATTATCTCATTAATGAACGATTTAAATAAAATGAAAAGATAATGTAAAATATAAGACATACACATGTCTAAAACCTATTGTATGAGTATATTTCGAACACTTACCACCTTATCCTTGGTATATATCAATGTGGGACCTTTAAAATCCGAAACTCATTTTAATATAAAGTAACATTTCTTTACTTTCCAAGAGTACCCCTCCTCCTTATTATAAAAGGCCCCCACCTCTACCACCTTACCCACACCTCTAAAGCCATTGGATCGGCCAAAATCTGATCATTTTATCTCTAAAAATCCCTCTCTTCATCCTAGAATCCTTACCTTATATAGGAAGCTCTTCAAGAAACCCTTTTGGTTCAAACCAAGGGGAGTTACCCGATTTAAAGGTAAAGTATTTTCTAATGTTCTTTTATTTTATTTTGCTTCTCCAACCCCCTAAACTCTTTTTATTCCTTTATTTTGTAAAAAAACAGTATCTTAAACATACTATGATGTTTTTTTAGAAGTATTCGAGCTAAAATTACACACACCTCCGTCTAATGGTTAAAGAACATACTGTTTCCGTGGATGGCAAATTACTGCCTCACGAAACGATGATTGTTCTATCTTCTCCTACCACCTATCATGGTGGACATTATGATGGAACTATTTTTATATATGATATATATTATATTTATGTCTTATATATGATTCTGTATTTTATATTTAAAACATACCATTATGCTTTTCATGTAGTCCAAATGTGATAATTTTATTTGAGGAAGTGTGGACTACCGCCCCCTCAAGTGATGTGTCTCATTCATGAAATACAAGAAATGTATAAAGAATGAAATTATTGAACTTATTTGACCCATATAAAATATATATTGTACTGTAATGATAATATATATATATATCTCTCATCTACTTTTAATTCCATTAATGTGCCAAAGCAATGAAAGTAGTGTTCATGCGTACGTACAACCTACCGTCTCCATGAACAGTGCATTTCATTTAATTTTATCTCAAAATATTATGGAATAAGTATAAAACGAATATATACTAGATATATATGATATTTAAATCATTAATACTATTCTGGATATGATGTACTTACATCTACATTGACAGTTCTTTTCAAACAAGATCATTTTTGACTCGTGTACCGAACATCGACAAAACGTATGATATGAGATCACATAATTAACTAATTATTATATCCTGATAATATATGAAATTAATTTAATAATAAAATTTAAAGTATGTCCTTAAGAAACTATAAATTAACCAGTGTTTATTATTCAGGAATATAAAGAAAGGAACAAGACAAGTTGGACTTGAGGTAAGGGATCCAACCCCTCTCTTTCTTTTTAAGTACTCTCTTTTATGTCACTTCTTTTAAGCTCCTATTTTTTATGTTGGAGGATTTTATTTTATATAAAACATACTATAATATGAATTTCATATTATGAGAGACCACCTCTTACACTCATCAATTCATTTTAAGAATTTTTATGTGGCGTTGTTAGGCTGCCAAATTTTTATATGGGGATATGTTATCTCACTTTTTATTTCTGTGAGATTCATGCTATATTTGTCACTATCTCCATTGAGTGGTTTATGTAATGACCATGATTCTACTATTTGTGTAATATTACCTCATTTATGGGTATTTACATCATCATTTTTTGGTCTTTCTTTCATGGGGGTACATTTCAAAAGTTACCCAAATCAGTAAAGGAACCTTTCACACTCCTCATTTTAAAAGACTTCTTTTTGTTAGGTCTTTTAATATTATTATGATGGGATATGTTATTATATATCTTTATTGCTATAAATTTTATGTCCAAGTGATGAGATACCCGTTTTTATCTCTCATCATCTCATTTTATGAATTCTAAAGTGACGTTGTTAGGCTGTCAAATTTATGTAAGGGAAATTCTTAAACCACTTTCAATTCTTTGGGTTAAACCTCTACTTCTTGATTTTATTAGGGAAATATTTTGTGTGGAATATCTATGTTGTAATTTCCACATACCATTGTGTGGATATACTATTTCTACACATAATAATCTAATAGATAAATTATTACGTCATTTATAAGAACTTGTATGGGAAATCCTAACTCAATCTCATTTCATTGAGTTAAATATTTATGTCATTGGTTTTGTTTTTTGCAAGAGTATGTGTTAATGACCTCTGATTGTTTTACAGTTGATATCCACTTATATTGGGTGTATTTAAACTTGTCACACATAATTATTTCATTGATTTATCCTTTCACTAATGACATGATCTTTGAATGGGATTACGTCTCAATTTCTCTTCCTTGAGACACTTCTTGATGATATGCACATTTATTTTTTTTTAAAGTGTATATACAGCCCCTTTGACATTCCATATCCATATTATGTCTATACTCAAGTATTTTAAATGTTTTTAAAATGGTCTACTTTCATGTGGCTTATAATTTTAAATGTTCAAAATGGAAATGGACTCTTTTATTTTAACATTGTTTTAAATGGTTTTAAATATTTATTCTTTTAAACATTTATAATCCATTTCCATGTTTTAAAAATTGTTTTAAGGATTTATTTATAAGGACATGAATGTTTGAAATCCTTCTCAAAAGTTTTGATGTGGTATGGGACACTTTCATTCTAAAATCTCTTTTAAATGTCTTCTTTTAAAATTTTCAAAGTATAAAAGGATATTTCTCTCATATATTTTTAATGATTTTAGTAGATGTTTTTATTTATGTTAATATCATGATGTGATTTATTGTGATTCAAATGTGGAAATTTTATGTTTCTTTTATGCATGTTTTAAGTGTTATGATTATGTTATGGTTCTTGGGCAATGTTTATGAAATTGGGTGGTTCTGTGATAATCTAAGGGCTGGTGAGCCTGAGATAGCTCTCCAATGCATTGGGTAATGCGAAGTAGTTAAACACTAAGGTTTATCCGAAGATATTTAGGGAATATACTGTGATGGGTATTCCAAACGTAACAATGAGGGTTACTCCCTACGTAAGAATGTTATGAATGCATCAAGTTACGTTTACGTCTTATGATTTCTTTGAGTTATTCCTAAATATTATGATTTATTGAGGTATGTAAAAGTGCTTATGTTTTATGAGTAAAGTATAATTTCATTGATTCTTACGTATACATGGAATTATGTTCTCTATCCGTATTATTAATGCCCTTACTGAAATTTTTATGCCCATCCCATGTTTTTTAAATGCTTTCCACATGACTTAAAGTGGAATACGGTCAAGGATGGGATCAATGAAATGTCATGATATCTAAAACATGGAACTAGACATGACTTTTTTGTTCAAGAGTTTTTTTTGTCAAAAAGAATGGAAACTGAGTAGATGTGTCTACCTTGTAATCTTTGAGATGTAATAGTTATGTCCTAATTCTCTAAAACACTAAACCTGAAAAGATCCTCAATGCGAATTATGCATTTAATTCAAGAATATGTATTGTACTAAGTCCGGGTTCTTATAGGCTATGTTCCAATAAAATGGTTGTTGAATTTATTGGGATTATCAATTTATATTACCAAATGTTTTTTTACCCATGGTATTTTGTTAATATGAATCGTGAATCATATTAGGATTGTATTATATTTATAAGCATATTTATATTAATTAAATTAATATTTATGGATATTGTAATGAGTTATGATTATAGGAATGAAACTAATTTTAGAATATAAACACCCCTTTCCAGGTTTTATGTTAGGAGATTGTACCAATATTAAGGGCATTTTGGAAAAATTTGTGGAAAAAATTTGTTTTAGTAGAAATTATTTTTGATGAATTGTAAAACCATAAGCTTCCACTGTATGTTTCCTTTTGATTAATACAATAGCTTGTGTTGTACACAACTTTGAGTTAAATCATACCTCAACCAATCCAAATAGTCATTATGAATAGTAATACCCAATTTTTAAATTTTTTAAAATTTTATCATTCAATTTGGACTTCATTTTTGGATTTGGAATATTGAAATTAGCTTAGGGAGAAATTTTGGTATATTTCTAAAGACATTCAAATATTGATGAATAGTGAAAACATTGCGTTATTGTTTAAAATCAACTATTTCATTAAATAATTAATTTCTCTATTTAAATTTATCTTAAGACAAAATATATACATAATACCTATATATGTTAAATATTATTCATTTGAGTCATTTTGTAATAATATTAGATATGTAAAATTTTATTGATTTTTTTACCGCCTTTTACCCACCTCCTAAGAGTATTTTTAAATTCGCCTAAAACATAATTTTACTAATTCCATGAGTTGAACATCAAAAATGAAAGAGACACGCTTGATATTAGTATGTAAAAAGTTGTTTAATAAGATGAAAATAATTTTGGTGAATAGTATCTTTTCACTTCTATTTACCACGATTAAAAGTAAATAGGGTGATTAAAGGTAAAAAAGATATCATAATTACTCTAACACTTGTCTTAATTCTTTTTGATAAGTATAATTTGACCAAAAACAACCTTAATAATAAAATATGATCTTTTAGGTCCACATGGATTAGATTAGGACATTTATTATTATTTTATTTAATGAAGAGTTAAATGAGTTACATTCAATGCTTAATAACTAAACCACTATTAATATACGGTTATACATAATATATATTCTACTATAAATATTCATTATAAATCTAAAAATATTTCCTAAATAATGGTATTTTACTTATAATTTTTAAACATTAAATAATTTATTTTATTTATGACAAAATGATAATGC
Source organism: Viscum album (assembly GCA_963277665.1). Lineage (NCBI taxonomy): Eukaryota > Viridiplantae > Streptophyta > Magnoliopsida > Santalales > Viscaceae > Viscum > Viscum album. The sequence goes on from OY728159.1 coordinate 1,228,956,101, forward strand.
AATAATTACCTTATAAATGAATGATTAAAATAATTGATATTATAAATATCCAAATTAATCTAATGTGAAAATTTTAATGAATTACACTAATTTTCTATGTTAATATTCCATGTTATGGTTGATTAAATGAATTTTTTTTCAATGTAATAATGTTGTTTTGAATTTAACAATAACAAAATACCAAATAGTTTCAAAATTGACAAAAAAGAGTTTTTAAAACAAATATTATGTTATTAATTTATATTTTATTCATAAAAATATATTGTTCATCCAAAAAGATTAAATAATATTATATATGTCATTAATGAACCACTTTAGGTTCTATTTGAAGTTTATTGTATGTTTATTAACCATATAATATAAAAATACACTAAGACATGGTAAATGACATACTATTTAACTAAGAGTTAAATCTAAAGGACCAGGATAATATGATGACCTAAATTAGTCAAAAACCAATTGGTTGAAAATTTTGTGACCCATCCCCAAAATATCCATTAAATAATTTATTTTTGAGACATTATAAATAGAACATTATTTTACTATAAAATAATATTTCAAACATTTCTTAAAGTGACCCTCACCACTCTTATAAAAGGTCACTTCAAATTACCTCAAATTCACACGTTAAAGACCATTTCTCTCGGACAATCCTTTCCCTAATATCCTACTAACTTTCCTACCTTAATCCTAGTGGTCTTTCATTAGTAAAAAAGCCATCCTATGTATCTATTTTGATCAAATCAAAACGAAGAATCCGAAAAATAGGTAAATATTTCATCACTTCATTCAAGTTCTTTTCTCTTCTTCCACTTCCTCGTTCTCTGTGGTTTCCATTATAGAATAATAATTCAGTTATATTCTATATATTTTTATTTTATTAAAAAAATGGTACAACCATATTCATTATTCTATCCATCCTATAAATGACAATGTCACCATTCGTGTGTACGTACGGATTACCATCTCCACGTCGCGGTGTAGTTTGTTATTCAAACACTTCATCATTTTAATGGGTAATAAAATGAGTAAAAATGATATAAATAATAAATATAACATGATAGTTATTATGTATATATGATATAACATCAAATTATATATAATTTAAATATCAGAAGAATGATATTGTCGCTCGTGTGTACGTACAGATTACCCTCTCCATGAACGTGATGAGTTTCATTCCCCATCGTATCCATTCCAGAATAATTTTCATTTGATGATTAAAAAATAATTTTTAAAGAGTTAATATCATTATGAATATTAATATTATACATCCTATCCATAATAAACATTTACTTACGTAACAAATCATAGAAAGGAAAACGAATCAGTTAACACCTGAAACGATGATACTACTATAATATAATTAACAAATAAAAATTAGAAGATCATATATGATATCATATTAATCTATATAGTTCTTGTATAATTTAATAACAATTATTTCACCATTATAAAATAGTTTAACAAAACCTCGACCAAGGAAAAGTACAAGGTAACGGTTAATTTCAAAATCATTTTATTATCTGAGGTTGTTTTTATGTAAGTATCTACTGGGACCACTTTATCATCCACACCCATGTTTATTAAAAATGTATTTCAAATCATTTTTACTATTTACAAGACTATGGTTTAAAGTATTTTATAACCTTGATTGTCTTTTTAAAAAATGTTTTGAACGGAATCTCTTCGTCGTTTTCTAAACATGGTACTTTAGGATTGTTTCGACAAAATTAAGGTAAGATTGTTTTTTAACATATACAACGGGTGTGGCTATTTTCCGCCATTATTACATCATCAATGATTCCCATACAAGCTTATAAGAATATTTTTAAAATAAATTTTTTCATTTATAATTATATGACATTTAAATGATTTCAAAATAGAAATAGATATTTCTCTAAATTTTTTTTAATTTCATCTATGTCAACATCCTTTGATGGATTTTAAACATTTTTGAAATTGATTTATTATGATATAAAACATCCATGTTGTATTTATGGTTTTGTGATATTTTTGACCGTGGATGTGTTATTTTTACACCATTATTGGTTTATGGATAAAGTGTTGATATTTCATATGCTAATTTTAATATTAATGTTTATGTTATATTTAAACATTTTCATACAAGGAATGAATTGGACTTAGTAAGTGACGGGTGGAGCCCGCTATAGCACCTCGATTCATTAGTAGGTCCCATGAGGCAAACTAGTTTCTTGGCACAAGGCTTTGAAAAAATCATATTTGTAGTCTTGGAACAAGTCCCTGACTATGTGTTTATGAAGTCTGGCATTATGCATTCCATCATTATGAAAGTGGCTATTGACATTGAATGTGATTATTTGACTTGTAGAATATCTATGTGAATAAGTAAATGGTATTATTTGATTTTATTATTGCCATATTATGTTGAAGTTCATGTTTAAAATCCTTTTTAGTCTTACATTGCCTTAAATGTTTATGGTTATTTATGAATGTTAATGTTATATTGTAATCTGTACTGAGCATCTGAGCTCACCTATTTCTATGTTTAATTATTTCCAGGAGGTGAAGAAGTATATTTTGAATGACCAAGAGGCATATTCTATGAGATATGACTATGGCCTATGGAGAATATGGTGTTGTAGTTTTTCATTTTATAATGTAATGTAAAACTTATGAATGTATCTAGTATTTCCAAGGCTACTAAACTGATCGGTCCTTCCAGATTTGATCCCTTTTAATCATGCCATTTTTATGTAATAATTCCCCAACTCTGTGTAACTGGGGTTGGGGCATTATAGATGGTATCATAGAATGTTTAGTACAAACCATGGAAGCATTATTTAGAGAAACTCTTATAAGAGAACATTACCCTAAGATATACCTTTATTGTTAGTATAGAATAATATCCTATAATATTCATACTGTAGAGATTTTGTGAGATTTCCAATAAATACATCCCTGTCTGGATACAAGCTGGTTGAGATAGCTCTAGCACAGATATACTGAGGGGTAAAACCTGAAAACACCACTTAGAGCTAGATTCAAATGGGATCTGCTGCACGACAACGGGCCTTGCCCCACTATAAGTTACGACAATCATAGGGGATATACTTAGGATAATTCTCATTTTATTTACAAAACATTATGAAGGGTATATGAGTATTTAATTCCTCAAAGAAAACAATTTTATGATTATGGATTATATCCATAAACTGTTCAATTTATGTTAACTATTTTACATGTTTGGAATAATGTATTGGGATTCATAAACTAATCAAGTGTATGTAATTGTTTAAAAACGGAACCTAGTCAAAGGAGAGAAAACCGTATCAATCCACCTAATCCATGTTGGGATTACCCTCATACTCAATATAATTATAGTGGAGCTGGTGAAGAAACTGGTGCTTATCAGCTTATAAACATACTGGGACAACTCACTTAGGTTATGAATAATAACCTCATCCATATGGAGAACCCTGATCCACAATGTGAAGGATCATTATTAGACCACTTCATGAGGAAAGAACCACCAACATTAAATAGGATTACAAATATATTAGTATCTGAGAAATGGATAATTTCCTTAGAGAAAACATATCATGGATTGGGGAGTAGCGAATGGGTAAAAGTTGTCATTGCAGATAATCACCTAATGGGAGATGCAGATCAATGGTGGTCATTGATTCCAAACACAAAGTAAGATGAAGAATAATAAAATATATAATGGATGGACTTTAAATATCATTTCATAGAAAAATACTTTCCTCGTGACCATCGAGCTGATATGGAAAGGATATTTTTGTCTCTATGGTAAAATGAGTATGCGAATGTTGCAAAGTATGAGGCTAAATTTACAAGGTTAGAAAGTCATGATGCTGATTATATACGTAACCCAATAAGTATGATTGATCGTTTATTTGATGGGATGAAATCATTTATCTATCAAGATTTAGTCTCACAATACATCTCATCGTACGAAGATATTGTCTCATGAGTTATCAAGATATAAAAGGAATTCTCTATGTATTACGACTTTATAGAAAAGATAGATAAGTAGAAATCTATTGAACACTATATAAATGGAAATTGGGGAAGGAAGGAAAAATTTGAATATCCATCCTGTAGTAAATGAGGGAGGTAACACCCCGATACTTTCCTAAAAGTAATGGGAGTTTATTATAAGTGTGGTGAAAAAGGCCACTAATCTCGTGATTTCATGGGGAAGAAAGAGGCTATCAATGTTGAAAGCTAATATTTTGGAGAAGGGGGGAATTATGAAAATGAAATTCCTAAGAGCCAAGGACAAATACCTCAGAAATGGACAAGGGATAAAGTCCATGCTTATTCTATCACTAATGTCGTGGTCCATGCTCTGAAAGACATGGTGGCATGTAATTTAATTGTTTCCCCAAGTTTAGAAAATGCTTTATTTTATTTTGGATCATCATACTGTTTCATATCTTCCCTATTTTCGATGAAAATTAGATATTTACAATTTGATTTAACAATGGAGTTGTCAATCACAACTCCTAAGGGAAGTATCATTGCAACAACATTTTTTTGAATCAGTTCCCATTAATGCATATAAAATTTTTTTATCAGCTAATCTCATCATCATGCCCATGATTGAATTTGATATAGTCCTCAATATGGATTGGATTTCAGACCATAATGAAAAAATTTATTATAATAAGGAGGTTAAATTTTTTTATGATGATAAGAAGTACCTTATTATTAGACCAGAAACATCACCATCTGATTTTTATATAGATCCACCCACAATAGCTCAACTAAATTCAATTATTGTGGAGGAAGATAATGAAATAGCTGTGGGAGATGAAAGGAATGTTCAAATAGAGTATGTACCAATTGTGAATGAATATATTGATTGTTTTCAAAAGATTTACCTGGACATCCTCCAAAACGTGAAATTGAGTTTTCCATCGATTTAAATTATGGTTCAAGGCCCATATCGAAGACCATTTACAGAATGGACACTATGTAATTAGTGAAACTAAAGAAACAACTAGAGGAGTTGAGTAATAAGGGATTAATTCTCCCTATTGTTTCTCCTTGGGGATCCCCTGTCATTTTTATTAATATGAAAGACAAATATATGAGGTTGTGCATTTACTACAGGGAGAGAAATGCTATAATAATAAAGATAAAGTATCCCATACCTCGCATTTATGATTTATTCAACCAACTTCATGGAGTTCAATATTTTTCAAATATTGACCATTGATTTGGATATCATTAATTTTGTGTTTAGAAAAAATTCATTCTGAAAACAACATTTCAAACTAGGTATGGGAATTATGAGTTTACAGTGATGCCTTTTGGGATAACTAATGCAGCCTCTATTTTCAAGGATCTAATGAACATTTTTTTCAAGGAATATCTTGATGAATTTGTAGTGGTATTTATTTATGATATCTTAGTATACTAAAAAATATTCAAAGATCACCAAAATCACCTGCACATTATTCAACAGACTATTAAATGAAATGAATTATATGGGATGTTTAGAATGTGTGAATTATGAAATCAAGTGATTTATTTTCTAGGCCATATTGTCCATAATGATCAAATATTTGTTGATCATTCAAAGACCAAGGAAATCCCTGAATGTCAAGAAACAACAAGTATAACTGAGGCAAGCCGTTTTATTGTTTCAGCAGGTTATTATCGGCATTTTGTCCAGAATTTTGCTCGATTGGCTAACCCATTAACCAAGAACACACATAAAGGAGTTTAATTTTTTTGGACAAAAGACTATGAATAATTTATTGAATAATTTAAGAGAAGATTAGTCAATTATATTATCTTAACTCTACCATTTGATAATGATGGGTTTGTTATTTATAGTTATGCATCAAAGAATGGACTTGGTTTTGTCCTTACGAAGAATGATAGGGTTATTACCTATGCCACATGATAGATAAAAATTCATGAGAAAAACTATCCTACTTATGATCTTGAGATAGCATCTATAATCATTGATTTGAAGATATAGAGACACTATATCTATGATAAAAATGTGAGATTTATACCGATCGTAAGAGTTTGAAGTATATTTTCTCAAAAAAATAATTCAACACGAGGAAAAGTTGATTGATTGAACTACTCAAGGATTATGATTTCACAATAAACTACCAACAAAAAAAGGTAAATAAGGTGGACAATTCTTGGAGAAGAAAAGTTCTTGTAGTTTTGAACAAGATGAGAGTTGAAAGGGATCTTATTTTCACAGATCTAGTGAAACTAGATTTGTGAATAATCATGGAAGGTGAAACATAAATAATTCTTCAAATGGTTTCCAAACCATCTTTACTAGAAATGATAAAGAGTTAATAGAGTGATGATGAAGAGTTTAAAAAGATGATTAAAGCTGTAAATGATGAGAGATTGAGTGACTTCAAATATGAAGATGGAATGTTGAAATTTTGGAAGAGAATTTGTGTTCTAGACATACCTGATCTATAATGGGAATTGTTATATGATGCGCATAGCTCCAATTTCTCTATACACCTTTGTAACACTAAGAGGTATAGATATTTGAAGGAACATTTTTAGTAGGACAACATGAAGTGAGATATTTCTGATTTTGCGTCAAGATGTATGGTTTGTCCACAAGTTAAAGCTGGAAGGCAACTGCCTGGAGGATTAATGCAACCTCTTTCAATATCTGAATGCAAATGGGATAATATTACGATGGACTTTGTCATGGGTATACCAAAGACTCCTAGAAGGAATGATGCAATATGGTTCATTTTTGATAGTTTTACCAAGTCATTACATTTTCATGCTATAAGAGAAGATTTACCACTTGAACATAAAAAAGACAGTATATTAATGAAGTTGTAAGACTTCACGGAGTACCCCTATCGATTGTTTCTGATTGTGGTCCCCATTTTACATCAATATTTTGGAAAAGCCTTAAGAAATCCCTGGATACTGAACATAGTTTGAGCACGGCCTACCACTATCAAACCAATGGACAATCAGAATAGACAATTCAAACCTTAGAAGACATGGTGATTTCTTGCTCACATGACTTTCAAGGTATGTGGGATCCATATTTACCTCTGGTAGAATCTTCCAAAAACAATAGATTCCATTCAAGTATTATAATGCAAATATATAAAGCGTTATATAGAAAGATATTTTTCACACAAATTTGGTTGGATGATATTTGTGAAAGAAAACACTTAGTCCCATAACTTGTTATGGAAATGATGGAAAAGGTTAAAGTTATCCAAACCCACATCAAAACAACTCAAAGTAGGCAGAAGAGATATGTCGATAACCGAACTAAGGATTTGGAATTTCAGGTAGGAGATTATGTTTTCTTGACGTTATCCACATTGAAGGGAGTTATACATTTCCCTAAGAATTATAAAGTGAGTCCCAGGTATATCGGACCTCTAGAAATTCTAGAATGAATTGGAGTTTTAGCTTATCATTTGTAAATGTCTCCAAGTCTCTCCAAAGTTCATGATGTGTTCCACATTTCACTATTGAGAAAATACATACCGGACCCAACGCATGTACTCACTTATGAAGAATTAGAATGGGAACCAAAATTTTCTTAATGTGAAGAGCCTATAATAATTCTTGTTACTAGAGAACAAGTGCTGAGAAACCGGACGACTCGTCTAGTAAAAAATATATGTAGAAATAATTAGATGGATGAGGCATCATGGGAAACCACGGAACGTATGATGGGGAACCAACTGAATCTTGGTATGCATTAATATTCAAGAAAATTCGAGGAAAAAATTATTTTAAGGAGGGGAGAATATTACACTCCGAGCATCCACGATACTTTTCCCATTGATTAATATAATATCTTGTATTGTACGCAATATCGAGTTCAAACACACCACAACCATTAACACTAGACATTATGAAAATTAATACCCACTTTTTGAAATTTCATAAATTTTATATTTCAATGTGGACTTCATTTTTTTATTCGTAATATCGAAATTAGCTTAGGGTGAATTTTTCATTTTTTTCTGAAAACTTTCAATTTTTGATGAATATTGAAAAACCCAACATTATTGTTTAAAACCAACTTTTTTATTAAATAAATAATTCTTTTATTTAATTTTTTTTAGGAAAAAATAGATACATAATTCTTATATATTTTCAATATAATTCATTGGAGTCATTTTTTAATAATATTTGATATATAAATTTTTATTGATCTTTTTACCGTCTTTTATGCACCTCATAGGAGCATTTGCAGATTCACATAAAACATAATTTTACCGCTTTGGTGAGTTGAATTTTAAAAATTCGAGAGAAACTATTGATATAAGTAACTAAAATGTGGTTATATAAGATGAATTTTTTTTTTGTGAATTGTAATTTTTGACTTTTATTTACAACGGTTAAAAGTAAATAGAGCGATTAAGTGTAAAATGATATAATAATAATTACCCTAACACATTTCATAATTCTATTGGGTAAATTTAATTCGACCAAAAACAAACTTACAAATAAAATATGATTTTTTAGGTCCACATGGATTAGATTAGGACATTTTTTATTACATTATACGAAGAACAGTTAAAAGAGGTAAATTCAATGTTAAATAACTAAACCATTTTTAATATATAGTTATAAATAAGATAAATTCAACTATACATATTCATTATAAGGCTAAATATATTTTATACATAATGGTATTTTCTTTATAATTTTGATACATTAAATAATTATATATATTTATGACACAACAGTGATGCAGTAATTACCTTTTTAATGAATGATTAAAATAATTGATATTATAAATATCCAAATAAATCTAATTTGAGACTTTTAATGAATTAAAATAATTTTATAGATTAATATTAGATTATAGGGTTGATTAAATGAATTATTTTTTATGTAATAATTCTGTTATGAATTTACCAAAAACAAAATACCAAATAGTGACAAAATTGACATAAAAGAGTTTTTAAAAGAATTTTTATATTATTAATTGATATTCTATTCCTAAAAATCTAAGGTTCTGAATAATGGATAAAATAATATTATATATTTCATTAATGAACCACTTTAGGTTCTCTTGGATGTTTATTGTATTTTTATTACCCATATAATAGAAAAATGCAAAGAGACATGGTAAATGACAAACTATTTAACTAAGACTTAAATCTAAAAGATAAAAATAATATGATGACATAAACCTTAAAAAAAGATATTAGTTGATATTTTTTCGACCCTTACTAACTTATTCCATAAATAATTCCTTTTGGAGAAATTACATGCCGAAAATGAGTTTATTATAGAATAATATTTTAAACTTTTCCTAGAGTGACCATCACCTCACTTATAAAAGGGAACTTCTACATCTCTCAAATTTACACCATCAAATCAATTTCTCTCAGCCAAACCCTCTGAAAATATCCTACCAACTATCATCCCTTCATACTATAGGACTTAATTTAGTCATAAAGCCGTCCTATTAATCCGTTTTGGTCAAATCAAAAGGAAGAACCCGAAGAAGTGGTACATGTTTCATCACCTCTTTTAAGTTCTTTTCTTCTTCCACATATGCTTTCTTTGTTGTTTCCATTATAAAATAATAACTCCAGTAGATTATATATAATGTGATTTTATTATAAAATGGTAAATCCATATTCATTATTCTATCCATCCTATAAATGATAAAGTCACCATACATGCCTACGTATAGATAATCGTCTCCACGTCGTGGTGTAATTTGTTATTCAAACACTTCATCATTTGGATGTGTATAATAATGAGTATAAATGATGTAAATAATAAATATTACATGATAATGATTCTTTATATATTATATATCATCCAATTATATACGATTTTAATATTAAAAGAATGATATTTTTGCTTGTGCATACGTACGGATTATCGTCTCCACGAACGCGATCAGATTCATTCCCCATCATATCCATTCATGATTAATTGTAATTTGATGAATAAAAAATAATGTTTGAAGAATTAATATAATTATTAATATAAATAAGATACATCCTATCCAAAAAAACATTACTTACGTGATAATGCATATTATGGAAAACAAATCAGTTAACACATGAAACGATGATACTATAGAAATATCATTAATAAAGAATTATTAAAAGATCATATATGATATCATAATAATGTATATGGTTCTTTTATAATTTAATAAAAATTATTTCACCATTATAAAGAAGGTTCAAATTCACTCCACCAAGGAAAAGTACAGTGTAAGGATTAATTTTCGAATCTCTTTATTATGTGAGGTTGTTTTTATATAAGTATCTACTGGACCCACATTATCACCCACATCCATGTTTCTTAAAAATGTATTTCAAAACATTTTTAATATTTACTAGACTATGGGTTAAAGTCATTTAAACCATTTTTTTTCTTTTTATAAAATGGGTTGAAAGTAATCTTTCAGTCGTTTTCCAAACAAGGTACTTTATAACCTTTTCGAAAAAATTAAGGTAAGATTGTTTTTTTAACATGTACGATGGGTGCAGCTGTATTCTGTCATTATAACATCGTCGAATCGTCCCTTAAAATATTATAAGAATATTTTAAAAATAAATGTTTTCTTTTTTAATTATATTTCTTTTAAATGATTTCAAAATAGAAATATATATTTCTCTAAAAAAAGTTTTAATTTCATCTACGACAATATCCTTTGATGGATTTTAAGAATATTTGAAGTTGATTTATTATGATATAGAACATCCATATTTTATTGAAGGTTTTTTGATATGTTTGAATGTGGATGTGTTATTTTTACAATATTCACGGTTTATGAATAAATTATTGACATTTCGTATGCTATTTTTAATAAATATATTTATGTTATGTTTAAACATTTTCATGTGAGGAATGCATTGAACTTAGTAAGTGACAGGTGGAGCCCGTTATATAACCTCAATGAATCGGTAGGTCTAATGAGACATACTAGTTTCTTGGAAAAAGGCCTTGAAAAAATCTTATTAGTATTCTTGGAATAAGGCCTTGACTACGTGGGTATGAAGTCTGGATTTATGCCTTCCATCATTATGAAAGTGACTATTGATATTGCATTTGATTATTGGACTAGTATAATATCAATGTGAATAAGTAAATGAAATTATTTGATTTTATCATTTCTATATTATTCTAAAGTTAACGTTTAAAAGGATTTTGTTTAAGTCATACATTGCCTTAAATGTTTATACATAATTATGAATGTTTCTACTATATTGTTATCCTTACAGAGCGTTTGAGCTCACCCCTTTATATGTTTTATTTTTCCTAGGATGCAAAGAAGTATATTATGACTGAATTATATGGACAGTCTAAGGGATATGACTACGGCCTATGAAGACGATTGTCTTGTAGATTTTCATTTTATAATGTAATGTAAAACTTATGAATTTATCTAGTATTTCCAAGGCATCTAAGCTAATCGATATTTCATAATTTGATCCCTTCTGATCATGATAATGTCATGTAGTAATGCACTGACTCTGGTTAACTGGGATCAAGCATTGTAGGAATAATTTCTTTACATTTTATAGACAAAAATTTTAAGGTATTGATATATTTTAAAGTTAATGGGATCATTAATAAAATTATAATAATAGAAAATGGTCATTATTATACTTTTATAAAATTGAATTGAAAACCATTTTAAAATGGTTATTTATTGAAAATTTTTACATCAAGGATCAACTTCATATATTTTTTAAACATTATAGGAATTATATTAATATTTTTTATAAAAATGATATCATGTATGTTTGGTAAAAACCCATCATATGCAGAAAGGCCATGTGGCTTGAACCCATGACTGAAGGATGGTAAGGTTTTAGTGCCTTCCACTAGATTACATGATTTCTTAGTTAATATGTTACTGATTTTTTCTAAATGAATTGAAAATAAATATTACTGATGGACTAGTGGTGTTACTTTATTTTCTTATGTATTAACTTATTATAACATTCTATAGTGATGTTGGTTATTTAAAATAGTTATTAATAGAATAAAAGACATGTCCCACCTGTATGGGTATCCAAAATATTAAAACTGAATTCCAGTCCTTCATGTATTATAAAATCCACTTTTGGATATTAAATTAAAGTAGAATATGTTTTATTAGAAAATTTTTAAAGAACAAAAAATGGTTTAAAATGCACTCATGAAATAGAAACACACCAGGTATGTATATTTCCTTATATTCATCTATAGTAAAATAATTCCTCACTAATTTGAAAATGAGCTAGAATAAAATTTATCACAGGACCATTATATCTGGTCAATTGGAATGATTATTAAAAAATAATAAATTTATTGGTTTGAAAATATTCACATTTCGTTGATAATTCACTTTTTTGTGATCAATGAACAAAATTTATCTCATCAATTAAATATTATATTCTTATATGTAAATTTTTATAATTTACCGCATATTTTATCCTTACTAGAAACCAAGTTTTATGACCATTATGATTTATTTTCTCTCATATTATGAAAATTTCTTGTTAACCCTTCAATTTTTTTTTGGTTTTCAACTATCCAATTTTGACATCTATAAACATAAATTACTGTGATATTTTTAAAATTAAAATGATGAATGATTTATTCGGTGGAAGAAAAGTAACACCCTGAAAATTATAAAAGAAGAACATTTTACTATGTAGAATTTGTAACTTCCAAAACTGAGTTTGCTTGCATTACATTGAAGATCGAGTTTTATTGAACAAAATACTATGGACATTATTATTTAATATATCTATAAGATAATAGAATGAAGTTATGAATAGTAATAGAAAAATTATAAAAAAAATATAGTTTTGAAATATTTATTATTTACCTATTGAATATAAATAAAATAAATATCATTTAAAAGAAAAAATTAAATGTTTTCAGAAAAGAATATATTTTTTCTATAAGGAAATTTAATCATGATTTTCACTCATAATTTAAATTAAATTTTCCCCTTATATAAAGTATATATGAAAAAATTCATTAATTATTGAACTAATAATATCAATATATTCATTAGGAAATTAACATGGATTTTTTTTGAAATGTTTCATTTTATATATAAAAAAATATATAGAATATAAATTGAAAACTACAATTTGATCTAAATAATTATTAAATATAATTTGAATTTAGAATTGGGTTTTATGTAAAAAAACTATTTATATTAAAATAAATAAAACCATAGACATTGAATTAATTTTGGTATTTAATATAAATATATAAATGATAAAAAATTGATATTTTAACATTAAGAACATTATTTCTCATAAATATAAAAAATACCCAAAATGAACAATGGATGATTTATATTTTTTCATCGATCAAAATTAAAAAAGTCACAAAAACATAGAGACTAATCTAATATATAACAAACTTTTCTCATGTGATCTTTTGAGGCCTCTATGAAGGGTATGATCACCACACCGTCTCAATAAATGTTTTTAGAAAAAATTTCTAGATTCTATGATGAATCTGATTATGAGGACCACAATAGTGATGATAATGATGACCCCATGGAGAGGGGTTCTTATCATATTGAGGAGAAATTGGATATATATAAATATCCAGACTCATTCATGGGAGAACATGTTTTATTGGATTTCTATAAATATATAAATGGTGACATGTCTTCTGAGACAAACCTTCAACTAAGAACAAGAATGTTCGCCAATGTATTGGAGGAATTTAATAAAACACCAGGCATAGTTTCATCTCAATAAAATGGAAATGACATGTCCATTTTTTCTCATCTATTAATGTGAAAATCATGATACAATGATTATTTGAATCTGAATTTTTGTAGAAGATTATCTACATATGTGAAGATTATTTATAGCTTGTGTTTACTAGGGGAATTTCAGGTTTATTTATGATTTGGTTTTAGAAGTGAAATTACATCTATCTATTTCTCCTTGTATATCAACGTGATATCTTGATTTCAAATTCAATTTTCCTTCTTCACTGTTAGGATTTGGTATTTCATGATTCTGGTTTATTGTAGACTTTATTATGATATATTTTTAATCATGTTCATCTAATATGTTTACTATTAAAAGAGATTTTCTTGAATATTATTGTTTGGGAGTTTATTTGTGACATTAGTTTAACTTATGAATGAAATTTGAGTAGATATTAGATTAGCATCATGATTTCAATGTTTTTTTGTTACTATTTCACTAGATCTAACTTTAGAATCTGAAATATTCTTCATAATATACACACATATTTGACATTTTATGTTAAAAGACTCATGATATTTTTATAATATCCTAAAGAAGATTTTATGAATTTTTTTGGAAAAGGATAAAGTCGTTCTTTCACCCTATAGTGATCTTTCTATGATGATTGTCTACTTTTAGATTTATAAATGATAAAATATTTTCTTTCTTGAAGGATAAATCTAGCTCTTTTTTTATTTTACCACTTTGTATTTTTATTTCTATCTTCACGTAACTATAATAATTTTTTTGGGTGAAATATCATTACAAATAGATTTTTAATTTAACCTATTTTATTGTTACCAAATTCTATATGTATATGGGCTGTGAGAACAACTCATGTCTCACCTTTAATGTAAACTTGATATCCCTTTATGTATGTGGTAATAATATTACATTGAAATTTTCGAATAATGTGAAGTGAAGTTTTAAAAATTGATTCCATATTTGGAATCAAAATAATTTATAATTTCTAAAATGTTCAATAAATTTTTTAGAAAAAAATAATAGTGCGTGAAGAAAAATTAAGTACCATGGATAACGTAAAAATGATTTTACATATGAGATAAAATAGAATGATTATTGTGAGAATGATAAAAATATTATCATAATTATTTTGAATGTGTTTATCTCAAAAATATCCGTAAAATAATCTAAAATATTTCATTTTCTTTAAGATTTCATTTGTATATGAACCTTCTAATAACTTCGGTAAAGAGAGAGGAAACAAATACACTCATATTCCTATTAATATCTATTATGGTTTATGATAGAGGGAAATGAATATTAGTTTAATTAGAAATATTATTTTGGAATATAAATGTATTTTATTGTAATAATTTATATTTTAAATTTATAGATTAAATATTTACATTAAATGTTTATGGAAGAAAAATATTTGAAGTATTTATTTACAAAAAAAATGTAATACCTGCTAATAAAAATTAAAAAGTTGGGTAAATTAAATGAATTAGTGTGTTACATTATATTTTAGTTGAATAAATAATGTAAAAATGGTTATAAAATAATATATCATAATTCCATTACTTGATTTATGTCTCTAAATTGAATTTTCCATATTAATGTCAAAACAAATATTAATGTCATTTTATTATAAATTATATTTTATTAAATGATTTGAAATTACTAAAATAATTTATCATTCATAGTGATTTTTATATTTAGATATATATCTATTATACCTCATTTATTGATCTATATTTTTTCTATGATGAATATTTTTTCAATTAAATATTAAAAATTCATTTCGCTCTGTTAAGGTGAAAGAGGTTATTTCAAATCTAGATTCTCCTACTTAAAAATTAATTTCCTTCTAAAATTATATTTATATTTCATCAATTATATTTTATATTTATAATCAGGGTGTATAATTTATCTAATAAAAAACATTTTCAAATGGTTTATATTTATAAAATACCTATAATAAAAATTCATGTTACCACAGAGAAAAACAAAAGTGGTAAAAATTATGATACATTGATGTTAAGGAACAATAATTTTTCAAATATGTGTCTAATTGTTTAGTGGAGTAGTTTATAAACCATATAATCAACATAAACCAATAATTATCAATTGTTAGTCAACATTCGGTAATTTTGACCTCTAAATAATGAATACATTACTGTAATTACAAAAAATCCACTACTCCTCAACTATAAAAGGGAACTCACTCAATTTAATAATTCACACCTTGAAACATAATTTTTTTGGTTGGTAGAATTCAAAATATCTTACAAAATATCATTACATTATCCTATAATCCTTTTTTCAATTTTTCTATACTTTGATGGAATTAGTCTAAACCTAAGGATAATTCTCATAAATGAGGAATTTTTCTTCAAATATCATTATTTTTTTATTTTTTTATTTTTTTCTCCACCTAAATCAATTATTATTAATCCATGATTATTTAATTAGCTATGTAGAATCCATATAATATGCTTTTCTAAAATAATATGAATTCCTATAACCATATACACATCATTAAAATGTGTTACTAAATCATCATTCGGTTGTACGGTGGACTACAGTCTTTCGAACTAATGACGTTTGTTATTCATTTTCCACCTCTCAATGTTGGGTAATTTGACTGATATAAATTATATATTCTTATGTATATGAAAATTATAAAATAATTATATCACATTATTTATTATATTACACATTCACTATCTTACTTACCACTGAGTAGGAGACACAATAACGTCACTCGTTTGTATAACAGGATACGACCTCATGAAGCGATGTGACTCGTCCTTCACTAATGATTTACATGGAAAGAGATAATTACAATGATAATGGTTATATGTGATATAAATTAAATAATTATTATATTAATGAATCATTAATCATTATTTAATCATAATATAGGATTCTATTTTTATTACCTTTTCACGTAATGAAAGTCGA
Organism: Viscum album; assembly: GCA_963277665.1. NCBI lineage: Eukaryota > Viridiplantae > Streptophyta > Magnoliopsida > Santalales > Viscaceae > Viscum > Viscum album. The sequence continues at coordinate 1,228,972,765 of OY728159.1, forward strand.
TAATATCATTCATGTTTGTGTGGACTACCATCTCCATGTAGTGGTGTGACTCTATTTTAATCATGAAACCCCTTGGATGATAATTATAATTAATGATATTATAACCATTATATAAGGTAAATATATTAATTATCTCCATTATTTAATGATCATTAAAAAAAAAACATTACTCAGGAATACATATGTCCTAGAATCTCTATGATCGTAACAAACATAATTTTTCATAACAATAATTCATTATTGGTATTAAAATTATAATTGATTTAGAAATATTATAATTATTTCAGGATTATTATTTTGTAGATTACATAAATACATAATATGTTCAACAACATGATTCTTCATGATGAATCACACATGAGTAAGTAATGAAATTGACACCCAAAATAATGTAATTAATGAAATGTTATTAACGGAAGGGTGAAAAGATGATATAAAAGTATCATATATGATATCATAAATATTAGTATGTAATTATATAAGTTTATAAAAATATTAATTTGACTATACAGGAAGTTAAGAAACATTTAATCAAATATAAGTTTAAGGTAATGGATATCTTCTCACATTGTATTCCATTTAGTTTAATTTTTTATTATAAACCAATTTACATTTAGGAGGTGTATATACATACCCCTTGACATGTTATATCGTGAATAATTAATTAATTAAGATTTTTTATGTATCAATTTAAATTATTTCATGAAATTGGATTTGAATTTTATATTATCAAATTTTCTGTGTAATTATGAAATCTAACATTTTTGTGATTGTCAACATTCTCTAGAAACATTTTTTTATTTAAATTTTCATTAGAATTAAATTAATAATATATATTATTGGGTGATGGAAATTCCTAATTCCTAAAATGTATTCCATTTTTATATATGATGTTTCCATTTAATGTTATTGTATTAACTAGGGATTTATTTTTTAATTTATATCCATTAATCAATATGAATATTCGATAATGAATATTGTTCATGAATTAAATAGATTATTTGATATAGGTGGAATTATTTGGATACAAAAATTAATGGGTTTGGGGAATTTTAATGATCCCCCTCAGTGTATCAGTTTTATCATGAGGAAAATCATAATACAAAACCATAAGTACTTGTATCGAGATGTTTTAGAATTTTGCAGGGATAGATCTTGAGAGTAATGATACAGTTTCTCGAACATTATCAGTTTATACCAAGATATTAAAAACACTCTTGAAGATGAATCGTTAAGTTAAAGGTAGAATGTTCCTTGGATTCAAGATATTAAATAACTAATAAATTTTTTAATTTAGGTTTTAGTTATTATTATTAATATATTTTATAATTTTTTGTCTAAAGCTATTTATTAATTCATTTCATTATCATTTTGTTCATTTAAAGTCATGTATCTTCAATTATTTACATTTAAATATTGATTCTTATTTATTATATCTTGAGAGTCAATTTATTGACATAGTTTTTGTTATCAGATATTTAACATTCCATATTAATTATGATAATTTACTCCAAACATCATCCACTATACATATCCATTATTGTGCATTTTAGGTCACCCTTATTTTTTTCCATTCTCACGAGTCCATGAAGTGTACTATGTTTGATATGAAATGATGTTCTAGATGGTGTAGAGTTACTCTATAAGGAAAAAATTATGTTGAACTTTGTGTATTCAAATTTAATGTATGAATCACATATATATATAGTCTACCAAGACAAAAAAATATGTTCCTTTGGGATGAGATTAATTTAATGTTCTTCCATTATAATTTAGTAGGACACCATATGAAATCAATGATGGTTTGTATTTCCAAACTCAATGTCCATCAAAAGATTCATGATTGGTATATAATTTCTTAAAAACCACTCTATGTGTAATTCAACAATATTCCTGGTTAATTTTTTATTCATACAATTATCCTTAGAATTATCCTAAGGGTTATCACTAAAATTTTCTCATCCAAGATTCCAAATGATAACAAAACTGATTTTACTAATACAAAATATAATTACCTAAGTCTATTACTAATATTATTTCATCATTATAAGACATAATACTCTATTAATAGAATATATGTATCGTAAAGACCTATTGTGTAACTGCCCATTTATTTTAAAGATAAAAAATATTTTTAATATTATAAATGAATAAAAATAATGAGTTTATATTATTTTACCCATTGAACTCTAGTTATCATATTTTACATAAATCCCTTGTATTTGTTTGTTCCATAGTATATTCTACACGAAACATAAAACTAAAATGATTCATGATGTGTAATAAACTTAATATGAAGTGATTAAATTGTAGTGTATGAATTGTATTAAGATCATAATAAATATATCAATATTAATTAATATAAAATATTGATAATTGTTTAGTTAATAATCATGAAATATTTTCTAATGTTATTTTTTACTTCAAAAATATGTTTTCTTAAAAAATAATTTTATTTATTTTCATGAACAAATATATTTATTAATTTTTTGGAATTTTTTTATTTTTTATTTTGTAATTATTACCTTCAATTTTTTAATCTGAATATATAAATTTAATTTTAGTGTTATTTATTGATTTATAGGAATGTTTTTATTTTTCAATGAATTTTTATTTTATAGTTATTTCATTAAATGTTATTTCCATTAAATAAATTAAATAATTTAAAAGAATAATTGTGTTTTTAATATTTCTTCATGTGACCTAATTATTATTTAGTATTATTTAATTACTTTGGAAACAAAATTATATTGGATTTATTGATATGTTTTTTTCAAGTATAAAAATATGTTTTTTGTAAACTATTTCAAAATGAATAATGTTTCTCCTTTTGATTAATTAGAGTAATACCAAATGGGAAATGTTTTAAATGAAATTTATTGAATATATTTAGTTAAATATTAATTTTATTTTTATAAAAGGATGATTATTATTCAATATGTTAATAAAGAGGCATTTTTTAGAAAGATACACTTTTATTAAACCCACTGTATCACTGTGTTTGTGGGATTAATATTAAATATATTTTTTTAACATATGTGAATTGAATATGAAAAAATGGATTCTTTATGTGGATGTAGAATAATTTATGATTTATAATAATCAAAACAAATATTGTAAACCATGGTATTAGTAAAAACTATTAAATTGAATGTTAATAATTAGTATAAAAATGAGTTTATTAAGGGATTACAAAATAATCATAAGGGGGTTAGAAACATTCCTAAAATTATTTTTATTAAAATATATAGAATATTGTGATATTTTAATAAATTATTAAATATTTTTACAACATTATTTCATTAATGTGCACCATATAGTATGTTATGTAAATAGAAAGAAGAAAACAAATTTTCCCTATTAATTTCAATAAAGCATTTGGAAAGGAACAAAAAAACATAGTTTTAGTTTTAGATATAATTTTTAAAGGTAAAATAATTTTTTCATATTTATTTATTCTTAATTTTAAGATATGAAATAATTATATATAATACTTATGAAATGATAATTGATTAATTATTTAGTTTTAATCTAAATGAAATAAATGATACTAATATTATTTAAATTGAATAAAATTGATTGAATTATTATTGATAAATTATTTTTTTGGATGAATATATAATATAAAATAGTTTTTAACATAATATATACAAATTCCATTATTATATTGATATTTTTAAATTCAATTTAAATGAATAATTTCTAAATCGATATTACTGTTAATTTATAGTAAATGATATTTGATTAAAACATTCAAAATTAAAAACAAATATGGTATTATTATCTTTTATTTTGAAATTTTAAAAATCATTATATATTATCCATTAATGGACTAATTCTTCTTTTGTAATGTTCATATTGATCCTATAATTAAAATCTGTCAGAACAACATAGGTTAGCATATTGTTTTTGAACAATACATCTGATTTTGTCAAAACTACATTATTAAAAATACATGTTTTTTTGATAAATAGGATTTAGTAATTATCTTAAATTTGAATTAATTATATTATCATGGTAACTTTAATTTATTTTTTTTGGATAAATTACATAGATAATAAAACTAGTTACCTTAACAAATATCGAAAATGAAAATAATAAAGAAATATAGGAGTTAAAGAAACAAAAAAATTAAAAATATTGTTCATTTTGTGGTTGAGTTAATTATGGACAATAAAATCACAAATAAACATTAAATTACCAATTTTTATCCGCTTTTTTAATTATTACCTTTGAATAGATAAGACAATTGAGTATTTAATAGAATTCCACTGAACATCAACTATAAAGTTTTTATCACTCCTATTAATTATTCAAAATTATCAACCAATTTGTATAATAAAAGACAAAAACCTACTACTTACTAACATACTAGATATAATTATATAAGATTTTAATTTTTAATAATTCAATCCAAGGAAGGAATTCGGTTAAAACCAAAATTAGTTACCCAATGAAGTGTTAACATTTATCATTAAGAATTGTTTATTTATTTCATTATCAACCCTATTAAATTATTTTTATTTCCTGGTTATATAAAAACATATGTACAATAAATATGATGAGGGGTTTTTATATTTAGGATAATACCTACAACAACACAACCAACAATCAATTGGATTATGAAATCATTCTTCATGTGTCCAGGGGAATACCGCCACATGAACTGATTTTTTTATTACCACCTATCGTAGTTTGAATTAATAATAGATCTAATGTTTATATATTATTTTTAAAACATAATTATCCATATTAAGTAATTATGTCATATATAACATTTTACATTCCATTAAAGTGGTGGTACGATTACATATCTCATTTGTAAGTTGATTACTACCTCACAAAGTGATGTAAATTGTTTTTGACTAAGGCATTACAATGAAATTAATAAGAGTAATGATGTTGAAAATATATAATATTAAATTTAGAAAATATTATATTAAATAAAACATTCTATTTATATAAAAATATCATATCATTTTCATAATTACCTTTTCACACATTAAAAAACTGATAACGTTAATAATGGATACATGGACCACTACTTCTTTGTTGATATGTGAATAATTTTAGAAAATAAGAATGATATATATATATATATAAGTATTTTTAATTAAATATAATCTTATTTATGAAATAATTATGATCTTATGAATATAAAATATCATCTACCTTCATTTTATATTGATCATTGAAATATTGAAACATTACTCATGCGTATGTATGACATGTTATCTCGGTGATCATAATATTTGATAATTTTTCCTAAAAATATTACATTATTGGTATTAAAATTATTATTTTTATATAATTTTTATTCTTAAATCATGATTTTTACTCAATATATGTTTAAATAATTATTTTTTTGTCCATAGGTTACATACCAATGTTATTTTTAACAAATGATCTAAATATTTTCAAAACGCTTGACTTTAAATTAATTAATTATATGATCATATAGAACATATTTATAACTAAAATAAAAATAATAGAAAGAATGTGAATGGTAATCAAAAAGTAAATATTTTACAGAATTTTATTATTCATGAAGATAAACAAAATGTGTGATGAATAATACATATGGTAGGGGGGTTTCTCTTTTAACATTCATTTCAGTGAGATATATCCCATATTCACAACTTATTTTTTTTGGGTATAAAAACCCAAATATTTTATTTTATCATTATGATATATAATTTTTATTTATTTACTTATCCATTTTATCATATCATATCAAAGGGATTAAGATTTCAATGTTAACAAAGTGGTAATGGATTTTTTCACAATTTTCATTTTTTGAGACTTATGTTGGGTTCAACACCTATAATGTTTTATGTTTAATATATTTATATATTGTGAAATATAATATCAAGAATTTATTTACTGTATTATTATTTTATTTTTAATTTAATATTATAATTTTTCAGGTCATATAATTTAATGATACCAATCTAGTTAGAATTTTACATTATGATCTCATCCATTATGGGGACTGTCTTGGTTTTTTTTCCATGATGAGATATTATGATCCATATATCATAATATTCATTATATTTAATCTCCTATGTATATAAATTATATTTTAAAAATATTATTAATATTTTATCTCTCTTTGGGGTGTAAAATTACTATGAAAATGTTTTCATAAAAATGTAAATTCATTTCTTTTTTCGGTCAGAAATGTGATCAATTGCAAAACAATATCTTCAAAAAATTTATAATTTTTTTGAAACTTTATGAAAATAATTTATAAAATTAATTTCAACCCATTTTGACACATTTAATTTTTTTCAAAGGAATCATATGTCATTTTCAAAACAATTACTGTTTGGGTTTCACAAAAATTGTTCAAGTGATCTTTTTGTCATTTTCTAAACAACATAATTTTATAACTCTTTACCATGAAAGAGGAGTGTTCATTGTATAATGTAAAAAACTATGTACCTACTTTATAACCATTTATATGATTATTTATTTATATTTTTATAAGGTTATTTTTAATTAATATGATATCTTAATATTATAGAAAATATTGGTTATTAAAAAATGATATTTAGTGAAATGTATTTTCAAATAGTATTTTGATTTAAATAGTGATTCTCAATATTTAAAGAGTATTTAATTCAATGTGTTATTAATTATCATTTAATGTAAATTAAATTAATCAAAATCAATAACCCATGTTGTTAATTATACTTCAATGGAAATATTTCGAAATGATATCATCTACATTACTTATTATGATGGTTTAATATTTTTTCATTGAGATTATCATCGAACCAATTATTTTATAAGAAAAAATAATGTTTCAAATATATTTTTAGGAATGAAATTTATTTATCATGGGTTAACCATTTTTCATTTTCATTATTATGGAACTCATTTCATTTCCATAGGTTCATTGTTTTTTATTGATATTGAAATGAAACTGATTTCTTTTCAATGGGATGATGTAGTTATAAAATAATTATGATTAATTAAATGATTTTTATGATGAAATATATATATACTTTATTCATGATTTAATTCCTCTATATTTTATATGATTGGTACACCCAGATATCCCCTAGTGATCCCTTAATTGCTTGTCCCATGTTTGTACCCTAAAAGGACTCCGATGCATTGGGTAGTTATTATGTTCTCTAGTGAAATATATTGTAGGTCTCATGTATGACTCTACCAATTATATTTGTTTTGTAAGGGGTTTATGATATTATGTTGTTAGATTCCAACATTATTTATCTATTCTTCCGATGGTATTATGATTCTTTATTTAATGTAAATTTATATCACATCACACTATATTATGGACTCATATTATTTTTCCCTTTATTAATTCCATATGAAATGTTTTTAAATTTGATGATCCAAGTAATGATGGGAATGAATATTATTTTTTATATGAACTCACATTGATTATTACATCATACCATTATTCTCTTCTTATTATCACATATATAATTAATTTATTAATTATTATGTTCTCTCTTACTGAGAATCAAATATCACCATTATTTTGTATCATTTTTACTATGTTATAATAAATGAGGGTGAAATACATATGTATAAAATTAATTCACTATGGATGATGATGGTTTAGTAAATTAAAATGGAAATGTTGGATTAAAATAGAAAATTATATTTTAAATTCATGTGAATATTTTATTTTAAATATTATCCTAATTCTATAAATATGTGATCCAAAAAATTTAATGATGGTGTAATTTATCAAATGTTTACTTTTAAGGGTGTTATGTTTATATAGAAAAATATTGTGTTAAATTGGTCAAGATCAATGCCAAAAATTTATTTTTTAGGAATTTAGCAACAAATTTAGTAGTTTGGTTTTTGGGGTGTTATAGTTGATATCAAAGTTATATTTTGAGAACATAAAATATTTTTTTTCGTGAGAGTTTTTATAATGTGTTATGGAAACCATAATAAGTTTTCTATTATATGGATTATCATACGATCAAATTCTTATAACCATTGTTTTATTGATTTAACTGGTATGAATTTTAATATTATTAAGTACATTTGATGAGATGTTTTATTGGATTGAGGTATTTATAACACTTATGATCAACATGTAGTTTTGTAGGGAGTAGTTTTTTTGGATTAAATAAAATTAAGGGGACATCCCATTTAGTGGGTGGTAACTCCTCACATTTGGAATGGTGGTGGTGATTTAACACTTGACTAATAAACCATGATGCTTCACCACCGCCACTAGAAGATATGATGTCTAGAATATTATGAAAATGTTATAGGTTAAGATTATGTTAATTTATTAAAATTATTTGATTTTATTTTAAGAGAAATGGTTGATTTATCTTTTAAGAATATAAGATCAAATAATTCTAATCAATTGATTTAAAACATAGCATAGAAATGTTTGAAATATTTCATGGATTTTTATTTATGTAATGATTTAGTTTTCACAATGGGTATTACTACTAAACATTTTTTGATTAGAGTATCACAAAAATGTTTATTCAGTTTGAGAATTATCTTATCACGTACAAACCATTTTTGATTATGATAATGCTTATGGAAATGCAGAATAACCTATCATCCAATTTTTGGTTATGTGATCATTGACTTCTGATTATATTTCTCTGTGAATTAAATATTCATCCATAATACACATCTTTAGATAAAATGATGTGGCTATGGTGCAATTGTATTAAGGGATTAAATTTCACGAAAAATGTCTACAAATTTTAATATTATCTTATTCTACATAGGAAGAGAAGTCAATAATTATCGGAGAAGGATCTTGATTAAAAAATAATAGTGATATATTTTTTAATGATCTTATGGTATTTTAGATCATCCCAGATTTATTATTTTGTGGCACGTAACATTCCATGTATAATTAAATTGTTTATGACTAGTGACATCAATCACTCTCAATAATTATTTATGTTTTCATCAATTCCATCCAATAGTACCTTATTTGGAAACCTGGTTATGTGGTTTAAAAAATGGAATTTGTAAATACCTTCCCATTTCGTTAAAATAATGTTTTATTAATGCATTTTAGGATTTTGGTTTACAACATTCGAATTTTAAAAAATAAATAATTTAATTACTTTGATAGTGTTTAAATTTTCAGGATGAAATTTATTAATGGGGGAAGGATGTAACAGCAAGATATTTTAAAATGATAAAATTATATTTGATAGAATAAATGGAATGAAACATTGTGCTTAAATTTTATTACTGTAGTGAATCCTTTTATATTTCATTATACTCAACAGTGAGGATTCTATGTTTTCAGTTTATTCATCAAAGAAACACTAAAATTAAATAACCCATGATATATAAAATCATTCTAACTTATTCATTATAAAAAATGGTATGAATATTATTAAATAATTTATGAAATATATATTTACTAAATTTTTCCCCAACTGAATCTGGTCCCCACTAATACCAGCACCAAATCTAGACCATGACAAGGCCCGAAGGGAGTCACCTATCCTCACGGGATGGCACAATTTCCCGAGTATAAATAAGTTTGGTTTAGGAATGATTTAACTAAGTATGGAAGAATAAAACATTAAAAACAATATATAATATGAATAAGAAATTTTCATTCCAAACAAGGCTTAACATAAACAATATCTAAATACATGGTTTTAAATATATTAAATTAGGTCCATACATAAATCAAAATAGTATAAAGTCATCTACAAAGACTCCACATGACAAGGGGTTATCACCACCGAGCAGTCTCCACAACACCACACCATTGAGAGGGACTAACAACCCGAACAACCTCCACCTGAGGCTTTTCCTTTACCTGTGTCAGACATAATAAAGTATACTTACAACCATGGGGTTTAATTAATGAGTGATCCTATTCCTAGTGGAATCCCACCCAAATATCCTAATGTTTATGCAATACAAATTGAAAATCATGCAGTGTTAATATGTAATGAAAGTTGGCGATAAATTCCAAGAAATACAACATTCAATTGTAAACAGTTTTCAAAATATAAATTTTATAATGCTAACACATTAAACTAAGACATATTAGATACTATAATTTACATCCAAACACACCCTAAAACAAGGGTGACCACCAAAAATCCTAGGAGCACCAAAATTGGGAACACCCCTAGGAACTAGATAGTCTCGAGCTCTATGTACCATGTACCACGGTGTAAAATATTCATGTCACAATCATCTCCCATGCATGATCCAATAGTATACAACATACCCATAACCTAGTGGTCCCAAAAAATCATTCATATAGTATAGTTAGAGTGATATTTATCAAAATTCTATGTGAAATAGTGACAAAACCCATCCGGATCACTAGTGTACTAGTACATATCCGTCCACCTAGGTACCTGGGAATCCCCCTTTGTGATCAAACAATTTCATCATGCTACATACATATCTTTTCATATAAAAACACCACTAATAGTCAAATAAAAATAATCCAGTAAATATACAAACTTGAATCCACTAAAGACACACACAAAAACATTTTGATTTTCAATAAAACAATTTCTCAAAATCCTACAATGTTTTGCACCCAAAACTCCATGAAATCCTCATTTTTCAAACAATGGGAACAAATATAAGTCAGAAAAACCAAAAGTCATAACCAATACATTTTCAGTGAAACCATAGAATTAGGTAAAAGGAATCCCTAGATGAACTATGAAGTTATATCTTGGTAAAACCTTCATTTTCATACAATCATGGCACTTAAAGAAAACATGCTTCACAAACACCATTAAGAAAACCTTTCTAAACATCAATCAAATGAGAAAAACATTAAAAACATTATTTTCTTCCCTAAAAAATTTCAAAAAAACAAATATTTCTCTATATGGAATCCCCAAATTAACAAATAATTGATTTCTATGAAAAACCCCCAATTTAACCTAAAAATGGCACCTAAAAGTCATTTTATTTACAAATACAACTAAAACCAATTATTTCACCAATAATCAAATGATATAAATATTTGACTCTAATAAACCTTTAAATTTGAATCACATGGATTTCATACACATGGAATCACCTACCACAATAATGAAAATCCTTGAATATTTTTGTGAAAATCCTATAGCACCACTACTGCACCACTAAGGAATTATATTAACCCTAAAACCAAAATAATATACAAAAAAAATCAAAATATAACTCTATGATTGAATACCTAAATATGATACACTAGTAACTTCAAGAGTAAATGGATGAAAACCAAATCAAATTGAATGAAACCCTACGTAAATTGAATGAAAAATGAAGGAGACCCACTTATATAAGGGATCTTCAAAAAATAACCCCAAATACACTAGAATCATTATTTTAAAATAGGAAAAAATTTAATTGAGGTTCTAATAAGGAATATAATGTCAATTTAGAAATTAAATGGTGGAAAGAGAGTAAAAACCGAGAATGTTATGAAGGAAACATGTTACCTTTTGAAAATCTGGATGAATTGTGAAAGGTTGGGAATTTTCGACCTTATTTTCAAAGGAAATGAGCTCCAAAGAGGTTCACAAAAATATGGGGGCGCATCTAGGTCCATTATCTTTGATTGGTCGGATGCATCACCAAAAAATAATAAAAATTGAATAAGATATGAAATATTTTTAAAAAAAAACTGGAAATGGGATTCTGGGCAGGCCCAATTCCCTATACAAAAATAACAATCCACATTTATAATGGACTCCTAAAGGGTCAAAATTGATATGGTGTGGTTATTATGTCAGGAGATGCCATTTTAGAAGAGTAATGGGTGAAAATTGTTAAAAAATAATGATTTATAAATGAATCAAAATTTATTTTTAAATCTATAAATGGGATCACAGTTTGGCCCTAATTTTGAAACCCACAATTTCAACCAAAATTCCTGGGAAGCCTCCAAAAAATAAATAGTGTAAATTAAATGAAATGAATACATTTATAATAAGTCATGTATATGACAATTCATCCAACCATGAAAACATTTCTTCCTGAAATGTCAACTTGAATCTTGATAAAAAACGAACAAGTACTCTTCCTCGACCCATGACATTGGGTCCCATGTCCAATGTGTATCATTCCCATGATGCCAAAAAACCCAGGCCTGTGGAATAGAGTTTCAACAATTCACCATTTCATATAAGTCCACTATTTACACATACTTCTCAAAACAGATAAATCAGGCTCTATATACAACTCCTTCTAATTCAGCACATGGGATGGATCCATGTGGTATTTCTTCAAGTAGGAGACATGAAAGAAAATATAGATGTATGTTAATTGAAAAGGTAATGTCATCATGAATGCAACCTTTCTAGTATGCTCAGTGATCTCAAAAGGTCCAACATACCGCGACGATAGCTTCCCTTACAATCCCAATCGATGATGGACCAGTCGAGGGGCCACATTCAAGAATACCCTGTCACTAAAAGAAAAATAAATGTCTCGATGAATTTGATTAGAATATGATTTACAGTGACATTGAGCTATCAATAAGATATGTCCGATCAACATGACCATATCAAACATCTCCTACACCAGACTCGGCCACAACAGTGAGGTCTCACCTACCTATTCCCAGCACATGGTGACCAACAAGGCCAACCATAGATTTCCTAAAAAAATCCATTCGAATCGAGGATTGGTAACTATTATAATAAGAAAACTAAACATATCCCCAATAGATATCTCAGGAACCTCCAATGTCCAGGACAAATACACAGAGCATGTCCTTCAAAATCTAATTCCCCCTCACTGTCTGAACATCCATTTGAGGATTGTTTTCCATGATTATCTTAACCTAATACCCTAAGGACTTCTAAAGGCCTTCCAAAAAAAAATAAGTGAAGTAGTGGTTTTATATCTAAGAAAACTACAAATATCACACCATTGACCCTTACAACCTCCTGATGATACAAATAGACCAGCTTATCCTATTTATTTGCATCCTTGATTGGAATTAAGGAGACCGATTTGGTCAGACGATTAATCATCAACAAAATAAAATTATTACCCTAAGGAGTGAGAGTAAATCCAACAATGAAGTCCATTGAAACCTCTTCCTATTGGAAGGTAGGAATGGGTAATGGCTGGAGAAAACCATAGGACTTTTGATGCTCTTTATTCACCTACTGACATGTGTAGAATCTCAACACGATGTCCTCATGGTCTTTTCTCATACCAAGCCACCAGAACTAAGGACGAACATCATAATACATCATAGTGGAACCTGGATAGACAACCCACAAAGACTAGTGGCTATCCTACATCACCACCTTCCACTGAGATAATGGCACTACTAATCATCCCTTGTGGGTTATGATTCCCTCAGGAGACGATGACCAATCAGAAGATATCTCCCCATAATGATGAAACTATCTCGACTACTAACAAAGAAAATAAATTGGTTGTTACCTCTAAATCAACTCTATGAGAAAAGGAGTAAATAGAATGCCCTCCCAAAAAATGCTTCCACTGTGATCTTTCTTCTCCACATGCATCTGAGTAATGATCCCCATAAAATTCCATCAATCACTAGACTTCCTCAAAGCCTGCACTGGAACACTTTTTCTGAAGGAATCAACCACCACATGACCCATTCCATGTGTTTAGACAATTTTAATGTTTACCCCCTACAGTTACTCGATCCAACTATGCTTCTTCAAGTTTTGGTCCTTATGTGAGAAGATATAGGCCATGTTTTGGTGATAAGAGTAGACCAAAAACATCTCCTCAAAGATGTAGTGATGCTAACCCATCAGAGCATTCATTACAGCTTCTAACATTATACCATGGGTTGCGTAATTCTTTTCATGTGGTCAAAGTTAGCGAGAGCCACATTCCACCATGTGATCATCCTGAAGAATCATACACCCAAGACCCATACCTAAAGTGTCACAATACACCACATAACCATATCCAGCCTCTGTAAAATCATAATAGGGGTGATAGTCAACCTACTTTTCATCTCCTCTAAGGATTCATGAAATTATGGGATCCATTGAAGCACCATCCAGTTCCAGTTAAGCATGGTAATCTGTGAATAATGTTGAGAAAAATCTCGAATAAATGCCTATAATAACCAGCCAAGACAAGGAAACTCTGGATCCCAAACAAGTTCTCTGGAAGCCCCCATGACATGATCACGCAGATCATCTAAGGGTCCACTAAAATCCCCTTCTTGGATATCACATGAAAAATAAATTTCACATCCCTAATCCAGAAAGTGCACATAGAAATCATTTGAAAGAGGTAGTGATCCCTCAAAGTGCCCAATACGATCCTCAGGTGATGTTGTTTTTCTTTCTCAGTGCCAGAGTATACTATAATTTCATCCACGAAGACTAAAATTATGTAATCAAGATATTTGTGGGAAACCATGTTCATGAGTACTATAAATACCATAGGAGAATTGGTCAATCCAAAGGGCATGACCAAATACTAAAAGTGGTCATACCAGCTTCGGAATTCTGTCTTCGGGATATATTCCTCTTTCACCCTGAGTTGATGGTATCCGGAACACAGGTATATTTTTGATAACCCCTTTATCCCCTTAAACTTATCAAACAAATCATAAATTCTATGAAATTCCATTTGTTCTTAATTGTTATCTTATTCGTCTTCTGGTAGTCAATGCACATCCAGTGGGATCCTTCAGCCATTTTCGCTAATAACAGTGGAGAAACCTAAGGAGAGATGCCCGAGTGAATGAATCCTTTGTATTCAATTTTGTCTAGCTGAATATATAATTCCATAAATTCATTGGGGCCATATGATATAGGGGAAGAGATATCAGTTGTTTTCCTATCACTAGATCAATCTGGAACTCCACATCCTGCTCTGGGGAAAACCTAAAAAATCATCTCGTAATGCCTCAGTAAAATCATTCACTACATGAGGTAGTGCATCATTAGAGGCAAGTATATCATCCTCTATAAAAAGAATAGATAACAAGAATATATTTCATCCAACTATGTGAGTGGAGGTCTTACAAGACCCGACCAAGGATCTCATTCTCCAAGAAAAAAACTAATGACTCCCATCAGGTGTTGAGAAACTAACATTCCACATGTAGTAATAAATATGTTATTGGACATGTATTGTCCAATAAATACTATGTATCACATCAAATATATTTATATCTATGACCAAGATGTCCAAACACACCTCAATCCATGACACAGAGAGAGCACACAATGAGAACATAAGACCACACTCTTTGTTATTTCCCTACAACATCACCAACTCCATCACAAAAGAAAACAACTCAGTTGGCAATTTATTCATGTAAAAAAATTGGCTAAAATGATTGAAACATAAGAAACCATATCAAAAAAGAGTATTAGCTATAGAATATTCAATCAGAATGGTACCTCAAACTGTTGATGGTCCCGCCTCTGACCCTGCTGGTGCCTAATACACTTCATGGAAATGTCTGAACTCTACCTGAGGATGACCGCTAGTCTATGCATGTACCATAAAATTCATATGTCTTGAAGATGACCTAGCCCTACCACCACATCCACTAGGTCAATATCCCCCATCCTGGACATCTCTGACTGTGCTAGAACTCCTCTTGAATCCAATTACTGTGCCCTACTCTAAAGTGGGAATAACACCTCGCAAAAGTGATGAAAGTGACCCATACCACCACATGGGTTACGAGTCTTTGGAGGAAGTGGGCATACTGGTCGGATATTCCATGGCCTCCCACACTAGTCACACATGACTGATCTCTCATCAGAAGCCACATATGAAAACTACCTGGAAGAGTGACCTAAACTACTACCCCACTTCATTCACTTTTCCTCCCACTTCCTTTTCTTCTCTGAAGATATTCCAAACCCCACAGCTAATCCAGTTTGAGAAAAACCGGCGCAACCATTATGATGAAACTCTAACTTACACGCCCAGTCAATGACCTCAGCATAGGTCCTATACTTGAACAAGAATATGAGCGAGTATATCCTTGATCACAAGACTTTCTCAATCATCTGGGAATTTACTTGTTCATTCGAGATGATTTCAAGTGCATACTGAATGAGCACAGTGAAACGGTTGGTGTAATCCATGATTCAATGATTCCCCTGAATAAGGTCCATGAAATCATGGGACCTGGTGTATACAAAAAACATGGGGTTGTACAATTAATTGAAGACTGCCTTGATGTCTCCCCAGCACATCTACCCATTTCTCCTAGTTTGATGTAGTGATTCCCACCACATGTGGATGGGACCCTCAAACAAAAAAACCCACATTTCACCCTGAGATCCTTGAGTTTATCCATGACCATGAACATGCACTCGATCATTTTGATCCATTCTTCTGCATCTTGGGGTTTTATAATTCACCAAAAAGTAAGAGGATTGTTTTTCATAAACTCCTATGCTTTTTCTTTTCAAGGGAACATCTATTCTCCACTAACAGGAATGGGAGTAGGATCTGGTCCTTGTATCAATTCTTGGACAACCCAAACCATATCCTCAACTAGACTTTGATCAATCATTATGGGTGAATTCACATTAGCTTCCTCCCATGGGTGCATGGGATCTTTTTGTGGAGGCATGATTCTACAAAATGCATGAATAACAAAAAAATACTCAAACCCATAATTTGGAACATTTTAATAAAATACATAAAATATAAATAATCTAATCACATTACAGTAATAAAATAAATAACTACTCCACCCCATCAGATGACCATGTGCTGTCTGCAGCCCATGTGTCTCAACTGCAAGTGAAGTCAATCCAACAATTCCAACATCCTATGGTGACTCAAGGACTTCCAAGAGAGGTGCAAGCCAGATACCCTACTCACTAACAAATCCATAAGCCCCGATAGTCCAGGCTCTTGTATATCCTTACTCATCCCAAAATAGTAATATAACCCAAAAAAATTTGGCCTTCTCTGATACCATTTTCTCCAAATCTGAATCTGGTCACCCCTAATACAAGCAACAAATCCAGCCCATGAAAAATCCCAAATGGAATTCACTATCCCTATAAGGCCCCGACCTTAAAACTTACTTAATATTGAATTAAATGAATAATTGACATTAAGGATCTTTTCATGTTTAGAGTTTTAGAGAATTAGATCATAAAACATGCATTACATTCCACATTTAAACAAAGTGGTTACATAAAAGATATTATTCATTTTTCCCATCAACGGAAACATATTTAAAATAAGTCATAGATTCTTTCTTGACACTTCCTTGACACTATCATCACATCATGTACCTTTCCCTTGACCTGTGAAAAACATTTCAAAAACATGGGATGATCATAAAAAGCTCAGTAAGGGATATAAAAATATGGAAAGGAAACATGAGTATATATATATATAAGAATGAAATAATACTTTACCCATAAAACATAAGCACTTTAACATACCTCAAAAAATCGTGAATAAATCATAGAAATCATAAGACATAAAGGTAACTTGAGCCAATCATAACATTATTACATAGGGAGTAACCCTCTTGGTTACGTTTGGAATACCCATCAAGTATATTCCCTAAATCTCTTCGGAGAAACCTTAACATTTAACTCCTTCGCGTTACCCAATGCATTGGAGAGCTATATCGGGCTCACCCGCCCTTAGTTTATCACGTAACCACCCATCTTCACAAAAATTCCCAAGAACCATAACATAATCATAGCACATAACATAAGCATAAAGGAAAGATAACATTCCCACATTGCAATAACAATATAACATTTTAAGATATTGAAATAATGAATCCATTCTAAAAACCATTTTCAAAACCATTTAAAACATTTAATAAAGAGATTTTTAAATCAAAGTGTCCCATAACACTTTGAATATTTTAACATTTTAAACCATTAATATCCATATAAATAAATCCTTAAAACCATTTTGAAAACATGGATATTAATGAGAAATATTTATAAGATTAAATCAATAAAACATGTAAAACGATATTTTTGTTAAAGGGTTTTTAACAATATGAGAGACACTTGAATACACTAATTGAGGAATAACATTTAATAAAAACTTTATAATATCATGATAATAAAGGGATTAATGCTATAATATTCCGAAGGAGAATATATACACCATATAAGAGTGAATTGGTGCATAACAACAATGAAGTCTCAATGGAAATGTAAATTGAGATGAAATCTATTATAAAGATGGTATCCTTAAATTAAGGATAAATCGATATCATAATTATGTGAGACAAATATAAATAAACCCAATATATGTGGATATTATGTGTAAAATAATCAAAGGTCATTCACACATATTCAAAAGATGACATATTCAATAACTACATGTTGAACCCAAAGAAATCGAAATTGGGTTATGAAGTTCCCTTGACAGCCTAACGGCGTCACATCAAATTTTAGAAAAAGAGTTGATGAGAGAGATAAAGTGTATCTCATATCTTGGACATAAAATTAACGGAAATAAGGATATATAAGAACATATCCCCACATAATAAGATGAAAATTAAAAGACATAACAAAAGAAGTCTTTTAAAAAGAGGAGGGTGAAAGGTTCCCTTACCGATTTGGGTAACTTTTGAAACGTACACCCCCATGAATGAAGGACTATACAACATTGATGTAAATAATCATAAACGAAATTATGTTACACAAAGAGTATAATAATGGACAGTACATACACCACTCAAAATGAAATATTGGCAAGTGTAGCATGAATCTCATGAAAACACAATGTGAGATAAAAAGCCCCTTACGAAATTTCGGCAGCCTAACGGTGCCAATTAAAACTTCCAAAATGGATTGATGAGAGATAAGAGGTTCTCTCATCCAATGAACATAAAAATTACAGTAAGAGTACTATAAAAGAACATCCCAATCATAAGAAATATGAGCTTAAAATGAATGACATAAAAGAGTGTACCTAAAAATAAAGAGAGAGGCATGATCCCTTACCTCGGGTCCGACTTGACTCGATCGTTCTTTAACCTCCTGAATAATAAACATGAGTTAATTTATACTTTCTTAAGAACCTTTTTAAATTTAATTATTCCTTTTATATCACTTACTACCATGATATGAACACTATGTAATTATTTAAGTTAATAATGGTCGTTTTGTAGATCATTGCTACTTGAGTTAAAAATAAACTCTTTATAATTACAAGTTGTTCATGTGGTAAAATATATATTATATCCAGAATTATATTCATTATGTAGATATCATATATATCATATATATCCATTATATACATGCATTTATAATATTACATAACATTTAGAGGTAAGAAATGAAATGCACCGTTCATGGAGACAGTAAGCCGTACGTACGCATGAACACTACTTCCATTTCTATTTCTTATTTAATTGAATTAAAACATAATGATACATAGTAGTATTATAATTCTAGTATGGTATCATATATAATATCATTAAATCTATCCTTTATACGTACCCCATATGGTATAAATGAATCAAATCACTTTGAGGGGGCGGTAGTCCGCACTTCCTAAAATGAAGATATCGCGTTTAACCATAATGGAAACCATAAAGGTATGTCATAAATGAAAAATATAGAAGCTAAGTAAAACAAAAACATATTATATATCATATATAAATACAGTGAAATCTTAATGGCCACCTTTTAGGGCATTAAAAGAATATTGAACAATCATCGTTTCGTGAGGCAGAAATTCACCATCCACAGAAACAGTATGTTCATTAACCATTAGATGTAGGTGTGTGTAAGTTCAGCTCAAATCCTTATTATAACAATATAATAGTATATTGAATATACTGGAGTTGTTACAAAATAAATTAATAAAAATAGTTTAGGGGGTTGGAGAAACAAAATAAAACAAAAGAACACAAGTGAAGACATTACCTTAAAATCGGGTATCTCTATTTGATTTGAGCTCAAAGGATTCCTTGGGAAGACTTCTACCCAAAGTTAGGATTATAGGAGTACAAGATGGATTTAGAGAGACAAAATGAGTAGGTTTTGGCTGATCCAAAGTCTTGAGAGGGGTGGGTTATGTGGTAGAGGTGGGAAACATTTATAAGAGGAGATGAGGGGCACTCATGGAATGTTACAAAATGTTACTTTAATTTCAAATGAGTTTCGGATTTTAAAGGTCACACATTGAATTATTTTGAAGTTATGGTGGTAACAGTTCTAAATATACTCATCCAATAGGTCTTTTACAAGTGTAAGTTATAGTTTTAACATTATCGTTTCATTTTATTTAAATAATTTATTAATGAGGTAATCGCTGCATCATCATGATGACATAAATAATTTAATTTATTTAATGTCTAAAAATTATAAAAAAAATATCATGATGTCCGAAATATTTTTATACTTCTAATGAATATTTATAGTCATAAATATGACTTGTATAACCCCATTTAAAAATTGTTTTAGTAAAATAACTCATGCTTCTGACATTTTTATTTTAACTTAAAATAAAAAGTTATTTATGTCATTTTCCAACCAAAGTGGCTCCATGGGATCCCCAAGTTGAACCATGGATTGTATTGGTCGGCCATGAAACATCCAATTATGGTATGGCATGTATCTAGGTCATTTCATAATATTAAAACATTATTTTTACCTTAAATTTCACTAATTACCTTTACTCACGATTAATAAAACTTAAAAGTTACTATTCATCAAAAATTATTTTAATCTCATTGAACAAAATTTTACTTCTTAATGACAACCATGTATGTAGGATTTTTGAAAATAAAATTACAGAAGTGGCAAAGTTTCATTTAAATGAAAAATTAGTTTCTTTAACTACCACTTAGTGGTTTCACTATTCATCTAAAATTGATGTTTTTCAGAAAAATACCAAAAATTCACCCTAAGCTATATTTGATATTCAGAATTCAAAAATGATGTATATTTTACAAAAATCAAAACATATAAGTTGCATTAATTAATATAATAATTAATTCCTGTTGTCAAAACAAATAACGTGATTTTAAGAAATAATATATATTAAATGATTGACACTAGTTTAAGTCCAATTTCAAAGTAAAATTAATTCCAATGACCACTATTGGATTAAATGGTAAAAATATATTCTAATTTCACATTAAGAAAAATTCAAATGATAATCTAATCATATAAATAAATTAGATTAAAAAGAGGTTTTAAATTAAAATACAACATTTTTCTCTATTCATTAAAAAATGAACTTTATCAGAAAAATACCAAAATTTTACACAAAGTAAATTTTGATGTCTATATTCTAAAGAAGGATTTAATTTTGTCAAATAAAACATATAAAATTGTCAAAAGTATATTTAAAAAGGGTTCTCCATCAAAATGCGGTTAATCGACCTTTTAAAGAATATTAGAAGATTTATGCTTAAAATTGGATTCATTTGCATTTTAAGCCTCTAACATTTATTGGATAAATATATTTGAAAAACATATATAATCGTTTTGTAGTTAGTTCCATTCTTTCCCGCCATTACAATGGCTAGGCGTTAACTACCATTTAAAATAATATTATTTTATTATTAGAGTGCAACGTAAGATTTCAATGGAACTCGTTGTTGCGTATTGGGTTCGCAATCGAGCATTGCGTTCCCTTTAAAGTAATATTAATATTTTATTCACAAATATGGATAAATGCGAAAATTTCATATTCTTTATTTAACTGGGGTTTTATATCCTTCCCCCCTTTTGGGAATTGAGTCCTCGCAATTTTAAAATTGGGCTTGGAAACTTCACTGAAAATCACACATCGGAACAAGAGTCAGTGAAACACTCACTTTAAAATAAAGAAAGAGAAGTACAAAGGTCACCCGAGTTAACCCATACTAGGATTCCATGTAGGAAAACATGGATATGGAGGAAAAAACAAAGGGTCATGTTCTGATGGAGAGTGATAGTAAACATGTCTAGGAGAAAGTTAACCATAATAAAATCACAAACTTGTAATGGGTTAAACGATATTCGATTCCCCAGTAGGAAAAGTTAACAGACAACATTTTTTTTAAGTTAATCTTCATTGAGGAATTTATTTTTGAGCTTAACTAAATCATAATGAAACATACTTACTTGTCACGTAGACTTTCAACTTTTACTAGATTCCTTAATCAAACTCATATTTTCTCCAAAAACGAGTGTTTAGGAAGACTTGTTCACATTAAGAGTACTATAATCAACTTCTTGAGAATAACCTAATCCACAAAAGAGAACTATATATTTACCATGTCTTTAGACAAAATACAAAACCAAAATTTTTATTATGAGTTCAGATAATCCACAAAAGTATAATCCTTTATAAAAAGAAAATATATTCTTAATGTCCAAAATTTGTCCAAGAAAAAAAAAACCCCAAAGTTCAACGAAGAACATTCGATAAAAAATTGTACATAAAATTATTCAAAGTAAACCAAACTTAGATTGAAACCCAAATATTTTAAGGATTTAATCACATAGTCTTCCAAGGTATAAATTAACTTTTATCTCCAAATAACATCAGTTGCTCTTAAATTCTCATATTGAAAAGTAATTAACCTAATCACATATCTTCCATGATAGGTTAATCATTTCCATAGATAACCCAAAATCAACTTACTCTTGATTCATAAAATCATCTAACTAAAAATAATTAATCAAACTAACCAGGGACTTCACGTAGTCCAGTGGTAGGCGATAAATACCAGTCGCACTTTGTTTGTGGGATCGATTCCCGCAGCTTTGTCCGACGCGACTGGTTGTCACACGGTCTGCGTGTTGTCCTTTTTTCCAAACTATATAATTCTTAAAAAATTCCCCAAAAAGAGTTAAAATCTTCAAAAATAACCATAACATATTTTAACCACAATGGTTATCTAATAACTTTCATTTTGAAACCCAAAATGTATTAACCAGTAATTGCCTCAAATTCAAGGATCATATAAACCCAAATGGTTCTTTATAACTATATCCACCAAAGAAAGGATAATTATTCCTTGAATAAAATTTTCATATATCAAACATAAGGGTTACACATACTATAAAAAGTATTCTAATGTTACCCCATCATCAAAAGAGCCTTAATACTTTTAATCATTTCACCATCCTAAAATCTACCATAACTCTTGAATCCCTTATATGTAGACTTCTGACTCATTCAACGTTCTTCTTGATCCATTAGCTATGCATTTACACCTTATTTATTAATACCCAATTACTGTAGATCGAATATCCTCATTATTTATAAATATCAATCAAAATATGATTCATTCTTTAAGGATATGAAAAATAAATCATACCTTGAATCCAGATACCATGATCTTCAGGATGTTCTCTTTCTCTTCCAGCATGTTGTCGTACTTTCAAAAAGTAAACGTTCACTCCAATTATGTAATTTCACTTTTCGAAAGAATTGGAAAATTTGAGATCTTGAAATCATATTAAAAAGATACCATGACCCATAAAATTGTTTTAGAAAAGAGTAGGTGTTGGATAGCTCAAACAATTTCTTGCGGGTGATTTGAATACTCAAGAAGCTATCAAAATCATTCGAACAAGCCTTTCCCATAATTGTGATGATAAAATCATCAGGGAGGGATAAGAAGGTTGTGCAAGATATCTTTCCTTCTATCTTGACAATTGATCCTTAATCTGTCAAAAAGAATCAATATGTAAACATGATACGAAAAAAATTATAATAATAATAATAAAAAAGAATCCTTTATAGATAACATAAAAACTTTTCCATTACTCTAATCCATCAACCTCATTATATCTCCATTGTTTACGTTTTTTTATCAAATCGACCTATTTTACCATAACCCTCCAGATGTTTCCACATATTAATATCCCTCTTTGTTATATGGGATCCTTTACCTACACCCAGATAACACCCTAACCTCTAAAGTTATCTAAACCGACCTCTGATACCAACTATAAGGCCTCTACCTTAAACCTTACTTAATATTTAATTAAATGAATAATTCACATTGAGGATCTTTTCAGGTTTAGAGTTTCAGATAATTAGATCATAAAACTTTCATTACATTCCACATTTAAACAAAGTGGTTACATAAAAGATAGTATTCATTTTTCCCATCAACGGAAACATATTTAAAATAAGACATGGATTCTTTCTTGACACTTCCTTGACACTATAATCACATCATGTACCTTTCCTTTGACCTGTGAAAAACATTTAAAAAACATGGGATGAGCATAAAAAGATCAGTAAGGGATATAAAAATATGGAAAGGAAATATGAGTACATATATACATAAGAATGAAATCTTACTTTACCCATAAAACATAAGCACTTTAACATACCTTAAAAAATCATGAATAAATCATAGAAATCATAAGAAATAAAGGTAACTTGAGACATTCATAACATTATTACGCAGGGAGTAACCCTCTTGGTTACGTTTGGAATACCCATCATAGTATATTCCCTAAATCTCTTTGGAGAAACCTAAACGTTTAACTCCTTCACGTTACCCAATGCATTGGAGAGCTATATCGGGCTCACCCGCCCTTTGTTTATCACGGAACCACCCGTCTTCATAAAAATTCCCAGGAACTATAACATAATCATAGCACATAACTTAAGCATAAAGGAAAGATAACATTCCCACATTGCAATAACAATATAACATTTTAATATATTGAAATAATGAATCCATTCTAAAAACCATTTTCAAAACCATTTAAACATTTAATAAAGAGATTTTTATTTCAAAGTGTCCCATACCACATTGAAGATTTTAACATTTTAAACCATTAAAATCCATATAAAAAAAATCCTTAAAACCATTTTGAAAACATGGATATTAATGAGAAATATTTATAAGATTAAATCAATAAAACATTTAAAACGATATTTTAGTTAAAGGGTTTTTAACAAAATGAGAGACAATTGAATACACTAATTGAGGAATAACATTTAATCAAAACTTTATAATATCATGAGAATAAAGGGATTCATGATATAATATTCCAAAGGATAGTATATACACCATATAAGAGTGAATTGGTGCATAACAACAATGAAGTCTCAATAGAAATGTAAATTGAGATGAAATCCATTATAAAGATGGTATCCTTAAATTAAGGATAAATCAATCTCATAATTATGTGAGACAAATATAAATACACCCAATATAAGTGGATATTAAGTGTAAAATAATCAATGGTAATTCACACATATTCAAAGGATGACATATTCAATAACTACATGTTGAACCCAAAGAAATCGAAATCGGGTTAAGAAGTTCCCTTGACGGCCTAACGACGTCACATCAATTTTTAAAAAAAGAGTTGATGAGAGAGACAAAGGGTGTCTCATCTCTTGGACATAAAATTTATGGAAATAAGGATATATAAGAATATATCCCCACATAATAAGATGAAAATTAAATGACATAACAAAAGAAGTCTTTTAAAAAGAGGAGGGTGAAAGGTTCCCTTACCGGTTTGGGTAACTTTCAAAACATACACACCATTAAAAAAGGACTATACAACATTGATGTAAATACTCATAAACGAAATTATGTTACACAAAGAGTATAATGACGGACAGTACATACAACACTCAAAAGGAAATATTGGCAAATGTAGCATGAATCTCATGAAAACACAAAGTGAGATAAAAAGCCCCTTACGAAATTTCGGCAGCCTAACGACGCCAATTAAAACTTTCAAAATTGAATGATGAGAGAAAATAGGGTATCTCATCCAATGAACATAAAAATTACAGTAATATTAATATAAAAGAAAATCCCAATCATAAGAAATATGAGCTTAAAATAAATGACATAAAAGAGTGTACTTAAAAAGAAAGAGAGAGGTAGGATCCCTTACCTCGGGTCCGACTTGACTCGATCGTTCTTTAACCTCCTGAATAATAAAATTGAGTTAATTTATACTTTCTTAAGAACCTTTTTCAAGTCCATTATTCCTTTTATATCACTTAATACCATTCTATGAACACTATGTAATTATTTAAGTTAATAATGGTCGTTTTGTAGATCATTGCTACTTGAGTCAAAAATAAACTCTTTATAATTACAAGTTGTTCGTGTGGTAAAATATATATTATATCCAGAATTATATTCATTATTTAGATATCATATATATCATATATATACATTATGTACATGCATTTATAATATTATATAACATTTAGAGGTAAGAAATGAAATGCACCGTTCATGGAGACGGTAAGCCGTACGTATGCATGAACACTGCTTCCATTTCTATTTCTTATTTAATTGAATTAAAACATTATGATAAATAATAGTATTATAATTACAGTATGGTATCATATATAATATCATTAAATATATCCTTTATACGTACCACATATGGTATTAATGAATCAAATTACTTTGAGGGGGTGGTAATCCGCACTTCCTAAAATGAAGATATCGCGTTTAACCATAATGGAAACCATAAAGGTATGCCATAAATGAAATATACAGAAGATTAAGTAAAACATAAAAATATTATATATCATATATAAATACAGTGACATGTTAATGAAAACCTTTGAGGGTGTTAAAAAAATATTGAACAATCATCGTTTCGTGAGGCAGAAATTCACCATCCACTAAAACAGTATGTTCATTAACCATTAGATGTAGGTGTGTGTAAGTGTAGCTCGAATCCTTATTATAAAAACATCCTATTATATTTAATATACTGGAGTTGTTACAAAATAAATTAATAAAAAGAGTTTAGGGGGTTAGAGAAGCAAAATAAAACAAAAGAACACAAGTGAAGACATTACCTTAAAATCGGGTATCTCTCTTTGATTTGAGCTCAAAGGCTTCCTTGGAAAGACTTTTGCCCAAATTTAGGATTCTAGGAGTACAAGAGGGATGTGGAGAGACAAAATTAGCAGGGGTTTTCCGAGCCAAAGGATTTAGAGGTGTGGGTAAGGTGGTAGAGGTGGGGGCCTTTTATAAGAGGAGAAGAGGGGCACTCTTGGAAAGTTACAAAATGTTACTTTATTTTCAAATGAGTCTCAGATTTTAAAGGTCCCACATTAATGTATTTCTAGGATAATGTACTAAGGGTTCGAAATATACTCATCCAATAGGTCTTTTACAAGTGTAAGTTATAGTTTTAACATCATCTTTTCATTTTATTTAAATCCTTTATTAATGAGGTAATCGCTGCATCATCATGATGTCATAAATAATTTAATTTATTTAATGTCTAAAAATTATAAAAAAAAATATCATGATTTTGGAAATCTTTTTAAACTTCTAATGAATATTTATAGTAAAAAATATGACTTGTATAACCTCATTTAAAAATTGTTTTAGTAAAACAACTCATGCTTGTGACATTTTTATTTTAACTGAAAATAAAAAGTTATTTATGTCATTTTCCAACCAAAGAGGCTCCATGGGGTCCCAAAGTTGACCCATGGATTGTATTGGTCGGACATGAAACATCTAATGAGGGTAGTACTTGTGTCTAGGTCATTTCATATTATTAAAACATTATTTTTACCTTAAATTACACTAATTACATTTAGTTACGATTAATAAAACTTAAAAGTTACTATTCACCAAAAATTATTTTAATCTCATTGAACCACATTTTATTTCTTAATGAAAACCATGTTTGTCAGATTTTTGAAAATCAAATCACAGAAGTGGAAAAGTTTCATTTAAACGAAAAATTAGTTTCTTTAACTACTACTTAGTGGTTTCACTATTCATCTAAAATTAAAGTTTTTCAGAAAAATACCAAAAATTCACCCTAAGATATATTTGATATTCCGAATTCAAAAATTATGTCTATTTTAAAAAATTAAAAACATATATGTTTCATTAATTAATTTAATAATTAATTCCCGCTGTCAAAACAAATATCATGTTTTTAAGAAACAATATCTATTAAAAGATTGACACTAGTTTAAGTCAAATTTCAAAGTAAAATTAATTCCAATGAACACTATTGGATTAAATGGTAAAAATATATTCTAATTTCACTTTAAAAACAATTAAAAAGATAATCAAATCATATAAATAAATTAGATTAAAAAGAGGTTTGGAATTAAAATACAACATTTTTCTCTATTCATTAAAAAATGAACTTTATCAGAAAAATACCAAAATTTTACACGAAGTAAATTTTGATGTCCAGATTCTATAGAAGGATTTTATTTTGTCAAATAAAACATATAAAATTTTCAAAAGTATATTTAAAAAGGTTTCTCCATCAAAAGGCGGTTAATCGACCTTTTAAAGAATATTAGAAGATTTATGCTTAAAATTGGATTTATTTGCATTTTAAGCCTCTAGTATTTATTGGATAAATATATTTGACAAAAATATATAATCGTTTTGTAGTTAGTTCTGTTATTTCCCACCATTACAATGGCTAGGCGTTAACTACCATTTAAAATAATATTATTTTATTATTAGAGTGCAATGTAAGATTTCAAAGGAACCCGTTGTCGCGTATTGGGTACGCAATCGGGCATTGCGTTCCCTTTAATGTAATATTAATATTTTATTCACAAATATGGATAAATGTGAAAATGTAATATTCTTTATTTACCTGTGGTGTTACAATCACCTCATTCTTTCACAATTTTTTTTTGTATCAATAAATTAGGTTTGGGAATGATTTACCTGAGTGATGAAGCATAAAAAAATAATATCATTCAATTATATTAATCTCAAATATTCATTCCAAAAAATCCATAATTGATACTAGATCTCAAAATATGGTTCTAAATAGAGTACAAGAGATCCAAAAATAAATAAAAAATTCTTAAAATTGTCCATAATGACACCACATGAAATGGGGTCTTCACCCCCGATCCATCTCTACAACACTGCACCATGGGGGGGACTAACAACCCGAACCACCACCACTAGAGGATTTGCCTTTACCTGTGTCAAAAAAAATCAAGAATACAAACTGCCAAGTGGTGTAACTATGGTGTGAGCCTATGACTTGTAGGATTCCACCCAAATATTCCAATGAGTATGCAATACACGGTGAAAACCATGAAATTTTAATATGTAATGAAAATTATTGATAAATTCCATGAATTTAAACTTTCAATTATAAATAGTTTTCAAAATAAAAAATTCACAATGTTAAATAATTTAAATAATACATTTTATCTACTATAATTTACAAAAAAAACTTTATAAATAAGGTGTAAATACCACATATCCAATGAGCACCAAAATTGGGAACACTCCTAGGAACTAGATAGTCTCAGGCCCTATATACCTCGTACCTCGGTGTAAGATATCCAAGTAACAATAATTTACCATGAATGAGCCACTAGTAGAGAACATAACAGTAACCTATAGGTCCCTATAAATCATCCTTATAGTTTAGTTAGAGTTTTTTATCCAAAAAGATAAGTGAAACATGGACAAAACCCATATGTGTCACTAGCTTACTAGTACATATCCACCCACTTAGGTACTCAGGATTCCCCCTTTGTGCTCAAAAAAATTCAGCAGGCTACATACATATAATTTCATATAAAAACAGTAATTATGGTCACAAAAAAATAATAAATTAGTTATCCACACTTTATACCACATGACACACACAACAAAACATTTTGATTTTCAATAAAAAAATCTTCTGAAAATTCCACATTGTTTTACACCAAATACACCTTGAAATCTTAACACTGCAAACTATGTGAAAAAATAGAAGTACCCAAAATATAAATGGAAGCCAAATTACTTTTCAATAAAACAAAAATATCAGGTATAGGGAATCCCCATATAAACTGTGATGTGACATCTTTGTAAAAGCATTGTTTTTTCACACAAACATGGCATTTTAAGTTCATATTCTACACAAACAACATTAAAAAAACATTTCGCAACACCAACCAAATCATATAAACATTCAAAACATGTCTTCATCCCAAATAATTTTATATAAAATCCAATAAGGTGCTATAGGACATCACTTAATGAACCAATAAAATATTTATATGATAATCCCCCAATTTCACATAAAAATTGCACTTAAACAACATTTTCTTTACAAATACCACTAAAACCAATTTCTGCTCCAATAACAAAATTATATTGATATAAAAATATAATAAACACATCAAGATAAATCACTATAATTGAATATATATGTAATCACCTGCCATAATAATGAAAACTTATGAATATTTGTTGAAAAATCCTACAACACCACCACTGCACCACTAGGGACATAGATCAAGCCTAAAAAAATGAATAGGCTAGAAAAAACAAAATAAAACCCTATGATTGAATTCATAAAGGTTTTAAATCATGAAAATTTAAAGGAAATATAATAAACCCTAATCAAATTGAATGAAACCCTAATCAAATTGAACTAATATGGAAGGAGACCCACTTACTGAGGGGTCTTGAAAAAATCACCACAAATACACTTGTAGCATAATTTGAAAACAACCAAAAATGTAATGTACGTTAGAATAAGTCATAGAAGTTCCATTTATAACTAATATGGGTGAAAATATTAAATATTGAGGGATTTATGAATTAATAAATTTACATTTTCTCAATCAGGACGAACTGAAAAAGGATGAAATGATTAGACATAATTTGGGAAGAAAATAATCTCTAAAGAGGGAAACGGGAATATGGGGCATGAATAGGGTTGTTGGCTTTGAGTGGGAGGTGGAATCACTGAAAAAACATTAAAATTGAACATGATATTAAAAAATCAATTTTTTTAGTTGAAATGGGCTTCCATGCTGGTCGAATTCCTTATACAAAAACTCGAATCCAACATTATTATGGATTCCTAAAGTTTTAAAATTGATATGGTGGTGTTAATAGGTCAGTGAAGCCATTTTGGAAGTGGAATGGGTGAAAAATGAAGAAAATTGAATGTGTTATAAAAAAATTGTTTTTAAATCATGAAATGGGCTGATAGTTGGGCCAAATTATGAAAACCCTCCATTTTTACCAAAATGCATGGGAAACGACAAAAAAAGGAAGAATGAAAATTAAATGAAAAATACCATTAAAATATATCCTTTATGTTCCACATTTCATTATCAATAAAAATTATTTATTAATGTTTAGTAAATAATATAATCAATTCATTGTAAATTTATTTATTTTTTCCAATTTTTTTTAAAAAATTTATTTATTTTCATGAAAACAATATTATTACAAATTTTTGGAACATATATAAAATTTATTTCATAAAATGAAATTAATTTTCGGTTTTAATAAAAAAATTTCATAAGGATGTTTATTTTTTATTTTAAATAAATATTGATATATTGGGGAATAATGAAAATATAGATTTTAGTAAATTCCATTTCTTTTTTGTAAAAGTAATAAATTTAAAAGTAAAAATTAAATATGAAAATTTTCAAAGTAATATGATTAATAATCATTTATATTCAATTAAATTTTATTAAAAATTTTATTGGAATTTCATTAATTTTTTTTTGGGTTTAATGATTTCTTTTTTTAAAAAAATGAATTCAATTTAATAATGTTTATCTTTTTTAATTAAATAAAATAATACCTAATAGAAATTGTATAAAAAATATATTATTTATATATAATTAAATTTTAATTTATTCTAATATGATGCTTTTTATTTTTCACTGAGTTAATATAGAAATATATTTTTCTAAAAACTACTCTTATTAAGAACAAGCGGTCTCGACACATCTGTGGGATTACTAATATATTAAATCACACTGATTCTTTGAAATAAAAAAAAGAAAAATTAAATTTTGTTTGGAATCAAAATATTTTTTAATTTATAATACAGACAATATAATTTGGATAAAATTGACTAGTGATAACAATTAAATTTAAATACAGTGATAAGGTAAATACAATATAAATGTTGGATTAAACATTATACTAAATGGGAACCATGACCTATTGACTTTTCCAAAATTCATTAAATAGGAATATTTCGACGATTATGACCATATTATATATTTTTTAAAAATATGTGAGACTATTCCATTATTGTTACCCATATACGAAGTCAAGTGATGAAAATAATTCATTAAGGAACTTTTTACTTTTAAATTTTATAAATCATTAGGATAAGGACAAAAAAACCATAAGTTTAGTTATAGATGTAATTTTTAGGTAAAAATATAATTTATATTCATAATAATACATCAAAAAATATTGCAGAAGAAATAATTAGAATGGAATACTTGAAAAATTCCAAATCAATAATAAAATAGTTAGAAATTAAATAAAATAAATTATAAAAAATATATTTTAGGTGAAGTAAATTGGGAAACATATTATGTTAAATAAATATTTTATATGAATATAACATCTTAAATAATTTTTTGAAATTAATGAATCAAATTACATTATTTGATTAATATAAATTAAATTAGATTAAAATGAATAATGTCAATTATTATATTAAATTTATTATATATTGAATAATATGTTATTACATATTTTAAAATATCATGAAACAATATATTCATCCAATACAATTTTTAATTTTATTAAATATCATACAATATTTATTGAGTTATAAATTTATCGTTTATAGTGAGAATATAACCCCTCGAATTAATAAAACTCATTTTGCACAATTATGGATAAAACATTGCTTTGGATCATTGCATGCACTAATGTAAATAAACACTTCCAAGAACCATAATTTTTTTTGATAAATTTAATTTAATATTTAGAATTAGCGAGTTAAAATATTCTATTAATTATCAAATCAATTTAGACTTAATGTTTAAACTACATTCATTAGAAAAAAATTCCCTTAATGGAAACCAAATATGAAATAAATATAAATAGTTTTTGGTTAAGGAATTTTATTTTAAAATATGTGTTTCACTTTGTGGAAGAAGATTTATTCCACTATATCATCCCACCCCACATTTAATTATCAATATGTTTTCTTCTTCAGATAATTTGGATCTCCCAATAGGGAATGAATTTGAGTATTTACCAGAATTATACTCCTCAACTATAAAAGGAAACTCACCCTCTTACTTATTTAAACCTATCAAACTATTTATATAATCCAAAATATATGTAATCTAGTTAAAAATATACATAATCTCATACTAAAGGCCTCAATATTTTGTGAAATAAAACCATGGGCTGTTTTTTTCATATAAAAATTTGTTACAAAAATAAGATTTAACATTCATCAAGATGCATTTTTTTATTTACATTTTCAACATATAATCATATTCATGTACCATTATTATATAAAAACTACATTATAGAAAAAATAAATATTTTTTAAGTTAATGATAACACATAAAACCAGAAATATTTCAATAACATGGGTTATGTAATCATTATTTGTGAGTGTGGAGGATTGTCATCTCATGAACTGATGGCATTAGTTTTTCAATTATCACATATAAGGGATTCACATAATGATTTATATAATGTTAATATTTGATATTTATAAAATAATTGTACCTATGGAATCATTATATAATATATAACATTTTTCATTCAAATCACTATGGGATAATATAATGTCTCTCATGTGTGTGGTGAACTACGACCTCACGAAGCGATGTGTTGCACATTTCACTACCAGGTTATATGAAACGTAATATGGTAGTGATAATGAATAAATAAGTTATAAATGAAAAAAATATTATTTTAATGATGCGATTATATTTATTTTTATATAATATATCATTTTTATTATTATATTTCGACACAATGAAAAAGTGATAATGTAATTCATAGTTGTATGGACCACTACCTCCTCAAAGAGATGTGATACATTTTACATCACATGATTAATATATATAAGTATATATATTTTAATATTATTTTATTTAAGATCTAATTATCTTCATTTGAATATAAATTATTACTTACCTTGTTTCCATAATGATCATTGAAATATTGAAACATTACTCATTTGTATGAATATCATACCATCTCTATGATCCTAACACTAGCTCATTTTTTGTAACCATCATTCAAGATTGGTTTTAAAAAGAATATTTTTTTTATATATGATAATTAAATCTGTATTATTGGTCTATATAGGTTTAAATAAGAACCATTTTAACCATAGTAATCCTTCCTATGAAATTTTATACACATAAGATAACTACGGTTGAAAAATCTAGAATAATCAAAATATATTATGTAATTATATATATCTAATTTATAATTGAAAAAAGTAATAATAAACATGAAAATGTTTATAAAATATGTAAATAATTAACATATTATTTTTATTTAGGATGAAAAAGGACAAGAATTTCTAATGAGACACAAGGTAATGGGATTTCCATTATCACTTTTATTTTTATGTCTTATATACAATATCGACAATTTATATTTATTCTCTATTGCATTTAATGAACATGAATTTATTTGTAATATATTTATATGTACATTTATTTGGATCTAAATACCCATTTCCATATACCTCTTTCATGGGGATTATAGTATCAATATTACCAAATATATATTGGATTTTTTGTCATAATTTACCGTCACTGAGCTTTATGTTGTTCTATGAACATATATTAATTAATGAGTTGTATATAAATACAAAATAAAATTTAATAATAAGATTTTATTTATTCTCATGTTATTTTAGGTTTCATTAAATTTAACCCTAAACTGTGGATTTCAATTTGGATATACTAAAGTGATAATAGTTTTGCATTACAATATCATCCTTTATCCGGAATTTTTACGGTTATGATTTCAATGATAAGATCCAGTGATCAATATGCTTTGAAACTAATGAAATTTCATCCCTTATGGTTACACACGATATTTAAAATTATCCGTACATTTAATCACATTATGTTACATAAAATTACTGAAATTACATTTTAGGATTAAGTAAATTAATGTCCCTCTTCTATGGAAAATATTATACATTTTAAAAAAATTAATCTATATATGTTTTAAAAAATGTTCATTTCATATTAAAAATTAATTATGAAAATATATTTATCCAAATTATAATCGCAATTTTTTTCAATGGAATCATTTATCATTCTCAAAACAATTCAAAATTTTCTTTTACCAAATAAGTTAATGAAATATTTTTGCAACTTTCTAAATGATGGTCTTTCATAACATATTTATCATTAAATTTTAATTTTACTTTAATCATCTATGGAATTACCATATTTCATGTTCAAATTTTTTTAATGATTCCATTTAAAGATTATAATTTTATCTAAATAATTATTTTTATCTTAATATTCTATAAATTCAATGATAAAAAACTTTTTCAATGAAATTTATTTTTAAAATGTTTTATTCGTTGATATTGATTCTCAAAATTAAAAGGTTATATTCCATAAAATTTGTTAATTGATATTTTAATGGTATTTATTTTAATCAATGAAAATAATCCTTGTTCTTACTTATAGACAAAAATTTATTTGGTGTAATAATACAATCCTAATTACTTCTCAAGATAGATTAACATTGTTTCAATCAGATTGGAATGGAACCCCATTGTTTCACTAGTTGATCATGTTTAAATTATATTATTATAGAATCCCTTTATTTTCTATTGGTAAATAATTTATTAAAGTGATTAAAAATGAACCCATTTCATTTCTATGTTATATTAATCTTAAAATGATGTAGATATGAAACCCATGTCATTTCTATGGAATAACTTTGTTATAGAGTAATATTATTTTTCGGTTTCTATGGTTTTTATGTTGAAATATAATTGTACATTATATATCATGTGGTTTTTGGATATTATATATGATACATTCACCATGATTTTTCTCTGTGAGCATGTTATAGATTATATAATGGGTGCCGCCAAACAGTCCTCCAAAGCATTGGATAATGATTTTGTTTTAAAAATAATTATATTGTATGTTTTCCAAAATTTTATTCCTATTTTAAGGCTTAATTAATGGTTTCATGAGATTATTTTTGAAGAAACCAACTTGATTTATCTGTCTTTATATGTGTTTATGATTCTTTAATCGATCAATATTGGAATCACATGGAACACTATTATTAATTATTATAAATTTTTTCATTTATTAATTATTTATGGAATTTTTTCATGAATGATGATCATTGTATTTATGGGTATGAATATGCTTATATTATGCACAAACACTTCATTTATGTTATCATAACCTTATGCTATTAATTTTCTCTATGTTGAAATTCATTTCTAATTATACCATTTTACATTACTATGCATCTCATGTCACTCTTCTTGTGGTTCCCTTTCCCAATGTTATAAAGAATGAAGTTAAAAGTGTTTTATAATAAAAGGATTTCACATGTATGATGATGATGTCTTAATTTTAAAATTAAAATATATGAATTTTAGAAACATGATCATTTAAATACAAATTAGTTGTTTATTATTGAGTTTATCATAAATCTCTAAAACACTAAATTTAAATTGTATTGAACAATATATGTGATCCATTATTTCAATTTGATGTTGAAATTTTTGATGGGAAATAATTAGGATACATTTTATTACATCTATTCCATAAATGTAATGATTTTGATTTAATAATTGAATCTGGGGGCGTAGGTTCTAGGTTTTCATATAATATCATTTGAATACTAGGTTAATAAAACATCAAAGTGAAGGTAGAAAGTATTAATTTTGTTTTTATTCTCAATAATTAGATCCTAAATAAAATCATCTCTTAAAACATCATACGATAAGTAGGGTAATATGATAATGAAATTAATGAGATAAAATATAACACTATGGGAATAAAAATGATAATGAAATATAACATATGAGTTAAAATTAAAAAAAAAATCATAAATAGTATTCACATGAGTAAGTGATTAGAGAATAACATAATGAACATGGTTTCTATAAATTATGGTAGAAAAATAAATATCTAGAAACACAAAACATGACATAAACATGATTCACCACTATATTCCGAAACAAAATCACATGGTGTACAAAATCCCATAATGGATCAAGATCACTACTCAATCACATACATGAACTCTAATATGAATAAATTTTTACCCAAGGCATTGGAGTTAATTATGGGAATACCCATAATGGCATGTTCGTTATATATATTTTCCTCATAATGAAATCAATAATAATCCATTACCAAAAATGTAACTATAAACAGATAATGTGATTCATAATGATGAATTATATATGATTGAAGTAAAATTTTCAAATGATTTCTTTTTAGAAATGTTAATAATGAATGTATAATTCTATAAATGTAAGGGATTGTAAACAAGTAATATATTTCAAATAAATATATACATAATTTATAATCAATATATTAAATTTAATTTTTTTTTCATTGATGAAAATTCATTTAAAAATATTATAAATAATTTTTATGATATTTATCTATTCATATAGAGTAACATAAATGTATTTCAATTATTATGGAAAATGTTTCTTTATAATCACATTGATAATTTCAAGAGGAATAGAACGTTTACATTTTAGAAGCAATTTATACAAATATAGAACATTACCATATATTTATGATGTCATTTTCATAATATATGTTTTGACAAATATTATGGATGAATTTAAATTCCTTGTGTTCATGTTAGTGGAAGATATTCATTCATTATATATTAATAAAAAAATATTTATTTAAATAAATTAATGAAAAGTAAAACATTATTCTTACAAGAATAAAAATAGGAATAATGAATTTAAAATATTTTTAAAATAAAATTAATGGTAAAAGTTTCATTGAAAAATCATTGAATAATATTTCGGAATAATTATTAAGAATACATCATATTTGATGAAATACGATTTTGATCGAATAGAGAAATAAATTTGATGTTTCCTAAAAATAATTATCAATCATTTTATATACCAATTCAATTAAAATGGTACTATTACATGAAAACATCATGAGTAAATAGAGTAGAATTAAATTTAATGGTCTTATAATTCAATTATCAAACTATAGCTACAAATTGAAATTCTAGCATAATCAATCGTGATTAAAATGAGACTGAAACATAGACATTTCACAATGAATAACCATTATGTCATAACATACCATGATTAATTTATATAAAGTTTCATTAAAATTATAATTAATTACTAAGGATTCATGGTATTTTATGTAGTGGTAGTATATACAACATCTAAATGACATTTTTTGTATAAAAAAATTGTGTCTCATATAAGGAATTTTTTAGATGAAATATTTAAAAAGTTCGAATCATTGAGGTGACAGATAATAAATGAATTAATTATGTGTAAAAACAGTAAATCCACAAAAATACATGTGTAAACACAAAAATAAAGTAATAAATTTTCATTTATTAAATAATCTTGGAATAATATAATTAACAAAGGATACATTTACCCCAATGAATAAAATTTTGGTGAATGAAACATCTTAACCCGCACTTCCCTATATATCGCTTCCAATTATACTAATAAATAGTAGTTTAAAAAAAAATATTAACTTATATAAAGACATATTATCATTTATAATATCATTTATTATCCTTTTATTACATATTATTATCCATTCATTCGTGATATTTCATTATCACTATTTTTTCATGTGTTAGTTCTATTTTTTTCATGAATTTTTAGCCACAGAGCATTCAGATATTGAACATATGTTATAGTTCAATAATATATAGATTAATATATATGCTTAAAATATAATGTTTTTACAATATAAAT
This sequence comes from Viscum album, assembly GCA_963277665.1. Classification (NCBI taxonomy): domain Eukaryota; kingdom Viridiplantae; phylum Streptophyta; class Magnoliopsida; order Santalales; family Viscaceae; genus Viscum; species Viscum album. The sequence continues at coordinate 1,229,011,365 of OY728159.1, forward strand.
TTTTAAAATAATTATTGAACTTCAAACTTGTCAAAATAATCACATCACTTCATGGAGACGGTTGGTCGTGCGTATGCATGGGAAAAATTATCATTTCTTTAATGGGTGAAAGGGAATGATATATCATTGTAAAGTAGATATATATAATAAATATAAATAATTTTAAATTACATATTTACAATAAAATTATCCTTCATAACATTCCATATAAATCATTAGCGAAAAATGAATCACATCACTTTGCAAGATGGTAGTCCTCCGTACACATGAGTGAAATCGGCCTAATTTACACTGAATGGAAATTGTGACGGTATATATGATATTATAATTATATTTTTATTAATTATTCATAAATATCGTATATAATAATTTTATAGGTCATTATATATATCCATGATAGTTAGTGATGGGAATAAAATTATATCGGCTCATGAGGCGACAGTTTGCAAAAAACATGATCATTAGTTTCATTTACCATATGATGGATATGGATATGGTTTTTTGTCATTACCATAGAATAATAACATAAAATTATATAGAATATAATTTTTTTTACCATTATGGTTAATTAATATTTTAATTATGTGGGGGAAGAAATATGATAGAATGCTTGATTTTTTACATTACCTCTTCTATTGAATTTTTTTAGATTAAACAAAATTCTTAACAGGTTGGATTTATGACCAAAAAAATATTATCAGTTTGGGGAAGATAATTATGAAATTTAGTTTTCTAATATTGACTTATAAATTCCTTTCTAGAATATTGGAATGGGGAGGAGATGTCGCAGCCTATTATAAATGGGGTGGTGGAGACCTCTATATTTTTTTTTTGGAAAGAATGAATTCTGCCCTTGTAATTTAAATTCCAAAAGGCTATATAATAAAACATTTCATAAAATTATAATATATATATGTATAAATAATAACATAATATTAGATATAAACATGTATTGTGTCATTTTTAACCATTACCTTTTCTGTTTAACCGTCAGTAGACCCATTATGACCTTCACCGCAATAAATAATTTTTCTATATTCAGCATTCATTATAGTTAAAACACAAGTCAAACATATAATATATATATATATGATTATGATTAAAATTATTGATTCTATTTTAATAATTTAAATTAACATAAAATTATAATTCTATTTTAAAATTTTACTTCAAAACATGTTACATAAGTGGGTTTCAAGAAGTGTATTTTTGAAGGGAAATATGATTTTATAATAACTATTTGACTAATAATATTTATTTTATGAATCCGAATTAATATTTAATGACATGTATTACATATATTTAATTAAAATAACATTTATTTGGATTAATAATATATGTAATTATATAATAAATAATTTTGAAATTCTATAATAGAAATTAGACAATAATATTAGTTATAAAAATATTAAGTAATTTTTAATCGAAATAGTAATATTATAATTAAAATTTTTACAATGTTTTATAAAAAAGAATAAAAAATAATTTTTTTAATTATAATTATATTAAATGAAAATAATATTTGAAATAACAATATTAAAATTTACATTGGTTGAAATTATTTGTTTTTTCAAAAACTATTGATTTTTAGTGTGCAGTTAAAAAAGTAATTTAAGAAAAGTAATTTAAATTAAGTAATTATTTAATTTAAGAGTAAAAATATGTTTTTATTTTTATTTACTGTATAATATGTTATTATTATTATTATTTAATAAAATTTATTACTTTTTAATCAATTTTATATTGGTCTTTAATATGTGTTTATTTTGGGATTATGGAAATGTATTATTAAAAATATTATTGAGTGCATAATGTTATGTAATTTTAATTAAATAAAATAATATCTAATGGAGAATGTTTTAATTTTTTCTACTATATATCAATAAATATTAAATTACCTTCATAAAATGAATAAATTTTGTCTTGTATTTAATTTAACATCATCTTTTTCTAAACAAATACCCTCCATATAAACCCATTTTCTCAAAGCGATTGGGGTATTATTATTAAAACTAAATTTTGAACGTATGACAGTTTATTTTATAAAAATGATCTGATATTTCTAATAATCATAAATTATAATATCTACTTTGGTATTCTCAATTTTTAACAATGCGATATTTTAAAAACAAAATAAATTTAATAACGACCTTTAAGATAAAAAATGGGAATTACCAATTGATTAAAATTTAAACATATCAGGTAAAATGGAATAAAAACATTTCAAGGAGACATTTTCATGTAATATATTGATCTTAACTCTAATAATACTGATTATGGGCCATTATTGAAGAACCGTGTTTGGGAGAACTTGGGTGTAATTCCAACATTCCAACATTAAATTGTAGTATGCCAAGTATTTAAAGAATAATAACTTTTCATATATAATAATATTTATAAAATATTAATTTTATGTTAAGTAGGAAACTTTGTTTGATAGTGTACTTGACTCATAACAAAGGGTTTCCAAAAAATCTTATATAGCACACAACATTGAGTTTTATCAAAAAATAATATTACATTATTATTATTTTAAATGGTAGTTGACCCTTATATGTTATATTGTAGAGAATGAATAGAACATACTACAATATGACTAAACATTTTTTAAATGCTTTTACATTTATCTAATAAATTTTAAATGTTTAAAATTAGAATGAATCCAATTTTAAGAATAAAATAAACAAATATTTTTAAAATATAGTTTTACATCCTTTTGATGGTGAAGTCTTTAAAACTGTTGTTTTTTCTTGTTTATATATTAAATTTGGGAAAATAATTTTTTCTATAAATGGAACATCAAAATTTACTCTGGAATAAATTTAAGTAATTTTTGATAAAATTCATATTTTTATGAATAATGAAAAATACAAAATTTTATTTCAATATAGTATATTCATCTAATTTATTTATATATCTATATGGCCCATTTTATTGTTTTTAAAGTTTTATTGGATTATGTTTTTATCATTTAAACCAATGTTGGTCATTGGATGTAATTTACCATTGAAATTAGACATTAATACATGTTGATCTTTTGATAGATATTACATCTCAAAAAATTACTTTTTCGGGTTTGACATCGGTAAATAATTATAAATTAATTTATGAAAATGATGTGTTTTGAATATGGAAAAATTGATTCCATATTCAGAATCAAGAGGTCGAAATTTTTTAAATAGGTAACTTTTTTTGACATTATAAATAGGAACATTAGTAATTATTTTATTTACAATGGTTAAAGGGTAAATCCAGTAAATAAAGGTAGAAAATAATATTATAATAATATTAAACAATACTAACACATTTCCTAATCCTATTGTATGAGGTATTTCTGACCATGGTAATCATTAAGTCGATTTTGGGACCCCATGGATCTACATGGGAGTGATAATGACATTTTATAGTAATTTCATTAAACTAAAGACGAGAATAACAAAAACATGTATTTTTTATTAATGAAATTTATATATGGGGTTATATAAATGATATCTTCTACTATAAATATAAATTAATAACATGAAAATATTTGCTACATCATTGTATTTTATTTATAATTCTTAGAAATCAAAATAATAAATTTATTTATGATCAAATGATGATATAGTGATTAACATATTAATGAATGATTTAAATAAATGTGATTATAAATATTAAAATAAATATATATTGATACTTTTTATGCCATATAATAATTCTAAAGAAGTATTATGGTTTTTTATCTTTGTATTAATGATGGTGCTTCAAAAAATACAGTTTTTATGGTTTTTAAAAAAAAATTCATGATACGAATAGTATAAAAATTGACATAAATGAATTTTTAAAACAAATACAATTTTATAAAATGATATAATTGTCCTAATAATATAATATTCGTCCAAATCCCTTATATACTATAAAAAATTTCATTAATTAAATACTTATGGATCTATTGGAATTTTATAATAACTATAGTAACTATATATTATGAAAATGCAAGAAGGCGTGATAAGAGATAATATTTTTAACTAAGTGACAATGATAAATTATAAGGTTAATTTTGTGACAAAAACATTCCTAAAACCTATTGGTTGAGGGTTTTTAGACCCAGAAACATCTTATATTTTCAATAAATTTATTTGGGGCCATTTGAAACAAAATATCATTTTATAATAAAATAATACATCAAAACTTTCCCATAGTGACCATCATCCCTCTAATAAAAGTTCACCACCACTACACATTTAATTACACCTCTCAATCACCATAGATCGTCCAAGTTCTACTCAAATAATCTCTCAATATCCCACCATTTCATCTATAATCCATATCTTGGGCAGAAGGAAATTTAATAAAGCCATTAAGATCAAAGCCAATGAAGATACCCGATTAAGAGGTAATGTGTTCCCTCATGTTCCTTACTTTATTTTCCATCTCCATTACCAATTATCTTTTTATTAATGGATTACATAACAACAACAATATCCTAAATATACTAGGATTTTTTTATTAGAAGTAATCAATCTACACTTTCATACACCTCCATCTAATGGATACGAACATACTGCTTCTCTGTAAGATGAACTACAACCACACAAAATGATGATTGTTAAATTTTACCATTCCACCTATCATGGTTGAAATTATGATGGTAATATATTTATTTATGATATATATTATATTTATATTGTCTCTACGCTTCTGTAATTTTTATTTACAACATACCTTTAAGTTTTTTGTGATACGTAAATATGATAATTTCATTTTAGAAAGTGCAGAATACCACCCCCTCAATGTGATATGATTAGTTCTATATATTGTACTATAATTATAATATACTGATGTATAGTTTATTTTTAACTCCATTAATATGACAATGAAATGAAAGTAGCATTCATTCATACGTACAACCTACCGACTCCATGAATAGTTCATTTCATTTATTATCTCAAAATGTTATGGAATATTTTAAATACATATATATTTGATATAAATGTTATTTATATAATTAATATCATTCTTCAGATGATGTACTTTTGACTACATGGACAATTTACCACAAAACAAGTTCATTTTGGACTCATGTACCAAATATCGAAAAACCAACCCTTGTTAACATAAATAATTATTTAATGTTTTATAAGGTAGTAATATGATATATAAAAGGATTAAAAAACATTAAATGATTTTGATAAAAGTAATAATTAACTTATGTTTATTATTCATGAAGAACAAGGAACATATCTAATAAGTCAGACTCAATATAAGTGACTTTATCTCAATATCCATTCATTGAGGCTTATAATATATAACTATTTCATTTATTTGGTGTATAATAAACCGCTATGAATTTTAATTTCATTCAAATGAAATATTTTTTTCTTTGAAGTGTTCTACTAAATAAAAAAGGGAATGTTTTTAGCGTATGGGGTGACAATGACCTCTTTGTCGCCGTAATCATTATTTGATATTTGTCTTACTCAATAAGCCTTAGTATTTTTTAATATGAAAGTAAATCACTTATTCTCTTTTTGTGTGTTTTGATGATGAAAATGGATTTTAAAATGGTTTGAGTATTTCATTATTTTTAAATTATTTCATGTGATTCAAAATGAAATGTTATTTGTGAAAAATTGAAAATTGAAATATTTTATGTGTTATGATTATATAATGACACTTGGAAATTTGATGGGTGGTTACATTATAAACAATAAAGGATGATTATGTGTTATATCTTTTTGAAATGTTTTATTAAGTAAAAAATAAGATAGTAAGTAGAATAATCTATTTTTTAATAATAAACATGAAATGTATGAGTTTTGGCCTAATTCACTAATTCTCTTGTAATGTCCTAGTTTCGGAAGCCACCTAGAGGGGCCCCGTACCCGGTTGGTCACATGGCCTCCAGTGCATTTCCCAAAACTCCAGAGGCTACCGACTAGCATCGAGGGACTTGGGTGTGATAGTGGGGAAACTATGACCTCATTGGGGGAGTACACAACGGAAGAAAAAAAATAAACAATAGCAGAAACTGTAACCATCCATACAAGATTAAATGATAAAAATCGGAAGACTAATAGTTAACAACTGGAGAACACACACACACACATATATATAGTGATGCATGATACATGTATCCAGGAAAGTATCCAAACAAGTCACAATTCTGAATACAATACTAAACCAAGGTGCAAAATAAAATAGGTAAACTCCTCAGCATAACAACCATAGCTTGGTCACATGCTCTCCAGCTCCACAGCAAGTCAAGTACCTGAAGTAGAATGGTTCTTTCCCTTATCTATACCAGCAACAATATAGTCTGTTTGGGCCCAAAAGAATGGCCCAAACAGGGTGTGAGACAGGGTCCCAATAGAAAGCCACCTAAAGATCTGTGCCTAATAGTCAGTGAATACATGGAAAATAAAAGTACATGAAGCAGAAAACAGGAAAGCACACAACAGCTACAATCCACAGTGTCTAGCATATATAGTACACAAGTAACAACCAATCAAAAAGTAGAACAACAGGTATCCCCCTGGGTAGTTCTCACAGCCTAACCCTTTTGGTTCATCCTACATGTACTAGCAACCCTCTAGGAGGAACACACAGTCTCACCCATCTGGTTCAGCTAATGAATAGACTCTCTGAGGAAGCACTCACCATCAATTCCCCCTATAGTCTCATATCGTACTAAAGGATCTCTAGTGAAGCACTCAACAACTCATTCCCCCTGTGGCTCACGTCGCGGAACTATAGAATCTCTGAGGAAGCACTCATCGTCAATTCCCTCTTTGGTCTCACATCAAATTAATAAGACACTCTGGATAAGCCCTTACGTCCATTCTCCCTATGGTCCAATACAATAGGTTCTCACAACCCTCTGTAAAAAAAACATGCATAGCACGCGTATCACCCCAAGTAAACCTCAGGAACTACTTGGCTAGCATTCTAAGGCACAACAACATAATAGTACAATAGTTACACCATCCTACAACTAGGCATGGAAACTGGAAAAATTACTAACAGGCAAAACATGCTTGAAAAAACATCCATAGAATAGTAAAAATTACCCTATTCACAAGCATTGAACTCTACTCAAGTAATATAGCAAAGCAGGTAAACAACATGGGAAAAAATAGAAAACACATAATACCCCATTCAAGGGAATTGGTGGAATTGCACAAAATATTCAAAGACTTCATACAGAAAGGCACAAACCACCTACCTCGATGCTAGAAGATCGATATACTTGAACCATGATAGTTTATTCTCCTTATAATGTCAAATATCTAAGAAAATGTCCAAAACACTCAACCCATGATATCGTAACAATGAGGGAAAATCATGGAACAAGGATACAGTAGATGAGAGAGCTCCATGAGGCGATCCCAACGCAATCAACGACATCTGAAACGGAGAACATATGGATGCTCGGGGGCTCAGAGAAGGATTGTGTTCGTATGGGATCTCTCGACCGAACAAGACCTAGAAGAAGGTCATTCTGGCGATTAGACGTGACCCCGGTGCATTTAATGAAAAAAAAGTACACATCATGTAATTCTAGGTTACATGGAATATACTAGGAATTTCCATACTCCTCTTTAAGAGGCCTCCACATCACCCCTACACACCGTGTGTGTATCCCAGACATGGCAAGCACACAGCCTATGCAACTTCAATGTACAAGGCGTGTACTCATTAAGTACACGTCGTGTATTTTGAAAATTTCCAAAATTTCCATTTTTTCTCTAAAAATACTAGAAAAGAAAAGACAAACTTGAAACGAAGATCCGGGTTCTTACAGACTTACCCCATTAAATAAATTCGTCCCAGAATTTCTCTAACAAGGAATAGATGAAGAAACCTCAAATAGCTCCGGCCACTGCGATCGTACATCAGCCTCCCTCTCCCAGGTCTCGTCCTATACTCGCTCGTGCTACCATAGCACCCGTACTAGAGGAACAAACCACCCATGAAGAACCTTCGTACTGCAATCAACAATTCAGATAGAACGCTCCTCAAATGATGCATCCGCTTCGAGATCATCCTCATCGGGCTGAAAGACATGAGACAGGTCTGAAAAGTAACGTCGAAGCTGAGAGATGTGGAAGACTTTGTGCATGGCCCGGTATATCTAAGATAACTTTAACCGATAGGAAATCGGCGCAACTCTCACCAATATCTCAAACGGACCGACATACCATGGTGAAAGCTTACCGTGTCTCCAAATCCTCTTGTGTCCCAACCTCGGTGCGACAAGTAGGAAAACCTGATCCCTGACATCGAACTCCAGAGGTCGTCTCGGATGATCAACATACGAGTTATATCGAGACTGTGCTATAACCATCCTCTTCTGAATCAACACTATCTTCTCTGAGGACTCCTGAACAAGATGAGGTCCCAGTAAAGTTTCCTCTCCCACCTCCATCCAGCATAATGGTGATCGGCATGGCATACCGTACAAAGCCTCGTAAGGACCCATCTGAATAGTTTTCTGAAAACTAATGTTGTAGGAGAACTCCACAAGAGGGGTATGCTTATCCCAAGAACCACCAAAGTATATAATGAAAGATCAGAGCATATCCTCAAGCACCTGGATCGTACGTTCAGACTGGCCATCTATCTGGAGATGGTATGTTGTACTCAAAAGTACCTGTGTACCCAAATCCCTCTAAAGATCCCGCCAGAATAGAGAAGTAAAGTGTGCATACTTGTTTGAAACAATGGAGTGTGGAACTCCATATAGACGTACAATCTCTTAGATGTATAGTAATATTAGATCATCAATACTGAAGGTATCCTTGATCGGTAAGAAGTAATCAACCTTCGTAAGCCTATCGACGACAACCCAAACAACATCGTTCCATCTAGGTGACCTCAGCAATCCAGTCACAAAGTCCTTCCCGACATAGTTCCACTTCCACTCCAGAATGGGTAACTACTGTAAAAGGCCTACTGGTCGTTGATGCTCCGTCTTCACTTTCTGACAAGTACAACACCTTAAGACGAAACCAACAACATCTCTCTTCATACCAGGCCACCAGTACTGGCGATTAATATCCTGACACATCTTGGCGGCGCCAGGATGAACTGACCAAACTGAGGAATGAAAATCCTACATCATCTCCTCACGTATATCTTCTAGCACCAATACGCATCCCTAGAAATTCATGATCTCATCCTCAACCACTGTCCATCTAGGAAGATGGTCCTCTCTTGACACACACTCCCACAGGACTAAGCCTTCTGATTTTGATAGTTTCCTCATCCGTACCTGATCAAGAAGTGTAGAGGTAACAACTATAGAAGATAGGTAAGTCTGTCCCTGTCTGTCATGATCCTCCAGATGCATCTCAGGGAACAGATCCATAACTTGCAACTGACTACTAGCCTCCAAAACTGCTTGAATCTGAGTTCTCTTGCTCAACGCATCTGCCACAGTGTTTCCCTTTCCTAGCGTATAGGAATGCTCGAAATCAAAATACTGATGATACTCGACCCATCTGTGCTGTATCAGATTCATATCACATTGAGTGAAGATGTACTTGTGACTCTTGTGGTTGGTGAAAACCAACAATTACTCTCCCATAAAGTAATGTCTTCAACCGCGCAAGGCATGAACAACAGCTGCCAACTCCAAATCATGTGTCGGGTAGTTCCTCTCATGTGGCATCAACTATCGGGACTCATACACAACGACTCCATCACCCTTTATATGAATAGTTCCAAACCCGATACTTTAAGCATCATAATAAAAAATATTGCTCTTTCTTGGCTCTAGAAAGACTAGTATCGTTGCTGACATAAACCTTAACTTCAGCTCCTAAAAGGATGACTCACAAGAATTTGACCATAGGAACATCACCCCCATCTTGGTCAGACCTGTCAATGGTGCTTCTAGGCATGAAAATTTATGAATGAAGCATCTGTAGTATCCAGCTAGCCCTAGGAAACTCCGTACCTCAAAAATGTTCTTCGGTTGCTCCCAGGAAACTACAAATCTCACTATCTCTAGGTCCACATATAATATTGCCTCTGAGATGATGTGACCCAAGAAGTGAATCTGATCCATCCAAAAGTGGCACTTCGAGAGTTGAACATAAATAAGATGCTTTCTCAGTGTACTCAGAATGATGTAATGATGGGTAGCATGGTCGTGTCGAGTGTGAGAGTACATCAAGATATCGTCCATGAAGACCACGACGAAGGAATCCAAGTAACGATGGAACACTCGATAATTCAGTTCCATGAAAACTGTTGGTGCATTCGTGATACCGAACGGCACAACTATATACTCATAGAGAACATACCTGCTTCTGAAGGCTATCAGAGGTATATCTGATTGTCTAACGCGCAACTGATGATAACTGGTCATCAAATCGATCTTCAAGAACACCCGAGCTCCTTGAAGCTGATCGAAAAGAGAATCAATCATCGGCAAGGGATATCAGTTATTCACCATCAACTGGTTTAGCTTCCGATAATCCACACAGAGCCTAAGGGTACCGTCTACCTTATTCGTAAACAGGACAGGTGAACCCCAAGGAGAAGTACTGGGTCGGATGAAACCCTTCACCTGTAACTCCTCCAACTTCATCTTGAGCTCTTGTAACTCAGGTTTAGCCATCCTATAGGAAAAAATGGACACCAGTGCCACTCCTGGCACAAGATCAATGGAGAAGTCTACCTCATGCTCCGAAGGAAAACCTGAAAAATCCTCTAGAGAAACATCTCAGAAACAATCCACCACTAGAGGAAAGTCCAACTGTGAAGTCCCATGACCAGCCAGACAAATAGTAGAAATCTGGGTCATAACCCTTCCTAGCCCAAGATGCTCGAGTCCTAGTCGACTCGCCTGAACATCCCATTCACCTCTATGAAGAAAATATTCACCCTCTGGTGAAATGATACTCACCTTGTGGCAATAACAGTCGATGGCTACCTAGAAGGGAACCAACCATTTCATCCCGAGAATGACATGATTTCCTATCATCTCTAGGACATTGAGATCCAATATGAAACGATACTCTGTAACCTCGAGAGGTAACTCTATGTACTGACATACAGTAGATGTCCTCGTCCCCAAGGGTGTGTCTAGTGTCAAAAAGTCAACAGAAGAAAAGATACAGAGCCAAAGGATCTCCACAATAGCAATAGAGATAAATCTATGCGTATCACCATTATTGAAAAGATTTGAAGATAAAAATGAGGCTACTAAGATTGTACCTTGGACTGTAGAAGGTCCGGGATATTTCTCCTGAAGGTCTGCTCCACCGCAAATGTTAAACCTGTCCCACAACCCTATGGCCCTGCTTGACCAGTCTATGTTGGTCCTCCCTGCTGACGCTGAAAGACTGGTGACTTACCGCCACAACCTCGACCTCCACCTCGGCCCAAATGGCCGAAAGAACTCCAGTTCCCCGACTGGTGAGAAACTGGTGGTGCTGCTCCTGAACAAGGAGTCATGGAAGAACCCCCGTCACCAGCTACTATTGTGAAAACTTGGCAGAAACGCTAAAGTTTACCCATCTTGCCGCAAGATCGGCACTCCACTGGGTCTCTCTGGAACTGCGGCCTCATGTCCCATTCCCTTCCACACTGGTAGCATACTACCTGGCTACCTAAAGATGTATCTCGCCTCCTTGGATCAGCACGCGTAGACTCCCTAGGGCGCTTCCTGCTGTCAAATAGAGGAATACTAGCTCTGGAAGTAGAACCGCCCTTGCTCGCAGCTCCGGGGTCTCTCAGATTGCACTCCGCAGTCAGTGCTTGGTTGATGTTTGAAGTTATGGAATTTGGCTAGAAGATATTCACCTATGAGTTGATTTCCCTAATGAGACCATCCCTAAACATCAATGCTAATAACATACCTTCTCCACCCTAGAGAGGTGAGAAACACTACATCACAGTGAAAATGATTGTAATACTCCATAACATAAGGAGTACCCTGCTCTAGAATCATGAACTCCTGGGCTCGATTGGCCCTCAGTGTCTCCAGGTAGAAGCAGTTGTAAAACACATGTTGGAACTCCTCCCAAGACATAGCTTGTTGATGACCCGCCTGTGAGATCACGTCCCACCACCTCTTGGTGGAGTCGCGTACCATATAGGTTGTGAGCTTGACCCGACTCTCTAGAGGCATTTCTAGATGCTCAAAGATAGTAAGTATGGATTCCATCCATGAATCTGAAGCCTGTGGTCCTCCTTCCCCCAAGAAATTAAGAGGCTTCTATTGCTAGAAAACCCAAGACATGTCTGCCATAGTCGTGGAAGGAGGCGGTGCTCCCTGAAAATTCTGCATCATCCTCATAAAACCTTCCCTTAACTGCGCATTAGTTCCTACAACTGGTATGACAGCTGGTTCCAAGGATGGAACAACTTGAGGATCGGCATGAAGTCCTTGATCAGCCATATCTGGCATCTGACCACTATCCTCCAACTAACGTACATCTGGAGGACCTCTCCGAGGAATAGCTCTGAAAGATCAAAAGCATACCTTAGATCATGAATATCAAGTAGAGAGAAAAATTGATTACAAAATGAAAACAGGAGATGGAAACACTCACGTTTTCCAAAACATGACTACATGGTGTGTATAAACTCTACACCGCATGTACATAACTCTATTCCCCTGCCCGAGTCTCCTTGCACGACTAGCCCACACGGTCTTCCTAAACTGAGACTACATGGTGTGTTTCCTATGGACACGGCGTGTAGTAGACAAGGTTTCAATGACCCGTGTTGTTAGTAACACGGCCGATTACATGGTTGAGACTACACGGCGTGTTCCAAACACACACAACCTGTACTTGAAGATTTTTCCTGACCCGTGTTGTTGGTGACACTTTCGGGTACACGACTGACCCTTACACGACATGTTCCGAACAAACACGACGTGCATAGAAGGAGATTACATTGTCCTGTGTTGTTCATGACACGACCGGGTACCTAGAACAAGGCTACACGACATGTTCATACAAAACATATACTATATTACACGAGCTTCCATAACCCATGTTATTAGTGACACGGTCAGGTACACGACTCACTACTACATGGCGTGTTCCTAGAGATTTTTCAAAACCCATGTTTCTGCTCACACTATTAGTGACATGGTTTAAAAACTACATGGCGTGTATATATAATGTACACGCCATGTATTCTGGGTTTTTCCAGGCAGTAGCTCTAAAACTGCACTGAAGCCCAGAAAACACTGAAAAACAAGCATGAAGGTGCCAAATTCTAGTCCATGAGGGCCCATTCACCCCGTGAATCAAATCCTGTCATCTCCTACATATCTTATATAAGGGAAACAAGTCAATGATCCACCAAGTTCCGATTAATGAGGGCCCATAACAACTCAAGAATGAAAATTTGGCATTCATTTAAGCAAGGTACAATACAAACAACCTCTCAATAAAACTATAGGGATTATATCAAAGCATCTGTCACAACAACATACATAATCTACACAACGTTTATCACAACAACATGAAATCCCTAATGCACCCTAGATGGCATGGAAGAATGCATGGCATGAGATTTCTAAAAAGTGCCTATATGATGCATGAGATGACATACCCTATATCTCATCGAGTTGCGATAGAAATTGAACCACAATATCAAAAACAATAACAACACATAGCATGTGAATCACTCTTGGTGAAATAGGTTCATATGTAACATACCAAAACTAGAAAATTGTAATAAGCGATGTAGATTGAATTTTCCCTGTACATTGGTTAGCTACTCCCGAGAACAACTTAATACCAAGTACCGAATCAGTGATATCCCTTTCTAAAGGCCCCAAATAGTAAATCAAGAGAAAAGAAACCCTCTTAAACCACATTGTAATGTCCCGGTTCCAGAAGCCACCCAGAGGCGCCCCGTACCCGATTGGTCACATGGCCTCAAGCGCATTTCACCAAATTCCAAAGGCTACCAACTAGCAGTGAGGGACTTGGTTTTGATAGTGGGGAAACTATGCCCTCATTGGAAAAGTACACAATGGAAGAGAAACAAATAGAAAATAGAAGAATCTGTAACCATCCATACAAGAGTAAATGAGAACCATTTAAAGACTAACAGTAAACAACTGGAGCACACACACACACATATATAAAATGATGCATGATACATGTGTCTAGGAAATTATCCAGACAAGTCAAAATGCTGAATAAAATACTAAACCAAAGTGAAAAATCAAACAGGTGAACTCCTCAGTATCTCAAGCCATAGCTTGGTCCCATGCTCTCTAGCTCCACAGCTAGTCAAGTACCTGAAGTATAAGGGCGCTTTCCCTTATCTATACCTGCAACAATATAGTCTTTTTGTCCCAAAAGCTTGGACCAAACTGGGTGTGAGACAAGGTCTCAGTAGGAAACCACCGAAAGATCTATTCCTAACAGTCAGTGAATACATAGCAAGTAAAAGTACAGGAAACAGTAAATAGGAAAGCACACAGCAGTTACAATCCACAGTGTCTATCATATAAAGTACACAAGTAACAACCAATCAAAAAGTAGAACTACAGGTAACCCCTGGGTATTTATCACATCTTAACCCTTATGGTTCAACCTACAAGTACTATCAACCCTCTGGGAGGCACACACAGTCTCACCCCTCTAGTTCTACTGAAGATTAGACTCTCTGAGGAAGCACTCACAGTCAATTCCCCCTATAGTCTCGTATCGTACTAAAGGCTCTCTGGGAAAACACTCAACGTCTCATTCCCCCTGTGGCCCACACCTAAGAACTAAAAACTATCTAAGGAATCCCTCATTTTCAATTCCCCCTTTGGTCTCGCATCGAATTAATAAGACACTCTGGAGATGCCCTTATGTCCATTCTCCCTATAGTCAACTACACTAGGTTCTCATATCCCTATGTAAAACAAACATGCATAGCGCGCATATCGCACCATGTAAACCTCAATAACTACTTGGCTATCATTCTAAGGCATAACACCATAACATCACAACAGTTCAACTATCCTACAACTAGGAATGGCAACTGGAAAAACGCCTAACAGGAAAAACATGCATGGAAAAACATCCAGAGCGTAGTAAAAATTACCCTATTAACAATCATTGACCTCTACACAAGAAATCTAGAAAAGAAAGCAAACAACATGGGCAAAAATAAGAAACACACAATACCCTATTGATGAGAATTGGTGGAATTTCACAAAATATTCAAAGACATCCAACAAAAATGCACAAACCACCTACGTCGATGCTAGGATATCGATATACTTGAACCATGATAATTGATTCCCCTTAGAACGTTGAAGATATGAGAAAAAATACATAACTCTCAACCCACAATATCTTGGGAAAGAAGAAAAATAATGGAAAAAGGATAAATAAAAATAGAGAGCTTACCGAGGTGATACCAACACAATCAACGGCGGCTGAAATGGAGATCAGACGAATGCTCGGGGGATCGTAGAAGGATCACAGCCGTATGGGAGCTCTTGGCCGAACGAAAACTAGAAGAAGGTCGTTATGGCGATTAGATGTGACCCCTGTGTGTTTAATGAAAAAAAGTACATGACATGTACTTATGGGGTACACGGCGTATACAAGGCATTTCCGTACTCCGCTTTAAGCGGCCTCCACATCACCCCTACACACCATGTGTGTAGCCTGGATACAGCCAACACACGGCCAACACAGAATCAGGGTACACGGTGTGTACTCATAAAGTACACGACGTGTATTTTGAAAATTTCCAAAATTTCACTTTTTTCTAAAAAACGTCCAGAAAAGAAAATACATACCTTAAACGAAGATCCTGGTTCTTACATCTCTAAACCTGAATATATCCTCGATGTAATTTAAAGTGAAATTATTGAATTAACTAAAGAATAAGTAATGTTTAAGGATGGGGTCTTATATTTGGTATTATAGGTTGGTTTAGATTACTTAAGGATTCATAATATTATTGATATTACATTTAGTAAAGATTTTTAATTTATGGCCAAATTGAAATGACATAGAATTTCACGATTACCATGTTGTTTCATCAATGATATGTTTGTTTAGAATGGTTTTTTGGGTAGGAAACATGGAATATGTGTTGGCAGGGGATACATATGGAAATAACATTCTAAATAAACATCCTATGTTTGTTGGAATTGGACCTGAGTAGTTTTTTGTCATAATGGATCAGTTGAATCAAGTGATCCATGGTGGTGGTTTCCATGCATGAGATCAACTAGACCGACCGTAGAGGCATATGGAGACCGTAGAGCATTTTCTGAGGCTACATCCTCCATAACTCAGAGGATAATCTGACCCTATGCAGTCTAAAGGGTGGATTATGATATTGGTAAAGATTTTTGATGTTACTGGTGGTTCAAAAAATAATAAATCTCAGTCTTCTTGTTTATCATTTTGATGGTTATTCTGATCAGTAGTGGTCAACAATTAAAAATATAAGAGAAATTGAAGTGATTGATTCCATGGAATGAAAGGAATTTAAGAGTATATTCATTGATAAATATTTTCCTAGGGAAATTGTACATGGTATGAGAAAGAAATTTATGTAATTGATTCAAAAGTAGGAAGATTTTTTGGCTTCATATGAATAATGTTTCACCCTTTTTTCAAGTTATGTCCCAAATTTAATAGGGATATTGATTGTATGATAAATTGGTTTTACAGAGGATTGATGCTGAAATATCGAAGGTAGCTAGCTTCACGTGATTATAAAAGCAGTGATAAAACGTTTAAATTTGTTTAGAAGGTAAAAATGAAGTTTTATGATGAGTATGTATTCCATAATAGAAAAAAAATGAAGCAATCCAGTTGGCAGTCAATGGGAAAGTATTCATCCATGAAGACTAGAAGAAATAAAAAAATTTACAACTTCTGTTAATATTGTTAAAAATAATCCTAGAGAATGTCTCTCAGATTCTGGTAAGTACTTCTAATATAGTAAGACTTGTCATATTTATCATAATAGTAAGGTAGAGGATCAGGCAGTAAATGAAAAACCAGTGGTTTGATGCTTTAGTTGCAATGAGTTGGGGGATTATGAAAATGTGTGTCCAAAGATGATTACCAAGGTTGGAAACTAGCATCATCAAAATCATATGGGCATGGAAAAATCATTTTCAACTATTACGATTAGTTTTGGACCTTCAAATTTTGTGGTGACAAGTATGTTACATATTTCTTCAAAATATGCGAATACTCTATTCGATTCTGGATCTTCATAGTCTTTCATTCATGAGAGATATGCAAGTAAATTGGATATAGGACCTCATAAATATTATATATAAATCTTGTAAAAAACTCTGCGTGGAAGTATTAAAGCATCCATGATTTATATGAATCATCCAATTATCATTAGTGGAATAGTATTTCCTACAAATTTGGTTAAAACTTACATATTGGAATTTGATATCATTTTGGGTATGGATTGGATTTTATTTTATCATGATAAAATATATTGTAAAGGAAATACTGTTTTATTCAATGATTTCATCCCTTTGATATTATACGAAGAATATAAAATATTGATTAAAGATGGTTGTGAATGTTATCTTGCTCTTGTTGATGAAAAGAAAGAAAAAATATTGATTGGTGAAGTTCTAGTAGTGAATAAATTCATAGATGTTTTTCGTAATGAATTTCATAGTATTGTCCCCAATAAATAAGTTTCATTTACTATTGATTTAGTGCATGATTTTAAAAAAAAATTTAAACCACCTTAACAAATGACCCATGTAGATTTCGTGTGATTAAAAATTCAGTTACAAGAATAATATGATAAAGGTTTCATTCGACCAAGAACTTTTCCATGGGGTGCTCCAGTTATATTTGTGAAAAAGAAATATGGTTCAATGAGACTATGTATTGATTAGAGAGCCTTTAATAACATGACTGTTATGAAAAATTATCAATTGCCTCATATCAATGATCTTTTTTATCAACTCTAGAGAGTATTGTATTTTTTGAAGATTGATTTGAGGCCTAGGTACCATTAGCTAAAGCTGAAACAGGAAGATATTCCCAAGACAACATACCGTATGAGATATGGGCATTATGAGTATGTATTTATTCCCTTTGGGTTATCAAATGCACCAAATTTATTTATTAAACTCATAAATATATTCTTTCATATGTTTCTTAATTAGTTTGTGTTCATTTTCATAGATGATATCATGGTATATTCTAGATGCTGAGAGGTACATGAATGTGACATAAGGATATTTTTTCAAACATTAAATAAAAATAAGCATTATTTAATGTTTTGTAAGAGTGAATTTTGGTTGCATAAAATTTCATTACATGGTCTTCTTGTTTCTAAAGATGGAATAATTGTTGACCCTTCTAAAAAAAGCTGTTGAAGAGTGTCCATGGCCTACTAATATCATATAGATTCGTAGTAATCATGAATTAAAGGGTAATTACAAAATGTTTTTTGAAAACTATTTTTGGTTATCTATAGTATTAACTAAGATAACATGTATGGGAATTATCTTTTTCTAGAAAAAAAATAATGTGTTGATTTTTTTCAGGAATGGAAAAGAATATTCGTAAATGCTCATGTTTTTTTTCATGTTGTCCAAGAATGGTGGATTTATTATCTATAATAATTCATCATTTAATGGACTTAGTAGTGTCCAAATACTTAATTATTAGGTAATTACTTATTCTTAAAATAATTTGAATCCTCATGAGATAAATTACCCTACACATTATTAGGAGTTAGTTTTTGTTTTTTCTCATTAAAAATCACGAGGCATCATTTTTCTGGTATAATGTGTGAAATATATATTGATCACAAAATATTGACATGTATATTCACTCCGAATGAATTAAAAATGAGACAAAAGAGATGGCTATAATTAATCATTGATTATGATTACACGATCCATTACCATCTGGGAAATGAAAATATTGTTTCTGGAACTTTAAGTCGAAATATTAATGCTAAATTAATCCTGCTATGTTTTTAACGAGAACATTTGCTTTCTGATTTGATGAATTTTTGATTGGAAGTTGTTTTTTAGGGAATTAATCTATTTTGATTGAGGTGGCATTAAAATAATCTCTATTAGACATAATTATCAAAGCGTATAATTAATAAAATGATTTTATTAAAATGGTATAATAGGTTCATAAGGATATTTAAATTGAATTTAACATTTATAAGGATTTTTTGTGGTTTTGAAAGAGATTATATCTGCCTTGTGATTCATATTTGAATAAATAATTGTTTTCTGAAGCTCATAGATCACTATTTTCAGTTCATCTTGGTAGTAATAATACGTATAGATATCTTCCAGAGTATTTCTAGTAGGATGCAAGGAAAAGAGATATTATTGACATTACTATAATGTGCTTGATTTTTCAGAAGGTTACAAAATAGTGTCTGTTACTGTAGGTATGCTTCAGCATTTTCCATTGCAAAAATGGAAATAAGAAAATGTGTCTATGGATATCATAGTGGGGTTACCAAAAAAATCTTGATGTAATAATGAAATATGGGTTATTGTTGATCTATTGAATAAATCTGCTTATTTTTTCCTATTCGAGATATTATGACTCTTGATCAACTATTTCGATTGTATATTAATGATATAATCAATTTTAATGGAGTTCCACTCTCTATTGTATATGATCCTAATCCCAGGTTCACTTTTAAATTTTGTAAGGAACTTCATATGTGATTGTGAACTGAATTGAATTTCAATATAGCTTTTCATCTTCAATCTGACAGGCAGTCAGAATAAACAATTCAAAACATGCAGGATATACTACATACTTATTCAATGGATTTCTAGGTAAGTTGGGATCAACCTATTTATTTGGTGTAGTTGTCTTATAAAAACAATTTTCATTCATGTATATAGATTCCACCGTTATATGGAATGCGGGGTTGAACAACAGCTTTTTGGGATGAAGTATGTGAAAGGATGTTAATGGGAACATAATTATTAGAAGTGATGGCAGAAAAAGATGTGTGGATTCAAAATCATAGGAGGACAACATAGATAAGGTATAATTGTTATATGTATAACTGGATGTAGGATAATTATATTAATATAGGTGATCATGTCATTTTCAATGTTTCTATAAGAAAAACTGTGATGCATTTTGGTAAAATGGGAAAACTGAGTTCGAGGATCGTTCAACCCAATGAAATCTAAGAGATAGTTGGACCAATTTCATATTTAGTGTCTTTACCTCCAATTTTATCATAGGTACACAATTTTGTTCAGGAATCAATATTGAGAATGTATTTGCTCAATCCATCTCATGTTTTGAGTCCTGAGGTAGTTCGGTTGGAAGGGAATCATTCTTATAAAGAACAACAAGTAAAAATTATTGACTGTTAAGATAATGTATTATTGAATAAGGTGACCCATTATGTAACGGTTTTGTAGAAAAAAAATATTTTAACAGGAAACATGGTAATCTGAAAATTCTATATGAGAGAAGTACTTCATTTATTTGATATGTAAATAAAATTATGGGGACACAATTTCCAAAAGTTGGGAATGATGTAGAATCCCATGTATTTATAGAATAATGACTTTTCATATTTATTAATATTTATAAATTAATAATTTTATTTTAAATATGTCACTTTTTACGATAGCGTACATGACACTAACAAATGATTTCTCAGGAATCTAACACTGCACACAACTTTGAGTTATACCAAAAAATAATATAATATTATTATTATTAAAAATAGTAGTTAAAGCCAAGGTGTTTTATTGGTGTGAATGAACTAAAAAAACTACATTATAATTATACATGTTTGCTAATTTTTTTTACATTTATCTAATAAATTTTAGTGGCATAAAATGAGATTGAATCCAATATTAAGCTTACAGTACTCTAGTATTTTTAAAGGTAATTTTACTGCATTTTAATGTTTAATCCATTTTAAATGTAGTTTTTATCACTTTTCTCTGTTTAATTTGACAAAATAAATATAGTATTTAGAATAAGAAAATCCAAATTTTCTTTGGATGAAATTTTAGAATTTTTTTCTCATAAAATACATATTTTTACGAATTGTGAAAAATAGTGTATTTTAATTTAAAACTGTCTTTCATATAATTTATTTATATAACTAGATTCTCCATTTAAATAGTTTTATAGTGTAATTGGATTATATATTTAGAATGTTTTTCTAATTTTGGTCATTGTTTGTAACATCCCATTGAAATGGAACTTAAACACATTTCAATCTTTTGATAGTTAATACTTCTTAAAAACCTTCTTTTTGGTTTTAACGATGGGAATGAATTTTAAAATAATTTATAAAAATTATATATTTTTAATTAGGAAAAATAGAATCCATATTTGGAATCAAGTTGTCCAAATTGTGTCCGTAGATACCTTTTTTAGACATTATGAATTATAATTTCAACAATTATTTTATTTTCCATGGTTAATGGGTAAATATGGTAAATAAGGGTAATCATTAATATTATAATAATATTTAACTACCTTAAACATGTCCTAATCCTATTATATGAGGTAATTACAACCATGAGAAATCCATGGAACTATTTTTGGACCCTATGGGTTTACACTAGAGTGATAATAACATTTTATAATAATTAATTTCTATTAAAGACGAAAATATCATAAACATGTATCCTTTACAAAAACAATTCTTATATGGGGGGAATGTGATTGATTTCTTCATCTATAGATAGTTTATATAAATTTAATAATATTTCCTCCATCATGTTATATTATTTATAATTTTTAAATGTCAAAGAAGAAAATTTATTTATGACACAATGATGATGTAATGATTACCTTATTAAAGAATGATTTAAATATATGAGATTTTAAATATTCAAATAAAAATATTTGGAATTTTTTTTATGCCATTCATAAATTTTTGGGACGATTATGACTTTTCATATTGGAAATAATGATGTTTTTTTGAATTAATCATGTTGTTCAGGATTTTTTTAAAAACTAATGTTATGAAAAGTATAAATATTTAAAAAATTGAGTTTTTAGAAAAAAGTAATTTTTCTAAATGATATAATAGTCCTAAAAGTATAATATTTTTCCAACTGACTTATATAATGTTAAAAATATCGTTAATGTTCCACTTATTTTTATCATGGAATTTTATAGTAATTATAATTACCATATGTTGTGAAAATGCAAGAAAACATTGTAATAGTTACTGTTTTTAAGTAAGGGTTAAAGCTAAAAGAGAAGGTTTAGTTTTTGATGTAAAAATTTATAAAACCTATTTTAAGTGTGTTTTTAGACAAAAAATATCCTTATTTTTTATATAAATCTTTTTGGGGCCATTTGAAACTGAAAGTCATTTAATAATAAAATTATAATTCAAAACTATCCTAAAGTACCCCTCCTCATCTTATAAACACCCACCAAATCTACCCCTTTAATCAATAATCTCTATCCAATTGTCTCATCCAGTTTCTTTTCAAATATACTCCCAATATCCCTCCATTCCTCCAAGAATTCTTACCTTGGCAAAAGGCAATTCAATAAAGCCTTATGGGAGAAATGAAAATAAGTTACCTGATTTAGAGGAGACGTCTTTCCTCATGTTACTTTGCCTTAGTTTCCATCACTACTTCCTATGATATTCTTATTAATTTATTACATAAAAAATGTATCTTCAATATAATATTTTTTTATATATATTCGAACTAAACTTATAGATAACACTATCTAATAGATTTGAGCATACTGGTTCTGTGTACGGTGAACTACTGCCTCACGAAATAATGATTGTTCAATTTTAGCCAAACACCTATATTTGTGTCCATTATGATGCAACTATATGTATATATATATATGATATATGATATATTTATATTTACACTACACTTCTTCAATTTTTATTAAGAGAATACCATTTTGTATTTCATCATGTATAATGATGATAATTTCATTTGAGAAAGTTAGGACTACCATCCCATCAATGTGATATGATTCATTCATAACAGACATGTGACATATAATGTGTTGTGTTAATGAAATAATATAACTTATATAACATATATATTATAATTTATTTATAATATACCATTGAATCATTTAGTTTTCACTCCTTTAATATGACAGAAAAATAAAAGTAGCGTTCATTCGTACGTACGACATACCGTCTCCAGGAACGGTGTAATTCATTTATTATATCCAAATAATATGGACTATTATAAATACATATATAATAAATATATATGATATTTAAATAACTAATATTATTCTAGATATGACATACTTTTGACTAGATTGACAATTTACCACAAATAAAGTTTATTTTCGTCTCAAGATCCGAATATCGAGAAAATGAATGTTGATAAATTAAATAATTATTTAATGGCTATAACATGGTAATATGTGATATTAAAGTAATAATAAACATGAAATAATCTTATTCAAGTAGAAATTATCTTATTTTTTTAATTCATAAATAATAAGGAACAAACAAGACCAGTCAGACTAATAAACATAAAAAGATTATTAATCATGTAGAAATTATCTAATGTTTACTATTAAGGAATAGTAAAGAACATACATGACCAGTAAAACTCATGTTAAGGGACAACATCTCAATATCCTTTCATTTAGTCCTATTTTATTAATATACGACTCTTTAATTTATACAGTGTATAATAAAACCCTTTTGCTTTTAATTTCATTAAAAGGGAATATTTTTTTCTGTGAATTGTTTTATTAAATAATAACAGGAATATTTTTAATGTATGTAGTGACAATGTCATCTCTGCCAACATAATAGTTATTTGATATTTGGAATCCACTATAATCCATAATTATTATTTTGAAGGAAAGGAAAACAATTATTCCCTTTTTGGGTGTTTTGAGTTTTAAAATGGGTTTTGAAATGGATTGTTTATTTCAATATTTTAAAATCATTTCTTTTTATTTCAAATAAAATGTTACTGGTAAAATGTTGATATTTTAAATAATATATGTGTTATGATTATATAATGGTACTTGGAATCCTGATGGGTGGTTTCATGATAAACTAATGACTGGTGGTTTTGTGATAAACAAAATAATTGCATGTTCTATGGTAAACCTTGTATGGGTTGTTACATTATAAAATCTAATGCATTGGGTATGGATGTCGGTCGTATGGTTATTCCATTTAGTGATATGGGTTGAAGTCAACTGTATGATTATTCTATTAAAGTATGTTTCTGTCCCAAGTTACATTTATATTTCATACAAATCTTTCTATGGGAATTATGGTAATATTGTGGTTGAAAAAATGGTAAGCAATTAGATTATATTGGGTGAAGTGTTTTTACGACATCTTAAATATGAAAAGTTTTACATTATGATTAAGTATTCATAGTTTTCATGTCATACCATGATTTACATTTTCCTTCTTTGTGTATACCTTAGTGTGATTTTTTTCTCATTCAATCTTTTTGAAATGTTTTTCCCATTATATAACGAATAATATTGTCAATGATGATATCACATAATATTAATGTTATTTGAAACCTTATTTCTTTTTGAAAAGTTTTTTCGATGAAAAAAAAATTTATAGTGAGTAGAAAAATATAATTATTAATAATAAATTTCATTTGTAGGAGTTATTTCCTAATTCTCTAAATATATAAACCTAAAATGATATTTGATGTGAATTAAAGAAACAATATTAACTTATCTATAAAATAAGTAATGTTTAAGGTAGGGTACTTATATGAATAGCTTGAAACTCACCTCCCTTATAAATAGACTCGCCTCTCATCCTTTTTCACACATATAAATCCATTATATCAACCACTACCTACCGAACATGAATATCATATTCCACTATTTCATCCTAGAATCCTTACATCAGGTAGAAATCTAGCCATGGAATTATTTTTCTGTAAAACACTAGGACATTCAAAAATAATTGATAATGTTTATAAAAATGAATTTTTTATTTCCTCCTCCACACCTATAAATTTATATAATACCATTCTTATGTAATAACAATAATATCTTAAATATATTGAGATTTATTTGTTATGGTTTTGACCTACACACATGATCTTTCAAATATTTTACACATTTTTATATGTATAAAAATTATTTAAATCCTCATAATTTATAAATGTTATCTTCTTTACAAGAATTATGTATTTATGATTATTTCTGGTATAAAATGTGAAAAGTTTTTAATTCTGCAATTTTGATTGATATTTATCACAAGGGTATTTTGAGAACAATTTTTAAAATATAAATCCAATATGAGTGATTTTTTTTCTATTCCTTGATTTAGTTTCATAATGTTTGTCATTAGGGATATGAGATTATTCAAACATCATGTCTCCAAATAAATCAATGATGTTCTAAATTAAATCTGGTGGACAATGTGGACATTACGTCAGTAACTAATTAATAACTCAGTGTAGACATCTCAAATTGAGGTGATTCAATTTGGATATGAATGATAACTAATAGTAACTCTCTACCAAAAAAATTCAATGTGTTCTGAAACCATATATATGGAATTTTAATAATATATATTGAAGATTGTTTCCTCAATTTCTCCCCCAGAAAAAAATCATTTTAAATATAAAATCCAGAAAATTATCTATGAACAACCAATTAATGTTACATTTTGAGGAATATTAGTAAATTAAATTTTCATCATCTTATAATAAGGGAAATTGAAATTAATTCAAAAATATGGTGTTCAAAAAAGGAGGTTACATTAAGGAGACAAATTTTGGAGGGGATGATGTTGTACCAATTTCAATACACCTATTTTTATTTTTATTTTCTATTTAATTTACTTTACTTTTAAATTTAATTTAAATTTATTTTAATTTAAATAAAATCTATATCATGAAATTTTTTATCTTATTTTCTTCATCTACACACCATTATTCTTATTATTGTTTTATTTTCTTTCTTTTATTCTCATTCCTCTTTGTTCTTCACCATTATGATCTATAATACTCATGATCATGAGACACTAACCTAAGGATGTTACCAAGGGATCAATCTAGTGTTCAACCCAATTCATTACATATTAATTATTATTGTTTCTAATTTTATTAGAGCCAGGTAATGGGATATCATAATATGTAAGGCCCCTTTGTGTCTCTACTTCCCAACTGAGGCTTACATTTCTGTTTGGAAGTGTTTTTCCCTGATTGAAGAGGTGGATGTATAGTCTCTCGGTGATATTTTAGTGCATTAAACTTTCATTAACATAGGTGGAAGAAGATATTTACACATACAATGGTGAATGTTAATTTTGTAAATTTGAAATTAATAATGATGTGATTAAGGTTCACTATAGGGGACATCCTGGGAGCATCACCTTTCTATTTTACATCATTCTATCATTTGAAGATAGTTTTTTTAGAATCTAATTTATATTTTCATTTAAATAACATTTCATTAATATAAATAATAAATATTGAAATTATTTATTTGGTGGATTATATTGTATAGGTGATGAATCTGATAATGCACCACAAATTAGATAACCCTTGTCAACCATTGTTCTATACTGAAAAAATATAGAAATTTATTTTTTCCACGTCATAGGATAGAAATGTGTCAAAACTAGTAACTTATTCAAAGAGATAATCAATTTTTTTACATTAGATTTTATGTTTTTAGATATTTATAATTTTTTGAAGAATAAAATAATCGATAATTTTTTTTTCAATAATGTATCCAAACATCAATTACACTGCATGTATTGATAATATAAAGGTAAAACATCAAAAAGGTGTAGCTATTTTAGACTACAACAGAACTCGGTTAATTGAAATTAATGATTAAATAATAGAAATGTGAGGAAAAATTGTATGGATAAAAAATATTTCAATTCTACCTTAGAGAAACCAGAGCCTAGTCATCATGTAAGAGAACAAGAAGATCTGGATGAGATTTTGAATGATTATGAAGAACTACATGATCTCCAGATTCCTTAAAAAACGTGGGTATGTGGTGTAAGAAACTTCACCACTCATCATTCAAATTGATTAAAATATTGAAAAATTTAAATACCTAATTCCAAACATGGAGAATCACTTTCAAGTGTCACTCACCACATAGGAAGAGATTAAACTAGAAACAACTTTGGGAGATGATCTTTTTTTGAATTCATTATATGATCACAATCAATATGATTTGATTAACACAACTTTTTATTATTAATTTTAATATTCGTTAAATTATTTTCAGGCCTAATAATAAAATAATGAAACAAAAAATTCACCTATTGAGGAACACATGAAGCTCCCAAATTTTGATTAACAGTTATTTGACGAGGCCCCTAAAAACATCCATGTAGTTGAGAATGTGGTGATAAATATAGTTGATTCTTATTTTGAAATGGATAATATTTATTCTAATTCATATTTTAATTTTATAATAGGGAAATTACCATTTTACATTCTAATTTAAATGTAAATTAATAATTCCCATGTTGAGAAATAATATGAAAGGAATGATAAGGGTTCACATGTATCAAACAAAAAAAACTAAAATTCATACATATTTCTACCCATGAAATTCAAGTTGAACTAATTTTGAAGGGGGGATATTTTATAATATATATATGGATCATTTATCACCTCCCAAAAAGAAAAACATTCTTGTTAAAGGAACATTTGGTGGTTCAATCCAAGAACACCTCCCACTAATAGATTTTGGATAACATCTTGTACATCCTTTATTTAGGCAATAGAAATTCATCACCCACTTGGGAGATCATTGTATGACTAAAAATGTACAATTTTTCAAGTACATTTATTTTCAATAATAGGAATTTATATTTAAAAATAGTTCTTAGGAATTAGAATACAATCTAGACAACCCCTTCTTATATTTTTTAACATTAATTACATGATCTATGTGAACAATTGTGTAATTTTATTTTTTAGGTTCATGATGGAACAAGAAATAATCAAATGTAAAAGGAGGAAAGAGGACAAATATTTATTTCAAATGGGTGTTACCTTTTATAATTAATAAATTTTTAACTTGTTATATAATTTTACAGATCATGAATGGATTATTATAGTGAAATATATCATTCCCATGCTTAAATTATTTATTTAGTTGACTTATATATGAGACATGAATTTCATTGGAATCCATTTATTCAATGTTTTAGATTTATATGGTAATGATATTATATATCTAAAATGGAGAATTGGATTCTTAAAATGAATCATTAAGATAGAAATAAGGACGCATGAAATTAGGGAATTCGATGATTCATGTAAATAACATATCACATACAATTTTCTTGATTTTATTTTCTGAAATTCATATGAATTGATTTTTTATTATTATACATGTATTTATTGAATATCTCAAACCATATGTCTCTTTCCTGATTGGATTTAAGGATCTTGTAATTTCTATTTTATCTTGAGTGTATTTCTTGAGAGATCATGGGACAATCCACCTTCTGTAAATTGTACTTGATTTTTTCAATGATATAAATATGTTAAAAAAGAATTTAATGTGATTGATTAAACTTTGGAAGACCCAATTTTCCATTAATACCACATATAAATCAGTCTGAATATTTCCAATAGAGATCATAAATTACCTTTATAGGGATGATCCATGTTTCAATCCATTTTTATCCATTTCTTCCCTACTATATGTATTATATATATATATATTAAATTTTAAGTGTGGGGGTAAAGGATTCCATGGTGGAGGGGATGATATAAAATTTAAGGAAAATGTTAGGGGGATCTATTTTGGTGATGAGAAATGTTTTTTGATTAAGTAATTATACTCATTATTGTTTTCTACAATTTATAATAAAATAATACAAAAAACACAAAAAAATGAAATTAAATGGATATTGATTCGGGAAACCCAAAAAATCACCACTATTATAATTATTATTTTATTCATATGTGGTTAGGTGATGGTATTGGGGTTTTCATCAAGTATATATTTCAATGAAAATGGGATTTTTTTTACAAAAAAATTAAGAGGGTGAATAAATCATTAAATATGCATAATTTGATCATGAATTTACATTGAGATTATTAATGTGGTACTATCTACATTGATGCATAGAATTTCATTTAATTTTTTTTAATTTCATGAATTTTAATTAATATATAAATATCTCCCTTGATAATTAACTTTAATAGTTTCAAATCCTACCAACCATAAGCCTCAATGTCATTTTAACCTTTTTAAAAATTTACCCCTGATTTCATATGTAATTTTTCATAAAAATGAGGTTAAAGTAGTTTATTTAAATGCCTATGGGTAATGAGCATGTTCGCATGATATGCTAGTTACTCTACTTTAATTCTATCATGAGATATGAGGGAAAATATTCAAGTGAGATAATTCTTGATGGAATGTTTGATAATAATGAATTGAGGAGCATAGATGATTGAAAGGAAATATTCCATCATTTTTTAAAAGGTAAATGTAAATTTAATGAAATGATTATGTCATTGAGAATAAAAAATGAAATTGATATTTTATATCTATTTGAAAATATTATGCTAACATTGAATGTTTTTTGATTTTAGAAATTTGGAATGTTATTACGGATATCAATGGTGTCCTCTGAATTCCATGTTGATATTTTATTCTTGAGGACATGAATTGTTTATGATTGGGGAAATTGATAGATATTATATTTTGATCATTTTGATATGTATTTAAATTATTTAAATCCTAATAATTTTTCTATTTTATATTATTTACGAAAATTTTGGATTTATGGGTGGATTTGGGATAACATCTAAAATGTATTTTTTTTGGAATCATGGAAAAATGTTTATCCCAATGGTATTTTGGGAATAATTTATAAAATATTATTCCTTTTTTTTGATTTTTTTAGGAAAACATTATTTAGATATTTAAAATTTTTCATTAGGAACTACTGATTAATTGAATATCTAGAGATCCTAATGAAACATTGAAGTCGAAAAATATTCCTTAAAGGAAGTGTGGACCCCACCTCTATAACTGAAGCAATACTCAGTCTACACACATCCAATTTCTGTGATTTAACACAGATAATAAATATATCCAATTTTTTTTGGTCAACCAGTATATGTCATGGATTTTTTTAACTATTATGATGTAAATTGAATGATATACTGTGAAGGGAGCTTTATGGATTTCTCCTCAAGAAGAATTCATAGTCATTATAAATTCTATTACATCTTCTAATCCTAGCCATTTAATGTGAAATTTTGGGTTCATATAGTAAATTCAATTTTAAACATACAATATGAAGGTAACCTTTGATAATTCGAATATACGGTGTTCCAAAAAATTAACCAACATTCCAAAGACACATTATGGAGGGGAATCTACTACACCAATTTCATTTCATATTTTCTATTTATTTTTATACACTTTTAAATTAGTTTTCTATTAATTATAATTTAAATATGGTTTCATTTAAATAAAATCTAATTAATTTCTTATTTTTATTTTCCTTTCTGCTTCCACACACCCATCCTTTGATTCTTCTATTCTTTTTATCTATTTCTTTCACATTCCACCCTATTCTTATACATTTTGATCTGTTATATTCATGATCATGTGTAACATAACCAAGGATGTTCTCAGGGAATCAATATTGTTTTGAACACAAGTCATAGAACATTAATTATTACTGTTACTTAATATCATTGAGTTAGATTAACGGTGGATCATTTTGTGTTAGGAACTTTTATATCTACACTTTCCACTGAAGGCTTTACATTCTATTATTAAATATTTTCGCATGATTGAGGAGGTGGATGTATGTTCTGTAAGTGTTTATTGAGTTTATTATATTTTTATAAACATAGGAAGAAGAAGAAATTCATGTATACGTTAGAGTGTGTTCTTTATGTAAATTTGAAACTAATAAAGACAAGATGAAAGTTCACTCTACTGTTCTCAAAGAAGAATATCCAATCTATTTAATATCATTTTTTCATTACACGATAGCTTTATTTGTAGGATTTCATTTATCATTTCATTCAAATACATTTTCGTTAATAAAAATAATAAAAATAATAAAAATTATTTATTTCTATGGATAAAAAGATTATGTAGGCGAATAAACTGAGAAATATCATCATTTGAGAGGACCCTAGTTAGCCACTATAATTTAGTAAGGATGTATAGAAATAATATTCTTCTATATCCAATGTATGGATTGTCTCTAAACACAAACACTGAAATTAAATAGTATAGGAAATCACAAATCCTTTGTATAGAGGGATACCACCTTACAAAATGATGTCATTTATTTTTCCATTATAACCTATCATTATTGGTCATAATGACGAATATTTCCACGACCCACCTCCTCGGGCCCTGAACCCTTTCATCTGACCCCATGGGTCTCTTGTAATCCCATGGTTGCCTTCACAGAACACCATATGATATTACTCACTAGGGTCTCTTATTAGACTAATGAATGTCCCCACAGGACACCACATATTCTTTCAGTGTGTTTTTTCATCACTCACAATGACCCTGAGAAACATCCTAGAAGGTCACCCATCCTGATTACCACACCAGGCCAAGCATGATTAACTATAGAGATCTAATCAGGTAGGCTCTCGAAAATAAATGTGCACCTTGTTGACATGGGTAGTAACATTTAGCCTTTTTTGTCTCAATTTTCCAGGGGTGTTACATTTTCCACCCCATTAATGCACAACGCCCTCATTGTGGACCCCATGCCTCAAACCCAGGCAGTACATATGCACTACCGGCTGGGTGTTGGCTATGATACCATTTGTCATGATCCACCTCCCCAGGCCATGAACTTTTGCATCTGACCCCATGGGTCTCCTGGAATACCTTGGTTGCCTTCACAACACACCATAGTCTATTATTCACTAGAGTCGCTTATCAGACTAATGACAATCCTCACATACCAACACATGTTCTTTCAGTGTGTTTTGACTTCACTCACACACAGCCTGGGAAACTTCCCAGAAGGTCACCCATCTAAATTACTACTCCAGACCAAGGATGCATAACTGTGGAGTTCTAATCAGGTAGGCTCCCGAAAATAAAGGTGCACCTTATTGATATCGGTAGTAAAATTTAGCATTTTATGTCTCACTTTTCCATGGGTGCTACAAAAGTTATGTTTGTATATGATATTTATTTTCATTATAGAAATATTTTACCTTTTTAATCATTATATCATATACAACCTTTTTACATTTCATCATTTATGGCAAACAATAACAGCATTCGTGTGTTCAGTGGACTACTGACTCATGATGTAGTGTGAAGGGTTTTCACAAATTATTTAATTAAAGGTAATAAGGGTAACTATAATGGATACATGTGATTTAAAGAAATTATTTTTATTCAAGATGTAATTATCTTTTTCAAAATATAAAATACAATTTTATTTTAACATTCTACAAATTTAAAATGTTATAATGTCATTAATGTACGAGTGGGATACAGTCTCCACAATGCTATGTGATACATTACACAATATGATAAATATAAATATATAGGTCTATAAAATAAAATATATTTTTTAATTTTGAAATTATTAAATTATCTTATTATATGTATTACATAACTTCTTTCCATAAATATCATTATATAATTGGAAATGATACCTATACATACGTGCAACCTACTATCTCCATGATCATAATTTGAGATTATTTTTCTTACAAATTCATTAATTATTGGTTTTAAAATAATAACTAATCTATAAATATTAATATTATGTTATTAATATTTTATGGATATATTTAAATAATGGATTCTATAGTAATAGTTGACATAACCAATATATTTTTCACACATTATTTTAATATGATAAAATAATCCATCTTTAACAAAATTTATTATAATATATATTTATATATATGCTAATAAATGGGAATAAACATAATAAAAAAAATTAAAATGGTTATCATGAAAAAAAACATAACATAATTTTTATTGATGATAAACACACACATAATGAAACAAACTTAGTGTAAGGGACATCATATCAATTTCTATTCATTGAGTAAATTCTGAATGTAATGAACCTTTATTATTTTATACATTGTATATATAGTACATTCGACAATATATATCATTGATTTATCTATTTTCATGATATTTATTATTTTTTTAGGAATTATTTAGTTGTTATTATGATTTACGTTTCACTGAACTGATAGATGGATTTTTTTGAAAAGAAACCTTATATAATGTTTTCATTCAAAATTTATTTATTTTACATGTTTATGTTTTTAAAATTATTTTTTAAACTTTTTATATACTAATAAAAGATATATAATTTTCATTTTATGTACATTTTACATTATTTCGATGGATTTGAAAATGAATATTTGAACATGTTATAAAGTGAATGATGAAAATGAATTTTTCTTATATCATGAATTTTAATCCTTTTATTGAATAAATTATATGATTATTTTTTTATAAAATGTTATACCCTCTTTACACTTTTGGATAATTTGGAATTTGACATTGTTTTTCAAAATAATGATAACTTTTTATCTTAAATTGGATTTGGTATGAAAATATGATTTTAATATTTGAAAGTGACTTTTATATGAGTATAAAGGATATTTTATAATGATGCAATTTTTTTATTCTAGATGTGGTTCTTGGGAATTATATACAACGGGTGCATCAAACTAATACTATTTGATACCCTCTTTGCATAAATGATTGGTACAACTAGATAACACTCCAATGTGTTGGGTAATGATTGAATTATTTGATTAATTATATATGAATATGTTCATATAATTATTCTAATCACTAAGGGTTCTGTACGGGTTATGTATGTGTTATATGAGATGTTATTCCATGTTAAATACATGAGTTATCTATGATTTATATTGTGTTCTAAATGAAATTATTTTTTCAAAAAGGTAAAGTAAGTAATATTTTTAATGATATTATATTTCTATTTTTTGTTAAATGATATGTTTTCTTGAAATGATTTTTCATGGGTTTAAATGGTTTTACTCATCAAAGGGTTTCCTTTCTTTTAATATCATTTACTTACCTTCTGTTCTAATCATATGATTCTAAAAACGTTTTTATAGTGTTTAAAAATTGATAAGGGAATGTAAGAGTCCATATTGAATGTCATTATATGTTTTCATGGAAGGTGTCCTTGAATTATTTTAAATATTTTATATTTTGTTTAAATTTATAATAATTATTTGTGAACGCATTGTACATTATGATTTGGAAATGTATGATTTATGGCTCCATTATCTAAAAATAGAAACATGAAATGTTCCTCAAGGTTAAATAATGTATATTTTTGAATAAAACTCAATATTATAGAATATTTATGGCCAATAATTTATTGTTTGTATCAATTGTTGGTTTAGATATCTTTAGATGTTATGATAATGATAATAATACTCTTGTGAAGGATTTTACCTAATGTTTATGTTAAAATGAAATATAATTTTAATATTAACATGTTTCTTTATATACATTTTGTTTTTCAAAATGGGTATTTACCAAAGAATTTGGGAGTCCTCTGGGAGAAGGAATCTAGAGAAATATATCTTTCCCATTCAATATCCTATGATATTTAGAATCAAAACTGAACAGTTTGTCATAGTGATGACCTAGTTGCATAAGTAATTAAATAGTGGTTGTATTGATGCTAGAATAGACTCTGATCAACAATAAAGTAAATTTTGTTAGAGAAATACATCAGTAAATAACCCCCCATAATTCATTGGATCATATAACCTACTTGTAGCTGAAGTATGGATTAATGATCTACAAAAGGCATTTGATGTCATTGGATGTTTGGAACTCCTAAAGGTACCCCTTTTTATTTATTATTTACTACATGAAGCTGATAATGTGTGGTATTATTTTAATAATACTATAGAGAGATATTATCTTTATACCATTTATTTTGAAACTTTTATTGATCTTTATCTGTAGAAATATTTCCCTATAGTTGTAAGAATTTAGATTGAAAAAAATATCCCAATAATTAAGGATGAAAAATATCATAATTGGAAAAGAGCACAATATTTTTAAGGTATCTCCATGATTTTATTCTAAACACTATTGGAAACATTAATAGGAAATTAATAGTATTGAAACAAATTCTACAATTATTGTTCATAACTATAGAATATAATAATCAATGACAACAATTGTAGTTTTTATGAGATGGTTGAGATTGAATTTTCAAATGTTTATTTGACTCGTGATGATGAATGTAATCACATGTCAGGATGGAATGTTATGGGGTAAAATATTTCAATGAAATAATCCAGTAAAAAATTTATGTTCTCAACTTATGTAGAGTACGGTAAAACTCTCCATGGGTAATTCCTTATAACATTAATGAATTGTTAATAAGGCATAATGTTAGAAAAAATGTCCCACAAATACAATGAAAAATTCATTATATATCAATTAATGTGGTAACAAACAGCTATCCAAGAGTTTTATATTTTAGCTTCAATGATATGGTTCATTTTGATAATTCTTATCAAAATATTGATTCACCAAATGAAAACCATCATGACTGAAAATAGTAGGGTGTGGTGAGGACATTATTTACTATTGAATTTGATGATAGGCATTCAAATGAAGTGGTTACAAGTATGTTATTAGTGTATTAAAAATAAACCAAATCCAAATTTGATTATAGATCATTACATTCTTTCATATTGGATAAATTGTCATTTAAATCTGTAATATATCCTTATGAAATAATGATATAATATTTAGTGAAACCCCTGAGTGAAATTATTAAATAAACTAGGATTTATAAAATTATTCCTATTAGTACCTATGAGGTGGTGTTTTCTTAAAAACATGTTGAATTGTCCATAACAGTTTTTAATATCAGTATCTCTATTGATTGGATTTTATTTTATCATTCTATTATATATTTTAGTGAAAATAATATTGTGTTTAATGATTTTATTACATTGATAACATACCATGATGTTCGAAAATTTATTAGAGAGGTTAGTGAATGTTGTGTAACTCATATTGTTGACAATAAATAAACTATTCAAATTAGTGATATGTTTCTTGTAAAAAAAATACATGTTTTTTTCTAGAATAAATTGTTAATATTATTCCATCTCGGTCGGTTTAGTATAATTCGGAATTTGTAACAAAATATAAGATTATTTTTAATCCACCAAATAGAATGGATCAATGGAACACTTAGAATTAAAAAAAAATCCAATATTGAAGTTATTGGATAATTGTTCAATTCGACCAATAACTTCACAATGTTGTTGTACACTCTTTATTGTGAAACTTTAAGGTAGTTAAATGATAATTTGTGTTGAATATAAATCATTGATCGACATAAATATTAAGAACAAGTATCATTGGCCTCATATATATAATTTGTTTTATCATCCATTGTGAGCATTGTTTTTAAGTTTGGCCTAAGGTCAATGTATGATCTATTAAAAGTAAAGGATAAATACTTTTCAAAGACATTGTTTCATTCAATATATGGAAAACAAGAATTTCTAGTCATTTAATTTATTTTATAAAATAATCATGTTGTATTAATGGAAATTATTAATAGAATTTTTCTTGAGTTCTTGGATATGATTTTGGTTTTTTGAATGATGAAATTTTGGTATATTCTATAGTCAGGTTAAGCATTAATTGAACATAACATTTAAAAAAAAATGAAATAACATAAACTATATATGAAATTTAGTATGTTTGAATTCTTTTTTAGGAATATTTTATTCCTTATATATATTTTTTCTCATGAGGTAATAACTATAGAAACATATAAAAAAGATGAAAAAGAATGGGCATGACTCGCAAATATCATCTACAATCATATTTTTTTATAATTGGTAAATATGATTTAATTTTTGATAAATTTTGGTTTTGTAGTCAACTAACTAAGTTACATAAAAAGTAGTTATATTGGTCTTGAAAAAAAGAATTTGATGCTTATTTTCTTGATTGGAAATGAAAATTGGTCAATGATTAATTTTTTTTCCATTCCTAATAGAAGTGGTATATTTTTCAACTGTATTTATTCATCATTGAATTAATATGGTTGTGTGTTAATACAAAATTATTAGGATAATTATTATTCTAATGTCAATGGAAACTGAAAGAGTTAAATAACCATATACATGATATGGAATTATTTTTTTGATTTTCCGATTAAAAAATTAGGGGTAATATTCTTATGGATTAGTGTATTGAATATATATTTGTCAAAAAATTGAATTATATTTTCCTTTAGATAGTATTGAACATGATATATAGAAGATGATTGGAACTTACCAATGATTATGATATCATCACTATCATCCGACAAAATAATACCATGTGGATGATGTATTGAGTCAAACAAGAAATGCTACATTAACAGTTTTACATTTGGAATGTGACCCTTTGGCTAATGGTTTTATGAATTTTATCATATAAGTTATATTTGTAGGTAAATCCACTACCTTATTTCAAGTTTTAGGGATTTAGACTTTTCAGAAATAATAATCCTATCTCAAAATAAGGATCATTAATTTTACGAATATAATAATACAAAATAAGGGTAAGATACATAAATTTAATATGGATTAATATGGTTTTTTTACAATTAGGAAAATGTTATTTGTTCCTTCTGATTCTTAATGATGAAATTTTTGTCGATATAAGATCGTATTTCACATGTTTTCATCTATCTTGGATGTACTAAGATATATAGAGAATTGAAAATGTATTATTGGTGGGATGGAATGAAAAGGGATATTTTTAATTTTATCAGGAAGTGTTTGAATTGTCAAAAAACATATTGTAGAATAATAGATACTAAATGAATTTTATTTTCATTTTCTATATGATGAATGGAAATGCGATAATATGTGAATGGATTTCATGGTAGGATTTCCAATGACTTATCAATGTAAAAATTTGATTGTGGTAATTAATGTTTGATTAAATAAATCATGAGTTTTCATTATATGTTAAAATTAAATATCATAAGACCACACTTATTTATTATATTTAATTGATATTTTCATCTTACATGGAGTTACTCTCTTAATTATATAATGAAATGTTTTGATGTTCACAAATGTATTTTTAGAAGGATATTAAAAGTCATTGGATACTAAATTACATTTTAGTATATATATTATTCATCAATATATTTATTGTCTTAGAAGACAATAAAATATTTAGGACACAATCTTATATATCATTCAATGGATTTCCTTGGATGTTTTGATCAATATCATTCTTCGGTTGGGTTTTCCTATAATAGAAACTTTCATTCCATTATACAGATGGCGTAGTTTAAAGAATTAAATGGAAAACAGTGTTAGAAACCATAATTCTCAGATGATATTAATGAAATAAAGTTTATGAGACTATCCAAGGTATGAAAAATTATTGATTAATCTCAGTTGATTCAGTTACATAATAAGAATACTCAATGCCGATATTAAATTTACATGCAAAATGAGTGGAATGAGATTTCATTGAAGATAGGTGGTGAAGTCATTCCAAAAGATTCCCCAACGAATACTGTGACATGGTTTGGTATGTAGTCAGATATGATTCGATGTTTTATTATAATATATGAAATACTAGAAATTTTTTTAATCAGTTTCTTATTGAGTGTCTTTACCTCCATGTTCATCTATGATAGACAACATAGTTCATGTTTTAATGTTAATGAAATATGAGATATATTATTAACGTTTTCTATTCAGAATAGAAGATTATTTTGAAGATAATATTTCCAATAAGGAATGGAGAATTTAGGATCTGGACCAGATAAGGATTGTATAATTAAATAACTTTATTTTTCATTCTATGGTTTTATAGAAATACCTTATGGCTGATGACGCAACAAGAGAATCCGAAAATGCTATGAGGGAATGATATCTACACTTATTTTATTAGTGAATTAAATTATTATAATTCAATTTTTTTGAGGGGAGACGTATTTAACAACCCAGGTAATGATAGAATAAATCATTTTCATATTTTAAATTAGGAATTATATTGTTATAATTTTTTATAAATATAATAAGTAATTTTTAATAAAAAATGAAATAGTTTGGTTAAAATATTTTATTATGATGCTTTATCTTATTGAATAGATTAAAAATTTTATAATTTAAATGTTATGAAATTAATACTATTTTTTAAATCATAATATTTAAATTTACTTGTGATTAAATTTTTGGGATTTTATGAAAATATTGATATTTCACTAAATAGTGAAAAATAATGATTTTTAGTATGAAATTTATATATTTTAATAAATTGAGAAATTTAAGAGTATAAATATGTTTGGAATATGATTTAATGTATCATATTTATTATTTGTTAATAGTAAATCCAAATAATTACATTTAAATCAACATTTTATGTGTTTTAATGATACCATTTTTTGGGTTTAAAAAGGGATTTTTATAAAAACTATTTTAAAATGCATAATTTTTTCCTATTTTAATTAATTAAAAAAATTTCTAAAAATTATTGTTTTAAAGGTATTTTTTACTATATTTTACTTCATGATAATTTTTTTCATAAAATGTTTAAATGTATTCATTTAGTTAATATTGAATAATCTTTATCTTAAAAAGTACTCTTCTTAACAACATGTTTTTACGTAGCGACTGCTGGATTAATTTTAAAATAAATTTTTCCACATATACGAATTTAATTTTAAAAAATTTATAACATTATTTTAATATTAATTACATATAATTTATATTAATTTTAAGTTAATTTTTTTTATTAATGTGATTTTTTATAACAATTAATTTTAATCCCACTAATTAATGTAAAATTTACAATTACCATGTGGCTAAACAATAATAATATGAGTCCAAATGACCTATGAACTGGTCATGCACCCACTTTATGATTATATATCAACATTATTAATTATAGTGTCAATTTTGATACACTATAAATCCACCTTATATGAAAAAAAATGTTGGTTTAATTCCCTCTCTCAACATTATATATGTTTTCCACTCACCAACCATGTAAATGGAATCCCCATTTCCTCCATTTTTAACACATATCATTCCATTTGAATCTTAAAATACCATAAAAAATATCTTCTACACATCTCTATTATTATTATAGAAGCCATAATTTATGTATAAATCCAACCAAGGGAGTCATTTTGTGTAAACCAAAAGGAGTTAATGATAAATATGTTATCCACATCAAATTTTTATTATTTTATATCCTCCACCACATCGAATTATTATTATTATATAATTATATAAAATCATAGGAATCATAAATATAAATAGAATTTTTATGTCAATTTTACATCCTAAACCAACTAACACATCAATAAAATGTGTTACGAAACTATTATTTATGTATATATTTGATTACCACCTCAAGAAATGATGTTTAACATTTATCCATTTTCACGACTCATGGTTGGGGATATTGATGAAAATAATATTTATATATTATAATTATTAAATTTATAACAAATTTATTTCCCTAGATTCATTATATTATATACATCATTGTTACATATCATACATTAATGGATATGGTATGAACACCTGTTTGTAC
Source organism: Viscum album (assembly GCA_963277665.1). NCBI lineage: Eukaryota > Viridiplantae > Streptophyta > Magnoliopsida > Santalales > Viscaceae > Viscum > Viscum album. The sequence goes on from OY728159.1 coordinate 1,229,051,891, forward strand.
TACAGACTACGACTAATAATGAAATGTGGAGCATTGTTCACTAATGTGTTGCATGGATGGTAATAAAGGTAATTATAATAAATATATATGATTAAAATTAAATAATTATGATATGAAGGACATAATTATATTTCAATTAATATAATATATAATGTTATTGTTTCCTTTTCAGACATTGAAAAGGTGATATTGTTTTTTATGGACGTGTAGACTTACACCTCCTCGAAGTGTTGGGATTATTTTAACATAAAACTATATATATATATATATATATATATATTTGTATATATTATTATATTTCCTGTTTTATATTTTATGATGATCAACCATTAAAGTTAAAAATTAATACCATCATTCATTAATGATAAATAAAATATTAGAAACATCACTAATATGAACGTACGACCCACCATCCCTATGTTCATAATGATAGTTCATATTTCAAAAACATATTATTTAATTTAATTAAATATTAAATTTATTAAATAAATATGATTATTATTACTTGATTGTTAATATTTATACATTTTATGAATGACAACTTTAACCATAGTCATCCTTCCAATGATATTTTTAACACATAAGTGGAATATGGTCAAATCCTCCATCACCAATATAATCAATTATGTAATAGAATATAACTTTTCAAAAAAATAAATAAGTGTAATAGAAAACTTGGATAATGTAATGAATAATTTAAATAATTTACATCTGTTAATTATTTGTGAAGATATGAAAACATATAAAAAATCATGGTCAAAGTGAGGGACTTCATCTCAATATCCATTCACTAAGGCAATTACTGATGTTATGCACAATTATTATATTATAAGAGGTATATAAATACACTTGGAGTATATATATATATATATGTGTAATGTATCTGTTCTAATTTTATTCTTTTTTTTTAATTTCAATTTTTATTGGGATTTATGATTCATGTGTTATTTAGGTGATAAGGGGGTTTTCCATGATGTTTTTTTTGTTTTCGGTGAAACTCTATTCCTATGAAATGATTATTTATTAAAAAATTGGGTTTAAAATGTTTTATATGGACCTAAAAGATTTATATAATTAATTTTTAACTATTTTACATTATTTAAAATTTTCAAATGTAATATTTTTTTATGTATTTAACTTAATTACAAAAACAAAATTTCTTTATAATGTTACTATTGTTCCATTTATTGATTCCTTTGAAATATTAAATGTTTTATTAAAAGAAAAATACACCCTATGATTTTTTGTTTTTTAATGATAATCAATTTTTAAAGTGAAATTTAATTTTCATATGATAAAAATGATTTCAAACAAAAATTATATTTTAATATCTAAAAATAAATTTGATATGAGTTTACTCATTTTTTACAAATGATTAGATGTTATATTCATGGTGTTGTTATTGGACATTTTATATATATGGTGTGCCCAGATTTCTTTGGGTGATCATGTCATATCTTAAATAATGGGTGCAACCAGATACTGCTCCATTGCAATGGGTGTTGATTATAGTATTCAGAAAAATATAATAGAAGATGGTTATAGGGTTATTCAAATTCATAAGGGTACATAAAGTGTATTTATGTGTTTTATAATGGTTATATTATATGATTTCCTAAGGTAACAACATGAATTTTCAATTATTTCAATTGAGTTTTCAAGGAAATAAATTCTATTCATAACCTAAAATTAATGATTTCATTAAGGGGATGAAATTTTACATTGATGTTAAAATTTTGTGTTTTCAATAAATATGTTTTCATTGGGTCTTATGCTTTTACTGAAGAAATGTTTTACTTTAATTTTATATATGTTACTAAGTCTACTAACTTATACTGTGTTTTTTAAATTGTTTTCACAGGGTTTAAAGATGAGTAATGGAAATGAAGAGGTCAATTTGGAATCTATAAAGTGTTTTCAATAATAGATATAATGATTTATTTTAAATGTGTTATATTATAATTAAAATATATACTAATAAGATGTTTCTGATCTATATTTTATAGTTTTTAATTTATATGTTATGAGCTAGTTCTCAATAACTATATACTTAAAAAATCATTAATGATATATAAATTAAATTGAGGAATAAAGTTAAATATTTTGTATTGTTTAAGGATTGAGCCATATATTATGATTTTATTATTTAATTAAAAGGATGAAAAAATATAAATATTATAAAGAATTTCGGAAAACACCATTTTTAAACCCAAAAAAGAACTTATATTAAATTCGATTATAAAATTTTCTAAAAATTACTCAATTGGATAAAATATAATCATTTTAAACATATGTTACATGAATAATATGAAAAACATAATGGTACATTTTAAGGAATTAATTTAATAAATTGAACTGATTAAAAAATCAAAAATGTTGCCAATTCATTATTAAAATACATTTTATCAAAAAAACCCCACCATTTTACACAAATATAGTTATTATATTATGATTAAGAAAATTATAATAATTTTTTAAAATATTTCATTAGAAATTTTAAATAATTATAATATTTTTTAATGAAAAGAAATAAATTCATTTTTAACGAAAATATATTTTTGAAGAATAAAATTACTTTACTAATAATTACATTATTATTTCCAAACAATTTTTATTGAATGGGAAATATAAATTGGAATATATATTATACTATTTAATAATATTCATAACTATTAATTGAAAGGCATCTTATAAAATTTATATATATTGTTGGTAATCTATACATGGCCTTGCATGTCGAATATGCTATCAAAGAGATAAAATTTATTTAAAAAGAAATAAACCATAAATTCTCAGGGTTATATATTATCATCCAATCACCTTGGTTTCAATAATGTGCATATTGTTCTGTATTCAATGAAATATAATGATAATTTCCTTATAAAAATATGAATTTGAGTTATCCTTAGATGATATATACTAGAAAGTGTTATAGAATATGACTAAATTTCATTTTTAGTCGTAGATAGATTATATAATGAAATACACAAAAATTTGATGAGTAAAAAACTTGTTTTCTTATTCTTAATGACCCATTGATTATACAAAATTGATTTTTATAAACAATTTTTTTTATCCAAGGAATGTAGATCATAATTGGAGTCTCCAATACTAGACTATGGAGAGATATTTAGTTTGAAACCCTTTATTAATGGATAGATTTCATTAAAAAAAATTAGGCTTATCTATTCATAGTTGGATTAGTATGTTGATGATCATGGTGTTAGTTTAAAGAATATTTGACTCAAGTAACCTTGATAAAATTGATAATTATTATATAGGTTTTTTATATAATAAATTAAACTAAAAATGAGTGGTTTTTTTAGAGTCATAGAAACCAACCTATATACATGAATTTTATTTTACATTTTAATTTTTAAAAATACCCAAAAAATAATATTCTTACCATTTAATTTCATTAAATGATAACTTCTTCATATCCAATGGAAACGAATGCTTATAAATGTTGGTTTCAAATTATCATTAAGGATTCTATTTGGTACAATATATTAGGATTAAATATGTGAAAATAAATATGGAAGGATGTACAATCAAAACACTCAAAACTCATTTAAAGAAAGACAAAATAATTAATTCATAGATAATATCATCCTAATGGTCCCATGGATAATAATAAATGAATTATCGATGAATAAATATCATAATTCCAGACATTCATCATTATAAAATCATGGCCTTTTCCATGAAATCATGAATCTTATAATCAAGTGCTTGGTCGAGACTGATTCCAAAATGGGTTGGTATGCATAAAAACCAACCTATTATGAAAGGTTCATATATCCTCAGACTATAAATCATCCCATCTTGTATTTTCTCATGTTACCAATTAATGAATCGATGTGAAAACAATATCGAGTCCCCAACTTTTATTTTTATATCCAATGAATTTATCATATATTGAATAATCAATATATATTATTTAAAAATAACTTATTAATTTCCAACTATCAGTATTAAATCAAGAATATGGAATATATCCCCAATAAAGGAAATAACATTCTTAATATGAATACTCTAATTAAAACAATATATAAAAATGTATATAGTGAATAACGTAATTAAATTTTAATATATCCATCACATAAAATAATTGTATATAATTTACAAAATAATTCCAGAGTATGATAGATATCCTGATCATAAAAACTGAATGATCTCAAAATAAGGTGTAATCAATAAATTATCGAAGGGTAATAGAATCCTCATAACTAATTAGGAATAATATTTTCAAATTTAAATGCATTAATATGCATAGTTAGGGATGAAAATTTATGCAAAACATTAAAACAGAATAATCCCACAAATATATCACAATTTTTTATAAAATCGTATCTTATAAACAATCTTAAAAATACTTTTCAATATTTTTTAAAATAATTCCATTTAATATTAATTTAAAAATTTTATACTCATAGGATAAGGATAAATGTAATATTTTTTAGAACCACATTTGTTAAATTTAGAAGAATCAAAATATATAATAATTGTGGTGGAGTTTGGATAATCCATTCACACAATATACTTTTAATGAAAATTCATTTCACTCTTTCTAAATGAATGTCAAAAAAATTACCAATTTCGAAAAAGCATTTCAATATTAAATATTATACCATTGAAACAAATTAATTGTATATAAAAATTACATCATATATAAATAGGAAGAAAAAATATCATTTTTGAAATATTATGAAGAGCATGGATATAGGATAATAAACTTCTAGACATAAAATTATAGATAAAGATTGTGTCTCTTACATGTAAAATACTTAATTATTCGGGATTTAAAAGAGAATAAATGTAGGTTAAAATTTTAAATTGTAAGTTTAACTAAATTAAATAAATATATACGGGGATTATGATATTAGAAACATATAATTATACCAAATTAGATCTTATCATAACAATCCAAAATTTAAATGAGATAGTAACATGAATATATCTTAACTTCGGTCTCAACATAGTTATACATGTTGGATCCTCCCATATAATGATTATAAAATTTTAAATTTCTCATATCAAAACAATATTTAGACAAAGAATAAAATATTTATTAAAATATAATATACCATAACCCATTAATTAATAATCCTTCATTTACATCATCATTCCTAGTATTACATATTTCATTTTTCATGTCTGTTTTTGTTTGGATGTCTCTTTTACAACATCATGGTCATTATTTCAAAATTTATTTTATCTTAAAATTGATAAGAAAATAAAATTTATTCATTAACTATACCTTGATATTATTTTTTAAATGTTGCATCAAACAAATAAAATAAACCATTTATGGAGACAATAGTTTGTATGCATATATGAATAGTATTTTCAATTTCAATTTAAATGATTAAAAATGTAAATTATATTTTATAATTATATAATAATATTTATATCATAATTATAATATATATTAATTATATAAATAAATATATCAATACTTGAGTAATAGAAATGGAAAATTAACCACATATGTATATGGAAATAGATGTTTGTACGAATATAGGCAACATGCATTTATTTCACATTGTATGAGAAAGTAATAATTTAAATTATATATTTTTGTCAAATATGTATATAAATATAATAAATATCATCCATATATATTGTATCAATCATAAAACCCAACCATTAATTGTATTTTTGAAAAAGTAATTGCATCGCTTTGATGGGATGACCCCTACCACGCATGGACGTGAAATGATTTCCATTTCCATTTGATATAAATAAGGTCAATAAATGTAATTAACAAAGAATAGTAATATAAAAATATATTTATTATACAAGATTAATTATTTTATAATTGAAAATAATATATTTTAAAGAGTTATATGAATAAATAATAATTGAAAGTGACTGTTAGGATGATTACTTATTCCTCCAAAGATAACCTATGGATTAAACATTATTATTTCGTAGGATGGTATAAGTGGAAATAAATAAGTTTTTGGAGGGAATGGATGAAAATAAAAATGTATTTTCTTGTATTGGATGATCTATCTTTATAAATGTATGGAAATATTGATGAAATATTGATTCCATATTATAATTTAAGTGTTTTTAAATATTATAAATACATCAAATATTTATATATATAATAGTATTAATCATGATAAATGGATAAATGTTGTATAAATTTATATTATTACACGGTTCAGGTATATATGTGATTAAAAAATTGATTTTTGACCTATTTTTATGTATTTTAATCCCTTATAATTTCAGTTTAACCCTTTTAACTCACATTATCACTTACCATAGTAACAAAATTTTACTTCAATTAATATTAATTATGTTAAAAAATTATATGAAAAAATAAAAAAATTTGAAATATTTATTCAAATTCTAAAATCCATTTTAAAATGTCAAATACAAAAATTTTCAATAATATATATTTAGAATTGGTAAAGAAAATACACTGATCAACAGTTTATAAAAGAAAATAATTTATTTTATTAAAACATTATTCAAATAACAATGGATAATGTAGAATCTAGTGGAATTAATTGAATTAGTTATTATAAAAGAATATTTTTTTTCTTAAAATCCAATCAAATAATAAATATATCTATGAAAATTTGTAATTATATAAATTGATCAAAATAGTTCTTTCATTATAATATTAGCATTAAAAATATTTAAAATGATTAATATTGAATATTATGTTATAAATAATATTTTTCGATATGTTCTGTTGCATATTATTCATAAATATGATATATGAACATGGATTTATTACATTTATTATAATTCATGTAGCATGATATAATTATAGAAGTGGCGGTATTAAAAAATATTTTATTTGTAACTATTGACTAAGAATCAAACTTTTCCGAAAATTAATATTATTTCACCCTATGTAAATTTTGATATATTCATTTTTAAACATTCTGTTAAATTTTAAAAATAAAAATTTTAAGAAATTTTTGGAAATTTTTTATAATTAAAGTCATGTAAAACTCCTAGAACAATTTTTTGACGAATTTATTATTATGTCATAAAATGACATTATTATTATACTTTTCCCAGTCAAAAAATATATTAATGGATACATTATTTATTGATTCTATTAGTTTTTTTGAAATTATAATTTGAAAATATATTATATAATTATTTTTCTTAAATTCTTCTACTCTATTCCAATGAAAATGTTATACAGAAAAATTATAATTATAAAATTTTAACAATAATACATGATTTTTTTAATCATAGTGTTGAGTGTGATATATAATATAAAATGTGTTATTCTTTGAAAGGGACAAAAATCCATAGTGGTTATATGGTAAGATCTCAATTAAGATAGTATTTATACTCTCATATGAAGATTATAATATCTAGGTTCTCGTTTGGGATTATAAAATGAGTGTGTGGACAATAAAAATATTACACCTAGTTTCATGGATAATTATTTAATGAATTACCTATCATAACTAATTAAATTTATATTCCCAATAATATCAAATATATTTCAAAACCATATTAACTATATGGGATGGCTCGTTTCCTCGTTCTTTGATGTTGGGTCTCGACTGGTTATATTTTCCCAGATTATTATACTATAGACCCTTTATTGTTGTTAGATCACATGATGTCTATATATTTGTCTTCAAGTGGACCTATTATTTTTTATTTCATTTGGATATTTAATTATTAATATACATTCTTGGGTGACATGATGTTTGAAATTTCATCCTGTATATTTTTAAAATGATATATCTGATCTATCATATGCATCTTGTATAAAATTTTCTCTATAGCTTAGCTTGAGCATTGTTCACAATAGACTATCCATTGAGTGTTTTTTGTTGTGATTTAGGACAATGTTAATTATAATATCCCTTTAATATTGATATGTAAGCCATTTTTAATAAAATATCTTTTTCTTTTGGGATTTGTTAAGTGGTTGACCATTGATTCTTCTTGCATGGATCCAAAGCCGGTATAGTCGGTGTTCACTGTAGCTTTTTAAGAAAATGACATCATAACACATGAGTGATTATTTTATGATTTATTGTTTTGATTATAAACCATATTTTCATATCGATGTATTTCATGTTTACCTTATGATAATCATATCACATGTACATACACTAAATATATTATTCATGTATTGTGCCACAAATGGTTGTGTTTAATAGAGTTATACTCACACATCGATTAGGTAGACATGGGACTTTCATACATTATAATCCTTCAATAATATCATATATGGGTTAGGATAAGGCCTTTTATTGATCAATTATAAGGATGTCATTTTTTGAACTAATATATTGGGGTGAGGTTATTCTTTATTTGTAATCATTTTTATTCATTTTTATATAATTTTGTTTTGATCAACTGAGGGAGAAATATACTATGGTATTTATAAGGCTGTTGATCTTGTTTGTTGTTTCCCTTATTTATATAGATTCAATTTCTAGTTTTTATACACACATATTGTATTATGTTTACATATTTGGTTATTTAAAGTTATTTCATGCTCTAATTGATTTTATGGTCGTCCCATGAATTTACGTGGACCCTCGATGATATGTGGAAACATCTGTAAAATTAGGATGTGCATTTAAGTTTATCGGGTATTCCAAACTAGACTCAATGATTCAGGTTCGGGTGTTACAAAATTTTATTAGTTAGTAACCAGGAAATGAAGGTGTACATTTTTGACAAGGTTAGTAAAATTTATCCTTCAAAACAATTAATTTTATTCGTTTATACATCATTCATGATCACCTACCTTATCCTGTGGTTTTAATGATATGGTATGTCTCTATGAATTTGGTATGATGAATTTTTCTGTATAGGAAAAATTATATTAATATTATTTTGATATAATATGTGTATGTGTATATGTAGATTAGTAAGGGATGATAGTGGGTGGGAATATGTTGTTGGGAATGATGGTGACTGCATAAGTGTCGAAGGGTTAATGGGGAATTACTTCTTTACACATAATCTCATGTTGTTATGTTGAAATATTTGTATGTGTTATTGGGAGATTTGGAATAAGTGAATAAATTAGGTGTTTGACGTATTATAGCTTATAAAATAGTTGTATTCTTTTTTCATCATTGTATTAATATGACTTGTTGCTAATCACGTGTGGGGTTTTGGGATGATCTTATGGATATACATATAATCACATCCCATTATATATATATATATATATATATATCCTCCCAATATGTATTTTAATGAGAGTATCAGTGATTAGGCATGAATTATTAATTTTTTCTATTCTTTACTAGTGCTCACGTAGTATCAACAATTATAGTTTATTTTTGGTATATTATAGATTCATTTAAAAAATGAATAAACCATACTTTTGGAATTTCTTTTCAATTTTTTTATACTGTAAACTGCTAGTATTTTATCACATTTTATGTGTAAAATAACTCAAATTTCTTTTGATTTATACTATTTTCGTTTATCTCTTACATTTTCTATATTAGAGGCAAAAAATAGGGGGTTAATCTCAACATAACTACTACCCTATGTGAGGGTTTTAATGGTAAGGTCCATGATACTCATGTTCCTAAAAAATTTAGAATTATTTATATTTTACAAAATTCCTACCATAAAACAATATGGATATATCTAAAGGATGAATCATTCAAATCCATTAATAACATAGGGAAATATTCAATAATGATTGTATTAAAAAAATAAGCGTACCTTATTAGAATTAAATTTCATTTATTTTTTTCTTTTTTCACATTGATTTGAAGATACTCATATAAAATGTATAGCAAGCTAAAAATATTTTGTTCTAAGATTTTATATCAAAAAATCACCAATCCTTTGAAATTAGTATTTATTTCTATTTCTATTTTAATTAATTATATATAGTTATTTCATATCTTTGTTACCTTTTACTTATTCATAAAAATAGGTATGATTCACCTTACATTGAAACAAATTTGAAAATTAAAACCTTCATAAAATACAATGAAATTAATTTTTTAACATACCAATACTCATTAATTTTATCCTATATTATTCCATTTTTATTTTTCAAGATCCATATATGATTTTTAATGAGAACATTACCACTCATTGAACTGTATTATACGAATTTTATCTGCAAATAATTCAATGTATTCTTAAAAAATGATATATATTATACCTCTATATTTTCACATTTTCCCCATCCATGTAATGAATTTTTAAAGGGGGATGTTGTTGAAAATAACTATATAGAACTATTTAATCTTGGAAATTTATTTTATGATAATCAATTAATGAAATTAATTTTCATATCTCCATAAATGACCAGGTAATCATATTTTTAGAGGAAATATTTCCCGTATATGATATCAATATAAAATCATTGTTATGATAAATATTTTGACAATGAAATTTTATTAATTGATTTATATTATTATATTTTTAAACACTATTTCTTGGTTTTAAATTACATGCAATATTTAAAAATTGTGAATGTAATGTAATTAATTTTTTATTTTATTTTCAATTTTTCTTAAACATGAATATATATGAAATTAGAACAAGAATTAAATTACAAGGTAGATTTTATTTCACCGTAATAGTAATTTCATTAAGTAACATTCAGAAAATATATATAGCCATGGGGATTTAAAAATAAATCCCAATATCCTTATTCCAGGATGTTATTTATTTTAATTTCCATCCTATATTTTTCTAGGAAGTTCTATACATACATCTCATTACTCTCTTGGATTAGAAAAAACATCATATGTTTTCATTTCATAGGTTTATTGTTATGAAAATCAGTAATAATCTCATAAATCATGTAATAGTGTCATGAAACTTTTATACAATATTTCTTGGTGTAATTGTGTAGCGTGTGAAACAAAAATATCATTTCTTTAAATATGGTCAATGATGAAAAAATTCTACGATGAAAACATATTATCTCTACTCGGATTAATCCTTAGGAAAATATTTAATAAATTTAGTTAAAAGAATATATAAATAATGATTATAATTTATTTCATAACATTATAAGCATATAAATTTCTTCTTATTCTATTAAAATTATGTTATTTTGATTGTCTGTGTGACATTCCTAAAGATGAAACTATACTGAAGTAGAAATAATAATGGAATGCAATGGTGAAATATAAGTAGTTATAATACTTTGTACTTCACATTAATTAAAATTGAAGATTATTGTTGCTAAAAACATCCCATATTTCAAGGATTAAATTCTTAGAGTTACCCGATAAATACTCATTCTATGAGAAATTCGTGTGAGGTTTCTCATATTCAATTAGAATACTAATTTAAACAATGATTTATGATTATAGGATTATTGAAATACATCTAATACTAATTCAATAAAAAATAAATTTGATAAATATATTACATGAATTATCATTCTACATTGACTCTATCACCTTCAAAAAATTTCATAAAATATTTTATCAAGTAATTAAAGAATTATGAACCAGATTTATAATAGTAAATATATAGGATTCAACTAACTAGAATTCATTATAATATTATATCCCATTTAAACTATCTATAATTATATGGTCAATCATTCTATATAAATTTAATAATTATTTTGATGAACATCTTTGACGTAACTCAATCTACATGTCTTCTATCGGTCATCGCTCCCATCACAAGGCATCATCGTATATTTATAAGATACTCCATTTGAATAATCCCTAAATATCATTTAATGATCCACCCTTTATCAAATTATTTCCTATTTTTAATCTCACATTAAATAATGAACATGTCTTATATATATATATTTATAAATATCACCAACATGCTTTGTTTTATCATGGAGATTCCACTAAATTTATATCACCATCAATTTCTAGTCTAATAATCCCTATAATGTGGATTCACTCTCCATTGATAAGTACCACATGAACTCAATATTTTTAATATATCCATTTATCTTTTAAAATATCTAATAGCCTCTCGAAAATAAATCATCTTATAGAATTCTATGACCATCTTCCAAAAATAAATGATACTGTTTTATTAGAGGATTTAGTTATGAAAAATTGTATTGGAATTCCTTCAGTGCAACACAAGGATTTATGAACTATAAATTTCTCTTCTTCACCATCAACAAATTCCCATATTCATTGTAAATTATTATTGTGCTAAAAATCAAAAATGATCATGAATTATGAAATTTATTACATGATATCATATTACTCTTACATAGATTTAATTTACTTTTACATTAATACATAGATAAATAAACCCAACTCTTGGGTAAGTAGATTAACTATTACTTAAGTGATGTGCACTCTCACATAGTCTTAAAAATTTTCAATATAATTTTATGTAGTTTTCTTGCTCTTCCTACCCATCTATAGTCCAAATGATCATTTATGATTTTTTTGGAATTTAATTATATATATTTTAGAAATTAAAATAAAATAAACATATGTTTCCAGTTAAATAAATATTACATGACTACATTAGTATATTGAATTATTGTGTAGATGATATTACACTTCTGATTAAAATTAAAAAATTTGAAAAAATTTGATTGTTCATTAATAAATATCCTAAACAATTTTTAAAATAATTAAATCATATTTTAATCAAAAATTATAACGTGTTGAGTCAATAAGGATATCATATGACTTATCCATTGATTATGGTTTTGTGTTTTGAAAATCACAAACACTTTTTCTAGGTTCTGAATTTTTTTTAAGTTCTGTATTATTTTCTTAAGATCTGGAATTTTCATTCGGTTATTTTAACACCCCATGTTTCCACAGTATGATTCTATTTGAATAATGCAATAGCGTGTGTTGTACGCAACTTCGAGTTATAACACACACAACAACCAATCAAAATATCCTTCATGAATAGTAATACCCACTTTTTGAAATTTTATACATTTTATCATTCAAAATGGACTTCATTTTTGGATTTGAAATATCAAAATTATCTTAGGTTGAATTTTTAGTAATTTTTGGATAACTATCATATTTTGATGAATAGTAAAAATTACTAAATTTTAATTAAAAACAACTTTTTTAATCGAAATAATTAATAGGGATAAATTATGAATTTGAGTGATTTAGAGTATAATTAGATTATATTTTTACCATTTAATCCAATGTTGGTCATTGGACATAATTTCACATTTAAACTGCACATAAGTAAGTGCCAATCTTTTGATAGGTATTATCTCTTAAAAACACGCTTTTTGTTTTAACAACGAGAATTAATTATAAATTAATTTCTTCCACTTCTGTGTTTCGATTTTGGAAAAATGGATTCAATATTTAGAATCTGGTGGTCTAAATTGTGTAAGTAGGTAACTTTTATTTTTATACATTTTGAATAATTATTTCGGTAAATATTTTTATTTACCATGGTTAAAGGGTAAATCTAGTAAATAATGGTAAACAAAATAATATTATAACAAAAATAATGTAACCTAAAACGTGTCTTAACCCGATTGGTTGATACATTTTGGACCATGGGCATATTTGGGTAAATTTTGGGACCCCATGGATCCACATGTACGTGATATTGACACTTTATATTAATGAAGTTAATGTAAATACAAAAATTACAAAAGCATATATCTTTTAGAAAAAAAATTCACATAGGGTTATATATGTTATATTTTCAACTATAAATATTAATTATAAAGACAAAAATATTTCCTACATAATGGTATTTTATTTATAATTTTTAGACATTGAATAATTAAATTTATTTATGAGACAATAATGATGCAGTATTTTCCTTATTAATGAATGAATCAAATAACTAGTATTATAAATGTTAAAATAAATATTATTTGAAAGTTTTCATGACATCCAAAAAAATTATTAGTTAATATGACATGTTAGTATCTCTTAATTGTATTTGTTTCTAATTAACAATTTTTTTATGACTTTAGAAAAATCAATTATTAAATAGTGTCAAAATTGACATAAAGGATTTTTTTTTTAAAAATATTTTATTATTGATTGATATTCTATTCCTAGAAATCAGAGGTTCACCCAAAAGACTTATATAATGATAGTTGTATTATTAATTAACCACTTGGTGGTCTCTTGAATGTTTATAGAATGTTTATTGACTATATAATATAAAAATACAAGGAGACATGGTAAATGTCCAACTATTTAACTAAGAGTTAAATCAAAATGATGAAGTTAAAATAGTGACCCAAAACTATCTAAAACCTATTGGTTGATTTGTTTTCGACCTATCCCCATCTTAAAATTTAAATAATCCACTTTGGATCCATTATAAACTGAATATTTATTTATTACAATATAATATTTCTAGCTTTTCAAAAGGTGCCTCTCGCCCCTCTTATAAAAGGGCACTCCCCTTCTCTAAAATTCATACCTTCAAAGACTTTTTTCTTGTCCAAAACCTACCAAAATATTCTCTCAACTTCAGTCACTTCAACCTAGAGGCCATAGTTTTATCATAAAGCTAACCTAAGGAGACCTTTTGATCTAATCAAAAGGAAGAACCCCAAGAAGTGGTAATGTTTTCACCACCCTCTTTCATGTTCCACTCTTCTTCTACTTCTTATTTATTTTTTATTTCCATTATAAAATAATAAATCTAGTACCTTCTATATAATTTCGTGTTATTATAAATATTACACAACTATATTCATTATTCTATCCATCCTTTGAATGATATGTCAGCATATGTGCGTACGTACAACTTACCATCTCCACGTCATGGAGTAATTGTTATTTTGAACATTATTATTTGGATGGGTATGATAATGTTGTGTAAATAAAGTAAATAATCGATATAACATTATAATTATTCTTTATATATGATATACCGTCCAATTATATATTATTTTAATATCAAAAGACTGATATTGTCGCTCGTGCGTACGTACGGACTACCGTCTCCCTGAACGCAATAAGATTCATTCCCCATCGTATCCATTCAAGTATGATTCTCATTTCAATATTAAAAATATTGTTTAAGGACTTGAGATCATTCTGGATATGAATAATATAAAACCTATCCATAAAAACATGGCTTCTATAACAAAACATATAAAAGAAAACGAGTAAGTTAACAACTAAAACAACGATAATACTAAGATATTATTAACAAAGAAATGTTAAAAGATCATATATGATATCATATTAATGTATATGATTCTTGTATAATTCAATAACAATTATTTAACCCTTATATATGAGGTTAAACAAACCTCAACCAAGGAAAAGTACAATGTAAGGGTTTATTTCTCAATCTCTTCATTATCCGAGGTTGTTTACACGTAATTATCTACTAGGACCTCTTCATCATCCACATCCAAGTTTCTTAAAAATGTATTTCAAATCATTCGTACTATTTTACAGACTATGGGTTAAAGTCATTTATACCATTGTTTGACTTTTTATAATATGTTTATAAAGGAATCTTTCAATCGTCTTCCAAAAAGGTCTGTTTTAACCTTTTCGACAAAATTAAGGTAAGAATATCTTTTTTAACTTATACAGTGGGTGTGGCTATTTTCTGTCATTATAAATCATTGAAGCATCCATTACAAGCTTATAATAATATTTTCAATGTAAATGTTTTATTTTATAATTATGTGACATTTAAATGATTTCAAAAAAAGAGATATTTCTCTCAAATAGTTTTGATTTTATCTATGTCAACATCCTTTGATGGATTTTAAGATTATTTGAAGTTGATTTATGATGATACAAACTACCATATTGTATTGAATGTTTTGTGATATGATTTACTGTGGATGTCTTATTTTAATACCATTCATGGTTTGTGGATAAAGTATTGCCATTTCGTATGCTAGTTTTAATACGAGTGTTTATGTTATGTTTAAACCTGTTCATATAGGTATTGCATTGGACAAAGTAACTGACGAGTGGAGCCCGCTATAGCTCCTCGATGCATCGGTAGTTATCGTGAGACAAAATAGTGTCTTGGAACAAGGCCTTGAAAAAATCTTATTTTTAGTCTTGGCACATGGCCTTGACTATGTGGTTATGATAGTCAAGCATTATGCATTCCATCATTATGAGAGTGGTTAGTGATATTGCATGTGATTATTCGACTAGTAGAATATCCAAGTGAATACGTAAAGGGAATTACTTAATTTTATTTTTTCCATATTATGATGAAGTTCAAGTTTAAAAGGCTTTTGTTTTAGTTATACATTGCCTTAAATGTTTATGATTATAAATGAAATTTTCTGTTGTATTATTATCCTTACTGAGCATCTGAGCTCACCCTTTTCTATGTTTTATTTTTCCCAGGATTCCAAAAAGATTATTATGATTGATATACAGGGTTAATCCAAAAGAATAATGGCGTTTTTGGAGGATTATTTATATTGTTTTGTATGATAATAAGTGTAATGTAACATTCATGTATGTAATCTATTTTCCAATACTTCTAAACGGATCTGTCCTTCGGGACTTGATCTTTTGTGATCATTCCAATGTATTAAAATAATGCACCGACTCTGGGTAACTGAGGTCATGGCATTACAGTTGGTATCATATGGAGATTTAGTAAAATATTTGGATTCTTGAATTATATAAACTCTGATTAAAGCACATAGACCTAATATAGATTTTGTTGATTAGTATAGAAGAAATTCCTAGAATTATGGTAATGTAGAGATTTTGTGAGTTTTCCAAGAAAATACATCCCTGTCTGGATATGAACAAGAAGAGGCGGCTCTAGCACAGATGTACCTAGGGGTAAAACCCAAAAACACCACTTTGAGCTACACTCGAACAGGAACAGGTGCACGACAACTAGCCTTGCTGCACTCTTGGTTACGACACTCCTAGAGGATATGCATAGGATAATTCACATTTTCATTACAAATCATTATTAATGGTTTATGAGCATATACTTCCTCAATGAAAACATATTTATGATTATGTATTATATCCAAAAACCATTCAATTTACGTTAGGTATTTTACATGTTTGTAATTATTCATTACAATTCAAAAACTGGCCTAGTTTATGCCATTGTATAGAAATGGCGCCCAGTAGAAGTAATGAAAACTCCAGCCATACGTATGATCCATAGTGTAAGAATGATCATATCTTTCACGGTATTTTTCAATTCTCGACTTCCACTCAAGGTATGACTTTAATTTTAAATTTTTAGTACATGATTTAGTTGATTTTATTTCTTCCACTGGTTGGTTGTGGAGCGGGATAAACCCTATGTGGGTTGTTCGTAGTGGTGCTGGTGAGTGCGTGTTGGCCTTACCTCGCTCGGCGCGCGGGTAAGGCATGGGTGAATCCGTGCGACTTCACCGGTTAACATGCGGTGCCCAATGCGCGGACGTTAAATAACCAGATAAAAATTTATTATGGGTTTCTTGGTTATTATTGTATTATTATTATTATTATATTATTGTTATTATTATTAGTAAACCATATTTATTTTATTCTATTATATTTTATATTATTTTTATATCATTATATTTTTATTCAATTTTCTTATTTTTATTTATTTATTTATTTACATCACTATTATTTTTAATTTCTTTTTTTATTCCTCCACCACCAAATCTCTTCCCTAGCTGCCACCCCCCATTTTTTTTTCTCTTTTCTTTTTTTCCTAACCTTTCCTCTACCCCATGTTTGTCTCCCCTCCTTCTCTCCCTCCTCTTTTTCTCCTTCTCTCCTTCCTCTCTTCTTCTTCTCTTATCTCTCACCGCTTGGCCTTCCCCCTGTTTCCACATCCTATCTCCGTGCGCTCACCCTTTCGTATCCCACCTTCCCTCTTTTCATCCCTCCTATCCCCCGCACATGCACCTCTCCTTCCCCTCCCATCCATGCTTGCCTACCCTATTCTTCTCCTTCCCAGCTCCTCCGCATTCGCCCTGCAGCCCCTGCTACTTCTCCTGCTTGGCCAGATCCTTCTCGGCCCGCCCTTTTTTCCTATCCAAAGTCACACCTTGGTCCTTTCTCCTCCTCCGCGCTAGGTTGCATTCCCCCTGTTGCTCCTCCTGCTCGGCCGACCTTCACCACTACCCCCTACAGCCGAAGTCCGCATGCGCCCCCTTGCTCATCCAAATTTCGAATGGCCTTCCCCTTTCTTTTTTTCCATCACGACACTCCCAATTTCCCCTATTCCTTCCTTCCACGCCCCATCTCCCCATTTTCCTTCCTCCTTCCACTATTCCACCGGAATGATCAGCTGACATCCCTCCACTCGCCGGACAGCCGCAACAACCCAACTCACACTCACCAGACAGCCGCTGCGCCACCCCTCAGTCATCATTCCAAAGATTCACGTGGTTGGGGGTTTGGTTTTAATTTATTTAATTATTTTATTGATTTGTTTAAATGTTAATTAATTTATTGCATTTTTTAAGTGTTCATCAAATTATTTGATCATTATTGAACTTGTTCAACTGTTTATTTAATTATTTTGTTGCTGATGTTTTTTATGGACCAGTGATGTTTTACTGGGTTGGCATTGAGGATACTTTGTATAATTTTTAAGACATTTTTTACGGATCTGTGTTGTGTGATCGTTGCATAGTGGGAGTGTTGCGTAGTATCACAGATTCATACCTACATTGAGGTAGGTGTTTTCACATGATTATGTTATCTGATCAATTAGTCTGCTGGTTTTATTAAATCGATATCACATTTATTTACTTGTTGTTGTGAGTTATTGGTTTTTTTAGAATTTGGTGTTTTATTTTTATTAGCGGCATGTTTAGGTTGTCTGGTTTTTACTGTGTTCTACCTTTGGTTTTTGAACCAATGCAGCAGTTGAAATTTGATTCATGTTATAGTCTTTGTGTGCGTTCGAGTGAGTTTTGACACTGATTATTGTGTGGTTTTATTTTATTTAAAACTACTAAACCAATTTTTCAATTTTTTTATAAATTGTAATTTGGTTCTTGGAATTTATTAGTTTATTAGACTGTGTTGTTCTTTCATGTTGTGTTCTGTTTCTGAGGATCTGTGTTGTGTGTAATACCTTTAATGGTTGTTTGTTTATTCATTTAAATTGAATGTGTAAGTGTGATGGTTGACTTAGTTGACATCCTAGGTGTATTGTGTTTGACTTAGTTGACATCCAAGTGTGTTGTGTTTTGACCATGATGAGTAGAGTGAACTTTGAATGTTGAGGGAAAAAGGGAAAGCCTAAGTACTAGGTGGGTGGACTAGACTAGCGTGCTAGTGATTCTGGAGTGGCCCTATCAACGTTTCACATAGCTGGATTGATGCTTACAACCCTAACTAATCCTTGGATAATGACTAGAGACCACTTGGTTATGGATGTTTTTCCCTACAAGTGGCTCGTGCACGAGAATGTATGATATAGATTTTTTTGGTACACTGAGACGTGAGGTTCTAGGGCCCCACACAGCTGTAGTCCCTTTAGGGCCTCTCCCACTTTTTTTTCTCATGTGAGATTGTATACTCATCACTGGTTGATTGTGTGACTTCTGTGGTGTAAAAAGGTAATAATTTTTTCATTTTCTTTTAGTACTGAAAACCCGGTTCCCTATTTAAAATTTTCTTTCTTTAAAAAATGTTTTCATTAAATTGTTAGTGCATTTATTTATCTTCTATAATTTAAACCTCCAAACTTTTTTGGCCACCTAACCTTTAAATGCGTAATATTTTCTATGCTTCCAACCTATTAAGAGATTTATCACACCCTACTTACACCCTTCGGTGTAAGTAGATCTGATTATGTCTGATATAGGGAATTACAACAGTTTTGAGAGTGGTGGTCCGAGTTGTTTGCTGCTTCTTTTGACTTGGCGTTGGTGGTGAAGGCCGGAAAGTGGTATCCCTCTATCAGGTGACGGTTTCTAACTTGGTTTTTGTCACCCCTTTGGAGTTAGTTTTGGTTGGGTTGTAGTTGTCTTTGAGACTCAATTTTGTTTTTTAAAGACTTGTGTGGCAACATTGTTTTTGAGTTCTGTTTACCTGTGGTTATTCATGGTTGTTTATATGGGTAAATCATTCACAAAATTTCAATTTGACACCCAGACACTTGTGCCAACCCATGGGGATCGGGAACTCCATTTGGCCCTTGCCGTGGGATGGGTTGGGCATCGGTTTGATGGTGACCCGACTTGGTTCGTGACAAAATGGTATCAAAGGTGGGGTTTAGCTCTTTGTTTATGTTATTTGGGATGATTCTAGATACACATGAGTTAGAACTGTTGGGGCTCAGAATTCTGGTTGCGAGTAGGGTGCCTGGCCAGCACGCCTCGTGATAGACATTGAGTCACCGAGGGATGTCAGGATGCTTGTTTGACTTCTTTTCCAGGTGGGATGTACAGGCTGCACACTGTACGGGGACACCAGGAGAAAAAGTAGAGTTTTGAAACAATTATATTTTTGCATGTTTTGTTGACTGATGATTATTTATCTTTTTTAAAAAAAATTCTCTTGTGATATGAGATATTGATGGTGTTCTTTTACGTTTGTTGCTCATTGCATCAAGATGCCTCCCCAGAGAGCTCCCATGCACCCACGAGAGGAAGTCGGAGAGAGTTATCCCACACTGCTTGATAAGAGATTGGTATAGGCTGTGGTCTGTGTTGTTCAGGCTTTATGACAAGGGGAGACTCCTACCCCCGCCCCTATTCCAGCTAGAGGGGATCAATCTGGCTCCAAGAAGGATAGAGCTCAGGAGTTTCTAAAAAATAAACCTCCTTCTTTCCGAGGTAGTTCCAAATCTTAGGAGGCAGAAGAATGGCTAGAAAAGATAGAATGCATATTCGAATTCTTTGACACGCCCGAGGATGTCAGGGTAAAGTGTGCCACTTTATAGATAGAGGGTTCCAGTCACAAATGGTGGGAATCATTGATTCAGGCTGGAAAAAATGATCATATGAGTTGGAAATATTTCGAAGTTATCTTCAACAAGCAGTACTGTCCAGAGTTCCTGGCCTAAGCTAGATCCCTGGAGTTCATGGATCTTTCACAAGGGATTCAAAGAATGATGGAGTATGCGAACCTCTTCACTGAGCTAGTGTGGTATGCACCTGAGATCATTTCAAGTGAATACTTGAATGCTCAAATGTTCGAGAAGAGCCTTTGACCAGAAATTCACTCTCATGTTTTCTTATTCATGCTGGGGACTTATGCCGAGGTGTTCGATTGCACTTGCATGAATAAGATTGACACTAGAGAAAAGTCAGGTATTTCTAGATCAGTGTCAAATTTTGGCAGTGGCAGTTCTTCAGAGAAGAAGATGAAGCATGATGAGCAGTGGAAGAAAAGTGTTGGCAGCTCAGGTCATCCATCTGTGAAAACATTATCTAGGGCTTCTGATACGAGGTCTGTTGTGTGCCATCAGTGTGGAAGGGAAGGTCATATATGATCTTCATGTGCCACCCCTCCCAGGCCTTGCTACTAGTGTGAGATCATGGGGCATGCACAATGCTTTTGAAGAGTGACACGCCCTCACCAGAGTGGGACTAAATCTGTGGCTTCTTTGGTAGTATTAGTGTATTCAGAGCCAACCAGGATGCCGGGATCCTTGTTCAGTGGCCACGGTGGTATGACTATATCATCTTCAGGGAAGATCTAGATTAGGGTAGAGCCACAGGTGAGCGGTCGTTCTCAGGAAAGGACCCGAAATCTGTATGTTGTGGATCATGCACCAGCGGTATATGATGCAGGGCCTTCGACTATTCGAGGTACCATTCTGAGTGCATCTTCTATAGCTGCAGTTTTATTTGATATTTTTTCTTCAATTTATTTTATATATGCTCGTCATGTGAACTTGTTGATCCTTCAAAATCTGTTGCAATTGAGTTAGTGACACCACTGGGTAAGAAAAAGGTGCAGGGTCTTAGGTTACCATCGTGCGCACTCTCTATGTCTAGAGTCGAGATGGAGTTGGATTTTTTGGATCTTGATATGGACCTATTCTTTGTGATCCTTGGCATGGACTGGATGGTGTCCTTTCAAGAACATATTGATTGTTATCAGCACCGAGTTAGCTTTATGGAACCGAATGGGAGTCCTCAGTTATTTCATGGGGAATGGGATCATTGATTGGGTTGCGTGGGACCTCCACTCCCTGAGTTGGGGAATCTGGCTTATCAGTTTTCGTTGCTCACACTGGCAGATGAAGGTTGTGTTTCTCAGGGCGAGTTACCTTGTGTAGTGGATGATATCCAAGAGGTCTTCCTAGATGATTTTCAGGAATACCCCCAGACCGGGACGTGGATTTATCGATTGAGTTGAAGTAGGGAACACAACCTATATCCATTCCCTCATATCGCAAGGCCCCCACTGATTTTAAGGAATTAAATATACAGCTGGACAATTTTGGAATCCAATGGATTCATTCGACTGAGCATCTCTCTTTGGGCTTCCCCTGTTCTATTCGTGAAGAAGGCTGATGGAACCCTCCTTTCATGCATTGATAACCGAAAATTGAATAAGATGACCATCAAGAATAAATACCCTTTTCCTTGGATTGGTGATTTGTCCGACCAACTGGAGAGGAAAAAATGGTTCTCCAAGATTGATTTGCGTTTGGGATACCACCAGCTTAGGGTGAGAGAAACAGATATTCTGAAGACTGCTTTCTAAAATAGGTATGGTCACTTTGGGTATCTAGTCATTCCATTTAGATTAAAGAATTCTCCTGAAGTTTTATGGAACTCATGAATAGGGTGTTCCACCAATATCTCGACTCATTTTTCGTGGTATTTGTGGATGACATCATGGTTTATTCGGGATCTATGAAGGAGCATGAGCATCAACTGCAGATTGTATTGGTCAATTTGAGGGACCATTACCTATATGCCAAACTCTCTAAGTACACATTATGGATCAGGGAAGTGATGTTTCTGTGGCATGTCATCTCAGAACAAGGGGTTTTAGTGGATCCTATGAAGATCAGGGCAGTTATGTCCTAGGAGCAGCCGAGGAATGTGTTTGAGATTAGGATTTTTCTGGGCCTAGAAGGCTATTACCGGCGTTTTTTTGGGACTTCTTGCAGCTCACCTCCCCCATGATTGCACTCTCCCGAAAAGGGGTGAAGTTTGAGTGGATCCCACAGTGTCAGGCATCCTTTGAGTAGATGAAGTAGTGGTTGACCACCACACCTGTTTTGACCTTCCGGAATCTAGAAAGGGATATGTGGTTTATTATGATGCTTCAGGTATGGGCCTAGGGTGTGTGCTCATGCAGGATGACCATTTGGTGGCTTAGGGTTCTTGCCAGCTCCGACCGCATGAAAAGAATTATCTGAATCACGACTTCGAGTCGGCAGCTATGATGCATGCCCTGAAGGCTTGGAGTCACTATCTCTTGGGGGAGAAATTTGTGGTTTATTCTGACCATAAGTGCATGGCCTACATTTTCTCTTAGAAGGATCTCAATATGAGGGATCACCGCTGGATCGAGTACCTGCAGGGTTTCAACATTAACATTGTCTATACTACGGGTAAGGGTAATGTGGTGGCTGTTTCTTTCAGCAGAGAAGTACCAATGTAGCCATTGAGGATGTCCAGCGATGAGTGGACTTTGATGAGGCTATTTTCCCAGATGCACTTGGAGAGCAGGGACCACAGCGAAGGTACGTTCTTGTCTATAATTCAGTTGACTCCCGCTCTTCTAGAGTTGATCCAACACAAGAATCCTGGTGATGATTTGTGTCAATGATCTATGCAGTTTCTTCATTATGGGGAGACTCTTTCTGATTGGACTTTGTCTCACAAGGGGATCTTGTGCTTCAAGGGTCGTGTTGTGTTGTTGTTGACTTTGCGGAAAGTGGTGATGCAGGATAGCCACAAATCTCAGTGGGCCTTCCATCCTGGTGCTACCAAGATGTACTGAGATGTTCGTCACTAGTTCTGGTGACCAGGTATGAGGCGACACATAGTCGACTTTTTATTGAGATGCTACACTTGTCAGCATGTGAAAGCAGAGCATAAGAGACCATCTAGCCTACTCCAGCATTTACCCATTCCTACCTGGAAGTGGGACGAGGTCTCCATAGACTTCATTATTGGATTTTCTCGTACACCTCGGGGGAAGAATTCTATATAGGTAGTGATTGACTGCTTGACCAAGTCGTCTCACTTTATCCCAATTAGAGATACATCAAAGGTATATGAGATAGGCCGCTTGAATGTTCACAAGGTGGTTATAATTCATGGTGTGCCGTCAGCAGTTGTTTCTAATAGGGACCCACGCTTTACATCTCAGTTTTGGGGAGGCCTACAGAGGGCTATGGGGTCACAGATTATGATGAGCACGACATACCATCCTCAGACCGATGGCTAGACAGAGCGGGAGAATCATATTTTAGAGGACGTGCTTCGCACATGTGTGTTGGATTTCAGAGGTTCATGGGATATCCATTTGAGATTGGTTGAGTTTACTTATAATAACTGTTACCAATCTTCCATTATAATGGAACCCTTTTAGGTGCTCTATGGTTGGCCTTGTCGGTATCCTTTGTGTTGGGTTGAGGTATGAGAGACCTCACTCTTGGGACCGAGCCTTGTTCATGAGACATCTGAGAAGGTCGAGAAGATTAGACAGCGGTTGTGGACATCTCAGATTCTCCACTAATATTATGCAAAGAAGAGGCTTTGGGATATTGATTTTTCAGTGTGGGACAAAGTGTTCTTCAAGGTGGCACCTCATTTGGGTCACCGCCTCTTGGGGAAGCTTGGGAAGCTCACATCAAGGTATGTTGGGCCTTTCGTGATTACTGAACGGATTGGAAAGGTGTAATATATGTTAGCATTGCCTTCATAGTTGACATAGATTCATGAAATATTTCATGTATCCCAACTAAAAAATTATAACCCCAATCTATCACATGGGTTCAATTGGGAGGAGTTTGAGAATGAGCCAGAATTATCAGTGTTTGAGAGGCCAGTGCGGGTAGTGGATTCTCAGGAGAAGGTGATTCATGGATATTCCATTCATTTGGTTCATATTATGTGGAAGCACAGGATTGACGATCATGAGACTTGGGAGCGCAATTATTGGTTTGAGAAGGAGTACGCATTTTTATTCTCTAATCAGGCTTCAAATTGACTTTCTGAGGGAGGAAAGTTTTCATGGTGGGGAGAATTGTCTCGCCCGAACCTCAACTCGAGGTATGACTATAATTTTAAATTTGTATTACATGAGTTAATTTCTTTTTTTCTTCTATTGGCTGGTTGTGGGGAAGGCTGAACCTAATGTGGGTTGTTCGTCATTGCGCCGATGAGTGTGCGTTTGCCTTACCTCGCTCGGCATGTGGGTAAGGCACGGGCGAAGCCGTTCAACTTTGCCGGTTAACGCACGGTGACCGATGCATGGACGTTAAATAACCGGATAAAAATTTATTATGGTTTTATTGGTTATTGTTTTATTATTATTGTTATTATTATATTGTTATTATTAATATTAGTAAACCCTATTTATTTTAATTTATTCTATTTTGATTCATTTTATTATCATTCTATTTTTATACAAATTTATTATTTTTATTTATTTACATCGCTTTTATTTTTATTTTCTTTTTTTTATTCCTCCCCCTCTTAATCACTACCATAGCCGCCAACCCCCCCTTTTTTCTGTGTTTCCTACCCTTTCCTCTCCCCCACATTTTTCTCCTCTATTTCTTCTTCTCATTCTATCTATCTCCTCTTCTTCTTCTTCTCTCTTCTCTCCCCGCTTGGCCTTCCCCCTATTTTCCCCTCTTATACCTGCGTTCTCACCTTCCCCACTCCCCTGTTACCTCTTTTGACCCCTATCATCCCTCGCACGTGCACCTCTCCTTCCCCTCCCATATGCACGCACCTCCCCATTTCTCCTTCATCCCAGCTCCTTAGTGATTGCCCCTCTACCCCCTACTGCCTCTCCCGCTCGGCTAGATCCCGCTCAGCTGGATCCCACTCGGCCCGCCATTTTTGCCCAGAAAAAGCCGCACCTCTGTCCTTCTTACTATGATGTACCAGGTTGCATTCCCCATGCTTCTCCACCAGCTCGGCCGACCTTCCCCACTACCTCCCACTACAACAGAAGTCTTCATGTGCCCCCTTGCTCTGCCAAATTTCCAGCAAAATTCCCCTTTCTTTTTTTCCCAGCACTGCACTCCCAATTTCCCCTCTTGCATCCTTATGTGCCGCATCTCCCCATTTTACCTCCTCCTTCCTCTATTCTACCAGACCGATTAGCTGACAACCCTCCGCTCACTAGACAGCTGCCACAACCCTACTTATGCTCGCCGGACAGCCATCGTGCTGGCCCTCGTTCGTCATTTCAACAATTCCCATGGTTAGGGTTTTTTTTAAATTTATTTAATTTTTTTGATTCGTTTAATTGTTAATTAATTTATTTCATTAGTTTAAGTGTTAATAAATTTATTTGATTATTATTGAATTTGTTCAACATTTAATTAAATTATTTTATTAGTGATGTTTTTTTATGGACTGGTGATGTTTTACTAGGTTTCCATTAGGGATACTTGGTCTACTATTTTAGGAATTTTTCGATGGATCCATGTTGTATGACCATTTCACAGCGGGAGTGTTGCGTTTTATCGCTATTTCATACATACTTTGAGGTAGGTTGTTTTGCATACTTAGGTTAACTGATCAATTAGACAGCCGGTTTTATTAAATCGTTATGTCTTTAATTTACCTGCTGTTGTGAGTTGATGGTTTTGGTTGATATAATTTGGTATTTTATTTTTATTAGTGGCGTGTTTAGGTTGTCTTATTTTTACTATGTTGTGCCTTTGGTTTTTGAACAAATATAGTAGTTGAAATTTGATTCCTATTACAGTCTTAGTGTGTGTTCGAGTGAGTTTTGGCACTGATGATTGTGTTGTTTTATTTTCTTTAAAACTACTAAACCAATATTTCAAATGTTTGATAAATTATAGTTTGGTTCTTGGAATTGTGTAGTTTATTAGACTGTGTAGTTCTTTCATGTTGTGTTCTATTTCTGAGGATCTCAATTGTGTTAATACATTTAATGGTTGTTTGTATATTCATTTATATTAAATGTGTTAGTGTGGTGGTTGACTTAGTTGACATACTAGGTGTATGGTGTTTGACTTAGTTGACATCCAGGTGTGTTGTGTCTTGACATTGATTAGTATAGTGAAATTTAAGCATTGAGCACAAAAGGGGAAGCCTGGGTACTAGGTGGGCGGACTGGACTAGCGTGCTAGTGATTCGAGAGTGGCCCTGGCCCAGTTTCACTTAGCTGGATTGACACTTAAAAAACTAACTAAACCATGGATTATGATTGGAGACCACTAGGTTATTAAGGTGTTTCCCTACTTGTGGCTCATGCATGGGAACTTATGATATGGATTCTTTAGTACACCGAGACGTGATGTTCTAGGGCCCCACAAAACATTATTCCCTTTAGGTCCACTACCACTTTTGTTGCTCATGTGCGATTATATACTCATCACTGGTTTATTGTGTGACTTCTTTGTTGTAAAAAGGTAAGAATGTTTTCATTTCCTTTTATTACCAAAAACCTAGTTCCCTATTTAAAACTATCTTTCATTAAAAACAGTTTTCATTAAATTGATATTGCATTTATATATTTTCTATAATTTAAACCTGAAAACTGTATTTTTCACCTAAACTTTACATGTGGAATCTTTTCATTGGTGCCAACCTATTGAGATATTTCTCACACCCCACGTAAACCCTTGGGTGTATGTAGATCTAATTATGTCTCATGTAGGGAAAGGCAAAAGTTTTGAGAGTGGTGGTCCGAGTTGTTAGCTTCTCCTTTTGGATTGGCGTTGGTGGTGAAGGATGAATGGTGGTATCCCTCCATCAGGTGATGGTTGCTGATTGGGTTTTTGGTCCCCCTTTTTGGAGTGAGTTGTGGTTGGGTTGTAGTTGTTTTTGATACTCACTTTTGTTGTTTAAAGACTTGTGTTGCAATTTTGTTTTTGAGTTAATTTTTCATCTGGTTATTCCTTGTTTTTTATATGGGTAAATCATTCCCAAAATTTCAATTTGACACCCGGGAACTTATGACAGCCCATGGGGATTGGGAACGCCCTTCGGGCCTTGCCACAGGCCGGTTCCGGCGTCCGGTTGATGGAAACCCGACTTGGTTCATGACAGGATTAAGCAAACATTTAGAATGGAAATATTCTCCCATGTATTCTCAACATATATTGAAATATTATCATGTGTTAATAAGAAAATTAAACAAATTATGAGTCCTATGGCTTTGAAGGGAAGAAAAATATGAAATTGATGGAAGAGAGAAAGATAGAAAAAGGGAAGAGGGAAAAGAAGAATTTTCCAATATGTGATAACTATTGGAAGAAACACCCAGTAACATGCCTGAAGGGGATGTGAGTTTGTTATAACTGTGGAGAAAAGGGACACCAAGTAAGTGACTACAAGGGTAAGAAAAAGGTTTCAAATGCACAATGCTTCATCTTTATGGAGTTGGGACACTACCCAAACCAATATCAAAATATTCAGAGTATGCCCCAAATGATGTTGTTGGATAATAATCATGTTATGATACTACCACGGATGAGGAGGAATGATTAGAGTTCTTATGTTGTTATTACATAATTATTCCATTTGAGTGTTGTATCAACGATGTAATGGTTATAATAATTATGGATTATATAAGGATTGTACTACAATACTATTTCATTAAGGACTTTACATTGTGTGGAACCACGAAAAGTAATTCAATAGCAGGTTAAATTTTTGGAAAATATATGGTTGAGAGAAATATAAACCATAATATGGTTCTGATACCGAGGTAGTGATTTTGGAATAATTAATGATTGATCTAGATAAATTATATTGGATATTTTTAACTACCGTGAAACTAATTAATGATTTGTATATTCCATCATTATTGGTGTTTACAACATTTTTTGATAGAAGGTGTATATCCATTATTATATAAGGAATAACGGATCATGAATGTAATCAATATGATTTTATGGTAATTCAGAATGTTATAGTGTTTTAAAAGAATATATGAAGAAGGTGTTCACATGTTATTAAACAAAAAAATGTATCTTCATTGTGTTTACCTTCCTTATAAATTTTGGACTGTGATTTTGGACATAAATATTTTAAAATTCTAGTTTGATATTATTTTTGTATTGCTTTAAAAGGACAACCTATAGGTCGGTCGACAACTCGTCGTGTCCGGAAAGGCCATGAGACTTGAACCCACAACCGAAGGGCGATAAGGTTTATAACCTACCACTGGCCCACGTGATGTCCTGTATTGAATAATGTAGTATTTTAAAAAAAATTAGTGTAGATGAATTATAAATTCATTTTTTAACCCTATACGAATAGGATAAATAGAATATTATTTTTAAGTTCTATTATCTTTTAGAGTGAAAGATGAGTTTGTGGTAGAAATTAGTTAAAGGATGGGACACTACATGCCAATTATATATATATTTTTCTTATCTTATTCTATGAAGAAATTAAATATTATACTTTAGTTAAGGGATATTAAAAGCAAAAATATGTTATCCAAATACCATATTTTTTGTTGAACCGATTGTATTTTAAATCATCATAGATTGAAGAATTTAAGGCCCTGAATTTTACACTTGATTTTGATTGATGACCTCAATAACTACCTATAAATACATACATTTTTCCTCCAATTATATGTCTCTATTTGACACTAATGTTCTCCTAATCCAAATCATAATTTGTTGGTGACCCTTTCATTTCCCTTTACATCTTATTAAGAATAAATTTTTTTAACCTTATTTTCGATGTGGGTTTTCCCAAAAGTATTTTCTATTTTCATCATTTTATTTTTGAAAAATAATTTCAAATTTTGAGGATGCAATTTATTGAAGGAGGGGAGAATGTAACACCCCAAGCATCCACAGTACGCTTCTCTTTGAATAATTCAGTAGCGTGTGTTGTACGCAACTTCGAGTTCTAACACACAGCACAACCAATCAAACTAGCCGTTATGAATAGTAATAGCCACTTTTTTAAATTTTATAAATTTTATCATTCAAAATGGACTTTATTTTTTTATTCGGAATATCAAAATTAGAATAGGGTAAATTTTTTTTACTTTTCGGATAAATTTCATATTTTGATGAATAATGAGAATTACTAAATTTTAATTAAAAACAACTTTTTTAATCGAAATAATTATTAGTGACAAATTATGATTTTGAGTGATTTTATTGTAAAATTAGATTATATTTTTACAATTTAATACAATTTTGTTCATTGAACAAAATTTCAAATTTAAACTGTACATAAGCAAGTGCCAATCTTTTGATAGTTATTATCTCCTAAAAAACGCTTTTTGTTTTAACAACGGGAATCATTTTCAAATTATCTTCTGCCACTTATATTTTTTGAATTAAAAAAAATCGATTCCATATTTAGAATCGGATGGTCCATATAGTGTAAATAGGTAACTTTTATTTTTTGACATGTTGAATAATTACTTCGGCAAATAGTTTATTTACCATGGTTAAAGGATAAATCCAGTAAATAAGGGTAAAAAAATAATACTATAATACTAATAAATTAACCTAAAACGTGTCCTAACCCTATTTGTTGATACATTTCCAACCATTGGCATATATGGGTTGATTTTGGGACCACATGGATCCACTTGTAAGTGACAATTCCACTTTATATTAATTAAGTTAAAGTAAATACAAAAATGACTTAGGCATATATCTTTTAGAAAAACACTTTTTACATAAGGTAGTATATGTTATATTTTCAACTATAAATAATAATTATAAATATAATAATATTTCCTACATAAGAGTATTTTATTTATAATTTTTATACATTTAATAATCAAATTTATTTATGACACAATAATGATGCATTATTTTCCTTATTAATGAAAGAATCAAATAATTTTTATTATAAATGTGAAAATAAATATAATTTGAATGTTCTAATGACATCAAAATATTTTATTGGTTAATATGACATGTTATTATTGCTTAAATTATTATTTTTTGAATTAATATAGTTTTTAAGACTATAACAAAAATCAATTATTAAAAAGTGTCACAATTGACATAAAGGTGTTTTTGAAACAAATATTATATTATTAATTTATATTCCATTCCTAAAAATCTAAGGATTTGTAAAAATGAATTATGTAATGATAGGTGTATTATTAATGTACCACTTGGGGGTCGCTTTGATGTTAATAGTAATTATATTGACTATATAATATAAAAATACAAAGAGACATGGAAAATAAAAAAATATTTAATTAAGGGTTAAATCAAAAAGTTAAAGTTAATATAGTGACCCAAACCTATCTAGAAACAATTGGATGAGTGGTTTTCGACCCATCACCTCCTTAACCTATAAATAATTTAATTTGGAGCCATTAGAAACTGAAACCAAATATATTATAAAATAATATTTCTAGATTTTCCAAAGGTGCCCCTCACCCCTCTTATAAAAGGGAACTCCCCCTTCTCTCAAATTCATACCTTCAAATCATTTTGGATTGGCCAAACCCTACCCAAATATTCTCTCAACGTCCCTAAATTCAACCTAGAGGCCTTAGTTTGATCACAAATCCAACATAAGGATCCCTTTTGATCAAATCAAATGGAAGAACCCGAAGAAGAGGTAATGGTTTCACCACCCTCTTTCAAGTTCCTTTCTTCTTCCACTTCATCATTATTTGTTATTTAAATTCTAAAAAAATAAATCCAGTATCTTCTATATACATTGATGTTATTATAAATATTTCAAAACTATATTCATTATTCTATCTAGCCTTTGAATGACATGTCACCATACGTGAGTACGTATGGCTTACCGTCTCCACGTCGTGGTGTAATTGTTATTCAGCACATTATTATTTGGATGGGTATGATAATGATGTATAATTAAAGAAATAAATAAATATAAAATTTTAGTTATTCTTTATATATGATATACCATCCAAATATATATTATTTAAATATCAATAGAATGATATTGTCGCTCGTGTGTACGTATGTACTACCATCTCCGGCAGTCCTTCATTTCTCCATTTTTTTGGTTCGGTGTGTTTCTTTTTTGGAGCGTTTGTCACTGTGCTCGGTGGCTTACTGGGAAGGCCCTTCTGCTCGCACTCTCTTTGGCCTCTCGGATCTCTGCTTTCTTCTAGGTCGGTCGGGTGCACAAACTCTCAGGAGGCATTGGGTGTGTGGTGCGATGTGGATGGGGATCTAAGTGATGCTGCTTTCGCTCATGCAAGGGTCTTTTGTTTCATTGGGCGTTGCATGGATTCCAAAGGGCGGTGTATGTGAAGAGCTGTGGATGGAAGCAGTGATGGTGTAGAGATGACAGGATGGCTTCTGGTATTCTCTTCCTCGATCAGGTTCTTTGACGGCTCACTGGTTTTCGTGGTGACCTTCCCGGTTTCAGGGTTTTTGTCTCACGGTGTGTTGGAGGGTTCTGGTGGTTATCTGACTCAGTCAGGCGATCACCAGTGTTTATTGATCAGGGTTGATGGCGGTGGTCGCATCAGTGTGTGCTGATCTCGGAGGCTTGATCAGAGGTTTTATTTTTTCAGATTCCTTTTCTGGTTATTGTGTAATCCTGGTTCGAGGTTTCCCTGGTGGTGGCCAATGGTGTCTTCTTCGATGATTTGGTCGATGTTCATTTTTTTGATTGTTGACATTGATATTCCGATATGGTGCTTTGGTCGACGATGGTACCGATGAATGACAGTGTCAACTGGTGATGACGATACAGAAAATGGAGTCAGTGTTGACGTGGTGATGGATGGAGCTGATGATGGTGATGTCTGGAGAGGGTTCTTTCAGCTGCAGGACGTGTTTTTCAGCGTGATGGTTGTGAATCTCGAGGCAGACACATGAATTCTGGATGAAGTTTGAATTTTTAATGTTAGTGTTTTTGGAAGGTGGCAATGGCGGTAAAGATCGTGGTTTGGCTGCAGTGTGTTTGTTTGAAATTTGAAATATTTGCTGTAATTGTCGTAATGGGTTGAATCTGGTGGTTTTGTTTGGGTTCACACTTTCCCCCCTTAAAAGTGTCATTTGAAAATAAAAAAATATGTAGTGTGGCATATATGATATCATATTAATGAATATGATTCCTGTATAATTTAATAACAATTATTTCACAATTATACAGATGGTTAAACTACCCTCAACCAACGAAATGTACAAGGTAAGGGTTTATTTCACAATCTCTTCATTTTATGAGGTTGTTTATACGTAATTATCTATTGGGAACTCTTTATCATCCACATGCAAGTTTCTTAAAAAAGTACTTCAGATCTTTCTTACTATTTTACAAACTATGTTTTAAAGTCATTTATACACTTTTTTGACTTTTTATAAGGTTTCTATAAAGGAATATTTCCGTCTTTTTTCAAACAATGTACTTTTTAACCTTTTTGACAAAATTAAGGTAAGAATGTATTTTTTAACTTATACGGAGGGTGCGGATATTTTCCACCATTATAAAATCATTGAAGACTCATTTATAATATTTTAAACATATTTTAAAAGTAAATGTTTTATTTTATAAATATGTGTCTTTTAAATTATTTAAATAAAAAATAGATATTTCACTCAAATTTTTTTGATTTCATCTATGTCAACATCCTTTGATGGATTTTCAGATTATTTGAAGTTGATTTATAATGATACAAAACTTCCATATTGTATTGAAGGTTTTGTGATATGTTTGACTGTGGATGTGTTATATTTATACCATTCATGGTTTATGGATAAAGTATTGGCATTTCATATGCCAGTTCTAATGAGACATAATAGTGTCTTGGCACAAGGCCTTGACAAAATCTTATTTTTAGTCGTGGTAGAAGGCCATGACTATGTGGTTATGATAGTTTGGCATTATGCATTACATCATTATGAATGTGGTTAGTGATATGGCATGTGGTTTTTCGACTAGTAGAATATAAATGTTAATAAGTCAATGGAATTACTTAATTGTATTTTTTCTGTATTATGCTGAAGTTCAAGTTTAAAAGGATTTTTTTTAGTTATACATTTCTTTAAATTTTTATTATTATTTATGAAATTTTCCACTGTATTGTTATCCTTACTGAGCATCTGAGATCATCTCTTCCTATGTTTTATTTAACCAGGGATTCCAATAAGTGTATTGTGATTAATATGTAGGGTTAATCTAAGGGAATAATGGCATTTGTGAAGGATTATTTATGTTTTTTTGTACGTTAAGAAGTGTAATGTAACATTCATGTATGTAATCTATTTTCCATGACTGCTAAACTGAACGGTCCTTCGGGACTTGATTCCTTGTAATCATGCCAATGTATTAAAATAATGCACTGACTTTGGGTAACTAGGGTCAGGTCATTACAGTTATACTTATAGATATATCATTACATTTTTTCCATTATGTTAGACTTATAGATATATCAGTCTATTTTTCCATTCCTTTATACTTAATGATCTATCATTACGATATATGATTCAGGTTTTACAATTCCGAATACAGTGTATATATGATGTTGACTTTCAATTCCAAATTTGGTTTATATATGATGTCGATTTTCAATTCGGAACCTGGCGTATGTATGATTACAACATTGAATACCGATTCTGGTGTATATATGATGCTGATCTTCAATACCAATTCTGGTGTATTTGTGATGCCAATATTCATGATACCTAATCTAGTATATTTGTGACTTTGATTTTATGATTCTTTTTTCTTGAGAATGTTATTTCTAAGAATCCGTTTTCCTGATTTCGTAGGATTACATTTTCTTGATAATGTTATATTTCCCTAATGTATCACTCCAATTGTATCAGATTCCTTGATTTCTTAT
The DNA here is from genome assembly GCA_963277665.1 of Viscum album. Classification (NCBI taxonomy): domain Eukaryota; kingdom Viridiplantae; phylum Streptophyta; class Magnoliopsida; order Santalales; family Viscaceae; genus Viscum; species Viscum album. The sequence continues at coordinate 1,229,086,687 of OY728159.1, forward strand.
ACCTATCATTTATCTTTAACTTGACATCGTTTCTGTTACTTGAAACGATGTCGTACAATCTGTTACAAACTAACCGTTGTATGTTTTCCACATTTCCAGGTCCCTCCAAAATTTAAGGAAAATATGACTGTTGGAAAGGAGCAGATCGTTGGGATGTTTTTCCTATAAATACATTCTCATTTTAACAAGAAAATTACTTGACATTGAACAAGATTGTGAAGTGATTTCTAGAAATATATGATCTTACAACTCTCAGTGATTCGTGTGGATGTTGTGAAAAACTTGTTCATGCATGAACAACTTGTTCAGAATAGCTTTGTGCAGACTCTGATCGTGCTAATCATGGGATTCCAAGATTGGAAGATAGAGGTTCCAATTTCCTTCTAAATCGAGGGATTTCAGAGATATCAAGACAGATACCGATCTTCGGATTGAGGACTTACCTGGGTTTGGGTAAGACAAACATTCATGAAATTATAAATCAAGGAACCTTTATCCAAGGTTGATGGATAACCTTCTCTTTGGGTGAATAGAATCCTATTGTTACTTGTTTTCTTTTACATATTTTTTTATTCCACTGTTGTATCTTTACTTTGTTAAAGTTAGAAAGTATAAGTTTCTTATACTTTTTAATTTTGTACTCTGATTATATTACAGATTCTATTCACTTTAATGTATAATCAGTCTTGTAAGAAAAATAGAAAAGGTTTATTTAAGAGGTCTTGTGAATGATTGTTTAACCCTTATAAACATAACTTTAAAGGTTCCAAACAAATTTTTGAAACTATAAAATTCACCCCTATTGTATATTGAGCACTAAATTCATAATTCGATCCTACAATTGGTATTATAGGAGGTCTCTAAAATAATTATAACCACATATATGTTTTCTTTCTCAAGTTATCCTTTTCTTAAGTTTGCCATATTTTTTCTTAAACTTTTACTACTAATATGTTTTGTGGGAAGAAATATCTTTTTAGTATGGCCGACATTCATGTTGGATCCTTCTATAATATCAATCCTATTAGACCACCAATCATTAATGGGAATGACTATGAGTACTTGAGAGACAGAATGTAGACCTTTGTGATCAATACACATGTTGAAAACTACATTATGTTAACCAGAGATTATAAGATTCTTGATAAGGAACTTAGAACCTTTACTAATACAAAAAAGGTTTAATATCAGCTAAACATTAACATACGTAATACTTTGCTATGATCCATGAATAGAAATTTATATATCCAAATTTCATCCTTTGAAGATACAAATTGTATTTGGAAGAAGCTCGAAGCAACTCACTTTGGAACTAACAAAGTTATTGAAACTAGAAAAGCAATGCTCAGGGCTAAGTATCATGGTTTCTGCTTCCCTTATAGAGAACTTGTATGTAAGGTACAACAAAGATTTATGACTATTTTCAATAGCTTACAATCCATGGGTGGGAAAGGCTTAGATGATTAATCTCTTTTAGACGAGATTATTGAAATAATGCCTAATGAATCAGATTCCAAGAGAACTTCTATAGATAAGAATAGGAAATTTACTCAGATTTCTCTTGATGAACTGTTTGGAACTCTTCTTCAACATGAAACCATAAAAAGAAAGATGTTAATAATATTAAGAAGAAGAATGGTAATGGTAGTGTTTCTTTTACTATAACTTCAAATCATATAAAATCAAAGACACCTGAGATAGTTAAAAGATATAAATAAAATAAGGTTATTTTTAAATCCAAATCTAGTGAAAGTGAAACTTCAAAAATTGAGTTGGAAAATCTTTATCGGAGGTTGAACATGATTTTTGAACAAAAGAACATTCAATATTGGTAAAAAAAGATGGAAAATATAATAAATATGAAGAAGTAATTTGATATGAATATAGAAGAATTGGCCATATCAGACCTGATTGTACATTACTCAAGAAATGAGACAAGAAAAAAAGGAATTCTGAAAAAAGAAGAAGAATTTCTATAGATCAAATCATAAGAATGTCTTGAAATCCAATAACACTTTGTGTTCTAGAAGTGGATATTCTTCTGACAATTTTTCAAAATATGTATCTTCTGGGAAAAAGAATATTGGTCTAGTAGACAGAGCTCCATTTCAAAATAATTTTCCTATGGATAAGGTATGAACAGTTGAATCCTTAACCAATATGTCTATAAGAGAAAATTTTCCAGATAAAGGTTTTTCTTCAGATGAATAATCTTATTCTTTAGATAATTATAATGATTTTCCTTTATATGAGGTAGTTTCTAGATTTTCTATGTTTCTTGAGAATAGAAATTTTAAAGTTTCTAAGAAACGTGATAAAGAAAATTCTAGAGAATTAATTTTAACAAAAGAAATTTTAGATCTTTCAAAAGATCCTGATGAGAAAAATGTTTTTTTAGAAAATATTTCTAAAAAACTTGAGGAAGTTAATTCTTAGAATAGTAAAATTTATGAGGATCTTAAAAATATGTTTTTAGAAAAAGATGTTTTAGAGGATAAACATAACTCTAAATCCATTTTTCTTAAGGATAAGAATTTAGTCCGAAGACTAAAATCTAAGATATTTTCCTTGAAGAAACTTCTTGCAAAATTCATAAAGCTTATTTTCCCAAACAAATATGGTTACCCAAGTCTTTGTTATCTAATAATTCCGGATCCAAGAAATTTTGGATTCTGAAGATCTAACTCTTTCTTTTTCAATAAAATGAAGGAAGTACCAACAATATATGGTACAAGGATAATGGATGTTCTTAGCACATGACTGGTAACAAAGACTATTTCAAAAAATATTTTAATGACTAAAGGTGGAAAGGTAACTTTTGGTGATAACTCTCAAGGATAAATTGTCGGTATTGGTAACATTATTCTTCCTGGTAAAGCTGTTATTTAAAATGTTATTTTTGTAAAAGGCCATAGGGACAACCTCATTAGTATAATCCAATTATGTGATGAATGTTAACATGTGAATTTTATAAATGATAAATGTTTAGTTCACAATTCCAAGGATGAGATTATTCTCTCTACCCTTCGGGATGATAATGTGTAAACCATAAACCTAAAAGACCTTATAAGTCAAGATCCAACTTTCCATAGTGCATTTGATGACCAATCATGGCTTTGGAATTGGAGAATAAGACACTGCAAATTAATAAATCTTAGTAAGATTTCAAAAAAAGAACTTGTTCAGGATCTATTGGAACTTATGTTTGATTCTTCAAAAGTCGGTGATCCTTGTCAATATGGAAATCAACATTAATCTACCTTTAAATCTATAAATGAAGTTATGTCTTCTAATTCCTTACAGTTAGTGCAAATGGATTTATTTGGTCCAACAAAAATTGGAAGTATTGGAGGAAAATATTATGTGTTTGTCCTAGTTGATGAGTACATAAGATTTATGTGGGTCTATTTTCTGAAAAAAAAATCTGAAGATTTTTCTAATTTAAAAATAATTAGAGGTCAAATTAAAAATGAGGAAAACCTACCATTGAAAACTATTCATAGTAATCATGGTGAATAATTTTAAAAATATGATTTTGAAACTTTTTGTAGTAAAAAATGTATTAATCAAAACTTCTCATCTCCGAGAACTCCTCAAAAAAATGGTGTTTTCAAAACGAGAAATACAATTCTTCATGAGATGACTAGAATTTTTTTGAGTGAATACTCTAGAGCTAAACATTTTTGTGATGAAGATATTTTTACCACATTTTTTACTATAAATAGAGTTTTAATAAGACTATTTCTTAATAAAACACCTATGAGTTGTGGACTGGTCAAAAACCAAAAGTATCCTTACTTCAAAGTTTTTGGTTGCAAAGTATTTATCTTTAATACCAAGGATAAATTACATAAATTTTCACCCAAATACAATGAAGGAATTAACTTAGGTTATTCTACTAACTCTAAGGCATATAGAGTTTTTAATAAAAATACTTGCACTATGGAAGAAACAGTACATGTTAATTTTGATGAAAATGATCATTTTGTTTTCAAACAACATGAAACTTTTCCTGATATATTTTTTAAAACTGATCACCATCCTTTGATAAAATATTTTTCAGACAAGGTTAATGATGAAGATAATGCTTTTTAGACATTTTATCTTGATGATTTTCTACCTTATGTTTATGAACAGGTATATCAAAATCCATTTTAGTTGCTACTTGAGAATCATCCCAGTGATAATATCATTGGAAATGTTAATCAACAAGTATGAACTAGAAGTTATTTATGGAATGAAGTTTAACATGTTTCATTTGTTTCGAAATTTGAACCATAAATATTTGAAGAAGCCTTGGGTGATGAAGATTGCATTAATGCTATGCAAGATGATCTCAATGAATTCGTAAGGAACAAAGTTTGGATCTTGGTTGAAAAACCTACAAAAACTTCTGTTATTAGAGTAAAATGGGTTTTTAGAAACAAATTCGATGAAAATGAAGTCATTGTTAGAAATAAAGATAGATTGGTTTCAATAGGCTATAATCAACAAGAAGGCATAGACTATGAAGAAACATATGCTCTTGTAGCAATACTTGAGTCTATTCGTATTCTTCTATCCTTTGCAGCATTATTTAATTTTAAATGTTATCAAATGGATGTGAAGTGTGATTTTCATAATAGTTATGTACAGGAGAATGTCTATGTAGAGGAACCCCTATCTTTGAAGATACAAAATATCCCAATCATGTTTATAAACATACCAAAGCTCTGTATGGACTTAAACAAGCCCCTAGAGCTTGGTATGATAGAATTTCAGGGTTTTTCAGTAAAATAACTATGTCAAGGGAATGGTTGATCCAACCCTTTTCATTAAGAAAAATAATAAATATGTTTTTATTTTTCAAATATATGTTGATGAAATTATCTTTAGATCAACTCAGCAGTCCTTAACTGATTCATTCGTGAATCTTATGAAACTTGAGTTTGAGATGAGTATGATGGGTGAGTTAACATTTTTCCATGGTTTTCAAATTTATCAAAAAATAGAGTGAACATACATATCTCAACATAAGTATATCAAATATCTTCCAAATAAATTTTTGTATGACAATATTTGGAGTATATGTACTCCTATTAGAACCTCTAATACTCTTGATATCGACGAATCATGGAAACATGTAGATCAAACATCTTATAGAGGGGTGATAAGAAGATTACTATACTTAACAGCTAGTCAACCTGACATAATGTTTTCTATATGATTATGTGCAAGATTTCAACCAAATCCTAAAGAATCCCATTTAAAAGGTTAGAAAATAATTTTCCAGTACTTAAAGGGATCTTTAGATTTGGGACTATTTTATTCCTCTGTAAATGTTATTGAACTTAAATGTTTTTCAGATGCTGACATTGGTTGTTGTAAAATGGATAGAAAAAGTACATATGTAACTTGTCATTTCATAGAATATTCCTTAGTTTCATGGTCTTGAAATAATCAACACTTTGTGGCACTTTCACTATTGAAGCTGAATATGTAGCAGCTCGAAGTTGTTGTGCTCAAGTGTTGTGGATGTAGCACACACTCACAAACTATGGTATGATTTTTACGAAAAAAAAAATTATGTGTGATAATACAAGTGTGATTTCCCTAATAAAAAACCCTGCACATCACTCTTGTGCAAAGAACATATATATAAGACAACACATTATTAGGGATCACACACTTAAAGGATATATTATTCTTCAAATCATTGGAATGCAAGTGCAACATGCTGATATTATCACAAAGCCTCTACATTGCGATAGATTTTAATATATTAAACAAAATCTAGGAATGATTTATATAAGGTAATCATTCATATCTACTTCTTGTTTAAATAATCTCCTCACATTATGTTACTCCTTATTTCAGGAGGAGTACATATGTTTGTTTTTCCCCTTTAAACTCGTTGTCAAATATAAAATTTTCAGATTTAAAAATTTCAGATCTAAAAATTTAGGATTTGGAAATTTTGGATTTTAAAATTTCTGATCTTAAAATTTCATATTTGAATATTTTAGATTTAAAAATTTCGGATTTGAAAATTTCATATTTGAAAATTTCAGATTAAAAAATTTCGAATTTAAAAATTTTGGTTTTGAAAGTTTTGTATTTGAAAATTTCAGATTTGGAAACATCCATGAAAAATTATTATAATACCAATAAATCTCTCAATGTATTATAAAATATAATATTTCTCACGTATTATTTTCTAATCCAACATTTTAGTTGTTGGTATTTCAAAATTTCTTAAATTATGGTTTACCTCACATCAATAGATCGTAATTTATTTTTCAAACATCCATTCTCAACCATCAGATCAGATCAGATTATCCTTAGCCGTTGGATTATCATATAGATGTTTAAAACTTGAAGTTATGCCTATATAAGGGGTGTCTCGTTCTCAAGTATCGCACCATCCATACTATTCTCAGTACCAAAGCTCTACTACCGTCAATGCATTTGTTCCGAACATCTTCTTCACCTTTAATGACTCTGGAATCCTCAACATATCAGATGCTGGCTAGTAAGGATATAAAGGACTGGCCAATCATTAGGGAAAGGTTAGTCTGCCCAATTTTCTTTGAAAAATATTACTCCCTTATTTATAAGTTAATAAGAACTAATGGATGGGAAAGCGTTTGTGTGGCTACAGAGAAATATCAGGATCCGGTTTATCCTGACCTGTTTATTCAATTATATGAATCAGTTTCTTTCTTCCGAAATGATGGTAAGGATCTGTTTTAGTTCAAGTCCTATGATAAGACATATATAGTTCCTTACAAGAATGCAACAAATGTACATAATATACCATTTGAAGGGGATGCTATTATTTTCTCTCAGAAACTCCCTGAGAAATAATGTTCTTTTGAAAAGTCCAAGGATCTGGATATTATTGGTCTTATGTTTTTCAACAATCTAAAGATCCCAAATCTTTCAACGAATCACAAGATGGTAGCCCTTTGGATGCAAGGATTTCTTATTCCAAGAAAGGGAGAAAAGTATTCCTTAAAGATATGTGATATCTTTCTCTTAGACTTTCTTGTCAACCTAAGTAAGATCAGCGTGGTGAAGTAAATCTTTTTCACTATCTAATCAATTAATGGTGGATCTATCAGATCTCATATCCTTATGTACCCAGAAACTATTTCCAGGATAATAGTTTCGTGTCTTCAAGAGATAAATGTTTCATGCTAATCAGTCTCTAAGCCATTCAAGATAGTGTTGTTAAGTGATGACACTCTAAGGAGGATGAAGGGATAGTTCTTCCCACAATCCAAATTTTTTTATGAAATGGTTGTCCAGAACAAAGGTGATATACCGGAGCCTTCAAATCCAGTTTCTAAGAAAAGAAAACTTAATGAACCAAGATTTCCAGTACTACTTTCTGATTTCCCAGTATCAGCACCTCCTCCTGAAAATAAACCGAAAGCTTATTCAGATGCAACATTTTCAAAATAAGGAGAAAATGAAGCCATCATAAAATAATTAGATCCTTCTTTTGGATTGAATCCAACTGAGGATAAGGCCTTGCAAATCAAGCAAGCTGAAAATCTTGAAAAAGGAAAGAAGGGTAAAAGTTTAAAAAATAAATCCTCAAAATATCTAGTGTGCTTTTTTTTATTGAAATCTATGTAACAAAGTCTCAACAAGTTCAGTAATCTGATGTTTCTCATATGAAACCAGTGGCCTCTTCGGAACTTCTGAAAGAAAAGACTGTTCTATCATTATCAGAACTCGTTCAGGAAGTAGAAGATATGATACTCCAAGAAGATGATGATGATGTTTTAAAAGAATTGGAAGATTATTTTGGAAACCCTATGAGTCCATTTTCCATATCTGTTTCAGTAGAACAATTCGGATAATAAGTGGAAGAAGAAATTGAGGAAGATGTTGAGGAACAGATAGAAGTTGTGGAAGAAATTCAAGTAGAAGAAGAACAAAAAATAGAAACTAATGTGGAAGAAGAAGAAAACGAATAAGTTTATCATCAAGGTGCAGAAGAATAAGAGTTTCAAGAGGATGAATATGAACATGGAGATCTATATTTTATCTAAGTTACAGATAAAAAAACCAAGTCTAAAATCCTGACAAAGGAAAAAGTTCTTTGGTTGCCTCACCTGATAAGGGAACACATCAGATGTCTTCCAAGAGATTAGAAAGACCAGTATCCTTAAATCCAAAAGGAGAAGAGAATAGAAAATAAGCTTTTAGGAACCGAGTCCTCTTCATATGTTGAAAATGATTTTGTTAATATATCTCTGAGGAAGTTGGTCAGTACTATTCCATTTCTTGCAAACATAGATGTCTGGAGTCAAATGTTGCAAGAAACCATGAACTAAAAGACAGAATCAACCAATATTATTATGGACATGGTTGTTAAGAAAGAATATGACTTCAGTTATCTTTTGATTGATTACAAAGACGAAAAGGTAACCTGTAAGAAAGTCTTTAACCGCACCAAAACCATCATTGAAGAGATCAGGTAGTTTGGTGATTTCATGGATTCAATAAATGGGGATTTTAATACTTGTGAATTCAAGCTCAGCAAGGTAAAGGCTTCAATATCTTAGAATTGTAGTCAACTCAATTCTGTTGCTCGATCTGTTAGAAGTGAAAAAGAAGTCAGAGCTGATTTAGGGAAAAATGTCGATGATCAAGAAGAAAGGATATTGACTTTAGAAAAGAAGAACCAGGATCAGAAGATCTTACTGAATAAGTTTCAAGATGATCATTTGGAATTCAAGAAGCTAAATAACCTGATAAAAAAGATATTTTCTGAATAGAAGAATAGTTGTTGATTTTTTACAATCTGATTTTTTGTTGTACTAAAAACCTTTTTATTCAAAATTTTCTTATGAAATTACCTGCATTTCTTTCTTTTGTTGTCGGATATATGTTTTCTTAACCTTTCAGGAACATCTTATACTTCCTTATTCCTTTTCCCTATTTTTGAAAATCACAATGGGGGAGAATTTATTTAAAGGACGAATTTAATATCTGATTGGGAAAATCTATTAAGGGGAGTTTAGAAAGAAAGGAAAATGCCCATGTAAGGGGGATATTTCTTTTAAGAATAGATTCTTATCTAAGGGGGAGTTATTCCCTTAAGAAACCCCAGACCTTAATGATCAAGAATACGTCCCTTGGGAAACATGAACTAAGGGTTTGTTAGTCGTATTCATTTATAATCCTATTCAATGGGGGAGATATGTTTTTCTTACTTGTTTATCCAAGTCGATATAGTATTCTTTAACAAAGTAGGTTTTTCTTTCCGAAAATGGGGAGCTTGTTGAGTTAATAAGGATTTCTTATGACTTCTCCATTCCTTATGGTTTTATGTATTGAAAATCAAAAACAGGTTTTCTATGTTAATAGTATTTGTTAAGTTCTGTATTTTTTTATTAAGATCTGTATTTGTCATTCTGTTATACTTATAGATATATCATTATGTTTTTCCATTCTGATAGACTTACAGATCTGTCATTCTATTTTTCCATTCTGTTATACCTACAGATATGTCATTACGATATATTATTCAGTTTTTACAGTTCCGAATCCGGTGTAAATAGGATGCCGACATTAAATTATGAATTCAGTGTATATATGGTGTCGATTTTCAATTCTGAATCCAGTATATATATGATGCCGACTTTCAATAACAATTCTGGTGTATATATGATGCCAATATTAAATACTCATTCTGGTGTGTATGTGATGCTGATATTCATGATACCGAATCTGGTGTATTTTTGACTCTGATTTTGTGATTCTTTTTTCTTGAGAATGTTATTTCTATGAATCCATTTTCCTAATTTCTTATGATTATGTTTTCTTGATAATTTTAGAGTTGCCTAATGTATCATTACAATTATATCGGATTCCAATATTTCTTATACCTATAATTTATCTTTACCATAACATCATTTCTGTTACTTGAGATTATGACATAGAATCTATTAAAAACTAACTGTTGTATGTTTTCCACATGTCTAGGTCCCTGCGAATTTTAAGGAAAATCTGACCGTTGGAAATGAGCCGACCATTAGGATGTTTTTCCTATAAATACAAGCTTATTTGAACAAGCCATGTACTTAACAGTGAACAAGATTTTGATATTATTTCTACATAGAGAGGCTCTTACAACTCTCAGTGCTTCGTGTGGATGTTGTGAACAACTTGTTCAGGTGTGAACAACTTGTTCAAACTTTCTTAGTGAAAAATCCAATTATACAGATCGTGGGATTCTAGGATTGGAAGATAGAGGTTTTGATTTCCTCATAAATCAAGGGCTTGCGAGGATAGAAAGACATATACCGATATTTGGATTGGGGACTTACCTGGGTTTAAGTAAGACATACATTCTTGAAATTATAAATCAAGAAAACTTTATCCAAGGTTGTTGGATACCCTTCTCTTTAGGTTAAAAGAATCCTATTGTTACTTGTTTTCTTTTACAAGTTGTTTTATTACGATGTTGTATCTTAACATTGTTAAAGTTAGAAAGTATAAGTTTATTATACTTTATAATTCTATACTCTGATTATATTAAATATTCTATACGCATTATGGTAGAATATTTAGTTTAATAAAAATAGAAAAGGTTTCTTTATAAGGTCTTGTGAATGTTTGTTTAACCCTGTTTAACATAAAATTAAAGGTTCCAAAGGAATTTTTAAAATTATACAATTCACCCACCTCTTGGATATTGAGCATCTACATTCTTATTTCGATCCAACATAATGTTCTAAAAGTTTTGTATAAAATTTTATATGATCCAAATTCTATTTTAAATAACTAGGAATTTTTTTCAGTCTTAAACAACTAAAAATGTATTTAATTTTCTCCCATAAAAATTAGTAATCATATATTGAGAATGATTATTCATATAACACAGAAAACATCATGACATGACTATATAATATGTGGACCACTATCATTAAGAATGATACATGACTAAGGAAAAAATCTCAATGATGAAGAATTATTGAATGGATTAAGGAATCATAAACATATTATAAATTCTCATAAAAAAGTTATTTTATTTCAAATGTAAACTATAATGATTTCTTATATTTTTGGGGAATTTTACTTGATTACAAAACTTTTATAGAATTAGTAGAGATTAATCATTACCCAATGTATATATGGGATAAATTATAATCATCCAAGAATCACATATCTCCAGGATAGATATACCAAAATTACATACATGGTAACATAATATAAAGAACTCTTAATGTAAGAATAATCCTTAAAATTAATCCATTATAGATGGAAGATAATATTCAATTCGGGAACTCCTCAAATGAAGAATATAATTGTATGGAATATATTCAAAATAAATAAATATGAATTCGTATGAAATATAATCAAATAGGAAAATAATCCAATTTAACATTGTCATTTAAATAAAATCATTTAAATTGTTTTATATGATGGTAATTAAAATTCACTTTGAAAAAATATTTAGATAATAAAATTATTATGATATAAGATTTCTTATTTTCCATGGATATAAATATTTAAAGTTCAATTTTTTTATATTTAAATTACTTTTAAAATTATGATTATGTAACCCTTATATTTAATATACAGTATGGGAAAAAAATCCATCATGTGATAACTCCCATGATAGTTGATGTGGAAATGAAATCGTTATTTATGGAATTATAAGCAGTAGTTACAATGGTAACAACAAAAATTAAAATATATATATCTCAATTCACCTAGAATAGACCACCTCAAATATAAAAATAATATCCACATTACCTCATATGCATGAAATACATAATGATGTTAAAATTTTTAACTAAAATTAAAAAAGGAAAATTTCAATATCTTTAGATGCTTATGAAAAATACTAAAATAGATGAATTAGAAAAATATTAAGAAAATATTATGAAATCAAATAGAATCATAAATAATGAGGAATTAATATATTAAAAAAATATTTTGTATGAAATTAAATAGAAACAAATGAAATAATGTGATGAGGACACTTATAAAAATATATTTGTTTTAGAACATGATATAAATTCCCACAAAGTCATGAAAATTTTCTAAGAGAGAGACCCTGGTCAATAAGTGGATAATACATCACCTTATTTTTAGAGAGAATATAATCAATTTTATAGTGTAATAGTTGTATTATAACATTTATAATAAATTACTAATTCTTGGTCTTCACATTTCCAAGATATATTATAAACTTTTCACATTAAAATTATTATAAATGGGGTTTATGCATTTTTTTATAATCCCACAATTTTTATTCACATAAAAAATTATTTAATGACTATAATATTATTTAGAAACCATAATACATTTGTTGAATAAATTTTAATTATAATTAGTAAAAATATTTTTTTAATTTAATAAAATATGGTTTATACTTGAAAATTTTATAATAAACATGATATAATGATATAGAATGTTTAAAAATATATATTTAAGTTATAAATTATATTTAATATAATTAAATGGAAAAAATTAATTATTATTTTAATATTACATCATTTTATAACTATATCCTATATCATATGTTCATTCAAAAGTTTAATATTAAATATAAAATTTCATTTTTTTTAAAAATATATCATAGATTCCCCATTAGCTAATTTAGTTTGTTCAATTGTAATTTCCTGAAAGTTTTATTAAATTATTTGATATATATATACTTAATATATAAATATTTTAAAAAATATTTACATGTATTATGAGAAATATTCATATTGAAATCATTATTGATAAAACAACAATGTTACTCTTATAATTGATACCTTCTCTATCATTAAATGATTTTATATTGGAAAATAAATCATATAGCCTATAATAAATTATCAATACTCTATTAAAATTTCATATTTCACATTAAAACATATATTTCATCAAATATAGTTCTTTTAAAATCTACAAATTGGTTCCTCATAATATTGTTTTTTGGGGACAACTAGTCAAATTAATTATATATTGTATTAATTATTTTATATATAATACAACACAAGATATACATTTAATATTTATCATGAATGTATGTTATTGATTTGGATAATTCTAGATAGATATAAAAAAATAATATTCTATTTCATAATGTGATCAATAAAAAATCTCATTTATTATGGATAATTTTGGGTCATCGAAATCATCCTCAGCATAATTCCATGATTCCATGATACCCTTACATGGATTTATAGTTAATTTCATGCATGATGTAATATACATATTTAAATGAGATAATTATGATGGTTATGTTGTCTATAAATCAATATTAATGAATAAATGTTGAAATAATTTATAGGTCTAATTTAAAGATCTATTATAACTAAATAAGTTCCTTATTTTTTTAGTATTTTTATAAAATGAGGGTTTATTCCCAATCCTCATATTCATTGAAAATCAATCCCAATCAATTTATATGTCATTTTTTGTAATGATTATTAGTATTGAGATAGTTCCCTCATTTTTGTTAAAGATAAGTTCCCTATCTTGTCCCTATTAACAACAATTTTTTAATTATGATAAACCTTTATCACTATGATTTTAATGATGTCAAATATTTTGTACTGGAATTTGTTTGTTTATTATTATTTTTAAATATAAATAAAATTAATTTGCGTGTCTTAAAACATAAATATTTTGATAATTAACAAAATTTACTCACGTATATTAATTTTTTAGAATAATTCAACATATAGATCACTAAAATTATTTATATTAATAGTTAGATATTATATAAAGGTATAAAGATATGAATAGTAGTTGTGTTTGATAAAATGACCACTAAATAATATAATCCAAATACATTTTTTATCCCCTAATCAACATTTAATATAGTTAATCATCCTCCACTAATTAATTGCCCCTTTATTTGTAGTAGCATTTCACCTCTATAGATATTCCCAGGATTCATTAAATATATCGCCCATCTTCATCAATAATTTTTAATGGGACATTACCTTATTAGTAAAGAACCATTTTTGTTTTAAGCCAAGGATAGTATCTTATTTTATAAATAATATTTTTAAACACTATAATTAACTTTCCATCTAGACTTACCAATAAATTATTTTCTAGACTACATAATTTAATGACGATAAGAATAACCCCACATTCAATTGGATTCATTATAATCTATATGGGATTAATTTAACTAAATTATGATTCATTAAATGTAGTATATAATGAAAAATATTACCATATATGCCTCTTGATATACTAGAACATTAATATATTTATTATAGATGTACATAAATTTTCTTTATATAGTAAGTCCATATATTAATCCAATTTTATTATCTTTTAGGATTTGCTACATTACATTATATTAGACCTCATGGATGATTAATCACCTATAGAAATTGGATAAGTAATCCGAAAACTAATAAAAGACGATGTAGTCGATATATTATGATCACAACATTTAATGGAAAGAATATATATCGAATATAATGCCTTGAAAACCACTTAAGATCTCAATATAGACCATAAATAGTAAATATGTATTTTTTGCATTATTATTTTTTAAATAATTCATGTTCTTATTATTCTTTATTTTTTTGCATCAAATATTCTATTTTTCATTGTTCAAATCTACCACATATTGATGAAGACTCTAAAAACTATACCCCATTCATCATTAATCAAAATAAACTTGTTTTTACAAAACTGATATAGTTCCAAAAAATATTCTTTCTAATATTATTTCAACGAATTCTCCTTTAATTACATAATATTTAACTACTTTATCAATTTTAAAACATTAGATATAAATCACAATAGAAAATTAATCTTTTATTCCATCCAATGGCACAGAGGCCTTTATTTTCTATTTATTTTTTATAATCCACTTTTCAATGGGTCAGGTGGAACTCTTACAAGGACCATAGGCATAAGTATTACATTGCCCATATGCCTAAGAGGAATTCATTGCCCGTAGGCATCAAACATTACATACAACCCAGACTCAGCAGTTGGAACTCCTCTTCTCTAGAATCTTCATCGTGAAATTAGCTCTCCACCTTAGCATGGTTGTTCGTCTACGCATTCCCGTGCATGAATAGGTTAGTCCCGAGGGAAGGTTCCAAAACCTTTCATTCATGAAATCCATTTATCTTCTGATGTGGTGAAATATTCATTTCTCTTCTTCCTTGTATAGATTTTTCCTTGTAGGTTGTCTAGTTTTCATCTGCACCTAAGGTGGCCCGAAGGCCTTGAGGTGGCCCGAAGGCCTTACTGACCTGAAGGTCTTGGTGGCCCAAAGGCCTTAAAGGACTTGGGGACCAAATAGGTGGACCAAAGTCCCAAAAGGGGGTATATTCTTGGCTGCTACAGTGCCAAACTATACCCGATATAGTTCCCCCTACAGTACCTGCTATAGTATTACACAGTTCCTACTAAAGTACATACTACAGTCTGCTACAGTACTTACTATAGTACTGCTATACTGATGCTGCAATACCACCTAGAAATCATTCCTCAACATGGATTTGACCATGGGTCACTTGGACGCACTTACAGAGTCCTTAACAACTTGGCTAAGGCTCATATGACCTTCTATTAATATTCCTCAATCTTCTTCTTTTATCCCCATTTTAATTTATCTATTTATAATGGTTTGGGGACCAATGTAATGCCACTTAAATAATAATACATTATTCTATTAGACTGTAATTATAGCTCCGATGACATATATAATTTTGTTGTGGAAGATCCTATTTCTCATAGTTTTGTTAATAATATGAATCACATTGATGTAAATTTTAATATTCTCAAATTGAATTATGGGAATGAGATTTTTTTATAATACTGTCTTTATTCACCAAAATTAATTTACTCCACTTATTTTATAATAACAATTCAGTCTTTGATGTCCCTTTATCTCCTAATCAAAATTATTTTAACAGTTAGGAGAAAATTAAAATATATCAACAGAATAAATTCTCAAAATAATATTCTCTAAAATTAAGATTATCTCCTAGAATGTTAGATTAATTAAATATTTACTTGTCCATCATAAATATATCCTCAATAATACCCATGTTCCTAAATTTTCAACTCTAAAATAAATGATGTCCTCTGGAAAAATAAAAACATATTATTTCATCTTAGGATATATCAACTAAACAAATAATATGATGGAGAACATATGGGTATTTTATAACAATATCATCCAACTGTATATTATGTTTAATAATCCTCAATTATAACAAACCAAAATTCATTTATATTCATGCAATATCTTATTTAATTATAGAAATATCAATGTAATGTTTGTTAGTACAGAAGGAAACTATATAATATATTTTTCCAATATAATACATAATGAGAATATAAAATGGATTCTTTGAGGTGAATTACTAATACCTGTAATATTTTCAATTAATGATAAATGATATTAAATAATAAGTATAAAACTAAGGAATATTAAATTAGTATTGGCCCATAAGATCCTTACTAGAATTTGTTTTATAAATCATGTGAGAGAATTTGTGGTTTAAAATGATTATAAATTTTTCCTATTGATAAATTGTTTTCGATATATTCATCCACCATATTCACTAGTTTCATAGTGGGCTGGATAATTATTTTCTGTCCATTAATTTTTATAATATTCTAATTATTTATCTCACAAAACTCTATTAATTCATGCGAGAAATTGAATATTTCATAACAATATATCAGTCATGTTCATATGTGGAACATGCATGGATATTGGAATTAAATTTTTTTAGAATGTGATACATTGCTCATGATATAGATATATGAGAGTTTTTATTATTGACAAAAATTTTAAATTAATGATAATGAGTTTCCAGGGGTTTCCTGACAAACCTACCACCACACAAGACCACATGTAGACAATATCTCTTTGTGTTTATCTGGAGGAAATTTTATTTTTGAAATAGATGAATCTAATTACCCTTTATAAGAGAATGAGGATGAGTTGGAATGTGAATATATTCTAAACAGGGTATGTTTAAGAAAAATAAATTCCCATATAGTTAATCCTATAATAAGTTCCTTAATTTGTGTTTATAGTGTGAAATTAATCCAATCATGAAAATGAATTTATTTTCAAAGATATACCTTGTTACGAGAATCCAAAATATATGAGATACGTAAAAGAAGATTAGAAATAAATATACCTCAATGAAATATAGATAAAAAAAATTTGATCCATGTCTTCAGAAATCATCCAATTGAAAAAATATAGGCAATAATTGAATAATAACATTATGAATTATCAAAAAAATAAACCACTCATAGTCCATGTCTGAATGGGTGAAATATGGTTATGATGATAGTTTCCCATAATGAATATAGTTAATGGCCCAATGTTTTTTATCAATGGTAGAATTTTATACTAATGATAAGTGCATCTTGGCCCAGAGATAAGATTATAAAGAAAATGACTTTAATAATATCCTTATTCCATAAATTGTTTTATACTATTCATAAATAATATAATTATCTTTCAGTGTTTACATCCCTTTAGTTTCAAAAAAAAAATTAAATGGTAGAATGTTGGAAAACCCATTTATCCTAATAATTGAAAAAGTAAATGATCAACAACTAACCTTTTTGATGTTTTAGGATTACATATATAGATGTATCTTGTATAGAATATGTGATTGATTTGATTTTCATTAATAGGGATACTGTAAAAACCTGTAGAGAACACAAAAAATTTCATATAAAAAAATAATATCACCCTTCCCAATTATCCTTCTATATTTATATAGGATTGTGGGGAAATTATTTCAGAGATTTACTAAAAATGTATTAATTTTAGTGGTTCCTTTCATAACATATATTTGATCACTCTATTTCATCTATGTAATGTTGGAACATATTTTTTCATCCAATTAATTTCAATTCATTTAATGAATAGAGACCCCCTAGAGTACCCTATATATTTTACATATTAATTCCTCCAAATCTAGAAATATTAGTGAGTTTCTACCATTTAGCATAGTTAATACATGTTTCACCTTTATAATCACAAATAAAATATGGGAAAAACCCTCAATATTCGCGAACATATTTTTTATAGTGGTATTTACTAAAATAATTTGGATGTGAATTTAGGATATATTGTTTTCATATTGTATTTGCATCCCTCTAAAATAATGTAATTAGTTATTAATGTTGAAAAAATAATTATTAATCCTATTAATCAATGGTCCCAATTTATGATATGAACTTTACCATTATAAATGGGATAACTAATAAAGACAATAAGGAATTCCATTCTAGAAAACCCCCAAAACCTCTTCAGAAACTGAACCCCACTTTTACAACATTTATAATAAATTTAAAATATTAGTTTGAAAAATATTCACACAATATTCACTATATAATTAAATAATTAATATATAAATTTGAATGAAATGATACAAAATTTCATTTCATTGGTGAATTAAATGATGTCATAAACTAAAAAATATGGGGGGTCGTAGGTAGGAATTTACTTGCTCTTACCATTGAACTTTTAATCACATCATTGAGATCCAAATTGAAAATATCATCGGAAATAATTAACAATAAAATAAGAAGATAATATTATTATCTATGACCATATTAAGAAAATATATAGAGAATACATTAGCATAAATCTATGGAAGATTTGGTCATATGACTTATCCATATTATCGACCACATTGATGTTCCCACTTATTTCCATCCTATTCATAAAAAAAATTATTTCATTAACCAATGAGATTACCCATTAGATTTACCACTTTGAAATCAATGCATTAAATTAAATGATGATAATTTTATAGATTATTATAGATTATATATCATTCAAACACATATTTTGAATCTTTTTAAAATAGTTTTAAAGTTTAATAAATAGAAATTGAAGGTATTTTTTCACCAAAATTTATTTTATGATCCATTGAATATTTCCAAAACATCATATCTATTAATAATAATTATAATTTTACTAGTATTGGTAATCATTATTATTTTATTGGTGTTTTATATTCGATTATTAAATTGAGGAAACATTAAAAGTATATAATCCCCCATCATTACTAAAACAAATTATGATATTTAATACCTTCAGCTTGAATATATATCTTCTCAAAACTATATAATCAATTTTAAATGTTTAATATTTATAAATATATCATGAAAATAAGATATTTTTTTATAATATTATGTAAACCATTGCAAACATATAACATTTTCCAATTCCCTAGGGGTATTCCTCACCTCCTTATTTTATATACGGTTTCTAAAATAATCATAATTATGTTAAATATCAATTTTTGTCCTTGAAAAATGATAATTATGATAATATTTGTTAGAATATAAAATCTTAATTAGAGGATTTAAAAATTAATGTAATTTAATTTGAACCATATTTATTGGAATTGAGTTAGGAGTTATTAAACAATAAAATTTCAAAATCAAACAAATCTATCAAAAACAAAGTGGATTTTTGAAAAAATGAATAATAAAATTCCCTCATTGAGGTGAACTCAACTATATTATATTTTGTGTAAAACTAAAATAATATATTCTTATTTGAGATCTATTAAGAATATGATTATAAATTTTACTATGAATCCTTCACAAGTAAAAAATGTGATGTTGAACTAATTTATACAATTTTTCATAATTGATTATTACTCACATACACATAGGGCTATTGAAAAAATAATAGTTTTAATTCCTTTTTATCTTAATTGATAAATAATAATATATATCTCAATGGAATGAAATTACATGATCTATTTGATACTGTCTTTATATAGCACTATAAGAAGGAATCTAATGCGGATTTCCTTTTAATAATTATTGGGTTGTAATCAATAAATATATTTTAATTGATTATATGTAATTTATTTTTTGTATCCTCATCTCTATGAAAGCTTATAATTTCCTCAACATTTTAGTTTATAAATATTATAACCCTTATCTACATCAAATTTTACTCAGTCCCTTAAGGGAATTATATAAGAAAAATTATCACCTATTTCACTTTTACAGGACTAATCTCAATTATTAAATGTATAAAATGAGTTTCATAGTGGTTTTTTTAAACAAAATGAATTTGAAGACGAATATAAAACCCACTAAAACCCCAATTCTATAATGACATATTGATTGAAAAACAATTAATCACAAATTGGTATACCATAAAATATTAACATTCATCATAGAAAATCATAATATGAGATTGATCATGATCATTTTTGAAAAACCAATATGTTCCTCATTCTATGGGTATTATGAAAATATGGAAATCATAAACTATCATAAAGGAACTCCCTCATGACAAATGGTTTATAAACCCATTTATTTACTGGATTGAGGTAATCTAGAGAATTATAATCATCATAGTTTGATGAATTTTAATAGATTCACATAACAATGTATTTACAAACACATCAAAAACAATACACTTCAATATATAGGACCTACAAGAGGGATATCATGGATTCCATGTGTTTTATAAATGAATTCCAATTTAATTATTTTTTTAATAATTTATTTAATGGATCATCAATTTTGATTCACTGTTCAATGGTGGACAGAATAAGGATTATTTTACAACTAAATAAAAATATAAATACACAACAATGTATATTGTCAAACCCTATGACATAATGAACATAAGGATAGAAAACGAAATGCTCAAAAACAAAATTTCAAGTTTGTTAATTTAAAACACATTTTTATCTATATCACACAAGAACATTCACCTTAATTTACTTAATATTAAACATCATGCGAAATAAAATCCATAAATATATTAGACAACTTAAAATACCAAATTTTTAAAATCCATCTTCCATTTTGTCTATATTCTTCATCAAATATAATAAATTGTTAAAATATATAAAAAATATTCTATATAGCCTCAAAAAAAATTTCAATATATTTAAATGTTATAAAAATAATATCCCCATTCACAAAATCAAAAAAAATGTGGACCAATGGATCTCTTTATTCCAATGAATATTACGACTTTTTCTAAATCCATATTTTTTTTAAAAGGTTCAATTTTAGAAAATAATTATTTCATCCCAATAAACAATTGGGGGATAGCATGATCTCCATCAAAAAAATATTTTTCTACCTATTTCCTCTAAAAGTATTATATATAACTATTGAAAATATGATAATAAAATTATAACCAATCATGTGACCAATAGATATGAAGTATGTTAATAACCCAGAACCTACTAATGCATTATCAATTCTTTGAGTATATAAATGCCAGGTTGATGAATAAATAACATTTCATTCAAATGTGTGCCTGAAATACTGACATAAACCTCATATATATAGATATAAACATAACAAGAACCTTATAAAAGTATGTCTATACACTTTATTAGATTATATCAATTGACGTTCTATATTAAAAACACATTATACTGGAAATCATCCATCATTGTTGAGACTTAACTAATGACAGGATGACTGATGAAACCATCCATTCAATGAAGAGCTAAGTCAAAAAAATATCCATTAAAGGTATCAAATTTTATAGGTTCACATGATAAGTAATCATTCAACCTCAAATATGGAGATTTAATAGAAAAAATTCACCCTTAATATATCAAAGGAATAGTTTTATAGTAATATATATGTGATATTAATATAGTAACCAAGAGAAAAATTTTAATTTCCAATCTAATAATAATATTTTCTGGTAACCAGAGAATAACCTAAATAAATATTTAATTTTGATAGATTATTATTATATATATTCCACAATAATTCACACTCAAGGACCATATGAGTTTATTTTAATTGAAAACTGTTTATATTATCAACTTATTTCATGTAAGGTCATCAACATCTCCAACAATTCAATGACCACATTGTACAATTTATAATTTTTTTTATTCAAAAATATTTTTCAAAAACAAGGGAGAATAAATACATAATATGTGGAGAAATAAGATTTATAGTTAGTGTAAACCAAAGAGATAACAATTTATAATCATATGAATGAATATGATTTGAATTACTGTTTGAGATCTTGATCTTGACTTATGATTTTTATACCGAGTGATTTATATTTCATAATTCAAATTTCATGGAATGGATTTTAATCATTTTCAATAGAATGATACATAAGTGTTTGTATTCAACAATAATAGTTCGTAATCATTGAGAACATAATGTAAACATAAGACGTAGTTTTTTTGTATACATATAATAATAAATAGTTAATTCTATAGTCATGAATCACTGCTATTACTATCTTAGAATATTTGGTTGAATTATGATTCCATTATTAACTTATTAATAGTTCATTACCATCATAATCATACTATCCAATATCTCATACTAAATATGGTCGACACCTTATTCTACTCCATATAATCTCATGAAATATCATTATTCACGGAACACAAATCTAGGATATATTATTTGGGTAAAATATTTATATAATTCAAATCATAAATATGTTTTTCCAAAAGTATATAAAAGCACTCATCATTTTATTATATCATAAACCATTGAATATCAATGTGTTTCATAAAATTTATATCATTTCATTATACGAAAACACATGGAACATATATGATTTATAATGGTTTCACTGTGATATAAATATATATGATAATGAAATATGTTTATTATAATCATACTTAAATCATAATCATATTATTCAAAATTATATACTGTAATTAGTTTTTATAGAGGTTTGTATCCCATGTGAATAATAGAAACCAAAAAGTTTGTCAGTATAGTTCAAAAATACCAAAAAAAGATAATTTCAAAATTTCATTCAAAATAGGGAAAATAAACACTCTATTAATAATATCTAAAAATAAAAATTTTACCTAATACTAGTAAAATTACATTATTTTAAAATAACCATGGTATTATAAAATTAAATATTTAAATAATTTAATTGTTATGATGGTGGGAAAATTCATCCATATGGTACACATTAAAATAATGATTATTTTTATATTTCTTGTTAAAAATAATCAAACTTATTCGATTTAAAATTGTAAGAAACCTATTTGAAAAATCTATTGTAAAGTGATATATAGTAAAAAAGCACCACAAATAATTTTTTCAATTTTTAAAAAACTTTCATAAAAAAATTATGAAGTTTTTGATTGGAGAAAATGATTGCCGAACAAAAAGGAGTAAGGTCATTTTTTCTTTAATTTTTTTTTAATTTTTTTTGTGAAAACTGTAAAAAATTTGATTTAATAAAAATAAATTTTATGAATAAAACAAGGATAATAATATAAATTTGGATTAAAGGATAAGGTTTATATTATTTCCAACAATCGAAATTTAACATAGATAATACTGAAAAAAAGATTGTAAAACAATCCAATACCTGAACCCTACTTTTATTTTTATAAATCAACACCTATGTTATTATAATTATATATTTGTTATTGATATATTACAGAACATTATTTATATAAAAAAAACTATGTTTTATTCCACTATAATTTACATTTTTCATAATAATGTAAATTTGTTTTTTAGAATGATCATTTAGGATAAAAGAGGTCTATATTTAATGGTTGCTTCGATTTGATGGAAATTTTCCTTAATTAATGGTGATGGGTTCATCATATACAAAATACTAATTATTTCATATTTATAATATTTTTTATTTATATAAAAATTTATAACCATTCTTTTAAAATTTGATAGAAAATGAATTGACAGACTTCATAGTGATGGGAGTCCATTGAAATGAACAATTGATGTTTCCACTTCACAATAGATAGGATTAATTGATTTTAATTAAAACTTAAAATATAAATTATCCTAATTAGGTAATATATATCATATATATCCATTAACTATTTTTTATTATCATCTATGTAATAAAGATATGAAAAAAAATTACACCATTTCATATAGATTATTGTCCACAAGTATGCACAAGTAACATTATCCTTTATCAATTGATAAGAAGGGAAAATATATCATTAAATTAACCTAAAAATGTATCAAAATATAAAATATGAAAAAAAAATTAGGTAAAAATGGCTATTAATCATTTTTAGGAGGAATAAAATGATGACAAATAAAAAATATTATTAAAAACCTTTACCTATTCGTCATATAACAACTATTAATAGGAAAAGTAATGCTACATAGATGTGTATTTTCTGAAGATAAGTTTCTCAAGATAATGGATAATAATTTACGTATAGTATTGTTTTAAGATATTGTTCTCGATAAATGGATGAGGTTCTCTGTGGATAATAAAAGACGAGGTACTTGTTTAAAAGTGATGTGATTAGTAATGTTGTAAATACATAAAACCTCAATGTATAAAAATTTCATATTCATTTGAGTATTACATAATATTTTAAATATGATATAAGTTTGGGTATCGATACACATGGGTAAAATTGTTTACTAAAGTTATTATGTTATGGTAAACAATAATTACTGATTTCATCCCATCGTTATCAATTATATCCTTTTCCATAATATGGAATTTTTCAATTTTTTTCATAATGTGGAAAATTAATATTGAAATAAATTATAAATATGGGAATTATGAATTAAAAAATGAAAAAAATCATAATAAATTTCATTTAACTATTTTAAATTCATTTTAAAATATATATAAATAGAAAAATAAAACATTTTCTTAAAAACACATTTATAAGCATAAAACATTATTAAGTATTATACATTGACTTATAAAACATATAAAATGAATGTAAAAATCATTCGATGATAATAATATTTTAAAATTTATTTTTTGTAACTATTATGTTTGAATCAATTGAAATTATTAATATAAAAAATTGTCATACCAATTAAAAAAATGTCAAAGACACTTCCCTTTTTTACATTCAGAATATATTATTTTCATTCCAATAAAAGTGATAATTAATTATTTAATTTTAGAACTCTATAAAAACTGTTCACAATTAAAATTCCCTTATTCATTAAATTCAATCCAATAGTTTTTTGGATAATATTAATATTTAATAATTATATTTAATCTGTAAATCACAGTTCGTTTGAAACTAGGGTGGCATTGTAAATTGGATATCAATGAAATTAGACTTAAGTAAAGACAAATTTATTAAATAATATTAATTTTTTACTAAATGATTCATTTTAAGAAAACAATATTATAAAATAAAAAAACGTTACATGATATCATATTGGTCATGAAACAATATGCTTCAATATCATAACAAACATATTTCATTAAATTTAATCACTATGATGGATTTCAAAAATAACCCAAGTTGAAATAAATATGAATGTTGTATACTTATATAATCTAACCTTGAAATTTATTGGAATTAATATTTATAAATAAATTATGAAAATATTGGTTATATATTTATTTGAAATAAAATAATCATCTTTTAATTAAAAATAAAATTTTCTAACAAAATTTGTTGTTTAAAAAAGACTGTCGAGTTTTTAAGGAAATATTTTAAAAATAATTTTAACCACATTAAGAAATATTATTTTAAACATATGAATATATTTTTTAAATAATCATATCAAAATTATCTTAATGATAATTTTTGGTTATTTTTATGAAGTATTTTATTTTTCGAAGAATACTGAAATTAATGAATCTTAATTGAAAACATCCTTCTAATTTAAATTATTTATAAAGATTAATTATTTTTTCATTTGGTTTTAATGTATTATTAGTTAAATTATATATTAGTTTATCCTTTTTTTAATTTCAATCATTTTCATGTACAATTATGATTAAAAATAATTTTAATCTTTTGAACGTTTACTCTGAATACATGATTTCTCACCGTGTCTAGTGGATAAATATTATATTACATATGAAAACATATGGAAATGTATTTTTTTCAAAATGGATTTCAAAATTTTAATCATAGAAATGTATATTATATAATATGTTAGATTTCATTTTTAACCAAAATTAATATTTAAAATATTTATTACTATTTATATTGGTTCATATAAAACTGTGTTTATCAGGTTCTTAAACATAGAAGATAATTGATATAATGACATCCAAACATATGTAAAATCAATTTTATATAAATATTTGTTCCCATTAATTTATATGTCTTTATAATAATCTATGTATGACCATTTTCATTTGAATAATTTGGTAATCATTTTTATGATTAAAAAATCACAAGTTTTCCACTCACCTCACTTATAAAAGGTCACCCCACTCTATTCCTCTTTAAAAAATAAAAGCCTTTTTTGTAACATTACTTACCCAAATAAATATCCAAATATATAAACTAATCATATTATCAATAATTTTTTTAATAAATATTACCATGGATATCTTTTTGTGCAAACCATACGAGGTTACTCGATGATTAGGTAACCTTATTCATCAAGCGTTTTTATTTTATTTCAACCTCCATATCCTAAAATAATTTGTCAACCATGATGATATAATAACATATATTTCATACATATAATAATATATTTTTATGCTTTGTGGATGAGCTACAACCATCCCCACTACCATAATATATAATACAAAATCAATTTTTTTATATATGGAGGACTACCACAGCATTAATCGATGTGACATGCTTTCTATCAACCCATGTCATGTATATGTATAATAATTGATACAAAGTATATATCATATATTGTTTTTCATTTTTATACCTCTTGAGTCACTGTATCAGATATACATTTTTTACTTTCCATTCCGTATGTGATTTAATAACATTGCTTATCTATACGATGGACAACAACATTGGGAAGCAATTTGTTAGGTTTTTCCCTAACACAATACATGGAATATAATGATGATTCATATAATAAAAATGTGTCATATACATGACATAATTAATTAATTTATTACATATCTATCATTCTAAAAATATAATATATCATCCTATCTCATTCCCTTTCACTCACATAATGATGGTAATATCATTCCTGTGCATTTGGTCTTCTACCTTCATGAATCGATGTGATTCTATTTTCATTATAACAAAATGATGATTATATATATATGTATATTTAAATAAATAAAATGTTATTGTTATAATATTATAATGTATTAAATATAAAATATTTCATACCTTATTCACACAATGATTATTGAACAATGGAATGTTACTCATGTGTACGTTCAACATACCATATCCATGATCGTAACAAAAATAATTTCTATAAAAAAACATAATTGATTAATATTAAAAGTTTAAATGATTTATATATTTTATTATTATTATATAATAATTTTTACTTAATATATTATAAAATAATATAATATTTTCAACAATAAGATCCATCATGAAAAACACACATGAAAAAACAAGGCTATTACACCGGAAATAATGAAAACAATGAATGACTATAATACAATTGGTGATAAGATGATAATAAATTATAAAATATTATTTTTCATAAATAAATATTGTTCTCTTAAATTTTAATAATATTTTTAATTTTAATATACAAGATTTTAAAGCTTGTTCATCTAGAAGGAAGTGTGAGGTAAAGAACATTGTCTCAATTTCCCTTCAATGAGTCACATTGTAATGTTACAAAAATAATTTATTTTATATTAAGTATATATAACCCCATTAACATGTTGTATTTTGATACATTAATAACTCACTGTATAATAAATTTCGATTATAATTATTTCATCCATGTTAGATTGAAATAATAGTAACAAAGTAGAAAAATAAATTTAGAACTACATTTTTTTTCATTGGGATATATTAATTCTTCATAAAATTTTTTATTCTAAAATTATATATCAATTGAATTTTATTTAAATATTATTTTATTTACAAATATTCTATGTGGATTTAAAAATCATCAAATTAATCTATTAAGTGTTTAATTATCAATTTAACATTATTGTCATTGTAGGGGTTTACATCACTATCTCGGTATAAATGAGACTATTTATTATATAATTTAATTTAATTTAATTTTTATAACCTCTTTTTAATAAAGTAATTTTATTTTATTGTAATCTGGTTATTCAAGTTTTTTATTTAAAATTACTATTTTTCTAATATTTTTTACTTAACAGAATTGAGAATTTTTTTTATAAAAAACCCGCATCATATCTCTCTTCATTTGGAGATCAGTTTTCTCAAAAAACATGTTTTCTCAAAAAAATTGAAAATTGTTTTTCAAATATTTACCAATGTTTTATTAAATAAATTCATAGCAATTTTTAATTTGTAAAAAAAAATTGAAATCAACCTTCATATTCCATTTGAAAAACGTCGTTTGAATTTAATAGAAAATAATTATAGAGTTGTTGTTTTATAATACACAACAAGTATGAAATTCTCTTCCATTATGATGAATCATTGTTATAAATATTCAATAATATGTTTCAATTTTTTTTTTAAAAATAAATTATTTTTCCTAATTTATTTGTAAAAATTTAGTTTTAAAAATAAACTTTCTTAATGAATAGTTTATTTTCTTTAAGAATTTTTGTATATATCTTTTTATACTATCTATATTCATTAATAAAAACAACCCTTTATTATTACACTAATGGGTATATATTGTATAGATACTACCATTATCATTTTTATGGATTCTTTAACATTATTTAGAACGTGGAATGTATTGAAATTACCTTTCTTGATTAATTTCTTAAGATATCAACATTACGTCAAAATATTAACATACATGTGATCATTAAATATTAAATTTCTTTTAATATATCTATATATTTTTCTGGTGGATATTTTATTTCATAAACCACATATAATATACACATACGATGTTCTTTAATTATTTTTATTTTTTATCCATGGAAAATATTTATAATTATGTATTATATAATAAATATCGGAATTTGATAATGAGTTACATTTTTCATAAATTAAATCAATTAGTTTATATATAAGTAATTTTTTGGAAAATTATTAATAGGTCGGAAATGTAATATTTTTTCCTCTATTCATTATTAGTCACATGATGGGAATTAATAAGAATTATTTAAAATTTTCCCCAACATTTTTAATCCAAAATGAGAATGGTCTTAAGGGTGAAGGTATCAAGATTCTTAAGATAATTTTGTTATATAAATTTGTGTTTCCATAATTAGAAATTAAATTACTATTATCCATTAGATCCTCACAATGTTTTTATCTATATATTCATTCAATTACAATTTTTAGGGAATTTTTCATGTGTTTTTAGTTATTTACCATTCCATATTGATTAGCCATTATTCTATCATGATTTTCTAGTTGATTAAAGGGAATGTGCATTCAATAAATTTTTTCAATGTTGATTATGATTATAGATTCATGATATCATCTTATATATATCACTCCTACTACGAATATTAGATCACAATTATTTTTTCTATTCCACAAGATTCCTTCATGTGAAGTATGAATTACATTAAAGAATATGCTTGTGGGAATATTGATATTTTAAAAACATTATTGTAATATTAATTTTACAATGTAAAATGACAATCATGCAAATATCTTTTTTAACAAGATAAATAACAATTCAATCATTTTGGATGTGAAACCTTATACCTACTACCAACATTATATATTAGACAACATGTCTGAGAAACTACATTCAGGGTTTATATAGATGGTTTCAAATTATGCATAATATAAACCTTTTGAACTACATTTATAAAAAAATATATTAAGTATTATATCTCTATGATATAATATTATGAAAATTATAGAAAAACATCATATGGTGTTGTTAAAGAAGTTATTATACATTTTTTCAGTAACACAACCGTCTCTTGATACTACAAGTTAATCATTTTACTGAATAGGTTTACCCAGGGGTGATAATATCAAAGTGGGTGCATTGGGGTGTAACCAATTATCACATAGTACCTGGACACATTCCTTACAACACATATGAAATAAGAAAAATTGGGGATATTTTTTAAATAATCAACATTTTCCTTAAAACCCATTATGATTGATTTTAATAGTTGATAAAAATGAATTACAATGGGTAAACCTAACGTGTACTATATGGAAAATTATGGGTTATGATTTCAAAATCATATAAATGATTATATTATTTTTCCACTATTATAATTTTTTATGACTCTATACGTTTGGTCATATGTAATGGAAGGAATCTGAAAAAATTACGTTATCACTGAATATAATGGAAGATGTGTTGACAATGATACATAAAATCAAATGATTATTAGAGTGAAATATGTCATTAAAATTCACATGAGTTATCTTGTAATATGATTAGTAACTTATACCTTAACCAACTCTCTAACACACTATTTCCAAAAAGGATGGAATTTTCTATGATCTTAAGTGGTGTATACCATGGATAAAAGAATGATCAATTTCATTCATCATGTTAATGTGGAAGAAAAAAATGTGGAAATGACTCAATTGAATGAAGAAATGGTTTATTTGTTAAAAAAGAGCATAAAGAAAATAATTTTTTTGGAAGAATGACTAGTATGATGGTAGGAAAAAATAATCATATTAATGATCAATTTATAGTTCATTTTAATAAAATATGGGGAATGTCACGACCCGTCCTCGGGGCCCATGTCGTGACTACCCCAAGCCTGCCTTCCATAGGCTAGGGGATGGCGACTAGAACCAAAGGCATAAATCCTGATAACTGGGAAGGAATTTCCTTTATAAAAGTAACAAAACACCACAGAGTACAAGAAGAATTAAAACACTAAGTAAAAAAGGAAGTATTGAATAGTAAATGGGCCAGAATACAAACCCAATCGAAAGTACAACTACAACTGAAAGAAATTACAAGAAAGACACGCAGCTGAAAGAAGATATAAGAAGCTCCTGGGTCGTCCTCCTCAGATCCTACCTTAAGGGTAGGTACAGATAGCGTAGCTCTTGGATTGTCCACCATGGATGCTACCTGAAGGGTAGGTACAGATAGCCTCCACAACACTCTCGCCCGTCAACCTCCTTCGAGTGTCACCTCGTCATGAAGTCCACCATCGGATACTGTCTCGTCATGAGGTCCACCACCGGGTACCGTCTAGTCCTCGAAAACTCGGCCTCTGTCTGCGCTGCCCGTCATCTTCAACCAACACAACGAGGTGCGGGCATAGCCCGTGCAAGGCTGAGTATAACGATACTCAGTAGGGACCTCGAGACCCTCAAGGTATCACTAAATCTAACAAGGATAACCACATGTAATATCTCAACAGATAACCTCTACTAGGGTATATGACCATACATATACCCAAGTTATCAAGTATCCCATCTCAATCATGAGGAAACACAAAGATTATAGACTCAGTTCAACTAGGATTTTATTCATGATGTCGAAACCACAACTGCTGGAGAACTCCTCCTCTGTCGAGTACAATGGGCATGCCGATACAACCAATCGCGCCCCACTAACCTTGGACTGTTTTAGTACTCCACCTGTCGAGTATTTTGGGCCTGCTGCTATAACCACACGCTTCCCACCATGGGTATGCCACTACAACCAGTATCTCTCCCTCATAGGCTCCAAAGGTACACCTTCTGTTGAGTATCGCGAGTATGCTGCTACAACCAAGCGCTCCTCCATCGTGGGTCTACCGCTACAACCAATCGCTCCCCCTCATAGCCTCCAGAGGTACTCCTTTTGTTGATTATCGCAGGTTTGCTGCTACTACAAAGCGCTCCTCCACCGTGGGTCTGCCGTTACAACCAAGCGCTCCCCACTGGGCTATCTGAAACCCACCG
The DNA here is from genome assembly GCA_963277665.1 of Viscum album. Taxonomy (NCBI): domain Eukaryota; kingdom Viridiplantae; phylum Streptophyta; class Magnoliopsida; order Santalales; family Viscaceae; genus Viscum; species Viscum album. The sequence continues at coordinate 1,229,118,324 of OY728159.1, forward strand.
AGTCAATAGATCAGCAGTCGTCAAGCCTCAGCCAGCTACAAGGTCTCTACACTCTGTTAGCTCATCACCGGAAGGGTCCTATCTATGAGATACTAGTCGATACTCTAAGTATCACGAAGTTAGAATAAGAAGTATCTCAAAGACCGCCTCGTCATAGGGGTTTCAACACAACAGACGACGCGTCAGTCGGACGCCCGGTCTGTGAGTTACTAGCTTTTTCGTCCCAGGGGCCCAGTTGGTTTCATGTGAAAACCAACCCGACTTTATCTCGACTGTACCCCGAACTCTCATAGGGTATGCTCATAGGGACCGTTTCTCAACATGATCAATAATGCCGCTGACGGTTCGCCAAACGAACATCCGGTCTGAAAGTTATCGTCTTTTCTGTTTTAGGGGTCCGACTGGATTTCATGTACAATCCAACATGGCCACTATCCAACTGCAACCAAAACTCAGGAGAAGCATGCCAAAAGTTTCGTCTCATCAAGAGTAATCTAAAAAAGTCTACGGCATGTCAATCGGATATCCAGAGCTTGAGTTATAAGCGTTTCCGCTCCGAGGTCCCGGTTGGTTACGTATCCGAACCAACCCGGCCATACTTAATTTTCTCCGAAACCTTGAGTGTAATATAACGAAACGACCGTCTCGATCCAAGGATCACATCGCAGCTGACGGTGCGTCGATCAGAGATCCGTAGCCTAGGATATTGGCAAAAGACCGTAAGAGGTCCGGAAATAGGGCGTTCGGGCCCGGCCCGCTTGGGTGCGGCCCGGCCCGGCTGGCGTGGCCCAACGGCTCGACCGTAACGGCAGATCGATGGAGTGCCGGGGGGGGGGGGGGGTGGCACTGCCCCTTTCAATGAAGCCATGGCCCCCACGTGGGGGCCGCTCCCTGCCAGCGACGTGGCGGCCAGCGCTGCATCTCACTTGGTCCCACGCGGCTGCGGGACCACCCACCTGCCGCCACGGCTTCAGCCCCGACGGCCATTCCTGGCGGCACGCCGGGCGCCACTGGCTGCTCACGGCCGCCGGCGCCACCCTGCCGGCGTGGCGCGCCTGCGGAATCTTCTGAAGACCACCGGACGCGCTCCGGTGGTCCGTTTGGCCTTCCGTCTTCGCCAGCGGACCTCCCGGGATAGCCCGTTCACTGCAAAGACCTCATAAAGCCTTTGCGGCCCACATCATCAATGTCTGTCAATCCGCCATCAATCAAACAATCCGCGGAGCCTTCGAATCACCGCCACGGCGCGGCGTGACGGCGCGACGCTTCTTCGCCCGCTCTTTAGTGTTCCCGCGCGGTGTTGTCGCACCGCGCCTCCTGACACGCACCGCAACAAAATCAAACTAACAAGCGGGAGGAGGGTCATCCGTGTTCGTGCGGTCCGACCTCCTCCCGTTATTTCGATATCAGGCGGATCAAATAAGACGACAATCAGCGATGAAGGTAATCATGATCAAAAAGAATACAATCCCATACCTTGATGAAAAAGTTGAAGGTTCATCGTGGAATTGTACGTCGCAGAATTGTATGACGAGGAAGAAGGCTTCGTACACGTTGACGGAGATAGTCTGAGGAGGAAAGGTGTCCCACTTCCTTTGACGCGGGAAGAAGGAATGATAGGATGTGCGTCGGGTCGTCGATATCCGAGGAAAGAATCTCTCACCGTCATCCGTTGTTGGAGGTCGGTGTTCTTCGTCGGCGGCGGTGTGTTCTTCATGTTCTTCGCGTTCTTCGACGAAGAGGAAGAACTTCAATGCTTAGAACTTTTTCTCCCCATCCTCTCACAACCCCAATAACTCTAATAAAAAAGAGTTTTTCTTATTTTATTTCTCAAGCCAAGAATTTTGAAATTCAAAAACGAATAAATCAGTTAATTTAATTAATTGAAACGTTTAAACCACCAAATTAATAGAGGCGTTTCTTAAATAGATAAACCCAAGGGTTAACTTCCACATAATAGGGGTGCGGGTGCGTTACCTTATTAAAGGAGGTGGTTTAGGATGAAAAGAAACGGTGGGGCTTGTGTGGGCCCCACCTCACAAATATCATACCTAGTGGGTAGGATTTTGTGGGTCCCACTCCAATCACTAAGCTTAGGTTAAACAACATTATGTAAAATAAAAATTGGTCACACCATTTTAATTTTAATTATTTACTTAACCCAAAAAATTAAAAACCACACACGAGCAAACGCAACTCCGAAAAAGGTGTTTCTAAGAAATTACCGGCGCTGCAATTACATCGGTGCCCTCGGATTTTGATTCCGAACACTGGTTCAAAAGTTATAAAACCCGCTCGTTCGTTCACTGAACGTACCCAAGCTAAAATTTGGAAAATGATTCCGGGCACACCGGGCCTCAGAATCAGGCGCTGTTAGAAACTGCGTACTTGTAAAATCCCAAAGAAAATTAATAAAAAAAATTCCTTGAAATTGCTGGGTCTTTACAGGGAACCTATAAATTACCTGATTCAATGAAATATTTAAAAAGATAATTCCAGGATAATGGAAGGAATGATGTTGAAATAAATTTTTTGTGGTATTTATGGGTAAACCATAATTATATTATATATGTATTTTTAAAAATGGTATTTTGGAAAAAGAAACATAAAATAATTAATGAATTTATTAAATTTTAGAATATAATATTACTTCGTTAACATAATAATTATGGATTCCAATATGGTTATATTATTTTAAGGTTGATCATAAGTATATATTCTTAAACATCCAATTTTAAAATTTGAGTTATAGGAATATAACTAGATTATTAATGTTTTGAATAAAATTAATGGGTTCATAAACAATTATATTAATCTATGATAGAGTTATTTATGGACGAATGCTTTATATTTAGGAAATATGATTAATATTATCGATATAGCTTATTGTTTATCATATTATTAATATTTTAGTAAATATGGGTCATTAAAATTTTGGAATGTCATAGAAATTATAATATTAGAGTTTGAAAATTTTACAATCCGCATTTCCTAAGACAACCTATCATATTGTGACATGGAGTGGGGCTTGAACACAAAACTTGTGAATGAAAAGGGAGTTGCGCCAACCACTATCATATATTTGGTATAGGTTAATATTTCATTGTTATTATTTAATTATATTAAAATTTAAATATCATTATGCTCCATTGGTGTTACATTTTAGTTTTAGAGATCAATGTATTTTATTATATAACTTATTCTACCCTATCAGTTCTGTAAAATAGTTAGAGATGGATGATATTAATGTCACTCTTCAATAGAGATTGTTATCCATTAAATGATAATATAAAAATGTGAGAAATTAAAAAAATATCACCTTCATTGAGTTAGAGATGAATTTGAAATTTTTCAAAGAAAAAAGTATGAAATTTTAATTATGAAATAAAAAAATATAAAGTATGTATATTTAATTATATTGATATATCATAAAATCTTTACTCAACTTTAGGTAAAATGATCTGGGATAAAAAAAATATTACTATTATGTTCATATCTGATGAATCATATAGTCTTTTAAATCACCATGGATTTACGGTTTGGAGTCCATTTAAATTCCATTGATCATTAAATTTTTTATTATCAATGACCTATATCACTATATATATAAATATTTCCACCCAAAATATATCTTAATGTCAATCAAATGTTATTATATATTGAATCTAATTTATTTTATATTCGATATAACCCTTGAACATCCCAATATCTAATATAAAGATGGTATTTTTTTCCCCGTTTTATGATGTGAGTTTTCGAAAAATTATTTTTTAAATATTAGAACCCTTGATTACAAGATTCGGTTTTAGTTTAGAGGGTTCAATTTATTTAAGGTGGGGATAATGCTTCATCAAAAAATTCTTAAATAAAAACTTTATTATCAATATATTCTGTGACAGACATTCCCATTATGAAACAACCAACAAAATGTATTTTTTTAACATATATATCTTCAAATTTAGAAGAATATAAAACATTTATTTAAAAGCAAATATAAATTAATAAACTATTAAAACCTAAATTTAAACATTGTGTGTATAAATAGTACATCATAAATTATTAAAAATAAGGTTATATATTTATTTGAAATAAAAATGGATCATTTAAAATAAAAATAAATGTTATACTAAAAACTAAACATTTTTCTCAAATCATGTTATCAATATTTGACAAGAATAATTTTAAATTAATTACTGCCACATTTAGAAGATTCAGTTAAGGAAATAATGTTATTTTTTAAAATCAATGCAAAAAAATATCTTTGGATATTTTTATTTTTTCTAAAATATATCATTTTTCGACGAATAATGAAAAATATTAAATATTAAATGAAAATTAAAACTTCATTTAAATTATTTATATTAAAAATTGTAAAAACCTGATTATTTTAAATAAAAAATTATCTTTGATAGCTCATGTGATAAAAAAAATGTAACCGAAAAAAACAACGATTACTTAAATATGATTATATTATAAATTTGATTAAATGTAAAATATTAGATTGATTAAATGTCATGACCCCCTCCCCACAAAGTGTACCCCTCCGGGCCCGAAAATGTGAGAAGGAAGATAATGACCCCCGAGTCCCGCCTCCAGTAGGCCCCAGGTTGGCGACTAGCAATGAGGGTATAGTAAACACACAAATGGGAGGCATTACACTCTAAGAGAACACATGTGGAAGAGAGAGATAAGATAGAAACCAATCAACTCCGACTCAGAACTAAAATATACAATAAACCAATGTACATATATAGAATTTCATGAAAAAGTACTACAATTGAAATGGAAAACTAAAAGTACCCAAAAGAAAGTAAAACGGCAGCGACCACAAGCCCGAACAGCTCCTCCAACCACAAGCTCGTAGTAACCAGCTTGATCTCCAAACTGATCCAAGTGACCTGAAAGACAGTTTAAATATAATATGGTGAGTATAATAGTATACTCAGTAGGATCCTCCCCAAGCCTCTCGTGAAAAAGTAATGAAAGCATGCGAAAGCCCAGTGAACAACAAGTGAAACTAACTCGTCACCTAAACAGGTATACTATGTTCCCAACCTCACCATGGATACTCTCACCAAGTAACGCATACAAGAATATAGAATAGAGTAATGAATATCAAGGGTACCCCACTAATACTTCCCCACTGGTTGGCCTCTTTTCCCCCAATGACCTACGTCTTGTGCATCTCTCTCCAAAGGCTTTCCCACAGACACCTAGGCTAAGCTCCACAATCAGCACCTCTTGCACCACGAAGCCTTTCCCAAAGACACGTGGGCGAAGTACCACACCATCCACACAACCAAAAGTAACCATGTAAGTTCCGGGAGCCACCAAAACCCGCATGACATGTATCATACATCGGGTATTATACCTCAAGCCATTATAGCCCATACACCGAGTAGGGATCCTCAAGCCATCACAACCTATACACATTACACCTATAGTAGTCCATAGGATAATATATCCATAATATATGTGTGTGAAATAACCACAAGACATTACATCCCTCTACACACATATATGGGGAAACTAACTGTTGTGCCTATTGTCACATGTATCTACCAAGAGAAGAGAGCAAGGCCAAAGGGGGTAGTCAGCCATTCGACCTCCCATCAGAATGTTAGGGAAAACACCCCCCAGGGCTCAAAATCCCCGGGATTTCTGTTTCCCTTACCGATAGGGTGGAGTAGCGTATAGAAACACAAAAACTACAGAATATATATATAACTCGCATCAACACTATGGTAATTACCTATTCTTAGATACAACTGTAGTTAACGTCTCTCAGGCTCTAGGCTGATACTTCTAAGACTAGGTATCCTATAAGCACACAAACTTTTGAAGAGCTTTATTAGATTACTCCATTCTCATTTTATCAGTTCCACTATACATTAATTAATTATTTAAACATTAATTAACCATGAACAATTTCAAATTAAACTGAATTAGCATCACATTCAAAATCAACTACTCCTTTTAAGATTCACATCACCTTGAAGTTCCAGTATCTCCGTCCTTATGGATTATCACAATTTAATCAAACTTTCACTACAACATTACTTTCCCATATTCCCTGGAATTCTAGAAAGGCATCCTATGCTACTAAACACAAGGGGGGCTCAACACGGTGAGTAGATATACTACCCGTCGAGTCTTTGCCGCCTATAGCAAGAGCATAGACCCATTCTCCCTTGAGAGGCTAAACATGGAAAGCACGTGGCATACCTCGCGTGTCTTCGCCTCCTTCGGAAGGAGGTTAAGCAAGACCAGCTTCCTTGAGCTGTGGGGAAAAGTAAAGCAGATAAGCAACCAAAGAACCAACAAGAATACCACAAACACATTCATTACATTCAATCATCCCTAGTGTCCTCCTCGAAACCCATATGCATAAACCGATGCATCTTGCCACTCTAGGCATCATCTGCTGCCACAACCGAAAGTATCCATGCCTCCACATATCACAACAGCCATACAGGCACACATTACTACACAAGTAGCAGGAAAACAAACATCACATCAATGGGATCTTGGCCCTTTAACAATCAAGAGGGTAACTCAGAACCCCTTTAAGAAATTATCATACAATATGTTCTTTATTCCCTATTGAATTAGCAGATTTTTTATTCGTAGGTTCCAATTATGGGAGACCTAATCAGTAAGCTATTACAATTATAAACCATGATTACTTCCCTAATTTGATTATCCTCAAATTAGACCAACTCCATCAACGACAACAACCAGATTCATTTACATGCCTCTTTATCTTTATCCAATTAATTAACAATTTATTCTAGCTTTACGTTAATTATTAATTTAATTAAAGAAAGAACAAATAATCAAAGAAATCATAGATATCACTCTATCTAGCAAAACATGAGGAAAAATGTTATCACGATACAAAGTAAGAACATGTGATCAACCAATTCTTTTAATCCGGTTCAAGTATTTAATTAGGTCAATTTCATTGTGATCCAAAGGGCTAAATCATGATAATTATATGATTTCACATATACAATTAGAGAATCCATGAATCCCCTACCTCAAAAATTCTTGATGTTCTTTATCCACACAACGGGTCACAATCCTCCTCTCGTGACAACTACAACCACCCAAGGATGACACGATACGACAACACCAACCAAACCCTAAAAAAACCCCATTATAAGCATTGAGATTACATGATATAATATGGAAAGGAGAAAAGGAGAAGATTAACCCCAAAAGAACGATGATACAACATAACTTATATCAAATATTGATCGATACAGCCCGGTTGCATCAAAACAGAGCAGAACCAACCCTAGGAGTAAAGTTTGAATATGCAACTCCAACGTGAAGTATTTAAAGGTTCTAGCGTCTCATTACTGATAAAAAAGAGGAAGAACAAGGGAGAATGATATCTCACCCCTTTTTGAAGATTTATTAGGGCGACAGTTTAAGATATGTTTAATTCCCCATTAGAAGCGGATCGCATTAACCCACGTGGTTTGACCAAGTAAAACATCCCGAGCCATAGGAATAATTAATATAGGATTTATGGCATTTGAATCGGACATAAGAGTCCTTAAAATAAGTCTATAAATGTATTTTATGTCAATGGAAATGTCAAAGGGGCGAAACTGTAGGAAGTTGGAAACACTATTCAAGTCTACTGTTAGAAGGTCAATGATAGAAGGTTATCGTTCTGGAAACACTGTTCAAGTCTACTGTTAGAAGGTCACTGTTAGAAGGTTACTGTTCTGGAAACACTGTTCAAGTCTACTGTTAGAAGGTCACTGTTAGAAGGTTACCATTATGGAAACACTGTTCAAGTCTACTGTTAGAAGGTCACTGTTAGAAGGTTACTGTTCTGGAAACACTGTTCACCAAACTAGAAATTCAGAAAAGTGTTGGGGATAAGCCACCTTGACCTTCTGGAACACCTCCAACACCACAATTCAAAAATTTAATGGACTAGAGAGGTCCGTGCCATTACATTAGATACCTCTCAAAACACTCTCGTCCTTGAGAATTAAAAACCAACCTAGAAGAAAATAGGGGTCCGAACAACAACCCCATAATATACCTCTCAGTGGAAAACCACCATGAGTTGTTCAAAAGTTGGAACAAAACCACGACATCTGAGAGTAAGGGAAAAAACAATCCATATCCAATCAAATAAATCATAACATCACATCAAAGGTACATAAAAGAAAGGATCAAATAAAACTCAGCACCACAATTTAAAACAGCTCTGGGTACTGGACACGCTTATGTGACCCACGTTCCCAGGTACTCTCCTCCATGCCACTGTGTCGTCACAAGACACGAACCAAGCAAATAGAATTCCCACACAACACCTTCTCCTTGCGGTTTGGATCTCTACAGGTCGCTCCTCGAAGGTTGCATCATCATCAATATCGATCTCTCCCCAATCGATATCATGAGATTCATCATGAAGATAACGACGGAGCTGTGATACATGGAAAACATCATGTATACAACTCATCTGAGGGGGAAGTGCTAATAGATACTCCACAGCTCCAACACGAGCTAACACCTCGAAAGGCCCAACAAATTAGGGAGAAAGCTTACTTCCACAACCAAACCTTCACTGCCCACGACGGGGAGTCACCTTCAGAAACACATGATCCCCATCATTAAACTCTAAGGGTCTTCTTCTTTGATCAACATATTATTTCTGATGATCTTGAATTGTCTTCATCCTCTCATGAATCACCTGAATCATCTCTATTGTATTCTGCACTAGTTCCGGTCTGAGGATTGCTGACTCTCCGACCCCAATCCAGCACAACGGAGAACAGAAATGCCGACCATACAGGGCTTCAAACGGCGCCATTCCAATAGTAGAGTGAAAACTATTATTGTAAACAAACTCCACCAAAGGTAGGTGCCTCATCCATGAACTTCCATAGTCAAGAACACAAGATAGAAACATGTATTCAAGAGTCTGGATGGTTCGCTCTGTTTGACCATCCATTTGAGGATGAAAAGCAGTGCTAATGCATAGCTGATAACCTAAAGCATGTTGGAGACCCCTCCATACCCTAGAGGTAAAACATGGATCTCGATCAGAAATTATCATCCTAGGGACTCCATGAAGTCTCACCACCTTCTCCAGATACTGCCTCGACAAAACTTCCACTGAGCTCGACTCCTTGATCGCTATGAAGTGGGCCGATTTTGTCAAACAATCCACTACCAACCGTATAGCAACATGTCATCTCGGAGCTCGAGGTAAACCTATAACAAAGTCCATTGAGATGTCCTCCCACTTCCACTGGGGAATCTCTAATTTCTGGAGATGACCACCAGGAACACGGTGTTTGACCATCACCTTCTAGCAGACTAAACATCGAGACACACACTCTGCAACCGTACGCTTCATCCCATGCCACCAAAAATGACTCCTCAAGGATCGGTATGTCATTGTCACACCAGGATGTACTACCAAGGGCAAACTATGGAACTCTCGGAGAATAGTCTTGTGCATCGCCAAGGGAACAAAAATCCTGCCATGATACAACACTCGGTGTTGTTCATCCTCCGACGAACCATCAGGGGCCTCACCACAATCAACTCTGTCTCTCCAAACTTCCACATCTGGATCACCCAACTGGGACTCTTCCACCCTCTACATCAGGGATGACTGCACCATCATCTGGAAAATACAACCTCTACCTCCAACCTCTTCCATATCAAGATGCAAAGCTAACAGTTCCTCCATTACTCTCTTGGAATCACCAGATTCATGAAAAACATCATTACGTGACTTGTGGCTCAGTACATCAGCTAAAAAAATCCCTTTTCCAGGTTTATACGATATTTCAAAGTCGTATTCCTGCAAGAACTCCATCCACTGACGTTGCCGCAAGTTCGAGTCACGTTGGGAGAAAACTTAAATCAAACTCTTATGATTGGTGAAAACCACAAAGTGATCACCAATGAGGTAATGTCTCCACAAACTTAGAGAAAACACAACAACTGCCAACTCAAGATCATGGGTGGAATAGTTACATTCAAGGGGATGCAACTACCGAGACCCATAAGAAACAACTAACCTCTGCTGCATGAGAACATAGCCTAGCCCAGATGTGAAGCATCACAGAAAACATCAATCTGGACTCCCTCCACTGGAAGACAAAGGACTGGAGCACTTACCAACTTATCCTTTAGATACTCGAAAGCTTCCTGACACTGATAAGTCCATATGAACACTTGATCCTACCTGGTCAAAGCTGTCAGAGGATTCGCATCTCGGGAGAAATTTGCTACAAACATCTTATAATAGCCTGAAAGACCAAGGAAACTTCACACCTCTACCACAGTCTTGGGGGCAGCCCAATACACCACTGGTTCTATCTTCGACGGATCCACAAATACTCCCTATTGGGACACAACATGCCCCATGAAATGGACTTCTTGAGCCCAAAACTCACACTTCGATAACTTCCCAATCAACTGATGTTGGCGAAGAACTCCCAAAATGGATCGTAGATGCTCTGCATGCTCCTCTTTAGATATGGAGTACACAAGGATGTCGTCGATGAAAGCCACAACAAACATGTCCCGGAATTCACGGAACACAGTATTCATCAACCCCATGGAAACATCTGGAGCATTCATCATACCGAATGGAATTACAACAAACTCATAATGCCCATGACGACAACGAAAAGTAGTCTTCGAGATATCCTAATCCTTTACATGCATCTGATGATATACTGACCGCAAGTCGATCATTGAGAACAAACTTTCACCCTTCAGCTGATCGAATAAGTCATCATTCCACAAGAGAGGATAACAGTTCTTTATTGTCACATTGTTTAATCAACGATAATCGATGCACAACCACAAACTGTCATTAGCCTTTTTCACAAACAAAACTGGTGCACCCCACGGTGACACACTTGGCTGAACAAAACCACACTCCAACAGACCATCAAGCTGAATACATAGCTCTCATAACTCAAAAGGGGCTATCCTATATGGATACATAGAGATAGAAGACGCTCCTGGCTGTAGCTCGATACCAAACTCAATCTCTCGTCTAGGGGGTAAGGCTACAACCTCTTCTGAAAAGACGTCATGGTACTCCTCTATGACCCTAGGAAACGCCAACTGCTGATCCTCTAAAGAACTCAGTATCATCTCAGCCATCATGGATGATAAGGATGGAACTTGTCTATGACCCATCCGAGGATCTCTCTCACCAAAAAACACCACTTTCTCTCCATCTACATCAAAGAAAACGACCTTCTTCCTGTAGCAATCCACAATAGCCTGCACCGAATACAACCAATCCATTCCGAGGATGACATCATATGGTTGTATTCGTAAACATAGGAAATCTCCCCAAGAGCGGTGTTTCCCCAACACTAGCTCACAGTCTCTACATACTTCAAACAAGTCGGCTCGACCTACAACTGTCATAGTAAACGCCAAGGGAACTAGAAGCCTCTCTTCCTAATGTCCCAAATCATGGACAAGGGTAGGTGATATAAAGGACGGTGTTGCTCCTGAATCAAAAAAGGCATACACCAAGGTAGAAAACAAGAAAAGGGTACCTTGAACGACATCTGGCTCGCCTGGGGCTGGCAACGCTAGAGCATGAAGTTGACCACAAGATCATCCATTGCCTCTCTGACCCTGATGACGATCACCACCATGGCTGCGCTCTGCTCTCTGAGGACGGGGAGCATCATGGGGCTTCCCTCTTCCTACCATATCTACCCTCTGGTGATCTAAAGCTGGTGCAACCTACTGCTACTGCCTCGGCTGGAACTGCCTCAACGGAGGAACCTGGAGTGGAGTGCCCGGTGCACGATGACTGCTCTGAAAAGTTGGGCACTCCCGACGATGATGACCATGACCACCACAAGAAAAACAAGCGCCTGATCCCTTGGCATAGGCATGAGAGTTGCTGCCTCCAGAGAAACAAGATGGGAAGGGCTGGGACCTACCCCCAGGTGAACTGAAACTCTTCTGCCCTGAAAACCGGGATCCTGGGGCCACAGCTTTGCTTCGTTAGGAATCATGACGATTCCCCTCTCATGACGATCCGGTCCTAGCCAAATTCCTCTCAAAAAAATCTTCCCTTGCAAGCACCTCAAGATATGACTTTATTATAAATGGGGTGACTTGACACTGGATCTCTAGATGCAAAGACTCCTCGAAATGCCTCTCCCTGACCTCCTCATATGGTAACAAGTCTGAATCATATTGTAGAAGGTTCCTGAAATGGATTCCAAACTATCAAACACTGGAGCTCCCCTGTCGAAGGGTAAGAAGCTTCTGGCGGCTGGACGGCTTCGCCATCGAAGAAAGAAACTTGACTCTAAACCTGTCTCGAAACTCATCCCATGAGATCACTGACTCCTCATGATCTACGAGGAACAAGAACCACCACTGCCTCGCTGCTCTATGCAGCATCATCACAACCAAAGACACCTAGTGTTCCTTCCGACCACGAATCGAACTAAAGCCTATCTCATCCTCCTCCAACCAGTCTTCTGTGACTGCATCTAAAACAGAGCCCTCGTACATCTGTAGACTCTGGCGCTGAAACTCTCGGATTGTATTCCTCCATGTATCATCGTCATCAACGTCTACCTGGCGGTGATCTGCTGAAACAGCCTGCTGGACATCTTCTGCGCAAACCTGATGAGGGCGTCGACCTGGAGCCATACCTACAAAATAACAGACCGTTAGAGCTCCTATGCCTGGATTATGGAAGACTCAAAATTAATTAATTTATTGTTTTATTTTTTTGATTTTAGGTTAACCTACCCCAAGGTATACCCATTCAAACACAGGTGCAAAGAAGAATGATGCATGATCCTTTCCTAGGTCTCTACCCTGCAACCAGTATCACTTTGTTTAGTAGCCATTGTAAATATAATGGTCCGTGCAACAGATCATAGGGGGTCCTAAAAGCCTATGTATCTGCCGATCTCCAGTGTTAACCCCACTTGATAAACATGAATGACACCGGTGCCCTACCATCCCATGAAAACTCACCTGTTCCTAACTACAAACTCCATCCTACCCCTCAACCAGACCTCTGATACCACTCTGTCACGACCCCCTCCCCACAATGTGTACCCCTCCTAGCCCAGCAATGTGAGAAGGAAGATAATGACCCCCCGAGTCCCGCCTCCAGTATCCCCCGGGTTGGCGACTAGCATCGAGGGTATAGTAAACACACAAATGGGAGGCATTACCCTCTAAGAGAACACATGCGGAAGAGAGAGATAAGATAGACACCAATCAACTCCTACTCAAAACTAAAATATAAATGAAACCAAAGTATATATATAGAATTTCATGCAAAAGTACTACAACTAAAAGGGAAAACTAAAAGTACATAAAAGAAAGTAAAATGGTAGCGACCACAAGCCCGAACATCTCCTCCAACTAAAAACTCATAGTAACCACCTTGATCTCCAACCTGCTCAAAGTGACCTGAAAAACAGTTTACATATACATAGGGAGAGTATAATAGTATACTCAGTAGGATCCTCCCCAAGCCTCTCGTGAAAAAGTAAAGAAAGCATGCTAAAGCCTAGTGAAAAATAAGTGAAACTAACTCGTCACCTAAAAAGGTATACTGTGTTCCCAACCTCACCATGGATACTCTCACCAAGTAATGCATAAAAGAATATTACATATAATAAAGAATACCAAGGGTACCCCACTACTACTTCCCCATTGGTTTTCCGCTTTTCCCCAACGACTTACGTCCTGTGCATCTCTCTCCAACGGCTTGCCCATAGACACCTAGGCTAAGCTCTACAATCTGCACCACGTGCACCACAAAGCCTTTACCACAGACACCTGAGCAAAGCACCACACCATCCTCACAACCAAAAGTAACTAGGTACGTTCCGGGAGCCACCACAGCCTGCATAACGTGTATCATACATCGAGTATTATACCTCAATCCATTATAGCCCATACACTAATTAGGGATCCTCAAGCCATCACAGCCTATACACGTTACAACTATAGTAGTCCATAGGATACTATATCCAGAAAATATGTGTGTGAAATAACCACAATCCATTACATCCCTCTACACACATATATGGGAAACTAACTGTTGTGCCTGTTGTCACATATATCTACCAAGAGAAGAAAGTGGGGCCAAAGGGGGTAGTCATCCATTCGACCTCCCATCAGAATGTTGGGGAAAACACCCCCCAGGGATCAGAATCCCCAAGGTTTCAATTGCCCTCACCGACAGGGTGAAGTAGCATATAAAAACACAAAAAGTACAAAGTATATTTATAACTCACATCCACACTATGGGCATTACCTAGTATTAGATACAACTGTAGCTAATGTCTCTCAGACTCTAGGATTCTACTTCTAAGACTAGGTATCCTATAAGCACACAAACATTTGAAGAGATATATTAGATTACTCCATTCTCATTTTATCAGTTCCACTGTACGTTAATTAATTCATTAAACATTAATTAACCATGAAAAATTCCACATTAAACTGAATTGGCATAACATTCAAAATCAACTGCTCCTTAAAAGATTCACATCACCTTTAAATTCCAGTATCTCCATCCCCGTGGATTATCACCATTTAATCAAACATTCATTACATAATTACTTTCCCATATTCCCATGCATTCTAGAAAGGCATCCTATGCTACTAAACACAAAGGGGGCTCAACACGGTGAGTAGATATACTACCCATCGAGTCTTTTCCGCCAATAGCAAGAGCATAGACCCATTATCTCTCGAGAGGCTAAACACGTAAAGAACATGGCATACCCCGTGTGTCTTCCGCTCATTAAGAAGGAGGGAAAGAAAGACCAGCTGCCTTGAGTAGTGGGGAAAAGTAAAGAAGATAAGTAACCAAAGAACCAGCAAGCATCCAACAAACACATTCATTCCATTCAATCATCCATAGTGTCCTCCTCGACACCCATATGCATAAATTGATGCATCTCGCCACTCTAAGCGTCATCTTCTGCCACAACCAAAAGTCTCCTTGCCTCCACATATCACAATAGCCATCCAACCTCACATTACAGCACAAGCAGCAGGAAAACAAACATCACATCAATGGGCTCTTATCCCATTAACAATCAAGAGGGTAACTCAGAACCCCTTTAATAAATTCTCACACAATATGTTCTTTAATCCATATTGAATTAGAAGATTTTTTATTCGTAGGTTCCAATTATGGGAGACCTAATCAGTAAGCTATAACAATTAAATAACCCTGCTTACTTCCCTAAATTTATTAACCTAAAATTAGAACAACTACAACAATAGAAACAACCAGATTCATTTACATGCCTCTTTATCTTTATCCAATTAATTAACAATTAATTCCAGATTTATGTTCATTATTAATTTCCTTCAAGAATGAACAAACAATCAAATAAATCATAGATATCACTCTATCTAGCAAAACATGAGGCAAACCGTTATCATGGTACAATGAAACAACATGCGATCAACCAATTATTTTAATCCGGTTCAAGTATTTAATTAGGTCAATTTCATTGTGATCCAAAGGGATAAATCAAGCTAATTCTATGATTGCACATATACAATTAGAGAAGTTATGAATCCGCTACCTCAACAATTCTTGACATTCTTTATCCACACAACGGGTCACAATCCTCCTCTCGCGACAAATGCATCCACCCAAGGATGCCATGGTAAGACAACACCAAACAAACACCAAGAAAAACCTATTATAAGAATGGATATTACATGATATAATATGGAAATGAGAACAAGAGAAGATTAACCTTAAAAGAACGATGATACAACATACCTTATATCGAAGATTGGTCGATATACCTCGGTTGCATCAAAACATAGCAGAACCAATCCTAGGAGTAATGTTTGATTGTGAAACTCTTATGTGAAGGATTTAAAGGTTCTCGCGTCTCATAGCTGATAAAAAAGAAGAAGAAGAAGGGAGAATGATATCTCATCCCTTTTTGAAGATTTATTGGAGAGACAATTTATGATATGTTTAATTCCACATTAAAAGAGGATCGCATTAACCCACACCGTTTGACCAAGTAAAACATCCTGATCCATAGGAATAATTAATATAGGATTTATCGAATTTGAATCGGCCTTAAGATTCCTTAAAATAAGGCTTTAAATGTATTTTACATCAAAGGAAAAGTCAAAGGAGAGAAACTGTAGGAAGCTGGAAACACTGTTCAAGTCTACTGTTAGAAGGTCACTGATTGAAGGTTACCGTTCTCGAAACACTATTCATTTCTACTGTTAGAAGGTCACTTTTAGAAGGTTATTGTTCTCGAAACACTGTTCAAATCTACTGTTAGAAGGTCACTGTTAGAAGGTTACCGTTTTGGAAACACTATTCAAGTCTACTGTTAGAAGGTCATTGTTAGAAGGTTACTATTTTGGAAACACTGTTCACTGAACTAGAAATTCGGAAAAGTGTTGAGGATAAGACACCTTGAACTTCTGGAACACCTCCAACACCACAATCCAACAATGTAATGGACCATAGAGGTTCAGGCCATTACATTAGATACCTCTCAAAACATTTTCATCCTTGGGAATTAAAAACCAACCCAGAAGAAAAGAGGGGTCCGAACAACCACCCCATAAGATACCTCTCAGCGGAAAACCACCATGAGTTGTTCGAAATCTTGAACAAAACCATCACATACAAGAGTAAGGAAACAAACAATCCATATACAAAAAATTCAATCATAACATCACATCAAAGGTACATAAAAGAAAGGATCAAATAAATCTTAGCACAACAACTTAAAACAGCTATGGGTACTGGACACGCATCTGTGACTCATGTTCCCAGGGAATCTCCTCCATGCCACTGTGTCGCCACAAGACACGAACCAAGGGAATAGAACGCCCACACAACACCTTCTCATTGTGGTATTGGATCTCCACAGGTCGCTCCTCGAAGGTTGTGTCATCATCAATATCGATCTCTCCCCAATCAATAACATGAGATTCATCATGAAGATAACGATGGAGCTGTGATACATGGAAAACATCATTTATCTGACTCATTTGTGGTGGAAGTTCTACTCAATACGCCACAGCTCCAACACGATCTAACACATCGAAAGGCCCAACAAACCGGGAAAAAATATTACATCCACGACCAAACCTTCGCTGCCCATGATGGGGAGTCACCATCAGAAACACTTGATCCCCAAAATTAAACTCTAAGGGTATCCTTCTTTGATAAGTATATGATTTCTGATGATCTTGCGCTGTCTTAATCCTCTCACAAATCACATGAATCATCTCTGTTGTATTCGGCACTAGTTCCGGTCCAAGGATTACTGACTCTCCGACCCCAGTCCAGCACAATGGAGAACGGCAAGGCCGACCATACAGGGCTTCAAACAACGCCATACCAATGGTGGAGTGAAACTATTTTTGTAAGAAAACTCCACCAAGGGTAGGTGCCTCATCCATGAAACTCCAAAGTCAAGAACACAAGAGCGCAACATTTCTTCAAGAGTCTGGATGGTTCGCTCTGTTTGACCATCCGTTTGAGGATGAAAAGTAGTGCTAAGGCATAACTAAGAACCAAAAGCATGTTGGAGACCCCTCCACACCCTGAAGGTAAAACATGGATCTCGATCAGAAATGATCATCATAGGGACTCCATGAAGTCTCACCACCTCCTCCAGATTCTGCCTCGATAAAACCTCCATGGAGCTCGACTCCTTGATCGCTATGAAGTGGGCCGATTTTGTTAAACGATCCACTACCACCTATATAGCATCATGTCCTCCCGGAGCTCGAGGTAAACCTGTAACAATGTCCATTGAGATTTCCTCCCACTTCCATTGAGAAATCTCTAATTTATGGAGAAGAACACCAGGAACACAGTGTTTGGACTTCACCATCTGGCATACTAAACATCGAGACACACACTCTACAACCGTACGCTTCAGCCCACGCAACCAAAACTGACTCCTCAAGGATCGGTACATCTTTGTCACACCAGGATGTACTTCCAAGGGAAAACTATGGAACTCTCATAGAACCATCTCGCGCATCTCCAAGGGAACAAAACTCCTCCCATGATACATCACTCAGTGTTGTTCATCCTCCGACCAACCATCAGGGGCCTCACCACAAACAACTCTGTCTCTACAAACTTCCACATTTGGATCACCCAACTGGGACTCTTCCACCTTCTTCATGAGGGACGAATGCACCGTCATATGGAAAAGACAACCTCAACCTCCAACCTCTTCTATATCAAGATGCAAAGCTGACAGTTCCTCCATTACTCTCCTCGAATCACTAGATTTATGCACAACATCATTACATGACTTTCGACTCAGTGCATCAGCTATAAAATTCCATCTTCCAGGTGTATACGATATATCAAAATCGTATTCCTGCATGAACTCCATCCACCGACGCTGCCGCAAGTTCATGTCACGTTGGGAGAAAACATACCTCAAACTCTTATGATCGGTGAAAACGACATAGTTCTCACCAATGAATTAATGTCTCCACAACTTTAGAGAAAACACCACGACTGCCAACTCAAGATCATGGGTGTCATAGTTGCGTTCATGGGGACGCAATAGCAAGGACCCATAAGAAACAAATGAACTCTACTACATGAGAACACATCCTAGCCCTAGATGTGAAGCATCATAGAAAACATCAAACTGGACTCCTTCCGTTGGAAGACAAAGGACTGAAGCACTTACCAACTTATCCTTTAGATACTCGAAAGCTTCCTGACACTGATCAGCCCATATGAACACTTGATCCTTCCTGGTAAAAGCTGTCATAGGAGTCACAACTCAGGAGAAATTTTCTACAAACCTCCTATATTAGCCTGCAAGACCACGGAAACTTCACACCTCTGACACGGTCTTGGGGGATTCCCAAGACACCACTGCTTCTATCTTCGACAGATCCACAGCTAATCCCTGTTAAGACACAACATGCCCCAAGAAACGGACTTCTCGAGCCCAAAACTCACACTTCAGCAACTTCCCAACCAACTGATGTTGGCGAAGAACTCCCAAAATGGCTCGTAGATGCTCTGCATGCTCCTCTTTAGATGTGGAGTACACAAGGATTTCGTCAATGAAACCCACAAAAAACTTGTCCAGGAATTCACAGAACACAACATTCATCAACCCCATGAAAACAGCTGGAGCATTTGTCACGCCGAATGGCATTACAACAAACTCATAATGCCCATGACGACAACAGAAAGAAGTCTTCGGGATGTCCTCATCCTTTACACGCATCTGATAATATCCTGACCGCAAGCCGATATTTGAGAACCAACTTTAACCCTTCAGTTGATCGAATAAGTCATCAATCCGTAAAAGAGGATAGCGGTTCATTATTGTCACTTTGTTTAATCGACGATAATCGTCGCACAACTGCAAACTGCCGTCAGCCTTTTTCACAACCAAAACTGGTGCACCCCACAGTGACACACCTGGCCGAACAAAACCGCACTGAAACAGACCATCAAGCTGAATACGTAGCTCTCGTAACTCATAAGGGTTCATCCTATATGGAGACATAGAGATAGGAGATGCTCATGGCTGTAGATCGATCCTAAACTCGATCTCTCTTCGAGGGGGTAAGGCTAAAACCACTTCTGGAAAGACGTCAGGGTACTCCTCTATGACCCTAGGAAATGCCAACTGTTGAACCTATGAAGAACTCAGCATCATCTCAACCATCATGGATGATAAGGATGGAACACGTCTATGACCCATCCGAGGATCTCGCTCACCAACAAAAACCACTTTCTCTCCATCTGCATAAAAGAAAACGACCTTCTTCCTATAGAAATACACAATAGCCTGCACCGAATACAACTAATCCGTGCTGAGGGTGAAATTATATAGTTGTATTCGTAAACATAGTAAATTTCCCCAAGATCGGTGTTTCCCCAACCCTAGCTCACAATCTCTACATACTTCAAACAAGTCGGCTCGACCTCCAACTAGCATAGTCAACGCCAAGGGCACTAGAAGCCTCTCTACCTCAAGTCCCAAAGCATGGACAAGGGTAGGTGATATGAAGGAGTGTGTTTCTCCTAAATCAAAAAAGGCATACACCAAGGTAGGAAACAAGAAATCGGTACCTCAAACAACATCTGGATCACCTGGGGCTGGCAACGCTAGAGCATGAGGGTGACCACGACCTCCTCCAAGGCCTCTCTAGCCCTGATGATGACCACCACCACGGCCGCGCTCTACTCTCTGAGGATGAGGAGAATCATGGGGCTGTCCTATGCCTGCTCCATCTACCCTGTGGTGATCTAAATCTAGTGCAACCTGATGCTGCTGCCTCGGCTGGAACTGCCTCAACAGAGGAACCTAGAGCGGAGCGCCCAGTGCACGATGACTTCTCTGAAAATTTGGGCACTCCCAGTGCTGATGACCATGAACACCACAAAAACAAACATGCGCCTGATCACTTGGCATAGGCCTGAGCGTTGCTGCCTTCAGAGAAACGAGATGGGAAGGGCTGGGACCTTCCCCCAGGTGAACGAAAACTCTTCTGCCCTAAAAACTGGGATCCCCATACCACAAATTTGTTTCGTGAGGAATCATGACAATTCCCATCTCGTGATGATCCGGTCCTAGCCAAAGTCCTCTCGACAACCTCTTCCCTCACCAGCACCTCAAGATATGTCTTTTTCATAAATGGGGAGACCTGGCGCTGGATCTCTAGAAGAAAAGCCTCCTCAAAATTCCTCGCCCTGGCCTCCTCATCTGGTAACAGGAATGAAGCATATCGTAGAAGGTTCCTGAAATGGATTCCAAACTCTAAAACACTAGAGCTCCCCTGTCAAAGGGTAAGAAGCTCCTGGCAGCTGGACGCCTTCGCAGTCGAAGAAAGAAACTCGACTCTAAACCTGTCTCGAAACTCCTCCCATCAGATCGCTGACTCATCACGGTCCCTGAGGAACAAGAAACACCACTGCATCGCTGCTCCATGCATCATCGTCACAACCAAGGACACCCAGTGTTCCGTCCGAGCACGAATCGAACTGAAGCCTATCTCAACCTGCTCCAACCATTCTTCTGTGACTACATCTAAAACAGAGCCCTCGTACTTCTGTAGACTCTGGCACTGAAATTCTCGGAGTGTCTTACTCCAGGTGTCATCGTCATCAACCTCTACCCGGCAGCGATCTACTGGAACAGCCTGGTGGACATCTTCTGCGCAAACCTGACGAGGACGTCGACCTGGAGCCATACCTGCAAAAGAACAAACTTTTAGAGCTCCTAAGCCTGGATTATGGAAGAATCAACATTAATTAATTTATTATTTCCTTTTGTTCATTTTATGTTAACCTACCACAAGATCTACCCATTCAAACATTGGCGCAAAGAAGAATGATGCATGATCCTTTCCTAGGTCTCTACCCTGCAACTAGTATCACTTTGTTTAGTAGCCAGTGTAAACTTAACGGTCCATGCAACAGATCATAGGGGGCCCTAAATGACTATGTCTCTACCACTCTCTAGTGTTTACCCCACTTTCTAAACATGAATGACACCGTTTCCCTACCATCCCATGTAACCTCACCTGTACCTAACTCCAAACTCCATCATATCCCTCAACCAGACCTTTGATACCACTCTATCACAACCCCCTCCCCACAAAGTGTACCCCTCCTGGCTCGGCAATGTGAAAAGGAAGATAATGACCCCCGAGTCCCGCCTCCAGTAGGCCCCGGGTTGGCGACTAGCATGGAGGGTATAGTAAACACACAAATGGGAGGCATTACCCTCTAAGAGAACACATGCTGAAGAGAGAGATAAGATAGACACCAATTAACTCCAAATAAAAACTGAAATATAAATGAAACCAAAGTACATATATGGAATTTCATGAAAAAAGTACTAAAACTGAAAGGGAAAACTAAAAGTACCCAAAATAATCTAAAACGGCAGCGACCACAAGCCCGAACTGCTCCTCCGACCATAAGCTAGTAGTAACCAGCTTGATCTCCAACCTGCTCCAAGTGACCTGAAAAATAGATTACATATACATAGGGTGAGTATAATAGTATACTCAGTAGGATCCTCCCCAAGACTCTCGTAAAAAAGTAAATAAAGCAAGCTAAATCCCATTGAACAACAACTGAAACTAACTCGTCACCTAAACAGGTATACTAAGTTCCCAACCTCACCATGTCTACTCTCACCAAGTAATGCATACAAGAATATATCATATATTAAATAATATAAAAGGTACCCAACTACTTCTTCCCCACTGGTTTGCCGCTTTTCCCCAACGACATACGTCCTGTGCATCTCTCTCCAAAAGCTTTCCCGCAGACACCTGGGCTAAGCTCCACAATCTGCACCTCGTGCACCACAAAGCCTTGCCCGCAGACACCTGGGCGAAGCACCACACCATCATCACAACCAAAAGTAACCATGTATGTTCCAGGATCCACCACATCCCGCATAACATGTATCATACATCAGGTATTATACCTCAAGCCATTATAGCCCATACACCGAGTAGGGATCCTCAAGCCATCAATGCCTATACACGTTACACCTATAGTAGTCCATAGGTTACTATATCCAGAATATATCTATGTGAAATAACCACAAGCCATTTCAAACCTCTACACACATATATGGGGAAACTAACTGTTGTGCCTGTTGGCACATGTATCTACCATGAGAAGAGAGCGGGGCCAAATGGGGGTAGTCAGCCATTCAACCTCCCATCAGAATGTTGGGGAAAACACCCCCCCAGGGATCAAAATCCCCAGGGTGTCAATTGCCCTTACCGATAGGGTGGAGTAGCGTATGGAAACCCAAAAAGTACAGAATATATATATATATAAATGACATCCACACTATGGGCATTACCTAGTCTTAGATACAAAAGCAGCTAACATCTCTCAGACTCCAGGCTGCTACTTCTAAGACAAGGTATCCTATAAGCACACAAACATTTGAAGAGCTTTATTAGATTACTCCATTATCATTTTATCAGTTCAACTGTATGTTAATTAATTATTTAAACATTAATTAACCATGATCAATTCCACATTAAATTGAATTGGCATCACATTCAAAATCAAATGCTCCTTTTAAGATTCACATCACCTTTAAATTCTAGTATCTCCATCCCTGTGGATTATCACCATTTAATCAAACTTTCATTACAAAATTACTCTCCCATATTCCCAGGAATTCTAGAAAGTAAGCCTATGATACTAAACAAAAAGGGGGATCAACACGGTGAGTAGATATACTACCCGTCAAGTCTTTTCCGCCTATAACAAGAGCATAGACCCATTCTCCCTCGAGAGGCTAAACACGGAAAGCACGTGGAATACCCCGTGTGTCCTCACCTCCATCGGAAGGAGGGTAAGAAAGACTAGCTACCTTTAGAAGTGGGGAAAAGTAAATAAGATAAGCAACCAAAGAACCATCAAACATCCAACAAACACATTCATTCCATTCATTCATCCCTAGTGTCCTCCCCGACACCCATATTCATAAACCGATGCATCTAGCCACTCTAGGCGTCATCTGATGCCACAACCAAAAGTCTCCATACCTACACATATCACTACAGCCATCCAGGCTCACATTAAAGCACAACCAGTAGGAAGACAAACATCACATCAATGGTATCTTGGCCCTTTAACAATCAAGAGGGTAACTCATAACCCCTTTAAGAAATTATCACACAATACGTTCTTTAATCCATATTGAATTAAGAAATTTGTTATTCGTAGGTTCCAATTATGGGAGACGTAATCAGTAAGCTATCACAATTAAATAATCATGCTTACTTCCCTAATTTGATTAAACTCAAATTAGAACACCTATAACAACGACAACAAACAAATTCATTTACATGCCTCTTTTTTAGCCAATTAATTAACAATTAATTCCGTATTTATGTTCATTATTAATTTCCTTCAAGAACGAACAAATAATAAAAGAAATTATATATATCACTCTATCTAGGAAAGCATGAGGAAAACCATTATCACGGTACAAATCAACAACATGCGATCAACCAATTATTTTAATCCGGTTCTAGAATATAATTAGGTCAATTTCATTATGATACAAAGGGCTAAATCATGAAAATTATACAATTTCACATATACAATTAGAGAATCCACGAATCCTCTACCTCAACAATTCTTGACGTACTTTATCCACACAACGGGTCACAATCCTCCTCTTATGACAACTGCATCCACCCAAGGATGCCACAGTACAACAACACCAACCAAACCCCAAGAAAAACCCATTATAAGCATGAAGATTACATGCTATAATATCAAAAGGAGAAAATAAGAAGATTAACCCCAAAAGAACGATGATACAAAATACCTTATATCGAAGATTGGTCGATACAGCTCGGTTGCATCAAAATAGAGCAGAACCAATCCTAAGAGTAAAGTTTGATTGTGGAACTCTTACGTGATGGATTTAAAGGTTATATCATCTCATAGCTGATAACAAAGAGGAAGAACAAGGGAGAATGATATCACATCCCTTTTAAAAGAATTAATGGGGCGATAGTTTAAGATACGTTTAATTCCCCATTAAAAGTTGATCGCATTAACCCACACGGTTTGACCAAGTAAAACATCCCGAGACATATGAATAATTAATATAGGATTTATGGCATTTTAATTATCCTTAAGGGTCCTTAAAATAAGGCATTAAATGTATTTTACGTCAAAGGGGAGAAACTATAGGAAGCTGGAAACACTATTCACGTCTAGTGTTAGGAGGTCACTGTTAGATGGTTACCATTCTGGAAACACTGTTCAAGTCTACTGTTAGAAGGTCACTGTTAGAAGGTTACCATTCTGGAAACACTCTTCAAGTCTACTGTTAGAAGGTCACTGTTAGTAGGTTACCATTCTGGAAACACTGTTCAAGTCTACTGTTAGAAGGTCACTATTAGAAGGTTACTGTTCTGGAAACACTATTCACAGAACTGGAAATTCGGCAAAGTGTTAGGGATAAGTCACCTTGACCTTCTGGAATACCTCCAACACCACAATTCAACAAAGTAATAGAGAAGAGAGGTCCGAACCATTACATTAAATACATTATGATATATATATATATATATATTCTGTAAATATACTCGTAACATCACTATAAATAATCCAAAAAAATTATTTTAATTTTTTTGTTAAAATGACGTAATCTTCTAAATATTTAATTATTTATTTTTAAGAATTATATATTAAAATTTTTTTCTAGGAAATTAGTAAATTTTTCATAATAAAAAGAATAATAAATTTCATATCCTCATTTAAAAACTAATATACATTTATTTTGTTTTTTATTGAAAATGTAGATTTTTCAGTGAATATGGAATAATTCCATTTTATTGTAAAATTATCATTTCTTTTTGATAAATAGGTTTATTTAAATTTATAGAAATTCATGTAATTTGATATCAATGTAAAATAATTATTCTATATATATATATATATTTAATTCAATTGCCTAAATTTGAATCATCTTCATACTGGATTTCAATACAAGATTATTTTTATGGATAAATATGCATTCTTCAATAAACCATATTATAATTCATAATGTTTGTCATTTATAATTCAATAAAATAACTCAAATTAATAAATTAACTAAATTAATTTTTATATTACATAACTATCACTATGATCTTATATTACTATAATTAATATTACTAGTTTTATAGTTAATGTAAAATTATTATTTCCTTTTAAAAATATATTTTTAGAAAACCTTTTTCCATCATTCTTGTGGGATTTATTAAATTATTACACATGTGGGAATTTTTTGGATAGATTTGATTCTATATTTTATAACAATCATTATTAATAATAGCTAATAAAGTCAACAATATTTTTAAGGAATATTAATAGTGAATGTGGAAAATATGAATTACCAAGGAATGAATAATTATGTAAATTATTGGAAAAAATATTTTATCAATGAATAGAAACAATGTAACCCTATTTTTATGAATATATATATCATTTCCATTGAAGGTTTTATTATATATATTCCTTAATTTTTTTATTTAATTAATGATTAAGTAATAAGTTTGATAAATATTATATTCTGATACGATAAAACAAATATTAGTTTTTTATATAATATATTGTTTCAATTATAAAATTATTTTTGATTAATTAATGAAATTTTGAAGTATAATATATTTTTTAATAATATTTATATTAAAATTTCTTAAATAAATATAATTAATAATATAATTTTTATGATGAAAAATATAATTTTTTAATGGATTGAATGTAGAGACCCGTATCTTATCGTACATGGACATTACATTACTTTTTCGGAATACTTAGTACATAACAAAAACACACACACAAGGATCGTAATAGTTTAGTGTCTTTGGAAACTCGGAATATAATCTTATAATCCTGGTGAAAGATCTTCAACATCTCCCATAAAGATCTTCTTTTTTTTTTACCTAAAACATTTCTTTATATCCTGGGGAAAAGAAAACATAAAAGGGTGAGCTCAAATGCTCAGTAAGGGTAAACAAAAGAAATATCAATCACATAATTTTCATAAGAACATAACATTTTTGGAAATCTTAACCTGCAAAAGAGAGAATAATTTCATAACATGGGATAAATCATAGTAGTGAAATGAAATCATAACTTAAAACATTACTCATTGTGGCATACACACATAATCATAGAGAATCATTTCTTGTTAGTCAAGACTCATTGCCAAGACTATCTTAGTGGACAAAGTCCCTTTCTGAATCGAGTAATCCTCGTTTCAGTCCTGTTTCACTGAACCGGTATAACCTACCATTCCAGCCATGTCTATCTCATGAGATATAAAATCTTTACCCAATGCATTGGAGGGAGATATAGGTCCCACCCATCTCTTAATGAATCCTTTCTTATGTGTGCCACAAAATCATAAATCATACATCATTGCATAACCCATGTAATAAAAATGGGATTCTTAAACAACATGACATCATAAAACCATTCATATAAGATAAAGGAATTCATAAACATAATTCCATCACAACATAGTCAAATCAATGTAAAAATATGGATAGAAACAGAACCATTTATTGTCTTATATGGAAAATAATTTTGATAAAACACTTGAATTGAATTCTTGAGGAAAATATCCTTTCTTCTTCAAAATCAATTTCTTTTCACAAAACATCATGCAATTTTAAAAGAAAGAGATTTTATTGAAAATAGTCATGAAATATTTTAGAGGAAGCTTCATGAAAATAAGGCTTTATAAAACAGTAGAAATCCGTTCGTGCCGTATAAGTTAAAAAAAACATTCTTCGTACTTTTGTCGGAAAAGTCAAAAAGTACCTCGTACGGAAAAACGACAAAAGATTCCTTTCATATTCTTTACTAAAAACTCACCTAAGGGTAAAATTGGATTTAAACTATTGCAAGTGGATGGAAACAATATTACCTATTGAGGGAACATGGATGTGGATGATAAAATACACCCCAGTAAATACTTACAAATAAACAATCTCGGATAAAAATGAGATTGTGATATTTCCCTTACCTTAGGTCCAATTTGCTTTGTACGTGTCCGAAGCTCCTGTATAATGGTTTAAATAATGTTATTGACTTATTCCAGAATCATATTCATTGTTATGATATCATATATGGTTCACTTATGACATTATATTACCCGTTCTTTTGTAAATTCCATGTTAAAGAAGCGTTTTGGGTAAAATCGTTTCATTTATCTTAGGTGTTTTGACTTGTTGTTCTTGACATCACTATTACTTATATCATGATTTACTTACTTCCAGAATATAAAATATGATTTATATATCATATATATTCAGTATATATATATATATAATAGGTAGATAAATAAAATGAAAAACACCGTTCATGGAGACGGTAGTCCGTACGTACGCATGAACGCTGTTTTCCTTTCCTTATTGTCTTGAAATGGAAGTAAGTAGATGACATACATATGTATATATATACATAAATCCAGTAGCTTTATAATGTAATATATTTCATTATTATTTCTTATATATACATTATAATCATTCTTAAATGGTTAACATGGAGAATGAATCTCATCACGTCGTGGAGACGGTAGTCCGTACGTACGCACGAGCGATGATATCATTTCTATAAATATTGAATTGAATTGGAGTGGATTATACAATATATCAGAATCAATATGATGTTGTAATAACTATGTATAGTTATTCTTTACACCATTATACCCATCCATGTAAGGTGGTGGTGGAAAATAGATTACACCACGGCGTGGAGACGGTATTCCGTACGTACGCACGCGCGGTGATTTCTTTTTCCGTAGGATAGATAGATGGTGAAATAGGGTTGTTTCATACTTATAATAACATATCAGTATATGAGTGATACTGATGTTATTACTTCATAATGAAACAACCTAAGAAGAAGAAGTGGAAGAAGAAATAAAGATGAAAGAATTGGTAACGGTAATTACCTCTTCTTTGAAGCGCCTTTTGGAGACCTCCTCTTAGGGAACTAAAATTGGTCTTTGAGTAAGACCAGAACCTCTAGTATGTTTCTAGGGAAGTGGAGAAGAGATTTTTGCAGGGGTTGGCCGAGCTTTAGTGCTCAAATTGGTGTAAGGAGGAGGGGGGGGGGGAGGTGTCCTTTTATAAGGGAGGAGAGGGGCACCTTAGGAATTCTTAAAAATATTAATTTATAATAAATATAACCCCACTTAAAAACCTCCAAAAATGACTCATATTCGAAGCTTAGATGAGATAGGGTTGTAATCTCATCAACCAATCAAATTTAGACATGTTTGGATCTTATTTTAAACCTTATCAATTAGATTTAACTCTAAGTTAAATAATTTAACTTTTACCGTGTCTTTTTGTTTTCTTTCACTATTTGGTTAATACACTTACTATAACATGCCAAACGAACCCCAAATTGTTTATTATTAATATATATATCTTTATCTAAGTCATTTGGCCGAACCTTAGATTTTTAGGAATAAAATAACAATTAATAATATAATATTTGATTTAAAAACTATTTTGTGTCAATTTTGACACTATTTGATATATGATTTTTGTGAAAGTCCTAACAGAATTAAATGTTCGAACCAAGTTGATTAAATCAACACTAATATATCATAGTAACCTATAAAATTAGTTTAATTCATAAAAAGTCTCAAATTACATTTATTTTTGTGTTTATAACATCAATTATGTCAATATTTCATTAATAAGATAATTACTGCATCATCGTTGTGTCATACATAAATTAAATTATTTAATGTCTAAAAATTACAAATAAAATACCATTATGTAGGAAAGAATTTTATCTTTCTAATGAATATTTATAGTCAAATTTATCTTATGTATAACCCCATATTAAAAATGTTTTAGTAAATAAACTTTGATTTTAACTCTTTTAACCCTTCTTTAAATAAATTAATAATAAATGTCCTAATCTAACCCAAGTGGGCCTAAATGGTCATATTTTATTCCTAAGTTTGTTTTTGGTCGAAATACACTTGTCCAATAGGATTAGGACATGTGTTAGGGTAATAGTAATATCATATTTACCTTTAGTTACCCTATTTACTATTAACCGTGGTAAAAAAAAGTAAAAAGTTACTATTCACCAAAAATTATTTTCATCTCATTGAACCACATTTTAGTCCTTGATATTAACCGTGTTTGTCGGATTTTCGAAATTCCATTCACAGAAGCGGTAAAATTAAGTTTTATGCAAAATTCAGTTTTTAACCTACCACTTAGTGGTTTCACTATTCATCAAAAAATGAAGGTTTTCAGAAAAATGCCAAAATTTCATCCTAAGCTATATTTCATATTCCGAATTCAAAAATGAAGTCTATTTTACCAAATTCATAACATAGAAGTTGAATTAATTAATTTTATAATTAAATCCCGCTGTTAAGACAAATAGCGTGTTTTTAAGAAACAATTTCTATCAAAAGATTGATACTTGATTATGTCTGGTTTAATTGTGAAATTACATCCAATGTCCAACATTGTATTAAATTGTAAAAATATATTCTAAATATACTTTAAAACCACTCAAATTAATGATTTATCACTATTAATTATTTTGATTAAAAAAGTTGTTTTTTAATTATAATTTAGTAATTTTCACTATTCATCAGAATATGAAAGTTATCCGAAAAGTACCAAAATTTCACCTTAGGCTAAATTCGATACTCCGAATCCAAAAATGAAGTTCATTTTGAAATATAAGATTTACAGAATTTTAAAAAGTGGTTATTACTATTCATAACGGCTAGTTTTAATAATATTTTAATAGCATATCGTTGTTTAGTGAAACTCGGTATTGCGTATTACACACGCTATCGAGGAAGGTCGCGATTGCGTGTAATGCAAGGCAAGTCAAGGATGCGTGTTGTGCAAGCTCCTTTTGGTGTAGCGTACAACACAAGACATTAATAAAATTAAAAAGAATATTTTTTTATAAAATCTTGGGCTGTTACATTCTACCCCCCTTAAAATGAATTTCGCCCTCGAAATTCGTCGGGGTTATAAATGGTTTACTATTTGAAAGTTTCTTTAATAGAAACCCACATCGTAAAAGGGAATACCAAAACTTGGCTTTAAAAACTAAAGTATGAAATGTAACGATTACCCAAATAAACTAATCACTGGGTTTCCACATAGGTGAAAATATGGATATGGAAGAGAAATCTAACCATCATGTTCTGATGGAGAGTGGTAGAGAACATGGCTATGGAAAAGCCAGTAATCACAAATCCATAAATTTGTGATGATCTAAGGTACCATCTGATTCATCAGGTATAAGAGAACTAGGACAACATTTTTGGTTTTCAAGATCATTTCCCTAAAGTTAAAGAATTTGAATTAGAATAAATACTTACTTTATTTTGGTACAATCTCACTGTTGTTCGTGCCTTGAACAATTTCCACTTCATCTCTTAAATAAATGAAGTTGAATTTGTTATTCGTGAAGTGTTAGCAGATCATGTGATAGAATGACGGGTCATTCCATCTGTCTCAAACAAAAGGTAAGCAAAAGTTATTAAATATACATAAGTCATTCTATAGTGAGATTAATCATATATAGTTCCTAAAATGGACTTATAATTCATATATCATACTGCTTAATATAATAAAACTAGCTTCTACTAAACAGGGACTTCCTGTAGGTCAGTGGTAGGCGATAAAGGCCAGTCGCACTTCGGTTGTGGGTTTGATTCCTACAGCCTTGTCCGAAGCGATGGGCTGTCGCCCGTCCTGCAGGTTGTCCTTTTTTTAAAACTACGTTACTATAACATCCCATCAATAATATCGAAAATCTTTTATCCTTAAACAATACTAACTTATGTCCAACATAATCCAGTCTAATCTTTAGGCTTATACATAATACTGCAGTCCACTCTCATAATATAGTGACAACGATTACCAGAGATTTAATACTGTCGTTGATCCCCACATATCATAAGATATGTCTTGTTGGTCACATTCCAAACATTCAAAGTCCTTAATCGTGTATTCTCTTGAATACCTTAGTGAAAACATGAGTGCAGTTAAAAGTTACCAAAATCCTCAAAATTCTATATACTCAAACCATGATATCACTTAGTCCTTATATCAATCATGAGCTCATGAATACTGTCAAATATTTCATTTTCCCCTTATCCCTTCATTATGCGCATATCATCTTCATTCCAAAAATATCTGAATAACCTTTCATGGATACTGGTAACATTAATCAGACAACAATGTTACAATCCTTACATGTCTCTTTATTCCATAGTACCATGAGATTACTTATATAACATTACACATGATAAACATGTAATCATTCCACTACATTCTTAAACCATTGACCGAGCTTCAACAATTCTTTCATCTCACATACCATTGGTAGTCTCTTCATCATCATCCACATAAATACTTCCCATATGACCATACTGATTCTCTTCATGAGTCTTTCCCTTAGGGCATTTGTTTGCATAATGCCCATACATTCCACATTTAAAACACTTAACCATTTTTGATGTCGTAGCAATACCATTATCCTCATCCCTGGTATTAACTGAACCTTTTACTTTGCACTTACTGGCTTTGTGTCCTTATTTTCCACACCCAAAGCATCTTCCAGTTCCTTTGAAACATTCTCCTTGATGCCTCTTCCCACATGATTTATATAGGGGAAATTGAACTTTCTTTCCTCTATGATCATCATGAAACTCCATCTTTCTCTTATTAGCCGAGTCAGGAAACTTACCAAATTTTACTTTATTGATCATATTATGAGATTGCTGATTCGGCATAATAATGATGTTTGGACTTCCAAATCCCATTTCATTTGGTTTCTCATAAAGAATATCATTCCATTGTCCATCATTTTCTCCATTATCGTGAATCACCTTGTTTCCAGCCATTTTCTAAAACCCAAAAAGAATAGC
Source organism: Viscum album (assembly GCA_963277665.1). Taxonomy (NCBI): domain Eukaryota; kingdom Viridiplantae; phylum Streptophyta; class Magnoliopsida; order Santalales; family Viscaceae; genus Viscum; species Viscum album. Next base: position 1,229,150,810 of record OY728159.1, read on the forward strand.
GTGAGAGGCAAAAATCATGCTAGGGAAAACAACATAATAAAGGGAAAGTATCCTCAATAACTAACTTCTTAGGTTTAATCTAATATCGTTACCATAGTTCTAGGAATATATCCTATACGTATACTTATCCTTAGGGGCATCCCTAGACATACCTTAGAAATATCTCTAGGGATCTCACTAACGTTTTCGCATCCTAGTTTCCAAAGGTTGACTAAACCTTTCCTCTGATACCAACTGTAGAGACCCGTATCTTATCGTACATGGACATTACATTACTTTTTCGGAATACTTAGTACATAACAAAAACACACACACAAGGATCGTAATAGTTTAGTGTCTTTGGAAACTCGGAATATAATCTTATAATCCTGGTGAAAGATCTTCAACATCTCCCATAAAGATCTTCTTTTTTTTTACCTAAAACATTTCTTTATATCCTGGGGAAAAGAAAACATAAAAGGGTGAGCTCAAATGCTCAGTAAGGGTAAACAAAAGAAATATCAATCACATAATTTTCATAAGAACATAACATTTTTGGAAATCTTAACCTGCAAAAGAGAGAATAATTTCATAACATGGGATAAATCATAGTAGTGAAATGAAATCATAACTTAAAACATTACTCATTGTGGCATACACACATAATCATAGAGAATCATTTCTTGTTAGTCAAGACTCATTGCCAAGACTATCTTAGTGGACAAAGTCCCTTTCTGAATCGAGTAATCCTCGTTTCAGTCCTGTTTCACTGAACCGGTATAACCTACCATTCCAGCCATGTCTATCTCATGAGATATAAAATCTTTACCCAATGCATTGGAGGGAGATATAGGTCCCACCCATATCTTAATGAATCCTTTCTTATGTGTGCCACAAAATCATAAATCATACATCATTGCATAACCCATGTAATAAAAATGGGATTCTTAAACAACATGACATCATAAAACCATTCATATAAGATAAAGGAATTCATAAACATAATTCCATCACAACATAGTCAAATCAATGTAAAAATATGGATAGAAACAGAACCCTTTATTGTCTTATATGGAAAATAATTTTGATAAAACACTTGAATTGAATTCTTGAGGAAAATATCCTTTCTTCTTCAAAATCAATTTCTTTTCACAAAACATCATGCAATTTTAAAAGAAAGAGATTTTATTGAAAATAGTCATGAAATATTTTAGAGGAAGCTTCATGAAAATAAGGCTTTATAAAACAGTAGAAATCCGTTCGTTCCGTATAAGTTAAAAAAAACATACTTCGTACTTTTGTCGGAAAAGTCAAAAAGTACCTCGTACGGAAAAACGACAAAAGATTCGTTTCATATTCTTTACTAAAAACTCACCTAAGGGTAAAATTGGATTTAAACTATTGCAAGTGGATGGAAACAATATTACCTATTGAGGGAACATGGATGTGGATGATAAAATACACCCCAGTAAATACTTACAAATAAACAATCTCGGATAAAAATGAGATTGTGATATTTCCCTTACCTTAGGTCCAATTTGCTTTGTACGTGTCCGAAGCTCCTGTATAATGGTTTAAATAATGTTATTGACTTATTCCAGAATCATATTCATTGTTATGATATCATATATGGTTCACTTATGACATTATATTACCCGTTCTTTTGTAAATTCCATGTTAAAGAAGCGTTTTGGGTAAAATCGTTTCATTTATCTTAGGTGTTTTGACTTGTTGTTCTTGACATCACTATTACTTATATCATGATTTACTTACTTCCAGAATATAAAATATGATTTATATATCATATATATTCAGTATATATATATATATAATAGGTAGATAAATAAAATGAAAAACACCGTTCATGGAGACGGTAGTCCGTACGTACGCATGAACGCTGTTTTCCTTTCCTTATTGTCTTGAAATGGAAGTAAGTAGATGACATACATATGTATATATATACATAAATCCAGTAGCTTTATAATGTAATATATTTCATTATTATTTCTTATATATACATTATAATCATTCTTAAATGGTTAACATGGAGAATGAATCTCATCGCGTCGTGGAGACGGTAGTCCGTACGTACGCACGAGCGATGATATCATTTCTATAAATATTGAATTGAATTGGAGTGGATTATACAATATATCAGAATCAATATGATGTTGTAATAACTATGTATAGTTATTCTTTACACCATTATACCCATCCATGTAAGGTGGTGGTGGAAAATAGATTACACCACGGCGTGGAGACGGTATTCCGTACGTACGCACGCGCGGTGATTTCTTTTTCCGTAGGATAGATAGATGGTGAAATAGGGTTGTTTCATACTTATAATAACATATCAGTATATGAGTGATACTGATGTTATTACTTCATAATGAAACAACCTAAGAAGAAGAAGTGGAAGAAGAAATAAAGATGAAAGAATTGGTAACGGTAATTACCTCTTCTTTGAAGCGCCTTTTGGAGACCTCCTCTTAGGGAACTAAAATTGGTCTTTGAGTAAGACCAGAACCTCTAGTATGTTGCTAGGGAAGTGGAGAAGATATTTTTGCAGGGGTTGTCCGAGCTTTAGTGCTCAAATTGGTGTAAGGAGGAGGGGGGGGGGGGGAGGTGTCCTTTTATAAGGGAGGAGAGGGGCACCTTAGGAATTCTTAAACATATTAATTTATAATAAATATAACCCCACTTAAAAACCTCCAAAAATGACTCATATTCGAAGCTTAGATGAGATAGGGTTGTAATCTCATCAACCAATCAAATTTAGACATGTTTGGATCTTATTTTAAACCTTATCAATTAGATTTAACTCTAAGTTAAATAATTTAACTTTTACCGTGTCTTTTTGTTTTCTTTCACTATATGGTTAATACACTTACTATAACATGCCAAACGAACCCCAAATTGTTTATTATTAATATATATATCTTTATCTAAGTCATTTGGCCGAACCTTAGATTTTTAGGAATAAAATAACAATTAATAATATAATATTTGATTTAAAAACTATTTTGTGTCAATTTTGACACTATTTGATATATGATTTTTGTGAAAGTCCTAACAGAATTAAATGTTCGAACCAAGTTGATTAAATCAACACTAATATATCATAGTAACCTAGAAAATTAGTTTAATTCATAAAAAGTCTCAAATTACATTTATTTTTGTGTTTATAACATCAATTATGTCAATATTTCATTAATAAGATAATTACTGCATCATCGTTGTGTCATACATAAATTAAATTATTTAATGTCTAAAAATTACAAATAAAATACCATTATGTAGGAAAGCATTTTATCTTTCTAATGAATATTTATAGTCAAATTTATCTTATGTATAACCCCATATTAAAAATGTTTTAGTAAATAAACTTTGATTTTAACTCTTTTAACCCTTCTTTAAATAAATTAATAATAAATGTCCTAATCTAACCCAAGTGGGCCTAAATGGTCATATTTTATTCCTAAGTTTGTTTTTGGTCGAAATACACTTGTCCAATAGGATTAGGACATGTGTTAGGGTAATAGTAATATCATATTTACCCTTAGTTACCCTATTTACTATTAACCGTGGTAAAAAAAAGTAAAAAGTTACTATTCACCAAAAATTATTTTCATCTCATTGAACCACATTTTAGTCCTTGATATTAACCGTGTCTGTCAGATTTTCGAAATTCCATTCACAGAAGCGGTAAAATTAAGTTTTATGCAAAATTCAGTTTTTAACCTACCACTTAGTGGTTTCACTATTCATCAAAAAATGAAGGTTTTCAGAAAAATGCCAAAATTTCATCCTAAGCTATATTTCATATTCCGAATTCAAAAATGAAGTCTATTTTACCAAATTCATAACATAGAAGTTGAATTAATTAATTTTATAATTAAATCCCGCTGTTAAGACAAATAGCGTGTTTTTAAGAAACAATTTCTATCAAAAGATTGATACTTGATTATGTCTGGTTTAAATGTGAAATTACATCCAATGTCCAACATTGTATTAAATTGTAAAAATATATTCTAAATATACTTTAAAACCACTCAAATTAATTATTTATCACTATTAATTATTTTGATTAAAAAAGTTGTTTTTTAATTATAATTTAGTAATTTTCACTATTCATCAGAATATGAAAGTTATCCGAAAAGTACCAAAATTTCACCTTAGGCTAAATTCGATACTCCGAATCCAAAAATGAAGTTCATTTTGAAATATAAGATTTACAGAATTTTAAAAAGTGGTTATTACTATTCATAACGGCTAGTTTTAATAATATTTTAATAGCATATCGTTGTTTAGTGAAACTCGGTATTGCGTATTACACACGCTATCGAGGAAGGTCGCGATTGCGTGTAATGCAAGGCAAGTCAAGGATGCGTGTTGTGCAAGCTCCTTTTGGTGTAGCGTACAACACAAGACATTAATAAAATTAAAAAGAATATTTTTTTATAAAATCTTGGGCTGTTACATTGAAATTTTTTATTGAAGAAGAACTAAGCATTTATCAATAAATAAAAATTCCATTGAAATTTTAAAAATCCACATATATGGATTATTTTAATGTCATATTTATTATTTTTGGAATCATAATGTTGAAATTATTGAATGGTGAATTTTTTATAATATTTTCTGATAGAAATATTTGGGTGTAAAAAATAAAAATTGTATAGATAGATTGTGTGTATTATGAAATCACAATGTCAAAAAATGTTATAACAAATACTATAGAGGAACCTCATAAGCATATATATATTTCCGTTTTAAAATAATGTGATTTTATTATTTATTTTAATTATTATATAAATACATTATTAATCATTCAAAACTATTAATATATCATATGGTTTTAAAATCATTTCTATAACTGTATGACTTAGTAAAACATAATACAGTTTATTATATTCTTATTTTCACCATTACACAAATAAAACAAGGAAATGAAATCTTTTATGGTAGAAACCACGGGATAAAATTATTGTACGAATTGTGATTTTTGTTATTTTGTTATATAAATTTGAAAACTGATGTTATGAAAATAATAAAGAATTACGTACTCATTTATTATATAAACCGACCAATGATCACATTTTTAAACACTTAAAATCATTAAATCATGTACATACTATGAATTTACCTCTTTAGAGTCATCCCAATCTTCCTCAATATCTCAATATGGCTTTCCAATGATTTTGGAGTCACACTCTCATAGTAAGGGATCATAACCATCTACTTATTATTTAATTTCTGTTAATATATTATGCTAGTTAATTCAAATTACTAATTATGTGATGTGTATTTAGATATTTCTATAACAACCCAATTTATGTCAAAATGATTAGATACTACTTTCTCTATCATCAACCCATTTTTTGAATATTTAAGTTTCATCGTAATGCTGTTGAAATTCAATAATTATTTTCCTTGGAAAAAAATTGTGTAGGGAATAACTGTACCCATTTCTTATCAAAGGATTTCACCTTTATACATGTATCTATTACTCACTCCCTTATTATGCAATAAAATTTGATGTAAAATGATTCTATGTTTTATGATCCATGTGTCAAATTTAAGCATGATTAAGAAAAGAATGTGACGGGTGCTCCAAAAATTATATATCCCTCCAATGAATTGAGTGATGTTTAGTCTCAGGAGACTTCATGTTGGTATTGGTAGTAAAAATGATTCATTTATGGGTATTTATCATTCATCATGTATTTATAATTATCACTGACCTATGATTATGATGCAATGTTTTAAGTTGTTGTCACTATTCCCAAGATGCCTTTATGATTATCATATTATATCATGTCTTCAATATGTTTATTAATATCAATAACTTTATTCCCAATTCATATCCCTATTTTCTAATATCTATTTCTTTATACATATAATTCCATGTTTATTACCTTATTAGGATTTATAGATCACCCCTTTCTTATGTATGTTCCCTGGTTATCCCATGAAATTTAATGTATGTAAGAATATTATGAACATGTTAAAAAGGATTTAAATAAATATGATGCATTTATTTTTTATTTTTTAATGTAATGTACCATATTCCAAAATACATCATACTTCTCGATCATTTGGATTATATTATTTCTAGCTTATGAAATAAATAAATTATAAAGGTGAAATAAAGAGCATCTTTGTAATCTAAATTGTATTTAGAATACATACTAATGTAAAAAATGATCAACTATATATCAATATATCAAATGTTTTTAATTGGAATCATTTTTTTGAATTACTTATGAAAAATTCATCAACATTTAATCATTTACTAATTGAATACATGCTTTCTCATTACACCTATGAGATTAATTTTAAATTTAATTAAGGTACCTCATTTAATGGAGTTGTAAAAACAATTATTCCATACATTTAGTAGGAATAATTTTTATTATCTTATAATATCAACCTAATTTACTACTATAATGAATATTGAAAACTTAATTAATTATTTACTAGTGTTTTGGTATAAATTGGTTTATCTGGGGTTAAAATATGATGATATGGATTTAAATAAACTAAATAATTAAATAAGTTATATTTAAGGAAAATATATCAACCAGATCATGTATTATTCACTTAAACACACCATTACATACCATTTTGGAATGTGAAAGGCATGGCTATACCTTTTCTTTTAGTTAATTACATGTGTAGGAGTTGCCTCACATATATAAGGCCACACGCTCTCTTATCCACTTCACTCCATAAAAACATTTTAATTCCTTAATGATCTATCAAAATCACTTCCCAACATTCATCCTATAATATTTTAATCCATAGTTTATTCATATTTAGAAGGATTTTATGTATTCTGGTGAAACGCTAATGGTGTTACCTAATGAAGAGCTAATGTTCTTCTATAAGCATTTTTATGCAATGTCTTAATCCACCTCCATCAATTATTTTTAATCTATTATGAAATAATATTATAAAATTTAATATATATATATATATATATATTGATACATTTTTATAGTATTTTAATTACCTAAAACCATCCACACATTTATTATATGGTTGAAAAGTCATCATTTGTATGTATAGCGTACAACAGCCTCGCGAACTGATGTGACATGTTTTCTATTAACACCTCTCATAGTATGGTGTGATAGTGGATAAAATTTATTAATATTTTATTTATAATCAACTAAATCACAAGTTTCATTTTAAAATATATATTTTTTTAATTTCCATTCCAATGTGGAGTCAATAAGATCGCTCGTTTATATGGTAGACTAGTGCCTCACGAAGTGTTGTGATACATCTTCCATTAATGATTTAAATGGAAGGTGACAAGGATAATGTTAATGAATCTATGTGATATAAATGAAATAATCAATATATTAATGACATATTTCTAATTTGAAAAAGATAATAAAATATTTTATTTATTACATTTTCACTCACTTAAAGATTATAACATTTTTTAAGTTTGTTTGGACTATGAACTTCATATAGTGATGTGACTCTATTTTCATTAACAAACAATATGGATGATATATATAATAATATTTAAGGAAATAATATATTATTTATGATATTATTATTAATATATAAATATAAAATATAACTATATAATTTTTTTTATCATCTTTAAAAATGTAAATGATACTCATGCATATATACTCCTTACTATTTCCATGATCTTAGGGTACTTCATATCATAATACCATATTTCATGATTGGTGGTAAAAGTATTATTGATGTTTAAATATGTTAATATTATCATTATTATTATTATTTTCATTCTTGAACTATATAATATAAATAAGAACTAGATCTATTATGAACAAACAAGCATGAGAAAATTAGACAATTAACACATGAAACAATGAAAATAATCAATGATTAATAATAAATGTGCGATGAAATGATATAGAAGGATCATATATGATATTATATATATTAATACCATTCTGTTAAAAGTTTATAACATTTTTAATAGAACTATACCATAGGATAAATTAGATTTAACCAAAATGAAGAATATGGTACAAGACTTCATCTAGATTTCCCTTCATTGAGACATATTGTAATGTTATGTACATAATAAACTCAATATGGTGTATATAAATCCCCATGGACACATAATATCAGGATTAATTAATAATTTTTGGTATTTTAATTTTTAATTTAAAATGTATCATCCATGTAGATTTTACATAAGAGTTTCAAAGTTTTAATTTATTTAATAACTCTGTTTCCATTCAATTTGGTTATATTTGTTCTTCATCATATTTTATAATATAGGATTTTGTGAGAACTGAATTTTTATTATATTATTATGAATTTATAATTTTTCAATTTTAATATACATTTAATAAAAATAATATATTCATTGATTAATTATCACTTCATCATTTTTATTTTTTTAGGGGTTTATTTTAGAATCTCATTCTAATTAATATTAGTCTTCATGATATTCAGTTGATGGTAATAATTTGACCATTTCTTAAAAATATATTTTCTTATCATTTGGTTATTAATGATATTTTCAGATAATAATATTGTTTTTCCACTCTATGGTACATCAATTAATTGGGAAATGTTTTTATGAAAATCTGACTTCTTTTCTCTCTTTGGTCGAATATCTGTTTTATTTCAAAACCATGTTTTAAAAATAAGATTTAAAAAAAATATAAAATAAAAAAAATATTTTCTAAATCCATTCTATCACATTTTACCTTTTTTTAAAACTTTCTCAATGTAATATGCATGTCATTTTCAGAACAAGGATCATTGACTTTTTACATATAATGTGAGACAAATCGTTGTTGTAACTTACTCTTCATGAATGCAATTTACTACCATAATGATAATGAAATGTTTTAATATTTCATAATATGCTTTAAAATATATTTTCTATTAAAATTAATTTCAAATATTTTTTTGAACATTTTTTTAAAAAATATTATTTTCAAAAAGGAAAAAAATTGTCCTCAAGATTGTTTTAAAATATATTTTTAGGATATTTTTTCTACAATGAATTCAAGCCATTATTATTACTCATATTTTTATATAATGGAATTATACAATACGTATTTATTATATATATGTTTTTTGATCATTTTGACCAAGGAAAATATTAACATTATCTTTCACAATTGATTTTTTATTCATTAACATTACCTATAATTATTCACTTACTAGTGATCATTTTATATTGACATTTTTCTATATATACATTTATGTTGTCATCTATATGTTTATTAGTTCAAAAATATGTAATTTATATATATGGTTTCCTACCATGAATATTATTTATTATCAATGTATTTAATGATAAATCTATATTCTATAATCGACACTGATAATAGGTTATATGAAACATTATTCATCAATTAAATCTATTATCTGAAATATGAATAATCAATTGGGCATGAAGTAATGGGTGGGTCCTAGAATAATATATCCCCATGATTCATCGGTAATCCCCTTAGGTCAACTAGTATTCTCGAATTAAATGGGCTTTCACCCATTGTTTTAATCTATCTAGTGAATTATATTGATGGTAGATTTATCATTATTCCAAAGATTATGATGTCCAACAATATACTATTTCTATTATTAATAATTTTTCTATTATTATCCATCGTATTTTCAAAGTGATATTCAAAACAGATAAATTTTAATATTATCTAGTTGATTAAATGGTGTGTATTTTCAGTTATCTATCATTCTATACAACTTATTCTTTTTCGTATCATAATTGTGATGTTTTTCAAATAGTATTTATGTTCATTTCTTACCATTCCATGTTGATTATGATTATTGATTCATAATATATATTTTTTCAGAAACCATAATGATCATTTTTCTCATCCCTATTGTTTTTATTTCCAAAGGAATATGTGTAGTACACTAAGAATTATATACAAGGATATTCTAGAGAAAATATTGGTATTCTCAGAAAACTATTTTAATTAATTTTATTAAATGTAATATGAAAATCATTTATGTATATAAATTACTATCAATACAAAACTTATCAATCCTTTAGGATGGAATTCCTTGAATCATATGAAAATTTAATAATGAAGAATATAGCTAACAAATACTAGGGTCAGGGAAACTATTCCAATAAAAGTTGAAATTGTGAATGGGGAATTTCTGACTCAGTTTTTTCATCATCAATGGTTAATATAACTACTACATAGAGATAAAAATTATAATTAAAAAAATTGAATAAGATAATATTGAAAACCAAAAAACACTAGAACCAAAGCTGATGATCATCACCTAGTATTTAATATTTTATAATTTAATTAAAGACATTTCTCGTGAAAAATTATTTATTCATATATACATCTTCTATCATATATACATCGTACTATCATTGGGTTGTAGAGTCACAACAGTCTATTCTAGTTTGTTTATTTTCTTAATTATCTGGTTATCAGGTTGTTCAGGTTGAAGCCTGAATTAATATTTCAAGTTCTTTTTTTAAACACATGTTTTGGCCTTGACAACATCTAGCGCACCGTGTTCGAAGCTGCATGGCCTCGTCCGAGTCACCATGAGACCTCGCCCGGTTAACCGCACAGCCTTCCCGGTGCGCGATTAATTAATTAATTAATTATGTGAAATGATCCATAAATGATTGATGTTAAAAGTGTTAAAGATGATAATTTTATTGTGTTTATTATTATCATCATCATCATTCTATTAAAATTTTTAAGGGATTCATGGGGTAACCGCACAGTTTCCCGACTCATTAAAAATAAATAAATAATCAAACAAAGTTTAAAGAATTATTTTAATGATAATGAAAACAATTATTATTATTATTATTATTATTATTATTATTATTATTGAGTCTTATTATTATTATAAATATTACTGACGAGGATTAAGTTATTATATGTATTCTTTAGTTCATTAGTTATACTATTATTATTTTAGTTATCTTTTTCGTTTCTTTTTATCTTTGTGTTTTTTTAATTATTTTATTCTACATTTTTATTTAGTTATTTTTTTCCCTTTAGGGTTGCGCCCCCTCCCCACTTTCCCCTAGGTATCCTGTCGTGGACCCCCACCCTGTCCGCCTTAACAGGCCGCCACCCACCCCCTCGCACCCTGTTTTTCAGCCCCTTCTCCTCTTCGGTCCGCCGTCGTGCCCAGCTCCCCCTTGTCTTCTTCGGTCCGCCATCCGGCCCAGCTCCACCTTCTCCTATTCGGTCTGCCACACCCCATATCAGCCGCCCCCTTTCCTTGTCCGGAAAACCCCAGTCGCCGGTCCCCCTTGCCTGGTCCGGCGAATCCCAGTGCCTCCCTTGCTCCGTCCGACAATGCCACCCCGCTGCCCTCCTGCTCCATCGGGTGACCGCCTCCCGACCCCACTGTTCTCCCCCCCCTTCGTCATAGACCTGCTCGCTGGACCAGCCTCAACCCTTCTCCTCATCCAACCCCGATGCACCAATCACCATCCTCTTGTTCTATCTGATGACCGCCACCCCGATGTCCCTCTGTTTTCCAAGTGCGAATTGTGTTCCATGCACCTCCTCTACTGGGTTTTTCTTGAGATAATTGGTAAGAAATTCTTTGCATAAAGTGTTAGAGGCCCACGACTTTCTATTAGAATGCAGTATACAATATCTTTTGCATGATAAGATTCATATAAATTCAACCTTTGTATGTTGTTCTTGATGTATTTGTTCTTGTTGAAAGCCCATGAAGCAGTAATAGAGGGTTACTTCAATTCTGTCTTGTCACTGCTGGCGCACCACCTTCCAGCCAGTTTTTCTATCACGGAACACCTCTGGTGGCCTCTTTTAAGCCCCGACCAGTCTCCCGCTGCCTCACCAATGGTGCGTACGGCCTTGTCTAGTTGTTTCATCAATTTTGGGGGTGAGATACCATGTTTTTTGAGTTTCTATTTTTATGTTATTGGTTCGATTCTGGAGTTTGAGTTTGTTCTAGGTTTCTTGCGGTGAAAACGGTGCGTGATTGATATTTTGCGCTAAAATGTGATGATTTCACAATCAATTTCGAGGTTTGACGTTGAGGTAGGTGGTTCCAATCTAATTATTATTTGATTAAATTACTTTTCAAGTTTAATTAATTTAGTATGTTATTTAATTAATAATAATTTTGTGAAATTGTTATTCTTAGAGGTTTGATTTCATCTTAATTATTTGGTAGCATTTTTAAATTTTTTGTGTGTGTTTCCTGCTGAAAACTCATATCGAGTTATTAGTGATTTTTAAATTCTGCAATTAGTTTATTATTTTGTGAAATTAGTGTGAACTATAATTTTGACATAGTTTTCTATGCATCTTATCATAAAAGAAGGTTTTGTGGGGGTTAATGAGCGATGCTAGATTAATTTTTTAAAATTGTATCATGAGCTTTTGTTTTTCACTTATTAGGTTATGTAGTTTGTGTAAAATTGTCTTACATGTGGTGTAAGGTTTTCCATCAAATTGTTTGGGTGGTGCAGGTCACGCTTTATATTGTATTTGAGTGCGTGCAATGTAATAGTGTGTTTTGGATTTATAAATAGTTAATTCTGTGTGTGTAAAATCATGTGACACTCTTTTTCTATTGTTTCATAATCTTTTTAAATGGTTTTATAAATTATGTCAATAGTGTGAAGCATGTTTTGAAAACGTTTTTAGTGATTGTATTATTTCAAATGGGTTTTGTGTGTGAAAATGGTTATCTTGGCGTGTGTAGTTTCTTATTGGGATTAAGGGTATGATTATGACATGTGGAATGAACTTTGAATTACTTGAGCACAAACGGGAATCCTGGGTACTAGGTGGGCATACTAGACTAGTGTTCTAGTGATACAGGAGTGGCCTCGGACCAGTTTCACATAGCGGGATTGACTCTTACAACACTAACTAAATATTTGATGATGACTAGAGACCACTATGGTAGGAGGTGTTTCCCTACCAGTGGCTCGTGCATGGGAATGTATGATATGGTTCACTGGGACGTGAGGTTCTAGGGTCTCACTTCATGCTAGTATCTTTAGGGTCTCTCCCATGTATTGTGCTCTTCATTTTCTTTCCGCTCCCCGTCGGCACACGGTGTTACGTTGGGGTTACCAAGAATAGTGTGTGTGCATGTGTACATGTGTGTGTGCGTCTGTGTGTGTGCGTGCGTGTGTGGGTGTGCGTGCGTGCGTGTAAGTTAATTTAAGTTGTTTTCCTTTTAGAGAAGTTTCCCCTTAAAAACCTTTTTCAATAAATTATTTAAACACTTATTTATTTTTATTATGTTAAATTGAAAATGTATTTTTCTTTTAATAATTATGTGTGGAACCTTTTCTCGGTGGCATCCTACTGGGCTTTTAGCTCACACCCTACATACACCCTTGGGTGTTTGTAGATTCTGTTTCTTCTATATTCCAAGTTGTGAATTCGTGCTCAGTGATTTTGGTTCAGGTGGCTGTTGGTATTTTCATGTAGAGTGGTGATGATGTGGCCTCTCTTTTTCCGGGAGGTTTGAATATGAGTTTCAGTTTCCGCTGTCATCTTTTCTTTTTAGTTATTGGTTCAAATTGTAGACTTTAAACCAGTTCATAGTTTAAAGAAAAAGTTTGGTTGTATATTTCTATTTTCAGTTTTTTTATCTCATTAGTTATTTTTCTATCTTTTATTTCCGTTAAATCGTTCCCATTAAATTTTTGATACCTAGGCACTTGTGCCAGCCCGTGGGGATTAGGAATGCCCTTCGGGCAATGTCGCGAACCGGGTTGGGATTTAGGTCAGATCACCCGGCCTGGTTCATGAAATAATGGTATCAGAGGAGGATTACTCTCTTGGGTCATTTTCTTTTGGGATAGTGTCACAATAGACTTGAGTTAAGGTTGTCGGGACTCGACGTCCTGGCTACGGGTAAGGTGTCTGGACAGCACACCTCGTGGAGGGACTCTAGTTACCAAAGTTTATTGGGGTTTGTCTATGTTTTTGGTCCTTGTGGATAATCTTGTCTAAGGGAAATGAAAAGGGGTAAGGTCAGTGGTCCTAGTGAGCTTGCAGGGTCTGGCAAGACATGTGGAGCCGGGGACACTGTCTTAGAATACCCTCTGTGGTAGTGGTGTGATTGGCATATGGCCTCCAACCATATGTTCCAGTCACCCGCTAACACTTGTTTTCTCTTGCACCATTCTCTGTTTCTTTGTTTTGGAATTGGAGACATTTGATTTTTAAGAATAAAAATGATTTGGCCTTGGAAAATGTTTTGAAAAAAATATGTTTTGAAATAAAGCACTTTAATAAGAAAATGGGCTTTGAGGTTTTAAATTTGTGGGTTGGATTTTTTGGTTTTGAAAAATGGAAAAGTTTGGTTTTGATCCTTGGTGTTCTCATGGGAAACCACATGCATGAATGTATATGGAAAGATAAAGTGTTAATGGAATTAGAGGATGAGTGCCTAGATGGATATGAGGTGGGTGCTGGTGTGACATGGGAACATGCATGTGTGAGGCCCATGGGACACCATTGGTGTTTGTGCAACCCACTGGGTTTGCTTATTTTGAAAATGTTTTGTTAATGGAAAAATTTAGTGTTTTTGTATAACCAAAGATTGTGTGGTGTGTCCTTGTGTTTTGAAATTATGAATGTGAGGCTTTTTGAGCTGAGGATCCTTTTTAGATGATTTGTGTCTTGAGTTTAAATTCTTATTTGTGATTTGGGTGTGAAAATTTGTAGTTAATTTTTTCTTTCAAAAAGTGTTTTGGGAAGCCCTTTCAGTGGTTCCCCCTTCACTTTTGGTGTTCACTTGTGGTATATCGTGACCATTGGACCTATTCGGTTGGGTCCATGGTTTTCTTTCTTGACTAGTGTATTCCCCCCATAAAGTGTTGACATGTGATTGAAGTGAGGCCACAGAAAAATCATCATTGGCTGACCCTCCAGTGGATAAGAGGAATCTCTTCTTGAATTATATAATTGAACCCACCTCTCATTTTTACAACTAAGTGTATCCTCTCGCAACGAGATGACATATTCGATGAGAGTTGAAGGGAGTTTTGGCCTTTTGAGTGTCCGACTCATCGAGTATGAAGTTTGACACTGTCGTGTTTGACGGTTTACCCTAGAAACGACGAAAGGAAATCCAGCGGGGAAGGGTGAAGGCAGTTCAGAATTTTCAGTTTTGACCAGCGTCTTGAAGGGATTTATAGTACTTTGATTGGCTTCAAGGGTCATGTTTGGTGACGTCTTGCAGCTTGAGGTCCCTTTGATAGTCAACGGTTGTTTGCAAGCGGCAAAGGAGACTCTAGTGGGGAAAAGGTGGAAAAAACCCTAAGTTGTTTTTTGGTCTATTATTCTAAATGACCTTTGATCTTTGGTCTGTTTTGTTTAAGAAATGGTTCGTGTTAGGCTACTAGTTTTGGAGACACAGTCATATGAGGCTGCTATGGTCATTTTTAGGAATCCCGTGTTGTTCAAGACGCGGTTTAAAGACTTTTTTAGAGTAATACATCTCCTGTCAGTAATGATCGTGGTTGGTGACGATTTGTGGCGTCATGTTCTCATTCATTGTGATAAATGGTGATACGAAATCACCATCTCAGCTCTTCTGTTGGTGAATGTTTCATGTATGATCAGTAGGATGTTGTAATGTGTTGTGTTTTCTGGTGTTTCCTTGGTTGTAGCGTGGTTGAGTGTGACACCAAAAAGAGAAGCCTCGCACGAGAGTCCTCAATACCTAACAATGAGGCAAGAGATGCTTCAAATATCAAGTCTCCAACCATAGGCCTCGGAGTGAAGCTGGTGCGTGGTCAGGAACCCCGGGAGTGTATGGGACCCCAACATTATTTCATTCATCAGTGTTAAAATTAGAGGTAATTTAAATTGTTTCTATGGTTATTCCATTCCGAATGAGTCGTTTGGTTGTGTAAGGTTTTTGTGTCCATGTGGAGGCATGTTCATCTCGTTCCTTAAAGCCTGGGGGGTTGCATTCCACTGGAAGCAATCACATTAGTGGTCCTTATGAGAGTCTTTTGGGTATCTCTGTCTCAAATTTGAATGGTGTTCATCCAGGAATTTTTGAGATGTTGCTTTGTGGCCGGCTATGGTTTTGATGCCTGGTGATTAGGCCCCTCCCTCCCCACCCCTTGTGGTGGGGTATTTGGTCACCATCAAAAAAATTTCAATGTTCTATATCCTCTGTTCTTTCTAATGGCGGAGAGACACATGACGGGTCTCACACAAAGGTCTCTTGAATAAATCGGTGTTGGCCTTTCCTTAATGGTGGGGAGTTCGTCCGGACCTCCCCATGTTGGTTTTCCAGTCTCGTCCTGGGTGTTGGTAGGTCCTTAATGGTGGGGAGACCCACATTGTCTCTTGTACGAATGTCTCTAGAATGAATCAGTGCTGGACTTTTCATTAATGGTAGGGAGTCCGCTCGAACCTCCCCGTGTCAGTTTTCCAGTCTCCTCTCGAGTGTCAGTGAGTTCCAAAGGGTGGGGAGCCCCTTGGGCCTCCCCATGTTGATCTATTACGCCTGTTTTTAAATATGGATTGGTGAAAAGTGATGAGAGCATTCCATGGACGTGGTTTGACCTTGTTGTTCTTTCTAGCCAAATGGTGTGGTTTTTGTTTAATAGTGCTTGAGGTGTTTTGGCTTGTGATGTTGGTTTCTGTGGGTGCGAGAGTTCCCTTCCTCGATCAGTCAACTAGAGGCGTTCTAGCTCTTTGGGGCGGGCGACACAGATCAGAATGTCTTTTGAGGCATTTCATGAAGTTGCCTTTGTTTCACTTTGTCTGAGCACGATGCTTTTTCCTCTTTTCACTTGTTGATTTTGGGGATCCTCTTTGAACTTGAGTGGGGTAAAAACTTCTTCTTTGACTCTCAACCCTAGTTGTGGCATTCCGGGGACGGACATCTTTATGGTGGGGAGAATTGTCACACCCATCTTTTCTAGTTTTTATATTTTATTAATTTTCTAAGTATCAGGTTGTTCAGGTTGAATTCTGACTTAAAATTTCTATTTATTTTTTTTAAACTCATGTTTTGGCCTTGACAAAATCCAGCGCACCGCGGTCGAAGCTTCACAGCCTCGTCTGAGTCACCATCCGACCTCGCCCGATTAACCGCACAACCCGCCCGATGCACGATTAATTAATTAATTAATTAATTAATTAAGTGAAATGATCAATAAAAGATTTATGTTAAAAGGGTTAAAGATGATAATTTTATTGTGTTTATTATTATCATCATCACCATTCTATTAAAATTTTTAAGGTCCGCACGGAGTAACCACACAATTACCCGACTCTTTAAAAAAAATCAAACGAAGTTTAAAGAATTATTTTAATGATAATGAAAACAATTATTATTATTATTATTATTATTGTTGAGTCTTATTATTATTATAAAAATTATTGACGATGATTAATTTATTTTATTTATGCTTTAGTTCATTAGTTATACTATTATTATTTTAGTTATCTTTTTCTTTTCTTTTTATCTTTGTTTTTTTGATTATTTTATTATACATGTTTATTTAGTTATTTTGTTCCCTTTAGGGTTGTTCCCCCTCCCCACTATCCCCCAGGTATCCCGTCGCGGCTCCCCACCCTGTCCGCTTAAACAAGCCACTACCCATCTCCCTCGCACCCTGTTTTTCACCCCCTTATCCTCTTCGGTCTGTCGTCGCGCCCTGCTCCCCCTTCTCCTCTTCGGTCAGCCATCATGCCCAGCTCTCCATTCTACTCTTCGGTCTGCCACACCCCTTCTCATTCACCCACCTTGCCTTGTACATCGAACCCTAGTCGCTGCCCCCCCCTTGCCTGGTCCGGCGAACCCCAGTGCCTCCCTTGCTCCATCCGACAATGTCGCCCCACTGCCCTCCTGCTCCATCCGGTGACTGCCGCCTGACTCCACCATTCTCCCCCCCTTCGTCATGCACCTGCTCGCTGGACCAACCTCACCCCTGCTCCTCGGCCAACCCTGACACACCAACCACCGTCCTCCTGTTCTGTCTGACAACCGGCACCCTGTTGTCCCTCTGCTTCCTTAGTAAGAATTGTTTTCCATGCACCCCCTATACTGGGTTTTTCTTGAGAGAATTGGTAAGCAATTCATCACTGCAATTGTTGGAGGCCCATGAATTTTTATTAGAATGTAGTATACAATATCTTTTGCTTGATAAGATTCATAGAAATTAAACCTTTTTTTGTTATTATTGATGTATTTGTTCTTGTTGCAAGCCCATGAAGCAGTAATAGGGGGTTACTTAAATTCTGTCTTGTCACAACTGGCATACCCCCTTCTGGACAGTTTTTCTATCACGGCACACCTCTGGTGGCCTCTTTTAAGCCCTGACTAGCCTCCCGCTGCTTCACCAATGGTGCGTACGCTGTTTTCTAGTTGTTTCTTCAATTTTGGGGGTAGGATTCCATGTTGTTTGAGTTTCTATTTTATGTTATTTGTTCGATTCAGGATTTTGAGTTCGTTCTAGGTTTCTTGCGGTAAAAATAGCGCGTGATTGATGTTTCGCGATAAAATTTGAGGATTTCACAATCAATTTTCGAGGTTCGACGTCAAGGTAGGTGGTTCCACTCTTAATTATTACCTGATTAAATTAATTTTCAAGTTTAATTAATTTAGTATGTTATTTAATTAATTTTCATTTTGCGAAATTGTTCTTCTTTGAGGTTTGATTCCATCTTAATTATTTTCTTGAATATTTATATTTTATGTGTGTGTTTTCTATTGAAAACTCATATTGAGTTGTTAGTTATTTTTAAATTCTAAAATTATCTTATTATGTTGTGAAATTAATGTGAACTATATTTTTGACATAGTGTCGTGTGCATCTTATCATAAAAGAAGGTTTTGTGGGGGTTAATGAGCGATGCCAGATTACTTCTTGAACATTGTATTGTGAGCTTTTGTTTTTGGCTTATTAGGTTCTGTAGTTTGTGTAAAAGTGTCTTACATGTGGTGTAAGGTTTTCCATCAAATTGTTTGGGTGGTGCATGTCACATTTTATATTGTATTTGAGTGTGTGCAATGTTGGAGTGTGTTTTGGATTTATAAATAGTTGCGCCTGTGTGTGTAAAATCATGTGACACTCTTTTTTTATTGTTTCATAAAATTTTTAAATGGTTTATTAAATTATGTCAATAGTGTTAAGCGTGTTTTGAAAACGTTTTTAGCGAGTGTATTATTTCAAATGGTTTTTATGTGTGAAAATGGTTGTCTTGGCGTGTGTAGTATCTTATTGGTTTTAAGTGTATGATTATGACATGTGGCATGAACTTTGAATTACTTGAGCACAAACGAGAATCATGGGTAATAAATGGGTGGACTAGACTT
Source organism: Viscum album (assembly GCA_963277665.1). Taxonomy (NCBI): domain Eukaryota; kingdom Viridiplantae; phylum Streptophyta; class Magnoliopsida; order Santalales; family Viscaceae; genus Viscum; species Viscum album. Next base: position 1,229,170,094 of record OY728159.1, read on the forward strand.
GCGTGCTAGTGATACGAGAGTGTCCTCGGCCCAGTTTCACTTAGCGGGATTGACGCTTACAACACTAACTAAATATTGGATGATGACTGGAGACCACTATGGTAGGAGGTTTTTCCCTACCTGTGGCTCATGAACGGGAATGTATGATATGTTTCACCGAGACGTGAGGTTCTAGGGCCCCACTTCTCTCTAGTATCTTTAGGGTCTCTCCCATGTATTGTGATATTCCTTTTATTTCCGCTCACCGTCAGCACACGGTGTGACATTGGGGTTACCAAGAAAAGTGTGTGTGCGTGTGTACGTGTGTGCATGAATCTCTGTGTGTGTGTGTGTGCGTGTGTGGTCGTGCGTGCGTGTAAGTTAATTTAAGTTTTTTTCCTTTTAGAGAAGTTTCCCCTTAAAACCCGTTTTCATTAAAATTATTTAAACAGTTATTTATTTTTATTCTGTTAAATTGAAAATGAATTTGTCTTTTAATATTTATTTGTGGAACCGTTTCTCAGTGGCATCCTACTGGGATTTTATCTCACACCCTATATACACCATTGGGTGTATGTAGGTTCTGTTTCATCTGCATTCCAGGTTGTGACTTTGTGCTCAGTGATGGTGGTTCAAGTGGTAGTTGGTCTTTTCATGTAGAGTGGTTCTGATGTGGCCTCTCTTTTTCCGGGAGGGTTGAGTATGAGTTTTAGTTTCTGCTGTTGTCTTTTCTGTTTAGTTATTGGTTTGAATTGTATAACTTAAACCTGTTCATAGTTTAAAGTCATGTTTGGTTGTCTGTTTCTAGTTTCAGTTTATTTATCTGGTTAGTTGTTTTTCTATCTTTTATTTTGGGTAAATTGTTCCAATGTAATGTTTGATACCCAAGAACATGTGCCAGCCTGTGGGGATCGGGAACACCCTTCGGGACATGTCGTGAACCGGGTCAGGTGTTTGGTCGGATCACCCGTCCTGGTTCATGAAATGTAGGAATGATGACTAGATTCCATCAAGTGGGGATCGATATATGTTCCAAAAACCACCAAAAAATGAATTATGAATCTCCTGGTGCTAGCATGGAATACTAAAACCCTTGTGACATTCATCATTTATTTTCATGAAAAATCATTTAGGAATGGTTTTAATCAATCACACTAGACATGAGAGTTGTGGTAGAGGAGGATTTCTCAAAATTATTATAAGAGTTCATGGGGAGGGTTCACTCTATGCATTCAAGAGTAATATATCCAAATATTTTTGTGAACAAAAAATGAATTGGATCTCTTAAGAAAATAATATAATTTTTTATATACCACAAGGGTTAGAAAATTATAATTTCACATATTTTCTATATTTTGTAACAAATCCATATAGGACCCCATATCTATAATCTTTATAATAATTATATTATTATTAATTCTTGAAATATGTTGAACTCATGAATTTATTTGAGGTCTTTTTCAAATAATATTCAATATATTATATTTCTCAAAAGGCCATTAATAATATTCTGCCATTATTGAAAAAAAATTATCAGACCCCAAATGGTGGATATATACATAATAAATAAATACCACTGAAATAATAAACAATAATTATATAAATATTTTTTTAAATAAATATAAAATAAATATTTTTTTTCTATTATTCTCACCTAATATTCAATGAAATAATTTGTGAAAGAATATTTGAGATCATGGAAAAAATAATAATTTTTAAACCCTGAGTTGGAATAATTATTAATAAACTTGTTTGATAACAATATTATTTGAAATAGATTTTTGATACGGTTACTATGTAACATTCTAGGCCTATTTTTCATTGGAATTAGGTGGAGAATCCCAAAGCCAAAGGTAATAATATTTAAATATAGCAATACACACATAAATAAATATATCAATATCTCAGTGTCATAATACATAATAAGATGGTTATTATGTAATATAATATATTTATTGGTATAACTCTAATCAAGAAAGATGCATGTCAATTCCATCAACCTATGTGCTTTGTGTCTCTTTTTTTATTTTTTTGATACAAAACATACCAATAGATCACTGTGGTCATGTATTAATTCATCATATATAATTTCTATAATATTTACTAAGATATCAACCTTCATTATAGAACGAATTATGAAATTCCCTTGTCATATTATTCATTAATGAAATATTACTCAAGGCTCATCTAACCTATCCAACCTCATTGTGAACATTTTACTCCCTGTTTTTCATAAATATAAAAAATATTTGAAGTATAATACCCATTAATAATAATAATGATGTTTATGTATTAATAAACACATAAAAATATTGGATCCTTTGATGATAGATATAAATACCAATTTCATACTTATGGGTATTCATATCATAATTTCATACACTAGTTATTATAAAAATAAATATACCATGATATGGTGCCTCAATCACCTATGAGTATCCTCCTCTGATATAATGTATAATTTATGCTCCTAAAAGTATTTCCACTATTTAAAAATCATATATTTGATAATTGTTTAATGGAAATTTTGTGTTCTTATCATGGTGAAAAACTATTGTGTCCTTTCAGTGGAAGAGAAACACTTAAGTAATTATGAAAAACAATGTTATGAAAATGGAAACATTTTATGTGATTTGGGGATTATTAATATTGGAAAAATTAAAATTATTCCTCAAAATGTAAACAATAGATGGTTGTAGGGAACTGGCTCAATCAGATTCCAACTTTTACAAGATCGATCATCTTAAAACCATCAGTACCATAACTCTCACATATTACTCATTATTATGATGATATAATACCTTTATCAAGGTTTCCACCCAATATTATTTTGTCATAAATCTTCATAAGAAATCATATTAAATGGTATAAATATCCCTCATGATGTGATACTTCAACAGTTTGGTTTTTTCCATTTTTGTGACCATATCTCTATTAAAAGAGGAAAAACTACAATATTCAGACAATACAATTTAATAATGTCTTTACTACTAGTTACCACATATTTATCCTATAATTTTTTTCCAAAATAGATTCCTTGGATATATTATATTTCTCTATATATTATGACTCCATTGTAGAATCCCCAACAAATAGATTCTTTGAGCTGTTTTAGCTCCTCGATCTTCTGTTGAGAAAGAAAACATAAAACAATTACACCTTTAGATCATAATTATCTATTTAAAAATTTTAATTGCTATAAATCATATTTATCATCTCCACATCCCATCTATATAGTAGGAATATTCCCTTATATACTCTTAGAAACTTATAGATAGACTTTCCAACAAAACAAATATTATTCTTTTGTATTATCTTTATATATTCATTCCATGATCAATGCATTAAAACATGAAACATTTTACATAACATGTTATATAAAATTGATCAAATCCCCAATTCATATTGTATTTTACCCATTATATATTCCTATTATACATAATGATAACATATTTTCTTATAATAATATAAACCATGTAAAACTAGAACCAATCACCCCTTAGATTGTTCCATACTCAATATCTATATTTTCTAGTCAATTAATGTACATTGAAATATTCCATAAAGCCTCTTGTATATATCAAAAATGATCCTCATCCCTAGAATATGGGATTTATAACCTATGTTATTTATTGTAAAACACTTTATAAACTATTCATGTACATACTATATGAAAAATATTTCATTTTTGATAAATAATATGTCATTAACATATAATAGTAGGATAAAAAACAAATTCCCACCAAACCTCTTACAAACAAGTTGATCAAATTAATTCATAATGAATAAAAATTATTTTATATCTTTATAGAATTGAATAATCCATGTTATTAATGCATTTCACAATCCATAAATGGACCCATGGAACATGAAAATATTATTATAATAATATGGTGTCCAAAAATTTATAGTTGGATCATGTAGTCATCTTTATGATGGTTCATATTATGGATAACTATTTTCAAATCCACCTCACAAATTACAAAATAATTGTATTATAGTATAGTATATGAAATTATGGTTGACATAAACATGAAAAATAGTTAATATAATTCACTAGAGTCAATTAAAAGATGTTTTTTAAACCCATTAACCACTATCATTTCGTTATAATTATTTACATTAACTTCCTTGTCCAATTTTATATTGAAACCCAATTTTCAAAATACAGGTTTTACGTAACATGGTTCATAGAAAAGATCCCAAAAAGTCTTAATATATGGAATCTATTTTAGAAATCATGTCTTATTTCCATCTCGATGATTCAGAGCTCTCTATATTATATTTATAGGTGATAGGTTCATCATTTTCAACCAATAATGGGTCACCAAAATTGGTGGCTAGAAATAAAATGTCTCTATGATTCACTTACCTCTCCATTTCTCTAACATAGTACTTGTATTTAAGAAAATACTTCCACATGGACATAGGTAATCTTCCCATATACCAACTCATTTGTATATTGAACATCTACATCATTAATTTAAAACTTTATCCCCTATAATTTTTTGGATGTTCTCTCTCTCAAGAAATATGGATGATTGGACACCATCAATTTATTGACTATGGTGTTGTATAGTCAGTATCCCATTATTATATGAGGATACTCTATAAAGATACACTTTATAATTCAGTGTAGTAGTTTTCCACTTGGAAAGGTATAAAAAATAAATAAATAAATCTTACACATTAATGCGATAAAATTGGATTATTTATAAAATATTATATTTTTAGTTCATACTCTATTTTAGGTGAATTTCATAGTTTGAAATGAATATCACTAATAGGATAATAGATTATCTGTATGAATGGACATAAACCATACCATTTATAAAAACTTATGATTCATCTTTTCATTGAACCCAATCAAATGTCGTTTGTGTGGTGGTGTGCGATCAATAAAATACAAAACTCCAATATATTTTTGATAAGATCATAATTATAATATTCAACACATCGATCAGATTAAAGATTCCTTATCTTATTTCAATGATTATTATCTACTAAATTATTGAATTATTTTAATTATTTAATGGAATCATACATAAACCTCATTATATAAACATATAAATATCCACTCAAGTCATCAGTAAATGTTAAGGTGTATGATTACCAAATTATAGCATCTACTAGAAATGTTCCACACACTTCGTTGTATAAAAAACCTCAATGATTTGTGGCTCATTCACTGTGTCCATAGAATAGTTGTTTAGTCATTTATCAATGTAAAAAAGTTTTACATCATTCACTTTGGTTGAAATAAAATTATTCTAAATATCCAAATTAAAAGATATTTTTCCAATTCTTATTTTTAACGTGGCCAATATTATGATTCTATAGTTAGGTGTTATATGTGTCATTTTAACAAAATTAATTATACTTTTTCAATACATGGTTATCATTATCTAAAAAATATATACATTTATATAAATGATCCATACCATGACACATGTCATGTTTATATAATAAAAACATTTATTTCGAAAAAATATATCAAATAAAACAAATTTTATCAATAAAGGATAATGAAATTATAGTCTTGGTATTATTTTTGACATAAGAACAATATTTTAAATCAAATATAATTATTTTTAGTAATGAATGTTGGTAGTCTCTACTATCAATAGTAGGAATCCTTTGAATAATTAAATCTCACAAACACACTTATCATCAATAAATATTTTGGTGTCTACGTTTTTCCTTTATCTGGATACGTTTTTGATCACCATGAGTTATGAAAAATACCCAATGTGTATATATTGAAATATTACACCTATTAAGGAACACTATTTTAGCTTCAACATTTTTTTGGGTGTAGTTCCTTTTCTAGTGGCCTTTATATCAATTTTATTTTTTTTCATTCATATTCCCCACCGTTAGAACATCCACTTTTTGAGAATACATTGCTATAGAGAATTATACATGTTATAAGTACTGAGACCTTTTTCATGTCCACTTTTTCTTATTCACTATATATAAAATGTGTTTTTCACACCCCATGGTCTTCTCCACTTGCATAAATAGAGTATTATTTTCTAGAAACTCCAAATAGAATTGGGTATTAGTGTTTATATGTGATTTTTTGGGAACACTTCTAGGAATTTAATTCCCATAATGTATAAGTATTCAATATGTCCAATTATCATGACTGTTTATGGTTTTTCTAACACTATCTCACGATTCTTATACATACAATGAGAATTTTAGTTTTCATAACTCTCTTGAATCTCATTATCTTGATATATATCTTGATGTAGATAAATCATGATATATATGTTCACATCCTCATGTTTATTCATAAGATCATTGCCTATTGATGATAATGTCAAAAATGAAACATATTTAGAACCATTCAAATTTTCTGCATAGAAACCAAATTCATCCTAATTATCTTATCTTCCTTGAACATATATAATAGGTTCTTCCAGTACATACAAATCCATTTCATAATAGAGGATAATGTATAACTGGTATTTCAACTCTTTTAAATTTATACTGGTGATATGGTTATCCTTATCACATATGAAACACTACGAAATGTTTGATTTCATATTGATTTTCATTTATGTAAATAAAATGATTATAGTTTGATAACATTTTCTAAAAAAAATTAGTCTAATAAATAAATATTATATTTATTATTATCCCATAATTATATCAAAGCCAAATATTCCACCCCATTTAGTTTAAAATATAGTTTTTCTTGGAATTATTTATATCTAAGGATCCATAATCCACTTATCATCACCATAAAATTGGGTTTTAGGAAATTTTATGGGATTTAGGTAGGAATACCAAATCTATACAAGATCAACTCATAGTTCCTTGATCATTTGAGTGGATTCCCCAATCCAAAAATCTAAAAATTAGAAATTCTCAACCATGGCCTCTCTATTTCACCATTATCTACCTTAGTAGTGAAGCCAATGTGAGAATAGTTAATTATACTCAAATGTCCTATTATATATCCAAAATTTTCGATAGCACCAGACATAGACTAGTCAAGAATATTTAACTATGGAATAATTTTATATGATGTATTGGAAGTCTATAGTCACATAATTTATATAACTAATGGATATTATATTTTATTAAAAAAGTAAAACTATTATCTTTAATAAATTTATTTTTATATTATGTTCTTTTACATAAGAGATTAGCGATATATTATATAATTGTTTTGCATAAATCTGTTTAATATAGTTCTATCTCGTATTTTTTATAAATCAAAAATTCCTATTATCGCAACAAAATTTCCCTAATTAAATAAACATGAAATTTTATAAGAATAAAATAATAAGGCAGCATGATCATGGTGTCTAACAAATGGTAATTTTATCTAGTGGATAAAAGACTAACTATCAGCATAGGTAAAATCACCATAAAATATATGGTTCATGCTACAGTTACACAGCTATCCATCTATGTATCACTCTTGGATTGGTTTTTTCATCTGCAAAATTAAACCACCTCCACTATCATGGGAGATCCGTCCATTATATATTCTTTTTCTCACATCAATATTTGGGGGGGGGGATTTATTATTTAAGGGGATTACAAATAAAAAACATTTTGCAAAAAAGGCCTTACAAAATGGAAGGATAGATGACATGAATGGAAAACATAATAAAATAATAATAAATTAAAGAAACCAGTAAATAAATATGGCTGGTCTGGGTTCATGTTCATCCATATGCATGCAACAAATTTCTCATTTTATAAAATTATCATTCAACTATATTAATTTTTATTTAAGATAAATCATACTCAAATAATTTAATTATGTCCTTTAATTAATAAATTATTTTATTGGAATTCCCATTTAAATATTCTTTATATTATCATCTATCATAATTTTATGAAAATTAGGTGATTTTGTTTAAAATTAAATGGGTTTAAAAATTGTATCCTAGGGGAAACACTACGACTACCCCTCCCAAATAAACAACAGGTATTATACTCAATTATTGTTCACTCATGTGACCTATAAAATACATATATTATCAGATACATTTATGTCATGTAATATAAAATTAATGCCGATATGGGACACATGGTGTATATATAGTGTGTTATAAATCGATACACATAGACTAATAATAGTAATGTGACTTAGAAATGATATGAATTATTAAAAATTTCATATTAATTAATTATAAATTTGTATATATATTACCCATCACAAGAAATATAACATTAAATTAATGATCACAAGGTACACATGTTTCAAATTATTTAATATCATAATAAAATACATTTAAATTTTCTTTATTTTCTAAAATTTTCACGTTGTGTACATTGGTGTTACAGATACTTTATTACTCTCAGTTTTTGTCCATGAAATAAAATTAGCGAATCGATGTATAAGAATTGTATGAAAGGTATTAGAGATCATGGTGATTTCTTGGGATACATGGAATACATTGTTTGAGTTATATACCTCTAGTCATATAGGACATGTAATAGGATAAATTTCCAGTCAAATATTACAATACTATAAGTCATCTATGGATGAACATAGTGCATACTCTGGATAATAGTGTGAAAGGATTCACCTCTCAATATATGATGCATAATTAAATTCATAATGTTTAATGATTTTTAAAATCCTTGAGTTAATTTTGAATTAAATTAAGTAACATTAATCACTAGTAAACTATGTGTAATTACATGATATAGGTTATTTACTCTTGTATTTTTTGAACAAACTCCATGGATCCAGTGGATGTGGTTTTTTTATATATTTAACTCAAATAAATAATATAATTGTTATATTTATGAGAAATAATTAGTATGAATTAATATCTCCCAATTAATATAAATTAATGATTAAAAAATAATTGGATAGTAATAATAAATTCATGAATTAATCAACGATCATTAAATAATTATGAATTATTTTTTTACCACTTTGATAGCACTCAGACATTTTGGACGCTTTAAACTGAATGACGGGGTATACCAAACACATCATTTTATCACAGTTGATTATTAATCATAGGTATACAAATTTTTAAATTACATTATCAATAAAATTAGATCAATGGATATAGATAATAGAAAACAAATCCAAAACCGAAGATTAGTATCATCACTTATTATTTTTAATTAGTTTAAGAGATTATTGAATTGTATTTTGAGAATTATTTTTCAATTATTGATCATCTAACATATATATTTCATACTGTTTTTGGGTTATAGGAATAAATAGTAGAATCCCTCTAGTGTGGATCCACATGTGTTTCAAAAACCACCAAATGTTGTTGTAATAATATCAAAGTGGTGGCATGGTAGATTTTAAAGCATACTTCCTTCATATTTGATCTTACGGGGAATTGATTTAACAGAGGGTCCACTTGTATCTATATAGACATGAGAGTACTGGTGGGAGAAGGCCACAATTTGTTGTTAAGAGAATTATTTGAATGGGGATAACTATTGGGATTTGATAAGATTCTCTCCGGATCACATTGAGGAAAACAAATCAATTGTCCCTCTTATGAAAATAATATAATTTTATTTTTATGCATTTGTTGTTAGGGAATAATAATTTCACATATTAACTTTATTATTATTGTTACCCCAAAAACTTAATTTCTATAATAAAAATAATATTACATTTTCATTACATACACAAAACTCATGAATTGAATTATATATTATTTATTCAAATGAAATTTTTTTTTTCTTTCATAGGTCCATTAGAAATGGTCCCTCAATCTTCTGAAATAATTAATGATCTATAAATAATTACTATTTATTAAATATAACTACATTATTCAATAGTCAATAAATAAATATTATATTAAATAAATAAAAAATAAGTATTAAATATTCTACACACCTATAAATACGTGGAATAGCTGGATAAATAATATTTTTTTTATCATGAAAAAAAAATTAAATAATAAAAATGTTTGGGAATAATATTTATTCATATTTTTAAATAAAAATATAATTTAATAATGATCATAGATAAACAATGTTGTTTGAACCGCTAGGCCTTTTGGATAACAATTATGAGAAGATGACCAATGTACAAGGATAGAATGTAAAAACACACCTATGAACCCATAAAATTTTTATATAATATTTCAATGACTAATAACTCTTACAATTTCATGTTTTATAATATAATTTCATTATTGTGATTTCTATAATAAATCATGTTTATTGTTTTTTATTATATATTTTCACTTGATGACCCATTCGTTTAATTTTATGAAAACTAACATCCATATAAAATTAAATGACCATTGATTTATTAAGGATATATAATTAAAAAAGGACATGAGATGTCAACTTTTTATAATGAAAATAATTGATAAATAATTTCTCACATTATTCAGTAATGAAATATTACAAATGATGGAACCGTCATATGCTACCTTATTTTGAAAATATTTATTTATGGTTATCATCAATACATCAAAAAACATGATAGATAAAACTCATTTATAATAATATTAATGTCTTAGGATACATACAAACATATATATGAAGAAACCTTTAGTAATATATATATATATCAATTTCATATGGGTGTGGCTTTTTCTCAAAATTTTATACATTGGATATTACTAATGGATTATACCATAAGAAGGTTCTACAAATTCATATGAGTCTCCACCTCTAATATATATTATAATTTGGGACCTTCAAATTATTTCACCTAGAAATTGAAAATATATTTCATAATACTATAGTTTAACTTCTAGGTTCTCACATAGGGAGGAACTACTATAGTCTTTTTGTGAGACTACTACAAATATAAAATTATCACATACAATGTTACATTGAAAAAACATGTTGTGATAGAAAGATTCATAATATTCAAAACAATGAATACAAGTTATAATAATGTATAATGATGTTGGTTTTGAACAATAACTCCTTTAAATTCACTCTACCACCTTAAAAAAATTTTAAAATAATTTTTTCCCTCATTAATGAAAATTACTATGGATATTATTTCCTCATAACACCCTTAGGTTACTAGATAGATTCTTCAAACATATGGATTCCCCAAAAAAACATTTTCCAATTGAGTATTATTATTCCATAGAACATTTAGTGATCAATATAAACCCTCCACTAATTGTTGATCATAGGATAGATCATGATCAAGTGGTATGATATCTATTTTATTTACATATGAATTTTTATGTATGTTCTTACATATGAGAGATTCAAGGAAAAATCATGAATATGTGAGTGATTTGGTTAAATCCTGAATAAATATGAAATCATTCATATACGATAAATAATTTTGAATGGAATCAAATATTTATTTTTCATCTTTCCATAATTTCAAAAAATCATAACCATTATATATGAATATATTTGGAAGAATAAATTATAATGGAATTCCATTACTAAATCATATTGAAAAATTTTACCATAAATTTTCTATCGATGTCCATATTTAATGTCTTCTTATAAATTGATTTTACATTCTCTATGGTTTTGACATTTATCTTAGTTCCTAACAATTTTCATTAAGAAACACCATCCTATAACATTATAGTTCTACAGTTCTATCTTTGTAGACATTTATAAAGATCCATCTGAATTCCTCGTTGATGGATATTATTTTTATGAATATTATCCAGAGAAGTGAATTATTCCCAATAACCAATGAAATATAAAAAACATTACCACAATATAGAAGTTATGGATTTAATTTTTCTCTCAATATGACCAAGGGCATGTTCATGGAATTTAGTAATGATGATCAACACTATATTCAAAGCATGTTAGAGATATCTCTACAATATCAGGGTAACACTAAAATCACAATCAATTATAATTTATAATGGTACACTGTGAAACATTACCACATAGAAATGTATAGCCATGAAATATAGTTAATTAGGAAACCTTATCTAATTACAAAAAAAAAACAAAATCTATTATAAAATTGACTATAAGAAAAATAGCACTGTGAAATTTAGATATTTTTTGGAATCTCATGATAAAATCCATGATGATTTTTTTTATTTTCGTTCTACTATAAAAAATTATTATAACTTCTTCCAATAGATATATATCTATATATATTCTTCAGATATACTATCCATCATGATACTTGCACTTATATATATAGATTAATCATCCTGCACTATAAAACTTTGTTTTAGATCTATATACTTCTTCATTCATCATAGATTAAAAGAGAACGATCTAATATGAGTTTCATAGAACTGATAATTCATATAATATTGAATTATTAGAAAACATACATGGTTCTTAGAAAATAAAATTCTAGCATAATTATTATTATACTCATGATCATTCTTAATCATATTCTACTGTTCCATATCTTCTTTGTGTATCTAATTAATCCTCACATAGATGTATGTCTTATAATTATCAATATACATATTATCATTCCAATTTCCAAAAAAAAATCATTATAAATATTTTAAAAAATACACCAGTAAGAGATTTCATTCAATCATTACCATTGGAAAAATATCATGTTGTTTCCATCATAGGGTTTCATCCACCTTTTTCATCTTCCCATGGAGGTAATATATTGATCATTAATAATAAGTAATCTACTTCAACTATATTTTTTTATATATAACTACTTATGTATGTATAAATAACTCATACATTTATGATAATAATATATTTCATATTAATCACAATAATGATTATTCTTACATATAGAATATACAAACACTACCACCAAAAAATCTAGCTCATTATCAATGAATTCATGGATATTAATTTTCACTAACTATATGGAACATTAAATTAAAATTTAATCTACATGAGAAAAAAATAATAGTAATTTATTTGATGTATCACTACCAATAAAAAATCCTTTCTATCTACATGGTTCTATGTTCATAGGTTTACTATACATCCTTTGTTCATCCACATGAATTTTTTAAAAAATTCATCTATCCAATGATTCACATCTCCCTTCCTTATCATCTAGGTTTTTGGATAATGATTTCATGAGAAATATAAATCATTGAATAAAAACAATACCAACAACCAAATAAATTAGTGGATGTATTTATCTATTGTTGGACCTTGGTATTTCTTAATAACATTCATCTTGGAAGGATCGATCGACAATCCATATCTTGATGTTATATAACCCCTCAAGGAAACAATGTATTGGTAAAATTCACAGTTTCTAAATTTGGTATGTAGAATCTATTTCTATTAAGATTATAAAAAAATTCTCAAAATATCTTCAATTTCTTCATTGTGATAGAAATATATAAGAATACCCATTACAAAAAAACTAAAAATTGATTGAAGTAAATACTAAATAATAAATTAATAAAATCCCTGAACATAGTAGAGTAGTATTCATGTCATAGTTCCATTACAATAAATCCATAATGAACATAACTCATACATAAGGCTTCCTTGAGTATATCCTCATTCCTTACACTGATTTTCATCATTGACAATAATATTTAGGAACTGATTGATGTAATGTATATACTCCCAATAATTATATAATTGGATTGTTTATAAAAAAATATTTTCAAACTTTTATCTATTGAAGCCACTTATTGGAATATTTACAACATGATATTATTATATTTATCATTGTCCGTTAACATGCATACACTAATTATTGGAACCCATATGTAAATTTCCTATGTTATTTAATCCACACTTACGGAATGAATAAAAATTAATTTCCATACATCAATTGATTTTGTTTGTAGAATTTACATGAAATTTAATATTTCTAATGAAAACCGGAAACAATGTGAATAATGCCACTCTATATACTCTATTTATATGACTAGATATAAATAAATGATTTCATCAAAGATATAAAAGTCTCTTATAGTAAATGAGTTTTAGAGTCTTGGCCAAAAATCACTAATGAACTAATCAAAATTCCTTTTAGGTTTGATGATAAAACTTGAAGAATACATTATATATAAGGTAAAATTTTCCTTATAGTTATAAATGGATTCCTAATCCTTTCGATTTAGTTACTAATGTCACATGAGTGCTTCAGGTGAAGAGATATGGAAATATTCATATATTAAAATAAATTATTTAAATCTTCCAATGTGTTGGAGTGAATTTACTCCTCTTTAATTTTATTAAAGATCTGAGCCCACCATTTTTACAGACCCAGTTATTCTGTGGAAAATAATTTCTTAAATACATAGGAATTTTACGAGTCCGGGAATTTTTACGGTGCATGATATCGAGGCCCGGTGTGCCCGAAATATATTTCAGAAGTTTTTTTCGGATACATTTAGTAAATATATGATCAGTTTTTTATAACTTTTTAACCAGTGCTCAGAATAAAAATCTAAGGCACCATTGAAATCACAGCGTTAGTATTCTCTTTAGAAGACTTTTACTTCGACGACTGTGAGTCGAGAACAGAAGATAGTTTTTGGGTTTTCTTAAAAATATAATAAAATAAAGTGATCTAGACTTTATTTTATTTAGTCTTCCATGTGGGTGACTCATAGTTAAAACCTTCTCATGGATGTTTGATGTGAGAACACCACACCACAACCTCCCATAAGAGGTTATGGTGGTGGGCCCCACCCAAACCAAACCTCCCGCGAGAGGTTACAATATGGTGACCACCCGAGACCACATAACCCCCAATTTGAATAATAGGGTTGGGGACCACCCAACTCCTACTGACGGGAAATGAGTATAACCTCTCAACTCTCCTTCATTAATGAGGGAGAGTCTCTGGACCTTCCTTTATTTTAATTGGTGCCAACTCCCCAATTAATTCATGCCAATACACATGAATTAATGAAAAGGATCCTTTAAATTTAATTCACCCATTTGAATTTGCCCCAAAGAAATAATAGATTAACTAATCCATTATTTGGAACAATGATTTCACTTGGGTGATTGAAGAGAAAGCTCTCAATGAGGAACCCCATATTACAACAAATAATGTGTTCTTCCAATGAAGAATGCCAGCGACGATCTTTCTTCGACTTCTTCCCCGGACACCTACCGACGTGGATCGTCTTCCATAACCAACACAACATAGGACTGGAAGCGTGCAGCGGATGCGACAAATGATGATCTTATTTATCTTCTTTCTGCGACTCTGTCAACGTACTACGACTGAAAATCAATGGTAGGGGGTTTGTTACATGATGATGTTATTCCTTTTCTTATATTATTCAAACTCTTAGAAAGGAATTGTTTGCGGATATGATATTGTTCATCTATTTTTCTTGATGAGACAAGTGATAACTCCATAAATGTGGAGGGTGCGGGCCAACCTAACATAGCCTGACATCCTCCGTCAATTTATTCCTTCTTGTGGCGTTCTTCGGCCTGGCGATGTATCTACGATGAGGCGACGAAGGCGTCGAAGACAAAGGCCGTGCTACCCATGACCTCCACGAATTGCGCCACCCCCGCATAGCTCCTGTGCTCCTGGCCGAATACCACCGGCCCGCCTCGTCCTGGCCTTCCGTCCTTCCGTCCTCTCGACTTCCCGGCCTCCGCATGCGACCCACAAGCCACACCGAATCAGCTGGCTGGCTGCGCGACCCCGGCCCGCCGGCCCACCTGTCCATCTGCTTGTCCACCTACCCGGCCATCCCCCTAGCCTCCCACCTAGCTTCCCAAGTGGCCGCGCCCGAAATGGCCACCCGCCGACCCTCCTGGTCGCGCCATGCCCGAACCACGCTGGTCTGCCTAGCCGCACCCTGCCCAAACCGCTTCGGCCCTCATGGCCGCACCCTACCTGAACCGCGCCAACCCACTTGGTCGCGCCCTTCCCGGACACCTCCCAGCCGCATGACCTTCCGAACCGACCTGCGATCCCTCTTGCGGCAACCTGGCCGAACCGGCCAGGCCATGCCCTCCGGGCGGAGCTGCGCCTTCACAACACTCCACACCGAACATGCCCCGAGCCCAGGCCGAACCGCCCTCATAGCCGCCTAGGATGGGCCCAACGGGCCGGGCCAAACCAAACAAGATGGCCTGCCCAATGGGTTGGGCATGACCTAACAGGTCTTACCGGGTCGACGCAGACTGGGTCAGACCAGACCTGGTCCCATTACTGTCCCTTTACATCCTTTTTCCATATCTTTGGCACCATACGACCATTTTGACGAATTGTCAGTGCCGCTGGTATTCTTGGAGCTCGATGGTCCCTTTGAGAATACCACACTGGAGCTCGGTGTATAGCTGAGATATCGTCAGGTTGGATCGTGCACGAATCCAACCGACCCCCTCGAACTAAAAGGCTAATAACTGACAGAACGGGCATCTGATTGATGCTTTGTCTGTTGCGTTGAGACCCTTATGACTTTGTGGACCTTTGAGATACATCTTTTTGGAACTTCGATAATTTTGTAGTACTTCCCAGTAGCTCATGGAGAGGATCCTTTCAGTGACGAGTTGACAGAGTACGGAGACCTAGTAGCTGGCTGAGACCTGACGACTGTAGACCGTTTGACTCGAAGTGATTCTTCTAGCCCATCGGGGAGCACCATGGTGTTCAGGAAGACCCACAGTGGGGAGCACCATGGTGTCATAGAAGACCCACGGTACTCGATAGGAGTAGTACCTCAGTAGGCTACGAGGGAGAGCACCATGGTGACGAGGTAGACCCACGGTGGGGAGCACCTTGGTGACGTAGTTGACCTACGGTACTCGACAGGTGGAGTACCTCATCAATCCAAGGTTAGTGGGAAGCACCTTGGTGTCACGGTAGGCCCATTGTACTTGGTAGAGGATGATTTTTCCAGCATCCACGGTTTCGATAATAAAAATCCTGGTTAGAGCTAAGTCAGTAACTTTTGAGTTTACTTCATGAATGAGATGGATTACATAATAACATAGGTATATGTATGGGAATATACCTAGGTGGGGTTATCTGTTGATTTCATACTTTGTGTTTTATTCTTGTTAGATTTTGTGAGACCTTGAGGGTCTTGGGGTCTCTACAGACTCTCTTTATAGTCACCCCAGAATGGGCTTTTCCCACACCATGTTTTGTTGGTTGAAGATGATGTACAGGGCTGACCAAGGCTAAGTGGATAGGAATGGATGGTACTAGGAGGTGGACCACACGGAGTGACGGTACACAGTGGATACTGACATACGTGAAGTGTTGTGGAGGTTTTCTATACCTACCCTTTAAGTAGGACTTCCCATTGAATGATCCCACAATTTTTTACCTTTTTTTAGTTGTACTTGTTTTTAGTTTCCTTGTACTTTACAGTTGGGCTTGTATTTCCAGCCCCTTTACATTCCAACACTCCTTTTCTATACAGTTTTACATAGTGATTACTTCAAGTTTGTACTTGTATTGTGTGTGTTTACAATTTATAAATTCAATACCTTCCCAGGTTAGGGATTTACACCTTTGTTGCTAGTCACCGGCCCTTGGCCTATGGAAGGCAGGCTGGGGGTAATCATGAAACAGGCCTTGGGGGATGGGTCGTGAAAAATTGGTATCAGAGGAGTCAGTTCTGCTACAGAACATATGACTATGATATTTCAAATCTATAAATCTATAGTGTTAATGTTACTAAGTTTGGTTTTCAGTTTCTGGATTCTAGTGTTGGTGTGGCGGTCGACGTATCTATACACCTGGACCCTGACTTATGATTTTCCACTCAGTGCATGAAAACACTGATTGCGTGTGTGTTTTCCAAAGTTTTCTTTAAGTCAGCTCAACCAGGTCAACTCACAATGTATAATCTTTTTACCATGTCACATATGTTTCTTTCATGTTTCCTCC
Organism: Viscum album; assembly: GCA_963277665.1. Taxonomy (NCBI): domain Eukaryota; kingdom Viridiplantae; phylum Streptophyta; class Magnoliopsida; order Santalales; family Viscaceae; genus Viscum; species Viscum album. The sequence continues at coordinate 1,229,187,804 of OY728159.1, forward strand.
CCACAAACAACCAGTTAGAGCCCTAAGAGTCATACACACAGATTGACCATTGACCGATGAGGCCTCAGTGCCGGGCCCTTTACCAGCGGAGGCACCAGTGGTACCACAACCCATTGGGCCACTGATGCCACTAGCCCCAACAGCCGATGATGCACACTATTTTAGCGTCTTCCATGAGTTACAACACCAAAGGCCACCTAGGTTCAGGGGAGAGAAAATCCCATAGGTGGCTAAGGATTAGATGGAGGCTGTGGTGAGAGTCTTCAAACTGGTAGAGACACTAGCTGACTTCATGGTGATTCTTGCTAGCAGCCTTCTACATGAAGCATCAAGCATATTGTGGATCTTGATGCTCAATGTTCATGATGAGATGAAGCTTCTCTGGGTAGACCTCGAGAGCCTGTTTCAGGTAGAGTTTGTTCCAGTGACTCTCCACACAGTGTGGATACAAGAGTGGATTCATCTGCAGCAGGGAATCATGATGGTGGAACAGTACTCATTGAGATTCACCAAACTCTCACACTACTCCATATATATGGTACAAGACCCATTCTTCGGGGCCCAGACCATCAATCATAGGTTCATGTAGGAGATCAGAGCTTCGATGATCTCAATCAGCATCCCGACGCTGGCAAGTGTGCTAGAGAGATCCCACCACGTGGAGAGTTTCCTTGGTGAACAGTCTCCAGCAGTGAGACCCACCACTAGTCGACATGCAGTGGAGTCTTTTTCAGATGGCAGAAGACAGATGTAACAGAGGTCCAAAAGGACCAGACCCATGGGTGGAAGACCGCATGACTCGGGATTGGTTGTGCAGGGAACCCGACATAGAGACACACCTGCCATGATCAAGCAGTGTTAAACATGCGGAGGGCAGGGTCACATGGCTCTGGACTCTCCGATACGCCATTCGGATGATCAGAAGATGGTCGAAGGACCTCCTAGGAAGAGATAGAAATTCGATTGAGGCAGTCAAAATGGAGCCGACGGATGTTGTATATGAGCTGGTCGAGCAACTAGCGGTGGGAGACATTTTGAGATGTTACCACCACCACAATGTGGTCCACCTCAACCGTAGAGGGCAGGTGGACATGTGAGATTTCTGCTTCAGGTAGCTAAGGCATACGACCAAGGTGCTCTGGAGAAGATTCGAGGTACGATCTGTGTCTGCTCCACCGTAGCTGCAGTTCTTATAGACGTAGGTTCCAGTCACTCATTCATTTCCACGTCCCTTGTTCGGAGCTCGAAGATTCCGACGGATCCGTTGGCTCTATCCTTATTTCTAGAGACTTCTATGGGAGCATAATTGATGACTACGAACTGGTGCTGACAATGTTAGCATACTCTAGGATGTGAGAGCTTCGGCTGGGATCTCCTCATCGCATCGTCGAGGACTTATGATATCATCTTGGGTATGTAATGGTTATCTATAGTACATGCTTAGATTTACTATATTAGGCACAATGTGTGGTGTGTCCGCATGGATAGGACTCGGTTTACCTTTACCGGTGATGAGGGATCCTTTGCAGTATAGGACAGACATACTTGGAGGAGGGTGCAACCGGTCACTAATCAGTTGGATTGCCTTTCCCTCAGAGTAGTTGATGTGTAGAGTCTGACATTTCCTATAGTATTGGATTAGTACGTGGATTTTTTCACTGATGATGTCTCAGGTTTACCTCTTCATAGAGAGGTGGACTTCTACATTGAACTGTACCACGGTACGACACAGATATCTACAACAGTGTATCGGATGGCTCTCATAGAGCCTCGCGAGCTGCGGGTATAACTATAGAACTTTCCGGGGAAGGGATTCATCTGGCCCAGTGTTTCTCCCTGAGCAACCTCGATTCTATTCGCCAAGAAGTCAGATGGGATCTTGAGGATTTGGGTAGAGTATCGTCGCCTAAATTAGGTGACCATGAAGAAAAAGTACCCACTTCTAAGGATTGACAACCTCTTTGATCAGCTGAAGGGGGAACGATTGTTCTCGAAGAAAGAACTCAGATCAAGCTATCACAAGCTCAGAGTTCTAGATGAGGATTTGTAGAAGACAACCTTCTGGTGTTGGTACGTCCACTATGAGTTCATTTTTATGACATTTAGCATCACTAATGCTCTGAAAGTGTTCATTGGACTCATGTACATGATCTTCTAGCCATACCTCGATCGCATTGTCATAGTCTTCATCGACAATATTCTGATCTACTCGACTACCTAGGAGGAGTATGCCTACCATATACAGGTAGTCCATGACACACTCCGATAGCACCAAATTTATGGTAAGCTCTCGAAGCGTTAGTTGTGGATCCAAGAGGTTCCCTTTCTGGGTCACATCATCTTGGAGGCTGGATTTGTAGTGGATCCAGCAAATATTGAGGTGGTAGTTTCTTGGGAGCCACCCAAAAGTGTGATGGAGGTAAAGAGTTTCCTATGTTTGGATGGTTACTACCAGAGGTTCGTACCAGACTTCTCCAGAGTTGCAGCACCACTATAATCCTTGACAAAGAAAGGGAAACCCTTTGTGTGGTCAGAGAGATTCCATCAGAGCTTTCAGGAGGTGAGGCAGAAGCTGAGTAGTGCCGCCATCTTGAGGATTATAGGGGAAGGCGTAGGGTACATAGTCTACAGAGACGCTTCAGGGACTTGACATGGGTGTGTACTAGTGCAGGAGCGAGCTGTGATCATGTATGGTTCTCAGCAGTTGAGGCAGCATTAACAGAACTATTCTACCAATGACCTGGAGTTAGCAGCAGTGGTCTTTTCCTTAAAGATGTGGCGACACTATCTGATGGGAGAACGGTTTACCATATACTTTGATCACAAGATTCATCGGTATATATTCTCTCAGAAGGACATGAACCTGAGACAACGATGGTGGATTGAGTTCCTACAGGACTATGACATCGATACAGTCTATACTCTTGGAAAGGGGAACGTTGTAGCAGATGCACTCAGCGGGAGATCCGGTATATAGCTGCTAGGTGAGGTGACAGAGCAGCTTGCTACCTTACAGATATCCTTTGTGGATAGAGATGGATTAGACTTTCTATAGTCTTTTACAGTCACTCCCCCACTTCCTCAGCGAGTCAGGGATGCACAACATGGATATTGCTGACTGCGAGACATGACGTGCCTAGATATCCACAGGGTAGGCCCCTGATTGATTTTCTAAAGGTGGGGAGCACATCATCCTCTTTAGAGGATGTACTATGGTACCAGTGTCACTTCAGGAGGAAGTGTTGAGGGACTTCCACACATCCCATTTAGTGGTACATCCAGGTGTGGAAAAGACGTATCTGTACCTCAGATGTTAGTATTGGTGGCCAGGTATGAAGAAGGTAGTAGCAGATTTTGTTTTTTGATGCCTCACTTTTCAGTAATTGAAGGAAGATCACCAAGTACCAGCAGGCTTGGTTCAGCCTTTAGAGGTCCCAGAGTGGAAGTGGGATGGGATATGCAAGGTCTTCGTGATGGGACATCCACATACATCCAGGGGTCACAACTCGATTTGGATGATCGTCAACTGACTCACCAAGTCAGCCCACTTCTTACAGATTAAAGAGTAGGGTTCAGTAGAGATATTGAGATGCCTATATGTGTAGAAGATTGTGCAGATACATGGAGTACATTATTCTATTGTCTCCAATCGTGATGCATGATTTACTTCCCTACAATGGAAGGTGTTGCAAGAGGCATTCAGGAGGCAGCTTCGTCTGAGCACCGCCTTCCATCATCAGACATATGGTTAGACTAAGTAGACCATTAATACTCTTGAGGAAATGATCCATGAATGTTTCCTTGACTTCGGTCACATTTGAGAGGATCACATACCTTTGGTGGAGTTTTCCTACAACAACAACTATCACTCTACCATAGAGATGACACCTTTTGAGCCGTTGTATGAGCGACCATGCAGATCACCCTTGTGCTGGACAGACCGATGGGAGTCAGCGCTAGTGGGACTAGAGATGGTACGACCTACCATAGAGAAGGTCCAGATCATCCAGGAGCGGATGAAGACTATAAAAATCAAGAAAAACTCGTATGGTGATAGGAGATGGAGACCTCTAGAGTTCGAGGATGGAGACCACGTCTTTCTACGGGTCTTACCTTGACGAGGTCTACAGAGATTTGGCCAAGGTGGTGAGTTATCTTCAAGGTTTATCAGACCATTCTAGGTCCTTATAAGAGTAGGAAAGGTGGCTTACCACCTGTCTCTTCCACCTCAGTTGCACCGGGTTCATGATGTCTTCCACATATCTCAACTGAGAAGAATAATGAACGACCCTTCTCACATCATCAACCATGGAGAGTTAGACGTCGATGATCGGGAATAATTCATGGAGGTTCATGTAGTGATTGATGATCGATGGGAGAGGGTCCTACATGGATGTTAGATACCTCTGGTGTGCGTACATGGATAGCATGGGAACCTCCAGAAGAGAATATTGGAGCGGGAGGGTCAGATGCGTGCCCAGTACCCCCACTTGTTCCCATTCTTCGAGTTGTAGCTTATGGGGATTTAAAGCCCTGAGGTGGAGAGAAATTAAATACCCGGAAATTCAATGGAATTTTTTTCATAAATACATGGGAATTTTACATATCCATGAATTTTTACGGCGCATGATTTCGAGGCTCGGTGGGCCCTGAATCAATTTCTAAATTTTTGGTCGTGTACATTCAGTAATCATACGAGAAGGTTTTTATAACTTTTGAACTGGTGCTCGGAATTGAAATATGAGGGCACCGTTTAACTCATAGCACTGATATTTTCTTAAGAATACTTTCACTTCGACGGTAGTGAGTCGATAATAGATGTTAGTTTTTGGGTTTTGATGAAAAATAAAAAAATATTATGACATACACTTTATTTTATTTAAGCTGCCATGTGGGTGACTGATAGTTAAAACCACTTAATGGATGTTGGAGGTGGGACCACAACACCTTAACCTCCCATGAGAGGTTATGGTGGTGGGGTCCACCCAAAAATAACCTTTCAAGAGAGGTTACGACGTGGGGACCACCCAAGAGAACATAAACACCCATTTGAATAATATGTGTGGGGACCAGCCGACCCCTATTAATGAGAGGAGAGTATAACCTCTCGACTCTCCCTCATTAATGAAGGGGGTCCAGTTGACATTCCCTTAATTTAATTGGTGCCAAATCCTTAATTAATTCATTCCGACACACATGAATTAATGTGGTGGATCCTTTTAATTTAATTCACCCTTTGGAATTTGTGACAATAAAATAATAGATTAACTAATCCATTATTTGGTACAATGATTTTACTTGGGTGATTGGAGAGAAAGATCTCAACATGGAACCTCATCTTCCAATGAAGAATGTGTTCTTCCAATGAATAATGCCAGTGATGATCCTTCATTGAATTTTCCCCTGAAAACTTCCAACATGGAGTATCTTCCACAGCCGATGCAACTCGGGATTTGAATTGTGCGGTGGAAACGATGAACAAAGATCTTCTTCGACTTCTTTCCACAACTCCGTCAATAAATGACAACCAAAAATCAAAGGTAGGGTGTTTCTTACATGATGACGTTATTCCTTTTATTATATTATTAAAATGGTTAGAAAGGAATAGTTTGCAGATATGTTATTGTTCATCTGTTTTTCTTGATAAGCCAATCGATACCTCCCTAAAGGGGTTGGGTGTGGGCCAACCTAACATGGCCCTCCATCCTCTGTCGATTTTTTTCCTTCTTGTGGAATTTATCGGCATGGCGACGTAACTAAAATGAGGCGATGAAGGCGGTGATGACAACGGTCGCGCTGCCCGCGGCCTATGTTAATCGAGCTGCCCCCGTAGTGCACCGGTCCTCCCGGCTGAATACCGCCGGCCCATGCTGGCCTAGCCTTCCGGCCTTCCTGCATCCTGGACTCCTAGATGCCTGACCTCCGTGCACACCCCGCTGGCTACCCCAAACCGGACACCTGGCTGTGTGCCCCGCAGCCGTGGGCTCGCCTAACCGCCTACCTGGATGCCTGCCTAACCGCCTGCCTGGCCGTGCCCGAATCGGATGCCTGCCGCCCCTCCGGGGTGCGCCCTTCCCAACAGCGCCGTCCCTCCTACCTGCACCCGGCCAGAGCTGCGCCCGGCCCGCCTAGCTATGCCCTGCTCGAACTGCACCGACCCACCTGTCAATGTTCTGCTCGGCCGTCTCCTTGCCTCCCAGCTTTCTGAACTGGCCCGATGTCCCCCTCGCGGCACCCTGGCCGAACCGTCCTGGTCGCACCCTCTGAGCCGAGCCGTGCCGAGCCACGCCTACACGACGCTCCAGGCCGAACTGGCCCCGTGCCCAGGAAGAATTGACCCCGAGCCCAGGCCGAACCACCCTCCGAGCCTGCTTGGCTGGGCCTAGTGAGATGGGCCAAACCAAACAGGCTAGCCTTCCTAATGGTTAGGTCCAGACCTAACAGGTCTGACCGGGTCAACCCAGACTGGGTCGGACCGGACCTGGGCCCACGACTGACCCTTTACTTCCTTTTTCCATATCATTGGCACCAAATGACTATTTTTATGAACTGTTAGTGGTGCTGGTATTCATGGAGCATGATGATCTTTTTTAGTATACCCCACCAGATCTCGGGTTATAGTTGAGATATGGTCAGGTTGTATCTTTCACTAATCCAACCGGTCCCCTAGGATTAAAAGGCTAATAACTAACAGACCGATCATCCGATTGACACACCATCTGTTGCATTCAGAACCCTATGATGTGGAGGACCTTTGAGATACTTCTTCATGTCACATCGTGATAGTTGGAGTATTGACCAGTAGCTTGTGGAGCGGATCCTTCCATTGACAAGAAGGAAGAGTACAAAGAACTAGTATATGGCTGAGACCTGACGACTGCTGACCGTTTGACTCAGAGTGATTATACTTGCCCAATGGGGAGAGCCATGGTGTTGCGGAAGACCCACAGTGGAGAGCACCTTGGTGTCATGTTAGACCGACGGTACTCGACAGGAGGAGTACCTGAGCAGGCTACATGGGGGTGGAACTTCATGATGCGGTATACCCATAGTGTGGAGCGCCTTTATGTCATAGAAGACCCATGATAATCGACAAGATGAGTACATTAGTAGTCCTATGTTAGTGGGAAGTGCCTTGGTGTTGCGACATGCCCACTCTACTTGAAAAAGGAGGAGTTCTGCAGCAGCCATGGTTTCGTTAATAAAAATACTAGATTGAGCTGAGTCAGTAACATTTGGGTTTACCTCATTATTGAGATGGATTACTTCATAACATAGGTATATGAATGGACATATAACTAAGTGGGGTTATCTGTTGATTTCATAATTTTTGGTTTATCCGTGTTTAATTTTGTGAGACCGTGAGGTTCTGGAGGTCTCTACTGAGTATCATTATACTCACCCCTGCACGGGATTTTCCCACAACTCATTGTGTTGGTTGCAAATGATGGACAACGCTGACCGAGGCTGAGTAGAGAAGACTGAACGATACCCGAATGTGGACCACATGGAGTGACGGTAAAATGAGGAGATGGGCATATGTGGAGTGTTGTGGATGCTTTCTGTACATACTCTTCATTTAGGGCTTCCCGATGGATGATTCAGCAACTGTTTATCTTTCTTCAGTTGTACTTATTTTTAGTTTCCTTGTACTTTACAGTTGGGGTTGTATTTCCGGCCCCTTTAATTTTTAGCACTCCTTTTGTATACAGTTTTACATAGTGATTGCTTCAAGTTTGTACTCTGATTATATGTGTTTAAAATTTATAAACATGGTTCCTTCCCATCATAGGGATTTAAGCCTTTGGTGCTTGTCTCTATCCCCTAGCCTATAGAATGTGGGCTTGGGGTAGTCATGACACAGGCCCCGGTGGATGGGTCGTGACACCGTTGGTCAACATAACCTATTTAATGATACTAAATTCTAATTGTTATCTAATTTTATGATCATTTGAGAACATAAAATATATTTTTATTATCATTGATCCAATTCTTATTAATAAGTGTATTAGTGGAATAACTTATTGAATATGGGAATGAGTGCTTAATTGAATATATAATTATTTATTTCTTCCCATATCCCTTTATATGATAATCAAGGTTATATTTAGAATTTATATATTAATGGTGTTATAAGATCAAAGATAGAATATTTCACATCCAATTACTCAATTAATTGTTTCTCACGAGGACAGTTGTTGAATTGGAAATTAAAATCATTATTCTTTTGATTCCTTAAGGATTCATCTATGGAATAAAACAATAAAACTGAGTGTGAGTATCCAACATAATTAATAAAATTAATAAATTATTTTATTATGAAAATAATTCATACAATGTCTTAAATAATGAGACCTTATTCTAATGAAAAATGTGCTAATTTCATCACAAATCATTAACGATTATCATATTTGTTTCATAGATTCTATATACTAAATCATCATGATGGTTCAAAAATATAATTTGAATTAACTAAACCATATCATTGATTAGTGTTTAGCATGATTTGTAATCACAGGCCCACACTTAAAGAACTATTTGTTTGTATATCAAGAACTTAATTTGAATTTTCATCACTATTACTCATTGAGGTGTATGGTCTATATTCACATCCGCATTATTTTATCCAAATAGGGATATCGTTTCTTGTTAACCACAAAATATCTACATTACCAAAACATCATGATTTCAAATTATGGCTAACAATTTGGTTCTCAGTAAATTTAATAGATTGAAATATCCAAAAAAATTGACTAAAACATTCTTTGATTTTGACTTAGTGTACCTGATAATAAAAAACATAAATATTTAATCATTATTGGTAAATGATCATTACATTTATTAATAATATAGACATGATGATCCAAAAGGTTTTGTTTCTTATAAGAAATGATATATAATTTAATTATTTATTTAAAGATCATCAAAAGACCCTTCAAATTAATTCTCCATTAATCTATTAATTTAAAAATATAATATAAATTGTCTCATCATATATAGGTAAAACATTGAAAATTTGAAATTATGTGCTCATATTTTCTGTAATTGTGGACATTGGAGATTACAATCAATGGTAATATATATATAATAATCATATAATATTAAGGGTTGGACCTCATGATCAAAACATATGAAGTTCATAACCACTCCGTTAGAGCTCCAAATTCATGATTCATTGATTAATTCTTAATCATTGTCAAAAATGAGTCAGAAGAGTGAGGAATCATCAATAATAATTAATGAGAGTTGAAAACATTTTATAAGAATATATAATTTATTTGTTAATTCACATAAACATACAAAACTATTTACTTAGTAAAGGATCTATTCAATTTTAATCATAGTGGATTTGGATCACAACTCATACCAACATTTCCATAGTTAAGGATCTCTCTCAAAACTCATATAAGGGATAGTTTCCATTATAATACTAGGATTACTCTATATTATATTCTATAATATATCATGAAATATGCCTCATTACCTAATTATTTGGATATCTATATAATCTATATCCAACCTATAATATAATGAAAAACCTACATGTGTGTTCTAGATGATCATAAAAACATCTATATTTTCATCATTTCACATATCATGTAAAGGAAATAGGTTTAATATATATTTAATCATTTCATCATAGTGTAACCCTTGGAAAATAATTATTTTTAATAATTATAGAATAGTAACTTAATTAACTGGTGAAAAAGAAATTTGTTTCTAATAATCATCCATAAATCATCATCATTACAATCCACCTCAATATGCAAATTAAACAGAATCATAATATCTTATACCCAGTAAAGCATAAAAACCCATCAAGGATATTAATATAGATGTCAAATACATTTAAAATAGTATATGAAAATTTATATGAGAATAAAAAAATGACCATATCATTCATTATCATAAAAAACTATAGATTTAATGATTATTGAGATAATGATTTTCGTTTAATATAATGACAAAAACATGCAATGAAAACATCAAAAAGAATAACAGTCGTAATGAGAAAAAACTTGTTACTGTTAAATATAGTGACCTAGACATTACATTTATATTACTATTTTATAGTTTTAATAAAATAAATAAAAAAATGTACACTCATAGATCAATTTTTTTTGTATATTAGACAAATTAGGATTATACATCTCTTATACTTAATAATGAAAAAAATTATTAAAATACTACATCTATATCCCTCTAAATATTAACATTATCCTGAATTTATGTAGTAATCTATGGATACACAATAGATAATGGAATGAGAAACAATCCTTGTAAGGAGTGGAATAAGAATCACTAATCTATAATACATGGGTCAATATAATCAAAATTATTATATCATAATAATACAATTTTCATAAAAAACATAATGGAGAAACTTTATAGAGGCATAGAATTTGGCTAAGCATAAAAATGAAAAATCAGGTCATAGTGGTCAAATACTACACAATGTTCTGAAAATATATGGCATTAAATTCACACATAATAAAGGTTCTAAATAATAACATCATAATTTTGAAAAAAATCTGTAATTATTCTCACACATAATGAACATTATCTAATGAGATACATAAAAATACCCAATTTCTTGGAGGAATATATAATTTAGGGTCCATTATCAAATTAAAATATTCACATAATCATGTATACCACACATATATTATAACAATAACAGTCATGAAATAACCCACGAACATTTAGTAGTTTTATAAGAATTTCAAAATTAATAAATTCATGAAAATAAATTTTGGTTCCCAATTGAATAAGCGATTTTCTTTTAATTTTAAAAATCATAAGTCTTGAGAGAAGTTGAAATAAATCAAAAGGATTTAATTATTTATCATGGAAATATATATCTTTTGGAAAAATCAATACATTTGGATAAAATTAAATGTAAAAAAAGTTTACAGATGATAAGAAAATATAAGAATAATGAAATTATATTTCTATAACGTTATAAGTATATTTATACTGAAGATTTCATGAAATATGTATTACAAAAAGAAATAGAGTTTTTTTTGAGAACCCCCTTACATTAAATCCTTATTTATTTCATCTCTTTTTTAGAATCTAGAATAATTTAAAATAGATTATTAAAAAATCATTACATAACTGAATTGCATTATTTTTTAACTTTATTTATTAATTATCATAATTGTATTATATTTGTTAATTTAATTTTTTAGAGTGTTGTCATTTTGATATCATGTTTTCAAAAAACATTTCACATTTTCTCGTATTTATGTAATAATATTTCAATCATAATTTTGATACATTTAATAAAAATTTTATAATAATAAAATTTTTATATTTCTAAAATTATATATAATAAATAGTATATAATTATAATCTATTAGGATGGTGATTTGAAAAAATTTGGATAACTCCTCATTTGGGATTAACAAAATTTTATTGGAACATATTTTAAAAATAAAGAAAATTATGTGTAAAATATAAGCAAATAATTGTTATTATTCTTATATTAGAATAATTTAATTTATATAATACAAATATTATGGAAAATAATTTTTTAAAATAATTTTTTAATGTAATTTTTAAAAGTGAGAGAGATGAAGAAGAATATAGAATATTTTTAATGAAAATAACTGATTCCATAGTGCGTCTTGTCATATATAGATCTAGATTTCTTGGAGTAATCTATTTTTTAAAATATAGAACAGCCTTATGGTTGATATTGTATTAATATAGTTAATTTAGGGAGAATTTTGTTTCATAATGTGAGCGAGGAGTTAATTCTCAAGGGGAGTGATATGGTTTATTTATACTTTAAGAGAGTTGTAGTTTATGAATAAAATAAAAAATAAAAAACTATATCAAAGTGGAAAATCGTAATATTAAAATTTTCAAAATAAAAATTATATACAAATATATTATAATGGGTTTTAGTTTTTTAAATATATTTATCATTCTAAATCATTTTGTTAATTAAATTTTAAATTAGAAAAAAATAGGTATTTTAAGGTATCACTATGGTCTTTTTGTTTGGAAAAATGATTTTAATTGTGGGAAATTATGCTAATGTATTTTAATGAATATCATATGAAATTAATTAAATATATTTTTTGAACTACCGATCATATAAATGATTATTTCATTATTATATATTAAATTATGTAATTTAAGTTACACTTGTTACATGAGAAACTATATGTTTATTATTAATATTGTATTTTAATTATTTTATAAAATAACCAAGGAAAATAAAACATGAAAAATTTCAATGTTATGATTTAAAAAAAATTATTAATTTTATCAAAATATGTATCTATCATATCTAATTTTAATATTTAATATAAAAAATATCTTTTCTATAAAATAAAAAAACAATATATTACAAATGTGGTAATGTTTTGAAGGTGTTTTTAAATCACAATATTTATGTTTGTAGATTATAATATTTATATTTTGTTAAATTAAAAATGATAAATATTTTATATACCATAATAAATTATTTTCTTATGTAAATTTCTTTTACAATGGTTTGGTTACTATTCCCAATGGCCATTTTACTATTCTCATGTTAAATTTACTCTTCTCGATGGTCAGGTTACTATTCCAACGTTAAAATTACTATTAAATTGTTTATATTAACTCTTATAAATAACTTTAAATTCATTTATTTATTATTCAACTCAAGTCCTCTCAAGGTTCAATATGTCTATTTTATGAATTTTGACTGGTTTATTAATATTTTGGTTCATTTTTAGAGTGTTTTTTTTCTTGGGAAATAATAATTGAAGATTGGGTTGATCCATATTTTCCCATTATAGTTTTGATATTCTATATATTTTCGATTAAAATTATTTTAATTTTTGATGGGTTTTCTCCTTGAACAATGTAACGATCTTTGTTTTTGAAATAATGTGTTTTGGTATTCACTATGTGTTTTTTGTGTATAATATTGTATAATCTAATTTATTAGACATTGATTTGAAGAAAAAATATCTTTTATAATCTATGGGATGTTACATGTACCGCTATTTATAAATTTCACCTCTGAAATCTTCAACTCATATTAACAGTTGAGAATAGGTATGCATTAATTTGATTCATTATTTTCTCTGGCTCCCATGTTACCTATTTATAATTATGGTTGCTTCATTATAAGTAGACATGTAATGTTTTATTGATGGATAAAAATTAAATATATGACCTGTTATCTTCACAGGATACACCTCATACATAGCTTGTTCTCTAGAAGTACCATCTTCAGATTCAGTACATTAGGGGGTTATAAATGCACATCTTAATGAGAGATTGTGGAAAAGTTCATGATATTAAACCAAATTTAGTTGGAGTGAATGAAAATATGCCATTATTGATATGTGATCAATGATTTTAAAGGGGCCAATGTACCTAGATATTTTCATCCCTTTCTCCCCAAACTACATGTTTGACATCCATGGTGATATATAAATGAAAACATTTTCTCTAAATTTTAACTCCAATTCCCATTGATTATTGTCATCCTATATATTTTTCTATACATGAGTATCATTGATTTATTTTTTTGATTGATTGTACATTATCTATCATATCATACACAAGATCAGGTATAATAGAATTCATTTTACAACTTATCCCATCAGTTTGAAGTTATACATCACATATAATATAGATATTCATATGGGTTCATTTTAATTCTTGAATAAAAGTATTCATTGTGTAAGATGTCCACTAATGTTTTTTGATGATCCCATACACCTTTAAAATATATTGAGAAGGCTATCAATATGTCTTCATGTTTCAGAACAGACCTTTTAGATTGGCAATCAGTTTGGGATGATTATCCTTAATGATATTTAAAATATAATTAAAAACATGTTAATGAATTCTATATAATTTAGAAGTGAACCTTGGATCATGATCACTGATAATTGATATTGAAACCCCATACAACCTCACATCATTATTCACACATATCATGTAATGTTGTCCCATCATGAAATATTCCTAAATAGTGATTATGTGCGTAGTATTTGGTAGTCAATCCACCGCCACAAATACTGAATTTTTTACATTGGATATTTTGGGAGACTAATCACAAAGACAATAGTTATTTCTTCTATTTTCCATATGATTATATTAAATATATACATCATCCCATTAGACTTTAATCATTATACATTAACTTGATGGAATACCCAAAAAATTATGGTTTAATCAGTGATATCCTATATGATTTTGTCCAACCAATTTTTTTTTTCAAATATCATGATACATTATGTAACATCCAAAATGAATAGATAAAAAGTAGTTATGAACATTATATAATAAAAATTTATTTGTATCATCTGATTTGGTCCCACAAAGTCTAGTTCTATGTCAAATGATACCATAATCTTCAATATATATATAATGTATCATCCATTCAATTACTTTAGTCACTGTCTTTAGTATCTCCAGATCAACCCTCTATGGCTCCTTGATCTTATATTATATAGATGGTAAATAAATTATTTGGAAAAGGAAGGATTTATTATCTTATGAAATAATTTCTTGATCCACCAATTTGACATTAATTAATTTTAGATCTCTATAAATACAAATCATATATAATGTGTATGTTATTTCTTATTAGAACAACAAATACTTTGTCACCTTATTCACATTATAGTGAATAGTGAAGTTGTAGTCCATGATTATACCTAACCATATTCATCTATTCATGTTTAGATCATTATGTGTGAATATACACATCAAACTCTAATGATTGGTATATATGTAACACTTCAAACCACTGATATTGTGTCATAAAATATTAAATTTGATGACCATGACTGCTAAATTCAAATCATGCAATGTTTAGTTTTTATCATCATTGCTATTTTTTTTGATTCATACACTATCACATTATCATTTAATATGATTAAAAAAAACAATAAATTCATTAAAGCATCCCTATATATCCCAAAACATTCTCAATATTTTCATATTGTGAGTATATATTTGTTGATTTGCCTCTTCTTGAAATTTATAACTTGTTCCTCCCAATATTACGTCTATACGTACCATACCACATTAAATGTTTACATACATAGAGTGTTGAAAAATCATGAGAATGTTTAAAAAAACATAGATTTTAACCTTCTATGCTTAGAAAAATATATATTTCCAAGACACTACTCGTTCTTGACGATTCATTAGATTCATATATCCATGAAGTGACTACATAAATCGAAACAATTTGGATTAATTTCCATAATAATGTGACTAGTTACACGAAAAGATAATAATATTTGAATTTATCCTATTTTTTATTCTTCCATAATGTCACCAAAAAAATCTATTTTTTTTCTTTATATTCATTAGGTTTCATTGAGAAAATTAGTATATTTTCAATAATGATAACAAAATAAATCTAGGTAGTCTTTAAATAATATATTATTGAATCCAATGAATATTTCAAGAGCTCTAGTAAGTCATATGCACCTCACTATAAACTCATAGTTTCCATAAATTTTATTGAATTTAGTCTAATGAATATCTTCCTTCTTTGAAATCAGTTGATGATATCCGTAAAGACAATCCACCATTGATAAGTGATAAGATTCTCATGGTTTGTAGAAGAAGTAATCACAACTAGGGAGAGGATACATGCTCTTTACAGAGATATTATTGGTATCCTTGTAACAAATTCACAACCATATTGATCCATCCTTCAAATTGAAAAAGATCACCAAGGAACCCAATGATTATACACTAGTTAATGAGAACCATTTTTCCAATTTCATTAATGTTATATCTTTAGATCCACAAACATGATTGGGGCCATCCTGTAGTGTAATTTCGAAATATGGGTGTCTACATGTCTATGTCTTATTTTGAACTCCCATTATAATATGGGGGAAGTACTAGTATCTCTTTACGAAACACATTAGTGTATTCCCAATAAATGGGAATTTCCTCCAAGTTGAATCCATTCATTGACTCAACTATTTAGGAATGGTATGATTCATATAGGGTAACAACACCCACATCATAAACATATATTCATATGTATATTAATGGTATTAATTCAATTTATATAAGATCTTGGGATGGTTAATAATATGAAAGAATATTTCCTTTTTCATAAATTTGATGTCTTGTCTTTATAAAAGTTCCTATCCATTTGTAGTATGTCAGAAAATTATAATAGGGGAATGACTATGATATTCACTATGTGGATACGTCCACCTATGGAAATTGGATAAGAATATAGAAAATGTGTGAAATTATCAAAAAGCCATTTTTTACATACATATTCACCTCAAGGAATCAGATATTCGACTCAATAGTTTTAGGGCACATAAAGGAAATAATGGAATGCATATAACCTAACCCAACTAAGAAAATTTCATTAATGACATGATAGTAAGGTTATATATAGCAATTATTTGTCGCACTAAAATTCAGTGGTTGTGATGGAATAACATTTCTTTAACTCCTTTGGATTTGGTGGTTGTTGATGCTGATTTCCCTTAAGTCAATGTGGTTTAGCTCAATGGATTTCATAGTTCCCTTGAAAAAAATATTGGATTCCTTGGGTCGTGGGTGGTGAATTATTAGGTATCTTATATTCTTCCATCATGATGGTAATATAGTTCATGTATCGTCATCATTTATAAGCTTGATATTCTTCTCTCCGACACTATTATCCTTTCCACTTACCATTAACACTATTAAAATTTTATTTTATCGATTTTTTTTTACATTTGGATGGTTGGATTATCTTTAATCCTTTTTCATTTGACCAACCATATTGAAACTCAATTATTATCTAATTATTCTCATGTCCAAAATATCAATCTCTAAACAAAATCTCTATATTGAGAACCAATAAAACCACTTCATCATAGCTACCAAAGTCATAATTGGATAGAGCCTTTCAAATGTATTGATTCAAAGAACTAAATAATCCATCTAATTTCCTATAATTATTGATAAAAAACTATAGTCATATATTTTAATCCTTATGACCAATTAATCAAAATAAGTAGCATATTTTCCTTCCTTTTCATCACAAATATGAATTCAATATCTATCATTTCTAGAATATTTTTCAAGAAATACTTGTTAATAAATATTTTTGAAGTCATTCCACTCTATCTATCACATTTTATCCTTCATTTTGGTTTTCATTATCAATACCCACAACTTTCCATATTCTATTTCTAAATGATAGTTGGCTGGATTTACCTGCTCATTCTCAGAATATTAAATCATATAAAATATAATCTATGTTTAGTTAAAAAATTGTTCTGGGACAAGTGGATCAAAAGATCTACTATACAATGATGATTTCATCCACATATTGAACTCAATAAAAAACTACTCATAATTTGGTAATGTTATATGTTTCATGAAAATTTGGTAATTTTTTTATCCATACATAGCTGGGTAAGCATCACCATAACATATTGATAGTCACCTCCAACAAAATTGGTGATTTCATTTGGACAATCATTGAATTTCCCTTCACATGGGTTGTTTGATATATTATTCCATGATCAGAAAATTATCTAATATTGGAAAGGTAAAATGAAAATTTATGATAATAGGTCATGAATAATTTATTATTTTGTACAATTAAATCTAAATTCATATCTTATAGGATTCCATTGTTTGTCATTTTTCTTAAACGAATCTTCTTAAAATTTATACCTATACAAAGATAAAATCTTTTGTGTGTCACAAAATGTTTCTATTTATTATCCAATATTAAAAAATCTGTACCAATATTACCTAATACAATAATATAATTTTTTTTCTTGATTTTTACATAATTATACAGATAAGAAACATAATAATTTTATATTCAATGGTTGAAAGGGTCAATATATTTGAAAAGTTATGACCATACACAACATATAAAAACTCTATCATATGACTTATTAATGTAATTATTCTTTATATATCTGAAATTTCACATTATATTTAGTATAATTAGTCACTAGAGGATATACATCAAATAAAAGGGTGAGATACAAGCCCATCAAGGGTAGGATCAAGGGATATTACTAAATAATACGGGGGTGAGTATGATAAAAATCATCATTTCATAACAATAGAATCATCATATAAATAATGTTTAATACATATTATACATGTGTAGTGTTTGGAAATTAAAAAAAATAAACATCATTTTATTGCAGTACTTTGTATAGATGATTACACGGAGCTGGTCAATAGATCGTTGTTGGATGAGCGAGATATGTTGGGAGCTCTGGGATGGGGAAGCATGGTGGTACCCACGAGGAATAGTGGGAACTCTAATCCTGGGTTCAAGCAGGAGAGGGACACTTATTCTCAGTATAGGAAAATGGCATATAATCTGATGGCTGGATCATTAAATCTTCCTCCGCCCAGAGCAACTCGGGATTTTTTTAGTGTGGTTCTATGAGCCACATCAAGCGGGATTGTATGGCACAACCTCGATCGGGTCATAATTGTACGCAGATGGGGCATTTGTAGCATTATTGTCGGAATTCACCAAGGTCGGGTGTGCGCGACACTCCTCATGGATCACAGGCGTCGAATGCTTCGATGGGATGGGGACAACAGCACATCCCTCGTCAGCAGAGTAATGTAGGTCATAGTGATTGTTAGAATACCATGATGCAACAATAGAGCTATAAAGAGCATATTTTTCCAAGCAAACATGTGTTCACAACTGAGCAGTTTGTGGTGGATGAATAGTCAAGACCATCCATAGTGCGGGGTACTATTTTTTTAAATTCTACCTTGATGCAAGTTCTATTTGATACGGGTGATTCACACTCTTTTATTGCAGCACGTGTGGTTGATTTTCTAGGTGTATGGGTAGAAGTGATGCCCTTGGTTTTTAAGCATCAAACTCCTCTGGGTAGAATAGAGTGTCGAGCATTCTTCTGTAGAGCTTTTTGTATTGTTTTGGGAAAGGTTGAGATAACCTGGAATTTCTCTGTTCTTGAGATGGATGGGTATAATGTAATCCTTGGAATGTATTGGCTGGTGGAGTTGAAGGCCCACATCGATTTTGATGCACCGAAAGTGGATTTTATGACACTAGAATGGAGTTAGACATCTCTTTAGAGGATAGAAGCATGAAAGGCATGGTGAAACGAGTTTTTTGGAACTATCAGAGGGTACGTTATCGTATCTGTTTGTGGTGTTTCCATTAGAATATATAGAAAGTGCTAAAAAGAGGGTTCTTCTGGTAGTGGTGGATCAGTTCATGGATGTTTTTTCCGAAGAAATTTCATGGTTACCTCCTATAAGATAAGTGGAGTTTATGATTGAAATTTTTCCAGGGACCAATCCTATCAAACTTCCGTCTTACTGGATGGCACCAAATGAATTTTGAGAATTGAAATTCTAGTTGGAAGAGTTATAAAACAAAGGGTTTATTCAGAATAGCACATCTCTGTGGGCTGCACCGGTGTTGTATGTGCAAAAGGAAGATGGAACATTGAGTATATGTGTTGATTATCGTAGACTTAACCAAGTTACATTAATTAATAGATATCCACTTACACAAATTGATGATTTTTTCACCCAGTTGAGGGGATCCATGTGGTTCTCCAAGATCGAACTGAGGTCAAGATTTCATAAATTGTGGGTGAGGAAGGAGGATATTTCTAAAACAGCTTTCAAAAGAAGATATGACCATTATGAATATGTGGTTATGCACTTTGGTCTAACGAATGGGCCAGCGGTGTTTATGGGATTGTTGAATCAGATATTTCAGAGATATCTGGATTAATTTGTGGTGGTGTTTGTAGATGGTATTCTGGTATATTCAAAGCCAAGGGTGGAGCATGAGCAGCACATGCAGACAGTGCTGGGGATCCTGAGGGATCATCAGTTGTATGCCAAATTTTCAAAGTGTGACTTTTGGATATGGGAAGTTTGTTTTCTTGGCCATGTGATTTATGAAATGGGTGTTTCAGTGAATCCGAAAAATATAGAGGTAATTATCTCGTGGTAATCTCTAAATAATGTGTTTGAGATACCTAGTTTTCTTGGTATAGCTAGGTATTATTGGATTTTTGTTCATGATTTATCGTGTTTGGCTTCACTGATGATATATTTGACAAGGAAGATTGTTTCATTCCAGTTTAATGAGTTGTGTCAGCAGCGTTTCAAAGAGCTAGTGGTTCGCCTTACATCAGCACCAATCTTGGTTTTGACGGTATCAAGAAATGGGTACGTGGTGTATTGTGATGCAACAAGATTAGGGTTGGGGTGTGTTCCCATGAAAGGGAATCATGTGGTTGTGTATGGATCACGGTAGTTGAGGGTTCATGATAAGAACTACCCAACTCATGATTTGGACTTGGCAGCAGTGGTCCATGTATGAAACCATGGCGTCATTATCTCTTCAGTGGGAAATTCACGGTATACACAGATAATAAGGGATTGAAGCACATTTTCTCACAAAGGGATTTGAACCTATGGAAAAATAGATGGATAGAATATCTCTAGATGTTTTATTTTGACCTAATCTACACACCAGGTAAGGGAAATTTAGTGGCAGATGCATTAAGTAGAAAATCATATGCTTAGGTGGTAAAACGTGCTTTAGACCTATGGCAGTTGATGTCGGTTATAGCTGATATGCGGTTGGAATGTGAGGACTAGGGTGATAGAGTGGACTTCTTTTTGGTTTTGTTGATTACTGACTTGGTTGGCTTGGTTAGAGAGGCACAAATATCCGATTATGAGTGTGTGACCATGGGGTCGAGACTCAATGGTGGCGAGACCATTGAGGGTTGGAAACTGAATTGAGATTCAGTTTTGTGTTTTTGTAATCATCTAGTTGTAGCAGTTTCTTGTCCGGAGGATCTTCCCAGGGCATATCATCATTCCTGGTGGGCTGTTCATCTTGGAATTCAGAAAATGTATAAATCGTTGAAAGAACAGTTTTTGTGGGCTGGCATTAAAAGAACAGTGGCAGAGTTTGTTTCTAGTTTCTTGACTTGTCAGCAGGTCAAGGAGGAGCATCTGAGGCCAGCATGAATGTTGCAGTCTTTACCAATCCCTATTTCGATGTGGGAGTAGATAGTTATGGATTTTGTTACAGGTCTCCCAATAACTTTCGGAATGCATGATGCTATTTGGTTGATAGTGGATCATCTAACTATGCCACCCCATTTCATTCCAATTCGTGAATCTCATACGGTGCAAGATCTGTCCAAAATCTGTATCCGAGAGGTGGAAAAGAGGAATGGTGTTCCAGTTTCGATTATATAAGACAGAGATCCGAGATTTACATCTCGTTTCTAAAAATCTTTATAGTAAGACATGGGGACACAGTTGATGATGAGTACGGAATATCACCCTCATATGGATGGCCAATCCGAGAGGACGATACAAACTCTGGAGGATATGTTGTAGGCTTGTGTAATGGATTTTGGGGGATCGTGGGAGGAGAACTTGTCGTTGGTTGAGTTCTCATAAAATAACTATTATCAGGAATCTATACAGATGGCTCTGTTTGAAGCATTTTATGGGTGGCCATATCGTTCTCCACTATGTTGGGTGGAAACGGGTGAGTCCTCGATGGTTGGACCCAGCCTTGTCCAGGAGATGATGGAGAATATCAAGTTGATCAAGAATAGAATGGAGACAGCTCAGAGTCGTCAAAAATCATATTCGGATAATCATCGATGGATATTGTCATTCGAGGTGAGTGATCATGTGTTTTTGAGGATATATCCGAGGTTGGGACATCATCGGTTTGGGATGCAGGGAAAGTTATCTCCAAGGTATATTGGACCTTTTCAGATTCTTTAGCGGGTTGGTGAGGAGGATTATCATTTGGCTTTTCCACCACGGTTTAGTGCATTAGACAATGTGTTTCATGTTTCATAGTTGAAAAATTATCAGCCAGATCGTGACCATGTGATTCGATGTGATCATATTGAGCTAGAACCAGATGTTTCATTGGTGCACGTACCAGTGCAAGTTGTGGATAGGAAAGAGAATGTATTTCATGGTAAAAGCATTAGTTTAGTTCGTCTTTTTTGGAAACATGGTTAGATTCATGAGGAGACTTGGGAGCATGGGAAATAGATGGTCGAGCAGTGGGCCGAGCACTTTTGGCAAAGTGTGGGTTCAGTACTTTCTGTAGACGGAAATTACAATGGTGGGGAGAATGTATCACCCCCAGTTTGAGGTATATATTCTTTTTTTATCCATTTTTATGTGTTTAAAGTTCATTGGATGAGTTGGGAAGTGGTTGGCAGAGTTTGAAATGGTTTTTGATTGTTTTGGAGTCTTTTAAAGTGGTACACGGTTTGAGAACGGTTAGTGGAAATAGTGCGGATTCCCTAGGAAACCATGCAAGGGATACAGTAGGCTTCGCATGGCCTACACACAGTTTGTCAAACCATGCAAGGAAACTATGTGGACTCCAGATCTCAAGGTAGTAGCACACACATGGTTAGCGCATTGTTTTCCAAACCGTACGGGCTAACTGTGTAGCCACTTAAAAATATGGTTATAAGTTCTAGGCTCCCTCAGGCTTAACCTAAAACACTCCAATCTTCCTCCAAGTCGATCCTCACTCAAGATTTCGTATTCTCAGGGGTTGGATAGGCTCTCCTACTCAGTTTGGAAGGATTTTGAAGAGGTTTCTTGGTGGTTTGAAGGTGGTTTCCCCTGAGTAAGTCACTCCTCCTATTTCTATTGTGTTTTCCTCTAGATCTACATCCCTCTCTTTCATTTTTTTCTTTATCTACACTTTTTGTGTGTACATCTATGGTTTGGTGGCCTCAGATGTTAATAGTAAGGCTTTTGGATGTTAGGTAAAGGGATCTAGAGAGTTTTTGGTGGTGTGTTCGCTGGATTTGAGGTGCGGTTGTTCGTGGGTCGATTTCTCAGGAAACCTAAAGGTATATGGCTTCTCTCTCAAATCCACATGGTTGAAGCTAATGCTATTGGTTACAATTAATTTTTTTGTGCTGGAAATTAATTGTGTTTTGATGTGCAAAATTGGTTAGAAATCCATTAGGTGATGTTTGGGGATTTTTGGGAAAAAGGGGGTTTCATAGTGAAATGATATTCTTGTGGATTTTAAATTGGACATTTTGAAATGGGATGCTATGATTGATTTATGAAAATGATTGATGGAAATGGTTTTCAATAAAAGGGTTTATTTATTGAAATGTTGTTTGGAATGGAAAATTGTTTTCAATAAATGGGTGATTAATTGAAGTGGAATGATATGCAATGGAACTAGTTGAGTGCATGTGGTTGTGATCTTGGTGGGTTATATGCTTGGAATTTTCTTATTTTTAATGTTGTGTTGATGTGGTGAGAAGTACCACTATAAAAAGGGGATGGATAATGGATTAAAGGGCTACCATAAATGGTAAGTGGATAGTAGGGGCCTGTTAGTGTGAATGTGTGAATGGGTTGGATAAAAGATCCACCTTTAGGTTGTATGGTGGTTTTGTTGTGCATTGATTTGCAAGATGGAATTATTCTGCTAATGTGTGAATGTTGGAATGATTATGGCTTGTTTGGTTAGATATCCCGTGGTTTCTTTGTTTGGGTGTAATGGCTTTGTAAGGGTATATTTGTCTTATGAAAATGGCCGAAGTTGTGGTTTAATTTATATAAACTGTTTTATATAAGTGTGCTAATGTTTTTATCCTAGTGGTTGGTGTAGGGAATTCATTTGGGGAAATTATACTGAGTTTTAGTACTCACCCCCTGCTTTGGCACGTTGGTGTCTTTGTAAATGTTGTGTATCGTGACATGGGAAAAGGTAAGGCATCTCCCTCCTTTAGTGGAGCTTTGTGATTCCTTGGTTGAGCATGGAGCTTGGAAGTTGGTGTGGACCCATAGTGGTGTCATGGCTGGTGGTGTTTGGTTTTTTACTTTCCACAGTGTACTCTGATGTTTTTTGCACATGTCGGGTTGTATTGATTTTGAGTTGTGTTGTGGAACAACTTAGTTTTCTTTTGAGAATTCATGGTTTGGAAATTTATTTGACATGCATCATATAGTTTATGTTAGTGTATTGTTTGGTTAGTTTTTTCATAAGGGAAAATTATTCCCCAACTTGATCTTGAAGCCCTCGACATTTATTTCCAGCCTTTGGCATCTTGGGAATGTCGGATAAGGCCAAGTATCTCTCACCGCCTCTTCAAGCCAATGAGGTAGGGGTGGGGTGATAGAAATATAATCATCATAAATATAATGGTTGATACATATTATATATGAGTATTATTTGGAAATTAAAAAAATTAACCATCATTCCATAGTGGTCAAATATGTCACACTGTTGTGAAAAAATCATGAATCATGTTTAGGAATAACATTTATTAATAATCATTACATCATCTTTGTGAATAGAAAATTACATTATGCTCATGAATTTTACACACTACTCTTGGGATAAATTAATGTACCCAATTAATTGGTGTTCTATGCAATTATGGACCAACCCTTCACTTCATTGTATTCACAAAATGGTGCTTTCCACATAGAACATATGATAATCATAGTCATAAAATAAAACATGGAAAGAAGTGGGATACATATGTATTCTGTAAAAAATACATATTTGATTAATATTTATAGGTATCTAAATGAATAATATAAAAACTATTTTCTAAAAATAGTATAATTCTATAGAAAATAAGAATCAACTCAAGAAAATTAAATGATGTTTTTGAGAATGAAAAATATTTTTGGGTAATCTAGTCATTCAGAATAAAGATAATTTTCAAAAAATGTGTAATCCAATGAAGAAAATAAGAGTGTAATGAAATGATATTTAAGAATGAATATAAGAATATCCTTAAAAATGATGTTGTCATTAATAGATATGAAAAATAAAAGAATATGGGTTTGAGAATCTCAATAAATGAGATGCTTCTTTATTTCATCACTTTTCTGCATCCCCCAAAAAATATTTTTTTATTTAAAATTTGATTCATAATATAATTATTGTAATATTAACCACTTTTTTAAGTGATAATTATTTTACTATATTCCATAATTTCATTGGTTAATAGTTAGTTATTTTTATATGATATTTTCCATAAAAATATTCCATTATTATTTGATAATTTATATATTTCTCTTAAGGTCATTTATACATTACAGAAATTAATTTAATTAGATTAAAATAAATATAAAATAACATATAGATATAATTATTAATTTATCAATTTATTCTATTATGATAGTAATAATATTGACTATTGAATCATCCTCATTGGCAATTAACTTACTGTTAATCAGAACATTTTAATTATATAATAAATAGAGGTATAAATATAAAAACATAAAATATATAATTAAAAACATAGGTTAAAATTATTTATATTATATTAATATTAGGATTAATAAAAATTAATATTTTATTTTTAATTCAATTTGAAAAAATATATAGATGGGGGAAAAAGATAGAAGAGTTTCTAAAAAACACACACTTTCTTTAGGGTGTGCTCTACTGTATAACACAATAATTAGATGAAGAATGAGTTTTTTAACTCCAGAATAGCCCTATGTTGAAATGTATTATGAGATATTTTTTTTATTATAACTATGTCATTGTAATGTGAGGTGGTCAGTTTTTCAATGGGAGTGAAACAAGTTATTTATACAGAGGGAGTGTGGTATTTTTAGAATAAAATATAAAATAAAATACTATATCATATGTAAAAGTTTTAATATTTATTTATTGATAATAAAAATTTTAATTGAATATAATAGTATGTTTTTAGGACTTAAAACACATTTATAGTTCTAATTCCCTGGGTTTCTCAAAAAATAAATTGGGAAAAAAGAAAAAAATTATTTTATAGGTTCACTTTTGTATTTTTAGGTATAGAAAATACATTTTAGTTTTATAAATTATGATTACTATCCATTGGTGAATAATTTTATGAATTATATATATTTTTTCCATATATCACTTTTTAATTATTATTATGTCATTATTACATCATGAATGAGCTAATCTAAAATAAACTAGATATGTGAAAATTGTATTTTTACTATTCACCTAAAAATTGGTGTATTTTAAATAATTAAAAAACACCAATGGATATTTTTTACGTGATGGTTTGAAAAATGATGAACATTTTATAAAAATAAATATATTACATAGGATATTTTAATTTTTAGAATTAATATTTTAGTTTTTATAAAAATACATTAAAATAAAAAAATTTAACAATGATCTGGAAATTTATTTCAGCATATTAATCAAAATATTATATTTATTGATTTATACATCATTTGTATTCATAAAATAATCTTGATAATTATTATTAATAATAAAAACATACTATTTATAGGTAAAATTAATTTTCCAATGGTTAGGATAATAATATTAACATTCAGGTTATTATTTCATACAATTATGTTAATATTCCAATGGTTACATTAATATTACAATAGTTACGTTACCTCCTATAAAATTTTCTAAATTCCATCATTCATTATTAATCTTAATTCCTATCCAGGACTTATATTACAGTTTTCTATAAATTTCATTGGTTTACTAATATTTTTTTCTTTTATGTAGTGTTTCTCATGGGATGAATTATTTTAGAAAAATATGGCGATTCATATTTAACCATGATAGAATTTATAATTTCTAATTTTATCCCTTTATAATGTTTGGAATTTTCAGTGTTTAGACATTAACTAATGTAATAGTATTCATTAATGATATAATGTGTTGTTATATTCCTTATATGTTGAATGTATATAATAGTGTATAATATAATATGATATAAAATTATTTTAGGAGACTAATACCATTTATAAACATTTTGATTTCCTATGGTAAATTTTTCAAAGGAGAATCTTTTTATAGATATTATAAGAAAACATAAATAACCTATTAAAAATACATAAAACATAATTTTGAAAAATATATGTGAAAATAAAATATTATTCATAAATAATTTAAATAAACGTTTTATTATAAAAAATAACATTCCTTAAAACATTAATGAACATGAACATTGTGGAAAATATTTATCGATCAAAGAAGAAATGATTTCATTATTTCTTAAGATCATTTTTTCAATCATTTTATATTCTTAATGTAGTGGAATAGTAATAACAATTTAAAATTATAGTAATAACTATATAATATGACAAATACTTGTTTAAATTGGTAATAATGTAAAAACATCTTTAAATAAAAATTTTATCTTAAACAATAATGAAATGAAATGAGATTATTATATGAATCCTTACCTCAAGTATCGTCCTACTCCATACATAATCAAAACTCATGTATAATAAATATATATTTCTTAAAAATATCTAATATAACCTTATTTATCGATATGAAACTATTTATTATTACATTATAATTTTCTAATATTCCATCAATTAACAACTCTTCATAAAAATTATAATTCTGTTGAAAACTTATCAACTATCAATCCAATTTTTTGTTTGATGATACTTATAATTACACCTTGTTCATATCTTAATAATCTATATAATCTTAATTGGGTCCTATGTATTATTTTTCATTATATACATTCTTATAACAATTCATATAAAGTAGTGATGAAAAATAAATTACATCACTTTATTGATATGTCAGTATTTATGTATTCACGATTTATGTTTTTACACTTTAATAGAGTAAAAGATTGAATGGTAAATAATATTTTATCTTTAGAGATTAAAAATTATATCATACATATCATATATACTATCTAAACCAATCATTATCACTGATTATGTACAGATGAAATGAGATATGAATTACTTCCCTTCATGGAGTGATAGTTCACATTTACGCATGAGCAATGTTGTAATTTTTCAATGAACTATAAAGAGATAAAAAATAATTATACAATTTTCAAAAATAATAATATTAAATATATTATGAAATCATTGTTATGATGGTTATAGATCCTAAGGATGAATATTAAGAATAATAAAATCTTGAAAAAATATGCAAGAAGAAATATATTTTCTTTGGGTCTCATCCTTTGAAACGAAACTTAAAGATTTATGTATGGGTATTCTAGGAAGGTTAAAAACTCAATGACATGTAAATTGTGTCAGTATAGTATCTTATTTTTTTTCTATAATTATGAATGGGTCATGGGGAATGTATAAGTGGGGAAATTATGTCTGTTTTTCAATGAGTGGAGAGAGACACACTTGTGAATAAATAAAATGGTAAATTATAATAAATTCATATTCAAGTGATAGTTTCACCAATGATATATTTATTTATATAAATGATAATTTTCAACTGAAATGCACTTAATTAATAACACTTATTAATTTTCTATTTCATCTTATGTAAAAATTCAACTGAGTGCCCTTAAAAACATAATTTAGAACAATCTATCACTAGCCTGATAGTAATTCCAAATATACATGGGTTGGTGATAATCATAAAAGAATCATTAGGAATGAATAGGAAATGACTTTTCATAGGAAAAATAAATAAAGAGATGTAATGTTTAAAAGATATCCAAACTAGGCCAAAATTGAGATATTCAATAGTAAAGATATCATAAAATTATATTAGAAAGGATAACAAGGATAATGGATGATAAAAATGATATAAAAGAAAGATATAAAAAACGAAAACATCTCTAATTGCATGTCATTCAATTATAGATGACCCTAACTCCATTATCAAATTAATAAATATAAAAAATATATATTTCTACATGAAACCAACCAAACCTGTTGTACATATTCCCCAATTAAAATCCCAATTGGCTACTACCCTCCAACCTAAAGTATTCCTAATTAAAACAGAATCCACATCCTGAAGAATTATAAATATGAATAATATTTTTTAGGTTTTCAATAATAAAACAAGGAATAATAATTTCCTTGAAAACCCTATGTTTAAAAAACTATTCATTTCTCAAAATGATACCTCCCTTTTTTTCTATAAACATATAAATATTATTCATATTTTAATAATTTAAATTGAACTACACAATCAAATTTCATAACAATACATAAATTTATAAAATAATCAATCCAGAGAAACATTTACATAAAACATTTTCATGTAATCCAATGTTATTAATGAGGAATATGCTAAAACAATGTCCACCAGTTCATCAATGATGAAAAACATTTGAGCTATTATATAATGAAAACATAAATCAACGTCTTAATAAAAAAACATGTGTCATGTAAAATGATTTCTAAATAATAACTATGTTTGATTGCATACATAATTCTTATAATAAAGTATAATAGAAAAATGAACTCTATTTAAATAAATTTTCCCATTATAACAGAAATGGTATGCTTGTGGGTATGAGTAGGATATAATAATTTTTGATATGTACATATATATATATATGAAAATATACAAAGGTATTTATTAATTCATTTAAAATAAACAATAAATTTTTATTAAATCAATTTAATAAATTAAATGGATGTTTTCTTCAAAAATAGTTACTATTTGATTTGTGGGAAAATAATATAAAGAATTTTTTAAATTTTCAGAATTTTTTTTCTGATAATGAAAATATATTTTTTCGAATAACAACATAAGAATTAGAAAATGGAAAATTTTTATTTTTTATTAAATTTTTTTCTATTCAGAAAATTATAAAAAATACAGATTATTATTGAAAATTGTATTTTTAGATAAATTATATTTAAAAGTATAATTATATTTTGGCTTAGTTTTAAAGACTAATTAGTTTCCTTTGATTTAAAATAATCAAAAAATGTTTTTTAAAAATAATTAACTATTAAAAAATTATATATAAAAATGTATTTTATCGAAAATTGTTTTTGTCACTTTTTTCTAGTTTAATTTTTAACTATATTATTCCACTTATATTTATTGATTTTTTAAATAATAGATTTAATATTTTGAATTCAATTTCAAAATTTTGTCAATTATTCCCTTTTATTTTATCATCATTATGAATAGTTTCTTTTTAAATTTTATTACTGTAGTAAAGTGTAGATTATGTAATTATGATATACAAAATATAAAAGGGACTATAAAATAATCATATAACTTGATTTAGTTTTATTAGATGATTTCATTTTCTTCATACTCATCTAATATTCTTTTATATGACATTTTTCAATTTAAATGAGATTAAGACCATTATAATATATTGTGTAATGAATGGTAAAATGCCACACTAATGTTTTTAATATCAATATATATTTTAACAATGTGATATAAAGAGGATAAATTCAATTATAAATATTATTCTGAAATATAAATGATTTTTATAAATCACAGTATTTTATTGTAACACCATGACCCCAGTTACCCAAATTCAGTGCATTATTTTAATATATTATCATGATTACATGAAATCATGTCCCGAATGACCGATTAGTTTAGCTGTCTTGGAAAATATATTACATATATGAATGTTACATTACACGTTCAAACATAAATCTAAACATAAATATTCTATTTTGAACAACATTATTCTTCTTAATTTACCATGCATATCAAACATAATACAATTCGTAGAATACTGGGAAAAATAAAACATAGAAAGTTGTGAGATCAAATTCACAAAAATGATATCAATATAGTGGAAACTATGAAAAATAATCATAAACATTTACGACAATAAATAAGACTACAACAAAATCAATTTTAAATTAAACATTATCATAATATGAAAAAGATAAATCAAATAATGCCATTTACTTATTCACTTCGATATTCTACTAGTCGAATAATCACATTTAATATCAATAGATAATTTCATAATGATGAAATGCATAATTTCAGACATCATAACCATATATTCAAGGCATCATGCCAAGACTACAAATAAGATTTTGTTAAGGCGTTGTGACAAGATACTAAACTATCTCATGAGATCTACAGATTCATCGAGGAGCTATACCGGTCTCCCCCCTTAAATTAATATGTCAAATACATTCATCATATTAAAATGTTTAAACATAAAATAAACATTTGTATTAAAAATAGCATACAAAATGTCAGTAAATTAACTATAAACCATGACTAGTATACGAATTCCACATCCACAGTCAAACATATCGTAACTCATTCAATACAATATGTATGATTTTATTATAATAAATCAACATCATTCAAGAATAATATCGAGTAAAGGATGTTCACATAGTTGAAAATGTTAAGTAAAACTCTTTGAGAGAAATATACCCTTTTGTTAAATCATTTAAAAGTCACACATTTATAAAGGAAGTTATTTAAAAGTGATTTTTGAATAAATGTTTCCTATACCACTTTGAATTTTTTTATTGGAATTAAAATTTTAAAATAATCATATCCAAATAAATAAATCCATTAATCATTTTTAATAAATGGAAATTAATTAAAAATATTTAGGAAAATAAATCATTAAAACTTTTAGAATGTTTATATTTATAAGGATTTCCTTCAAAAAAAACCATAAAATATTTTGAAAACATTTTTTTAAACATGGACTTGGATGATAAAAATGCCCCAGTAAATAATTAAACATAAACAATCTCACATAATAATGATATTGAGAAAATTAACCCTTACCTTGTACATTTCCCTGGTCGAGGGTACACTAACCTCTTGTATAATTGTTAAATCATTATTAGTAAATTATAAAATAACCACATATATAAATACGATATCATATATGTTCTTTTAATATTTTATTGTTAATAATATTTTAGTGCTATAATTGTGTTGAGTGTTAACATATTCATTTTCCTTTATATGTTTTGTTACATAAGCCATGTTTGTTTTGGATATGATGCATTTTATTCATATCCAAAATTATATTATATTATTAAACATTATTTTTAGTTATAAAATTAAAATTATTCTAGAATGGTTACAATGGGGAATGAATCTCATCGCGTTCATGGAGACGGTAATCTATACGTACGCACGAACACTACTTCCATTTCATTTTTTTTATTTTAAAATGAAATAAAGACAAATAATATATAGGTATATTATTATTAAAATATAATATAATATTTCATATAAGATTCATAAGTTCATTAACATCATCATTTATACATTCCATGTATTGTATTAAGGAATCATATCACTTTGAGGGGGCGGTAGTTCGAACTTCCTCAAATGAAATTATAGTATATATACAACATGAAATGAATAGTGGTATTATATAAAAAATAATTAAAGAATATTATAGAAAAAATAAATATCATATATAATTACAATTCCTTCATAATGTCCGCTATAAGAGGTGGTAGTAGAAAATTGAACAGTCATCATTTCGTGAGCCAGTAGTTCACCATCCACAGAAAAATTAGGTTCTATACCCATTAGATTGAGTTGTGTGTATGTGTAGTTCAAATAATTATCATTAAAAAAACATAGTATATTGTGTATTTTGTTGTTATTATAAAATAATGTAATAATAAAAGTTTAGGGGGTTAGAGAAGTAAAATAAATGAAAAGAACGTAAGAGGAGATGTTACCTTTAAATGGGGTAACTCCCTTTGGTTTGAACCAAAATGCTTCTTTTAAGTACCTTATTCTAGGGTAAGGCTTCTAAGAGTAATATAATGATGTAGGGAGCTTAATTTTGCATATTTTAGATGAACCAAGGGGATTTAGAGGTTTGAGAATAGGGTTATAGGTGAGGGCTTTTCAAAAGGGGGAGGAGGGGCTCTTCATTGAAAATACTATTTTATTATATAGTTATTTCTAGTTTCTAACAGTCCAAAACTCATTAATGGTGAAAATAAAAAGACTAATATTCGAAATAAAATCATCCAATAATAACTGCAGTTGTTTTGTATATTTTTTTAATTTTTATAATCTTATTTATTTAAATAATTTATTAATGAGGTAAACACTCCATTATTATTATGTCATAAATAATTTTATTTATTTGACATATAAAATTTATAAATCAAATACCATGATTTACGAAATATTATTATCTTTAAAATTAATATTTATAGTAGATATGATAACTTATATAACCCCAAGAAAAAATGGTTTTACTAAAAGATATATGGTTATGCCATTTTTGACTTTACATTAAATAAATTAATATGAAGTATAATTATCACTGTCTAGTGGCCCCATGGGGTCCCCAAATTGACCAAAGGATAACCATGGTAGGAAATGTTTCAACCAAATGGAATATAAAACATTTTAGGGTAATTTAATATTGTTATAATAATATTTGTTTACCCTTATTTATCATATTTACCCTTAAACCATGGTAAATATAATATTTACTGAAGTAAATATTCATAATTTCTATAAATAAAAGTAACCTATTTACCCAATTTTTACCAATGGATTCCAAATACAGAATGCATTTT
The DNA here is from genome assembly GCA_963277665.1 of Viscum album. NCBI lineage: Eukaryota > Viridiplantae > Streptophyta > Magnoliopsida > Santalales > Viscaceae > Viscum > Viscum album. The sequence continues at coordinate 1,229,221,086 of OY728159.1, forward strand.
TCCAAATTCAAAACACAAAGTTGTAGAAATTAATATAAAAATAACTAACCTTGTCAGAATAAAAAGTTTGTTTTTAAAAATAATAACTATAAAAAGATTGACACTAGATTATGTTCCGTTTATTGTGAAATTACATAAAATGATATATATTATATTAAATGATAAAAATATAATTTAATGGTACATTAAAACCAATCATTTTTATAATTTAACAATTTAAATTATTTCCATTAAAAATGTTGTTTTCAACAAAAATATAGTATTTTTCATTATTCATCAAAATATCAAAGTTATCATAAAAGTACAAAAAAAATTATCCAAACTATATTTTTATATCTTGATTATAAGGAATAATTTAACATCATTAAATTGAATATATAAAAGTGTTAAATATTTTTTTTACAAAATGTTCTCCATTAAAATGTGATAATATTTATTTTTTTGAAAACTACTTCTTTTATTATGAAAAAATGTATTTTTTCTTATATTATTTATAATAAACATGTTATATGGATTCTAAAATTATATGGAGTGTATAAAAGTACATATTCAATTAATCCAGTTCATAACCACTTATTGAATATATAGTTTGTTTAGTCATGGTGCACTTGAACTCGGTGTTGTGTGTAGTGCAAATTATTGAATTAAATTGAAGAGAAAAAGTACTATAAAATCTTGGGGTGTTACACTCTCACAGAAATCTATAAATCGCATCCTCATAATTTGAATTTTTTTTTGAAAATAAAAGGTTAAAAATAGAAAAAATACCTTTGTGGAAAACCCTCATCAAGAATTGGGTTAATGAAATTTAGTCATAATAAGAGGGAAATAGGAATGAAAACGTCACAAAAAAATTGTGATCAATATTAGAAGACCATTGGTGGAAATTAGAGATAAAAAATTGGAGAGATAATGTAAATATATATATGGAGTGATTGAGGTCATCAATCACAAACAAGTGTAAAATTGAGGGGCTAAAAGACATATATCTATGATGTTTTAAAAAATAATTGGTCAACAAAACATATGGTATTAGGAGAACACATATTTGGTTGTAAGATCCCTTCCCTGATGTTTAAGAATTAATTTATTCTTAGAATAATAGGGAAAAAATATACACGACAAGTATATTTTCTTAATTCAAATAAGTCTTACCACAAACTCATCTTTCACTCCAAAATATAATAGAATTAAAAAATAATCTAATAATCCAATTCATATAGGGTTAAAAAAATGAATTTATAATTCATTTGTCAGACTGTTTAAAAAAACTACATTATTCAAATCAGGATATCACATAGGCCAATGGTAGGTGTACCACCCTTATCACCCTTCAGTTCTAGTTTATGTCTCACTGCCTTGCTAGATGCGACAGGTTGTCGCTTGATTTCCAGGTTTTCATTTTTATAAAAATCCAATAATAATAACAATAAATTATTTAACCATAAAAATTGATACCAATGTCAAAAATAATCAAATAAAACCTTTATAATTATCCAAAATACTTCTATCTAAACTCACATTCCAAAATTTATAAGGAATGTAAACAAAATTAAGATCTTATTTTCCATGTAATAACATGTGAATACCTTCATCATGTATTCTTTTAAATCATGGTAACACCATGAATTATCTTAAAACCTTATTAATTACATTAATTATCGTGTATTACTTATAGAATACTGAACATACTATTTATATTAAAAAATATTGTAAATTCCAAAAATAATGGAATAAACAAACAACCAATTAGTTTCAATGTAGTCAAGAATATCGAATATAATTTATCGAAATCAATAAAATTTTACTCCAAAATCCCTACCTCAGTATCAAAACCATATTAAAGTTTATGTTTCCTTCAACCATGTTTTTTTCAAAATGTCTGTCTTTCTTTTGAGTCACTTATCATAGATCCATATAATCTCAAAACCTCAATGAAATAGTACTACATTACAATCCTTATTTATTTCCATAATTCATATAACTAGTACATCATTGATACAACACTATAATCAAATATGTTTTTAGAAAACAACCTAATAACAAAAGTCATTACTCTTTATATGTAGTTGTAGAAAAACATGATTATTTTTAAATATCATCATTTTTGGTATACTCTTATGATTGGAAAATTGATCGCATAATGTCCGTACTCTTTGCATATAAACCATTGGACATTTGAATCCATTTCATTACCCTTACAACCACATACTTGGTACCCTTTTTCACCAATTTTATAATAAATGACCATTCCCTTCAAGAATTTACCAAGGTATTTATTTCTAGAGTTATCACATATTGGAAAATTCTTTTATCCCTTATTCCCTTTATCCCCCTTTCTCTTTACCATCCTTTTCATCTCTGTCTTCCCTTCAAATCCATAGGACTCAGATAATTCTTTACATATCTTATTAGCACATGATATTATTTTTTCATATGAAGATAATATGTGGGATATTATTTCCTTTCAAAATGTTGTCTTAATAAAATAAAAGATATAATACTTATTACTCTTTGGATCATGCGTATTGCTGGAGTTCTCATGAAATCTATATGGTTCCATTTATACACAATGGAATACACTATGATAGCTTATGGATCACAATTCATAATTCCAATATTGAAAAATACCTCACATAAATTGAAACGATTATGTATATAATATATAATCATAAAAAAAATGTTTCCTTTGAAGAAGTATTTACTCATAAATACTTCATAATGGCTTATAAATAAAATGTGAATTATCTTAAGCATATCGCATGGGAGTGTCATAACCAATAGTGCAACAAGGCCTATTGTCATGTACCAGCATACCTCGAGTAAAGCATGAACCTCCTTGGTGGAGTTTTCACTTCAAGTTACTTCTGTTCTAGAGCCTCCTCTACATTCTCATATCCAGACCGGGATTTATTGCTTATAAAATTCACAAAATCTCTACATTATCAAAAGTTTTGGATGTTCTTATATACTAATCCTCAATGTCTTTGTTAAGGTAATGTTCCTAAATTATATTTTTTTTCTAAATCTAGATTCCAAATTTATTTCTAAACATCCTCTATTACCAACTATAACACCCTGACCCCAGTTTCATTGAGTCGATGATTTATTTTAATACACTGGAATGATAATAAGAAATAAATTCCCGAAGGGCTGATCAGTTATTCAGTCTTGGAAAATAGATTACATACAGGGATGTTACATTACACATTCCAACATAAAACACAATATAAATAATCTATTTTGAACTCCATTATTCCCATAGATTAACCCTGTATATCAAATATAATACACTTATTAGAATCTTGGGAAAAATAATACATTGAAATGGGAGACCTTAGATGCTCAGTTAGGATAACAAAATAGCAGAAACATTCATTAATAATAAAAAACATTTAAGTCAATGTTTAAGACTAAAAGAAATCATTTTAATATTAAACATAACCAGAATATAGAAAAGATAAATCAAATAATGTAATTTAATTATTCACCTAGATATTCTACTAGACCAATAATCACATGTAATATCAAATAGCTAATTTATTATGATGTAATACATAGTGGCGGGGATCATAACCACGTAGTCAAGGCCTCGTTCTAAGACTATAAATAATATTTTTTTAAGTCCTTATGCCAAGACACTAGTTTATTTCATTAGACCTACCGATGCATCGACGAACTATAGCAGGCTCCACCTGTCACATAATAAGTCTAATACATTCCTAATATGAAAATGTTGAAACATAACATAATCATTCTTATAAAAACTAGCATATGAAATGTCAATACATTAACCATAAACCATGAATGGTATAAAAATATCACATCCACATTAAAACATATCATAACCCATTAAATATAATATGGAATATTGTATAATAATAAATCAACCTCAATCAAGAATAATATTGAGTAATGGATGTTAACATAGTTGAAAATGATCAGCAAAACTCATTGATATAAATATCCCCTTCTGTGAAATCATTTTAAAGTCATGCATTTATAAACGATGTCATTTAAAAGATATTTTTGAATCAATGTGTCCAATAACACTTTTAAACATTGTAATGGAATTAAAATTTTAAAACAATCATGTCCCTATAGATAAATCTTTAAAAACATATTTAAAACAAAGGAATTAATTAAAAATATTTAACAAATCATTAAATCATTTAAAATGATGACCCTGATAAAGAGTCCCTTACACAAAACCTAAAAATAATTTTAAAACATTTTTATGAATTCTGGACATGGATGATAAAAATGTTCCATTAAATACATACACATTAACAATATCGGATAAAAATGAGATTGGGGAATTAACCCTTACCTTGTACATTTCCCTGGAATAGGGTACGTTAACCTCTTGTATAATAGTTAAATCATTATTTTAAATTTTTAGAGGAACCCCATCCATAAATATGATATCATATATGATCTTCTAATATTTATTTGTTAATAATATTTTAGTAGTATCCTTTTTTAGGTTCTTAACTGATTTGTTTTCCATTATTTGTTTTGTTATGTAAGCCATATTTTTTATAGATGGGTTGTTTTATATTCACATATAGAATAATATTCAGTTCTTATAAATTATTTTTAATAATAAAATGAAAATTATTCTTGAATGGTTATGATGGGGAATGAATCTCGTTACATTCGGGGAGACGATAATCCGTACGTATGCACAAACACTACTTCCATTTCACTTTTTTTAAAAGGAACGAAAACCAAATGATACATAGGTATATTATTATTCTATTATGATAGAATATTTTATATACATTACATATGTTCATTAAAACTATATTTAATATGTTCCATTTAAGGTATGAACGAGTCATATCACTTGGAGGGGCGGTAGTCCACATTTCCTCAAATTATATTATTGTTTTTATACATAATCAAAAGAATAAAGGTATGATATAAAAGATAAAAAATAATAATATTATAGATAAAATAAATATCATAAATATAATTTATATTTATAGTTCCATCATCATGGCCACCATAAGAGGTGGTAGAAGAAGATTGAACAATCATCGTTTAATGAGGCCAGTTCACTGTCCATAGAAACATTATCTTCTATACCAAATAGATAGTGGTGTGTGTAAGTGTAGTTAAAATACATATCATAAAACAAACTATTATATTAATGATAATCGTGTTGTTATAAAATAAATGAATAAAGAGAGTTCGGGGGGTTGGAGAAGTAAAATAAATGAAAAGAACTTAAGAAAATATGTTACCTTTAAATCTGGTAACTCCCTTTGGTTTGAACCTAAATGCTTCCTTGATGGGCTTCTGACTAAAGTTAAGGCTTATAAGTGTAATACATGGATGTATTTAGATTAATAGGTTAGAGTTTGGATGAAACAAGGGTCTTGAAATGTGTGAGAAATGGGATATAGGTGAGGGCTTTTTATAAGGGGGATGAGGGGCTCTTTAAGAAAGTATGAAAATATTATTTTATTATATAATTATTTTCGGTTTCTAAAGGTCCAAAACTCATTAAAATCGATTTTAGTATGACTAATGTTTGAAATAAAATCATCCAATATGAATTAGATAGGTATTGGATATTGTTTTTATTTTTATAAAATTATTTATTTAAATAATTTATTAATGAGGTAAACATAGCATCATTATTATGTTATAAATAATTTTATTTATTTGATTTCTAAAAATCATTATAAAAATAGCATGATGTATGAAATCGTTTTATTTTTCAAATTATTATTTATATTCGAAATCATAACTTATATAACCACATGTAAAAATTTAATTACTAAAAGATATATGTTTTTGTCATTTTTTTCTTTGCATTAAATCAGTTAATATAAATGGTCATTATAACTCTCATGTGGATCCATGGGGTCCCAAAATCTGGCCAGGGATTCCAATGGTGGGAATTGTATCAAAAAATAATAATATGAAACATTTTAGGGTAATTTAATATTATTATAATAATATGTTTTCACAGTTATCTACCAGATTTACCCTTTAACCATGGAAAATAAAATATATACTGAAGTAAATATTAATAATGTCTAAAAATTTTACATATTTACCCAATTTTGACCTCCTGATTCCATATATAGAATCAATTTTCTATATTCAAAACACATAAGTGGAAGAAATTAATTTAAAATTAAATATCATTTAAAAAAAAAGCTTGTTTTTAAGAAATAATAACTAACAAAAGATTGAATCTTGTTTAGGTTCAGCTTGAATGTGAAACTACATCCAATGACCTAAATTATATTAAATGAAAAAAATATAATATATGTATACTTTAAAACCACTCTAATGTATAATTTAACACAATAAATTATTTCGATTAAAAAAGTTGATTTGAAATAAAATTTATTATTTTTCACTATTCATCAAAATATGAATGTTATCAGAAAAGAATCCTAAATTTATCCAATTTTTATTATATCCAGATTCTAAGGAATAATTTAATTTTGTTAAAGTGAATATATAAAACTGTCAAATATTAGTTTTAAAAAAGGTTCTCCCTTATAAGGCTGTAAAATTTCATTATTTGAAAAATATTTCTTTTATCCAAAATAAATGAATTTGTAATTATATTATGTCTAATAAATACATATATGGATTATAACATTACATGGAGAATATAAAATTTAAAATTTAGATAATAGTATTAATAACCACTTTTTGAATGGCTAGTTTAGTAAGTTGTGATGCACTCGAACTTGGTGTTGTGTGTAGCGCTAGTAATTGAATTACTTTGTAGAGATAATGTACAATGAAATTTTAGGGCGTTAAATTTATTATTAATTTTTATTAATGTCTTAATCACCATAAATGGGTAATCATCACAGACACATGTATGATTTAATTAATATAAAAATAAAATAATTTTTATTAGCATTATTTATAATTTGTAAAATTATAAATTATTAATGTAACCAATTAATTTTGTAAATAAAAATGACGTATTATAGATATAAGGGTCAATTTAATTTTAGAGTTTTTTTAGTATAGATTTCATTTATATCCATGTAATTTAATGGTTAAAAATTAAAAATAATGATATTTTATAATGAATATTATTTTATTATATGATTTATAATAAATAGAAGTAGTGGATTCCGAAAAATGATATTGATGTGGTTTATAAAAGAAATATTGGGGAAATTATTGTTATATTTTTGTTTTATAGTATCATTAATAAAAATTATCATATTGTCTAATTTAATATTATGTTAATTTTCAAAAGTGTTAACGATGGCCTAAAAAATAATATCATAGTAAATATGTGATCACATTGTATAAAATGTTTTTTTATAATATTATTTTGAGACATTCTCAGAATAGTTTCTTATTAAAATATTTTAGAGGAATTTGGATATCAAAAATAATTTATTATAATTATATAGGAAATTCTACATTTTCCTCTCCCATCACATAAAAAATAAAACCTTTTTTATAATTTAAATAAAAAAATAAAGGAACAATCACATTGGAAAATTACGACCTGAATGCATTAATTAAAGGAATATTTACACATCTATGTGTTTTTTTTCCTAAAACCATCTGATAGATGAATCTACTGTAATACATAAATTTTTTTTTGAAGAAGATGTATCATTATTAACTAAGTGTTTTTCCTTCTTTATTTTTTTCCACATTCATAATTCTTTCCATAATAATGAGTTGAAAAATATATTACCTCATGTATATGTTTATTTTATTGTTCTAGTATCAAAAAATATATCCATTTTCCCCCATTAAATGGTAAATTTACCCATCATTTCCGTGTGTGGTGGACTACCACCTCAAAGACTAATTCAATTTTTTTCCACCAAAATTTCTCATGGATTGTTGTAATGATGGGATTAATTTATTGATATATATATATATATATATGATATTAATGAACTTTTTATCATTTTTAAAATTTAATATATAATATAAGTTATTATATTTCCAATAAAAAAAATTGATATAGTCATTTTTGCGTACTTTTTTGATGCCACATGCAAGAAGTGATGCCATTATTTTTTCATGAAAACATTTATATAAGGATATATATACATTTATTTAAATAATTAATATCATATTCATGATATTATTATAATTTTTGAAATATATAATAATTATCATCTTTTTTATCTTTATTTATCATGAATGTAATCATTACTCTGAGGCACATTTGACCTACCATCATCTTGATTGTAACATACATCATTTGTTATAACCATAATTGATGATTTATTTGAAAAATATAATTTATATAAAAAATTAATTTTGTAATTAAATTTTTTTTAGAGATAATGCATTAATGATTACATATTAACTGAATATCACCATAATATTGGGCGTGAACTAAATTGATTTAGTAATTTATGTAACATAGTATTGAGTAAAATAAAATAAATAATAAACCTGAAAAATGTTTCTCATGTAATTTAATAATTAACATATTTTTATTATATAGGCAAAAAATAACATATAACATAATTAAAAAAGATATTTTTAACACTTTACTATATAAATATAATTTTAAATGATTTATAAGTTAATTTATAATTTAAACCCTTCTATGTTCATATATTAATAAATGATTTAACAAAAAATTTGATTTTCACTTCAATAGTTTATAATGTTAATGTTTAACATAATTTACTTCATTATAATTATATTAAAATAATTAATATTTCCAATATTTTACATAATGAACAATATTTTAAAAATTATATTTTAAATCATCCAATAAATCAGTCTTTATCCATGACCTTATTATGAAACAGTATTTTTAAGACGTTTTTATATGAAAATAAATGATCTATATTTGTCATTTTTTGTTTGTATTGAATTTATTTCAAAATTTTGTTCAACTAATTAATTTACTGATTTTAATTACATTATTTACTGATCTATAAAACATTGTCATATCTAAACGTATGCCACAAAAATGATTTTTAACATATACGGTGTTATATTAACATGATATGGGAACCCATTTAATTATAATATATTAAATCTATAGATATAATTCACCCAAATGATGGTGGATAAATTTTATTTCATAGAGAAACAAGAACTATTACTAGATAAATGAGTTTTATCATTCCTGGGGTCATTTTTCTTAAGAACAATGTGTGTCTTGATTCATGTGAATACATGATACATTTTGTATCATTTATGTTCAATATTATTCGCATTCATAATCTTTAAAATAATAATCCTCCATTTTCATCCTTATATATGAGGATTATATTTGAATGGATGCTTGCAATAATATTTATACAATAAATTTTATCATTATAAAAATATGATATGAAAATGATCTGTTTTACTATGATAAGTTTCCCTTAATTATTTCAATAAATGGATATAAGCATGGGTGAAACCAATTTAGTTTCCCCTATATGTGAACTAGATATATACTTGGGTCATCCTATTATAGAAATTCATTTATATAGATTATTTTTACCATATGATAAATGAAAAAATATTGGATCTCTTATCCCTTCCTCAACCGTGAATTTTAATAAAATATTCCACCACCAACATTATTGTTCGATATTTATGGTGACACATTATCTCTCTTATGGAACCGTACTAATGTGGAGGTTAGATTCCATTCCCTATACATGATTTCAATATGTAAATAAAAAACATAAAAAATTTCATGAATATATAAAATTTATCCTCTCCCTACATATGATTTTGTTCTATGTAGGGAGACATACAATAACAACATTTGACTTGAATCATGTAATCAGAAGAGATGAGATTATGAAAATATTATCTTTTTTAGGCCCTTCCACAAATCCAAAATAAAATTACATATTTCCCTCTACATATGATCTAGATCTCCACAAGGCGTTCTCATTGATTTATGTGGTTTCTCATGTATTGAGTCTTTTACAAGGATGATACACTATGAGACTCAAATGATTATATCAAAATAAATTCCAAATTATGCATATTTACATAGGGGGCCAATACAATAAATCATCATTCATGGGGGGGGAACTTATATATTCCTTGATTTCTGATATTTTCATATAATTAATGTAGTAACTATACTTCTATAATATTTTAAAAAGTAAAGTGGTCCCTACCTTTATTCGATCCAGATCTAAATTGGATTTCTTAACATAAGTCCCCTATTTCTAAGAGCCATGAAATGGTAATATGTCACCCATATTATTGTCCCTCTATATAACTCACCTTAGGAAAACAAAATATGTCTCATTACCTAAAATCATTTCTTCCTTGCACTTTGAATGACTCATAGGTGAATGTGGCACTTTATTGGTCACCCCTTTTTTCAAAAGTAACAATGGAATGGAAAAATATTGGAGGTAAATGAGTTTAATCTTTATAAAAACCATAAAAATTTCAAGTCTAGTATATTTCTAGATACTCACAATTCTTATGCATGATTTAGACCAACATACGTTCCCATTCTATGTGGATATTTTTCCATAAAATTATGAAGGGAAAAAATTTCGTCTAAATTTCACATTACCTTTACAAATTTAAATGAAATTACATAACGTCCACATTAAATTTACCTATAATATAAAGGATGTTAGGCTTTATTAAATGATTTTAAAATATATAAAAATTGAATCATTTTTTCATGTTTTTAAAATACTCATTATAATATGCATTATAACGACATTTCGATGGATGAAATAGTAAATGTAGTTAGCTATATATTAGAATAATTTCAATATATTTTAAAAATATTAATATCTAAAATTTATACATCATGTTTTTAGTCTCTTATTACCACCTACAATTCAAAAACCCTAGAAAGGATTGAATCTTGATTAAAGGGAGCCATCTACGGGACTCCACATTTAATGCCCATTTGGATCCTTCAAAAATATATTTCTTATTATCATACATAAGTTACTCTACCATGGAAAATTACTTATGATCATCATGTATCATAATAACATGAAAATTAATTCCATCACCATATTGTGATTCATGGTCATAACATTCATTATTTATCATACTATTGTGTATAATTTGTGACCCTACATCAATGATTTTTTAAATTATTCAATCCCATTCAATGGTGTGTTATAGTTTTCCAACACGTGGGAATCATAAGTGTTTATTTTATAAACATTCCTATTTTAAATCATCCATAGAAAATTTCTATAGCCATGTGATATTTGGTAAAATCTATAAAACATTACACCCCATCCCTTTATTTTCCAAATCTCAACACACTAAAATTCTAGTGAAATATGCATAATACATGTGAACATGAATTCATATAAATAGTTATCTCATTAAAATTCTTGAATCCTATCACTAATAAATAATAATTATCAAATAATTAAAATGATAGATTTAAATAAAAGAGTCAAAGTTCTTATTGTTTCTTCCCCGTGAGATTGAAAATTCTGATAAATTATTTCTTGACCCTTATATCCTAGAAGAAATAAAGATTAATGATTCATCACAAACATGAAAATAGATAAGATGAAAATTACATGATGACAAAACTTTAATGTTTTATAACATCCTTGTATATCATTTTACCGTCACTATACTTCATTTTTGACATGTTCAAACCTCTAAAAATATTCCATTAACCTTAATAAAGATCATATTCCACTTTAAGGAATACTGAACGTAGATAGGAATGGATGTCCCATAATGAATCGATCATATCGGCCCCTAGACAGTGAACTATGGGAATATTTATATTTAAAAATGTCCACTAATACATATTTTCCCTTAAAGAATTCTTTAAGAATTCATCACAACAAGAATGAATCAATAAATTCACAATCATATACAACTAATCTCATTGTATATGATTCAAAATCCTTGAGGAATTATTTTTATATCCCATTGTCAAAATATTTAATTGGATTTGACATACAGAACATTATTTCACTATGTACCATACATTTCCTCACAGAAAGTATATGGTAACTCATTCTTTAAACATTTTGTTGTTCTGAACAAATGACCCCAAACTAAATGGCATATGTAATGAGCTTTATGACCACACTATAAATTAAAAACTCTATAATGTATTGTAGATGGATTGTTACTCTCCATTTGTGATTATTTTGACTCATAACTTCTCATATATACTATCATCAGTGTTCTTGAACCATCTTTTCATATACCTCCCCCCCACACCACATTTCATATGTTTTTGAACTTCCAATAATCTTCTATTACACATGTAAAGGATTATATATTTCATATTGAATGGTATTAATGAATATATAATGAATATCCATATTGTTCATTTCATAAGGACCACTATTCGATCAAACATAAGCCTATTTCACATGAAATAATGTCCTCTGATCCCTATGTGAATCAGATATATTTTTTCACAACCTCATTACCTTTTTTTAAATATATATATAATGTGATTTACTTAACCCATATTCCATCTATATAGGTGGATTCAACAACCTATATTTTACATCACTATATACCATACATATTATTTTGAAAGGATGTGGTGTGGAAGAAAACATCTTGAATACAAATATTATATGAACCAAATTATTCCTTGAGTACATGAATCCACAATAAATATACTATAGCCATTTGTATGGATCATATTTGGATTCAATTGACACATTTCATGACCATTCATATGTTCCCATATTGAAACCTTTATACAAGCCCCATAAAATATAAATGAAAGATGATTTCACTTTGATAAAAAAATTTACAACATCCATATTCATTTAGAACATCATTATGGAACATATCACCATAGTGTAATTCATGATCATCCCTACAATGTATATATTAGATTATGACCCGTAATGATTCTATTTGGGGAATTATTTCCCTTTCCCATGAGTCTAACATTTCATATGTGGTATTTATCTCTGATAATTGGGTCCAATATATATTATAATAAACATTTGATATATAATTTATAACCAATATTAACATAAAATATAACAACATAAGATCAATGGTATTTGACCATAATCAAATGTAACATATGTTCAATGATATATTACCTTATAATATAACAACATTAAGTAAAATATATATGAACCTAAATTAAAAAATTATAAGGCCTATGAAATATAACCTTAGTCTACATCAATACATGGTCTAATAAAAATGACCTTAATTAACAAAAATATATATTCAATGCTATTTTCCCTTAAAATACAACATCATAAAGTTCCTACTATATTACATTAAACGTTATAATTCTTGGGAAAATTAAATTTGAAAATAAATATAAGCTATATTGGTCTGACATTCATGACTTTGAACAATCTAAAGGGATATTTAGATCACTCATCATGATGAAAACCTGAAAAAGGCATTTCGGGAAATTTTCAAGCCTCTAGTTTCTACATGATTTCTTCTACTACACATTAAATATTTTATTATTAATGAAAAAAATATGATATAAACCATGTTCTTTAAGAAATACATAATTTTTTCTAAAAAAATTCATCCCAAAATCTTCATATTTATTACAATAAAATGAAAATAAAAATAGTAAAAAATAAGAAAAAATTTTATTTGGATGCCAATGGGATCATGTAGGAGATCTTTTCCTCATAACCAAGTCCTCCCTTTTTATCCTAAGATTATTTTTGAGGGGTCACATTATTGATAATCTCCCGGAGCATGGTGTTCAAATAATTTGGTATAAATAACAAAAAAATCAAGTACCATTTTAGTATAATGAATTTTAGAATACAATCTCAATTCATAGACCACATTAATTCTTAATAGATGTATGATTAGGTTATATGATCACATTTCCCTTGAGGATTCACAAGAATCCCTAAAGATGTGGGAATGAGGATGTTAATTATGACTGATTCATTTAGTCATTGTTAATTATGGAATTCCTTAGTGACCCAATTTCCTAAATCAAGTTACATGGTCACATATCTCTGGGTGATAAACATTCAGTCTTTTCACTAGGTGATATTCCCCATGAAGACACAAAATCTACCCATATATAAATTTCATCACAATGCTCCTTGTGAATGATCATTATTTATCTCATGTTAATTTATTCTACATGGGAATCTTAATCATTTATCTCTTAGTAAAACCTTAGATTGTAATCCATATATAGATTATATCTATTAATCTCACATAATGTTTATAAGATATTGGTGTCTCTTATTTTTTTATAATGATCACAATGCTTGTGTGATTATATGTTTTCAATGATCATGAAATTATCATGATTTAAATTTCCCTAACATGGGACTCATCCATCTTTTTATGTCTTGATTACATCTAAAATTCCATCAAAGGGATATACTGCTAATGGAGCAGCTTAGGATATCATTGTTTGTGTTGGAATCTTTCAATCATCTATTTTATAACTTTAATGATATTGATATTCTATATTTCATAACTATGGTGACTATAATTCCTATCAATATGAGACACATTAGATTCCACTATGAGGCTTTCTCCCATATATCCAATATTCTAAAAACCCCACTTACCTTATAGTCTAGTGATGTTGATTTGCAGGACAATATCCTTACAACTACAGATTATACTCAATGTCATAATATAATCATATGTCTTCAAAACAATGTTACTCAATCTATGTGGGTTTTGATTCTATTATCAATGGGATATATGTGACTCCCCTATGAGGTACCATTCATAGATAATTATTCCTCTATCACCATATTTCATATTTTATATTCCTCATGATATTATTTACACCCATCTTCCACCTAGACATACTCCCCTGAGAATGGAAATCCCATCCATTAGGTTCAAACCCCTTCTACATATCATCATACTTCATGCCATATTTCTGATAGTATCATAACGCTAATAAGAGGTATAAATTCCTTCAACATCTAATCATAACATCCTCATCATTCTATAACCCAAATAGGATCCATCCACCCAAGACATACTCATTTTCTAATAAATTCATCCTCATTGGGATGAATTCACCATGATGTTAGGATTATTAGGACACTATAATTTATGTCCCAAACAAACCATTTTAATGATGTATTATCTTATTTTTCCATATAACATGACACTAAACTGTGTGGATCAACAATTGTCACACGAACTTAAATGGTATGATATATCCCTTCACGTTTCCCCAAATCACTGGGGTTATGATTGCTTTCTAAGGAATGTGTATGAAGCCCCACTCAAAGGATTGATTCAGACACCATAAGTAATGTCTACATTAATATATTGTGAATAAATCTTCATTTTCTAGATATATTTCATGAAAACAATGAATTCCACATTTGAGTGTCACTATATAATATTCTATAGTATGATAGATAAAATATAATGAAAATAGATTATGTTCACAATTATGGAAAAACAATTATATTTATAAATAATATCAATATTCATTTATTAATGTTATTGTTTCCAATCGCACATAAGGATCTGGGAATGATTGAAAAACCTAAATCCATTATATTAGAGAGTCTTGGTGTATGAAATAACCCTACCAACATGGTATGATTAGCTCATCCATTCATCCTCTCGACCAATGTGAGTTCGTAAAAATATTTGGTATGGATCATTAATGGCGTCATTCTTTGGAAATGTAGGGTCCTACCATGTTTCAAATATGGAAATTTTTGGATGTTTTGGATACCACTAATATACCTATTTTTAAAATATCTATGACATGTATAATAACCCAAATTTTGTTATCCACTATATTAAATTGAAATGATTATAATTACATTTATAAACTAATTACCCAATATAATAAAGTACAATATAGTTTGAAAAATGTAATTCATGATGATAAAATGTTATTAATAAATATTCATAAATGAATGGATATAAATTTTTTATCATCCAATTCTATTTTAAATTAATGGTTTTGTAAGTTAATATATGATCAAAAATATTATGAATAAAATCAAATCACTTGAGGATATTGGTTAAATAATGAATGGTTTTTATCATTATTATATATACGATTGGTTTCTTAAAAAAATTTAATAAAACAATGTTTAGAATATTAAATTTTGGATTTATATTTTAATTAATAAAGGATTTACTCTCTATATTCAAATATATATATATATTTCACCATTCTATGGAATAATAAAAAAATAGTTGTCCTCTTAGTAATCAATTAAAAATGATGTTTTATTCCCTCCTAAAGTATATGCACAGATATGTGAGTAAATTTTATATAAGGTGATGTTCCTCCCTAATACATAATACATAATTGATATATATTACATATTTTTAAAAAATTAAAAATAAAATTTATTGACAATATTGAAAAGGTATATTTTTATCAATCATAAAAATTTATTTCTAAAGATAGAATATATTCATAGGTGGTGGAGTGATATTTTAATGAATATCATTAAAAATATATTTATGACATTATATAATCAAGTTGAGTTAATTTCAATTCATGAGAATTTTTAATAATGTTTTTTTTTGATTTTAATTAAATATTTCAAAATTGGTTTAAAAAAATTAAAAATATCTTCATCACATTTTCAAATTATAATGAATCTTATATATTTTAATTAAATAGTTGTTCAATCAAACAAAATAATACAAAACATATGTCAAGAAATTATATTTCTTTTGATCCATAAAAAAATTTGAAGATAGATTTCATAAAAATTCCAAATTTTCTAATCCCAAATATATCTCTACAAAGTAAATAATATCTATATAATTTTTAAAATGAATCAAAAAAATTGAATGTGATTAATATAGAATAAAATATTAATTCATCTTAGTATTTGGTAATGATTATTTATTTTTCCCATTAAAAAGAAATTAACTCTAACATGTAATGGTATGTTTTTTAATAAGATCGAATAAAAATATAAATAGAAATTTTTTATATTATTTTTCTTTCCAAAATGATATTTTTTAGGGATAATAATATTTCAACATATTAAATATATCCCTAAATGGGTTTTATAAAATAATATGATAATTATAGATGATGAAATTTATATGGGTTTGGATGATGTATTTTAATTTGAGAACTATTTTATGGTTATGTGTAGAAATTTTTAAAACTCAGTGCTATTCAATTATTCTTGAAAACTCCCATATTGTGGATAATTCACATTTTTCATATATTTGAACATTAAGGTCATTAGATGTAGCATAACAATCAAAATTTTTCATATATATGAATTATGAAAAGAATGTATATAAATTAAAAAACATTGGGATAATCTCTATTCAATATGATCGACTAATGTAAGAGGAAGGGACATTAAATGGCTATTAACGATTTATAAATGTTCTATGTGAGGATAGATTGGAATATTATTGAGACGATCCAGTTGGTTTAGTGATTCTTTGGTGGTTTTCATGTTTTAATGGAGAGTTATCTACAAAATATAAAAGGATGTAAAATTTTATAGACTATGTGGAAGTTTCAGTGCACATTATTATGTAGAGGGTGACAGATTACATTTCTTATGGGTAAAAACCCCAAAAAATTGAGTTAATTTCAATTTTAAAGGATTCATAACATCATCATTCCCCCATGGGGCGAGGGGGTTCCAAAAGAATCATATATAATTATATTGAGCCACTTTAGGAATTTATATTAAGGATCCCAATGTGTGGTGTATATATTGGAAAAAATAAGTCTCATGATGTATATGGGATGTAGGATTTCTTTATATATTTGTTTTTATATTAATGAATGATTTTATGAATTCCCATGTGAATTGGAAGTAAATTCAAAAGTGTGTGATTTCCTTGATTTTTGTGCTTCTTCCAATTATTATGTTTTATCTCTTACCTCCATATTTAATACATATGATATTTTTAAGACCATATGGTTATAAATATTAGTATAAGGGAAGATCGATATAGTTCGTAGGTTTTATGGGCATCATAAGTATAGGAATTAAATTCAAATGGGTGTGTTATAGGATTTTAATTCCTTCTAATATCATTGCTTCATAGGTTGAGTAATGATATAAAACATTCTACAAAATTTGGATGGCTAGTTTTTATTCACATGTTCCATTTCCACATAGTTTCTTTGGGATCTACGTGTGTTCATGGGAATGGAAGAGATAAATATCCCAACAACTTGATTTTAAGACATATATGCTTTGTTTTAACATCAATTACTTATTACAGTTAAATAGTGAGAAGAATATCATGACTCATATTAACTAAATGATTTGATTACCATGGTGTACATTTGGTTAAGGGGTATACATATATCTATCAAGATGTCACATGTATGAGAGTGGTAGAACTACGTTTTTTGGGTTTTCTAATATACATCCATGAGGATTGGATCTGGTGGCAAGTTCCATTATTGAAGAAAATTTATATATTTGTAGGAAGGATTCTCAATAGACTATTAAGATATTCTAAATGTGATACACATTGTACATTCAGTCAGAGTTTATTATCTATAGATGAAATAATTATAAGGGGTATATTATTGGTTGATAATTTGATAGTGGGAGATTTGGACAATGTGGGATGCTCATTTTTCTACAACCAAAGAGTTTATATTTTTTTGATGAGAGCGAAGCATCAATTTTAGTGGGGTTAAGAATAATGGAAAACATTAATAAAAATAAAATATGTGATCATAGGAAGTTAAATACATGTGTACAAACACATGATATAGAATTTGGTTTTCAATCACTTTGATCTAATTAATGATTTGATAAAACATATTTATTTCATTCAATTGATACCCCAGTTCGTTATCTATGACTATAATGGAAAAAGGGATATTTCATAAAGAAGTTTGATTTCCAACAGATTGATATGAAGTGTATTTATTGATTCTCTATCAATATAACAACTAATAGGGAGTGATTTTTTATTATTATGTGTTTTCTCCATCGATCATGGGTTATTTATTGTCTATATAGTCTCATCAAACAACATTATAAGATGTAGAATGTTTTTCTACAGTATTATTATGTGAAAATGGTTTTTTTACCCAAAAAAAATATTACATATGAGTGTGGAAAAGAATAAATTATAGATGGTGTGTTTCAATTAGTTAGATAGAACATAAGACTACACAAATGTGTTATTGGATGGGGGATTTATTGTTGTGGTAACATGTGATGTGTGGATCATTATATCATGATAAATATTTTATAATAAAATTTTCATATTAGTTAATCATTATTCTGAAATATGGAGTATTTTTTAATGGAATCTAAATCATATATAATGGTTAAAATGTGTACAAACACCAAGATTTGATATGGGTAAGTGGATCATAGATTTATGGAGGATGAAATTAATGGGGTGTATTGGTATTTTATGTTGTAGACGATTTTACTATTATGGAATTAGGAGTTACCAATTAATCTAAATCGTGGTATATTCCTGTGTTTCATAGATGATATATTATAAATCATACCTATTTGAAAAATATGGATTTAATGTATTTGTGTTGTTTCATCAAGAAAATTTGTGAGTTATTTTTGAACCTTTATAAGAAGAACACTCAATAAATGAGGGAGGTAGAATGTTGGTCTGTAGTTTGAGAGTTTCCAGAAGCAATATTTTTTATGAAATTATTGTGAAGAGGAATATTGTTTTAAAGAGACTAAACATGGAATGTTATAATATATCAGGGAGTGGATGGTGATTCATTTGGGGACAAATTTTATATATGAAATACATGTATGAAAAAAGAATTTTTTAATTTCTATCTCATCTAAAATGTAATTTGGTAGTCAAATTCATCTATATAAATTCAAAATGATGGATGGTCCCAATAATCAAATGTGTTTCATTTGTGTAGGGTGAATATAAAGACATCATTAATTTAATCAGGTTTTTAATATATTTGGAATGGTCTTTGGAGCTATATAAATTCCAATTATTATGTTATTCCTTAGATGGTATTCATCTGGGCGATAATATTATGTGAGAAAATGACCTTGCAAGGATTTATTTGACTATGAAATGGTTATTGGATTCTATCAAAATTTTTTAGTTTGAGTTCATCAGTATGATGACAGAAAACCATCTAGATCTTATATATTAGATGGAGAATGATTCTGGTGGTATTAGTTATATTGATTTAAGAAAACACTCTCACATTGTGGAATGTTATCTTAAACGTATCAGATGAATACTATTTCTTAATGATAAGGTCCATTGAAATGTTTCATGTAATATATTGTGAATGGGGATTCCTGAAAAATAGATATATCATTAGGTTGATTTATTTATAAAAATAATCTAGAAGAACTCTTAAGGGTTTTTAGTAGAAAATGTGTTGTCCTAATCTGGTAAACTAGTTTTTTATCTTAGTGGGTCTTGTATGATTCTATTTATTGTGGTCAACCTTGGTGGAAATATAATTAGAGAAATAATGGATCATGCTTCTTATAATTTAGATTATGGAATTTGGTGAAATCATATAGAATTGACATTGATTGAGATATGGATAATCTTTTCTGGTGAAAACAAATACCATGTAGAGAAATTTCGGATTTTTTATTGCTATTTTTTTAGTTTAGAGTTGGAATTTAGACTACTTTTTTATCTAAAATTAATCATTTTGGAATAACATGGAGACTTGATTTCTTATAAAATATATTTAAAATTAAGGTCAATACATAAGGTAGCATACATATTGATGATTATATCTAGTAATGTGAATGTAGAAACATTTCAATGCATTAACATCGAATGAAACAAAAATACAATTGATTAAGTGACATATATGGAAAGGTTATTCTAGATATTGAATGGAAGTTCAAACAAATGTTATAATGTTTTCAGCATCTTTGAATGGATGATAGTGTAACACCCTGAGATTTTATAAGATATATACATTTTAATTTATTTGATTTCTTATTTTGTAATATACATGAATGTTATATTTCATTATAGGCACACCATATTAGTTTGCAGTATACATAATATAATACTTAGCTTCTTTTACACACAATTTTAGGTTCTTTTGATTAAATTCATTTCACTTAGTATAAATTTTGTTCAACGTAAAAAAGAAATATGTTTGGATTATGTTACATGATACACCAAAGGAATATTTCACTAAACACAACACTGACTTGGCTTGCATTACACATATGATAAACCCTCTTTGATTACCTTAATTGTTTGTAATATTCTGTTTCACTAAACAATGATATGTAATTTAAATATTATTATCTAATGGGATATAAACTAGCTGTTATGAATAGTATTAACCAAAATTTTAATATTATATAACATTAGAATTCATCTTAGCTATTTTCTATAAAAATATATAAGAATAAGTTAAATTTTACGAATAACTGAAGTATTTCTAAAAAAATGCAGTTTTGTCGCCTTTTCATGGCACAACCTATTAAAATTTAGTTTTTGACATAGTTATATATTTTATTGGACAAAATAAAATTCTTTTTTTAGAATTGGGACATCAAAATTTACTTTGGAAAATTTATTATATATTTTTGGGAATTATCTTATTTTTATGAATAGTAAAAATACGCTACATTTTATCTACAAACCATTTTCCATAAAAATAATTTATATGGGTAAATATTTTTATTTAGTTTTTTTAATGTATAAATTGAATATAAAAATATCATTTTATCCAATGTTTGTCATTTTATGTTATTTCACTTTTATAATAGAAAAAAACACATGTCAATCTTTTTATAAGTTTTTTCTTCTTAAAAATCGGAATTTGTTTTTTGACAACAGGAATTAATAATAAATTAAATTCTCTCAATTTTTTATTTTGAACTATTAAAATTGGATTCCATATTTTGAATCATTGTTTTCAAAATATGTTAATAGGTTACATTTTTATTTCCTATTTTGAATAGTATCTACGATAATTTTTATTTAAAAATTTATTGGTAAATCAGTTTATTTAGTGTAATAAATAATATGATCAAGAAAATAAAATTATCCAAAAACGTACCAAAATAATATTTTAGTAGTAAAATTATACCACAAACACTTTAGTATTGAATCATATTCATTTAAAGGCCACTAGAAAATGAAAATGACATAGATATTAATAAATCCAATTAATGTGACATCTTGTCAAACTCAAATTTCATAGAACTATAATAATTTTAATATAGGGATAAAAGTGTGTTATTATTTAACATAAATAGTCTATAGAAATATAAAATAATTACCAATATCATGATAGTATTTTTTTTTATTTTTAGGAAATTAAAAATTACCTAAATTTCGTATACATTGATGATGTAAAAATAAATTAATTGATGAGAAATCCATAAAACAATATTTATTAACATTTTAATTATAATAAAAAAAAGCATAAACACATTACCAGTTAATATTGGTCCACTATATATCGACCATAAGAATAAATTTTATGATAATATGACCATTTATATCTTTATAGAAGATATTATGACATTTGTTTTATATTATTTCAAGTGATGTTAATGTTCTCACATTCGTACTTTACTAAGTGTAACATTTTTAATGTTTTCTTTTCTGGAAGATAAATATGACTAAATATATTTTTATTAAATATATAAAATTTATGTTAATCATGTAATTTTATTTAATATTATTATTCTATAAATAAAATTTTAAATAAATATTGAATATTGATGTAGTGATTATTTTAATAAAGGAGATATGAGATAAATGTTAATAAAAATATTACAATAAACAAAAAATGGGAAAATTAATTTGTAAAATTAATTTTATATATTAGCTTAAAACATTAGGTATATAATAAAATATTTGGTTCTTGGATAACTCTTTATCATGATATTTCTAAAAATCCATTAAATGAATTGTGTCAAAACTGACATAATTGATATTTTGTTAAAATAATGTCTTATAAAATTATTTAAAAATCATAAAAAAATTCAAAAAATTTATAATAATTATGATATTGTCTGGAATTTTATAATTTATTCATATATGATATAATTGAAAAAATATACGTAAATTATTTACCCTTTAAATATTGAAACATTATTTATCCTACATAAAATTAAATGGAATAACTAATTGTCAATTAAAATGATAATTTTTAAATTTACATAAAAACATGTCTAAATTTTATTGTTTGATGAGATTTAAATTTAATCTTATCCTATATACTAATATATATCATTATTTCTGATATTTTTATTTATTTTCAAATTATTATAAATTAATATTTTTGCGGTTTCCAAAAGAGCCCCTCAAGTCAATTATAAATAGGAACTTCCTCCATCAACCGTTCACTTTATTTTGAGCCTTAATTCTAAAAAGTTCTCTCCAAATTTCAATTAAAAACATATCTAGAAGAATTATATAGGTTCTGGTCTTCTTCAAAGACCAACTGTAGTGCTCTATGAGTTGATTTATAGGAGGCACGTCGAAGAAGAGGTAATATCATTTACTAACTCATTAAAACTTCATTGTTAATCAACATCCAACTCATGATTTGTTTCATTATAAATTAAGAACTACAGTAATAATAATACACCGAGAATTTATTATGATTATGAAACAACCATATTCGACCATTACCCATCCAATGAAAAATGAAATCACCACGTGTGCATACAAACAACTTACCATCTCCACGCTGTGGTGTAATCTCTTTTTCACTACCACCATACATGGATTGGTATAACGATGGAATTAATAAATATATACATAATTTATGTAAAATTATATTTATTCATAAACACTATAAACCATCAACTTTAATATCATTCAACTATTATGGGAATGATATTGTCGCTCCTGCGTACGTATGACTTACCATCTCCAAAGTGTGATGTGATTAATTATAGATAATATTAATTAAAGAAAGATAATATAAATAAATTTAATGAATAAATATGATATATATAATATTAATAACATGAAATAAATGATATAAATATAACATAAAAATAGGAATAAGAACATATCTGATAAAACATGAATAATAACTTAAATCAGATAATACCCAAATAAAGAGTAACAATGAATTGTTACTAACACACAGATAAAAATATGATAATAAATTCTAGATTTAAAATTATTATGATTCAGTAATAAATCATTAACATTATCTAAATTATTAGATAAGAGTTTTGCATACATACAATGCATATTAAACTTATCTTAATGGATAATTTTGAAATCTTATTTTTAACAAAGATTATTAATACATATGTATTTACAAGGGATGTATTTATCATCCACATCCATGTATTAATTAAATATTTTCATAAAATTTTTATAATTATTATATGTGTTTTTATGTATTTTTAACCCTTTTTTACTTTTTCAACATTTTATGGAAAGGAATTATTCTTTTGATTACCATACGAGATACTTTCTGATTTTTCTGGAAAAATTACAAAGGGAATTTTTCTTTAAATTATATGGTGTAAATTTATTTTTACATCATATTAATTCCTTTTCTCTATCAAGCTTCCTCGACGTGATTTAAAATTTATCATCATATAATGTGTTTTCTATTAAAATTTAATCACATTTTGAGAAAAAATTGTTTTTTTGAAGAAGAAAGGATAATTTCAAAAAAATATGTTCTCGAATTTTATCAAAATTATTTTCCATATAATATAATGATATTTAAATAAAGTTTTATTTTTGTCCATATTATTTCTATGATTTAGTTTTTCATATTATTTAATGATATTTTAAATGGATTATGTTATGATTGAATGTTGCTTATTAAACCCGTCTTATTTCATAGGTTATACGATGATGAATGGTTTTTGTTTTTGTGTCACATGTAATAATGATTTCATAATGAGATGGGTTTGACCAATATACCCCCCAAATTAATTGGGTAACGATCTATATCTCATGGGGTAGAAATAAATGGAATAGAAAGGAAATCTAATTCTGTAAAATACAGTTGGAACACCAATTAAATCTGGATCATTAATGCATGACTATAATGGAAAGTAAACCTGGTTCAGTAATAGGCATTTTCCACTATTATAGTCTTGGTAAAACTGACTTTGCTACTATAGAATCCATATTATGTTCCTTTTCATTTTCCACCATTCTATGATTTATTCAAATTATTTTTATCATGGTTAATGTTCCATTATGATATATGCCTTATGCACTAATAAGATTTATATCCTGACAAACTATTTTGATATTCAAAATTTATGTTCATGTTTTCACATTCTTATGATTGAGATTTTTTTTATATTCTTTATGTTTACCCTTCTTGAGCATTTGAGCACACAATTTTTATGTTTTATTTTCCACAGGACATAAATAAATGAATTCAGTAAGAAAAATAAAGGGGAATATATTTTTTAGAGATGTTAATGATCTTTCACGAAGTTATAAGATTATATTCTATGACTCCAAAGACACTAAATTAATATGGTCTTTTGGTGTCTTTTTGTTTAATGTATTTAGTACTTTGTAAAATAAATGTGACATCCACATATGTCAAGCGTGGTTTAGTTTTGTTGGTATCAGAGAAGAGGTTTAACTAGACATTAAAACATGTATGTGTAACATTAGTGAGATCCCTAGAAATTTTTATAAGGATATGTCTAAGGATGTCCTAAGGATAAGTCTAAATATAGTTTATAATACTACGTTTTTGTGATAATCATGAATAATGTTGGGTTAGAATGAAGATATCATATATTTAAATATTATTATTAATTTACATTACTTATGTGATTATATTCTCTATTATGTATTTCTCACACATTTCATTCTGGTATTAATCAATTGAAAGAACTACATAAATCATATTTAACAATTGAATGTTTCATATGTGGAAATTATGGGAATTATAATGATTGATTTTTCTAAGTGTAAATATCATGAATATAATCATAATGGTGGTACAAGTGTATTTCATACTTCTAAGGATAATTAGATTGTTAATGACATGTGAATGGTATGTGATGTTCTTCCAATATAGTTTATATTAATCCTATGAATAATGAGGTTGAGATACCATAAGACATGAATCATATTTTAGGATAGATGATGATGATGGATCCCGAGTAATGGCATAAGAATAATTTTTTATGATTGAGGTGAATGTATTTCATAATTCAAAGATTATGATATATGAATCATGAAATATATAAGATTTTTTAGAATAATACTATCATTAAGGATGGGAAGGATATGTTGAATAGATCTAAGGAGAAAAAATTATTATTTAATGGTAAAGAGATATATTTGGAGAGAACATTATGATGGGAAAGATAAACCTTAATATGTCAATTACGTTCCTATAATGATGTTTAGATAAAAATATGTTGGTTTTGAGTATGTAAAATAGATGATGAAATTATTTTTGAGAACTAAGTATGGATTATAAAATAGAGGGTTATGCAATCATGGGTGTAGTAGAAAAATTTTCAGGCTATAAAGAATATATCTAAAAAAATTGGGAAAAAGAAACATGAATATTTTCAATAATGATCTATTGGAATTTATGTTATTTCCATAACTCAAGAGAATTAATGATAATATAATTCAAATGATTGGAATGTGACCATCAATATATATATTATGACATATTAAGGATTAATGAATGTATTCATGTGATTATCATATGACCTTATATGAATTTTTTTTATGTGAGCATGGAGAGAATTATGTTGGATAAGAATAATGGTTGGAATGAATTAAGTTGGACATCTGATTTTATTGTTTATGACTAAATAATTTTATTATTATTTATTGATTGTTATAATTTTATAGTTCAAGAAAAATGAAAACTAGTAAGATGGGTGAAAAATCGTTGCATCAAAAAGGGATACAGGAATTGAACCCATAACCATTGTGTGATGGGCCTTTAACTACTACCACTGGCCATAGAAAAACTCCCATTATAGAATAAATTATTATTATTTTATTTAAGAGGTGTGACAGCTAATGTATAATACCATTTTTGGAACCGTATATGATTAATATCATTATACGTGGTCTTATGCATATTTTATTAATAGTGATAGAAGAAATTACCAATAATTCTATTTTATGATATTCTAACACTTCATGAATAAGTAATTAAACTTCATTTCATTAAATTAGAGCTGAATTGTAAATTGTTCAATGCATGAAAAACAATGAAATTATACCAAAAATCATGTAGGTTTTTATTCTCATGAAAAATTATTCATCTTTGGAAAAAGGATCTGGAAAACCAAAAAAAGTAATCATAGAATATTCTTATTTGATGAATAATATGTTCTCTTAAATCATCACAGATTTATGACTTTCTAGTTGTTATCTTTACACTATCCTTTTCTTTATCACTATCCATAAGAACATAATGGTTATATTTCTCATCCACATACATGTTTTGACATCCCAGCTATGTAATCCTATGTCGAAACCCACTGATGAGTTAAACTGGGTAACAATTATCTTTCTAAAATTATATTTTAAAATGATGTTTTATTATTCATTTTCACTATGTGGGTTTCCATGAAATAATGTTTCAAGTATTAAACAATTTATAACCAAAATGAATTTCAAGGGTGAAATTCATTTTATTGGGGGGTAGAATGTAACAACCAAGTATCTTATAATATATATTATTTTTAATTTAATTGTTTTCTTGTGTTGTATGATACATCAATATTACATTTCAGTATACATAAAACATGTTATCTTGGAGTATACATAACACTCTACATGGCTTGTGTTAAAGACAATTTCATGTTCTTTTTGTAGAATTCATTTCACTGGGTATGATTTTTTTCAATTTATAAAAGAAATAAATTGGGATTATGTTACACACAAAACAGAAGAAATAATTAACTAAACTCAACAATAACATGTCGTGTATTAAACACAAGAGGGAACTTCATCGATAAAATTAATTGTACACAATACTGAGTTTCACTATACAACGACATAATATTGAAATGTTATTATTTAATGGTCTATAAACTAGCAGTTTTAAATATTATTTACCAAAATTTGAATTTTAGATAGCAGTAAAATTAATATTATTTATTTTGATAACATGATATAAGAAAAAAAAATTGATTTTTTGAAAAAAAGTAGTATTTTCCAATAAAATGCAGTTCTACCGCCGATTGATTGCGCACACAGTTAAAATTTAGTTTCCGACACCATTATATGTTCTATATTAAAAAATAAATATTTTTTTTGGAATCGGGACTTCAATATTTACATTGAATGAATATTTTATATTTTTCTGATAATTATAATGATTTGATGAATAATAATAATATGCTAAAGTTTAATTAAAAACAAAATTTGCCTTCGAAATAATATATATATATTTAAATAATATTTTTAATTGTTTTAATGTTTAAATGGAATATATTTTTATCATTTAATACAATTTTGGTCATTTGATGTTATTTCACTTTTAAATTGTACACAAATACATGTCTATCTTTTGATACATTTTTTATTCTTAAAACCTCATTTTTTCTTTTTGACAATAAAAATTGATTTTAAATTAGTTTCGTCCAAATTTATGTTTTTAATTTTGAAAAATGGATTCTCTATTATGAGTCTATGGGTTTGAAATATTCTAAAAGGTTAATTTTTTTATTTTTAATTATTAATAATATGTACGATATTTTTTATTTAACACAGTTAAAGGTAAATCTAGATAATTAGTGTTATAAATAATATGAAACGGAAAATAAAATGATTCTAAAATATACCAAAATCATATTGTATGAATAAAATTATACCTTTATTATACTAGGTTCTAATAGTAGTCATTTAAGGGCCACATGACAATCAAAATGACATTAATATTAATTAAACCAATGAAAGTGAGAAAATGTCAAATTCACATTTCTTATTTGTATAATAATTTTAATATAAAGATAACCAGGTGATATAATTAAACATAAATAGTCCAACGAATGATAAAAGAATTACATAAATTAATAAATTTTAATTTTAATTTTTAGAAAATTAATAATTACTATAAAGTCTTATACATAGATGATGTAAAATTTAATTAAATGAAGATAAATCCATAAAACATAATCACTAAAATACTAATAACCGTAAAATGGCATAAACACATGAAAAAAAATCATATTTATTGAGTATAAATCGACCATAATCATCCATGTTCAGAGAAATTATCCATTTGGATCATTATTGAAGAGATTATGAAATTTATATTACTTTATTTTAAGGGATGTCAAAGTTGCCACATTAATAATTTTATAAGTATAACATATTTAATATTGGAATTTACAAAAGATAAATTCTAATAAATATATTATTATTAATTATAGCTAATTTATGTTCATAATATTATTTTATTTCAACATTACCTTCTAAAACATGTATATTAAATAATTACACAATAATTATGTTGTGATTATTTTATTAATTGAGATATCAAATTAATAATATTAAAAATGTTAAAACCTATATAATTTTGGAGAATAAATTTGTCCAATAAATTTTATAGCTTACCTTGAACATATTAGAGATATAATTAAAATAATTTTTCAATGTGTAACACCTTATCGAGATATTTCTAAAAATCACTTAATTGAATAGTGTCAAAATTGACAGAATTGATATTTTGTTAAAATAATGTTTTATAAAATTATTTAAAAATAATAAATAAATTCTAAAAACATTTAATAATAATTATATGATCATATAAAATCAAAATTATTCATTTATTGTATAATTTAACTCATATTTTTAAATATTCCACCCTTTTAATATTCAATCATTTTTTATCTAAATTAAAATTTAATAGAATAACTGATGGGTAATTAAAATGATAATATTAAAATGGACATAAAAAAAGTATAAATTTTATTAGTTGATGATATTTCATTATTAAAATATCTTGTATTCTAATATATATAATTTTGGAGGTATTTTTATGGATTTTTTAATTTATCATAAATTAATATTTTGGAGGATTCCAAAAGTGCCCCTCACCGTAAATTATAAAACGAGAATTCCAACCTCAACAATTCTATTCATTTTGATACTTGAAAATTGAAAATAACCGTCACATTTCTCTTAAAAACTTACCTAGAAACATTATAGAGGTCTTCTTCATCTTCAAAGACCATCTCAAATGCACTATAAGGAGATTTTGATGAGGCATGTCGAAGAAGAGTTAATATCAGTTACTGATACATTCAAACATCATTTTTCATCTACTTCCACATAATTAGTTGTTTCATTTAAAAGTAATAAATACAGAATAAAAATCCTATAAACCCCTACAAACCATCATCTTTAATAACATTCTATAATTAGGGGAGTGATATTGTCGCTCGGGCATACGTACAACATACCATCTCCACGGTGTGATATGATTTTTTCTACATAATATTCATTAATGAGGGATTATATATATAAATTTAATGAATAAATATGATATATGTTATAATATTACCATTTTATAAATGATATAAATATTACCTACAATATGAATAAGAACTTTTCTAGTAAAACATTTATAAGAATGTAATGTAGTTAACACCCAAATAACATGTAACAATGAAATGTTACTAACAAACATATGAAAATATGTCCGTTAATGTTTTTATAAAAATTATTATAAATTTGGAATATATGAGAGCCATTATTTGAATCATTATATATGAGGTTTTGATACATTCAAATCTTATTGGAACTAAGGTTAGGAATAATTCTGCAATCTCATTTTTATCCGAGATTATTTATACGTAAGTATTTACAAGGGATGTATTTATCATCCATGTCCTTGTTTTTATAAAATTGTTTAAAAAAATTGTTTAAAATTATTATTTTTTTAAGTATTTTTTACCCACATTTTAATTCTACTATATGGTATGTACGAAATCTTTTTTTTCTATATGAGGTATTTTTGACTTTTCCAACTAAAAGTAAGAGGAGAATGTTTTTTTAACTTATACGTTATTAATGGATTATTTAGTCTTATTAATACAATATTTACATGAACCTTCCACTACAGGATTTCATTTTTATTTTCAACTAAATTATTTTCCTGTAAAATTGTTTTGAATATTGATAATTTTTTTTTATTAAGAACAAAATATATTTTCCTCAAGAATTAAGTTCCAGTGTATTAAGAAAATTATTTTCCATCTATGATGAAGCTATTTAAAAATAGTCATGCTTATGTCCATATTATTACAATGATTTCATTTTTATGATAATGTAATGATATTTTATATGGATTATTGTTATGTTGGAATCATGTTTAAAAACCATATTTTATTTCATGAGTTAGGCTATGAGGAATAGTTTATGTTTATGTGGAACTTGTAAGAATGATTTCATTATGAGATGGGCAGGACCAGTATCCACCTCCAATGCATTCTGTAATAATTTATATCTCATCAGATACACATGAATGGTACAGTATGTAAATCTGGATTAGTAATATAGGGATGGAATGACAAGTAAATCTGTTTCAGTAATTCATGGATGGAATGACAAGCAAACCTAGTTCAGTAATGGACATTTTCAACTGTTAATGTCTTGTATGCAATGCCTTGGCTAATAGTTAAATCGTATTATGTGATTACTTTTTTGTCACTATTCCATGTTTTATTCTAATTCTATTTTATCATGAGTAATGTTCTATTATGATCTATGACTTATATACATCCAAGATTTATTTCATGACTCGTGATTTTGATGTTCAAAATTTATGTTCAAGTTTTCACATTCTTATGTTTATGTTTTGTTTTATTTTATTCATGTTTACCATTACTTAGAATGGTAGCTCACGTTTTTTATTTTTTCTTTTCCCTTTATTATAAATAAAATTTTTATGTAGGAATACTAAAGGGGAAGATCATTATGGAAGATATTGACGATCTTTCACCAAGATAGAAGAATACATTCCATGTTTCCAAAGACAGTAAACTAATACATACATTTGGATTCTTTTTTAATTAATTATGTATTCAAAAAATGAAATTTAATGACAATGTACATAAATATTGGGTGGTTTTAGAATGGGTTATAGAAGAAGACCTCATATGATAATTGTTCTAACAACATTCTTAGTTTATTCATGTGATATTGACAGGGTAAAAAAGATTCATTAATGGGATATATATATATATTATGAGGGATTTTATTTTCACATAAAAGATCACTTTTTTTAAAAGGATGAGGAAAAATCCTCATTTATTATTAAAGAGAAGCAACGACCTCTTTTAACTGGGTAGAGGGAGACCCATTACATAGCCCGAAGGCCCAGTGGGCAATTTGCCCATTACATGGCCCATAGGCCCATTTTTTTTGCCCAAACCCCACTCTGTGAATAGTAATGATAAAGTAACCATGCTTCTACAGTACTGCATAGTACCCGCCTCTTCTACAGTACTCTGCTGCCGCTATAGTGACATGTCGCTCCTACAGTACCGGCCGCTGCTACATTTCCGCCGCTGCTACAGTTCTGCCGCTGCTATAGTGCACTACTGTACAACTATAGTACCTGCGCCCCATGCATACAGTTACTATAGGGAATAATTATACATAGAGAGAGATATATGATTTTATATATAGTTTTAAACCCCCGCATGGATTTCTTGAGATTTAATCTAAGATGATTCAAAATAAATCATTTTCAATGGGGGACCCCCACCCCCCAAAAGTGTATAAATCTAAAAAATTGAGGGATTTTTATGTGGTTATTTATGTAGTGTAATGACAGATCCCCATGTAACTCATAAAATATATTATACGGTGGGTTACCATGGAAATAAAATTCTAATTTAATTAAATATGAAATTAGTTCCCAAGACGATATGGGATAAAGTCCAAAATAGAAAATTTATTTATATTGTATCCATCATCCAATTTTTTGTCTTTATTCATTCATTAACATAATTACAAAATGTTTCACTAAAATCCATGATCAAGAAACATTTAGAGTGATTAAAGAATCAATAAGATTGATTGGGTGCATAGAATTATCATTCATAGGAATTGAATTTTTAGGTGTCTATTGGGTGATTTTAGACCAATTTGGTGACCTTCTTCTATAAGGTTAGGTCTATAAAATATCTTATATTAACAGGAACATGTTGTGTTTTGATTTTTTGGTTTTCTTACCCTATATATGTTATATTATTCATGAGATCATATATATATGGTATTGAAAATGTTTAAATTTTTTTATTCTCATAGTCTATATTGTCAAGGTTGGAAATTATTTTGGATATAACTTATCAAACACATAGCCCATTTCATTAATCATAGTCATTACATCTGTTTAAATAATAATGATGAATTAGTATCATTGTTTGTATTTTAATTTATATTATATAAGTTTTTATATGGTGAATTTTTTTTATATAATTCATATCTCTTCATTCATTTAAACATTAGAATTTTGTTTTGTATTTTTTCATTTTATATTATCTTACTTCACAATCCATTTTAAAACAATCTCATTATTTTTATCGACAACACAGTTTTAACTTTTAACTCAATATATATGTTATAAAATATTTATTTTAAAAAATATATATCATATTTATTATATATTATTATAAATATATCCTATAAATACATTTATATATTTGAATATACATATAATGTTTTCTAAAATCATACAATAAATATATGTATCTCTTTAATTTGGTAAGATAAAATTGAATTTATTTAAATGATATATATATATTAATATTAAATTATATATTATAAAAATAATATATTTATTTACGTATTATTTATAAATAAAATAATTCATATGTACATTTTTATAAATTTATAAATGTATGAGTAGTTTTTAGGAACAAGGTCAGGTTTCCACCCAAACCGACACCCAATTTGGCCCACGATGAGGCCTGATATGCATTCTTGATATTCCTAGGATGGTTATTATAAAATATAACCAACTATATGACAATGGGAAGGATTTATACCAATATAAACAGATATAAACCAAATAGAGCACACATCAAACCATATTGGATCCATAGTCCTTGAATACAATAAAAACATAAATATGTTCTGAATACAAATTTCGAAAAATAAAAGTGAAAACTAAATTAAAACTAAAACCAATAGTTACCAACATGATTTCCATATGACCACATGGTCACAAACATCCATGAACTAACCCGCTCCATAGTCGAAACTGAACAATACCTAAACATGAAAAATATCTCAGGTCTCCCGACACATAGTTCCAGAAGTAGGTTGTAGGAAAAAAAATATAAATAGGTTAGAACCAAAAATTACATAAATTGTATTTACTGAATGTGTCCAAAAAATATAGTCTAAAAAACAATATGAATACATTTTTTTATATCTATAAAAACAAATAAAAATTTTTAAAAACTCCCAATTTTTAAACAAATCAGTTTTTATCATTTTATATATTTTCCCAATTATAAAAACCTATCCTAAATTACAAATTCCATGAGGAAAACACAAAAAAGATAAAATATAATGGAAATGAGGAAAATAACTATGAGATTGAATCAGATTACAAAAAACAAAACCAGAATATGAGGATTGTCTAAGTGTAGGAAGTACCAATAAAAGATGAATCCAAATGGGTGCAATGTAAAATAATAAAAGACATATATATTATCATTGGAATTTACTACACATCCTGAGAATATGTCCATGTACGCACATGGTTTGGATTCAAATTATATTTTATTGTATAGCTCCATAACAAATAACCAACCTGGATGATCTAAACTAGCCTCACCAAATGAAAATCCCACCCAACCTATCCTTTATACATTGGGTACAAATCTATCAAATCAGGATCATTATGAAAACCTCATCTGACCCTATAGATCTCATCTATAAAACCGTCATTATTATACAATGGTGGATGATGTGGTCATCCCATTTCTGGAATTAACCTTGACCCTGATATTCCACTTTCAATACCTTTTCTAAATCACTAAACCAACTATGTGATGACCCTCTCCATGAAAGGAAGACTATATTGGATCCCCTCACACATGGAACCCATAAAATTTCTAATCGGTCCAATATGCAACATTAATTTTAAAAAAAGTTTTCAAAATATCATGAATTACCAATTTGGTACCAACATTTAAAAATATAATTCCATTTCAAAATCAGTTTCCCAAACCCATGGTTAAAACCCCATTTATGATCGAATGTTCCAAAATAGGCTGAATTTTTGGATATCATTTGGTACCTAAATTTCACATAATTTGGGAACGACAGATCTATTTTGGAATCATTGGGACCTTATAAGAACCATTTTGAAACAAAACTTTTAAATATAATAAGATTAAAGGGGGAATTTTATTTTGATATCTTATATTCATAGTTAATGTCATTGTATAAATTCATTATCATTTATGTTCTTACACATATGTACTCCTTATGAATGAAAGGTTATTACCTTTTCTCATAGAAAAATTATTAAAATAAAAAATGCACCAAGGTCTCCAAATGGAGAATCAATAGTAGCATAACAACCACTAAATGGAATATACACTTAATTACAAAACCATAAAAATGGAACCAAAATCCATTCACATTACTCAATTAATTATAAAACAAAATTAATAAAACACAACCAAGGCCAACCAAAATCTATAACAATGAAAAGAAATTGAAATTCCCATTTTTGTTTCATAAAACACTATGTATACATAAATATACATATATTCATAATCATATATATTATTTCAGAACACATCCTTCCACAAATTGATAAACATGAAAACACCACAATAACTAATTCAACCACTTAAAATTCATAAGAAACACATTTATAAATCAATTATAACACCTAAATCATTTATTAAAATTATCAATAAAGGAAATGGATATAGACACCAATCTCAATAGCATGAAAATGCAGAAAATCCCTCCAAAGAGGAATAATGAATTCCAAGGGAAAAAATTTACACCCATGCATAAAAGAAAACAGAAGTCCAATATCAACCCTCTAACCTATGGTATAGTGAGGAGTGAACTCTGGTATGGAATTACCCATAATAATAAGAGGGATAAGAGATAATAAGGAAAATAGACCAAAAATAAAGAAGAACTCATCTTAGATCATTATAGGAGCATCGAACAAAGAGGAGGAGCTGTCAAAGAGGATGATTTGGGACCCTGTGGTACTCTTGTGGTAAATGGTGTAGAATATTATTGAATAAAGATAAAATGAGGTTTGGAAAAATAGTAATTTCAAATTTTTATTGAATTCAGGAAACCCGTAAGGGTTTTCAAACTCTGCGCCAACCATCCGCACCCTAGTAGAATAGACAGAAAACTGCATGGGACAACATCATGGTTTGGGATACCATTAAATAATCACGAAACATAGATCAATAAAATTATATATCAATTTCTCACTAGTAATGCACATTTTATACTAACCATGAATGAGTAGTTATCATTGGTTTGGAAACTTGAAAAAAATAACATGGTTACTCTTTACCCATGCATGGTTAGTCCAAAAAAATTCCTATGTAATGAAAGTAAACCCATTAAACAATAAAATAAACTAAAAACACTATCAAAATTAACCATTGATTCATTATAGTGTTTATCCTTACTCAGAAACCGTGCACATGGCCAAAAGACAACAGAATCCTCCCAAACTCCAAAATTCTCATTGAGAGCTGAACTAGAAGTTCAAATAATAGACCGAGCATGAAGGAAAGGATAAAATAAATATTAATTATGGTAGGGCATGTTAATTATTCACAACAAAAAATAAACTCCAATAATGACACACAACCAAACAATAAAAAAAATTCATATGGTAAAAAAATGAGACCAAATGAAACCATGAATTTCAGTGTGACCTTTAAACACCAAATATCACACATGACCAACTGCAGAGAATACCATGATAAGATAAATTGTGGGTCCCCCACAACATATAATACTACATTGAACAATATGTACTGGTACAAAATTGGAAACCAATTAAATGAACCAAAACCCATCATTGAACCAAAAAACAATTAAACATTAGGACATGAAACTAGAATCTATAAGAAATAACCACTCATATCCTAAACCAATTTATAAGAGAGAAAACCATTCATGATTTATATTTAGAAATCACCACTACAGATGTTCCCAATATCACAAGGCTACCAAATTCCTCAAAATTTGAACGATTTCCAAAAGTCAGAGAATATAAAACAAAAAGGAGAACATAAATTTTTCCCACCCTCAAAACTGCAACAAATTTTTACCAATAACCCTAAAACTAATAAATTCTTATCCATGTGAAATGATACACTCTAGGGGATATGGCTGTAGTTATATTTAATAGAAGAAACAATTTCATAATAGTTAGGATTTGATAGCCTCAAATCGATACGTCATATTTGGATCATGATGTTTGCAGAACTTCTCCATATTAACCAAATGTCCAAATAGTCATCAATCCTTTGGAGGACTACAACATGATATCTTTGAGTCCCAAATATTTCCACACTAAAATAATAAAATTATTTTATTTCATGAATGAGGCATAGAAACTGAATAAAGTGACTACCTAATAATTGGTTCCTCTAGTACAAACTCTTCAAAATATGGGAAACATGATGACCACCAAGATACATATGTTTAGGAATTCCTATTATATACACATTAGGAACCATCCCCACTAAACAATTCCTCATCAATGATCTTATTGAATAGAAATTCCCCATATGGAATCACTCGATTCAAAAAGTTTTTATTAATACCCCAGATAAAAAATTACCTTTCAGATATTCCGTTGAGGCTATATATAGAAGAAAAATCATCTTAATGTGATAAATATAAGACTTCATCATTTGTTAACCAAAATAAATAAAAAATTGTTCTAAAACACCCATAAACTTCCAAAAATCATTTATAAACCATCAGATATATTCTTAATGAAATCCCATGACATCCCACCTTGAAATGATGGAATGAAAATCACCTTCGAATGATCTAATCGTAATCCCTCAAACGAACTAAATATAGCTTATATCCTTATAGATTTAGGGGTTATAAAAGACCTTATTTCTCTATTGAATCTCACAAGACACTCCACATCCTCTAAAAGTCCCAAATCAATATGTAAAAATAGAAGTTACAAATAATACCTTGATTATGCCACCCCATTGGGAGTATGGTTAGGGTCAATACTGGGAGGAGACTCATTGGAAACAATTAGATTCTTTCTAGATGACATAATATATTTATATAAAATACCCAAAAGTGAATCAAAATAAAATATAAATCAACAAATATAAAAGACCATGATAAAACACCATGAGCAATAACCAATAATCAAAAACAAAATCCAAAATCCCTTTTTGTTAAAACCATTTCAGCTCTAATATCAAAACCATTTTATGCTAATGTTTATCTCTCTTAACAACAAAATACATTTTCATATCCAATTAAAATATAAAATAACAGTTTTAAATAATAGAATTTCACAAATAGAATTTCCCTTTTAATAATATTTTTCTCTAAAACCCATTTTGCTTTTCAAAATGGTTTAACTCTAACCAAAATCAACCAAAACATAAATCACACTAAAAAATCAATATAGGGAATTAGGGTCATGTTAAAAACCTAATACAAGATGTTGATGACCATACCCCAAGTACTCAACATCCACTTGAAATATCATGAACCATTCACTCAAATATCACTAGGGTGGCTTCACCATGTATGCTTGTTGAGTAGCACTTCCTCACTTCCATTCTCATCCATCAAACCACATAATCCTAATAGAAACCCCAAAAATTTACCTAATAATTTAAAATAATGGAATTATGTTCAAAACTACACCCAGTGACATGGAGATAGAAATAATAAATAGTTCAAGATTCTCCCCCTTACTTATCCCCCCTGTCTCAATAGTCTTATATCCAAACTACTTGAATCCCCAAAATTATAGAGGTCTCTTATGATATAATTGTTTCATGAACCAGGATGGGATTCCATCCAACCCAACTTAATATATATACTAAGAATAGGATCATGAGGCATTATTTATCATCATATGTAGAAGACTAGTGTCGGGATCCAAATATCTCATATGGGAAACAATTTTTCCAATAATGACAGAATAAAAAAACATAAGAACAGATAAAGACTAAGAAGACCCATATGCAATCAATATAAATAAAAAATAAATGTGATCCTAATACAACTAATTTATAACAAAATAGAAAACTAAATAAGATATAAATCTAATAGGGACCGATATGATCCCCATGATACCTCTTGGCCACCACCATACATAAACCATTCCTATCCACATGCAAAAATTAATAAAAACCAAAGGTGCAAAATATATCAGGTATATTGACACCGGGTGGAAAAAGTATTTTATAATAATATATTATATCAATAGTTTTGAAATATAAAATCCATTCATGTCACTTCCAAAAATAGTAAATAATCTCAATTTTGAAAAATATTTAAAATTAGTTTTTTTCTCTAAAAAAACCAAAAATATTTTATAAAAATAAAATATTTAAAGAAAACATGGATTTACATTTTAGAACTATCGAATCAGGATATTTTATGAAATATATTAATTCAATTTTTTATAAATTATTTAAATGATTTTGTTACATGATATAAACAGTGTTTCTTATGTCTCACACAATACAATTTTTTTCTTGTGTTGAATGTAATATCGACTACCTTTGATGTCCTTAGTTACACACAAGCCTAAGTCTTGACATAAAAAAATAATCCCTAAATATTAATATGAAACTCATAACCTATCCTTTGGAAGGATATAAATGAAATATATAACCTAAAATATAAAATTATATTTTACCAATTTTAATAAGGTGAATTCATTAGATAAAAATTAGTTATAAATAAAAATAACGAAAAATTGAATATATAGGATGTAACTTCCCATATAATGATAAAATATTTATTTTCATATTTAATAATATTTATTAAAC
The DNA here is from genome assembly GCA_963277665.1 of Viscum album. Classification (NCBI taxonomy): domain Eukaryota; kingdom Viridiplantae; phylum Streptophyta; class Magnoliopsida; order Santalales; family Viscaceae; genus Viscum; species Viscum album. The sequence continues at coordinate 1,229,260,931 of OY728159.1, forward strand.
TGATATAAAATTTTCCTTAAAAGGGAAAATATTTTTTATAGCGTACCTGACATGAAACATTGTGTTTCTCTGAAACCATATGTTTCATATAGGATAAAGATATAACGAAAAATAATTTCTTTTTAACAGTATTATTTTAAGTTGTAGTTATGTACTGGATTTTTTATCTAAATGAATGATTAATAAAAAAATATTATGTTTTCACTTGTGTAATAAATTTATCACTTTCTTTCAAAAACAATTCTTTAGTTTTAAAATAATATTATATCCAATTTTATGCATAAAAACCCAATATTTTAAAAAGGTTATTTAGAACATTTCTTAAAGTGAACCAAATTAAAATAGGTTTTATTCATGTATTATAATTTAAATATGAGAAAATATAATTATTTTTTGAATGAGAAATATCTAAATCTAATTGATTTGAATTTTTGATATATTTCTGAAAACGGTCATATTTGGATGAAAAGTGAGTAATACTGAATTTTAGTTCAAAACTAATTTTTTAAATATTATTAATATCGATATCTTATGATATTATTAGTTTTTAAATTATAAATAGATTATTATTATATCATTTTAACCTAATTATTTATTTTTAATATATTTAACATTGAATTTAGATAAAAAATTATCAAAAATTTGAACATTTTCACTTTAAAAATAAACATTGTCATCCCGCCTGTGGGAAAAAAATTTAGATAATTTATTCAACATATCTAATTGAAATTTAGAAAATTTTAATACATAAATGGAATAATTTTAATTTATAATTTAATTTTCTTTTGTAATTGTTTTTTGAACAACAAATACAGCGAATGCAGTTAAAAAAATCACAATGATTAAGAGAAACAATTAAATTAAAAAGGGACTAAACCTTAATAATACGAGTAAAAATGGACAAGAATCAATTAAAAAAATTAATTATATATTCATATATATTCCCTATAAATCATTTTAAATAATATTAACCATTATTGATGTTACTATATATTGGGAAATTCTCGGAAGAATTCCCTTTTAAAAAATTTACTTGAATCCCACTCCCACTCAGTTCTAAAAAGACACTCACACATCTCATTTATTCAAAACTATGAATCCCATTTTTATCAACCAAACCCTATAAATATATTATAAATAATTCCTCCACTCAAAATATTTTCCGCACCTTTGTAATAAATCCAAACAAGAATTCCTTTGTAGAAAACAAAAAATGAGTTTCTCAAAGAAGAGGTAACTTTCATCAACATTCATTTTTCACTTAATTTCCCTCTAAAATACCTTCAATTATTATTAATTAATGATTATATAAAAAAATAACCTAAATATACTTAAATGTAGTTATGATATATTTTCTACCTACAACTATACACAATTCTATAAAAATGTTAATGAAATTGCTGTTTGAGTAAGGTGAACTACACCCTAATTTAATGATGTCATTCATCTTTTCCTTTACCACATCTTGTGGTTGGGAATTATGATGTTAAAATTATATTAATTTGATACATGTTTATATATATATATGATATATTTTGTATATTAATTCATATTGAATGTTTTTATATGCATACTATCATGATTTCCAATTTTTTGTAAACATTGTAACCCCTATTTTGGAAATGTGGACTACCACTTCCTAAAAGAGATATTATAAATTAAAGAAATAAATAGAATGTATTAAAGATTATTTTAATATAAATATGTGAAATAAATATAATCTCTATGAAATTATTTAAATAATTTATTTTTTTGAAATAAAATATATCATTTACTTATTACCCTTTCACACACAGAAAAAGTGATAATGTCTTTCGTGGATGTGTGGACTACCCCATCCTCGATGCGATGTGAATAATTTTATAAAAATATAATTATATATATATATATTATTAAATACTATGGTATTTTTGATATAATTTTCATTCTATTATGGTAATATATACTTAACTTATTTCCATAGTGATTGTGTGAAAATTCCAACGTTACTCTTTCAAACGTACGACCGACCATCTCCACGATTCTAATGTGGGTTTATTTTTCCTTTACATAATTCATGATTGGATAAAAAAATATAATAAATGTATAAATAATGTAATTATTTTAGTATTATTAAACTACCAATCTATAAGTATTGACCCCATTGACCATAGTTGATCTACTAAAGACATTTTTGACACATAAACAGAATATAGTCCAATCACACAACATAAAAAAAATTACTTAATTTCTTATAAAAATATAATACATGAATTTAATTGATGATAAACAAGAAAAATGGGTCTTAAAAAATTAATAATTTTTTTTATTATTCTAGATGATAAAGACACACATGACACATCAGACTGAATGTAAGGTATTTCTTATCAATATCAATCCCTTAAGGTGTTTCTTTAGGATATGAGGTTCTATTATTTTTTATTATGTATATCAAACCCATTTTACTATATATACTCTTTTTTCGGTTCTAATGTTATTTATGATTTTCATAAATGATATTTTTTCAGATTTCTTATGATTTCAAAGGTCAAACTAGAATTGGATGATTTAAATGTTTAAAGTTCTCATTTTTATTTAATTTTATCAATATTATTTTATATATTTATTTATATAGATATTGAAAAATTATAAACGAAATTTAATTTATACTTTTAATTAAATTAAATAGATTCCAAAATGAATAATTTTACACGTTTTATTCTGATCAGTTTGAATAATGCTATAAGGAATGTCCTATTCTTAACATACATGGAAATAAGAAATTTTCAAAACCCCTAAACATAATTTTAGTGTTTTTATATTGAAGGATTTAATGATATCAAAAATGAATACCCTCATTTCCTTTATTTGGTTTTTTTGGAAATGGTTTTCCAAAGAAAATTGTTTTTGGGTTTTTGAAAATGGATTCCCAAAAAACTGTATTTTTAACACAATGTGTTATTATACAGATCTAAAATGTTTTTTTAACACGTTTTATAATGATTTTTTTAATAATAATATTTTTATGAGAATTATATGAAATGGGTGAGCTCTATATATCATATACAATGGATTAATCCCTATTGTAACTAGTTAGAAATGAGTGAACATGATATAACTTATAGGAATTGTTTACCCCATCATATATCATGAGTAATCCTAATATTGAATATTTTAATATTGATCAGTATTATATATCACTATTTCATTGGGTAATTATAATTTTGGAAAATTTTTGTAATTTTATTGCAATTAAATGTTTTCGAAGGATTTTTGAATATGATGTTATATGTCAGTATAAATGGTATAAATATTTCTATGATTCTTAATGATATTTTATGAAAAAAATATGTGATTTATATTAATTTGATTTTTTATTATTATAAATATGATATAAAGATAAAGGTAAGAGTTATATTGCTTTTTAGAATTTTTATTGAATTAATGATTCCCATTATTTTTATATTCCCAACTAAATATTTTTCTCATCAAAAAATTTTAATATGTTCTCCATGGATTATGGATGGCATGGGAAATGAATATTTCATGTTTGAGGTCTGGATGATTTTCCATGAAAACAATTCATTCTTTATTTTAAAAGTTTCATATTTTTGGAAAATTTAATATTTATTAGATTCATACCCTTTTTATATTATGTATTTTTTATATATGAGATATGACCTAATTCTCAAAAAATACAAACATTAAAATATCCGAAATGGGAATGAAATAAATTTCATTAATAAATAGAATATTATGTAATGTATAAGGTTGGGAACTTATATTTGGTATCAAATGAAAAATTGATATAATTTTGGGATTAATATTCTGTTAATATAATTTACCTAAATAATTTTACATTAATGTTATGTTGAAATGATATGTAATTTTAATATTTATAAGTTTCATCATCTAAACTATGTATTTTTAGAATGATTTTCCATAGGGGAAATAGGAAAATAGTCCTAAGAAGGATTAAAGTTTAATGTTTCCTTCCAATATATAATCCTAAGATGGTTGTAATTGGAATTGAGTAGTTTTATAATGTGATTGATCATTTGACACATGTAACAAATATTGGGGGTATATACTCTATAATGGAACCTAATATAACCTAAAAGAACATGTATTCTATTATTCATTTCATTAGAAAAATAACTTAATTCAATGTATCATAAAACATAGTTTTATTTGAAGTAAGAATCAATACACTAAAGAAAATATTTGATTTTGTGGGATGTTCCGAACAAGATATGGTAACCCTTTTCATTTATCATTTTGAAGGAAAATTTGATTGATCGTGGAATTCTGTTAATAATACTATAGACGATGATGATCTTGATTCCATGGAATGGTAAACATTTAATAATTTGGTCCATGAGAAATATTTCCTTATTTTTGTTTATATTCGGATAGAGAAACAATTCCTGGCATTAAATACCATTGATGACAATTCAGTTTACACATATAAGAAAAACATCAAAAAATTGACCATAATTGATCTATATTTTATTTGAGATATTGATAGGAATGTTAATAGATTTAAATCATTATTCAAACCATGTCTAAAAATTTATTTATCCTCTCAATAATTTAAAATTTATTAAAATTTATTTTAATGTATTGAGAATGATGAAATAATTTTTTTTGAAGTGTATGTTCATGGAGATGACATGCATAAGAAATAGTCACTGTGGTAGAAAATTTAGAAACAAGTGACCAATAATTCAAGAGGTAACCCTAAAAAATGTACCATGTGTTGAAAAATATATTTTCGGGAATTGTGGTTTGAATTAAGAATGTTTCTTCTGTATAGTATGTATGGTGCCAAAGTTATTGAAAATAATAAATGAAGGACCCCAAAACACCCTGAGATGACTAGGGTGAATCAGGGTGTAAAATATTTCTTCTCATATAATAGATCATGTTGCCACATTAGTAAGATCCTATCAACCCGATCATAGTGTAATTTGCATTAATTAAAACATTGTCAAGGAGTAAAACAACACCTTAGTTTTATATGGTTCATCCCAAAGGGCTAGTCTAATGTGTATACAATGATAGTGTTTTGGCCTAAAATAAATCCACTATTCATTACATGATGTGGAAAAAAAATATTTATAAATATTCTCTATCTTCCAAGAACATTTTCTTTACAAACTTTTAGGTAGAGCGCACTAATTCCATTGGAACAATCCCATCAATTCCACCTAGCTCACTTTAATGGTTGATATTTTTCACTGTTTAACAGTATCAAGGTTTCTTCAATAGATTCTCATTGATGTCTCTATCTCCTTCCAATATAAAACTCTTCATTCATTGAATTCCTTAATTGATTCACATGAAATTACTGAACTAAAAAACTGAATATTCAAAACGTTAAAGTATCTCAACTCAATACATTTAAGAAATACATGTTTAGGTTCCCATATTTTGGGGTTGTCATCCAGTTTGTATTTCACAAAACTATTATCTTTCACACATCTATACCATAAGATTCACTTGGTCTTAACATACTCAAGTAACAATTGGAACAAAACTCCCTTCTTGTAGGTAACTTCAATACTCAAGTTCCAGAAATGGCTTTCATGAAATAGTCTTCTTGCGTGTGACTCCCGGCTTGTATGCTACTCCATAAATGCACACAACTCACTGTTTTCATGCTTCATAGATCAAATTTTCTCTATGTTTTTAACCACTATGGAAGTAGGTGTTATCCACGTATTTATATATATTTTTTCCAACCATGCATGAAATTCGCACAACTCTTCCCCAGGGTCGCACGTCTCATTTACCAATGTATAATTCATGCAAACTCACCTTTCACACAACTCCATAACATGTATGATCCACTTTGCTTTTCCATATTTTTTTGTGAGGATATTGAAAACTGACTTTCTCACAACTATCAAAACCTCATATAAACATTCATGATTCTTCCTTTTCAAAAAATCACATTTCTTCATTCTCTGTATATTGGACCCAAATACTGTAAAACAATAGGAAATGACATCACCATCAAAACAGTTGTCAGCATGAACTATAATATCCCTCTGCATGATATATCCACACTCTTCCATGTGGGTATTGACAAAAAACACAAACCATTATCTATTTATAGAATGGAATATCCATGGTTCCGTCATGAAAAAAGTTCATGAAGAATTGAATAATGAGATAATAGACAATTAGTCAATAATAAAAATTTGTCGCAACAATGATTTGGTATATTATGATAATGTGATTCAAAATAAAATTAAAAAGGGTTACAATCATCAAGATCAAATGAAAAAAGGACCATGAAATCATTTTATTCTTCTATATTTGATGTTGGTCCATGAAGTGAGGTAATCAAAGATATATGGAGTTCAATAATTTTCATAGGATGATCATAAGCACAATTTATTTGGATCCACTATTTTAATATTTTAAATAATGTAAATACATTGGGATACATTTATTGAATTTCTAAAGATGTATGGAGCATATGATGGAAATTTATTTGGGGAAGAATATTTCTATAGATTTGGTGGATTGTTTAATGATATTGGTGACATTTATGGTTATATATCTATTGAAAATTTTATATTTAACTTTATTTATTTCAATTGATTTTTAGATATTTCTGCGTTATCTCAACAAAAGATTGTTTGAATTATTTTACTACGTGACAACCATGTAAGTTTTGGTTTCTATGTAATAATAATTGGAACATCGTGTTATCCTTTGTTAGGTTATGTGATCCATTAGATGTTATTTATAGTTGTTATGTAATGAAAAGTCATTTTGGGTACTCATTTATTTCACCAAGAGATGAGTTTCTGGTGGATTTTTATTTAAGAATTAATTTCTACCCATCATGTGAGTATATTTCAAAATACTTATTCTATAGATGGTGAAGTAATCCTACAAATCTTGGAAAATGATCTTGAATTAATATTTTATCTTATAAAAATATTTTTTGTGTATATCATAGAAACTTTTACACACTTATATGTCTTATTTTTTTGTTTTCATTTGCTTCCTCTCAACCCAGTTATCTATCTCCCTCTATTAGTATATTGGAATTTGTTTTCCTTCAAAATAAATCTTTTAATTTCCAACCGATGTTCCCCTTATGTGCAATCCTAGTTAAGAACAACTTTTAATGACCATTATATTTTTCTCTTCCCCTTTTAGTGAGTATTCTTTGATAACCAATTGAATGATGTGGTTTTTAATAACGTATCTCTAGAAATTTAAATCACATGAAAACTGTAAGAACATGTATCATCATTTTAGGTATGGATCATTATTTTTTGTTGTTGTTTAGGAAAAAAGAAGACATAAGATATTTTATAAGTACGCGCTGTGTACATATGATTATATGATGTCTATCCTAGTACTGTGTGCATCCGTGCACTAGTCATGTAATGTCCAAGAACATAGTGATGTATGTGACCTGGTAGAACACCTAATGTGGGGGCCAGTTGAGGGTAGTACATGGTGTCTACATTAAATGAACACTTAATTTCCATTTATTTTTATTTTATGAGTCATAGTGAGGTCACATCTCACATCTATAAATTTCCCCTTCTTCTTGACATTCATTCAAGAGAGTGATAAATGGCTGAAGAACTTAGAGCTCATCCCTGATCTTCGTCCAGAATATGATTGTGACATCGTCGAAGGTTTTGGATTCCCAACGGTGTGTTCTATCTTTCCATATAGCTGTTCTTCCTTATTTCTCTTCATTCATGATTTATCAAGTGTTGATTCTTTTTATCCTTTTCATAGTTTTATATCATTCTAATATGATTCAAGAGACGACGTTCAATAGTATTCATTGTACAATATCTAGGTGTGTGGTTTCTACCTTCATTGATTTTGTTGGGTATATATATGCTTAATGTAGTGAATACCCTTTTTTAAGTTATTACATGTTTTGGAATTGTACCATTGTTTTACCTGTTATGATTTAGTAGATATATAGAAGGGTAATTTTTTAAGCTAAGGTTTAATACCTTGATGAAGTACATGTTTCTCTAGTTTGGATGATTATGGTTGTTTGGTCTATAATGCATGTTAGTATTGTTTTTATTTTTATGCCTCGTGTTGTTTGGATGGAGTATTTTTTTATACAATAGGAATTTGTTTCAAATGGTGAATTTTTGACCAAGGGGAATTGACTGTGTGAGTTTCTTGAGTTAGGATCATTTATGTATATTTTCTTTTGTAAACACCCAAGTGGTATGAACTGTGAGAGGTGATGAGTGGTCATAGAATAGAGGGGTTAGACCATGATAGCTAACCAGAGGATCATTATTAATAGAATTTTGGTCCTTATGGAATCGATTGTGAGAGCTTCTAGGTGGTCATTAATATTTTTTGTTGCTATGCAGACTAAGGGGGTATTGACCCTGAGAGCTAACAGGGTGGTCGTATGTAAATTATTTTCTCTAGGTGAGGCCAAAGTGGTTAAAATGTTTGAGGATTCATATATTGTTATTATTTATTGAATTTTTCATATGTTGAACCATAGGGGTCTGACTGTGAGTGCATTCACAGAGGGTTGCTTATGAATATTCGAATGATTGTGATGAGTCTTCCAAGACAAAGAACTATCTTAGACTCAGTTTTACCTATTGCAAGAAGGTCTTCTGAGTCATATGTTTTTCTATTACACAAAGGAGAAAAATCTCAGGCTAGATCACATGATTCCTTAATTTATCATATTGAATAATTAATGATTGTAAATGAATGTAATTGGAAACTATATGATTGTTTTATTTTGAGTACATTGTAGTTTATTGCTTTATTTTTCGTATTTCTTGATACATATATTAAGTGATAGTCAGGAACAGATCTTTTTGTGGTTTCCAACTGGGATTTGTCTCTCTTTGTATTTGGGTCATGATTTTGGACCCAAAAAGATTATATGGTGTCATATATAGATATTGGAAAAAACCCTTCTTCAACAGGTACATGATTACTATTGGATCTGGAGAGCATGGGACCAAGATGAGGATTGTAATGCTGATGGAGATTCTTGTTTCCTATTATACATCGGGTTTATAATTGTTTACCATCATTGTGAATTGTTTTTATTCTTTCCTATATATATGTGAAATGAATCACATATATATATATGATACAGTTGTTATATTATTTTCAGTCTTCCATTTTTTACTTTGTTGTGTGTATTACAACATCCACTATTGTTTACTCTCTATTATTTTTTATTATATACACTTCCAAGGAGGGAATAGTTTCCCCAATATCACACCCTAGGCCATCACTATTAGTCAATATCCTTTTTCGTTTAGGGAATTTTTCTTTAGGCCATGTGACCAATCGGGTACAGGGCACCTTTAGGTAGCACCTAGAACCAAGACATTACAAAGTGGTATCAAATTAGTATCTTTTCTATATTTCCTTATTATTTGGATCCTATATATATGTATTGGAATGAATATATAGTTTGTAATAAGTTTTGATAAGGATTATCTAACCCGTGTCTGAGGAAAAACCATATTACCTTAAATATTTCAAATTTTCTAGTTTTTCATTTATTAAATTTTATTTGATTTCACCATTGGGTGATTCACTTGATTTGTTCTATTATTTTTTATATAATTAGGTTTATATTTCTATTGAAAATCGATGATATGAGTGTATTCCTTCTCATGCATCATTTAGCCACTCACTAAATATCACAAGTCATGCATTCCCATAATTCCATTTAGGGTGAATTCATGATTTCATGTTGTTGTGGTTGATCTTTTCCTAGATATGCATGTTGTTGTGATAGATGTTGTGATATAATACCTTCTATTTGTAGAGGGTTTTGATATATGTAATTTTTCAATTCGATGGGAGCCAAACATTGTTATTGAGGTGTTATGAGCCCTCTTGGATAGTGATATGGTTGATCATGTTTGAAAATTAATTGAATTTTGTTATTATATGACATGAATAATGACACCAAAATTTTATTTTTGTGTAGTATGGGTGGTCACAGTTTGGAATTTTACATTCCTTGGACAAAAATCAATGTTTTTGGTGTTTCGAAGAATTTTTATAGGATTACTTTAAGGAAAACCAAACAAAATGACATGTGGTGTCATTAACACATGTCATGTGATCCTATATTATGGAATAAAAAAATTTCATGAGTAAAAATAATGTACAATATTAACACGCCAACTTGTCTTCAATCATGTGACAGATTATCCAGAAAGAGACACGAGTTTGGTAAATTTTTTTACAGAACATGGAATGTCTAGATTGTACAAACTGTGTTGTAAAAAACCATGTATTCGATCAGGTTACCAATGACAGGGGTGGATGAAACATAACTGGTACATGTCGTCTCTATGGTGAACACACCATGTAGTGTTACCCAGTAGACAACCATACAGTTGTTGTCGTGTAGGAGTACTTTGAAATTAAGAAAATTTCAAGTACATGCCATATCTTTTGAGGAACCCACTGTGTGTTTGGGTATTACATGACCAAGATTGGATGAGGTAAGAAATATGTTAAAATCACAAGGGAACACACCATGTATATCTTATCTATGTTATGTTACCCGGTTTTGTAAAATTTAAATTCTCTTCTTCTCAAGTTACTTTATTGAACTTCTATGATATAGTCCATGATAATCATGAACTAAGGTGTGAACTTGACCATATAGAGTCAATCCTCCAAGAATTACTCTAGTTGTACTCTAGATACAGGGCAATGAACAAATAATAGAAATGGTAGATCAAGGACTACCAAAATTACCTCCCATCATGCCCATCTTAGCACCAGCTGTTATTCTGGATTTGGGTGCAGATGCATAATACTGTGAAAGAATTTTTAGGATGTTTCAGACTTATGAGGGAATAATTCATCATACCCCATATATGGAAAAGACAACCCAGTGTTCTAGAAGTATCATCCTCCCACTTTTTCAGGGGATGGAGAACCGCAGGCTGCAGTGTAATGGATGGAGTCCATGCTTTCTATGATTGAGCATCTGGATGCACCTCCGAAGAGGAGGGTGAAACATGTGACATACGTGTTTCATGATACCTCCAAGAGATAGTGGGAAGCTATCACAAAGGTAGGACATCATCGGTATATGGATTGGGAAGTGTTTATGATGACATTCTATGATTACTTCTACCTAGAGAGGTTGTGGGACAATTAATCCTGAGAGTTCATGAATTTGGAGTTGGGATCTCAATCAGTGATGGATTAATCATCCCATTTTATATAGATTTTTCAAATCACATCAGTTCTATGAGGTGGTGAGTTTAATTTCACTAGGCGATTTGAGGATGCTATTAGAAATTACATATTTTTGTAGGTGAATGTTTTCTAGTTGGTTTTAGTGAATGATATAGTTAATTAGACCCAGATTACTATGGGCAATTTGAGGGAGTTGGGAGCTATGAGCATTGGAGATTCAGTATCCAGGGAAGGTACTCCATTGACAGATAGTAGGAATCTATAAAGAGATCTTTCATTTGATTTTTCTTCAGGTATCTAGGTGGTATTCTTCAAGTGCGGGAAGAGTGGGCATAAAATTCCACATTGCTCAAGGGACCCATTCGAGTGTCGATCAAGTATCAAGATGGTCCATCATCTGCGTTTTTCAATTTTTTTCTCCCCATAGTCTAGTGATAGGGGTTCTATTATAACTCCACATTCAGGATGAGGACCACCAATTTATCATCAGTTAGGGAATTAGAGTTTTTCAGGATGATCAGGATGAGTAGGTGGTTAGGGCCATGTTATTCAGGATATAGGTTTTCAATGAAATCATGGTTGTCTAACTTTAGGCAGAAAACTAGGTACACATGGCCATGATACAGGTCAAACATTCATAGTGGAGAAAACCCAGTAAGGGTAAGAACTCAGACCCCCTACGATTAGAGGTACAATTTTATTTGGCCATGTTTTATTTTCTACAATTTCTGATAAAGAGGAATCCCATTGTTTTATATCTAAAGCCATTGTGGAGATCCTTCAGCTTTGTATCATTACTTATGAGTGTGTTATGATGCTGGAAACTCCATTGGGGATTGGGATGGCTAGTGTATGTTAGTGCAAAAAGTACCCTCTTGAGGTTGGTGTTCGTCACTTCTTAGGGGACCTCTATTTCTTAGAGAGGACAACATTCGACATTATTCTTGGAATTGAGTGGTTAGTCTCATTTCGGGCCTTTTTTTACATCTATCTCTACATGGTGAGTTTCACATCACTATAGGGTGGTTTATCTATACACAATGGTGAATGGGATGTCTAGGAGAGCATAGTTGTACCCAAGAATAATGGGATTGAAGTAATTATAGACCATATTTCTAGTTTATATATGGATGACTAGGGGACTTCACAAATGGGATTTCCACCAGTGGTGGTCATTTCAAAGATTTCTTTCTATATGACATTTCCTTTTTTCATTTAAACTGAGATATAGATTTCTCTGTTGAGGTTATGCCAAGAGAATCACCAGTGTCCATTCATCCTTATAGGATGGCTACACAAGAATTATATGAGATCAAGAAGTACATACATGAATTGCAGGAAAGGGGTTTCATCCATCCCATCACTTATCATTGGGGTTTGATGGTTTTTTTTTTGTGAAGAAATCAGATGGTACCCTCCGACTGTGTGTAGATTAGCAGAAGCTAAAAAAGTTGATGGTAAAGAACAGATATCCCTTGTCAAGGATTGAGGATCTCGTTGATCAACATCGATGAGATTGGGTGTTCTCAGTGAATTAATTGAGATCTGGTTAACATCAATTGCACATTAGACAATCAGATATAAATCTTACAGCCTTTCAGAGAAGATATGATCTATACAAGTATTTGGTTCTGTTGTTCGATCTCACGAACGTGCCAGTAGTTTTCAAGACACTGATAAACTGAGTGTTCCACCCATACTTGGATTCTTTTGTAGTAGTCTTTGTTCATGATTTCTTGGTGTCCTCTAACAATCCACATGACCATGCCTCCCTTCATGAGATTATATTGAGCACAATGACAGAGAATCATTTATACTCTAAGCTCTCAAAATTCCACTTTTCGATAGACGAGATTCAATTCTTCGGCCATGTTAACTTAGAGACATGAGTATTAATAGACCTAGAAAATGTGAAATATTTAGTTTTTGGGATCTTCCGAATGATGAATTTGAGATATGCAGTTTTTTGGGGATGTCTGGTTACTACAAGCACTTTATATAAGACTTTTAACACAATACAACACTACTGATAGGGATGACTAAGATGGTTGATATGTACTAGTATAAATACTCTTGTTATTCATACATTTATGAGCTATAAACTAGATTTATTTCAGTATCAATAAATGTCTTCCTTGATCTGGGAAAGAGTTAAATTGTTTACTATGGTACACCAGGTTTCGGGATGGTAGAAGTGATTGTGAAAGGGGAAGGAGTTTTAACATACGAGCCTCGGTAGTTGAGACCACAAGAGTGGATTTACCTAATGCACACTCTTCTGTTAACTGCATTTTGTCCATGATTTACGTTGTGGGAGACATTATCTTTTGGGAGAGAATTTTTTTGCATACATTGACAAAAAAGTCTCAACTATATATTTACACAGTGTGATTTGAATTTGAGATAGTGATCCTGGGTCTAATAACATCAGTAATTTGGCATTGAACTTTCCTACACGCCACAGAATGGAAATTTCGTAGAAGATCTGTTGAGTAGGAGGACTCTGATATAGGTAGTTAAAGAGGCCAACAATGAGTGGTAGTTTATGGATATATTCTCTTAGATTAATTCGGAGGTGCACGACAAGTAGGGGAATACATTTCTTTCTTCTATAGCTTTTACCTCTACACTTCCGGATCAACTGATAATATGGATGCTATTAGATTATGAAGGCCTAGTCCCATGGGAGAGTGTGTTCTGAAGGGAACATACTCCTTGGTGGACTGTAGGGGAGGAAGGGGTCTTTTGTTTCAATGGGCGCATATGGGTTTTAGAAGTCATACGTGAGGATTTAATGTGAGATTTTTATTCTTCAGTGTGGGTAGTTCATCCTGGTGTCACCAATATGTATCGAGATCTACACCATCAGTATTTGTGGCCAAGCATGAGGAGGGATTTTGCTCATTTTTTCCTGAGGTTTTCCACCTATCACCATGTGAATGAGAAACATCAATGACTACATAGATTTTATTGTAGTTTCCCATTATCAAGTGGAAGTGGAATGATATCTCGATTGATTTCGCGATGGGTTTACTGAGGTCACCTTGAGGGGATGATGTTGTTTTGGTTTTTGTTGATAGAATCTAAAATGTTTCACATTCCTTTCCAATTAATGAAAACATCTATGTTGATGATCAAAATAGGTTGTACATTCAAGGGATTGTAAATGTTCATGGGTTTCTGCACTATATCATTTATGACCGGGATGCCAAGCTTACTTCTCATGTTTGGAAGGGACTATAGAGGGATGTGGGTACAATGTTACTTCTGAGTACAACATATCATTCCGATAAAAATGGATATTCCAAGTGCATGATTCATGTTTTTGTGGACATTCTTAGGGCATGCATCTTTGAATTTAGGGGATCTTGGGTGAGACACATACCCTTAGTAGAGTTTTCTTATAATAACCATTTTCAAGAAATGATTCAAGTAGAACCTTTAGAGGCTTTTTACTGTAGGCCATATCGATCTCCCTTCATTGGCTAGAGGTAGGAGAGATAGTTATGATGGGACCTCATCTTGTCTAGGAGGGCACATAGTAGGTAGAGTTGATTTGGAAAATTATGGCTACTGCACAGTCTTGGAAGAAATATTATGTTGATCGACAAAGATGGCTTCTGTATTTCATGGTATGGGATCCGGTTTTCTTATGTGTCACACTAAGGATGGGATGCAACAGGATTAAGAGACAAGTGAATCATTCCTTTAGATACGTCGGGTTGTCTACGGTTTGGGAGAGAGTCGGGCTGGTTTCTTATCGGTTGTAATTACCTCATAGGTATCGGGATATGCACAACATCTTTCATTTTTCTCATCTACGACATTACCTTTCATACCCATCTCATGTTTTTCAATTCGAGGAGGTTGAGTTATATGTGGATGCACCCTTTAAAGAGAACACTATAAATATTTTGGGTCACAGCATGAAGGTCCCTCGTGGTCGGTCTTCCCTCTAGTAAAAATGATATGTTAGCACAATTTAGTATAGGATATGACTTGGGAGAGGGAGTCCGATGTACTATTCCTGTGGCTAGAGTTGTTTGAAGTATCTTTTTCACCACTATTGGAAGGGATATTCGAGGATTAATAGCTTTAAGTGGGTTTGTTTGTTAGAATTTGGATCTAAATTTCTTGAATAGATCTTTATTTTCGGTTGTTTTGAGAAAAAAGGTAGAAATGGGAAGTTTTCTAATTACACACCATGTACATAGGACTACACATCGTGTACCTAGGTACCACATAAAACTGCGTACTAGCCGTGTAATGGCCGAGTACATGTCCATGTTGGTGACATGGAAGACCACCTAAATTAGGTTCCGGTTGAGGCTACTAAACGTTTTGTACATTAAATGAACAAAATGTGTACTTTTATTTTTATTTTATAATTTGGGGTAGGGTCACATCTCATATCCATAACCATCTTCTTCTTCTTCTTCTGTTTCGTATAAGAGAGTGATGAAAAATAAAAGAAATTAGATTGAATCCCTGTTATTTATCTGGGTTCTAATTGAGATGCTATTGGGTGTGTCAGATTCCCACCGATGAATTCTCTCTTTCCATAGATTCTCGCTTCTTTATTTCTCATATCTTAGGAGTTATCATTGGTTGATCTTTTTTTACCCTTTTTGTTTATCTATGTCATTCTACTCTGATTCAAGGGTCGACTTTCATGATTTTTCATCGTACAACATTTAGGTAGGTGTTTTGTGCCTTTCTTTGATTGTATTTTGTATATATAAGCATAAATTGTTGAATACCTACGTTTGGGATACTGCATGTTTTGGAATGTAACCATGTTTATTACCATTTATGATTTGGTAGATAGATAAAAGGGTAATTGTTTATATATAAGGATTTATACCTTGATAATGGGTGGGTTTCAGTAGTTCTGTTGATTGTGGCCATTTGGTCTTGAATTCATGTTAGTCTTATTTTTTTCCATTCCTTGTAGCACCACAAGCTTCACACAATATTATTTCCTTTGAATAATACAATAACTTGTGTTGTACACCACATCGAGTTCTCGAACACCACAACCAATTAGACGATCCTTTTAATAAGTAGTTATGAATACAGATACCCAAATTATTATATTTTATAAACATTATTTTTCAAAATGGAATTCATTTTTGGATTCAAAATATCAAAATTAGATTAGGGTGAATTTTCAGTTTTTTCTGAAAACATTCAATTTTTGATATATACGGGAAAACATTGTGTTATTTTTTTAAACCATATTTTTATTTAAATAATAATTTTTAAATTTAAAATTTTTTTAAAGTCAAAATAGACACATAATATCTATATTAATCAACTATAAATCATTGGAGTCATTTTATAATAAGATTAGATATGTAAAATTTTATTCATTTTTTAACGTCTTTTTCCCACCTTCAAGGCATGTTTGCAAATTATCTTAAAACATAATTTTACAACTTCTATTAATTGAATTTCAAAATTCAGAGAAACATGGTTCACATAAGTATGTAAACTGTGGTTCAATAAGATAAAAATAATTTTTCATGTGAATAAAATTTTGAATTTTACTTAATATAGTTAAAAGTATATATGGTAATTAAAGATAAAAATGTAATTATAATTACACTAAAACATGTACTAATTATTTTCAATAAAATTGTTTCAACCTAAATCATCCTTTGGAATAAAATATGATCACTTTTTATTCACATGGACTAGATTTTGACATTTATTATTAATTTATATAAATAATATTTAAAAGTGTTAAATTCATATATTAATAATTTAAACATTTTTAATATTGGGATATACATAAGATAAATTTGTCTATAAATATTAATTAGAAAGATAATATTATTTCCTACATAATGGTATTTTATTTATAAAATTTCAAAAATAAATAATTAAATTTACTTATGACGCAATGATGTTGTCGTGATTACCTTATTAATGAAAGATTAAAATAATTGATATTATAAATATAGAAATAAATGTAAATTGAATGTTATGATTCATGACAATAATTTTATATGTCAATATTTCATGTTATAATTGATATAATGTATTTTTTTTGAATTAATCATTTTTTGTTTACTTTTACAAAATCCAAATACAAAATAGTGGCAAAATGGAGATAAATGGGTTTTTAAAACGAATACTATATTATTAAATGATATAATATTCTTTAAAATAAATGGTTCAGCCAAATGACTTTTTTAATGATATATATGTCATTAATTAACCACTTGAGTTTCACTTGGCATTTAATAGTAAGTTTATTAACCATTTAATATAAAAATACAAGAAAACATTGTAAAAGATATACTATTTAACTAAGAGTTATATCTAGAAGATAAGGTTAGTATGGTGACCTAAACATGACTAAAACATTTAGTTTGAGAGAATTTAAACCCATATCCACCTTATTCTAGAAATAAATTTATTTGTATCTTTTATAAATAGTGAATATTCTGATAATAAAACAATATTTCATGCTTCTCCTGAATTGACCCTCATCTCTCTAATAAATGGATACTTCCCCTTTTCTCAAAATAAATCCTCCAAAGCCATTAGTCCCACCCAAACCCTACTAAAAAATACTCCCAAATACCCTAAATTCAACCTAGAGGCCTTACATTGATCATAAAGCCAACAAATGGAGTCCTTTTTATCAAATCAAAAAGATTCTCTCAAAGAAGAGTTAATAATTTAATCACCTCTTTCATTGTCTTGTTCTTCACACACATACAATTTATTTGTTGTTTCATAATAAAATAATAACTCTAGTACCTGATACATAATGTGATGTTATTATAAATTTGGTACAACCATATTTATTATTCAATCCATCCTATGAAGGACAAAGTCACCATACGTACGTACGTACGAGTTACCATCTCCACGCCAAGGTATAGTTTGTTATTCAACACATAATTATTTGGGTTGGTATAATAATGATTATAATTTATATTACTAATAAATATTACATTTAATTATTCTTTATATATGATATACCATCCAATTAAATATAATTTCACCATCTGTAGAATGATATTATCCCTCGCGCGTATGTACGAATTACAGTCTCCATGAACGTTATGAGATTATTTCCCCATCAAAACCATTCATGATTAATTTTAAATTTATGATTTAAAAATGAGGTTTAAGAACATAATATCATTTTATACATGATTAAAACACATTATATTCATAATAAACATGACTTACATAGAAAAACATATAAAAAATGAATTAGTAAACACCTGAAACAATGATACTACTGAAATATTATTAACAATGAAATATTAGAAGATAATATATAATATCATATTTATGTATGTGGTTCATGTAAAATTTAATAAAAATTATAAAACTATTTTACAAGAGTTTGATGTTCCCTCATCTAAGGAAAAGTACAACGTCAGAGTTAATTTTACAATCTCTTTATTATCATAGGTTGTTAACACGCAAGTATCTAATGGGACCTCTTTATCATCCACATCTATGTTTTGTAAATATATATTTCATAACATTTTTCTATTTAATAGACTATGGGTTAAATTCATTATTTCCCTTATTTGAATTTTTATAAAATTGTTTGAAAGGAATGTTTCTGTCACATTCCAAACAATGTACATTATGACCTTTTCATCAAATTAACAAAAGAATGTTTCTTTAACATATAAGGTGGGTGTGTCTATTTTACACTATTATAACACCATCGAAGATTCCCTTAAGATCTTATAAGAATATTTTCATAATAACTGTTTTATTAAATTTTTAATGATATCAACGCAAAACGAAATATATCATTCAAATAGTATTTTTAATGATTTCATCTATGTCAACGTCCTTCGTTGGATTTTACATTTGTTTGAGAATGATTTATTTTGATAAAATATTCTATATTTTATTGTAGTTTTTTGTGATATTTTTGACAATGGATGTTCTATTTTAAACCATTCATGGTTTATGGATAATGTATTAACATTTTGTGAGCTAGTTTTAAAACGAATATTTATGTTATGTTTTAACCGATTTAGATTAAGAATACATTGGACTATGAATGTGATGGGTGGAGATCACTATATCTTCTTTACACATTGGAAGGTATCATAAGACACACTAGGGTATTCACACAAGGCTTTGAGAAAATCAATATTTTTATTCTTTCCACGAGGCCCTGACTATGTGGTTATGATGTTCTACATTATGTATTCCATCATTATGAAAGTATCTATTGATATTACATGTTGTCATTCGACTAGTATATTATACATGTGAATAAGTAAGTGAAATTATTTTATTTATCATTGTAATATTATAAGGATGTTTAGGTTTAAAAGGCTTGTGTAATAGACATATACATTGTCTTAAATGCTTATTCTTATTTTGGATTGTTTCTGTTATATTGTTATCCTTAAAAAGCATATGAGGTTAAACCTTTCTTATGATTCATTTTTCCAAAAATGTGATGAACTATATTAATATTAACCTATAGAGATATGCTAAAGGATATGAGTGCGTTCAAATAGGAATAATTGTTGTTTTTCTATTTCATAATGTAATGTAAAACATATGTCTGTATCTAGTACATCCAGGGATACGAAACTAATCGGTCTATCGAGACTTGATCCCTTGTGATCATTCCAGTGTTATCTAATAATTCAATGAATCTAGATTACTAGGGTCGGGGCATTACAATTCAAATCAGAAGAAGTTTAGTACAAACAAAGGAAACTAGATTTATAATAACTCTGATTAGATAATATTACTATAAGGTAAAAATTTAGGATTAGTATAGATGAAAATCCTAGAATTATTGTATTGTAGATATTTCTGTGATTTCCTTTAAATAAATCTCTTTCTGGATACAAGCAGGTAGAGTCGGCTCTAGCACATATATACCATGTAGTTAAAACTCATATAAGGACTTTTGGGCCTGACCCAGGGTATCTTGGTACCCAACAATGGGGCTTTCTGCACTCTTTTTTATGACACCCTCAAGGGATATGCTTTGGATAATTCACATTTTCATTACAAGACAGTATTACGGATTTCTGAGTAATTAATTCCATAAAGAAATCATTTTTATTATTATGGATTATATTCATAAACTGTTCAATTTATGTTAGATTTTTTGCAAGTTTTTAATTATGCATTGTGATTCATAAATTAACCTTGTGTATGAAATTGTGTAGAAATGGATTCTAATAGAATGAATGGAAACCATATCAATGCACGTAATCTGTGTAGGTATCTCCATTCAACTCAATATAATTATAGTGGATCTTGAGATCCAACTGCTTCTAAAAAGATTATAAAAAAATGGGCCAACTCACTCAGGTTATGAATAATATCCTTACCTGTATGAAGCACTCAGATCCACAACAAGGATGATCAATTTTACATCGCTTCATGACGAAAAAACCACCAACATTCAATGTGACTAAAATTCTATTTGTAGCTGAGAAATAAATAAGTTCCTTAGAAAAAGTATTTCTTTTTTTGGAGAGTAGATAAATGGAAACTGTATTAATGGTATTTTATCACCTCATAGGAGATGAAAATCAACGACGGTCATTAATTAAAAAAACACAAAAGGTTGTAGAAGTATAAAATATGGAATGGAGGTATTTAAAAGGTATTTTTTTAGAAAGGCACATTTCTCATGACCATTGAGCGGATATAGATAGACAATTTCTATGTCTATGGAAAATGGATGATGATAATGTCAGAAAGTATGAGGCTTACATTACAAGGTTATCAAGGCATGCTAAAGATAATATATTTAACCCAAGGAGTAATATTGATTATTCATTGATGTGTTAAAGCCATTTCTCAATTGTGAAATAGTCTCACAATATTTTTCATCATATGAAGGTATAGTATCATATGCTCTCAAGATAGAAATGGAATTCCCAAAGTCTAACGACTTTAATAAAAAGTAGGAGAAAAAGAGATCTTCTGAACACTCTTCAAATGGATGTAAGGGGAAGAAGGGAGAAGTGGAATTTTCATCCTGTTGTAATTGTGGGAAGAAAAACCCTGGTATATTCCTGAATGGAATGTTAGTTTGTTACATGTGTTCTAAAAAAGTCCAGTAAGCACGTGATTGCATGGGGAAGAATGAGGTAGTCAATGTGGAATGAAAAAATTATAGAGAAATGGGGAATTATGAAAATTAATGTCTGATGCACCAAGGAAAATTACCTCATAAAATTCCATGGGAGAAAGGCCAAGCTTATGAAATCAATAATGCTGATGTTAAATATAGTAATAATAAGGTGGAAGGTACATTAATGGTATCCTCAAATTTAGAAAATGCTTTATTTAATTCTTTATAATCTCATTGTTTCATATATTCCCAATTTTTTTAAAAATTAGATATTTCTAATTTGATTTAATAAGGAAATTGTTAGTTAGAAAAATAAAGGGACGTATCATTAAAATACTATTTTTTGAATTAGTACTACATATAAACATGCTTTAATTTCTAATCTCATCATCATACCCATGATTGAATTTTATATAATACTCAGAATGGATTGGCTTTCATAAAATGGTGCTAGAATTTATTATATGAAGGAGGAGGTTACAATTTTTTATGATGATATGGAATACCTTATCTTTAGATCAGAAACATCACCATATGATTCTTATTCAGATCAACCCCACTAGATATAATAAGTTAAATTATGAGGGATGAAGATATTGAAATAACTATGGGTGAAGAAAGAAATGTTCAAATTGAAGACATATTTATTTTTCAAGAATATGTTTACATGATTCTAAAGGATTTACCTAGACATCCTTCAGAACCATAAATTTATTTTTCCATATATTAAATTCCATGGTCAATGACCATATAAAATACACCTTTATAATGGACACTGTGGAATTAGTGTAACTAAATAAGAAACTAGAGTAATTGTGTAATAAAGGATTTATTTTCCAAAGTGTTTCTCCATGGAGAGCCCCTATTCTTTTTTAATATGAATAATGGATTTATTATGTTGTGTATTGAATACCATGAGATAAATGCTATAATAATAAAGAACAAGTATCCCCAACCTCTAGTTATAGATTTATTCGATAAACTTCCTAGAGCTCAATATTTTTCAATGACTGGCCTTCGATCTTGATATCATCAGTTGTTTGTGAAAAATGTAGATATTTCAAATATTGTTTTTCAAACCAGATATGAGCATTACGAGTTTACTATAATTCCTTTTGATGTGACTAATGCACCATCTGTATTCATGGGTCTAATTATAAGGAAATGACCATAAAAACATTACATAATCGTGAATTAAGTTTAAAATTAAAATTTAGGATATTTTCAGGTTCATATTTTTAGAGAATGTGGTCATAAATGTTACCTTACATCCCAAGAGATACAATATAGACACTGCTACTTAGTTCCCATTATTTTTCATAAAATAATAATTCTAGAAAAAAAGAGTCATATCTAGTTCTATGTTTCAGAACACATAACTTTTTCTTGATCCCATCCTTGACCCGATTCCACTTAACGTCATGTGAAATACATTTCAAGAACTTGGGATGAGAATAAAATCTCAGTAATAAATACAAAAAGAAAAAAAACTATTAGTATTTCAAAACAATAAATAAACCATGAATATTTTATCATAAGAAATAATTTTCACCTTTATGATGTAGTAAATACTCATCACTGAATAAAAGATAATTGCATACACTTTTGTAACAAAAATGATTACCATAAAAACCATATAAAGAACTGATAACATATTAAGGTAACTTGGGACATAAAAATACTTAAATAGAATAACCATACGGTCAACTTCCACACATATCACTAAATAAAATAGCCATATGAATGAATTCTATACCCAATGCATTGGAGGTTATAATGTGACCACCCATCCTAGTTTATCATGGCACCACCATTCATTAGATATATCATATAACCACATGTCAAATGTCCAAGTACCATTATAAAATCATAACACATACAAAAAATATGAAGGAAATAAAGCATTTCCACATTTCAATCACAATATATCACATAAATATATTGACATAAAAAATCCATTATCATAACCATTTTCAATACCAAAATACATAAAATAGTATATGGGATTTTTTTCCCTTTTTTAAAAACAATATGGCTTCTTAAGGAACCCAAAGATCAAATAATACTCACGGCGGTTGAAGGGTCGTTCTCACCACATACGTTAAAAGAAACATTCTTTTTTTTCATTAAGTAAAATGATTCATATAAAAATATTTTCTTTGAATGAAATGAAATTTTAAATGTGTTTATACAGTGTATATAGAAAGTTGTCTATTAATACAAAATATGCCTCAATGAAAGGAGATTGAGATGAAATCCCTTACCTCATGTCTGACTTGACTCGATCGTTCTTTAATCTCCTGAATAATAAAATAAAGTTAATTTATACTTGTTTAAAAACCCTTTTTAAGTTTATCATTCCTTTTAAATCACATATTACCTTGTTTTAAACATTATTTAATCATTCATGTTAATGATGGTCATTTTTTTCGATATTTGGTACTTGAGTCAAAAAAGGACTTCTTATAATTACAATTTGTTCACGTGGATAAAAGTTCATTATATCTAGAATGATATTAATTATTTAGATACCATATATACCATATATATTTGGTATATAAATGTATTTATAATAGTACGTAACATTTTTAGGTATGAAATGAAATGCACCATTCATGTAGACGACAATTCGTACGTACACATGAACGTTACTTTCATTTCTATTTCTTATTTTCATAGAATTAAAACATAATGATACATAGTTATATTATAATTCCAGTATAATATCATATATAATATCATTAACTCCATCCTTTATACGTCCCTCATATTGAATTAACAAGACATAGCACATTGAGGGGGCGGTAGTCCTCACTACCTCAAATGAAATTATAGAATTTACCCATAATGGAAACCATAAATATAACCTATAAATGAAAAATAAAGAAGCATAAAGAAAACATAAACATTATATATATCATATATAAATATAGTTCCATCTTAATGGACACCATGAGAGGCCGTAGGAGATAATCGAATAATCATTGTTTCGTGAGGCGTTAGTTTCCCATACAAAGAAACAATATGTTCTTCACCAATTAGATGGAGGTGTGTGTAAGTTTATTTCGAATCCATCCCATAAAAACAACCTAATATATTTAGGATATTGGTTTTTAAAAAAAATAAATAATAAAAAAGAGTGTATGGGGTTGTAGAAGTAAAATAAAACATAATAAAACAAATGAATTTAAGAGAAATTGTTACCTTTAATTCGGGTAACTCCGTTTTGTTTGAACTTAAAATAACTTC
Organism: Viscum album; assembly: GCA_963277665.1. Taxonomy (NCBI): domain Eukaryota; kingdom Viridiplantae; phylum Streptophyta; class Magnoliopsida; order Santalales; family Viscaceae; genus Viscum; species Viscum album. The sequence goes on from OY728159.1 coordinate 1,229,285,475, forward strand.
TTGAAGTGCCTTATGCGTAATTTAAGGCTTCTAGGTGGAAAATAGGGATACTGAGAGATTATTTTGGTAGGGTATGGATGAAACATGGGGAATGATAGGTGTGTATAATGGGTTAGAAGTGGTATCCTTTTATAAGGGGGGAGGAAGGGCCCTTTAGGAAAGTTTGAAAAAATTATTTTATTATAAACTTATATTCGTTTTCAAATGGTCAAAAAATCATTAAAGTCGAATATAATATGACTTATAGTTCAAATAAAATCATCCAATAATAATTGGATAAGTATTGGATATTATTTAAATATTTATAATCTTATTTATTTAAATCATTTATTAACGAGGTAAACACAACATCATTATTGTGTCACAAATAATTTAATTTAAATTATATCTAATAATTATAAAAAAATAAATAATTTAGGAAGCCATTTTATCTTTATAATAAATATTTATTGTCTCAGATATCAATTATATAACCCCATGTAAAAATTAATTTTCTATAAGATATTTTTTGTCATTTTTTCCTTAAAATTATGATAATTAAATTAAAGGATCATTATCAACCTCAAGTAGCTCCACAGGGTCCCAAAATCGATACAATGATGCCCATGGTCGGATATGTATCAAAAAATATGATTAGAAAACATGTTAGGGTAATTTAATAATATTACAATAATATTTATTTACCCTTATTTACCAGATTTACCCTTCAACAATCGAAAATAATATTTTTACAAAAGTAAATATTTATAATGTCTAAAAATAAATATTGTATATTTACACAATTTGGAGCTACTAATTCTAAATATGAAATAAATTATTCAAGATTCAAAACACAAAAGTGATATAAATTAATTTAAAATTAATTCCCTCTGTCAAAACAAAATGCGTGTTTCATAGAAATATTAACTATCAAAAGATTGCCACTTGTTTATGTCCAATTTCAAAGAGAAATTAATTACAATGACCAAAATAGGATTAAATGGTAAAAATATTACCTTATTAAACTTTAACACCAATTAAAATGATAATATAAACATATAAATAAATTATACTAGATGGTTGTTTTGAATCAAAATACAACATTTTTCACTTTTCATTAAAAATTTAATTTTATCAGAAAAATACCAAAAATTTTCCCAAAGTAAATTTTGATGTCCCAATTCTAAATAGTAACATTATTTTTTCAAATATATCATATAAAAGTGTCCAAAAATATATTTAATGTGTTTTTACCATTAAAAGGCAGTAAATCGACCTTTTAATCAATATGAGAGTATTGATGCTTAAAATTGGATTCTTTTTCATTTTAAGCCTCTAATATTTATTGGATAAATGTAAAAACATTTAACAAAAATGTATAGTCATATTTTAGTTAGTTTTATTCAATCCCTCTATTACAATGGCTAGGAATGACTACACTTAATATAATATTATTATATTATTAGTGCGTAAAGTAAGATTTCAAAGAAACCTGTTGTTCTGTATCAGGTATGCCATCGAGCATATCAACCCCTTCTAAAGTAAAATTAATATTTATTTCACAAATAATAAAAAAAATATTAAATTTCCTTATTTCATTATTTATATCGGATGTTACATCCTTCCCCCCATTTGTAAATCTTGTCCTCGCAATTTTATTCACTTATCAAATAAATGGGGGTATTTATCCCTCAAAACATTTTTAGATTCACACATTTCCTCTTCAACCATATGATTTTTACAAAAAAACCTTTTCATGGTGAATTACCTTATTCTATAATTCATGCTCTCTTAAGTCAAGCAACCAGGCTGGTTGTTCCTTATAAGAGAGATTCTCTTCCAAATGAACTACCTCCGAACATAAAAAATTAGATGGATATGGCATATACTTTCTCAACATTGAAACATGAAAACCATTGTGTACCTAGGAAAAACTTGGAGGTAAAGCCACTCCAAAATAAAATGATCCATATTTCTCCAAGATTTTATAGGGTCCAATGAACCTCAGTCTAAACTTTTCATTCTTACCAAAATGCATCACACTTTTCTATGGATATACTTTGAGAAATATATGATCACCTACCTCAAAAGAGGGATCCTTCCTCCGATTATCCGCATAATGTTTCTTCCAGCTTTAATCTGTTCTCATGTGATTCTGAATCAATTGATCCTTTTCTAGAATCTCTTCTAAAAATTTGGGTCCCATCAGCTTCCTTTCACCTACTTCATCCCAAAATTTTGGAGTTTTACAACGCATTCCATATAATTCGTCATACGGTGCCATCTGTATAATAGAATGTAAACAGTTATCATAAGAATAATCAACCAAAAAAGATGTTGGTCCCAACATCCCTAGTAATAAAGTGAACAAAAAGATAGAATATCCTCCAAGTTCTTAATAGTTCGTTCTGACTACCCATCTGATTGCAGATGAAAAACTGCAAAAAAATTAAATTCAGCACCTAACGCCTTGTAAAGGACGTTACAAAAAATAGAAGTAAACTTGGGATCACGATCAGATACAATAGAGATGTGAACACCAAGTAACCCAAATATATCTTTAACAAACAACTGAGAACGTTGATCTATATATAAAGTATCTCAAATAGGAATGAGATGAGCATATTTAGTCAACTGATCAACAATAACCCAAATTTCATTATTAACTCATGATGTCTTTGGTAATCCCACAGTGAAGTCCATGGATATATTTTCCCATTTGAACTCTTGTACTGGTAAATACTAAAGCATCTATTTGGTAACTGTCTTTCTGCTTTTACCTGCTAACAAGTCAAACACTTCATAGTAAAATCAACAATATCTCTTTTTATTCCATCAAACCTGTAATACTCCCTAATATCTCTGTACATCTTAGTACAGCATGGATGAACTGAAATCGTGGAACTATGAGCTTCACATAACAACATATTCTTCAACTATGAATCAAAAGTCACACATTATCTCTTTCCAATTCTCAAAATACCATCCCTATTAATGTTAAAATCAGGAAACATACACTACTAAACCAACTCCATCTTTTTATGAAACTCATTGTCTTCCTTTTGTGCTTTCTTTGTTCTATCTGATAGACATGATTTCACTAACACCTGAATACAAATTGATGAATTTCATTCACCCACAATTCTATGCCAAAGTTCATCAAATAAAAAACCATAGGATATCGTTCCAAACGTAGCATGGTTAATGAAGAAATACTTTTTCGATTGAAAGAATCAGCCACATTATTTTCTTTTCATGGATGGTAAATGATCGAGCAATCATCATCCTTGATTAATTCCAACCATCACCTCTATCTCATGGTCAATTGTTTTGAGTGAATATATATTTAAACTTTTGTGGTCAATATATATTTCACATTTTACTCATTAAAAATGATTCATCCAAAATTTTAAAGAAAAAAAATCAATAGAAAATAATTCCAAATCATGTGTAGGGTAATTTAACTCATGAGCTTTCAACAGATGTGAAGGATATGAAATTACATGATTATTCTGCATAATGACACAACCAAGTCCTTTCAATGAACCTGAATTGTAAATAAAAAACTCTCCATTTATAGAGGGTAGTTCAAAAATATAAGCATTCACCAATATTCATTTCAATTCCTCAAAAAATCATCACATTCTTCTGTCCAAATGAACTTAAGACCTTTTCATGTCAAATTAGTCATTGGACAAGATAACCATGAATAATTGTCAACAAACCTTTGGTAATAACCTTCCAAACCAAGAAAACAATGGATCTTAGTTATATTTGTGGTTCTTATCCATCCTTTAACAACATTGGTTTTAGCAGGATCAATAGTTATGCTATTTTTTGAAATAATGTGACCATGGAAAGAAATTTTTTGTAACCAAAACTCAATCTTTCTGAATTTCCCAAACATTTTCATTTCTTTTTAGGTCTTCTAGACAACCCCTAAATGTCTTTCATGCCCGTATTTGATTTTATCAATAAACCAAAACATCATAAACGAACACAACCACAAACATATCCAAGAACTCATAGAATATAATTTTCATAAGATCCGTGAATACAACAGGTGCATTTGTTAACCCAAAAGGCATAAATACAAATCCATAATGGCCATATCTAGTACGAAACATAGTCTTTAGAATGTCTTGTATTCTTTACTTTCAATTGATGGTACCCCAAACTCAATACAATCTTCGAAAAATACTAAAATCTATGGAGATGATCAAACAAATAATTGATATGAGGCAACAGATACATATTCTTAACAATGATGGTATTCAATGCTCTATAATCAATGAAAAATCTCATTTAATCATCTTTATTTTTAACAAACAAGATAGGAGTACCCATGGTGATGTGCTAGGTCGAATGAAACCTTTATCAAATAACTCATGTAATTGTTTATTTAACTCCTAAATGTCATTTTCAGCCATTCGATAATGGGGTTTTGAAATTGGCTTAGCATCCGTAACTAAGTCAACAGTAAATTCAACTTCTCGATAAGGTATAATACCTGGAAACTCATCATGAAAGACATTAAGGTACTCATTTACCACTGGCGCATCATTAATCTAAATAGTTACTTAGTTTTCAATAATATTTTTAAGGTAACATTCATTTCTATCGTTTACTCCTTTCTCAGCTTCCTGACATGTCTTCAAAAGTAATGGTTAATTCTTATACACAAACTGAAAATCATTTTGAAAAGAAACTTCATTAGCACTGTAGTAAATCCTAACACGATAAAAAGAAATCCAATCCGTACCCAAAATAAATTCAAACTCTACTAGAGGCAACATAATATGGTTAGCAAGTATACTCATCCCGCACACAAGGGAAGGAAGGTTATTTTGATTTCCTTTTGTATCAACATTTCCTCCTGGTGTTTTTACCATTAGTTCAGGATTCATATTTTTATATGGAATTCCCAACTTACTAGAAAACTTCTCAAAATTTAAAGAGTGTGTAGAAACTAAATCAAACAACACATTGCCACAATCTGAACAAACAATCAGTGTACCTCATACTACTTCATTTGATGTCCCAACATCTACTGAGGTAGTTGAAAAGGACTTCAACACATATTTCTTCTTGTAGTCTAGTTGCTTTCTGTCAGTTGAGTTCTTCACTGGACACTCATTTTCAAAATGAACCATTTCATTGCACATAAATCATATAACCACTGGCTTTTCATTTCCTTCTTGGTCATCTTCCTTACAGTTATGAGTAATATGGACACACATACCACGCTAGAAGCACTTTCCAAAATTTGATAAACATTATCTAGTATTCTTTCTACCAAACTTCTCACAATATAAATATTTAGTTTGCTTACCTCTATGATTCATTTATGAATTAATTCCCTTTTCCTGCCAACTGGACCTCTTATTCGGTTGTTTGTCAAAGAAAACATGGTCATTGGAATACTCCATTTCCACCTTCTCTACACATCGAAGAAGTATTTCATAATTTTGAACTCTAGAGAGGCTAATTCTCTTCGATATCATGGATTCAATCCTGACTAAAATAAATTTATTTTAACATCAAAATCTCGGATGAAATATGGAGCATACCTTGCCAATCGACTGAACATTCCTTTGTAAACAACCACTCAGTAATTCTACTGCCTCAATTCCAAGAACTGTTTTTCCATCATAAGTCGAACCACCTCAAGAAAATATTTATCAAGGAACATAACTTTGAATTCATTCAATCAAGAGAATAAATATCCTCACTATCCCTGATATTTTTCACCATTGGCCATCACTGATTAGCTTCACATCCAAAACGGTAAACAGTGAGACTATACTTTTGATATTCTAAAGACCGCATGACTTCAAAAAATTTCTCCAGTTCTTTAATCCACCCTTTCTCTAGCACAAGGTTTGATGAACATCTGAGTGATATGGGATGTTGCCTTAGGAAATGCTGCACTACCGACATGTTCCTCTATGGTGGATATGGCTTATCTCATGCAAGGATACCACCACCATTTATAGCCTAAGTCAACTGTGCCATCACTGCAACAAAGTGTTCAGTTCTAATTCCAACCATCTCAGTTTTCTGATTTGGAATATTGTATTCCTCTTGATTTCATCCCAATAGAGATGTCATGTTTCCTCTAAATAAAACCATTCTTAACAAAAAAAATATCTTAGGAAAAGTAACATGGTAATCTATAAATGCTATCATTTAAATATTAACATAAATTAATTTATGGATATTGAGTTAACAATACCCTAATTTCTAAATTTATCTATACTGACATCGGATACAAACTATAAGGATCTGGCCTTATAAACATTACATATTCTTAAATTTAGTTAATAATTCACATTGAGGATTTTTCAGGTTTATAGTTTTATAAAATTAGGTCATAACTATTACATTACTTCCCAATGGATACAAAGTAGACATTTCTACTTAGTTCCCATTATTTTTTACAAAACCGAATTATTGAAAAAAAGAGTCACGTCTACTTCAATGTTTTAGATAGAAATACTTTTTCTTGATCCAATCATTTACCCTATTACACTTTATTCCCTGTGTAAAACTTATCCAAAACATGTTATGTGCATAAAAATCTTAGTAAGGGATACACAAAAAAGGAAAATAATTTGTTTTTCAAAACAACAAAAAAACAAATAATATTTCATCATAAGTAATACTTTTCAACTTTATGAAGTAGTAAATACTCATCACTGAATAAAAGATCATTTATTACCCTTTTGTAGTAAAAATATATAAATAAAAACCATATAATGAACACATAACATATGAAGGTAACTTGGGACATAAACATACTTAAATGGAAAAACCATACAATCGACTTCCACACATATCACTAAATGGAATAGCCATACGACCGACATTCATAGCCAATGCATTGGAGGTTATAACATATCCACCCATTTAGGTTTATTACGGAACCACCCATCATTTGGTTTACCACATAACCACCCATAAAATCTCCATGTATCATTATAAAATCGTAACACAGAAAACAAATATAAATGAATGAGAACATTTTCTTATTTCAATCACAATATATCACTTAAAAATATTAGCATAAAAAATACATTATCAAACCCATTTTCAATACCAAAATACATAAATGAGTATATGGTATTTATTTTCCTCTTTAAAAAATAATATGGCTTTTTAAGGAATGTAAAGATCAAATAATACTCGCGGTAGCTGGAAGGTCACTATTACTGCTTACATTAAATGAAATATTGTTTTTTTCTTGTCGTTTAGTAAAACAAATCATAGAAAAAGATTCCCATTTACTGAAATGAAAAGTAAAAAGGTGTTTATACAGTATATAATGAATTTCATGTATTAAAACAAAATATGCCTCAATTATGGGAGATTGTGAAGAAATCTCTTACCTCGTGTCGGACATGACTCGATCGTTCACTAATCTCTTGAATAATGAACTAAAGTAAAATTATACTTGATTAAGAACCTTTTTCAAGTATACCATACATTTTTAATCACTTATTACTATGTTATAAACATTATTTAATCATTTAAGTTAATAATTTTAATTTTGACGATATTTGGTACTTGAGTAAAAAATGGACTCCTTATAATTACAAGTTGTTCACGTGGTCAAAAGATCATTATATCCTGAATTATATTAATGATTTAGATGTCATATTTATCATATATATCCAGTATATACATTTATTTATAATAGTACGTAACATTTGGAGGCAAGAAATGAAATACACCATTCATGGAGAGTGTAAACCGTACGTATGTATGAACACAACTATCATTTCTATTTCATATTTTAATGGAATTAAAACATAATGATACATAGGTATATTATAATTACATTATAATATCATTTATAATATAATTAAATCAATCCTTTATATGTGCCACGTATGGAATTAACGAGTCAAATCACTTTGAGGGGGCTGTAGTCTACACTTCCTCAAATGAAATTATCATGTTTACCCATAATGGAAACCATAAAGATATGCTATAAATGAAAAATAAATAAGCATAAAGAAACCAAAAAGATATTATATATCATATAAAAATATATTTTAATCTTATGGCCACCATGAGAGGCGGTAGATATAATCAAACAATCATTGTTTTGTGTGGCATTTGTTATCCATCCACAGAAACAGTATGTTCTTCACCCATTAGATTTAGGTGTGTGTAATTTTAGTTCAAATAATTCTCATATAAACAAACTAGTATATCTATTATAATTTTTTTGTTACAATATAAACAAATAAAAAGTGTTTATGGGGTTGGATAAGTAAAATAAAACAAAATAATACAAAAGCATTTAAGAGAAACAGTTACCTTTAATTCGGGAAACTCCCTTTGTTTAAAAAAATGGCATCTTGAAGTGACTTATGCTTATGGTAATTCTTCTAGGTGGAAAAGTGAAAAATTGAGGGCTTTTGGAGATGGCATTGGACGAGCCAAGGTACTTGAGAGGTGTGAGGAATGGGTTAGAATTGGTTTCCTTTTATAAGAGTATTCAATCTTATAATCAGATTATTTCTTATTTTAAGCTTCTAATATTTATTGGATAAATGTAAAAACATTTAAGAAAAACATATAATCATATTTTAGATAGTTATATTCATTTCCACTAATACAATGGCTAGGAATTGACTACATTTAAAATAATATTATTATATTATTAGTGTCTAACGTATGATTTCAAAGAAACTCGTTATTGTGTATCAATAATTCCATCAATAATGTCAACCCCTTTAAAGAAAAAATAATATTTAATTCACAAATATTAATAAATATTAAAATTTTATAAATCTTTATTTACCTAGGATGTTACTCTAATGAATAGAGGTTTGAAGGAATATCTAGATGAAATTGTAGTTGTGTTTATTGTTGATATCTTTTTATACTCCAAATGTTACAAAGATCATGAAATTAAATTACATAGTATTATAAAGACTCTTAGAAGAAATGAATTATATGGGAATTTTAGAAAGTTTGATTTCTGGATTCAGGATATTTCTTTTCATGGACATATTTTCTCTAAGGATGGAATCTCTGTTGATTTTTCAAAGACAATGTCAATCAAATAATTTCTATCACCAAAATGTATAAATGATGTACATAGTTTTATTATTTTAATGGGTTATTATCAGCGTTTCTTCTATAATATTGCCTGATTTTACAACCCATTATCCAAGATCACACGTAAAGGGGTTAAATTTGTTTGTACAGAAGACTGTGAAGAATGTTTTGAATCACTGAATAGAATATTAGTCAATTATCTTATCTTGACTCTACTATTGAGGGATGATGGGTTTGTTATTTATAGTAATTATTCAATGAATGGACTTTCTTGTGTCCTTATACATAATGATAGAGTTATTGTATATCCATCATGACATCTAAAAAGTCATGAGAAAACTATCCCAATCATGATATTGAGTTAGGTGCTGTAATATTTTCTCTGAAGATATGGAGACACTATCTATATGGTAAAAATGTGAGATATATATTGATCATTAGAGTATGAACTATATTTTTTCATAGAAAGAACTCAACATGAGGAAAAGGTGGTGGCATGAACTAATCACGGATTAGGATTTCACTATACACTACCACCTGTGGAAGACAAATAAAGTGGTCGATGCATTGAACAAAAAGTATCATGGAGTTATAAACAATATGAGAGTTGAACGAGATACTATGTTCCTGGATCTAGTAATTATGTATATGGTAATAATAGTATTAGGAAAAACATCAATACATTAAAAATTGGTTACCAAAACTTCTTTACTATAAAGGATAAAAAGTTCCCAATATGATGATGAGGAGTTTCAAAATAAAATTAATGTTTTCTATTATGGGAGATTGATTGAATTTGTATATGAAGATGGAATTTTGAAATTTGGGAAGAGACGTTGTGTTCCTTTTATAACTAGTCTAAAAAGGGATTTTTTTGTTGAGTCTCAAATATCCAATTTCTCTGTACACCCTAGTATCACTATGATTTAAATTGATTTGAAGGAAAATTTTTGGTGGTAGAACATGAAGAGGGATATAGCTGATTGTGTGTCAAGATGTATCATTTGTCAAAAGGTGAATGTTGGAAGTCATCAACCTGGAGGATTTTTGCAACCTATTCCCATTCTTGAGTGGAAATGGGATGGTATTTCTATGGAATTTTTCATGGGGATACCAAAGAATCTAGGAAGGAATGATTTAATATAGGTCTTTGTTGATCATCTTAACAAGTCAATAGATTTTTTTCTATAAGAGAAGATTTTCCACTTGAATGTTTAAAAATGATAGATATTAATGATGTTGTAAGGATTAATGTATTACCCCTATCGATTGTTTATGTTCATCATCTCCATTTTACATCATGGTTCTGGGAAAGTCTTTTGAAGGACCTGGTACTAAACATCATTTGAGCACTGCATACAACCCTCAAACTGATGGACAGTCAGAACAAACTATTAAAACTATATAATACATGTTGATTTATTTCCCACTTGACATTCAAGGTATAATAGATCATTATATACCAATGGTATACTTTTCTTATAATAATAGCTTCCATTAAAGTATTAATATGGAACTATATGAAGCGTTATATGGAATGATATGTCACACACGAACTTGTAGCGATGATGTTGGTGAACGAAAACATGTAGGCCCAGATCATGTTGAGGAATCAAGGTAAAAGGTGAAGATTATCCAAACCCTCATCAAAGCTACTCAAAGTAGTTAAAACAGCTATGTCGATAACTAATGAAAGGATTTGGAATTTCATATAGGTGATCATGCTTTCATGAATTTATCTCTATGGAAGGGTGTTATATGATTCAGTAAGAAGGAAAAATTAGTACCAAGTACATCAAAACATTCAAAATTTTAGAAATAATTAATGTTGTAGCTTACCATTTGGAAATGCTTCCATGTTACTCTAATGTTCATGAAGTGTTCTACATATCACTATTGTGAAAATACATGTCAGAACCAAAGATGTACTCACCTATGATGAAATAGAACTGGATCCCAATCTTTCTTATTGTGAAGAGTCTGTCGAGATTCTTGATACCAATGAACAAGTGTTGAGAAACCAGATGAATCGTCTAGTAAATGTTCTATAGAAAAACCATAAAATGGAAAATGCAACATGGGATTCTGAGGAACTTATGATGAAGAACCACCCAATTCTTTTTATGAAGTAATATTCTAAAAATTTCGAAGATCATATTAAATGAAGGAGTGAATATTTTAACACCCTAATATTCCATGGTACGCTTCTCTTTGAATAATTAAATATCTTCTGTTTTACACAACTTAGAGTTCAAGAACACCATGACCTATCAAACTAGTCATTTAAAGATTAGTTATGAATAGTTATTCCCACTATTTTTAATTTTATTAATTTTAATGTTCAAAATGGAGTTCATTTTTTGGTTCGAAATATCAAAATTAGCTTAGGGTGATTTATTGGTATTTTTCTAAAAACCTACAATTTCTGATGAATATTGAAAAACACAACTTTATTTTTTAATGCTGAATTTTTGTTTAAATAATTTTTTTAAGTTAAATTTATTATGAATTAAAAATAGATAAATAATACCAATATTAATACAATGTAATTCAATAGATTCATTTTATAATATTATTAGGTATATAAAATTTTATTGAATTTATTAAGGACGTTTACCCACCTTCTAGGAATGTTTGCAAATTCACATAAAACATAATTTTACCTCTTCTGGGAATTTAATTTCAAAAATCTGAGAGACATGGTTGAAATCAGTAAGTCAAATGTGGCTCAATAAGATGATTTTTTTTTTAAAATAGTAGCATTTGAAATTTATTTACCACAACTAAAAGAAAACATGGTAAATAAAGGTAAAAATGATATTATAAATACCATTACCCATGTGCTAATTCTAATAAATAAATGTATTTCGACCAAAATCAACCTTATGAATAAAATTTGATACTTTTTTATGCCCTTGGATTACATTAGATCATTTATTATTTTTTTCCATTAATGAAGACTTAAAAGTGTTAAATTCAAATTCTAATATCATAATAATTTTTAATATAGGGTTATAAATAATATAAATTAAATTATAAATACTAATTACAATGGAAAAAATATCATACATAATGGTATTTTATTTATAAATTTTAGACATTATATAATTAAATTTATATATATAACAATGATGATGCAGTAATTAAATTACTTAAGAAATACTAAAATAATTGATATTATAAATATAACAATGAGTGTAAATTGATATTTATGATGAATTACACGAATTTTCTATGTTAATAAGTCATATTAGGGTTGATTAAATAATTTTTTTTGATGTAATCATGTTTTTTCATACTTTAACAAAAACCAAATACTAAATATTGTCATAATAGGCATTAATGAGTTTTTTAAAAAAATAATGTATTATTAAATGATATAATAATCATAAAAAACTATTGTTTGAAAAAATTACTAATATAATTATATATATGTCATTAATTAAACACTTGATGTTCACTTGGCATTTTATAGTATGTCGATTAACCATGTAATATAAAAAACAAAAAGGCATTGTAAAAGTTAAACTATTTAACTAAGAGATAAATTTAAAAGATAAATTTAATATGGTGACCTAAACATGTCTAAAACCTAATGGATGAGAGGATTTAGACCCACCCCCAATTTATCCTCGAAATAAATCCATTTGGATCCATTATTAACTGAAAATTATTTTAAAATAAAATAATATTTCAAGATTTTCTTTAAGTGACCCACACCTCTCTTATAAAAATGGTACTTCCCCTTCTCTCAAAATAAACCCTCCAAAGCCATTTGTCTCAGCCAACCCCTGCTCAAATATCATCCCAACTATCCTCTAATAACCCTAGAGGCCTTTCTTTGATCAAAAATCTCACATTTGAATACCTTTTGGACAAATCAAAAGGAAGCACTCGAAGAAGAGATAATTATTTTATAACCCCTTTCAAAGTTCTTTTCATCTTCCACAACATATTTCTTTATTGTTTCAATAAGAAAATAATAACTCCAATACCTTATACATATTGTGATGTTATTATAAATATGGTATAACCATATTCATTATTCTATCCATCCAATGAATGACAGTCACTATACTTGCATATGTACGGATTACCGTGTGCACGTTGTGATGTTATTTGTTATTCAACCCTTTATTATTCGGATGGATATAATAATCAGTGTAATTGATGTTAATAAAAAATATAACATGTTAGTGGTTTCTTATACATGATATACCATCCAATTAATTATGATTTCACCATTAGTAGAAGGATATTTTCGCTCATTTGTATGTAAAAATTATTATCTTCACAAACATAATGATATTCCTTCCACATCATAACCATTCAAGAATAAATTTCATTTCATGATTTAAAAATAATTTCTAAGAACATAATATCATTATATATATGAATTAAATACATAAAACCCATAAAAATTATTTATGTAACAAAACATATAAAATAAGATGAGCCAGTTAACACCTGAAACAATGATACTACTAAAATATTATTAACAAAGAAACATTAGAAGATCATATATGATATCATATTTCTGTATGTAGTTCTTGTAAAATTTAATAAAAATTATTTAAGTATCATTCTAGAGGTTAGAATACCATCAAAAAATGATAAGTACAAGGAACATGTCAGTTTTACAATCTCTTTATGATCCGATTTTTTTTAATACATAAGTATATATTGGGACCTCTTTATCATCTACATCCATGTTTCTTAAAAATTAACTATAATTCATTTTTAATATTTTCTAGGATATTGGTTAAATTCATATATACCCTTTCTTGAATTTTTATAAATTTTTTTTAATGGAATCATTTTGTTTCTTTCTAAACAAGGTACATTATGACCTTTTCGTCAAATTAAGGAAATAATGCTTTAATAACTTATATGCAGGGTGAAAATATTTTACATCGTTATAACACCATTTAGGCTTTCCTTATAAGATTATAAGATTATTTTTAAAATAAATATTTTCTTTAAATTTTAATGAATTCAATGTAGATAGAAATATTTCAATCAATTTTTTTTGGATTGATTTCATCTATGTGGACATCCATCGTTGGAATTTATGTCTGTTTGAAGCTGATTAATTAAGATAATATATTACATACTGTATTGAAAGTTTTGTGATATTTTTGAATGTCGATGTTCTATATTTATACCATTCATGGTTTATATTTTAATTATTATTATTTCATATGCAATTTTTAATATGAATTTTTTTTGTTATGTTTCAACCTTTTCATATAAGGAATGAATTGGACTTAGTAACTAATGAGTGGAGCTCGCTATAGCTCCTTGATGCATTAATAGGGCTCATGAGACAAAATAATGACTTGTAACATGCCCAGGAAGAATCATTATTTGTATACTCGACATGTGGAATTGACTATGTGGTTTTGCATTACACCATTTTAAAATTATCTATTAATATTACATGTGATTATTTGACTTGTAGAGTATCCATGTGAATATTTAAATTGAATTATGGGATTTATATTCTCAATCTTATGCTGATGTTTATTTTAAAAGGCATGTGTTTTAGTCTTATATATTCTATTAAATGTTTATGAATATTTATGATAGTTTCTGCTATATTTTTATACATACTGAGCATCTAAGCTCACACTTTTCATATGTTTTCTTTTTCCCAGGATGTGAAGAAGTATATTTTGATTAAAATATATGGAAAGGACAATGGATATGAGTGTTTTCAAAGGGTACACACTTTTTTTTATTTCATAATGTAATTAAAAACATATATATTTATCTATTACTTCCAAGGCTGCTAAACATAATGGTATTTCTGGAATTGATCCATTGTGATCATAGAAAAGTTATGAAATAATGAACTGACTCTGGGTAATGAGGTTCTAGGTGTTACATGACTCATGTTTTTAGTATGGGGTTAATGTTTATATGTGATTCATGGGTTTCATATTGTGAAAGTTTGACTAAGGTGAATTTTCTGTTAGAGATTCCTAAGGTAGGGTCATTTTTTGTAATTTTTGTTATGTTGTCCCAGAGGTATGGACTATGAGATATGCCATGTGGTCATAGACCGGAGGTGTTAGACTGTGATTGCTACCCATATGGATGGTTTTAATATATTTTGGACCATATGGAACTAACTGTGAGATCTTCCCTGTGGTCATTATAATTTTTTGTGTCTGTGAAGACCATGGTGGTATTGACTATGAGAGATACAGAGGTGGTCGTCAGTAAATGATTAGTACCTTGTGAGAATAAAGAGGATGGAATGTATGAGATTTCCCAAAGGGTCATTATTCTGATTGAATTTATGATATGTTGAAATACAGGGGTCATACTATGAGAACATTCCCCTATTGTTTCTTATAAATGATTGAATTATTTTAACGAGTCTACCACGCCAAAGAACAACCTTAGACTCAGTCTTACATTTTGGTAGATGGTAATTTTAGACATCCATTTTTTGGTTACATTGGGGACACATATCATATGCTAGTTTCTAGTATTTATTTTTTTAATGGATTTAATAATCAACCAATATAAATAAATGTAATTGAAAACTATATTTTTTTTACATTTGATTACTTACTAGTCTATTTATTTATTTTCCATATTGACTGTGATATATATTCACTGATAGTTTGGCACAAATATTTTGGTTGTTTCATACTATAATTTTTCTCAGACTGTGTTTGGGTCATGTTTTTAGTCCCAAAATAATTTTATGGTTGTAGGAATATATTTGGGCATGCACCCTTCTTTATCATGTACATTATGTCTATTGGATATGGAGATCATCTGACCAATCTGAGTTTTGGGATGTTGTTGGATTTTTCTTATTTTCTATGGTACTTTGGTTTCATTACTATATACCAGAATTGTGACTGTTTTTGAAACATTCATGGATATATGTGTCATGAATCATATATATATATATATATATATATATATATCTGTGTGTGGGTGTGTGAGTGCGCTCTAGTTGTTATATTATTATCAGTATTTTGCTATTTACATTGTTATGTGTATTACTACTTATGCTATTGTATACTATTTTTTATTCCTCTATGTATACTATGCTAATGTGGTCATTGTTTTCCCAATTTCACACTCAAGGACCTCAATACTAGTCAGCAGCCTCTAGTGTTCGGGGAAACTTTCTTGCGGCCAAATACCAATTCGGTATGGGGAACCATTGGGAAGCCCACAGAACCAGAATATTACAATAACCAAGATATATTATCTCAGAGACATTAATTTTAAAAGTGTTTTAGATGTAACATCCATTCATTTTATAAAATATATTGTTTCAAATTATTTTGAATTATTTAGTGGATTGTGTTATATGGTATATAAAATTTATCTTGCATCATATGAAATATTATGCTTATCTTATGTTGCATGCAACATCAACTACTTTTGAGGACTTATGTAACACAGAAGCCCAAGTCTTACTCTATATGAATATAAAAATAATATAATTATGATAGTTATCACCAAGTTATTGGAATGAAGGGAATTAATGTAAATAGAAAAAATACTATATTATAGTTTACACATGTTTATAAAATAAATTTATGGGTTACCAATTAATTTTAAAATTATGTAACGACCAATTGAATATAAAGGATTTAAGATTCCACGAAATGAGATAATAAGTATGTTTAATATTTATTAATATTAACGATTTAGATTATAATATTACATTAAAATTTATTCTATTTTCAATATCATACCACGTACTCCACATTTAGTTTCATTGAAATCATACCATGCACACAGGTCTAGGGCATATTAAAAAATAACATGTTTTTATATTATTATTTTATGTAGTATTTATTTCAAAGATGTTATATTAGATGTAATTAATATAATGAACTATTTTATATTTACATATGTTTATTAAAAATTTTAATTTCAACTAATACAAGTTAACAACATTAGAATAATAATAAATCCAATTTTAAGTATTAAAAATATCTATATAAATAAATGGTTTTTTTCTGCCTATTTTTGTTGAAACCACTTAAAAATTAATTTTTTTTTGAATCTATTAATTTTTAAATTAAAAAACTAACTTCTAATTTTAAAATAAAAAATATCATAATTTACATTGGATGAATTTTTTTATTTTTATGAAAACATTAATTTTTTTATTGAATTTTCAATAACAGTAAAATTTAGATCAAAACATAATTTTCACATATATTAGTTATATATTTATATTAAATTATTAATTGGTTATAAATTTTAAATATGTCATTATTATATTATGTAATCCAATTTGGGAAATTTAATCAATTTTTATAATGAAATTATATATAAAAAAACCTAAAAATATTTTGAAAACATTTACAATAACATGTATTCTTTTTCATCTCATCTTCGAGATTAAATTTAAAATAATTTTCTTTCACTTAGGTGATTTGAATTTTAATAAATGTAATAAATATTTTTAACCAGACTATATTATAATTAATAAAAATGTGAAATTATTTTTTGGGAAAAATATTAGTGAATGTACTTTAAAATAATTATTTCTTATTAGATGAATTTTGCAGAAGAAGTGTCTAAAATATTAAATTAATACCCAAAATTTCCAATAAAATAGGTTAAAATACATTTAATGTTCATATATAGAACATGTACTCCATTATAATTTATTGGGAAAATTATTGGAGCCAGATGACATGGGGAAAATGGGTATGGAATTCCCATTTTAAAAATTTAGAAGACTCCCACTCCCACTCCACTAAAAAAATACTCACACATTCCATTTATTCATACATATAAACAAATATTGGATCCTAAAAACTACACCAATTATTATCCCACAACCAATTATCTCACTCTAGATGAATCACCTTTTTTTGAAATCCATCACAGATTTTATATCGTGAAAACCCAAAATGAGTTGACCGAAGAAGATATTACATTCATCCACATGCATCTTTGCTTTGTTTCCTTATCCACAAAATCCATTAATTATTAAAAAATTATTTTTTAATATCATAATTATCATCAATAAAATATTTTTATTTTATTTTAATGGTTCTTCTTAAACCTGCACACACATCCATCAAATTTGTAATAATATTACACATCTTGTACGGAGAACAACCACCTGACATTATGATGTCATTCATTTTTTCATTGCCTCCAATAATGGTTGGGAATTATGATGAATGTAAAATTTTTATAATATATAAATATATTATATTAATGATTTATTCATAATTATTTAATTTTTATATACACATAAATTCAATCATTCCAATTTTTATAAATATGATAAAATATTTAGTGGATGTGTGGACCAGCACTTCCTCATGGTGATGTGATACATTCACACAATAATTTTAAAATATTATGGATGAGTTTAATAAAAAATATTTTACATACATAACTTATTAATGATATTATTTACATAATTAACATTCATGAAAGATAATATATAATTTTCATTATTAACCCTTCTCACACTGAGAAACTGAAAACATCATTTGTGGATGTGTGAAATACCACCTCCTAAATTAAATGTGATTCCTTTTAAATCACATTAATTATTTATATAATTATATAAGATGAAATAATAATATATTTATAAAATAAATTTTTTTTTATGTAAAATGTTACATACCTCTTTTATATAATGATTATTGAAAAATGACACCATTACTCATTTTTACATACTCCGTACTATCTCAATGATTGTAATGTTGGTTTATTTTTAATAACCATTATTCATGATTTGTTTTATATGTATAATTAATGTAAATATATGTTAAATATTTCATGATTTTTTTATCGCTATTTTTATATAATGACCCATTTGAATATTGTTTAGCTTTCAAATATGTATTTGGCACATAAACCAAATGTGGTAAAAACACCCAATTAAAAATTAATTATGTAACTAGTTGTTTAAAAAATTTAAGTATGTAAAATAAAATTAATGATAAACCTTAAATTTTTATGAATAAAATAAAATGATTAATATTCATTTATTGATCAAGAATATAATGATAGACCAAAGATGTTAGACCCAAGGTAGGGAATTCCATCTCAACATCCTTCCATTGAGGAATTTCATCATGATATTTACCCTTATTCCTTTATGTGGGGTATATATAGTCTTGTTGATGTTATATATCCATATTTTTTATTATCATGTTATTTAATGTTTTGTAAAATGTTATTTATTGATAGGAATTTTTATTTAAATGTTCAAAATTTTATGAGATTTTTTGAAGGTTTAATGATTTAATCATTTCATTTCTATATTCTTTATATTATTTTACATGTTTATTTATATGTATATAAAACATTTATAAATGAAATTCGTTGACTATATTTAATGTCAATAAATTTTTTAAAAAAATTATCTTTTTTACATGTTGTATTCGGGATTTCTAAAAAATCATTAGAAGAATGGGCTATTAATTATGAATACAATGAAAAAGATATTTCCACAACCATATTTGTCATTTAATTTTGGGAATCCATTTAATGATTTCATTCATTCAGAAATAAAACCCATATTCCATTTTAAAGGGTTATTTTGGTATTCCAAGTTGTTTTCAATGAAAATGGTGGTTAGGTATTGAAAATGGGATCTCAAAAGAAAAGGGTATTTTTATCTCAATCTGTTTTCATATGGATTTAAAAAGTGTTTTTAATGGGATTTATGATTACATTTTTTATTAATAATTATATTTTACAAGATAAATATATGAAATGGGTGATCCTGATACAAAATATATGAACAGTTTACCCCCATTATAGCTCATCATAAATGGGAGAGGCTGATATAGCATATAAATGTGTTTGGGTCCCATTAAAGCTCCCATGTGGGCCTGATATGACTTATACAAATGGGGATACCCATTATATATCTCCAAATAACATGGTAAATAGAATGTTGTATGTTTCCCATATATTTTCCCAATTAAAATGGTTTTTAAAGGGTTTATGTATATGATACTCTATGTCACAAAATAGTTGTTCAATTACCTCTAGTGGGCCCTAAAGATATTCCATGAAAAAATTGTGTGTTTTTTATTAATAATAAATTGTTATAATTTTTATTCTAAATGTTATTTGAATATAAACATAAGGTTTATATGAGATTTTACTTTTCTCTATATAATAGTTTCATTTCAATTTTAATTAATTTACTAAGTATATGTGCATATCCCATATTTTTAAAATGTTTTCACAGTTATTAGAGATTGGAAATATAAAGGATGAAGTAAATTTAAAAGTATTTAATATTTTATAAGAAATAATTGATTCATTATTTTAATTTTATTATATTATGAATACAAAGATATTATTCATATTTGTACACTTTTTCTTTTATAGTATTTTTATGTATGAGATATGACCTAATTCCCTAAAACTCATAACCCAAAAATATCATTGATGTGAAATAAACTAATTTAATAAATAAAACAATGATTATTTAATGTCTAAATATAGGTCATTATAAAAATAATTTATTATTTTCAAAACATATCATGAAATACCAATTATATGATAAAAATTCACCATGTGAAAATGCAACACAATAGAGGACCAAATACAAGAGAAAGCATCAAAGTGTAACAAAAAACCAGAAAACGATAAAGCATTCAATTCATGGAAAATATAAACCAATAAAATCAGAAACAAATTTATAAAAAATTAAGAGAAAAACATAATGATATATATTATTTGGAATTTCATTAACATCACTATATTCAATACCTAGATTTACTCAGTTTTGACTCACCTATCAACATATAGTGCATCTCCATGGTCAGTAACAATTTTTGATGCTCTAAACCATCCTCAATATGGTAAAATACCATATGTACTATCCTTGATCCAAGTGGAACAAATACATTTAATTGGGATTAGAAATCAAACATCCCTTGACCCTCTTACTGGCATCTAGAAATCCCATGATGATAGTATAAGGAATAATGGGGAGGTCATCACCCTCATATAATTAACCATTACAAGTATATTCCCCTATTTATTCCATTACAAATCCCTAACTGACTATGTGAAGGCCCAATCCTATGAAGAATCACCATAGGGGTTCCCATTAAATGTTTAACATGACAAAGTGATAACTAGGGAAACATGTCTCATGTATTCTAACTAAAATTTTGAAAATATCATGAAATACCAATCAGGCCCTAACATTTATAAATCCAATTGCATTTCAAAAACAATTTTCTAAACCAATGATGATGAAAAAATTTATGATAAAAAAGTCAAAATGGATTGAACATTATGAAACACATATGAAAACCAAATTTGAGATCATTTGGGAACCCAAAATCCTATTTGGAATCATTGGGGTTTGGGAAGAACCACTTGAAAAGGAAACACCTAAATAAGAGAAAAGTAAGCGGGATTTTTTTTTTGAAATACATGGTTTGATGTTAATATAGTTATAGCGATTCATTATCATTTTTCTTCCTATACATATGTGATCCCTTTACACACAAGGATATGAAAACATAAAATGGAAGTATTTTAGAGATTGATAAAATTATCACGGGATCTAAATGGAGAAAAAAATAAGTATAAAACCTCTCACAAGAATCCACAGTTAAGTACAGACCATAAAAAGGAACCAAAATCCACACAAAAGTCATAGTTCATAAAAAATAATAATATATAAAACACATCCATTCCTAAAAAAATCCAAAACACCTAGTACAGTTTTTAAATTATAAATGATGTTTCATCAAAACAAATATATATATATATATATATATATTATATAATTTCATTGAATGTATGGTCTTCCACCAAATTTCCAAAATGAAAATATTGAAATAATTAGAATAACAGAATAAAAATAATAATAAACACCATTAGGAATTAATATAAAAATATCATGAATCAGTTAGTATATCCATAAAATAACTTTATAGAGTCAACCACATCAATGACACGAAAATAGAATGAAACCCTTGGAGAAGAATGAATGAAGCCCTTGGAGAAAATTGTACACCCTTTTATTAAATGAAATAGAACCCCTATATCAATACACTACTCCTAGATTTGGCCACAACTAAACCCCACCATGCAATAGGAAAGAACATGAAGATGAAGAAGGTATGAAATGTAAAATAAACCTATGACCATGAATAACTCTCCATGGAATCCTGCATGAGCATCAAACAAGGTTGAGGATCCTTGTAGGAGGAGGTGGATTTGGGATATCCACAGTGTGACAAGGCCAAATGGGGGAGAATGATTATGAATTGGGTTAATCAAATTGGTAGAAAAAATGAGGAATTACATATTTTAAATGAATATGGGAAACCCACATGGCTTGGCCTCATGATTTTCAAAATAATCTATTATCCATGTATATAGAACATAAAGGTAGGAACACATGCACATGCTCAACACATGGTATAGAGAACCATGTTCCTATAATGAAAATTATCTAAAAAAATGATATATTCATTTCAAATGATATCCACATGGTCTCTATTAATCGTGGTCATGTCGTGATCCTTATATGAGATAATAAAAACAAGCATCGGTGTAACGCATTGGAATCACGTAATTTGGATCAAATCATGATTTGACCATGAAATTCAGTCCACACAAGAAGAAAATGAATTGGAAAAACCCTAATCTAATCATGAAATATGGTTTCATCTAAATACATTCATACAATACGTGAACAATGAAAAAGTACACCTAAAACCTCTAAAAGTCAAGAATTCACATCAGTAACTCACCCTGAACTCCGACAAAATGAACTAGAACCAAGGAATGGATAAAAATAAAATAAAATCATGTTCAATTTGAGATAGTATATATATATATATATAATTTTTTTTGTTCATATATAATTGGATGAGCACTATATCTTATTTGGCAGATGTTCCACTCTTTTTTTCGATTATCATGAGTTTGATTCTCAATTGTCTATTAAGGGTAGTATTTTCTATATATATTTGTATATGATTATTTTTTCCCTTGTAATTCTATTTTCTACAAATTAATAAATATATTCGGGGATATTCCAACATTTATAAGAAAAAATCAACCCTAAAAACTAAGCCCTTCATGGATTTTTTCCTCATAACACAAATAATGATTTACCCAATTTCCCTTAATACCTAGACCATGACCTATCCTCACACATATCATTTTTTATAATATCATTACCAAATTTATATGCTTGTGAGATCCAAATAGTATATCTTTAATGATATATCCACAATACAAATGTTATGTCCAAAAATCACAATTTAATTGATTCATGTATACATATATTTGATTATTTTTATATTAATCTTTCCAGATTTATATTACATATATACACACATTCATATATATATATATATATACGGATTTATATGTGTTAGTGCATTATATATATGGCTTCCTATATATATATATATCACTCCCACATTAACACTTATATATATTTATGAATTTATTTTCTTCAAATATTAACTATATTAATTTAGATGATAATAAATTATGATATATTTGTAAAATACGATTATAGTTGTAATTAATATAAAACAATTTTTAATATATAGTTGTAACTGTTTTCATAAGAATATAAAATATTAAAAAATATTATAATAAATATGGATATAAAATAGATAAAGTTTAATTGTATATCAAACAAATTTGAGGATTGTGTAATTGAATTCACTATTTTTTCCTCAAACCATACAACCCAACCCATATAAAATAATTTTCCATTAATATTTTTTTATTAATTACAGATTATTTATTATAATAAATTTAAAGAATATATAATTTTTAAAAATTTATTTTGATTTTTCAATTTTAATATAAACTCTGCGAAGAAGTGTGTATTTTTTGTTAGGAAAATAAAAAATCAAGTTTATGGTCACTAGATTTCCTAAGAGGTTATATGATAACACTTATTTTATAGACGAAATAAAAATATAGAGGAGATTATAAGTTTATATGACCAAAATTGTTTGATAGGTTAATGAATTTTGTAATAGTGTAATTATATATTATTTTTCCAAATTTAATATTTTTTAACAATTACAATACTATATACACTAAAAGTGGAAATTGAATGATGTGGATTCTGTTTCTTAAAATAATTTTATTTTTTGGATTTGTTTGCAAATGAAATTGATATTCCTTTTAGAAAATTTGTAACAAAATAGATTGATTTTTTGGTAATGGTCTATGAAAAGATACATTAATGTCCCAATAACAAAATTATATTATAATATGAGAAAAATTCATTAAAAACAACTAATTTTGACGTCTCTATATTTATGAAAATAAATCATGACTATTGACAAGTTTATGGTACATTAAACACATTCCCTTACATACATAACTGTATATAGATTTCAAAACATCAACTTACTGAATAAGAAATATAGATAAAATAGTTCAATATGGGATTATTCACCACCCAATAGTTTCCATTGAATAGATGAAAAATGATCATAAATGAAAAAAATAAAAATTATACATGAAACAGTCATATCTTATTTTATATGGATAACATGGAATCATATTATGTGTAATGACCCAAATTTTCCATGTACTTTTTGTTAATTATATAGAATTATTATGAGTCTGCGAAAATTGAAGGTGCAGGATTCTGAGATCCACTGTGCAAGGATGAATTCAGAATTTTTTTACGTATGTTCAGAAAATGCATGAGTGGAATTTTCAAATTTTGAAACCAATTCTCAGAAGGAAAACTTGAGGGCCCCATTTAATCCGCAGTGCCAGGATTAGGTTAAGGAAGACTTCGCTCTGACTACAGTAGGTCTGGGAAAAAAGTTATGTTTTTTGACTTTTTAAATGAAATAAAATAAAATAATTTTATCATTTTATTTTTTTTCATAACCTCCAACGAATTAGCTGTGTTTTGGGCCAGCGGTGTGTTAAGACATTAAATGGAACGACCATACAATCTTTGTAACAACAATGTTTGGGAAATTAGGAAGCTTCCTAATTAATGATCCCCATTAATTCTAAACTTCATTAATTACCCTCCCCATATCCTATATATATAGAGCTTGGAGGAAGTAACATGTACATCTTCGCCAAGAATCGAGGTGTCGAATCAGTGACGCAATGCCAAACCTTTGGTGGACGGAACCGGTTCCAGAAAGCGGTGACAAGCGACACCGAAACCCCGAGCCGGAGATCGACGATCATGCGATGTGGTTGGAAGCCTGTTGCGGGAATGAAGAACAAAATTCCACCTTCAACAGTGGTCATTTCTCCAATAATTCAAGGTAGGGGTTTTGATTTATAGTTTTGAATTTATGTGATTTTATCGAACCACTTTATCCTACTTCATGTTACAAGCTAACGCCGATGGTGCGGGCCTATCGAACGTGGCCTGGACCCTCTTCTACTTTCCTACACCCTTGTTCTCTCTATTGAATAACCGCAATGCTGCAACGCCGACCTCATAAGGAGAAGGCGTCATATTGAAAATAACCATAAAAATGAGGTTGTGGAACAAACCCATGGTGGTCTTCATAATGGTCGGCACCAGCCAGCTTTGAAGGATGTGTGGTGCACATTTGCGTGCCGCCTGTGAGCAAGATGTCACAGATCCTCAGCCGCGGAGAACTAGGAGGCGGAATAACCAATGTGACACTAGAAAATAGAATATTTAGGCAACGTTGCGGTGGAGGAATAATTCGTGACTCCGGCGAGTTCCGCAGTGACCGGGTGGCGCCAACGTGGACCCTCCATTTCTCCAAACTGAATGGCCTCGAGCCATTCAGGACACTGGGGGGAGAATTTTCCCCATTTCTAGTTCGGCCGACACTCCACCAGGACATGGTCGTTACCCTATCATGCTTTCGCCCTAGCGAACCACTGCCCTAGTGCACTGCCACCCTACATAGACGTTTCCTGTTGCGGAGCACCCCTTGCGGGTCGGGTTGTCCCTTCGTGGAACGCCCCTTTGCGTACTGGGCCCCCTTGCTGGATTCCCCCTTATGGGACGATCCGAAAATCAGTCCAATGGGTTGAGTTCCCCACAGCCGAGCCTAGACAGGGTTCAGCTGGGTCCGGCTCTACGGGTAAAACCGGATTCAGGACCCACTGTGCCCAAAAACATTTAAAGGGTGAATACATGGGAACCAAGAATCCATGTGATGAAACATCTACGGTGTTTGGGCCCTTAGATCGAGAAAATCCTTTTCAGTATACTCCACTTGTGTTTTAGAGGGAGTTAGAGTATGGTCGGGTTGGATCGAACACCAATCCAACTGGGCCCCCTGAACTAAAACCCATATAACTCACTAACCAAGCATATGATTAATGCACCGTCAGTTGCGTTGGAACCCTTAATACATGGATGTCATTTTGGTTACCCCATTATAGAGCTTCGTTACATTTGAAATAAAAGAAATGGATTTAAGATAATTAATCCAAGAATCGAGCATGCTATGAGCGGGAATCCAGTGGCTAGTAGTGAGGTAGATGATGGAGATAGGCCCTACATATGATAGTATCGAGCGATCCTATGTGGGACATCACTGGGGGACCCTGTGTGGGTCAACACTATGTGCTCCTATGTGTATCCACACCTAGCGGTCCTGTGTGGATCAATAGCTTGCGACGGGACGAGGACCAGCCTTAGAATGGCCCATCGTGGTTCTGTGATATATAGATAATGTGTGGGGTAGATCCAGTGTGGGTCCTTTCCGGGGTTACTTACCTATAAATAATGTGAAGATCTGATCATGTGTGGGTCATTTTGGGGTTTTTTTACCTATCTATCTTTTGTGGGTCATATTGTTTATGGTTAGAAGCAGTTCCTCTTTATAGACTAATATGATCTAGCTTCACGAATAATCATGTATACATTTATACTTCACTAAAAAAACTTGTTTGAGCTGAGAATCTAATTGAGATGTGTCTATTTCTTGTTTTTTGTGCTTGAGATCATGCATTTTGGTTTTCCTTTGATGAATTTTGAGAGACATTCGGGGGTCTCGGGTTTCCTACTAGGTATTCTTATTCTCACCCCTGCATGGGTTCACCCGCAACTTGTTGTGTCTGGTGTAGATGATGAGCAGCTGGGCTAAGGGTTGAGGGATCTAGGACCTGGTGGTACATGGATGAGATAGGAGAATGTGGAGTGTTGAGGAGGTGATCTATACCTACCCTCCAGTTAGGATTCTCGTTGGACTATCCAGGATCATATTTCTCTTTTATTTTGTACTTTATCTTTTTAGTTAGTCTTTTATTTCTTCCCTTTTACTTTCAGCACTCTTTTTACTACAACAGGTTACTTCACAGTTGTTTCTCGTTTTATTCTAGTCTATTTGTTCTTATAGGTTCAAAGGCAATGCCTTCTCATTTTAGGGAGATTTCCTTTCTACTACTAGTCACCCACCCCTATCCTAGGGAAGACAAGCTTGGGGTAGTCACGACACGGGCCCCAGGGGACGGGTCATTACAAAGTGGTATCAGAGAAGTTAGTTCTACTAATGAACTAGGACACTGATCATTTTAGTGTAGAAATAGTGTTATGTGTTATTAGTGTGGTTTTCAGTTTAGGTAGTAAAATTTGGTGTGGTAGCTGACATATCCATACTCCAGGAACATAAATTCTAATTTGAGACTCAGTGTATGAAAACACTAGTTGCATGTGTTTTGGTAAATTTTTCCCTTTTGATTCCGAGTTGACATAGCTCACTAAGTAAATCTTTTTTATCGTGGCACACATGAATTCATTCAGTATGCTACCACATAGAATGCCAACCAAGATTCTTGAGAGAGTACGTGATGACTTCTCACCAAGTGATGAGGCCTTGAGGTAGGTCCCTTTTACGGCGTTAGCAACTTTAGGTGGTGTACCTGCAACACTACTACCTATTGAGAAGTTGTTTCCACCTACCCCACTAGCATAGGGTTCACGCCAGTATAGTGTGTTTCATGAGTTTTAACGGAAGAGGAATCTGAGGTTCCGAGGCAAGACAGACCTATATGCGACTAAGGATTGGTTGGAGGCCGTAGCCATAGTTTTCCACCTGGTTGGGACACCCACCGACCATATGGTGATCCTAGCAGCCAATCACTTCTAGGAATCAGCATGGAGATATTGAATCTTGAGGCTCTAGATAAACGATGAGGGGACCCTCATCTAGAAGACTTTAGGAGACATTTAGGGAAGAGTTTGTCCCTAATCATTCCTACTACTCCACTGACATGGAACCAGGCACTTTTATCAAGGCCCTGACCTTTGAGCAGGGTCTCCGACGAGTGATCATAACATCGATGGTATCGCTCAGCATACTGACTTTGGTTGGGGTGCTAGAGAGGGTGCTTTTGGTGAGAGATTCATATCCAAGAAAGCACCCATCACGAGAGCCACCAGCGGACATCAGGTAATAGAGTCATATGTAGCAGGTAGCATGAAGATTACATAGAGTTCCAAGTGGACCAGACCTTCTAGCACACAACACCATGATGTCGGGTCATAGGTGTGGGGATCGTGAGGCAGAAGAAGTTGGGAAATAGACTAGTAGTGTTACATGTGTAGAGGGCTGGGTCAGATGGCTCGCGACTACACAAACCGTCATATGGATCACCAGTAGACAGTCGAGGGACTACTGAGGCAGAGGCAGAGGTTCGATCAATGAGGTCCGCATTATGTATTCGGATGTGGTAGAGGAGTTGGTCGTGCATCCGGTGATGGGTGGCGATACAAGGTTCTACCACCACCCCACCAGGTGGTCCACCCCAACCACAAGAAGCAATGGATAAGGATGATCCCAGCTCCAGGAAGCTAGGCCTATGACAACGATGCACTAGAGATGATTAGAGGTATGATCTATTTCTACTCCAACATATCTATAGTACTTATAGACATAGGCTCAAGTTACACTTTTATTTCCATGGCCCTCATTCTGAGATTGAACATTCCTATGGAGCATTTGGATTAATCCTTACCAATAGAGACTCCTACAAGAGAATATTCGATGAATACACACAATTGTCAGTAGCGTGAGATTACTCAAGGAGGTGATAGATTCAAATGATATCTTTTAGTAGCGGTGTCGAGGCCTTACGACTTCATCTTTAGTATCAATTGGTTTTCTACAGCCCATTCTCAAATTGACTGAATTTGGTGAAAAGTGTTGTGTGTCCGCACAGATGGGACTAGTTTTTCCTTCTCCAGTAGAAAACGAACCTTTTCACCACATGATGGACTTATCCAGAGGAGGGTGTAGCTGATTAAACATCAACTGGCTAGCCTTACCCTCGAGTAGTACATGTTGAGAGTCTAAGCTATCCTATAGTGGTGGACCAATATTCTTATGTCGTTCCTGATGATGTTCCAAGACAACCTCCATACAGAGAGGTAGTCTTTCAAATCATCATGTAACATGGAATGAAACAAATATCTACACCAGAATATCAGAAGGCTCCCGCGGAGCCTCATGAGTTACGAGTATAGTTGAAGGACTTGCAGAGCAAGGGGTTCATATGGCCCTGTGTTTTTCCATGGGAAGCCCCAATTTTTTTTCCAAGAATGTATATGGGAGTTTGAGACACTATGGGGACTATCGGATCCTGAACAAGGAGATCATTAAGAACAAGTATCCAGATCCGAGGATTGATGATCTTTTAAATAATCTGAAGGTATCTCTTTGGTTTTCGAAGATAGAACTCAGATCAGGCTATCATCAGCTCAGAGTAATAGATGATAATGTGTAGAAGATGGCCTTAATATGTTGTTATATCCACTATGTGTTCTTTTTTATGCCTTTAGTCATGACCAACTACCCAACAATGTTCATGGGACTCATGAACATGATCTTTCAGCCATACCTCAATCACTTTGTGGTGGTGTTCATCACTGACATCTTGATATACTCAGCTACGAAGGTGGAGCATGCCTATAATTTACAGATAGGTAGGGATAAACTCATAGAGCACCATCTTTATGGTATGATCTCGAAGTGCCTATTCTGGATATGAGAAGTCCACTTTTTGGGACACATTATCTCGGAGGATGGAGTTGTATTGGAACCAGCAAAGATAGAGGATGTACTTTCTTCGGAGCCACCAATGAGTGGAATGAGGTGCGATATATCCTGGGGTTGGTTGGTTACTATTGGAGAATCGTACCTGACTTTTCTAGAGTTTTGGCACCCTTTTCAATGCTGATAAAGAAGGGGTTTCCCTTCTTGGTGATGGAGAGATTCCAGCAATGTTTATCAGAATAGAGGTAGAGACCGATGAGTGCTCCCATCTTGAGGATACGAGATGAAGGCATTGGTCATGTAGTATACTACAACTCATCTAGGACATGTATTGGTTGTGTCCTAATATAGGAGTGAGCAGTGATTGCCTATGGCTCGTGACAACTATGACATCATGGTCAGAACTATGCTACCCGTAACTAGGAGTTAGCAGTAGTGGTATTTTCCTTGAAGATGTGGTGAAATTACATATTGGGTGAATGATTTACATTCAACTTTGATCACAAGAGTCTCCAGTATATCGCCAAACAGAAGGACCTGAACCTAAAATAGCGGCGATGGATAGAGGTCCTCTAGGAATATGACTTTGAGATAGTCTATACTCCTAATAAGGGTAACGTGGTAGCAGATGCACTCAACATGAGGCTTGGTCTATAGTTTCTATGTGAGGTGATATAGCAACTAGCCACAATGCATATATCATACAAGGAAACAGAAAGAGCATCATACCTCTAGTCTATGACAGTCACTCCCCCACTCTTCCAATGAGTCAGGGAGGCAAAACTTGGGGAAAATGACTGTGATGATCGATGTGCCCATATATCCTCAAGACATGCACCTGAATGATTTTATGAAGGCGGGGAGCACATAATTCTCTTCTGAGGACATGCTACGATACCAGTGGTGTTATGGGAGGACGTGTTGAGGTAGTTCTATATGCCCCATTGGGCTGTACATCCTGTTGTAGAAAATATGTACCAGGACCTCTGGCCTCAGCATTGGTGGTGAGGGATGAAGCATGTTGTAGCAGATATTTTTTCATAATGCCTCACTTGTTAGCAAGTGAAGACCGAGAATTTCATTCTAGCTAATTTAGCATAGCCACCAGATGTGATAGAGTAGAAGTGGGATAGAATATCCATTGCCTATGTGACAGGGCTTCCACGTACGTCTAGGGGACATGATTCCATTTGGGTGAGAATTTATGAAATCACCAAGTCAGACCACATACTGCATATCCGAGAGTAGTGAACAGAAGAGGTCATGTGACACCTATACATTCAACAGATTGTGAGAATTCATGGGTTTCCATCGATGATCGTCTCAGACTGTGATGCACGTTTTACGTCCTGGTTGAGGAAGGGATTACATGAGGTTTTTGGGAATCAACATCATTTGGGCATCACCTTTCATCCTTAGGTGGATGGTCAGACAGATCAGACCATACAGACACTATTGGACATGATTCATGCATGCATCCAATATTTTTTCTGTAGTTGGGAGGATCACTTTCCCTTAGTGAAGTTTTCATACACCAACAGTTATAACTCCACCATTGGTATGGCCGCATTCGAGGGTCTATACAGTCAACCTTGTAGATCACCTCAATGCTGGAGAGACCTAGTGGAGTCTGGTCTTATGGGTCTAGAGAATATACGAGCTACCACTAGGAATGTGCCGGTCATCCAAGAGAGGATAAAGACTACACAAAGCAGATAAAAGTCTTAGGATGACATGAGATATTGACCTTAGGAGTTCTCGGAGGGGGACCACGTATTCTTGCGAGTCACTCCTCGATGAGGACTGTTTTGATTTGGATGAGGTGTAATGATATCACTGAGGTTTATTAGACCTTTTCCAATAATTCAGAGGATAGGTGTGGTGGAATAAAATTTATAACTTCAAACAATGTTGGAGAAGGTGAACGACGTCTTCCATGTACCCTAGCTAGGGAGATAAGTGCATGACACATATCATATCTTCGACCACTGCGAGCTAGACTTCGATGATCAGGTGACATTTAGAGAGGTTCCAGTGGAGATTGAGGATTGATAGGATCCGGTCCTTTTTGGGTGGTAGATACCTCTAGTTCACATTTTCTTGCAGCATGAGAACCTCAAGGAGAGAACATGAGAGTGGGAGGCTCAGATTCTTGATCAGTACCCACTCTTATTTCCTTAGTGTATGTTTTGGATTTCGGGGATGAAAAACCATTAGGTGGGGAGAATGTAAAGACCCAAATTTTCCATGTAATTTTTATTAATTATATGGAATTATTATGAGTCTACGAAAAATGTAGGTGCATGATTCTGAGGCCCGGTGTGTCCGAGAAGAATTAATGAACTTTTTTTAAGGTATGTTCAGAAAACACACGAGCGGTGTTTTCTATCTTTTGAACTAGTGATCAGATTGAATATCTGAGGGAAACATTGAATCCAAAACACCAGGACTTACTTAATGGAGACTTTACTTTGACTGAAAAATTTCTGGAGAGAAAGTTATTTTTTTGTGAATTTTTAAAATAAATTTTAAAAAATAATTTTATTATTTTATTTTATTTCACAACCTCTAACGAATAACTGGTCTGTGGGGCCAACATTGTTTCCATCCCTTAAATGGCTTGAACCTACATTATAAGTAACAACAACATTGGGGAAACTATGAATCTTTCTAAGTAGTGGGCCTCATTAATTCCCATCATTGTTAGTTACCCTTCCCCTCTCATATATATATATAGTGCTTGGGGGATGGTGATGACATAGATTTTCCATGCAACGAAGTGTTGGAGGAGTGTCGTGATGATAAAACCTTGGAGGAAAGAGCCAGTTATAGAAAGAAGTGATAAGTAACACGAAAACCCAGAGTCAGAGATCGATGATCGAGCGACGTCGTTGGAATCCTATTGCGGGAATGAAGAATACCAACTCACCTACAACAGCATGCATTTTTTTGACTATTTGAGGAAGGGGTTTTGATTTATTGTTTTGAATTGAAGTGATTTTATCAAACCCCATTATTCTCTATCATGTTACAAGCTAACGCGGAGGGCGTGGTCCTAACAAACCCAACCCGGACCCTCTTCTACTTTTATACACCCTCGTGATCCCCATTGAATACTACCAATGTGGTGATGCTAACCGAATACAAAGAAGGTAGAGTGTCGACATGAACTGTAAAAAAGAGTCTACAACACAAAACCATGGCGGTCATCGGAATGGTTGGCACTAGCCGGCCCCTTAGAATATGTGGGGCGATGTCGCACACTACCGGTGAGCAAGAGGTCTCTACTCGTCATCCGCAGTGAATGGAGGAGGCTGCTGGCTCATCGGTCGGCCATGAAAAGGGTGGAAGCACGACCACCGCACCACTAATGAGTAGGGAGGCGGTACGACCATTGCACCGTCGGTGAATAGAAGTCACGGCCGAAGCCATGGTGGAGGAATAACCAGCCACCCCGGTGGGTTCCATAGTGATTGGGTGGCTCCTGCATGGTGCCATCATTTCACAAAACTGAAGAGCCTCGGGTAGTTTGGGATACTGGGGGGAACGTTTTCTCCCCTTTCCAGTGTGGTTCGTGATCCCCCAGGACTAGTCCACCACCCTTTCGGGGGATGGACATCCCTTAATGGGTCGCCTTTTTGGGCCTCCCACTTGCAGGTCGATCTGGACCTCACCTTAGTGGGATGAGTCTGCTGCAACCTATACCAGAACAACTGGGGTCAGGTCAGTCCGACCGGGTGGGGTTGGGTCAATCCAACCGGATCGGAACAGACCCCTGCCTAACTTTGCCTACGAACTTTTAAAGGGCCATAACATGGAAACTGAGCGTCCATTTAAGAAACCTTATATGGAACTGGCGCCCTTGGATCGAGATGATCCTTTTTGGAATAATTAAAATGAGTTTTAAAGATAGTTGAAGTATGTCTAGGTTGGATAAACCCCAAATGAAAATGGGTCCCATAACTAAAACACTTATAACTCAACGACCGAGTGTCTGATTGATGGTTCGTCAATCCCATTGGATCCTATACAACTTGCAGGCCTTTTGGGTTACCCATTTTTGGAGCTTTGTGCCAGTTGAAATATGACTGATGGACTGAGGAGCAGTTCTCCCAGAATCAAGTGTGCTATCAGTGAGAATCCAGTGGCTGGTAGTGAGGTGGATGTTAGAGACACATCATACATAGGTTATTATTGAGCGATCCTGTTTGGGTCAGTGCCAGGCAACCTTTTGTGGGTCATAACCTTACAGTCCTATGTGGATCATCTCCTAGCTGTCATTTGTCAATCTACATCTCACGACCGGGTGAGGAATAGACTTAGAGCAGACCATCATGGTTTAGATAAATAATGATCTTGTGTGGGTCCGATCCTATGTGGGTCATTGCAGGGGTCATTTACCTATCTATCATGTGTGGGTTAGACTCCATTTGGTCAGCTGCAGTTCCTCCAGGAAGAGTAAGATAATCTAGTTTCATGACTAATCAACATTACATCTATAATTCATTGAAATCTTGGTTTGAACTGAGACTTTAATTGTGCTATGTCAATTTCCTGTTTTTTGAAATTTGTATCGTTATTTGTGGTATTTCCATTGTTGAATTATAAGATACCTTCGGGGGTCTCGAGTTACCTACTTGGTATTTTTATACTCACCCTTGCTATGGATTCACCCACACATTGTGGTGTCTTTTGAAGAAGATGAGTAGCTGGGCTGATACTTGTTGGAGCTAGGACAAGTTGGTATGCAGAGGAGATGGACAGACGTGGATTGAAGAGGAGTTGATATGTACCTACCATTCAAGTCGGATTCTTGGTGGATGATACAGGAGCTGCATTCTCTTTTTGGTTGTACTTATACTTTTATGTTGGGCTTGTATTCTGGCACCTTTACTTTCATCATCCTTTTTTACTATAGAATTTTACATCACAATTTCATCTTGTATCATTCTAGTAAGTGTGTTTGTTTAGGTTCAGATGAAATAAAATCCCATTTTTGGTAGTAATCCTTTCAGGTGCTAGTTGCCAACCCCTGGCCAATGGAAGGCGGGCATGGGGTATTCACGGAATTGGCCCCAGGGGACGGGTCGTGACATTATGTATAATGATATTCCCACTATATAGAGAAGGTTGTGATATAAATTAAAAAAATATCATCATAAATTTTAATTCAAGGCATGAACATCATGTTTTTTAGGTTCATTTCTAACTACAAAAATATATTAATGCTATTGAAATATTTTAGTCCTTATTAAATTATTATTTAAAATTAATAAGTGATATTTCATTATACAATTCTTCAATCTTTGGGATTCATTATTTATAGTTAACGGATGTTATATAGCTCATTAACTATGTTTTAGTGAAATATTCAAGATAGATTTTGAGAAATTGGAGCCTATTTATCCTATTATTTTAGTTTTCATATCAATATTATATATAGAATGATATTTTTAGCAGAGGACCCAAGTCTTATGTGAAATCAAATTTCAATTTTCTGTTGCAATGTATTTTACATAGAAAATGGGACTCTAGAATGATCTCAATATGAAATCAATAACTAGAGTTTTATGGAATTTAAGGGTAGTGATAATTGAATGGTCCTTAAGTTGTCCTAGAGATATGTTAATCGGATAATTTCTAGTAAATTTAACATAACAATTCTCTTTGTAGAATCATGGAGTCTACATATGGTGACATTCTAGCTATTATTGAGTAACACGGTTTCATCATTCTATTATTAGTCCCCCTTAATTTTCCATGTTGTTATTCTCAAAATCTATGCGATTTATTTTAAATTGATAGTGGTGAATTTGGTGATCTCACAAACTCTCCTCAATGGTAAAAGGATTGTGTTAATAAATTGATGAAAATTTTATGTTAAATAAGAGATCCACATTATCCCTATATCATTTAAACTAACAATATATCTCATACATACATTTTAACAACTTGGGTCCTAAAATATATAGTAATGGACTATAGTTTACAATTATTATTTAAAATTATTTGGTCATTCAAACCTTTTCCACGCTGCATAGAAAGTGAATTTGAGGAATTTCATTAAACATTTTTTAGTGGGCCCCAATTTCATCTGTGAAACATCTAATTCCTTCAAAATTATTGATTTATTGTGGTCAATTAAGTATTTTTTTGATTAAATTATTGTGATATTTAGAATTTTAATAAAAATATATATTTTGGACTATTTGATTTGTATGGAAATTTTGAGGGTTTCTATGTCTATTGATTGTGTAATGAAATTAAGAACTAAAAAAGATCTCAAGTTATTAATATTTTTTTATTTAGATTTGGATAATAGTAATTTTAAAATTGGGAAAAGTGAAATTTTTTAAACATATTAGTGTTTTATTATATGCGTAATTTTTATAATTTATTATGAAAATTTTAAATTATTTTCTCTATAATGAAATTATTTCATATGAAATTTTATAAATTTGAATATATTTAGAAATCAAAATTTTTATATTTTTCTGTTGAATTGTGATGTGTGTATTTATAAGTGGTTTTTGGAATTATATGATGGATGTGTTAATTTGGGCATTGAGATGTTTTTCTAAGGATTTATTCGAAATCCTATAATTTGGATTAGAGTGGATGGTAGGATTAGGGATCATAAGTTAAGGTGAGTAAAATTGTGGATATCTTGAACTGAATGAGAATTTTTTTATTGTGTGATTTTTGGAGAATGAACAGAAATAGAAACCATAGAATAGCTAGAATATGATATAATGTGTAAAGGATTAATTTTTATTTAGTTATACTTTGGGATCCTCAAAATATAGATAATATTTAATATAAATAGTTATTTCGATCAGATATTTGATAATTGGAATTTACAAATGGATTTTAAAAATAATGTATTTTATAACTAATATGGGAAAATGATTTTCATTTAGTGTATAGAAATTGAAGTTCCATTTTAATTTCGATGAAATTGGTATTTTAAAAGGATATGTTTCTTCTAGAAGAGATACTATATTTTTTTTAAAATATATAAATTATGTGTAGATGGAATAATTAATGAATAGATATAGAGTGCTTTAAGAAAAACATTATTTAGATTTGGAAAATAAGGTACATTATATATTTGTACTACAAAACCCTTTTTGATTTATAGTTGTTTAGTTGACTAGAAATATGAATTACATTTTATATAACATATATTATTTTCTTCAATATAACATTCTATTTTTATACTAATCGCTTTAATGTTCATTATAGTACCTATGAAGAAAAGAATCGTCATAATGAAGATAACAGTATAATTAAATTATTCATCAGTATTGTTTAGTAATTCAATTATGGAGTTATTGTCAATGTGATAGTTTCATGTGACTTAATAATCTAGTTAATGGTTTCATTATTGCATTTTAATTTTATTTTATTCTTTTCTCAATTTTGATTGAAAAATATATATTTTTATATTATAGATTATTTTTAAACTATTTTAATTACATGGTCTTTATCATTATCATGCCTGGCAATTTTTTTTATATTTTAGGAAAAATAATTCATAATGATTAACTTCTTGTAACAAACCACTACTATAAGGCCACTAGAAATCCAAGGATGATATTTATTCTACATAGTAATCAGGAATGCGCCTTAGATTTTGATATCATCTATTATGGTGTTATAAAATTGTACCATATCGTAGTTTTACAGTTGGGAATATAGTTATATGGGAGGCATGGAGAATGTTTTGGTTGGGACTTAAAAGCATCTCATAAAATGATACAACCAACCATTTGGGTAACATCATGTTTCCTAGATGATTACGTAAATAAATGTTCGGTAAAAAAATAAAAGGATTGTACTTATATAATGTTAATCCATTATGGATCATCATATGTAATATTTCATGACTCAATGCATGCATGGTACAAACTTAATTCCATACTTGATATTTAAAATATATATTAACGTGGAAAATGCATTTTTTTTATTAAATGGATATATTATATAAATGTTCATTCTTTATATTAATTGATTTGAATCATTAATGAACTATTTGGGTGAATTTAATGGAATAAAAGTATCCAAATCAGTGGGATTATATAAAATAGATATATAATTATTTATGATAAATGATAAAGGGGTGTTTCCAGTTTCAAATGCATTATTTTATAAGAAATACAATATTCAACCTATGGGTGATATGTTTATAAATGTATGAGATATTTTATTTATTGTATATTCTCCTATATGTCCTATGATGTTGGTTCCTATTATAAAATATATCTAGGTACTATTTATAGGTGACTGTAAGGATCTATTACAATGGTCTTGTAATTTTTGTTTTTAAGACAAAACGATGGATGACGAAAATAAGGAATCATTTTTTTTGTTTTATATATAGTTATAATTGGTGGTCATTTTATATTTAAATTTGTTTTTTTAATTTAATTAGATGTTAGGAATGGCTATATAAGATACATAAATGGTGGATGAAAAAATGAAATGTTGTTTAGTGGTCTGGAAGCCACCAGAACAATGGATGAGGTCCACAAAATGTTTTTTAGTTACCCCATATTTATTAATCCATTGTATTAACAATAATATTCACATAGAGGGGAACCCAAACTCTAGTGCACTCCAAGAAATTTTCATCAATTTTTAAATAGTGATATTTTTTTATTTTCTATTATATTTCAACAAATACACATCATCAACTCATCCATTCCTATATTTCCACTCATATGAAGTCTCCATGTGCAAATTATCCTCTTTAATTCAAGATACTTCCATCTCTCTTCTCTGTCAAGAATGGTTTTAGGTGGATTATTCATGTCTAAGGTTTGGAAATGACTTCCCAATATTATCCCTTATCTCATAATTTATGTACACATAATTTATTGAGTCTCACTCGAATAGTTATCTTTTTAATTCATAACATTTATGTGGAAATCCAACTAAGATTCATTCCTTATCATTTTTAGTTAAGAGATGGAATTCAGGGATGTTCTCAAATATTTTTTTACTCTTTTGGTATCATTATATTCTATAGTGGATTTGATTATAGATTCTAAGATTTCAGATTTTTTTGGTCATCTTTTTTCTAATTTATTTTTGTTTATCATATTATTATTGTTTTGTATAATTATTAGGACCATCTACCTAGATTTTATATGAGTATAAATTAGGTTATTAACAAAATCATTTTTGGATTCGTGTGTAATTTGATAAAAATTATTATTTTATATGTATTTGTGATTTCAAGTAGGTTATATGATGTCATTATAGTATGGGTATAGCTACGTCATGTATATTAAATTGGTAAGAGGTTCCAACACTTATTGAAACTTTTTAGATAAACCTTGTATTCATATGAAAAAATTATCACTGGTGAAGAAAATGTTTTTTCGGTGGTTTTTTTACATCAGTTTATGGCTAACATTATTATAGGAGTTGTTATAAATATTGTTTTTATGGGAGTTATTTATAATTGACGTAAAAACAAATAATATGAAACCTTTTTCACGTCGGTTCATCCAAAACCAATGTGGAAAATTCTTGGGAGTCGTGATTTATTACGTCTGTTTTAAAATAACCAGCATTGTATCTACTTTTTCACGTCTTTTTTAGAATAACAGACATAATAAAATGTTCCTCCAAAGAGTTTATCACATCTTTTATGTAAATAACTAACGTTATAAACTAGTCTGCAAAGCGTTTTTCACTTCAGTTAAATAATAACCAACGTGAAAACATATATTCAATGTCAGTTATCAAATAACCAGTGCAGAAACCAATTTCATTCCATTTATTATGTCGGTTATCAAATAAATGATGTAAAAACCAATTGTCATTCCATTTATTACGTTAGTTATGAAATAAATGACTTAAAAAACCCATTCACACGCATTTTTTATGTCGGTTTTCAAATAACTGACATTAAACCCCATAGACATGAATTTTTGATGTCGTCTATAAAATAACTGATGTAAAAACTATTTTCTTTTAATAAAACCATTCATAAAATACTATTCCCTACAAAAGAAAACATGAAACACACCAAAAACATAACAAAACCTGACATAACCGGACTAAAACAAGCCCACCCCATTGGAAAACCCTCCCACAACATTGGAACCCCCCCCACACACAACACCCCCACACCCCTGGACAACCCCACACTCCAGGATATACCCCACCCTCCTGGACACCCTCCCACCCCCATGGACATCCCCCACTCCCATAGATAGCACTACCATCCTCATGGAAACCCTCTCACCCCCATGGACACCGTGGACACCCCCCCTCCCCACATGGATTCCCCCCACTCCCCAGGAACCTCCCTCCCCACTGGAGACCCCCAACAGCCCTGGACACCCCCTACCCTCCTAGACATCCCCCACCCTCCTGGACACCCTCCCACCCCCATGGATAACCTGGACACCCCCACCCCACTGGAGACCCCCAACAGCCCTGGACACCCCCTACCCTCCTAGACATCCCCCACCCTCCTGGACACCCTCCCACCCCCATGGATAACCTGGACACCCCCACCCCACTGGAAAACCATCCCACACCCCTGTAACCCCCCACCCATCTTGGACAACCCCCCACTCCCTTAGATATCCCTCCACCCTCCTGGACACCCTCCCACCAGCATCGATATCCTAGACCACCCCACCCAACTGTACACCCCTCCCACAACCTTGGAATCCCCCACCCCACTAGACAGCCCCACCCCAACTGGATAGCCCCCACTCCCTTGGACAACCCTCCCACCCTCCAGAACACCCCCACCCCCATGGAACCTTGGAAACCACCAACCCACTAGACAGCCCCCCACTCCCCTAGAAACCCCCACCCCACTGGACTCCCCCACCCACACCCCTGGAAAACCCCTAGACACCCCCACCCTCCTGGACAACCTCACACCCTCTTAGACACCCTCCCACCCCCATGGACTCTCCAACCCCCCACCCCTCCTAGACGACCCCCACACCCCTAGACAGACCTCCACCCTCCTGGACACCCTCCCACCCCCATGACACCCTGGACATTGCCACCCCACTGGACCGCCCTCCCACACCCCATGAAAACCCCCACCCCAATGGACATCCCCCCATTCTTAACAACCCCACTCCCCTGGACATCCCTCCCACCCTCCTGGATACCGTCCCACCCCCATGGATACCATGGACACCCCCACACCCCTGGAAATCTCCTCGCACTCATGGACATCCCCCACCCTTCAGGTCACCCTCACACCCCCATAGACACCCAGGACACTCCCACCACACCGAACAACCCGCCAGATGCCTAAAACCCCACCCCACCCCACTGGACACCCCCCATCACCAATACCCCTGGATACCCCCTAGACAGTCCCCACGCCTCCTAGGCATCCCCCCACTTCCCTATACAACCATGCACCCTCTTGGACACCCTCCCACCACCATAGACACCATGGACACCCCCACACCCCTGGACAACCCCCACACCCCAAGAAATAGACCACCCCACTGGACATCCCCCCTAGACACCCCCTAGACAACCCCACCCTCCTGGACAGTGCCCACCCTTTGAAAAACCTCCCACCCCCATGGACACCCCGGACACCCCCACCCCACTGGAAAACCCTCCCACACCCCTAACCCCACCCAACCCACCCCCACCAATCTGGACACCCCCACAACACTGGATACCACCTGGACACCCCCTCCTGGATAGCCCCCACTCCCCTAGACAGCCCTCCACCCTCTTGGACACCCTCCCTCCCCCACAGACACTATGGACACCCCCGCCCCACAGGACAACCCTCCCACACCCGGGGAAAGCACCCACCCCACTAGACACCCCCTCTTAGATTGCCACCCACTCCACTGGACAATCCTTCCTCCCTCCTAGTGATCCTCCCACCCCCATGGACACCCTGGACACCCCCACACCCCTGGGAAACCCCCACTCCCCATGAAACCCTCCTCCCAACTGGGCACCCCCAAACCCATAGACACCCCCTAGATATCCCCCACCCTCCTAAACATCCCCCACCCTCCTGGATACCCTCCCATCTCACATCGACACCCCTGACAACCCCCACACCACTAGACAACCCTCCCATACCCCTAGAAACCCCCCACCCCCACCCCAATGAACAACACCACACCCCTGGATACCCCCTAAACACCCCACCCCTCTTGGAAAGCCCCTACTCCCCTGGACATCCCTCCACCCTCATGGACACCATCCCACCACCATGAACACCCTTTACACCCCCACCCCAGATGACAACACTCACACACCCATGGAACCCCCTCCTAGACATCCCCCACCTCCCTATACATACCTTCTACCCTCCTTGACACCCTACCACCCTCCATGGACACTTTGGACACCCCTCACCCTACTAGAAAGCCCCCACTCCCCGTAACCCCACCCCACTCGATTCCCCCTGCACATCCCCCCAGACATCCCCCACCATCCTAGAATCCCTCCCACCCCCATGGACACCCCTCACACCCCCCATTGCCCTGGACCGCCCTCCCACACTCCTGGGCACCCTCACACACCCATGGACACCATGGACACCCCCGCCCAACTGGAAAACCCCCACTCCCCTCGAATTCCCCAAACCCACTAAACACCCCACACCAAGACACCCCCTAGACATCCCCCCCACCCCCACCCTCTTGGACATTTTCCCACCCCCAAGGAACCCCTGGACACCCACACCCCCTGGAGTTCCCACCCACATGCCTGGAACCACACCCCCACCCCAATAGACACCCCCGCACCCCTAGAGACCACTTGGAGAACCCCCCCATCCCCTGGACAATCCTCCCACCCTCAAGGACACCCTCCCACCCCCATAGACACCATGGACACCCCACCCCACTAGATATCCCCCCTCACCCCTAGAAACCCACCCACGCTACTGGACAACCCCCCACACCCCTGGACACCCCCTGGACAGCCCCACCCCTGGAAAGCCCTCCCACCATCCTAGACACCCTCCCATCCCCATTGACACCCTGGACACCCACCCCCCCAAGACCAGAATCCATTCCAGAAAAACCATCAAAACTATACCTAAACAAGAAGTAAACCAAAATTAATAATTCACATATATAAAATTAAAAATGTACAATGTAAACTAAAAAAAACTAAATCCATCCTAAATGAATACCATATAATCAATTATAATTACAATATTCAAAAATTCATTTTATACTACAAACAAACTAAAATCCAATCACACCAGTAAAATAATTTGACTATTCCGATTTTAAGTGTTTTAAATCTTTAGCACTATATGAATGATTTTCATCAAATAGATACAAAGTAAAAGGATAGTAGATAACATATATAACTAATAAATAAAATGATATATTATGGAAATGTTTAAAAGGACATCTTTCCAGTTAAAAGTGCACAAGTGTTCTAGTTGCAATTATTTCATATGTAAATATTAACATATAATATCTGCATTCGACAATGCCTTGTTGGTCATTAAAATTATATTTAAATGAGTGTAAATTAATAATATTATTTTTATGTAAAACATCAAAAAATAAAAATTATAAAAGGATATTTACCTTTACTTTAACATATCTGATCATGGAACTCCTTTTCATTGTGTTTTTTCAAATGTAGACCCATCCACTTTGTGAAAATAATACGAATGGGATAAATTTAAAATTAATTATAATATATATTGAAACATACTTTTCAAACATATTCATAAAACTTTCCTACACATCACCATGGAAAGAGCATATCCAATAAAGTGTTTTCTACCCTGGAAGAAAAACACCTAACATCCAATGATCATGGTTAATAGAAAATTTAAGGTTAGTGGTTTTTTATGATAAAAGATAATGAACTATTTTCCAGAGATATGTTTCATACCACTCACAAAAAGGCATCATCCAACAATGTGATATTATATTCTATTCATTTCATTCAGCAATAAAAATAATTCTTTGTTTCTCATCCAATGAAAATGCTTTAGGGG
Source organism: Viscum album (assembly GCA_963277665.1). Taxonomy (NCBI): domain Eukaryota; kingdom Viridiplantae; phylum Streptophyta; class Magnoliopsida; order Santalales; family Viscaceae; genus Viscum; species Viscum album. Next base: position 1,229,329,503 of record OY728159.1, read on the forward strand.
AAATCAAATGTGGTTCCATGAATCCATACACATTTTTACGCTCATTCTTATCACACATATTATAAATATACCCAATAAAAAACATACATATGTATAAATTTTTCATAAATATAACTCAAGGAATAGGTGTTAAGACTTACATGGAAAAAATTTGCACCCCGTTGATGCCCAAATTATCTCCAGTAACAAAAACCATGATATCATTTTTTATAATCCCCGCATTTATTTCACATCCGAAAACACGAGCTTCCATTGGACACTCATAATGATCCACCAACAAATTTCAATATCTTGACAAACTGTCATGGCTACTAGAATCTCTGTCTGATGTCATATTCATTTGCCTTTGTTGTTGTATATACAATATTTATTTACCATTTAATTATTACTATAAAAAATTAATTGAAAAATATATTATATTTCAAATGTTAAAAAAACATTAATGGAAAAATAAAATAAGATAAATAACATACATACCTCTATGGTAATGAGTCACAGATGCCTGGATGGCCAAATTAAAAAATGGCTGATATTACGTCCAACTGTCGTCACCTCATCTATAGGTAATGGTACTCGAGCTGATCTATCTATAATATCATATACAATGAACTTATGATGCTCTAACTCTAACAGTTGATGATGAAATTTATCTTCAAATCAATATAACATCCCATATATGACTATATGATGTTGAGGATCATCAAGATACAACTCGTAATAAGTAGGAAGCTATGGTGGAAGAGAAGGATAAAAAATTGGATCTGTAGGATGAGGAGGGGGAGTGGGAGGTACTGGTAGAGGTGGAGGGTATATAATGGGGTTTTCATGGGGGAGGTGGAGGAGTGGGAGCTCCTATATGAAATTTACAATGCATTTCTGAAAGCATAGACTATACCAAAACTCCAATATTTTCCTCCATCTTTACATTAATATTAGGAACTTCAACATCCATGGATTCTATTTTTTATAAACACCCTCAATGGATGAAGTTGAATAACATGGAGACACTTTTCTTACAGATACACCCATAGAGTATCTTCATACATGACTTGGATGTTCGGGATTTCCAATGTTGTAGATAAAATATCTTGCCTCCCTGTATCTATAAATGCCCCCTGTGAGATATACACCTCAAGAGGATTCTATATTAATTAATTGAACATTTTTTTAATGATTCAAATTATATAAATAATATATTTAAATTAATTAAATAAAATAAATATATTACAATCCTCTCATATATGATTATCGAATCTTATGAACTATATTTCCCCTTCTTCCAATCTGATATCTCCTTAATTTTTTATATCCAGATGGAGGGGTAGTGGGGAAACCTCTCCAGATCTTGAAGACACAGGTATCCATTTTGGTAATATTTCACCCATTATTTGTTCTTCCAATAATTTATACCCTCTCTGAGATATTCTATAAGGGTATACATTTTTTGTATTGGATCTCATGATGAGATGTTATTGTTTGCTGTAAATTATGATTAAGAAATCACAACAAAACATTAATAAGTTTATTTATATAAGAAAGCATAGAAATTTTTACATTTCCCTTACCAAAAATGAATCTTTTCTTATAATTTATACAAACTATGTCCATGTCTCTTCTTCTATGAATGGATATATTTGACTTGGGTTGTCAAGACTCCTATGACCAAAAATGAAATCAGATGTGAGGATTTATTTGAAATCACTCCATCTCTTAGTATCCATTGATAAGCATTTCTTCATGACTCCTCTAGTGTTAGGAATATCAAATTTCATCTTCTAATGAAGAGGTAAAACATATTACACTAGAAACATTTAAATAATAGAAAAATATCTTACCAAATTTTTTTCCCACAACTGAGATATTATCTCTTTGTCCAAACATCTCCAACCATCATACAAATTGCATACTTTTCTGTTACCTTGAGGTGATACAATAATCTTAAAATACTTTTCATTTGGACCTCTAGGAATATCATTCTCATCAAACCCAAAGACTTTCCTCTTAACCTCTGTATGTGAAAGTGATAATTTTGGTGAATGTTTTTCACCCACATTTAAAAACTCTTGAACTCTTCTTTGTCGTTATGGGGTCATAAGAAGAAGATTTTGGAACATCAATAGGACCATGCGAATGTTCTTCCCCAGAGGTATGATCATTATTTCATCTCCAAAATAATGTGGTAGATCAACTAATTGATCTATCATTAACTGTAAAATCAAAAAAAATAGTTAAAAAATATAAAAAATCAAATATTACAATACTAATGTAAACATAAAATGGAAAATTGGACTAAGTTATATAATAGTAAACATGATTAATATGGTAAACATGTTAAACAATTGTAAACATGGTAAACATGGTAGTGTATTTTTCATTCCACACAATGAATAAATATATATGTTACTTAAATGTAAACTATGATAAACTATGGTAAACATGGTAAACATGTTAAACATGGTAATCATGGTAGACATGGTATACATGGTAAACCTGGTAAACAAGGTAAACATGGTAAAGAAATTTCTATTCTAAAAAATAATAGATATATAATTCATGTAATTGTGAACATGATAAACTAAACTAAACAAAATTAAAATGAACAAAAAGTTCTACTTATTTATTTTAATACCCGTTTTAATAAAGAAAAAAATTACAATATCTAACATTTTAAGAAAATAATAAATGTAAATAAGAAATAACCATATATTACCTGTAATATTAGGAATGTAGAAATAGATTGTATTCCCAAATTCTTTCAGCCTGATTGTTCCATATGGCACAAACCAAATCTTCAACATGCTCATCATTATTTTCTGCCAATCCTTACATGGAAGTAGAGATCTCACATAAATCATCATCTTCATCAAGTTGATCCTCGCCAACATATTGTTTTTCCCTTGTAAAACAATAGACCACAACATATCTGATTGATCAACTACATAGAAAATAGTTTTTTCATATTTTTCCATTATAAAAGAATCGGTTGTGTCTTCCAATTTATTCAGATTAACAACTGTCTGTTCCAATTCATCATATCTGGCACTACTGTTATAGATAAACCATATGCATTTAAAAACATGAACCTTAATATTATTGTAATAATCCTACCATATTTCTTCAATTACTCCATAATATGCAGTTGATGTTGAAATTGGGTTTTTGTCTTTATAACTCAAAAAATTCATTGCTACTACAAACACCAACACACCACTATTCTAAATTGCATTTCATTTATCATGAGCTTTCGTATGAAATGTGTAGAAATTAATGTCATAACCAGACCATGTGATCAAATTTAGACATAGACAACCCACAAACCATTTTAATGTCTTTGATACATTTGGTATACCAAGAAAGGTCTTTTTAAACAATAAAAAATAAATTTTTACTCATTCAATATCCACATTTCATTCTTCTTTGGATGAATTTGTTTCAACTCATTAATATAAAATTTCATATACAGTTGAGCCTAAGACATGTTATTTATGATGTATAATTCTAAATTATTCATCTTTTCAGCTAACAACTATTTGACATTCAAGCCATGAATCCCCTTTCTCTCATTATTAATTCTTTCATGGCGAGATGGAGGAAACCCTATGTGCTCCACCATAGCCAAATAGATCGTAAAAAACTCCACAACCTCCTCAGTAATATACTTATCAATAATTGAGGCTTTAGGTCGATATGGATTCTCAATATAGCCCTTTATTATTTTCATATATCTTTCAAATGGATACATCCAACGAAGATATACTAATACACAATTCATTATTTCATGAACTAGATGAATCATTAAATGCACTATTATATCAAACAAATATAGAGGAAAATACATTTCCAATTGAAAAAAATATAGAAATCGCATCCCTTTCCAAAATGATCAATGCATTCACATCAATCACCATATTACAGATTGAATTGATAAAATAACACAACTTCATTATAGTCTTTCTGACACTGAGGGGAAATATTCCACGCAATTCAATTGGTAGAAGTTGTTTCATCATGACATAAAACTAATGAGATTTCATACATATCAACTTCATATCGTTCAAAGATACCAAATTTTTTAAATTTGATGAATTACCTTGAGGCATGTTGATATCATGAAGACACTGAAAAAAGAAAATTTTATCCCACTAGTATAATGTATGAAAAGCCCGGGGGAAGAAATTTTTGTCTTCCATTAGAAGAGGGAGATAACTCCAAACGTATTCCCATTAACAATAAGTCTAATCTTTCATTCAAACCATCTATTGTATTACCTTTAATATATAGAAATGTTCAAATCAAACTATCATAGATATTATTCTCCAAGTGCATGACATCAATATTATGTTTCACTTCATGTTATCTCAAATAAGGTAGCTCAAAGAATATTGACCTTATCATCCAAATATGTCTATCATTACCAGATTAATGTGTCATTCCCAATGTCACATCAAGGTTTTCCACCCTCTCAAACTAGTCATATGGGGATACAGTTTTTAGAGAAATATCAAATTATTTTGAGCCATTTAATTCCTTTGTTAGTCTTATATAAGAGTGATCCATAGGAAAAAACATTCGTTGACCCATATACACTATTTTAGTCCCATGATGTAATTTACAAAATGAAGTCTGTTATTCACAAATTGGACATGCATTATGCCCCATAAAACTGTATCTAGACAAATTTTCATATGATGGGAAGTCATTTATGGTGAACATAAGCTCAACATGCAGTCGAAAATATTCCATTTATTAAGAATCAACACCCTAATACCATCCTCTCATAAAAGTTTCAAATCTTCTATCAATGGTGACCAAAAAACATCAATATCATTTCTGGGTTGCTTCGGACTAGAGACCATTATACTCAATATGAAATATTTCCACATCATACAAACATCAAGAGAGAGGTTGTAAATTACCAATGAAACATGCCATGAACTATGTGTGCTACTGAGGGTTTTGTATAGATACATTACATCTGTGAAAAACCCTAGTCTATGATTTCTAATGTCATATCAAAATATAAAATACTTCTCATCAATTTTCATCCATTGTTGACAATCAGATAGATGTTGTATTTCTCCATCATATACCCACTCATCCGCATGACATCATAACCTTTTTTCATCATGTGAATTGGAAAATAAACATTTCAAATGATGAATTATTGGAAGATACCAAAATACCTCAGAACAGATCTTTGTAATATCTATATCGTCCTATGATTTTTCTTTCAACTTATACTATGATGTCCTACATTTAGAACACTCTGACAGAAATTCATATTCCATCCAATATATTATACAGTCATTCAGTTATGCATGATTATATAGTATCCCAATACAATCAGGCATTATTTTTTCTTGGCCTTATAATGTGAATATAGAAGATCATTGACTTTGGGAAGAATGTCTTTCAATAATTATAGAAGATCTATGAAACATTTGTTAGTCCATCCATTTTCTACTTCAGGTTTATCAATCATAACACCGCTGACAAAACCGTAAAATCCGTACATCCAGGATACAATGGTTTTTCAGGATCACCTTATAGACGCACACCTTTTGGTTCTATCTCAATTTGTTATGCTGCAATATCACAGATCATTTGTTCAATTCCATCAGAGTTACCATCTTTAAAATCATCATCATCAATAGATCTGACATTCTACCCAGTTTCACCATTCCAAATCCAAGGGATGTAACTTGGGTTAAAACAATGACAAATCAGATGATCATTGATCTCACTACTTTTTCAACATCTTTATACTCAAACATTTCTAGCGTTGACAGATAAAAATGTCACTGCTTGGAAAATTTTGTTTAGGAAATGCAAAAAATGCATCAACACATTCTTCATATTCATTACTCATTCGATAATCTGTAATCGAAATTTGACTCATTATTACATATATCGAATAGAAAAATTATACATCTTGTTAAGATAAGACAAATATATATTTTTATGAAAAATATCATAATTTGATTATAAAAAAATTTTGATTTATAAAACAAATCTATAAGTATTTGAAAACAAAATATGCAAGAAAATGATTTAAAAAAGAAAATATAGATAGATATAACAGTTTTAAATGAATCTTGGATCATTTAATCTTAAGGTACACAAAGAATATATCCTGATGCAACAGGATACGAAATTCCCCCTTTTGTAAAAATGAAATATGAAGTGTAAATATTAAAATATTTATACATTCACTATTTAAAATAACATGTTTCCCAATGATTTGAAACTATTGGGATATCCCTTTAAACCGTTGGGATAGAATTCCCCAACAGTTTCACACATAGTTTGCAAGATGGTCGTTGCAATAGCACTATACCAACAATTCTACAGGAGCCATTGGTATAGACTACCTGAAGTTAAAATATTCCATTGGTTTCAGTGAAACCGTTGGGATATATATATATCAAGGTGGTGTCCAAGGGGGTAGGGTCTGTATAGGGGGGGTTTTGGGGAAGCCCATGGGGGTTAGGATAGTCCATGGGGGTAGGGGCTGTCCATGGTGTCCAATGGGGTAGGGGGTGTCCAAGGGGTAGGGGTTGTCCCTGTGAATTTCATTTATATAAATTATTTCATTTTCTACTAGTTTAAAATACATGAAAATACACTTAGTTTCTCAAAAAATAATCCTCATGAAATTTTTTAAAACCAATCATTTAATTTTACCAAAGAGATGCACCACAATTAGTGAGCATAATCAATGATGACATAATGAGGACAATGGGTAATAAGTATTCAGGTAACCATACCATATGAGGCACCTAGATTATCCTCCTCAAATAAACATGTTTTAGATAACATGGTAATACCTAGGAGCTTAGGGGAAAATTTATAATATATTGTAGACTAATCCATACTTTTGGTATAACGGATTCAATCATACATCCCTAATGCACGAGGAGAACCATCACCAAAATAGTGCATGTGTGTACATAGGTTCAATTACCAAGAGCATAATCTTAAAATAGTTCAAAAAGCATTCTCAAATATTCAACTATAAATTCTAGGTTACCATGTTATGTATAAAATGGGGGTGATTCGAGGAGTATCTAACAATCAACCATATATAAAGAATGAGCACAATACACACATAAGACACACAGTGACAAGAATCACCCAAGAACACCACTCCAAGGAAGTTTCCTTACCTTTGGGACATCAATTCACAATGGAAGTCCCATACAAAGGACATTCCCAATCTTTTTAATAATGATATGTCAAGAGGCACATTCCGTGGAGATTTTTCCAAAGAAATCCCACTTTCTGAAAGTACCAACTAGTCCACACCCATTCTTTTAAAAGAAAAACGTTTTCCAATGTATCAAAAAACACCATTTAGGAATGCATGAAATATTTAAAACACATTTTAAAATGCACAACACCATTTGAAAATCATAAACTGCTTATATGGGACAACAAACCTTTTAATCAAACACTTTTTGTGCAGGGCTATGTAAAATAATTCCACAAAATTTAATTCAATAGGAATGCAACTTGATTTAATTCATGTAATCTTTAAAAAAATTACTTATTCTTAATAAGCATCAAATCAAGGTATAAACATCAAGAAATAAATGATTCTTAAATTTAAAGGCCAATACTTAGGGAAACCACCTCAATCCAAGCCGCCATAAATGATGACCACTGAAAATGGATTCAAGAAGGTCCAAATGAGCATGGAATACCATGAAGAATTGTAACAAGAAAATACAATAAATTTTAAAACGAGGAGACCAGAACCCTAGAACAAAGGAACCAATAATGATGAAGAACAACAAAGAAGAAAAAAGGAGAAGGAAGAAGAAGGAGAAGGAGGATATTATAAGGAAAAATCACCCCCAATCATGTAGAAACCACTTGGAATCACCATTGGAAGTAGGTGAGAGTCATGGAGAAGAGGAGGAGGATACTCCTATGGTTTCATGTTCCAAATAGAGGAGGAATAGGCGTTTTGGTTCTTTAAATTTGATAGGGGAAATGGTAAAAAATGCATTTTTAAGGAACTCCAGCACTGCTAATGGTTAGGATGCACCCCCTGGACACCCCCACCCCTAGATAAACCCTACCCCTTTAGATAGAAACTCACCCAATGGACACCACCGCCCCCCTGGACACCCCCACCCCCCAAGACACCACCCCCAATACCTACCCACTTGGACACCCCACCCACTGAACAACCACTCACCCCATGGACACCACCCCCACCCCTACTTCATTGGACACCCCCTGGAGACCCAACATCCCCGGACATCCCCACCCCCTGGATAGCCCCATCACCCCCTTGATACCCCCACCAACTGGACACCACCACCCACTTAAAAAGCACCCTCACCAACAGGACACCACACTCACCCCCTTGGAATCCCCCTTGACACCCCCACCCCCTTATACAGCCCCCACCGCCTGGACAACCCCCCAACCCTTTAGACAGCCCCACCCCTGGACATCCCACCCCCAAGACACCCTATACCCCCTTGGATAGTGCACTCACCCCCCGAGACACTACCCTCACCAACCTGGACACCCCCACCCCCTGGACACATCTTCCACCCCTACCCCCTTAGACACCCCCTAGACACCGCCAATCCCCTAGACAGCCCCCTCGCCCCTCTCGACACCACCCCCTAGACACCCCTACCCCAATATTAATCCCCCACACCCCTTTAACACTATCCCCACCCCATTGGACACCGCCTGGAAACCACGACCCCCTTGGATAGCCCCCCTAACCTTCTAGACAACCCCCCCGGACAGTCCGACAACCCTCGGGACAACCCCCCCACCCACTGGAAAACCCCCCATCCTTGTGGACAGCCCCCACCCCCACATGGAAAACCCCACCCCCTAGACACTGTTACCCCCTTGTACATCCCACACACCCCCTAGACACCACCCTGACACCCTTGGAGACCCCTACCCCCTTGGACAGCCCACTCACCCCCTGGACACCACTCAACCATCTAGGATGACTCAAACCCCTTGGACAACCCCAATACCCCATGGACACCACCCCAACCCCCTTTGAAAACCCACCCCACTGGAAAACCCCCCTAGACACCCCTCCCACTTGAATATCCCCCACCTTCTTGAAAACCCCATGTACGCGCACACACACACCAGATAGAACACACAAAAATCGTAATGTGGCATTATATCACTTCCACGCATTTATATTACCAGAAATGAATTTAGCATGGTATAATTTAATTATATGATACTTATCATGGTATCAAGATAAATGAAAAATATCAACTCAAAAAAATTGGTAAGGGCATCGCGAAAAATAAAAGTTTGGAACTGTGTCATTTAAGGCTTACTTGAGTGTTGCAATTTGAACTGATAGATCTAATTACAATAAATATAAAGATTAATGTTGGAAAAACGAGGATGGAGGGAATGGCATTGAAGAATCATTTCTATGTTTTCCATATGAGAGAGACGAGTCGAAGGTCATCTGAATGAAGAAAACATAATGATTGAATAAGGGGTTCGATAAATCATTTAAAAGCTTTAGCATGTTGATTACTTAATAACGAAGGTGGTAAACTATTTTTTGATGCTAATAATGTTGGTTATTTAATATCTAACGTAGAAAGAAATTTATCATGTTTGTTCTTTTGATAACTAACTTGAAAAATTTTCAAGATTAGCATTAACATGTCGGTAATTTTATAACTGATGTGATAATTAATTGAGATTTGATATATCAGGTCGGTCATAAAATAACTGATGTGATAAAGATAATCTCAGTATTTTTTTCATCTGAAATTTTATAAGAGATATAACATATTTATTCTCATAGATTAATCAGGTCAGTTATAAAATAACCGACTTGATGAATTAATTTTTATAGCTTTGCAGGTCTGTTATATAGAACCGACGTGAAAAATATAGATGTTTTAAACATGTTTCCACCCATCTTTTTTAACTTTTGCAAATGAAATTTAGTAAACATTTTAAAGATGCTAATTTACATTCTTCTATAAATTCATGAATGGAATATTTATGAACCTATTATTTGAAAACAATAATTCAGACTTTAGTAATGTTATTAAATAAAAAATGTATAACCCAAACCATTCATAATTTTTTTATAAACTAATTTCATTCAATTAGTTTTGTTTATGTTTTTTCAAATAAAATTTCAATGAAAATTTCTATATAGTACACAAAAAATGAAAAAATAACATTTTGTTATTTTGTTCTAGTGTAATTATATTAGGGAAAATAGTATAATATTAATAATTCAATATATTTTTTTTATATTTTATTGTTATGTGGAAGAACTGTTATTAAATACATCCTTGAAATTTATTATTGGTGGTAAAATTCATGCCATTAACTCTATTTTTTCATTTATTATATGTTATTAGTGATATAGTCTTCATGTATGGCTAAATTATTCATGATCAACAAATAGAATACATACATTCAAAATAAACAATAATGTTAATTTCAAATTTCTAAATGTTTGAATAATATTCTATATCTATAAAGCCATTATTAATAGTTAATTTTGTTACTTAAGTGTCAAGTTTGAGAAAAATATTGTAAATTTTTTATTAAATATAATTAAGAAATATATTGGGTATGTGGTTAAAACTCCTAGAAAAACTATAAATAATTACCATTGAAACATTGTGGAATTATTGTAAAATCATAACATTAGTACCTAATATCTTGTGTTTATTTTGTTAAAATGGTAAAAATAAAAATATATCAATTCATGGGATCTGATAGTTTAATATCCAAGTTATAAAATTATATAAATAAAAATTAAGCTATAAATAAACATAACATACTTTATATTTCAATATGAAAACATTTTTATTTTTTAATTATAATCATTATGTAAAATGTATTAATCATCATGTTTTCTAGGGGTAATGGGGGAAAAATAAATTGTTGATATTGGAATCTTATTAATAGTTATTTTTCCAGGGAAGATATCATAGTATAATAATGGAATAAATAATATTTTTTGAATAAATATTATAATAATTCCTTAATAAATGAAACATATTGTTTAATATATCCATGAATTAAATAAAAATAAATAAACATATGGATAAAAATAACTGATCTCAATTTTATAGAATATATATATTTAGAAATCATAACAATAACATTAAGGACTAGTTCCATGATATCGTATAAAAATGATTTGGTATTCTCCAAACACCTGGTATAGTTTTCTTCATTAGACCAACATCTACAACAAGGGTACATATAATTCATAGCCAAATGTATCACAAGAGAAGTCTAATGAATTCATTACATAAAGAGAATCTAAAAATATAAATATAATAATATAACCTAGGGAACCTCATCCATAATCATGGATAAGTATTCAATTAGTTGTACATATAGAATTAATGGATATATTAAATGTCAATATTCCCTCATTCAATGAAATTATATTCCAATCTAGATTAATAATCAATAGTTATATTATAAAAAAATAATGTATTCATAATTAAATGTAAAGTATCCAAACTAAATTAATAATAATAATTTAATAATTTTACATACCCATGCCATTATGGTTTCTTAAAATCATTAAAAAACTAAAATTTTATTCCCACGATTATGTCAGGAGAAAATGAAAATTTAATTTTTTTTCAGATCTAGTGTATTTTTTTCCACTCCATTGTTTCACGAATACGGGGTTTACCCTAGGTAAGTAGTTTTGTGGATGTCCAATTCAATCATATTTTTTGGGAATATTTTATATTTAACTAATTAATTACTAATTATTTACAAAACTTCATATAATGAAGTATTTGGAATAGATTATTAGATTGAGATTCATACTCCACTTTTAAGTCAAGAACATGAGACTTTTTATTAGTGAACCATAAACATCCATATGACATTGTGCCTCAAATAGAACCTATTATATTGTATTTTCTATACTTATATATTATTTATTATTACATAATTTTTCATTATTTTTTCTTTCATTCTACTTTTCCATCTCTCTTATAACCAAGGGGATGCCCTATGGTGTCACCTTCATCCAAGAGAAAAGTTAGAAACTGATAGGGTATCATAAACAGATGACATTTCAAAGACACTATAAAATTATAATTTCTCATCCTCATATCCTCATAGTATAATATTCTTAGTTTTTGACTTATTTTGTGTTGTTGGGGACTACTAGAAGGCTTATATGGTGTGTTTATTTTCGTATACACTGGGGTATTGTTTTTTAAGATTTATATTTTGGAAAACCCAATCACATGATGTTTGATTCAAGAACAAAAAACAAGTATTGTTATTTAGGGTTGATGAATTTATGATGAGAGTTGCAAAGAATGTGTGTTATAGAAATAATATGTTCGACCACTTAGTATATGGTTGGTGACTCATCCAGAACCCATGTGTTCAATGATTTATGTTAATGTTGTATAAAATGACCGAACCCTTGTATAGTGCATGTGAATAAGCTATGTAGGGTAGATGACATGACCCCTATTAGGGTACATGGATAGGTTCCCTGTTATGATTATATGTGATGGGTGTTCACTAACTAGTGTATAATTTGGAATTGTTCATGTTGAGTTGTGTTTTTGTATATGGATAGGTACCCCATGTAAGAAACATTCCAATTATGGGATAGAGAGACTCTGTAATGTAAAACCGCAAAATTTTTTATTATGAATATTTTTAAATATAATTAATTTAATATATAGCTTACATTTCATGCAACACCGAACATGAATGAACCAAGATATAATATTAAATATTAGTATTTTAAAACTAGTAATTATGTTAGAGGTTTTGAATTGGATTAAATAAATTATAAAAAAAATTATAGATTTTAATATGATGAAAATAGTGGTTACCAATAAATTTGGAAAACAATATAATCCAATTAAATATAGTGGTTATATTTTAACTATTATGCTTCCAAAATGTATCTTTTTAAAAAAATAAATTAATTTCAATTATTGAATTGTTTTAATGAACTAGTTTTTTATATTTTGAATTTTTTTACATTCATCCAATATATTTTATAGGTATAACATAATAAAAACAACAATTTTAAATGTAAAAACCAATATGATTGAAAAACATGGGTTTGTTGCTTTTTATAGAGAACCTATTTTAAATAACTTTTTCAAACTTTGATATTTATTATTTGAAAAAAAATCATATTATTTGAAATTAGTGAATCAAAATTTATTTTGGTGTAATATTTAGTATTTTTTAATATAATTCACTTTTCTATCAATAATGATAAAATATTGAAATTTAATCAAAAACTGAATTTTCATCGATATTATTTAAAATGTTAAATTATTTTTTAAATAAGTTTTAAATAATAAGTACATAATTTTTATATCATTAATCAAAATATATATCCTTGTAATAAATTATATTTTTAATATTATTATAAATACATTATAGTATATTGTATGTTTCCACTTTAAAATCATATTTTCTCATTGTGCAACATGATTAATTTTAAATTAATTTCAGAAAAAAAGTGTTCTTAATTTAAAAAAAAAATTGAATATTTTTAATTTTTTGGTACTAATTATGTAATTATGTAAAATTTATTTTTTGAGAAAATTAATTGTAAATTTTTTAAAATATTAATTACCACCGTCAATGGTAAATCATGTAACTACGGGTAAAAATAATATTATAAAATTGTACAATTACCTTAACACTTGTATTGATTTTATTGGATGGTTATTTTTATTCCACATGAATTAATAAGGCCAACCAAATATCCATTATGAATTGAAATAATTGAAGTCTTTCGAAGAAGAGGTAATCCTTTTTACTAACTCATTTCTGTTCATTTCTTCTGCTACTACCAATTTTTATTTTATCATTTCTAAAGTAAAAAACTAAAGTATAACATAAAATTTTATATGTAATAAATATTATAGTAGGTCCATATACCACATTTTATACAAGATATGAAAATTGAAATCCCCACTCTTCTGAAAGTACGACTTACCATATTCGTGTCATGGTGTAATTTGTTTTTAATCAATACTTTAATTAGAGGTGTAAAGTGATGTAAATAATGAATATATATAGTAACTATGACATGATATTTAATATTTATAAATAAAAAAATAACCAATTATTTACCCTTTTCCATTAAGTGAATGACATCGTTACTCGTGTGAACATAGTACATATCCTCTCCACTATGGGATGAGATTCATTTTCCCTGTTAACCATTTTATAATAACTATAAAATTTTATGTAATTAATTAATTTGATATATATTAACATAATATAATTAGGTATATTAAATATATACATATATATTTTATTGATAAGTAATCAGACTTATGCGACAATACAAGCATAGGTAAATGTAGGAGTTAACATACGAAACAAGGGTAATAGTAGAATATTATTAACAAAATGAAATAATAAGATCATATATGATATCATAAATATGTATATGGTTCATGTGTAAATTAATATAATTATTTAAACCATTATACTAGAGGTTAAATCTAATTCAACTAAATTAATTTTTGAGGTAAGGTATTTCTGTCTCGCTTTTATTTTCTATGAGATACATGACATGTTCACCACACATTTCATATACGTGGTGTATATATTGGGCATGAATGTATTTTATTTGGAAAGAGACAGGTCCCGAGTGAACCTGAACCAAAAATTCATTAATAAAAAGAAAACATTACTAGAAAAAATAGTTTGAAGATCCATTATGAAAATTGCATACCACCAGATGGCACACAATGGAAAACAACACAAACCTCTCAAGGCTATAAAGTGGCTTAGTAGAACCTCACATAGTAGTACCCCAAACAAGAACACTAGTTCCTTCATTCAAAACTAATCGATGCAGCCCCTGTGAATCTAGGAACAACAAAAAAACTTCCAGTTCACAACTCTATCCAGACATCAAGTCATGCCCCTGACAAACCCATCATAGTAGTAGAAGACATCAATATAAAAGAACATCCTCATTCATGTCCAAAAGAAGTAATGGGGAGTAGAATAATACCCATGAATTCATTTACAGAGGGATATTAATGCCTTTGTTACACTAGCATTCCCATCACAGAGGTACACGTAGCCCAAGAGGACATGTGCAACCCAGTAGAGAAGATCAAGCCAATTCCTGAACCTACACAACTAAGAAACCACCATCATCAATATTCATGATTGCAGAATATATAGAGATATCATACTTTTACAAGATGAATGATCTAGAATATGCATCTATGAAAGAGACACATGGCTTCTAACCGTGCAAAAAAACAACTTACACAAGTATAAAAATTATAGATTTCTCATGATACCTTTTATAAAAATGGTTAAGATCATCAGGATCTTGATAAAATAAAGAAAGGTCTACTCCCTTGATTCCGTTATTTTCAATACAATTAGAAACCTAATTTGATTTCATATAAATGTGAGTGGTGATATGATTTAGAAAGAATAGAGTATCCAAGAATTTTCTCAAACGATTAGTGAGCTTCTAAACAAAATGAGAGACCCATCTTCATGGAAGAGATATACATAATATAATGACTATCAAACCATAAATTATTCCAACCACAATACATGGATTTCTCAACCACAACTCTGATTCCAATCATTTCAGCCTCAAGAGATGAAGAAATACCACAAGAACGATGAAAACATCTATGAATATTCCTTTTATGATTCCTAAAAATAGCACCATATCCAGAAGGCCCTGGATTACCTCTAGAATATCCAACTGAATTTATTTTTATCCATACATCCAATTAATCCTTCCTTAATATTTCAAAGGTTCCATGAAGAGGTTGAATGTTTCCCCTAACACCAATCTGATTCAAAATAATCAAATCACACACCGAGTTGATGCAATAATGCTATTTTCGTGTTCCAGTCCCACAAAAAATAATCGAAATTGAGGAAATGGAACCACTAATGGAAATATTGTAGCTTTAATGATATACCATATTGTGATAAGTCTAAATTATATACATAATCTCCATACTATCCACCATAATGAGATCTAGTAGATCTGGAGAAAGCACAATTGAATGCTTGCCTTAAATGAAATCCCAGATAGAAGACACATAATGAAGAGAGATTTCAAGGATATCAAAAACATCATTCCACATGGATGAAGTAGTAACTAAAAAAAGAAACAAATGGTCAATATCTTCCCTAGGATAATGGAAAACCACACATGAATAACAAAGAGAAATACCACATTCTTGATGGAAACAATCTGCAGGTATCTTATGTGACCTAGTCATCAGGAAAAACCTATCTTAGAAGGCCTTATAATGTTCATGTGAAAATAATTCATCCACATAAAATCTATATTCAGGGATAAGGAATTTATGAAAATTTGTGAGATGATTGGAAACCATTGACAATAGGTTTCCATGCCGAGAAATACTCTCTGTTAGAAAAACAATGGTTGCGTAAAGTATTGATAATATGATTTGGGTGATTCTCCATACTATCCAGTTGGTCCTTAATCATGGAATCAAAGACCAAATTATGATCATCAATCATAGGATCTTCTAAAATGGGACAACCAGTCTCGTTGTCCTTCGAAAATGATAATGGCGAGTTCTTTGAAACAGTCCTCTAGGCATGAGCATCAATAGAAGAGAAATTTGATTTCAAAGAAGAAAAAATTAAAGAATCCATGTGATTTTAAGAAAAATTTCCTAGTCTATACTTGAATATATTTATGTGGAAGTCAAGTGAATCATAATTACTATTGAACAGCCTCTAATCAAAAGATTCATACAAGGAATCATTGAATAGAGCAATGTTTTTGATATAATGACCCCATACATCAGAAGGTCTGTAAAAATTATTCCATGAAACCATTGACAATTTCATCTATACATAGTTACAAATCAAAAGGAACTTTTTTATAGATAAAATAATTCTATCGATGAGAGTGACCATCCCCTTATAGACCATGAAGAAATAAACCAAATCAGAAAAAATCATAGCCTTGACCAAGCATACATGACCCTATAGGGAGAGAGATTTTCCCTTTAATGTTGAAAAATGACCTTGGATTTTACTAATAATAACTGAAAAATAATATTCTTTCGGTATCCCCCAATACATTGGAATACATAAATATGTAAAGGGAATAAATCCATCATGAATTACAAATTCTCTAACAATATTTTTTTCGAAGAGGTGAAAAAATCTCTACCAAGGAGATGAAATATTTCGTCGAACAAATTTATTGTCCCAAAACATTTTAATAATGTAAAAGGTAATCTTTGATGTTATTAATATTTATCTTATCCCATTGAGTAAATAGAATTATATCATCAGCATAAAATAAATGAGTAGAAGCGACCATTCCACTACCAGAATAGATAGACATTAGTTTCCCATTTAAAACCATAACAGAAATTATTATACTAAGGTAATCCTCCAAAATAGAGTAAAGGATAGGAGAAAGTGAGTCCCCTTACCAGACACCTCTATAAAAAGAATAAAAATTGATATGAGAACCATTAATATGAATAGAGATACGAGATGACTAAAAAATGATTTTGACCAAATTAATGCAAACTTCATCAAAACCTAACACATGAAGAACCATAAAAATTAAATTCCAGATTATAGTATCAAAATCATTCCTATCATCAATTTTGAGAGAAATATTACCACCCCTTATGGATTTCATAAGAAGATAGACACACTCAAAAGAAGTAAATAGGAAATCTAGAATAGACTGCCCTTTTAAGAAGCCAACCTTATTTGGAGAAACAATCTTAGTAAAAAAATAAGATAGCATCCTGGCCAATATTTTGAAAATAATTTTAAAGATTGTGATAACCATGGAAAATAGCCTGAATAGACGGATCTCATTGGAATATTTCACCTTTGAAATGATAGCAAGAAACTGAGCATTCATACCTTAAGGAAGAGACCCACCTTTAGTAAACTGAGAAACCAAACTGCAAACATCAAAATGAATAATATCCCTATAATTTTGGAAGAATAAAATTTTGAAACCATCAGGACTCTAAGAGCTATCTGGATTTAGAATAACGATTGTTTCCATGATTTTAGAGTCCTAGGGAATAGACGTAAACATGGAATTTTCCTCTTGCATGATGAGATTCAGAATAATACTCCCCACTGGATCAACAAGAGGGACTTGACCATTGAAGAGATCATTGATGTATGTAACAACATGCTCATACAGATCCTTGATGTTCTCAAAAAATTTATTCCAATTTCTTATTAAATAGAGGGTCCTTGAAACCTTCCAATTTCTCTGTAAGGTGATAAAAAAATAATTTCAATCACCGTCTCTTAGAAAATTCACGTAAAAAATTTCGCTTTGCAAAGCATCTTTAAAATTTAAAAGGTTATTAATAATGGAAACAAGATGATTCTCCCCTGGAAATTAAAAGAGAAATAATTAGTATGAATTTGCTCATACATGTTCTCAATTGATTCCTCATGTGGAAACATTTCATTTTCAAGAGAAATAAAATGATCATTACTCCAAAACTTTAGAGATCTTTTATGAATTTTTAACTTGATAATAACAACCACATTATTCTATATAACATTCCAAGAATTCTATTTCAATTCAACAATTGTCATGTAATCATGATTATTTTCCAAAGATTTATTATATCTAAATGATAGGGGTCTTGGGATACTTTCCCACAAGATCATCCAAAATGTGATGATTATATGAGTTAATTCTAGAGAGAGTCATACTGGAAATGGATTACCATAAATCAAGAAAGGTTTCATTATAAAAATCCATGGGAATTATTCTTGAAACAAATATATCCAAAAATATATTAAACTAAGTGTACTTAAACCTGACAAGGTTAAATTCAATGAACCCATTATCATTAATGCATTATTTGAAGGCTCTTGAAGAGATGATGTTATTCATGGCTCCAATTTTCTCATTAGAGCACATGATGGAAGTTATGTCTTAGAGAATGGTCAATGGCCCAGATATGACAGTTTTAAGAGAACCAATGTCCATCCATATGTACCTTAGATCCTACTATAATTTATGTGCATAAATAAAAGAGATGATATGCTAAAGATCATGAAAAATTGAAAGAACAAAAGATATGTTGTTCAATATTATCTGGAAGAGAAATATCAATTACGGAGTAATGAGACATGACCCAAAACCACTTAACCCCAGATTGACCACTATAAAAATCCACAAGGTTAAATCCCATATTTTCATAATTATAAAAACTAGGAGAAAAAACCCATTTTGGCTCATACGAACCAATAATAAGTGGCCTATGTTTTTGAATAAAGAGACTACGGTACCACATGATTTCATGATTTTACAGTCCCACACAATTCTTGAACAGAAGCGTTTTTTTAATTAAGATCAGGATGATGTCCACTTTTTTCACCCCAATAGTTTTCTACTTTCCTGATAAATGAGGCCTTCAAACCTTTCTCTTAGGAATGAATACCCCATGTAAGAGATCATTAATATTTGAGGTGTCGATGATTCCTTTTCCAACTCTATTCAAGGGACCGATAAGAAGAACTTCAGCTAGACCACTGGATGAAGCAGAAGCCCCCATATTCTATAAATTATCATTCCCCCAAGAAGAATTAGGAGCTATGATCTCAGTATATTGTACTTTAATAGTATCAACAGTTGAAACATGATCCCCGATCATCACTTCATACATTGAATAAACTATTTTGGAGGAAACAAGAACATCAATCCCCACGTCCTATAATTCAGAGCCTACGTTGGATGAATCAGAAGACTTTGTCTAAGCAGATTGTACATCAACTATATAAATAGTTGACACATGGGCCTCAATCATCACATCCTACATTACATAAACTATATTGTATAAGGAGGGAACAAAAATCCCCACTTCATATAATGCAGATACTGCATTAGACAAAGCAGGATACCCAATAAATGTCTCATATACCATAGTGATACTCCTAGATGAATCCCCTACAACCTGATAGGGAGCAATGATTGGTTCAATGGAAATCAAAACTAAATATGTAAAGATTGAACTATTGTTAGGTAAGAGATGTTGTTCATTTTTTTGTATTGAAACCAAATGTTCATAAATATTATCCATCATGTCATGTCAAAAAAGTATCATATAACTCCATTTATAGGGATTCATGACCAATCTGAATGGGAGGACAAGGTAGATCATGAATCCTATGTTATTCAACATCTTCAAAGATTTGTACACAGGATTTCCTATTAGGAACTGAAACATTTGGAAGTCCTGGTATATCCTTTGAAGGACCCTCCTTTTCCACAAATACCATCTTGTTCTTTTTATACAAGTTAACCTCTTTCTAATCCATGTCCTTCGTTACCTCATTCAATTTGTTTTGAAGCATTTGACAGTTAACAATATAGTGGTCAACAATATACTAGATATCATAAATATGGGGAACTCGTTCATACTCCACTTTAACATTAATATTATTACCACAAGAAATAATGGTGATACTATAAGTTCATTTGATTTCCCAATTAACATCAATAATTATTCATGAATAATATCATATATCCACCTCCAAAGTTTTCTGATCTATTCTAATAGGAGTTACAATGCATGAGGAAAGGTCATTAAGGATCCTAGGAAACCAATATGTCCAATTCTATACATGGAGTTAAATCCAAATCTATGAATTGGTTTGCTTAATCATGAAGGGATTGAAATTAACATCCCATTCAGATAGTCTCAATGATCTGTGTTTAAGATGTAGACTACCAGTGTCCCATGTTCTATTTCAAGCATCCCCTAATTGAAGTATTATGTGAATGAATCTCCTCCCAAAAGGAATTAATTTCCAATTACAAAATCCAAACAATGAGAGATCCAACTTTTAAGATCAACCTTAGACTATATTTTATCCCACTTAGAATAAATTGTGCATCCAATAATTGAAAAAATCGAAAGATAAATACATGTTTTCAAAGAATATAGATTCTCTAAAATAGAGAAACCACCATTTTCAAGTCTAATAATATTAGATGATTGAGATGTTACTCTTTTTCACAGATAAGAGGAGTCCAAAAGAGCCTCTAAAAAAGAAACCCCCTTCTATCTCAGAGTAGGAGGGTCTACAAGATCTGATGAACCATTACCCGTGATTAAGGAACGATAAAAAATACTTCAATATCCCTGTTTTCTAAAATATAATCAAAATGTTTTTCAAAATTGAAAATTTTATTCTTAAATTTATTCTTCCATTTATTTAATTTTTTCAATTTTTTTGAATGTTATCAATGTTTTTGAAACAATATTATTTATGACTTTTTCAACAGATGAAATGTTTGAAAACTAATGATGTGTGAGAGACATTTTCCACCATCATGAACCCTTAAGAATTGAAGCATTATTTACATGTATACAATGTTCATTCAAAATAAAATGTTTTCATTTATAATTTTTTGACTTTTTTATAAATGATTACAATGTCTAAACGTGTTTTTCTATCAAGATTATTTTTGCGATTTTATTTTTATATTATCATCTATGTCAACAATATTTATTGGATTCTATGAAAAATTATGGTTGTTATCTTATGAAACCATCTATAAGAATTTATTGAAGTATTTATGATTTTTTTCTGTCTAGATGGTCAATTTTGATTCTATTCATGGTTTATGGACATTGTATTCCAATTTTGTATGCTAGTTTTTTATTACAATTGTTTATGTTGTTTAATTTTCACTATTTTAGTATGATGATTTCTTTAGAGTTTGTATGTTATTGGTGGAGTCCTGTATAAGACTTTGATGCATCATTATGTCTCGTGAGACAATCTATTTTGAGTATAGGATGACGTCTTACCCGTTTATGTATGGTGTCTTCACTAAAAAGTTGACAGTATATTTCTGAGGTCTAGTATTATGTGTTCCCTCATGATGAGAATAATTATTTATATTCCATATGATTATTACACTAGTATAAAATCCAATGTTATGGATCATTTTCATTATATTATTAATATGGAATTAGTTTATTATCTTCCACTTCTTCTATATTATTCTCTTATAGTTGATAAAATTGAATGTGTTTTGGTTAATCAAATTTTTATAATCGTTTATTTTTTTTATGATGTATTATTATATATTTTTAACCTCGTTGTCTGTCAAATCATAACCATTTCATTTTTTGATTTTCTTTAGTATGAAAAGAAGTTTTTTATGAATGGTGTGAATGTTTATGCTAGGATATTTATGGTAATCTCAAATAAATTAATTTTTTAATTTTAATTTAGAAAATTTAATGTAAATATCAAATATGTATCCAGTTCATAAAAAAAGCTTAAATGATAAGTCCTTTGGTATGTTATTACATTTATCTTATTCTAATGTAATAAAATAATGCATCAGATCTGGGATTTGGGGGTCAGTGAGTTCTTGTTTTAATCAGAGGATTTTTATTAGAAACCTTGAAACTAGATATAGAAAAAATCAATTATGAGTATAACCAAAAGTTATATTTTAAGGATAATCATATAAGAACATCGTAAAATGTTGGTAAGGTATATATTATTATAGTGTTCATGATAATACATCTATATATAGATACTACAAGTGGATGTTTTTCTTGTGCATAAGTTCATATGGGTAACAACTTTGACATGGGGTGTCAGGCCTGACTCAGTGTAACCCGATGGATAATAATTGGCCTTATTGTGAACACGGTTTGACACTAATGGTGTATATTATTAAGATAATTCACATATTATTTACAAAAAAATTTAAAGGATTTGAATTTATGATAAAAATTAATAACCTAGGTTAAATATAAGGATTTTTATTGTAAATAATGTGTCTTGATATTATATAAATGATTATTATTGTTTCTTAATATAACTATTGTTACTCACACTATGTTTTCTTGTTTCATTCATTGGATGAAACTAGAAGGCATAAGGTTATAATTGAACAACATAGAAAAAGTTGTTGTGATGATAAATTGAATGGAATGCTAATACGAGTGAAAGATCCCACGTTGGCACTTATTTTTTTAGATTTATGATTAAAAATTATACCATAGAAAAATCCCAAACTCACTAAATAATAGAAGGATGATGTTTTATAAGAGCCTCTATGGTCAAGAACATGGAGAATATATGGCTTGATTTCAATTATTAATATAATGTGGAAGAAGACACCCATCAATGTGTCTCATATTTATTGAGAAATTCATTATGTGTGGGAATAAAGGACATAATGAAAATGAATTACTGATGAAAGATGAATAATAAAATGGAAAAAATAAAACTGATCATAAAAATATATTTTCATTTCATTTCCTTAAATGTGGGGAACCTAGGCCTTACTCGAGATAGTTCCCTATTCTATAGGATAATCTCTTCACCGAAGAAGGTCCTTTGTAGAAATAAATGTACGATTTTTTATGTATTGGGTTTATATTGAAAAAATTATTTGAGAAGGTATTTTGTGAATAAAATTAATTTAATAATGTATATAATATGTATTTTTAAATTTATATTAATATATTTTTAGAATAACGACAACCAAAAGGTCAAGGGATAACACATCACATCCGGAAAGACAATAGGGTTTGAACCCACAACTGAAGGGTGACAAGGGAAGACAACCTAATACTAGCGTACATGATATCTAGTTTAAAATAAATTTTTTAGGTAAATCTATATTTTATAATGGTTATTTTGATTTTAGAGATCATTTTTTTCAAATAGATTAATTTTGGTTTCTAAAATCATTTGTTGATTGAATAATTACATTTATTTTGAAATAAATTTCCCTTTTGGGAATTATATAATCATAAGGTATACATAAAATTCTATGGAATAAATTATGAATAGTGTATTTGCATAAAATATGATATTATTATGGACATATGTTGATTCAAGTTATTTATGGATATGATTAGAAACCCTTGTAAATTATGATTTTTAGAGAACTAATTTTTTATTTAAATACATTAAGAGTGATTGATGTAATTTGGAAGGATATATCGTAGAAAACTATTATCAATTGTGATTTAATATTGTTCCATAATATTATTAACGAATGATACCTATTCTCTAAATAATATATGTTGATATATGGGTTATACTATTTATTTTTTGGAGATTTTTTGGAAAAATTATCTTATCTTATCCTAAGGTTTTTTATTTTTGTTAATGTATAATTTCATAATGAATAAATATTTATACTTTGGTGTATTTATTTATACTTATAATTTTATTCAAAATCTTCAAGCATAAAAGGTTAATTTAAAACACTCATCAATTGGAGAAAAGGATGTGTTTTCAGTGGAAATTGATAATGAGATGAAACACTAAGTCTCAAGTAAGTATGTTTCCTTATTTTAATAGTCAACCATTTAAATTAATTATTCAACACATGCAAAATTATCTTCAAATAATAAATATTATCATAGTACCATATATTCTAATAAATCAAATGGTCTCTTTGATCTTCACAAAAATATAGCTTTTTGACTGTTAACTTTCTCTGGACCATATTCTCTATCACTCTCCATAAGAACATGAGGGTTATTTTTCTTCTCAATGTCCATGTTTTCCTACTGGAAACTATAATATTTTTCATCTTTAATGACTTTCGTTCTTCCTTTTATTTTCAAGAGGAATTTTTATCAACCATTATTCCAATGTGGGACATCAATAAAATTATTTTGAATAGTAAAATAATAGTTACCAAAACATAATTATAAAATTAAAAGGATTAATTTTTTTAAACATGTGAGTGTGTGACATCAAAATATATTATTATATGTATCTTTTTTATAAATTTAATTTATTTGATTTCTTACATTGCATGCAACACTAGGAATAAATGAACCATAATATATTATTAAATGTTTTTATTTTAAAAGTAGCCATTAAGTAGGTTTTTCATAATTTTAGGAACCAAATAATGAAAATATATATTACACATTTTTAAAATACGACATAATTGGAAACCAATTAATTAGAATTAAAAATTTAGACAAAATGAATATATGGATTAATTTATTGTAATGCTCTTAAATGTGTTTTCTCTTCATAAGTTTAAAAAATTACAATAAATAAATTATAATAATGATTATTTATTGAATAAAATATGTTTTTTATTCAACATATATATTTTGTATGTATAATATAAGAAAAACCAACTTTTATGCCCATAAACCTATATTTTTTAGAAATACTGTTTTGTCGATTTTCATTGAGAATCTAATTTTAAATCCAAATTTTCACAAAATATTATATTTTAATGGAGAAATAAAACATCTTATTCAAAGTATTGGAATCCAAATTTACATTGGTATAATTTTTGGTATTTTTTTGATAAGATTAAATTTTTGATAAATATTACAAAATATTTTATTCAAATTAAAAAATTTCCCATCATCTCAATAATTTATAACCCAAAGATATATTTTGAATTGGTTTTAATTATAATTTATTTTTTTACTGCATTTAATACATTTTAAGAAATTTTAATAAATTTTATATTGAATATGATTATAAAAACATTACAATCTTTTGTAGGTTTTCACGTTAAAAACATGTTTTCTTATTACATTATTAAGATTAATTTATAATTAATTACTAAATAATCTATGTCTGAATTTGGAAAAATGGATTCAATATTTGGAATCAGTGGATAAAAAATATAAAATGTTTGGTTTTATTTTTGCGGTGTATGAATAATGAATTTTGTAATATTTTATTTTCCACACTTAATGGTAAATCAAGTAATTGAGGGTAAAAGTAAAATAATAAATGTAATAAAATTACCCTAACACTTATCATATTTTTATTATATTTGTATTTTACTTCCCTAATAATTAAATTTTGTGTTAAGAGGCCCTTTATAGAATTTTGGATGGAAATATAACTTTATTAAAAGTATATTCAATGCAATGTCAATTCTAACATATTTTTTTTAAAATTGGCATAATATTAATATAAGATAATATAAGAGATAAGGTTGAATATAAATTGTATTTCGGAATAAAATATTTCGAATTTCGTGATGGTACTATTTTTATTATGTTCAGTGGTAATATAAGTACATTATATGGTGATATGATGATGATGCAATAAGTTTTTTAATAAATGAAGAATCAAATAAGTGGTATTAAATTTGTTATAATTTTATATATTTAATTCCATACAAGAATTTTCGATATTAATTTAACATATTATTTAATTTTTTATACATGTCTAAAAAAATACATTTTTTATGATATTTTTAAAAATTCAGGTAATGAATAGTTCTAAAATTATCTTTAATGATATTTTAAAAGAAATAATATTTTATGAAATGTTATAGAATTAATAAAAATATAATATTATGTAAAATTATTGAGATGATGTAAATTATGTCATGAATGACTCATTTATTTGTCATTTGATAATTTATAGTAGTTATATTAACCCCCAAATTGAAACTTACATAATATCATGGATCGAATAAAATGAGTTAAATAAAGGTTAAAACAACACGATAAGGAATAAAAAAATAATAATAATTTGTTTAATAATAATTTAAAGGATGGATATTTACCCATCATCATTATTGATACTAAATAAGTCATTATGGGTCAATTTGAATATGAAAATCAATTATTATAATGTATATTTTGAGAGTTTCCAATGGTTCCCCTTAAAAAATTATAAAAGGGTCCATCATCCCTCACTTATTTACACCACATTGAGCATTATAGCTAGAATAATACCTACATATTTCTTCTCCCAACTACCATATATATGTTATAGAGTTTTTAGTATTCCAATAATACAAATCATAGATCCCTTGAAAACTAATCTAAAGAAAGTCTATCGAGGTAGAGGTAATGGTTTTTACTTACTCAACAATGTTCATTTATTTTTCAACGTACTATTTAGTTATTTTTTAATTATAAATTACTAAATATAATATTATATATAATATATGTTGTTATTATTATTATATTAAAATAATGTACAACCTTTTATCCATCATATAAAAAATGAAATCCAAGTGTGTAGGTATGATAACTTGCTATCACCATGTCATGGTGTAATTTTTTATTCATCACAAAATTACATGGATGTGTATAATAATTGAAATAATGAATTTATATTACATATAACAAGATATTTATTTTTTACAATAAACATAACATCTAATTATTTACCTTTCTCACCATTATGGGGATGATATAATCGCTCGTCCGTATATATGGTCTACTGTCTCCATGACTTGATGGAGAAAAAAAATACATGTTAACCATTTAAGAATTATTATAAATATAAATATATATATATAATGAGTAATTAAAACATCTATGAAATTAATATCATTCTGTAGTTTACTGTTATATATCCTTTTCATAATGAACCTGACTTATATGAAAAAACTTTTATTGGAAAATGTAGTTTATAACATCCCATACAACGGTTATTGAAGAATATTAATAACAACATGATATAAGAAAATCATATATGAAATCATAAATTTGGTTGTGGTTTTTGAACAAATAAATAACCTTATTTAAAGAATTATAATATTTTTTAATGAAAATTTATCTAATGCAATGTGTGAGGTAAGGGATTTTGTCTCACGTTAATTTTATATAAGTTACCATCCATGTTCACCAAATATATTATATATGTGGCATATATACTACCAGTGAATTTGGTTTATGAGTCTTATACTGAATATTATTGTATTTACATATCAATATAATTTTCTTTCTATCATATGGAATTTGATTCCACTAATTATAAAATTGTGAGGGTTATTTCACAATCTCATTATTATATTGGGTTGTTTATGTTTAAGTCTCCATTGGGAAACATTTTCCTTCCATGTCTATTTTTTCAATATACATTTTCAAAATGGATTTTACTATTCTTATATGGATGTTTAAATTCATTGTTTCATTTTTTTTACTTAATTTTAATTTTTTTAAGGAATCCATTTTTCATTTTTATAATGAGGTACTTGATGAAATTTTTAACAGATAGAATTTTTTTAACATCTGTGGCAAGAGTGACATTTTATGTCTCCATGACTTTTTAATATTTAGAATCTTCTATTACATGTTTACAAGGTTCCTTTCAAATAAAATATTTTCATTTACAAATGTGCTTCTATTAAATAAATTATTTCAATATATGTATTTTTATTTTTTTCAATATGTTTTTAATTATTTTATAAGACTTTTTTCATCCATGTCATCATCTTGTGTTGTACTTTATTCTCAGTTGAGGCGGGTCTCTTATGATACCATCTACCATATTTTATTAAATTGATTGTGGTCTGTTTGTCTATAGATGTTGTATTTTGATACCATCAATGGATTAGGGTCAAGGTATTCACATTTACAATGATATTTTGTAAAAAATAATGTTTCCCTTGATTATATTTTACCATTTTCATGTAAGGAATTAAATATACATTGAATGTAAATGGTGGGTCCCACTATATCCCCTTGATTCATCGGTTGGTCTCATGAGACAAACTATATTTAGTATTTGCTGATGTCATTTCAATTTATGTATGGTGTCTTGGATGACATTGTGACTATATATTTATGAAGTATTACATTATTCATTCCGGCGTTATGATACTTGTTATTGATATTCCATGAGATTATTCGACAAGTAAAATATTTTTGGTTATGTTTCATTCTCAGGTTATTATTTATTTGTAATTAAGTGATCATATTATATTACTTCCATATTAATCAATGGTTAAAGATTAAACAGAATTTGTTTTATATAATCAACTTTATATAGGTATTTATAATTTTTTATGATATATTCTGTTATATGATGAAACTTATTAAGAATTTGAGATCACCCCATTCATTAATTTTTTTCCCAAAAATTTGATAGGTATGTTTTGATTGATATGCAGGCTCAATCAATGAGATATATGAAGTTCTAAAATAAAATATATATTTTTTTGAAACATATTTTTTAAAATGTAATGTGGATTTCGAGGATGTATCTAATATAAACAATATTACTAAACTGGTTGGTCTATTAAGATGTAATTCCTTGTATCTTATGCAAATATAATAATATAATTCACCGAATTTAGACTTTAGGGGTCTGGGCGTTACATGAATATTATAAATGAAAACATCTGGAGGGTTGTGGTTGTTGTATTGGAAGGATCATAGGGGTTATATAATGTGTATCTTATGTACATGATTCAATATATCTATGAAAATTCTATGTGTTTCATGACCGAGTGGTGTGGATCTTGTAGAGTCTCGAGATTGAGCTAAAGTAGTTTCACATTCAGGGATAATGGGTATGCCCTTTGAGATCCTTGTTACAGATGAAACGCCCTATGTTTTTTTAAAAATATAAGTTGAAATCCATGAATCATTATTTTATGTACATAATTATAACTATCCTTTAATGTTAATTTTTCAGCTTCTATTTTTTGAATTTTGAAAAACTACCTTCTTCAATTATGATCAGTAAGATATTTGAATTTTGATGGAAAAACCTTATTTTTAGTGAATAGTAACACACCATTATGATTGGTAATATGAATAGTAATATTATTATAATGAATAATTAAATTTATTATTATTTAATTTTCTTAAGGCTTTAAGATAATGACATCTTGATTAATTTTTCAAGGTCATATAAAATGAGTTATAGTTTGAAAATTGTTATTTGTGAAAAAATAATGATATTATTTAATATTTAAATTAATATTATTTAGAATACTATTTTCAAAGAAATTTAGTCATTTTTGAAATCTACTTGTTAAAAAAAATATTGTAGATTTTTTAGTTTAGATTTTTCTAAAAATCGTGAATTTTTTATGAATAACGAATAATGGTAAAATACCATATATTCAAATTATCAGTTAAATAAAAAATTTATGAAATCATAAGTGATATAATCCCACATATATTTAAATCACTTGATCTATTTACTATTTATATCAAAAGAAATATAACTATTCATTTTCTTGGATAAATAATATTAAAATAATATAAAATCCCTCTTCTCCTCCACTATAAATACCACCCTCATTACTTTCTTCATCTCACACATCTCAAGCCCTGAGAATTATCTAGGTTCTTCCAAATTAAATCCACAAGGTTCTTCCCCACATCCTAGAGCTTCTTTTCCAACCAAAATACTAAAACCAAATTCCTTACGTAGGATGTTCTGGATAACAGATCAAGAGGTAATAATTTTCATCCTTTTCATGTGTTTTCTTTTCAATTACTCTCATTTCATATACTCTATTTTCCTCCAACTATAAACGAGGGATTAAATAAGAAAAATAATATATATTCTTTATGTTACCATGTTCAGGTAAAATATTCATTATCATTATTCCTCCCCTCTCCCTCTCGTTCTAAAAATAAAAACACCCCAACAATGTTCGGATTTTCCAAAGTTGTGGACGATGAGTTTCCAATTTCCATTTCTTCCATGAAATATAATCATAAAACCCATTTAATGGATGAATAAAAATTTAATGTTTATGTGGTAACCTATATCTTGTGATTTAATGAACTTATATGAATGAAATTATATTATTTAATGAAACAAGTTCATGATTATCAAGGAAAAACCAAAAATGATCTAAACAAACATATGTAATGTTTTATCTAAAGATTCATCATTATATATGGTAAAAAAATTATTTATGGTATCATTATATATTCATGAAATACATGAATACCATTTAATTAAACTTCTAGATTTTCATTTCTATACATTAAGAAAATAAAACAGAAACTGGCAACGAATGTCATGTAATGAACACACCTGAATGAATAGAAGGAACAAAATACTAATAATTAAAGGGTGAAATGATGTTATAAAATGATCTTATAATATTTTATAAAGTTTAAATTGTTTCTTTAAAATAATAATGAAATAATTTTAACCACTATACAAGTGTTCTAAAAAAATTAGGTAAGACAAACTTGAGGTATGGGAATTCATAACCCAATTTCCATTCATTGTGTTATCATTTTACTTCATTATTTATGTTTGATTAAAGTTGTTTGGGAGACGAATTATATTTATATTAATATAAACTATGTCTATTTACAATTTATATATTTATACCTTCAACTCTATTAAGTATTTCTTAAATTTAATGATATTTATAACCAACTTTTCATTTAAAAAACTCGTTTAAACTTCTAGATTTACAAATGTTAAAAGAAAATTGTTTAAGAAATTATTAATGTTGTATAATTATATTATGGTTCTTGAGAATTTTTTATGATGAATGGTGGGACCTATATCTCCATCTAATTCATTGGGTATATGTATTTTGGAGGTAAGTTATATGGTTACTCAATGTGTAATAGTGATGGTTACAAAAAAATGTAAGGCGACCTTTAGGGTTACAAAATATAGGGTAGACAAGAGGGTAACAAGATTATGTATGTAACTCCACAAGATAAATTTATGGTTCTATCTATGTTCTATATGTTTTGTGTAAATATCACGTAAATATTATTTTTCACAAAGTTAGATTATTTGGGTAATAACTATGTATTTTTTGAAAACGACTTTAAATGATACAAGTATTCATGTACATATGTTTTCTTTCCTTATTCGTATATCAATTACTATGTTTTCTATTATCATCCCATGGTTTTAAACGATTTTCAAAGTTTATAAGGATTTTTAAGAAAATTAGGAAATCCAAGGTAAATGTCACGATGATTTCTCAATGAAAACATGTTTTATTTGAAATGTTTTATATTTTGAATGAAATAGATACTGTTTTTGCAGAATCTTCTCTATATGAACGTGGAATGTATTATATTTTTTATATCTGAATTCCCTGTAACTATTAACCAAAGAAGATCCATTATATGAATGGAAGTGATTTATTTACTAAATTTCAATATTATGTAATGTAATAAGGTCGAGTACTTATAGTTGGTATTAGAGGATATTTTAGATAACATTTGGGGTTATGATGATGTTAATAGAAAAATATTAATGTTTTTTACTCTATGGTTATTTTTAAATGATATTTAATAAAAAATTATCATGATTCTCCAACTAAGATATGTTTTTCATAATGGTTTTCTACATGAGAAATAGGGAAGATGAAGAAGGGAGGTTCTAACAGAATGATATCCTTCTAAATCTGTAGCATGGAACATTAGGGATTAGAACCGAGCTATTCGTCATAGTAATGGATCATATCACTCAAGAAATAAATTGTGGTCACATCCATGAAAGAGAACAACTAGATGTACCATAATAGAACGCGATGATATTTTAAACTCTTATATGACAACACTCTCCAGCATTCAATGGATCCTCTTACCAAATTACGGCTAAAGGATGGATTTAAGAACTTGAAATTATATTTGATGTTACAGGATGCTAAGATATCCAAAAGGCAAGTCTTTCCATTTATCATTTTTAGGTGAAGCTGTTTGCTCGTGGTCAATGGTTTAAAATATCATGGATTGAGTGGAGATTGATGTCTTAGAGTGGGTTTAATTTAAATGTCTATTCCATAAAAAGATATTTCTTTAAGGTTTTTCGAATTATAATGGAGATGAAATTCATAGAATTAAAAAAAATTGAGGAAGATTCAATGTCCATGTATGAAGCAAACGTGACCTGACTAGTGAGATATGCTCCAAATATTATTCTGGAACATGATAGAAAAATAAACCACTATTACTCAATATTAAATCCAAGGTATCAAATGGAATCCTAATCCAATGAATTTAAAAGTTATGAGAAACTTTTATGATGTGATGAGGGGGTATATATGATGTTTTCTAATGATCGTGTGCCCTTTAAAACAAGGAGGATAATATTTCTAGATGGAATGCGATGGTTATGAATCAACCAAAGAAATATGATGGTACAAATTTTTTTTCCATTTTGTGAAAAGCATGTCAAGATGCACCATGAGGAATGACTTAACAAAATATGGAAGAGTTTTTGAGGTTTTAAGTTTGGACATTTTTTCTAAGATTATAATGAAAATGATCATAGGAATAATCCTGAGAATAAAATTGTTATGTGTATTAAATGTGGAGAGATGGGTCCCTGTGAAAATGCCTACCCAAAAAGTCATCCGACTGATGCAATGAAGCCAAACTATAAGCATAAATCGGTAGTGAGATCCATTGCTACTATGTCAGTAGACATTAGGAAATCCAATGAAGTTATATAATGTAATTTTTTTGTTTACTCATATTTTTCTATTGTTTTGTTTGATATAGGGTCTACACATTCCTTTATTTGTGGCAAATTTTATAGAAAATTGAAAATATCACCTCAAAAAATAGACCAAAACTTATTGTTAAAACCCAATGGGGAAAAAATATAGAGAAGATGAATTATAAGAATCATTCTATTACGATATCTAGAAATAAATTATCTACAAACCTTGTTTTTTTCCTGAGTAGAGTTTGATTAAATTATAGAAAAGGATTGCATTTATTTTATCCTGTATTGATTGAATATATAGTTAACGAAGCTGTATTTCAGACAGAGTTTTAGTTTTTATACAATAACGAACCCATATAATTGAAACAAAATTCAGGAAGCTATGAAATTTTTCATAGATTGAAATAAATGATATATTTCTTATATTATATAAAATAAAGGAGTTAATCAGATTAATGATGTTCCATGGGTAAATGAAAACAGTGATGTTTTTTCTACTAAGATACCTAGTGTCATACCTAATAAGGAATTTAGATTCCCAATTTATTTAGTTCCTTAGAATAAACCAATTTCATAACCCCCTTATTGAATTTCTTAACTAGTACTTATTATATTGAAAAATCCATTGCAAGTGTTTCATTATAAAGGCTACAATCATCCTAAAAATTCACCATAGGGTTCTCCTATTTTGTTCATTAAAAAGAAATATGGTTCCATGATATATTCCATTGATTATAGATCCTTTAATAACACAACTATAAAAAACATGTATCCTTTTCCTCTTGTATGATCAGCTCTAGGGAGCTCAGTACTTTTCCCATATTGACTTGAGATCTGGATACCATCCACTAAAGATGAAGGATGATTACATCACAAAAATACCATTTCATATTAGATATGATCATTATGAATTTGTTGTTATGTTGTTTGGGTTAACAATTGAACTTATTGTTTTCATGGACCTTTTGAATAGAATATTTCCTGATTTCTTGGAGAATTTTGTGGTGGTGTTTATTAATGAAATTAAATTATTTTCATTGAATAATAAAACTATGAGTTTTTTTTGAAAACCTAAAATGAAGAGAAACTATATTTATAATTCAAAAAGTGTGATTTTTGGTTGGGTTTTTTTCTTCGGAGCATGGTAAATAAGTATTGAATAAAAATGTAACCTGCTAAAAAGTGGTTTATGAATGTTCAATACGTAAAAATGTTTTCGAGATTCAAAATTTTAATTTATTAGTAAGTTATTACTGATGGTTTGTTAAAATATTTACAAAGTTTTCTTACACAAATTCAATGTTAACGCAAAAATGGGTAAAATTTATTCGGAAAGAATAATGTGATGTTTTTTTTTTCAGGAAATGATCATGAGATTGGTGAATGCTTCAGTTTTGTCCTTACCTACCGGAAATGGTGAGTTTCCTTCTATAATGATTTTTTATTGAAAAGAATTATTTGTGTTTTGTTGTATAATGATCATGTAATTTCTTATTATTCAATACAACTAAATCCTCATGAGTTAAATTATCCCACACATGATTTTAAATTGGCATCTATTTTGTTGAAAATTTGGAGTCATCATATATATGGATCTGAATGTCAAATATATTATGGACGTAAAATACTAAAGTATATATTCACTCAAAAAGAATTAAAGATGAGGAAGAGAATATGTATTGGAATGATAAATACTATTGATCTCATGATCAATTACCATCTGGTAGAAAAACAATGTGGCAGATTCCTTGAGTCAAAAACACGATGCATCATTAACCAGATTATGTTTGTAACGTGATCCATTGATTAATTATTTGATAGAGTTTCTCATAGAAGATGATGGTGATTGAAATACAACAACATTGTATCAGTTTTCAGTGTATAGATCTTTATCAGATAGAATTATGCAAGCACAGAAGGAAGACCATGAGCTACAGAAATATGTAGAATTGATTAAGATGGTTATGCTTCCAAAATATAACCTTGATAAAGAATGTGTTTTATGATTTGGTAAATGGATGTTTGGGCATTATAACTCCTACTTGAAGAATTATTTTTTGTTGAAGATCATATATCTCTTTTTTTAGTTCATCTTTTCCATACCAATTTATATATAGACATTCTAGAGTATTATTAGTGTAATGTAATTAAAATAGATGTTGATGGTCTTACCCTGAAATGTTTGACTTGTCAATAGATTAAAGAAGACGAGAACTTACCGAAGGAGATTCTTTATCCTTTTCCAGTGTTATAGTGGAAATGAGATAATATATCCATTGACTTCATTGTGGGACTACGTACGAATTATCAAGTTAACAAAGTGATTTGAGTTGTTTTTGATCAGCTCAGTAAATCTACACATTTTCCTTCTATTTGAGATACAATGTCTTTGGATCAGATTTTGTGATTGTACCTCATACAGATTGTCATGTTACATGGATTTCCCCTTTCCATTGTATCTGATCGGGATCTGATGTTCCCTTCTATCTTTTGGAATAGCCATCATAATTCATTGGGAATAAAATTAAAATTCAGTAATTCTTTTCATCCCCAATTATATGGGTAGTTAGAAAAAATGATTCAATCATTGTAGGATATGCTTTATGATATCTCAATGGAATACCAGAAAATTTGGGATGAACATATTTCATTATTTTAGTTATCTTATTATGAAAATTTTCATTCCATTATACTGATGGAACATTTCAAGGCATTGTATGGGAAGCACTGTAGAACACCATCTTTTTTGGATGAAGTTGGGGAAAAGTTAATGAGACATGAATTAGTAGAGGAAGTGGAAAAGAATGTGTAGATGATCCAGCAACACATGGGGAAACCTCAGGACATGTATAAATGTTATGAATTCAATAGGGGATATTCATTTAATTTGCGGTGACTGATAAAGATTTTCATAAAATCTCACCATGGAAAAGTGGTATGTGATGTGGTATGAAAGGAAATCTATGTCCACAGTTTATTGGAACATATGAAATACTAGATAAGGTTGTACTAGCCCCTATAAATTATCTTTTCCTATGATTTTGTCATAGGTACACATTTTTTTTCATTACTCGATGTTGACAATGTATGTGCTAGATTCATCACATATCATGATCCCAGAAGTAGTTATACCATAAGTGAACCATTCATAGGAAGATAAACCTGTTCTTGTTTTTTTTATCAAAGGGAACATGTATTGTGGAATAATTTAATCCACCAAGTGAACGATTTATGGAGAAAACACATGGTTAAATAAGCAACATGGGAATAGGAAAATACTATAATTGAAAGGTACTATCATGTTTTAAGTATGTAAATAAAATTGTGAGGGTAAAATTTCTAGAAGGTAATGATAATGTAACACCCTAGGATTTAAAAAAATAAAATTAAATTCATGAAACATTGTTTTAAATAGACTTTTTATCTAGCTTTCTGACATATTTTTGCATCTTCTATGATTTGAATTTGGAAAAATAGTCGACTGTAATTATTAATAGTAAGATATTTAGAGTCTGATGGAATGAATATGATTATTGTTTGAATAGTAACATACCCTTTTGAATAGTAATATGAATAGTAATATTACCCTAATGAATATTAAATTATATTTTTTGTTTGTTTTCTTAAGTAATTAAAATAATGAGATCTTTATTAATTTTTCAAGGTGTTAAAAAATAAGATATAGATTTTAAATTTTTGTCTGAATAAATTATCATATTTTGTAAAAAATAAATTAATTGTATCTAGAAAATTATTTTTTAAAAAAATGGAGTTAATTTTTAAATTATACATGTTCAAAAAAATTAATGTAAATTTTTGATATTTTTTTGAAAATTTCATTTCTATTATGAATTGTGAAATACGATAAAATATTGTACATTCAAATTATCAGTTAATTACAAAATTTATGAAATCATAAGTTATAAAACCCCACTTCTATTAGACACACATTCTCTATTTACTATTTTGATCAAAATAATTAATATTATTCACTGTCTTGGAGAAAAATATTAAAATAATGATCAAAATAATATAAAATACCTCATATCCACCACTATAAATACCACCATCATTACGCTCTTCCTCTCAAACCTCTCAACCCCTCAGAATTTTCTATGTTCTACCAAATTCAATATAAAAGGCTCTTCCCCACGTCCTATAGATTCTCGTATCACCAGAAGGAACAATCCAGAGGCCTTGAGAATGATTTCATGGAGAACCTATCAAGAAAGAAAGAATCCACTTCTTTTTTTCATGTGTTTTCTTTTCAATTCCGTTATTTCCTTATACTCTTTTTACCTATACATATAAAATATTTATGAAATATCCATAATCATATATATTCTTTATGTTACCATGACCATGTAAAAGATTCATCATCTTCTTTATTCTCCACTCCCACTTGTTCTTAAAATAAAAACACCCCATGTGATGTGATGATTTACCAAAATCGTGGATGATGTGTTTCCAAATTACATTACAACCTTCAAAGATGATGATAAAACCATTTTAATAGTTTAATCATAATTTAATGTGTATTTTTAAACCTATTTCATATGTGTGAATGATCTTCTATTAATGAAATTTTGTTATTTAATAAAACTAGTTCATGATTATCGAGGAACCACCAAAAATGATCTAAATAAATATGCGTAATGTTATATCTAAATATTCAACATGTTAAATGAAAAAATATTGATTTATGGTATAATTATATATTATGGAAAGAAATGAATACAAATTCATTCCACTTATGGAATTTTATTTCAATACAGAAAGAAAATCGAACACAAACCGGTCATGGAAATCATATAATGAACGCACCCGAAACAATGGAAGGAACAAAATAATTACAATTAAAGGGTGAAATGTTGTTTTCAAATGAACATATAATATATTATAAACATAAAAATATTTA
This sequence comes from Viscum album, assembly GCA_963277665.1. Taxonomy (NCBI): domain Eukaryota; kingdom Viridiplantae; phylum Streptophyta; class Magnoliopsida; order Santalales; family Viscaceae; genus Viscum; species Viscum album. The sequence continues at coordinate 1,229,367,619 of OY728159.1, forward strand.
AAATACTAAAAGTACCTTCTTTTTACCATTATATATGAGTTTTAAATAACATTGATGTATGCGGAACCCGTTGTAAGGGAATTATTAACCTGATTTCCATTTGTTGGGTTAACCCTTTATTTAAATATATCAGTGGTTCTAGAGTTCTTTGTGTGACGTGAATTGTCTATATTTTGATGAACTATGTTTATTTACAATGTATATACACATTCCATCCACTCTATTATGTCTCTCTTCAATTATAAGATATTTATAAGTGAATATTATTTTAAAAACCTCTTTTAAACTTCAAGATTACCAACATTTAAAAGTAATGTTTTAAAGAAATTAGTCATGTTTAATGATAATGTTATGTTTCTTGGGAAGTGATTAAGATTATGGGGGTCCTATATATCCCTCTAATTCATTGGGTATGTTTAATTGGGAGGTAAGTCGTATGTTTACTCAATGTGTAACTATGATGGTTACAAAAATTGTAAGGTAGCCCTAAGGGATGGAGATTATAAGGTAGCTGTGAGGGTTAAAAGATAATTTTAGTAATTCCCCATGATAACTTGATGGTTCTATTTATGTTCAATATGTTTTATGAAAATCTAATTGAAATATCATTGATATATCTATTCTCAAAATGTGTGTTTATATGGGCAACACATATGTCTTTTTTGAAAATGATTTCATATATATCAAGTATTAATGTACTTATGTTTTATTTAATTATTATTATACACTATCCTATGATTTTTGTTATTATCCCATATTTTTAAATGATTTTTTATAGGTTATAAGGATTTATAAGACAAAGAAGGATGAAATGTAGATTTTCATGATGATTTTTCAAAGAAAACCTGTTTTATTTGAAAAGTATTATGTTTTGAAAGAAATGGATATTGTTTTGTGGTATCTTCTATATATGAATGTGTAATATAATGAATGTTTTATATCCTAATTATCTAAAACTCTAAACAAGAAAATATACTAAATTTGACAGGATGTTACTTCATGAATAAAATTCAGGATTATGTAATTTAATAAGGTCTTGTCCTTATAACAAATGTTCCTTGTATATTTTTATTTTATGTTATTTATTGTTTATATATGTCTCATAATCCCAGTATATGAAACATTATTGTTTATAGACTATTTTTGTGGCTACATGTTTCATTTCATTTTATTATATCATGGAACTATACCTATCGTTTTATTATAAATAAAATTATTTTTATTTATATATGTTTGTTTGTATGATGATTTTTTTCTATTTATTTACCTTAGTATAAAGGAATAATACCCTAATCATATTTATTTGGACAATGAAATTTTTCAACAATAATTGTAATAAGGGGAGGCATTCATGGGGGGTTTTCATGATCTTGATCAAGTAATGGGTTAGGTCAACCCATTCTAGTTGACGGTATAATGGTATTAGAGATTTCCTGTTATAGGATATTGGGAGTTGGTACTCATGAAACCAAAGAATATTTTGGAGCATGGGTTGTATATTCCATTAGTACATCATGAAATCATTTTTGGGGGGAAGCCAAGGATTCCAATCATAGGATATTTGTGTTCGTGTTTTTCAATGTTTTGATATTGTTCCATTCACTATGGGTGATTCACATACATTTTTGGGTTTATTGATTAATTATTTATTGGATTTTGGATATTGTTATGTTTGAATGAGGCATGTGTTTTTTAATGATGATAGGAATGTTGGATTCACAAGACAGGTTTCGTAGTGTGCATAGTTTTATTACTGAAGGAGGTTTAGTAGTTTAATTTTTTATAAAAAACATATATGTTGTATTCTATATGACACCGAGGATAAATTCAACTCAAATAAACTACATAATTTTATTTTTGAATTACATTTCATGTGTATTTTGTGGTTATACATTCTCCAATGGTGAAAATTTAGTCCCCTTTCAAGGGATATGTGGTGACACTTTTGAGTTTTTGAGGGATATGAGTGACATATTGTTGTTGTGGAATCAAGGAAATAAATATTAAATGATATATTATTATATTTTTATTCGGGTTCCTTGATGTCATGGTGTCCTTAAAAGGATCAGTTCATAGTTATGATGTTGGTTTGGGATTTAGAGGTGGGTCTATATAATTTCCATCTGTTTTGTTAATTATTTAGGATGGAAACTTATATAGATTTGTAGAAAAGTATGATATATTGGTTTCATGTTTCTCATCTAGTGTAACCGTTGATGTTTATTTTGGTTATCCGGGGTTTTTATTGATTCTCAAGTGGAGGGTGTTTGAGCGGATGATCTTGGATGAATGAGATGCATCTATACTACACATGATTTTTGATGGTCATCTAATATTTGGAAAAAACCTGAAATAATAGGGTTTATAGTGTTTTATGTAAATTTTTGTAGGATCATTAGATATTGTATCATTTGATAGTGGAAACTTATTAAATTTTTAATGAATCACTCTTCCTTAAAGAATATAGTGATGGTTGGAATATTTGTTTCTCTAAAACTGACACACAGTTTGAGGAGATCCTTATAGTGTGGAGTTCATCATTTGATATCAACAATTATAGTACTCATTTTATATATACTGTTGAATGTGGGAGATGTATTCCCAGGTGATGCAGGAATTGGAATTGGGTGACATTTCAAGATATAAATCTAGTGTGATATGTTTGACCATATCAATCTATTGTATTCAGAGATGAATGGAGCATGGATCACTGTGTTTTGTGACTTGTAAATATTTATTATAAGGATACAATAATTGATACTAGAAACATATCATTTAGTGATGAATGATATTTATATTTGGAGATACTTGGGCATAATGTCACCAAACAACCCTAATAATCCACCTATGTGGTAACCTAGTAGATCATAACATGACTTGAAGGTAATCCCTGATCCCCACTAGCTAGAAAAAAACAAAATTTAATTTGTAAAAGGTAATAGGTACCTATTTATCACACGATTTATTCTAGAACATTCAATGTAGTGGAAAATGTAATAATAAAATGCTCGGTATAACAAACACTCTATAAGAGAAAATGGGTACATGTAACATTCCATTACTTTCATACCTGCATTTTATGATTTTTTTTAATATTATTTGGATTTATCATGCTTTGGGGTCATTTTATGTGTTTGTATAAAATTTTAAGATCCCTTGAGGCTATATATGGTAGGTGCATGATTACAGAAAACCATGTAGTGTTTCACATGAAACTACACGAGTACTCTTGGTCTATATGAAAGTGGTACATATGATTTCCATATAATGACTCCACTCCTCCAAACTAATCCATCATGAGATGAGTTTTTATTCACTGTTGGAATATAATTATGGTAACCGTTCATACAAAACCTAAACCGCAAATAGAGGCTATATATAGGGAATATAGTTAATGAACATAGTTACACCGAACAATGTGGCCTCCCTATAAAAGCATGTGCATATTTTTTTAATAGCACAATATTTTGTTTTAAAAAAATTACAATTTTTTAACCTATAATGACCCCATAATATCATATGGGCACGACCTAATACTTTTTCTTTAGAATATAAGATTCTATATTGGGATTATAAGATTATTTTTTTCATTATTTGAAGGATCATCTCATTGATTTTTTTGTATTGATATGTTTAATTCTTTTTATTCCTATATACTCATTGGATAGATTATCCAATCATCTTTTCAAACACTAAGAGGCTATATTTATATATGATATAATGGGGTTTTTAGAGGAATAATTTTATTTTTATGGTTATTTTATTTTTAGGACTATATCTACTCATCATTGACCTCTATTGTGAAGGATAATATCTCAATCATTCTTTCTGAAGAAGGAATTTCTAAAAATTTGGTCAATTCAATTAATTTGTATTAATTACTACAATATAACATTGGGTTATTCATTGAATTAATATGATTTGTGGTTTGATGTGATTTATTGGAAATATACATGTTTTTAATTGTGTATTCTTTACGAAAAGTGATTTTTCACTTCATGGATTTGATGAAACGATTGGAGGACGGTTTGGGTTCCAAAATTGCTTTGGAAATATAAAAGTGTATTTTATTGGATTTCAAAAATTATTTATATTATTTTATCATGGTTTTTAGATAGATTTTGACAATCCCCAAACACTAGGAACCATGGGATCATTGGTAATATACATGTGGCTCATATAGTGTGTAGTGACACTAGGGGTTTTGTGATATCTACATATTATGGGAGGACACGATATTGGTTGGTACCAACATATTCTTGTTTTAGGCATCTTTAATATCTTGTATGTATTCCCATTGGATAGTGACTAATATGGTGTTCTTTGTATTTTATGGTTGGTTTCACAATATCTATTTTTTCATGGATATTTCCTAAAATATTTTCACATGAGGTTGCATGACCGATTTTTTCACAATTGATTATTTATTGTATATGCATATACTTTTTAAAATTGTGGTGTGTGTGGATATTATTTTTTATTCAATCAAATATAATTATTATATTCCTTAATTTTTTAATATTAATTTATTTTATGAAGTATAAATGAGATTATTTACAAATGGGCTTTGTATTTATGTAATTTAATTTTAAAACTATATATTTTTTAAATTTAGAGGGGTTGCATTATTAATATTAGACATTTTATAGACACTTTTATAGTATCCAACTAGTTTGTGTCCTCACAAAATACTTTTTTCTTTCATTCAGTTGTAGAAGTTTTTTATGGTTTCTACGTAATGGTATTTTCATCAGGTTGAATCTAGGAATCATTTATTATCACATCCTTCTTAGCGGGATGCTTTGGTGGAGACAATTGGTCACACATAGAATTTTGGGTTTATTTATGTTTATATTGTCCAAGTTTAACATATTTGACTTCATTTTTTAAAATATATAATGTTCATCATTCTAATATGTTATAAGATGAATGTATTATGTTTTTTTATTTATGACATGTATCTCATATATATTTTGTTCCTCTCAATGTGATGGACGATTTGGGTGACTTGTACAGTTAACTCGGGTTTGTTCATTGATATTTTTTATTAGTGGGATGGTCATCCTAAAGTGTGTTAACTCATCGTAATCATGGATTTGAATCTTATGTAGATATGAGTTATAACCATTAGAATATGATAATAATGTGCTGGAGGGTTCCTATTTAACTGACTTCCATGACTAAACTCATGTTACCATGGCTGGCCAAAAACACTTCCCTAGTTCGAGACTTGGTGATTTAGAACATTTGAATAAAATTCATGGGTATCTATTTAAATTGAAATAATTATTCTAACTTCATTGTTTTTTGATCATTTATCTCTTTGTTTATTACAATTTTTAATGTGTTAAGATATTGAAATTAATTATAAATTTTTTAATTTTTTTTGAAAATATATAAAGATAATTTACCATTTTATTGTGATAAATAGAAAATTCCATCAATATGAACTCATCCAAATATGATAGATAAATCTATGAGGTCGGATATGTTTGATAAATCCCTATTGTAACATTAATTAGTCAAATTTTTAATTTTTAAAATTTATACTCTTGGTCCAGTGGGTGTTGGGAACACCAAATTTCTATTGTATTAAGGCTCTAAAATAACTAATCACCATTCAATAAATGTCATTGATAACAAGGGTTCCTTGGAATATATAGAGTGGATTGAGAAGATTGACTGGATCATCAACAACTTAATGGCTACTGAGGTCTCTATGGTCATGTTTTCAACATACATGATTGAGGGACCTAGATTGAAATTGCAGGAATCAATTGTAAAATCTTTGTTTCATGATGATATTACCTTTAATTAGTTGAATAAAATATTAAATCCACATTTTTTCCGAACATGATAGATTTAGAAAATATATGGTGGATTATTGACAATGGTTAAGGTGTGGGTTACATTATTTTTTATTCCACAAGATTTGTTGGGTTGGTGCATGTCACACAAGAGAATTTATATTATAATTACCTAAAGTATCAAAGGTTTGATTTATAGTTGAGGTTGTATATTTATTCAATGCTTATTCTCATGTGTTATTGGAACTAAAATGAGTTCATTGAGAAAAAATTGTTAGATACGAAATAAAATGGAAATACATGTTTGAGTGGAGGGTCAGCTAGGGAATTCTTTATATGATGTGTGTTTTTCTCCAAAATAGAGAGTTCAATGAATGTTATATTCATTCAAGACCATTTTAATATCATTTTTCTTGAAATCAACAAGTCGTATACTAAATTTTTTGGAGGAATATTCATTCTAAACCTAACTATGTGAAGGTTCCTAATACATGTCATCATTGTGGAAATTTTGGTCACCTAAGGTATTATTAGGAAAGGACGTCCCCATGTTATAAGTTAGGATCCACTTTGGCCAATGGTTTATAGGTTCATACAAATTATTCCATCAGTGGTTGGTTTAACCCTCATTTATTGGGGGATTTCCTTGTGACTAATTCCAGATGACATTATGTAGGAGAGTTTGTACCAAAGGAAACTAATGTAGGGCTATCTATTGTTATAGGTCCCATGTTTTTTCATATTATTTGATTCTAGATTTGTTTGATATGATTTATACTCATTATTTAATATCATCAAACATAGAGGATGTTTTGGGACTAAGTTTGGATATCATTAGTTCCATTTTGACTGTCCCTTCACCTTTCAAATAGTGGTATGAAAAATCTTTCATGTGTCTGGCATATTGGGTGATGATGGCCGAAAATATGGTGGTGTGGGACTATTTAATTTTTTTATATTGACAACATCAACCTAAAAATAATAATTGATGGGATGATCAATTTTAAGTACTATATATACCATTACAATTGTTGGTTTCATTATTTATCATTAGTTGGGGTCACTATTGTTTCTAAGGGTTAGTGGGGTCTATTTTGAGAAGGGAATTAAAATTTATTCCTTATAAAGTGGTAATAAATATTCAATTCTCAAAGATGTTCCTTTATTTCATTGTTCTATTTTTAGGTATTCCACTTTGTATGATAGTGTGGGAGTAAAAAAAGGTCTTTGGGATGATTATTTTTGATGACCACTGCATAGAGATGTGGAATTTTCCATTGAAATGATCTCTGGTAAAATACCTATTTATATTCCATCATATCTCATGGATCCTATTTGGATGATGGAACACAAAATTTATCCTCAAGACATTTTGGTGGATGGATTTATTCATACAATCATGTCAATGTGGGGTTCACCTTTCATCTATTCAAATAAGAATAATATAGTCTATGAATTATGAAAAATTAAATTGGATGACACTTAATAAAATGTATATCTTCCCATTATTTTTCATGTTTTTGAACAATTTAAAGGGAAATGTAGATTATTATATATTTACCATCTATTTAATTACCACCACATGAGATTTCAAGAAGAGGATATACTTATGATAATGTTTATGTGATGGTATGGTCATTTTGATTTTCTAGTCATGCAATTGGATCTCATTAACCCTCCAAAAAAGGTAGGTATTTAATGAACCAATTCGTTCCAAAGTCATTCTAATATTTTTTGAGCTACTGGATGATATTTTGGTGTACTCCACGTTAGAAGAGTTATGTAAAAAAATTTTACACCGTTACTCAAATATTAAAAGAACATAATAAATGTGGTAATTATTCCCAATGTGTTTTCTAGACTAGAAAAGTAAATTTTCTATGGCATGTGAGCACTAATTGGGATATCTCATTGGACCCTAAGAATGTACTAGGTGTTATTCCCATTAAAAATCATATTAATATGCTTGATATCTAGATATTCATAGGATTTTATGGTCACTATATATGATTTGTTTGGGATATCTCTGTGATCACATATTCGAAGAAAACAATAACCCCTAGGGGTGTAATTTTAGGATGGAGTAACAAATTCATGCGATCATTTGAGGATATAAAGGCGAGTTTGAATTCAACAATAGTTTTTATTCCACTGGAACTGGTTTTAGGTTGTGATGTTTTCTATAATGCTTCTAATTGTGGTTTTGGTTTTGTCTTAATGTAGGAAAAATATTTGGGGGCCTTTGGTTCTAGAAATTTATGCCATCAAGAGATGAAATTCTCAATACACCATCTAATATTGGAATTATTTATGAATAAACTCACAATGTAGAATCAAGATCACTTTGTTTATCAGATTACAATGTAATAAAATCATAATAGTGTGAAATGTTTTTATACTCAGAGGGACCTGAAAATTCAATGGAGATCCAGGTTAGAGTATATTTTTATATTTTTTAATATTTAATACTATCCAAGGAAGGTTATTGTGGTCTCTCGTATCTTGAGAATCTGATTACCAAAAAATTCTATAAAGGAATTTGTTTAGGGGTGGTCTCTTATTAGATTAATTTTTTAGATTACATTGACAGTATATGAGGAATGTGGATTTGTGTTATTGGAATAAATTCTATATAAAACATCATTTAATGATTTATTTTGATAAATTATCGATATAAATTGAGTTATAACTCTTATTTAAATGTGTTTATGGTGGGGACCCTTCGAGGGAGTTGTCTTGGTCTACTGGATGAGAATTATTCTTCCATAGAAGGTCACTTGTTCTGATATTTCTAACGAATGAAATGATTGACAATGGGAACTAATCTTGTTGGTCTATACCCCTTAAGGATACTATCATGTATCATTACTTGTTATGTCGGTAATGGTTTCTAGGTATGACGTGGTCGATTGAATATTTTCTCCCATGGATTCCCATTATTTAGAAAATTAAAGGGGAACAATAGAGGAAGGGTGGTTTGTTGTATCCTCTTCACTTTCTCGTATCATTGTTGGGAAATAATCCTTTACCAACAGTTTCAAACCGTTAGTAATGGCCTCAAAACCAATGGGATATTCTATCCCAACAATTTGAAGACCTTTTGGTGTGTGGGATTTGGAATATAAATATACCAACGGTTTAACTGAAACCGATGGTACATCCTGCTTGGATTTTCAAAATACCAACAGTTTATTTTTGAAAATTGTGAATTGTCTCTAATAATTGTTTTGAACCATTGGAATTGTATTGGATTTCAAATTTCTAAATGGTTGTCTAACTGTTAGTATTAACCTATTATAATAGTTCAATTTGAACTTTTGGGTCAGACTTATAGTTTTCAAATTCTTCAATGTTTATCAACCCATTGGTATACACCTATTGTAAGGTATTCCCCATATTTTCCAATGGTTATCAAACCATTTCTAACTACCCCCTACCTGCTACAACATAAACCTATAGCATCCCCACTTCACACAGATCACATAACCTGTAAAAACAAGAATCAACATGACCAATGTAGACAAAACCTCCAACAAACAACATGTAGGATTTACAAGCCTTAGGATAATGATGTTATTGTATATATTTTTTTAACAAATATTTCCAATGAAATTTGATTCACAAATAGAATATAATGGTACAATAATTGTAACCACAAAAAATATAACATTGATACTTTAACTCATGTTTTACTCTTCCTCTTGATGTAATATCATAGGTGTTTAATGGTAACTACAAAAAAAATATAACCTAGAAATACTCAAATTCATATCCATAATTATTTTTGTATTTTAAACACAGAGGTTTTTATGAGATGATATTTTTTGGGAGACACCATTGATAATGGATTGGAGTAAAATTGTGAGATCAATCCTTGATTTTGTCTGTGATGAAGTTATGGTTTGGTATTATTCCTAATGTGAGTGTTAAAGAACTGTATCAGTATAAATTCAAAACTCGTTCCCAGGAAACTAAGAAACATTATAAACAAAAATAATGGATCATTGGATATTGTTAATTTCATTCTTGTGATTATAGGTTTGTATAATTCTTAGTGTCATGTTGGATAATTAGGTATGAACGATGTTAAAACATAGTTATCTCTTTTAGAGATTGACTATTTGGGGACAAGAAGACTCGTAGAATCACTAAAATGAAAAAATAATGATAATGCTACTGTGGGATCCATTGATGTGGTCAGGATTTAATGACCCTGTTGTGGGAATGGGCATGGTACTATGTTAGACTAACTGTTGAACGGTCGCAGTGACTCTAGAAGATCAATGTGTAAAAGACTTGTGATTATCTAGTATTGTGATGAATTACTATTATTTTATTTCGATGTAGAAATTAATAGATTATAGATATATGTTTTATAATTAGTATTAAATCAGTCCATTCTAATAGGGATTCATATCATTGGTGAATTAGAGCAAGGTTCAATGCCTTGTGGATGTTGTAAGTGTTTGGTTAACAAACCAATGAATTTTCATTGATGTATGTTTGGAATTTGGTATGGATGTTTGATCAATTCAATGATACCTATGGGGTTAAAGAAATAATTATTAGTTTATTCAATGAATTGTTGTTTTAGGGGCTAGACTACAATGTAGAAATATGGAAAAAAGTATCGACTATTTTTTTCCATGTGAACATGAATGTGATGGGAATGAACCATATCGATCTCATCATATAATGTATGAAAGAGGAACTTAAAAATATACATGGTAATTTCTATAAATTTTGAAATTTTTAGGTCATAGTATTCCATGAATACATGTTGGTTCGACTCAGAACAAATGTTGAGATTTTGGTATTGACTTATAATCCATGATTTTTGTGGCAAGTGAGGTTGAACTGAACTACACCAAGCACTTATTTTGAGTATCAAAATCCAATTATGTATTGATATTAATATATAGGGGAGAACCATGATGCATGGGGATAATGTGGATGAGAAAAATAAGGGTTTTTGTGGTAAAAAGACGTATTGATCATTGTCTTGATGTTATAGAATAGTGATCATTTGGCTCAACTTCTCTCGTTTTATGATTAATGTAATTTAGTGAGAGCATGATGGTCCTTTGAGACAGTGAATAGCCTTTAGGTGATGTATTTCTGTCAAATAAAGGAATACATAGAAATATATGAGTATAAATATTGAGGTGGATCAAAATTAATGATTCGTATGATACCCCAACATCAGAAGTATTATAGGTAATATGGTGTAGATATAGTAATGGCCAGCATTGTTTTTTGTTATGAATTTTAAATAGAACCTAAAATTTTCATCTAGTGGATGGATCATATAGATAATCAAGGATGGAAAAAATATTTTTACTAATTGAACATGTTAAATAGGATTTTACAGACTTTAATGATGGCTCATAAGGGGATAAAATATCAGGTATTCAGTGGAGGAGGCCCGTAGCATCTATGGCTACTTCTAAATCCATCACCTAGCCTATGGGGCTCTAAGAAGATATTTTACCCAATAATGATCATTGGATAACCAATGTGGTAGGAAGGATTCCAGCTACTGATAAGGACTCATCATTCAATTGATGGGCCCTAATTGGATAGCAAGTGAGGTGTGCTGGGTATTATATTATTGAGGGGAGGTGGGGGCTATACAAGAGTGGTGGGGGTCTGTAGGTGATGTGGGAGCTCTTTGGGGGGTGGGTTCTACTGGGCTTAGTCTAGGGAGAGGGGGTATTTTCAGAGTAGTGTGGGCCCTATATTGTGTATAGGGGTCAACTGGTGGGGGGTCAACAGGGGGTGGGGATATGCCTTGGGGGTCTGCGAGGGGGGTGGGGGCAGTTTCGGGGATGGGGGCTTCGCATGGGTGGGGGGGGGGGACAATCCGGGGGGTTGGGGTCAATCCGCTATGGGTGGGTGGTGTGTATAGGGATGAATGGGATGTCCAATGATAAGGGTATGCAGGGGGGGGGGGGTCGTCCAAGGGTGGGGGGATGTCCATGAGGCGGGGGTCTGCATAAGGGTTGTCCATGGGGTGGGGTCTGTAGTTGGGGAAATCTAGGGGGTGGGGGATATCCAGGGGAGGGGGTTCTAGGGGGGTTATCCAGGGGGTAGTGTGTCGAGGGGTTGGAATAAATTACTCATAGATGGTTCTCATGTACTAACCTTACCCACAAAGAAGATCAACACCCTTAATAAAGGTACATGGAAACCTAACTGATACTCTCTCGTAAGATTTGTATGAATAGATATTTCATGTGTTATTTATAGAGAATATTTTTATTTAAAAGTAAACTTTTAATCTCTTCTTATGGATACATTATCTCATATAGTATGTAATACTAGTTTTTTTCAGTTGAATAAAATGAATGTGGCATCATATAAAATCAAAACATGTATAGTATTTGATATATGATATTACAGTCAGTATGTATTTTAATATATAAGTATAGTATATGTATCATGAAGAAGAGAATGATGGGATGTACTTCAATATTCCATTTCATGAAACTTATATAATAAAAAATTATATAGTGTTACATTGTCAAATTTTTGTTCATCCCACATAAAATTATAAATTCACTCTAGACTTTTGTATCAATATATGAATCTATATGGAATATCAATTATAATTATTTTGGTCTATGATGGATACCTTTAAATCCATACACAAAAACCCACAATAAATGGCTTATCATGCTATCCCACTACAACCCTACATATGTATATTCATGAAATTTGTTGTCTATGTGTTTGGGTGACATCAAATAGGAAACTCATTGGCCTTTATGGTAGGTTCATGAAGGACTTATAGTGAGGGTATAAAGATATTTAAGATAGATTGTGATATATCATAGACACAATTTTGGGAACGATTCATAATGCATGAGTATATTTTTGTTCCTCTAAGGATTAAAAAATCTATTGTTGTATTTATGTCTATCCAACCATATCATGTCAACAAAACATATATTAAAAATAAACCAAGGATAAAATAATTATTGACCACACTAACCTCTTCAATATCAATATAAATTATTCTATAAAGATAAATCAGATTAAAACCACAACCTAATATGATATAATTCTTCTGTTCATAAGAGGATCATAATGCACAATGGGTAAAACAAGCAAGATTGCAGTGAAATCAACTGGAAAAAGAAAAATAAATGGAGGCAGTTACAACATACCGAATTTAAGTGGACGAAAAAATTATTTGAATAAAATATAGATCTCAGGATGGGATGTAGCGTTGCAAGGATGTATTGATCCGTTCTAGATTAAGTGTGTTTTGAAATAAGTCTTGTCGCATTGGATGTATTTTTTTCAAGAGGGAGAGATCACAAAGAAGTGTTTCTCCATAGAAGGAGGGAGAGCTTGGGAAGAAGGGATGCCACTTGGGAAGTACTCTCCACACGAGGGAGAGTTATCTTTAGATAAAACAAAATTGTGTGGATGGAGGAAGGGAACTCGATCAGATGAATTTGGGGGCTTTCTATCTAAACAATTTGAAAAAACTGTTGGGATAGATGGTGTATCCCAACGGTTTAATGAAACAGTTATGATATCTAAAGACCAAACTATCTTCCCCAATGGTTCTCTCAAACCATTGATAACATCAACATTATCTAAGGCTATATTGATTGTTATAGAAATCCATTGGAATAAGATACTTATCCCAGTGGATTTTTCAAACAATTGTAAATAAAGTGTTGTTATATTTTCAATTTAAAATAGTGTATAGAAGTTGGATGATATTTCCACAAACACCATCAATTTTAATCACTATACTCTATGTTTTATGGATTAAATATGGGAGATCATTGATTTAAATACAAAATAATACCATTTCTTACCTATTAAGGAGATTATTAATTTATAACAATTTAGATACTTATCCACCTATGGTATTATAATACCTAAGGGAGTTCCATTTTCAATAATATCTAATAAGGATCTATGTTTTATATCTAGATTCTAGTAATTGTTTCAAAAGGTAACGAGTTTCTAATTAAAAATGAGCATAAATTATCTTCCATATATGGGTGTACTAATAGAGAGACCTATGTAGGTTCTTGATGATATGGTTTGGGATAATGTTATTGGTTTTAGTGGATCAAGAGAAAATATTTTTACAATGGTCAAATATTACACTAAAACTCTTATCATTTATTAATAGAGATTCCACTCTATGAAATGTTTTATGAGTAGCCATGTACATCTCCCTTATGTTTGGTAGAGCTGAGATAGATATCCCAAACTGGGTTGATTATCATTCAATAGACGACATAAATGGAGAAAATTTTTAGGAAGAGGTTAGTCAAATAATATAACCATTAATAATAATATTTTACCATATTTTTAATCTTCTAGCGATTAAAGATATTGATTGGGGTTTTCATAATGTTTCAGCTTTCTTTTGTCATCATATGTTGGGTAAGAATGGTATATTTGCAATGATGTTTGTTTTCCCCATTATGATCACATAGTGAATTGAAATGGAGGTGTAAAAGTTATTATTAAATCCTCATATGAATTATATCCATTGTGTTTTTATTGTATCCCACCTAATTATGTATCAGCCAAACCCATCCTGTGCGATTTAATTGGACGATATTGATTTGGAGTTCGATGCCACCATTATTTATCAACTATTAATGATTATTGATCTCTAGGATAAGGTATTTCATGGTAAAACTATTACCTTAGTCCATGTACCTTGGTAGTTCGGATTTTATATCCATTATTTTTGGGGTATTAAATCCTTGGTGGAGTAACATTGTCCTTATTATTTTTAAATTATGGAATCTTTAGAACATTCTAGGGATTAAAATCCATATTGTTGAAGATATTTTAATTGTTTGTCTTGTTAATAAATATATTTTAGGACCCTTGATTCAGTAGTGATTTATTTTGGAATTAATTCAGGTTTATATCAAAAATAAATTTAAATAAATTTGGTTTAATTGGATAAAATCAATATTGGAACAAAGGTTGGAAAAATTGTATGGTTTGTCCTTCTAAATTGTGTGTCCATGCACGATCTATTGAAAGGGGAAGCTTGATTTTACTAACCATGTGACCACACTCTACAAATTTTTCACCCAAAGAGAATTGTTTTAGAATAATTTTGTGTAAAGACCTGTAATATTCAAGGGAGATTTTTTCTTAATTTTTTTTAGAATTTTACAAGAGCGTGGTTTCTGACGGCACCTGATTCCGAGGCCCGGTGTGCCCGGAATTAATTTCCGAAGTTTGTCTCGGGTACGTTCAGTGAACGAACGAGCGGGAATTTCTAACTTTTGAACCGGTGCCTGGAATCGAATTCCAAGGGCACCGATGAACTCGCAGCGCCGATATTCGCTTAAGGAGACCTTTTCTGAGGTTGCGTTTTATGCGGGTTGAGAGTTAGTTTTGGGGGGAATTTAAATGAAGTTAAATAAATTGTGGAAACACAATTTATTTTAAACCATGTTGGTTATATCCTCCCAAAGGGAGTTAGAGGTGGGACCCACATCCACTTAACCTCCCTTGAGAGGATTAAGTGTGGTGGGGCCCACACGAACCCTAACTCCTCAACTCCCCTTTAAAATCCAAATAACTCCACTCAATTTAATTTTGAAAACTTGAGTTTTAATTGAGACAAGTTATTGGTTTTCAAACATTTGAAATTCAAAGAGGTGAAGTTGTGTAAATAAAATGAGGCTTAAGCTTATTCCATTTTGGTTAGTTTTCTCTTGCCACCTTGAGAGAATTTGGGAAGCATTCTTCATCTTCTTCATCCACGACGAAGAACACAAAGAACAATTAGGCTCCGACGAAGAACACTGTCACCATAAGAAGAGAAAGACGTGTCGTCTCTTCTCTTCTTCGCAGCTGGTGTGTTTCCGAAGATCGACAACGCCGCTTCTTTCGATCTTCTTCCCGTGTCAACGAAAGGAGACGCCGCTTCCTCCTCGGACTTTCTTCGTCAGCTTACGAAGCTTCTCCAGTTACGATACCTCTTCGGACGCACCTTGACGTCAACGGAATCGATGTTCGATTACCGCGATGCCCGACCTCTGCGACGCTTGTCTTCGGTGGCTTGTGGCGTGCTCCGCTCTTGAAACCGAGGTAGGGGAATTTTGTTATTTATTTAATTATTCCATTCTTGATTCTAGCATGTCGAACTTCGTGGATAATCGAAAAATGCTATCATTTAACGAGAGGGGGCCGGACCGCCCAAACACGGCCGAACCCCCATCCTTTGTTCATGATTGTTTCTTGCAGATGGAACAAGAAGGCGTGGTGCCATCGCACCACGCGGGTATCCTACAACAAGTATTGCGCGGCGCCGTCGCACCACGCCGTGGAAAGAAATCCAAGAACGCGACGCCGTCGCATCGCGTCGAAGGAAGTCGAAGGTGCCGCGGCCGGAGCGGGGCTGCGGCGGAGGGGAGCGGTGTCGTCGCACCGCACCAGACAGCATAGACCGCGGCCGGTTCTAGGCCGCGGCGGAACAAGGTGACCGGCGGCCAGCCGGGCCGCCGGTGTCGGAAGCCGGAGGGGGACCGGCCCTTGCCGGTCCCGTTGAGGAGGAGCCGGCCGGCCGGAAATGGGGAAGCTGGGGAAATTAAATTCCCCTGGCAAGCACAAAACGGCCCCCCCCCATAATGAGGGGGGGGGGGTTTCATAAAGGGGGGTAGGCGCCCCCCCGTTTTCTCAATTAGCTCGGCCGAAGGCCGAGCTGGCAGCCCACCCAGCGCGCTGCCTTGAGCCGAACCGGCGCCTGGCCGGTCCGCCAGGCTGGGCCGGGCCGGGCCGTGCCCCACCGGGCCGACCCTGTCCAGGGCGGGTCGACCCGGTTCGGGCCAGCCGGGGGGTCTCGGGCCGGGTCGGCCTGGGCCCGAAACCCCCGATACCGAACTGTTTGAGTTCAAATGCCCATAACTCGGGCTACGGACCTCCAAACGACGCGCCGTCAGCGGAGATGCGATCCTTGGATCGAGACGGTCGTTTCAGTATATCTCACTCAAGGTTGCGGATTACTTTGAGTTCGGTCGGGTTGGTTCGTACACGAAACCAACCGGGCCCTCGGAGCGGAAACACTCATATCTTGAGCTACGGACGTCCGATTGACGTGCCGTCAGATTTTTTGAGTTCCTCTTAGTGAGACGGATCATTTGGCATACTCCGCCCGAGGTTTGGATGCAGGTGGAGTACGGTCCGGTTAGTTTTTCCTTAAAACCCAACTGGGCCCCTGGTACGAAAAAGCCAATAACTCTCAGACCGGGTGTCCGATTGACGCGCCGTCTGTTGCGTTGAGTTCATGTTGACGATACAGAACTTTTGGATACATCAACTCTGGACTGTGTGACAGTTGATGTATCAGCCTCTCGGCTCGTGGAGCGGACCCTCCCGAACGAGCTAGCTCTGTGCGGGAACCCTAGAGCTGACTGCGACTACTACTTCGACGACGACGTTTGTGCATAGATCCTCAGTGGACTGCGAAATTGAAGACAGCTGGTCTTGTATTCTATGTGGGTCCCAACATAGATGATTCAATACTGGTCTTGTATCCTATGTGGGTCCCAGTATAGATGAATCGATGAAGACAGCTGGTCTTGTATCCTATGTGGGTCCTAGCTGTGCTGGTCTTGTATCCTATTTGGGTCCCAACTTAGATGATTCAATACTGGTCTTGTATCCTATATGGGTCCTAGTATAGATGAATCGATGAAGACAGTTGGTCTTGTATCCTATCCTAGCTGTGCTGGTCTTGTATCCTATTTGGGTCCCAGCTTAGATGATTCAATACTGGTCTTGTATCCTATGTGGGTCCTAGTATAGATGAATCGATGAAGACAACTGGTCTTGTATCCTATGTGGGTCCTAGCTATGCTGGTCATGTATCCTATGTGGGTCCCATCTTAGATGATTCAATACTGGTCTTGTATCCTATGTGGGTCCCAGTATAGATGAATCAATGAAGATAGCTGGTCTTGTATCCTATGTGGGTCCCAGCTTAGATGATTCAGTATCTGTATCTGATCATCCCTTTCACCTTTAGACGAAGTATACCTGTGTGAGCTGAATCCTGTTGCTTCCCTATGTGGATTGAGTTGTGCTATCCTGTGTGAATTATGTTTTGCTTTCCTATGTGGAATACGTATACCTTCCTGTGTGGACTGAGTTGTACTTGGGCTCGGAGGTTGGAGCGTATTGAAATGATGACTTAGGTATATGTATGGGCATATACCTAAGCAGTGTCGGTTGTTACTTCGTGATTGTACCTTTCCTTTGTGGTTTATCCTATGTGGATTTTGGGAGACCTTCGAGGGTGTCAGGGTCCCTACTGAGTATCTTATACTCACCCCTGCACGGGCTATGCCCGCACTACAATGTGTTGGTTGTAGACGACGGACAACGTTGATCGTGGTTGAGGCTTGCAGAGCAGGACGATACCTGGAGGTGGACCACTGGGCGGGACGTGCTCAGAGCGGACGGTGGGACCCGAGGAGCAGTGGAGCTATCTGTACCCACCCTTCAGGTGGGATTTCCAGTGGACAACACGGTGTAGCGGCTTTTACTTTACAGTTGCTATTTTCCCTTTCAAGTTGTACTTTACTTTCAGTTTTGGGTTTGTATATTGGCCCATTTACTTTTCCGCACTTTCAGTTGTACTCTATTTTTACATAGTGTTTACTTTACCACTTGCTTACTCTGTGGTGATTTTTTACTTTACAAAGGAAATGACTTCCCTTTTTACCAGGATTTATGCCTTGGTGCTAGTCGCCAGCCCCTGGCCTATGGAAGGCGGGCTTGGGGTAGTCACGGCACGGGCCCTGAGGACGGATCGTGACAAATTGGTATCAGAGGAGTTCGGTTCTACCGCGAACACTAATATTTTCTATGTGAAGCAATAATGTTTAGCATATTGACTGTGGTTATCAGTCCAGGGAGTCCAGTGTTGGTGCAGCGGCCGACGTATCCGTACACCAGGACCCTGACTTCTGATTTTCGACTTAATGCACGAAAACATAGATTGCGTGTGTGTTTCAAGTTTTCTTTGTGATTACTTGTTTCAGCTCACCAGGTATACTGTTTGACCGTGGCGCACCTGATTCTTTTTCAGGATGGCCCCACGACGGCAGTCAGCTAGGGTTCCGAGAGTCGAGCAGGACGATAGCCCACCGAGCGACGAGGCCTCGGTGCATGGCTCTTTGTCAGCAGTGGCACCGGCGGTAGCACTACCCGTCGAGCCACCGATACTTCCAGCACCATCCGCTGACAATGCACATCGCCTCAGCGCACTGCATGAGTTTCAGCGCCAACGACCACCCAGGTTTCATGGGGAGACGGACCCCCAGGCAGCCGAGGACTGGCTGGAGGCAGTCGTACGAGTTTTCAGGCTAGTGAGGACACCAACAGACCTCATGGTGATCCTCGCTGCGAGCCTACTGCACGCAGCAGCGGGCCGATAGTGGAGCTTGATGCTCCAGGTGCACGATGAGGCATCTCTACTTTGGACGGACTTTGAGAGACTATTCCGCTCAGAGTTCGTCCCAGCGACCCTCCGTGCGGTGTGCATTCAGGAGCTTCTTCAACTGCAGCAGGGAAACTTGACAGTGGCCCAGTACTCGGCGAGATTTACTGATCTCTCGCGCTACTCCACAGATATGGTACAGGACCCGTTCTTTCGGGCCCGGACCTTTGAGTAGGGACTGAGGCATGAGATCAGGGCTTCGATGATCTCCCTCAACATTCCTACGCAGGCAGAGGTGTTGGAGAGAGCCCTTCTAGTAGAGAGATTTCTCGCCGAGCAGGCTCCAGTGACAGGGCCCTCGGCAGGACGGCCCGTAGCAGGGTCTTCTGCAGCTAGAAGTAGACATGTGACGCAGAGGTCCAAGCGGGCCAGACCATCAGATGGGAAGACTCAGGATGAAGATTCGGTTGTGCGGGGCACACGAAGGAGAGCCAGCTTCACGAGGGGCAGGCATTGCTACACATGCGGCAGGAAAGGTCACATGGATTGAGACTGCCCGACTCATCTTACAGATGAGCAGCAGGTGGTAGAGGGACCTCCCATACAGAGGTTCGTCCACGATGGTCCGCAGGGTGCAGGCGGACGAGGTAGAGGAGCTGGCCGAGTAGCCGATGGTGGGAGACACTTTGAGGTGTTGCCACCACCCCCACCAGGAGGTCCACCCCGACCGTAGGGAGTTGGTGGACATGGGAGAGCTCAGCTTCAGGAAGCTGAGGCCTTCGATCATGGAGCTCTGGGAGCAAATGGACAGGAGCGGAACTAGTGGATACGTCCTTTGTACTTCTAGTTCCTTGTTGCTATTGTGTAACGTCTTTGTATTATGAGCTGCAATAATAAAAGACGCATACCTTTGTGATGTTTTCATTCCTGTCCTCTTTTGTGTTGTTACTAAGAGGTTCTAGTTTTGACTGTTGACTTGACCCTCACTTGTGAGACATCTACTGGAGGAGACCCAGTTACCACACACTGATGCCGACAGTGTGACTCAACCCTTGGAGGCGAGAGTAACGGTTGGATCTCTTGGTAGTAGCGTCGAGGCCTTACGATGTCATCCTTGGTATCGATTAGTATCATCCATGTCGGGATTGACTGTATTAGGCAAAGAAAGTGGTTCATCCAGGGGATGAGACCAGATTTCTCTTATCGGCAAAGAAGAAATCACAGCAGCTCTTGTAGGACCAGAGAAGGTCCAGGTCATCCAGGAGCGGATGAGGATAACTCAGAGCCGGCAGAAGACTTTTGCTGATAGGAGGCGGAGGCCACTTGAGTTTGAGGATGGCGATCACGTCTTCTTGCGTGTCTCACCACGACGTGGATTACAGAGATTTGGCCAAGGTGGAAATTTGTCTCCATGCTTCATTGGACCCTTCCAGGTCCTCAGCTGGATTGGCGAGGTGGCTTACTGCCTAGCTCTACCACCTTTGTTTCCCTAGTTTTGATGTATCTTTACGGGGACGTAAAGCCCTGAGGTGAGAATAATGTAAAGACCCGTAAAATTCAAGGGAAAATTTTTCTTAATTTTCTTTAGAATTTTACAAGAGCGCGGTTTCTGACGGCACCTGATTCCGAGGCCCGGTGTGCCCGGAATTAATTTCTGAAGTTTGGCTCGGGTATGTTCAGTGAACGAATGAGCGGGAATTTCTAACTTTTGAACCGGTGCCTGGAATCGAATTCCGAGGGCACCGATTAACTCGCAGCGCCGATATTCGCTTAAGGAGACCTTTTCCGAGGTTGCGTTTTATGCGGGTTGAGAGTTAGTTTTGGGGGAATTTAAATGAAGTTAAATAAATTGTGGAAACACAATTTATTTTAAACCATGTTGGTTATATCCTCCCAAAGGGAGTTAGAGGTGGGACCCACATACACTTAACCTCCCTTGAGAGGATTAATTGTGGTGGGGCCCACACGAACCCTAACTCCTCAACTCCCCTTTAAACTCCCAATAACTCCACTCAATTTAATTTTGACAACTTGAGTTTTAATTGAGATGAGTTATTGTTTTTCAAACTTTTGAAATTCAAAGAGGTGAAGTTGTGTAAATAAAATAAGGCTTAAGCTTATTTTATTTTGGTTAGTTTTCTCTTGCCACCTTGAGAGAATTTGGGAAGCATTCTTCATCTTCTTCATCCACGACGAAGAACACAAAGAACAATTAGGCTCCGACGAAGAACGTCGTCACCATAAGAAGAGATAGACGTGCTGTCTCTTCTCTTCTTCGCAGCCGGTGTGTTTCCGAAGATTGACGACGCCGCTTCTTTCGATCTTCTTCCCGTGTCAACGAAAGGAGACGCCGCTTCCTCCTTGGACTTTCTTCGTCAGCTTACGAAGCTTCTCCAGTGACGATACCTCTTCGGATGCACCTTGACGTCAACAGAATCGACGTTCGATTAACGCGACGCCCGACCTCCGCGACGCTTGTCTTCTGCGGCTTGTGGCGTGCTCCGCTCTTGAAACCGAGGTAGGGGAATTTTGTTATTTATTTAATTATTCCATTCTTGATTCTAGCATGTCAAACTTCGTGGATAATCGAATAAATGCTATCACTTAACGAGAGGGGACCGGACCACACAAACACGGCCGAACCCCCCTCCTTTGTTCGTGATTGTTTCTTGCGGATGGAACGAGATGGCGTGGTGCCATCGCACCACACGGGTATCCTACGGCAAGTATTGCGCGGCGCCGTCGCGCCGCGCCGTGGAAAGAAATCCAAGAACGCGACGCCGTCGCGTCGCGTCGAAGGAAGTCGAAGGCGCCGCGGCCGGAGCGGGACCGCGGCGGAGGGGAGCGGTGCCGTTGCACCGCGCCGGACGGCATAGGTTGCGGCCGGTTCCGGGCCGCGGCGGAACAAGGTGACCGGCGGCCAGCCGGGCCGCCGGTGTCGGAAGCCGGATGGGGACCGGCCCTTGCCGGTCCCGTTGAGGAGGATCCGGCCGGCCAGGTCGGGACGGCCGGAAATGGGGAAGCTGGCGGAATTAAATTTCCCCGGCAAGCACAAAACGGCCCCCCCATAATGAGGGGGGGCCGCGGTTTCATAAATGGGGGCAGGCGCCCCACCGTTTTCTCAATCAACTCGGCTGAAGGCCGAGCTGGCAGCGCGCCCAACGCGCTCCCTTGAGCCGGACCGGCGCCTGGCCGGGCCGGGCCGTGCCCCGTCGGGCCGACCCTATCCGGGGCGGGTCGACCCGGTTCAGGCCAGCCGGGGTGTCTCGGGCTGGGTCGGCCTGGGCCCGAAACCCCCGATACCGAACTGTTTGGGTTCAAATGCCCATAACTCGGGCTACGGACATCCAAAAGACACGCTGTCAGCGGAGATGTGATCCTTGGATCGATACGGTCGTTTCGGTATATCGCACTCAAGGTTTCAGATTACTTTGAGTTTGGCCGGGTTGGTTCGTACACGAAACCAACTGGGCCCTCGGAGCGGAAACGCTCATATCTTGAGCTGCGGACGTCCGATTGACGTGCCGTCAGCTTTTTTGAGTTCCTCTTAGTGAGACGGATCTTTTGGCATACTCCGCCCGAGTTTTGGACGCAGGTGGAGTACGGTCGGGTAAGTTTTGCCTTAAAAACCAACAGGGCCCCTGGTACGAAAAAGCCAATAACTCTCAGACCGGGCGTCCGATTGACGCGCCGTCTGTTGCGTTGAGTTCATGTTGACGATACGGAACTTTTGGATACATCAACTCTGGACTGTGTGATAGTTGATGTATCAGACTCTCGGCTCATGGAGCGGACCCTCCCGAATGAGCTAGCTGTGTGCGGGAACCCTAGAGCTGGCTGCGACTGCTACTTCGACGACGACGTTTGTGCATAGATCCTCAGTGGACTGCGACAATGAAGACAGCTGGTCTTGTATCCTATGTGGGTCCCTACTTAGATGATTCAATACTGGTCTTGTATCCTATGTGGGTCCCAGTATAGATGAATCGATGAAGACAGCTGGTCTTGTATCCTATGTGGGTCCTAGCTGTGCTGGTCTTGTATCTTATGTGGGTCCCAGATTAGATGATTCAATACTGGTCTTGTATCCTATGTGGGTCCCAGTATAGATGAATCGATGAAGACAACTAGTCTTGTATCCTATGTGGGTCCTAGCAGTGCTGGTCTTGTATCCTATGTGGGTCCCAGCTTAGATGATTCAATACTGGTCTTGTATCCTATGTGGGTCCCAGTATAGATGAATCGAGGAAGACAGCTGGCCTTGTATCCTATGTGGGTCCTAGCTGTGCTGGTCTTGTATCCTATGTGGGTCCCAGCTTAGATGATTCCATACTGGTCTTGTATCCTATGTGGGTCCCAGTATAGATGAATCAATGAAGACAGCTGGTCTTGTATCCTATGTGGGTCCCAGCTTAGATGATTCAGTATCTGTATCTGATCACCCCTTTCACCTTTAGACGAAGTATACCTGTGTGACCTGAATCCTGTTGCTTCCCTATGTGGATTGAGTTGTGCTATCCTGTGTGGATTATGTTTTTCTTTCCTGTGTGGAATACGTATACTTTCCTGTGTGGACTGAGTTGTACTTGGGCTTGGAGGATGGAGCGTATTGAAATGATGACTTAGGTATATGTATGGGCATATACCTAAGCAGTGTCGGTTGTTACTTCGTGATTGTACCTTTCCTTTGTGGTTTATCCTATGTGGATTTTGGGAGACCTTCGAGGGTCTCGGGGTCCCTACTGAGTAGCTTATACTCACCCATGCACGGGCTATGCCCGCACTACGATGTGTTGGTTGCAGACGATGGACAACGTTGATCGTGGTTGAGGCTTGCAGAGCAGGACGATACCTGGAGGTGGACCACTGAGCGGGACGTGCTCGGAGCGGACGGTGGGACCCGAGGAGCAGTGGAGCTATCTGTACCCACCCTTCAGGTGGGATTTCCAGTGGACAGCTCGGTGTAGTGGCTTTTACTTTACAGTTGTTGTTTTCCCTTTCAAGTTGTACTTTACTTTCAGTTTTGGGTTTGTATACTGGCCCATTTACTTTTCCTCACTTTCAGTTGTACTCTTTTTTACTTAGTGTTTACTTTACCGCTTGCTTACTCTGTGGTGCTTGTTTACTTTAAAAAGGCAATGTCTTCCCTTTTTACCAGGATTTATGCCTTGGTGCTAGTCGCCAGCCCCTGGCCTATAGAAGGCGGGCTTGGGGTAGTCACGGCACGGGCCCCGAGGACGGATCGTGACATTTTGGTACATGGATAAGGTGACTTCATGGCCAAACCATGAACCCCAAATAGTGGCTCTATATAGGGGTAATAGTTAAGGCACCAGGTCACACTTAACAATGTTGCCTCCCAATATAATCAATAGTATCAACATTGATACCTAGAAAATTTGTTTTAAGAAGAAATGGGACCCTATTCTATCCTATAATGACCCATAATTCCACAGTAAATTTAATTAATCCATATCCAAGAGTCTCTAGTCATATCCCTTGTTATTCTATGAGAGTTTCTTTTGTTCTTGATTGATCATCTCATGGTATATTAAATTTTGGTTTGGTTATCCATTTCTTCTTAGATCCTAATTTGATATAATTTCCTATCTTCTTATGGAACATAAGGGGATTTCTAAGATAGATCTATGTATATATACCATGTATTTTTTATATCATATGGATCTAGGACATGTAGAACCTGATTTAATCATCACATATCACCATTTTTAAAGGTGATTAATTCTAACTTCATTTTTTTGTATTAGTTTCTATAAATTTTGTTATATATATTAATTTATTATCATTCTTGTAAAATTTCAATGGTTTATTCAATTAATTTAAGTTATTTATTGTTTTTAGGGAATTTTTTGAATGACAATTTCATTTAAAGGTTCTAAACGTTAAAAATGTCCTTTTTCACACCAATTGTTTGATAAAATGCCATAATTTTGAATTTGGTTAGGAAATGAGTTTTCAAAAACAAAATAAGATATTATTGGTTTTGATAGAGAGAGTTTGTGAAGAAAAATATATGCTCTCAGCTCGCAAAGGTGGTTCACGAAGGCAGTGGGATTCCAGAAAGAAGAGCTTCGCGGCAGCTAATCTAGCTCCGTGAAAGTTGCGAGCTCCGTGTCGGCTTCGTGAGATTCGTGAGGGAAGACTTTATGCGAAGACTTGTGCTTCACGAGAGTGCTTTGTGAGAGTTCTTTGCAAGAGTGCTTCGCGAAAAGGTAGGAGCATCATGAAGGCTTGTTTGAGATTTGTGAAATAGGGAGCCTCGAGAAGTAGGGAGCTTTGTGAAGGTATTTCCAAAGGAATTGCCCAGTGTTCAGAGGAAAATTGGTATTCATAAGTGGATGAAAGTTGGACTTTAATAGAGCATCTATCAATAGTTGAGGATTCATGTATTTATGCAAATGAAGAGACCTACAGGTCTATAAACTGTGAGTGGATCCTCTGAAGATTTAGTGAGCTCACTTCAGTCGAGAGAGTAGTGAGTTCTCAAATTGTGAGTGGTTGCAAACTAAGAGTGACAGTGAGTCGGCTTCAAACTTGTAAACAATAGTGCGCTTTTAGTGGAATTGGTACATCAGAACACTTCCAGTGTAAGCTCCTTCGACATTGCCCAATGATGGTGAACCAAGTTAAAAATCACCGTGTCATTGGCATTCTTTAAGGTTTGTTCATACTCTTCATTGAGAAGGAGACAGAGAAGAGTGTTTTGTATAATAGCCAAACAAGATCATTAGAGGGAGTCGTTATAATCTGCCATACCCTGATTCACCCCCCCTCTCATGTTATCTAGCCTAGTTGACCTAACAGATGAGTGTGGACTATTAGAGATCACCAAGGCACGTGACGTGAACTCGTGTCATAGATAGTAGCTCTATAATGAAGAAGGGATTGTTATATAATATGACACACAAGCACATGTCCCCAATGACACAGATTTGTGTTCTACAATGCATAACTTCATGGAAATCAGAATTATGTACCATAGCCTAGAACTATGACATGGATTCATATATGTTTCCACCCTTCATAATAGTTTAATAAATCCATGTACATGAGATCAGTATTTTTAGGGTAATCATATATGTTGGATGCAAACCTAATTAAATCTTCTTTCAAACATAACAGTTTGATCCCAAATAATTCTACCAAATTTACCATTTAAAAAATAACACTCAATGCCAAAAGAAATTATGTTCTCTATAACTAAAATAGAACATGGATATGTGACATTGCCTATGTAAGCACATCATAGAACATTCTTAGAAATATATTGAACAGTCTTTAAAGGTTATGTTCATTACGTTGAATCCATTTTCTATTAATCATGGCCTCACCCCCAATATTATCACTATTGGCTATCCATTAACTAATTAACATAGAAAAATCCCTTTTGGAATGGTCTATATTACATTGGTGTAGTACATCCTGTTTTGGAATAATTTTATTTAATACATTCATATATGAATCTTGAAGATTATGGAATCCCAAAATTAGTCACACTAACATGGATCAACTAGAATAGAATGATCACACGATAAAAAAATAGATAACATAAATGAAAGCTATGATTTGGATGTTTCACACAATGATATATATTGGTGGATAGTTTAGGTGGTGTTGGATTTGATGGTGTTCCATGTGAATCATGGAAGGGGGTCAACCATCGAGGCTTCTTGAGGGAAAGAATAATTTATTTTGGGAATACTTTAGTGACATGTTTTGTTATATGTTTATTTAATTATGGAAATATGAAATAATTTTTACAATAATTTTTTAGGTAAAAATGGAAATTAATCTTGTTATAATATTTTGGATTATATATTTGACTACAATTTTCATCACAACATGGTGATTTTTCCATATGATATTGGTCTGGTGGAATTCAGATGCATTTATACATAAAAAATATTTAATATTGAATAAATTGATATTATTTCATTAGTATAATTTTAAGGAAGAAATATTTTGAATTATGAATTATATTAAAATCCAGACTCCATAGTGTAGTCTAGAAAAGGGGTTTCCCTATGCAATCAATAAACTTGCACGATGCATTATGGATAAACCTGGCCCCATTTTTTATATTTCTTCTTTTCAATTCTATTATTACCTAATTTCTTATATTTGTATTCATATTTTCTCTTATCCCATTTTTCTTAATTTTAATGTCTATGAAGCTTCCCCTAAGAGTCGCAATTAGATGCACTATAATAGGGAGATTTTGTGTGACTCCTTCAACCAATACTCCTATGTGTGCTAATCATAGTAACTTACATCACATACCCAATTTGATACCATCAATAATTTATTATACATAATTTTCCCTAATTAAAAAATAAATAATGATTATTTAATTTTTTAAATCCAAAATATATTTTCATGGATCAATATTTAGAGAATTATTACACATCATAAACTAATCAATCCCATGCCTTCTAAAACTAATGATAATTTTTACATAATATATACAAAAAAAATTCATTATTATATATTAACATCTCCCTTTTAATTATTCCACACAAGCTATCCTTCTATTCATGTAACAAATTTAATATTTTTATATTACCTTGGGAAAGAAATTAAAATAATGGTATGAGATCAAATTTTTAGTGATGGAAATATATAACTTAAACAATGAAGGCATACTCATGGTTTAAATAGTATTTTAGGAATATATCAAAATAATGAATCCATAGTCATAATTAAACAAGGAGTGTGATATATAAGTAAAAATAAATGAATAAATATATATTAAATATACTTCTCTCATATATATGGAATTAATAAGTTTGCACATGAAACCATGTTTTCATGTAATTTGGGCAAGATAAATTAATTTTTTCAAGACCATACTCACGAAATATTTTTAAACTATGTTGGAATACACCATAAATCCACACATAATTCATCCCATGGGTCATGTTGATTCATCACAGGTATATGTAATGTACATCTACATTGTTCACTTATTTATTTCTAATGTGTTTCCCAGTGATAATATGAATAAATACTTTATATAAACATTTAAAATAATCATCAATATTGTTAAAATCACATAAAAGACACTAATACATTCCACCATGATTATAAAAGGCACAAAATAATCATAACCCATCTAGAGGAAGAATGTAGTGTCCTGCCTTAGAGGCCACTCACCAGTCCCCCGAGAAGGATGACCACAAGACATCAAAATTATCTCCCCGAATGATAGAGGCTACCGAGTAACAGTGAGATACTTGTGTAAGTCTATACATAGACTATTACCTCACTAATCATATTTAATTCCTTAAATATATATATTTGTATATATATGTGTATTAAATAGAAAAAACATAAAAATGATATTTGTATAAATAATATCAATTTAACATTAATGATAATAAAAAATAAGTAAGAGAAAAATAATCTAAAGATACAATATGCTGATAATGGTAGTGTTAACTATATAAAAAGGACTATTCATGGGGTAGAATATACAATAATATACAATATACTAACATAACATAAAATAATACAAAAAAATAAATGTCTATCATCTCGAGCATATACTCTATCCTCCAGTCCCAACTCAATCCTAGTAAATACATGTCAATCAAGCATTTGAGGGTAGATACATACTGTTGTCCATTCCAATGACCAAAAAATGTACTATGCTACAAATGAAAACCAAGGAGGTTCTGATATACAATCCATATAACCTGTCACCCATGGTGTCTAGGATATTACACCTCATTCAGGTAAAATAAAGATAGTACTTTTTGAATAAATTCATGGTAGAAATAATTAAAACATACATTGGACTAGGTTCTAGATGGATACCCAAAAATTTACATGTTTTTCTCATAAGATAGTGAATCCAAAACAAATAAAAATGCAACAATAATGCATTTGTAATATAATATATGATGGTGGACTATCACAAAAACTGATATTGGAATTACATGACATATCACTATAATTCAAAAATAAGAGATTTTTCCACAATTTGAAAATTTTAATTTACCTTTTCTACAATTCATCCTGAAAATCATAATATAAAGTATAATATGAATCCTTGATCTCATCTGTGGAAATCTATATAGACTATCAATGTATTATTCTAGGGTCTTATCTTATATCCAGTGCTAGGGAGTCTATCCTTGTTGTCCTAGGATAACGTCACATATGTCACTCTATTCATGGTGTGAAAAAATCATGAACAAACCTATGAGATTATAGCTAGTATCACAATTATAGTCATGTATCTCTCTCTAGAAATAATATAATCATAATTATGTCCATCCCATCCAAGGGTTCTTCCTTAATAAACTACTGTCACTCATCCAGGGGTAAGAATTGATAATTCTTTGTTTTCCATTCCCAAACAGTTGGTGTATCCCCCTACGTGTTTAGTAAAAATTATAAATTCTAATAGAAAGCCATTATATTATCTAAATGTTTCCATAAGTCAAAAACTAATTTTTTATCCTTATCACTAGGTGAAAGCATTAAACAAGAATGTAAATTGATGTCATGATTAGAAAGAGGTATCATTTCATTATATCACAAATTAATTTCATGAATTTCCATTGAGTTGATTAATTTATATTTTACGATTTCATTCAAGGAATGGGGAAGGAGAATTATTCAAATGTCCCACAGATTTATTTCAACCATTTCATCAAATTTAGGGTACAATATTTAAACCATGTCTCATCACCGTGTTCTAGAAATTTGAAAACATTGAATTTATTATGAAAAATAAATCTTATGGGGTTTTAGGAAAATTATAAGAATGAAAAATTAGGATTTATGGTGATGCATATACATGGAGTGTCAAAACTCATGGAGATCAACTCAAGGGAATGATTTCAATCTATCTTGGGTCGCAAATGGCTATGTAAGGACCTAAAATAAATTACATTTGGCAGTTTTCATGTACACAAGAGGGTTCTGGCTCATGGGATAATGGAAAATATTCGGAATAGAAAATAAAATATGGGAATGACAAAATAACAAAATGATATCCTTATAGAGAAACCTTTTCCATCATTAGCCTTTGATTCAATCTTGGATTGATGAAAATTGAGAAATCGTCAAATGCAATAAAAATAAATAAAATGAATAATCACCAATATAACACAATATATGGGATGAAGTGTATCAAAATCAACAAGGGGATGAGGGAGAAGTCAAAGATGGATATATTAATTACAAAGGTGAGAATAATGGACCACAGATGGAGGAGACATCATAATCCCTATCTTGGGGGAGATGGTAGGTCCACTCGAATAAGTAGGTGGGAACCACTCGAAATAAGATGAAAGGAAGAGGTATTGGGATAAAATCATTTATGATGGAAGAAAAATTAATTTAACAAACAAAAATAATTGTTCATGGCTTAGTTTCCATGTTGGTAGAAGCATATGCCAATTATGCACAATTATGTGGCTTAAAGTTACACCCCGCATAGTTTCGAACACAATTTATCTAACCATGCACAAAACCTAAAAACCTATTATGTCAAAAATAAAAGATGTATTTCTTGGTCATGTACCTTGTGTATCAGGGATGAAGACATACTATATAGCCCCTTGGTGCATGGGTTCTCCAAATAGTGTGACCTATTATGTTCATTACAATTCTGGATATAAGATTTAAACAAGCCCCAAACACACAATGTCCCTATATATCCTGATTTTTAGTCATTTTTGTGGTTGTTTAAATGAATTAGAATAAAAAATTTGTTTCCTACTTTCGAAAAATTAAGAATTTACAACCTCCCCCCTTAAGAAAAATCTTCCCTATATTGCCCATCGAAGTGTGGTAGAACATTTTTTGGGAATATTTCTTTATATGATCATGTAAATTTTCCTCTATCCCAGGTATCGACCTATACATGTTTTTTATTTGATAATACATAGACTATAGGAACTGTCCATCTAAAAATATCCTTTACACTACAATCTTTCACACATATTGGTTATTCCTCAGATGAAGCTTCCACCTCCTACTCAATATCCCCAGGATCAAAATAATGAGCTGAATCATAATGACACTGAAGGAGTTACATTACATGGAATGAGTCATGTAGGGATTGGTACCCTTGTCTTATGTCAAACCAATAGGATGTCAGTCCAACTCTCTCTATAATCATGATAAGCCTAACATATCATTGAGAAAACATTCCATGTCTCAAGATTCATCTATGACCCATCCTAGATGTTAAAGGGAAAATACCTGATGTCCCACCTCGAATAGTAGATGTCTATGTTGAAGGTTGGTATAAGACTTACTCTTAGACATAGTTATAGTCATGTTCTTGTTAATTAGATGGACTTTCTCTAATGTCTCATGAACCAATTGGAGCTGTCACACATTCCTAAATACACCATAGAGGGGAACTGAATAGTCTAACACAGAGGTAGTTGTATGGATCCATCATAATCATTTCATATAAACTGTTTTTGTTACGGAAAATCAACTATAAGAATATGATTTTCTCAAGAAACCCTAAAATCATGGATACAAGCCTATCACATATCCCATGAAACCTGTATGATCTACTCAACATACTCATTAATATAAGGGTGATATGTCATGCTCAAGAGAACCTATGAAACCAGTTCCATATACAACCCATTGTAGAACTAGGAGGTATACTAATTATATATGTATGACATGACAGAATTTAGAACACCATGAAGTGGCATTATATCTCGAATGGAAATATTTCGTAACTCAAAAAACATAGAATGTTTCACAAATAGTTAGGAAATCTTCCACCTTTATCGTGCTGTAAAAAATCACCCATACTAAATCATTTTGTTTAGTAGATGTCATAAATCTAGTAAATAAATACATTGTGTTATCATTCCATTTCCAATTTGGAATATAGAGAGATTGTATAAGTGTAGAAGGTCATTATTGCTCTGACATTACCAGAAGGCAGCTAGAGCACCTATTGATAATTCGTTCTATCTTCCCCTCCAAACCTCAACTCCATGATTGATGTTAGGGGTACACTTACAACTTGGTGAGACCATGGTGAACTTTTGAAATTGAGGCATGTGATTACATTATCATCACTTCCCACACATCTGAAGGAACCTTCACATAGTTATGGAAGATTAGCGTCTCACTCGCAAGCATAACCCTATCATGTGGAGGATTTTGTCTTGAAATTATCTCCCTCAAAATGAGGTCTTCAAAACATAATAACTACCTCATTTTAAACCGTTATCAATAAGAGGTGGTGACTGTTTGTTATTCTATATGTAGATACTCTTGATGTTAGTGAACCTCAATATGAATCTCGGAGAACAAATCCATCAATTACCACTCACTCTTGGCCTCCATGATGACCTCCATCTAAATCATCTAGATTAAAGAATCAGAAAAATAATTATTCATTTTCGGTGTGTAATCATGATAAGAATCCAATGATTTTTGGTATTCCTCTAACCAGAGCTGCCTTAGATTCAAGCCATGATGAGTTTTGATTTATTTGAGAATTTTATGATCTCTATAAATAATAAACCACTAACCTAAAATATAATGTATCCAACAGTGTAGAACATGGACAATACTAGCTAGCATGAGGTATTTCATATGATGGTCATGCACATGAGGTCTCACCACTTGGGACCCATATGCTATAAATCATTTAACTTTTCCCTAGAACTGCACCTAGAACATACCCATAACAATCATTATAGACTATATAAAATCATCTTAGTTTGGGAATAATTATTATTGTATCTAATGTCAGTGGTCCCATTAACTCATAAAAATCTATCTTGTATGATTCCTTCCAGTGTATTTTCATAAATTTATGGGTTAATACCATAAGTAGAACTGCAAGGAACTAAAATTAATGGATTAAATTCTTATAATAACCAAAAATACCTATGAAGCATCATATCTATAATATGTATGTGGGATTATCCTAGGAAACAACAACACTCAAATTTGTTGGGTTGAATGATAGGCCTTCCCCATTAATTATATGACCAAATACAAGATTGTTACTTTTAAAAAGGTTTAATTCACTAATCTTTTCATATATCTAGTACTATATTTGTTTACATAGCGTGATATCGTAATGATTTTCTGGGTCATGTGTATTGAAAAAGTGCACTAAGATGTTGGCTATGAAAACCAACAAAAATAAATCACATAATGGGTGGATACATGATTCATTAATTAATTAAAGCCTAATATTGTGATATGAAATCCAATTGGGTGATAAGATACTCATACTACTCATAAATACTCTGGAAACCACTATTTGGTTTTTTTGATGACCTCACTTGCACATGATGGATGCTTTTCCTCAAATCCATCTTCGAGAAAATACACTCTCCTCTGATTTTGTTGAATAGGTCATCTTTATAAGGATGTTGATACAAAATTTACACCATAATCAATTTATGTGGGAAGTAATCTATTCATAATATTCGGGTTCCATATAACTTTGGGTAAAAATGAATTGTAAACCCCATGGTGATGTATCGGGTCTAATAAAACCTTTATTCTCTATGTCATCAAGCTATTTCTTATGTTACAAGAGCACTTTTGGTGACATCCTATACAAATGAATGGAAACTATATCCAAAAATTACATAAGATAAATGGTTAAATCAATTCCATATAAATAGGTAATATATAGTAATAAATAGTGAATATGTTCTTGAAATTATCCCCCATGGGTGGAAAACCCAAAAGATTCATTAACTGATTGCACATAAAGAGACTAGAAATATGGGTTATAACTCTTCATAATCGAGTATGCTTGTTCCAAACATTACTAGTTGGGATAACCGATTTTTCCTTTTCGATATGAAATTTTCCCTCATGTTATGAAAATGATACACGTTGGAGATATAAATCCACTGGTCTTAGAAAAGGATAAAAATATTTTACACCGATAATTCTGTCAAAATCAGTCATCTTTTGGGCAACAAAACGCCACATAAAATGGTACATACTTATTTAAAATGGAAATATCCATTCATTTACATATACCATCATGTAAAACTATTATAAATATTTCATGGGTCAGGACCCTGCTGGAGTAATGTATAAATTCGACCATACTACACATAGTTGTAGTAGATATAAAAAGAGTGTAATGAACACGTATCAAATAAATAAGACAATAGTTTAGAGTGTACAAGAATTGTACATATGACTATAGTTGGACCTAGAATTTACTCCACTAGTATGTGAAAGAAAACATAGATATATAATTAACCATAACCCTAAGACGTTTCCTAAATAGGTTGAGCTAGTCAACTCTATTGATGTAGAAAATCTGATGCCAGATATCTAAATTCATGAACACCTACATTACCTGAATGGCCTAATGTATACCAAAGTACATCCTAATGAGGATTCACTGATCCTACCCCTAAAAGAGGAGATGGAACATAACCACACATACATGATACTAGTGAAAAAAATTTGGAGTAAATGATTGCGGTGACCCATCCTACTGTGAGCCCAACATTTTATCAGGTTCCTCATATATTCAAGATTTTTTGTGACCTAGGCATCCAAATTGGTGGCCCACCACCTTTATGTCATAGTATTCTAGCTAGATTTTATAGGCCCCACATATACTCTTTATTTCCCACTTCATGCCACTGGATAAACCTATACTCTTACATAAATCTGAACTTCAGTACTTCACATCACATAATTCCCTCAAGTTCTTCTTAGTGACTAGGGCCTTGTATACTATTTATGAAATATTTTTCCCCATGATTTATTCACATGCATGATAATTTCATAATAAATATCATCCATAAATGCCTCATGATATTCATCTCATCACTATTCAAGGTTGGTGTGAAGCCATATAATTCTGTGAAGCGACATGATAATTCTATCACTAACATTTCATGTTATAGAAGGTGAATGATTTCCTAAAGATTATTATCTATCTTGGTCTGAGGGAATAAATAGTTAATGAAGTCTATCTAGATGTCCACAAATACTATACCATGATACCAAGTAGCATGAGTCATAATGTCCCACAAATGCTTGGTGGAGTCACCTTGCATATATGCTGTGATCTTGAATATCTTATCTGAAGGTGTCTCAATATTCAAGACGATTTACAGAATATCATCTTACCTATAATAAATAGCCTACGGTCCACCCCCCCCCAGAGAAGGTGCGATTATACTACTTCCAGAACTCCCCAGTTTACTCTACCATAGAATGGGTAAGTATAGGTGACCTTTAACTGATTTCATGAAGTGATCAAAGGTATCCCAAAACTATACATTGTCACCCAGTGGAGGATCTATATGAGGTAGGTTAGGTGTAATAAAAGGAGGTATCATGGATGGCTTCGATACCACCACCACCATTGTTTTCACATCTCCACTCTCATGGAATGTATCATGAGGTCATTACTGTGGAATATCACTATTGATTATAATAGCATAGATCATATAGGATATATAATAGATAGGTAATGGGATAAGAAAGTTCATGCATAGGGATATCCTAATAATGAAACACACCCATCTTCTATGTCCTAGAGTCATTTCCGATGAGAAGAACGAAACCTCGAAGGATCAAAGGATAAATGCCCAACAACCCACTACAAATTTCAAGTCAGGAAATGGTCTTAAATATCTGATATAAAGTAGGGGTTCTATTCAATTTTAGAGATCAACAATTAATATTATTTATAAATTTTTTATTGGTTATTAGTATCATGATTCATTTACTTTCATAATAAATTTAAATTCATAAGGTTCCCCGCACATTATAGGTTTATATTTGTGTGTTAAGTGACTATATCCAGATCCTTAAATCTGAAAATAGGTGTAACATGCCATGGGTGATGTTTGATCAGATGTGGTACCATTCTCACTCAAAAATAAAACCCAATATTAAATCATTAATTTTCAATTGAAAAAATTATTCCATCATTGAAAATAAAATCAAACTACTGGGAATATATAAAAATACATATCTGAAATCACATGAAAAGAAAGAAATGCATGCAAGAAGGTTGATTTAGAATGCCATAATGAATTACAATTTATTCCTATGATGCCTATAATGATGAAAGAGTCTAATATCACATATTATCATTGATCAA
This sequence comes from Viscum album, assembly GCA_963277665.1. Taxonomy (NCBI): domain Eukaryota; kingdom Viridiplantae; phylum Streptophyta; class Magnoliopsida; order Santalales; family Viscaceae; genus Viscum; species Viscum album. The sequence continues at coordinate 1,229,403,989 of OY728159.1, forward strand.
GGACTAAATTAATCATTTATAAAATTAATAATAATTGAATAATAAAAAATTTGACTCAAAAAATTGTAAAATACATGAAACAATAATAGTCAATTGAATAACATCATTTACCCATACCGTGAAATTTGGCTGTCCCCTTTAGTGGGTTAGCTTCTCCTTGGAATATGATCTTTACCGAATTCCAATGAAATTTTCTCTTATATAAACCAAAATAATATGAAAAATTAAAAATAAGTCTCTCATAAAATTTGAAGAATCCCACCCTAGATTAAACTCGCTGGTTCCCCAAGATGTTTCCCCTAGGAGACGGCATGTGCACCTCCCAAAATAGAGGATTCTATCGAATAGTATTGAGGGATATCATTATGTTGGGTGGAAGATTCTTCCGTCATTGATTAGATTGGTCTATGTAAATTTATAGATACACACACATATATATATATATATAATTATATAAAATAAAATTGTGGAAATAGAACAATAGATAACATTGGAATTAATATCAATCTAACATACAAGATAAAGATAAATATGAAAAGGTGGAATAATCATATATTACAATATGATGATCATGGTACTATAAATATACAATAAATGGTCCTGAAAGGGGAAGGGTATACTATTATAAAAATCATGCTAATAATATTTAAAAACATCTAGAAACATTAATCTCTAGCTTATCAAAAATATGCTAATTCCACCATTCCAAACTACATCCAAGAATGGTAATTTAATCAAACATTGAAAGCGGGATGTTTTCATTTCTCTATAACTACTACCACAAATCCTACTTAGTTTCTAAATGTTCCTAATTAGGGTGTGAGATACAATCTTAGTATCCAATCACCCCTGGTATCTGGTTCATTCAATTTCATGAAATGTAAAATAAATAGTGTTCTGTAATAAATAAATGAATGACATGAATTAATCAGAAAATAAATACATTATACTTGGTGCCACTTGGATACCTGTCCAATTTACACACATCGTTCTATGATGGTGAGCCCAAACAAAGTGAACCTGAAATGGTAAATTATGTGGAATATTTTGTAATATGTTGGGATATTTTCAAGATTGTGATTTGTCAAGGATGAAGCATCCCAATGTTTATAATCAAAAGGAAAATTCATCATTATGAAATTTTTTTTACCTCTTCATTAATTAAATTTTAAAACCACATTATAATGTATTAAAAAACATGCTAACACATAATGGAAATCCAAAGAGTCTTTAAATGTTTTACTTGAGGGGAATGTTTTATATAAATTTCCAAGGATTACATCCATGGTGACCCAAGGATGACGTCCCACATGTCCATCAAAGAATGGTTCTAAAAATTCAAGTACTAACCTTTGAGTATATAATTGGTGTTGCATGTATGGGATCAAGATTCTCTCAATGAATTGTATAACCATCCCCCCATCAATATTATCCATGGGGTATCTCCTAAAGAACAATTGTCAATTGTTTTGAGGCAAAAACTGATAATGCTTGGTGATCCCATCCTAGTAATGGTTATTGTCACCCACGGTGTGTTTACTAAGAATTAAAAAGACTAACATAAATGCATAGTATTCCGTCAATATGGTACTTAATTCGAGACCCATAATTTCACTCATAACACGATTCTAAATGAATTAAACAAGAATTCACATATGTGACAAGTCTAACATGTGGGAAAAATTCATTAATTAAATATTTCATAACATGAATTTCATTTTAGTCATGTTGATTACATTTTTTAGTCCATTTGGGGCATTTTCCTTATGTAATTATCACTATTCTAATTGATTTAGTTAAAACATATCACCGAAGGCATGGGTATATGTTTTATCCCATGGATCATCACCCATTTCAACCATTTTATAAATAATGAATATATTATGAGACAATATCCATAATTGGATTTGTGGAAAATTATATTAAGGGAATAATGAATTCTTAGGTGAAGTGCACCCATGGAATGTCATAAAAGATGTTGATCATCCAATGGGGATGATTTTCCACTATCATGGGTCACTAATGGATAGGAATGAAATTCAGTTAAATTTTATTTGAAATTTTAAAGGAGACACTAGAAGGGTTCTGATCACATTAAAACATCCCATTTTTTTGGATATAAACTAAATGTTTGGAAATTTACTAGACCACCTACCATATCCTCATAATGCTTCCCTCATCCATCATATACCTTATATTCTATCATGTTTTAATTATATTTAATAAATGTATAAATTCATTTAATTCGTTGAAAATGATCTTTTATTGAAATAATTCAACAAATGTAATGAATAACTAGAATAATGGGCATCCGGTAAACATTGGATGGATGAGGATGAACATCAGCGAATTACTGCATCAGATCAGATAGAAATCTTGATACTTCTGATAGTGTCACAACCTCTAGACCTCAAAGACAAAAAATAAAACAGCTCTTCTCGATATTTGAATAATGGGTCTCGACATCAATCATGGTTTTTCTGAGGTAACAGAGGCTCTTTTCACTACAGGTGTCATTCTTCTGTACACGTATGGAATATAGTGACTTCTCAAAGGCTGTCACATATAGGATTAGTAGACTTACTTTAACCGGTAGTGTGATAACTAGTGGACTCAATAGGTACTGCTTGTGGCTGTCGAATTCCACTTGATAATCACTTGTCCATTGGTAGGTAACTCCCATCTTCATCAACCACGTAAAGGGAAGACATTATCCTACGAGGTTGGCTATAGAATGCCTGATATAGGCCAAGTTTCCTTGTAGACCTCTGATATCAGTGAGTTTCTGAGTAGCTGGTAAGCCAGGTATATCCTTTGTCTTCTCAGGGTCGAATTCGATCCCACGATGGCGCATGACAAAGCAGATAAATTTCCCTCTGGTAACCCTGAAGACGCATTCCAAGGGGTTAATCTTAAGGTTTTGTAGCTGAGGGTTTCTAAAGATGGTTTCAAGGTCTAATTGGTGATTCGAGAATTCTCATGATCTGGCCACACAGTCATTGAAATAAGATTCAATAAGCTCCAATATGAACGGTTTAAAAATTCAATGCCCGACATGTTGATATGTGGTGCCAGAGTTTTTCAGACTAAAGGGCATGGCCCTATAAAAAAATACTCCCTAGGGGCCCTGAAGGAAGTGTTTTATTCATATTATATGGCCATTTTGATTTGATCATATCCAGAATAAACATCCATGAAGGAGAGAGCCTCATATCCAGCCGTTGCATCGATCAATAGTTCGGTGATCGGGACCGGGAAATTGCCTTTCTGGTAGTGCCAATTGTGATCTCTAAAATCGATGCTGATGTGGATATGTCCATTAAACTTTTTGAAAGGGACTAGCCAATCATATGAGATATTGGACCTCCCGAGTGATGTCTACATTGATGATCTTGTCGACTTCGACCACTGTCTTGGTTGTAAGTGTACTGTGTGTCCCCCTGGCAGCTTACTTATATCCTTGATGACCTTCTGGAAGACCTAGGTGGTGCGTCTCCATCTTAGGATCATGTCCTAGTAGTTCTGAGTAACTCCATGAAAAAACAACTTGATGATTCCTCATGAAGGAGGTATATACCTCTTGTACTTTGGAAGACATGGTTTCTCTAATGATTGTGGGTCTTGGGTCTTCTTTGGTAACAAGGATTATTTCCATATGTTAATCAAAAATGGTAGATATACATTATTTGAATGGTAGAGGGGAATCTCTATGGTACTCTTCCTATTCTTCCCCCAAAACCTCCTCCTCTTCTTCTTCTAACAGGGGAAGAGCTCTTGATGTGGGCTCTTGATAGCTTGGATGGAAGATGTCGCATGGGCGCTCTATGGAAAAAGTGACTTCCTCTAACTTGATTGGTTGTGAGGAAACCTCTGGAGGCGGAGAATCATGGGGGTGACAAGCCTCTTTTTATTCTTTCACTATAGAGAGTGCAGTAGGGAGATCTAGAGATTCCAAGAATGGGGCATGTGCACCCTTGTTCAATCATTGATCATCATATTGAGGGTCAACATTTTCTCTTGCATTGTCAGCCTCACCTGTCATGATAGATATCATGAGAACAACTGAATACGCATCCAAACATGAATTCCTACTCTCAACATGGTTTATTGGAAACACATATTCCTCAATTTGTAGCTTGAGGGGATATTCAGGAACCACTTCTAGTACATTTTGGGTCGGGATCATATCAATTCCATCAATTGAAAATGTCTTCCCATTTTTCGCATAAAATCCAGAATCGATGTAATGAAACTTTGAGATCTCGAATGGAGCCTTATTAGCATTCAATTTCCAACCTTTTCCATTGATGCAATATTTGATTCACTTGTGGTTGGAGGAAGGAATGAACATGGGTTGATACATCCATGTCCTTCCTAAGAGGGTGTTGAATTCTATGTTTTGTTGAACCACTAAGAACTCTGAATGGGTAACAAGGTCGCCAAAATGGGTTCGAAGCTTGATATGCCCTACTGGCTTCGATTTTCTCTTATCATAAACCAGCAGATTTGTGGTCGAGGGTGTTAGATTGTCCTCATTGTACCCCATAATACGAAGTGTTCGTTGTGGGAGGAGGTGGAATATGGAGCCATTTTCGATGAATACTTTTCATACTTCTTCTCATTCATCATGTCATACACATATAAAGGTTTGATGTGTCCTTGTATGGTGTCATATTCATCCTGATAGATGATGGAAATCATTACATTACATACTTCCGACTAGTCTCTGTTCATTATATCTCGGTGGCAACAATATAGGCTTGGAATTGTTGGTGTTTGAGATGGGGTTCTATGAGTGCCTCCCTGAGGATTGCTGGAAAACTCAGGGCTTCCAGGATTGATAGCTTGGCTAATACTGAGGCCAACTAATTTAGGATATCATATTTTTTCTCCATACATCGGCACTTCTCCATTATTGGGAGATCTTTAACGAAATATTTAGTTGATAGAGTATGATTTGAGGAGGGTCTTGTTGTAGGGACAAGAGTTGGTGGTGCTTCCTTGTTCTAGGGACCTTACCTAGTTAGTTTATTTGTGCACCCTGGGTGGAAAGACACATGTTTCTGCACTTATGGGTACAATAGAATAATGGGGGAAGAGTGGCTTCATGTGGGGGAAAGGGAATATTCTTTCTTCAACTGGGCCTATTGATGGGATTTCCCATGAGTTTCCTCAATAATAATGGTTTGAGATGGGGTTTGACTATAGGGCTGGTTCTTGCCACAACTGCGTCTGCCTTGGTATCCCATGCTTTTGGTGTTCCTTCTTCTGGCCCCCATACCAGGTGTCGGGATCTCAAGTTCATAAACAAACTCTTTTTCAGAGAATGGTTCCATTAAATGGATGACATTGAGGGATCCAAATATTATTTCCTCATTTGATGATAGATTACCCTGGTTGTCTGCATCTAATGGCGTCTCCTGGAGGTTCGGTGCTCATTTTGTCAAGCCAGGGGGCATGAAATCGGAAAGTGTCAGGGATTGAATTTTCCCTAACAAAGACTAATACTCTTGAATATGATTCTTACCTCTATAATTACCCCTTCATGAACATCTTGTGGAGTGTTGTGGTGGTAGAGGACAACCATTGAATCACATTAGGAGTTGTTGGCGGCATAACTAGTTGTTGAAATTTTGTTGTGAGTATGCCATGAGCATGGTTAACTATCATCCAAGTCATCCAACCATTAAATATCTTCTCCCTTTTTCTAAAGACTTTATGCCACTCGTCTCCCTCATCTGGGTCGGTGGATGAAACATATGCTACATGTGTCGGGGGTAGTTCTAGATTGAACTCCCCAGAGTCCACCATCCTTTGTAGGAGGTCCTTGAATATGAATAATTCTTGATTATTGTGTCAGAAAATCTTATGGTAGGGACAATAATCTAGACGATTTTCAAAGGAGACATCTTCAGGACTTCATGGCTCTAGTATGTGGATCATGTTTAAATTCATGGAGGCTATGAAATTGTTCTGGACATGGTCCCCTCAGAATGAGTAATTTTTTTTCTTAGTTACTCAAATTGGTTTTGTATAGGTCCTCTTTGATTATCTCAATGGGGTTGAGGTGGTCATTGATATGCAGGAGGCCCTAGAAGATTCGGAGGAGGACTAGGCAGTGGAGCAGCTATGGGGATGGCATGAGTGTGAAAGAGGACACTTCAGCTTTAGCTACTCTCTTTTTAGGAGTCTACGAGGCAATTCATGACTCAAGGTTTGTCTGATGTAGGGTATCTTTGATTCTCTAAAATAACAGAGAAATCCTGGAATCAGGTTGTGTATTTAACTGGTATGATTGGTGTTCACACCACATCTCAGTGGTTTCCGATGCATATAGCATGAAAATCATCCTGGGGGATTGGCATGTTCAGAGAGTAGTGTAGACCCTTCCATCTAGCATTGAAGTCTGAGACCATCTCATTCTCCCTCTCTTTTCAATTCATGAGGCCGCTAACTGTCGTCATGGGAAACGTCGAGCTGAAGTGGAATATGAATTGCTACTAAAGATCCTCCCATCCTTTTATCTAATAATACGGAAAACATGTATGCCAGACGAAGGCCAAACCCTGTAATGATCGCAGGAAGCGACTGAGATTCACTACATCTTATTGTTTTGGTGTTATGATCATAGGCTCTCAATAAGACATGTTGTGCATCAAATGTTATTTTGAGTCACCTGAGCCATTGAAGATAGGGAATACAGGGCTCTCAAAATTTGTTGGTGGTGGCGTGTTGCTCACCCAATCTGGGAAAGGCTCTCATTATGGCTATATCAGAGTGTGTTGGCCTTCCATTGCATCTAATCGAGCTTTTAGTTAATTGATGGTGTTGGATAGACCCTGATTTATATCTTGTTGGGACTGATCCCGAACGGGTACAACCTAGGGTACTACTTGAGGTGCTGGATCTACTAGTACATGAGGTGCATATATTATCATTGGTTCCTCCAATGGATTAATATATACTCACTTTGGTTGTTCCAAAGTAAAGGAAAGTACTGGTATGGTCTTCAATCCACGTTCATGTAGTTGGACAGGCTAGGTTGCATGATGTGCGGGGACCCTGTCCTTATTTCGTTTGATGGGGAATACCTTTTTTAGGTGCATTTGTTGGATGTGCATACTATGACTCATTATGAGGAACATATTAGACATGATTGTTAATCTAGAGTAGCTTAGCGTAAATCCTCCTCAATTCCTTCATATCATCCTCTGGTCAAGTGAACCTCACTTCGACTGTGAGAGGCTCAATTGTGTTGAAAGAAAGAGACGGGTTGTTGAAAACTTGGCCTTTGTTCCTATCTCTATTTTTGACTCTTTAGGGATGTGGAGGGGGATTTGCTGGAGCAGCCATGTTCAGGGAAGCCATATAGTTTCAGTTGTTCACGCCTACTAGCTCATTGGGAATCAAACTAGCACTGAACCATCATCTCCCGATCCATATTGATTTGCACCGTATTAGTTGAAATTTGTGGGCTTAACATCCATGATGTTGAAAAATGCATAATATGGGGTGGAGGAGATGTTATATTTTAATTAGGAATATAACATTCCATGCCTCATATTGGTTTTCCCCATTCTGTCCCGTGATTGTCGTTGATTCTCTTGACGACAGGTGACAAGGAAGGATCCTTTGGGTGACCTTATGGCATGACTCCATCTAAGAGGCTATGATGTTTCAATGGATGGTATTATACAAGATCCTCCTCTTCTGACTACTCTCTCCAAATTAGAGAATATTTATTCTCTAGGGGGAGGTTGTTCATGAGGAAAAAATGCCCCCATCCCTGGGGGATGGGGTTGGCTCTGTTCATTGGGCAGTGTACCTCTTCCCATTTTTGGTGGTCTTATGGGGAAATTTTTTGTTAAATATTACACAAGCATTGAAATCTGTGGTTGGTCCTGTATTGCGACAGCAGCTACTGCTATCGCTTCCTACCTGATCTCGCATTCTCCCACGCGGGGGTGAGACGGACTAAATTTTGATTTTACACGTGAATTAATTCCATCTAGGGAGTCAACCAAAAATATCTGATTAGTCTTTCTTAGGTGAGATTCTTTCCAAACATTCTTAGTATCCTGATTTATGTGTTCGTGAATGGATATCTCTCATCAGGCCAGATGAATTTGAGACTTACTCATGCCTGTTTCTGTTGGGTGTGTCTCTTCACATGAATAGGGACTTCATTTGATTGTTGTCTTGATGTGATGACTTTACATGACCTTATGCTAAATGGGTTCTACTGAATGCGAAGTGGGATGAACCGTAAAGCTCCATGTTCTTTCAATCCACAGATATGAACTCATGGTGAAATTTCATCAATAAGTTGAGACAATTTATATTGTTCATAGAAGAAGGTTTAATCAAGGTCCCTTTTATGACTCTCTGATTGTATTCATCATGATGAAGGAAGGGATTCTATGTCAATGTGATGATGGATCTCTCCTTTTGTCTTGACATGATCTACAAACCCTACATATGGTAGGAAGTTTAATTTCAACAGTTGAAGGGTGGTCCGGATATTGTAGTCGATGTCATGTACCCTTCCTTCTAACCACTCTCTATGCATGTCGAACTGAGAGGTGGTTGTGGTCCTAAACATTATGGGTATACTATCATGGGTAGTCAGTTCCTTAGGTTCAATACATCAATATGTGCCTCCACTAGTTATTTCTCTACTTTATTAGCCTAGATAAGACGCTTCTCAAAAGTATGATCATAGGTAGCAGGTCTGGTTGGGATCAAATCGTTATTTGGGTGGCTCCGAGGTGGCTTAGAGGATTAAGAGGGTCCCATACTGTGTCTTGATTGAAGAAGGTTGTTCTTGATAGTTGATCGGAAATATGAAATTCTTGATTTCCTTCTCCTGAGTGGCTCAACATAGGAGGGATTTTCTATAATTGATTCGGCAGGGGAAGAAATTTTTTTCTGTATGATATGTCACCATAGGGAGGACCACCCTAGTTGGCATTGTAGTGGTGAGGACTACTATCACAGCTTGATGTCTTACTACTAGAAATAATTTTCTATTTCATACCATGGTGATGACCTTCAGAGTGGACTGCAGCGTGGGGATGACCTACTGGTTGTTCACGGCCATTGCGGGGACGACCTTCGCAATGGCTGTAATGTTGGATGGGACTACCACCACTGTTGTTATAGGGAGAAAACCTATGTGGTACACTATGTGGAGGGACTTTTTAATGTACCACAACAAGGTTAGGGCCTTCTTGTTGATTAAAGTCTCTATGGGAGGACCTCCACTATCCATGCTATAATGGCACAAACTATAATTACCACCTGACACCTCACTGAATAGAGGGATTTTATAGTGTATACCCTGGGGAGGACTGTTAGGGTGAACTGCTACAAGGGTAGGACCTTCTAAATATAGTTTCATTACTTGGAGGGAATTCACAACAACTTCCATCATGGTGTGGATTACCATCACAGTTTTACATTCATTGTGCATCCTTGGGAGGGCCTTCAGGACACAGTGCTACAAGGGGATGACATTCTGGTTGCATAAGGCCATTGGGGGTGGACATTTTCAATGGATTTCAAGATGTCTAGGACTACCATCATATCCGCTTCATGGAGAATATCTATGAGGAACACCTTTTAGAGGACCTTCATAATGTACCGCAATAAGGAGAGGTCCTTCACATAGCTCGATGTCTCTACCGGGAGGACCTCCGCTATTACAGTGGTGAGAACTATCACCATAATCTAATTCTTGGATGCATTATATATCATTGCAACATAACCCCTGGGGAGGACTACCAGGGCATGCCACAGTAAGAGGAGTACCTTCTTATCATGATGAGACATCACTGTGTGGAGGATCACCGTAGTTGCGACTAGGATGGCATGGACTAATAACATAATCTGTGGTCCCCCTGCACATAGAGTGTTATCAGCGTATACCCTAGGGAGGACTATCAGGGTGGACCACAATAAGGGGAATACCTTCTTTCTTCTCAATCTCCATTTCACGAAGATGGCTATCATTACGTGCATCAAAATAGGAACTGTTATGATCGCTCATTATATTCCCATGAGGGAGGAACTCATGGGTTCTCTAGGGAGGACCGTCAGAGCCGCTGGATGAAAAATTTAATGGAGGAACTTCATGACTCTTACTACCGCTCCCATTGTATAGTAATGGGTTGGCAGGATTCCGAGCCCTTGAGACATTTTTGGTGTTGTCTAGAACCCCAACATCCAGCAGAGTAGAGTCATGGAACCACTCTTTATTTTCTGTCTGTCTTCGTCGCATTCAGGGAACTCTCCTACAGGAATTGGGGATATTATGTTGTTGATGATGGCCATCACCTATGGGTCCCTATCTAATTGGGTCATGGGGTGCTACTGGTATATGTCAAAAAATATCATCAGTTTTTGTAGGGACATATTCTTACACTGTAAAATCCACCCAGATGGATGGGTTTCCCCCAGTTAGAATGAGTGAGTATGCTTGACCTGGTTGACCATGTATCGTAGGATATTTCTGATGACCATCCTCGGTGAAAGCAGGGATGCTGATATACTCTATGGTAGCTGTCATGTCTCTTAGACGAGTCACCTCAACAAAGGATATGGGCTCACGGGCTCGTTTCCTTGTCATTTTGTCAGAGGAAATAACATCTTGGAAGGTTTTTATCATTTGATTTGGGATCGATACCTACTCCTCCATCATTTTCAGGATATTTAGGGAGACATCCTTGGTTGGAACGGGTGTGAGGGCCCATTCCACTATCGAATTAGGAATTTCATGTTCTGGTCCTCTAGTGGTCAGTGGATACTAACAATTCTCATGTATTGGGGTAGATGAATGGTTGTTCCCCTGTACTGGGATATGTCATCTTACTTATTTGTGGGAAACCACAACAGGATGACATACATTACTTGAATCTGCAGAGATATAGATTTGCATATGTTTTTATTCCACTAAATCGAGTCGGGGGGCCTCTATTTATAGGGATACTTGGCCACCTGTTGATTGCCACCATATTGGGATGGCGGGTGTCAGGAGCATCTGCGAGGATCTGGTCATATCGGTGCTGGATTTCCACCGTGTCTAGTTAGTGGGCTTACTGATCCCAGATAGGGAGTGGTGCATGCTGGGTTGGTGTCCTCCTGTATGGTAGATGTTCTTAACGTGGCTCAGTGGGGATGCATGATTTCTCATATGTTGCTGATATGTCGGGATGGTGGGATTTAGAAGAGAAGACAAGTGCATGGGGTTGCCCGTGATATGTCTCAGTGCCTGAGCATCAGTGTTCTTCTCTAGGAATGAGGGTGATGAAATGTTCATGGTTTTATGTTCACCTCCCTTTGTAGGATGTCTGAGGGGTCGGAGCTCAGGGATTGTTTGTGTGGATCCCCAAGGTGGTATCATATTCAGGGTGAGCATAAAATGTCATGACATAGTTGCGGCGATGTCTTCCAGCTGGGGCCTTGGAGAAGAACTCCTTTTTAGCAAGGATAAATTTATCAGCATCCACCTCATCCACCTACATTAGATAAGGGATGTATTCATTGTCTTGTTCTAGGGACATGCTCTCGAAATGGTTCGACAAGGCTACAATGGCTCTTTGGATATTCTCCCTCGGTCGCTACTGGGTATGCGGATGACGGGACATAACCAACTTGGGGGTGTACATATCTACCTCTATAGTCGAGAGAGAAACATTCAAGTCGTACTCTTGGATCAGTGTGTTTGAGACCCTACATTGAAGATGTTGGGTGGGCGATAAGGTCCTCTGCCGATTGAGAGGCCCAGTCTCTGTGTTGATCATCATGTGTGTAAGTGAATTCATTTGTGACGTTGTTGGATTTAAGGATTCTCTATTGCGTACATATAAAACATTTTGAAAGTACAAACAATAAAACATTTTAACCTAGAATCTCATAATCCCATTTGTAATTAATGACCTATCATGGCCCTCCTTTTGTTCATGAATGGGGCATGAAGTGGGATTATTTCACTTACTTGGTTGAAGGATCATAACTTGGTCCTTTATTGTTTTGGTTGGAGAATGAACAAATTGGAATGTTGAATATTAATAACCTATTTATGGTTATGGATAGTTTTATATTAGGGTTAATCTATCATGCCAGAAAAAAATTCACATCGGGTTCACCATTTTTGATTCACGGTGAAGGGTATGTGATTAGTCCCCATGTATACTAAAGGGTAGTCTGTGATGTTTTGTCATTTAAATCAGGTTCCCTATCTTTGTGCCTTCACCTGGACTCCAACAAGTTTATTTGTAGATCCAGAATCACCCAACATCCCTTGAATCCAACTATACATGGACCTTCATTCCAAAGGTCGATGCTCTTTGGGTGATATGGCCAACGACACTTAAGAAATCACATTGGTTGAGAGGATGGTAAATCGGGCTCCTTAACCCCATTTGGGGGGAATTATTTCTTATTCTGGGACTCTATTGTAGATTTAAGACATGTTCATATGTTCATGATTCTTTAGTTAATCTCCTAGAATAGTATCCTTGGATTACACCTAGGTTTCAAGTCACAAGAATACGTAGGGATTTAGAGATATCCATATCCTCGGTTTACCATCCCTCATTAGATTATTGGTTCTGGGGATGTTTTAGTGTGTTTAGACAATACTTGTTTCAAGACTTATAATTGGGCGCACTAGAGTTTATTGTCATCCAGGGGGGACAGAGAGTGACTTCAATTTCTAGATCAAACTAGTGATATGGGCTTCCTACGTATCAATGTGAAAGGAATTAGAATCCATGTAGTTCATTTCCACATAATGGGAACATCACGTTTTATATTCGTGTGACAAGGACCCAACCATAGATTTTAACATCATGTAGAAAGGTTGTCTAAGTGACATGTGCCTAGTCAAGGATGGTGCGGGACATACACTGAAGCGGCCCATAGGTCCTGAGAGAAAAATTATTTCCTTGATTCAGGTATGGTCCTTCTAGGGGTATGAGGAACCAGTCTGATAAGGGTAGATGGATATCAGACATGGATGTTGGGATTAAGACTTGGGGAGATTTCATACATATCCCAGTTGGTTGGGAATCAAGGAATATGTTGTCCTAGGAGGTCGTGGTTTATAGAATATTGTCTCCTATCGAGGGCGTGATTGGCATCCCATGTTGGGGTATGGTTGGGACTTACATATGGTTTTTGGCCCGAGTTGGGATTGAACCTTAGGGAGGTTTCATACGTACCCTACAATGGTGACAGGGATCAAAACCCACGTATTTCATTTTTCTAGGTCTTACGCATGGATGTTGACCATTTGACAGGAACACAATTGGGAAAAACCTTTTGGAATGGGCACCTATTTGAGTTTGGGCTTTCTAGCATGCTTCCTATATGTCCTAATTTGGTTAGGAATCCAAGTTATCATAATTTAGAAAGTGTGGTGATGGATTTATCCTTACAAACCTATAAGACCATGTGAGTCGTGATTGGTGTGAGAAACAAAAGGATGTGAATGATTAAACAATTCACTTGCCTTCTCCCCTATTGGTGGGGGAGGGAGTTCCCATGGCAGAAGAGGTCGGGGCAACCATGGAAGAGGGTGAAAAACAATGAACCTTCCCAGATGAATGGGGAAAGGAAATTGATTTCCAGTGAGGAAGGTCTGGGTATTACTCCAAGAGGGATACACTATCCCTCTCTCTAGGGGAGGGGTGAGGTTCTCACTACTGGTTCTCATTGAATGGGAAAGAGAACCGGATTCCTCATTCCTAAAGAGTGGAGATGAATAATGGGGCTCATGGGCATGGACTTTTCACTACTGTGTGTATAAGAACCCAGGAATGCTCCAGATTTCCATTTAATGTATGGGGTAACCTCGTTGTCTCTGCCTACCTTGGGTATGTGAACTCAAAGGTTCGCACTAATTCACTTGAAGGTTTCATCATGAAGGTCTGGTGGCATTGGATAAGGCCTTGTCTTGGGGCCTATGGATCAGCTACTGAAAGAATTACATATGATTGGAATGGATTGGAAGGGCCTTATCTGACTCGGGGGATGGAAACACTGAAGGCCTTAGAGGAACACATGGCCATATAAAGAGTGGAACCCTTTGGGTAGGTAAGTGTTACAAGGATGGTGAGGTTGTCTACATACTAGTTTGGAATGCGATCTTAGGGGAACCCCCCCATACCAATGTGTTGCACAGCTCTGTGTTTGGTCTACATACCAAATTGGTATGTAGCGCTGGAGTTCTCTTGAGCGGGGGAGTCTAGAGGAAGCACCGTGTAGAGCTTCTCTCACTATAGTGGCTGCTATGAGGCATGTCAGATCGAAGATGGGGTATAAGATCCTCGGTTTATGAGGTGTGCATCCACATAGTTGTTCTGGTTCACAGTTTACCAATTTTAGGTTTATAGTTTATAAATTTACTTATACATTATACAGTTCATAACAATTCCTCCCATGTTTATACCTATCACTGAATCGCGAATCAGGACATCCCAGTTCAAGAAATCCTAAGCTACCAAACACCCCTTCCTTCTCCAAAAGTCTTATCTCTTGTTTCCAAGAGTCGATTTCCATAAATCTGATTCTATATCCGCTGATCCCTTCATTCACCTCCTTGAAATCCATTTATACAGGGGGGAAGGGTTGTACTTATGGACATACTGAAATTGTTACAGAGTCCCATGATAGAAAATTTGGCCTACAGATGTCTTATTCAATCCATGGTTCACGTGGCATATTGAATTGACCTCAATTGTGAACCAACTAGGTCACGGGGGTGTCTTGTGGTTTTTCAGGGCTCCGGCTCCGTTTTGAGAATGATGTCGTGTGTGCCGAAGGTGCTGGTCCTCCTGGTTCATGATTTGTGTGGTTCATAGTTGCGAAGGATCTCCACCTCAATTTCACGAATGACAGCATTTGCGGGTTGGGAGATTCGCCTAACAGGCTGCATACCATATATGACGAACTGGTACACTAAATAGATCCGTCCTTTAACATTTCATATAAACATTATTCATATTTTACCGAAATTATTGATAAAGATTGTTTAGATTCATAAACTATTTTAATGGGATCATCTTCCTTCCCTTCTCTGGATTTTTACTGACCCTACAAGGATATATGTTGATCCCTAGCTTTAGGGATATGTGAGATCCATGTGAAGAATGAGGAGGGAGCCACATGAAAATGGTGGTGAGGAAGATAAATATGTTTAAAATAATTTAAGAGTGTCATAATTTAAGTTCATGAACTAAAAAACTTCACATGGGTTGGACGAATGGTTGGAAACTCAATTGACTAATTGTGCATCATTATCTGCTTCAATGGGAAAACCAGCATGAATTAGAGACATTATGCTGGCTGGGACCCATGGATTCAACTATTTGTCATGTTTTTTCTTCCCATTATTGGAAATTGAGCTCTAAATGATCCATAGAATCCCCTGACCTTACATTAAATTTATTATTCATAATTTATTTTCCTTTTAAAAGAATTAGAGAAAAAAATTAACATTCTATGCCTTTGGAAAACTTGGGACATTACAAAGATGGGGGATGATTCAACAATGCATAGAAAAACTTCTACTAATAATCAATATTAGATTAATAAAATATGGAAACCCAATAAATTTTAATATTTCAATAATTATGATAACATCATCATAATCATTCAATAGAAACAAAAAATTTTCGTATTTGAAAAACATCATTTAAATTTAATTGTTAAACAATACCACCCTAGAACAGATCAAGAATTGGATTGTCTATTTTCTTGATTACATTCTATGAAACGATAATTAGTTGTATTAAATTATAAATAATGAGAAATAAACCCAATTAGGGTAATTATCTTGGAAGTAGAAGTGGAGCGTAGAAGTTAATTCTTCAAATAGAAGTATAAAACCATTTTGACATTGACATAAAATAAGTTATTATGGGTAATATAAATAATTATTCATCAATAGGACGAATAAAAAATAATTGGAATTTATTACCTTAATAAATTCAATAACAATATATTATTTGATATGAAACAATATGTTACGTATGAAATGTTGATATGATACATTTGTTTAAGAAAGGAACATTTTGAATACTAAATATTACTTTTTTAAACCCACATTATAAAAAAAGTGATAATTATTTTTTATTATAACATAATTCTCCTTAATAGTATAATAAAATGACATTAAAATAAAATTAGGGTTGGATAGAGAAAACATTAAATAAAAAATTTCAATATAAAACATTATAAATTGATGAATTTGTGTTGAGTTACAACAAATCCTTATTATTGGAAAGTTGATTTATCAATAACCACATGAATGACAGAACATGACATGGGTTTTAAAACCATTTAAATAAATGTTTATGGTAAAAAATATTTTTGGGTACTTAGTAAACTGTCAAATAAATAATGGTTCCTAATATGTCCCATTTCACAAAGAATTAAAAATAACATCAATAAAACCCATCAAATCTTGAGTAACACAATTAAAAAATACCATTGATATATAAGGATAAAAGATCAACAGAAAATACAATGAATAAAATATAATTCAGGATGAAATATCTCAATTTGGTAGTATTGTCATCATATAAATGAATATAGTTTCATAATACCAAACATGTCTCAATGTGAGAATTTCAAGATTAAACCAATTACAACTTGTTCCATAATTACATGGATGTAGTTTAACCATAAATATCACAAGAATATATATCCTCAAAACTAAATTCTTAACCATTATCATATAAATTATAATTCATTTTCTCTTAAATAATGATTCTTTATATGAACTATTTAGAATTCATAAATTATTTGTTTGGGGTCAACATCATTCGTACTAGTTTCATAGTAGTAGATTATATATTCATTCTAAATCCAAATTTAATAATTAAAATGTCATAAAAGACAAATATTTTAATATTTTATAATCATTTTTCTTTATTTTCAAAATAATCTCATGAGTGTTTACTTCATTATCCTAGAATATAAAAGCGATATGAAACATGTTTGACTGATTCTAAAAAATAAACGTTTGTTTCCTTAATTAATGATTTAATCATTCATATGACATGTATGGACCCAAAAATTTAATTCAATTATTTATATATCATTATAGAAAAAATTATTTTACCTTGTCCATTTAGGATGTATATTTATAATATTGTTCAGCTATGGGACAAAAACGATCTAGTCACAAATGTACCCCATTTTTATGAATGGTTATGTTGTTATTTAGTTATATTATAAATAAAAAATATGTATAATGATATTAATTTTTCATATTGTTCTGATATTTATCAATTGTAATGTAATGTATAGAGTTTTTATTTTATATAATGTATTTCTTTGAAATAATATATCATTATCCTCTTAGTATTCCTATTTTCAAAAGTTTAACTGGTGATGATCATTTCATGATCATATCATTAATAGTGTATTTATGTTTTATTTTCATAACCATATTGGAATAATATTAATTATATTAATCCTTAAAATTCATCCTTATCTCTATACTTCAATGGGTTTGAATGAAAAAGAAACATGATCTGTTATAGAGATAGTTGTCCGCCAAATGATAGAAAAGTTTTATAGTTTTTCATAATGGTTGGGATATATGTAAAAAATATACAGAATATACTAAAGATAAATTATTAAAAATATAATTATATATTTATATTATTGTGTCTATAAAAAATCTGGAATGATATAATTCATTTTAATATGAATTTGCTGATAATACTCACATTGGGGAACTGAATTATCTATTAAAGTTTCCATGGATTTAATTAGATTAGGAAAAAATGAGTTACCCAGTTCCAAGGTCATGTAATGTTGTTATTAGGAGAGTAAAATTGATTATTTTTTATAAGTAATTATTTACATTGGGTTTATCATGATGTTCTGTTAGTTTCACTTTTATAATTGATGTGAGTGGTGGTTTTGAAAACACAATTTACATAATTACTTATATCAGTAATAACCATCCAATTTCTATTAAATTTGTAGTGTCGTACATGGTAAGGATTAATATTTATCATATATACTATTTTTTAATCTAACCTTGGATGATCCAAAAATATTTCCATAATCCATATTTTCTAAACTATACATTGAACGAGGTGGCTCTTATTTTTACTGAATATAGTTAATTATAATGAAAAAAAATAAAATTTTTATTATCCCATAATATTATAAATATATTAATAAAAATGAAAAAATTTTATAAAATAATATTTATATCATTATTAAATGTTATTTTCAAATTAAATGGACATAAATCAAAAGAAATAGTTTTTAGAGACATTATTTTTAAGTATAAAAATTTTATATTAGACGAAATTATCTGTTTAAAAAAATTATGACATAGATTGATTTATTATAAAATAGAATAAATATATTTAATTTTGAAATCATAGAATAACTTATTTTTATTAATATAATAATTAAATAAATGAAAATTCAAAATATATTTATTTTTAAAAAACATTTTAAATTAATTTAAAAAATTTTGGGCATAGGTTTTTTATGTAAAATGAATATTTCCAAATTATAATTTTATTACTAACTTAATATTTTAATATTAATTGTTATTAAAATCTTCTAGGATAAGGTCACATAATGGAAAAATCAAAGAAATTATAATTTTCATAAATCTCACATTTTACATTAAACATCATCCGTTTTATAAAAATCATAAAAAATCATAATAGGGAAATTTTTATTTCTATTATTAAAAAAATTATATCATTTTATAAATTTAAAACATAAAAATAAATTAATTATATTTTATAGTAAATTTATAATAACTATATATAAGTTTCTATGTTGAAAAATAGAATTTTACAATAATAACAATTATTTACATTATTATTACAAACTAAATTAGTGTTGAAAAATTATTTTCAAAAAACACTATTTATCATCCTTAATCACATTATTATGTAAAAAAGTACATATCACATAAAAAGGAAAATTTTAGTAATTTTTTTAGTAATAAATTTCCCAATTAGGATTTTAACTTAAACTAAATAAATTTCATTTATATTAAAAGAATAATCTGTTCACTATATAAATATATTTCATAAATCATTAGGTCGTGTTTATTCATTCTAATTCGGTGGATTGGAGTTTAATATTCATAAATAAATATTTTTAATATCTAAAAATATACCTTCATTTATTTTTCATTTTGATTTTTCATATGGAGAAATCAATGGACACATTTCTTTATTTAATGGTAGTCATATATTATAATATTAAGGTGATAAATTATCCCACCTCTATTAATTACTTACCTCCATAGAATATTACACATATGATAAATTTAATTTATATAGGGAGATCCTAATTAAAAAAACACATCTAAAAGATCGTGTGAGTATTTTAGTTTTAAAATGAGACATATCATTAAAAAAAATATTAGACGGGATTTATAATGAAAGAAAAAACATTCTGAATTTGACATATAATTATTCTAAGGGAAAGAAGATAATTTTTTTCACGGTAATATCTTCCCACAAACCATGCAAGAAATTTATAGGATAGTCATACCACTATTGGGTATCATAACTCAATACCCATTAGCATGTGAATACATATATGAAATAATACCCAATAAAATATGGAGTGAAAAATCACTAGACGATACACTAGTAGTACTTTCATAGTCATTTCATTATTAGCATAGTTTTTTTCCACAACCTCCATTATTAAACCATTGATTGAGCCATGTAATAAAAAAATTACCTTCCATTGAAGAAAATAAATTATTTTTTCTTCTATTATTTCCTTATAAATTTGAGCATGATGATCTTATTCTCCAGACATATAGCATTATATCCCATGTTTTATTCTACATCACTAATATGAAAGGGGATGGATCCTCTTTCCATTATCATCATGGACACCTGGATTTTTATATTATTATATTCGTCTATTCATGGGTGTTTTGGTAATACAATGATGTTCACATTGTTTTTTAAAATTAATGGTAGTTGATTTGGAATAATTTCAAGATTTTTCCATTAATAAAACATTAATTTTTTCCTATAGTTTTTACTTGTCTACATTTTTCAGACTTGGTTCAACATATATCAGTCTCAGTTTTTCATAAATCATTCATTATTCAACCTAGGATTATTTGAGTTTATTTATCTCAGTATTTTTAACATAATTTTTAAAATAAAGGTCTTATATTATAATAAACATTATTATTTTTTTCTAAACCCAATATTTATTGAAATTTATTCCATCAAAATCCAACATATCTATACTAAATATACATTATTCATTCCTACAATCATATAATCATGAATTTATATACCATATTTATAAAATCTCAATATTGTTTTACTATAGTAGTTTTGAATATATATGTTATTTGAAAACATTGATATTATATATTCCTCATAAATTAAATATGTATAAGGAATCATAATCCTTACCATGTGCCATCAAAGCCAATATTGTCCCTTCCTAAAATGGGTTCACTCACAATTCCATTATTATCTATCAAAAAAGATATAAATCATTACCCAATTCATTGAAGGGAGATATAGGTCCCACCATTAATTTTTTATAATGTATATAATGTCCATGGTTCTAATATAACCACTTTCACATAGTGACAATCATACACACATATGTGAAATGGTCATACAAAATTTTATCTTATCATAACTCCTAAAATCAAATTAGTTTAATAAAAATTTATTCATATCTGACTTCTTGAAAAGTGACAAGTTTACTAATAATTTCATCATAGCATGAGTCGTAAAAAAATAAGTGTGTTTCATAGGAATTTTATCATTGTGTAAACATTGTATGAGAAGATTATTTTATAAACATATTATCCACATGAATATATTCAATTTTGAGTAATAATATGATTTATATCCTTGAACAATACCCTTAATAATGAATAGTTTACATCAAAGGATTTAACATTATTTACAAATTTATTTGGAATGATAAGTCACATAGAACATTTCATGAGGAAAATTAGTTTTCGAAGAAAAATATTTTTTTAAAACTAAAAAATCATATATTTTTTTTGATTTATTGATTTAAAATTAATTATTAATAATTATTAATAAATATTTAGAAATAATTTTAAACAATTATTAATAAAAATATCATTTCCATTTTCAAAAAATATTTATAACCATCAATCATTTTTAAAATAATTTTATTTGAAAATTACACAAAAAAATTTAATGTAAACATTAAAAACATTTAACTCATTTAATGAATGAGACATCCTTTACACATTGAAATTCACTTTACAAAACATATAATATTTTTTTAAAATATTTATATTTTAAAATAACTACATAAATATAAATGAATATTCAATTAAAATAATTCTCATCATGGTAGAAAATTATTTTCACGTCATATATATCAATTTAATGATTTCGTTAAATTTTTTGGTCAGTTAGAAATGACATTTCTTTGGAAAATAACATGAAGATTTTTTCAAAAATAAATAAAATTAAAACATCAATAAATATGTATTCAATAAATTTTTTTGAAAATTAAATTATTTTTGATGAAAAAGGGTTTTCAACAAAAAATATAAATATAGCTGATTATTTTTAAATATATTATTTTGAACACAATAGTACAAAAAGAGACAATATTAATGGAAAATTTGTGTTATTATGGAATAATCATAGTACAATAAAATATATCATTTTATTGAGATAGATATAACAATATTTCATCATTATAATTATATTGATATATAATCCTGATAAAAGATGAGATTATAGAATAAAACTCTTATAACATTGGTAAAAATGAATTGCAACCCCATGAACGAATAATATATAATGAGTTATAAAATAATATGATAATTAATAATTTAATTATATTACATGTCAAATGGTATTTATATACACCTGAAAAAATAATATATGTTCATTCCATAACATATGATCCATGAATTAAAATTTGGACAAAAAATACCTTGTCGTTTTGGTAATATTTAATCATAGAACCCCAAGAACGAGATATAGTCACATGTATTTGAAAATATCAATAATTTATTTTTTGGGGAATCAAAATAAAATACATTAATGGGAATTATATAAAAACATATAAAGGAAATTAGTGGTGGATATGACATATGTCTCATATATATTAAAAGGTAGACAAAAATATCTTACTGCTTGGGTAATTTATTGAATCGTATGCCCCATCAATGAAAAAATAAAACAAAACACTAACAATAATTAAAATAAATATATTTATGATATAAAATTTCAATTTAAGTTATATACACCACATAAAATAAACTATTCTTTAATTTTCCCATATATCTTAAAAATAAAATATAGACGTGAAATGTCTTACCTTATGTCTCAACATATTTTATACATGTACGAATATAATTTATAATATATATATGTTTTTAAAAAAATATTTTATAGGAAAATATTTATATATATATACTACAATATATGATTTATCTATGACCTATTATCACGTAATTATTAGTAATTTCATGTTAAAGTCCTGTTTTGGGTGATAACTAGTTTTATTTCTTTTATGTATTGATTGGATATTTTTGGTCTTGTTACTTTTATAATATTCCATAGTCTCTATAATAATAATAAATGAATAATAATCATATTTATGCATCATATATACTTTTTTGAACAATCATTAATTATGTTTCTGGGATATGAAGTATGTTACAATCATGGAGATGGTAGGTTATACGTACGCATTAGTAGCATTTAAATTCTTCAACAATCATTATGGAAATGATGTATGTAGTATTTTCATATTATTGGATTATAATTTTATCACAAATATCATATTAAATCTTTTAATATAGTTGTAAATATCTTCCTCGGGTTCTTCTTATGAAAAATAGTCACATCCCTTCGTGAAGGTGATAGTCCACACATACACGAACGTCGTTATCATCAATTTGTGATTGATAATGTAAAAACGAATTTGATATATTATATTTTCATAAATATAAATATGGAATAATTATAATAATTATTTTATTTATATCTCATATACTATTTAATATTATACATTTTGTCAGCCATGAAATGGGACACTAATAAAGAATCGCATCTCTTTACAAAGTAGTTGTCCACTGTACAGATGAGAAACACACTCGTAACCTTAAATGAATGGAAAATAAAAACGAAATATATGATTTAATGACTATTAAAGTATAATTATATTTAAAATATCATATATACACTTTATATACTTCTCCATACCCAACTTTCAATGGTGTTTATGTAATGAAGAATGATATTAGTCTATGAAGAGTTAATTTGTTATACAAAAGAATGATGATTTTGTTTTCGAATTTATGAAAGTAGGCATGAATTTAGGTTATTAAAAAAAATAAAAATATAATTATGATTTATATAATAATTATATTATATCATTACATTTTAGGAATATTTTAAGGATGTATTGGAATAAATAAAATTAAAATACTAATTGAAGAACATTTCCTCTCATTTGGTCTTTTACTCAGGTTTTCACCAAATGAATTTGGAGGTTGGATTTATCAAATATATATAGATTCTAGTATTTTATTATGGAATTTGCGAAGGAATTAGGGAATGTATTGTCAATGAAAAAAAAATATTTATGGTGTGAAGAAGTGAAATTTATCTTTTATAAGTGACATTAGTAAAACACCTATAATTATTTTAAATTAAGAGTTTTCCTACATTTATCTCTTCAAACAAGGTTACAATGGAATATCATCGATTAATATATATATGAGGGTGTATATAGTTTAGGAAAATTGATTATATACATTTTTTATGGCTTTTAAAACCTCATCGTTATTGTTCAATCACGGGTAAACCCATTTTGACCTTAAACGAGGTAAATAAATTTTTTATGTTTTAAATATAATTTATTTCCAATAATTAATTATAAAAAATTATATAATAAAAATTACTCTAATTCTAAATATAGAAACCAATTTTTACAAATTTCACTCTCATATGAGGGAGGATTTAATTTAAAAATAATTATATAGATCTTAGGGTAAAGTGGGATCTCAATGAGAAAAGATTAAATGTTTTAAATGTATTTATATTATAATTAAAATTTTAAAATAATTCCAATTATGTGAATTTAACTAATAGGATTATTATTTAACAAAATTTAATTTAAAAATAATTAAATGAAATAAATTTAAAAACAATTAAATCCAATATTAGCTTCCAATTAAATTATGTATTTT
Source organism: Viscum album (assembly GCA_963277665.1). Lineage (NCBI taxonomy): Eukaryota > Viridiplantae > Streptophyta > Magnoliopsida > Santalales > Viscaceae > Viscum > Viscum album. Next base: position 1,229,428,221 of record OY728159.1, read on the forward strand.
TCATTATTCATCAAAAAACTAATATATTTAGAAAATATTAAAAAAAACTAATAATATGAAAATTACGAATTAATTATATGAAAAAATAAATTTATTTATCCAATTAAATTACATAAATTTTTCCAAAACTATATTTTAAATATGTTCCCCAAAATGTGAGAGAACATCTTTTTATAAAAATACAGTTTTGATGCCTAAATTTGGAATTATTCATTACTATTTTCTAAAAAATAAATAAATAATGATAAATATTTTATAAAATATATAATATACAAATTTATTTAATATAATTCAACCAAATTAGTTTATTTAACTTGTTTGTGTAATATGTTTTTTACATTAAAATAGTTTTTTAGAAAAATATATTTATTATTTTAAAATACATTTTATATTCATTTGTAATTATTTTTTAACAAAATAATTAATTTTATATCCTTTTTTGTACAATATAAACTCATAATATAGTAAATAATATTCATACCTACATCTTGAACATATAAAGGATAATTATCATATAATAATACATTAATAATATAACACGTATTGTTTAAAAATGATGTTCCAGGTAATGAATGATTAAATTATTGTTTCAAATTATGAAATTATAATATAAATTTTAAGGCAACTGATGATAATATTAGTGTTTTCAATAATGTAACATATTGTAATGATTAAATTTAACTTCAAAACATATATTTTATATAATCATGGGTTATTACAATCAATCCCCCATAAAATGAATTTCAACCATCAAATTCAACAAGTTGTTTCCAACAACAGAGGACTATTATGCCCCTTATATCATCAGGTTCCCACATAGCTTCTTATAGATAGTTGTTCTACCAAAAAAACATTTACCATGTATGTTTTATTATTTCATCAACATTTTTCTATTTGATCTAGAGTCTCTACCAGTAGTTTCTAGTAAAAAATAACTTCCACCAATGGTATAACCTTGGAATCCAGTACATATGATGGATTTGGTATTTAATTTTAATGGATTGATACATGGAATCCAATGCGAACCTAATATATTTTATAAGGAAAACCCAATTGATAGGGTACTATCAATATAAGATCAATAATTTTGTAGTGACTAATATACCTTGTGCAAAAAATTACATTATATCAGAAGTAAAATTTCATCATTAAGAATTGATTCTATATATTTCATCATCCTATCATAATCCCAGAGATGAATATAATTTTTTTATTCATGAATTTATAATGGATCAATATATTCATAAATTATTAATAATATATTCCTTATGTATCTATTTACAATAAGATGACAATGGACATCCAATGTAGATATGTATTCATATGTTTATGTATTATTTAAATAACTAAAACCTCACCCAATATAAAAAATATAAAATTACATAAATGGTTATCAATATAAATCTTCCAAAACAAAATATTTGTAATAAAGGTCATAAATTTTCAGAAAATACACATTAATCCCCCAAATATCTCTAAGAAACACTTAATGATCACATACCAATTATGACAATACATTGGTGATATATTCTCCTAAATCATTGTTATTAACAGAACTACCAGAAAACAATAATGAAATCATGGATTATTCCTCATTCCATTAATAATTACATATATTATTGAACAAATTTTATTGATCCATTAATTTATTAAACAATTTCAAGGATAACATAAACATCATTGTCATCAAATATTATATTTGTTGTGAAGAAATCAATAATAGTCATAGTTCATTATCCATAAAAAATATCTATTTATAGAAACTCAAAACCATTCACTCATGATTAATAATATATTAGGTGTTATCATACCTTAATCATGTGTTTTAAATAATGTATTTCCATAACATTAAATCACCATTCTTTGTCTTTATTACTATTGAAAATATTATTTCATATATTTATCAAAAAACATATATAAATAATCATTATATAATTTACGATTCATATAAATTAATTAATTTATTCCAACATATAATCACATAAATCATCCCAAATCCTTCTCAAACCATTAAATAGGCCTATTACCTTATTCATTAAAACGTATTTGTTTCAATATTTCATTTTTAGTCACATTGTCATCAGAAATATAACCATTACATGTATTACATTACTTATTATCTGCATGATAATTCCCCTTATGAAATTAATTTTAATAATTCCCATAGATTCCACTTTTATGACATTCAGTAATTTATGTTACCTTATAAATATCATTACTGTAATCCATTCTTTTAACCGAAAATTTCTTTTTTTTCTTTTGTAGTTAATCATTTGGTGTCCTTTTCCACACCCAAATCTTCTTAAATTACCTTTGAGTTATTTCAATGAGTTCATATTCCTATGATATAAACATATAAAAAACATAATATTAATTTCTCTAGGATATCCACTACCCAAACTCCTAATGGACTATATCCATATTTTCATTGGGTAGTCCAAGAGTCAGTTATGGTGTATGTCATTAATAATATTTTTTTCAAAATAATTCATCCAAATCACAACATCCTCACTCCATTAATAATTCTATATGGTTTCTAAATTGAAAATATTATATCATATTCAATGTAAACTTATTTCATTTTTGTTATCATCATTCACTAAAACCAAAAATCATAGTTTAAGAAACACAAATAATTGTTGAAACCAACATAATCCTGAAAAAATGGATCTACATGATATCAAAATCATGAAACATTATTTTTATTCTATAAGTACTTTTTATTTCCCTTTTCCATTAATGGTAATCATCAATTTAAATCCTTCACTATTGTTTGAAAAGAGTTTTTCAATTTCAAAAGCATAACACTAGGAGTTTATAAAAATTTGTTCAATAAGACTCCTTGTTAATCCCTAGATGATCAATGTGTCCAAATCAATGCACCCTCTTCGATGTTATTACCCAATGGTATGTTTTCTAAAGAGGTATATTATCATGTAGTAATTAAGAAGGGACATAATTTCATTGAAATTAATTTCTATAACCTTTTTAAAAATTCCTAGATGATTTCCTATATATTTAATCACACTTAAAATTATCCTTGGACATATCCCTATACACATCATTATAAAAATCACATGGGATCTCACTAAAATTTTTACATCAAATCTTAAAAAGGATAACAAATCATTTCCTCTAATACTGATTATAGTTTTCCGTGATTTTCAGACATAAATATGACTTTTTTTAGATTAATACTCAATATAATACAAAAACACACCCCTAATAACTATAATAGCATTGTTTCTTTGGAGACATAGTACAACATCATCGCTTTCCGTGAAATATTTTTTACATGTCCCATAGATATCATCCCCATTAGTACTACCAACAATCATACCCTACTTTTAACCATTCATCATAACATGGGGAAAGGAAACACATTAAATGACGAGCTAAAATCCACTTCAATGATAAAAAAGTGAGATTTGTTAGCACAATAAGAAAATAATTGTTTTAGGAGATACTAATAAAATTTCTAAACAAAAACCTACATGTCAAAGATCATAATTTTGTGTCATGAAATAATGATTGAATAGTTATAAGAACTGAATCATAAGGAAATTAATAAATATAAGAAAAGAGAGAAAAACATTATCATAACACATGTAACTACTGAATACACATAAGAAAAGAAATTATTTTCTGTCGCAGTAATGGATCACTACCAAGACTATCATACTAGAATAGGTTTACACTAACAACCTTGATAGTGATCATATATCTCTCCAAACACCATCATAGTGGAAAATGTCCCTTAGTGATGAATATTGACTCCCCATTCTAGTAATATCTATCAATTGAAATATATATCATTATCCAATGAATATTAGTGTGATATAGGTCCCACATATCATTGTTTATAATGTTAATACCATCAATGGTTATAATGTACATACCTTCACATAATGAAAATCAGATATATGTGTCCCACAATATCATAAAACAATAATCTTATTGTAACCCATGAAATGAAATGTGTTTCATTAACATTTTATTATATAATAACATATAGAAAAGATAATTGTTTCATAAAAATATTATAATTTCATCATAGATTTAAAATTTTAATAGAAGAGTTTTTTATTTGATTTTTATCATAAAATAACTCATGTAAGTGAAATGGGTTTCCTAAACATACTTCCAACATCAACATTAAAAATTTAGATAATTAAAAATAATGGTTTCCATGGATAATATCCATTTTAATGGACAATATACATTAATGTTTTTCATTTTAGATGAAAATTATTTTCAATGATAAACCACATGGATATTTTCCTTAAGAAAATATCATTTTATTCAAAATTTCATTTTAAATCTAAATATTCATATAAAATTTTAGAACAATATTTCTCTAACAATATAAATTGATATTCATATCGAAAAATCATTTAAAAATATCTTATATAAAAAATCCTTTCTATAATGAAATACACTTTTTCTATAGGAAGACTTTATAAAAATCATTTTCTTTTAAAATAACATAGATTCATATATAAAAGAATTTAAAATAATATAAACATTTCTAGGGGATAATACATATTTTTTTAAAATGTGGTTATCTAAACATATTAAGTAAATAAATATATTAAAATTAAGGTAAACCATGTATTGTCATTAAATAATCATATGAGACGAAAATACTTGATTTTAATGAGATATAGGAAATATGATTGCTTCATTGAAAGCATAATTAAGAACAATCCTGATAAATGATGAGCTTGTATCATAAACACTTAAAAGATTGGTATCTATGAATTATAATCCCCATAAATAAATAAAAATAATATAATTATATAATATCATGAGAATAAATAAATTCACTATATTACATGTCAAATAAGATGCACACAAACCTCTTAAAAAAGATATGTGCATAACATAATATACGAATCAAAATAAAAATTGTGAGAAAAATACCATTCCTGTTTTTATACCATTTAATCAATTGACCCATTTTAAGATAAATAATGCAATAGAGATGTAAATAAAATAATATATTATGAGAAAAATCCTAAAACAAATTAGTGGATAGTATATATAATAAATATAATAAATAGGTGGAGAATATGAAATATTACTCACAATAGTAAAAAATGAGTTGACAATACCTTTATACTTTATTAATATTTTGAATTGATTGAAAATAAATGTCATATAATGAAATGAGACATTAAACATAATTAAAATGATAATATTCATGATATATAATGTCAAAGGATAGTGTATAAACCATACAAAAGAGAGAATATACATTCTTATCTTTAAGTATCAAATTTCATCATACACATTTGAACCACTTGGATAATAATTGTAATATTTTCCTATATAAATTACCTAATCACAAACACATATATATCATAAAACATATGGTTTACGTGTGACGTTTTTCTAACAATTCCTTGTTAATGTCATTTTTTGGGAAACAACTGCTTTTTCATTTATGTTTCAGTAAGTTATATTTCCCCTTTCATTGATCATGGTCATATAATGTCCATAATAATAATCATGAAATAATTGTAATATGTATAAATAAACTATACTTCTAAAATCATTCATAAATGATACTTTTGAGAAATGAATTAATTTATGACTATGGAGATGGTAGGTTGTACAAACGCGTGAGTACCACTTCCAATTTACAACAATCATTATGAAAATGTGGTAAGTAATATTTTTGGATTAATTAATTATTATTATATCATAAATAAATTATTATTTCAATAAAATAACTTCTACATATCAGTTATGATTTGTGGAGAATAAATTATCGAGTAGCATCGCTTTATGACGGTCATATTCAACACATTCATGAATGACATTAGCATCATTCAATGGGTGAAAAGGTAAAAAATAAAATTATATAGTATATTTTAAAAAATATAATTATGTTTTTCATATAATTTTTATGTCATGAATACAATATATATTTATTAAAATTGTCCGTATTAACTTCCATGTAAAGCATTCATGAAAGCAAATCACATCAATTCGTGAGGTGGTAGTCTGTTGTATGCAAGGGAAATTTGGAATTATCCCCTATAGATTGGACATAATATAATTATAATATAGGTATAATTATATCACATATAAAATATATATACTTTATTTCCAACATCAAACCCAACTGTGAGTGGTGATAACTCAAAAAAAGAATGAAATCAGTTTAAGAGATGGTAGTCCTCCGTACACATGAATATTGATTTCAGAACTCATTTGATGAAAGTGGATATATTTTTTTGCATCAATTTTTTTTGGATAGGTACAAATTTTTGTGTAATAATTCAGATCTTATAAAATTATTCTAATGATGTGAATTAATGGTAACGAAATGGTTTGTGATAGTCTAGGGCTCTTTTAGAGTCAAATGTTCTGGAAAATGGTAAGTCAAGATGATCTGTGACATAAGTTCATTGTCATGGATTATAATGAAAATCGTCCATGTGGGATACCCCGGGCACAGTCTGATCAACCAATGTTTTCTAAAACTATGTGTGGCTGGGTACATGACTATCTGTGGTTTTCAGACCACATTGACTATGGAATTCATATGGCCAAAACACAATTCATCCAATAAAATCCTTAGACTGTATAAGATTCCATCTTAAGAAGAACTGGGTCCTTGGTTTGGCCAACCATATGGAAACACCGTATGGCCCAGTAAATTAGGTTCAAATTTTCAATTTTCACCCAAAATTTTGGCATACACCTAATTTATTGCCCTCCCTCGTTTCCATCTCCCCCAGCAATGTGAACTCCATACATTAGGAAATATAAGGAATTTTTATCCCTCTATTTTCAAAACTCTAAATCAATCACCAAAGGGTGTTTTAAAAATATGGATATAATCTCTACACTCTTCTTCCTTCAATTGTTCATTTCAATTCTTATTTATTGTAGTAATTTTGTACGATATAATTTTCCAAATTTCAATTAATTTTTTGTTTCATCTGACATAATATTTTCATGGTAGATTAAAGAGTTGAAAGAGGTGAGTGGTATTATAAAAATATTTTGAACGTGGTCGAGTTTTTTAACATAATATTTTTCTCATTAATATGATGTCTCATTTCCTAGGAACCGTACACCATTGGTGATGACTCTAAATTGTTAAATAAATTAGTCCAAGTGGTTTTCATTTACATTAATAACATAGAATATGGATAAACACATACAATGTTCCTATCCTTTATGTGATACATCCCAATGGGTGTTCCCAACCATATTAGTCTATTTACGACTGCTCTAAATTATTATAAACCAATGTCATGTATGGATTTTGGTTACAAATTCTGTAATCAAATTAATGGAATTAAGATGAATTTTAGGCCATGATTGAGGTTTTAATCCAAATGATTTATGATACATTCATTATGCAAATCCCTTTTTCTTATTCTTATTGTTTATGTATTATTCCTTATGCCTCATCACACAGTCTTGTTGATCAGTGCCATGTGTGTATTACATTATTCCACCAAATTCTGTATAGATAAAATTCATTGGCTAAATTTTTCATCTTGTAGTACATGGAAGGCCTTGTTGATGATATTTCATGTTGGTTTATATTACATGACTTCTTATGGAATGAGGGTAGACATGATTCCTCAAATAAGGATGTAATGGATGGGATCGTAGTGTAAGGAACGTGTATATAATTGAGAAAATGGGATTGATACATTGATAGCCATGTAGGAGATATTTGGATTTATTATTATACACATGAGTGACATAGGTTCCCTGGGGGTGGTAAAATGAATGGGCTCATTAGAAATATGGTTATACTATTCCTTGGGTTATACTCAATCCCTAATGTGAGATACCTATTTTAGGATATGAGGTTCTGATTACACCATATATAGATTGAGATGAGGGTCTCCTTATACATATCATCATGGAATGGATCTTTGTTATTTTGTATGTATTGTCCTGCCCCTTCATTATTGTCATGAGAAATTGTTGAGGTGCTACTAAGCCTAAAGATATGTTACCAAGGTGCCCAAGACTATCAATACATGCCGATGACATCAATAATAAATTTGGGTATTAATATACCATATGAAAAACCAACCTACCAAACAATCCATTTCCCAAAAAACTAGATGATGCATGTTAACATAACAACCTATACCATATTGAATCAAAAGACAACCCAACTAATCCATAAAAATTCTCCAAAAAACCATACATCCAAACTGTACCGTTCCAAAATCAATGATCTAAGTGAAATACTATTCAATAAACCAAAAGTAATCCAGGGCTCACTCCTCTGCTCCACAATAAGCTCCATGCTCAAAACACCACAAAACCCCCCAATCCTCATAATGATCTACCAACAAAATGATATTCTATTCTATTACCTATTTCTTAGAATACAACATCGTCAAAAGTGCAAATGTTCCATAGCAGGTGTGAGTAATAATACTCAGTAGGATTTCTCCAAATGACATCCAAACACATTCCACTAGGATAAAACTGTTAATAAATTTAAATAAATCAATTTATATAAAAGAAAAATTATTTCAATAGTTACCAATATGATAAGAACTCCCTTACCAATCCATTTAAAGCATAAGAAAATTAAAATTATTACATAAGACATATCACCATCCCCCATTAGCACACTCAATTTCAATCTTTTATAGCATCACACAAAAATGAAAACAACCATTGTGGAACATCCCATCCAAACTTGTTTACTACATTTCCAAACTAGTTGTACTTTATGTCCACTTATCAATAATGGTGGCCCATCCATCTACTATCCATCTCATTTTATAATGAGACCTCTCACCCACTTCAAACAAATCAATAGGATCTATAATAAATAACAAACTAAAAGCATAAAACACCAATCCCACACAATATGTACTTTCACATGCAACAAAGAAAAATTCATCTCCATCTCAACACGATCCCATCAATTCACATGGTTAAGATCGGGTTGATACTTTTTCAACTGTGATACTTGAAACACATTGTGCACCTCACTAAACCATGATGAAAAGGCCAATTGATAATCCTCCTCTCCCATCAACTTATATATCTTGAAATACCCAATATTCCTCCGAGATAAATTACCATGCTTCCCAAAGCAATGACGTCCCATCATAGGAGATATTATCAACAACACATGATCACCCACCTCGAATATCAACTGTCATTGACGATGGTCCTCATATTATTTTTGAAGACATTGAGCTATCTCCGTCCTCCTTTTGGTAAACATGATCTTATCTATAGTCTCATGGAAGAGGATTGGTCTAATCATCGGAGTCTCACCTATTTCCACCCAGGTTGGTGAATAACGACATGAACAACCATAAAATTACTCAAACGAAGCCATATGTATTGAATCATGATAACTGTTTTTATAGGAGAACTCCCCCAAAGGTATGTGATCCTCCCCTGAACCTAGAAAATCCATCAAACCTTCCCTTAGAATATCATCTAATGTTTCTATCCTCCTCTCAGATTGGTCATCCATCTAAGTATGACATACTATGATCATCATCAACTATGTCAAAAGGACATGATGCAAGGATTTGAAAATATGAGATGTAACCTCATATATCTGTCTGATACAATCGAAATAGGAACACCATGCCTTTATACCACTTCCTGAATAAATATTTTGGAGATATATGCCACTCAATGTGATTCAAGAATCAAGATGAAATGTTCTGACTTTAGGAGATGAACAACAATCACCGATATGGAATCATGTTTTCTAACCATTCTTAGGAAAACTGTCAACAAATCCATCAAAATTTTATCCCTCATCCACAATAGAATTGGAAAGGATTACCACATTCTTACTGACCACTAAGGCTCTACCTTAAATTAAGGACTACTCTAGAATATCAAAACAAACACGACCAATTCCCTTTTCATACCACCCCAAAAATGGTGTTTTCATCCCTTTATATATCTTCTAAATTACACGATCGGAATCCCACCTAGAATGATGATAATCCTTGAGAAGTTTTTCCTCCAAGACACTTGTACCACCATCCTATTTGAGAACACAAAACTGAATTCAATGCCATTTCTCATTCCTCAGTGGTCTCCCCACCATTGAGTTTCATCCTAATCATCATTGACTCATAAAAAGATGCATATGCCTCTCTAAACAAACCAACCAAGTCAAGAACAAAAGAAACCCAATAGAAAACTACTCTGTCACCCCAATTTTCACATTCCATCTGCATGTCGGAAATGACTGAAATCCAATTCCATTGATCTGATGCTTTTTTCACCACATGATTAAATGATTTTCGATATAATGCATCGTCCAAAAAATTTTCCTTACCCTGTGTGTACATTCAATAAAAATCAAACATCTAAAGATTTTCCATGCATATCTTTTGACTCATGTTCAATTATCCTTGTGAGAAAATATTTTTTAAAATCATAATATTGGTAAACAAAAATAATTTCATAATAATGACATAATAAAACCACATTTTCAAATCAAGAACCACCTCTTCTAACTCCAAATCATGTGTTGAATAGTTTTTATCAGGACACCATTTATGTCATGATCCATATACAACCACATGACCCCCTTACTATGAACACTCCTCAAAAATGATCATATTGTGTCACAATAAACCTCGCACCCATTCCCTAGTTCTGGAAAAACCAATATAGGTGATGATGTAAGGATACCGATTAGGTCTTAAAAACATTTCTGAAACTTCTCATCTCATTGAAATGGAACATTATTTATAATCAACGATGTCATTGGTGAGGCCAATCATGAGAAATCAATAAAAAAAATCGATAATACCCATCTAGGCCAAGTAATCTCCATATCTCAGAATCATTCATTGGCGGTGGCTATGATTTAACAACCAATATCTCTTCCAAATCAACTGAAACACCCTTCTCAAGAAATAACTTGGCCACAAAAAGTATCATCTTCTATCCAAAAGTCACCCATTGATAATTTTTCATAGAACTGATGATCCCTTATGATCCCCATCACTATATCCAATTTCTTCACATGCTCCACCCTAGTTCAGGAATACAATAGTATATCATAAAAAAATACCATAAAAAAGAATACAGATATTTCTGAAATATCTAACTCACTAATGCCTTGAACACAAATGGTGTATTTGTTTGACCACAGGGCATTACGAGATACTCATAATTTCTATATCATCATTTGAAAGTTGTTTTGGGAATATCATCTATCCTCACCCACAATTGATGATATCCTAGCCTAAAGTAAATCAAGGAGAAAAATGAGATCCCCTAAACTTGTTAAACAATTCATCAATGTGTGTAAATGGATTTCTGTTCTTTATCAAAACATAATTATGTCTACGATAATCAAAACTAATTTATAGAGTTCCATTCACCTTTTTATCCAACAAAACAAGTTCTACTGAGGGAGTGATTCTAGGCCAGATGAAACCATTGTTATCTAGCTCCTCCAAATGCACATTGAATTCGTGATATGATGATGGTTCTATCATATGATATGGATGTGTGATAGGACTGGTCCACATATAGAGTTCAATCGTAAACTCCACTTCTCTCACAAAGGGAAACCCTAATAATTATTCAAGAACGAAACCCATAAACTGCTCCAAAATTTCTAGGAGACCACTCCACTCAACACCTTCAAGGTATTATAGAAAAAATCCCCTAAATTTTATGAGATCTTGCAAATAGCTAGTTCTAAGTAATATTTTCTCCCATATTTTCATTCTTCCACCATATAAATATGTGATCAACAACATCCTCTGTCATAAAAATATTTATACATGCAATGAAATCTATGTGGGTCATAAAGATTTACAATAAATCCATTTGTAGGATTATGTCATTAGCTTCTAACTTAGGCACTGGAAAATCCCACATATATTCAATGTTGTCCAAAAAAAATTAACATATTCTACATAGTAAGGATCAACACTCTATTTGAGATAGAGGTTTTTGAAGTTATAAAATAGATGGGATCATTTAAATAGTTAGACCCATCAAACTAATAACTTGATAGAAATAAAAGAGTTAGAAGCCCGTGTATCAATCAAATGTTGAATCAATGTGGAATTCAGAAGAAACATACCTCACACTGTGGATGGTCCCGAATTATTATCCATAAAAAACATTTCATCTATGAACAACTTCATGCCATCCCCAATATTCAATTTATTACCTTACTAAGGTGTCAATGTATTTTTAGAATCACAATGACTAACCAGGCTCTAATAATGAGGATTATGCTTCTTCCCCTCTCCAATTGAGTCATAGGACACTTGTGACCCCTAAGGAGTGTCACCAAAACCAGAACTCAGATCATTACATCAATACCGCTGAGGATTACCAATCTACATACATTTATGATAGGATTAAGCTTATGTTGTACAATATTTCGTGATGTGTCCCATAGAGACACACTAACAGCATCCTGACATACTATGAAGCATGAGAGCCAGATTCATTGATCCTTCCATCAGATTCTGAGTTTTAGTCCCACCAAGAAAATAAGTGTTCGGATTCTGCATGAACCCAATGTTTGAGTTCACACTATTCCCTATGGGTACCAACATATATCCCCATCCTGTATCCTCTAATAGATCTCAATCATCCACCATAACTCTATTCACCATTTATGTGTAATCATTTATACACAGAACCACTATCTTGGAATGAATTTTCAATCTCAACCCATATTAAACAATATGTGACTTCAAGGAAATTATACCGGCTCCCTTAGGTGAAAATTTCCCTACATATATAAAAATATATGCATAATCTGTTTCATAAAGGTTCTCCTTATTCAAAGAGAATAAATCCATTGTGAATTGAATTATAATTGTATGAGTGTACAATTGGTTGTTAAATTATTCAACATAACACCCATATGTTGCACCTTGGTCCGCCCCAACTTGGACTGACATCTCCCACCACTAAAGGACAATATATTCCAACATGTATGTGGCTAACATCACTTTTAGCTCTACTAGTTTTCCCAATAATTAAAATATCATATTCATTATGTTCTTCCATGCTTAACCCCTTTTTTCCTCCGAATCATCCTTAAAAATGGGTTTATTCTATCTTTAGAATCTTAACAACATAATCCCTTGGATTTGTTTCATATTCTTTATTCCCACATTCCATATTATTGAATGATTTCACTATACACTACACTTGTTGATGGTTCCCCTGTGGCTCAGGTACAACCATATTTTCAGCAGCCTTCTCTTATTGGCCTCTACAACACCTACATGGTTCTATTTAAATCAACACAAAAAACCTACCATAAGTCCCACACACATAGAAAGAAAAGGATTATGATTAAAATTAAATTAAATAACAACTATCACAAATAGGATTCCCAGATGTACACCTTTCCCATTATACACTATTCTGAAAAATTTACCATGTTTTGAAAAGAGACCCTTTTTCAAAATACCACAACCATTAACATTTCAAATCTTCACATTTTAATTAATTTCCAAATTTTCCATAAATATAGATATTCCTAACATAAAATAATCCATTATACAAAATGAAATATTAATCATATAGGGAATTAATTTCTACTACTCATACCATGCTCATTTCTCTGGCTAGACACGTGACAATGAGAAATATATTGCCTCTAGGATTCTCCAAAACAATAATTGACCAAATTCCTTGGTAGCTTTATTTTTAGAGTAAAAAGGTTAGATACATCCTTTTATGATATAAATTCCATGTTCCAACAACCCTATGCCTTAAAACCATCCTGACTCAATGAATGGATGATGAAAAAATGGCATCACCAATACCAACAATCAATTACAAAGGACAAAAAAACATATCAAACTTGTAAAGCACCACCCCGTCCTCATTGGCATGAGAAGACAGTGAGGTCCTACATGGAATTAAAATTTTTTCCCAAAGAACCAAAAAATGGAAATAAATGATTAGTGATTCAAGAATAAAATCTTTAACAATTTTCCATTAATACAATCAAACCAACCAAACAAGACAATACAAACCAAACTACCAGATGAATGTTAACATAGAAATCCAAAGTATATAGTACCAAAATACAACAAAAATAATCCATAATAATTCCCAAAATCCTATACAACTAAACCTAAAAAAACAAAAATATATTCAACACTCGGAAGACTATACAAGATACCCAATGTAATCCAAGGAACCCCCAACTACTCCACAATAAGATCCATGCTCCATGAACCACCAAGCCACCCAAGCAATATAATGAACTGATAGGAAAATGAGATTCCTTAATCATACTTTTTTTCTCAAATAAAATATCTTCAAAATCACCAAATTACCAAATAATGGGTGTGTAATAATACTCATTACTATTTTCCCAAATTAATTCCCTATACATTCCACTTGGACAATTCTGTTAGAAAAATTATATAAAACAATTTATTTAAAACTACAATTACTTCAATAATTACTAATAATCCAATACCATCCTTACAAACCATGAAAAACAAGGGAATTCCATAATTATTCCATAATACATATCACCATCACACATTATCATGACTCATTTAAATCTTTCCTAGAAACACACAACACGGAAAAAAACCATGGTGGAACTTCCCATCCAAACCTATTTACTACATTTCAGAACTAGTGGTACTTCCTGACCACATATCCATAATGGTGGACCTTCTGATAACTATCCATCACCTTTTATAGCAGGAATTATCATCGACTTCAACATAATCAACACATACCATGACATTTAACCAACTAAAAACATAAAATACTAAGGCCGCACATTATAAAGAGAACCATTTACAACACTTACAAATCACTTCAATAAATCACCCATTTTTTGAAAAAACCATTTTACTATTTTCCAGGAAAAATTAAATTTCAATAATCAACATTCTTATTAAGAAAGATTCTCCGAAACGATTTTCAAAAACCAAACCATAAAAACAATTTGTAAATCTATGTTTTAAAATCACACAATAGCCCCCTTTTTTAAACAATATCCTATTTAACCGAAAATACCAAAAGCATCACCCAATGGGTTTCCACCTAGATTTTCACATCATATTAAAAATTATTTTCAAGAAAAAATTAATTTAAAACAATGTCTATGGCACTAACAAAGTGGAGTCGAGATATAATTCACCAACCCTTAGGGTTTCAGTGAAATCGGCCCAAAAGAAACCACACCACATATCCGGTCAAACGCTCTACTATAACCACTCTAGATCTCTTTCCCTATCATAAAGAAACCTTAAAATCATCACCTAAGGAAACAAAAAACCCTAGTTCAACATGCAATGAATGTAGATCCAGAAAACTAAGAGTAAAAAGAATGAAGATCTAGAGGAAACCATAAGGAATCCAAAAGATAAGACTTACATGAGATGAACAATATTCAAACCACCATGAAATCCCTTCAAATTCCTTTCAAAAATGAATAGGAGAGAACCCCATGAAATTTTAGAAGAAGAAATCCTACATTTGGTTTACATGGGAGTTGAAATGGGAGAGTTAGGGAAAATACTGACTATCTGCATTTTAGAAAATCATTTTTAATGTCCCCCACACTTATCTTGCAAGGTTATACAAACAAGGCCCAAGACACACAGATGATCCTATCCAAACAATGGAATATCGCACGGTTACCTAGAATTCTTGTGCATTTTCCCCTAAAAATGATCTAACCATGATGCCTTAAGAAGGTCATCAAACCAACACAAAACTATTCCAAACTCTCCCAAACATTACACAACTAATACATATACATAAAATGGTACAAAAAATGATAGATACCACAATCTGGGGGTGCTACATCGTATCATCGATAGCTCCTCAATAAAATCTTGTGATTATTTTATGGATAACTATGGACGAGCTAAGGATTCCACACTAGATTTGATTATTTCATTTTAAAAATTACTTGTGATTCCAAATTATTAATATATGATAATGATTTATTGATGTTTTGTGGATGCATCCTCCAGGATAAATCATAAACAATTGGGTTGGTCCACACTTGATGTTTTTTTTAAATATGATCATATACCCTCCTTATCACTTTATATAGGTTCCTGGGTTCATAGAGGTCCTTATTAGGTTGATGTAGTGAGTGGTTTTCTTGTAACTAGGTATAACACAGACTATTATGTTTTATTTATTTATTTCAATTCATTTATTATTTCTGTAAGATGATTTTTTTACATTAAAGAAACATATTTGATATACACAGCATTGGTGGTGGCCTACAGAGTGTATCACACACCCTCTTTAGGTCGCCTTTCATACCTATTATTAAATTATATTTTCCTGTTTATATAATGTGAATTATCTACCTTGTGTGCCTTGTTTACAGTTCCATGATAGAGAATTTTAGAAAGAGAATGAGTCGATGCATGTGATGCTGGAAGTAGATTTTTTTATTTTTTTTATTTTTTTATAATGTTGTATATGCCTAAATCCACTCTTTACTATGTAATTATTCTTTATAGTTACATAAAAAAATTATAATCATATTTGTATATTTTTAAAAATTTATCTTTCAATTATGTTTTTATCATGGTTGATTTATTATTATTATTCTATTGTGTTCTATCAGTAATTGGAATGTCTCCTAAGGTAGGTTTCTCGTCCTGTTGTTATATATTTCTATTCATCTATTTCCTACTATATATATTTAAATATCATTCTGATCCACTCATATATATTTGGAAATATTCTCCACATAGAAAAACACAAAGTTCGCACTGCTAGTCAGAATCCATTGTCATACGGGGCGGTGCACATGAGATCTTGTGGCCCACTATCTTGGGACGCAGTATGTGGCATCTTGGGTGGGCAGATACATAGTGGTATTAGAGTATCTAATCATTTGTTCCTACTATTTTTTAATAGATAGAATACTAGGAGTAATAAATTCTTTTAATTACCTTCTTCTTAGGAGTAGCTAAACCATATATAGTGGAAACACAAATTACATAGGATGGGTTAAAAATATTATTAATTGTATTTGAAACATCTATATCAGATTTCACTATTGGCTAAAACACTTTTCTAATTCCATTATAATTGTTTATAATTTTATAATAGTATTTTTTACCATAAACAAAAGATATGAGTGTATAAAAATTTCATGAATCATACTAGGCACTATAAATCTGAAATTTCTAAAATTATTACATGATATATCTACTTTTCAAAAGGAATTTCTTTAATTTCTTATTCTTGGTGTAGTAATATATCACTTATGATTTTATTGCATGATAGTCTTCGAATTATGAGATGATTGATTATATTAAAGTGACATCATTATTGTAAAGGGTGTTCACATATATATATTGATGATGAAACCTTAATTAGTTAGTTATTCAATGACCGATACAAGATCCATTTTTTTAAAGACTCGTATATTAGTTGTGTTTATTGATGAATTTCAATGAAAATATATGATATATAACTTTTATAAATTGATAATGGTAGTTCATTCAATCAAATCACAATACATGGAATATTAAATCCTATTACCTACTGTAAAAGTCATGTTATATTTAAAGGTTCCAAGTAATGTGAAAGCATAAAATGGGTAGTTCCAAACTCTCCATTTTTACATGATCAATGTTTAATCATAGATTTAACACAAAGGTGAACATTATGATCAAAAAAATTAAATTAATGAATCTGAAAATAGAAATTACATCAGAACCAAATGGAGGATTAGAAAAATTTATTCATAATTAGTTTTAATAAGAAATGAATTTCCTTAATTTGTAATTTATTATTAATTGATCAATAAAGAAAAAGATCAGTGTTTCTAAACTATTGATATGTAGAAATTATGTGTTGATTCCATCTAGAAGTGATCCACATGTGTTCCAAGAATCCCTAAATGTCACTGTAAGAATATCAGGGTTCAAGAATAAATATCCTTATGCCTATATCATCATATATTGATTACTTCAAGAACATCATCTTAAGTGTTTCCCTTGATCTAGTGGAGGAGGTTTGTTCTCAATTCATGGATGTATTCATAGAGAAGGGATCTATATTGGGCTGGGAAAATTCTCCAATTTCATTATGCACAACCCAAGAAAATGAATTGTTTATTGAGAAAATAAAATAACAGGTGACAGTCATAGTATAATCCCAAGAAGGGGGTGAATTGAATTCCTACATAAAATTTCTAATAAAAATATTATTAAAGAGATCCCCCAAATTTTGAAAACAGACAAGTTAGTTAAGGAAGTAGAAATGTAGATGTCTAATGGGTCAACAGGTTTCTCAATGGTTTATTAGTCCCTTGTCGAATTAGTGTATGACACTTATTCAAATTTTCAATCAAATATACTGAATTAAAAAAATACACACACTAAACAAAACAAATAATCAATGTGAAAGAAAAACAACTTTATGTTTTATCAAATATAAGTAGTTGAAAATATTTAAAAAAGAGTATAACAAAATATAGTGCATAGTGAAGAAAAATAAGAGGTTATATCCAAATCCTAGAATTAGTCCTATCTACATGGTGATCACCTTCCCCCATGATATTTATATATGTAATACATATGATGCAGAACCTGTATCAGGCTTTACAATAGTTTTCACAGAATGTCTAGGGTTCACACCCTTTAACACTATTCAGTGTGGGTAAGACAAACAATACAGACCACACAAAGTATCTTCCACAGTTTTACGTGGGAACAAAAAGTAAGTGATGTTTGATGTAAGGATATTCAATATCCTCTAGTACTAGAACATGAGACAATGTGTGAGGAAAACAGACACACTTCTCAAAAATTGTAAAAGAAAAAACTCAATAATTAAATTAAGATGAGATAGAGTTGAGAGGGATCTATGTGTTTGATGTTAGCTCTTGACTCCTTGAAGTGATGAATTTGAAGTTTGGGTCTATCTCTGGAAGTTTTCTCGCAAACAGACTATCGCAACTCTAGGTACTAACATTTAGAAATTTAGTGTTCCTCTTCTTGAGAAGACTGAGAGTTTATGAGACACAGAAGGGAGGATCAATTTTCTTTCCTAAAATTATCTTCTTGATTTTCTTGGAGTTCATAGTGAAGATGCTCGAGTGGTTCTTCATTGTTCTTTAGTAGATTATTTCTTATGCATTCAACTTTTGTACTTCTTACTTCTCGTTTTTCTTTATTCCTCTCTTTTTCATTCTTCCTCAATCTTTTTCATTTATATTTGAGGTCTGAAAATATGATTAAGTACATCATGTGAAATATTTATCGTACCTCGTGCTGTCAAGATACAATCTCATAATATTTCTACAATTAGTATTTATTAATCTATAATCATTAAAGTTAGAAAAAATGAACGTTAAGAAAATATCAAGAATTTGACAAAGGGTATTAGTAGACTAGTAACAATAGCCTTCACATCGGTAGAATTCAAACTTAGGTAGACATCAACATCCTCCAACTCTAACCTTCCATTGGTAACCTTATGTTTGTAACCTTCAACAGTTGTCTTATATCAGTGACCTTGTATCGGTGACCTGGTATTGGTGACCTTGTATTGGTGACCTTGTATCGGTGACCTTTTATCGGTGACCTTGTAAATATGACCTTGTATCAGTGACCTTGTATCGGTGACCTTGTAACAGGGACCTTGTACTTAGATAAATTCTACACTGTAAGCTTAACCAATCAAGTAGAGATATTGAGAGTGTTTGAATATTTCTCTATAGATACAAGAAACATTAATGAAACATAATTAATCAGAGAATGAAAACATGATTATCACATAATTGAAACATGATTTGGGATTTATCAAAACATTATTTGGGATTATCAAAACAATTGAGTCTAATAATCGCCCCTTTTTTGATAATGACAAATTATGTAATTGAATCTTTAGTTTTAAGATTTTTGAATTAAGGTTAAACACATCTTCTAATTTCATCAGTGATGTGAAAATACAAAAATTATATGGTGAACACAACATTTAGGCCAAAACATATAAAAATTGAAGATAGACAACTAAAACTTTAAACATGTCTTCTCCATTGGGTAATTGAGAGAATTCAAGTTATTGAAGAATATCTCCCCCTTTGTGATTAACAAAAAGAGTACATAATAGAAATAGTGAAAAGATAGTGTTTGTATTAATAATAGTGTTTGTATTAATAAGAAAAGGAGTAAAATATAAAAAAATATACACCAATCCCTATCAGCTATGATAGTCCACACTCAATCCACATCAGAGATATCTAATGGAGCATTGTCCATGGAAGCTAAGGAGGCAGGTTCAGAAGGTGGAGGGATAGGCCGAGGGATGGAAGTTATCAGTGTAGATGGAGCAACCACTTAGGCATCAGTAGAACTATTGTAGGTAGATCTTTGAAGAATCATTGTGGTCAAACTCTTGATGACCTTGGAATGAGTCATCAAAGGAGCAGTATATGTATAACATGAGGCAGCTGAAGAAGCAGGAAATGTAGGGGGAACAATGATGGATGTGCAGTCCGCATGGAGGAAAGGTAACATAAGATTATTGAAGTCCATAATAATTCTTCCCCCTCTTTCCATAGTAGAGATGAAATCATCTTTGTTTTCCATGAATCTCTCCAGGATAGGAATCCACAGTATAAGCTTTCTCACTTGATCCTTAAATTCCTGAGTGATAAGAGTGATTCTGAATTTTTTCAAAGGAAGCTTAAAGTGTCTATCCATCTGATGCTTAGCGTATACCCATTTGTAATAAAAATTAACTTGATCCTTGAGGGCTTATGATCTTGAGCTACTTCCCTTAAATAATTTCCCACAAGGTTATGAATTTACCTGGTAATTGAAATGACATGAGAGACTGAGGTAATATCACTAGAGTGATTTTCCACTTCTTCTCTAACAATGGTCCTGAAAGCCTTTATATCAACTGGAGGAGATGTTGAAGAAGAAGTAGATGCACCCATAGGTGCTATAGAGAAATCCACAGTCTTGTTAAATAATTTGGTTAGCCCACAGATCATCCTTTTTACATCATCATCTTGGAATTTCACTTGTGTTTCCATAGACATAATAATATCCTCAAACATTGTGACCATATATTGAACCATTCATTAAACATACTGAAGGTCTCCTTCCACCTAAGATCATGAATCCATATATGCATATAAGTGGAAAATATAATATTTCACTAATTTTATAGACTCTGCCAAAGTTCTTACCTGATTCTGAAATTCCTTGACCTCATGTAACATAGCTGAGTGAGAGGTACATACTATCCTTTCCACTGAAGATGTCATGAGTTTTTTATTGTGAGCTATTGTTCTCCCTATCTTAGTGGTTTTCTCATCAATATTCCTCTTCAGGTATGATTTCAAATAATCCAATTTATCCTTCTTTACATAGTCTTGATATAACAGAATCACTGGATACACGATGGTAGTTTCTAAGATAGTAGGAATTGGAGGACTTATGATAGGCTGGTCATCTTCGGAATATCCATAATCTAAGACTAAACCGACAAATCCTGGAGGTTCGTTCCAGTCGTATATCTCATGAGAAACAACAAATGATCCTGTAGCAATAGGTTCCTCCACCTCACTTGGATTATTCTTCTGAACATCCACATCTATCTCCATCAGACCACCTTCAACAACATTATTAATATGAAGGTCCACTACCACTACCTCCACAAAATATTCAACATCTTCCAAAAAAATCCAACTTCACCTCAATTAGCATTTTCATCATCTCTACTTTCTACCCTTTTTGTATGTATTATTAAAGTACTAAGACTTAGAAATTCCTCTTCATTTTCAGTAGTAATAGTATCAATGTCAGTCTGACTTGATTCAGAGTCTTGATCCTCATCTAAGGTATCTCTAACATCTCTTAATACATTTTAATCCCCTTCTTCTCCACTGATTTCCACATCACTATCCCTTAAGACTGGATCCCTTCAAGGAAATATCTTTGGTGGGAGAGGCTCACCAAATGATGTAGGATTAACATGAGGATTTGAGGGAAGTTCTGGGTCACTACTGTTATCCATAGGAGAATCCTCTCTTTCTTTTACAACAGCAGCCTCTTCTTCTTCATGTGAATAGGTCAGATCAACTTCATCGGTCTTATGTCCATGGTCTCTCTTATTTTTAGGCCTAGTAAGATGAGTCACATAGTTAAACTCTTCATAAACATTATCCTCATCATTCACCAAACTCCTCACCCATGGATTCTAGTTGATCTTCATCAGCTTGAAAATCACATTGGTGATGCAATGGTTATCTTGCACAACAACAGTTTCCTTATTATCTACTGCAACACCTTTCACTTTCAATATAAGAGATGTAAACGTAGCATGAAATAGGGATTTGGATTTGAAACTGGTCTTGGTCATATCATTAAGTAGAAGAATTAATAGCCTACATAAGATGATCTTCTGTTCATGATTTATCAGATAAAAGAGAAAAACATCTCGAAACAGTAATGTTGCAAATTCCCCTCTCTTGGGACTTAAAACATGATTAATAAACATGAAAATAAACTTATATTCTACTACCATTTTAGCAGAAATGAATTTCCTAGGAATTCCATTCCCTGTCAATTGAACTAATGCTTCCACATAGTAGAAGAAGTCACTAGTGTGTGGGTCCAATTTTGAGTAACAATATTAAATCCCTTCACGTGGAACCCTCAAATTGTTATCCCACTCTACAGAGGAGAAACAAAAACTTACACCATTTACAATGGAAGTCATCTGGTGCTCATCCACATACCTCTCAGAAATGAGATACTCGGAAAAATACTCCACTAACTTCTGGTAGTAGTGTCAATTATTGATTGCAAAACACTCAACCCATCTCTGAGATTCAAGTGCCTTCAGTATGAAATATCAGGTTGACATAATCCACTCTGAACATAAATCCTTCCCAACAACCATTTTTGTAATGTCTTGGACCTCTCCGGTCCATTACTTTTTGAAAATGTGGTGTTGGAGGTGTTCCGGGAGGTCAAGGTGACTTATCCCCAACACATTGCCAATTTTTTCAGTTCTGTGAACATTGTTTCCAGTTTTATGAACAGTAACAGATCGGTATCACCAATTAGTCTGACAGATCGGTCTCACAAGATCGGTTTCATAGATCGGTCTGACAGATCGGTTTCACAGGTTGGTCTGACAGATCGGTTTCACAGATCGGTCTGACATATCGGTTTCACTGATCGGTCTGACAAATCAGTTTCACAGATCGGTTTCGCATATCGGTCTAATAGATCGGTTTCACATATCGGTTTCACATATCGGTTTCACAGATCAGTCTGACAGATCGGTTTTAGAGATCGGTTTCACAGATCAGTTTCATAGATCGGTTTCATAGATCGGTTTCACAGATCGGTTTCACGAATCGGTTTCACAGATTGGTCTAATAGATCGGTTTCACAGATCGGTCTGATAGATTGGTTTCACAGATCGGTCTGACAGATCGGTTTCACAGATCGGTCTGACAGATCAGTTTCATAGATCGGTCTGATAGATCGGTTTCACAGATCAGTTTCACAGATCGGTCTGATAGATCAGTTTCACAGATCGGTTTCAAAAATCGGTTTCACAGATCGGTTTCACAGATCGGTTTCAGAGATCGGTTTCACTGATCGGTTTCATAGATCGGTTTCATAGATCCGTTTCACAGATCGGTTTCATATATCGGTTTCACAGATCAGTTTCATAGATCAGTTTCATGAACAGTAACGGTGGTGAACAGTGTTTCCAGATTCCTACAGTTTTTCCCCTTTTGAGGTTTCATTTGACGTAAAATACATTTAAAGCCTTATTTTAAGGGCTCTTAAGGCCGTTTCAAAGGCCATAAATCCTATATAAATTATTCCTAAGGCTTGAATGTTTTACTTGGTGAAACCGCGTGGGTTAATGCGATCCGTTTTTAATGGAGAATTAACCGGATCTTAAACCATCGCCCCATTAAATCTTAAAAGGGATGAGATATAATTCTCCCTTGTTCTTTCCCTTTGTTCTCAGCTAAGAGATGCTAGAACCTTTCAATCATTCCTGTAGGAGTTGCACAATCATTATTTACTCCTAGGATTTGTTCTGCTCTATTTTGGATGCAACCGAACTCTGTCGGTCAATCTTCCCAATAAGGTATGTTTTATTGTCATTCCTTTGGGGATCATCTTCTCTTGTTTCTCCCTTCAATATTATACCATGTAATTTCCATGATTCTAATGGGTTTTTCTTGGGGTTGGTTGGTATTGTCGTACCGTGGAATCCTCCGGTGGATGCAGTTGTCGTGAGAGGAGGATTGTGACCCGTTGTGTGGATAAAGGACGTCAAGAACTCTTCGAGGTAGGATATTCGTTGCTTCTCTAATTTTATATGTGCAATTGTAGAATTATCATGATTTAGTCCTTTAGATCACAATGAAATTGACCTAATTAAATACTTGACTCGGATTAAAATAATTGGTTGATAGAATGTTGTTGCTTTATATCGTGATAACAGTTTGCCTCATGTTTTCCTAGATAGAGTGATATCTATGTTTTCTTTGATTTGTTGTGTGTTCATGATAGAAATTGATAATGAACGTAAAGCCGGAATTAATTATTAATTAATTGGATAAAGATAAAGAGGCATGTAAATTAATATGGTTATTGCAGTTGTTGTAGTTGTTCTAATTTAAGGATAATCAAATTAGGGAAGTAAGCATGGTTATTTAATTGTGATAGCTTACTGATTAGGTATCCCATAATTGGAACCTACGAATAAAAAATATGCTAATTCAATATGGATTAAAGAACAGATTATGTGGGAATTTTAGAAAGGGTTCTGAGTTACCCTCTTGTTGTTAAAGGGTCAAGAGCCCATGGTTGTGACTGTTGTTTTCATGCTGCTTATGTTGTGATGTGAGCCTGGATGGATGTTGTGATATGTGGAGGCATGGAGGCCTTGTGTTTGTGGCAGCAGATGACTCCTAGAGTGGCGAGATGCATCAGTTTCTGCATGTGGGTGTCTGGGAGGACACCAGGGGTGATGAAATGGGATGAATGTGGTTGCTGGATGCTTGTGGTTTTCTATGAATGTTAATATGCTTTACTTTTCCCCACTACTCAAGGCAGCTGGTCTTGCTACCCTTCTTCCGAAGGAGGCGAAGACGCGTGGGGTATGCCACGTGCTTCCCATGTTTAGCCTCTCGAGGGAGAATGGGTCTATGCTCTTCCTATAGGTGGCAAAGACTCGACATGTAGTATATCTACTCACCGTGTTGAGCCTCCTTTGTGTTTAGAAGCATAGGATGCTTTTCTAGAATGCCTGGGAATATGGAAAAGTAATTCTGTAATGAATGTTTGATTAAATGGTGAAAATCCACGGGGATGGAGATACTTGAATTTAAAGTTGATGTTAATCTTAAAAGGAGCAGTTGTTTTTGAATGTGATTCTAATTCAGTTTAATGTGGAATTGTTCATTCTTAATTAATGTTTAATTAATTAATTAATGTACAGTAGAACTGATAAAATGAGAACAGAGTAATCTAATAAAGCTCTTCAAAAGTTTGTGTGCTTATAGGATACCTAGTCTTAGAAGTAGCAGCCTGGAGTCTGAGAGATGTTAGCTGCAGTTGTATCTAGGACTAGGTAATGCCCATAGTGTGGATGTGAGTTACATATATATTCTGTACTTTTTGTGTTTCTATACGCTACTCTACCCTGTCAGTAAGGGAAACTGACACCCTGGGGATTTTGAGCCCTGGGGGGTGTTTTCCCCAACATTCTAATGGGAGGTTGAATGGCTGACTACCCCTTTTGACCCCTCTCTCTTCTCTTGGTAAATCTTTGTGCTGGTATGCACACTGGTTAGTTTTACCCATATATGTGTGTAGATGGCTGTAATGGCTTGTGGTTATTTCACACACATATATTCTGGATATAGTATCCTATGGACTACTATAGGTGTAACGTGTATAGGCTATGATGGATTTAGGATACCTATTCGGTGTATGGGATATAATGGCTTGAGGCATAATACCCAATGTATGATACATGTTATGCAGGCTATGGTGGCTCCCGGAACTTACCCGGTTGCTTTTGGTTGTGAGGATGGTGTGGTGCTTCTCCCAGGTGTCTCCCAGAAAGCCTTTGTGGTGCACGAGGTGCAGATTGTGGAGCTTGGCCCAGGTGTTTGCGGGCAAGCCTTGGAGAGAGATGCACAGGACATATGTCGTTGGGGAAAAGCGGCAAACCAATGGGGAAGTAGTAGCGGGGTACCCTTGATATTCTTTATTATATGCTATTTTCTTTTATGCGTTACTTGGTGAGAGTAGCCATGGTGAGGTTGAGAACATAGTATACCTGTTTAGCTGACGAGTTATATTCACTTGTTGTTCACTTGGCTTTAGCATGCTTTCTTTACTTTTGCACGAGAGGCTTGGGGAGGATCCTACTGAGTATACTGTTATACTCACTCTATGTATATATAAACTGTTTTTCAGGTCACTTGGAGCAGGTTGGGGATCAAGTTGGTTACTACTAGCTTGTGGTTGGAGGAGGAGCTGTTCGGGCTTGTGTTCACTGCTGTTTTACATTCTTTTGTGTACTTTTAGTTTTCCCTTTCAGTTGTAGTACTTTTGCATGACATTTCATATATGTACTTGGATTTTTTTTATATTTCAGATCCCTCTTTTCTTCTGGGTTGGAGTTGATTGGAGTCTATTCTATCTCTCTCTTCTGCATGTGTTCTCTTATAGGGTAATGCCTCCCATTTGTGTGTGTATTATACCCTCGGTGCTAGTCGCCAAACTAGGGCCTACTGGAGGCGGGACTCGGGGGTCATTATCTCTCTTCTCACATTGTCGGCCCAGGAGGGGTACACTTTGTGGGGAGGGGGTCGTGATAATTTCCCCATTAGATAAATGCGTGTTTAGAAACTTTTCCACTGTCTGGCTTCCACTACTCGACTTGTAACTAGGTTCTTAGGATTAGGCATGTCTCCTTCATCAGCAACCGATGGCCTTTTGACTATTTCCATTGATCTGGAGTTGTTCAAGGTTTCAGTAGAGGTTTTGGTTAAAAGATTGGGGAGAAAAAGGTTCGAGAGAGGGTTTGATGTGGATTGAAATGTGATCAGTGTTTTATTTTTATCATATAGGGATCGAAAAATTAATCAAATAATATAAATAAATAATTTTCACAAAACGTTTCAGATTCCAGCTGAGAACAGAAAAACACAAAGTCCCAGACTCAAGTTGTCTATCGGTAAAGGGGTATCGAAAAGGTATAACAGTGATGTCCTATTAGTAAGGTCTAGTTGTGAGGATCTGTTAGTATGTTCAATAATTGAGGTCCTACCTGTAAGGTAAAATAGTGAGGTTCTATTGGTAATGTCTAAGGGTGAGGTCCTATCGGTAGGGTCTAACGGTTAGGTCCTATCGGTAAGGTCTAACGGTGAGGTCCTATCGATGAGGTCTAATGTTGAGGTTCTATCGGTAAGGTCTAACAGTAAGGTCCTATCGGTAAGGTCTAATGGTGAGGTCATATTGGTAAGGTCTAATGGTGAGATCCTACCAGTAAGGTCTACTAGTGAAGTCTTAAGCTCAACTGTTTATCATACATAACTCTTGTTTGATGTAATTTAACCTTTTAGAATTCAAAGGCTTTGTGAATATATCAGCAAATTGGTGTTCAGTACCAATTATTTCTAGAGTTATATCACCTCTTTGATAATGATCTCTCAAGAAGTGATGTCTTACATCAATATTCTTCATCCTAGCATGAGATAGTGTATTTTTAGAGATTTTAATAGAACTTGTGTTATCACAGTTCCTACATGCATGTTTGCATTGATATCCATAGTCTAGTAATGTGTGTTTCATCCACATAATTTGAGAAAAAAAACTACCAATAGAAATATATTCAACCTTTTCAGTAGATAATGCAAAAAAATTACATTTCATACTACACCAAGATACTTGTGACTTTCTTAAAAAATGATCAGTTCTAGAGGTTCTTTTTTCAATCTAACATTCAACCAGAAAATTCAGCATCCGTATAACTTATTAAATCGAATAGTTTTCCTCTTGGATAAAATAGTCCTAAATTTATAGAATATGTTAGATATTTAATAATAAATTTGGCAGAATTTATGTGAGACTCGTTTGGATTGGCTTGAAAATGAGCACACATTCATACACAGAACATACTGTGAGGTCTTCTAGAAGTAAGATATAGTAGACACCCAATCATACCACGTTTATTGGTTTGATCGACTAATTAACCATTTTCATAAGTATCCAACTTACTAGTGGTAGTCATAGGTGTATCAATAACTTTACTACGATCCAAACCAAAACTTTTCAAAAGATCCTTAGTATATTTCCATTTATTTAAAATATACCATTTTTATTTTCAAATATCTGAAATCCAAGAAAGAATTTTATTTCCCACATTAGAAACATTTGAAATTCATCTTGCATCATTTTTTAAAAATCAATACAAAGAGTCTATATAGAGGATCCCAAAATTATATCATCTATATAAATTTTTACTATTAAAAAATCTTCAGAAATTGATTTAATAATGAAATATAGAGCTTCTATTCCTTTAGTAAAACCATTTGAGCTATCATACCAAGATCTTGGAGTTTGTTTTAGACCACATAAGGATTTATATAGTTTAAAAAATGATTTTTAAAATGGGTATTTGTAAAATCATGGGGTTGTTCAACAAACACATCCTCAACTATATACCAATTTAGAAAAGCTATTTTAACATCCATTTTAAAAAATTTAAAATTCAAGTGAGCTGCAAAAGCAAGTAGTATACTAATTGCCTCGAACCTAGCTACATGTGAAAATTTCCCTTCATAGTCTATTCCTTCC
Organism: Viscum album; assembly: GCA_963277665.1. Lineage (NCBI taxonomy): Eukaryota > Viridiplantae > Streptophyta > Magnoliopsida > Santalales > Viscaceae > Viscum > Viscum album. The sequence goes on from OY728159.1 coordinate 1,229,457,062, forward strand.
TCTTGACTATACCTTAGAGAAACTAACATTGCTTGGTTTCTAGCTATATTTCCATATTCCTCAACTTTATTTCGAAACAACCATTTAGGGCCTACGGTCAAGATGACTTTAGGTCTGGCCCCTAATTCCCAAACACTATTTCTTTCAAACTAATTCAATTCTTCATCCATAGCTATCACCCAAAATTTATCAGTGATTTCATTATTGATATTTTTAGGTTCAAGCTATGAATGAAAAGCATGGTGTTCAACCTAGATTCTCAGACAGGCTCTAGTTTGTGTCCCTCTATTTAGATCACCTACTAAAGAATCTAAAGGATGATTTTTGAGAGTTCTTATACCTCTAGAAAGATATGAACTAGACTCCTCATTATTATTTACATGTTAAAACTCAATAGGTGTACATTATGGAGGATTTATAGAACTGGTTGTTTTCACTAAGGGTTCACTGTAATTTTCATTATGGTCCATAATTGACATATCTTCCTCAATATGTTCAAGAGTGGTTTTGGGTTCTTGTGTATAAGTCTCATCAAATTATACATGAACATATTCTTACACACATTTGGGTCTCTTATAAAATAATCTATAGGATTTAATAGAGATTGAGTAACCTAAGATATTTCCTTCATCACTTTTTGAAGCAAATTTATCAAGATTATCTTTTGTGTTAAGGATAAAGACATTACAACCAAAAACTATAATATAATTGACCTTAGGCTTCCAATTATTCCAAATATCATACAGGCTCCTCTTAAGAACATTTCTAATTAGTACTCTATTGATAATGTAACAAGATATATTAATAGCTTGAGCCCAAAAATAAATAGGCAAATCATATTCATTGAGAATTGTCCTAGAAATATATTGAAGGGTTGTATTTCTCCTTTCTACTACCCTATTCTATTGATGTGTTCAAGGAGCAGAGAAAATGTGACTATAGAAATTTTGAGAGAAAAAAGATTCAATATATTGATTCTCAAACTCACAAAAATGATCACTTCTCAATGTATTAATTAAAAGTCCACTATTATTTTCTACAAACATTGAGTATTTGATAAATAAAGCAAAAGATTCACTTTTAGGATCCTAAAATATTAACCAAGTGTTCCTAGAAAAATCATCCACAAGAATAAAAACATAGTGCTTCCCATTTAAACATGAAACTCTTGATGGTCCAAACAATTCCATGTGAACTAATTCAAGCAGTTGAGAAGTAGAAACTTATTTCTTTGGTTTGAAAAATTCTTTGTGTTGTTCTCCCTTTTGAAAAGGATTACATACTTTGTTAAGAGGGAATTAGAATTTAGGTATGTCTCTAACTAATCATTTCCTAGTTAGTTTCCTAACTGAGTGCACATTGTAATGTCTCAATATTCTGTGCCACAACCTGGATTCATTATGAAATGAAATTAAACAAGAAACATTTTTCTTAACTAAAGATTCTATATCAAAAGAATATACATTCTCATTTCTAAGAGTAGTAAATATGAAATAATTTATAGAATTAAAAAAATTTTATGCATCAATTTTAAATTTAACATTCACTCCATCATCACACAAATGAGAAATACATAGCATACTGTATTTTAACCCAAAAAACAAAAAGTACATTTAAAATTAGTACAGTATAGGGGTCACCAAATTGGACCAAGCCGATGATATTACATTTTTCATTATCACTGAATGTGACCTATCCTCCATCAAAATTGATTAGTATTTTGAAACATGAAAAGTCTCCTATCATATATCTTGAACATCCAATGTCCACGAACCACAGAGTTTTACATGATCTCTTTAGAAAATTTTCAAGAAAAAGAGATTAATTATGGTGTAACTTTGGTACCCATATTTTCTTCTGTCCAGAGAGGTTAACAAGAAAAACATTGGGCACCCATACTTTTCTCATGGGTTTTCTATAATCAACAGATATATTTTGAGACATAACACCCTATTTGGTCATTTAGAAATATGTTATACATGAAATGGTCTAGAAATTGAACACGATGTGAACGGACCAGATTTTGGGAAAAATTTAGTTTTAATAATCATTCTCTTTCTAGGTTGATATCCTAGACCTTTTTTATATTTTATATAAATTTGATTCCCTAGTAACTGATTAATGGAATATCTACTTGTAGTAAACTTCTCTTGATCACTCTTTAATTTCTCATTTGATAATTTGAGTTTAGTATTTTCTTTCAATAGATGAGCACATTTTTTTCTCAATATCTTTATCAGACATATAATTGGAATTTAGAGAATGTTGCATTTTAAATAATTTATATTTATCCTTGAATTCATTAAAGGTATCCTCAAATATTTCACAGTATTCATATAGTTCATCCTTGGTGATATTTTCATCATTGTTTGATTCACTTTCATTATCAGAATAATAACCATTATGTAAAGGGGAATTGGGTGTTAGGTCGGATGTTTTTTTTTCATGAATGTCAGGTTTCCATGTTCGTTCATCTCAATATCAGAAGTGTCAGATCCACTAGAACTGTCTTCTGAGGCACTCTTGCTGGCTTTCATAGCCTTTTTATATCATTTTCCCCAGTCATTGTAGTTCTTCTTAAATTTAATCTTGGGGAAATCCACCTTCACATGACCATTGCATTTACACTCATAACTGACTATATCGGTTGTGTTGTCATTCCATTTTCAATCATTTTTACACTATCCTTTATTATCAAATCTTCCTTTGTAGTTTTATTGCCTAACAATCTTTTTCTTTTGGTAAAAATTCTTGAATCCCGTTCAAGATAATCCATCTCATCATCACTATCAGAGTCTTAGTCCTTACTTGTTTATGTATCCATAGGTGATTGAAATTTTTATTTATCATTGTTATTTGAGGTAGTAGTCTTGAATGCTACAAATTTATTCCTTGGTTCTTCATCTATTTCATGATTTACCTTAAACTCTTCTTCCTACATCATAATATTTCCAATTAGTTCCTTCACTGGTAGTTTCTATATGTCACAATATTTTCATATATAAATAGATGTTCCTATCCATTTTTTAGGTAGGCATCGATGTAACCTCATAAACGTGTCCTTGCTGCCCACTTGTTTTCCATGTAGACTCATAGTATTCACTATTTCATTGAACATGACATACATTTCAGAAATAATTTCATCATGATTTATTTTAAAACTATCATATTTTATAGTATATGTATTTAATCACATTTACTAAACACTGGTTGTTCCCCCATGTGAAATAGCTAAAGTATCCCAAATTTAATATACAGTTTTACAAGTATATATTATATTGAATTCCTCATCACCTAGAGAATAGTACAAAGACTTAATTGATTTAAAATTTTTATTAGACGTGGTTTTAGTAAATTGAGACCATGTGTCCCTATCATCAGCAGGCAATACAAGTAGTTCTACAATTGTGTCCCAGATTTTAGGTCCCATTTTCAATAGATATATTTTCATTTTTTATTTCCCCAGAGAAATGTTATTACAATTAAAGAAAGGTGTCATATTAGTAGTTCCACCCTAAAACCTATTTCATATAGTTTCTTAGACATTAATGAATGAAAAATTTAGATATGACATAAATTTAAACATAATTAAGATAAAACTAAATTCACAGTTGAAAAAAATTTGAACACTAGATAATCAATCCTCTAATACCAAATATTGGTTGGAGTGGAATATAAAGATGGGGTGAATTGAGTTCCTACTTAAAATTTCAGTTAAAAACTTTATTAAAGTGATCCCCCAAATTATGAAAATTGCCCAGTTAATTATGGCAGTAGAAATATAGATGTCTAATGGGTCAACACGTTTCTCAAAGAGTGTTTATTCCTCAGTCAAATTAGTGTATATCACTTCATCAAATTTTGATACAATTTTACTAAATTAAACAAATACAAACACTATCCAAAACTAACTATCAATTTGAAAGAAAAATAGTTTTATGTTTCAGAAAATATAATTAGTGGAAAACACCTAAAAAAAGTATAACATATATTGTTCATAGTGAAGTAAAATAATAGGTTCAGTCTCAAGATGAGACTTAATCCTCTCCAATTTGTGATGACCTTCCACGAAGCATTTTATATAAGTAATAAACTTGATACCCAGCCAACATCAAGCTTTACAATAGTTTTCACTAACTATCTAGGGTTCACACCCTCTACCACCGTTCTTCATGGGTAAGACATACAATACTTACCACACAAAGTCTCTTCCACAGTTTTACGTGGGAATAAAAAGTAAGTGAGGTTTGCTGTAAGTATATTCAATATCCTCCAGTTCTAGAATAGGAGACAGTGTGTGAAGAGAACAGACACACTTATCAGAAATTTATAAAGAAGAAACACAATAGATAAATTATGATGATATATATTTTTGAGGGATTTATGTGTTTGCAGTTCAACTATTGACTCCTTGAAGTGAAGAATTTTAAGTTGGGTCTATCTCTGGATGTTTTCTCCAAAACAGAGTGTCGCAACTCTAGCTACTATCTTAAAATAATTGAGTGTTCTACTTCCTTAGTTGATTTAGAGTTTATGAGATATAGAAGTCAGCCTTAAGTTGTTTTCCTGAAATGATCTTCTTTATGTTCTTGGGGTCTGAAGGGAAGATTCTTTGATGAATCTTCCTTGTTCTTCAGTAGTTTCTTTCATATTCATTTAACTTGTGGACTTCTTACTTCTCATTTTTCATTGTGCATCTCGTTTTCTTTTTTCCTTGATTATTTTCATATGTATTTGAGGTCCGACAATAGGAGTAAGTACATCACGTTAAATGCTTTTCGAACCTTGTACTGTCATGATAATTTTTCTTGATATGTTTACAATTAGTATTAATTATGTCAGAAGCATTAAAGTTAGCAAATTTGACTATTAGAAAAATATCATGAATTTGAAAAAGGGTATCAGTAGACTGGTAACAGTAGCCATTGCATCTGTAGACTTAAAAAGCAGGTACACATCAGCAACCCCCAACTATAACATTCCATCGGTAACCTTCAGTTGGTATCCTTTAATAGTATGCTTTTATAGGTGACCTTTGTATCGGTGACCTTGTATCAGTGAACTTGTATCGGTGACCTTGTAATGATGAACTTGTATCGATGACCATGTATCTATGCCCTTGTATCAGTGACGTTGTAACATTGACCTTTTATCGGTGACCTTGTATCAGTGACCTTGTATTGGTGATCTTGTACATAGATAAAATCTACACTGTAAGCATAACCAATCTAGCAGTGAGATTGAGAGTATACCAATATTGCTCTATAGAAACAAGAAACATTAATGAAATAAAATTAATCCAATAATGAAAACATTATTATCACAAAAATGAATCATGAATTAGGATTTATCAAGACATTATTTGGGTTTATCAAAACTGGTGAGTCCAACAATAGGGATTATATGTCACTATGTGTAAAATAACATACTATCACAATTTCCCGTAATTATTTATTTAATCACAGAAAAACCCCATGTCGAGTAATAATAATAACATCATTATTTCTTCACATTCTCTTAACATGAAAATTATAATTAAATATTATTTAATCAAATAATATTAGTTATTTATTATTTCCCACAGAAAATAAAATCATGGTCTTCTATTCCTTTATAATAATTATGAGAACAAGAATAATGTCTATTCATAAATTAAATAAATATCACCTCATTAAATTTCCACAAATGAATAAATATTATATTTACTATATATAAAATATTAATTTATATATGATCAAGCTTACATGAGAAATTAATAATCCACTTATGAGAATAATATTTAATCAACCTATAAAATGTTAATAATAATTTATAATTTAACTGGGATTTTGGATACACTTAGTGTTTGGCCCCTAGGCCCCTTTCTTAGCTGAATTATGTGAAATAGTCTAACATCAACGTTTATTGTATAGAGACACACCAAGGAACCCCTAGTGAATGAAGCTATTTATTCAGTGAAATATCACCTCATACAAATGCATAATGTGCAATATAATCTGTTGATATCAATATCTCAAATAAAGAACATTCCATGTTGGTTCCATTAACCTATGGGATTGATGTTTATTTATTGGACTTCCTGGATATAGAACATGCCAGCAGAACACTATGAATATGGATTTATTTAGTCTATATTATTTCCATAAATGTGATTCAGATTTCACAACCCCCTCCCCCAATGTGTACCCCTACTAGGCCGGCAATGTGAGAAGAGATAAAATGACCCATGTGTACCACCTCAAAAAGGCCCTGGGTTGGCGACTAGCACTGATGGTATAGTTAACTCACAAATGGGAGGTGTTACCTTCTAAGAGAACACATGAAGATGAGACAGATAAGATAGAAACAAACTAACTCCACTCATACAGAAATATAAATGAAATCCCATCTACCAATATATAATGTCATGAATACTACTACAACTAAAAGGGGAAAATTGAAAATACCCAAAAGTAACTAAAAACAGGAGAAACCACACGCCCAGACAGCTCTAGAAACCCCAATCTTGTAGAAACCATCTTGGTCTCCAACTAGCTCCAAGTATCCTGAAAAACTATATATATACATTGGGTGAGTATTATAGTATACTTAGTAGGATCCTCCTCGAAGACTCTCGTTCAAAAGTACAGAAAGCACGCTAAAGCAGAGTGAACAATAACAGAAACTAACATGTCACCTAAACATGTATACTACATTCCCAGCCTCACCATGGATACTCTAACCAAGTAATGCTTAAACTATTATATAATATAATAAAGAGTATCAGGGGTACCCCGCTTCTACTTCCCCACTGGTTTGTGGATTTTCCCCAACATTGCACGCCCTAAGCATATCTTTCAGAAAAGGCTTTCCCACAGACACCCGGGAAAATCACCACAACATGCACCTTGCGAAACAAAACCCCCCAAGTCCGCACAGGAAAGAAAACATGTAGTTTTTGGGAGACACTACATCCCGTATAACGTGTAGCATACATCGAGTATTATACCTCAAACCATTATAGCCAATACACTGACTATGGATTCTCAAGACATCACAACCAATAAACGTTACACCTATAGTAGTCCATATAATATTATATATAGAATATATGTTTGTCAAAATCCCTAAGACATTACATACATATATACACATATATGGGGAATACTAACCACTATGAATACAAGCACATTTAACTACCAAAGAAGAGATGAGGGCCAATGGGGGTAGTTAGGCCCCAAAATATTGGGGAAAGCACCCCACCAGGGCTCATAATCCCCACGGTGTCAGTTTCCCTATACTTAATCTCAACTAAATCTAATGCCTCTTAGACTCCCAACTTCTACTTCTATGACTAGGTATCCTATAAGAACACAACCATTTAAAAAGCATTATTACATTATTTCATTCCCTTTTTGTCTGTTCTACATTACGTTAATTAATTCCTCATAAATTAATTAACCATTAACAATTTCCGCATTATATTTCATTAGAATCACATGCAAATTCCATGTTCCCTTTAAAATTGTCACCTCAACATTTTGTTCCAACAAGATCCAACCCCATTGGTTAACATCATTTATTCAATTATTTATTTACAGAATTATATTCCCATATTCCCAGGCATTGTAGAAAAACATTCTATGCTACTAAACACAATGGGGCTCAACAGAGTGAGCAGATAACTACCCGTCAAATCTTTTCAGCCTATAGGTAGAGAATAGACCCACCCTCCCTTGATAAGCTAGACTTAGAAGGCACATGGAATACCCTGTGCATCTTCTCCCTATTTGGAAGAAGTGTATGAAAACTAGATTCCTTGAGAAGCAGGGAATTTAAAGCAGATAAATAACTAATATGAATCAGCCAACATCCAAAAATTTACATCCAATCTGTTCCATCATCCACGATGACCTCCCCGACACCAACATGCATAATCTAATGCATCACGCCACTCATTCATCAACTGTTTCCCCAACCAATAGGCCTACCTGCCCCCACATATCACAATAGCCATCCAGGATCACACCACAACACAAGAAGTAGGAAAAAACCATCATATCAATGTGGCCCTTGGTCCTTAAACACATAAGAGGGTTACTCATAACGCTACAAGGAATTATCTTTTATCAAACAACAAATTATTTAATCCATCATGGATTAAACAATTTATTATTCGTAGTTTACAAATTCGAGAAACATAGCCATTAAGATTTCTCAAATAATTAAACATGCTTACTCCACCAATTTGATTAACATAAAATTACAATAAAAATAATAAGATTCAATTACATTCCTCTTTATCTTTAGCCAAACAATTATCAATTTATTTTGGCATTACTTTCTTTACCAATTTCTATCAAGAACAAGCCTAGATATCAGACAATCTAGAAAAACATACAATCAATATCAATTTATTTATCTGGTTAATTTATTTTATAATTCAATCCCATTATGATCTAGTTGAATAAAACATTATAACTATACAGTTTCATGTATAGGAAAAGATAATCAATGAATCCCCATCCTGAAATGGTTCTTGGAATTCTTTATATGAGAACGATCCACACAACGTGTTTTGATCCTCTCCCCTCTAAAAGCTATTTCCACGGGAGGATGCAGAGACACCACCACATCATCCAACACCAAATAAAATACCATTAGGAGGATGGGGTTAAAAATTACATGAAAAGGGAAAGGATAAAGAAGGAGATAAACCCAAAATAATGAAGATGGATCATACCATATATCAAAGACTGATCGACATTTCTTGGTTGCACCAAAATAGAGTGGAAAAAATCATAGGACGGAATTTTGATTGCACATATCCTACAGGATGTGATGTGATTTTCTAGTGTCTCACACTCAAGAACAAGAAATAATAACTAGAGAGGAATATATTTCATCCCTTTAAAATATTTAACGGAGTAGTGGTTTATGATACACGGGGTTTTCCCTTAAAAGAGGATCGCTTTAAACCAGACGGTTTGACAAAGTAAAAACATCCCAAGACTTAGGAGAAATTAATACAGGAGTTATATTAATTTAATCACCCATAGAGTCTTTAATAAAAGGATTTAAATGCATTTTATGTCAATGTAAACGTTAAAGGGGAGAACTGTAGGATGTTGGAAACAGTTTTCACAAACTCAAAATTTGAAAAAAGAAAAACTTTGTTCATGAACCTCACCGTTGAAACCTCACCATTCTGGAAACATTGTCTATGAACCTTACTATTGGAACCTCACTGTTCTGGAAACATTGTTCATGAACTCAAAATTTGGAAAAGGAAAGAGATCACCGTTGGAACCTCTCCGTTCGGGAAACACTGTTCATGAACCTCACTGTTGGAATCTCACTATTCTAGAAACACTGTTCACAGAAGCCCACTGATGACACGGTTCACATAAGGTCCCCTATGTCACTTCTCACATAAGGTCACTATTGCAATATTCACATAAGGTTACTGATAACACTGTTCTCAAGAGTTCACAGAAGTTCACCGATGAAACTGTTCACTGAAGGTCAGTAGTGACACTGTTCAAATAAAGTCACTGATATCACTATTCACATAAGGTCACCGTCACACTGTTCACTTAAGGTTACTGATGACACTATTCCCAAATGTTCCCTGATGACACTATTCACAGAAGGTTACCAATGCAATTTTCATAATGGTCTACTGTTAGAATTGTTCACCGACGAAACTGTTCACAAAAATGGAAATTTGGAAAAGTGTTGGGGATAAGTCACCATGACCTTCTTGAGACACCTCATACACCTAATTTCGCAATGTAATGGACCAGAGAGGTCTATTCCATTACATCTGATACCTCTCAAAACATTCTCATCATCAAGAATTCAAAACCCACATAAATAGAAAACTAAATGGGTCCGAGCAACCACCCATAGAGATACCTATCAAAAGATATAAATCCACAAGAAGGGAAAAAGGAATCCATATTATATACATGAAAAATCCATAACCACAAAGGCTACATCAATACATGAAAAATGTTAAGCATTAATCAACTCTAGGTACTGTGCACATATCTGTGAATCATGTTCCCATGCAGTCTCCTCCATGCCACCATGTCACCACAAGACACGAACCAAATGGATAAAACGCCCACACAACACCTTCTATTTTCTATCTTGGGTCGTCATAGGTTGCTCCTCAGTGGTCACATAATCTTCAACATCGATCGCTCCCCAAGCGATGATATGACATTCATCATGAATATTACGACGGAGCTATAATACAAGGAAAACATCATGTATCTGACTCATATGTGTGGGTAGTGCTACTAGATATGCCACATATCCAATACTATTTAACACATCAAAGGGAACAAATAATTGGGGAGAAATCTTACTCCCACAGTGAATCATTTGCTTCCCATGATGGGGAGTCACCGTCAATGAAATGTGATCCCCAACAATAGCTCACAATCTCTATATAATCCAAACAAGTCATATAAACCTCCAACTGGCGTAGTCAATGCCAAGGGAACTGGAAGCCTTTCCACATCATGTCCGAAAGCATGGTCATGGGTAGGTGATATGAAGGAGTGTGTCACTCCTGAATCAATAAAGGCATTCACCAATGTAGAAAACAAGCAAAGGGTACCTCGAACAATGTCTGGCTCACCTCGCACTAGCAACACTAAAGCATGAAGCCGACCACCATCTAATACATGACCTCTCTGTCCATGATGAAGACCACCACCATGGTCGTTATCTGCTCTCAAAAGATGGGGAGCGTCACAGTTGTGTCCTCTGCCTACACCATCTACTCTCTCCTAATCTAAAGCTGGTGCAACCTGCTACTGCTCCCTCTACTGGAAATGCCTCAACGGAGGAACCTGGAGTATAACAGATGCTTCACAATGATTTCTTTTAAAGGTCAGGAAGTCACACTTCTGATGACCTTGACAACTATAAGAAAAACAGGCACCAGATCCCATGGCATAGACCTAAGGGCTGCTACCCATGGAGAAACAAGATGCTGAGGGCTGGGACCTACCCCCAGCTGAACAGAAACTCTTCTACCTAGAAATCCATGAAACCTGGACCACAGATCGACTTCATGATGAATCATGATGAATCCTATCTCGTGATGATCTGGTTCTGGCCAAAGTCATCTCGATGACCTCTTCCCTTTCCAGTACCTCAGTATTTGTCTTCAACATAAATGGGGTGACCTGGCACTACATTTGTGGATGAAAATACTTTTTGAAATGCCTTTCCCTGGACTCATTATCTATAAATAGGTCTGAAGAATATCATAATAGGTTCATGAAATTTATTACAAACATTTTCTCCATGGAGCTCCCCTGTCGAAGGGTAAGAAGCTCTTGGCGACTGGACACCTTTTCCATCGAACAAAGAAACATGACTCTAAACGTTGTCTCAGAACTCCTCCCATGAGATCTCAGACTCCTCGCAATACCATAGGAATAAAGACCACCACTACCTCACTGATCCATGTAGCATCATCACATCAAGTAAAACCTAATGTTCCTTCCAAGAACATATCGAACTGAAGACTATCTCAACTACTTCCAACCATTCTTTCGTGACTGCATCTGAAACAGTGTCCTCGTACTTCTGTAGACTCTGGAGCTGAAACTCTCGTAGTGTCCTTCTCCAAGTTTCATCATCGTTAACCTTTACCCTGTGGTGATCTGCTGGCACATCCTGTTGGAAATATTCTATGTGATCCTAATGAGGAAGCTGACCTGGATCCAAAAAAATAATATTACAAATAGTTATAGCTCCTAAATCTGGAATATAGAAGAATCATCATTAATTAATTAATTATTTTCTTTTATTGATTTTAGGTTATCCTATCCCAAGGTCTACCCATTCAAACACTGGCACAATGAATAATGACGCATGATCCTTTCCTAGGTGTCTACACTAAAATTAGTATCACCCCCTTTAGTATCCATTACTAATGTAATTGTCCGTACATCTGATCATAGGGGTCCCTAAACACCTATGTCTTAGCTGGTCTCCAGTTTTTACATCACTTGCTAAATTTTACTGAAACATTTTCAATAGCATCCCATTCAACCTCGCATGTCCCTAACACCATACTCCATCCTATCTCTCAACCTCCCTCTTATAACACTCTGTCATGACCCCCTCTCCACAATGTGTACGCCTCTGAGGATGGAAATGTGAGAAGAGAGATAATGACCCCTCGAGTCCCGCCTCTAGTAGGCCCCGAGTTGGTGACTAGCACCGAGGCTATAGTAAACACACAAATTGGAGGCATTTACCTCTAAGAGAACACATGAGGGAGAGAGATATATGATTGAAACCAACCAAATCCATCTCAGACTGAAATATAAAATAAATCCCATGTAAAAATATGAAATTTCATTCAAAATACTACAACATAAAGGAAAAAAACTGAAAATACCCAAAAGAAACTAAAAACAGCAGCGACCACAAGCCCGTACAACTCCTGCAACCCCAAGCTAGTAGAAACCAGCTTGATCTCCAACCTAATCCAAGTGACCTGAAAAAAAAATTTATATACATAGGGTGAGTAAAATGGTATACTCAGTTGGATCCTCCTCAATACCACTCGTGGAAAAGTAAAGAAATCATGCTAAAGCATAGTGAACAACAAGTGAAACTAACTCGTCACCTAAACAGATATATTTAGTTCCCATCCTCACCATGGATACTCTCACCAAGTGAAGCATACAAGATTATATAATATAACAAAAAATAATAAAGGTACCTTGCTACTACTTCCCCACTAGTTTTCTGCTTTACCCTAATGTCGAACATCTTATCCATCTCTCTCTAAAAAGGCTTACCCAGAAACACTTGGGAGAAGCACCACAACTTGCACCTCGTGCAACAAAACCCCCATGTTCATACAAGACAACAACAAGGTAGTTTTTTGGAGTCACCACATCTTGTATGACATGAATCATACATCGGTTATTATACCAAAATCCATTATATCCCATACACCGAGTAAGGATCCTCCAGCCATCACAACTTAGACACGTTACGGTTATAGTATTCCCTAGGATAGTATATCTAGAATATTGGTATGTGAATAACCACATGCCATTACAGCCCCCTACACATATACATGGGGAAAACTAACCATTGTGTCGACCATCACAAGTTACTACCAAGAGAAGAGAGTGGCCCAAAGAGGGTACTCATCCATCCATCCTCTCATCGGAATGATGGAGAAAGTGCCCCAGCAGGGCTCATGATTGTTGGGGGGTCAGTTTCCATAACTGACGGGGTGGAGTAGCGTATTGAAACTCAAAAGGTACAAAATATACTATATCCCACAACCACACTTTGGAAATAAACAAGTCTTACACTCAACTACCGCTAACGTCTCTCAGACTCCAGGTTGTGCCTTCTAAGACAAGGTATCCTATAATCACACAATCATTTTATGAGATTTATTACATTACTTCATTCCCTTTTTCTCAGTTCAACATTTCTTTAATTAATTATTTATACATCAATTAACCATTAACCATTTCCACATTATATTTCATCAGCATCACACCCAAAGTCCATAATCCATTTAAAATGGAAACCTGAACATTTCGTTCCAATAATCTACAACCCCATGGTTTATCATCGTTTATTAAATTATTTATTTACAATATTACATTCCCATATTTACAAGCATTCAATGAAAACATTTTATGCCACTGAACACAAGGGGGTTCAGTATGGTGAGTAGATAACTACCCATAGAGTCTTTGCCGACTATAGAGAGATCGTATACCCATCCTCCATTGAGAAGGACACAGAAAGAATGTGCCATACCCCACACGTCTTCACCACTATAGGAAGAAGGGTTAGAAAGACAAGATACCTTGAGAAGTGGGGAATGTGAAGTAGATAAAGAACTAAAATTAATTTTCTAGAATCTAAAATTTATATCCAATCTGGTCCATCATCAATAGTGTCCTCCCCGACACTCACATGCCAAAACCGATCCATCTCTCCCCTCTAGTCATTAACTGCCACCACAACCAATTGGCCTCACTGCCCATATATCACAACATCCATCCAGGCTCACACTGCATCACAAGAAGTAGAAAAAAAACATCATATCAAAGGGGTCCTTTGACCTTAAACAAAGAAGATGTTAACTCAGAACCCTATAAAAAATTATCTTTTATCAAACAACAAATTAATTATTCCATCTTGGATTAACCGATTTATTATTTGTAGGTTCCAAATTCGGGAAGCCTAAACAGTAAGTTATATCAAATAATTAATCATGCTTAATTCAACAATTTTATTATCATCAAATTAAAACAAAAAGAATCAGATTCAATTACATGCCTCTTTATCTTTAGCCATATGATTATCAATTAATTCTGGATTTACGTTCTAAACCAATTTATATCAAGAACAAGCATAGATATCACAGTATCTAACAAGAAATATGGTCAATATCAATTTATTTATCCAGTACAAATATATATTAATTCAATTCCGTTGTGATCTAGTGGGATAATACATGCTAACTATATTGTTTCACATAGAAGAAAAGGGAAGTAATGAATCCCCTACCTCAAATGGTTCTTGACGTTCTTTATACGAGAACGAGCAACACAACAAGTTTCAATCTCCTCCCTTATCACAATTGTTTCTACCTGAGGATTCAAACACACCACCACATCATCCAAAACCCAAGAAAATCCCATTAAGAGCATGGGGGTAAAAATTACATGAATAGGGAATGGAGAAAGAAGGAGGTGATCCCGAAATAATGATGATAGATCATACCATATATCGAAGACTGATTGATATTACTTGGTTGCATCAAAATAGAGTTGAACGAATACTAAGAGGATGGATTTATTACACAAGTCCATTGGGATGGAATGGGATGTTTGAGAATCTCACACTTGAGAACACGGAGGAATAACTAGGGAGGATGATATTCTATCTCACTTGAATATTTAATGGAGGAGTGGTTTAAGATACGCTGGGTTTTCCATTATAAACGGATCACATTAAACCACACAAATTGACCAAGTAAAAACATATCGAGCCTTATGATAAATTAATATTGGAGTTAAGGCCTTGGAATCAGCGTTAGAGTCCTTAAAACAATGCTTTAAATGCATTTTATGTCAAAGGAACTGTTAAAGGGGTGAACTGTAGGAAGCTGGAAACACTGTTCACAGACAAAAATTTTTGCAATGGAAAATCACTATTCATGAACTTCACAGTTGGGACCTCACTGTTCTTTAGACACTATTCATGAACTCAAAATTTGGCGAAGGAAAGAGGTCACCGTTGGAACCTCACAGTTCTGGGAACACTGTTCATAGAAGCTCACCGATGAAACTGTTCACATAAGGTCACCGATATCACAGCTCACATAAGGTAACCGTTGCACTGTTTACATAAGGTTACCGATGGCACGATTCACAGAACGTCACCAATGACACTATTCATAGAAGGTCACCGATGAAACTTTTCACATAAGGTCACCGATGTCACTATTCACATATGGTCACCATTACACTCTTCACATAAGGTTACCAATGACACTGTTCATAGAAGGTCACTGATGACACTGTTCATAGAAGGTTACTGATGAACTATTCACAAGTGTTTCCCATTGGAATTGTTCACCGGTGAAACTATTCACATAAATGGAAATTTGGAAAAGTTTTAGGGATAAGTCACCTTGACCTCCCAAAACACCTCATACACTTGATTTTCACAAATGAATGGATCAGAGAGGTTCAAGACATTACATGAGATATCAATATCAATTAAAGAATAGGTGGGGTAAATCATTTCTTATATTATTCATTAATGCAATATCACTCGTGGGCCACCCAACATATCCTACCTCACCTCAATCATAAGTTGTCTTGGTTTTCATTAATACAACTCGATATGAGACGCATAATACTTATTAATAACTATCCTAATGTATAAAAATATATACACATGTCTATATATAGAAACATTTAATGATAGAAGTAAATGTGGATTTTTTATTGGTGGGTCTCGTTCTCATTATATCCTGCATGATATTTTCATAGGTGTAGACCATGAGAATGTTCTTAAAAGGCATGTGGGAGTACAACCCTGATTTAAAATATTAAATGTGTCCCTAAAATGAAATTATCCTTCTATAGTACATATATTTAATAATATTTTTATAGAGGTTTTGTGTTCTCATTATAGTAAGAAAATACTATGACCTTTTAGTGTGATAGATACTCTTAAGAAATTATCACATGCTATATCAAATAGAAGTACAATCAAGATGTTATAAGTAGTTTTATGATATTAAAAATAATTAGTACATGTAAATAATAAAGTAAAAATAAGTTGGTACTAGGTAACCATCTCCAACAGTCTCCCACATTCTCTATAAGCAACACCAAATATCCTTAAATCATCCAGATAGCACGTGGTACTCAGGGTTCTAGTGAGATATTCCTTTATTTAAGGGTTCCTCTATGTTATCTTCCATGGGTACTCTTCTAACTAAAACATGACCCATTGGGTAGAAATACCTCAAGTGCTTATAATTCTGAAGTATAATATTTTCTATTGGCGTGACATTGACTCTTTTTCAAGATCCACATATATAGTATTGTCATAATATAATGTGATAGGGTCTTTACTACTTGGTACAACATCATGCTCTGGGATGATGTTCTAAATCCAAAAAACTTCCTTGGATGCCTTATAATCCACTTTGTAATTAGACTCCAATGTAGAATATTCGATATTTGGATGTTTTAAAATCTTCTAGCTCATAGATCTTCCATTGAGATAGAAAATATATCAATATTTTGACATCAAATAATTATGATCATCCTAAATTCTAACATCAGTATAACCTATAATAACCAAATAATCATCTCCTCCATATAAGAGGAACATACCTTTTGTTCTTGTCAGATATATAAGGATATCCTGAATATTACTCCCATGATTTTCTCCTAGATATGATTTATTTCTACCTACCATTCTCAATTCATATAAATCATTAAGTCTAGTACATAACATGACAGTCACGGTTGAACCTATTATTGAGGTGTAAGGAATCATACTTATTCTCCTGTTATCTTAGTATATCTTGGGATACATTTTCTCAGAATTATGTAAACCATGTTACACTAGGACTGATCACATCATGGATTGTTCCTTGTTATATCTCATTAGTTTTTGGTCAATATATGTACTTTGACATAGTCCATGCAATTTTTCCAATCTATCAAGAATGATCTTTCTCCATAAAAGGTAGGACGCTTAACCTACATCCTTTTTGGAGAAACAATTGTTTAACCAACCCTTCACAAATTATATGGATAGTATGTCCTTTCCAATAAGTAATATATCATCAAAAATACTACAAGGATGAGGAACACTTTCCCACCAACCTCCTTTTAAAAACACGACTCATATTCATTTTTTAATGTAATTGAATTCCCTAATGGATTCATCGAATCAAATGTTCCATAAATTTTATAATTTCTTCAACCCATAAATGGACATATTCATATTGAAAATATTTTTAACATCACCTTGAATCACAATCCCTTGTGGGTGTGTTACATGGACATATTATTGAACATTCCTAAGTAATTCATTTTAGGCATAAAGATGTAAAATATCTGAGTCATGGTATGATTATAAAAATTATAATTACAATGTATACAAACATGGAAACTTGAGAAAGGGTTTATTCATAGCTAATGCCATGATACTATTGAAACCCATTTTCCACTGTAACATCCCAGGTAAATAAAGAATAATACATTTTCATATTTATTAATATTTACTAATTAAATATTAATTTTACTTTAAAGGGGATGCTATGATCAATAGCGTACCCGATACGCAACGATGAGTTCCTTTGAAAACTTATGTTGCACACTAGTAATAAAATAATATTATTTTAAATGTTAGTTAACACGTAGCCGTTGTACTGGCGGGAATGGATAAAATAACTAAAATATGATTATATATGTTTGTTAAATGTTTTTACATTTTTCTAATAAAGGATAAAGGCTTAAAATACGAAAAGAATTCAATTTTATGCTTATATACTCTAATTTTCACGAAAGGTCCACTTATCACCTTTTGACGGAGAACCATCATTAAATATAGTTTTGATCAATCTTATAAATTCTATTGGACCAAATATAACTCTTCTTTAGAATCGGGACATCAAAATTTACTTTGTGTAAATTTTTGGAATCTTTCCGATAAAGTTCATTTTTTTAATGAATAGTGTAAAATGTTGTATTATAATTCAAAACCTCTTCTTAATATAATTTTTTTATATGATTAGATTATTATTTGAATTGGTTTTAATGTGAAATTAGAAAATATTTTTACCATTAAATCCAATAGTGGTAGTTGGAATTAAGTTCACTTTGAAATCAGACTTAAACTAGTGTCAATCTTTTGATACTTATTGTTTCATAAAAACACGCTATTTGCACTGACAGCGGGAATTAATTATTAAATTAATTAATGAAACTTATATGTTGTGAATTTTGTAAAATGGACTTCATTTTTGAATTCAGAACATCAAATATATCTTAGGGCGAAGTTTTGGTATTTTTCTGAAAAACTTCAATTTTTGATGAATAGTGAAACCACTAAGTGGTACTTAAAAAACTGATTTTTTTCTGTTTAAATGAAACTTTGCCACTTCGGTGATTTGATTTTCAAAAATCTGACATAAATGGTTGTCATTATGAAGTAAAATGTGGTTCAATGAGATTAAAATAATTTTTTGGTGAATAGTAACTTTTAAGTTCTTAATCTCGATTAGTGGTAATTAGTGTAGTTTAGGGTAAAAATAATGTTTTAATAATATGAGATGAGCTTGACACATGTCCTACCCTAATTGGATGTGTCATGGCCGACCAAGACAAGCCATGGGTCAACTTGGGGACCCCACGGAGCCACTTTGGTTGGGAAATGACATAAATAACTTTTTATTTAATGTTAAAGTAAAAATGACACAAACATGAGTTATTTTACTAAAACAATTTTTACATGGGGTTATACAAGTCAGATTTTTGACTATAAATATTCATTAGAAAGATAAAAAGATTTCCTACATCATATTAGTTCTTTTTTATAATTTTTAGACATTAACTAAATTAAATTATTTATGACATCATGATGATGCAGCGATGACCTCATTATTTAACCATTTAAATAAAATAGAAAGATAATGTAATATCTAAGACCTACACATGTCCAAAACCTATTGGATGAGTGTATTTAGAACCCTAATCACCTTATACTCTAAATAAATCAATTTGGGACCTTTAAAATCCGAAAATATTTTGAAAATAAAGTATCATTTTGTAACTTTACAAGAGTGCCCCTCCTCTCCTCTTATAAAAGGCCCCCACCTCTACCTCCTTGCCCACACTCCCAAAGCCTTTGGCTCGGCCAAGCCCTGCCCATTTTTTCTCTCCACATCCCTCTATTACTCCTTGAAGCCTCACTTTGGGCAGAAGTCTTCCCAAGGAAGCCTTTGAGCTCAAACCAAGGGGAGTTGCCCGATTTTAAGGTAATGTCTTCTTTTGAGTCCTTTTGTTTTATTTTGCTTCTCCAAACCCCTAAACTCTTTTTATTCTTTTCTTTTGTAACAAATACAGTATCCTAAATATACTAGGATGTTTTTATAATAAGGATTCGAGCAACACTTACACACACATACATCTAATGGTTAAAGAACATACTGTTTCCGTCGATGGCGAATTTCTGCCTCCCGAAACGATGATTGTTCAACATTCTTTTAACACATTCAAAGGTGGCCATTAAGAGGACAATATATTTATATATGATATAAAATATGTTTATTTTTTCCTTAAGATTCTGTATTTTTCATTTTGGGCATACTTTTATGGTTTCCATTATGGGGGAACACAATATCTTCATTTAAGGAAGTGCGGACTACCGCCCCCTCAAAGTGATGTGATTCGTTAATGCCATACGTGGGACGTGTAAAGGATGGATTTAAAGTTATTATATACGATTTTATACTGGAATTATAATATACCACTATATCATTATTATTTCTTTCCATTAAAGTATGAGATAGAAATGAAACTAGCGTTCATGCATACGTACGACTTACTGTCTCCATGAACGGTGCATTTCATTTCTTATCCACAATTGTAATGTACTATTAAAAGTACTTGTATATAATGGATATATATGATGAATGATACATATAAATGATTAATATAATTCTGGAATTAAAATATACATACCTATCATTTAGTTTTCATTCCATTAATATGACAAAGAAATGAAAGTAGCATTCATGCGTACGTACAGCTTACCGTCTCCATGAACGGTGCATTTCATTTCTTACATCTAAATGATTATGTAATATTATAAATACATGTATATGTTGGATATATATGATATATATGCTATCCAAATCAGTAATTTCATTCTAGATATAAAGAACCTTTGACCACATGAACAACATGTAATTGTAAGAAGTCCCCTTTCGACTTAAGAACCAAATATCGACAAAACGATCATTATAAACTTAAATGGTTACAAAATGTTTATAACATGGAAATAAGTTATATAAAAGGAATAATGAAATTTAAAAAGGTTCTTAATCAAGTGGAAATTAACTCAAGTTTATTATTCAGGACGTTAAAAAACGATCGAGTCAAGTCAGACCCGAGGTAAGGGAACTTCATAACCTAATTTTCGTTCTTTGGGTTAATCTCCTACTTTCAAATTATGTCATGATATTATTATGTCCTATCTTTTATTTTTACTTTATTTATGTGTACTTATAGTTAATACACATAATAGATCTATTTTATTTAAAAAATGATTTTTGTAAGGGACTTCGTCTCAATCTCCTTTCATTGAGGCATATTTCGTTTTATACACAACATTCTTTTATATGGTGTATAAACCCCTTTGACTTTTACTTTTATTCAAAAGGAATCTTTTTCTACGAAGAGTTTTACTAAACGACAAAAAGGAATGTTTTTTTATGTACGCGGTGACGACGACCTTTTCCGCTGCCGCGAGTATTATTTGGTCTTTGGCTTCCTCAACAAGCCGTAATGTTTTTGGAATAAAATAAATACCATATACTATTTTATGTATTTTGGTATTGAAAATGGTTTTGATAAAGGATTCTATTATGTCAATATATTTATGATATATTGTGATTGAAATGTAGAAATTTTATCATTACTTTATATTGGTTTTATGTTTTATGATTTTATATTGGTACTTGGACATTTTAACGGGTGGTTACGTGATAAACCATATGACGGGTGGTGCCGTGAATACCAGGATGGGTGGTTACGTTATAACCTCCAATGCATTGGGTATGGAAGTCGGCCGTATGGCTATTCCATTAAGTATGTATGGAAATTGGCCGTATGGCTATTCCATTAAGTGATATGTGTGGAAGTTGACCGTATGGTTATTCCACTTAAGTATGTTTATGTCCCAAGTTACCTTTATATATGTTATGTGTTATTTATAAGGGTTTTATGGTAATACTTTGGTTATAAAAAGGTAAGTAATGATACTTTATTCAGCGAAGAATTTTTACTACTTCGTGAAGGTGAAGGTATTACATTGATAGAGTATACATGGTTTACTTGATGTTTGAAAAAGTAACTGTTTTCATTCTTTGTGTATCCCTTATTGAGCTTTTTATGCTCACCACAAGTTTTTTTTAAATGTTTTTCATAGGACTTAATGTGGAATAAGGTCAAGGATGGGATCAAGGGAATGTCATGCTATATAATACATGGAACTAGATATGTTTCTTTTTAAGAGTTTTTTTTATTATGGAAACTTAGTAGAAGTGTCTACTTTGTAGTCTTTTGAGATGTAATAGTTATGTTGTAATTCTCTAAAACTCTAAACCTGAAAAGATCCTCAATGTGAATTATTCATTTAATTCAATATTAAGTAAGGTTTAAGGGTGGGGCCTTATAGTTGGTATCAAATGTCTGTTTAGACAACTTTAAGAGTTAGAAAATTGTTAAATTATAAATTAATTTATGGTACGATTGAAATGATATAGCATTTAAAGATAACCATATTGCTTCACCTATGGTATTTATGTGATAAGAATGGTTTTTCATAGAGGAAACATAACATATTTTCTGGTAAGGCATACAGAGGGAAATGACCTTTCAAATCAGTATCCTAAGATGGCCAGAATCAGAACTAAACAGTTTTTTGCAGTGATGGCTCAGTTGACTCAGGTGGAAAATGATGGTTGTTTTTATTGATGATATTTTGGTGTTTTCTAAAAGTAAAGAGGAGCATGAAAGTCATTTAAGGGTAATCTTGAAAACCTTAAAAGAAAAGAAACTATATGGAAAATTCAGCAAGTGTGAGTTTTGGTTATAGCAAATTTTTTTCCTGGGTCACATTGTTTCAAAAGATGGCATAACTGTTGATCCTGCTAAAACAAAAGTTGCTGAAGAATGGCCAAGACCCACAAATGTAACCGAGATTCATAGTTTTCTTGGTTTGGCAGGTTACTACCGAAGTTTTGTTGAAAATTTGTCACGGTTATCTAGTCCAATGACTAAGCTAACTCGGAAGGGTGTTAAGTTCATCTGGACAAAAGAATGTGATGATTGTTTTCAGGAGTTGAAAAGAAGATTGGTGAATGCTCCAGTTTTGGCACTTCCTTCTAGGAATGGTGAGTTTTTTATCTACAGTGATGATTCATTGAAAGGACTTGGTTGCGTCCTAATGCAGAATGATCAGGTAATTGCTTATGCTTCACGACAGTTGAAAACTCATGAGGTAAATTACCCTACAAATGATTTGGAATTAGCTGCTGTTGTTTTGGCTTTAAAAATTTAGAGGCATCATTTGTATGGAGTAAAGTGTGAAATATATACTGATCACAAAAGTTTAAAGTATATATTCACTCAGAAAGAGTTGAACATGAGACAAAGGAGATGGATATAATTAATCAAGGATTATGATTGTACAATTCATTACCATCCGGGAAAAGCAAATAAAGTGGATGATGCTTTTGAGTCAAAAAAGTAATGCTTCATTAGCAATGATGCGTTTGGAACGTGATCCTTTGGTTAAGGATTTGATGAACTTTGGAATAGAAGTTGTTGGTGCAGGAAGTTCTTC
Organism: Viscum album; assembly: GCA_963277665.1. Lineage (NCBI taxonomy): Eukaryota > Viridiplantae > Streptophyta > Magnoliopsida > Santalales > Viscaceae > Viscum > Viscum album. The sequence continues at coordinate 1,229,480,216 of OY728159.1, forward strand.
TGTTTTGTTTCAGGTATCAGTGAGATAATCTCTATCAGATAGAATCAAGCAAGAACAGAAGCAAGACAGTGAGTTGCAGAAAAAGGTAGAGCTAGTTCAGAAAGGTAAGTTGCATGAATTCAACATTGATAGTGATTGTGTTTTGAGATTTGGGAAGAGATTGTGTGTGCCTTGTGATTCATAGTTGAAGAGAGAGTTGTTATGTGAAGCTCATAGTTCTCTATTTTTTTAGTTCATCCTGGCAGTACTAAGATGTACAGAGATCTTCGGGAGTATTACTGGTGGGATGGAATGAAAAGAGATATTGCTGATTTTACTGTGAAGTGTTTGACATGTCAATAGGTTAAAGCAGAGCAGTAGTTACCGAAAGGTATGCTTCAGCCTTTACCTGTTCCAGAGTGGAAATGGGAGAATATATCCATGGACTTTGTTGTGGGATTACCGAAGACATCTCGAGGTAATAATGCAATCTGGGTTATTTTTTATCGCTTGACTAAATCTGCTCATTTCCTTGCTATACGAGATACTTTTTCCCTAGATCAACTTTCCCGTTTGTATCTTAAAGAGATAGTCAGGTTACATGGAGTTTCCCTCTCCATTGTATCTGACCATGATCCCAGGTTCACTTCTAACTTTTGGAAAGGACTTCAGAAGTCGTTGGGTACTGAATTAAATTTTAGTACAGCTTTTCATCCTCAATCAGCTGGGCAGTCAGAACGAACAATTCAGACTTGGAGGATATGTTACGAGCTTGTTCGATGGATTATCAGGGAAGTTGGGACCAACATCTTTCTTTGGTTGAGTTTTCTTATAATAACAGTTTTCATTCCAGTATACATATGGCACCAGTTGAGGCATTATATGGGAAGCGATGTCGAACTACAGCATTTTGGGATGAAGTGGGTGAAAGGAAGCTGATGGGACCAGAATTGGTAGAAGAGATGGCGGAAAAAGTTCAGTTGATTCAGAAGCACATGAGAACAGCTCAGAGAAGGCAGAAGAGTTATGCAGATAACCGGAGGAAGGATCTATCTTTCGAGGTAGGTGATCATGTTTTTCTCAAGGTTTCTCCTTGAAAAAGTGTGATGAGATTTGGTAAGAAAGGAAAGCTGAGTCCAAGGTTCATTGGACCATATGAAATTCTGGAGAAAGTTGGATCAGTTGCTTACCGAGTGGCTTTACCTCCGAGTTTATCTCAGGTACACAATGTTTTTCACGTTTCGATGTTGAGAAAGTATATGCCAGATCCATCTCATGTTTTGAGTCCAGAGGTAGTTCAGCTAGAGGAGAACCTATCTTATTAAGAACAACCAGTCCAGATTCTTGACCACAGGGAGCAGGTGTTACGGAATAAGGTGATTCATCAGGTAAAGGTTTTTTGGAAAAACCATGTGATTGAAGAGGCAACGTGGGAATCTGAAAATGCTACGAGGGATAAATACCCCCACTTATTTTGATAAGTGAATAAAATTGTGAGGACGCAATTCCCAAAAGGGGGGAAGGATGTAATATCCCAGGTAAATAAAGAATAATACATTTTCATATTTATTAATATTTACGAATTAAATATTAATTTTACTTTAAAGGGGTTGCTATGATCGATAGCGTACCCGATACGCAACGATGAGTTCCTTTGAAAACTTACGTTGCACACTAGTAATAAAATAATATTATTTTAAATGTTAGTTAACACTTAGCCATTGTACTGGCGAGAATGGATATAAATAACTAAAATATGATTATATATGTTTTTTAAATGTTTTTACATTTATCTAATAAAGGATAAAGGCTTAAAATACAAAAATAATTAAATTTTAGGCTTATATACTCTAATTTTCACGAAAGGTCCACTTATCACCTTTTGATGGCGAACCATTATTAAATACAGTTTTGATCAATATTATAAATTCTATTGGACCAAATATAACTCTTCTCTAGAATCAGGACATCAAAATTTACTTTGTGTAAATTTTTGGTTTCTTTCCGATAAAGTTCATTTTTTTAATGAATAGTGTAAAATGTTGTATTTTAATTCAAAAAATCTTTTTATTCTAATTTATTTATATGATTAGATTATCATTTGAATTGGTTTTAAAGTGAAATTAGAAAAAAAAATTACCATTAAATCCAATAGTGGTCATTGGAATTAATTTGACTTTGAAATCAGACTTAAACTAGTGTCAATCTTTTGATACTTATTGTTTCATAAAAACACGCTATTTGCTCTGACAGTGGGAATTAATTATTAATTTAATTAATGCAACTTATATGTTGTGAATTTTGTAAAATGGACTTCATTTTTGAATTCAGAACATCAAATATATCTTAGGGTGATGTTTTGGTATTTTTCTAAAAAACTTCAATTTTTGATGAATAGTGAAACCACTAAGTGGTACTTAAAAACTGATTTTTTTCCGTTTAAATTAAACTTTTCCACTTCTGTGATTTTATTTTCAAAAATCCGACATACATGGTTGTCATTAAGAAGTAAAATGTGGTTCAATGAGATTAAAATAATTTTTTGGTGAATAGTAACTTTTAAGTTCTTAATCGCGATTAGTGGTAATTAGTCTAGTTTAGGGTAAAAATAATGTTTTAATAATATGAGATGAGATTGAAACATGTCCTACCCTCATTGGATGTGTCATGGACGACCAATACAAGCCATGGGTCAACTTGGGGACCCCATGGATCCACTTTAGTTGGGAAATGACATAAATAACCTTTTATTTAATGTTACAGTAAAAATGACACAAACATGAGTTATTTTATTAAAACATTTTTTACACGGGGTTATAAAAGTCAGATTTCTGACTATAAATATTAATTAGAAAGATAAAAATATTTCTTACATCATAGTAATTTTTTTATAATTTTTAGAAATTAAATAAATTAAATTATTTATGACATCATGATGATGCAGGGATGACCTCATTATTTAACGATTTAAATAAAATAGAAAGATAGTGTAATATATAATACCTAAACATGTCCAAAACCTATTGGATGAGTGGATTTCGAACCCTTATCACCTTACCCTCGAAATAAATCAATTTGGGACCTATAAAATCAGAAACTATTTTGAAAATAAAGTAACATTTTGTAACATTACAAGAGTGCCCCTCCTCTCCTCTTATAAAAGGCCCCCACCTCTACCTCCTTACCCACATTCCCAAAGCCTTTGGCTCGGCCAAAACCTGCCCATTTTGACTCTCCACATCCCTATCTTACTCCTTGAAGCCTCAATTTGGGCAGAAGTCTTCCCAAGGAATCCTTTGAGCTCAAACCAAAGGGAGTTACCCGATTTTAAGGTAATGTCTTCTTTTGAGTCCTTTTGTTTTATTTTGCTTTTCCAACCCCCTAAACTCTTTTTATTCTTTTCTTTTGTAAAAACTCCAGTATCCTCAATACACTAGTATTTTTTTATAAGAAGTATTCGAGCTACACTTACACACACCTACATCTAATGGTTAAAGAACATACTGTTTCCATGGATGGCGAATTTCTGTCTCCCGAAACGATGATTGTTCAACATTCTTTTAACACCTTCAAAGGTGGACATTAAGATGACACTATATTTATATATGATATATAATATGTTTATGTTTTCTTTAAGCTTCTGTATTTTTCATTTTGGAAATACCTTTATGGTTTCCATTATGGGTAAACACGATATCTTCATTTAAGGAAGTGCGGACTACCGCCCCCTCAAAGTGATGTGATTCGGTAATGCCATATGTGAGATGTGTAAAGGATGGATTTAAAGTTATTATATATGATGTTATACTGGAATTATAATATACCTATATATCATTATTATTTCTTTCCATTAAAGTATGAGATAGAAATGAAAGTAGCGTTCATGCATACGTACGGCTTACCGTCTCCATGAACGGTGCATTTCATTTCTTATCCCCAATTGTAATGTAATATTAAAAGTACTTGTATATAATGGATATATATGATGAATGATACATCTAAATGATGAATATAATTCTGGAATTAAAATATACATACCTATCATTTAGTTTTAATTCCATTAATATGACAAAGAAATGAAAGTAGCGTTCATGCGTACATACGACTACCGTCTCCATGAATGGTGCATTTCATTTCTTACATCTAAATGATTATGTAATATTATAAATACATGTATATGCTGTATATATATGATATATATTCTATCCAAATCAGGAATGTCATTCTGGATATAATGAACCTTTGACCACACGAACAACATGTAATTGTAAGAAGTCCATTTTCGACTTAAGAACCAAATATCGACAAAACAAACATTATTAACTTAACTGGTTAAAAAATGTTTATAACATGGCAATAAGTGATATAAAAGGAATAATGAACTTTAAAAAGGTTCTTAATCAAGTAGAAATTAACTCAAGTTTATTATTCAGGACGTTAAAGAACGATCGAGTCAAGTCGGACCTGAGGTAAGGGAACTTCTTAACCCAATTTTCGTTCTTTGGGTTAATCTCCTACTTTCAAATTATGTCATGATAATATTATGTCCTATCTTGTATTTTTACTTTATTTATGTGTACTTATAGTGAATACAAATAATAGATATATTTTATTTAAAAAATGATTTTTGTAAGGGTCTTCGTCTCATTCTCCTTTCACTGAGGCATATTTCATTTTATACACAACTTTCTTTTATACGGTGTATAAACCCCTTTGAATTTTACTTTTATACAAAAGGAATATTTTTCTACGAATCATTTTACTAAACAACAAAAAGGAATGTTTTTTTACGTATGTGGTGACAACGACCTTTTCCGCCGTCGCGAGTATTATTTGGTCTTTGGTTCCTCAACAAGCCGTAATGTTTATAAAATAAAATAAATACCATATACTATTTTATGTATTTTGGTATTGAAAATGGTTTTGATAAAGGATTCTATTATGTCAATATATTTATGATATATTGTGATTGAAATGTAGAAATGTTATCATTCCTTTATATTTGTTTTATGTTTTATGATTTTATATTGGTACATGGACATTTTAACAGGTGGTTACGTGATAAACCATATGACGGGTGGTGCCGTGAATACCAGGACGGGTGGTTACGTTATAACCTCCAATGCATTGGGTATTGAAGTCGGCCGTATGGCTATTCCATTAAGTATGTATGGAAATTGGCCGTATGGCTATTCCATTAAGTGATATGTGTGGAAGTCGACCGTATGGTTATTCCACTTAAGTATGTTTATGTCCTAAGTTACCTTTATATATGTTATGTGTTCTTTATATGGGTTTTATGGTAATCCTTTGGTTACAAAAAGGTAAGTAATGATACTTTATTCAGTGAAGAGTTTTTACTACTTCATGAAGGTGAAGGTATTACTTTGATAGAGTATACATGGTTTAGTTGATGTTTGAAAAAGTAACAGTTTTCATTCTTTGTGTATCCCTTACTGAGCTTTTTATGCTCACCCCATGTTTTTTTGAAATGTTTTTCACAGGAATTAATGTGGAATAAGGTCAAGGATGGGATCAAGGGAATGTCATGCTATATAAAACATGGAACTAGACATGTTTCTTTTTAATAGTTTTTTTTATTATGGAAACTTAGTAGAAGTGTCTACTTTGTAATATTTTGAGATGTAATAGTTATGTTATAATTCTCTAAAACTCTAAACCTGAATAGTTCCTCAATGTGAATTATTCATTTAATTCAATATTAAGCAAGGTTTAAGGATGGGGCTATATATCCACTATATGTTCTATATTGGTATTTAGTTTACCTTACATGTCTCGTTTAATATTGAATACCCATTTAAATCCAACAGTATTTAAATCACATGGTTCATCAACCATAACACAATCTTGGTTTTAAAACAAGGAGTCCATTTCAATAATTCATGGCTACTTTCTATCTTATAGGTTTTGATCTCACTACTTCCACTTTTTAGGAGAGAGGATCATCATTTTCATCCAATAATGAAGAAACATATTTGGTGACTAGAAAACCATATCTCTTCGCATCCCTTTCAACTTTTATACTCTTTTTTGGTACCTATGATTGAGGAAATACATCTTCCATGGGGACCCATTGAATTTGTTAATGTTATAACTCTTGTGTATGATGAGCATCAACTTCCTTAAATTCAATCTTATTAACACCTTCTTTTTTTAAGATGAGGTACCTCCCAAGAAATAAGTATTCTGTAGTGATAAAAAAATTTATTTCTGAGGGGTTGTATAAATTTTATTCATTTAATTATTTGGGATTACCTATAATGAAAAACTGTGTTCCTCGAGGTGATTGTTTTTTTCTTAATAGTTCCTTAACAAACACCTCACAACTCCTTACCTGACTATGCAACAAAATGTGTTTATGTCCATTCTCTATCTAAAATAGATTTCTACATTATTATTTAGTTGGTAATCATATTAATATGTATTATGCTATTTTTAATGCATATCCCAACAAGGATAATCAATATTCTGCATGAATCGTCATTGAAAATACCATGTTCAACAAGTTATAGTTCTTCCCTAAATTAACACAATTCTAATGAGGTTTATAATGTAGTGTGAGTCAGATAGAATCCTAAAGTCATGTACAAAGGCGATGAAAACATGGTTAAGATATTTACCTACATGATCCAATTTAATATTCATTATCTTCTCAAAAAACTAATTTTATAATATATTCTATAATTATTTTAATTTCTAAAAGGATTCAAACATACACCTCATCAAATAGATATATCTATATCTACTCAATTCATCGGTAAAGGATATAATGTCACAATACCTACCTCTGAATTCTATTATAAATGATCCATATAGATAAATTCATACCATTCCTATAAGTTCTATGTCCCATTCACATTTTACATCAAATAGTGGTTTATTTGTTTTTCCTTGTAAAAAATCATGACATTTATTGATTTGTTTTATCTTAGATGAATCTAAATTACTATCTTCATATATAATTGTCAAATTCATCTCTTTAACATAACCAAGACTGTGATTTCATAGTCGGGTGTCATAGGGGTCATGTGAATATGATTATTTATCCATTACAAAAACTGTGTTTTCATAAATTAATACATCAAAATTTTATTTAACTTCACCATACCATAACATATTTTTTCATTATAATTTTTTTTTCCAAATTTAAAAATTACCCAATCTGTATCTGAACATTGAAAATAAATTATGTTATTGGAAAACATATGTATATAAAAATAATATCATAAAAACACAATTGTTATCAATGGTAACGAAAGGTGGATGTCAACAATGGCTACAGTAGCTAGCCTCGCACCATTAAAATCTAACATACCCACCTCTACTATATAAATATCCTAGAATCTAATTAGTTATTTCATTTGGACACAAATGCGAGCACCAAAATATTTATATAATACCCAATGTCTAGAAATGAAATTGTTGATCTAGATAGTGATCACACAATTATCCTCCAATTTCATTTGGGTGTAGTTCATCTTCTTGTGTCTTCGATTTCCATATGTAAATCAAAAAACCACATTTTACTTCCCCTACCTTGGGATCTTCGTCTCTTTTGAATGATTATTCATTGGATATTTTGACGATTTATAATTCTTTAGACCCATTTCCCTGTTCTTCATTTTTTTATTCAACAAAATGACCACAGGTTTGTCATTCCCCATGTCCATATCCACTTGGAGAATTAATTTAAGAAGTTCTGAAAGATTCAATACATTATTTCTCATATTATACTTGACAATAATGTTGTAGAAGGTCATATGATGTTATCAATGTATGATATTTATACAAAATTAATCTAGGAATTTAATACCTAAGTTTTATATGAATTCAATATAGCTAATAATCTTGACTAAATGAGGTTCAACTAGAACATACTCTCCATGCAATGTTTTGAACAATGTATTGGGGATCTTATACCTATTTTATCTTTCCATCTATTTAGATATATCCTGGTGGACATAAATCATGTTATATGTTTCCATATCCTTATATTTATTTATCAGATCATTGGTAATGGATGATAAAATGAGGAACTGAAATTATTTAGAATCCTTTAGATGTTACTCATAGATATATAGATCTTCCACACATTCCTTATTTCTAGGATCAACTAGTAATGGTTCTTCAACAATATACTATTTCCTTTCATGGAAAAGGATAACACATCTGTACCTTTTCTATTATTGGAAAGTCATATTTGTAAGAAGAATATCATTTTCATGTATGGATCACAATGACATGGTTGATGTTATTTTAATGGTGTTTCTAAAAAATAAGATAAGAATAATTTTTGAACATTATCTTGTAAAATTTTGAAAAAATTATATTTGTTTGTCTTCCTTTATTATAAAAAACTCCCATACCCCTCACCATTTTCTCCATAAGAACTTATTTTGAGGAACACCTAGTGGAAAGGATCCAAATTCCATTTTTAATTACGCCAACATTTGTTTTCTTTGAAAATTTAATGGTTGTAGGTTGCATTCGAAATTCCAACTGCATTAACTCATAGCTCATTGATCAGCTGAGTGGACTCCCTAATCATGAAATCCTTAAATTGGATTTCCACAAACATTTCCTATCACTTACACAATCTCTTTATTTATATGTCAACCCTTGATGTGAACCATATTAAAACAACCCAAAACCTCTAGATAGAATTACTTGATAACTGAAATCACCAAACATTGGTTGGTCAAGCACAGTGAACTATGGTTCGATTATATCCAATCTAATGGAAGGATATACCAAGTAAATATTTTATTGATGTATTTTGTCATTTCATGTGTATATTTATAACACCACAACCCCAGTTACCCAGAGTCGGTGAATTATTGTGTAACATTGGCATTATCACAAAGATCATGTCTCGAAAGACTGATTAGTTTAGTAGCCTTGAAACACTAGATACATTCTTAAGTTTTACATTACATCATAATGTAATACAAAACTACAACAAAATATTTTCTTCATATACCCTCATACTATCCCTATAGGTCTGTAATAAAATATTTCTTCACATCCTGTGAAAAATAAAACATTGAAAGGGGTGAGCTCAGATGCATAGTAAGGATAACAATATAGCGGAATCTTTCATAAATAAACATAAAAATTTAAGACAATGTATAAATAAAACAAAATCATTTTACACTTCAACTTCAACATAATATGGTAAAAGTAAAATGAGATAATTCCATTTACTTATTCACATGGATATTCTACTGGTTGAATAATCACATGCAATATCAATAACCACTTTCTTAATGATGGAATGCATAATGCCAGACTATCATAACCACGTAGCCAAGGCCTCATGACAAAACTACAAGGAAGATTTTGTCAAGGCCTCGTCCCAAGACACTAGTTTGTCTCATGAGACTTTCTGATGCATCGAGGAGCTATAGCGGGCTCCACCCGTCACTTATTATGTCCAATGCATTCCTCATATGAATAGGTTTAATCATATCATAAACCATAACATAAACGTATCACATAAAACATGCATAAAGGAAACATAAAATTTCCACATCTCAATCACAATATATCAATAAAATACATTTATATAATAAAAAAACACTTTCAAAACCATTTTCAATACTAAAATAAAAGAAAATTAAAACTTTTTCTTTATTTTTCATTCAAAAAGGGTATGGCTTGTAGAGGAAGCCGAAACTCAAATAATGGTCACAGCGGTAGAGAAGTCGTTGTCGCCGCATACGTATGACAAAGAAATAACATTCCTTTTTTTCATTTAGTAAAATGGTTCATATAAAAAGATTCCTTTTGAATAAACATCAATGTCAATGGGTTTATACACCGTATAAAAGAAAGTTGTGTACAAAACAAAATATGCCTCAATGAAAGGAGATTGAGACGAAGTCCCTTACAAAGATAATTTTTTTAAATAAAATAGATCTATTATGTGTATTCAATATAAGTACACATAATTAAAGTACAAATACAAGATATGACATAATAATATCATGATATAATTTGTAAGTAGGAGATTAACCCAAAGAACAAAAATTGGGTTATGAAGTTCCCTTACCTCGTGTCCGAATTCACTCGACCGTTCTTTAATCTCCAGAATAATAAACTAGAGTAAATATATAATTTCTTAAAAACCTTTTTCAAGTTCATTATCCCTTTTATATAACTTATTACAATGTTACAAAAATTATGTAGTCATTTACGTTAATAACGGTCATTTTGTCGATCTTTGGCACTTGAGTCAACAATAAACTTATTATAATTTCAAGGTGTTTATGTAGTAGAATATCCATTATCTCAAGAATTATATTCATGATGTAGATATCATATATATCATATATATCCAGTATATACATTCATTCATAATATTGCGTAACATTTAGAGGTAAGAAATGAAATGCACCGTTCATGGAGACGGTAAGTCGTACGTACACATGAACGCTACATTCATTTCTATTTCATATTTAATGGAATGAAATAATAATTATATAAAGGTATATTATAATTCCAGTATAATATCATATATAATATCATTTACTCCATCCTTTATACATCCCACATATGGCATTAACGATTCAAATCACTTTGAGGGTGCGGTAGTCCGCACATCCTAAAATGAAATTATCGCGTTTAACCATAATAAAAATTATAAAGGTGTGACATAAATAAGAAATAAAGAAGCATAAGTAAAACATAAACATAATATATATAATATATAAATATAGTGACATCTTAAATGCCACCATGAGAGGTGTTAAAAGAAGATTGTACAATCATCGTTTCGTGAGGCAGAAATTCGCCAACCACAGAAATAGTATGTTCTTTAACCATTAGACGATGGTGTTTGTAAGTGTAAATCAATTCATTCTCATAAAAACATCCTAGTATATTTAATACACCTGTGTTGTTACAAAATTATCGAATAAAAAGAGTATAAGTTGTTGGAGAAGCTAAATAACGCAAAATAACATAAGAGAAGACATTACCTTAAAATCGTGTAACTCTTTTTGATTTGATCCCAAGGCTTCCTTGGGAAACATTATGCCCAAAGTGAGGATTCTACGAGTAATATAGGGAAGTTGATAGAGTATTTGGGCATAGGTTGGCCGAGCAAAATGGATTGATGGTGTGAATAAGGTGGTAGTGGTGGGGGCCTTTTATAAGAGGAGAAGAGGAGAAATCTTTGGAAGTAATGAAATGTTACATTATTATGAAGTAATTTTCGGATTTCAAAGGTCCCACAATTATATATTTGTTGTATAAGGTGATAAGGGTTCTAAATCTACCCATACAATAGGTTTTTTACAAGTTTATGTCTTAGATTTTACATTATATTTTCATTTTATTTAAATCGTTAATTAATGAGGTAATTGCTGCATCATCATGGTGTCATAAGAATTTAAATTTATTTAATATATAAAAATTATATAAAAAATATCATGATGTATTAAACCTATTTATCTTTCCAATTAATATTTATAGTAGAAAATTTAGCTTATATAATCCCAAGTAATAATTGTTTTAGTAAAACAACACATGTTTGTGACAATTTTATTTTTACTTTAAATAAAAAGTTATTAATGTCATTTTCTTACCCAAGTGTTTCCATGGGGTCCCCAAGTTGACCCATGGATTGTATTGGACGGACATGACTCCTACAATAAGGGTAGGATAAGTGTCAAGATATTTTCATATTTTTATAAAATCATTTTTACCTTAAATTTCACTAATTACCTTTAATCGCGATTAATAGAACTTAAAAGTTATTATTCACCAACAATTATTTTAATCCCATTGATCCAAATTTATCTCCCTAATGAAAATTATGTATGTTGTATTTTATAAATTCTAATCACTTAGGTGGTAAAATTTCAATTAAACGAAAAATCAGTTTTTTTAACTACCACTTAGTGGTTTCACTATTCATTAAAAATCAATGTTTTTCAGAACAACACCAAAAATTAACCCTAAGATATATTTGATATTACCAATACAAAAATGAAGTGCATTTTGAAATATAAAATTTATATAATTTCAAAAGGTGGGTATTACTATTCATAACTACTACTTTTATGGGTCGTGGTGTGTTAGAACTCGAGGTTGCGTACAACACACACTGATCTATTATTCAAAGAGGAGCATACCATGGAATATTGGGGTGTTACATTCTCCCCTTCTTCAATAAATTGCATACTCGCAATTTAAAATTTTTGTTTGAAAATAAAATGTTGAAAATATAAAATACCTTTATGGAAAACCCACATCGGAAAAAGGTTATTAAAAATATAACATTAAAAGAAAGAAAGAGATGTATAAAGGTCACCCGAGATATCCCATACTAGGATTATATGAAAATATGAATATGGAGGAAAAACAAACCATTAAGGTCTGGTGGAGAGTTGTATAAACCAGTATTAGGAGAAAGTTAACTACAAGAAAATCACAAACTTGTGATTGGTTAAATGGTCATTAATTCCCCAATTGGAAAAGATAACCGACAACATTATTGTTTGAAGTTACCTTTCATAAAGTTGAGTAATTTATTTAGGTGCATTCCTAAGAACCTAAGGAAATATACTTACTTGTCATGTAGACTTTCATTATTTAATAAAGTTTTACCACAAACCCAATTTCACTTCAAAAGTTAATAGAACTCAAAAATATTCTATTTATCCTAATTGTACACGGTTCTAAATATTAAAACATACAATTTAGATTAGGAAAACTATTTTGTAATAACCAGGGACTTCCTGTAGGCTAGTGGTAGGTAATAAAGGCATGTCGCACTATGGTTGTGGGTTCAATTCCTACAGCTTTGTCCGACACGACGGGTTATCCCCCGACCTGCAGGTTGTCCTTTTCTTAAAAATATAGTATTATAATATTCCAAAAGTAATCTTCAGAAATGTTTTAACCTTAAACTATACAATCCAAAGTTCAACTTAATCCATTCCAACCTTTATAGTTATCAAAAATACCTCTATCCATACTTTTTCTAAAAGGTATCTAAATTCCAAAATCCATTGTATCATCAGATTCCTTAAACAAAGTACAATTTATTTTATTGTCACATACAAAAATATGATTACCATTATCATATTAAAACATTAACTAAAACAAAAAATACTGCAGTACAATCCTTATATATATCACATTATTCTTATAACCAGAATATAATCCCTGAGTCTAAAAGCACCAATACATTAATTATTCTACTTCAACTGTAGTAACAGTATAAGATTTTCCTTGATCCCTTGGCCTTTTTTGAGGTATGTTTCTCTACTGCTTAGTACATTCATTTGCATATTTCCCCATTTCCCTACAATTGTAGCATTCAACATTGATAGCTTCTTTATTTCCCTTACTATCACGAGCCTGGTGACCTTTTTCTCAACATTTATAACAAACTCCCATTCCTTTTAGGCAAGTTCCAGGTAGATTCTTCCCAGAATTATCGCATAATGGAAAATCCTTATTTTCCTTTTTCCCTTTATCTGTCTCTTGCTCCACCGTTCTCTTCTTCTATTTCTTTACATTATTATCATAAGACTTAGATAATTCCTTTTCCATCTTGATAGCATAGGATACAATATCATCGTACGACGAGAAGGTTTTTGAGACTAATGCTCGATGGAGAAATGGTTTTAACCCATCAATGAAATGATCATTATTATTTCATGGGTTACGTATATAATCTGCAGCATGCATCGCTAACCTTGTAAAGTTAGCCTCATACATTGCGACATTCTCATCTTCCTTCTGCCTCAGACTCAAAAATTGCCTTTTCATATCTGCTAGTTGGTCATGTGGAAAGTGTTTTTCTAAGAAAATTTCCTTAAACTCCCTCCATTACATACTTGATACACTTTCATCTTCCTTTGTGTTTTGAATCAGAAAACACCATTGATCGACATCTCCAGTGAGGCGGTAAACTACCATGACAACCTTCTCCCTTTCGCTAATCCCCAAGGCTTGGAATATTTTCTCTAAGGAGCTTATCCATTGGTCAGCTACTAATGGATTTGTACCCTGATTAAATGTTGGTGGTTGTTGCCTCATGAAGTGGTCTAACATTGATCCTCCACATTGCGGATCTAGGTGCTTCATATGAGTAAGGTTATTATTCAAAACCTGAGTGAGTTATCCCAGTACGGTGAAAAGTTGATTAGCACCAGTTGTATCTCCAAATCCACTATAATTATCGTGAGAAGGAGGAAAATACCTACATGGAGTGCGTGAATTGATACAGTTTCCATTCCTCCCACTAGGTGCCATTTATAAACAATGGCATAAACTAGATTAGTTTATGAATCAAAATACATAATTACAAACATGAAAAACACTTAACATAAATTTAAATATTTATGGATATTATCCATAATCATAAAAATGTTTCCTTTAAAGAATTATACACTCATAAACCCTTCATAATGGTTTGTAGTGAAAATGAGAATAATCCTAAGCATATTCCCCGGGAGTGTCATATCCAAGAGTGCAGCAAGGCCCGTTGTCGTGCACTAGTTCCTGTTCGAGTCTAGCTCAAAGCAGTGTTTTCAGGTTTTATCCCTAAGTACATCTGTGCCAGATCCACCTCTACCTGCTCGTATCCAGATAGGTATATATTGCTCGAAAAACTCACAAAATCTCTATAATATCAAAATCCTAGGAAGTTCTTCTATACTAATCCTCAAAGTCTATCTTTGGGTTATGTGGTCTAATCAGAGTTTATCTAAATCTAGCTTCCAAGGTTATTACTATACTACCTCTGATACAAACTGTAATGCCCCAACCCCAGTTACCCAGAGTTGGTGCATTATTGCGTAACATTAGAATGATCACAAAGATCAACTCTCGAAGGACCGATTAGTTTAGTAGCCTTGAAACACTTGATACATTCATAAGTTTTATATTACATCATAAAGTAATACAATACTACAAAAAAATCTTGTCTTCATATCCCCTCATACTATCCCTGTAGGTCAGTCATAAAATATTTCTTCACATCCTGGGAAAAATAAAACATTGAAAGGGGTGAGATCAGATGCTTAGTACGGATAACAATATAGCAAAAGCTTTCATAAATAAACATAAACATTTAAGGCAATGTATAACTAAAACAAAATCCTTTTAAACATAAACTGAAACATAATATGGAAAAAGTAAAATGAGATAATTCCATTTACTTATTCACATGGATATTCTACTGGTCGAATAATCACATGCAATATCAATAACCACTTTCACAATGATGGAATGCATAATGCCAGACTATCATAACCACATAGTCAAGGAATCGTGCCAAAACTACAAATAATATTTTGTCAAGCCCTCATTCCAAGAAACTAGTTTGTCTCATGAGACCTACCGATGCATCTAGGAGCTATAGCGGGCTCCACCCATCACTTATTAAGTCCAATGCATTCCTCATATGAACAGCTTTAAACATATCATAAACCATAACATAATTGTATCACATAAAAAATGCATAAAGGAAACATAAAATTTACACATTTAAATCACAAGATATCAATACAATAAATTGATATAATATAAAAACTTTCAAAACCATTTTCAATACCAAAATAAAAGAAAATTAAAACACTGTATTTTAATTTTCATTTAAAAGGTTATGGCTTGTAGAGGAAACCGAAACTGAAATAATGGTCACGGTGTCGGAGAAGTCATTGTCGCCAAAAACATAAGACAAATAAAATACATTCATTTTTTTCGTTTAGTAAAACATTTCGTATAAAAAGATTCCTTTTGAATAAACATAAAATTCAAATGGGTTTATACACCGTATAAATGAAAGTTGTGTATAAAACAAAATATTCCTCAATGAAAGGAGATTGAGATGAAGTCACTTACAAAGATCATTTTTTAAATAAAATAGATCTATTATGTGTATTCACTATAAGTACACATAATGAAAGTAAAAATACAATATAGTACCTAATAATATCATGACATAATTTGAAGGTAGGAGATTAACCCAAAGAACAGAAATTGGGTTATAAAGTTCCCTTACCTTGTGTCCGACTTCACTCGACCGTTATTTAATCTATTGAATAATAAACTAGAGTTAATCTCTACTTTCTTAAGAACCTTTTTCAATTTCATTGTCCCTTTTATATCACTTATTACAATGTTACGAAAATTATGTAGTCATTTAAGTTAATAACGGTCGTTTTGTCGATCTTTGGTACTTGAGTCAACAATAAAATTATTATAATTACAAGTTGTTTATGTGGTAGAATATCCATTATCTAAAGAATTATACTCATTATTTATATATCATATATATTATATATATCCATTATATCCATTCATTCATTATATTACGTAACATTTAGAGGTAATAAATGAAATGCACCGTTCATGGAGATGGTAAGCCGTACGTACGCATGAAAGCTACTTTCATTTCTATTTCGTATTTGATGGAATAAATCATAATGATATAAAGGTATATTATAATTCCAGAATAATATCATATATAATATCATTTACTCCATCCTTTATACATCCCACATATGGCATTAATGATTCAAATCACTTTGAGGGGGCGGTAGTCCGCATATCCTAAAATGAAATTATCGCGTTTACCCATAATAAAAATCATAAAGGTATGCCATAAATGAGAAATACAGAAGCATAAGGAAAACATAAACATAATATATATCATATATAAATATATTTAAATCTTAATGGCCACCATTAGAGGTGTTAAAAGAAGATTGAATAATCATCGTTTCGTGAGGCAGAAATTCACCAACCACAGAAATAGTATGTTCTTTGACCATTAGACGAAGGTGTTTGTAAGTGTAAATCAAATAATTCTCATAAAAACATCCTATTATATTTAAGACACTGGTGGTTTTACAAAATAATGTAATAAAAAGAGTTTAATTTGTTGGAAGGCAAAATAAAACAAAATAACATAAGAGAAGACATTACCTTAAAATCGGGTAACTCTTTTTTATTTGAGCCAAAGGCTTCCTTGGGAAGAATTATGACCAAATTGAGGATTCTAGGAGTAAGAGAGGGAAGTTTATAGTGTATTTGGCTAGAGTTTGGACGAGTCAAATAGCCTAATGGTTTGAATAAGGTGGTAGTGGTGGGGGCCTTTTATAAGAGAGGAAGAGGGGCACTCTTAGAAATTAATGAAATGTTACATTATTATGAAGTACTTTTCGGATTTAAAATGTCCCACAATTATATATTTCGTGGGTAAGGTGATAAGGGTTCGAAATATTCCCATGAAATAGGTTTTTGACAAGATTAAGTCTTCTATTTTACATTATCTTTTCATTTTATTTAAATCGTTAATTAATGCGGTAATCACTGCATCATCATGGTGTCATAAAATTTTTAATTTATTTAATGTATAAAAATTATATAAAATATATCATGATGTAGGAAATATTTTTAGATTTCCAATGAATATTTATAGTCGAAAATTTAACTTATATTACCCCATGTAATAATTCTTTTAGTAAAACAACACATGTTTGTGACAATTTTATTTTTACTTTAAATAAAAAGTTATTAATGTCATTTTCACACCCAAGTGGCTCCATGGGGTCCCCAAGATGACCCGTGGATTTTATTGGTCGTACATGACTCTTCCAATAAGGGTAGAAGAAGATTCAAGATATTTTCATATTTTTATAATATCATTTTACCTTAAATTTCACAAATTACCTTTAATCACGATTAATAGAACTTAAAAGTTACTATTCACCAAAATTTATTTTAATCCCATTGATACAAATTTATTTATTAATGACAATGATGTATGTAGGATTTTGGAAATTCACATCACATAGGTGGTAAAATTTCATTTAAATGAAAAATCTGTTTTTTAACTACTAGTGAGTGGTTTCACTATTCATCAAAAATCGATGTTTTTCAGAACAACACCAAAAGCTAAACCTAAGCTATATTTGATATTTGTAATTAAAAAATGATGTCTATTTTAAAAAATTAAAATCATATAAGTTGAATTAATTAATTTAATAATTAATTCCTGCTGTCACAATAAATAGCGTGTTTTTAAGAAAGAATATCAATCAAAAGATTGAAAATTGTTTAAGTCCAATTTCAAAGTGAAATTAATTCTAATGATCACCATTGGATAAAATGGTAAAAATATATTCTAAATACACTTTATAACCACTCAATTTTATAATTTATCACTATAAATTATTTTGATTAAAAAAGATGTTTTAAGTATTTATCACTATTTATAAAAAATTGGAATTTCTCAGAAAAATACAAAAAATTCAACATAGGATAATTTCGATATTCGGAATCCAAAAATGAAGTCCATTTTGAAATATAAAATTTATATAATTTTAAAAAGTGGGTATTACTATTCATAACTGCTACTTTTATTGGTCGCGGTGTGTTAGAACTCGAGGATGCGTACAACACACACTGCTATATTATTCATTGAGGAGCATACCATGGAAGCTTGGGGTGTTACAATATTTATAATTATTATCCTTTTCACATACCTTTTAATATTATGTGGGATATCTTAAGTTAATATCCTTTTCATAGATAATAGTCGAGTATAAGATGGTTTATTTTAGTTTAATCAAGCATTTTATTAATTCGTTATGTATGTGATCATGAAAAGACACCCATAAGAAAATTACCATGAAAATAAAAGAAATAAACTAATAAGTCAGTATGATCCTGAACCCATATTATTTTTTAGTTTTCTAAGCGGTAGATAAACTTACCATTGTCCTAGGGGAAAACACCTTGATCTAATTAAGATTTGTGTTGTAGCTTCCCACCTATCTACCTATGTACCTCCTTGGATGGGATACACCTTAGATCCAAAATTTAAATGACTCCACTATAGTGGGATATTAATCCATTACATTTTCCTTTTACTCACATGTAGGATAGGGTAAAAATATTTTCATCTAAAATTAACTATTGGAATGAATGCCCAACATAATGAATGGAGATAAGGCACACTTGGAAAAAATATAATATAATAATAATTTAAATGAAACCAATTGCATAAAAAAGTTCTTTTCTAGATCAAAATCATCCACATGCATGAAACACATTATTCATTTAACAAAACTACCATTCAATTTTTAATAATTCTTATTCAAGATAAGGAACACTATAACTAATTAATTATCCTCTATAATTATAAAATTAATTTAACTTAATTTTAGTTTTAGTTTTTTATTTTTATCCATATAATATTAATAAAATTAACTAAAATAATTTAAAATTTATAGTGTACATAAATTTACATTGGATAAAATATAGATAATATATGTCCAAAACATCCTAACATGTATTTTACTCTTATACATGTCTATTCTTTGTGAAATATATTATAGATGACTTATCACACAGTTTTATAAACGTTACTTCATGGATGATTACATAAATTACATAAATTTTTGGCCATGTGTTATGCATAAATGAACGTAGAATAATAATAGTTTCCTCGACTCATCCATGATCTCATGATCTGCACATTACATAGATTTTAATTAAAATTTTAAATATGTGTTTATATTAAAACCTATCACATGGAATTTCCTAACCTTATGACCACACAAAAGTAAAAGTATCAAGGGTTACATAATATATTAAATATATTATAAATCTAAATAACATCGTAAAATAATAAAGAATGTAGATCTGATAAACATGTTGTGGGAATCTGTCACCATCTATCTGAGAAACATGCCTAGGGACTTCGCATGTCATCTACGCCATTGGATAATTTGGAGTACATGGAGTTTCCAATGGTCCACACACCATTTGAACATTGAGTTACATGATTAGCAGTCTGGTAGGCTGTGTATATAATTCACGACCCCTCTGTGACTCGAAGGGATAACATTCCATGTTTTTGGGCTATAGGACTTATAGTTCAGATGACCATGCACTATTAAATTATTGTCAACAAATGGTTCATTATGTGTGTAATTAATTTAATAATCAACACATTAAGGTGAATTAATTCCCAAATCAACTTTGATGCATTAAACATGACAACATGATGTGTATATACAATTACATTGCATTTTGTCTAGTGTTTTCTTTCCAAAAATATTTGTACATATTGAAGAGTTCCTTAATTTTCATTCAATAATAAAACTAAATGTCTTAATTAAATCTGTGATATATAAAGGATAAAAAATTTCTAACAACTCGGATTAGAAGAATGATTAATGTTGAATTTAAAATAAAATAAAATAGAAACACATAAATCACAAAGGATATTAAATAATTATAAATAATTATGTGATTTCACTGATGCCACTTGAAGATTCTGAGTGTAGTGGATGCGGGTGTTAGGTGGTTCCCAACTCTACCTTTTTCCTTAGTCGATGATTAATACAAGATTGAACACAACAATGAACTTCATGATCAATGAAATTAAATCAAATAATCATATAATAGAAATTACCATGAAACAATAGGGGGGTTATCACATATAATTTATAATTAATATAAATAAATAAAGAATAAAATTTCTTAAAATTTATTCTTTAATGATCAATAAGGTATAATATCTGTGTTATTTTATTTTTTGATTGTCGAACACTGGTGAATATTACCTCTATAATAGATCTATATGTGCTCCAGGAATATATAATTTCCGACTAAAGACTATCTAGGTTCTATAATAAGAAGATAATTGTGTTTGCTCATGTACCATTAAATGCATTGAGAACTACTTCCAAATCATTCTCCATGATCCGATGGAGGAAGATTTATCTCAATTATTGGGAGTGTTCTTGGCTAATGGTGATCTCTAGGATTGATATATTTCTCCAATTCAATTTTCCACAAACCGGAAACATGATTTTTCTATTGAGAAAATAACATAACTGGGTTTATAAAATTTTAGGGTAAAAATAAAATAATTTCACAAGTTCAATTAATTTTTATGATAATCCGAGTGAAACCCGATATCAAATAATAATAATAATACCAATATTTATCAACAAACACTTAGCATGAGAATTATAATTAAATATTTTTTAATAAAATAATATTCATTAATCATTATTTGTCACTGTACCTAAAATCTCAGTCTACCATTCCTCCATAACATCTATCAGACCCTGAATAATGTCAATATATTTATTAAATAAATATCAGTGCATGCATTATTCCCCAATAAATAAAGCAATATTTCATTTACTAAATAGAAAAAATATATATGTGATAAAGTATAAATGAGTTATTATTAAACTATGAACATAAATAATAATTATTTAACCTATTAAATAATAAATAACAATATATTATTTATCTAAGATTCTGGATACATTTTGTGTGTGAGCCTCAAGGCCACTATCATAGTGGTATGAGGTGAAAAAACCTAATTTACAAATTATTAATCTAGAAACCAGCCAAGGAAGTGATAAAGAGTGAAGATAATGCAATGTATTTCACCTCATAAAAAATTATTTTTGTGTAATACAATCCATTTATAATGATATCTTATATCAAGATGGGTTTATGCTAGTGAAATCAACCTACGTGATCGATGTCAATTTTTTTTACTTCTACGAAATAGATAATTCATATAGAACACCATGGACATTGATTTATCTAGGCTATATAATTTCCATCAGATGTCATGAGATATCATCTTTCATTAAATAACATAATGAACAAATAATTTCGTGCATTATTTTATAGTTTTATATTAAATGAGATGCACCCATTATATTCTACCTCAATGTGAACCTCTTTTGTCACTGTTTTTTAAACACATATAGGTGTGTGACTCATAATAATCATTAATAATAATCCAAATATCCAATGATCAATACACATGTTCGTGTATAGGAACAACCAATGGCACAAATAATTTTGGGTTTCCCACTAGTGGGTCTCATTCTCATAATATCATTTTGGATATTAGCACATGTGTTCTCCATGAGATGGTTTCTCAAAGTCTTTTGAGTCACCACCCATGAATGCCTATATCATCTATGTCTCTAAAAAGATATGATCCATCTATATAACTTATAGTCTTGAATAGTGTATTAGCACTTTTGGGATCTTATCATCGAAGGAAACTATTATGACCATTAAATGCAACAACTACTATTGGGACATTATTACATACTATTTCACTAAAAAGAGAAATCATATTTTGATAAGTTTTTTATTAATATTCAAAAAATGAATAAATTTTTTATGATCACATGCATAAAAGTTTTTCTAAGTCTCCAAATATAAAAATTGTTAGTTTATGTGCCAATTTAAATTTCCAATGAGATTGGAACTTATTAAATTTGAATTGTTTTTGAATTTAAATGGATTAGGATATCTACAAAAAATTAATATGATTAAAATTATAAAAATAAATGATATAAAACACTAGATGAGTAATCCAAATTAAATTTAAATGATGTTTTCCCCTATAATATTAATTTTGCTCTTTGTATATCATAACCACTTTTGACTAGTACGTGACCTGAACCCAGAATAGACCTTTGTAGTGGGTAGTGAGTTGTGTTACCATTGATCATTCTTATCACATAAACCAAGAATCTATGGTATATATAGATGTGTTTCTTTTTTATATGTATTATTGTACCTACCATTTATATTTATGGCATTTTCATATATGTTATATTTCTAATTTGAGGGGTGTTCTTCACACTTGTAGAGTTATTCCAACATGACATCATTACATCACACACCAAGAAAATAATGATGAGAATGATTCAGAGGTAGTGGAACCAGAGCCACCAAAGACTCCAGTTGTACTGACACCTATGGAACCTCATATTAATCATCCACTTGGCACCGATGCTCAGTTTTGTGACAAATTATATTATTTTATTCAGTCTATATTGGGTGCTCTCCTACCAACCCATCAAATGGAAAAATTGACTCGGGAGTTCTAGTTGTATTGTCCTCCCACCTTCTCGAGGGATGGTGAACCTCACATTAGTGACTCATGGAAAATTTTAATGTGTTATATAATTGAATATCTAGATATTACTAATGATGTGATGGTCATTGTATCTAATTAAAAATTATGTGACTCTACCAAGTGTTGGTGGGATGTTATCTCATAGGCTGAACATCATAGCTGTATTGTCTGATTAGACCTCCAGACATCCTTCCATGATCAAATATTTCTATAGATAGCTATATTAGACCATTCCAGGGAAATTTATGAATCATTATCAGGTTTCTATGTCCTTTCATTATTAATCTTCTTGCTCAAATGAGATCCATCCTTTCTCTACGACTCTGATCAATGATATGTTTATGACTCTATGATGATTTTATGATGGGGTTTGGTATAATATATAAATGAAGATGAGTAACTTAATGATAAACACCATTATATAGATTATGAACTAGGGATTCATTATATAATGGAACCTATGGGATATTTGAAATGTTATCAAAGGTGATTCAGTTTTTATTTAGGGAAATGCATCGTATAGTACAAGGATGTGTTGTTTCGAGGATTCATGTGGGTGCATCACAATTCAGGTGACATGGACCAGTATCTACATGGTGCATCACTAGTGTGTCCAGCTGGACCATAAAAAATAACCAGTTCACAAGGAAACTAATCGATTGTCCAAAGTGCCAATGGATGAGACACATTAAGTAGTTCATTCAATATTTTCCTCTAGTGTTTATTTAGTATCAATTATAAATATACCTTCTTTAGGTAAAGGTTTTGAAAATCCATGTTATGTTGGGATTTCTTCTTATAATAGATTATCAGGTAGAGGTGTAGGCTATGGTAGAGGTATTCAAGATTTTTAGATTCAACATTAGAATATTGGACCTACACAGGCTATCAAAGATGCATCTTAGGGCCACATATCATGAAAAATATATGTTGTGTATCATATTATTGAGAAGAAAAGTATCTATCCACATTATATATGTGGTACTATTTAGATAGTCTATACATTAGTTTCCAATTTTTACATGCTTTTTTACTATTTTATATATTTTTTGTTATGGGATGTCTGGTTTTAGGGATTTAATGTCATTGTGGCGTGAGGATTATTGATACCCTATTTGGGGGCAGATTAGAGAGTATTCACCCGTGCAAAGAGTTCCACCTTTAGATATTTGGGTAATATTCCTTATGGATTTCATTATTCCTAGTTATGAATTACTATGCCATAATTATCATTATGGACTATCTACTGTCTCATCATGACCATGTGGATTACTATCATTGGTCGGTGTCTTTCACATCACCCAAGTGAATCACGTCTATTCCAAAGTGAATATAAGATATCTAGTCTAGTTGATCTAGTCCCAAAAATAGGAGTCCAGGTAGAGTGAATATATAAATATGTGTAGAATCTCTTTATGAGATATATTTTAATGTAGATTTTAGAATTCTATCCACTAGAGGATCATTTCATGGAAATGATCATGAATATTTATTTTGTTTGCCTCCTAAAAAATGTTGACTACATCGTTGATCTAGTTTCAGGTGTGGAATCAATTTCCATTATTCCCTAGAAGATGAAAACTATTGAGCGTAAGTAATATAAATAAAAGAATTAATATCGAGAGGTAAATGGTTTAATCCAACACAGTACATCTCCATGGGGTTTTACTATCCTTTTTTCCAACATGGAAGATTGTTTCCTTAGATTTTGTGTGGATTACATCCTATTAAATAATCATATGGTGAAGAAAAAGTATCCACTACCTCGTATATAACACAACATTACCTAGATAAATGGGGGGAATGTTTTCTCCATAATTTCCTTGAGTTTAGGCTATCATCAATTTCGTTTTCGAAAGTAATAAAAATAACATACAATTTTCTAGATCATGTACTACATCAATGAATATCTAGTCATGACATTCAGAATTTGAAATTATTCTACTGTCATTATGGATATAGTGAATCTGGTTATCCATACATACCTAGATTCAATTGTAGTCCTCCACAAATATGATATCATATAGTATTACTGGTTCATTTATGATCATTCCAACCATCTTTAGATCATGTGGAGTACATTAAGATATCATCATATTTATGTGAATCCCATCAAATGAAACATATGGAATAGTAATGTTCACTTATTTGATAATATCATTTTAGAGACTGGTGTATCTGTTGACCAGTAGAATGTGAGAATTTTGGCATTTTAAGAGCATCCAATGAATGTTTTTTAGACAAACAATTTCATGGGGTTTGGTGGTTATTAAAGAAAATACATTCTATATTTTATTCACATTGAATCACCTCTTATGATATTAACAATGTTGGGTTTGATTTTATTATGGTTAGAAGCATCTGAGAAAAACATTAAAGAGTTGATGGGGATGTTGACTTCAGTGCCAATGAAAATTATTCCAATGAATATATTAGGGAAAACTATTTACTATTATTCGTCAATAATGAATATAGGAGTAGTTCTCATGTAAGGTGATATGGTTGTATCATGTGGGTACCACAAGATAATATGTCATGAGTATAATAATCATACAAAAATCGCGAGCCAATTGTTGTTCTCCATGACTTACAATATTCATTGAAATTCATTTTGGGTGAGTTCTTCATTGTTTATTTGGATAGAAATATTATAGAATAAATATATACAAGTAGGACATGAATCTTAGGAAGAATAGATCTCTTGAATATCTACAATCATTTCATTTTGTGCCAACTTATACAGATAGTATGGGTAATGTTGTGAATTATTTTTGAGATGGAATACTAAGACAAAGTCTTTCATGGATAAAAGTGGGGAGTGTAATATGTTGTATATATTTTCTAAGATTCACCTAGAGGTTCAATAATAGAACATAAATATTTTTTTATCTCTGTAAGTGACATCCTCTCTTTTATTGATGGTTTCGATGAGACAACTTTTATAACACAAGGTTCTCACTCTGATAGAGGGTTTCTCTAGTGACAACCAATCACATAGTTATGTTATTGATGTGAGTGATACCCAAAACTTATGTGGATTTATTTGAGATCCTTATACTATTTGGGAAGATTTGATTAAAAAAATACCATTCTTCGTTTTGGGAAATTAACCATTGGTTTAGCATGATGTAAATAAATTTACATCATTAGTGATGGTGGCCATGTGTGAAGATGTATATTGTTGGTTACATCAGTATTTGTTCCACCTCTCAGGTGCTTAAGGATGGGAACCGACGACCTATTGGAGTTTTATAGTTTTTATCCATTATTGGGTGGAAATTGAATGAAATTGCAATGTGTTACATGCTCGATTTCTTAGATCACCTTGAGGAAATCATGTACTATGTGTGATCAAAAACTTGTTGGAAAATGTAACACACTTCCATATTATTTATAAGACCTTCGCAGTTGTGATATTGAAAGGTATTATATCCTATATATTTTGCGCCTACATTTATTTTATCAATCTATAATATAAGACCATCAATTTTTATTTACATCATTATTCTAGCATGGGCTATAGAATGCCCATGGTTCACATGTTCTCTTCAATAATAAATTACACACTCTGACTGATAGGAAGACTGGGAAGATGAAACAAGTTATAGAGGAAAGGAATTGGGAATGTTTCCATGATTTTTGAGGTTCATGGATGAAAACCTATACCTTGTATGATGTTTTCCAATAATTAAATATTTCAGAAAATGTTTTAGATAGATATGTATGAGGACCATTATGGTAGTCCATTCCATTCACCACTCTGCTAGTTATAATTGGGAGAAGACACAATACTATGTCCTCATCTTTTTCAAGATACTTTATATAAATAACATTAGATTCAAAAGTGTATGGGTATATATCAATACAAGAATAATTCAATTAATGACTGTCATCATCAACATTTAGTGTTTGAGGTTGTACATCAGGTCTTTCTACATGTATATATTGGATTGGTTCAGAGATGAATTTATAGACTGGGAATGTGATAACCATAGTATCTTTGTCTTTTAATGATATTGAAGAGGGTTGGGCTAATATCCAATTAGTTGTATTTACATAATAGGTAAAATTATTTGAATGATGAATTCCATATATCCCATCTTCATCATTACCATGATGACAGATTTCATTCATTTGACTTTAAGGATATATTATTGGATATGGATACATCCTTTCACGAACATTTAATACATATCATTGATTAGTAAACAAATTATATCTTATGTAGGGTTATTCCACTGGCCTGAGTTATATGGTTTTATGGCCATGAACTGGTTGAGACATGGGGGTGGGAAGCCTATGTACATGCACAATGACAGTATCTTTTTTGAGACAACATTTTTTCATCGTCAAATTGGAAAATAGTCGATGAGTTCTTTTATAGAAGGGAGGTTGTTAACTATATGATTTTATGAGAGGTATTTATCATTTTGTTTCTATTCAAAACCTCCCAATTTTTTCTAATGATGGGATTTATTATATACAAAATGGTTTAAGATATTTTGAGGGTTGTTTGGATCCTAGAGTTTCAAAAAATGGAAGATAAACTAAGGTTCACCATTATCTTATGATTAGTACTAAAAATTCACATAAACTCTCCATGAAACCATATACACATAGTGAGCTACATAGTTTTTCTACAACATTATGGAGAATGGTACTTGACCATCCTAACATTTCAGAACACTTGGATAGTGGAATTAGCATGCCTACTGAATATTTATCCAAATAGTGTTCCAAGACCATGGAAGGTCCTTATACAGAAGTAGGAACATAGTTTTCTCATGGTTTCTCCATAAATGGGTTTAGTAAACGAGGCAATAGAAAATTTTCCCCTAAAATGATTTAATACTACTATATACTTATCCTCCCTCATTTCATTCTCCAGTAGGCATGTGATTTCCATAAATCAATCCATAATTGTATTTCGATCCCTACCTTATCCAAACTGAGAATAATTAAAGATCATGTGAGTTGGAAAGAGTTATGTATTCTTTACACACTTCTTACTTCTATTGTACATTTCTCTTCTCTTGTGATGTGCTATTCTAATGAGGTCATATTTAGACTAATTGCCGATAATTTTACTAGTATTCCAATATCTTCTGTTCTAGATCTATTCAAGTGTCGATAATATATTATTTGTGATAAGAAACCACAAACCACAATGTATTTTTAACTTGTTATCCCTTAAACCCCATACATTAGTCTACATTACATATGTCATTTCTTTATTATTAAAATTATTACTTATGTATTATAACTTATTGAAAATAACATATTCTTTTTATGATTGTCATTTTCTCATTACCATATTCAATCTATTCTTGGCTTGACAACATACTTTCGATATATTTCGTATCTTAATGTAAATGAAATTCCCTTTTGATGATATTTGATCTGTGTTCCTATGCCGTACCAACTTATGGTCTAGAAGAAAACATGGTTCCTAACTAATGGATTTTGTTGATGGGGCCATCCAGTTTAGTACATAGATTTTTTAATATTTAGGGAGAGATACATAGGTTTCCATTTTTTGGATATATGATAATGTTATTATACCCATAAGTGATACTGTATCCCTAGGGGAGGCACCAAAGACGGGCTCGATGAAATGGTGGTTATACCATGTCTAAGGATATACTTGTTCCCATATGTGAGATAACTGGGAGAGTCTTAGAGGTTATGATTACACCATATTGACAATGATATGAGGGACAACCTTTATAAATTTCCATGGATGGGCTCTTTGTTGTTGGGTATTATTGGGATCTACGGTTTTGACCCATGATATTCTTTTATGGATCACATTTTATGGGATTTTCATTCCATACTCGATTTGATGGTTAATGTGTTGGAAAACATTTGATGCCTAATTTTTAACATATGATAATTTTTTATTGATGTTTTGGGGATGTTTCTTCCAAGGAATAATATAATCTCATGATCCTTCAACACATTATTCTAGGTTTACGATGATCCAAAAACAAATTCTATCACATTTGTATTGGTAAAATTATTCAAAGACATATGGAATAGCGTGCAGTGGTTAGTGACTATCATGTATCCAATTTGAACTCAAACCATGATATTTTATTTATTTATTTCTATTCATGTACACTTTCTATCACACATTTAATTTACCCTACATCTATTGGATTAATCTAGACATCATTGAGATGGCATATTGAGTATATCTCACACCATGTATGAAATTACTTTATTACCAAAGAATACATTATGATATCATATATTGATAAAGGGAACCATTAGGCTTCATATTCTTTATTTTATGATCTTAAATAGATTTTTGGAGCAAGGGACCGAGCCTGTAATGGTGATGGTAGTTGGAGGTTCTATTTTTCTTTTTTGAATTTTTGATATCATGTCGTATATTCCTGTAACACTTTTTTCTTGTGTATCGATTTCTCATACAAACATGAACTAATTATCAAAAAATTAGTTGTTAGTTTAAATTCTTTTCTCCACTTTTAATTTTTGTATATTGCGATATTTATTATTAGAATTTTTTTTCTACTGTCTTTTATAACTACTACATCTATGGTGGGTTACTGGTCCTATTATAATAGTTTATGATTATGATGGTTCCTATTATATATATACCACTATGCATCACTCTAATATTTTAGTGAATAGATTCCCAGTATATATGCCCTAGACCATCGCTGATAGTCGACAACCGCTAGTATATAGGGAGGGTCACTTGTGGTCTTGTGTCCCACCATATAGAGTAACCGCTAAGTGGCATTAAATTTTAGATGATATCTATTTTTAGGTAATTACCTTAAGAAATAAATTTATTTATATTTAATATACTAATTTTTTTTATTATCTTCACCGAATAAAAATTGAATGATGTGTTGGAAGAAATAAAATGAAAATTCCAGTGAAGAACATTATCTCTTCTTCGTGTATCTCATTAAGATTGTACCAAAATCCTACCAAGGTTGGATTTAATCTAAATATAATTCTTCTAAGATGATAACATGTATTTTTGGAAGGTATTTTTTATTCATGGAATAATTTCTTCTTTGGTTTGACAATTAAAAGAGTGGTGGTTGCCTTTTATAAGTGAGGTGGGTGGAACACTAATAATTTTTTTTTGGAAATAAAAATGTATAGCCTCATTTTTTTCATTAAAAAAGAATCCAAAATAGATTAATATAAATAATTTTACCACATAGGTTCTGAAAATTTCCCAAAAATACATTTTGGACATGTTTCTTGGTCATTTTATCCCTTATATTTTTAGTTAGACCCCTAATAAACCTATTTTTGCCTTCAACACATTAAATAATGTTTCATTAATTTTACAATTTTTTAGGTAAAAATTACTTTTATACCTTTTATAAAATAAAAATTCTTATTATTCAAAAAATAGAATCCATTCCCCAATATTACATTCATATAATCATAATTTTTTATAAAATATTATTATCTTTTACGTGATGAGAATGTGTGTTTTCGTATGGAATTTTTCAAACATTTACAACGCTTTTATATTAAAATATATCATGAAAATGATTTCAATTACCAAGAATGATTTAATATATTTATAAATAAATATAGGGTGATTTTAAATGTATATAAAATATATTATAACTTTATTTATAAATTAAACATATATATTTTTTCCAATAAAATTCAGTATTTTTCCATATTCATAAAATATTAATCTTTTCATAAAATTATAAAAAATTTACACTAAAATAATTTTGACGTGAATATTCAAAAAAAGAAAAGTTAATTTTTCATAAAAATATTCTAATAATGTCAAAATGTAGTTTTAAAATTATATGCAGAAAAGGGTGACATAACTAATTTTTAGAAAAATATAGAACATCTGAGTTAAATTTTATGAATTTTATTCTATTTTATTGAACACAAATCTTATTAACAATACATATATAATAGAATAAATAATGATAATATTTGTTAAAATAATTCAATAAAAATCGTTATATTAATTTATTAATGTAAAAATTGTTTTCTTATAAAATTTTTTTTCCAGAAAATGATTCCCTTTATTTTCATATAGTTTTAATGTTCATAGTTAAATAATTATTCCCTAATGAATATAGTTTTTATATAAGTGTAAAAAATTTATTTTCATAATTTTGAAAATCCTATTGATAATATTCATTCCAATGGTGAGGTGATAACTATCATATATTGAGATTTCTATTATTTTTAAGGTTTTATTTAAAAAAAATATTGTTTGTAACATACGCTAATATCGATGTTATGGGTAATACAATGAAAAAATATTGTCACATGTAATGAATTATAACATAAATGTTTCATATAATATTAAATATTGAAATTATTATATTTTATGAAAATAAATATATTTCATAAAATCGTGACTTGTTACAATAATAATAATATGCATAAATTCATCACCGTTTTCATATTCTACCATTTCTAATTATAAATCATAGTGGTTTTTAGCCAAATACCATTTTGAAATTATCTTCTTTATTATGTTTCATCAAAAATACTAATTCCCACAAGGTTATAGTAAAATCCAAAATTATTATATGAAAGGACCAATTTGAATGGATCTTCCATTATAAATCCCTTTTTTACATGTGATACTTTTAGATAATATTATGATTCTTCTTTGTTAAATCCTTGGCTATCCATGGTAATTTTTTTTCAGGTCATATGAAAAAATAATATAAAATCAATATTAAATAATTTGTAATAGATCTTAATGAGAATTTGTTTAACTAGGCCACATCCCCCTAGAGTCTCGCATGGACTACAATATAAACCTCACTCATCATGCATCAACTTGATTATTGAGTCAATGCCCAACAAATCATTTTTTGGATGATTACCGCATGGTGAATCGATGTAACATACAAATCAACATTCTAGATTCTATTATGGGATTTATTTCAGGGAAATAACATATAATCTCACTTTTTCAGAAACATAAAGGCATTATCCATTAAATATAATTATCCCATATAATTTTCCATAGTTTTTTCACTAATGTTCCATTATCTCAATCCTTATATAAAATATGCATTATTAACAAAACATTAAAACATAAATGTATTAAAAGGGTTATTTTTTCCCTTTAATATATGATCAACCCTAACTTATCAACAATTAAATTATCTTCCGTAAACATACTAGCCTCTTGACATATATAAAATTTTCCATTGATAATAAATATGACACCCTTGACTAATAAAACTATATCTAGTGCTCATAAATAGATAATTTACACAAACACATTGATACCTGATGTGAAATTACAGGTATAAAAATACATTATTAAAAAATAAATAACTAGTATTTAATCATTTATAAAAAATAATCCTTTCACTTTTATAGATTCTGATAATTTGGATACGTTGTAAAATAATATCTCTCATTATTTTAAAATCTAATTTCTAATATTTATAATATATAATACAAAAATTAATTCATGATAAATCTACAATATATCTCACAAATTCACCCATAAGTGTTATCTTCCTAAAAAATTAATTTTTACAACATTTCTTTATATCGAGATAAATTGAAAGATAACATGGGGGAATAAAAAAGGATTCCACCACTCTTTTTTGGCCATTCCTTTCTCTCATGATAATTTTATTTTTGTATCTATGGTCCCCCTCCAGCTATAATAGTGGCATAACCTTCCTCTTGATCAGTGTTCTTCGGGTTCTGTTCTAACCCTCATATTTTCCCTCCCTCTCCTCTCATACTGGTTACGGTCATCTCACTTCAGCATGGGCATCGTGTATTGGTATTACTCGCTATTCTCTCTTATTTGTCCATTTTGAAAAATTATTTACATTCTCTTAATATACATGTATTGATCATCACCAATCATGGTCATTTTTAGCCCCCATTTCAAATTTTAAACTTCCCCCATCACACTTGATCCCATCTGGGTCTGACACGATGGCAAGAATTACAGATTAATAATGTTTTTGTTGAGTTTATTAGATTTGTATTAATTATTTTTTGGTTTAATTTTTTATTGTTTTATACATTTTTTATTCTCAATGCACAATCCTTTAATTTTTTCATTAATTTCTCTTGCTTCTTGAACGATTATACCAAATACCAATTCATACTATTGAGTCTATTTTTAGTGGAGTTTTGGGATCTATTGAATGAATATTTTGATGTTATTATAGGTGGAGGATTCATGGAATTTAGTTTCACCCTTATGTGGTTGTGTTCTTCCTATGATTTTTTGTCTATTTTTTATTTGGTTTTCACATGCATTGTTGTAGGTCTCCTAAGATTATCGAATTCATATACATTATAATTTGATTGCATTGATGGGTTGGATCATGGAGAAGGTTTTGTGGTGTATGGATGGTGTTTTTATGCATGTTTGTATTCGTATCTATGGGGTGGTTCCATATCCACTTCCCTCTCACAAATCATATAGCCTGTTCTAACAATTTATATCTCACCTCGTTCCATTGTGATGGGTTTTCAGGGATGTTTGGTTCAATATTATCGGGCATAGTGGTTGCACAAAAATCGTCAAGTGGGTCCTCTTCATGGGGAATTAAACCTATTAAATTTTTATCCCTTGAGTATATCAACCAATTATTATGTAGATTTTTTAAAGATTTTTTTCTATTGTACATTCATTTATTATAATGGTCTTTTCGGTGGTGTTTGTCATTAATAGCTCAGTGATTCTTGTGAATATGGGTTTTCACTGGTGATGATTTCATAATGGTTAATGTGAGTTTACTAATGTGATGTACATAATGGTTTCTAGTCTAAAGAGTGATTTTCTTTGGTTTGGTATGAAACATGAAATTTAAAATCAGTGGTGTGGTTCACAGATTCGAATATTTTTTAAATTTTTAATTCTTTTTGTTTATTTTTTTGAATCATTTGGTTTTAGTTATATGAATTTATATATATTTTAATTAGTTATATAATTTTTAATGGTATCAATTATCTAAATATTAAGTTAATTGAAAATATTAACAAAAGTAGATTTGGTGGAAATATACATTAAGGGTGAGAGAAAATTTTTAGAATTTGAATCAAGGAACAAAATAAATTATTTCAAAAACATTATGGAAGGAATATGTAAATAATATAATCCATAATAATCATTTAAATCAGATGATTCAATATCCAAAAAAATCAAGGGAAATATAGGTATAAATTATACGAATCCCATACTAATGGAATGAATAATTCAAGATAATAAAAATATATTTCCAAAGCCTTGTGTAATAAAAATATAATTTTCATCAAGATTGTTGTAAATAAATCATTTTTTATTTGGAATTCATTCAAAAAATACCTGAAATATTTTGTGTCATGAGACCTATCGATGAATCAAAGAGATATATATTGACATCATATCCCATAAATTGTTTTGGTCAAATGATTTATCTATATGTGGAATTGAATCAATATTTTCTAATATTCATTTAAAATAATCTGGAATATTGAAACAACATCGTATTGAAAACTAGAACATTTCCACATACAAATAAAAGGGATAACATGATTGTTACCCATCTAGAGGAAACTTATGCTTAGTAAAATAATACATAGTCAAGTTTATAGTAGAAAATAGTATAAGAATAATAATATTTAAAATTCTAATAATTTTTTCTATATTAAAAAATTAGATAATAATATCATCACCCATTAGAAGGAACATAGTTCATTGTTTTAATAGAATATAAATCCAGTGAACAAAAGGAAACATAGATGTATAATAAAATAGATGAAAAATTATATCCAAACTAATTCATGAATGATTCCACCTAGGAAAGGATAATATATTAGATTGTTGGTACCATGATTGCAATATGAAAATTTATAAATATATATTAGCGTATAAATATTGAAACAGGAACAATATTATAGAACATACTTTTAAAATGGAAATGAAAATTCAAGTGAAAAAATAAATGATAATTAACAATATTAAAATTAACATAAAAGTGGATGTTACTTGTCTCATACATAAGTATTTTAAAATGGTAAAGTGAAAATTCATTGGAAAATTATACATTGAATAT
Source organism: Viscum album (assembly GCA_963277665.1). Taxonomy (NCBI): domain Eukaryota; kingdom Viridiplantae; phylum Streptophyta; class Magnoliopsida; order Santalales; family Viscaceae; genus Viscum; species Viscum album. Next base: position 1,229,515,211 of record OY728159.1, read on the forward strand.
ATTATCCAATAAAACATCTATTATAATGAAAAAAAAGTTCATAAATGAAATTTGGATAAAAAATACAATTATAGAAGGGAAATTTTTAATGTGTGAAATTTTCATTTTTGAAAAGAAAATTTACAAAAAGTGTGATAAAACATTATTTGTAGTAAAAAAATAGTTTCTCAATGTGATTGATAATTTTCCATATAATAAAATACTTTAGTTGGAGAAATTATTCATGGATGAATATTGATAAGTATAAAATATTTTAGATCAAAAGAGGAAATTTTAGTTACTAAAAACCCTTATCACAGGGTAAAAAATATCAAATACCACATGAATTAGGTTACATTGTTTTTCTAAAAAATCCCATGACCTACATATTTTAAAATTTAAAAAATATAAATTGGTAGCAAAAAAACTATACAATGTAATCATTGTTCTTACCATTTATCATGGCTAAATGAACTATAATTGATACCAAGAAAATCCTTTCATATTGAGTAAAAATTTAATAAAGACCCATCAAAATATAGGTCACCTAATAAAAAATAAAATATAACTAATAATTAATAATTCTATTATATAAAATCTCGTATTTTAATTATACACACCATATAAATTAAATTAGGGGGATAGTACCAAACATGTCTCGAACAATAAAATTATACAAAAAACCCTTACATATTTCTCCTAAAATCCCGGAACATACATTAGTCTCCAGTATGACAAAAAATAATATCATCATAAATTAATTTGTAACATTTATCGTATTAATTTTCATTTATAAATTCCAAAAAAACCGCCATTATCTATAATAATTCTTCAGAACATCCACATATGTTGTTTATATGTTTTACCGTTTGTACAAGTTTCATTATAACTATGTGAAAAACAATTATTCGGAAAAATTTACAAATTAAAAGTTCAATAATTTTTCTTTTTTTTGTTATTTCTAATAATTTAATTTTATTCAAAATCCATATATGATTGGTTTTATTGTGTACGATTGAAGATGAAATTGATAAGGTGAGTGTTTTGTTTACTCTTAATGATCAATGTTTGATTTATTAAATATTGAATTAAATATTCAATTGATAACCAAAAAAATTAACTAATTATATAAAAATATATTAGTAACCATTTACCAATGACAATTAATGATATAAATTCATTAAATTGTTTATTTATGTTGTGAAACAAACCTAAAATAGAACATATGATGATTTAATGAATGATTATGACATGAATTTTGTATAATAAATTTATAAAAGAATAAAAACTATATAAATTGGTGTTAAAAGTTTTTTTATGTAAACATTTTATAGATTAAGAACTATAAGATAATTTATATAATGATATTTCTATGACAAAAGTTATCTTTAACATAATAGAGAGCTTATAATAAATTATTAATTTAATAATGATCATTTTCTATCCATAAAATTAAAAGGCCTTCTATTTTGTTATACTAGAAAATTAATTATACCACAATAAAAATATTTATCATTTAATACCATCCAAATATCAAATATTTTATGGTGATGAGGGAAAACATAACATTATATTTCATGGAGGCAGTAATCTACAAAACATATAAACAATAGTTTTGTCATAACAAACGGGATATACAAATAATAAATGATTATAACATTAATATAGTTACATAAAATTATATTAATGATAATAATTTCATTATATTAGTCTATAAATAATAAATATATGTGAATATAAGTATGAAAAATACTATGTTGTTGATATTATTGAATTGAGGGACATGAATTTTTTTTGGATGTGCCCTTAGATATCCGAGGAGAAGGATAAATATTAGTTACAATGGGATTATTATCATGTGATTCACGTATATCGAGACATTAATGGATTATTTTCAAGTAATAATTAATAATATGATGTGTACCATGATGTGTTGGATGTTTCACATTTCACATGTGAAGTGATGTGTAGTTTTAGAAACACAATTTACATTATAACTTATATCCTTACACCATTAAATGTAAAATAATTAAAATGTTTTGGAAATATAAATCATGAATCATCGGTACATTTAAAATCACTCACATTCAATCCTTTTTGATGTATCAATCAGTTGATTAAGTATTTTCTAATTAAGATTGGTTTTTATCCAAATGTACTTTTTCTATGGTAACTTCCCTCATTACCAATTCTAGTTAATTAAAATGAACACAATTGAAATTTATTTTATCATATAATTTAATAATTGAAATTCTAATATTGATAATAATTTTATCAAATTAAATTTAAACGATTATAATATTAGTTTCAAAAAATTTATAAATAACACATTGAAGCAGTTCTTAGAAAAAGAATTGATTTTAAGGTTAAATATGATTTGTGGGATAAAATTATATATGTTAATAATTTTTATAAATTATATTGATATAATATATTTTATAATAAGGATATATATCATTTAAATCTAAATGTAATGATAATTTATTAAAATATTTCTTATTTAAAGGAAAGGATTGAAATAATATATAATTACTGTATAATTATACGTATTTTTTATAAAAGTGTGAAATATTTTTTCATTGTAAAAAAAATATTTATTAATGTATAATGTGATTATATAAGTTCATATTTTATTACGATATTAGTTTTTAGATCATCTATGTAATTTTTACGTAATTAAAAATTCATGGAAATTATAATTTTTATAAATCCAACATTTGAATATTATGTTGAACATTTTTTAAAATGATTAAAAGTTCATAAATACTAAATATTGATTTTAGTAATTTAAAAATTAAAATAATATTATTAATATAAAATTAAAAAATTTAAAAAAATTAAAATAAAATCATACTATATAATAAAACCTTCTATTTATTGAAAAATGACTTTTTAAAATATAAATTGTTATTATAATTATTATTTATAGTTATCTTTTTTGAACCAATTTGTAAAATAAAACATAATTTATCATCATTAATTAAATATTTCATGAAATATAAATGAATTTCACATGAAAATTTATATTTTTATAAAAATAAAATTCTATGTAATAACAGATCTTTTAATTCAAATTTTTAATAAAATTTAATTTAATTAATAATAAATGTGGACAAGAATATCTATAAAAATATAATTCATAAATTGTTTTCTCTTATATATTTGTAAAAATTCAATTGGTTTTTTTTCATGACCATAGTTTAATATATATATATGTGTATAAATATATATATATATATATATATATATATATCAAAATACATTATCGTCTTTTGTATGTTATGTGTTCCATGTGGATCAGGATATTGAACACATTGAATAATTTAATGGTAATCATATAATATAATTTTGATGTGTTATTGGGTGAGTGGATTAGACAATGGGAATCTTTCATTGTTTTATCCCATTTTATTTTCTTTACCAAAAATCTTTATTTTTAAAAGTTTTTTTGTTTTGCTATTTTTTATGGCTATTGGCGACCGCGAGATGGTTTATCGGATATATTTCTATAGAGTATTTAGGGGTTTTTATAGGATTTTCCAATTAGAGAAAACATGATCACTCGATTTTTTATTTAAGAAAAAATGATATGGGTTCTAATTTGGGGGTGAGAAGTTGATGATCAGAGTTAAAAAAAATATAATCTATTGGCCCCATGCCGTGTAAATCCACTGACGGGGTAGTCATGGAGTCATTCAAACACATTTTAAGTTGTATAAAATTTCCATGTAGTTTAATTTTCTAGATCCTTTAATTAATTTAAAACCATTTATTTTATAGGGAACTCATCTTGACCCTTTGTTGGGTTCAATGATATATAACCAATGTGAATTAGACCCCCTTAGTGTTTAGTGAATGATTTACAATCAGAACTAATTTATGTCGGGGTTTGTTGAAGTACACTGATGGGTAGGAAAAGTAGGGTACACACTCTGTAAGAGAGAGAGGGAGGGAGAGATATGATATCAAAATTGGAATGGTATTAACTAAGTGACATGTGATGCACATTCTATGATAGTATGTTCATTTACATATCATATACAGATGTATGTGTCAAATAAATTTACTCCATGGGGGATTTCATTTATTTTTTCCTTGTGAATGAATTTGACTAATGATATTTCCATTATGAGTGTTTTCCATGGAGATTATAATGTTAAATCCTTTGATCAAAGAGAGGACATAGGGATGGTTTTATGGATTTGGAGAGAGTTGGTAGGGTGAATTTATGATTTTTTATTCATAATTATCTTGTGGGTTAAGATACGTGATGCATGGCTTGTGGGAGCATCAAGATATTATGAATTATAATTGTTTTTACTAAAATTATAGTGTTTTAGATTCTCCATGAGAGTTCCTAGGAGTCTGGATCACATAGTTTCATATATAAGATCATGTGAAAATCCCAGGATGTTGGAACCCCTAGATCATGGATTAGTGATTGAGGTATTATATATAGTCACTTTTGGATTTGAATTGTATGATCCTTCAGGTCGGGATAACATAAGGGGATATTCGGTATGAATGGTTGTTATTGATTGTAGTCTGATATATATATAAATCTAAGTTATATGTTATGTAAGTCCTTGAGGGAATGGATATGATATTGGATTCCCTTTTTGTGTAGGTACTATTCATGGATGGGTTTTTTGTAGAGTGGATGGTAGATTTTTATTTTTGTGGGCTTGGTCTAATATTTTATATGTTATTAAGGGGGCCACAGTTGATTCCTTCTTCTTTATTATACCTAGTAAGTAATCTTCAAATATATCCACATAAAATGTGTAATTGGTGAGAGTAATTGGTGATTAAAATAGTTGTGGGTGTTGGATGGTCTATTTTTATCACATGAGGGATTGGATGGAAATCATTGTCCCTTGTTGATGTTTTTTATATATGTTGTGATAATTTTCCAACCCACAAGATACTATGTTTTGGGTTCATTACGGTAGTTCCTATTAAGATATGGTTGTGAGAAAATACCATTTGGATCAGTCATTGTAATTGACATTGAATAGATTATATTTTTTGTTAGCTGGTTGGGGTTTGATGGTTCTTAGGATCTAATACAAGAACATGATTAGTAAACATCTCTATTTTAGGATTATGTTATAGATATAAGATAGTTTAATGTGGATACTGAGGCACTTAGAAAGATTTATGTGTTCTATATATCATGTTATGAACCAGTTATGGATTATATAACCCATCTAGTTTTGCTTGATTTCTCTTACATGTAATTGTTCTCTAGGGTATTATATAGAGTTACTATCACAATTTTAGAACAATGTATTGTATTACTAATTCCAATATTTTTTTTTCATATGTATAGAACTATATTGAGATCAAATGGTTTGGAATTATTTTCTATCATTTGATTGTATGTTTTCGATCTCCTTCATTACTGGAAGAAATGTAAAATGTTAGGTAGATTAGTGATCCATGTGATATAATTCCTCTGATGATGGTCAGATCAATAGTAGATTTACCTCATGCATGAGTCTAAATCATTTTTTTTGATGCATTCCTTTTTATTTTGGTGGCTATTTATTTAATATAAGTTTTTATTATTCAGTTATGCTTGACATTTCATGTTGTAAATAATCATGTTATGATAGTAGATGTTTGTGTCACTATTGGGGATCCATAATGAGATATATTTATCACCCACATCATATTAATCATATTTTCCATGGAGATCTTATATATATAATCATTTTGAGCATTGAACATAATGGATTCAATTAGAGTCCCAATGTTTGATGATCTAAAGGTGAATCTTGAGTTGAGAATTTAGATCTGGTGGGAGCAATTAGGCATTCATGGATACTTGGTATGTATTATGGTATAAGAGATTCTGGAGAGCCTTGTGTTTCTTATTTATTTTAATTATTATATATATATATATTTAGTCTAATTGGTGATCAATTTTTTTTATTGAACAAAACTATAGTATGTTTTTGCATTTTATTTTATTATATCATGTTTCTATTTTAGTTTTTTTTCAAACATACTCAAATGTTTGTTTATAACTGTGTGAAATTATTATTAGTTTCATTACTTATTAACACAAATATTAGGCAATATTATCCATTTTATTTGGATTAATTCATCTCAACTAGTATATAGAGTCTATTATATAGGTATAATCACGTGATGCCTCATTATAATGTGAATCAGGTAATTGGATTGGTTAAATAAGGTTGGTTCATTAAAATAACGTATGATTGTTTCATGGTATAAAGTTATCCATAAGGAACAGTAATTTAATTCAATTGTTTTCATTAGTACGTGGGTTAAGTGATGAATGAAAATTATCCTATAAAATATTGACGTATGGGTAGCATATATTAGACATAAAATAGAGATATAAAATATAATTAAGGAAATATTTCTTGGTTGACATGCCTTAATAGAATAGGTGAATTTGTACCAAAATTGAATTTACTCCACTTGGACCTGATAGAGTTTGTTCCACCTTTATCTAAATTATATATCCTTATAAAATACCATATTATTTAAATAATTAATCTAAAATTATATAAATACATGACATAATTTTGTATTTTTGTAATTGAGAGTATAGATACAATATTTTTTAAGAATTATAATGACCTATGTAGGTGGCATAATAATAAGGAATATCAATATCTCATTTATATAATTGAATTTATAAAAATTTATAGTGATACCATAACATATTTAAATGAAAAATAATTTTATAGGATAAATAATATAAATGAATAGAATTGATTTTGAAACCATACATGGAAAAGTGACTTCTTAAAAATATAAAATGATATCATTCGAAAAATATGAAATTTATGGTGGGACACATCATATGGAAAATTAAATAAAAACCATAATCATTAATTTTTTAGTAAATAGTTGTAATGGGATGGTTGACTACTTACATTATTGGAGGGGTAGTTGATTATCAATTATATGATGGGGGATTTGTAAATCCAGGATGAGAAAAATTAAAGAAACAATGGATTAACCATTTTTTAAATAACTATAATTTTTGTTTGTGTTTTTTTAACATTAATTCCTCTCAGAAACAAAATTCATTTTTAATATTAATTTTCCCATAAATATATATATATTTTTCTTCAAATATAATATTTCTTTTTGTGTTTCGATAATCCATTATTTCTTTTTGATTTTTTTGTATTTTATTAAAATTACTTATAATAATGTAAAAAATAAATTCTTCATGTATTATTTTGTATTAGTTTTTAGAAAAATCTTACATGATAATTATTTATAAATATTTACACTATTCCATCCAAAGTTAATTTTTTATTAGAAAACACTTTTATGGAAAAAAGTGAGAAACCACATGTTCAACAAGGGAAAATACTATAGAAGATATTGGATTTATTGAAAACTAGCTTAAAACTACTAGAACCTACCTCCTGAAATAATTTCCAATACAATCCTGATACCATTAAATCTGGTTCGGTTTTGAAAGTATCCTCGAATTGAAAAGGAAGATTGTCCCATTCTTGCAAGAACTCCGCCACAGATATCTTCTTCTCATTGAATTCTCTAGTCATAATTAAATGTTGTTTATCAATCCAATCTCCCACCTCCCTGCCTACGTCAACATGAATTGGTCTCCCATTCATCCTTTCCACATCTTCTTTAGAAGCATGAATGGTCAAAACCTTCTCCAGCATCTCTTCCTCAGAGTGCATAAGAGGGTCCCATGATTCCTCCATGGTCACAACATTAGCAAACTATTGCGAATCCACCAAGATTGTCAACGGAGATTCATCAATTTCATCCTCCTAACCTGATAGCCCCTGTTGTCCCTCTACAGAGCTACCTTCTTCCATAAAGGACTTTTTGGCTTTCTCCTGGGACTCGGTGTCTCCCACCAACTGGACCTCCTTGTCTTCCACTGTCCGGGTCTCATGAAATGTGGGAATTATATCTTTTTTAGCCGATCGAGTCTCCATTGGCTTTGGAATATGGGAATAGTCTTTATGCCCCTTTGATTTCGGCTTCCAGGAAACAATGCATTTCCACGGGTCCCTATTCTCTTTGTTCCCTTTCTTGTTTCTTAGATTGTTCAAGGCTGAACAATCCCCACCTAAAACATTCTCATCCCTGAGTTTTCCATCCCCATCAGATTCAGTTCTAGATGGACAAATAGAGTTTCCATTACTCCCTCCCTCATTAATCATGCTATCAAAACGGTTCCTCAAATTGAGGCCTTCCAAGGCCTTCCTCATTTCCTTTCCAGGATTCGCCTGCATACTTACACCATATGGTGTCTGTTCCCCCTTCTGGGCTTCCAGAGACTTCTCCTTTCCAAACAAAGGGGTCACTATTAATAGTTATTTCTAAAATTACATTCTTAATAGTTATTAATATTTTTATTAAAAATGATTTTATTTATTTTATTAGACACTTTGAAGAATAATGGAAACATTACAATTTCCATGTTTTATTTGGGTTCTCATTATTCAAATATTCACTATTCCATTACAAAGATCACATTACCCCTTATTAATATATATATATATATATATATAATATCTAAAATTATTCCCTTACTTATAATGTCATTTATATTCCATTTTTCATTATTTTTACTTATAATATTAATCTATCTCATAAATTTTTCATCCTTTTTAGAGTATGATACACAAGAGTTGAACAACATGGTGGTTCTTTATATTGTTATATCTTATATAACATTATTTGTGTTCATTATAGGGTACTAAATTTTCTAGTATGTTTTTAATATATGATTTTTCAATAAATGGTGTCTTGTTTGAAACACCTTGACCATAGTATCCCAAAGCACGTTAATTACATTAAAACATGTGAAAAGATAGAAGTGTTGAATCCCCAATGACCGATCCATTTAGTAGATTTGGAAAATATATTACATATATGAACCTTATATAATAATTAAATTAATAAAATAAAAAATTTATAATACTTTCAGAACAAACTAAATATAATATAGTAACACTCTATGTTAGATATAATACTAATATTTTCATCATAGGAAAATAAAACATAATTAATGGGTGAGCTAATATGATCAGTGAGGGGAAGGGTACAATTGAATCTATTTTGAGTAAATAAGAATAAAACTTATGTGAAGGAGTATAATTGAAAATGAATAAACTTACACATAATATTGAGCTTTATATATTAATAATAAATCAAATAATTTTTTATAAATATTCACATGGATATTTTACTAGTCAAATAAACATATCTAATATCAATAACTATTCTTATATTGAGGGAATGTGTACTGTCAGACATCATAAACATTCCTTCAAGGAATCGAACAAGACACTTTTATAAATGGGTCAAAACTAAAACTTGTTTTTTATTAGACATATAAAAGCATTGATGGTATATAGAAGACCCCTCCCATCATTTATTATTTATAATGCATTCGTAATAAAAAAAATTGTGAAACCAAACCAACATAAACATTTCTATTAAATATAGCCTACAAAATGCTAATACATTAACTACAAACCATAAATGGTATAACAATATCACATCCTAAATCAATCATATAATAGACCATTAAATATAATATTGTATATTATATCATAATAAATCATCCTTAATTTATCATAAAATCAAACAATGTATCTTTACATAGGTGGAAAAAATCTAATAAAACCATGAACATTTTTTGAGAGAAATTACCCATTTAATATCGAAATATTTATAAAAGGGCAGTACAATTTAAAACAAAATCATTTTCAATGAAAATAATATTTTTTTTGAAAGGAACGTACTCTCATTATTTATACATTAAAAACATTCCTTATGTATTTTTTTAAAGACTAATAATGTACTGTGTTTATAAAACAACAAAAATATTCTATTCAAAAAAATTGAAAAAATAAAAACAATGGTTAAAATGAAATTAATTTATTTTAAAATAATATTAATAATATTTTGAAATCATTTTTTCAAAAAAGTTTACATGGATGATAAATATGTCCCAAAAAATACTTATGTATAAACAATTATAGATAGTAATGAGATTACAATGATAACCCTTACCTTAAGTCTGATTCCATACATATGTATCTAAAAAACATGTATAGTGGTATTAAAAATATTATTTACTTATACCATAATCCTAATAATCATTATGATATATATATATATATTATTCATTAATGGATTTGTATTACATGTTTATTAACAATTCCCTGTTAAGGAAACCATTCAGGTAATAACCACTTAATTTATCTCACATGTTATGAATTGATATTCTTGACCCTATAACATATATCATGACTTAAATACATCCACAATGTAAAATATTATTTATATATCATATATTTTTATATATAAATATATATAAAAGATAGAAATATAAAATGAAATACCCCGTCTGTGGAGACAATAAGTTAACAAATGCTTAAACTTTATATCTATTTTCGTATCATATATAACTAGGGAAAGAATTTGAAATATATATATATTTTACTTAATTGTAATTATTATGTCCTGTACTTACGATTTATTCATTATATATAATAATATAATCATTATTTAATGGTTAATGGGGAATATGAATCTCATCGTATCGTAGAGATGGTTGGTCATACATAGGAATGAACGATGATATTATTCCATTAATTGTAATAGTTCAAGGAATTAGATGGTAAATTAATTATAATGAATCAAGAAAATGGAAATTTAATTATTTACATAAATTGTATACATCCTTATACAAATCCATAAAATGTTTTGATGGGAAAATGATTAAACCATGGAATGAAGACAATAGGTTGTACGTATTCACGCATGGTGAATTATTTCTAAGTAGGATAAATAAAATGTATAATATGGATGTCACATAATCATAATAACATCTCAAAATATTTTACATTCAATGTTTATTAGTTTTTATGGAAACAAAACAAGAAGATAAAATAGAAGAAGAAATAATCATAAATTTGTTAGTAAATAAATTACCACTTCTTTAGTGAAAATCATTTGGATCTCCACATAAGGATACTAGTGTTGTCCTTTTAGAAGAAAATTTCCCCTAGAAAATAATTTTTCTGAGAAAATGGTAGTGGTTGGGTAAGATTTAAGGATCAATGGGGTGTTATGAAGTTAGTTTGGTTGTATCTTTTCATAAGAGAGGTGATTACAACTCTTTGAATCTATTAATATATTAAATTAATATTTTATGAATTTTGATTACAAACATATCCAAAGTGAGTAATTTATATCATAAAATTATTATGGTTCAATATCCTATAATGAATCGTTTTTTAGACATATTAGTTCATAATATTAACATTATCTTTTGGTTTTAACCCGTAGTTGAACCCTTTAACTCTTACCATGCCCATATGGCTTTTAACACTTTAGGGTTAATATTGTTGTTGAAAAATGATAAACGAACCCCAAATGGATCATTGATGAAATATTTATCAATATTATATTATAATATATTAATGTAAAATTTTAATGATTTTTACTGCAATTATTAAAATATTATTTATTTCAAAAAATCATTTTATCTAATTTGATAATATTTATTATTTTTCTTTCTTATAAATTTCCAAACAATATAGTAAATTCTAAAAAAACAGTTATACTATATAAAAAAATCTATAATATATCTACTAAAATATTCCATTTCCATCATTTTGTAAAATTATATTTATTTTAAAAAATTTAATATCATTTATTCGATATTTCTATTAATTGAACAATTATTTTATCATTATTATTTTAGACATTTAATAAAATAATTATTATCTAAAAATTAAATATAAATTATAATTATAAATATAATTTTATTATATATCAATGTACTATTTAAAGTATAATTTATCATGTATATAACCATGTATTAAAAATTCAATACTTTGTAAATACATAATTACGACACTTTTAACTTATCATTAAATAATAAATTACTAATTCCATGTTAATACCCATGTGGAATAAAAAAATATAATTTTAGCCAAAGGTTAAATTTTTTATAAATCCATATATCCATTAAAATTGGGACAGGTGTCAGGGAAATTTGATAAAATTATTTTCATATTTTTACATTTAATTGCCCAATTCACCTATAACTGTGGTAAATAAGAATGTATTAAATTTTATATTCATTATATCCAAAAAATATGTATATTATATTAGACTCTAACAATCATATTTACTATGACCGTGTTTGTCTATTTTTTCTAATTTAATTCACTGAAGTTTCTATATTATGTTTAACACTAATCCCTCAGATGTGGCGAGAAGGAAGGTAAAAGGGTTGTTCAACACATCAATAAATTTTTATAAATTGTTTTAAAAAATGATTACAATAACCTAAATTGGATTAATATGTATTATTTATGTATGGGTACTTATAAAAATCAATTTATAATGATATTAAATGATTTTTTATCTACAATGCAGTAATTTTCACAATTCCTTAAAGAAATGTAACATCTCAAAAATATACCTAAAATTCACAGTAATAGAATTTGTAAATTTCTAATTAATAAATGAATACTATTTTAAGGAAATATTTATAAAATTTATAAAATTTAGTTTTACAATATTCAGACCATTATTAGGTGGTCAAATTCCCCTTTTTCAAAAAATATAGTTTTGTGTGTTAAAAACGATTTATCCTTATATAATTACATGAAACAAATTTTAGGGAATTCATATAAATTTCATAATGTGATCCATAATATACATAACCATTTTAATGGCTATGTTAGAAAATCTTGTTGTGATCAAACTCATTGTTGATTACAACTCATGCTAAAAACATAATTATATTTATTTAAAATCTATAATATTGTAAGTATATTGGTGTTACATTCTACCCACCTTAATTAAATTTCATCCCAGAAATTTATTATTGATATTAGTAAACATGATTTTGAAATTTTACGATAAAATTGATGAATAACCCACATAATAAAAAGTGTTAATTTTACATATTATTTATAATTGGTTAATAGAAATTTGAAGGTCACAAAAAAACTATGCATTTGAATTGGAGAACATTAGTGTCAAGAAAAGATATTTATATTGAGGGAAAATGAAAATTTTTTAGGTAGTGATTGAGTTCGTCAATAAAAATCTTGTAAATGGTCAATATAAAATTCAAGGCATCAAATCCATCAATCTATGATGAATTAATATATTATTAGTTACGAAAAAAACATGTAAACATTATCCTAGTGTTTTTGAATTCATTCACTCTATAAGAATGTAATGAAATGTTATTACTTGATATGGTTATATAAACACATTATTATCCTTTGGTTGTTTTCATACCAATTTCAACTTCATTTAATAGCACTTGTTACATATTACCGTTATGTAATATGATAACCTCTAAAACCTTCTCCGAAGATGAGCATAAACTATTTCATAAATGGTTAAATTTTACAATATATACTGATCATTAATATGTATGAATCATAAATAAAATATTATTTTTTTCATTCCAAAAATGTGAATAACTTCATCATTTATTCCATTGAAACAAGTTAATAAGATTAATTAAAAAATATTTATCAAATACATGGAGGCTTCCTCATTCATTAAATTGTGTCGAGGTTATTGTATATTCTTCCTAAATCCAATAATGTAGTAACCCTAATAAATGATGAAATAACCCACTTTTTAAACAATCCATTAATTAGTTCCTTAGTTTTTAGTACTATCTGAATTTATTTTCCCAAATCGATCATCTATATATTCCCACATCATTATCTCAATATGTGGAAAATATTTATGTTTATCTGTCCATAAACTAGATGTTTTCTTAAAAACAATATACTATATGACTTTTTGTGGTACCACATAATCTCAACTCTATAATTAAATTTTAATATAGTACAATCATTATATATTCCATAATTCTTATAACCATTACCTAATTCATAAAATAATCATTTGACATAATTGTTGAATCACATCATAATCACCATAATAATTAATATTAGTCTGTGGTAATAGAATAATATTGACAATGATCCATCATCCTATTTTGGGGTGTTCCCCATTGACGCATGATACAATAATATGCATAATGTTTCATCACCATGATTTTGAAGAACTATACATTATAATCCATTTTAGTATCCATAAAATCACAATCACGATGGAATTTCTTTCTAAGCATATAGAAAAATACCTTTTCTCTTTGGATTTCATGAATCATTGAGCCTCACATTCATTCTACAAGATGAACTTTATAAATGATGACATACAGTAGGACAAAATAAAACACATTTTTTTTGAAGAAATATAAAAATGTTGTATAAATTTAACAACTTATTCATATCTAATTTTATGATCCTATATATGGTTTCCATGATGACAAGCATAATTTGATATATATCTTAGTGTATGATAAATAAAATATGAATTAACTTAATCATATCTCCCAAGAGTTTCAATGCTTAGGAGCAGCAAGGCACATTGTTGTGTACTAGGTTATGCCGATTTATGCCCGACAAACCTTGTCAGAGTTTTTACTCATAAGAATATATGTTCCAAATCAATTTCAACTTTTAGTGTCAATTTAGGTATTTATTTCTAGGAATATTGACATAATATATACATTTACAAAAATTTAATACATTCTTTTTTTTATCCTCAACGTCTATTCTTGGATTATGTTCCCTAATATTTGTTTTCAAAAATCTTGTTTCCATGGTTGCTGCTATAATTTATCTAATTCCAACTAATGCACCCCAACCCGAGTACTGAGGTACTGGTGCCTCTCTTTATTACATTGGAAAAAATACAAGGGTCGAATCCCAAAGGATCAAATAGTTTAGCATGTTTGGAAAATATATTACATACATGAACTTTTCATTACAAATAAAAACATAAAATAAAACCTTGTTAAACTATTTGGAACTCCATAAATCATTTATAATTACCCAAGATATCCTTCATAATACACATCTTCATTAATAAGAAAGTGTACAATGGAATCTATCATGTGTAAATAAGCATCAAACATAACATAGGATGTATAATAGAATATTAGGATAGTTACACATAATATTGAGCATAATATAGAAAGAATAAATCAAATAATTTAATATAAACATTCATATGGCTATTCTTCTAGTGAAATAATCACATTTAATATCAATAAAAAATATCAAAACGAGAGAAATAATTATATTAGATATCGTAAACATACTATCAAAGCATTAACTAAGAAACCATATAAAAATGGGAAGAAACCCAAACTAATTTGTTTAATGATACCTACCGATACATCGAGGGGCTTTAGAGGTCCCCAACCATCCCTTACTATTTCCAATTCATTACTCCTATAAAAATGGTGAAACATAACCAACATAAACATTCATATCAAATTAAGTACAAGAAATGTTTAAAAATTAACCATAACCCATGAATGGAAATAAAATAGAACATCCGTAGTAAAAAAATATCATAAAACATTAATTCAAATATATAATATTTAATCATATGAAATCAACCAGAATTAATAATAAAATCCAACAAAGGATGCTGGAATTAATGAAAATAAAACAACAAAATTAGTAATAATTTCATAGGAGAAATTCCTTTTTATATTAAACTTATTTTCAAAAGGGAATGAGATTAAAAATGAAACAAAAATTCTGGGAAATTAATATTTTAAAAATTTAAAGGAATTTTATTTCATTCCATATAAGTAAAATAAACATTCTTTTAGTATTTTTTTCAAAAATTTCATAATGTACCTTGTTTTGAAAATGACAAAAAGATTCTAGTAAAAAAATTTTATAAAAAAGTATAATATGGTTAAAAGTGACGTTATATTTTTTTTAAAAAATTGAAACCATTTTTTAAATTCATATATAAAAAACATTGACATGGCTGATAAATTTGACCCAGTAAATACTTTATTATAAACAATCATGGATAATAATGATATTTTTTGATAACCATTGAATTAGATCGAATTCCAACCATACATGTCTAAAAATTAGGTATATTGGTTTTAAACAAATTGTTAACTTATACCAGAATCATAAAAATATTTATGAAATCATATATGATTTTTTTATGACTTCATATTACATGTTTATTAACAATTCAATGTAAAATAACATTTCGGGTAATAACTGCATTGTTTTCCATATGTTTTCTAACATGTTATTATTGATCCTATTACATAGATAATGATTTATGTACATAATAAATGTAAAAATGATATCTATATAATATATATTTAGTTTATAAATATAAAAAATGATAGATATATGAAATGGAATACCCTATTCATGGAGAACTAAGTCGTACATATGCATTAATACTATTTTCATTTTCTTATCGTACTGAATGGAAGAATGTAAAAGAAATATATTTATATATTTTATTCCACAATATTTATTATGTATTGTATTTTATATATATTAATTACATATATTTTTATAATCATTCTTGAGTGGTTAACATGGAAGATGAATCCCATCACGTCGTGGTGACGATAGGCCGAACGTACGTATGTGCGAAAAGATAATTCAATTAATAGTAAATGGTTAATTAATAAGATGATATATTAATTATAAAAGATCAATATCATTTTAAATTTATAATTTATATCAATTATGTACATCATTATACCCATCAAAATATTTTTGCTGTTGAAAAACATATTACACCATGACGTGGAGTTGGTAGGTCTTTTGTATGTTTGCGTGGTGATTGGGTTTTTGAGGGATGGATTAAAGGTGGAATATTGTTGTCCCAAAATAATGATAAAATATCATAATATATGAGATAATTATTATTTTTTATTTTAAATATATACAAAACAATAATATGAAGTTGAATAATAAAAAAATTAAATGTATTCGTAAAATAATTACATCTTCTTCGATGGACTTACATTGGTTTTCGGAATAATGATATAGGGTTGGACCTTTCATATGACCAATACCATAAAAACATAACTACGAATGTCGGTATGATAAAAGGGTAGGATATGGATTAGCTAGATGGCTCAATGTGGTGTGAGGAAGTGAGGGAGGATGTTCACTTTTATAAGAGATGAAAGGGGAACTATCAGAATCCTTTAAAATATTAAATTAAAATAAATATATTTTCTTTTTTAAAAACATAAAAAGTGATTTATTTATAATATATTCTGATTATGCGATAAAAAACTCTTAAAATTTTATTTTTATACTTGTTTATGTCACAATATTACCCTATCCTTTTAACATTAACCATTAGTTAAACTTGATAACCCTTATTGTGGCAACATGACTTTTCACTCTATAGGGTT
Organism: Viscum album; assembly: GCA_963277665.1. Lineage (NCBI taxonomy): Eukaryota > Viridiplantae > Streptophyta > Magnoliopsida > Santalales > Viscaceae > Viscum > Viscum album. Next base: position 1,229,532,486 of record OY728159.1, read on the forward strand.
ATTATAATTATATACAAATCCAAATAACCCTGAATTGAAAATATATGAAATATTTATACTTATTCTAGTCATTTTATTGAATTTTATATTTTTATTAATTTTAAATCATTTAATAAAATCACATTTAATTTAAGGTATCATATTTTTCAATTTTATATTATTCATTTTCTTTATTTTTTTTAAAATATCCCAAAAAATAAAACAATTTCTAAAAACCCATTGATTATATCACTAAAATATCTATGTAATCTTTAAATTATTTTAGGTCCTTAATTATTTCAAATTATATTCACTTTAATATTTTTAATATCATTTATTTTCATTATTCATTCATTAAAGAATTATGAGATCATAATTATGAAAGGTTCATTTATTTTATTTATTCTCTATAATTTAGAAAACAATTACAATTATGAATAAAATTTTATTTCCTTTTAAATTACAATTTTTTGTGGAGTTACTCTTCTCAATACCAAAGTATTAAAAATGTAATAGTCATTAACAACCTGACTATTTTATTTTGAAGATATCATTAAATAAAATATAATAAATTTCATATTCATAGAAAAGTGGTATAAAAAATATTATAAGCATCATTTTTTTCTAAATTAACTTATCTAATAAAATTTTACAAGTGTTGTTGTAATTTTAAAATATTATAATATTATTTTAATATTTAATTACCCAATTTACACTTATATATGGTAAATAAATTTTTTATAATTTTATAGTTATTAATATAAAATAATTAAGTTGATCTTATTAGTATATAAATATTATACTTATTATATTAATGTATTTCCATGTTTCTAAATTCAATTAACTAAATTGGATACATTAATTCTAACATGAATCCTACTGATGAGTAGATAAGGTGGGTAAAATATACGTTCAAAGGTTCAACATGTTTTTATATCTAATTTTAAAAAATTATTTCAATGAACAATATTGTTTTAATTTGTGCATCATAGATATATATTAACTTTTATAAATATATTTAAAATAATTTAAAATGAATATTTAGTTTTTCAACTACAATAGTGTATTTCTCACTATTCATCAAAAATGAAACCTCATAAAAAAAATAAAAAAAACCAACCTAAAATAAATTTGATATTCTAAATTCAAAAATGAAGTGAACTGTGAAAAATAAAATATATAATATTCAGAAAATTTACATTTACAATTGGTGCCACAAAAAAGGTGGGGAAATTTTCCTTTTAATATTATATAAATTTTATTCGTAAAATTAGATTTGTCTTTATATAACTTTCTAATAATAATTATATGGAATATAGATAAATCTTATAATTTCTTTAATACAATTCATATCTACCGTTTAAATATTTAGGTTAACAGAACATGGTTCGATTGTACTTATTGTTGAATTCAATTCCAACTATCAACATAAACAAAATTATTCTAAAAGGATAATAGTGTAGAGACTTGGTGCGTTACAATATACCTTGTTTTCTGTTAGGCTAATTATTCTGATAGAAAATTGAATTTTAATCCTTTTTTGGATGGCTTGTGTTATGAATATTAAATATTAATAAAGTTTGAGTGTCTGAATATCAATATGTGGTGTTTTTTGATGTGTTCAATGTGTCGATGGATGTCACATGGGTTTTGAGAAAGTATTAGTGGAGGAACATGATGTTCCGATTATGAAAACAAGTATGGTGATCCATACACACTAAGAATCCCATTTATGAAGTGAATGGGTTTCAGGGAGTGTGACCTAGAAGATAAATGCCCTAAAATCATGAGGGTGTATGTGGAGGAATTCATGATGTGTATGTTGTTCACATCATGAACCTATTTCAAATCATAATGTCTATTCAAATCATTAAACATCTATGGATAGATTTTTAAAATTTCTAAATATGGTCCTTGACCATTTAGTTTGTTCAAGAAAACATGTGGGTGAATGAGAGGCTCTCAACTGACACTCCGCTCCCACTATTATTTATCAATCATGGAGGTGTTAGTTTTTAATTGAAGTCAATATAGGTGGGATCTTACAACATCATACTTATATGTTTCTTCCCATCTAGAATTTCGGGTTTTAGGAGATTCTATTAAGGGTTCTTCCTTGGTCCCACCAAATAATGTGTTTATTATACATTTTAGAAGGGGTTTTTACCCATCATTGGAAAATGTCTCTAAATAGGTCGCATGTACATCACTGTATTATGAATGGATGAGGTATGTCACTGCGGTGATTTTATAATGATTTAAAGCATAAATTAAATTTTTTTTGGTTGTTTCAGCACTACTGGTTAGGAATTATTTTTGAATTGTCTCAATGGTACCCTGTAGACATTTTACTATTGGTTGATCCGTTTTTCATAAAGAATTACGAGTCCAATGAGATATCACTGGTAATGAATTTTTTGCATTTTTATATATTTATTTTTTGTTGAAATATATATTTTTTCACTATTATTGAGTTGTATAGTGTTATGTTGGATCATGGAATCTGGAACACAAGGAATTGATCTCATAAATCATGGAATATGTTTTCTAGATATATTTGTATTGGTTTAGTGTGTCTTAAAGGAGGGTGGTCCATCATACAATCCCTTGGGAAATTATTCATTTTTTATAGAATTTAATATTCATGATTTCCCCTAAAGGTGATTCCCCAAATTTAGAATTAAACCAATCACTTTGTTAATTTAATTTAAATAAATTTTTAATTTTTTGAATGATTTAACGGGTCACTAACAATCCCTAATTACATTCATCATTTTTAGACCTCTTAGAGCTACTAAGGGTCCCCTAAGGCATGCATTCACCAATATGAATAATTATGGAATATCTTGTAGGATTCATCTACATATTTATAATTATAAAGATCCAATGTAGGATGACTATGTATATTTACACTATTATTGAGGTTCCTTAGGTGGATTCATTTTCCTATATACCATTTCTAGGATCCTTTGAATGATTCCAATGTTTATTGACCATTAATGATCCCGTATAGGATGCCATTTCCAATGTGTATAAATCAAGGTTCCTAATTAGGATGCCTCTCAAGTGTAATGAAATTTAGGAAATAGTAGGGGACTTAATGTTTAATAACCCCTAATATATTGAAATTTAGGTTTAGTTAGTGATGGTAGTGAGTGTCACCTTTGAACTCATGCTAATCTTGTCATCATTATAGGTTGTGACATTATTGGTGGGTTTAATCATTTGGGAAACCTCTCTCTATTATTAATTTATTTAGTTGTTTACATTTTATATAGTGATGATTACTGGATTTTCATACTATTTTTCAGCTGATGAGCCTAAGGGGATTAAACATTTATCATAGGGATGTCCAAACTTACATCGTTTGATTTATTTATTAATCTATTATGATGATTGAATATATTTCCAAAGATCTGAATTCTTATCTTATTATAGTTTTTCTATATTAGTAGGATTCCTAGATATACAAACAATGATCTAGATTGTGAGATATCCTAACAAATGATTACTCTCTCTTATGTTAGAGAGATGATTATGCTTTCCCTAATTTACTATTTGATCGTAGTGGTAGACATGAAACTCTTCACTGATGATGTGACATATACTTAAGGATCATTACACTCTCAATAAATTATTACTTGACCCTGGGGATGTAAATAAAGATCCACATCATTGATTGATTTTCATGGATGATTACATTCTCCGGGGAGATTCATGTTATTCTCCCTATGTTTATGTTGATACACCATCAATACACAATCTAGAAGTACCTATTAGTAAAGGTTTGTATATCCATTTCTATTAATGGATTCTAAGAGTGTACATGTATCTAGAGATAATTAATTGAATATATCCATATTATCACAACCCTTAGGGTTCTTCCACACTCTAATATTATGGTATCCTATGGATCAGGTCATGGGGCCAAACATCAGACTATATTTACATGGACATTGTTGAATAATGTCCATCTTAGTTAGAATTGGCAATATTGTTTTTGGTATGTCGAATCCTTTGTCATAGTGATTGTAAAATAGTATGGGTGATCCTAGGGCTATGATTTGTATCCCCCATATGGTGGCATATCATTCTAATAGGTATTTTTGGAAATGAACGAAGTGGGTTTTTTTTATCATGATAATTGTCCCAAGGATCGAATAATTACACATGATTTGAGTGCAAAAATATCTATTTCATTTTCATTTTCATAGTATTTCTAAAAATCACTATTTATGACCCAAGTATTGACTATTTATTCGTTAGGATTTTTTCACCTTCGTAATGTATATACATATTTAGGTATATGTATATGTGAATATCAATAAACAAATTTAAATATATATAAATATATACATGAAACCACATTATCTAGTCGATTGAGACCACAGAACTGGGGATCTACTATGGATCCACTTTACATATTTTATTTATCATTTCTTGTTTTGTATTAGATAGGATTATCAGTTTACTTGAGCAAGCGACCAATGAAATTGACATTTAGCTTACTCATAAAATATTTTATTCTTATTATTATTACTATTACTATAATTTTAATCCTAATGAGTATCTAACTTCTATATACACAATATAAAACATGATATATAACAGGATATATTTTGGTTCATAACTAAATTTTTCTACCACAACCTAATTAAGCCAACATTTTTCTTAGGTTCCCATGAATATGTTCACTTGGTTATTGGCATAAGTTGGGCTGATGGAAATGACTAGTTCACCCGGATTGTAGGGAAATGTATTTGGGATATGGATTGTGGTTTGGAATAGATCTAGTAAAGGATCATTGAACCATTTTTATATATTTCTTTCATACATTTTTTATCCGCACACTAGGTGATTAGTGTTGTATGTATGTAAAAGTCAGTTGGACCTATATAGCATTTCAATTATTCTTACTCCATGGTTATATTTTATTTATTTACTTCTTCCTCAAACTAATTATTTACATTATGAATTATATTTATTTCTATATATTATTTTCATCTATAATATGAGGGAATAGTCACCCTAATATCACACTCTATGCCTTCACTCCATGGAAGAATCCTCTAGGTAACATGTATGGATACATGAGTTCTTAAGAAAAATAGTATCATGTCACCAATTTTGTGTAATATGTTTCTAATATTATAATGTTGTATCATAGGAGTGAAATTAATTCAAATTTACTATTTAGTAAACCATATAGAGTTGTATTATAAATGTGTTAGATTATATCATGGATATGATTCTGGGGAACTAGTAACACTTTTATCGGTATTAAGTCATGGTTTTTAGAGATATGGGATTATTATTCTGATATGTGATGTTACAAAATTATATGATTTCCACTTTGAACTCTGTGAATTTTTTATTGTTGTTACTAATTATTAAGGATTTTTATCTCTTGGACTTTTGACAACATGCTAGGGATTTAATCTTATAATTTGTAAGAAGTGAAAAAAACATATCAGGCATTATATTTGGAACATAGGATTCCATATTTTTTTTCCTCTAAGTGTGTGATTTTACTAATGATATATGCCAATTAATTAAACTATCAAAAAAAAAAACAAAACATTATTTTCACTTATAGGTTTCGGGTGGCATTATTATTATTTGATTTGATGGGTATAAATTTAAATCTGATGAAATGTAATGTTTTTTTGGGAGATTTTTATTAATTAAAATGATGAATTGGCCCTCATATGCAGGATGGGAATTGACCCATATAGGTTAACACCGATTATGATGCCAAAACGTTACCCACTTTTTTGGGTGTTGTTTTCAGGGTCCAATTATTTAATGTGTCTATAACGACCTATATAGTGATTTCTTTCATAGCATGTAATGAAATTTAACATAACTGACATTCATTTTTAAAATTCTCATAGGATATTAGAGTTTAACATGGATCGGTAACAAATTTTTTCAAGTGATATAGACCTCAATGGTGTATTTCCATATATGGATTCCCAAGTGTCAGTTCATCGTTTATCCAATATTGACATTATAGCCTTAAGACAAATGTCCTTATGAGGATTCTCAAAGATAACTAGGGCTACAGTAGCTTGATACATGACAATTAGGACCCTTATTGGTTTTTTTAATGTTTACCTTATAGTGGCATGATCATTAGGCTAGGAGGTTTTACATAGTGACTCTTTTAGGTGACTCTCTCAGTAGGGCTATGAGGGATACCTAGAGGCCCTTAGTTTTGTCTTCAACCCATGTAGGTCAAAATTTAGTGTTCCCATTTCTAACCTATGAGTAGGGTTGGCCAAGGGTTATGTACTCATTTTTAGGCTATGATCCAGGATATATCCTCATTTAAGACTGATAGAAGGATAGTGCTTAGGTTTGTCAATATAGACAGGATATTTCCCTTGGTTTTTTTTGAAGCACAATGGTTTCTCATGTTTGGAAACAAGATTTATTGGGTGGAAATTTTCATGCTCCCAGCCATTTTAAATAGTTTTGATTAATTGATTATTAAATATGAGATAAAGTAGATGTGTAATTTAAATTCATGGGATAATGGTGTCCTAAGAGAGGTGATAAATTTTGAATAACTGTTCCAAGGGATCTCCATAAATAATGAGATATATTTTTCATGTATCACAGTCATCTATGTCTTGTGGTCTATGAAATGTAGGATCATTAGTTGGGTGAAAATGTCACACATTGTTTTTACATGGTACTATTTAAATCATAAATTAATAAGTGGTGGTGTGTGTGATAAAGACAGGTGGATCGAAAAAAAATTATGTAATGGTTGACCAAGAGTAATCATGAACTAAAAAAATTTCCCACAATGTTAGAGTGGAGTCTTCGAGGATAAATCTTATTTGATGAGATGGTTTACATATGGTAGGACCTGGACATGTATTATCTGGAAATGTGTTGTTTGGTGCTAGTTAAGGGAATGTTCAACCTTCTTCAATGTGATAGATAGTTTGAGTGAGCTATGTATTATTATCAATGTAATATTTGCATACTCATATGATATAGGAGTTCATTTCCTATATCATGACATCATCATGAGGATGCTGAGAGTGTATTAGCTATATGTTGAGCTTAATCATATTGGTTTCTTATTTTGTGGGGGTACTCCATCGATGTTCCCTCAGGTAATGGTAAAACCTAAACCACAAGATGCATTGTACACCATTGTCCATTTAAGAGTGGTGACCCTCATTGTTTTCTAAAAATTCATCATTTCGTTGTGTATCATTTCTGGGGTTTTGGAATTAGAAATGGGCGATCTCTTTATTGACACTCATGTGTGACAATATTTCTAGAAATTCCATTGGATATATATGTTAATATATGGGAAGGTAATGTGGTGATCAATGATCTGTTTCTTCAGTTAAATGAAATTGAATATCCTAATTTGTGGAGATGGGGAAATTGGTCATCATATAATGATTTTCTAGTTAGATTATAGGGATAAATGGGACCTTGTGTCTGAGTGCGGATGTTGGCCAGGAATGACATATGAAGACCCATGGGTATTTAATGAGAAATGTATCGGGGTTCAAATATTGACAAGACAATGGGAATTCAATGGGGATATTTTTCCCATGATAATTCTCTAGAATTCAGTTAGGGTATTTGAGGATCATTCATAGAATGATCTCAATATAGATCATGATAAGGGAGTTTGGAATCAATTTTGATGATGCTCTACAACTAAAGCAGAATACTTTTCAAGAACAGAAACTAGAGGTTGTAAAAAATTGATTCCATTATATTTTTGGATGAGGATAGTAAGTATGCACATTATCCTAGATTTTGGTATGAAATGGGTACCATATAGGGGTTTTTTGAGACATTTTATGTGTCATGACCTGTCCCTTGGGGCTCATATCATGACTACCCCAAGCCCACCTTCCATAGGCCAGGGGCTGGTGACTAGCACCAAAGGCGTAAATCCCTAAATCTGGGAAGGCATTGCCTTTATAACTGTAAAAAAACACAACCACAGTACAAGAGGAAGACACCACTAAGTAAAATCTGTATGAAAAGTATGCTGAATGTAAAGTGTCCGGAAATACAAGCCCAATAGTAATGTTCAAGGAATGGAAAAACATGTACACCTAAAAAAATAGCAAGAAGGTGCCTAACATATCTTGGATCATCTACCACGGATCCTACCTAAATGGTAAGTACAGATAGCCTCATTAGTGCCCCACTTCTTTCCTTCTCCTCCAGGTATCGACTCGTCATGAGGTCCACCTCCGGGTACTGTCCAGTCCTGCTACTCTCTACATCAATCACCGCTGTCTGTCATCTGCAACCAACACAATGATGTGCAGACATAGCCCGTGAAGGGGTGAGTATAACTATACTTAGTAGTGACCATGAGACCCTCAAGGTCTCACAAAATGCACAAGGTTAAACCATACTTTATGAAATCACAGGATAACCATTACTTAGGCATTTTCCCATACATATACCTACGTTATCAAGTATCCCATATCAATCAAGAGGTATACACAAAAGTCATTGACTCAACTCAAACCAAGATTTTCATTTTCAAAACCACGGCTACTGGAGAACTCCTCCTATGTCGAGTATAATGGGAATGTCGTTACACTGAGGAGCTTCTCACTAACCTTGGACTGCTGGAGTACTCCTCCTATCGAGTACCGTGGGTCTGCTGCCAACTACAAGGTGCTCCGTCAGCCGTGGGTCTGCCGCTGAATACTGGGCGGTCCCCCTAATAGCCTACAGAGGTACTCCTCCTGTCGAGTACCATGGGACTACCACCAAATACCAGACGATCCACTCCCATGGGACTTCCATCCTCTACTAGGAACTCCCCACTAGGCTAGTCTAATCACTCCATGTCAAATTGGTCAAGTAGTCTTCAGGTCTCTCAGCTACTAGGTCTATGCACTATGTACGCTTGTCTCCGGGAGGATGTTCTCTACGAGCTATTTCTCGATACTCTAAATGTAACAAAGTCTCACATGGATGTATCTCAAAGGACAACCAAGTCATAAGGGTCTCAACGCATCAGACGACATGTCAATCAGACGCCCGGTCTGTGAGATATTTTCATATTAGTCGTAGCGGCTTGGTTGGTTTTGTGTACTAACAAACTCGACCATATCTCAACTATAACCCGAACTCCAATGAGGTGTTCTCAAAGGGATAGCTACATTCCATGAATAATGGCGATGCTGACAGTTCATCAAACCTAAGACCAAAGCCAGAGTTATGTGTGATTAGGTATAATCGGGTCTGAAGGGTTCGGGTCCGGTCGGCCCCGACCCGAGTCCGGACTGGGATCCAACCCGATCCGTGGGTCTGACCCGACCTGAGTGGGTGGCCCATCCCAAAGGTACGACCCGACCCATGGGGCGGCCCGACCCGAAAGCGGCCCGGCATGAAGGCTTGCCCGACCCGAAGGGGGCCTGGCCCTACGACCCCTGTGGCCTAGTGGCGGCCCACTTGGCCAAGTGGCGGACCGCGTGGCCTGGACAGTAGGCCGGCACGTCCTAGATGGCCACGTGTGGGAGGGGGGTGACCCCCCTTTTCCGAAATGGCTAGTGCGAGGCATCGACCCCTAGTAGCCACATGATCCGTAGTGTCCTGTTTGTAGCGCACACCAGCAGCTAGCTCAGCCGACCACCCTCTCTTATCCACCACGGCCTTAGGCCGTGGCCCTGCACCACTAGTATGGCATGATGACACCAAGTCCTTCAGCCATGGCCCGACCTGGCCGCAGCTCCCTACTGCTCCACATGGCGCGATGACACCACGCTCCCGTCTGACTGACGTGGCCCTCCTGGCCACATATCTTTTTTTCCAGCATGGTACGACGACATCACGCCCCTCTAGCATCATCGGGGCCCTCCTAGCGAGGGCTCAGTTCACGACGTGGTGCCGTGGTGCCACACCATTATGGCGAACCTACGACATTGCGCTGCCAGCTTTCTTCGCGCTCAGCTCATTTTCGGTCACCACGTGTACCACCACTATCGTCATCACAAAAAATAACCAACAAAAAGGGTATGGTCGGGCCGTTTTCATACAGTCTGAACCCTCCTCGTTACAGTGATATCATTCAGTTCTTAAATCACACAACATAAGATGGGGTATGGAGGGAAATATTCAATCATAAAATAAAACCTACCTCACTTGTCAATGATCATTGATGAAGTCACAAAATAAGGTGGTGTTGATTCATTGACGTCTAGAAGCATCTAGGGTAGGAGACCAAGGGAGAAGTGTCGTTAGCGTTCTTCGCAGTCAGCTCCTTCTCGATAGGTTCGGTCGAAGAAGGAATAAGATGTTCGTCGACGTTCTTTGTGTTCTTCATTGGAAGAATATTTCTCCATTCAGTGATTTTTCGTATAATCTCACAGGAAGAGAAATTCCAACCCCAAAAAAATAATAGTGTGCCTATTATTTTATGTTTTGGAACATAATTCAAAAGGGTGAATTAATAACCCGGGTCCACCCAATTAAATCACGTGTGCTGGCATAATAAATTACTGGGGGGAGGTGGAGAGTTAAAAGGGTTTAGAGCCCATGTGGTCCCTATGTTAATTTACCTCCCAAGAGAGGTTTTGTACGGGTGGGACCCACCACCATAACTTTTCATGGAAGGTTATGGTGTGATGGGCCCGAACACTAACCTCCACTCAGAGCTTTTATCCACCACAATAAAAATAAAGTTAACTCTTTATTTTTAATCAATTTAATTAAAAACCCCAAAATCTAACTTCCAATCTCATAAGAATGCAACTACGGTGAAGGTCTTAATACGAAATCACTGATGCTGTGAGTTCAATGGTGCCCTCAGAATTCGATTCTGAGCACCGATTCTAATGTTATAAAATCATGTTCGTACGTAAACTAAACATACCTGAAAAAAACTACTAAAATTGATTTCGGGTACACCAGGCCTCAGAATCAAGCACTGTCAATTTTCACATACTCCTAAAATTCCAATGTATTTAAAAAAATTGTATAAGAATTCCATGTCTTTAAATTCACCCAACCACAAGGCATTACGTCCCCGTAAGCTACAACTAGAACCAAGGGAACAAATGGGGGTACTGAGCATGCATCTAAGCCCCCCGCCCCATGTTCTCTCCTAGAGGTTCTTGTGGTGGTAGAGAATGCTCACTAATGGTATTGACCATCAATATAGGTCCCACTTATATCAATCCTCTATCTCCAATGGAACCTCCATGAATGTCTCTCTGTCATCGATGTCTATCACTCCATTGTCAATGATGTGGGATGGGTCGTGCACATATCTCCTCAGCTGAGATACGTGGAAGACGTCATGCACCCGGTGCAACTGAGGTGGAAGATCCAAGTGGTAAGACACTTCACCTACTATGTTAAAGAACTGGGAAGGTCTGATGAACCTCAGAGATAGCTTGCCACCTCGGCCAAATCTGGGTAGACATCGTCGAGGTGAGACCCGTATGAAGACGTGGTCACCATCCTCGAACTCCAGAGGCACCATATCTTGTCATCATACTACTTCTTCCTACTCTGTGTTGTCTTCATCCTCTCCTAGATTATCAACACCTTCTTCGTGGTAGCTTGTACCATCTCTAGACCCACTAGTACTGACTCCACTAGGTCTGTCCAGCACACTGGTGATTTTCAAGGTCGTCCATACAAGGCCTCAAAAGGTGCCATACAGATGGTGGAGTGATATCCATTATTGTAGGCAAACCCCAACATAGGTAATTGGTCCTCCCAACTGCGACCTAAGTCAAGGACAAAAGCACAGAGCTTGTCCTCGAGGGTCTAGATGGTCCACTCAGTCTGGCCATTTGTCTGCGGATGGAAGGTAGTGCTTAGACGTTTCTACGTCCTGAAAGCCTCTTTCAACCCCTTCCACAGCAGGGAAGTAAACCATGTAGAACGTTCAGATAATATAGAAGAAGGTAATCCATTTAAACTCACAATATCTTGTACATAAAGGCATCCCAAGTTCTCAACTAAGCCATGCTCTCTTATCGGTATGAAGTGGGATGACTTGGTGAGTTGGTCAACGATCACCCATATCGAATCGTGACTCCTAAATCATCACAAAGTCCATGGATATCCCATCCGACATCCACTCTGTGACCTCTAATGGATAAACCATGCATGCTCGTACCTGGTGCTCTGCCTTCACTTGTTGACAAGTGAGGCACTGAGAGACAAACTCCGCTACCGCCTTCTTCAAACCTTGCCACCAGTGCTGTCATCGAAGGTCCTATTACATCTTCGCCACTCCTGAATGTACAACTAGAGGGTAAGTGTGGAACTCCCTCAACACTTCCTCCTGACGTGCTACTGTTACCATGATACTTCCTCTAAAGAGGATGTCGTTCTTCCCACATACATAAAATCCATCAGGTGCCTACCCAGTGGATATCTCAGCATGTCGTGTCTTGGAGTCTGCGTCCCCATGTTGTTCTTCAATGACTCACTGAAGGAGTGGGGGAGTGACCGTAAGATACTATAGGAATGATTCTCCATCTCTCTGAACAAAGGATATCTGTAAATCTCCTAGATTTTCTATCACCTCTCCTAGAAGCTGAATGCCTGATCTTCTGCTGAGAGAATCCAAAAAAAAAATTTCCCTTTCCGAGGAGTATAGACTATCTCAAAGTCATAGTCCTAGAAGAACTCAATCCAATGTCATTGTCTTAGGTTCAGGTCATTCTGGGAGAATATATACCTGAGACTCTTGTGATCTGAGTAGATGGTAAAATGTTCGACCATCAGATAGTTTCGCCACTTCTTCAAGGTGAAGACCACTACTACTAACTCAAGGTCATGGGTATCCTACTTCTTATCATGTTGTCTCAGATTACGAGAACCATATGTGATCACTACTCGCTCCAGCATCAGGACACACCTGAGCCTGTTCCCTGATGCGTCGTAGTAAACTATGCACCATACGCCTTCCTCTGGAAGCCTCAAGATGAGGGAAGTAGTCTTCCTCTACCTCAGCTCTTGAAAGATCTTTTGGAATCAATCCGACCACACGAAGGGTTTCCCATTCTTTGTCAAGGCTGATAGTAGTGCTGCAATAAGGGATGAGTCTGGAACGAACCTCCAGTATTATCTGGCCAAAGTAGACGTCCCTCCACCTTTGGGGGGTAATCTAGGAAACATCTTTTGAAATGATGTCCCCATGTTCTGTAACTCCTGTTTGGAACTTAAAACTCAAAACTACTACTACCACGAGGGTACGGTTGGCCGACTCAAGAGTGAACGACTACACCCTCCTATGCATGAGTTTAACCTATGCTGCACGGGTTTCCTTTATCACTGAATAAGGAAAACCCCTACCTAACATTTTATATAAACCAAAACCTCTATTTCTAATAAAGTCAATCTAATTGTGAAATTTGAATGTCAAGTCCAAACCAAAACAAACTTCGTAAGGCCACAAAGCTACCAAAATGAGGTTACAATTGAAACTCTCACCTCAAGGGTCAGATCACACAGTCGGCGTATGTGTGATTATCAAATCTCCACCCAAAGGTATCTCCAGAAGTGAGGGTTAAGTCAACGGTACAACCAGAAACTCTAGGTCTTGGAAAAGATTCGTGAAGGAAGGAATGATTGGTATATATGACTATTTTTACAGAAGCCGGTAGAAGACACCGACCGTTCCTTGAATCATTCCCAGAGCCTTTGGGTCACACTCTTTTATAGCATGCAACTACTCTCTTCCCCAGTTCTCAAGCTCCCTGTGCCTGGCAGGTTTCACATAAGGGGGTTGTTTTAACATGTCGAAATGTACACCACTTCATGCTTCTCTCGTAGCTATCCTTCTATGTTTCATTCCCTTTAGATTCATCATTCCTTAAAACTTCCACTTTTAGAAACATTTTCACATGATCAAGTCTCTGATATGGGTGCCAGTTTCCTACTTTTCCACTGCTAACATTCATGATTTGTATCCTCTCAGCCAAACAACATTCAACCAAAAAGGTTATCTCTAGAATCCTAACATATGTAGGAATGTGTATAGGAATTACACTGGCTCAGATGTCATTTAAGCACACCTCACTCACATGTTCGAGAAATGAAGAACTGGTCATACCATATTCATCGACTACCATGAAAGATTGGTATGCCACGATGAATACTCAACTACTGACATGTCGTCCTACTGAATCTATAAAAGTTCTAGGGAACCCTCAGCCCCCTCCTCAACCAAGTCCTCATCCACGTATAAGTCGGGCTCGCCTCGGAACCGGATGGGTATCTGATACTGAAACACATGTAAGGCACTAATCTTATATGTTTCCTCTACCGATACCGCTGGTTGCAAATACTAACCAACAAGCAGTGATATAGCTGACACACTACCTAGAGGTACTATCACGGGTAATGTTCCACGTACCGAGGACTCATCACTGTGAAGACCATCCTCATGGTCACTCATTGAAAAATAATAGTTTCTAAGACCACCATATTCTCTACTGGGGTCTCAACATGGTGGGAAACTCTAAAAATCGCCTCAAGCTAGTCCTCTGCTTCCTGGGAATCTGTTTCACCTTGTAAACTCAGAGGCCTCTACCGTTGTAACTCATGCAAAGCGCTTAGTCGGCATGCACCGTCCGTTAGTGCGGATGGTGGAATCTACTGCTCAATGGGTGGTTGTGCTTATTGTACACCACCCAAATGTGCCAACATAGAAAGAGGTCCCTACACTAGAGCCTCATCACTCAGTGTCCTTCATCGAGTACTCTCTCTATACACTAACTGGCTATCTACATAGAGGCCTCCTGAACAGATGAGACACTATCACAAGTTATTCCAGGTGATCTGACCTGCTTTGAGTTGACATAAAGAAATTTTTTGAAAAAACACACACAAATAGTGTTTTCATGTACTATGTCAGAAATCAGTAGTCAGGGTCCAGGTGTATGGATACATCAGCAGCTTCACCAACACTGGACTCTCTGAACTGAAAACCACACTCAGTACCCTAAACATTATTTCTTAATAGAAAATAAATATCAGAGTCCTAACTTCTGCAGTAGAACAGACTCCTATGATACCAATTTCTCACAACCCGTCCCCCGGGGCTCGTATCATGACTACCCCAAGCCCGGCTTCCATAGGCCAGGGGCTGGCGACTAGTACCAATGGCGTAAATCCCTAAAACTAGGAAGACATTGCCTTTATAACTGTAAAAAAACACAACCAGAGTACAAGAGATATAAAACACTAAATAAAATCTATAGGAAATGTCTACTTAAAGTAAAGGGGGTAGACATACAAACCCAACAGTGACGTAAAAGGAAAGGAAATACAGGTACAACTAAAAAGACAAATAGCTGGAAGGTGTCTAGAAATTCCCGGATCATCCACCACAGATCCTACCTAAATGATATGTACAGATAGAATCTTTAGTGCTCCACGTCTATCTGTCTCTTCCAGGTACTGACTCATTGTGAGGTCCACCTCCAGGTACCATTCAGTCCTGATAATCTGTGCCTCAGTCAGCATTGTCCGTCGTCTACAAACCGCATAACGAGGTGCGGGCATAGCCCATGCAGGGGTGAGTATAAGAATACTTAGTAGGGTCCCCAAGATCCTTAAGGTCTCACAAAATTATACATGGATAAACCACAATGTATTAAATCAACGGATAACTATTACTTTGGTATATGCCCATACATATACCTATGTTATCAAATAACCCATTTCAATGAAGAGTTAAACACCAAATTCCGTGACTCATCTCAAACCAGGATTTTCATTTTTGATACCATGGATTCTAGAGAAGTCATACTCTGTCGAGTATAGTGGGAATGTCGCAACACCGAGGCACTTTTCATTAACCTTGGACAGCTGGGGTACTCCTCCTGTTGATTACTGTGGGTCTGCTGCCAACTACCAGGCATTCTGTCCGCTGTGGGTCTTCCATAAAATACAGGGTGCTCCCCCTAATAGCCATCATAGGTACTCCTCCTATGGAGTACCACAATTCTGCCACCAAATACCATCCGCTCCTCTGCCATGGGTCTGCCACTAACTACCAAGCGCTCCACACTGGGCTAGTCGAATAACTCTGAGTCGAATCAGTCAACCAGTCGTCAGGTCTGTTAGCTACTAGGTCTCCGCACTCTGTACGCTCGTCTTTGATAGAATACACTCCACGAGCTACTAGTTGATTCTCCAAAAGTCACAAATTCACATGTGGAAGTATCTCAATGGACCACCAAGTCATAGGGGTCTCAACGCATCAGACGACGTGTCAATCAGATGCCCAGTCTGTGAGTTATTAGCCTTTTAGTCCCTGGGGCCTGGTTGGTTTTGTGTACAAACCAACCTGACCATTTCACAACTATACCCCAAACTCCCATGGAGAATTCTCAATGAGATGGATTTGTTCCAAGAATAATGGTGCCGCTGAAGGTTCGTCAAACAGACTCATGTCGCCCATGTTATGGGCGATTAGGTGTAATCGGGTCTGACTGGTTCGGGTATGTTCCGACCCTGTCAGACCAACCCAACCCGGGTCTGGACTGGGTTCTGACCTGGTCTGTGGGTCTGACCCAACCCGATGGGGCGCCCCGACCCAAAGGGGTGGCCCGTCCCGAAGGTTCGTCCCAACCCGAAGGTCAGGCTCGGCCTGTTGGGGTGGCCCGACCCTAAAGCGGCCCATCCCAACGGCCCGCTTGGCCTGGTGGCGGCCAGTGTAGCCACGTGGTAGCCCGCGTGTCCATGTGGCAGCCCGCGTGGCCACGTGGCGGCCCATGTCTCCCGGAATCCCGGCCCGCATGGCCTGGCTGGCCACAAATGGGAAGCGGTTGTCGCGCCACTCCCATTGTCCGAAACGGCCGGCGCGAGCCGCTGGCGCCTGGTAACCGCGTGACCTGATGGGTCCCGCCTGTAGCACGCACCGACGGCCGTCTTAGCTGACTGCCCTCTACTGTCGTCCAAAGACTAAGGTCACGGTCCTACACCATAGGCATGGTGCGACGACGCCGTGCCCCTCCTCCGCAGCCCGCGGTGGCTGCATCACCCTGCGATCCGCGCGGCGCGACAGCACCGCACCACCGTCCAACCGCCGAGGTCTTCCTGACCACGACCCTTTTCATCCGGCATAGTGCAATGCACCATGCCCCTCCAGCTCCGCTGAGGCCCACCTGTCCGTGGCTAGGTTCACTACGCGTCACTGCGGTGCCACGCCCTTGTGGCGACTCGGTGGTCTTGCACATTCATCTTTCTTCGCGGTCGGCTCAT
The DNA here is from genome assembly GCA_963277665.1 of Viscum album. Lineage (NCBI taxonomy): Eukaryota > Viridiplantae > Streptophyta > Magnoliopsida > Santalales > Viscaceae > Viscum > Viscum album. The sequence goes on from OY728159.1 coordinate 1,229,549,703, forward strand.
TGTCGGTCTCCGCATGTACAGTCCTTGTCATCATCAAACAAGAACCAACAAAACGGGAGGGTCCAGCCAGGTTTATGTGGTCTGAACCCTCCTCGTTAAGTTGATATCATTCATTTCTCAAAGCACAAAATATACGACGGGGTACGGAGGGTAATATTCAATTGTAAAATAACACCTACCTCGCTTGTCGATGATCATTGACGAAGTCGCGGAATAAGGCAACACCAATTTGCTAACATCAGGAAGCATCCAGGGTAGGAGACCGAGGAAGAAGCATCATTGGAATTCTTCGTGTTCGGCTCCATCTCTTTAGGTTTGATCGAAGAAGGAAGAATATGTTCATAGACGTTCTTTGCGTTCTTCATTGGAAGAACGGTTCTCTGTTGAGTGATTCTTCCAACAATCTCACAGGAAGAGAAATTCCAACCCCTAATAAAATAATATTCTACCAATTATTTTATGTTTTGGAATGTAATTCAAAAGTTTGAATTAATAACCCGGCACCACCCAATTAAATCACATGCATTGGAACAATAAATTAGTTGGGGAAGGTGGATAGTTACAAGAGGTTGGAGCCCGTGTGGTCCCCACGTTAATTAACCTCCCAAATGAGGTTATGTGCGGGTGGGAACCACCACTATAACATCTCATGGAAGGTTATGGTGTGGTGGCCTCCACCACTAACCTCCTCTCAGAGCTTTTAACAACTACAAGTAAAATAAAGTTAACTATTTATTTTTAATCTATATAATTAAAAACCCCGAAATAAAACTTCCATTCTCGTTAGAATTCAACTATGGTGAAGGTCTTACAATGAAATCTCTGACGCTGTGAGTTCTATGATGCCCTCAAAATTCGATTCCGAGCACCAGTTCAAAAGATATAAAATCCCACTCGTACGTTAACTAAACATACCCTAAAAAAATTTATGAAATTGATTCCAGGAACACCAGGCCTCCAAATCAAGTGCCGTCGATTTTTGATGACTCATAAAATTCCCATGTATTTTAATAAAAAATTACAAATGAATTCCTGGTCATTACATTATGGAAAATCCAATACAGGTATGCTAAGAAAGGAAGAATAGAATCTGAATTTTTAGATCAAGTAATGGTTCTATAGAAGTCTAATTAAGGTGTTATTTGATGATTTTTGTGGCAGAATTTTGTGATAGAATCATTATGATGATATGAGGTGTGTTTTGGTAGGAAATTCCTTTGGTGGAATTTAATTTTGATAGAAATTTTTAAAAAAACTAAGAACCAATAGATGGTAGTGGAACATGTTAGTTAATGAAATTGAAATTATGTGGTCATGTCCCTTGTTATATGAGATCATGTAAGAACTATCTTGACGTTCATTCATTGTTATGAGTGTTGGATCGGGTTTGGATGGTTAGATACCCTATGATTAAAATGGGAAATTATAATCTCATTTCATATTTAGATAATAAAAAATGATGTTTGAGTGGGAATTCATGACCTGTGTGGCTGGATGACTTTATTGTTGTTCTCAAAGGATTATAAAGAACTAAAATATCTAATATGGCTAGATTTTAATGTATCTATCTTTTGAATGGTTCCAAAATTTCAAGAAAATTTTTATTTTTTTCTCTACTAGTGGATTTCTCAGCTTATGATGTAGAAATTGAAACATGGTTCAATGTCATTGAATTTCCATATGTGAAGTTTATTAATGTCTAAAATGTACTTATGGATGTACACAAGGGTTTCGTGAGGTACTAGAAGAGGACCATGAGGTTGGGATATTAAAGATAGTTGTAGGGATCCATTCACATTGTGAATCTCTTTTACATAATTAATGGTTTTCACGGAGTGTATCCCTATAGATACTATATGGGAAGGATTGGGTGATTACCCTGAAGAATTCAAAACATTTATCCTGTTCACGTGGTGAAATAATTTCACATCATGAAACATGTGTAAAAGGATTTATGAAAAAGGTTAAACATGGTCCTCTACCATTTTGGTATATTGGGAAATGATGAGGAAACACATGAGGATTAGGACTGAAGATGCTATTACTGTGATCTCCACCAATAACAATAATCTTTTATGTGACTAGTCTATTTCAATGGGAAGATCATCGTACTTCATCCTTTTATTTTTTCCCTTTTTTCATTATTAATTCTAGGAGTTTCTATATAGGTTTATTCGATGGTTCCATTGAATCATGGTGGAATCATGCTTTTTATATGTGTTTTTTATATTCATTGTAAGAGGTCATCTTATGAGGATTTCTTTAATACACCTCATGTGACTGGCTGATCATTGTCACCAATGTGATTTTCTAAACCTTTAGATATTAAATTTAAAAAATTGTTTTTTGACATCATTGGTTTGGATTTTCCTGGTAATAGAATATTTGATAGCATATAGACCATAGGATATTGGTTTTTAAAATTTACATTTATGGGTTTACATCATCTATTATATTGAGTGTTATTAATTTCTAGTTACCTTTTTAAAATAAATTTGATAATGATCAAGCTGATGTTTTGGATTATACTTGAGCGGTCTAGTGTTAGGTAGTATCTTGGAAGTCGGTGTGTCTTGTCTCAGACATCAATGAAAAAGTAATGATCTCTTGAGATCAATTTATAATTTTTTTAAAGAATTCTAAATTACAGTGTAGTTCATTAGATTTTGAAGACAATTTATGCATGTTTATATAGTATGTGTATTATAATCCTTGCCCCTAAATGTGATGTGTTTCATCCTTGGTAATGATAGAATAATATTTTTTCATATTTATTAATATTTATGAATTAAAGTGTAAATTTAATAAAAAGGTATTCATTCCCTAATAAATCACCTGATATGAAACAATGAGTTTAATTGAAATGTTATGTTGCACGGAAAATAGAGTTATACCAAAAAAATAATATGCTATTAGAATTATTGTTTAATGTGAAAGTTATTTTCTATTTTTAGAATAAGTGGGATTCAATAGGAATAACTATATATTAATATAAAATATTAATAAAATGTTTTACATCCATACAATATATTTTAATTCCATAAGATAAGAACAAATCCAATTTTATGCATAAATGCACAATTTTCCTAAAAATGAGTTTTATCACTTTTTAATGGCGCACCTTTTAAAAATATAAATTATGAGACATTTAAAATTTATATATGAAAAAATAAAATTCATTTTTAAAATAATAACATCAAAATTAACTTTTGGTTAATTTTTGGTGGTTTTCTGAGATGTCTCGTATTTTCATGAATAGTGAATATAATGATTTTTAATTGAAAACATATTTTTCATCTAATTTTATATATAGTAAAATTTATATTCAATATTTACTAATTATAATTTATACATTTTATATTATTTAAACAAATTTATTCAATTGAAATCAAATTCACTTTTATTTTAAATATACAAACACAAGAAATTTTTTGATCATATTCACTTTAAAAATCTGATCTGAAATCCTGTCGGTGGGATTAATTTTTTAATATTTTAATACAAAATTCATAAATTAATTTGGATTGATACATTCCATATTTAAAATAAGAATAATATAAAATTTCTAATATTGTAATATTATTTTTGGTGAAAAAACCCTAGTGTAAGTGAGGGAAATTAATTACAATGGTTAAGGTAAAAAAAAGATTACTTTGTGGTTAATCTATAATAATAAGGTATAAAAATGTACCTACACAATTAAAAAACCCATTTTTTCCCAAATATTTACAAATAAATAATTTATCTAATTTTTTGTTTTAAGGAATCTTATTTTAAGGCAAAAACATGGGGATCACAAAATTCTAATAAAAATGTCAACTATGCCTGTTCCGCCCACTATAAAAATGAACCAACTATCCCCCATTTGATAAAATTTATCAAGACATTTTTCTCATCCATTTTTTTTAAAAATAATATCCAAAAATCCCTACACTCATCCTAGAATCCAAATATTATATTGAAATCAATCCAACTATATCCATTACTATAAACTTTATAGTGTTACCTAAAAAATGGTAACATTCTTTATTAATCTCTGTTATTTTATTTAACTCTAAAACCATTCAATTATTATTATTATGTACCTATATAATAAAATAATTATACTAAATATACTAATATTTCATTATGTTATGATTTATAACTACATCAACACACACATCCAACAAATGGGTAAAGAAATTATCCCTTGTGTGCTTGAAGGACTACCGCCTCACGAGACGGTGTCGTTCATTTTTCCATTAATGCCTCTCATGGTTATGAATAATAATAAAAAACCCATTTTTATATGATATATATACGTTACTTATTAAATATTAATAATTATGTAATATTCATATACACATCCATCATGATTTCCATTTTTGGGAATAAGATAACATTGTTTTTGGATGTGTAGAATATCGCCTCCTCAATGTGATGTAAAATGATCACACATTTCAAGGAATATATTATATATCTGATTAATTATATTATTCTTAAATAAAATAAATAAATATTATATTAAATAAATGATTAACTTTTTGTAAATATAATATATATTTTTTATTATTAGTCCATTCAAATACTAAAAAAGTGATTAACTCATTTGTAAATGTGTGGACTAAAACCTCCTAGAAATGATATGATTAATATTCTGTCATCGTAGTTATATATATATATCAATGATCAAAAAATTTATTTATGTTATATTGATCATTCCGGGAAGATAATTGATACTAACATTCTTTTCTTAATGGTCATTGAGAAATGTGAACATTACTCGAGCGTATATAGAACTTTCATTATCCATTAATGTAGTGTTAGTTGAATATTAATAACCATCATTAATTATTTATTTTAAATTTATTAATAATATATATATATATATGATAATTATTTTATCATTATAATTCATGATATTTTTATTGATGACCCTTTGAATAATTTTGCGCCAATAAATGTAAATATTTACTCATAAACTAAATATCATCAAAACAACTAAAACATTAGTTGTTTAATCAATCATATAAAACTATTTAATAAGTGAAAAAAGTAGATAAAAAAATGAAAATGTTTTTGAATCATGTAAATAATTATTTTATGCTTATTATTCAAGAAGCATAATATGTAAATGTTAAGTCAGACTCATTGTATGATATTTCATCTAATTAAACACTCATTGAGGAATATTTTGATGTAATACACCTAACTTTTATATGAGGAATACATATATACAATTTGAAATATCCAATAATGAAATTACTTATTATCATGTCATTAACTATTTTGGTAAAAATTTATTCTTTCCTGGGGATTATGATTTAAATTTTGGAAGTGGTATGGGACACTTGGAATGTGAAAATATTTAATTTGATATTATTTTTATCCATGTCAATATGGTTGATATTATGTAACATATTTATTTATATGGATGTAAATTTATTATAACAAAAAATTTATGTATATTTTCAATTACATTCATCTATATATTAAAAGGGATAATTTATTATATTAATATAGAATGTTTTTCTAAAAAATAAAAGGAATGTTATATTCTTAATATATAGTGTGAAAATTAATTTTACAAAACCATGAATATAATTTGATACTATATTCCTTTAAAAGATTAAATTTTTTCATAAATAATAATTTTTATTTACATTTCTTTTATACTTTTTTAATAAAAATTTGTTTTGAAAACGTAATGATTATTTTAATAACATAAAATGTTTCCAAAAAATTAAAAGTGAAATATTATGAGTGACATGTTGAAAATTGAAATATTTTATCCATTATAATTATATAATGGTCCTTGGACATTTGATATGTGGTTATGTGATATAAATATAATGTGTTGTTACATGATAAACCAATGATGGGTAGGACCATGACACACCTCCAATGTATTGTGTATGGAAGTTAGTCGTATGGCTATTCCATTATTATGAGAAAAATGTTTAGAATACACTACATGGTTATTTTATTTATAAAAATGAAAATTATAGGATGTTTCCAAGTTAACATTATTCATTCTCTTTTTATTCATTAGTTTTTATGGTAATATAGTCATTAAAAAAATTGAAGCAATTTTTTTTAAAAGGAAAGTAGAAACCATGTATTCTGGGTAAAATGTATTACATTATGATAACGATTTAATGGTGTTTACTTTTTGTCATTGAAAAAACGATTTAAATATTTTTATAACAATCATAATTATTTTTATCATACTATATTTCTATGGTTCTTCCTCAGAATTAATGATGTGGAACATATTCTGAGAAGGCATGTTGAATGTCATGAAGAGTTTTGAAAAATTATGTCATACTTTATTTTTTATATTATTTGATGGTGGAAAAAATGAATACTTTCATGAAGTGTCCAATTTTTATTTTTTTGTTTTCAATATTATAAGTTACGGAATAATTCACCAGAACACTAAACATAAAAGTACCCTCAATGTGAAACATTTTTATTTCTTGAATAAACTCAATATTGTGCAATGTCTACGGATGTGGAATTATTTTTTATATCCACGGAATTGTTTAAGTATATTTAGAGTATATTATAAAGTTAATATAATTTCGTTATAATATTTTAATTTATTGTTAATTTAAATTTATATTTAATTTAAATATATTCATATTTCATCATCTATTGTCTTAATTGATCTTAATAGTTTTCCACATAAAAATTTAGAAATCCATTTTTGTAAGGCTCAAGGAAGAAAATATCCTTCGAAACCATCATAATGAGATTGTTAGAATTAAAAATGGCATTTTTTCACCTTGATGGTATAATTAACACTGGCAATAAATAGTTTCATTGTCCATGAAAGAGAGAAACCTGATCTACCACATAGAAAGATTATGATAGTGTAGAATTTTATGTGACAACATCCCCCATAATTCAGCGGATCATATAACCATATTATATCCAAAGGAGGAGATAAATACATATTAAATTTATTTTATATCATAGTTTTTTTTATCAAAAAATGATATCACATTGAATTTATCGTTTTGAATGTGAAGATGAACAATGGTTTTTGATGGTTAAAAATAACATTGAAAGTGAATAGAATTTTTTTTGTAATGGAATGAATTTATGAATATTTTCCTTGATTAATATATTCATAAATCTATTTGACATAATATAGAAAGAAAATAGGTGGGTTTTTGAAAAATGGAGGATGATGTGGTGGATTCATATGAATAAACATCTCTTTAATGAAGACGAAATTTACAAACTTTATCTGAGATATTGATAGTAAGATAAATTAGATTTACTCGGGATAAAATCGATGATATCAAAGGGACTTATATTTTATGGATTAAAATAATTATGTTGAACTTTTTTTATGTGAAAATTAGATAGAAATATTTTTTTCTTATGATCCTGTGTCTCATAAAAAAAATAAAAAATAAGAGGCCTATTTTGTCATTAATAATAAAGAATTCATCAAATCAGCTTGGATTTATGAAAATATAATTCCCATCACATGAGAAGTGTGGTAAAAATAATCCGGAATAATGTCTTTAAAATTTTGGGAATTTATTCAGATGTGGTAATAGTAGACATATGGCTCATGACTTTATTGAAGATGATCAGGAATGAAATGAAAATCCAGCGGTAAGATATTTTAATTGTAATGAGTTTGGGAATTAAGACAACACGTTTCAAATATTGAATACCTAGTATAGAAACAATAAAAATAAAATTAATAGGGGAGTGTAAAAATATTTATCTACTACCTCAATTTATTTTAGGCCATCAATTTTTGTTGTGATATCTATGTTATTAGTTTATAAATTTTTTTCAAATACTCTATTTTATTTCTGATCTTTTCATTTTTTTCATTTCAAATAAATTTTCATGAAAATTTAGATTATCACCTAATAAAATTAAGATAGAACTTCTGGAAAAAACACTGAGTGGGATTTATATATTAACGAATTTATATATAAATAATTCAATATTCTTTAGTGGGAAGGTGTTTCCAACGAATCATCTTGAACATCCCATTGTAAAGTTTTATATAATTTTGGATATGGATTTGACATTAGTTTATCATGATAAAATATATTATAAATAGAAAAATATTTTATTCAATTTTTTATTACATTTGATAACATACCAAGAAACTAAAAAAAATTACATATGAATGGGAATGTTATGTAGATCTTATCATTGAAACTAAATAAAAATTTTTGACTAGTGAAATATAAGTAGTAGATGAATTTAATGATGTATTCTTGGTGATTTCCATGTTGGTGTTCCCGGTTAAGAAGTTGAATTTAATATTGAATTAGTACCGGATGATAAGACTATTTATAAAACCCCTTATTAAATGGCTAGAGTAGAACTTGTGTAATTTAAGAACCCATTGAAATAATATATTTATAATGAATACATTTCCCAAAGAAATTTTCCATGGGATGCTCATGTTTTATTTTCTGAAATTAAATATTGCTCAATGAGACATTGAACTAATAATATAGATTTAAATGACACCACTATTAATAAAATGTATCCTTTGACTCATATTGATGATTTTTTATCAGATCTTGGGTGGTCAGTGTTTCCTGATGATTGGTCTGAGGTCTGGGTGACATAAACATACGGTGAAGAGAGATATGTTTTATAATAAATCGTTTGAGATGAGATATCAGAATTATGAGTTTTTATTTGATTCTTTAGGTTATCCAATGAAACATTTGAATTTATGAATCTTATGAATGGTGACTAACATTAATTTTTTGATTAGTTTGTGGTTGTGTTTATAGATGATATTTTCGGACATTGTAAAATTCATAAGGAACATTAAATTCAATTATGTGTTATTTTTTCAACCAAAAAATTAAAAAGACTTAGTATGGATATTTAAAAATGAGTGAATTTTGGGTTTCAAAAATTTAATTCCTTTTACATATTGTATTTAATGATGAAAAATATATTGACCCTACAAAAAAAATTTATGGAATAGTGACCCTAACCTACAAATGGCATAGAGAATTGTATTTTTTAGAAATAATGTGATATTTTTAATGGTTTTTTAAATTAATTATCTACTACATATATAATAACTATGTTATAAAAAAGGATATAGGTTTATTTGTATTTGAGAATGTTTTGTTGGTTTCATGAACTGAAATGAAAAATGTACAATGCCCTAATTTTATTACAACCTTTTAAAAATGTATATTCATTTATACACCATGATGATTCATTAAAAGAACTTAGTTGATTCATGATTCTAAATAAAATCAGAATCACATATGCTTAACTTCAGTTGAAAACTCATGAGATAAATTACCATTCACATGGTTTGGAAATCGATACAATTGTTTTTTATTTAAAAAATTGGAGGCACCATTTTTATGGAGTGAATATTGAAATATTGGCTTATCACAAAATATTGAAGTATATATTCACTCAGAAAGAGTTTAAAATAATACAAAGAAGATAGCTCGAACTATTAAATAATTATGATTACATAATTCATTATCATTGGGAAAAATAAAACACAGTTAATTATTCTTTATGTCGAAAAAGTAATTCTCCATTAACCATGTAACGTAATAAATGTTACAATTTTGTTATTTATTTGAAGAATTTTTTCCTACTTGTTGTGCATTCATGGGAATCCACTATTTGGGTTTAAGGTTTAATGCATATTAGATTTTCCAAAAAAAATATGAAAACATAAAATGTAAATCAATTTTTGAAGAAAAAGGTAGAATCCAATTAAAATGGTATGTTTTATAAAATTAACATTGATGATGATGGTGTTTTAAAACCTTGAAAAAGATTATGAGTGCATTGGAATTTAAATATAAGGAAATATTTGTTGAATGATGCTCATATTTCATTTTTTTCCATTATTTCGGGTGTCACTAAGCTGTCTAATGACCATATGAATTATTACTTAACTGATGGAATCAAAAGAGATTTTTCTATATTTATAGTGATGTTTTTTACATTTGGAAATGTTAATATTGAAAAAAAATATCTAAGGGGTTTCTTAAATAATTTATAGGGCCAATGTCGAAATGGGAGAACATATAAAAGGATTTTTAGTTTTTATTTTCTATGAATTATAAATGTAATAAGATGATATAGGTTAATTTTTAATGATTAACTAAAAAACACCTTGCCATACCATTAGGGGTACAATTTATTTAGATTCTATTAATTAACTTTGTCTAACATATAATATTAGGTTACATGGATTAATTCTCTCCATTGTATCATTCCGTGATCCCACATTCATATTTAATTTTTAGAAAGGACCTCAAACATCATTGTTTACCAAATTCAATTTCAGTTATATTTTCATCCCCAATTTGATGGATATTCAGAGTGGTTAATTCAATTTATAGAAAATATACTTTTTTTTAATTTCAATAGATTTTTAGGGATGTTGGGAAAAACATATCTTCATGGTTGAGTTTTTATATAATAGTATTATTAACTAAAATATATAGGTATCACCTTTGAATAAATATTTGGAAATAGGTCTCTTGGTGTTAATGACAAGATAAAGAATAAATTTATGGTGAAATATATTCGATAGATACTTCCCCTCCCATAGTGGCTAAATGTTAATTCAGACAGGGCTGCTTCTGGTGCTCCAATCCCCTCTAGATGTGGTGGTGTCTTCAATACATTTTGGGGTTTTTTTAAGGGATTCTTCAATTATTATACTGGAATTGTATTTTATATTGATGCAGAGCTATGGGATATGAATATAGATAACATATATCTTGCATATTTGGGTGGGAATTATTTATGGATAGGGTCATACTCATCCGTTGCAGTTCAAATTCTGAAATATCGTTCAAGGAATGTTCCATAGAAGTTGCTACTATTATGGGCTGACAACCATCAGCTTCTAGAATTTCTCTCCTTTGAATTCACACATGTTTATTGTGAATCTAATCAATTAGAGGATTCTATTTCGAAAAGAAATCATTGAGGTCACCTCTAATTATTTCTTTGTGTTACCTTAGTACTATGCTAGTCTTGTTCATTATGATTTTTATGGTTATCTTTATAGTAAATTTTATAGAGTAGCTTCATGATGTCTTAACATGCACTTTATGATTTTTTTAATATCATTTTCCTAGGAGTAGGCTCGCCTAACTCCTAATATTCATGGTATGTACTGGAATAAACTTACCTTTTTATGATAGAATTATTTTAACTGAAAGTCATTCATTCTTATAGTGAACAACTGGATTTGGGTCTTGACCACAGTTCAAATGAGTTGAAAAATAATTTATTTCACAAGCTTGTGGTTTTTGGTAAAAAAAACCATAATGTTGATGAAGTAACAAGTAAATCTAGAAAATAAATGTTGTAAAAATGTCCCCACATATTAGATAAATTATTAAACTTGTGGGTACACAATTTCAATAATTTGGAAGAATTTTAAAACCTAGGTAATTATAAAATACTTAATTTTTATATTTATTAATATTTATAAATTATATATTTTATTTTATAAAAAGGTATGGTGTGTATAATAATTTAAATGGAAAACAATAATGTGTTTCTTCGAAATAGTGAGTTGAAATCAAAACTGAGTAATACCAAACAGTAATATATTATTAAAATTATTATTTAATATAGCGGTTATTTCCTAACCATCATATCGTAGGGGATTCATAATACTCACTATATTATGTTTATTTTTTTTATAAAATGTGTTTACATTAATCCATTAGATTTTAAACATATATGAAATGAATAAATATTTGATTTAGGCATAAAAGCACTATTTTTCTTAAAATCGGTATTATCTCCTTGTAATGGAGAAATAATTTTAAAATAAAATTTGACACATTTATTATATTTATATTAAAAATATTATATCATTTTAATGATAAAATTATCGTAATTAAATTTCACAAAATTTTTGTAATTTTTATGTGTTGTTTTAAACATTTATGATTATTAAAAACATTATTTTTAAATATAACCCACATTTTAATCAATTTTTCATATAGTAAATTATTTTTTAAAGAGGATTTAATGATTAAGTAAGTATATTTTGTATCATGTGATCCAATTTATTTCATTTTAATTAGTTTAACTTTGAAATTGTACATAATGACTTAGAAATCATTAAAGCATCATCACTTTGAAAACCTTCTTTGTCATCTAATCTGTATGATTAATTTCAAATTAATTTCTGACACTTATTTGATATTAATTCAGAAATATATTTTGAATTATTTTTATCAATATATTTTATAGTGTATAATAAGATCAATTATGTATTTTAAAATATTTTTTTGAATATAATTTATATTAATTGTAGAGATTAAGGAATGACCATGATTACTTATTTATTAAAAATTCACCAAAAAGTAATCAAAATAGCCCTAAAATTATCCAAAACCCATTTTATTCCCATAGTTTGTCGTAAAAACTTCATAGATTAAAATATTATTTCTATTTAAGAATATTGATATTAAATATTGTGGGAGTACACAATTGATATAAAAAATACCATGTTTGTCCTCTCGCTCCACTATAAATGGAAACTCACCCTCCCTATGTCATCACACCCATCAAGACAATTTTCTCTTGAAAAACCTACCCAAATAATCTCCCAACATCGATCCCCTAATAATAGAAGCCTCACATTGGGAATAAATCAATTCAAGGGTATTTATTAGTTTAAAGAAAATTGAGTTTCACAAAAAATAGTTAACATTCTTCGATGATCATCAGTTTCTTATTTCTTCATCAAATCATTTGATTATTCTCATTCCATGAAAATATATTCACAATATTATCCTTATTATTCATATTTTATTATATTATGGTTTCAACATACCACTACACACACATCTATCAAGTGGGTAACAAAATCATCATCAAAGTGTAATGTGTACTACTACCTCAAGATATGATGTTATTCATTTATTCCGTTACCACATCTCATAGTTGTGAAATATGATGGAAACATTAATTTTTTATGAGATATATGTACATGATATTTATTATTTTTCTAAACCTCATTAATGTTTACATTCCCACGACTCAATTCAATCCATTTGGTGGGTACGTGATAACATGGTTCATAGATTTGTGGATTACTGCCTCCTCAAGATGATGTAACACACTCATAAATTAAATGGAAATAATTAAGGATGGGGTCCAAAAAATATATGAGAAATTAACAAAATATATAAGATAGTAATGAAATAATGATCATTCTGGAAATATAATATATTATTTTTTTCATAACCATTTTCACACACTAAAATCTTGTAACGTCATTCATGGATATGTGGACTTTCACATCCTTGATGCAATTTTATTTCTTTTTTACCATAATATATATATATATATATATGTCTTTAACATAAAATAACATGGTATTTTATGATATTATTAAATTCTAAAAATAAAAATTTCACATACCTTAGTCTCATTATAATAATTTAGAAATGGAAATCATACTCATGTTTATGTACAACATAAAATCATTATTAATGTTACATTGGTTGATTTTCCATAACCATCCCTCATGATTTGATGAAAAATTCTATTTTATATATAAATATAATAATTATTACTTTATTATTATTCTATATTTTTTTAATTATGATCCCTTGAGCCATTATTGTTTGACCAAAGTCGTTTTTGTTATATAAACCAAATATGGTCAAAACAAAATTCAAGAAAATATTGGCTTATGTTATTGTCTAATTTTTTTTAATTAAAATATAATTAATTATAAATTTTTTAATGGTTATTAATAAAATAAATAATAATAAATTTTTATAATTAAGGAATAAAAAGACCCATGTGATAAGTCACACTCAAGGTAAGGGATTTCATCTCAATATCTATTCGTTGATGTAAATTTTGATGTTATATAGAAACCTTATTTTATGAGGGGTATATATAGACCATTTGAAATATAATATCATGAATTTCCATATCATCATGTTATTTAATTTTTGTGTTAAATTTTATTACTATATGGGGCTTATGATATAATGTTATGAATTATTATGGGAAACATTGAATGTTTAATGATTTAATATCAAAATATTTTTATTCATATAATTTTTTTGATAAGATATTATATATTTATTTATTTAGATATAAAACGATTATAAAGGTAATTTTTATCAAATTTTAATTTGATTTAATGTTTCTAAAATGATATTTTTTATTTTTTATATATAGAGTGTTCTGATAAATGAAAAAAAAGAATGTTTCATTCTTAATTTATGTGGATATAATGATTTTTCCACTATCATGGAAATTATTTGATTTCAAGCTTCATTTGAAAGTATACATTTTTTTAATAGAAAGTAATTCTTTCCCATTTAAGTATTTTGTATTGAAATTTGGTTTTTTGATATATATTTATAATTGGAATAACTTGAATGGTTTTCATAACAGTGAAAATGAAATATTATAAGTGACATGTTGAAAAATGCATTCTTTTATGTAATAAGGTTATATAATGTCTCTTTTAGAATTTATGGATTCTTATGTGATAAAAAAAGATGGGAGGATTTGTGATAAATCAAAAACATGTGGTCCAGTGTCAACCCTCCATTCCATTAGACGTGGATATCATCTGAATGAAAATTTAATTTCTTTCAGTGATATATATAGAGGTCACCACTTGGTTTTTCCATTAATAACAATGAAAAATGTAACAATTTACCAATAGAGCATTATTTTTTCCAATATTTTATATGGTGTATATGGTAATAAAGTGATTTAAAAAGGTTAATTAGTGATTTTATTTTTAATATTTATAATTTATTACTTTTTATTGGTTAAATGTATTAATTTTTTTAAATGTTTTGATGGGTTTAATTTTTTTCAATGGAATAATGATTTTATTATTTTTATCCATTATTGATAATTTTATGCTCATCACAAATTTTTTAACATTTTGAGACTTATGGATGTGGATGGTATTAAATGATTTCATGTTACAGGAAACGATGAGTTACCCTAAAATAGTTCTGGCATTATTTTATAAATGTTTTCTATGAAAGAAAAAATGGACACTGATCGAATGTTCCCATATTGTAAATTATGGGTTTTTATATGTGTGTTATAGTTTAATTATCTAAAACCCTAATCCTAAAAAATATCCTCAATTTTAAATAATATAATTTATTGACTAAAACCCATGATTTTGTAATGTTTAATGATAGGTTATTTTATGAAACCACCAATTTATGTTTAAACCCATGAACTTTTAACTGAAAATTATTTAAATTTGCAATTAAATTGATGAATGATAGGGGTCCCTAAAAACCAATTAATTCTACATTCATACATCGACATAAAACTACTATAGAGGGTCTCATGTTGGATGCATTCTAATACATACTAGTTTATGACATTCCTTTTTGGATACCTCAAAATGTTTTTTATTATATGTATCTGATGAAGGATGCCTCTACATATGTAAACTATTATTGAGGGTCCCATGTTAGATTCGATTTCCTATATGCCATTCAAATTATCCCATGTATTATTAGTAAAATTAATTTCCATCAAGGATTCTATATTTTTATACTTCACTTATGTGTAGTACTCAAGGATCTCTGGTCGGATTCCCCTTTAGTGTTATGACATCGGGAAGCCAATGGGTTCCTAGGTGTTTGATTGTCCTTGATCTAGATTTATTTAGTATTGTGTAGTGGTGATAGTTGGTGCCTCCATTGATCTCATACAAAAAATATAACCCCAAGAGGATATAAAAATAGTTACGTGGTTAAGAATTCAATGTCACTTACACTTTTATATATGTATGTTTTGATTTAAAACTGATGTAGCAGTGATATCAATGTTGATTTCTTGTTTTTGGTTGATGAACCTAATTTGATGCACAAATTTTCATCATAATCCCTAGAACTACTTTTTAGTATCATTATTATTCCATTATTGTGACACCCATGCATATTATCTAAGATTTATCTTCTGATATTTTTATTGATTTGTATATTATTGGGATACCAAAATGTTCTATGTGGGGTCTAGTGTACGAGCTATACCAGATAAATATTACAGTCTCCCTAGATATCTAGATGATTACTCTCTCCATTATCAGTTACAATATTGTTGTAGTGGAAAAATAAATCATAAAAAATGATGTGTTATATACAAAATTATCAATATGATCGTTTAAGAAATGTGGATGATTACACTCTCCTTGATCGATTTCATGACTCTGGTGTTGTATAAAATGATTCACATCTTTAATGGATACTCATGGTTTATAACACTATCTCTTGAAATACGTAGGATTCCTCACATGGTCAGGTGGATACACAATTACAAAATCACCTAGATTTACTTCCTTAGGATGAGATGTTAATCAATTTATTTGAATGTATACATAAAATGTTGTTAGATTTAGAGGTAATTCCTTGCAGATCACCTACGATTCACCCCATTTTGGGTTCTATAAAGTTTCAATGTCATGAGAACATATGGATAAGGACCTATGGACCAAACATTCAACATGATTTACATGGATTGAGTAGAATCAAATAACTCTCCGAAACCATTTATACAATTGTCGGTTGATATATGACATCCTTTATTATTGTGATTAGTGGTGAGTAACGCTGAACCAAGGCCTAAGACATGTATCCCCTTCTAGTGACATATATATCATAGAGATATTTTAGTTTCCAAAAAAAAAATGGTCTTCCGGATAATGACAGAACCAAGGATAAGTAATTATACACATCTTTAGTGGTATGACATCAATCTCAGTTCCCTTTTGACAGTATTTCATGAAAATCTGGGTTACGTACGCAAGGATCAAATACTTTTTTGTTAGGACTTTTTTTCACCTTACTCATGTATATACATATTTTTGTGTATACATATATATTTATTGATATATATATATATTTGCGTGTGTGTGTGTGTTTGTGTTTGTGTGTGTGCACATATGAAAATACATATGCATAGTGGAATATTTCCAAATTGACTTGGATAATTCACATAGGGATCGACTATGGTTTAATATTATTTATTTTATTTATCATTTTCAATTTTCTAACATTCACTAAGGTCGTTCCATGAGAAGGCCTCATATAAATTTGTATTTTATCATATTTATATTATTCATTAATGTAATTATTGTTGTTATCAAGATGAAAAGATATTTTTTACAAAAAAAATCATATTACTGGGTTTGTATGGGACTACATTGGTGGGGTCCGACAATGTTATTTAATCACCCCCTGGTCAGTCCACCGTTTGAATACGGTACCTGAGAAAACATTCCAAATGTTTTCAAAAGAAGTTTCTTGTAGGCATAACAATAATCAAGTACAATGGATTATATATGTATGTGAATATTGGGTATGTGGTTCAACTCATAGTTAGTAGGGGCACATTGTGTTTTTATTTTATTTATTTCATTCCATTATATGTGATTGTCCCATTGGGTGATATGTGCTATATATTTGACATGGAAATTCTATGATGTATTCTATTTTATTTATTATTACCGAATGATTCTATTTTAGTTTATTTTATACTTCTTCACTCAGTTTATTTATTACGTGGGTAATATCTTGTTATTTCCACAATTTTCTACATTGATATGATATAATTTTATAAACATATTCATATCCTAGGACCTCGATAATTGTTTAATGCTTTTATAATACATGGAGTCTCACATGATGCCTCATGGAGAACATTCTTAGAGAACCTGTTTATTGAAACCTCATTCATCACGTTACAAAAGGGATTATGTTTTTTGATGACGTGATAATAAGATTATTATTTATTATATTAATTTATTTTATCTTATATTCGTCTCCAATAAATTATTATATTCATTAAATGTGGTTTATATAATAATCCATGAAAAAATATATGTAATTTTTCTTCAATGTTTCTTCAAAATCATACACTAATTCCTCTAGATTGTGATTCCTCCATAGTACTTTAACTAGCTAGGTTATTAATTTCAACATCATGTTCATTTTAGCAACCATAATTTAATAAATATCTATATTATCAAACAATTCCGAATCCAATGATATTTAAACAATGGATAGTATGATTTTTGTGTCTGAATTTACTTCCTTAAGATATAGACGTGGTAAAAATAATGTAATTTTGGGAGGTTAGGTAGTGAATTCAAATGATAATCTATGGATTTAATTATATTAAAATCTTATAATGATATAGTATATATCAGAAAAATATTACTTTTTATATAAAAATGTATGACAATAATAAATGTTCATACATTGAAGAAAACATGATCCCCTACATAAAATTCTATATCGTTCTTCTCATTATCAACATATCTCTTCCATTTTCTCTTATCTATCTTGAAATGATTTATGATATCTCAAACCTTCATAGTTGTCACCCGAATTTGTTATTGACCAATTAACATTATTTCCCCAACTTCATCCATGTATGTTTTAATAATACTTCTTTTACCATATAATAATTCATAAAATGTCTATTTGATAATGGAGTTATGGTTTTTATGTTAATTGGACCAACTGTAGAAGCTAGTCTATTTTCCCTTTAATTACATTGGAACATGACCTGAGCATTTCATATAATTTTTGGATAGTCCTTTAAGACTTACCATTTTTTGATAAAGATAGGTTGTTCCCAAAAGAATAATAGTTTTGAATCATTATTGATGTGTCGTTAAATATTTTCTGTGAAATGTCTGTTATGATTAAATAAAATTGATAAATTGGTACGATGAAGTCTCACAGCTTCATTGATAATGATTTATTCTAGATATTGAAGGTGATGAGCATCCCATATATAAATAAAATGTGTATAACATATAAGGTGATCTTTGATAACCCATATAATTTCATTACCCTTATATATCATAGGCACAATATAATATTGTCCATTGTGTTATTATAAAACTTCTACATTCATATTAATAGGGGTTAGATAGAAAACATTGAATTTTATATCCCATCCTTTAATTGTTGGTTTAATAATAATCATGACACATAGTGAAGAATTTCTACCCTTGTGTTTTCTTTCCTGAAGACCACTCTTATATCTATAAACATTTTTGGTAGAAGGGTGTATATATAATTATGATACATGAGCATCAGTGTAAAGATGTGGAATTTTCATGGAATTATTTTTCTCAAATAAATAGGAATTTTATGAGTCTGTGAAAACTGACTGCTTATGATTCTGAGGCGAATTTTTCTAGGAATCAATTTCTGAACATTTTTTCAGGTAAGTTCAGTGAACGTACAACCGGGATTTTATACCTTTTGAATCGGTGCTTGGAACTAAAATCCATGGGCACCGTTGAACTCATAGCGCCGATATTCATTTAATAAGACTTTCACCTTGATGGATGTTGACCAATAACGAAAGACAATTTTTGGGTTTTTATGAATAAATTAAATAAAAATATATTTATAGCTTTATTTTTTTTATTAGTTGGTTAAAACATCCAAGAGACGGTTGGAGGTGGGGGACACCACACCTTATCCTCCCTTGAAGGGATATGGTGGTGGGGCGCACCCGAGGTCTAAAACCCCTCTTTATGTGGGGTTAATGTGGTGGGGAGCACCCGAGACCACATAAGCCCTTGAACTCCCCATTATGTGAGGGAGAAACCTCTTGAGCTACCCACTTAATGGTGCCCCCATCCTCCACATTGATTATGTGGGGCTAGCCTATTTAATTATTTAATTGGAATTTTTTTTGAAATGTGTTCCAACAAATAAATAATAAGATAAATCTATTATTTTGTTGAGGGACTCTTTTTTTTGGTGCAGCGTGGGAAAATGAGAGAATTGGGAAAAAATAATTCTACAACGAAAAACACTTCTTCCACCAATGAAAAATGATATTAAATCAGAACGAGGGAGGAAGCGTCGCCCTTGAAGAAAACCGACAACGTCAACCTTGACTACTTCAACTTCTTTCTCAATGTCAAGGAATCGATGTCCGAATTTCAGCAACATCGTCAATGAACATGAAATATGAAGTTGGGGTTAGACCTTGTTTAGTTTCTAGTTCTTCATTTTACTTTGTGGAATTTAATTCTAATCCTTTTGATATCACCCAAACGCAGAGGGAAGAGGCTGAACAAACACGGCCTGACCCCTCTTCCTTATTTGTGTGATTTTATGCTGAACGTGACATGAGTCTGGGATGAGCGTTACTAATCAAAAATGGTTGCAGATCGAAGGCCTCATCCCGAGGAGTGAGCGACTTCTTCTGGAACAATAATCTAGCCACCAGAACTCATCCGGTGACCCGTGGAAGGTTCTCCAGCAGTCGGAACCAGCGCATGACACCATTGGAATGAAGGAAGGGTGGTCGGAAAACCGACCGGCCGCGTGGACATCGGCGGCGGAACCGTGCGGCCGGAGGAGAAGACACAACCCTAGGTCGCAGTGGTGCAGTGGCCGCCAGCGCAAGGCCAACCACAAAAGAAACCGGTTTCTCAAGCCGCAGGGTTGATAGGGGAGGCACGACGTAACAACACTGCACAGTGGAGGAGAATAATCTGCGACCCCTGGCCGCGGAGGTGTAGCAGCGGCCGACGCATGGATGGCCGTGAGGAAGACCTGAAGCCCGAGTCTCCGGGTCACCGAAGGAGGTGCGGTGCAACCGGTGCCACGTGGCAGGTGGCTGGCTGCTCGGCCAACCGGGAGGAGCGGGACTCTCATTGGGTCCTGCGTGATGTGGACCAGCACCACCCGACACCTGTTTGTCTCCCAACCGAATGGAATAAGCATTCAGGATTTCGAGGGGGAGCGTCGATACCCACCTGGACTTGGCTTTGTCGGACCCCACGGGCTGTCGGTCGGGCCACCCGTGTGGGTCGGGCCATCCCTGTGGACCATGTCAGACCCGCAGACTAGGTCGGACCCCAGTCTGGACCCGTTTGACCTGATTTCACCATTTCGCCCCCAAATGTGGGCTACGTGTGTTCGTTTGACATACCGTCTATATCGACAAAAATCATGGGACGAGACAGTTCTTTTGTAAAACACCACATGGGTTTTGGACAAATTTGGGGTACGGTCGAGTTGGATCAATCATAAATCCATCCATGCCCTTGAAACGGAAATGTCAATAAATCTTAGACCGAGCGTCTGATGGATGCACCTTTTTTTGTGTTGGTTTCCTTTTGAGGAGACGGAACATAATGATACATAAACATGGGACTACATATAAGTAGATGTATCGACAATTGGAATGAGGATCGGAACCTCCTGGAATCAAGAATGCATTGTGGAAACCCTGTGGTTGGCTGCGCTCTAACCACTGTTCATGGATCATGTGTGGGTCCAACAACTCTGACTATAGTTCCTAGATCCCATGTGGGTCCAACTGTTCTGACCTCTATTCCTGGATCTTGTGTGGGTCCTACAGATTAGCTGGCCCAGGATCTTGTGTGGGTCCGACAACATCACTGGCCCAAGATCATGTGTGGGTCCGACAGCTCCGACAACTATTCTTGGATCCTATGTGGGTCTGACAGTTCTAACTGCAAGTGCTGGATCCTGTGTGGTCCCAATTGATATGATGATTTAATGGCTACATCTGATAATCTCTATCTCTTTACATAAGTATATACATGTGTGATTTGAGTAAGTATCTCTTGTGTTTCCTCATTATTGATATGGATTACTAGATAACTTAGGTATATGAATGGGCATATACCTAAGTGGGGTTATCTGCTGATTTCTACATTATGGTTTATCGTTGTTGGATTTTGTGAGACCATAGGGATCTCAGGGTCCCTAATGAGTATCGTTATACTCACCCCTACACGGGATTTTCCTGCACCTCATTATGTTGGTTGCAGACAACGTACAATGCTGACCTAGGCAGAGTGGACAGGACTAGACGGTACCCGGAGGGGGCATGACAGTTCTCGAAGGAGACGGACGGACCTGGAGTGTTGTGGTGGCCTTCTATACCTACCATTCATGTAGTAATTCTTGGTGGAAGATCTAGAAGCTATTTACCTTTCGTCGGTTGTACTATTTTTTTAGTTTCCTTGTACTTTACAGTTGGGATTGTATTTCCAGTCCCTTTACTTTTCAGTACTCCATTTGATACAGTTTTTACGTAGTGTTTGCTTCATGTTTGTAATTTTATTGTGTGTGTTTACCGTTTATAAAGGTAATGTCTTCCAAGTTTTAGGGATTTATGCCATTGGTGCTAGTCACCAGCCCCTGGCCTATGGAAGGCAGGCTTTTGGTAGTCATGGCATGAGCCCCAGGGGACCGGTTGTGACATTCAGGTATGAATTCCATCTTCTTTTAAGTTACTTATTGTTCATGTAATCTACTTATATTCTTTAATAAACCATCTTTATTGAAAATTTCTTCGATTCCCCAGTTTTTCATGGATTTAATATTATTTTATATGAATTTTCCACCAAGATAATGGTTCTCTATAACCTTTATATTTTTTCGTAAAATTTAATATTATTGATGTTTCCACTTTTTTAAATGTCTCAATGTCGTGAAATTCTAAATATATAAGGATTGGATTTTTTTCATCCTCATCATAGGCTAGACACTATATTCATTATCACTCAATGAACATTTCAACTTTGTTCATTCCATTGCTGGTAGTGTATTTAAAATTCATAGTCCTTGAGTAGATCTAAGCATCTAATTTTTCTCATGTTGTACCCTTTATATGGGAAGATATACATAAAACACTTAAGATCTATATATAGGTCGTATCATTCACAATTATGATTTTCATTTAATATCATAAACTAAAATATTATATCTTAAAACTCAAGAACATGATCTTTAAAATTTTATTCAGGTTTAATTAATTTCATTAATACATAATAAATAATAGAATGATTTTCCAAAAAGGGACAGCAATGTAAATTCATGATTGATTAATTTATATTATAAATATTTCATTTCTTAATGTTAAGGACAATACATGATCACTATCTTATATTTTCCTTCAAAAAATATTATTATTCCTTTATCCTATTGAATTTATCCCATTTATATATAAAATTGGTTAACAAATCAACGAATCCAGAACCATTATTCCAAAACCTATTGAAATTTTCTAAATAGTGAGATTTCGTGTATTAGTATTCTATGTTACTGATAACATTTATTTGAATTTTTTTAAGGTCAATTAATATTCCATCCATAGAAAAAATATAGCTACAAAAACAATCATTTTAGATCCGAATTTCATACTTATAAAATTTTTTATATAGATTATTCCCTCTTAGAGTATGCAGAGTAATCAATAAATATCCTTTGTTAAAATATTATAACAATGATTAAATTAAGATATAATCATTAAATTCCTTAATATATTAATATAATTAGTAATATATAGATTCATCAGACCGTAAACTCATATCGATCATTTTTTAATACAATTAAATTACCATGAACTCCTAACGACCATACATTATGAGATAGTTTCTATTTGGTATATCTTCATTCTTAATGATAAATTGATGAAATCAAAATATGGAAATATGAATTTTTGAATCATTATTCCATTTGAATCTAATCATAAAGGCTTTTAATGATAGTTAAAGGATTGTTTATAATAATTATAATTTAAGTTATTTATTTATCATGGATTCAGTAACACATATCTCCATCCTTATTCTCCATAAATTACACATTTTCTCTATAATCTTACTTTGCAGTGCATATGAATCTCTTATTAGATAAATTTTGTAGTTACTACTTTAATTCCACTAACTGAATTAGATTCATTCTATTATGAATATTATATATATTTTTTGGGTTAGGATAAGGTCAATAAAAATTAAAAATTCATTTATAGGCGGCAATATAGGCGATTCCATAATATATCCATCAATATGATCTTGTAAAATCCAAAAATCATTTATTATTATAATATCATTATCATTGATTATTTTATATGATATAGGAGTATCAATAAGTTGATTCATTATAGATTTTCAACTAAAAACTAAAAAATAAAGTATCTCCTCAAAAAAAATTGGATTTTATTCAATCCTATGAGATTTCAATCTTATTATGCCAATGATAAATTCATTTTTTTTCATTTATATCCATTTGAGGAAAATAATTATATGATATTTGGGCATTGTTATATGAATAAGGATTGCAACTAATAACCTCCATTTATTTTAATATAGATTGGACAATGTAATTTTAATTTTATATGATTTCTACAATGAGTTTAACTAAAATTAAATTCCATAATTCCTTGTAGAATGTTTGAACATTTATATATATATATATATATATTGAAATAAAGAGTGTCTTAATTAAAAAGGAATTATTTAATTATTGAATTATCATACCATGTGTCTATTATTAAAGCACCTATTATGATATCAATTGGGGCATAAATTATTTAAATATGATTATATAAGATCATTGTTTCACCCATTGAATATTCAGGGTCAGATTCCTATGATGCATGTAGAATTGATTCGAATAGTGACTAATCTAATTGAAATTAAATTCTTGGAAATTAGATGCTTTTTTTAAACTAGAACTCTTGATGTCCATTGATTACATGCATGAAATAAACTCTCATGTATTTCAAGAAATTGCAAGGGTGTTTTATTACATCATTAGTATATTTT
Organism: Viscum album; assembly: GCA_963277665.1. Lineage (NCBI taxonomy): Eukaryota > Viridiplantae > Streptophyta > Magnoliopsida > Santalales > Viscaceae > Viscum > Viscum album. Next base: position 1,229,574,313 of record OY728159.1, read on the forward strand.
TTCCATTCAAACCATCACATATTATTCATTTTCGTATTAATATATAAATAATTATTAAGTTTTATCTATTTCCCATTATTTCCATTGATAATATAAGACACATAAATTATTTAACTATCCTAATGCCCATATTAACTATCTTCTCATATGGGGAAAATGAGTAAGTTTCAAATTCACTTATAAGGAATTCCATTATTCTATCAATGAAGTGATTTAAATTTACTTTATGATTTTTTAATAATTCAAGGTTTTTAATCCTTAACTTATAAATGTATCTGGAAACTTATAAAAAGTTTCCTCTCTTATTTAATTAAATTTTGAGAATAATGTTTTCAATATATCCATTTAATCAATAAGAACATAACATTCATCAAATGATACATTAAAAGGGTTCCAAATGATGGTTAAATTTTATCCCTCTTTCATGGTGTTTTATATCAATTAAAATCATTAATCAATGTCATCCCATAGATGATACACACTGATGATAAAATTTTCCATTTCACTATATCCCAAATCCTGGAATATCTTATCTATATATTTAATCTATTTTATATTCATAATTATATTAGTGTTTTAATTAAGGTATGGAGCATTTATAATTTATCAAATAAATCAATGTTTTCACACCATACTGATTTGAAATAGGTTTTTCATTAATAAAAACATTATTTTTTAGTATCAAATTTAACTCTCCAAATATATTCCTAATCTAGTAATCAACATCTTAATTGATTCAATTGTTTGTATAAATCACTACAAGGATTATGAGTTCCTCTATTATTTCATTTTTTCCCATTTAGATCAACATTGAAATTGTTTCATATAATGTTAATTAGTTCAAGAATAAATCTATCACTTATAAATCATAATATATAATTTTAATTCAATTATTACAAATACCTGTCACTTAATCAAGAAACATTAATACAACATCTTACACGGTTATCATAGGGTAATGTTCTAAAACTATGTTATTCTAAATATAGTTCCAATGGTTTCTATAAAACATTATCTATTACCCATCGTAACACCCAAAATCCATTCCCTTGACCAAAATGACCACATTATTGAAATGGTATATAATAAATAGATAATAATACATATGATATAATATTACATTAAAATGTGGAATGACATAAAAAAATAAAAATTCTAACACATTGAAAACATAAGAAAAATATATGTGGACATTAAAATTTAATTACTTCTAATTGATAATCCTTATGTAAGTTGCTTTATTCATCATCATTTCTAAGGAAAATTGGGAATAAAATAAACGGATTAGTGTTGATTCTTAGAAAATGATAGTGTATAGATTAACTTATCATAAAATTATCATGCATCACATAATATTTATGGAATAAAAAATCATGTAATTCAAAAAATAATTAATCATAGATCATAATATATCCATGACTGACATAAAAATAATTAATGATAGAGATAGTAATGAATGGACAGATAGAAATAGAAATAATAATATTACTACTATCCTAGAACCCGTTAAATCATATTTAACTAAAATTTATTGTCCCCATGGACTCGAGTGTTCCTCCACATATTCCAAAGGATGACTACTCAAAACAAGGGTAACAGGTGGTACAATAGAGAGACTATACCCTCATGATCAATTTGTGTCAATATTTTATAATTAACAAGTAAACAACAGAAACAAAAGCATAATGGAAATAATGAGAGAAAATATTCCAAATAAAAATAAACATGCAAAAAATATCCAATACCATGTACAAAATGATGATACCATGATTCTATAAAAAATGGGGATACATGAGGAAGAGTGTAGCCAGAATCCATATTATATTTTATAAAAAAATAAAAAAGGCCCTAAAGGAGTCTCGAACAGCACTGTGATAGAAATCATGGTTCCTTACTCTAATGTTCTATCAATGTATAAAATATCTAGCATCTATAGTTGATTACATCCCTTGAATCCTACATACATCAATAGAGTCTCTCCAAGTTCTATTAAAAGAATATAATTATATATGAACAAAAATTAGTAGGCCACCGTTATTATTGTCTAGAACTAATATTCTATTAATATATGATCAATAGTGTAAATGTATTAAAAAATATATGAAATAAATAAATAAATAACCCATGTTAGTTTGGGTTCTTTATGGTAAAATCAGTTGACACTATCTGCTCAGCCTAAGGCATAACATCTTTAATCATTTTACAGTCTTAATTTTTATTTATATGGGATTGATCTATGGTGTACAACCAAGCCATTCATTTATTTTTATATATAAATAAATTCAGTAAAATACATGGAATATGATTTTTAAAAATTTGTTGAAGTATATAGGTATTTGACCTTTATAATTCACCATAATGGGGAAGTATAACATGATACCTAGGACTGTGTCCTAGGCAGCATCAATGCTAAACATGAATGGAGAACAAGGTAGTAATCATGTTGGTTTGTAATATCAAAAATAATACATGGATAATATTAATGGAATTGAATATATTTAATATCTAAATTATAGGTCAACACATGGTTCCATGCCAGTGAATTCCCAACATATGGTAATGATTAAATCCATGAATGGTCATTTACTTGTAAGATGCCTCAGAAAATCTATAGCATCCCATGATCCTATCAATAAAAACCCAAAATGTGACTGTATGTATCAATCATGGCATTCATATCTTTTAATATAATTCATTACATATTTTCATAATCTAGTGCCGTATAATTATTCAAAAATTATCAATAATTATAGTGATAACCCTAATCCCAATTAGCAATTAAATTTTTTTTATGATTCATGAACACACAATTAAACTTTCATTTATATCATTTAGATATTTTATTTATATAAATAAATAAACTACCATTTTAATTTTGTTCAATTAAAAATAATATTCTAAGGAGGACTAGAAGGGAATCACTCATTTTCATTTAATTCCATTAAACCATATCATTTAATTCAATGAAAATATCATTTATAAATGATTTAACAATAAACGGTAAAGGTTGTTTTAAATTTAATTTTAAGGAATAGATTAAAAACTTCTAAAAACTACACAGTAAAGGGTGCCTCATTTTGAGGTACAAAACCACTGATAATGATAATTATTGTACCACAAAAATTCATTTAGGGTGATTGTAGATTCTAAAAAAAATTTACAATAATTTTTTTTCAGTTTTAATTCTTTTCATGTATCACAATGAAAAAAATATAATCATCAATATTTGGGGAAACAAGAAAGAAAAAATCTATATACATGACATAGTCGATACATCTATTATCGACCACTTACTATAGATTGATCACAAAAAATATGAGAAATAGAAAAATACAATAAATATATGGAATATTAGTCATTGTAATTCAGTTTTCTATAATATGGTTTAATCTAGGAAATGATTAAATATGAATCATATTTTTTACAGTGGTGATCCAACATTAATGACGGGTTTACAATAATATTATTTATGAATAAGGTCTAAAGAAACTTTTCATGAGAGAATATGATACCTATGGTGCTGATGATATATAAGATAATGAGGTAAGATGTGGAAGAAATGAGTTAAATTTAATAAGAGCAAAAATGATATTTTCCCTTTTTCATTATAAGATGCATAAGTCATTTACGATCGAAAAAAGAAGTTGTTGTCTTAGAATCCATTTTATTTTTTGACTACTATAGGATTTTTAGTTAAATATGAAATATATGACATAAATTCCCCATTCACCTATTTTCAAAGAGACACATATGATATAAAAAAATTTAAAATGTTAATTAATAATTTATGGTGTAAGTCATTGATATCAACCATATTTTATTTATGCCGCTAGACTTCTCCTCCTAATTCTTATGTGTCTCTTTTCCTCTTAGTAGCACCCTAGAAGCCGATAAAGGATCATTTGACATGGTCAAAGACAACTCCAAAGAACCTAGTCATGTTTTAATAATAAAACAAAAGAGAAAGAAAACCAGAAAATGATAGGACCCCACAACCTCACATCCATAAGAAAAATAATCCCAATGTCACCATTCATAGGGTTTTTGAATGTCATCTGTGAGTATTTTAATCCACTAAGAACATAGATCTGGCTCCCACTCCAATGTCTATTCCTACATAAATCCAGGATTATAACATACTCATACTAGAATAACTGACCTTCCATAAGGATCCTTCATGCTATAATAATTAATAAAAATATTGTACTCCTCGAATGAAGCATGAACATCTAACTCAAATTCTTCAATATTATGTACATCAAATGGGTCTGAATGATAACAATGATTTTTATATTCATGAAAAATATTTGGAATTACCCTATATATATATATATATGAGTTAGTATTATCATGAAGAAACTTGTATAACCATCAACAAACTGGGAAATTGTTTGATAAAATGTTGGTGTATATTTCATTGACTTCAAAATTTTTAATTCCATTTGCTTTTTGAAATTATAAGGAAGTCCCAATATATCATATCAAACACCAAAAGTTAGTGGAAATTATTTAAATAATATTTATACCTTGACTTTTATATATTTATATTCTTCCTAAAAAATGGTACATTATATGAGGTTTCCTATATGATAAGAGGTTCAGGTTTAACTACCTCTCATGCCTCTTACCATCTAATGGTTAAATGGAAAATCCTATTGTATAAGACCTCTTAGGGATCCATCTGTATAATATCTTTGAATATGTTGGTAAAAGATAACTCATAATGAGGTATATTTCTTTGTTATAAACCTTAAATATAATGGATTCATATGATAATCATATCCTCCAACATATGTATACTACACACAGACCACTCATCAGTCCATGGATGATTGGCTATACTCAAAAGAACTCAAAAACCAATAGTCATATGAAACCCCTACCAGAACCATGATGAAATTCCATCAGCAAGTGATGATAATATAGTCTGTGGAACTCCTTGATTGTGTATAATCTCCAGGATATGTAGCCACCATGGATTATCTACCAATATAATTCCATAAATATGAAAGAATTGGGTGAAATTATTCATTATATCATTGACCACAAATGTAACATGAATGTATCTTGGTGGTTTTAGTAATCCGTCAAACATCTAATAGTGGAATCGTCTAATTTCTACTCAAGAATGGAAAATTGATACAAAGTTCCCCTTTGTTTCTAGTGTGTGGTCTTCACTTATTAGCCAGTGGAACATAGAGTAATTAAACCATATGTCTACCATGCGATACAAGGTTTCCAATACTGGTTGCACAATTCATGGTATATCATGGTAAGACTAGGATATACATATATTATAGAGAAATGATACCCCTAAATCAACTCCTCTCAATTTTTCTATAGGTCCCCAACCATATCTACCTCATCCTCATCTACAACCCTACTAGGCAGTGGGTCCTTGTTTTAAATACACTTCCATTTTACTAGGACCTTATGATCCATGAGGTATATCATATTTAATAAATCTAGAAGTGATTTGATTACTAATAAAGTAGTAAAAATAGTTAGGTTAGTATGCTAAAAAATATCAAGCTGAATCTTAAAAATGGAAACTAACGACTTCTATTGAATATTGTCCCACTGAACATAATGCTTCTCAGACTTTTATCTGAAGGTAAGAGAAAAAAAATTTCCTTTAACATGCATTTATGATCTCTCAACATCAAATAACCTATGGTATTCAACCAATATTGACTATTTGACATACAAATCACATAGGGTGACAATGTATTTGATTATTTTTCAATCATTGTAAGGAATGAATTATTCTCTCAATAAGTAGTTCCTCCAAAAAATTACCTCATGAAATAAATTTCCATAATAGATATAATTAATTACTTAATTAAGATCTTGAGGTCTCACATGGTGAAGCATATATGCCAAAACTTGATTTCCATACATTAGAATGAAACCCAAAAAAAGTTTCATGCTTAAAAAATAATAGTCCCTACTTTGTTTAGGTAAAATCAAGATCATTTCTTATGTTCTCCTTCCATTTAAATCTCGAATTTTTTTCTCATAATCATTATACTATAGGAATTTAGAAGCAATACTTTTCAAGCATGGTAGAGCTGATAAAATGTGTGATAAATCATGATTATGTTCCTATAATATATAATTAGTCCCAAGAAGCTATGTATATACATGATGTTAGAGATATTATCCCACAAAATGTAGGATCTCACATAATCATGGTCCCCAGATACTATTTAATATTATATGATGTGACCAAGGAAGTTAAATTTATTGATCCAAAATTGGTACATTGTGATTCTAGCATATATTGGTTGTTGTTTTAGTGAACTCAGAAATATGTCATTGAGTTTGGAATGATCATGTTGAGCTTTTAGTATGCTAACCTGTATTCCAGAAACCTGACAAAACAATTTTCTTGACATGGGTCAAACATGTGATTCACCAGATCTAGATAAACTACAATGAATTTCATTATGATAAAAGGAATGATAAATTGGAATAGAATACATATATAATACAAGAAACTTTCAGTGTTATATATGGTGTTATGACATATTCCTAATCAAATCCCAACATCAAATAGGTCATTACGAAAAACCCATGATATATGTATCTAATGAATATATATATATATATATATATTCTAATGGATAATAATTCTAAACCATATGACGATTCAATTTTTTGTAATATACAGAAATCCTATGGGAAACAACAGCCTTATTTTTGAAAAGGCTCAGTGAGTCCCAATGATATGTAATGGGTCATATAAACCCCTTGGTATCAAAATCCTTCAACATCATCTTGAGAACCTAAAAATAAGTATTAGATATCTTGTATGGACAAATTTATACATGTTCTACTATTAGAACTAGATCAAAAATAACTCCACAAATCGCTCAAGAGGCAGACCATAAAATTCATCAGGGTGGACATCCTTGAAATGATCTACCATAGAAGGGAAATTATCTTGATTCATTCCCATGTCAAGTATTTAATTTCTATAAATATATGTTGATACTCCAGTAATCCAATGATGAACTGGACCGACTAGAGATTCCTCAACACTTGATTCACCCTATTGAATATAATTACCATAATCAGGTAATTTAAGAGACACCTTAATTGTAACACCTTAGGTAAATAAATAATATGAAATTTTTATTTTTTTCCCTATTTTTGAAAAAAATGTTAATATTAATTTAATTGGAATGCTATGCTCGATGGCTTACCCAATACGCAACAACGAGTTCCTTTGAAATCTTATGTTCCACTCTAATAATAAAATAATGTTATTTTAAAAGGTAGTTAACACTTTTTCGTTGTAATGACGGGAATTAACAAAAAAACTAGAAAATGATTATATATGTTTGTCAAATATTTTTACTTTTTACAATAAATGTTGGAGGATTAAAAATGCTAATGAATCCTAATTTTAAGCGTAAACATTCTAATATTCTTTAAAAGGTCGATTAACTACCTTTTGATGGTGAACCTATTTTAAATACACTTTTTGAAAATTTTATGTGTCATATTTGAAAAAATAGAATTCTTTTTTAGAATCGGGACATCAAAATTTACTTTCTGTAAATTTTTGGTATTTGTCCGATAAAGTTCATTTTTTAATGAATAGTGAAAAATGTTGTATTTTAATTCAAAACCACTTTTTAATATAATTTATTTATTTGATTAGACTATCTTTTTAATTTATTTTAAAGTGAAATTATAATTTATTTTTACCATTTGATCCAATGGTGGTCATTGTAATTAATACCACATTGAGATTGGACATAAACGAGTGTCAATCTTTTGATAGATATTGTTTTTTAAAAACACACTATTTGATTTGACAGCAGAATTTAATTATAAAATTAATTAATGAAACTTATTTGTTATCAATTTGGTAAAAAAAATCATTTTTGAATTCAGAATATCAAATATATCTTAGGGTTAATTTTTGGTATTTTTCTGAAAACCTTAATTTTTTTAGAATAGTGATACCACAAAGTGGCAGTTACAAAAACTGATTTTTCGTTTAAATGAAAATTTACCACTTTTGTGATTTTAATTTCAAAAATACAATATTAATGATTTTGATTATTAAGTAAAATGTGGTTCACTGGGATGAAAATAATTTTTGATGAAAAGTAACTATTAAGTTTTATTAATCGCGATTAAAGGTAATTAGTGTGATTTAACGTAAAAATGATATTATAATAAAATGAAAATATCTTGGAACTTGTCCTAACCCTATTGGATGAGTCATGGACAACCAAGAAAACCCATGGGTCGATTTCAGGGACTCCATGGGGCCACATGGGTAAGATAATGACATTTATGCATTTTATTTAAAGTAAAAGTAAAAATGAAACAAACATGTATTGTTTTACTAAAAAAATTTATACATGTTGTTATACAAGTAAAATTTTTGAATATAAATAGTAATTGGAATTATAAAACCATTTCCTACCTCATAGTAATTTTTTTATAATTCTTAGACATTAAATAAATTAAATTATTTATGACATCATGATGATGCAGCGATTACCGCATTATTTAACGATTTAAATGAAATGAAAAGATAATGTAAAATCTAAGACCTAAACATGTCAAAAACCTATTGTATGGGTGGATTTAGATCTCTTATCACCTTATCCTAGAAATAAATCAATGTGGGACCTTTAAAATCCGAAACACATTTTAAAATAAAGTAACATTTTATACCTTTCCAGGAGTGCCCTCCTCTCCTCTTATAAAAGGCCCCAAACTCTACCACCTTACCCACACCTGTAAATCCTTTGGCTCGTCCAAGATCTTATAGTTTTGTCTCTCCAAATCCCTCTCCTCTTCCTAGAAGCCTTAACTTAGTCAGGAAGCTCTTCAAGAAACCCTTTTGGTTCAAACCAAAGGGAGTTACCCAATTTTAAGGTAACGTCATCAATTGTGCTCTTTTGATTTATATTGCTTCTCCAACCCCCTAAACTCTTTTTATTCATTTATTTTGTAAAACCAACAGTATATTACATATACTAGGATGTTTTTATAAAAAGGATTCGAGATAAACTTACACACACCTACATCTAATGGTTAAATAACATACTGTTTCTGTGGATGGTGAATTTCTACCTCACGAAACGATGATTGTTCAATATTCTTTTAACACCTTCAAAGGTGGCCATTAAGATGTAAATATATTTATATATTATATATAATATGTTTATTTTTACCTTAAGCTTATGTAATTTTCATTTCTAGAACATCGTCATGGTTTCCATTTTGGGTAAACACGATATCTTCATTTTAGGAAGTGCGGACTACCGCCCCCTCAAAGTGATTTGATTCCATAATACCATATATGGTACATATAAAGTATATATTTAATTATATTATATATGATACCATAACTGATTTATAATACTATTATGTATCATCATGTTTTAATTCCATTAAATATGAAATAGAAATGGATGTAACGTTCATGCGTACATACGGCTTACCGTCTCCATGAACAGTGCATTTCACTTATTACCTCTAAATGTTATGTAATATTATAAATGCATGTATATAATGTATATATTCAATATATATGATATATAAATAATTAATATAATTCGGGATATAATGGATATCTTACCCCATGAACAAAATTGTAATTATAAAGAGTTTATTTTTGACTCAAGTAGCAATGATCGTTTAAACGATCATTATTAACTTAAATAATTACATAGTTTTAATGACACGGTAATATGTGGTATAAAAGGAATAATGTACTTTAAAAATGTTCTTAAGAAATTATAAATTAACTCATGTATATTATTCAGGAGATTAATGAATGATCGAGTCCAGTCGGATACGAGGTAAGGGATCCTACCCCTCTCTTTCTTTTTAAGTACACTCTTTTATGTCATTCCTTTTAAGCTCATCATTCTTATGATTGGAATGTTATTTTATATTAATTCTACTGTACGTTTTATGTTAATATGATTAGAGACCCTATTTTCTATCATCAATCCATTTTGGATGTTTTTAGTGGCGCTGTTAGGCTGTCGAATTTTCGTAAGAGATCTAACCTCTCTCTTTCTTTTTAAGTACTCTATTTTATGTCGCTTCTTTTAAGCTCCTATTTGTTATGTTGGGGGATGTTGTTTTATATTACTCCTGATGTAAATTATATTTTAATAAGATGAGAGACCCTATTTGACCTCACCAATCCATTTTTGGATGTTTTAAGTGGTGCTGTTAGGTTGCCGAGTTTTCGTAAGAGATTTTTCATCACACTTTTAGTCCCATGAGATTTATGCTACATTTGCACCATTTCCTTTGAGTGGTGTATTTCTTTCCCATTATTATACTCTTTGCCTAATATAATTTCATTTATGGGTATTTACATATTCATTGTATGCCCTTTCTTCAATGGGGTGTACATTTTGAAAGTTGCTCAAATCGGTAAAGGAACCTTTCACACTCCTCTTTTTAAAAGACTTATTTTGTTATGTCTTTTAATTCACAAACTATTATGTTGGGATATGTTCTTATATATCCTTATTGATGTAAATTTTATCTCCAAGTGATGAGATACCCTTTTTATCTCTCATCAACTCATTTTCTAATGTTTGAAGTGACGTCGTTAGGCTGTCGAATTTTTGCAAGATAACTTCTTAACCCCATTTTGATTCTTCGGGATAAACTTGTACTCCTTAAATATGTCGTTCTATGAATATGTGTGAATAGTCTACGATTTTTGTACCCTTAATATCCACTTATATTTATTGTATTCGTTCGTCACATATAATTATGTAATTGATTTATCCTTAATCCAAGGATACCATCTTTGTAAGGGACCTCGTCTCAATCTCCTTTCATTGAGACATATTTCGTTTTATACACAACATTCCTTTATATGGTGTACAAAAACCTTTTACATTGACTTTTATTCAAAAGGAATCTTTTTATACGTAGCATTTTACTGAAGAAAAAAACAAAATGTTTTTGTCGTACGTATGCGGCGACAAAGACCTTTTCCGTGGCAGTGAGTATTATTTGGTCTTTGGCTTCCTCAACAAGCCATAATGTTTTTAAAATGAAATTAATACCATATACTATTTTATGTATTTTGGTATTGAAAAGGGTTTTTATAATGAATTTTTTTATGTCAATATATTGAAGTGATATATTGTGATTGAAAAGTGGAAATGTTTTCTTTTCTTTGTAATTGTTATGATTTTATAATGGTACTTGGACATTTGACGGGTGGTTACATGATAAACCATATTAGTGGTGGTGCCTTGAATACTAGGAAGGGTGGTTATGTTATAACCACCAATGCATTTGGTATGAAAGTTGTCCGTATGGCTATTCTATTAAGTGATATGTGTGGAAGTCGACCGTATGGTTATTCCATTTAAGTATGTTTATGTCCCAAGTTACCTTTATATATTATGTGTTCTTTATATGGGTTTTATGGTAATCATTTGGTTACAAAAGGGTAAGTAATGATATTTTATTATGTTATGAGTTTTTACTACATCATAAAGGTGAAAATTATTACTTTGATAAAGTATACATGGTTTACTTGTTGTTTTGAAAAACTAACAGTTTTCATACTTTATGTATCCCTTACTGTGCTTTTTATGCTCACCCCAAGTTTTTATTGAAATGTTTTTCACGGGAATTAATGTGGAATAGGGTCAAGGATGGGATCAAGGGAAAATCATGCTATCTAAAACTTGGAACTAGACATGTTTTTTTAAGAGTTTTTATTTTTTGGATACATAGTAGAAGTGTCTACTTTGTAATCTTTTGAGATGTAATAGTTATCTCCTAATTCTCTAAAACTCTAAACCATGAAAAGTTCCTCAATGTGAATTATTAATTTAATTCAATATTAAGTAAGTTTTAAGACCGAGGCCTTATAGTTGGTATCAATGGCTAGTTTAGATTACTTTAGAGGTTAGGGTATTCTCTAAGCATAAGTGACATTACCATAATGGATAGGATTTCAGAAAGAGTCGTAGTTTTTAGATAAAGTGAATGAGTAAGTATATCTTAGTTTTTATCCTCCTCATTAGTACATGATAATTTTGTTGATATGCTAACACTAGCATTTCTGGTTTTATTAAATGGATGGATCTAGCAGGCACCAAAGTGACAATGGGTTTGAAGGAAACTGTGGTGGTTTTCTGATTAAGAGACTGGATGAAATGGGGGATTCAATGAGGAAACTCATGGTTGTTATAAAACAACTATGAATGAGTCATGATCAACCACTTGAACCTTGGTATGTTCTGTAATGCATCATGTACGAGATGACCAATCGATGTGGAAGTTCAGGTAATAATTATAAAGGTAACCATTAGGGTTTATATTATCCTTACTTTTGAAGTAATTATGGGTTACTATATGTAATGCTGGAATATTAATAACATGATATAAACTTGAGGTTAAAACATGTTAGATTTATTTTTTGGAGTTTTATAAAAAGGACAACATATATACCGTGTGACAATCCGTTGCATCAGGAAAAGCTGTAGGAATCGACCCCACAACCAAAGTGCGACTGGTATTTATCGCCTACCATTGGACTACGTGAAGTACCTGGTTAGTTTGACTAATTCGTTTTTGTTAGATGATTTTACAAATCAAGAGTAAGTTTATTTTGGGTTATCTATTGAAATTATTAACCTATCATGGAGGATATATGATTAGGTTAATTACTTTTCAATACAAGACTTTAAAAAAAACTGATGTTATTTGGAGATAAATGTTAATTTGTACCATGGAAGACTATGTGATTAAATCCATCAAATATTTTCATTTCGATCATAGTTTGGTTTACATTGAAGAATTTTATGGACAACAGTTTATTGAATGGTCTTTGTTGAACTTTGGATAATGTTTGAAAATTTTTGGAGATTAAGAGTATTGTTTCTTTTTATAAAGGATTTTCTTTTTTGGGGATTATCTGATCTTGTTCTAACAATTTTTGGTTTTGGTTAAGGGCTAAAGACATGGGAAATATATAGTTCTCTTTTGTGGATTATTTGATTCACTAAAAGTTTATTATAGCACTCTTAATGTGAACAAGTCATCCTAAATACTCGTCTTTTGGAAAAAATATGAGTTTGTATAAGAAATATAGTAAGAGAAGAAGTTCAACACGACAAGTAAGTATGTTTCCTTATTATTTAGTTAAGCTCCTAAATAAATTACTCAAAGAAAAGTTACTTAAAATTAAAAATATTGTCTATTAACTTTTCCTACTGTGGAATCGAATACAATTTAACCTACCACAAGTTTGGGATTTCCTTGTGGTTAACTTTATCCTAAACAAGTTTTCTATCACTCTCCCTCAGAACGTGACCCTTTTCTTTTGCTTCCATATCCATGTTTTCCTACATTGAATCCTAGTATGGGTTAACTCGGGTTACCTATTTACTTTTCTTTCTTTCTTTTAAAGTGATTGTTTTACCGACTCTTGTTCCAATGTGGGACTTTCAATGATGTTTTCGATCCCAATTTTAAAATTGTGAGGACGCAATTCCCAAAAGGGGGGAAGGATGTAACACCCCAGGTAAATAAAGAATATGAAATTTTTATATTTATCCCTATTTGTGAATAAAATTTTAATATTAATTTAATGGGAACTCTATGGTCAATGGTTTACCCAATACGCAACAACGAGTTCCTTTGAAATTATTCGTTTCACTCTAATAATAAAATAATTTTATTTTAAATGGTAGTTAACACCTCGCCGTTGTAATGAAGGGAATGAACAGAACTAACTACAAAATTATTATATATGTTTTTCAAATATTTTTACTTTTTACAATAAATGTTAGAGGATTAAAAATGCGAGTGAATCCAAATTTTAATCATAAACATTCTAATATTTTTTAAAAGGTCAATTAACCGCCATTTAATGGAAAAACTCTTTTAAATCCACTTTTTTGACAATTTTATGTGTTATATTTGACAAAATAAAATTTTTCTTTAGAATTGTGACATCAAAATTTACTTTGTGGAAAGTTTTGGTATTTGTCCGATAAAGTTCGTTTTTTAATGAATAGTGAAAAATGTTGTATTTTAATTAAAACCCCCTTTTTAATATAATTTATTTATATGAATAGATTATATTTTTAATTGGTTTTAAAGTAAAATTATAATATATTTTTACCATTTAATCTAATGGTGGTCATTGTAATTAATATCACATTGAGATTGGACATAAACGAGTGTCAATATTTTGATAGATATTATTTCTCAAAAACACGCTATTTGATTTGACATCGGAATTGAATTATAAAATTAATTAATGAAACTTCAATGTTATGAATTTGGTAAAAAAGACATCATTTTTTAATTCGGAATATCAAATATATCTTAGGGTGAATTTTTGGTATTTTTATGAAAAACCTTAATTTTTTTGAATAGTGAAACCAAAAAGTGGTAGTTACAAAAAAATGATTTTACGTTTAAATGGAACTTTACCACTTCTGTGATTTCAATTTAAAAAATCCAATATAAATGATTTTAATTATTAATTAAAATGTGGTTCAATGGGATGAAAATAATTTTTGATGAAAATTACCTGTTAAGTTTTATTAATCTCAATTAAAGGTAATTTGTTTGATTTAAGGTAAAAATGATATTATAATAAAATGAAAATATCTTGAAACTTGTCCTAACCATATTTTATGAGTCATGGTCGGCCAAGAAAACCCATGGGTATATTTTTGGGACACCATGTAGCCACTTGGGTAAGATAATGGCATTTATGCCTTTTATTTAATGTAAAATTAAAAATGACCTAAACATGTATTGTTTTACTAAAAAAAAATTTACATGGGGTTATACAAGTCAATATTTTTACTATAAATAGTAATTGGAATGATAAAACAATTTCATACCTCATAGTAATTTTTTTATAATTCTTAGACATTAAATAAATTAATTTATTTAGGACATCATGATGATGCATCGATTACCTCATTATTTAAGGATTTAAATAAAATGAAAAGATAATGTAAAATATAAGACATAAACATGTCAAAAACCTATTGGATGGGTGGATTTAGAACTATTATCACCTTATACTCGAAATAAATCAATTTGGTACCTTTAAAATCCAAACCACATTTGAAAATAAAGTAACATTTTATACCTTTCCAAGAGTTCCCTCCTCTCCTCTTATAAAAGGCCCCCACCTCTACCACCATACCCACACCTATAAAGCCTTTAGTTCGGCCAATATCTGATAATTTTGTCTCTCCAAATCCCTCTCCTCATCTTAGAAGCCTTACCTTAGGCAGGGCGCTCTTCAAGATACCCTTTTGGTTCAAACCAAAGGGAGTTACCCGAATTTAAGGCAATGTATTCACTTTTGTTCTTTTGTTTTATATTGCTTCTACAACCCCCTAAACTATTTTTATTCATTTATTTTGTAACAACAACAGTATATTCCATATATTATGATTTGTTTTATAAGAATGATTCTATCTACACTTACACACACCTACATCTAATGGTTAAAGAACATACTATTTCCGTGGATGGTGAATTTCTGCCTCACGAAACGATGATTGTTCAATATTCTTTTATCACCTTCAAAGGTGGCCATTAAGATGTCACTATATTTATATATGATATATAATATGTTTATGTTTCCCTTAAGCTTCTGTATTTTTCATTTATGGCATACCTTTATAGTTTCCATTATGGGTAAACACGATATCTTTATTTTAGGAAGTGCGGACTACCGCCCCCTCAAAGTGATTTGATTTGTTAATACCACATGTGGTACATATAAATTATAGATTTAATGATATTATATATGATAAAATACTGGAATTATAATACTAATATGTATAATTATGTTTTAATTCTATTAAATATGAAATAGAAATGGAAGTAGCGTTCATGCGTATGTACGGCTTACCGTCTCCATGAACGGTGCATTTCATTTCTTATCTCTAAGTGTTATGTAATATTATAAATGCATGTATATAATTGATATATACGATATATATGATATCAAAATAATGAATATAATTCTGGATATAATGGATATTTTACCCCATGAACAAACATTTAATTATAAAGAGTTTATTTTTGACTCAAGTAGCAATGATCGTTAAAACGACCATTATTAACATAAATAATTACATAGTGTTCATGACATGGTAATAAGTGATATAAAAAGAATAATGTAATTGAAAAATTTTCATAAGAAATTATAAATTAACTCATGTTTATTATTCAGGAGATTAAAGAACGATCGGGTCAAGTCGGATACAAGGTAAGGGATCCTACCCCTCTCTTTCTTTTTAAGTACACTCTTTTATGTAAGTCCTTTTAAGATCATCTTTCTTATGATTGGGATGTTGTTTTATATTAATACTACTGTAATTTTTATGTTCATATGATTAGAGACCCTATTTTCTTTCATCAGTCAATTTTGGAAGTTTTGAGTGGCGCCATTAGGCTGCCGAATTTTCGTAAGAGATCTAACATCACTCTTTCATTTTAAGTACTCTCTTTTATGTAACTTCTTTTAATCTCTTCTTTATTATGTTGGGGGATTTTCTTTTATATTCATATTTCTGTAAATTTTATTGTAATATGATGAGAGACCCTATTTTATCTCATCAATCCATTTTTGGATGTTTTAAGTGGCGCCGTTAGGCTTCCGAGTTTTCGTAAAGGATTTTTCATCTCACTTTTAGTCCCGTGAGATTTATGCTACATTTGGAAAAATTTCCTTTGTTTGGTGTATGTAATGCCCGTTATTATAATCTTTGTGTAATATAATTTCATTTATGGGTATTTACATATTCATTGTATGACCCTTCTTCAATGGGGTGTACGTTACGAAAGTTACCCAAATCGGTAAGGGAACCTTTCACACTGCTATTTTTAAAAACATATTTTGTTATGTCTTTTAATTCACATACTATTATGTTGGGATATGTTATTATATATCCTTATTGATGTAAATTTTATGTACAAGTGATGAGATACCCTTTTATCTCTCATCAACTCAATTTATGAATATTGAAGTGATGCTGTTAGGTTGTCGATTTTTTGCAAGGGAACTTCATAACACAATTTTGATTATTTGGGATAAACATGTACTCCTTGAATATGTCAATATATGAATATGTGTGAATAAAATCTGATATTTTTACACTTAATATCCACTTATATTTGTTGTATTCGTTCGTCACACATAATTATGTAGTTGATTTATCCTTAATCCAAGAATACCGTCTTTGTAAGGGACCTCGTCTCAATCTCCTTTCATTGAGGAATATTTTGTTTTATACACAACTTTCCTTTATATGGTGTAGAAACCCCTTTTACTTTTACTTTTATTCAAAAGGTATCTTTTTAAACGTAGCATTTTACTAAATTACAAAAGGGAATGTTTTTGTCATACGTATGCGGCGACAACGACCTTTTCCGCCGCTGTGAGTATTATTTGGTCTTTGGATTCCTCAAAAAGCCATAATGTTTTTAAAATGAAATAAATACCAACTACTATCTTATGTATTTTGGTATTGAAAAGGGTTTTTATAATGAATTTTTTATGATAATATATTTAAGTAATATATTGTGATTGAAACGTGGAAATGTTTTCTTTTCTTTATAATTGTTATGATTTTATAATAGTACATGGACATTTGACGGGTGGTTATGTGATAAACCATATGAGAGGTGGTGCATGAATACCAGGAAGGGTGGTTACGTTATAACCTCTAATGCATTGGGTATGGAATTTGGTCTTACGGATATTCCATTAAGTGATATGTGTGGAAGGCAACCGTATCGTTATTCCATTTAAGTATGTTTATGTCCCAAGTTACCTTTATATGTTATTTGTTCTGTATATGGGTTTTATGGTAATATTTTGGTTACAAAAGGTTAAGTAATGATCTATTATTAAGTGAATAGTTTTTACTAATTCATAATGGTGAAAAGTATAAATTTGATAAAGTATACATGGTTTACTTGTTGTTTTCAAAAACTAATAGTTTTCATGATTTATGTATCCCTTACTGAGATTTTTATGCTCACCCAAAGTTTTTTTTGAATTTTTTTTCACAGGACATAATGTGGAATATGGTCAAGGATGGGATCAAGGGAATTTCATGCTATCTAAAACATGGTACTAGACATGTTTCTTTTTAAGAGTTTTTATTTTATGGAAACTTAGTAGATGTTTCTACTTTGTAATCTTTTGAGATGTAATAGTTAAGTCCTAATTCTCTAAAACTATAAACCATGAAAAGATCCTCAATGTGAATTATTCATTTAATTAAATATTCAGTAAGGCTTAAGGCCGGTGCCTTATAGTTGGTATCAAAGGTCGGTTTAGATTACTTTAGAGGTTAGGGTATTCTCTAATCATAAGTGAAATTACCATAATGGCTAGGATTTTAGAAAGAGCCATAGTTTTTAGATAATTTGAATGAGTAATTATATCTTAGTGTTTATCCTCCTCATTAGTACATTATAATTTTGTTGATATACTCACACTAACATTTATGGTTTTAGTAAGTGGATGGATCTAGCAGACACCAAAGTGACAATGGGTTTGAAGGAAACTGTGGTGGTTCTCTGATTAAGAGACCCGATGAAATGGGGGATTCAATGAGGAAACTCGTGGTTGTTCTAAACCAACTATGAAGGATTCATGATCAACCAATTGAATCTTGGTATGTTCTGTAATGCATCAAGTACGAGATGATCAATCGATGTGAAAGTTCAGGAAATAATTATAAAGGTAACCATTAGGGTTTATATGATCCTTACTTTTTTAAGTAATTATGGGTTACTATATGTTTTGATGGAATATTAACGACTTGAGATAAACTTGAGGTTAAATCATGTTTGGTTTATTTTTGGAGTTTTATAAAAATGACAACACGCAGACCGTGTGACAAGCCGTCGCGTCGGACAAAGATATAGGAATCGAACCCACAACCAAAGTGCGACTGGTATTTATCTCCTACCACTGGACTACGTGAAGTCCCTGGTTAGTTTGACTAATTCATTTTAGTTAGATGATTTTACGAATCAATAGTAAGTTTATTTTGGGTTATCTATGGAAATTATTGACCTATCATGGAGGATATATGAATAGGTTAATTACTTTTCAATACGAGACTTTAAGAGTAACTGATGTTATTTGGAGATAAATGTTAATTTGTACCTTGGAAGACTATGTGATTAAATCCATCAAATATTTGGGTTTCAATCATAGTTTGGTTTACATTGAAAAATTTTATGGACAT
Organism: Viscum album; assembly: GCA_963277665.1. Classification (NCBI taxonomy): domain Eukaryota; kingdom Viridiplantae; phylum Streptophyta; class Magnoliopsida; order Santalales; family Viscaceae; genus Viscum; species Viscum album. The sequence continues at coordinate 1,229,593,581 of OY728159.1, forward strand.
CTGTTTATTGAATGGTCTTTGTTGAACTTTGGATAGTGTTTGACAAATTTTGGAGATTAAGAGTAGTGTTTCTTTTTATAAAGGATAACCTTTTTGGGGATTATATGATCTTTTTCTAACTATTTTTGGTTTTGGTTATGGTCTAAAGACATGGGAAATATATAGTTCTCTATTGTGGATTAGGTGATTCCCTAAAAGTTGATTTTAGCGCTCTTAATGTGAACAAGTCATCCTAAATACTCGTCTTTTGGAGAAAATATGAGTTTGTGTAAGAAATATAGTAAGAGATGAAGGTCAACACGACAAGTAAGTATGATTCCTTATGATTTAGTTAAGCTAATAAATAAATTCTTCAATGAAAAGTAACATAAAATCAAAAAAGTTGTCTGTTAACGTTTCCTACTGGGGAATCGAATACCATTTAACTCACCACAAGTTTGTGATTTTCTTGTGGTTAGCTTTCTCCTAAACATGTTTTCTATCACTCTCCCTCTGAACATGACCCTTTTCTTTTTCTTCCATATCCATGTTTTCCTGCATGGAATCCTAGTATGGGTTAACTCGGGTGACCACTGTACTTCTCTTTCTTTTTTTTAAGTGATTGTTTTACCGACTCTTGTTCCGATGTGGGACTTTCAATGATGTTTACGAGACCAATTTTAAAATTGCGAGGACGAAATTTCCAAAAGTGGGGAAGGATGTAACACCCCAAGTAAATAAAGAGTATGCCATTTTTATATTTATCTCTATTTGTTAATAAAATTTTAATATTAATTTAATGGGAACGCTATGGTCGATGGTTTACCCAATACGCAACAACGAGTTCCTTTGAAATCATTCATTGCACTCTAACAATAAAATAATTTTATTTTAAATGGTAGTTAACACCTCGCCGTTGTAATGAAGGGAATGAACAGAACTAACTACAAAATGATTATATATGTTTTTCAAATATTTTTACTTTTTACAATAAATGTTAGAGGATTAAAAATGCGAATGAATCCAAATTTTAAGCGTAAACATTCTAATATTCTTTAAAAGGACGATTAACAGCCTTTTGATGGAGAACCTCTTTTAAATCCACTTTTTGATAATTTTATGTGTTATATTTGACAAAATAAAATTCTTCTTTAGAATCGTGACATCAAAATTTACTTTGTGTAAATTTTTGTTATTTGTCCGATAAAGTAAATTTTTAATGAATAGTGAAAAATAATGTGTATTAATTCAAATTGTCTTTTTAATATAATTTATTTATATGATTAGATTATCATTTTAATTGGTTTTAAATTGAAATTAGAATATATTTTCACCATTTAATCCAATAGTGGTCATTGGAATTAATACCACTTTGAGATTGGACATAAATGAGTGTCAATCTTTTGATAGATATTGGTTCTTAAAAACACGCTATTTGATTTGACAGCGGAATGTAATTATAAAATTAATTAATCCAACTTCAATGTTATGAATTTGGTAAAAAAGACATCATTTTTGAATTCGGAATATCAAATATATCTTAGGGTGAATTTTTTGTATTTTTTTGAAAAAACATAATTTTTTATGAATAGTGAAACCACAAAGTGGTAGTAACAAAAACTGATTTTTTGTTTAAATAGAACATTACCACTTCTGTGATTTGAATTTAAAAAATCCAATATAAATGATATTTATTATTAATTTAAATGTTTTTCAATGGGATGAAAGTAATTTTTGATGAAAAGTAACTTTAAATTTTTATTAATCGCGATTAAAGGTAATTAGTGTGATTTAAGTTAAAAATGATATTATAATAAAATGAGAATATCATTAATCTTGTCCTAACCCTATTGGATGAGTCATGGCCGACCCAGAAAACCCATTGGTCAATTTTTGGGACACCATGGAGCCACTTGGGTAAGATAATGACATTTTTTCCTTTTATTTAAAGTAAAAGCAAAAATGACACAAACATGTATTGTTTTACTAAAACAATTTTGACATGGGGTTATAAAAGTCATATTTTAGACTATAAATAGTAATTGGAAATCTAATACTATTTCTTACATCATATTAATTTTTTATAATTTGTAGACATTATATAAATTAAATTATTTATGACATCAGGATGATGCAATGATTACCTCATTATTTAACGATTTAAATTAAATGAAAAGATAATGTAAAATATAAGACCTACACATGTCAAAAACCTATTGGATTTGTGTATTTCGAACTCTTATCACCTTATCCTCGAAATACATCAATGTGGGACCTTTAAAATCCGAAACACATTTGAAAATAATGTAACGTTTTATACGTTTCCAAGAGTGCCCTCCTCTCCTCTTATAAAAGGCCCCCACCTTTACCACCTTACCCACACCTCTCAAGCCTTTGGCTCGGCCATTCTCTTATAATTTTGTCTATACACATCCCTCTGCTCATCCTACAATAATTCCCTTAGGTAGGAAGCTCTTCAAGAAACCCTTTTGGTTCAAACCAAAGCGAGTTACCATATTTTAAGGTAACGTCTTCACTTGTGCTCTATTGTTTTATATCACTTCTCCAACCCCCTAAACTCTTTTTATTAATCCCTTTTGTAACAAAACAAGTATATTCCATATTCTAGGATGTTTTTATTAGATGTATTTGAGCTAAACATACACACACCTACATCTAATGGTTAAAGAATATACTGTTTCTGTGGATGGTGAATTTCTGCCTCACGAAACAATGATTGTTCAATATTCTATTAACACCTTCAAAGGTGGCCATTAATATGAAACTATATTTATATATGATATATAATATTATTATGTTTTCCTTAATCTTATGTATTTTTTATTTATGGAATACCTTTATGGTTTTTATTATGTGTAAACGTGATATCTTCATTTTAGGAACTGCGGACTACCACCCCCTCAAAGTGATTTGATTCGTTAATACCATATGTTTTATGTATAAAGTATATATTTAATGATATTATATATGATATCATAATGGAATTATAATACTATTATGTATCATTATTTTTTAATTCCATTAAATATGAAATAGAAATGGAATTAGTGTTCATGCGTACGTACGACTTACCGTCTCCATGAATGGTGCACTTCATTTATTACCTCTAAATGTTATGTAATAATATATATGCATGTATATAATGGTATATACAATATATATGATATCTAAATAATGAATATAATTATGTATATAATAGATATTTTACCCCATGAACAAACTTGTAATTATAAAGAGTTTATTTTTTTACTCAAGTAGCAATGATCGTTAAAACGACCGTTATTAACTTAAATAATTACATAGTGTTCATGAAATGGTAATAAGTGATATAAAAGAAATAATTTACTTGAAAAAGTTTCTTAAGAAAGTATAAATTAACTCGCGTTTATTATTCATGAGATTAAAGAACGATCAAGTCAAGTCGGATACGAGGTAAGGGATCCTACCCCTCTCTTTCTTTTAAAGTACACTCTTTTATGTCATTCCTTTTATGCTCATATTTCTTATGATTGGAATGTTATTTTATATTATTCTTACTGTACTTTTTATTTTCATATGATTAGAGACCCTATTTTCTCTCATAAATCCATTTTGGAAGTTTTGAGTGGCGCCGTTAGGATGCTGAATTTTCGTAAGAGATCTAACCTCTCTCTTTCTTTTTAAGTACTCTCTTTTATGTCACTTCTTTTAAGATCCTCTTTGATATGTTGGGGGATGTTATTTTATATTAATCTTTCAGTAAATTTTATTTTAATAAGATGAGTGAACTTATTTTATCTCATCAATCCATTTTTGGAAGTTTTAAGTGGCACCATTAAGCTGCCGAGTTTTCGTAAATAATTTTTCATCTCACTTTTAGTCCCGTGAGATTTATGCTACATTTTCCACCATTTACTTTGAGTGTTGTATGTAATTCCCATTATTATACTCTTTGTGAAATATAATTTCATTTATGGGTATTTACATATTCATTGTATGACCCTTCTTCAATGGGGTGTACGTTTCGAAAGTTTCCCAAATCAGTAAGGGAACATTTCACACTCCTCTTTTTAAAGGACTTATTTTGTTATATCTTTTAAATCACATAATATTATGATGGGATATGTTATTAAATATCCTTATTGATTTAAATTTTATGTCCAAGTGATGAGATACCCTTTTTATCTCTCATCAACTCATTTTCTAAAGTTTGAGGTGACGCCGTTAGGCTGTCGAATTTTTGCAAGGGATCTTCTTAACCCAATTTTGATTCTTTGGGATAAACTTTTAATCCTTGAATATGTCGTTCTATGAATATTTGTGAATAAACTCTGAATTTTTTACACTTAATATCCACTTATATTTGTTGTATTCGTTCGTCACACATAATTATGTAATTGATTTATCCTTAATCCAGGGATACCGTCTTTGTAAGGGACATCGTCTCAATCTCCTTTCATTGAGACATATTTTGTTTTATAAACAACATTAATTTATATGGTGTATAAAACCATTTTACTTTTACTATTATTCAAAAGGAATCTTTTTATACGTAGCATTTTACTAAATGAAAAAGGGAATGTTTTTGTCGTATGTATGCGACGACAACGACCTTTTCGGCCGCCGTGAGTATTATTTGGTCTTTGGATTCCTCAACAATCCATAATGTTTTTAAAATGAAATAAATACCATATATTTTTTTTTATGTATTTTGGTATTGAAAAGGGTTTTTATATTGAATTTTATTTTATGATAATATATTTAAGTGATATATTGTGATTGAAACGTGGAAATGTTTTCTTTTCTTTATAATTGTTATGATTTTATAATGGTACATGGACATTTGACGGGTGGTTATGTGATAAACCATAAGACGGGTGGTGCCGTGAATACCAAGAAGGTTGGTTATGTTATAACCTCAAATGCATTGGGTATGGAAGTCGGTCGTATGACCATTCCATTAAGTGATATGTGTGGAAGTCAACCGTATGGTTATTCCATTTAAGTATTTTTATATCCCAAGTTACCTTTATATGTTATGTGTTCTTTATATGGGTTTTATGGTAATATTTTGGTTAAAAAAGGGTAAGTAATGATCTAATTTTTAGTGAAGAGTTTTTACTACTTCATAAAGGTGAAAAGTATTACTTTGATAAAGTGTACATGGTTTACTTGTTGTTTTCAAAAACTAACAGTTTTCATGATTTATGTATCCCTTACTATGATTTTTATGCTCACCTTAAGTTTTTTTGGAAATATTTTTCACAGGACATAATGTAGAACAAGGTCAAGGATGGGATCAAGGGAATACCATGCTATCTAAAACATGGAACTAGACATGTTTCTTTTTAAGAGTTTTTATTTTATGTAAACTTAGTAGAAGTTTCTTCTTTGTAATATTTTTAGATGTAATAGTTATGTCCCAATTATCTAATACTCTAAACCATGAAAAGATCCTCAATTTGAATTATTCATTTAATTCAATATTAAGTAAGGTTTATGGTCGAGGCCTTATAGTTGGTATCAAAGGTCGGTTTAGATTACTCTAGAGGTTAGGGTATTCTCTAAGCATAAGTGACATTACCATAATGGCTAGGATTTCAGAAAGAGTCATAGTTTTTAGATAAAGTAAATGAGTAAGTATATCTTAGTGGTTATCCTCCTCATTAGTACATGATAATTTTGTTGATATACTCACACTAACATTTTTGGTTTTAGTAAATGGATGGATCTAGCATGCAGAAAAGTGACAATGGGTTTGAAGGAAACTGTGATGGTTCTCTGATTAAGAGACCAAATGAAATGGGGGATTCAATGAGGAAACTCGTGGTTGTTCTAAACCAACTATGAAGGATTCATGATCAACCACCTGAACCTTGGTATGTTCTGTAATGCATCATGTATGAGATGACCAATCAATGTGGAAGTTCAGGTAATAATTATAAAGGTAACTATTAGGGTTCATATGATCCTTACTTTTGAAGTAATTAGGGGTTACTATATGTTATGATTTAATATTAATGACTTGAGATAAACTTGAGGATAAAAAATGTTAGGTTTATTTTTGGAGTTTTATAAAAAGGAAAACACGCAGACCATGTGACAAGCCGTCATGTCGGACAAAGCTGCATGAATCGAACCCACCACCAAAGTGCGACTGGTATTTATCACCTACCAATGGACTACATGAAGTCTCTGGTTAGTTTGAATAATTATTTTTAGTTATATGATTTAAAGAATCAAGAGTAAGTTGATTTTGGGTTATCTATGGAAAATATTGACCTATCATGGAGGATATATGAATATGTTAATTACTTTTCAATACGAGACTTTACGAGTAACTGATGTTATTTGGAGATAAATGTTAATTTGTACCTTGGAAGACTATATTATTAAATCCATCAAATATTTTCGTTTCAATAATAGTTTGGTTTACATTGATGAATTTTATGGACAAATATTTATTGAATGGTCTTTGTTGAACTTTGGATAATGTTTGACAAATTTTGGAGATTAAGAGTAGTGTTTCTTTTTATAAAGGATTATCCTTTTTGGGGATTATCTGATCTTGTTCTAACTATTTTTGGTTTTGGTTAAGGAATAATGTCCTGGGAAATATATAGTTATCTTTTGTGGATTAGGTGATTCACTAAAGGTTGATTATAGCACTCTTAATGTGAACAAGTCATCTTAAATACTCGTCTTTTGGAGAAAATATGAGTTTGTGTAAGAAATCTAGTAAAAGATTAAGGTCAAAACGACAAGTAAGTATGTTTCCATATGATTTAGTTAATCTCATAAATAAATTCCCCAATGAAATGTAACTTACAATAAAAAATGTTGTCTGTTAACTTTTCCTACTGGGGAATCGAATACCGTTTAACCCACCACAAGTTTGTGATTTTCTTGTTGTTAACTTTCTCCTAAACATGTTTTCTAACACTCTCTCTCAGAACATGATCCTTTTCTTTTTCTTCCATATCCATTTTTTCCTACACGGAATCCTAGTATGGGTTAACTTGGGTGTCCTCTGTACTTCTCTTTCTTTCTTTTAATGTGATTGTTTTACCGACTCTTGTTCCGATGTGGGACTTTCAATGATGTTTCCGAGCCCAATTTTAAAATTGTGAGGATGCAATTCCTCAAAAGGGAAGAAAGATGTAACACCTCAGGTAAATAAATAATATGACATTTTTATATTTATCCCTATTTGTGAATAAAATTTTAATATTAATTTAATTGGAACGATATGCTCGATTGGATACCTAATACATAACAACGAGTTCCTTTGAAATCTTACGTTGCACTCTAATAATAAAATAACTTCATTTTAAATGGTAGTTAACACCTCGCCATTGTAATGACAGGAATGAAGAGAACTAACTAAAAAAGGATTATATATATTTTCCAATTTTTTTTACTTTTTACAATATATTTTAGAGGATTAAAAATGCGAATGAATCCAAATTTTTAGCCTAAACATTCTAATATTCTTTAAAAGGTCGATTAACCGCCTTTTGATGGTGAACCTCTTTTAAATCAACTTTTTGAAAATTTTATGTGTTATATTTGGAAAAATAAAATTATTCTTTATAATCGTGACATAAAAATTTACTTTGTGTAATTTTTTTGTATTTGTCTGATAAAGTTCATTTTTAATGAATAGTGAAAAATGTTGTATTTTAATTCAAAACGTCTTTTTAATCTATTTTATTTATATGATTAGATTATATTTATAATTGTTTTTAAAGTTAAATTAGAATATATTTTTACAATTTAATCCAATGTTGGTCATTGGAATTTATATCACTTTGAGATTAGACATAAACGAGTGTCAATCTTTTGATAGATTTTGGTTCCTAAAAACACGCTATTTGATTTGACAGCAGAATTTAATAATAAAATTAATTAATGCAACTTCAATTTTATGAATTTGTTAAAGAAGACATCATTTTTGAATTTGTAATATCAAATATATCTTAGGGATAATTTTTGGTATTTTTCTGAAAGACCTTAATTTTTTATGAATAGTGAAACCACAAAGTGGTAGTTACAAAAACTGATTTTTCGTTTAAATATAACATTACCACTTCTGTGATTTGAATTTAAAAAATCCAATATAAATGATTCTAATTAATAATTAAAATGTTTTTAAATGGGATGAAAATAATTTTTGATGAAAAGTAACTTTTATGTTTTATTAATCGTGATTAAAGGTAATTAGTGTGATTTAAGGTAGAAATGATATTATAATAAGATGAAAATATCTTGACACTTGTCCTAACCCTATTGGATGAGTCATGGCCGACCCAGACAACCCATGGGTCTATTTTTGGGACACCTTGGAGCCACTTGGGTATGATAATGACATTTTTTCCTTTTATTTAAAGTAAAAGTAAAAATGACAAAAACATGTATTGTTTTACTAAAACAATTTTTACATGGGGTTATAAAAGTAATATTTTTGACTATAAATATTCATTGGAAAGATATAACGATTTCATACCTCATAGTATTTTTTTTATAATTTCTAGCAATTAAATAAATTAAATTATTTATGACATCATGATGATGCAGTGATTACCTATTTATTTAACGATTTAAATAAAATTAAATGATAATATAAAATATAAGACCTACACATGTCAAAAACGTATTGGATGGGTGGATTTAGAACTCCTATCACCTTATCCTTGAAATACATCAATGTGGGACCTTTAAAATCTGAAACACATTTGAAAATAATGTAACATTTTATTCCTTTCCAAGAGTGCCCTCCTCTCCTCTTATAAAAGGCCCCCACCTTTAACACCTTACCCACACCTCTCAAGCCTTTGGCTTGGCCATTCTCTAATCATTTTTCCTCTCCACATATCTATACTCATCCTAGAAACCTTACCTTAGGCAGGAAGCTTTTCAAGAAACCCTTTTGGTTCAAACCAAAGGGAGTTACCCTATTTTAAGGTAACGTCTTCACTTGTGCTCTATTGTTTTATATTGCTTCTCCAACCCCCTAAACTCTTTTTATTAATTTCCTATGTAACAAAACCAGTCTCTTCCATATACTAGGATGCTGTTATTAGATGGATTCGAGCTAAACCTACACACACCTACATCTAATGGTTAAAGAACATACTGTTTCTGTGGATTGTAAATTTCTGCCTCACGGAACGATGATTATTCAATATTCTTTTAACACCTTCAAAGGTGGACGTTAATATGTCACTATATTTATATATTTTATATAATATGATTATTTTTTCCTTAATATTCTCTATTTTTCATTTATGGAATAACTTTATGGTTTCCATTATGGGTAAACGCGATATCTTCATTTTTGGAAGTGCGGGCTACCGCCCCCTCAAAGTGATTCGATTCGTTAATACCGTATGTGGTATGTATAAAGTATAGATTTAATGATATTATATATGATACCATACAGGAATTATAAAACTATTATGTATCATTATGTTTTAATTCCATTTAATATGAAATAGAAATGGAATTAGCGTTCATGCGTACGTACGGCTTACCGTCTCCATGAACGGTGCATTTCATTTCTTACCTCTAAATGTTATGTAATATTATAAATGCATGTATATAATGGATGTATAAGATAAATATGATATCTAAATAATGAATATAATTCTGGATATAATGGATATTTTACCCCATGAACAAACATGTAATTATAAAGAGTCTATATTTTTCCTCAAGTAGCAATGATTGTTAAAACGACTGTTATTAACCTAAATAATTACATAGTGTTCATGACATCGTAATAAGTGATATAAAAGTAATAATTTACTTGAAAAAGGTTCTTAAGAAAGTATAAATTAACTCTCTTTTATTATTTAGGAGATTAAAGAATGATCGAGTCAAGTCGGATACGAGGTAAGGGATCCTACGCCTCTCTTTCATTTTAAGTACACTCTTTTATGCCATTCCTTTTAAGATCATATTTCATTTGATTGGGATGTTATTTTATATTAATACTACTATAAATTTTATTTTCATATTATTAGAGACCCTATTTTCTCTCATCAATCCATTTTGGATGTTTTGAGTGGCGCCATTAAGATACCGAATTTTCGTAAGAGATCTAACCTCTCTCTTTCTTTTTAAGTACTCTCTTTTATGTCACTTATTTTAAGCTCCATTTTGTTATATTGGGGGATGTTCTTTTATATTCCTATTTCTGTACATTTTATTTTAATATGATGAGATACCCTATTTTGTCTCATCAATCCATTTTTTGAAGTTTTAAGTGGCGCCGTTAGGCTGCCGAGTTTTCATAATGAATTTTTCTTCTCACTTTTAGTCCCATGAGATTCATGCTACATTTTCCACCATTTACTTTGAGATTTGTATGTACTACCCATTATTATACACTTTTTTAAATAAAATTTCATTTATGGGTATTTACATATTCATTTTATGAACCTTCTTTAATGGGGTGTACGTTTCAAAAGTTTACCAAATCGGTAAGGGAACCTTTCACACTCCTCTTTTTAAAAGATTTCTTTTGTTATATCTTTTAATTCACATAATATTATGTTGGGATATGTTCTTATATATCCTTATTGATGTAAATTTTATGTCTAAGTGATGAGATACCATTTTTATCTCTCATCAACTCATTTTCTGAGGTCTGAAGTGACGTCATTAGGCTGTCGAATTTTTGCAAGGGAACTTCTTAACCCAATTTTGATTCTTGGGGATAAACTTGTACTCCTTGAATATGTCATTATATGAATATGTGTGAATAAACTATGATTGTTTTAAACTTAATATCAACTTATATTTGTTGTATTCTTCCTTCACACATAATTATGTAATTGATTTATCCTTAATCCAAGGATACCGTCTTTGTAAGGGACCTCGTCTCAATCTCCTTTCATTGAGGAATATTTTTTTTTATACACAACTTTCCTTTATATGGTGTATAAAACCCTTTTACTTTGACTTTTATTCAAAAGTAATCTTTCTATAGGTAGCATTTTACTAAACAAAAAAAGGGAATGTTTTTTTCGTACGTATGCGGCGACAACGACCTTTTCCGCCTCCATGAGTATTATTTGGTCTTTGGATTCCTCAAAAAGCCATAATGTTTTTAAAAATAAATAAATAACATTTACTTATTTATGTATTTTGGTATTGAAAAGGGTTTTTATAATGAATTTTTTTATGTCTATATATTTAAGTGATATATTGTGATTGAAACGTGGAAATCTTTTCTTTTCTTTATAATTGTTATGATTTTATAATGGTAATTGGACATTTGACGGGTGGTTAAGTGATAAACCATATGACAGGTGGTGCCGTGAATACCAGGAAGAGTGGTTACGTTATAACCTCCAGTGCATTGGGTATGGAAGTCAGCAGTATGACTATTCTATTAAGTGATATGTGTGGAAGTCGACCGTATGGTTATTCCATTTCTGTTTGTTTATGTCCCAAGTTACCTTTATATGTTATGTGTTCATTATATGGGTTTTATGGTAATTTTTTGTTACAAAAGGTTATGTATTGATCTTTTATTCAGTGAAGAGTTTTTACTACTTCATAAAGTTGAAAAGTATTACTTTGATAATGTATACATGGTTTACTTGTTGTTTTGAAAAACTAAGAGTTTTCATGCTTTATGTATCCCTTAATGATGTTATTATGTTCACCCCAAGTTTTTTTTTTGAAATGTTTTTCACAAGAGTTATTTTGGAATAGGGTCAAGGATGGTATCAAGGGAAAGTCATGCTATCTAAAACATGGAACTAGACATGTATGTTCTTGTGAGTTTTTATTTAATGGAAACTTAGTAGAAGTGTCTACTTTGTAATCTTTTGAGATGTAATAGTTATGTACTAATTCTATAAAACTATAAACCATAAAATTATCCTCAATGTGAATTATTCATTTAATTCAATATTAAGTAAGGTTTAAGGTCGGGGTCTAATAGTTGGTATCAATGGTCAAATTAGATTACTTTAGAGGTTAGGGTATTCTCTAAGCATAAGTGACATTACAATAATGGATTGGATTTCAGAAAGAGTCATAGTTTTTAGATAAAGTGAATGAGTAAGTAAATCTTAGTGTTTATCCTCCTCATTAGTACATGATAGTTTTTTTGATATACTCACACTAACATTTCTGGTTTTAGTAAATGGATGGATCTAGCAGGAAACAAAGTGAAAATGGGTTTGAAGGAAACTGTGGTGGTTCTCTGATTAAGAGACCAGATGAAATGGGTTATTCAATGAGGAAACTCATGGTTGTTCTAAACCAACTATAAATGTGTCATGATCAACCACTTGAACCTCAGTATGTTCTGTAATGCATCATGTACGAGATGACCAATCGATGTGGAAGTTCAGGAAATAATTATAAAGGTAACGATTATGGTTTATAAGATCCTTACTTTTGAAGTAATTATGTGTTAATATATTTTATGATGTAAAATGGACGACTTGATATAAACTTGAGGTTAAAACATGTTAGGTTTATTTTTGGAGTTTTATAAAAAGGACAACATGCAGACCGTGTGAAAACCTATCGCGTCGGACAAAGCTGCAGGAATCGAACCCACAACCAAAGTGCGACTGGTATTTATCACCTACCACTGGACTACGTGAAGTCCCTGGTTAGTTTGAATAATTCGTTTTAGTTAGATGATTTTATGAATCAAGAGTAAGTTGATTTTGGGTTATCTATGGAAATTATTGACCTATCATAGATAATATATGATTAGGTTAATTACTTTCCAATACGAGACTTTAAGAGAAACTGATGTTATTTGGAGATAAATGTTAGTTTGTACCTTAGAAGACTATATGATTAAATCCATCAAATATTTGGGTCTCAATCATAGTTTGGTTTACATTGAAGAATTTTATGGACAATTGTTTATTGAATGGTCTTTGTTGAACTTTGGATAATGTTTGACAAATTTTGGAGATTAAGAGTAGTGTTTCTTTTTATAAATGATTATCCTTTTGGGGATTATCTGATCTTGTTCTAACAATTTTTGGTTTTGGTTAAGGTCTAAAGACATGGGAAATATATAGTTCTCTATTGTGGATTAGGGGATTCACTAAAATTTGATTATAGCGCTCTTAATGTGAACAAGTCATCCTAAATACTCATCTTTTGGAGAAAATATCAGTTTGTGTAAGAAATCTAGTAAGAGATGATGGTCAAAACGAAAATTAAGTATGTTTCCTTATGATTTAGTTAATATCATAAATAAATCCGTCAATTAAAAGTAACTTAAAAAAATGTTGTGTGTTAACTTTTCCTACTAGGGAATCGAATACTGTTTAACCCACCACAAGTTTGTGATTTTCTTGTGGTTAACATTCTTCTAAACATGTTTTCTATCACTCTCCCTCAGAACATGACCCTTTTCTTTTTCTTCCATATCCATTTTTTCCTATATGGAATCCTTGTATGGGTTAACTCGGGTGACCTTTGTACTTCTCTTTCATTCTTTTAAAGTGACTGTTTTACCGACTCTTGTTCTGATGTGGGACTTTCAATGATGTTTCCGAGCCCAATTTTAAAATTGCGAGGACGTAATTTCCAAATGGGGGGAAGGATATAACACTCCAGGTAAATAAGGAATTTGACATTTTTATATTTATCCCTATTTGTGAGTAAAATGTTAATATTAATTTAATGGGAACGTTATGCTCGATGCCTTGCCCAATACGCAACAATGAGTTCCTTTGAAATCTTACGTTGCACTCTAATAATAAAATAATTTTATTTTAAATGGGAGTTAACACCTCACTGTTGTAATGACGGGAATGAACAAAACTAACTACAAAATGATTATATATTTTTTTCAAATATTTTTTCTTTTTACAATAAAAGTTAGAGGATTAAAAATGCGAATGAATCCAAATTTTAAGCCTAAACATTCTAATATTCTTTAAAAGGTCGATTAACCTCCTTTCGATGGAAAACCACTTTTAAATCCACTTTTTGAAAATTTTATGTGTTATATTTGACAAAATAAAATTCTTCTATAGAATCTTGACATCAAAATTTACTTTGTGTAAATTTTTGGTGTTTGTCTGATAAAGTTCATGTTTAAAGAATAGTGAAAAATGATGTATTTTAATTCAAAACCACTTTTTAATCTAATTTATTTATATGATTATATTTTATTTGTAACTGTTTTTTAAGTAAAATTGGAATATATTTTTACCATTTAATCCAATGGTGGTCATTGGAATTAATATCACTTTGAGATTGGACAAAAACGAGTGTTAATCTTTTGATAGATATTGTTTCTTAAAAACAGGCAATTTGATTTGACAGAAGAATTTAATTATAAAATTAATTAATGCAACTTCTATGTTATAAATTTGGTATAAAAGAAATCATTTTTTAATCTGGAATATCAAAAATATCTTAGGGTGAATTTTTTGTATTTTTATTAAAACCCGTAATTTTTATGAATAGTGAAACCACAAAGTGGTAGTTACAAAAACTGATTTTTCGTTTAAATGGATCATTACCACTTCTATGATTTGAATTTCAAAAATCCAATATAAATGATTTTCATTATTAATTAAAATGTGGTTCAATGGGATGAATATAATTTTTGATGAAAAGTAACTTTTATGTTTTATTAATCGCGATTAAAGGTAATTAGTGTGATTTTAGGTAAAAATGATATTATAATAAAATGAAAATATCTTGATACTTGTCCTAAACCTATTGGATGAGTCATGGCCGACCAAGACAACCCATGGGTCGATTTTTGGGACCCCATGGATCCACTTGGGTAAGACAATGCCATTTATGCATTTTATTTAAAGTAAAAGTAAAAATGACACAAACATGTATTGTTTTACTAAAACAATGTTTACATGGGGTTAAACAAGTCAGATTTTTGACTATAAATAGTAATTGGAAAGATAATAATATTTCCTACCTCATAGTAGATTTTTTATAATTTTTAGACATTAAATAAATTAAATTATTTATGACATCATGATGATGGAGCGATCACCTCATTAATTAACGATTTAAATAAAATGAAAATATAATGTAAAATATAAGACCTACACATGTCAAAAACCTATTGTATGGGTGTATATAGAACTATTATCACCTTATCCTTGACATAAAACAATTTGGGTCCTTTAAAATTGGAAACAAATTTGAAAATAACGTAACATTTTATACATTTCAAAGAGTGCCCTCCACTCCTCTTAAAAAAGGCCCCCAACTCTACCACCTTACCCACACCTATCAAGCCTTTGGATCGGCCAATATCTAATAATTTTGTCTCTCCACATACCTCTCCTAATTCTAGAATCCTTACCTTAGGCAGGAATATCTTCAAGAAACCCTTTTGGATCTAACCAAAGGGAGTTACCCGATTTTAAGGTAACATCTTCACTTGTGCTCTTTTGTTCTATATTTCTTCTCCAACCCCATAAACTCTTTTTATTAATTTATTTTGTAAAAACAATAGTATTTTCAACATACTACTATGTTGTTAAAAGACTTATTAGTGCTACACTTACCCACACCTACATCAAATGGTAAAAAAACTTACTATTTTTGTGGATGGTGAATTTCTGCCTCACGAAACGATGATTGTTCAATATTATTTTAACACCTTCAAAGGTAGCCATTAATATGCCAATATATTTAAATATGATATATAATATGTTTATGTTTTCCTTAAGCTTCTTTATTTTTCATTTATGGCATTACTTTATGGTTTCCATTATGGGTAAACGCGATATCTTCATTTTAGGAAGTGCGGACTACCGCTCCCTCAAAGTGATTTGATTCGTTAATACCATATGTGGTATGTATAAAGTATATATTTAATGATATTATATATGATACAATACTGGAATTATAATACTATTATGTATCATTATGTTTTAATTCCATTAAATATGAAATAGAAATGTAAGTAGCGTTCATGCATACGTATGGCTTACCGTCTCCATGAACGGTGCATTTCATTTCTTACCTCTAAATGTTATGTAATATTATAGATGCATGTATATAATGGATATATACAATATATATGATATCTACATAATTAATATATTTTTGGATATAATATATATTTTACCCCATGAACAAACTTGTAATTATAATGAGTTTATTTTTGACTCAAGTAGCAATGATCGTTAAACAGATCGTTATTAGATTAAATAATTACATAGTGTTCATGAAATGGTAATAAGTGATATAAAAGGAATAATGTACTTGGAAAACGTTCTTAAGAAAGTATAAATTAACTCAAGTTTATTATTCAGGAGATTAATGAACGATCAAGTCAAGTCGGATAGGAGGCAAGGGATCCCACCCCTCTCTTTCTTTTTAAGTACACTCTTTTATGTAATTCCTTTTAAACTCATATTTATTATAATTGGGATGTTATTTTATATTAATCCTACGTTAATTTTTATGTTCATATTATGAGAGACCCTGTTTTCTCTCATCAATCCATTTTGGAAGTTTTGAGTGGCGCCGTTAGGCTGCCGAATTTTCGTAAGAGATCTAACCTCTCTTTTTTTTAAGTACTCTCTTTTATGTCACTTCTTTTAAGCTTATATTTGATATGTTGGGGGATGTTATTTTATATTCCTATTGATGTAAACTTTATTGTAATATGATGATAGACCCTATTTGATCTCATCAATCAATTTTTGGGTTAGGCTGCCGAGTTTTCGTAAGCGATTTTTCATCTCACTTTTAGTCCTGTGAGATTTATGCTACATTTTCCACCATTTAATTTGAGTGTTGTATGTACTTCCCATTAAAATACTATTTTTTTAATATAATTTCATTTATGGGTATTTACGTATTCATTGTATGACCCTTCTTCAATGGGGTGTACGTTTTGAAAGTTTCCCAAATCGGTAAGGGAATCTTTCACACTCCTCTTTTTAAAAGACTTATTTTGTTATGTCATTTAATTCACATAGAATTATGTTGGGATATGTTATTATATATCCTTATTGATGTAAATTTTATGTCCAAGTGATGATATACCCTTTTTATCTCTCATCAACTCATTTTCTGAAGTTTGAAGTGACGTCGTTAGGCTGTCGAATTTTGGAAAGGGAACTTCTTAACACAATTTTGATTCTTTGGGATAAACTTGTACTCCTTGAATATGTTGTTCTATGAATATGTGTGAATAACCACTGATTGTTTTACACTTAATATCCACTTATATTTTTTGTATTCATTCGTCACACATAATTATGTAATTGATTTATCCATAATCCAAGGATACCGTCTTTGTAAGGGACTCATCTCAATATCCTTTCATTGAGGCATATTTTTTTATACACAAATTTACTTTATATGGTGTATAAACACCTTTTACTTTGACTTTTATTCAAAAAGAATATTTTTATATGTAGCATTATACTAAACGACAAAAGGGAATGTTTTTGTCGTACGTATGCTGCGATAACGACCTTTTCCGCCACAGTGAGTATTATTTGGTCTTTGGCTTCCTAAACAAGCCATAATGTTTTTAAAATGAAATAATTACCATATACAGTTTTATGTATTTTGGTATTGAAAAGGGTTTTTATAATGAATTTTTTCTTATGTCAAAATATTTAAGTGATATATTGTGATTCAAACATGGAAATGTTTTCTTTTCTTTATAATTGTTATGATTTTATAATGGTACTTCGACATTTGACGGGTGGTTATGTGATAAACCATATGACGGGTGGTGCAGTGAATACCAGGACATGTGGTTACGTTATAACCTCCAATGCAATGGGTATGGAAGTCGGATGTATGGTTATTTCATTAAGTGATATGTGTGGAAGTCGACCGTATGGTTATTCCATTTAAGTATGTTTATGTCCCAAGTTACCTTTATATGTTATATGTTCTTTATATGGGTTTTTTGGTAATAATTTGGTTATAAAAGTGAAAGTAATGATATTTTATTCAGTGAAGAGTTTTTACAACTTCATATAGGTGAAAATTATTACTTTGATAAAGTGTACATGGTTTACTTTTTATTTTGAAAAACTAACAGTTTTCATGCTTTATGTATTCCTTACTAAGATTTTTATGCTCACCCCAAGTTTTTTTGAAATGTTTTTCACATGACTTAATGTGTAATAGGGTCAAGGATGGGATCAAGGGAAAGTTATGCTATCTACAACATGGAACCGGATATGTTTATTTTAAAGAGTTTTTATTTTATGGAAACCTAGTAGAAGTGTCTACATTGTAATATTTTGAGATGTAATAGTTATGTCCTAGTTCTCTAAAACACTAAACCATGAAAAGATACTCAATGTGAATTATTCATTTAATTCAACATTAAGTAAGGTTTAAGGTCATGGCCTTATATTAATGTGATAAAAATCAATATGAGAATAATGTGAAACCATCCATTATCAAATGAGGATGATGTCAAGACTTTTCATCTCATTGGAGGAATAGGATCTATACCAAATGGTATCCACATTTATAAGGGGAAAATTATTTAAATTTTAATACACTCACCAATAGAACGTGCAAAGAATTATCATGTTTTATAACTGCTAATAATACTTGAACATGAGTATAAGAAAATTTAATAAATCAATATAAATAATTGACTGTGAAGTGCCAATTTGAAATTAAAAAGATACTATAATAGAGGATATTTAATTTAAAAACTAACGTATAGATATATTGAAACTATTCTCCTCGAGTGTTGGTTTAACTAATAATATCTAACATGATATATATCTCTAAGTTACATCATGACATATATATGCATGTACACATTTATATAACATCACTTCAAAATGATGACTTATCCCTACACTTCAAGATATTTTTCCCATATGGTCAATGGTAATTTATGTCCATATATGATACGAAGCTATAAATCCAATTCTAGGACCTATAGTATATGCTGATTGTATTACACTACCAACAAGTGGATAAGACCTGAACACCCATTAATGATTATCTGTTTTTTTATAATCCCATCACTCAAAAAGGGTAATATACATTAAATAATCTTGTCTTGCATCATATTAAATAGGTGAAAGATCACTTGGATACTCACGACCACACTCATACTACTACCAACTCCATGAGATGGATCAATATATAAATTTCTTTTAAAAATGAATCAATTTCTAATTGGGGTTTTGAAATACAATACACCACACCATTAAATTCAATGAGTCTATACTTGGGGATGGGGGAATTGTTCAATATATCATTGATGGCAGTAAAACAAAACACATTTAACTGTGAAATTATGTAAAAAATTACCCCATACTAAAATTACATAATGTTGGAAAACTCATCTCTAATGAGATCATGAACTAATTTTTGATGATTTATAAAATGGGATGATTATTTGAAAAATAAAAATATTCCTTTCCTCATGATTATAAAATATTTTTATATTTCATCTCTAAATGGTTCATGGAAGTCACATTCATAGAATGATGTATGAAAATCACTTGATACAATAATCCAATGATGGCAATTCAATGTAATAACACACAACCAATTTTTTTTCCTATTCTCTAAGAATATTTGATTAAAGAATAAACCACATATTGGTTGTGTTTATTTATGGTAAAGGATAGATAACATGGCCTTGATTGATGACTTGTTATCATGAGTACTCACATACCGTAAAAAAGGTAAAATGGTGTTACTACTAGATCTCCCTAATAAACACTACCACATAGGACACAAGTAATATGACACTCTATATATACTATTATAGAATAAAGGAACCCTCTAAAAATCATTTATTGGTTCCCATGTCATGAATAGAATTATGTGTATTAGGTGGAACAATATGATTTAATAAACGTGGTGCATCACACACAACCATCGGATCATGATCATCACTACCTTCTTGGAAAGAAACTATGTACCTCATGGTGAAATTTTCATAATGAAATATTGATTCATCATAACATGTTTTTTATAATAGGTATCATCACAGATAAAATAATGGGACATGTAAATATCCTTAATATTAGAGTCAATACTCATAACTATCAACTTCTAAAACAAGATCTCGGTGATGTAGTGAATTGTATTGGATCTCAACATGTATGCCCACCCCCAACTACTAAGTTATGGTATCAGTAATTTTCTAACATATTATATCAATGGATTTGATATATTGAGTTTCAATTGTACGTCATAGAGAAAAACACTATTTAATTTGAAATTTTAATTCCCATTAAAAAAGAATTTCTATTAAGATATAAAATTCATATGTTATATATATATATCTTGGTTTTTCTATATGATATAGAATTCCATTGTAAAAAATTCATAAATTTATATGTTATTATTAGGAAATTATGAAACAACAACCATACCTGATACATACTATCACATGATGTAAAAATATGTATTAGATTATTTTATTAAATAAATCCCAATTGAAAATTTATTGAATTACTAGAATTTTTAATTACCATTTGAATTCATGAAATCAAAATCAACTATTTTCATATCACATGTTACCACAGTAACACATCTCTAGAATATTATATTTTTTTCAATTATGGTGTCACCCTATGTGGGAAAATTCTATTTAGGTTGAGGAGATCACATTAATAAATAAATATTTATCCTCTCCAAATATGAAATGTTATTCCATGTAAAATATAGAAATCATGGGTCCACATCATGCTGCATGTAATGGATCCCCTACAATAAATATAGAATAACACACACAAAAATAGATATCATTATATGCCCATAACGATTCATGAGACAATAT
This sequence comes from Viscum album, assembly GCA_963277665.1. NCBI lineage: Eukaryota > Viridiplantae > Streptophyta > Magnoliopsida > Santalales > Viscaceae > Viscum > Viscum album. Next base: position 1,229,614,327 of record OY728159.1, read on the forward strand.
TACATTATAATATTAGCATTATGAGAAATTATATTCTCTAATAATTTTAATAATAGAAACAATAATAAATTCTGGAAATCATTATTATCGCCCATCACTGAAATTTGTGCAATTGTAATATGATAAACTATAATTATAAGTCTTATCCTAGTGAAACTAAACATTTTCCATGTATATGGGTAAGGTACTCATCAATAATGAATATTTACCGAACACTTACAACTTCCTTGTGTCGTTTTTACCAACAAAAAATATAATTACAAAAAAAATTTGTTCTATGATTCCAAATTGTAACGTCCATGACCCAGTTCACTCATATGTAACCTAGTTAGTTGGGTTACATTACAACAATCACTCCACCCAATGAGCTAATGGATGGAAACATTTAATTTCTGTCTAAGGTGGTAGAATAAGGATATTATACCCTCATGATAATCATGTAACATAATGGTTTTACCAATGAGTAATGAGTTGAATCATACTAATAGTTTATGTTATATAATAATCCCATATAGATAGATATTAACAATGAAAACAATATATCATATTATATACCATATAATAATGTCATTATGTTATACATAAATATTTATAAATGTGGGATAGGTTTTCATGAATACAAAATACATGTTATACAAAAATAAATATAACCCAAATCATTATTTTATATATTCAGTAGATCAATCTAATTCATCTACTCATGTACTCAATCTAATTAGAGAATATCAATAATCCATAGTTTTTTACCTCCCTCTTTCCATACATCTATCCAAAAATATTCTCTTTGTACAAATATACATCTCAAATAGGGTGTTTTTAAAACTTAGTAGCACACCTCCAATAGTGTCTAACACTATCTAGTATGTGAATACCCAATGATAGGTGAGAATTTAATAATCAATGTAAGTAGAAAATATAAAAATATCCCATGTAAGACTAGCTTCCACATGGGAAACCAATCCAAAACTAGTTTTTTCATCCAAAGAATGAAAATATCTTATCATTTTATACTATACATGTATAATTATATATCTATATTAAATGGTGTGTAACAAATTATTATTTGTATAATGATAGTTTTGGGATGTCTAAAATTTCCATGGAATATGACTTTTATAAACTGAGTATAGTCTACTTGGGCGTATCTATGGTAGTCCTCCCGACAGGAACGTTGAAACCGAATCCCTAGTAAAATGAAATAGTAATCCTTAGTTATAGGATTTAATAAATCACAAGGTAGTAACCTTTGAGGTCTATATTATCAAGATAAACCCATAGAGAATCATAAATGGAATTAATATTATTTAATTTCTTTAAATATAGGTAGAAAATCAATTCCCATATAGGGTATTCACAATATAAGACAAAGAGGAAAATAAATTATGGTTGTTCACTTTTCATAAACATAAATGATTAGATGGAAAACCCAGATACTATCCCCAAAAATAAAAAAGGTATTCTAATTATCCCACATCGTGTGCCTCACCTTTAAAATAATTCATGGTTCATGACCATATTGAATCACTATGTAATTATTAGTCATGTATAAATAATTAAAAATATATCAATGATATTATTCTGTGAAAAATTAGTGTTACTTGAAATTAACATGCCATTCACAAATACATTATTTAATTTGGATATTTTATCTATTAAAATAGATCAAATAACCTCAAAAGATGGTTGAATTACAAATCCAATGCATAGGAGTCTTAGAATGGTATCACTGAATTTAATTTAATTCTATAAAAATTTCATTTACATCAAATTAACCAATTAATTTATAATGGATAAAATAGACTTCACAATGGAAGATTAAAATTAATTTCTATCCATAATGTGAGTGATAATTTCCTGAATCACACTGTAAGATGTAGTACATATTAAGGTAGAAAACATTCGCTGATGGATGTTAGGGTGAATGTAAAATAAAATCATATTGAAAAAAATTAATCATAAAATTATACACTAAATGGGAAACAAAAAGAAATTCTGATGTGAGGTACAATGGTACATAATATATAAATTTATACTTTTAGTTAGAAATGGATAGATAACACATATTAGACATGTATTACACTCCACATCCCATTATCATCCAATAACTAATTCTTGAATAGGATAAATCAAATAAATATATAAATAATATTAAAATATGGAATATTTGATTGTATAGATTGAGAATTCCACATGTTGAGATAAATGTGTAAATGATTCGATGAAAATCATAGTCTTTACAATGGTGATCCAATGTGACCGATGGTGTTAAGTAGAGTCCATATAATTAAGGTCTAAAGGATCCTTGGTTGAGAGGAGATGATGTCGTCCATGCTTTTATAGTATAATATAATGATGGAGGAGGAAGAAGAAATAATTTTTAAGGGATAATGGAAATATAGAATTTCCCCTCATTCATTAGAAGCCACATATGGTATTTAATGTGTAATTATGAAATTCAGGGTGAAAATTATCTTTTTACATGAAAAATTGTATTTATGACATAGATTGGAAGTTTAGGGTTTAATTTCCCATTAAATTGATTCTTTCAAAGCCACTTATGATGTTAAATAAGTTTACATTGTAAATAAATTACATACAGTGATAAAAACTAATTTATATTTATTTTTTTTGGCAACTAGAATTATCCAATAGCTTCTATGCAGCTATTGCTTCCTCCTAGAAGTAGACTAAAATTTTATGAAGGACATTTTAACATGGAAAAAAAACAACTCAACCAATCACATCAATGGTTTAATAATAAATTTATTTAAAAAATAAATGGGAAAATTTGATATCTTAGAATATCAGGCACCATAATCATACCATGAATTCCTCATAATAATAAATCAAAATAAAATAGGTGAGGAGTACTCCAAATACCAAAAATATATTGTCTCATGACATGTAAAAATTCATCAAAACATGATAAATTTTTGGTCCACATCCATCATATACTAAGTTATAGTAATTTATCATATTAAGGTAATTAAAAAATTATAGATATCATAATATTCCTTTAGCATTCTCACATAAAATAAAAGATAAAAAGTCAATTACATATTCATATAAAAATAATTCATATTTGAAATATCAATATTTTATTATTTAATTGAACAGTATTGACATATAGATGAATATCTAACAATCAACATTGATTATTTAGGATATATATAATGAAATGGTATGTTCCCATTCAAAGGTTATGATAATAATGTAATAGTGTGGGGGAAATTTCATTTTCTATAGTTAAAATAACAAAATAGTAATTTAATGATATATTTGTTAATTGTATTAAACCAAATTGATGATAAAATGTTTTTATCAAAACATTAATAATATATGTCAGATTTAATTGTTCATTGTGAGTTATTTAAAAGATCCTCAAGGAATATCTTCAAAGATAACACTCATTCATGATAAAATTTAACATGTTCCAAATTCAATTTTAATAGACATGGTACATGATAGAGTCTCTAAATCAATGAATATTTTATAAATTATTATAAAATATAAAACTCTTTGATATAATACATCTATAATGGAATAAATAAATTGAATTTATAGGAATGGGGACACTGTTGTTTATAGAATTCATAATTTTTATAGATTATAATAACTTATGAAGGAGGTAAAATGAGAGATATTGGTGACATATCATTAATATTATGATAATGAGTATATAAAAATGAAACATACTGAAATTGTATGTTAAAATTAAAATAGAATTGTAAGGGATTTCAAGATAAATAATAAAATTAGATTACGAGTGATTTCCAGTGAAAGTAGCTTCTTATAGTGTGATAAAACCCACCACATGCCATTCGTAACAATATAAAGGGAATATTTTGATAGAAAATGTGTGTAGATTCATGCTCTCTAATGTTTCAGTGATGATGAGTAGGATAATGGGGCCTATTCTTATGTAATACGGGGTAATTTTTTATTACTTTTTTGACATAGATGTTTAAAATACAGGTTTTCGAATATTCACTACCATTCGTTTACCCATGGATTTATATAATGGGGTTTTATATTTTTTTCATGTGTTTATATGTCTATTTATGTGAGGATAAAAAAGAAAATTTTAATATTTATTTTCCACAGAAATATCCATTTTCCTTAAGATATTTTTCTAATATAATTATTTTCATTTTAGACCATAGGAAGTCTATTATTTATTGTAGAGATTTATTTTAATTAATTAAAATATATTATATGAGAAAAATGAATTTTTTTTCATAGAGTTACTTTTATTAATTATTATATCATTTTTACAAAATAATTAGTTCATGATACTTAATGTATATTTTTAACAAATTATAATTGTTACAAAATAAATTGTATATCTTGGAAAATTATGAATAATTCATTGTTGGATAATTTGGACATTCAAATAAAAAATTTAATTTCCTCTAAATCAGAGTAATATTTAATATATGATAATTTTATTTATTAAATAATATACTTGTAGTATTTCAATATAATTTAATTAGTACCAATTAATTTGATGTTTATTTAAATAAATTTTATTTTTATTTGAAAAAACATGTATATAATTATATTATTATTCATTTGTATATGTAAATTATTAATAATTTTAATAATTTTAATTTTTTACATTATTAGATATTTATTTGTATAAATGTTACACTAATAATATAATTTTTCTATTTGTTAGATACTATTAGAATTGTCACCTAGACCTTCCAATGCTTGTATTAGCCCTTATAATTATTCTTCACTCTAACATATTAAATCATCATCTTATTTTCTATAAACTTTTCTATTCAATTTAATATTTTTACGTCATAATATCATTGTATCATATATATTTTCCACCATTTTATTATATAATCATCAAAAGATTGATATTATGGGGGTTCTATATAATGTAAACTCTTCTATAGAACAATTTGTGTCCAATATATTGAATATAAATTTCGAATGTGTTTTTACATTAATGATGTAATAAAAGAGATTATGTTTTCTCATGCATATTGTAATAATATTTTTATTTAATATAGTCATATCGTGGAAAATTAAAATAAAATATAATTGGAAGTTATCTACTTGTTTTTAATAACTGTAAAGCTTTTACTTTATGAGAACATTATATTACAATTTTTCATTGCAGATTTTTTGATCAAATTATTTTAGGAATTACATTCCGCTTGGTCATAAATGATTAAAATTTCATTCATCTTCACATATGATGGTAATTAGTATGTATCGATGGTGAGTTTGAGGTAGTTTTATTTAGGCAGGATGTAATGAGGTGGTATGGAAAAATATCTTATTTTAATAACAACATTATTAACAAAAATGTATAATTGATTCAATTAAAATCTCTTCTAATTATTTTCATGTACATTATTTTAAATTTGACATAGTGTGATTGAAACCTATTAATTGTTTATATATGTTTTTTGGAATCATTAATTTCTTAAAAAATCATTATATATAATTCAACAAATAATAAGTAAAAAGGAAAAGATTTTTTTAGTTCTGTCTCTTATTTAAATGTTCATTTTCAATTGAGTGTAAACAAAAAAATCATATTTTGAATGTAACATCTATTAAAACTAGCATTTAATTATTAACTTATATAGGCATACATCATTATTTAAAAACCTATAATTTAAAACTATTTATTTCTTATTCCCAAATAAATTCTTGGTATTTTAGAAAATAATATACCATTAATCAATAGTTACTACACATTCATGTGTTTAATAAATCCTAGATTATATTTTCTATAAATCTTAAACCACGACGAACTACTTACAATGGAAATTTTCAAAAATTCCATTAGGTTAATGTAATTACAAATTCTCTTCATAGACTTATATATTATATATGTTTATTTATTTATTTTTTATTTATTTTCCCTAATATAATTTAAATAAAATTCTCATACTTGTTTCATTTTTAATTTTGAAATTACACAAAAATGTTAAAATGGAAAATAATAAAAAATGTATAAAAAAATTATCATTTTTTAATAATCAATATACTTTTTATTAATGTGTAGAAACGTAATAATGAATATTATTTTATAAAATTATGAATATTTTCATCGATGTATATATTTTTGTTATATTATGTAAGAAAAAGGACACTATATATTTATGTACATGTTGTTATGAATTTTGTTGAAATATTTAAAATTTCTTGTGCGTGATTCAGTCAAATTTTCCGTGGACATTATACTCATTCTTCTATTCATATAGATGGGTGGTATGATTTCCATGAGTAGATCTGCCAATTTTTTCACATGGGGTGGGTCTCAAGGACCCCATCATTATTACCCATATACAATGATTTGGGTGAATCTATGTGAATGTGTGAGCTATTATAGGCTTCTGTATATCCCCCATAATGGATATCTCAAGATGATTTTCATATATTATGAAAATTAGGAAAAATAAAATTATATCAATATAAATAATATCAGTATATTGGGTACTTTATTCTTTCATCCTCATATTCAATTTTATTTTAATTATTGTTTAATGTGAAAATATTTTTTTATATATTTATCTTGAGGAGAATATTTATATATTAAAATCCACTAACTATATTCAATGAGTTATTGAATTATGGTGGCTTTCTACTTTATATTATATGATCACACCCTAAATGTGCACGTATGTTGAGGTGTCCCTGACCTGTACATCGAGCTCTGCTACAAGAAACATATACATTACACTGACACTTTAATTCAATTTGAGATGGCCCAATATGAACTCATTTTTATATTATATCATTTACATATAATTACCATTACATCTCAAATAACCACACAATCCCATGAACTAAATGTTTTTTACTTTGAGAACATGCAAAAAAACATAATTTATTCTACTGAACATTTCACCATTACTGAATAAAATATAACCCATATATAGACTATGAAATTTTAATACTCCTCTCCAGAATAAGGTGAGTCGAAATATAATAAATAGGTGAGATCAAATGTAATGATCATATAATTCATTGTATTATTAATAAAATATCATTTTTTCTATATCGACTATTTTATTCTATTTTACTATAGAAGTTCTTATATAAACTATTACAATATTAATATTACATCTCATGAAATAATTTATATAACTACATATAAGACGAATACATGGATATAAAAACCAAAAATTAAAAACAAATTAAGGGGTACTCTATAAGAACAAACTCTAAAATAAATATTATATATTCCATAAAAACTATTAATATGAAAGGTAATTTTTTGAATATAGTATACATTATCAAAGGAATTTTATAATTTATTAGGAATTAAGAATTAAATTTTTATGGTCAAAGGTAAATATATAGCATTTTATCAGAAATTACCATGTTATTATATTACCATTACATAACTATTAATTTTACTATTGGTCAATATGCCCATGGATGATTATAAGAATTGAAATATGCACCCTTATAAATTGTAAATTATGTTTAGTTAATGTTAAATGTAATGCCAATAGTTAATTGATTGAAGGAGGATGAAATTATTACCATAATCAGAATGATCATTCCTTCTAAAGATGATTTGTCATATATTTAGAGGGAGGTAAAATCACTTGGATTCACCCATGAATAAGCCAAAAAAGTGGTTCAAAAATTACATTTCAATTGAAATAAACAACCTGAAATGTTCATGTTCATGGCGGTCACCGCTACATCGATATTAATTAACAAAACCAATGAATCTTCAACAACCACATAACTTAACCATATGGAATACAAAAAATTAATAAGTTGATATGTATGTAGACAATAGTATAAAAAATTGAAATTTTAATTTTTATAAATTAAATATTTACTTAATCGAATTCAATTATCCTTTTTATTTTGTTTTTTGAATAATTTTAAATATAATATGAATATATAAATATTTGTTTTGAAAATATGAAAAAAATTGTATTTCCTAAAAAAATATATCCTTTTATAATGAATTTAGTAATTATAAATAAAATTGAATTGGAATAAATCGAATTACCATACATTATTTTCTTATATTTTAATTATGATATAATTTTAATAATTTACTAGGAATTATTTTATATGTAAGAAAGTAGACTATGATTAAATAACTATTAAATTTTCATAAATCATTATTTTTAGTTAAAAAGCTACATTTCTTATATTTATAAAATTTATTTTTATATCATAAACATTAAATTTTAATTAATTGTTCTGAAATTAGATTATTGTGAAATGTTTATAATTTTCTAAAACATTTTATTTTTCATTTAAAAATAATAATACAATTATTTATTTATAAAATGTTTTCTTATATCATATATAAGTAATAGTAATGTAATAATTAATTAATGGTAATCTACATCCAATTATGTTATATTTGATTAATATTAACTACTTTAGTTGTTTTAAATACATTTAACAACCTATAAATGGCTTTCCAAATTCAATAATTTAAATTATGATTTTATAAAATCATATTTCTTCCAAAATTTAAATTTACACGTACAATGTTATATAAAATAGTATTTTGGTTGTAATTCATTAAATTAATATAAAAACACATTAATATAGAAAGCATTTATAAATGATCATGGGTAAAAAAATTAGTTTCATCTTCCATAAACTTGAATTCGAAGACATATATTTTGAAATTACAAAACAAATCCTTTCTTTTTTACTTTAAATACCCATAATATAATTAATATGGGCATATAAAACCATTAATGACGATATTAATCTCCTTTAACCTCTTTAAATTTTATCCAATGTGTCTCTAATGTCTTATTAATTCATTTTCAATGCATTAGGTATCTAATTACCAAGTTAAGGGAACTCGCCTATTCTTCTTTTTTATTTAAATACATATCTATTGTATGTATCTTATATCATGAATTTTATTCATTCTATAAAAATTGAATTATACCATATAAAAAAATCAATTAATGGGAGACCGCCTTTCTGTCTCAACATGGACTTTTTGTAGTCCACATGGTATCATATCATGCTACTGAATTCATTTGTTTAATTTATTCCTTTACATGATATTTTTTTATATTGTCAATATTCAAATCCCTTAAATATCTATGAGTATACACATAGATGTAATGTTAATTTATTTAATATACATATATATATATATAACCCTGAGCCCCTTATATTATTTTTAGGTTAAAATACATTAATTTTCTCGCCTTTAAGATCTTAAGTACATAGTGATTCTTTATGAAAATTAATCTTTAATATCATCAGGTAATTCAAGAAATGATTTCATAAGATCTATTTGGAACACAATAATTTACCCATATTATGGTGTTCATTCATATCCCTCCAATGAATGTAGTAATGAATTAATCTCAATAAATTACAAGTTTTGTGATTCCTTGGAAAAAGTCAGGGTAAATATGTCTTATGACACATTGTTGATAAACCACATTAATATGATTTTCAATTCCCCATTTTTTTTATAAAATATACATTTTTACATTATATATTTATTTCATATTATTCTTCTGATATTTTATATATCATTTTTTTATTCTTAACATTTATGTTCTAATTTTTCTTTATATCCCATAGTAGAAATTATGCTCAAACTTTTTTATTGATGTATATCCCAATGAAATTACATCCAATTAGGTGACATGGGATTGAATAAAAGAGGAGTTGTAAATTTTGTTTAAATAATATTTATTTTTATGTTTTCATTATTTAATTATTTAATTATCTTCTATGTTTACAAGAATCTAATCCTCAAATGATCATTCTACTATATTGATTTAATATTTTTAAGGAATTCTATCAAAAATCATTTATTTAAAAGGAGAGTAATCATTGATAGTATCAATGATTGGATTAGTTATGTGTCAAATACAATACTAGAAAATATTAATAAACCCCCTTGGTATATGACTAAATATATATAACCATCATTAAGTTATTGTGAAGCATAATGTAATGGAATTTTAATTAATTAAATCCTCATCTGAATTCTAAAAATGGGTATGAATATATCAATATTCTACATAAGGCTAATTACATTGAAAATGGTTAATTATGTGTCAACTTGATCATCACCTGGTGAAAAAAAATATTCATTACTGCAAAAAATATGTCACACACATGGTTTATATTATTTAGTTAATCATATGATGTTTTTTAAAAAGTATGAATTATATATAAATAAAGTAATATTTTCTATGATTTATATATATAATAAAAGAAACATTTTATTATAAAATATCATGATTATTATTTCCTTCATAATTTTTTTCAATGATTCATATTGGTATAAAAAAAAATTCCTTAGTTTTATTCCTTTATAAAAACTTATGAAATAAAAAAAAATCACATAATCATTTGGTTAAATAAACAATGTGATGATGAAATTCACAGAATGGGAAGAGATATAGTTGAAATTTTTTTATAATTATTAATATGTTTACATAGGTCATTAATAAAATCCAAAATCATTGAGATTATTAGACATTAATAATGGAGAAATAATAATCAATTGACACCTTCATGCATAATAACCACTTATTTTTATTGGATCCTATGATCCACTGATTATAGAATAATAAATAAATGAATTAGTAATTAAATTTTCAATAAAAGGTTATTTTTATCAAGATAATGATAAATGGTTAGTATTTCTGTTTTATGGAAGGAAGCTTAATGGTGGAAATAAATGTAGAAGATGAAACCAAGGTATTATATAGAATCTGAGGAATCAAAAGAATTCAAAAATTATTTTTCAAATAGTATTTTCCTCACAGCCTTTAAAATAATATAGAGAGGCAATTAGATGAGTTAAATATAAAATAATATGAATTAGTAGGGAATTGTGACATTAAATTTTCATGTATTCCACTATAATTTTTTATCTATTACTTTGATTCAAGAATGTTGATATTTTAATTAGTTGACAGACTGAGGCACCATCTATAGATTGATTTTTAAATCCAATACATTGTATGTTAGGATGAGATAGTATTATATTCTTTCAAAAATGAATTGGAATTAAAATATTTATTTTTTAATGATTGAATTAATTAAATGAAAATAATGATTGAGGTTTTTTTTAAAATCTATGTTGGAAGAATGTACAACACCACATTTTCCCCAAATGGTTAGAGAAAAAAAAATTTGATTATGAAGTTGAAACTGCTAATAGGGTGGATAATAAGGATATATGAATGAAAAATAAAATGATGATTTTATAAATCTACATGTAAAAGAATTATAAAAAGGAAAATATTCCAAGATTATCCTATTGTGTAATTTTTCAAGGGTGTAGAGATTGTTTACTTCACTAATAAACTTCCAAATGAGGAGATTATTGATTGAAGTAACTATCAACCCAAAAAAGAACTATAGTATTAAAGGCATACTTTTGAAATAAAAATAGATAACATGAAGGCACTAAATAATGTGGTAGCATATAAACTAATTAAAAACTCAAATATATAAATAGTATTGTTGAATTATGGTTCTATGAATTCTTTTATATTATTCATGTTTATAAAATAAATAAAAGTTAAACAACAAAAATATAGTGGATTATTTTTTGGGTAAGGAACCTAGAAGATTTATTTATGGATAAAAATAAATTGGTATTATATCGAAATATTTTGTGAGTGTTAACTCTCTATAATCCCGGTGGTCATTCTAGTGGTTGAATTTGAATTAATAAATGTGATGTGTTAGTTTTCAGATTATAATTCTATGATCAATTATATATAAACATTGATAATTCAATTACCTTAATGGGAAAAAACCATATATATATAATTAGAGTTGATATTTTATATCCCAATTGTTACCGTTAACCACAATGAATTTCCTTGTTTAGGGATAATATTGGTTAACTAGAGAAAGAAAGACATTATAAAAATTTTAGACGCAGACCCATTGTTCTTAAATATTATAATTTTTTCTTATAAGGTTGATTTGAAAACAACCAGAAGGATATGTAGATTTATTAATTAAATTGATTCTTTGATTAACCCCAATATATAAGACACCTTATAGAATGGAATATATATAGTTTGAGGATGTGAATATGCAACTTCAAGACTACTTGGAAAATGGTTTTATTCATGTAGGTGTGCCTCTTTGTGAAGAACATATTTTCTATACGAAAAATAAATAATATATTTATTTATATATGAAATGACTATATGGATCTTAATGGGATCACCATAAAAAACAAATATCCACTTCCATGGATTAATGATTTTTTCACTTATAAAATGAGGATTAATTATTCTCTATGATTAACCTTTTATCAAGGGATTCTAATATGAAGGTGAAGAATGAATACATCTCTATGACTTCCTTTCTAATAATATATATTCATTAATATATTTTTATTCCATTGTTCTTGACTTATTATCCATGTATATTAATGGATTTCATGAATATTGTATTGAGGGACTATCTATAATTTTTTTCTTTATTGATTACATTCTAAATTATTATAATATCGATGAAAATAATATGTATCACCAAAGTGTTACATTATATTCTCTATGTTTAGATAATATTTTTGGTAAATTAAGTAATTTATATTTACAGTACATTTTATTTCTTAGGGAATATTGTAATTAGTGAAGGAATCCAAGTTGATTCGTCAAAGAAAAGGCAATAGAGAAGTGGAATCATAATACATAAAACCCAATATTTATATATTACTTGGTTTACTAGGAAATTATAGATTTTTTTTGAAAATAAAATCAAATTTTTCTTGACAACTAATCATGTTTACTAAAGAATCAGTTATGTTTATCTATAAAATTTAGTGTCAAGACAGTTTCCAATAAATATATAAGATATTGGTTGGTGATCTTATACTAACTATACAATATTTTGGTGACTTATGAATAATCTATTATCATAACTAACTTAAATGTATTGGATGTGTTATTATAAGAAACTAAAAGGTTAATTTTTATTCATCTTGATATTTATATCTTCATAAGAAAAATTATCCTCTTCATGTTTAAGAGTAAGATGATGTAATTTTTTCTATGAATATATGATGAAATTATCCATAAGTTATTTAGTTAGATATATAACTAGGGAAAATATAATTGAATTATATATTCAAAAAAATTGAACTAAAAAGAGATGATTGATATGGTTTGAGTTTCTTCAAGGTGATGATTCATCACCATAAAAGAGTAAAAAAGGTAATGATCCATTTAATATAAAATATCATGGTGTTAATGGAATAATGAGAATTAAATGAGATACTTAATAATGGATCTTGTAAAGATGTACATGGGAATCCTAAGGTAGGGGTTATCATCAATTATATTCAATATAATTTGGAAATTATCATTATTAGAGATAATCAAAAATGATTAATTATATGATCTTTTTCTAAAAAGTAATATAGTAAAGACAAAAAATAAAATACATTATAAATTAAAAATTGATCAATAAGGTGTAATGATATTTATAAAAATGAAATGTATTCAATCTAAAAAATAGAAAAATAGGATCTATTAGATCAATTTTATAAATCTATATTCTCTATACATCTAGAAATCCTTAAACAATATATAACATTTTTTATCATTACTAGAAGGGTAAAAATGGAGTTAAATTATTTATTACCTTGAATTGTTATTAGTGTTTCAACAAGTGAAGGAAGACCCAAAAAATAATAATGTGATTTCTAAACCACTACCCTTAACTATAAATCATTGGGACAACATCACTACGGAATTTTTTACTATTCTTCATAAGAAATAGAAGGGATGAAAGGTTATATGAGTAATCATAAATATATTAATAATGTGTTCGAATTAAATTATTGTAATAGAGTATTTCTCTTTAAAGTGCCCAGTTCAAATTAATATTCATGATGTAATGAGACTCCATTGAATAATATTGGTGACAATTTCTGACTAAGATTATTAATTTATTTCTATGTTATCGAAAAGCCTTAAAATGTTATTAATAAAAATGTAAACTAGATTATAGCTTTTGAACCAAAAACTGAAGTGTAGTCTATCTTGTAGTAAACAAATATTTTAAAATTAGACATTATATTATATGTGTGCGTGTGTGTGTGTAATAGATAACACTAATCTTATAAGAAAATATAACACCTTGAGTCGTTATGATATATTTATTTTTAAATAAATTCATCCTTTAAAATAAATTCCATTTCAAAAAATAATTATTTTATATTGCATAACATGAAAAACTTTTCTTAGATATCTTGCACGCAACACATTGTTTTTTTTCATTACACGTAACAACGAGTTTAAATGAAATGTAAAATATTATTAAAATAATTTTAATTAATATAATTTTTTCAACTATCCATCAGAATGGAGTGTTTGAATTTTAATAACTAACATATGAAAATTATGTTTATCCACTGATTATAATGAAATAAGAATTATTCAATAAAAAATTAAATTTTATCTAAAAAGCTATAGTTTTCTAAAAAAATGTATAATACAGCATTATGTATATAATTTTTTAAAATATAATTGAAAAAATTAACTCAATTTTTATATATATAAGAAAATTTAAATAATATCAGGGTTAATTTATTGTATTTTACAAAAATATTTAATTTTTCAATGAATGGTGAAAATAATAAATTATAATAAAGAACTAAATTGTCAATTAAATTATTCATGAAGATAAAATATCTTAAATTAGATTAAAATTATATTTAGTTTAATTATATATCATTTAATATAATTTATGTTATTATAATAAGTTTAATATTGTATTTTGATGTTAAAACATTAAAATATTTTAATCATTTTCTTATTTGAAATCTGCATTCTCAACATGTCTGTTGAATTAATTTAAACAATTTTACTTCTATTAGTTGAATTAGAATAAAATGGATTCCAAAATTATAATAAATTTAATTTTTAATTAATATTCAGAAAAAAATATTTTTTTACAATAATAAATATTGATAACTGTAACTCTTAATTGATATAGTAAAGGTAAAAATGGATTTAGTGAATAATTTAATATGATGATAAGTGTTAAAATTACCTACAACATGTAAAAACCCATTTATGGATATATTTCAATATAATCACTTATAATATTAGTCAATTTCCATTTTGGAGTCGTATTTCATGAAAAAACGTGGTTGTGATTTAGTATTTTTAAAAAATTACATATGTTTCACTCATTTCACTTATAAAACAACACACATATCCCCCCTTATTAACACCTTCATATATGTTTTTATTTATAATGACCTACCCAAATAACTTTCCAACAACCCTCCAATCATATTATAAGCCTTTAATTTTAAAAAAACCATCCTATCAGGGATTATGTGGAAACAAAAGGTGGATATATTAATAATAGGTAACGTTCTACGACAATAGTCTTTATTTTACTTCTTCAACCACATCGTTAAATACTTATAAAGACATTCTGATATAATATCATAATTATCATTAACATATATATATATATATATGTGTGTGTGTGTTTTCCTAATGAAATTATGATTGAAAACCACCACCACTTCAATGAAATTGGTTACGAGATAATCATTCAATTGTATTGTGGCCTACCACCTCACAAACGAAGGTCATTGGTTTTTCCATTATGACTTCTCATGATTGGGTATGATGATGGATTTAAGGATTACATATGATATTTATTACATAATTATATCTATGGAGTCATTAAATAAACTACAAATTTTTTAATATATATACCATTGCATATATGATAATGTCCCTCGTCTGTAGGGTTGAATGCTGCCTCGTGAAATGATGTGATTTTTATTCATGAAAAATATAATGGGATTTTTTTTAAGGAAAATGATAATGATTAAATGATATATAAAGGAAATTTTTATTATATTACCATAATTTGTATCATTTTTAGTGACATTATATCATTCTAAATATTCAATCACTTAAATATGATAACATAATTCGTGTACGTGTAGAATACCACCATCACAACGTTATGTGACTCCCTTTTCAACACCCACCACATGAATTATAAATCTATAAATTTGTTTTATGTTTTATATGATGTAATTATCCTTCCATAATGATATATTATTAATTATATATATTCCATAATAATCTTTGAAATATGGAATCATTACCTGTGTATTTTTACGAACTACCATCTCTATGGCCAATTTTTCAAAACCATATTTAATGAATGGATTTATAAGTATTATTTATTTATAAAAATTATAAAAATTTAATAATTACCACTCTTGATCTGATGAATCTCTAAATTATGTGCCCAAAATATATCTTCCTGTTCATAAAACACTATAGAAAATAATGTAATTCGCACCCGAAATAATGCTAAGAATAAAATACTATTAACAAACATGTGAAAAGATGTTATAAAAAGATAATATATTATATTTTCAACATATTAATTGATCTATTATAATGTAATAACTTATTTAAAAACACTATACAAGATGATACATTATTTTCAACAAAATAGATCTGTAAGGTAATTTCCATATCAATTTCATTTCGTTGTGGAATATTTTAATGTTATACATTAAGATTCATTTAAATGATTCATATAAGACCTTAAGAAATTTATTATCATTATTTATTCATAAATCATTTATATTTTGATAAAATTTGAATTATTGAAACCAATGTAATTTTACATGAAAATTACCAAATGGTAAGGAAGGTCAAAACTCGGTTTCTTTTCATTGGGTAATATTTCTTCTGTGATGTCGTTGATATTAAAAGATTATTTATATAATGAATTTTGATTATATATTTGTGTATTTAAACATGATTTATTTTTATTTTAGATGACACATATAATTAATCATTGATTAACTTTCATATAAATTTTATGATCATTGTAATGGTTTATTTCACAATCTCATTTGTAATGGAAACTATTTAATAATTTATATGAATTGAATGATTTTAATTTATGATTTACTCATAAAAAATTTAATATTTCATTAATCTTTTTAATGATATTTTCACAGAATATTTCTATCTCCCCATTCGTTGGTATTTCAATATTTGAAAATAAATATTTATGAAAATATGAATTCTTTTATCTCCTCAAACAGAAATATATTTTATATCAATTGTTTTATAAAAATATTATCTAAAAATTTAAAATTTTCTTTATTCGAGATAATGTTAGCTATTTTTAGTTTATTTAACACATTTTAATAGTAGTCTTGTTTTATTATTTCAGAACATGGAACAATCTTAACCTTGTTACAATTCAAAATTAATTGTCTTTTTAAATTGTAAGTCATGTAAAAAATTACCTATCAATAAGAAATTCATTTATTTGGTGATTATTTTTAATTTTACAAATTAAATCTTAAAGAAACCATTATTTTAATATTTTGGATATACATAACTGTGAAACATGATTTTCAAATTAAATTTTTTTTAATTTTTTTTGTAAAAGTTATTTTTAATATGTATTTATTTTTTTTCTTTAAAAATATTTTTGATGTTATATTTACAATATTTCTTTTAATTAACAATAATAACTACAACAATTTAATCACAATGAAATGAATTTATATTTTATTCATACCGTATTTATTATTTCTCTTGATAATTTATAATCACATTGACAAAGGAATGTGTTTTCTTGATTCATTTTTTATCCATTAACATTCCCTTAAAATATTAACTTAAATATAATAATAATACATTAAATATCCAGTAAATATCCATATTATTTATCATATATATTTTTATTTCATAAAATATATCTCATTCCCAAATATGGTGTTTTACATTTAATACTAGTTTGTTAATAGGGAAAATTTGAAAAAAATTTATTCGTTACTCCAGAAAAATATTTGATGATAAGAGATATTGTTCAAAAATTAAATTAATTATTTTATATATAAGGATTTGTTTTTAAATATAGTGAGGGGTGTGGGAAAACATTAAATATCCCAATAATTCATCATTAGTTCTCATGGGAAAAATTATTATGCTCGAATTAAATATGTTTTTCCCTGTAATTTTAAATCTTTTTGTGAATTGTCTGGAAGGTAGATGTATCATGATACCTGAGATCGTGTAATACAATTATTATGAATATCAATAATTAATATTTCAGTTATTATTATACATTATATTTTCTCAATGATATTATATTTGGATGAATTTCATTCTATGTTATTGATTAAATGTCATGTGTTTTCAGTTATTTAACTTTATATATTTATTATGGATTATCCAGTTATTAGAATCACGTTGTTGATTATAGGGACTATGTTTCAAATTATTTAACATTAATTATTTATTACTATCCATGATCTTTTTGAATTTATATTATATATTTATTTACTCCCTAAAAAAATTATTGATTACATCGATTTCATATTGAGTGATTTTCATTTCCATAATGATTATTATTATTGATTTAGGAAAGATTCTTCTACATTTAACCATTGTTGAGTGTTTCATATCACCCTTAATTTGATTCTATTACCTAGGTTTCCATTAATTGTAAAATTATATATATTAATGTATATTCTATAGTAAATAATGTTATTCTAAAAAAATATAGTGTACAATTTTTATTCAAATGTAATTTATGACTACTAATTTATCTAGATTACCGATATTATTAACTATTATTTACCTGAGAATGTAATTCCATGTACCTTATCAAAATATAATAATGAATACACTAGTTTGGTGATACATGGTTCATGGTCTCTACAATTAGTATCAATTGATGTTTATTAGAACCCTTGGGAAGTAGATATAGGCAATCATATATTAATGATCATAAAACTATAATAGAATTTTTTGATAACTATAGAAGAACATGATAAATTTTTTGAATGGTGTAGATTATGTGATTTTTCTTATAAATACATATATATCCAAATACTAATGTGTATATTATTCTTACATAGATGTACATGAGGGTAATAACCCTGTAAATGGTGCACTAGAATTGACGTTATAAAATCTTGGTGCATGAAAATGGGCCTTACTTTTCACCTGGTTTGGCACTCCAGGGGGTATGATTAGTATTATTCAAATTTTCATTAAAACCCATTTTGCATGGATTGGAAAGAAGATGATAATTAACGACCAGTTTCAAAAATATAATATACTAGATTGAAAATTATGTGTCTCAATGGAGCATGAAAATATTTTTTTAGTGGAGATGTGGAGAATAATGAAAATATTTTCCAGGAAAAATATAGAGTATGGTGAAAGGAAATAAATATAATCATTTCGATTAATTAATAGATCATATTTTTAAATGTGGTGAACATTGGAATAAGGTAATTGAATTCCCACTTTTAAAGGTTAAACCCTAGACCAATGAAAGAACTATGTTGAAATAAAATTGATAATGTATTTATATATTGTGATTCATGAATTAAATTTTTGAAGTGTTTTTTCAATTAGATTTTTGTTTTACACTTCTTGAAATATCATTGAAATTTGATAAATTTTAGAATCATATATTTCATCATTAATATATATGTTATGAATACCGTCATTGGTTTATGTGTTTGATATTGGTCATATGTTTAGAGTCTTAAACACATCCTTTTATAATTTATGTCATTGGAATATACAAGAATTTATTATATTTATTGATAATTTTATTGAATGTATATGTTTAGTGGAAATGTTATTTAAGTAATAATGATTTTATAATTGAAATACATAAGTATAACAATATTGATATCCTTGAGGGGTAATAAGATAATTAATTACATTGCAATAATAGTTAAATAATATTATTTTACTTTGTAAAAAATATTTTTTTCATCACCAGCATAGATAAAATTTTACATAAGGAATCATTTTATTTCATATATTTCAATCATATTTATGTGTGAACATTTTAGAAATTATACAAATATATTTTATAAATAGTAAAACCTTTATTTTGGGTAGAAACTAGTCACTTAAGTAACAGATTTTTGGGTATATAATCATGACTAACAGACTATATGGGTTTGTATCAAACCACTACCCTTTCTGATATCAATTTTAATGACTCATTTTATAAATGATTTAGAAAAAAAATATTAACTATGAACTAGTAGTTAAACTATTGAGGATTACATTATAATATTTTATATTTGATGAATTATGCTAACCATATTGGTTTTGGAAAATAGTTATTGAAACATAAAAATACATTTCACCCTATTATGAGACTTATAATCCATAAAAATTTAATTTTGGTGAATCAATAATAAAAAATTCATTGGAGGATATTTATTTAATGGAGAAGGTGATGAATCGAAAACTGATATAAACAAAACAAAATGATGATAATCTGATTATGATTTATAAGGCTATTAAAAAGCTATATTTATTGATATTCATATAAAATAAATTAATTAATCACCTTTTTCTAATGTACCTTGAAACAAATATATTCCCTATTACATTAAAATTAAATAGATCATATGGTCATTTAAATCATCAAATTATTTTTCATTTTAGGCCCATAACATTCCATTGATCATGAACATTATTTTGATAAATATCCACTATAATTTACTATAATTATTTATTTTTTATTGAATTTCCATATCTATATATTACACCAATGTTCTCCTATGAAGAAAACATGTTTTATGTTTTTCTATATGCATTTATTCATCTCTATATCTCTTAATAAAAAGATATTTAAATACACATTTTAATGATTTTGGATTAACAAAAACTAGATTTTAAAATATACAACCCATGATAATTGATATCATGTATATATTGTAAGAAAGTAATTTATTTAATTTTAGAATAATGTTTCACCCTAATATTATAAAATAAGATAATTCTATTATTTAGCAAATATGACATGAAACATCGATCCTAAAAAAATATCACTCATATAATTTAAAATATATTTAATATTAAATAAATTTAGTCTATTCAATATCATTTTTTACATGAAACACCAATTATAGATTGAGTTTCCCTGACACTATGTTTAGATTGCATTTCAAATAACACCCAGTTTATTAATTGTCAAATGCAAAATCATGTTTAAAAATGTGAAAAATTATTAAAATATTATTATTTAATATAATTTTAATCCCACATATATATAAAATTAGTTATAAATATTAATAATTAAATTATTAAAATTATTGTAATTTATTTATTATAAATAAAATAATGAGTAATTAAATAATTGTTTTCAATACATTATTGTTCAAATACACAGTTTAATAGTACATTTCACAAATAGAATATTAATATTTGATTACCAATTTTATAATATATGTATGATTAAATGGATATTAATTTTGATATAATAATTTTAATGTGATCCTACGTTTAGTTTTTGGGATTTTTCCCAAACATTTAATTTCCAATTAATTGCAAAAATATGTCTTCTTAATTGAAGGATTCATTTTTTTAAATAATTTATAATGTTATATTAAAATTTAAAACGAAATAATTTTAAAATCATTTAATCTATATTTAAATTAATCAAATTTAGGTTTATGGTATAATTTATATATTGAATTTCTATATAAACAACAATTTAACATTTGAATGTTTTCTTTTTTTAAAATTACATTCTCATTCTGTCTCTGGGATTAATTCTAAAATATTTTTTTTTTCTGAATCTGGGATTTTGATTTTGAAAAACTATATTCAATAATTTAAATCATAATACTTTATAATTTCTTTTATGGTCTACATATATTTTAAAAAAATTAATAATGAATGAATTAAAAATTAATTGTTGTGGTTAACATAAAATCAAATTAACATGAAGTTAAATTAGGATGATAAGGGTATAAAATTACCACAAAACATGTACATAAACCATTTTTGGGACACTTTTTGGCCCTTAAATCTTACATCTTCATGATTTTCCCATTTTAAAGGATTTTGGAATGATAAAAACATCGGTGTGGTTGATTCTTTTCAAAAAATTACAAGTGTATCAGTTTCCTCCCTTTTAAAATTCCACCACATCCCTTCTATTATTTAGAATATCACACCCCTTAATACCATACCCTAATTGTTAATCATGTCCTATTATCTTAATGGTTTGTAATAATTCTAATCTATAAATGATTAACAGAGAACATAGGATAATACCTGAGTAAGAGGTAATGTTTTTTCAATGAGTATCTTTATTTTATTTCCTCCTCCACGTCCATAAATAGTTTTTAAAAATGATGTTATAATAATATTTTTAAATTTTAAATAATTAATTTTTTTTTCTTGGTGAATAATCACATCCACTTCCATCAAATTGTATATAAAATTTTCATTATTGTCTATGGAACATTACCTCCTCATGAACTGATGTCATTTTCACCTCTACCTGCTCTCACATATGGGTATAATATTGTATATAAAATTTATATATACTAATTATAACACAATTGTTACATTAGATTATTATTTTTTAAATTACACAATATTTTATTTTCAATCCAGAGCATATAAGATAAAGTTTCATGTGTCTACAGTGGACTTCCGCTTCATGAAGTAAAGTGATTTGACTTTCACTAAAACATTAAATTTATGGTGGTAAGGATATATTTAATAATTATATGTCATATACATGATATAATTGTTATATTAATAATATATTTAAATTTATAGAATAATAATTGATCATTTAACCTTTTCACATTATTATTTACTTTGAAAATGTTCATGTATGTGTGTACTACTGCCTTCTCGAAGTGATGGGAAACTATTTTCATCAACACACCTTGTAGATTATATATACGAGTATATTTAAACAAATAAATTTATTATTATTATAATATTATCTATATATAGTTGTTAAATTTCACTTACAACATTTTTATAATGATCATAAAAAAATGGATATGTTACCCATGCGTAGTATGACCTCCCATCTCAATTATTTTAACAGGGTTCATTTTTCATAACCATATTAAATAATTGTTTTGAAATATATAATTAATTGATATATATATTTATTATTTCATGATTAATACTATGGATCTTATGAAACTATTTAATATTCCTATGAACTGAATCATTCGAGATGGAACCCGCATGAGAAAACAAGTCAATTAATACATGAAACAATGAAAATAATGAACGAATATTAATAAACTAATAATTTGATGTTATAAAAGAAACAAATATGATATTATAAATATAGTTATGGTTATGGAATTAGTAAATAAAATTTTTTAAACCATTATACATTAGGTTAAATCATGTTCACCAAAAATTAATCTAGAGGTATGGAATATCATTTCAATTTCATTTCATTGGGAAATATTGTAATATTTTACCCCTAATTTAATTTATAAATTCTTTATATGTCCCCATAAAATTTAATATCATGATTCATTCATACATTGATGAATACTTTTATTCCATTTTATTTATTTTATCTATGTTTATTTTATTTGAAATTACAAAATGGTGATGAATTTAAAAACTTAATTTAATTGTATTGGGTCAAATAACTTCTTCGTTGCCATTGATATTCTAAGATTATGTGTATAATGAAATTTGATTATTTTTTTTTGTATTTCTATTTTCTCCAGTCCATTTTTAATGGAAACACATAATCTACTCATTTTTTATTATCACATTAATGTTATAATAATTGTAAGGTTTTGTTTCACACTCTCATTCTAATTATGTTTTGTTATTAAATTTCAAATATGTGAATGTATTTTATCATTATTTAAATATTGTTTTTTTATCTTTTATTTTTTATAATATTTCTAGGTAATAATACCATTTTTCACTATTTTTACAAAAAATGTTAAATGAAATTCATCTAATAATATCTTAATTCATTTAAATCATTAGTGTGAAATTTTTATTTAAATGTTTTCCAAAAAGTAATACATTTGGAAATTAATTATTAAATTAATTATTATTCTTTTCATTTAATCTTTTTTTCAATTGAACCTTTTTATCATTTTTCAAACAATAAATTATCCTAACATTTTTACCCAACAAAAGGAAAGTTATTCTTAACCAGTACTACATGTACACAATTACCACCTACACATGATCCTAATTTATATAATGTTTCATTTTTTAATTTACATGGTTATTTTTATTGACAATAAATTAACAAATATTATATAAATTCATATTTTTAAATAGCTATTTTCAAAGAAAATTATTTTCAAAACTATTTCTATTTTAAAATTTTATATTCTAAATGAAATGTATATTTTTCTCAAGATTTGTTTAATAGTATTTTTTGCCTATACCCCTACATAAACATCAAAATACATTAATTCTTACTACAATGGTATATTTTATATTTATAAAATCTTTATTTTTCCACTACATGTGTTTTTCTCATTTTGATGTGGGAAATTATTTTCATGATTCATTTATGTATTCAAAAACATTATATTGAAATATTCATTTTTATATTATCATTGGATGATAAATTCCCCTAAATATCCAAATTATTTGTGAGGAATTTACTTATTTCATAATCATTATCTCTTTTCAACATGTGGTGTTCTACATTAAATGTTATCTGATAAAATGATGAAATTATAATAAATTTGTATTCATTACACTATATCGATTTTTCATAATGCATCACATTTTTCATGAATTAAACCGATTATTTGATACATATGAGTAATGTTATATACCTATAATGAAAGGTGGGGATCAATATTATATATCCTATTAATGCATTGTTAGTTCCCATAACAGAAATTATTAATCTAGTATGAAACTATTTTTTACCTATATTATTAAGCCATCTTCTAAGAGGTCCTAACGAAAGAAGTATTATGATTCATAAGATCCTATAATTAAATAGTAAATTATTTAATTTATTTAGAAATAATTTGTTATTATCTCTAGAATAATTTTATTCCAGGTTATTGATATTTTTTTGTTTTTTCTTTTATTTAAATTTCAATACAGATTATTCCATGTCATGTTATGAAAGTCAGATTTTTGATTAAATGTAAAATGTTTTAATTTATTTACCTTCCCACATTAATTATTATCCATGAGCCTCTCACATTTAAATTCACTTTGTATAAACTTTATTATCAGTATATTCATTACATGGTATGTGTGTTTGGTTATTTTAACTATCATGTTCTTGTGGTAATTGATTTGTGATAGATTCTGTTGTACCTAAACCACATTGTTCAATTAATTCCACAATTATTATTTTTGTTTCCATATGATTCATTAATTTGTAGTATGATTGATATGTAAGGATATTCTACAGGTAATAATGTTTTCACGAAAAAAATAATTTTTTGTAATTTATGGGTTCAAATTTCATGTAATACTCAATTATATATTTAGTTTATGAAGACTATAAAACAATTAGGTCCATCAAGATGTGATTCTTTATATAATAATATATTCTTATAGTAAATAATTTTTCTCAAAACTACTAGGGTTGGGGTCTATACATGATAGGTCTATTCAGACATTGGAAGACAAGTTACGTGCTAGATCACATGATTTTCATATGAGTAGTGATTGATATCTTCCAATTAATGAATTTTCTGATAAAAACAATTTTCAATCATATATTTTAATATACCATTATTATTCTCCTTACAGGAATTTAAACATGTTGGGACATTGTTTGAGAATGATAATTGTTGGGATGATATATTAAGAAATATAAAATATAAAAATACGTGTGGTTGAAAAACAAATAAAGGCTTCATAGAGTTAACAAATGATTAACTAATAGTTGAAGGAAGGATATTGGATATCTTGTTAGGGATATTTGATTCTTCAAAATACATCCACAGGAAGGGTTCATGTTGTTTTCTAAAAGGGAGTTCTTATTTAAGGATACATTGGACAATTTTATATTCTATAGTGAATTAGAGTAGTTATGTATCCATAAGAGATACATCCAAAACATTCAATTTTCCATAATTTTTCGCATATATCCCTTTAAAGAAATTATATGAAAAAAATTATACATATACTAGAGAAAAATGGTATATTATTGGAACATGATCTATCATATCTGGAAAAAATGATCTATATCCCGGTTATAATGAATAAATAATAAATAAATAAGAGAAAATTACTTCTTAATTCTTGTTGAGAAATCACTGGTTTGAAGAATATACTTAGGACCCTACTAAAGTAATGAATGAAAATAATGCAATTGGTTTTGAGGCAATTGCAATTTTTTGGATTAAAAATTATTATGGAGGTCAAAAGTAACACCATGAAAATTCCATCCCTAATTAAATAAAGAATACTTTTTCCATAAAGACAATTTTAATATATTACATAATTTAATTACATAGAAACAATATTATAAAATTAATATTACATGTCTCTTAATAATATATATTAAAATTATTGAGACTAT
This sequence comes from Viscum album, assembly GCA_963277665.1. Lineage (NCBI taxonomy): Eukaryota > Viridiplantae > Streptophyta > Magnoliopsida > Santalales > Viscaceae > Viscum > Viscum album. Next base: position 1,229,640,640 of record OY728159.1, read on the forward strand.
TAGATAAATATTCAAAGTAAAGAAATTAAATACATGGTGGTTTACTATATACAAGTAATCACTTCCTAGAATGTTACAATTATAATTAATACTATTAATTTTTTTTTAATATTTGTAATATGACCAAAATTACCAAATTAATTGATAAATCATTTTTCAGTGAGGTAATAAATACTTTTTATTTATTGTAAATAAATAAGATGCAATTAGATATGAGAACATCATGATATGACTAATATTCCATATATATTGGTCATCAAGATCATCAATTTATATATATATATATATATATATAATTATGAAAATTGGAAATATTGATTTTATAAATTGAGTATTAGAAAAAGATTATTTTATAGTTAATAATAAGAGTAAATTTAATTATGAAGGATGCAATGATAGCCTCATCTTGTGTGAACATTCTTATTGAATCCCATTTATCAAAACATGGTAAAGAGGTAGGTCCATTGGGGTTCACCCAGGATCAATGCCAATAATTACATCAATAACTAATCCTTAATATAAATTTTACATGAGATAAGTCTCAGTTAGTTGGGTTCACCACTATGTCTATGTTAGTAGATCCACCACATAAATCAACAACCACTATATTCCTTACCTTTATATAATATTTTGGTGTACTTAGGGAATATATATCTAGACCATAATACCATAAATGTTAATTTTCTTTTTTATAAATAAATTATTTATTTCAAAAAAATATATTTCCTTTATTATTTTTACTCTAAGAAATAGACGTTAATATAATATGAATTTAATAAATTTATTTTTAGGAAATAGATCAAAAGATAAGGTTATTTATAAAAAATATATACAATTATATAATAAATTTAATTATTCAAAATAAAATTAATATTCTATAAATTTGTTTATAAACAATAAATACATCAATATAATACATAATATAATTTTATTATGGAATAGTAATTTTTTAATGCATTTGGATTCTTTATTTAAAAGTAAAAACTATCATAATTAGATAATTATTTACGATTAATTAAATATTATATATAAAATTATTATATTCAAATTGAATTAATTTTAAATTCTTCAAATATACTACAATTCATTTTTTCATTGAATAATAATAAAATAATTTTTTGTTTTTATATGTTTTGTGACATCAAATATATTTAATAATTATATAAAAAGATGGTCAATAAAATAAAAAAACATAATTATATAATTTTTTTAATATTATGTATATTAATTTATTTAAACAAGACTTCAAAATAATAAATGACTTCTTAATGTCTAATAGGAACATTTATAATTGAAAAATGAAATTTTTTGAAAAGAATATTATACCATGTTCAATGTAATATTAAAAATTGTTTTGAATGTAATATGTGACATCCCAATGTTTTATAGAAATAAATTAAAATTCATGAAACATTATTTTATGTAGATATTTATAACTATACTTTGATCTTAATTTTTACACTTTTGTGTTTTGAATTTGAAAAAATCGACGTACACAGTTGCGATCAGGGTGATATTTATAGTCTGATAGAAATAACATTATTTTCGGTAAATAGTAATACAACCTTATTAAAAGTAACCTACACTTATAAATATTATCATACCCTTATTAATTGTAAAATTGATCTTTTGATTTTTATAAATACCGAAGACTGTATAAATAAATTTAGACACCTTAAAATAAAGATGAATATTTTAAGTGTTGGTATTTTTCGATTTAATAATATTTTTAAATAAAAATTAAATTTCTCATATATAGAATTTTTTTGATAAATATAGTTCATTTTTGGATTCTACATGTTGAAAAATGTTTTGGGTGAATTTTTTTGTATTCTTATGAAATACTATTTTTTTGAGTAGTGAAATTAATTAATTTACCGTACAAACACATTATAAATTAAAATAACTATTCTTATCATCCTCAGTGATGTAAGACCTATAATATAGAACTCAAATGATCTAATTACTATTATTGGTAATGGAATACTCACTATTTCTTGTATGGAGAATAAATAATATAATAATGATTATAATATTAAGAAATCTCTCCTCCCCTCCACTATATAAACCACCTCTCACCCCTCTTCCTCCCACACCACTAAATCATATAATCTAGACTAAATTATACCAACTAATATTTTAGTGTTTTCTCAACATGTCCAAGGCCTTTAGGTCTCACCAAAATCCCAAAAAAAGTCTTATGTACTTTTTCAAGGATGAGTACTCAAGTGGTGAACCTCTCTTCAATTTTCATTCAAATTCTTTCACAAGTTGTATTCTTTTGTTTCTCTCTTCAAACCATATGTCATCCAAATTCCATGATAAATATAATACCATAAATGTAATTTTTATCCATTATTCTATAGGAATATTTCATCATAATATCTTTCCCCCTTCCTTTTATGCTATAAATTCAAACACCATCTGAAATGTGTTATTTTATCACACTCAAGGAAGAAGGGATTCCAATTTGCATTAATATCTTCAATACAAGTCATGAAACATTATTAAGATCTGAAAAAAATCATTATATATGTAATTTTTCTTTTTTAATATTCTTTAATCCTTAGAGACACATAATATGGAATAATAATATAAAACAAGTTCATTGTGCGCAAAACTGCCATGCAAAATAACGATTTTATCCTTAACTTATCGAATCATTCTTCATAATGGTATATGACTAAGATTATTATAATATAATATATATAATTTTAATTTCACTGATAATATATATTAACTATTCTGCATGATTAAACACATTTTAAATGAACTTTCATTCATTTATACATGTAAAGAAATCCAGAAAACAAGGAAGAAAATGCTTCAAAACAATAAAATTGAACATATTCAACCGATCAAAGAGGCCCTTAATGAACCTAATAAGGTTAAAATGTATTATTTACATCTTTAATAGTTTTTTGAATTATTTATTAATGATTATAAAATTGAATATTCAGGTCATTAAGAATACACAAAAACACCTTCGATCATAAGGTAAGGGATATATTAACTTAATTTCCATTCTTGTGTTAAACATCTTGGTATTTGGTTATGATTTTTCAAGGATATTTTTGAATGGCCTATGATAGTTTTACACTATTTATACATTTTTATTATTTGGGTTTATATTTTATTAAACATAAATTTGTCATTGAATCATACTCACTCTAATGACATGATCATTGTAAGGGATCCTCTCTCGCACTTTTATTGAAGATTCCACCATATCTTGTGTGACTTTATTTTTAATTACTAATGATGGGATATCTTTTTTAACTTCCATTATATTTAACTTATGATATATAAATAATGGGGTACCCATTTACCTCTCTTTAATCCCTCACAAGAACATAGGTTACCCTTCCAAAATGTGGGTTAGGGTTTTCTCATCTCACTTTCACTTCTGTGAGATTTACATTGTTCTCCACATATTTAATGTATGTGGTATGTATGTACTTATATTTTACATTAAATATCAATATTCTATTTATATTCATTGATTTCTAGGATTCATTTCATTAATATAGATTTCTGGTCATACAATTCAATTTATTACAATGTGGTAACAGGCTTTGCCTCAGTTTTCCATTTTGTGGTGACTTTCTTTGTATTGTGCACTGAATAATTCTTATGTGATGTAACTACTACCCATTTGATATCACAATTAATTTGAGATTATATTTCTAATAAGTATCCATATTGTCATATAATGTATTTGATTGTTTTCTATGTCATGTACAATTTTATAAATGGGGTTTATTTTGAATGTTGTTTTAACTGTGGAATTGTTGATGTATCTGTATCCTTTATTCCATAGAGATTATGTAAAGGAGTATTTCTCTTATACTGAATATATTTATAAATAATGATTTGGAGATACATTTATAGGTGGGTCCCACTTATCCCCTCGATGCATTTACATGTCTAATGAGAAAATTAGTTGGTGATAAATCATGTGAGTTTGTTTCCAAAAATAAAACGTGTTTCTACCCAAAAACATAAACTTTTTTGACTTTATAATGTTATGATGTTCTAGATACATGACATAAAATTAATAATCATTATCTTAATTCATTATTATTAATAAGAATCCATATTTTTTTCACTATGACAATATCTATGGATGCATTTTCATTCTCATTATATTAATGTTTGGAAATTTTTATTTATTCACCAAGCCATATTGACATTGCCAAGTTGTTTATGAATCATTTATCATTGATTCAATCTTCATCTAATTTTAACCCTTAGAGAGAATTTAAAATCACTTCTTTAATTGTTTTACCTTATGGTTGTTATGAATAACAGATTATTTATTGAGTTTCCATGGATGAAATGTTTTAGTTATTGTTTTGTATAGTACTTTGATACCTTTCACATAATAATATGAGTTACATGTACATATCTAGTTTCATCAAGACTAATAAAGAGATCATGCCATCGGGATTTGATTCCTTCTAACCATTCTAATGTAATTATTAATGCACCAGCTCTAGTTTAGAAGGGTCATTGTGTTACAGTTGGAAACTGGGGAAATTTTGTAGAAAAAATGGAAATTAGATTAGATAATGCAGAATAGGGAACAAAGCACTAAGGATTTATTTGAGGAAAAACATACAAGAACATCATGTAATTTAAGAAGGAATATATTTGGTGGATTATTCTAGAAAATACATCCCTATCAAGAAACAAACAGGTTGAGGTGGATCTGGCACAGAGGTATATAAGAGTGAAAACTCCAATAAGGAGTTTCAGGCTTGACCCAAGGTATCTTGGTACATGACAAAGGGCCTTACTAAACTCTTCATATTGACACTAATGGGTTATATGCTTTAGATAAATAAAATTTTCATTACAATACATGATGAAGGATTTTAAGGTAATGTTTTCCTCAGAGAAACCATAATTAAGTGATAAGATATTAATAGGATTTTAATTTATTCTTAGTACTTTTCAAGTTAAGAGTATAAATTATGATTCATATCCTAATCTAGAGTATGTAATTATTTATAAATGGTTTTTAATCGAAGAACGAGAATCTTTACATTTAGAAAACATTATGTTATATGAGTTTTAATTAAACATATTGTTAGTCTTTATGTTTACTCTTTATTATAAATCCTAGTTTTATATATTTTAATATCAAGGAACATCAGTTAAAAATAGATGGAGGATGAACTCAAATGACATTCATATCCCATCCAGATGGCTTTCTTGTAATAATTATTGCAAAGCCTTGTCTAGACAATTCTGAAATATTTTCTAAATATAACTCACTTGAAAGAAATTTGTTGAGATATCAAACCCCTCCACTATACCTCGACACCATTGTTGATAATGGGTTTTATTTAATCAAATAATATTTTCTCTATATTATAATATTTTTATGAAATGTAAATATTATCAATAAAATTTAAAATATTTTAACTTATCACAAAATTTTGAATCAAATTATGATTTTGAAAATTGAGTTGAAGAAGGAGACCCTTGCACCACCTATTTTTATTTTCTTTTAAGATAGACCTTCCACACATAATTATGGAATTTTAAAAAAACCATTTAATGAATGTTTCAACTACGAATTCATTCGATTATTTTATAAAAAACATGTTTCATAACATGTTTTAAAATTATATGTCATACAAGATTATTTAATGAAACTATTTTTCTATGAACACCTGTATGACCCACGTTGTACAAGGTATATCTGGATGAAGGAAGAAAACAATAATGAAGGATCTCGAATTCATTGTTTCAATGCATGGAAATTTTATTTTTGTGAGAATGATGGCGATGAAACTAGATGGACACCATGATCATGATACCATAACTTATTTAATAAGTAAATAAAATTATGAGGATGTAATTTCTAGAAGGTGGGGATAATCTGACACCCTAATATTTTCTAAAAACAAAATTAAATGCATGAAACATTGTTTTATGTTTATATCTAAAACTATGAATTAAACATAGTTTTCCAACTTATGCATTATAAAATTGGAAAAATGGGCTTAAACGGTTTCCATCAGGGAGATATTTAAAGTCAGATAGAATTAACATAATTTTTTCTAAACAGTAACATACCATTATGAATAGTAAACTACACTAATAAATAATAAAATACCTTTATGAAAATTAATATGACATATATTAATGGTATCCAAACTCCTGAATGTATAAATAAGTTTAGGCACCTTAAAAATGAAAATGAATATTTTAAATTTTTTATTTTTTGATTAAATAATGAATTTCCATTAAAATTAAATTTATCAAATTTATAAAATTATTTTTCAAAAAATGGAGTTCAATTTTGAATTATATATGTTCAAAAATGGTTGGGGTGAATTTTTGGTATTTTTCTGAAATACTAGAATTGTTTGTGAATGGTAAAATACATTAATTTACCTTATAAATACATTATAAATTAAATTAACTATTCCATGCATCATGAGTGTTGTAAGCACCCAAATATAGAAATTACATGATCTTATTACTATTTTTGGTCATGGAATAATCACTATATCGTTTGATGAGAAGAAGTAATACATTAATGATTATAATATTATGAAAACTCGCATCCCCTCCACTATATAAACCACACCTCACCCATTCTTCCTCCCACACCACTTAATAATCAAGCCTTGATTATATTATACAAAATACTATTCCCAAGACCTATCTCTAAGTACAAAGCATTCTATTATCACCAAAAGGTAACCAACAGAGGTTTAATTGGGATTCTCAAGGAGCAGTACTCAAGATCTGAGCCTCTCTTCTCTTTTCATTCAAATTATTTTATAAGTTTTATTCTCTTGTTGAACTATCATCACTGCTCCTCATCGAAATTCCACGATAATTCCATTATAACAAATTTACAACATTTTTTTATTATTTTATGGAAATATTTCATCATAATACCTCTTTTTAAACATTTTTTATACTATAAATGAAAACACCATCTGAGAAGTGTAAATTTATCACACTCAGGGAAGAAAGGTTTTCAATTTGCATTAATATATACAAAAATGGTCATGAAACATTTTTAATGGTAAAAATAGAAAATAATATAATTATTTTATATTTTTTAGTGTTTTGGAATACTTACACACACATAATATGGAAAAATAAAGAGAAACCAGTTTATTGTGCACAAAACTACCATTCTAAATCCAAGAATTTATCATTAACTTATCAAATGAGTCATCCTCATAGTATAAAACCAAATTTATTATAAGATAATTTATTTCTTGTAAATTTATCTTGTAATATATATTAACAATTCTTGATATTTAACCACATTTCAAACAAACTTCCATTCATGAATACCAGTAAATGGTTCCTGAAAAACAAGGAAGAAAATGCTTCAAAAAAATAAAATTGAACCTCATAAACCAATCAAAATGGAATTAATGAACCCAATAATGTTATAAAATAACAATTACATGTTTATAAGGTTTTGGAAATATTAATTAATGATGAAAAATTTGATTATTCATTTCATTAAGAAAAATCAGGAAGACCTTGAGCATAAGGTAAGGGATATATAAAATCAATTTTTATTCAAGAGTTAAACATCTTTGTCATTGGTTATGTTATTCCAAAGATATGTGTAAATGGACTAAAATTGATTTATACTATATATAAAATTTTATTTCGTGGGTTTATATTTCTTTCACACATAAATGTGACATTTATTCATCAAAACTCTAATAACATGATCATTGTAAGTGATCATCTTCCTCACTTTTATTCAAGAATCCACCATATCTAGTGTGCATTTATTTTTAATTCATAATGATGGGGTTTATTTTTCGAAACTACCACATAATGACCATATGATATATAAATGACCGGATAACCCTTTATATCTTTTTAATCCCAAAAAATAATACCTGTAACCCTTCTGAAATATTTGTAAGGTGTTTTCTCATCTCATATTCAATTCCGTGAGATTTCAATTGTTCGCCACTTATTTCATGTCTGTGGTATATTTGTACTAATATTTGATATATAATATCATGATATTATTTGTATTCATGGTATTTTGTGAATCATTTCGTGAATATTTATTTTTGGTCATACGATTCATAAGATTACAACGTAGTAACATGATTTTTCCCTGTTTTCCATTTTTGTTGTGACATACAGTGTATTATGCACCAAATAATTCTTATGTGGTCTACCCACATCCCATTTGTGGTAAATTTTCGTTTGAAATTTTATTTCTATAAAAATATATATTCCCATATCTTGGATATGATTATTTTCTAAGCCGTATAAAATTTTAAGTATAGTGTTTCTTTTGAATGTTGTTTTAACTATGTAAGTGTTGTTGAACCCATATTCTCTATTCTATACAGATAATGTAAAGTAATATTGGTATTGTACTAAATCTATATATAGTGAATTCCTTGGACATGAAGTGATTGTTTGGATCTGTTATATCCCCACAATGAATCAACATGTCTAATGAGACCATTATTTGGCGATAAACCCCACGAGTTTGTTTTCAAAAATCAGATGGGTTTCAACACCAATACATAAACTGTTTCGATAGTATGATGGTATCAAGAGGGAGATACATGCCCTCCAATTAATAATCATTATTTTTTTTCATTATCATTTATTACTATCAATTTGGATTCCACTTTGAAAAACTCTATTGATTCAATTTCATTATCAGTATATTAATGGAATCAGTTTTTCATTTAGTCACCATGCCATATTGACAATGCCGAGTGGATTATGATTCAGTTATCATTGATTCATGTTTCCACTATTTATATCCCTTACTGAGATGTTTATCTCACCCCATTCATTTTTTTTACCATTAGAATCTCTTGAAGAGGATATCCTTTATTGATTCTCCGTGGATTTAGTTTTTTAATTTTTTTCATGTACTGTACTTTGTTACTTTTCTTATTATAATATTAGTCTCATATAAATATGAATTTTTTTAAATACTTGTAAACTTATCATTCCATCAGGATTAAATTATTTCTAACAATACAAATGTAATTATTATTGCATCGGCTCCAGTTTAGAGATGTCAAGGTGTTACGTAATAGAAAAAATATTCTCATAATGGATTAAATTAATAAAACCATGAGAAAAAGCTGTGTGTAATGATATGGTTTTTCAATATTCAACATAAATAAGTCCATGTCCTGTATATATAAACTAGTAAAAAACCTTTTATTTTACTCAAAATAATGACGCATCTATCACGACTCTCTATTAAAAATAAATTACTAATGAAACTAGTTTCATTTACCCTCTTTAAATTACATTTTATGTGCCTCTATTTGTAGATGGATTCCCACTATAATCATTAGGATTTTACTTCCCAATTTATGTGAACACACCAATTCTTCATGTTTTTATTCAAGTACTTATTTTTGGGGTGTCCCTCCTATATTTTGTGTTACATTATTTTAAAAAATATTTATTTAACGTATTACTACCAAAATAGTATTCATTCAATTATATACCATATTTTCATCCCATAATGACATTTCCTTAAAACACTTTGTAAACCATCAGGTTGTAAATTTAATTTCTGGATTTTATCTCTTTTATATAAAACATTATTATATTTTTAATAAAAAAACCTTCTGTATATATTTTTATTCACCTTAATGTAATAGTATTTTATTTGTTGGTGATTTACTTATTTGACACACAAATTACATTACATGGGTTAAAATTTATTTTGTGATTATTTATATAATAACATGTATAAATAGTAAAAATTTTATTAAACCCATTATCTACTCAAATAATGAAATTTATGAAATGATTTAAAATTATTTTTCCGGAGCACATAAATTTAAACATATTAAATGTCTATCTAGATATTTCACTATTGAATTAGGTAAATAATTAATTTTTAAATATGACATGTTTTATTATACCTTGGTGAAAATCCATTGTAATTATAGTTTTATGACACTTTGGTGATAAACCTTGGTAAAATCATTATGAATGTCTCTGAATTTTTTATGGCCAAGATTACAGGTTTTATAACATGTAAATATGATTATTCTCTTATGTTATGACTCATGTTTAATCAATGATGATCATATGTGTTCCAATTCATTTTTTATCCCTTATTAAGATTTATGATCACCCTTTCTTATTTATGTATTCCCTAAGGTAATTACTTTCAGGTAGGTCTCTTGTGATGGAATAAGACATGATTTTTCAGAAGTATTTAATAATTTTTGTTTATGTTTTCTTTATGTAGATCATGTATTATTTACCATGATTCCAATACACCAGCCCTGAAAATATCCTTTCATATTAATTATAAAATAATTTTTTGAGGAATGTATTAAAAATTCATATTAAAAGTTGGTTTACCATATCAGATACATTGTAAGGGGAATCATATCAACATTTTATCAATTTTTAGATTATATAAAAATGATGGAACAATATAATGGGAGAAATATTTTCTTAATAAAAGTAAGAATACTATTTTTTATTTCTTAATTATTGAAAAAAATATAGTCTTAAACAAATAGGAAATATCTGATAGATTAGTAGACATTGATAATAAACATGATATATACCACATAATCATAATCATATAACAGAAAAATACTGAATGTAATTTTAACATAGAATAATAAAGAGTTTTTTAACATATATTAGAATGTGAAATGATCATTTTGTTAATTAAATCCACATTGTTCCATTGTTTAGGTTGTAAAAATATCTTTTTATGTCCACCTATTGAGTTGTGATAAAATACATTTTTGTATAACATTTATGATGTCAAAAATTTATTAATTTCCATGATTCATTACCTCTTGAGATATAAAAATATGAAATATTATAAGAGGGGGATATAGGCCCCACCCATCCAAATCCATAAATATGTCTTCTATTAGATATAAATTATTCATCATATAATCAGTATCTCATGAAATGTTAATGGATTTCATATCAATTATAAATTTTAATTCATTAATTGAAATCAAAAGTAGATTAGTTGATACTAATGATTATATAAATCAAAATTAATATTTTATAATTGAATTTTACTTTTGATTCCACAAACATTACTACATATGAGAAATATCTTTTGGATTTAATGATTAAAATGGAAGCGTAGAATAATATATTAATTAGTAAATATTTATTAATAGAATTGTAAAAAGGGGATGTAATGAGTTGCTTTTGAAAAAATAAATTTCGAGAATTTGAAATGATGAATTATTAAAAAATATCATGGAATGAAATTTAAGTAATAGTTTCTAAAAAATACAGATCCTCCATAAATAATAAATTTTTAGTGGATGATGAATGTTCAAATCAGATAGGGAAAAATATTTTCAATATTGTAAAATAACTTTATTGAAATCCATTTAATAAAAATACTCATATGCCATTCATTTAAAAAGAGTTAAACTTGAATTTATTTATTAATATAAATAAAACCTATTTTTTATTCATGTTAGTAATTGAGAAGATATAGGGGAAGAGCGGATAAGGATTTGGGTTAGAAGGAATTATTTAGAGATAAAGAACATTATATTTAACATCATCTAATTTGATGAATAATGAAATAAAAAATATTATTTCCTAATAGAATAAAGATGAAATTAACTATAATAACTTCCTAAAATATAATAAAATCATCTCGTGAAACCATTATTAATGTGATATAATAATGAATAATGAAAAGAATTTTAGTCAAAAAACCCATTGAAATTTACTCCTAACATCGAAAATGCTATTTAATATCATTTTTAATAAATACAGCCACACAAATAACCAATTTTTATAAAATATAAATATCATTTTACCTATATAAACTTTATTAATAATGATTTATTATAGATATTTAATTTATTTGTAGTTCATGATTACAATTGGATGTCAATGATTTTGATTTCATAATGCATAATTTAATGTGTCGATGTCGATAACCATTATATAAAACCAAATACATAATTTGTAGATTAATTATGGTACTAAAATATATTTCCCATAATTTTTTACAATGTCACTATGTCATCCTAGGAGTCTTTTAGTTATGATTTCATAGGATAAAATTGGTGATGTGATGGTGACATTAATTTTTAATGAATGGAAGAATGATTCCTAATTAATTAGTGAAATACTAGTATTATATTATAAAAATACATTATTCAAATAAAAATATCATATTTAATCATTTGATAAATTTTTTAAGAAATCACATTACTTGGTTATGAGAAATTTGTATTGTCACTCAATTGATGCATTAGTCCACATGTACACATAGATGATGTTATCATTTTCCATAAAATGATATAAATTGGGAAATGGTTTATATTTTCTTTATTTTTAATCATGTTATAATTATCTTATTTATTAATAATATATTGTTTTATAAATACCCACATATGACAACTATAAAAAATGAAATATGCTGATTCATGTAGGAAGTAGTCTGTATGTATGCAGGAATGGGGTTTTCATTTTTTAATGTAAGTGTAAATGGTAAATAATGGTTATAAAATTAACATATTTGAATTTCAGTATATTAATAATTATAATTTCAATATATTATCATTGTAAAAATATATTTGTAGGAAAATTATAGAGAAGAAAGAATATTAACATGTGATTATTAATAATGTTGAGTGTTTAGACATTCATTAAGATCACTTATTCAAAATTGATGATTCATTAATTCTTCAAGGATAATGGATAAACCAAATTTTTTATAGGGATATAGTTTATAAAAAATATTATAGGGTCAATATGAATTATAATTTTACAGAGTTTGTAAAATGGTTGGTTGATGTTTTTTTATAAGTGAGAAGAGTGAGTTTTTTGTAATAATAACAAATGATAATTCACTACTCCATGATAGTTGATAAGAAAAATAAATTTATGTCGTTTTTATGATTAAGGGAGAGAAACCTATCAATAACTCTATTTGATGAATTTTTATATTTAATTTACACATTTTATAATTAGTTTTATATTTTATGAAAATTAACTTTCACCATTGTCACATTATTTTTTAAACATGGATATTTATTTTAATAAAATGAAATAATACTAACCATGCCATATATTTTTTGTATTATTATTAAAAAAATTTAAATCATATTATTACAATAAAATTTTTAAAGTGAATAAAATTAATAATGTAATAATAAATTTTTAACACATAATTGGTTTTTGAAAAAGTATTATTCATATTCGAAAAAGTCAATTGTAGGTTGATATATAGATATTAATATTTAAAATTATAATTTAATTAATGAAAAAAATAGAAAAATAGTTACATAAATATTTTTTTCATAAGAATATCTTAATTCTGTTAGAAATAGTTTCGTATTATTAATAATGATAATTTTCTTTATTCATCTCAAATAACTTTTTTTTTCAAAATATATCATATATTTAACAATAAAATAATAATATTAAGATGAATTCAAAGATAAAATATATTTTATGAAATTAAAAATTAAAAATTTATTGTTTTAACTTTTAATTTGTGATGAAAAAATACTATGAAAACTATTTTTATTGATATTTCAGATCAATTTCTTATTAAGTTAGTTTTAATATATATTTCATATAAAATATATATTTTATCATAATTTAATTAAAATATAAATACATTCCCAAAATAAAAAAACCTAGTTTATAAGTGGATAATTTCATAAAATATATTCAACCATAAATTGATCGTATTAGTTGTTTAGTTATAAAAATTAATTTTCATCAATGATTTAATATTAAAATGGGTCTTTATTTATCTTATGATAAATATATCATATCTATTTTCCACAATTAATAAACATCCATTAAATGTTTATGTTAATATTTTTTAAAATATATCTTAGTATAATGTGTCATGGTTAGTTTTGGTTCAATGTTTTGGGAATAAAATTATTTAAATTATTAAATATATAGAAGAAAATAAATACAAATATTGTCTGAAATTACATTACTGGAAATAAAGAATATATAGTCTATTTTAAAGTACCTAATAGTTATAGGTGAACATTATATTATTTTTAATTAATTTGTATGACTACTATTCAATGGTTCATGATCCACTTACTATTAGTGGTGGGGTTCAAAGATAGAATTTTTCATTTCTTCATGGTAGTTAGAGACCATCATTTATTTTATTACATAATAATTTTATATATTTTTATTTTATAATACACATTCCTTATTATAGATTTTATTTCATCTATATATTTTTATCAATATTTTGAGATTAAATTACTACACATACATTCAATTATAATTATGCCATTATTTAGTAGCTCATATTGACAGGGGAATGTACCAGTTGTAATGTGGTGGATTGGTCTAGGTACTATTCATATAATTTGTTTAATTATCAATAAAAATTAGTATTATAGTTGTATAATGATATCATCTCTCACTATGATCAATTGGGATGGTTAATATTCAGGGAAGACTGGGGAAAGGACAATCAGAACATGATAAGTAATCTGTAAAAAGGAATCAAAATCCTCTTTATATTGGAAGATTATTATAACACGGATTTCTAACTAGGTATGTAGGATCCAATAATATGTATTTTTTAATAGTTGAGGTACATTATTAATTGGAATGTGTGAATTGATTAATTTTTACAGGGATCAAGGGATATAAACTTTTTATTGAAATGGTGGATGCCCTAGACCCAACTATTATGTACTTTAGATTAACATACCGTGTGTACTGTTAGATATAAATGAGTACAAGTTTTTATTTTAGTGTATATATTTCTTCATCAATTATTTAATTGAAATTTCCATAGATTAATATCCATATCATGAGGTTATAGTACAATCTATGATAAAATGAAAACATCAATATTCCATGAAAATAATCATAAATTAATGTCATGAAGTCTAGATGCATCATACTGATTGGAAACAATAGATGATTGAATGTTAGGTGATAGCAGATCAAATTCACTGAGACAACATCTCATGATGTTCCCACATGGTGATATTTAGTAGTGAAATTATATGGAAAAACCATATATAATAATACCACATGTTTTGGATGTCTTTGATTTTTCCTATCTATATGAATTTTTAGTGGTCTCCTTACTTGTGTCCAATTCCAATTTGTTCCATTCTTTAGTATACATTGTTTCATATAAAAACCCCATTATAATGAAATAGTGGTGTTTTCTATTTTATTGGTTGTGTCATTGGAGGTGTGGGAATGTTTGAATGGCCAAGAATGGATTTGATTCTTCCAATATAAAGAAGTAATATATCTAAGACCATGTCAATATGGGTGGTTGTACCTTCATAAGGCCATATCCATGGAAGTTGAGGGTAAATACAGATATTTAGTTAAAAAAACAATAAATATATAAAAGGATGATGAAAAGGTTTTTCATTAATGTTATGAGATATAAAGACAAATAGATGATATTATATGGTGCATGTTTTTGGGTTTTTTGTTCCTTTTGGGACAATCCTTATCTCTTTAAGAGACATAAAGTGTTTCAAGATACCACTCTTGGTAACTAAATAGTATTCAATACTATCGAGATAATGGCCTCTAGGGGAAAACACAATAACATATTCAAGTATCTTCCCTATTCAGTTGAATGTGTATATTGGCCATGGTGGACCCCACAATTGGTTCAACAGTTTGTCATACAATAAATGATCCCTAATTGATAAATTAATTCATATTATTCATTTTATGAATAATTGGAATTTAATTTACATATTAAATTCATTTAAATGTGTTTTTGTAACTATATGAAAATTTTAATTTAATGAAAATTAGTTTAAAATATTCAAGATATATTGAATATTTGTGGCCATGATGAGTCGAGTTAGTGGATCAGTTACTATCACATAATATATTTATTATACTACATGTAAGGGATAATAATATTTATGACTTAGTATAGTATTTAGAAAAGGATGTTTATAGAGTGTTAATTATTTGGGGGGTTGATGATGAAAGGGTGAATAATAACTTAACACCATTCAAAAAGATGGTAAGATGGATTTTACATCTACAATTCCCAAAATATATATTTATATGTCTCTCTCTCCTCTATTACATCATGCGTCATAATGATAGAGGCTCTAGATCTAGGGTTTTAGATCGAGATTTGTCCCTTTCATTGTGTGATGGGTTATGTGGTGATCATTAGAGCATTGAAAGAATTTCCAGATCTCAATGCTAGAAACCTGAATTTGATGTTTGGTGCTACCATAGTTTTTTGAATCCCATTTTGATGATCTTGAAAAATTCCACTTCGGAATATTTAATCAGTGCTAACCTACCATTAGAATAAAATGAGGGTAGCTTTTGACCAACCCAGGTAAACAATATTTTTTTTAATGCTTAAATTTTTTGATGGGGATCCTTTCCTTATACCATGTCGTGTTTCACCAATGAAAATGATGTAAAATCAATTGGGGGAGGAAAATTTTAATATTCCATGTTTCTAAGAATGCACATTGTGTACTATACATTCAATTGGAATCTGAGTGATGCGTTATTACTTTTTACAAGAAAAAATGAACTTTTCATAAAATTTCATAAGGTGTGTTGTTCTGGTCCAAATGACATAGATGATAGTTCAATTGAATATCAAATGGCCATGTTACTACCATGAAATGTTTTTAAATTCATATTGACTAAATCCAATTGTTTAAGTAGTATATGAAAAAAAAAAATTTCTATATGTTACTATTTAACACGAACCAAAAATTGTAATTAGATTTTATGACTATGAACTATTGGCAGGAAATCTGATTCCTGGAATAGTAATTTTCAATCAGTCACGATTTCAATAGGACTTTAAATTATATAATTTTCTAAATATCTTATTACAATTTAATTATAATTTTGTAGTCGTGTGTGGATAATTACACATATGAACCAGAATTTTGGAAGGTGATATTATGTTGGAATCGGAAGGCTCTACCTAACACTATTAATTGAAAAAATATCACATTACACATTTTCACGAGTCAAAAAATTATTAGTCAAGGAGTAGGCAACCACTTCTCCCTACTTTTCCCTCATGGACAATCATCCTTCATGTGTCTTCCCTTCTGTATAGCCACCATGAACCCTCACAGAGATGCATAAGCCAAGTCTCCTTAGTTCACCCTCCTCCATGAGTCTCAGGCGACATTGACATCATCACCCATGAAACAAATCTTGAACAGTTCCACCACATTATCATATAACATGGTACACTAACGTGGTTGGATAAAAATAGGTCAACCCACCCTCAATCTTTCAGACATTGGAGCCACCCTCCACCACTTCACCACACACAAGGACATATCCCACATGCCGGATCTGTCATATTACACTGCCCCCACCCATATTTTTAAATGTGGATGCCCCACCATCGGTACCATTAGTAGCCTCCACAAACAACTCCTGCATAGCCCGCAACTCACCCCGATGGTGATCACCACTGTCTAAGTCAACCTCTAAGAGTCATGACACATTATCCACTTTTCTCTTAGCCATCCTCTTTATTGTCCACTAGCTCGTTCGACCGCATTCGGGGGAACCCTACATGGTCGGAGTGTTGTGAAGCCTACACCCTCAGGGGCCTCTACCGGTAGATATCATAATGGACACCCTTAGAGAGCCAGGTCAGGTGAAGGTCCCACCCTTTTGGAAGCCCACTAACACACACCACCTCCAACACCTCTCGTACCAGTCACCTCCCCATCAATATTACCACGTTCTAATCCTCATATCTGATAGGTAACCCCTTTCCTTCCCACTCTTCCTTGAAATGGATTTTAGGTAGGTATTCTGGACCTGGAATGGGATGGGATGACTTTCCGGGCACAATACATCGCTTCATGGTGTCTACACAACATGGAATGGGTCTGTGAAGCTACAGATAAAAACCACCAGCCCTTCCCAGGGTTTCGCGGCCATGTTATTTTTTAAATGATCAAAAAATTAATTAGACTGTATATTTTAATTTTTTTAATTAATTTAAAAACATTAAATATAAATATATTATTTAAATATTAAATTCAAATTATGCAGCATAAATTAATTAAAATAACTATTAAATTTAATCAAAATTTTAATAAAATTTTAATATCCAAAATTAATTTAATTCATGTATTAGATGTTAAAAACTATAGAATTAAAGATTATAGTGAGTTTTTCATTCAGTATAATTTGAATAGAATTTATTTAATCCACGATTCATTTTAATTATACTTATATTTTTAAATATCCTAGTTTAATAGATAATGTAGGTTCATGATGTATAGACTCACCAATGTTTTTATGGTTCATGATTTATTTATTTATTTTATGGTGGTTTGTAAAAATTAATTTTATACAAAGATATTTGAATATACAACATCATAAAATATTTATGGGAATGTGTTCCCATTTTATGAGTTGAATTTATACTCTTGATACCCCCTCAAATGTGATTGATTACTGTTTTATAATGATGGTATGTAGAGTGATGAAATTCATTCCTTGTTATGGTGATGCACTAGAAAGTAATTTGGGGAATTAGATGGGAAAGCAGTGTAACTTGAGCTATAAATTATAAGAGTTAAGGTATATCCCTTAAGATATAATTAGATCAATTACTTACTCAATAGATCCACCATTAATATCGAATATTCATCCAGTATGCATGTTATTTCTTCCTTGGTTTGTTGTTTTTATAATGTGTAGTTTATGCATAATCATGAAGAATAATAAGCAAGCATGCACAAAAAAATTACCATGTTACAAGATGTATCTTAATAATTATTGAATGGACATTTTTGAGCGAGATCATATAGAAAATTGAATGAATATATAAAATTATTTCATTCATCAGATAAATACTATAAACCCATCAAAGAAATATTTTGTCTAAACTGCCTTTCATCATTCATATTTAAACAAAACTTGGTGTTTGGGTGGCTTGTCTTTCCAGAGTTTAGGGTTCCTCTTACTATAGAAGAGTGCTTATGAGATTAGCTAATTTACATAACTAAAATTATGGTATGTATTATCCATATTTACATTTCCTTAATTTTAGAAACAACAATTAATTAAATAATGTTTTGATTTTAGAAGAGGGGAATTCACTCAATGGATCACTGAAACACGATTTAATGTAGTTTTGTCAATTAAACACTTACGTCAAACCATCAGAGTAATGGAGTATCCAAATATTTTATACTAGGAAGGGTGGATCATTATTTTTTTTTGATTGTAATACTCAAGAGACTAGGTATTACAATTCATGCATAGGGGTTTCCTCTTATATTTAAAAATATTGGGAGACATTTAATTATATAATAAATTGATCAAAATCCCTACAACAGTAATCTAGATAAAAATTACTAATCAAATAAAGTTTTATATTTGTATAAAATTGAATTTATTACCTTAATAAAACAATAAAATAAATAACTTCCAATGTGGATTTCCACAGTGGGACCAATTTACACAAATAGTATAGGGCTCGTACACAATTCTATAATCTTGGAAATTCAAGTGGGTATTCTACCCAATACATTTGAAACTACCTATATAAGTAATGGTGTTTAAAAATACTAATTGGACAATAATTTAAAGTTCATATGAGGGTTATGTCATATGAAGTCATCAACATCCAATGTTAGATGTAGTCACTACATTAGATATCGATGATATATCATTTATTATTGTCTCCGAGTAGTTTTCAAGGATAATGTGGAGTAAGAAATGATTATTATTATGATTATTCAGGTCATGTGTAAATAGAACTATGTACACTAATTTTTTAATGGATCCCTTCCTTATATAATTTTCATCAATTTACTTGAGTATCATTTTTGGTAACAAAATGAACAGTTTGGAGTATACTCTTTATTACCATTTATGTAAGGATCTCTTTGTTAACAAGAATATAAAATAAATCATAATTTGAATTCCTACGGAGAGTAAATTTAAAACCAATTAGAAAAGGAAAATTGAATGTAATACCAAAAGCACAATCCAAACATCCATCAATGGAAGAGGTATTAACAAGAGTTTATTTATATTTTATGTCAAGAAATTAATTTTATGGAAGTTAAACAAGATAATCTGAACTAAAGAATAATGTTACCAAATCTTACTTATGCATATTCATCAATATAAATTTAATGATTCAATAATATTTTATTAGTATTATAATATTTTATGAGTTTCCCATTTGTGTATTTATATACCATAACCATGTGAGTTTATAATTGTTAATAAATATAAGTTTTATTATCCAAGTGATTGAGAAAGGGTGATTTCTAACTCAATGGTGAGAAACACATAACTTATTATTTAAAAGTCAATGATTCTTTTAATACACTTATTGAGGATATCCAATGATATTTATTTCATTTTTACTTTGTACACAAAGATAAATTATTCTGTGTTTGGAAATAAATTTTTTATTTTATCACATACTAAATTAATAGTTCATTAATACATGAATAATAGGAAAAAGGTGATGAATATAAAAATAAATATGTTTATAAAATGTTGTGGGAAGATAATTCATTGTCACATAAGACTAAATGTGGATGTCAAGAATATAAAAAATTGAGCATTTAGGCTCAGTATGGATAAACCCCTTTTCAATTATGGATATTTTTTATTTTGAAAAAAAAATTCTTGTGGAAAAATTTATGCCAAAAATATTTCATAATTAGGTCATATATAGAGAGTTAAAAATTACAATAGTTATCTAGAGGTATATATACATTACATGATTCCTTTATGTCATTATGTAATTGTAATGTGAATTATAATATTTTCATGGTTGGAAGATATGAGTTTCTTTTGGCCGACATGATGAATGATATCTTAACAAAGAAATCAAAAATAAATATAATGTATCATCGAGTAATTATAAAATTGACATTACCTTATCTAAACAATAACATTGATGTTATTGAGGAGGATCGATGACAGTTTTACATGTTAAATTTGATCAATAAAATGTAGTGTCAAGTAATTCCTAAATGAACATTTTATACATCAGATACCTTATAAGAGGAGAACCAATGTTACAACTTGTAGAAACATCCATTATATTTCATTACATGAATTAAAAAATAATGGTGGAATTCTATAACCATATTCCACTATAATGAGTAATGGATTTTATAATTGTTTTATTATGATGTAAATCAATTATACCAAAAGGAAATGTTTTTAGATGTAATGAGCTTTTTAGGATATAAACATATTTTCATAATTTAAAAAAAATGTGCTTTTATGTAATTATACTCTCCATTTCATACGATATTACATAAATCCATATGAAATAAAAAGTGGTAATCAAGTGACATACTATATTTCAATAAAAGGATGCAGATATCTTTTTAGATAGTAGGATCCAAATTGACTTGGGATTTTTCAATGTCGTAGATGCCCAATTCATAGCTTAAGAAATTTTCCCAAAACATTATGTGGTACATGAATGAATTTGTGACACATACTGCATGAGATGGTTGGAACCATAGTTATGTTTTATTACTCCCCATGTCCTATGAAAAATTATTCATTGAGAATATTATTTCTGACAAGTAAGCATTATATGGAAATTAAATGAGATTGGATTGATCAATTAAAATTAAATAATGGATTCAACATATCAAAGTGCAAAGGGTATTATTAAAATTAATATTTTTGGGGGTATTCAAGTGATATTATACATGGATGGTACAAGGGTCGAAACTATAAGTATAGATTTTTTATACCACGTTTTTATGCATAAATTTTTTTGAATTATAATTTTTATACATAGTTTTTCTGATCATTATAATGAGAAATATATTACATTAAAAACAATTATAGAAGTTGTCTATATGAAACAACCTGAATGGGATGTTCATGTCACATAATTCTAATAATGGGTTTTTGTTACTAAAATACATCATAGGATTGAAGTATAAAAATTTATCATGGAATAAACATTTGAAACAACTTTTTAAATTTTTTGACTTTTTATTAGTGGCAGTGAAATTATTTTCATTTAAAATATGTTCAATAGCATATGGAAACAAATATTGGTCTTAATGTTATTTAAGACCAGGATAAATGTAATTCTCTGGAGACTGACTTATAGTTTCTACCATATTTTTATTGAACCTGATCTTATAAGGTGGATATAATATTTTCATACACATAGGCAGTCATTAATATAATTACATGGTATTTAAAAATAAAAGTTAGAACAATTCAAGGTTATAACTTCTTCTAGCATCACATGGTATATATATCTTGGGGATTACATGCCTATGACATGGGAGGAGATTAACTAGGTGAGTTATTTTTCATTATCTTAAGAAATTGATCAATAATGACTTACATGATATGTGGGAATTTGATATTTCAATGATATAATTTATAGTGGGAAGATATAAATTAAATCTTGGAGAACATTGAGGGATTATTCAAAATTACCACATTGGAATTTGGCAAGTACAAAAGGAATTTATGTGGGATGTCGAGAATAACTGATACTAGTTTCCATGTGTCACAAACTAGTCTTCCATAGATACATG
The DNA here is from genome assembly GCA_963277665.1 of Viscum album. NCBI lineage: Eukaryota > Viridiplantae > Streptophyta > Magnoliopsida > Santalales > Viscaceae > Viscum > Viscum album. The sequence continues at coordinate 1,229,663,181 of OY728159.1, forward strand.
TGATATGATATTATATTAAAGATAGTTTTGATTATCTGGATAGCATTATATAATATATTGTTATTCAGTCATATAAATAATGAGTACGTTGAAGCTTCTAAGGAAGCTAAGAAGTAGTTAAACCTAATAGTTTGTTCCAGTTCATACAATAAAACCTATAAAATATGGTACTATTATAATAAAAATTATGATAATCTCATTATCTATGATGTAAAGTTATTATAGTGAAAAGGATATATATTTAGGGATTCAATCTCTTGATATGTTTTAATCAGGGAGGTGATGTTGCATATAAATAAATTCAATGCAATAGAATCATGTAGGACCCACCTACTAAAGTCGCCAGTCAATAAATACATAACATTAATCATGTGAGATATGAAACATATGGTTATAATGTTGGATCTTGTAACACACCATTATTTCATAGTAAGTTATTTTCATTAATGTAATTCAATAGATTGCGCTATACGCAACACTGAGGTCAAGCGCACCATGAGTTACCAAACTAGCTGTTCAAAAAGCGGTTATGAATAGTATTAACTACATTTTGAATTTTATATAATCTTTTTAATTTGAACATCAATATTATGGGTTTATTAGACCAAATATAAGAACAAATTAAATCTTTCAGATAAAATTGTTATTTTTAAAAATAATGCAATTTTACCACATTTTAATGTAGAAGCCTTTATAAATCCAATATTTGACACTTTTATAAATTCAATTTGACAAAATAAACCTATTATTTAATGGTTGGAAATAAAAATATAGAAGGGATAAATTTTTCATGCTTTTATGATAACATTCATTTTTTGTTGAATTGTGGAAATACTAAATATAAATTAAAAAGAACATTTTCAATCATAATAATTTAGAGTGTTAAATTATACAATTAATTGGATTTGATGTATAATTATATTATATTTTAATCATTTAATCTAATGTCTATAATTTGAAGTAATTTTTCTTTTAAATTGGACATGGACACATATCGATCTTTGGATAGTTTTTACTTCTGAAAAACCCACATTCGGGTTATGACAATGGAAATTATATTTAAATTAATTAATGAAACTTATATGTTTTGAATTCTGTCAAATAGACATCAATTTTGAATTTGGAATATCATAATTAGATTATAGTGAATTTTTGTACTTTTCTGAAAACATTCAATTCTGATGAATGGTGAAAAGCAATGTATAATTGTGTAAAACAAAAATTTTATTTAAATAATAATAAATATTATTTAAATTTATTTTAAAATAAAAATACTTACACAATACCTCTATTATTCCAATTTAATTCATTTATGTAACTTTATAATTGGATTAGATATATAAAATTTTATTGATCTTTTTACTGTATTTTACCCACCTTCTATTAACATTATCAATTTTGAATAATACATAATTTTACCACTTCTATTAATTAAATTTAAAAAAACTTAGAGACATAGTTGACATCATAAATAAAAGTTAGGTTAAATAGGTTGAAAAAAATATTAGGTGAATAAAAACTTTTGAAATTTATTTACCACAGTTAAAAGTAAATAGCGTAATTAAAGGTAAATATGATATAATAATTTCTCTAACACATGTCATAATTTTACTAGATAAGTGTTTTTCAATAAAAATAAAACTTAGGAATAAATTATGATCATCTTTGATCCACTGGTTTTAGATTAGGAAATTTATTATTAGTTTATTTAAACGAGAGTTAAAAGTGTTAAATACAAATTGTAATAACTAAACAATTTTTAATTTAGAGTTATACATATGATAAATTAGACTATAAATATTAATTAGAAATATAATAATATATCCTACAACATAGTATTTTATTTATGATTTTTACATAATAAATAATTAAATTTATTATGACACAATGATGATGCAGTAATTAATTTGTTAATGAATGATAAAAATAATTAATATTATAAATATCCAAATAAATGAAAATTGAGACTTTTTATGAATTACACTAATTTTATAGGTTATTATGACATTTTACGGTTGATGAAATGTATTTTTTCCATGTAATCATGTTGTTATGAATTTCACAAAAACCAAATACTAAAAATTGTGAAAATTTGCATAAATGTGTTTCTAAAACAAATACTACCCGATTAAATTATATAATAGTAAAAAAATATAAAATTCAGCCAAAGGAATTATATAATGATATAAATTTAACTAATAAACCACTTGATGTTCTGTTGGAATATTATAGTATGTTTATTAACCATGTATTATAATAATAATAAAAGACTTGGTAAACTAAAATCTATTTAAATATGGGTTAAATCTAAATGATAAGGTTAATATAGTGAAATAAACATTTCAAAAACATATTGATTGAGAGTATTTTGTCCCATAACCACCTTATTATCTAAATAAATCTATTTGGATCCATTAGAAACCAAAAATGAATTTATAATAAAATAATATTTCAAGCTTTTCCAAAAGCACCGCTCACCTCTATTATAAAAAAGAGTACATCCCCTTCCCTTAAATTATTAGTTCCAAAGTCTTTTGGATAGTCCAAATAGTACTAAAATATCCTCCCAACTACCTTAAATTCATCCTAGATGCATTACATTGATCATAAATCTAACATAAGGAGCGCTCTTAATCAAATCAAAAGGTTTCACCTGAAGAAGTGGTAATTACTACATTACCTATTTTAATGCGATTTTCTTCATACACATTCTCTATCATTGTTGTTTTCATAATAAAATAATAACTCTAGTAAATTATACGTACTAATATTTTATTATAAATATGGTACAACTATATTCATTATTCTATCTATCCTATGAATGAAAAAGTCACCATACTTGCGTACGAATGGCTAACAGTCTCCACATCATGGAGTATGATGTTATTAAACAGTTCATTATTTGGGAGGGTATAATAATGATTATAGTTTATTAAAATAATAAATATAAAATGTTAAGGATTCTTTATATATTATATACCATTCAATTATATACGATTTCACCAATAATAGAATGATATCGTCGCTCGTGTGTACGTACTGCTTACCGTCTCCACGATACGATGAGATTTCATTACCTATAATAACCATAAAAGAATAATTTTCTTTTGATTATTAAAATTAATGTTTAAAAACATAATATATTTATGTATATGAATCAATTAAATCATATTCATAACCATAATGAATTTCATATTAATAATTCAAAGGAAAATGAATCAGTTAACACCCAAAACAATGATACTACTGAAATATTATTAACAAATAAATATTATAGGATAATATATGTTATCATATTTATGTATGTGGTTCTTGAATAATTTAATAAAAGTTATCTAAATACTATAAGGAGGTTAACATACCCTCAAATAATGAAATGTAAATGGTAAGGGGTTTTTGTCTCACTTTTTTTTATGGTGAGATTTGTACTATATTTGCCACTATTTATTTTTGTGTGGTGTCTGTACTACCCATGATTGGATTATTTGTGTAACATAAATTAATTTATGGGTATTTACATCTACATTTTATATACCTTCTTCCATGGGTTGTCTGTTTTATATGTTACCAAATTAGTAAGGGAATTTTAAATTTCAATTTCCCCTCATTGGTTTTTACGCAATCTTCATTGATAATTTTACATCAAAATTATGTGTCAAATAAAAATATATTTATTTATGTAGTAATTTAAACTACCCATTATGTGGATATAATATAGATACACATATCCACTCTATTGATAAATTATCAAGTCATCGATAAGAACATGATAAGAGTAATTGGAATTCAATTTCCATTCATTTTGTTAAAGATCCATGTAATTGGTGTTGTTTTAACATGATCATGAGTGAATATTATCAGATTGATTTACACTAAATATCCAATAATATTGGGTAAATTTAGGTTTTTCACACATAATTATGTAATTGATTTATCCATAACCTAAGGATATGGTCTTTATAATATATTTATTCTCAATTAACATTCCATTAAGACTTCTTTGTTGTAATGTGCCAATTTTCTTTCAAATGGTGTATATAACATACATTGACATATTATATCATTAATATGATTATTCTCATGATATTATAATTATTTTAGTACCTCAATTAGTTTTATTCAAGAATCTCTCAATTGGTTCGGAACTCTAACTATTATATCATTCAAAACATTTTAAATATTTATTCTTATAAATCATTATTACCCTTAATGTCTATGTTTTAAATGTGTTTTATGGATTTATTTATATAGATAATACAGTTTTAAAATTAACATTCCTTTTAAATGTTTCAATTTGGCATGGTACACATTGATACAAAAATAACTTTTAAATGGATTCTTGATAAATATTGAAACATTTAAAATTTTTCAAGAAAAGGGGGATATTTCTCTCAAATAGTTTTATTGATTATTTTCATAAATGTAAATATCTATAATTATTCTTGATGGATGTTGACATAATATAATATAATCATCCATATTGTATAAAATGAGTTATGTTTGACTGTGGATGTGCTATTTTTATACAAATCATCGGTAGGTCTCATGAGATAATCTAGTGTCTTGCCACAAGGCCTTGACAAAATTTTTATTTGTAGTCTTGGCACAATTCCTTGACTATGTGGTTATGATATCTAGAATTATTCAATACAGAATTATGGAATTATCTAATTATATTACATGTTATTATTCATCTAGTATAATATCAATGTGAATAATTAAATGACATTATTTGATTTATCTTTTCCATTTTATTCTAAAGTTTAATATAAGAGGATTGTGTTTCAGTCTGATAAAATACCATAAATTTTTATTCTTATTGATGATAGTTTTCCATATATTGTTATCCTTAATTATAATCAGGGCTCACCCCTTTATTTTGTTTTCTTTATCCCATAATGTAAATAAGTATATTATGTTTAGCCTGCATGGATATGCCAAAAGATTTGAGTGTCTTCAAAAGGAGACAAAATGTTGTGTTATTTTATTTCATGATGTAATGTAAAAATTATATATGTAACTAGTACTTAAAATTCTATTAAACAAATCGGTCCTTGGAGACATGATCTATGGTGATCATACCAATGTTATGTAATAATTCACCAACTCTGGGTAATTACGGTCGGGGCATTACAAATCTAGTGAAAATGTGGGTGTTAAAATAGTGGGTGGCCCAGAACCAACTGTGTAGTACATTTTATTACCATATCACTTGTACCGTTATATATATAAGTGATTTTATGTTTCCATTATATCATAGATATTAATATGTAACATACTTAATGCAAATATCTATAGATTAATTATGATATCATATGGTTATATTATATCTATTTTTATAACAATAACCTCTAAATACAACGACATTAATCTAAAAAGACTTCTCTATGGCCAAGATACCTCATACTGACTACATAGTAGATATTTGACTCTTCGGTGTTGGGGGCTCATAAATATCGATACTTTCTATCATGAATTTCTTGATTGATGATCTCAAGTAGTTATGTCATAAGGACATACCAACCAATAGGTACAACACAAGTTTTGGGTTCCATTATATGCTCTTATCAACAAACATGTGAAATGGATTCATAACATGAGATCATTTTTAATGTGTTTAATTTTATCATGTAAAATGATGAAGGAAAAAAAATCATGATATTGAAATTTTGTTTGAGTTAGGTTATGTTGGGTACATCATTGGTTGTATCTAATTGGATGAATTTTAATGATAATATATGTCTCTTATAGGTATATGAAGTAATATATCTCAAAAAATATTGATCATGATAGTGGTACCTTTATCTGAAAATGGAAATGGATGTAGAGGAAAAATCCATCTACATAGATAAACAAAAAATAATGTAAGAAATCGGCAAGGACATAGGTGTGCATCCTACCTTACAAGACATTAAAGGAAAATGTATTACATTACATTGTTTTTCTTCGTATGATTTTTGTCACTATTTTTAATATCCTTATCTCATTATGGGTCATGATGAGTTTCTAGATCCTACTATTGTTCTATAAATAACATTCACTACAGTTGATATAATGTCCCACAGGGTCACACACAAAAACATATTCAAGAATCTTCCCTATTCAGTAAGATAGGTATATTGGACATGGTGGTCCCACTATGGGGTCTGAAATTTTTTCATGTATAAATGATCACCATGGAATTAAGAAAATTAAATTTAGTCAAGGTAAGAATAATTAGAATTGAATTTATTTAATAAATTATTATACATGTTTAATGTAAATAACTGAAAATTTTATTTTAGAGAATATTAGTTTAAAATATTTAAGATTCATTTAATATTTGAGGTAATGTAGTGCAGAATTACTTTTGCAATATTACCATGAAATATATGAATTATATTACATTTATATGATAATAATATTAATGAATCATAATTGTACTCGTAATATTTTTATATAGAGTATTGATTATTCGGGATTCCGGGGGGCCATATAGGATAATCACATAACAACATATAAACATTGTTGGATGGGGATTTTCCATATACTATTCATAGCACATCCCTCTTGTCTTCTCTATCATTCCTCCTAGGGGGAGATGCTCCTGATCTAGGAGTTCAGATTGAGATCCCCCTTGGGAAACACAAGAACGGTGTTGTGGTGATCATCAAATCATCGTAGGTATCATTGGAAGTTTACACTAGAATCAACAATTCGATGATCAGTGCTCCATTGTATTTTTTATGAAAATGTTGTTTTGAAAGTACTGTCTCAACAATACTCAATAAATAATACTAATTTTGATGCTCACAAATACCCTTTTTTATTTTACTAATGATATGAAATTAATTATATTTTCAGATATTGATATTATTTATAATTCTTATTTTGGAATTATCTTCAAGATTACTATTCATGTTGAATATTTTTTAAAGTGTTCGGAATGCTCTTAAGCATATTTTGGAAATAATTATTATACCAACATTGATGAAGGTGACATAAGGAATAGTCCTAAAATTCTTATCAAACCATATGTTGAATTATTGGTAAAAATGTTTACTCAACCCCACGTTGAAAAAAGATATGGATGAAGAACATTAAATTTGACAAAGAGAAAATGTATTGTTAAATAACCCTATGTACGTAAGGAACCCAATGTTTGAGAAAACAAATGTATGGATCATCAAAATTAATTTTATGATCAAACATAAGTTTTAAACACTTTCTTCAGATAATGAAAGCTACGTAGTTGAACCCTATTTTTGGTATTTTGTCATTTTATGAAGGAACCCTTCATTTGACTTTTCCACATCGAAAATTTGAATTTTTGATTTTATCGTAATTTTTTGTAACCAAACTTATAGAATATTAAGCCAATTTAAATATGATTTTCAAATGATAAAACCCCCATTATGATTAATAAAAAATATAATATTCATAGGGAAAATTTTATAAAATTTTTAAGTAAAGTAACAAATACCTTAACCTGTCTTATTAATTTGAATTCCCACGATTTATCTAGTGATTTTCATGGATATAAAATTATGAAGAAAGATATATATTTTATTTATTTTTTCATTGGGTTAGTTCATTATATATATGTCTGTGTGTGTGTGTGGTTTTGTGTATATGATTAAAAAATGAAGAGATATACATTGTGAAACACATTTCTATTCAATATTATTCTTATGAAGATCATTTATAGATCTACTACAACAATCAATTAGACTCTACTATCTACAGAAGAGGTTACAATTTTTGGGATATACATGTTTTGAATCACGTATTTGATGCATGTCTGCATCTTCTAACCATTGATGTTTTTATTTAGAGACCTATTGCATCCAGATCGCTTCCAAAGTACTCTTTCTGGATACAAATATTTTTCTAAAGAAGATGATCCATCTACCATGAGATGTTATTTCAACTGTGAAGTTCAATTGGAACAATTTTAATCAATATCTGTTCATTGATAGTCTCAAATACTCAAACATTGTTATGGCGGAGTTTCAGCTTCTTGATCTAATCTATGGATATTTGGTTCCCTATTAAATAACCAGAAGGCTCTATTTTTAGCTTTATTGGTTAAGGTTTCAACATCCTAAACATAGTAATGGATTGATCTAATGACAAGAGGACTTGACTATTGAAATTCACTGAACTCATAGAATGATTATTTAGTGGAGTGGACTAGGGGATCGTTGAGCTTCAAACCACTATAAACAATCATGTTCTGTATTTTTGGTTTATCCACTACTCATAATTTATTAGAGAAGAAAAAAATTTATTATTATCACAATCTACAAATGAAATCAAAAGTAATAATTTTGAATGGTTTTGAAAAGACCCTATTCACCCCCTCTTCTGTATATTTTTGTATATTCTATCATTACAATTGGAATTGGATGAGACCTTTTGGAAAAATATATAAAATCTAAAAGTATATGGCATATACAATATACGACACTGTCTTATCAAAAAGTGAAAATTTCAATGGTTCATTATCTTTATTTAAATGATGAAAAATATAGATTTCAGGAATCACATATGATTATCAATTTTAAGAATATAGTATTTAATGTATACTAAAAGATCATTAATCCTTATATAATTCCAAAAAATCCTAAAACCTGGACTATTACTATTGTGGATAAGTATGACAAGTATTCTAAAGGGATGAATACAATTATATTTTTTTCTTGGACCAAATAAATTCAACCGTGTCTCCCAATGTCCAACTTCTTTTAAAATGTGGAAGAAATGCAATTTCTTATAAAGGAACGTGTAATGTATGACAAATGAGGTATGTGACAACGAAGATGAAATTTGACAGATTTTGAATGTTTTATGGAGAGAGCGTCACTTAGATAAATGATAGTCATAAAGAGATTATCAATAATATTACAGGATTTGGTAATCCTATCAAACAAGAATATCATGATTTGAATGTACCAAGAAAACTACCTCTTCAATGGAATGGTGTTTTAGCTGTAATTAGACAATCATGACCAGTAAAAAATCGGAAAATGATAGAATTAATTGGGACATTAATGATGTATGGAGATGAAATGAAAGATGAAAGTGAAGATCATAATATCTTTGTGAAAAATAAAAATAATCCTTTAAAGGTAACATATCATAAACCAAGAAGAATAATAAAATAATAATATAGATAATACAAGAGTTTATAGACATCTGATTCTGAAATAGAACTGAAAAATTCCTCTAAATGTTAAGAATATTTTATAATAATAAAATAGGATTCAGAAAATCCTTCAAAAGTGATGGTAAAGACTCAATGAATTCAGATGTCATGAATGTAATAGGTAAGGTCATATACGACGTGACTTACCACAACTAAAACATGAAAAGGGAAAGATAGATAACAAATATCAGAAAAATGTTGATTAAGAGCAAAGGGGAATAACATAAATGAAGGCTACATTAAGTGTTTATGAAGACTCTAACATCTCATCAAAATATATTTTAAAAGAGGAGTAATCAAATATAAAATGAAATATTTGATTAATGTCTAATGAATATAATTTGAAAACCATTTATTCAACTAATTCCAATTAATCTACTGATTCAAGTTATTCAAATAATAAATTTGATGTGTATTGAAAAATGTTAAAAGAAAAATATGACTCCTTATTAAAGATAAAAATTCATTATAGAATATTCACAATTTCATTTTATGAGAAAGGAATAACATAAAAAAACAACACAATGTGTTAAATGAAAAATTTACCTCATCGACCAAAAATTGCGATGATCGAAAAAACTAGAATAAATCCATACTAGATGATGTAGAAACATTAAATTGTTCTTCTCTCTTATTTATAGAATGATAAAATATTATGAATGATTTTCATGGTAAAAATTTCATTGAAGAACGAAATATTTTTCTATAGTATGTAAGGGTGAAAATTCAAAACAATATAATAATTATTTTGTTCCCTACTCAAAAACTGTTATTTATCATTTTTTGTATCATAATGAAGTATCACAAAAAATAGTTATTTGAGAAATACTAAAATATGTGTAATTAAAATGTACTTTATTTCAAAAAACATTATTTTATGGAAATGATATGAGTTATGAAAAAACAATATACATCCGGGCTCCAAAATTGCTTCTAGATTTCAACAGTGGACCCTAGAGGATATGGGTACCAAAAAAATCAATGCTCTCAATAGCCGTTGCAAGAAACATGTCACTGGAAAAGATAATCTATATGGTATATGTATAGTGGTGGCTCTTGGAATATGATTGGAAAATCTTATAAAATTAACATAGGGAAACAAATAGATGGATTTCTTGTCACATTGGGTGATAATTGTCACGAACCGTCCTCGGGGCCCATGCCGTGACTACCCCAAGCCCGCCTTCCATAGGCCAGGGGCTGGCGACTAGCACCAAGGCATAAATCCCAGTAAAAAGAGAAGGCATTGCCTTTGAAAAGTAAACAAGCACCACAGAGTAAGCAAGCGGAAAATTAAACACTAAGTAAAAACTGTACAAGCTGTGCTGAAAGTAAAAGGGGCCGGAAATACAAGCCCAACTGTAAAGTACAACTGAAGGGAAAACAACAACTGAAAAGAAAAGCCGCAGCGTCGAGCCGTCCTCTGGAAGTCCCACCTGGAGGGTGGGTACAGATAGCCTCCACTGCTCCTCTGGTCCACCTGACCGCTCCGATTACGTCCCGCCCAGTGGTCCACCTCCAGGTACTCTCCTGCTCCGCACGCCTCCACCACGATCAGCGCTGTCCGTCGTCTGCAACCAACACAATGTTGTGCGGGCATAGCCCGTGCAGGGGTGAGTATAATCTACTCAGTAGGGACCCCGAGAACCCCGAAGGTCTCCCGAAATCCACAAAGGAAAGATACAATCACGAAGTAACATCTGAAACGGCTTAGGCATATGACCATTCATATACCTAAGTCATCAATTCCCGATCGGCTCCAACGTCCGAGCCCAAGCACAACCCAGTCCACACAGGAAAGCGATATATACCCATATATGATAGCACAACACAATCCACAAAGGAGAGTAAACAGTAATCCACATAGGATAGCTCAACAAAATCCACAAAGGAGAGTAAACAGTAAATCCACACAGGATAGCTCAACACAATCCACAAAGTAGAGTAACACAGGATTCAGCTCACCCAGGTATACTTCTTCAAATGACGATAGAGATGATCAGATGTATCCACTGATTCATCTAATCTGTCGGACCCATAAAGGGTCGGAAGGTACTAACCCCCCCCCCCCCGCGATGACCCACAAAGGATCGATCATGAAGTTGGACCCAAAGCTTATTGGGAAACTCCTTCTCCATCAAGTACAGTGGTTATGCCGCTACAACCAAGAAGTCCTCCGTCATGGGTCTGCCGCTACAACCAAGCACTCCCATGTGCCGCTACAACCAAGCGCACCTCTGTCGTGGGTCTGCCGCTACAACCAAGCGCCCCCCTGTGCCGCTACAACCAAGCGCTTCCCTGTGCCGCTACAACCAAGCGCACCTCTGTCGTGGGTCTGCCGCTACAACCAAGCGCTTCCCTGTGCCGCTACAACCAAGCGCACCTCTGTCCTTCGATCAGCAGTCATCAAATCTCAACCGGCTCTTGGGTTCCGCACACAGCATGCTCGTCCCGGGAGGGTCCACTCCACGAGCAAAAAGGTCGATGCATCAACTGACATGCAGTCCATAGTTGATGTATCCTAAGGTGTACCGTAGTGGTCACTGCTGAAGACATGGAGGATTCCCATACTGTTCTCATCATCGTCGCAGTCGAATCCACCGAGGATCTCTGAATAGTCGTCGTCGAAGTCCACTGAGGATCTCTTCACGGTCGTCGCCGCAGTCCACTGAGGATCTCTACACGGTCGTCGCTGTCGAAGTAGCAGTCGCTGCCAGCACTAGGGTTCCCGCACACAGCAAGCTCGTTCGGGAGGGTCCGCTCCACGAGCCGAGAGGCCGATACATAAACTGACACAAAGTCCGAAGTTGATGTATCCAAAAGTTCTGTAATGTCAACAGGAACTCAATGTCGCAAACGGCGCGTCAATCGGACGCCCGGTCTGAGAGTTAATGGCTTTTTCGTCCTAGGGGCCCGGTTGGTTTTTAAGGAAAAACCAACCCGACCGTACTCCACCTACGTCCAAACCTCGGGCGGAGTATGCCAAAAGATCCGTCTCACATAGAGGATGTCAACGAAGCTGATAGTACGTCAATCGTACGTCCGTAGCTCAAGATATGAGCGTTTCCGCTCCAAGGGCCCGGTTTGTTTCGTGTACGAACCAACCCAGCCAAACTCAAAGTATTCCAAAACCTTGAGTGCGATATACCGAAACGACCGCCTGGATCCAAGGATCGCGTTTCCGCTGACGGAGAGTCGTTTGTAGGCCCGTAGCTCAAGTTACAGGCATTTGAACGAAACCCATCCGAAGACGGGGGGGTCCGGGCCCAGGCCGAGCGGCCGAGCGATGCGGGGGGGGGGGGGGGGGGGGGAGCCGCCACCCCCACGTGACACCCCCGCGGCACCCGCGGGGTGTCTCCCTGGACAGCCGAGCGACGCGGGGGGGAGTCGCCGCCCCCGCGTGACAACCCCGCGGCACCCGCGGGGTGTTGCTCGGACAACCGGACGCGGCTTCAGCAGCGTCCCGCGCGCTCCGGACCCGCGCGGCCGCGGGTCCGCGAGTGCCGCCGCCGTGCCGGCGACCCGCTCCGCCGGCGGCTTCCGCGGGCTACCGGAGTCGCTCCGGTGGTCCGATTCTGTTCCCGTCTATGCCGCTGCTCCTCCCGGGACTCTCTCTTTTCTGAGGAACCATCACAGTTCTGTTGTGGCACATTCCGTCGTCGCCCGTCAAATCCGCATAACAACGAAGAACGAAGGAGGGTCTTCGGGCCCTGTTCGTTTGGCCCACACCCTCCGCGTTAGTGATAAACAACGAGAGAAACAAATTCAACACATGAATACATATCTGAAAACAATTTTTAATGAAATAAAATTGTTTTATGAATCGGGTTCTTCATTCTTGAACGGAAACAACACGGGAAAGTAAGGGCAATTCCAAAAATAAAATCCCTACCTCGTTGGTCATCATCGTACGCACGTTCTTCGCGGAATTTCTCGTCGCAGAAGGAGGGGATCATCACGTCGTCGCGGAAAGGCATCGCGTCATCGTGGAAATCGGCGTTGAGTCGGCGAACTCAAGCAGTTGATCGAAGATTCCTTGCGGAGGAAGTGACGTCGCAGAAGAACGTTGCAGGAAGGGTACATCATCGTCACGGAACACGGCTTCGCGTCGTCGAATTGCACGGGTTCGGCGTTCTTCGTCGGAGGATGGCATTCTTCACGTTCTTCGCGTTCTTCGCATTCTTCGCGAAGGAGGGTGAAGGTTCAAGAACTCTAAAAAACCTCGCAACGAGTAATCCTCCAAAAAGACTAGTTGGCCTTATTTTAGTTTTACTCCAACAAACAAAAAAGGGTAAGTAACGACCAATCAATTCGTTGTATTAATTCAACGAAAGTAACAGCTCATTTAATTCACGAAATAAACCGCCCAATTAAATGGTCTGTTAAGAATTTAAGAAAATGTGTCAGTTGACTTTCATAATGACGGGTTTTTGCGGGTGCGTTACTTAGCGGAAAGAAATGGCGGGGCTCGTGCGGGCCCCACCTCACAAATATCCTACCAAGAGGGTAGGATTTCCTCGATATTACCCTATCCGTTTCAACTCAGTTTAAGCCTCTTTTAGGTGGCTTCAAGTGGATTCCAAGTGGCTTAAGTGAAATACAATAAAGTTGTCGTAAAATTATTTTATTTCTTAACTTTAAGCCCGAAAATTAAAAACCACACCCGAGAAAACGCTACTCCGGAAGAGGCGTTTCTAAGAGAATACCGGCGCTTCGATTTCATCGGTGCCCTCAGAATTCGATTCCAGGCACTGGTACAAAAGTTAGAAAAACCCACTAGTCTGTTCACTGAATGTACCCAAGCCAAATTTCAGAAAATGATTCCGGGCACACCGGGCCTCGGAATCAGGTGCCGTCAGAAACTACGTTCTTGTAAAATTCCAAAGAAAATTAACAAAAAAAAATTTCCTTGAAATTTATGGGTCATTACATTACTCCCACCTCAGGGCTTTACGTCCCTGTAAAGATACATCATAAACTAGGGGAAAAAATGTGGGTACTGAGCACGCATCTGAGCCTCCCGCTCGCATGTGCTCTCCTGGAGGTTCCCGTGTTGCCATCTGATGCACACAAGAGGAATTGATCGCCCACGTAGGACCCTCTTCTATCGATCCTCTATCTCCACCGGGACCTCCACAAAAGTCGCCCCATCATCCAAGTCTAGCTCCCCATGGTCAAAGATGTGCATCGGGTCGTGCACGTATCTTCTCAGCTGAGATACGTGGAAGACGTCGTGCACCCGGTGCACCTGAGGTGGTAGAGCCAGGCGATAAGCCACCTCGCCAATCCTGCTGAGGACCTGGAAAGACCCGATGAAGCGTGGAGACAACTTGCCGCCTCGGCCAAATTTCTGCAAAACACTTCGAGGTGAGACCCGCAAGAAGACGTGGTCGCCATCCTCGAACTCTAGTGGCCTCCGCCTCCTGTCAGCATATGACTTCTGCCGGCTCTGTGCTGTCCTCATCCGCTCCTGGATGACCTGGACCTTCTCTATCGTGGCCTGGAGCATCTCCGGTCCAACAAGAGCTGCTAAGATTTCTTCTTTGCCGATAAGAGAAATCTGGTCTCATCCCCATGATGAACCACTTCCTTTGCCTAATACAGTCAATCCCGACATGGATGGTACTAATCCATACCAAGGATGATGTCGTAAGGCCTCGACGCTACTACCAAGAGATCCAACCATTACTCTCTCCTCCAAGGGTTGAGTCACACTGTCGGCATTAGTGTGTGGTAACTGTGTCTCCTCCAGTAGATGTCTCACGGGTGAGGGTCAAGTCAACAGTCTAAACCGGAACCTCTTAGTAACAACACAAAATAAGACAGGAATAAAAACATCACAAGGGTATTCGTCTTTTATTATTGCAGATCATAATACAAAGACACTACACCATAGAAACAAGGAACTAGAAGTACAAAAGACGGATCCACTAGTCCCGCTCCTGTCCATCAGCCCCCAGAGCTCCTTGATCGAAGGCCTCAGCTGCCTGAAGCTGATCTCTTGCATGTCCACCAACTCCCTACGGTCGGGGTGGACCTCCTGGTGGTGGTGGTGGCAACACCCCGAAGCATCGTCCACCTGTAGCTGCATGGCCAGCTCCCCTACCATGGCCGCCTGCTCCTTGCGGTCCGCCTTGATCGAACCTCTGCCTCTGTCTGGGGGGTCCTTCGTTCATCTGCTGGTCATCCGTATGGCTGGTCGGACAGTCACGAGCCATGTGACCAACCCCGCCACAGGAGTAACACTTCCCTCTCATGGAAAGTCGTTGCCCACCCCGAGTGCCTCACGCAAACGATCCGGAGTCATGCTGTCGACCACCTGTAGGTCTAGTCCTCTTGGACCCCTACGTCATCTGTCTACTACCCGCTGCAGAAGACTCTGCCGCATGCCGGCAAGTGGTGGGTCCTGCTGCTGGAGACTGCTCAGCAAGGAAACTCTCCACTAAGAGGGCTCGCTCCAACACCCCTACCTGAGTCCGAATGTTGAGGGAGATCATCGAAGCCCTGATCTCGTGCCTCAGTCCCTGATCGATGGTCCGGGCCCGGAAGAACGGGACCCGTACCATATATGTGGAGTAGCGCGAGAGATTTGTAAATCTCGCCGAGTATTGGGCCACTGTCATGCTGCCCTGCCGCAGCTGTAGTAGCTCCTGGATGCGCACCGCTCGGAGGGTGGCTGGGACGAACTCTGAGCGGAAGAGGCTCTCAAAGTCCGTCTAGATGAGGGAGGCCTCATCGTGTACCTGGACATCAGGCTCCACCATCGTCCTGCTGATGTGTGCAGTAGGCTTTCCGCGAGGATCACCATGAGGTCTGCTGGTGTCCTCACTAATCTGAAAACCCGTACAACTGCCTCCAGCCAGTCCTCGGTGGCCTGAGGGTCCCTCTCCCCACGGAACCTGGGCTGTCGCTGGCACTGGAACTCATGCAGTGCACGAAGGCAACGTGCATCGTCAGCGGCTGGGGCTGGTAGCATCAGTGGCTCGGCGGGTATAGGTACCGCCAGTGCCTCAACTGTCAAAGGGCCATGTACCGAGTCCTCGATGCTCAGTGGGCTCTCACCACGCACATCGCTTGGAACCCTAGCTGGCTGACGTCGTCGGGCCATCCTGAAAAGGAAACAAGTGCGCCACGGTCAGAACATTATACCTGGTGAGCTAACACAAGTAATTACAAAGAAAACTTGAAACACACATGCAATCAATATTTTAGTTCATTAAGTCGAAAATCAGAAGTCAGGGTCCTGGTGTACGGATACGTCGACCGTCGCACCAACACTGGACTCCCTGGACTGATAACCACACTCAATACGCTAAACACTATTGCTTCACATAGAAGAAAGATCAGAGTCTGCGGTAGAACCGACCCCTCTGATACCAATTTGTCACAACCCGTCCTCGGGGCCCGTGCCGTGACTACCCCAAGCCCGCCTTCCATAGGCCAGGGGCTGGCGACTAGCACCAAGGCGTAAATCCTAGTAAAAAGAGAAGGCATTGCCTTTGAAAAGTAAACAAGCACCACAGAGTAAGAAATCGGAAAAGTAAAGACTAAGTAAAAACTGTACAAGCTGTGATAAAAGTAAAACGGGCCGGAAATACAAGCCCAACTGTAAAGTACAACTGAAGGGAAAAACAGCAACGGAAAAGAAAAGCCACAGAGTCGAGCCGTCCTCTGGAAGTCCCACCTGAAGGGTGGGTACAGATAGCCTCCACTGCTCCTCGGGTCCACCTGACCACTCTGAGTACGTCCCGCCTAGTGGTCCACCTCCAGGTACTCTCCTGCTCCGCACGCCTCCACCACGATCAGCGATGTCCGCCGTCTGCAACCAACACAATGTAGTGCGGGCATAGCCCGTGCAGGGGTGAGTATAAGCTACTCAGTATGGACCCCGAGACCCCGGAAGGTCTCCCTAAATCCACAAAGGAAATATACAATCACGAAGTAACATATGACATGGCTTAGGTATATGCCCATACATATACCTAAGTCATCAATTCCCGATCGGCTCCATTGTCCGAGCCCAAGAACAACCCAGTCCACACAGGAAAGCGACGTATACCCACACAGGATAGCACAACGCAATCCAAAAAAGAGAGTAAACAGTAATCCACATAGGATAGCTCAACACAATCCAAAAAGGAGAGTAAACAGTAAATCCACATAGGATAGCTCAACACAATCCACAAAGGAGAGTAACACAGGATTCAGCTCAACAGGTATACTTCTTCAAATGATGATAGAGATGATCAGATGTAGCCACTGATTCATCTAATCCGTCGGACCCATAAAGGGTCGGATGGTAGTAACCCCCCCCCCCCGCGATGACCCACATAGGATCGATCATGAAGTTGGACCCAAAACTTTTTGGGAAACACCTTCTTCATCAAGTACAGCGGTTATGCCTCTACAACCAAGCGGTCCTCCTTCATGGGTCTGCCGCTACAACCAAGCGCTCTCATGTTCCACTACAACCAAGCGCACCTCGGTCATGGGTCTGCCGCTACAACCAAGCGCCCCCTGTGCCGCTACAACCAAGCGCACCTCTGTCGTGGGTCTGCCTCTACAACCAAGTGCTCCCCTGTTCCTCTACAACCAAGCACACCTCTGTCGTGGGTCTGCCGCTACAACCAAGCGCTTCCCTGTGCGGCTACAACCAAGCGCACCTCTGTCGTGGGTCTGCCGCTACAACCAAGCGTTTCCCTGTGTGGCTACAACCAAGCGCACCTCTGTCGTTCAATCAATAGTCATCAAATCTCAACTGGCTCTTGGGTTCCACACACAGCATGCTCGTTCAGGGAGGTTCCACTCCACGAGCGAAAAGGTCGATGCATCAACTGACATGCAGTCCGGAGTTGATGTATCCCAAGGTGTACCGTAGTGGTCACTGCTGAAGACACGGAGGATTCCCGTACTGTTCTCATTATCGTCGCAGTCGAATCCGCCGAGGATCTCTGAATAGTCATCGTCGAAGTCCACTGAGGATCTCTTCACGGTCGTCGCCGCAGTCCACTGAGGATCCCTGCACGGTCGTCACTATCGAAGTAGCAGTCGCAGCCAGCACTAGGGTTCCCGCACACAGCAAGCTCGTTCGGGAGGGTCCGCTCCACGAGCCGAGAGGCCAATACATCAACTGACACAAAGTCCGAAGTTGATGTATCCAAAAGTTCCGTAACGTCAACCGGAACTCAACGTCGCAGAAGGCGCGTCAATCGGACGCCCTGTTTGAGAGTTATTGGCTTTTCCGTCCAAGGGGCCCTGTTGGTTTTTAAGGCAAAACCAACCTGACCGTACTCCACCTGCGTCCAAACCTCGGGCGGAGTATGCCAAAAGATCCATCTCACATAGAGGAAGTCAACGAAGCTTATGGCACGTCAATCGGACGTCCATAGCTCAAGATATGAGCGTTTCCGCTCCGAGGGCCCGGCTGGTTTCGTGTACGAACCAACTCAGCCGAACTCAATGTATTCCGAAACCTTGAGTGCGATATACCGAAACGACCGTCTCGATTCAAGGATCACGTTGCCGCTAACAGCGAGTCGGTTGGAGGCCCGTAGCTCATGTTATGAGCATTTAAACGAAAACTGTCCGAAGATGGGGGGGTCCGGGCCGAGCCGGCCCAACCCCCCCCCCCCCCCCCCCCCCCGGGGTCGGCCGAACCGGGTCGACCCGGTCCGACCCGGTCGGACCCAGTCCGGCCCGGCTGGTCGGACCAGTCTGGCTCGGCCGAGCGGCCGAGCGATGCGGGGGGGAGCCGCCACCCCCGCGTGACACCCCCACGGCACCCGCAGGGTGTCACCCTGGACAGCCGAGCGACGCAGGTGGGAGCCACCGCCCCCGCGTGACAACCCCGCGACACCCACGGGGTGTCGCTCGGACAACCGGACGCGGCTTCAGCCCCGTCCCGCCCACACGGGACCCGCGCGGCCGCGGGTCCGCGAGTGCCGCCGACGCGGCTTCTGCCGCAGCGGCCTTGTCTGGCGGCGGGCCAGGGCGTCGCTGCGCCTGCGACCCGCGCCACCGGCGGCTTCTGCGGGCCACCGGAGTCGCTCCGGTGGTCCGATTCTATTCCCGTCTGTGCCGCTGCTCCTCCCGGGACTCGCTCTTCACTGCGGAACCATCACACTTCCGTTGCGGCACGTTCCGTCGTCGCCCGTCAAATCCGCATAACAACGAAGAACGGCGGAGGGTCGTTGGGCCGTGTTCGCTTGGACCGCACCCTCTACGTTAGTGATAAACAACGGGAGAAACAAATTCAACACATGAATACATATCCGAAAACAATTTTTAATGAAATAAAATTGTTTTATGAATCGGGTTCTTCATTCTTGAACGGAAACAACACGGGAAAGTAAGGGAAATTCCAAAAAAAAATCCCTACCTCGTTGGTCGTCGTCGTATGCACGTTTTTTGCAGAATTTCTCGTCGCGGAAGGAGGGGATCGTCACTTCGTCACGGAAAGAAGTTGCGTCGTCACGGAAACCGGTGTTGAGTCGGTGAACTCAAGCAGCTGATCGAAGATTCGTTGTGGAGGAAGAGACGTCGCAGAAGAACGTTGCAGGAAGGGAACGTCGGTGTCGCGGAACATGGCTTCACGTCGTCGACTTCCACGTGTTCAACGTTCTTCGTCGGAGGCCGGCTGTAACGCCCCGACCCCAGCTACCCGGAGCCGGTGCATTACTTCGTAACATTGGCATGATCACAAAAGATCAAGTCTCGAAAGACCGATTAGTTTAGTAGCATTGGAAACACTAGATACATTCATAAGTCTTTAATTACATCAAAAAGTAAACAAACTACAATAACATGGTCTTCATAGTCCACAATCATATCCCTTTCTGACTACCCCTGCAGGTCACTCATAAATTACTTCTTCACATCCTGGAAAAACATTAAAACATTGAAAGGGGTGAGCTCAGATGCTCAGTAAGGATAACAATATTGCGGAAGCTTTCATAAATAAACATAAAAATTTAAGGCAATGTATAACTAAAACAAAAGCCTTTTAAACTTGAACATCAAAATAATATGGCAAAAGTAAAATGAGATAATGCCATTCACTTCTTCACATGGATATTCTACTGGTCGAATAATAACATTCAATATCAATAACCACTTTCATAATGATGGAATGCATAATGCCAGACTATCATAACCACGTAGTCAAGGCCTCGTGCCAAGACCACAAATAAGATTTTGTCAAGGCCTTGTGCCAAGACACTAGTTTGTCTCATGAGACCTACCGATGCATCGAGGAGCTATAGCGGGCTCCACCCGTCACTTATTAAGTCCAATTCATTCCTCATATGAATAGGTTTAAACATATCATAAACCATAACATAATCGTATCACATAAAACATGCATAAAGGAAACATAACATTTCCACATTTCAATCACAAGATATAAATACAACACATTGATATAATAAAAATGCTTTCAAAACCATTTTCAATACCAAAATAAAAGAAAGTTAAACCATTGTATTTATTTTTCATTAAAATAAAATGATGGCTTGTTGAGGAAGCCGAAACTCAAACAATGGTCACGACAGCGGAGAAGTCATTGTCGCCGCATAAGTACAGAAAGAAAAAAATTCCCTTTTTGTCGTTTAGTAAAACTCTTCGTATAAAAAAAGATTTCTTTTGAATAAACGTAAAAGTCAAAGGGGTTTATACACTGTATAAAAGAAAGTTGTGTATAAAACCAAATATGCCTCAATGAAAGGGGATTGAGACGAAGTCATTAAAAGATAATTTTTAAAA
This sequence comes from Viscum album, assembly GCA_963277665.1. Taxonomy (NCBI): domain Eukaryota; kingdom Viridiplantae; phylum Streptophyta; class Magnoliopsida; order Santalales; family Viscaceae; genus Viscum; species Viscum album. Next base: position 1,229,684,128 of record OY728159.1, read on the forward strand.
TAAAATAGATCTATTATGTGTATTAATTATAGGTACACATAAAGAAAGTAAAAATACAAGATAATACATAATAATATCATGACATAATTGGAAAGTAGTAGATTAACCCAAAGAATGGAAGTTGGGTTAAGAAATTCCCTTACCTCGTGTCTGACTTGACTCAACCGTTATTTAACCTCCTGAATAATAAACTAGAGTTAATATCTACCTTATTAAGAAACATTTTCAATTTCATTATCCTTTTTATATCACTTATTACAATGTTATGAACGTTATGAAATTATTTAAGTTAATAACAGTCGTTTTGTCGATCTTTGGTACTTGTGTAAACAATAACCTTCTTATAATTACAAGTTGTTCATGTGGTAGAATATCCATTATCTCCAGAATTATATTCATGATTTATATGTCATATATATCTTATATATCCAGTATATACATTTATTTATAATTATTACATAACATTTAGAGGTAAGAAATGAAATGCACCGTTCATGGAGACGGTAAGCCGTACGTACGCATGAACGCTACTTTCATTTCAATTTCATATTTAATGGAACGAAATCATAATGATATAAATGTATAATATAATTCCAGTATAATATAGTGTATAATAACATTTACTCCATCCTTTATACATCCCACATATGGCATTAACGATTCAAATCACTTTGAGGGGGCGGTAGTCCGCACTTTCTAAAATGAAATTATCGCATTTTACCCATAATGGAAATCATAAAGTATGCCATAAACGATAAATACAGAAGCATAAGTAAAACATAAACATATTATATATCATATATAAAAATAGTGACATCTTAATGGCCACCTTTTAAGTTGTTATATGAGTGTTGAACAATCATCGTTTCGTGAGGCAGAAATTCGCCATCCACAGAAACCGTATGTTCTTTAACCATTAGATGTAGGTGTGTGTAAGTGTAGCTCGAATCCTTCTTATAACAAAATCCTAGTATATTGAGGATACTGTTGTTGTTACAAAATAAATGAATAAAAAGAGGTTAGGGGGTTGGAGAAGAAAAATAAAACAAAACAACATTAGAGAAGACATTACCTCAAAATCGGGTAACTCTTTTTGATTTGAGCCAAAGGCTTCCTTGGGAAGCGTTCTTCCCAAAGTAAGGCTTCTAGGAGTAAGAGGGGGAAGTTGGGAGAGTATTTGGGCAGAGGTTGGCCGAGCCAAATGGCTTGATGGTGTGAATAAGGTGGGAGTGGTGGGGGCTTTTTATAAGTGGAGAGGAGGGGCACTTTTGGAAAGATTGAAATGTTACATTATTTCACAATGATTTTCGGATTCTAAAGGTCCCAAACTTATATAATTCGAGGCTAAGGTGATAAGGTTTCGAAATATCCTCATCCAATAGGCATTGGACAAGTTTAAGCCTTGGATTTTTCATTATCTTCTCAATTTATTTAAATCGTTAAATAATGAGGTCATCACTGCATCATAATGATGTCATAAATAATTTAATTTATTTAATGTCTAAAAATTATAAAAAAATACTATGATGTATGAAATCTTTTTAGATTTCTAATGAATATTTATAGTCAAAATTTGGACTTGTGTAACCCCACTTAAAAACTGTTTTAGTAAAATAACTCATGTTTGTGTCAATTTAATTTTAACATTAAATAAATATATATTAATGTCATTTTCCAACTAAAGTGGATCCATGGGGTCCCCAAGTTGACCCATGGGTTGTCTTGGTCGGCCATTACTCATCCAATAGGAGTAGGACAAGTGTCATGCTCATCTCATATTATTAAAACATTATTTGTACCTTAAACTACACTAATTACCTCTAATCGCGATTAAGAACTTAAAAGTTACTATTCACCAAAAAATTATTTTAATCTCATTGAACCACATTTTACTTCTTAATGAAAACCATGTATGTCGGATTTTTGAAAATCAAATCACAGAAGTGGTAATATTTCATTTAAATGAAAAATCAGTTATTTAACTACCACTTAGTGGTTTCACTATTCATCAAAAATTGAAGTTTTTCAGAACAAAGCCAAAATTTCACACTAAGCTATAATTGATATTCTGAATTCAAAAATGTTGTCTATTTTAAAAAATTCCAAACATATAAGTTGCATTAATTAATTTTATAATTAATTCCTGCTGTTACGACAAATAGCGCGTTTTTAAGAAACAATTTATATCAAAAGATTGGCAATTGTTTATGTCCAATTTCAATGTTAAATTAATTCTAATGACCACCATTGGATAAAATGGTAAAAATATATTCTAATTATACCTTAAAACCACTAAATAGTATAATATATCACAATAAATTATTTTGATTAAAAAAGTTGTTTTAAAGTATTTTTCACTATTCATCAAAATTAGAAGTTCTCAGAAAAATACCAAAAATTCAACATAGGCTAATTTCGATATTCTGAATCCAAAAATGAAGTCCATTTTGAAATATAAAATTTCTATAATTTTAAAAAGTGGTTATTACTATTCATAACGGCTACTTTGATTAGTCGTGGTGTTTTAGAACTCGAACTTGCGTACCATGCAAGCTATTGCATTATTAAATGAGAAGCGTATCATGGAAGCTCGGGGTGTTACATTCTCCCCTCCTTCAATAAATTGCGTCCTCGCAATTTGAAATTTTTCTTTGAAAATAAAAGGTTGAAAAGATAAAATACCTTTGTGGAAAACCCACATCGGAAAAAAGGTTAATAAAATTTATCCTTAATAAGAGGGAAATAGAAATAAGAAAGTCACCACCAAATTATGATCTCGATAAGGAGAAAATTGGTGGAAATTAGAGACATATAATTGGAAGAAAAACGTAAATATTTGTAGGGAGTGATTGAGGTCATCAATCACAATCAACTGTCAAATTGAGGGCCTCAAAGCCTTCAATCTATGTTGATTTAAAATATCATTAGTTCAACAAGACATAAGGTATTAGGGTAACACATTTTTTTGTTTTAATATCCCTTTACTAAAGTTTAAGAATTAATTTATTCATTTAATAACAGATAGGTATATATATATATTTATGCTTGACAATTAGAGTTTCAACCTTCAACTCACCTTTCACTCAAAAAGATAATAGAACCCAAAAATATTATACTTATCCTAATTGTATAAGGTTCCAAATGTTAACACATACCATTTATATTAGTAAAATTATTTTGTAATAACCAGGGACTTCCTGTAGGCTTGTGGTAGGAAATAAAGGCCTGTCGCACTATGGTTGTGGGTTCAATTCCTGCAGCTTTGTCCGACGCGTCAGGTTATGCCCCACCCTGCAGGTTGTCCTTTTCCTAAAACCATAGTATTATAATATTTCAAAAATAATCTTCATAATTTTTTTTAACCTTAAACAATACTATCCAAATATCAACTTAATCCATTCCAACCTTTATAGTTATCCAAAATACTTCTGTCCAGCTCACAGTCCAAATTTTATAAGGAAGGTAAACATAATGAAGATCCTTTTTTCCATGTAACAACATGTGAACACCTTCATCATGTATTCTTTTTAAACATACTGAATTACCATGATCCCTTATTCCTTATAGAATACTGGATATACTCCTCCTATCAAAAAAAATGTATACAAATCATCAATCAGTTTCAAGGAAGTTGAGAATATCCAATATAATTTATCCAAATCAATCACATCTTATTCCAAAATCACTATCTCGGTATCAGAACCATATTATGATTTATCTTTCTCTCAACCATATATTTTCTAAAAATTTAACCTACTGTGGAGTCACTTTTCTTGGTTCCACACAATCTCAAGTCCTTGATGAAATAGTACTTCAGTACAATCCTTATATACTCCATAATTATTATAACCATTACATCATTGATACAACACTCAAATTACAAAATTCATTAATAACAACATAAGAACTGTAATCATTACTCCTCATCTGTGGTAGTATCATAACTTGATTATTATCCAATAACATCATTTGGGGCATACTCTGATGATTTGGACATTGGTTTGCGTAGTGTCCCCAATCCTTGCAGAAGAAGCATTGTACATTTGAAACCATTTTCTTACCCTTACAGTCACGCACTTTGTGACCTTTTTCTCTACACTTATAACAAACTCCCATTCCCTTTAGGCAAGTTCCATGATGTTTCTTCCCACAACTACCACATATTGGAAAATTATTCTTTCCCCTCATCCCTTTATCTATCATTCTCTCTTTCATCCCTTTCGTCTCTTGCTTCGCTTCAAAGCCATAGGACTCAGAGAATTCTTTACTTATCTTATTAACACATGATACTATTTCTTCATATGTTGAGAACACATGGGAGACTATTTCCCTTCGAAATGTTGGCTTAATACCGTGAAAGATACGATCCTTCTTACTCTTTGGATCATACATATTGCTGGAGTTCACATTCCTTCTACTGGGCACCATTTCTATACAATGGCATAAACTAGGTTAGTTTATGAATCAAAATACATAATCCCATACTTATAAAACACTTAACATAAATTGAAATATTTATGGATATAATCCATAATCATAAAAAGGTTTTCTTTGAGGAAGTATATACTCATAACCGTTCATAGTGGTTTGCAAAGAAAACGAGAATTATCCTAAGCATATCCCCCGGGAGTGTCGTAACCAAGAGTGCAGCAAGGCCCGTTGTCGTGCAACAGTTCCCGTTCGAGTCTAGCTTAAATCGGTGTTTTCGGGTTTTACCCCTAGGTACATCTGTGCCAGAGCCACCTCTACCTGCTCGTATCCAGACAGGGATGTATTGCTCGGAAAACTCACAAAATCTCTATAATACCAAAATTCTAGGAAGTTCTTCTATACTAATCCTCAAAGTCTATCCTTGGGCTATGTGCTCTAATCAGAGTTTATCTAAATCTAGCTTCCAAGGTTAGTACTAAACTGCCTCTGATACCAACTGTAATGCCCCGACCCCAGCTACCCGGAGCCGGTGCATTACTTCGTAACATTGGAATGATCACAAAAGATCAAGTCTCGAAAGACCAATTAGTTTAGTAGCCTTGGAAACACTAGATACATTCATAAGTCTTTCATTACATAAAAAAGTAAAAAAACTACAATAACATGGTCTTCATAGTCCACAATCATATCCCTTTCTGACTACCCCTGCAGGTCACTCATAAATTACTTCTTCACATCCTGGAAAAACATTAAAACATTGAAAGGGGTGAGCTCAAATGCTCAGTAAGGATAAAAATATTGCGGAAGCTTTCATAAATAAACATAAAAATTTAAGGCAATGTATAACTAAAACAAAAGCCTTTTAAACTTGAACATCAACATAATATGGAAAAAGTAAAATGAGATAATGCCATTCACTTCTTCATATGGATATTCTACTGGTCGAATAATCACATGCAATATCAATAACCACTTTCATAATGATGGAATGCATAACGCCAGACTACCATAACCACGTAGTCAAGGCCTCGTGCCAAGACCACAAACAAGATTTTGTCAAGGCCTCGTGCCAAGACACTAGTTTGTCTCATGAGACCTGCTGATGCATCGAGGAGCTATAGCGGGCTCCACCCGTCACTTATTAAGTCCAATGCATTCCTCATATGAATAGGTTTAAACATATCATAAACCATAACATAATCGTATCACATAAAACATGCATAAAGGAAACATAACATTTCCAAATTTCAATCACAAGATATAAATACAACACATTGATATAATAAAAATGCTTTCAAAACCATTTTCAATACCAAAATAAAAGAAAGATAAAACTTTGGATTTATTTTTCATTAAAATAAAATGATGGCTTGTAGAGGAAGCCGAAACTCAAATAATTGTCACGGCGGCAGAGATGTCATTGTCGCCGCATAAGTACGGAAAGAAAAACATTCCCTTTTTGTCGTTTAGTAAAACTATTCGTATAAAAAAATATTCCTTTTGAATAAACGTAAAAGTCAAAGGGGTTTATACACCGTATAAAAGAAAGTTGTGTATAAAACCAAATATGCCTCAATGAAATGGGATTGAGAAGAAGTCCTTAAAAGATCATTTTTAAAATAAAATAGATCTATTATGTGTATTCATTATAGGTACATATAAAGAAAGTAAAAATACAAGATAATACATAATAATATCATGACATAATTAGAAAGTAGGAGATTAACCCAAAGAATGGAAGTTGGGTTAAGAAATTCCCTTAACTCGTGTCTGACTTGACTCAACCATTCTTTAACCTCCTGAATAATAAACTAGAGTTAATATCTACCTTATTAAGAACCATTTTCAATTTCATTATCCTTTTTATATCACTTATTACAATGTTATGAACGTTATGTAATTATTTAAGTTAATAACGGTCGTTTTGTCGATCTTTGGTACTTGTGTAAACAATAACCTTCTTATAATTACAAGATGTTCATGTGGTAGAATATCCATTATCTCCAGAATTATATTCATGACTTATATGTCATATATATCTTATATATACAGTATATACATTGATTTATAATTATTACATAACATTTAGAGGTAAGAAATGAAATGCACCGTTCATGGAGACGGTAAGCCGTACGTACGCATGAACGCTACTTTCATTTCAATTTCATATTTAATGGAACGAAATAATAATGATATAAATGTATAATATAATTCCAGTATAATATAGTGTATAATAACATTTACTCCATCCTTTATACATCCCACATATGGCATTAACGATTCAAATCACTTTGAGGGGGCGGTAGTCTGCACTTCTTAAAATGAAATTATCGCATTTTACCCATAATGGAAATCATAAAGTATGCCATAAATGATAAATACAGAAGCATAAGTAAAACATAAACATATTATATATCATATATAAAAATAGTGACATCTTAATGTCCACCTTTTAAGGTGTTATATGAGTGTTGAACAATCATCATTTCGTGAGGCATAAATTCGCCATCCACAGAAACCGTATGTTCTTTAACCATTAGATGTAGGTGTGTGTAAGTGTAGCTCGAATCCTTCTTATAACAACATTATAGTATATTGAGGATACTGGTGTTGTTACAAAAGAAATGAATAAAAAGAGTTTAGGGGGTTGGAGAAGAAAATTAAAACAGAACAACATTAGAGAAGACATTACCTCAAAATCGGGTAACTCTTTTTGATTTGAGCCAAAGGCTTCCTTGGGAAGAGTTCTGCCCAAAGTAAGGCTTCTAGGAGTAAGAGGGGGAAGTTGGGAGAGTATTTGGGCAGAGTTTGGCCGAGCCAAATGGCTTGAAGGTGTGAATAAGGTGGGAGTGGTGGGGGCTTTTTATAAGTGGAGAGGAGGGGCACTTTTGGAAAGATTGAAATGTTACATTATTTCACAATTCTTTTAGGATTCTAAAGGTCCCACACTTATATAATTCGAGGCTAAGGTGACAAGGTTTCGAAATATCCTCATCCAATAGGCTTTGGACATGTTTAAGCCTTGGATTTTGCATTATCTTCTCATTTTATTTAAATCGTTAAATAATGAGGTCATCACTGCATCATAATGATGTCATAAATAATTTAATTTATTTAATGTCTAAAAATTATAAAAAAAATACTATGATGTAGTAAATCTTTTTATCTTTCTAATTAATATTTATAGTCAAAATTTTTACTTGTGTAACCCCAATTAAAAACTGTTTTAGTAAAATAACTCATGTTTGTGTCAATTTAATTTTAACATTAAATAAATATATATTAATGTCATTTTCCAACTAAAGTGGCTCCATGGGGTCCCCAAGTTGACCCATGGGTTGTCTTGGTCGGCCATTACTCATCCAATAGGAGTAGGACAAGTGTCATGCTCATCTCATATTATTAAAACATTATTTGTACCTTAAACTACACTAATTACCTCTAATCGTGATTAAGAACTTAAAAGTTACTATTCACCAAAAAATTATTTTAATCTCATTGAACCACATTTTACTTCTTAATGACAACCATGTATGTCAGATTTTTGAAAATCAAATCACAGAAGTGGTAATATTTCATTTAAATGAAAAATCAGTTATTTAACTACCACTTAGTGGTTTCACTATTCATCAAAAATTGAAGTTTTTCAGAACAAAGCCAAAATTTCACACTAAGCTATAATTGATATTCTGAATTCAAAAATGATGTCTATTTTAAAAACTTCCAAACATATAAGTTTCATTAATTAATTTTATAATTAATTCCCGCTGTTACGACAAATAGCGTGTTTTTAAGAAACAATTTATATCAAAAGATTGGCAATTGTTTATGTCCAATTTCAATGTTAAATTAATTCTAATGACCACCATTGGATAAAATGGTAAAAATATATTCTAATTATACCTTAAAACCACTAAATAGTATAATTTATCACAATAAATTATTTTCATTAAAAAAGTTGTTTTAAAGTATTTTTCACTATTCATAAAAATTAGAAGTTCTCAGAAAAATACCAAAAATTCAACATAGGCTAATTTCGATATTCCGAATCCAAAAATGAAGTCCATTTTGAAATATAAAATTTCTATAATTTTAAAAAGTGGTTATTACTATTCATAACGGCTACTTTGATTAGTCATGGTGTTTTAGAACTCGAACTTGCGTACCATGCAAGCTATTGCATTATTAAATGAGAAGCGTATCATGGAAGCTTGGGGTGTTACACCGGCGTTCTTCGCGTTCTTCACTTTCTTTGCGTTCTTCGCGTTCTTCATGAAGGAGGATAAAGGTTCAAGAACTCTGAAAAACCTCTCAACGAGTAATTCTCCAAAAAGACTAGTTGGTCTTATTTTATTATTACGCCAACAAACGAAAAAGGGTAAGTAACGAACCATCAATTCGTTGTATTAATTCAATGAAAGTAACAGCTCATTTAATTCACGAAATAAACCACCCAATTAAATGGTCTGTTAAGAATTTAAGAAAACGCATCAGTTGACTTTCATAATGACGGGTTTTCACGGGTGCGTTACTTAGCGGAAAGAAACGACGGGGCTCGTGCGGGCCCCACCTAACAAATATCCTACCAAGAGGGTAGGATATTCCTGGATAGTACCCTATCCATTTCAACTCAGTTTAAGCCGATTTTAAGTGGCTTCAAGTGGCTTCCAAGTGGCTTAAGTGAAATAAAATAAAGTTGTCGTAAAATTATTTTATTTCTTAACTTTAAGCCCGAGAATTAAAAACCACACCCGGGAAAACGAAACTCTGGAAGAGGCGTTTCTAAGCGAATACCAGTGCTGCGATTTCATCGGTGCCCTCAGAATTTGATTCCGGGCACCGGTTCAAAAGTTAGAAAAACCCGCTCGTCCGGTCACTAAACGTACCCGAGCCAAACTTCGGAAAATGATTCCGGGCACACCGGGCCTCGTAATCAGGTGCCGTCAAAAACTACATTCTTGTAAAATTCCAAAAAAAATTAAGAAAAGAAATTTCCTTGAAATTTACGGGTCTTTACAATAATTCTAAAGGAAAATTAATCATATTTAATACTTTGGGATATCCAAAAACTATATCAATAAATGAATAATTATTTGTACAAGGGCCAAAGCACAACATAATAAGTATATCTCAACTCTATAATGATGGATATTAGGTTTATTTTTATTATGATTCCTACTATGCATTTAACAATAAAGTTCTTATGTTTAGAGCAACAATAAAAAATTATTTTTATACTTGGAATTTAAATTCCTATTGTAAACAAAATAGAAATTATTTAACTACTAAGACAAATGAGTCATGGATCTGGCGTAGGAGACTTGGTCTTTGTAATATTTTTTTCTTTACATAAATTATCAATGAAATAATTAGTTTCTGGTTTACCTAGTCTTAAATTTGATGGTGATAAATTCTATGATGCATGTAAAATTATCAAGTAAAACAAATTTTCCTTCAAATCATTTAACAAAATTTCTACATGAAAAACTCTAGAATGTATCCACATAGAATTGTTTGGATACAAATGAGTAGCCTGTTTGGATGGAAAATTATTTTTATATGTTTTAGTTGATGATTATTTTATATTTACATGTGCCTGTTTTCTAAACTCAAAATTTAATAATTAACTGTTTTGAATGTTTTTTGTAAAAATATTCAAAAAGAAAAAGGTTTTATAAAACTTTTATTTAGATGTGATCATGGGGGAGAATTTGAGAATTAGGAATTCAATTACCTTTGTTCAAATCTAGGTATTAAATAAACATTCTCTACACCATGAACACCTCATCAAAATGGTATTGTTGAAAGAAAAAATATAATTATTCATGAAATTTCTTGGACTAGGCTAAATGAGTATAGTCATTCTACCTACTTATGTGTAGAAGTTATAAGGACAACCTACTATATCATGAATAGTGTTTTAATCTGGCTTATTTTCGAAAAGACACCTTATGAACATTGGAATATTATAAAGCCTAAATTAATGCACATTAATGTTTTTTGATGCATGGTGAATATCTTAAAATCAAGGATAGCTTAGTAACTAATGGATATAATCTAGAAGAAGGTATATATTACGAAGAAACCATTTCCCATATTGTTAGATTAGATGAAATTAATATTCTTTTATCTTATACATCTCATATAGACTTTAAATAATACCATATAGATGTTAAATATTCTTTTTAAAATGGTTATTTTATAGAGTAATTTTATGTAGAATAACCAACTTATTTTGAAAATTCTCCAAAACTAGTTTTTTTCTAAACATTTTAATGATCTACTTGGCTTTAAACCATCACCGAGAGATTGGTATGAAATATTATGTTCCTATATATTGAAAAATGGATTTACTATTGGATTGGTTGATCCAACTATTTTTAAGAAAACCATTTTTTCGAAAACATTATAAATTAAAATCTATGTTGATGATGTTATATTTGGATCATCTAATGAAAAAATTTGTAATGATTTTTTTTGAACTTGTGAAAACCAAATTTGAGATGAGTTAGATGGGATAATTAAATTTCTTTTTAGACATAAAATTTAACAAAAATATTATTTAAATGTGTTAATAAAAATTAAATATATTGTTGATTTATTGAAAATGTATGATCTTGGGATTAGTATGACATATTCTACTCCCATGTGGACTAATATTAAACATAGTTTTATTGAAGCTAGAAAACTGGTGGACAATAAGTTATATAGAGGAATGATTGGTATTTTATTATATCTTACTGCTAGCATACATGATATTATGTTTTTTATGATTACATTCAAGATTTCAAACAAATACAGAAGAATCACATCTTATTGCAGTCAAATCGTTTTTTAGATATTTAAAAGGAACTGTTTTTCAATCTCTTCTTGAAAAAAATCATCTGATTTTAATTTAATATCATATTCAGATGTAGTTTTATGAGTTTGTAGATTTGATAGAAAAATTACCCCATGAATCTTTCACATTTTTTGAAAATCATTAGTATCATGGTCAAGTAAGAAACAACACTCAATTTCCATATCATCATCCAAGGTAGAATATGTAACTTCATGAAGATGATGTGAAAAATAATTGTGGATGAGAAACATACTAATGGACTTTGGACGATATTTAAATAGTACCCCCTTTTTTATGTTATTATACCAGTGATATAAATATTTAAAAAGATAATATAAGTCATTCAAGAACATAGCATATTGATATTATGCCTTATTTTCTAAGAGATCATGTTCCTGAAAATGATATATCTTTATAATTTTATAGTATTAAATATCAAAAGGTTGATATTTTTACTAATCCACATAAATATTTTGTTTTTATTTTCTTAAGGGGTATTTAGGTTCATTTAATTTATAAGTAAATTTTTTATCTATATATTTAAATTAAATTAATTTATTTATTAATTTTTATTTACATATGTGAAATTTATTTCTGAGATACTTTAAATCTAGTCTATTTTAATAATTATATTATTTTGATATGTATTTTAGTTAATGTAATTTATCCTAAATTTATTCTAGCCACATGTTTTTTAAGAAAATAATAATAATCTTACATAATGACATGTGAAAGAAGGTACTGTTATAAACCTTTCATCATCCCTTATTTTTTTATTTATCAATCCCTTTTCATATACCAAACCATTAGTCTACCTTAAAACCCCAAGAAATCATGAACCTTAGAGTTTTCGTTTCTCAAAGATGATGAAAACCATGGGAACCGAAGAAGGGGAAGCCAATGATCTAAAGCAACAACAAATTTCTATAGGATTGATTTATCAAGGAAAAGTGATAGATTTCAAATGGCTCTAGACGACGAATACACTCTTGAAAGACATAAAAGAGTTTCATGTTTTGGAATATCTGGCCAATGTTATGAACTAAGACTTTATCTATGAGGTGGAACTAAAATATTTCTACAGAAACGTAAAGTTTAGTTTCAGTGATTCTAAAGAGGCTGTATTCTCAAGAATAGAAGATAATGATTTTTTCTTTCATTCTACTGAAATTTACTAAATTTCAAACAATCCTCATGAGGGAGTCCTTCATTTTGATGTACAGTCTATTGAGGATAAGGATCATACTTCTGAATAAATTATGTCTTTTCTTTTTGATTCAATAAACACAAAGAAGACGCTTGTCAAAGAACTTGAGGTATACCATAAAATGTTAGTCAAATTTATTCAAACTAGAATTTATCCAAGGGTAGATAAAATGGAGAAAATTATATATCCATAAATGTATATCATGTTTCTATTTTTTAGTGAGAGAAATTTGAATATTCCAAGTTATATATTCTGATATCATTAATATTACTATCAACCAGGTGCAAGGATGAATTTTTATCCTTATGGAAGAATAATTTCCTGGATTTTGTTTAAGAAAAATATTATTCAATTAATGTATTCATGAATAATGTTCCATCATAGTAATGTACTCAATGTAGGAAATGTTAGTAAGTTAGTATTTTTCCATAGTATAGGGAAAGGAAACTTGTTACCCTTTAGTTCCAATTGAAAAATTGGGTTCTACAGCTTCTGCTCATAGGGAGAATGAGATTATAAGAAAATGAGTTGCTAATTCAAGATCATATTGTATTGTCAAGACCCAAAATGTGAGGATTTAATATAATATTTTAGATGAATAAGAAGAAGATATTTTTCTAGAATAATTGGTTATGAAACTAAGAAAAAGTGTAGATTGAATTTTTGAAGAACCAATGTGGTGTAATGATAAGATACCAGGTCAGTTCATTTGGACGTGGAAATTATAGAGGGGGAACAACGTGTTTAAAGTCAAAATAATTATTTTCAAAGTTTTGTTATTTCAGTTTTCCTAGATTAAAAGATAGATATTCCAGAAGATCAACAGATTCACAAATCAGAAAATTTAGCTACAAAAATAAATTAGAATATTTTTCCATGGTTTTTGATCATTTGGGTGAGATATATCAATCTATCTCTGGAAAAGAAATCTTGATATTATATCTTGTTTATGATATAAATAAACTAAAAACTCTATGGATATGTTTTTAGAGAAGGTAAAATATAGATATTTAGTTATTTTGGTAGTTGATCAGTTATAAAATCCAAAGGAAGGGACATTGAATTCCCTGACTACTCAAGTTCAAGAGCTTATTATTATGTTTATAAATATTAGGAAGAAAATATAAATCCTCAGCAAGAGCTCAAATATGAAAGAAATAATATTAAATGACCTTGAAGGAAATTACTTTTTGAAAAATTAGTTTGATGCATTCAATAGGGAATTTTTTAATGAAGTTGTAATGATCAATTATGAGGTTGTTTTTGAATTAGATTTTTATATCTAATGTGGTATTTGGGGATTCAATTTGATTCAATCATGAGTAGTATCAGTCCTAAAAATACAACTTCCTTTTCTCTTACTACCTATCTAGATCTTATTTACAGACCTCAAGAAATCAAAATAGTTATGGATGATATGAATGATCGTCTCAAAAATATATAGTGCAATAGGTATCCTTTGTCAGTTTTATAGGACTAGCAGAAATTTTTTGTTCACGAATTGACTTAGAATGAACTAGGTTTCATATTTCTGTTAAACAAATTCACTGGTAATTTAAATATGTTTATGAACCAAGCGAAGATTTAGCATGACTTTTTGAATGAAAATCAAGTTGAAAATATTCATATTAGCCAAGATTATAGTGTTTTGAATATGTAGTTGGGATTGTGTCATGTGAAAATATTGTGGTTACCGATGGTATATCTGAAATACATATTTCAATCCTTTAAAAATTCGACCAAACGACATCACTCCCACCCTTATCAGTTAACTAACATATTTACCAATCACACTAACTATTGTAATTATTCAATTTTTGATCAAAAAAATAATAATTATTCATATTTAAAGTACTTTATTTCTCATCTTTCAAATTTTCGTCTCAAGAAAAAAATACATTTTTTTTATTTTTAAACAGATTCTTAAAACATTCACTTACTGATATATGCAAAATTATATGTGGTTTAATCATTTTGTCAACATTATTTTTGATCTCATGAAAAGAGGGTGAAATATGAATAAACAAAACATTTCATTCGAACCAATTAATTTTATCAAACTAAATATTGAATTATTTTCATTTAATTTTTTTCAAAATTATAAATTTAGTTACAAATTTTATGGGTTTTGTGATCATCAAAATGGGGGAGATTGATGGGACCATATTCCCTCAATAAAACTGAATAAATTTTTTTGATTTTGATGCTCACAAATACCCTTTTGTATTTTACTTACAATATTATTTTTATTGTATTTTGGACATCGATATTCTTTATAATTATTATTTTAGAATTATAATCAAGATTATTATTCATGTGGAATATTAATGAAAGTGTTCATAATTCTCATAAGTGTATTCTAGAAACATTGTTCATAGCCAACGTTGAATAATGCAATGTAAGTAATAACTTTTTCTTTTTTATAAAACGTTATGTTGATAGATTAGAACATATGGTTAATCAACCATATGTTGAGAGAAACATATGGATAAAGAACCTTACAATTGTATGGAACCTTACATTTGAAAAAAAAATGAAAAATTATTGCTAAAGAACCTTACATAAGTAAGGAACATTATGTTTGAGTAGCAAATGTATGGATCATCATCTTTAATTTTGTGATCAACCTTACATTTTCTTCCCTACATTCAGATAATGAACACTACGTAGGTGAACCCAACATTTCTTATTTTTTTTTCATTTTATGATGGAACCCAACATTTGATTTTTTTGAAACCATATCTTTCAATTTCAGATTTTATTAGTGTTTCCTAAAACAATCCTTAGGGAATATCAGGCTGATTTAAAGCTCATTTTTGAAAGATTTAAAATTTTTATGATTAATTAAAAGATCCATATTTATAGGAAAAATTATTTCATTTTATTAATGTAAGTTACAACTACATTTAGTGGTCATATGAATTTGAATTCTCACGATTTATCCAATGATTTTCATTGATCTAAAATTGTGATGTTGGCTCTCTGCATTATTCATTCTGTAGGTTTATCTATTCATTATATATATTTTTATATGAATAAAAAATGTAGCAAAATATATGGTCATATATATATTGATATTCAATAGAATAGTTGTTATGATATATTACAAATCATGTGCAATAATTGACCATAATCTATTATATATATATGAGGCTACACATTTAGAGATATATAGGATTTGAATCTTGTAATTTCTTTTAAGTCTATTGCTACTAATATTTTATTCATTGATATAGAGATTTATTACAATTGGATCTCTTCAGAACTACTCTTTCCTAAGAAACTTTTTTCTAAAGAAGGGGTTATATCTACTGTCAGTTGTTGTTTCAAGTATGATGTTAAATTTGAAACTTTTTTAATCAATATCTTTTTATTTCTCAATCCTACAACTCGTACTCAATTGTGATAGAGTATTAGTGTCATGATCATAGATGTGGATATTCAATTATTAGTTAATAAACCAAAAGGCTCTTTTTTGGATTTATTTGTAATGGTCTCAACTACTAGAACTCAATTGTGGATTGGTCTTATGAAATGAGGACATAACTAGTGAAATTTACCAAAATCTCATAGAGTGTAATTGGTGGAGTGTACTAGAAAATCATTGTTCCCCAAACCACTATAAAAATCCATGATCTGTATTCCTAATTTATCTACTACTTGTAATTTCATACTAAAGATAAAAAAATTGTATGTATAATCAATATTTGACATAAAAATGTAGAATTGTGGAATATTTAAAAAGACCCAAGTCACAAACTCTTGTGTATATTTTTATATTCTAACCTCACATATTTGGATGATCTAGATGAATTTGGAAATATATTATTCAAGAAGTGATTACTAAAGATGAGAAGACAAGGAGCGTGGATTCAGATCATACCATGTATTTATTGTCATATTTTAGTGCTTATAATTCATCACATATAATCCTTGGCATATATCGGGAAGAGTTTCATAGAAAATTATGAAGTCATGTCGATCATCAGTGGAAAATTTTAAAATGAAAATAGTTCGGTATTCTGCTTCATGCCCGATACATTCAATCTCTCCAAATGTTATACATCGTAAGTATATTTCATTATGTATCCACTATAGGATATGATGAGATATCAAGTTATTTATTGTTATTGAATATACTATTATTGGAATCAATTGTGAGATTACGCTAAAAAATATATATAAATATATATGAATTTATTATATATATATATATATATGTATATCTATTGATGAATACTAGTTTAATGTGAATCTATTATTGGTTCTATTAATTCGGATAATTTTATTACTGTTTGTCAATAGATAATATTTTTTAAAATGTTTCACTAATAATAATTATTATGTTAATTCTTATTTTTTTAATATTATTAAAACATGTTTAATAGTAATTCATTTTCATTCAATTAATAATCATTCATTAGAAAATTTCTATTTTTTTTGTTGTATATTTCTACCATTATAGTGGGTAATATTATTTCAAGCATGTTTTGACAACATTATTTGGGTAGTATTTCCATTTTAATGGTTAATATTATTCTCTAAATTGTTTTTTACTTGATGATGATATTTTTTATTAAAAATTCATGAGAAATCATACAATTTTAAATTCCAATTTTTGTTTATTTTCTAGTAGTATGGTTTCATGTTTTATGATTATTTTTATAGTCCATGATGTTTTATTAAGAAGTGAAATTATTTAAACTAAATGGTGGATTTTGAAATAAATAACTTTATTTCAAAAAGTTAGTTTTTTTGGTAGTGAATTTAAAATAGGTTTTTATTTAAATAATTTTGTTTGTTTTTAAGTAGTAATATATACATTGTTTTTCAAAATGGGATTTTTATAATGAGTAAAAATGATGGGGAGTTTGAATAAAATTTAAAAGCAATCACTATTTGGGGTTAATATTTTTTTAACATTACATTATTTCTTAAAATAAGTTATTAAATTTGATTTTCAGATGAATTTTGGAAAATAATTCATTAAAAATGTATTATATGTATTTTTATATAAATTTATTATTTAATAAATTTCATTCAAAATATGTCTCAAAATGTTATTTGAAAACATGGTTGTTTAGATGAATTGTTTTTATAGTCTAAAAAATATGCTTGTGTCCTATGTAAGAAAACCATGTGTAAATCCAACATTGTGTACTTCCATTTTTGTATATGAATGATTTTTTTTATATAATTCTATAGGTTATGGTACATATTTTGGGATATAATTTATTTATTAGTGACCTAATTTGTGTTTTGGGTGATACAAATTAGATAAATGGTGTGTAATTAGGTTGTTTTATGGTATAATAGATATAGATATTGAATTTTTATAGTTCATTGTTATGTTGAATAATTTATAGAATGGAAAATTTGAAAATTAATTAGTTTTTATTTGGTATATTTTGTGGTATATATTGGATTTTTAATTAGGGATGTGATAGTAGTCAAGTGGTTTGAGATATATTTTCAATTTAACTTTATGACCATAATGGATACCATGGTATATTATTTTGATATCTAGGGTTGGGGAATCATTAGGTAAAAATAATCAATGTATTTATAGTGATTAAAAGTCATGTGATGTGGATTTTGTGAGAATATATTCCATAGATATTTTTATTTGAGGTCTTAAATGTTATTTTTTGGATGGGAAAAATAGATTCGATTATGTTTTTGGATCAAGTTGATGATGAGAATATGTATGGTGCATTTATGAGGTTTATATTTTTTTGGGAATTAATTATATGGTACCAATGATATAAATAATGTCATTAAAGGATTAATGATGAAAGAAATGGGGGCTTGGTGGTATGGTCACCACATAAAATTTAGTGGTGGTG
The DNA here is from genome assembly GCA_963277665.1 of Viscum album. NCBI lineage: Eukaryota > Viridiplantae > Streptophyta > Magnoliopsida > Santalales > Viscaceae > Viscum > Viscum album. The sequence goes on from OY728159.1 coordinate 1,229,702,453, forward strand.
CACCAGATGATTAGTGGCTATGAAGTGACATTATACCAAGTAGAGTTTGTCATGAATTCTATTGTAAAACCATGTTAACCTCACTAAAATCAATGGTAAATTTTCTTAAAATTCAAAATAGAGGATATTTTGATAATAGTATCATCCTTCTACTATCAACCTCACCACACCTCACCCTTATTTACACATTATTTAATTCCTCTCTTTGGATCACCTATTCCAAAATTCAATATCAATTCACTTCTCATGAACAGTAATAGTGTTTCTTGGTGACGACTGTTCTTTGACTCCATATATATCTTCTCATATTTAATTTTCCTCTTCTACTAATTTCCCTCATTTTTGTGGGATCATTTTTGTATTTCACTATAGAAATTATGAAATCCATCTATAACCCATTCTTTTATCTTTATTGAGGTAACCATAAACAATAATGATGTTATAGTATCTTTTATTCATTATTTTGTTTTCATTTTATTGTTCAAAGGGTTTAACCACTCTTAAATTTGTTTTTGATTACATATAGTGGATAATTGTCCGGATTTATTTGGGGATATATTCTAATTAGTGATTGATATAATTATTATGGTATTATTATTGTGTTTTATATTTTTTTTGTTATTCGATATTGTTAATTTTTGGGTCATAGATAATTACATATAAATCATTATCTGATGATTTTTAATGATTTCAAGAATTTTTATGACCCCATTATAATATTGGTGAGGTATATTAATGGAAATCCATCGACAGATACTTCTAACCCATATTGAAAATATTGTCACATCTATTGAATTAATTTCCCAAAAATTTATTAGAGTCAATAAATGTACATATAATGGAGTTCCAGGGATGATATTATTTATTTTTAATAGAATACATTACATATATATTCTAGATAAATCATTAACAATTCCATATTACATGTTTTTATAAATATATACAATTAAATAATTATCTTGAAAATATTAACGACTTTTTTATGTGTAAACAAATTATTTTTAGTCAATGTATCATTTATTTAGTCAAATTTTTTTAGGATCCTATTAAATACATGGTATAGTAATTAATTAATAAATATGTTTTCATATTCTACATTAATTTAATTTTAGATCGCTGAAAATTTAAAATATTTTTTGTATCATTTACAATGATTTTATTATTTTTCAAAACCCTTATAATATGATCTATATTGGTATTTATTTTGTGTGTATAAATAAATTAATTTATCTCTATTAGTTATATTTTTATAGAAGACCAGGGTTAAACACTTGTGGTGTCACTATTCATTATTAAGCAATAATAATCCTACATATTTTAATTAATACTAATAAAAGTAAAATTTTAGTAATTAATGTTATGAACATGTAATAAGATATTGAAGCATTTATAAATGTTTTATTTAGTAACTAAATTTTAACAATGGTGTTATGGAATGTACTATTTTTTATAATAATTTTTTTAGTAACATGTATATATATATGAATAATTAGCTGATTAATTTCTATGGGGTTCTAATAAATAAATATACACATATAATATAATAGGTAGTTATTTATATGGTTTAGAATTACGTATAATTTTTAAAGTATTTTTTCATTTATATATAACTTTTATTTATTAATTCATATAATATTTTATTAATGGAGAATCTGTATTACAATTGGTAATTTATGCATCATATGTTTGTGATGAACACATGAAAAAGTTTAGAGGTTGCATTATGGGATAGGTAAGGGATGGTTTATTTTTGAAGGAAGTAAGGAGGTGGTGTAAATTCATTTCTTGTGAAAAGAATAAATATTTCACCGAAAAAAATTTATTTTTTAAAAATCACTATATGTAACATATTTCATTGGTTCTTCAATATATATATATATATTATTAATATTAATTTACTTTATACATTTTTATGGAATAATTTATCATGTAAATATTTTTTAATAATATATTATCATAAAAATGATAATTAATTTAAAACTTTCCTTATGGGTTACATTATTACATATAATTTTTTTTAAAATGAATTTTATATTTGATTACCTAGATTGAAATAAAATACCTTTAAAAATCATGTGTTCCATGTAAATTCTATACACGAACCTCTTTTTTCAAAACTATATTTTCCCAAATAAGTGTTCTTTATTCCTAGAACATTCTGGGTTGTTAACATTTTATTTTATTGTTGAAGAATATTTACAACCCATATATGATATTAAGCCTCCATTAGATTAATATTTAATGGAACTTCAACAACTATCCACTCCATATGGTGAAAATTGTATATAATTCCTTTACTTTAATATGAAGGAAATTATAATTAATTAACATGAGTATTATATTAATTGATGTTTGAGAACTCAACTAGTTTCTCTAATATAACATTAATGGGTTTATTATGCTTTTATTATATTTTTGTGTGACTTTGAGCAATTATTTGATGTCATAACAATGAATATCATATGTGAAAATATGTTTACCCATTTTAGTATTAATTATTCGCCTTTCCATAGTTGTGTATACACTTAATAATATATATTGTTTTTAAGATATTTTTAAACACACACATATATATATATTGATGTTATATTAAATGAATTTTTATAGGGTATATATTGGTGTATATGTTGTTAATATATAAGTTCCATGATTTCGTATCCCATTGTTGGGATGAGCTCTCAATTCACTAACTTATTATTCTAATTTTTCTATATCCTTATATAATATTAATATTTTCATTACTATAGAAGCCGATTCATATTATATTTGGCTGTTTTACTAGGAAGTTTTCTTCTTTACACAAATCCAATAATTTGAATGGGTTATAATGTTTACATTTTTGACATATTCAAATTTATTATATTTACTATTATAGGTGTTGTCTCTGGATTATCATCTCAAATTCTGATTAACAATATCAATGTCAGTAAATATGATATAGATCCACCAAGTATATGGAGTTACGAATTATGAAAGCTAAATATTTTGTTCCCCTTCTATTTTTATTGATTAAATTATTATTTTAATTATATATATGAATTGATATACTTAATAAAATATGGTTGATTTAATGTTTATTGTTTGCATTTTGAGTATAATGTTCTCACACCCATAATGTGTATCATGGTGGAAATATAGAATACACCGTGTGTTTTTTAGGTACCAATAAATATTTTTGGATTTTTTAGTAGCTTTATTTAAATTGTTTGAGAATTATTTTTACAGAATGAGATTGACCTATTAATGGGATTTGGGATCATATATAGTGTCTCACATTTAGCCATTTTTTATAAAAAAATGTAACTTTGAACTATTTCTTTTATATTATATTTTTTTTATAACATAGATTAATTTACGTACTCTGGGTTTCTATTATATATAGTTCTCCATCATTATTTGTTAATTAAATCCTCAAATATACTTCAAGGCACATTAATTTTTTTTCTATCCCATGTTGATTGGTGAGTTATCTTTGGTCATATGGCCCCATAATAAAGGTATTATTTAGGTAATTTAGTTCACAATGAATATACTGTGTTGCTACTGTTAGGGAATGATATTATCATTCACGTAGTGTTATTAGGTTGGTCAATATTGAGTGTCAAAAAGAACATTATAAATAAAAAATTTATACATAACCTATAAAAACATCATTATTGACCTCTTTATTGAGGAGTCCCATGTTACCAGTGATGTCTAACTATCTAGTTATGTACAACCCATATCGATGTGTTACACTATTAATTAGTATAACTATTGGTAACTGTGAATTGATAATTTATTCATTGTCTCAACTAAGAGAATCTTTCTCTTGTGGTTCTTGAATTATAATTATATTTCATTTACTATAATTATTTTGGAATCATGACATACATTGTTCTTACCTATATTTTATTATAATACTACTTAAATCATGTTGGGAATAATATTAAATAAAATATTAATAATATGTATATATTTTTCTATTTATATATATATATATTATTGATTATTAGGATGAATTTAATATGAAATGGATTTTTTTTGATTGACATAGTCCCATTCATTAATATAAATTTATACGCATTTGTAAAATGTTTCATGGCTAACCATGGTTATGTTAGTTATAATTATCCTAAAATTGTTTAAAAGTGTTTGTATTTTTTTCATTTTATTCATGAATAATTAGTTCATGATCATATTTATATTTCATTATCATTTTGCATTAATCCGATTATACTGGTTAGTAATAGAATAATCATGTTTTTACTAGTATATTTATGTGATATTACCCAATTTCAGATTACCATCAATCAAATCATGAATTTTCTTATATATTGATAGTTATTGATGTTTTTATTTTCATCATGCATATTATTTTGAATATATGTTGGGTTCTTACATCTAGTAAAAGAGATGTATGTTATGTGAATTTTCTTACATGTCATGATATTATGGCATGTAATTGAATTTTATAAACATAAATGTTGATTTATAAATATCTTACACTGTTTTCCTAAATTCATGTATTATGGAAATGAATATAAAAAAGGTCATATTTGAATAAGGGTTTTTGTGTTTCCAAATTTATAAGAAAATTTGTTTTCAATATGGATTATTTTTAAAAATTAGAAAAAATATTATATTGGAAATTAGAAGAAAATCTAATAGTTGGGTGAATTTTTTTTAACAATTTTTTTGAAAAATAAATTCACAATTAGATTTTGGAATACTGATTAGAAACTATTTCATTTAATAATGGATGATTTCTATTTTATTTATTAAATTAAAATTTTTAATACTACTTTTTTAATATTATTTGAAAATAAATTTGAAATGCAGTTCTGTTATATGTATATTTTCTATTAACATTAAATAATTTGAATTTCATTGAATGAAAACATAATTTAATTAATATAATGGGTAGTTCCATAGTATATATTTTATTTTTTTGGTGGTATTAAAAAATTATATAGTTTGTGGTATATCTCTAGTGTTAATATATTTTAGTGGTTTGTAATGTAATTTGTGGTTTTGAAATAATACATATAAAGTTATATCGATAATTTGGATTTGTTATGTTATTAATGATATGAATAATGAATTTTAATGTTTTCTATGATATTCATTATGTATTGGAATAGTTAATTTGAAATTGAATTAGTGTCTTCAGTATTTTTCAATGTATATATTATGTTTGCAACGAAGGATATGATAATTGTATTCCTATTTCATATACATTGTATTGTTTTGAATATTGAGATAATTGTATAACTTGGTATATTACTATGAAACATCTAATAGATGGTTATTTTTATATGATGGTTCTAGGAGTTCTCATGAAAAACAATTTGTTTGGTGGGGAATTGTTATTGACCCATGAACACTATATAGTACTTTAATTTCATAAATTAGAACTATAGATGGTTAATACATGGGTTCATATGAATTTTTTTATTTGTTTAAGGTTGGGGATATGTATGATGGTTTTATGACCTATAAATCGATCATTATGAAATGAATTAAATTGTAGGAAACACTAAAAAAGGGTTTATTAAGGATATAGAATGATATTTTTGGGTGTTTAGTTTTCTAGAAACCACCAAAAATATAGTACAAGTCCTCTAAAACACCCAAGGATACATAATCACTAGAAAAAAATTATAGTTACTTTAAATTTAAGATGATGGTTAAATGGATTTCTAGGGTCGTCTAGTGTAGTTTTCCATAAAATTTTAAGTATGGAAAAAAATTCATTTTCATTTTCCCTCAATAAATTCATGCCATCACCTTACCTCCCACTCAATACAGCTTAACTTAATGGCCCTCCTAGGCTATCCACTTCTCATACATTTCCCCTAATTTATCAAGTATTTCAGACATGGATTTTAGAGGATTATTCATGAATAAGGATACGTAATCACATCCTTATTTTATACAATCTACTTTTTATTAATATTCATCTTTTTCCCAAAAGTAAATTGGCTCATTGATGAGGGATTTTAAGAGTCATGGTGAAATCAATATAAAACCATTTCTTTATTCATTATTGGGTTTGTAATGACCTATATTCATGTTTTTCTATACATTATTTGTTGTTTTGGTATTTTTACATTATATATAAAAAGTTTCTAGGATTTTTAAATTTGGGTCAATAATTTACTTCCTCTTATGTCAGATCTAATTAATTAATTTTTCAAATTAGCAATTAGTGTTGCAATTTTTTTCCTTTATCTAAATTACATATAATGTAACATTTGTTTTCTAAAATTTTTATTTATTAATTCTTCACTATATTTTTAAAAATTATCATGGGTTGTGTTCTTTTACTTATTAGGGATTATATTATTCTAATGGATAATAGGATAATAATATTCAATGATATTTCATCATTGAGTGGTTCCAACCAATATTGAAACTCCTAGGACTTTATATAGATACATAAAAAATTGTTTTTATAATGTTAATACCTGAAATTAAATTTTTATTATAAATATGTTAACAGAGGGTTTTAAATAATGAGTTAATGAGATATACAAGGGTCTTCTATAAGAAAACTATCTTCCATTATTATGAGTTTCTCTTAAATCACTATATTATAACATTAATTCTACATTATTTTAAAATTATGATCTAATGGTTTTTAGATGATGTATCTTTTGTTTATTGAAATAGCGTTTTTAACAAAAAGAAAAATTAATAATTGAAAAAATGTTAATTTTTTAATTTTTATTAAAAATTATGGTTCAATTATTTTAAAATAATTAATAAATTATAAAAGTGATGTATTAGTTATTTTCAGTTTTATGATATTTTCCAAACCTTTAATATGTTCTTCCTTGATATTTTGTTTTAGTGTTTAAGAATGTGTATTTTTCTCCCATTATAAAATTATTATACTAGTAAAATGATATAGACTTGTGGTTTAAATAATTATTTGTCGAAAACAATGCTTATAAATGTTTTTAAAAGAAACTTATATTGAAATAATCAATCTCATAAGGTATTCATCATGTTTTACGACTTATTCGCTTTATAAATAATTAATTTTGTTACAAATGTGTTACTTTTGGGAAGTGGAATTTATATAAGTTGTTTCTAACAATTATAATCATAGCTTGAGTAAGTTGGTGGAATTACATGAAAACTAAAAAGTGGTTAACTTGATACCTTATGAGATTAAAATATGTATTATTGTTTTTTACTTAGTTTTTAATAACCTGGAATAATGCTTAGTAGGATTACATTTAATATAAAATACTCTTTATTAAATATTTTAATAAATTTTAAAATGGGATATATCAATCCACACTAGAATTTATTATTCCATAGTAAAGAATAAAAACATAACATGGCTAACAAGTTTCATTAGTGGAACGGAGATGGTTTGGTCATTTTTTTGAAAGTAATTTTCTTTTATAAAAATAATACCTGATTCAACAACTGTCATATTTACCAAAAACTATTTTCACCAGAAATCTGTTGTTTCTTGTGATGTGTTTGAATGTATCCTTTATTTCAAAAAAAAAACATATAATATGAAAATTGAATATATAGAATATTTTTTTCTATAATCTAATATAATATTTTGTTTTCACAAAAAAATACTAGTATGAAAAAACATATATTGAGGATGACTTGCTTCAACAATTTTTTAATTAAAATTGATTCTAGTTATATCATCCAATGTTGAAATAATACACTTTTAAATATTGTGTTATCCATTTAAATTCAATAAATATGAATTATTTTTTTCAAAATTAGATTATTAAAAATGGGTATGACCTTTTTTCAATTACATTCATGGTATTTTACATAATATTCAAATAGAACACATGGTTTATTACCCATATATGAGTATAATAACATTTTAGTTTGTATAAAAATAAACCACAAATACTACACACTCCTAACGTAGAAATTGTTATAACATGAATTATGGTTAATTTAGAGAGAAATTGTATTCCATAACTCTGGTTTTATATGAAATCATGATTGCATAATCATTTTTTCCATAATATAATTATGATTATTTTTTAAAACTTGTATTATATTCATGTTTTAATTTGAGTTATGTTTTATTGATATTACCATGAATGTTTTATATGGAAATTTATTAGTCCATTTTTAATAAATGACAATTTTTAAGATTTTATTGTTATGTGATTGTGGATATGATTTTATTAAATTATGATTATAATAATATATATATATAGTATTAATATATAATATTTCAACAAGTATGTTAGTTATTTATGTATAAGATGTTAGGGGATAGGTTATAATGTCACATTTCCCTTGGTTTGAAAAGGCTCACAATTCCCTCACCCATTATACTCCTTCTCAAATTACTAGAGAATGAGTGAAAGATTTCCATTATGTGACAATCCTATATTTTTTCCGCTAGTTACATTCACTATAACAATTATTTTTTAACATCTACTTAATGGATTGCGTGAATATGAGTACATTTGTGATATATTACAAGTTTTAGTATTGAATATCATAACAAATATCTTTGGGTTATAATATCTTATTTAGAGAAATTGTATTTAATTATTTATGATAGATATGGTTCTCCCATTATAAGTAGTTGCACATCCAAAATACCATATATTGTGTTTTATTTATATGGTTATCATATGAATTTATTTCTTAAATTGATTTTTTATATCAATATAAATTAGTAGATTGATATATTTTATAAATAGGAGTTTCTCCCATGTGTGTTGGAATCATGAAGGGTTCCTAATATGTATCAAATTCTCAAACTCTATATGTGAACCTTGGATTATATATATCTTGGAATGTATTTTTTGAATGTACCAACATGTTCTGAAGGATGTCTTTTTATTAGTGTCTGATGTGTGTGAAAACTATTTTTAGTGGTTATTGTCTTTTTAGTGTTGATTATTTGTATTTGAAAGAGCATTTAGTATTTCGTCATGGGTTCTAGGGAACTATCACTATATTTTGACATTTAACAGGGATATTTTTTAGTTTCAATAACATTCATTCATTCCTGTGGTTTTTTATTTCATTATGAATAGTTGTCTATCATTAGTAGACAAATCTCTTACAAATCATGCTTTGAGACCTGTGATTCTATTTAAAAGTTCTAGGGGATTTTGGGGTGATTTTAGTGCTCTTGTGGTGGCCTAATCAAGCTATTGTTCATTTGACATCGGTTAAGAAATACTATGATAATATGAATAAGATATGGAATAAGGATATTAGTTTTCATTGTATATTATAATGATGTGGGAATCTATACTAGTTAGGTAGTTTTAATATTTGACCATTGTAAATGTATATTCGTTCTCACTAGCTGTGAATGAAATGAGAGTTAGTATAATATGGCGCTCGATGAATTCATGTTGGTGTGGAATGAGATAATTAGATATTTGGTAGATGATTGACTGGTCTAATAATCAATATATGTCATGTGATCCTATTGATAGATGTAATGTTAATTTCATGTTCCCTCTAAGAATGAAAGAACCATTAGTTCATTATATAATTTAATTTAGACATACATGAGATAAAATGTAACTCTTTTTGTGTTATGATCTATGATAATAATTTATTTGAATCACAGAGGTATCACTCAAATGAACCGGTAAGGTGATATTGAGATTATATCCGATTTTGAATCAATTCAGTGATGATGAGTAATGAATGAGGTTCCTTGTAAAGGAATATGGTTTCACTTTATCTATGAGATAGCATTTCATATTTCTTATGAAACATATACAAATTCAAGATAATACTATAATTTTATGTGAGTTATATATCCTGCAACCATTTTTTATGTGGTTACATAGCCTAATGTGCACAAATGGCATTAAAATAGATTCAATTCCATAATTGATCTTTGATATCTTGTGGATTTTTCATGGTATTAAAATACAACATTTGGGATTATTAAAATTTGGAGTGTGAAAAATAATATATATAAATTCATAAAATAATTTCTATTAATTAATTATTGGGGCATGATGATCATTTTCAATATATGATCATCTTCTAGGGAGAAATAACTTTCTGGTGCCACTAAGAGGAATATAAAATAGTTATATAAAAAATAACTTTGTTCTAGAATTTATGGGATATTGATGAGAATCTAGGAGATCTCACATTTTAGGGTTCATTCTGCAATAGAATGATTCTTCTGAGTAGGGATAATGGTAATAATATATTTTGGAGAACACCATTAATTATATATGGATTCAAAACTTATTGAGGGATAATTTTTTGTAGTCTATCCTCATTTTTTATCCTACAATTATCCAATAATTTTAATATCCCAAGATTCCACAATACTCTTCTCTTTGAATAATGTAATAGTTTGCGTTTTACGCAACATCGTGTTCTAGCACACCATGACCAAACAAACTAGTCGTTATGAAAAGTAATACCCACTATTGGAAATTTTATAAATATTAATTTTCAAAATGTACTTTTTTTGGATTAATAATATCAAAATTAGCTTAGGTTGAATTTTTGGTATTTTTCTGAAAACATTCTACCTTTATTGAATATTGAAAAACACGGCATAATTGTGTAAAACTGTCTTTTTATTTAATTAAATATTTATTTTATTTAAATATATTTTATGTCAAAATAGATACTTAATACTTATATCATTTCTATGTAATTTATTGGAGTTATTTTATAACATGATTTGAAGAATAAAATTTTATTGAACTTTTTAACATCTTTTACACACCTTCTAGTAACATAGAAAATTTGCAGAAACACTAATTTTACAACTTCTATGAATTGAATTTCAAAAATCCAAGAGACACAATTGACATTAGTAAGTAAACATTTGTACAATAGGATGAAAATAATTTTTGGTGAATAATAACATTTGAATTTTATTTACCATGGTTAAAAGTAGATAGGGTAATTAAAGGTAAAAATGATATTATAATTACCTAACAACTATCCTTCTTATATTGGATAAGTTTCATTTGATCAAGAAAAAACCTTAAGAATAAAATATTGTCTTCTTTGATCCCCATGGATTACATTAGGACATTAATTATTCTTTTATTTAAATAATTGTTAAATGTGATAAATTCACATTTTAATAGATAAAACATTTTTAATATAGGTTTATACATACAAAGAATTCATCGATAATTATTTATTAGAAATATTAAAAAAATTCCTACATAATGGTATTTTATTTATAATTTTTTGTAATTAAATTATTAAATTTATTTATGACATAATGATGATGCAGTAATTACCTTATTAATGAAAAATTAAAATAATTTCTATAATAAATAACCAAATAAATTTAAATTGAAACTTTTGATGAATTAGAAAATTTTTCTAGGTTAGTATACCATGTTAGGGATTATTAATTAAATTTTTTAAGTGATAAATTTTTATTCAATTTCACAAAAACAAAATACCAAATATTGCCAAAATTGACAGAAATGAGTCTTTAAAACAAATACTATATTATTATATGATATAATAGTATTATTAAAATAGGGATCAGCCAAAGGACTTATATAAGGTTATATATGTAAATAATGAACCACTTGGGGGTATCCTAGCCTTTTTTACAAAATTTATTAAACTATTATTATAATAATACAACAATACATAGTTAAATATAAACTATTTAACTAAGAGTTTAATCTAAAATATAAGATTAATATGGTGAACTGAACTTTTATATAACCTATTAGTTGATTTTTTTCGACCCAATACCACATTATCCTCTAAATAAATCTTTTTGGAACCATTAAAAACAGAATATTAATGTATAATAATTTATTATTTCAAGCTTTTCATAAAGTGTTCATCACCTCTCTAAAAACACGGTACTTCCCCTTCTCCCAAAATCACAGCACCAAAGGAATTTTTCATGGCCAACCCCAGATAAAATATCCTTGCAACTAACCTCACTTAAACTTAGAGACACTATATTGATATGAAAAAAAACCTGAGGAGCCCTTTAGATCAAATCAAAATGATGAACCCGAAGTAGAGGTAATTACTTCATCACCTCTTTCAAAGTTCATTTCTTCATCCACTTCCTCTTTCATTGTTGTTTACTTAATAAAATAACTAAATTAAATTCTACATACTGACATGTTATTATAAATATGGTACAACCATATTAATTATTATATCAATCCTACGAATGACAATGTCACCATACGTGCATACATAAGGATTACTCTCTCTACGTCGTGAGGTAGTTTGTTATTCAACACTTCATTAATTGGATGGTTATAATAATGAGTATACTTGATATAAATAATAAATATATTATTCTAATTATTAATTATATAGGATATACCGTCCAATTACATATGATTTCACCATCAATAAAATGATATTATCCCTTGTGCTTATGTACGGATTACTGTATCCACGAACGCGATGATTTCCTTTGACATCGTATCCAGTAAAAAATAAATTTCATTTTATGAATCATAGCTAATATTTATGAACTTAATATCATTATGTATATGAATCAAATTCATCCTATCCCTAAAAACGTGACATACGTAACAAAAAATATAAAGTAAAATGAATCCCTTAACACCTGAAACAATGATACTACTGAAATTTTATTATCAAATCAATATTAGAAGATAATATCTGATATCATATTTTTATATGTGGTTCATGTTTAATTATATAACAATTATTTAGCTATTATACTAGAGGTTAACATACCTTAGGCCAAGGAAACGTACAAGGTAAGGGTTAATTCAACAATCTCTTCATTATCTGAGGATGTTTATACGTTAGTCTCTACTGGGACCTCTTTACCATCCACATATGTGTTTTAAAAAAATGTATTTGAAATCAATTTTACTATTTCTTTGAATATGGGTACAAGTCATTTAAACTCTTGTTCGAATTTTATAAAATTTTATGGATGTAATCTTTCAGTTGTTTTGCATACAAGGTACTTTATGAACTTTTTAAAATTTTAAGGTAAGAATGTTTATTTATTGTATATGGAGGGTGTAGATATTTTCCGCCATTATAAAATATTAGAAACATCCATTAAAAGCTTATAAGAATTAATTAAAAATATATTTTTTTCTTTTAAAATAATATGGCTTTTAAATTATTTCAAAATACAAAGAGACATTTCTCTAAAATAGTTTTGATTTCATCTTTGTCAACATCCTTTAAATGATTTTACTGTTGTGTGAAGTTTATTTATTATGATACAATATTCTATATTATATTGAATGTTTTTTGATATATTTGACTACAAATGTGTTATTTTTATTCCATTCATGGTCTATGGTTAAAGTGTTAATATATCGTATTTTAGTTTTAATACAAATATATTGGTTATGTTTCACCCTTTTCAAATGAGGAATGCATTAGACATATTATGTGATAGGTGGAGCCTACTATAGCTCCTCGATGCATCGGTAGGTCTCAGAAGACAAACTAGTTTCTTGGAACAATTCTTTCACAAAATATTATTTGTCTTCATGGCACGAGACCATGACTATGTGCTTATGATGTCCGACATTATGCATTCCATCATTATAAAATTGGATAATGATATGAAATGTGATTATTCAACTAGTATAATATCCATGCCAATAAGTAAATTACATTAGTTGATTTATCTTTTCCATATTATGCTAAAGTTGATGTTTAAAAATCTTGTGTTTTAGTCTTATACATTTCCTTAAATGTTTATTCTTATTTATGAAAATTTACGCTAGATTATTACACTTACTGAGCATCTGAGATCACCCATTTCTATGATTTATATTTTCCTGCGATGTGAAGAAGTATATTATGATTAACCTATAGGAATATGATAAATGATATGAATATGTTAAAAGGAGACACCATGTTGTTTTTTTCATTTAATTATATAATGTAAAACATATTTATTTATCTAGTACTTCCAAAGCTACTGAACTACTCAGTTCTTTAAGACTTGATCTGTTGTGATCATACTAATGTTATGTAGTAATGAACCAAATATGGGTAACGAGGTTTGGGAATTAAATTTGGTATCAGAGGAAGTTTAGTTCAATCCATGGAAACTAGATTTAGAAAAACTCTTATTAGAGAACATTTCCCTATGATACACATTAAGGATTAGTACATGAAAACATCCATGAAATTTTTTAATGTAGATAATGTGTGAGTATTCCTTGAAATAGATCACTTTTTTGATATGATAATGTATAGGCAGCTCTAGAATAGATTTACCTAGGAGTGAAAACTTTGACAAAGAGTTTTGGGCCTGACCCGGGGTATCCTGGTATATGAGAACTGACCTTCTTGCACTCTTTTTTACGACACTCCCAGGGATATTCTTTGAATAATTCAAATTTTCATTAAAAACCATTATGAAGGATTTATGAGTAAATACCTCCTCAATGAAGATGATTTTTTTATGATTATAGATTACACACTTAAACTATTCAATTTATGTAAGGAATTTTACTAGTTTAGAATTATGTATTGTGACTCATAAAATAATATAGTGTTTGCCATTGTTTAGAAAAGGTGCCAAGTGGATGGAATGGAAACCGTATCAATAAACAAAATCCATGAAGGGATTTCCCTACTACTGAAGATAATTATAGTGGAACTGGTGATACAACCAATGTTGAACAACTTATAACCCTACTAGGAAAACTCACTCTGGTTATGAATAATAAAAATACCCGTATAGAGCACCTTGATCCACAATGCAGAGGGACAATGATAGATCACTTCATATGGAAAAAATAACCCACATTCAATGAGACTAAAAATCCATTTGTGGATGAGAAATGGATAAGTTCAATAGAGAAAATATTTTATGCTTTGTGGAGTAGCGAAAGGGAATATTTTGGCATGTCAGTTCATCGCCTCACCAGTGATGTAGATCAATGGTGGTTATTGATTAAAAAACAACGGAATATGATGAAGTATATAATATGTAATGGAAGGATGTTAATTATATTTTCATGGAAAACTAATTTATTTTTGAACATCGAGCAGATATGGAAGGTAAATTTCCGATTTTGAGGAAAAAGGATGATTCAAATGTCACAATGTATGAGGCCAACATTACAAGGATTTCAAGGCATGTTGCATATTACATACGTAACCAAAGGATTAATATGAATTGCTTCGTTGAGGGGTTAAATCCATTTATCTATCGATCATTGGTCTCATAATACTTCTCATCATACGATTTTATTGTCTCGTGTTTTATAAATGCAGAAAATGAATTCTTTAATTATTATGACTTTAACGAAAAGCAAGTAAATAAGAGTTATATTGAACACATTGGAAAATAATAAGGGGAAGAATAGAAAAGTTGATATTATATCCTATAGTAAATGTGGGAAGAAACACCATTGTACTTTCCAGAAGGTAATGGAAGTCTCTTACAAGTGTGGTGAAAAAGGCCACCAAGCTTTTTATTGAAAGGGAATGATATAGTATTTCAACGTTGATTGCTACAATTGTATAGAAAAAAGAAAATTTGAAAATTAATGTTATATGTGTTAGGAAAACATACCTCATCAAAGGCCAAGTGAGTAAGGCCAATAATATGTGATCACTACTGCTAAGGTTGAAGCTTCGAATGATGTGGTTAAAGGTAATATAATGGTTTCCTCAAATTTATCAAATACTTTATTTATTTCTGGATCATCTAATTATTTTCTATCATCCAAGTTTTCTAAGAAAAATATATATTACCAATGTAATCTAACAAGGTACTTGTCAGTCAAAACTCTTATGTGAAGTATGATTTCAACAAAGTTTTGTGAATTACTTACCATTAGGGAAAATAAATATGATTTATCTAGTAATCTCATCATCATACCCATGATTTAATTTGATATAATCCTCTATATGGATTGGATTTCAGACCATGATGATATAATTTTTTGTAAGAATAAAGAGGATACAATTTTTGATGATGATAAAGAGTACCTTGTCTTTAGAGTTGAAATGTCACCATCTGATTCTAATCTAGATCCACCCCCATTAGATATACTAAAATATATTATTGGGGAGGAAGAGAGTTAAATAACTATGGGTGTGGAAATGAATTTTCAAATTTAGGAAGTACCTATTGTGCAAGAATATGTTGATATATTTCCAGAGGATTTACCTGGACATCCTCCAGAGTAAGAAATTCCATTTTCCATTGATTTAATTCCTGGTTTAAGAACCATATCGAAGACCCCTTATAGAATGGCCATTGTGAAATTAGTGTAACTGAAGGAAAATACTAGATGAATTTAGTAATAATGGATTTATTCTCCCAAGGGTTTCTCCATGGGGAGCCCCTATTCTTTTTTTAATATAAGTATGGATCTATGAGGTTGTGCATTGACTGTAGGGAGATCAATGCTATAAAAATAATGAACAAGTATCCCCTACTTCACCTTGATGATGTATTTGATAAACTTATGGGAGCTCAATATTTTTCAAAGATTGAACTTCGATCAGGATATCTTTAGTTGTGTGTGAATTGGGGAGCCATTCAAAAGACATCATTTCGAACTAGGTGTAGGTATTACGAGTTTATAGTAATGTATTTTGGACTGACTAATCCACCCATTGTCTTAATGATTCTAATGAATATAGTTTTCATGGAATATTATGATTACTTTGTAGTGGTATTTATTGATGATATCATGGTTTACTCGAAAAGATATGATGATCATGAAAATCAATTGCACACTATTCTAAAGTCTCTTAGATGATATGAGATATATAGGATTATAAGAATGTGTGAATTCTGTCTTCAAGAGGATTATTTTATTGGCCTTATTGTCTCTAAGTATATAATCTCTATTGATCCTTCTAGGACAATATCAATACAAGAGTGGCCATTACTAACGATTATTACTGAGGTATGTAGTTTTATTGGTTTAGTAGGTTATTATATGTGTTACATCCAAGTATTTTCTCAATTGTCTACACCATTAACGAAACTCACACGTAAATGGAATAAATTGTTTTGGAAAAAAGGGTATGAAGAATTTTTTTAAGAACATAAGGTATTTTTATTCAATGCTCTTATCTTGACTCTACCATTGGGAATGATGGGTTTGTTATTTATAGTGATGGTTCAAATAAAGGATATGGTTGATTCCTTAGGTAGAATGAAAGAGTTATTGCCTATGCATCATGACAACTACAAATTTATTAACAAAAATATCCCACTCCTTATCTTGAGTTAGCATCTGTAATTTTTTTTTGAAGATATGGAGACATTATCTCTATGGTGAAAAATGTGAGATATATACCGATCAAAAGAGTTTGAAGTATATTTTCTCACATAAAAAATTGAAAACGAGGAGAAGAGTAGGGATTTAACCACACAAGGATTATGATTTCACTATACACTACAACCTTGTAATGGAAAATAAGGTGGATAATGCTTTGAGAAGAAACGATCATGGAGTTTTGAACAAGATGAGAGTTTAATGGGATCCTATGTTCATGGATCATGTAATGATTCATATGGGGATAATCATGTAAGCTAAAACATAATTACTTTTTCAAATGGTTTCCAAAACATATTCTCTTGAAAGGAAAAAATTTTCTAAGACTCATGATGCAAATATTCAAAAGAAAATTAAAGCTGTAAATGATGGGAGATTGATCGGCTTCGTATTTCAAGATGGAATTTTGAAATATGGGAAGATATTTTGTCTTCCTAATATACCTAATCTAAAAAGGTAATTGTTAGATGATGGTTATAGAACCAATTTTTGTGTACACCTTGGTAGTATGAAGTCATATAGAGATTTGAGTGAACATTTTTCATGGGACCATATATAGAGGGAAATTGATGATTATGTCTCATGATATATATTTTATTAACATGTTAAGGCTGGAATACATAATCCTAGAGGAGTTATGAAACCTATTCCCATACCCGAGTTGAAATGGGTTGAAATTACGATGGACTTTTTCATGGGACGACCATAGACTCCTAGAAGGAATGAAGCAATATGGGTCATTGTAGATCATCTTACCAAGTCATCACATTTTCTTGTTATAAAATAAGATTTACCACATGAACATTTATGAAGTATATAAAATAATGATGTTCTTAGACATCATGTTGTACCTATATTGATAGTTTATGATTGTGATCTCTGTTTTACATTATGACTACAGAGAGGTTTTCAGAGGTCCCTAGATACTGTACTTCGTCTTAGCACTGCCTACCACCCTCAATCTTAAGAAAAATCAGAACGGACAGTTCAAACCACTAAAGACATGTTGAGATCTTGCTAAAATTACTTTCAAGGTATGTAGGATCAATATTAACCTCTTGTAGAATATTCTTATAACAGTGTCTTGCATTCAAGTAATCAGATGGCTCTATATGAAGCATTAAATGGAAAGAGATGTCGCACACCTAGTTGTTGGGATGATATTGGTGAAAGAAAACTTGTAGGCCCAAAAAATGTTTAGGAAATAATGGAAAATGTGAGAATTATCCAAACCCACATAAAAGCATATCAAAGTAGGAAAAAAGATATAACGATAATGAAAGGAAATATTTGTAATTTCATGTAAGATATCATGTTTACTTGACGAACTCTACATGGTGGGTTGTTAATTGATTCAGTAAGAAAGGAAAATTGAGTCACAGGAAAATTGGCCTTTCTAAATTCTAGAACGCATTATAGATATAGCTTACCATTTGGAAATGCCTCTTAATCTCTCACAATTTCATGATGTTTTCCACATATCACTATTGAGAAAATACATGCTTGACCCAATGCATGTACTCACCTATGGAGAAATAGAACTGGAACATGATCTCCCATATTGTGAAGACCCTAACAAGATTCAAGATACTAGGGAACAAGAGTGGAGAAACTAGATGACTCGTCTGGTAAAATTCCTATGGATAAACCATAATATAGAAGAGTCAACATGGGAACCTGAGGAAATTATGATGAAGAACCACCCAAATATATTTATATATTAGTATTACAGAAATTTGAGGATGAAATTAATTTAAGTTGTTAAGAATGTAACACTTCAAGATTCCACAATATGATTCTCTTTGAAAAATCCAATAGCTTTCATTTTATGCAACTTCAAGTTCGAGCACACCAAGACTAATCTAACTAGATGTTATGAAGAGCAATACCAAATTTTTGAAACTTTATAAATTTGATTTTTCAAAATTGAATTCAATTTTTTATTTGGAATATCAAAATTGCCTTAGGGTGAATTTTTGGTAATTTTTGAAAACATTCAAACTTTGATGAACAGTGAAAAACACCGCGTTATGGCTTAAAACCGAAATTTTATTGAAATAATTATTTATTTTAATTAATATTTTTTTGTCAAAATAGATACATAATGAAAATATTAGTTAAATGTAATTAATTTTATTAATTTTATAACAAGATTATATATATATAATTTTATAGAACTTTTTTACGTCATTTACCCACCTTCTAAAAACTTTAGAAAATTTTCCTAAAACATATTTTTACCGCATCTATAAATTGAATTTCAAAATCCAAGAGATGTGGTTGACATTTGAATTTAAAATTTAGTTCAATAGGACAAAAATAATTTTGTGTGATTACTAGATTTTGAATTTTATTTTCCATGGATAAAAGTAAATAGGGTAATTAAAGTTAACAATGATGTTATAATTAAAGGAAAAAATGTCATAATTCAATTTAATAAGTGAATTTAGACCAAAAACATCATTAGAAATAAAATATGATCTTCATTGATCCACATGGACTAGATTATGAAATTTATTATTATTTTATTTAAAGAAGAGTTAGAAGTGATAAATTCAAATTTTAATGTCTAAATTATTTTTAATATAGGGTTTTACATAAGATATATTTTACTATAATTATTAATTATAAAGATAATAATATTTCCTACATAATGATGTTTTATTTTTAATTTTTAGACGTTATATAATAAAATGTTTTTTATGACACAATGATGATGTTGTAATGACCTTATTAATGAAAAATTAAAATAATTGATATTATAAATATCCAAATAAATGTAAATTGAGGCTTTTGATGCATTCTAATAATTTTATATGTTAATATGACATGTTAGAGTTAATTAAATTAATTTATTTTGAATTGATAGTGTATTTATGACTTATAAAAAACAAAATACCAAATAGTGTCAAAATTGAAATAAATGAGTTTTTAAAGTAAATACTATATTATTAAATGATTTAATATTCCTAAAAATCTAAATTTCAGATATAATACATAGATAAGGTTATATTTGTAAATAATTAACCACTTTGGGTTCTCTTGGTTTTTTATGTTATGTTTAATAACCATTTATTATAATAATACAAGAATATATTGTAAAATGTAAACTATTTAATTAAAAGTTAAATCAAAATGATAAGGTTAATATGGTGTCATATCCTATCTAAAACCTATTGGTTGGGTTTTTTTTGTGCTTCATACGAACTATATCCTCTAAATAAATCCTTTTGAAGCCATTATACACCCAATATGATTGTATAAAAAATTAATATTTCAATCTTTTCCTAAAGTGACCTTTACCCCTCTTATATAAAGGTACTTCCCCTTCTTTAAAAATAACACCTCATAAGCCATTTGGCTCGTCCAAAACCTGATCAAATATTATCCCATAAACCCTCACATCATCCTAGAGGGATTACAATGATTAAAAGACACCCTAATAATGACTTTTGATAAATTTAATAAGAATAACCTGAAGAAGAGGTAATTACTTCATCACCTCTTTCATTGTTTTTTTCGTCTTCCACTTATTATTTCTTTGTTGTTTACATAAAAAATATCTAATGTAACTTATATATAATGAGATGTTATTATAAATATAGTACAACCATATTCCTTATTCTATCTATACTATGAATGGCAATGTAACCATTCGTACATATGTACGACTTACCGTCTCCACGTCGTGGTGTAGTTTGTTGTTCAAAACATCATTATTTTGATGGGTATAATAATGAGAATAATTGATGTAAATAATAAATAAAATATGTTAATGATTCTTGATATATGATATACCATCCAATTAAAAATCAGTAGAATGATATTGTCACTTGTGTATACATACAGTTTACTGTCTCCATGAATGCGATAAGATTCATTCCGCATCATAACCATTCAAGAATAAATTTCATTTAATGATTAAAAATAATGGTTAAGAACATATTATAATTCTGGATATGCATAAAATATGGTATATCTATAAAAAATAAGTCTTATGTAACAAAACATATAATGGAAAATGAAGTAGTTAAAACCCGAAATAATTATACTAATGAAACATTATTAACAATGCAATATTAGAAAATCATATATGATATCATATTTATGTATGTGGTTCTTTTATATTTTAATAACTATTATTTAACTATTATAAAGGACATTAACGTACCCCCTACTAAAAAAAGTACATGCTATGGGGTAATTCTACAATATCTTCATTAATTGAGGTGTTAAAATGTAAGTATCTAATGGGACCTCTTTATAATCCACATCTGTGTTTCATAAAGTTGTATTTAAAAAAATTATATTTCATAGAATATGGGTTAAAGTTATTTATAACCGTTTTTAGATTTTTATAAAAAAAATTAAATGAACCATTCGGCCTTTTTTCAAACAAGGTGATTTGTGACCATTTTCGAAAATTTAGGTAAGAATGTATTTTAACATATACTATGGGTGTAGATATTTTTCGTCATTATAACATCTTTGAAGCTTCCATAACATGATTATAATTATACTTTCAAAATAAATGTTTTCATTAATAATTACGTTTCTTTTAAATTATTTCAAAATCGAAAGAGATATTTCTATCAAATAGTTTTGATTTCTTTTATGTCAACATCCTTTGATGAATTCTACACTTATTTGAAGTTGATTTATTATAATAAAATCATCCAGATTGAGTTGATGTTTTTGTGATTTGTTTGACTATGTATATGTTATTTTTATACCATTCATGGTTTATGGTTAAATTTTTAAAATTTAATATGTTGGTTTTAATACGAATGATACTGTTATGTTTCATCCTTTTCATATGAGGAATGTATTGGACTTAGTATGTGATTGGTGAAGCCCTCTATAGCTTCTTGATGCATTAGTATGTCTCATGATTCAAACTAGTGTCTTAGATCAAGGCCTTGAGAAAATCTTATTAGTAGTCTTGGCACGAGGCCTTGACTATGTGGTTATGATGTCCATCGTTATGAATTACCTCATTATGAAATTGGCTATTGATATTACATGTTATTATTAGACTATTATAATATCCATGTCAATAATTAAATGGAATTATTTGATTCATCGTTTCTATATTATACTGAAGTTTAACCTTAAAAGGATTTTGATTTAGTTTTATAATTTTCTTTAAATGTTAATTCTTATTTATGATTGTTTCTGTTATATTGTTATCCTTACTAAGAATCTGAGCTCACCCCTTTCTATGTTTTATTTTCCCCCTATATGTGAAAATTATATTATGATTAACATGTAGGAATATGATAAGGGATATTAATGTGTTCAAAAGAGACCCCATGTTTTTTATTTCCATTTCATAATGCAATGTAAAACTTTTGTATGTGTGTAGTATTTCTAAGTATACTAAACCAATTGGTCTTTTGAGACTTGATCTCTTCTGATCATTCCAATGTCATGTAATAATGAACTGACTCTAGTTAACTAGGCTTGGGGCGTTACAATAATATTTTATGATAATACTATATATTCTTGAACATAAATTACTTATAAGATAGGGTGTTCCCCATATAAACACCATTTATAGATTCCATGAAATTATATTATAACTGGATTATTTCTAATAATCTGATTAAGGGAGATAATTGGATTTTCATGATTAAAAAATTTTCATATAAAAACGTTTAATTTAGTATATTTTTATATTTTAGTAAATTATTAGAATCAAAATCATGTTTATCATGCATTACTAATCAAAAAATATTCATAATATATTAGAGTGATAAAATTATGAAATGTGGTCATAATTATATAGAATATAAATTGGTCAGTATATATAGAAGTATAGTTATTATGGAAATTTCCTCGAAAGTTGATTAAATGTTATGAAATTTTTGGATTATTTCTTTTTTGGATTATTTTTATGAGATTGGATATGAGGTAGTGTCACTAGGGTTTAATATTGACCAATCCAACATTGTACATTAATAAATACATATCTAGGGAAATATTCTATGGGGGAATGTAATTATCCTAGAAGTCATTATAAAATCTATTCTTGTTAAAGTAACACCCAAAACAACCAACATTTAATTTCTAACCCAGTATTCATTT
Organism: Viscum album; assembly: GCA_963277665.1. Classification (NCBI taxonomy): domain Eukaryota; kingdom Viridiplantae; phylum Streptophyta; class Magnoliopsida; order Santalales; family Viscaceae; genus Viscum; species Viscum album. The sequence continues at coordinate 1,229,725,774 of OY728159.1, forward strand.
GTTGAGGTCTTTTGTTGTTTTTTTTGTAGAAGATAGAAAGATATAAAACAGAAATTAGTAATGTAATAAATTTTATATTTAATACATGTGCAGTTTCAAATTACATTTACTTTTATAAAATTGGTTTAATAAAATAATTAGAGTTGAATTTAATAAAAATTTATCGATAAAATTTATATAATTACTATTAAATACTAATCAATATTAATGAATTATTGATAATATCATTTAATTTTAACAATATCTATATTCGATGTATTATATTTTTAAATTTTATTTATTTTATTATTATAAATCAATGTTAATACATATTGAATATCGAATTTAATTATAATTTTTATAATACAAATAAAAAACTAATAATTAGTTATTTATTTTAAATTTTTGTTGAGTAAAAATAACTTCAATTTTTATAATAAAATTATTTTCAAAAAACAAATCACGTTATTTATATTTTAATAAATAGAATACCTATAAAAATATATAAACGGATTTAAATAAAATAGATTTCATTTTTTTTTAAAATTTCCATATTAATTAATATGTTCACATTCATATTTAGGCATGCGAATAAGTTTTCTAGGTAAATGTTAGTCACAATGGTAAATGCTATAATTTGTTTAAAGAGTTAAATCAAGTAATAAAGAACATATGTTATATATATATATATGGTTTTTTGTGTTATTTAATGTCCTCTCCCAATATTACATTTATTATATATTAAATTTGATCTATATTACTTGATGTTGACTTTATTTTTATATTGGAATATTAAAAACTAAAAAAAATCCAATATTATCACATATAAAAGTACCATTCAACTACCTCTTTAAAGGCACACCAAACAATAGAATTATAATTTATAATCCACCATATTTTTATAACTTATAATTTCATCCCATTTTTATTGTCTTATAGTCCCTAATTGTATTCCAATTTCTGTGAAAACACCATAAGGATGGAAAGAGGAGTTATGATTTCATGTTTGTAAGAAACAACCCCTTATCATAGTTTTTCATTGATATTTATCATTGTTTTATTCTAAATTTTTATTTATCTACTGAATACAACCAAAATAATATAATTATACTTTGGGTAGGATAATATTATAATAATATCCCTTAATCATCCATTGATTGCTGCCTAAACATATTTTGCATCGTTTTGACACCTACATAATTAAGGATATAAATTTTTTTTCATGAATGTTTAGTGTAATATTTTTATTATTATGAAATCATATTAATAATTAGATATTATTTTTTATATTTAAATTCTAATACAATGATTTAAATACTTTGTAATTTACAACATTCTATTCATTAAAATTTACCAAAATAATATCTATATGGATTTTATATTGGAGAACCACACACAAATATCTAATGGAATTCACATGAAAAATCCTAAATAATTACAGATATTGAATTATAGTAAAATTTATATTATAATTATATTTAAATCTTGAACATTGAATGATAACTAAAAAAGATGTTCATAATTTGATTATGAATGGTTAATGTTTTTGTCACCATTAATTTTTAATTTCTAAATATATGTAATAACAATTTAATAAATAAATATATAATAATAAAATAACAGGTAATAAATAGGAAGAATGTTTTTGAAATATTTTTATTATAAATCAACTACAATAATACAAGAGGTTAAAGATCACCTGAGAAAGATTAAATCAAAGTTATGGCTTTTATTTACTTAATTTCACTTTGGTGGTGTTGTAAATATTATTTCTAGACTATACCCTTATACCTTTCATTTATTATTCTATTTATATATCATATAAATATTTATTAGTTTACCTTTATGGAAATTACATACGTTCATCAAAATATTCTTCTTTGCTGAAATTTATTCTTGTTAGTATTTATCAAAAAAATATATGCTAAGTGGGGGTGATTTTGGGTATTGCAATATGAACCTTGTTTTAATATCTTGTTTTCCCTACTTAAATAACACTTTAGTATCACTCTTTATTAATCTCAGTACTGAATAAATAAAAAATGAAAATGATTATTTTATATGGTTCTCTGATGTCAGCTATATTGAAGTATCCCACACAGTAATATAAAATTACACTAAACACAGTAAAATATCACAACATTAATGATTATAGGTTTGGATTATTCTCCCTCACTTACTAGATAATTACAAAAATGATTTATAATCTCAATAATCTCATACACTAGAGAGATCATTGATATTTGTGTTTTTTTCTTATTTATTAATCAGTTCTATTGAAAAGTCAGTTAACATATGTTTCTTATCTTCAACAATATTTTTTTTTATTTTTTGAGAGAAACAGAAATCCTAGAGCGCCACTATCTTCAAAATTTTATTTTCAAAAGAGATATAGATTCCAAATTTTATATTCTAGAGAGATATTTATTTCAAACCCTCTACCGAAGTTTTCTACATTCAGCTTCAACTGTAAACAATGAACTATTTTAAATTTACTATTCATTATACATTCAATATTTCCCATTGAATTCATGATGTTTAAGGCCACAAATAACATCTTAAAATTCCAATTTATAGATGGTTACTACTAAGATAACATCCATGAAGGTTTCAATGTGTATTTTCATAATTTACTTAATTTAATCGGGTAAAAGCCATCCAATATTGGGAGGTGATAATTTTTTCCAATTTTAAACTCTCATGTTGAGCTCCACCGTGATAGTTTCCTTCAAGAGGATAAATCTCACTAAGGGAATTACTCTACTAAATTTCAAATCGATGATCAAAAAGACCATACCATAATCACTATGACATTGTGTTCATTGATGTTTTATTCAGACTAATAACATATAATGATTTATTCATTGATGTAGTGAGTCTATCTTTGTATAATATGTTTATTTCTATAAAAATATTCTCATGGAAATGACATAATCTAATTTTACTGGTCATCTTTCTCTCAATATAGTCGAAAACACACTTATAGGGTACATGACAATTTTTCATAGGAAACATCCTATATCAAAATACTCTTTATTTCTGGCATGGTCACGAACTCTAAATGTAATTTTCTTTAACATAGTTTATTAGAATCCACCATTATGTGGCCTCCTACATGGTAAATACATAATTAAGAAATTTAAAAAAACCCCCCAAACATCCTATTTTAAAAAAATGATTTATTTTAGATGAACATACATTATAATATTAGATAACAAAAACACCCCTAAAGTGTATAATAGGATATTTTTAATATTGATATCACTATTTAAGTTCTTTGACATATCTCAAACATGAAACAACTATATACCACAAGCATAAATGACAACATCAACATTCAATGTTCAGATAAATGCATCAATGATTTACTAAAAACCAAATATAATCTGAAATGATCCAAGATTAGTCTAACAAAACATATTCAAATGAAAATGATTATATTATCAAATTAAAATACATTTTCTGCCCTTTATTTGACATTATTCATACTCCCCCCTTTTAATCACACATTAAAGTACTTATGAATTTTCCCATTTTTTGGTTATCCCAAAGAGATCACTTCATCGAATGGTAAACAAAATTGATAAGAAATAGAAAATGATATTTGATATATTATAATACAATGATATTAATAAATATTACAATTAATGAGTCAGATTTTATTCAAGGTCCATCTTGGTACATTAATTTAGTTATACTCCATAAGGAAATGGATGCTTCTCGAATTCATCCTTTAATAGTGAGTATTTCATAATATCATCCACTATATCATATGAAAATACATGATCCAATTTCAAGAAAATGATTTTCAACGATATATGTTATGATGTTATATTTAATATTGATTAAATTTTTGATCATTATATGTTTGATATTTTTAATTAAAGGTTTATATCTTCCAAAATTTCAAAAAATATCAGAAAGAGATAAGAAAATTTAGTTCTAATATCTTCATGTTGTTATTTACTAAAAATAAATTATGTTCAGGCTTAAATATAGACAATATATTAAACATATATTATGATTATATAAATATAGTCCATATTCATTATTATCTATGAATGAAACAATTCCCAATATAAAACATGCTACCAGTGGTTGATTTCTGTTCATCATATATTCCAACACAATCAACATATAAATATTCTTTAAATCATTACTAAAAATTACTATATAAAAACAACATATATAACATTTTTTCATTTATATGGGGAATTATATTTTTTATATAATTTATATTACAATGTTTTGGAAAATTTTGGTAATGTGTTACATGACATTTATAAAACATAATATCTTATTTTGGAGGAGTCAAAAAGAGTAATCTGTACAATAATTGTCTTTAAAGTGAGTCATAGAACTCTAATGTGTCTTCTTATTTTGATAGTTTTTTTAAAATTCATGGTTATATTTTTATGAGTCTCAAGATATACAAAATAAATATTACTATAATATTCTAGATAAATTTCATTTATAATGAAAATCGTATATTTTCTTTTAATTTCAAGTACTCTAATGAAAAAATGTCAACTCATTAATAAGAACCATATCTTATTTCTACCTCCTATAATATAAACAATTTATTATGTTGTATTCAATATAAGACTTCAATGATAATAACATACCCATATATGAGATCCATAAAGTATCTCTCATTCTCTTTCAGGTATATAGGGTTTGTTCAACTCCTTCCATTCAATATAAAATCCTCGTTATATATAGGTACATATTTTATTATTATGTTCATAGTGCTAGATTAATCCCATACAAGAACTAACTAAACTAAAATAAAATAATTTCAAATTTATAATTAAAATATAAATTTGGTTGAAATATATAAACACCATCATCATGTTACCAATTATGATGTTCTTATTTGACATCCATTTGGTATAATTTTAATCCGTTCTTCACTGGTATGTCCTTTTATAATATATTTGTTCGATGCATTGTTACCATTGAACATGATTCATCTTTATAAACCCCTTTAATTTTTAAATTAAATTTTCATACAATTCATGATTTTTTGTCTCTTTTCCATCTTTATTTGATTTGTAAAAAACACCATTTCAACAAACTAGTATTCTAATTATGTGGCATTAGAATAACATCCTATGTCACAATATATTCTATTTGTTGAATCTCTTCATGTATGTATCTAGACAAACTTTCATCCCTAGAAGCAAATTAAAAATTATTTTTTCCTCTCGAGATAATAAGGACACATATTTATCAGCCTTCATTTATCTTGTTTGAATGGGGTTTAATCGATCTATAACAATGATATTTTTAGTGATTTTATCCATGATCCAATGTTTCCATAGACCTATTATTCTATTTATTATGTCTCCATCATTATAGATATTAATTGATGCATCCATATCCCATATAACAACCCCTGATCCATAAGCTGTTAGATCCAATTCATCATCAATAACAAGAAAAATTTCCTGAAAATACTTCTCACCAAAATTTGAATCATTTTATATGTCATTATCATCATCACATTTTCAATGAAAACAATATTCTTACTTTAAATTACTTTTCCATGAAATTTAATAAAGCATCAGTATACTCTGATATTTCAAAAGTACCCATGATATAGTCCTTTATCACCACTATCATAAAATTTTACATTCAATTAATGGGTGATTATCATACACTTACATCAATACATCCAGAAATATTTTTGTTAAAGATTCATTCCATTTACGATTTTTGAAAAGGAATTATCATAATTTATACATAATATAACACTATTGTAGATGTATACATGCACTCAGACTAACACATTCCTATATTTCACTTGTAATAATGTATTAATATGTATATACAAGGCAATGTTGTTGAAAATTTTATTCATTATTTTATCAACATCACTCAGATGGTGAGTTCAACCCACTGAATAATTATACAAATTACAATCTATTTCATATGTTATTCAATTATAATTTTTTAAAATGCTAAAAATTATGAGTTAATAACTCATTAATTTTTACACCAATTATTTTTTTAGAAATACTATGATAATTTTTAAACAAATATAGTCATTAGATAAACGAAATATGACCATAATCTATAGAATTTTATTATATTCATCAATAAACATGTTATATTATCTTATAGAATATTTCTGTTTTTTATTAAACTTATGACATATATCAACATGAATGATCATTTGATTTCTTGGTAACATATGCTTATTTATATTTATAGTTTTTCTAGTAATCATCTTTTTTCATCATGAATCACATTTGTAAGTGTGATGACATGTAATATTAGTGATTTCACAAGCTCCACTAAAAAAATCAGATTCAATTGGGTTTTTTAAATAAAATGGACAAAATGATTTTTAAATAGTTGGTTCTCATATTCCACAGACATCATACACCCATTACCTTCACTAATAAGGTAAATATTTCTTTTTATTCATCATAAATTATGAGTAATGGAACTGTAAATTCTATAAAAGTTTATATCTTATGGATTAACACATTAATATCTGAGGTGTCACATAATGGACTAACACTAAGAATTTTACAGTTAAGGCCTTCATCTAGGAGGAAATATTTTCACTTAATAACATTATCATCAACATTATATTTTTTAGATCCATGAATATTAAGACACTCATCATTTACATAAAAATTAGCACTATATTTATTCAATTTAATTCCCATGATGAGGTCTGCATTTCTTATCATGTGATATGTGAATACTCAATAAAGAATAAAAAAACATGACTAATTTATTTCTAAAATTTTAATATAAACACCATTATTGTTTAATAAAAATATTTCAATCACCTGAAATTTCTATCCCACTTATGTTGATAATGAATGAACATGATTTATATCTTCCTCCAAAATGTATTCTCTATCAAGTAATATTGAATATGTTTTTTGAACAGTCAATTTTTTTGATGATGACTAAAACTATTTTTTTCCACATTACCATGATTCTCTTATCACCATATATTTTACTCTTAATGAAAAATTTATATCTTTGTTCCAAAAATCATAACAATAAAAAAAATATCCTTTAAAATAATGGTAAAATATAAAAAATAATATTCTTGTATTTTTTGAATCTTATTCAGAGAGATGTCTCTTATAAATAGAATACACATATTTTTTGGTTATTATCTTTATATAATAAAATCATATGATTCATGGAATTTAATTATAGTTATTTTTACTATAAAATTACGTTTAATATTTTTTTTAAAGATCCATTATCCATAGTGGTTTTTATACTTGAGGTCTAGAACCAACTATTTCCATAATGTTCAATAATAGATCTTTGTTTTCACCTGAACTAATTTATTTTTTAAATGGGAAAAAATTCCGTAGTGTATTCCTTATAAAATTATTTATCCTTTTGAAGATAAACATTGTTTGTGCCACTCAATTTAATCATCGTTTTGATAATCCTATCTATATCCTCACACATACATTTTCATTTCATGAATTGTTCTTCTAGATCTACAATTATCATAGATTATTCTTATGTATGTTTAGATATACCATCAATTATTTTAAATTTCTCTTAATCATTGAGAATAATCTAAACTTTATTCTATGAACATCATAATTTATTATATTTTAGTTTTTAAAATTTAGTTAATAATTTTGACATTTCATCATCAATTAATTATTAATATATTTTATAGTCAAGAACATCTAAAAAATTATTAATTCTATTATGACCCCGAACATCAATAGTTTAAAGGTATTAATTAAGTTCAACCTAAATATCATATCTATTTTCAATATAATTATCAACGTCAATATCACTATATTGTTTAACAGATAGTAATGGATATTAATCACGATTATTTTAATAATTTTCATCTTAAACATTTATTTAATCATAGTTTCATTCATTCTATTGGAGAACAGATTTATTTTATAAAAAAAATTCATTCCATTCACATCTTCCTCATCATATTATTGATGTTTATTAAGAAAATTTATTAATATGTGTTCTACTATTCGAAATTTTAAAAAATAATGTGGAAAACATCCATTATAAATTTATTATAATCATTTAATACTACAATAATGAAAGGATTTCATATCAAAAATTACAATATCATTCTAAAAATCATTCACCATTAGTGTATTTATATCTTTAGAATAAACATCATGATAAAATTAATTTACCACAGACTCATTTTCTACATTACCCATTATATATTCATCAAGAGTGCTATGAATGATTTAGAGAGATATTTTCATTAGATTCGTGTCTTAATGAACTAATTCATTTTCCTTAAAATAAATATTATTTTTCTCATATTTATATTCCTCATCCTATAATATTTTATATCTCTTTCAATATAGTTCATGTATTCAACATGAACATTCAATTAGTAAAAACAATTTCTGACCATATCATTCATAACCATTCTTATGCCCTCTTAATTATTCTATAGAACTATTATATTTCCCTCAATAACATTTAAACCATATTCTAATATATTCATATGTTTTTCCAACTTGAAATGAAAGGTTTTTTTGGAAATTTATTTTTTTGGAGATTGTATAGTACACTGAACTACCTAGGGTTATAATTTCCATTTCATCTTCAAATAATTATTTATGATAAATTTTTGATTGGGGTCTATTGACTATTCTTTTTGAAATATCAGACATGGTATCCATATACTTTTTTATTCCAAAATATTGTAAATATAGATACATGTGAATCAACAATAACTTGAAATTGTTACATATAAATATAGTAATCAATTTGTGGTTGAAAATTATTTCCACCCATTCAAAAGATATAGTGAAAATCACCAAAAAACTAACACTTTGATATCAAATAAAATTCTGTTATCACGAAATATACCCATAAAGAAGAGGATAATCAGGTTAGTTCAACATGATCATTTATTTTAAAAATGTTTCTATTAAGAAAAGAAAAAATTAAATGTCCCCCTTTCATTCCCACTATATTAAATAATCTATGATATTATATAGATGATTTTACATGGATCACCCACATAGGTCTACACCCTAGGATCATGTTGGATAATGTGTATGTGAACCAAACACAATAAAACTACATTACTACAAAATTTAGTATTGAGATCCATGCCATTACCAACTTTTTGAAATAATATGATTGATTAGAAATCTCAACCCACTCATGTACATGGGATATCACCAATACTTATGTAATTTTCTTATTCTTCTATAAGAAATTGTTATTAAAATTTATACTAAATGTGATTTTTCTCTTTAAAAATGTTATTTTAAGACATTATGACATAATTGGAACCCCTATAACACTCTCATTTTTGTCTTATACATTCCAAAAGTGATCTAACATCACAATTTAAATTTAAAAAATGATCTGGAATTCCCTTTAGTCTACACAACTTTTTCATCCGCCCAGTACTAAACATTATCCCCATTTAAATCCTCTCTTAAATGTTCATTACAATTTTTTGATTCCATACATGATGTATAATGATTTCAGAAAATGGATAAAATGCACCGATAAATTAATGTTTACTACTTCTATAAAAATAAAAAATGGTTTAATCTGTGTTTAACATATTTTTTGACTCAAACATTGAAACGAAATCTACTATAACATAGTGAGAAATTCATTACCATTTTAACATCATAATTTCTTCATAATTCTAATAGTCTTATTCTAGAAAATATTTTTCATATTCATTCATCCTTAATTTTATTTCCACTGTGGGTAACAAAATTCCCTCAACAGATTCACCATGGAATGGGGGTCAATGAGATTTTATTCAAACACAATAGTAGAGATTATTTATCAATTAATATAATGAGATTCCCTATAATTTAGAACATGATTTCCATAACACCATTTTCAATGGAAAAGTTTTCTCTAATTGAAGTAGTTGTATTTCACTCACTGTGATCATGAACATTCACATAGAGGACATGGCCATTTTAGAAAGGTGACTTCTCAAATCAAATGTCACGATACTATATGCATGGTAACCAAATCCATAAATTATAATCCAAATTAAAGACATTAGTAATTCCCTAAGGTGTTGTCTAAACCATTGTGAATTACATCTTCACCAAATTAAAAAACACCCAAAAAACTATTTTCATACACCATATTCTTCTAGGAAAACATCTTTAATAAAATTTGTCATAGAAGAAAATGAGATGTAAATGGTGTAAGATATATTTGGATTTTGGTTAAAGATGAAATGGTTTGGTTGTTAGGTTATTTTGATTTATTTTATTGGTCTATATTTTAAAAAAATTTGGTGTTTGTGGATATTACATTAAATTTTAAAAATGATAGTATTGATTTTTCTTCATCTAACTATTTCTTTATTTTGAAAAATCCATTTTGGATAATTTATGTGAATCTATAGGATGAGGTTATAGATAGTTACCTCTCACCAATTGATCAAATTCTATTGGAACCTGTAGTCTAGGATGCCCATGCTTTTTGATAGAGAGTGGGTTCTAGTCCATCTCTTAATATTTAAGCTGAATCGTGTCCTATGGGGGAAAAATATCAGGAGTTTCTTGTGAAAAAGAATCCTTTTTTTTGACGAATCATTGGCCCTCAGGAATTAGAGGTGTGTGTTGAGAATAAGTGGTGGATGTTACAGTTCCATGACAATCCAGAAGAAAATCACGGTGAAATTTTCCTCGTTCATGTTGGAAGGCCCTAGTCGATGATGGTGGGACAACATGGTCCAATATAGAAAGAACGAGAAAATGAGATGGAATGATTTCACAGTCCTTATCAATTATCAGAAGTGTCCCACGGTTTTGGCCTATACCAGGTCACAATAGTCTATGTCGCTTTATTTGTAGGAGAGTTATTAATCCTTGGGGAGACTCAAGGTAAGACCTTTTGTGAATGATTGTTATATATATGTTGTGATAGATTTTTGGATGGAATCAATTGGATCAGCCCCATTATATACAAGAGACATGGTAACCTGTAATATTGGTATAATTTTTTGAGAACTATTTTTGTACTAGTAGGTCACATACAGACTAGTGGCCCTTAGTACGACGATATAATGGGTTTATTGCTTTGGGATTTACCCTCAGTCAATCTTGAAAATGGGTGGACAATAATATTTATTGTTTTGATTTCATCGTCTGTGGTATGATATCAGGGATGGGGGATCCTGTATGAAGTTTTATGGGTTATTCTTGATCTATTGGGAAATTATATTTCTATTATCTATTAGCTTCCTACAATGATGATTTGTATAATTATATGACTATTTTAATTTCCCTTGATATGTGAATGCTCTGGAACTCTAGTGTGGTTTTATTTACAGAATATGATGTCTTGGTTACCAAAGATATAATGAAAAAAAATTCAAAAGAAAAATAGTTTTCAAGGACTCTTGTTCTGGTTGAAAAGTTAATCATAACATTCTTATCCAAATTGATATTGAAACTCAAGTAGATCGAATGTAGATTGATAATTGAATAATAGTAATTATTTATACCTTGATGTTAAGTAAAAATTTTATAAAATATTACTTTAATATACTTTAGTTCAAACATGTAAATTGAGGTTTTATTTGTTTTAAAATATGTTCATCATGAATAGATAATTGGGAAAACGTATTTAGTTTTACTACTAAGACATATAGTTCTTTTCAATTTTTATCCCTTGTGTAGGATTCAACCTGACTATAATCTCCTTGGGTGATGGTCGATATTTAAGTTGGAGAGTGACATGTGGGGTAGCATAATTTTACTGTGATCTTTTGGTTTAGTTGGTGTATGATTATAGTTTTTTTACCTTTTAGTTATGTATATAAATGGGTTTGGATCAATTTTATTTATATATATTATAATGATTTTTAATATTTCCACTTCATAGTTTCTATAAATTTATTGGGTTAAACCATTCCATCTTCATACTCTGTTGATTCCTAGAACTATTTTTCAACCCATGGGGATCTGGAACGCCCTTCGGGACATGCCAAAAATTGGCACGGGTGACGGATTCACGATTGACTGAGGTTAGTTTGTGATATGAATAGTGGCCCAAATTCCCAATGTCCTTTGAGGATCTTGTGGAAATATTGACCACCACCACTATTTTGTTATGAACATAATCTGAGAAGGGATATGTGGTTTATTGTGATTCTAAGGGTATGGGTCTCGTGCGTGTGCTTCTATAGAATGACAATGTTGTGGTCTATGTCTCTCACAAACTCCAATGCATTAAAAGAACTACCCCAACTATTACCAAGAATTAGTATCATTGAAGCATTATCTAAATATGTAATGTAATTATACTTTTTTGAAGTTGTTTATAGTTTATTAAGATCATAAAATCATGGATTTAATTTTCCCACCAATGTATATAAAATTGAAGCATCGTTATTAGGATGACTATCTCTAGGTATTCGACTTTGATATCATTTATTCCCTAGGCAAATGAAATGTTTTGGTAGATGATTTGAGAAATAATTTTCCAATAAAGGTGATGAATGATTCAATTTATTAGTTGGCCTATATGGGATCTTTCCTCAGATGCACATGGAGAAAAATTAGCACATTGGGGTGGTATTCTTGGCTATTGTTCAGTTGAATCTTTTTTTTCTAGATCTAATTTAATGGGAGAAGCCTGGTGATGTGTTGTTCCACCAGTCTATGATTTTTATTCATGGTGGTTAGACATCGTGTGATTTATCATTGTCTCATGAGGGAATTGGGTTCCTTAAGAGTTGTTTTGTAGCAGCATTTTCATTAATAATGGTTGTAATTCGTGAAATACACTATTTTCTAGGGTACATTCATCCATGTACTACCAAGATGTATTATTATGATAATAAAAAATTCTAGTATCCATGTACGTGGCTAGATATAGTTGACTTCAAATCAAGGTTACAATGTGTTTTTAGGTTACGGTGGAGCACCAAATACCCTAATGTTTTCTTCAATAGCTACCCAGTTTTACCTGGAAGTGGGATGGGATCGCTATAGACATTGTTATAATATTTCCACAAACACCCTAGGGAATGAATTAAATTTTGTTATTGATTCACTGTTTGACCAAACCATCCCACATCATTCAAACCAGAGATTCAGGAAAGGTCGATGACTGGATTGGTTATATAGTCAAGGGGTTGTGATGAATTATGTTGTGTGACCTGAAATTTTAAATGATATGGATCCCCATTTTACCTCATTGATTTAGGGAGTCCTTAAGAAGTCCTTGTGAATGTATGTTTTGTTGGTCATGTCATACATTCCTCAAACAGATGGACATATGGAGAATGAAAACCAAATTTTCTAATATATTCTTTGGGTTTGGGTCTAGGATTTCTACGGTAATTTGGATAACCATTTAAGGGTTGTTCATGTTTTTGTTTAATTATAATTACCAGTCCTCAATTATAATAGATCTTTTTTAGGCTCTCTATAGTTGTCTGTGTCATTCAACATTGTATTTGGATGAGGTAGGTGACGACTCATTATTGGGGCCAGGATTAGTGAAACAGACAAATGAGAAAATCCAACAGATTAGACAGGGGATGTTGATATCTTATAGTTACATCATATTTTTTTTGACTTGAGATGCCATGAGAATGAATTTTATGTGGTTGACTGGGTGTTCATGAAAGTGGAACCTTAATTAAATCATAATCATTTTTGAAAACAAGGGAAGATAATAATATGGTTTTTAGACCATTGGAGATCACAAAGAAGTTTACAATGGTCGCGTAAAAGTTAGCATTACCTTCATATTTTAAATAAATTCATTCCATGTTTCATGTTTATTGGTTGAACAATTATTACGTGGATTATTCTCATGCATTGAATTTGGATGAGTTGTAGTTAGAACAATATTTTCCATTGTTTGAGAGGCTAGTCCATAATGTATATTCAAAGTAGATGGAGATTCTTGGGAAGTATATTTTTATGGTTTAAGTTATTTGGAATCATGATAATAATGAAAAAGAGACATTGTTGTGTATTATATGGGGTTAAGAATGGGTACCAATTTATATACATTGACTAGTCTTTGAGTTGACTTATTGGGGAAAGAAAGTTTTCATGATGGGTAAAATTGTCACACCCTCAATTTCCTATTGAATTAATTTTTTGTATTTATTTTCTATCTAGAGTTTTTCTATTTGGTATTTCCTTGATTTTTAGAGAAAACTAGAAAATTTGAATTAAGATTAGGTAGCGCACATTTTTCGCACGGTTTGGAAAACAATTTTCAATTACCCAGATAATTGTGCAGCCTTGTAGTGTTTTTGGGTGGGGCATATCTCAATGATAGAAAATGGTTTCTAAACTATCAAGGATAGTTTTGGAATGTATTTCATGGATATTAAGTGGTACATGATTGCCACAGGTTTTGGAAAACAGTGCGGGTAAAACTTTTTGCATGTCTAGGTCATCAAAATTTTATAATTTTGGATGTGTACTCTTAGGATTTAACCCCATTTCACCCATCGTCTTCCCCACATATGATTTCATGCTCTAGATACCTACAATCCTCATCCTTTCTCCCATAACCTACATTTTGGTAGTGATTTTGAATGGATATTCATCAAAGAACTCCATGAAAGTCCATATTTATTTATTTCAATTCCTTTTATATGGTTTCCCCAATTTCCTTCATGGGGTTTGAATATCCAACATGTTTGGGTCCTATTTATGTTTGGATCATTTATATTAAGTCTCTACGTATATGTTTTTTTGGGTTCAATATTAAATTAAAAGGCTTCCATGGTGGTAAGTTAGTGGTTTAACTAAGGTTTCAGGATGTTTATTCACTTAATATAGGTGCTTTTGTGTTTAGAAGTGATTTTATTATTATTTTTATTCATTCTTGAGTGTTTAAATATGTAATATGATATAAGTGTATAAAGAAAAAGTTTTTTATATATGCCATGATATGTAGAGGGAATGAAAGTGGCTTTTAAAAAAATAAATTATTGGTCTTTAAAGTTTTCCCCCTTAGTTTTATTCTTGAAAGTGATTTGTAAATTGTGAAAGTTGTTTAGTAAAATGTGATAGTGGAGTGAAAAATATTTTTTAGATGGCGTGGTGTTCATGGGAATTGAATGTTGTTTTGGACTATGAGAAATAGTGGTTACATATATGTTTATATATTTATTTCTCTTGTGTTTGTATGTGAATGTGGTAACCTATAGTATAAATGAAATGGAAATTTAGTATGAAGGGAATCCTTTGTTTTACGTATAGAATGAGGAATAGTATGCTAGTTGACATATAAGTAGATTGGCTTAGATTTATCTAGTGGGATTAATGATTATGACACTAAATAAAAACTAATGATGATTAGAGACAACAAGGCCATTGGTATTATCTCTCCAAGTTCCTTGATCATGAGAATGATGTTGTTTGTGGTTTCTAAAACATGTTTCATCAAAATATGATTTACCTAGTGTCACATTTTAGAGAGTTCCTATAGGGATCTCTCGTGACATAGTGCTCTTTTGTGATGTGGTAACTTCCATCAGATTATGGTGGAACTTGAGTATACTTATTTTTTTAATAAAAATATTTGGGAAAAATTGTTTTCTTTAAAAATTATTTAAATGAAATGGTTTTATCCCTTAATTATAAACCATGCATGTAAGTTATCTTATCATATATTAAGCATGGAATATCTTTAATCGATTGCATACTTTTGAGATTTTTCTAACTCCATACATACACCTTTTAGTGTAAATATACATGGTGATGTTTGACCTAAGTAAAGGTAAGAAGTATGGTGATGGTGGTTCGAGATTCTAGTGGTATTCCCCTTACATTTTTTATTGGTTATGGCATGAAGAAATTTCAGAATTACTATATTGATGTTTTTTCGATAGGTTTATTATTTCTTTTTTGTTTTATCCCATTTGGGATTTGTTTAATGTTGTAAATAGAATCTACAAAATATAATTTCATATTTTTTTCATTTTTCATCCTTTTTATGATTATAATTGTGGGATTTGTATAAGAATAATAATGGGTGAAATAATCCTCAAAATGTACCATTGTTACCAATGCACTAGTTTCAATCCCGTGGGGATCAAGAACTGCTATCAGTTGTGCCAATGACTGGGTCGGGTGTCAGGATTGATGGACCTCCATCTTGGTTCATGACAGTAATCAAATAAGTTTTTAATTGTCTTCATCTTGTTATTATACAGTATTATTTTTATGGTTTGTTTAACTAAGTACTTATATGATGCTATAAATTTAACAATATATCATTTTGGGAACATAATTACTATAATGATGTAATTTTAATATTATGTAATGTTTTTTAGTTATATAATGGTAAAATTTATATCTATCAAATTATTAATATATCACATATTTTTCATTAAAAATTATTGAAACATGCAAGTTAATAGTTTCTTCTTTGATAGTTATACTTGAAACAAACATATAATGTACATATAAATTTTTGAAACATTATTGAAAACTTATAATGGTTCCCTAAATAGAATAGATATGATGATCTCATGAAAATGAATAGATAATAAAACCGTATTTTTTCCATAATAGACATGGAAAAGTTAAAACAATAACATTAATTAACATTATTAACTAAAAATAACTAATTAATATATAATAAATGAGTATAAAATATAAATATAAATATTAATAAATATAAATCAGGTTCTAGAGTATTTTTTAATTTTTCTATTATTATTATAAAAATTTATATAGTGCATCCTTCCAATATGGGGTCCAAGGTAAGGGTTTTCTTAAATCAATTACATTTTCATATGGCCAAAAGCATTCTTCCTTAACTATCATATTCTAAGATTCTTTTATTCTAACATTAATCAATTGAATAGTGATTTTTATCTTTTTATTTAAGTAAAGTGCATATTTATGTCAAAATATTCATTATTGATTGATTTAATTCCATATAAAAAAATATATGATTTTAAAAATAATTTTTATCCTTTCAAGAAGATCATTTTCATGTATTTATATTTTCATTATAATGATTCAAAGATGTTATTTTTCATTCACCAATATACCATTAAATTACTTTTTTGTATAATTTACATTATAAAATTAAAAAAAAAATTCATTGTAACTGTAAAAACATGGTTTTTTATTTGGAATAATCCTATTAAATATGGTATAATTCTTTATAATTGACAAAATACATATTCATAATGTTATAATATTGGAATAGGGGTGTTTGAGGATTATTTAGATCACAGAAACCGTGAATGCGTTGAGAAGCATAGGGCCACACGATTAGTAGATACTATGTGGCCCAGCCCACAAGGCCTCTCCTTACCGTGTAGAGCTGGACAATGGGGTGAAGCAGGGCACATTGATTTCCCGAACCATTCACCCGGGGATCAACACCAATAAAAAAATATAAAAATTATTAAGGATGATTTTTTCATGGTTAGTGAATAGGTTAACTATCAGTGTGGTCTAAGCATGCAATTTTACACTTAAAAGAGAGAAAATGAAACAATGTTGGTTCTTGGTTTGGACAATCATGTTTTCAAACCATGAAATCCATATTTGGGAAGAAAATTACTAATATTCCCAAAATGATTTTTTCAAACACACCCTTTTTCTATTTTTTGTATATCAAACACCATGAGATCTCCTCAATCCCTTTTTTTGAACTATAAGTCTATGCTAGGATATTTTATATCTCATTTTTCCATAGTTATATCGATGAACAAGTCACCTATTAGGATCTATTCAAGTAAGATGTCAATTACATTTTATAAATTTGATTTCTTCATTCTAAAAAAACTAATTCTAGATGCAAGATCATACAACTTCCATTCATAGTGTTGATCAATTACTAGAATATATTCTGATCCTTCCCAAACTATAGGATAATACTGGATAAGGATTATTATATGAGTACGAGATTTGTTTTCTATAAATCACTCATCAAGTTTAGTCATTTTATGAATTTCAAATATTGAGGATGTATATATTTCATCCGTAGTGAACTATTAAATATAATTATAGTGGATGTTGTCATTAGAACCATTTTATAAGACCCTTGTTAAAAATATTATCAATTTTTTGTGGTTGTGACAAAAACATTAACAATTTTATAATACCCTTGTTAAAAATATTATCCATTTAGGATTTCGTATCATAATTTTCCCAACGATTTGAGGGTATGGGGAATTATTGCATGAAACATCATATGAAGATAGATAAAAAATGTAATATATATATATATATCAATTCAATATAGGTGAATTTCACTTAATTAATTGCTTGTTTTTATATTATTCTTGTGTGATCCCTATTTATATATATACCTGTGCTATATATTGGAGTAAATTCAGTAATATCAAGATCTAATTCACGAGGTTTATGGCTCCTCGTGTGATGGAATGGGTAATTTACTAATTCTAGCAATTTAAATGAAATTAAATGGGAGTTGAATTAAATGATAAGGTGTGTGGGCCCTAATTCACTGGGAATGCTGATCAAATTTAAATGGAACTTGTTATATGAAAATAAGAAAATAAAACATACGGATGTAAAATATGACATATGAAATAAATGGTTTCTGGTAAATGTTGAGGAATGGTGTTAATGAATATTCATCTACTCGATCCCCTCAATTTAAATCATGGGATCTTACTAAAATATGGTTCTATGAGTGGGTAATTGGTGTATTATTTTATTGGTAGTAATCCCTTTCCTAACATTTAGTATCCACTACTACTACCTCTGTTATTTAAATAATATTATGAGGTGTGTTATTGGAATTTGTAAACCAACATAGTCATGACTACATCATGTCATATCCCATGAGGGTGGTGATGACCTTCATTGATACATGGCCGGCCCTAAGCCACCCGTCTTAACACCATGAGTAAAACTTGGGGATTCATATTCTATAAAATATCTTGGAACTAACTCACAAATTCATGATATTTTCTTATGTTTTGTCCATATCGGGCAAAGTTATCCATGACCTGCACCTATAGTGGATAATTTGACAGATGAGTTCCACCAACAATAGCATATAGCCGTCCAAGGGGATAGTGGTCCATATGCTATAGTGTCTTGGGTAGAGGCCAATATTTCCTTCTTTGATCATCTATATATTCCTCTAGATAAGAGTGTAAAATTTATTTTTATATTACGTGTGATTCTTCCATGAGAAGGGGGACATGGTTAACCATGAAGGTTTCCATCAAGTCATCATATGTTCTGATTTGTAGAAATCGTTATATGATTAATTCATTCCATAGATGATGAGTTTTTACTGATATATAGAGTTTATACATATATTGAATGTTGAAAAGTCATTAATGTGTTAGTCAAAAGATATTACTAAATTACTTTTTTTTCTACTATTTATTGCCAGTGTTGAGATTTTTTGTGATAGATGTTTTAATGTTGGGATCCTGTATTTTATCCATACATAGGTTAATGACTTCCACCTACATTATAACTCTAAGATCATCAATTACTATCTTATCACTGATTTGAACCTGAGGGAAAGAGATAATATAAGGATTGTTGGATTAGTGTTGTGGCATGACTGTAGTTTGTCCGGTATCCATAAATGTTCCTTTGGAATTTCATGTTAGAGGAATAGTGTTTAGAGTAACCTCACTTGAAACTATGTTGTATGACATTAGTGTGGATGGAAAGGGAATCTGTAACCTTAGTGTGATAGAGATATTCTATAGTGATGTTCTTCTGTTTATATGGGGTATCTTTGGAGATTTGATCAGACCATTATATATTATTCTAGTGGAAGAGGACCCACACCAAATCCACCTTCAGCGAATGTTTTTTTCAGATGCATTAGGTAGTATGTTTTAGTAGCATAAGTAAGTCTAAAAAAGGTGGTTTCATCCCCAATAACCATCCATATAACCCTCTGCAGTGCCAACAGTGCGGTCATGATTGGGGTTTTCTAGTTGTTGAAGAGGGATATTAATCAGGACGATTCTTGCAATAATGTAAATACCTAAGGGTCAAATGAAAGGACCATCAATAGTATGGTGTACTATTATAGTAGCCTGGAAGAAATAATCTTCATTTTTATATATTGGTTATTCAAACTCCTTTATCACATTATCAATCATAGAAATTATTGGGATAGAAATATAGTATAACTATGGTTTCATAACTTGATATACACCATTGGGTGTATGGTCAGAGGCAATATCCTAATGTATGTATTGTCTCGTCAAGGTAAGGATTTTCCTTTTATTGTGGGACCTCTTTTTCCATGAGATAAATATAGGGAAGTATTTATCTATATATATGTAAGTGTTACTTCGATGCTAGATTATCTAGAAAATTCACTCATGGGCCCGGTGGACTGATTTCCCAAATTCTTAATCTATTTTTGGAGGATCAGGGTTTACATAAGGAAGAAATACCTATGGTGGTAGAACATTATTGGGATTTATTTCATGAAAATTTCTCTGAATTCCCTCTTAAGAGTGATGTAGCGTTTATGATTGATCTCATTCAAGGAGAAAATCTAGTGTCAATTCCACAATATAGGATGGAACATATTGAATTATAGGATCTGAAGCCTCAGTTGGAGGACATAGAGGCCAATGATTTTATATTGACAACCACTTACCCTTGGGTATTTCCAATGATTTACCATAATAAGGAATATGTGATCGTTCATCTATGCATGGATTAAATACTATTGAACCAACTGAAAATAAATAATAGGTATCCACTAACTCAAATAGATGATATCAGTGACCATATTTGTAGAGTTATGGTGTTCTCTATGAACCACATAATATCTATTTATCATTATGTTCAAGTTGTTCAATCATAAATAAATCGTACAACATTATACAGAAGGTATAGACTGTTTGAGTATCTGGTCAATCCATTCATTCTTACAATAATGCCTCTCATTATCATGGATTTTATGAATATGGATGTCACGACCCGTCCTCGGGGCCCGTGTCGTGACTACCCCATGCCCGCCTTCCATAGGTTAGGGGCTGGCGACTAGCACCAAGGCGTAAGTCCCGGTAAAGGGAAGGCATTGCCTCTGTATAGTAAACAAGCACCACAGAGTAAGAAAGCGGAAAAAGAAAACACTAAGTAAAAACTGGTAAAACTGTAAGTGCGGAAAGTAAGTGGGCTAGTATACAATCCCAAACTGAAAGTAAAGTACAACTCGAAAGGGAAAACAACAACTAAAAAGTAAAAGCCGCTACGCCGAGCTGTCCACTAGAAATCCCACCTGAAGGGTGGGTACAGATAGCTCCACTACTCCTCGGGTCCCGCTGTCCGCTCCGAGTACATCCCGCCCAGTGGTCCACCTCCAGGTACCGTCTTGCTCTGCAAGCCTCAACTACGATCAGCGCTGTCCATCGTCTGTAACCAACACAACGTAGTGCGGGCATAGCCTGTGCAGGGGTGAGTATAAGCTACTCAGTATGGACCCCGAGACCCCTGAAGTTTTCCCGAAATCCACAAAGGAAAGATACAATCACGAAGTAACAACTGACACTGCTTAGGTATATGCCCATACATATACCAAAGTCATCAATTCCGTTCAGCTCCAACATCCAAGCCCAAGCACAACCCAATCCACACAGGAAAGCAAAATGTATACTCACACAGAGTAGCACAACACAATCCACGAAGGAGAGAATAAGTAATCCACATAGAATATCTCAACACAATCCACAAAGGAGAGTAAACAGTAAATCCACACAGGATAGTTCAACACAATCCACACAGGAAAACAAACAGGATTCAGCTCACACAGAATACTTCGTCAAAAGGTGAAAGGGATGATCATATATAGAAACTGAATCATCTAAGCTGGGACCCACATAGGATACAAGACCAGAAGAGCTAGGACCCACATAGGATACAAGACCAGCTGTCTTCATTGATTCATCTATACTGGGACCCACATAGGATACAAGACCAGTATTGAATCATCTAAGCTGGGACCCACATAGGATACAAGACCAGCACAGCTAGGACCCACATAGGATACAAGACCAGTTGTCTTCATCGATTCATCTATACTGGGACCCACATAGGATACAAGACACGTATTGAATCATCTAAGCTGGGACCCACATAGGATACACGACCAGCACAGGTAGGACCCACATAGGATACAAGACCAGTTGTCCTCATCGATTCATCTATACTGGGACCCACATAGGATACAAGAACAGTGTTGAATCATCTAAGCTGGGACCCACATAGGATACAAGACCAGCACAGTTAGGACCCACGTAAGATACAAGACCAACTGTCTTCATCGATTCATCTATACTGGGACCCACATAGGATACAAGACCAGTATTGAACCATCTAAGCTGGGACCCACATCGGATACAAGACCAGCACAGCTAGGACCCACATAGGATACAAGACCAGCTATCTTCATCTTCGTAATACACTGAGGATCTCTGCACAATCATCATCTTTGAAGTCGCAGTAGCAGTCGCAGCCATCACTAGGGTTCCCGCACACATTAAGCTCGTTCGGGAGGGTCCACTCCACTAGCCGAGAGGCTGATAAATCAACTGTCACATAGTCCAGAGTTGATGTATCCAAATGTTTTGTATCGTCAACAGCAACTCAACATCATAGATGGCACGTCGATCAGACGCCCGGTCTGAGAGTTATTGGCTTTTTCGTCCCAGGGGCCCGATTGGTTTTAAGGCAAAACCAACCCAAACGTACTCCACCTGCGTCCAAACCTCGGGCGGAGTATGGGAAAAGATCTGTCTCACTATGAGGAACTCAAAAAAGTCTACAACACGTCATTCGGACGTCCGTAGCTCAAGATATGAGCGTTTCCACTCCGAGGGCCCGGTTGGTTTCGTGTACGAACCAACCCGGCCGAACTCAATGTATTTCGAAACCTTGAGTGCAATATAATGAAACGACCGTCTCGATCCAAGGATCACGTTTCCGCTGATGGAATTTCAATCGGAGGTCCGTAGCCCAAGATATGGACATTTGACCGAAAGTGGACCGAAAACGGGGGTCTGGCCCCGGGCCGAACCGGCCCGACCCCCCCTGGGTCGGCCGAACCTGGTCGACCTGACCCAGGTCCGACCCTGCTGCACCCGGCCCGGCCCGTCCCGGCTCGGTCCGGCTCGGTCCGGCTCGGTCCGGCCCGGCCGGTCGGCCGCGACTCGGCCAGCGTGGCGAGCCGAATCGCGGAGCGGGGTGTCCCCCGCCCGCCACTAATTGATATCGGCGGCGGATCCGCCGACCGCCATCCCTCCGGCGGCGCGCCGCCGCCGCTGATCGCCGGCTCCGCCGTGCCGGCGTGGCGCGCTGCCACCGCCTTCCGCGGACCACCGGACGCGCTCCGGTGGTCCGTTCCTCCTGCCGTCTTCGCATATGGTCCCCCCGGGACCCCACCTTTACTGCGAATGGATTCAAATGCCTAAACGGCCTGCTTCGTCATCTCCCATCAATCCGCACGTCAAAACGAATAGCGTCATCTTTGTGGTTTTCCAGCGCGACCCGATGGCGCCGCGCCCCTTTGCCGCGGCCCGACTCCGACCGCAGCCTTGTTCGCAATCCTCAGTGCGGCGCGACGACGTCGCGTTTCTTCGTCATGGCCCGCATCGTTCACGTCTCCTTCCGCTCAAGCGCGGTGCAATGATGCATTACCGTCTTCGCTAATCAAACGAAGAATAGAAAAGGGGGAGGGGTATCGACCGTGTTTGTGCGGACCGATCCCCTCCCGTTATATCGATAGCAGTTGGCCAAAACGTAAAACGTTTAACCTTCACAATTTTTAGTTTAAATAAAAATTGGAACATGGCCATCAGATTTATCTTTCATATATGAAGGAAAGAATCACCAACTTAAAAAGATTCAAACCCCTACAACCTCTTAAAAAAAGAATCATATCAATAGTCCCAACCCGCAAATCAATGTTCGCGGATCAACATAATATTTAGTTGATCTGCGTTCTTAGATTTAGAAGGGAGTAAACGAGGGTTTACCCATAATCACAATTTAAATTCCCTACCTCGTTTTAGGAATGGTTCTCATCAAAAACCCACAGAAGACGAGTGTCGCGGAGGTCGGGCGTCGCGGGGATAGAACGTCGACGTCGCGAAGCAAGGATTTGAAGTCGTTGACAGCGATTTCTTCGTGGAAAACCGTCGTGGAAGAGATGACGTGGAATAAGAACATCGCGTCGTGGAAGAACCGTGTTCTTCGGCGGAGAATTTCTTCGTTGAAGAATAGTGTTCTTCGTGTTCTTCATCGAGGAAGAAGGTGTTCCTTAGCTTTTTCTCCCAAAAAGCTCTCAAACAAACCAACACCAACCCCTAACAAAATAAGTTCTAAACTTATTTTATTAACACAACAAAGCATTTGAAATTCAATTGTTTGAATTTCAAAATAACTTACATGTAACTCACCAAATTAATTAGAGTGGAGTTATTGGGGAGTTTAAGGGAAGATGACGAGTTAGGGCTCATGTGGGCCCCACCACACTTTATCCTCTCAAGGGAGGTTATGTAGATGTGGGCCCCACCTCTAACTCACTTTGGGAGGAAATAACCAACAAGGTTAAAAATAAATTGTGTTCCACAATTTATTTAACTTCTTCTAATCCCCCCCAAAACTAACTCTCATCCCGCATAAAACGCAACCTCGAAAAAGGTCTCCTTAAGCGAATATCGGTGCTGCGAGTTCATCGGTGCCATCAGATTTCAATTCCGAGCACCGGTTCAAAAGTTAGAAATTCCCACTCGTTCGTTCACTGAACGTACCTGAGCCAAACTTTGGAAAATGATTCTGGGCACACCGGGCATCGGAATCAGGCACCGTCAGAAACTGCGTTCATGTAAAATTCCAAAGAAAATTAAGAAAAAAATTTCATTGAAATTTCCGGGTATTTACATTACTCCCACCACAGGGCTTTACGTCCCCGTAAAGCTTCAACACAAACTAGGGATACAAAGGCGGTAGAGTTAGGTGGTAAGCCACCTCACCAATCCTACTGAGGACCTAGAAGGGTCCGATGAAGCATGAATACAACTTTCCAACTTGGCCAAATCTCCGTAATCCACGTCGAGGTGAGACCCGCATGAAGACGTGGTTGCCATCCTCAAACTCTAGTGGCCTCCACCTCCTGTCAGCGAAAGACTTCTATCGGCTCTGAGCTATCTTCATCCGCTCCTGGATGACCTGGACCTTCTCTATCGTGGCCTGGACCACCTCTGGTCCCACAAGAGCTGCTATGATTTCTTCTTTGCCGATAAGAGAAATCCAGTCTCATCCCTTGGATGAACCACGTTCTTTGCCTAATACAGTCAATCCGACATGGATGATACTAATCCATACCAAGGATGACGTCGTAAGGCCTCGACGCTACTACCAAGAGATCCAACCGTTACTCTCGCCTCCAAGGGTTGAGTCACACTGTCGGCATCAGTGTGTGGTAACTGGGTCTCCTCCATTAGATGTCTCACAAGTGAGGGTCAAGTCAACAGTCAAAACTGGAACCTCTTAGTAACAACACAAAAGAGGACATGAATGAAAAAATCACAAAGGTATGCGTCTTTTATTATTGCAGCTCATAATACAAAGACGCTACACAATAGAAACAAGGAACTAGAAGTACAAAAGACTTATCCACTAGTTCTGCTCCGGTCCATTTGCTCCCAGAGCTCCATGATCGAAGGCCTCATCTGCCTGAAGCTGAGCTCTCGCATGTCCACCGACTCCCTGCGGTCGGGGCGGACCTTCTGCCGGTGGTGGTGGAAACACCTCGAAGTGTCTCCCACCATCGGCTACTCGGCCAGCTCCTCTGCCTCGTCCACCTGCACCCTGCAGACCACCGTGATCGAACCTCTGTCTGGGAGGTCCCTCTACCACCTGCTGCTCATCTGTAAGACGAGTCGGGCAGTCTTGAGCCATGTGACCTCTCCCGATACATGCATAGAAATGCTTGACCCTCGTGTAGCTGGCTCTCCTTCGTGTGCCCCGCACAACCGAATATTTATTCAGTGACTGGCCATCTGATGGTCTGGCCCGTTTGGACCTCTGCGTCACCTGTCTACTGCCAACTACAGAAGACCCTGCTACGGGCCGTCCTGTAGAGGGCCCTGTCACTGGAGCCTGCTCGGCGAGAAAACTCTCCACTAGAAGGGATCTCTCCAACACCTCTGCCTGTGTTGGAATGTTGAGGGAGATCATCGAAGCCCTGATCTCATGCCTCAGTCCCTGCTCAAAGGTCCGGGCCCGTAAAAACGGGTCTCGTACCATGTCTGTAGAGTAGCACGAGAGATCAGTAAATCTCGCCGAGTACTGGGCCACTGTCAAGCTGCCCTGCCGCAGCTGAAGAAGCTCCTGAATGCGCAGCGCACAGAGGGTGGCTGGGAAGAACTCGGAGCAGAAGATGCTCTCAAAGTCCGTCTAGAGAAGATATGTCTCGTCGTGCACTTGGAGCATCAAGCTCCACCATCGGCCCGTTGCTGCATGTAGTAGGCTCGCAGCGAGGATTACCATGAGGTATGCTGGTGTCCTCACTAGCCTGAAAACTCGTATGACTGCCTCCAGCTAGTCTTCGGCTGCCTGGGGGTCCGTCTCTCCTCAGAACCTGGGCGGTCGCTGACGCTGAAACTCGTGCAGCGCGCTAAGGCGACGCGCATCGTCAGCGGCTGGGGCTGGTAGCATCGGTGGCTCGGCGGGTAAAGGTACCGCCAGTGCCTCTTCTGACAAGGAGCCCTGCACCGGGGCCTCGTCTCTCGGTGGGCTATCATCATGCTCGACTCTCGGAGCCCTAGCTGGCTGCCATCGTGGGTCCATCCTGAAAGGGAAACAGGTGCGCCATGGTCAAAACAATACACCTGGTGAGCTGATACAAAGTAATCACAAAGAAAACTTGAAACACACACGCAATCAATTTTTTCGTGCATTAAGTCGGAAATCAGAAGTCAGGGTCCTGGTGTACGGATACGTCGGCCGCCACACCAACACTGGACTCCCTGGACTGATAACCACACTCAATACGCTAAACAATATTGCTTCACATATAAAAGAACAGAGTTCACGGTAGAACCGAACTCCTCTGATACCAATTTGTCACGACCCGTCCTCGGGGCCCGTGTTGTGAATACCCCGAGCCCGCCTTCCATAGGCCAGGGGCTGGCGACTAGCACCAAGGCGTAAATCCCGGTAAAGGGAAGGAATTTCCTTTGTATAGTAAACAAGCACCACAGAGTAAGGAAGAGGAAAAAGTAAACACTAAGTAAAAACTGTTACAACTGTAAGTGCGGAAAGTAAGTGGGCCAGTATACAATCGCAAACTGAAAGTAAAGTACAACTCGAAAGTGAAAACAACAACTAAAAAGTAAAAGATGATACGCCGAGCTGTCCACTGGAAATCCCACCTGAAGGGTGGGTACAGATAGCTCCACTGCTCCTCAGGTCCCGCTGTCCGCTCCGAGTACGTCCCACCCAGTGGTCCACCTCCAGGTACCGTCCTGCTCTGCAAGCCTCAACCACGATCGACGATGCCCATCATCTGCAACCAAAACAACGTAGTGCGGGCATAGCCCGTGCATGGGTGAGTATAAGATACTCAGTAGGGACCCCAAGACCCCCGTAGGTTTCCCGAAATCCACAAAGGAAAGATAAAATCATGAAGTAACAACCGACACTGCTTAGGTATATGCACATACATATACCTAAGTCATCAATTCTGTTCGGCTCCAACATCCGAGCCCAAGCACAACCCAATCCACACAGGAAAGCAAAACGTATACACACACAGAGTAGCACAACACAATCCACGAAGGAGAGAATAAGTAATCCACATAGAATAGCTCAACACAATCCACAAAGGAGAGTAAACAGTAAATCCACACAGGATAGTTCAACACAATCCACACAGGAAAACAAACAGGATTCAGCTCACACAGAATACTTCGTCAAAAGGTGAAAGGGATGATCAGATATAGATACTAAATCATCTAAGCTGGGACCCACATAGGATACAAGACCATCACAGCTAGGACCCACATAGGATACAAGAACAGTTGTCTTCATTGATTCATCTATACTGGGAACCACATAGGATACAAGACCAGTATTGAATCATCTAAGCTGGGACCCACATAGGATACAAGACCAGCACAGCTAGGACCCACATAGGATATAAGACCAGCTGTCTTCATCGATTCATCTATACTGGGACCCACATAGGATACAAGACTCGTATTGAATCATCTAAGCTGGTACCCACATAGGATTCAAGACCAGCACAGCTAGGACCCACAAAGGATACAAGACCAGCTGCCTTCATCGATTCATCTATACTGGAACCCACATAGGATACAAGACCAGTATTGAATCATCTATGATGGGACCCACATAGGATACAAGACCAGTATTGAATCATCTAATATGGGACCCACATAGGATACAAGACCAGCACAGCTAGGACCCACATAGGATACACGACCAGCTGTCTTCATCGTCGCAGTCCACTGAGGATCTCTGCACAATCATCGTCATCGATGTCGCAGTAGCAGTCGCAGCCAGCACTATGGTTCCCGCACACAACAAGCTCGTTCGAGAGGGTCCGCTCCACGAGCCGAGAGGCTGATACATCAACTATCACATATTCCAGATTTGATGTATCCAAAAGTTCCGTATCGTCAACAGGAACTCAACGTCGCAGATGGCGCGTCGATCGGACGCCCGGTCTGAGAGTTATTGGCTTTTTCGTCCTAGGGGCCCGGTATGTTTTTAAGGAAAAACCAACCCGACCGTACTCCACCTACGTCCAAACCTTGGGAGAAGTATGCCAAAAGATCCGTCTCACTAAGAGGAACTCAACAAAGTCAACGACACATCATTTAGACGTCCGTAGCTCAAGATATGAGCGTTTCCGCTCCGTGGGCCCGGTTGGTTTCATGTACGAACCAACCCAGCCAAACTCAAAGTATTCCGAAATCTTCAGTGCGATATACCGAAACGACCGTGTCGATCCAAGGATCGCTTTTCCACTAACGGCGCTTCAATTGGAGGTCCGTAGCCCAATATATGTACATTTGACCGAAAGTGGACGGAAAACGGGGGTCTGGGCCCGGCCTGACCCGGCCCGACCCCCCTGGGTCGGCCGGACCGGGTCGACCCGACCCGGCTGGGCCCGGCCCGGCCCGGCCTAGCTCGGTCCGGCTCGGACAGCGTGGCCGAGCCGAATTGCGGAGCGGGGTGTCCCCCGCCCGCCGCTAATTGATGCCGGCGGCGGATCCGCTGGCTGCCATCCCTCCGGCGGCGCGCCGCCGCCGCCTTCTGCGGACCACCGGACGCGCTCCGATGGTCCGTTCCTCCTGCCGTCTTCGCCTCTGGTCTCCCCAGGACCCCACCTTCACTGCGAAGGGATTCAAACGCCTAAACGTCCTGCTTCGTCGTCGCCCATCAATCCGTACGTCAAAACGAATAGCGTCGTCTTTGTGGTTTTCCAGCGCGACCCGATGGCGCCACGCCCCTTCGCCGCGGCCCGACTCCGACCGCGGCCTTGTTTGCAATCCTCGGTGCGGCGCGATGGCGTTGCGTTTCTTCGCTATGGCCCGCTTCATTCATTTACCCTTCCCCTCAAGCGCGGTGCCACGATGCATTACTGTCTTCGCTAATCAAACGAAGAATAGCAAAGGGGGGAGGGGTATCAGCCGTGTTTGTGCGGACCGATCCCCTCCCTTTATATCGATAGGAGTTGGCCGAAACGTAAAACGTTTAGCCTTCACAATTTTTAATTTAAATAAAAATTGGATCATGGCCGTCAGATTTATCTTTCATATATTAAGGAAAGAATCACCAACTTAAAAAGATTCAAACCCCTACAACCTCTTAAAAAAAGAATCATATCAATAGTCCCAACCCGCAAATCAATCTTCGCGGATCAATGTAATATTTAGTTGATCCTCATTCTTAGATTTAGAAGGGTGTAAACGAGGGTTCACCCATAATCACAATTTAAATTCCCTACCTCGGTTCATGAACGGTGTTCGTCAACAACCCGTAGAAGATGAGTGTCGCGGAGGTCGGGCGTCACGGGGAAAGAACGTCGACATCGCGAAGCGAGGATTCGAAGTCTTTGACGGCGATTTTGTCACGGAAAACCATCGTGGAAGAGATGACGCGGAAGAAGAACGTCGTGTCGCGGATACGACATCGCGGAAGAACCGTGTTCTTCGGCAGAGAAGTTCTTCATTGAAGAACGGTGTTCTTCGCGTTCTTCATCGAGGAAGAAGGTGTTCCTTAGCTTTTTCTCCCAAAAAGCTCTGAAACAACCCTACACTAACCCCTAACAAAATAAGTTCTAAACTTATTTTATTAACACAACAGAGCATTTGAAATTTAATTGTTTGAATTTCAAAATAACTTACATGTAACTCACCAAATTAATTACATAAGTTGTCAAATTAATTAGAGTGGAGATATTGGGGGAGTTTAAGGGAAGATGAAGAGTTAGGGCTCATGTGGGCCCCACCACACTTTATCCTCTCAAGGGAGGTTATGTGGATGTGGGCCCCACCTCTAACTCCCTTGGGGAGGAAATAACCAACAAGTATAAAAATAAATTGTGTTCCACAATTTATTTAACTTCTTCTAATTCCCCCCAAAACTAACTCTCATCTCGCATAAAACACAACTTCGGAAAAGGACTCCTTATGCGAATATCAGCGCTGTGAGTTCATCGGTGCCATCAGATTTCAATTCCGAGAACCGGTTCAAAAGTTTGAAATTCCCGCTCGTTCGTTCACTGAATGTACCCGAGCCAAACTTCGGAAAATAATTCCGGGCACACCGGGCCTCGGAATGAGGCGCCGTCAGAAACTCCATTCCTGTAAAATTCCAAAGAAAATTAAGAAAAAATTTTCCTTGAAATTTCTGGGTCTTTACAATGGAGTTCTACCCCTATTTAGAATCATTTGTCATTGTATTTATGGATTACATGTTTTTGTATTCTCACACTCATCAGAACCATGATAAGAACATTGAGATCATTTTGAATATTCTGATACAACATCATCATTATACCAATCAATCCCTATGCCACATTATGATTAAAAAGGATTACTTATTTGGTCTTATTATAAGCAAATAAATAGTCTTTTTTTGACCCAATTATCCGGAGTGGTATAGTTTCATTGTAGAAACCCCTAAACAAGATTAGTCTGTGGAGCTTCTTGGGGATAGATTAATATTATAGGAATTTTATATAGGAACTATAATTCATTTTCACCACTTAGTTATCTTACAAATAAGGGTGTAATGTTCTTGTTATAAAATGAATGTGATGGCCTTTCTAGAGAGGAATGTGATCCCGGAATCAAAACATGCTTTGATACATATCGATTCAGAAGAGGATATACAATATTATTTGATGCCTCCGGAACATTCTTAGTAGAAATTTTGATGCATGAGAACAAATTCATTATGAATGAATCTTGATAGATGAGGCCCCATGAGAGAAACAACCCCGCACATGACCTTGAGATTGTGTAGTTTTCTAGGACATATGTTGTTGGTGAGACAATACAATGTTTTATCACCTTATATTGTATATTAATTACATAGTCCCCAAATAAAACATTACATAGTTTCACATGAACAACTCATAGTGAATAATAATCAAATATATTCTTACCTTCAATGTTGATCTTTACTATATGGATGCAAAATTAAATGTGGTAGTAGATTCAATATGTCAGAAAAAATAGGCACATATATACTGGAATTCAGTGAATAGATGAAATTAGTGTCTCTCTTCTCTGATTTTCATTTGGAGTTTCAATATTTTCATGAACAGTTATATCATTTATCTTTGATAATTACATATTCCCTCCTTAATAAGGTGAAGAGTAGAAATTTTTAAATCCATTAAGGCTTGATTATTTGTGATTGTATATTAGAAGATGAACCACCTACAAATTTATCTATAGAAATATAAGACTTTATATGTATATGAGGGAATGTCTTAGTTTCTATCGATATTAGTGTGGAAATGATCTAAGAGCCCCATGGTTATCTGTATAAAGTTTATCCCATATTCCCCAAAAGTTAATGAAATATGTGACACCAGAATTGGTGGTCTATGATAAAATGTTTGGTAGTAGTTATTATCAGTAGGTATTCCACATGTTAGTTGTTAAAGGCAGACCACTAGTGTCCTTCATACTTGTTACAATAGATTCCAGTACCAAAATATAAATTGGAATATTTTTCCATATAATTTTATGTTGGTTTACCAACATCATCTACAGGTAGATTCATTTTACATGTATCTATTTAATGAAACATAAATGAATCCCACATCATTATTATCCATGAAAACTTTTCTATTTGTGATATAGGATGATTTAATGTACTTGAGATCATCTAACTACATGTGGACCCTCATGAAATCATTTTAGATATGGATTCTCAATTTAAATAACAGTTCTAAAAGGGCATGGAAAAGGATACGTATAAAGTTTTGTTTTTTAGAACAAAGTTATACATTATGATTAATGGCCATTAGAAAAAAATGATATTTTTTTGAGGATATGGTTAGATCATGCATCCATGACCTTGATGGTTCTTGGGAAATTATATCTGTCACATAGAGTTTGCATAAAAAAATGGTAGTCGAAAATTCATATGGATCCTTTTCCAGCCTCATGTGGTAGGCCATGTCATTCCCCCCAATCTGAGTTAATAAAAGTGTAGGCAGATCTACTATGTTGTCATCTCATATTGGAGACTTCAGGGTCGGTTCAGCTGATAAAAAATCATAAGTGTACTAATCAGTCTATACAGAAATATTATGTAGATCATTATCTATAACCTCTTATATTTGAGGTTGGGGTCATTTTTTTACGTGTATCACCTTGTATATGTAATAGAAAAATATAGTAGAAAGAGAAGTTATAACATTATTATATATGGTCTTTTTTGATTCTTGAGAGAGTGAGGTCTATAGCCAATCTATTCTTATTGGCTCATATGTACAGTGTCACACACCACATCTTCCACATTTCACATCATTACGATTATCAGGGTGAACCATATCATAATTATGATCTAGAGGATATTGAGTTAGATGATGAAACCTTTTTTTTCATATGTATCATATATGCATCATTGAAAAAATCATGGAAGATCTATGAGGAAATTAATTCCCTTTAGTATAATTTTTATGCAATAAAAACTATTTTTCAGATGAGACGTGGATTTGGAAACTGACTTAAATTCAAAAATTGACGTGTTATTTTCCGACATTATTTCACCACCCTTGTAAGGTGAACTTAGGGAAAATTTTCTTTATGGGGAATGACTGTAAAGACCTTGATATTATCTCAGGTATGGATACTTTATAATTTGGTCTAATTCATTATTTTGGACATAAAAATGATTCTTAACGTGTTTATAGAGGTTTTGGGTGGTGTCTATGGATTGTTATGAGCATAAAACCATGGTCGATGGAGAAACACATATGGGCACAAAATTAGTTGAAACCATAAAACCCATCACATATAGCCTATCTTAACAGTGTGTTGATGAACAGTTCTATGAAGTTGTGTGCCTATTTTTCCATTACTGTGCATTAATGGTTACAAACCTTTTAAAATTTACAAACTTTAATGATGATAATTAATGGCATATGGTTTCCCTAACCATGTCTCCTAAGCATTCAATGTACCCATTTTAGTAGAAAAGGCTGTGTTGTTGGCACACAGTTTGATATATAGTTATACCAAGCATTATAAACCATGTTTTTTAGAGAGATAGTAAAATGTACCTAGTGTAATGATTGAAAAGAACCCTTTTTCCAAAATTACTATTTCAATCACTATGACCACTCACATATCCCTTCTTAGCCATATTCAATCCTATTCTTGGTCCATCTACATCTCCTCTATTCTGAGACTAATCGATGCATTTTTCATCTTTTGGGATATTCGTCACAATGATCTTAATTCCATTTAAGTGGTTTCTCATTCTTTATTCTATCAATAATGTTATTTAGATGTTTGATCATATTATCATTTTTCTAATTGATGATTTTTTTCATCAGATGTCTCCTTATCTAGGATAAACTAGATGTATATACGACTTGAGGAGATTAATATTCTTATGATGTAGGTGTTCTATAACAAGACCCTCATATGTTCCATTTATAAATTTTCATTATTTGATGCACACCAATTTCATTTTGTGTGACCATTAAATTAAATTTAATTTTTTATAGTCATTGAAATCATGTTATATTACCGTTATTAAATATTTATTCCATCATTGGAGGTTATGAACACAACATTAACTACCCCATGTAGGGTGATTTCATAATTATTCTTTTAGTATCTTGTTGAGCCTATACATACCAGTATTTCGGTAAGCTATGTCTTCACCTTGATAATGGTAAGTTTATCAATTAAATGAATAAATCATAAAAAGTTGTTTCATGTACATAATCTTACCTATATATGGTAAGTAAACTAATTAATTAATGATTTCTTAAATTATTCAATTAGAATGGATAGAATGTATATGACATGGACTAATTATATTAAATGAATGGTTTTCTAGTACATATATTCCACACCATTCAATTTTTATTGGAAAGGAATAGAGTGAACCTCATGACATGATTGTGAATAATATGATATTAACTGTTTACCACCCTATTAGTCTTGTCATATCATTGACTGTTATAGAAAAAATTCAATGACATTTTTAAATGAAATGATCATTACCTAGTCTAATTAATTAATTGAATTATATTAAAAGATCCTATTATATAAAAATAATGAAAATATTATAGTAATTTTGATACTTGATGTGGACTTGGATTCTTGAGGGAATGTCTTGAGCAGTCATGGACCCCATTAAAATTCAAGGATACTAGTTTCGAATGGTGAGACCCACCTTGGAACCTGATTTGTGCCTATCAGTGGATTCCTTTAATAACACTTTAGGATCCATCCATTATCAATATAAGTTACCTTGGATACACTCCATGGATAAAGCATGATGTATATAGATATGAGGTGCCTTAGATACACCCTTGGGTCTAGTCATTTCTTATCATGTTTTATCAGGGTTGATTTCTTTGGACATAGGTATAATTTCATTATTATAAAATGCTTAGGGATATACCATTAGGATAACAGTCGTACCCCTTAGCCATGATACATTTTATTTTCTGAGATGGATTGACCCCTAACGCCATAGATTCCTTGGGTATTACCTTTGATACCTTTGATTATTATTATTATCTTGATAGGAAGACATGTTATATTTTTGATATATTCACTACTATTATTATATAAGGATTTGTATACAAATTTTACATCAAAAGACTTACATATATAACATGGACCATAAATAATTTGTGAAATTTTTATTTTCTTAGACACCATCATAGGCTGATGAAAGTACATTGGTATTTACATTACTAAAAGTATTTAAAATTTTATATTAATGAAATAAATGTTTTTATTTTTATATTATATTTATAGCATGTTATATACACCATTTGTGCCCACCTAAATTTTTTTATATCACACCCTATAAGGGAAACTATTATAACCTATGAAGATTACATGTGTGTAGGTGATGGAAAAGTAAAGCATCAATCTTTTGACACTTGATTTATTTCTTGAATGGGAGTGATCTTGCTAGAATATAACTGACCTGAAAAATTGGATGCATGGAAATTTTGTGGTTTCGTTTTTATAATTTTTTGAAAAATAATCATTATACATTTTATCCATGTTTTCTAGATTTCTAGTGACATGATAAGTGTCCTCAGATTTTATATATGATTATCAATAATTTTAGTTATATATTAATGATGTATTCTTATTTATTTAAATTTTTATTCTATATTTCTTCAATTATTTAAATACAATCTTATTTATCCTATTTGAAATGCACTAGTAATAAGGGTATAATTTCAACAAATACACACACTATGCCCTTATTGTTAGTTTTCATCCTCTAGTGTAAGTAGATGTGTATCAAACCCTTATGGGTGGAGTTATTCTAACCACACTGGTCTATAAAAATAACTTTTTAATCCATAATTAATAGAATCCCAAACATTTTACAATTATTCTATACATTTGGAAAAACATATTTGAATGTCACTGCGAAATGAATTACTCTTTCTAAAACCTAAATGAACAAGATTCTACAGACTATAGAAGGATGAAAGGAGATGATTTAATCCAAAAACCTGATCGAATTAACAACATCACTATATGCCCCTCTAAAGTAGAGATGATGGGAAATGGATCTGTGAAGATCAACTCTAGGAATGAGAATTTTGAGAACTCTGGTATGCCTCTTTACTCCATTTTTGAAACCCAAAATTGTTCTCTTAAGGATGTTTCAGATTTAAAATTGATTCAATATATGGAAAATAAGGGTAAATCTTCTCGAGAGGACATTCATGGCCACTCTATGACTCTTCATGTCAATATAGATGAAAATCTCATCTTGGTTAGTGTAGATGGGGAGGTTTTAAATTCTCATAAGTCACAATATGAAGTGAAAATGCATGATGGGCCCAATGATAATGTTCCCAAATCAGTGGTGGGCACATGCATCCATTATTCCAAACTCAATGAAGTGGTAAATTATAATAATGTCACCCCTCCTTAATTGATCACTGAACCAAGTGAGATTCATAGGATTTATTCATTGGTAATTTCTCTTATGGAATAATTAGGGTTCTATTAGTAGAGGGACACTAGGAGTACAATATTCAAAAATAGTGAACATATGTTCAGGGGGGGAACACAAAAAAAGTTCTATCACTCAACTCTAAGAATGTGTTTCATTATTATTTTATGCATACAAGCACATATGTGATTAACGAAGTTAATCTAAATGGATTTTAAGGGCACACCCAATATGAAAATAGTCCTCAGGAATAAGGAGAGTCACAATAGAATATGGAAATTGATGTTATTATTACACCTTGCAATGTTATGGATAAAAAAGAATGTCTAGTGGAGACACCAATCAGGGTCGGGAAACCATGACTTTAGCCTTATCAACAACATTCTAAAAATAATAAGGATGGATCCCTATTCATTGGTTCCCCCTTCTATGACTGCTATAAAATAGACATCCAAAAAAAATAACCTGAGATTATTCAATCCAAAAATATTTTCACCCAATTGAATGGCATATTTTGGATTGATGGGGTTGAGGACCCATATCCCCCTGTATAGAATGAAATACAATCTGATGATCAGAGCAATATAAGGAAATATGGAAGCTTAGAGGGATTAGAAATGTATAAAAACCCATGGGATGGGAATAAGAAATGTAACTTGAAGGAGGAAAAAAGAAACATAATGATTGAACACAATGAAAGACCCTTAACTATGGTAAATTCCACTCTAAATATATCTCGTCTAAGTTAATTTCCAAGGGATAGGTAATTCCTTCTCAGATGATGCCCTTAAGAACATTATTTGTGGAAAACTAACTACTGATTATAGGAATACTAGAACCAAAAGTGTTATTTGATAGTTGGAGGAACTGTAGGTGGCCCTTTCGGCGATATCAATCTATTCCACAAAAACATCAAAATTGTAGTATAGTTCAATTATAGATTATTATGAATGAAATATTTAAAATTTTCACTTCTAATCAGAAACATCGTAGCATAACATTCACTTTCAATGTTATAGGAAAAACTGTTCAGATTTATTTTGGGTATGCATTGACATCATATGTATTTTGAATATATATCTAGATGGAGCTTGAGGAAACCACTAGGAATGCGGTTCACAAGTGGGTGGTTATGAGGGACATCAATACAATATTGAAACCTTATGAAAATTCAAGATATAATTTATCTAGGACTGTAGTTATTGAATTACTATAATATATTGATCAATTCAGCCTTATTGAGTAACTAATTATTGAGGATAAATTTATGTAGAGTCGGTACAATTTTGATGGAAAAAAATAATGTAATCTTGATATATTCATTGTAAAAATGGATGAAAAGACTGTTTTCAATGTACTATCATGTTACACCCTATCCATGAATTATTTGGATAAAAAACTATAGTTGTGGAGTAGATTCTATGCCATGATTTTCCTGTTTTACTTTTTTCATACAACAAATAATGTGTTTCATTTATAGATATTGGGAAATAATGATAGAGTATTGGAATCATGTTCCATTCAGAATTCCACATTATAGCCTTGTTGGGAAATTAAAACACACAAATATACATCAAATGAAATGGATAAAAAATATCTTTTCAAAATTTGACTATAATATCTATAATGTTAAACAACACATTGAAAGTATCCAAAATAGAAATCATAATCAAAATAACCCCCGAGAGATACATTTAACGCTCATAGAAATTTCGATAAATTTTATACAAATAAATAATGTCCATACATTAACCACATAAATGTGAAATTATTGAAGGAAGGAGACATAAAATCTAAATTCTTACAAAGACCATAGAAGGAGAAGATAACTGAAGAAGGAAATAATGCCATCATCAATAATGAGATGTTACAAACAACTAATCATTGTGTTTTAAAGGTAGTGGGTGATTGGTTTAGTTGAATATATATATATATATATATATATATATATATATTTGTATATATGAATGGATGGAATCCAAAATGAATATGGTTAAAAACATTTCGACTTGCATTAATGATAAATCAAACCAATATCTTGTCAGGGAAATCTACAAGGATGATGTCAAGAAATTCCTTCTCTATAAATATGGAGAGTGATGTCAGACTATATTAATTCACAAATATATTCTTTATTTTTATTGGTATATTATATAAGATGACATTGTAAATTCAATAATGTAATTATTTACATGGGCCTTTATTCCTTATTTAATAAATTCAATCATAATTTCCTTGATCCACAAGATAGAAAATGTAGTTGATATTAAAGAATATAGACCATTTTTTCATCATGATTCTATTTATAAAGTCATAAATAAAATAATTATTTATAGGGTGGGTGTAATTATTAAAGACCGCTCAACTCCAAACACATATGGATTTGTTCCTCAAATATGCATAAATAATTTCCTTCTCACAGCCATATAAAGTGTTAAAAAAATGAATAGGAAGGTGTAAGAGGGTAATGTTTCCTTAAATATTGATATATATATATATAAAGCATTTAACATTCTCAAGTGAAAAATTCTTCTAACTATTGTAATTTGATATTAAATGTTAATCACTTTTTTAAATTGATATGCACTATACTCTCATATATATGGTTTTTTATTTTGTTCAATGGGGCCCTTAGAGGATATTTTTAATGCACTAAATTTATAAGGAAGGGGGATCCTCTAAAAGGGTATAAATTTTCTCTTGTTTAGCATTACCTCTCTCGGTGTATTAATTATCACTCTCATGTTGGAATATACAAGCCAATTAAAGATATGATGAATGAGATCACCCATTCAGACATGTTATGTACAAATGAAAAAAATTTATTTCAGTGGGATTTAATGAAATACACATCTACTATCTATTCCCTATTCTATAACTATTATCAACTATTAATGAAGGTTCTCAGTTGACAAAAATATTTCATTGTGTTTGGTGAGGGGTTATCCATGGGTAAATAGAACTAGGTCACTAGAAAACATGGGATGAGAAGTGGATCCCACCATTTTTACTATCATGGATTTCCATGTTTTGGGTAAAATTGAAGATCCCATTTCATATATAGTTAATCTTTGAAATCATAAATAATCAAACTCTATGGAAGGGGAATTCTAAGCCTCAAACATTGAGGGTATTCCTTGTTAATTCGAGTATCGATTGTAATTTTTTTACTTAATCTCTATCTTGATATTTCCAAGAGGTATGATCATGAATTTTTTGTATTTGGTAACGAATGTTTTCTAGATATGGTTCTAGTATCAAATTAAATTGAACACTATGACATGGAATCAATGTATCAAACCCATAAAAATGGGAGGAAATGTAATCAAAGACATGAAAACATATTATGATGGCTTGATTATAAAATTAAAATGAAATAATCTTACCACTATTACCACATATTGTTAATTTTTATCAAGAAATATTAGGAGTATCTTTACAGATGGGTAGTTTCACTACCATGGGTCGTCAATTTGTCCCTCAATCAAGAACTCTTTCAATGAAATCATGAAAATCACGAAATCGATGGGCAACTATCACTCTAATATAATTTTTTTGAGAAAGTGTTCAATTGATAAGACACTCAGATATAAGATGATAATTAATTATGAAAAATGTTGATGTTCATTTCTGAATTCATGGAACAAAATATTAGTTATAGATTTATTCTTTCATAAGCTGCAATGGAAATATAAAATAACACTTTCACAAATGAAGACACATTGGTTTGTATGTCTAGTAATAATTTTATGTTTAATTAAAAGGATTACTATATGATAAAAATGAGATATCAACCATGATACCATCAATACATTCCAAATTCAAGGTAAACATCATACATCCTTTGATATTTATTATTCTATGGAGGATCTAAGAAATAAAGATTCCACAACCCATAAAACGATGAATTTTTTTACAACGATTATTCTTAGGCAAAATTGTATTATTAAGAGTTGAATAAAAAATACAACATCACATCATCAAATATTAATGTGAAAGTTAACTATGGAAATGTGATGGTCATGTATTTTCCTTGAGATAAATATAGATATGAAACCCTAATAACACATGACATTTCATTGAAACACTTGATAGAGAAACTTGATTCAACACGCCCTACTAGAATCCACAAAATCAATCTAGATTGTTATATAGAGATCATTATATTGAGGTTTTTTATTACCTATAACCATCAATCCATGCTGACACATTTGATATGCATAATGAGTTTCAGGCTGCCCCAAGTGAGCAAGTGGGAGTAATGAAAAATATCATAAATGATCTGAAAATTATTAGATTATTCGAAGTTTTATGCCTTTTTAATATGCCCCTGGTTCATATATTTTTGGGTTGGATTCCCCTAATTATATTTTTGATAAAATCCAATGTTGATGGAGTGGCCTCCGGTATTCTAGGACCTTCAGGATGCATAGTCAATTTCCAAACCCATCATTAAATTTTCAACATTTTCTATCAACATTTTATTGGAATTGGATATGAATATGAAGCTAAATTAGGGTAATTATGTATACCATCAAATATTTTGTCCAAGATAAGTGGACTTCCCTATGGATTGAATCAGACTCTGAAACTACTTTCATGTAGCTAAGGGAGGGAGCCTAAAATGTCACATGGAAGCGTTTTCCACAATAGATTGACTATATGAATAATATCACCCAACTAAATTTGTTTCTATAACATGCATGTACAGAATAGAACCTGATGGAAGTTTCATTGTTTAAGAGTGTGATCATTTTGGAATGTACAATATGGACTTTTTAGTGCATTTTTAAATTTCACCTATTTGTATGTGGATGACATAAG
Source organism: Viscum album (assembly GCA_963277665.1). Lineage (NCBI taxonomy): Eukaryota > Viridiplantae > Streptophyta > Magnoliopsida > Santalales > Viscaceae > Viscum > Viscum album. The sequence continues at coordinate 1,229,767,236 of OY728159.1, forward strand.
AGGTGTCCTTCACTCACTTCTTTTTAAATTACCTTATTATTTCTAATCATTTCTTTTATATTTTGTATAATAAATTTTAGGACCGGATTTTTTTATCCAAGATCATCTTTGTAAGGATTCATTATTTTTGAGAATAATAAAATTAATGTTTTAGTGCCGTCACCCCCCCCCCACATAAAATTTATATTTTAGGTAACATTTAATTTATTTTATACAAATATTTTACAAAATATTATTGAAACATCGTTTTATAATTTGACTATTTTATTCCTCCCTAACCCCAAAAAATATTATGGGTATGAATTCGTATTCACGATCATCCTCTAAATTATTTTATATTTTCTATTTGAGATTAAAAAAATTTATGGATTAACCAATGTATTCATAAATTCTTCTATTGTTATACTCATTGAAAATGATATGAAACCCATTTTATTTACATGGGTTGTTTTTTATAATGATATATATGGTTTTTTAATATCTAATATATATGTATGGTTTATAATTTTATGACTATTAGGGTCTGGTATTTCCATCCAATTCATGTTTAAAAGTTTATATATCATGTGAAAAGTACGGGAAAATATTTTTGATGCTCAATTGGTTTTTTGAAATAAGTAGCCATTATGTTGTGGGAAACATGTATTGAAATTTTATACTCTACATTATGATATTTTTCATAGCTAACCATAACAGATCTTATGATTTCATATACTTTTTATCCTATAAGATATTTATTTTATGAAAAATTTTAGTTATATTCTTTACGATTGTTCAATAAATTTGTATGCCCTTGATTTCATAAATTTTGTTACACGTCTAATAAATCATCTCATATGACCTTATATCAATTATTCTAGGAGGATCTATTAATTTCCTATATTTTGAATCAAACATTTCTCCCATGTTAACATTTTATGGAATTATTATTATTAAACCCATCATGAATCATTGATATCTTTTCTCTTAAAGAGAATTTGATCTCACGCCTTCACATGTATTCAATGAACCTTTAAAATTATTTACATGAGCATTTGTAAATCCTGTTGTATGTGGTTACGTTTATGAGAGATATTGAATCTATAATACATATTATGTTATTTATATAGTGAATAACTAAATACAATGCACCTTTTGGTTATGGGATTGTGGGATTATAGTGACATTTTTTATTCAAATTATGAAAATGATGTAAATTATATATATGTTTTTTTGGTTCATCTTAGATTGTATCAAAATGGGGTTTAGATATTTTTTTATATTAGGTTAATAAGTAAAAGGGAACCCAACATAAGGAAAAAAAGTTGAAATAGCTTTTTCTTAGGTTAAAATATTTGTTACAGAGGAAGGAATAGTCTAATTTTTTTGAATGAAATTTTATTTTTAATTTGAATTTCAGAGGATATTATTTATTATTTATTATGTACCCCAATTTTATTCATATTTAAAGGTTAAACCTAAAATGGATAGTGATTTAAATGAGTGTGAAGGAAAATGTTGTTTTTTAATGAAAATCCTAATGGGATGGGGGATTGATGATTGAACATTATTGAAATTATATCTCTTTGTTTTAATAAAAATCATAATGATATTGTGCTTCTAAACATTCCAGGGCAGGATAAATATGTAATTGAGTCCTTTATGCAACAAAATCATCCCTCTATTAGTGGTTCATAAAATTCAATAATATCAATGAAATTTTTCAACACCATCCAAAAATATATTCCATTATGTAGTACTTGAATCATTTAAAAAAGATTTAATTTATTACTTAGAAGGAAAACATAACCATTACTATAATATCCTTAGGAATACAGTGTGAAAATAAGATAAAAAATCAATAGATTGTGTGGATTTTAAGAATGTATTCTTCACCAAATATTATCCCTGAACTCCTCACATGAAAATGAAGAGATACTTTTAAGAGTCTAAACCAACTGTGGATAAGTCCATTATTACTTAATAATTGAACATCATGAGACTCATATGGAAACACTTTTTTTATTATAGATCCAAAAATAATTTTCAATAATTTAAATGGAGTTAAAATACAATGAATTTGAAAATCATAATTTATAAGTGTCGTTGGTATATATTTATAAATTGTTTCGTGTAAACTTATCATTGATATTAAATGAAGACACTACCATTATTCAAATATAATTTGATATAATAAAAGATAAATTATGTCTCATGGGATGTTAAATAAAAAATAACACATATTATTGAATTTTAAACATCATATGTAAAAAATGATGTAATCACCAGAGAAAACAAATGAATGGTTCTTGAATAATTTCACACTTTTAAATGTTTATACATATATCACAAGATCCTAAAATAGGGATGATGAATATGATAAATACAACTACAAATAATAAGGATCTAACAAATTCACAAAACACATGAGAATACTACAAATTCTAAGAGTTTACATATTAAAAGTAATAATTCCCTATCATAAGTAATGTCAACGATTATATGAATCAAAAACCTCCAATACCACGGGAAAAAATGAATAGTGTATACAATCACTACCACAAAAGTAGACCCTGAAAATGATGTTCGAAAATTTTATGTATTATATACTCTACATATACAAATTTATTATTCAATTATGGTGCTTCACATTTTTTAATATGATGATTTTTAATGAATTTTGAATCACCATAAATATAATTGGATATTCGATTATCTCATAAAAAATATTCTATTGTGATGATTTCATCCACTTTATGATAGAATTATCCAATAAAGGAGTTTGAAAATAAACATCCATATTATAAAATACTTATTTTTATTTTGAAACATTTAATTGATATTGGGTGTGGATTTTCTCAACCTATATAGATATAAATTGAATTATTTTGAATACTAATTCCAACTTAATATACCAAATCATCCAATTTTTATATTTCATTTCAACAATGATAATTAAATAAAACTATAAAAAACTTCTTTGTAATGATTATTGATACATGATAATTATGGATACAAAAATAAAATGGTTTGGGAGGTAATCAGAATTTGATACATTCAAGTCATATAAATGAATATTAACAAAATTCATGAATAATGTATCAATATTAACCTTGAACATGATATTGATTTTTAAATTGAAATCATAAAATGTTATATCTATATAGAAAATAGTCTATATATAATAGACAACATTTTTTGGATTAATTGAAAAATGAAAATTTATATAATATGGAATGGGGTTTTATGCATCCATATATTTCACTATGGGGTACTTTAATTCTCTTTTTATAAAATTAGGTGAAAATATGTTATATTATCGGTTATCAAGAAGCTAAAAAAATCCCAATAACAAAAATAATTATTTATTACCATGTATTGATGATTATAATGATACAAATATAGGGTATTATAAATTCTCCAAGATATATCACTGATCCCAATGCATTGAATTATGGGTAAAGGGAGATGATATACCTATGTAATATTTTTATATAAGAAATGAAAACTACGGATTTATTGTGATCCCCTTTAGACATAAACATTCCCCTACAGTCTTTTTACAAATGGTGAATAGATCCTCTAAATATTAGATCAAGAAATTATGGGTATTATTTTTGGATTAAATTATCATACATTCGAATATAAATAAAAATAAATAAGATGATTTTAGGATTTATATAAAATAACAGAAAGGGGGGACTATATTATGAGTTCCAAAAATGTAATATTTTTACAAAATTTATAGATATTATGACATGTAATAACATATGATTTCATATTCTTATATCCATTAATGAAGTACATGATTAAAAATGGAACTTAGTTACCATAATAATAGATATATTTAGTTTTCTTGGGTTATCATGATGTTTTAGATTATTTTTGATAGATTTATCATGATTTTATTACTCATATGGATTGATGAATGCGATGAACGATTTATGAAACTACAAAAGTGGTTTTTCATTATAACTTTACTCGAATTACCATAAAATATAAAAGGATATTTAAAATACAGTGACACTTCATTGAAATGATTGAGATTTTTTATTAGTAAAATGATATAGTAATAACATATTACTAACATCAATTAATGTCCAATGAAAAAACGTCCAATAGAAATATATGGAGGTTGAAACAATAATATTTATATAAACTATTTCGAGGAATTATCTATATCGTGATATGTTTTATATATATACCAATATAAAAATATTAAATTATATATCTACATAGAAATATTATAATATTCACTAGAGGAGATGGTGACAGTTCATGAATGACTCTGTCTAAATAAATTTTTCTCCTTGGAAAGAAATCATGATGGATGAAACTATATATATAAAGCATCTTGGTACCCTTACCACGATGAGTATTTAATGTGATGAAATATTTATTGACACTAAAATAGTGGATATTGAAATACTGAATGAATGATATATGGAATTTCTCAAAATATTACCAAAACATTTATTAATATAAATATCAACATGGCCTAAAGAATTGATTTTGTTCCATAGAAATAGGTAAAAAGTATACCATAGTTTAACATTACTAATGGTGAATTTATAATATTTTAGTAATGAATATGTGTCCCATAAAAGAAAATTAATAAGTTCTATTTGGATTATTCATATATCTCATCCAACTCTATTCATCCATGGAGTAAAAAATAATACATCTTATGTATCGTTTCTCATGTGGAAAAATGAAGTGGGGGCTTTGGAGTATATATCTCAAAGCGGGGTATTCCTTAAAGTAAAAGAATAATATTATAAATCTAACCGTATATTAAAACAATTACTTATTACATTATCAAAATAGATGAACAATACTAAATATATTTTCATTGATCTCACTAATACTTAAAAATATAATAAGGAAACATGGGTAGTGGGGGATTAACATACAAAGTTACACAATTAAATTGTATTTGAGTATATATATCACTAAATAATATTCCTATGTTATATATAAATATATTGATAATTCTTTTGGATGTACCTCTCTCAATCATACGTGATAGAGTTATAAGGTACCCATAAAAACTCACAATTTTTCTAAAAAACAATAGAATAGTGATCTTGGTTTTAGAAATTCATATCATCCTCATACTGGTGGTAAATATGAATGGACCATTAAAATAATATATGATATACTTAGATCATAATTAAATAAATTAATAGTATGATTGTTTAATCATCTTCCATTTTGTTTATTTTTTATATAACAACAATTTACACACTAGATTCTAAATGGGACCATATACGACTCTATAATGGAAGATAAAAAAGAAAAATGATATTTTTGGTTAATTTCATAGAAATTAATCAATTGAGGCCTTGTATTTTATATAAAATGATAATTATTTTTCAAATATTCTAGTGACATATGAAAGCATCAAAATTTAGAAAAATGGGATATTAAAATATTCATCGAAGAGATCTATAATTTGATGTTTGTGAAAACATATTCTCTCAATATCTCATTAGAAAAGGATAATTTCATTTGGAGTGAATGGAATGTTATGACCTATATACATTAGTCTATATGAGATTATTTATCTATTTAGGATTATAGAACTCATCATATCATTTCCACCAATCCTATATTTGTTGTCAGACTTGTTCCATGATTAAAATGTATTTATGTACATACTAGATCAATAACATGTACATAAATATGAAGTTTTGAAATAAGAACATGATATATTTTATGATGAGAAAGAAATAGATTTCATAGATTATATAAATAATTATTAAAAAAGAAGACCACCCACCATGAAACACATCTTGGTGAAATCATAAAATTTATGAAGCTATGTTGGAACCTTAATTTGGTATTATACAAAAATTACTCTCACATTTTTCAATATAATGGAATTTAAAAGTAGAAATTTATTTTTATAGTGGTAAAATTTAACATCTTCGGATTTTAGTAAATATTTCACGTTAATTAAAATTTTCAAGATCAAAGCATTTTTTAAAATTTGAATCCAACCTCAAATGAACTATGATATGTTAGAGGGTGGAAATTATTTTATTTGTTTTTTGTAACATAGTTCTTGAATTGGAAGGTTTCAAATATATAGATACATTATGAACAACATGTGAAAATCATAAAAAATGAATTAAGATATTAGATTCGTCCTTATGATGCTAAATTTTTAATATTGGAATCGTGGTGACATCACTAGGGTCTTATATAGACCATAAACATAAAAAAAATTAATAATTTATTCTTATAATAAATCATCTAAAATAAATTTTCAAAATCATGGAAATCTCTTTGAGATATATACAAGATAAATCACCATCTGTGACTGTCAACATTTCTTATCTTACCTGTGAATCTTATTTGGATATCATGAAGGGATTTATTAAAAGAAAATATAATTATTTACATATATAATTATTCACATAATAAATTTTAAATTTCAACCATTTTAAAATTTTATAAAATATCATTTAATATAATTTATTAAATTAAATTATAAATGTTGTATTTAATAAAAATTTACTAATAAAATTTTACTAATGATTAATATACAAATTATAAATTTTTATATATTATGTATAAATCATTTAATATTAAAAAAATAATTTTTGGATTATTTTTTTCTCTAATATATAATTTTTTTTCTTATTGTAATTATTTAATTATTATAAAATAATAATTTAAATTAAATATATTTAAAACATATAAAATAAACATTAATATTAATTTATCTATTTTATAAGAAAAATAATAAGAATAATTTATACTTATGTATAAAAATATATTTTTAAAAATTAAATATTATTTTTCGTTACATGTTTTATTTTAAAATTAATTTTTATTAATTTTAGATACTAAGTCAAATGAAATGGATTTCATATTTGGAATCATTATTACCTTTTTATATGATAATTTCAATATAAATTTTTTGTATAATATATTATCAAGGTTGAAGTCATTCAACATGGTAAATGATAACATTTGGTAAAGGTGTCAAATTAAGTGTTATAGAAAAATAAATTAATAAAAAAATTTCCTAAATGAGTGTATGATGGATTTTTATATTTAACATCATACTATCTTCATGGTTATGGAATTTATATTTCCCATCATAATAATCCTATAGAAAATACATCATGATATTATCATCATGGACTCATTCTATTTCCCCTTTATCTTACAGCAATGGTATCATACCAAGACATCATGATCTTAGTTTCAAACTCTCCTATCAGTACGTCTTCATATTACCATCAAATACACATTCCATGATTTCTTGATCATTACATAAAATAATCCTATCAATATTTAATGGTATTGATGTCATGTATGTCTCTAGGACAAAAAATCTTACCATCAAGGACCCATTTTAATAAAAGGTGATCTCACTTTTACGGTAAAGACAAAATTAATCATAATTATTTTTCTCATTATACCTACAGATCTATCATGAGACAATATAATTCCACAACCCAATCATCTCTTAATTATTTAAATGGTATTCTCAATATGAAATAAAATTTAGATCAATTAATTTTTTAATTATCATGAAATATTAATCATTAATATATTCATTGGAATAATAAAAATTTAAGATGTGAATGATTTCACCAATAAATAAATGGAATAAAATGATCCTAAGCCACTCAGAGTAATAATTTTAACTATATTATTTGATTATATTTATTTCAAAACCTGATAAATATTAAAATATATTGATATATATATATGAACAATACTCAATTTATTTTATTAGATAAATCAGTTTAAAAATATAAAAATATTCATTTTTTTAATTCACAAAAGTCTTTAAAAATGATTTATTTTAAACTAAATAATTTAATATTGATTGAGTATTTAAAACTTATCGACTAATACAAAAATAGTTCCAAGAAAAAAATTATAAAAAAAAATATTATATGAAAATGTTTTTTGGTGAATACAATAAGAAAGTAAAAACATTTTCATCAAAAATACTCTTAAAAACATAAACAATAGTTCATTTCATATATTTTAATATTTTAATATGGAAATAATAGGAATATAAAAGAATTATTTAAAAAGAATTATGATTTAAAATAATTTTCATACCAATTTTAAAACATGTAAAAGAATTTTTTTAATGAATAATGATAAAATACTAGTGAAATACTTATGGATTTGGTAAATATTATATATAATTTAATGATATATAGAAAAATAAAATGGAATTTAAATAAAATTATTATTAATATAATCATAATGTAATTTTATGATGATATAGTATATACACCCATGAAACTAAATCAAATGGTGAATATGGAATATATCTTAGTGATGGAAAACTGAGAAGTTAACTCATATGGATTTATTTACTTTAAAATTAGAAAATTTTGAATGAGATAAAATGATTTGAAATTTTCAATCACATAAATTAAATTTTGGATATGAGAAAATATAATAATAGGTATGTATGAACACTATATAAATAATGAAGGATGAGAATACATAACATATCTCAATGAATAAAAGTTGAGATGAGAAAAAATATCCTTAGACAATTGAGATGTTGATTTCACTCTTAGATTATATATATTAAATATAACTATCATACTAAAATATTTATAACAATATTCATATATATATATATATTTCCCTTGAAAAAATTCATTTAGAATGATATTTTCTTCAATTAATATTTTTATAGTGTATTATCATATTTGTATTTATATAAATTTTAATTCATTTTTTGCATACATCAAAAAATTGATGTTAATCCCCTTTCATAAATACCATTTTAATCATTAATAGATTATTTAATGTTCTATAATGTGAATTCCATAAAACGATATAAATTCATAAATTCATTCGACTAGAGTTTTAGTTATGATTTGTGATGATGAAATTTTTAATGAGTTAGTTTCAATAATTTTTAATGAACTAAAGGTAACATGTTAATTAATAAGTTAAATATTTATAGTATGTTTTAAAATAAATATTTTTTAACATAGTAAAATAAGTTTTTTTAATTTATTTAATTTTTGTAACCATCATTTTATATTGTTTATGAGAAACTATTTACCTTAATCCATGGATGTATCAACATCGACCCCAATATCCCAAAGATTGTGCGTTCATTATGAAATTATCAAAAGATACAAGGGATCACATCCTTAAGGAATGAATAGTTTTTCAATGATTGTAAAATTGATACATACCTGACTCATAGAATAAATTTTAATACATAAAGTACAAAAATAATTTTTCCTATGAATAACATTATTCTGTTACACATATCTCTACGTATCAGTCCTAGTAAACAACTAGGAACCCTTGGGAGTGGAAATAGAATAAGTGGGAGCCAAATGTTCTGAAAGGGTTAATTACAGTGGAAGGGGTCATAAATAAATAATAATAATCATTATAGAGATGTATATAACTAATAATACATGACATTTAAATAACTGGTCTATCAGAATCTGATATGTAATAATTAATACAGAATGGTTAATAACTATAAAACATATGGCATGTATTCAATAAAATGGGAATGAAATTCATCCATAAATAATATAATATGGAAAATATCATGGTTATGGATAAGTAAATATGAATTATATAAATTCTTAGTTATAGGATTTTATGTTTCCTAGGTACAGGATACCTTTGTCGGTAAGACCCTTCAAAAGTCAGATTAAAACAACTTTTGTAAAGACCATTCACAAGGAGGATTAATTTTTTTTTTGATAAATGCATAAATCATTTCTATATAATTATTTCTCTAGATACTAATTATGCATCAGGAATCTTGAATTAATTGGTCACTAAGCCATGTCATACATTTCAAACGAATTCCTTATAAATCGAATAATTGATTTAATTTCTAATTGTTTCATTATTATCAGGAATATTTAATGAGTAAATTATATAAATTCATCAATATACTATTAATGATATATACCTATCCATGATATGTATTATAAAAATTTTATGGGATATTTAATGTCTATTAGAATGTGAATAAATCATAGAAATGATAGTGACAACAATAAAGAATCAAGGAAGTGAATTTCTCTACATTACATGGCCAATGTGATCATAAAACATCCATAAGAATATTTAAGATGATATAAATATAATATATACCCATTATATAAAGAATAATATTTTTCTCAGATGATGAATATAAATATATTAAAATATCTTAAGAAATATTCCTAAGGATACGATCATATTCATTTTTTTGTTAATCCTTCTTTGAAAATAATTTTTTTTTTAAAAATGTTCTATAAAATATCCTAGTAAACATGAAAAGTAATATTCAGTGAAATGATAGTCATGAAGGATGCTAATATTTTATATTTTCTAATAGTGAAAATGATCAACCCTATAGATTTATAAATATTTTTTGAAGGTTGATTTTTCATAAAATGAAATGAACATTCCATTGAAATTTTTATAAAAAATGGTCATTATTTTGAAAAAGATATAATATTCCCTTGAAAACATTTTATATAGACTAAAAATGGTTGAAAATTATTTTTACTAATCATTTTTAATATATTAATAATATTTTTCATAGCATTTTTAGAAAACATCATCTTAGATGAAAAATGATTTCTGAATAAATTGAAAACTGAAGTGATATTTTCATTGTAATAGTATTTGAAACATATTAAGTATAAAATATTGTAAAATGGCTATATAACATAAAATATCAGGAATTAATATATGTGAGGAAACATAAGTGGGTTTATTAATAAACTCTCATGTAAATTCCCCTAACTAATATATAAGAATAAGTAATCTCGATTAAAATGAGATTGTGAAGTAAACCTTGTAAAGATTAGAACCTTGAAGTTAGATTCAAAATTTGAATCAATAATACTTTTAAAACTATAATTCAAAAAAATTGGTAATGAAATATGAGGTAATAAAATTTCATTATGCACAGAACCTTATAATGACATTGTTATGGAAGTTTAAGATTATCCAAATGAAAAAAAAGTTAACATATAAATTACATCAATCTTACATTAATTCAAGATGTATTAAACTCTTATATAGTAGTTTCAAAGATAATTTCAAAATATAAAATAACAATATTTAAAATCATTTTATAATATTTTAACCTTTTATAACATCATATCACCCGTTCGTTATTAATCATTCGTTATTTTAATTATTTTGAGTGTAAATTTCCTTGTTTTCTCATGATTGTTTATTAATGAATGATCTGGTCATTTCCAACATTATATAGTAATATCATATCTAGAATAATATTAATTAATTAATTATCACATTTATACATTAATTTTACTTTTAAAAAAATCATGACTGATGGTTTTAAAAAATGATTTATATTTTAATCCTGGATATGGTGGAACATACAAAAGCATGAGTGACGTTTTAACTGTCCATTGAACATTATTTAAAGGATGTATGCCATATTTTACCTTTATATAATGATTATAATATCCAATATTATATATAATATATAGTTATATATATATATCATCATTTTGGTTTGGGGATGAAATGATAGACGCGTTACTTTGTGATGGTGGTAGTCCACACATACACGAATGCTGTCATAAGATTTACATAACTGAAAAGTAATGAAATAAAATGATAAATATTATCCTTTGACAATGAAAAATGTTTCAGTAATAACATAATTATGTCATTAATATCACATACAATTTTGAATATAACTTTAAAACCTTCAATCATTAGCACTAGTTAATGACGAATCACATTATGACATTAGGTGATAGTCTATTGTACAGACGTGCAAAGTTATCATGTCTCCCATGGAATGGAAATTAATAAGTTATATACACATATGATATAATTAATCCAGATGGATATTAATTTCATATATATCATATTCATATAATTTATATATATAATCATAAATACCCAAGAGAGGTAGAAATGGAAAAAATGTCATTAGTTCATATGGTAGTAGTCTACCATACTCAAGAATAATGATTTAGTATCATGTTTTATTAAGGTATAGATGGTTATAGGTTAAAATATTATGGTCAAAATACACATTATATAAAAGGTAATACTGTTATTAAATCATACTGGTTTAATAATAATTTATTATAGTGGAGAAAGAAATGAAATAAAGATCACCATTAAAGAAAATTTAATCTTTTTCAAGTATCCTTTTTACATTGAACTGAATCCTTCAAAGTATATAATTATGTGAAAATAAAGATTTAAAATGAGGATATAGAATTTTTGATATTATTTTCATAGGTTTTTCCGTATTAATATAGTTTTAATTTATTAATATGTGAGAGGAGTGAGTTATATTTTATAGCTGAGGAGGATATGTATTCTTATAAATATTCAAATGTATTAACTATTGAGGAAAATATTACCTAATGTGGCTCAAAAATTGATAATAAAATGTTTTTTTGTAAGTTATGGTTGAGACACACCTCTACCTACCATTGAAACATACTTTTTAGAAAAATATTCCCCAACATCAATGTTCCCTGAATTTTATTATTTTTTTATTCACTATTTTAACCAGTATATTTTAACAATGAAATTTAAATGTTAAACATAGAATAAAATAATTATAATTAGATAATTTTTAACAATTTTTATTAATATTTTTTCTAATTAATTTAATATGTATCCAATTATTGGTAATTATGTTTAACTGAAGAACATATAACTTGTGGAAATGTTGATTTTACCATAAGACTTACTAACTGTGTTTTTACTATTTAGGGGTCCTTATTTTCAATACAAAAGAAAAATTGATCCATCAATAGATGAAATGTGAAATTTATGTTCATTGAAAAATAACATGGAATAATATAATATTTTTAGTAACTTTTAATAATTTAATAAAATATATTTTATCATTAAATAAAATTAATGTAAATTCCCACATTACTCATATATAATGAATTGAAAAATATAAATAGAATGATGCATTTTGAATATATTTTGTTATAAATTTTAGAGAATGAAATTTTAAACAAAATTTAACACAATTATTCTTTCATTTTCTTAACTTTTAATAATTTTTTATCGTTAATATTGTTTGGTTAGTCACTAAATAATTAAAATGTTAGCGTTTATCAACCCAATAAATTAATTTTTACATGTATCATAATTAATTATAAATTATTATGATAAAAAAATTATGATTCTAAATAATTTCTATAACCAAAAAATAGATTTTCCCCTATCCTAAATCATTACAGATATTAATACAATGAATATATATCTTTTTTATCCTTTTCATTAAATAACATACTATATCAGTAATATTCAAAAGAATTTGGAAATTAAATGACTTATTGAAGTTAATTAAATGAAAAATATCTAAATTATATAATTAAATAAAATTAGTATTTTATTTTATTTCATATTCACCCTTATCATTCATGTTCAATCCCTCGGTAAATCCATTTTTATTATAACTGTGGTATGTAGTTTATAATGCATTAACAATTTATTTTGGCAAAAAATTATTTTGATGTCATATAAAAATATTAATTATGATCATTTCAAATATTGGATCTATTTTACGAAATTAATTTATTATTAGTGATAAAAATCAATTTAATATTATTCTCGCTTATGTAATGATAAAAAAACATTTTTTTTGTGAAAAAAATTCTAAATTATACAATGTTTTTATTTTCTACATTCAACATGAAAATAATTAAAATGATATAAATTTTATTATTTGATATTAAATTGCTAATAATTTTTTTTAAATATAAAATTAATATATAATTCAAAAATATAATTTTTCAAATGAATGAACTCTCTATAATCATCCAAAAAAGAATCATTTTAGAAAAATTCAAAAATTTCAGTCAATGATAATTTAAATAGTCTTATTTACAAAAAAAATTATTTTTCCCAAAGTAATTTTATATTATGTTCGAATTATCCGATTAAACTGAATTTTAGAAAAAAAAACATATTTATCAGAAGGCATTTTTTTCTTCAAAATTAATATTATTCAGTATATATCTAATACTTATATAATAAATGTCTCAAAAATTAACACTTCATAATGTAATTAGAAAATTTTTTAACCACCATTCAAATTGAAATTTTATATATAAAATAATTATTCTTCATAGATTATGATGTTTGGTAAAACTTGGCCTTACATGTAATGTATGCTAATTCAATATTCCATTTTTCTTATTCTATAAAATAATTTTGTTTAAAAAACACGGTGTAATATTCCCTCAACCATAAGTAAATTAAGTCCTCTCAATTTAAATATAAACTCAGCAATTAGGGGTTTTAAATTTGAGAATTTTGATGTCAAAAAACACAAATTACATAATGGTCAATAAAGAAGACACTTAATAATAGAAAAATAGAAATATGAAAGTCATCTATAATAACACATAACATGGTTTCCAAGAATGAAAACATAAATCGAAAATGAAAACAAGTATTCTGATAAAAATCATTAATAATTACAGAGAGATATTGAGGTCATTGATCAGAAGGATGTGAATTACCAATGGAATGATAAGGGACTCAAAACCATACATTTTTTTTCATTTAAAAGACCATATGATTCATCACATATAAAGGTAATATGACAAAAGTTTTTTTATTATCATTTTTCAAATTTTGATTGATTATTTCAATCTCAATGAGAAAAATAAAATAAACTCTCTTATTGAATTTTGATATAATAAGTGAAAGATAATATTTTATATTCACATCGATCAATTTACAATTAATCAGTACCTATATGAAATAAACTTCAAAAAAATAATTTTCTAAGCTTGATTCACTAAAATTCAGTTTTAAAAGATCATGTCTTCCATATAAGAGTGAAATTTCATTCCATATGTCTCCAAATATCTTCCAAAACCAAAATTGTTATCCCATTTTATAATAAATAAATCTCTATGAAATAAAAGTAACACCACTAGTTCATCATTCCCATTTAGGTTTCAGATTTTTTAAATAAAAATAATAATATATTATCTTGGGAATCATGTGGGCTAGTGGTAGGAACTACCCCATTATTATACTTTTCACTTGGGTTCACACCTCGAGAGCTTTCTGTGTGATATGGGTTGTAACACAACACACATTTTTTCATTTTTCAAAACTAGATTAATATAATTATTTAAATTATCCTGAAATAATAATTTGTTCATCTTTGAAATAAAATTATTCATTAAGTAACCTTTTATATTTGTTTTTTGAAAAAAATATTAAAATTATTTTCATATAGACTAATAATAATAATAAACAATTATTATAATGTCATTAATGATCAAATTAAACATAATGTATATAAATACTATCGTACATTATTTTATAAAATTGAAAATAATTATACCAAAATTGAATTTTCAACTAAAACCTATACATTCCATTTATTTATAAAAAATTATTTTATAAAGGTACACTCCCATTACCTAAAACCAAGAAAATGTGTATTAGAAAATGAACTTATTATTAATATTAAATTCATAAAACATAATGGTATCCATAATTATTAAAATAATTCATATACAAGATCTTATAAATTTTTGACGATCAATAGCCATTTCATTTTTATTATAAAAAAATTAATATTGGTAAAAATACAATTATATTATAATTTTGTCCCAATAAATACATTAACTATTTTATTTCAAAACATATAATTACTTGGCCTATGGTTTATCCTCAGTCATCCATTTTAATTTCTATTTCAAATACATCACAATGGATTTAAATGAAAATTTTAATTACACAAAAATAATCCCATGGGAGTGTCAAAATAGGTGTTCATCACCGCCTATTTTCATGTAGCATGTAATACTCAAGTCAACATGACACAAAATTTGTTGACTTTTTACCCATTGGTACAACTATTCCAGAACCGCCTCCACTTATATATAGTTGATAGGAATGTATTTCATATAAAACCCATATAATCTTTACCTTAACAAAACATAATGATGTTATTCTATTTTTATCCTCAAAGCCAATTATAGGGTTATGATCTTTAATTTATTATTTCCTTAATCTAGTTCCCAAGGATGAAACTAAAAGACCTTTTATAATATCTATAGTTACCCCTCCCCGAGTGGAATGAAGTCGTTACATTATATATTATATTAGAGTAATATATAATTAATCACATCCTACTTGAATAAAATTTTTAATATTCTGGGTATACTACAAACATGAATGAGTCATATGTTACAATTGAATAAAAAAACTGAATATGTTTTTATTATGATATTAACATTATTACATCTATAATATCCCTAACTATCAGTCAAATTAATCTTCAGGGATCCCAAGGGAAGGAAACAAAATATAAGTGATCTCTAATTTTCCATGAGTGTTAATCATAATAGGAGCTATCATGAATGAATATGGATAACAAAATTTTAATGGAAAATAAAGAAGATAAAATTCTATTTAAATAACTTTACTATCATGATATTATAAGTAATAATAAATATTAAAAATTAAATAACTCAAAACTCATTTAATTTTATTAATTAACATAGAAAGAGTTTCATCCATTGGTAATTTGATAGAGAAAATATAATGTGTAATGATAACAGAATCTAAATAATAAAAATGATTAATATTTTGATATCAATTTATCCACATAGATGATAACTACACCATCAATAAATTTCAAGAAATAGATAAAAACATGATACTATAAAGTCTATTCAATATAGATTTTAAAAAATATTGGGTAAAACACCAATGTTTTGTCTAATTTGTTTGTGTCTCATGAGACTACCGATTCACTTAGGGTCATGTGTTAAATGATCCAAAACTGATGTCATGCAATTCAAATAAATTCTTCATATATTGAATTATTGATATAAGTCATAAAAATGTGTCATAACATCATGTATTAATATAATGCAAATGATACAAATTTATCTGTATATCACTAGTTAATAATATAACTATCAATGTTTACACCATTATTAAAAATGTAAATAGTTTTTAAAATAATCATATACATTGTACATAATATTTACACATATGGGAAATTTAATTTCTGTGGTAATGTTAATAATTCACAGAAAATTTAATGAGGTGAAAAATGAATCAAGGATGTAAATTTCAATACATTATATTTTAAATGTGATCTTAAACTAGTTGGAAGAATATAAAGGGTGGTATCAATAAAATATATACTCATTGGTGTAAGAATAATGTGGAGTTTTCAATGATTAATATAAATTACAATAAAAAATCATTAAATACCTTAATGAGGAAAATATTAATTTTATTTTGAAAAACATTATGAAAAAATTATCACTGGATATAAATTTTTAAAAAAAAATTAATAAGGTAAAAATAAACATAAATATAAGAATAAAATCAATTAATCTCATTATAGTGGGTAATTTAATGAATACCTTAAAATTTAAAAATAACATTCCCTTTGATCTGTGAAATGGTTAGGTATGTTATCTATTTAGAAAACTACAAGAAGATTCCTTTCACATTTTCAATAAAACCCAAACCTGTATTTTTTTAATACAACTAAATAATTATTTGACACAAATGAGTAAAGAGTAAGAATTGGATGAAAATAACTTTGATAAATCACTTTTATATGTTTAAAAGTCTCTATTTTTTTTTGTAAAAGATTGTTTTAGAATTAAATGGATTTATGAGTGAAGAAATAAATGAAGATGAATTTTATTAAAAATAATTTCTTAACATATTAAGTACAAAATTGTGGAAAATTGTTCTGGTAAAATAAATTTTCATTATTAAAAATATAATTAAATACAAATAATTATTATTAAATTTTCATATAATTTATTTCAACTGATATTCCAATAATAAACAATATCAATTAGAGTTATAATATGTTATAACCCATATGAAGAGCAGTACATTGAATTTAGAATCAGTCAATAAATTGATTAGGTTTTCAAAATTATACATATATAAAACATGTCCAAATATTAAATATGGTAATAAAAATTCATTAAACACATAATCTTACAATGACATAATCAAAGAAGCAAAACATTAACACAATGAATAAAAATTGATTTATGAAATCACTAGCCTGAAGCATCGATTTGATAGAATATGTGTTATCCATGTGTAGAGTGGTTTGAAAAATATTATTAAATTCAACTAGAAAAATATTAATATTTATAATCTAATATATTATCCTTCTATAACATATTACCATACATTTTTTAATAATCATTAGTTATTTTCATTATTTTGACTATTAATTTTTATTTTATTTTATCATCTATATTTTGCAATGATTGATCTGGTTCTTCCAGTTATTATATTTTTATATAATGTCGAGATTATTAATAATGAAATAATTTTCATATTACTATATAATTTTTACTTTTAATACTAATCATGAATGTTGTTTATTAAAAATAATGTACATTAAGATCATGGAGATTGTTAGTCATAAAAACACATGAGTAATGTTCCCATTTTTCATTAATCATTTTTAAAGGCATTAAGTAACATTTTAAATTTTCATAATTATAATTTTATTTTATATAATATATTATATAAGTGTATATATCATTAATGTGGGTTATGATGATAATAAAGTTATATAGTTACATGAAGGTGGTAGTCCACATGTACATGAATGATATTTTCACCATTATCTGAATAAAAAGGAATGAAATAAAATGATATATATTATCTTTAATATATGATAAATATTTAATTGATATGTTAACTATATAATTTATATCATATATAAAGAATAAATTTATCCTTATTACCTTCAATTTGATGCCTTCTGGAAGGACGAATCACCTCACTTTGTGCGGCGGTAGTCCACCGTACATAAGAGTTAAATGATCATATAACTTATAGAATGGAGAATAATGAGGTATATATATATATATGATATAGTCAATAAAATGGTATAATTATTTTATAAATATAATACATATAGATAGATTTTTAATTTATATCCATCATCATACACAACCAATAATGCTGTAAAAGAAAAACAAATCAAAACATCAAGTCGATAGGTTGTAGTCTCTTTTACTAATACATGATGATTTAATAACCCATTTGATGGATGGGGAAATGGTTTAATGCAATAACATTATAATAAATATAATAATTAGTTAATGTGACTCAGGTTATTATTTCATCATGGTATAAAAATAATTTAAGGAGGTGGAGAATGAAATAAAATAAATACTCTTGTTGAAGAACATTAAATATTCTTATGTTATTCTCCATCAGTTGGAAAACATTCCTTAAAAATTAAAAATTATGCCTAAAATAAGTACTAATGGATGATGGGAGGTAATTAGTGATTTTATTTGGTTAGGTTGTGTCTGAAACAAAACGGATTTATTGTGTAAATAGGTGAGGGGAGAGAGATCCCTATTATAGTGGAGGAGAAGTTACATTCTTCTAAATACCCAAAAATATTCACTATTGGGACGTAAAATTATAATTAATGTGGATAATAAATTGATAATTAAATATGGGTTGGTATTTTATGGTCAATAATCTCATCCAAAAAATAGTTAATTAAATATATATAGCATTTTCTTCATTATTTTTTAATCTTTCTTATTTGAAAATTTTGGTCTGTCAGTATAGAAACCCGTATTTTTAACATAAGTAATTTATAAATTAAACCAAAAAATGATAATTAATATATAAAATATAACTAATAATTTTAAATATAATATATAATTTAAAATTTTTAAATCCATTTTCTTTTGTAATTCAATCATTACACAATCGCATGTATTTTGTTTAGACCAACAGTTTGACCTTAACTATGCTTATAGAGTTTTTCCTTTTCCGGGGGAAAATATATACATTATAGAAGAACATTTATTCCATGAATAGAACATATATAATATTTATTGTCACATAAAAATAACTTGTATAAATAAATAAATATTATTTTTATTTTTATGTATTTTATAAATTTTAATTTAGAATAAAATACCATTAATTCCAATTTTCATAGTGTTCATTTATATTGAATTTTAAAATATCATGAAAATTATTGTATTAAAATTTATTATCATAAAATATTTTTAACATTATATATGAATCTACATAAATTATATAACATAATAATTAATTCAATTTAATTCACATTTAAAATTTTTAGTATCATTTATTTTATTTTATTATTAACTAAATAATTTCTGTATTGGAATTTCTTAATAGATTAAAATAATTATTTCATCTCTAAAAATTAATATTGATTAATAATGAGGACAAAAAATCATTTATATTTTAAAATAATGTGTATAATAGAACATATTGTGTTATTTTCCCTATCCCAAAGCAATATAGATAATAAGATGAAGAAAAGTGTCTTTCTTTTCTTTTTAATTATGTTTCTTATTATACAGGTCGTAATCAAAGGAAAGTTGAAATTTATTTCCATATTTCATTGAATTGGATGTATAATTCCGATATAGACCCATTAAAAGTAAGATAATATTTGAGGTTATTTTGACTCTTATCATTCAACTTTAACCCTTTTTAAACCCATCTTCACCATCACTATATTAATTTATGTTTACTTCATTGACAATTCATTTTGGTAAAAACATTATCTGAAATTATTATAAATTGAAAATTATTCTAATTTAAAATAAAATACATTTTTCTAAATTAATTTCACATTATTTTTCAAAATTTAATTTAATATTAATCTCACAGATGTGATGGGAAAATGGTTTATAAAATGAAATGTTAAAAATTTCACAGTGTTTTTATATCGAAATTCAATTTGAATATGATTCCAAAGACCTATATTGAATTAATATATATATATATATATAACTGAAATAATATTACATAAAAAAACTAATAATATAATTAAACATGATAAATTATTTAAATTGAAAAACATTTTCAATAATAATTTAGTATTATTCCATATTCAGTAAAAAATGAAGGATTTTAGAAAAATCCCTCAAATTCACCGTACTATTTTTTTGATATTCTAATTTGAATAATTGAATATTTTTTTCATATAATGTTTCTATAATTAGAAAAAATTTATTTGAAATTATTTGTGAAAAAAGAGATTAAACAATTATTTAGAAAAAATATTATTTTTCTACAAAAATTTATATTTTATTTTGAATGATTCTTATTTTATTTCTATCAAATATATTACTAATAAAAAAATTTAATCCATATATTTTCATAATTTATATAATCCCATTCATAAGTTCCATTATAATGGATATATGAGATAATAAATAATAATGTGAATAATAAATTGGTGTTTGGTAATACTCACCCATGTGTTTGATGCTAGATAAATTCTTATTTCATGTAACATATTCTATAATATATATTGATATTCATTTAAAGAAGTTTATTTTTTATAATGGAGGATGTGAAATTCACTTACACATGGATAGAATTTTCATTTTCCAAAAATTCGGAGAAGGGATAGAAATGTCTTATCCTATAATAAAATTAAAAATGATATAAATATCATATTAATTAATTAAGTACAGTTTTATAACCATTTTTAAAAGGATATTATAAAAAATTAAATACATTTCATAATGTGGTAATAGACCACAAGTACACTAGAATAGAATTAATTTTATTTTTAAAGATGTGGGAAGGGTAGATAAATGTAATTCCATTAACGTAATAACTTTTTAATTTATTCATAATCATGATATACCTTTATTATAATGGCTGAAATAGATTTTTAGTAAAAATATATATATGAAAATATCTAAAGAAATAATTTGTTATAATATTTTTAATCTGGACCAACTCTTGGATAAACTCTTAGAAATTGAAGATTATGAGATTTTCTATATTTAAAGGGGAAAAACATTAAACGGGTACTGGGAAAGTAAATATTTGTATAAATTCATTAGTAAATATAACTTCAAAGTGTATGAAAATTGTGGGTAATTGATCTATATATATATTAGTGGGATGAAACTTTTGTAAATACGCATAATATTACATCAATATCATTATTCATTCAGATTAATGTTTCTCCAAAAGTTCACAATAATGGTGAAGGATTATTTTGGGATGAAAACTTATTCATAATAAATGTGGAAAGAATAATTGAGGAATTCAGGTATTTTTATCCTTACTTTTAATTTTTATAGTAAATTATTTTTACAAGGTTATAACTTTTTTACCATACGTAAATTTTTTTATAATTAAAAATAATGTTACCATTATTTGAAAATTTCATTTATATAATTCTACAAATGAAAAAAATAATATAAATTTTTTAAATGTGATGTTTTTTTAAATTTCAAATATATAACACTAATTGTTTTTTAAATATTAGTTATATTTTAAAATGATAATAAATATGTTACTAACTTATTGTGACATTTTTAATATCTAATTTTATTTAATATATTAAAATTCTATATTAAAAATTATTTTATTATATTTTAATCAATTATTTTTTCATAATAAAGACATAAAATTCAATGTATTTTTGAAAATAGAATTTTATACAGCCCACATAAATATAATTAATTTCTAAAAAAACTAAAAAGTTATCTGTTGATAATATTATTATACTAAATAAAGGAATGTTGTTTTTTGTGTCAAATTATATATAAAATTCTTATTTATTAAAAAATGAATTTAAAATATAAAATATAATGAAAAATATATTATATGATAATGAAATTTTGAAATATATTAATATTTATTATTCTTATTTCTAATTATTTAAAAATTAATATAAATTTAATTTTTTATTATTATACAAAATAAATATTAATATCATATAATGAAAATTCAGTTCAATTAAAAATGTAAATTTTTGGAAAAAACATTTTTATATAAAAATGATCTTATTAGTTAAATAGCTATACTAATTATATTTTATTAATTCATTGAAGTATAAAAATTATTATTATTATGTATTTTTAAGTAGATATTTATATTTGATTACTTATCTTTGTTTATAATAAATTAACGTCAGTAATATAACAATTATATTTATCCCAATAAAATGTATCATAATTCATTTAGGATTTCTGTTTCATGTAAAATAATCGACTTAGTAAATATAAATTGAAGAATAAATATATAATTATATCTATATGAGTTACATCCCACATAAATAAATAACACGCTCAAAATTTTATTTATCATTCACTAATGAAAAATTTAAGTGTATCAACAAGACATAAAAGACAAGAGATAGAATTTTCTAATGAGATATCAATCTCTCAATCTTAGGAAAGACTTAAAAACTCATATTTTTTCATTATAATATCTATATATTAACAACCTAATCATTTTTAATGAAATTTTCCACAATAAATTTACCAAATATATAGGATAATTCTTTATAAACATAATTTTTATTATACTATTTCAAACCAAATAATAAAAAATGTTTACCATAAGAATAAATTATCAGAAAAAGAATCACATAAATAAGATGAAATTATCTTAATGTTTATTTACATATGGAAAAATATTCTTAGCCTGTGATAAAATCGGATCAATCTATATTTCAATAACACAAGTCATATTGTACTTATTTTTCTACAATAAAAAATAAAAATATTACAATTATCATGAAAATTATTATAATATTATACTCTACAAAATAATTGAAATCATCAATCCAACGCATTTTTAAATTACGGAATTATTTTATTTATGAAATAAATATTTAATTTAGAAGTTGTGTTCATAGATTTCTAATCAATTATTATATCCTAATGATTTTAGAAATGTCAGGGTATTTGTTAAAATATTAGTTTTTACTATTCATATATAATTAAATCTTTTTCCAAAAATACCAAAACATCATCCTGAGAAATTAAATTAATATGGATCTAAAAAATATATATAATTTTCTAAAATTCATATTAAAAAACTTATAAATTTGATGTTAAATTGGAATCATAAATTATAATGAAAACTATTTCAAAATAAAAATTTCTTTTCAAAAAATATTTATTGTTACTATTCCTATTTCATATAATTTTGAAAACCAAATTAGGTTCGATATATTATTTACTTAAATAATTTGTTTTATCTTTATTTGACCATTATATTTTTTTCCAACAATCAAAATTCATAGTACCTAAAAAGAAAATTTTGTAAAAATTAAAACATTAAGAATAAAATGATCTTTTTGTTATTTAGCTATACAAATTGATATCTAATAATGTTTTTATTTTAAAAATTATCATTATATTACATTCCTATTAGTTTTGTATTCGATTATTTATATTTTTACACTCAAATTAAATTAGTTCATTATAATGTTTATAAGTATCTAAGTAAAAGTTTTCATGGTCTGTTTGGGTTTTCTATAAAATTAATAACATGATATTTATTAAATATTTATCTATGAAGAAATATATAATAATATATATAGGTTATATAAATTCATTTGATAATAATTATAAATAATATTCTAAGTTTATGACTAATGAGTCTATGATAATTACATATATGGTGAAGGTGCATTTGGACAAGTGACATTTGAATGTAAGGGACTATTCAACATAATTTTATTTTCATTATGACATAAAAAATATTCCTCAACTAAAATTATTTATGATTATCTTATTTACCCATTTATCTATTCTATATATATTGTTCTCTTTCTCCTTTAGGATGTTAAATATTTATGACATAATCTTCTATATTTATGGATTTCATTCCCTATAGAAACGTGATGCTATTGTGAATAATTATATCATCATATTCGTTATAATGATCCAATTATTTCTTATATATACATCATTTATTATTTAAGGTAAATTTAGTGTTACCACAAAATTTCTATATAAATATTTAAAATTATTCTTCATGATGTTTTCTTTATAAGAAAAAATTTAATTTCATTAATTATGTATGAAAAGAATCTCATTTTTAATATATAAACAAGAGCACCTTTTTCTCTTTTTGCACAATTTTACATTATTAAACATTAACTTTATGATTAAGTTAATTTTCAAGATTATTTTTGTTCACATTTTTTATTATATAATTTTAAAATAAATTTTATTGTTATATAAGAATAAATAAATGAATTTTAGTTCAATTATGTATATATGTATCTTCCATCTTATATTGATTATATTCAAAATCAATTTTTTCTTGTTTTAAATATTTCATATTATTGGAAAATTTCTTTTTTCAATGTCCTCTTATAACCCACATAAAACAAAATTTAAGGAATTTTTTTTGTTTTTTATAACAATGATACTAAATATTTATTATAATTTTTATTTATAATTTTGATTACATTTTCCTTTCTACTTACCAAAAATATATATATTATGATATAATATTCATGATCGTATGATAAACGTTTGTGTTCTATTTTATTAAGAATAAAATTTTTGTATCAACTCATATATTTTTGACTTTATGTCATTTAATACTATTTAAAGATGATATGAAACCCATTTTCCTTCCATGGGTTTTCATGATGATATATAAAATTAACGTCACATTGAACCCATATGTATGGTTTACCATATTTTGATGGTTGTAGTACAATTTATCCTTAATATTCATTAGAATATAGTTCATTACACGTATGATAGATATAGGAAACATGTTTTTATTATTTATCCATAGTGGAAAACAACTAGTGATGTGTAGTCTATTATGCCATTCAAACATTTTCTCATTCCTATTCAACTATATTTTGATGGTTATTGTAGATATCATGGAAATATTTTTATTATTTACAATAGAAATGATTTTAAAACAAGAATATTTAATGTCACTTGTATATGTTATGCTACATGATTCACGATTAAGTCCCCATGCCCACAATTTCTTATTTTCCTGATATAGTTATGACACCTCGGGTTTTGTGTACTTAAATTATGACATATGTTCCCTCTCATGATCTCTTCTTAATTTTAAAAAGATAAATATAACTCCCTCTATTAATTCACATGGAACATTTAAATAATTTTTATTATTAACTATACAATACTATTTATCAAACATAATAGTTCATATTAATATTTAAAATTATAGAAAAAAGTGACATACATAATGAAGGAATAAAATTTACAAAAAATGAGGAACAAAAGTTATATAACGAGTAGCCACCTCCATGAAATATATAATGAAGGAACAATAGTTACATAATGGCTTAATTCCAGGGAACAATAGTTACCAAAATTAAGGAATAAATAGTACCTTCTCCTAATATAAAAGCTTCTAAATTCTCAAATAGAAGTGCTTTTGAATACACCATGGAATCTGTGTTATTACATCCACAATACATTGGAGAAGAATTATAAATTCCCCATTAGGTAGTGTTTATTTAGAACATCAAACCAAAAAAAGAAGCGTACACTATAGTATCAATAATAACTGATGAGGAAATGATCTTATATATCTCAGCAGCATTCCCTTCCACACTATCTTCCTCTGACTAACCTCCAACCGAGTTTTTCTGCACAATAGACAATATTTAATCAGAAAGAGATATATTGGAAACCCCTTTTAAAACAAAAAGTAGCCTCTGTGGTAAAAAATATCCCATAATGAGTGTATATCCTTTCCAAAATATTTTCACATTGAGATATTAAACATTAAACCATATAGTGCCATAATTATTTTCATGGAATTAAATTTATGCATAAATAACACTGGATTACTCTTCATTAAACTTCTCTATCCCTATATATTAAAACACTATCATGATAGTGATTTCTTGTTCCTTCTTCTTTGGTTGAAAATTAATACATCATGTGGTACCTAATATTGCCACCCATAGTTTTTCTTGATGTAAAACTCTGGGCACATAAATTGCAGTAATACTTGTGTCTTTTCTTTTGATATCCTAAAATATTTATGGTCCTATTTTTTATAAAATCAAATGTAACTCAATAGAAATATATGTTATATGGAGAACGAGTTAGAGATATCTCCCCAAAAAATAGAAAATAATTTGGTCAAGCCTTAACAAAGGTGGCTCGAATTTTAATAAATTCTATATCAAATGGTCTAAGTCAATGGATAAAATCAAAATAGAGGATGGATAGAACCCCTGTGATTGAAACAAAAATAGATCTACAGAGTTTAATGGAAGCACCATTAAATATGGGATTATATTTTGAACAAATTAAATAGTTCCTTACACTTGGAATATGATGATCCTTCTATGCAAATGTTTTGATAAAAATTAATAAATCATTTACATCAAATTATCTCTATATTTGACAATGTATCAATTTAGAAAAATATATAACTACAATACTGATTAATATAATATTGATTGTATAAAATGATTAAAAATTTAAATAGGTTTAACAGAACCCATAAAATATGATTGAACATACTGTAATAGGTAATTGAGAGAGAGAGGGATCTTCTATGGTAATTGATGTCTAATAATGAAATATTTCATGAATAATTTCAATGAGAGAAACATTTAAAATGGATAAAATCATGATCACTGGTGAATATTGTAGGTGAAAAAAACCAATGAAATTTACGGACAGAGAAATCATTTTATTACCTTTTCATGTAATAAATGGGACAAGAACAATATAGTTCATAATTTAATGGTATTGAAAATTTATAAACTTAAAATGTATTTCCATGAAACATCAATAGAACTAGATTAATGTCAATCAAATAAATTCTAAAAATCATTGAATACAAGATCAATGGAACTAATTTTCCCCTGATCTCCACTAAATATTCTTTTAAAATAAATGATATATAATGGTGTTATAAAATTTTAAACCATAAACATAATAAAAAGATGATTAAATGGAAGGAGTTTAGAAACTAAATATTTTAACAAAAACATGATTTCATTTTATAGGAAATTATAACATTAGGTACCATATATATGTATTAATGGAAACAAAAAGAACAAAATAGTATAAAAATATAATTATTATCTGGTATTGGAATAATGGTATAATCCATCAAAACAAATCTAAAGATTAGATTATAGTATAAATTATATTTTTTCCTCACATCTTAATCCAATCATTAAACAAGATTATATGAAATATAACTTGATGATAATGCATCATTTTCCACAAATTTAATAGACTATGTAATTCATTATGAATGATCTTATCCAGAGGGCTTATGTATAAATTTCTAGAAAATAATATTTTTATGGTATTTTCACTTATTTAGTATATTTCAACACATGACTTACCTCCTCTACATTTACCATGCTCCAATTGAATTATATATCTCTAACTATTATAAACATGAACATTAGTTATTATTTTAAATCATGGACTATAATATGATTATGGACGAATCATTCCCCCTTCTCCACCTATTATATTTTTTCAAGTCGCATTACTCTCTAATTGGATAAGAGATAAGATTCTATTATCGTAACACTAATCGTTCAAACCAGTTTAGATTTTAGTGAAAGGTGGTTTAGAATTGAATTATATAATATGTCCTATGATCACAAACTGTATGACATATTAATTGAGGATTTATGTACTTCTAGTTATTATAAAATTTCAATAATGAGTTATATAGATATAAACATGAGAAAAATTTCAATCCACACTACATGCCCATTAGTTATGGTAAAAGTGTTCCAAATATAATCAGTTCATAAATGAATTATACACTAAATGCAGGGTTATACACATATAAAAGTAGACAATAATATAATAAGAAATGAATCTGAAATGAAAAAAAATAATATATTACATAATATATAAGAGGATAATTGTATCAGTATAATATTGTTTTATAAAAATAAAAAATGTAGAAAAAATGATTATTAACATTTTATGATGTACATACATTGTCTCATGAAATGGTAACATGATATGGGTCACTAAATAAAAATGTTCAAATAAAACATTAAACAAGATATTGAAGACTCACATTCTATTGACTAAAATATGAAATGTTTTTGGATACTTGTGTTTAATACAACTAAACCCAAAAAAGTATAATACGAAATAGATGTGTTATTATGAATATTTTATTAATAAATTGTAAATATCTAATGAGAAAATATATAAAATATATAAAAAATGAATGAATTTATATTTGTAAACATTAAACTATTTGTAAGGAAAGCTAAATTTAAAGAAAAATCATATTCTAGAATTGAAAGATTAATACTATATCACTAACACCTTGAGTTTTGAAAAATATTATACTATAGTGTCTTTAAATATAATTCAAATCCAGATGAAAAATCAGGTCCAAAAAAACACCATGATCAAACATTCTTGATCCATAAATGATAAGTGTCACATATATTTGTTCTTTGCTATGCGAGGATGAGAAAAATGGATGTATTTGTAGAATAACATAGACATAACCCACTGATCTTCACCTTTTCATGTTTATATAACTCCACTGAATTTTCCCCTGAGATCAATATCCCACAACCGAGAAAATTCCCATTGAATCGCAATATTGTCATCTAAAAATACTACCATTTCATGGTTTAGAAACAATTTTTCTATATATAGTAGTTCTTAAAATTCATAAAAAGTAAATAAAACTAAAATTAAAGTCACTTTTATAGATATTGAGTGAATTTATAAATGGTAGTCATATTATGGAATGCATGTTGAAATTGTTTGTAGATAATTATTACAAGTATTTGGATATTGGGAGGCATAAAAATAAACTAGGTTGATGTTGTAGTTTTCTTTAAAAAAAATAATGGATACAACTAGAATGTTGTTAATAAAACATGTTTACAATTACTCATTATATATGCACATGCAATGGAAAAACTAATAGGAAAGATATACCAACTACATGTTTCCAAGTAAGTCCCTTACTAAAATCCAATGACTGAATCTTGAACTATAGGAGAAAACATCAAATCAACACGTTAGACATTAATAAAAATATATTTATTTAATAAAGAAAATATAATGATTTAAATAAAATCATCTACATAAAAAAATTATGGAATCAAATAGTGAATAAAATCTTAAATAACAGACCACATGAAATAAATCCATATAGCGAAAGAATCATAATTTATAAAATAAAATAAAATATTAATATTTATCTAACATCCTATTTTTAGTTGTTGCTTTAGTATTCTCCTGTACATCAACAATCAAATATTTTTGATATTTTTATCAAAAAAATCCTGAATAATCATACACATGTCAATAATATGAAAGTGAAATTTTTATATAGAAATTAATGACATGTACATTTGCGAATAACATTAAAATGAAATTAAAAATTTACATAAAAGAAGTGATATTTACAATAGTATTTGTATGATGAAATATAAGATTAAATGGTTCACAAATGTCTACCGTAAAACATGAAGACTTCTAAAGAAATTTAGAGACTAGGATTCAAGAAAAAAATTTGATGAAGTGCTTGTTTATATCTCTCTGTAATGGAATCTATTAGAATGTTGGTAATCAAATACATTTCATATTATTATTTTTTCATTCATATTCACACTAAGGAATAAATTGGAAATATTAAAAAAAATTAATATTAAATCATGAATATAATGATATTTTTTTTCATATAATGAGGATAGAACACTGTTTTCACACATATTGATCTCTATTGGTTGAATGTAAGACATTGAGATTTATATCTATTTTGATGATTTGAACGTATTAATAGACCTAGATGAAATGTTTTTGTATTCACATATGAGAGAATTATAATAATCTATTTCATGTGTTTTTAGTTCATAAAACAATATATTGTGTATTCAATAGTGAAAAAAAATTACATGTAATCAATTATCTGGAAGAAGTGAGGTTAACTTAACATTTTTAGGATAAATTACCTACATTCATTTCCAATTCCAATTTCTATATTCACATATACTGAGAAAAAAATTATAAAATATTCATATAAAACTATAAATATTTAATCCTGAATATGAGGAATTTTATTTCATTATGTGAGGATAAAATACATTTTTTGTAGATCTTTATTTATATTAGATGATGAAAAGGAATTGAAATTGATATATTTTTTTATTTTTAGAACACATTAAATGGAATGGACGAAATTTTTGGTTAGTCAAGGATGAAATCATTATAATAATCTGTTTCATACGTTTTTGGGGCATAAAAACAATTTATAGTCGATTCAATAGTGAAAAAAATTACCTACGTTCATATGAATGATAAAAGGGATGTTAAATCAATGATTTTAGTAAATGTTTACTGCATTCATATAGTTTGCAAATGAATGTAAAAAATAATGTATGGAAGGGAGACTCATTCCACAATTTGAGGAAAACATACATCTTATAAGGATTTGGATATATAGGCAACATGGAGAAGGTTTTTAGTGAATGAAAAATATTGGAGTCAAATAGATAAAAAAATCACAATCATTTATATGTTGGTTGGAAGGGAGTATAACTTCATGATTTATGGACAAATTACTTGGCTAAATTTCCAATTCCTATTTCTATATTTACATTCACTATGAAAACAATTAGAAAATATTCAAATAAAAAATTAAATATTTAATCAAGAATATAAGAACATTTTTTCATTAAATGAGGATAGAATACCAATTTCACAGATCTTGATTTCAATAGTTTGAAACTAAGGCATTGACAATGATATATGTTTGAAGTCCTAAACATATTTATAGTCTTGGATGAATTGTTTTGGTAGTCAATTATGAATTCATTATATTCATTTGGTTCATATGGTTTTATTGCATAAAAACAATATAAATTGCAGTCAATTGTGAAAAAAATTACCTCCATTCATATGTAGGTATGACAAATAAGGTTATGTCTACTCTTTTATGTCATTAGAACATGTTCTCAAACCAATTCTACTCCATTTTGATGATCTTGGTAAGAATAATTGAAATCTTTTTATTATTTACAATAGTTATGACATCCAAAGAAGAATAATTTATGTAAATTGTATATGTTATGCTCTAGGATTTATGATTAAGTACACATGACTTAAATTTTTTATTTTATTATATATTTATGACATATTAGGTTATGTGTACATTAATTACATTATATTTGAACTCTCATGATTTCTTATTCATTTTAATAAGATAATTCACCCATTTCCATATTTTATAATAATTTTATTATCCAACCCATTATAACCCATTAATAGTTTTTCCTTTATTATGAATTTGACCTCATTTATTATTTTACTATCCACTTCCCTAAGGACTTTTATGCATGACTATGTGTAAAAAAAATTCATAGGAAGTGATTTTAATGGATGTTGTGAAATAAATAATGTGTATTGAGTTATTATATATTTAATATGAAATGAAAATAAAAATTTGGGTTCTATTATTCTGTGATTATTATGATATTTAATTTTTAAAATATTGAAATGATGTAAAATATTCATATTTTAAATTGGTTAGTTTTAGTATTTTCTATCATTATTTATAGAAAAAGGGGGTAATATTATCAATAATTCAATTTATTTTTAATATAAATTAAAGGAACATTTATATGAATTTTAATGTTCTTAAAACATTTTTTCTCCATGTCATTGACAATATGATTTCTTATTTATATTGGGGCACTATTGGAGTGGTATTTCCTGATAACATCCTTACATATTCAACGAGTGTGGAATTCAATGAGAATTAACTACAAGTTAAATTATTAATTTCACTTGAGTATAATATTTTTTATAAAATCAATATATTTATTTTCAAGATAGATATTCTGATGTTTAAACGTAATTTATTCTCTAATAAATGTATATATTCATATGGTTTCATGGGCTCGACGATAGTCATGTGATGAAGATCTCTTTGGTTGTTCAACCTGCTCTGATCCCATGTTCCTGCACACCTCTCTGAGTTGGATCTGGCATATTGGTAACTATAGGGTTTTTGGATTGTGGTTCATGGTTCAAAGGACTTAAAGGTGCTTCCAGAGTTGTGATTTGTGTATTCAGTATTATTTTGGGGTTTCTTTGGTGTTATGTTTTGGTTTCTATTGGTGGTGATTGTAATGGACCAAAGATTGACATACATGGACATTATATTAAATTTATAGTATACTTAATACATAACAAAAACAGACACCAAAGGACTGTAATAGTTTAGTGTCTTTTGGAAACTCATAACATAATCTTCTAATCATGGTGAATGATCTTTAACATATCCCATAAGGAACTTCCTTTTTTTACCTAAAACCTTTCTTTATATCTTAGGGAAATGAAATCATATTAAGGGTGAGATCAAATTCTCAGTAAGTGTAAGCATGGAGAAAATAGAACCAACCATATACATTAGAACATAAAAACATGAACATATTATTTAAACTTCAAAATCTGGAGCAATGAAATAAAACATGGCAGTACGTAAGGAATAGATCATAATGGAACATCAATCATGATATAATAGCATGGGAATAAAAAATGTAATTGTGGAAATCATTAAGCAATGTTATGATTTCCATAGTACCCAAGACATTGCTGCCAAGACCATATTAGTGGACAAAGCCCCTTACTGAACCAGGTTTACTTGCTGTTCCAGCCATGTCTATCTCATGAAATATAATTCTTCACCCAATGCATTGGAGGGAGATATAGGTCCCAACCATCTCATAATGAAATCATTCTTACATTTTCCACAAAATAAACTTAAAAAATTCCTAATAACCCAAATAATAAAATGGGTTTCATAAAAACCACCCCATCATAACATAATCCATATAAAATAAATGGATATAATTTCATCATAAGAGAAGTAAAACCATGTAAATAATAGATACATTATACTTGAAACATACACATATGAAATAATGTCATCTTATATGGAAAATTGGTTTGATAAAACACTTGAAATGATTTCTTGAGGAAAATATCCTTTCTTCTTCAAAATAATTTTATTTTCACAAAATTCTATGCAATCTTAAAAGAAAATTATTTTGTTGAAAATATTCATAAAAGTTTTTAGTGGAAACATCATTGAAATAAGTCATTATGAAACCGTAAAAATCCAATCACGCCGTATAAGTTAAAAATGACATTCTTCTCGTACTTTTATCGGAAAAGTCAAAAAGTACCTCATATGTTAATAAAAAGAATGATTCCTTACATACCATGTAGTAAATGTCAAAAATGGGTAAAAAGGAATTAAACATACATGAATATTTTTTATAAAACTTGGACATGGATGAAAAATATAACCCTAGTAAATACTTACGTATAAGCAATCTCAGATAGAAAACAATTGAGATTGCAACATTATCCCTTACCTTAGGTCTGATATGCTTCGTATGTATCTGAACCTCATGTATAATGATTTAAATAACTTAATTGACTTATTACAGAATGATATTCATTTTTATGATATCATATATGGTTCACTTATGACTTTATATTACCCATTATTTTGTAAATCCATGTTAAAGCAGCATTTTGGGTAAAATTGATTCATTTATCGTACGTGTTTCGAATTGTTGTTCTTGATATTATTACTTATATCCTAATTTACTTAATTTCCAAATGTAAAAAATGATTTATATATTATAAATATTCTGCATATACATATATATGAT
Source organism: Viscum album (assembly GCA_963277665.1). Classification (NCBI taxonomy): domain Eukaryota; kingdom Viridiplantae; phylum Streptophyta; class Magnoliopsida; order Santalales; family Viscaceae; genus Viscum; species Viscum album. The sequence goes on from OY728159.1 coordinate 1,229,801,692, forward strand.
ATATTGATAAATGGAATGAAATACACCGTTCATGGAGATGGTAGGCCCTACATACTCATAAACATTGTTTTCGTTTCCTTATTGAATTGAATGGAATTAAATAGATGGAATACCTATATATATACATAAATCCAGTAGAATTATTATGTCATATATTTCATTATTATTCATTATATATAATTTATAATCATTCATGAATGGTGAACATGAAAAAATGAATCTTATCGCGTTTGTGGAGACGGTAGTCCGTACGTACACACGGGCGATGATATCGTCCCCATGATCTTGGAAGTGTATTGAAGTGTATGTATACTATTTCAGAATCAATATCAATTTAAAATAATCACATATAGTTATTCCTTAAGCCATTATACTCATCCAAACAAGGTGGTGGTGGAAAAAAGATTAGACCACGGCGTGGAGACGATATTTCGTACGTACACACACGTGGTGATTTCATTTTCTGTAGGATGGATAAAAGGTGTAATATGGTTGTTTCATATTTAGAACAACATATAATTATATGAGTTATAATGATGCTATTACTTCATAGTGAAACAACTAAAGAAGGTTATGTAGAAGAAGAAAATTTTTTGAAAGAATCGGTAACAGATATTACCTCTTCTTCGACACGCCTCATTGAAACCTACTCTTAGGGAACTGAAATTGGTCTTTGGAGAAGACCGGGACCTCTAGAATATTTCTAGGGAAGTTGATACAAGAAATGGGCAGGGGTTGGTCATGGTTTAAGGCTCAAAGTTGTGTAAAGATGAGAGGGAGAAGGTGCCCTTTTATAAGGGAGGAGAGGGGCACCTTTGGAATCCTCAAAAATATTAGTTTAATATAAATTAAAACCCCACATAATAACCTCCAAAAAATGACTCGATTCGAAGATTATAAGAGAAAGGGTCGTAATATCATCAACCAGTCAAATTTAGATATGTTTTGATCTTATTTTAATCCTTATCATTTTGATTTATCCTTATTTAATTTATTTAATTGTATTTGTTGTAATTAAATTATAAATTTTCAATGGTTAAAAATAATCACTTATGTGTTGTTAATTTTCCACAATTGGATAATTTATGAAATTTTAGACTATATAAATTTCATTTTATAATTTTTAAATATTTTTGGGATTTTTAAACAATTTAATAATATGTTATTTTTATAAAATAACAATATTGTCAATTTTGACACTATTAATTAATTTTAATTTAAATAAAATCAAAATAGAATATATATTCGAACTAAAATATTTAATAGGTTCCTAAAATGTCATATTAATCTAGAAAATTAGTGTATCACATTAAATAGATCAGATACTAATTATTTTACTATTGGTAAATCCATTTATTGTATACTGCACTTAATAAAATAATTTCTACAAAATATTTGTACAATTATTAAATATACTTATTTGTTGCCTAAAAATTAAAAATAAAATACTAGGATGAATATAAATCTTATTTATTTCATTTTAATACTTTTAGTGGGATTTATATTCTAAGACACACAACTTTTTAAATGTTATATTTATTAAATTATGAAGGTGACAACTTTGACATCATTTATAATAAAATAATATAAGTGTCATAATCAGTTTTATAAGACTCCAAACGGACATATATTCGTTCATTGGATGATTTTAGTGTATATATACACTAACAATAAGTTTTGGTCCGGTTTGTGAGCCTTTTAGTGAGTATTATTATTTCAATAAAAATTATATTACTTATTTTCCACTAAATAAATAATTTCTTCATCATTAATGTATAATCTATTATGTTAATTAAATATCTCTTAAAATTTATAAATAAATTACCATGATAAAAAACATTTTATCTTAAAAATGAGTATTTATAACCGAATTTATATTCTGTATAAACTTATATTAAAAATACTTTAATTATTAAAGTTGAGTGAGACATATTTCACTTTCCTTTAAATAAAATAAACTAAAGGACTTAATCATCTCCAAGTGGGTTCCAATGGATTCCATTTTGACCCAAATATGCCTTAAGACAAAATATAAGCATCCAATTATATTAAAACAAGTGTTAGGATAATTTTATAACATTATATTTACCCTTAATTACCCAATTCACCTTTTACTATGGTAAATAAAATTCATCGTAGTTACTATTCATAATGCCCAAATATAAAAAGTACCATATTAAAATAATTTGGATGCACTGATTCCAAATATGGAATATATTTTTCTAAATTCAATACACAAAAGTTGCAGAAATTAATTTCAAATTAATCCCATTTTTAAGAAAATGAGTTTAAAAGTTAAAAAATTGCAAAAGATTGAAATGATTTTACCTATGACTTCAATTTAAAATCAATGCTAGTGACATACATTATATTAAATGGTAAAAATATATTCTATTTGTACTTTAAAAACATTAAAAATTATAATTTGACCAAATAAATTGTTACGATGAAAAAAGTTGTTTTTAATTAAAATATAGCGTGGTTTTACTATTCATTAAAATATAAAAGTTATCAGAAAAATATCAAAACTGTATCCAATGTAAATTTTTATATCCTGATTCAAAAAAATAAGGTTTTTTTGTAAAATTTAATTTATAAACTTGTCAAAAATTTTATTTAAAATGTTTTTTCCATCAAAAGGATACAAAAATGAATTTTTTGAAAAATACTTATTTTACCTGATAATTTTATTTTGTTCTCATACCATGTTCTATAAAATGTATAAGATAAATTAAAATTTCATAAAATTAAAAATTTATTTACCACTATTAATAACTTCTTGTTTATAATGATATTATAACCATATATCTTTGTTTAGTGAAACCTGGTATTGCGTACAACACATGCTATCGAGGAAGGTTTCGATTACCTGTAATGCATGCCAAGTCAGGGTTACATGTATTGCAAGACTCCTTTGATGTTGCATTTAACAAAATCCAACTATATTTAATTTATACATTGAATATATATATATATACACTCAATGTTGTGTAGAATAATTACTATCAAACAAACTTGAAATTGTCTGTAACACGTTCCAAGAATAGTGTTGCGTATACTGCAAGATAATATGGTGTTTTGTATAGTGCAAGATAATATTGGTGTAGCGTAAAACAGAAGATATGAAAGAAATTAAAAATAATATATCTTATAAAATCTTGGGTTGTTACATTATACCCCCCTTAAAATGAATTTCTCACTCGAAATTCGTCGAGGTTATTAATCGTTTACTATTCATAGAAACCCACATCGTAAAAAGGAATACTAAAATTTAATTTTAAAAACTAAAGTATGAAACGTAATGATTACCCAAAGTAACTCATCACTGGGGTTCCCTATAGGAGAACATATGTGAAAATATGGATATTGAAGAAAAATCTAACCAACATTTTCTGATGGATAGTGGTAGAGAACATGGCTATAAAAATTCCAACAATCACAAAGCCATAAATTTGAAATGTTTTAAGGTACCATCTGATTAATCAGATATGAGGGCACTAGGACAACATTTTTGGTTTTCAAGATCATTTCCCTAATGTTGAAGAATTTTCGAATCAAAATAAATACTTACTTAATTTTGGTACAATCTCATCGTTGATTGTGCCTTGAACAATTTCCACTTCATCTCTTAAAAAAATGAAGTCGAATTTTTCATTCGTGAAGTGTTAGCAGATCATGTGATATAATGATGATTCATTCCATCTTTTTCAAACCAAAGGTTAGAAAAAGTTATAAAATATACATAAGTCCATCTATGGTGTGGTTAATTGTATATGATTCCAAAATGGGCTTATACTGCATCTATCAAACTGCTTAATAAAATAAAACTAATTTCTACTAACAAGGTTCTTCTTGTAGGCTAGTGGTAGGTGATAAAGGCATGTCGCACTTCAGTTTTGGGTTCGATTCCCGCAACCATGTCTGACATGACGGGTTGTCGAACATCCTGTAGGTTTTCCTTTTTCTAAAACTACATAATTATAACATTCCAGCAATAATATCAAAAATAGTTCTATCATTAAACCATACTAACTTATGTCCAACATAATCTATTTCAAATCTTTAAGCTTATCCAAAATACTTCTGTCCAAGATTATAGTATAAAGAAAACAATTTCTAGAAATTTCATCTACCGAGCATGTGAATACCATCATTTATCCACCTTATATCATACGATATATCTTGTTGGTCACATTCCAAACATGTCAATACCTTAATCATATATTATATTGAAAAATTAATACCCATTGAACCTTAGTGAAAACATGAATGCTGTCAATAGTTAACTCTTTCAACATACCAAAATCCAAAAATTTTGATATACTCAATCCATGATATCACTTTGTCCTTATATCAGTCATGAGCTCATGAATAATATCATATATATTATTTTCTCCTTATCCCTTCATTATGTGCATATAATATACCTTCCAAAAATATTTGAATAACCTTTCATGTTTACTGGTACAATTCAACATATACTATCAAATAATTAGAAAACAAAATAGTGTAACAATCCTTAAATGTTTCTTTATTCCATAGTACCATTACCTATACAACATAACTCTGGATAAACATAAATCATTCCACTACCTTCATAAACCATTGACTAGGATTCATGATTGTATTCCTCAACACTTATTTCATCTCATAAACCATTTGTAGTCTCTTCATCATCATCAACATAAATACTACCCATACGACCATGTTGGTTATCTTCATGAAATTTTCCCTTTGGGAATTGTTTTGCATAATTCCCATACATTTCACATTTAGAACATTTGACCATTGTTGATGTATTAGAAAACCATTTTCCTTGTCCATGGTGTTAACTGAACCTTTTAATTTCCAATTACTGGCTTTGTGTCCTTCCTTTACACACCCAAAGCATCTTCCAGTTCATTTGAAACATTCCCCTTGATGCCTCTTCCCACAAGACTTACATGAGGGAAATTGAACTTTCTTTCCTCTATGATCATAATGAAACTCCATCTTTCTATTATTATCTGAGTCATGAATCTTACCAATGTTGATATTATTGATCACATTATGAGATTTATGATTAGTCATAATAATGATGTTTCTCCTTCCAAATTCCATTTCATTTGGTAGCTCATGAAGAATATCATTCCATTGTCCATCATATCCTCCATTATCATGAATCCTCATATTTCCAGCCATTTTCTAAAACCCAAATAGAATAGCGTGAGAGGAAAAAATCATGCTAGGAAAATAGCATAGTAAAGAAAGAGCACCTTCAATATCTAATATCTTATGTTTAATTCTAAAATGGTTTCTGTAATTCTAGGAGTATAACCTATACTTATACTTAACCATGGGGATATCCCTAGACATACCTTAGAGATATCTCTGGGGATCTCACTAATGTATTCACACCCTATTTTCCAAAGGATAACTAAACGTTTCCTTTGATACCAACTGTAATGTCCCAAAGCTTGACATATATGGACATTACATTACTTTTTCAGAATGCTTAATACATAACAAAAACAGACACCAAAGGACCGTAATAGTTTAGTGTCTTTAAAAACTAAGAACATAATCTTCTAATCATGCTGAAAGATATTCAACATCTCCCATAAAGATCTTCCCTTTTTTTACATAAAACCTTTATTTATATCCATAGGAAAAGAAAACATATAAATGGTGATCTCAAATGCTCAGTAAGGGTAAGCATGGAGAAAGAAAACCAATCATATACATTTGAACTTAAAAACATGAACATAATGTTTAAATGTCAAAATCTAGAGCAATGAAATAAAACATGGCAGTATGTAAGGCATAGATCACAATGGAACATAAATCATGATAAAATAGCATTGTAATAAATCATGTAATTGTAGAAATCATTAAGAACATGTTATGATTTCCATAGTAGCCAAGGCATTGCTGCCAAGACCATCTTAGTGGACAAAGTCCCTTACTAAACCGGGTTTACTTACTGTTCCAGCCATGTATATCTCATGAGATATAAATATTTACCCAATGCATTGAAGGGAGATACAGGTCCCACCCATCTCATAATGAAATTATTTTTACTTGGGCAACAAAATAAACTTAAAACATTCATCATAACCTAAAGAATAAAATGGGTTTCATAAACATCATCCAATCAGAACATAATCCCTATAAAACAAATTGATATAATTTCATAATAAGAGATGTAAAACCATGTAAATCATAGAGACATTATACATGAAACATTCAAATATGAAATAATGTCATCTTAGATGGAAAATGGTTTTGAAAAAACACTTGAAATAAAATATTGAGGAAAATATCATTTCTTCTTCAAAATAATTTTCTTTTCACATAATTCCATGCAATCTTAAAAGAAAATTATTTTCTTGAAAATAATAATAATATTTTTTAGAGTAAAATTCATTGAAATAAGTCATTATGAAACCTAAAAAATCCATTAATGTCATAAAAGTTAAAAATAACATTCTTCTCGTACTTTTGTCAGAAAAGTCAAAAAGTACCTCATTTGGTAATCAAAAGAAAGATTCCATAAATACCATGTAGTAAAAGCAAAAAATGAGTAAAAATAATTTAAATATAAATGAAAACATTTTTATAAAAATTGGACATGGATGATAAATATAAGCCCAGTAAATACTTATGTATAAGAAATGTCGGATAGAAAACAATTGAGATTGCAACATTGTCCCTTACCTTAGGTACGATATGCTTCGTACGTATATGAACCTCCTTTATAATTATTTAAATAATGTCATTGACTTATTAAAGAATCATATTAATTGTTATGATATCATATATGGTTCACTTATGACTTTCTATTACCTGTTATTTTGTAAATCCATGTTAAAGCAGCGTTTTGGGTAAAATCGTTTCATTTATCATACGTGTTTCGACTTGTTGTTCTGGATATTATTAATTATATCCTAATTTAATTAATTTTATAATGTAAATCATGATTTAAATATAATAAATATTCAGCATATACATATATATGATAGATTAATAAATGGAATGAAATACATCGTTCATTGAAACGGTAGGTCGTACGTACGCATTAATGCTATTTTTGTTTCCTTATTGAATTGAATGGAATTAAATAGATGACACAAACATATATATAAATAAATCCAGTAGAATTATTATGTCATATATTTATTTATTATTCATTATATATACTTTATAATCATTAATGAATGGTTATCATGAAGAATGAATCTTATCACATTCGTGGAGACGGTAGTCCGTACGTACGCACGAGCGATGATATCATTCCCATGATCATGGAATTGTATTGAAGTGTATATATACTATTTCAGAATCAATACCACTTTCAATAATCACATATAGATATTATTTACACCATTATACCCATCCAATCAAGGTCATGGTGGAAAATAGATTACACCACGACGTGGAGACGGTATTCCGTACGTACGCATGCGCGGCGATTTCATTTTTCGTAGGATGGATAGAAGGTGGAATATGATTGTTTCATATTTATAATGACATATCATTATATGAGTTATTATTATGTTATTACTTCATAATCAAACAACTAAATAAGAGGATGTATAAGAAGAAATAAATTTGAAAGAATCGGTAACATATATTACCTCTTCTTCGACACGCCTCTTTGTAACCTCCTCTTAGGGCACTAAAATTGGTCTTTGAAGAAGACCAGGACCTCTAGAATATTTCTAGGAAAGTTTATAAGGTAAATGGGAAGGGTTTGGCCGATCATTAAGTATAAATGTTGTGTAAAGATGAGAGGGAGGAGGTGCCCTTTTATAAGGGAGAAGAGGGGCACCATTGGAATCCTAAAAAATGTTAGTTTAATATAAATTCAAACCCCACATAAAAACCTCCAAAAATGAATCAATTGTAATATTAGATTATATAGGGTTGTCAACTCATCATACATTAAATCTTAGACATGTTTTGATCTTATTTTAAACCTTATCATTTTGATTTATCCTTATTTAATCTATTTAATTTTATTTGTGGTAATAAAATTCTAAATTTAAAATGGTTATAAATAATCACTTATGTTTTGTTAATTTTCCTTAATTGGATACGTTATGAAATTTTAGACTATATAAATTTTAATTTATAATTTTTAAATAGTTTTGTGATTTTTAAACAATTTAATAATATTTTATTTTTATAAAATAACAATAGTGTCAATTTTGACACTATTCATTTATTTGACTTTAAATAAAATCCAAACAGAGGATATATTCAAAATAAAATATTTAATAGGTTTATAACATGTAATATTAATGTAGAAAATTAGTTTATCACATTAAATAGTTCATATAATATTTATTTTACTATTTGTAAAACTATTTATTTGATACTTCTCTTAATAAAATAATTTCTACAATATTTTTGTATAATTATTAAATACACTTATTTGTTTCATAAAAATTAAAAATAAAATACTATGATAAATATAAATCTTATATATTTGATAAGAATAGTTTTAGTCATATTTATATTATAAAACACCCAACTTTTAAAATATTATATTTATTAAATTATGAAGGTGAAAACTATGAAATCATTTAAAATAAAATCATATAAATGTCATAATCACTTTTATAAGACTCAAAACGGTCATATATTCGGTCATTGGATTCTTATGGTGTATATATACCCTAAAAATAATTTTTATTTAGGTTTGTGAGCCTTTTAATTTTTATTATTATTTCAATGAAAACTATATTACTTTTTTTCACTAAATAAATAATTTCTGCATCATTAATGTATAATCTATTAAGGTAATTAAATATCTCTTAAAAATCCAAAATAAATTACCTTGATAAAGAAAAACATTTTATCTTTCAAATGAGTATTTATAACCGAATATATATTCTATATAAACTTATATTAAAAATACTTTAATTATTAATGTTGTCTGAGACATATTTCGCATTCCTTTAAACAAAACAAACTAAAGGTCTTAATCACCTCCAAGTGGGTTCCAATGGATTCTATTTCGACCCAAATATGACTCAGGATGAAATATAAGTATCCAATTATATTAAAAAATTTGTTAGGGTAATTTTATAATATTATATTTACCCTTAATTACCTGATTTACCTTTTTACTATGGTAAATAAAATTTACCGTGTTTACTATTCAGAATTCCCAAAAATAAAAATTATCCTATTAACATAATTTGGACCCACTTATTCAAAATTTGGAATCCATTTTCCTAATTAAATACACAAATGTTGCGGAAATTAATTTAAATTTAATCTCATTGTTAAGAAAACGAGTTTTAAAAGGTAAACATTGCAAAAGATTCAAATGATTTTACCTATTAATTCAATATAAAATCAATTATAATGACATACAAGATATTAAATGGTAAAAATATATTCTATTAATTCTTTAAAACCATTCAATATTATAATTTCACAATATAAATTATTACGATGAAAAAAGTTGTTTTTAATTAAAATATAGCGTGTTTTTACTATTCATTAAAATATGAAAGTTATCAGAAAAATATCTAAACTATATCCAATGTAAATTTTGATATCCTGATTCAAAATAAGAAGTTTATTTTGTAAAATTTAACTTATAAACTTGTCAATAATTATATTTAAAATGGGGTTTCCATCAAAAGGCGGCAAAACTGCATTTTTTGAAAAATACTTATTTTACCCGAAAATTTTATTTTGTTCTCATACCATGTTCTATATAATGTGTACGATGAATTATAATGTCATAAAATTCAAATGTAATTTACTACTATTCATAATGGCTAGTTTATAATTATATTATAACCATATATCATTGTTTAGTGAATCCCGGTATTGCGTACCACACACGCTATCGAGGAAGGTTGCGATTGCGTGTAATGAAATCCAAGTTAGGGTTGCGTGTAGTGCAAGACTCCACTGTTGTTGCATATAACAAAATCCAACCATATCACATTTATACATTGAAAATGTATATATATATATATTTATACACTCAATGTTGCGTAGAATAACTACTATTTAACAAACTTGAAATTTTGTGTAACACGATCCAAGATTATGGTTGCGTATACTGCAAACTAATACGGTGTGCATATAGCGCAAGATAATCTTGGTGTAGCGTACAACAGAAGATATGAAAGAAATTAAAAATAATATATCTTATAAAATCTCGGGTTGTTACAGTGATTATGGTTTCTGACATTCAGTTGTCTTCGTCCTTCTGATGTGGTGGTGTTTCTTCATCAACGATGATGTTGTTGGATGCAACGACGCTTAGGGAGTGTTTGATGCAGCTTGTGGTGGTGGAGGCTGGTGTCGAGACGGTAGATAGGTGATGCATATGGTGGAAAGGATGTACAGTACTCATTGAAGTTGGTGATCTTGGGTCGACTCATAGTATTTGCAGTGATTTGGTATATTTTTCATTTTGATACATGTTTCATGATACGGTCATGGCGGGGTGAATGGTTTTTTGTAATTTGGATTTTTTAATGCATATTTTGTAAGGGTAAGGGAGTGACTTGATGTTGAAGCATGTTTTTTTGGTTCCTACTTTCCATTAAAAGTGGTTTTTCAATAAAATAAATAATGGACTGTGGATAAGGGGATCTATTCACATCCTAAGAAGTTCAAGGTTGTGATTTCTTAAGAATGACTGAATAATATATTTGGGAATTGGAGTTTTTTAGTTTTGATAAGATATTTTATGAGTTTAATTTTGGATTTTGAAAAATTCTATTATTATATTTAATCATTGACCTAGAATTATATTATGTTATAATAATGTGGGAAATATCAAAAGATAATTAGTGAACTGAAAATGAGGTTAATTTAGTAACAAATCTAGTTCTCTATGTATCAAGTGTTTTCAATGATGTTTATTTTAATGAAACCAGATCTGTAAAGGGATTTGTTTCTATGTAATTGGGAAAATATAATTTATGGGTCTAGGAATATGAGGGCTCATTAGGATAATTAAACAACCCAATAATTACATATAAATATTATTTTTTTATAATCTAAAGAGTCATAGATATTAACTCGTTGATGATGATTTAATAGTGTACATGGACCCAATGATCATTACGAATATATCTTCATAATACGATATCATTTTGATATAGTTTTGGTGAGTTAAATATCTAAAAACTATTTATTTTGAGATCAATTACACACTATGAAATGGAATGTTGGGGTTGATTGCTTATGTTGGAAAATTCTAACACAAACAAATAAGGAATTTTTCCAGTAGTGAAAATTAAAGTGATTTTGGGAGAGATTCACCATGATTTGAAAAAGGTGGCACATAATAAGGGTATTTTTTTCGTCAATTTAACATTGATAATATAAGGGTATTTAAAAATGTGGTATACATTATATGAGGTTTTATTAAAGATATATAAAACCATTAATGATTAGTAGAGTACTAAGAGTTGGGAAGTTGTATCAGATTTTATTTTTAATTATTAGGGATAAATGTTGGTTTATTGGGATCTCATTAAGGAAGAGTGGAGATCCATTCAGTATTCAATGTGTGTGGTACATCTTATAGAAAAAATATGTATTACATAGTCAAATGTTGGATTTTATAGTCATTAATGAATTTGGACATTGCAAATATTTCTTCACATTGACTAGTTTTTCAATAAGTGAAAATGGAAAACCAATTATATGAAGGTTTTTTATAGCATCTACTAGTTAAAACACTAAAATGGGATTGTATCGCTTTGTTCATCATAATTGAACTGCTGAGGAAATTTTTTATAAATGATCATGTCTATTTTACAGTGGGTAATCTTTCCAAGAAAATTCTTTCCATTCATATATTATAAATATTTTCAGTTGATAAGTATAAATGGATTTATTGTGGAGATATTTATAGACATCATAAGATTTTTAATTCAATTATCATAGATAATGATAATCACAATACATTAATATAATTTTTTGTTTCCATAATTCTATTAATGAATAACTATATATCAGAATGGAATATAATCCTCAGATTAATGTGGAAGAGAAGAATATTTTTTATATTTTCAAGGAAGTTATTCATGTTTTTTTCTTGGTTTATATAGATCAATGGTTAATAAATATTTTAACTAAAAAAATTATTAAAAACTGAAATTTTTGGAACTAATTAAGGCATTTTATGATCATCCATGTTGATCACCATTATGTTATGTTTGGATGTGCGAGATTAATCTTGTATTAGATATTTTGTTGTCGGATCGGATTTTTCAACTTAAGTGGATCCTAAAAAATATGACATAAACTTAGATTTTGTGTATATATTTTATCATTCACTAGTGATGGAAATTAATTATTTATGTTGGGGATTTAATTTTTAGGAATGTTACTCCATGATTGTAGAAAAAATGAATTCAAAAATAGGATTAGTTAATTTCATTCTATATGAATTGATTTCAATTATTAAATCAGGATTTATAAGTGAAATATAGGTATTGTTATTTTTTAAATTATGTAATAATTAATATAATATTAAATTTATTCCAATTGTAGAAGTATTAAAAATATTCATGTCATGTTCTGATATATGAAGATGTATCTTCCTTGCTAAATTTCTACTAAAACTAGTGTTCTGATCTGGACTGCCACATGTCCTCACTCTCACCTCCCTATATTCCGTAGGCTACTATCTACAATGTGGGTTAATGGAGGTACAATGGATTGAATATATCCACTTATTTGAGTAAAAAATAGTGCAAATAATATCAACATATATAACATAAAATTGATATATAAAATGTAATACTATAAAAAATGTGGAATAAATAAACCAATTGTAACATGATACAAAGATATAATTTATACTCTACATGTTAGGTAGATATAAAATTAAAAAGCCATATAATAAAATATAAAAATAATTCCACATATTCCATAGTGAAAACATTGTACTAACATCCCATGCTCTAACCCATTTACCTATAAGTAAACTAGAAATATGATCAATTTCATTAACATGTAAATGAAAAAATTAATATAATCTCAAGAATGAAAATTCCTTGGGGCCCAAGAAGGGTGTTAATAAATCAAAATAGGAAACCAAAAAATGGTTTGTAATGAAATAATTTCTCGTAAAACACTATATATAGATACCAAAATGTAATTTTAAGAATGGGAATAAAAAAATAATGTTTAACAATTAAATATTTAACATTTAGCCTTTTAAAACTCATGGTTCCTCTGTGTAACACAATTAATCAAACCTTTGCAGTCAAACCAGGAGCCTAAGCTATATACCATAAGGGTGAATATTTTTAATTCCCAAATGGGCATTAAATTATCAATTCATCACTCATATACGATAGATAATGATTCCATGTACTTAAATGAGGGATTCAAAATTCCATATTTGACCATACCATCCTATGATAGGTATTTTCATGGAAATATCATTACTATGGTGTGGACCATTAGGACCAACCCCCAAACCTCGATGTGGGTGCCTTGGAAACCATCATCATCATTATGCGGACCACTATGACCAATCCCAATCCCATTTCACCAATTTTCTTTATAAAACATTCATTAAATGTTCCATAAACACATTTAACAGCTATGAAATCCCCCAATAATTCATTTCATAACAAATAAATTAAAACATAATGATATTCTAAACTAAACCACTCAAATCATTCAATATTTGAAAACTACCCTTTAATAAGGAAATTTTTCATTGTAAAAAAATAAATCCAAAGACCGCACATTCCATTCAATTCAATTTAATGAAACCACCATGGAATTTTCATAATGGTAAAATCCCAAACACATTTAAAATCATAATTTTATAACCAAGACGAAAAAATTTACAAATCACTTTGAGATCAATGAATCGTTTTCTAAAATTATCGCTATCAAATTAATACTTTCTTAATTTAAAATACCTATAGGATCAAAATTTAAACCCAAGAATTTGAAAATTTTCAAAATATATTTATATATTTCACAAAATCCATCATATAATCATTTAAATTATACCATTAACCATAAAAACAAACCAATTAACATTTATACTTACCCTACCTTGGTGTTTTACAATTAATTTCAAAATATTCAACGGTTATGAAAACAAATGCGAATCTTTATGTCTATTCTCATATCATTAACAATCCCAATGGTCTTTATGAAGGATCTCACTCATCAGTTCTATTCTCGACCTATATTCCATATCCAAATTTATAAAAAAAAATAAAATCACAAGAATATAAATATTCAAAACATAAAGACTTTGGGTAAATTGTTATAAACCATTTACCCCATTATCCTAAACTACCAGTCATCTAAACATGCATCTTGTGTTGAACTAAAATTTTCCAATACTCTATGGTGATGAACCCCCTTTAAATAAGTATTTTTGTGATTTATAAAGAGATGATAAACCTATCAAAGATTAATATTGAAAATGGATTGAAATATAGTCGAAGTCATAGCCAGATTTTTTATTCATAATCATTAGAACTCCAAATTCATATGAATCGATAGGGAAACATACATATGGGATGATATTTATAAAAGTTTTTAAACCATGATAATGTGGTTAAAATTGAAATTAAAATTTGTGGATAAATATTTCTCAATTATTGGTAAAAATTGTAAATCCCAATAGTTTAAAAATGCACAGATATAGGATTAATGATTTTAATAATAGTACAATATCCAGGAATCCTACACTATTCAGAGTGTAAATGTTATCTCATGCTCATTCATGGATTGATGATGTTCAGAGGCCATGAATCTTGATCATTAGAATACGACATGATTTCACTTTCCCCCTTACATGGTTTACAAATTATTCACCATTATAATTGATTCATGTCTATGGAAGATGTTTAGTACTAACCAAACAAACACCATGCACTATGCATATTGTCACCTCTTTTTATCCTTGTTCAAATGATAACACCCCAAAACACTCCCATGACATCACATACTCTTAGGAAACATTTCATTAGCCATTATAAAGAGGTTTTATACAATATTAAAACCATAAAATACCATGTCATTTGGATAATATGTTACAAAGAATTCATGTTATACCCTGATGCATCTTATAGAGTGAAAAAATTGAATTATGAGGTATAGAGAGATAATTCTTGATATATTAATTATTTAATTTTTATGGGTATCCAAGTTATAATTTTTAATCCATGAAATGACAATAGAGATAGAGAAACAAATAATATAGTAGTGTTTAGATATTTTCTATAATAATATTTCTTAGAGAAATTTATAAAAAATGTTCTATGGTGGTGTGAATTGTAATTATCATGCTTGGGGGGTTAATTATCAATGTTTAGGTGAATTAATATTTATGACTAAAGAGGGTTTCATGAATTTTTATTAATAATGAATGGAAATGTATTGTTATATGTTATTTGGTGTGAGTTTGTATTTAACTATTTGTTAAAAATGTGATATTTATCTTATATTTAATGTCAATTGTGAATCCAAATTTGATGTAGAACATAAGAACATTTTAATGGGATTTATTTTCTCCATCATGACCCCTCCCTTGATATTTATTTGAATTGAGAACTACCCATTCCATGAAATTTCCATTATTAATCAGTAGTACAAGCCCACATCAAATTATTGAGTTCCCATACAGGAATTTTCACTATGAGAAATTTCTTGGAGAGAATTTGATGAAACTATGTAATTTTTTTCAAACATCACATTTGAATTTTCTTGTAAATTAAGTTTTTTTCCACACACACACCACTGTTATATATTATGTGTGATTTATTATGAATTTTGGATATTCTTTAACTATTCATCAATAGATGATATAGTTATATTTTTATATTTAATGAGCGATAATATTTAAACCCATGATTTACTTTATCTCTCTCATTACCTCTTTTTGTCACTCTCATTTTTAGACATATATATTACATGTAGTTCTATGAGTATGGAAATAGGGGCTGAGTTTCCTTTTTAAAAATTCAATCTAATAATCATAACATAGGAAAAAATGTCATACTAAAATTGTTATATGATACATAATTAAAACATAGAATCTAATTTTTAAAGTTATTTTACATAAAAATAAATTTTAATGAGTACATATATCAATTTGAATTAATAATATGAGGTTTATTTAATATATTTACTTTTTTTGTAGTCATGTAACTAGAGGATAAAAATTATACACCAAAATGACGATGGTTATAGAATGAAACCCATCCCAAAATTTTAGTGGTATTGGGAACCCATAAAAATTAAAAAGAAGGACATTGGATTATTTTTTTAAATTATACATGAATAACACTAAATCAAATCACAAAATTTCTAAATTAATATCCATATAATATAGAGATTTAGGGGTAGGAAAGTAATAAAAATGAATAGAAAATTCCACAAAAGATTGAAAACAAAGTAACCAATCAAAACTAGGATCAATAATAACTCATAAATGCGCAACTGTATCTTAGTTATGACATTTAATGTATATTTTATTGCACTAAAAACATTGGTTATTAAATATATACATTTGGTGTTTAAAATATATAATATTTAGGTCAATTTGCGGTGGATTCATTCTTTTAGAAAACATTGATGGAGTATGTGTAACATCCCAAGTAAGTAATGAATAATAGATATTTTTATCTATGTATATTAATGATTAAGATAGTGTTTTAGAGGCTTAAAATGAAAATAAATCCAATCTTAAGCATGGAATACACTAATATTCTTAAAAGATTGTTTTACTGCCTTATGATGGAAAACCCTTTTTAAATATATCTTTTGACAACTTTATAAACTATGTTTGTCAAAATAAACTTATTATTTATGATTGGGACATCAAAATTTACTTTGTGTGAGTTTTTGGTATTTTTCTGAAAATGTTCATTTTTTAATGAATAGTGAAAAATACTGCATTTTACATCAAAACTGCTTTTTAATCTAATTTATTTATATGATTAGATTATCTTTTGAATTGGTCTTAATGTGTAATATGAATATATTTTTACCATTTAATCCAATGGTGGTAATTGGAATTAATTTCACTTTGAAATTGGACTTAAACAAGTGTCAATCTCTTGATACTTATTGTTTCATAAAAACACGCTATTTGCTCTGATAGCGGGAATTAATTATTAAATTAATTAATGTGACTTATATGTTTTTAATTTTGTAAAATAGACATCATTTTTGAATTCGTAATATCAAATATAGCTTAGGGTGAATTTTTGGTAATTTTCTGAAAAACTTCAATTTTTGATGAATAGTGAAACCACTAAGTGGTACTTATAAAGACTGATTTTCCGTTTAAATGAAATTTTTCCATAATTGTGTTTTGAATTTCAAAAATCCGACATACATGGTTTTCATTACGAAGTAAAATGTGGTTCAATGAGATTATAATAATTTTTTTGTGAATAGTAACTTATTAAGTTCTTAATCGCGATTAATGGTAATTAGTGTAGTTTAAGGTAAAAATAATGCTTTAATAAAAACATATGACCTTGAAACATGTCCTACCCTCATTGGTTGTGTCATGGCCGACCAAGACAGGCCATAGGTCAACTTGGGGACCCCATGGATCCACTTTGGTTGGGAAATGACATAAACAACTTTTTATTTAATGTAAAAGTAAAAATGACACAAACATAATATGTTTTACAAAAAAAAATTTACATGGGGTTATAAAGATCATATTTTTTATTATAAATAGTCATTGGTAAGAAAAAAATATTTCCTACATCATAGTATTTTTTTTATAATTTTTAGACATTAAATAAATTAAATTATTTATGACATAATAATGATGCAGCGATGACATCATTATTTGACGATTTAAATAAAATGGAAAGATAATGTAAAATCTATGAACTAAACATGTCCAAAACCAATTGTATGAGTGGATTTAGAACCCTTATCACCTTATCCACGAATTATATCAATGTGGGACCTTTTAAAACCGAAACACATTTTCAAATAAAGTAATATTTCTTTACTTTCCAAAAGTGCCCCTCCTCTCCTCTTATAAAAGGCCCCCACCTCTACCTCATTTAACACACTCCTCAAGCCTTTGGATCGGCCAAACCCTGCCCATTTACTCTCTCCACATCCCTCTCCTCATCCTAGAGGATTCCCTTTGGGCAGAATCCTTTCAAAGGAAACCTTTAGGCTCAAATCAAAAGGAGTTACACTTTTAAAGGTAATTCATTATCTCATGTTCATTTGTTTTATTTTGTTTCTCCAACCCCCTAAACTCTTTTTATTTACTTCTTTTATAACAAAAACAGTATATTAAATATACTAGGATTTTGTTATAAGATTTATTTGAGCTACACTATCACACAACTACATAAAATGGTTAAAGAACATACAGTTTCCGTGGATGGAGAAATTCTGCCTCCCGAAACGATGATTGTTAAATACTCATTTAACACCTTCCAAGGTGACAATTATGATGTCACTATTTTTATATATGATATATAATATGTTTATTTTTTCCTTAAGCTTCTGTTTTTTTTCATTTTGGGAATACCTTTATGGTACCCATTATGGGTAAACACGATATCTTCATTTTAGGAAGTGCGGACTACCGCCCCCTGAAAGTGATTTGATTCGTTAATACCATATGTGGGATGTGTAAAGGATAAAGTTAAGGATATTATATATGTTATTATACTGGAATTATAATATACTCTTATATCATTATGATTCCATTCCATAAAATACGAAATAGAAATGGAAGTAGCGTTCATGTGTATGTACGGCTTAACGTCTCCATGAACGGTGCATTTCATTTTTACCTATAAATGTGATGTAATATTATAAATACATGTATATGATGAATATATATGATATATATGTTATCCAAATCATTAATATCATTCTGGATATAATTAACCTTTGACCAAATTAACAACATGTAAGTGTAAGAAGTCAATTTTTGACTTAAGAACCAAATACCGAAAAAATGAACACTATTAACTTAAATGATTACATGATGTTCATAACATGGTATAAAAGGAATAATGAACTTGAAAAAGGTTCATAAGAAAGTAGAGATTAACTCAAGTGTATTATTCATGAGATTAAAGAACGGTCGGGTCAAGTCGGATACGAGGTATGGGACTTCGTCTCAATCTCCTTTCATTGAGGCATATTTTGTTTTATACACAACTTTCTTTTATACGGTGTATAAACCCCTTTGACTTTTACATTTATTCAAAAGGAATATTTTTATACGAAGCGTTTACTAAAAGACAAAAGGGAATGTTTTTGTCTTACGTATGTGGCGACAATGACTTCTCCGCCGTCGTGACTATTATTTGAGTTCCGGCTTCCTCTACAAGCCATACCTTCTTTTTAAAAGAAAAATTAATACCATGTTTTAATTTTCTTTTATTTTGGTATTGAAAATGGTTTTCACAATTTTTTTTGTGTTGTATTGATATCTTGTGATTGAAATGTGGAAATGTTATGTTTCCTTTATGCATGTTTTATGTGATACGATTATGTAATGGTTCTTGGGAATTATTATTAAGACGGGTGGTTCCGTGATAAACTAAGGGTGGGTGAGCCCGATATAGCTCTCCAATGTGTTGGGTAACGCGAAGGAGTGAAACGTTAAGGTTTCTCCGAAGAGATTTAGGGAATATACTGTGATGGGTATTCCAAGCGTAACCAAGAGGGTTACTCCCTACGTAAGAATGTTATGAATGCCTCAAGTTACCTTTATGTCTTATGATTTCTATGATTTATTCATGATTTTATGAGGTATGTTAAAGTGACTATGTTTTATGGGTAAAGTATGATTTCATTCTTATGTATATATGAACTCATGTGTCCTTTCCATGTTTTTATAACCCATACTGAGCTTTTTATGCTCATCCCAAGTTTTTTTGAAATGTTTTTCACAGGTCAAGGGAAAGGTACATGATATGATGATAGTGTCAAGGAAGTGTTAAGAAATAATCCATGTTTTATTTTAAATGTGTTTCCATTGATGGGAATGAAGAATACTATCTTTATGTAACCACTTTGTTTATATGTGGAATGTAATGCAAGTTTTATGATCTAATTCTATAAAACTCTAAAACCTAAAAGATCCTCAATGTGTAATCTTGTAATAACTCAAGATTAAGTAAGGATTAAGGCTGGGGCCTTATAGTTGGTATCAGAGGTCGGTTTAGATAACTTTAGGAGTTAGAATTCTATTAAATGATTATCCATTTTTTTTTGAAATGATATCGCATTTGAATATTACCATGTTGCTTCATCTAAGACATGTTTGTTCAGAATGGTTTTCCGCAGAGGAAACAGGGAAGCAGTGCTAGGAAGGCATACAGAAGGAAATAACCTTCCGAATCAGCATCCAGAAATGGTCAGAATCAGAATTGAACAGTTTGTTGCAGTAATGGTGCAGTTGATTTAGGTGATAAATGGTGGTTGTGTTTATTGATTATATTTTGGTGTTTTCAAAAAGTAAAGAGGTGCATGAAATACATTTAATGGTTATCTTGCAAACCTTAAAAGAAAAGAAACTTTATGGGAAATTCATCAAGTGTGAGTTTTGGTTGCAACAAATTACTTTCCTTGGTCACATTGTTTCTAAAGATGGAATAACTGTTGATCCTGCAAAAACAAAAGTTGTGGAATAATGGCCAAGACCCACAAATGTAACCAAGATTCGTAGCTTCCTTGGTTTGGCAGGCTATTACCTAAGGTTTGTTAGAAATTTTTCATGGTTATCTAGCCCAATGACTAAGCTAACTCGGAAGGGTGTTAAGTTTATCTGGACAAAAGAATGTGATGATTGTTTTCAGGAATTTAAAAGAAGATTGGTGAATGCTTCAGTTTTGGCACTAACTTCCAGGAATGGTGAATTTGTTATATACAGTGATGCTTCATTGAAAGAACTTGGTTGCGTCCTAATGCAGAATGATCAGGTAATTGCTTATGCTTCACGACAGTTGAAAACTCGTGAGGTAAATTACCCTACACATGATTTGGAATTAGCTGCTGTTGTTTTTGCTTTAAAAATTTGGAGGCATCATTTGTATGGAGTAAAGTGTGAAATATATACCGATCACAAAATTTTAAAGTATATATTCACTCAGAAAGAATTGAACATGAGACAAAGGATATGGCTAGAATTAATCAAGGATTATGATTGTACAATTCATTACCATCCAGGAAAATCAAATAAAGTGGCTGATGCTTTGATTCGAAAAAGTAATGCTTCATTAACAATGTTGCGGGAACGTGATCCTTTGGTTATGGATTTATGAACTTTGGCATAGAAGTTGTTGGTCCAGGAAGTCCTTCTGTTTTGTTTCAGGTATCAGTGAGATCTTCTCTATCAGATAGAATCAAGAAAGCACAGAAGAAAGACAGTGAGTTGCAGAAAAAGGTAGAGCTGGTTCAGAAAGGTAAGTTGCCTGAATTCAACATTGATAATGATTGTGTTTTGAGATTTGGGAAGAGATTGTGTGTGCCTTGTGATTCACAGTTGAAGAGAGAGTTGTTATGTGAAGATCATAGTTCTCCATTTTTAGTTCATCCGGGCATTAATAAGATGTATAGAGATCTTCGGGAGTATTACTGGTGGGATGGAATGAAAGGAGACATTGCTGATTTTACTGTGAAGTGTTTGACATGTCAACAGGTTAAAGCAGAGCGGCAATTACCGAAAGGGATGCTTCAGCCTTTACCAGTGCCAGAGTGGAAATGGGAGAATATATCCATGGACTTTTTTGTTGGATTACCGAAGACATCTCGAGGTAATAATGCAATCTGGGTTATTGTTGATCGCTTGACCAAATCTGCTCATTTCCTTGCTATACGAGATACTTTGTCTCTTGATCAACTTTCCCGTTTGTATCTTAAAGAGATAGTCAGGTTACATGGAGTTCCTCTCTCCATTGTATCGGATCGTGATCCCAGGTTTACTTCTAACTTTTGAAAAGGCCTTCAGAAGTCGTTGGGTACTGAATTAAATTTTAATACAGCTTTTCATTCTCAATCAGATGGGCAGTCAGAACGAACAATCCAGACATTGGAGGATATGCTACGAGCTTGTTCTATGGATTATCAGGGAAGTTGGGACCAACATCTTTCTTTGGTTGAATTTTCATATAATAACATTTTTCATTCCAGTATACAGATGGCACCATTTCAGACATTATATGGGAAGCGGTGTCGAACTCCAGCTTTCTGGACGAAGTGGGTGAAAGGAAGTTGATGGGACCAGAATTGGTAGAAGAGATGGCAAAAAAAGTTCAGCTGATTCAGAAACACATGAGAACAGCTCAGAGCAGGCAGAAGAGTTATGCGGATAACCGGAGGAAGGATCTATCTTTCGAGGTAGGTGATAATGTTTTTCTCAAGGTTTCTCCTTGGAAAAGTGTGATGAGATTTGGTAAGAAAAGAAAGTTGAGTCCAAGGTTCGTTGGACCATACGAAATTCTGGAGAGAGTTGGATCAGTTGCATACCGAGTGGCTTTACCTCTGAGTTTATCTCAGGTACACAATGTTTTTCACGTTTCAATGTTGAGAAAGTATATGCCAGATCCATCTCATGTTTTGAGTCCAGAGGTAGTTCAGCTGGAAGAGAAACTATCTTATGAGGAACAACCAGTCCAAATTCTTGACCATAGTGAGAAAGTGTTACAAAATAAAGTGATTCACCAGGTAAAGGTTTTTTTGAAAAAACTACATGATTGAAGAGGCAACATGGGAATCTGAAAATGCTATGAGGGATAAATACCCCAACTTATTTTGATAAGTGAATAAAATTGCGAGGATGCAATTTTCTAAAGGGGAGAAGGATGTAACATCCCAAGTAAGTAATGAATAATTGATATTTTTATCTATGTCTATTAATGATTAAGATAGTGTTTTAGAGGCTTAAAATGAAAATAAATCCAATCTTAAGCATGGAATACACTAATTTTCTTAAAAGATTGTTTTAATGCCTTTTGATGGAAAACCCTTTTTAAATATATCTTTTGACAATTTTATAAACTATGTTTGTCAAAATAAACTTATTCTTTATTATTGGGACATCAAAATTTACTTTGTGTGAATTTTTGGTATTTTTCTGACAATGTTAATTTTTTTAATGAATAGTGAAAAATACTGCATTTTACATCAAAACTGCTTTTTAATCTAATTTATTTATATGATTAGATTATCTTTTGAATTTGTCTTAAGGTGTAATATGAATATATTTTTACCATTTAATCCAATGGTTGTCATTGGAATCAATTTCACTTTGAAATTGGACTTAAACTAGTGTCAATCTTTTGATACTTATTGTTTCATAAAAACACGCTATTTGCTCTGACAGCGGGAATTAATTATTAAATTAATTAATGTGAATTATATGTTTTGAATTTTGTAAAATAGACTTCATTTTTTAATTCGTAATATCAAATATAGCTTAGGGTGAATATTTGGTAATTTTCCGAAAAACTTCAATTTTTGATGAATAGTGAAACCACTAAGTGGTACTTATAAAGACTGATTTTCCGTTTAAATGAAATTTTTCCATCATTGTGTTTTGAATTTCAAAAATATGACATACATGGTTGTCATTAAGAATTAAAATGTGGTTCAATGAGATTATAATAATTTTTTGGTGAATAGTAACTTATTAAGTTCTTAATCGCGATTAGTGGTAATTAGTGTAGTTTAAGGTAAAAATAATGCTTTAATAAAATAAGATGAGCTTGACACATGTCCTACCCTTATTGGTTGTGTCATGTCCGACCAAGAAAAGCCATGGGTCAACTTGGGGACCCCATGGATCCACTTTGGTTGGGAAATGACATAAACAACTTTTTATTTAATGTAAAAGTAAAAATGACACAAACATAATATGTTTTACGAAAACAATTCTTACATGGGGTTATAAAGATCAGAGTTTTTATTATAAATAGTCATTGGAAATCTAAAACGATTTCCTACATCATAGTATTTTTTTTGTAATTTTTAGACATTAAATAAATTAAATTATTTATGACATAATAATGATGCAGCGATGACATCATTATTTGACGATTTAAATAAAATGGAAAGATAATGTAAAATCTATGAACTACAAATGTCCAAAACCAATTGGATGAGTGGATTTCGAACCCTTATCACCTTATACAGGAATTATATCAATGTGGGACCTTTTAAAACCGAAACACATTTTCAGATAAAGTAATATTTCTTTACTTTCCAAAAGTGCCCCTCCTCTCCTCTTATAAAAGGCCCCCACCTATACCTCATTTCACACACTCCTAAAGCCTTTGGCTCGGCCAACCCCTACCCATTTACTCTCTCCACATCCCTCTACTCATCCTAGAGGATTCCCTTTGGGAAGAATCCTTTCAAAGGAACCCTTTAGGCTCAAATCAAAAGGAGTTACACATTTAAATGTAATTCATTCTCTCATGTTCATTTTTTTTATTTTGTTTCTCCAACCCCCTAAACTCTTTTTATTTACTTCTTTTGTAACAACACCAGTAGCTTAAATTTACTAGGATGTTGTTATAAGATTTATTTGAGCTACACTCTCACACAACTACATCAAATGGTTAATGAACATACGGTTTCTGTGGATGGCGAAATTCTGCCTCCCGAAACGATGATTGTTCAATACTCATTTAACACCTTCAAAGGTGGACATTATGATGTAACTATTTTTATATATGATATATAATATGTTTATGTTTTCCTTAAGCTTCTGTTTTTTTTTCATTTTGGGCATACCTTTATGGTTCCCATTATGGGTAAACACGATATCTTCATTTTAGGAAGTGCGGTCTACCGCCCCCTGAAAGTGATTTGATTCATTAATACCATATGTGGGATGTGTAAAGGATAAAGTTAATGATATTATAAATGTTATTATACTGTAATTATAAAATACTCTTATATAATTATGATTCCATTCCAGAAAATACGAAATTGAAATGGAAGTAGCGTTCATGCGTACGTACGGCTTACCGTCTCCATGAACGGTGCATTTCATTTCTTACCTCTAAATGTGATGTAATATTATAAATACATGTATATGATGAATATATATTATATATATTTTATCCAAATAATTAATATAATTTTGGATATAATGAAACTTTGACCAAATTAACAACATGTAAGTGTAAGAAGTCTATTTTTGACTTAAGAACCAAATACCGACAAAATGAACACTATTAACATAAATGATTACATGATGTTCATAACATGGTATAAAAGGAATAATGAACTTGAAAAAGGTTCATAAGCAAGTAGAAATTAACTCAAGTTTATTATTCAGGAGATTAAAGAACGGTCGTGTCAAGTCGGATACGAGGTATGGGACTTCGTCTCAATCTTCTTTCATTGAGGCATATTTTGTTTTATACACAACTTTCTTTTATACGGTGTATAAACCCCTTTGACTTTTACGTTTATTCAAAAGGAATCTTTTTTATACGAAGAGTTTACTAAAAGAAAAAAGGGAATGCTTTTGTCGTACATATGCGGCGACAACGACTTCTCCGCTGTCGTGACTGTTATTTTAGTTTCGGCTTCCTCTACAATCCATACCTCTTTTTAAAAGAAAAATAAATACCATGTTTTAATTTTCTTTTATTTTGGTATTGAAAATGGTTTTCACAGTGTTTTTTGTGTTGTATTGATATCTTGTGATTGAAATGTGGAAATGTTATGTTTCCTTTATGCATGTTTTATGTGATACGATTATGTTATGGTTCTTGCGCATTATTATGAAGACGGGTGGTTCTGTGATAAACTAAGGGTGGGTGAGCCCGATATAGCTCTCCAATTCATTGGGTAACGTGAAGGAGTGGAACGTTAAGGTTTCTCTGAAGAGATTTAGGGAATATACTGTGATGGGTATTCCAAACTTAACCAAGAGGGTTACTCCCTACGTAAGAATGTTATGAATGCCTCAAGTTACCTTTATGTCTTATGATTTCTATGATTTTATCATGATTTTATGAGGTATGTTAAAGTGCATATGTTTTATGGGTAAAGTATGATTTCATTCTTATGTATATATGAACTCATGTTTCCTTTCCATGTTTTTATAACCCATACTGAGCTTTTTATGCTCATCCCAAGTTTTTTTGAAATGTTTTTCACAGGTCAAGGGAAAGGTACATGATATGATATTAGTGTCAAGGAAGTGTCACGAAATAATCCATGTTTTATTTTAAATGTGTTTCCATTGATGGGAATGAAGAATAATATCTTTATGTAACCACTTTGTTTATATGTAGAATGTAATGCAAGTTTTATGATCTAATTCTCTAAAACTCTAAACCCGAAAAGATCCTCAATGTGTAATCTTGTAATAACTCAAGATTAAGTAAGGTTTAAGGCTGGGGCCTTATAGTATGGGTGTGTGCCACCAGAGTATAGATACCATCATATAGAGAATGTTCTTTTTTTAGAACCCACTATAGTTATTTGGAAACTAACCATTGTTCTAGTGGTGTATGTAGTATTCAATACCCCTTCAACAATGCTTCTAAAGGATTCAACCACATTTCTAGTGGGATAATGGAAAAATACTTCTTTTGAATTGGTATCTAGATTTATTTCTGGATGAACAAGAGTCGCATCAAAACTGATTTGGGAGTTTATATGTATATATATATATATATATATATATTACCAATACAAATGATAAAAAGATGACATACCAATTTATACATCTATGATCATTAAAAAATATATTTGGAATAAAATTTATACAAAACAATCTCCCTATTTTTAATATAATAAATGGTTTAATCAATTATAATAAAAATTTTGAATAAAATATTGTAGGGTATAATATCATATAAGAAAAATTATATTATATATTATTCAAATATATTAATATAATAAAACACATGTTTGTCTACTTATTTCATATATATTATTTGAGTATTTAATCAATTAAAAATAACATAACATAAATTCCACCATAAAACTAATTAAATAGTTGAGGTAGATATTCATAGGAGGGATGATTAAAGATATGAATCTGTGAAGAAAATTTATTTAATTATTATTCTCAACAACATTGTAAATATGTTTTTTAAATTAGATATTTATGATGAATAAAAGATATTTTTTTGAAGATATACCATTATACAATTTCATTCTCCTTCTTATTTATTATTAAAATATATAGAACATATGATAAATGATTACCATAGTAAGTAATTATAAATAATAGGTTCAAATAAATTAATAAATAAATATCAATACTGAAAAAAATTAAAAATTTCAAAGAACCATATTTTTAAAAAACATTTCAACGAAATAAGGTTCTCATTTTAGGTGAGGAGTGGCTAAGAAATATATATTTCATTAAAGAATTTCAAATTTCACTATATCTACAATTGAAAAATCTATGTGATAATTATATATCATTTTCCCATAAATTATTATAAAAAAATTAGTTGATTAATATTCTTATAATAATATTCCTAAAAAATTATCTTCTTATCTGAGTATTCAATCACATCAATATTTCCAAAATAGTTTTGAGCAAGGCTATATCAGTGGATTCATTTTTCATCATCTATTGAAAATTTTCCATCAACTTATTCTTCATGAAAATATTACTTTTTATCTTCATCTTATTACTATTTATTTATTGAATTATATTTAATTACCTATTAATGGATAATTTTACCAGTATTATGAGAAATAAACTTATTAGAGACCCCACAATGATGAAGAAGGATGTAAGCTCTGAAAAGTAATTTATAATCTTAATCCTTATATTGAGAGTAATTAAATAGATTGAAAAATATTAATTTGACGACAAAAATCTAAATCTCCAAAATCATAGAAATATGAACAATTGTGATTAATATTTAAAACCTATAAATATTAAAATATATTATTTTTAAAGGGATAATATTTTTTTATATGTAATTTTATAATGTTATCTTCCATATAAAATAATAGATATCAGTATAAAACAAGAAGATTTAAATGTAATATGTGACATCGATGTTAGGAGTATCAATAGATATGTTGAAATGTTTAATGTAAAAGGTACCTTAAAGGAGAATAATAGAGAGTTCTAACCATCTATATTTGATAATTAACCAATAAAAATTGAATTAAATATTAACTTATCATTATGAAAATAATATGATGAGGGTTATTCTATATAATTAAATTATACTTCTATTTCATTATTTTTTTAGGTTTCATTGTAAAATGAAAAAGGAAATAGAATATTTGAGAGTATGGGTTTATTTTTTTGAGAAATTAGGGTTACTATAGATAAATAAATGTGGAACCCTACAAAGAAAATGAATAAACATGAAGGAATGGATAAAATAAAACCAATGAAAGGATAATAACCCAAAACAAATTTAGTAGAAGATTACAAAAGTTTTGGATTCACTATAGGATATTTGACTTTTTAGGGGTAATTTTTTAGTGAGTGTAAATGAAATTTTGAATATGAAATAATTAAGGATATATAATTAAATAATTATCAGGGAAGTCTTCAAATAAATGTATTTTGAGAGAAAAACATCAAAAGGCATGATTGTATTCATTGTCTACTCTATTACAACTCTAATACCATAATACAAAAAAATCTAGTAACTATAAGAAAAAAATATAAACACCTAAAATAAATATTGATTATTGGGGTGATATAAAAATGAAAGTAAATAACACAAAATAATAAAAAATATAGTTTGAAATAATATAAATATTAAATACTCTTATAACAATGTAAATTATTGAAAAATATTTATTCATAAATATTTCAATTCATATTTAATGGAAGGTGACTAAATAAATGACCATACATAATCATGTTAGTGGTAATTGATAATTATTAAATATAAAAAATAATGAATATAAATAAATAAAATGTATAAAAAGGGAAGAAAGAGACTAGATTCCAACACATTTTTTAATTCAATTTAATTTTTAATTTATCAATATTTTAAATATATATATATTTATTATATAATGTTCTATTTAGTCTATTTATTATATTATTTCTCATTATATCTTTTAATTGTCCAATATAATAAATTTAAAAATTATTGGTAAATATATTTTTATAATATGTCATATAGTTGGGTATTAAGGATTACAAACTTTAAGAAGATGTAATCATTTTTATAGTGATATTTTAATAAGTGGTTCCTAAGGTTAATTTACTAATTGAATGAGTAAAAATTATATTCATATATATATATATATATATATTAATTTTACTATTTTTTCATACATTATCATAATCGGATCATAATTTATACGACTTTCATGAACTGTGTTCCTCATTCAAATTATTCTAAGATAATACCACCTATAAAAATATAATCAACATCAATTGAAGATATTTAAAATTATGATTTACTCTTAATACTTTATTAGAATAAATAATTTCCATTTATGTGTCATGAATGATATGTACTTTTCAAATCTAGTTATCATGATCCAAATTCAGTATCAAAATGACTTGTTTTTTTGAAAGATATATTATTTCATAGAACTAACCAAGGTTATTAATTCCATTAAGATATTTAAATATTGGTTTAATATCCCTTTGGTGAGATAAATATTTTTCCTGATAATTATCTCAAATTAAAAAACATTATATAATTTTGGGTTGATTCACACCGTAGTGAATAAGGCTATCATTCAGGTAATAGTAAATCTTATTATCTACTATATTATAAGATTCATCCATTTTTTATTTAAATGAAAGATACAAACAATATATACTCATGTGAATATTTTAATATTTCCTCAATGAACAATATATCTTAATTGTTATGATAGGAGGTTAACTCATATCATTGAGAGGTTAATTAGATAGTTCAATACTCTCATATAGATTAAAAAAAATTTATGATTTTATTATTAGTAAACATACAGGTAAAATGTATGGTAAAAACAAATTATTAAGATCAATAATGCATAAAAACATATTATTAGAATTTATCCATTTTTTATTTATTCATTACACTAGTTATATAATTATAAATTCATACATAACGACCATTATCACCATCTTAATATATGGAATTTATTATGGAGTTAGGATTAATACTGTTATAGGGACTTCCTACATACATCTATTATAGGGAGAAACTCATGTTGTTATGTTATAAATAATGAGGCATTTATTAACATCCCATAATAATAGAAAATATTTTCCCTAAATTAAATACTATCATAATATCTTACACTCATCGAGTCAATATTACACCTAATTTTGAGTTTCATTTATCCATCATCGAGTTCTTGGAGTTACATGGTGTTGGGGGAAAAACATGTATTTTTTGGAGATAGACCATGGCATTTGGTTAGAGATCTTTTTTTACAGACCATGTGGAAACCATATAATGGGTACTCATGTTTTCTATAGTGTGGTTGTAGATGGTTTAATCATAGGTTATCAATCCATGTGGCCCCCTTGGTGAAACTGTGCATCCTATTTTGTGTGGAAAGTGTCTCTCATACTGTTGGAACATGGTCATTATATTTTTGTATCCAAAATATTCATCCATTTCCATCTCATTAAAATAATTAGGTTAACAAATTTCAACTATCATATTTTTATTTCGTAAGTATTTTTTCCTTCCTCCATTATGTGCATCCCATTTAACATGGATATAGAGCTCTTCCCTTCCTTCCATTACAAATTTCGATTTTTTTCCAAGTGTTTTCCTTTAGATAAATTTTCCCACCTTATTGTATACTTTTTCCCTTAATTAAAGTTTATTCTTTCATTTTTTAATTTATGGAATCGTAGTGGTTGGTTTGTCCATATACAGGATTTTATATGTGGGTTTTGGATCAATTTCTTCTAGAATAGTTGTGTGAGTCCTTATTCAACCTAATATAATTTATTGTCATAAAAGGAAAGGATATTCGAACCAAATATGAGATATGTGTCCTTATTTAAGTGGAATTTCCATAACACATAGTTAATATTTTATCATCCTTTCTTTTTTTAATCTTCCTTTAAATGTTAAATTCTTGGTGTGTATTTTGTTTTTTTACTGGAATTTTGTTTCTCGAAATTTCAGGGTTTAATTTGGGGTTTTCCAGATATGAATGGATTTTATTTTCACCATGTTTTTGTTCAATTGTATCAGTATTTTTTTATTTATTTTCTATTATATACTATTTTTAGAAATTATAATACCATTATGATGTTTGTTTTGATAAAATCAAATTATTGTTTTTTGGAAATGGAATTTGAAGTTTCTTGTGTTCGGGAATAATTTATAGAGGATCTTGAAATTTTTTATTATGGAATATATTATCACATGGCCTAATTAAGGTTTTAGTGATGGGTTTGATTACGGGAAATTGTGATTTATTAATGTGAAGAGAGTTTGAGATTCTATATTGTGTTTTCAAAGTTGTCATGTGTTTTATAAGAGTGAGTATTGAGTGAGCGTTCAATATGGTTATCAAAGCAGTGTATGATCTTTTGGATAGGACATCCACTGAATATTCTATTTTGGGACTAGTGAATACGAATTTATCATCCATTTAAAATATAGCTAGAATACATTTTTACTCAGTCATGATAGGCACTATGGTTAGAGGTTCATGGTTCACATTACTCATAAAAAATTGGTTTAGATGGTTTATGAATTTAATTAGTTTCATTTTATGTGATGAGATGTTATTCCCACTATCTTTTATATATATATATATATATATCTTTTTTGATATTATTGTTATACTAACCCTTTGTAATTATCTTTTTAGGTTGATGAAGTTATAATTTTTTAATATATATAGTCATTTGGGACATTTTGAGTAATGTTTTATATGTAAATTTATGTTTTTTTAAAAAAAATTGAAATTAAAGGGCTGCTAGGAGGATCATTTTAAAATTGTATGTTTTTATAGTGGTTTTTCATTGATTTATTTTCAAAGAAACTTTATTAGATTCAGGGGTATTATGCTTAAATTGGATTGTGGTGGCATCCTACTGGTGTGTATTCCTCACACATTGTTTGAGACCTTCCATGGAATTTGTATATTTCATTTTGTAGGACATACATAAAGTTATGGTAATATATTTTAGTGTGTATATTCATGATTATTGTATTTTTTTTGTTTTTTAGTGGAGATGTAGATTAGAAGGGATTGTCTCTTATAGTTCTTCTTTTGGAATTTTCCCCTTTCTTTTGAGTTGGGTTGTTTGAATAGAGATACCATGTATACTTTCAATTATGAAAATATTTTGTTTTACATATATATTAATTCATGGTATCAATTTAGTTATATTGCATTGTTGTGGTTGTTTAATTGGTAATTTAGACTCTTATTATAGGCTTGTCCCTCCCATTTAATGGATAGGACATTCTTATTTACCTATAGTTAGATCATTCCTGTGTGATAGTAGGTTAATCTCTATTATTTTCATCATCCCATTATGATTGGGAACACACATCATTGATGTAACCGGATGGATTGTGTGATGAGGTGGGTAAACCAATATATGATTTTCAAAAAATTTAATAGATCATTTTGTTATTTCAGATTCATTGGTACACAGGTTCTAGGACTGGTGGGACAGAATAGGTAGTAATGTGGGAGTTCCTAGAAATATATTCTTGGTGTCTAACCTTTTGTTAATATGGGTGGTTCTGGACTGTGGTTTTGTTTTGAGCCAGATTATGGGACATTTAATTTTTTTCTCGAGGTATTTCACTTTAGGTGGAAATTATTGAAATAGTCATATTGTTTATTTTGATTTTATGAATGAAAAATAGTGATATAGAGGAGGTGTACTATTAAAGTGATTAGTTAATAGAAACCATAAATATCCCAAGAAACCATACCTTCAACACTAATGGAAATAGCATGAAACATGCTTGGTTTTTGAAACCATCTATCAAAACCATAGTTCAAGAAAAATACCAGAAATTTACCATGTTTTTGTTTTTTTAAATGGTGTTATTTGAGATGCAAGTGATGTTTGATAATACCCATATTTAGGGTTTATTTTAGATCTTTTTTTATGATGGTATTATTCACAATGGATCCATTATTTTTATTTCTAGAAGACAGTGACTCCCCTAAGGACCTTGTACAGACATAGATGGGTCTAGTAGAGAGAACACCATAGGGTTACCCTCACATTGATCCAACATCGGTGGAGTTTTTGATTCCTAAGATCTAAACGTTATTCCAGGTGGGGTTTCAGGAGGAGAAACAAATGTTGGACCATGGACAACAATTTTCCACAAATATACTTAAATTTATTGGGTGATAAGGGGTTCAATGAGCTACATGAGTTTTTTGAAAGTATCAAGCATATATTCGAGTTTTTGAAGTCCCCAAAGATCATAAAAGATAGAATTTCCATGTATTTTCTTGAGGAAATGTGTTTAATGAAGTGGGTTATTATGGTTATTTTATCAATTCATGATGATCTCGTATAAACCGCATTAAATGTGGAACTTAAATAATAGTTATACATAGAAAAACAATTTTCTTAAAAGAAGTACATTTTATGTCTTTTTGTGAAAAATAATAAAATTTATATTAGGCACCCCTAAAAATTGAATTTGGAAAAATAGACTTCATTTTTGGATTCATAATATCAAAATTAGATTTGGGTGAATCTTTTCTTTCTTTATAAATACAATCAATTTTTGATAAATAGTGAAAAATACTACATTGTACATAAAAATGACTTTTTATTTAAATAATTATTATTTTAATTTTAATTTATTTTAACATTAAAATAGATACATTATACCTATATTAGTGCAATGAAATTCATTTACATCATTTTACTGTAATAATAGATATATAATATTTTATTGAACGGTTTAAAGTCTTTTACCCAGCTTCTAAGCACATTTTAAGATTTGTATAAAATTTAATTTTACCACTTCTATGAAGTTAATTTAAAAACTATGAGAGACATGGTTGACATCAGTAAGTAGTATTTGGTTAAATAAGATGAAACTATTTTTTTGTGAATTGTATCTTTTCAATTTTATTAACCACTCTTAAAAGTAAATTGGGAAATTAAAGGTAAAAATGATATTATATTTACCCCAACACATATCCCAATTCTATTGGATAAGTGAATTTCCACAAAAAATATCCATATGAATAAAATATGATCCTATTTAATCCATATGGATTATATTATGACGTTTAATATTATTTTATTTAAAGATGAGTTAATAGGGTTAAATTAAAATTTTAATAGATAAACCATTTTTAACATAAGGCTACACATATGATAAACTAAACTATATGTATTCATTAAAAATATAATAATATTTCCTTCCACATGGTATTTTATTTAAAAAAATTATACAGTAAATATTTTAATTGATTTATGATACAATGAGGATGCATTAATTACCTTATTATTGAAGGATTAAAATAATTGATATTATAAATATTAACATAATTGTAAATTTAATATTTTGATGTATTCCATGAATTTTCTAGGATATTATGACATTTTAGGATATATTATATATTTTGTTTTTGATGTAATCATATTTTTTTGAATTAAAAAAACCAAATACTAAATAGTGTTAAAATTGATATAAATGAGTTTTTAAAACAAATACTATAATATTAAATGATATAATATTCCTAAAAATATTACTATCATTCAAAGAAATTATATAATGAATGATATGTAATTAATTAATCACAGTAGGTTCTCTTTTCATTTTATAGTATTTTTGTTAACCATGTAATATAGAAATACTAGAAGACATTGTAAAAGTTAAACTATTTAACTAAGAGTTAAATATAAAAGATAGGGTTAATATGGTGCCTAAACATGTATAAATCATATTGGTTGAGATGATTTAGACACATCCCCACCTTATCCTATAATTAAACCCATTTTAATCCATTATAAACCCAAAATTACTTTATAATAAAACAATATTTCATGATTTTTTTAAAGTGAGCATCACATCTCTTATAAAAAGGTACTTCCCCTTTTCTCTAAATCACACCTACAAATCCATTTGGATCAGCCAAAACCTAATAAAATAACTTCAATACTACCATAACTTCGTCCTAGAGTCCATAAATTGATCATAAATCCAACTTATGGTGCCCTTTTGATCAAATAAAACTGGATGCACCTGAAGAAAAGGTAATAATTTCAACACCACTTTAAAAGATCTTCTCTTCTACCACTTCTTCTTTATTTTTTGATTCCATACCAAAATAATAAATACAGTAACATCTAAATATTGTTATTGAATTATACATATGGTATAACCATATTCATTATTCAATCCATCATATGAATGACAATGTTTCCAAACATGCGTATGTACGGCTTAATATCTCCACGTTGTGGTGTAGTTTGTTATTCAACGCTTAATTATTTAAATGATTATAATAATGATTATAATTTATGGAAGTAATAAATATAACATGTTAATTATAATTTATATGTAATATAAAATTCAATTACATTCTATTTCACCATCAATAGAATGGTATTGTTGCTCGTGCATAAGTATGAATTACCGTCTCCATAAACACGATGAGATTCATTTCCCATCATAACCATTCAAGAATAATTTTAATTTTATTATTTAAAATAATGTTTAAGAACTTAATATCTTTCTAGATATAAATAAAATACATCCTATACATAACAAACATGACTTACATATAAAATCGTATAAATGAAAACGATTCATTTTACACACAAAATAATAATACTACTGAAATATTATTAGAAATAAGTATTAGATGCTCATATATAATATAATATTTATGTAGACAGTTATTTTATAATTTGATAAAAATAATTTAACTATTATAGGGTAGTTTAAAGTACCCTCAATAAAAGAAAATTACAGGGTAAGGGTTAATTTTACAATCTCTCTATTATCCAAGGTTGTTTTTATGAAAGTATCTACTCAGAATTCTTTATCATCCACATCTGTGATTCGTTTAAATGTATTTCAAAACATTTTTACTATTTCCTAGAATACTGGTTAATTTCATTTATACACTTTGTAACATCCCAGGTAAATAAAGAGTAAAAAATTTTCATATTTATTAATATTTAAAAATTAAATATTAATATTACTTTAAAGGGGTTTCTATGTTCGATAGCATACTCGATATGCAACAAAGAGTTTCTTTGAAATCTTATGTTGTACACTAGTAATAAAATAATATTATTTTAAATGGTAGTTAACACGTAGCTGTTTTATTTTCGGGAATTAATATAAATAACTAAAATATGATTATATATGTTTTTTGAGTGTTTTTACATTTATCTAATAAAGGATAAAGGCTTAAAATACGAAAAGAATTCAATTTTAGGCATAGATACTCTAATATTCACTAAAAGGTCGAACTATCGCCTTTTGATGGTGAACCCTCGTTAAATATAGTTTTGGTCACTATTATACATTATTTTGGACTAAATAAAATTCTTCTTTAGAATCGGGACATCAAAATTTACTTTGTGTAAATTTTTGGTATTTTTCAGATAAAGTTTATTTTTTAATGAATAGTGAAAATTGTTGTATTTTAATTCAAAACCTTTTTTTAATCTAATTTCATTATATTATTAGATAATCTTTTGAATTTGTTTTAAAGTTAAATTAGAATATATTTTTATCATTTAATCCAATATTGGTCATTGTAATTAATTTCACTTTGAAATTGGACTTAAACTAGTGTCAATCTTTTGATATATATTGTTTCATAAAAACATGCTATTTGTTCTGACATCGGGAATTAATTATTAAATTAATTAATGTAACTCATATGTTTTGAATTTTTTAAAATATACATCATTTTTGAATTCTGAATATCAAATATAGCTTAGGGTGATGTTTTGGTATTTTTCTGAAAAACTTCAATTTTTGATGAATAGTGAAACCACTAAGTGGTACTTAAAAAACTATTTTTTTGTTTAAATGAAATTTTAACACCTCTATGTTTTGATTTTAAAAAAATATGACACTAATGGTTGTCATTATGAAGTAAAATGTAGTTCAATGGGACTAAAACAATTTTTTGGTGAATAGTAACTTTTAAGTATTTAATCGTGATTAGAGATAATTAGTGTAATTAAAGGTAAAAATTATGTTTTAATAATATAAAATGACCTTGACACATGCCCTACCCTTATTGGATGTGCCATGGACGACCAATACAATCCATGGGTCAACTTGGGGACCCCATGGAGCCACTTTGGTAGGAAAATTACATTAATAACTTTTTATTTAATGTTAAAATGAAAATGTTACAAACGTGTGTTGTTTTACGAAAACAATGTTTACATGGGGTTATACAAGTCATATTTTGACTATAAATATTCATTAAGAAATATTAAAATATTTCCTACATCATGATATTTTTTTTATAATTTTTATACATTATATAAATTAAATTATTTATGAAACCATGATAATGCAGCGATTACCTCATTATTTAACGATTTAAATAAAATGAAAAGATAATGTAAAATATAAGACCTAAACTTGTAAAAAACATATTGGATGGGAGGATTTAGAACTATTGTCACCTTATCCTCGAAATATATAATTTTGGGACCTTTAAAATCCAAAAATCATTTTATAATAAAGTATCCTTTTATACCTTTCCAAGAGTGCCCCTCCTCTCCTCTTATAAAAGGCCCCTGCCTCTACCACCCAACCCACACCTCTCAAACATTTGGCTTGGCCAACCCCTGCCCATTTTGTCTCTCCACATCCCTATATTACTTTTAGAAGCCTCACTTTTCGCATAAGTCTTTCCAAGGAAGCCTTTGAGCTCAAATTAAAAAGAGTTACCCGATTTAAAGGTAGTGTCTTCTCTTGTGTTCTTATGTTTTATTTTGCTCCTCCAACCCCATAAACTCCTTATATTCCGTTATTTTGTAACAAAAATATTTTCATCAATATACTAGGATGTTGTTATGTGAACTATTTGAGGTACACTTACACACACCTTCGTCTAATGGTTAAAAAACATAATGATTCCGTGGATGGCGAATTTCTGCCTCACAAAACGATGATTGTTCAATATTATTTTAACACCTTTCATGGGGGAAATTAAGATGTAAATATATTTATATATGATATATATTATGTTTTTGTTTTCCTTATGCTTCTTTATTTTTCATTTGTGGCATACCTTTATGGTTTCCATTGTGGGTAAACACGATAATTTCATTTTAGGAAGTGCGGACTACAACCCCCTCAAAGTGATTTGATTCGTTAATGCCATATGTGGGACATATAAAGGATGGAGTTAATGTTATTATATATAATTTTATACTGGAATTATAATATACCTTTATTTCATTATTATTCCATTCCATAA
Source organism: Viscum album (assembly GCA_963277665.1). Classification (NCBI taxonomy): domain Eukaryota; kingdom Viridiplantae; phylum Streptophyta; class Magnoliopsida; order Santalales; family Viscaceae; genus Viscum; species Viscum album. The sequence continues at coordinate 1,229,840,023 of OY728159.1, forward strand.
AATACTAAATAGAAATGAAAGTAGCGTTCATGAGTACGTACAGCTTACCGTCTCCATGAACGTTGCATTTCATTTCTTACCACTAAATGTTATGTAATATTATAAATTCATGTATATACTAGATATATATTATATATATGACATCAAAATAATGAATATAACTCTGGATATAATGGATACATGAACAAATTGTAATTATAAAGAGTTTATTTTTGACTCAAGTACCAATGATTGTTAAAACAACCGTTATTAACTTAAATAATTAAATAGTGTTCATGACATGGTAATAAGTGATATAAAAGGAATAATGAACTTGAAAAAGGTTCTTAAGAAAGTAGAAATTAACTCAAGTTTATTATTCAGGAGATTAAAGAGCAATCGAGTCACGTCAGACACGAGGTAAGGTACTTCGTTTCAATCTCCATTCATTGAGGCATATTTTGTTTCATACACAACTTTCTTTTATACTGTGTATAAACACCTTTGAATTTTATGGTTATTCAAAAGGAATATTTTTTTTATATATGAAGCATTTTACTAAACGACAAAAGGAATGTTTTTTTGTCGTACGTATGCGGAGAAAACGACTTCTCCACCGCCGTGACCATTATTTGAGTTTCGGCTTCTTCTACAAGCCATAAATTTTTTTGAATGAAATATAAATACAATGTTTTACTTTTCTTTTATTTTGGTATTGAAAATGGTTTTCATAATGTTTTTATATCAATGTGTTATATTGATATCTTGTGATTGAAAAGTGGAATTGGTATGGTTCCATTATGCATATTTTTTGTGATACGATTATGTTATGGTTCTTGGGAATTTTTATGAAGATGGGTGGTTCCGTGATAAACTAAGGGAGGGTGATCCCAATATAGCTCTCCAATGCATTGGGTAACACGAAGGAGTTAAACGTTATAGTTTCTCCAAAGATATTTAGGGAATATACTATGATGGGTATTCCAAACGTAACCATGAGGGTTACTCCCTACGTAAGAATTTTATAAATGCCACAATTTACCTTTATGTCTTATGATTTCTATGATTTATTCATGATTTGATGAGGTATGTGATTATGTTTTATGAGTAATGTATGATTCCATAAATGGACTAATGTTTTCATTTAGTACTTTTATATCCCTTACTGAGCTTTTTATGCTCATCCCAAGTTTTTGAAATGTTTTTCACAGGTCAAGGGAATTGTACATGATGTGATGATAGTGTCAAGGAACTATCAAGAAAGAATCCATGTTTTATTTTAAATATGATTCCGTTGATGGAAAAAATTAGTAATGTCTTGTATGTAACCACTTTGTTTAAATGTGGAATGTAATGCATGTTTTATGATCTAATTCTCTAAAACTCTAAACCTGAAAGGATCATCAATGTGTATTCTTGAAGTAACTCAAGATTAAGTAATGTTTAAGGATAGGGATTTATATTTGGTATTAAAGGACAGTTTACACAACTTTAGGAGTTAGGAAATTGTTAAATTAAAAATTAATTTTTGGTATAATTGAAATATTATAGCATTTACAGATTACCATGTTGCTTCTCCTAAGATATTTCTGTGTTAAGAATGGTTTTTCATAGAGGAAACAAAACATCTTTTCTGTGAAGGAATATAGAGGGGAATGACACTTCAAATCAGTATCCTGAGATGGTCTGAATCAGAACTAAATAGTTTTTTGCAGTGATGGCTCAGTTGACTCATGTGAAAAATGTTGGTTGTTTTAATTTCATGATATTTTGGTGTCTTATAAAAGTAAAGAGGAGAATGAAATTCATTTAAGGGTTATTTTTCAAACCATAAAAGAAAATAAATTTTACGGGATATTCAGCAAGTGTGAGTTTTGGTTGCAACAAATTTCTTTCCTTGGTCACATTGTTTCAGAAAATGGCATAACTGTTGATCCTACTAAAACAAAAGTTTTTGAAGAATGACCAAGACCCACCAATGTAACCGAGATCCGTAGTTTTCATGGTTTGGTAGGTAACTACCGAAGGTTTGTTGAAAATTTGTCACGGTTATCTAGTCCAATGACTAAGCTAACTCGGAAGGGTGTTATGTTTTTCTGGACAAAAGAATATGATGATTGTTTTCAGGAGTTGAAAAGAAGATTGGTGAATTCTCCAGTTTTGGCACTTCCTTCTAGGAATGGTGAGTTTGTTATATACAGTGATGCTTTGTTGAAGGGACATTGTTATGTCCTTATGAATAATGATCAGGTAATTGCATATGCTTCACGTCAGTTGAAAACACATGACGTAAATTAACCTACACATGACTTGGAATTAACTTAAGTTGTTTTTGCTCTAAAAATTTGGAGGAATCATTTGTATGGAGTAAAGTGTGAAATATATACTGATCAAAAAAGTTTAAAGTAAATATTCAATCAAATAGAATTTAACCCGAGACAGAGGAGATGGCTAGAATTAATCAAGGATTATGATTGTACAATTAATTACCATCCGGGGAAAGAAAATAAAGTGGATGATACTTTGAGTCGAAAAAGTAATGCTTCATTAAACACGCTACGTTTGGAACGAGATCCATTGGTTTTTGGATTTGATGAACTTTGGCATAAAATTTGTTGGTGCAGGAAGTTATTCTGTTTTGTTTCATGTATTTGTGAGGTCATCTATGTCAGATAAAATGAAGAAAGCGCAGAAGAAAGACAGTGTGATGTAGAAAAATTTAGAGCTAGTTCAGAAGGGTAACTTGCCTAAATTTAACATTGATAATGATTTTTTTTAGGTTTGGGAAGAGATTATGGGTTCCTCATGATTCACAGTTGAAGACTGAGTTGTTATGTGAGGCTCCTAGTTCCCCGTTTTCAGTTCATCCTGGTAGTACTGAGATGTACAGAGATCTGCGGGCGTATTACGGGTGGTATGGAATGAAATAAGATATTTCTGATTTTACTATGAAGTGTTTGACTTGTCAGCAGGTTAAAGAAGAGTGGTAGTAACTGAAAGGGATGCTTCAGCCTTTACTAGTGCCAGAGTGGAAATGGGAAAATATATCCATGGACTTTGTTGTGGGATTACCAAATACATCTCGAGGTAATAATGCAATCTGGGTTATTGTTGATCGCATAACTAAATCGGCACATTTCATTCCAATTCGAGAAACATTCTCCCTAGATCAACATTATCGATTTTATTTTAAAGAGATAGTCAGGTTGCATGGATTTCCCCAATCCATTGTATCCGATCGTGGTCCCATGTTTACTTCTAACTTTTGGAAAGGCCTTCAGAAGTCATTGGGTACAGAATTAAATTTTAGTACAGCTTTTCATCCACAATCAGATGTGCAGTCAGAACGAAAAATTCAGAATTTGGAGGATATGCTACGTGATTGTTCGATGGATTGTCATGGAATTTGGGAGCAACAACTTTCTTTGGTTGAATTTTAATATAATAATAGTTTTCATTCCAGTATATAGATTGCACAGTTTGAGGAATTATATCGGAAGCGTTGTCGAACACCATCTTTTTGGGATCAAGTGGGTGAAAGGAAGCTGATGGGACCAGAATTGGAAGAAGAGATGGCAGAAAAAGTTCAGTTGATTCAGAAACACATGAGAATAGCTCAGAGCAGACAGAAAAGTTATGCAGACAATATGAGGAAGGATCTCTCTTTCGAGGTAGGTGATCATGTTTTTCTCAATGTTTCACCATTGAAAAGTGTGATGCGATTTGGTAAGAAAGGAAAGCGGAGTCCAAGGTTCATTGGACCATATGAAATTCTAGAAAAATTTGGATCAGTTGCATACTGTGTGGGTTTACCTCCGATTTTATCTCAGGTACACAATGTTTTTCATGTTTTGATGTTGAGAAGGTATATGGCAGATCCATCTCATGTTTTGATCCAACAGGTAGTTCAGTTGGAAGAGAATCTCACTTATGAAGAACAAGCAGTCCAGATTCTTGACCTAAGAGAGCAAGTGTTGAGAAATAAGGTAATTCACCAGGTAAAGGTTTTGTGGAAAAACCATATGATTGAAGAGGCAACGTGGAAATCTGAAAATTCTATGGGGGATAAATACCCCCACATATTTTGATAAGTGAATAAAATTGTGAGGACACAATTCCAAAAAGGGGGGAAGGATGTAACATCCCAGGTAAATAAAGAATAAATTTTTTTCATATTTATTAATATTTACGAAATAAATATTAATTTTACTTTAATGGGGTTTCTATGTTCGATAGCGTACCCGATACGCAACAAAGTGTTTCTTTGAAATCTTACCTTGCACACTAGTAATAAAATAATATTATTTTAAATAGTAGTTAACACGTAGTCGTTGTATTGGAAGGAATGAATAGAAATAACTAAAATATTATTATATATGTTTGTTAAATGTTTTTACACTTATCCAATAAAGGATAAAGGCTTAAAATACTAAAAGAATTCAATTTTAGGCAATGATACTCAAATATTCACTAAGAGGTCGAACTATCACCTTTTGATGGAGAACCCTCTTTAAATATAGTATTGGTAACTCTTATACATTCTTTTGGACCAAATAAAATTATTCTTTAGAATCGGGACATCAAAATTTACTTTGTGTAAATTTTTGGTATTTTTCTGATAAAGTTTATTTTTTTAATGAATAGTGAAAATGTTGTATTTTAATTAAAAACCTCGTTTTAATATAATTTATTTATATGATTAGATTATCTTTTTAATTGGTTTTAAAGTGAAATTAGAATATATTTTTACCATTTAATCTAATAGTGGTCGTTGGAATTAATTTCACATTGAAATTGGACTGAAACTAGTGTCAATCTTTTGATTTATATTGTTTCATAAAAACACACTATTTGTTCTGAAAGTGGGAATTAATTATTAAATTAATTAATATAACTTATATGTTTTGAATTTTTGTAAAATAGAAATCATGTTTGAATTCGTAATATGAAATATAGCTCAGGGTGATGTTTTGGTATTTTTCTGAAAAACATCAATTTTTGATGAATAGTGAATTCACTAAGTGGTACTTAAAAAAGCTGATTTTTCGTTTAAATGAAATTTTACCACCTCTGTGTTTTGAATTTCAAAAATCCAACATTCATGGTTTTCATTAGAAAGTAAAATTTTGTTCAATGGGATTAAAACAATTTTTTGGTGAATAGTAACTTTTAAGTTTTTAATGGCGATCAGAGGTAATTAGTGTAATTTAAGGTAAAAATAATGTTTTAATATTATGAAATGAACTTGAGACATGTCCTACCATTATTGGATGTGTCATGTAAGACCAAGAAAATCCATGGGTCAACTTGGGGACCCCATGAAGCCACTTTGGTTGGAAAATGACATTAATAACTTTTTATTTAATGTTAAAATGTAAATGTCACAAACATGTGTTGTTTTACAAAAACAATTTTTACATGGGGTTATACAAGTAATATTTTTGACTATAAATATTCCATAGAAAGATAAAACGATTTCCTACATCATGATAATTTTTTATAATTTTTAGATATTAAATAATTAAATTATTTATGACACCATGATGATGCAGCGATTACCTCATTATTTAACGATTTAAATAAAACGATAAGATAATGTAAAATATAAGACCTAAACTTGTCAAAACCCTGTTGGATGGGTGGATTTCGAACTATTATCACCTTATCCTCGAAATATAAAATTTTTTGACCTTTAAAATCCGAAAATCATTTTATAATAAAGTAACCTTTTATAACATTCCAAGAGTGCCCCTCCTCTCCTCTTATAAAAGGCCCCCACCTCTACCACCGTACCCACACCTCTAAAGCCATTTTATCGGCCAACCGCTACCCATTTTTTCTCTCCACATCGCTCTCTTACTCATAGAAGTCTCACTTTTGTCATAAGTCTTTCCAAGAAATCCTTTGAGCTCAAATCAAAAAGAGTTACCCGATTTAAAGGTAGTGTCTTCTCTTGTGTTCTTATGTTTAATTTTTCTGCTCCAACACCCTAAACTCTTTCTATTACTTTATTTTGTAAAAACACCAGTATCTTAAATATACTAGGATGTTTTTATGTTAAGGATTTGAGCTACACTTACACACACCTTCATCTAATGGTTAAAGAACATAATGTTTCTGTGGATGATGAATTTCTGCTTCACGAAACGATGATTGTTCAGTATTATTTTAACACCTTTCATGGTGGACATTAAGATTTCAATAAATTTATATATGATATATATTATGTTTATGTTTTCTTTATGCTTCTGTTTTTTTCATTTTTGGCATACCTTTATGGTTTCCATTGTGGGTAAACATGATAATTTCATTTTTGGAAGTGCGGACTACCGCCCCCTCAAAGTGATTTGATTCGTTAATTCCATATGTGGGACGTATAAAGGATGGAGTTAATGTTATTATATATGAATCTATACTGGAATTTTAATATACCTTTATGTCATTATGATTCCATTCCATAAAATACGAAATAGAAATTAAAGTAGCGTTAATGCGTACGTACGGCTTACCGTCTCCATGAACGGTGCATTTCATTTCTTACCTTTAAATGTTATGTAATATTATAAATTCATGTATATAATATATATATATATGATATTTATTATATCTGCATAATGAATATTACTCTGGATATAATGGATACATGAACAACTTGTAATTATAAAGAGTTTATTTTTTACTCAAGTACCAATGATCGTTAAAACGACCGTTATTAACATAAATAATTACATAGTGTTCATGACATGGAAATAAGTGATATAAAACAAATAATGAACATGAAAACGGTTTTCAATAAAGTAGAAATTAACTCAAGTTTATTATCCAGGAGGTTAAAGAGAAATCGAGTCACGTCGGACACGAGTTAAGGGACTTCGGCTCATTCTCCATTCATTGAGGCATATTGTGTTTAATACACAACTTTCTTTTATACGGTGTATAAACCCCTTTGAATTTTAAGTTAATTCAAAAGGAATATGTTTTTTTATATGAAGCATTTTACTAAATGAAAAAAGGAATGTTTCTTTGTCGTACGTATGTGGCGACAACAACTTTCTGCCGCCGTGACCATTATTTGAGATTCAGCTTCCTCTACAAGCAATAACTTTTTTTTGAATGAAAAATAAATACCATGTTTTTCTTTTCTTTTATTTTGGTATTGAAAATGGTTTTCATAATGTTTTTATATCAATGTGTTGTATTGATATCTTGTGATTTAAAAGTGGAAATGTTATGTTTCCTTTATGCATGTTTTATGTGATACAATTATGTTATGGTTCTTGGGAATTGTTATAAATACGGGTGGTTCTGTGATAAAATAAGGGCGGGTGAGCCCGATATAGCTCTCCAATGCATTTGGTAACATGAAGGAGTTAAACATTACCTTTTATCCGAAGAGATTTAGGGAATGTACTGTTATGGGTATTCCAAACGTAACCATTAGGGTTACTCCCTACGTAAGAATGTTATGAATGCCTCAAGTTACCATTATGTCTTATGATTTCTATGATTTATTAATTATTTGATGAGGCATGTGATTATGTTTTATGAGTAATGTATGATTCCATGTGTGGACTAATGTTTTCATTTCGTACTTTTATATCCCTTACTGAGCTTTTTATGCTCATCCCATTTTTTTGAAATGTTTTTCACAGGTCAAGGGAATAGACCATGATGTGATGATAGTGTCAAGGAAGTGTCAAGAAAGAATCCATGTTTTTTTAAATACAATTCTGTTGATGGTAAAAATGAGTACTATCTTTTATGTAACAAATTTGTTTAAATGTGGAATGTAATTCAAGTTTAATGATCTAATTATCTAAAACTCTAAACCTGAAAAGATCCTCAACATGTATTCCTAAAGTAACTCAAGTTTAAGTAATGTTTAAGGCTGGGGCCTTATACCCTTGTTTGAATTTTTATAAATTAATTTGAAAGGAATATTTCTGTCATTTTCCAAACAAGGTACTTTATAACCCTCTCTACAAATTAAGGCAACAATTTCTTTTAAATTATATGGTGGGTGCATATATTTTTCACCATTATAAAACCTTTGAAACTACCTATACAAAATTATAAGAATAATTAAAAAATAATGTTTTATTTTATAATTATGTGACTTTTAAATTCTTTTAAAATATAAATAAATATTTCTTTCAAATACTATTGATTTCATCTACGTCAGCATCCTTTGATGGATTTTACACTTGTTTGAATTTCATTTATTATTATAGAGTCTTCCATATATTATTTAAAGTTTTTTGATATGTTTCACTATGGATGTTTTATTTTGATATCATTCATGGTTTACAGTTAATGTATTAAAATTTCATATGCAAGTTTACATATGAATGTTTTAGGTAAGTTTCATCCTTTTCATATGGGGAATGAATTGGACTTAGTAAATGAATAGTGGAGCCCGCTATAACTCCTCAATTCATTGGTAGGTCTCATTACACAAACTAGAGTCTTAGTATAAGGCCTTGACAAAATCTTATTTGTATCCATGTCATGATTCATTGACTATATGGATATGATGTCCAGCATCATGCATTCCATCCTTATAAAATATTCTTCTGATATTACATGTGATTATTAGACTTGTAAAATATCCATGTTAATAATTAAATGACATTATTTTATTTATCATTTCCATATTATATTAATGTTTAAGTTTAAAAGTCTTGTGTTTTAGTCTTATAGAGTTCCTAAAATTTTTATTGTTGTTTATTATAGTTTTTTCTATATTTTTATCATTTCTGATAATCTGAGATCACACGTTACTTATGTTTTATTTTTCCTTGGATGTGAAAAAATATATTATTATTAACCTTTAAGGATAGGCCAAATGATATGAGTTTGTTAAAAGAGGACACAATGATGTTTTTTATTTCATCATTTAATGTAAAACTTTTGTATGTATCTATTAATTCCAATGAAACTAAACAAATCATTCTGTTGATACATGATCTCTTATGATCATGAAAATGTTATGTAATAATGCACTGTCTCTAGGTAACTAGGGTCTGGGTGTTACATTTTGTGTCAGAAGAAATTTAGGAGAAACATTGGAAATAGATTTAGATAAACACTGATTAGGAAACATTAGAATAAGAGAGTGTTTGGAGATTAGTATAGAAGAACATCCAAAAAAAATTTAATGTAGTTATTTTGTTGGTTTTCCAAGAAATACATCCTATCTTGTATACTACAAGTGGACGTTGTTCTGGCACATGTTTACCTTGATGTTTAAACTCATACATGGAGTTTTGGGCTTGACTTGGGGTATCCTAGTACATGAAAACGAGTCTTATTGTGCTCCTAGTTTGATACTCCTAGGGGATATTCTTAGGATATTTCACATTTTCATTACAAACCATTATGATGGATTAATGAGTAAATTTTATAGAAAAGAACTAATTTTTATGACTGTGATACTAGATGTGTGAAGATATTCAATTAATGTTGATAATTTTATTTTTTTTGGATTATAAATTATGATATGATCTAACTTATTATATGTAGTGATTTATAAATGGCGCCTAATAAAAGGAATGAGAAGTCCAACAATATGAATGATTCAAAGAGTAAGAAGAATCATATCTTTCATGGTCATAAACCAACATGGTGAAGGGAAATATTCTCTCGTGTATTCTCTTCATTTGATGAAATAGTATCACATGCTAATAAGATATGAAATGAAATTTCCGAATCATATGGATTTTAAGGAACAAAATAGGTAAAGATGATGTTGGAGAAAAATATGTATAAAGGGAGGAAGGGAAAGAATAATTTTCCCACAAGTGATTATTATGGAAAGAATCAACATGGTAAATGCTTGATGGGAATGAGAGTTTGTTATATGTGTAGCGAAAATGGACCGTGAATGTGATTTCTAGGGTAAGAAAATGGTATCAAATTTACAATGTTTCATCTACAAGGGGTTGGGATACTACGCAAATCAAAGTACTAATCATCATAATATACCCTAAATGGTGCTATTGGATAATAATAAAGTTATGATACTACTGCATATGAAGAGGAATAATTTGTTTTCATTTATTTTTATTAATTAATTATATCTTTTGAGTATTGCATCAAAGGGGTAGTGGTTATATTAATTATGGAAATAAATAAAGATTATACAATATAACTTTTTAATTAAAGATTTGGGATTATATGGTACTAGGAAATTTGAATCAATAACAAGTTATGATTTTTGAAAAATAAATGGTTGAAGGAATGATAGACATTAATAAGGTCATGTTACAAAGGTTGTGATTTTGAATTAAGATATGGTTTTTTTTATAAATTAAATTGGATTTTTTTGACTAACATGGATCTGATTAATGGTTTGCTTACCCTATCGTTGTTGGAGTATTCAATATTTTTTGATATATGGAATATATCTAGTATTCTGTAATGAATATGGGATAATTAATATAATAAATAAAGTTTTGTGGTAATTCATGATATTACAATGTTTTAAGACAATACATGATGTAGGTACTCACATGTTATTAAGTGGAAACAATATATATTCATTATGTTGTGTTGACATTCCTTATAAATTTTTGGACTATGAGTTTGGTCTCATGTATTTTGGATAAGTCTAAAGGTTGAAATGCATTATGTTGGACAATGGATTCTATGGGTTAGAGTTAAAACATTTATAAAGATTAATTTTTGATTTGTTTTAAAAAGGACAGCCCAGAGGTTGGGAAACAGCCCATCATGTCTGGAACGACCGTGAGACTTGAACTCGCCACCAAAGGGAGACAAGGGTACTTCACCTACCACCAGGTTATGTGATATCCTTGTTTTTATAATGTAGTTATTTCTAAATTATCTAATTTATAAATTATAAATTTCATTTTTTAACACTATATGAATTAGAGAAATATAATATTTTTCATTTATATTACCATTTAGAGTGAATGAAAAGTTTGTTGTAGAAATTAGTCAAAGGATGGTACTCTATTTTTCAATTATTTTTTTCTAATTCTATGATGAAATTAATTTTTAGACTTTACGGAAAGGATATTAAAAAAATAATTTATCCTAATACCATATGATTTTATGAACCAATGATATATTAAGTCATCGTATATTTATGAATTTGATGCCATCAAATTTCTATTTATTATTCACTTGTTTGTGAATGACGACCTTAATCACACCCTATAAATAGTTACGTTTTCTCTCTGATTCTGTGTCTCAAATTTCCATCAATTATCTCCTATTTGAAATCCTAAATTTTGGGGAATTTTTCAATTCCCTTTCCCTCTTGATAAGACAAAATTTATTAACCCTATTTCTATTGTGGGTTTTCCACAAAGGTATTTTCTATTTTTAACCATTTATTTTCAAATAAGAATATAAAATTGCAAGGAAATAATATATTAAAGGAGGGGAGAATGTAACACCCCATTATTTCATAGTATGTTATATCATTAAAGTATGTTAATATATTATACTACACACAACACTTACTTTGTTTATATTATACACAAGATCGAATTATGTGAAACATCACATTGGTATTATAATTATTTAATCGATATATTTATTTAACAATAAAAAATGGTGAAATTAATATTAAAATATAATTTTTTAATTTATAATTTTCTCATATAAATAAAAAATATTTTTAATGAAGTGTATATATTTTTTTAAAAGAGTTATATATTAAAAAAACCATTTTCTAGAAGAACAACTTTTTATTTACTTTTCTAGACCATAATAAAATTAATATTAGACACTTGTTAAGATTTATGTTTGTAAAATAGAATTTATTTTGGGATTCTGAATATCAAAATTAGATTATGGTGAAATTTTGGTATTTTTTGGAAAACTTTTAATTTTTGATGAATAATGATAAATAGTGCATAATACATAGAAAAAATATTTTTATTTAAATAATTAATATTATTATTTATATTTATTTTAAATTCACAAAAGTTACATAATACCTATATTAGAACAATGTAATTCATTGGATTCATTTTATAAGTAGATAAGATATATTAAATTTTATTGAACTTTTTAATGTCTTTTTCCCAACTTATAGGCACATTTGAAAATTTGAATAAAAAATAATTCTACCACATTTATGAATTAAATTTCAAATATCTAAGAGACACAATTGAAATTAGTTGGTAAATTTTGGTTCAATCAGATGAAAATAATTTTTGGTCGATAGTAACTTGTGAATTTTATTTAGAATGGTTAAAAGTAAATAGGGTAATTAATGGTGAAAATGATATTATAATTAACCCAACACATGTCCTAAATATATTAGATAAGTGTATTTAGACCAAAATATACTTTAGGATTAAAATATGATGCTCTTTGATCCACATGGAATATATTAGGACATTTATTATTATTTTATTTAAATAAGAGTTAAAAGTGTTACATTAAACTTTTACTAACAAAACTATTTTTAATATAGTTTTATACATAAGATAAAATCATCAATAAATATTTATTAAAATTATAAAACAATTTCCAAAATAATTTTATTCTATTTATAATTTTTAGACATTAAATAATTAAATTTATTTAAAGTACAATGATGATGTGGTAATTACATTATTAATGAAAGATTAAAATAATTGATATTATAAATATTTAAATAAATTTAAATTGATACTTTGGATGAATTAAATGAATTTTATAGGTAAATATGACAATTTGGGAATGATTAAATAAATTTTTTTCTAAGTAATCAATCATTGATGACATTCACAAAAACCAAATACTAAACAGTGTCAAAATTGACATAATTGAGTTTTAAAAACAAATACTCTAATATTAATTAGTATAATAATCATAAAAATCTAAGGATTGAACATATGACTTATATAATGATATATATATCATTAATGTACTACATAAACTTCTCTAGGCAATTTATAGTATGTTGATTCACCATGTAATATAAAAATATAATAAGAAATTGTAAAAGTTAATCTATTTAACTAAGAGTTAAATCTAAATGATAAGGTTAATATGGTGACATAAACATGTCTAAACCTATTAGTTGAGATTATTTCAACCCATACCCACCATAACCTAGAAATAAATCCATTTAGATCCATTATATACCGAAAATAATTTTATAATAAATTAATATTTCTAGATTTTCCAAAAGTGACACTCACCTGTCTTATAAAAGGGTTCTTCCCCTTCACTAAAATCAAACCTCAAAATCCATTGAGATCTGCCAAAACATGCGCTGATATCTTTCTAACTACTATTTCTTCGACATAGAGGCCTTACATTGAACATAAAGCCTACCTTTGGATCCCTTTTGATCATATCAAAATTGAAGCACCTGAAGAAGAGGTAATAATTTCATCACATCAATCAATGATATTTTCATCTTCCCCTTCCTCTATAGTTTTTTTTAAACACAAAAATAATAACTCCATTACCTTCTACATAATTTCATATTATTATAAATATGGTATAACCATATTAATTATTCCATCCATCATAGGAATGGAAAAGTCGCCATACGTGCATACGTACGGCTTACCGTCTCCATGTCGTGGTGTAGTTTTTTATTTAACACATAAAATTATGTATGGGTATAATAATGATTATTATTAATGTAAATAATAAATATAGAATGTTAATTATTCTTTATAAGTAGTATACCATCCAATTATATAAAATTTCACCACCAATTGAACGATTTTGTCACTCGTGCGTACGTAAGGATGACCGTCTCCAAAAACGTGATGAGATTTATTTCCCATCATTACCATTCCAGAATAATTTTCATTTTATGATTTAAAATATTATTTAAGAACATAATATCATTCTAGATATGAATCATGTATATCCTATCCATAACAAACATTATTTACAGAACAAAATATAAAAAGGAAAATGATTGACTTAACACAAAAAACAATGATACTTTAAAATATTATTAACAAAGCAATATTAGAATATCATTTATTATCTCATTTTTATGTATGTGGTTCTTATATGATTTAATAACTATTATTTAATTATTATATTGAAGGTTAATGTACCCTTGTCCAAGGAAAAGTACAAGTGAAGGGTTGATTTTACTATCTCATTATTATATAAGGTTGTTTTTACGATAGTATCTAGTGGGGCTTCTTTATCATCCACATTCATGTTTATTTTAAATATATTTCAAAACATTTTTACTCTTTCCTAGAATATGGGTTTATTTCATTTATACCCTTCTTTTACTTTTTAAATTTTTTTTATGAAAGTAATCTTTCCGTCGTTTTAAAAACAAGTTCCTTAATGACCTTTTTGACAAATTATGGTAAGAATGTTTTTTAACTTATACAGTGGGTGTAACTAATTTTTTCCTATATAAATCCTTTGAAACATACCTTAAAACTTATAAGAATAATTTTAAAATAAAGGGGTTTCTTTATAATTTTTTAACTTTTAAATTATTTCAAAATAAAAAGAGGTATTTCTCTCAAATAGTTTGGATTTCATATATTTAACATCCTTCGATGGATTTTAAACTTGTTTGAAGTTGATTTATTATGATAAAATATTCTGTAGTGTATTTATAGTATTTTGATATGTCTGATGGTGGATGTGTTATATTTATACCATTTATGTTTCATGGTTACACTATTAACAATTGGTAGGATAGTTTTAATAATAATGTTTATGCTATTTTTAATAGTTTTCATTTGAGAAATGCATTGGACATAGAAAGTGATGGGTGGATCCCGCTCATGATCTTAAATTAATTGGTAGGACTTATGAGAAAAACTAGAGTCCTAGCACAAGGAAATGAAAAAATCTTATTTGTAGTCTTGGAACGAGGCCTCTAATATGTGGTTATGATATCCGGCATGATGCATTCCATAATTTTGATATTTTTTATTGATATTACATTTGACTATTCGACTAGTAGAATACCCATGTGAATATGTAAATAGATTTATTTGATTTAACTTTTCTATATTATGATGCAGTTTATGTTTAAAAGGCATGTGTTTTATTCTTATACATTGCCTTAAATTTTTATGGATATTTATGATAGTTTCTTCTATATTGTTATCCTTACTTGGAATCTGAGCTCACCCCTTTCTTTTGTTTTATTTTTCCCAAGATATCAAGAAGGATATTATAATTAACTTATAGGGATATGCAAAAGGATATGTGTGTGTTCGAAGCTGAAACAATTTTTCTTTTTTTATATTTCATGATGTAAGGTAAAACATATGTTTATATCTATTACCTCCAATACAACTAAACTAATCGGTCATTCCAGACATGATCCATTGGGATCATTCCAATATTAGGTAACAATGCACCGACATAAGGTAACTAGGGCCAGTGAGTTATAATGAATATATGATGGAGGGAAATGATCAGTTAGTCTTGATTCCATACCTCATTTATATTCATTCTTATATTTACACAAAATAATTTCGAGGATTTTGATATGCAAGTGATGGAAATGGAATATTTCAACTCAAATATTGGTCTCGGTGGTGTACCTTCTATAATTGGTAGCCAAATTTCTCCTTGATGATCGAAGAGTAAAGTGGTGAGTCTCATTGAGTTTGTGGCCAAAGTGACCAATGGACTTTTGGATTACCTCATGTGGAATATATGTGGAGTATATTATTCATCAATTATTTGTGCAGGGAGGAAGGAAAAACTAAATTCAAGTGCACATTGACTTTGAGGGAGTTGAATTAGTTTGGATAACTAGGCCAAATTCAACATTTTGTTACATTTCTCTCATGTGGGAGTAGTGTGGGAACCTTTTTCATGAAGGTATTTTAGGTAAAGTTAGAGGCTTTCATGGGTGGAGAGTCTTGTCATTGTTGCAATGGAGATTTTCTCTATGGGAATAATAATTAGAGAGGGTCTGATCTACAGAGACTCTAGGTAGTGGAGGTTATTCCATAAGGATTATATTCTGATCCATCCACAATTTAAGGTATATTTTCAATGGTTATTCTATTGAATCAGTTATATTAGACACAAGTGTATCCCATTATTTAGCATACAATTATCTAATTCATTCTTTTTGTATGTAGTCTATGTGGATGTCGCATTTCATCGATTGGTATCCATTTAGGTAGGAATGGGGGAAATGAGTCATGTTCCCTTGGTGTATTTTTTGGTAATTGGAATGTATGAAATTTGGGACATCCTCATTTTTCTATATGGACATGTTTTCCATTATTATAATAATGGGTTTTTTTATCAGCTTTATTTCATTAATCGAATGAAGTCACTGTTGGATCCATTTTCCCACTCATGAAAGGAGCACTCACACATTTTAGGGTGAGTTGGATCTACATCAAAGGATGGTGTAACCAATTTATTTAGAGTTAGGGTTGATCACATTCTATTATTCTAAGTTGTTTCTTAAGGATATTGATTATAATTTTTTTTTACTTTTAATTGTTGTGGATTGTTATCCAAACATGTTTCTTGAGGATTTATTCTTATTTACTCCCTAGTGGGAGGTCACTTTTTATATAAATCTCTACCTTAGGAAGTTCCCCATAAACATTTTTATCTTATTAGCTAGCTATGTGGAAGTTAATTTAGCTTAAATTTTAGCTAGATGATATTGTGGTCAAGGGTATTTGTCATCCAAGTAGGTCACCTTTGACTTCAAAAGTTCTCTTTGTGAAAAGGGGAATGATAACCTCTAAATATTCATAGCCTATCTGAATCATAGCAAGGTTTTCATAAATAATAAAGACCAATTTCCAAGTATTTATGACATATTTCACCATCTTAGAGGGTTCCATTAGATATTTACGATCTAACCATGATCAGGGTACCACCAATTGATGTTATGGGAAGAGAAAGATCCACATACCAATATGGGATGCTGATATGGGCATTTCTAATTCATGGTTATTTTATTTGGTATTACCAATTCACATGAAGTATTCATTGTATTAATAGTCCAGACCATCTATCTTTTTTGGATGCATTCATAGACTTTTTTATAGACAACATCTTGGAGTATTCTTAGACATACGATGACTATGTTGACTATTTGGATGCTGTTTTTGGTGTTTTGAGAGAAAACTATACATACTCCAAGATACCTAGTTATCATTTTGAGATTAAATAAGTGATATTTCTAGGATACCAGATTTCTAAATATAGGGATTCTATAGATCTGAAGATGGTTCTAGTATTCACGAATTGGGAGTAGCCTATGAATGGGTTCAATATTTTAATTTTTTTCATTGGATATGTATTAAAGTATTTTCAAAACATAAGAGTCTGATACACCTTTTCCATAGTAAGGATAACTAGGTGGAGTAACATTATACGTTTTATTTTGAGAATTTATATATTTTCAGAAAGGGTAATTTTGTTTTTAGTTATTTGAGAGAGAATAATTCAATGAAGGATGTTAGGTAATTAGTGCATGAGTGGGATATAATGATCTTTTTTTCTAAATTGACATTATTTTTTCTACGGATTTAAGTGAAATCACTTTTGGACAATGTTAAGATTACATCCTCTCTGATTAATCAAGTGAATATTGAGAAGGTATTCAAAACTGTGTTCCAAAAGTTTTGTTGTACCAATAATTATTGGGAGACATTACGTGATCGATCTTGTTCTCCCATTATATCTATTCACTTTTAGAGGCAACTGGTTGTTATATAGAGTCTGTGGAAAGAGGTGATTCATGTGGATAATCATTCTAGTTATGTAATTTACATAAGGGGAACCAATATGATTTATTCCATTAGAGAATGGTATTTTTTTCATGGAATTATATATGACATGGAGGAATATGTGTCATGATACATGGACATTTAGGGGAACAAAGCTAAGAATCGAAGACCAACTAGGTTTTTGAAATCCTCTTATCATTCCAATATGGAAATTGTTAGTTATCTCTGTGGATTTTTTGATCCGACACCTTTTAAGTGGAGTGGTAAAAATTATTAATGGGACAATTTTTATCATCTAACGAAATTAGACTATATTATACTCGTCAGTGAGTCGAAGAACATAGATGAACTTAGAAGGTTATATTTCCAATAGGATTTTTATCTTCATAGACATAACTTATTAATAGTATTGGATTGAGATTCCTATTTTAATTATAGTTTTTCAAGGGACTCAAGAAGGATTTGGGACCCAATTTGATGGTGACCAACACATATCACCCATAGATGGATATCCATTTGGAATGGACCATCCAGACACTTGATGAAAATTTTTGGGCATTTTTTCTTGATATTTTCTCTTTATGGGAAAGGTACCATATATTAGAAATGTCTATATATAATCATAGCTATGAGGACCTTATTATTATGGGGCCAATTATGGTTCTATATGACTGGTCATTCTAATCCATGTTGTTCTAGGAAGAGGTGGGAGAGTGTTACATTATTAGACAATGCCACATCCATGAGATGATAGTGAAAATTAAGATGACTCAAAAATTTATAGAGATAGCTCGGAGTCTCCAAAAGTAGTTTTCTAATCATTATTTTCTTCCATTGGAGTTTTAGGTTAGTGATAAGTTTTCTCTTCTAGTATAAGTTTATGTAGTCAATAATCGCTTGGGGATGCATGGGAAGTTGGGATCATGATATTTCATGAAGTTTCATATTTTGGAGTGTGTAGTGAATTTAGAATACTAGTTAGAGCTTCCACTATGTATAACCTTTAATCCTAAATCCATCCATGTCTACTAGATAAAGAGAAGACACCCAATCCCATATCAAGAATTAAAGTTGGTGGATTTTTAGTAAAAACATCACATTACCATTGTGCAGTATATTGTTCATGTCAGGGATGTTCATAATAATGTTCTTCATGGGAGTGTGATCAGTCTGGAATGTGGCGTCACATAATATAGTGGGTATAGATATGACACTTGGGTGTGGGAATTTTGGTTGAGGAAGTGGTGAAATCACCTATTTTTATATAGAGAATCCTGATGACACTATGGTGTCAAAAGAATCTTGATGGGGTGTGGGTGACACCATTCAATTCCCTGGAAGATCTAATTTTTAGATTCTTTTATTCTTGAGTGTGTTTATGTAGTTATCAGGTGTTGGGCGTTTAAACAGAGTGATATGGGTTGAAAGAATTGGTTTCATTGTAATCAAATGTCTTGTATAATCCAAAAAGCAACCATGGGAGGAGTACTATTATTTTTTATTTTATGGTTTTCCAGTATTTTAGAATGGAACGTCTGAACCATGTGACACCTGAGGTGAAACTATATAGCCAATTTTGGATGGAGTGTGGAACCCACAATGTTGTCAGATGGTTTTAATAACTATTCATCAAATCTGTACAACACTATCGATCTCATTAAAAATGGTGCGATTACCCAATTTTTCATGTCAGGGATTTATGTTTATGGTGACCCTTTTTAACTTCTAGTGTGATAATCCCTTCTCCCTTGATTTTTCATCTCACACCTTCATTCATTAGTTTATTTACACTTTTATTTTTAGTGTTTTTCTTCTAGGTAAGTTGAATTTCCCTTGATTTATTCATAAATTTAAAATTATTAAACTTTCTACTTCCATTTTTCAGATGTGAGGAAACCTAGGGGTGGGTTTTTTAAATATATTGTTTTTATCGGGTTTTTTTGTGGGATTTATAATTTCATAGGTGCATGATTTTAGTTTTACCACATTTTTGTGTTTTTCATTGGTGGTGATGATTATTGGATTGAGTGGAAGTAGATGTTTATATTTAAGAATGTTTTCTATATTATACCATTAAATTATGAATCTTATTTTTTGTTAAATTTTCATTTTCAATTAATTATTATTATTGTGTGTTCAACATTTTTTATATTTCATGAATTGTTATAGATGTTTCAGGGTTTAAAATTTTGTTTTCTAATTGTATGTGGCTTTTATGGCCACTATGTGTTTGGTAAAATGGATCAAATGGATTTTATTTATTTAAATTGAATTTTTACACTAGACATAGATTTTTTTAAAAATTGATGAACTAATTTTGGAAAATTATGCTAGTTTGGTAATAATGTCTCAGGTTGAAATTTGTGTTTGTAAGATCGAAATATAGTATGAGATGCTCAATATACAAGAGGGGGGGTGAATTGTATACTTTAAAAATTCCTTTGGAACCTTTAAAGTTAGTTAAGAATAACTATGTTTTCCTTAAGTAAAGGAAAAGGCTAAGTCTAAAAAAGTTAAACTAGGCAAATTCACAACACCTCTAACACCGAACTAAACTTGGAAAGTGATTCCAAAATTAGGTTCCGGAAATATGGTTCCGGAATTTGAAACTTAACAAAAGTTACAATATGAGATTCTACCTTAAAGCGTATAGAATATAAATGAATCAGAGTAAGTAAGGAAGTATAAGAAAGTTATACTTTCCTTAAGATACAAATTGAAGCGGAATATAAACAAGTAGTTAAACTACAAGTAACAAGATAATAGTCTTTTAACCCAAAGAGAAGGGTATCCAACAACCTTGGATAAAGGTCCCTTGATTTATACTTTCAAACAAGTCTGTCTTACCCACACTAAGGTAAGCCCTCGATACGAAGATCGGAGTCTCTGTCTTGCTATCCCCGCAATCCCTCAACTTCAAGGTAGTTGGCAACCTCTGTCCTCCTCAGCAAGGAAGCCCTCGAACTTTAAGGTAGTCGGAACCTCTGTCTTCCTATCCCCGGAAGCCCACGAATGTAATCACCAATATTCGGAGTCGCACGAAGCATTGAGAGTTAATAAGAGCCTCTCTCTCTAGAAAACACTTCAACAGCATGTATGCACAAAACCAAGTTGTTCATCTGTCATCAGTTCCGAGCTCTTTCAAATGAGCTCCTATTTATAGGTAAGGTCGGCTCCTTCTCCAACGGTCATATTTTCCTTAATGATCGGAGGGACCTGTACACGTGTCACTTAGACAACGGTTAGTTTATAACAAAACAGATGACATCGTTTTATAACAAAACAAATGTAGAATGTACGACATCGTTTTAAACTCTAACATAAAAGTTCAGAATAGAAACTTCGGAGTGAAGGTTCGAAGTGTAATAAACAATAGTAAAGAGTAGACAAATTTTAGAAGAGTAAGTAATATAAAAGTTCTGATTCTAACAAAGATATTTTTCGGAGTCTGAATTAATTCAGAATGTATAAAACAAAGATAATCAGATTCTGTTTAATAGGTGAATTCGGAATGAGAATTCGGAATAAGAATTCGTCATCAGAAATCGTAATGAGAATTCTTCATCAGAATTCGTAATGGGAATTCGGAATGAGATTTCTTCATTAGAATTCGTAATGAGAATTTGTCATCAGAATTCGTAATGGGAATTCTTCATCAGAATTCGTGATGAGAATTATTCATCAGAATTCGTAATGGGAATTCAGAATGAGATTTCTTCATTAGAATTCGTAATGAGAATTTGTCATCAGAATTCATAATGGGAATTCTTCATCAGAATTCGTAATGAGAATTCTTCATCAGAATTCGTATCCTGAATCTGGAATAGAACTTAGTCAGAGTTCATATCCGGAATTCGGAATGAAACTTCCTTATAGTTCTTATCCAGAATCCGAATCCTAAAACAGAATGCTTTATATCAAAGTTTCAATGATTCCGAGAAAATGAATTTGAATCTCATACTTAAGAAAAATATGGATGAAAATATGATAATGATAATTTTTCTAATAAAAGAGATTTTCCTTAAGAAAGAAATTTTTTCTTATAAAAGCAATTTTCCTTATAAAATAAAATTTCCTTATAAAAGCAAATTTCCTTATAAAAGCAATTTTCCTTAAGAAAGCAATTTTCCTTAAGAAAGCAATTTTCCTTATAAAAGTAATTTTCCTTAAGAAAGCAATTTTCCTTAAGATAAGGTGTTTGTAATTTTCAAAACAAGAAGGAATGGAAAAGTCATAAGGAAAACCTTATTTACTCAACAATCTCCCCCTTTTTAGAAAGCACAAACATCCTTACGAAAAAAATTCTAAGAAGAAAGAAACATATTAATTCTTATCTCTCTTGTTTTAAGGATATAGATGAATAAGACTAACTCCCCCTTAGGCTTTGAAACTCTAAGGATCGTATTCATATTTCTGGAGTGATATTTCATAAGAAGGTCTTCTTTAAGAAAAAATCCCCCTTAAACAAACTCTTTTTAGAGTTCTTTTTCCTTGGGTATTTTTTCTTTCTCCCCCTTTGATAAACTCTTATTAGAGTCCTTCTTTTTCTTAAGGATCTTTTCCTTATCCCCCTTTGTGATTTTCAAAAAGAATTGGAGGGAATGGAAAAAAATAACAAAGTACCTGAAAGATTAGTAATGACAATAATGGAAACGAGATACACAATTTTCATTAGATTTGGAATCTCAGCAACAAAGAAATACAACAAAAAGATCGGATTTGGTTATTTCAGATCTTTCTCTTCGACATGAGCCCCTTAAGAATAGTCTTGATCTTCTTCAGGTCTTTATGATCTTCTTCAGCTTGCTTCTCTAAGAC
Organism: Viscum album; assembly: GCA_963277665.1. Classification (NCBI taxonomy): domain Eukaryota; kingdom Viridiplantae; phylum Streptophyta; class Magnoliopsida; order Santalales; family Viscaceae; genus Viscum; species Viscum album. The sequence goes on from OY728159.1 coordinate 1,229,862,498, forward strand.
GACTATTCTTGCGGACTGAGCTTCAATTTTTTCTTCATGGGCTTTCAGCTTTTCTTCCTGAGCTTTGATCTTCTCTTCCTGAGCCTTCATCCTTTCTTCAAAATCGATCTGATGATCCCTTTTAAATTTCCAATTCTGAGAAATAGAATTCAGCTTGCCATTCAGATCCCTGACTTCTTGGATCCGGAAGTTCTTTTCTTCAGTCAGCTTTTCTTCAAAGGAGGAAGTCAGCTCGTTTATCTTCTTGTCCTCTGTCTCAAAGGAATATTTAACATTGTCTTGAAACTCATCAAGCAGCCTCATCTCTTCCACAGTCTTCTTAGACCAGCTTGTCATCCTCTTGCAAGATCTTTTATGAGCTTCGTAACCAACATCGAAGGTTTTGAACTGAGCCTCAATCTCAACTCACGTATCCATAACCATAGATACGGAGTCGGTTTTCGGATTCGACGCATGTTGGAGCATCTGGCATCTTGAGTCAATACTAGAAAAGGTCGGAATGGTTCCTACCAACTTCTTTAAAGACTGGACAACAAAATCATGCCCCAATGATGATGACTCCGAATCCGAAATTTTTCTTGGAGAGTTTTCTTCCTCAATAAGCTCCAACTTCCTTTTAGAAGAACTACCAGCTTCCTTTCTCTTCATTTCATCTGTGCTCGGAGTATCAGCAAGAATTTGTTTCCCCTTATATTTTTTCGTAATAGAATCTTGTTCCGGAGTTCTCTTCTCACTGTCAGAAACATGAACGAAAATATCTTCCTCATCAACAAATTCCTTAACACCAACCTCTACGTTTTTCATCTGAGCAATATCATGTAAAAGTTGTTCTTCTTCTCCATGATAGGAAACTTCTTCTTCTCCTTTCTCTTCTTCCATTGTTGGAGTAACTAACTTCGAAGATTCAGCTTCTGAAGTCCGGAGTGATAAGTGTTCCGAAGGTGTTCCCTTGTAATCATATACTTGTTTCAGCACATCTCCGGTTTCACCACTTCCTTCAGCACCCTCTTCTATTTGTTCCACTTGCTCAAATTCCTCAGAATTGTTAGCAACAGCCTCTTCCGGAGCAACAAGATTTCTTCCTGGAATCTCAGGTAGAGATTCCAGGGAGAAAGATCTCGGAACTGGAATAGTTGCTGAAATCATTTCATTGAACTTTAACAAGGCATGAGCTACCTCAGCCTCAGACATCTTCTTCTTGAGCTTCTTTTGCTTTGCTTGCCTTTCAAGCTCATCAGCAGTTTTCTCCTTCAAAGCCTTAGCCTCCGCAGGGTCCAATCCGAACTGCGGATCCCCTTCTTTGCTTTTCTCTTTATCAGCTCTCCACTTTGAAACAACTTCATCAGGATAGGCTTTCTTCTTCTTAGGCTTTGGAGGTGCGGAATGGACTTCTTTAGACTTAGGATTTTCTGCTTGTACTTCCACTTCTTTCAGCTTTCTCTTCCTTACTGGCTTAGATGATTCCGGATCAGCAACTTTCGGAGCCACTTTTTCGTGAACAGGTAGATCAATAAACTTTCCAGATTTCATGTCAAAAGCTACATTCATTCTTTTAAGAGTGTCATCGCTGACCAGCATGATCTTGCAAACTCTCGGCTTAGATTTGCAAGCCTCCTTGAAAGACTCAAGGCACCAAACAATTAACTTGGAGATGATTGCTGGATACTTAATAATATGAGCTCTCAGATTTCCTTTATTCAAATTTTCAATAGTAAGAAGAATATGCTTCATCAAGTTAAACTTCCTTAGATTTATCAGGAAATCTAAGATATAGATCTCACTCTTCTTCAAGCTATCTTTATCACCTTTCCTCGGTATGATAAGTCCTTGTACCCATAACTCCAGAATCCGGAAATTTGTAGATAGACTTGCAATCTTCGGAGCCTTTTCATCAGCAAGTCCGAGAGTTTCTAAGGCTTTTTCCTTGTCGAAGCTACCCTTAGAGTCCGGTAAAACATGCGAAATAAATTCTGCTTCTCCTTCATAAGACAATCCTACCAGGCTTGCGGCCTTGGTGTGAGAAAGCTTGTAAGTCTTGCCATAAGACTTAAAAGAGAACTTCTCCATATTATCTTCCTTGAAGAAAGCAACTGACTCATAAAACTCGACAAGTAAATCTGAGTACACTTCATCTTGGTTCCCGGTTTTTGATTCCGCAACATCTTCCCAGCCATTCAACTTGATATTCTTTGAAATGATAGAATCGTAGTTGCTGAAGAAAGTCGGATGGACTAACCTTTCTCTGTAAACTAACCACTGAGAAATAGGCTTAGTGGATGACATTTCTTGAGATGCTAACTCTGCAGACATTCGGATCTGAAATTCTCTGAGAAGTTCGTAATGGAGAAGACTGAAGTTTGGAACGGCCTTAAATCAGAGAGATAGAGCTTCAGGACGCGAGAGCGTTGAGATCGATGTGGGATGAGAAATTTGGGTCCCTTTTATATAGGCAACGAGATGACGGTTCACATTCCATAGTTGATCTAACGGTTGGAATGAGCTGTGATCAGATCTGACGGTTGAAAGCTTGAATCTGATCTTTTTGAGGTTTTATTAAAACAAAGAATTATGAAAACTATAATCCGAAAACATAATACAAGAAAATTCCAGCAAGTAAAATATGACTACGAAAACATGAGTAAGGAAATCATACCTTTCGGATTGGCTTAGGAGGATTATTCGTAATGGCTGATTTCTCAAAGATTTTACTATGAAAAATAAACTTAGTATGAAAAAAAAACTCATTACAAAAAATGCAGTATGAAAAAAAAACTTAAGAAGAAAAACAGTACGAAGAACTTAGTACGAAGAAATACATTACGAAAAATTTTAGTACGAAAAACAACTGGTACAAAAATATCTGGTTATGAAACTGCCAGTACGTAAATTTTCATTCCGGAAATTTCCAATACGAATACTTCCATTCCAGAAGTGTTCTGTACGAGAATGTCCAATTTGGAAAATTTTAGTTCCAGAAGTTCCATTCCGGAAATCTTCGTTCCGAAAAGTTTGAAAACAATTTTTGAAAAACTTTGTTTAAACAAACAAACAAATGTACTCCCCCTATGAAAAGGAGTTTATTACTATAAGGAGACTTTTTCAACATAAAGTTAATTAAGAAAGATTACCTTACGGTTATCATTCCTAACTTCTCTTTAATATATTCAAGTCTATCAGAAGGCAAAGATTTTGTGAAAATATCAGCAAGTTGATCTTGCGTTCCGATAAACTGAAGAATAATATCTCCTTTAAGTGTGTGATCCCTAAGAAAGTGTTGCCTAATATCTATGTGTTTTGCACGGTAGTGATGTGCAGGGTTTTTACTTAGGGCAATGGCACTTGTGTTATCACACAAAATTTGAGTTTTAGTAAAACTCAAGCCATAGTCTGTGAGTGTGTGTTGCATCCACAACACTTGTGCACAACAACTTCCAGCTGCTACATATTCAGCTTCAGCAGTGGAAAGTTCTACAGAATGTTGCTTCTTGCATGACCAAGAAACTAAAGAATCTCCTAAGAAATGACAAGTTCTGGATGTACTCTTTCTATCCATTCTACATCCACCAAAGTCAGCATCAGAAAAGCTTTTTGGAACAAAATCATTTCCAGAAGTATAAAATAATCCTAGATCCATGGTTCCCTTAATGTAGCGAAAAATTCTTTTTACTGCAATTAAGTGATATTCCTTAGGATTGGATTCATATCTTGCACATAAGCATACTGAAAACATTAAGTCTGGTCGACTAGCTGTTAAGTAATGTAGACTTCCTATCATACCTCTAAAAGATGTTTGATCTACTGGTTTCCCATCTTCATCAAGATCTAAAGAGTTTGAGGTACCAATGGGAGTACTTATACTCTTAGTGTTGTCATAACCATACTTTTTCAGAAGATCTTTAATATACTTATGTTGAGATATGTAGGTTCCTTCTGGTTTTTGAGAAATTTGAAAACCAAGGAAAAATGTTAACTCACCCATCATACTCATTTCAAACTCAGATTTCATTAGACTAGAAAAAGAGTCAGTCAAAGATTGCTGAGTTGAACCAAATATAATGTCATCAACATAAATTTGAACAATAAAAACATTTTTCTTGTCTTTGTTTATAAAAAGGGTTGGATCTACATTTCCATTAACATAGTTATTTTGAAGAAAAAATCCAGTGAGTCTATCATACCATGCTCGTGGGGCTTGTTTAAGGCCATACAAAGCTTTGGTAAGTCTAAAAACATGATCCGGATGTTTTGTATCTTCAAATCCAGGAGGTTGTTCAACAAAGACTTCCTCTTGAACATAACCGTTAAGAAAAGCACATTTCACATCCATTTGATAAAGTTTGAAATTAAAGAATGCTGCAAAAGCAAGTAGAATACGGATAGATTCAAGTCTAGCTACTGGAGCATAGGTTTCTTCATAGTCTATTCCTTCTTGCTGATTATAGCCTTTAGTAACAAGTCTAGATTTATTTCTAACAATGATTCCATTTTCATCACATTTATTTCTGAAAACCCATTTTACTCCAATAACAGAAGTTTCCTTAGGTCTTTCAACCAAGGTCCATACTTTATTCCTTTCGAATTCATTTAGTTCATCTTGCATTGCTTTGATCCAAGCATCATCACCTAAAGCTTCATCTGTGCTTTTAGGTTATAATTGGGAAAGAAATGCTAGATGTTCTACTTCATTTCTTAAGGAACTTCTAGTCCTTACCGATTGGTTTACATCACCAATGACACTATCACTGGGATGATTCTTAAGAAACACCTGATTTGGGTTTTGTAAAACCTCATCATCAACATAGGGTAGAAAGTCTTCTGGGGTAAATGTTTCAGAAGTATCTTCTAGAACAATTTCCTTATCAGAAGGTTCTTCTATCAAAGGTTGACAATCATTTTTTGAAAACACATCCGAAGATGTTAGTTGAGATGGTTTAAAAACAAAAGGATCTGATTCATCAAATTTTACATGTACTGTTTCCACAACAGTACAAGTATTTTTATTAAAAACTCTATAAGCCTTAGAAGTTGTGGAATATCCTAAGAAAATTCCTTCATCAGACTTTGGTGTGAATTTATGTAAGTTATCTTTAGTATTCAAAATGAATACATTGCAACCAAAAACCTTGAAGTAGGAAAGTCTTGGTTTTCTACCATTCCATAACTCATAAGGAGTTTTATTAAGAAAAGTTCTAATCAAAACTCGATTTATAGTTTAACAAGAAGTACTTACAGATTCAGCCCAGAAATGTCTAGCAATAGAATATTCACTCAACATGGTTCTAGTTATTTCTTGAAGAATTCTATTTCTTCTTTCAACTACACCATTCTGTTGAGGAGTTCTCGGTGCTGAAGAATTGTGAGTAATACCTTTCTTACTACAAAAAGTTTCAAAATCAGAATTTTGAAATTCTCCTCCATGATCACTATGAATAGTTTTTAATGGAAGGTTTTTCTCATTTTTAACTTGAGCTCTAAAACTTTTGAAATAAGAAAAATCTTCAGATTTCTTTTCTAGAAAATAGACCCAAGTAAATCTAGTGTAATCATCAACTAGAACAAACACATAGTATTTGCCTCCAATACTTCCAGTTTGTGTTAGACCAAAAAGATCCATGTGCACTAACTGTAATGCATCGGTTGTTGAGACTGCACCGATTGACTTAAAACTATAATTATGTTGCTTTCCATATTGACAAGGATCACAAACTTTAGAAGAATCATATCTAAGCTCCGGTAGATCCTTAACTAGTTTCTTCTTAGAGAGTTTACATAGGTTCCTAATATTACAGTGTCCTAATCTTCTATGCCATAACCAAGAATGATCTTCCATTGCACTTAGGCAAGGTAAATCTTGGCTTCTTAGGTCTTCTAAGTTTAAGGTGTAAACATTCTCTTGCCTATTGGCTGAGAGAATAGATTCTTCCTTGGAATTGTGAACTAAGCATTTATCATTCCTAAAATTCACAAGGTAACCATCATCACATAACTGACTTATGCTAATGAGGTTGTGCTTAAGACCTTTAACAAAAAGAACATTTGAAATCAAGGTTTTACCTAAAAGAACAATATTACCAATACCAACAATCTCTCCCTTAGCATTGTCTCCAAAAGTTACCTTTCCTCCTTTCGTTTTGATAATCTTTTCAAAAAAGCTTTTGTTACCAGTCATGTGCCGGGAACATCCACTATCCATGTACCATGTATTGTTGCTGGTACTTTCTTTATTATCCTGAAATCAAGAAGAAAATTAGACTTTCGGAATCCAAACTTGTTTGGATCCGAGATTTCCAGACAATAAAATTTTAGGTACCCACATTTTCTTAGAAAAGTAAGCTTTGTGAAATCTTAGAGGTTGGGTTTTTTTTAAGGAACAACTTTTTGCCCAGTGACCTCCACAATGACATTTAGTACAAAATGGGGAACTTTGAGGAACAAAATAATTATTACTGAAAACTAGTATTGCATGGGTATAACCAAATCCGGATTTATTTCTTAAAGTTCGTATTTGAGAATACATCTTATCCAAATTTTCCTTACCATGGGTAAAGTTTGATAAACACTTCTTTAAGGAAAAAATTTCGGACTTGAGTTTTACAACCAAGTTTTTATTCTCAAAATCATTAGTTTTTGAACTAGAGTTAGGCTCGAAAACATTTTTATTAGAAATTACTTTTTCTAACTCTTTAGAAAGTCTGTTCTTCTCAGAACTTACTTCCTCAAGATTTTTTGAAATATTTTCAAAATCAGCATTTTTCTTATCAAGATCTTTAGAAAGATCTGATATCTCTTTTGTAAGAATAGAATTCCTAGAATTTTCCTTATCAAGTTTCTTGTTGAGTTTCAATTCTCAATCTCAAGAAGTTCAGCAAACCTAGAGACTTCTTCATAAGTAGGTAAAGTATTTTCCTCATCAGAAGATGATTCTTCATCAGAAGAGTTATAATACTTACTATCATTAGGATTTAAAGAAACATTGGTTAGAGATTCAGCATTTCGTACCTTAGCCATAAGACAATGATTATCAATAGGTAATCTGGCTATAAGACCAAGATTCTTCTGTCCTGAAGATTCATAATCAGAAGATTCATCTGAAGAGTCACCACCACTGGCACTCCAGGTGTCATTAGCTTTCAGAACATTCTTAGCTTTAGCTTTATAATACTTCTTTCTATTCTTGTCTGAATGACTTTCCTTCCTTTCTTTCTTTTTGAGCATAGGGCAATCTGGTCTAATATGTCCATCTCTTTTACATTAATAACAAGTAACTTCTCCATCTTTCTTATCTTTCCTGTCCTTTTTCTTATACTTGGATTGATAGTTTCTCTGCCCAGCTATCTTGTTCATCCTTCGAGCAAGATTGGATAATTCATTTTCTGAGACTTCACTCTCACTAGATTCGGATTGGAAAATGACTTTCTTAGTCTTGGATCTGGTTACTATCTCAGGAGTCTTAGCTTTCATCTGATTTGAAGTTGTAGTAAAAGAAACAGTACCATTTCCATTCTTCTTCATGATGTTGTCAGCATCTCTCTTCATTCTTGTTTCATGTTGTAGAAGAGTTCCAAATAATTCATCAAGAGTAATTTGTGTGGCCTTCCTGTTCTCATCTATAGTTGTTCTCTTGGATTCCCACTCATTGGGCATAATATCAATTATCTTGTCCACAAGAGCTTCATCATCTAAACCTTTTTCTCACATAGATTGTAGAATGTTGACAATAGTCATAAATTATTGTTGAACTTTACAGATAGGTTCCCCATAAGGAAAATTGAAGCCATGATATTCAGCTCTAAGCATAGCTCTTCTAGTCTCAATTACTTTAGAAGTCCCAAAGTGTATAACCTCTAACTTCTTCCATATACAATTAGCTTCTTCACAAGAAGAAATTTGGCTATATATATTTCTGGTCATTGAACATAGTAAATTATTGCGTACCTTATAGTTGAGTTGATATTCTTACTTTTCCTAGTTAGTGAATGTTCTGACTTCCTTGTCAGGAATTTTATAATCACCAGTAAGCATGACAAAGTTGTCTACTCCAGTATTAATAACAAAAGTCTTCATACGATCTCTCCAGTATTCATAGTCATTACCACCAAATATAGGTGGTCTTGTAGGATTTAGATTGTCAATAGATCCAACATTAATTCCTGCCATACTAGAAATAACTTTTCACACAAACTTGTTAGTAGCAAAAGAATCTTAATAACAAAGTTCGGAATGGGAAAAGATCGGAATGGACAAATTCGGAATGACAAAGTTCGGAAGGATAAAGTGATCAAGAAAAACTTGTATGTGAGTACAAGTATTTCAGTAACCTCCTCTGATACCAAATGTAAGATTGGTATAGAGTAAAAGGCTTCCAACCTCTGATACCAATTGTAGGATCGAAATATAGTATGAGATGCTCAATATACAAGAGGGGGGGTGAATTGTATACTTTAAAAATTCCTTTGGAACCTTTAAAGTTAGTTAAGAATAACTATGTTTTCCTTAAGTAAAGGAAAAGGCTAAGTTTAACAAAGTTAAACTAGGCAAATTCACAACACCTCTAACACCGAACTAAACTTGGAAAGTGATTCCAAAAGTAGGTTCCGGAAATATGGTTCTGGAATTTGAAACATAACAAAAGTTACAATATGAGATTCTACCTTAAAGCGTATAGAATCTAAATGAATCAGAGTAAGTAAGGAAGTATAAGAAAGTTATACTTTCCTTAGGATACAAATTTCAGCGGAATATAAACAAGTAGTTAATCTACAAGTAACATGATAATAGTCTTTTAACCCAAAGAGAAGGGTATCCAACAACCTTGGATAAAGGTCCCTTGATTTATACTTTCAAGCAAGTCTGTCTTACCCACACCAGGGTAAGCCCTCGATACGAAGATCAGAGTCTCTGTCTTGCTATCCCCGCAAGCCCTCAACTTCAAGGTAGTTGTCAACCTCTGTCCTCCTCAGCAAGGAAGCCCTCGAACTTTAAGGTAGTCAGCACCTCTGTCTTCCTATCCTCGGAAGCCCTCGAATGTAATCACCAACATTCGGAGTCGCACGAAGCTTTGAGAGTTAATAAGAGCCTCTCTCTCTAGAAAACACTTCAACAGAATGTATGCACAAAACCAAGTTGTTCATCTGTCATCAGTTCCGAGCTCTTTCAAATGAGCTCCTATTTATAGGTAAGGTTGGCTCCTTCTCTGACGGTCATATTTTCCTTAAAGATCGGAGGGACCTGTACACGTGTCACTTAGACAACGGTTAGTTTATAACAAAACAGACGACATCGTTTTATAACAAAACAAGTGTAGAATGTACGACATCGTTTTAAACTCTAACATAAAAGTTCGGAATAGAAACTTCGGAGTGAAGGTTCAGAGTGTAATAAACAATAGTAAAGAGTAGAAAAATTTTAGAAGAGTAAGTAATATAAAAGTTCGGAGTCTAAAAAAGATATTTTTCGGAGTCTGAATTAATTCAGAGTGTATAAAACAAAGATAATCAGATTTTGTTTAATAGGTGAATTCGGAATGAGAATTCGGAATAGGAATTCATCATCAGAAATTGTAATGAGAATTCTTCATCAGAATTCGTAATGGGAATTCGGAATGAGATTTCTTCATTAGAATTTGTAATGAGAACTTGTCATCAGAATTCGTAATGGGAATTCTTCATCAGAATTCGTAATGAGAATTCTTCATCAGAATTCGTAATGGGAATTCAGAATGAGATTTCTTCATTAGAATTCGTAATGAGAATTTGTCATCATAATTTGTAATGGGAATTCTTCATCAGAATTCGTAATGAGAATTATTTATCAGAATTCGTATCCTGAATCTGGAATAGAACTTAGTCAGAGTTCATTTCCGGAATTCGGAATGAAATTTCCTTATAGTTCTTATCCAGAATCTGAATCCTAAAACAGAATGCTTTATATCAAAGTTTCAATGATTCCGAGAAAATGAATCCGAATCTCATACTTAAGAAAAATATGGATGAAAATATGATAAGTATAATTTTTCTTATAAAAGCGATTTTCCTTAAGAAAGCAATTTTTCCTTATAAAATCAATTTTCCTTATAAAAGCAAATTTCCTTATAAAAGCAAATTTCCTTATAAAAGCAATTTTCCTTAAGAAAGCAATTTTCCTTAAGAAAGAAATTTTCCTTATAAAAGAAATTTTCCTTAAGAAATCAATTTTCCTTAAGATAAGGTGTTTGTGATTTTCAAAACAAGAAGGAATGGAAAAGTCATAAGGAAAACCTTATTGACTCAACAGTGTTATGACATGGTTTACATGGGAACATCCTTATAAGGTGTTCGAATAGAGTATAGCATGTTTAAAATAGGGTGTGTAAGAGGGGTTTGATAGAGGGCCAAGTGATCCTTCATAGGGATGAATGTCCAAGATTCCAAAAGGTTTTTTCTATGTGGTTATGTTTTTTATTTAAGGGTAGACTGAACGACCCTCCAATTTGGTTACCAAGGGATTGTGTGATCCTTTGGATACGAAGACCATGTGAACTTCTATATTGTTCATGGAGAATAATATAAGAAATTCTACTTCATATCATGATAGAATGATTTTTTACTATATTCTGATAGGCTTAGTGGTTACAGTACATAGAAGCACATCAATCATCTCTAATTGGTTTTTATGATTTATGTATTTAATTAGTGATATTTTAAATGATTTCATATTATTCTCATTATTATTCCATTCCATTTATATTTTTATTTATTTTTTATACTCACCCTTGGTTATTATTGTTTTTATATTGATCATTTTATTCTTATTAGATATGTTATATTATTTCAGAAATATTAAGTAATGTTTTTTTTCAAAAATATGTTTTGTTTGAAATAAGAAACAACAGGAATATAAAGTATTGTATGAAAATGATATTCTATAATATTGATTTATTTTTGAAATGTTCTTGAAACTAGTTTATCATATGCATGTTGAAAATACATAAAGAGATTAATGATTTTATCATATTGGGATTTATTCTTCACACACTACTTGGTCCCTTCTTAGTTGTTTTCATATTTTATTTTTTAGGGAATATTATAAGGAAAGGGAAACATATTCTATGGTATTTCTTAAAACATACCAAAATCAAAAGTTTAATGGAGGGGATATGGTCAAGTAGTGATTGGACCAAGTGGAGTCAATTTTTTGATTTTATACCCTTTGATATTGATTTAAGTTGTTTACAATAAGATACAATGGATTCATTTTGTTATTTAATGATTGTATTTGACTCGTGTCATTATTCGTGATATTTTTTAGCTTTTGTTTTAATGTTATGGATTTTATTTTTTTAATGATGAATCAAATTATAAGTGTGGTTTTAAATTTTTTTTATAGAAGGTTTCGACTTATTTACCTATGAATACACCATTCCAAGTAGATAGTTGGTTATTCCAAGTACTTTTCACATGCTCATGCCAATTTGAAACATGCTTCAGGCCATGTAGCAAGACGACATAGGAGAGGATTTGGGTAATCCTGTAATGCTTCATTACACATATCTAACATGCAATGATGAACTCAAATTAAAAATGAAATGACTTGATAAATTTATTAAATTTTATAATTATAGTATATCCCTAAATTTGGTTAGAGTTAATAAAATTAACAAAATTATAAAAAATTATTAAATATGTATAATAGAAAAAATATATATTGATACTTGGAGATACAATATCCTGATATTATCTTTTTACCATATCAGTTTGATACACTGAAAATTAATTTTTTATAACCTAAATAATATTTATTTTCTAAAATATAATAAATATTTTGAATATGTTGGTCTAAATATGGTAAAGAGTACTATTTTTTGTAAAAAACATATATTTTATGAAATAAATTTTTCAAATGAATTTAATCCTTTATATATATTTCATAAATCTGTGTTTTAATTTTGTCACACACAATTATGAGTTTAGTTTCCATTACGAGAAACTATAAAATCACTCAATTTCTTTTATTACATACAAGATAGAGTTTTACATAATGAAAATATATTATTATTTAATATATCAAAAATGACACTCGAATGAACTATTTTAATTAGATTAACTAAAATATGATGATATGTTTTAAAAATATATTTCAAAAAAATATTGTTACCATTCAATTAGAAAAAAATAAAACTGTTTCAAAAATATTATCTAAAAAATATTTTTATGTGCACAAGTGTGATTTATATAAATAAATTAAAAACGCATGATTTGGTTAATGATTTTAATTAAATTTATATAATATATATTAAATAAATTTTTTATTATTAATCTTATCTGTGTTCTACAAAATAGTTTAAAATAAATCCAATTTTACGCTTAAATCAAATATGTTTTTTTAAAATGAATTTTATCACCACTTTATTATGGAAATATTTTATAAATAATTATTTCCAAGATTATAAAATTAATTTTATAAAAAAATATAATTTTTGAAATTGGAATATAAAAAAGTATACTTTTTTAATTAACGTTTTTAGAATCATTTCATTTTTTGATGAATAGTTAGAAATATTGATGTAAAATTTATAACATCCTTTTTTATTACATTATTGATAAGTTAAATTATTTTTTAAAATTAAAAAAATTATAAATCAATTAATAAAATTTAGTTTAATATAATTTATTTTATATTTCAATTTAATATAAAATCATTGTAAACTTTTGACACTTTTCTCTTAAGAAACACACTTTCTTGTTGTGTTTGTGGCCGCATTTCTAAATTATTTTATTCCACAAGTTAAATGAAATATGGAAATATTTATTAAATATTTTGAATAATAATATTATATAATATATAATAATTTAAAAAAAAATTATACAATAATTTTTAGTGGAAATAGTTAAAATTAAATACCATGATTATGGATAAAACATTGTTTTCTATGTAACATGTGTTAGATTCAAAAATCCACCAACATATTTTTTTTATATAATAGATTTTATTTCAAAGAAATAATCAATATGTATAAATTATCTAATATATCACTTTTTAAACATATTCTAAAATGATAAATTACAATGGAAAATAATAATATCTAAGTTACCATATAATAAACTAAAAGGACCAATTTTAGTAAACTTAAATACTAATGAATAATTTGATAAAATTTTGTTTATTTTGTTTAGTGGAGGTATATATTGAAGTAATAATCCATAACTTACACAATTTTTTTTTTCTGGAGGCATGTGAGATGATATTGACCACCCTATAATTAATACTTTTGTATATTTACCAAAATCCCACTCACCTCACATATAGAAGGCCACCCCCTCTCCAATATTTCTCTCACCATCACACCTCTTTACACTTGATAAAAAATTCATTAATAACATTTAAACATCCCTCCCCTAATCAAATAATCCATATTTCTTTCATAAATCTATCCTAGGAATGATTTTAGTGATCACCTATGGAGGAGACCTGAAGAAAAGTTAATATTAATTAACATGTTTTTTTATTTCTTCCAAGACCCCATTAAATTATTACCATATCATGAATAAATAATAATAAAATTATGTTATATATAATTATCAGTTTTTATATTACATTAATGTATTAATATCATCTCCTCTTCAATCAAATGGGATTTGAAATCATCAATCGTGTGTATGGCAGAATACGTTCTCACGAATTGATGTCATTCGTTTTTCTATTACTACTTATCAATAATGGTCATAATTATAAATTTATTATTTATATATTATATTAAAAATATTTATGATATTATTATAATTATGATATTTTTATTTCATATATACCTTCATGCTTTCCATTTTACAGTAGTACAGTATAGTTGTTCATGTGTACAGTAGACTACGACCTCATGAAGTGATGCAATTAAGTCCATATTTACATGGAATGTATTAAGGATTTTTTTAATGAACATATATGATATATATGAAATTAAAATTATTATTTAATTATAATATATCATTTAATTTTCTTTATTTCTATCCAAAAATAAAATGGAAATAATATTTATAAAAATGTACGAAATACCCTTTCTTTGAACAGTGTATTTCATTTGGTATCACTAAATTTTATAGATTACTATTAAAAAATATATAGTGAATATAGATGAAATTTTTATCACATTTGGTAATTTTTATTTTATGAAATATTTATAAAATTATGAGGACCAAATATATAACAATTCAAAAAATATATGAAAAAATATGGTTATTACTAGAAATTTAACTTTTACAAGGAATTGTTAGTAAATGGGTAATAATATGCAATATAAAAATCTTATATGTTATAATATGTATTAATATTCTTCATTATTATATTTATAATAAACTTATATTTATAATATAGGAGTTTGGAAGGAGTAAAATAGAATTCAATACATATGGTAAGAGGATGTATACTCTCACATTTTTGAGAGACTTATGCATTATTCACGACTTATTTCTTTAGTTTTTGCCAAAATTTTACCCTATGAAATGATATATCAAGAATAATAACCATTTAATGATTTTTAATGTTATTATTTATGTTATTATTTTCATGGGGGTTATGAATGAGATGTTACTCAATTATTAATGAATTGTCTTATTAGTTTTTACACATTTGAGATACAAGTCATATTCAACACTTATTAATTTTATGGGGTGTATTTACTACCCATTAATGTATATTATTATTATTCTAATAAAAAAATTTGAGGTTAAATTTCCATTAAGTATCTATATTTCATGAATTTTATGCTTAATAATTTAACAAATTTGATTGGTATTGGTCAAATTATTTTACTTATTTGAGACATATGTTATATTATACAACTGTATTCTTCTGTATGCTATATAAACAGACCCAGTGACAAGAAATATAATGAATTTAATAATAATTATAATATTAAATATTCTTATTTATGTTATTACTTCTTAAATAATATGATTCACAGTAACCAAAGTTCTAAATACCACTTGTTATAATATCATCATTTTCAGAATTATTTATAAATATGTTTTAAATAAAAAATATTATGGCCTATCTCTCTATAATTCTCATGAATTATAATATATTATTTTCACAAAGGGTATATTCCTCCAATTGTAAAATTTTCCTACCAATTGATATTGAATACAAATAGGAAAAAAATATTATGAAAAAGCATCATTATTTCTCTCTTTATTCAAAAATATATTTTCTTCCCAAACATTGTTTAATATGTAAATTTTAAAATAGTTTTTAAAATATATTAATATATTATCATCAAAGGAAATTATATAAAAAATGTTTTATATTTCCAATTTTTTATTAAATTATTTCTTCTACATTGTTAATAATATATCTTAGTTATTTTAAATGAGATGTTTTTTAAAACGATTTATGTTCTAAAAAATAATAAAAGGAGAAGAAAATATATATTAGAAAATATACATCTCAAATTATTTTTAATGAATAATTAAATATTTTTCAATATTTTTTACAAATATAAAGTTTTCAAAATGTTTTATGTTTTAAAAATATGTTTTTCAAAGGTGAAAGGTTAATTTTTTTATGAATGGTTATAAATTATTTTAATATAATGATTTATATATTTGAATGTTTCTTTCAGTGAAAAAAATTTCAAACTATTTAGTTTTAAAGAAAAAGTGTTTTGAATAATGAATGGATATTATCCCCCAAAATATTTTTAATTATATTTCAAAATAATTTTCCATCTATGATGACATCATTTTGTGATACCTACACCTTAATAGAGATAATACTAGGATGCCAATCATATTCTATGAATGAATGTTTTATGTATGGATTTTGTGATGTTTATGAAACCCTTTTCACTTCCATGGGTTATAAAATTAAGTGATTCTTGTGAAGCATACGTCTTTTAACATGTTATTCTATGGTAGAGGGATTATAAATCAAATATTTTTTTGGTAAGGATATGTAGAAATGATTTTAATACCTACTTAATTTCAAGGGTTATGATATGGTGAATGTTTATGATCATATGGAACTTGTATATATAGTTTTCATTATGAGATGTATGGAACATATATCTCCTTCTAATTCATTAGTATTATATTTATATTTCCGATGAGATAGAAATGGTTGTAATTGGAAGTGATCCTGGTACAGTAAGACCGTGCTATAATGGAGAGTGAGCCTAGGACAACAAAACGGGGCTAAAATGGGATGTGAACCTAGTACGATAATATAGTGTTGGAATGTGGAGTGACCACGGTTTAGAAAAGGGATTTTTATTTTATGATTTCTTTGGTAGTGATCCTACACAAATATGGAAATGATTTTCTATGCTTATATGTATTCCTAAAATTACATGTTATATTCCAATGTTTCTATCTTATGGATCATGTACTATGATTTTTTTAAGAGTCCTGTATTATGAACTTCAAATATTTATTACATAACTCACTATTTTTCTCTATTATATGTATATTATGTTTTTGAATTGTTATTATCTTGTTCTGAAAAACTTATTCTCATGTCATGCTTATATTTCCCACTTTTTCCCCTTACTGAGCATCAGAACTAACCCTTTGTTTTATTAAATTTCCCCATGTTATGAAGAAATGTATTATGTATGATAATACAATGAATGTATCAAGCTGTGAATAACATAGTTTGAGATGATATAGAACACTTATCGACCATTGTTTATGTTTTTATGTTTCCAAAAGAACTAAACTAATATGATCCTTAAGAATTATTTTTTAACATAATGAATACTCATAACAAATATTGTTGTTTCTATTTATTTAAAACATTGATTCTATAGTTACTATCAAAGGAAATGATCATTTTAACATTGGAAACAAGGACGAGGAAACATTAGTGAGTCCTCAAGGGATATTTTAAAGGATATGTTTAGGTATGTCTCTATGGATAATTATAAAGATGTGTTAAAGTATAATAAAATTTCATGGAATTTTTATAAATGATATAAAATTTCATTTTCTAGAAATACATCCATGTCTTGATACTAAAAGTGGATGTCTATCAGGCACATTTTTAACTAGGGTTAATTACTTTCAAAACATAGTATTGATTAAGACTCAATCAAGAATTGGTGCATGAGGACATGCCTTATCGTATACCTCATTTGAAAATATTTGGGGATATTAATTGGAAATTCAAAATCATATTATAAACCATGATGAAAGATTTAAATACATTAGGATCTTCAATAACCTTGGTTATTCTTAAGATGTCCTAGAATCAACAGATGTTTTCTTGACTTATACACAGTAAAAGTGTATTTCAAAATAATATGGATTCCCACTATGATTATTATTCCTCACACGATTTTTTGTTATTGTCAATAGAATGAACCCAAATGAATTTGGTTAACATTGAACGTGATATCAAATTTTTTGATGATCTATAAAATGGGATGATGACTATAGTATATGATGTTTTGATTATTACTAATATATCATCATTGAACATGATTAAAAATGTAAAGACTTACCAACTCTCAGGATCACCAAATAATAGAATGATATATTTCCAATATTTATTGGTTAAAGTACATCATGAAAGAAAAAATATTCAATTTCTCAAATAATTTAAATGTTTGAAGAAGCATTAAGAAAATTTCATAAAAGGAACTTGGATGTGTATTAAAATTGAACATAAAGTATTAAATCTATATAATTTTTAAATTAAATTAATAGTATGGATAATGGAATTCAAATAAAGATGATGGAAAAATAATTAGCCAACTATTATAAAGTGGTTCATGTTCATGGTATTTTGGAATTATGAGAATCAATTTGTAAGGGGGATATCTTGTGGAGAGAATCTGCAAGGTTGTATGAGTAATGGTTTTTTAGATAATGATGAATAGAATATGAATTCAATTTGAAAGGAAAGATGTATTGTCTAATAAGATGATGAATCCTTATTAATCATTTTGGGAGTATATGGTATGATTGATGTATTTTTTTGGATTAAAAAATTGTGAACATATATAAGGATTGTTTTGTATATTATTTCTATTAATAATTTGAAAGTGTTAGTTGAATAATTCTGAGGGAAAAAAATTCATTTAATGGAAATAATATTTTAATGGAAAACACATTATTAATATAATTTAAACCTTAAAATGATTTCTATATTTAGATATGGTGTTTCATTTGGGTAAGGATATGTTGGATAAGAGTAAAGCATACTAGATGGTGATGATGTCCGCATAACTCATAATGGATTTTTTTAAAAGTGTATTATGTTATAATTATTGGGTAGATCAATGTATTATATTAAATAATATATAATTTCATTCAATAAATGAGGAATAAAAAATAATTTCGCAAATGTTTAGTAGTGATTTACGTTATTTCTAAGTATCAATAGAATACATGATAATTGTATTCACATGTTTGGTATGTGACAAAAAAGATCTACATTATGATATATAGGGTATTAATGTTCATTTTATTTTGTGAATTTTAGTGAACTTCACTATGAATATTTTGATTTTAATCATTTTTATGATTAATAAAGAGAAAAATTTATGAAATGATTTAATTCAAAGATTATATGTGGCTTTATATAATAATGAATTATATCACCATATGAATATTTATCCATATTGGATAACTACTTTTAATAATTTTATGATGATAACTAACTAAATTACATACCAATCATATTTGTCGATATTATAATATATTAGTTAATAATCCACATCAAATTCACATTTATTTCATGGGGCATGGGATGAGGTGGAAAATGATCATGGAACAACTAATGGATAGAATTATTCTAATGAAATTGAATAAAATCATGTAGGAATATCTTCTCGTGATAATTCATTCTCTTTAAGAAATGGATAATGAAATAAAATGTTGCCATGTTAGCATAATTTATAAGGAAATAAAATTAATTTTTCACACCTATTTTTTTAATGTTTTTTTGATTTTCATAATTCTCTATATCATCATATTTCTTATGAATAGGTATCACTATCACTCTATATAATTATTTATTCTTTCATTCCATATCCAAATATTTCTTTCCCAATTATGTTATTCTATGTGGAAATGAAATTATGAGTGAAATTAGGGTGACTTTTTTGAACTTTTCCCTTTTTTGGAAGAGTTAATATTTAGATTCAAGATGTGGGGTTCTATAAAATTGTTTTTCCAATTTTAAAACATTAGTAACCAATACCTATTTTATGTGAAAGACCATTTTATGTGGGGTAGAATGTAAAACTCCAAGATATTTGGAAATATTTTTTTCAAATGAATTTAATCTTTTATATAATTTTTTAAAAACCAATTTTTCCTTATGGTATACATATTAATTTATCTTTCATTATACACAAATATGATTTTCCTCCAATGATTTTTTTACATGGAACACAATTTTTTACAGAACACCATTAGATTATTATTTAATATATCACCAAGCCGTTGGAATGAAACATAAGATTATGATTAAATAATATATGATAATATTTTTTACACACAATAAAATATATATATATTATTAATTCATTGTGGACTAGTAAATAAAAAATATATATATTACCCTTTGGAATTTTTTTCCCGATAAGCTATTTTTGTGCACAAAAGTCTGTCATTTATTAAAATATTTTCACAAAATAATTTTTTTAATTATTTTAATGAAATGTATATATTATATATAGATATAAAATTTTAACATTAAAATTATAATTTTGTAACAAAATATATAAGGATAAGTCTAATTTTACGCTTTATAGTGTATATTTTTCAAAAAAATTAGTTTTGTCAACTTTTTATGGTGCACTTATTTTAAAAATATCTACTCTTTGTAAAATAATTTGATAAAAAAAGCCGATTTTCTAAATCTGATTTTATACAATATTAAGTGTGATATTTTTTGTTTTCTCAAAAATAATTCATTCTTTAAATGATTACTGATAAATATTGAAATTAAATTTGAAACTTCATTCTCATTTAATTTAATTACAGAGATAAATAATATTTTATAGTTGTTCAAAATTATTATTAGATAAATAATAAATTAATTAATCCAATTTATTACTTTATAATTTTTGATATTCTATATAAAATCATTGTAAATATTTTATCATTTTCACTTTCAAAATGCACTTTCTCAATGTTCGTCAGGGATTATTTTTAAAACAAATTATTAGACATATATGATTATAATTGTGAAAAATTGAATACATATTTTGAATCAGGAAAAAGGATTCCGTATAATAAGGTCAACTTTAATTTATGACATAATAATTACTGAAGATAGGTAAATTTAATTAATTCAAATATGGTTAAAGCAGATTTTTTCACCTTACATGAATTGGAGTAAAAACTAATTTTCCACCCACATTGTTTTTTATTTAAAAATTTTTATTTAAAATATATAATCTGTATATATAAATTATTTAATAAATCTATTTTTAATATAATTATTAAAGGAAAAATTACATATGTAAATTAAAAGAGAAAAGTTTCTTCAGTAAAATCTCTCAGGATAAAATTGAGTAAATGTAAAAACTAATGAATTGCATGATCAAAAAAGTGTTTATGTTATGTGGTTGAGTTTTTTATCTAAAAAATAATACATTCCCTCATTTATTTATAAATATTGGGGGTACATGAGGTATGATTGACCTCTAAATAGTAAATTTTTAGGGGTATTCACTAAAATGTCAGTCACCACAATTATAAATGGCCACTTAATCTTTTATCTTACTCAAACATTCAAAAATATTTGGATGAGACATTACCCATTAATATAAAAAAGAATCCTTCCAATCATCCTTTAATAATTATTTTGATGATAAATCAATCTTATAATTATTTTTATGAAAAAACTAAAAAAGGATACCTAAAGAAGTTGTATCATTCGTCGCCCAGTGTTATTATTTTATTTCATTTACCATGACATTAAATTACTATTACACCATACTGATAAAATAAATTCAATATGTTAAATATAATAAATTTTATTATGTTAATATAATGACCGAAAACTATTTCCATATCAATAATATGTGTTATGAAATCAACATTCATGTGTTTGATGGACTACCATTTCATGAACCAATGTCATTCATTTTTCCATTACCAACAATCATGAATGGTAATAATGAAGGATTATTAATTTATATAATATATTAATGATGATATTATGTAGTTATATTATTTATAAATCACATGCCCTCATGCCTCCCATTTTTAGGCAATGCTATAACGTTGTTCGTGTGAATGGTAGACTACCACCTCACAAAGCGATGTGATTCCTTAACACATTAAATGAAATGTTTAAAGATGGGTTTAATAAAAAAATGTGTTATATGAAACATAAAAAGTCATATGTAATTATATTAAATAATTTACTTTTATTTGAATCATAAAATACTGAAATAGTGTTCCTTCGTACAGATGGCCTACCATCTCCATGATCTTTCTAAATCATTTCCTATCATTAAATTTTATCAATTTACATATACGTGTGTGTGTGTGTGTGTCTGTCTGTCTCTGATATTTTTATCCTGGTCTAAATTCTAGAGATTTTGAAATCATTATCAAATTAACAGTACAAAAATTATTACTAATCAAAACATATATGAAAAATTATGGCGTTATTACCTGAAACATAACATTACCATGAAATTTTAAGCAAACGGGTAATAAAAGAATGTAAGAACATCACAAATGTCATGATATATATTAACATGGGTTTGTAATATATTTATAATAATATTATATTTATTATAAAGTTCAATATAATGAATAATAAGAATGTCAAGATGTATGGTGAGGGGATTTCTAGTCACTCTTTTTCTGAGATACTTTTTCCATATTCACAACTTGTTTCTTTTAGGTTGTTCATATACATCCCTATGACGTGTTATATCATAAATATACTCCTACCATGATAATTAAGGTTTTTTCTGGTGTAATTTTTTCATTTTTATTATGAATCAAATGTTACCAAAAAGTAAGTGATTGATATCTCACATTTTTCATACATGAGACCCATGTCGTATTCAAAACCTATTTGTTTTACATGGTCAATATACTACCCAGGAATATATATTAAGATTATTTAATGAATATATATTTGGTATTACATTACCATTGTGTGTATCTCTTTCATTGGGTTTATGATTTAAATGTCATCAAATCGATAAGATATTTTTGTCTCAATTATCATTATTTGATACATATATTATGAAATGCACCTATATTTATTTAAAATCTAAATATACAGCCCCATTGATATGTGATATCAATAATTTATTCATCTTCATTATATATTAGGTTTTATTTTATTCCACTCTTCCAGGGTGACTATGATTCAAATTTACCAAATTGGTATATATTTCATGTTAAAATATCATTGTTTATCAAAATTGTTTATGATTATGTTTCTGATAATAAAATATTTCATACCATCCTTGAATAATTATAATGATTTTTATTCTCCTATTATTATTAATTATATCTTAATTTAATCGTATCATTTTAAACTACTTTTTACTTAGGATAGTTAATGAATATTTAAAATGAAATATGATTTCATTTATCTATTTTGATTGAGAATTGTATTATTCTAAAATGTTGTTTTCTAAAAATGTATTTAAAATTATAGACAAATTGTATATTAAATTAATTTTCATGGAAAAGTATCTTGAAAATTGGTATGTTTTTAAATATATTTTAAATCATTTTCAATGATTCCTTAATAATTATTGAATATTATTTTTTTAAAAAAATTTTTTACTATTTTTTGATTAAAAAGTCATTGTTTAAAAAATGAAGAATGTTTTCTTAAATAAATGTTTTAAATATTTTTCATATTATTACTTATTGGTCCTCAATACTATGTCCAAACATATAGTCTTCAAAAAAATTATTTTTTGAAATTATTTTATAAATAAAATGATATTTTATTCAAAAATATATTATATTATTTTCAGGGAAACATTAATATGTTTCAATGGTAATTTTAAATGAAATTTGTTTTTCAAAATAAATTTGTTCTAAATAAATTTTTCTAGTATAAAATGATATTTTCTATTGGAAATGTTTTAAATGATCTTTCTAAATTATAGTATATATATTTAAACATTCATTGGGGATTCGAATGAATTAATGGATATATGGTAAAATTCATTTAGCAATATTTCAATTAGTTTTATTAATTTTTATTTCATGATATTTATAAAATTAATTTCTATTCCATGGGTTATACCATGAGTAGATTCTAATGAGACATACATATTTTAATAGATTATTATATGATTAAATTATTATGAAACATGTCCCTCTTCAATAGGTTATAATATGATGAATTTGTGAGATGGTATGTCTGAGTATGATATACTCTATAATACCAAATGTAGGATCGAATATGTAATGAGATGATCAAATACAAGAGGTGGGTGAATTATATAATTAAAAAAATCACTAAGGAAGTTTTATATAAACAAAATTCACAACACCTCTATGATCTATTATCTTGCTTGATTCTGGAAAAGTGATTTTGGAAATGAAACTTAACAAAAGTTTACACCAATTATTATTCTAACATAAAGTGTATAGAATATAACTAAATCATAGTACAAGTGTGACGAAGTATAATAATGTTATACATTCCTCAACAATACAAATGCACAGCAGAAAACAAAGTTGTAACACTACATGTAACATGTAGAATCTTTATTAACCCAAATAGGAGGGTATCCAACAACCCTAGATAAGAGATCCCTTGAAATATTGTTTCAAGAAATCCTATCATACCCAAACCCAGGTAAGACCTCAATCTGAATATCTGTATCTTTCATGTGATCCCCGCAAGCCCTCGATTTGTAAGGAAATAGGCACCTATGACTTCACAACCCAAAGTCTCTGATTTTAAGGAAATCGAACCTCTATACTAGGCGAATATGCACCAAGAAATGTTTGAAAAAGAAGTTCAAAACATCTTCATGAAGCTTGAGAGTTTATAATAGCCTCTCTCTAGAAATCACTTCAATAGAAATTTTTCAAAAGTTAGTCCAAATTAATGTCTCGAGTACGTTCAAATGAGCTCCTATTTATAGGCAAAGCTCCAACGGTTGGCTCCCTCCTAGAACAGTAAAATTTTTCCTTGAATTTTAGAGGGACCAGTACATGTGTCGTTCGAATAATGGTTACTTGATAACTGAAAGAACGATATCATTTTATAGCTAAATGAGTGTAATTATAAGTAAAATCCAATATTCTGAATGTAAGTAAATGAATGTTCGGGGTCAAAAAAATGAATTCAGAGTATAAAATAAAAGGATATTCAGATTCCATTTTGTAGGAATTCATACCCTGAATTCTATAGTATTATGGAGTATGAATATCAAATAAATTCAGAGTCTATATTCTCATGAGTTCGGAACCTGAACTTATAATGTTCAGAGTCAGAGTTCATGAGAATTCGGAGTCAGAAATCATAAGATTTCAGAGTCTGAATTCAGAGAACTCGGAGTCAGATCTTATAGAAGTTCGTAACTGGAATTTGTAATCCGAATTCGGAGTCGAAATTCATGAATGTTCATATCCATAATTCATATTTGAACTTCATGAGATTTTGTACCCAGAATTCGGAGTTGAATGTCAGGAGAGTTCATATCCCAAATTCAAAGTTGAACTTCATAAGAGTTTGTGTCCAGAATTTGGAGTTGAACATCATGAGAGTTCATATCCAGAATTTGGAGTTGAACTTCATGAGAGTTCGTAACCAGAATTCAGAGTCTCAAATAGAATGATTAATATCTAAGTATTATGTGATTCTGAGGTTTTGTTTCCAATCCATGTTTTATACTTAGAAACTTTATGATACGAACAATGAAATCTAGGTAAGGGTAAATTTCCTTAGGAAAAGATATTTTCCTTATAGAAGTAAAACAAGGGTTAAAATGAGTTTTTCCTAGAGATAAAGTGTTTTTGATTTTCAAAACAAGAACGGATAGTAAAGTCATAATTAAATCTTAATTACTCAACAATCTCCCCCTAGAAAGTAGTAATAGAAAATTCATAAGGACAAACTTATTGACTCAACAATCTTCCCATTTTTGGAAAGAAAAATCATATTTACGAAAAAGAATATGAGGTCTTAGAAAAACTTTTCTATAATTTGAAAATAAAACTCATATCCCTTTACATATGAACAATTATGAATACGAATAACTCCCCCTTTGTATTTTTAACACTATGGATCGTATTCTAGATTTTCGAAATGTGAATTTTCATTTGAATGTGGAAATATTCGTTAAGGGAACTCCCCCCTCAGATAAACTCCCCCTTACTTATGGATATATCTTCTTACTTATAAATATTTTTCCTTCTCCCCTTTAGAATTCTTTTTCCTTCTACCCCTAAGTTATTTTCAAAAAGATTTTGAGGGAATGGAAAAAAAAATACAGTACCTGAAATATTAGTATAGACATCCAAACAACACAAGCATCCACAATCTAATTATGATTGAAAGAATTAGTACAAGGAAAAAATACAAAAAAATATCAGAGTGGGATTTATTTTTCTTCTTTTTCCTTGGGTATTATCACATTCACAATGGTCTTTAGGTTTTTCATCTCTTTTTGATCCACCCATACTTGATCTTATAATGCTTTGACACTGCCTTCCTGAGAATTCATTGTCTCTGCCTGAACCATCAGCTATTCATCATGATTCAAAATATTTTCTTGAATTTTGATCCAGAGATCCTTCTTTGTTTTCAGGATTTGAACAATATAACTCAGCTTCACATTCAGATCTTTCACCCCTTGAATCTGAGAATTTTGTTCAAGAGTTAGATTTTACTGAAAGATGTTTGTAAGATTCTTGATATTGTTTTCTTTAGTGTCAAAATCTTCCATGACATCTTCTTGAAATTGGACAATATCTTCCAAATATACAAATATTTTTTGAGACCATATGGTCATATTCTTGAAAGATTTTCTGTGAGCTTCATAGTTGATCAGAAATTTTTATGATCGGCTTTAATCTTAACACAAATTTCCGTCACCATTGATACCGAGTCTGGATTTTGATTCATGTTGTGCTGAAGCATCCGCCATCTAGAATATATTGCTGGAAATATTGGAATGGTATCCACCATCTTCTTTAGGGACAGAACTAAAAAATCATGTCCCAAGGAAGATGACATCGAATCAGACATTTTACTAGGATATGGTTCTTCCTCTAACTCTACCGAGTTCCTCTTAGAGGTTCCTCTATATTCTTTCTTCCTCGTAATATCTTTTTTTGGGGTATCAAAAACCACATATTTACCCTTATTTATTTTTGGAATGGCCTCTTCATCTGGTGATTCATGTTCACATCCTGATAATTAGAAAAACTTATCTTCATAAAATTTTTCTTTCTCAGCACTAACCTCAAAATCTTCAGAAAGACGAAAGTCATGATTATGATGCTCTTCCACTGACAACGTATTCACTTCCTTTTATTTATCCTTCTCATCATCTCTCAGAGTAACAAGTTTTGAAGAACCGGCTTGAGAAGTCCGGAGTGAATTTTTTTTGAAACACTTTCCTTTTCTTGATACTCTTCAACCCGCTTAATCACATCATCAAGGCCATCACCGCTCTTAGCTTGTTGAACTTCTTCTGCAGTTTTCTTCTCTTCTATAATCTTCTCTTGCGGTTTTTCCGGAGTCATAAAACTCTTACCCGGAGTCTAAGGTAATGGTTCCACGAGGAAGCTTTTCAGTATGGGAATTTTTTTTGGTTGAAAATTTTGTGTCCCTCAGAATGGATTGAAAAATTTCATCCTATGACATCTTCTTTTTGAGTTTCTTCTCTTTTTATTTTTTCTCAAGCTCCTCGTTAGCTTTTTCTTTCAAGGCCTTAGTCTCAGCAGGATCCAAACTGAACTGTGGCTCCCCTGCTTTTCTATTATTCTGATCCTCCCTCCATTTTTCTACAAATTCATTTGGGTAGGATTTTATCATCTTGGGTTTATGAGGTGTGGATTGGACTACCTTAGGCCTAGGGGTTTTGTCTGCTACTTATACTTCCTTCAACATTATTTTCATCCCAACATTCTTAGATGGTTCAGCTTTTATAGTATTTTCCAGAACAACCTCTCCCTCTTCCTCAGGTAGCTCATAAAATTCTCTTGTATCCTTGGAGAAACAGACCTTCATTCTCTTGAGGGTTTCATCACTGATCAGTATAACTTTTCAATTCCTTGCCTTGGAACTTTTGGGAATCTTGAAGGATTCGAGACACCGAACTATCATCTTGGAAATCAAGGTAGGATACATAATAATCTGAGATCTCAGATTCCCATTTTTGATATTCACAGTCATAATGAGGATGTGTCTCATGATATTTAATTTACTTAGGTTTACTAAAATTTCCAGGATATACATATCACTTTTCTACATGGTGTCCTTATCACCCTATCTCGGTACGATAAATCCTTGAACCTGTAGCTGTATAATCCGATTGTTGGTAGATAGATGGAGAATTATTGTTGTATTTACATCAGATAGGCCAAGACATTCCATATCCTTTGACTTAACGAAGCTTCCTTGAACCTATAGCAATTTTTGAGAACAAAACTTGGCTTCCCCTTCATTGGACAACACCACCAAGCTAGCTGCCTTGGTATAAGAAAGTGCATATGTTTTTCCATAACTTTTGAAGGAGAATTTATCTCTTCCATCTTCATTAAATAATGAAACTCACTCATAAAATTCAATAAGATGATCTAGATAGACTACATCCTGAGTTCGTGTCTTTGAAATGGGTACACTCTCCCATCCATTAAGTTTTATATTCATGGAGAAAATAGAGTCGTACTTATTAAAGAAGTTCAGATGAACTAACCTCTCCCAGTATATTTTCCACTTTGGAATCATCTTAACAGTATACATATCTTGAGAAGGATCTTCTATAGGCATTCAGATTGGATCACTTATGAAGTATTTGGAATGGTCTTTTGAAAGGAGGGAAGAGCTTCATCACGCGAGATCTTGAAAACCGATGTGGGACAACCCTTTAGGGGTCCTTTATATAGGCGATGGAAATGACCATTCATCTTCCAAATCCAATCTAAGGGTAGGGAAACCTTCTGATCTGATCAAATGGTTGATATGATATCCTCATGGAAAATTTTGATTGAATATGATTTTTTGATGTTTTAAAAGAAAAAACTTTCGGATTTAAGGAAACTTGAATCCAAGAAATTTTAAAACCAAAAGTAACTACCAACAAGTAAAAGTGATTACGAAAACTTAAGAAAGATTCATATATTTTTGATTGTTTGGATAATTTTTCGTATTGAGGAATATTCTTCTTGATGATCTTTGTATTCCAAAAAAAAACTTGAATACGAAAAAAAACATTTCTATGAAAATTTCAAATCTGAAAATTCCCATTACGAAAACCTCTGGTCTGAAGATTTTCATTATGAAAGATTCAGGTCCAAAGATATTCATTATGAAACATTCAGGTCCAAATATTTTCATTACAAGAAACTTCAAACAATGACTACAAAAAATTTATTATGATAATTTTGAAAAACCGACTATGAAAATTGTCATTACGAAAAATTTTGAAATCATCATTATGTAAAATATTGAAAACTTCATTACGAAAAAAATTTGAAAACATCATTACAAATTTTTTTTTGAAAACATCATTACGAAAAAATTGTGAAAACTTCATTAGGAGAAATTTCGAAAAACTTCATTACAAATTTTTTTTGAAAACATCATGAGGAGAAATTTTGAAAAACTTCATTATGAAAAATTTTGAAAACATTATTACAAAAAATTATAAAAACATCATTATGAAAAATTTTGAAATCTTCATTACTTAACAACATAATTACGAAATTATTTTTGAAAACATCATTAAGATAAATTTTGAAAACTACATTACGAAAAATTTTAAAAACATCGTTACAATTTTTTTTAAAAGTTCATTACAAATGTACTCCCCCTATGAAAAGGAATTTATTACTGTAAGGAGATTGGTTCAACAGGAAGTTAATTAAGGAGGATTACCTTACGGTAATCATTCCCAGCTTCTGTTTAATGTATTAAAATCTATCATAAGGTAAATATTTTGTGAAAATTTCACCATGTTGATCTTGCGTTCTGATAAACCGAAGAATGATATCTTCTTTTTGTGTGTGATCCTTAAGAAATTGTTGCCTAATATCTATGTGTTTTTTACGAGAGTGATGTGCAAGGTTTTTACTAAGAAAAATGGCAGTTGTATTATCACAAAAAATTTGTGTTTTGGTAAAACGTAATCCATAATCTATGAGTGTGTGTTGCATCCACAACACTTGAACACTTCAACTTCCAGCTGCTACATATTCAGCTTCAGTAGTGGAAAGTGCTACATATTGTTGCTTCTTGCAAGACCGAGAAACTAATTAATCTCTTATGAAATGAAATGTTCTGGATGTACTCTTTCTATGCATTCTAAATTCACTAAAGTCAAAATCTGAAAAACTTTTCAAAACAAAATCATTTTGAGAAGTATAAAACAGTCGTAAATCCATGGTTCCCTTTAAGTAGTGAAAAATTCTTTTCACTTCCTTTAAGTGAGATTCCTTATGATTGGATTAATATTTTGTACATAATCATACTGAAAACATTATTTCTAGACGACTATCTGTTATGTAAAGTATACTTCCTATAATACCTCTAAATTGTTTTTGATCTACAGGTTTCCCAGATTTCTGAAGATCAAGTGAGTTTGAGGTACCAAAAGAAGTCCTTATAAGCATAGTATAACGGCCCATACCTTACATACATTGTTTTTACATTAGAATTGAAGCACACTTATTACAACATATAACAATAACCAGGAAAGGACCGTATAAGTATAGTGTCTTTAGAAACAGGGAAACATAAACAACTGGTTCATAAAGCGTCTACATTGTCTCCCATTTATTTCATCATATCTATAGTCCCTTTTGGCATATCTTACTTAATAACCTTCTTCCTGACCTGGGAAAAGAAAACATACAAAAGGGTGAGATCAAATTCTCAGTAAGGGTAAAAAAAGAAATATCAATCACATCATATTCATAAGAACATAACTTTTGGAAATCATAACCTGCAAAGGAGATCATAATTTCATAACATGGGATAAATCATAGTAGTGAAATGTAATCCCAATAATCATAACCTAAAACAAGAAAATTTGTGGCATACACACATAATCATAGAGAATCATTTCTTATTTTTCAATACTCATTTCCAATACTATCTTAGTGGACAAAGTCCATTTCTGAACCGAGTTCACTCCTCGTTTCAGTCATGTTTCACTGGACCAGTTTAACCTACCGTTCCAGCCATGTCTATCTCATGAGATATAAAATCTTTACCCAATTCATTGGAGGGAGATATAGTTCCCACCCATCTCATAATGATACCATTATTATGTGTGCCACAAAATCATAAATCATACATCATTGCATAAGCCATGTAATAAAAATGGGATTCTTAAACAACAAGACATCATAAAACAATTCATATAAGATAAAGGAATTCATAAAAATAATTACATCACAACATAATCAAATCAATGTAATAATAGGGTTATAAATAAAACCCTATATTATCTTAGATGGAAAATAATTTTGATAAAACACTTGAACTCCATTCTTGAGGAAAATATCCTTTCCACTTCAAAAAAATTTCATTTTTTAACAAGTCATACAATTTTAAACTAAAAGAAGTTGATTAAAAATAAACTTGAAAACTTGTAAAGTAAGCTTCTTGGAAATAATGTTTTAAAAATCCATTCATGCCGTATAATTTAAGAAAACATTCTTCGTACTTTTGTCGGAAAAGTCAAAAAGTACCTCGTACGAAAAACGACAAAATATTCCTTTCATATATTTTACTAAAAACTCACCGATGGGTTAAATTGGATTTAAACAGTTTTAGGTGGATGGAAATAATATTACATATTGAGGAAACATGGATGTGGATGATAAAATACATCCCAGTAAATTCCAATGTACAAACAATCTTGGATAAAAATGAGATTGTGATATTTCCCTTACCTCAGGTCCGATTTGCTTCGTAATTGTCCGAACCTCCTGTATAATGATTTAAATAATGTTATTTACTTCTTCAAGAAATCATACATATTGTTATGATATCATATATAGTCATATTCTTAGCTTCTTATTAGTAATATTTCATTACTACTTGTTATTCATGTGTTTATTACTTTTTGTTCTTATGCGTGTTTTGTCGAATAAATTCTTATTATTCTCTTTATGTTATAGATACCTCATTTCCAGAATGGTATTAGTGTAATATATATCATATTAATTCATTAAATTCATTTATATAATCATTATGCAATGAAGACCATGTAGAAAGAGTCGCATCACATCGTGGAGACGGTGTTCCGTATGTAAGCACGAGCGATGATATCGTTCCCATGATCGTGGAATTGTATTGGAGTGTATGTATAATATTTCAGAATCAAAATAAAATTACAATAATCATATATATTCATTATTTACACCATTAGACCCATCCAAGTAAGGTGGTGGTGGAAAATAGATTACACCACGACATGGAGACGGTATTCCGTACGTATGTACGCGCGGTGATTTCATTTTCCATAGGATGTATAGATGGTGAAATAGGGTTGTTTCATACTTATAATAACATATCAGTATATTATTGATACTGATGTTATTACTTCATAATGAAAAAACTAAATAAGAAGAAGTGGAAGAAGAAATAAAGATGAAAGAATCAGTAACGGACATTACCTCTTCTTTGAAGCGCTTCTTTGAGACTTCCTTTTAGGGCACTAAAATTGGTCTTTGAAGAAGACCAGGACCTCTAGGATGTCTCTAGGGAAGTGGAGAGGGGAAATTTTCAGGGGTTGGCCGAGTTTGAAGGCTCAAAGTGGTGTGAGGAAGAGAGGGAGGAGGTTCCCTTTTATAAGGGAGGAAAGGGGCACCTTTGGAATAACTAAAACTATTATTTTATTATAAAGTCAAATTCGGTTTTTAATAGCTCCAAATTGATATAATTCGAAGATAAGGTGGGTATGGGTCAAAACCCTCTCATCCAATAATATTTAGACAAGTTTAGGTCATTATATTAACCGTATCTTTTAGTTTTAACTCTTAGTTAATTAGATTGACATTTACCATGTCACTTTGTATTTTTATATTTTATAGTTAATAAACATACATTATACATCCAATCGACCCCCAATTGGTCCATTAATGATACACATATCATTATATAAGTATCTTGGCCGATCCTTAGATTTTTAGGAATAAAATAACAATCAATAATATAGTATTTGTTTTAAAAACTATTTTATGTCAATTTTGACACTATTTAGTAATTGATTTTTGTGAAAATCATAACAGAATGATTAGTTCTAGAAAAGTTAATTAAATCAATAAAAAAATTTCATATTACCCTATAAAATTAGTGTAATTTATAAAAAGTCTCAAATTACATTTATTTGGGTATTTATAACATCAATTATGTCAATATTTCATTAATAAGATAATTACTGCATCATCTTTGTGTCATAAATAAATTAAATTATTTAATGTCTAAAAATGAGAGATAACATACCATTATGTAGGAAATCTTTTTATATTTCTAATGAATATTTATAGTCTAATTTATCTTATGTATAACCCTATATTAAAAATTATTTACTTATTAAACTTTAATTTTAACTATTTTAACCCTTCTTTAAATAAATTAATAATAAATGTCCTAATCTAATTCAAGTGGGCCTAAATGTTCATATATTATTCCTAAGGTCGTTTTTGGTCGCATTACAATTATCCAATAGAATTAGGACATGTGTTAGGGTAATAATAATATCATTTTTACCCTTAATTACCCTATTTACATTTAACCTTGGTAAATAAAAGTAAAAAGTTATTATTCCCCAAAAATTATTTTCATCTCATTGAACCACATTTTACATACTGACATCAACCGTGTCTCTAGAAGTTTTTAAATTCCACTCACAAAACCGGTAAAATTAAGTATTATGTAAATTTGAAAATTCTCCTAGGAGGTGGGTAAAAGACGGTGAAAAGTTCAATAAAATTTTTATATATCTAAAAATATTATAAAATTACTCCAATAAATTACATTGAACTTATATAGGTATTATGTATCAATTTTGACCTAAAATAAATTTAAATAAAATAAATAATTATTTAAATAAAAAGTCGGTTTTTAAATAGTAACCCAATGATTTCACTATTCATCAAAAATTGAATGTTTTCAAAAAAATACCAAAATTTCACCCTAGGCTAATTTAGATATTCCGAAACCAAAAATGAAGTCCATTTTGAAAAATAAAATGTACAAAATTTCAAAAGGTGGTTATTACTATTCATAACGGCTAGTTTTAATAATATTTTAATAGCATATCGTTCTTTAGAGAAACTCGGAATTGCGTACGACGCAAGCTATCAAGGAAGGCCACAGTTGCGTGTAAAGAAAGCCAAGCTAGTGTTGTGTGTATTGAAATATTCCATTAATGATTTATATAACATAAAAACAAAATATTTCTCATAAAAGTCTCGGGTGTTACATTCTACCCCCCTTAAAATGAATTTCGCCCTCGAAATTCGTCACTTTGTAACAAAAAGATGAGGATACCGCTCCCTCATCATATCCTCACGCTCCCATGTAGCTTCTTCTAATTGGTGGTTCCTCCATAAAACTTTCACCAATCGAGTGGTCTTGTTTTGTAGGACTTTTTTGCTACGATCCAGAATCTCTATCGATTGTTCTTCATAAGAAAGATCTTGCTCCAGCATTACAACTTCTGAGTTGACTACATGTGATGGATCAGGTATGTACTTTCTCAAGAGAGATACATGGAACACATCGTGAACTTGAGAGAGATTCGGTAGATGTTTCAATCAGTAAGCTACCTTCCCAACGAGATCCAGTATTTCGAAAGGACTGATATACCTAGGGCTCAGTTTTCCCTTCTTTCCAAATCTCATTACCCTCTTCCAAGGAGATATTCGTATGAACACTTTATCACCCACTTCAAAATCTATGTCTTTTCTTCGGTTGTCGGCATAACTTTTTTGTCGACTCTGAGCTTCTCTTATGTGTTGTTGAATAGATCTGACCTTTTCTGCCATTTCATCAACAAGATCGGGTCCTAATAGCTTTCTTTCCCCAACTTCATCCCAGAAAGTTGGAGTCCTGCATTTCTTTCTATAGAGAGCTTCATAAGGAGCCATATGAATACTAGAGTGAA
The DNA here is from genome assembly GCA_963277665.1 of Viscum album. Taxonomy (NCBI): domain Eukaryota; kingdom Viridiplantae; phylum Streptophyta; class Magnoliopsida; order Santalales; family Viscaceae; genus Viscum; species Viscum album. The sequence continues at coordinate 1,229,896,765 of OY728159.1, forward strand.
ATCTATTATTATAAGAAAATTACACCAAAGGTATGGTTTAATCCCAACCAACTTTGAAATTCATAGAGCATGGTCTCAACATTTCTTATATAGTTTGAATTGTCCACTCAGAATTACCATCTGTCTGAGGATGATAAGCAGTGCCGAAACTCAACTCTGTACCCAGAGTATGCTAAGGAAATCACCAGAACTTTGAGGTAAACCTCGGATCCCGATCAGATATAATAGAAAGTGGTACTCCATGCAATCATACCACTTCTTTTATATATATCATGGCAAGCTGATCCAGAGAGAAATCCTATATAATAGCAATGAAGTGTGCAGACTTTGTAAGATGATCAACTATGACTTAGATAGCATTATTGCCTTTGGATGTTTTAGAAAGTCATATGACAAAGTCTATAGTGATTTCTTCTCATTTCCATTTGGGTATGGGTAATAGTTGTAACATCCCCTTGGAATTCTGTCTCTCAGCTTTAACTTGCTGACAAACCAAGCATCGAGAGACATATTCAGCAACATCTCTTTTCATGCCATCCCACCAGAAGTACTCTTTCAGGTCCCTATACATCTTCGTGCTTCCAGGATGAATAGAGAATGAAGAACTATGAGCCTCATCCAGCAGCTCCTTCTTTAATTCGGGGATGGGAGGAACACAAAACTGATTCCTAAACTTTATTATCCCATCACAATCAAGGTTGAATTCAGGAGCATTTCTCACCTTCTTTTGTAACTCTACATCTTCTTTTTGTGCCTCTCTAATCTTCACATGAATAGATGGTTGAACATTCATTTGAGAAAGATACGATTTTCCCCCTTCCATTAAAATTCCAAGATACATCCTTTGTAAATCCATAAATATTGCATCTTTTGTGATCCTCATCATTTAAAAACTGGCATGGTCTTGTCGACTTAATGCATCTGCCACCTTGTTTGCTTTCCCACGGTGGTAATGGATTGAGCAGTCGTAATCCTTAATCAGCTCCAACAATCTTTTTTGGCGCATATTCAGCTCCTTTTGTGTGAAAATATACTTTAAACTTTTATGATCAGTATAAATGTCACACCTTTCTCCATAAAGATAATGCCTCCAAATATTTAATGCAAAGATTACCGCAGCTAACTCCAAATCCTGAGTTGGTTAATTTTGCTCATGGATTTTCAACTATCGTGAGGCATAAGCTATCACCATATAATTTTGCATAAGAAAACACCCCAATCCCTTATTGGATGCATCACTATAGATCACAAACCTTTCTCCACTACAAGGCAGTGTGAGCACAGCTACACCGGATAACATTCCTTTCAACTCCTTGAAATTCTCTTCGCATTCTTCCGTCCAAACAAACATAACTCCATTCTGAGTCAACTTGGTGAGTGGATTAGATAATAATGAAAAATCTTACACAAAACATCGATAATATCCAGCCAAACGAAGAAAAATTCGGATCTCAGTTACTGTTGTTGGTCTTGATTATCTTTCGATAACCTCTGTTTTTGCTAGATCCATAGATATCCCCTCTTTTGAGATTATGTGACCCAAAAATGAAACTTTTTGAAGACAAAATTCACACTTGGTAAATTTGTCATCAAGCTTCTCCTTTCTCAGGGTCTTCAATATAATTATCAAGTGATCTTCATGTTCTTCCTTGCTCTTTGAATAGACAAGAATATTGTCTATAAAGACTACCAAAAACTGATCAAGATAGTCTCTAAAGACTCTATTCATCACATCCATGAAGATAGCAGGGGCATTAGTAAGACCAAATGGCATCACTATAAATTCATAGTGTCCATACCTTATACGAAAATCCATCTTTTGTATATCCTCCCTTTTGACCATTAATTGATGATACCCTGAATGAAGATCAATCTTGGAAAAGTATTGAGCTCCGCATAGTTGGTCAAATTAGTCATCCATTCTTGGGAGAGGATATTTTTTCTTGATAGTGATCTTGTTAAGTTCTCGATAATGAATGCAGAGTCTCATTTATCCATCTTTCTTCTTAACAAACAGAACAGGTGATCCCCAAGGTGAAGCACTAGGGTATATGAACCCCTTATCAAGATTTTCTTGGAGTTTCTTCTTCAATTACTGCAACTCAATTGGGACCATTCTATAAGGTGTATTTGAAATAGGCAAAGCACCTGGTACGAGTTCTATTGAAAACTGAACTTCACGATTTGGTGGAAGACCTGGAAATTCCTCTAGAAAGACATCATCAAACTCCCGTACAATGGGCATATTCTTAATCGTGAGTTTCTCACCAACCATTTGAGATAAATAACCTTCATTTAGTGGAATCAAGACCCATAAGATTGAAGAAATTTCCACTGGAATGTTATGTTCATCCTTGCATAGATAGATGATCATAGATTGATCTGGAATATGAAATGTGACTTCCCTTATTTGGAAATTGATATGAGATCCATATAGAGAAATCCAATCCATTCCAAGAATCACATAAAATTCCACTATAGGGGTGATAACAAGATTTGCAGGAAGCACTTTCCCACAAACTTCAATTAGAGAAGAATTATAACCTTTTGATGCGACAGTTGTGCCATTAGGGGTTGCCACAGCTAACTCAACATCTAATTGTTGAGGTAATACGGTGATACCCTTAGAAAATTCTTCAGAAATAAAAGAGTGGGTGGATCCAGAATCAAATAAAACATTTGCTACTTTAGAGTGGATGGTAAGTGTACCTTTCACCTCATCGTTATCGTACTCCACATCGCTAATAGAAATTGCTTGTGACTTTCCTTTGTCTTTAGCCTTAAGAGTTTGTTGACGTCGACCATCATCATCAACCCTTGGATTTGGGCATTGATTGGCATAATGCCCCATCTCCTTGTACTTGAAACATTGAAGTGTAGTAGGTTCATTTTGTGTATCCCCTCCTTTGTTTGCATCATTAGACATCTTCTTCCCATCATTGCGGCATTCAAATGCCTGATGACCTTACTTTCCACATTTGAAACATTTACATGTCCCTTTAAGACAACTCCCCCCATGTTTCTTTCCACACTTTGAGTATAAGGGAAAGCTCATCTTCTTTTCAGTGTGGTCTTTAGATTTTCCTTTGAATTCCATTTTACTCTTCTTATCAAAACCTATATGACTGAAGGCTTACTCCAATATCCATCTCGACTTTGAGAGCACATCGAACGATTTCCTCATAGCTATTGAAGTCCCTTATGTCTAAGGCCCTTCGAAGAATTGGTTTTATACCACTAAAGAATCAATTGATCTTACTCTCGGGTTGGATAATAATACCAGAAGCGTACCTTGCATGTCTTGTAAAATTTGCTTCATAGGTACCAACAGATTCATCATCCTTTTTCTTTAGTTCAAGAAACTCCTTCTCCATCATTGTTCGGAGAATATGAGGGATGTTCTTATTGAAAAATAAGTTCTTGAACTCGTCCCATTCCATGGACTCAATTTCATCTCTTTGCCTCGTATTCTTAAAAAGATTCCACCATTGATCAGAATCACCTTCCAAACGATACACTGCTAAGATGAATTTATCATGTTCAGAACATTCAAGAACTGAAAATATCTTTTCAGTAGTACTAATCCATTGTTCAGCAATTAATGGATCAGTAGCCCCACTGAATGAAGGTGGACGCTGCCTGATGAAGGATTCAACAGAATGTTGCTCCTTCCTTTGCTCGTTTGGAAGTCCTGCATGATTCATAGCTTGAGAATGTTGTGTGAGCATGGCTACAAGATTTTTCATTCCAGCTCCCATAACGTTTGTTTGCTCAGGGGGAAAATCATTGCATTCCCGTCGCATTCCGCATTAACACGGTTCCTTCGGGTTCCATCCATTGACTAAAACCAAGAATAATTGTGTGAGCAAAGCTGATTATAATAGGAAAACCACATAATAAAGAATAAAATTTCACACTTAAGGTCTTATCCTAGGTTATTCATGGGAATTTCTAAAACACTAAGATTGTGTTCTATGCTTAGACTTATCCTTAGGGTTCTTACTAAGGCTTTCACATCCTAGTTTCCAAAGGATGACTATACCTTTCCTCTGATACCAACTATAACGACCCATAACTTACATACATTGTTATTAAATCAGAATTGAAGCACCCTTATTACATCATATAACAAAAACCAGGAAAGGACTATATAGGTATAGTGTCTTTAGAAACTGGGAAACATAAACAACTGGTTCATAAAGCATCTACACTGTCTCCCATTTATTTCATCATATATATAGTCCCTTTTGGCATATCATACTTAATAACCTTCTTCCTAACCTGGGGAAAGAAAACATACAAAAGGGTGAGCTCAAATGCTCAGTAAGGGTAAACAAAAGAAATATCAATCACATCATATTCATAAGAACATAACTTTTGGAAATCTTAACCTGCAAAAGAGATCATAATTTCATAACATGGGATAAATCATAGTAGGGAAATGTAATCCCAATAATCATAACATAATTCATGAAACTTTTTGGCATACTCACATAATCATAGAGAATCATTTCTTATTAGTCAAGACTCATTGCCAAGACTATCTTAGTGAACAATGTCCATTTTTGAACCGAGTTCACTCCTCGTTTCAGTCCCGTTTCACTGAACCGGTTTAACCTGCCGTTCCAGCCATGTCTATCTCATGAGATATAAAATCTTTACCCAATGCATTGGCGGAAGATATAGGTCCCACCCATCTCATAATGATACCATTCTTATGTGTGCCACAAAATCATAAATCATACATCATTGCATAACCCATGTAATAAAAATGGGATTCTTAAACAACATGACATCATAAAACAATTCATATAAGATAAATGAATTCATAAAAATAATTCCATCACAAAATTATTAAATCAATGCAATAATAGGGATTGAAACCGAACCGTATATTATCTTAGATGGAAAATAATTTTGATAAAACACTTGAACTCCATTCTTGAGGAAAATATCTTTTCCACTTCAAAAACATTTTCCTTTGTTAAAATGTCATAAAATTTTAAACTAAAATAAGTTGATTAAAAATAAACATGAAAACTTGTAAAGTATGCTTCTTGGAAATAATGTTTTAAAAATCCATTCATGCCTTATAAGTTAAAAAAACATTCTTCGTACTTTTGTCGGAAAAGTCCAAAAGTACCTCGTACGAAAAACGACAAAAGATTCCTTTCATATATTTTACTAAAAACTCACCGAAGGGTAAAATTAGATTTAAAAAATTGTAGGTGGATGGAAATAATATTTCATAGAGTGGAAGCATGGATGTGGATGATAAAATACATCCCAGTAAATTCCAAAGTACAAACAATCTCGGATAAAAATGAGATTATGATATTTCCCTTACCTTAGATCCAATTTTCTCTGTAAGTGTCCGAACCTCCTGTATAATGATTTAAATAATGTTATTAACTTATTCCAGAATCATACTTATTGTTATGATATCATATATGGTCATATTATTAGCTTCTTATTAGTAATATTTCTTTACTACTTGTTATTCAGGTGTTTATTACTTTTTGTTCTTATGCGTGTTTTGTAGAATAAATTCTTATTCGTCTCTTTAGGATATATGTACCTCATTTCCAGAATGGTATTAGTGTGATATATATCATATTAATTCATTCAATTCATTTATATAATCATTATGCAATGAGGATCATGTAGAACGAGTCGCATCACATTGTGGAGACGGTATTCCGTATGTACGCACGAGTGATGATATCATTCCCATGATCGTGGAATTGTATTGGAGTGTATTTATAATATTTCATAATCAAAATCAATTTACAATAATCATATATATTCATTATTTACACCATTATACCCATCCAAGTAATGTGGTGGTGGAAAATAGATTACACCATGGCGTGGAGACGGTATTCCGTACGTACGCACGCACGATGATTTCATTTTCCATAGGATGGATAGATGGTGAAATAGGGTTGTTTAATACATATAATAACATATCAGTATATGAGTGATACTGATTTTATTACTTCATAATGAAACAACGAAAGAAGAATAAGTGGAAGAAGAAATAATGATGAAAGAATCGGTAACGGACATTACCTCTTCTTTGAAGCACTTCTTTGAGACTACTTTTTAGGGCTCTAAAATTGGTCTTTGAAGAAGAACATGACCTCTAGGATGTCTCTAGGTAAGTGGAGAGGAGAAATTGTCCAGGTTTGGCCGAGCTTGAAGGCTCAATGTGGTGTGAGGAAGAGAGGGAGGAGGTGCCCTTTTATAAGGGAGGAGAGGGGCACCTTTGGAATAACTAAAACTATTATTTTATTATAAAGTCAAATTCGGTTTTTAATAGCTCCAAATTGATATATTTAGAAGATAAGATGGGGATGGGTAGAAATCCTCTAATCCAATAGAATTTAGACATGTTTAGGTCATTATATTAACCTTATCTTTTAGTTTTAACTCTTAGTTAATTAGATTGACATTTACCATGTCACTTTGTATTTTTATATTGTATAGTTAATAAACATACCATATACATCCTAGCGACCCCCAAGTGGTCCATTAATGATACACCTATCATGATATAAGTATAGTGGCCGAACCTTATATTTTTAGGAAAAAAATATCAATCAATAATATAGTATTTGTTTTAAAAACTATTTTATGTCAATTTTGATAGTATTTAGTAATTGATTTTTGTGAAAATAATAACAGAATGATTAGTTAGAGAAAGGTTAATTAAATAAATACTAACATGTTATATTGACCTAGAAAAATAGTGTAATTCATAAAAAGTCTCAAATTACATTTATTTGGGTATTTATAAAATCAATTATGTCAATATTTCATTAATATGATAATTACTGCATCATCTTTGTGTCATAAATAAATTAAATTATTTAATGTCTAAAAATGACAAATAAAATACAATTATGTATTAAATATTTTTATCTTTCTAATGAATATTTATAGTCTAATTTATCTTATGTATAACCCTATATTAAAAATTATTTACTTATTAAACTTTGATTTTAACTATTTTAACCCTTCTTTAAATAAATTAATAATAAATGTCCTTATCTAAACCAAGTGGGCCTAAATGGTCATATTTTATTCCTAAGGTTTTTTTTTGTCAAATTACACTTATCGAATAGAATTAGGACATGTGTTAGGGTAATAATAATATCATTTTTACCCTTAATTACCCTATTTACTTTTAACCGTGGTAAATAAAAGTAAAAAGTTATTATTCACCAAAAATTATTTTCATCTAATTGAACCACATTTTACTTACTGAAATCAACCGTGTCTCTCAGATTTTTGAAATTAACTCACAGAAGCGGTAAAATTATGTTTTATTTAAATTTGCAAATTCTCTTAGGAGGTGTGTAAAAGACGGTGAAAAGTTCAATAAAATTTTTATATATCTAAAATTATTATAAAATTACTCCAATGAATTACATTGAATTTATATAGGTATTATGTATCAATTTTGACCTAAAATAAATTTAAATAAAATAAATAATTATTTAAATAAAAAGTCGGTTTTTAAATAGTAACCCAGTGTTTTCACTATTCATCAAAAATTGAAAGTTTTCAGAAAAATACCAAAATTTCACCCTAGACTAATTTCGATATTCCGAATCCAAAAATGATGTCCATTTTGAAAAATAAAATTTAAAAAATTTCAAAAAGTGGTTATTACTATTCATAACTACTAGTTTTAATAATATTTTAACAGCATATCGTTGTTCAGTGAACTTCGGTATTGCATATGACACAAGCTATCGAGGAAGGCCGCATTTGCGTGTAAAGCAAGAAAATCTAGTGTTGTGTGTAGTGAAATATTCCTTTTATGATTTATATAACATAAAAACAAAATATTTCTCATAAAAGTCTCGGGTGTTACACATAGTGTGGTCATATCCATACTTTTTAAGAAGATATTTAATATACTTATGCTGGGATATATAGATTCTTTCTAGTTTTTGAGAAATTTGAAAACCATGGAAAAATGTTAACTCACCCATCATACTCATTTCAAACTCAAATTTCATTAGATCCGCAAAGGAATCAGTTATAGATTGATGAGTTGATCTAAATATAATGTCATCAACATAGATTTGAATAATTAAAACATTTTTCTTATAGTTCTTTATAAAAAGGGTTGGATCTTAATTTCCCTTAAAATAGTTATTTTGAAGAAAAAATCATGTAAGTCTATCATACCAGGCTTGAGGGTCTTGTTTAAGGCCATACAAATCTTTGGTAAGTCTAAAAACATGATCAGGATGTTTTGTATCTTGAAATCCATGAGGTTGTTCAACAAAAACATCCTCTTGAACATAACCTTTAAAGAAAGTACATTTTATATCCATTTTTAAAAGTTTAAAGTTAAAGATTGCAACAAAGGATAGTAAAATACAAATAGATTCAAGTCTAGCTACTGGAGCATAGGTTTATTCATAGTCTATTCCTTTTTATTGATTATAGCCTTTAGCAACTAATCTAGATTTATTTCTAAGAATGATTCCATTTTCATCACACTTATTTCTGAAGACCCATTTTACTCCAATAAAAAAAGTTTCCTTAGGTCTTTCAACCGAGGTCCATAATTTATTCCTTTATAATTCATTTAGTTCATCATGCATGGATTTTATCCAATCATCATCTCCTAAATCTTCAACTGTGATTTTTTGTTCTAACTGGGAAAGAAATGATAGATGTTCTACTTCGTTTCATAATGAACTTCTAGTCCTTATAGGTTGATTCACATCACAAATGATACTATCACTAGGATGATTCCATAGAAACAACTGATTTGGGTTTTGTAAAACCTATTCATCAACATAGGGTAGGAAATCTCCTAGGGTAAATGTTTCAGAAGTGTCTTCTTGGAAATTTTCTTTCTCCGAAGGATCTTCTATCATATGTTGATAATCAGTTTTTTAAAACACATCCAAGGATGTTGGTTGGGGTTGTTTAAAATCAAAAGGATCAGTTTCATCAAATTTAACATTTATTGTTTCTTTAATAGTACAAGTGTTTTTGTTGAAAACTCTATATTCTTTAGAAGCTGTGGAGTGTCCTAAGAAAATTCCTTCATCAGATTTTGATGCAAATTTATATAAGTTATAATTAGTATTAAAAATTAATACCATGAAACCAAAAACCTTGAAGTAGGAAATTATATGTTTTCTACCGTTCCATAACTCATAAGATGTTTTATTAAGAAAATGTCTAATAAAAACACGATTTATAGTATAACAAGCAGTACTTAGAGCATCAGCCCAAAAATGTTTGGCTACAGAATACTCACTCAACATGGTTCTAGTTATCTCTTGAAGAGTTCTATTTCTTCTTTCAAAAAAACCATTTTGTTGAGGTATTATGGGAGCTAAAACTTTGTGAGTAATACATTTTCTAATACAAAAAGTTTCAAAATCATAATTTTGAAATTCTCCTCCATGATCACTATGAATAGTTTTCAATGGAAGGATTTTCTCATTTTTCACTTGGGCTCTAAAAATTTTGAAATAAGAGAAGGCTACAAATTTCATTGCTAGAAAATAGACCCATGTAAATCTAGTATAATCATCAACCATAAAAAATAAATAATACTTTCCCCCAATGCATCCAGTTTGTGTTGGACCAAAGAGATCCATATGAAATAGTTGTAATGCATCAGTAGTTGAGACTTCACTGACTGATTTAAATTTTGATTTGTGTTTCTTTTAATATTGAAAAGGATCATAGACTTTTGAAGATTCAAAACTACGATCTGGTAGATCCTTAACTTGTACTTTATTAGAAAGTTTTCATATGTTCATATGGTTACATTGACCTAACCTTCTATGACATAACCAAGAATGATCTTCCATTGAACTAAGGAAAGGTAGATCTGGGCTCCCAAGGTCTTCTATGTTTAGTGTTTAAACATTCTCTTGCCTATGGGCTGAAATAATGAATTCTTCCATTGAATTGTGTACTAAGCACATTTCATTCCTAAAATTCACAAGGTAACCTTCATCACATAATTTTCCTATGCTAATGAAGTTGTGCATAAGACCCTTAACAAATAGAACAATTGAAATCATAGTTTTCCCAAGAAGAACGACGTTACCTATACAAATAATTTCACTCTGAGCATTATCTCCGAAAGATACTTTTTCTCCTTTCATCTGGATAATATTTTCAAAATAATTTTTCTTACCAGTCATATGACTGGAATATCCACTATCCATGTACGACATATTGTTTTTAGTACCTTCTCTATTTTTTTGAAACCAAAACAGTTAGACATTTGGAATCCAAACATTATTGGATCCGGAATTGTTAGTCAACAAAAGTTTGGGTATCCACATTTGTTTAGAAAAATAATTTGTATGAAACCCAAGAGATTGAACATTATTCAAGGAACTATTTTTCTTCCAATTCCCACCACTTTGACACTTAGTGCAAAAAGGGGATCTAGAAGGAACACAATAGTTGTTTTTGAAAACTGGTTTTTGGTGAGTATAACCTACTCCAGTAGTGTTTCCTTGCGGTTTTATTTGAGAATACATCTTGTCAAAATTTTCCTTCCCAGAGGTAAAGTATTCAAGAAGATTCTTAAGAGAAAATATTTCGGATTTCAGTCGAATGAAAAAATTCCATTCTTCAGGAATCAGTTCCTTAGAGTTAGATTTTTCCTCAAAAACTATTATCTCTAAAGCAACATTCTTATGATCTTTAGAAAGTTATTCTTTAACAGAATTGGATTTCTCAAGGTCCATATAAATTTTTTCTAAAATCTCTTCCTTATCTCTAAGATCATTAGAATGATTTGAAATCTCTTTTGTAATAATTTCTTCCCTAGCATTTTCCTTGTCTAATATCATAGAAATTTTACTATTTCTCACTTCAAGTAACAAAGAAAATCTAGAAACTTCATCATATGGAGGTATTTCTTCATTTTTTGAGGATGAATTATCTTCATTATATGTACTATTTTCAGAATAGTAATTTTTATCAAGAGACAAATTTGTTAAATCCATGGAAGTGCGTACCTTGTCCATAAGACATGTATTAATGAAAGAAGTAGTAGCAATGAATCCCATATTATTCTATGTTGAGGAATTATATTCTGAAGATTCACTTACTAAAGAGTCTCCACATCTAACACTCCAAGTATCATTAGCTTTAAGTCTTTTCTTGTGCTTTGATCGATATAATTTATTCTTGTTTCTTGGTTAATTATGTTCCTTCTTTTCCTTCTTTTTCAATAAAAGACAATCAGGTCTCACATGACCTGTTCTTCTACATTCATAACACGTAATTTATCAATTTTCTTATCTCTTTAGTATTTATTCTTGAACTTATTCTTAGGGTTATTTTGAGCAACAATATTGTTAATTATTTGAGAAAGATTAGCTAATTCATTCACAGACTTTTCTGTGTCACTAGATTCTGACTGAATAATGTCATTCATTGTCTTTGATCTGGTTACTCTTTCTAGGGCCTTGTATTTTATATGATTATAAGTTATTGTAAAAGCAACTCCTCCATTTCCATTCTTCTTTTTCACATTTTCATCATCTCTCTTCATTATGGGTTCGTGCTGAAGAAGAGTTCCAAACAACTCATCTAAGGAAATATGAGTGACTTTCCTGTTCTCATTAATAACTGTCCTCTTGGACTCCCATTCATTTGGCATGATATATTTGATCTTATCTACAATAGAATCATAATACAAACCTTTTTCTCCCATAAATAGTAATCTATTCATGATAGTCATAAACCATTATTGTACTTTACATAGAGGTTCTTCATAAGGAAAGTTACAAACATGGTATTCAGCTCCCAACATAGCTCGTCTGGTCTCTATGACATTAGTTGTACCAAAGTGTGTAACTACGAGTTTCTTCCTGATACTATTTCTAGATTCACACAATGATATTTGACTATAGATGTTCCTAGACATTGAACATAACAAATTATTTCTGACTCTAAAGATTGATTGATATTCTGATTTCTTTAGATTTGTAAAGGTTCTCAATTACTTATCTGGAATCTTATAATCTCCAATCAGCATTAGATAGATATCAACTCCAGTATTGATAATAAATTTCATCATCCTATCTCTTCATTAATCTTAATCATTTTCATAAAAAACATGAGGTCTGGTGGGATTTAGATTATCAATAGAACCAACATTTAAACATGTCATCCTTAAGAAAATCTTTGGCACACAACCTTATTAGTAGTATGAGTTTGTAAACAAGAGAAAATATCCTAATAAAGGAACTAAATATTTTATCTCTAATAAAGAATGAATCTGAACTATGTGATTCTGAAAAAAAGATTTCGAAAAGTGTGAATCTGTAAGTTCAATTCCGAGAATTCTCTTCTGAATATAATCGTGAGATTAATTCAGATTGTACCAAATTCTCTGATACCAATTGTGAGATCGTATTTCTGAGTATGATATACTCTATAATACCAAATTTAGGATGGAATATGTAATGAAATTATCAAATAAAACATGGGGTTAAATTGTATACTTAAAAAATCCCTAAGGAAGTTTGGAATAAAGAAAATTCACCACACCTCTAAGATCTATTATCTTTCTTGATTACAGAAAAGTGGTTCTGGAAATGGAACACAACAAAATATTAAACCAAATAAGATTCTAAATTAATGCGTATAGAATCAATCTAAATCGGAGTACAAGTATGAGGAAGTATACGAAATATATACTTTCCTCAACAACACAAAAGTATAGCGGGAAACAAAGTACTAACTCTACAAGTAAAATGTAGAAACTCTTTTAATGCAAAGAGGAGGGTATCCAACTACCCTGGATAAGAGGTCCCTTGATTTATACTTTCAATAAAGTATCTATTACCCAAACCCAAGTAATCCCTCAATAAGAGGATCGTTATCTATCGTGTTATCCCCACAAGACCTCAATTTGTAAGGAAAACGGCAACTGTGACTTCACAACCTGATGTCTCTGATTTTTTTTAAATCGAACTTCTGCACTAAGAGAATCTGCACGAATAAAATTTTGACCAAGCAGTTCAAAACATTTTTCATGAAGCTTGAGAGTTTATAAGAGCGTCAATCTCTAGAAATCACTTCAACACCACTTTTTCAAATGTCATTCCAAAGTAAAGTCCCGAGAACGTTCAAATGAGCTCTTATTTATAGGCACTGCTCTAACGATCAGCTCCCTTCTCCAATGGTCAAATTCCTCCTTTAATTTTGTAGGGAACTATACATGTGTCTCTAATATAATGGTTAGTTTATGAATTAAAGCACGACATAATTTTGTAACAAAGGGAGTGTAAGAATAACTAAAATCCAATATTCAGAATGTAAGTAAATAAAAGTTCGGAGTCAACCAAAAATGAATTCGGAGTCTACAATATAAGGATATTCCAATTCTGTTTTGTAGGAATTATGAACCTGAATTCTATAGAATTATAGAGTCTGAAATTCAAAGAAAGTCAGATTCTGGATTCTCAAGAGTTCGTAACCTGAACATACAATGTTTGGAGTAAGAGTTTCTGAGAATTCGGGGTGAGAACTCATAAGAGTTCGGAGTATGAATTCAAATAACTCAGAGTCAGAACTTAGAGAAGTTCGTAACCAGAATTCTTAATCATAATTTAGAGTCAAACATCAGGAATATTCATATCCATAATTCAGATTTGAACTTCATGAGAGTTTGTGTCCAGAATTTGGAGTTGAACATCATGAGAGTTCATATCCAGAATTCAGAGTTGAACTTCATGAGAGTTCATATCCAGAATTAGGAGTTGAACATCATGAGAGTTCGTATCTAGAATTCTGAGTTGAACTTCATGAGAGTTCGTAACCATATTTCAGAGTCTTAAACAGAATGCCTCATATCTAAGTATTATTTGATTCTGCAGTTTTGGTTTCAATCTGAGTTTTATACTTAGAAAATTTATGATATGAACAATGAAATCTAGGTAAGGGTAAATTTCCTTAGGTAAGTAAATATTCCTTATAGAAGTAAAAAAAGGGGTAAAATGAGTTTTTCCTTGAGATAAGGTGTTTTTTATTTTCAAAACAAGAAGGGATAATAAATACTTAAGGAAATCTTAATGACCCAACAATCTGCCCCTTGAAAGTAGGAATGGAAAAGTTATAAGGAAAACCTTATTGACTCAATATAAATGATTACAATTATAATTTCATTTAATGGGTTATGATATGACACTTCATTATAATATTTTGGAGCACATAAATATCATTTTAATTATGAGATTTTTGGGACTTATATTTACATTTAATTTATTGGGTAAATATTTATTTATATAACTATATATATATTGAGGGAATAATGAGTATACTAGGAATAGTAAGACATGGCTGGAATGAGGAGTGAACTTAGTACTATAAAATATGACTGGAACTGGGATTGATGTTGTTATAGTATTAGATGTTTGGAATAAAGTGTTAAATCATCTTAAAAAATTACTTTATTAACTTTGACGGACTTGGAAATGAGTCTTGTCCTATATGGAAATGATTTTTAAGCTTATGCACATAACATAAATTTGAAGCCTTATGCCAGTGTTATGATATCATGAATCATGTTCATTGAATAATATATAATTTATGTATTATAAAATATAAATATTTAAACAATGATTCGGGATTGTGATTATTGATATATAGGGTATAATTTTTATATGTTATACTCACGTTTTCAAGAACATATCTACACGTTGTACTTGTGTATCTACATTTTTACCCTTATAGAGCATCATATATCACTTTTTACAATGCATTTACATATTTTAATAAGAATTTTATTATATATGATATATTTAATAGTGGAAGATGTTATGGATATTGAAGTGGGAAATTAGGTAGCTCACTTAAGGATTAGTGTTTATGTTTCAATGTGTTGAAAGGAACTAAAATATATTGGTACTCAAAATTGTGTTTATGTAATGTAATGAATATTCATCAAAATTAAAAAATTATATATATATATATATATTAGTTCTTATTAATAATTTTATTTCAATCCATAATAATAATATTATCAAGAGTACTTTTAATTAAAATGATAATGGTGATTCTTTACATTTGAATGGTGACCATGATTGTTATTTTGTAATTTTCCTCTGATAAGTTAAATAAATGTATTTTAATAAAGAATATAATATAAATTTTAAATACATTTTAAAATAATTTAATACATATTTAATTAGTAATCAATAACAAAGATGATTAATAACATGTAATGGTTAAAAAATTATTTTCCTATTAAAATAGTTTTCTTATACATCAATATCTTCGATTTGAAGGTTATTTTTATATAAAATATAAAATGATTCAGTATAAATGGATATTACATTTAGTATTAGAAAACAATCATTCATTGTGATGATTAGTTTTATAATTATATTAAAACATGAAGTACACATGTAAAAACTTGTGACTGAGGTAAAAATGAAACTGGAATCAAGTGGTAACTTGATGATAAATAAAATAAAACATATTTATAAGAAGTTACTTAATGAGAGGTAGAGTGTTTACCTATCATATCCCAACCAAAAAACATTATTTATCACTTTTTATGAACTTATCCAAGAAATATTTTCATTCTATTATTGAAAAATAATTGGGGTTCAGAAAAGATCTCATTTTCTAACATAAAAAATCCAAAAAATACAACCATTTCATTCAACACATCTTCTATATAATTTATTAATAATAATCCACCATTTACCTCCTCCTAGAATCATATATCACATCTTTATTCCTCTTTTATCAACTACCAAACATAAAACCATTTTTTCAAGCTGACTATGGAGAGAATATTCAATTCCCCAAAGAGGTTAGATCACATTTGTTTAATTGGAGAAATAGGTTAATGCTCTCTTATCTAAATTTTTCACCCCATAAGACATATTTAATTTTATTCGTCATTTTTTCTTTGGAATGATATATCAATAACCCATTAACCATTTTTTATCATGATCCTGTCATTATTAATGGTATTTAATTAATCAATAGAAATCATATCCTTCAAGGGGATTTAATTTCAAAAAAAATAATGTCATGAAAGATTTTTTATCATAAACTCATTCATTTTAGATATATAATTTAGTCTTTATAATATTTCATCTATGTTCACCATATAAAATTAAATTACATGACTAATGGTTTTATCTTTTTCACTTCCCATAATAAATATATTTTAAATTTAAATACTCATTACTTAATGGTTTCACTTTATATTTTTATTTTATTATGTGATTATTTTTTGTTGATAAATTCTTCAGTGTTAATAAATTTAATTCATTATGTTATTATATAAATTTTATAAATTTTATAAAATACCTTTTTAATTTACATGGGGGCATTATTATATAAATGGCGAATGATTTTTATTTTAATGTTATATGAATCCCATTTTATTTACATGGAATTTTGATGATTGTGATAAGTGAATGGTTTTAAAGTGGAAAACAATTGTTTTTGTGGTTATGGATGGAGTTTTGTATCACAAATATTATTATTTGGATAAAATTTTAAACTCACGTGTTACAAATTCATGATTATGATTTAATTTATCAAAATCATGGTTACTGATGTGGTGTGTCATGGAATTAATGTTCTCTATACTAATTTTTTTATCAATATTTGAATTATGTTCTAAATCATTATATTATATTATCAAGATTCAATATTCTTATTAAATTTTTCTAATACAAACCATATTTATTATTATTATATTTTGATCATATATGGATTAATTTTGATATTTAACTTCTTTTTATTACCACTTTTATCTTATGAATATAACTCATGTTGATATGATATTTCACCTATGATCATGTTTTATCATAAATTCATAATATCATCATTTATTACATGTTGAAATATTTAATATTTCATTCACATTGTGTTTGAGATCACCCATTTCATATATATTAGTTACTTATGATTTTATAATGGGTATCATTTGTGATAAGATTAGAATGCGGTTTAGAGGTGAGAGGTTATGAAACTTTTTTTTGTCTTATAAAGTAATTAATTATAACTATTCCTCCAAAACACAAAACCTCTAGATCTATTCTTAATGATATCATTCGTGATATTCAACATTTATTCACGGAATATAATTTTTTATATTTTACTTCATAGATTTAATTTCCTCAAACATCGTTCTTTATGATTTCATGTGATAAAGAGTTGCATGGTTCCTTCTGAATTCATATAACCATGACCAAATGTGGTTATTTTTAAAATTATGTATCTAGTAGAATTTTTTTTATTTAATTTAATGTTTTATAATTAGGAAATTTATAATTAATTTACATTTCATTGTAAAAGGAATATAATTTGAATGTTACCTAAGAACCTCTTGGTGTAGGACTTTCAGATCGGTGGGCGTATTTTAGTTTGATAGGAAAGATAACCTAGGTGAAGGAATTGAGGAACATACACTATTGGTGGTTTACAATTTATACCATTAGATCATTAATTCATCAAAAAATGTTTTACTAAAGAAGAATATTGGGTATTTGGTATACATAAGGTGCGTTCAAATTATCCATGTTGGTATGGTTCGATAGATTATGCTAGGAAAATTACACATTCCATTTTAAATGAGGGATCCTTATAATTATAAAAGTATTTGATTTAATGTTTCTTTATGGTTCATACCATTATTAGAGGAAAACAATTGGGTAACTTATAAATCCCATGAGAACTCCATTTCAAATGTAATTCATTATTTTAGGGTTCACATGTAATTATATAATGACCCAGTCAATTATGTCACCATGCCAATTTTTAAGAACAATAAAATTGTGTTTTCAGGGTTTTGGATTTTTGAAATGGTTTCATAATTTTCATTTGAGCCTCTATGGATAATGGGTAAAATTTATCCATGGGAGGTTGCTTTTGTGAAATTGGGACATATATAGACCCTGGAAGGATTGATTAACCTTTTTTATTAGTGTGGAATGGTTACCTTTGATAGAGGACATAGAATCCTATTAATTACTCTAAAAATGGAAATTCTTGGTGAATATGTGACCTTGTTACTATTTATACTCTAGTTTGTTTCATTAATTAATTGAATATAGGGTTCCATTTTTTTAACACTTCGTTCTTGAGAGTTTTTTCAAAATGGTTCCTCTACATAAACATAGGTGGGCGCCACAAAAATGTGGACTTTATTGAATATTTTGGATGTAAAAACCAACATATAAACCTAATTATATTAGTTTCCACTAATTATTATTTTTTATATATAAAATTAATTATGAGGTTATAAATATTTGGAATACAGGTGTGAACTCTAGTGATTCCTCATAAATCTATACAAATCACAGTAGTGGTTTGTTTCTCTTATTCATGTATTGAGAGGACATGCAACTTTTTATACTAATAGGAGGATACATAACCCAATAATTATACGTAACCAACCTGTTTCCAAGATCCACCTACTATGTGTATTACTGATGGAGGTTCATATACATGCAAGTGTGGTGAGGTACTATATAAGGTTAAAGGTTAGTTCGTCTGTAGGGTATATAAGGCATCATCATGAGACACATAAGTGATGTTAGGCACTAGGCTGGACATGTGGTGGGAACTGGACAAGGTGTTAGAATATCAAATAATGTCGAATGATTCAATAATGTGATATATGCATGGGAGGATTCAACCCATCAACCTCTTCTCAATTAAAATTTTCCAAAAAACTATTAATGATTTGGGGTGTCATTTTTAAAAAAAATTTAGAACTAAAAAAACATCAAAGATAATTTTACTCATTCAAGAATAAAAAAATATCAAATTCTGATGAAATTTATTTATAATAATGAAATGGGATTTGAGTATGGTGTATTACTCGATTTTTGGTTTCGGGTGTTCTCACTAGTGGAAACATGAGTAGATACCTGGTACTATGATATGTATTTTCATAGACAATATCATTACTATGTTGTCGACCATTAGGACTAACCCCCAAACCTCGATGTGGGACGCCTTGAGAACTATCATCACCATTGTTTGGACCACTATAACCCATCCCAAACCCATTTCATCATTTTTCTATATAATAAAATCATTAAATTTTCCTTAAAACCATTTAACACTTAAAAATTTACCCATTCATTATTTTCATAAAGAATATATTAACACATAATGATATTCTAAACTAAACAATTCAAATCATTCAATATTTTAAAACTACTCTTTAATAAGGAAATTTTTCATTAGAAAAAAATAATGCCAAAGACTATCGGTTTCATTCAATTCAATTTAAAGAAACCACGATGGAATTTTCACAATAGTAAAATACCAAAAACCTTAAAAATAATAATATTATAACCTATAATGAACACATTTAAAAATCACTATGAGATCAATGAATCTTAATCTAAAATTATCACTACGAAATTACTATTTTCCTCATTTAAAATCACTATATGATCACAATTAAAACCCTACAATTTGAAAATTTTCAAATTCTAAATAGTTATTTCACAAAATCCATCAAATAAAAATTTCTATTATACCTTGAACCATAATAGAAAACCAATTAACATTTATACTTACCCTACCTTGGTGTTTTCCAATTGATTTCAAAATATTCATTGGTAATTCAAACCAATGATAATCTCTATGTCTATTCTCATATCATTAACAAACCCAATGGTCTTTGTGGAGGCTCTCATTCATCAATTTTATTCTCGAAATACATTCCATATCCCAATTTATAAAAAAAAGATAATCACAAGAATATAAATATTAAAAACATAAAGACTTTGGGTAAATTCTCATTATACAACTACCTCATTATCCTAAGCAACCACTCATCAAAACAAGGATCGTGTGTTGAACTAAAATGTCCAAATACATTATGGTGAAGAACCCCCTTTTAAATAGGTTTTTTTTGGTATTCATAAAAAGATGATAAACCTATCAAACCTTAATATTTAAAATGGATGGAAATATAGTCGAAGGCAGAGCCATATTTTCATTTCGTAATCAGTAGCACACCAAATGAATATGGATCGATAGAGAAACATCCATGGAGGATGATTATTCTAATATTACTTAACCCAAGATAATTTGGTTCAAATGGAAATAATAATTAGTGGATAAATCATTATCCATTATCTGTAAAAATAGTAAATCCAGATATTTTAATAATGCACACATTTCGGCTTAATGATATTACTAATAGTAAATTATCCAAGAAACCTACAGTATTCAGAGTTTCAATGTTTTCTCATGATCATTCAGGGATTGATGAAGTTTTCAGAGGTCATGTATGTGGAACATTCCAATACCACTTGATTTCTCTTTCTCCATTACATGGTTTACAAATTATTCATCCTTCTCTATGATGCATGTCCATGGTAAATGTTTAGTACTAACCAAACAAAAACCATGCACTACACATATTGTCACCTCTTTTTATCAATGTTCAAATGATAACACATAAAACACTCCCAAGGCAAAACATAATCTTAGGAAATATTTCATTGATCATTATAAAGATTGTTTATCCAAAATTATAACCATGATGTACCGCATCATTGGGATAATATCTTACAAGGAATTCATGTTATACCCTGATGCATCTTATAGAGTAAAAAAATTGAATTATGAGGTTTAGAGGGATAATTCTAAAAATAAGAATTATTTAATTTTTATGGGTATCCATGTAAATTTTTTTAGTCCATGAGAGAAATTTATAGACATAGGCACAAATAATGTTGTAGTGTCTAGATATTTTCCATAAAAATATTTCCTAGAGAATTTTTATAAAAAAATGTTATATGGTGGTGAGAATTGTAATTATTAAGCTTGGGGGTTTCATTTTCAATGGTTATGTGAAGTAATATTTATTACTAAAGAGGGTTTCATGATTTTTTGCTAATAATGTATGTAAATGTATTGTTATATGTTCTTTGGTGTGAGTTTTTATTGAACTATTTGTTTAAAATGCGATATTTATCTTATATTTAATGTCAACTGTGAATCCAAATATGACGTAGAACATAGAAATTTTTTAATGGGATATAATTTCTCTATAATGGCCCCTCCATTGAGATTTAATTTAAGTGAGAACTACCTAATCCAAGAATATTTTTTTCTAATCTCTCGTACAAGAACACGTGAAATTATTGAGTTTCGAGACATGAATTTTCACTATGAGACATTTCTTAGAGACAATTTGATGATGTTATGTAATTTTTTTAAGCATCACATTTAAATTGCATTGGAAATAAATTTTTATTCCACCTATACACCATTGAGTAATATTATGGGTGATTTAGTATGAATTTTGGTAATTGTTTAACCACTCATCAATAGATGATATTATTACATTGTTATATATGATGTGCGATAATATGTAATCCGAGGATTTTCATTATCTCTCTCATTACCACTTATTCTCACTCTCATATTCAGACATAGATATTACATGTAGGTTTGTGAGTTTGGAAACAGGGGTCGAGTTTCCATTTTAAAAATTAAATCTAATAATCATAACTTGGGAAAAAATTACAAACTAAAAATATTGTATGAAACAATATTAAAACATAGAATCTTATTTTTAAAGGTATGTTCCCTAAAAATAAATTTTTATTACTAAATATATCACTTTTCCTTAATAATATTTGGTTCATTTAATCTATTTACTTTTTTAGTAGTCAAGTAACTAGAGGATAAAAATTATACACCAACATGATGATGGTTATAGAATGAAACCCATCCCAAAATTTTAGGGGTAATGAGAACCCAGAGAAATTCAAAAGAAAAAGATTGGATTATTTTTTTAAATTATACTTGAATAACACTCACTCAACTCCAAATATTTTTAAATAAATATCCATATAATATAGAGATTTAGGAGTAGGAAAGTAATAATAATGAACAAAAAATTCCACAAAATAGTGAAAACAATGTAACCAATCAAAACTTGGATCAATAATACCCATAAATGCATCATTGTAGTTTAGTTATAACTTTAAATGTAAATTTTATTCCATTAAAAACACTGGTTATTAAATATATCCATTTGGTGTTTAAAATATCCAATTTTTATGTCAATTCACAGTGGATTATTTTAGTAGAAAACAATGATGGAGTATGGGTGTGTGCCACTAGAGTATAGATACCATCACATAGATAATGTTCTTTTTTTAGACTCCACTAGAGTTATTTGGAAACTAATCAATGTTCTAGTGGTGGATGCAGTATCCACTAACCCTTCAACCATGCTTCTAGTGGTTTCAACCGCATTACTAGTGGGATAATGGAAAAATACTTATTTTGAATTGGCATCTAGATTGATTTCTGGATGAAGAAGTGTCACATCAACACTGATTTTGGAGTTTATATATATGTATATAAATATATATATTACCAATACAAAAGATACAATGATTACTTACTGATTTATACATATATGATCATTAAAAAATATATTTGGTATAAAATTTATACAAAATAATCTCCTGATTCCTGTACAAAATAAATGATTTAATTAATTATAATAAGCATTTAAATAAATAAATGTAGGTTATAATATCATATAATAAAAATTATATTATCTAACATTTAAATAAATTAATATAATAAAACAAATATTTTTCTACTTATTTCATATATATTATATGAATATTGAATCATTTAAGAATAACATAAAATTAATTCCACCATAACACTAATTATATAGTTGAGGTAGATATTCATTGGAGGTATAATTGATGATATACCTCTGTAGATACAATTTATTTAATTATTCTTCCCTACATATAGTAAATATGATTTATAAAATAGATATTTATGATGAATATAGGATATTTTAATAAAGATATACCATTATACAATTTCATTCTCCCTATTTTAGATTATCAAAATATATAAAACACATGAGATAGTATATTATTAACTAGTAATTAAAAATAATAGGTTAAAATAAGTTAATAAATAAATATCCATGTTAAAAAAAATTATAAATTTCAAACAACCGTATTTTATAAAAAAGATTTCAATGAAATAAGGTTCTCCTTTTATCTAAAGAGTGGCTAAAGAAGATATCATTAATTAATGATTTTAAAATTTCATTATATCTAAAATTATAAAATCTATGTGATAATTATATATCATTTTCCCATATATTATGATATGAAAAATTAGTTGACTAATATTCCTATAATAATATTTCTATACATTTATCTTCTTATCTAAGTATTCAACAACATCAATATTTCCAAAATATTTTTGAGCAAGTCAATATGGTTGGTTTCATTTTTCATCATCTAATGAAAATTTGTCCATCACGTTATTCTTCATGAACATATTACTTTTTATCTTCATCATATTGTTATCCATCTATAGAATCATATTTAATTCCTTAAAGATGGATAATTTTACAAGTAGTATGATGAATTAGCTTATTTGGGACCCCATAGTGATGAAGATGAATGTAAGCTCTTAAAAGACTTCGATAATCTTAAACCCTATATTGGGAGAATTTAAATAGATTGAAAAATGATAATTTAACGAAAATAATGTAAATCTCCAAAAACATGGAAATATAAACAATTATGATTAATATTTAAAACATGAGAATATTAACATATTTTATATTTATAGGGAAAATATTTTTTTTGTAGGTAATTTTATAATGTTAACTTCCATATAAATTAATACAGATTTCTATAATACTGGAAGATTTCAATGCAATAAGTGACATCAATGTGAGGAGTATAAATGAATATATTGAACTGTTTAATGTAAAAGGTACCTTAAGGGATAATAATATTGAGTTTCTACAATCTATATTTGATAATTAACAAAAGATAATTTAACTAAATATTAAATAATCATCATGAAAAAATATGGCGAGGGTTATTCCATATATTGAAATTATACTTTTGTTTCATTATCTTTTTAGGTGTCATTGTAAAATGAAAAATGAAATAGAAGATTCGAGAATATAGGACTAATTTTTTGAGAAATTATGGTTACTGTAGATAAAAAAAGTAGAAGCCTATAATGAACACGAATAAACATGAAGGAATGGATAAAATAAAATGAAAAAATGGCTACTAACCCAAAAACAATTTAGTAGAAGATAAAAAAATTTGGATTCACTGTAGGATATTGTAGTTTTTAGGGGTAATTTTTTATTGAGTGTAACTGAGATTTTGAATATGAAATAATGAAGGATATATAATTGATGAATTATCACGGAAGTATCCAAATAACTGTATTGACAAAACAAAACATCGAAAAGCATGATTGTATTCATTGTCTACTATATTGTAACTATACTCCCATAATACAAAAAAAATAAATTAACTATAAAAGAAAAATATAAACACCTAAGATTAATATAGAGTACTGGGGTGATA
Source organism: Viscum album (assembly GCA_963277665.1). Taxonomy (NCBI): domain Eukaryota; kingdom Viridiplantae; phylum Streptophyta; class Magnoliopsida; order Santalales; family Viscaceae; genus Viscum; species Viscum album. The sequence goes on from OY728159.1 coordinate 1,229,921,160, forward strand.
TAAAAATGAAATAAATAACTCAAAATAATAAAAAATATAGTGTGAAATACTAAAAATATTAAATACTCTTTTAACAATGTAAATTATTGAAAAATATTTATTTATAAATATTTCAATTGATATTTAATGTTAGGTGACTAAATAAATGACCATACATAAACAGGTTAGTGGTAATTGATAATTATTAAAGATAAAAATAATGAATATAAATAAATAAAATGTATAAAAAGGGAATACAGATACTAGAGTCCAACACATTTTTTTTAATTCAATTGAATTTTAAATGTATCAATATTTTAACTATATATATTTCTATTATATAATGTTCAATTTAGTCCATTTATTATATATTTTCTCATTCAATATTATAATAGTCCATCTTGATAAATTTAAATATTATTGGTAAATATTTTCCAAAATATGTCATATAGTTGGGTATTAATGATTATAAACTTAATAAATATGTATCATTTTAATATTGATATTTTAATAAGTGTTTCCTAAGGATAATTTATTAATTTAATGAGTAAAAAAATTTATTCATATATATATATATATATTACAATTTTTTTCATAATTTATCATAATTCGATCATAATATATCCCACTGTCATGATCTGTATTCTTCATTTGAATTATTCTAACACAAAACCACCTACAACAATATATTCAACCTCAATTGATGATATATAAAACTATGATTTACTCTTAATACTTCATAAGACTAAATAATTTCCATTTATGTGTCATGCATGATAAGTATTTTTCAAATCTAATTAGCATGATCCAAATTCACTATCAAAATGACTTGTTTTTTTGAATGTTATATTATTTCATAGAACTAACCAAGGTTATTAATTCCATTACGTTATATAAATATTGGTGTAATATCCCTATAGTGAGATAAATTTTTTTGATGATAATTGTCTCAAATAAAAACACATTATATTATTTTGGGTCGATTCTCACTACGGGGAACAAGTCTATCATTCATGTAACGATAAATATTATTATCTACTATATTATAAAATTTATCCAATTTTAATTTAAATGAATGATACAAACAATATATACTCATGGGAATCTTTGAATATTTCCCTATAGAAACATATATCTTAATTGATATGATAATAGGTTAACTCATATCATAGAGAGGTTAATTAGATAGTTCAATACTCTCATATAGAGTAAACAAAATTTATGAATTTATTATTAATAAACATACTGGTAAAATGTATGGTGAAAAAAGTGGATGAGATCAATAATTCATAAAAACATAGTATTATAATTTATCTATTTTTATTTATTCATTACACTGGCATTATAATTATAAATTCAAACATAAAGAACATTATCACTATCTTAATATGAGGAACTTATTGTGGAGTTAGGATTAAAACTATTATAGGGACTTCCTACTTACTTATATTATCGGGATAAACTCATGTTGTTATGTTATAAATAATAAGGAATTTATTAACATCCCATAATTGTAGAAAATAATTTCCCCTAATTAATTACTATCTTAATATCTTACACTCATCAAGTCACTATTATACATAATTTTCAGTTTCATTTATCCTTCATCGAGTTCTTGGATTTACATGGTGTTGGGGGTCAAAACACATATTTTTTGAGTTAGACCATGGCATATGGTTAGAGAATTTTTTTTATCGACCATGTGGAAACCATGTGATGGGTAATCATGATTTCGATAGTGTGGTTTTAGATGGTTTAATCATAGGTTTTCAAACCATGTGTCACCCTTGGTGAAACTATGCACCCTATTTTTGTGGAAAGTGTCTCTCATATTTTTGGAACATGGTTCTTATAATTTTGCAGCCAAAATATATGTCTACTTCCATCTCATTAAAATGTTGAGGTAAAAAAATTTCATCTATCATATTTTTATTTTATAAGTATTTTTTCCTCCTTCATCATGTGCATCACACATCCCGTGGCTATTGAGCTCTTCCCCTCCTTTCATTATGGATTTCAAATTGTTTTCCTAGTTTTTTTTCTTTAGATAAAATTATTTCCCCTTGATTTATCCTTTTTCACTTCATTAATATTTATTCTGTCATTTGTTAATTTATGGAACCCTAGTGGTGGGTTTGTCCATATACAGAATTTTCTATGTGTGTTTAGGTCCAATTTCTTCTAGATTAGTTGTGTAAGTCCTTCTTCTACCTAATATGGTTTCATTTTATTGGAGGAATGTATTTTCAAACCAAATAATAGATATGTGTACTTATTTAAGTGAAATTCCCATGACACGCTGTTAATATTATAGAATCTTTTTGGTTTTTCAAAAATTTCCATTTAAATGTTTAATTCATGGTGTGTATTCTGTTTTTAGTGGATTTTTTTGATGTTTTAGGGATTAATTTGGGGTTTTCTAGATGTGAATGGATTTTATTTCCACCAAGTGTTTGTTGAAATTTATCAAGAAAATTGATTTAATTTGTATAATATAGTAGTTTTATTAATTAAAATACCTTGATCAATTTTTTTTGGATAAAATTGGATTATTGTTTGGGGAAATGGAATCTGAAGTGCCTTATGTTCGGGCATAATTTATATAGGAGATTGATAATTATGATTATGGCATATGTTACCACATAGCCTAAATGAGGTTTTAGTGATGGGTTTGATCAATGGAAATTAATATCCATTAATGTCGAGAGAGTTTGGGATTCTATATTGGGTTTTCAAAGTTTGCATGTGTCTTATAAGAGTGTGGACTGAGCGAGCCTCTGATATGGTTATCAAGGTAGTGTATGATCCTTTTTATAGGAAATCCATTGAATCTTACATTTTGGGACTAGGGAATAATAATTTATCTTCCATTTCATAGATGGCTAGAATAATTGTTTACTCGGTCATGATATGAATTATGTTAAGAGGTCCATAGTGCACATTACTCATAAAAAATTGGTTTATATGGTTTATGAATTTTATTAGTTTCATTTTATGTGATGAGATGTTATTCCCACTATCTTATATTTATATATATGTGTGTGTGTGTCTGTTAATATTAGTGTAATATTAACCCTTGGTAATTATTTTTTTATCATGATCATGTTATATTTTTTAAATATATCTATGTTTTTTATCATGTTATATGTAAATCCATTTAAAAAAAATTAAATTGAAAGGTTATTTAGAGGATAATATTAAATTTTTATGTTTTTAGAGTGGTTTGGAATTGAATTTTTATCCAAGAAAATTTATTAGATTCATGGGTATTATTATTAAATTGAATTATGGTGGCATCCTGCTGGTCTTAATTCCCCACACCTAGTTTGATACCTTTCATGTCATTTGTATATTTCATTTTGTAGCACATAAATTATGGTAAGTGAATATATTTTAGGGTGTATATTCATGATTGTTGGATTTTGGCGTTTTTTAGTGGAGATGTGGATGAGAAGGGATTGTCTCTTATAGATCTTTTTTTGGTATTTTCCACTTTCTTTTGAGTTGGGTTGTTTGCGTTGAGATACCATATACACATTAAATTATGAAATTATAGTTTTTGACATTTATATTAATTCATGGTATCAATTTAGATATATTTCATTGTTATGGATTTTTATTTGGTAATTTAGACTCTTATTATAGACGTGTCCCTCCCATTTAATGGATAGGTCATTCCTTTTTAACCTATGGTTAAATCATTCCCACGTGATAGTTGGTTAATCACAGTTATTTTCATCATCACATAGAGATTGGGAACACACTTCCGGAAATGTAACCAGATGGATTGGGTGATGAGTTGGGTAAACCAATGTTGATTTTCAAAAAATGGTAATAGATCATTTGGTTATTTCGGAGTCATTGGTACAATGGTTCTAGGACTGGTGGGATAGAAGAGGTAGTAATGTGGGAGTTCCTAGAAATATCTTCTTTGTGTCTAACTTCCTGTTAATATGGGTGGTTCATGACTATGGTTTTTTTTGAGCCAGATTATTGGTCATTTAATTTCTTCTCAAGGAATTTAACTTTTGGTGGGAATTATTGAAATAACTATACTGTTTATATTGATTTTTTGAATGAAAAATGGTGGTCTAGAGAAGGTGTACCATTAATGGTATTGGTTAATAGAATCCATACATATCCCAAGAAATATTACCTTAAAGAAATAGAAATATCATGAAACCTACTTGGTTTTAGAAACGATCTATCAAATCCACAGTTTGAGAGAAATACTTGAAATTTACCATGTTTTGGTTTTTTTTGAAATGGTGTTATTTGAGATGCTAGTGATGTTTGATAATACACATATTTAGTGTTTTTTTAGATCCTTATTATTTTTATGATGAAATTATACACAGTAGATCTTTTATTATTATTTCTTGCAAACATTAACTCCCCTATGGACCTTGTATGGACATAGAGACAGTCTAGATGAGAAAACACCATAGGGTTACCCTCACATTGATCCAACATCGGTGGAGTTTTTGATTCGTATGATCAAAACCTTATTCCAGGTGGGATGTCATGATGGGACACAAATTTTGGACCATGGACAATAGTTTTTCACATATAATACGTCAATTTATTGGGTGATTAGGGGCTCAATGAGCTACATGAGTTTATGGATAGTATCCAGCATATCATCATGTTTTAGAAGACGTCTAAGATCTAAAAAGAGATAATTTCAATGTTTGTTATCAATGGAATGGGTATAATGTAGTGGGATATGATGGTTCTTTTATGAATTCATGATGATCTCATATAAACAACTTCAAATGTTGAATTTAAATGATAGTTATACATAGAAAAAATATTTTCTTAAAAGAAAAACATTTTATGTCCTTTTGTGAAAAATAATAAAATATATATTAGATAGTCCTAAAAATTTAATTTGGTAAAATATAACTCATTTTTATATTCAGAATATCAAAATTAGATTAGGGGTAATTTTTTGTGTTTTTCTGAAAAAAATCATTTTTTGATAAATAGTGAAAAATACTGCATTGTACATAATAACTGACTTTTTATTTAGATTATTATTATTATTATTATTATTTGTTTGAATGTAAAAATAGATAAATTATACCTATATTAGTCCAATGAAATTCACTGAGGTCATTTTACAATAATATTACAGATATAAAATTTTATTGTAGTTTTTAACGTCTTTTACACACCTTCTAGAAACATTTTAAAATTTCCATAAAACGTAATTTTACCTTCTCTATAAATTTAATTTCAGAAATATGAAAGACATGGTTTCCATCAGTATGTAATGTTTGGTTCAATAAGAAGAAAATAATTTTTTTATTGATTTTAACTTTTGAATTTTATTAACCACTCATAAAAGTAAATTGGACAATTAAATGTAAAAATGATATTATATTTACCCCAACACATATCCCAATTCTATTGGATAAGTGAATTTCCACCAAAATTATCCTTAGTAATAAAATATGATCTGATTTGACCCACATGTATTAGATTAGGACATTTATTATTATTTTATTTAAAGAAGAACTAAAAGAGTTAAATTCAAATTTTAAAAGATAAAAAACATTTTATATAGGGTTATACATATGATAAATTAGACTTTAAATATTCATTAGAAATATAAAAATATTTCCTAACTCTTCGTATTTTATTTATAATTTTTATACAATAAATAATTAAATTTATTTATGACACAATGATGAAGCATTAATTACATTATTATTGAATAATTAAAATAATTGATATTTTAAATATTATCATAATTTTAAATTGAAACTTTTGATGTATTAAACGGATATTCAAGGTTAGTATGAAATTCTATGGTATATTTTATAATTTCTTTTTGAAGAAATCATGTTTTTATGAATTTAGAAAAACCAAATACTAAATAGTGTAAAATTGACATCAATGAGTTTTCAAGAAAAATACAATATTATTAAATGATATATTATTTGAAAAAATATAATGCTCAGACAAAGGAATTATATAATTATTGATATGTAATTAATTAACCACTTTATGTTGAATTTTAATTTTATAGTAAGTTTGTTAACAATGTAATATTGAAATTCCAGAAGAAATTGTAAAAGTTACACTATTTAACTAATAGTTAAATATAATAGAAAAGGTTAATATGGTGCCTAAACTTGTCTAAAACATATTAGTTCAGATGATTTAGACCCTTACCCGCCTTATCCTAGAAAAAACCCATTTGGATCCATTATAAAAAGAAAATAATTATATAATAAAACAATATATCATGTTTTTCCTAAAGTGACCCTCACCTCTCTTATAAACAGGTACTTCCCTTTCACACTAAATCACACCTCCAAAGCCATTTGGATAGGCCAAAAAACGATCAAATATCTTCCAAACTACCCTAACATCATCCTAGAGTCCATAAATCAATAATAAAGCCAACCTATGGAGCCATTTTGATCAAATCAAAAAAGAAGCACCTAAAGAAGAAGTAATAATTTTATCACCTCTTTCAAAGTTCTTTTTTTCTTCCACTTCATCTTTCTTTGTTCCTTCCATACCAAAATAATAAATACTATAACATCTAAATACTTTGATTTAATTATAAATATAGTACAACCATATTCATTATTTTATCGATCCTATGAATGACAATGTTTCCAAAATCCGTACGTACGGATTACTCTCTCCAAGTCGTGGTGTAGTTTGTTGTTCAACACTTCATTATTTGGATTAGTATAATAATGAGTATAATTGATGTAAATAATAAATATAACACATTAATAATTATTTTTATGTAATATAACATCCAATTAAATACTATTTCACAGTCAATAGAATGGTATTGTCGCTCATGCGTATGTACGGATTATGGACTCCATGAACACGATGAGATTCATTTCCCATCTAACCATTCAATAATAATTTTCATTTTATAATTTAAAAAAATGTTTAAAAACTTAATATCATTATGGATATGAATCAAATACATCCTATCCATAACAAAAAACACTTATCTAACAAAAAATATAAAATAAAACGAATCAGATAACAACCGAAACAATGATAATGATGATATATTATTCGAAATAAATATTAGAATATCATATATAATATCATATTTATGTATGCAGTTTTTTTATAATTTAATAAAAAATATTTAACTATTATATAGTAGGTTAACGTACCCTCAAATAAGGGAAATTACAAGGTATGGGTTAATTTAATAATCTCTTTATTATCCAATGTTGTTTTTATAAAAGTATCTACTCGGCCATATTTATCATCCACATATGTGATTCCATTAAATGTATTTCAAAACTTTTTTAACATTTCCTAGAATATTGGTTAATATCATTTATTCCCTTGTTTTAATTTTTATAAAATGTTTTGAAAGTAATATTTTTGTTATTTTCCAAACAAGTTACATTATAAACATTTCGAAAAATTAAGGTAAGAATGTTTTTTAACATATATGGAGGGTGCATATATTCTTCACCATTATAAAACCATAGAATATTCCCATACAAGATTATAAGAATAATTTGAAAAAAATATTTTATAATTATGTGACTTTTAAATGATTATAAAAAAGAAAGAGATTTTTTTTTTCAAATAGTATTGATTTCATATACATCAACATCCTTGGATGGATTTTACACTTGTTTAAATTTGATTTACTATTGTACAATCTTCCATATTGTATTTCAGATTTTGTGATATGTCTGAATGTGGATGATTTATTTTTATACAATTCATGGTTTATGGTTAAAGTTTTAACATTTCATATTCTAGTTTGAATACGAATGTTTATGTTAAGTTTCATCCTTTTTATATGGGGAATTCATTGGACTTAGTAAGTGATGGGTTGAGCCCGCTATAGCTCATCGATGCATTGGTAGGTCTCATTAGAAAAACTAGTGTCTTAGCCTAAGGCCTGGACAATATCTTATTTGTATTCATGTAATGATTCCTTTACTATATAGTTATGATGTCCATCATCATGCATTCCATCATTATAAAATTTGATACTGATATTACATGTGATTATTAGACATGTAGAATATCCATTTGAATAAGTAAATTACATTATTTTATTTATCATTTCCATATTATAATAAAGTTTTAGATTAAATTTCTTGTGTTTTAGTCTTATACAATACCTTAAATTTTTATAATTGTTTATTATAGTTTTTACTATATTTTTATCCTTACTGAGCATCTATGATCACACCTTACTTTTTTTTCTGTTTCTGAGGATGTGAAGAAATATATTTGGATTAATATTCCGGGATAGGCAAAAGGATATGAGTGTGTTGATAGAGGACAAATTTTTTTTCATGATGTAATATAACTTCTGTATGTATCAATTACATCCAATGCATCTATACAAATCAGTATGTTGAGACGTGATCTCTTGTGATCATGAAAATGTTATGTAATAATGCACCGTCTTTGGGTAACTAGGGTTTGGGTGTTATAGTTTGGATTATAATAAATTTATTAACATCCTTGGAAATAGATTTAGATAAAATCTAATTAGCAAACATTACAATAAGAGACACTTTGGGGATTAGTATAGAAGAAAATCCAAAAAAATTGGTAATGTAGATATTATGTTGGTTTTCTAAGAAAAGCATCCATGCTTGTATACTACATGTGGAAGTTGTTCTGGAACATATGTACATTGGACTGAAAAATCCTACCAGGAGTATCGAGATTGACTCGAGGTATCCAGGTACATGAAAATGAACCATATTGTGCACCTGTTTTGACACTCCCAGTGTACATGCTTAGGATAATTCACATTTTCATTACAAACCATTATAAAGGATTTATTGTAAAATATTACATTAAAGAAATGATTTTTATGATTATGATACTTGATGTGTGAATATATTATATTTATGTTGATAATATTCCATGTTCATGGAATATAAATTATGATATGATCTAACCTAGTGCATGTAGTGATTTAGAAATGGTGCCCAATAGAAGGAATGATAACACCAACAATATGCATGATCCAAAGAGTAAGAAGAATCAAATCATTCATGGTCTTAATCCAACATTTAGAAGGGAAATATTCTCTTGTGTATTATCATCATATGATGAAATAGTATCACATGTTAATAAGATATGAAATGAATTATTCAAATTATATGGCTTTGAAGGGAGGAAATATGAGAAGATGATGTTGGAGAAAAATATGGATTAAGGGAAGAAGGGAAGGAAGGATATTCCCAAAAGTGATAATTATGGAATGAATCACCTTGGAAAATACTTTATTGGAATGCGAGTTTTTTATATGCGTGAATAAAAAGGAAACCATGTATGTGATTTCAAGGGTAGGAAAAAAGTATCAAAATTACTATGATTCATCTTAAAGGTGTCGGTACACTATGCAAATCAATGTCACAATCATCATAGTATACCCCAAATGATGCTATTGGAAAATAATCATGTTTTATACTACTACAAGATGAAGAGGAATAATTAGTGTTATTTTATTTTTATAAATCATTTATATCTGTTGAGTATTGTATCAATGGTGTAGTGGTTATATTAATTATGGAAATAAATAGAGATTGTATTGTAGTACTATTTCATTGAGTATTTGAGATTTTATAGAACTAATAAAAGTCAATCAATGTAAATATATGCATTTTGGAAAATACATGGTTGAAGGAAAGATAAATGTTAATATGTTCATCTTACTGAGGTTGTGATTTTGAAATAATATATGTTTTATTTGGATAAATTATATTGTATATTTTTTACTAACTAGGAACTGATTAATGGGTTGTTTATCCCATCATTGTTGGAGTATTCAAAATTTTTGAATATAAGGAATATATATTGTATTATATAAGGAATAAAGGAGCATGAATATAATAAATAAGGTTTTATGGTAATTTTGGATGTTACCAAGTCTTAATAGAATACATGATGAAGGTACTCACATGTTATTAAGTGGAAACATGATATCTTCATTATGTTGTGTTGAACATCCTTATAAATTTTTGGACTATGTGTTTGGAAACAAGTATTTTGGATAAGTCTGAAGGTTAAAATGGATTAATTTGGACATTGGATTCTATTGTTCAGTGTTAAAACATTTATAAATATAAAATTTGGATTTTTTATAAAAATGACAACCTAAAGGATGAGTGTGAAACCATCTCATCCGGCAGGGCTGTGAGACTTGAACCCACCCCTAAGGGGAGTCAAGGTTCATTTACCTACAACCAGGTTAAGTGATGTCCTGGTTTGTATAATGTAGTTTTATTTAAATAATTTCATAGATAAATTATGAATTCATTTTCTAAACCCTATATTATTTGGAAAAATATAATATTTTTCATTTCTATTACCATTTGGAGTGAAATAAATATTTCTGGTATAAATTAGTTAAAGGATGGAACTCTATTTATCATGCATTATGTTTCTTATTCTATGAAGAAATTAATTCATAGATGTTAGGGAAAGGATATTAATGAAATGTTTTATCCTAATACTATATGATTTGATGAACCAATGATATATTAAGTCATTATACATTTATGGCTTTGATGCCCTCAATTTTCTATTTATTGTTCACTAGTTTGTGAATGATGACCTCAATCACACCCTATAAATATTTATGTTTTCTCTCCAGTTATGTGTCTCAAATTTCATCCAATGTTCTCATATTTTAAATCCTAATTTTTTGTGAATTTTTTAATTCTATTTCCCTCATGATAAGACAAAATCCTGTTAACCCTATTTCTGATGTGGCTTTTCCACAAAGGTATTTTCTATTTTTACCATTTATTTTCAAAGAAGAATTTAAAACTTCAAGGAAACAATTTATTGAAGGAGGAGAGAATGTTACACCCCAAGATTTCAGAGTAAGTTATATCGTTAAGGAATGTTAGTATATTATACTGCACGCAACACTTCCTTGGCTTGAGTTATTCAAAATATTCAGATTATGCGAAACATCACATTTGTATTATAATTGTTTAAATGATATATTTATTTTCAATAAAATATGTCGATATGAATAGTAAAAATTAAAATTTTGTTTATATATATAATCCTTTCACACAAATAAAACATATTTTTAATGAAATGTATATATTTTGTAAAAATAGTTATATATTTAGAAAAAAAAATTTCTTAGAAGAACTACTTTTCATTTCCTTTTATGAACCATAATAAAATTAATATTAGACACTCGATTAAATTTTATGTGGTAAAATATAATTTATTTTTTGATTCCCAATGTCAAAATTATCTTAGGGTCAAATTTTGGTATTTTTTGGCAAACATTTATTTTTTGATGAATAGTGAAAAATAGTGCATAATACATAGAAACCTACTTTTTATTTAAATAATTAATATTAATATTAATATTTATTTTAAATTCTTAATAGTTAAATAATACCTATATTACTACAATGTAATTTATTGGACTCATTTTATAATTAGATAAGATATATAAAATTTTATTGAACCTTTTAATGTCTTTTACCCACCTTATAGGCACATTTGCAAATTTGTATAAAACTTAATTTTACCGCTTCTGTGAATTAAATTTCAAAAATATTAGAGTGAAATCTGACATTGTTAAGTAAAATGGGGTTCAATAGGATGAAAATAATTTTTGGTGAATTACACCTTTTGAATTTTATTTACAACGGTTAAAATTAAATAGGGTAATTAATGGTGAAAAAGATATTATAAATAACCCAACACATGTGATAATTCTATTGGATAAGTGTATTTAGACCAAAATAAATGTTAGGAATAATCTATGATACTCTTTGATCCACATGGATTAGATTAGGACATTTATTATTATTTTATTTAAAGAAGAGTTAAAAGTGTCAAATTATAATTTTACTAACTAAAATATTTTTAATATAGTTTTATACATAAGATGAATTCAACATTGAATATCTATTATAATTCCAAAATTATTTCCAAACTAATGTTATTTTCTTTATAATTTTTAGACATTAAATAATTAAATTTTTTTATAACACTATGATGATGTGATTATTACATTATTAATGAATGATTAAAATAATTGTTATTATAAATATTTAAATAAATGAATATTATAGGTTAATATGACAATTTCGGGTTGATTAAATAATTTTTTTCTAATTAATCAAGCATTTTTTACTATCACAAAAACCAAATACTAAAAAGTTTTAAAATTGAAATAAATGATTATTTAAAAAAATACTAATATATTAATTGATATAATATTCTTAAAAATCTAAGGTTTTACCATAGTACTTCTATAATTATATATATTTCATTAATGAAAAACATTATGTTCTCTAGAAAATTTATAGTATGTTGATTCGCCAAGTAATAAAATAATAAAAGAAGACTTTGTAAAAGTTAAACTATTTAACTAAGAGTTAAATCAGAAAGATAAGGTTATATGGTGACCTAAACATATTTAAACCTGTTGGTTGAGATGATTTCAACCCATACCCACCTTATCCTAGAAATAAATCTATTTAGAGCCATTATATATAGAAAATTATTTTATAATAAATTAATATTTCAATCATTTCCAAAATTGACACTCACCTATCTTATAAAAGGGTACTTCCCCTTCTCTAAAAATCAAACCTCAAAATCCATTCAAATCGGCCAACCGCTACTCCAATATCCTTCCAACTACCGTTACATCATCCTAGAGGACTTACATTGATCAGATAGGCTACCTATGGATCCCTTTTGATCGAATCAAAATTTAATCACCTGAAGAAGAGGTAATAATTTCATCACATCATTCAAAGTTATTTTCATCTTCCACTTCATCTATAGTTTTTGTTTAAACCCCAAAATAATAACTCCACAACCTTCTACATACTGTGATATTATTATAAATTTTTTATAACCATGTTAATTATTACATCTATCCTATGAATGGAAAATTCACCATACGTGCATACGTACGGCTTACCGTCTCCACGTCGTTGGGTAGTTTTTTATTCAAAACATAATTTTTTGTATGGGTATAATAATGAGTAAAATTACTATAAATAATAAATATATCATATTATTTATTCTTTATAATTAATATACTATTCAATTACATACAATTTCACCATCAATTGAATGATATTGTCGCTCATGCGTACGTACGGACCACCGTCTCCACGAACGTGATGAGATTCATTTTCCATCATTACAATTCCAGAATAATTTTCATTTTATGATTTAAAATAATGTTTAAAAACATAATATCATTCAGGATATGAATCAATTACATCCTATCCATAACAAACATTATTTACATAACAAAATATATAATGGAAAATGAATCAGTTAACACCCCAAACAATGATACTTCCGAAATATTACTAACAAGGAAATATTACAAGATAATATATGATCTCATTTTTGTGTATGTCGTTATTATATGATTTAATAACTATTATTTAATTAGTATATTTGAGGTTAGCGTACCCTCTTCCAAGGAAAAGTACAATGTAAGGGTTAATTTTTCTATCGCCTTTTTATCTGAGGTTGTTTTTACGATAGTATCTACTGGTACTACTTTATCATCCACATCCGTGTTTCTTTTAAATATATTTCAAAATAAATTTACTCTTTCCTAGAATATGGGTTACTATAATTTATACCCTTGTTTTAAATTTTATAAAATTTTATGAAAGGAATCCTTCCATCGTTTTAAAAACAAGGTACTTTATGGCCCTTTTAACAAATTAAGGAAAGAAATTTTTTTTAACATATACAGTGGGTGCGGCTATTTTTTTCCATTATAACACCATTGAATCTTACCTTAAAATATTATAATAATATTTTTAAAATAAATGTTTTCCTTTATAATTATGTCATTTTTAAATGATTTCAAAATAGAATGATATATTTCCCTCAAATATTTTTCATTTCATCTTGTTAAACATTCTTTGATGGATTTTACACTTGTTTGAAGATGATTTATGATGATAAAATCATTCATATTGTGTTGATTGTTTTTTGATATGTTTTATGGTGGATGTGTTATTTTTGTACAATATATGTTTCACAGATACAGTATTAACATTTGGTATGATAGTTTTAATAAGAATGTTTATGTTATGACTCATCTTTTTAATATGATAAATGCATTGGACATAGTAAGTGATGGGTGGGGCCCACTATAGCTCCTCGATGCATTGGTAGGTCTTATGAGACCAACTAATGTCTTGATACAAGGCCATGCCAAAATCTTATTTTCATTCCTAGCACGGGGCTTTGAATATGTGGTTATGATATCCGGCATTATGCATTCCATAATTATGAAATTAGCTACAGATATTACATGTGATTATTCGACTAGTAGAATATCTATGTGAATAGGTAAATTTATTTATTTGATTTATCTTTTCTATATGATGATGCAGTTTATGTTTAAAAGGTGTGTGTTTTATTATTATACATTTCCTTAAATGTTTATGCTTATTTATGATAGTTTCTTCTGTATTGTTATCCTTACTAGGAATCGGAGGCCACCCCTTTCTTTTGTATTATTTTTTCCAAGACGTGAAGAATGATATTATGATTAACCTACAGGGATATGCCAAATGATATGAGTGTGTTCAAAGATAAAACAATGTTGTTGTTTTTTTATTTCATGATATAATGTAAAATGTATGTTTATATCAAGTACTTCTATGACTACTAAACTAATCTGTCATTCGATACTTGGTCCCTTGTGATCATGCCAATACTATGTAATAATTCACAGACACAAGGTAACTAGGGTCAAGGCGTTATAATGATTTTCTGATGGAGGAAAATGTTGAGTTGGTCATTAGTCTATTCCTCATTTATATTCAATATTCTATTTACACAAAAAAGTTTATAGTTTTTTGATATGGAAGTGATGGAAATTGAATATTTCAAAGAAATGATTATTATTGGTGGCGTACCTTTTGTGGTTGGTAGCCAAATTTATTCTTTATGATAGAAGAGTAAGATGGTGAGTCTCATAGAGTTTGTGTCCAAAGTGTCCAATGGTCTTGAGTATTATCTCATGTGGAATATATGTGGAGTATACTATTTATCTATTATTTGTACAGGGAGGCTGGAAAAAATAGGTTCAATTGAGCATTGACTTTGAGGGTGTTCAATCGGTATGGGTATCTTGGCCAACATCAACATTTCATTACTTTGCTTTCATGTGGGAGCAGTGTGGGTCCCGTTTTCATGAAGGTTTCTTAGGTAAAGTTAGATGCATAAATGGGTGGAGAGTCTTATCATTGTTGCAATAGGGATGTTCACTATGGGAATAAGACTTAGAGAGGGTCTAGTCTACGGAGACTCCATGTAGTGGAGGTTATTCCATAAGAATTATATTCTGATCCACCAACCATTAAAGGTATATTTTTTATTGTTTATTCTATTTAATCCGTTATATTAGACACAACTGTATCCCATTATTTCACTTACCATTATCAAATTTATTCTTTTAGAATTCCAGTTGAGTGGATGTCGCATGTCAGTGATTGGTATCCATTGGGTTAGGAAACGGGGAAACGAGTCCTGATCCCTTGGTGTATTTGTTTGGTAATTGGAATGAATGAAATTTGGGACATCCTCGTTTTTGATATACACATGTTTTCCATTATTATAATAATGGGATTGTTGATCAGATTTATTATATTAATCAAATTAAAATCACTATTGGATCCATTTTCCCAATCATGATAGGAGCACTCATGCATTTCCGGGTGAGTTAGATCTGCATCCAAGGAGGGTGTGACCAAATGACTTATAGTTAGGGTTTGTAACATTCTAGTATTCCAGGTTGTTTCATATGGATATTGGTTATAATTGTTTTTTTGAACTTCTAATTGTTCTGTATTGTTATCCAAACTAGTTTCTTGAGGATTTATAGTTATTTACTCCATATTGGGAGGTCAATTTTTCTATAAATTTCTACCTTAAGAAGTTCCCCATAATCATTTGTATATTATTAGATAGCTATGTCCAAGTTAAACTAACTTAAATTTTAGCTATATGATATTATGATCAAGGGTATTACGCATCAAATTAGGTCAACTTTGACTTCACCGGTTCTCTTTGTGAAAAGGGGAATGACAACCTCTAAATTTTCATTACCAATATAAATCATAGCAAGGTTTTCATAAATAATAAATAACAATTTCCAAGTATTGAGGAATTATTTCGCCATCTTAGAGGGTTCCATTAGATATTGAAAATCTAACCAAGATCATGGTACTACCAGTTGAAGGTATGGGAAGACCAAGATCCACACACCATTATGGGATGTTTATATGAACATTTCTAATTCATGGTTATTCTATTTGGTCTTACACATGCTCTTGAAGTATTAATTGTGTCAATAGACCAAACCATATTTCTTTATTTGGATTCAATAATTGGCTTTTTTATAGACAACATCTTGGAGTATTCTCAGACATATGATTTGTATGTCGACTATTTGGATGTTGTTTTGGGTGATTTGAGAGAAAACTATCCATACTCAAAGTTCCGTAGGATTCATTTTGGGATTAATTAAGTGATATTTCTTGGATACAGAATTTTTAAATACGGGGTTTCTATAGATCTAATGATGGTTCTAGAATTAAAAAATTGGGTGTAGCCTATGAATGTGTCCTATAATTAAATATTTGGTGGATTGGATAAGTATTATATTTGTTTCAAATCATAAGAGTATGACGTACCTTTTCCTTAGGAAGGAGAACTAGGCGGAGTAACATTATAAATTTTATTTTCAGATTTTATATATTTTTGGAAAGGGTAATGTGGTTTTCAGTGATTTAAAATAGAATATTTCAATTGGTGATATTAGGTAATTAGTGCATGAGTGGGATCTAATGATCTTATTTGTTGATTTGACATTATTTTTTCTAAAAATTTGAGTTAAATCATTATTAGAAAATGTTAAGATTACAACTTATCCCATTAATCAAGTGAGTATTGGGAATGTATTCAAAAATTATTTCTAGATGTTTTGTTGTGCCTCAAATGATTGAGAGACATTACCAGATCGCTCTTATTATCCCATTATATCTATTCACTTTTGGAGGAAGTTAGTTATTACATAGAGTCTGAGGAAAGAGGTGATTCAAGTGGATAATCATTCAAGTTGTGTAATTTACATAACGGAAACAAATATGATTTATTCCATGAGAGGTAGGTATTTTTTATAATGGAATTATATATAACATGAAGGACTTTGTGACAAAATACATGGGCATTTTGAAGAACAAAGCTAAGCGTCAGAGACCAACTGGGTTTTTGAAATCCACTTATCATTCCAATGTGGAAATTGTTAGATATCTCTATGGAGTTTTTGAACTGACACCTCATAAATTGAGTGGAAAAAAGTATAAATGTGATAATTTTTATCATCTAATGAAATTAACCTATATTCTACCCGTTAGTGAGTCGATGAACACATATGAACTCAGATGGTTATATTTCGAATAGGGTTTTTATCTTCATAGACATCCCGTAGAAATAGCATTGAATTGAGATTCATATTTTAATTATTATTTTTAAGGGACTCAAGTAGGATTTGGGATCCCATTTGATGTTGACCAAAACATATCACTCTTATATGGATATACATTTGGAACGGACCATCCAGACACTTCAGGAGAGTTTTTGGGACCTTTTTCTTGATATCTGTTATTTATGTGAAAGGTACGTTCCATTAGTAATGTATATATATAATCATAGCTAGAAGGACCAGATTATAATGGTGCCAATTATGGTGCTATATGGGTGGTCATTCTAATCCATGTTGTTCTCGGAAGAGGTGGCAGAGTGTTACATAGTTAAACAATTCCACATCCATGAGTTGACAGAGAAAATTATGAGGACTCAAAAAAGTCCAGAGATAACTTAGTTTCTCCAAAAGTCTTTTTATAATCATTATCTTCTTCAATTGTAGTTCTAGGTTAGGGATGAGGTATTTATTCTTGTACAAGATTATGTAGTCAATAATCTCTTGAGTAAGCATGGGAAGTTGGCGTCATGGTATTTTAAGAAGTTTCTTTTTGTGGAGTGTGTTGGGAGGGTATCATACTAGTTGGAGCTCCCACTAAGGCTGAAATTTAATAATGAAATCATCAATGTCTACTAGATAAAGATATGACACCCAATCCCATATCAAGATTCAAATTTTGAGGATTGGAATTTAGAGCCTCACATTACCATTGTGGAGTATATTGTTCTTGTCACAGATGTTCATAATAATGTTCTTCATGGTAGTGTGATCAATCTGTCATGTGGCCTCGTACAGTGTGTTGGGCATAGAGATGACACATGTGTGTTGGAATTTTGGTTGAGGGAGTGGTGAAATCATATATTATTATATAGATAATCTTGATGACACTATGGTGTCAAAAGAAGCATGATTTGGTGTGTGTGACAACATTTAGTTCAATAGTAGATCTAATTTTTAGATTCATTTATTTTTTAGTGTGTTTATGTATTTATCGGGTGTTGGGGGTTTAAAATGGGTGATCTGTGGAGATAGAATAGGTTTCATAGTAATGAAATGTCTTGTATAATCCATGAAACAACCATGGTGAGAGTACTATAATTTTTCATTGTACGGTTTTCATATATTTTAGAATGGTATGTCCGAACCATGTGACACACGTGGTGAAATTATACAGCCTATTTTGGATGGATAGTGGAACCCACATTGTTGTCAGATGTTTTTCATAACTATTCATTCAATCTGTACAACACTATCAAACTCATTAAAAATGGTGAGGTTACCCAATTTTTCATGTCAATAATTTATGTTTATGGTGATCCTTTTTAACCTCTAGTGTAAAAATCCCTTCTCCCTTGTTTGAACATCTCCCACCATCATTCATTATTTGATTTCCACTTTGATTTTTAGTATTTTTCATTTAGGTAAGTTGAATTTCCCTTGATTTATTCATTAATTTTACATTATTAAACATTATCCATCGATTTTTTGGATGTGAGGAAGCCTATGGTTGGGTTGGACAAATATATGATTTTTATAGGGGTTTTTGGTGTGATTTATTATTTCGAAAGTGCATGATTTTAGTTTTACCACATTTGGGTGTTTTTCATTAGTGGTGATGAGCATTGGAATAAGTATAAGTAGAGGTCTATATTTATAAATGTTTTATAGATAATACCATTAAATTATGAATATTATTTTTCGTTAAATTTTAGTTTCCAATTATTTTTTTTATTTTATGTTCGACATTTTGTCTGTTTCATGAATTTTTATAGAAGTTTCAGGGTTTAATATTATGTTTTCTAAATGTAGGTGGATTATATGTTCACTATGTGTTTGGTAAAATGGATCAAATGGATTTTATTTTTCTAAATTAAAATTTTAGACTAGACATATATTTTTTAAAAAATTAATGAACTTATTTTGGAAAATTATGCTTGTTTGGTGAATATGTCTCAGGAAGTAATTTTTTTTATGACTTGGTTGACATAGGAACATACTTATAATGTGTCGGAATATAGTATAAAATGCTTAAAATAGGGCGTGCTTGAGGGTTCTGATAGAGGGTCATGTGATCCTTCATAGGCATGACTTTCCAATAATCTATATGGTTTTTATATGTGGTTATGTGTTTGATTTGAGGGTGAACCGAATGGACCTCCAATTTGGTTACCAAGGGACTGTGTGATCCTTTGGATAGAAAGACCATGTGAATATCCATATTGTTCATGGGGAAGATTAAGAGAAATTCTACTTCATACCAAGACAACATGATTTTTTACTCTATTATGATAGGCTTAGTAGTGACAGTACATAGGTTCACATCGGTCATGGCGGATTGGTATTTTTGATTTATGTATTTAAATTGGGATATTTAAAATAATGACATATTATTCTCATTGTTATTAAATTCCATTTATATATATTTTTTATTTTTTTATGCTCACCCTTGGTTTTTCTTGTTTTTATATTGACCATTTTTTTATGTTGGCTATGTTTAATTATTTGAGAAATATTAAGTAATGTTTTCTTGGTAAAAATATGTTTTGTTTGAAATAGGTAACAACAACAACTCTAAAGCATTATATGAAAATGATTTTATTTAATAGGGATTTATTTTTAAATTTTTTTTGAAACTAGTTTATTAGATGCATGTTTAAAATACTTAAAAATGTTAATGATTTTACCATATTGGGATTCATGTGTCACACACTACTTGGTCCCTTCTTAAATTTTTTCATTTTTTATTTTTTAGGGAATAATATATGGAATGGGAAACATGTTCCATGGTATTTCTTAAAACATACCAAAATCCAATATCTAATGGAGGGGATATGGTCAATTAGTGATTGGATCATGAATAATATATTTTGGTATTTTATAGCCCTTTTTATTGACATCAGTTGTTTACATTGAGATTCCATGGTTTCATTTAGTTATTGAATGATTGTATTTGACTCGTGTCATTATTCATGATATTTGTTTATCTTGTGTTTTAATGTAATGGATTTTATTTTTCTAATGATGAATCAGATTATAATTGTGGTTTTTATTTTTTATGGATGGTCTCAACTTATCTAACTATGAATACACCATTCCCAATAGATAGTTGGTTATTCTATGTTCATTTCACATGCTCATGAAAATTTCAAACGTGCTTTAGGCCGTGTAGGAAGACGAAATAGGAGAGGATTTGGGTAATCCTCTGATGTTTCGTTACACATTTCCAGTATGCAATGATGAACTAAAAATAAAATTCAATTACCTTGATAAATTAATTAAATTTTATCATTATAGTATATCTATTAAATTGGTGAGATTTAATAGAATTAACTACTTTACAAAAAATAAATAAATATGAATAATAGAACAAATATATATTGATTCTTGGAGATACGATTTCATGATAATATATTTTTACCCTATCATTTTTATACAATAAAAATTAAATTCTGTATAACCAATATAATATATATTTTCTAAAATATAATAAATATTTTGAAATAGTTGGTCTAAATAATGTAAAGAAGAATACTTTTGTAAAACACTTGCATTTTCTGAAATACATTTTTCAAATGAATTTAATATTTTATATATATTTCATAACATTGTGTTTGAATTTTGTTACACACAATTTTGAGTTTAGTTTATATTACAAGAAACATTAAAATCACTCAATTTCTTTTGTTACATACAAGATTATTTTTACTGAATGAAAATATATTGTTATTTAATATATCACCATGCCACTTGAATGAACAATTTGAATTAGATTAACTAAACTATGATGATATGTTTTATAAATATATGTCAAAAAAATTGTTACCATTCAATTAGAAAAAAATTAAAACTGTTTTCAAAATATTCTCTAAAAGCCTATTTTTTTTGTTCACAAGTTTGATTTATATAAATAAACTAAACACGTATGTTTTGGGAATTGATTTTAATTAAAATTATATATTATATGTTAAATAAATTTTTTATTATTAATCTTATATGTTTTCTACAAAATAGTTTAAAATAAATCCAATTTTACCCTTAAATCAAATATGTTTTTTTAAAATGAATTTTCTCAACTCTTTATTAAAGAAATATTTTATAAAAAATTATTTCAAATATTATAAAATTAAATTTATAAAAAAAATATTTTTTTTGAAAATGTAATATAAAAAATTATATTTATTTTAATTCATGTTTTTTAATCATTTAATTTTTTGATGAATAGTTGGAAATATTGATGAAAAATTGAAAAAATCCTTTTTATTACATTATTAATAAGTCAAATTTGTTTTTTAAATTATATTAATTTAAAATTAGTAAAATTATAAATCAATTAATCAAAATGTTTTCACTATAATTGATTTTATATTTCAACTTAATATAAAATCATTATAAAATTTTTATGCTTTTATCTTATGAAACTAACTTTCTTGTTGCGTTTGTGGGCTTATTTCTAAATTATTTTATTCCACAAGATAAATGAAATATGGAAAAATTGATTGAATATTTTGAATCATATAAATATATATTATATAATAATTTATACATAAATTCATACCATAATGATCATTGGAAATAGTTAAAATTAATTACTATGATTATGGATAAAACATTATATTGTGTGTGACATGTGTTGGAGTCAAAAAATCCACCAATATATGATATTTATATAATAGATTTTATTTCAAATAAATAATCAGTATGTATAAATTATCTAATATAACACTTTTTAAACATATTTTGAAAGGATAAATTACCCTGGTAAATAATAATATCCAAGTTACTTTATAATCAACTATAAATTCAAATTTGTGTAAAATTAAAGACTAAGAAATAAATTGATAAAAAATGTGTTTCTTTTGTTTCGTTGAGGTATATATTGAATTAATAATCCATAAGCTACACAATTTTTTATTTTTGGGTGCATGTGATATGATATTGACCACCCTATAATTAATAATTTTGAATATTTACAGAAATTCGTCTCATGTCACATATAGAAGGCCACCCCCTCTCCAATATTTCTCACACCTTCACACCTCATTACATTAGATAATAATTTCATGAATAAAATTTAAAATTCCCTCCCCTACTAATATAATCCATATTTTTTTTCATAAATATATCTTAGGAATGATTTTAGTGATCACCTAAAGAGGAGACCCAATGAAAAGTTAATATTAATAAACATGTTTTTTTAATTCATCCACGACCCCATTAAATTGTAATCATATCATGATTAAATAATAATATAATTATATTATATATAATTATATGTTTTTATATTACATTAACGTACTAATATCATCTCATATTCAGTCAAATGGGATGTAAAATCATCAATCGTGTGTATGGCGGAATATGTCCTCACGAACTGATGCCATTTGTTTATCCATTACCACATATCAATAATGGTCATAATTAGGGATTTCTTATTTATATATTATATCTAAAATATTTATTATTTTATTATAATTATTATATTTTTTATAAAAGATATACCTTTCTGCTTTCCATTTTATGGTAATACAGTATAGTTGTTTGTGTGTACAATAGACTACTACCTCATGAAGTGATACGATTAGGTCATTGTTTACATGGAATTGATTAAGGATTTTTAATGAAGATATGTGATATATATGAAATTAAAAGTATTATTTAATTACAATGTATCATTTTATTTTCTTTATTTCTGTCAAAAAATAAAATGGAAATAGAATTCATAAATATGTACGACATACCTTCTCCATGAACAATGTAATTAATTTCGTATCACTAAATTTTATAGATTACTATTAATAAATATATAATGAATATAAATGAATTTTTTATCACAGTTTATAATTTCTATATTATGAAATAATTATAAAATTATGAGGACCAAATAAATAACAATTCAGAACATATATGAAAAACAATGTGGTTATTACCCGAAACGTAACTTTTACAATGAATTGATAGTAAATGGGTCATAAAAGGATATATAAAAATATTACATATTATAATATATATAAATATTTTTTATTATTATATTTATAATAAACTTATATTTATAATACATAAGTTTGGATGGAGTAAAACAGAAGTCAATACCTACGGTAAGAGGATTTCTACTCTCACCTTTTTGAGAGACTTATGCCATATTCAGGACTTATTTGTTTTTTTGGTGAAAATTTTACACTATGAACTGATATATAAATAATATACCCCATTTAATAATTTATAATTTTATCATTTATGTTATTATGTTCATAGGGTTTATGAATGATATGTTACTCAATTATTAATGTATTGTCATGTTTGTTTGTACACATTGAAGATACATGTCATATTCACCACTTATTAATTTTATGTGGAGTATTTAAAACCCATTAATGTTTATTATTATTATTCAAATCAAAAAAATTGGGGATTAAAGTTCCATTGGGAATCTATATTTTTTTACATTAATGCTTTCAGATCTAACAAATAGGTTTGGTATTGGTTTCATTATTTTACTTATTTGAGACATATGTTATATTATGAAACTATATTCTTATGTATGTTGTATAAAGAGAACCATTAACAAGAAATATAATTAATTTAATAATAATTACAATATTTAATGTTCTGTTTTAGGTTATTCCTTCTTAAATAATATGATTAATAGTTACCAAAGTGCTAAATATCACATGTTATAATCTCATCACTTCCAGTATAATTTACAATTATTTTTAAAATATAAAACATATTATGATCTATATCTCTATAATTATCATGAATTTTTAATAACTAATTTTCAAAAAGTTTATATTCATGAAATTCTACCATTTCTCAACCCATTGGTACTTAATACAATTAAGAAAAATTTATTATGCAAAAGCGACATTATTTCTCTCTTTAGTCAAAAATCAATTTTCTTCACAAACATTGTATAATAAGTAAATTTTAAAATAATTTTAAAATGTTATTTATATATTATCATCAATTGAAATTATATAAAAAGTGTGTTATATTTCAAATTTTTTATTAAATTATTTCTTGTGCTTTGTTTATAATATTTCATACTTATTTTAAATGACAAGGTTTTCAAAATGATTTATGTTTTAAAAAATAATACTCAGAGAAGAAAAATTATATTACAAAAAATATATCATAAATTATATTTAACGAATCATGAATTATTTTTCACTATTTTTTACAAATAAAATGTTTTCAAAATTTTTTATGTTTTAAAAATATTTTTTTAATGGCGAAAGGCTAATTTCCTCAAGAATCGTTTTAAATGATTTTAATAGAATCATTTATATATATGAATGTTTCTTTCAATGAAAAGTTTTTCAAACTATTTAATTTTTTAAAAACGTTTTTTCAATAATAAATATATATTATTCTCCAAAATATTTTTAATTATCTTTAAAAATAATTTCCCATCTATGATGAAATAATTTGGTGTTACCTACACCTTACTAGGGAAAATACTAGGATACCAATCATATTATTTGTATGAATGATTTATTCTTTGATAGTGGGACACTTATGAAACCCTTTTCACTTACAAGGGTTATAAAATGAAGTAATTCATCTGAAAATTCTTCATTTAACATGTTATTCTATGGTAGCGGGATTATAAACCCAATATTTTTTTGGTAAGGATATGTTGTAATGTTTATAATACCTAATTCATTTCATGGGTTATGATATGGTGAATTTTTAGGATCTTATGAAACACATCAATATAGTTTTCATTATGATATCGGTGTAATATATAACTCCTTATAATTCAATTGGTTTATATTTATATTTCCAATGAGATAGAGAAGGTTGTAATGGGGAGTGAACCTGGTACAGTAAGACCTGGATATAATGGGGAGTGATCCTAGGATAGTAAATGTGGGCCAGAATGGGATGTGAACTGCGTACAACAATATAATGTTGGAATGTGGAGTAACCTCAGTTTAGTAAATGCCTTTTTCATTTATTATTTCTTCGGTAGTGATCCTAGACAAATATGGAAATTATTTTCATTGCTTAAATGTATTCATGAAATTACATGTCGTATGCCAATGTTTTTTTTATAATGGATCATGTTCTTTGATTTTCTTAAGGGTGGTGTATTATGAACTTCCAATATTTATGACATGACTCAAGATTTTTATATTTTATATGTAGCGTATGATTTTAAAATGTTATTATCAAGTTCTGAAAAACATTTTCCCATGTCATGCTTATATATCCCACTTTTTCCCTATACTGAGCATTAGAAATCACCCTTTGTTATATAATATTTCCCCATATACTGAAGAAATGTTTAATGTATGATAAACAGATTAAAGGATCAAGTTATGAAGAACATACTTTGAGATGATATAGATCACTTATAGACCATTGTTTATGTTTCCACATTTCTAAAATAACTACACTAATATGATCCTTAAGAATTTGTATTTTAATATAATGAATACTCATAACAAATATTTTTATTTCTATGTATGTAAATCATTGATTACTATAGTTACTATCAAAGGAAAGGATTATATTAACAATGGAAACTAGGATGAGAAAACATTACTGAGATCTCAGGGGATATTTCAAAGGATATGTTTAGGTATGTCTCCATGTATAATTATAAGGATGTGTTAATGTTTTAGAAAATTTCTTGGAATTTTTATAAATGATAGCGATTTTTTTTTTCTAGAAATACATCCATGCCTTGATACTAAAAGTGGTTTTCTATCTAGAACATTTATAACTAGAATTAATTACCATAAAAACACAGTATTGATCAAGACGGAATCAAGAATTGGTGCATGAGGACATGCCATGTCACGTCCCTCATTTGACAATCGTTGGGGATATTATTTAGAAATTTAAAATCAATTTAAGAACCATGATGAAAGATTTAAATAAGTTATGATCGTCAATAACCTTGGTTAATCTTAAGGTTGCCTAGAGCCAACAAAAGTTTTCTTGACTTAGACAAAGTAAAAGTGTTTTTTAAAATAATTTTGTTTCTCACTGTGATTACTATTTCTCACACTATTTTCTGTTATTGTCATTGAAATGAGCCCAACTGAATTTGGTTAACATTGAATGTGACATCCAATTTTTTAATGATCTATAAAATGGGATGATAAATATAGTATAAAATGTTATGATTATTACTAATCTATCGTCTTTAAACATGATTAAAAATTTACACACTGACCAAATATCGGGATCACCAAATAGTATAATGATATATTTCTATTATTGATTGGTTAATATACCTCATGGAAGAAATAATATTCAATTTCCCAAATTATTTAAATGTTTGATGAATCATCAAGAAAAGTTCACAAATGGATTTTGGAGGTGTATTAAAATTAAACAGAATATAGTAAATCTAATGAATTTTGAAATTAAATTAATAGTATGTTTAATGAAATTCAAATGAAGATGATGGAAAAATAATGAGACAACTATTATATAGTGGTTCATGTTCATTGAGTTTGGGAATTATGAGAATCAATTTTTAAGGGGGAAATTTTGTGGAGAGAATCTACAAAGTTGTGTAAAGACCCGGAAATTTCAAGGAAAATTTTTTCTTAATTTTCTTTGGAATTTTACAAAAACGCAGTTTCTGACGGCGCCGGATTCCGAGACCCGGTGTGCCCGGAATCATTTTCTGAAATTTAGCTTGGGTATGTTCAATGAACCAATGAGCGGGTTTTTCTAACTTTTGAACCGGCGCTCAGAATTGATATCTGAGGGCACCGATGAACTCGCAACGCCGGTAATTGCTTAAGGGAACCATTACCGCAGTTGCGTTTGATCGGGAGGAGAAGTTAAAATTTGTGCGTTATATATGAAGTGAATAAAATTGTGGGACAATTTTATTTTTGTATCTAAGTGGCTATATCCTACATGGGGGAGTTGGGGTGGGGCACCTAACTACCCATGTGAGGATAATAGTGAGGTGGGGCCCACACGAGCCCCAACTTTACAACTTCCCATAACTCTCATAACCTTTCCCTCCCTCTTTAATTTGTAACTCTCAAAGAAACCCCTGTTTAACTCTCCCAACATTTATGAGGACCTTCTATCTCCCTCTCTTAACTCTTGCCAGCATACACAAATTAATTAATTGAAACTACTCAATTAATTAATTAAGTGTTTTGTGTTTTGAAATTTGAAATGGCTTGTGTTAATAAAATAATGAGGGTAGCTTATTATTTTATTTTGGGAGGGCTTTCGTTGTGCTAATAAGATTGGGAGAGAATTCTTGTGAAGAAGAAGAGGAATTTCTTCTCGACGAAGAACGACATCTTCTTCGACGAAGAATGCCGGTTCTGCGAAGAATGATCGACGTGTCATCTTTTCTCTTCTCTGCGACAAGTGAGGAGACGGCGCATCAGACGCACTCCGACATCGCCTACGAATTCTTTCCTCGCGACACCATTTTCTGAGACGCCCGACGTGTGACATCAATTATCAAGGTAGGGGAATTTATTTTGGCGTTCTCTTATCTTTTGAGAAAAGAAAGACGAGCGCGGACCAACCAATTCCAGGTTGATCCGCGGATCGTTCGTTCATGCAGATTGATGTTGAGGATTATTATTTAATATGTTCGTGATTATTACCTTGACGTTCTTCGTGAAATATGACCATTTGATATCATTTAACGAGAGGGGTCTGGACCGCACAAACATGGCCGACCCTCCTCATTATCCATGTGGGTTTATTTTGTGGATTGAAACGGGAATGGCATAGTGTCGTCGCACCACGCGGAAATGTGTGGCAAAGAATTCGTGGCACCGTCACACCGCACAATGAAAACGAACAAGGATGCGACGCTGTCGCGCCGCGTCGGAGAAACCCGAAGACATCCGCGGATGGAGTCGGGCCACGGCAAAGGGGCGCAGCGCCATCACATCGCGCATGGGAGCCACGAAAGACGACGCGTTTTGTTAATTGACATGCTGATTGACGGGCAATGACAAACGAAGCTGCGCGGGAGTTGTGGGATATTTTCAGTGAAGGTCGAATCCCAAGGTGACCACTGGCGAAGACCGCAGACGAATCGGTCCACCGGAGCGCGTCCGATGGTCCGCGGAAGCCCCTACAGGCACGCCCCGCCGGTGCGGCGGCGCCAGCGGTCGGGGGCGGCGGCTCCCGGAGCGCCACCAGAAGAATCCACCGCGGCTAAAGCCACACAGGTAGAGTGTGGTCCTACGACCGCGCGGGACCGGAGGGGAGTGGCCGGACGTGGCCGGCTGCCGCGTTCGCTGGCACGGGAGGCCCCACCCGCGAGGGCGCGGCTCTTCACGTGGGGGCAGCGCCCCCAGCACGGTTCGGCCGTTCGGCCGAACCCCCGGCCGAGCCGGGCTGACTTGGGAAGACTGGGCCGGGCCACGCCCAGTCGGGCCGGACCGCGCCGGCCGGTCCGGACCCGCACCCTGGTCAGGTCGAACCGGTTCGGGCCGACCTAGGGGGTCTCAGGCCGGGTCGGTCCGGGCCCGAAACCGCCGTTTTCGGACACCTCACGGTCCATGCCCATATCTTGAGCTGTAGAACTCCGATCGACGCACCGTCAGTGGCGATGCGATCCTTGGATCGAGACAGTCGTTTTGCTATACCTCATTCAATGTTTCGGAACACTTTGGGTTTGGCCGGGTTGGTTCGGATACGAAACCAACCGGGCCCTCGGAGCAGAAACACTTATATCTTGAGCTCCGGATGTCCGATTGATGTGCCGTTGACTTTGATGGATTCTTCTAAGTGAGATGGATCTTTTGGCTTACTCCGCTTGAGGTTTGGATTCCGTTGGAGTGCGGTCAGGTTGGTTCGCTCACGAAACCAACCGGGCCCCTGGAACGAAAAAGCCAATAACTCACAGACCGGGCGTCCGATTGACGCGTCGTCTGTCTCGTTGAATTCCTTTTGATGAGACGGAACTTTTGGCATACTTCGCCCGAGTTTTGGTTACTATTGGATAGTGGCGGGTTGGATTGTATCCAAAATCCAACCGGGCCCTTGAAACGAAAAAGCTATTATCTTTCAGACCAGACGTCCGTTTGACGAACCGTCAGCGGCGTTGGTGATCTTGTTGAGAAACGGTCCCTATGAGTATACCCTATGAGAGTTTGGGATACAGTTGAGATACGGACGGGTTGGTACGCTCACGAAAACTACCGGGCCCCTGGGACGAAAAGGCTAATAACCCACAGACCGAGCGTCTGATGGGTGCGCCGTCTGTTGCGTTGAGACCCCTATGACGATGCAGTCCTTTGAGATAATTCTTCATGGGACATTGAGATACTTGGAGTATCAACCTGTAGCTCGTGGAGCGGACCCTCCCAGAGACGAGCGTGCGGAGTATGGAGACCGTGTAGCCGACTGAGACCTGACGACTGCTTGACCGACTCGACTTGGAGTGAGTCGACTAGCCCAGTGGATGGAGCACTAATTTTTGTGTGTGCAGACCCATGGCGGACGGAGCAATACCTGTGTGATAGTGCAGACCTGTGGTACTCGTCTGGAGAGTACCTCAGTAGGCTACTAGGGGGTGTGCACTACTGTGTTTGCGTGACATACCCCGGTGGGAAGCACTACTATGTTTGGGTGGCTTACCCGCGATACTCGACAGGAGGAGTACCTCAGCAGTCATAGGTTAGTGAGCAGTACCTCAGAGTCGTGACATGACCACTGTACACTCTAGAGACGGGGCTCTTCAGCAATTATGGTTTCGATAATGAAAATCTTGGTTTGAGCTGAGTCTATGACATTTGTGTTTACCTCTTGATTGAGATGGGTCACTTGATAACTTAGGTATATGTATGGGCATATACCTGGGTGGTGGTTTTCCATTGATTTCATGATCTTGGTGTTTCCCTCATGATTGAGATGGGTTACTTGATAACTTAGGTATATGCATGGGCCTATAACTAAGTAGAGGTTATCTGTTGAGATCTTCTTTGTGGTTATCAATGTTGGTTTTAGTGAGACCTTGAGGGTCTCGGGGTCCCTACTGAGTATCGTTATACTCACCCCTATACGGGCTATGCCCGCACCTTGTTGTGTTGGTTGCAGACGACGGACAATGCTGACGGAGGCTGAGTGTTCGAAAACTGGACGGTACCCGGAGGTGGACCACACGACGAGTCAGCATCCGGAGGTGGACTTCACGATGAGATGACACACGGAGGAGGTTGATGGGCGAGAGCATTGTGGAGGCTATCTATACCTACCCTTCAGGTAGTATCCGTGGTGGACGATCCTGGAGCTGCGCCATCTGTACCTACCCATCAGGTAGGATCCGAGGAGGACGAACTAGGATCCGATTCCGTTCTTCCAGATGTTGTCTTTTTCTATTGTACTTTGTTTAGTTGTAGTTTTACATTCATTTGGGTTTGTATTCTGGACCATTGACCTTTCAACACTTCTCTTTGTACTTAGTGTTTTACTTCCTCTTGTACTCTGTGGGGTTTTGTTTACTTTTATAAAGGCAATGCCTTCCCAGTTATCGGGATTTACGCCTTTGGTGCTAGTCGCCAGCCCCTGGCCTTTGAAAGGCGGGCTTGGGGTAGTCATGGCATGGGCCCCGAGGACGGGTCGTGACAAATTGGTATCAAAGGAGTCAGTTCTACCGCAGAACTTATAACTCTAATATTTTCTTTCTGTGAAGCAATAATGTTATGGGTACCGAGTGTGGTCTTCAGTTCAGGGAGTCCAGTGTTGGTGTGGGCGGCCGACGTATCCATACACCAGGACCCTAACAAGTGAATTCCGACTTTGTGCATGAAATCACCGATTGCATGTGTGTTTCCAGAAGTTTTATTTAAATATCAGCTCAAATCAGGTCATCTCACCAGGTATAATAGTTTGACCGTGTCACAATGTTTTTTTTAGGATGCCTTTTTCTCGGACGACCAGCTAGAGCCCAGAGGGATGTGTATACTGACAGCCTGTCGAGCAACGAGGCTTCGGTATAGGGCCCTCTTGCAGTTGAGGCACCAGTGGTACAACCATACGTTGGGCCACCGATGCCAGTAGCCCCAGAAGTAGGCGATGCGCGCCACTTGAGTGCGCTGTACGAGTTCCAGCGCAAGAGGACACCCAGTTTTCGGGGAGAGACGGACCCGCAGGCGGCTGAGGTTTGGCTGGAGGCTGTGGTGAGAGTCTTCAGGCTAGTGGGGAGGCCTGCAGACTTCATGGTGATCTTTGCTGCCAGCCTTCTTTAGGCAGTAGCAGGCAGGTGGTGGAGCCACTTGTTCCAGTTTTGCAACGGGATAACCTTTTCATGGGAAGACATCGAGACCTTCTTCAGGGTGGATTTTGTGCCAATATCTCTACACCCCGAGCGTGTTCAGAAGCTGCTGCCTTTGCCGCGTGTTATTCGATCAGTAGCCGAGTAATCTGTGGGCAGTAGACAGATGATGCAGAGGTCCAGGAGGACCAGAACAGCAGTTGGGCGATCTCAGGTTTTAGGATCGGTGGTGCGGGGCACCCGGGGTGGGGACAGAGCTAGGCGTGCCAGAAACAGATAGTGTTACTCATGTAGCAGAAAGGGTCACCTAGCACGTGACTGTCCGACTCCTCGTACAGTTGATCTGCAGGCTTTGGAGGAGCCACCGAGGCAGAAGCAGCGGCGGGTGCTTGAGCAACAGCCGAGCAGTGGACAAGGCAGTAGAGCTCCGGGAGCAGGTAGACAGGAGCGGAACTAGTGGATACGTTTATTGTTCTTATAGTTCCATGTTGCTGTTGTATTCTTGACTTTGTAATATGAGCTAAAATAATAAAAAAGACACTTATATTTGTTTTCTTTCCTGTCCTTTTGTTTGGTTGATACTGAGTGGTCCCAATTAAAACTGTTGACTTGACCCTCACTTTCGAGATTTCTACTGGAGAAGACCCAGTGACCTCACAGTAATGCCGATAGTGTGACTCGACCCTTCAAGGAGAGAGTGACAGTTGGATCTCTTAGTAGTTATGTCGAGGCCTTACGACGTCATCGATGGCGTAAATGTGTCATTCATGTCAGGATTGACTGTATTAGGCAATGGGCATGGTTCATCCAGGGGATAAGACCGAGTTTCTCTTTTCGGCAAAGGAGAAATTTTAGCAGCTATTTCAGATCATATGTAAAGAAGGTACAGATCATCCAGGAGCAGATGAAGACTTCACAGTGCAGTAAGAAACAAGAAACTGGCTCCAGTCATAGAGACTCGAGCGTGTGAAATGTTTAAAGAAGAGGAAGCTTTAAGGAGATATGAGTCTGCGGAGCAGCAGAAGTGGAGGTAGAGCTAGGAGAGTGGCATGAGGTGGTGTACATCTTAACATGCTACAACCGCCCGCCTTAGTTATCCCCACCAGGCTCAGGAAGCTGGAGGGCGGAGGAAGAGAGTAACTGCATGCGGTCAAGGAGTGTGACCCAATGGATCTAAAAATGATTCAAGGGACAGTCTGTGTCCACTACTAGATGCTGTAGTAACGAACGTTGATATGAATCATTCCTTGCTTTCACAAATCTTGTTCCGGACCTAGAGTTTTCGGTAATCCGTGGAATGGACCCTCACGTCTGGAGATACCTTGGGAGGAGACTCGATAATCCCACTTACGCCGACAGTGTGGTCAGACCCTCGAGGCGAGAGTTTCAGTTGGATCTGTTGGTGGTAGCGTCGAGGCCTTACGACGTTGGTCTGAGTATGGATTGGATCCACAGTTCATACACGGATTGAATATATTAGGAAAAAAGGTTGTGGTTTAACTATGACGTCGGAATGGGTTTTCCATGGTTGGCGAAAAAGGAAACCTCAGGCAGTACAGGGTAACTCATGCATAGGAGGGTGCGACCAATCACTCTTGAGTCGGTCAACCATACCCTCATGGAAGCAGTCGTTTGAGTTTCAGTTCTAATAGGAATTGGAGACCTCTAGAGTTCGAGGATAACGATCACGTCCTTATACAGGGCTCACCTCGACGAGGTTTACGGGGATGTGGCCAAGGAGGAAATTTATCTCCGAGGTTCAACGGTCCATTCTAGGTCCTCAACTGGGTAGGCGAGGTAGTTTACCACTTGCCCCATCCACCTCAGTTGCACCAGGTGCACGGCGTTTTCCAGGTATCTCAACTGAGGAGATACGTGCTCGACCCTTCGCATATCATTGACCACGAGGAGCAGGACGATGGCGATGGGGTTACTTCCATGGAGGTTCTAGTAGGGATCGAGGATCGACATGAGCGGATCCTACGAGTACGGTCGAATCCTCGGGTGCTCTTTCTTTGGTAGTACGGAATCTCCAGGAAAGAACATGAGAGTAGAAGGCTCAGATGCGTTCTCAATACCGCTTTTGTGACCCTAGTTTGTGTTGAAGCTTTACGGGAATGTAAAGCACTGAGGTGGGAGTAATGTAATGACAAGGAAAATCCAAGAAATTTTTTTTCTTAATTTTCTTTGAAATTTTACAAGAACGCAGTTTCTGACGGCGCCTGATTCCGAGGCCCGGTGTTCCCGAAATCATTTTCTGAAATTTAGCTCGGGTACGTTCAGTGAACCAATGAGCGGGTTTTTCTAACTTTTGAACTAGTGCTCAGAATTGAAATTCGAGGGCACCGATGAACTCGCAACGCCGGTAATTGCTTAAGGGGACCTTTACCGCAGTTGCGTTTGCTCGGGAGGAGAAGTTAAAATTTGTGGGTTATATATGAAGAGAATAAAATTGTGGAACAATTTTATTTTTATATCTAAGTGGCTATATCCTACATGGGGTAGTTGGGGTGGGGCACCTAACTACCCATGTGAGGATAATAGTGAGGTGGGGCTGACACGAGCCCAAACCTTACAACTTCCCATAACTCTCATAAACTTTCCCCCCCTCTTTAATTTGTAACTCTCAAAGAAACCCCTCTTTAACTCTCCCATCATTTAAGAGGACCTTCTCTATCCCTCTATTAACTCTTCCCAGCATACATAAATTAATTAATTGAACCTAGTTAATTAATTAATTAAGTGTTTTGAGTTCTGAAATTTGAAATGGCTTGTGTTAATAAAATAACGAGGGTAGCTTATTATTTTATTTTGGGAGGGCTTTCGTTGTGCTAAGGAATATTGGGGGAGAATAATTGTCATGAAGAAGAGGACTTCCTTCTCAGCGAAGAACGACATCTTCTTCGATGAAGAACGCCGGTTCCGCGAAGAACGATCGACGTGCCATCTTTTCTCTTCTCCGCGACAAGTGAGGAGATGCCGCATCAGACGCACTCCGATGTCGCCTATGAATTATTTCCTCGCGACGCCGTTTTCCGCGATGCCCGACGTGCGACATCAATTATTAAGGTAGGGGAATTTATTTTGGTGTTCTCTTATCTTTTGAGAAAAGAACGACGAGCACGGACCAACCAATTCCAGGTTAATCCGCAGATTGTTCGTTCTTGTGGATTGAGGTTGAGGATTATTATTTAATTTTTTCAGGATTATTACCTTGACTTTCTTCGTGAAATATGATCATTCCCTATCATTTAAAGAGAGGGGGCCAGACCGCACAAACATGGCCGACCCTCCTCCTTATCCATGGGGGTTTCTTTTGTGGATTGAAACGGGAATGGCGCGGTGCCGTTGCACCGCGCGGAAACGTGTGGCAAGGAATGCGCGGCGTCGTCGCGCCGCACCGTGAAAATGAACAAGGACGCGTCGCCATCGCGCCTCATCAGAGAAACCCGAAGACATCCGCGGATGGAGTCGTGCCACGACGAAGGGGCCCGGGGCCATCGCGTCGCGCCTGAGAACCACGAAGACGGCGTGTTTTGTTAATTGACGTGCGGATTGATGGGCGATGAAAAATGAAGCCGCGCGGGCATTGTGGGATCATTGCAGCGAAGGTCGGATCACGGGGTGACCACTGGCGAAGACCGCAGGCGAATCAGACCACTGGAGCGCGTCCGGTGGTCCGCGGAAGCCCCTGCCGGCGCGCCATGCCAGTGCGGCGGCACCAGCGGTCGGGGGCGGCGGAGCCCGGAGCACCACCAGAAGAATCCGCTGCGGCTGAAGCCGCAGCGGCGGAACGCGGTTACGCGACCGCGCGGGACCAGATGGGAGCGGCGTGACGCGGCCGGCTGCCGCGACCACTGGCTCGGGCGGCCCCAACCGCGGGGTTGCGGCTCTTCACACGGGGGCATCGCCCCCCACACGGTTCGGTCGTTCGACCGAACCCCCGGCCGAGCCGGGCCGGCTTGGGAAGACTGGGTTGGGCCACGCCCAGTCGGGCCATAACCGCACCTGGGTCGGGTCGACCCGGTTCGGGCCGACCCAGGGGGTCTCACGCCGGGTCGGTCCGGGCCCGAAACCCCCATTTTCGGACCCCTCACTGTATTTCGCCCATATCTTGAGCTGTAGACCTCCGATCGACGCACCGTCAGTGGCGATGCGATCCTTGGATTGAGATGGTCGTTTTGGTATATCACACTCAAAGTTTCGAAACACTTTGCGTTTGGCCGGGTTGGTTCGGATACGAAACCAACCGGGCCATCGGAGCAGAAACGCTTATATCTTGAGCTCCGGATATCCGATTGACAAGACATAGACTTTGATGGATTCCTCTAAGTGAGCCGGATCTTTTTGCTTACTCCGCTCGAGGTTTGGATGCCGTCGGAGTGCGGTCGGGTTGGTTCGTTCTTGAAACCAACCGGGCCCCTAGAACGAAAAGGCCAATAACTCACAGACCGGGCGTCTGATTGACGCGCCGTCTGTCTCGTTGAATTCCTATTGATGAGACGGAACTTTTGGCATATTACACCCGAGTTTTGTTACTATTGGATAGTGGCTGTGTTGGATTGTACCCGAAATCCAACCGGGCCCTTGGAACGGAAAAGTTGTTATCTTTCAGACCAGATGTATGTTTGACGAACCGTCAGCAGTGTTGGTGATCTCGTTGAGAAACAGTCCCTATGAGTATACCCTTTGAGAGTTCGGGGTACAGTTGTGATACGGCCGGGTTGGTACGCTCACGAAACCAACCGGGCCCCTTGGACGAAAAGGCTAATAACCCACAGACCGGGCGTCTGATTGACGCGTCGTCTATTGCGTTGAGACCCCTATGACGAGGTGGTCCTTTGAGATACTTCTTAGTGGGACATTGAAATACATGGAGTATCGACCTATAGCTCGTGGAGCAGACCCTCCCAGAGACAAGCATGCAGAGTACGGAGACCGTGTATCCGACTGAGACCTGACGACTGGTTGACCGACTCAACTTGGAGTGAGTCGACTATCCCAATGGATGAAGCACTACTTTGTTTGGGTGCAGACCCATGGCGGACGGAGCACTACCTGTGTGACAGTGCAGACCCGCGGTACTCGTCCGGAGAGTACCTCAGCAGGCTACTAGGGGGTGTGCACTACTTTGTTTGGGTGACATACCCCGGCGGGAAGCACTACTCTGTTTGGGTGGCTGACCTACGGTACTCGACAGGAGGAGTACCTCAACAGTCTTGGGCTAGTGAGCAGTACCTTAGAGTCGTGACAAGACCACTGTACACTCCATAGACGGGGCTCTTCAGTAGTAACGATTTTGATAATGAAAATCCTAGTTTGAACTGAGTCTATGGCCTCTGTGTTTACCTCTTGATTGAGATGGGTCACTTGATAACTTAGGTATATGTATGGGAATATACCTGGGTGGTGGTTTTCCGTTGATTTCATGATCATGGTGTTTCCCTCATGTTTGATATGGGTTACCTGATAACTTAGTTATATGCATGGGCCTATACCTAAGTAGAGGTTATCTGTTGAGATCTTCTTTGTGGTTATCCATGTTGGTTTTAGTGAGACCTTGAGGGTCCCGGGGTCCATACTGAGTATCGTTATACTCACCCCTGCACGGGCTATGTCCGCACCTTGTTGTGTTGGTTGCAGACGACGTACAGTGCTGACGGAGGCTGAGTGTTCGAAGACTGGACGGTACCCGGAGGTGGACCACACGACGAGTCAGTATCAGGAGGTGGACATCGCGACGAGATGACACACGGAGGAGGATGACGGGTGAGAGCGTTTTGGAGGCTATCTATACCTACCCTTCAGGTAGGATCCGTGGTGGACGATCCAGGAGCTGCGCCATCTGTACCTACCCTTCAGGTAGGATCCGAGGAGGACGACCTAGGAGCCGCTTACGTTCTTCCAAATATTGTCTTTTTCTGTTGTACTTTGTTTAGTTGTAGTTTAGTTTCATTTGGGTTTGTATTATGGCCCATTTACCTTTCATCACTTCTCTTTGTACTTAGTGTTTTACTTCCGCTTGTACTCTATGGTGTTTTGTTTACTTATATAAATGCAATGCCTTCTCAGTTATCGGGATTTACGCCTTTGGTGCTAATCACCAACCCTGGCCTATGAATGGTGGGCTTGGGGTAGTCACGGCACGGGCCCCGAGGACGGGTCGTGACAGTTGTATGAGTAATTCATTTTTATTTTATGATGAATGGAATATGAATTCCATTTTAAAGGAAATATTTATTGTGTAATAAGATGATGAATCCTAGTTAATGGTTTTGGGAGTATACGGTATGATCGATGTATTTTTTGGATTAACGAATTGTGAATATATATAAGGATATTTTGGTATATTTTTTCCATTAATAATTATGAAGTGTTTGTCGAATAATGCTGAGGGAGAAGAAAATTGATTTAACGGAAAGTATATTTTTATGGAAAACACATTATTAATGGAATGTAACCCTTAGTATGATTTCAATATTTAGATATGGTGTTTCATCTGGGTAAGGTGATGTTGCATAAGATTAAATTTTATCAAATGGTGTTGATGTCCTCATTACACATAATGGATTTTTTTAAAAGTGTACGATTTTATAATTATTGGGTAGATCTATGTATTATATTAAATAATATATAAATTTATTCAAGAAATTAGGAAGAAAAAAATACTTTCACAAATGTTTTTTAGTGATTTAGGTTATTTACATGTTTCAAGAGAATACATTATAAATGTATTCACAAGTTTGGTATGTGACAAAAAAGATCTACATTATGATATATAGGGAATAAATGTTAATTTTAGTGACCTTCACTATGAATAATTAAATTTTAATCATTTTTATGATTAATAAGGATAAAAATTTATGAAATGATTTAATTCAAAGGTTATATGTGGATTTATATATTAATATATTATAACACCATATAAATATTTGTCCATGTCAGATAACTAATTATAATCATTTTAATAATGATAACTAACTAAATTACATACTATTCTATTTATCGATATTATAATATATTAGTTAATAATCCACAAAAAATTCACTTTCATTTCATGATGCAAGGGATGAGGTGGAAAAAGATCATAGAACAACAAATGGATGGTATTATTATTATGAAATTGAATAGAATCATGAAGGTATATCTTCTCGTGATAATTAATTCTCTTTATGAAATGGATAATGAAATAAAATGTTTCCATGTTATCATAATTTATAATGAAATCAAATTACCTTTTAACACTTATTTATTTAATGGTCTTTTGATTTTCACCTTTCTCTAGATCATCCACTTTATTATGAAAAGTTATCACTATCACTCCCTATAATTATTTATTCTTTCATTCCATATTTAAATATTTAATTCCCAACTCTATTATTCTATGTTGAAATGATGTTATGAGTGAATTTATAGTGACTATTTTTGAACTTTTTCCTTATTGTGGAAGATTTAATATTAAGTTTCAAGATGTGGGATTCTATAAAAAAGTTTTTCAAATGTTAAAACATTATTGACCGATACAAATTTTATGTGAAAAATAATTTTATGTTGTGTAGAATGTAAAATGCCAAGATATTGTGAAATAGTTTTTCAAATGAATTTAATATTTTATATAATTATTTTTAAAACCAATTTTTCCTTATGGTACACATATTACTTAATATTTCATTATAGACAACTATGATTTCCCTCTAATTCATTTTTTACAAGCATGAAAATTTTTTACAGAACACCATTATATTATTATTTAATATATCACCAAGGCATTGGAAAGAAACATAATATTATGATTAAATAATATATGATAATATATTTACACACAATAATATATATATATATATATAGAATATAAATTAATTGTGGACTAGACAGTTAAAAATATTTATATAACTGTTTTTCATTTTTTTCCGTGAAGTTATTTTACTGCACAAAAGTCTGTTATATATAAAAATATTCTCACTAAATAAATTATTTTAATTATTTTAATGAAATTTATGTTTTATATATTTAAAAAAATATTTAGCATTAAA
Source organism: Viscum album (assembly GCA_963277665.1). Taxonomy (NCBI): domain Eukaryota; kingdom Viridiplantae; phylum Streptophyta; class Magnoliopsida; order Santalales; family Viscaceae; genus Viscum; species Viscum album. Next base: position 1,229,960,884 of record OY728159.1, read on the forward strand.
TTTATAATTTTGAAACAAAATTTATATGAATATGTCCAATTTTACGCTTTACAGTGTATATTATTCTAAAAATAGTAGTTTTTTCAACTTTTAAGGTCCACTTATTATGAAAAAAATTACTCCTTTGTAAAATAATATGATAAAACAAAGAAATTTTTTTAATCTGATTATATACATTATTAAGTGTGAATTTTTTGGTTTTTTTGAAATGTTTCATTCTTTTGATGAATTCTAAAAAATACAGAAATTTAATTTAAAACATCATTCTCATTTAATTTATTCATAAAGATAAATAATATTTTAAATTTGATTAAAAGGATTATTAGTTAAATAATAAATTAATTAATCCAATTTATTACATTATAATGGTTGATATTCTATATAAAATCATTGTAAACATTTGATCATTTTCACTTAAAAAATGCACTTTCTCATTGTTCATGTGCGATTATTTTTAAAATGAATTATTACACTTATATGATCAGAATTGTGAAAAATTGAACACATAATTGGAATATGGAATAAGGTGTCAATATAATAAGGTCGAATTTAATTTAAGTCGTAATAATTACTGAAAATATTTAAATTTAATTAATTCAAATATGGTTAAAGTATAGTTTTACGCATTACATGAATTAGAGTGAAAACTAATTTTCCATGCACATTGTTTTTAGTTTAATATATTTTATTTAATATATATAATCAGTATATATAAATTATTTAATAAATCTATTTTTAAAATAATTACTAAAAGAAAAATTACATATGTAAATAAAAAGAGTCATGCTTCCTCAGTAAAAACTACAAGGATAAAATTGAGTAAATGTAAAAAATAAGGAATAACATTATCAACAAATGTGTTTATGTTATCTGGTTGAGTTTTTTGTATTAAAAATTATATATTCCCTTGTTTATTTATAAATAACGGGGGTTCATGAGGTATGATTGACCTCCCAATAGTAAATTTTTTGGGGTATTTAATATAATGTCACTCACCTAAAACATAAATGGTAAGCGAATCTTTTCTATTACTCACACATTAATAAATATTTTGTAATGATATTAACCATTAAAATATAAAAATAACCTTCTAATCATCTTATAATAACTATTTTGAAGATAAATCCATCTTATAATGGTTTTTAGTGGAATCCTAAAAAGGATACCTGATAAAGTTATATCATTCGCCGCCCAGTGTTATTATTTTATTTAATTTACCATGATATTAAATTAATATTAAACCATGCTGATAAAATAAACTCAGTATATTAAATATAATAAAATTTTTTATGTTAATTTAATGACCAAAAACTATTTCCATATCAATGATATGGGTTATGAAATCATCATTCATGTGTTCTAGGGACTACCATTTCATGAACCAATGTCATTCATTTTTCCATTACCAGCAATCAAGGATTGTCATAATGAAGGATTTATAATATATATATTACATATATTATATTAATGATGATATTATAATGTTATATTTTAATAAAGAACATTTTTTCATGACTTCCATTATTAGGGAATGAAATAATGTCGTTCATGTGAATGGTAGACTACCACCTCGAGAAGTGATGTGATTCGTTCACACATTAAATGAAATGTTTAAAGCATGGGTTTAATAAAAAAATTTGTTATATGAAATAAAAAAATCATTCTATATTCATAATAAATAATTGACTTTTATATTAATCCTAAAATATTTAAATAGAGTACATGCGTACAGATGGCCTACCGTGTCCATGATCATTGTACTTCATTTCCTATCACTAAATTTTATCAATTACTATAAATATATGTGTGTGTTTCGATGTGATATTTTTATAATGGACCAAATTCTAGAGATTTTGAAATCGTTATCAAATTAATAGTACAAAAAATATTACTTATCAAAACATATATGGAAAATGATGGCGTTATTACCCAAAACATAACATTAAAATGAAATTGTAAACAAATGGGAAATAAAAGAAAGTAAGAATATCACAAATGACATGATATATATTAACATGGTTTTATAATAGATATATAATAATATTATATTTATTATAATGTAAAATATAATGAATAAGAATAATTTTAAGACATATGGTGAGGGTATTTCTAGTCTCACTTTTTCTGAGACACTTAGGCCATATTCAGAACTTGTTTCTTTTAGGTTGTGCATTTACATCCCTATGAATTGTTATATCATAAATATACTCCCTCCATGATCATTAATGATTCCATTAATGTAATTTTCTCGTTGGTATTATGAATCAAATGTTACCAAAAATTAAGTGATTGATATCTCACTTTTTACTTACATGACACACATGTCTTATTCAAAACCAATTTGTTTTACATGGTCAATATACTACCCAAGATTATATATTAAGATTATTCAAAGAAAATAAATTTGGGATTACATTACCATTGTGTGTATCTCATTCATGGGGTTTATGATTTAAATGTTATCAAATCGATAGGATATTTTTGTCTCAATTTTCATTATTTGATACATATGTTATGATATGAACCTATATTTTTCAGAATCTATATTTACAGCCCCATTGACATGTGATATCAGGAATTCATTTATCTTCATTATATATTATGTTTTGTTTTATTTCCTTCCTCCATGGTGATTATGATTCAAATTTAATAAATTGGTTAATATTTCATGTTAAAATATCATTGTTTATTGAAATTGTTTATGATTATGTTTCTGATAATAAAATATTGCATACCATACTTAAATATTTGTCATGATTTTTATTCTATAATGTTTATTAATTATATCTTAATTTAATGGTATCATTTTAAACTATTTGGTACTTATGATAGTTAATGAATATTTTAAATAAAATATTATTTCATTAATCTATTTTGATTGAAAATTGTATTCTTATAAAATATTGTTTTCTATAAATGATTTAAAATTTATAAAAAATAGTATTCTAAATTAAATTTCATGGAAAAGTATTTTAAAAATTAGTATTTTTTAAACGTATTTTAAATAATTTTCAATGATTCATTAATAACTATTTAAGATTATTTAAAATAATGTTTTTTTATGTTTTATAATTAAAAAGTCAATATTTAAAAAATAAAGAATGTTTTCTTAAATAAATTTTTTAAATTATTTTCAAAATTTAACTTATTGGTCCTCAATACTGTTTTCCGATAAATAGTCTTCAAAAAAAATATTTTTTTAAAAATATCATTTCAAAAAAATGATATTTTCCTCAAAAATGTTTTATATTATTTTTCATAGAATCATTTATATATTTCAATAGTATTTTTAAATGAAAATTGTTTTTCAAAATAATTTTTTTCTAAATACCTTTTTTCTATGATGAAATGATATTTTCTTTAGTAAATATTTTAAATTATATTTCTAAATTATATTCTATATATGTAGAAATTACACGGTGATTTGAATACATTAATGGATATATGATAAAATAATTTTAGAATTATTTCAATTTATGTTGTACATTTTGATTTCATGATATTTATAAAATTAATATCAATTCCATGGGTTATATCATGAGAAGATTCTTATGAGACATACATATTTTAATAGATTATTATATGAATAAATTATTATGAAACTTGTCCCCCTTCAATAGGATATAATATGATGAAATGATTATGATAATCATTTCATTTAAAGAGTTATGATATGACACTTGTTTATAATCTTTTTGAACACATAAATATCATTTTAATTATGTGATGGTTGGAAACTATATTTCCCTTTAATTCATTGGGTAAATATTTATATATTTAATTAGATATATATTGAAGGAATAGGTAGTGTACTAAGTACAGTAAGACATCGCTGGAATGAGGAGTGAAATTAATACTATAAAATTGGACTGGAACTGGGATTGATGTTGTTACAATACTAGAGGTTTGGAATAAAGTGTTAAATCATCATAGAAATTGACTTTATCCACATTGATATACTTTTCAATGATTCTTGTCCAATATGGAAATGATTTTTTATGGTTATGTGTATAACATAAATTTGAAGCCTTATGCCAGTGTTATGATATCATGACTCATGTTCTTTGAATATTATATAATTAATGTATTATAAACTGTAAATATTTAAACCATGATTCAGGATTATGATCTTTGATATATAGGGTATGATTTTTAGTTGTTATACTCACGTTTTCAATCACTTATCTTCATGGTGTACTTATGTATCTCCCTTTTTTACCCTTATAGAGAATCATATATCACTTTTTATAATTCATTTACCTAGTTTAATAAGAATTGAAATATATATGATATATTTAATAGGGGATACTATTATGTATAATGAAGTGGGATATTAGGTATATCACTTAAGGACTAGGGTTTAAGTTTCAATGTTTTTAAAGGCACTAAAATATATTGGTACTCAGAATTGTGTTTTTCTAATCTAATGAATATTCATCAAAATTAATATATATATATATTAGTCCTTATAATAATAATTTGATTTCAATCCATAGAAAAAATATTATCGAGAGTACTGTTAATTAAAAAGATAATAGTGATACTTTACATTTCAATGGTTCTCTTGATTAGTATTTTGTAATTTTCTTTTATTTAGTTAAATAATTTTAGTTTAAGAAATAATATAATAAAATGTTTAAACACATTATAAATTAATTTAACACATATTTTACTTTTAATAAATAGTAAATATGATTAATAACATGAAATGGTTAAAAAATTATTTTCCTATAGAAATGGTTTTCTTATACATCAATTTCATCAATTTAAAGGTTAATTTTATATAAAATAGAAAATGATTTAGTATAAATGGATATTAAATTTAGTATTAGAAAACAAAATTTTGTTGTGATGACTAGTTTTATAGTTCTATTAAAACATGAATTACACATGATAAAACTTGTGACTAAGCTAAAAATGAAAATGGAGTCAAGTGGTAACTTAATGGTAAATAACATAAACTATATTTAAAAGATGATAGAAAATGAGAGGTAAAGTGTTTATCTATCATATCCCACCCCAAAATACATTATTTATCACTTTTCATCCTTTATCCCTAGGATAGTTTAATTCTGTTATTGAAAACTAATTGGTGTTCACAAAATATCTCATTTCCTAACAAAAAAAGAGGAAAATTACAACCATTTCATTCAAAAAATATTTTACATAATTTCTTAATAATAATCCACCATTTATCTCCTCTTAGAATCATAAATTGCATTTTTAATCCTCTTTTATCAATTACCAAACATAATACCATTTTTTCAAGGTGACTATGAAGAGAATATTCAATTCCCCAAAAATCTTAGATCAAATTTTATTAATTGGAGAAATAGGTTAAGGCTCTCTTAACTGAATTTTTCACCACTTAAGACATATTTAATTTTATACATCATTTTTTTCTTTGGAATGTTATATATAGAACCCATTATAAAAAATTTGTAATGTTCCACTCATTATTAATGGTATTTAATGTATCAATATAAATAATATCCTTCAAGGGGATTTAATTTAAAAAAACATAATGTCATGAAGGATTTTTTTATCACAAACTCATTCATTTTAGATATATAATTTCTTCTTTATAATATTTCATCTATGTTCACCACATAAAATTAAATTACATGAATAATGGTTTTATCTTTTTCATCTCTCATTATAGATATATTTTAAATTATAATACTCACTAGGTAACTGTTTAATTTTATATTTTTTCAAAAAAAAGGAGACTCATTGAATGTGACTCATAATTATGAATATTAAATTAATGATTAAAAAATGTTATCAAGAAATATTTTCTCATGATTTATTTTTCATTCTCCTCTCTATCATTAAAAATATCAATTTCTAATTAGGTTATGGTTCATGTTTCACTGTCTATATTTTTTTATTTGAATATTTTTGGTTCAAAAATTCATTTGTATTAATAAATTTAATTCATCGTGTTTCTTTATGAATATTAGATATTTTATAAAACCCCTTTTTAATTTACATGGGGTATTTATTTTATAAAATACGAATGATTTTTATTTTATTGTTATATAAAACATATTTTATTTACATGGATTCTTCATGATTGTGATATGTGAATGGGTTTGAAGTGAAAAAACAATAGTTTGTGTAGTGACAGATGGTTTTTTGTATCACAAAAATTAATATTTGGATAAAATTTAGACTAATGTGTTAAAAATTATTTATTATGCTTTAGTTTCTCACAATCATGGTTACTAATTGGGTGTGTCATGGAATTAATGTTCTCTATACTAATTTTTTATCAATATTTGAATTATTTTCTGAATTGTTATATTATATTATCATGATTCAATATTTATGTAAAATTTTTCTAATACATGTTATAGATATTTTTATTCTATTTTGATCTTATATGGATTGACTTTGATATTTAATTTCCTTCTATTACCACTTTAATCTTATGAATATCACTCATGTTGATATGATATTTCACCTATGATCATTTTTTTTCATAATTAGATAATATCATCATTGATTAAATATTGATATGTTAAATCATTCATGCACAATGTGTTTGACATCAACAATTTAATACGTATTAGTCACCTAGGATTTAATGGTGGGTATCATTTGTGAGAATTTTAGAATGTGGTTAAGAGTTGACAGGTTATGAAACATCTTTTCTTTGTCTTGTAAACTAATTAATTATATAGCTATTCCTCCAAAGCACAAAACTTCTAGATCTATTATTATTGAGATCATTCGTGATATTCAAAATTTATTCATGTAATATAATTATTTAATTTTTTTTTCATAGATTCGGTTTCCACAAAAATCATTCATTATGATTTCATGTGATAAAGAGTCGTATGGTTCATTTTGAGTTCATATAACCATGAATGAATGTGGTTAAATTTAAAATTATGTATCTTGAAGACTTATTTTAATTTATTTTAATGTTTTATAATTAAGAAATTTTTAATTAATTTAAATTTCATTAGTAATGGAATATAATTTGAATATTACCTAAAACCCTTTTTGTGTAGAACTTACATATCGGGGGGTGTATTTTAGTTTGACAGGAAAGATAACCTAGGTGAAGGAATTGAGGGACATACACTATTGGTGTTTTCTAATTTATACCTTTTGATAATTAATTCATTAAAATATATTTTACTAAAGAATCATATAGGGTATTTGGTATACATAAGGTCTGTTCAAATTACCTATGTTAGGACGATTTGATTACTTATTCTTGGAAAATTACACTTTCCATTTTAAAGGAGGGATCTTTATAATTATTAAAGTGTTTGATTTAGTTTTTCTTTAAGGGTCATTCCATTATTATAGGAAAACAATTGGGTAACTTATACATCACAACGGAAACCCATAACAAAAGTAATACATGATTTTAGGGTCCACTTGATATTATAGAATGACCCAGTCGATTATATCAATATGCCAATTTTTAAGACCAATAAAATTCTGTTTTCAGGGTTTTGGCTATTTTGAAATGGTTTCATAATGCTTATTACATCCTCTATGGATAATGGGTAAAATTCATCCATGGTAGGTTACTTTTGTGAAAGGATAACATATATAGACCATTGAAAGGATATATTGACATATTTTTATTAGTGTGGCATGGTAACCTTTGATGGATGACACCGAATCCTATGAATGACTCTAAAAATAAAAATTCTTGGTGAATATGTGACCTTGTTACTCTTTATATTCTAGTTCATGTATTTAACTAATTTAATATAGGGTTCTATTTCATTCTCCCTTTATTCTTTAGTGTTTTTTCAAAATGGTTCCTCTACATAAACTTAGGATGGCGCCACAAAAACATGGAATTTATTGAAGGTTTTGGATTTAAAAACCTACATATAAACCAAATTATATTATTTTCTACTAATTATTCTTGGTTTTATATAAAATTAATGATGATGTTATAAATATTGGGAATATAGGTGTGCAATCTAGTGAATCTTAATCAAGATCTACAAATCATGGTAGTGGTTTGTTACTATTATTCATGTAATGGGAGGACATGTGGCATTTTATACTAATAGGGGGACATAGAACCCAATAATTATATATAAACAACTTTTTTCCAAGATCCATCTATTATGTGTATTACTGATGGAGGTTCATATACGTGGATGTGTGGTGAGGTACTATATAAGGTGAAAGGTTAGTTCTTATATATGTTATATAAGGCATCATCATGAGACACACATGTGATGTTAGGTACTAGGCTGGACATTAGGTTGGAATTGGAAAAGGTGTGAGGATATTGAATAACATGGAATGAATAATGAATGTGATATATTCAAGGGATGATTCAACCCATCAACACCTTCTCAATTCAAATTTTCCAAAAGACTATTAATGATTTTTGTGTCATTTTTGAAAAAATTTGAGAATTGAAAAATAAATCAAATATAATTTTACTCATTCATGAAGGAAAAAATATCAACTTTTGATGAAATTTATTATAAATAATGAAATGGGACTGAAGTATGGTGTATTCTTAGATTTTTGGTTGCGGGTGTTCTCACTAGTGGAAACATGAGTGGATAGCTGGTACTATAAATTTAATCACTAATGTGGAAGGTAGTGGTTATTGGACTTTATCTATAAGTAGTAATTGATAATTTAATCCAAGACACATCAAGACATTATGGATTACTATAGAATAACATTCATTCATTTAATTTTTTTAATTTATGTTTATATTCCCATTTATTTATATGAATTTTTTTTCTAATAACGTTTAAGGAGTTAAATCTAAAAACGGAATATAAAATTGAAAAATGAATACAAATATAACATGTCTCAATGAGTTGTAATTAGGGCCAAGAAATATTCACCTTATTAATTACATAGTTACTACGAAAATATCTTATCTAATGAACATAATTTTACTAATAATTTAAATAATGAACCTATTTACGGTTCAATAATATGGTTACATACATCCCCCCCAATGAAAAATACATTTTAATGTAATAATTTAATCATTTCTTTCAGAACATTCATAGTTTTTTAGTTTCTATGATGTTTATGAAAATAAATATCAGACATATTATTAATTTATATAAATAAATATATTCTAAAATCATATGGTGTTACATTATCCACACATTAAATATTTTTACACCTCACAATTTAATTTAATACTCACTAATGAAATTATAAAATGAAATTTAAAACATAGATACAAATAAAGATAAAATTTTAATACATATATTAGCATCATAATCACTGGAAAAATATATTTTTTCCCTCAGAATATGGAATTCTTATTGATGATTTATTAACAGATAATTAGAGGTAAACATACCTCACGATTTATAGTCATAACATAGAAAATAGAATTAGTTGTACATGATACCTCATAGTCTTTCTATACAACATTTTTACCATAGGTATGCATGAAATTTTATCGTCATAATTATTTAATTAATATAGTTTATATATGAAGATTGAAAATCCATCTCAAAAATCAAATAAAATTAAACTAATGCAAGGATACATACGAATAGGAAGAATCATTTTACAATAAACCATTAATGCTATCCGTACACTATGTATATAAAAAATGATACAACCATGTATTATTTTTTAATTAAATATCCAGTGGTTCGGTGAATCATACACAATATTAGATATCCATAATTCTAAAATGAAGAATATGTGTACATAGCATCGCTTAATTAGCACTATTAACTCCAATTGTAGTTTTAGCACAGGATTTTCCAGTATCCCCTTATTAATGAGCTTTTTTTCAATTTTATTCATAATACATTAGATTAATACATAAATTTTCTAGTTCCTGAATCCCTCACATATATAAAATATCATTTCAAATTTTTTTGGGGATGTTTTATTTTTCTACATAATGTAAACAAAACAATTACTTTATCCATCCAATCAAATTTGCTGATTCCCTCTATTAAAATAGATTAATCATTTTTTCCATTTGATATAATTTCATTGGAGGATTTTTCAATAGGTTTTAAATAAAAGAAATTAAATATCCATTCCTTCATTATCTTCATCTCATAATCATCCATTATAATCTATCATTCTCTTATTTATTGTTATCAGTGGCTCTTATATGTTCATTTTATTAGTCATATTTCCTAGTAGTGGGTTTTTCATAAACATATGGTTTCTTACTAAAACTGTTATTCTATTTGGTGTCTTGTTTGTATAATATCTATATTTTACATAGAATCCCTTGTTATGTTAGCTTCATTGTTCATAATCAACTAATAAAAAAATATTTCATAAGACTGTTGAATAATTATCATAATATGATAAAATTATTAATTATACATATGAGAAACATAATATCGATACATTTTTACTCATTAAAAACATGAAATTATCCTTTAGTTATTCTTAATTATATCTATGTTAAATCTATGTATCTTCAGGTTGAGTTCTATTAAGCTCTATAACATTATTACTTATTATAATTATAACCAACGTGAAATGTGGGACATAAAATAATAAATATTACTACCATTATATGATAGTTTAAATTTTTATATTGGACTAACCTGGTACATGATAGAATGTTGATAGTTGTGTGGGACATAGGTTGGGGAGATGTTATGTTCCATTCCAGCACATGAGTAATAGATCACTAAGTTAACATTGATGGAATTTCTTATGAGTTTTATGTTATTATTTTGAGATTTCATACACATTGATTAAGAACTTGGTTCCACATTCCATATATATATATATATCTCTCTCTCTATTTTTATGAATCATATTAGTTATTTTATTTAAATTCATGAATTCTTCTATCTATTGGATATATGTTTGTCTAATATATTGAGGGATAATTTTTTTCCTTAGTATTCTGATATATCCATGTTGACAATAAATACATGGATTATGCATGTTCATGTGGTATATATATAAATATATTTATACATTTGTGTGTGTGTGATGATTTTGTCTAACGTGATAAGGAGATACCATTTTTTCTAAAAGAGTTATACATTTAGATTTGGGTAGATTCCTTGGCAAATTATTGTTCAATCTCATAGATAGGTTATGATAATTGACCTAAATCTATAAAAATTCATTAATGATGCAGATATTATTTCCCATAGAATATGGATATCTTCACCAGCTATAAAGGTATGGGATTGTCACAATGATCTTATTCCACCACCTATTATACATTAGTGTAAAATGAATAATTATCAAGCACCTTCTCTAATGGTGTATACAGTAAGACCACTCAATTTGGCTTTCCATCCACCAATATCTATGGTCTACTATGATAGACATTTTCCTCTATATATCCTATAATTTTTTATAGTACTAGAATTCCATGAGATTTTGAGGACTGGGTGTCCATCCATGAGGAAATCATTAATCATACAAAAACCCTAAAAACAAGAAGTTTAATATAGAATATTTCATGCTACAGGGACCTCCCATAAATTAGTTTGGAGTCATGGGATATTTCGGTCAATGTGATGGATTCATTATGGAGTCCTTCAATTATTTTTACATCAATGACATATTTAATGATACGGCGAATCTTTACCAACCTATGATGTTAATCAAGATATAATAGGATTACATGTGGATCTCTAACTTCTTCACTAATTTTACTATTCCACTTTTATTTTCACATATTTTTGTCAAAAATTATGATACGACGTTCTTGATGTTTGAGATTTTAATTCATCAATAAATCATAAAATATTCCAGATCATTTATCGATCATCATACCCAAAGGTTATATGAATCTCCTTGATCATCAAGGGGATCATGAATGATTTTTGAATTGTTGGTAATTATATACCAATCATTATTGAGGTGGGTGTACACCCTTCTACTATAGTTATTAACTATTATGATATCATCTATTGGAATAATTGGTTAGTTATACATCGTACTGGTATATTAGTGTTATATATTTTATCCTTTTGGTTCCCTACTTTGTTTACACATAGATATTTAATTATGGGATGATCACATACTATGGTGGGGACTACACCATACCTAATTCAATGTGTTGAAAATGTGTTAATATGGAATATTTCCATTTTTTACCATATGTCATTGTGATCAAGATTATGTAAGGTTGTAAAAAATGTGATCAGTTAAACAATGATCAGGTGGGCATATTGTGTAGCAGAATCAGATGAAAATTCAGACTACATGTGCATCTCAGAGAAAGTGTCACAATTCTATGGAATAATTTGTTTATTTGACAAATCAAACTCCATAAGATGGTCGTTAAGGAATATCTACAGTTCTATTTTTTATTTTTATCACCTCTAATCTATGTAATACCATGATCATTATTAGTGATTCATATTCCATTATATATTCATATGTACATAGTGGACTACAATTACAAGCCAAGGTATCCACTATGTCACATTCCACTAATATATCACTAGAAATGACTGTGAACTATCATCATTAATTTCCATATATACATATAGTCATTGATGGTTATGTACATCCATTTTAATTTTTAATACTATAGATGAAGATAATATTTTAGAATATTTTTATAAAATTTCAAACCATCTTCCAATCTCAGACATATTTCAATAAGATATTTGATTCATTTCCCATAGAGAAAAGTGATATGTTCTTGATATATAAAAATGGGAAATTGAGAGTAGGAGGAATTTTTATAGACATTAGTCATATTAAAATTATCATTAAGAATATGGAGGTATTTTCTCTTTAAATGGCATTAACGATAACCTCATTAACATTTTCTCCATTATGGGTTCTATATTTGGACTTGTTTATGAGTGAATTATATGTATTTTATCATCATAATAGAGATTACTATGGGATTTAACTCTTGACAGGTGTATATAACATTTTAATACCACCTTATCATATGGAACCTACCATGTTGGATGACCTAAAGGTCTTACGTGATAACTTGAAGCAGAATAGATTAACATTGATGACTAATTAAATGTGGGGTGATATAAATTTATTTTAAAAAAGAAGGATAATAATAATTCACTATGAATTTATTATCTGAAGTTGAACCATGTGAAGGTGATGAATATATGTTTATTTTCCAAAATATAATAACATTTCAAACCCATATAAGGAACCAGGTTGTTTTCTAAGATTGGTCATTGATCAGGTTATAACAATCATTGGTTTAGATATAAAAACAGATAGAAGTTTCTATTTTATAAAGTGTACTTTTTATTTTAGTATCTATTGAATCCTTTTCATTGGGATAATGTTATAGAAATGTGCATGGCTATCATAAATAAAATCTTAGGCCCCTTCTGGGGATCATTCATCATGATGGTCATTGATGACATTCTCATTTACTCATTAAAACTGGAGTATCTTGTCATAAATCCTCGGATAATCACAATTTAGTTTCTAGAACACCATCATTACACTATTTAGTATTTGGGAAACTTATAGATTATAGAGATGATTTCCATGGGGAATTTGTTGTCTGTTATACGAGTATTCATATACATTATGAAAGTGTTTGTACTATTGTCTTATAAATATCCCAAAAGCATGTCATATATCCGTATATTTATTAGAAAAGTAGTATATAACTATTACTTATTTCTTACATCTCCCTATTATTATATGTTATTATTATACTATTGAATAAATAAACATTTTCGTGTACTTTTATGACTATGATGAGGTATTTATTGATTTTAAGAGGATGTTTACAATAGCTACATTATTTGTAACTCATTATCCTAGAATATAATATATTGTATATTGTGATGTAATAATAATTGGTTTTGCATATATGATGATGCAGATATATTATTTAGTACCTAATGGGTCATTACAATTGTATGTCTGTGATTGGAACTTCCCCACTCAAAACATAGAGCTCATAATCGTTATTTCATGACCCGAATTGTTTCTCATAGTAACGATTTAGTGAAAAGCCTATTTATTCATTAAAGAAAAGATAATTAATTACATCTACATGTAGTGGGACAAAAAATATATTGCATTGGATCTAGATAGAGTATTTTATGTTGTTTGATTTTAGGGTGGATTTTGCATCAGTGAAATATAATGTCGTAATCCATTCACTTAGTAATAAGACATGTGTTCATTAGGTTATTAGAATGAATCCATCGTAGGAGAATAAAATATTGATGTATATAGAATATGGATGAATAAAACATAGATGTATATAAGAATATTTTATTAAAGTAATTTAATCCATTTATGGTAAAATATTCACTTATATACTAAGAAATGTTTGGCTAGCACGCTGACATAGAGTTTGTAGTGATATGGGAATATCTAAAAGTAGGTAACCTGATAACTGGGTGGTTTTTGGTTAAAGTTGATATGATCCTTTTTTATGGGAGGAAGATAGTCACTATATAAATAATAGTTTATATGATTATTGACATTCATATCTATATACTTTTGGTGTATCCTTGTTTGACAATGATACACCAAGGAATTGGAAAGTAGTTCAAGTATCTTGGAATAATGAGGGGCATCACTGGGTTTTTTCTGGATTCAATTCCTATTAGATGGTAAAGTCCTGGAACATGTGGAATATTGGTTTCCTCCATCCACTACCATTACCAAGTATATGTGGAAAAATATTAAAATTGACTTTTTATTGAGGTTACCTAGGACTATGAGGAGTCATGGTAATGTCTGGATGACTGTTAGTAATCAGATGAAAGTTTTTCATTTATAAAAAAACTGAGAGACTCTCTTAATGGATTCGATGGGAAATCATTATATCTATGATATCCATAAATTAAATGGGTTTCCCTTCATAATTACTCATAAAAGGGATCCACATTTCACATCATCATTTATGTAGAGGCCACAAAAGGCAATGCAAACTCAATTTAAATTAAGCACATTAAATAACTATCTGAAAAATGTGAAGTGTGTCTAAATGATTTAGATACTATAGGATACCCTCTAAGAATATTTTTAAAACTAAATTATAAGATGAGATAAGAATTTTTTTATGGTATAGTTTAATTAAAACAAAATCTCCCAATATTATATATTAATGGAACTATTTGTGGCTCTCTATAGAAGGTCATGAAAATTACTACAATGTTTGAATGTGGTGAGTGATATTTCATTTGTTTGGCCTATTTTGGTGTAGGAGACATCAACGGGGGTTTTTTCATGATTTTTTATTTAGGGTTTTGATTGTTTAATTTTTATTTTGTTTAGTTTATATTATATCATATTTTATTTATGTATTTGTTGAGATTCAATTATTTTTTATTCCCAATGTGTTCAGTATTTTAGTTATTTGATCATGTCTTTTTTTGGGAAAACATCATTCCCATATTGATCATCTTTGATGATCAATTTCTTTCATCATCCTAGGAGGATTGATAATACCTAAATAGCCTTTATTCAGACAAGGATATTTTTTCGGTAGGATGGTAGCCCAGTCTAGTTCATGAAAATAGTCATCCATGATATAAACATTAAAAATCTATTCACATATGTGGTAAAACCATAACAAATTGGATCAAATTATAATTATTTAACAACGAAATAAATTATCCTATGTAAGGATAATATAAATTTTAATCATTTATAAAATTTTCATAAATATCATATATCCTTATCAAATTCAATATTTTAACCATCCATGACGGTTGCTGATGATAAATAAAATTCATCATTCTTGGAGGTGGTGGAAAACAATTATGCATGATTAACATTAATGTTTTAAAATAAATGGGATGGAATAGTTTGTTATGATAAATTTTAATTTCAAAATTTTAATCATTAAATAAGAAACATAATAATTCATAAAATCCATCCTTTTTTCATCCATGATCATAGGAGATAACAAATAAACAACATCAAATCATGGATGTGATAGTTCATATATATGCACGATCAATATAGTGTTATTTTTCATAGTTGATGGAATGGAATGAATAATGGTTCATATATTAATATAATAAAGTAATTCTATATTAATAACACTTGTTTATCATATTAGTGTGGATTGAAAGTATTTATATGAGGAATATTAAGAAGAAAATACTATGGAGTAAGAATTACACACATTGGGAACTAGATATTTTTCATTGAAGTCACATGGAAAATGTAGGTACTAGGATGTATAATGGAGACCTTATAACTATTTAATTGAGAGATTATTACTGTAGTGTAAAAATTTATTGTTTTTAGGATTAAATTATAGGGTTTAATAGTATAATGAGTTGGGGGAAGTGATCAACTATTATAATGGAAAATAATGGTAATTTTGGATGTAACCATTATATTTCAAATATGGTATGTCACTATTCAAGGTTAAAAGGATTGTAAATCATAATATAATTAAGGGGATGGGTTTTTTTATGAAACATCCGGAACACTTACTTGGTGGGATTATTTTTAATTTTTTTGGGGATTTCCATATAATAAAACTCATTTTACCATTATTAATTTAACTATGATAACTAATATTTTAAAATCACAAATTACTATAAATGAATGAAAAAATTTGAATTATTTAAAAATTATAAAATGAATATTTCATATTTTAAAAAAATTGTATCAAATAAAATCTATATTTTGTAAAATAAATAATATTCAAAAATAACTCACAATATGCATGTAAATATGTTTTCTAAAAGTGCATTTCAAAGAATTAAATTTATGTGTAGAACATTATTTTTAATTTTATTGATTTAAAAGAAGTAAAAAAATTTATAATGAAACAAATAAATTTCTTTAATATTTTAACCAATAAAAATGTCAATTTTTCCACAAAAATGTTTATTTAAAATATATTATTGAGAACAGTTTTCAAATCAGAATAAAATATTAATTTTGTTCCAAAAATTAACCATCAGTTTTCTATGTTTAGAATAAAATTTAATATTCATAATTTTTCCACATAAAAACATACTTTATGAATAAAAAATTCAAATAATTTCATATTCCTTTTTATATAAATATTGAGAAATAAAATATACAATTTTGTTTAAAACAATATATATCACTACTCACATAAAAATAAAATATTTTCCAAAAAATATAAAAAACCTTTTAATATAATATTTACCAAATTAATCACACATGGAAGATAATTTGTTCAAATTTTAATTCTATAATATCATAATTTACCATTTAAATATTTACAAACACATACGAATAATGTTTTGAAGGGTGAAATTCTTAAAAAATATTAATTGTTCATTCTATTGTTTTCCATCATTTGATCATTATATTAGAGTTGATATATTATTAATATTAGTGATACATATTAACTAAAAAATATTTATTTTATTTAAATATTTTTCATAAAATTATAATTTAATAACCAGTAAACTTTTAAAAGTAAAATGATCATGTAAATTTTATCAATTCATTAATAAATAAAAGTTTTTCATTAAAAGTAAAAAATGTAAAATTTATAACATAAACATTATTAATAAATTATATTATTAATAAATAAAATTTTATATCACCAAATTTTATTCCTTAATAACCCTTAATATCTATATATATGAACTAATCATATGGCATGAATTGGTTTTAGTCACTGGTGGTGTTTCTATAATAATGGATCTCATTATATTTTCAATGAGATTTAATTTATGTCACATATGATTTCAATTATAGTATAATTTTTGGGGTTTCTATTGGGATTGGTCTTGGATAAACTCTAGTGAAGATATAACCTTTCCAAATAATTAATTTAATTATTATAAAGGAACACATCTACTACCCGATGTCATTTTATGGATTTTTTGCCTCATATTTTGTAATATGGTTACTCAATTTTTTTCCATCTACTTAAATGGTAATATTATAACATTATAATTTATTAGTGTTATTTTAATGAGTCATTATATATTTTCATTTCAATGTTTCACATCAATAAATATATTGAACAAATTATTACTTTAGACAAATAATAAACTCTAAAACTTCATGTGTATCAGTCTATGTTGTGGTGATATATGAATTTTTATATATATCACAAACAAACATATATGAGAGATCATATTTTTATATAGATATTCTCATATATTGGATTCTTTGAGAAAAAACATTCTACTTCATAATTAAGGAGGCTAGAATAATCTTAAAGGACAAGTACAAAATCCCCAAGGAACCTATCCTGGGATACATGTATGATGAATTAATTCGACAAAAAACATTCTATGAAGATAACAAGAGAACAACATTATTTTCCATCGCATTAATAAATTTTGTTGTTGAATCCATGAGTATGAAACTTCATCCATGAACCGATATCCATTTCAATACAACGATGAATTTCTTGATAATAATGAATGGAATGTTAATATACTATCATTTCTTAAAAAAGTGTCTCACCATGTAGTATAAAGAAACATCATACACATATATTCATAAATTAAAGTGGGGTTATTAAAATAAATATTTCTTGAGGGTAAATCATTATATAGACGCCCAGGTTCACCATTACTATTTCATAGCTATATAGAATTCGGTATACCGTGATTTAGTATATGATTCCAATAGAGACATTTGTGTACACTAATTCATAATTTTGGAAATTATAGTGAATGAAAATAAAGTTTTCATTGGAGTTCCAATGTTTTACTTGACTTATTAGTGAAGAGTTATCATATTTCAATATAATACTCTTTTAAAAATCTTAGACTATTTTCAAGAGTTATAGGTTTTCATATACATGTATTTTTTAACATAAGATTTTAAAAAAATATTTTTGATTCTTATATGTGTATTTTGATGATACATAAAAGATATTTATTGATCCATAAGATCAATTCATAAAATAGTAAGATTAACTTCAATTGATGTCATCATAGATGGAAAATAATTTTGAAATATCTGTCATAACACTTTCATAAGGAAAATATCCATTATTCTTTGAAAAAGAATTTTTAATTCATAAAAAACACATAATATCATTTACATAGAAAATAACATGAAAAAATATTAAGAATATTTGAAATAATTTTGAAAACAGTTTTCTTTGAAATCTTACTAAATTAGTTTGAAAACATTTTGAAAAGGACATTCTTTTATAACATTTAAAAGTTGCATGAAAGAATTTAGAAGATCATTTTTACTTGAACACCCAAAAAACTTGATGACCATTTTCGTTGAAAATATATTTTCAAAATATTTTTCAAAAATTAAAATCTAATCTTCAAAATAATGGTTCAAGGGATTTATGGAATATAAATCCCTACATGTCCATTAAAGTAAACAAAAGTATTCTCTTTACATGGTAAATGATAAAAGATGCCTCGTTCAGAAAGAGACAAGGAGATTCCATTGAAATAAATGGTGAAAAAGGGTAAATATTCATTTTAATGATTAATGTATAATTATATAATATTCTTAAAAAACCATTTTATAAAACATGGATTTGAAGGAACATAGATTTCCAACTGAAGAGAGGGTAAAATCACAATTTCTTAAAACCACATTCATAAACGAATTCAGTACCAATGTGAGGAATAAATGGTACCAATATATTAATAAATGCATAATAAACATAGTAGAATAAAATTAATGAATATTTTTGAGAGTTGGGTAATTATATTTCAACAAAGAAATCATACACATAAACAATGTCAAAAAGTGATGAGATTGTTTCAATAAACTCTCAATACATTATAACATGAGATCATAATATCCAAGTTGGAAAAGAAATTTAATTTAAACATAAAATAACATTAAAATTAAAAAAATAATGATATAACACATAAAATTGAATTATATACAAAATGAATCATAATTTAGGTATGTAATAAAACATGATTGTAAAGAATGAAAATTGAGACAAATATATTACTCTAATTTGGAAAAATTTGATAATTAATCCCAATGAAAGAAATATCAAAAAAAAATTATGTTAATATTCATCAAATTAATTATATGATACATATAATAAATTAATTTCTACTATATGCACCGCACAAAAGGAAATAGTGGTGAACATATCATCTATCTCACGAAAATTAAATGGATGATGAAATCCCCTTACCTTGTTTCTTTACTTTTTTCATACTCATTCAAACCACCTGTACAATGAATATAAATTTATTATAAATCATTTAAATAACCTTATTATTATATCTAATACTATATCTATTTGATTACAACCATATTCTACTATCTTTTTGACAATCCCATGTTAGGTTTCACTTCGGGTAACATTTTCTTTACCATTCGTATGTGTCTTAATTTTTATATAATTTTTACTTATCCACAATATCATGATTAAATGAATTGAAACAATGATATAAAAAACATTTATATCATTTATATGTCAATTATAATAATCTATTTAATTTATTTTTTCATAATTTAATACAGTGATCCTAGATATGGTAAGTTGTATGTACTCATAAATGTTGTTTCAATTTTCATTATTGTATTGAATGAAATAAAGAAAAATAAAAATAATTTCATATGTATACAATAATTAAATTATATATATTATATCATATATATCATATATAATCACTAAACCCATCATTAATACATTTTATGTATTGTATTATTGAATCATATCGCTCTGACGGGGTGGTAGTCCACACATCCTCAAATAGAATTATCATATTAACACAAAATGGAAAGTAAAAGGTACATGTTTTAAAAATAGATATATAATATTAAATTCATAAAAAATATAATATATGATTTATATAAATTTATTTTCCATTATAATTTCCATAATGATAGGTTGTATGGAAAATTGATCAATCATTATTTATTGAGGTGGCAGTTCATCATACATGTAAACAGAATGATCGTTGCCCATTATATGGAGGTGTGTGTAAGTTTAGATAAAAAATATATAATAAAAACATAATATTATATTTATTATAATTTTTTCTATACATTAATTGAATAATGATATTGGTGGTTTTTTAGAAGAAAAATCAAAGAAATTACTTTATGAAAGCTACAACCACTCAATCATGAAACTTCATTTGGTTTATGCCAAAAGGGTTCCTTGAAATATTTTATTCCTAAGGGGAGGTTTAAATAAGGTCGTTATGGAATTTGTGATTTTATTTAATAATATTAATGGTGATACAAGGGGCATGATATGTTTGAGGAATTCAGAGGAAATTATCCTCTTTATATTGGAGGTGGATAAGAACTCCGGTAAATATTGGAAGAGAGAATTCCACCGAATTTTTTCATGTTGACTATGGATCCAATAATGATCCAATTTAGATAAATGGATGTATAGGGTAGAAATATGGACATACAATGGATTATGGAAAATTTTATAAGTCATTTTTCACCTTAAGGTTATGTTTTAGTCCCTTATTAAGATTAATTTAACCTTAATCGATGTAATTAATTTTAATCACATTCCCAAATAATGTTTCTCAAAAACAAATTTGACCATATTAAATATCATTAATTATGATAAATAAAAATATAGAATCCATTTTTACAAATTACAATAATAGGAGTAGATAAAATTAATTTCATATTAATCATGTTGATGGGATGATAATATGTGTTTTTAAAGCAAATATAATCAAATGATTGTTATGTATTTATATCCAATTTCAATTTGAAAATGGTTCCATAGTCATAAATTCGATTATTTGATAATATTATTACCTAATTAAACTATTAAACCAATTTATAATATAATTTTACCCTACATATAAATTAAATTAAATATCAGTTTTGAATTAGAATCTTGAATTTTTATATATTATGTACTAATGAAAACATTAATTAAAATACAAAAAATAACCATAACATAATTTTTATGTTTATATTATAAAGATAATTTTTATTTTTACATATTATGATTATAAAAGTTCCAAAATTGGTATTTAAAATGGGTTCTCTATTATAAGGTGTTAAAAATTCATTTATAAAATGATATTGGTTTTTATGCATAAAAATAGGCATGTTATTAACTTATGTTTATAAAATATATTTTATGACTATAAAAAAGATTTGATTGAATATATAAGATATGTATTAATTTAAAATCACTCACTAAATATAATTAATTTAATTTATTATGTTAAAACATCTTTGTGACTCTAAAAATAACAATATATTCCTTTAAATTCAATTGATTTTCGTATTTATTTATAATTAATCGGTATCTTATAAATTCATATTATACATTTTTAAACCCTTTATTTTAATAATTTTTTTATTAATTCACATATTTTCAAATTTAACTACCGGTTTATATGTTATTATATTAAATAATAATATTTTAATAATATTTTTCATTTGGAATAACTCGTTGGTTCATGTTACGTAAGCCATCGAGGAAGTCATTATTGCATGTAACAAAATCAATCCATCGTGTTCATGTAGAGAATGGTAAAATGTATGTTTTTTATAATAGTGAATTATATTTTTTTTATGTTTAACATAGTCCAAACATTGTTAACAAATATAAATAAACTATTTTCAGAGTTATGTGAAATGAAAATTATCATAACTGTTAAATTAATTGCAAAATAATAATTCCCAATATCTAGGGGAGTTACATTCTACCCCCCATAAAATAAATTTCTCCCTCAAAAGTTTTCTGGGTTATCAAAATTTTAATACTTAAATGATTTATTCAGAAAAAACCCATATTTTAAAAATAAAAACTAAAACATCCTTTAAAAAGGTGTTTTAGATAGCATTATAGTTACCAAAAGTAACATATAATTGGGGTTCCACATAGTGGATCACAGGATGGGAGTGAATATTAGACATAGAATAAAATTTTAAATATTTTTATGGTGTTATTAATGTCAAAAATCAAAAACAAGTGAATGGCCTATGAAATGTTGGGGGACTCAAAGTTATAAATATGTGATGATTTATAAGGCCATCAGTTCAACAAAATTAAGGTATTGGGACAAAAATATTTCTTTTGATCATCATCCTAACATTGAAAAATTATTTTATCTAATAAGAATATTTTAAAATACACTTACTTGATATAATTCTATTAACAACATTTCAATATTTTTTCATGGTTTTAAATATTTATAATTATTCCATTACTATAAAAAATCATATTTTGGAAATAATATTTGATACCAGAAGCACTAAAATACACATTTTACAGATATTTAGGACCATAATACAATTAAATGTATATATACTTTCTTATAACTATTATTAGAATCTAATATTATTAATACATTAGTCTATAAACATAAAAAGTAACAATATTGTTTCCTCAAGAATAATTTTTCATAAAAAATTATACTTTATCTAGGAAATCGTGCAGGCCAGTGGTAGGTTTCAAACCCTTATCCTACTTCAATCTTGGGTTCATGGTCCACATACATTCTATATCGGATTGGGTTTCACTTGATATACATGATGTAATTTTCTAAAACCATACTAATATATTTTCCATAAATAAAGACGATCTAAATCCGTGAAATATGTTTCATCAACAAATATACTTTTAACCGAGAAATTCAATACAAACAAACTGAATAAATACTTACTGTGAATTTTTATATATACTTTCCATGAATGGTTATCCTTACAACCCATTTTAAAGATGAAAATACAAAACATTAGATAAAATATCAAGAAATCAACATTACATTAATTCACCCATTTATTAGAAAGTATCTTTTTATTGTCATGTTCTAAACCTATGAATACCACCATCATATATTCTCATGAAACATTTTAATATCGAGAATTATCATAAATCATTATTGAAAACATTCATTCTTCATTATTCAAAGTACATTGGATTTCTTCCATAATCCCAATAATTTTTAAAATCCATCCACGGTAGAATAAAGTACTTATCAAAAATTCCTTAATTAGTTCCTAGGTAATAAGAACCATTCCATTTACATATTTATCTGACTTAAAATTATCCAAAAAAAATTATTATAACATAAGGAACATATTAAGGTTTGTATTTCCATTAATCATCTGTTTTCCATGGAGATAACCTTTCCATTATATCACTTATCTATTCTATCATAACAATTCAACATGTTGTTGTAAATCCATAATGAAGAACAGAAACTGAACTATCCTTATATATTACCCCATTAATAGAACACCCTTCTTGAATCCAAATACATCAAATATTATATTATTACACTTCAACATTATTCCATTTGAAAGGAAACCTCATCCTAATAAACAATACCTCATTCCTTTCACATTTCATTTGTAGTTTCTTCATCATCAGCATTGTAACCATTACTCATATCACCTTGTTGATCCTATTTAACATAATTACTCTGTTGAAATTTATTTAAATAATTAATGTTTATTACACACATAAAACACAAAACCTTGGATGATGCCATCGGGAGGCCAATATTTTCATCCATTATGATAACTGAAGTATTTATTTTTTCCATGCAGTCATGTTCTTTGTGCACTTCCTTAAAATAATAAAAATATCCTATTATTCATCCATGAAATTCAGTTAAGTGATTAATTAAACATTTGTGACACAAAATAATATTAATCTTCTTTCTCCTATGGTCTATATAACCAGAACTCTCAGTGAACTCTTTCATTCTCTTCCATGGTGAGTTTAAGGGTTTGTTGATATACATATTATTAATCATGATCCATGAAAATTAATAAGTAATGAACACAATATATTTCAATCCAGTGACCATCCCACTTTATTTCTCCTCAGTAGGTCATCCATCACATTAAACGATGATTCAGTTCATTTCAGTTACCTCCCCTAAAAAACCAAAAGGATGGTATGATCGTTACTTATCCTGGAATAAAACTATATAGTGATTAAAATAATTAATTAAAGGTTTTATAAATCAGGAAATTTTTTAAATATATTACTCCATAGTTTAATAAAATGATGTTAATTATTGTCTTATATATAAATATTTCATGATTTTTTGTTAAGAGTTTGTGAATTCCTAAATCATATCCCCCGAGACTGTCAAACTAGGTGTGTAACAATCCCCACATTCTTATACTAGATTACCTCATGATAGGCTAGGAACATATTTCAGAATTGTTACCCCTTGGAAAAACTATACTAGTGCAATGTACACATGATGTATCAAGACATAGATGTATTTATAGTAAACTACTCACTCTATCCTTTAAAAAAATTGATGGACATTTTCCAAAACATTTAAGAATCCTTATACTTACCAGTTGTGACATCCCTTGACCTACCCATTAATATATACCTAGGGATACTATGAATTGCTTTTCAACCTATTTTCTAAAGGTTTACTAAAACATTCCTCTAATACCTACTATAGCTCCCTAGTCTTAACATACATGGACATTACATCATTTTAGATCAAGACATATTACATTAAAAAAATATTCTAGAGTAGTGTAATAGTATATTATCTTAGTAATCATGGATAAAATACATCTATAATGGATAAATATCTTCAAATTATCCCATAAATATCCCCACAATTATTAATTCAATATAAAACATTTATTCACAACCTTGTGAAAATAAACATAACAAATGGGTATGCTCATATACTCAGTATTATAAATAATGGAAATAAAAATAAGGAACATGAACAAAAGGGTGTGGAACACCATAATTACATTTGAATATCATTCCCTTAATATTAAAGATAATATGAAACATTTTATGTTTATAAGACATGAATCATAAGTAATGAAATAACAAAATCCTTGAAATTATAATAATGAATAAAATAATGAATTTTGGTAAACATAGAAGTATATAATACGATCTCTATTGCAGCCAATGCATCACTACAAAGACCATGTTGGTAGTATGGGTTAGGTATCCATAAAATCTTCATATTCATGGTTAATTCTCATGGAGTTTATAGTAGCATGAGATCACTCCTCATACCATATTTATAGTAATGGCTCACTCCCACTATCATCTTAGAGGTCACATTTTATTACCAAGTCCATTATAATTTATCACAGGAGATATAAATCATAACCAAATGTATTATAGGGAGATAAATTTACCAAATTTCTCACAGTGACATCATACATTCATGTCCCACAAGATCCTAAATAATTATATCATAACCCATTAAATGAAATTTGCATCATAAATATGAAATCATATCATAAACTGTGGGAAAACACTAGTTTCGTAATCATTTTTTCAAAATAAAAATTTATGAAAGAGATACATATTTTATAAGAATATAAATTATGAAAGAGATACATATTTTATAAAAATATAACCCATTAATGAACATATATTAAATAAACATATAAGTTGAGAAAGAGAAAAAAATTTCTAAACATATAACCATTGTAAGTGAAACTTATTTCATAATAATATAACCAGTGAAAGAGAAACATGTCTGATAAAGATCATTACATTAACCAAAACCCATTAATATAATGAATATTAATTAACACTTTTTATCTTTTCATATAAGTGAATTAGTAACATCAATGTATTTCATCTTAGATGGAAAATAATTTTGAAAATGTCTTTCAAAAGGGGTTTTTCAGGAAAATATAAATTCTTCTTTGGAAAAGTATTTTTAATACAAAAAACCATTTTAAAATGAATATTCATAGAAAAAACCATGAAAACATATAAATATGAATTGAAATCATTTAAAAAACAATTTTCCTAGAAATCTTATAAAATTAGCTTCAAAACATTTTGAATATCATTTTTCGAGAAAATTTATAAAAGGAATCAAAAACATATTGAAAATGTGTTTCCCTTTAGAACATGAAAAATATTTAAAATCCATTTACCTTGAAATTTTGTTTTAAAAAATTTATTATACAAATTTAATTTTAAATATGAATGTAAATAATCAATGTATTGATGGAGTATAAATTTATACAAGTTGTATTAGGTAAAGAGAACTTTCTTTTTGAATGGTAATGGTTTGAAAATTCCATGTTCCGAAAGATACAAGAACATTCCATTGATAAAAATTTTTAAAGTAAAAAAAATAAAATATTTTATTAAGGTATAATTGTATAATTTTCTTAGAAAACTTTTTAGAAAACGTGGATTTGAAGGAATATATTTTTTTTAACAAAGAGAGGGTAATGTTGGGATTTCTTAACAAACATTCTTAAATATCTTATATACCATAGTGTGGTAAAATTGGAAAAATATATAAAAAAATAAATAAATTGAGGATATTATATTTCTTGAATGTTCATTATAGATGGGTCATAATATTTTATCAAAGGAATAAAAAAAATAAACATTCTCTAAAAAGTGAGATTTTTTCAATAAAATCATATAAATTGGTAACTTTGGATCATACTCTCCATGTAAAAAAATAAAATTAACTAATACACAAAATATAAAAAAAAAGTAAATTTATGATATTGCTTGTAAAATGGATGTATATACACCTTTAATGATAATTTATGTGTATAATAAAACAGAAGTCTCAAAGAAGGAAAATTGAGACAAAATTATTTAACGGATTTGGTAACTTTTGAAAATTAATCCCAATGATAGAAAGATCATAAAATCCAGAAGGTAATACTCATAAATTTATGTATATGATACATATAATTAAATCACAAGTATTAAATAAACCAAAAAAATGACAGATAAGTGAAAATAGTATGTATCTCACAGAAATAAAATGCCAGATGAAATCCCCTTACCTTGTGTGTTAACTTTTATCGTACTCATTGAAAACACATGGATAATAAATATTAATTTATTAATAAAAATTTATAGAAAAAGAATCATATTTATAATACCAATTGTTGTTTGATTGTG
This sequence comes from Viscum album, assembly GCA_963277665.1. Classification (NCBI taxonomy): domain Eukaryota; kingdom Viridiplantae; phylum Streptophyta; class Magnoliopsida; order Santalales; family Viscaceae; genus Viscum; species Viscum album. Next base: position 1,229,988,590 of record OY728159.1, read on the forward strand.
AAATTATATTACCTTTTTTTAACAGTCCTATGTTATGGTTTAATTTTGGGTAATACTATATTTATTCTTCATATGTGTCTTGGTTTATTATATATAAGTACTTATCCATTATATCATGATTCCCAAATTTTGAATAATTACATAAATAAAATTTACATTATGTATATGTGTATTTTATTTATCTATTGAATATATAATTACAACATGGAATACCCCATTCATGGAGATGGTAAGTCGTATGTATGTTTGAAAGTTGTTTCTGTTTTTTGTTGTCATATTGAAAGAAAAAAAGAAAATGACATATATGTATAAATTTATATAATTATTAATGTATAATTGTGATATAATATATATCATATATAATCACTAAACTGAAACTTAATATATTCTATGTAATGTTTGAAATAATCATATGGCTTTGAGGGGGCAGTAGGCGAAAATTCCTCAAACGGAATTATTGTATTAAAACAAATTGGAATGTAAAAGACATATGTTTTAAAAAGTAATACATAATATTAAAGAAATAATTAACATGATAATATATATATATATATATATAATATCATCATAATGTCTTCCATGAGATTTTGTATGTAATTTTGAATATTCATTGTTTAGTGAGGTGGTAGTTCACTGAACACATAATCAGTATGATTGTTACCCATGAGATGGAGGTGTGTGTATTTTTTCGTCAAAATATTAGTAGAAAAAATCCTTTTTTATTTATGAAGCTATTTTTTTTATAAAATAATTGAATAAATATAGTGGATACGGTGGAGAATGAAAATAAAATAAATGACATGAGGGAAGACGTTTCCTCTTAATCTGGTAACTCCTTTTAGATTGTTCCAAAAGACATCCTTGTAATATATTCTTAAGAAGGTGAGTATTGAAGGAGGAATTAAGGGATTTTTGGAGAATATTTGGGTATATTTTTGTTGATACAAGGGGCATTAGAGGTGTGAAGAATTGGGAGCAAAGGATCCCTTATTTATTTTAGAGGAGTGCTAGTATTGTAAATATTAAATGAAGGAATTACGCCGATGTTTTTCATGTTTCAATTGGATAAACTAACAATAAAAATTCAATATAATGGATTAGAGGGTCTATATATGGATATAATGTGGCTATTGGATAGTTTTATTTGTGTTTTTGGCCTCATTGTTATGTTTTAGTCCCTTATAAAACAAAATCTAACCTTAATCAGGGAAATTATTGTTAATCTCATACAATAATATTTTTGTTAAATAACTAAATTAAACATATAACATATGAAATGTTATAATGATACCAAATATTGAATCCATTTTTTAAAATTTCAGTCGTATGAGTTGGATAAATTAATTTAATATTAAACCCACTGATGTGATGACACTACGAGTTTTTGAAGTTAAAAATAGTCAAAAGATTGTTCAGTTTTAATATACAATTTCATTGTGAAATTGTTTCCAGTGGCCTAAATTGAATTAATTTATAAAAATACTGTCAAATTAAACCTTTAAACAAATTTAAAATATAATTTATCTTTAAAAATAAATAAAATAAAAAATAAGTTTTGAATTAAATTCAAGTATTTTTAAAATTTCATTAAAACAGAATCCTTAGATAAAAATTAAAAAAAATCCTAACATTGGTTTTCTGGATTTCTTCAAAATATAAAGATTATCTTGACATCAAAATTCAATAAAATATTAAATATTTTTATTTAAAATGGGTTCTCCATTAAAATGTTTTAGGACTACCATTATAAAAAAATATAGTTTTTTGAGAAAACAAATAAGGTTAATTCTTATCTTATGTCTATCGAATCTATTTGATGAATATAAAAAATATTTTATAGAATATATAATATAAATATTACATTATTTTAACTCAATAATTAATATTAATTTAATTTAATATTTTATAATAGCTCTGTGACACTAAAAATAAAAATATTTTCATTTATATTCAATCAGTTTTTATATTTACTTCAAATTAATTGGTAACTAATGAATTCATATTAAATTTTATTGCACCATATATTTTAATAAATTTGTTATAACTATTCATTAACACTAATTTTAGTTCTAGGTTATATCTTATTTTATTAAATAATAATAAATTAATAATAAATTATTGTTTATTAAAACTCGGACATGCATGTTACACAAGCCATCATGGAATGTCATTCTCTCTGTTAACGGATGAAAACCACAGTGTTCTGTGTGGAGCACACTAAACTTTATTTTTAATGTAGTGAATGATTAAAATTGTGTTGCATTTAAAACATACCAGACATAGTGATTTGATAAAAAATGAACTATTTCATTATTATGTGAAATCAAAAATACCAGAAAGGTTAAATTATTTCAAAAAATATTATTTCAAAACACTCAAGATGTTAGAAACACCTTATTATTTTATTAAATGGAAAATTATCTTCCCTTATGTTATAAATGATCTTTTTAAAAAAATTAAGACATTTATAAAATTTCATCCAAACATTTATTTAATTATTGAGATCAATTTTCATCCCCTTTAATGAATGTTTCCCATACATGAATATATTTTCCTTTCCCCCAATTTTCTAATTTATTTGTGGAAACCAAAATATATTTTATATAATTTAATAACTATATTTTACATAACCTCTTTTAAAAAAGTTGGTTTTTAAACATTTTTCATTGTGTATTTTTGAAATCTATATTTGAAAATACTCAAATGGTTTTAAATAATTTATATATAAAATGTTTTATCTTACACAACACCTATATTTTGATAACCATTATGTATTTTCATATATTTATTACAAAATCTTCTTATTCATAATTAAATTTCTTGTATTTTTATATATCACATATTTTTAATATTACTTTTTAATGTGATAGATTACTTTATATTTTTATGATATCTTTTATATTTTTTATCCAAATACTATTTTTAATTTTTTTTTAATATTTTATTTTAAATGATTCATTAAAAGTGTGTTAAATATTATTCCAATGGAAATTATTTAAAAATAAATTTTTTATATAAAACATTCCATCTGTGAATTCATGGTTTCTAAAATAAATTATTTTTCACTTAGTTTTCTAAATTATGCCCTTAAATGTAATTCCAACTGATGATGGGTATTTCATATTTGAAAATTTATATTCTTTAAAATATTAATAAATATTGTTTTACATAAATTCCTTTATTCATCAAAATATCTTATACTCAATCAAGGACACACATCCAATGATAACAATCACCTTCATTCTCAAAATTTCTCATGTAATATCTTTAACTTTTGGATGAATGATTCATCACTACCTTTGTAATTTATAATTGTTCATGATGTGTTTTAGTAATATTTATTCATATAAAATTCCTCTATGAATAATTTTTTTTTATTTAATTGATCTAATGTTGTTCATATATATTCAAAATAGAGATTAATTGGGTAATAAAATGTATTAATTTTTAACCCTTTACCTATATGGTGTCAATTTCATATTAGTTATTACCTTGAATAAAATGTATTTACGTTCAAAATTATTGAATATAGTTTGATACACATTAATTTTTCATGGTTTATCTTGTTATAAATATTGGTGATTTGTTATGTGATTTAATTCTAAATGTATATAAAATCTATTTTTCAATGGGATCTGAAGGCATTAAAAATTGAATTATAATAAAATAAATGTTTTATGAATAACATTATACTTCCAAGAGTTCTTCATTATGGGATAAGTGAATTATTTTTTCTGTTGTACGTATTATATATGGTAGATAATGGGTGGGGTATTATATTAACCATTAAAATGTTGTTTAAATGATTATACCTCATGATAAAAGTAATCATGAGATCATTTTCGTTTCCCATGATCATTACAATTGATGGTGTGTCTTAGGAATGTAATATTTTCTATAAAATTGTTTAATCCATTGTATTATGGTTTTCTATATGACTATTTTTACCATTATGGATCATTTTTATTATCTCTTATTTCATCACCCTTTTGGTCAATTTCTTAGGTTATGGCCCGCATTATGCCATAATTTATGATGTATGACTTATTGGGTATTATTCACTTATGTGTATTAATTATAGTAATCTTCTTATGTTTTTAATCACTTCTATTTACCTTTATATAGAATTTAATCTTAGATATTTATTATATTTCTCGTAACCGATGATATAATTAAAATTAGTACGTATAACATGCCTATAACACTAATTAAGTTATCATAATTATGTTTTTGTGAATATTATTTTATGCCTATTATTTTTTAGACTAGAGAGTTTCATATTCTTACCTAATCCATTTTGGTTGATATCGTAAAATAAATCACGATACTCTTAATTATTCTCACTATCCGGTGATATTTTTAGATATTGTTGTTCTATGTTATAAAAGGCATGATTATTATTTGGAATATCTAAGGATTCAACTTCTATAGATTTTAAAAAATGTTTTGAAAATATTTATTGAATTGAATTGATCACCAAGAAAATTAATTTTATGAAAATGTTAAATTGTTTACGATATGTATTGAATAACCCATTACCAAAGAATGTATAACTCTTATGTTTAATATATTTTCAATTTTAAGATACTAAAGGGTTGATGTTTTTTTAGAAAAGTTTTTTTAGATTGTATTGATAGCCTTGTGATTTATTATAAATTTAATAATAAAATGTATGTGATTTTTGCGTTATTTTTTACTATTTCTCAAAAATTGATATATAATGAGAATTATGTGAATATAAAATATAAGAGATTAAAATTAGAGTTAGATTTTGAAAGAATATATTATTTACTTATAGTTTAATTCTTATAGATTAAGATGGTTTTGGAAAAGGTAGGGTTTTGAGAATATTTATTGGGATATATACATACATGGATATTAATGTATTAATGATTAAAATTTTTTGAGGAAGAATAAAAAAACATTATCAATCCATTGTGAGTAAGGTAGATTTAATATATAAAATGTAAATTATTTCCATAATACCATTACCTAAATTAATCAGTGATTAATAATTAAAATTTAGAAGATTCATTTTATCTTAATGGGGTTGAATGAAAAGGAATTATATTTTTTATCCTATAATTGAATACTATTTTTGATAGATTATGTCACACACATCCCCAAACAAATTCTACACCTGAAAAAAAAAGAACTAAATCATATTACAATTATATGAATATTGTATTCATCTTCATATAAAAATATAAAAGATATTTAAAGTAGTTCCATGTTCTTATTCTTCATTATTACTTTAAAACAGATTCCTCTCAAAGAACTATTTCAATACGATATTGGATTTTACCTTATTAAATTAAATTAATAATAGTTTACAGTTTATTATAGTTGTTTATATTTGCATTTATAAACTAATATACAAAAAATAAAATTCATTTATATATTATAATAACATTATCTCTATTATTAGTGGGTAGAAAATTACATGATTGAAGCTGATAAATGTATGTACGTAAGAAAAAAATGTATCATATCTAATTAAGTTATCATAATTATATTTTAGTGAATATTATTTTATGCCTATTATTTTTTAGAATAGTGAGTTTCATATTCTTACCTAATCCATTGAGGTTGATATCATAAAAAAATCATGATACTCTTAATTATTCTCATTAGCCAGTTATATTTATAGATATTGTTGTGGTATATTATAAAAGGAATGATTATTATTTTGAATATCTGAGGATTGAACTTCCATAGATTTACAAAAAAAATTGAAAATATTTATTTAATTGAATTGATCACCAAGAAAATTGATCTTCTGAAAATGTTATATTTTTTATGATAAGTATTGAAGAACGAATTACCGGGGAATGTATAACTCTTATGTTTAATATATTTTCAGTGTTAAGTTAATTATGGGTAAATGTTTTTTTAAAAAGTTTGTTAGATTGTATTGATAGCCTTGGGATTGATTATATATTTAACAAAAAATTGTATGTGATTTATTCATTATTTTTTTCGGAAATTGATATATAACGAGAATTTTGTGAATATAAAATATAATATATAAAAATTGGAGTTAGATTTTGGGAGAATATATGTTTTACTTATAATTTAATTCTTATATATTCATATGGTTTTGGGAAAGGCAGTGTTTTGAGAATATTTAATTGGGATATATACATACTTTGGTATTACTGTATTAATGATTAAAAGTGTTTGAGGAAGAATAAAAAAACTTTATCTATCCATTGAGAGTTAGGTAGATTTAATATGTAAAATGTTAATTATTTTTAGAATACCATTACCTAAATTATTCAGTGAGTAATATTTAAAATTTAGAAGATTCAATTTATCTAAATGGGGTAGAATGATAAGACATTATGTTTTTTACCCTATAAGCGAATACTATTTTTGATAGCTTGTATCACACATATCATCAAAATAATTCTACACCTGGAAAAAAAGAACTAAAAAATATTACAATTATATTAATAGTATATTCATCTTCATATAAAAATATAACAATTATTTAAAGTAGTTACATGTTCTTATTCTTCATTGTTACGTTAAAACAAATTCTTTTAAAAGAACCATTTCAATACAATATTAAATTTTAACTAATTAAATTAAATTAATAATACTTTATAGTTTATTATAATTGTTTATATTTGCATTTATAATCTAATATACAAATACTCCATTTTTTAAATCTATATGAAATTAGAATTAAAAAACATAAATCATAAAAAAATTTATTAAAGTTGGTTTTGAATTATCATATAAAATATAATTTTATAATTTTATAATTTTAATTTTATAAGTTTTTTTATAGGAATAAAAATATTTACTCTAGTTTAGAAACTTATATTTAATTTTTTAAAAATCTAGAAATATTTTTCCAATTAAATTGTATTTAATCAATTATATTCTTGTTGTATTAAAATCAAACTATATTGCTTTTATAAATTGAATAAAATTAATATAATTCTCAATTTTAAATTATTATGTTCAAATTATATAATAAATATAATTTTTTTATTTATTAAAGATAATATATTAAGTTAAAAACTAGAAATTGTTGAAAAAAATAAAACAATAAAAGTTAAAAAATTATGAGTAAATAACATTAAAAATGTTTCAAATACCTATTGGAATTTTTTATTGAGATCATTAGCAACATTATCGCATATCCTATCAATTATTTAATATTTTTAGAGCTAATTTACTTGATATTATAATTCGATTATTAATAATTTATGTGTACTTATTAAAATGTCATCCCACTAAAATTATACAATGGGATATCCTCTTACACTACCTGTCACACCATAACCCCCTAATATTAGTACATACTATTATAAAACATATATTAAATACTACATTTCCCAAAAAAAAAGATATTATGGTCCTCTAGAAGTAACAGACCATTACATCATATATCCCTCCACAAATGAGATGATCTAAGTATCGAGGTATAAATTAATTACCCCTACTTTATTATTTCTATTCATTCACATGAACTTATTCTTCTTAAACATAAAATACACATTCATAAAATTAATACATTACTATACATATTATACTGATAATTTATTATAAATATCAAACAATAAATATTCTTCATTTCCATTTTCTGTTAAGAAAAATGAAAATGTGATACATGTGTATATGAGTATTAATGTCGCCACGAAGTAACATGATCAATCTATTTAACCACCTATCATGGATTGTTAAAAATGAAATACTTTGTATAATAATAAATTTATGAAATTTTTAAGATTATATAATGATACATCATATTAATTCACTCTCTCATTCTATTAAAATGATATTCTCATCGATGCATGCATGCAGACTGACATCTCAATCGATAAATGAATTTCATTTTCCATTTACCCCTTTCATTGATTTTTATAATAAGGGTTTTATTAGATAAATTTTTTTTATTATATTAATATATTTATAGGAAAACAAATTGAACAATATATTAATTATATGAATGATAAATAATTTTAATAACATTAACTATCTTATACATGTTAACTAAGAATGAAAAACATAGTTTATTAAGAATATGTAATTGATTCATACAAATAAATTATTCGCATAATTATTTTTAATCTTGATATATCACAATATTAAATGGTAAATTAAATTATTACTATACATTTATAGTAATATTTCATTATAATTATCTCATAACTATCCATTAAACATAGTATGACCATATTGGTTCGATTTGACCACCAATATGAATAATAGTTAAAATGTATACCATTGAATACTATAAATACATTAATGATGATACAATATAATATAAATATATAAATAATTATATGGGTTTTATTTTGGAAAGGACACATAAATATTTTTCTCAATAATTTTGAAAACACCTTTTTCTTGTTAGGGAAATTGATCAATTCTTATAATTTTCAATATATTCTTCTTGTATAATGAATTAAACACAAATCAATGAAAATGAAAACATCCCAAAAAATTATATGTAATCAATAATAGTTATATTAAATATCCTTTAATGAAAGAATTTTTAATTGAAACAAACACTAACACTAGTCCTCCAAAGATAGTATAGATGGTCAAAATTCAAAGCAATCAATCTTGAAAAATATTTATTAACTATTTAATATACTTATAATTAATGATTTTAAAATATAATTTTAGATATGTTTGTATATTAATGTGGTTATTAAGTAATTAATTAATATATTTATTGTTGAATTAATATAGTTTTTGTCGCATTTGTGGATGATAAGATCAAGAGTAATTGTTCCTTGTCTCTGGTTTGATTTAATTGATACATTTCAATTTTATACAACATGATTTATTTTTCATCATGAAAATATTTTAACATTATAATTTTGTTTCATGATTCATTTATAGTTCATGATTCTCAATGTTATATTACAATTTGATTATCTCATGGGTTTTTGTCTCAAAAATTCAAAAAGTTGTAATTGTTTATATGTATCATTTTTATCTATATAATATAAATTGGACAGGAATCCATTTTCAAATCCCAAGAGACATTATTTTTTAAAATTTTAATGATTTTTTTTAAAATTTTATGATATCAATTTCATTTCAATGGTTATTTATCTTGTGATAAGTAGATAATATTTTCTTCCAGTGGCGCACATTTTTATTGATGATAATGGGTGGTGCACTATATCTCCCTCCAATTAATTTGTTAAATATATATATCTCTTGATAAAATTATTCTAATTTAAAAAGAATTTCTTTAAAATAGTGTTAAAAAATGATCTCTAACATGCACATAAGCTTACATATACTTTCTAATAAGCAAATAATATTCAGATTCTTATTAATATATTGTACACTTACAACTCATGTTTATTATCCCATGGTTCATCAGTATTTAAACTCATTAATTTATTTTATTCCAAAACATTTTCAATGTTTTATTAAATAAAAATTTCTAAAAATGAATATCTTAAATGTCCTAATTATACACATCTGCTCACTATTTTTATCACATAGGATTATGTTTACTGGACAGCTAAAATCAAAACATTTTTATGTTTACATTTTTTAAAGATACGAAAAAATTTAATATATATAATGTTTCTAAAATATTTCATTATATGGAGTATTTATAGGTGATATTGAGATTTTTTATGGATTTCTGATTTTCTTATATAGTGGAAAAAAAATTCAAAAAATATTTTTATTAGTTAAAATGTTTTCATAATTCTCTAAAATAGTAAACAAAAAATATAGTGGGATTATATTGTAATTATATATTTCTTAATTGTTATATAATTGAGATATTATTACTAGTGGGGATCTATATTTATTTTAAGTAAATAAAAATAACATTATGAAACCTAAAATTTCTCTTTTTGTTCCTAGTGATAATGTGGAGGTGGATAGATAATGATGGAGCCACAAATTAAATAATACTGGATTTTTATGTTGAGAAAATTAGTTTACATCAATTATTTTTTCTCAAACTAGAATGGAAATACATTTATAGATACTGTATATCGAGGACATACCAGGTGAACAATGTTTACCCCATAGGAATGTGTTTTAATATAAAATTTTACTATAGATGAACAGATATAATAATCATTAGACCATCCAATGATTTGGAGTTTATTATATAAAATGGTTTTATATATATTCATTTAATTGGTCCATATTAATATTGGTATTAATTTTAGTTTCATTTTTGATGCCCACTTTTTTAATTTTTAATTTTTCCCTGGTTTACATGAGGTTTTGTGTGTTAGATTTGTTTCTTCCTCAAAATTGAAAGTGTAGTGGATGAAAATATCTTCCTTGGGGTAGGCGATCCCCACTGTCACAAATTGATCAAAAATGTTGGGGGATTTAATTTTTTTTATTGGGTTGATCGTAAGGGTTTGTATAATAATATAATGAATTGGAATAACTATGATTTGTTGGTATGGGGGATATATCACATGCTCTACTTCTTTGAAATATGTTATTGATGATATTATGCATGATTCCTAAAAATTCCAAAAATAATTGATTATTAAATAATTTTCACTATAAAAGATATGTGAGGAGACCCTTGTTGTGGTGTTGTTTTATCACACTATGAATGGATGGGTGAAAAAAAATTATGGATGATAAATTAGTTTCCCATTGAAACTCGGATTGTGTATAATGCATATACTAATTAAATAAGTAATGGGATTAAAAACCTTATGTCAAGAGTCGTCCCCTGGGGCCCATGCAGTGACTACCCCAAGCTTGCCTTCCATAGTCTTAGGGATGGAGACTATCACCGAATGGCATATTCCCTAAAATGGGAAGAAATTTCCTTTAAACCTGTACAAAGAAATGTTTTGAGAACACAACATAATGCCACTTTGAAATAATATTTTGTAGTAAAAGTGTATTAAAATTAAAGGGGCTAGAATACAATCCCAACTGGAAAAGTACAAGTACAACTGAAAAGTACAAACATCTGAAAGGTGAAAAGTAGCTTTTGGATCATCCACCATGGATCCTTCTAGAATGGTAGGTACAGATCACCTACACAATACTCCATGTCCACCGGTCTCATCTGCATCACATCACTCCAAATGTCCACCCTCGAGTACCATTCAATCATGGCTCCCTCAACCTCGATCAATGTTTTACATCATCTTCACAAGACACAAGAAGGTGCGGGTGAAGCCCATGCAGGGGTGAGTATAACGATACTATGTAGGGACCTTGAGACCCTGAAGGTCTCCTAGAATTCCACAAAGAAAAACCATAGGTTAACTCCATGAAGGTAAAGTGACACACAAGTAATGTACAACATATCATAACCTTAATCACAAGAAAGACGTAAAGATATCTCAAAATAGGATTTTTTTCTAGGGGTAGTAACAAGTAACATCCCCAGTCACATCATCGAATGCCTCAACTAAAAGATAAATCCTCCTATATCGAGTATAGTGGGTATACCACATCACACATAACCACATTCCACTAACCTTGAACTGTTGAAGTACTGATCCCCATCACATATTGTGGGTCTTCTGGGTCACACGGAGACGTCCACACCCCCCCCCAACGCGGTCTTCTAAGGTACATGTAACGACCCGAAGCTTGACGTACATGGACATTACATTACATTTGCGGAATACTTAGTACATTACAAAAACACACACACAAGGACCGTAATAGTTTAGTGTCTTTGGAAACTCGGAATATAATCTTCTAATCCTGGTGAAAGATCTTCAATATCTCCCATAAATATCTTCCCTTTTTTTCCTAAAACCTTTCTTTATATCCTGGGGAAAAGAAAACATAAAAGGGTGAGCTCAAATGCTCAGTAAGGGTAAACAAAAGAAATATAAATCACATCATATACATAAGAACATAAATTTTGGAAATCTTAACCTGCAAAAGAGATCATAATTTCATATCCTGGGATAACTCATAGCAGTGAAATGTATTCACAATAATCATAACTTAAAACAATAAACTTTGTGGCATACACACATAAACATAGAGAATCATTTCTTGTTAGTCAAGACTCATTTCCATGACTATCTTAGTGGACAATGTCCATTTCTGAATCGAGTGACCCTCATTTCAGTCCGGTTTCACTGAACCGGTATAACCTACCATTATACCCATGTCTATCTCGTGAGATATAAAATCTTTACCCAATGCATTGGAGGGAGATATAGGTCTCACCCATCTCATAATGATACCATTCTTATCTGTGCCACAAAATCATAAATCATACATCATTGCATAACCCATGTAATAAAAATGGGATTCTTAAACAACATGACATCATAAAACAATTCATATAAGATAAAGGAATTCATAAAAATATTTCCATCACAACATAATCAAATCCATGTAATAATAGGGATAGAAATAGAACCCTTTATTATCTTAGATGGAAAATAATTTTGATAAAACACTTGAAATCCATTCTTGAGGAAAATATCCTTTCTACTTCAAAAACATTTTCCTTTCATAACATGTCTTACAATTTAAAACTAAAAGAAGTTGATTAAAAATAAACTTGAAAACTTGTAAAGGAATATTCTTGGAAATAATGTTTTAAAAATTCAATCATGCCGTATAAGTTAAAAAACATTCTTCTCGTACTTTTGTCGGAAAAGTCAAAAAAGTACCTCGTACGAAAAACGACAAAAGATTCCTTTCATATCCTTTACTAAAAACTCACCGAAGGGTAAAATTGGATTTAAAAAATTGTAGGTGGATGGAAATAATATTACATATTGAGGAAATATGGATGTGGATGATAAAATACACCCCAGTAAATACTAAAGTATAAACAATCTCGGATAAAAATGAGATTGTGATATTTCCCTTACCTTAGGTCCAATTTGCTTTGTACGTGTCCGAAGCTCCTGTATAATGGTTTAAATAATGTTATTTACTTATTCCAGAATCATACATATTGATATGATATCATATATGGTCATATTCTTAGCTTCTTGTTAGTAATATTTCATTGTTACTTGTTACTCGGGTCTTTATTGCCTTTTTTTCTTATGCGTGTTTTGCCGAATAAATTCTTATTCTTCTTTTAAGGTTATAGATACATTATATCCAGAATGTTATTAGTGTAACATATATCATATTTATTCATTCAATTAATTTATATAATTAATATGTAATGATGATCATGTAGAACGAGTCGCATCACATCGTGGAGACGGTATTCCGTACGTACGCACAAGTGATGATATCGTTCCTATGATCGTGGAATTGTATTGGAGTATATATATATTATTTCAGTATCAATATTACTTTATAATAATCATAAATAGTTACTCATTACAACATTATACCCATCCTTGTAAGGTGGTGGTGGAAAATAGATTACACCACGACGTGGAGAGGGTATTCCGTACGTACGCACGCGCGGTGATTTCATTTTTCCATAGGATGGATAGAAGGTGAATTAGGGTTTTTTCATATTTATAATAACATATCAGAATGTAAGTAATACTGATGTTATTACTTTATCATGAAACAACTAAAGAAGAAGAAGTTGAAGAAGAAGGAAATTGAAACGACCGGTAATGGATATTATCTCTTCTTTGGAACGCCTCTTTGAATCCTCCACTTAGGGAACTAAGATTGCTCTTTGAAGAGGACCAGGACCTCTAGGATTATTCTAGGGAAGTGGATAGGAAAACATGGCAGGGGTTGTCCGAGCTTGAGTTCTCAAATTGGTGTGAGGAGGAGGGGGAGGACGTGCCCTTTTATAAGGGAGGAGAGGGGCACCTTAGGAATATCTCAAAATAGTATTTTATATTAAAGTCAAAATCAGTTTATAATGGTTCCAAAGGGTCTTATTTTGAAGCTAAAGTGGGGATGGGTCTAAATCCTATAAACCAATAGGATTTAGACAAGTTTAGGGTATTATTTTAACCTTATCAATTAGATTTAACTCTAAGTTAAATAATTTAACTTTTACCGTGTCTTTTTGTTTTCTTTCACTATATGGTTAATAAACTTACTATAACATGACAAACGAACCCTAAATTGTTTATTATTAATATATATATCCTTATATAAGTCATTTGGCCGAACCTTAGATTTTTAGTAATAAAATAACAATTAATAATATAATATTTTATTTAAAAACTATTTTGTTTCAATTTTGACACTATTTGATATATGATTTTTTTGAAAGTCATAACAGAATTATATGTTCAACCCAAGTTGATCAAATCAACACTAATATATCATAGTAACCTAGAAAATTTTTGGAATTCATAAAAGTCTAAAATTACATTTATTTTGGTGTTTATAACATCAATTATGTCAATATTTCATAAATAAGATAATTACTCCATCATCTTTGTGTCATAAATAAATTAAATTATTTGATGTCTAAAAATTACAAATAAAATACAATTATGTAGGAAATCTTTTTATCTTTCTAATTAATATTTACAATCGAATTTATCTTATGTAAAACCCTATATTAAAAATGTTTTAGTAAATAAACTTTGATTTTAACTCTTTTAACTCTTCATTGAATTAAATAATAATAAATGTCCTAATCTAATCCAAGTGGGCCTAAATGATAATATTTTACACTTAAGGTTGTTTTTGGTCGAGATACACTTTTCCAATAGAATTCGGACATGTGTTAGGGTAATATTCATATCATTGTTACCCTTAATTACCCTATTTACTTTTAATCGTGGTAAATAAAAGTAAAAAGTTACTATTCACCAAAAATTATTTTCATCTCATTGAACCACATTTTACTTACTGACATCAACCGTGTCTATCGGATTTTTGAAATTCCATTTACAGAAGCGGTAAAATTAAGTTTTATGAAAAATTCAGTTTTTTAACTACCACTTAGTAGTTTCACTATTCATCAAAAATTGATGTTTTTCAGAACAATGCCAAAATTTAATCCTAAGCTATATTTCATATTCCGAATTCAAAAATGAAGTCTATTTTACCAAATTCATAACATAGAAGTTGAATTAATTAATTTTATAATTAAATCCCGCTGTTAAAACAAAGAGCATGTTTTTAAGAAACAATATCTATCAAAAGATTGACACTTGATTATGTCTGGTTTAAATGTGAAATTACAACCAATGAACAACATTGTATTAAATTGTAAAAATATATTCTAAATATACTTTAAAACCACTCAAATTAATAATTTATCACTATTAATTATTTCGATTAAAAAAGTTGTTTTTAATTATAATTTAGTAATTTTCACTATTCATCAGAATATGAAAGTTATCCGAAAAGTACCAAAATTTCAACTTAGGCTAAATTCGATACTCCAAATCCAAAAATGAAGTCCATTTTGAGAGCTAAATTTTCTAAAATTTAAAAAGTGGTTATTACCATTCATAACAGCTAGTTTTTAAAATATTTTAATAGCATATCGTTGTTTCGTGAAACTCAGTATTGCGTACTATACACGCTATCGAGGAAGGTTGCGATTGCGTGTAATGCAAGGCAAGTCAAGGATGCGTGTTGTGGAAGCTCCTTTTGGTGTAGCGTACAATACAAGACATTAATAAAATTAAAAAGAATATTTTTCATAAAATCTCGGGTTGTTACATCCTACCCCCCTTAAAATAAATTTCGCCCTCGAAATTAATCAGGGTTATAAATGGTTTACTATTCGAAAGTTTCTTTAATAGAAACCCACATTGTAAAAAGGAATATCAAAACCAATCATTAAAAACAAAAGTATGAAACGTAACAGTTACCAAAATAAACTAATCACTAGGTTTCCACATAGGTGAAAATATGGATATGGTAGAGAAATCTAACCATCATGTTCTGATGGAGAGTGGTAGAGAACAAGGCTGTGGAAAAGCCAGCAATCACAAAGCCATAAATTTGTGACGATCTAAGGTACCATCTGATTCATCAGATATAAGATCACTAGGAAAACATTTTTGGTTTTCAAGATCGTTTCCCTAAAGTTAATGAATTTGAATTAGAATAAATACTTACTTTATTTTGGTACAATCTCATTGTTGTTCGTGCCTTTAACAATTTCCACTTCATCTCTTAAATAAATTAAGTTGAATTTGTTATTCGTGAAGTGTTAGCAGATCATGTGATTGAATGACGGGTCATTCCATCTGTCTCAAAAAAAAGGTTAGCAAAAATTATATACATAAGTCTATCTATAGTGAGATTAATCATATATGGTTCCTAAAATGGACTTTATACTTA
Source organism: Viscum album (assembly GCA_963277665.1). Classification (NCBI taxonomy): domain Eukaryota; kingdom Viridiplantae; phylum Streptophyta; class Magnoliopsida; order Santalales; family Viscaceae; genus Viscum; species Viscum album. The sequence goes on from OY728159.1 coordinate 1,230,004,781, forward strand.
ATATATCATACTGCTTAATATAATAAAACTAGTTTCTAATAAACAAGGACTTCCTGTAGGCCAGTGGTAGGTGATAAAGGCCAGTCGCACTTCGGTTGTGGGTTCGATTCCCACATCCTTGTCCGACGCGATGGGCTGTCGCCCGTCCTGCAGGTTGTCCTTTTTCTAAAACTATATTACTATAACATCCCATCAATAATATCGAGAAAACTTCTATCCTTAAACAATAATTACTTATGTCCAACATAATCCATTCCAATCTTTAGGCTTATCCATAATACTGCAGTCCACTCTCATAACATAGTGAAAACGATTACCAGAGATTTAACACCATCGTCAATCCCCATATATCATAAGATATGTTCTGTTGGTCACATTCCAAACATTCAAAGTCCTTAATCATGTATTCTCTTGAATACCTTAGTGAAAACATGAATGCAGTTAAAATTTAACACTTTCCACATACCAAAATCCTCAAAATTCTATATACTCAAACCATGATATCACTTAGTCCTTATATCAATCATGAGCTCATTAATACTGTCAAACATTTCATTTTCTCCTTATCCCTTCATTATGCGCATATCATCTTCTTTCCAAAATATTTGAATCACTTTTCATGGTTATCGGTACCTTAAAATTATTGAAAACCACAATAATACAAAAATATTATAATAAAAAATAAAAGTACCTCAACAACATTATTCTTGAATACCAATACATAAACACATAAATCCATCATCTTCAATTATTGTCCTAGAATAAGTCCTTCCATGATTTAGAAGTAACTTTTTAGGTCAGGGCATTGAGTTGGGTAATGCCCATGTTCTCCACAAATAATACATTGAAATCCATAATAGTTTGTCACTCTATGACCCTTATCTCCACACAAATAACATCGGTCCCTCCATTTGGGGTATTCTTCAAGGTTCTTCTTCCCTTCTTTAGAAATCTCAATCTTCCTTTCTTTATGCTGCTCAACATGCGAACATGCATAATAGTCTATCTTCCTCTTCTTTGATGAATTAGGTATACCACTAAATTTCACCTTGTTAATCATATATTGCGATGACTGATTCGGCATAATCACAATATCTTTCTCTCTAGGCATTACATAATTTGGTTTCTTATAGTCACCAATTTTTCCATTGGATTCAATGTTAACCGAATTCCGTATGGTTCCCTCCACAAAAAGAATTTGTTAAGAGGCAAAAATCATGCTAGAGAAAACAACATAGTAAACGGAGAGTACCCTCAATATCTAACATCTTAGGTTAAATTCTAAGATCATTACCGTAGTTCTAGGACTATATCATATGTGTATACTTATCCTTAGGGACATCCCTAGACATACCTTAGAAATATCTCTAGGGATCTCACTAACGTTCTCACATCCTAGTTTCCAAAGGTTGACTAATCCTTTCCTCTGATACCAACTGTAATGACCCGAAGCTTGACGTACATGGACATTACATTAAATTTGCGAAATACTTAGTACATTACAAAAACACACACATAAGGACCGTAATAGTTTAGTGTCTTTGGAAACTCGGAATATAATCTTCTAATCCTGGTGAAAGAACTTCAATATCTCCCATAAAGATATTCCCTTTTTTTTACCTAAAACCTTTCTTTATATCCTGGGGAAAATAAAATATAAAAGGGTGAGCTCAAATGCTCAGTAAGGGTAAACAAAAGAAATATAAATCACATCATATACATAAGAACATAACTTTTGGAAATCTTAACCTGCAAAAGAGATCATAATTTCATAACCTGGGATAACTCATGGCAGTGAAATGTATTCACAATAATCATAACATAAAACATTAAACTTTGTGGCATACACACATAATCATAAAGAATAATTTCTTGTTAGTCAAGACTCATTGCCAAGACTATCTTATTGGACAAAGTCCATTTCTGAATCGAGTGACCCTCGTTTCAGTCCTATTTCACTGAACCGGTATAACCTACCATTCCAGCCATGTCTATCTCATGATATATAAAATCTTTACCCAATGCATTGGAGGGAGATATAGGTCCCACCCATCTCATAATGATACCATTCTTATGTGTGCTACAAACTCATAAATCATACATCATTGCATAACCCATGTAATAAAAATGGGATTCTTAAAAAACATGACATCCTAAAACAATTCATATAAGTTAAAGGAATTCATAAAAATATTTCCATCACAACATAATCAAATCCATGTAATAATAGGGATAGAAACAGAACCCTTTATTATCTTAGATGGAAAATAATTTTGATAAAACACTTGAAATCCATTCTTGAGGAAAATATCCTTTCTACTTCAAAAACATTTTCCTTTCTTAACATGTCTTACAATTTAAAACTAAATGAAGTTGATTAAAAATAAACTTGAAAACTTGTAAAGTATGCTTCTTGTAAATAATGTTTTAAAAATCCATTCATGCCGTATAAGTTAAAAAAAACATTCTTCTCGTACTTTTGTTGGAAAAGTCAAAAAAGTACCTCGTACGAAAAACGACAAAAGATTCTTTTCATATATTTTACTAAAAACTCACAAAAGGGTAAAATTGGATTTAAACAATTGTAGTTGGATGGAAATAATATTACATATTGAGGAAATATGGATGTGGATGATAAAATACATCCCAGTAAATACTAAAGTATAAACAATCTCGGATAAAAATGAGATTGTGATATTTCCCTTACATTAGGTCCTATTTGCTTTGTACCTGTCTGAATCTCCTGTATAATGGTTTAAATAATGTTATTGACTTATTCTAGAATCATACATATTGATATTATATCATATATGGTCATATTCTTAGCTTATTGTTAGTAATATTTCATTGTTACTTGTTACTCGGGTCTTTATTGCCTTTTGTTCTTATGCGTGTTTTTCCGAATAAATTCTTATTCTTATTTTAATGTTATAGATACCGTATATACAGAATGTTATTAGTGTAACATATATCATATTTATTCATTAAATTCATTTATATAATTACTATGTAATGATGATCATGTAGAACGAGTCGCATCACATCGTGGAGACGGTATTCCGTACGTACGCACGAGTGATGATATCGTTCCTATGATCGTGGAATTGTATTGGAGTATATATATATTATTTCATTATCAATATTACTTTATAATAATCATAAATAGTTACTCATTACACCATTATACCCATCCTTGTAAGGTGGTGGTGGAAAATAGATTACACCACGACGTGGAGACGGTATTTCGTACGTACGCACGCGCGGTGATTTCATTTTTCCATAGGATGGATAGAAGGTGAATTAGGGTTGTTTCATATTTATAATAACATATCTGTATGTAAGTAATACATATGTTATTACTTTATCATGAAACAACTAAAGAAGAAGAAGTTGTAGAAGAAAGAAATTGAAATGATCGGTAATGGATATTACCTCTTCTTTGGAATGCCTCTTTGAATCCTCCACTTAGGGAACTAAGATTGGTCTTTGAAGAAGACCAGGACCTCTAGGATTATTCTAGGGAAGTGGAGAGGAGAGAATGGCAGGGGTTGGCCGAGCATGAGTGCTCAAATTGGTGTGAGGAGGAGGGGGAGGAGGTGCCCTTTTATAAGGGAGGAGAGGGGCACCTTAGGAATATCTCAAAATATTATTTTATATTAAAGTCAAAATCGGTTTATAATGGTTCCAAAGGGTCTTATTTCGAAGCTAAAGTGGGTATGGGTCGAAACCCTATCAACCAATAGGATTTAGACAAGTTTAGGGTATTATGTTAACCTTATCAATTTGATTTAACTCTAAGTTAAATAATTTAACTTTTACCGTTTCTTTTTGTTTTATTTCACTATATGGTTAATACACTTACTATAACATGCCAAACGAACCCCAAATTGTTTATTATTAATATATATATCTGTATCTAAGTCATTTGGCCGAACCTTAGATTTTTATGAATTAAATAACAATTAATAATATAATATTTGATTTAAAAACTATTTTGTGTCAATTTTGACACTATTTGATATATGATTTTTGTGAAAGTCATAACAGAATTATATGTTCAAACCAAGTTGATTAAATCAACACTAATATATCATAGTAACCTAGAAAATTAGTGGAATTCATAAAAAGTCTCAAATTACATTAATTTTTGTGTTTATAACATCAATTATGTCAATATTTCATAAATAAGATAATTACTGCATCATCATTGTGTCATAAATAAATTAAATTATTTGATGTCTAAAAATTACAAATAAAATACCATTATGTAGGAAATCTTTTTATATTTCTAATGAATATTTACAATCGAATTTATCTTATGTAAAACCCTATATTAAAAATGTTTTAGTAAATAAACTTTGATTTTAACTCTTTTAACTCTTCTTTGAATTAAATAATAATAAATGTCCTAATCTAATCCAAGTGGGCCTAAATTATAATATTTTACACATAAGTTTGTTTTAGGTCGAGATACACTTGTCCAATAGAATTAGGACATGTGTTAGGGTAATATTAATAACATTCTTACCCTTAATTACCCTATTTACTTTTAACCGTGGTAAATAAAAGTAAAAAGTTACTATTCACCAAAAATTATTTTCATCTCATTGAACCAAATTTTACTTACTGACATCAACCGTGTCTCTCTTATTTTTGAAATTCCATTCACAGAAGCGGTAAAATTAATTTTTATGAAAAATTCAGTTTTTTAACTACCACTTAGTAGTTTCACTATTCATCAAAAATTGATGTTATTCAGAACAATGCCAAAATTTCATCCTAAGCTATATTTTATATTCCGAATTCAAAAATGAAGTCTATTTTACCAAATTCATAACAAAGAAGTTGCATTAATTAATTTTATAATTAAATCCCGCTGTTAAAACAAATAGCGTGTTTTTATGAAACAATATCTATTAAAAGATTGACACTTGATTATGTCTGGTTTAAATGTGAAATTACAACCAATGACCAACATTGTATTAAATTTTAAAAATATATTCTAAATATACTTTAAAACCACTAAAATTAATAATTTATCACTATTAATTATTTTGATTAAAAAAGTTGATTTTAATTATAATTTAGTAATTTTCACTATTCATCAGAATATGAAAGTTATCCGAAAAGTACCAAAATTTCACCTTAGGCTAAATTCGATACTCTAAATCCAAAAATGAAGTCCATTTTGAGATCTAAATTTTCAAAAATTTAAAAAGTGGTTATTACCATTCATAACGGCTAGTTTTAATAATATTTTAATAGCATATCGTTGTTTCGTGAAACTCAGTATTGCGTACTACACACTCTATCGAGGAAGGATGCGATTTCGTGTAATGAAAGGCAAGTCAAGGATGCGTGTTGTGAAAGATCCTTTTGGTGTAGTGTACAACACAAGACATTAATAAAATTAAAAAGAATATTTTTCATAAAATCTCGGGCTGTTACAGTACTCCTCCCCATCGCATACCGCGGTAACTCCCAATTGTGGCCCCCCAGGTCACACAAAACAACTGACCCCTATCATGGTCTTCTCAGGTACATACCCCCATCGCTTACTATGTTTGTCAAGTCACTCTAAGTCAAAAAGTCAATAGTCATCAGGTCCCAGCCAGTCATAGGGTTCCGTGAGTAGTGTGCATGGGAGAACCACTCCCAATTCCATCAGTTGTATGTCAACTAGCACGAAGTCTCATAGATAAATAAAACAATGATATGAAAAGGCATAAGTTTTCTAATGAAATAGACGGCGATTTAGTAGGACGCACAGTCTGTGCATTATTTTTATTTTAGGGCCTAGGTCTCTGTTGGATTGGGGTTCGATCCAACCCGGGCATACTTCATGATTCTCCCAAACTCAAATTATGTAAGGAAAAAAGGATTGTATTTCTCCAAGGGCCCAAATGACGCATACGCTTTGGAAAATGGGTGTATTGTCCTCATGATAAGCCACTTTGTTTGTTTCTAGACCTGGTGGGGCCTGGGTCTGGTCCGACCTGGTTTGGGGGAGGCCGTGGTGGACCTGGCACACTGGGCCGATGTCCAGTCCGGCCCGCAAGAGGGGCATCCCGGGCCGAATTGGGTGGCCCAAAAAGGGGCGGCTCGACCCACGTGCGTAGGTGGCTCACTAGGTTAACTACCCACAATGGCAGTGGCCTGGTCCGGGGGCGGCAGCATGCTGGGTTGGTAGCTCGCGAGGGGGGAGGCCCAGTCCGAGGGTGGTAGCTTGTTTTTAGGGCGGCGGCCTAGCTCTTAGTGGTGCGGCCCGGCTCGAGCATGGTCGCCTAGTCTGAGGCTGACGACCCACTCCGAGAGAGGTGGCTCAACCCCGAGGGAAGCAGCCCGACTCGAGGGAGGCAACCCGGCTCGAGGTTGGCGGCCCGGTCTAAGGATGTCATCCCGGTCTGAGGGTGGCGGCCCGGTGCGACAGCGGCGGCCTAGTCTGAGGGCGGCAGCCCGCTCCAAGTGGAGCACCCCGGTCCGAGGGTGGTGGTCCGCTCTAAGGGAGGTGTCCCGACTTCGAGGGAAGCAGCTAGGTGCGAGGGTGGCAGCCTGATCCGAGGGCGGCGGCTCGGCTTGAGGGTGGCAGCCCGGCTCGAGCGCGGTGGCGCGGTGTGAGGACGACAGCTTGGATCGAGGGTATTGGCCTAGTCTGATCTTATGCGGGGGGTGTAACCCCCCAGTATCCCTGATTCCCGAATGGATTGAACACCATTCAGATGGTGAGGAGGCGGCACTGTGTTGGTGCCGCTCGGTCGATATCGAAGCCTACAGAGTTGAATTCGGCTTCTTCTGTAGCTTTCATTCGCTTGTCGCATGGCAGCCATGCTGCCTTCCCTATTGTGGCTGGTTTTCGTGTCAGCCTCCTCCTCCATTCTCCATGGATGATGAGTCATGTCCTACTCTTGTATCATACGTCGACATGCACGCGGTCTTCCTAGGTGGCACAAGGACAGAAATATAGCTGAGGGTTCGGTCTGGGTTTGATAGGCCCATGCCCTTCACCATTACTCATAAACATGAGGGGGTTAAGGGTTTAATAAAAATTGAATTAAACAACAATATTAACCACACAAGATTTCTCACACTAACCTCCCACAAAGATGAATGAATCACGGGTCAACCCATTAGTTGGTTGACCCCCATTCTTCATATAATTTCATGAACAGGGAACATGTAATCAGAAATGCACAATAAAAAACCCCTAACTTGTAACACTAGAGAGCACTCACAGTTGAGGGAGTATCGTTTTTCTTCATCCCTACAACCAATTGTCCTCACCGTCACTCGAACGTTAAACTCTGGTTTGGGGTTTTAGTGTCGCACGTCACCTCTTGTTGGGGTCGTCTCCATCTATGAAGGGCTCTACGTTATGGAACTCCAACAAAACATCAATTCATGGAAAAGCCTCTCTAATACCCCTCCCCAAATTCTATATTTATAGGATATGGGGATAGTATGTAACGACGCAGGGAGTTAATTGGGATCATAAATTATGAAACTTCCAAATTTCCCCAATGTATTAATTACATAATTTAGTCAGTTGAAGCCATTTAATATCATGACACACCATAGACCCCACCTTTTTATTAGTTTATTGGAGGTTTATGAAATAAAATAATAAAAATTATATTATTTCAATACATTTAGAAAAGTAAAAAAAACATAACATTTTCTTTGGACCTACTACAGTAAATGTAGAGTCTCCCTTAAAAGAATCTCAGTGATGTGTATTCAATGGTTCCCTTATATTTTTAATCAGAGCAACATTTAAAAAAGTTAGAAAACACCACTCATGAGTTTGCTGAACGTACTCGAAAAAAAAATTCAAAAATTTATTCAGGGCACACTGGGCCTCGGAATCACATGCAGTCAAATTTCACAGACTCATAATAAGTCCATATAATTAGGAATGAAAAAAAATTACATGGAAAAATATGGGCCATTACAATCTCCCCACCATAGAGGTTTACACCCCTAATGTCCATAATATAGACTAAGGAATCAAATTGGGGTTCTGAGCATGAATTTGTGCCTCCCAAACCAATGTGCTCTCTTATAGGTTCTCGTGCTACCAGCGAATGCACACAAAAGGAATCGACCGACCATGAAGGACCCACTCTTGTTAATCCTCAATCTCTACTAGAACCTTCATAAACATAGCACCATATTCTATTTTCATCTCACCATGGTCGATGACGTGAGATGGGTCATGCACGTATCTCCTCAGGTAGGTTGCGTGGTAGATGTTGTTCACCTTCTCCTACTGTGGTGGTAGTGCCAAGTTGTAATCCACATCACCTATCCTCCAAGGTATCAGAGATAGACTGATAATCGTCTGTGATAACATGCTGCCTCAGCCAAATCTCCATTTTCCCCATTGAGGAGAGACTCACAAGAAAACGCGGTCCCTCTCCTAGAACTCGAATGGTCTCCATCTTCTATCATCATATGACTTATGTCTGCTCTATGCAGTATTCATCTGATCCTGGATGATCTGTACCTTCTTCGTGGTAGCTCGTACCATCTCTAGAGCCATATGTGCTGGCTCCCTGGGGTTTTTCTAGCATAGAGGTGATCTACAGGGTCGGTCCTAAAGGGCCTTGAATGATGTCATATGAATGGTGGAGTGATAAATATTGTTTTAAGTGAACCCCACCAAGGGAAAGTGATCCTCCCAACTACGGCCAATACCACGATGCATGAATGAAGCATGTCCTCTAACTTCTAAATGGTCCACTCTGTCTGACCATCTGTTTGAGGATGAAAGGTGGTCTTCAAATGTAGCTGAGTCCCGAACAGCTCCTTCAATCCATTCCACAATTGGGATGTAAAACATTTTTCATGGTTAGAGACGGTCATTGATGGCACCCCATGAAGTCACACGATCTCTTATATGTAGCGGTGTCACAAGCCCTCTTCTAATCCCTGCTCATTGATAGATAGGAAGTGGGCTAAAAAGGTGTGTCATTCAACGATTATCCATATGAAATCATGTCCCATGGATGTACGTAGAAGCCATATCTCAATGTATATGGAGATCTAATCCCACATCCACTCTGGTGCCACAAGTGGCTGAGTAAAGCCTGATGAAACCTAATGGTCGGCCTTCACTTGCTGACAAGTGAGGCATCGTGAAACAAACTCTGCCACTACCTTCTTCATCTCTATCCAACTATGATAAAAATGGATGTCCTAGTACATCTTCTCCACATCAGGATGTACCGCCAGAGGGTACGTATGGCACTCCCTCAACACATCCTACTGTAGAGCAACTGGTAAAATGGTCCATCCTCTAAAGAAGATGACATGCTCCCCACCTTCAGAAAATCCATCAGATGCCTACCCTGAGGATGTCTTAGCACATGGAGCCTCGCTATCAGTGTCACCAAAATTCACCTCCCTGACATGCGGATGAAGTGGCGATGTGACTATAATATACTAGAATTATGTTTCTCCATCTCTATCAACGAATGATATCTTCAATGTTGCTAGCTTCTCTGTCACCTCACTCCAAAAATGTAGACCATATCTATTTCTGAGTGAATCCACAACCATTTCCCCCTTCCCAGGAGTATAGACTATCTTAGAGTCATATTATAGGATAATCTCTAGCCATCACTATTGTATCAGGTTTAGGTCCTTCTGAGAGAAGATATACCTGAGACTCTTTTGAGTAGAGTAGACAGAAAAATAATTTCCCATCAAGTAATGTTGCCACATCTTCAAGGAAAAGGCCACTGCTACTAACTCTAGGTCATGGGTAGTGTAGTTTTGCTCATGTTGTCTGAACTATCGTGAACCATAACCGATCACTGCTCGCTCCTTCATCAGGACACATCCAAGCCCAGTCCCAATGCGTCATAATAAACTATGTATCCAAACCCCTCTTTTGGAAGCCTAAAGATGGGACCACTCGTTAGTCTCTACCTCAGCTCCTAGAAACTCTATTGTCATCTCTCAATCCAAAAGAAAGGTTTCCACTTCCTTTTAAAATATGACAAGGGTGATACAGCTCTGAGAAATTCAGGCACGAACCTCTTGTAGTATCCTGCCAAACCAAGGAAACTTTTCACCTCGGTCACACTCTTGAATGTCTTCTAAGCTAGCACATCCTCTATCATCACTGGATCTACTGTAACTCCAGCCTCTAAGATATCATGTCCTAGAAATTGGACCTCTCATATCTAAAACTGGCACTTCGAGAGTTTACTAGAAAGATGGTTCTCTCAGAGTGTATCTAGAACCATCCACAGATGATAGGCATGATCCTCCTATATCACCGTGTAAATGAAGATGTCATCGATGAACACCACCACGAAGAGATCGAGGAATGGATGAAAGATCCTATTAATGAGTCCCATGAACACTGTTGGGGAGTTTATCACACTAAAAGTCATAAACAAGAACTCATAATGGCCATACAGACATCGGATGTACTTCTTCATCACATCCACATCTCGTATCCTGAGCTGATGATAGCCTAGTTGGAAGATTATCTTCAAAAATGAGCGATCTCTATTTAGCTGATAAAAAAGATCATCAATCATCGAGAGTGGATACATGTTCATAACAGTCACCAGGTTTTGGAACCGATAGTCCACACAGAGTCTCAAACTCCCATATTCCTTCTTAGAGAACAAAATCGGGGCAGCCAATGGAGAAACACTAGGTCTTCGGAACCCCTTTCCATGCAAGTCCTCCAACTATACACGTAACTCACAAAGCTTCATGGGATCCATTTGATATGCTGCTATAGATATCAATGCCATCCTGGGATATAGGTCGATGTAAAAGTCCTCCTGTCTATGTGGAGGTAGTCCTGTAACATCATCCAGAAAGACATCGACATACTGGTCCACCAATATCAGATAGCTTGATCTCTCTACATCAACTTTTCTGAGGGTAAACAGATGAGTAATTTGCTGCACCCTCTACCGGGTAAGTCTATCATGTTCTGTAAAGGCTCTCTTCTCACCATTGAATGTAAACATGGTCTCGTCCATGCGGAAACACCTCACATGGCACCTAATATAGTCAATATGATCATGGACTGTGGATAACCAGTCCATACCCATGATGAAGTCGTAAAGCCTCGACACCACTACTAGAAGATCCCAGTTTAATATCTCACCTCCTTAAGTATTATCACACAGACCACACCCGTGCATAATAATCTAATCTTCTCCCATAGGGGTCTCTATTTGTAAGGATCAAGCCATCGTCTCCACCAGAATCCGTGAGCTCCAAACTAGGGCCATTGAAATAAAATAGTGACTAGAACCTGTGTCTATAAGTACTCAAACTAAGGTGGATTAGACATAGATCATACCTCTAATAATATTTGGATCACCATGGTGGTATTCCTCACCAGTCTGGAGCTGACCTCTTCATTTTCTTCCTACTCTTTATGGTCGGGGTGGACCACCTGGTGGTGTTGGCGGTAGAATCATGAAGTGTCTCCCACCACCTGCTGCATGGAAAACATCTATGCCATGTCTGCCACCCTGTGGGCCTCCTCTCTTGAACCTATAACTCTACCATGACGGCCCCTCGACCATCTTCTAGTCATCAATAAGGCGGTTCGGTCAGTCACGAGCCATATGACCCTACCCACCACACGTGTAACACTTTGTGCCCCTCTCTTGTCTCACTCTACCTTATGAGCCTCGCACCTCTGACCATGTATCCTAGGGTCTTCCACCAGATGGTCTATTCCACTTGGACCTCTATTTAATCTGCCAACTACCTCATGTAGATGACTAAGCTACCTATTGTTCAGTGGTTTCTCTCGTTGTCGGTGTCTGCTCAGCTAGGAAGATCTCCTCCGAAAGTGCTCCCTCAAGAACCCTAGCATGCGTCGGAATGCTGATGGATACAGTCGATGCTCTGATCTCCCATTAGAGACCCTTCTTAATGGTTTGAGCCTTGTAGATAGTTTCTGTCACTCGGTTGGTGGTGTTGTGGTTGACATCAATGATCATTTCCAAGTACTGGGCGACTATGATGATGCCATGTTATAAGTGCAGTAGATCCTATATACGCACAAAGCATAAGGTCGCTGGGACAAACTCTACCCTTGAAAAGACCCCTGAAGCCAGCCTAGATGAGGGTCACCTCATCGTGTATTTATAGAATCAGGCTCCACTATCTCCCTTCTATTTCCTAAAAAGGCTAGCTTCCTGAATCACCATAAAATTAGCTTGTGTCCCAACTGAGTGAAAAACTCTGGCCACAACCTCCAACCAGTCCTCAGCGACCTACGGGTCCATCATGCCTCAGAACCAAGAAGGCCACTACTGCTGGAAGGTGTTCAATGTGCTTAGTTGGCATGCATCCTCTGCTGGTGGGACTGGTGTCAATGGTTGTCCAATGGGCAGTGGTGATTTTGGTACACCACACAATGTTTCCAAAGCCATTAGGGGGCCATGCACCAAGGCCTCATTGCTTTGTGGGCCATCATCACATACTCTCTTAGGGAACCTGGGTGGATGTCTTCATGGAAAAATCCTGAAATGAAATAGGTGTTCCATAGTTAAAAGTTATACCTTATGGGATAACTCAGAAAAACACAAGAAAGACTTTTCAAAACACGTGCAATCAGTGTTTTCATGCACTGAGTCAGAAATCAGAATTTCGGGTCTTGGTGTATGGATATGTCAGCCGTCACACCATCACTAGACTCCCAGAACTGAAAACCACACTAATAGAACTTAACACTATTGACACATAGAAATGATCAGATTTCTAGTTCTTCAATAGTACCAACTCCTCTGATACCACTTTGTCATGGCCCGTCCCCTGAGGCCCATGTTGTGAGTACCCCAAGCCCACCTTCTAATGGCTAGGGGTTAGTGACTAGCACTAAAATGCATTTGCCTAAAATGGGAAGGCATTGCCTTTAAACCCGTACAAAAACACGGTCTGAGAACACAACAAGATGAAACTGTGATGTAAACTACTATAATAAAAGTGTACTAAAAGTAAAGGGGCTGGAATATAAGCCCTACTAGAAAAGTACAGGTACAACTAAAAAGTGAAAACAAATGAAAGTTGAAAATCATCACCTGGATTGTCCACCACAGATCCTACCAAAATGGTTGGTACAGATCGCCTCCATAGTACTCCATGTCTTCCCGTCTCCCATGTGTCACCTCATGCCGAATGTCCCCCTCCGAGGACCATCTATCTCTGGATACCGCAGCCTTGATCAATGTTGTATGTCGTTTGTACAAGACACAATAATGTTGGGGTAAAGCACGTGCATGGTTGAGTATAACAATACTCAGTAGTGACCCTAAAACACTGAAGGTCTCTTATAATTTCACAAAGAAAAACCACAGGGTAACACCATGAAGGTAATGTACCACACAGGTATTGTACCACATGGCATAACCTCAATCACATGCATAAAGTAAACATATCTCACACCATGATTAATTATAGAGGTAGTAACAGGTAACATACCTAGTCACAATGTCGAATACCTTGGCTTCTGGAGAACTCCTCCTCTATTGAGTACAGTGGTCCTGCCGCGTCACACAGAGGCATTTCCCACGAACCATAAACTACTGAATTACTGCTCCAAATCACGTACTATGGGTTTACCGGGCCACATAGAGCCATACCTCCCCCAACGCGGACTTCTATGGTACTCCTCTCCATCACGTACCATGGATGCTCCCCACTGTGGCCCACCATGTCACACAAAACCACCCACCCCCATTTTGGACAGCTAAGGTACTCCTCCCCATCGTGTAACACGACCTTCGAGTCACGCCAAGTCGAAAAGTCAGCAGTCGTCAGGTCTCAGCCTGTCGCAGGGTTCCGTACATAGTGCACTTCGGAGAACCACTCACCATTCCATAACTCCTATCACAACTAGCATGAAGTCTCACAAAAAATTATCCCGATAAACCTCCATTTCATTAGGGTTCCAATGCAATAGACGGTGCATCAATCGGACGCCCGGTCTATGTGTTATTGGCATTTTTGTGCCGACGGCCCAGTTGGATTCAATTGTGATCCAACCTGGACGAAAATCATGTTTCTCCAAATCTCTAATGGAGTAAGGATAATGGAAAATATTTTTCAAAGGGTCCCAATGCCATAGACGGTTCATAAAATGGGTGTCTGGTCCTCAAGAAAAGCCCATTTCACTGTTTTTAGGCCCAGGTTTAGTTCGACCTGGTCAGACAGACCCGAATCGACCCGGTCTGGGTAGGGTGAGGTGGACATATCCAACTAGGCTTATGTTCAATCTATCCCACAAGTGGGGCAGCCTGCAAGGGCGGCCTGACCCGAATAGGGAAGCCCGCAAAGGGGTGTCTTGTCCTGCGTGGGGAGGCGGCCTGCTAGGGCGGCGACCTGGTCTGTGGGAGGCGGCCTAGTCTGGGGTCGGTGGCCCAGTCCGGGGTCATTGGCCCAGTCTGGGGACATCGAATAGCTTTCTTGGTGGCCCTCTCTGAGGACGATGGCCTGCTATGAGGTCGGTGGCTCGAAGCTGAGGGCAGCGGCCCGCATCGAGGGCAGCGGCCCATATCAAGGGCAGCCGCCCATCTTTGAGTGCAGTAAACTGACTTAAGGGTGGAGTCATGGCTCGTGGGTGGCTACCAGGTCTTAGGGCAGCATCCAGCTCCGAGGGAGGAACCCCTATGTGAGGGCGGTGACCCACTATAAGGGAGGTGGCCCGGTTTGAGGTAGGCGGACCGGTCACAGGTCGGCGGCCCAGTGCGAGGGCGGTGGCATGGTGCGAGGGCAGCAGCCCTGTCCAAGGGCGACGGCCTGGTCCAAGGGTGGTAGCCCGGCTCCGAGGGTGACCACCTGACATGAGGGAAGTGACCCGGTCTGATGGTGGTGGCCCACTCTAAGGATGGTTGTCAGGTTCGAGGGCATCGACCTAGTCTATGGGTGGCAGCCTGACTCGTGGTTGGTGGCTCAGCTCAAGTTAGGCTGCCCAGTTCGGACTGACAAAGGGGGTATAACCCCCCAGTCTCCTAGAGTCCTGAATGGACTAAACTTCATTCGGTTGGTGAGGCAGCACCGCCGAGTGGGCGACGCTTGGTTTCCGCTTGGTCACCCTGGAACCTGCCTAAGGCAGGTGCGACATCCAACACTGGTTTTATACGTCGGCGTCACGACATTCACTCCACAAGCTTTTCCACTGTGGACCATTATTCCAGTTTCCTCCTCCATTCCCAACACCTAACGAGCCACGTCCTTCCTCTTTCGGTGGGTGTCGATGTGCTCTCGACCTTCCAAGGTAGCACAAGGATAGCAAGATAGCGGAGGGTTCGGGTCGGGTTTGTAAAGCTCGTTCCCTTTGTGTTATATAGTAAACATTATGGGGTTAAGGGTTTAATAACAATTGGATTAAACAACAAGATTAACCCCACATGATTCCCTATAGTAACCTCCCACAAAGATCAATGAAATTTGGTTAAACACTTTTGTCAGTTGACCTACATTCTTCTTATAATTTCAATAATGGGGATGAGGGAATAAAAAATGCATAAATGAAAATAACCCCTAACTTCTAATGATGTATAGTTCTCCTGGTTGACGGAGTCTTCTTGTTCATAGTCCTTATAATAATATTTCCTCACCACTGCTCGAGTGTCAATATCTTCTTCGGGGGTTAGGTGTTGCAAGTCAGCTCATACTGGGGTCGGCTTTGTCCTCTAGGGGCTTGACAATATGGAACTCAAATAGAATGTCGTTTCTTGGCGATATTTGTCTGATACCCCTCCCCCAATCTCTATATTTATAGGAGAGGGGGAAAGTAAGTTACAATATGGGGAGTTAATGAGGCTGATAAATTAGGATTCTTCATAATTTCCCCAACATTTTTTTACCTAAGGATTCAGGTCAATCCACGTAATGGCTTAACACACCACAGGCCCCACCCTCTAATTGGTCTGTTGGAGGTTTAGGAAATAAAATATCAAAAATTATTTTATTTAATTTCATTTAAAAAATTCACAAAACTTTAATTTTCTTCAAATCTACTTCGTTGTAATTAAATCCTCCATTTAGTGAATTTCGGCAGTTTGGATTCAATGGTGCCCTTGAATTTTTAATCCAAGAAACGGTTCAAAAGATAGTAAACTCCACTCACGCGATTACTGAACATACCTAAAAAAGGTTCAGAAAATAATCTCGGGCACACTAGGCCTCAGAATCACACGCCATCATTTTTCATAGACACATAATAATTCAGTTTAATTAATAATGATAAAAAATTACATGAAAAAATATGAGTGTGTACACATTGACTAAATGTGAAAGATGTGATTTTGTGTGTGTGCTTTCTATTTTATTTGTTACCTTAATTGGGATGTGATATTGTGTACTGATGGACGTGACCAATTCGGAATTGTGGTTCATGGGGTTGTAAAGTGGTGGTTGGTTAGATGGATACATAATGGGATTCTATGTTGTTTTGGTGCATGGTGGTTATATTTTATTTTGGAGATGTTGTGTGACAGTGGTGTGTTGTTGTTGTGTGTAGTGGTTTTGTTAAGAGACGTAGTTCTGTTTTGTGATGTGTAATTGTCTAGTTAAGACAATTTGGTTGGTGTGTCATGATGATGAAAGTATATGTGATATGGGTATGTTCTAGTATTATGGTTTCTTCAATTTCCTGGTCATCCATAGAATATATTTTTTTTCTAAAAAACCAATATATCCTCTTAAATAAATGATATGGGAAAGAAATGGGTGTGTGGTAAATGGATTCAATGAAGTGAATGTTAACTAAATGCATATATTAAATTTTAATGATGTTTCTATGTGAATGGAAATATAATTTGTGGGTTTAATGGATGTTGTGTGGTGTGTTTCATATTGTAGTGGAAGTGGATATGACAATTGATGTGTGGTGAAGTGGGGGTGGCGATATGTTCTCTTTTAGTGGTTGTAAACCCATAGTATGGGTATTGTGTTCTATCTCTATATCATATGTTGTATGATATTTATATAAACATCCCAAAAGAGATAAATAACCTTATCAATGAAAAATAGTTATGGGTTATTTGTGTTTTTTCTAATATACAAGATGGTATTTATATGGGTGGATGGATACCCCTTCTTCCATTTTCATCCTTCAGAAGTGGTTGACAAGGAGTATTTGAGTGAGTTGTTTTGGGAAGCCTCGAGTGTATTTGATTGAGCCTTAGTGATGATATTTTCAATTTAGGTGGTGTAATATATTTCTTCAAGCTTGTTGTGATGAGATATGATATGTTGTGGGGGTCATGTGTCGTAGGAGAAGTGAATGAGTTTGAATCCCTTCATGGTAATGTAAACAGACTACTCTTGTTAAGTATTGAGATGTGGCATGATGGAACATATTTCATTAGGAAAGATGTGATTTCATAATACATGATGATAAAACCAGATTCAATGCCTTTTGATACTAGTGTAGGTTGGGTTGCATCCTGAACTAAAAAAAGATGGATCGTATGTGATGCGATACATATTGAAGGGATGAGAAAAAATGATTATCAACTAAGGGGTTTGAGAGGGGAAATCATATGGGAATAAGTTTACTGTAATCATAATTTGTTATTATTATTATTTTGATAATAATATATTTGATGTCTGATTTAGAGACTATGAAATTGAAAGTCTTGGATAGGTTAATTTTCCGATGTAAGTAATCGTTGGTTCTGATTTTTCTTAGTATAACATTAGCATGATCTTTTCAAAAAAATTCTTGATGCCTTGGATATGATCCTACTATGTATAATTATGTTTCCAAACAATGTATATAATTTTTTTTCAGGTTTCTAGGATGAATTTGGTGACCTATAAGGATATTACAATCTTAAATATGGTTTTTTGTGGATTCGATTACATAGACTATTGTTTAGGTATATTTTGATACATTAACTATATTTTTATTCTATTATTCCGTTATTGTTTTATGGTTTTTGGTTATGTTATAAATTTATATCTATGTTATCTCGGTGATTTGTTATCCTCTCGTCTAGTCATATTTTTTAATTAGAGTTTTATGTCTCCCATATGTGATATTTTTATACCCTTGGCGATTGTATCCTACAAAGGAATACAAGATATGGGACTTCGGGTGTCATTACCACCCTTTTATAATTCCCATACTGGGAGGGGTATCTCTAGAGGGTGGTTTCATGAAAGAGTTGTATTAGAGGTTACGATTGATAGATATGATGATGTTTGTATTAATACAATGTGTGGATTTTATGGTTTGGCTGTGAAAATATTTTGGAAGACCTTATATTGTGATATATGAAAATGAAACCTTCTAGGATATGTAATTTCATAAACCTCACTGATACAATGTGTAGACTCAGAGCTTATTGGAATATCAAGAGGGTTGAATTATCTTAATGAATGATGTTTATGAGAGGTATTTAAATCATGATTTTTTTATTTTTGTTTTAATTAGGTAATTTTAGAAATTTAACTAAATAAACAAATTAATAAAATAAGAATGTGGAATATATTTGTGAAATCAGGATAAGGATGGTCTATATTATTTATAGTTTTAGCTTATGGACATCATCTATGAGATGCTCTTTTAGTTTAAGTATAATAATATAATCCATTTCATATTCTGATATTTGATCTCATAACGTATAGTGAGGTTTGGAAAAAGGATTTTAATGCCTTAAAGTAGAAGAGTTAATAAAAGTATGAGGGGAGTATCTCAGATGAGGAGATGGAGCGTTATTTAGAGAAACCTAATATATTTTTCATTATGGTTCGAGTACAATATTATTTTTTTTGTTCCATTGGTGGTCAATTAGTTATGGGGTTCGATGGATCAATGTTGGATGTTGCACCTTGATAACTAAATAGAGGAAGATATATTGTTTCCATACTATTAGAGGTAGTTCATCTCCAATTTACTCTCACCAATAATAATTTTAGAAAATCAACATTATTTACTCTCCATTATGTAGGGGAGAACAAGTTAGAAGGAGCTTTTGATTACATTTAAGGACCCTCTATGATTTCCTATATTTTTCTCCAGATGAAGAGTCTAGACCAAAACATTTTAAGGATGATTTTCACACAATGAACAAGTATGAAGTCACTCAATTTATGACCCCTATATATTAGTTTCCACCAATGAAATAATAGGTTATCCATTGGTTTCTTTATCTAGGAGTTGATCCTCAAGAGATTGGATAGTAGGGTGGCTTGTGGTGGAGGTCCTCCGGCAGTGGGTTGTGGGTGTTAAGGAAGATAGTGTTTTCATTGTGGGGAATAGATCAAGGAAAATATCCAAACATACTGCGGGGGTAAGGGAATTTCGATCACCTAATGTGAGCCTTCCATATTCATTCTATGTATTCATTGTAATATTGAACTTCTAGGCATGGTGTCTGAAAACATTTGGGGGCTGGTATCATGTCCTTGTTCATGCCCCATTGTAGTATCATAATTTGTTGCATTTGAGGTAGTTTAAGTTGAAAGGGAAATTGTGTCTTCTTAAAGAGTAGAGGTTTGATGGTTTTGGTGGAGGGAATCATAATTATTGTCCACATTCCAAGTGACACAATATATAGTCAAGTAATAATGTCAAGTGTTAATGTTGTAGAATATCTTTACATG
Organism: Viscum album; assembly: GCA_963277665.1. Taxonomy (NCBI): domain Eukaryota; kingdom Viridiplantae; phylum Streptophyta; class Magnoliopsida; order Santalales; family Viscaceae; genus Viscum; species Viscum album. Next base: position 1,230,024,383 of record OY728159.1, read on the forward strand.
GTTGGTTACGTATACTAGATGTGGTCATACTAGTATATTCGGGACATTATTGAGTTATTCTCAATGTATTGTATACTTTTATGGGGGATTTTATTGTTCATAAACCTCACACTTTTATTTTTATCTAACTATGGTATTGGATTTGGGACTGGGTGTGGGTGTGATTCTTGTTCCCCTGTCTTATCCACACTGATTGGTGGTCAAGATAAATGAAGTGATATATACTGGGGGGTTTATACTAGTGATGGGGAAGAACCGGTTATTGAAAACATTCATCCGGAAATATATAAAGTCATGTGATTTTTTCCTTATCATGGACTGGGTGTATTATGTATTCTTGATCATAAACTATTTAAAGATGAGAGTTTCATTTTTTGATGTTAAGGGATAGAAAGTGGAATTTTTTATTGAGTGATGTTATGAGATGGGTGGTAGGAAATTAGGTCCTCTTTATTATCAGTTATTGGGAAATTAGTGGAATATTAAGTAGAGGTTCTTTCTAATGTTGAGGAGGATATTGTGGATATGTTCCAAATGTATTTTAGGGAACTTCCAATTTCTTGTGATATTTTCTATTCAAAAGATTTGTAACTATGTGCATCTATTATTTCAATGGATCACAATCAATTAGAACTTAAAAAATAAAGTGGTTAAGGATAAATGTGGGAGATCTAATGAAAATGGGTTTCATTTGACCAATTTTGTGTCCATGGGATATGTTGTTATTGATCTCCCAAAAAGAGGATTGTATTATAAGGTTTTTTAATGATTAAAAAATGTTAAATTGGGTAATGGTCAATAACCATTTCACTGTTTTCATAATTGAAGATCTATTTTTTCATGTTGAGATAATGTAGATAGTTTTTTATGATTTATTAGTCTTCAAAATATTACTAGTATAGGGTAAAATGTGAGGATATACACTTGATAGCCATAAACTACTTGTATTGGAACATCTGTTCATCATCACGTTGTTTTCTTTTATGAAGGTATCATACATGTTCAAGGGGTTCATTAAATCTATGTTCCATGAATTAATAGGCTAAATTAATTTTATATTCATCAATGAAATCTTGATTTACTCAAGTTCATACGATGAACATGACAACCATCGCAGAGTTGTTTTTCAAGTCCGTTGACACCATTAAGTCAATGAGAATCGATCAAAGTGTAAGTTATAGAAACCAATGATACTTTTAATTGGGAATGAAGTGGATTATTAGGTTGATTTATTTATTATGTAAAAGGTTTTCTTATTTTTTTCTTCGGTAGTACCCAAGAAAGTTTTATAGGTCCATAGTTTTATTTGTCTCATAGTATTTTATTGATGTCTTGTTCATAATTTCACTCAATTGTTATCCCCTATAACCATGTTAACAATGAAATACTAGTAAATAATTAGTATTCATTAGTGCTTGGGAGTGGTCAATTACCTTGAGGGGGAGTTTTTCTTTGCTCATGTTCATTGGTTTCCAGAGAATGGTGTGTTTTTTTAATTTTTCATTAATGAATCCATCTGGGATTAGGATGGGTGTTGATGTAGAAGTGGGTGGTGATCTATTATGGGTCTTGGATGTTATGTCCCCAAGATAGTAAATATTCCAACAATAATCTGTAGTTTTAGATTGTATTATTTTAACTGAATATATAGTGACAAACCTCATCGGGGTGTGAATTTTAGTTTTCACATAGCATAAAAACCTGAAATATGTTTTCACTTTGTGGGATATGAATTTTTTCTATCAATGATGGATTTTTTTTCTCATAATTATTCTATTAATATCAAATAAACTCTATTATATGGGAATTTAGATTCAAATACATTGAGTTGGTAGTCTAAATTATATGTTATTCATATGTATGTCGATGTTTTGAAGGGATTTAAGATCTTATAGCGATGAATAATGTCATTTGGGGAAGTCGTGGATGATATTTTCATTGATAGATGAATATAGAGTCAAAATTGATGTAGTGGGTTGAAGAGTCTTTATGGGTGTACCTAGTGGTACATGTGATTCATATCCATGTTGGCCCATGTGATACTCTAGAGGGTTTTTCATAAGATTATCATAATTGGGTTTTATATTATGGAGGGTTATTTGTTACTTTGAAAGAACATGAGAAATATTTCTATGTGTTTAATATATCACACTTGGTAGTGATTCCAGATATGAATAAATTTTATTATGGATTAAGGATATAGCTTTGTTGGATAGGGGTGAAGTATTTAGTGGAATATTTTATGGTATAGTGTTTAGTTTGTCAGTGTGTGGAAGAAGAACACCATGTTCCATAAAGTTTATGGTAGTCCATGGGTATTATCATATGGAAATTGGAAGTCATATTAATGAATTTCAAAATTAGGTTACCTTAGATGTAGGGAGGTTGTGATTCATTTTTGGTCATAATGGATTGACAGATGAATTTTGGAATTTTTCTAGAAATCTGTTAATCGAGTTTCATTGACTGTTTGGAAAGGAAGAATGTGCATGATGTGGTTAGGCATTATTCTGTAATAAGAACACAAATACTGATCATTATCCACATTTTTCATTTTGATTCTAATGGAGTATTATACCTCTATTTTGTATATAAGTTTCACATTAGCACTACATTCCACCCCAAGATGATGAAAAGATGGAGCAGACTAACAAGACAGCGGATGATATATTTTGAACTTGTATCTAAGAATATGGTGGAGGATGGGTAAGAAACATACGCAAGTCAATTTTTTATAAAAAATAAAATAATATTATAATCCATTCGAATGGATCCATTTTAGGTCTTGTATAAGTGGCCATGTCATTATCAATTATGATGGATAGAGGCTAGGGATTTAGTAGTGCATGGTCATAATGTGGTGTAGAGAACAAATGACAAGATCCTATTGGTTAAATTATTGAATATAATGAAAAAATAATATAATAATGCCAATATATATCATACGATAAGGGTAGGAGTGTTATGGATGGATACCATGTGATCATGAGAGTATCTCCCCAACATGCACAGTGGTGTTTTAGATGGTGGTGTAAGATTTCTCCAGGATTCATTGGGCCCATTATGGTGATGGGGTGAGTTAGAGCAGTGCAATATCAAATGAAACATCTATAATTTATGGAAAAGATTCACAATTTCTGTAACATTTCATTACATTATTGATACATTCCTGATGACTACCAAATCATTCACTATAGAGATATAGAAATCTAGAATACTGTAATGTTCATGGATCAGCCTATAGAGATCTAGGATCATCAAGAGAAGGTGTTTTTTATTGAATAATCCCGTTGGTTTTCATGTTGTATAGTCATCGTGGCCTAGATGAGAGTAATTCAAAGTGAGAGATCTAGCTATGTTAACATTACATATATATCATTATAGTTTTTCTTTCCCTTTTTGGGGTTTCCTAATGATTTGATGTTAGGATTTCTCTTTTTTATGATATTTGATCATTCATGATGTTGTTACATTTAATAAAAAATCAATAAACTGATAATGGGAGAATCAACATCAAAATTAATACATGATATATTATGACATCTTTAAAGTCATGATCATGAGTTACTACCTCACAGAGTGGTTAGTATCATGATATAGATGATTATATTCCTTGATACATGTGGTTGGGGTTTTTCTGTGTGTTGGATTTGATAATTGTTTACTTGGGATATGTGGAGTTTTATATTGATGTGCAGGTAGTTTTGTAAATGTGTTGGATCATGTCTAGTTCTATGTGATGTAGTGTTGTGATCAAGAAACTATGGTAATGGGTGTATTTTTTGGTATTCTGGTATAGCGTGTTTGGGTTTTAGTGGTCTTGAAGTATAATTTGATCATAGATATGTATCTCATGTGTTTTTTGGCCCCATTTCAATTCATTGGGATTCTTTTCGATAATATAGGTTGAGAATCATTTAAGAGATGTCAAAAGTAATATCATGTACCATCCTTGCCCTTTACTTTTCTGGTCTTATGGCAGGAGAGTGCTTAGAGGAGGAAATATGAGAATATAGATTCAATAGAACTACAATTGGATTTTTATACTTTAAGGAGAATACTACATGGTATATTGTTTTTTTATGGGTTGGGCGACCATCGTTTTTGGGGTTTGTGTCTTTTAAGTGGATGATACATGAAATATGTTTAGGCTATGAAAAAAATTTACCCTAAGTTTCTAATCTACATGGAGGACCATGAAAATATTTGAAACATCAATATACTTTGATTTTATCCAAAAAATGGTTTTACGATGTTTGTTTTTTAGAACACATGGGTTATACTCTCTAAATGTGGGATTTATGCCATAAAAGTGGCATCTTCCAAGTTGTTTATTAGTATTTCCCAAACTACTATCCTCTCATTAGACTATTACTCTCTCAATATGTGGTTAAAAATAGATGCCAAGGTGGGATCGTCAAACCTTCCTTCCTCTTACATTTTTCGATTCATTTAGTTAATTTTTACTAGCGATGAGTGGAGAATGTTTCCACCTTTTCTCTTTTACCCAAATTATTATTTCTATGATTCTCTATTTTTGTTTCTTTGGATCATTATGTGTTTGGGTTTTTTATTGATGATATCTGTATGTGATTTAGTTTAATCTATGATTTCATTATGTAGTGGTTGTTATAGGCTATTAATTATATTTCTTATTATTCATTTCAAATTTGAAATGATCCCTTGAGGTAGGGGATCCTAATTCTCACATGTTTATTTATAATGTTACTATATTGCAATCATTTTCAAAACTTTAGTAGGATATTATGGGTCATCAAAATAAGATATTTAGTTTTCATATTAGAAATTGTTGGGTACCATGGGGATATTTCACTCCATATTTCCTTGATATATGTTGTTGATGATATTACCCATGTTTCTTTCAAATCCTTATTATAATTGTTTATGGGTTCCCTATTTATGTTATAGATGATGTTTTTTGAGGCCCTTATTGATTATTTAATTTATCAAAGTCCATATTGTGTTAAAATATATATATAAATATACGTATAATAAATTAGATTCCAATGGAAATATTTTTTTTGTAATACCAATTCTATGTAAAGAAGTAATATGTTGAAATTTCTTGAATAAGTATAGATGTTTTGACGTGTTATATTGAGTGTGATTGTTCTTGTTCTGTTCCCCCCCATGGATTGGGAATTTTGAATGATGAAGGTGACCAAAAAATTTGTTTGATGAAAGGGGTTGTGATGTAGTGGTTGGTTGTAATGCATTTGATGGGGGAAGTTGTTTGGTTATAGTTTTTATTGGTTGTCGTTTATATTGGTTATAATATGCGGGGGTTATTTTTAGTTTTTTTGGGGGAATTTTATTGATATGTGGTTGGGTTTTTAAATGTTTAGATATTGGGGTAACATGGTTTGGTTAGTGTGGATTGGTTATAAATGTTGATATGAGATGGGAGAATTGTTGTGTCATGGTGGATTCAATTTCACATTTATCCCTTGAATTAATTTTTTATGGTAAGATGAATCAAAATAGGATGGTATATAAATTAGATTGCCTAGAAATTTATTTGTGGTAAATGAGTTAAAATAATTACACATTCAATGAATGTATGGTATAAGTGTGATTAATGTGTATTAGTAAATGTAAGTGGAATGTGTGTCTTGTGTGATGGTTGTGTGGTTTTATACACATTGTCATTGTAGAAATTGTGATGTAGTGAAGAACTAGTTTTCGTATGTTATATTGTAATATTTTTAAAAAAACTACATTTTTATTATGTTCTATCTATATATCATATATTATGTTTTGTTTTTATATGTTCCCACCATCCAGTTGGATACCCTTACAAGTACTCAGACGCCCTGGGTTTTGAGAGTTTTCCTTAAAATCATGTATAGTGGTGACTAAAATTCAAGGATAAACCCCATTCCTTGAAATTATATCATTGGTTAGTTGTATTATATTTAGATGTGGTGTGATGGATGTGATCTATCTGGGAAATATGATATGATGATTCAGTGAAGTGATGTGATGGTATTTCAATCTTTTGGAAGGATGTGATAAGATTTAACATGTGGTGGGGGTCATGCTTGGTAGGAGTGAAAATAATGATTTCCATCCTATTAATAATATCCTACTACTTCGCTTATGATATTAGATACAATGTGATGGACTAGGTGTCATTAGGAAATATGTATTGTGATGGCCCAGGTGTCATTCACCGAGACAAGATGTGACGGTACCAGATGCTAGAATTGGATTCTATAAAATACAAGGATGGAGTTTGTAAGGATGTGTCTTGCCCCACATGATTTGTGGTTTTTTTGTTATATGTTAGGGATGGAAGCATTGGGAGAACATGATGTCATGTGTTAGACTGTCAGAGCAGAAACTCAATGGGGAAGTTGTTTGGGTTCTTGAATTGTCAATTTTTTTTAAAATATTACTATATTTGGATCATGATATGGTGAGTGATCCTCACAGAGGACATTATTAGTTAGTTGAAAAATTTAGGTACTTGTTGGTTCTTCTATATATTCACTTGAACATTAGTATTTTCTTGTCACATGTTCACTTGAGACATTGGGTATAATCCTACTGAGTATACTTGTATTCTCACTTTATGGATAGAAAATATTTTCATAGTACCCAGAAGGAATTTTGGAACCAATATTAACATTGATGGGTTTGATTTGTTTCTATTATTGAGTCACTTTCATATGATTTTTTGGTATATTATAAGACATTTATTATTTTGTTTTATTATTTGTTTCGGGATTTATGGGATAGTTTTGGGATTATGATTATATTGTAGGATGGGGTTTATTGGTTGTTGTTTATCATATCTCCCAATATTATTTTTTAAAAAATAGGATAATTCATCCCATATGTGATTCTTTATACCCTCTGTTCTTAAAGCCATCTTGGGGCCTACTCAAGGCCGGACTCAGGTAGTCATTATCTAATATTTTTATTTCCTTCCCAAGAGGGGTTTCATTATTGTGAGGGGACATTGTTGTATTAATCTTAGTATATAAATGAAAACTTTTAGCACTTCAACTAGGATTTTGGGTCTTCATAATAATATTTGTTATTATGAAAGGGTTTAGGTAACATTATATGTTTGGATTTTAGTTGATGACAATTTCAGTGTTTATAATATATAGATAATCATAATTGTAAAGGTAGATAATTGATTGGATGTTAGTTTATGTTACATTTAATTCTTTTTGGTTTATTTTAAGATATAATTACTGAAAACTAGAGTGATAAAACAAATAGATATGACTATGTATATGACAACATCCCAAAAAATGATATTGTAGATATTGTGTGGTTTTAAAATACATAACATCCATTTATGGATACTAAAATTGTATGTAGTCTCTTTCATATATCCTCCATGGGGTAATCACACCAAAAATGATTGTTCATCATTGACTTAAACATCACTATCAGGCACAAAGTTTTGGATAAAGACTACACACCTTGTGATCCACTATGGGGATATTTTTTTGTTTTTAAAATTCTATTTAGGAGAAAAAAATATGATTTATTTTCAATTTACTTTTAAAGGATTTCGATAATAAGTAATAGAAAACAAATAAATGTAACAACTATTAAACTAAGATTTTTATATGATTAACCACGTATTGCATAGTATCATATGATGTAAGTAAGGTTTATTTGAAATAGACATCTTAGGATTGAGTATTTATATTGTTATACAAATATTATTTTTGATATTATTTTATATATTTTTGTCAATTTTTAAAACTTATTCATAGATATAATGCTGAGAAATGTAGTTTTTTAGAAATCATTTTTCTATATAGCCATACCAGGGAGCACGAGTAAGTCATCTAGAGTTATAGTATATTATTGTTATTATTAAAAAATATGTTTTTCTAAGTATTTACTAATATAGAGAAGTTGAAATGGTATTAATAATTAAATAATGAAACTATTATATATTCTCATAAGTGAGTGATATTTATTTATGAAATTATAGTCTGTTCTAAAAGTTATGATTATTGCATTAAATTTTTAATAATTTTTCGTTCCATGTTTTTCATGGGAATTTTTGAATTATATATTAAATTATATCAATAACATTGTGATTTGATTTTAATATATAGTTATATTTTTTAGGATAACTACTGATGAAACACTAATTAAGTGATGGATAACTCTTCTATCTAATATATTCATTTTTTATGTAAAGTGGGATAATTGACTTTGAGAAAAGTGAGCCAAATAGAAATGATAGACACATAATTGATTACATATTTAATAAAATGTTATCTATGGTATTTTTGGTGTAGTTTATCTGATTTGTTGGATTATGAAATATATTAATTTTGGAGTGAATTTATAAAATATCGGTTGAAGAGAAGTGTTAATTCTGGAAGTATGTTATGTTTTTGTTATTATTTAACACCATTTATGTTTAGGATGATTTGGAAAAGATAATTTTTAGGAAATGCATTATTTCATTAAATATATATTTATATATATATATAGGAATAAGATTATAGGAATGATTAATATTGGTGAAATAATGATAACTAAATTGATATATCATAAGAGAGTAATTTAGTTATCATAATATTAATGATTAATTTGTTACAAATACCCACTTATTCATTAATTAGTGAGTGACAATTAAAATTGAAAGGTTGCTATTTAAATGATGGGTAAAATGTAATGACCCTTATTTTAGATCATTATATTAATATTATATTTGATGTCTTGTAACAGAGGAAAAACCAAACTAATGTAACACCAAAATAAAATAAACCACATCATATTACAATTATATTATTATTATAATAAACATTAAAAAAATATAACAGGTAATTAAAATAGTAATATGTCATTATCTATCTTCATTATTTTAAAAATGATATCTTTTGTAATACCATTTAAAGGTAGTTTTTGTATATTAGCGAATTAAATTAAATTAATCCTAGAAAAAATTATTTTATAATTGGTAATATATAGATTGATAGATTCATTTTCTAGTGTTCAATTATAAATATATCTATATGATTTATGATTAAAAGCATGTAATTTTTAAAAATGTCAAATTTTTAATAAAAATGGTTATTCATGTATTTTCAATTGAAATATTATTTTTAAATTTTAGAATCTAAAATTTATCAAAAACCTTGTAATTAATAATGAAACTAATAAATTATGATTACTTTTTCATATTTTTTTAAATATTGATAAATAGTGAAATGTACAGTTTTAACATATATCATCCCTTTTGTGGCATTATTTTCTTTGAGAATTATTTTGAATTTTCTTAAATCCTTTTATAGTAAAATTATTATTTTTATAGATTTTATTATTAATTTAAAAATTATAATTTTATTTTTCTATAATATATATAATGATTTAAAATATATTTAAATTTTTCCAGAAAAAATAATTTTAATACATTATATATTATTTATTATAAAATATTTTTCATTAACATTATAAATTGAATAAATTTAAAGGGATTTATATATTTTAATCTATAAGTCAAAATTATATAAAAAGGACCATTTTATTTTTCTGAATAAATGGTAATTTTTTTAGATAAAACATGTTATTTTTGTAAAATCTAAAATATTAAAATTAAATATAAATTACAAGAATAAATGACTTTAAACATATTATAAAAATGTTTCGGAATTTTTCTATGAGGCATTGATCAAATATATCACATATTTTGACCAATATTTATAAATTATTGATTCAATATCTTAGAGTGAGTTTCCAATGGTCGAAAGTTATGAGTATTAACCAAAATTTCATCTTTGTTTATTAATAAAAGGGTGAATCCTTAGCTTAAACCCCCTCCCACCAATATCCCCTATGTTTAGAACAAAATCTACCAACCCGTATATTAAACATTCTTAGCCACCTTAAATAGTATATGGACTTTGAAAATTTTCCTCCATTAATGGTTTAACCCCCACCTTAAATGAGATAAATTAGAATGTGAGGTTTAAATTTCTAGTTACACAATTATAATTTCTATTCATTTATATAAAATTCTTATTCTAGAAATTATATTACCTCATTTTAAACTGATATCACAAGAGTACATATTATAGTTTTCTGTCATTTTAATGATGTTAAATGAATTAAACATCCTTTCCATTTTACATTATGATATACGAAAAAATGAACCCTCTTAATATATGGAAAACCACCTTAGTGAAGTCACATTCAAATTTTCATTTACCACTAATAATGGATTATAAAAAAGGTAATTTAATGTTTAATTATGTTATTTAGTTTAAAATAGTTTTTCTAACATTATCGTCCATATTATTCCTCTCTCTCAACCTTTGAAAATAAAATAATCATCTTTTCATACGTATAATCTATTCCCTCAACTGATCAACGTAATATCCTCTTCATAAACAACATTTTTGGATCATAAAAAGAATAGGAATAAAATATAGATAAGTTTTTATAATATTAATCCTATTTTGTAAATACAAATTAAATGAACTATTAATGATTGGAATGAAAAAAATCGTTATAAAAATTAATCTTCTTAGAGAATCCAGCAAATAAGGAAAAATAAAGTATATACACAATGTATATATTCTGTATATAATAGATCATTAGACAGATCCTTCTAATTTTGATGTATCAACGTAATAAACACAAAATAATATATTTTTCTACTATTTTTGTGATGTTTCCTCTAAATAACCTCATAATTATCCATTAATCATGGTATGTTCATGTGTAGGTCGATTTTACGACTTTCAGAACAGTGGTATGAAATTATATCATGGATGACAATAAAAAAATAATTAATTGTATTTTATAATATAAATAATAAAATAATAATTTTTTTAATTGGAATACATCAATATTTAACTAAAAAATTAAGAAAATACCTTTTATTGGTTATGAAAATCATTTAGGTGTGCTTCTTATCAATTTCACCATCATGGATAAATAATTAAAAACTTTTCAAAATAAATTTAAAAATATAAAATCCTTATAAGTACTAAAATATAGTAGTGTTAATGACCATGGAATGGGAAATATTATAATAATAAACAATACATACCCATATTATATAAAACTAGTACAAACAATCAAAACTATAAAAACCTCATATCAGAAAATAGGTAAAAAATAATTCATATATATATAGGTAATGATTATAAATGAGATTTATAAAAAACAGTAGATAATAATATTCTTATAAAATAAGTTATTACAAATTTAATATTTTTAATATATGATTTTAGAGCACGTCATCAGATGAAAAAAATCAAAAGTATGGTATTTAGGTCTCAAATATAAATTTCGTGAGACTTGCTTATGTCACATACAATGAATTATTTTTCATCATGAAAATAATTCCACATTATAATTTTTTCAATATTACCTTATATTTAATAATTTTATATTTTCTATTATAATTTCATTCACTCATTTTTATACTCATGAATCACAAAATTTTTAATGTTTTATTTGTCTCATTTTCTACTCTATGTGGCATGTTTAATAATGAACACCCTTAACTTTTTTATATGGTTTATTCATTACCATATTTCCCTCAGGTTTATTTAATATATTTCATGTCATGATATTTTAATTCTTATATTATGGTAACTATGTCATTTCCTTTTTATTCATAGGTTTCAATTACCATAAGAGAATTTATTAACTCAAATCCTTCTTTTGAGTTAAAATATGTCTTCTTTAAATTATTTCATTGATGATTTTTTTCTCCAAAAAAAATGATTTATTTATTTGTAATTTATATTTAAATTTTATGGAATGTGGATATTTAATTTAAATATTACACATCGATAAAATTTAATTCTATAAAGTATACAATTGTTGAGAATAAATCTTAATCTCTTTAATAATGGTTTCTCCTATTGGTCAATATTTTCATTTCCCACTAATATTATCTTTTATAATTGGAAATTTAATTATGTTATTATTCATTTCATAATTTTATTTTTATATAATAATTTTTGAAGATTATATTTCACTACACTTTTTAAAAAGTGATATTTTATTAATGATATTTCAAAATACATAAAAGGGTTTTTATCCTTTAAAATGAACTATTTTATCTTACACTAAAATTTATTTTGACCTGATTTATATAATTTAAATATTTTTATAGAATTCCTCATTTAAAAATGTGAAATGTTTTTGGGGTTTTCATTTCAAAATTTAGTTTTACAAAATAATATGTTATCAACTCTTTCAGTAGATCATGTATATTTCATATTTCCAAATCTATTTTTAAAAAATTTAAAAAATTATTTTAAATATCTTATAATTCATTGAGGATAATTGTTAAATGATATGATCCACCTTTTATCACCAGATACCAATTTTTGTAACCTTATATTTTAGAGGAATGATCTGTCAGATACTTGGTCTTTCCTAATCATCCTCTGTATACAATCATAGTCGATCTTCCATTGTATTCCCTTTATGAATATCCAAATTTTGAATTAAGTTTAGTATAGTTATTTTATTTATATTCTCCAAAAAATTGATTAGGGAAATGATTTTATTAACCATATATCAATTATATACATGGTGTAAATACAATATGATTTATTATCCTGATTGATGGGTATTTACCTAAAGGGATACTAAATATATTTATGTACTTTTTTTCTTAAATGGTTTTATCTTTTTATGATTATTTATGATTTCATTATTTTATTACATTTGAAAATAAAATGAACCCTTGTTTCTTTCTATAGGTTATTTATTATATAAAAATTGTATGATATTCATTCCAAAGTTGTATAAAACCTTTTTTATTTCCGCAGCTTCATTATAATGTGATAAGTGAATGATTTTGTTCATGTGTAACTATTAGGTGTTGGTGATCATGTCTGGGACCAATATCACCCTATAATAAATTGGATAAATTTTTATATATCGTGATATAATTATTCATGAGTACATTTTATTTTCTATTAAGAGTGGGTGTTAATGTAACACCGTAATCTTCCAAGGCATGATTCCCTTTGAATAATATAATAGCTTTTGTTATACGCAACATCGACTTCAAACACACCACAACCAATCAAACTGGCTATTATGAATAGTAATACCAATTTTTTAAATTTTTATAAATTTTATATTTCAAAATGGGCTTCTTTTATGGATTCAGAATATCAAAATTAGATTGTGGTGAATTTTTCGTACTTTTTATGAAAACTTTCAATTTTTGATGAATAGTGGAAAAACACTACGTTATTGGTTAAAACCGACTTTTTTTAGATAATTCGTTATTTTGATTTAATTTATTTTATGTCATAATTGATAAATATTAGCTATATATTTTCAAAATAATTCATTGAAGTAATTTTATAATAATTTTAGATATATAAAATTTTATCGAACTTTTTACCGTCTTTTAACAACCTCCAAGGTGCATTTTCAAATTCGCATTAAACTAATTTTTACTGCTTTTCTGAGTTGAAATTCAAAAATCTAAGAGACACAATTGACATAATTATGTAAAATGTGGTTCTATAAGATGACTATTGTTTTTCGGGAATAGTATCTTTTGACTTTTATTTACCACGGTTAAAACTAAATAAGGTGATTAAGGCTAAAAATGATATCATAATTACCATAAAACAGGTCATAATTCTATTGGATAAATATAATTCAATCTCAAAAAACAGTAGGAATAAAATATGATCCTTTAGGTCCACTTGGATTATATTATGACATTTATTGTTATTTTATTTAAACAATAGTTTAAAAAGTTAAATCCAATGTTTAATATCTAACCATTATTAATATAGGGTTATACAAAATATAAATTTAACTATTAATATTCATCAGAAGAATAAAAATATTACTTAAATAATGATATTTTATTTTTACTTTTTAGACATTAATAAATTAAATTTATTTATGACGCAATGATGATGCAGTAATTACCTTACTAAGGAAATATTAAAATAATTGATATTATAAATATCCAAATAAATCTAATTTTAGATTTTTAATGAATGACACTAATATTATAGGTTAATATGACATGTTTGGGTTAATTAAATGAATTTTTAGAAGTAATAATGCTGTTATAAATTTATCAAAAACAAAATACCAAATAGTTTCAAAATTTACATAAAATAGTTTTTAAACAAATATTATATAATTAATTGATATTATATTCCTAAAAATATACTATTTGTCCAAACAGATTAAATAATATTATATATGTCATTAATTCCCCAATTGAGTTTCTCTTGGAAGTTTATAGTATATTTATTAACCATATAATATACAAATACAAAGAGACGTGGTAACTGTCAAATTATTTAACACAGAGGTAAATCTAAACGATAAGGTTAATATGGCGACCTAAACATTTATAGAACCTATTTTTTGAGATGTTTTCGACCCATCCCCATCTTATCCTTTAAATAATTCATTTCAGAACCATTTTAATCTGAAAAGGAATTTATTATAAAATAATATTTCAAGCTTTTCCTAAAGTGACCCTCACCTATCTTATTAAAGGGATGTTCCCCATATCTCAAATTCACACATTCAAAACCATTTGGCTCAGCCAACCCCTGCCCAAATATCCTATAAAATTTTCTCCCTTCATCCTAGAAGCCTTTATTTAGTTATAAAGCCAATATTTGGAGCCATTTTGATCAAATAAAAAGGAAGAACCCAAATAAGAGGTAAATATTTCATCACATCTTTCATGTCCTTTTCATCTTCCACTTCCTCATTATTTTTTGATTCCATTATAAAATAATTAATATAGTATATTTATATATTGTGATGTTAATATAAAAATGGTACAACCATATTCATTATTCTATCCATCCTATTAATGAAAAAGTCACTATACGTGCGTGCGTATAGATTACCGTCTCCACGTCGTGGTGTAGTTTTTTATTAAAATACTTCATCATTTAGATTGGTATAATAATGAGTATAAATGATATAAATAATAAATATAACTTGATTATTATTCTTTATATAATATATAACATCCAATTATATATAATTTTAATATCAAAATAATGATATTGTTTCTCGTGCGTACGTACGGATTACCGTCTCCAAGAAAGCGATGAGATTCATTCTCCATCATATTAATTCAAGAATAATTTTCATTTTATGATTGAAATAATAATGATTAAAGACTTGATATAATTATTTAGATGAATAAGAGCCATCAAATCCATGAACAACATTACTTACGTAACAAAGCATATAAAGGAAAACAAATCAGTTAGCACCTGAATGGATGATACTACTGAAATATCATTAACAAAGAAATATTAAAAGATCATATATGATATTATATTTATGTATATGGTTATATTATAACTTAATAACAATTATTTCACCATTATACAATAGTTTAACCTACCATCTAACAAGGAAAAGGACAAGGTAAGGATTAATTTCACAATCTCTTTATTATTAGAGGTTGTTTCGAAGTAAGTATCTACTAGGACATCTTTGTCATCCACATCCATGATTCTTAAAAATGTATTCCGAAACAATTTTAATATTTACTGGACTATGGGTTAAAGTAATTTATACCCTTGTTTGACTTTTTTATAAAATGTTTTGATAAGAATCTTTCCTTCTTTTTCCAAATAAGGAACTTTATGACCTTTTGGACAAAATTAAGGTAAGAATGTATTTTTTAACTTATACGGCAGGTGTGACAATTTTTCGTCGTTATAACATCGTCAAAGTTTCCCATACAAGCTTATAATAATATTTTCAAAATAAATTTTTTCTTTTATAATTATCTGAATTTTAAATGATTTCTAAATATAAAGAGATATTTCTCTAAAAATGTTTTGATTTCATCTATGTAAACATTCATTGATTGGTTTTAAATTTGACTGAAGTTGATTTATTATGATACAGAAAATCCATATTGTATTTAAGGTTATGTGATAATTTTGACTATGGATGTGTTAATTTAATACCATTCGTGGTTTATGGATAAATTATTGACATTTCATATGCTAATTTTAATACGAATGTGTATGTTATATTTACACCTTTTCATAGGAGGAATTCATTGGACTTAGTAAGTGATGGGTGGATCCCACTATAGCTCCTTGATGCATCGGAAGGTATCGTGAGACAAACTAGTGTCTTGGAACAAGGACTTGACAATATCTTATTTTTAGTCTTGGAACAGGCCCTTGACTATGTGGTTATGAAGTCTGGCATTATGCATTCCATTATTATGAAAGTGGCTATTGATATTGCATGTGATTATTCGACTAGTAGAATATCCATGTCAATAAGTTAATGGAATTATTTGATTTTATCTTTTCAATATTATGATGAAGTTCATGTTTAAAAGGAAATTGTTTTAGTGTTACATTTCCATTAATGTTTATGCTTATTTATGAAAGTTTCTGCTATATTGTTATCCCTACTGAGCATCTGAGCTCACCCCTTTATATGTTTTATTTTTCCCTGGTTGCAAAGAAGTATATTATGACTGACCTACTAGGATAGTCTAAGAGATTTGAGTGTGGCCTATGGAGACTATGTTTTTGTAGTTTTTCATTTTATAATGTAATGTAAAACATATGAATATATCTAGTATATCCAAGGATACTAAACTGATTAGTCTTTCAGGATCTGATCCCTTGTAATCATGCCAATATTATGTAATAATGCACCGACTCTTGGTAATTTGGGTCTGGGAATTACAGTTGGTATCAGAGAAAGTTTTGTATAATCCATGGATGATAGATTTAGAAAAACTATGATTATAGAACATTACCCTAGGATAAACATTGAAGATTAGTATAGAAGAAATTCATATAATTTTAGTACTATAGATATTTTGTAAGATTTCCATGAAATACATCCCTGTCTGGATAAGAGTAGGTAGAGGAAACTCTAGCATAGATATTTCTAGGGGTAAAACCCAAAAACACCACATTGAGCTAGACTCGAACGAGAACGGTTGCACGACAATAGGGCTTGTTGCACTATTAGTTACGACACTCTTGAGGGATGTGCTTAGGATAATTATCATTTTATTTATAAACCATAATGAAGGGTTTATTAGTATATACTTCCTCAATGAAATCATCTTTATAATTATGGATTATATCTATAAACTGTTCAATTTATGTTAACTGTTTTACATGTTTGAAATTATGTGTTATGATTCAAAAACTAATCTACTGTATGTCATTGTTTATTAATGGAACCCATTGGAAGGAATGGAAGGTATATAAATACATGTAATTAATGTAGGGATTTTTTTCCTACTCAATATAATTATAGTGGAGCTGGTGAAGAAACTACTGTTGATCATCTTATCACCATACTGGGACAACACACTCAGGTTATGAATGATAATCATATCCTTGTAGAGCACCCTGATCTACAATGCAGAGGATCAATGTTAGACCGCTTCATGAGGAAACAACCAGAAAAATTCAATGGGAGTAAAAATGTCACGACCCGCCCTCGGGGTCCGTGCCGTGACTACCCCAAGCCCGCCTTCCATAGGCCAGGGGCTGGCGACTAGCACCAAGGCGTAAATCCCGGTAAAAAGGGAAGGCATTGCCTTTGTAAAGTAAACAAACACCATAGAGTAAGCAAGCGGAAAGTAACACTAAGCAAAAACAGAGTACAACTAAAAGTGCGGAAAGTAAAAAGGGGCCGGAAATACAAGCCCAACTTTAAAGTACAACTCGAAAGGGAAAACAGCAACTGAAAAGTAAAGCTGCTACGCCGAGCTGTCCACTGGAAATCTCACTTGAAGGGTGGGTACAGATAGCTCCTCTGCTCCTCGGGTCCCGCCGTCTGCTCCGAGTATGTCCAGCCCAGTGGTCTGCCTCTGGGTTCCGCCTCGTCGTATAGTCCACCTCCAGGTACCGTCCAGTCCTCGAACACTCGGCCTCTGTCAGTACTGGCCGTCGTCTGCAACCAACACAACGAGGTGCGGGCATAGCCCGTGCAGGGGTGAGTATAACGATACTCAGTAGGGACCCCGAGACCCTCAAGGTCTCACTAAAACCAACAAGGATAACCACAAGAAGATCACAACAGATAAACTCTACTTAGGTATATGCCCATACATATACCTAAGTTATCAAGTAACCCATCTCAGTCATGAGGGAACACAAGGATCATGAGATCAACGGATAACCATTACCCAGGTATATGCCCATACATATACCTAAGTTATCAAGTAACCCATCTCAATCATGAGGAAACACAAAGGTCAAAAGTCTCAGCTCAAACCAGGATTTTTATTATCGAAACCGTAACTGCTGAAGAGCTCCGTCTCTAGAGTGTACAGTGGTCCTGTCACGACTCCGAGGCCGCCGCTCACTAACCTAAGACTGCTGAAGTACTCCTCCTGTCGAGTACCGCGGGTCTGCTGCCAACTACCAGGCGCTCCGTCCACTGAGGGTCTGCTGCCAAATACCGGGCGCTACCCAGATAGCCTACTGAGGTACTCCTCCTGTCGAGTACCGCGGGTCTGCTGCCAACTACCAGGCGCTCCGTCCGCCGTGGGTCTGCCGCCAAATACCGGGCGCTCCGTCCACTGGGCTAGTCGACTCACTCCAAGTCGAGTCGGTCAAGCAGTCGTCAGGTCTCAGCCGGCTACACGGTCTCCGTACTCTGCACGCTCGTCTCCGGGAGGGTCCGCTCCACGAGCTACTGGTCGATACTCCAAGTATCACAAAGTCCCGCAAGAAGTATCTCAAAAGTCCGTCTCGTCACAGGGGTCTCAACGCAACAGACGGCGCGTCGATCGGACGCCCGGTCTGTGAGTTATTAGCCTTTTCGTCCCAGGGGCCCGGTTGGTTTCGAGTGCGAACCAATCCCGGCCGTATCTCAACTGTACCCCGAACTCCCATAGGATATACTCATAGGGACCGTTACTAAACGTAAACACCAACGCCGCTGACGGTTCGTCAAACGGACGTCCTGTCTGAAAGATATCAGCTTTCCCGTTCCAGGGGCCCGGTTGGATTTCGGGTACAATCCAACCCGGCCATACTCCGACTGCATCCAAAACTCGGGCGGAGTATGTCAAAAGTTCCGTCTCATCAAGAGGAAGTCAATGAAACAGACGGCGCGTCAATCGGACGCCCGGTCTGCGAGTTATTGGCTTTTTCGTCTCCGGGGCCCGGTTGGTTTTTAAGGCAAAACCAACCCGACCGTACTCCACCTGCGTCCAAACCTCGGGCGGAGTATGCCAAAAGATCCGTCTCACTAAGAGGAACGCAACGCGACTGACGTCGCGTCAATCGGACGTTCGTGGCTCAAGATATGAGTGTTTCCGCTCCGAAGGACCGGTTGGTTTCGTGAACGAACCAACCCGGACGAACTCAAAGTAATCCGAAACCTTGAGTGCGATATACCGAAACGACCGTCTCGATCCAAGGATCGTGTTGCCGCTGACGGTTCGTCGATCGGAGGTCCGAGGCTCATGTTATGGGCCAAAAACTAATTCTGGTTCGAAACGGGGGGGTCCGGGTCCGGGCCGACCCGGCCCGACCCCCCCCCTGGGGCGGCGCGGTGGCTGGCGGCGGCGGCGGGCGGCGCCGCGGCGGCCTGGCGCCGCGAGGTGGCTGCACGCGGGGGAACAACCCCCCGCGGTTTTTTTTTGAGGGACGGCGCGGCACAAAGGGCCGCGCCCTTTTTGCAGGTAACGGCCCCCGCACGTGGGGGCCAGCTGGAACCAACCGGGGGGCCGGCTGCCCCCCCCCCCCTCTTCAAAGAGCCGCCCCCTCATAAAGAGGGGGGTTTTGCAAGGTGACCGGGGGATTAATTCCCCCGGTTTTAACGGCATCCGGCCGGCCAGCTGGCCGGCCAGTTTTCTCCAATGGGACCGGAATTTCTGGTCCCCTCTTCGGCTTCCGACGCCGGCGGCCCGGCCGCCGGTCTTCTCTTTCCGCCGCGGCCCGGAACCGGCCGCGGTCTCCTCGTCCCGCCGCGGCCCGGAACCGGCCGCGTTGTTCGTCAACCGGCGCGGTGCGACGGCACCGCGCCCCTTCGCCGTGCCTTGATTCCATTCAACGCGGCGCGACGGCGTCGCGTTCTTGAAGATTCTTCCTCGGCGTGGCGCGACGGCGTCGCGTAAAATATTTGCACGAACAACCGCGTGGTGCGACGGTGCCACGCTACTTGCTTCCACCCGCATGAATAAACAAGAACGATGGAGGGGGATTCGGCCGTGTTCGTGCGGTCCGGCCCCCCTCACGTTAAAATAATAACGCAACTTCAAATAAATCAAGCCTCACGTTAGTCTTGCTAAATCACGATCAAGAATAAAATAAGGAAACCAAAAAGAATTCGACAACCCCTACCTCGGTATAAGGTTCGAAGATTGTGAACGTTCCGCGAAAGACGACGTCGCGGAGGTCGGGCGTCGCGGTCGTCGTTCGTCAAATTCGACGATGAAGAGGCGCGTCCGAAGAGGCACGTCGTTGGCGAATCCTTGTACGCCGACGAAGGTTGTCCGAGGAAGGTGCGGTGTTCTCTCTCGTTGACACCGAAGACGAAGAAGAGCAGAGCGGCGTTCTTCGTCGGAACTTGAGCGTTCTACGTCAAGTCTTGAGGAAAGTCAAATAAAAAGGAAACAACGAACTCAAGAACCCCTACCTCGATAGTCGCACGTTGACGGAGTCGTGGAATATCGGTGTCGATTCCTTTGACGTCGGAGGAAGAGTCGTTGTCGATGGCGTTCGTCGCGGAAAAGATGATGCGGAAGAAGAACGTCACGTCGCGGATATGGCGTCGCGGAAAGACCGTGTTCTTCGGCGAAGAAGTTCTTCGTTGAAGAACGGCGTTCTTCATCAAGTTCGAAGGTTCTTCGTCAAGTTGAAGAAGAAGAAGAAAAGCTTCCAAAGCTCTCAAGAAATCCTCCCAAGGTGGTAAAAGAATCCCCTAGAATAATATAAGCTTTAACTTATATTATTACATAACTTAACCACAAGAATTTCAAAGGTTTGAAATTCAAAAAAAAAATTTAACTCCCTTAATTAATTAAGTAACTTAAGCCATTAAAAGAGGCGTTAAAGGAGTTGGGAGGATTTGAAAGGTTTAGGGGTTCGTGTGGGCCCCACCACACAGGATTAAGTGTGGTGGGGCCCACACGAACCCCTAAACCTTTCAAATCCTCCCAACTCCTTTAACGCCTCTTTTAATGGCTTAAGTTACTTAATTAATTAAGGGAGTTAAACTTTTTTTTGAATTTCAAACCTTTGAAATTCTTGTGGTTATGTTATGTAATAATATAAGTTAAAGCTTATATTATTCTAGGGGATTCTTTTACCACCTTGGGAGGATTTCTTGAGAGCTTTGGAAGATTTTCTTCTTCTTCTTCAACTTGACGAAGAACCTTCGAACTTGACGAAGAACGCCGTTCTTCAACGAAGAACTTCTTCGCCGAAGAACACGGTCTTTCCGCGACGCCATATCCGCGACGTGACGTTCTTCTTCCGCATAATCTTTTCCGCGACGAACGCCATCGACAACGACTCTTCCTCCGACGTCAAAGGAATCGACACCGATATTCCACGACTCTGTCAATGTGCGACTATCGAGGTAGGGGTTCTTGAGTTCGTTGTTTCCTTTTTATTTGACTTTCCTCAAGACTTGACGTAGAACGCTCAAGTTCCGACGAAGAACGCCGCTCCTCTCTTCTTCGTCTTCGGTGTCAACGAGAGAGAACACCGCACCTTCCTCGGACAACCTTCGTCGGCGTACAAGGATTCGCCAACGACGTGCCTCTTCGGACGCGCCTCTTCGTCGTCGAATTTGACGAACGACGACCGCGACGCCCGACCTCCGCGACGTCGTCTTCCGCGGAACGTTCACAATCTTCGAACCTTATACCGAGGTAGGGGTTGTCGAATTCTTTTTGGTTTCCTTATTTTATTCTTGATCGTGATTTAGCAAGACTAACGTGAGGCTTGATTTATTTTAAGTTGCGTTATTATTTTAACGTGAGGGGGGCCGGACCGCACGAACACGGCCGAATCCCCCTCCATCATTCTTGTTTATTCATGCGGGTGGAAGCAAGTAGCGTGGTGCCGTCGCACCACGCGGTTGTTCGTGCAAATATTTTACGCGACGCCGTCGCGCCACGCCGAGGAAGAATCTTCAAGAACGCGACGTCGTCGCGCCGCGTTGAATGGAATCAAGGCACGGCGAAGGGGCGCGTTGCCGTCGCACCGCGCCGGTTGACGAACAACGCGGACGGTTCCGGGCCGCGGCGGGACGAGGAGACCGCGGCCGGTTCCGGGCCGCGGCGGAAAGAGAAGACCGGCGGCCGGGCCGCCGGCGTCGGAAGCCGAAGAGGGGACAGGAAATTCCGGTCCCGTTGGAGAAAACCGGCCGGCCAGCTGGCCGGCCGGATGCCGTTAAAACCGGGGGAATTAATCCCCCGGTCACCTTGCAAAACCCCCCTCTTTATGAGGGGGCGGCTCTTTGAAGAGGGGGGGGGGGGGGGGGGCAGCCGGCCCCCCGGTTGGTTCCAGCCGGCCCCCACGTGCGGGGGCCGTTACCTGCAAAAAGGGTGCGGCCCTTTGTGCCGCGCCGTCCCTCAAAAAAAACCGCGGGGGGTTGTTCCCCCGCGTGCAGCCACCTCGCGGCGCCAGGCCTCCGCGGCCCGCCGCGCCGCCCCAGGGGGGGGGGGGGGGGGTCGGGCCGGGTCGGCCCGGACCCGGACCCCCCCGTTTCGAACCAGAATTAGTTTTTGGCCCATAACTTGAGCCTCGGACCTCCGATCGACGAACCGTCAGCGGCAACGCGATCCTTGGATCGAGACGGTCGTTTCGGTATATCGCACTCAAGGTTTCGGATTACTTTGAGTTCGGCCGGGTTGGTTCGTTCACGAAACCAACCGGGCCTTCGGAGCGGAAACACTCATATCTTGAGCCACGAACGTCCGATTGACGCGCCGTCAGTCGCGTTGCGTTCCTCCTAGTGAGATGGATCTTTTGGCATACTCCGCCCGAGGTTTGGACGCAGGTGGAGTACGGTCGGGTTGGTTTTGCCTTAAAAACCAACCGGGCCCCGGAGACGAAAAAGCCAATAACTCGCAGACCGGGCGTCCGATTGACGCGCCGTCTGTTTCGTTGACTTCCTCTTGATGAGACGGAACTTTTGACATACTCCGCCCGAGTTTTGGATGCAGTCGGAGTATGGCCGGGTTGGATTGTACCTGAAATCCAACCGGGCCCCTGGAACGGGAAAGCTGATATCTTTCAGACAGGACGTCCGTTTGACGAACCGTCAGCGGCGTTGGTGTTTACGTTTAGTAACGGTCCCTATGAGTATATCCTATGGGAGTTCGGGGTACAGTTGAGATACGGCCGGGATTGGTTCGCACTCGAAACCAACCGGGCCCCTGGGACGAAAAGGCTAATAACTCACAGACCGGGCGTCCGATCGACGCGCCGTCTGTTGCGTTGAGACCCCTGTGACGAGACGGACTTTTGAGATACTTCTTGCGGGACTTTGTGATACTTGGAGTATCGACCAGTAGCTCGTGGAGCGGACCCTCCCGGAGACGAGCGTGCAGAGTACGGAGACCGTGTAGCCGGCTGAGACCTGACGACTGCTTGACCGACTAGACTTGGAGTGAGTCGACTAGCCCAGTGGACGGAGCGCCCGGTATTTGGCGGCAGACCCACGGCGGACGGAGCGCCTGGTAGTTGGCAGCAGACCCGCGGTACTCGACAGGAGGAGTACCTCAGTAGGCTATCTGGGTAGCGCCCGATATTTGGCAGCAGACCCTCAGCGGACGGAGCGCCTGGTAGTTGGCAGCAGACCCGCGGTACTCGACAGGAGGAGTACTTCAGCAGTCTTAGGATAGTGAGCGGCGGCCTCGGAGTCGTGACAGGACCACTGTACACTCTAGAGACGGAGCTCTTCAGCAGTTACGGTTTTGATAATAAAAATCCTGGTTTGAGCTGAGACTTTTGACCTTTGTGTTTCCTCATGATTGAGATGGGTTACTTGATAACTTAGGTATATGTATGGGCATATACCTGGGTAATGGTTATCCGTTGATCTCATGATCCTTGTGTTCCCTCATGACTGAGATGGGTTACTTGATAACTTAGGTATATGTATGGGCATATACCTAAGTATAGTTTATCTGTTGTGATCTTCTTGTGGTTATCCTTGTTGGTTTTAGTGAGACCTTGAGGGTCTCGGGGTCCCTACTGAGTATCGTTATACTCACCCCTGCACGGGCTATGCCCGCACCTCGTTGTGTTGGTTGTAGACGACGGCCAATACTGACAGAGGCCGAGTGTTCGAGGACTGGACGGTACCTGGAGGTGGACTATACGACGAGGCGGTACCCAGAGGCAGACCACTAGGCGGGACATACTCGGAGCAGACGGCGGGACCCGAGGAGCAGAGGAGCTATCTGTACCCACCCTTCAGGTGAGATTTCCAGTGGACAGCTCGGTGTAGCAGCTTTACTTTTCAGTTGCTGTTTTCCCTTTCGAGTTGTACTTTACAGTTGGGCTTGTATTTCCGGCCCCTTTTTTACTTTCCGCACTTTTAGTTGTACTCTGTTTTTGCTTAGTGTTACTTTCCGCTTGCTTACTCTATGGTGTTTGTTTACTTTACAAAGGCAATGCCTTCCCTTTTTACCGGGATTTACGCCTTGGTGCTAGTCGCCAGCCCCTGGCCTATGGAAGGCGGGCTTGGGGTAGTCACGGCACGGACCCCGAGGGCGGGTCGTAACAAAAAATCCATTAGTATCTGCGAAATGGATAAATTATTTAGAGAAAAATTTTCACCCTTTGGGGAGTAACAAAAGGGAAAAAGTTGTCATGGATGTTTATCACCTCACGGGAGATTCAGATCAATGGTGGTAATTGATTCAAAATACAAAGGATGGTGACGAAGTTTAAAATATGTTCTATAGGTAGTTTAATGATAATTTCCTAGAAAAATACATTCCTTGTGACCATCGAACAGATATAGAAAAAAAATTCTAAGTTTGAGGAAAAAAGAGGATGAAAATTTCTCAATGAATGAGGATAAATTTACAAGGTTAGAAAGTCATGCTTCATATTATATACATAACCCATGAAGTAAGATTGATCGTCTCTTTGATGGGTTAAAACCATTTCTCAATCGATCATTAGTCTCACAATCCTTCTCGTCGTACAATGACATTGTCTCATATGCTATCAACACAGAAAATTAATTCTCTAAGTCTTACGACGTTAAAGAAAAACAAGAGATGAATAGATATTCAGAACACTCTAGAAATGGAAATACGGGGAAGAAGGGAAAAGGTGAATATCCATCCTGCAGTAAATGTAGGAAGAAAGAACCATGTACATTCCTGTAGGGAATGGAAGTCTGTTACAAGTTTGTTAAAAAAGGCCACCATGATCATGATTTCAAGGGGAAGAAAGAGCTTGTCATTGTTGAATGGTACAATTGTAGAGAAATGGGGCATTATGAAAATGAATGTCCTATGATCCAAGGAAACTTACCTCAGAAAATTCCAATGGTTCAAGGAAAAGTTTATAATATCACTACTACTGATGTTGATGCTCTGAAAGGTGTGGTGGAAAGTAATTTAGTGGTTTCCTCAAGTTTGGATAATGCTTTATTTGATTCTGGATCATCGCATTATTTCATATCATCCGAGTTTTCTAATAAAATTAGATATTTCAAATTTGATTTAATAAGGGAATTGTCAGTAAAAACTCCAAAGGGAAGTTTCATTGTAACAATGTTTTCGGAATTCATCTCCATTAAGGAATATAAACATTATTTATCTGCTAATCTCATCCTCATACCCTTGATTGAATTTGATATAATCCTCAATATGGATTGGATTTCATTCCATAAAGAGAAATTTTATTCTAAGAAGAAGGAGGATACAATTATCGAAGATGATAATGAGTAACTTATCTTTAGAGTAGAAACATCACCATCTGATTCTTCTCATGATCTACCCCTAGTAGCTTAACTAAATTCAATTATTGGGGAGGAAGAGAATTAAATAACTGAAGGATGATGAAAGGAATGTTCAATTAGAGGACATACCTAATGTGAAAGAATATGTTGATGTGTTTCTAGATGATTTACCTGGACATCCTCCAGAACAAGAAATTTAGTTTTCCATTGATTTAATTCCTTGTTCAAGGCCCATATCGATGACCCCTAATATAATTCCCACTGTGGAATTGGTATAAATAAAGAAAAAAATAGAGGAATTGAGTAACAAGTGATTTATTCTCCCTAGTGTTTCTCCATGGGGATCCCTAGTCCTTTTTTGAAAAGAAAGATGAATATATAAGGTTGGGAATTGACTATAGTGAGATCAATGCTATTAAAATAAAGAACATGTATCCCCTACATCGCATTGAAGATTTATTCGACCAACTTCATTGAGTTCATTATTCTTCAAAGGTTGACCTTCGATATAAATATCATCATATGTGTGTAAAGAATGAAGACATTCTGAAAATAGCATTTTGAACAATGTACAGGCATTACTAGTTTACATTAATGCCTTTTTGACTGACTAATGCACCCTCTATTTTCATGGATCTAATGAATAGAGTTTTCAAAGAATATCTTAATGTCTTTTAAGTGGTATTTATTGATGATATCTTGGTATACTGAAAAATCTACGAAGATCACGAAAATAACTTGTACATTATCCTAAATACTCATAGGAGAAATGAATTATTTCGGAAGATTAGTATGTGTGAATTATGGAATCAGAAGATTTCTTTTCTTGGACATATTTTCCTTAAGGATGGAATATATATTTATCCATCAAAGATCAAGGCAGTCCATGAATGGCTAGCACCGATGAGTATAATTGAGGTACCTAGTTTTATTGGTTTAGAAGGTTATTATCGATGTTTCATCCAGATTTTTGCCCAGTTGGCTAACTCATTAACCAAGATCACACATAGAGGGGATAAATTTGTTTGGAAAAAAGAGTATGAATAATTTTTTTTTGAACTAAAAATAATATTAGTCAATTATCCTATCTTGACACTACCTTCAGGAAACGATGGGTTTGTTTATTATAGTGATGTTTTAATAAAAGGATTGGTTGTGTCCTTATGTAGAATTATAGAGTTATTTCTTATGCATCATGGCAGCTAAAAATTTCTGAGAAAAACTATCCCACTCATGATCATGATTTTTCAGCTATAATAATTGATTTGAAGATATGGAGACACTATCTCTAGGGTTAAAAATGTGAGATTTATATGGATCAGAAGAGTTTGAAGTATATTTTCTCACAAAAATAACTCAACATGATGCAAAATAGATGGCTTGAACTACTAAAGGATTATGATTTCACAATACACTACCACCAGGGGAAGGAAAATACAGTGGTAGATTCTTTGAGCAGAAATGATCATGGAGTTTTGAATAAGATGAGAGTTGAAAGGGATCCCATATTCATGGATCTCATAAAAATGGAAATAGGAATAATCATGGAAGGTGAAACATCAATAATTTTCTAAATGGTTGTCCAATAATTTTCACTAGAAAGGATAAAAATTTCTTAGGCTGATGGTGAGTATTTTAAAAAAAATATTAAAGATTTGAATGATGGAAGATTGAGTGACTTCGTAAATGAAGATGGGATTTTGAAATTTGGGAAGAAAATTTGTTTTATTGATATACCAGATTAAAAAAGGAAATTATTGGATGATGCCCATAAATCTAATTTCTCTAGATTCCCTGGTATTACTAAGATATATTTGGATTTGATGGAACATTTTTGGTGGGGCAACATTAAGAGAGACATTGTTGATTTTGTATGAAGATTTATGGTTTGTCAACATGTGAATGCTGGAAGGCAACAAATTGGAGGAGTCATGAAACCTCTTCCCATACCTGAGATGAAATGGGATAATATTATGATTGACTTTGTCATGGGTCTACCGAAGACTCCTCGAGGGAATGATGCAATATGGGTCAATGTTGATCGTCTTACCAAGTCATCACATTTTCTTGCTATAAGAGGAGATTCACTACTTGAAGGTCTAGCATGACTACATATTAATGATGTTGTAAGACTTCCTGGAGTACCCTTATCGACTGTTTCTAATCATGATCCCTGTTTTAAATCCAAATTCTAGAAATTTCATCAGAAATCCCTGGATACTAAACTTTGTTTGACAACTTCCTACCACCCTCAAACTGATGTACAATTGGAATAGACTATACAAACCTTATAAGACATGTTGAGATCTTTCCCAAATGTCTTTCAAGGAATGTGGGATCAACATTTACCTTTGGTATAATTTTCCTAAAACAATGGCTTGCATTCAATTATTTATATGGAACTATATAAAGCATTATATGGAAAGAGACATCGAACACCATCTTTTTGGGATGATGTTTGTGAAAGAAAACTCGTTGTCCCAGAACATGTTGAGGAAACAATGGAAAAGTTGATGTTTATCCAAACCCACATCAAAACAGCTCAAAGTAGGCCGAAGAGTTCTGCCGATAACCAAAGGAAGTATTTGGGATTTTAGGTTGGAGATCATGTTTTCATGAGGGTATCTCCATGGAAGGGAGATATTCGTTTCTGTAAGAAGGGTTAATTTAGTCACAGGTACATCAGACCTTTTAAAATTCTAATGTTCATGAGGTATTCTAGGTATCATTGTAAAGAAAATACATTTCTGGCCCAAAGCATGTACTCACTTATGAGGAAATTGAGCTGGAACCTGGTCTGTCTTATTGTGAAGAGCCTACCAAAATTCACGATACTAGAGAACAAGTGTGGAGAATCCGAATGACACGTCTGGTAAATGTTCTATGGAGAAACCATAAGATGGAAGAGGCAACGTGGGAACCAAAGGAAATTATGAAAAAGAACCACCTGAATCTTTTTATGTATTAATATTCTATAAATTTTTTGGACAAAACTAGTTTAAGGAGGGGAGAATGGAAAACCCTAATCTTCCCCAATATGTTTCCCTTTGAGTAATACAATATCTTGTGTTGTACGTGTCTTCAAATTAAAACACACCACAACCAATCAAACTAGCTGTTATGAATAGTAATACACACTTTTTAAAATTTTATAATTTTTATCTTCCAAAATGGACTTCATTGTTTGGATTCAGAATGTTGAAATTAGCTTAGGTTAACTATTTGGTATTTTTTTTGAAAACATTTAATTTTTGATGAATAGTAGAAAAACACTACGTTATTGGTTAAAAACGACTATTTTTTTTAAATAATTAGTTATTTCATTTTAATTTATTTTATGTCAAAATAGACACATAATACCTATATATGTTCAATATAATTAATTGGAGTCATTTTATAATAATTTTAGATATATAAAATTTTATCGAACTTAATACCATCTTTTACCCACCTCCTATGAGCATTTGAAAATTTAAATAAAATATAATTTTACCGCTTTTGTGAGTTGAATTTAAAAATCTGAGAGACATGGTTGATATCAGTATATAAAATGTGGTTCAACAAGATGAAAATAATTTTTGGTGAATAGTATCTTTTGACTTTTATTTTCCACGGTTAAAAGTTAATAGGGTGATTTAGGGTAAAAATGGTATCATAATTACCCTAACACATGTTCAAATTCTATTGGATAAGTATAATTCGACGAAAAACATCCTTTTAAATAAACTATGATCCTTTAGGTCCACTTGGATTATATTAGGACATTAATTATTATTTTATTTAAATAAGAGTTAAAAGAGTTAAATTCAATGTTTAATAACTACACAATTTTTAATATAGGGTTATGCATAATATAAAATCTACTATAAATATTAATTAGAAATGGAAAAGGATTTCCTAAATAATTCTATTTTATTTATAATATTTAGACCTTAAATAAATAAATTTATTTATGACACAGTGATGATGAAGTAATTATCTAATTAATGAAAGATTAAAATAATTGATATTATAAATATCCAAATAAATCTAATTTGGGACTTTTAATGAATTCCATTAATTTTTTAGGTTAATATAACATGTTAGGTTTTATTAAATAATTTTTTTTCTAAGTAATAATGCTTTTAGGAATTTAACAAAAACCAAATACCAAATAGTGTAAAAATTGACATAAATGACTTTTAAAAAAAATTACATTATTAATTGATATTCTCTTCCTAAAAATATGAGGTTCAGAAAAAGGGATTAAATAATATTATATATGTCATTAATGAAGCCATTTATGGTCTCTTAGTAGTTTATAGTATGTTTATTTACCATATAATATAAAAATACAAAGAGACACGGTAAATGTCAAACTATTTAACTAAGAGTTAAATCTAAATGATAAGGTTAATATGATGACCTAAAACAATCTAAGACCTATTTTCTGAGTTCTTTTCAACCCATAAACACATTATTATTTATATAATTTATTTTTAATCCATTAGAAACCGAAAATGATTTTATTATAAAATAATATTTCTAGCTTTTCCTAAAATGACCCTCACCTCTCTTATAAAATGGAACTTGCCCTTCTCTCAAATTCACACCATCAAAGCCATTTGGCTCAGAACAACCCTACACAAATATCCTCTCAACTTTCCTCCCTTAATCATAGAGTCCATCCTTTAGTCATAAATCCAATCTATGGAGCCCTTTTGATCAAATCAAAAGTAAGAACCCGAAGAAGAGGTGAATATTTCGTTACCTCTTTCAAGTTCTTTTCTAATTCCACTTCCTCTTTCTCTATTTATTACATTATAAAATAATAAGCCCATAAAATTATATATACTGTGATGTAATTATGAAAATTTTACAACCATAATCATTATTCTATCCATCCTATAAATGACTAAGTCACTATACGTGCGTACGTACAGATTAACATCTCCATGTCGTGGTGTGGTCTGTTATTCAAACACATCATCATTTGGATGGGTATAATAATGAGTATAAATGATATAAATAATAAATATAACATGATAATGATTCTGTATTTCTATGTTATACCATCCAAATATATACAATTTTAATATCAAATGTATGATATTGTCACACGTGGGTACGTACGGATTACTGTCTCTACGAATGCGAGGAGATTCATTCCCCATCGTATCCATTCAAGACTAATTTTCATTTGATGACTATAAAAATAATAATTTTTAAAGACATAATATCATTGTGAATGTGAATAAGATACATCCTATCCATAACAAACATTACTTACATAACAAATCATATAAAGGAAAACTAATCATTTAACACCTGAAACGATGATACTATTGAGATATCATTAACAAATAAATATTAAAAGATCGTATATGATATCATATTATTTAATGTGGTTCTTGTATAATTTAATAAAAATTATTTCACCATTATACTAGAGTTTTACCTACCCTCTACCAAGGAAAATTACAAGGTAAGGGTTAATTTCACAATTCCTTTATTATCTAATTTTGTTTTTAAGTAAGTATCTACTGGGACCTCTTTATCATCCACATCCATGTTTCATAAAAAATGTATTCCAATAAATTGTTACTATTTACTAGACTATGGGTAAATTTCATTTATACCCTTTTATGACTTTTTATAAAATTGTTTGAAAGGAATTTTTCCATCGTTTTCCAAACAAGACACTATTTGACGTTTTTGACAAAAATTAATGTATGAATGCGTTTTATTACCTTATACAGTGGGTGAAACTATTTTTCACTATTCTAATATCATCAAAGCATCCCATACTATCTTATAAGAATATTTTCAAAATAAATTTTTTCATTTATAATTATACGACTTTTAAATGACTTCAAAATAGAACGAGATATTTCCCTAAAAAAAGTTTTGATATCATCTATGTCTACAACCTTTGATGGATTTTAAGCTTGTTTGAAGTTGATTTATTATGATACAGAACTTTTATATTGTATTGAACATTATGTGATATGTTTGATTATGGATGTGTTATTTTTATACCATTCACATTTAATGGATAAAGTATTTACATTTTGTATGCTAGTTTTAATACGAATGTGTATGTAATGTTTACACCTTTTCTTATAAAGAATGCATTGGATATAGTAAGTGACGGGTGGAGCCTACTATAGCTCCTCGATGCATCGGTAGGTCTCATGAGAAAAACTATTTTCTTGGAACATGGCCTTAATAAAATCATATTTGTAGTCTTGGCACAAGGCCTTGACTTTGTGGTTATGAAGCCTGGCAATATGCATTCTATCATTATGAAACTAGCTATTGATATTGCATGTGATTATTCGAATAGTAGAATATCCATGTGAATAAGTAAATGGAATAATTTGATTTTATCTTTTCCATATTATTATGATGTTCAAGTTTAAAAGTCCTTTGTTTTAGTGTTACATTGCCTTAAATGTTTATTCATATTTATGAAAGTTTCTGCTATATTGTTATCCTTATTGAGCATCTGAGCTCACCCCTTTCTATGTTTTCTTTTTTCTAGGATGCAACGAAGTATATTATGGCTGGCCTTTTGGGATAGTCAAATTTATTTGAGTGTGTCTTTTTGAGATTATTTTTTTTATTTTTTCATTTTTTTAATGTAATGTAAATCTTATGAATGTATCTTGTATTTCCAAGGCTACTAAACTGATCTGTCTTTCGGGATTTGATCCCTTGTGATAATGACAATGTTATGTAATAATGCACCGACTCTGGGTAAATGGGGTCGTGGCATTACTATTAGTATCAGATGAAGTTTAGTTAAAACCTTGGAATATAAATTTAGAAAAACACAGATTAGAGAACATTACCCTAAGGTAGACTTTGAGGATTAGTGTAGAAGAATATCCTAGAATTTTGGTACAGTACAGATTTTGTGAGTTTTCCAAGCGATAAATCATTGTCTGGATACGAGCAGGTAGAGGTGGATTTGGCATAGATGTACCTTGGAGTAAAACCTGAAAACACCACTTTGAGCTAGACTCAGTCAGGAACTGGTGTACGACAATGGGCCTTGCTGCACTCTTGGTTACGACACTCCTGGGGGATATGCTTATGATAATTGTCATTTTATTTACAATACATTATGTAGGGTTTATGAGTATATACTTCCTCAATGAAAACATTTTTATGATTATGGATTATATCCATAAACTGTTCAATTTTTGTTATTTATTTTACAAGTTTGGAATTTTGTATTGTGATTCATAAACTAATCTATTGTATTCCATTGTTTAGAATTGGTTCATAGTGGAAGGAATGTAAAACATATCAATGAATGTAATCCATGTAGGGATTTCTCTCCTACTCAAGATATTTATAGTTGAGCTGGTGAAGAAATTGGTTTTGATATGCTTATCACCATACTGGGACAACTGACTCAGGCAATGAATAATAACCTTACCCTTACGGAGCAACCTGATCCAAAACGCAGAGGGTCAATGTTAGACCGCTTTATGAGGGAACATCCACCAACATTAAATTGGATTAAAAATACATTTGTAGCTGAGAAATGGATAAATTCATTAGAGAAAATATTTCACGCTTTGGGGAGTAACGAAAGGAAAAAAGTTGTCATGGGATTTTATCACCACACGGGAGATGCAAATCAATGGTGGTCATTAATTCAAAATAAAAAGGAAGATAAATAAGTATAAAATATGGAATGGAGGGAGTTTAATGATATTTTATTATAAAAATACATTCCTCATTACCATTGATCAGATATGAAAATAAAATTTCTGAGTCTGCGGCAAAAATAAGATGAGAATGTCACAAACTATGAGGCTAACATTACAAGGTTAGTAAGGCCTACTGTAGATTATATACATAACCCAAGAAGTAAGATTGATTGTTTCATTGATGGGTTAAAATCATTTATATTTCAAGCATTAGTCTCGCAATCCTTCTCATTAAATGAATATATTTTCTCATGTTCTATCAAGACAGAAAATGAATTCTCTAAGCCATATGACTTTAATGTAATGCCAAAGGAGAAGAGATCTCCTGAACACTCTAGAAATTCAAATATGGGTAGAAATGGAAAAGTTGAATATCCATCCTACAGTAAATGTGGGATGAAACACCCTCGTACTTGCCTAAAGGGAATGAGAGTCTGTTACATGTGTGGTGAAAAAGGCCACCAAGATCATGTTTGAAATGGGAAGAAAGAGGTTGTCACTAGGGAATTCTACAATTGTAGACAAGGGGATAATTACACAAATGAATATTATAAGCTCTAAAAAACATACCTCAAAAAAGACCAAGGGATCAAGGCTATGTTTATTCTATCACTACTATAGAAGCTCAAGCTCCGAAAGATGTGGTGGCAGGTAATTTAATGGTTTCCTCAAGTTTAGAAAATGCATTATTTGATTCTACACCATCACATTTATTTATATCTTCCTAGTTCTCTACGAAAATTATATATTTCTAATTTTATTTAACAATGGAGTTGTCAGTAAAAACTCTTAATGGAAGTATCAATGCAAAAGAATTTTGGGAATTAGTTCCCATGAAGTCATATAAACATTACTTATCTGCTAATCTCATCATCATACCCGTGATTGAATTTGATATAATCCTCGATATGGATTTTATTTTGGACCATGATGTGAAAATTTATTGTAAGAAGAAAGAGGTCAATTTTTTTGATGATGATAAAGAGTACCTTATCTTTATAGTAGAAATGTCACCATCTATTTCTTATCTAGATCCACCCCCTGTAGTACAACTAAATTCATTTATTTGGGAGGAAGTGAATTAAATAATGGTGTGTGAGGAAAGGAATGTTTAAATAGATGACATACCTATTGTGAATGAATATTTTTATGTGTTTCCATAAGATTTACCTTGACATATCTAGAATGAGAAATTGAGTTTTCCATTAATTTAATTCCTCATTCAATTCCCATATCGAAGACCCCTTATAGAATGTCCATTATAGAATTAGTGGGTGTAAAGAAACAACTAGTGGAATTGAGTAATAAGGGATTTATTCTCCCTAGTCTTTCTCCATGGGGAGCCCATATACTTTTTGTTAAAAAGAAAGATGGATCAATGAGGTTGTTCATTGAGTACAGAGAGATCAATACTATAACAATAAAGAACAAGTATCCCCTACCTGAAATTGATGATTTATTTGACAAACACTATGGAATTTAACATATTTAAAAGATTGAACTTTGATCTGGATATCATCAGTTGTGTGTGAAGATGGAAGACATTCCGAAAATAGCGTTTCGAACTAGGTACGAGCATTGCGAGTTTACAATAATGCCTTTTGGGCTGACTAATGCACCCTCTATTTTCATGTATCCAATGAACAAAGTTTTCATGGAATATCTTGATGAATTTGTAGTGGTATTAATTGATGATATCTGGGTATAATCAAAATTCTACGAAGATAAAAAATATAACTTGCTCATTATCCTAATGAATCTTTGAAGTAATGAACTGTATGGGAAGTTTAGCAAGTGTGAATTCTGGATTCAGGAGATTTTTTTTCTTGTTCATATTGTCTCTAAGGATGGAATATCTATTGATCCTTCAAATACCAAGTCAATACAAGAATTTCCATCACCGATGAGTATAATTGAGTTACGTGGTTTTATTGGTTTAGAAAGTTATTATCGACGTTTCGTCCAGAATTTTCCCCTATTGGGAAAACCATTAACCAATCTCACACATAAAGGGGTTTAATTTGTTTGGACATAATAGTGTGAAGAATTCTTTGAATAACAGAATAGATGATTAGTCAATGCTCCTATCTTGACTCTACCATCAAGGAACGATGGGTTTGTTATTTATAGTGATTCTTCAAAGAAAGGACTTTGTTGTGTCATTATGCAGAATGATAGAGTTATTTCCTATGCATCATGATAGCAAAAAATTCATGATAAAAACTATCCCACTAATGATCTTGAGTTATCAGTTGTAATCTATTATTTAAAGTTATGGAGACACTATCTTTATGGTGAAAAATTGAGTTTTATACTGATCATAAGAGTTTCAAGTATATTTTCTGAAAAAAATAACTCAACATGAAGAAAAGGAGATGGATTGAAATACTCAAGGATTATTATTTCACAATACACTACCACCCATGGAAGGAAAATAAGGTGGAAATGATTTGAGTAGAAAGGATCATGGTGTTTTGAACCAGATGAGAGTTGAATGGGATCATATTTTCATGGATCTAGTGAAAATGGATATGGGAATAATCATAGAAGGTGAAACATCAATACTTTTTAAAAAATTTTCCAAAAAATATTTACTAGAAAGGATAAAAATTTATCAGGCTGATGATGAGTAGTTTCAAAAAAAGATTAAAGCTGTGAATGATGGGAGATTGAGTGAATTCATATATTAAGATGGGATTTTGAAATTTAGGAAGAGACATTGTGTTCCCAATATAGCAGATCGAAAAAGGGAATTTTTGGGTGATGCTCATAGTTCCAATTTGAATATACACCGTTTTAGTACTAAGATGTATAGATATTTGAATGAACATTTTTTGGTGGAACAACATGAAGAGGGAAATTGCTGATTTTTTGTTAAGATCTGTGGTTTTTCAACAAGTGACATATGGAAGGAAAAAACCTGGAGGAGTCATGAAATCTCTTCCCATACCAGAGTGGAAATGGGATAATATTAAGATGGGATTTGTCATGGGGCTACCAAAGACTCCTTGGAGGAATGATGCAATATAGGTCATTGTTGATCATTTTACCAAGTTAGCTCATTTTCTTTCTATAATTGGATATTTACCACTTGAACATCTAGTAATACTATATATTAATGTTGTTTTAAGATTTCTTGGAGTACCCTTATTGATTGTTTCTGATCATGATCCCCGTTTTACATCAATATTCTTCAAAACTCTTCAGAAATCCTGGTATACTGAACTTCGTTTGAGCACTCCCTACCACCCTCAAACTGATGGACAATCAAAACTGACTATTCAAACCTTAGAAGACATGTTTTTATCTTTATCACATAACATTTTAGGTATGTGGGGTCAATATTTACCTTTGGTAGAATTTTCTTATAACAATAGCTTCCATTCAAGTATTCATATGCCATCATATGAAGCGTTATATGGAAAGAGATGTCACACACCAACTAGTTGGTATGATGTTGGTGAAAGAAAACTCATAGGCCCAGAACATTTTGAGGAAATGATGGAAAATGTGAAGGTTATACAAACCAACATCAAAGCTACTCAAAGTAGGTAGAAGAAAAATACTGGTTACCAAAGGAAGGATTTGGAATATCAGGTAGGATATCATGTTTTCTTAAATCTATATCCATGTAAGGGAGTTATAAATTTCTGAAATATGGGTAATTTGAGTCCCAGGTACATCGTACCTTTTGAAATTATAGAATTAATTGGAGTTGCTGGTTATATTTTGGAAATGCCTCCAAGTCTCTCCAAAGTTCACGATGTATTTCACATATCGCTGTTGAGAAAATCCATTCCTGTCCCACCACATGTACTCACCTACGAGTAAATAGAACTGAAACCTGATCTGTCTTATTATGAAGAGCTAGTCAAAATTCATGATACCAGAGAACATGTGCTGAGAAACCGGACGACTCATCTGGTAAAAGTATTATGGAGAAACCATAAGATGGAAGAGGCAATGTGGGAACCCGAGGAACTTATGATTATGAACCCCCCAAATCATTTTATGCAGTAGTATTCTAGAAATTTTGAGGATGAAATGTTCTTATGGAGGGGAGAATGTAACACCCGATGCTTCCATGGTATGTTTCTCTTTGAATAATACAATAGCTTGTGTAGTACGCAACTTCGAGTTCAAACACACCACAACTAATCAAACTATCCATTATGAATAGTAATACCTACTTTTTGGAATTTTATAAATATTATCTTTCAAAATGGACATCATTTTAGGATTCGGAATATTGAAATTAGATTAGGGTAAATTTTTGGTATTTTTCTGAAAACATTCAATTTTTGATGAATAGTGTAAAAACACAGTGTTATTGTTTAAAACAATCATTTTATTGAAATAATGAGTTATTTTATTTTAATTTATTTTGTGTCAATATAGATACATAATACCATTATATTTTCAATGTAATTCATTGGAGTCATTTTATAATATGTTTATATATATAAAATTTTATTGAACTTTTTACAGTCTTTTACCCACCTCCTATGAGCATTTGCAAATTTGCATAAAAATTAATTTTACCACTTATGTGAGTTGAATTTCAAATATCTAAGAGACACGGTTGATATTAGTTTGTAAAATGTGGTTCATTAAGATGAAAATATTTTTTGGTGAATAGTAACTTTTTAATTTTATTTACCACGGTTAAAAGTATATAGGGTGATTAAAGGTAAACATTCTTTCATAATTACCCTAAAAAATGTCCGACTTCAATTGGATAAGTATAATTCGATCAAAAAAAACCATAGTAATAAAATATGATCCTTTAGGTCCACTTGGATTAGATTAAGACAATTATTATTATATTATTTATAGAATAGTTAAAAGAGTTAAATTAAATGTTTAATAACTAAACCATTTTTAATATAGGGTTATACTTAATGTAAATTTGACTATAAATAATCATTATAAAGCTAAATGATATAATAAATAATTTTATTTTATTTATAATTTTTAAACAGTAAATTATTAAATTTATTTATGACACAATGATTGGTCAGTATTTACCTTATTAATGAAAGACTAAAATAATTATTATTATAAATATCCAAATATATCTAATTTGAGACTTTTAATGAATTCCACAAATTTTATATGTTAACATGAAATATTAGGGTTGATTAAATGAATTTTTTTAATTAATAATGTTGTTATGAATTTAACATAAACAAAATACCAAATAGTTTCAAAATTGACATAAAAGTGTTTTCAAGAAAAATATTATATTATTAATTAGTATTCTATTCCTAAAAATCTACGATTAGTCCAAAGGGATTAAAAAATATTATATATGACATTAATTAACCACTTTAGGTTCTCTTGGATGTTCATAATATGTTTAATAACCATATAATATAAAATTACAAATAGTCATGGTAACTGTCAAACTATTTAACTAAGAGTTAAATCTAAAAGATAAGGTTAAAATGATGAACTAAACCTGTATAAAACGTATTGATTGAGTGGTTTTTGACCCATATCCACCCTATCCTTATAATAATTTATTTGTGTGCCATTAGGAATTGAAAATGAATTTATTATAAAATAATATTTCATTCTTTTCATAAATTGACTCTCACCTCTCTTACAAAATGGCACTTCCCCTTCTCTCAAATTCACACCATAAATCCATTGGGCTCGGCCAAAACCTTACCAAATATCCTCTCAATTATCCTACCTTCATCCTAGAGGCCTTCATTTAGTCATATATCCATCCTATTAAGCCATTTTGATCAAATCAAAATGAAGAACACGAAGAAGGGGTAAATATTTCATCACCACTTTCAAGTTCTTTTATTCTTCCACTTAATATTTTTTTTATTGTTTCAATTATAAAATAATAATTTCAGTATCTTATATAAATATTTATATTATTATAAATATTATACAACCATATTCATTATTATATCTATCCTATAACTGAAAAAGTCACCATAAATGCGTACGTACATATTACCGTCTCCACGCCGTGGTGTAGCTTGTTATTGAAACACATCATCCTTTGGATGGGTATAATGATGAGTATAAATGATGTAAATTGTAAATATAACATGATAATGATTCTTTATATATGATATAACATCCAATTATATACGATTTGTCTATCAAAAAATTGATTTTGTCTCTCATGCGTACGTACATATTACCATCTCCACGAATGCGTTGAGATTCATTCCCCATCGTATCCATTCAAAACTAATTTTCATTTTATGATTAAAAAAATAATGCTTAAAAATAATGTTTAAAGACATAATATGATACTGAATATTAATAATATACATCCTATCAATAACAAACATTACTTACGTAACAAATCATATAAAGGAAAACAAATCAGTTAATAACTGAAACGATGATACTACTGAAATATCATTAACAATTAAATAATAAAAGACCATGTATGGTATAATTATATTGTATATGGTACTTTTATAATTTAATAACATTCATTTCACCATTATACTAGAGTTTAACCTACCATTGACCAAGGAAAAGTACAATATAAGGGTTAATTTCACAATCTCTTTATTATCGAGGTTGTTTTTACGTAAGTACATATTGGGACCTCTTTATAATCCATATCAATGTTTCTTAATAATGAATTCAAAACATTTTTACTATTTAATAGACTATTGGTTAAATTCATTTATACCCTTGTTTAAATTTTTATAAAATGGAATGAAATAAATCTTTTCATTGTTTTCCAAACAAGGTGCTTCAGGACCTTTTTTACAAAATTAAGGAAAGAATGTCTTTTTTAACTTATACAGTGGGTGCAGCTATTTTTTTTCATTGTAACATTGTCGAAGCTTCCCATACAAGATTATAAGAATATTTTAAAAATAAATTTTTTCTTTTCTAATTATATGACTTTTAAATTATTTCAAAATAGAAAGAGATATTTCCCTAAAAAAATTTGATTTCATCTATGTCAACATCCTTTGATTCATTTTAATCTTGTTTAATGTAGATTTATAATGATAAAAAAATTCCATATTTTATGGAAGGTTATGTGATATATTTCACTATAATTGTGTTATTTTTATACCATTCATAGTTTATGAATTATGTATTGACATTTCATATGATATTTTTTATACGAATGAGTATGTTATGTTTTCACCTTTTCATACGAGTAATGAATTGGACTTAGTAAGTGAAGGGTGGAGCCCGCTATACATCCTTGATGCATCGGTTGGTATCATTAGACAAACTGGTGTCTTGGAAAAAGGCCTGGAAAAAAATCTTATTTTTAGTTTTGGAACAAGTCCTTGACATTGTGGTTAAGAAGTCTTGAATTATGCATTCCATCATTATGAAAGTGGCTATTGATATTGCATGTGACTATTCGACTAGAGGAATATCCATGAGAATAAGTAAATGGAATTATTTGATTTTATTTTTTCCAAATTATTATGAAGTTTATGAATAAAAGGATTCAATTTTAGTCTTACACTGCCTTAAATGTTTATGATTATTTATTAATGTTTATACTATATTGTTATCCTTATTGTGCATCTGAGCTCACCACTTTCTATGTTTTATTTTTTCCAGGATGCGAAGAAGTATATTATGACTAAACTGTAGGGATAGTCTAATAGATTTCTGTGTAGCATATGGAGGCTATGTTGTTTCTGTTTTTCATTTTATAATGTAATATAACACTTATGAATGTATATAGTATTTCCAAGGCTACTAAACAGATTGGTCATTCGGGATTTGATCCCTTATGATCATGTCAATGTTATGTAATAATGAACCGATGTTGGGTAACTGGGGTCAGGGCATTACAGTTAATGGAATGGATAATTAAATAATTTTACCTATACTAATGTTCATACATAAATCATATGATTTATTCTGACAATGTTATTTCTGCATGAACCATGTTTATTAAATAATGTTTCTTTACACTTTTTTTCATGTATTTTTTCAGGAAAATCCTTATTTATTTATGATCAATGATATGTTGGGTATAATATTCTTATATATCCTAATTATACCCATTTAATAATATTTTTTTATAACTCATGTTTACCTTTATTGAGAAAAGGAGCTGACCCATTTCATATATTTCAATTTACCCTGGTTATAAAGAAAAATAATTCATATAAGGTTTATAGAAGAGTAACTTTTTTGGAGGATTCATGTGAAAATTTGAAATATTATTATTGATTATGTAGTTTCTTGTATAACGGGGTAAATTTTTGTTTGCTAAAAAAAGACATAGGGTTTTTAAGTTAATTATTCCCTAATTCACGAATTATTTAAACCTAAAATATCATGGGATTGTATTTTAACCTATTATTTTAATTATGTCACGTAATGAAGATTTCCACCATCATGGGTAACCAAACTTGGTATCAATGAAAGTAGGTAAAGAAATTATTTTAGTTCCAGATTCAATATTGGAAGTATGGGGTGTTACCACTAGTATATAAGTGGTTTTTGGATAATGTTATTTTTTTATATATTATTTTTGGATATTTAAATAGTCTATAAGCTATTTTATTTGTAATTTTATATATATATAGTGTTTTTTAGATTATTTGAGGAAATAATCAATATTTTGGAGATTATAATAAGTGAAATTTATTGAAAACCATATAGATTGTTCTAAGGGATATGTATAAGTATATGTTATTGTCACAACATGTTTGTAAAAGAGATATTGGGTTTTTACAAGAAATAGTATTTTTCTAAGTATACTAAAATTGGATGTTGTATCTAGAACATATAAAACTAGGAGAAATCACCTCAAAAAGTAGTTGTTGATAATTGACTCAATCTTTACTCTAATTCATGAGGATTTTTCCTAAGAATACACACATGGAGAGACATACCAAAGGAATATCATTTTATTTATAAAATTATCATTATAAACCATTATGAATGATTTCATTTTTAATAAATTCTAGTGATTATGTTGAGAAGTATTATATTAAAAATTATAAAGAAACCTAGGTTAATCTAAGAGAGTTATACGATGAACCATGTATGGAATAGTATCATTGGTTGAAATAAATGTGTCATTTGATAAGTCATCGAAGGAATGATCTTTTATATTGATATGATTTGACTCTATTAAATATTATCATAAAAAACTATTAGTTGAATGATATGGGATCACAAAAAATAATTCTGAGAATGGTATGTAGCATTAAACAAGTATCTACTATAGCTAAGTAAGAGAGCATAAATTAATGGTTTAACATATTTTTCTATTTCGATTATTATTAAATAGGAGAGATACCTTGTTCTACAAATGGTAGTGTGGTTTATATCATCACATAAATTTAATCCTGATTGTCCTAGAGATTCTTATTATTAAATGAAATTTATTGAGGGATTTAGTTATATTCTAAAAGATATGAGGTTTTTGTAAAATATTTAAGGATTTTTCCACAGTTTTGTTTCTTTTAGGGTTTGGAAATTTATATTAAATTCAACCAATAAAAATGAAAATTTATTTTATGAAAATATTATATTTTTAGGATATTTATTGATAAATACATGATTAAAGTTTGAATAACACATTTTATTAATATACACATGATTTTACAGTAATAAGGGACTACTTTATTTTTATAATAATAAGTAAATATTATTTATAAACTCAGAATATATTATTTATTTAATGAGGAGGTTATTAATGATATTTTTTATCAATGTCATCACATTTTATGATTATGATAGATATTGAATAGTGTGATAATTTATGA
The DNA here is from genome assembly GCA_963277665.1 of Viscum album. Lineage (NCBI taxonomy): Eukaryota > Viridiplantae > Streptophyta > Magnoliopsida > Santalales > Viscaceae > Viscum > Viscum album. Next base: position 1,230,067,752 of record OY728159.1, read on the forward strand.
ACTAGTGGTTGGATATAAGAGATAAATTATATTGAAATATATTTTTTAAAGTGGATTATTTTCTTGGATATTAAAATTGTTTTGGAAAATGTATATTTTTTAAAATATGTGATTGGGTTATATACACAATTGTTTATATGATTGTATGAATGACTAACATTGTTTTAGGATGGTATGTAAATTGATTTATTTTGTGATATTATATTAGATGTCTTATATGAAATGATAAAAAGTATGTGAATACCAATATCTACCTTTATTATTGAGTGGTAATTAAAATTTTTAGGATGTCATTCATTTAAACAGGGTGCATGTAACAACCGGAACTTTTGGATCATTAAAATAAAAAATTTCCATGAGAGATTTTTTCACACACAAGACTAACATAATAAAACACCCAAATAAAATAAATCATAATATATTAAAATTACATGAACTCTATATTCATTATTAAATAAAAATGTAATAATAAATTAAAATAGCAAAATTTCTATTATTATAAAATCATAAAATATGATGCCTTCAAAAACCATTTAAAATTTTTAAGAGTATTTTAGGTTTTGAAATTAAATTATTTTAGAAAAATGATAATTATAATAGGTAATATTTTTATTTATAAATTGGAATTTCAATACTGTATTATTTAAAAATCTACATGAATAAAAACTAAAAACACTTCATGTTTGAAATGGTTATTTATTTATAAAATAAATTTTTATTATAGGTTATTTAGAAAGATAATTAATAAATAATAGATTTCTAATTTGTCAATAATAACATGGTTTTTGGATTTATAATAGAAATATTATCTTAGGATAACTTATTTAGAGTTTTAAAAATGAAAAATTGGAGAAAAGTAAAATATACAATTTTTATCATACCATGCCATTTTTCCATTACTAGTTTATAATAATGACATTGAAATTAATAAAAACATCAAAAAATATTAGTTTTATAGGATATATTATAAATATTAATATATTTATTATTTTAAAACAATATAAATATGTATTTCATGAAATGTCTTAATACATTTTTGTTGGTAAATTAATTTTTATTAACCATAAGAATAAAAAAAATTAAATGAATTTAAAATTTGTGGTCAATAGGTCCAAATTTTAAAAGATATTTATTTTATTTTAATTTATAAATTTTAATTTATCTAGTTATAAACTATTATGAATAGTAAATTCAAAAATGATACACGTAAAAATCTAAGAGTACAAGACTTTAAAAAATGATTTAAACATGTGTGGGATTTTTTGGTTGATAAATATATCTACCTTGTCACTTCTTATCTCCATTATTTCTCAATTTTGGGGAAAATTTTCCAAAAATTAACTTCCCATTACTAAAATCGTATGCATACATAAAAGTAATCCATTTTTACATAAAAAATTGGATCTCCTCATATTCCTTCCGCTAACACCAAAATCCTTTATTTTTCTCCCAAAAACAAAAAAATATCTCCTATAATTCATATTCATATAAAAGTGGTACTAGTCTTCTCAAAATACTACACCTAAAATAGTTACCTACCTTCATACATTAAATAATCGATGTAGTGTGGTACAAATTTCAAACCAATTCTCTCTCATTTCTATTTCATTATATGAACTTCTCCATTCAAATATTATATTACTATACATTGAGATTCTAAAATCAGTATTAATATTATATGTAAATGTTACTATATAGATGTCGTGAAATTCCATGAATTTATGATTTATTTAATTTTAAATAAATTCCACATATTTGATAGCATGATATACATAAAAAATCATGATTAAAGGAAAATATAATCTATTAATATTTCATTTAAATATGACCATTACACCATAGCCATTAAATTAGAAGGTGTCACACATGGTTTTTCATGCCTTTGATTTGATCTGGTTCATTGGCAATAATTATAATTTTTAGGGCAGTTGGGTAAGATTAATGTTGATTTTTGAATTTTAATCTATGTCTAATAGACCAACATTGGGTTACATGACATGAGCCTACTATGGAGTGTGACAAAATCAATACATCCTAATTTAAGATGAAGTAATTGGTCAACCAAGGTTCTATCCAAAGAGGAGTGCACAATAATTATTGTTGACACATAAATTTAAGAAAATAGAAAATGTTGTTTTTGAAATTGTTTGAGATGAAAAATAAATAAAGCAATTAAAATAATGGTTGAACAATGATGGATGAAGAGAGTGATGGGGTTAGGTTCGGATCACCTTTTGCAACGTCATCATTTTCATAAATATTTTCTTCTATCTCTTCCTTTTGAATGATAAATGAAAGACTCCTTGATCGAGTTGTCAATCACCTTTGGTTGAAGAATGAAATTGAACTCACGCTTATATGGATGTAAGTTCATAAAAACTTCCTAAAGAAGTAAGGCATGTCCCGATCATGAATTGTTGATCCCTAGAACTCTATAAAATGTCCACTAGTTCCACACACATGCCAACGATCGCAGGACACTCACTACCTAACACAATATGCTTGATCGAGACCAAATGCACTAGGTGGAGGGAGATTACAAGTCTTTTATGAAAGCTATTAAAAAGAAGTACACCAAACCCAAAACATGATCGAATTAATAGAATTGGGAAAAAATGATAATTTAAGTCATTCAAAATAAAAAGAGGGTTTTACATTTAATCAATAAACTCTATCATTACAAAAGCAAAACTCCCCCTTCCCTAATCACTCAATGGTTTTACCCCTCCATGTGAAGGATATTAGAGTAGAAAGAGGAAGAAGATAGCTTGATGAAAACTATGTAAAAAGAAAATATAAAATACATAGAACATAAATAACTCAATCCTCCATCATATCCTCTCTTTCATCTTCTTTAGCCCCTTTTAATGGAAGTGAGCACTCTTATTTATGGACTTGTGGAGTAGAAAATATCCCTCCAAAATTACTCTACTGAATGATGGAGTTTGGTTAGCATAAAAAATGGTCGAATCACGGGAGGGTGCCTTCATAACTATTGTTCCTCTATGTCTTGTTCATGCTTCCTCAAAATACCATCACATTTGGACAAGCTTAACATATGTTATCCCTGAATTACTAATGACAACTTATTCTGCCCGAGGTTACTCTTCAACAATCTCTTTTTGAACCCATACAGTGGGTGATTTAATGATAGAATTTTATCATAAAATTTAATATAAACGTGATATGCGGTGTCCTATTTCATTTCCAGCTTGAATCACCTCACTTGGACATTAGTAGGCCGAGATATGACTTATTAAATATGTTGGGGTCCATTCTATCAGCTAGAAAATGTTTTCCATTTGATGAATTTTTCGGGCCATTGTGTCACAAAATGGAAATTGGTCTATAAGAAAAAGTTTAAGAGCATGATCATGGAAATAGTCCAAAAAAATAATCACACAATTGTTATAAAAAATGTATAAGATATTCCCGAAATATAGGAGCTCCACAAAACTATTAAATTTCTAGCATTACCCAATTTCCACAATTAAGCCCATAATTCACCAAAACACTAAAATGATACAAAAAAGATAATATTTATTGATTGGTAAAGGTTAAATCATTTATGCACATATGAAAAATAATGAAAATATTATCTCTATAAATTCCCCACACTTAGCACTTAGACTCTCAGACATGTCAAAATCAAAACCAAATCAAAGAAAATTCAAAACACATGGAATTGAGATCGACCAATGTCATACCAAGAAATAAGAGATATTATGCCTCATCCATAACCATTATTACATGGTTTCAAATCATATCATTCAAAAAAATTTCTCTTTATTTATCTTCCCATGCACACAAGACACCTACCTCTCATGAATTTTCTCTCAAATCAAAAATATCAATTTGCAACCATGATTTTATCATCCAAACCAATGCAAGTGTCATCATAAGATTAAAAAACTCCTAATTATCTACTTGATGTGAGTCGACTACATGTGTTTATCAAGAGTAATTTTCAGTATTGTTCTGTGGCATTTGGTTGGTAGGATTTAATGAGTGAAATTTTGAGGTCGAATGAGGAGGGTTTGGCTCTTTTCGAAGAAAATTTGACAATTATAATTTTCTCTCAAGTATGGTATCCTTATCACTCTGATTAGTAGAAATTAAGCTCTATGATCATAAAAGATCAATAAATTTTCAAATATCTCAACATTTCAGTAGAAAAACTTTTAATCTTCTCAAACATGATTTTTCTTTAAAGCTACAGAAAAGGCACAACTTTATTCCCCCATTAGAAGCTTCAGAAAGGTACAAATTCTCTTATAATGAAGGCTCCATATAAGGCACATCATTAAATAGAATGGTTTTTCATCAACACACATATCTCTTCAGAATTTTATTTTTTCAACCAAAGTTTCACACAATGATGTATCACAACACAAGACAACAACCCCCACACTTATGTTCAACTGGATTTTGCAATTTCACTTCAAGAGCAGGTTGGATGGGGAAAATTTTCTTGTAATGTGGATAACATAACATGTTTTTCATGTATTCTATGGGATACAAGGATTAGATTTACATGGTAGGCCAGAATAAAAGATAATCTCTTGAAAATGGGCTTCTAAATAAATGAAATGATTTAATCATTTAAAACAAATGTACCCTGGACCCTCAATTCTTGAATTGAATAAGTCTAATTTTGGTTAAAACAAGCCTTGTCTGGTTCTCTCAAGAAGTGAGGTGAATGAAGAGAATATAACAACAATAGTTCAAAAGCCTCATGGGAAAGTGATTTCAAATATAAATATAGTGAGATGGGGCATGAGGTTTAAAAATCAGAGAACTTTTCATGAAATTCCCATATAATTGAACTTGAAACAAAATCATTTTCAGCATTAATTTAAGCTTGGTTTCATGGAAGAAATTGGTTCCCTCAATGGCATGGGTTTCAAAAATGGAAATGATATTAATTTCAGCTCAATAGTTTTAAAAATACACTAAAAAATGAAAAACTAAACAAACAAATATTTGAAAACACGCAATTTTTTTTAAAACAAAAAACATATGAAAATCCTAAACTACAATGGTTACCCCCCCCACTTGTAATTGGTGTAGTGACCTCAATGAATTCAAGTGTATTTATCATGTAAGTTGATTCTAAAATTAATCACAGCAATAAGTATGTTTAAAGGAGAGGTACAAACTAACATTCTTGTAGTTCAACGATGAGTTATGCTCCTAAGTGTTACACACTAAATACCTACACAAAAAAAAAATACAACATAAGACATTTATTGAAATAAATGAAAATAGAAATAGGATGATAAAAGAATAATAGATCTTGGTTTAATCCCCCATGTAAGCCCTAGGTTTTCACTTTCTCCAGATGGGAAGTTCTAGTTTTTTATCCCCAATCTGAAGGTGGGATGAGTGTTTTTGTGATGAATCAGAAAAACATCTTCTTCACATCATGCACTTCATCATTTTTGTTGAGTATTCCATGGGTACAGTACACAAAATCCACCCCTAGGAAAATAATATAGGAATATATTAGTGGGGGTAGGAAAAAGAATGAGTCTTCTTCTTTCTTGGTATCCAATTTCACAGCCTATCCTTTATTATCTAGTATTTACTAATTGTATGATACATATTTGGAAAAATAAAAGGCAATGTCAGTGTGGAATACAATTTTAAAACAATTAAATCATGAAGGATCAATATAAAATTCTTCTCCTTCAATGTAAGAATCTTGTGTCTCTTTTTCCTCAGGAAATTCCACTTGAGTCATCCCATGTACTCCCTCCAATAAATAATAAACATATTTGGGGAGCGCCATCTATTCCTCTTTAAGCGCATCTTCCTTTTCATCATTATCCTCCAAGACAATAAATGAGTTGTCAGAATCAGAAACTTTCAATCAAGGGGATTTGATACTCAATTTAGATTCAATAAAATAAAAAAGTAATGATTTCAAGAAAAGATCATCTCATTGTGTTTTCTTGGAATCAGTGGCTTCTTCAGCGGGAAGTTCCTCTTGGAGTTGAATTTCACAAGTTTGAGGTAGGAAGTCAAACATCTCAACATTCTCTTAAAATTCAAGATAGTTTGTGGTGTCTTCCATCAATGATGATGGATATTCTACATTATGATAAACTTTGGAATCATGATGTTCCTCACACTCATTCCAAAACTCATGCAGAAATTGCTGATCTCATGTACGTACTTCATAAAGCAGATCTTCTTCATTAATCTTCCTCAGCAATGGTTAAGAGGATCTAAATGTATCTTTTTTTAATTCCATGAGGGTCCCCTGGTTCTCGAACATCATGTATGATAGGGTAATCCGCTTCCACCAATCGATCAAGTTTCAGTTCAGGTTTCTCTTGGGATGTGTGAACAAATTCAAGTAGTGATTCCATTTTTCCCTCAAGATCTTGTATTTTTTCTCGAAGTCCATGAAATTGATCTGCTTTTGACATTATTCTTATTGTTCCACCTTGACCATTTATTAATAAAATTATGGTATGTACTCTTGGATTTTAACTAATTCTCTGTCCAATCTCTTAAATACTGAGTATTCTTGTTTTTATTTTTGGTATTGAATGAAATCCATGAATTCATTCTCCTTGGTGATTTGGATTAGAGCTCCCATGGTCTGTTTAGAAAACAATGAAACAATATCCTATGTGGACCAAAGTGATTCAATAATTGGCTCTTTCAATAAAGTATAATTTTTCCATGAATTAAAGAAATAATAATTTTAGAACATTAGGGAAATTTTGATTTTAAATTTGAAAAGAGGCAAATATTTATAAATGGAATGTTGGCACAACATCCCCAGAATGACGCAAAGTTTTAACTCATGACTATCATGAGGACTGAAAAAAACAAGTATAAACTATGTTAAAATGTAGTAAATGGGTCAACCTAGGTTGTCTCCAAATTGGAGTAGACAACAATTATATTTCTCGCTTAAATTTAAGAATGTTGAAAAGGATAATTTTGAAATTGATTGAGTTGAAAAATAAATAAAGAAATAAAAAATACAGGTTGAACACTAATTGATGAAGAGAGTGATGGGTTTAGGTTAGAACCACCTTTTTCAATGTCATCATAGTCCTAAATATTATCTTCCCTATCTTTTTATTGAATTAAAAATGAAATACTCCTCGATCAAGTTAACAATCACCTTTGGTTGAAGAAAAAAATTGAAGTCACTCTTATGTGCATGGAAGTTTATAAAAAATTCCTAAACAAGTATGGCATGTCACGATAAGGATTTTTTGGTCCTTAGAACTCCAGAAAAAATCCACTTGTTCCACACACGTGTCAACGATCACTGGACAATCACCACTTATCACAATATTTCCGATCCAGACAATTTGCAATGGGTGGAAGACGATTAAAAGTTTTTAACCAAAGCTATTAAAGATGAGTGCACCAAACCCAAAACATAGTCACATTAAGAGAATTGAAAAAAAAACAATAATACAAGTCATTAAAATGAAAAAGGGAGTTTTACATTTAAGCACAACACTCCGACATTACAAAAGTGAAACTCACCCTTCCCCGATCACTCAAATGTGTTACCCCTCCCTGTGAAGGGTATTAGAGTTGAAAGGGGAATATGAGAGCACGATGAAAAATAATTATTAAAAAATAGAAAACAAAAATAACAAAAATAACTCAATACTATAGCACAACCCCCCTTGCACCTGCTATAACCCCATTGAATGGAAGTGAAAACACTTATTTATAGGCTTGTGGACTACAAAATTTCCCTCCAAAATTACTCCACTGAATGATGGAGTTTGGTTAGCTTATTAAATGGATGAATCTCAGAATGGTGTCTTCATAAGTATTGTTCCACTATATCGTTTTCATGCTTCCGCAAAATCCCAAAGCATTTGGACAAGCGTATCCAATTTTACTCGTGATTTACTAATGGTAATGTTTTCTTCTTGAGATGACTCTTCCACTTCCTCTTTTTGGATGCATTCAATTTGTGCATTGATGACCTATTTTTTAATGAAATTTCATGTTAATATGTTGAAAGGATACCTATTTCTTTTTCTGCTGGAATAACCTCATTTGGACATGTTTCGGCTGAGATATGAATCATTAATTATGGTGGGGTGCATTCTGTATTCTAGAAAACTTTTTCAATTTGATCAATTGTTCTAGGCTAGTGTCTGTCGAATTGGACCTTGGTCCAAAAAACATAGTTGAAACCCACAATCATGGAAATCCTACAAAAAATAATCACTCCATTTGGATCAAGAATGTAAATTATATGATCAGAATACAAAATCTCTAGAAAACTATAAATTTTTTAGAATTAACCAATTTTCGAAATTAAACCTATAATTCCCAAAAACACAAAAACGATACAAATAAGATAAAATTGATTAATTGGTAGTGGATAAAACATTGAAACATATATGAAAAATAATGAAAATATTATCTCTATCAATTCTCCCACACTTTTCAGTTGGACACCCGGACCAGTCAAAATCAAAATCAAATCAAAGAAAATTCAAAACACAAGCCATTGAGATCCACCAATTCCACACAAAGAAATAAATGATATCATTCCAAATCGATAACCATTGTTCGATGTTTTCAAATTAGATCATTTAGTATTTTTCATCTTCATTTATCTTCCCATTCACACAAGACACCTACCTCACATGAATTTTCTCTCATATCACAAATATCAATTTGCAACAATGTTTTTCTCATCCAAACCAATGTAACGATCACCATAAGTTGAAGAAACTCTTAATTATCTGCCTGATGTGAGTCAAGGACATGTGTTTATCAAGGGTAATATTTAGGATTGTTTTTTGGATTTCGGTTCGTAGGATTTTATTTGAAAAGTTATGAGGTGAAATGAGGAGGGTTTGGCTCTTTTTGTAGAAAAATTGCAAAATTCTAATTTTCACTCATGTTTGGTATCCTCCTCACTACCCTTAGTAGAAATTAATCTCCATCATCATAAAATATTAAGAAATGTTCAAATAGATCAGCATTTCAGCATAAAAATTTTCAATATTCTCAAATATGATTTTTCTTGAATGCTCCATAAAAGGCACAACATTCTTCCTCAATTAGAAGCTCTAGAAAGTCACAACTTCTATTATCATGAATTATCCATAAAAGGAACTGCTTATTTTATCATGAAACCTCCAGAAAAGGCACAGTTTTCATCAAAATTATTTTTAATTAGCACACACATCTCTTGACCATTTTCATTTTCCACCCAAATTTTCCTCAAATGAGGTAGCACAACACTAGAAAACTTCCCCCACATTTATGTTCAACTGTATTGTGCAATTTCACTTCCAGAGAATGTTGTATAGGGAAAATTGGCTTGTAATGTGGCTAACCTTATAGGAATATCATGGCTTCTATGAGATAAAAGGATTAAATTTACAAGGTTGTCCGTAATGAAAAAGATTCTATTCAAACTGGGCTTCCAAACTAATGAAATTACATAATCATTTAAAACACACATACCCCAAACCCTCAAGTTTTGGAAGGAATAAATCAAATCCTAGTTAAAAAAAGTATGGTCTGGTTCTCTTAAGAAGTGGGGTGAATGAAAATAATATAACAAAAATGGTTCAGAAGCCTCATAGGATAGTGATTTCAAATATAATGACAGTGAGATGTGGCATGGGATTCAAAAATCAGAGTACTTTTAATGAATTTCCCAATGCATTGATCTTGAAACAAAATCATTTTTAGCTTTCATTTAATCATGTTTTCATGGAAGAAATTGGTTCACTCAATAGCATGGGTTTCAAAAGCGGAAATGATAATCATTTCAGCTGAAAATTTTCTAAAACACACAAAACACTGAAAAAATAAACACACAAAAATTTTAAGACACATATTTTTTTTTGAAAACAGACAACAAATAAAAATCCTAAACTACAAAGGATTCCTCCCTCACACTTAATTGGTGCAGTGTCCTCAATTCATTCAAGTGATTTTATCATCTGAGCTGGTTTTAAAATGAATCACAACAACAATCATTTTTAATGGAGAGGTACAACCTGACATATTGGTAGTGCAACATTGAGTTAAGCTCTTATGTGTTGGACACTAAAGACCTACATGAAAAGAAATAAAAGAAGACATAATAAATTTATTGAAAGAACAGAACATTGAAATAGGATGATAAAAGAAGAATAGATCTTGGTTTAATCCTCTATGTGGACCCACAGTTTTGACTACCTTCAGATGGGAAGTTTCAGTTTGTTATCCCCTATCTGAAGGTGGGTTTAGTTTCTTTGTGATAAACCCAAAAAACATGTTCTTCACATCATGGGCTTCATCTTTTTTTAGTTCACCATGGGTATTTTACACAAAATCCACCCCTAGGAAAATAACATACAACATTCTTGGTGGGGGTAGGACAAAGAATGAGTCCTCTTCTTTCTTTGTTTCCAATTTCACATCATCTCCTTTATTATCTAGTAGTTGTTGAAGGTATGCTACATCATTGGAAAAATCAATGGGAATGTCAGAGTGTAATTCAATCTGAAAAAAATTAAAGCATGAAGTATAAATATCAAATTCTTATCTTTCAAATTAAGAATCTTGTTTCTCTTTTTCCTCAGGAAATGCCACTTGAATCGTCGCATGCACTCCCTCCAATAAATGATCATCATTTTTGGGGAGCTCCAACTATTCCTCTTTAAGCGCATCTTCCTTTTCATCCTCATCCTCCAAGATAATAAATGATTATTCAGAATCTAAAAATTTCAAGAAAGGGGAGGTGATACTCAATTAGGATTCCATAAAATTAAAAGGTTATGAGTTCAATAAATGATCATCTCCTTGAGTTTTCTTGGCTTCTCTTACCCCTTCAGTGGAATGTTCCTCTTGGAGTTGAATTTCACTAGGTTGAGGTAGGCAGTTAAACACCTCAATATTATCTTCAAATTCCACCTTGATGGTGGTATCTTTATTCACTGATAATGGATCTTCTAAATTATGAAGAACAATGGTATCAAGTAGTTCCTCAAACTCATTCCAGAACATAGCCAGATCTTATTGATCTCTTGTACGTACATCATATGGTCGATCATCTTCATTAATATTCCCCAGTAATGGTTGAGAAGAGTTAATGTATCTTCTTTTAATTACTTGAGGGTCCCCTGGTTCATCAACATCATGTATGAGCGGTAAAACCACTTCAATAAATGGATCATGTTTGTTTTTGGGTTTCTGTAGGGATTTGTGAACATATTCAAGTTTCCATTCCATTTTCTCTCCTGGGCCTATATTTCTTCACTAAGTCCTTACAATTGAGATTTTGTTTTAGTTTATTATTCTTGCACCACCTTGAACATTTCTAGATAAAATTAGATAGAGTACTCTTTTTGTTCAACTAATTATCTGGCCAATCCCTCTAATAATGAGTATTCAAGATTTTCTTTTACGTATTGAATGAGATCCTTGAATTCATCCACGTTGATGATTTGGATTTGACTTCCCGTAATCTGTTTATCAAAGAGAGAAACACTATACTCTGTAGACCAAGGTGGGTCAATATTTGGTTCTTTCACTCGTGGATAATTGTTCTATGAATTAAATAAAAATTAATTTGTGAACATCATGGAAAAAAAATTATTATCTGAAAAGAGTCAAATATTTATAAATGGACTGTTGGCACAGCCTTACCGGCAATGGCACCATGTTTTGAAACATGCCTTTCATGGGGTGTGATAAAAAAAATATTACCTAAGTTAAAATGTATTATAGTGGTCATCCTAAGTTTTCTACAAATAGGAGTGCATGACTATTATCTTCGTCACATAAATTTAAGAAAGTACAAAAGGTAGTTTTTGAAATTGATTAAGTTGAAAAATAAATCATGAAATAAAAAGAAAGGTTGAACACTAGTGGATAAAGAGAGTGATGGGGGTCATGGTAGAATCAACTTTTTCAATGTCATCATAGTCATAAATATTGTATTCCCTATCTTCCTATTGAATGACCAATGAAAGACTCCTCGATCAAGTTATCAATCACATTTTGGTTCGTGAAAGAAATAGAACTCACTTCTATGTGCACGGAAGATCATAAAAATTTCCTAAAAAAATATGGAAAGTCCCGATCGGGAATTTATGATCTTTATAACTCTAGAAAAATTCTACTAGTTCCACAAATGTTCCAATGATCTTTGTATACTCACAACCTAACACAATATGCTCGATCGAGGCAAGTTTCACTTGTCATAAGGCGATGAAATGTCTTCAACCGAAGAAATTAAAAATGAATACACCAAACCCAAAACACGATCGCATTATGAAAATTATGAAAAAATGATAATACAAGTAATTTAACACGAAAAAGAGGGTTTTACATTTAAGCACAAAACTTCGACATTACAAAAGTGAAACTCCCCCTTCCCTGATAACTCAAAGGTTTTACCCCTCCATGTGGAGGGTATTAGAGTTGAATGCGGAAGAAGAGACCTTGATGAAAAATTAGTAAAATGAAATTAGAAAATAAATATAACATACAGAATTAAATACTCTAGAATAGACCCTATTGCACCTTCTTGGAACCCCTTTGAATGGAAGTGAACACTCTTATTTATAGGCTTGTGTAGTCGAAACTTTTCCTCCAAAATTACTCCACCGAAAGGGTGGAGTCCTATTAGCATATTAAATGGCTAAATGTAGAGAATGTGTCTTCATAAATGATTTTCCTATATAATGTTTTAATGATTCCTCAAAATCCCAGGGCATTTGGACAAGTGTAACTAATTTTACCCTCAAATTACTAATGAAAATGTTTTCTGCCCGAGATGACTCTTATACTTCTTCTTTTTGGCCGCATTCAATGGGTGATTTAATGGTCGAATTTCTTCATGAAATTTAATTTCAACATTTAAGAAAGATCCCTATTTATTTTGTAGCTATAATCCCCCCATTTTCATATGTGTCAGCTGAGATATGACTCATTAATTATGGTGGGGTCATTTCTGTCGGCTAGAGAACTTTTTCCATTTGATGAATTGTTGTGGGCCAGTGTGTCCCGAATTGGACCTCGTTCCAGAATACACTATTGACACCCATGATCATTGAAAGAATAAAAAAATAATCACACAATTTGGGTCAAAAACGCAAATGATATACCCAGAATACAGAAGCTCCACAAAACTATTAAATTTCCCGAATTAACCAATTTCTACAATTAAGCACATAATTCACCAAAATAGAAAAATGATACAAATAATATCAAATTGATTAATTGTAAGGGTTTAAATAATTCAGACACATATTAAAAATAATGAAAATATTATCTCTCTAATTTCACATAGATTGTTTGGGTGTTTTTTGGGAAAGGGTGGTTACTTCATGATTAGGGAAAAACCGTGATCCCGTTTCAAGATTTAAAAACAAATTTTGTAATTTTAATATCTCATTTATTATTAAACATCCTAATTTTACACCCCAAACATATTCAAACAACCATATCCTTTTTTACCCTTTAAGAATTCATAGGCATGGTGAATTTGGGTTACTAATTTATGTAATGGGTCATACCATGGGCCCATTTACAGTTTAAAAAAAAATTGGGTACTTATATATTTTATTCATTTTTTTATAATGTTCGGTGATTCCACATCCCACTAGATTCAAAAATTCCTATCCTCACACCCAGTATCAATTTTCCCTCTTTTGATCTCATTTTATTCTCATATTATGGATAATGTTCTCAATGTTCTTCAAATCATCATGATTTGGGATGGTAAATTGCTTCAACCATAAATAATTAATTTTATACTCTGTCCACCCAAAAAATTTTCCATTGGTTATTCCAGACCTAAAGAGACCCTAAAAGTAGTTTAAATCCATTCCCACTCTTCTAAGAGTGTATATCTATGGGGTTATGATGAATTTTCTATATTCCAAGGTGAGATTGTTTCTCTTTCGTCCTCACACTTCCTCCTATTTCTATTATTTCTTTGTTATTTCATCTAAAAACTTCATGAACAATCATGTTTTATGTTTTGGCATGCTTTTTTTGGGGTTATATTAATTTAGGTATGTTCTTCATTGTTTTGCGGTTTATAAACCCACAGAGGGTTATTTGGGTTGTGTGTTTCCATTTCTCCAAGGATTTGAGGTAGGTTTCTCATTGCACTTGACCTTTTTATTTAATACCCATCTAATTAATGTTTTTTTCATCTTAATAATACTATAAAATTTTTAATTTATTCTTTGTAAAAAAAATTGGTGGGCCATGTAGTTGTTAAAACGTTGTTTTTGGTAAAGTGCTGTAGTTTTGTTAAAATGGTGCACACAATGTGTTTATTCAAATGGTTTCTTATTATATACCCATGGTTTGGGGTATTTGAAACATTATTTAATAGATTGAATAAATTTATGGCATTACATTGATTTTTTATTCCATTTCTTGTGCATAAAATTAATTGTTTTGTTAAAAAAATGCATGTTATCTGTTCGGTAAGTTTCCTAGTTAGATTTTATGTGTTGAGTGTGGTTTAAAATGATTTATATGACATTATAATCATATTTTAAGAAGAAAGGAATTTTACTGGGTACCTTATGTCGATTAGAATAAGGATTTGTTTTTTAGAAATAATTTTTATTGGTTTTAAGGTATTTTGACATGTGTTTCTAATGGAAGGACCATTTGGAACTTTTATAAAAAGGTATGTGTAATGGACCAGCAATATGAATATTTCTAAGGTGGTTACAAATTTTTTGAATCATTAAATTGTGGGTTCTCACATCCTTATTAAATTTGGTATATGTGGATTTGAAAAATTTTGGTTTGTTAAAAATGATTAAAGCCTTGTTTGGTCATTCCTAATAAATGATGAATGAATGGTTTACATGTATATACCATGTTGCATCAATTAGGATTGTTTTATAGTCCATTAAATGATTTTATAAAATGTTTTTAGGGCTGAAAAATATGATTTGGTATGGTTTTGTTGTTATTTTAACAATTAAAGAGTGTTTTTGAATGAGTTTCATGTTCAAATACTCATTACACTCTTTGAAAATTTTTTGGAAAAATTTATGTGGATTATTGATCCATGAAAGAAATTTGAAGAATGTTTCTGGGATGTTTATATTTTGAGAGTTTTGGAATTTATTTTTCATGTAAAATGTGTATATGATAATATATGTTACTTGATTAATCACCAAATGTAATCTTGGGTATTTGAGTGGGACGACATGTACTAGTATGCTAGAAATCCAACGGGGTTTGTTCATTGTTTCACATAGAAAGTTTAATAATGAAAATGCTAACTAAATTTTGATTATGATGTTGTTGGAGGACCACTATTTAATGGTTATTCTCCATATTAATGGCTCATGTGCACGAGAACATATATTTATAATGGTCCCATTCGAAGAGATACGAGGTACCAGTGGCTCATAACTAACTAGTTCCTAGGGGTGTTCTTATAAATTAGGCTCATTAGTTATTTTGTACTCATAATCTTCATATAGTGTGTTTGTTTGGTAACTTCAGAAGCATGTGTGGTTTATTTAAAAGTGTACATTCATTAAAGCATCCCTCTTAAAAACTATTTTCATTTCTGTGTTTCACTTCATTGAAAAATGTTACTAGCATTTTTGTTTACAAAACATTCAATTTTATGTATAATAATTATTATAGTATGGAACCTCATTTGGAAAACCTACTTTTATATATTGTATTTAAAACCTGAAATTGATGTTTCTTTAATTTTAAAGGAAGTGCATTGGGAATATAATATCAGGAAAACAGACTGAGTTTTAATACTCACGCTTGTAGTATTCTTCTGTTTTTATCCCCTGTGCAGGTTTCAGCTTTCATTTGATCACCTTGGGCGACATGTGATCATTGGGTTAGATAATGACCAGGTGGGTCACATAGAGATAGATGGATATTAGGTTAGGTCATTTAATTTTTTGGTTTAGTTGTAGTTTCAGTTTCTTGTACAAATAACGTTCATTTCAATTTTTATGTAAATGTATTTTGGGCGGTCCGTTTCGTCCCACTATTTGTTTGATTGTATATATTTGGGAGAAATAGTTCCAATGTGTACTCTATTTATTCCCTCTACGCTTGTCTCCATCCCTGGAGGATTAGGAACACCTCTTAGGACTTGTCGCGGGCTTTCCTGGGTGTCTCGTTCAGGGTCGACTGGGGCTGGTTTGTGAAAAAAGGTTATCAAAGGAGGTAGGACCAATGAGGACCTTGATTTTTAGAGAGACATTATTATATGGGTGATTTTAAGGTAGATGGCGTAAGATTTTTTATATATTATTGGTAAGTGTGGAAAGAGCATCATGAATTCTTGCCCATTCTGATCCTCGAGTTTCCATGGGAAGTCTAGTTTTATTATCATCCATTGTTCTTGTTGATTGTTTAGTGTTGGGATATGAGAAGGGGAGTTTGACTAATGGCCTATGTGAGCTCGCAAGGCTTGGCAAGCCATGTGGAGATGGGGCATGGTCCTAATAAGTCTCTATGTTTTGGTTTTGTGTTTGACATATTTCCGCCAACCATATGGTCAAGTCACCCACTAACACTAGTTCCATAGAGTGGGTCTCTTCGAACATTCTTGTATTATAAATTTTGGTTCCAAAAAAACTTGTGTGAGAATTGTGGAAGTGGGTTTTAAATAAAGGATTGGATTTTTAAAATAGGAAAAATGGGTTTTCAAAAAATAAATAAAAATAATAGATTTGGAAGTTTGTGTTTCTGTGAAAACAATTTTGGGGAGGAAATGGAAATTATTTAATGGGAATGTATTTTACGTAATCTAAACATGTGGTTTTTTGAAATAAAATGATTTCAATGAGTGAATAATTCTATATTGATTCTGATTATTTGTTATAAATAGAGTGTTTTGGGATTTTGAAATGTGTATGAATTTGATAAATTGGTTTTGGAAATTTGTTTTTAGTGGTTGGTGTTTTCCTAGAAAGGGTATTGGTTTCAATGGCCATCAAATTATGAAAGAGATATCTTGAGGAATTTTTAAAAATGTGAAGGGGTTGTTTGGAGTAGCTTGGTTGTTTTGAAAGTAGTTTAAATTAGATGGGGTAGGTTTTTTTGAAAATGGATGTTGATGAAGTGTGTATTGTTTTGAGAAATCTAAAAATGGTTTTTTACATGGTGGTAGGTGTTCCTTTGGAAAGTACCTGGTTTTTGGAATGATGCAATTTTGTTGAAGCATATGATATTTTCATGGGAGATTTCATGCATACATTTATTGATATCTGGAAGGATGGAAAATATGGCATGGTGGTTGGGTTCTTGGGTGGCATGGAAATGTGCATGTGAGTGAGGCTTGATGAAACACCATTGGTGAATGTGGAAATCTACCATGTCAGATTATTTTTCTAATGTGTTTTGAGTAGAAACATTGTATCATTTGTTTATAAACTGATGGTTATGTGCCTAATTTTTTCTATTTCATAGAATAGTTTTTTATTCAATATGCTTCCTTGTGATCTATAATTCATTCTCCTTTTGTTTCTAGAGAGAGATCATGTTGGTAGCTTGGTTTGGGATTAATGTTTAGTGGGTTTGTAAAGATGTGTTGGAATTTGTGATGTGGCCATGGATTTTTCTCCATTGAAAATATTTTTTGTTGATCAACCTAAGGTTCAATTTCAAATATTAAATATACCACATTAGATGATGCCTCAGACCATTTTTTGGAATAGAGATATTTTTGAGATTTATTTAAAGTGATTCCAGGTCATGATAACTTTTTTGACATATCAGTTTTGTTTGGTGATGTTGATGTGTTTCACCGTATTCATTGTATATTCTGCTCTTTATTCATAGTAAGAGATAACGGATCTATGTATCTATGAGTTCCTATTTAAATGAAGCTATATTGTTTTGAAAATGAGTTTTAGGGGTGTTGAGATCCTTAGAACCTGACCGCGGTGTAGTATATGATTCAAGGATCAGGGCTCCAACCATAGGCCTTAAGGTGAATCCTTCATGTAGTAATGAAATTTCCAGGGGTGTGAGGTGGCTGACTAAGATCCGGCGTCCATCGGTGTGGTATGTTAGTTTCTATTTCTCTATTTTGGTTCCATGTCATTACGAATTTCCACTTGTCTCAACAAGTGTGGTGGACTTACCACTCACGTAGTGTCTATGGTAATGCCTTCATGGATGTGTGTTTCCAATCAATGTCAAATTGTAGACCACCAATGTAAATCATGTGAGGTCTTGGAATATCATGTTCACAGATGGTGGGCTTTGGGTTATTCTTCAATTTATTTTTTGGTTTTAGTGGCCCTAGGATTGGGCCCCCTTCCCTCCCCTCGATGAGTGGTGGGGGTTTTGATCTATGCCGAAAGTGTTGGCCCAGATCCTGTACCCTCTATTCGGAAGTGGGTGGTTTAAATTTTAATGTTATAACCCTATTAACATTGGATGGTAGTTTTTAGTGGGAGTGTTTTTGGGTACTTTTTCACTTGAGGCATAAGCCTAGTTAATGTTTATTTCTTGTTTGTTTGTTGCTAGTTGGATTCTACTAGTGGGGAGACCCACCATGGGTCTCGTTTATTTTTCCTCCTATGAATTTGTTTAGTGATAGTTATTTCATAATGGTAGGGAGTCTATTCCATTCTCCCCTAGAATCTTTGGTTTTTTGTGAGTGCTCTATATTTTGGGTGATTGTTGGTTTCATTGGGAAAATGATCACGAACCCGGTTCTTTGTTTGGTTGTAGTGGTAGTGACTCGATCTTCTGATTAAATCTTGGGATGTGGTTGAGTGTTGGTGTTTTGGTTGATGAAAGGGGCTAATGTTCGATTTAATGGTGGAACGTTTGTAATTGGATTCTAAGGATGGACCATATTGATAAGTAATCCTTAGGTTTTGATCCATCATGCAGAATTTGTTCTAGATTTTCGGGGGTGGGAAACTATAATGGTGGGGAGACTTGTCACAATCGGGTTTTCATGTCATTGGTTTGTTCTGGTTTGTTGGAAATATTGACCATTTTCATGGGTCTTAGATGAGATTATTGTTGAGTTTTCATGTTAAATATATGTCTAATCTACTTAATTTGGGTTCTGTATTTCTTTTTTGGGTGTTTTTGGAGAAAGGGTGGTTACTTCATGATTTGAGCCCAACCATGTTCTTGATTTGAGCCAATCCATGTACTCATTTCCATATTTGAAAACAAACTTTGTTATTTTAATAACATTTATATTATTCAAAAAAATTCACCCATTCCACTTACTTTGTTTCCTACCCTTACATATGAAAACCACAATATCCTTTTGGACCCCTTAAGAATTCATTGGCATGGTAAATTCAGGTTACTTATTTAGGTATTGGGCCTCCCAATGGGCCCATTTCCAGTTTTAGAAAATAACTTTTTTGTTTTATATCATATTCATTGTTTAATAATAATTGTATATTTCACCTAAAACACCAGGAGAAAATCCCTAAACATTCCCCCATTATCGATTTTTCCTCTTTGGATCTCATTTGCATCACATATTTGGGAGAATGTTCTCAGGGTTCCTCCAATCATCTAGATTTGAGGAGGTAAATTGCTTCATCCATAAATAATTCATTGATTACTCATTTCCCCACAAATTTGTTTCACCTAGTTCTTCCATACCAAAGGTGATCCTTCAATGTGTTTAAATCCAAACCCTCTCCTCTAAGGGTCTAGATCTATGGGTAAAATAACTGTTTTTTAGTTTCCATGGTGAGATTTTTTCTCCTTTGTCCTCCCTCTTCCGCCGCATTCCATTATTTAATTACAATTTTTTCTCTCCTGGTCATTAAATACCAATTATAATATTTTGTTATTATTTTCTATGGGGTTTATATTAATTTTGGGATGTTCTTCATAGTTTTAGGGTCTATAAACCAATGAGGGGTGATTTTGGTTGTGCATTTCCATTCTTCCAAGGATTTCAGGTATGTTTCCTAATGTAAATGACCTTTTTATTTTAGTAAAATTTATTTCATAATTTTTTACTCTTCCTCATACTCAGAAAATTGTAATTTGTGCTTTGGAAAATTTGGTTGGTGTTCCATGTAGCTATTAAAACCTTGTTTTTGGTAAAGTGGTGTAGTTTCTTTAAAATGGTTCACACCGCATGTTTGTTCAAATTATATCTTATCTTACACACATGGTTTGGAGTATTTTGTACATGGATATGTAGCATGAATAAATTTACGACATTAATTTGATGATTCAATCTATTTCGAGTGCTTAAAATTAATTTCTTTATTATATAATTACATTCCATGTGTTTGGTATATTTCCCAGTTTGCATTTTTGTGTTCAGTGTGGTTTAAAATGATTTTTTCGGATTTATAATCATATTAAAAGGAATAAAGTAAATTTTATCGGGTTCCTTTTGTGTATTATATGCTGGTTTTGGTTTTTTTAAGAATTTCTATTGTTTTTAAGGTATTTTCACATGTGTTGCCAATTGAAGGCCCGTTTGTCACTTTTTATAAAACGGGTTGTGTAATGGACAAGAAATATGTATATTTTCCTTGTGGTTACAAATTTTTTGAATTAAAAAATTGTGGGATCTTGCATCCTTATTAAATGTGGTATTTTTGGATTTGAAATAAGTTTGTTTGGTAAAAAATTTAATGTTCAGCTTGGCCATTCCTAAAAATGATGAATGTGGGTTTTACATGTATGTCCCATGTTTCATCAATAGGAATTATTTTATAGTGCATTAAATTATTTTATAAAATGTTTTTAGGGATGAAAAATATTTTTGGGTATGGCTTTTTTCTACGTTCATCTTTAAAAGTGTGTTTTGGAATGAGTTTTTTGTGAAAATCCTCATTAGGCTCTTTTAAAAAAAATTGAATATTTAATGTGGTTTATTGATCAATGAAAGAAATGTGAAACATGTTTGTGGGAAGATTGTGTGTATATGTTTTGTGAATTTAATTTTCATGTGGAAAATGTACTTTCAAATATGTGTAACGTGATTTAGCACTAAAGGGAATCCAATGTATCTAGGTGGGCAGATGTGAACTAGTATGATGGTAGTCCTGTGGGGTCTGGCCGCAGTTTCACATAGAAAGTTTGAATATGAAAACACTAACTAAACTATGATGATGATTTTGTTGGAGTACTACTAGGATATGGGTATGCTTCTTACTAGTGTCTTGTGTGCATGAGAAAAAATATTTGGTATGGTTACCTTCACCGAGATACAAGGTCCCTAGGGATCACAACTAACTAGGTCCTAGGTGTGTTCTTGTGACTTGTTCTCATTGGATATTTTGTACTCACCATCGACATACGATGTGTTTCGATGGTAAATTCAGCAGTGTGTGTGATTTATTTAAATGTGTAAATTCTTTAAATCATCCCTCTTGAAAACTATTTTCATTTTGAAGTTTCACATCTTCGAAAAATTGTTATTAATATTTTGGTTTATAAAACTTTCAAGTTTTTGTCTTATAAATATTATAGTATGGAACCTCATTTAAAAAAACATTTATATGTTGTATTCAAAACATGAAATTAATGTTTCCTATATTTTAAAGAAGTTCATTCAGAATAGAATACCGGGCTATACTACTATGTTTTAATACTCATGAACGTTTTAATACTCATGTCTATAGTCTCCTTCTATTTTTATCCATGTGCTGGTTTTATCGTGACTTCGATTTCTTTGGGAAATTTGTGATCATTGTGTTGGAGAATGACCATAGGGGTCACATAGAGTTAGATTGTTGTCAGGTTTTTTCAGTTGGGTTATTGGTGTTGTGTACATTTGGTTTCATGTAAAATAATGTTCATTTCTATTTTTAAAGAAATGTATTTTGGGATGTGTGTTTATTCCGCTATTTGTTTTATTGATTATATTTGGGAGAAATTGTTCCCTTGTTTACTCAATTAATTACCGTAGTGCTTGTCGCCAACCCGGGAGGATCGGGAACACATCTCAGTAGTTGTCGCGGGATGGCCTAGGTGACTAGTTATGGGTCGACTCAGGAATGTTTGTGATAGAAGGTATAAATATGACAACATAAATTATTACAAAAATTTATTTTACCAACATTTATTAGTAATACATTTATTAAAAATATTAACAATAATCCATTGAGAGTAAAAGAAATGTTTTTTCCAAACAATATTTTTTCAAGGAAAACTATTTCATTACATCCTATAATATAAAAATAATTTTTTTTTGGAAAATTTAAATTAATATATTTGGTAATATAAATATTATTTTCTAATCATAATAGAAAATATATCTTAGGGTTAATTTTTTGGGTATTTTTTTTGAATATTATCATTTTTTAAATGAATACTAAAAATTACTTATGTATAATGAAAATTGAATTGAAATTTAAATTATTTTAAATGTTAAATTATATTATAAATTGGATTAGAAGTAAAACTAGGTTTCTTATATTATATTAAATACAAATTCGTTCATTTTAATCATTTTTCAATTAAATTTTGATATTGAAACTATCAATGTATATGTGAATATTCTCTTTGGTTAGTTGTTTTTTTGTAATATATACATATATAATTTTCAGATATTATTTCCCCACATGTATGAATTGAATTTGAAAAAATCGATTATATATTTCGAATAATAATTATCAAAATTATTTTATATGCTAAAATTTAGTTTTACCATTATGAATGGTAAAAGCACTAATGTCCCCGAAATTCCATGATTTTTAAATATTTTTGGGGATTATAACAAGGCCAGGATGTAACATCCCAGGTAAATAAAGAATAATACATTTTCATATTTTTTAATATTTACGATTTAAATATTAATTTTACTTTAAAGGGGTTGCTATGATTGATAGCGTACCCGATACGCAACGATGGGTTCCTTTGAAAACTTACGTTGCACACTTGTAATAAAATAATATTATTTTAAATGTTAGTTAACACGTAGCCGTTGTACTAGCGGGAATGGATAGAAATAACTAAAATATGATTATATATGTTTGTTAAATGTTATTACATTTATCTAATAAAGGATAAAGGCTGAAAATACGAAAAGAATTCAATTTTAGGCTCATATACTCTAATTTTCACGAAAGGTCCAGTTATCACCTTTTGATGGCAAACCATCATTAAATATAGTTTTGATCAATCTTATAAATTCTATAGGACCAAATATAACTCTTCTTTAGAATCGGGACATCAAAATTTACTTTCTGTAAATTTATGGTATCTTTCCGATAACGTTCATTTTTTTAATGAATAGTGTAAAATGTTGTATTTTAATTCAAAACCGCTTTTTAATCTAATTTATTTATATGATTAGATTATCATTTGAATTGGTTTTAAAGTGAAATTAGAAAATATTTTTACCATTAAATCCAAAAGTGGTTGTTGGAATTAATTTCACATTCAAATCGGACTTAAACTAGTTTCAATCTTTTGATACTTATTGTTTCATGAAAACACACTATTTGCTCTGACAGCGGGAATTAATTATTAAATTAATTAATGTGACTTATATTTTTTTAATTTTGTAAAATAGACTTCATTTTTGAATTCAGAATATCAAAAATATCTTAGGGTGATGTTTTGGTATTTTTCTGAAAAACATTAATTTTTCATGAATAGTGAAATCACTAAGTGGTAGTTAAAGAGACAGATTTTCCGTTTAAATGAAACTTTGCCACTTATGTGTTTTGAATTTCAAAAATCCAACATACATGGTTGTCATTAAGAAGTAAAATGTGGTTCAATTAGATTAAAATAATTTTTTGGTGAATAGTAACTTTTAAGTTCTTAATCGCGATTAGTGGTAATTAGTGTAGTTTAGGGTAAAAATAATGTTTTAATAATATGAGATGAGCTTCACACATGTCCTACCCTCATTGGATGTGTCATGGCCGACCAATACAAGCCATGGGTAAACTTGGGGACCCCATGGAGCCACTTTGTTTTGGAAATGACATAAATAACTTTTTATTTAATGTTAAAGTAAAAATGACACAAACATGAGTTATTTTACTAAAAAAATTTTTACATGGGTTTATACAAGTCATATTTTTGACTATAAATATTCATTAGAAATCTAAAAATATTTCCCACATCATAGTAGTTTTTTTATAATTTTTAGACATTATATAAATTAAATTATTTATGACATCGTGATGATGCAGTGATGACCTCATTATTTAACGATTTAAATAAAATAGAAAGATAATGTAATATTTAAGACCTACACATGTCAAAAACCTATTGGATGAGTGTATTTCGAACCCTTATCACCTTATCCTAGAATTATATCAATGTGGGACCTTTTGAATCCGAAAATCATTTCAAAATAAAGTAACTTATCTTTAACTTCCAAGAGTGCCCCTCCTCTCCTCTTATAAAAGGCCCCCACCTCTACCTCGTTACCCACACTCCCAAAGCCTTTGGCTCGGCCAACCCCTGCACATTTTGGCTCTCCACATCCCTCTCTTACTCCTTGAATCCTCACTTTGGGCATAAGACTTCCCAAGAATGCCTTTGAGCTCAAACCAAGGGGAGTTACCCGATTTTAAGAACGTTAAAGAACGATCGAGTCAAGTCGGACCCGAGGTAAGGGACTTCGTCTAAATCTCCTTTCATTGAGGAATATTTCGTTTCATACACAACTTTCTTTTATACGGTGTATAAACCCCTTTGACTATTACTTTTATACAAAAGGAATCTTTTTCAACGAAGCGTTTTACAAAACGACAAAAAGGAATGTTTCTTTTAACTTACGCGGTGACAACGACCTTTTCCTCCGCCGCGAGTATTATTTGGTCTTTGGATTCCTCAACAAGCCGTAATGTTTTTAAAATAAACTAAATACCATATACTCTTTTATGTATTTTGGTATTGAAAATGGTTTTTATAAAGGATTCTATTATGATATATTGTGATTGAAATGTGGAAATGTTATCATTCCTTTATATTGGTTTTATGTTTTATGATTTTATATTGGTACTTGGACATTTGATGGGTGGTAACGTGATAAACCATATAATGGGTGGTGTCATGAATACCAGGACGGGTGGTTACGTTATAACCTCCAATGCATTGGGTATGGAAGTCGATCGTCTGGCTATTCAATTAAGTATGTATGGAAATTGGCCGTATGGATATTCCATTAAGTGATATGTGTGGAAGTCGACCGTATGGTTATTCCACTTAAGTATATTTATGTCCCCAGTTACCTTTATATATGTTATGTGTTCTTTATATGGGTTTTATGGTAATCCTTTTGTTACAAAAAGGTGTGTAATGATACTTTATTCAGTGAAGAGTTTTTACTACTTCATGAAGGTGAATGTATTACTTTGATAAAGTATACATGGTTTACTTGATGTTTGAAAAACTAACAGTTTTCATTCTTTTTGTATCCCTTACTGAGATTTTTATGCTCACCCCAAGTTTTTTGAAATTTTTTTCACATGAATTAATGTGGAATAAGGTCAAGGATGGGATCAAGGGAATGTCATGCTATATAAAACATGGAACTAGACATGTTTCTTTTTAAGAGTTTTTTTATTATGGAAACTTAGTAGAAGTGTATACTTTGTAATCTTTTGAGATGTAATAGTTATGTTCTAATTCTCTAAAACTCTAAACCTGAAAAGATCCCCAATGTGAATTATTCATTTAATTCAATATTAAGTAAGGTTTAAGGTCAGGGCCTTATAGTTGGTATCAAAGGTCGGTTTAGAAAACTTTAGGAGTTAGAAAATTGTTAAATTATAAGTTAATTTATGATATGATTGAAATGATATAGCATTTACTGATTACCATGTTGCTTCGCCTAAGAAATTTCTGTGTTCAGAATGGTTTTCCGCAGAGGAAACAAAGCAGCTATGTTGGGACGACATCAGGAAGAAGACAACCTTCCAAATCAGCAACCTGAGATGGTCGGAATCGGAACTGAACATTTTTTTGCAGTGATGGCACAGTTGACTCAGGCTATAAATGGTGGTGGTATCCATGCAAGAGATTAGCCAGATCAACCACAGAGGAACATGTCAGTGGTAGAACATTTCATGAGGCAACATCCCCCATCATTCAGAGGATCATCTGACCCTGTGCAAGCTGATGGGTGGATTAAAGCACTGGAGAAGATTTTTGATGTCATGGGGTGTTCAGAACACTAAAAGGTTAGTCTTGCTCTTTACCATTTTGAAGGTGAATCTGATCAGTGGTGGTCGATGGTGAAAAATATCAGCGATAGTGATGAGATTGAGGATCTTCACTAGGATTAATTCAAAGGTATGTTTCTTGAGAAATATTTTCCTAATGTGGTTCGTCTTAGGATGGAAAAACAGTTCCTAGAATTGAGGCAGGAGGATGATTCAGTGGCTGCTTATGAAGCAAAGTTCACTTGATTGGCAAGGTATTCTCCACACTTCATATGAGAACTTGATAGTAAAATAAACCGTTTTTACTCAGGGTTAAAGCCAAAGTATCGAAGGGCTTTAGCCTCTCGTGAGTCCAAAAGTTATGAAAAACTTGTTCGATGTGCAGAGAAGGTGGAAATGGAGTTTTCCGATGATCAGGTGTTCTATGTCAAACAACAGAATAAGAGGTCTAGTTGGCAGGAAAAGGGGAATAATTCATCAAAGAAGCAAGGAGGTAAGAAAACCAAATATTCATCCTGTGAGAAGTGTGGTAAAATGCATCCTGTAGAATGTTTATCCAAGTCTGGTAAGTGCTTTCGGTGTGGTAAGTCCGTTCATATTGCTCGTAACTGTAAGGAAGATGATAAATCATTCAATGAAAAGCCAACAGTAAGATGTTTTAAGTGTAATGAAATGGGTCACTATGCGAATGAGTGTCCAACGAAGAACTTAACTGGGGGAATGCAGCTAGACTACAAGCAGAAAGGGGTGGTGAAATCCTTTGCAACAACTTCAACAGTTGTTGGGCCATCGAATGAAGTGGTATCAGGTACACTGTTTGTTTGTTCATATTATGCCAATGTGTTGTTTGATTCAGGGTCTAAACACTCTTTCATTTCTAAGAAGTTTTCTAGTAAATTGGAAATTCCATCTCAAGATATGAACCCTGAACTTATGGTAAAAACACCCAGAGGGAACGCTGATACAAAAAGCAATTATAAGAACCTTCCTATCCTTGTGTGTGGAAAGAATCTACCAGAAAACCTTATTGTTTTGTCTCTAGTAGAGTTTGATGTTATTTTGGGCATGGATTAGCTTTCTATTTATCATGCTAAGATTGACTGCAGAGCTAAAATGGTTTCTTTTCAGAATGATTTTAAGTTTGTGTACAAGAATGAACCCTTGATTTTGATAACATATCAGGTAGTTGAGAAACTAGTAAAAGATGGAAATGAATGTTACCTTGCACATATTGTTGAAAATAAAGGAACTGTTCAGATTAATGATGTTCCAGTGGTAAATGAGTATCTTGATGTTTTTCCTGATGAGTTGCCTGGTATTATTCATGATCGGGAAGTTGAATTTACTGTTGACTTAGTTCATGATTCTAAGCCAATTTCAAAACCCCCTTATCGAATGGCTCAAGTTGAACTTTTAGAGTTAAAGAAACAATTGCAGGATTTATTAGATAAAGGTTTCATTCGACCTAGCACATCACCATGGGGTGCTCCTGTCTTGTCTGTTAAAAAGAAAGATGGATCAATGAGACTTTTCATTGATTATAGAGCCTTGAATAATATTACTGTTAAGAACAAGTATCCTTGGCCTCATATCGATGATTTGTTTGATCAGCTCCAGGGAGCTCATTATTTTTCAAAGATTGACTTGAGGTCGGGGTACCATCAGTTGAAAGTAAAAGAAGAAGACGTTCCGAAGACTATGTTCCATACTAGATATGGCCATTATGAATTTGTAGTTATGCCTTTTGGGTTAACCAATGCACCTGCTGTATTCATGGACCTTATGAATAGAATTTTCCATGAGTTCTTGTATATGTTTGTGGTTGTTTTCATCGATGATATTTTGGTGTTTTCTAAAAGTAATGTGGAGAATGAAAGTCATTTAAGGGTTATCTTGCAAACCATAAAAAAAGAAACTATATGGAAAATTCAGCAAGTGTGAGTTTTGGTTACAACAAATTTCTTTCATGGGTCACATTATTTCAAAAGATGGAATAACTGTTGATCCTACTAAAACAAAAGTTTTTGAAGAATCGCCAAGACCCACAAATGTAATCGAGATCCGTAGTTTTCTTGGTTTGGAAGGTTACTACCGAAGGTTTGTTGAAAATTTTTCACGGTTATCTAGTCCAATCACTAATCTAACTTGTAAGGGTGTTATGTTTATCTGGACAAAAGAATGTGATGATTGTTTTCAAGAATTGAAAAGAAGATTGGTGAATGCTCCAGTTTTGGCACTACCTTCCAGGAATGGTGAGTTTGTTATCTACAGTGATGCTTCATTGAAAGGACTTGGTTGCTTCCTAATGCAGAATGATCAGGTAATTGCTTATGCTTCACAACAGTTGAAAACTCATGAGGTAAATTACCCTACACATGATTTTGAATTAACTGCTGTTGTTTTTGCTTTAAAAATTTGGAGGCATCATTTGTATAGAGTAAAGTGTGAAATATATACTGATCACAAAAGTTTAAAGTATATATTCACTCAGAAATAATTGAACATGAGACAGAGGAGATGGCTAGAGTTAATCAAGTATTATGATTGAATAATTCATTACCATCCGGGAAAAGCAAATAAAGTGGCAGATGCTTTGAGTCGAAAAAGTAATGCTTCATTAGCAATGTTGTGTTTAGAACGTGATCCTTTGGTTAAGGATTTGATGAACTTTGGTATAGAAGTTGTTGGTGTAGGAAGTTCTTCTGTTTTGTTTCAGGTATCAGTGAGATCATCTCTATTAGATAGAATCAAGCAAGCACAGAAGCAAGACAGTGAGTTGCAGAAAAAGGTAGAGCTAGTTCAGAAAGGTAAGTTGCCTGAATTCAACATTGATAATGACTGTGTTTTGAGATTTGGGAAGAGATTGCGTGTGCCTTGTGATTCACAGTTGAAGAGAGAGTTGTTATGTGAAGCTCATAGTTCTCTGTTTTCAGTTCAACCTAGCAGTGCTAAGATGTACAGAGATCTTCGGGAGTATTACTGGTGGGATGGAATGAAAAGAGATATTGCTGATTTTAATGTGAAGTGTTTGACATGTCAGCAGGTTAAAGTAGAGCGGCAGTTACCGAAAGGGGTGCTTCAGCCTTTACCAGTGCCAGAGTGGAAATGGGAGAATATATCCATGGAGTTGTTGTGGGATTACCGAAGACATCTCGAGGTAATAATGCAATTTGGGTTATTGTTGATCGCTTGACTATATCTGCTCATTTCCTTACTATACGAGATACTTTTTCCCTAGATCAACTTTCCCGTTTGTATCTTAAAGAGATAGTTAGGTTACATGGAGTTCCTCTCTCTATTGTATCTGACCGTGATCCCATGTTTACTTCTAACTTTTGGAAAGGCCTTCAGAAGTCGTTGGGTACTGAATTAAATTTTAGTACTGCTTTTCATCCTCAATCAGATGGGCAGTCAGAACGAACAATTCAGACCTTTGAGGATATGCTACGAGCTTGTCGATGGATTATCAGGGAAGTTGGGACCAACATCTTTCTTTGGATGAGTTTTCTTATAATAACAGCTTTCATTCCAGTATACATATGGCACCATTTGAGGCATTATATGGGAAGCGGTGTTGAACTCCAGCATTTTGGGATGAAGTGGGTGAAAGGAAGCTGATGGGACTAGAATTGGTAGAAGAGATGGCAGAAAAAGTTCAGTTGATTCAGAAGCACATGAGAACAGCTCAGAGCAGGAAGAAGAGTTATGCGGATAACCGGAGGAATGATCTATCTTTCGAGGTAGGTGATCATGTTTTTCTCAAGGTTTCTCCCTGGAAAAGTGTGATGAGATTTAGTAAGAAAGGAAAGCTGAGTCCAAGGTTCATTGGACCATATGAAATTCTAGAGAAAGTTGGATCAGTTGCTTACCTAGTGGCTTTACCTTCGAGTTTATCTCAGGTACACAATGTTTTTCACATTTTGATGTTGAGAAAGTATATGCGAGATCCAACTCATGTTTTGAGTCCAGAGGTAGTTCAGCTGGAGGAGAACCTATCTTATGAAGAACAACCAGTCCAGATTCTTGACCATAGGGAGCAGGTGTTACGGAATAAGGTGATTCATTAGGTAAAGGTTTTGTGGAAAAACCATGTGATTTAAGAGGCAACGTGGGAATCTGAAAATGCTATGATGGATAAATACCCCCACTTATTTTGATAAGTGAATAAAATTGCGAGGATGCAATTCCCAAAAGGGGGGAAGGATGTAACATCCTAGGTAAATAAAGAATAATACATTATCATATTTATTAATATTTACGATTTAAATATTAATTTTATTTTAAAGGGGTTTTGATGATCGATAGTGTACCCGATACACAACGATGAGTTCCTTTGAAAACTTACGTTGCACACTAGTAATAAAATAATATTATTTTAAATGTTAGTTAACACGTAGCCGTTGTACTGGCGGGAATGGATAGAAATAACTAAAATATGATTATATATGTTTGTTAAATGTTTTTACATTTATCTAATAAAGGATAAAGGCTTAAAATACAAAAAGAATTCAATTTTAGGCTTATATACTATAATTTTCATGAAAGGTCCACTTATCACCTTTTGATGGTGAGCCATCATAAAATATAGTTTTGATCAATCTTATAAATTCTATTGGAACAAATATAACTCTTCTTTAGAATCGGGACATCAAAATTTACTTTGTGTATATTTTTGGTATCATTCCGATAAAGTTCATTTTTTTAATGAATAGTGTAAAATGTTGTATTTTAATTCAAAACCCTTTTTTAATCTAATTTATTTATATGATTAGATTATCATTTGAATTGGTTTTAAAGTGAAATTAGAAAATATTTTTACCATTAAATCCAATAGTGGTCGTTGAAATTAATTTCACTTTGAAATCGGACTTAAACTAGTGTCAATCTTTTGATACTTATTGTTTCATAAAAACACGCAATTTGCTCTAACAGTGGGAATTAAGTATTAAATTAATTAATGTGACTTATATGTTTTGAATTTTGTAAAATAGACTTCATTTTTTAATTCAGAATATCAAATATAGCTTAGGGTCAAGTTTTGGTATTTTTCTGAAAAACATAAATTTTTGATGAATAGTGAAACCACTAAGTGGTAGTTAAAGAGACTGATTTTCCGTTTAAATGAAACATTTCCACTTCTGTGTTTTGAATTTCAAAAATCCGACATACATGGTTTTCATTTTGAAGTAAAATGTGGTTTAATGAGATTAAAATAATTTTTTGGTGAATAGTAACTTTTATGTTCTTAATTGCGATTAGTGGTAATTAGTGTAGTTTAGGGTAAAAATAATGTTTTAATAATATGAGATGAGCTTCACACATGTCCTACCCTCATTGGATGTGTCATGGCCGACCAATAAAAGCCATGGGTCATATTGGGGACCCCATGGAGCCACTTTTGTTGGGAAATGACATAAATAACTTTCTATTTAATGTTAAAGTAAAAATGACACAAACATGAGTTATTTTACTAAAACAATTTTTAAATGGGGTTATACAAGTCAGAATTTTGACTATAAATATTCATTAGAAAGATAAAAAGATTTCCTACATCATATTAGTTTTTTTATAATTTTGAGACATTAAATAAATTAAATTATTTATGACATCATGATGATGTAGCGATGACCTCATTATTTAACGATTTAAATAAAATAGAAAGATAATGTAATATATAAGACCTACACATGTCCAAAACCTATTGGATGAGTGTATTTCGAACCCTTATCATCTTATCCTCGAGTTATATCAATGTGGGACCTTTTGAATCCGAAACTCATTTCAAAATAAAGTAACTTATCTTTACTTTCCAAGAGTGCCCCTCCTCTCCTCTTATAAAAGGCCCCCACCTCTACCTCATTACCCACACTCCCAAAGCCTTTGGCTCAGCCAACCCCTGCCCATTTTTGCTCTCCAAATCCCTATCTTACTCCTTGAAGCCTCACTTTAGGCAGAAGTCTTCCCAAGGATGCCTTTGAGCTCAAACCAAGGGGAGTTACCCGATTTTAAGGACTTAAAGAACGATCGAGTCCAGTCGGACCTGAGGTAAGGGACTTCGTCTCAATATCCTTTCATTCAGGCATATTTCGTTTTATACACAACATTATTTTATACGGTGTATAAACCACTTTTACTTTTACTTTTATACAAAAGGAATCTTTTTCTACGAATCGTTTTACAAAACGAAAAAAAGGAATGTTTTTTTAACGTTCGCGGTGACAACAACCTTTTCCGCCGCTGCGAGTATTATTTGGTCCTTGGATTCCTCAACAAGACGTAATGTTTTCAAAATAAAATAAATACCAGATACACTTTTATGTATTTTGGTATTGAAAATGGTTTTGATAAAGGATTCTATTATGATATATTGTGATTGAAATGTTGAAATTTTATCATTCCTTTATATTGGTTTTATGTTCTATGATTTAATATTGGTACTTGGACATTTGACGGGTGGTTACGTGATAAACCATATGACGGGTGGTTCCGTGAATACCAGGACGGGTGGTTACTTTATAACCTCCAATGCATTGGGTATGGAATTCGGCCGTATGGATATTCCATTAAGTATGTATGGAAATTGGTCGTATGGCTATTCCATTAAGTGATATGTGTGGAAGTCGACCGTATGGTTATTCCACTTAAGTATGTTTATGTCCTAAGTCACATTTATATATGCTATGTGTTCTTTATATGGTTTTTATGGTAAAACTTTGGTTACAAAAAGGTATGTAATGATACTTTATTCAGTGAAGAGTTTTTACTACTTCATTAAGGTGACGGTATTACTTTGATAAATTATCCATGGTTTACTTGATGTTTGAAAAACTAACAGTTTTCATTCTTTGTGTATCCCTTACTGAGCTTTTTATGATCACCCTAAGTTTTTTGAAATTTTTTTCACAGGAGTTAATGTGGAATAAGTTCAAGGATAGGATCAAGGGAATGTCATGCTATATAAAACATGGAACTAGACATGTTTCTTTTTAAGAGCTTTTTTTATTATGGAAACTTAGTAGAAGTGTCTACTTTGTAATAATTTGAGATGTAATAGTTATGTTCTAATTATCTAAAACTCTAAACCTGAAAAGATCCTCAATGTGAATTATTCGTTTAATTCAATATTAAGTAAGGTTTAAGGTTGGGGCCTTATACATGCACTAGGATGGGGTGTGATTCTGAGGCCCAGTCTTCCTAGAATATTATGTCAAAACATTTAATGTTTTAAATAGTTCATATGAGCATCTTTCCAGAAAATGTGAAAGATCTATTAAACTGGTTCCCATATCAAAAATATAAGGGATCGTTGCATTCAGGATAGTGGGTATAACCTTGGAATGACTTATTTTTCTTCAGTGCATGCCTCCAATGAGAAAAACCAATAAGAGCATAAAAATCCATTAAATAATTAAATATAATTATTTTATTTTTAAATCCTTATATCTCATTAATGGTGACATATAATGAATATTAGAGAGAACTAGTGAGCTCGGGAGGGTGTTATTTCCTTAGGTAGATGCTAACATTTCTCGGGGTGGGCAAATAGTAGAATGTAGTTTTTTCGCGCAAATAAAAAAATTGAATAATGATTATTTAATTTTTAAATACTTATAACTCATTAAAGGTAGCATGGTTTTGAAGTAAAAGGGTACCATTTATATTGTGAGGGTGTTCTTCCCTTAAGAGATTCCAAACCTCAACCGATGTGGGACAACATTGAAATTTGTTATTTAGGGAGTATCCTTAAATAAAATAATTTTAATAAAAAATATTTTATTTTAAAATCCTCATAATAGCCAAATGGTAAAATTTATTAACAATATAATACCACAGATGAGTTTTTAATGATATTTTCTCCATATGTGGTGCCCAAACTCAACCGGTGCAGGTCAAGGGAGAATGATAATTGTTGTACATTTAAAAAGAAAATAAAATAAACAGAGAACAATTTGTTTTATTTATTTTATCTTTTGGTAGTTAAAAATTATCGAAGCAATTTGGAGAAACAAAACTGATGAAACTCATTAATGTAATACATTAATGAATCATATTGGTGATGTAGTAACACGAATCATGTCTACCTTCTTTAATTAAAAATTTATTCAGGGTTGATGAACAGTTCTAGAATTCCTCTGACGAATGATGAAGGAATCCTCTCCTATAATGAATGATGGGGACATAAAATGGTAGTGATGATATCCATGGAGAGTTAATCGGAACCAAAGATCGACATATGGTGACGAATAAATGTCCTCGATTACTCCCCATTTCTCGGGTAGGGGTTTAAATCTATGTGATTGTTTTCCCTTGTTATTTCCTTCTAATCAATGAACTTAGATCAACTCACTAAATAGTTGACCCACTGATAAAGTCTTCTTTCAGGGTTGGTAAATATTTTTATAGGTTTGATATTAGGAATTCAGTCTCAATGATTTAAAATATATTTCATGATACCAAAGACAAAAACAATTTCGGATCGACATGAGAAAGTCTGGTTTGTTCATTAAGTATTCTCTATGATCCCCCCCTCTCTTTATTCTTCACTAATAGACCCACATGTTTATGTTTGATATTTTTATAGGGGGGTTCTGTATGTTGTTGGACCCCTAGAGTGATGGAAAAATAGAGATGAGTACACGATAGTGACATTAGAACAACAATAAACCTAGAAGTGCAGAAGGATCAGAGAAAAGATCACTGGATTGTGTTCAGTGGTCAATGATAGCAGAAACTATAGGTTTGAGGGGGAATGCTGACGTGGTGGAGACTACACCCAGCAGAGGTCGTAGGAGTATAGGGGGATCTGCTGGTTTGACATAGATGTATGGCAGGTCGTAGCGTATACTGGAATGTGGTCTACGATGGATGACATTTTGAGGGGAGGCGGTTGGCCTTAGCTAACTGCATGGCTATGAGAATTGAATGCCAGGGTGGCGTCTGGTCTGATCTTATGTTGGTCAACCGATACGTGTCAGGATGATATAGTGAACTTCCCCATTGGGCATCCCATGATGGAGGAGAACCAGCTCGCTATGAGGGCCAGGACGGATAAGAAATCGGGCCACTATGTGGCCCAACTAGAATGAGACTGGTTTGACTATGTCAGACTGGGCCAGTGAATATGGACCGGGTTTCTAAGCGACCCGTGGTGCTAGAGCCGTGGTTGAACTGGGTCAGGTCCAACAAGGCCCAATTATCTTGGCCATGGGTCTAGGTCAAACCGAGTCTATTCGGCCAAATTGGGGCGGTTCAAGCAAGACCCTGGGCCGTGTTTGTTCTGGTCGGCCTTGTAGAGACCCCAAGCTTGATGTACATGGAAAATACATTACCTTTTCATAATACTTAATACAAAAGAAAAACAGACACACAAGGACCGTAATAGTTTAGTTTCTTTTGAAACTCGGAATATAATCTTCTAATCGTGGTGAAAGATCTTCAACATCTCCCATAAAGATCTTCCCCGTTTGACATCTTACCTAAAACCATTCTTTAAATCCTGGGGAAAAGAAAACCTATAAAGGGTGAGCTCAAATTCTCATTAAGGGTAAGAATGAATAAAATAAAACAAACCATATAAATTTGAACATAAAAACATGAACATAATGTTTAAACATCAAAATCTTGAGCAATGACATAAAATATAGCAGTACGTAAGGCATATATCATAATGGAACATCAGTAATCATAAAATGACATGGGATTAAATCAAGTAATTGTGGAAAACCTTTAAGAACATGATATTATTTCCATAGTATCCAAGGCATTACTTCCAAGACCATCTTAGTGGACAATGTCCCTTTCTGAATCAAGTTCACTCCTCATTCCAGTCCTGTAACACTGAACCGGATTAACTTACCGTTCCTACCATGCCTATCTCATGAGATATAAATCATTACCCAATGTATTAGAGGAAGATATAGGTCCCACCCATATCATAATGAAATCATTATTTCTGGTGCCACAAAATAAACATACATCATTCATAATAACCCAATGAATAAAATGGATTTTATTAACATCATCCCATCATAACATAATCCATATAAAACAAATGGATATCATTTCA
The DNA here is from genome assembly GCA_963277665.1 of Viscum album. NCBI lineage: Eukaryota > Viridiplantae > Streptophyta > Magnoliopsida > Santalales > Viscaceae > Viscum > Viscum album. The sequence continues at coordinate 1,230,103,917 of OY728159.1, forward strand.
TCATAAGAAAAGTGAAACCATGTAAATCATAGAGGCATTATACATGAAACATACACATATGAAATAATGTCATCTTATATGGAAAATGGTTTTGATAAAAAACTTGAAATAAATTCTTGAGGAAAATATCCTTTCTTATTCCAGCCATGAAATTTTAAAAGAAAAGTATTTTTTTGAAAATTGTCAAGAAATATTGTAGATTAAGTTTCATGAAAATAAGATTTTATGAAACCGTAAAAATCTGTTAATTCCGTATAAGTTAAAAAAACATTCTCCTTGTACTTTTGCCGGAAAAGTCAAAAACGTTCCTCGTATAGTAAACAAAAGAATGATTCCTTCCATAACATGTGGTAAAAGTAAAAAATGGGTAAAAAGGAATTTAAACATACATGAAAAAACATTTAGAAAACATGGAAATAGATGGTAACAATAACCCCAGTAAATACTTACGAATAAACAATCACAGATAAGAACGAGATTGGAATAATTATCCCTTACCTTATGTACGATAAACTTCATACATATCTGAACCTCCTCTTCTTCTACGTAGCACCTCTTATCCTCCTCTTAGGGCACTAAAGTTGGCCTTTAAAAAAGACCAGGACCTCTAGTAGGTTTTTATGGAATTGGAGAAGTGAAATTGGAAGGGTTTGGTCGAGCTTGAAAGATCAAAATTGTGTAAAGATAAGAGGGAGGAGGTGCCCTTTTATAAGGGAGGAGAGGGGCAGTTTAGGAAAAACTTAATATATTATTTTATAATAAATTAATATTCAGTTTATAATGGTTATAAATTGATTTATTTCAATGATAAATTGGGGATGGGTCGCAATCCTTTAAACTAATAGGTTTTAGATGAGTTTAGGTTACTATTCAAAACTTATCATTTAGATTTAACTGTAAGTTAAATAATTTAACTTTTACCTTGTCTTCATGTTTTCTTACACTATATGGTTAATAAACGAACTATAACAAGTAAAAATAATCCCATGTGGTCCACTATTAATATATATATCCTTATCTATGTCTTTTTTCTGAACCATATATTTTTAGTGATAAAATAACAATTAATGTTATAATATTTTTTTTAGAAACTATTTTATGTCAATTTTTCCACTATTTGGTAATTGATTTTTGTGAAAATCATAACAGCATGATTAGTTTGAACAAAGTTAATTAAATCAATAAAAACATGTCATATTAACCAAAAAAATACTGTAATTTATAAAAAGTCTCAAATTACATTTATTTGGGTATTTATAACATCAATTATGTTAATATTTCATTAATAAGGTAATTGTTGTATCATCATTGTGTCATAAATATATTAACTTATTTAACGTCTAAAAATTGTAAATAAAATACCATTATGTAGGAAATCTTTTCATATTTCTAATTAATATTTATAGTCGAATTTATCTTATGTATAACCCTATATTAAAAATGTTTTGGTTATTAAACTTTGATTTTAACTCTTTTAACTATTCTTTAAATAAAATAATAATAAGCATCCTAAGCTAATCCAAGTGGACCTAAATGGTCATATGTTTTTCCTAAGGATGTTTTTGGTCTAATTAAACTTATCCAATAGAATTAGGACATGTGTTAGGGTAATAAAAAGGGCATTTTTACCCTTAATTACCATATTTAATTTTAACCGTGGTAAATAAAAGTAAAAGGTTACTATTCACCAAAATTTATTTTTATCTTATTGAACCACATTTTACTCCTTGATATTAACTGTGTCTCTTGGATTTTCGAAATACCACTCATAGAAGCGGTGAAAGTAAATTTTAAGTAAATTTTCAAATTCTCCTACGAGGTGTGTAAAAGACGGTGAAAAGTTCAATACAATTTTTATATATCTAAAATTATAATAAAATGACTCCAATGAGTTACATTGAACTTATATACGTATTATGTATCAATTTTGACCCAAAAAAATTTAGATAAAATAAATAATTATTTAAATAAAAAGTCGGTTTTTAAATAGTATCACAGTGTTTCCACTATTCATCAAAAAATTGAAATTTTTCAGAAAAATACCAAAAATTCACCCTAGGCTAATTTCGATATTCCGAATCCAAAAATGAATTCAATGTTGAATAATAAAATTTATAAAATTTCAAAAAGTGGATATTACTATTAATAATGGCTAGTTTATATAATATTTTAATAACATATCGTTGTTTAGTGAAACTCGGTGTTACGTACAACACACACTATCATGGAAGGTCGTGATTGCGTGTAAAGCAAGCCAAGTCAGGGTTGCATGTAGTGAAATATTCCTTTGTGGTTGTGTATAATAGAATCCATCCATATTTCATTTATACATTGAATATATATATATATATATACACTCAATGTTGCATATAATAACTTCTATCGAACAAATATGAAATTTTGTGTAACATGATCCAAGAATAGTGTTGCATATACTTCAAGATAATCTTGGTGTAGCATACAACATAATACATCAAATAAATTAAAAATAGTACTTTTCATAAATTCTCAGGGTGTTACATTCTACCCCCCCTTAAAATGAATTTCTCCCTCGAAATTCACCGTGGTTATAAATGGTTTACTATATGAAAGTTTCTTTCCAAGATCTCACATCTTAAAAAGGAATAATATATCAAAATTTTAAAAAGGAACGTTATAAACATAACAAATACCCAAAGTAACTCATCACTGGGTTCAAACATAGGATAACATAGGTGGAAATGTGGATATGGAAGAGAAATCTAACCATCATGTTCTGATGGAGAGTGGTGGAGAACATGGCTATGAAAAAGAGAATAATCACAAAGCCGTAAATTTGATATGATCTAAGGTACCATCTGATTCATCAGATATGAGGGCACTAGGACAACATTTTTGGTTTTCAAGATCATTTCCCTAATTTTGAAGAATTTTTGAATTAAAAGAAATACTTACCTGATTTTGGTAGAATCTCACTTTTATTTGTGCCATGAACCATTTCCACATCATCCCTTAATGAAATGAAGTTGAATTTGTCTTCCATGAAGTGTTAGCAGATCATGCGATAGAATGACAGGTCATTCCATCTGTTTTTTTTTCACAAAAAGTTCAGAACAATTTATTAAATATACATAAGTCCATTTATGCTAAGATTAATCATATATGGTTTCTAAAATGGACTTATACTTCATCTATCATAGCGCCTAATAAAATAAAACTATTTTATACTATCCATGGACTTCCTGTAGGCTATAGGTTGGATATAAAGTCATATCGCAATTCCGTTGTAGATTCTATTCCCGCAACCTTGTCCGACATGACTGGTTGTCGCGCATCCTGTAGGTTATCCCTTTTTCTAAAACTACACTATAGTAACATTCCAGAAATAATATCGAAAAAAGTTATATCCTTAAAAAATACTATCTGATGTCCTATAAAATCCATTTCAAATATTTAGACTTATCCAAAATATATCTGTCCAATATCATAGCATAAAGAAAATGATTACTTGAAAGATCACATAACAAGCACGTGAATACCATCATTTATCCCCCATATATCATAAGATATATCTTTTTGATCACATTCCAAACATGTTAATACCTTAATCATGTATTATTTTGTAAAATGAATTACTATAGAACCATAGAGAGAACATGAATACGGTCAAAAGTTAACTCTTTCCACATACCAAATTCCCAAAATTTCTATATACTCAAACCATGAAATAACTTTGTCCTTATATCATTCATGAGCTCATGAATACTATCAAACATTTCATTTTCTCCTTATCCTTTCATTATGCACATATCATCTACCTTCTAAAAATATTTGAATAACCTTTCATGTTTACCTATACTATTCATCATATACTTTCAAAAACTCAAGGAAATACAATAGTGTAACAATCATTAGATTTTTATTAATTCCATAGTACCATACATGGTTCTTGATAAAAATACAATCATTCCACTACCTTGTTAAACCACTGACTGAGCTTCATCATTTCTTTCATCTTATATATCATTTGTAGTCTCTTCATCATCATCCACATAAATACTACCCATATGACCATTCTTATTCTTTTCATGAGATTTTCCCTTAGGGAATTGGTTTTCATAATGCTCATATATTCTATATTTAAAACATTTAACCATTGTTTATGTCTTAGCAATTACATTATCCTTGTCCATGGTGTTAACTAGAAATTTTCTATTGCAATTATTGGCTTTGTGTCCATCTTTTCCACACCCAATGCATCTTCAAGTTGCTTTTAAACATTCTCCCTGATGCCTCTTACCACATGATTTACATGATGGAAATTGAACTTTCTGTCCTCCATGATCATCATGAAACTGCGTCTTTCTCTTATTAGTCGAGTCAAGAAACTTACTAATGTTGAGATTATTGATCATATTATGAGATTTCTGATTAGGCATAACAATGAATTTTGGACTTCCAAATCCCATTTCATTTGGTTTCTCATAAAGAATATCAATCAATTGTCCATAATATTCTCCATTAACATGGATCCTCTTATTTCCTGCCATTTATTAAAACCCAAAAATCATAGAATGAGAGGAAAAACTCGTACTAGCAAAACAACATAATAAAGGGAAAGTACATTCAATCTCTATCATATTATGTTTAATTCTATGATCGTTACCGTAATTCTAGGACTATAAGATATACTTATACTTAACCTTAGGGACATCCCTAGACATACCTTAGAAATATCTCTAGGGATCTCACTAATGTTTTCACATCCTAGTTTCCAAAGGTTGACTAAACCTTTTCTTTGATACCAACTGTAGAGACCCCAAGCTTGACGTACATGGACATGACATTACTTTTTTGGAATACTTAATACATAACAAAAATAGTCACACAAGGACGTAATAGTTTAAGGTCTTTGGAAACACAGAATACAATCTTCTAATCATGGTGAAATATCTTCAAGATATCCTATAAAAATCTTCCCCTTTTTATTTCATACCTAAAACCTTTCTTTAAATCCTGGGGAAAATAAAATATAAAAAGGGTGAGCTCAAATTCTCAGTATGGGTAAGCATGGAGAAAATAAAACAAACCATATTCATTTGAACTAAAAAACATGAACATGAAGTTTAAACATCAAAATCATGATCAATGACATAAAACATAGTAGTACGTAAGGGATATATCATAATGGAACATCAATCATCATAAAATTACATGGGAAAATCATGTAATTATGGAAAACCATTAATAACATGATATTATTTCCATAGTAGCCAAGGCATTACTTCCAAGAACATCTTAGTGGACAAAGTCCCTTTCTGAATTGAGTTCGCTCCTTGTTCTAGTCCTGTAACACTAAACCGGATTAACGTACCATTCCATACATGTCTATCTCATGATATATAAATCCTTACCCAATGAATTAAAGGGATATATAGGTCCCACCCATCTTATAGTGAAATAATTCTTACTTGTGCCACCAAATAAACATACATCATTCATAATAACCCAATGAATAAAATAAGTTTCATAAACATCATCACATTGTAACATAATCCATATAAAACAAATAAAGAACATTTCATCATGAGAAAAGTGAAACCACTTAAATCATAGAGGCATTATACTTGAAAAATACACACATGAAATAATGTCATCTTATATGGAAAATGGTTTTGATGAAACTCTTTAAATAAATTATTGAGGAAAACATCCTTTCTTATTCAACCCATGAAATTTTAAAAGATTTTTTTTTGAAAATAGTCCAGAAATCTTGTAGAGTAAGATTCATGAAAATAATGTTTTTTGAAACCGTAAAAATATATTCAATCCATATAAGTTAAAAAACTTTTCTCCACGTTCTTTTTCCAGAAAAGTCAAAAAAGTTCCTCGTACGGTAAACAAAAGAATGATTCCTTCCATAAAATGTTGTAAATGTCAAAAATGTGTAAAAAGGACTTTAAACATACATGGAAACACTTTTAGAAAACATGGACATTGATTCTAACAATAACCCCAGTAAATACTTATGAATAAACAATCTTGGATAAGAACAAGATTTGAATAATTATCCCTTACCTTAGGTCTGATATGCTTCATACGTATATAAACCTCCTCTTCTTCGACGCAACTCTTCTTATCCTACTCTTAGGGCACTAAATTTGGTCTTTAATGAACACCAAATAATCTAGTAGATTTTTATGGAAGTGGATAAGTAAAATTGGCAGGGTTTGGCCGAGCTTGAAATCTCAAAATTGTGTAAAGAGAAGAGGGAGGAGGTGCCCTTTTATAAGGGACGAGAGGGGCACTTTAGAAAAAACATAAAATATTATTTTATAATAAAGAAATATTTGGTTTATAATGGTTCCAAATATATTTATTTCAAATATTAAGTGAGGATAGTTCTAAATCCTTTCAACCAATAGGTTTTTGACAAGTTTAGGTTACTATTTTAACCTTATCATTTAGATTTAACTCTAAGTTAAATAATTTATCTTTTACCGTGTCTTCATGTTTTCTTACACTATATGGTTAATAAACTTACTATAAAAAATAAAAAGAACCCCAAGTGGTTCATTACTAATATATATAACCTTGTCTAAGTTATTTGGCCGAACCTTATATTTTAAAGAACAAAATAACAATTAATAATATAATATTTGTTTTAAAAACAATTTTTCTTCAACTTTGACACTATTTGGTAATTGATTTTTGTGAAAGTCATAACAACATAATTAGTTCTAAAAAATTTAATTAAATCAATAATAACATGTCATATTAACCAAAAAATAGTTTAATTTATAAAAACTTTCAAATTACATTTATTTGGGTATTTATAACATCAATTATGATAATATTTCATTAATAAGGTAATTACTGCATCATCATTGTGTCATAAATAAATTAACTTATTTAATGTCTAGAAATTCTAAATAAAATACCATTATGTAGGAATTTTTTTTATATTTCTAATGAATATTTATAATCAAATTTATCTTATGCATAACCATATATTAAAAATGTTTTAGTTATTAAACATTGATTTTAACTCTTCAAACTCTTCTCTAAATAAAATATTAATAAGTGTCCTAATCTAATCCAAGTGGACCTAAATGGTCATATTTTTTTCCTAAGGTTGTTTTTGGTTGAATTAAATTATCCAATAGAATTAGGACATGTGTTAGGGTAATAATAATATCATTTTTACCCTTAATTACCCGATTTACTTTTAACCGTGGTAAATAAAAGTAAAATGTTACTATTCACCAAAAATTAATTTTATCTAATTGAACCACATTTTACACCTTGATATTAACTATTTCTCTATTATTTTATAAATTCCACTCACAGAAGCGGTAAAATTAAGTTATATGTAAATTTCCAAATTCTCTTAGGGGGTGGGTAAAAGACGGTGAAAAGTTCAATACAATTTTTATATATCTAAAAATATTATAAAATGACTACAATTAATTACATTGAACATATATATGTATTATTTATGAATTTTGACCTAAAATAAATTTAAATACAAAAAATAAAATTTTAAATAAAAAGTCGGTTTTTAAATAGTAACCCAGTATTTTCACTATTCATCAAAAAATTTAAGGGTTTCCCAAAAATACCAAAAATTCTCCCTTGGGTAATTTCAATATTCTAAATCCAAAAATGAAGTCCATTTTGAAAGATAAAATTTATAAAATTTTGAAAAGTGGGTATTGCTATTCATTACGGCTAGTTTATATAATATTTTAATAACATATCGTTGTTTAGTGAAACTTGGTGTTGCATACAACACACACTATTGTGGAAGGTAGCAATTGAGTGTAAAGAAAGCCAAGTCAAGGTTTCTTGTAGTGCAAGATTTATTTGTTGTTTTGTATAATAGAATCCAACAATATTTCATTTATACATTGAATATATATATATATACACTCAATGTTGTGTAGAATAACTTCTATCAAACGAACTTGAAATTTTCTGTAACACGATCCAAGAATAGTGTTTCATATTCTGCAAGCTAATACGGTGTTGCGTATAGTGCAAGATAATCTTGTTGTAGCATACAACACAAGAAAACAAATAAATTAAAAAGAATACTTCTCATAAAATCTCGGGGTGTTACAGGTCCAACCATGTTGGGCCGAGCCCAGATGAAATCATCCATTATTTATTAAAACATCAATATATTTCAGACTAGAAATATAATTGACAAGTCGTCTATGATGTTGGGACCCCTAAGACGAGGCAGCCATTTGGGTATACTCTATGGGAGTTTTCAAGCCATTTGAGATACAAATGATTGATTGAGGTGTAAATTCTCTTACAATCAAGAACAATAGAGAGCATGAATCTTACTGATGACAGTGACATGAAGGATATGACGGCCATGACATCAGTGGTCCAGTAGCCGATCGATCCTTAAGGGTACAATAGAGGAGCATAACATTGTGGTCCAGTAGATGAGTGCACCTTAGTGGTCCTGTATAAGAGTAGACCTTAGTGGTCCTATATCTTAGTGGAACTCAATGGTCCATTAGCAGAGTAGACCTCAATAGTCCCATAGCCAAGTGGACCAAATAGGTACATTAGCTGAGAAGACATCAGTGGTTCATTATCCAAGTGAACCTCAGTGGTCCAATAGTTGAGTGGACTTTAGTGGTCCGATATCCAATCGAGCATTAGGGAATCATTAGGGATGAGTCCCTCAGCAGTACATGATGATTCATCTTTATGACTACTAATCATACTTTCTATACTTTGAGTTATACCTAGTGTGAGTTATCATTTTTTGTGGTCTTGCATTGTATAATTTATTTGTGGTCTTTAAATTTCATTTTGTGGTCCCTACTGAGTATTGTTTTACTCACCCTTACTTGGGCTTCACCCGCACCTTTCGTGTCACATACAGTTGATCGGCGCTATGACAGAGACATTGGTGGTCTGGGACCTGGTGGTGCTCAGTGAGTTAGGACATACATGCGTACTTCTATAGCTACAGGAAGTTACCCTTCACCTACCCTTTAGGTAGGGTCATAAGTGGATAGACCATGGCAGTTTTAATTTCTTTTGTTGCATTGGTCTTGTAATCTGGACCTTTTTACTTTTAGTTTGTACTGTAATCTCTATAGTTCTCTCCGTGAAACTTGTTGTTTACTTTTTGTTTACTTTTCATAGTTTGAGATTTCTATGTGTGTACCTGTTTAAAAGAAATGCCTTCCATTTTTTGGGATATGGCTACCCATTGAAATCCACCAGCCTCTTCCTTATGGAAGGTGGGATTGTGTTAGTTATAAAACGAGCCCTGGGGGATGATTCATGACAAAATTAATTAAAATTAATTGTCGTGGTTAATGTAAAAATTGTTTTATAGGGGTTAAAATAGATAAGAGTTAAAAATTATCCAAAACATATCCAAAACCCATTGGATATATGTTTTTATACCTAATCATCTAAAATTGTTGATAATGACCAATTTTCATTCTTTTTCAAATTAAAAGAAAGTGGGTATCATTGATTCATTTCAAAAATTCCATGTTGTCATCTCCCCACATATAAAAGGACATCCCCTCTTCTCTCATCTTTATACTTCTACGGCCATTTGGTTCATCAAATTCATAAAAAATCACTTATATACACCCCTCCTAGATTCCTAGTGCCCTTTTTTATCCTAAATCCATCCTTGGAAGGATGTTGGTGAAAACATTATGAATTTCCATAATGAAGATGTATTGTCCTTAAACGATAATTTTCTTTTTGTTTAACCATCCACCTCTTTAAAATAATTTTAAATAATGATAATATAATAACTCCAATATTTATCATATTATTATATTCTATTTTTTTATTTTCATAACCAATATCCATATCTACTTCCATCAAATTGGGAAATGAAATCATCAATTTTTTTTACATTAGACTATAACATCGTGAATCGACGTAACTATTTTTACAACAAATCCTCTCATGGTTAGATTTAAAAATGAATTTAACAATTATATATAATATTTATTGTAATTTTATTATTCTATAATTTCTCAAAGCATATATACAGTATTACATTCCATTCCGTTCATAATATGATAATGTTGTGCATGTCTATGGTGGACTACCGCCTATTGAAATAATGTGATTCATTTTGCAGTTTGAATTCACAAAGAATTAAATAAGGATAATTTTGACGGATATATGTTATATATATATGAAATGATATAAATTATAAAAAATCAACATATCATGCACTTTGACAATTCAACCATGAAAATACTCATATAGTTTCTCATGTATATGTATGACGAACCGTCTCTACGAAGCGACGTGATTTATTTTCAATACCCAACCTATAATAAAGCTTATAATCATATATATACTAAATAAATAATATATTTATAACATTTTTATCATTTTTACATGAAATATTTATATATTATGTATTGGAACTATAAAATTCATTAAAAACAAGCATCAGAAAACAAGTTGATTTACACCCCAAATAATGAAAATAAGGAACTATTTTTCAAAAAAATGGGTTAAACCATTATAATATGATAATATATAATATTATAAATATTTTAATGGTTATAGAATAAATTAATATCATGATTAAAACAATTATATAGAATATAATTCAAGTTCAAATATTTTAAATCATGTGGTAACAGATTTATCTCAATATCCCTTCAATGAAGATATTTTATTTCATTGAACTAAATTTATTTTATTTGGTGTAAATAATGTCCTTTATAAATTTAATATCTTGAATCCTTCATACGTTATGGTATTTTGTGCTCCTATTTTTATTATTTCATGTGATGAGATTTTACTTTAATGTTATTATGTGGTAAGGGATTCTATCTCAATTTCAATTTCATTGAGACATATTTATTAATATACACTCATTAACATTTATGGGGTTTATATAATTCCAATTTTATTTATTTTACCTGAATATTTATTATTTTTTAGTTATTATTATTTTTTTCATGTTTTTTATTCATGGGTTTACACTTTAAAAGTTACCAAATAGGTGAAAAAAGTGGTACAATCTCATTTTTTGTTTTTATATTGTTCTCTCTCTCTATCTCTAAAAGGACTAACATTATTATAATCATATTCTCTTGAAAATTTAAATTATCCTAAATATACATATTTTTTGAATCATGGATATCATTATTTTCTAAACAATATTCCATTTGCGCATACGGTGTCTACCATAATATATTTTGATTAAATAAGGAAATCTTAATAAATAGGAATCCAATAAAAAATATAAAAATTTTATAATAAGGAATATTGATTCTTCAAATAAATAGAGTATTTTAAATATAATGAATTTAAATTCCATGAATATGTAAGGTAGGTCATTAGATACTTTATCATGTTAGACAGGAAACACCAAGCATGTAAGAGAATATAATATCCAATTTATTTAAAATTCATTTACTATTTTATATAAATTCTGCATATATTTTAAATATTATAATTCTAGAAACATAGATTTATCTTTTGTTATTTGAAAGCGCGACCTTCATTTATATTTGTGATACATGAAAACTAGGTTTTACTAAAATTCAATATATTGTAAAATATTAGTATTTAATACAATAATTTATTACATAGCCATTAAATTATTAGTTGTGAATAGTAATAAATAACTTATGAAAATTATTTTTTACACAAATATAAAATGAATTCAAGGGATACAACATAATTATAAATGCAAAAAAATGAAATTGAATATAAAGAGAGAATTTCTGTAAAATAATATTTTTATTCTCACAAAGATGTTTTATATTAATAAATTAAATTAATTAAAATTAGTAAGTTATAATAATGTAATATATATATTATATATTCAATAAAATAAATATCATATTCATCAAATATATTCAATAGGCATAGGATAATAACAAATAATTGTTTATACATAAAAAAAATTTATATTATAGAATTATTAACGCTTTTTAATGAAGAACCTATTTTAATTTCAATCACTAGAAAAATTATATATTCTACAAGTCACTATAATCTTCATATTATAAATTTAAACATAAAAATTTATTTTGTTTAATTTTTTGGTATTTTTTGTGAATTTTATTTTGAAATGAATATTGACAACAAATTATTCAAAAAATATTTTTCATCTAATTTATTATCAAGGATAAATTATATTTTAAATTTTTTGGAATGTTTTCACATATAATATTTTTTTAAATTCATTAAATGTATGTCATTTAAATAAATTTCACTTGGAAATTTTCAATAATAAAATGAAATCCTTAAATATGTCTACATTAAAATGAACGACACTATCATCCCATCAGTGCGGATTAAATTTTAATTAATTTATAAAAGTTATTTTATAGGAAATTAAAAAATGGATATCATATTTTAAATATTATTAATTTGTAATGTCTAATGAGGTAAAAAAATTGACCGAAAAATTTATAGAAAGTAATTAAAATCAATTACAGTGATTTCTGTAAAATTAAGCTTATTAAAGGACTAAACATGAATCTTATAAGACCAAATTACCAACGAAATTTTCTAAGATACATTTTATGGAAATATATCGACCCTATACCAACTTGGGATAAAATTGGCCCATTATGGGAGCTACATCCAATGTGAAAACTATGTGTGGAATTCCATTTTCAAAATATTACAACAGTGACACTCCTCATCCACTATAAAATGGCCTCATATCCTTCCATATCCTCACATGTATCATGAAACATTTTATCGACCAATTAAATCCCAAATAGATCTTCGGAATCCCTCCCCTCACCATAGGGGCCTCACCTTGGGTAGAAATCTATCCAAGGAATCCCATTGGTGCAAACCAAAATGAGTTTACTGCTTAATAGGTGACATCATTTCATTAATATCATAAATTTTTTTTCCATTATGCACCTCTAAAATTTTATTATTAGATGACGATATAGTACATAACTTCTCCTAAATATACTAGTATGTTTTTATGATAATTTTTATACCTATAATTGCACACACCACTATCATATGAGTAACAAAAAAATTTTATGTGAACGGAAAAATAATACCTCACGAAACATTGATTATTAAATCTTAATTTATCTCCAGTCATTGGTGTAATTATTATGGACACTATGTTTACATATGTAAATATTATATTTATAATGTATTTAAATTTATGTAATTCTTTTGTAACACATATCTTTATGCACTCCATTTTGTGGGAATATGATAAGATCATTTATGGAAGTGTGGATTGGCGCCTACTAATAAAGATTAGACTAGATCACTAGGTAAATGGAATTCATAAAGTAAGGTTTCAATTGAATAAATGCTAAATGAAAAACTCTATATGATATTCATGACATAAAAAAACCACTCAATGGCATATGGAGTTGGGCCTCGTTGACACGATGTGATTTGATTAACATAAAAATAATTCTATATATAATCATATATGATTAAAAAAATTTCATATTTATTATATAATTATGATTCTGGAATGATTGATGTTACATACCTTCTTCCCACAATGATCAATGAAAAATTGGAATGTTCCTCCTACATATGTATGACCTACCCTCTTCTTGAATGTATCATTGGTTCAGTTTTTGAAATCATATTTAGTGATTTGTAATAATGTTATAATTTATGTATAAATATTATAATTATTTGAGTATTATTATTTCTGGTGGACTTATATAATCAACCATTTGATAATATTTGAGCCACCAATGTTTTTTTTTGCATATGAACCGAATTTGGTCAAAATACATGACATAAAATTAATCATTTTCATAGTTATATACGACATGGTAATTAGTTGAATAAAAGTAATGATAATAGTGGAATATTTTCTCATGAAAATAAAAAATTAGTATAAGTTTATTATTTAGTAATATAAAGAAATAAGAGACATTTCAGGCTTAAGGTATGGGATTTCGTCTCAATTTAAATTCCATTAAGTCATGTTTGTTTCTATGTACCTGGTTTATTTTATATGGCATATGTATATCCCCTATAAATGTTATATCCTGAATATCTATATTTTAATTATATTAATTTTTTCAGTTAATGTAATTACTACATGAGAGTTATGATTCAAATTGTTTCAATGTGTTATGGGACAGATTTGAATATTTAATGGTTATTTTCCTTAAAAATAATTTTACGGATATGTTTTTTCGATTCATTAAATTATATGAATCATTTTCAAAAATCCTTTCATTTTCCACTCCTATGTATATTCATGACCTTTTCCATGTTTTAATACCATTCTTCTAGTCTTTTGTACTAAAAAATATTTATAAAAAGATTTTCATAAAATCATTCATTGTTTCTCTATTTATTCAGAGAAACTATTTTCTTCTAAAATTCATTTTGTATTAAAAAAAAGTTTAAATATTCTTACAATGATTTATAAATGTAATATTATTTCTTCGAAAAATATTTTATATTTATTGAAATTTAATTTCATTAAAAAGTAATTTAATTTTTTTTCCAAAATAAAAATATTTTACTAAAAGAATTTGTTTATAATTTATTTTAATAATACTTACATTCCTCAATGACATCATCCCTTTATTTTAATATTCATGGGGTATGTTGTACTGATACGATTTTTAATCATCCTCTAGATGTTTTATGAATTATTTGGAAAACGTTCGTATTCACATTCACTTCCGTGATTCCTTTTGGTCCCATTGATGTATTCAATTTCATATGATCATTGAAAATTGAATTTACCTTAATTATGCATATCATTTATCTTTTATTTATATGTTCCCTAAAAGTTCTTCCATTTTCATATAGTGTTTATTTTCAAATTTATTTGATTTCGTGGGGAAATATTTATAAATACCAATAATTTATACAATATGGATATTTGATAAATAATATTGTGTATTCAATATGAATAATTATTTAGAAAGAAAATACAAATGTTATGGGCCACTTTAGGTAATCCATGTGTGTTGGGAACTATTTAGTGACAGTCCCTAGTTGCATGGGTAGTCTCATATGATGAAATTAGGTTGGAAAACCCCATATAATTTGTAACCAGTTTGTTATAAACTACCATGTGAATGGACTTGAAAGTTTGGATAAGCTATTCCAAATCATATCAATTTGTACTGAGTATGTTAGAAATAGTCTTGTGAATGGTCATGATGGAAATGGTTCCATGTACCTATAAAATATTCCTTCAAATAATTAATACAGTTATTTAGTGATAGACCCTAGATGCTTGGGTAGTCTCTTGTTATTATATTTCACAATTGTTTTTTAGCATACTTATCAGTTTTTTTATTATATGGTATATGTTATTAGTTATTTATCATGACATAATTATTAATCTCATTGATTCATTATTGATTCTTTGATACTATACCCTTAATAAGCATCTGATCTCACCCTTATTATGATTGTTTCCCCCATGAATTGAAGAACAAAAACATTAATTATATACGGGTATTTACTATATTGAATAATGTTATTATCCTGGAGGTTATTTAGGAAAAATAAAAAAATTGTGGTAATTAGCAAATTCATTTGTGTGAGAAAAACTCATTTATGTATCTGGTTTACTGAGAATAATAAATTAATCGGTCCTTTGAGATTTGTTTCCATGAAATAATGCCAATGTAATTTATAGTAGACACTGGCTCCAGGACGTCTAGGTATAGCTCATTATTGTTGGTATTAAACTAATTTTCATAGAATCCAGGGGAACTGGATTTATGAAAACCTATATTATAGAAAATAACCCTAAGGAGGAATTTTGGGATAATTATAGAATATCAACCAAGAAATTCAGTTACAAATAGATTATACGGGTTTTCTAGAAATACATCCATGTTTGGATAATCTATGTGGATGTGGTTCTAAAATATATATACCTAGGAGTGAAAACTCTGAAAAGGAGTGTCGGGCCTGAATTAGTGTAACCTGGTACATTAAAATAGTCCTTACAATACACCTGATTTTACACTCTGAAGATATATGCTTATAAAAATTCACATTTTCTTTACAAAGAACTATTATGGATGTTAAAAATGAATAACCATGGTAAAAAATAAGTATTTTTAGATTGAAGAATATGTTTCATGATTTAGAAATACTATAAATTATATTTTATAAAAAAACTAGGCTAAAGATTGAATTATGTGAAAATAAGTCGTTGATGTATTTATGTATTAGGATTTTGTTAAAAACCATAGAAATAATGAAATTTTGTGATTTTTATTATTTAAAGATTTCCCATCATATTTATATTTTAAATTATATTAATATTTTTTTAGAAAAGGATATCATATAAGAAGGTTGAAATCCAATCAAATTTCCTAAAGTCGCGGAACATGAACCCATGACCGATGGATGATAAGGATTTCATGTCAGCCACTCAAATACGTAATTTCATAGTTAATATTTCATTATTTTTAGTTAAAAAACATGATGAATAAATATTAATTATGAACCAATAATGTACCTTTTATTTTTTAGAGATTAATTCATTAACCATTCTAACATTGGAAAATAGTTATAAACATATAGTTATACTTTTTACACTTTTATGGGCCTTAATATCACCTAGAAAAAGATTTTAATTCTTTAGACATCAAAATTAATTTATGGATTTATTATTAATTTTATGGATGAAAATACAATTGGTGAAATTTTGATTTTAAAAATATATCAAGTAAGTAAAATGAATTAATTATTTATAACATAATAATAAATGAATATAATAACTAATTGAATTTGAAGTGAATATTTTTATAGAAATCTATTTTTTTTTCTCAAAAATATTTTTTAAACTAATAAATTAAATTTATTATAATTAGTGAGTAATATTAATGATATATAAAGATTATATATTCAATTTATTAATTTTTATATTCAACAAATAGATTTTATAAGTATAACATACAAACAAACCCAAATTTACACATAAAAACCTATATTTTTATTAAGGTATTTTTACTATCTTTTAAGCACGAGAAAAATATAATTTTCATTTTTATTATGATTGATAGATTATATATGTCACAATAAACATCATATTTTAAATATAAACATAAAAATTAGGTTAGGGTTATTTTTTGGAATTATTTTGTGACTGTTAATTTAGTGAATACTGAAAAATACAGAATTGTTAGTTCAAAATTAGTTTTTCATATAAATTTTTTTAAGGAAAAATTAAATATTAAATTTGTTTTTATGTTTAATTAGACAATATTTTTATTAATTAAACCAATTTCGGTCATTATATATAATTTTACGTAGAAAGTAACTATAAAAACATTTCTAACTTTGGAACATTTTTACTTTTTAAAAACAATAGTTTTCATCCTATTTGAAGGATTAAATTTAAATTAATTTATTTTATATATATCATTGTAATTTTTAAAAATGTATTACATAATTTGGAATAATAATAATTTATATTATCTAATAAGTTCAACATATCTTTTACAAAATATATAGTGAATTTAACTAAAATTAATTACATTGATTACTGAAACAAATATACAAATTAATGGACTAAACATTAATAAAAAAGGCACAAATAGAACATAAAATTTTCCAAGGCCAATGTTTTAGGAATATTTAGACCAAATACCAATATTCAACTACATCAGACCATTATAGTAGACACTTTCAATGAAAAAAATGTGTATGTAATTTCATTGTCAAAATATTACAAGAGTACCTCTACTCCTCAAAAATAAAAAGGCCTCTTATCCTACCACAAAATCACACATCTCAAGCCACATTGGATAACCAAGAACATCCCAAATATATCCTAAAATTACCGCCACTCCACTAACCTTATAATCCTCATCTTATTCATAAATAAATTCATGGAATCTATTTCGTGAAATCAAAAAGGAGTTACCGAATTAAGAGTTAATATCTTTCGTTAAGATCTGTAGTTATATTTCCACTGTCCATCCCCTAAACTATTATTATTACATAAAAAATAGTATACAATATATTTTATAATTTTTTATGATATTTTCTCTAACCAAAACTTACATTCACTCCCATCCATTGGGAAACAAACATATTATTTATGTGAATGATGAACTTCTACCTCATGAAATGATGATTGTTCGTTCATCCTTTACCACCTATCATGGTGGTAAATATGAAGTAATATCATTGAATATATGTTAAATATGATATTTATAATGTCTTTATAATTATTTAATTGTATTAAAACACATATATTTATACTCTACATCTTTTTCAAATATGATAACATCGTTTACAGAAGTGTTGGTTAACAACTCTTAATAGCGATGTGATTCATTCACATGTCACATGGAATGTATAAAGTATGGTTTAATTTAAAATAAGTGACATAAAAAATATGATACTTATTACATAATTACATATTTTTAAATATATTATATATCATTTTCCATAGTACTAATTCTCACACTTAAAAAATTCATAATGTCTCTTGTGGACGTGTGGACTACCGCATACTCAACATGATATGAATCCTTTTATATCATAATAATTATATATATAAGTATATATGATAAAATAATATTTTATTTATGATATAACTATAATTATCTAATGATTCCTGTTACTTAAATTCTTTTCATTATGATCATTGATAATTGGTAACATTACTCATTTTTACGTACGAACTACAATCTCCATGATTGTAATGTTGGTTCATTTTTCATAAACATATTTAACGATTTGTTATAAAAGTATAATTTATGTATAAATATTATAATTATGTCATTATGTTTATTATATAGTTGTTATATAAATACCACTTTGACCATATTTGGCATGCCAAATTGTTTTGACATATAAATCGAATTTGGTCAAAACACCTAATGTAAACCTAATTTTTTATGCCCTTTTATAAAACCTGGTAATAATTGAAATAATTTTAATAAAAAAAATGAAATAAATTGTCATGAAATTAGTAGATTAACAATTTTTTGTTATCCAAGAATATAAAGATGCACAAGATCATTCAAACTCATTGTAAGGAATTTCATCTCAATTTACGTTCCCTTGAGACTTGTTTGTTTTTATGTACATTGATTATTTTATATGATTTATATACAATACATTAATAGGTTATTTAAAAAATATATTTAATCTCATGATATTTTGAGATAATTTTAATTTTATACCTTCATGAGGCTTATTATTTAAAAAATTTAAAGTGGTATGGGACAATTTGAAATGCTTAAGAATTATTTTCCACAAAAAAAATTTCAATGATCCTTGATTTAAATTCTAGTAAATTATATGACCATTTTTTAATAAACCTTTTATTTTAATCACTAATGGTTATTCAGGTCCTTTTTTTAAAGTACTATTACTATTATCCAACTATTTGGTATTGAGTTTTTTTAAAAAAAAATTCCAGAAAACCCATCTTTATTTGTATCATTAGTCGGTGAACCTTTTTTCTTCTATAATCAATTTATATTAAAAAACATTAAATAATAACCATCTAAAAGTGATTTATCAAATTAACTTTCACCCATAATAAAATGTTTTATAGTTTTTAAAAGTTATTTTCAATGTAAATGTTTTTAAAAAAATATAAAATATTTTTTTCACAATAATGTTTTTAAAATATATTATTAAATTATTTCTATAAAACAAAAACAAAAAATATCTATTTTACCCCACTTGGGTTATGTTTTTTTGATAAAATCTTTAATATTTCTCTGGATGGTTTATTATTTTTTTAAAAGGATAGTATTTATATTCACTTCCTTGATTCCATTAAGTCTCCATGAAATATTCAATTTCATATGATTATTGAGCATTGAATTTCTTCAAGTTATCCATATAATTTATCATGAATTTTTTCATTTTCGTAAACTGTATACCATTTTTTATGTGGTGTTTACTTATAATGTTCTTTTATTATTTTGGGAAATATTGGTAACTCTTTATACCTTACTAAATATGTATATTTGTTCAAACCATATCTATTTATATCAAATGTGATATAATTTGTCTTGAGAAAGGTCTTGACTGTATTGTTCCATGTACCATGGAAATATGGATTCCAATAATAATGGATTTCATTTAGTTAGATTTCATATATTATTTATCAATTATATTTTTCATTAACATGTCTATGGGGAGATTTCATTTTCATTTGATTTGTAAAACATATTTTTTTCTAGTTTCTTACCTTTCTATATTGATTTTCCCTTATATAGTTATTTGAATGATATGTTTTTCCTGTTAATACCTTTCCGTACTTTTTTATGAACTTATTTAAAAGTATTTTATTACATGGTATGTGTTCTCAGTGATTTAACATCCCATAATTATAACTATCATTTATTTGTTATTTCTTCATATATAATTTACCATTACTGAGCATTTGATCTCACCCTTGTTATGTTTCTTTTCCCCAATAATTAAAGAAGTTTATTGTTAATGATATGAATTTATATACTATATAGAAAAAATTATATATCATAGAAGTTAATATGAAATACAAAATATATATTTCTTAAATACATTTTTCATTTGTTAGACAGAACTTTTATATGTATATAGTTTACCTAGACTACTAAACAGAAAAGTCCTTCATGATATAATTACTAGTAATAATACAAATGTAATTGACATTAGAAACCATCTCTATGATATCTGGGGTCTGGTCACTTTGGATATGTAGTTATGTGAGGATCCTTATTATATTTAGTCCATCGATTAATTGATACGTATCATGAGATTAATCAGTTGGTAAAATCAAGTGGTTCTTATCAATTAGTTTTAAAATATATTATGAAAGGTATTTATAATAGATGTTTTCATGATGAATGAGACAAATACATCCCATAATTAAGTATTTACATCTTCCAGAATTCATTTATTATTATTACCCAAAATATTTTCATATCGATATCATATTAGGATGCTATAAATTGTCTACTTATTTACTAAATTTCAGGTTTTTTAATTATCTTACATTCCATATTGATTTTAATTTTTTGATTTTTGATATATTACAATATATGTAACCCTTCCTGAGAAATTTTTATCAAACTTATTGTTTCATTTCCCATTATATGAGGAAGAATTATTAGATGTAGTTCTTGGATTCCCAATGTTTTCCTTAGTTTTGATTTTTATTTTATGTTAAAATGTAAGACATGTATAATATTTGTATATGGTTCTACAATACTACTAAAAAGTTTCGTTTTATGTTATTTGACCCCATTGATCGAAGACAATGTTATAAAGATGGCACTGACTCATTGTTAATCGATTCAGGGTTGTTACATTTTGTATCAATGGAAGAATAATAGAAACATTGGTAATTAGATTTAAGAAAACATTGATTTTCGATTATAACCCTCTAATATAATTTTTGGAAAAAATAGATGATCGTCATAATGATTTCTTAAGGAATATATTATGGGGTTCTTCTTATACACAAATCCATATCTTGATGATATAAGTGGATGGGATTCGGTAATATATATAACATGGTGTAATAACTTAGAAAAGGGAACATTGGGATTGACTCAGTTATCAAATGTTGCATGAAAATGGGACTTAATTTGCACACAGTATGAAACTCTTGGGGGATACAGTAATGATAATTCACATTTTTCATTCAATCAGTTACATAGGTTTTCTAAATAAATATATATGTAATGAAACCATGTTTGTGATTCTAATACTAAAAATTCAAAAAAAAATTATTTGTAACATTAAAATATATTTTTATGTATACATAATAATTTATCATTGAAAATTTTATGAGATAATATAATATATCTTATTATTTAAAAATTTGCCCTGGAAGGAAAAGGGTATCAAAACTCTTGGAAAATATAGAGATTTTCTTACTAAAGTATATAATACAGTTGGTATTGGAATGGTAAAATCATGCATATAATATAGTAACATATTCATGTTATGAAAAATAACCTCTACATGATGGATAAAAATATTTCATTGCCTAGTGATTGATAGATTCAAGCAATATAATCCCCCATCATTTGGTTGGACTTCTAAACCAATGGTAGCTAGGTAATGGATTTTGTCTCTTCAAACAACATTTATGGTCAAAGGATCTAATGAAAATGTAATGGTTACACATCAAGTGTATTGTCCCAAATGAGATGTTGATCGATAGTGGACGTATATCAACAATAATAGGGAAGAATATCTCATGAAATATAATTATTTTAAGTTTTTTTAAAAAAAATATATTTCCCCCATAAGGAACAAAACAAAAATGAATTAAACATTCCTCATATTAATGAAAACTAAGACGAAATTTTTTTATAGTATGAGGCTACCTCTATATGGTTAGATAGGTATTCTATGTATTTTATACACAACACGATGTGTTAAATTGACCATTTTTTAAAGGGCTTAGGTTAATTACATGAAGGGTGATATGTCTCAAGGTTTATCATCATAAGATGAAATAGTAATATGTTCTAGAAAATCAATGATGGAATTCACAATAAAAAACATGTTCAATGGAAGTTAATAAACTAATAAGTTGAACGATCACTACGATAAATGGAATGCTTTATAGAAAATGAAGAGAATGAGTTAGTTTCTACCTTGTCAGATTTATGAAATGACTCCAACTATTAAATGCATGACATGGTTTGGAATTAATAATATTTATATATGCGGGTATTGCAGATAAAAAATTTAATGAGAATACTTAAAATATTATATTAAAAATTTCAAAAATACGAGGATGTGGTGAGATACAGAAGAGTTCCCCAGTCGTCAATGGAGTCAACCAAGGAAAGGGATAAGGCTAGAAGGACAAAATTACGTGATCAATGTAGATGAAGAGGATGTACCCAATTATGTGGGGGGGTATATACATTAATAATATATTAAAATATATAAAATTATTTATTTGATTCTATATCCCAACACAAATTTATATATTCCATGTTTTAAATGAAACATTTCTCTTTCCCAATCACATTATGTTGGGATTTGTTAGTCATAAAAAGAAATAAATGTCTCACAATAATAAATATGTTTAAATAATTACACACTATGATACATAAACATGAATTATTTTATAACAATATTTTCATACCTATGATTTACTTTTATATAATCCTTAGTGTGGATTGTATTTAAAAATATTATGTAAAAATTTTATTTCATGAAAATTGAAATTATGATTTGTTATAAGGAAAAATAATTACTTATCTTTTGAGAATATGTAAAATCATCTTAGAAATGTATATATCCACACCAAGAATCACACATCAATGCAATTATTGGGGATGAATAGAAATTAAAATCTATGGATGGGGATAGTACCCTTAAAATTAATGATATACCTTTTATAAAAAAATTCATTGATTTATTTCCTGAGGAATGTCATCAATATCCCACAGAGAATGATTTTTAGTTTGAAATTGATTAAAATCATGGTGAAATAACAATATCAAATAATCTCTATATAATAGACTCTATGGAATTAGTGGAGTTCTGTGATGTGGGATTTACTCTCTTTTGTGTTTCACAATATGGTGTAGAAAGCCTCTTTATTTAGAATAATGTTGGATCCCTGAGGTTGTGCATTGATTTTAGGAAAATCAATTATGGTATGATAAATTACAATATCATGTTCTCTTTATTGATGACTAATATGATCAACTTTATAGAGCCTTATATTTTTAAATGGTTGACTATTTTATGGGAATCATAAATTATAAGAAAATAAGTAGCAATTTCGGAATATATATTTTTATTGAGGTATGGACATTAGGATTTTATAGTAATTCCATTTGGATTGAGTAATGAACCCTATATTCTTTTAGATCAATTGAAAAAGTATTCAAGGAATATATTGATGATTTTATTTGTATAATTGATGATCCATTGGGGTATTATAAAATATATAAGGGACATACGAATCAATTGTCGGGGATTCTTGAGACACATAAAAAGAAATAATTATGTGGGAAATTTATATTGTGTGATTTTTGTATTAAAAAATTTTCTTTTTCTTGACCATATTCTCCCTATGTATGCAATATCAATTGATCGTGTGAATAATAAGGTATCCAGATAATGGAATACACTAATGAACATGACTGAGGTATGTATTTTCATTATTTTTACAAGTAATTATTACTGATTCAGTCAAAAAAATTTCTGATTTTCTATCACATTAACAATGATTACAGATAAATATGTTAAATTCATTTGAAAAAAGGATGTGATGTTTTTTTATGACCTAAAGAGGACATTTTTCAATGCACTAGTTTTGAATCTACTATTTGGAAATGATTATTTTTTATATAATTTATTTCATTGAAGAAGGAACTCGGTTGTTTCCGAATCAAAAATGAAGAATTTACTTTATATGAATCAAGTCAACTGAGGACACATTAATTGAACTATCTAAATGATGATATTCGGTTTGAATATGTATTAATTCCTTTGATGATATGGATTCATTATCTCTGTAGAGAATCAAGCAAGATATACAGAAATAATTAAATACTAAAATAAAAATATTCACCAAAATAAGACAATATGCGTAAAATATGGTATCTCAATCTTCTGAGTGATTTTTATTTCTCAATACACAACCACCCAGATAAATAAATTATCATAGAGGATGCATTGGTATAGAAAATATCAGGGATATAAAACCATGATGAGAATTGAGAGAGCCTACATCTTTAAAAATCTAGAAAATATAGATATATGTATTTTTTTAACAAATGATATTATTTAGTACAATTGGATATAATTAATAAACAATCATTATCAGAAATGATAAAAACTACTCAATATCCTTTTGAAATACTTCCACTGAAAATTAAGGTTGTGAATGAGGGAAATTAACACATTTCATTAGAAAAGTTGGGGTTCTACATTTGGGAAATCTATTATGTGTTTTATCTATAACTATTTCAATACTAAAATTATCAAATTACACCCAAAGATCAAATTTATCATAGAATAATTATGTATAGGGATTTGAAGGGATATTTTCTGTGAGTTAACATGAAGTGATAAATTGTAGATTATGTATCCAAATGATTTGTTTTCCAAAAAATGAATGTTAGGAGAAGTAATGCTATAGGAGTCATAAAACCTCTTCATATTCCCCAATGTATATGGGATGAAATTAAAATGGAAATTTTCATTGGACTACCTAATACTTCAAGGAAGAGTGATTAAATATGGATGTTTAATAATTTCCTAACAAAATATTCATATTTCCTCACAGTAAGAGAAGTGTTACCTCTTAATATCCTAACAATGCACTATATTAATTATTCTTCAAGACTACATGCCACACCTATTTCAATTGGGTATGATCATGGTCTTTGTTTTATATCTAAATTATGGAAGTGTCTTTAAAAGGCTCTTCATGTTTATCTTCATTTAATCACTACCTACCACCCATGAATAGATTGAAAAATAAAAAGTCTAGTCAAACAATGTAAGACTAGTTGAGTTTATACTCATGTGATTTTCATGTTTTAGGGATCATTATTTACCCTTTTAAGATTCCTCTTATAATAATTGTTTCCAATAAAGTATTCAAATGGATCCATATGAAGCATTATATTCAAGTTGATTTAATACTCCAATATGATGATATGAAATTGGGGAAAGAAAACTATTAGGCCCTATACATGTTATAGAGAAACATTTAATGGTAATGACTATTCAAGATCATATCAATGTACCTCAAATTAAGAAAAATTGTTATGCTGATAATCGGAATAAAGAATTGGATTTGAAAATTTTATATAATGTATTCTTGAAAGAGTCTCTCTCCAAGGGTGTTAATAGGTTTAGTGTGATGTGAAAATTGATCCCTATGTATAACATTCCTTTGGAAATTTATTAAGGGATTGAGGTCATTGATTATTTATTTCCAATTCCACTAATTCTCTCAAAATTTCATGATGTGTTATATATATATTTGTTAACGAAGTAAAGTCTTGGCCCTATGCATGTGCACAAGTATGATGAAATTGAATTTCAACCCAATTCTTATTACTGTGAAGAAATAATCCTTATTATTGATACTATATAAAACTTATTTATGAATTGGATGACTCATTTGGTAAATGTACTTTAGATAAATAATAAAATGGACTAAGAAGTGGAGGAACTAGTGGCAGTTATAAAATAAGAACTACACTATTTGGTGTACGTTAATGTTCATGACATTCTATGGAAGAAATGTTTGTATGAGGGAATAATTAGGAATCCATCAACATTATGATTTATTTACATTCATATAAATTCAAAAAAATTGACATCTTGTGATGCATTCAACACTGGGTTTAAAAAAACATAATACTCTATAAAAATATAATTTAAACATTCCTATTATAATCCAACAATTAAATTTTTGGTTATAAATCGGAATAAAAAGTTCTGAAAAAAGTAGAGGGTAAACACAATAATTTTTTGTATTTTATTATAATTAAAACAAAAAATCATTGAATGAAAAAGAAATGTTTTTGAAAAACAGTATTGTTTCAGATAAAATAGTTTCATAATTTCTTCCACACTTATAATAAAATTAATATTTGTAAATTTTTTAATATTTATTTTATAAAATAAAAAATAATTTTTATATTATCATTGCATAATTATATTTGGTTCAATATTTTCAATTTTTTTGAAAGGTTTCATTTATTGATAAATTGTGAAAATTATTAATTTTTATTGAGAACTAATATTTGATTTAATTTATTTGCATATTTCAATATTTTTTAAATTTGTTTTAATGTAAAATTTGTTCATTTATATTATATTCAATTAAATTTAGGCTTGTGTGGTCAATGTTTCATTACATTGTTATATTAAAACCTTCTATAATTATGATGAGTTTTTCTTTGGAAACATTCCTTTTCATCATGTTTGGGGGTTTAATTTTAAATAACATTCAACCAACTATGTGAATTTATTTTTTTAAATTATTATATGTTTTATAATTTTCACAATTTATTTTATCTAACTTTTTCAATATATTTTCCCCCATTATTAATAGATAAATAATTAAAACTTATTTACAGTGGGGAAGGTAAAAACTGATTTTCCGAGGGTTATACTTTGTTTACAAGGGGTAAAATAACCTTAAACTTGTCCAAACCCAATTTCATGGACATATATTAACCCTATAATATATAAATGTGGATAATGATCCATATTTGAGGTTTTATCAATGATAAAATGTAGGAATAACTGATTCTTTTCAAAAATTCCATTGGCGTCCTCTCCCTACCTTATAAAAGGCCACCACTCTTCTCCCCTCTTCACAGATACAAATTTTCTTCCTCCAATCCATGACCAAATAAATTACATACTCTGATAAAAACATCCTACATCTATTTTTTCAACATAAATTTATCTTATGAATGCTTTTAGTGAAAACTTAAATAAGTTCCTAGAAGAAAAGTCAACATTCTTAATGGAGTAGTTTCATTTTTTTCATTCATAAACCTCTATAAAATCATATTATATAATGATTGTATAATAAATAATATATACACTATTTTGATATGTTATTATCTTCATTTAATAACTAATATCCATCTCCACTTCTATAAAATGGAAAATGAAATCTCTAATCCTGTGTATAGCAGACTATGACTTCACACACCGATCTATGAAATTTTCCCTTGACACATATAATTGTTGTAAATATTGAAGGATTTTTTATTTATATATAATATTTATGATATATTTATGTTTATTTAATTATTATTTCACATATAAATTCTTATTTTTCATTCTTTTGAAAATCATTAAATGTTTCTCATTTGTACGGAAGACTACTACCTTACGAAGTGATGTGATTGGTTTTTCTATTACAAATTATATAAAAGGTAATAATGATAAATTTAAATAATAAATTTTATATATATAACATGATATAAATTCAACAAAATTAATATACCATAATCTTCCTTAACATTTCACCCTTTAAATAAATGATATCATCGCTCATGCGTACGCATGGTGTACCATCAACATTTGGTGATGCAATTCATTTTCCATAACAAATAACTACTAATGCATATAATAAAGTATATAATGCATAAATATTATATTCATAACATTAATATCACTATATATATTATTTATTCATGTATTTTTACAATAACTGTAACTTTCATTACAAAAGACACATGAGAAAATAAGACAATTTGGACTAGATATAATGAATGTACTGAAATATTATAAAAATAGTAGTTAAAATATTATAAGAAAACTTTATATGAAATTATAAATTTGATTATGGTTCTATAATTAATTAATAACACTATTAAAATAATTATAATGTTCTAAAATCAAATTCTACTTAAAAATTATGAAGTTTGGGACTTCATGTCATTTTCCCATTATTATGTAATATTTTTTATTATGTAAAAAATATCATTTATATTATGTAAATAATTCCCTTTTTACATGTTATAGAATTAATACTTCACTCATAATGGTATTTCAATTTTCCTATTTAATTATTTTTCTCTAGGGGTATTTTAGTTGTACATTACCAAGGGGTAAGGAATTTCATCTCAATTTCTATTTTATTGAGACGTATTTGATATTATGCACCCAATAACATTAAAGTGGTGAATATACTACCCCTTTTATGTATTTATAATGAAAAAAAATTATTCATAATGATTGATATTTTGTTTCATGTTTATTCTTCGTGGGATTTGAATTTTAAATTTATAATGGAGTTAGAAAATATAGTATAATCTCACATTCTTTTCTGATTGTTTACACTCATTTAAAATTAAATTTTTATATTAATTTTAAATGTTTATTACATTTTAACTAAATATCGATATATTTTGTATCATATGTATGACTATTTCCTCAACTACATACCATTTTTACAGATGTTTTTAAATTTAATATAATCTAATTAACTATGCAATTAGTTATAAATTTGTCTCATTTATTCAATATAGATATTTTATTACAATGAATATTGATTTTTTATTTAAATATATTATTTTAAGTTTAAGGAATTACCAATATATGTAGTTATGAGTGAGTCCTAGTTATAGATTACCACTAAATTCATTAACATAACTAATGAAAAAATCATTTTGACCAATCAGATGGGTTTGATCATATTAATTTTAATCTTTCTAGTGATAGTTATTGGTAATATTTCTATTCATGATGAATGAGGTCAAGATGCCTAATAATTAATAGTTTCATTCATTTAGAATTAATTAATTATTATTATACATTATATTGTCACAAAGATATTGTATATAGATGCATTTTATTCTCTGTTTATATGTTAAATGACATGATTGTATAATTATGTACCTAGCTATATTAATTTTCTATTATCTAATTTTGATAGTTATGTTATTTATTTAATAGAATGTGTCTTCTCTTATCTACCATCCATATTTATTATGTTTTTTGAATCGTGATAGCTTAAACAATATAAAATCATTACTCAACATTTGTGTTATCCCTTCTTTTGTTTTCTTTCCCAATGATAGGATGAAGAATGCATGTAATGTGTTAAAGGGTTCCAAAATTTTTCTATTACTATGATTTATATTGTTCTTGCCTATGTAAAATGGGTGTCATGTATGTATCGAGTTCTATAGAACCACTAAACTGATCATTACTTCTTAATTTAACCTCTTAAATCTATTTCAATTTAATAAAGATGGCATGGGATCTGTGTTACTATATTTTGGGTTAGTATACATGTTACAAGAATAAAAAAAATTCTATTTTCTATTAGGGAAATTGATAAAATAAAATGTGCTTATATGTGGAAAACCACATCCATCCGGTAATAAGTTAATTTTTCTATACCACATGACACAACTAGGTTGAATGTGTGGTTCAAGGATAATTATTATATTTATGAATTATTAAATAAAATTAAAATATAAACCATATTACTCATATCTCTCATTCAATGAAAATGAAATCCTTAACCATGCAAATGTAAAAGCTACTGTCACCATGTATAGATATATTCTAGTTTTCATTAACATAATTCATGATTGGTTATGATAAAGGTTATGAAGTATAAATATTTTCATTATTATAATAATATGTCACTACTAGTAAAAAATGAAAATTTTATTAATTATATTAATGATTAAAATTTGTTATAAAATTAACCATCTTAAATTATAAAACAAAAAACGATAACTAAAATTTATTCACACTATTTAATTATTGTGTATCGACCATTTATTCTTATGATTGTATGTAATTTTTCTATATAAAAAATTAAATTCCAATTTATATCATTAGGATTCTATTATAATGGTATTGAATCCGAATAATCTTTTAATAATCACTTAATCATAGTTTGTTCATATATAGGTCAGTTTGATCAACAACATGAGTTAGGCTATAAAATTATATGATGGATGACTATAAAAATAATTAACGATATAATATGAAATAATTATTTAAATAATTAATATATTTTTTGGAATGTATACCTCAATATTGTACTTAATAATTTTGTAAACACCTTTCATTATATAAGAAAACCATCGAATCATTCTTATTATATATTTATTATTCCATAATAAAGAATGAAATAATAATCAATGGTAATTGAAACTTCAAAAATAATTTTATTTGAACAATGAGACATCTAAAATTTTATGTGTATTATTTTTAAATATTATAAGGATTTATTTCTAGACTAGACGCTGAAATTACATACAATTTTGCGGCCCAGGATGCTCAGAAATGTTTTTCCAAAAATAATGAAATATTAAATAAAAAGTGTTTATCATTTCCCTGATAAAGTTTGAATAATGTCTAAATGGGTTTCTAGATTAGAAACATCATGGAATATTTGAATTTAGTACATTATATTTTCCCTACGAATGGTATAACATTGGTCAGCATGAATCATTATTTAAAGAGTTATCGTATGTGGGAGGAAAATAATGATAATTTAAGAAAATTACATTTACTCTATTTTTGACGTAGGGAGGTGGTTTATATTTTGATAAGATATTTTAAAAGATAGGGGTTATCCTCGTAACCTTTGAATTGTTTAGATACATTGAAGAGGGATCTATAGAATTATCTTGACCAAGGGATGACAAATCCTTGGATCGGCGATCAACAAACACCATCTTTAAAGATATTATAAATGGTGACAACACAAGGACCATTTGTCATTAGCGAGAAATCTGAATAGAGTTGGGGCTTTTTATAAAATATTGTCTTCCTCGTTTTTGATTCCAATGACGGATTCAGATGAATCCATGAACTGGTTATACCGTAGTTTGATCGTATTTTCTGGATGGGATTGTTTTCTGGGATTATCTGGAACTGATTCTATAGATCTAAATTGATTTCTCTAATGTTCTCATGGTTAAAAATAAACATCAACATGAAAATCGATACAGGTTTTTCCCTATTAATTTGATTTTTAACTTCCATGATTCTCTATTCTTCATGAATTCCTCATTCTTCTCATTCTTTGAAACCACTTGTGATAAATCAATCGCTTCACCTTTGATTTATGATTCAATGATGAGAAATTTTAGATCCATATTTGAGGTGACTCAGTGGAGGTTCCATGGTGGGTGCAGTGGTGGATCGATTGATGGTGCATTATGAATCCACATTATTCTGTAATAGTAAACAACACATTTAATTTCATTTTTATGCTGTTTGAAGTCACGATTCCCTTTGATTCCATGTTAGAGTGGAAATGGATGTATAGATCTATAATTTTGAAGGAAAACCCATTGGAATGGAATCTGAGTGATTGATAGCAACAACGGGAGTAAGAAGATGGGATTTTGGAATACCCAGTACACATGACGTGTATCCCCTAATACACTACATGTTTCCCCTAGTAGAACAACACTATGTGTACCCTGGGAGGTACACGGACACAAGTTGTAGTACAAGGGTTTCTTGCATGGTGTAACCCCCCATATCTTATCATGGACCATGTACATGTGGAAGGACATGTGGGATGGCGTCATGTACATGAACATGGTCAGAGTACACGATCGGACCCCTAATGCAGTGACACTGCCTATAACCCAGTCTACTCACTGGGTATACCACTTTTACATTACATAGTTTTAAGACACGAGCCATTGAACATGGTAAGTGTCCAATGTCAAGGGACAAGGTGTGTCATCGAATTACACATTGTGTACCCCTTCTTATATGGCATAGAGATCTATTCCCTCATATCATGGATGACATTTTTTATGGTTCGTTCTCAATATTATTTCCATGATGGTAGGTATGAATTGTTTCCTACCCATATAAATATGATCTAATAAATAATATTTCATAGATATATTTTTTTAATTTCATTAAAGGATCATTGTGGGATCCTTTCTTCATTATTTGTTCCCAATGTGGAGTTATTGGTATCGATGTGACAAACTTTATGCTGGCTTTGATCCTATACATAGTGGGTTATTCTATATTGAGTTTTTAGTATCACCCCATTACCATGGATTTGATATTTAAATTTTGTATCATATTATATTTAGATATATCAACATATCTCTCTCATGATAGTACCTGATGAGCAGTACCTATCCGACCGATGTCATCAATACTATCAGACTCAAGAATATGTTCTCCAAAATGAGGGATTCATAACAACTTCGAGATGAATTCAGAGTACTAGGATATGGTGGTTGTGACTACCCTCTAGATTATGTGTCTTGGTTGAGTATATCCAGATATTCTCATTATTTTTTTAGACATATACCTATGTATATTTGACTATATCCTCCCTTTTTGGTAATTATTTGTGGTTTTTGGGTGTCGTACTTAGTATATTATAATCATCACTACATAAGATTTTCTTGCACATGCCATGTCATGTGTTGAAGATCAACCTTTTCATGAGGTCCTAGGTATACCAAGACCAGATGATGCTTTGTGAGACTAGACATATTGAGGTTCTTTCTTAGGGAATTCAAACATCATTACCCATGCCTTTTTCATACATTATAGACTCGCATTACAAAATTCTTATGGATGGATTGTATTTGTCCCTGTTTACTTTTATATATTTTCTTTGATACTCTAGTTGTGGGATATAGTGGTATGCATGCATTGTTTACATTGGTTTTTTACAGTATAGAATTTTTTGGGCTTGGAAATGTGTGCGTGCATATAGGAATATAGGTCAGGCATCCTATGTTAGTGATATTCATACTCGGTGCTAGTAACCATCACCTGGCCTATTAGAGGTGGACATGGGGAGTCACAACATGGGTCCCACTGGTATGGGTCATCATAGTGTGGTATTTTTGATGTTTAGTATTACATTACGATCAAGAATCTGTGAGATTGGTTTGGGGAAATAGAGTTGTGTATTTAAATTTCAGATTTCTGGCCAAGGCCTCCAATATTTGTGTGGAAGCTGAAGTATCTATACACCAAGACTCTGATAAGGTTATTTTTGAATCCGTACATGAAAAAAATGTTTTAATGAAAAATAATGGTATTTTCATCATATAGGAATGGGTTGTGTTTCCATTCCTCCTTGAATCAGCTATCCAGAACTACAAACTAATTGTGGTACATCTAGTTTACATAATGATTCCACTGTGATGTATACCATTTGGGATTCATTAGCTTGGTCATGATGATGACCCCCTTAGTGATGATAATTTGATACAGGGATGAGTTTTTTTGATCTAACCTCCACATGGTTCACCATCCTCACCTCCACATGTAGAGTAACATGTGGTACACATAGTACTAGTGGAAGAGATCTGTAGGATGAGCACGCTACACAATTTTTAGTGATAGAGACCTCTCAGGGTCTAAGTATATATCTACCCATAGGTGTATTAGGACTACTTTGAGGTGGTTAACAATGTTTTTAATCATGTCTAACACCATAAGATAAGATGGTGGTTCTGGGGGAGTTCCTTCATTGTGGCACAGTATGGATATGGGGGGATTAGTTACTCTATCATGTGATGAGGTGACACATTCATTGATAGTGTTTGAATAAAAAATAGATAGGGTTTTTAATCATATATGATGAGTCCTATGAGTATCAAGGAGCTATTTCATCTCTTGTAGGATAACATGTTAGTGTCTGAGTATTCGTTGAGACATTTAGACCTTTTTTGAAACTTGAGGTCTATGGTACACGGCTAGTTCATTAGCGATTGGTACTTAGAACAAGGTCTTCTTTGATGAATATGGGCAATTTTTTTCCCTCTATACAGTCTTAAATATATTGGCGTGTTATAGAGAACCATGTTGGTCAGTGTTTTTTGGTAAAGTAAATATATTCGGTAGCTATCCATAGTAGGAAAGCAAGATCAGATACCTCAACATCAAGGTTATGATACCAGTCTCAATCACATTATAATATGAGACATTTCAGGAGTAGGTATCGGGATAGAGGATCCACAGTTCATGGCTCACAGGGTTGGTATAGTCATCCAATAGAGTATTCATTCAACCCATGTCACAACAAATGAAATGTCACCTGAGATTTTCCAATTCGTTGTATTGCTAAAAGAGAGACAGTAAATGACCTATCGAGGTGGCCACAGAGGGTGGAGTAGGATGATACATAGTTTGCTGGATATGGAAGTGTAGATGAGAGAGTAGTAGGAGGTGTTCAACATTTCACCATGTTACCATCACCACAAGTAAGTTGTCAACGCCAGGCTCGGGGAGCCAAAGGAACAGGGTAGGGACAACTGCATGCAATCATGTCTTATGACTCAGTGGGTCCATGGATTATTTGAGGTATGTTATATTTATTTTATACTTTAGCTGAAATAAATATAGATACAGGTTCTAGTAATTATTTTATCACCACCTATCATACATGAGACCTAGAGATTCTGTTTGAATCTTTTACTTGCCCCTTATTCTTGGAGAAGCCTACTGTAGAAGACTCAGAGACAACATATTTATGAAAACGGTGTGACCGACCCTTGAAGGTGAGTGTTTTGTTTGGAAACTCATGGTAGTGTCATCGATGACTTAATAAATCATTCACTGAATGGAATTGTTCTACAATCCATGCCTAAATTAATTTATTTATGAAAAGGGTTTGGTTTTCCCATAGTTATGGGATGAGGTTTTCCTTTATTGGTGAAAAGGAATCCAATAAAACATTTTATGGACACATTAATATGATTATGCATTTGATTACTCTTCAGTTTTCTAGAATTATCCTCAGTGTAGTGGATTATATGATTTTTCAATTCCCTATAGTATTACTGGAGTATGAGGAGCTATTTCATAAATATGTTACTAGTTTAACTCCCTTCATACAGATATAATTATACATTTAATTACACACCATATAGAATATATATTTTCAACATCATATTGTATGGCTCTTATAGTGCTTCATGAGCGGAGGGTTCAGTAAGAGGACGTAAAGAGGAAAGGCTTCATGAGATTTAGTGTTTCCCACTAGGGAGCCCCATATTATTTATTCCAAAAAGGAATAGGGGATATTGAGGTTATGAATGTACTAATAGAACATGAACCATGATACTGTGAATAAAATATCTCAAGTAATGATTACCAATGACCCCCATTGATTCATTGAAAGGGGAAATATGGTTCTCAATCTTTTACATAAGGTCATATCCTTCAGGACCTGAGGAAGTGTCTGATAACACCCATAATATTATGACTGTTGGAGGAGGATGTCATGTATGTAATTTTATGTGATGCATCAGGAATCAGACATGACTGTGTTCTGATTAATAGGTAAGTAGGGTTGTCCTATTTATCAGTCCAGTTGAGAAAACCTGATAAGAACTATGTGACCCATGATCTGGAGTAAGCAATGGTATTCATAATATTTAATTTATAGATACAATACCTTATGGGATAGTGGTTTATCATCTACTTCATTCACAAGAGTATCAAGTATATCTTTTCTTAGAAGGATCTCATATCGAGATAGAGGTGATTCCAATAGTTCCTCTAGGATTATGAATTTGGGATTTTCTACAAACATGGGTAGGGGAATGTGGTAGTAGATACTAACAATAATAGAGAGTGTTCACCATTTTTAAATGATACATAGGGGTGGTTAGTATTATTTTAGTTATCCCTAGTGGATGTCGATGGAGAAGACAACCTACATTCAATTGTTATTAACCCTCCACTCATAGAGTGATTCATGAAGATACAATGTGAGGATACTTACTCAAAGACCCTGCATGCTTAGATATCCCAGTGGAATGCTCCTGATGGATATTCAAAAGGTGGCAATAAATTCATTATTTTTTGAGGGTGAATGTTAATACCCTTGATTTTGTGGGTGGGAGGTTTTGATGATGTTTCATAAGTACCCTTTTGTGGTACATCTCAGTGTCCCGAAAATGTACTAGGACCTCTAACGTTAGTATTAGAAGAAAATAATGACAAAGCATTTTTAGATTTATCTCTTGATTCCTTGATTTATAGAAAGTGAAGGATATGATCCAATATCTAGTGGGATTAACTAAACCCATTCAGGTTCCACATTGGAAGTGTGATGACATATTGATGGAATTCGTGATAGGTTTACCACATACGTCCAGGGGAAAAGATTTCATCTTGGTGGAATTGACTAACCCACTAAGTCAGTACACATCCTAGATATCTTAGAGTAGAGTTTAGATGAGAGATTGGGATGCCTCTATATTCAAGAGATATTTCAAATCAATGGATTTCCATCAAGCATTGTTTTAGATCATGAATCTCACCTTACATCTCGGTCAAGGAATGGAATAAAATTGGATTTTGGGACCGAGATTCACTTGAGCATAATGTTTCAACCACAAAAGGGAAGTCAAATGTTATTGACCATTTAGGTTCTGGAGGACATGCTTCAAGATGTCGTGTTATACTTTGGTCATATATGGGACGATCAAGTACTGCTAGTGGAGTTTTTCTATAACAAAAACAATCATCCCACCATTGGAATGTTACTATTCAATGCCTTGTGTGTGATACCCTACAGGTCACCACTTTTTTGGATAGACTTAGAAGAATCCTCACTCATGGGCCAATAGTTGGTGAAAAGTTTTATTGAAAAGGTGAAAATCATCTAGGAGTGGATGAAGAGTACATAGATCCATTTTATGTCTTATTATAACAGGTTATGGGCCTAAAAAAGATATTGATTAAGAATATTTGGTTGGGGGGAATTCTATCTTAGTGGTTTATCGTCACTTTTTAGTTTCGTCATAGAGTTGGTGATGTGGTGTTCAACTTTCCCCCCCTGCCCCCTTGTTGTCAAACCGAGTACATGAAATCTTCCACATGTCGAAGATGAGGTGGTATATTCAAGACCCATCATACATCATCTACCGGGGTGAGCTATATATCAAGTATGGAGCTATGATTACTGAGTACCCAATAGAGGAAGAGGATTATAAAGAGAGGATCCTTAATGGGTTATCGATTCACAAGGCGCGTGTCTGGTTGAAGCACGATAATATCTACGGGATCACCAGGGAGCGGGAGGCTTATATTCATGCTCAGTACCCTCATCTATTTTAATAGTTGTTGTTATGAAATTTTGAGGACATAAAGACACAAGGTGTGGAGAATATAATAACATCTGATTTTTTACATGTATTGTTTATTAATAATTTATGGATTGATTTTAGGCCATGTGTTGAGACGCATTTTGATTCTTGGTCTCCAGAATCCTGGAACAAATGTTTAAAAATATATAAAAATATTATACAACATAGTCATGAAGTATCCTTGAAAAATATTGGCACAATCTAAACATGTTCCCGAATCTGATATGTGTGGCACTTTAGTTTAGAATAATGTTGTTAACTTATGCGTGAAAAAACATTTGTCGGCATGGTTTGTTTGTGAAAAATTTATCATGGGCACGAGAAGAATAAAAATAGTTTAGTAAAATTATTTTAAACTTTTTGTTGGCACATCGAGGTGTTTTATCCTTTAATAAACCTCTTTTTAGAGATCCAAGGCTATCCACATAAACCTAGAATTATATTGAGATGTCAGAGAGGTATATGGACAATTATCTCTAGTGTGAAATGACAGAACCTCTTATTGGTGACTGAAGAACGCCAATCATGGATGATCTCACCAATGATGATGATGTGGTTATCATTCAACATCAGTGAGAGATCTGAATTGAGGTTGTGATTTTGATGTGATCTATTACTCCCCATTTGTGACACCTATAATGAAGGCAGGATAATCTATGACTACATTATCCACTGGTTCAATCATCTTTTGGGGAAGGGATTATTTATAAGGTTTATTGGGAATTGATTCTAAATAATTTATTTGATACATTTAATATTATAATGATTTTGAATAATGGTAGACACCAAAAATGTTCAATGTTCATCCATATTTATTTGAGTGCTTTTTCCTCCCTAAGTCACTATTATTCTTATGCTCGTTGTCTATCATTTCATTTGAACCCCTTTTTGAAAAATCAATTTTTTGGCCATTGATTCTTGGCACAACAATTCGAAACTACATATCTGACATCAGGACGAATCGAAAATGGTGAGATGCTGGGTGAAGAGGTAGACCAAACAACATTGGGTTCCTAACATGTATTAATTGGAAATAAAAAATAACTCTAAGGATTTGATATTATCAGTCGATTGATGGATAAAATCCCAATGATTGTTTTTTAGAGTGTAAATCTGACATCATATCATGTGTTTCGAGGAGAACAGACCACTGTAATGGAATTTAGGTGATCAACGATGCGAGTTGGAGTGAAAAGAAGGGTTTTTGGAAAACATGGTACACACATGATATAGTCCCAAGAACATGACGTGTGTCCCCAAGTTGAATGGATTGGAATGTACCCTGGGAGGGTCATGGTCATGGTATGGAGTACATAGTTTTCCTACCTAGCCTATACCCCCCACCCCGCACACATGACTTGATCTATACCATGTACATG
The DNA here is from genome assembly GCA_963277665.1 of Viscum album. Lineage (NCBI taxonomy): Eukaryota > Viridiplantae > Streptophyta > Magnoliopsida > Santalales > Viscaceae > Viscum > Viscum album. Next base: position 1,230,142,828 of record OY728159.1, read on the forward strand.
GGATACCTTGTGTAACGGTACATGGGCAGGGACACATAGTTTGATTCTGTGAACTGGCACACTGTTAGAGTATATAGAAGGACCCAAGATGCACATACAATGTATTAAAACCCTTCTTCACACCATGTATACATATTTAAAACAATGGTGTTGTACGAAATAGGTCATTGTACATGTATAGTACCCGATGTCAAGGGGCACTGTGTGTGAACCTGCTACATTTTGTGTACACAGTATTACATGGCTCTGATCTCTTGTGCTCTATATCATAGGCAAATTTTATTAGGGTTTGTTCCCCATATCCTTTCCCTTAAGGTAGGTGTGTATTTTATCCTACTCCTAGGACAAAAATCCTTTTCAAAATGAATTCCTATATAGAGTTGTTTTAATCCCCCAAGAGTCCCAGCAAGGGATCCTATATTCATTCTTCATTCCCTAGATTTCATTCTTTGTATCGACCTAACTGATACTATATGGGTGCTAATACTCTACATAGAAGATTAGTCTTGATTTAGTTGTTGTTATCACCCCATGTCCACAGAATCTATCCTCATATTTTGTATTTTATTATCTTTGTATCTATTAGTTTATCTCTCGCATGATAATAAATGATGATCAGTACCAATCAAAAGAAGCTCGTTAGTGCTATAAAAATCTGGAGTGTGTTATCCTAGATTAATGAATCATGGAATCTTCAATTTGAATTCCTATTTCTATAATGTAGTGGTTGTGACATACTACTAAAATGTGCATCTTCGTTGATTATATCATGAAATTATTGTTATATGTGTTTTGGACATATACTCATATAAAGTTGAATTTATAATACCTTTTTTTGTATTTCATTGTGGTTTGGGTGTTTCCTAATAAGTATAATTATACTCACCAATGAATCATCTTTTCCTACACGTGATGTGTCTTGTGTGGAAGATTGAAATTTTAATGGATACCTAGGAGGATCAGAACTATATTTATCATTGTATGACTAGACATATCAAGGTATGTTCCTATGGATATCATACATCATTCCCAATAGAATTTTATTATTGGTTGGGATCGTTTTATAGACTTCTTGTGGTGGGATTTAATTTGGCCTTGTTTACTTTACTTTTCTTTCTATAATACTCTGGTTGTGAGATATAGTAGTATATATGCATTTTTTACTTAATTGTATTTACACAATAGCATTTTGTGGGTATGGAGATGTGTGTGTTCATATAGGTACATATGAAATGCCTCCAATGTAAGTGCTATGTCTTCTTTGTGTTAGTCACCTACCCCTAGACTTTTAGTGACAAGGATGGGGAGTAAAAACCCAGGCCCCACTGATATGGGTCATGACAATCAATTATAGAGACATTAATGTTCTTGGAATGGTGAACTTTTTAAGAAGAAAAAAAATGACAATAATGATATGAATCACATACCAAAAATAGAAACTATAAACCACTGATGTGAGGAAATTGTTAAAAACTAATTGATTTAGATATATAAAATTAATATAATAAAAATGATAAATATTTTTAGGTTTAAATATGGTGTTAAAATTTTATTATGATATTTTTTTTAAATTTTATTAGATTTTTGGAATAAAAAATCAAATATAATGGTTCTTTATTTTAAATTTTCATTCAATACTGATCATTTATGTTATATACAGTGTTTTATTTTTTATGGGAAAAATACTTAACTTTTATCCTTTTGTCATTATTGCCTTATATTTCATGTTTTCTAATGTTCTATTCCATTTCAATTATCTCTTTAGGTTTTGACTCAAAATGTAGGATTGTTGTATGGTTTTATTTATCTCCTTTTCAATTCTATGAGACTTGTTGGATGTTATGGACCACTATTTAAATTATATAATATAATAAATTTCTTATTTATATCATGTATAAGGAATCAATATAATATCATGATAATTCAATTTCTATTTATTAGTATCCCTATCATGTTGTTTTGATTCATATTTTTCTGTTACCATATGTGATTTTGTAAACTCATTTCCCTTCATTGAGTTTAAATGATTCTTCTAGAACATCCTTCTTCCATGATTGGATTATTCCACCATATAAATTTTTTAATGGTACTTTACATTCCTTTATTTTTTAATTTTTTAATTTATTTCAAATATTTTACCTTGATAAAATTTATTTCTTTTAATTTTGTCATTATAAAGAATAATTCTTATTTTTTAAATGATTGTTTACCCTCCATGTTTATATTTTCATTTCCCACTATTTTTATACATCATAATTAGAATAATAAAAAAAATTTATCCCATATAAACTCTATGTTTTATTTATTTTATTTTGAAATGGTTATATTTTTTGTCTTTTTATAATGTTGGTTTTCAACCATGATATTTTTAAATATTCAAAATGTTTTCCATCCTTTCAAAATAATTTTTTTTATCCATGCCACATTTCTTTTGATAAGATTTATGTGTTTCAAATGATCTATTGAGGATTTTAATTTTTCAAATGTAAATGTTTCCTATGGTTTATTTAAAAAAATCATTTTTATAAATTTTGAACTTGCGCAACAACATAATCATTTTACAACAATGTTTGAAATATTTAAAAAAGGCTCCTTTTTAAATTCATTCAATATATTTTTTCAAAATAATTTTTGTAAAAAACTTAAAAATGTTTTATAATGATAATTTTTATTTCAAAACATCAATCAAATATTTAATTGTATCTAATTGGACTTATTTTTCCCATATTTTTATAATAAATTTATATAAGAATTGTTTCAAAGGATGATGAATGTTTATTAAATCCAAATACATTTTTGAACTCCAAAATAGGTATTTTTTAACTACATCATTATTCATTGACATATATTATATATATTGTAAAGGAAATTATTAAACTGATATCATTCAACTTCTTTCCATGGATAGAATATGTATTATCCATCTCTTATGGAGGCTTGCTCCATCACTTCCTTTGTCTGGGTTGTTCATCTTCGATTTATAACGATAATTTCTATTCCAAATCACATCCTCTATGGATAAACTATTATTTCTTCATTTGATATAACCATGTTTACCTATATTAAATACAATAATTGATCATGGAAATGATTTTCTAAACTATAAACATACTATCTATATGATGTAAATACCATGTTATTTTTATCTAGAATGAATAGAATTTTCTTACAATGTAAATGAATGTATTTGGACACTCATTTACCTTCCATGGGTTTATCTATATGTCATTATGAATTATTTATTTATTTGTTTCCGTTTTAAAAGTATATAAAAACCATTTTATTTTCATCAATTTATTATTCCTTAAAAATTTCATGAATTACATTTGATATTTGTATTAAGCACATTTTATATCTGTGGTTTTGTTATGATTTTATAATTTAATGGTCTTATTTTATTTTTATAGTCATATATATATATGATGATAGATGGAGAACAATATCTCCCACCCTCTAAGGAATTAGTTATTTGTTTATATATCATGAAACAATAATTTTTACTATAATTTAGTTACTCGTAATTATGTCAAGTGATGGTGTGGCTAATGAAAGTAATATTCCCTCAACTAGTATTTAATTTTTTTTGAATTTTCTTATGAATATTTTATACTCATAGGACTCATGTTTATTGAATAATTTTTCCAAAATCGTTTGATTCATGTAATTTATTATTACCAAAATTTGGATAATTTGATGGACATATTCTTTTCTATGTATAAATCTTTTATACATCCAAATTATTTAAATGTACCCATTTATTTCAACCACATATGGCTTCCATTACATATAATTTGATCTCAATAATTTTTTATGTTTCTATTTCCCCAGGTTAGGAAGTAAATTAATATGTATTAAGATTATATAAGATTACCTTATGTGTGATATTTATGGAAATTTTTGAAATAGTTTTATGGATTAAGTACATTTTTATATAGTAGGATATTCTGTTTTTTGGTTGAAAAATATATTGTTTTTTGTTAATATTATTTTCTAATTCACTAAAACTATAAACATAATAGATAATGTGATAACACTGTAATTAAATATTCTATTTTTTGAGGTAATATATATGTGGTCCTATATTATCCATATATATATATATTAGTCATATATATATATATATTAGAATATTCATTACACATCATAAAAATTCCACAGTAGGACCATATAGGTTTATTGTCATTAGAAACACAGAAACATAAACAATTTGTTCATAAATCAACTATATCATCTCCCACTTATTCCATAATTAATAGCATCCAATTGGAAAACTATTTCATAATAACCATATTCATACCCTGGGTAAAAGAAACATAAGAAAGGGTGATCTTATATTATTAATAAGGGTAAAAAATGAGATATCAATCATATCATAATCATAATACATAAGAAAAAAATCTAAAATTTGAAAATTAAATCCTTCATATCAAAGATCATGACATCATGTCACAGGATAAATCATAGAATTTTATTAGAAAACTTATTCCCATGGATCATAACAAATGACTTAGAATTTTTTTCATACAAATAAGCATAGAAAATCCATTACATATTAGTCAAGGATCATTTCCAAAAACATCATTGTAGGAAAATTCATTTATTGAACTGAGTTCACTCCTCATTACCACCTAATGTTATTGATCCCAGATCAATTTTAGTACTAGCCCTATATTACTAAACTGATATCATTTACTATTTCATTCATCTGTTTATTATGAGATATTCATTTTAAATCATTTAATTTTGTGGAGATTGTAGAGACCCAAGATTAACGTACATTGAAATTACATTAATTTTTCAGAATACATAATACATAACAAAAAACAACACTCAAGGACCGTAATAGTTTAATGTATTTGGAAACTCGGTACATAAACTTCTAATCATGGTGAAAGATCTTCAACATCTCCCATAAAGATCATCCCCTTTGGTTTTCTTACCTAAATCCTTTCATTATATCCTAGGAAAAAGAAAACATAAAAAGGGTGAGCTCAAATTATCATTAAGGGTAAGAATGTAGAAAGTAAAACAAATCATATACATTTGAACTTAAGAAAACATGAATATAAAGCTTAAACGTCAAAATCTTAGGTTGTGAAAAAAATGTTGGCAGTACGATAAGAATAGATCATAAAGGAACATTAATCATGATAAAATAGCATGGGAATAAAACAAATAACTGTGGAAAACCATTAAGCACATGATATGATTTCCATAGTAGCCATGGAATTGTTTCTAAGACCATCATAGTGGACAGAGTCCATTACTGAACCGGTTTTACTTGTCGTTCCAGCCCTGTATTATTGAACCAGATTCAATTTCCATTCTAGCCATGTCTATCTCATGAGATATAAATCATTACCAAATGAATTGGATAGATATATAGGTCCCACCCATCTCATAATGAAATCATTTTTACTTTTTTCACTAAATAAACTTAAATCATTCATTATAACCCAAAGAAAAAAATTGGTTTCATAAACATCATCTCATCATAATGTAATACATATAAAAAAATGGATATCATTTCATCATAAGAAGAATCAAACCATGTAAATAATTGATACATTATACATGAAACATAATCATACTAAATAATGTCATTTTAGATGGAAAATAGTTTTGACAAAACACTTGAAATGAATTCTTGAGTAAAATATCCTTTCTTCTTCAAAATCATTTTCTTTTCATAAAATGCCGTTAAAATTTAAATGAAAATCATTTTGTTGAAAATAATCATGAAATATTGTAGAGGATGTTTCATAAAAATTAGGTGTTATGAAAACATAAAATATCAGTTCATGCCGTATAACTTAAAAAAGCATTCTCCTCGTACTTTTAACACAAAAGTCATAAAGTACCATGTATGGTAAACAAAATAATGATTCCTTCTATAACACAAAGTAAATATCAAAGAGGGGTAAAAATTACATTAAAAATATATTTAAGAATATTAAACACTTTATAAAAAACATTTTATGGGAATGGTTGAAAAATATAACCCCGGTAAATACTTACGTATAAGCAATCTCAGATAAAAATGAGATTGAAAAATTATCCCTTACCTTAGATCCAATTTCATTCATACGTGTCTGAAACTCCAATATAGTGGGTTTAAAAATATTATTAACTGGTAATAGAACCATAATAATATTTATTATATCATATATGATTCACTTAAGTCTTTATATTAACTGTTCTTTTGTCAATTCCATGTTAATGCAGCGTTTTGGTTAAAATATTTTCATTTATCGTACATGTTTGGACTTGTTGTTCTTGATATTATTATTAATTATAACATGATTTAGTTACTTATGGAATTTAAAAAAATATTTACACATCATATATATTCTGTATATATATATATATAATAGATATATAAATGAAATGAAATACACCATTTATGGAGGCGGTAGACCGTACATACGCATGAACACTATTTTCATTTCCTTATCGAATTGAATGGAAGTAAGTATATGACATATATATATATATATCCAGTATAATTACTATTTCATGTATTTCATTATTATATATTTTATATATACTTTATAATCATTTTTAATTGTTAACATGGAGAATGAATCTCATCGCGTTGTGGAGACGGTAATCCGTACATACGCACAAGGGATGATATCATTCCCATAATTATTGACTGGTATTGGAGAAGATGATATACTATATCATAATTAGTATCATGTTATAATAATCATAAATAGTTATTATTTACAACTTAATACCCATCCAAGTCAGGTGTTTGTGGAAAATAGATTACACCACGTCGTGGAGATGTTATTCCGTACATACACACGCGTGGTGATTTCATTTTCCATAGGATGGATTAATGGTGAAATAGGGTTGTTTAATATTTATAATAACATATCAGTAAATTAGTGATTCTTATGTTATTAGTTTATTATTAAACAAAAAAAGAAGTGGAAGTTGAAGAAGTAATGAATTTGAATGAATCAGTAAATGATATTACCTTTTCTTCAACGCCCCTCTTCTAAACCTCCACTTAGGGAACTAAAGTTAGTTTTTGAAGAAGAAAAGGACCTCTAGTATGTTTCTAGGGAAGTTTAGAAGAAAAATTTTCAGGTTTTCGCCGATATTTATGGCTCAAAATGGTGTGAGGAGGAGAAGGAGGATGTTCCCTTTAATAAGAGAAGAGAGGGGAACTTTTGGAAACCTCAAAACTATTAATTTATAATAAATTCACTCCCCACTTAAAAACCTCCAAAAATGACTCAATTAGAAGATTAGATGATATAGGGTTTAAATCTCATCAACCAATAACATTTAGACATGTTTTTTGTATATTTGAAACCTTATCGACATGATTTATCCTTATTTAATCTATTTAATTTTATCTGTGGTTATAATATTCTAAATTTTAAATTATTATAAATAATTACTTATGTGTTATGAATTGTCCATAATTGGATACTTTATGATCTTTTAGAAAATTTGGGGATAAAATTAATTATTTCATATAATATTTATTTTAATATTTATAAAACCATTTATTTGATATTTCTCTTAATAAAACAATTAATACATAAATTTTGTATAATCATTTAATATACTTATTAGTTGCATAAAAATTAACAATAAATGACTATGATTATGATAAATCTAATATCTTTCAAAATAATACTTTTACATGAATTTATCATCTTAAAATCACAACATATAAAACGTTATATTTATTAAATTATGATGGTGACAATTTTGACATCATTTAAAATAAAATAATATAATTGTCCTAATCTCTTTTACATGGGTCCAAATGGTTCCCAATTAGAACCTTGGATGCTTATGGTATAGATATACTCTAAAAATAAGTTTTTTCAAGAGTTTACGCATTTTTATGGGTATAATTACTTTAATAAAAACTATATTATTGATTTTTCACTAAGTAAATAATTTCTCCATCATTAATGTATAAGCTATTATGTTAATTAATTATATCTTAAAAATTACAAAAAAATTACCATAACAAATAAAACCATTTTATCTTTAAAATGAGTATTTATAATTGAATTTATATTATGTATAAACTTATATTAAAATAAATTATTTATTAAAGTTTGAGTGATACATATTTAACTTTCTTTAAAATAAAATAAATTAAAGGTCTTAATCACATCCAATTGGGTTCCAATGGATTCCATTTCGACCCAAATATTCCTTAGGATTAAAATATAATCATCCAATTATATTAATACAATTTTTAGGGTAATTTTACGACATTATATTTACCCTTAATTACCTTATTTACCTTTAACAATGGTAAATAAAAATTACCATAGTTACAATTCATAGTGATAAAAAAATAAAAAGTAGTGTATTGATATAATTTTGACCTACTTATTCCAAATTTGGAATCCATTTTTTCAAATTCAAATAACATAAGTAGATGAAATTAATTTAAAATTAATCCTGTTGTTAAGAAAATAAGTTTTTAAAAGTAAAACATTGCAAAAGATTGAAATGAATTTACTTATTAATTAAATGTAAAGTCAATGCTAATGACATGAATTATATTAAATGATAAAAAAATATTATATTTATACTTTAAAACCATTCAATATTATAATTTAACCATATAAATTTTTGCGATGAAAAAAGTTGTTTTTAATTAAAATATAATGTGTTTTACTATTTATTAAAATATGAAAGTTATCAGAATAATAAAAAAAATTAATCCAAAGTAAATTTTTATTTCCTGATTCCAATGAATAATGATATTTTGTCAAACTGAACTTATAAACAATTAAAAAACAATATTTATTGTTGGTGCGCAATCAAAAGGACGCAAAATGTATTTTTTTTTGAAAAATACTTATTTTACCCGAAATATTTATTTTGTTCTCATACCATGTTATATAAAATCTTTAAGACGAATAATAATGTTATAAAATTAAAAATTTAGTTAATTATATTCATAACGGCTAGTTCATAATAATATTATAACAATATATCCTTGTTTAGTGAAACCTAGTGTTGCGTACTACATACGCAATCAAGGAAGGTCGTGATTGCGTGTAATTCAGGCCATGTCAGGGATGCATGTAGTGAAAGCTACCTTTGGTGTTGCATATAACATAATCAAAACTCATTTCATTTATAAATTAAAAAAAATCTATACGTAATTTTGCGTTGAATAATTTCTACAAAACGAACTTGAAATTGTGTGTAACACGATCCATGAATAGTGTTGCATACACTACAAGCTAATATGGTGTTTTTATAGAACAAGATAATCTTGTTGTAGTTTAAAATAGAAGACATCGAATAAATTTAAAAGAATATATCTCATAAAATCTCGGGGTGTTACATTCTACCCCCCTAAAAATAATTTCTCCCTCAAAATTTGTCGAGGTTATAAATTGTTTACTACTTGAAAGTTTCTTTCACAAAAACCCACATCGTAAAAAGGAATACAAAAAATTAATTTTAAATAGTCAAGTAATAAACTTAATGGTTACCCAAGTTAAATCATTACTGGGTTTCCACATATTAGAACATAGGTGAAAATTTGGATATGGAAGAAAAATCTAACCATAACGTTCTGATAGAGAGTGGTAGAGAACACGGCTAAGAAAAATACAACAATCACAAAGCCATAAATTTGTGATGAAATAAAGTACCGTCTAATTCATTAGATATGAGGGTACTTGGAATTTTTTTTGTTTTTCAAGATCATTTCCTTAATGTTGACAAATTTTTGAATTAAAAGAAATAATTAATTGATTTTGGGACAATCTCAGTTTTTTTCATGCCTTGTACAATTTCCACTTCATTTCATAATGAAATGAAGTTGAATTTGTCATTCTTGATGTTTTATCATATCATGCGATAGAATGGTAGGTCATTCCATATGTCTCAAACATAAGGTTAGAAAAAGTTATTAAATAAACATACGTCCATCTATTGTGAGATTAATCATATATGGTTCAAAAAATGGACTTATAATTCATATATCTTACCACTTAATGAAATAAAACTAATTTCTACAAACTATGGTCATCATGTAGGCCAGCGGTAGGCGATAAAGGCATGTCACACATCAGTTGTGGGTTCGATTCCCACATCCTTGTCCGACGTAACGGGTTATCACCCGTCCTATGGGATCTCCTTTTTCTAAAACTAAACTATTATAACATTAAACGAATAATATAGAAAAAAAGGGTTCTAGCCTTAAAAAGTATTATCTAATGTCTGACTTAATCCATTCCAATATTTAAGATTATCCAAAATACTTCTATCCAATCGCATAGTATAAAGTAAACGATTACTTGAAATGTCATCTACCGAGCATGTGAATATCATCATTTATCATACGATATATCTTGTTGGTCACATTCCAAACATGTGAATTCTTTAATCATTTAGTCTTTTGAAACATAAATTACCATAGAACCTTAGTGAAAACATGAATGTTGTGAAAAGGTAACTCTTTCCACCTACCAAAATCCCAAAAAATATATATACTCAAACAATGATATCAGTTTGTCCTTATATCAGTCATGAAGTCATGAATACTATCAAATATATTATTTTCTCCGTATTCATTCATTATGCGCATATCATCCTCTTTTCAAAAATATTTCAATCACTTTTCAGGGTTACCGGTACCATACAATTATTGAAAACCAATACATAGATATTCCAAAATTCCACGATACTATAAATGAGATTCCATGACACTATTTTGAAATCCCGTTACATAAACTCTTAATCATTCCACAACATCATTTTCATACTCAACATCACAAATAGTGATCGCATGTGACTTCCCCTTTTACTTTTCCTCAAGAGGTAGCTCATGTCGATCATCATTAACACATGGATTATGGCATTGATTAGCATAATGCCCCATTTCATTGCACTTGAAGCATTGAAGTGTTGGTGGAGTGTTCTCTGTAGTCTTTTCTCTATTCACATCATTAGAAACTTTTTTCCCATTACTTCGGCACTCAGCTACTCGATAACGTTCTTTTACACACTTGAAACATTCTCAAGTACCTTTTAGACAATCACCACCATGCTTATTTCCACACATTGAGCATAAAAAAACCTTCACCTTCTTTTCAGCATTGTTCTGATATTTTTCCTTGAACTCCATCTTTCATATTTTGTCAAAACCATGTGATGGATATGTAACAACAACTTTCAGTTCTACCTTAATAGCACAACGCACAATTTCTTCATAGGTTCTGAAGTCTCTTATAGCTAATTTCCTTCGAAGACTTGGTTTTAAGCCACTAAAGAATCGATCAACATTACTTTTAGGTTAGATGATAAAGCGAGAAGCATACCTTGAAAGACTTATAAAGTTTTCCTTGTATATACCAACAGATTCTTCATCCTTTTTCTTAAGATCAATGAGCTATTCTTCCATCCTTTTTCGAAGAATAAGAGGGAAGTACTTACAAAAAAACAAGTTCTAGAACTCATCCCATTCCATGGATTAAATTTAATTTTGGGGCCTTGTTTTATTAATTAGAGTCCTCCACTTGTGTACTTCACCTTCAAACTGGTAAACAGCCAAAATTACTTTTTCTTGCACTATACAACAAAGTATGGAAAATAAGTTTTCAATGGTTCTAATCCATTTTTCAGAAATATGTGGATCAGAAGACCCACTGAAAGAATATCGGTGTTGCCTCAAGAAGGACTCAATAGAATATTGTTCCTTTCTCTGCCCACTTGGAAGTCTAGAATGATTCATAGCTTGTGTAAGTATAGAAATAATATTTTTCACTCCATCTCCCATCACATTTGGTAGTTCAGTAGGAAAATCATTTAATTTTCCATTACATTGATCAACACAGTTCCTTCGGGTTCCATCCATTCTCTAAAACCCAAGAAGAATTGTGTGAGAGGCAAATATCAATCTAGGAAAACAACATAATTAAGTGGGTGTACCTTCAATATGTAAGATCTTAAGTTTTATTATAAGATAATTACCATAATTCTAGGACCATAACATATACGTATACATATATTTAGGGACATCCCAAGACATACCTTAGAAATATCTCTAGAGATCTCACTAAAGATTTCACATCCTAGTTTCCAAAGGTTAACTAAACCATCCCTTGGATACCAACTATAGAAACCCAAGATTGACATACATGGATATTACATTACTTTTGCAGAATACATAATATATTACAAAAACCAACACTCAAGGACCGTAATAGTTTAGTGTCTTTGGAAACTCGGAACATAATCTTCTAATCATGGTTAAAGACCTTCAACCACTCCCATAAACATATTTCCATTTTGGTTTTTTTACCTAAAACCTTTCCTTATATTCTGGGGAAAATAAAAAATAAAAAGGGTGATATCAAATGCTTAGTAAGGGTAAGCATGGATAAAATAAAACAAATCATATACATTTGAACTTATGAAAAACATGAAAAAAAAGTTTAAACATCAAAATCCTTTGTTGTGAAAAAAATATTGGTAGTATGTAAGACATAGATCATAAAGGAACATTAATCATGATAAAATAGCATGGTAATAAAACATGTAACTATGGAGAACAATTAAGCACAAGATATTATTTCAATAGTAACCAAGGCATTGTTTCGAAGACCGACATAGTGGACAATGTCCATTACTGAACCGGGTTTACATGTTGTTCCAGCACTATATTACGGAACCAGATTCACTTTTCGGTCCAGCCATGTCTATCTCATGAGATATAAATCTTTACCCAATGATTTGGAGGCAGATATAGTTCCCACCTATCTCATAATGAAATCATTCTTACTTGTGCCCGAAAATAAATATAAATCATTCATCATAACCCAAAGAATAAAATAGGTTTCATAAACATCATCCCATCATAACGTAATCAGTATAAAAAATGGATATAATTTCATCATATGAAGAATAATAACATGTAAATAATAGAGATATTATACTTGAAACATAATCATACTAAATAATTTCATCTTAGAAGGAACATAGTTTTGACAAAACACTTGAAATGAATTCTTATGTAAAATATCCTTTCTTCTTCAAAACCATTCTCTTTTCACAAAATGAAATTCAATTTTAATTGAAAAGGAGTTTCTTGAAAATAATCATGAAATATTGTAGAGTAATCTTCCTAAAAATTAGGCATTATGAAACTGTAAGAATTAGTTCTTGCCTTATAAGTGAAAAAACATTCTCCTCGTACATTTAACGGAAAAGTCAAAAAGTACCACGTTTGGTAAACAAAAGAAAGATTCCTTCCATAACACAATGTGAATTTCAAATAGGGGTAAACATAAAATTAAACATACATGGAAGAATATTAAACACTTTATGAAAAAAAATTATGGGAATAGATGAAAAATATAACCCCAGTAATAATTACGTATAAGCAATCTTGGATAAAAATGAGATTGCAAAATTATCCCTTAACTTAGGTCCAATTTATTCTGTATGTTCATAAAACTTCTGTATAGTGGGTACAAACATATTATAAAATGGTAATAGAAAAATAATAATATTTATGATAACATATATGATTCACTTAAGACTTTATATTACCAGATCTTTTTTCAATTCATTGTTAAACAGTGTTTTGGTTAAAATCTTTTCATTTATCGTACGTTTTTGGACTTGTTTTTCTTGATATTATTATTAAATATATCAGGATTTAATTAATTCCAGAATGTAAAACATTATTTATATTTCAAATATATTTAGTATATATATATAATAGATATATAAATGAAATTAAATACACCGTTAATGGAGACAGTAGACCGTACGTATGCATGAACGCTGTTTTCATTTCCTTACTGAATTGTATAGAAGTAGATGACATATATATATATATATATATCCAGTATAATTATTATTTCATATATTTCATTATTATTGATTATACATATACTTTATAATAATTTTTTAATGGTTAACATGAATGATGAATCTCATCACGTCGTGGAGACAGTAATCCGTACGTACGCACGAGTGATGATATCATTCCCATAATTATTGAATGGTATTGGAGAAGATGATAGAATATCTCAGAATTATTATCATATTATTATAACCATAAATAGGTATTATTTACATCATTAAACCAATCCAAGTAAGGTGGTTGTGGAAAACAGATTTCACCACAGCGTGGAGATGATATTCTTTATGTACGCACATGCGGTGATTTCGATTTCTATAGGATGGATATATGGTAAAATCAGGTTGTTTCATATTTATAATAACTTATCAGTATATGAGTGATACGGATGCTATTAATTTATTATGAAACATCAAAATAAGAGGAAGTATAAGAATAAATGAATTTTAATGAATCAGTAAAGGATATTACCTCATCTTCGACGCGCTTCTTCTAAACCTCCTCTTAGGGCACTAAGGTTGGACTTCGAAGAAGACAAGGAACTATAGTATGTTTCAAGGTAAGTGTATAAGAGATATTTTCAGGTTTTTTCCGTGCTTGATGGATCACAATGGTGTGAGGAGGATAGAGAGGAGGTTCCCTTTTATAAGAGAAGAGAAGGGAAATTTTGGAAACCTCAAAAATATTAATTTATAAAAAATTCAATTCCCACATAAAAACCTCCAAAAAATAACTTAATTATAATATGAGATGGAATAGGGTATAAATATCATCATAAAATAAAATTTAGACATGTTTTATATTTCTTTTAAACCTTATCATCATGATTTATCTTTATTTATTCTATTTATTTTTATTTGTGGTACTAATATTCTAAATTTTAAATTTTTATAAATAATTACATATATGTTGTGAATTTCCCATAATTGGATACTTTAGGACATTTTAGACCATATATATTTCAATTTATAGTTTTAAAATATTTTTTTGATTTTTAACCAATTTAATATTATGTTATTTTTATAAAATAAGAGTAGTTTTAATTTTGACACTATTCATTTATTGGAATTTAAATAAAATCCACACAGAGGATATATTCGAACAAAAATGTTTAATAGATTTATAACATGTCATAATCACCTAGAAAATTTGTGGATAACATTAAATAGTTCATTTAATATTTATCTTAATATTTATAAAACCATTTATTTGATATTTCTCTTAATAAAACAATTACAACATAATTTTTGTATAATAATTTAATATAATTATTAGGTGTAAAAAAATTAAAAATTAAATACTATGATGATGATAAATCTAATATATTTCATAATAATACTTTTACTTGAATTTATCATCTTAAAATCACACCATATAAATTTTTATATTTACAAAATTATGAAGGTGACAACTTCGACATCATTTAAAATAAAATAATACAAATGTCCTAATCTCTTTTTTACGGATCCAAATGGTCTCCAAGTAGACCCCTGGACACTTATGTTATAGATATACTCGACCAATAAATTTTGGTCATGTTTTTTGGCATTTCTATGGCTATTATTACTTTAATAAAAAATATATTATTGATTTTTCGCTAAGTATATAATTTCTGTATCATTAATGTATAAGCTATTAAGGTAATTAAATATCTCTTAAAAATTATAAAAAATTACCATAACAAATAAAAACATTTATATTTCAAATGTTTATTTATAATCTAATTTATATTCTGTATAAACTTATATTAAAATACTTTAATTATTAATGTTTTAGTGAGACATATTTCACTTTCTTTAAAATAAAATTAATTAAAGGTCTTTATCCCATCCATGTGGTTTCAAATGGATTCCATTTCGACCCAAATATTCCTTACGATGAAATATAATCATCCAATTATTTTAACACAAGTGTTAGGGTAATTTGATAATATAATATTTACCCTTAATTTCCTGATTTACCTTTCACTATGGTAAATAAAAATTACCGTAGTTACAATTCATAGTGCCCAAAAAAATTATCCTATTAACATAATTTGGACCTAATGATTCCAAATATGGAATCCATTTTTTCAAATTAAAATTTGATATGTTGTATAAATATATTTAAAATTAATCTTGTTTTTAAAAAAATGAGTTTCTAACAGTTAAAACATTGCAAAAGAATGAAATGAATTTACTTATGAATTCAATGTAAAATCAATGCTAATGACATAAATTATATTAAATGGTAAAAAAATATTCTATTTATACTTTAAAATCATTAAATATTAAAATTTAACCGTATAAATTATTGCGATGAAAATAGTTGTTTTTAATTAAAATATAGTGTGTTTTTACTATTCATTAAAATAAGAAAGTTATCAGAATAATATGGAAATTTTATCCATAGTAAATTTTAATATATTGATTCCAAAGAAGAATTTTATTTTGTCAAATTGAACTTATAAACATGTGGAAAACAATATTTAAATTTTGTGCGCTATTAAAGGGTGGGAAAACTGTTTTTTTAATACGTATTGTACCCGAAAAATGTATTTTGTTCTCATAGAATGTTCTAGAAAATGTGTAATATGAATAATAATTTTATAAAATTCAAAATGTAGTTAATAATATTCATAAAGGCTAGTTCATATTAATATTATAACTATATACCCTTGTATAGTGAAACCCGGTATTTCGTACTACACACGCTGTCGAGGAAGGTCGCGAATGTGTGTAATGAAAACCAAGTCAGGGTTGCGTGTAGTGAAAGTTCCGTTTGGTGTTGCTTATACAATAATCAAAACTCATTTCATTTATACATTAAACAAAATCAATAGTTAATGTTGCGTAGAATAATTTCTACAAAATGAACTTGAAATTATGTGTAACACGAGACAATAATAGTGTTGTATATACTGCCAGCTAATACGGTGTTGTGATTATTACAAGATAATCTTGGTGTAGTGTACAATAGAATCCATTGAAGAAACTAAAATTAATATATCTCATAAAATATCAAGGTGTTAAAGAGATATTGGCATACCTATCACATAATGAAAATCATACATGTGTTCTACAAGAATATAAATAAATTATAATTAATATAATAACCCATCTAATAAAATGGGATTCATAAACATCATTAAATCAAAAAAAATTACCCCACAGATATGAAATGGGCTTTATAAATATCATTACATCTCAAAAAGAATCCAACCAGGTGAATAATAGAGAGAGTGTCCTAGAAAATAATCCCCATTAAATAATATATAACTTTAAAGAATTTTATCGTAGATGGATAATAATTTTGATCATTCACGTGAAAAAAAATTCTTGAGGAAAATATTCCTCCTTAATTTAAACATTTTTCATTTCATAAAATTCTAGGAAATAAAAAAACAAAACATTTTAAATGAAAATAACCTTGAATTATTATAAGACAATAACCAATGAATCAATTTGTCATGAAATATAATAAATTCATTCATGTCGTATAAATTAAATAATCATTCTTCTTGTATTTTTCCAAGATATGTCAAAAGGTAACTTGTAAGGGAAATGAAAAATATATTTCTTTCAAAAAATTTATTAAAATTAAAAATTATTAAAAATTACTTTATAAAATGGTAGAAGAATAAAAATTAATTACATATAAACAATCATATGAAATAATGATATTGTGAAATTAACCCTCACCTTAGGTTCAATTTCCTTTATACATATCTGAAACACATGTATAATGGATTAAATTATTTTGAAAATATCTACCAAGACTATATTTATGTTTATGATATCATACATTATTATGTTATTACTATTTAATTATTAATATTTAATTATTACCCTTCCCTTGGGTGATAACTGCTTTATTTTACTATGCATGTTTTTCATATACATTCTGGTTGTTGTGCATAGGATATAGTTTCATAATTTAAAGAAAGATATTTTTATAATATATATCATATTTAATCATTATAAAAATGTAAATATTAATTTTATTATAGCTATCTTGGATAATGAATTTCATCATGTCGTGGAGATGATATGTCATATGCATGCACGAGATATGATAGAATTCCGTTAATGGGGAAATTATACGGAAGTTGATGGAAAATATTTTGTTCCAAAATAAATATAATTTTATTATTTTAATAAATTTTTTATTTATATCATTATAACCATCCATGTAAGGTGGTGAATAAAATAAAGAACACGATGGCATGGAGATGGTAAGTCAAATGTACGCATGTGTGGTTCTTTCATTTTTTGTAGGATGAATGAATGGTGGAATCTGGATATTTCATTATCATAATAACATCAAAGAGTATATTTGGTAGTTTATTTATTACTTTATATCGGTAATTAAACATGAAGATAAAGTAGAAGAAGAAATAATATTCAACGATTTGGTGAAGGAGATTCCTTCTTCTTCAGCGATCTCCCTATAGATATACTACTAGAAACACAAGAGATTGGATTTTTAAAATACCAACACCACTATAATGTTACTGGTAATAATTATAGGTGAAATAGGTTGGGTATGGTCATTATAATAGAATCAAAGGGATATTAATAAATAAGAAAGGAGGTTCCCTTTCATAATATAAGGGAGAGGATGTTCTAGAATTTCTAAAAATATTAATTTATAATAATTCTTAATATCAATAAAAATACCTCAAAAAGACATTGGATTAAATGTTAAGATGAGAAAATGTGGTAGTAACATTAAAAATTAATTTTTTTTATGTTTTTTTACTATTTTAATTGTTATAATTTGAATTAACCCATAGTTAACATATTTTATTTTTAACAATGTTAGTAACATTTTAAATATTAAATGATTTCACATTTTAATTATTTAATTTCAATAACAACATTAATGAACAATGTATAATATTTTATACCATATTGTAATTATTTGGTTATTTTAAAGATGTTTAATATTTTTTTTTAATTTAATAAATCATTATTTTGGTAGAATATCAGTAGTGTTAATTTAGACACTATTCATTTCCTAGATTCTTAATAATATTGATATAGAAAATCATCATCAAAAATACTATTTTATTATATCTATAATATGTCAATATATTCTAAAAAAAGAGTTATGACATTAATTATCCCAAATTAAATTTGAATTTGATATTTTTAAAACAATTTATATAATATTTCAATTATGAAAATTATTACTACATTAGTGTTGCATAATTATTTTATTTACATATTTCATTACTAAAAATTAAAAATAAAATCATAATGAAGACCACTGTTTTAGTTTTCTTAATAATCATTTTTATCTAATTTATGTACTGTATAACCCAATATTAAACATAGTATTGTTATTAAAAACATAAATTTGACATCATTAAATTCTAATTAAATAAAATAATATAAATTTCATAATTTTTCCAAAGTGGCCAAAAATGTAAAAAATCAATTCATATCATGAAAATATTTATATTACAATAATAATTAATATTCAAATTTGTTCATAACATACTTTTGTGCCTAGTTGGACACATAAGACATATTAAAGACGAAGAAAGTGTCATTTTGTGACTTTTTCTCTTTAAATATTATATAATCTGTTGTAATAGAAATGTTTCCATTAAACAACATAATTTAGATATTTTTGTTTTAAGGGTAATGTTATACTAATACAATAAATTTAATTCATGTTTTAGGATCATTTTATAGGATTTACAGTTTCATTTTTATCTTAAATCACTTAGTTTACACTTTACCATTGTAAAAAAAATTTCCAAGGTTACTATTCATATTAGAAAAAAATAATAGGTACCTATTTACTAAATTTGGGACTTATTAATCCAGTTCTGGAATCCATTTTTCAATATTCAAAACATTGATGTATCATATTTTTATTTAATATAAATCCTCTAAAATAACATAGAATATAGGTTTTTCAAAAAGGTTCTTCTAAAACATAATTTTGTTATTATCAATTAATTTATAAATTATTAATTTTACAAATAATATTTTGATTATTTAAAATAGATATAAAATTATTATAACATATCACTAATCGAAAACATTATTTTAACATATAAATAATTTAAAAGAAAATACAGATTTAAATCATTATTTTCACCATTACATAACAAAATATAATTCTATGATAATTTTGAAATGATGAATTCTAAAATGTAATTCATTTTATCCAATACTATTTATTTAATTGCTAAAAAATAATATAATATAATAAAATTATGATAAAAATATTATTGAAAAATAAATTGATTTTACTAAACAAATTTGTGTCCATTTTCTATACACACACTAGCATATTTATATAGAGATGAACTATTATCTTCATATCGTAAATTTTTTTTCATGTTTTTCCTTTGAATTTAAAAAATAGATTACTATTGTAATTTTATCATCCCCATATACTTTTTCCTCTGAGCCATTACATTATGACAAAATAAACAGAACGTATCATATTTTAAAATTATCTCCCTGCATTCCAACCCTCTGGAAATACTCATTTAGGACTCTACAAATCATTGTACTTCTAGGATGAATAGGTAATGATGAACTATGAGAATCAACAAACAGTTCCTTCTTCAATTATGGTATGGGGGAAATAAAAACATGGTTCCTTAACCTTATTATTCCACCATAATATAGGTTGAACATAGGATCATTTCCCACCTTATTTTGTAGTACCACATCTTCCTTCTCTTGATACTTTACATGTATAGATGGTTGAACATTAATTTTAAAAAGATAAAATTTATCCCCTTTAAATTAATTTTCCAAATCCGTTCTTAGAGAATCTATAAATATTTTATATTTTTGTATCCTCATTATAGTTATGCTAGCATTGTCCTTTCAACTAAAATCATCTTTAACATTGTTCACTTTCCGAGGGTGGTAATTTATTGACATTTCCAATTATTTAATAAAATCCAACCTCCTCATTTAGCTCATATTCAGAACTATTTGATTAATTTTATACTTTAAAATTTTATTATTAGTATATATGTCTCAGATTTCTACATAAATATAATTCCTCAATATCTTTATTGAAAATATTACAACATCTAACTCCAAATTATGGTTTGTGTAATTTTTATCATGGATATTCAATTCACATTAGGAGTAATATATCACCATATCATTTTCAAGAGAAAAAACCCCATACCTTTCTTGGAAGCATCAAATTTGAGCACAAAACTATCTCCATTATAGGGAATAGTGAAAAAATTATCCCTAACTAACCTTTTTCTACACCCTAAAATCCACTTCATATTCATCTATCCATATAAACATCACTCGATTCCAAGTCAAATATTCTACAGTGTTATATAATGGTGTGAATTTTTTCAGAAAACTTTGATAATATCGATACAGAAAAAGAAAACTGTGAATCATAGTCACCTTTCTTGGACTTCCAAAATTTTCAATATATTTTTTCATTTTTTGATCCATAGATATCCCCTCCCTTGATATTATGTGACCCAAAAATGAAACATTTCTATATATAAAATCACACTTGGTAAATTTTTCATAAATCTTATCCTTTATCAGTGTCATTAGCATAATCCTAAAGTTAATTTCATGTTATTCCTTTATCATTTAATATACTAGAATATCATCAATAAAAACAACAATAACTAATCAATATATTCTCAAATGACTATTAAATAAATCCATGAACATTGTGGCGTAATTTGTAAGATCGAAAGGCATCACTATAAATTCATAGTGTCTATACCTTGTATGGAATGTCATATTGGTTATATCCTCATTATCAACCCTTAATTGATGATATGCATAATGATGGACAATATTTGAAAAGTATTTAACTATGAATATTTTTACAAATAATTCATCAATACACGAAAGATGATATTTTTATTGATAATGATATTGTTATGTTCTTGATAATCAATATAGAGTGTCATTGATCTATATTTCTTCATAAAAAATAGATCAGGTTTTCCAAAAGGTGGCACACTATGGTGTGTGAATCCTTTATCAAGATTCTCTTGGAATTTATTATTAGAATCCTGCAACACAATTGTGGAAATTCTATAAGGATTATTTTAAATACACATAGCACCCTATATGAGTTCTATTGATAAAACAACTTCATGATTTATGTGAAGACCTAGAATTTCTTCCAAAAGTACATAAAAATAGCCAAATAGTATGAGTGTTCATAATGTTGAGTTTCTTCCAAATCATTAGAGATAAATAACCTTTATTTATTATAATTAAGACAACAATATGGATGTAATATTCATAGAATATCATATTCATATTTTTTTCGACAGATGATCATATATTGATCCATAATACAAAATTTGGCTTAACCTCCTAAAAAATCGATATGTTTTACCAGTAGATAAATCCAATCCATTCCACGAATCACATAGAATTCTATTATAGGGTGAATCGTGATATTTTCAAGAATAACTTTCTTAAAAACACAACCTGAGAGGAATTGTAAACATATGATGTGACCATTTTTCAGATATGAGTTTTCATAGCTATCTCAACATCTAGTCATTGAGGTACTATGATGATTCCAAAATAAAATAATTTAAAAATAAAAGTGTGGATGGATCCATAATTAAATAAAACACTAGTTTAATTAGAGTGGATGTTAACTGTCCCTTTCACCAATTCAATATCATAATACACATTTCAAATAGTGATAGTAGGATATTTTCCTTCGACTTTGAATTGACAGGTTTTTAACCTCGATCATCATCAATAACACTCAGATTTGTAAAATGGATAGAATAATGAAAATTATCCTTGCACATGAAACATTGATGTATGGGAGGTGAATTTTGTGTAGAATTTTCTCTATTATGTTCATTAGATATATTTTCCCATCAATTTGGTAGTCAACATCCAAATGAACATCTTTAACAAACATAAAAAATTTACAAGTCCTGTTAAGATAGTTAGCTCCATGTTTTTTTCCACATTGCATTTATAATGGAAATATCATCTTCTTTCCACTATGGTTTTTATATATCCCCTTGAATTCCATTTTACTCTTCTGATAGAACCCATGATTTTGATGGGTACCTCCAATCTCCATTTCAGCCCTTAGATCATATAAAATTATTTCCTTAGAGTTACTAAAGTCCTTTATCGATAACTCCCTTCAGATACACATTTTAAGCCACTAAAGAATCAATTTTACTCTCAGGTTAAATGATAATTCTAGAAGCATACCATACATGTCTTGTAAAATTCTTTTTCATAGGTACCAATGGACTCATCATCATCTTTCTCATACTCAGGAGAGTAAATATCTATCTTTATTTGATGAATATGAAGAAAGTACTTATTATAATAGAATCTCATGAACATGACCCATTAGATGGATTCTATTTTATCTTGTTTCGTCATATTCATGATAGGGGTCCACAATTGATTCACTTCATAATCCAAATGATAGAATTCAGATACAACATTATCATTTTTTAACATTTGTGAACTGAAAATATCTTTTTAGTGTTACTGACACATTTTCATTCAATTATTAGATCAGAATAACCACAAAAATAAGGTGGACACTACCTCATGGATGAATCAATATAATGTTGTTCTCCCATTTGCTTGTTTGGAAGTCCAACATGATTAATAGTTTCATAATGTTGTTTGGATAAATTAATAATATTTTTCATTACAAATCCCATTATATTTGGTTTTCCATAAGGACAGCAAGTGCATTTCCCATCGCCATCATCATTAATGTAGTTCCTTCATGCTCCATCCATTGAATAACAAAATGAATCGTAGTGTGAGAAAATATAATCATAAAAGAAAACCCCCTTAATAAAATTAAATAACTTATAAAATTTCAATTAAATAATACTAGGTTTTATCCTATGTTATTTGGGATCATAAAATAATCATTTGGATTATATCCTACATTTTGACACATCCTTAGAGTAATTGTTATGGTCTTCCTATATAATTTTCCAAACATTAACAACACATTTTCTCTAATATCAAATATAATAGTCCATAATTCCCATACCTAGATATTACATGTAAATAAAAGAATATTAATTACAGTTCATAAAAACCCATACCATGACCATATAGGTCAATTGTCATTAGAAATTGGGAAACAAAAATATCTAGTTCTTAAAACATCTATGTCATCCCCCAATTATTACATACTATCTAGAACCCATTCTGATGCATCTTATATAATACCAATCTTAATATCTTGGGGAAAATGGACCGTAGAAAGGGTGAGATCATATACTTAGTAATGGTAAAAAATTTATATATCAGTTATATCATAACCATAATACATATGAGTCTAAACATAATATTTGAAAATTAAATCTGGCATTTCAAAAGTCATGATATCATTTCATGGGTTAAATCTTATAATTTAACCAAAGAACAAATTCCCAAAGAGTATAACAAAATACATGGAATTTTTGGAATACAAAATATCATAGAAAATAATTTACATATTTGTGAAGGCACATTTCCATGAACATAATAGTGTAATAATACCTTTTTGAACAAATTTCACTCTTAATTCTAGCCTTTTGTTACTGAACTGGGTCAACATGTTATTCCAACCCTATATTACATAACTAAAATTATTTTCTATTCCACTCATGTCTATATCATGAAATATAAATAATTACCCAATTAATTGGAGTGAGATAATGGTCCCACCTAACACATAATGAATATTATACATATGTGTTCCAAAGGAATGAAATTCATTCATCATATCTTAACCCATCAAATGAAATGGGTTTCATAAACACCATTAAATAAAAAAAATAACACATGGAAAAGAAATGGTCTTAAATATCATTCCATTATAATAATAGTTATATTATACTTTAAAAATGTCTCTAGTAATGAATAAGTAACAATAATTAATATTTTCAATGTTCGAAAATAATTTTACGAGATCACATGAAAATAATTCTTTATGAAAATATATTTTCATCTTTGAAAACATTTTATTTTAATAAAAATTCATGAAATATTAAAAGAACCCATTTTTTTAAAACTAAACATTCAATATTTTAATGGAATTCTTATGTTATTTTGATGCCATGAAAATAGAAAAATAGGTTCATACTTTAAAAATTAAAAAACATTCATATCATACTTTTTTTGTATAAGTGAAAAAGTACCTTGTAATGAAAATGAACGATGATTCCTTTAAAACCATTAAGTAAAATTAAAAAATTGGAAAAAATAAATTTAGACAGTTCTAAAATAATAGAAATGATATTTTGGAATAAATTTTTAAAAGACTTTTACAAGGGAGACAAATATTCCCTTAGAAATGATTAAGTATAAACAATCTCATATAATAATGAGATCGTGAAATTAACTCTTACCTTATGAATATTTTTCTTTGGACGTATCTAAAAATAAAATATACTGGTTTAAATATTTTTAGTAATTTATAAAATAATAATATTTTTTTATGTATCACAGATGATTATTTTTTAAATCTTTTGTTATTAATATTCTATTACTACCCTTATTTTTTGTTTTAACAACATTATTTTCCAATGCATGCTTTTCCATACATGTCTTGGTTCTTATGCATAATATATAGTTCCAAAATTTCCAAAAATGATACTGAGATAATATATATCATATTTATTCATTATATAAATTTACATAATAATTTGTAATGGAGATGTTGGACTGTGAATAGCATCACATCATGGAGGATGTATGATGTTCTTTGGTACGAGCGATGTTATTGATTCGTTAATGGTGAAATGATGTGGAAGTTGATGGTATATATTATGTCATATAATCAATATGATGTTATAATTATCATATATATATATATTATTTCTTTTATTATACCCATCCATGTAATGTGGTGATGAAAAATAGGTTCTACAATGACGTGGAGACGACAAGCCATATATACACACGTGTGGTACTTTAATCTTTCATTGGATGGGGAAAATATATAATTTAGTTTTTCTATGACAATAATAAAATCCAATAACATATTTTATAATAAATTTATTACATTGTAATTAAAAATCAATCAGAAAAATGATGTAGAAGAATAAATAATCTTGAAAGAGTCGGTGAAGGAAATTACCACTTCTTCCGAGAGCTCCCTCTAGATCCCCTCTTAGGAATGGTTGAGAGGTTATTTTGAGAAGACCATAACATCTAGAATGTAAAAAAATAATTTTAGAAGATAAATGTGTAGGTTATGGTCAATATTCAAGGTTGAATGGGATGTCAAGAAATGAGGGAGGAGGTTCCATTTAATAAATGAACTATGGGGCTCTTTTGGGATTTCTAAGAATATTAATTTATGATAATTTTAATATCATTCCAAATACCTAAAATATGATATGGATTCAAATACAATATGAGTTAAAATTTTAATATATTCTACCAATATATTTTTGACATGTTTTTTTATTCTTTTAAAACTTATCATTTTGATAGAACCTTATTCAACCTAAGTTGATTTTATATAATGAAACAAGATTTTAAATATTAGGATATTGTAAATTTAACTAATTTGATGTAAATTATTCCATAAAATAATAATTTCAAAACAAAATTAGACCATATTATATTTATTTTTTATTTTCAAATAGGTTTTATGATATTTATATTATATAATAAATCATTATCCTGATAAAATATAAGTAGTATCAATTTTGTCACTATACCCTTCAGGGATTTTTAAAAATATAAAGAAAATTATTTATCTTAAAAAAATATATAAATATATCCCTAATAGGTAAAGGTATTATATAAAAATCTTTTCTCAAATTAAAAATAAAAAATTAAATTTATTTTAGGATTTTTAATAACATTTACATGATATTTATATTAATAAAATAATTAATATATCTGTGTTGTAAAATTATTTAATATTGTTATTACTTTAGTAAAAATTTAAAATAAAATAACATGATTAATAGAAATATTCTATATTTTAAAATAATATTTATAATTGAATTCATTTACTACATAACTCAATATTAAAAATGATATATTTATTAAAAACATGAATATGATTTTTTTAACATCCTATTAAATAATATAATATAAAATTCCTAATTTCACCGATGTGGACAAAATATCATAAAATAAATTAATATAATGAAAATATTTTTATTGATTTCAAAATGTAAATTGATATTTGTTCATAAAAAACTTTTTTCCCTATTTCCACACATATGAGACATTAAATGCAAATAAAGTGACATTTTATGACTTTCATTAAATTATCTATTATATGAGTCATTTTTAGGGGCATGTATATATTAAATAATTTAATTTTATCCTTATTATTTAAGGGTAAAAATACCATCATCCACTAAAATTTTGGCATGTGTTATGGTCATTTTATAGTATTTATAATTTAAATTTTAACCTAAATTACCCATTTTACCCTTTAGTATGGTAACATAATTTCCCATGGTTACAATTCATATTGGAAAAAAATAAAAGGGTCCTATTTTTTAAAATTGGGACCTCTCAATCCAATTTTGGAATCTATTTTCCAAAATTCATAACATAGAAGTCGCACAATTTAATTCAAAATACAACATGTACAATTCCTAGATTTTTTTGAAATAAAAATATTCTTTTAAAAAATAAAATTCTTTCATAATAAATTTGTGAGTAATGACTTTTTACAAAAAATCATAAATTGATTATTTGTAATAAAAAACTAACTTATTATAATTTAAAACTAATAAAAAAGAAAATATCACCCAAAAAATTATATAAAATAAAATATAATTGTTAATCAATATTTTCAATATTCCTTAAGAAAAAAAAAATTTAACACAATTTTATCATTTTGAATTAAAAAATGAAATTCATTTTCATAGTTCCATTTCCATAAAGATCACGAAATTAATATTTATTCAAAATATTGAATGTATTTTTGATGAATAATGTTATTTTACAAACAATTATGTGTTCATTTTCTATTGAATTACCCATATAATTGTAGTTAAATTGATTTTTATGTCTAATTTTTAAATTAGATATTCATATTTATTCCCACTAATTTTACAGTAAGGTAGCAACTTTAATTTTATACTAATATTGTCTTGTAGTTTTCATAAACATGTCTTTGTGTGCAATGAAAGGTATTGATAAATTGAAATTATGTAAATAGAAATATTTATTAATATATTGTGTTGTTAAGAAATATATTTTCATATATGTGGAGAATAATTATTGGTATCAGAGAAATACTTTAAAGAAAATTGTTATGTAATGAATCTTGGACTATGAGTTTGGGGTGTTACAGCGGCCTATCTCATGGCTGTGTATCTGGGTCAATATATCATTTGAATTATATTAACAATAATATATGTATAACATAAGAATGTTGTTAATGAAATCATATTGGGATGCATTATTTAATTAAAGTATTATTTTTTCGGTGTTTTTCATATTCCAAAAACATGAAATTTAAGGCTATATGAGTATACAAAATATTAGGAACTCATGTGAGATCTAATTCTTTTTCTTCACTCCATTTATGAAAATTTTACAAATTTTATATATTTTATGTTGTAGATGCAGTTTTGAAAAAATATTTATTGTTAATTACATTAATGATTGGTCGATTTAGTCATGCCCTAATGATCACACATGCATGGTTTACTAACATTAAATTCATTTATTCATCAAACTTATGAAAATTTATATCTTGAATTTCATTAAACTCATCAAGTTATGCTAGTATAGTTTTTAATTCATATGAAGCATTAATATTATAAATTTCCATCATTACTCTTCCCTTATCTTCAATTATTTATAGAAAATATTATATAACAATATAATCATAGATTTTGTTCCATAAAATTTAATGGTATATGAAATAGTTGGGGTAATCATTTTTCCTCCTTTACCAAGATTTATGATTTATAAAAATTTGATAAAAAAAGTATCTAGTATTAATATAATTTCATTAACTCACTAAACATTATGATTTTTTATTTTGAATAGGTCATAATTTCTTATTTTTTTAGTGTATAACTAAATTGGAATTGAAAATTTCACTAAAGATCTTCAAAACTAGAAATATATACTGATAAAAAAAATTATACCAAACAAATTAATGTAATATATGATTTACCCTATGTAATTTTTATTTTGTTCTTCTTCTTGTTCTAGTTTTCCAAATATTAGGCTATAGTGTTATGAAATGTCAATAGGGTTCCCTTCTGGGACTCTTTTTTATTAAATACTGAGAAATTTTATTTCTCAATGTTATTAATTGGAGGAATCCAGTTGATTTAATCAATATAATGTTTTATTTTAGGAATTAATCATGTATATGATCCTTCTATACCCTTCTACCAAGTATAAATAGCCTAAAAACTTTTAAGTTCAATGATTTTATCCTGATTTTACATTTTTTTGGGCTGATTTTTTAACATGGTCATTATTGACATACTAAAATATAGATTAAAATTTTCCAATTCTATCATTATATGTATTTAAAAATTGGTGTGTTATGTTTTCCTATTGGATGGAATTCATGATAATCAAATGAGGTTGAACTAATTTAATATGTTGGTTTGATTCTATGTTATGCAGGTGGCCTGATTATATTACTAATGGTGAATATATCACATCTAGTTGTAGATGTTAAACAAAAGGATTCATAACTACATATGACTCAAATTATTAATTAGATTATATATTTTCCCGCAAAATCAAGGCATTGATTTTTATAAGATTTTTTATCATGGATTCATACTGGTAAAATCATCCTTCATAATAAAATACCACAATGCCTTCAGGTGGAACATTGTGTGCATATAGCTACATCATTTACTTTTTTTTCATTAACATTGATAGTCTATGGGGTTATAAGTTGATTTTTTATGGGATCTCTAAGATCATCATATTAATTATTAATCAAAAAACAAGCATCTTCATGATGAAACGTTGCAAATACAATTTTCTGAATATATTATTCCTCCCTATTATATTTCTTTTCATTGTTATATTACTCGATAATATTCTTATGGTCGTTATTTTTAATATTTATTGATGAGAATAATGAATCAATAATAAACAATTCATTAACATTGTATAAACATGGGTCCTAATCTTCCTTAGAATAACCACGAGGTGCCATGTTATAATAATAATTCATTTTATCTTTATTGCTGATTGTTTTGAATTTTAGACCTCTATGATGATTTTATTTCTATAACTAGTTTTCCTACGGTGATGATTATGGATTCTTCTACTAGACTATAATTTATAGTGATTATCCATTAACATATATTGAACATGATCACGATGGTTATGTAAAATCAAGAATCATCAATATAGTAGATCATGGGGGTATTATAGGGATGCCAACCCCATGAGAATATTGGTTTCTTTGGTGGAGGTGATTCATCAATTAAGATACCATTTTCTAGTAAATTATGTCAAGGGTGGTAGTTTTGGTTAATGTTCCCACTACCTTATTTGTTGAGAGTTT
This sequence comes from Viscum album, assembly GCA_963277665.1. Lineage (NCBI taxonomy): Eukaryota > Viridiplantae > Streptophyta > Magnoliopsida > Santalales > Viscaceae > Viscum > Viscum album. Next base: position 1,230,173,177 of record OY728159.1, read on the forward strand.
CCCAGGAATTGTAAATTATAGCCACATCCTACTTCACTTTCCAATATCACAATATGTAATGCACTCTATACTAAAGAATTTATAGGTGTTCACAATTGTTGTATCCTCTGTTGATTATTGTACAATTTTTACATTATTTTTTTGCACCAATTTTCATTCCAGTTTCACTTTTCAAGTATCTTCATGGAAAAATTTATTGATAACTCATTCCCTTCGACTAATCCATTTAAATAGACCATAGAGAATATTTTTATATTTGATTAAACAATCACATTAACCAAACCATGTTTCTAAACAATGATAAAGGCCACCATAAAATAACTTTCTCGAATGACCCTATTTACCATCAAGTGAAAAAATTAAAATTTCTATAATTCCCCACAGATATCAATGTATAAAATATGTTTATATTCATTGATAACTGGTTGCATGTCATAATTCCTTTTAAGAAGGATTACTTGAGGTACTCATATGGATTAGAAAACATAATCGATTTCAAAATATCATAAAATTTAACATTGACACAATAATTATCCAGTTAAATTTTTTTATCACATATACATTTTGACATTGATTTTTGGATATGATATGATATACAAGTTCATATAGGCTCTCAATATATTTTCAGTATGTATTCATATTTATGTTTTTTTTTGAATGAAATACTGGGATGTGGTTGTGGGCTTAAAAATAATAGATATCATGTCTTAGGACAATTCATTCCTCATGTTGTTTAAATATTCATCATCACTATCTATTTAATATTCAACCAACCCTGGCCATAATTTTTTCATTCTGAATTCTTCATTGAGTGATGTTTAGTTTTTTAATATTATCAACCATATATTGGTTTTTTAGATCAAACATATGAACTCATGGTGATTATTTCCTCATTTTACCTATTGGTTCCTATAAGAGACTTAGAGTTGATAATGGAGTTACCATTATAATTAAATATGATTTTTTATTTATTAATTTATAACAGGGAATCATCATAACAACTCTGAAATTGTTATGAACTTTAGGATTATTTGGTGTGTTTTTGTAAGGAGAACTCTCATGATAATTATACCATAGTGAGTATAATTAATATTTTTTTATTCATTATTTTCATTATATATATGACTTTTATACCAGTGAGATATTTCATCACATAGATAACATATGTGGTAGGTTCAGTTATGAGGACATTGGTGGTTTTCTTCCTTGTAGTTATAAGGATGTCCTTCATAATAATCATCTTTGTAAGGTCTTTCAAAAATAATCATTTAGTGATTACTAGAAAAGGAACAACCTTCATATTATATGCCATGTAAATGGACCCTCTATAGGGTATTTCATTTGTCACTATCAAGTGGAGGACCACAACATGAGTCATATTTTCACTTTTTTGTAGAATTTATGAGGAAAACCCATAAAGATGACAAGTAGAATAGATTAATGATTTTTTTTGACAATTAGAGGAACTCGTTATTGGTTTAATTTTTTGTTATGTGGTGGGACATTGTAATTTCTACAATAGTTAAGAACCCATGACCCATAATCGTAGGTCAGGTTATAATCATGTATACTTTTAAATATTAAATATAATAACAAGTGAGATTAACCGATCTAAACTAGAAAAAAATTCATATTACTATTTTTTATCTTAATAATCTCACACATCCTATACAAACTTTTTATTTAGTGTCTTTAAGTAGTATATTTATTGGAATATTATTTTAGAAATCATTTTTTAGGGCCCTAGGACTGGTTTGAAAAAGTTATTGGGGTTAATCGGGGTTCACTTAATTTTAATAATTTATTTTGAATTCGTCCTCTTGAATGTGTTATGGTCTGGATCCCCTCAGTTATATTTTATAGTCTCAAATTGTATGCATAAATAATAAGAGAAAACACAAAAAAAATTATTTATTTACAAGGTTCAATAAAAAACATAATCCTTATCATATTGGTTATCCCCCCTCCCTAACATGGATTCCAAAATATAATATTATCAATTGTTAAAATGGTTTAGGATTTAGTTGGTTATACTCCCTAGTAGTTGATCCACAAGTTCATCTATGTTCTACAACCCAAAAATCCAACTCTTCTTCCTCATTTGGTTATTGAAATATTATCTTCTCCTCATTCATCTTAAACAACTATTTATATCCCCTAATCACAATATCTGTTTTCTTAATAGATTTGATACATTGATAGAATGACCTTCTACTCTTGGTTTCTTTTACACCAGTGGATATTGATCCTCCTCCAAAAGAATCCCAAATCAATTATCCTACTTTTTACAAATAAAGGTCCTCTGAATATAAAAATACGGTATGATGTAATTCATCAAATGCTTAGTATATTTATTATATGACCAGGTCTTCTTTAGTCAATTAAACTACTCCAGAAAAATTATTCCTTTTGTATAATGAAGTCGCACCCTTAATAAAATTGGTGAGAGAAATGAATAAATATTATTGAATAATATTTTATTCAACAATAAACTTTTACAATATCAACTCATTTTTTTCTTGAATTATTAATTTTATTCAAAATATATTCACTTCATGTATAGTGCATTATATATGGACCACTAGAACATATAATAATTTATAATTGTTTTATTTTATTTTTCAGAAGATATTATTTCATAAATATCATAGTATCTTATTATTATATATGATGACATCTCCATGAGATCATGAATTTGATTACAACATGTATGTTTTGTCATGGAAAACTGGAATTTATGTTATCTTTGAAAGAACTAGTTCCATATAGGTCCTTCACATAATATCGGTAGCTTGAGATATCAGAAACCCTAAGTATAATGCACAATTAGTTATAATGAAAAATTATGTAAAAATTATCATATTTTTTATGTATGGGATTGACATGATTAAATTGATTGAACATTTTATCTCCTTTTTGAAGGCCAATCATGGCACCTTGGTGTCTTTACATTATGATACCAGGAATGCCCATGGGTTTCTTATTTATTGGAAAATGATTATATTGGGTTTATCCTCTCAAATTCCTTCACATATGTAATATTTCCATCACAATATTTCTTTCATGGGATGTGATCACAAGGAATCCTTCTTCATTACATGAATTAATCATGTTATAGGTGTCTTCTTCAGGTGAATGGATCACATGTCTGATTAATCTTCATCATGTAATCAAGGAACGCGTATTCTCTATTTCAATGAGAAACAAATTTTTTTTCTGTGAAATCTCAAATACTAGCCACCATTGACCCATAAATCTATTTATATAATACATTTTCCTCTAGTATAAAATGTGATTCATCACTTATTAAACAATCATGAAGATCTCGAAATATCGTCGATATTTTTAGCCACTAAAACTCTCATTCTTATAATGTGATGGTGAGGTGATCATATGATAACCTATTCGATTATCTTGATCTTGCACCAAATCAGTTTATAATATTACTAGTATTACATTTAAGAATCACATTACTTGATATTTGATGAAAAACTAGTGGACACGAGCCAAATATATCACTCGATGAATGTTCTATATTACGGAATAATAATTTTACATAAAGATATGTTAATTTTAATGATATAGAATAAATAATCATATGATTTCTTGATATAATACAAATAAAAATAGGAAATTCCCCAACATATTGTAATTTCATCATATAGAAATTGATTATTCTCAACAAAAATAAGTTCGTTGAATCTTCAAATACATGAAAAATGAATTTTAAATCATGGATTTAGAATATCAAGCAAGGATTATTATCAATGATTGATCAATATTAATAGTTGAACTGATGATCATCAAGCACTGGAATATCAATATATATTGTATTGAGGTTGTTCAATATCCTTCAAGGGATAATGTATGAGGATGGTCAATAGTATAAATTGCACTGTGGGATTCATATTCATTAGAAAAATACAATATATTCGTATCTTATTAAACACAGGTGAATAATACTACATTTCCACTATCAAACATTTGTATTATAGTTGTTTGATCACTTACATATTTTTTTAATATATATTTCTTACTACTCATGCACCTATAGTGGGGGATCCGGGCACACAAAACAAAATTGACATCCCTCGCCTTTTTTCCTCACTTGTGTAGTCCATATCAAGCACGTCCATGCACAACATGTGTTATATGTGTGGGTGTTATGGTGTCCCACCATGACGTTCCTTATAGGAAAGATCACACTACTATTTCTTCATGTTTCATTTTGGGATGAATCTTATGTTGTAATTCATGTGACCACATGTGTGGTTAAGAAGGCCAGCTTACTGACATAGGGTTAGCCCAATTTCCTATTAAAGGCTTCTAAATAAATAAATATTAATTCAATATTAATTAACCAAAAAATATAATTAATAAATATAATTAGTCATGAAAATATATAAATATAATTTTCATAGCCTTCATATTATAATACTCTTAAGAAAAAATAGAAAAATATTATCTTGAATGGCCACTGATTTTTCCATTTAATTTACTTCCTTAAAAAAATCATGTAATAATGTAAGCTATCATCGAATTAGTTAATTAAAAACTCGTCATATAATAATATTTATATTTTATGTAATCTATTGATCCTCCCCACACAATTTTGATGGTCTACTTATTTTATAGGAAATTACATTCTTCACACATGGAACCATTCCATTCTTCAAACACAAATAATTCACCATGAAAATGAATATTTTCATGATATTATTCTAGTTTAAACACAAATATTGGATAGTAGCCATTTTAAATCATTGTGTAATTATTATAATTAATTTTTTCATGTTTATTTTCAAATAAAGAGAATAAAATAATCACATTTTCATTGATATTTTTTTAATAAATACATCAAATTACATTATATGAATCCATAAAAAACATCGTTACTTCATCCACTAACACATATTGATTTGTTGACAAAAAATAAAACATAGTATCAAAACTAGTTAACAAATCTATATAATTGAACCATACTAGAATACATATTAATGGGTTTTCTTGAGTTCCTCATATGGGAAATATTATCAACACTTCATCAAGGGATAAATATTTATAATATGATAAACCATGTTTAGGGTAGAAATTTCTTATAAAAAAGAACATGTAAAATAATTTCTATAAATCATGATAGAATGATATAAAATATCACGTGAGTAAATAGCTACCAAGGTAAAAATTTCAAAATCATGGAATGGAAAAAAAATATAAATATAGAATAATCATAAATATATTATGTGGAAATACACCATAACCATAAATCATATAATACCAATGAACATCTTAATATAAATTTTCATATCAATATTGTAACATTGTAAATAAAAAAATTTCCACACTTCATGTTTTGAAAAATAAAAAATCATATATTCTTGTTGTGGAAAATAAAATATCCATAATTATGATTGTGAACAAAAAAATATTTTCTTTCTATTTTGAAAAAATAAACTGTTCATTCCTAACATTGTTATTTCACGATATATAAATACCAAAAAAATCATTTGTGGTAGATATATAACTGCACATTCCAATTATCCATACATACGGGTTTCAATTTTAAATAATCATTCGTCACAAAATAATGAACCAATCTGTAGGAACATGGGTGTCATAGTATGTTTATATTGAATCACCATAGCTGACCACATGAATGGAAACATTTATGACCAAAAATTGAATATCCCTAAAATAATATTTCAAAATAAAATTTATAATTTGATTCATTAAAATAAATATCTTTGGAAATATATCCTTCATAGACTGACTCAAAATTAATTTTTTTTATTATAAAACACTTTTAAGGGAAAACTGAGAAACCACATACAACCAAAGAAAACCGTCAAACCGCCCCATCCCAGCAAGTAAACCAAAAACAAACCTTCATTGACACAGGGTCCTTCAGAAAGTAGTCTCATGCAGAAGCATGGGCAGAGAACCGATGTTGAAGCCATACCCTCTGAAGCCTTAAATTCTAAGAGACCTACATCATTGAAGACTTAATGCTCTAAACCCCATCCAGAGCTGGTCCAAGTAGCATCTTGAAACAAGAATAAACAAGAACCTCAAAGATAAGAGATAAGTGACCTGACGAAGCTATAGATCACACAACACAAGCACTCACACCAGCCAACCACAACCACTAGCTTAAACTATGTCGCTAACCTGAAACATAATATTACCCAAGTGTGATTCCATAATTAGTTTCCAGTTTAAGGAAGATAGGTTTAATCCTCAGTCTTCCAATATCTGCTTCTCAAAAATAGACACAAGTTGATCCCAGGTCTGAATGTACTCCTCAACACTGATCTTTCTGTGGTTGAAACCCCCTACAAAAATTGAGTCTTGTTAATCGATCCACAAAATTTTCTCGTCATTAAGGGACACCTCTAAATACCTCCCAATCATTATAGCAACATCCTACTCATTAGCGTTGAGAAATATTACATGTTCTATCACTTCTTCTTCAGAGCGTAAAAGACGAACCAAGGACTAACAATTCTGCTCCCCTGTCCTCAGGTAGCTCAAAGACTCCATAGTCGTGCTCTTGTCACTAATCCTTTTTGTCAATCAATTCTTCAGAGGAAGAGGTTGGGAAGAATAGTCCTCCATCCCCTTCCTCCTCATGGTCTTCTGGATTAGTGTTTCATCTGCCGAATGGTTGTGTTCATCTTCCTTGAACTCATGCTCGCATCGTCGAACTGCCTCTAGTGAGTACCTGAGGGAAGAACTCAAGTCTGCTTCAGCAAGCCGCTCGTATTTGTTATTGAGGGGAATTGAGATTTGAGACCGAGAAGAAGAAACCCATGTCTTCCCCTTACCAGATCGCCAGTCCTCATCCAAAGAATGCCCATGTAACCCCTATTGTAAAAAACAACTAACCGGCCCCGTTTTCTTGGCCAAATTATTCTCTCCCCTATTTTCCATCTACAACACACCCTCCTGGCTTGTAGACTCCTGAATTTCTTCACTAAACATGTATGGCTAAACCAGACTACACTCCTCTACACCAATCATAGTTGATGAATGATCCAGGTCTAGCCTCAACCTGTTAAACACATCAACGACCAATGGATTTTTTTGAGGCACCAAAGTATTCTTAATAGACGACAGATAATGAGAATGAGAAGGCCAACTAGACCCTGCCACAAATGCGCTCACACGTAGCTGAACTGTTAAGCATTGCCTCCTCCAACTGCAAACTTCCAGAAGGATCTCCCCCACCCATAAATCCTTCCTCCATGGTTGACTTCTGTTTGAACATCTCTACCTTTCCCTATCCAACACATTCCTTCCCATGATAACATCTCCTTCCCAAACAGTGCTGAGACCCCCTATGATAGGCGTCCAGGGAGTGACCAAATCGATTGCATCCAGAACAGACATCAGTCCAATTTTTGTAGACCACCCTTGAAGCATCCACTTTGACACAGACTTGTGGATTTATAGGGTGACATGGAGATTCTGTTCGCCTATCTGAGCACATGTACCTACCGAGATAATTCCCAAGCATTCGCATAACCGAAGGATTTTGAAATGGCAGGGGAAGATTTCAGAAACATACCCAGGACACTATAGTTGAAGGATCTGGCTTCATATGCCAAAATAATGACCATAGAAATAAAAAAATTGTTAACTGTTCAAGTTACGAGATGCACTTGACCATGCCTTGAAGAGATCATCCTCTGAGGTGAAGCGTATCATAATGTGTCGGCTATCCAACAGACCCACTCTAGCCCTGTCCTGCAAATCCCAAGCATTGAAGACATGCCTATTGAGCGCGTCCATAGATGGTCACTACTGAAAAAACCTAGTAATTAAGGTGTTATACAAGAAGATACAAGGTTTCTGAGAACTCCGTGTCTGATAACCAAAGATTAGGGTGACCATCTAGAAATTATGAAACATTCAGTCCAAGAGGAACTTGAGGAAAAGGTTGAAGTAGATCGGGCTTCACGAAGGGGGTGAATGGATAATACCTCCCTTTACTGGGAGACAAGATACCCCCCCTATTATAGGGTAAGTAGACTGGGCTTCTTAAAAGTTTTTTTGAAATATTTTTTTAGGGAATCGTAAATGAAGATGTTACATATCAAAAAAAATAATTTTAATTAGGTGAAGTGAAAATAAAAAAATAACAAAATTCTATAACATGACCTTGAAAATACATAATGGATATGAAATTAATGTTTTTTGTTGGATAAAACATTTTATATTGAACAGATATAAAACCCATTTATTATTTTGAAACACAATATTTGAAAATGCACATCATATCCAAAGTAACAAAATATCTATTTTAGAAGAAGATAAAGGAAATATGAATGTCAAATTAGAAAATAGATAAATAGGACTATAATTATAATGGGTAGCATTGGTGGGAAGGAAAATATGTACAAAGATAGGGGGTCATCATTAATGAGGTTGGGAGATTTTCTCGACATTGACAAAATTTTACGGAAAAAATTTATCAAATTAAATCATTGAATTTAAATATTCATTTTTCCTATAGAATAATATAATGTACTATGAACTAAAATATTTGTTGGGATTTAAGCACAAATATAATCCATAGCATCTAGATGAATCATAATAACATAAATAATGTGGGTTTGATTTAAATAAAACCCTTACCGATAATAATATCTAATTTATAAATAATGGGAGTTAGAACGTGATATGAATATTATTATAACCTATATTTCTTTAATTTTATGAAAATAATAAAATCATTTCTAGTTTATAGTGTAAAAAATAAAAATAAATTTTTTGAATATGTATCATATCATAATGAAAAAAAATGAGTTCAGAAAACATTTAACTTTGCTCTGGATTCATTCAGGGAGGGAACCTAATGTTTTGAATAATAAAATTATTTTCAAAAAATCATTCATAATATCCATATTTCTGTATATTTGAAATTAGTTTTTCAATATTTTATGACATGTTATTAATATACTATATATTCTTCACTCATGTTTGTTACATGAGGTGGATTGACCAATTTCACTGAAAATTTCATTGTATAATCATTATGGTCAAATATTTTATAAAATAAATACATAATCTCAAGAATTTTATTTTTTATGTCCTTTGTTATTTAAATTTAATAAACTATATAAATTTCTAAAATTTTCCAAAATTTTCTAAAATGTGCTCTAATTAACTTAGCTTCCTCTATATATTGATTTAATGCAGATAAATTTACTATAAACATTTACTGTTAATATTAAAAATTTGTTATCAAATATTTTCATTAAAAATTATTAATTTATTCATAAATTTATTTTTTAAAATATAAATAAATTTTTAAATTCATCTAAGTCTTAATTTATTGGGAAAATAAAATATGTTGTTCAATGGAGTTGGCTGTCCGTATGTACACAGATGATGCTTTCCTTTTTCATAGAATATGGCGGGTATAAAAATAAAACTATGTATCATTTTATAAATTACTTATTCTGTAAATATTATATTTTATCATTAAATTACTCTTCATCGTGAATATTTTTATGAAAAACTGAACCATCTATTCATGGGTACAGTAGTCCGTACAATGCATGACGACATCATCATTTATGAAATTGTTTGGTAGGGTGGTTTTCTGATATATTAATGTAATATAATACCATTGGACATATTAATAGTGTTAATTAAATCATACATTCATGGATAAATAATATTTTCAGAGTTTTAGGACGATTAAGAATAAATAACTTTAGGGTAATAATTAATCATGTTGAGATCAGAAATATAATATTCAAAGACATCACGAAAATTAAGGGACTGTGATACATTTTAGAGACTAGGGTATTATGTATGTGTAATATATTTATAGAGGGTGTAAATTGGTTATATTTTCATGAAAATTTATTACAAGAGTTTTATTATTAAATTGATTGAAGTGGTCCACTTTTATAAGGGGGGAAAATTGAAAAACAATAAAATACATGTTACTTATCATTGAATAAATTACACAATTCCATGTTATATTGTTTCAAAAATTGTTAAATAATTGATTGTATAGGTTTTATTTCCGATAAATCATCATCCATATATTTTCAACAAGTTTTAAACACGTTCTGAGTGTATCACCTTTATATTTTTTACACATTACAAAATTCATTTATACCTAGGTAACTAGTTTTTGAGTTTTTATTTTATGTTTTATGAATTAATTATTTTATAATCATTCCTAAAAATTAAGTTATTTTGAACCAAAATTTATATTATGATTAATCTAATTCAATTTACAAATATTATATATAATACCTTTTAAAATTAAAACATTTCACTATAGAGGAATTTTTTCCGGTTGAAAATCAATAGTTTGACCATAAATTCGTTTAATATTATATAACACTAATAACAAATAAATTTTAGGTAAAATATTTTTATATAAGTTTAGAAATCATTGAATTCATTTTTATAAAATATATAAATTAAATTTATTGGAAAAAAATTAAATAACATTAATAAAATAATTCTTTGAAAATAAAAAATTCACTATTATAAGAGTCATTAACATAAATCTTAGTAATATTGATTTGATACATAGAAAAGATTTAAAATTAATATATAATATGAAAATTTTTATATAAAATATAATATCCATTTTTTAAATTTAATTTCTAAAAATGATGCAGAAATCATTTTTAAACTATGTGAATGAATTATATTTTAGAGTTAAATATAACTTATGTTTCCAAAATGGTAGACTTGGTTTTTATACATTCCAAATATATTTTGAAATATTATTTTTTTAAATATATATATATATATTATAAAACATACTCAAAAACTATTAATAAATTAATATATTAATAAAATATCAAAAAAGTGATGGTTTTTTGAAAAATGTAAATTTCCACTACTCACTAAAATTCCATTTTTTAAAAAATATATATATAAACATATTAATATAATATTGACATTACTAATATAAAAATTTTGTTACATATTATATATTATAATTATAACATTTATTTATTATAATTTGAAATAGAAATAGAAAAAATAATGGAAAGTATTTTTTTATTGAAAAACTATATTATAAAACATTAAATTTTCGTGATTCTACTTAATATGAATTTATTATTTATATTAATATATTTATCTATTATAAATTTTTTCATATTATGATTCTATAATCCAATATGACATGAATTATTTAATTTTGGTGTACTATATGGAATATACAATCGAAACATTGTCTATTTATGAGAAAATGTATTCTAAAATCTAAGGGTGTTACATACCCACCTTATAAATAAATTATTTCATCATGATTTTAATTATTTATCACTATAGGAATAATAAAATCGATACATGAGAAACTAAATATATATCATCTACAAATATATCCAACTCAAAATCTACGGAATGGATAGGTACCTATTTTTCCCAAATATGAATCTTTGTGTTCATAGGACCGTACTAATCAGAGCTCATTTTAATGATCATGTTTCCAACAATATTCTATATCCAAAAAGAACTAGATAAGGTATAATAGAATAATACTAAATTAACATATGAATATGAAGGTGAACAACAATATATATTCTCTAATAACACATTCATTTCAACTTATTGATCTTTCTATTCAAATATGTCACACCTGGCTATGGATATAACAGAATTTACATGTTAAAGGTTAATTTGTAAAGTTTTTTCTAATAATTATTAACCTCATAAATTAAATTAATTATGAAATTAATCATTCATAATTGTTCATAAAAACACTATGATTAAATCATTACATCTCCCCATTGAGTTTCAAACCATGTTTCCACAACTCGTACAATCTTTGGATTCAATTTCCCTAGTGACCAATTACATAGAAAATTTATTTTAAAAACATGTGGAAATTTCTCCTTATTAAGACCATTCATTTCTTCCATATTTATTTCTCATAGGATTCACACATCATTAAATCCTCATGAAAAGTAACATATGAAATTGGTGTGCACAAAACCTCATTAAATGAACAATTTTTAACCTAACATATAGTGTTACATAATATCCCTATAAGAAAATAAGGTTTTGGTAGTATGTTGTTATCAAAAATAAAATTGGAAAATTAATGTTTTCTATAAATCACGTTTTAATTATTTTTAATCCCATGTGAAATGATATATACCATGAAAAAATTATTATTGATTGATGAGATGAAAAAATGGTGACCTAGAGCATAACCACAGTCACATGACATGGAAATACACCAATAACATGAAATATATCATAAATATTAACGTTTGAACTAATATTATCATATATAAATTATTATATTATAAAAGAATAAGGTTTCTATGCATCATATAATGAAAAAAACATCCACATTTCTTATTTTTGAAAAATAATATTTCCACACATCCTATTGTGAAACAAAAACATATACATACTTCATGTTGTGAACATAAAAAATATCCATTATTAACACCATTATTTCATGATACATAAATAATTTACCGATACTATTGAGTGTGATATAAGACACTACACATAAATAATTTCATACATTTGAGTGGTAATTTAAATAAACCATTAATTTCATCATAATGATCCCATGTAATGAAAACGGAGATTCATGATATTTTGAGATGGCATATCCAAAATTGACCTCAAGAATGTAAATGGTTAGAAAAAATTAAACACCATAAAATAATATTTCATATGATCATTTAAATGGTGGTTTATCAAAATAAAATTTCCATAAAAATTATTCCTTATGAGAAAAAGAGGAAAATGATTGGGAAATATTAAAAGATATTTCAGAAAAACAAAATTATCACTATTATAAAATATTATATAACTTGTCACATTCCAAATATGTGTTCGATAAGGTGAAGTGAAAAATTTGAAAAATAAATAAATTTTGAATAGAAATATAAATTATAGATCATTTAAATGAAATAATGGATATAAACAGAAATTTGGAGTGTAAGGTAAAACATTTTTAAAAATCAAATAAAGACCTTTTAAAAAATTTAAACACCATTATTGAAAATCCAAATCCTAAAAAGAGTAAAAAATTTAAATTTATATTAGGATAATAGAATGTTGAAGGTTTCATGATTTAATAAATAATTTTTTCTATAATGAAAAAGAATAATATTTCAATGAATGAAAATATGGATAATGATGGTTAATGATCATTAATGAGGATGAAAATTATTCTCAACAATGATATAAATTTTGGGGAAAAATCCATCAACATAAAATCTCTGAATATAAAGTGTCATTTTTCCATGATAGCAATAGAATGTATCATTAAATAAAATATCATGGTTTAACAAACCATCCATCATAGTAAGAGGTTCAAGATAAACCATAATAACTCAATTAAATAAGGGTTGAGAAAAAAACCCTTATATAATTGTAATATTTTGGAATAAATTTTTATGAAATCTATATCATGATATTTATATTAAAATACCAAATATTTTATTAAAGTTATTAATAAAATAAATCCATGTCTAAAATCTATGCCAAAAAAATAAACTAGATGTGAATTATAATCATATATAAATGAAAAAAATGCTCCCAAAACCCATACAATAGGTTATAATTCATTCTTCACATAAACCCAACATCTAGGATAATAAAATTAATATCATTAAAAAATTATAGATCTTTATAAATCTTTATTGTGTATTACAAAGACTAACTATTATGATATGTTATTAAATGACTCTAGAGTTCACTCATATCGGTAACATGATGTGTTTTATTAAATTTGTCATTATAAAATAATAATATTTTTCATAAAAAAAATTTTATACATTAGATGAAATTATGAATTCATATGTGTTGGAATGTAATGGTATAATGAAATACACTATTTTTTGGAGTCTATTTTTTTCACGCTCACTGATGACAAATTCATGTTGCATAAAATATAAGTGGGTGTTAAAATATAATAATTTTTCATTTTAGAATCTTATTCATATTAAAAATATTATATTAAATCCTTAAATAAAATTTTTGAGGCTTTATTTTATCGAGTTTATGAAAAAAATATATCCCTTCATTCAAGGAGGTGGTAGTCCACACAATACATGACATCATATTCATATTTAAAATGGTTTTATCGGGAGGTACGAGAGTAATATTACATTGTTATAATAATATTAATAATATATACTATATTTATTTTCCGATAAATTATTATAAATATATTATTTTTTGGGGTATAGGATAATTAATAAAAAAAACTATGGAATAATAATTACACACATTGAGAGCCTTTACATTCTCTCGAAAATAATCTATGAAATAATGGTTTTGGTATAAATTCATGATACCCTTAGATTATGGTTCTGAAAGAGTGTTATAGTAGATTTTAATTTCATACATATTTATGAATGTTTTGAAGATTAATTTTGCCTTTATATGTTGGTAAGTGATCACATTTTATAATTAAGTAAAACTAAATTTTTCTAAATTTATTTTACATCTCAATGATTTAATAAATCTATCCATGGAAAAGTGGTATAAAAAGTCGTCCATGATTGATTCGATTTGGGTTTTGGTAGATAAATTATCAACCAAGTATTTCTTATCATTTATTGTCATTTTGTTGAGTCTTTCACCACTAAATATATGAACGTTGCTATTTTTTACCATTACCATTACTATTAAAGAAATAATTTATGTTTTAATAAATATATTATATAACCATTCTTACAAAATTTTGGTTCGATTAACCAAAAAATTTCAATTTATAGTGCAATTAATTTCCAAATATGAGATAATAAACTTTTAAATTAAAACATATCACAAATATATATTTCATTGTAAAAAACTATGTTTTGACCATTAAGTCTTCGAAATATTATATAACATTCACAAACCATTAAATAAATTATAATATAAATTTCTATATTTTTAGAGACCATTTCATTATTTTTTTGTAAAAAATATATAATTAATTAATTACACAAAAATACACAGCATCCACTATTTAGTTCATTGAAAATAACACTTTCTAATTATAATAATTATTAGATTTAAAAATAGTATAAAAATTTTATGAAAAATTTAAAATAAATTTTTTAGATAATTTTTACATGTTGATATAAAATAATAAATCCATTTTTCAATTTAATTTCTATAAGTGATGAAAACTAATTTTTAACATTTGTGAATAAAACAATTTTTATAGTAAAATATTACATATGATTCTAAAACAACAACATGGATATTTTAAATATAACATTGTATTTAAAAAATTTATATCTTACATTATAAATATATAGATTATCTATCAAAAAGGGTTTATACAAATTTAATTATTTCTAAAATATATCTCCATAAATGTGCTCGTTTATAAAAATATTATACATTCACTATTAACATAAAAATCAGTTTTTTTAGAAAAATATCCAATAAATAGCCCAAGATAATTTTATCATTCTAAATTAAAAATTTAGTTTAATCTTTTATATTTAAAATTATAAAATATATAAATTAATAATTGAAATAAAAGTACAACTTATAATGGAATGATTCGTTTATTAATTAAATTGTTTTTGAATCTTCAAGTTTTATTAATACTTTTTGGTTTGAATTTGTAATTAATTATTATATTAATATCAATTATCAGTTTTATTTTTCTTTAAATATTATTATCTAATATTTCATATATAATTTTATTTTGGTGGTCAGATTGAATCAATTGATCAATGTAATGTTTATATCAAGGAAACTATATTAAAAAAACTAAGGTTGTTACATTCTACCCCTTTAAATAAATTTCACCCCAGCAATTTAAATAGTTTTTCACAATAGGAAAAATATAATTGGTCTAGGGAGATTAAATATATATCTTATTTTGATATATCATCTACAATATCCATTAAAGGACTAGGAAAAAATGAATCCAAAATATTATTCTTTGTAGTTCTTATAGAAAAACTTTTCACAACTTCATTTTTAAGTTCATGCATATTACAAGACAATTAAACCAAAAAGGTTATGATAAAGTCAAAATAAATACATGAAATTTATCATATGAATATGAAATTTCAATCTTTGTATTTATAGTCCAATGAAACCATTATTTCAATGAGTGGTAATTTTTCAATTATTTCACACTTAATTTATCCTATAACTCTATGTGTTAAACCATTTTTACCTTATTTTGTGTTCCCTTATAATTATAAATCTTAAAGGAACACGAGGTAGTGTAGAATTGTTAAAAATACTAAATTTATAATTTTTTTATTCATATTAAAAACATTAAATCCTAAAACCACATTCTTAAATTTTATAAAGGATCACAAACAACTCATTTTATAAACAATTAATGAATGAAACCCAAAATGGTACAATAGTCATTTAAAATAACTGTTTCATTTTCACACCATCAATGTCTTCAGGATCAATGTAACTGAGCTTGTAATGTATGTGACTAGGATGCCACTCAATTGTGCCCTGATCCTAGTTTCACACATGGCCACTTGCGCATCTCCCAAAACACTAGATGCTTTCGACTAGAACATATGGACCATGTTTGTCTGTGGGGATACAATTACCTAAAAAAAATATTGTATCACATTTGAATATCAATATCATACAAGTAGATAAATTAGTTATACCAATTATAAAATAGATAAATAGTATGAATAAATAATGATAAAAAAATTAATCTCATATGCAATGATAATTGTAAATATAATTTTTCCCTATAAAACATCCAAAACATGTTTACATATAAGGGGAAAAATACATGTGAAAAAAGTACATAAAATACAAAAAGTGTCCAACCTAGCATTGTGAGCCTCAGCGCGGTCCCATACTCCCCATCTCCTAATATGAAATCAGGATCCAGTAGTTGGGAGCTTTCCCATATCCATTCCTATAATTATATAATCTATTCGGGTACCCAAGGGAGTCCTTAACATGGTGTGATACATTATAATAGTAGGAAACCTCCTATGGTTAAGTTCCATTCATTCAGTGAATATATAGAACAAAAATAGTTTGAATGAAAAATATAATATGAAAAGGAAGTAATCCAAGTAAACATAGTTTTATTTCCAGGTTCAAAATTATAAACAATTTTATTTAATGACCTAATATAATTTATGTAAGCCTAGAGACCATTCATAAAACTCTGTATCCCCCTTGATAACATGAGAAAATGTTGAGTAAACATACTAAAAATAATTTATAAAAAATGAATAGATACAAACTTGAGCATTGGCATGACAGGCACATCATATAACTCATTTCATTCATTATTCATTAATAAACCTGATCTCATATAAAGAATTCCTAATTTTGAATCCATGTATCTCTACTGGAATAATAGAAACCAACACCTTATAGGACCATATATGGATATCCTCACAATTCTAAATGTATCATTCTAGGTGTGGTTTATGTCTATTATATTCAAGTCTATCCTTGGCGGTCCAATAAGGGGACCCAAGTACCACCCGTGGAATATACTATAAAATTCTATTTGAGTCTATCCTTGGTAATCCATATTTGATTCCATGTATCACATCAAAATCAATATCCATCCCCTATGATTCCATCTATTTTAGTTAATAATTGTATTCTATGTGTCACTCATACATATGCTTGGTACAAGAAAATTGAGTTTTTTCATGTCATTATCCATTTGAATCTATGTTTCCCCCAATGAATATATGAATTTTATCACTTCAAAATTATTTACACATTTTCACTCAACTCGCTAAAGAAATATACCACGAACATTTAAATTCCAACTCACCTAAGAAGATGAGCCAAATCATTATTCATTTTTAGATGGCTGACCATTTGTTGTAATCACATGGTAATTTCATTATAACAATAATTTCATGCTTAAACAACCAATTCAAATCATGTGTCCTTGGGTATGGAATAAATACCCTCATCTTAATCAGTTCCAGTTATAATTGATGTCACAATTAAAATAAAAATCATATCATTATTCTAATTATAACTCATTTCGATTATAATTGATAATTTCATATTTATATCCCATGAAAAGGGTTATAGGGAACACCTCAAAGGGGGTCCAAATTCATATTCCATCATAATGGAATAATTAAATACACAACTATGCCAAAGGGGTGGTTCCATTTATGTATTTAAAAAATTTAACATTTATCAATGGGCCTAATTAAATGAATGGGATATACATATATATTCAACTCAAAGATTAAAATTTATTTCAAGGCATCGCTTGATAATTGGTCATTCAACACAATAGAGTATATAAACACATTGAATAATAAAAATGAATGAGACCACCTAATATAGGTCCACAATCGGTAGATCATCAAAAATTAACTATTTATTCGACTCATATTTGTAAAATATCAAATAATGTATGAACAAAATGTTAATAGGGAAAAATTATCTCACACCCAAATAACAATGTTGATATCAAACCAAATGAGTAACAGAACTAATAGAATTGATAACTCCCTTATGTAAATCCAATGAGATTATAAAAACATGAATCAAACCCCTAATAGAGGTTATCCATTAATTCTAAAAATAGTCAATTAAGGAGGGATCTCAAAGGGTGGCTTGGTAGTGTGTTGGAGGAATGGGAGATTATAGTTAGAAATAGATTTCATTATGCGTATTTTACAAATTTTACCAAAATCATAGCGTTACCAGGTTTGTCCACTTTGGTTGGCCAAACCATATGATGATTTTACGCACTAATATATATAGAAGGGCAAATCATATTATTTTACTAACCATAAAAAACCTTTGTAGAAATTCACTATCAAAATTATAGACATTGTCTCATGGTCGTTTTCCCCAAATCACATAGTTTTATCCAACCATGATCCCATTACCATCCCATTGTCTGGCATCTCCTGGTTTATTTAACACTGTGACCTTCGTATCAGAGTTTTCACTGACCATGTCCCCATATTATTTCACTAAAAACATGGTATCTGGACTCTGGACCATCTATGTGCCCCCCTGATACCTCCATATCCTCAAAAGGAATTAACATTAGGCCATTTTAAACATTTAAATTTACAATTGATGGATAATAAATGATATGTAACTCATGAAATAAGGGTCTTTTAAAAACATCCCTCCTTAAATAAATTATTCTCCAAATTTCCCATCCAAGGGTGTTGAAACATGATCTAAGAATAACTCAATTCACTACAATCATACATCATCCTCCCACTCCAAGTTCATCTCTTATACTCAGTTGTGCTTCCATGGAACATGTTCTAAATGATCTCACAAGACCTACATAAACATCATTCTATGATCCAAAAGGAATTTATGATTCTTCTAGAATGATGAATCTACCTATAGATTAACCTCCTTAGGCTGAAATGCATGAGATGAGTCTAAATGATGGTTGTGGAACTAAGAAACACTGAATATGTCATGCATGTCTCGATACCTCTAAGGTAACTATAATATATATGATAATTTAATGGAGCTCTCCAGAATCTAAAATATCCTGATATAACGTGATTAAAGATTACCATGTCTTTTGATTATCTTATATCCCAACCATTTTAAAACACATAAGAAATCCTGATCCCAGACTGAAAAATCTAGTGGTCATATATAGAGATTTTAATATGATTTTTGATGAGACAATGCAGTTTCCATATACTTCCAAATCAAGTGAAAATTCTCTGTTGTCTCTTGATCAAGATGTAGTCCAAGCATAGATGCATCTCCTTCTTTGAACCAACACCAGGGTAATTAGAATGGATTATCATAAAAAGACTTATAAGGTTCCATATGAATAATATCCTGAAATCTATTATTATAGAATAATTCAACCAGATTAAGATGCCTTTCCCAATATCCCCCAATATCCAAGACACATGCCAATATCATTTCCTCATGAACAAGAATCATCTTCTCTGACTGGTCATATGTATGTGGGTGGTATGTTTCTCTCAAAACCACCTATGTACCTAACTCCCTCTATAGTCCTTGTCAGACCCTTGATGTAAATTGGTTATGCCTATTAGAAATGATAGTGCACAGTACCCAATTAAGTAATACTATCAAATATATATATATAGCCTTCAATGCTCTTCAACACCAAAGGTCTCATTGATTGGAAGGAAATTTGAATCCATCGTGATTGTATTAGGAATAACCAAAAAAACCATTACCCTTAGGAGGTCTCAGTTAACCATTCATGAAATCCATCTTGAGGTCAGCCTATTTCCACTTCGGTATGGGTAAATTTGATAATATTTGGGCCGATCACTTGTATTCTTTGTTCTCCTAATGAAATATTAAACACTTCATGGAAGAAATAGCTACATCGCATTTCCATCATGGAAACCATTATTATTGATATAAATCCAGATACATCTTACTGATTATAGTTTACAAATCCTATGCTGAAGCATGAGTGTATTAGATTATCTCTTCAAACATGCCCGCTGGTAACCAGATGTGACCATTTTGATGGAGAATTTCATCTTTTATTATGCTATAACTAGAATAAGGGTCCTCACATTCCATATATTCCCATAATAATACTTCTTGATATTGTGATAGTATCCTTATCCACACTCTATTTAGAAGGGTACAGGAAATACGTAAATATGATAGAATATTCTACCCCTGAATCTCAGGTACATCCAAGTGCATCTTGGTTAAAAGGTCATGAGGTGCCACTCACAACTAGCCTACTGAACATCATGTATCTGAGCTCCCTTGCAATGTGAATCATCCTCTAGTTTACCTTTCCCAAATTTATAGGCAATCTAAACGTTGAAATACTGTAGTTA
Source organism: Viscum album (assembly GCA_963277665.1). Classification (NCBI taxonomy): domain Eukaryota; kingdom Viridiplantae; phylum Streptophyta; class Magnoliopsida; order Santalales; family Viscaceae; genus Viscum; species Viscum album. The sequence continues at coordinate 1,230,193,939 of OY728159.1, forward strand.
CTCCACCTAACGTTTTAGTATCAAGTTTATCTAATATTTTTTAAATATGTATACTATATTTTTTGGTCTATGGAAACCACAAAATGCTCACGCATTAACTAATTTCTCAAACATTGAAATGTATGAAATACTGAAGATAAAAAAAATTTGTGTGTTTGGTTAATTCCACTCATGTGGCCTCAACTCGTGAGACTCAATCACCAAGAATATATATCCATGTATAATTACATCTCCATGCTCGATACCTGATGCATCGCAGTACACATTGTAGCTCATGTCATGCTCTGAAAAAATTATTATCAGCGGTGTTTTCAATCTCCCTTTCATGTCATGAATTTACACCTCATAGATATATTTTCCAAAATACTTCAAATCCATTATAGTCAATCATATGTATAGAAATTCATGGTGTGAGATTATCAATATTAAATTATTATAGTAACAGGATATCCCAAAGAACTATCGGACAAAATTGATATTCCTAGTATTCTCTCAGTAAACTATCGCTCTCACCTTTTCTGGGTCGACTTCTACTCCTATCGGTCATATAATGTGCCTGAGGATGTGAATTATTTCCATCCACAAGTTTCACTTTTTGATTTGAACATATAGATGATGCTCTCTCTGTGTATCAAATACAGTCTGATGATGTTTTCTATGGTTTTTTTATTGTGAGAATACCCCAAGAAATCATCCATGAAAACTTCTACAAACAAATCCAGAAAAGGATTGAATAATCGATTCATCAGAACCAATAATACTAGGGAATAGTTTTTGAGATCGAATAGCATAAATAACTAATCTTATAGACTATAAACGTTGGTAGAAGTTGTGTAAAGCATGTATGATAGTATAACGCACACCTGATGATAACTTGATCTCAAATGGTTTTTGAGAAATCATGATATCCTCAAATCTAGTCAAATAGATCATCTATATATAGAAAATGATATCATTTGTAATCTAGAAATTAGTTCAACATCTATTAATCCAAACATATCATAAGAGCGCAATCATCCTTTTTCAAAACATTAACTGGCGAACCCCATGGAGATGTTCTAGGGTGGATAAACCCCTTATCCTCTAATTAAACTAGGTGAAATTTCATATCATATATCTTAGTAAAATCCATCTAGTAAGTAGGAATAGACATTTTTGTAGCTCATGGGTCAAAATTGATAGAGAAACCTACCTCACTCCATAGAGGTAATCCTAAAAAGTTGTCTAGGAAAGCACTGTTGAAACAACCAACCACAAGAGGGAAATATTGAAGACATGTGCCCATATCATCTTGATATAAACATTCATCTATGATATCTTCCCTAATATCCTATGATTCTTGGGTCCATCTCGACTCTCCTATAAATCCCAATAACCCTAGCGAATAAACCTACAAGCCTCTCGTGATGAGGAGGTCACCTTTCAGTGATAGAAATCAATGAAATCGTCAAAGGAAGCCAACCAGTCCATACAGATGATGATGTCAAAACCAATAATCATAAGGAAAAAGAGGTCCCATAAGAAGTGACACCCACCAATATCAAGGAGGAACTACCTATTCTACTATACAACCTTTGATCTAATCCCTAATGAACTATTACCTTTCAATATTCCATCGGTGGTTTGAACACTTAGCATAAGTCTCACCAGAATGGGACTAAAGATAAAGCTATGAAAAATCATTGTATTGAAAAGTGTAGAATTTAAAGTATATGATTCTATAAAAGTACCTTCGATGGTATATAGAAAAGTATCCTCATCAGTAAGGGTCTATTACACTTTATATATCTGGGCTTATCTTTATCCCTCAGATAAAACATGGCATCCTTTTGTAGATATGCTTTATTGTCACGATGAAACTGTTATTTGACCACCATGACCAGGACCACCACCTCAACCTAATTATCTAGATTTACTCTGACTCCCTATTTTATTTTATGTTATTTCTCCTACTCTTGAATGGTGAATTAGTGAATACCATCTCTCACTATCTACCAGAGGAAATTTTCTGCATAAGAATTATCGGTGGCCCATATTACCACATGGATGGAATTCAACTACGTCTCTCATAGACTAATTACACATATATCCTATCATAATAAAATTTGTGACTATCACCTAGATACCTAAATATTTTCTTAGAATACTAATATCCTCACAAGAAATCTCTATAAAATGCTTCCTACTGCCAGTCAATGTCATACTAGATCTCAAAGCTGAAATGCATTGGATCACACCCCAAACCTCTCTCAGGTAACACTATTTGATAGGTACTATATTTGAAATTATATAAATGGTAGTTAGAAAATTAACATTAACCTATCATCTGATTAAATACAGGATACCATCCTTAAATCATATGTTTATATTTAACTCATCACCCATCGGGATAGGTGTGAAGCACTGAGGCTCAATAAATGGGTACGAGTAATCCATCACTGATATCATTCCCTTCTCCAGGTGAAATGACTCCTTAGCTCTATCATCCCATAACCTTTCATGATATAAGGATTCATCATAGGGCATTCAAAAATACCTCTATTCCATCTCCCGATGTTGATTTTTCTAAGTAATGACATCCCACCATCTCTTTGTGGAATCGCGTAGTAGATACATTGTGATCTTCACCAACTTCTCTGGAGGAATCCCAAGAATCTAAAAGATATATATATCATGGCCTCTATCCAAGTATCTACAACATGTGTTCCACCATCCCCCAAATGTGTGGGTGGATGTTGCTTCTGAAACTCACATGTCAACAATTCCATAGTTATGGTTGGTAGTGGTTTTCCTAGAATCATCAGGATAAAGAGAAAAAATCACATGTGGAACTATGGCACATCACCTGTGACATATCTAGCTACTGGTTCCTCAACTGGAATGACTAGAGGGTCCACTAGTATCCCATGCCCCACCACCTATGGATTGTTGTCATCAAAACCTCCATGGTATTTAAATGGAGGATATTGTTGTGGAGTACATCTCTAAATACCACGAACACCCCTAAAAATAACATTATCAATAACCATAGCTCAAAATTTATGTTACAAACAATTGATAGGTAGAAGAATTCTTATATAAGAACATTCCACTCAACCTTTTACTTGAGTTTTGATTGGCCATAATACATATCAAAAAGTATAAAGACAAATTTATTTCTACCCATAACTAAGGATAGGCCTAGGTAAAGTATTCTGCTATAAGTAATTAAATTTTCATTTTATTTCCACATGAAATCATTTATTAATTTTCATTTGAATACATTATCATTGCACATTTATCAAAATTAATTTAAAAGGGTAAACCAAGGGTTTTCCAAATTATGATCCACGAGATCCCATACTCCTCATGATCCAAAGTATTCCATCCACCAAATTCACTCCTTAATTAATCCTATAATTAATATCGTATAAACAGGTATATCTATCATGACACATATCACAATAGATTCTAATAAGTAATGAATTCTAAATGGGATGGAATAATGCCTTCCATATAATGGATGTATATTCCTAATATGATGCATTAGATTGAATACCCTTATATCATCAGGTTGAAACCAAATATATCCCACAATCATATCTATAATAACATCAAAATTCATGTGTATCACTCAATCGTGGAATAAAATCAGTTGTACATGTAAATATCTAAAAATTAGTGGTTTAATTTGAGGCCATTCATTTTTTTCATATATGTAGGTGTGCTATGCTCAGGAAGAGCTCATTACCAAATTCGTATTCCATATTAACTCTTTTTATTATCTATAAATAATAAGTAAATATATAAAAGAATATTTTTAATAAAACATTGTAATGTCCCGGACCTGGATGTTAACTAACAGTACCTTGAGCCCAGTTTTTCATACGGCCTCTAGCGCATCCCACAAAACTCTAGAGGGTACTGACTATCAATGAGGGTCGAGGTGTGTCTGTTTGGAGACTATAACATCATCATTATAGTGGATAACAGTTTAATATCAATATCATACATGTAATAGAAGATATAATAAAAATAAAAAAATCGATTATCATCAGGAATAGGCAATGGTAACAAAAGAAATAACATATAACTTGATGACGATTCATATCATAATTATCAATAAGAAATCAAAAATAGGTCTACATGGAAGGTATAAAGTACCAGAAACAAAATTATTAAATGACATAAATTATCACATCTAGCATCGCAAGCCTTAACTCGGTCCCATGCTCCCCTACCCCTAAGAAGATAGCAAGAACTTGTAGTATGGAATTTTCACTTATGCATACAGGCAATCATAATGGCAGTTCGGGTACACAAGGGCATCCCGAATAGGGTGTGAGATAATATCCCAATACAAACCCACGTAAGTTCATTTATCATTATGTTACTAAATATATATAACCAAAATAGTGTATAGGTATTAATATAATATTTAAAGCTGTTACTAAAAGTAAACATCCTATAGTATCTAGGTTCCCATTCATAAATAAGTTTTTGTAATCATCAAGATCAGATAATATTCCTTGATACCTAGCATAAATACTATCATCTCCCATGATACTAAGATCAAAGGATGCCTAAACAGACCGTCCATATTGTATAAGAAATGACAAAATTCATGCTTCTGCTTTGGCTTGTTAGACACAACATATAACTAATTTCATTCAATATTCATATGGGAACATGAGATTGTCCCTAGAATCCATAATTCGGATTCCATGTATTGATCCATGTATAAAATAAACCTACACTATACAATCCAATACATGGAGATCCTCACAAGAACCTAAGTATTGCTCTAGGTGTCGTATACACCACTTCCATTAAATTATGTCATTTGTCATCCACTAATGGTGACCTATAATTACCAATGGAATATATGATCAAATACCCTTTAATTCTATCCTTTGAAATATGTATGGAATTCTGAGTTTCATTTGGCATATAATAGTTAGTCCCCTAATGTCCTTCATTTTGAGTCTATATCAGTTGTCTAATTGTCTCTTAGCCATAAGTAAGGTACAAGAAAATTGAGTTTGTCCATGGAATTAATCATTCGAATCAATGTTTCACCTCAGGAATATATGAATTATATAAATTCAAATTCATTTACTATTATCACTCAACAATGTTATGGTCTATACAAAGAACATTTCAAATCAAACTCACCTCAGCTGGCAACTCAAAGAACTAGCTAGTCGTAAAAGGCTTGGAATTTAGTTCTACTCACATGGGAATATCATTATAACAAGCATTCCATGTGTAAATAAAATAGATAACGGTTTTTAAAAGGGGTATGACATTTATACACTTTTATTAATCCATTATAATTAACATTGGTATCTCATTTAAAAAATTATTCACATCACCATTCCAATTATAACTCCTTTTGATTATAAATAACAATTAAATATTAACATTCAATGAAAAAGAGTAATGGGGAGACCTAAAAGGTGGTACAACTTCATATGTGATCAAAATGGTCCATTTGAATACACAAATAACCCATAGTAGTGGTTCTATTTAAGGTTCATAACAATTTAACTTTTATTAATGGGTCTCATTAACTAAATGGTATATATCTATGAATTCAATTGAAGGAGAGAAGTAAATTTCAAGGCATATCCCGAGAATTGACCACACAACACAACATAATATATAAACACTTCATATTTAAATTAAAGGAAACATACCACCAATCGTAAGTCCATATTGGATAGATCATACAATATCGTCTCCTAATTCGAATCCAATCATAAGAATATTGAAGACTAGGTAGAGAAAATATTAATAGGGAAAATTATCATTCTCCATAAAAAGGGAAACTAATACAAAACCAAATGGGGAATATCGTAAATGAAATTTATAACTCACTGATGTGGATCCAATGATATGAGAAGACTTTTTCAGACATCGAACAAATGAGATCCACCAATTCCATGAATAATCACTAAGGATAGCTCCCAAATGGTTGAATTGTTATGCATCAGAGAAATGGAAAAATATTGATAAAATATATTTAATAATGGGTACTTTTGTAATATAACCAAAATCATAGGGTTTTATGGTTTTTTACACGGGTTTTCCAACTTTTGTGCTATTCATGCATGCTTAGCTATGTGGAATGGAACATTCCATCATTTCCCTACATAGTTTGACTAAGCATATGCAAACCATTAAAAACTCTATAGTAAAAATTGTAGACATTTATTCATGGTCTTGTGACCACAATTACAAGGTTTTCTCCATCATTGAATCCAGTAACCTCTATCTATCTAGTATCCCTTTGTTTTATCTAGTTATGTGGCATGCACCATATGATTTGAAATAAAAGTGTTCCAGGTTTATTTCACATAAAAACTTTGGATCTAAGCTACGAACTAGCCCTGCATGCACCTAATACCCCTATAACCTCGAAGGGAATTCACAATACCCTGTGTGTAAACACTTATACTTGTAATTGATTTGAAATAATGGATCTATATGTCACGACTCGTCCTCGGGGCCTGTGCCGTGACTACCCCAAGCCTGCCTTCCATAGGCCAGGGGCTGGCGACTAGCACCAAAGGCATAAATACTAATAACATGGAACGCATTGCCTTTATAAAAGTAAAAAAAACACCACAGAGTACAAGCGGAAGTAAAACACTAAGTACAAAAGAACGTGCTGAAAAGTAAATGGGCCAGAATACAAACCCATCTGAAATTACAACTACAATTGAACAAGTACAATAGAAAAAGACAACAGCTGGAGGGACGGAAGCGGCTCCTAGGTCGTCCTCCTCGGATCCTACCTGAAGGGTAGGTACAGATGGCGCAGCTCCTGGATCGTCCACCACGGATCCTACCTGAAGGGTAGCTACAGATAGCCTCCACAACGCTCTCTCCCGTCAACCTCCTCCGAGAATCGTCTATCCGTGAAGTCCACCTCTAGGTACTGACTCGTCGGGTAGTCCACCTCCGGGTACTATCCAGGCCTCGAGCACTCGGCCTCCGTCAGCACTGCCCGTCGTCCGCAACCAACACAACGATGTGCGGGCATAGCCCATGCAGGGGTGAGTATAACGATACTCAGTAGGGACCCCGAGACCCTCAAGGTCTCACTAAAACCAATAAGGATAACCGTAAAGAAGATCTCAACAGATAACCTCTACATAGGTATATGCCAATGCATATACCTAAGTTATCAAGTAACCCATCTCAATCATTAGGAAAACACCAAGATTATGAAATCAACGGATAACCACTACCCATGTATATGCCCATACATATACTCAAGTTATCAAGTGGCCCATCTCAATCATGAGGTAAACATAAAGGTCAGAATACTCAGCTCAAACTAGGATTTCCATTATTGAAACCGTAACTGCTGAAGAGCTCCGTCTCAGGAGTGTACAGTGGTCCTGTCACAACTCTGAGGTACTGCTCCCTAACCAAATACTGCTGAGGAACTCCTCCTGTCGAGTACCGCGGGCCACCCACCCAAACATAGAAGTGCTTCCGGCCGAGGTATGTCACCCAAACACAGTAGTGCACACCCCCTAGTAGCCTTATGAGGTACTCTCCGGACAAGTACCGTGGGTTTGCACTGTCACACAGGTAGTGCGCCGTCCGCCATGGGTCTGCACCTCAAAAAGTAGTGCTCAGTCCACTGGGCTAGTTGACTCACTCCAAGTCGAGTGGGTCAAGCAGTCGTCAGGTCTCAGTCGGCTACACGGTCTCCGTACTCCGCACGCTCATCTCTTGGTGGGTCCGCTCCACGAGCTACAGGTCGATACTCCAAGTATCTCAAAGCCCCACAAAGAATTATCTCAAATGACCGCCTCGTCATAGGGGTCTCAATGCAACAGACGGCCCGTCAATCGAACGTCCGGTCTGTGAGTTATTATCCTTTTCGTCCCGGAGGCCCGGTTGGTTTCATGTGCGAACCAATCCGTCCATACCTCAATTGTACCCTGAACTCTCATATGATATACTCATAGGTACCTTTTATCAACGTGATCACCAACACCGCTGACGGTTCGTCAAACGGACGTCTGGTCTGAAAGATAACAGATGTTCCATTCCAGGGGCCCGGTTGGATTTCGGGTACAATCCAACCTGGACACTATCCAACAGCAACCAAAACACGGGAAACATATTCCAAAAGTTCCGTCTCATCAAGAGGAATTCAATGAGACAGACGGCGCGTCAATCGGACACCCGGTCTGTGAGTTATTGGCTTTTCGTTCTAGGGGCCCCATTGGTTTCGTGAGCGAACCAGCCCGACCGCACTCCAACGGCATCCAAACCTCAAGCGGAGTAAGCCAAAAGATTCTTCTCACTTAGAGGAAATCAAAAAAGTCGACGACACGTCAATCGGACGTCCGGAGCTCAAGATATGAGCGTTTCCGCTCCGAGGGCCCAGTTGGTTTCGTGTACGAACCAACCCGGATGAACACAAAGTATTTCTAAACCTTGAGTGTGATATACCGAAATGAAAGTCTCGATCCAAGGATCGCATCGCCGCTGACGGCGCGACGTTCGGAGGCCCGTAGCTCAAGTTACTGGAAAAAGACCAAAAGGTCCGGGAACAGGGGGTCTCGGCCCGGACCGACCCAGCCCGACCCCCCTGGGTCGGCCAAACCGGGTCGACCCGACCCGGTCCAACCCAGCGGGACCTGGTCCGGCTAGGCCAGGGCGCGGCCGGCTCGGCCGGCCGGTCCGGTTCGGCTCGGCCGAGCGTCCGAGAAACGAGGGGGGGCGTTCATGCCCCCGCGTGACAACACCGCGACCCCCGCGGGGGGCCGCCCTGGATCACCCGGACGCGGCCGGGCCGCCGCGTCCATGAACTGTGGTTCTTCATGGCCGTGGAACGGCCTCACCGCCGCAGCATCAGCCGCAGCGGGGTATTCCCGGCGGCGCGCTGGGCGCCGCCGCCACCTTGCGGTCGTCCGCTGCCGGCCGCCGCTTCCGGCCGCCAGCGCCGACGGAAGCTTCCGTGGGCCACCGTAGTTGCTCCGGTGGTCCAATTTCCTTCTCGTCTGCAATGATGTTCCTCCCGGGTTCCATTCTTCACTGTGGGATCATTAAATTGCCTCTGTAGCATGTTTTTTGTCGCCCGCCAAATCCGCACAACAAGGAAGAAATGCAGAGGGTTGTCGGGCCGTGTTTGTTTGGCCCGCACCCTCCGCCTTAGGCGATAACAGTTGGGAGGATTAATCAACACATAGAAAACATAACCAAATAACAATTTTAATGAATTAAAATTGTTCTTATGAACTGGGTTCTTCATTTTGAAAGGAAACAACCATGGAATAAAATTATTCTTTCACAAACAAAACCCATACCGATTTCCCGCAATCATGAATACTCATCCCATAACCAAACCTCCTGCGGATCAACTTAATATTGAGTTGATCCGCGTTCTTTATATTCAAAAGGAAACATCTGAGGAAAAGGGGTATTATTATCCTCAATTAAAAACCCTACATCGATTCACATGTACGAACGAGCCACAGATCAACCCGAAATTGGTTGGTCCGCGCCTGTCGTTCTTTTCTCAAAATATAAGAGAATACCAAAATAAAATCCCAACCCACAACAAAATCTTCGTGGATCAAATTAATGTTTATATGATCCGCGTTCTTTGATTTAGAAGGAAGTATCATGGGGTTATTTAATATTTCATAAACAATTCCCTACCTTGGGTATATGTCGATTGGAAGGAGGCGTCGTCGTTCGAGGTTCGTCACGGTATGGTGTCGCGAAGATGACGACGTCGAAGGGGAACATCGGCATTTGTACGACTCGAGGGAAGGCAAAGCCATCGTCGCTCGCTACCTGATTCCGTTTCCGAGCTTTTCGTCAATCCGTTGATGATGAAGGGGAAGAAAAGATCCGTTGAAGAGTCTCGCCGTGGAAGGGGAAAAATTCCGTGGAAGAAAAACGAGCGTTCTTCGTCAGAGGTGGCGCGTTCTTCGCGTTTTTCGTAAAGGAGGAGGAGGAGAGGAAAACTCAGCGCAACGCTTCCCAACCCAAAAATAAAATGAGGATAAGGCCTTATTTTATTGCTTTCCGCCAACAATTTCAAAATTCAAACGACGTAACCCTGACAATTAATTTCAAAGAATTAATTGTAAAACATAACTGCCCAATTAAATACAGGCGTTAAGAAATTAAGGAAACATGTCGGTTACTTCCTTTAATAAGGGGGTGTGGGTTCATTACTTAAGAAGAAGAAAAACGGTGGGGCTCGTGTGGGTCCCACCTCATAAATATCCTACCAAGTGGGTAGGATATTTTGAATTGCACCCTATCTCCTTCAACCAAGCTTATGTAGCTTAAATTTGTCTTTAAGCGGCTTTAAGTGGAATGAAATAAAATTGTTGTACAACTTTATTTTATTTCATAACATAAACCCCAAAAATTAACAAGCACAACCGATCAAATGCAACTCCGAAAGAGGCGTTTCTAGGCAAAAATCGGCACTGCGATTCCATCGGTGCCCTCAGAATTTGATTCCGAGCACCGGTTCAAAAGTTAGAAAAACCCGCTCGTTCGTTCACGAAACGTACCCGACCCAAACTTCGGAAATTGATTTTGGGAACACTGGGCCTCGGAATCAGGAGCTGTCAGAAACTGCGTTCTTGTAAAATTCCAAAGCAAATTAAGAAAAAAATTTCCTTAAAATTTGCGGGGCTTTACATTACTCCCACCTCAGGGCTTTACGTCCTCGTAAAGCTTTAACACAAACTAGGGTTACAAAAGCGGTATTGAGCACGAATTTGAGCCTTCCGCTCCCATGTGCTCACCTGGAGGTTCCCGTGCCGCCAAAGAAAGTGCACAAGAGGAATCGACCGTCCTCATAGGATCCGCTCCTATCGATCCTCGATCCCCACAGGAACCTCCGTGGAAGTCACATCATTGCCATCATCCAGCTCCTTACGGTCGATGATATGCGAAGGGTCGAGCACGTATCTCCTCAGTTGAGATACGTGGATGTCGTCGTGCACCTGGTGCAACTGAGGTGGATGGGTCAAGCGGTAAACCACTCCGCCTACCAAACTGAGGACCTAGAAAGGTCCGTTGAACCTCAAAGATAACTTGCCGCCTTGGACACATCTCTGTAAACCTCGTCGAGGTGAGACCCGTATAAGGATGTGATCGTCATCCTCGAACTCATGAGGCCTCCAATTCCTGTTAGAACTGAAACTCAAAACGACTGCTGCCACGAGGGTAAGGTTGACCGACCCAAGAGTGATCGGTCGCACCCTCCTGAGCATGAGTTTATCCTATGCTGCCTGGTGTTTCCTTTTCGCCGACAAAGGAAAACCCATCCCGACATCGTAGTTAAACCACAACCTTTTTTCCTAATACCGTCATTTTGTGTATGAACTGTGATTGGCCAGTCCATACTCAAACCAATGTCGTAAGGCCCCGACGCTGCCACCAAGAGATTCCAACCGAAACTCTCGCCTCGAGGGTCTGACCACACCATCGGCGTAAGTGTGATTATCGAGTCTCCTCCCAAGGTACCTCTAGACGTGAGGGTCAAGTCCACGGATTACCGGAATCTCTAGGTCTGGGATAAGATTTGTGAAAGCGAGGAATGATTCATATCGACGTCTGTTACTAAAGCAGCTTGTAGTGGACACAGAATTTCCCTTGAATCATTTTTTTAGAGCCATTGGGTCACACTCCTTGACCGCATGCAGCCGCACTCTTCCTCCGCCCTCCAGCTCCCTGAGCCTGGCGGGGATAACTAAGGCGGGTGGTTGTAACATGTTAAGATGTACACCACCACATGATACTCTCCTAGCTCTACCTCCATGTCTGCTGCTTCGCAGACTCATCTCCCCTTTAAGCTTCCTCTTATGGAAACATTTAACATGCCCGAGTCTCCAAGACTGGCACCGGTTTCCTATTTCTTACTGCACTGTGCAGTCATCATCCGCTCCTGGATGATCTACACCTTCTTTTCCTACGATCTGGAAGAGCTGCTAAAATTTCTCCGTTTCCGAAAAGAGAAACCCGGTCTCAGCCCCCTGGATGAACCACGCCCATTTCCTAATACAGTCTATCTTGACATGAAGGGTGCATTCATGGAATGGATGACATCGTAAGTCCTCGACGTAATTACTAAGAGATCCAACTGTCACTCTCGCCTCCAAGGGTCGAGTCACACTGTCGGCATCATTGTGAGGTCACTGGGTCTCCACCAGTGGGAATCTCGAAAGTGAGGGTCAAGTCAACAGTCTTAAGCAGGACCACTCTGTATCAACCAAACAAAAGGATAGGGAAGAAAACATCACAAAGATAAGTGTCTTTTTATTATTGCATCTCATAGTACAAAGACACGAATACAACCACAACATGGAACTAAAAGTACAAGGGACGTATCCACTAGTTCTGCTCCTGTCCACCTGCTCCCAGAGCTCTACTGCCTTGTCCACTGCTCGGTTGTTGCTCAAGCACTCGTCGCTGCTTCCGCCTCAGTGGCTCCTCCAACGCTTGCGGATCGACTGTGCGAGGAGTCGGACAATCACGTGCCAGGTAACCCTTTCTGCCGCATTCATAAAACTTCTTTCTCCTTGTACGGCTGGCTCTGGCCCTCTTGGACCTCTACATCATCTGTCTACTACCCAGATATGACTCGACTACTGATCGAAAACCCTGCGGCAAAGGCAGAAGCTCATGTACACGCTTGGGGTGTAGAGCTGCTGGCACAAACTTCACCCTGAAGAGGGTCTCGATTTCTTCCCATGTGAAGGCCATCCCGTCGCAAAACTGGAACAAGTGGCTCCACCACCTGCCTACTGCTGCCCGAAGAAGGCTGGCAGCAAAGATCACCATGAGGTCTTCCGGTGTCCCCACTAGCCTGAAGACTCTCACCACAACCTCCAGCCAATCCTCAGCTACCTGCGGGTTCGTCTCTCCTCGGAACCTGGGTGGTCTCTAGCGCTAGAACTCGTGGAGCGCGCTCAAGTGGCGTGCATCGCCTACTGCTGGGGCTGGTGGCATTGGTGGCCCAACATATTGTAGTACTGCTGGTGCCTCCGCTGGTGCCTCAACTGCAAGAGGGCCCTGTACCGAAGCTTCGTCGCTCGACAGGCTGTCAGCGCGCACATCCCTCTAGGCTCTAGCTGGTCGTCTGAGAAGAGGCATCCTGAAAGAAACAACGTGACACGGTCAAACGATTATACCTGGTGAGCTGACCTGGTTTGAACTGATAATTAAATAAAACTTCTGGAAAACACACATGCAATCAGTGTTTTCGTGTACAAGGTCGGAATTCAGTTGTCAGGGTCCTGGTGTATGGATACGTCGGCCGCCCGCACCATCACTGGACTCCCTGAACTGAAGACCACCCTCGGTACCCTTAACACTATTGCTTCACAGAAAGAAAAATATCAGATTTATAAGTTCTGTGGTAGAACCGACTCCTTTGATACCATTTTGTCACGACCCGTCCTCGGGGCCCGTGTCATGATTACCCCAAGCCCACCTTTCATAGGCCAGGGGCTGGCGACTAGCACCAAAGACGTAAATCCCTATAACAGGGAAGGCGTTGCCTTTATAAAAGTAAACAAAACACCACAGAGTACAAGCAGACGTAAAAAACTAAGTACAAAAGAAAGTGCTGAAAAGTAAAAGGGACAGAATTCAAACCCAACTGAAAGTACAACTACAACTGAACAAGTACAACAGAAAAAGACAATAGCTGGAGGGACAGAAGCGGCTCATGGGTTGTCCTCCTCGGATCCTACCTGAAGGGTAGGTACAGATGGCGCAGCCCCTGGATCATCCACCACAGATCCTACCTGAAGGGTAGGTACATATAGCCTCCACAACGCTCTCGCCCGTTAAACTCCTTGGAGTATCGTCTCGCAGTGAAGTCCACCTCCAGGTGCTGACTCGTCGTGTATTCCACCTCCGGGTACCGTCTAGTCCTCGAACACTCGGCCTCCTTCAGCACTGCCTGTTGTCTGCAACCAACACAACGAGGTGCGGGCATAGCCCGTGTAGGGGTGAGTATAACGATACTCATTAGGGACCCCGAGACCCTCAAGGTCTCACTAAAACCAACAAGGATAACCGCAAAGAAGATCTCAACAGATAACCTCTACTTAGGTATATGCCCATGCATATACCAAAGTTATCAAGTAACCTATCTCAATCATGAGGAAAACACCATGATTATGAAATAAACGGATAACCACTACCCATGTATATGCCCATACATATACCCAAGTTATCAAGTGACCCATCTCAATCATGAGGTAAACACAAAGGTCAAAAGACTCAGCTCAAACTAGGATTTTCATTATCGAAACCGTAACTGCTGAAGAGCTCCGTCTCTGGAGTGTACAGTGGTCCTGTCACAACTCCGAGGTACTGCTCACTAACCTAAGACTGCTGAGGTACTTCTCCTGTCGAGTACCGCGGGCCAGCCACCCAAACACAGTAGTGCTTCCCGCCGGGGTATGTCACCCAAACACAGAAGTGCACACCCCCTAGTAGCCTGCTGAGGTACTCTCTGGACGAGTACCGCGGGTCTACACTATCACACAGGTAGTGCTCCGTCCGCCATGGGTCTGCACCTCACAAAGTAGTGCTCCGTCTACTGGGCTAGTCGACTCACTCCAAGTCGAGTGGGTCAAGCAGTCGTCAGGTCTCAGTCGGCTACACGGTCTCTGTACTCTGCACGCCCATCTCTGGGAGGGTCCACTCCACGAGCTACAGGTCGATACTCGAAGTATCTCAATGTCCCACGAAGAAGTATTTTAAAGGACCACCTCTTCATAGGGGTCTCAACACAATAGACAGCCCGTCAATAGGACATCCGGTCTATGAGTTATTAGCCTTTTCGTCCCAGAGGCCCGGTTGGTTTCATGTGCGAACCAATCCGGCCGTATCTCAATTGTACCTAGAACTCTCATAGGGTATACTCATAGGGACCGTTTCTCAACGTGATCACCAACGCCGCTGATGGTTCGTCAAACGGACGTCTGGTCTGAAAGATAACAGTTGTTCCGTTCCAGGGGCCCGGATGGATTTCAGGTAAAATCCAACCGGGACACTATCCAACAGCAACCAAAACACCGGCTAAGTATGCCAAAAGTTTCATCTCATCAAGAGGAATTCAACGAGACAGACGGCGCGTCAATCAGACGCCCGGTCTGTGAGTTATTGGCTTTTTCGTTCCAGGGGCCCGGTTGGTTTCATGAGCGAACCAGCCCGACCACACTCCGACGACATCCAAACCTTGAGTAGAGTAAGCCAAAAGATCCGTCTCACTTAGAGGAAAGCAACAAAGTCGACGGCATATCAATCGGACGTCTGAAGCTCAAGATATGAGTGTTTCGGTTCCGAGGGCCCGGTTGGTTTCGTGTACGAACCAACCTGGACGAACCCAAAGTATTTCGAAACCTTGAGTGTGAAATACCGAAAAGAACTTCTAGATCCAGGGATCGCATCGCCGCTGACAGCGCGTCGTTCGGAGGCCCGTAGCTCATGTTACGGGAAAAAGACCGAAAGGTCCGGGAACGGGGGGTCTGGGCCCGGACCGACCCGGCCCGACCCCCCTTGGTCGGCCGAACCGGGTCGACCCGACCCGGTCCGACCCCCCTTGGTCAGCCGAACCGGGTCGACCCGACCCGGTCCGACCCGGCTGGACCCAGTCCATCCTGGCCAGGGCGCGGCCCGGCTCGGCCGGCCGGTCCGGCTCGGCTCAGCCGAGCGGCCGAGCAACGCGGGGGGGGGGGGGGGGGGGGGCGTGCATGCCCCCGCGTGACAACACCGCGGCCCCCGCGGGGGGCCGCCCTGGATCACCCAGACGTGGTCGGGCCGCCGCGTCCATGGACCGCAGAACCGCCTCGTCACCATGGCTTCAGCTGCGGCGGGGTTTTCCTGGCAGTGCACTGCGCGTCGCCGCCGCCTGGCTGTCGGCCGCCGCCTCCGGTTGCCGGAGCCGCCGTGCCGGCGTGGCGCGCCGACTGAAGCTTCCGCAGGCCACCGGAGTTGCTCCGGTGGTCCGATTTCCTTCCCGTCTGCGCCGCTGTTCCTCTTGGGTTCCATTATTCACTGCGGGATCATTAAATCGCCTCTGTGGAATGTTTTTTGTCACCCGCCAAATCCGCACAACAAGGAAGAACTGCGGAGGGTTGTCGGGCCATGTTTGTTTGGCCCGCATCCTCCACGTTAGGCGATAACAGTTGGGAGGATTAATCAACACATAGAAAACATAACCAAATAACAATTTTAATGAATTAAAATTGTTCTTATCAACCGGGTTCTTCATTTTGAAAGGAAACAACCATGGAATAAAATTATTTTTTCACAAACAAAACCCCTACCGATTTCCGGCAATCAAGAATACTCATCCCATAACCAAACTTCCCGCGGATCAACATAATATTGAGTTGATCCGCGTTCTTTATTTTCAAAATGAAATATCCGAGGAAAAAGGGGTATTATTATCCTCAATTAAAAACCCTACATCGATTCACATGTACGAACGATCCGCGGATCAACCCGGAATTGGTTGGTCCGCACTCATCGTTCTTTTCTCAAAAGATAAGAGAATACCAAAATAAAATCCCAACCCGCAACATAATATTCGTGGATCAAATTAATCTTTATTTGATTCGTGTTCTTTGATTTAGAAGGAAGTAGCATGGGGTTCTTTAATATTTCATAATCAATTCCCTACCTTGGGTATAAGTCGATTGGAAGGAGGCGTCGTCATTCGAGGTTCATCGCGGTATGGCGTCGCGAGGATGACGACGTCGAAGGGGAACGTCGGTGTTCGTCCAACTCGAGGGAAGACGAATCTGTCGTCGCTCGCTACCCGATTCCATTTTCGAGCATGTTCGTCGATCCGTTGATGATGAAGGGGAAAAAGAAGATCTGTTGAAGAGTCTCGCCGCGGAAGGGGAAATATTCCGTGGAAGGAAAACGAGCGTTCTTCGTCAGAGGTGGCGCGTTCTTCGCGTTCTTCGCGAAGGAGGAGGAGGAGAGGAAAACTCAGTGCAACGCTTCCCAACCCAAAAATAAAATGAGGCTAAGGCCTTATTTTATTGCTTTCCGCCAACGATTTCAAAATTCAAATGACGTAACCCTCACAATTAATTTCAAAGAATTAATTGTAAAACTTAACTGCCCAATTAAATACAGGCGTTAAGAAATTAAGGAAACATGTCAGTTGACTTCGTTTAATAGGGGGGTGCGGGTGCGTTACTTAAGAAGAAAAGAAACGGTGGGGCTCGTGTGGCTCCCACCTCACAAATATCCTACCATGTGGGTAGGATATTTTTAATTGCACCCTATTCGCTTCAACCTAGCTTAAGTAGCTTAAATTGGTTTTTAAGTGGCTTTAAGTGAAATGAAATAAAATTGTTTTACAACTTTATTTTATTTCTTAACTTAAACCCCAAAAATTAAAAAGCACAACTGAGCAAACACAACTCTGAAAGAGGAGTTTCTAAGCAAAAACCGGCGCTGCGATTCCATCGGTGCCCTTAGAATATGATTCCGAGCACCGGTTCAAAAGTTAGAAAAACCCGCTCGTTCGTTCACTAAATGTACCCGAGCCAAACTTCGTAAATTGATTCCGGGCACACCGGGCCTCGGAATCAGGCACCGTCAGAAAATGCGTTCCTGTAAAATTCCAAAGAAAAGTAAGAAAAAAATATCCTTGAAATTTACGGGTCTTTACACTATATGTCAAGAAATAATTGGGTTCTTACAAATGTATTCAAACTCTATATCATACAAACATGAACCAAATTTCATTGAATATCAATATTTAATTTTAATGTGCTTGAATGATAATCATAGATCATTGCCACATACCTTTTATCATTTGATGAACATGGATTTGATCAACAAATCAGGATTAATCTAGCCTTATTATTTCTTCTGAATATTTTTATAAAAGCAGTATATGATAGGATAGTAGATCATCTCTCTATTAATTAATGAAATATGTGGATCAAAATAATTAAATTGATTAAATAAGTTTTTATACATAAGATACAGTTTCTAAAATTGAGCACTAGTGCCTAAAATACGTAACCATCCTTTTTCATTCTTCCACACAATTATAAATTTATTAAATGTGTCAAGAATTTCAAAATAATATTATCACTCACTTATATAACATTAAAATTGTATGCGATAAATTATGGAACATTACCTTATCCATTTTATCCTAAAATAATATAATGAACCTTGAATGTGTTATTTTCATCCGAATAATTATATTTTCCCATCATCAATTTTTTGATCAAACAACTTGTAAATAAATTGAGAAATAAATTCAATCATATTTATTAGAAACACAAATAATAAATATTTATTAATTTATTTATCACCAATAACTCTCGTACATTCACCATCCCTTCACGTGGGTCCCACTTCTTCCCAAAATCTAGTTGATTTGAATTGGTATAACATGTGGATACATATAGTGTCTGACCCTCAAGGTATGTATCCCAATAACAGTGAATCCAACCAATATACCTAGAGTAGAATATAGAAACTAATAATGGTACAAGGGATATAATGAATTTTTTAGCTATGAAAACATCATATGAAAAAATTCCATTTGATATAATCTCATTATCTCATGATATCTCATAAATATTGGTTCACACTTTTTCAATCATTCTTTGGATACATTATGTATTTCCTAACCATACAAGATCAACCTACCTTCTTATACCATGGCCATGGATTTTATTAACATACTATTATCATAGTCAACCTAGGGACACGTTATATGTCTTTTTAATATTTAAATAAAAAACTCTATCTTGATCATCAAACTAATTTCATACTCCCAATGATTCACCCAACATTTGTTTCCTCACTAAGACTTCAATTTCAGGGATTTTTCCTTCCACAAAAGAAGAAAAAATGATATACATTGATACTGATCTCAAGTAAATATACCAATACACATGTCTATAAATATGAATAATCAATGATACTAGAAACATGTGGTGTTTCTATTATCAATTCAGTCCTCATAGTCGCAACTACTCATGACCTCAAAATGTGTTCATCAAGAGAAAAGGGGTCATTTTTTATTGGTCCTTAACACCTAATATTTTGAAATCATTTGTTTCTGATCATTATGATGTTTATATACTATAGGATATATGATTAATATTAATATCATAGAATCTTTAGGTACTCATTGTAGTTTAGAGGTACTATAACCCTCTAATGTGATAATTAATCTAACTAAATTACCAGGTAAATAGTTGATGTAGAAGTAAAACAAAAATTATTATAATAATAAACTCATGTCTGTCTGAAAATTTATACATGTAATTGTAACCAATTCACATGGAAGAGTTGGGTCTAGGGTTCCCACTCACAACACCCCCACATGAACTAAATCCAACTTCATATAGATGTCATCCCATAGACTCTCACATGAGTATCATGATTATATTGATATTTGGATTTAATCAAGGGTTATGACACATTATCCTCTCTAATTAATATTCTTACTGTGACTTCAACTATCTCATTTAAATACCTGAAGAGATTAAACTTGGGATGTATATGTTTTTTCCTCTCATGTGACATGGAACCTTTTTAAAAACCACCACCATAGTATTATCATGGTATGAGGTAATATTTTCTCCAATTGTAGGTGTGACACCATTCTATGAAACCGTTTTTATAAAAAATTACTTCCTTAAATGAATTATATGATTTTAAATTGTTATATTTTGTGGTGGAATAGACAACCATATATATCATTGAGCTCATCGAGTACATTGTACCACTATTCTGTAAAAATACAGTACCTGACTATGATTTCATGACATCATTATATTTATGGAATATAAAATTGATCTATTCCCTCCAAACAATATCATTATATACTCAATACATAAGTATCATATCATCTATACATATCAAGTACATTATTTTAGTTTTTATATCTTTCAAATTCATCACTTTTAAATTACCTTGATAAATTTCCCCAATTATTTATGAAATCTAAATAATAAAACTAGTTCCCAACATTGTATAAAAGAGAGATACCACAATTTATGTATATAGAAATCAAAATATTCATTCAATATCCTCTAATTAATGAGGATGTGTATTCTTAGAGAACTTGATTCACTATGTTAATAGAAAAAATCCCCTCTTGTATTCTTCCATATTGAAACTTTTGAGAAACATGAAAATATAATTACATTATATTCTCCCAAGTATCCTTTGATAACTATATCAATAGATATTTTTCCTTATATTATATTTTTATTCACCTGAATTTATTATAGAGAATCATCTTTTTGTTCGTTTCTTCACTTACTATAATAATTTCACATTTTTTTCCATTAATAAGATGTCATTTTCATATAATAATAGGAATACAATGACACGCCCAATAACCTTTATAAGGACACATCGTAATCAATCATTCATACTGAAACCTAATTCTTTTATGGACTCAAAAAAATATAAATTCAATTATCATGAGGCCCAATTTAATCTATAAATGGATCTCCCCAACTTGCATACATTGATGAAACACTTTTACATATTAAACCCTTTGGGTTATTTAATATATACATCTCAAAGAACATCCCATTTATAAAAGTTGTTTTGTATCCCATTTTCTATATATCATAATCATTTATGTATTTTATATCATTTAAAATTATAAAATATTATTTCATAGAAACTAGAGTGAAGGTTTCATCATAGTTGATTCCTTGATGTTTCTGAAAACAATTCTCCACAAGTTGTACCTTATAGGATATCACTTTAACACCAGCTCTATATTTTTATTCAATATAAATTTACATCAAATATGTTTTACATAACCTATTGTGTTTATCAAAATAAAAACTCATTTTTTGTATAAGGAAATTATTTTTGAATTCATGGCATCATTCTATTTAGCTTCATCCATTACATATACTACATTATTATAAGGACCCGAACTTATTTCATACATAATCTTAAATTTAATCAAGAAAACACTTCATTTTACATTGAGTACATTTTCAAGTTTAGAGCTTTAGAGAATTAAGACAAAACATTCATAACATTACACATTGTTACATAGTGGATACCATAAAATCAGTTTTCATTTTCCTCAGAATATAAAACATTAAAACATAAAACAAGACTCCTTGACAATTATTCAACATTTAACATGTCTTCATTCCTTGTATTAATCATCATTAACCTGTGAAAAATCATTTAAAAACTTGGGATGAGCACAAAAGCTCAGTAAGGTATGAAAAAGAAGGAAAAATCACACTATTCCATGAATACGCATGACGTATGAAAACATTTTCAAAAGACATGCTTTGCACCCATAAAATCTTACTTAGCGTAACATGAGATTTACAAAAGATCCACAAAAACATAATTATAATCATAGACGTATATTGGGACATTAATTACATAATCTTGTAACCATCTTGGCTACGTTAAAATTTGTAACCCTCATGGCTACCTTACTTTGTGTAACCATCACAGTTACACATGGAGTAACCATACGGCTGACCTCCAACTTACTCTTACCCAATGCATTGGAGGGAAATATAGGTCCCAACCTTCATCATAAACAATTCCCTATAACCAAAACATAATCATACAACATAAACAATAGCATAAAAACATTGCCTTTGAATCTTATAAAACAGAATTTTAAAAGAGGATTTTAGAAGAAAAGTCCCTTATAAACATCATATACATGAAGTGAGGCTTAATAGAGTGGATGTAATATGTATATACTCTGTAAATACACATAATAAAACATAATATAAACAAAACCCATCACACAAACAATTTAAATAGCACATAAATTATAAAGTAGAATGTTAACCCAATGAATGGAAATCGGGTTAAGAATTCCCTTACCTTAGGCTTTTAATACTTCAAAATTGTTTAAACACCCTGTATAATGGTTAAAAGAGTGCTATTAGTATTTTACAGAAACATTTTCATGTTTATAACATCTTATATGGTCATTTAATAACCTCATTTCACCCCTTAATTTTTAGTATTTTGTTCCTTGCATTATTTTGGGTGAGTTCTTTTGTGATTTTCACGATCGGTTCATGATGAATCGTTCTTGTTGATTGGAATTGAAACTCCAGAATTGAAATGGAGTAGTATTTAAATATTTCAAATACCAAAAATTATACCATTTATCACTTTGATGCTTTATATGATGATGATTTATAATTTAAAACATTAATTATGTTCGTTTAGATCATTTAAGTGGTTCCTTGATAATTACAACCTCATTTAGTCTAATAAATTTGAATCATGAGTACAAAAGAATTCCAGAACCTTATATGAGTCATAAAACATATATTATAACCTGGTTCAACCATATAAATGGTTTCATGACCAGAACTGAAATAATTAATGGAAATTGAAAATACCTCGTCCACGATATCGGTAATTCGACACAAATGGACAATGTTTTTTGATTCTTTAAATAAGTGAGAGAGGAGAGGAATAATGATTTTTAATTTTCCATAAACATGACAACATACAGAATATACATGATTCTGGATATTTCATGCCTCTTGGATAAGAGGGGGTGAAGAAAGAAGAGTAATGAATCATGAAATAAAGAAAACATGATAAATTTCTTACAAAAAATTCGGGAGCCTTACGGCGCCTCTTAAAATTTCATAAAAACAAGATTTATGAGAGGAATGGAATATCTCATCAATCATACAAAATTTGGACAGTAAGGGGAAATATTTAATTGAATATCCCAACAAAATACAAAGGGAAAGGAAGAGAATAACATAAAATGGAAGAGAAGAATGAAAATGAAAGAGGATGTTTACCTCTAGATCTCTTATCCTTGAGATCCTTCTTAAGGGCTTTGATTTTGGTCTTTTGGTGAGACCAGTAGCTCTAGGACGTGGGGAAGAAGATTTGGGAGGTAATTTGGCAGAATTTAGACGATGCTCAAGGCTTGAGAGGTGTGGGAGGAAGAAGGGAGTGAGGGTGGTATTTATAGTGGAGGAGGGGATGTTTTTTAGATTATTTTAATCATTATTATAATATTTTTATCAAGACTATGAATAATATCAAAACAAGTGGCCCTAAATAGTGATAATATCATGTGATTTCGAAGCAATTGGCCTGCATCACTTATGATGTCATAAATAGTGCATATTTACTAGTAAATTGATTATACGGTATTTTATCGTATTTCACTATTCACTGAAAATTGAAGAGTTTCAGAAAAGTACCAAAAAATTACCCCTACCATTTTTCGACGTGTATAATTCAAAAGATAAATCCATTTTTCAAAAATAATTTTCTAAATATTATTTATTTAATTTTTAAATAAGATCACAGTTAATTCGAAAAATAACAATATTGAAGTGCAATTAGTTTTATGTGACATTGGAAAATTAAATAAGATCCCACTATCCTATTGCCATGGGAAAATAAAATAATATTATTATTTACTATTCATGAGGTCATATCACTATTCATAATACTATTCATAAGGGCATGTTACTATTCACCAAAAAAACAAGTTTGTTCCATCAGACTCTAAATAACATACTGAACACAATTGTAGATGACAGTTTCTTGAAATTCAAAACAAAGAAGAAATAAAATTATGTTTAAAGGATACTTATAGATATATACCTTAAACAAACTTTCAAGCATTTTCAATTTATTTTTAGAAAACCTTGGGATGTTACAATTATTGTAGGGTATAGGTTCAAAATTCGCAATGGGGAATATGTAACATTACTCACTTATAAGATAGTCATATCTCAATTTTTCTCTAAAACAAATATAGTGGACCTATATAGTACATATGGTAATGGAACCTTTTTATGTACCATTGTTTCTTATAGAGAGTATTCCCATTAAATGTATTGCATATATGGAAGAACAACTTCATGAAAATTAATCTTTCTCTAACTATTTAAAAAGTAAATATGTTCATTATATAGAAATTTTTAATTTATTTCTACAATAACAATTATATATAATGGTATTTATATTTAATATAATTTTCAATCCATATACTAAACTATAATGACTCACTTCATGCTCCGTTGTTCTAATTTGTCATTAGGGGTTGTCTTTACAAAATTCTTGCATCTACATGCATGTATGTGTGAAAAGTTTTATTTCTCTCCATTCCAAAACTCTTATAGAGTCCCTTATAAAATTTTATTTGTTAATTGATTTACTACATAATTTACTATCTATATTGAATATCCCCAAAAGGATAATGATAGATTTTTATGACTCTTCATCGAGCTACCC
Source organism: Viscum album (assembly GCA_963277665.1). Lineage (NCBI taxonomy): Eukaryota > Viridiplantae > Streptophyta > Magnoliopsida > Santalales > Viscaceae > Viscum > Viscum album. Next base: position 1,230,218,209 of record OY728159.1, read on the forward strand.
ATTTCAATAGTAGTTTGATTCCATCATTCACTATCACTATTCCACTAAGGTCTTAAAAGAAAAGTAATTAGGGAAACAATATTATACTCTTTTACATGATTTATGATAACATAGTTAAGATATTCTCTACCATGGTCAATGTATAGTTTATTAATCTTCTAACCAAGAAGAAGTTTCTACTTGATTATGATATTCCATAATCATGGTAAAATGAACTCACTTATACCTTATTATATGGGATTATCATTATTTACTATAGCCTTATATAAAATTAATGAAGTATAAAATACCACCCCTTTCCTTGGTTGTAAATAGATCACATAAATCAATAAGAAAAAAATCCAAGATATCTTTGCCTCTTTCTCCATTCACACTATAGAGTTGTTTTATCATGTTTCAATGTAAAAAAGAATGAATTACATTAAAGGGTTTTAAGTAAATGGAGTCTCAATAACTACCTTTATGTATTTTTATTAACTTTACTCATTTATATTCACTAGCCTAAAGTACCAAAGGTGGATATGGTATGGGTAATTCTCACTTGATTTCTCATTGATTACGAATATTTCATTTTGTAGTTCATGAATTTATAACCAATTATTAATATGTTAAATACCATACCATATTTATTTTTTTTCACATAAGAAATATTTTATTTCCACACATGAAATAAAATCCAATATCTTATAAACATGACATTGACATTATGTTTCTACTAATATGTGGTACCAAATAAAAAATACTTATTTCAATAAACATTTAACTTTGTATGGTAAGTTGATAGTCTCCAAATTCTAGTGTTATTAGTCTCTCTCCATTTTCTACTCAGAGATCTACTTCATCTTTTGAAATTTTTGAAGTATACATGGAATCAGAATCTAAATATTGTTTTGATAAACTTGTAATGTACAATAAAAAACTCATATAAAGACATAAATTGTATTCAATGACAGAGTTACATTAAGTAGAAGAATAAATTGTTTCCATCTTCTTAGTTTTAAAATTCATTTTCCAAGGAAATTTATTTTCATATGAATAGAATATTGCCTCTCTTATTTCAATTCCTCTTCATTTTTTCTTCTTATAAGTGCAGTTAATTTTTTTCATTGACTTATATTTATCCCTTTACACTGTTTCCTGGACAATTCTTCCTCTTATTAATCATAAGCATCAATGAGTAATAATTATTGATATCATTATCCAGTTGGAAAACTAATTCCAATATATCCGGGAGAGTCTTAATCATGTTAATTATAATGTAATTAAAATTGATATTTGATAAATTAACAAGTAAAGAGGGAATAATGAGATCAATTTCTAGTTCTGTGTTCATTTTGAACATATGTAACTAAAGTATCTCACAGTAGGTGGTCATATGAGTATATGCAGTGTTAATTTATTCCCCTATGCAATCATGAATCTATAAAATGAAATATATATATATATATTATCTTTCTTACTTCGATCTCTCCTTGTGTAAGTCTATGTTATATTACAACATTTGGAAATTTTCTTTCCCTATATGCATTTTGTATATCTCATTATACATATATGATAACATGAATCAATGAACATCTAGAACATCATTCATATGATTCATGTATTTATCATTATCTAACTTATTCTCTCCCTAATGAGGAATATCCAGATGTGGGTAATCTAACACATAAATTTGAAACACTCTAAATAAAACTATATGAAATAGCCTATACCACTCCAAGATGTTATGTTCAGTCAATATATTCTCTATATCAAATCCACCTCATAGTGAAATTAAACTGATGATGGTTTCCATTTTATTTATAACATGAAAATTAATAATTTTATTACTTTATATTGATTACAAATAGGAACTCCAAAACTATTAAATTTAAATTTATCCCACTATTTTACTAATTTCTACCACCCCTCAAATAATTGATTTATAATAAAGTTGCTTGAAAATTCTAGTAGAATTGATTTTCCAAACTCTATTCATATCCTAAGATATAAAATCACCACTGATCTAAGAGTATAAGGTAGGATTTTTACTATAACACTAAATTAATTAATATCTCCTTGATCAATTGTGTGGATTACCATATTCTATAAATAATTACCTTTCATTTATATATTTTTTTTCTAATGTTGCAACAGAATACCTATGTCCGATTATTTAAATCAATCATTATTTTAGTTAGACACCCAATCCCATAATAACTTCTTATTTGTAATAGTAATCCTCATCAAGGAAAAATGAAAACCACAAAATTTTTGTTCTGTCCAAATTCAACTGATGGAAGGAATTTAATCGCTTCAATTTTCCTTAAAGGAATTTTAATTTAATCATTGGGAATGAAATCCTACATATTTTTCATACTTGATCTATGAGAGTTCACTCACAAGATAACCATTGTTTTAACATAAAACATTCGCCATAAAATCTCATTTTATCTATGAATTATCATTTAATATTGAACTTTGTGGTCATGTGTAATAAATATAAATTCAAAAAATAATAAATCGTGCATATGATATAATAAATAAATAATGAAATGATAATGAACTATTAATGGTTGTTTAATCCATTGAGATAATAATGAATTAAATGACACCATAAGGGAATTATTTTAAAAAATTCTTTATTTGAATTGTATCACTCGCATCTCTAAGGAACTTCACATTTTTTGTTTACATGGACACTATTCCTGAAATTCTTTTCCATGAACTCCTCTGATATTAAATGTTTATTCTCCCATGCAGATGAGGGGAACTAAAAATGATAAATTAAATATTATTACTTTAATATGTAAAATTTGACCTTAATTAAAATTATTAATCGTGGAACGATGCAAATATCATAAATATGGTTATTTCATTTTAAAAAAATTAAAGAAACTAAATTAAATAAATAATAAACCTAATTTTCATTTATTCATCTTAGATATTGATCCATCAAAATGAAAATAAATGATCTTAGGAAAATTAAATTTTATAAAATTTATATCAATAATACTTTTAATAATTTAAATTTATGAAAAATAATTTTAATTATTTATCATTACATTCAACAGTACAAAAATTAATTTTATTAAGTGCCATAAATTGAAAATAAATGTCTTATTTTTTCTAATAACACATCAGGCACATTTTGAGCTAAATAATTATTCAAATATTAATGCAGTGATTCGGATGAGGTTGACAGGTATGGCATGTTTGATCTATAATAACCAGGTTTGGATCAAGTCTAATTGGGGAATCGGCTTAATGGTGTATATGTTTATATACACCGAAACAATATATATATATATAGTATTACAATATATAATTTATCTAATATATATTTTAATATATAAAATATATATCTCTATAATTCATATATAAAAGGTTTTATAGATAAATTAATCTCTTTATAATTAGAGAGACCCAACAAGTGTGTGACCCATTTAATTGGTTATGGAATAATATTAATTTTTTTAAAAAAAATATCCTTATCATTCTAATTATAAGTATTTGTATATGTGTGTGTGTGTGTTATTTTAGCATAAAAATTAATATTACATAACAAGAAACTATTTCCAATGGGCTACCCATCCAAATTATACTATTTTCAACAAATACGCAATGAATTTGAATCACATGTCCTAAAAATCCATCACATCAGTATCTAGTAAATTTAAAAAAAATAACCAGTATATATCATCGTAAATTATACACAAGAACTGTTTATAATAAATCATATATATCATGGCCATATTAACATTGATTAACACAAGTATTAAATAAATTATAACTATTACAAAACCCTCTTTAGAAAACATAAAAAATTGAATTATCATTTTTTCATATATATTTCATCCAATAAATTTTACCAATTAGAGAAACCATGATACAATAGAAGACTAAAAAATCCCAAATTTAAGATTTTTGATTTGTTTTACTGTTGAAAACCTCGATTCTAATAAACTAATCTTGTGTATTTCTCAACAGATTATGTGTAATTAAATTTAATCATGTGAAATAAAATCAAAAAAATTAAATTGCACCTTCTGGTTTTGAAATTTTAAATTTAAGATACTCATTTTAATATTTTGGTGGCTCAAAGGAAATGATAATGGATACCTATATATCATCCATGTAACGCCCTCGACCCTAGATTCCAAAAGTCGGTGCATTATTTTAATACATTGGCATGAACACAAGGGATCAAATCCTGAAAGGCGGATCAGTTTAGTATCATTGGAAATAGATTACATAAATGAACATTACATTACACATTATATCATACAACAAAAATGAATCCATTGACAATGCCAATTTTCCCTTGGCTTTTCCCTGCATCTCAAACATAAAACACTTCTTGGGATCCTAGGAAAATAAAACATAAGAAAGGGGTGATCTCATATGCTCAGTAAAGGTAAATAATTTAGTGAAACTTATAAACTTTTAATGAAATATGTTTAATAAAAACAATATCCATTTAAAAATAAAATTGAACATAATGTGGAAAAAATAAATAAATAATTATCATATAAAAATGCACATGGATATTCTACTCTTCGAATAATCACATGTAACAACTAATTTTATAATGATGGAATTTATAGTACCGTACCTTATTTTCTATGTCAAGGCCTGGTGCCAGGACCTAGTGGCTAACTGTAACTGGACCCCAACCCATAGAGCCTCTATAACGGGACTCTAATCAAGAAAGCCTTTGTAACCGAACACCAACCTGGAGAGCCTATGTAACCAGACTCCTATTCGGAGAGACTCTGTAACTGGACTCGAACACAGAGGGTCTGCTATAACCAGACCCCAACCATGAGGGCTTACTTTTACCGGTCCCCTACCTGAAACATACTAGTCCAGCACATTTATCTTAAGAAGATGTTGAAATATTATATAAACATTTGTATTAAATCTAGCATACGAAATGTCAATAATTTAACCATAAACCATGAAGGGCATAAAAATAATTCATCCAGAGTCAAACATATCACAGAAACCTAAATACAATATGGAATATTTGTATCATAATAAATTAATTTCAAACAAGGAAAAAATTTATCAAAGGATGTTGACATAGATGAAATCAAACTATTTGAGAGAAATATCTCTTTATATATTGGAATAATTTTAAGAGTCATGTAATTATAAAGAAAACATTTATTTTGAAAATATTCTTATAATCTTGTAAGGGGAGCATCGATGATGTTATAATGGAATACAATAGTCACACCCATCGTATCAGTTAAACAAGTCCTTCTTACCTTAATTTTGTCGAAAAGGTTATAAAGTACCTTGTTTGGAAAACAAGGGAATGATTCCTTTCAAAAACATATAAGGTTAAATAAGGGTATAAATTAAATTAACCCATTTTCTAGTAAATAGTAAAAATGTTTTGAAATACATTTTAAGATACCTGGATGTGGATGATAATGAGGTCCCAGTAGATAATTACATGTAAACAACCTCAGATAATGAAGAGATTGTAGAATTAACCATTAACTTTCACTTTTCCATGGTATAGGGTACATTATCCTCTAGAATAATAGTAAAATCAATTCTATTATATTATACAAGAACTATATAAATAATTATGATATCATATGTGATCTTTTAATAATTATTTGTTAACGATATTTTAGTATTATCATTGTTTCGGGTGTTAACTAATTCGTTTTCCTTTATATTATTTGTTACGTGAGTCATGTTTGACATAAATGGGATGTTTATTAATGATATACAGAATGATATCAAGTCTTTAAACATTATTTTTAATCATCAAATCAAAATTAGTCTTGAATGGTTACGATGGGGAATGAATCTCATCATGTTCGTGGAGACGGTAGTCCGTTCGTATGCACAAGCAACAATATCATTCTTTGGATATTAAAATCAAATATAGATTGATGTGATATCTTATATAGAGAATCATTATCATGTTATATTTAATATTTAAATCAATTATACATCATTATTATACCCATCCAAATAATAATATATTGAATAACAACTACACCACGACGTGGAGATTGTAAGCCGTACGTACGCACATATGGTGACATGTCATTCAAAGGATGGATAGAATAATGAATATGGTTTTAACATATTTATAATAACATCATAGTATATAGAAGATATTGGAGTTATTATTTTACAATGGAAACAATAAGGAAAGTAGAAGTGGAATAAGAAAAGAACTTGAAAGAGGTGATTAAATATTTACCTCTTCTACAGGTTCTTCCTTTTGATTTGATAAAAAAGTCACCTTAGGTTGGATTTCTGACTAATGTAAGGCTCAAGGATGAATTTAGAAATGTTGAAAGGATATTTGGGAAGGTTTTGGCTGAGACAAATAGATCTGATGGTGTTTATTTGAGATAAGGGGGAGTTCCCTTTTATAATAGGAGTGAGGGGTACCTTAGGAAAAGATTGAAATATTATTTTATAATAAAATCATATTCCATTTATAATGGATCCAAATTGATTTATTTCGATGATAAGGTGGGGATGGGTAGAAATCCTCTCAACCAAAAGGTTTTAGTCATGTTTAGGTTACCATGTTATCCTAATCTTTTAGATTTAAGTCTTAGTTAAATAATTTAACTTTTACAGTGTCTCCTTGTATTATTACACTATATATTTAATAAACATACTATAAACATACAAAATAACATAAATTGGTTCATTAATGACATATATAATATTATTTATGCCCTTTGGCCGAACCTGATATTTTTAGGAATATTATATCAACCAATAATATAGTTTTTGTTTTAAAAATTAATGTATGTCGATTTTGACAGTATTTTGTATTTTGTTTTTGAGAAATTCATAACAACCTTATCACATAGAAAAAAATTTATCTAAAAAATTCTATCATGTCATATTAACCTATAAAATTTTTATAATTCATCAAAAGATTCAAATTACATTTATTTGGATATCTATATTATCAATTATTTTAATCTTTCATTAATAATGAAATTACCGCATCATCATTGTGTCATAAATAAATTAAATAATTTAATATCTTAAAATTATAAATATAATACCACTATATAGGAAATTTTTATATCTTTATAATGATTAATTATAGTCAAATTGATCTTATGTATAACCCTATATTAAAATGTTTTAGTTATGAAAACATGAACTTAACACTTTTACCTCTTCATTAAAGTAAATAATAATAAAAGTTATATTCTTATCCATGTGGACCTAAAGGGTCATATTTTATTACTAAGGTTTTTTTTGTCGAACTACAAATATTCAATAGAATTAAGACAAGTGTAAAGGTAATTATAATATCATTTTTACCGTTACTTACCCTATTTAATTTTTACTATAGTAAATAAATGTCAAAATTTACTATTCACCATAAATTATTTTCATCTTATTGAACCAAATATTACTTAAAAAGTTTAACCATGTCTCTCATAATTTTTAAATTCAACTCACAGAAGTGGTAACATTATGTTTTATACAAATTTTCAAATGCTCTTAGAAGGTGGGTAAAAGACAGTAAAAAGTTCAACAAAATTTATAAATCTAATTATATTATAAAAAAATATTCCAATGAATTACATTGAACTATTATTGTTATAATGTCTCTATTTTGTCTAAATTTTTTTAAATAAAATAATTAATTATTTAAATAAAAAAGTGGGCTTTAAACAATAACGCAGTGTTTTTTGACTATTCATAAAAAATTTAATGTTTATAGAAAAATACCAAAAATTCACCCTATGATAATTTTTATATTCAGAATTCAAATAAATAATTCTATTTTAACAATTTTAAAACATATAAGTTTAATTAATTAATTTAAAAATATTTTTGCTTGTCAAAACCAAAAGGCGTATTTTTAAAAAATAATAACTATCAAAGGATTAACACTTGTTTATGTCCAATTTCAAAGTGAAATTACTTACAATGACCATCATTGGATTTAATGGTAAAAATATAATTTATTTATACTTCTAAACTTTTAAAATTTATAATTTAACACTATAAATTATTTTTAATAAAAATGTTTTCTTCAGTAAAAATATAATATTTTTCCACTATTCACCAACATATGAAAGTTATCAGAAAAAACCAAAAATATATTGAAACTTAATTCTTATGTCCCTATTCTAAAGAAAAAGTTTATTTTATCAAATTGAATATATAAATGTTACAAATATTGGATTTAAAAATGGTTCTCCATTAAAACACAGTAAAATTGCATATTTGGAAAAATACTTCTTTTATCTGAAAAAAATGAATTTGTTCTTTCATTATGTATACGAAACTCATAATATGGATTCTAAAATTATAAGTATTATATAAATTTCAGAATTCTGTTAATACTATTCACAACTTCTTTGGAACGGTTATTTTGGCAAGTCAGGGTATGCTTGAACTTGGGGTTGCGTATAGTGCAATTTATTGAATTACTTTGAAGAAATAGTGTAATATGAAATCCTAGGGTGTTACATTCTTCCCTCCGCCAATAAATTTCATCCACGCAATTTGAAATTTTTCTTCGAAAATAAAATTTTGAAAAAAATACCTTTGGGGGAAAACACAAATCGGAAATTGGGTTAACAAAATTTTTCTTAATAAGGGGAAAAGGGAAATGAAAGGGTCACCACCAAATTATGATCTAGATTATGAGAAAATTGGTGTAAATTAGTGACATATAATTGGAAGAAAACATAAATATTTATAAGGAGTGATTGTGGTCGTCTATCACAAATAGTTGTAAAATTGGGGGCCTCAAATCCATCAATATATGATGATTTCAAATACCATCGGTTCAACAAAACATAAGGTATTTGGATAAAACTTTTTGGATTTTAAGATCCATTCCCTAAAGCTTAAAAATTAATTTATCCATATAATAATAAAGAAAAAAATTATATATATATATACTTGACAAGTAGAGTTTCATCTTTCAACTAATTCCTACCACAAACTCATCTTCCACTCCAAAAGAATTCAAAATAATAATCTATTTATCCTAATGGTATAGGGTTCCAAAAATAATGGATTTATAATTCACCTATCAGAACATTTAAAAATGAAACTATGTTATACAATCCAGGACATCACGTAGGCAAGTGGTAGAAGATGCCCCTTATCACCCTTCGGTTGCGGGTTCAAGTGTCGCGGCCTTGCTAGAAGTGACTGGTTGTTGCCCATCCTCTGGATTGTCCATTTTATAACCATCCATAAATAACCTTAACAATGGTATCCAATTTCAAAAATAATCCATTCCATCCTTTAGATTTATCCAAAATACTTCTATCCAAACTCACAGTTTAAATTTTTTAAGGAAGCTAAACACAATGAAGATCCTTATTTCCACGTAGTAACATGTGAACACCTTCATCGTGTATTCTTATAAAACATTGTAACACCCTGAATTACCATAAAACCTTATTGATGACATTCATGATCCCTTATTCTTTATAGAATACTGGAAATATTCCTTATATCCTACAATTTTGAATATTCCAACAATGATGAAATAAAGAAACTATTAATCAGTTCTAAGGAAATCAAGAAAATCCAATATAATTAATCCAAATCAACTATCTCTTATTTCAAAATAACTACCACATTATCGGGACCATATTATATATTAACTTTCCTATAACCATGTATTTTCTAAAAAGTGTAGCTGACTATTAAGTAACTATTCTTATAACTATATAATCTATAATCCTCAATAAAATATTATTGCATGACAATACTTATTTATCTCTATAAATCATATAACCATTATATTTTTTATACAACACTCAAATTAAATAATTCTATAACAACAACATAAGAACACTAGTGATTCCTCTTCATCTGAGGTAGTATCATAACTTGATTATTACCAATTGCATCATTTTTGGTACAATCTGATGACTGGGACATTGATTCACATAGTGTCTTAATGCCTTGCAGATGAATCATTTTACTTTTGAAACATTTTTCTTAACCTTTCAATCATGTACCTAGTGTCCTTTTTCTTCACACTTATAACATACTCCCATTGCCTTCAAGCATTTTCCACGGTGATTCATTCCACATTTATCACATATGGTAAAATCCTTCATTTGCCACTTCCCTTTTTCTATCTTTCTCTCAACCATACTTTTCTTCCCTTGCTTCCCTTCAGAGCCATAAGACTCAGAGAAAGCTTTACTTTTCTTATTAACACATGATATTATTTCTTCATATGTTGAGAATACACGGGGATATTTCCTTTCTAAATGTTGTCTTAATACCCTTAATTATATGATCCTTCTTACTCTATGGATTATACATATTGCTGGAGTTCTAATTCCTTCTACTGGGCACCGTTTCTATACAATGGCATACACTAGGTCAGTTTATGAGTCACTATGAATAATTCCAAACTTGTAAAATACCTAACGTAAATTGAATAGTTTATGGATATAATCCGTAATCATAAAAATTATTTTCTTTGAGGAGTTATGTACTCATAAATACTTCATAATGATTTGTAATAAAAATGAAAATTATCCTATGAATATCCTTTAGGAGTGTCATTTGCAAGAGTGCAGCAAGGCCCATTGTCTTCACCAGTTCCTGTTCCAGTCATGCTCAACGCTATATTTTAGGTTTTCACCACTAGGTACATATGATCTAGAGCCGCCTCCACCAGCTCATATCTAGATAGGGATGTATTTTGGTAGAAAACTCACAAAATCTCTATATTACCAAAATTATAGGATGTTATTCAATGATAATCCTCAATGTATATCTTAGGATAATGTGTTCTAATCAGAGTTTGTCGAAATCTAGTTTCCAAGGTTATTTATAAACATCCTCTGATACCAACTGTGACACCTCAACCCTAGATTTCTAGAGTCAGTGCATTATTTTAATATATTAGCATGATCACAAGGCATTAAATCTTAAATGACCAATCAGTTTATTTTCCTTGGAAATAGATTACTTACATTAATGTTACATTAATCTTTCTAACAAACAACACAGATAAATACTTCTATGATTCTATTGATCCCTTGGCTTAACCATGCATCTCAATAATAAAACACTTCTTGGAATCCTGGGAAAATAAAACATAATGGGTGAGCTCATAGGATCAGTAAGGGTAAATAATTTAGTTAATGCTATTCACTTTTAATGCAAGATGTGTAATAAAAACAATATCCTTTTTAACATATACTTGAACATAATATGGAAAAAATAAATCAAAAATTACCTTGTAAACAATAACATTGATATTATACTAGTATAATAATCACATGTAATAACTAATTTTATAATGAGGGAATGTATAGTCCAGACTTCAATTTATGTTTCAAGGCCTCATGCCAGGACTGAGGGGATAACTGTAACTGAACCCCAAACCGGAGAGCCTCTATAACCAGAATCCAACCTAGAGAGCCTCTTTAACTGGACTCCATCTTAGAGAGCCTTAGTAGCCGGACTCCAACCTGGAGGGTTTTTTTAACCAGACCCCAACCCGGAGGTCTTACATTTACCAGTCCCCAACCAGGAATATACTAGTCCAACACATTCATCTTAAGAAGAGGTTGAAATATAACATAAACATTAGTATTAAAACTACCTTACGAAATGTCATTAATTTAACCATAAACCAGGAATTGCATTAAAATAACTCATCCAGAGTCAAGAATAACACAAAACCTTAAATACAATATGGAAGGTTTGTATCATAATAAATCAACTTCAAACAAGGGTAAAATTTATCAAAGGATGTTCACATAGATGAAATCAAAACTATTTGAGAGAAATATCTCTTTCTATTTTGAAATAATTTATGAGCCACATAATTATATAGAAAAAAATTATTTTGAAAATATTTTTATAAGATTGTTAGGGAAACATTGATGATGTTATAATGGCGGAAAATAACACCACCCGCCGTATAAGTTAAAAAAAGATATTCTTAACTGAATATTGTCAAAAAGATTATAAAGTACCATGTTTGGAAAATAACGGAAAGATTCTTTCAAAATCATATATGGTCTAATAAGGGTGTAAATAAAATTTACCCATTGTCTAGTAAATAGTAAAATAAAATTGAAATACATTTTAAGAAAATGGATGTGGATGATATCGAGGTCCCTATAGATAATTATGTATAAACAACCTCATATAATGAAGAGATTGTATAATTAACCCTTACCTTGTACATTTCCTTGGTGAAGGGTGCATTAACCTCTTGTACAATAGTTAAATAATTGTTATTAAATTATACATGATCGATATACATAATTATTATATCATATATGATCTTCTAATAATGCTTTGTTAATGATATTTTTGTATTATCATTATTTCAATTGTTAAATGATTTGTTTTCCTTTATATTAATTATTACGTGAGTCATGTTTGTTATGTATGGGATGTTTCTTATTCATATACATAATTATATCAAGCCTTTAAAGATTATTTTTAATCATCTAATGAATATTAGTCTTGAATGGTTAAGATGGATAATGGATCTCATCACGATCATGGAGACGATAATCCCCACGTACGCACGAGTGACAATATCATTCTTTGGATATTAAAATGATATATTGTTTGATGGTATATCATATATGAAGAATAATAATCATGGTATTCTTATTATTTACATCAATTATACATCTTTATTATACCCATCCAAGTAATATTATACTTAAAAACAACTACACCACGACGTGGAGACGATAAGTTGTCTGTATGCACGTATGGTGACATGTCATTCAACGGATGGATAGAATAATGAATAAGGATGTACGATATTTATAATAAAACCATAGTATATAGAAGATAATGGAGTTATTATTTTATACAGTGTCTTCTTGTATTCTTAGACTATATATTTAATAAACATAATATAAACATCCAAAATAAAATAAATTGGTTCATTAATGACATATATAATATTATTTAATACCTTTGGTCGAACTTGAGATTTTTAGGAATATTATTTCAACCAATATTATTGTATTTGTTTTAAAAATTAAATTATGTAAATTTTGACACTATTTGGTATTTTGTTTTTGTGAAAGTCAGAAAAACCTTATCAATTCGAAAAAAATTATCTAATAAATTATATCATGTCATATTAACCTATAAAATTAGTGGAATTCATCAAAAGATTCAAATTACTTTTATTTGGATATCTATATTATCAATTATTATAATCATTCATTAATAAGGTAATTACTGCATCAGCATTGTGTCATAAATAAATTAAAGTATTTAAAATCTAAAAATTATAAATAAAATACCACTATGTAAGAAATATTTATATCTTTCTAATGAGTAATTATAGTCGAATTTATCTTATGTATAACCCTATATTAAAATGTTTTAGTTATGAAAAATAAAATTTAACACTTTTAACTCTTCTTTAAATTAAATAATAATAAAATTCCTAATCTAATCAATGTGGACCTAAAGGGTCATATTTTATTCCTAAGGTTGTTTTTTGTCGAATTACACGTATTCAATAGAATTAAAACATGTGTAAATTTAATTATAATATCATTTTTACCGTTAATTACCCTATTTACTTTTAACTTTGGTAAATAAAAGTCACAATTTACTATTCGCCGTAAATTATTTTCATCTTATTGAAACATATTTTACTTACTAAGGTTAACCATGTCTCTCAGATGTTTTAAATTCAACTCACAGATGCGGTAAAATTATGTTTTATACAAATTTTCAAATGCTCCTAGAAGGTGGGTAAAAGGCAGTGAAAAAGTTCAACAAAATTTATAATTATAATTTTATTATACAAAATATTCCAATGATTTACATTGAACTATTATTGTTATAGTGTATATATTTTAACAAAAATAATTTTTAATAAAATATCTATTTATTTAAATAAAAAAGTGGGTTTTAAACAATTACATAGTGTTTTTCACTTTTCATAAAAAATTCAATGTTTTTAGAAAAATACCAATAATTCACCCTCTGATTATTTTGAAATTCTGAGTTCAATAAAATAATTCTATTTTACCAATTTAAAAGCATAGAAGTTTCATTATTTAATTTAAAATTAATTCTCGTTGTCAAAACTAAAAAGCGTATTTTTTAAAAAATAATAACTATCAAAAGAGTAACACTTGATTATGTTCAATTTCAATGTGAAATTACTTAAAATGACAATAATTGGATTAAATGGTAAAAATATAATCTATTTATACTTCTAAACCATTAAAATATATAATTTAATGCTATAAATTATTTTTATTAAAAATGTTGTTTTTAGTTAAAATATAATATTTTTTCACTGTTCACCCAAATATGAATGTTACCAGAAAAAAACAAATATATATTGAAACTAAATTCTTATGTCCCTATTCTAAAGATAAAGTTTTTTTTATCAAATTAAATATATGAATTTTTTAAATAATGGATTTAAAAATGGTTCTCCATTAAAACGTAGTAAAATTGCATTTTTGGAAAAATACTTCTTTTATCCGAAAAAAATGAATTTGTTCATACATTATGTATAAGAAACTAATAATATGGATTCTAAAATTATAAGTATTATATAAATTTCAAAATTTAGTTAATACTATTCACAAACACTTTTGAGTGGTTATTTTGGCAAGTCGTGGTGCGCTTGAACTCGGGGTTGCATGTAGTGCAAGTTATTGAGTTACTTTGAAGAAATATTGTACTATGAAATCTTAGGGTGTTACATTATTCCCTCCTTAAATAAATTTCATCCATGAAATTTGAAATTTTTCTTTGAAAATTAAATGTTGAAAAAAATACCATTGTGGGAAAACCCAAATCGGAAATTGGGTTAATAAAATTTTGTCTTAATAAGGGGAAAAGGGAAACGAAAGGGTCACCACCAAATTATGATCTAGATTAGGAGAAAATTGGTGGCAATTATAGACACATAATTGGAATAAAACATAAATATTTATAAGGTGTGATTGTGGTCATCTATCACAAATAGGTGTAAAATTGAGGGCATCAAATCCATCAATCTACGATGATTTCAAATACCACCGGTTCAACAAAACATAAGGTATTAGGATAACACATTTTTTATTTTAGGATCCATTCCCTAAATTTTATGAATTAATTTATCCATACAATAATAGGGAAAAAATTATATATATATATATATATATATACTTGACATGTAGAGTTTCATACTTCAACTAATTCCTCCCACAAACTCATCTTTCACTCCAAATGATTTAAAAATAATAATCTATTTATCCTAATAGTATAGGGTTCCAAAAATAATGAATTTATAATTCACCTATCAGAACTTTTAAAAAAGAAACTACGTTATACAATCTAGGACATCACGTAGGCCAGTTGTAGGTGATTCACCCTTATCGCCCTTCAGTTGCGGATTCAAGTGTCGCGGCCTTGCTAGACGCGACTGGTTGTTGCCCAACCTCTGGGTTGTACATTTTATAACCATCCATAAATAACCTTAACAATAATATACAATTTCAAAATTAATCCATTCAAACCTTTAGACATATCCAAAACACTTTTATCTAAACTCACTGTTTAAAATTTATAAGGAAGTTAAACACACTGAAGATCCTTTTTCCAACATAGTAACATTTGAACACCTTCATCGTGTATTCTTTTAAAACATGGTAACACCCTGAATTACCATAAAACATTACTGATGAAATTCATGCTCCATTATTCTTTATAGAATACTGGAAATATTCCTTATATCCTAAAATTTGAATATTCCAACAATGATGAAATAAAAAAACTATTAATCAGTTTTAAGGAAATCAAGAATATCCAATATAATTTATCCAAATAAACCATCTATTATTTCAAAATAACTACCTCATTATTGGGATTGTATTATGGATTACCTTTCCTTTAACCATGTATTTTCCAAAAAAGTGTAGCTGACTATTAAGTCACTTTTCTTATAACCATATAATCTCTAATCCTCAATGAAATAGTACTACAGCACAATACTTATTTATCTCTATAATTCATATAACCATTATATTGTTGATACAACAATCCAATTAAATAATTCTATAACAACAACATAATAACACTAGTCATTCCTCTTCATCTGAGGTAGTATCATAACTTGATTATTACCAATTGCATCATTTTTGGTAAACTATGATGATTGGGACAGTGATTCACATAGTGTCCTAACGCCTTGCAGATGAAGCATTTTACATTTTAAACCTTTTTCTTAACTTTTCAATAATGTACCTCATGTCCTTTTTCTTCAAACTTATAACATACTCACATTCCCTTCAAGCATTTACCATGGTAATTATTTCCATATTTATCACATATGGTAAAATCCTTCTTTCCCCACTTCCCTTTATCCATCTTTCTCTCTACCATCCTTTTCTTCCCTTCCATCCCTTCAAATCCATAAGACTAATAAAAATATTTACTTATCTTATTAACACATGATATTATTTCTTCATATTTTGAGAATACATGGGGGGATATTACCTTTCTAAATGTTGTCTTAATACCATTAATCATATGATCCTTCTTAATCTATGGATCATACATATTGCTGGAGTTCTAATTCCTTCTACTGGGCACCATTTTTATACAATATCATACACTAGCTCAGTTTATGAATCAAAATGAATAATTCCAAACATGTAAAATACATTACGTAAATTGAATAGTTTATGGATATAATCTGTAATCATAAAAAATATTTTATTTGAGGAGTTATATACTCATAAACACTTCATAATAATTTGTAATGAAAATGATAATTATCCTAAGCATATCCTTTAGGAGTGTCATAACCAATAGTGCATCAAGGCCCATTGTCGTGCACCAGTTCCCTTTCGAGTCATGCTCAATGCTGTGTTTTCAGTTTTTACCCCTAGGTACATATGTTCCATAGCCGCCTCTACCTGCTCGTATGTAGACAGGGATGTATTTTCATAGAAAAATCACAAAATATATAAATTACCAAAATTACAAGAAGTTCTTCAATTTTAATCCTCATTGTACATCTTGGGACAATGAGTTCTAATCAGAGTTTATCTAAATCTAGTTTCCATGGTTATTTATAAACTTCCTATGAAACCATATGTGACACCCCGACCCTAGATTTACAGAATCGGTGCATTATTTTAATATATTAGCATGATCAAAAGACATCAAATCATGAAAGACCAATCATTTTAGTTTCCTTGGAAATATATTACATACATGAATGTTACGTTAAACTTTATAACAAAAACAGAAAAAAATACTTCTAGAATTCCATTCATCCCTAGGCTTAACCATGAATCTCAATAATAAAACACATCTTGGGATCTTTGGAAAATAAAACATAAGGGGTGAGATCAGAGGCTCAGTAAGGGTAAATAATTTAGTGAAAGCTATTAACTTTTATGGCAAGATGTGTAATAAAAACAATAACCATTTAAACATAAAATTGAACATAATACGGAAAAAATAAATCAAACATTACAATATAAACATTAACATGGATATTATACTAGTAGAATAGTCACATGTATTAACTAATTTCATAATGAGGGAATGTATAACACCGGACATCAATTTCTGTTTCAAGGCCTCAAGCCAAGACCTAAGGGCTAACTGTAACCGAACCCCAAACCGGAGAGCCTCTATAACTAGACTCCAACCCGGAGAGCCTC
This sequence comes from Viscum album, assembly GCA_963277665.1. NCBI lineage: Eukaryota > Viridiplantae > Streptophyta > Magnoliopsida > Santalales > Viscaceae > Viscum > Viscum album. The sequence continues at coordinate 1,230,235,857 of OY728159.1, forward strand.
TTTGACTAGACTACATCTTGGAGAGCCTCTATAACCGGACTCCAACCTGGAGGGTTTGTTGTAACCAGACCCCAAACCGGATGGCTTACATTTACCGTTCCCAAACCAAGAACGTACTATTCCAACACATTCATCTTAAGAAGGGGTTGAAATATAACATAAACATTAGTATTAAAACTACCATACGAAATGTTAATAATTTAACCATAAACCAAGAATTGTATTGAAATAAATCATCCAAAGTCAAGAATAACACAAAACCTTAAATACAATATGGAAGGTTTGTATCATAATAAATCAACCTCAAACAAGGGTAAAGTTTTTCAAAGAATTTTCACCTAGATGAAATCAAAAATAGTTGAGAGAAATATATCATTATATTTTGAAATAATTTAAGAGTCACATAATTATAAATAAAAATTTTATTTAGAAAATATTCTTATAAGAGTGTTAGGGAAACTTCGATGATGTTATAACGGCGGAAAATAGCCCCACCCGCCGTATAAGTTAAAAAAAGACATTCTTACCTTAATATTGTCGAAAAGGTTATAAAGTACCATGTTTGGAAAATGATGGAAAGATTCTTTTAAAATCATATAATTTAAAATAAGGTTATAAATAAAATTAACCCATTTTCTAGTAAATAGTAAAAAAAATTGAAATACATTTTATGAAAATGGATGTGGATGATAAAGAGGTCCCTGTAAATAATAACATATAAACATCCTCGGATAATAAAGAGATTGTATAATTAACCCTTACCTTGTGCTTTTCCTTGGTAGAGGGTGAGTTAACATCTGGTATAATAGTTAAGTAATTTTTATTAAATTATACAAGAACCATATACGTAATTATGATATCATATATGATCTTCTAATAATGATTTTTAATGGTATTTTTGTATTATCGTTGTTTCGGTTGTTAAATGATTCGTCTTCCTTTATATTCATTATTATGTGAGTCATGTTTGTTATGTATGGGATGTTTCTTATTCATATACAGAATTATATCAAGCCTTTATAGATTATTTTTAATCATATAATGAATATTATACTTGAATAGTTAAGATGGAGAATGAATGTCATCACGATCATGGAGACGGTAATCCCTACGTACGAACGAGTGAAAATATCATTATTTGGATATTAAAATGGTATATAATTTGATGGTATATCATATATAAAGAATAATAATAATGTTATATTTATTATTTACATCAATTATACATCATTATTATACCCATCCAAGTAATAATATATTTAATAACAACTACACCACGACGTGGAGACGGTAAGTTGTATGTACGCACATATCGTGACATGTCATTAAAAGGATGGATAGAATAACGAATAAGGTTGTATAATATTTATAATAAAATCATAGTATATAGAAGATACTAGAGTTATTATTTTAGAACATAAACAATAAGGAACGAAAAAGTGGAAGAAGAAAAGAACATGAAAGAGGTGATGAAATATTTACCTCTTCTGTGGGTTCTTCCTTTTGATTTGATGAAAAGGGCTCCTTAGGTTAGATTTATAACAAATTTAAGGTCTCTAGGATGAAGGTAGGACTGTTGAAAGGATATTTGGGAAGGTTTTGGCTATGACAAATAGATCTGAATGTGTCAATTTGAGATAAGGGGGAGTGCCCTTTTATAAGATGGGTGAGGGGCACCTTAGGAAAAGATTAAAATATTATTTTATAATAAAATCATATTCCATTTATAATGGCTCCAAATTGATTTATTTAGAAGGTAAAGTAGGGATGGGTCGAAATAATCTCAACCAAATGGTTTTGGAAAAGTTTAGGTTACCCGTTTAACCTAATCTTTTAGATTTAACTCTTAGTTAAATAATATAACTTTTATAGTGTCTTCTTCTATTCTTACACAATATATTTCATAAACATACTATAAAAATACAAAATAACATAAATTGGTTCATTAATGAAATAAATAATATTATATAAGCCCTTTGGCCGAACCTGAGCTGTTTAGGAATATTATATCGACCAATAATATAATATTTGTTTTAAAAATTAATTTATATCAATTTTGACACTATTTGGTATTTTGTTTTTCTGAAAGTCATAACAACTTTATCACTTCGATAAAAATTTATCTAACAAATTCTATCATGTCATATTAACCTATAAAATTAGTGTAATTCATCAAAATCTTCAAATTACATATATTTGGATATCTATATTATCAATTATTTTAATCTTTCATTAATAAGGTAATTACCACAACATCATTGTGTCATAAATAAATTAAATTATTTAATATCTTAAAATTATAAATAAAATACCACAATTTAATAAATCCTTATAACATTCTAATGATTAATTATAGTTTAATTTATCTTATGTATAACACTATATTAAAATGTTTTAGTTATAAAAACTAGAATTTAACACTTTTAACTCTTCTTTATGGTAAATAATAATAAAAGTCCTAATCTAATATATATGGACCTAAAGGGTCATATTTTATTCATAAGGTTGTTTTTTTGTCGTATTACATGTATTTAATAGAATTAAGTCAAGTGTAAAGGTAATTATAATATCATATTTACCGTTAATTACCCTATTTACTTATAAGTGTGGTAAATAAAAGTCAAAATTTACTATTCACCATAAATTATTTTCATCTTATTGAACCGCATTTTAATTACTAATATTAACCATGTCTCTCAGAATTTTTAAATTCAACTCACAGAAGCGGTAAAATTATGTTTTATACAAATTTTCAAATGCTCCTATAAGATGGGTAAAAGAAAGTAAAAAGTTCAACAAATTTTATAAATTTAATTTTTTATAGAAATGATTCCAATTAATTACATTGAACTATTATTTTCATAATGTATCTATATGGACAAAAATAAATTTAAATAAAATAATTAATTATTTAAATTAAAAGTGGGTTTTGAACAATAACGAAGTGTTTTTCACTTTTCATAAAAAATTAATGTTTTTAGAAAAATACAAACAATTCACCCTATAATAATTTTGATATTCCGAATTCAAAAGAATAATTATATTTTACCAATTTAAGAATATAGTAGTTTCATTAATTAATTTAAAATTAATTCTCTTTGTCAAAACCATAAAGCGTATTTTTAAAAAATAATAACTATCAAATGATTAACACCTGTTTATGTACAATTTCAAAGTGAAATTACATGCAATGACCATAATTGGATTTAATGGTAAAAATATAACCTATTTATACTTCTAAACCATTAAAATTTATTATTTAACACTATAATTTTTTTTATTAAAAATGTTTTTTCAGTTAAAATATAATATTTTTTCATTATTCACCCAAATATGAAAGTTATCGGAAAAAAATATAAATATATTGAAACTAAATTATTATATCCCTATTCTAATGAAAAAGTTTATTTTATCAAATTGAATATATAAATTTTTCAAATATTGGATTTAAAAATTGTTCTCCATTAAAATGCAGTTAAACTGCATTTTTGGAAAAATACTTCTTTTATCTGAAAAAATGAATTTTTTCCTATATTATGTCTAAGAAAATCCTAATATTAATTATAAAATTATAATTATTATATAAATTTCAATATTTAGTTAATACTATTCACAACTGCTTTTGAATGGTTATTTTGGAAAGTCATGGTGCGCTTGAACATGGGGTTGTGTGTAGTTAAATTTATTGAAATGCATTGAAGAAATAATGTACTATGAAATAATAGGGTGTTACATTCTTCCCTCCTCCAATAAATTTCATCCACACAATTTGAATTTTTTCTTCAAAAATAAAATGTTGAAAAAAGTACCTTTGCGGGAAAACCCAAATCAAAAATTGGGTTAATAAAATTTAGTCTTAATTAGGTGAAAAGGGAAATGAAAGGGTCACCACCAAATTATGACCTCGGTTAGGAGAAAAGTGGTGGAAATTAGAGACAAATAATTGGAGGAAAAAAAAATTTATAAGGAGTGATTTTGTTCATCTATCACAAATAGGTGTGAAATTGAGGGCCTCAAATCCATCAATCTATGATAATTTCAAATACCATCGGTTCATAAAAACATAACGTATTAAGATAACACATTTTTGAATTTATGATACATTCCCTAAAGTTTAAGAATTAATTTATCCAAATAATAATAGGGAAAAAATTATATATATATATATTTACATGACAAGTAGAGTATCATCCTTCAACTAATTCCTACAACAAACTCATCTTTCACTCCAAAAGATTTCAAAATAATAATCTATTTATCCTAATTGTATGGGGTTAATAAATAATGAATTTATAATTCACCTATCAGAACTTTTAAAAAAGAAACTATGTTATACAATCCAGGACATCGCGTTGGCCTGTCGTAGGTGATGCACCCTTATCGCCCTTCGGTTGCGGGTTCAAGTGTCACGGCCTTTCCAGACGCGACTGGTTGTTGCCTGACCTCTAGGTTGTCCATTTTATAAAAATCCACAAATAACCTTAACAATAGTATCCAATTTCAAAATTAATCCATTCCATCCTTTAGACTTATCCAAATTACTTCTATCCAAACTCACAGTATAAAATATATAAGGAATTTAAACCAAATGATGATCCTTTTTTGCATGTAGTAACATGTGAACACCTTCATCGTGTATTCTTTTAAGACATGGTAACACCCTGAATTACCATAAAACCTTATTAATGACATTCATGATCCCTTATTATTTATAGAAAACAAGATATATTCCTTATATCCTACAATTTTGAATATTCCAAGAATGATGAAATAAACAAACTATTAATCAGTTATAAGGAAATCATGAATATCCAATATAATTTATCCAAATCAACTATTTCTTATTTCAAAATAAGTACCTCATTATTGGGACTATATTATGGATTACCTTTCCTTAAACCATGTATTTTCCTAAAAGTGTATCTGACTATTAAGTCACTTTTCTTATAACCATATAATCTCTAATCCTCAATAAAATAGCACTACAGTACAATACTTATTTATCTCTATAATTCATATTACCATTATATTTTTGATACAACACTCAAATTAAATAATTCTATAATAACAGCATAAGAACACTATTTATTCCTCTTCATCTGATGTAGTATCATAACTACATTATTATCCAATCGCATCATTTTCGGTATAATCTGATGACTGGGAAATTGATTCATGTAGTGTCCCAACGCCTCCAGGATGAAGCATTTTACATTTGAAACCTTTTTCTTACCCTTTCAATCATGTAACTCATGTCCTTTTTCTTCACACTTATAACATACTCCCATTCCCTTCAAGCATTTACCATGGTGATTCTTTCCACATTTATCACATATGGTAAAATACTTTTTCCCCACTTCCCTTTATCTATATTTCTCTCTACCATCCGTTTCTTCCCTTGATTCCCTTCAAATCCATATGACTCAGAGAAATCATTACTTATATTATTAATAGATGATATTACTTCTTCATATATTGAGAATACATGAGTTGATATTTCCCTTCTAAATGTTGTCTTAATACCATTAATCATATTATCCTTCTTACTTTATAGATCATACATATTGCTGGAGTTCTGATTCCTTCTACTGGAAACCATTTCTATACAATGGAATACACTAGGTTAGTTTATGAATCACAATGAATAATTCCAAACTTGTAAAATACCTAACGTTAATTGAATAGTTTATGGATATAATCAGTAATCATAAAAAATATTTTCATTGAGGAGTTATATACTCATAAATACTTCATAATGATTTATAATGAAAAAGATAATTATCATAAACATATCCTTTAGGTGTTTCGTAACCAATAGTGCAGAAAGGCCCGTTGTCATGCACCAGTTCCCATTCGAGTCATGCTCAAAGCTATTTTTTCAGTTTTTACCCCTAGGTACATATGTTCCAAAGCCGCCTCTACCTGCTCGTATCAAGATAGGGATGTATTTTCTTAGAAAACTCACAAAATCTATATATTACCAAAATTATATGAATTTCTTCAATGCTAATCCTCAATGTATATATTAGGATAATGTGTTCTAATCATAGTTTATCTAAATCTAGTTTCCAAGGTTATTTCTAAACTTCTTCTGATACCAAATATGACACCTCAACACTAGATTCCGAGAGTCAGTGCATTATTTTAATAGACTAGCATGATCACAAGGCATAAAATTATGAAAGACTGATCAGTTTAGTTGCCTTGGAAATAGATTACAAACATGAATGTTACATTAAACTTTCTAAAAAACAACACAAAAAAATACTTTTAGAAATCCATTGTTCCCTTGGCTTAACCATGCATCTAAATAATAAAAAACTTCTTGGGATCCTGGGAAAATAAAACATAATGGGTGACCTTAGAGGCTCAGAAAGGGTAAATAATTTAGTGAATGCTATTAAATTTTAAGGCAATATGTGTAATAAAAACAATAACCTTTTAAACATAAACATGAACATAATATAGAAAAAATAAATCATACATTACCATATAAACATTAACATAGATATTCTACTAGTATAATAATTACATGTAATAAGTAATTTCATAATGAGGGAATGTATAGTACCAGAATTCAATTTCTGTCTCAAGGCCTCATGCCAGGACCTAGGGGCTAAGTGTAACCGAATCCCAAACCGGAGAGCCTCTATAAACAGACTCCAACCCGGAGAGCCTCTTTAACTGGACTCCATCTCGGAGAGCCTCTGTAACCAGACTCCAACCTGGAGGGTATTTTGTAACCAGACCCCAACCTAGAGGGATTACATTTACTAGTCCCCAACCTGGAACATACTAGTCCAACCCATTCATCTTAATAATAGGTTTAAATGTAACATAAACAATTGTATTAAAACTACCATACGAAATGTAAAAAATTTAACCATAAACCAATAATTTCATAAAAATAACTCATCCAGAGTCAACAATAACAGAAAACCTTAAATACAATATGGAAGGTTTGAATCATAATAAATCAACTTCAAACAAGGGTAAAATTTGTCATAGGATGTTGACATAGATGAAATCAAAACTATTTGAGAGAAATATCTCTTTCTATTTTGAAATAATTTAAGAGTAACATAATTATAAAAAAAACATTTATTTACAAAATATTCTTATAAGAGTGTTAGGGAAACATCGATGATGTTATAATGGCGGAAAATAGCCCCACCCGCCGTATAAGTTAAAAAAGACATTCTTTCCTTAATATTGTCGAAAATGTTATATAGTACCATGTTTGGAAAATGACGGAAAGATTATTTCAAAAGCATATAAGGTAAAATAAGGGTATAAATAACATTAACCCATTGTCTAGTAAATATTAAAAAAAATTGAAATACATTTTAAGAAAATCGATGTCGATAATAAAGGGGTCCCTTTAGATAATTACGTATAAACAACCTCATATAATGTAGAGATTGTATAATTTACCCTTACCTTGTACTTTTTCTTGGTAAAGGGTGCGTTAACCTCCAATATAATAGTTAAATAATTTTTATTAAATTATACAAGAACCATATACATAATTATGATATCATATATGATATTCTAATAATGCTTTGTTAATGATATTGTTGTATTATCGTTGTTTCGGTTGTTAACTGATTCGTTTTACATTATATTATTTGTTATCTGAGTCATGTTTGTTATGTATGGGATGTTTATTAATCCAATCCATAATGATATCATGCCTTTAAAGATTATTTTTAATCATCTATTGAATATTAGTCTTGAATGGTTAATATGGAGAATGAATCTCATCACGATCTCGGAGACGGTAATCCCAACGTACGCACGAGTGACAATATCATTCTTTGGATATTAAAATGGTTTATAATTTGATGGTATATCATATATAAATAATAATCATCATGTTATAATTTTTATTTACATCAATTATATGTCATTATTATACCAATCCATGTAATAATATATTGAATAACAACTACACCACGATGTGGAAACGATAAACTTTATGTACGCACGTATGGTGACATGACATTCAAAGGATGGATAGAATAATGAATATGGTGGTACCATATTTATAATAAAATCCTAGTATATAGAAGATACTGGAGTTACAATTTTAGAACATAAACAATATGGAACAAAGAAGTGGAAGAAGAAAAGAACTTGAAAGAGGTGATGAAATATTTACCACTTCTTCGGGTTCTTCCTTTTCATTTGATCAAAAGGGATATTTAGGTCAAATTTATGACAAAATGAAGGACTCTAGGATGAAATTAGGACAATTTAGAGGATATTGGGGAAGGTTTTTGATAAGACAAATGGTTTTAAGGTGTGAATTTGATAGAAGGGGGAGTGTCCTTTTATAAGAGGGGTGAGGGGAACCTTTGAAAAAGATTGAAATATCATTTTATAATAATATCATATTCGTTTTATAATTGGTTCAAATTGATTTATTTTGAATCTAAAGTGTGTATGGGTTGAAATACGCTCAACCAATAGGTTTTAGACCAATTTAGGTTACCATGTTTACCTTATCTTTTAGATTTAACTCAAAGTAAAATAATTTAACTTTTACCGTATCTTCTTATATTCATACACTATAGGGTTAATAATCATACTATAGACATCCAAAAGAACAAAAGGTTTTTTATTAATGAAATATATAATATTATTTAATCACTTTTGCAGAACCTCAGATTTTTAATAATTTTATATCAACCCATAATATAGTATTTGTTTTAGAAATTAATGTTTTTTCAATTTTGACACTATTTGGTATTTTGTTTTTGTGAAAGTCATAACAACCTTATCAATTCAAACAAAATTTATCTAATTAACACTAAATTGTCATATTAACCTATAAAGTTAGTGTAATTTATCAAAAGATTCAAATTAAATTTATTTGGATATTTATATTTTTAATTATTTTAATCTTTCAATTATAAGGTAATTACTACATCATCATAGTTTCATAAATAAAATTAATTATTTAATTTCTAAATATTAAAAATAAAATACCATTATCTTATAAATTAATATTTATGGTCGAATTTATATTATGTATTACCCAATATTATAATGTATTAGTTATGAACACTTGAATTTAACACTTTTAACTCTTCATTAAAATAAATAATAATTAATGTCCTAATATAATCTTAGTGGACCCAAAGGGTCATATTTTATTCCTATGTTTATTTTTGGTCGAATTACAGTTATCCAATAGAAGTAAGACAAGTGTTAAGGTAATTATAATATCACTTTTACCCTTAATTACCGTATTTACCTTAAACTATGGAAAATAAAAGTCAAAAGTTACTATTCACCAAAAATTATTTTATTCTTATTGAACAACATTTTAATTACTAAGGTTAACCATTTCTCTTATATTTTTTAATATCAGCTCATAGAAGTTGTAAAATTATGTTTTATAATAATTTTCAAATGCTCTTAGTAGGTGGGTAAAAGACGGTAAAAAGATCAATAAAAGTTTATACATCTAATTTTTTATACAAAAGATTCCCATGAATTAAATTGAACTAATATTTTATAATGTATCTATTTTGACTTAAAATAAATTTAAATAAAATAATTAATTATTTCAATAAAAAGTTGGTTTTAAACAATAAAGCAGTGTTTTTCACTATTCATAAAAAATTGGAAGTTTTAAGAAAAATACCAATAATCCCCCCAAAGCTAACACTGATTTTCAAGATTAAAAAAAAAGAATTCTATTTTACCAATTTAAAGACATATATTTTTCATTAATTAATTTAAAATTAATTCCCATTGTCAAAACCAAAAAACGTATTTTTAATAAATAATAACTATCATAAGATTGTCACTTGTTTATATCTCATTTCAATGTCAAATTATATACAATGATCAGAATTGGATTAAATTTAAAAATATAATCTATTTATACTTCCAAACCATTAAAATGTATAATTTTACAGTATAAATTATTTGGATTAAAAAAATTTTAAGGTAAAATATAATATTTATCACTATTCACCCAAATATGAAAGTTATCAGAAAAACACCTGAAATTTATTGAAAGTAAATTCATATGTACAAAATCTAAAGAAGAAGTTTATTTTGTTAGATTGAATATAAAAAAGTTTCAAATATTATATTTTAAAAGCGTTCTCCATTAAAAGGCGATAAAATTGATTTTTTCTGAAAAATACTTCTTTTATCTCGAAAAAAATGAATTTGTTCTTACATTATGTCTAAGAAACTCATAATATGGATTCTAAAATTATATGTATTATATAAAGTTCAAATTTTAGTTAATAATATTCATAACTTCTTTTGAACGGGTTGTTTGGTAAGTCGTGGTGCGCTTGATCTCGGTGTTGCATGTACTGAAAGTTATTGAATTACTGTGAAGAAATAACATACTATGAAATCTTGGGGTGTTACAATGTATGTGATCAACAAATCCATAGTATCGTTGATCTCCAATTACCATGTGTTATCATGGGAAAAAAATTATTTACACCATCCTATGGATCTCTAGAAGAACACAACCTCGATCGACAAAGTGGGACTGATCAATATTTATTTAATTTTTCCATAATATTTTTCTATGATATTTAGAGTAGATAATATGAGATATTATCACTCTTAATTCATGAAAATTTTGAATCATAGTGATCAAGATGATAAAATTATTGTTTATATTTTAATTATTCTTTCTAAAATTTCATTTTAGTCACTAAAAAGTAATAACATTCATTTTCGAACATTCCACACATTTATGAAATAGTAAGACATTTCATAAATGTTATTAATATTTTATAATTCACCTCTAAAAATTTTACTAGGATAATTATAAACCATTGACTCAGTTTTATGCTCCCCAAATAATGGAACAAACCTTGAATATTTTATGTTCATTTGAAAGATTATATTTTCTCATGGTCACTTTTATATCTAATAATCATATGAATACATCAAGAAATACATCAAATCATAATTATCATAAACATTAATAATATAGATGAATAATTTTACTCATGATCAATCTCACCCAGATGTTCATCGTCCCTTCACATGGTGTCATGTTTATCTAAAAATAAAATTCATATAAAAAGTGTGATCTTGTCAAATCACTTATTATGTTACCCTCTAGGCCCATATCTCAATATTTTTAGGGGGGCCCAAAGACTGATAGTGGTTTCTAAAACCCCATCATGTCCCCCAAATGGGATAAGGAATTAAATCACTCTGAATACCTCCTACAAACAATTTCTTTGTAATATAATCAACTTATCTCATGACATCTCATAAAGGATGATTCACACTTATTCCATCATCTGTTTTATGATTTATATATTTCAAGATATTTTCATATGGAATAACATTCTTAGAACCATTTCCATTGATTTAATGATGGTGCATCTCTAATAGTCATCCGAAGCCCATGAGATATCTCTTCCTGAACATAGAAGCAACAAATTCTATTTTGATCATTCAATAAACATCATACCAACAAATATGTATCCAATAATTTTTTTGACATGACTCTAATGTCATGGATTCATCCATGAATCAAATTATGCTATCAGATACTATACACTGAGATTGATATCAAGTCATGAGACCAAAAAATAGATAAAAAATTCCAATAACACTTGAAATTTATACTATAGACTTCAGTGGCCCAATCCCATTATCCCATCCACATGTGATCAACAAGTGAAAACATAAGGAGAAGATATATAAATTATTATGATCTCCTAGAACATGATATTAAAAAAATCATATATTTACCATTAGTATGATTTAGAAATATCATAATACCTTTTATTTAGACTAATTTCATAGTAACTTTAGGTTTCCATTATACTTGAAATTCAATAAACTTTTGATACATCATGAAATATAAGGACATTACGAAATAAATATTAGATTTTGAAGTCTCAAAAATATTAATTTAATAATAAACACATGAAAAAGTCCAACTATATACACATAATGTCAATGAATGTATATAATGGTGTTGGATCAGTGCCACCTAGTCACATCAATCCTAATCCCTTTAAATGAAAATAAAATAAATCGATCATAGTGGTTCAAAATGGGAATGTAAATTAACCAATGAATATTCCATGTTCAGGTTAAAATATTTTTAAATTAGGAATATTTATTGTGTATTGGGTGATGATGTATTGGATACAAAATAAATCCCTTCTAAGGTTTCTATAACTAGATACATCAATACTTGAGCTTGAATCAGTATATATTATCAATAAGCATATTATTACCCTAGAAATAATACATTTATACTCTACAAAAAAATTATGATTTTATCATATACATATACATATCTTCATTTTATTCACAAAATTTATCTTCTTCGTTAAACAAAAAAAGTTATACAATCCTTTAAAATAATATAACACTCCTTTGATACCAACTGAGGTACCCAAAACTCTTAATATGATTTCCATGGATAAAAACCCATAAATTTAAAAATTAACAATAATTTCATGAGATATTATACATGAAAAGCATGAAAAATTATCACCATATTATTGAATAACAAAATAATCTCACATAATTTAAAGAACCATTCTGATTAGTCTCTTAAAGTACTACTAACATACAGAACTAATATTAAAATACATGTGTAAATTTATTTATAAATTATTCATGCTATAATCCCATTTAGACTTCTCAGATGTAACAATCATCCTCAAAATGTGGGAAAAGGAAAAAAAATAAGAAATGGGTTATCACTAATTATTAGTAAGGGATAACCTATCAAATGTCATCATAGGTTCGATCCTATGTATATGAGAAATCTTGTGTAGGGGAAAATTTTATTTAAAGAATAACATGAAATAATATAATTTTTCCAAAATAAGTATATAAGGATATTTAATCTATATTAAACTATCAGATACCTTTTAAAAAATTTGCATGAAATATGATAAAATAATAATGTTCCTGGATTATAATCATATGCATATGATATGAAAATGCACTTTAAAATTAAAATATAGCATAACAAATAAACATTAGAAAAAATTAACATATGAAAATTATAGTATTATGATAAAAAATCCATTATTCATGTTTTGAATATACAAATTTTCAAATATTTCTATTGGTAACAACGAGAGTTTCCACACATCCAATTCTGAATAAAAAAACATTCAACAATTTCTGTTCTTGACAAACAAAATGTCCATCCATAACATGCTTATTTTATGAGATATAAATCCCTAACCAATGAATTTGATGGATATATATGATCCCACCCATTAATAATCTAATAATATGTGTTCAGGTTAAAAATAAATGTTTTGAACATTATAAATAACCCTTGTAAAAATTGGTTTTCTTTACATTTATAGATTTCATCACTAAAATTTACCTCAAGAATATAAATGGTTAGTACCCAAAATTCAATCACTCTAAAATATTATTTTGTAATAATATTTTATAGCTTATTCTTGAAAAATAATTTCAATAAAAACAAACCATTAATAAATAATGAGTAAAATAAATAAAAAAACTATAAAAGAGTCATTAAATATTGTTAACATTGTTATACAAGAATAAACATATTACATTAACATGATTTATTTAAAAAAATAAGTGAAAACTTGGGAAATATTACTTCTGAAAAGAAACATAATTAATATATCGTTGAAAAAATATATATATTATAAAATTTGGATTTCAAGATAAAACATTTAATTTTGAATGAATATAAAGCCCTGTTAATATTTCGTGATACAATTTTTAAAGATCCACATTATAAAAAACAAAAAAAACAACCATTATAAAAAATGATAAGGAAAAGATAAAACCAAATGTGATAAAACGTCATTATATTTCCAATTTAATGGGATAAATGTTTTGGGAAGGACAATATAGATAATGAAGTGGAGACATATATATAAATGATATGAACTATGCCAAACAATGATAAAATTTTGGAACGAGAAATTCAACAATATATAATATAAGAATTAAATATGTTATTTTCCTTATATATGAGGATAAAGTACCATGAAAAAATATATTATCATGGAAGTATCCATTTATATTATTATGAGGTTGAAGATGAATCATAAAATTCAAAGAAAGGGGTTTGAGTTTATCAAAACTATTATTGTGTTTTAGTCAATGAAATTTAATATCAATTTAAGGCAAAAATGTGATGGATTATTAAATGTACTATAATTATATAAATTATTCTAAAAAAATTCATAACCAATTCAAATAGTGTAAAAATAAAAAATTGGTTAAAATGAATCTTATATCTATAAAGCTAAATTTTGATCCCAGAACACTTATTATATGTTCTCATTCAATCTATCATGCACCTCTCATCTTGTATAATAAAATTAATATTATTTTTATAAACATTTGTAAATCATTATTCATATATATTTCATAATATATTTAATATCTATAATTATATTTTGTTAATTTAGATTATATTTTTCATTCATGTTGTTTACTTGAGTTGGAATGGTGAATTTCTATGAAACCACTTGGGAATATTTACCATGGTAAAAAATGTTGTATAATATCTTAATAATATCCATAACATTATGTTATAATGTATTTAGATATTACATTATTTCGACATACATATATATATTTTATTTGTTTTCTGAAATGGACTCAAATTAAGAACGGTGAATTGATATGTTCATTTAATATCGTAAAATTATCCAAAAACATTTATCATTAAAATTATATATATATATATATATATATTATAAAATAGTTCCATAAATTTATTATATTTCATAAATATAATTTTTATATAATAGATACATTTTTAATGTTAATTGTTTATGCGTAATAGGAAAATGAAATAAGTTCTTATGTGGTGGCAGTAGTCTACATGCACAGAGACATCATATTCATTATTCACGGAATGGGAGGGGTATAAAAATAATCAAATTTATAATGTTTGAATAATATTTATGTTATAGTTATTATATTTTACAATTAAATCACAAATTTGAATCATCTATGTAAATATTGTTTTTAAAATCGAACCACTACTCTTGGAGTTGCAATTACAAACCATATATGACAACATCGTCAATTTTTAAACGGTTTTTTAGTGAGGTAGAAGAATGATATTTCAATATTATAATAAAAATAGAATATTAGTAGGTACTATGTTATCATAAATTTCTAGATATATAATTTTTTATTTGTTACATAAAAATTTGAAATGATAAACATAATGGAACTAGAATTACTCACATGGAGATCATAGACATTCTCTTAAAAGGAATCATGTAAATAAGGGGCTAAAGATAAATTAGATGGACGAAGTACATTGATATGCGAAGAATACTTCTAGTATAGTTATATTGGGAATAATTTCAAGGAAACATTTAACTCTATATTCATATTTTTAAGGGTGGAAGTGATCCAATTTTATAAGTGGAAGAATATGTCATTTTTCAAATGTTTGTTACATATAAATGATTTCAAACCATTATTCAAGGGTTAATGGATCTAAAATTCATCCATAATTGATTATATTTTGTTTCTTATATATTTCCCCAACTAATAATTTTTACTCATGTTTTAAACCTATTTTGATTCTTTTACAATAATGTTTTTACACTTTACCATTTTGGTTTTTATCATATAATGTAATTTTTAATTATCTAATTTTGGATTCAGTAAATATATAAAATAACCAATCAAAATATTAAATTTTAGTAAAACAAAATAAATCATCTATTTATTCAAATAAAATTTCAAAATATGGTGAAATTAACTTTTACACTGAAGCGTATGGCATATTGAAAATAAATATGAAGAAAAATGTTTTCCTGACGATTATTGTTTCATATCATAAATAAGCATAAAAACCTATTAAATTAATCAAAAAATATTTTATATATATGTTTATTCATCATTTAATATTTTTTATAATATATATATGTTTAATTTTTCATAAATATATTACACAACATTAATACAAAATCTTTGAAAATAACTATTTTACTCTTATAATAGTTATTAACTTGTTTGTTTGTAATCATACTATTATGACTAAAATGATATTAAAATTATTATTTAATATAAAAATAATGATATAAAATAAGAAATATTTTTTTATAATTAATTTAAATATGTGATTTAAAAATTTAACAAAGGTGAATAAAAATATTTTTACTATAAATGTAACTTATGTCCCCAAAAAGGTATACACGGGTTCTATTAATAAAAAAATTATTTAAAATTGATTACTTTAATCTATAAAAATTAATATCTTATATAAAAAATTATTTATATACTTTTCATTTTTTATATTTTATGATAATTTCATAAAAGTGTCATTTTTAAGAAGAATTTGTATTTTCTCTATTCTGCTAAAAACCACTTTTTTTATAAAAATATAAAAAATTCACACCAAGATAATACTGAAGTTCTTAATCCAAAAATTATGTTAATATTGTGAAATGAAAATTTCAATATTTATATATTATGGATTTAATGAAACTTATAATATATAAATGAATATATTTTTTTTGAAAATGTCATTGTAAAAAATTATTTGTTATTAATCCAATTCAGTATGATTATGTAGTTTATTAAAATATTTTTATCCTAAATATGTTTTTTTCATGTTTTGATTTTAATAGGTTGTATTTAATTGATTTTTTGGGTCGTTTTGTTTATAAATAAGTATATTGGCATAATGTTTTCTTAAGGGGAAAATATTATGAAATCTCAAGGTTTTACACAAAGGAGGGATACCTCCATGACTGTTGTATTATATTTATAAATGGGGGAATCAATAGTCGAAATATAAAAAATCATGGATGAATTTTTAAATTAATAATATAAGGAGGACCTCTAAGGATTATTTTTTGTGAATTTTTATTGGGAGTAATGACATGGGGGATTATTTCTTCATGGTATCCCAAGTGAGGGTCTTAATGAATGATGTTATTATTGTCATATGGAGGTCTAATTCAACCTTCTATATGGAGAGAGTCTCTAAATATATATTATATATTACTATAGGGAATATTTTTAAAGTGGTTTTTTCTTTACATCTCTTGTATGTTATTGGTTGAACATTTCACTAGTTCTATCCTTGATGAGATTTTTCAGTTTCTTGGTAATAGTGATAGAAATTTACCTGGGGTACATAATTGGGATATGATTTCACGTACTAATGATGTTGGTAGAAAAAAGTCAAATGTAAAATTCCATAATACTATATCTATAAAAGGCATAATGTTACAGCCCATGTCAACAAGGTGGGCCTTTTTTCATAATCGTCCTGATAGGAACTCCGTAGTTAAACATGCTTTCTAGGAGTGTTGTCTGGATTGGTGTTGTTCTAGGATGTTATTGAGGGTTTATTTGAGTGATTAATAACATAGAAATAATATGTGATTGTATGCGATTATAAAAATTTTCATGATAATTATCCATAGTTTTTTATTGCACCGTAGTGTTGGTAAAGCTGGAAATATATTTCAAAAGACCCTTGAGGTAAGATTACCATGTTTTCTACACATGATGGTTGGGTAATAAAAAATGTTATGAAATCAAAAACCTAGTTAAAAGTGTGGTGGAACTACCTCGGTTGATATGTATGACCAAAAAATGGATTTTATGCTCTAAAAGGGCAGTTAATGTAACACCAATTTGTATTAAAAAGAACATTGATAATTTATATGACTCATATTAACAAGTTTTACTTTTATGTTTTAAATAAAAAACATTAGAACTATGTAGTTAAGTATTCTAGGCTTGGAGTTAGGATGGATGGCCTCTTGGGTCATTTCCCAGGGTGTGTGGGAGTTAGGAAAATAAGAACTGAAAGAAGATGTGTTGGTCTGTGGGGATATCCATTTTTTAGATAATTGACCCAAATTGGTAATATATATTGGGTGATGGTAATGAAAAAAGATATTTTTAGAGACCCATGGGGTTATATAACAATGTTTATGGATCATGGATGCCCAAGTCATGAAAAATTGTATTAAATAAGGATCAAAGATATATAAGTGTTTTGGCCCTTGGTATCTATGTAAGATCTATAATAAATTTTTTTTATCTAAATGGGGTGGGGTTTTATGTATCACCATATAATATAAAATGGTCAAATTTATTAATGTTACTACCCATGTTAAAAGGGTGAACTATAATTTTTATAATCCTACCTAGTTATGTCACCACAGAAAAGAATTTTTTCATAGAGTAGTGTTGAGGATGTGTAACCTCCAATGATTTTTTCTAGATTGTGTGTGAGTGATGATAAATCATAGTTAAATAAAATGTGATGGGTTTTGGGTATATTCATTAGAAAGAAAAGTGAACATGGATGGAAATAGACAATGTTTTGTTGGGAATGAATTCATTGTATTAAAGGATACACATGGGTTTATATAACCAGTTGCATGGCCCTTGAGTGGTCGTGTCAGGATGACAAGGGCTCTACTCCACATTTATTCATGATTGGCATAGATTCGGGATGCGTGACCCCTTTGATGTTTCTTAGGGTGTGTGTGATTGTGGAAAAATACACTGAATTAACATGTGTGGGCCAATGGTGAAAGTCATTAGTCAGAGAAATTACTCTAGTAAAAAATGATTACAGTAAAATATCAGTGCATCCTAGGTAATACATTATACTTGTGGTGTCATATGACTCATCCAATGGATCATGGATGGTCGGGTAATGAAAAGTGGTATCATAGAAGGATCCTACCTAGAAATGAGGTAGCACTACATAGGATGGGATGTTGATTCCAGAATGAGGATTTTGTTCTCTAATGGGGGAATCATGTAATAGGAAACACCATAATATGAAATAGTTTAATGGATTAATGTTACATCCCATGTCAAATAGGTGTACCTTTATTTCTGGAATCCTACATGATTATAACATCACTTGCAGAAATTCTTGAAATGGATTAGTGGTTAGGATGGGTGACCTCTGGGGAAGATTCCTACTATGTGTGGGAGTGAGAAAGAAACACAATAAAATAATTTTTGTTGTCTTGTGGTCAAATTAATTTATTAGATAAGTGACATCAGTGGGTAATATCCTATGTTTTACTAGAAAGGATCCAGGAATTTCCAGGGACATATGGCGTCATATAGCTAGGTTCATGGACAATGTATGGTCAGGTCATGATTTTAATGGCTCTACTATGAGACTCAATTTTTTTCCTTAGTGAGGCTTAACTCATGGTGGATGTTTTTTAATGACTATAGCTAGTACATTGGAAACAACTTCTATGATAATCGGTGTTTATGAGATGTAGCTCACGGGAGAGCTTCCTTGTGTGGTCGGCGTATTCTACCACTGCATTTCCTTGCCTACCCTCCGGGCAGAATTGTTTACTCCATCAAGTACATATTGTTTGGGAGCCCTATCAACAACGCTTCTCCCATATTTCATCCTCATCCAAGATTAATGCTTTGCCTAATTTTTCTCCCTTCTGAATCAGAATCGGTGTTGTGGGATCTGGCGGGATTATGTAGTGAGAGGCGATTTATTGGGCATGATACATTATCTCACGAGATTGCCTTATGAATTTAAAATTTTTTGGTTAGTTTTTTTTCTAGATAGTAAAGTCATCATCCTTTGGATCACATAGTATCATTTCCTGGATTTTTATGGGTAAATGTGATTACCACTCATAGGAACATACATAGATGGTGGTGGTTCAACCTAGGTTGAGTTTGTGGAACTGTCTTGTCCTACTCCATCTCTCATGTGGTTTTATGGTTTTCCCTAGTTCTCTTTGTGGTGTGGAATGTTTTGTTTCTTGTTAGTAGAAATATGGAAATGTTTCCTTTGACTACTAGGCTAGTACAAAGATGTGGATTATTGATGCATGAATGATCGGTATTCTCTTTCGGTTTATTCTATGTTTTTTGTAGCCTATTGTTTTCCTTGGATGGTCATGCTTCTCCTTGGTTTCCTCTACTATTTAATAATTCTCCTTCATTCACAACCCCATATAAGCTAGTTTGGATGTATTAAAGGACGTTATGGATCATATTGGTGGCTTTGGTGATGTTGGATATGTTGGGGTGTTTTTTTGTCATTATGGTACAGTTATCAGTGGCTCGATGATCCCATGTTTCCATGTTCATGAGTTTTGTCCATGAATCCCTCTCAACTAGTCATCCTCTTTCAATGGTAGCATTGTTTTTGGAAGTTTGGTGGGTCCGGTCATGGCCAAGGGTCCTTGACCATCTTGTTTTGGATTCTTTTTTGTTCATATTCCCCATTATCCTTTGAAATGGATTTATCCACGTGGGCTCTCACTTAAATATAATGTTTTATTTTTGAAAAATCAATAGAATGTGATTTTATTCATTATAAACAATGTTTTTTGGTTTTAATTTTGGTCATGAAATAAAGGATCCCCCTTAAGAAACACTATAGTATCCATTCAGATGTATTAAATAGCCTCCTTGAACTCTTCCTAATATTGAAGATAATCATTATATCTCCTTGTAAAAATAATTCTATGGTGTATTAAATTCATTATAAGGGGATCCTAGCCCTTGTTATCCATTTTTTATGGTGTCTGTAATTATAGATTTATCTATAATAGAATGGAACTAGTTTTTCTATATGGAAATAGATTTGGTTCCATATAATAAACTAATATTTTTTAAATTAAATTTCAATATCATTAATTATTTTATACATGTAATTTTTAATATTATATTTTACTTTTTTAGCCACTATATGATAATGTTATTAAATTAGTAGACACATAAATATTTTATTATACATCCCTACTATTATGATAATATGGAGATAATAGAATGATATTCATAGATATATTTCATATATCCTAAATAAATCATACTGATTGGATTGAAATTATGTTTTATTAACAATTATTAAGTTCTCCCAAGCATTGAGTGTTCATATTATTACGTGTTTACATAGTGAACTCTAAGAATTGAGTTCATTAGAATAGACCTAACAATGATAAAACTATATAAGATATATTTTCATGGTTGTTCTTATCTAAGTCTATTTTCATTTGTCCTTTTACTTTATTTCATTATTAGATTGTTCTATGACTCGTGTGCCTTAATTCCCAGTGAATAGTGAAGTGTATTTACCCATAGTGAATTAGTATGTGTTTGTTTCATCATGATTGGTAATGAATTAATTGAATGGACAAGGATAAGGTTTTTCTCTTTTGAATCTTTTAGGAAGATATCTCTTTTACAAATATTGAAATGGGAGGATCAAGAATAACTTAATCTTATTATTAGTTTACTAAATTTTTTTTTTAAAGAAATCAAATAATGATAGGTCAATATGTAAAGATAATGACAACGTGTGCATTGAATAATCCCAAGGATAAAATACATATATAATGCATAGCTTAATATTCAAAACATTTTACAGTTATACATTCTTAAGGACTTTAATGGTTTAGTTTATTTAGAGAATAGATACCTAGTCTACTTATTTCATAATATATCATCAAAATAACCTATAAATATATTAATACTAGTAACCTTCTTTAAATATAATACTTAAAACCTTAAATTAAAGCTTGGGAATAGAAAAACATAACAAAGAGTGAGCCATGATGCTTAGTGAAGTTAAACATGGGTGATATCAATCACAAATGAGTATAAATTGATCACAAGGGTACGGTAACATAATAAGGTGCATGTTATCAATGTAAATGAATTATGCCCATAAAATCCTAGAACACAAACTCTAAAATCAAGTCATATTCATGATAAAGATTCACAAGGATGTAAAAGAATTAATTATAATAATATATTCCTAACATAGGTTAGTTGTGTCATATGTATAAGAAATGATATTATTTTGAAAATATACAATTAGAAGAATTTTAACATATGATCTTGGGAGTATATCTATAAGAAATCCCACACACACATCAAAATGTGAACATTAGTATTTTCAATCATATCTATACATAAACTTTTTATCATATCATGGGGAAATAAAACTCATGACTCACTATGTATGAATTTTTATTTCTAATCATTTCTATGATGATTACTATAATAATTATATCATGAGATATCTATATCATATTCTATAATTTATCATAAGGCAATAGCATTTTGAACTATCGCATTATCATAATCCTTTCATATGTATTCCAAATAGTGAAAAAATATTTATGATTTTTTCATAGATTAACCTATTGTAAATAAAATGGGCTCCATGATGATCATAATCATCAAATTTCTATATAAATAATAAGTATATAATACTTATATCATGTATCCATTGAATCATACGTAAAATCAATTGATGTTATCATATAATAAAAAAATGTTAAATGTTCACTAGAAAAATCCTAATCTTAAATAAAATTATTATTTTGAAATAAACTAATTAAAAGCAAAAAATATAAAAAATAGTAGAATTTGTTTTAAATTACCTAGATCTTTGGAAAAAGTTTAAGGATTCTTCTTGGAATAGAGCTGTTATTATAGCTGTAAAATTTTACACAATATACATGTCAAATCAAATAACTTGTCCATGCCTTTGGTAAAGAGATCCTCATTTTGTAAATTGAAGAAATATTAATTGTAAAATAAATTTATAAAGTACAATAAATCATTTTAGAAAATTAAAAAAATATTGAATGATTTTTATAGAATAAATAGACAAAGAAGAAAAATATTCTTGAATAATAACAAAATAATTTCAATAGTTCAAAAAAAATCTCACAATAATTTTTATATAACAAAAAAAGAAAAATAGATGTAATACATAAAAACTGTAAAAATAGAATAAAAATAGATTGAAATTATTAGGGTGTAAATAATAGGGAATTTATAATTTCTTTCTATTGAAATTTAGTATACAAAAATTTAGAAAAGAAAGGATATTATTAAATAAATGTCTTAAATCATGTTATGTCTTGATTCATACATTTTAAATCCTCCTATAAAATACATATATATTTATTATAAATATATTATAAAAATATATTAAAGAATAACATTCTATGTAACATTAAATTAAAATTTTTAGTTATCATTTTATAATAATTATTCATTATAAAAAATATCGAGTGGAAATCAGTACGATATCCATGCATGTTTCTTTTCAATGGTTATGGTAATTTAACATTGATAAATTTTTAATCAAATATATAATATTTATCATTATATATATATTATATTTATTCATTATATAAACTCTTATAATCATTCATGTAAATTTATGATGAACATTTAATTACATCATTTTCATGGAGAATGTAGTATGTACGTATGCATGAGTGATGCGTCCCTTTATTATGGATATAATTAAATGATTGTAAATAATAATTAATATATTTATAATAAATATTATTTCATAAATATTATATATTTTCATTAAATATATAATTCATACTTGTTATATAAAAATTAAATGAAAAAATAATCTCATTTCTTCCTAGTGGTGGTGGTTCAAACAATCGCATGAATAACATTATAATTTCCCAAAAAATGGGAAAGTAAGAAAATTGAAATTATATTATTATAAAATCATAATAATTAAATAAAAAATGTCAAATATATACATTAAATACATTATAATAACCAACCATGAATGATGGTGATTGAAAATAAATCATATCGTTATGTGGACACAGTTGTCCACAGGTACACATGAGAGATACTTTCATTCCAAATTTATTGAAATGAGGTAGAAAAAGGTAATTCCAAAATAATAATTAAATTATGTAAAATAATGGAATTTTATTTTCTATTTGGGGATTCATTAAACATATTTTGCGTAATTATATATAGAGTGAAACATGAAATGGATTGGTAAATACATATACATCTTTATTATGAAACCTCTATTGAATAAATTTTTAAGGAACCTTGTGTTTGTATTTTAAAAATATAACAACCCCTATAACATGGATAAGTATATTGAGAATTATTTTGGAAGGATTTTGTGGACATAAATTAGTCATATTTATTGTAAAATATAGGAAAGTGGGTGCCTCTTTAAAAGTGGGGGGAGTGTCACACTTGTAATTATAATGAATATTAAAATAAAATTAAGTAACTATAATGTTAATGTGGCTTCAAAATTTCTCATGGTATAAGGTAGTGATCTAGAAAATAAAAATAGATTAAACTAATTGTATTTATAAAAAACATATATTATTTTATCCCTTATCACTTTAGTTTAATTTTTTTACCATTACTGTAGTTAAAATTTTTTACCGCAGTTACTACACATAATTATAAAAAAAGTTTAAATTAATAGATAATATTAATAATATTTATTACAAATACTTAAAACATTTTACATGATACTATTTTTTTATGGTTTCAAAATTAAAAATAAAATAATTTTACAAAAAAAGATCAAAATCATTTTTAGAATAATGCATTTTTATAAATAAAAAATGACTTTACCTTCCTTAAATTCCATTCCAAAACTAATAGATAATTGTTAACATATTTCATAACATTTTAATATAAAAATATATTTAATATCTTTCATTTATAGAGATTAATTTAATTCACTAAGATTAAACATATTATGCATGTAGAAACATTTGTTTCAAAAAAAATATCAATTCATTTAAAAATGGATTTATTATCATTTATAACCAAATTAAAATCAATAAATTTATTTTAAAAATATTTAAACAATTAAAGATAATAGTTTAATTATTCTTAGTCATAATTTCAAACTCAACAGATATGAATTAACTCTCGCATTGAATAATAATAATATATTAGTCGGTTATAGTTTGTTTAAACTCTATGTTGCCTTATATAAATATATCAATGAAATTATTCTTATTTGAAGATAAATATATCCTAAAATATCATGGTGTTGCATAATACAACCTTATAATAAATTCTATATCAAAATATTACCAATATAATATAAACAACTAAAATTACTCTTTCTTTATCACATCATTGGTTCCCATGTAACCTCCTTAAATTATGGGTTTTTTCAAAAATCATGGACCTGGTGAGTGGTCTAATTCCATATAACTTACTCAATGTTATGTAGAAAAATATCTGGTTATTTTATATAAGATTTTTCATTTCTGAGTTTTGGGACCTATATGTTTTAGAGTATGTAAAGGATCAGGTATTTACTTCCTCAGTAGAGATACAAGGAACCCATAGTGAACATATGATAAATTTGATGGGAGCACTATGTGGTAAGAATAAACAATCATATTATCAAGAATTTCATAGGTGGAAATATATATTAAAATAAAATTTTAATTATTTAATAATCTCATAATCATCTTCCTGGAAAAAATTATTATTAATACAATTTCACAAAAATTTGACTCGGGGTCATATCGATTATCATCATCATATAATGTATATCGACTCAAAGTTGACATGATATTTTTCTAAATATCAATATCCTATTATATCATTTACGTAGATTGCTAATGTAGTAATATAAGTAATTCTCTATCTTCATCCAAACATGATATAGTTCTACACTTCCTTCCATAGAGGGATTAAAAAAGAACCATCAGAATGCTTGAGTGAATGTTTTTGTAAGAAAACTCAACCAGAGAAAGGTATTGATATTAACAACCATTGATACCCATATAACCTTATCTCAACTTATTGTTAAGGTTTTTAACGTTACTATTAAAAGTAATATATATCAATTAAGATATACAGTGCTAATTTTTTACACCATATTCAATTCAATAAAATTTTTTATTCAGAACATCAACATAAACCTAAAATCCTAATTAGATAAAATAGTATATTTTAATACATAAAATATACCATACATAATGATATATACTATGAAATGTCCCATTTCATTTCAACCCAGCTGAAATACTCTATCAGATCTCTATACATCTATATACATATCAGATGAATAATAAATGATGATCTATGGGATTTATCCTAAAAATCCTTCTCCAAGTATGTTATTGATTGGAAAAATACCTAGTTATTTAACCTTATCATTCTGTTACAGTCATGGTTGAACTCAAAAAAAATTCACCCTCTTAAATAGTTACATATCCACCTTATGTGCCTACCTAATCCACACATGGATATATGGTTAAACATCATTTTGAAAAACATATGATATATCCTCATTCATCAGGATTATAGGGTCTATATGTTTCACATCCATAAATATTGGATCACTTTACATCATCATCATGTAAAAACTATCATGTCCATTCTAAAATATAGCATCAACCACCTTGTTCACCTTATCATGGTGGTTGTTCAATGAGTTTTCATATTCTATAAACAATTAAAATCAACTCCTTTTTTTATATGAAACTATTTATATGTGAATATATAAATTATGATTTTATGATAATTTTATATATATCAAATATTTCATCGTAAGGTTAATTAAATTATATTTTCCAATAAAAATTTCACTTCTAGATACAACTAATGATTTGTGTAATTTTATTATAAATTTTTCATTATTTTCATACATAATATATCACCATTTTATTTTCACTGAGGAATCATTTAATTCTGTTCATCAATGAATCACTATAGGTAATAAAACCTTCTCTATTGTAGGGTAGTCTGATCCAAGGTAAACTAAATTCAAAACCTTGTGATTTTTCTCACATTTAGCAACAGATAAATACATGGAAGTAAACAATTTCAACTTGTCTAATTGATTAGATATCCCATAAAAATCACTCAAAATACAATGAAATATTCAATTCTACCAAAGAAAACTATGGATATCAGTAAAAATGGGTTTTCTAGGCCACTGCTCAATAACTAATATCTCTTATGAATCTATTGATATACACATTTATTATCTTATATTACTTAAAAATGAGAGATTCTACAAAGAAAATCTAGACTTAGTAAATTCATATGAAAACAATAAATTCCTCATGGTCGTCAAACAAAAATTGAAATGTTTTCTATGACATTAAATTGCATTTGAATATATAATAATATCATCCATAATGACTACCCAAAACAGATCAATGTAATCTCAAAAGAATTTATTCATTTTATACATAAATATTGCAGGGGAAATGGTAATTTCAAATGGAATTATTATAAATTCATAATGACCATATCTCATGTGGAATTATAACATATAATATCTTACATTTGTACACAAAATTGATTATATCTTAATTAAGGATGGTCATTTAAAAGAATTAATCTCCATATTGTTGATAAAATAAGTCATGTATATGGGTCAAATGAATCTTGTTCTTGATATTGGTATTTTTAATATCTTGATATTCAATGCAAGGAAGCATCAAACCATCATTTTACATAACTAAAAAAATAGGTACAAACCATTTTTATTCACTCAAATTTATGAAACCATTTTCAATATTCTCTAATAGTTTCTTTGTTAATTCTGACAACCCAATTGGGTCCCATCTATAAGGATCCTGTAAATTAAAAATATCACCATGTATGAGATTTTTAAAAACTCAACATAATATTTAATTGAAATACTAGGCATGTATTTAGTAAATGCATCAACATATTCCATAATAATTGGGACATCATAAATATTGAGTTTCTCCTGATTTATTTTAGATAAATTTCCATTATGAATAGGTAGAATGACCCATTCAATGGCATATTTTTCTATTTTATTTACTTGTTCATTCTAATAATGATAATAAATTATAGGTTTATTTAGATTGTGAAATTTGATTTCCTTATTCTTGAAATTTATAAGGTATCTAAGTAGATATTTCTAATCAATACAAAAAATAAAATAAAATTCTTTTTGGTAAAGAATACATAAATATTCTAATGGATAATTATTACAATCATTAACATTACAAACCCAACTCGAGAGTGATAGATTAGTGTTACTTAGCCATAATAATCCACTATTAATTTACCAAACATAGACTATTACATGGTTTGTCAGTTATCTCTCTAATTATGTAATTAAAGGTGATAATTATCATGTTTCACACAGATATGTAATTAAAATATACCTGGTTCCCTAGAATTAACTTAATTTTACTATATTATGCACTTCATATTAATTTGACAATTAGTTTTTTTATTTCATCCCCTTCCATACATAAAACGTATTTGTATTCATCTAATACATTAAACTACGTTATTATTCCCTTATTATTGACATATAGGTAGTTAAATATTCTTCCATTGATAGTCTTTTTCAACTAAAAACCCCTTAAACTCAATATTTATATAATTATGTGTTTCATTAAACACACTAATGCTGATGTTTTTAATCATATATTGAGGTTGATGGTTACACATAATCAAAAGGTTTTAAAATGAAGATCCCATTTAATTTGGTTTCTTATAAATATTGTTATTTTATTGGTCATCACATTCATTTTTCAAATGTTTCCACCACATTCCATCCATTGAAGAAAACAAAAATAATATTGTTTTTGTTTCAAACTTTAATAATCAATGTAAAAAGATCTTATTATTATGAATATAATTATCATGATGTTCTTAATTTGGACACATTATTTCAACCTATGAAACTTTATGATTATATCATTTCACTATGGACATTCATCAATTGTCATACGTTTTATCTTCTCATTAATCATAAAGGTTTATAAAGTGATTTTGGATTAACTAATGCATATCCTTGAAGAGTTTCTAGTGAATTGTTATAGGAAACCTTTATTTTAGTACATTATGATTACTAATAATTTTAAAGATACATATAACATTATACAAATAGACACCCAAATATTATACTATTCTAGTACCATTGGAAACAAGGAAACATAAAAAATGGTACAAAAGTAAGCTACATTATCTCTTATTGGGTTTTTAATGGCTAGAACTCTTACTAGGCATATCAAACATAATACATATCTTTATAACCTGGTGAATTAAGCATAAAAAATCGGTGATATCAAATGCTCAAGAAGAGTAACAATGTAGATATATAAAAATTATAATGAGGATAAGGGTATGAGAACATGATCAAGGAAATATTAGGTCATTCCTCATGTATCAAATATCATATAAATGAATTATATAATAATTATTGGTAATTTATAAGGCACGAATCATAAGTAAATAAATAAAATAATCCATAAAATCATAATATATTAATAAAACATGTATTTGGGTAAAACACATTAGAATATAATATTATATCCATACTACTCAAGGAATCTCTTCCATGACCATCTTGGTAGAATGGGTTTACTCCCCATACTACATTGTTAGTAATTTTTGACTCCTAGAGAAATCTTAGGGTAATGATCTCCCTCCTCACACCATCTTTAGATTCATGGTTCACTCTCATGGCCTTATTAGTAGTCCATGATCACTCCCAAGACCATCCTATTCAATATCAAGAGAAATAAATAATTATCAAATGCATTTTAAGTATATAATGGTCCCCCCAATCAAATTATGAAATCATACATAAATTTTTTAAATAATCATAAACAATCATAACATAACCCATGAAATTAAAAGGGTATCTTAAATATGTAGTTTTATCAAATCCTATGGAAAAATATTTAGTTTTCCTAACCATTTAATTAAAAGAACAACCAGTGAAAAGAAGTGGTTTTAAAAAACATATAACTAGTGAAAAATAAATGAGACTCAATAAAATATATTTCATTAAATAGAAATGGGTTTCATAAGTATAATTTCATAAAAATATAAACCATTTATATAAATAATATGAATGAAAACATTATAAAATTTCCCTATAAAATCATGAGTATAAATAACAGATGACATCTGTTGTGGAAAATAATGTTTAATTGTTTTTCAAAAAAATTTCTTGAGTAAAATATCCATTCTTATTTTAAAAATTACTTTTAAAACATAAATCCATTTTAAAACCATTCTCTTTGGAAGTACTTTTAAAATATAGAAGGTATACTTGATATACGTTCTGAGAAACATTTCTCTATAAACATTAAAAATAATATTGAAAAAAGTTTAAAACAATATCCCTTTAAAACCTTTAAAATAATCAAGAAAACATTTTTAAAACCATTTTCCTTAAAATATTATGAAATAAACTTAAAAACATTTAAACAAAACATTTTCATTTAAAACACTATGAAAATCTATTGTGAAATAATGAAAAGGATTTGAATTCTATATCTTTGATACCACATTGAATCATTATAAATAAATATTTAAAATGTTTTGAAAAACATTTTATTGAAAATACATTAAACCCTATTATAAAATATTTAAAATCTTTTAAAATAATTTTTAAACAAAAAATTTCGAAAAATCACTTTTATTGAAAAGAACATTAAAAAATGATTTAAAAATAGTAGAAAAAAAATTGTTTTAGAAAATAACTTTTTAATCTCTTCAATGAATCATTAAGGGAATTATGGTCAATATGGGGGTAAATCCGTGCATATCAAAAATTCTTTTTCACCATATCCAGTAAAGATATGTTCCTTGAACAGAAAAATGGACAAAAGTTATTTTTATAGAAACCTTTTCTTGAAAACGTATAATAATAAGTAAAATATTATTTCAAAATTTATATTATTATTGTATAATATTTTTGTAATTATTTCAATGAAAACATGTTTTTAAAGGAACATATATTTTTTATTGAAGAGATACGTAAATTCAGGCCTTCTTCAAAAACATTTATTAACCACCATATGTACCAAAGAGTAAGAAAATGGTGCCAATATGTTCATATATTAATAATAATAATTTTAGAAGTAAATTAATTAATTCTATTGTGATATTAGTGATGATATATCGTTATTTTAGTCATTATCATAAAAAATCTTGATAAATGATGAGATTGTCTCAATAAACTCTTACCAATTTGTAACATTGAATTATACTCGTCGTGTATGAAAATGAAATTGAAAGGATAAAAAATATCATTAATAATAAGTATATTACCAATATAAAATGTCAATTATAAACATATAAAACTCATTAAGGAATATATGTGATTAAAAAACTTTCCTCACAAAGAAGAAAAATTGAGATAAATTACTTTAATGATTTGGTAACATTTTAACCATATTTCCCATGAATGAAATATCATAAAATGAATATATAAATATCAATAAATGTATTTAAAATAATAATATTAAACCTTAATTTACATTATATATCCCATATAAAATAAATTGGTGTTGAATAAGAATGCATCTCACATAAATCAAAAGTGTGACGAAATTATCTTACCTTGTGTCTGGACACTTTTTGTAATTGTTAAAACATAATTTATAACAAATATATGATTATTATAAGAATATTAAGTAACTATATTCTTATATTTAATTCCACATATTGTTTTATTATGAATTTCGATTACTTTCTTATCTACACTTCTATGTTAATGTTGTGCTTCGGGTAATGTCTGCTTTCTCTCTCATGTGTCTTAATTTGTTATATATTTAGTCCTTATACATATATTCAAATTTCCATAATTTAAAACCTGATATAAAAACATTTTAAATTTACTATATATGTTTTATACTTTGGAATATATAATTATGAAATCGAATACACATTTCATGGAGAAGGTTGGTCAGACGTACACATGAATGTTATTTCTCTTTTTCTGTATTATTGAATTAAAATGTTAAATAATATATAAGTATACATAATATAATTTGAGTAAAAATATTATTGAATATATATAATATTTTTTCACTAAACCCATACTTAATACATTCAATGTATTGTGTGAATGAAACGTGTCATTTTGAAGGGGCGGGAATCCACACTTCACCAACTAAAATTATTGTATTATCTCAAAAATTGAAAGCATAAAGATTTGGTTTTTAGATGAAGTAAAAAATAATAAATGAATAATAGGTATCACATATACAATATATAAATATTTTGTTCATCATAATTCCCAACAATGAATGGTGGTAAAGAAAAAATGAACAATCTCCATTTCATGAGGTGGTAGTTTGTGGAACACATAAATAGTAACTTCATACCAATTAGATAAAGCTGTGTGTATTTGTAGCTATAACCCATATCATAAAAACATATAAGTATATTTATGATATAGTTTATGTTTTATAATCGTCTAATAATGAGATTTTATGGGGTGGATAATTAAAATTAGGTAAAGGAGCTTGAGGAAGGATGTTTCTTCTTTTTTGGGTAACTCCTATTGGTTTTCGGCAAAGGGCTTATGTGGATTGACTGAAGCCAAATGGGAGGGTTCAAGGAGGAAAGGAGATATTTTAGAGAGTTTATTGGGCATATCATGGATGAACATAAGTTTTTTGAGAGGTTTGAATAAGTGGGATGAGATGAGAACACTTTATTGTGGGGGATGAGTGGCACTATTGAATGTTTTTGGAAAAGAAATCCCACCCTTGATTTTACCATCAAATGTAGATCCAATTATTTTAAGAAGATTATCCTATTGAATATGGGTTCAAATAATATCCATGAAATGGATTTTGGTCAAGATTCTATGTCATTTAGGCCATTAATTTTATGGGTTAGTCCTTAGTTATGCAAAATTTTACTTTAATTCATGTAATTAATTTTAATTGTGTTCACTAATATTTATGGGCAAAAAATATGTTTAAATTATTATAAATATTAAATTATTTGTGTTACAAATATGGAATCCATTTTTCTAAATTCCAATCATATAAGTGGAAGATATTAATTTAAATTTAATCCCATTGATGAGGTGACAATGGGGGTTTTTGAAGTAAAATTGTTCAAAATATTACTATGTTTTTACAATAAATTTCAGAGATAAATTTATTAAAATAATCTAAATTGGACTAATTGATAAAACATTAATCTAAATAAACATTAAAACTAATTTAGAAAATAATTTTTATTTATAAAAAATTTATTTGAGAAATTCGTTTTGAATTAAAATTCAATATCTTTTATTATTCATCAAAAGAAATTAACATCATAGGAATAATTCAAAAAAAATGCCATATCATGATTTTGAGGTTTCTATTTCAAATATTAATTTTATTTTTAATATATTATATATTTAAAGGTTTCAAATTTTATATTTAAAATATTTCCAATTAATGGTGGAAAACCACTTTCATAATAATATAAGTTTTTATGTGTAATGTTGGGTTTGTTCTCATCCGGTACATATAAAACAAAAAGGGTGAATATTAAAAATACTTTTTTCAAAAAATAACATATAAATTTAATTAATATAATTCACTATTAGTAATTAATTTTATGTGTTTAGATAAATTATCTTTTTTTATAAAAAAATAGTGTTTTATAAAATCATTCAATTTATATTCATTTTGTTTCAATATTCATTTATAATTAATAGGTAACCGATGCATTTGACTATAAATATTCAAAATTTAGTTAATCCTAAAATTTTTAATTTTATGGCTATGTTATATCTTGTTAAATAATAATATTTTATTTATTTATTATTGTTCGGTAACACATGATCTTACGTGTTATGTAAGACATCAACGAAAGGTACTATTGTGTGTAATGTAAGATATCCTTGGTGTTTCATGTAGAGAAAGTTAAATTGTTTGTAGTTTTAGTGCACTATTAAAGTGGTGATTCATATAAAACAATATATAGATATTTATTTAATATAAAGTTAACTACCTTACGTGTTCGGAGAAATGAAAAATATCAAAACGATTAAATTATTTTGAAAAAATAATTCACAAAATCTTAGTGTTTTACATTCTACCATCCGTAAATTTCATTTCTCCCTAGAAATTTATCTATGTTATCATATGATTAAAACATTGAATTTCAATTCAATAAAACCCTCATCATAAAGATGAACACTAAAACATCCATTAAAAAAGGAATTCTAGAACTATATTGGTTACCCAAAGTAACTCGTAACAATCAGCCCACATAGAAGTACATGGGTGGGAAGTGAAAACATATACATTTTTGAGAAATCTTAACATAATTTTCTGATGGATAGTGATATAGAGAATGGTAATGAGATGTTTAGTAATCACAAATCCATAAATGAATGATGATCTAAGTTTCCAAATGATTCATCTAAAATTATGTTACTAGGTTATCTTTTCTTATTTCAATATCCATTCCCCAAAAGTTGAAAATTTTCAATGAAAATATATACATAACTTATTTTAGGAAAACATTACTCTTCATTATCACATTATAGACTTCCACTTCATCTCTTAGTCAAAAAAATAAAGGTCAATTTTTCATTCCTGAAGCATTAACAGATCACGATTTCCATGATAATCCATCCCATATATTTTCATCAAACATCTACACAAATTGTTAGAACAGGTCATCTAATATACATGAAAACTAATGTTGTGAGATAAAAATTTAATCTCACAATAATAATCCAAAGTTTAGAAAAGTAGTTTTTTTAAATGGTTACATTTATTACTGAAAGGTTATAATCCAAAACATTATAAGGCATGTAATGAAATAATCATAACATTGATACCAAATATATCACAACATATCTTTTGGTTTCCATATTCCAAACATGTGAATAATCTTATAATATTTGCGCTTAAAAATTATTAATAACCTGAATTTCCATAAATCATTTTGTAAAACATGAAAACATCCTTATTCCAAATATAACTCGATATATTCCTTAAATATGATAAATTTTAAACATCATCCATGACGACATAGACTATTTTTTTGAAAAAAAATTAATTGGATCAATATCTATTGATATTATCAAATATATTTTATCCATAAAAATTATATCTTTATTAAATATACACAAAAATTACTCTATATATTTAACACATTAAGGGTTACCATTCCTCAGTAAAAATATCACCATATCATTAAACTCCTTTTACAGTCCATAAGAAACATTCTACATAATCCTATAAATCCCTTGTGAAAATCCTTAACTGGAAAATCCATTTATAAATATTCATTTATATAACATAATTTTTGATTAAAAATACATAAAAACATTTATTACTCCACTTAATCCTTAATCCATAAGAGGTCTACCTCATCTTATTACTTAATACATATTTTATTTCCAAATTCATCTGTAGTCTCATCATCATCATCAGAAACATAACCATTACTCCTACCACCTTGGTGATTTACATCAGGGAATTTCCACTTAGTAAATTGATTTCCATTATGACCATTAATTACATAGTTAAAATATTTAACATTCTATAATGTCTTAGGGAGGAAAAAATTAACATCTACTTCATTATCCTAAATCATCACTTTTTTTCATTCTCTTTCATTGTGCACATTTTTATGTCAAAACAGCTACTAATTCCTTCGAGAAATTTAATTAGGTTATTATTTTTATATTCTGGACACAATGGAAACCAAATATTCTTTCTTCCATGGTCTCCATAACCTGAAATCTTTGTGAACTCCTTCCCTTCCCTTCCTTGGTGAGTCATAAATTTGGATAAGGTAATCATTATTAATCATGTTGCAAGAAAACTAACTAAGCATGGTCAAAACATCCTTTACTAATTTTATAATCCTATTTTACTTCTCATCATCAAATTTAGCATCGCATTCAACATTAATTTAATTCAATTTGTTCCACATATATGGATATAACTAGATAGCATAGTGTGAACGACACTTATAATTGTTTAAAACCACATAATCATGACAAAATATTACTTATTGGAAGTATAAATTATGACACCTTTCATAAACTATGTCACCTCTTGTTTATTAGATGTTATTTATATACAACATATTTGTAAATCTTTAATAATGGTTTATGAAGAGTTTGTTAATTCCAAATGCTTGTCCCATAGGAGTGTCATACTATGTGTGAAGAAATATCATTGAGGTGTACAATGTTATATCTAGTATGGTCGAAGATACATCATTAGAGTTTTAAATCCATGTTACATATTTTCTAGAGCCACATCCAGTTATAGGGTCCATACATGGAGTTATTCCTAGGAAACCACTCACTCGATTATTCACCAAAATTAGATGACATTTTCCTCAATGGTAACTCATCCTTATACATATCCTTAGAGAAAAACCTATAAATATCCTTAGAAAAATACATAGGGATATGAGTAATATTTTCTAGTCCTAATTTCCAAAGATTAACTAAACCTTTACTCTAATACTATGTATATAGACAATAACATTTCATACATTAGCATTACATAACTTTTGAGAAATACATAAAAAATTACAACTAGATGCTCAAAGATAGTAATTGACTAGTTCCTTTGGAAACGTCAAAAAATAATCATTGATACATTAGTGAGATACATTATCTCCCACCATGTTCGTCATTAATAAAAACATTCTTATAAATATGAAACATAATAAATATCACAATAACGTGTGAATGAAAATATAAAATACGGTTAGCTTAGAAACGATAAAAAGGGGAGATATTTAAGAATGATAATGAACTTAAGGTTATAAGAACATTATAATTAAAATATAAGGTTTTAACCAACATATGAAATTTCATATACATTAATCATGGAATAATTATTGGCAACTCAAAACACATAAATTGTTATGAAATAACGAGTATAATCCATAAATTAAAATCATAGGAATAAAATATGTAATTAGGGAAAACACATAAGCATATAATATGACTTCTATAGTAGTCATGTAATAACAACCAAGACTATCTTAGTTGTATGGGTTCACTCTCTACACCATGTTTGATTCCATGGTTCAAATCTATGGCCATCATAGTAGCATGAGTTCAATACTCATACCATCTTGGCAGTCATGGTTCACTCTTATGGCCATCTAGGTAGTCAAGGTTTACTATAAATATCATCATAATCTATCTGATGAGATATAAATAATCACCTAATTAATTGGAAGGGGATATATTTCCCACCCATATCATAATTTAATCATAAATACATGTTCAAAAAAATAAAAACAATCATAACATAACCCATGAAATTAAATGTGTGTCATAAACAAGTAATCTGTTCATACCCCATGGAAAAAGATAAAGGTTTATTAATAATTTCTTGTATATGATAACACATTAATGGATTCCAGTCCAAAAAACATATAAACAATGAAATTGAAATGGTTTCAAAATACATATATCTTTTGAATGAGAAACGAGTTTCATTAATCTAATTCCATCTATACATAAACCTTTCAAATAAATAATTTTATTAGAAACATTGAATCATTTCCCCAAAAAGACCTCAAAAATTCCAAAAGATTTCATTGTAAAAGGAAAATGCGTTTTAAATATATTTAAAAACATTTCATCAGGAAAAAATCATTTCTTTTTTGAAAAAGACCATTTAAAACACAAAAAAACTTTTGAAAACAATATTATTTGAAAATAATTAGATAAACCTGAATAATTCTTAAAACCATTTCAAAAAAAAATTACTCTTGAAAACTTATAAAATAATATTTAAAACACTTTTAAATGTTTTTAATTGAAAACTTAGAAAAATCATGAAACTATTTTGGAATAAATTTTCCATTAAAATTTCTATGAACCCGTTAAAACATTTTAAAAACACTTTTTATTAGAAAAACCATTAAAAACATATAAAGATTTCATGAAAAAATAATGAAATATTTTTCATTTAAAACAATTTAAAAACATATAAATAAATATTAAAATATTATTCAATACCATTTCATTTAAAAACACATTGAAAACTTATAAATAAATCAATGAAAATCATTTATAACATTTAAACATAAAACATTTTTTAAACATCATTAATTGAAAATAAATATAAAAAAAAGAATTTCCATAACAATAGGAAAACATTTTCATTAAAAAATAACATTTTAATCATGTAATATAACGTTTAAGGGATGACGGTCATGATGCTGGGTGCATTTGTACATTCCAAACAATCCTTTTTCACCGTAAAACGTTTTGAAATGTGCTCTGATTAAAAAGAAACAAAAAGATTACTATTCTAATCATTTTGATTAAAAATTTAAATCATATGTATAAATTTAATTTTAATATCACAGTTTAATAGTAGATTATTTTTTAAAACCATTCTTAGAAAACACGAATTTGAAGGAACACAGATTTCGGAGCAAAGAGAGAGATAAAGTCGAGAATTTTTTAAAACACTTTTTTAATAACTATATGTAAATTGTGGTGAGAAAATTTAAAATATATATAAATATATCATGAATAAATAAAGGATTATTAAATCCATTAGCTTTAATCCAATATGGTTCATAATATTTCATCAATGGAGGAATAATCATAGACAATCTTGATAAATGATGAGATTGTCTCTTTAAAATATTATACATTGGTAACATTGAATTATATGCACCCTGTGAGAAAATTAAATTACAAGAATCATAAAATATTATAAATAATAGGTAGATTCATTATATAAAATTTCAATTGTAAATATGTAGACCTCATTAAATGACATAGGTTCACAACAAAACATGTGACTCAAAGAAGGAAAATTCGGGAAAATATACAATACTGATTTGTGAAATTTTTAACAAAAAAACCCAATAAATAAAGATCATAAAATGGTTATTTAAATAAAAATTAATATTTTTAATTAATTATATAACACATTCATGGAAATTTTATGCACCAAAAAAATTAGTGGTGAATAAGACATGTATCTCACAAAAATAAAAAAATGAGACGAAATTCCCTTACCTTGTATCATGACTCAAGTTGTACTGATTCAAACCTCATGTATAATTAATATAAATTTATTATAAATCTATCTCATAACCATATTCTTATATATAATACCATAGTTTATTTTATTACGACTTTATGTTACCAACTTATTAAAAAATCAATGGTAAGGTTATGCTCTAAGTAATATTCACTTTCTTTTTAACATGTGTCCTAATTTGTTATATATTTGATCCTTATACATGTATACTGATTTAAAAAATGTAAAAAATTATATAACTTTGATTTATATTTAGTATATTTTTATTGTAATTATTTATATAATATAGAATTATTAAATGTTTTGCATAGTTAATGGGGACGGTTGGCCATGTGTACGAATGAATGTCGTTTCTGTTTATTTTTTGTAGTATTGAAAGTAAACAAGTAAATGACTTATATGTATAAAATTATATAATTAAATTATTATTATTATTTTAAATTATGCATATAATATCATCCATAATACATTCCATTAATTTGTGAATAAATTTTTTCACTTTGAAAGGGAAGTAGTCTACATTTCCTCAAATGAAATTATCATATTTACAGAAAATGGAAAGTTTTAACATATGTGTTATAAAATAATTAAAAATTATTAAATAAATATTAGGTATAATATATATCATATATGTAATTGCATTCAATCATAACGAACATCCATGAAAATTTTTAAAGTAAGAACAAACAATCATTATTTCGTGAAGTGGTAGTTCTCTGTATACATAAACATTATGTTCATACCCGTTAGATGAAATTGTGTGTAGTTTTTAGTTGAAACATTATAATAACAACATATAAGTATATTTAGGAATATTTTTTTTATAATCATACAATAAGTATTTTTTAGGTGGTGTATAAAGAAAATAAGATAAATGATCTTGAGAAAGGATGTTAACACTTCTATGGGTAACTCCTTTTTGTTTTCCCCAAAGGGACACCATGGATTGACTTATTAAATATGTTAGCCAGTAAGGTGAATGGTAAGAATTTTGGGGATCATAGTTTGTAGATATTTTTCCAACCAAAGTGGTTTCATAGGTATCAATAAGAGTGAGGAGAAGAGGCCATTTATAGTCATGGAGGAGTCGCACTCTTGTAAATATTTGGAAATGAAATTCCACCCTTCTTATTCCCCTTTAAAGAGGATCCAGTAATAGAAAGATTTATAACCAAGTTAATTTATGGTCTAAATATTTCTATAAAATAGATTTTATACAAGTTTATATGTCATTTAGGTCCATGTGTTTCTATTTTATTTTTTAATTAAGAATAATTTGACCATAATCAATGTAATTGATTTTAAATAATTTCACTACTATTTTGGGTGAAAACTAAGTCAATCATATAATAAATTAGAAAATATGATAATTAAAAATATGGAATCCATTTTTCAAAATTAAAATCACATATGTGGAAGAAATTATTTTAAATTTTATTATGTTGAAGATATGACTATATAAGTTTTTGATGAAAACATGTTCATATTATTGCTATGTTTTAATACTAAATTTAAATTAGAAAATTATTATAGTGAACTAATAAAGATTAAATTATAAAAATTTTGTCTATTTGATCATTAAATCTAAATTAAAATATAATTTTACCATTTAAATAAACTAGACAAAAAAGTAGTTTTGAATAAAAATTCAGTATTTTACTTTATTCATTGAAAAATGAAACTTCATAGAAAAATTAAAATAATTTACCCTACCCTAATTTTTATGTTTATAATTAAAAATTAATGTTTATTTTCACATATTATATTGATAAAAATAAAAAAAATATTTTTAAAATATGTTCTCCACTAAAATGTGGTAAAATTGATTTTATAAAAATATAGTTTTTTATGTATAATATTGGGTCTATATCTATTTCATGTATAAAAAATAAATTGGATGAATATAAAAAATATTATATATATATATCATATAAATTATATTAATATCATTAACTTGTAGTAGTTAATTTAACATATTATGGTAAATTATTTTTTCACGTAAAAATAGTCTATTATAAAAATCATTCCATTATATTCCTTTTGTTACAATATTAATTAACAATTAATAGTTAACCAATGAATTAGACTATATATATTCATCATTTAGTTAATCCTATACTATTAAACATGATGGCAATGCTATATCTTATTAAATAATATTATTTAATATTATATTATTGTTCGGTATCACTCAGTCTTGTGTATTATATAAGCCGTGGAGGAAAGTCTTCCTTGTAAGTATCATATTCAATCCTCGGTATTTCATTTATATAAATATAAAATTTATTTTGATTTTAGTTCATGATTGATATCATGTTTCATATAATTCTAGGCATATATATTTATCTAATACAGAAAAATTATTTATAGTGTTGTGTGAAATTAAAAATACAAATAAGATTCCATTAATTTGAAGAAAAAAATTCACTAAATCTGGGGGTGTTATAGTTGTGTTTTATTAGGAAAAATAATTATAGTAATTATGTTCATGTTAATACCTAATCTATATCTTTATGAGATATTACCCTATAGTGCATATGTAACATAGAGGAATCCACATTATCATAACAAAATAGTGATATATATGATATGAAAACCACACAGATTTCACTACCATAACATTGATTGTTATCAAATACATATTAATATCCAAATATTTCTTTATAATTTTTAAACTACTAATA
Organism: Viscum album; assembly: GCA_963277665.1. NCBI lineage: Eukaryota > Viridiplantae > Streptophyta > Magnoliopsida > Santalales > Viscaceae > Viscum > Viscum album. Next base: position 1,230,277,114 of record OY728159.1, read on the forward strand.
AAAAAACAACAAAAACATCTCTCTAATATAACCAGGGTGACATAAGTATAACATCAATAAATATTACTTGATTATTGATTATTACCCAATACATTTAAAAAATAATACATGGCTGGGGAGCATAATGGTTTGGTATATTTATAGATAAGATTCATAATAAAATTATACCTTCCAATATATTTAAAATATTCCACAAATTACATCATAAAATTTTATTTCTAGACATTTCAGACATTGAACCATACTTTAAAACCAGGGGAAGGAAAACAGAATAAAGGGTGATCATTGATTCTAAAAAATGATAAATATTGGACATATCAAAATTATGAGATAATAAGATGATCAAAATTATATTATGGAAAATTTAAGTGCATTTTATCGATGTAAAATATTTATACCACGAAAATATTACATATTTACCTCTATAATAATGTCATATCAAGAAACATGATTAATAAGGGTGTAAAAGATGTAACCCTATTTCAAGATTCATAACATATGTATGTGGAATCATAATCATAGTAAATCATTATCTTATTAACATTGATATTAAACATCATGTTCTCATATAATATTATAAGCATAATTAGAAGAAATTATACTCCACATCATAGTTAGAAGAAAATTATTCATAATATTGCTCGTGATTAATCTTCTGAGCATAGATAAGAGAAATCTTATTAATGATTCAAAATGTGAAAATATTTATTTGAAATAAATTACATTATTATCACCTTCATTATCATCTCATCATATATCAATATTACATTTTCCAATCCATTGAAGAGATAAAATAGACAAAACCACCACATTATCATAATAAATTCATATATTTTCCATAAAGTCATAAACGAATTTATAACATCATCATAGATTATCCCATGGTAAAAAAATGAGTTTCATAAAGATCATAATAATTCTATATCCATAAAAATAATAAGGATTTTATAATTATATCATGTCCCCATTGAAGTATATTTAACATCGACTGATGTTGTCATTGTTGAAAATTTCATTAAAATATTAGTAGACTATTTATTGAAGATAATACACACTTATTTTGAAACCTTATATTTAATATGTAAGGAAATTTATATTAATATGGAAAAATATTATTTGGAAATATTTATAGAATCACTCAAGAGACTTAGTAAATAAAAAAATAATCAAGATGGTGGGAAAAGTTATTCTTATGATATATGTCAAAAACAAATATTATGTTCACAACTTTGGTTGAATGGACTTGCTCTGAATAAATAAGAATATTTTTAAAAAAAAATTATAGGAATTAATTTTTTTCAAAAAAATAGTCAATAAATCCTTTAGAGTAGGGAAAAAATTCTAGAAAAAAGTTTAAATAAAATAGAGACAATGAAGAAAAGGATTCTCGAATAATGTGGAAATAAGTTGACTTCTCATAAATTCATTTTCCCAATAATTTTTTATAAAAATGAGAGAACAATGAAGGTAATATGAAGAAACCCATAAAATAATTATACGATAAAAAAATATATGGGCTATAACTATAAGGATAATATAATTTCGTCCACTTGAAATTTTTTCATGAACAATACTGAAAAGAAATGATATGGTAAAATAAATCCCTCAAATTTTGTATCAAAATTATTTATATATATCCAAACATATTTCATAACAAATATGTATTTATTATAGAAATTTTAAAAAAAACCACTTGTATAACTTACTATATATCCTTCAAATTAAATTTATAATTATGGTATTATTAATATTTTTCCTTAAAATGGACATTCAGGTGAAAATTAATCCATTTTATATGAATGTTTCAATTCAATGGTTCTAGTAACTTAACCATGGGAATGGATTAATAATAAATATATTATAAAAAATAAAATATTTTCATATTTATTCATTATAAAAACCATGATAATCATTTATACAAATAGATGATGAAAACATGAATTACATCAAACTGTGGAGATGGTAGTCGATACCTGGACGGGAGTGATGATTACAGTTTTTGATGGATGAAAAATAAAAAAGTTAAATAATTATTAAAATTTATATAATAATTATTATATTTTAAATATAATATATAATAAATATATATTTCATTGTTGCCATATATGAAAAATAAAAATGAAAAATTAATTGCATCATCTCGAGGAGGTTGTTTTTTAAACATGCACTCAAGAGTTGATATATTATTTCAATTGATGAGAAGGTAATAACATAGAAAATATTTTATAATTAATTAATAATAATATATTCATAAATTTAATATATAAATATAGAATAAATTATATTAACCAACTATGAAATATTGTGATATAAAATGAATCACTACGCTACGTGGAGGAGGTAGTTCAAATGTTCACATGAGAAATAGTTTCTTTTTACATTTAATAGAAAGGAGGTGGAAATTATTTCCCATAATCATAATAAAATAATAGTATTTTAATTATAATAGATTAATTTTTTTAGTATGTATGTATAAAATTTATACAATTAGAGGTTGACAGAAACATGAAAAACAATGTTCAAAACATATATATCTTATTAAAGAAAAATAAATTGAATCATTCAATAAAGTGAATTGGGATGGTATTTTAATAAGAGGAGATTATTAAATACATGTATAAAGATGTTGGGATAGGATTTTGGTCATTTTTTTCCAGGTTAACATGCTCAAGTAGTGTGAATAGGATAAAATGGTGGGTCCTATTTTATAAGTTATGGGAGTGGATCACCTATAATTATTAATATTATTAATATATTATAAATTCATTCTTAGAGGAAAGAGATTTCACATTTACCAAAGAACAACGATATGATGACATAGATTCAAAATATATTCATAAAATTGAATTTACAAAAAAATAGTTCATTTTTACTCATATCTCTTTAATTTAATCTATTGTTCACCCTATTTAACATTTACCAAAATAATAAAATTTTACCTATGTTACTCTTCATTAGGACCAAAAATTATGTTTATCATACTACATAATATTAATTTTTATGATTCTAAATATGTAATATATGTCACAAATTTTGTATTCTCTAAGTGAAAAAAAATCACTGTAAAATAAGTGCACAAAATGCAACAAAATGTTTTTCTAATAGAAATTAGAATCAAACTATGTTTACCTATATTATATTCCCTATAAATGTATTATATGAAAATTAACCTATTTAAATTAATATTTTATTAAAATATTAAAAAATACAATTCATTAATAAATATTAATTTATATTACTAAGATAAAAACAAATTCTTCACAAAAATTCATTTTTTTTACAAAAACATATTTTTTTACATTCAAAAAGTATTATTTTCATGTATAAACAATTGAAGATGAATATTTAAATTTAATAATAAAATAAAAAATTCATAAATTAAAAATTCTTATTCAAGCCCACCATTCTAAGGACTATGTGATAAATATGACATTATATAATAATAATTTTATTTTATATCATGGTATTAGAAAACAAATTTTTTGTGTGTAAATAAAGTTATTAATGATATTAAATTTATATTTTGTGGAATATATTATATAATATTGTGGTTTTAAATTATTCTTTCACGATTAAATATCTTATCAAAAAAAGGATGACATTGCAGAGTGAGTACTCATAAGAATATCATCATTATGGTCCCCATATAATATTCTTTTCTCTATAGTGGCCTTGATGTATTATTAGATAAAGATCATGGAATATGGTGCAGACCAAATGCCAATATGAAACGATCCTAGGGTTTCACACGCTATTCTTATATACAATATCATAAAATATATATTCTTTATTTATTAAAATATTTTTTTTTATTTTTTATTGATTGTATTAGTTCTTAAATCATATTCACAAAATTTTTGAATATTTTTTTTTATCAAATCAATATCTTTCATTCAAGGTTTGATAATTAAAATTAGTATGAAATGAATCAATTTTAATGATTCAGTTTGTGAGATATTACAATTTAAATAAATAAATAAATATTGATTTATTTATTTATATTATACATTGCATATGTCACTTTCAAATTAGTTTTCTTATCATTATTTAAATTGTTTTACAAGAGTTATTTATTTTGATTAAATAGATTTAAATGGAATTGTGAGTAAATAATTTTCTTTTAACTAAATTATAAATAATAATATTATATCATTTCGTTAATACAGTTTTTGATACTAGAAATTTTTGAGATATACCACTAAGATGTGGAGTTTTGATTCTCTTCTCTTGATACCTTGAGAGAAAATATAGATATCACATTATCCATTATCTTTCCAAAAAGATTGACCATCATCGTGTAATCATGGAATGTTCTAAGTGATTCAATTCATAATCTTAACACATGGATTTTAGAGATTAAAATTCTAGGAGTATTTTAATGCATGTGTGTATACAACTTGTGGAGTTATATTTTGAAATATCATTATGATTACACTAGCCTCAAGGGATCGGGATAAAATATTTGATAAACATCAAGAGAAAAAATTATATGAATATTAAATAACATTAAGTGATATGAATATTTAGTTTCAATTTACACTAATTAATTACATTTTGTACATGGGATGATTTGGGAACTATTTTATCATGTTAGTATTTTCTGATAAATGTGACGCAAAAACTTTAAAAGTCATGTTTTATCCTAGATCTAATAACTTCAAGCGATATCATTGAGCTTGTGTAATTTTTCAAGAAAATTTTCCAACTAATAATTATTATCAATAACATGGATAGTGGGAAATTATAGAGTATTAATGAAACAAGAACCACATCGATCTGATTCGATATGCCAAATATATATTCATCCTAAGATATATATTCATTCAATTGTTATTATTATTATAATTATTATTAGAGTTAATTTTATTTTAACAATATAAAAAATAAATATAATGAATGATGCATCATTAAAATTTCATTGGTATTTTTTTAGAATTTGATGTCAATATTTTTAAATGAGATATTGGTGATAGATTGAGTACCTGTCGCACCCCAAACCGTACGTTTATTTTATTTTATGATTTCTTTGGCTTTAAATTATTTTTGCTGTGGTTCACGTTCAGTCTCGGATGAAAGTTTTGAGTTTTGATAAAAAGTACGCATCTAGGGTTCGACGTCGTCGGAAGCGCGGGTGGAGCTTGACACCGCGCGGCTTCGCCCATGCAACTGTGTGGCCTCTTCGGCTTAGACGAATTAAAATAAATTAGAAAATGTCAGTTTAGATTGAATTTTAATATTTTTTTGGCTATTAATAATTATTATTTTTATTATTTAAGACAAAATGAATATTTTTATCATTTTTATTTTATCACTATGAATATCATTATCATTATTATTTTTATTACTATTAGTGTTGTTATTATTATTATTATTACTATTATTATTATTATTATTATTATTATTATTATTATTGTAATTTATTATTATTATGATTTTGATTTGTTTTATTTAATTTTATTTCTCATTTCTTATTTTATTTTCTTTTTCTTCTAACCCTAGCCCCCTTTATATATATACTTTTCTTTTTTATTTCTCCCCGCGGGAGCCGCCTCCTCCGCTCTTTGCTCGACCCGCAGCGTCCCCTCGGCTCAGCGCGCAGCCCTGCCTCTCCTTCCAGCGGCGGAGCCCCCCCATCCCGGCTTTCCTTTTTTTTCTTCTTTCCCAGCGGTTCCTCCCCATCTCCCCCTGTAGTGCCGCCTCGGCCTGCCCTCCGCCTCCATCATCCGACGAAGCTCCCCCCCCCCCCCGCTTTTCCTTTCTTCTTTGTGCGCCGCCACCCCCCTGGCCTCGGCCCCTCTTGCTTCCGCCACCCCTACTCGGCTTCTCCCCAGCACCACCGTCCGACCCTGTTGCCGACCGCCGGCTTCCCTCCCTCCAGCACCGCCTCCCTTGCAGCAGCCCGCACACAGCAGCCCCCCCCCCCCGGCATCCGTTTTCCTCTCCTCCTCCCTCCTGGTGCAGCGCGCTGACCTCCCTCCACACGAACCCCTCTTCTTCTTCTTCCTCTTCTTCTTCTCTTCTTCTCCTTCCCTTCTTCTTCTTCTTCTCTCCTTCTTCCTCTTCTTCTTCTTCTTCTTTTTCTTTCTCCTTCCTCCTGTCCGCCGCGCAGCTCCCCTACGGGCCAGGTTTCTTTTTTTTATTTTATTTCTTTTCATTTGATTTATTTTGTTTTATCTTATCAATATTACTATTAATGTTGTTTTGTTATTATTATTTTTTTTTCATATTATTATTACTATTATTATTATTATTATTATTATTAGTATTAATAGTATTAACATTATTTCGTAATTATTATTATTAATAATAATAATAATATTATTATTAATGTTAATATTATTAATATTATTATAACTGTTATTATTGTTATTAATAATGATATTATTAATATTATTATTGTTAATATTATTATTATTATTATTATTACTATTATTATTATTATTATTAATGTTAATATTATTAATATTATTATAACTATTATTATTGATATTAATGATGATATTATTAATATGATTATTGTTATTATTATTATTATTGTTATTATTATCTTTATTTTTATTATTATCATCGTACTCTTGTTAATGGTGGGTTTTTATTTGTTGGCTTAGTACTTTTAGGACCCGCGCAGGGCGTTTCCAAGTGAGCGCCACCGCCGCACCTTGTTTCCGAGGTTCCGTCGTCACCGCGCTTTAGTTTCAAGGTGAGCATCTATTCCCGCCGCTTGGTTTCGAATGCTCTAGTGAGTTTGCGTATGTTTCTGAGTCCTTGGTTTTGATTATACAGAGTGTAGGACTTTATCACGTGGCTTCGGACACGCGTTGTGTCATCGCGCCTTGGTTTCAAAGTTGTTTTGTCGCCGCGCTTTGATCTTGAGGTAGGTTCCCTTTGCACTTCATTTAAAATTTAAGTTATATTATTTCATGATGTTTGCGCACCCTAATTGTTCAAAATAAACATTTTATTAATTGTAATAAATATGAGATAATATACGATAATTAATTTTTAATATAAGATGGTTAATTTTTAAATGGTTATTTAATGTCAAAAGGAGCCGTTTATTTTATACACGACACATGAAACATCCTTTTGACGAGCGGACACACAATAATGAAAGAATGCCCGTTTGGCTTTTAAACATAATTCACGGAATATAAAATAGAGTTCTGGTTTAATGAGAAATGATTTCTTTTGAAGCGTGAACAAATACTTTGGTTCGTTTGAGAATTTTCCCGGTTGGCTCTTAAAGTTTATTTGGAAAAAGAAAATGGTTTGGTTTGGTTTATAAAAATATTGGCAACCTGTGAAGTAGTGTTTTGTGGGTTCATTAAATAGTTTTAAACCGGTTTTGGTAGTGATTGTGAACTATATTAAATGCCCGTCTGTCACTTTATGGAAAGCGATAAAAATGTTTTGATAAAAACCCTCTTAGGGAGAATCTCATGCCTTGGTTGCAATTGATTGTTTGGGAGGCCGCGCTTAGAGGCTCCCGGGTACATGAGTAGAAAAAGGCATGAGGTTGTTCCACAGAGTGGCTCGGGTGATGCCTGTTGTGCTTTATATATATATTTATATATGATTGGATGCTCCGTTGGCATTAGTTGGCTCACCCCTTTTTCAAACACTTGAGACATTGGAATCTGGCATATGTAGAGAATATTCTAAGAACGATTACTGCACTGGTAGGTTATGGTACTGACCAGTGGCCCATAGTAGGTGGATATATTGGGTTTATTGCTATGGGATTTGCCCGCGACCTGCCCGTGAGTGGATGGTCGAGCGTATTGTGCATTTTGATTTCATCGTGACATGTCGATAAGGATGATTTCTCATGTATTGGTGTCTTCTGGTTTATTCTCGATCTCATAGGTTCACCCATGTCTATTCAGCTTTTGTAGCTTGCAGTAATGATTATGATGCTCACGTGTATACTTACATTGCCCTTGCTGTATGTTTTACTTTGTGCATTCTGGCATATTGTTTTCCTTGGAAACTGATAAATTTCTTTTTAATGGGTTTCTAAAAATTGTTTTCAAATGGAAGTGTTTAATCCCTTTTGTACAAATTTGAAAATTTAAACATCACTTTCGCCCTTTCCTGAAATGTCATTGACACTAATTAAATGAACCCGAATTTTGAAATGGCTAAGGGCAATGGTTCGTACTTTTTTTTTAAGTAAAATGATTAGAAAAACATACTTTTATAAATTATAGTTCAAACTTGAAATGATGTTTCTTTTATTTTAAAGGTAGAGCATTGGGAATAGATATCGGGCTAGCCTACTGAGTTTTAATACTCACCCCTATAGTTCTTTTCTGTTTTTAGTGTTTGTGAGGGCTATAGCTTGAGTGCGCTCGCCTAGGGCGACGCTTGATCGTTGAGTCGGAGAGCGACCCGCGAGGTCTCATGGAGCTTGTTCGGACGTCGTGTTTGGTTAGTTTGTTTTCTGTTTGTTCTTGTTTAGTCACTTTATTTGGTTTATCTTTTCTGCACTGCTCTGTATTATTTTCACTGTCTTAATTATTTATATTGGGTGAAATCGTTCCCATAGCCTCTGTTGATGCCCTGGCGCTTGTCGCCAGCCCGGGAGGATCGGGAACGCCTCTCGGGCCATGTCGCGGACCGGCTTGGGTGACCGGTTCAGGGTCGACCCGGGTTGGTTCGTGACAAAATGGTATCAGAGGAGGTTTTCTCTTAGCAGACCTCACTTTTCAGAGTGCCCTTTGTTATTTGGGACGTCAAGGTAGATGGAGTAGGATTGTCGGGACTTGAGGGGTAGGTACGAGAAGAGCGTCGCGAACTCTTTCCCATACTGATCCTCAGGTTTCCATGGGAAGTCTAGTTTAATTGGTTTGTTTGGGTTTTGTTTATGGAAAAATGTTTTTCGATTAGGGTACGACAAATGGAGTTGGGCTAATAGTCCTAAGCCGCATGGCCTGGCAAGCCATGTGGAGCTGGGGGCATGGTCCAAGAAGGCTCTCTGTGTCAGTGACGTGTTTGGCATGTGGCCGCCAACCATATGGTCAAGTCACCCACTGACACTAGTCCCCTGTTTTAGTTGTTTTTTGTTTCCCTTGATTTTTGAAAGTGGTTTGAATCAGAAAAGTTGGTTTTGAAAAAAAAATGGTTGTTTGAAATAACAGGTTTGATTTGCAGATTGTTTTAAAAGAAGTGGTACGAATAAATTGTTTTTGGAAAATGAAGTTGCTTTGTTTTGACCTTGGTGTTCTGATGAGTGCTCACATGCATTGTGGTATGTTGAAAATGTGGATGGATTTCTGGTATGGTGGATGGATGCCCTGGGTGGAACGAATACATGCATGTGAGTGAGGATCTAAAGAATACCAATGGCGAAGGATTAACCCACTAAGCTTGTTCTAAATTAAAGATGTTTTCAAAGAGAAAATTTTTGACGTTATGATAACTTGTTTTCTCGGATTTTGAGCTTGCCACCTATTTAGTGTTTGGTTTTGAGGTTGTTATTCATTCGTTGAGTTGTCCTTGATTGGGGTTTTGACATTTCCTTGTCCAGCGGTTATCCCTTTGAAGCTTCGATGGGTGATCGTAGTGCGGTTGATCAACCTAAGGATTTTATGCTTGAGTTTCGGAAGTTGGATCCACCTCTCTTCTATGGTCATGCAGACCCTTCCGTGGCAGAGGAGTAGATGCGGAAGATTGAAAGGGACTTTAACCTCATTGAGCAGCCCGAGTCGTTGAAGGTCAAGTTTGCGACCTTCATGCTTGAAGGTTCACCGTGGATGTGGTGGAAGTCAGTGTCTCGGAACAAGCCCCGTCAAGAGGTTACTTGGGAGTTTTTCAAGGCCTTGTTCATTCGTCAGTATTTCTCTGAGGAAGAAAGGGTGAGAAAGGGGATGGAGATGTGTTGTCTGCAGCAGGGCGACAGATCCGTGTTGGAATATTTCCAGCGCTTTGTAGATTTAGTACCTTATGATTCAGAGTATGCCACAAATGACCCCGTGAAGGCTCGACGCTTCGAGGCGGGTCTCCGCCCTGATCAGCAGTCGAAGGTGTCAGAGTCCAACCTAACTTCTTTTGTCGATGTGGCAAGACAAGCTTTTCGTGTCGAAGCTGTGATGGCATGAGTGCTCAAAGTAGTTCTCCCTCCTTCGATCCCTTTGAGCACTGGTGAAGGTTCTGGAAAGGAGATCAGTAAGCAAATGGAAGTGGACGGATCAGGTCATGGAATCAAGAGGCCTTGGGATCTTTCATCAACCTCTTCGGTACGATAGATTATTGTGTGTTATCAGTGTGGCAAGTGGGGTCACAAGAAGTCATCGTGCCCAAGCACTCCGAAGCCCTGCCAGGCATGTGGACGCCTAGGGCACTTGCGACGATTTTGTCGGGGCGTTGCAAGGAAGCATCGCAGAGGAAGTTATCAAAAGTAATGTGTTTTAGGGTCTTTTTTCAAAGTTTCCAGTGTTAGTTTCCTTTCAGTGTAAGTAATATATTATCGTGGCCTATGTATGGGTGTTGTTTTGGGTTTGAAATGTATGAGAACTTCATGGGTCTTTTGACGAACCTCGACTTTCAATGCTGGTATGTTTTTTAAATATTTAAATCCTGTCCCCTATTTTTTTTTAAATGAAAAGATGTATGTTTCTCATTGGGATTATCAGAACCTGACTGCGAGGTAGAAGATGCTTCATCCATCAGAGCTGCAACCAAAAGGTCTCGGAGTGAAGCCAGCGCGTAGTCAGGAACCCCCGGGAAAATTTTAAAGAGTCCGGTTAAAGTCGCGCCTCTATCGTCGTGGTGAGATAGTTTTGGTGTTGTTGCTCTGGTTTCTCTGTCGTTGTAGTTTTCCTCTTGTCGCAAAGTGCGCGATGGACTTATCCCTCACGTAGTGTCGGGAATCGTGCCTCTTGGATGTAAGTTGCTGACCAGTGACTTTTCATGGTCCACTGATGTAAATCAGTTGCGGCCCTGGTTTGGGTCCATCCCGAAGGGATGGGTCGTGAGTAGTCGTACGTCGTAGTTTCAGTGATTTGATCCTTGGGCCCACCCTCCCCGCCCATGGGGTTAGGGTTTTAGTTGCGCAAAGTATCCATTTAAGCTTCTATCCCTTTCGGACGGGAGTAAGTGGTTTAAATGTTTTTTTTGTGCTTTTATAGCTTGAGTAAGGCCCGGTTCTGGCCTAAGTTGGATTTCGGGTTGGTCGCTAAGAGGTCAGTCCTTTTATGGTGGGGAGACCCACCATGAGTCTAGTTGGGTTTTCTCTTAAATAGTCATCGAATTCTAGTGGAGTTCTTATGGTGGGGAGCCCGTTCGGGCCTCTCTCTGTTGGTGATTTATTTTGGGAAATGAGGTTTAGTTCCGTTGGTAGTCGGTATGATGTCCTTGAGATAAGAGGTTGGATCGTGTTCTGTGAAATCCTTAGGTGTTGATCGATCGACGGGTTGGTGTTGTGGCTTTCCGGGGGCGGAAAGCGTTATGGTGGGGAGAATTGTCGCACCCCAAACCGTACATTTATTTTATTTTATGATTTCTTTGGCTTTAAATTATTTTTTTTTTGTGGTTCACGTTCAGTCTCGGATGAAAGTTGTGAGTTTTGATAAAAAGTACGCATCTTGGGTTCGACGTCGTCGGAAGCGCGGGTGCAGCGCGACACCGCGCGGCTTCGCCCATGCAACTGTGTGGCCTCTTCGGCTTAGAGGAATTAAAATAAATTAGAAAATGTCAGTTTAGATTGACTTTTAATATTTTTTTGGCTATTAATAATTATTATTTTTATTATTTTAGACAAAATGAATATTTTTATCATTTTTATTTTATCACTATGATTATCATTATCATTGTTATTTTTATTACTATTAGTGTTGTTATTATTATTATTATTACTATTATTATTATTGTTATTATTATTATTATTATTGTAATTTATTATTATTATGATTTTGATTTGTTTTATTTAATTTTATTTCTCTTTTCTTATTTTATTTTCTTTTTCTTCTAACCCTAGCCCCCTTTATATATATACTTTCCTTTTTTCTTTCTCCCTGCGGGAGCCGCCTCCTCCGCTCTTTGCTCGACCCGCAGCATCCCCTCGGCTCAGTGTGCAGCCCTGCCTCTCCTTCCAGCGGCGGAGCCCCCCCCATCCCGGCTTTCCTTTTTTTTCTTCTTTCCCGGTGGTTCCTCCCCATCTCCCCCTGTAGTGCCGCCTCGGCCTGCCCTCCGCCTCCATCATCCGACGAAGCTCCCCCCCCCCGCTTTTCCTTTCTTCTTTGTGTGCCGCCACCCCCCTAGCCTCGGCCCCTCTTGCTTCCGCAACCCCTACTCGGCTTCTCCCCAGCACCGCCGTCCGACCCTGTTGCCGACCGCCGGCTTCCCTCCCTCCGGCACCGCCTCCCTTGCAGCAGCCCGCACACAGCAGCCCCCCGGCATCCGTTTTCCTCTCCTCCTCCCTCATGGTGTAGCGCGCCGGCCTCCCTCCGCACGAACCCCTCTTCTTCTTCCTCCTCTTCTTCTTCTCTTCTTCTCCTTCCCTTCTTCTTCTTCTTCTCTCCTTCTTCCTCTTCTTTTTCTTCTTCTTTTTCTTTCTCCTTCCTCCTGTCCGACGCACACCTCCCCTCAGGGCCAGGTTTCTTTTTTTTATTTTATTTCATTTCATTTGATTTATTTTGTTTTATCTTATCAATATTACTATTAATGTTGTTTTGTTTTTATTATTATTGTTTTTCATATTATTATTACTATTATTATTATTATTATTATTATTAGTGTTAATAGTATTAACATTATTTCGTAATTATTATTATTATTAATATTATTAATATTATTATTATTAATGTTAATATTATTAATATTATTATAACTATTATTATTGTTATTAATGATGATATTATTAATATGATTATTGTTATTATTATTATTATTATTATTATTATTACTATTATTTTTATTATTATTAATGTTAATATTATTAATATTATTATAACTATTATTATTGATATTAATGATGATATTATTAATATGATTATTGTTATTATTATTATTATTATTATTATTATTATTATCTTTATTTTTATTATTATCATCGTACTCTTGTTGATTGTGGGTTTTTATTTGTTGGCTTAGGACTATTAGGACCCGCGCAGGGTGTTTCCAAGTGAGCGCGACCGCTGCGCCTTGTTTCCGAGGTTCCGTCGTCGCCGCGCTTTAGTTTCAAGGTGAGCATCTATTCCCGCCGCTTGGTTTCGAATGCTCTAATGAGTTTGCGTATTTGTCTGAGTCCCTGGTTTTGATTATGCAGAGTGTAGGACTTTATCACGTGGCTTCGGACACGCGTTGTGTCATCGCGCCTTGGTTTCAAAGTTGTTTTGTCGTCGCGCTTTGATCTTGAGGTAGGTTCCATTTTCACTTATTTTAAAATTTAAGTTATATTATTTCATGATGTTTTCACACCCTAATTGTTCAAAATCAACATTTTATAAATTGTAATAAATATGAGATAATATACGATAATTAATTTTTAATATAATATGGTTAATTTTTAAATGGTTATTTAATGTCAAAAGGAGCCGTTTATTTTATACACGACACATGAAACATCCTTTTGACGAGTGGACACCCAATAATGAAAGAATGCCCGTTTGGATTTTAAACATAATTCACAGAATATAAAATAGAGTTCTGGTTTAATGAGAAATGATTTCTTTTGAAGCGTGAACAAATACTTTGGTTCGTTTGAGAAATTTCCCGGTTGGCTCTTAAAGTTTATTTGGAAAAAAGAAAATGGTTTGGTTTGGTTTATAAAAGTATTGGCAACCTGTGAAGTAGTGTTTTGTGGGTTCTTTAAATAGTTTTAAACAGGTTTTGGCAGTGATTGTGAACTATATTAAATGACCGTTTGGCACTTTATGGAAAGCGATAAAAATGTTTTGATAAAAACCCTCTTAGGGAGACTCTCATGCCTTGGTTGCAAATGATTATTAGGGAGGCCACACATAGAGGCTCCCGGGTACTTGAGTAGAAAAAGGCATGAGGTTGTTCCACAGAGTGGCTCGGGTGATGCCTGTTGTGCTTTATATATATATTTATATATGATTGGATGCTCGGTTGGCATTAGTTGGCTCACCCCTTTTTCAAACACTTGAGACATGGGAATCTGGCATATTGAGAGAATATTCTAAGAACGATTGCTGCACTGGTAGGTTATCATACTGACCAGTGGCCCATAGTAGGTGGATATATTGGGTTTATTGCTATGAGATTTTCCATCTACCTGCCCGTGAGTGGATGGTCGAGCATATTGTGCGTTTTGATTTCATCGTGACATGTCGATAAGGATGATTTCTCATGTATTGGTGTCTTCTGGTTTATTCTCGATCTCCTAGGTTCACCCATGTCTATTCAGCTTTTGTAGCTTGCAGTAATGATTATGATCCTCACGTGTATACTTACATTGCCCTTGCTGTATGTTTTACTTTGTGCATTCTGGCATATTGTTTTCCTTGGAAACTGATAAATTGCTTTTTAATGGGTTTCTAAAAATTGTTTTCAAATGGAAGTGTTTAATCCCTTTTGTACAAATTTGAAAATTTAAACATCACTTTCCCCCTTTCCTAAAATGTCATTAACACTAATGAAATGAACCCGAATTTTGAAATGGCTAAGGGAAATGGTTCGTACATTGTTTTTAAGTAAAATTCTTAGAAAAACATACTTTTATAAATTATAGTTCAAACTTGAAATGATGTTTCTTTTATTTTAAAGGTAGTGCATTGGGAATAGATATCGGGCTATCCTACTGAGTTTTAATTCTCACGCCTATAGTTCTTTTCTGTTTTTAGTGTTTGTGCAGGCTATAGCTTGAGTGCGCTCGCCTAGGGAGACGCTTGATCGTTGAGTCGGAGAGCGACCCGCGAGGTCGCACGGAGCTTGTTCGGACGTCGTGTTTGGTTAGTTTGTTTTCTGTTTGTTCTTGTTTAGTCACTTTATTTGGTTTATCTTTTCTGCGCTGCTCTGTATTATTTTCACTGTCTTATTTATTTATATTGGTAGAAATCGTTCCCATAGCCTCTGTTGATGCCCTGGCGCTTGTCGCCATCCCGGGAGGATTGGGAACACCTCTCGGGCCATGTCGCGGACCGACTTGGGTGACCGGTTCAGGGTCGACCCGGGTTGGTTCGTGACAGTACCCACAAATTACAATAATATTGAAGGTTTTAGACATATTAATTGGGTAATGAATTATTGAGGTGAATACAATTGGTCTTTCAAGGATAATTTCATAGCTTTTAAAATTATAAATACTACTTCAATCTTCTTTGGAATATTTAGAAGGAAAATTTCTAAAAGAAAACCAAATTTTTTTTCTGATTATATGTGTTGATATTAAAAGTAGAATATGAAAGGATAAGAAGAAATAGTTTCAATTCTCTTGAAAATAGATTGGAAAATATGATGTCTTTGTTATTGTAAATAGCTTGATGGGCATTAATATATCAATGATAATTTTCTGGATGATTGGATTTTATATAATAATGAGTTATAAGGCCTCCATCCTAGTTTTCTATTATATTTTTTTACTTACGTTAGTGTATAACAACACTTGGATAATGTTTTTAAGAGATTGAATGGTTAGTGAAGTTTGAATTGTAGCAGAATCTCATTGGTACAAAAATATTAATATATTTGATGGATGATATTATGAATATAACTAAACAGTTGGAGGAAGCCTCATAAACACCAAAATTTGATATGAGAATTCATTAATTGATAGATAATGGTCAGGGGTGTTTGTTTATTGAAGTAATTTTGATTATTTGATTAGTCCATATGATTTTAGTTTATCCATATACCATCTATTCGTATGATTGATCCTCAAAGTAAAACAATTGATATATCTATCGCATGGTCTCAAGTGATCAATCCACAGTCTCGTGATCAGATCAAGATTTTATATTTGGCTGATACATTTCCTAGTTCTAGGTTACAGACTTTTACGTGCAGTGGATCCACACAATCTATTCTCAGAGTTATAAATTTATTTATTTGGTCGATTTTTATATGATCTTTTATCTACCTATGTCTAATGGTTTGTAAATAATGTAAAAATTGTTGTTAATCCGACATTTTGAAAAAAATATGATAATTTTATATACTAAATGTGTTGATTAATAGATTTTAGATTTAAATATTAAATTCTAATTTTATGACTCAAGGATTGTTAATTATGGATTCAAACATAAAAAACACCAATATGGGTTTTTAATTCAATCATGGAAAATAAATAACATGATCTTGAATCTTAGAAAAATATATCAAAGTGATAAAGTATTTATGGAACATTTAAATACCATTAATTGAAGAAATATAGAAAACAATGAAATTGATTTCAAGAGATGTTGATGTTCTTCTTAATCGATCTAAACAAAATAATTTTTTTTATGTTCCTTGATTTAGGTTGTTCCAACGAAAATCAAACAGATGGATGAAATTATGCAAAATAAACTAAGAATGAATTTCGTATTCTAAATTTTTATAATTTAGAAATGAAGATAAATTTTTAGATTCATGTGCCATGATAAAATATTTGGAACATTATCAAGAGTAAAGTAATTCATGCTTGAGATAAAAATGAGAAGTTAGGTTATGTTATATTTTGAATGTGTAGACCATTTTAGTGTTTCCATTAAAAATAATTAGAGAGCACAATCTACAATAGGTGAGGATATTACATGTATTTTAATGTTGTTCTCTTGATATAGTAAAGGAAAATTTATGGTACAGAATTAAGTTAATGAAATTTTTAGATGAAACAAAAGAACATCATTCTACTCAAATAATCTTATATATTTATTGTTTTGTGATAAAATGATCTATAATGATGATTTTGGGATAGTGTAGTAAATAAATACATGATCAAAAAGAATGTTTGGAGATCTTATGGCTTCTATAAGACTATATAAAATTGCATTCATATAAATAAAAATGAGAAATAGGTGTGTAATGTAAGAAAATTAATAGTACACTTGGGATTCTATAGGAGATGTCCATTAAGAGAAAATTGTATTGGATATCATGGGGGTAATCCAATGTATAAAAAATTTGAAAAAAATAAATGAGATCATTGTCACTAAATTATGTACTATGATATTTTATATACCTAAATGGAAAATTGGATATCCTAATGAACTATGTGTAAAACTAAATAAGAAAATAAATGGTGTGTTTTTAGGGTCTTGTTGGATAAATGTGAATGGATAAAATATTACCACTCATGACGAATTTGAATAAGAAGATTTAGGAGAAGGTTTTAGGCCTATTAAGATAGGTTAGAATACATGTGAATCAATGTTATTAGAATAATAATAGTTTCATATGATAGTCGTGATTACAGAATCTTAGGTAAAATAGAATAATGTGACATGACGGTCTGTTGTGTATATATTCACATATTTATGAAAACATTTTAGTAAATAGTATTTTGATGCATATGGAGGTTTATAAGAGTTTAAAATTGAGTTAATTATCTAGTTGAGTAAATTTTGATGATGTTCTATAAAGTTAATCTATAAGAAGTAATTGATTCATAGTTTTTATTCATTTAGATATGATATAATTTAAAGAAAATGATATAGATAATAAGAAGATATATCTTATTAATATAGAATAATATAGTGAAAATCCATAGATATAATTCCAATAATGACATTAAAGGAACAATTATATATATATATATAGAATAACTCCATAGAACCTATTTGAATCAAGGTGTATAGGGAGATCCTATTGAAATGTTATGAAAATAGTGTGAATATGTGGAAATAAGTCCACTATTATTTTATAAAAATAATTACTGTGAGAGAGAAGAACTTATATATATTCCTAGACTACATGTAGGTGTAGGAGTCCCCTCCCATTATAATCATTATCAGTTTTTGGGGATAATCCATGACTGTTTTAAATAACCAATATTCTAAAGGAGTAAGTATTCATATAAAACCAAGTAAAAATATCACAGACACCTTTTTCTATAATACTTTTATACATTCTACAATATTTTTTTAAAACAGAAAATAGATCCATATAAAGGGACTAGAAACATAGGAAAAATTCATATTTTATTTTAGAAATATTTGTAATTTGGTAAAAATAGGCAACACTTGATTATCCCCCACACTCAAGAGTATGAAAATATCTCATTTGGAGTTTTAATTAGTATTCTAGAATAGATACCCACTAATTGGATCAATTTTTTGATACCCACTAAATTTCTATTGGATTAATGAACTGAATATTTATGATGATTGAGGAGCCCTTGATGAAAATATCACAATCTATTCTCATTGTCTCTAATGTTAAAATATTATCTATGATAATTAAAATTGGATAGAGAAGAATTATATCCAATTGGGGAATAAATAAAAGGATATTAAGGAATTTGAACTATTTTTTTATAATCAATGTTGTCAGAGTTTTATCAACCCTAGAAAAAGACATTCATTAAATGAATTTAGTTCAATATATTAAAAAAATTAAAGATCATGAAAATGATAAATCACTCAGTGTTTTTTATTAAAAATGTTAATTAGAATGTTTAAATGTTCCATGTAATGTTTATTAGACACATACGGATATATATATATATATATAGGGGCTATATAGTGACAACTTGTGGTTGAATCAAGAGGGGAAAGAAGTGGAACACGTATTGGCTACATAGGCTATTAAATGCAATAGTATTAAGAAATATAAAATAAAAGGATGGATTTATTACACATTTTAACAAAGTAATATCTTTTATTGATAAATAATTGTAAATATATTCGTCTAGGTGTGTTATTATTGAGTTGGTGATCTATAAAACATTGAGATTACATAGAATTTCCTTGAATATCAAAGAATCCCATCTATATGTACAAGAAAAACAAATTAAAGATGTATAAAATTTCCAAGATATGTATAATAAATATATGTAATGAAATGTAGAATATTATGATACCTTAGTGGAAAAAATAAAATGGTCACATGTTATTGAAAATAATTCTATCAAAATAACATGTCTTATGATAGAGTTTAAATTAAGGAATCCATAAACTGTTAAACTCCAATCATCCAAATCGTTTGGGAATAGGAAGACTACCACTAAGATTTCAAATATATACTCTCCCTCAAGTGTTACTCATACATTGAATAATAGTTCCTGGGGTCTATTGAATATGCCTACACCTGAGGTTTCTACTAAAATTCTACCCCATGTCTTAATTAATTAGTAGGAATAATATCTATTTTATCATGTAGTGCAGGAGAAAGAGGAAAAATTTATACCTTTGTTATTGGTAAAAAAATGAGTCCCCCACCAAAAACATAAAGGTTGATGTGAGAATATCTACATTAAGAGACCCCACCAATGGGTTTCACAATAATGATGAAATTTTAAAAAATGAACGAGCATGTAAATCTATAAAATCTGGACACCCAACTAAAAATGATAATAGAATGAGGTTTTTAGGAAATTATTGGTGGTAATTGATAATTGGAAACAAATATATTGAATATTTTACAAATAATTCAACATATTGAAATGATATAAGTTGTCGGTAAAAATCCCTCAAGGTATCATTGAATCGTTTTTGAGGTTATTGTGTTTGTTGACAAAGTGGACGTCTATGTTGTGATTGTTGACAAAGCAAACCCTGACATACAAATTTGTTGAAAAAGGGGATTTCATGGTGGCATGTCGAGTTCAAGGGTTTTATTTAACCATCCATGTTTGATTCAAGAACATCAATAAAGGAATGGATGACTTGGAGGAGGCGGTACTAAATGAGCAGATACAAGGTGACACCGTTTTCCAGTGTTTGCCATATTTTTGGGCCTGAAAATCAAGAAATGAAGAAAAGTGATTTTTGGAAAAGGGACTTGTGCGCCGTGTATTTAAAGGAGACCAAACATGCGTGCCAAATGTTTTTCCAGGTCAGAACATCAAAATATGGAAAATAGATAAGGGGTTCCCAAGTTCTAGGGTTAGTCGCGCAAGTGATTTTCACGGTAGAGACTTGCGCGTCGAGACATGTGAAATGAGGGGAGACATGCACGCCATCGCGTAGAATTTATAAATGCCTATAAATATGGTTCGACCCCTCCTCATTCTGAGCAGACTTCAACACGTAGAAAAATCAGAGCTCTCGTCGCGCATGTGTGGTGGTCGCACAAGAGGTGTGTGGTCGTGCAAGTAGAAGTTGTGCGCCAGGTGATAGTTGTGTGCCTAAGGTGGTTTGGGGGAGAAAGTAAGTGAGTCATACAAGTTTTGAGTTAAAGAAGAAGATGTCGTGAAATTGGTTTGGTGACACTTGTGTGCCAGATTTTGAAGAAGCGCGAATGTTATTGGTTTCGCGCCAATATTGGTTTGGGCGTAAACGGGTGTGCGTCACGCAAGCTTGGAGTTGGAAAAGCTTGTGTCATTGAAGTGGTTGAGGTGGAATTGCGTGACAGTTTTGATATGACTGCCGAGACTTTCACACTGTCTTAGATAAGGGCACCAGGTAAGGTTGATTCACGACAGAGATTCCGGGCTACGTGAAAGCTGGAAGATTCCTGATACATTTAGTGCAAAGAGAGATTCATCTACGGGTGAAAGGTGCACTACAACAGAGCATCTAAATACAATGGATGATTCATTAATTAGTGATAATTAAGAGACCTATAGGTCTATAAACTGTGAGTGGATAATTTCCTGAGTAGTGAGCAAAGGAAGAGGAATAAGGTGATCCTCTCCACCAGTAGGGAGCCAGAGAAAGAGAAACAGGGATTGACCCTTGGGAAAGTATTGAGATGACCCTAAACATTGTTAAGGCAGTGAGCATGGGAATATAATTGATCTAACATGAAACTTGTAAACATCAGTGTGCTTCAAGTGGATTTGGTACATCGGGACATTTTCAGTGTATGCTCCTTGGACGTAGCCCAGTGAGGTTGAACCAAGTGAAAATTGTTGTGTCCTGTGCATTCTTTACTTTATGTTTATATTGTTCAATTGGAAAGATAAAGAAGAGTGTTTTACTTAACAGTGAAATAAAAACAGAATGGGATTTAATTTTAAATTAGTCATTCCCTGATTCATCCCCCCCCCCTCTTTGGGCATTCAGCCTTGTGGACCTAACATAAGTATATATGAAATGAGAAATGATTAATTTTTTAGAAAGCCTATATCTCAAAAAAATATGAAATGAAAATATAGAATTTGTTATCTAAGAATATATTGTAGTATCCTAATAATTTCTGTGAAATATGATGTATTGATTCTTGTTATTAGGATAAATTATATAAAAACCCTTCCGGGTACTAATCACAGGCTGAAGAAATATAATTTAATGCCAAAAACAAAGGTGAAGGTAAATGATTCTTCCTTGAGGATTCAGTGAAATAAGATTGATGATATGAAAGAAACTACCAAGAAGAAATATATTATTTTATAGATGTTTCCCAAGAGAAAAAACGCCATGTTGAATGAATTTTAGTGTGGTGCGTGAAATATAACTGGACACAATACTACAAAGTGAATGGATACATTACATGAATAAATAGATGTGTTGATAACTAATAAGAAAGATCCAATTATCCCATGTTCAATATTTTATCCTATAAATAATGATACCACATATATGAATATGTTTTATTTAATTATGAACGGGTGATTAGTGATATGAAAATTACAGAGAGATGAGGATAAGAGTTAGAGGAAGATGATAATAAAAAAAATTCTTCGATAGAATAAGAAAATATTTTCATTATAGACTATATGAAAATTAAAAACAAAATAATTAATCTATTCTATCCAACAAAGAAATGTATTGTAAAATTAGTAAGGAAATAATCATGTAGAAGAGTATACATTTAAGAGCTTTTGGAAAAAACATCAATGATTAAAAATATGCCTCAAACATAGTGCCCCCACTATGAAGGGGATGATGTCTAACTTATTCCAAAACCAAATATGATTGTGATTAAATTTTAAGGATTTAAAGAGATATTCGAAAGAGGATTATGATAAATACACAGTCATGAAAGATGGCCATCATGTTTGGTTGTATTTCAATCGGTATTCCATGCCAAATGGTGTCAATTTCGACAAGAATCATAATTTCAAATAGTATATTATGGAAGAAAAATTAAATAAAGCTAAATTATATAATAAATAACTATAGGGTTATATATATAATAAGTGAAGACTGTCATAAATATATAATTTATCTTAAATATAGAGTATAGAAATATGGAGGAATTATTAATTTTTAGATATAATACTCACTCTTCAATCCATTTTATTGTGTATACTGGTGTTATTTATCAAAGGGGTATTTTTTAAATATAAAGGGGAAGAAGTAAAGATTTACATGAACTTTATGATTTTTTGGTAAGTATACATGATAGTTTAAAAATATTATTAAAAATAAATATTTTAAATGAACTATGAAATGATATTTTGAGTTAAGACAACAATGAATGATTATTATAGATATCCTTGATTCGTTGGAAAAATATATCTAATTTTATAAACTGGGATTTTCCATATAAACATTGGTATGACGTACTCACTTCTCATTGATAATAAGAAGGTGGTTCCATCCTTATTATAAAGTTATTTTAAGGTTATGGTTATAAGAAGTATGTAATTCATGTGGGCTAGATGACTCTTATATTAAGGGTAGAAAATATTCTCCCAGTTTTAATTTATTTTTATTATGGAAGAGGTAAAAAACAATGTATTTATATTGATATGAATATTATATGTTTTGAATTATAATGTTTTGAAAATAAATATGAATGTGGATATTTAAGTACCATTCAGGCTTGTGTTTTTGTTTATTTTTCAATATGAATTTAAATATTTTACTAAGATACATTGGAAACATACTGTGTAACCACGCATTAGAAGGATATTGAAGGTGATTCCCATACTATTGGGTAAATGGAAAATTTATGTTACTTCCATTATAGTTTCAAATAACTAATTCATATATTTTCAATATAAATCAATAGTTATTGGAGACATTGGAATATATGAAAAGATTCGTTTTAAGGGACACCCATTAAATAAAAAAATTCAATCTGTTGATTTTTGTGGAAAAACATGATAATGGTTAAAGGGGGATTTTTAGTATTGTCTATAATAGTTTAGAAAATATAAGTTGTTGTTTACTATAAATAGATTTAAAAGATGTAACAAAATAATGTTAAAATAAAAGTGTATTGGAATATGAACACTGATGATTTGGGAAAAATCTGTCTTACTGTGCTTTTAAATATTTCTACAAAAATGAATGTGGAACAATACTTGGATGAAGGTTTTATAAAATTTGAATGTGGATAAAGTATATACTGTGATAGAGTTGTGTTGATACATAGTGTTGATTATAAATCCAATATGTTTATGGTAAGTGTACTAAAGTGATTAATAGTGATTTATAGTCTCTCAAAGGTGATTTCAGATATTTAAATATTATTGATAATTAAGGGAATAAGTTATAAGGGTCCATGCTATATATTGTAGAAAAAATGGGATTTTTTCTATAACATAAAGCTTATAGTCAATCAATTGACTATTGCATGATTTATCTATCACATGACCTTAATTTATGGATTCACTAACTTATGGTCAACTAATGTTTTTTAGTGATTGATCCACTACCTCATGGTTGGTTGGATGCTTGACATGTGATTGATCTACACAGTCGATATTTATGTTTAGTGATTTCTATATGAGTTCAATTATCATATTTTTAGTAATGTCCCTTATTTATCAATGTATATTTTTAAATATTATATAGATTAATTTTTAGACTAGGTTTGATACAACGTGCGATTATGAGGCCTGATGTGACCATAATGATTTTATATATATATTAAAACATTAAATATCATGTTCACGTGGTTTTTCCTAAAAAATTGTATTAAATTATTAATGGATTCATAGATCATAAATCTGAGGGAACTATTTAATTTCGATTGGATATTTTTGCTTAAGCACAACCTAAAATTGATCGGTGTGGGTTGGTTTCGCAAAAGTAATCATGGACATTTAAATGAAAAAAATAAATTTTGAATTTTTTTTTAGTTTTTGATGTGGAAAGGACGTTTAACCTTAAATAATCCATTTTTATGAACTTTATGGTTATCCACATAACCATATAATTCTTTGGATACATTAGATAGATAAACTCTACAGGATCATTCTGACGAATGATGACGAGCCATCAGATCTAAAATCTATGCACACCAATCATGACAGATCATGCCAATGATGATGATGCCAGGAAAATTCTTTGTCTGTGAATGATCTGAATGTATGTATGTTGTTATATTTAATTCTTTTATTCCCAATTTGTGATTCCTATTATGATCACATAAAAATTAATAAACAAATTGATCAATGGTTTGATCGTATTTGCAAGATGGGAATATTTACAGGATTTATTGGGAGATTAATCTTGAGATTTACTAGGATTAATTTATTATTCTAAAGGTGTAGAACCAAGATTGACATGTACATAAATCTAGGATCTCCCCTCTTGACTGGTTTGTGATTTTCTCATATGGTTCATTCCTTCTTCATCACGTGTTTTTCATTAATCACCATCCCTTGAAAATATTTTTGAATTATTGATCGTTACCCCTTCAATTCTTGAAACAAGGATACAAAACCGAAGATGCATCATTGTAACTACTCAACATTGGTGCAAGGATGGTTGAATTAGTAGTTTGAATGTTGATGGGTGCCGAATTATCACTCTTCGACGGTAATGAGGAATGGATAATATTGCATTTTTCTGAGCAAATGGATCCCATCGATTCAGTGTTAGGGAGGAAAACAAACTTAGATATCAAGTTTCTTGCTGAAAGAGACATTTGAATGAGTTCTAGTTGGTTGATCATGTGAACAGGAGGAAGAAGAAGGGTTTCTGGAAAAACACATTACAAAAGGTGTGCAGTCTCGTTGGATGGACTTGATATTTACCTGAAAGAGTACATAAATATGGGGTGGAGTACACAGGTTGGCTACACAAAATGTACACATCCCAATATTTGTTGGATTAGATAAACTATATGGGATAAATCTGGTAATAGTACATGGTTTGGGATACACGGGTTGACAATGTGTACTCACCAAGGACCCGAGTACCCGGGCAGACCCCAGACGAAAGGACTCTTTGAGTAACCCCATCTACCTGATTTGATTCAATCTTTTACATGAAACTATAGGAATATATGGTCTATTGTACACGTGAAGTACTTAAGGACCAGGGAAATAGTGTGTAACCCTACTACATATCATATACCACTCTCTAAATGCCTTGATATTCTTATCAACCTTATCTTGGAAATTTTTTGTTATATTCTTTCCCCTTATTTTATACCTTAAGGGTGGTATGAATTGTTTCCTACTCTTATGACTATGATCATTTCAAAAGGAAATCCGGGATAGAATTTTCAGAATCCCTCTAATAGGCCCTCAGTGGGATACTCTATTCATCATTGTTTCCTAGATGGAGTTATTAGTATCTATGTGACCAAAACTACATAGGAACTATTCCTCTATTTAGCGTGTTAAGTATAATTTATTTTTTATCACCCCATAGTCATGGATGTGATTCTCATCAATTGTATCATATTCCCTTCAGATCTATCTATGTACCTCTATCATGATAGTTCTTGAATATCAATACCTCTTGTACATACAACATTTTTTCTATCAAACAAAGGAGTGTGTTCTCCAAGACGAGTTCTTCATTGAATATTCGAGAAGAATTCCTTGTGATTGTATACTATTATTGTGGATTACCTCAGGACTCTGCGTCTTGGATTGAGTGTATCTATATATTATTGTTATATGTGTTGGAGGCATATATATATGAATAGTTGACTGTAATTTCCTTTTTTGTATCTCATTATAGTTTCAGGGTATCCTACTGAGTATTATTGTACTCACCCCTTCTCAGGTTTTTCTCACACAAGTCATATCAGGTGAAGACAATTTAATTTTTGATGAATTTTTAGGTAGAAGAAGACCAGATTCCTCATTGTGAGACTCGATAGACCGATGTTTGTTCATGTAGCTTTAAAATAGTAACACAGTACATTTTATATAAAGGTTGGACTCATGGTATAGATTTATTATGGTGGGATCGTATTATTCCATGTTTACTTTAATTTTGTTGCTACCATACTCATGTTTTTGGACATATTTATTTGTATGAATTGGTTACATAGTGTTTTATATATTTCAGAATTTTTTGTTATTGCTGATCTGTGTGTGTGTGTCGAGGTATATTGGCAATGCCTCCTATGTTTGTAATATTCTTACATAGGGCATGCCACAAACCCCAGCCCTATTGGATGTGGGTTTTGGAGTGGTGGTATGGGACACACTAGTACTGGTCATGAATGAGTGGTATCATAGGCGATCAGTTATACTTTATGATTGGGAGTCTTTGAAATCTGTTTTGGGAAATAGTGTTATGTGTTTTGATTCCAGTTTTCCGGTCAGGGACTCTAGTGTTGGTAAGGAAGACAAAAAAATACGTACACTAGGACACATATAACCTTCTTTTCAACTTGGTACATGAAAATGATGGTCGTATGGAAAACAATATAACATGTATCATATTGAAATGGGTAATGGTTTCCATGTCCTTCCAAAGTTAGCTATCTAGATATACTTATTGACCAAGGTATATCTTGTTTGTTTTGGGATTCTTCTACAGTGTATACTGTCTAGAATTTAGCAAATTGATCATAAGGATGACACCATCATGGAAAAGGTTTAGATACATGTACTGGTTACCTAGATGTTACCTCCAGCTGATTCAACAATCATACCACAACCTACAGATAATCTCTTGGTACCCACAATACTGGTAGATGAGGAGGGTATGCAGAGTTAGTTTCTTAGGTTTTAGCTATTGATACCCCTGAGGATCTGAGCCACGCCTAATCCACATGCAGGTGAGGACTGGATTGATGTGGTGCCCTGAGTTTTCTGTCTATTCAGAAATCTAATAGACCAGATTGTGGTCCTGGTGGAAAGCCTTCTACATGGATCAATGTGAATATGGTGGATTTTTATTTCCCAAACTCTCAATGAGGAGACTCTTCCATTGAATGAGTATGAGAACCACTTTATAGATGGGTTATCACTAGTTATGGTGAGTTCTATGCCTATTAAAGAGATTCTATATCTCTATAAGGGAATCATGTCTGTAATTTCTTATTCATTCTGGGTTACCAACTTATGTAGGTTATCGATGGATATGGTTTGAGATCATTTCTCTAGGGCATGAAACATCTAGAATGGTTTGTGTAGAAACATCCATGTCAGTGTTATCTTTCTATTAATAAAAACATATTTAGTGGTGATTCAGATGTATTTGTTGGTTGAATTATTCTTGGATGAGTAGAAACATCATGTGGTAGTCAAAAGTAGGAATGTAAGAGTTGAAACCATGACAGTTGGATTATGATGTCAGACATAGGAACTTGGATATGGGATATATATCTAGATTAGGTCTCTAGAAAGAGGATCTATTGTTCAAAGATCACAGGGTGGGTCCAATAATCCTATAAAGAGTATGTGAAATTCAAGTCACAACAGGGGATGTCTTTCTTGACTTTGTTTTTCCTGTCGTACTGCTGATAGGGAGATTGTGGGGTGGACCACTAATGTCGAGTAAACGATATGAGTATGAAAATATGCAGGGCAAAAAATATGGTTTATGATCTAGGAGAGAAACGCGAGGTGTTCAAAAATTTGAATTCATACCACCACCACACCGAGTTAGTCTATGCCCGGCTCAGGGAGCTGGAGGATATGGGATGGGATAACTACTTATGGTCAAGGATCATAACATAGGGGTTCTATTAACGATTCACTATGTGAAATGTGTCTTTTCTAATTTACCTGATTTACAGATTGAAAATGGTTCTAGTCATTTCATTCTCACTGCATATCTTTGATGAGACCTTGTAATTCCTTTGGAATAGTTGAATCAACCCTTACGATTGTAGACACCTACTAGAGAATGATTGTGTGACTTGACCGTTGGATGTGAGTGTCCAGTTGGAACCTCCTAGTGTCAGCTTCGATGCCTTATGAAGTCATTTTATGTATGTATTGTTTATCTATTTCCCATGACCATATTTACGATTTTAGGTGAAGAATGTAGTGTGTCTATAGTGACAGAACTAGGTTTTCCATTATCCGAGAAATGGAATAAAAGGCATCATAGGATGGACTCATTCATAGGAGGGTGCAGCCAATTAGTCCTTAGTTAGCATGACTAACCCTTAAGTAAGTGAGTGTTGTGAGTTTCCAATTTCCTATAGTGTTTTAGTAGTATGAGGACGTCTTTCCAGAATATGTTCCATGTTTACCTCCCATCCAAGAGTTATAATTTAACATTGATTTTCACCTCGGGATGGAATATATATCTACACCTTCATATCAGATGGCTCTCATAGAGCTTCATGATATGAGGTTGCAGTTATAAGACATACATATGAAATGCTTCATGGGTCCTATTATTTCACCCTATGCAGCCTCAATTTCATTTTCCAAAAAAGAAGATTGGAGCATGAGTTTGTGTGTGTAATACTGACACTTGAACTAGGTGACTGGGAAGAATAATTATCCACTAACAAGAATCAACATTTTATTTGATTACGTGAGATAGGAAATTGTTCTTAATGGTTGACCTAAAATTAGGCTATCACCAATTGCGAGTACATGATGGGGATATACCAATGATGTCATTCAGATGTTTTTATGGTCACTATGAGTACATGGTGATTCCCATTGGAGTTAAAAACTCCACATCAGTGTTCATGGGACTTAGGAACCACATCGTTCAGCCTTACATGGTCTGCTTCGTGGTAGTCTTCATCAGGGATATCATTGTGTACTCAACATTATAGGAGAAGCACATCAGACACTTAAGGTTAGCTCTGGATGTACATAGAGACTACAAACACTGTAGAAATATTTCTAATTTCTAGTTCATGAATCAAGTGTTCTACTTTTTGGGTCATGTTATCTCAGTGGGTGGAGTGATAGTCGACCTGGCTATGGTTGAGTTATTTTAAACATGGGATACACCTAGGATCATGGAAGAGGTGCGCAACTACTTTTTGGTGGCTAGATATTGTCATAGTTTCATAAATGATTTATACAAGTTATATGCACCTATGAAACCTTTAGCTTGAAAGGGGTATCATTTTTTGTGTACATAAAATTGTCAGCGGGATTTTCAGTAGTTGAGACAGAGTTTTACGAGTTCTCTGATCTTGATATTTCTGGAGGAGGTTGTCGATTACGTGGAATTATGTGATGCATCTAAAAATGAGTTTGGTTGTCCCTGGATATAAAGGCACGAAATGATTGACTATTGTTCATGCTATTTGAGAGAACATGAGAAGAACAAATAAAACCATGATCTTGATTTATTAGTGGTAGTCTTCTCATTAATGATGTGATGACATTACGTAATGGGCGGGAAGTTTATTTCCTACTCTAATCTAAAGCACCTTAATTTGATATTCTCTCAGATGGATCATAACATGAGATAGAGGTGATTCATATAGTTCCTCCAGGATTATGAGTAATAAATTTTCTATTATCCTAGGTAGTGGAATGTGGTAGAAGATGCTCTCAGTAGGATATTGAGTTCATAGTTTCTGAGCAGTTCATCAAATCAATTAGACCCACTATAGTTATCCTTTTTTGGATGGAGAAAGGTTACCTTACATCTAGTTGATGGTTTCTACCACTCCACTCCAACAATAATTCAGGTAGGGGCAGCTTGGGGATACATAAATTGAGACTATATGTGATTGGATGTCCATAGGGAATGCTCTTGATAGACATTAAAAATTTAGGGATCACATCATTCTTTAATAGAATGCATGATTGAACCAGGGACGTTGAAATAGGATGTTCTAAAGGGTTTTCATGTGATCCCCTTAAAAGTACATCAGGGCATTCCAAAGATGTACCAATACCTCCAATGTCTGTTTTGGTGTCTAGGGATAAGTAAATGAGTTATATATTTTCTCTCATGATGCCTTCCTTGTCAGCCATTGAATGTTGGGCACCATGTTCTAGTGGGTTTAGATCAACCCCATCAGGTTCCACAATGGAAGTGGTATGGGATATCTATGGACATCATTATTAAATTACCAAGTACATCTAGGTGGCATGATTCCATCTGGGTGATTTTTGACTGACTCACCAAGTCATCCCTCATCATAGCTATCCGAGAGCAGAGTTAAGTAGAGATATTTGAATGCCTCTGTGTTCATGAGATAGTTTATCTCCCTAGTTTTATATCAATGATTGTTTTTAATAATGATTATCTCTTTACATATAAGTTAGTTATGGTACAGAAGATTTTTTTGGTACCCAATTAGGCTTGAGCAACGTGTTTCACCCACAAGCTAACGAACAGACAGAATAGACCATTCATATTCTAGGGGACATGATGTGATCATTTATGTTAGACATTGGAAGTATTTGGAAGGACTTCCTACCATTGGTTTATTTTTCATTTAGTAATAGCTAACATTCCACCGTTTTTATGTAACCATTATAGGAATTGTAATAGTGATGGTCAAGGTCACCACTTTATTGGATTGACCTAGAAGAGTCATCACCCATGGGCTCGAAGTTGGTACAAGCAACAATATAAAATATGAAGATCATAAAAGGAGTGGATGAAGAATACATTTATCTATTTGAAGTCTTATGTTGATAGGAAATTGAGGCCTCTATAGTTTGAGGATAGAGACCATGTGTTCTTACTGGTTTCATCATGATATGGATTATGGAGATTTGGCTAGAGAGGAAAGCTATATCTATGGTTCATCAACCACATTCAAATCCTGCAAAGAGTTGGTGAGGTAGTGTACCTCTTAGATAAACCTCAACTGTAAGATTGGCTACATGAATTCCTCCATGTTTCACATCTATTGGCTACATTATCGACTAGGGTGAGCTGGACCTTGATGATGGAGTGACATTGGCTGAGTACACAGTAGAGATTATGGATCGGTATGAGAGGATAATTCATCGGTGATTGATTCCTTTGGTGTGTTTCTGGAGTAATCATGGGAATCTCTAAGAGAGAAATTGGGAGATGACGGCTCAGATTCACGCTCAATAACCTCATATTTTTTAGTATGCCTTGTTTTCGATTTTGAGGACATAAATCACCACGGTGTGAAGAATGTAATGTCCTAATTTTTTTAAGAATATATTGATAAATTTCAGGACCATTTTATGAGATATAATGTGTTTATGAGGGACAATGCTCTCGGAATACATGTTTGTAATATATTAACCTAATAAATAGAATATACATGATGTTTTCATAACAATGAACAATACATTCGAAAAATATTACTACAAAAATATGAGGGAACCATTGAGATAAGAATGGTGGTTTTTCCTGAGGCATGACCTATTTTTTCTATGCAAATCAGTTGTTTAAAAATCATCAAAAACTTTTAAATAAAGCACATAAATAAATAAAATTTATTTATTTATTTTTGGATATAGGGAAATGGTTTTTCCTGAAATAATCCTATTTCTCCAAAATACAAGGATAGCGTCATATCCCTAGAATTATATATTGACATTATAGATAGAACATCTATTGGAAACTTCCAAAAAATGATGCTAACACCTCAGATCAATGCTCAGCACCAACAAATCATGATATATATCACCAACGATGATGACAATGTGAATGTTATTCATTAGTGAACAATCTAAATTGAAGCACAATATTTGATTTAATTCGTGTATTACATGTTCTTGATTCTAATGAATATCATGGACCAGTCCAAAAACATATTCTCTAGTGGTTAAATCATATTTACAAGATGGGGTTACATTAATAGATTTATTGGTAGATTAATCTAGACATTTGTTTTTATTTTTTTATCGTTCTAATGGATATGAACGAATATCAATACAAAATTGATTATTCTTCATCCGTTTGATTTTTTTGGTGCTTTTCCCCCCCATTCCATGTGTTCTTCGTAACATGTTCTTCATTCTTCCCCATTCTTTGAAACCCTTTTTGAACAATTGATTATTACACCTTCGATTCTTGGAGAAAAAATTTGAACCCCTAGAATAGACATTGGGACAACTCAATAGAGGTGCGATGATGATTTATATAGGGAATTGAAAGATGATGGGGGTGAATACTTATTCTTCACGAGTAACAAATAATAAATATGATAGAGTTTTATGAGACAATTAAAATCCAGAATCCTATCAATCTGTAGCTAGGGTGGAGAAACAACCATGGATATAATGGTTCAAGGAAAACTAAACACCTAAAAAAGATCAAGGAGATTGGAGGAATGAATGGGAGGGATAATAAGGGTTTTTAGAAAACATAATACAGACGGTGTGTAGTCCCCTTGCATAGACTTGACGTGTGCCTGAAGAAGTACAGATACATGAGGTGATGTGCACAATATTCCAACATAGTCTTTACAGCCCCACATGGATTGCTGGGATTATTTACAAGGTCTACCCCATGTACTAGTACATAGGCAACAATAAATGGGTTGACATCATATATTGGTACATGGACAGAGTGTAGGAGTAGGCCCCATGTGAAATGAAGTGGTGTTTAAAACCATATACATGTTGTGTATATATCTTTTACAAAAAATTGTTGGAAGACATGGGATTTTTTACACAGGAATTACATAGGGTCAAGGGACATGGGGTGTGACCTCACTCCACACTGTGTACCCCTCTCTACATTGTTTTATTTTCATATCATCTGTTTCATGGTTAAGTTTTGTTATGGGTTTTTCCCATATTGATTCACTAAAGGTTGCTAAAAATCATTACATGATTCTAGGACAAAGATGACTTCATTTGGAATCATAGGATAAAGTTGTTTGAATAACCCTAATATGATCATAGAGGGATACTCTATTCATCCTCATGCCCATGGTGGATTTCTCGGTATCTTCATGACATGCACTACTCAGGCTCCAATCCTTTACATAGCGGGTTAATATAGACCGAGTTGCTGGTATCACCCCATGTCCTTGGATGTGATCCTTTACTTTTGTACCATATTATCATCATATTTATCAGTGTATCTATCTCATGAATGTACCCAATTAGAAATACCTCTCAGACAAACGTCATCAGTGCTATCGAACTTGGGAGTGTATTCTCATATATTCGTGCTTCATTGAATCCTCACGTGGAATTCCTAGGGATGTTATACTATGGTTGTTTCTTACCTCTAGATTGTGTGTCTTGGATTGATTATATCATTATATTCTTGTTATATGTTTTGTAAACAAAAACCTATATAGAGATAACTGTACCTTCATTAGTTGTATTGTTTTGGGGTTTTCGGGGTATCCTACTGAATATTGTTATAATGATCCATGTGCAGAATCTACATGTACATGTCTTGTCTTGTACAGATGATCAAATTTTTTATAGGGCCCTAGGAAGACCAAGACCAGATGGTTCTTAGTGAGATGGGATATATTGGGGTGTGTCCCTGAGGCATTCAAACAACTGTCCCAGTATATTTTAAGTATAGGTTGGACTCGTGTTACAAACTTCATGGGTTCGGATAGTATTTGGTCATGTTTACATTAATTTTATTTCTATCATGCTCTAGTTGTGGGATATTGATGTATGGATGAATTTTTGACTTATTTCTTATTATATTTTTGAATTGTATGGTGTTAGATATGTGTGAATGTGTACAGGTACATAGGAAATACCACTAAGGTTATTGATATTCCTACTATGTACCAGTCACCATCCCATGGCCTATTGGAGGTGGGTGTGGGGAGTCACAACACATTCCCCATTGGGATGTGTCATGACATTTTTAATTTATATATATATGCCTCATGGTTAACCCACAGATTGAAACTCATGGTATATCCAATGATTAATTTTTTTATTATTTGGATGCAAACTGAATGTGACCAACTACAAATATTATATCATAAGAGTATTTTTGAACTGGATGAACCAAATATTGTTCCTCAAGGAATTAAATATCATAAACACCAACATATGGGTATAGTTTAAGTATAAAAAATTTATCATTCCTTCTTCTCCTCATTGGATTAAGACGGTGGTATGAATTCTACTTGAACTTATGTATCATCCTTTTGATGCCAAATGCTGGCAATAAATGTTAAAGGATTTCAAAACAGTTGGGGGACGACTTACCTTTATGAATAAAAAAACTAACAAACAATTCATACCCAAACATACCACTACATGCTAGTAGATAACCATAAAAGTAAAATAATCTTTTCAAATATCTAAATCATACTAAAATCATGTTTCACAATTGGAGTCTACATCCTCAATGTAAATAGAAGATGATAAATTAATAAAAATTCAAGATGACCACAAGACTCCATGCTACACAAGATCCATGATCTAACATCACCAAACATCCCAAGTATCACGGTGAAGTGCTAAAAATGTGATGCTTTACCTTTTCTCATGTCCTAATATAAGAAATCTACAATAGAACCAATGTTTCAAAGCATGGGTGATACTAAAACTCGGCAGGTTTTCCCTCATTGACTTCCCAACTCATGTCACTAGAATAGAAGAGTATAAACAGTTATATAAAATAGTTTATATAAATAAATTTACAAAATAGTTTATAACTAATGTTAAACAAAATATAACACAATTTATGTAAAACACTTCGAAACCTATTTATAAATAAATATAAACATGATTTAGAATTGTTTCCAACTAAATATAAAAAAGATCAATAAACAATTAATATCTAAATTCAAACTATTTACAATGTCACCCAATTTTCTTGAAAATGGTATTTTTTCATGATAACCACCAACCAATACATTGAATCCATTTATCATGTTCCCTTTGGCATAACCAATCCATTCTACATATCCAACCATGCAAGCTTCGTTATGACAGTTCCATACTCATGAGCATCCTCACATCGATCATCCATGCCATCACATGATAATTATATCACATCTACAGTTACACTTTTAGTACTATGTATAAGATCATATATCAACCAAACCTCATAAATGAATTATTAATAAACACACATGTATTCCCAATACCATTTCGAAAACAACCATACAAAAATAATTCAAATAAAAAACATTTATTGAAAACACATTTTCCAAAAAACCATCTCACACATCCATCCAACCCATATTTTTAAATCCATATTTTAAAATCATGAAATTAAAACACTTTATAAAATAATTCCCACCAATTTTACAATTTCACCAAAAACCCAAAAAAAATCACTAAAGATTATTTAGACCAATAATTTCACAACAATTTCGTAATAAATTTCATGCAAATTATTTAATATTAAACTAATCCAATAAATTATAAAAATATTAGTAGAGTGTAAATCCACCTACCTCAATAGTTTTGGTGAAAACAACAAATAGAAGAAGAAAGTTACAAAAATAGGTAGAAACGTCCATGAACTCACCATGAATATCCCCCCTACCATCAAAAAACCCAAATCTATACTTATTTGGGATCCAAAACCATCTATATTCCTACAGTTGGCATAGATGTTAGAAAAAAAGTGATGTAGATCAATTTAAATCATCATAAAATATCAAGAATGATGAAATACCATGAGAAATTGACTTCTAATCACTAAGGGAAGCCTTGGGATTTCATCTAGATCAATGGAAGAACCTTACATTAACTTTGGGGAAAAAAATACAATGGTATGTCCTTATAGGATGAGTAATGGTAAGTTAAAAAATAAGTCCTACCAGATCATCCTTTTAAGGTGGTGGTTTCGACTGCCGCACAGTTTAGTCACATGGTTAATGAAACTGTGTGCTAACCATGTGTTAGATATGACCTTAATGATGACCCTTCACCTGGTCTCCTCACATGGCCCCTGAAATTGTGTTCTAACCATACTGAAGCAATTGCCTCAATATTCACAAACCATATTGTTTATCCGAGTTAGTCGCACAGTTTGTAAAAACTGTGAACTTCTCTTGTCCCATCACTTTAGCCCCCAAAACACAAATAAAGTTCTCTGAACTCTCCTAACGTTCACCATTATAATTTATAAACATAAAAATCATAATGAAAGGGTTACATATGTTAATGCAACAATCTCCCCACCATTTCCCTTTCCATCCCCAAAAAGTAGAAATACACCATTACTCGGAAATAGTTCTGTTCATTTATCATTCATTCCCTTCTCGTGTTTCAAAGTCTCTTCCTAAAGGTGACCATGTTTCCAAAAAACGTACTAGAATGATTATTTTTCCATGAAAGACTATCTTCATCTTATTCCTAAATCAATAATAGGATATGTTCCAGCCAAGAATCTGGTGTGAGGTCAACATGGTCCCATCTGATCACCTGGTTAAGGTCAGGCTGATACATTTTCAACCTAGATTGATGGAACAAATTATGCACATCAATGAATCACGGTGACAATGCCATCTAATATTACACCTCCCCATCCTATTCTAGTTTCTCAAAATGTTTGTATGTATCAAGGAGATTACATTCCATGCATCCAAAAAGGTCGATGTCCAAGCCATGGAGACAACCTCGAGAATACATTGTCACTCACTGTGAACGAAAACATCCATCGATAATGATCTGTATAATATTTCTAAAATCAATGAGTAATCTCAATATATTTTTTGATCAACTGTATCTTCTCTATTGTTTCATGGACAAGGCTTAGTCCAACTTGTGAAGTTTCACATGTTTCCACCAAAAAATTTGATAATGAAAAGTACACCCATACAATTCTTAAAAAGGATCCATATGTATCAAGCTCTGATATTTGTTTGTATACAAGAACACCAAAATGGAAATTTATCTTCCAATGATCCGTAAAAATCCAATACAAAAGCTCAAATTTTGTATTCAAATGATTTTATCATCCTTTCAGATTTCCCATCCATTTGACGATGATCTTCCACTCTCTTATTAAACTTATTTCAAATAGATTTCGGAAGGATTTCTAAAAAACAAGACCCTCAGATCTCTATCATCCCATATTCAAATTGGTATTTCATTTCCCTTAACCACATATTGGATTTAAATTTTGGATTGATCGTATGCCTTATTAATTTCACAAATATGGATGAAATAATCCAACTGGGTGAGTCGATACACTATCACTCATATATCATCATGTTTCTGAACCATTCCTGGGAGACCTGTAACAAAATCCATAGTTATCTACTCCCACTTCCACACAAGGATAGGTAATGACTGCAAAATACCAATGGGTTTCTCATGCTCTAAATTAACATGTTGAAAAGTTGAACTCATTGAAATAAACTCATCCACATTTTGTTTCATACCATTCCACCATATTGTACTCTAAAATCATTATACATTTTTTATATTCTTGGATAGATATCCAATCTATAATGACGGTAATCATTAAGAAGATGACAATAATATCACATAGGTATAACCATACAATTTCTAAACCACAACACTGAACTCCTATCCAACTCCCAACCCACAATGGTGTCCCCACCATTGAGTTTTGAACTCATGGAAACAAATTTTGCATCAAAAATTTGTTCCACTTTTAATATCTTTACCACATCATGAACCATGGAAACTAAAAAGGAAAACAACAACATAACATCTGTCCTCACTTTCCACATTCATTTTGGCTAGGTCCATCATCAATTGCCACTCATATAAAGCTTCTCCCGCCATCTTAGCATATGACTTTCTACTTAATGCATCTTCCATTGTACTGTATTTTCCCAGTATATTAATCAATTCATATTTAAACATTTGGATATACCCTACCAATATCATTCTCCACATATTCAAATATCACTGTGAGAAAATATGTTTCAAGATCATTTCATCCGTGAAGACCATAAATTTCTCACCAAAGAGATAATGATTCAAAGTCTTCAAGGCATGGATGACTACACATAACTCCAAAGAGTGTGTTGGGTAATTATTTTCATGCACTCTCAAATTATTTAAGACATTTATGACCACATTGTTTCCTTGAATAAAAATGAAACCCAACCTAGATCCCGTAGCAACATAAATCCCCATTTACCCTTGTCCAAAATCTAGAAAAATCAATATAGATGCTAATGTTAGACCAAATTTCACCTCTTGGAAATAATTATCGAATTTCATAGTCCATTGGAGTGGAACTTTCTTATTTATCAATGATTTCATATGTGATTATAGTCAAAATATTTCACAAAAAATGTGTCGATAATAACCAGTGATACCAGGAACGCTTTATATATAAAATTCATTGTTCAATAGTTACCAAGATATAACAGCTTTTATTTTTTCTAGATCAATGGAAAACCATTTTTACAACGTTTATGTGGCCATGAAATCATACTTATTTAATCAAAAATTAAAATTTTGATAGTTTAGAATACAAGAAATGAACTCTCTAGATTCTGAACACTCTTTCCATGCGTTTCTCATCTTTAACCCTTTTCTATGATCACAAAAGGTTTTCATCTACAAACACCACAACAAAAAAACCAGATATCTATGAAATATATGATTAATCAATTCCATAAATTCAATTCATGCATTTGTAAGAACAAAAGGCATTTCCAAATATTCATAATGGTCATGTCTTCTTCTGAATGCAGTTTTCATAATATCCTTCTTCCAAACTCAAAATTTGTGATATCTTGATCGCAGGTCGATTTTCTAGAACCACTGACCTCCCCAAAATTAATCAAACATATAATTAATTCATGAAGTGGATATATATTAATTATCATAACTGGGATAATATTACAACAATCTATGCATAACCTTATAGTTTCATCTACTTTCTTAATGAATAGGACAAGTGTTTCCCATGGGGATATTCTTGGTCATATGAATCCCTTGAAATCCCTCTCTTCCAATGTCACATTCAACTACCTTTACTATGTTAGTGAAATCATATATGATTGAAGTGAAATAGGACCAATCCCTTCGGTGAGATCAATCATAAAATCCAATTCCATTATAGGTGGAAACCTGGGAAGTTCTTGGGAAAATAATCTTGAAATTCGTCCAAGACTACTGGAAAACATTTAGCCTCGATTTATTCGATAAATTTAAAAGATAAAACCATTGAATAGTGAGATATTATTCTGATTACTAATGAAAAGAAATCAATTTCACATATCTTTATAACCCTCTCTCCTTGGAAGAGGTGGTCAAATCCATCCTCATTTTTGAAAATAATATTTCTTATATAACAGTTGATGCAATTCTTTAATGTTGTCAACCAATTCATACCCACGATTAAATCATAAACGTACATCTCTTAAATTGGGAAGTCCCATTTCAGTTCAACTTCATCAATAGTTATAGAACATTCTCCATATAGAAAGGATCAACATTCTCATTGAGTAGGCGAGTTTAATGTTTTATCATTGAAGGAATCAAATAAAATTTTAAACATATAAGATAAATAGAACCAGAAGTGACTAAGTAATGTGATGAACTGGTATCAAACATCCCTTGCATAAGAGAATAATTCAAAAGAATCAGACCTTTCAATCTAGATGGTTGGGCCTGATCATCCACAATCATCTACTCATATCCATATAATTTCTTCATCGTTGCACTGAACTCTATTTTTTCATGTTGAGGACTCATGGTACTCCTAGAATCATCATGGATAGCTATGTTCTACTGATGATAGAGATTATAATATCCTTTCCCCAGCAAATAATATGACACTTTTGACAGTTGGTAAATCTCTTAGGAACCAGGCCTTGGAGAACTGTGATAATAGCACTTAAGATGTCCCATCTTATTGAAATTAGAACATGCTCTAGGTGGTGATGTATACTCTCTATAAATGTCATCAAATTCACCACATTAGAAGAAATCTTCATGTCTATCTGGGCTTTAAAGATGGTTTACTAATCATGTTGTTTAATTCTAATTTCAGCTCCCACCCTGGACATAGGTTTCCCTCTTCTACCTTCTCCCAACTTTTGATTTTCCACTATTTTTCATAGGTATCATGATACTTCCTCATCCCATAGCTCCTCAGATGTCCCATTAAGCCCATGTCTCACTACAAACCATCTTTATAATGATTGAAATATAGAGCACAACTATCATTAATAGAATCTACTATCTTCGCCCTTATTCAAAGATGTGTGCCTTCAAGTATGCACTAGAAGCAACCTTGGTTAAATAGGGTGTTAAATTATAGAATTTTGTTTCATACCCATTGATAGGGATATTTTACTTCTTCAGGATAAAGAGGTTTATCATCCTTTGAATCTTGACTACATGAGGATATAATTGTTTATTTAACAATTCCTTAAAATAACCCATCTACGACCATAATATACTCCATATTTTAATATTAGATACAACCATTGTCATTAAAGGTCATCAATAATATATGATTTTGAATATAATTTATGCTATATGGCTGTGCCGATGAAATTGATGATATTGTTCATCCATGTTAGCCAAACCTCATCCTTTTCATGTTTAGGATAACCCTAGAAGATGGATGGATTCTATTTCTATTAATAGAAAAATTTATCCACTTTTCTTGGTGCATCCCCCGTGTTCCCTATGTCAAAATCATGAAATTCAATGATAATAATTTGAACTATCTGTTGGTTCACCTATTGTTTAAGAGAAACCATATTTTATGTGGCTTCTTTCAATGGATTTGGACGATTCCAAATCTCTTCCATTTCTAAAGAAACCACAATCTCTATAAGTCTAAATCTATAGAAATTGAAGGTTTAACATTTCATATTTTAACAAATCTACAATCATGAAATTTATATCAAAAGAGAATCCTTTTTTCACATTTAACAAATTTTGGAAACATTCAATGTGCATTTGAATATCAAACCATTTTCAAAATAAACCAACTATGCCCTTTTCAAAGTCTTTATTTTGAAAACAAATGCAATATTTTTTAAAAATTGAAATATTGTATCAAATCATATATCATTAATAAAAATTAAATATTCAATAATCATGTGAATTGATTCCTCAAAAACCAGTCATGCTTGTCGCATTGGCTATACCCATGACAATGAGATTCAAATATACTTTAAGTGTTTTTGAACAACTTGTGTACCCAACACCATAGTAACACGATGTTTAGTATAAAAAGGATAGCTAAAAAATTTTATTCTCAATATTTCATTTCGAGATAATCCAACTCCATTTTATGATTCTAACCCAAGGAATATATAAGAATTAAATCAACTATAAAAAAAGAAAACTAATGACTACTTGTTCTACAAGGAAAAAAAATATGATACCATTTAACTAAAACTGTATTTTGGGTCAAAAAAATGGATACCACATTTCTAAAATAGGTTTTTTTACTAAACAAAACCATTTTCATTTGTAACATCCCACTTTCACCTTATTATATTAAGAAGGTGGGAGGACTGCTATATGGCCTTAACCGACACCCCTAATATGAAAAAAGCTGTAAATTAATGTTGAAGGGGTTCAAAACTTATGGGGGATGATTTACAGTATAAGAATAAATCATCTAACCCACAATACATAACAAAACATACCTTGAAATTGTTCGTTATAACCATTAAAATACACTCAAAATATTATATATGAACATCATACTCAAATCAAGTGCCACATCGGATGACTACAACATCAAAGTAAACAGCTGAAGATTAACTAATAAAACACCAAGATGAACACAAGAATCTGTTATCCACAAGCTCCATGATCCAACATCTCCAAATAGCCCATGTATCCTAAAGTAATGTTATACAAGTGACACATTACAGTTTCCCATTTCTCGATTGATGACATCTACAAATCACCAACATTCCAAATAAAGGGTGTGTACTAAAACTATATAGGTTTTACCCCATTTAATTCTCTACTCATTCCACTAGGATAGAAGAGTTATAAAAATTTCTAAAAATAGTTTCTAAAAAACAATTTCCAAAATAGTTCATAACTAAATATAAAAAACATCTAAACTAGGTGATGTAAAACAAATCAAAAAAAATTTATAACTAAATATAAACCAGATCTAAATATATATAATAACTAAGTATACAGAAGTTCTAAAAATATTTTATGACAATATATAAACTGATGATAATTTCTTCCCATTTTACATAAAAAAAATATTCATGAAAAAAACCAACCAATACATTGAATCCATTTCTCACGTTCCCTTTTACAAAACCATTCTATTCCACATATCCAACCATGCATGCTTCATTATGGTAGATCCATACTCATAAGTGTTCCCTTGTTGATCTACAAAGTCATCACATGATAATTATGTAACTCATTCCATTAAACTTTTCACAGTGAACACAAGTTCATATTTATACCAAGCCTCATAACTGTAGAATGAATTCACACACAAGTATTCCCAATAGCATTTTGAAAACCAACATGCCAATATGATTCCAATAAAAAAACAATTTATTGAAAATCCATTTTCCAAAAAAAAAAATATTTCCAAAATCCATTGAGGATATATTTTAATACCACCATTTCAATGATAGGAAGTTAAATCACATTACACAACTATTCCCCCCAATTTCACAATTTCATCAGAAACAATAAATTGCCAATAAAAAATATTTATAAAATTATTTTCACAACACTTTCATAAATAATATCCTCAAAATCAATTTATTTGGAACTAATCCAATAAATTATAGTAATAGGATTGGATATTGAATCCATCTACCACAACATATTTGGCAAAAATGATAAAAAAAATGAAGAACGTCACAAAAACATGTTGAAACATCCTTTAAATCACCACATATCTCTTCCCATTCAATTAAAAACCCAAATCTAGACTTATTTAGGATCCACAAGCATATATATACCCACATTGGGAAGAGATGTGAGAAAATGAGATATGGAGTGAAGTAGATCTAAGGAAATCATCATGAATGATCAAAAACAAGGACTTACAATGAGAAATTGGCGTCTAATCACATGTGGAAGCATTTGGATTGACTTCAGATCAATGGAAGACCCGTACGTCACTATTGAAGAATAAAAATCCTGATTTATAGCTACATATGAGGTGGAATGTGGTATTAAACATTAAGACCAACCCATATCCACTTTTTTGGAGGTGGTTTTGACCCATACGTGATTTAGTCACGTAGTTTGGGAAATTAGGTGTTACATACTACCTTAAAGATGACCCTTCACATAGTCTTCAAGCATTTTCTCTAAAACATTTATCTAATTGTTCCAAATCCACCACCTCATACTTCTTAAACCACAAAATTTCTCCTAGGTTTTCACATGGATTGTACAAATCGTGTGCCACCCGTGCGCCTTCCATTTAGCGATAAAAACACAAAAAAATATCACCAAACGCTACCAACTATCATCCTTATAATATATATACATCAAATTAATAATTAAATGGTTAAATACCAAAAAACGAGGGTGATATAGTAAATACAGATTCAGATCTAGAATTTTTTTTAAAATGATTAAAATAAAAAAAATAGAACTTTTAAATTGTGTTTAACAATGAAATTCTAGAAAAAATGTGATCTATTAAGATATTAATGTTTTTAATCAATATGAATACCATTATCCTTTTAAGATCCATGATTCATCATGTTTTAAAGAGAATAAAAGAGAATAATGATATTATTGGAAATAAATTAA
Source organism: Viscum album (assembly GCA_963277665.1). Taxonomy (NCBI): domain Eukaryota; kingdom Viridiplantae; phylum Streptophyta; class Magnoliopsida; order Santalales; family Viscaceae; genus Viscum; species Viscum album. The sequence continues at coordinate 1,230,320,822 of OY728159.1, forward strand.
GGTATAATCTGTTATTCAATATATTTTAAAACTAGAAATAAAGAAAATTTTGAAGGTAGTAGATTCTATTTGAAATTTTAGGAACATCACAAATGGTATTATGATAAATTCTTATAGTAAATATAATATTTCAATCTTTGATGTTAATTAAATTTTTTGTTCATTTTGGTGTCTACATTTTTATCTAATAAAGTACACAAGCTATAGGAAGTCTGTCTATTCCATATATTTAATTCTTGGTTTCTTTATTTAGTAGTGGAAATTATTTTATTCAAATTTATATTGATTAATTTTTGGGATAAAAAATAGTATCTTGTTCCTAATACATATGATCATAATACCTCTATTGTAATAAAAATGTATGATGAAGAAGGATGATATCAAGTTACTACAATAAAAATGAAGAAGAAGAGGAAGGACAAGAGAATATCTCAAGGATAATGGAAGAAACTGGAATACAAAATTTTGGAATGCGATAAATAAAAAAGATGTTATGAAGGTAAAAAAAGGTTACAATTAGAATATCCAAGGAGACATATTTTAACATAAAAAAGAAATATTATATTATGGGGGGTTCCCCACGTGTGAAAAATTTTATGAAATTTCAGTAGATTATGGAAAATAAAATAGTAATTAGGGATATTCTATATACCTAAACCAGAAATCATATTTCTTGTTAATCTATATATAAAATAAAAAACAGGGATATAGGATGTTTGTTCTTATGTTCATCTATGACTATGGGGCTAGATGAACACAATTGGATCACTCTTAAATTAGAATAATGAGAAGATGAATGTTAATACAAGAGTTTTTTGAGAATTTATATCAAATGGGAATTGAAACATTATAAAGAGAAAGAGGATAATATTGTAGTAATGGTTTTAGAAGTATGGGAAGATAAAAATAGAATGAGATGATGACTAATTTTTTATTTTTTGTATTTTTTTATGTTGATATTCTTGTAGCAAATGGATATAGAAGATAATAGGATTTCCAAATTCAGTGGCATATCCATGTTAGTAGAGTCCCTAAATGTTCTGTGAAGATGAGTTATGATTATTCACATAGTTTTAGGTGTTATTCCTAGAGATATATATGAAATCTAAGAAATTTTTATTCATAATAGTTAGTTCTATCTTATTAATTTATATGTACATTGTGAATATCTACTAGTCCCCCTATAATAATTATATCTATGAAATAATATTATATATATATATATACAGTTAGACCCCAAAGAACATATGAGACTCTTTGTATATGTAACTCCCCAAAAATATTTTCCTAGAGTTATTGAATTGTTTTATTACATTGGAATGAACATATGAACATAAAATCCTAGAGGACCTGTTTTTTTAGTATCTAGGGAAAACTAGCTATAGACATAAGATTTACATTACTTCGTGAAATGAAAAACAACATAGTGTCTCCTTTGAGCAGACATATATCCCATAGAATATTCCGTCTGGTCAGTCATAATATACTTCTTCGCATCTTGGGGAAAAATGAATCATAATAAAGGGGGGAGATCATATGCTTTTTATGGATAAACATTATAGTGGAAACTCTCAAAAATAAGCATAAAAATTTGTAGTAAGGTATAAAACTGAATCAAAAGTCCTTCAAAAATAATCTTACACATAATATGAAAATAATAAATCAAATAGTACCATTTAAACATTCACATTTATATTCTATAAGTCGAATAATAAAATGAAATATCAAAAAAATAATCTGATAATGTGGAAATTCATAATTTCAGACATTATAATCATACCTTCAAGACCTTATTCCATGAATATTACCATACTGTTGAGGCCCTATTCCAAGACACTGATTTGTCCCCTGAGACCTACTGATGAATCGGGGGATATAGAGGGCCCCTAGATGCATCACAATGTCTCATGGGACAAACAAGTGTCTTTGAAAAAGGACTTGATGGTATGGTAGGAGTCTTGGCATCAGGCATTGACTATATGGTTATGATGTCCTACATTATACATATCTTCATTATGATATTAGTTATTGATATTCCATGTGATTATTCGATAAGTATAAAATTCATTTGAATTTTTAAAACGAATTATTTGATTTAGTATTTCCATATTATATATAATATTATGTTTAAAAGGAATGTGTTTCAGTTTTATTCATTTCCAAAAAAATGTTTATACTTATTTATGATGGATTTCTCTATAATTTTTATCCTTACAGCGAGTCTGATGTCACCCCTTTCTTATGTTCCTTTTTTCCCAGGATGTGAAGATTTATAGTATGACTCACCAGTAAGGATATTCTATGGTATATATGCATCTTTAATGGAGACACTATGTAGTTTTTCATTTCATAATATAATTTAAAACATAGGTTGGTATCTATTTTTTCATGGCTACAAAACTGATCGGTCCTTCAAGATTTAATTTCATTGTGATAATGCCAATGTAATAAAATAATGCACTGACTCTAGGAAATTGGGGTTGAGGCATTATAGATGGTATCGGGAAATTTAGTACAAACCATGGAAATAAGATTTTCAAAAACTATTATTAGGGAACATTACCATAATATTGAATTTCAAGATAAGTATAGAGGACCGTCCTAAAAACATTGGTAATGTAGAGATTGTGTGGGTATTCCTTGAAAATAAATCTTTTTATACATGCTATAAGTGGACGTGGTTTTTGAATAGATTTACTATGGGGTGAAAAGTCTAAAATTTTGTTGGGGAAAGACATAGGGTAACTTGGTATAAGATAACGAGTGTTACTGTGCACTTGGTATGACACTCCCAGAGGATACGTTTTGGATAATTCATATTTTCATTACAAACCATTATGAAGGATTTATGATTAACTATTTCCTCAAAAAAACATGTTTATGATTATGGATTAAATATGGATATATTTTTCAATTTTTTTTCATTTTACTATTTCGGAATTATCTATTATGATTAATATTCTAATCAAGTGTATGTCATTGTTTAGAAATGGTTCCTGGTTGTAGAAATATAAATCATATCAATGCATGTAATCAATCTAATGATTTCCCTCTTATTCAAGATAATGGTATTGTAGATTGTGAAACAACTAGTGTTGAACATATTATATCCAAATTAGGATAGTTGAATCGGGTTATGAATGATAACCTTACCCGTATGGATCACCCTAATCCACAACTTGGAGAATCAATGTTATGACATTTCATGAGAAAAAAATATCCAACATTCAATTGGACTATAAATCCATTTTAGCTGATTAATGGATAAGTTCCTTAGATAAAATATTTCTTTCATTGGGGATTAATGAAAGGGAAAAAAGTTGTCATGGCAGTTTACCATATCTTAGGCTATACGGAACTATGGTGTCCATTAGTTCAAAATATAAAGGATGTTTAAGAATTATCAAATATGGAATGGATGGATTATAAGAATTTTTTTATAAAAATACATACCTAATGAAGATCGAACTAATATGGAAATGAAATTTATGAGTTTGAGGTAAAAGTAGTATAGTAATGTTTCAATGTTTGAGGATAACATTACAAGGTTAGCATGGAGTTATGTGGACTGCATATATATCCCAAGAGGTAGGATTTATCAATTACTTTATGGGTTCAACCCAGTCCTTTAATGGGATTTGGTCTCATAATCATTCTCATCATACGATAATATAGTCTCATGTGTTATCAAGACAGAAATGTAATTATCTATGTCTTATGACTTCTAATAAAGAAAGAGAGGAATAGGGGTTCTAAACACTCTGGAAAAGGAAATAAGGTAAATAAGAGAAAAGATGACATTCCACCCCTCCTTAATAATGGGAGGAAACACCCCAGTATTATCTTTAAGGGGATGTGATTTTGTTAGAAGTGTGGAGAAAAAGGACACTAATCTAGTGTTTTCATGGGGAAGAAACAAGAAAACAATGTTCAATTATATAATTATAATGAGATGGTAAATTATGTAAATAATTTATCTTAGTGTCAAGGAATTATTCCCCAAAATAAGAAAATGGATAATGGCTAGGCTTATACCCTCAAAAATGGTGAGGTTGATGTTATTAATGACATGGTATTAGTTTATATAACAATATCTTCCAATTTAGAAAACCCATTATTTGGTTCTAGATCCTCATATTCTTTTATATCTTCCTAGTTTTATTTAAAAAAAATGTCTTTACAATTCACATTAATAAGGGAGTATTTAGTAGAGAACCCTAAGGGAAATCTCTTTGCAACAACTATGGTTTAGGTGGTTACCACCATATCATTTAAACTTGATTTACCTACTGACTTTTTCATAATTCCTATAGTATAATCTGATAAAATCCTTGGTATGGATTGGATATAAAAATTTAATGCATAAAATCCTTAAAACAAGAATGAATTTATGATTTTTGATTATGATATAGAATCAATTATATTTAGAGGTAAAATAGATTTTTCTAATTCTTATCTATAAACACACCCAGTAGCTCTTTTGAATGAAATTCTTAGGGAGGAAGAAAAACATCATCCATGTGTGAGGAGAGAAATATTAAAATTGTGTATGTGTCTATTATACAATAATATATTGATGTATTTGTATTGGTTTTAACTAGACAACCTCCAGAGAGGGAAGTTGAGTTTACTATTGATTTAATCCATGTTGTAATGAAAATATCAAAAACACCCTCTAGAGTGGCCACTATAGAGTTAAAAGAGACAAATAAACAACTAGAGGACATGAGTAATAAGGTATTTATCCCCCTAGTGTTTCTCAATGAGGAGCCTCTTTCTTTTTGTTAAGAATAAAGATGGATCAATGAGGCTATGAATTGACTATAGAGAAATCAATGTTATTACAACAATTCACAAGTATCCTCTACTTCACATTGATGATTTTTTTGATCTACTTCATGGAGCTCAATATTTTCCAAATATTGACCTTGATTATGGATATCATTTGTTGTGTGTAAAATAGGATGATATTATAAATACATAATTTCAATGGATGTATGTTCATTATGAATTTTTGGTAATACCTTTTGGATTGACTAATGAACCCTCTATTTTCATAGATCTAATGAAAAGAGTGTTCAATGAATATATTGATTATTTTATCATATTATTTATTGATGATATGTTGGTATAGTCCAAAATCTACAAAGACCATGAGAACCACTAGCAGATTGTTCTGAAGACTTTGAGAAGAAAATAAATCTCTTGGAGGTTTAGCCAGTGCAAATTTTGGATTCCAAAATATTCATTTATTGGTTGTATTATCTCCAAGGATGGAAACTCAATTGATCCTTTAAATACAAAGGCAATCCATGAATTTCCAACATTGATGAGTATAACTGAGATACACCGTTTTAATGGTTTATTAGTAAAATACTAGTGATTCATCCAGAATTGTTTCCGATAGGAAATCCCATTACCAAAGAGTACACGTAAAGGGGTTAAATCTATTTGGACAAAATATTTTTGAGAATATTTTGAAGAATTGAAGGAAAGATTATTGAATGATCTTATCTTGACTCTACCATATAGTAATGATTGGTTTGGGATTTATTTTGTTGCATAAATGAACAGAATTGGTTGTTTCCTTATGCAAAATGATAAGGTCATTACTAATTCATCACGGAAATTAAAAATTCATGAAAACCTACCCAAATCAGGTTCTAGAGTTAAAAGATGTAATATTTTCTCTGAGGATATAGAGACACTATCTTTAAAATTAACAATATAAGATATATATTGATCATAAGAGTCTCAAAAATATGTTCTCATAGAAAGATCTCAATATGAGACAAAGTAGATAGTTAGAGCTACTCAAGGATTATGATTTCACAATACACTACCAACCAGAGACGAAATTAAGGTACCATATTATTTGAGTAAAAATATAAATTATGTTCTAAATAATTGAGGGTTTAAAAGGAACCAATGACCATGGATCTATTAAACATGAACATGGTAATTATCATGGATGGGGAAACATCACTACTTTTTCAAAAGGTTTCTAAACCTTCTTTACTGGAAAGGAAAAGAATTTCTCATTTTAATGATTTAAAGTTTCAAAATATAATTAATGTTTTGAATGAAGGGATATTGATTAAAATATTATATGAAAATAGAATTATTAAATTTTGGAAGAGGTTTTGTGTTCCCACTATACCTAATCTAAAACGGTAATTAATGGAAGGTTCACTTAGCTACAATTACTCTCTACACCCTAGTGGAACTAATATGTATATATTTTTTAATGAACTTTTTTGGTCGGAAAACATGAAGACTTATATTAGTGATTGAGTGTCAAGATGTTGGGTTTTTCAATAGGTTAAGGCTGGAAGAGTACATCCTACAAGTTTCATGAAACCTATTCTTATATCAATGTGGAAATGGGATGATATTAAGATTGACATTTTCATGGGACTACCAAAGACTCCTAGATGAAATTATGTGATATGGGTTATTGTTTATTGTCTTACCAAATCAACATATTTTCATAAAATAAGGGAATATTTACCACATGAATATTTAGTAATACATTACATTAATAAATTTATAATACTTCATGGGTGACCAATAGCAATTGTTTTGGACCGTGATCATCATTTTGGAACAATATTTTCGAAAAAGTCTTCAGAAGGCCCTAGATACTGAGTTTCATTTGAGAACATACTACCGCCATCAATCTGATGTAAAATTAGAAAGGACTATTCAAACAATAGAATGCATGTCGAGATCTTGCTCACATGACTTTCATGGTATCTGGGATCATTATTTACCACTGTTATAATTTTG